>OY728119.1:1435854029-1445854029 GCA_963277665.1 Viscum album
TTGGATCTTTTGTGATCCTCATCATGGATAAACTAGCATGGTCTTGTCGACTTAATGCATCTGCCACCTTGTTTTCTTTCCCAGGGTGGTAATGGATTGAGCAGTCGTAATCCTTAATCAGCTCCAACCATCTTATTTGACGCATATTCAGCTCCTTTTGTGGGAAAATATACTTTAAAATTTTATGATCAGTATAAATATCACACCTTTCACCATAGAGGTAATGCCTCTAAATCATTAATGAAAAGATTACCGAAGATAACTCGAAATCATGTGTTGGGTAATTTTTCTCATGGATTTTCAACTGTCGTGAGGCATAAGCTATCACCATATCATTTTGCATAAGAACACACCCCAATACCTTCTTGGATTCATCACTATAGATCACAAACCTTTCTCCACTACAAGGCAGTGTGAGCACAGGTGCACTGGATAACCTTATTTCCAGCTCCTTGAAATTCTCTTCACATTCTTATATCTAGACAAACTTAACTCCTTTCCGAGTCAACTTGGTGAGTGGATTACATAATCGTGAAAAATCTTTCAAAAAACGTCGATAATATCCAGCCAAACCAAGAAAACTTCGGATCTCAGTTACTGTTGTTGGTCTCGACCATCTTTCGATAACCTCTGTTTTTGCTGGATCCACAGATATCCCCTCTTTTGAGATTATGTGACCCAAAAATGCAACTTTTTGAAGCCAAAATTCACACTTGGTAAATTTGGCATAGAGATTCTCCTTTCTCAGGGTCTTCAATATAATTCTCAAGTGATCTTCATGTTCTTCCTTTCTCTTTGAATAGACAAGAATATCTTCTATAAAGACTACCAAAAATTGATCAAGATAGTCTCTAAAGACACTATTCATCAGATCCATGAAGATAGCAGGGGCATTAGTAAGACCAAATGGCATCACTATAAATTCATAGTGTCCATACCTTGTACGTAAATTTGTCTTTGGTATATCCTCCCTTTTGACCCTTAATTGATGATACCTTGAATGAAGATCAATCTTGGAAAAGTATTGAGATCCTCGTAGTTGGTCAAATAAGTCATCAATGTGTGGGAGAGGATATTTTTTCTTGATATTGATCTTGTTAAGTTCTTGATAATCAATGCAGAGTCTCATTGATCCATATTTCTTCTTAACAAATAGAACAGGTGCTCCCCAAGGTGACGCACTAGGGCGTATGAATCCCTTATCAAGATTCTCTTGGAGTTGCTTCATCAATTCCTGCAACTCAATTGGGGACATTCTATAAGGTGTCTTTGAAATAGACAAAGCACCCGGTACGAGTTCTATTGAGAACTGAACTTCAAGATTTGGTGGAAGTCCCGGTAATTCCTCCGAAAATACATCATCAAACTCCCGTACAATGGGCATATTCTTAATCATGAGTTTCTCACCAACCATTTGAGATAAATAACCTTCATTTAGTGGAATCAAGACCCATAAGATGGATGAAATTTCCACTGGAAGGTTATGTTCATCCTTGCATTGATAGATGATCATAGATTGATCTGGAATATGAAATGTGACTTCCCTTCTTTGGAAATTGATATGAGCTCCATATAAAGAAAGCCAATCCATGCCAAGAATCACATCAAATTCCACTATAGGAAGGATCACAAGATTTGCAGGAAGCACTTTCCCACAAACTTTGATCGGAGAAGAATTATAAACTTTTGATGCGACTGTTGTGCCATTAGGTGTTGTCACAGCTAACTCAACATCTAATTGTTGAGGTAATACGGTGATACCCTTAGAAAATTATTCAGAAATAAAAGAGTGGGTGGATCCAGAATCAAATAAAACATTTTATACTTTAGAGTGGATGGTAAGTGTACCTTTCACCACATCGTTATCATACTCTACATCGCTGATAGAAATTGCATGTGACTTTCCTTTGTCTTTAGCCTTAAGAGTTTGTTGACGTCGACCATCATCATCAACCCTTGGATTAGGGAATTTATTGGAATAATGTCCCATCTCCTTGCACTTGAAACATTGAAGTGTAGTAGGTTCATTCTGTGTATCCCTTCCTTTGTTTGCATCATTAGACATCTTCTTCCCATCATCGCGGCATTCAAATGCCTGATGACCTTCCTTTCCACATTTGAAACATTTACTTGTCCCTTTAAGACAACTCCCTCCATGTTTCTTTCCACACTTTGAGCATAAGGGAAATCTCATCTTCTTTTCAGTGTTCTCTTTAGATTTTCCTTTGAATTCCATTTTCCTCTTCTTATCAAACCCATATGACTGATGGGTTACTCCAATCTCCATCTTAACTTTGAGAGCACTTCAAATGATTTCCTCGTAGCTATTGAAGTCCCTTATGGGTAACGCCCTTCGAAGACTAGGTTTTAAGCCACTAATGAATCGATCGATCTTACTCTCAGGTTGGATAATAATACCAGAAGCATACCTTGCAAGTCTGGTAAAATTTGCTTCATAGGTACCAACGGATTCATCATCCTTTTGCTTCAGTTCAAGAAACTCGTTCTCCATCTTTGTTCGGAGAATACGAGGGAAGTACTTATTGAAAAATAAGTTCTTGAACTCGTCCCATTCCACGGACTCAATTTTATCCCTTTGCCTCGTATTCTTAATAAGATTCCATCATTGATCAGCATCTCCTTCCAAACGATACACTGCTAGGATGACTTTATCATGTTCAGAACATTGAAGAACTGAAAATATCTTTTTAGTAGTACTAATCCATTGTTCAGCAACTAATGGATCAGTAGACCCGCTGAAAGAAGGTGGACGCTGCCTCATGAAGGATTCAACAGAATGTTTCTCCTTCATTTGCTCGTTTGGAAGTCATGCATGATTCATAGCTTGAGAAAGTTGTGTGAGCATGGCTACAAGATTTTGCATTCCAGCTCCCATAACGTTTGGTTGCTCAGGGGGACAATCATTCGATTGCCTGTCGCATTATGCATTAACATGGTTCCTTCGGGTTCCAACCATTGACTAAAACCAAGAAGAATAGTGTGATAAACACTAATTATAATAGGAAAACCACATAATCAAGAATAAAATTTCACACTTAAGGTCTTATCCTAGGTTATTCATGGCCATTTCTAAAACACTAATATTGTGTTCTATGCTTAGACTTATCCTTAGGGTTCTTACTAAGGCTTTCACATCCTAGTTTCCAAAGGTAGACTATACCTTTCCTCTGATACCAACTATAACGACCCATACCTTACATACATTGTTAATAATTCAAAATTGAAGCATTCTTATTACAACATATAACAAAACCACGAAAGGACCGTATAATTATAGTGTCTTTAGAAACTGGGAAACATAAACAACTGGTTCATAAAGCGTCTACACTGTCTCCCATTTATTTCATCATATTTTGAGTCCCTTTTTGGAATATTCTACTTAATAACCTTCTTCCTGACCTGGGGAAATAAAACATACAAAAGGGTGAGCTCAAATGCTCAGTAAGGGTAACCAAAAGAAATATCAATCACATCATACACATAAGAACATAACTTTTGGAAATCTTAACCTGCAAAAGAGATCATAATTTCATAACATGGAATAAATCATGGCAGTGAAATGTAATCACAATAATCATAACTTAAAACATGAAGCATTGTGGAATACACACATAATCATAGAGAATCATTTCTTATTATTCAAGGTTCATTTCCAAGACTATCTTAGTGGACAAAGTCCATTTCTGAACAGAGTTCACTCCTCGTTTCAGTCCTATTTCACTGAACCGGTATAACCTACCGTTCCAGCCATGTCTATCTCATGAGATATAAAATCTTTACCCAATGCAATGGAGGGAGATATAGGTCCCACCCATCTCATAATGATACCATTCTTATGTGTACCACAAAATCAGAAACCATACATCATAGCATAACCCATGTAATAAAAATGGGAATCTTAAACATCATGACATCGTAAAAAAATTCATATATGATAAAGGAATTCATAAAAATAATTCCATCACAACATAATCAAATCAATGTAATAATAGAGATAAAAATAGAACCCTTTCTTATCTTAGATGGAAAATAATTTTGATAAAACAATTGAACTTCATTCTTGAGGAAAATATCCTTTCTACTTCAAAAACACTTTTCCTTTCTTAACATGTCGTAAAATTATAAACTAAAAGAAGTTGATTAAAAATAAACTTGAAAACTTGTAAAGGAAGCTTCTTGGATATAATTTTTTAAAAATCCATTCATGCCGTATAAGTTAAAAAAAACATTCTTCTCGTGCTTTTGTCAGAAAAGTCAAAAAGTACCTCGTACGAAAAACGACAAAAGATTCCTTTCATATCTTTTACTAAAAACTCACCGAAGGGTAAAATTGGATTTAAAAAAATGTAGGTGGATGGAAATAATATTACATATTGAGGAAACATGGATGTGGATGATAAAATACACCCCAGTAAATTTCAAAGTATAAACAATCTCGGATAAAAATGAGATTGTGATATTTCCCTTACCTTAGGTCCGTTTTGCTTCGTAAGTGTCCGAACCTCCTGTATAATGATTTAAATAATGTTATTGACTTATTCCAGAATCATACTTATATTTATGATATCATATATGGTCATTTTCTTAGCTTCTTAGTAGTAATATTTCACTTGCTACTTGTTATTCGGGTGTTTATAACTTTTTGTTCTTATGGGTGTTTTGTCGAATAAATTCTTATTCTTATATTTAGGTTATAGATACTTCATTTCTAGAATGGTATTAGTGTAATATATATCATATTCATTCATTCAATTCATTTATATAATCATTATTAAATTAAGATCATGTAGAACGAGTCGCATCACATCGTGGAGACGGTATTCCGTACGTACGCACGAGTGATGATATCATTCCTATGATCGTGGAATTGTATTGGAGTGTCTGTATACTATTTCAGAATCAGTATAACTTTATAATAGTCATATAAAGTCATTATTTACACCATTATACCCATCCAAGTAAGGTGGTGGTGGAAAATAGATTACACCACGGCGTGGAGACGGTATTCCGTACGTACGCACGCACGGTGATTTCTTTTTCCGTAGGATGGATAGATGGTGAAATGGGGTTGTTTCATACTTATAATAAAATATCAGTATTTTAGTGATACTGATGTTATTACTTCATAATGAAACAACTAAAGAAGAAGAAGTGGAAGAAGAAATAAAGATGAAAGAATCAGTAACAGACATTACCTCTTCTTTGAAGTGCTTCTTTGAGACCTTCTTTTAGGGCACTAAAATTGTTCTTTTAAGACGACCAGGACCTCTAGGATGTCTCTAGGGAAGTGGAGAGGAGTAATTTCCAGGGTTTTGACGAGCTTGAAGGCTCAATGTGGTGTGAGGAAGAGGGGGAGGAGGTGCCCTTTTATAAGGGAGGAGAGGGGCACCTATGGGAAAACTAAAAATATTATTTTATTATAAAGTCATGTTCGGTTTTAAATAGCTCCAAATTGATATATTTCTATGATAAGGTGGGTATGGGTCTAAATCCTCTCATCCAATAGAATTTAGACATGTTTAGGTTCCTATTTTAACCTTATCATTTGGATTTAACATTAAGTTAAATAAGTTTACTTTTACTGTGTATTCTTGTGTTCTTATACTATAAGGTTAATAAACATACAATAAGAAGCCAAAAGAACCCCAAGTTGTTTATTGTTAATATATATAACCTTATATAAGTCATTTGGCCGAACCTTAGATTTTTAGAAATAAAATAACAATTACTAATATAATATTTGTTTTAAAAACTATTTTATGTCAATTTTGACACTATTTAGTAATTGATTTTTGTGAAAATAATAACAGAATTATTAGTTCAAAAAAAGTTAATTAAATAAATACTAACATGTCATATTAACCTATAAAATTATTGGAATTCATAAAAAGTCTCAAATTACATTTATTTTGGTGTTTATAACATTAATTAGGTCAATATTTCATTAATAAGATAATTACTACATCATATTTGTGTCATAAATAAATTAAATTATTTAATGTCTAAAAATTACAAATAAAATACCATTATTTAGGAAATATTTTTAGCATTCTAATGAATATTTATAGTAGATTTTATCTTATGTATAACCCCATATTAAAAATTATTTACTTATTCAACCTTGATTTTAACTATTTTAACCCTTCTTTAAATATATTAATAATAAATGTCCTAATCTAATCCAAGTGGGCCTAAATGGTCATATTTTATTCCTAAGGTTGTTTTTGGTCGAATTACACTTATCCAATAGAATTAGAACATGTGTTAGGGTAATAATAATATCATCTTTACCCTTAATTACCCTATTTACTTTTAACCGTGGTAAAAAAAAGTAAAAAGTTACTATTCACCAAAAATTATTTTCATCTCATTGAACCACATTTTATTCCTTGATATTAACCGTGTCTCTCGGATTTTCAAAATTCCACCCACAGAAGCGGTAAAATTAAGTTTTATGAAAAAATCATTTTTTTTAACTACCACTTAGTGGTTTCATTATTCATCAAAAATTGAAAGTTTTCAAAAAAATACCAAAATTTCACCCCAAGCTAATTTCGATATTCCGAATCCAAAAATGAAGTCCATTTTGAAAAATAAAATTTATATAATTTCAAAAAGTGGTTATTACTATTCGTAACGGCTAGTTTTAATAATATTTTAATAGCATATCGTTGTTTAGTGAAACTCGGTATTGCGTACGACACAAGCTATCGAGGAAGGTCGCGATTTCGTGTAAAGCAAAACAAGCAAGTGTTGTGTAGAAAAAGATTCCTTTGATGATTTATATAACATAAAATTCTCGGGTGTTACACCCACCATATCTATTAACTCCATTTCCATGAAAATATTCTTATATAGGGTAAACACTACGTTAAAACAAAAAAAAATTATAAATTAAATAATAATTAATTAAAAATCAATTCATCACTACTGTGCGCAACCATGGCCTTTCGAAAATATTAAATAACCACCTAACCAAGGGTAAACACCTAATTCTGACCTCAATAGTGCATATGATGTTAAAATTTGGCATTTTGATCAAGGTGAATTTATTTCATTTCCCTTTTTAATCCAAAATAAATATTTTTGTTGAAAATCACTCGTGGTGGTAAACAGAGCCTGCAAATAACAATAATTAAAATTAAACAAATTCTCATAAATTCATCAACACTAATTCAGGTGTCAGATTTCATTCATAGGAAGTAGTATTCTCAGTTTAATACTCATGTTGTCCTATGAACACACAAAGCGCTTTTAATTTTTATTTTTATTTCAAATTTAATCAATTTATATAAATATCATAGCCCATAAAATTTATTCTCAAAAATTTATTATTAAAAATGGATCTATCCTATCACAAATAAATGTAATTTTTGTATTGGTGTGATTTATATAAATCTATTGTTGTATAATAAATAAGAAAATTTAAATATTAAAATAGATAAAAAAAATTGACTATTTTGTTCAACTTTCTACTCAAGGTTCTCTCCAATGTGTCAGATATTTCAAGTCATAAATAAAAAAGCCCACATTTTTTCCATTATACTAGATATTTGGTGTTGTCCACTAAACTTTGTAGAGTACCTATCTATAAGAGTAACCATAACCTTAATGGCATACCTTAAGTGGAAAACCACTCAAAATCTAGTATCTAACTATCATCAAGGTCTTATTCAAATGACATCCTCTATCTTACTATAAGATGCAACATTCTTATAATCTTTATGTAGTATCATGAACACTTATGTTGGGGAAAAACATAAACTTAATATTCTCTTTGGTAGTTGGAAGTAAATATAAAAAAATAATCATTGAACTCAAACATAATATATACAATTTTCATATTAATATTATATACATAGTGAATATAATATATATAATACAAAAACTTTGGGTCACTCCCTCGTGATTTTTTTCTTGAACAGGGATCACTGCCCACCAGGGTGGATCACTTCCCATACCCCTCAGAAAAGGACTAATTATTGGGAGAGTAGATGGGGATTATATTTCATGCCCAACACCCCTCCAATATCCAATGTGGGGTAGGGAAATAGATGTCACGGCGTGACTCCCAAAGTTCATGTTGTGACTCCCCTACAGCATGCAACCTTGACCTATAGGGCTACACTATATTCATTTGGGATTCTAAAAATATCCCCCTCAGTTATTTCCCTACCAATCAAAGGCTTCCAACCTCCCTTTGATACCAATTATATGATCAACATTGGGGTTGCAAGACATTCCATAACAATATTATTTACATTGGGTCACTCCTAATGGTTTTGTTCTTTAGCAGGTCTCACTAACTCCTAAGGTGAATCACAGCACACCCCCCTCTAAAAAGGCCATGTGATGGGTAGGGGGTTGGCTGGGGTCATATTTCATTCCCAACTTCCCTCTAATATTTTAAGTGGGATAGGGAAACAAGTGTTAGAGCATGACACCCATATGGCACGTTGTGACTCCCCTACATCCAGAAAACTTGACTCGTAGGGTTGCATTGCATTCATTTGGTATTCCAGAATAGTTACTAATATAATCCACATATCTTATGTTACATTCTTTAAATATATATTAAAGTTATATTACAATAGTTTTTAGTTTAAACATAATTTTAAAATGTTTAAATATTTAGTTTTTAGCCACAAAACAATAAAAAAAATTATAAATAGAATGTTTTTTGACACAAAATCTCTTCTGGATTTATTTCCTATTTTAATTAAATTTTTAATATTATTCCGTTTATATAAGATTTTTTGAAAAAAAAATTATTTTTTCAACACAAAATATATGATATGTGTTTTAAAAAATGAAAACTATATTTTTAAAAGTTTTTTATTTTCATAAACCATAAAATATATGTTATGTAGATTTTTTTTGTTTGCTCAATTATTTTAATATATTGGAAATTTTTATTAATTTTTATTAATTTTTTTAACAAAAAAATAGTTTTTTAAATGTTAAAATTTATAATTTTAAAACTTATAATTTTTTATGAAATTTTGTGATCTATTTTTTTTAATAAAATTTGTATTCAAAAGAAAATATATATATTCAATTTTATAATATTTTTGAATTTACATATACTTCTTTATTTATCTATTTAAATTTTATATTTTTAAAATGTAAAAGTTTGAATGTATTAATGGGGTAAATTTGGGGTAACATCTAATTGAAGGGGTCATGTGTAATGTTTTTCCCTTTTACTTAACACTAAATAGTTTTATATTTATAATTTATCAATTGATATTTCTAAATGATATTATTAATAAATATTGATAAATAAAAAATTGTTATTGTAAATTATATATTATCTTAAATTATTATTAATAAAAATATCATTATTTAATTTTTAATTGTTATTATTATTATTATTATTATTATTATTATATGAATTTCAATAAATTTTTTTCATTAATATTATTTATAGTAAAAAACTATTATTACTGTAAATAATATATGTTTTTTATTATTATATTTTAATATTTTTATAATCATTTACAATAACATATTATTACATTCCTAATAAAGTATATAATATAAATAATAATTCGTATAATTATAAATAATGCAATGTGCATTTCATATTTATAATATTTATATTTTAAAATAAATGTGATGTATGTTGTATATTAGAAATTACTTTATTAACAAAAAATAACCACTAAACAAAAATAATACACAATTAAAGAAATATAATTATCAAATCTATATCAAAATAGTGTAATTACACTACCGGAAAAATTAGATTTCAATAAACATAGAACTGAGTACCTATCACATATGCTTATTAATAGTACTTTTACCAACTATTTGTGGAAGTAAGTAAAAGTTTTTAATTTTTTGGACCAAATATTTTTTTGGATTTTAATTTAGTAAATTATTATAGATGAAAATATTGTTTTAGTATTCTATATTTGATTTAAAAAATAATTATTTTTGTTTATGTTTTTATTTTCATGATTCATATGTTTATAATCCACAATAATATGTCTTTTGTTGTTTTATTGTTTATTATGCTCACCTTATTCACCCTGACATGAGTTTCTATTCATTATAGTTATTAAAACAAATGTAGTTCTACATTCTGTTTAATCTTATGTGATACATTAATTATTTGATTTAATCTTATATAAGTCACTTACAATCATACCTGAGGCCATAAACCTTTATTTCATTCTTATATGGGTACTGGTTAATCTTTCATGATATTCATTTTAATCCAAAATAGCTAATCCAAAAATATATTTAATTTGATATGGGTTTATTTTAATCTCATGTGAATGATTTAGCTGGGAATTTAATCTTACATAGAATATGTATTCTGTGTTTTAATCACACGTGAACTATTTTCACTATAATTTAATCTTACATCATACCTTTCGACACATCCTTTATCTACTCTTTTCACATGTCCTCTCATTTCTACTATTGGATACAAGTATTTGTGGTCAATTTAATAAGGGTCATCGACATATCCTTGGTTATTACAACACAACCTCATCTCTTAGGCATTCATCATTACTCTTGTAGCTTAGTTGCATGGGGATTATGATTATCTCCATTCAGTTGGAACACGAGAGAAGAGATACATTGAGAAATATAATTCCAACACCAAATATGGAGCTTTCAGTCCTTTAAAATAGAGTACCTATAGACTTTTTGATCATGAAAATAGAAGATCCTAAAGATGAAGTTTGGTTGTGATCTCTAGGTTAAACCTGCGAGTATACCATTTCCCTCCATTTTTTATGAAATAAATACATTCATAAGAACCTAATGGTCCATTCATTTAGTAATTTTGGAAAGTGTTTATATATCCTAGTTTTCATTTAGTTTTTTTTTAGAAATTATGAATTTTACTTGTCAGTTTCTCTATTTTTTTTATGGTTCTCTTGTTGTTGTACTTTTATTTGTATAATTAATGAAACATTTCAGTGGGGTGGTGTTATTGTTATATATTTATCCCCAAACTAGTTTGGATCAATTTAAATCTATTTTATCTCTTGTTTGTATTATTTTATTTCTACACCTTTTGAATTTTCAAACAACCCCATCTGCATAATTTTAATTTATTTTTAATTTTTCAATTTTTTGACTGATGGGAGATAGAGTATTCAAAAAAAATTCTTTTTTCACTAAAAATTATCACTCAATTAATTCAAATACCATGAAAATAATTTATTTTTATAATTTTTTGAATTCTAGAAGTTATTGAAAATTGGTTTTTATATTGGTTTTTGCTACTTTATTTAATTTTTTAATGCAATTATAAAACCTAGTTTTGATTTTGGATTTGAAATATAAATGTTTTATTCAATATGGAATTAATATTATTTAATTAATTTATTAATTATTTTATATTGATATATTCATTTTTTGAATTAAATTAAATCTATATAGTTATTTAAAGATTTGAATTTGAAAATGAATTAATTTTTTAAATTTTTAATAATGAATCTTTAGTTTCGAATTTCAATTATTGAAAATAATGAACTAAGAATTCATTTTAATTGGGAAAATATAATTTCAATTGAACGTTTTTTATTTTAAAATGAGTTAGAAATTGATCTTTGTTTTAAATTTGGGAAAGAAATTAATTTTTAATTTTTAATTTTTTTCATTATTTTTTTAATTATTTTGAAAAAAGAATTCACTAGAAAATGTATAATAGAATGGTATAAGGGAAAATAATATAGTGAGGGTCATGTGTGTTGAATTCAGGCCTTTAGCTATGATGAAAATATATGTCTACTACTGGTACCTTATTCCTCTATCGTTTATCTCCTAGCATTCGTCATCTTCTACTGATACTTTGTTCTGTTATCATCTACTAATACTATGGGTGATAAATATCTGCTACCTCTCATGTAACTATAGTCCCCTATATTTGTATGACTACAACCATCATGTATGCTACTATTACCCTATCTATTATTAATCTACAACAACCATGAGGAACCTACATCCATTGTTATTCTATACTATTAAATTCCTTCAACCATTACATCATCTTAGGGTAGATTGTTGTCCTGAACCCGAACATGCATCCTCTATATCTAAAACATTAGTTGAATTTGAAGAAAAGTTGACCAAGGTGAGGCTAGTAAAATTTGACATCAAACTATACCACCCAGATTGATTAAAGGTAGTTGAGACTCGATATCCATTAAGTCTATTGGTGCTAAGGATGGATGGATATTTTAACATGTCCTAGACATTTCTGAGACCAACTCATTATCACCATCATCGACTGTAGATCCTGATCTCTAAATAAAATTTGGCGAGAAGAGATGAGTTGAAGTCACTACACCCTATTGTCACAGATGTGAGCTTTACTACCCTATTCTCTATAGTGGAGATTTTCCATATCACTAGAAGTGTCTCACCCTATTTTTGATCAATGTGGAAACCTAGATGAGGATGTATGAAGCCAATATCATTCCCTTATCCTCTAAAATTCCACACCAGCATTGAATCATGAATCATGGAATCTGAGAACTAGCCTGAGAAGAGTCACATCACATATTGATTCCAAGAATAGAGAACTGATTTGAAGAGTACGGGCCATCTGAATTGTTAAATGAATAATACAAAATACATCTAAAACCTATTGTAGATGAATAAATTTATTTATTATTTTTTGTTTTTCCCATGTAGGTGTGATTGAAGATAATGGGGTCTCAAAAGTTTCTCATCCACTGGAGATAAGCTTAGAGAATCATGTATTCCAATTAGTAAACAAAAAGACTCAATTAATTCCATGTGATGCTTGTAGTGTCCATGAACCTTCACTTATACCTATAGATCATAGACCTAGATAAAATATTCATGAATCACCCAAAAAATATTTAATTCATACTAATTAAGAGTGGTATATCCTTGATTATGAATCCATTGAAATACCACCACATGTTATCCCCTCTTTTATTTCAAGACCACTTCAATGTAGTTCAAGCTACATTCCCAGGATGTTTAGGTGCAACTAAAATATAGCTCAGGTCCAATATTTGAATTTTTTCTACACTAAAACCACCATCAAATCATGTCCAAGTCTAGTTCAGAATCACTAATCGGACCATATATTTATTTTAGGTCCACTTAATAGAATATAAACCAAACACAACCTCACAAATCAGACCATGTTCTATTTCCACTAATCCTAATTACTATAATAATCCCATGTATAGTGAGAACTGATCATTGTTTTGAAGCCCAATTTTCCACACCCCCATCAAGATTGAAATCAATCAAATGTCACATATTTGAGGATGTACCTAAATACATTCAAACTATATGATCGATATAGTGACATTGGAAAAATTGTTACACATTCCCAATAGTATAACCCTATATTAAATACCAGATTCAGTTATGAATGTTCCAAAATCTTGGGCCAGACATAGTAGGTTAAATCTCATAGGATTTCTATATACTTTTAATTTGTATTTGGAATGTTGGTATTAATTGTTTTATACAATCTTGTTTTGATCCCCCCCCCACCACAAATTATTCATGTTTTTTATAAGCATATATGTCATTTAAATGATATCTGTAATTCCATAATTATAGAGAAATTACCTTAGGACTAGCATACAAAGTCATATTACATAGGCTCTATGAATCCCTATTCTTAAATTCGTTAACTTATTAATTTTATCATTAATATAACAGTTGATGGGATGGAAATAGATAAATTATCATTATATACTCTTCCTATTTTTTATTTCATTCTCCAATATATCAAATCAATTATCCCTCCCTCTCTCAATCTACATAGTATACCAGTGGAACTTTATGGGCTGAGGGATAAACAATATATGATGGACTTGCATATAGAGATAGTGGATTCCATTATTGAGTGTGTTTATTGCCTCTTAATTATGGGGGATGTGGTACTGGATGTATAGGGATATAATTTATTTGTGTGTATTTATAACTGAAAATTATAATTAATAAATTACATTGATTATATTATTGTATGAGAATAGTTTTACATAATGAAGAACATGTAAAATTAAACATGGATTTGACCCATTTCACCCAAATTTGTTTTTTTTTTGACTTATTTATTTTGTTTTAAATTTATAAAATCGAAGTTCCAAATCCATATTTTGGTTTATTTTAAAATAAATAAAACAAATCAAAAAATAAATAAGTGATAGGATAGTGAAATTATCACACCCTACTCCTTGAGAGACAAACCTTTTCAACCACTATGATGCATTATAAGTAACAAAAAATGCATTTATCCATGAGTCACGACAACCATGTGATCAACTTGATGATATTTTTAGGTAGTGAGGGTCATTTTGTCACTCTTTAATGCACTATTTTAATTATTGTTTTATTATTTTTCTTTATTTTTATTTCTTTCTTCTTTTTATCTTCTCTAGGATAAGTAGAAAAGTGTGACCATTGTATAATAATGGAGCACTAATTTTATAACCATATTAAATATATTGATGTAATCACCGCATAATTCTTATCCCTACACATTCCCCATTTATTTTTTGTCCAATATGACTTCTCATATATCCCATTGGATCCCAAGGAAAATAATATTCAACACCCACAGTTGGAGAAACTGGATAAGGTCCAAACAAGCATAAATACTAGCTTGGTTTTGGGATGAAATTGTAAGAGTAATAATAAGAATTGTGAGAATTAAAGGAAATTATTCTCATGATAAACCCCATACTCTAAAAAATTATAATGAAAAAATAACATTAACAATAATAGGATGATTATAAGGTAAATAAATAGAATCTTGAATTGATGTTCCCACATACCATGATGACCAAAATGGATATGGATTTTGAAGAGCTTGAAGAAGACAATAAATTACTCATGTTGTCCCATGAACTCATCAACCCAATTTCCATACACTTCGAAGAGGAATTAAAATCTTAAATCATTTAGTGGGTCTCTATACTGAAATTTAACTTGTCAATTTTTATTGAAACTAAATTTTATTTTTTCCTCCCTTATATTATTGAAGAAAAATAAAAAAATTGGTTGTAGTATTTGAATGATAAAGATAAAGGATTAAAAATGAAAACTAATTTAAACAATGAATAGAATATCCATTGTAGATACCCATTGAGATTTAAGGATGTTTTGGTAAAAATATCTAAAAATTTCACAAGCATATCAAGAAAAACTAGATGGTAAGATAATATTTATTGTATCAAACGCATCATTAGTATGGAACCCAATTTTCTCAAAGCATGAAGAGAAGCTGGAAGGTACCCTTCTATCAACTTCAATTCTAGAAAAATTCCAAGAGGCAATTCACTTTTATGAAAAACTAAAATATGAAACCAAAATAATATAGGGATATATCCTTAAAATAATCACATTTCCATAAACTTTTTATAAATTGTACTATGATTTTCCTTCTTAAAACACTACCAATTCAACACTATTTTTAACTACCCAAAATAAATAAAAAGGGTTATATGAGAAATATTTTAATAATTATATCTGACATGCACTATAAAAATACATGATAGAGGATGGAAAAGATGAAATAGAAATTTATCCTGATCATATTAAAGATAAATATATACCACCATCCTTGGAAAATGGACATAAGTATATCCAAGTAGTGGAGAAATAAGATGAAGATACTATGATACCTTTGGTGAAGCTACTACTCCCAAAAATTGACAAGTATATAAAGGGATAAAAATAGGAAGATTTATCAGTGGTCCCTCATGACGAAACAAAAGTTAAAGATACTACAAATAAATGGGAGAATTTATATTTGAACTCAATATTTATTAATCATATACAATGTGTATTGTTTACTAACACTCCCCTTGATGAATATTATAAAGAAGCGTTAAGGGATGATCCGCTGGAGGAAGAGGCCACAATAGTTGTGGTAAACTCTAAGAAAAACTCATACCTTATCTTTTCGACCCCACTTTATGAGATACACAACATTATTGAGGGGTGGAAATAATTAAATCTATCAAAGGGGTCCTCCAAGTAAAAGAAAATCTGAGAAACACTTGAAGGAACTCTATGTGGTAGTTTGTATCACATAAACCCCATACTTCAGTAGATTGGGGTTAATCCCAAGATTCTCCAATTTTGGGAAGTCTTAATATTGTACCTCTTAGGAGGGGAATGCCCAATAATCATTCCCCTCTATTTATTTGTCCATTTTTTGTAGATTTCAATAAAAAATTTAATGTTTATTCTACTTTTCTATGGATTTTACTTCAACGTAAAATACCGAGGAGATTATCTCAGCATTCCACAATAAGAAATGAAATATTTTCACTCAAACTTTCTCGAAATAAAATAAAGTGGTTGATATTTACTTTATTCAATTAATTAATAATCTTTTTATCATTGATAAATTTCTTTTTTAAAATCATGGAGGGTATTTTCATTGATAAGTGCAGGGAGGGGATTTAATCTCATTTAAAGGTTTTTTAAATGATTATTTGGAACTGTGTTATAATCTATAAAGAAAATCCTTCTTGTTGTTTTTAGTATATTTTAGTGATTCACTTTTAAATTTTTTTAAATAACTAATAATATAAAAAAAATTAAAATTTCTCTTCTTATAAATGTTGTTCATAACTCTTTTTTATATATTTTTATAATTTTATAAATTTTATTAAACTTCAATATTTCCATTCCTAGTTGGAATTCCCTGAGAGAGTGGATATATTTTTTTGGTTATAAATGTTTTATAAATAAATGATTATATAGTGAATTAATCACTAATTTTGGGGAAATTTGGTATTATAACTAAGAAAGTGATTTTGAGTGAAAAGATGCTTATGGAATAAAAATTATAACATCAGGTTAGTGGAACTTTTTTTCTTAATCTCAATTGAATTATCATATATGAAAAATAACATCTTAGGGAGCCAAATCAAAAAGTTATATATTTCCTTTGAAACAGGATTAAAATGGGCAATTGGGACCCCATAAGGAATCTCTAAGACATTAGGAATTAGGTGTGTGAGTAATTTAAGACAGTTGTAAATTTAATGAGTTCTTTTGAATAGTTCTTCACATGTACATGGTTGGGGAAAATTTAAAAAAATGAATAAGTTTATAATAGTCAAAAATGAATTCATTCAAGTGAGGGTAATTTTGAACCTTGTTGAAGAAGGGGGAAATTAACATATAATAAATTTATTTTAGGTATATCAATGAAGTGTAAATTTAAACTTTGGTTTAATAAACTTTTGATAGAGGGATAAATATAATTTATTATTGTTAAAACTTTTATTCCATATAAATCATGTTTTTTCCACTCATGGACTTAAGACTATGATTGACCCAAAATGATATAATGTCTCAAATCATGGAAGATCCATGATAAGTCAAATAATAATTGTACCAATGATTTTCCTTCAATTATGAATTGATTATTTGAAAATAAGAATGATCATTAACTTGTTTCTCATTTTTTTTAAAAATAAAATTCAATGATAAAATTAACTGGGAGTGCAGTATTTCAAGTGAGGGAGAGTGATATGAGTTAGAATATTCAAAAAAATATTTTTTTTACTTGAAAGGTACCCCTCAATTAATTTATATATTATACAAATAATTTATTTTATAAATTTTTTTAATTTAAGAATTTTTTTAGAATTGGATATAATATTGGTTTTTAATGATTTATTAAATAATTGAATTCAATTATGAATCCAAATTATAATTTTGAATTGGAAATATAATTGAATATAATGATGAATTAAATTGGGGACTTTATAATGATTAAACATCGGTTTGGAATTTCAATTTATGAAAATAACGAACCGAGAATGGATTATGATTTGGAAAATATGATTTGAATTAGTTTATTTTTATTTTAAAATAAATTTTCAATTATTCCTTGATTTAAATTGGGGAAAGTCATTAAATTTTGAATTTTAATTTCTTTCTTTATTTTTTTAATTAATTTTAAAAACATTTGAAATAAAAAAAATTTACAAATTGAATATAGAAAAATAATTCCATGTCGGGTCTTCTACTGTTGGGTCTGTGACCATGAAAAAAAATTATATCTACTACTGATACACTATTCCATTATTGTTTATTTTATATTGTTTCCCATATGAAAGTGGTACCATGTTCTGATACACCCATTCTACTACTATCCTTGAATCTATTTGTGTTCTACCATCTGCAAACGGTCCATTATTATACTGATAAACTTGTGTTCACTACTATGTTCTACCATATAATTCCTTTAATTGTACCCTCACCTCATGGTAGCTCATTACCAAGAACCTAAACATATTCCAGTTGTTTATAAAATGTTGGTTGAAGAATAAAAATATTTTTTCAAAGAAAGATCACTCAAATTTTATGTTAAACTATGCCACCCTACTCCATCGAAGGTAGTCAAGACCCATGAAGGACTTTTCTAGCTGCCTTGGTAGCTGGCTGGTGAACCAAATCCACCTACCCTGGTAGGTGGGGATTTGTGTGGGATTTGTGGGAGTTTTTTAAAACATGAAAACTCCAACTATACCTATTTAATGTGGCCTTGGGATTTTTCTAATATCATTAATCGAGATAGGTGAGCTACATTTGTTTTAAAGTTGAGATATCTTCATGCGAGAGAGAGACATAGGTTTAAGGAGTATTTCTTTTATAAACTTTATTCATGATGAAAAAATTTGTAGTTTTCCCCTACATTATTTTCTCTTCATGATTAGATAATCACAACAAGTTGTATCGGAGCCAGTTATAGTGAAATGACGGTTACTAGTGGAGATTTTCCAGTGACCAAAAAATAATCTTTTCCTTAAATATTTTTATGAATGAAAAATTTTAAAATTAATTATGAGGTGATTCGAAAAGGGATAATAGTGTTAAAAATCCTAAAGGATCTCCTTATGCTCATTTAAGTTTTGGTCAATGTTTGGATGTTACGGTACCCCCTTTCTAGAGAATACGGTATTGTTCCAGTATCGGTGACATTTCTAGGGAGATTCTAGTAGCTCCTCTGGAACACCACATTAGCACTAGGTCATTCGTTGATATCTGTCTTTGGTACTGATTTGGTCATATCTTGATCAATCTGTGTCTGATTTTGATGATCCAGGATCCAATGACACAATTTTAGATCATCCTGGAAGTAAAAGTACACTCAATTTTTTCTTGATTTTGCAATACTTTTTACATAATTGAAATTCAATAGAGGTACCATCCATTAGAGGTGGTCAAGGGTCCATAAATGAACACCAAAAATAGTGATGTGGAATTACCATAGGTGGTAGGAAAAATAATAAAATTGCTACTATTGTGGAAGATGTGACATAAGAATAATAAATTTTAATGTTTTCTATAAGAAATTTCCCAAACTAGCTATCGACAAAAAAAATATGGAGACAGGAATGTGACAGTATTTGAAGAAATCATGATTTTATTCAAAGAAGAAGAAGAAATATTATTTCATAAATCTATCCAGGACATGGAATGGGTGCTCAATTATGCAGCATCATACCCTGTCACTCAATATCATGAGTATTATTTGACATATCAAGATGGTGACATTGGGGCAATCAAGGTGTGGAATACCATTTCAGTGGGGATTTTTTTCATGTGCAATATCCATGTTAAGAAGAACTTTGGATACACTATCACCTGGAATGATTCTTGACATCTTCAAACTCTTCAACTTAAACTATTGTCAAGAATAACGTTTGATTGAAAATACTATGAAAACATCTTCAATAATGGATAATAAAATATGAAAAAAGGATTCATCTTTATCGGCCAAGGAAACATAGGCAGTACATTGTACAAAACTCAAGTGAAGATATGGTCAAACAACCTCAACATATTTGAATGAGATACATCATATAATATATGGAATAGGAGACTTAATTTCATGAGTAAAAGTGGGTTATCTACCTTGATAAAGAATAATTACATTAGTATTGAAAAGGATGCTTAACTTGATCCTCATAAATACTACTTTTATGAAAAGAAACATAGAGTCTTATTCAATATTTGTTCATAAATGGGATCAGAGTTTCAAGATCTGGTGCACTCTAATGTATGCATACCCATAGAGGCATATTCACTGGGACATAATGAATGTTTTTTATCCTTTAATAAGGATTCATCTCAAAGGGTGTGGGTGTTTTTCTTTTGGATGAAGGATAGAATACTGGTTTAAATCGTGATGTTCCATGCCATGGTGGAGAATAAAACTAGAAGGATTCTAAAGTGTCTTAATTTATAAAATCAAGGAGTGTACACATCAAATGAATTTTATCCCTATTGCATGAGTTAGGTCATCCGACATGAGATGATGGTCTAAATCGCCTAAGAACATAATGGTGTTTCATAAAGTATGAACAGAATCAACCTGGAGAAGGTAAAAATGAGGATGAGTTTGGATAATATGTCTAATACATTATATGGAGAATCTATTTTGGTTGTATTCTACCTTATCAATAGATCACCATCAGTCCCACTGAATTTTGAGATTCCACAGAAGATATGGTCTGGTAAACGTCTATCTAACCCTCATTTATGATTATTTGGATGTTTGATATTTTCACATGTATCTAAGGGGTTAAATAAGAAGCTATATGGGAGATATATTCCATTCCACTTCATTAGATATTAAAATGAGGAGTTCATATACATGCCTTGGGACCTAAAGGAGAATAAGGTGATAAGAAGTAGAAGTTTCATGTTCTATAAGAACCAAATGATCAAGGACATTGAAAATCTAAAAATTTCTCAAAGGTAAATTTTCAAGGAATCAATTCACGATCCAACACCTATACCAACACAACCATTAAATGAAGAAGAGAACTTTCATGACGATTTTACATCAGTGTACTAGGAGGTAGTGGAAGATTATATTGAGACATGGGATACTCAATCCTCTCTACAAGAAATTGAAGAACCATCACATGAACTTGGTGATGTTGTGCCTCTCAAACCTAAAATTTAATAGGCTTGAAGATATTTACAATGAAGTATTGTGTTAATAAAATATTTAGCATGGGATTTACTTTTTATAATTGATAAGGAGGATCCATAGGGTTACTAGGAAGTAGTGACTCATCTTGAAAAACTCAAGTGGCTACATTCAATGGAGGATGAGATTAGTCTTTGATGAAGATCCAAACATAAAATTTGGTGGAACTACCCAAATTAAGAAGGTACTAATGAAATAATGTGTGTTAATTATAAATAAAGATGATAGAAAAAATGAGTTCAATCACAAATATCAGTTATTATTAAAGGGATTCATTTAGAATAACGGAGTTAACATTGATGTGATTTTTTCACCTATGTTGATGATGGATTCAATCCGAGTAATTTTAGGATTAGTGGATAGCATAGACTTGGATCTTAAATATATTGATGTGAAGACATATTTTATTAATTTTAACCTCTCCAAAGATATATATATGGAGAATCCTATAGGTTTCGATGGTTTATGTATAACAAAACCTCCCCTGAAAATTGAAAAAGAGCATGTACATACTGAAACAAGCTCCCCGACAACTTTATAAGAAGTTTTACTAATTTATGGTGAGTTATAGATGCAACAGGAAATATGATGAAAAATTAATTTACATCTAGATATTTTAGGATGGTAAATTGTTATATCTTCTACTTTATGTTGATGATATGTTGATCATTATGAAGGATGTAGCAAAGATCATCCAGTTGAAGAAGGAGTTATCCAAGTCATTCCATATGAATAATTTGGGAGTAACTCAACATATTTTGGGGATATAGATCATTCATGATAAAAAGAGAATGTTTTTATTGATCTCTCAAGGGAATTATGTCAAATATGTTCCCAAATGTTTCATTATAGACAAATCCAAGCTCGGGAGAATTCCTCTTCCTGGCTATTTGAATTTGAGATAGAGTTCATGTCCCTTATCCAAAAATGAAATAGAGGTGATGGAGATAATACCAAAATCATAAATAGTTAGATGATTCATGTTAGATGTGGTGAGTAGGTGACCATATATTTCCCATTTAGTTGAGATAATGAGATGATTTCTATATCATTTTGTGAATTTTCACTTGGATGTAGTGATATAGGTTCTGAGGTTTCTTGAAGGTACTTCAAATCTATGTTTGTCCTATGGGGAAGATTAACCTTTCTTGTAGGGATATAAAGATGAAAATATGGCTAGAGATCTTAATAGTCATCATTTAAAATCATGATTTTTCAATATATATATTAATAGTAGGATTTGTATTATAGTAGTTGAAGTTATAGAAGCACGGTGATTTATCCAAAATAGAAGAAAAGTATATTACTACTTATGAAGCTATAAAGTAGAATTTTTGGCTAAAAAATTTTCTATAGGAGCTTAGATTTTGAAGGACTACATGTTTCATTGGGATAATAAACTTTTTTTATACATAAGAAATAAATCCATGTACCATTTTTAAAAAACCACATTGATATTCCCTATCATTGGATACATGAAGTGATTGATCGACAGTTGTAGCAGCTTGGGCAGATCCACATGAAGGAGAACCTAGTAGATATGTTGAAAAAGGATTTTCCTCAAGAAAATATAGAAAATTATAGATGCTTTAACAGATTATAGATGGATGGGTAGAATTGATGGAGTTTTCCATCTACCTTGGTTGGTAGTTGGTTATCCAAATCTACCGACCATGGTAGGTGGGGATTGGTGGGAGTTGGGTCAAGCTTGAAACATCCCACCATGCCTATTTAAGGAGGCCTTAGGGAGCTTCCAAATTTATTCATCTGAGCTAGGTGAGATCCATTGTATTTGAATTCCAGGAGAGATCCATGTGAGAGAGAGGGGTATATAGAGGATTTTTTTATAACATTTATTCATATATAAATAAAGGATGCTTTATCCCTCCATTCTTTTCTCTTCATGATCAGCAAACCAAAACAACTTAGTCTCCATTACATTAACTGGTTATAAGGATTGATTAATGTGCAATTTGGATGAAATGTTTCTGATACAAACCCGCACTCATTTCCATTACCTTTATATCCTAATCTCAACATGAAGGTCGACATGAAAGTATGAGTTAAATCCATGACGAACTATTGTAACTGATCTAAACCATGCTACTCATTTCTAAACTAAATACTTGACCTAGCCTTATAGAAGTAAATCACTCTGTTATGACCTAAGTAAAAACCAAACCAAGGCTATATAAAGTTGAATCTCATAACCCTATACTCTATCATGCCAGTTCCAATACCCATTGTAAAGCTTTAAAATGAGAACTAACCCTAAAAGAGACACATTTCCTATTGATACTAAGTATAGAGAACTAAGTTGAAGAGTCTATAAATGTTGATTTATTTTAAGAAGAAGTCATGATCCACTAAAAAAATGATTTATATTGAGAAATTGATTTTTTTTTATGTGTTTATCCCTTTGAGGGTGTGATTGAAGATGAAGGGCCTTAAACCTTCCCCATCCATTGGTTACAATCTTGAGGATTCAATTATGCCAATTTTTCAACAAAAATACTCAATGAGTTCCACACCAAGCCTGTAGTGTTTGATAACCTTCACTGATACTTATATTTCATTGACTTGGATGAAAGATTTAATAATCACCCAAGAAAGATTCAATTAACAACAATTAAGAATGGGATAGTCCTGATTTCACTATTCATGTTCATGACTACTTTGATCCATCTCTATCCACATTCCAAAGAATGTCAGGAGAAACTATAATAATGCCTAGGCCTATAATTTAAAAGTTTTATCCAATTAAAACACCATCAAATAGAGTCATCAAAGGATCCATAGATTTTTTTAGGACCACTTACCATCACATGCACCAAACAGCACCTCACAAATTAGACTGAAGTCTATTTACACTATAACATAATTATCGGGTGAGGTATAAGTATAGTAAGGACCAAGATTCATTTAAAAGCCCAATTTACTACCATAAAATAGGGTTTCCATAGCGCCACCCTTTAACAGTGCTGATAAAGGGGACCCCTTTATCACCACTTTTTTAGTAGTGTTGATAAAGGGGTGCTTTATTAATGCTTTTCCCTAGAGCTGATAAAGTGAATATTTCAAAAAAATCATTAAAAATAATATATTGATATATAAGAATATTTATATTGATATAAATATAATATATAGTTTTTTAATATGATTTAGATAAGTATAAATAGACTATTACATTTAATATATAAGAAATTTAGTAAAAATGGCTTTAAAAACTTTTAAAAAAATATTATTAATTAATAATTTTCTAATTATCATCGACTAATAATCATTTAATAACAATTTAAAGACTCAAAAAATCAAAAAAAAATAATAATAAAAGATCTAAAATAAGTTAAAAATGTAACTCAAAATTCAAACGGTCATAACTTTTGATCTGGGTGTCTGTTTGAGCTCTAAAATATATCAAATAGAAGCCTATGATGATATATACACTCTAGTGACCCAAGAGAAACTTATGTCGCATTATTAGAGGCCAAAAGGCCCAAAAAGCCTCAAAAACTGAGTTTTTAGTTCACATACACAAATTTGTTTACCATTCTATAGAATTTCAGCCTCGTTTCAAGGGGTCTTTTGACCTTTTTCACTGGGGATTGAATTTATTCCAAGGATTTACATTTATATTGATATTATGACTCTGAAATTTTATCATTTTATACAATGTAATGTTACTTATAATCAATTATATAAAAATATATATATATATATTATATATTCACCATTAAAAAATTAATTTTATAAATAAATAATTAATCATATTTACATATAAAGTATATTTCTCAATATATCAAGCTTATCTAAATAAATAAATAATATCCATTTTATTTAAAATAAAAATATATTAATATTTATATACTTATATGTTGTGTGTGTGTGTGTATTTTTGTGCGTCTGTATTGACAAACTGATATATTATATATATATATTCTAAACATTTGTATATATATATAAATATATAATATTTGTAAATATATATAAATATGTATAATTATACTTACAAATACACATATAATATATGTGTGTGTGTGTATTGTATATATGTATTTATTTATTTATAAACAAATGCAAAAAAGAATATTTTATAAATGTATTTAAAACTAATCTTATAAATATATATTAATATACAAATAAATATATAAATATATAAATATAACTATATATATATTAATATAGAGATATATATATTAATATAACTATATATATATTCATATAACTATATATATATATATATGTTAATATATATATATATTAATATACAAGTAAATATAACAATAACTATATATATTAATAAATTAATAGAAGAAACAATATGGGGGAGCGGTAAAGGCTTAGGCGCTACTGGCGGCAAGTGACGAGTTCGAATCCTAGGGGAGAGAGGTCACGTGAGCGGGTGGGGAATAAGGCTTGGCATTGTTAAAGGGGGTGTGGGCACTGTTAAAGGCTTAGGGGGTGGCTGGTGCATATGGGCTGGGGTGGGGGTGGGGTGCTGTTGAAGGGGGGATGCAACTACTGTTAAAGCCCCTCCCCAAATTGTACAAATATTTTTTTTTTTTGTTCTTTTAGCAGTGCTTTTTAAAAGCACTGATAAAAGGGGTCTTTTATCACTACTAAAAAAATGCTGAAAAAAGAGTCCTTTATCAGCGCTTTTTTAGCACTGATAAAAGACCCATTTTATCAGCGCTTTTTTATTGCTGATAAAAGACCCCTTTTATCACTGTTTTTTAGCACTGATAAAATGGGCCTTTATCAGCGCTTTTCTGAATGCTGATAAAAGGGACCCCCTATCTTCACCTCAATTAACAGTGATTTTCAAGCACTGTTAAATCCCTTTTCTAGCACTGGTAAAGGCCATATTGGTATTAGTGATTTTTTTTCATTCTCAATATAAGATTTTACTTGACCACATGTTATCTTTTTTATGATGTATCTGAATAAATTCATAACATTCGATTGGCATGGAGACACTAGAAAGACTATTTCTCATTCCCAAAAGTTAAACTCAATATTGAATCCCAAGTTCAGTGATGATTAGGACCAACTCTATATTCTGACTTAGAAGATAATGTTTTCTCACTTTGGATTTTATTCATTCAATTTGATCCACCCATCATCATTTCACTCCCACCTCAATTATTCTCTAAGATTTATCTAATTTGGTCCTGGAATGGAAATACTTAAATAAGAAGATTTTGATGATACCAATAGAAGTTGGACACATTGCAGGCATCCAGGAAAATAAGGACTCGCTACTCTACACTGAATTTGAAGGGAATGAAGAGGATTCTCATTCAATTATAAATATTTTACCCTCCCCCATTAGAAATATTTTTCTTCTATCAATCAATAGAGTAGTAATTTTATATAATTTTCTTATGTACTTTTAATTTTAATACAAATCATTTGTTCAATAATGTTTTGATCAACCACCCAAAATAATATGTGTTTTATCATCCTTTATTTCATTTTAGTGATCTCTATAACTCCACAATTATGGAGAAACAACCCAGGGACTAGGATCTCAGGGGAGATTTCATAGGGAATCAAAATACTTCTTCTTCAATTCTATAATTTTTGATTTCCCATAATTATTAAGGTGATTAATGTGAGGGAAGTCTAAATATGATCATTATCTCTTCTTTCTATTTACTTCCACATTCCTCAATATATCAAATCAATTTTCCCTTTCTCTCTTGATCTTCACAACATACCAATGGAACTCTATAAACTGAGGGATGAATATCATATTATAGGGATGATTGTGAAGATATTTGATACCTTCATTGAGTGTTTTTATTACCTCTTCATTGTGGATAAGGTATAAAATTAGTACAAAGATAGATTTCCTCAGTGTTTATTCAGAACCAAATTATTAGATATAGAAGATTAATTGATGAATGATATTTATTTTATTTTCATATGGGAACAATGGTGGATAATGAATAACTTGTGTAATAAAACCTAGATCCTAACCTTTTCACTCTAAATATTTGTGATTTAGATTTTTATTTTGTTTTAATTTCATAAAATTGAAATTCTAAATCCATATTTTTTCTACTTTAAAAATTAAGGAAACAAAACAAAAATACTTAAGTGATGCTATAGTGAGACTCCCTTTCCCTACTCCTTGAGAGATGAACCCGGTCATCCACTAGGATACTTTAAGAGTAATAAAAATTCTTTTTGAATTCCCATGATTATTGATTTAAATAAACCAATTACAAATTCAGTTCTTCTTAGTCTATTTCATAAGGGCATATGACTAGCATTTTCCTCAATAATGAGAATTAGAGCCACCTGAAATTCATAATGGTCTCTTCTATGTAAGAAATATATATGTTTTTTTGAGAGAATAATTTCAATATTTAGTGAATCAAGATATGTGAACTCTAGGTCCAATAAGGTCTTAAATATAATTTTAATGGCCCTAAGAATCTTCTGTTTAATCAGTCTTCTAATGAACAAATGATGACCACCTATATAAATGTCTATCTGAATAATTTGATGAAATCACATACCTCTATTATGATATCTGTTGGTGATAAGGTGTTATATTTGGATTCCTTTGAAACCTAAATTATTGGTATATGGTCTAAGAATGATAAATTATACATGATTACTTCATTAGTTAATCATCTCCAGGAGAAACATGAATTATATAATTTCAAGATTTTCTTAAGCTCTCAATCGAGGAATATCTTAATGAATTTAGTAATATTTTACTTCATCTAGAAACTATTAATTTCACTATAAATAATGAAGACCAATGTATTTTAGTGATTCATTTACTACAGATAAAGGTTGATCTGCCTTATTTTCATGATAGTGGCATGGTAAACCTAAGTTTTATCTTGAATCAGAGAGTCTCATAGTTAGGGTTTGTTCTAAATTTTAATGTAAAAATGAAAGGGAAAGGGTAAATAAAAGGAAATATAAATAGTTAGTCTCTGGATAATAATTCGAGATCTAAGTCCATATATGTTACTTAGTACCATTGTGGGAAACCTAGGAATATTGGACCCAAGTTCCATAAACTGAAATGTGGTGAGAAATTAAAACAATCCGGTGACTATTTCATATATGTGTGTGTTGGATATGTTAATGTTGAAGTCCTAACTATGTGTGATCATTACATGAGTATTTATTGGGTATTTAACTTAGGTTTATATTTTCATATGTTCCATGGTAGATTTTCTTTTTCTAATTGACTAAGGGAGTTAAAGGTGGGGTTATTATTAGTAATAATAATTCATATAGGGTCATAAAGAGAATATATATGTTTTTATTGCTAGATAAAAACTCTATTTTCTACTTACATTATTTAAGATGGTCCCTCGTCATTTATAGAAGCCTCATATAATTATGAGTTCTATATCAAATGTATTTACCTTAAAATATAAATATGGATTCTTTAAGATCTCTAAAGGTTATCATTTGGTCATTAAGTGATCTATAATTAGTGGGTTATTTTTTGGAATAGAAATACACATAGTATATAATTTTGTAGTGCCTATGTCACTAATAGTGATAGAAATGTGCTTTGGCATAGGAGGTTGGGACATTTTAGTTCTAAGGGACTTGATGAGTTGTATAATTATGGGGTTTTATCTTTGGTTAAACCAAGTAAAATAATATTCTATGGGTATTTTTTTAGTTAATTATAAGAGATTAATATTTTATAGGTCTATATTTAAGGCTAATTACCTATGGAGTATGTCAAATATGATTTATAGAATCCCTCTAGGACTGCTTCCTAAACTGAAAGCTGATAATTTATTACCTTAATAGATGACCTTTCCGGGATGTTTTAGATCAATATTCTGAGGGATAATTCATATAAAATTTATGTTTTTAAAACATGTATGTTCAGTTTTAAAAAATAAACAAAGAGAAATATTAAATCCATTATAACTGAGAATGGTGTAGAATATCATTTAATGAAGATGACATAATTTTTTAGATTGAGGGAATCATTAGTCACTATACTGTCATCTATAATTTATTACCAAATGTGCTGGAAGATAATATGATTAACATATTTATGAAATTGGTTTCTATTATAATTTCATTTTAGGCTTACCCAAATATTTTTGGTTCAAGGATGGAACCACATAAATATACCTTATCAACTTCTTCCAATCATCCTCTGATTGGATTAGGACTCTACAAGAACCCTTTAGAAACTGAAATATATCCAATAGACATCTAATGTTGTTTGGATACACTATTTATGCCCATATCAAGACTATAAATATTTATCCTAGGTTTGTTAATTGTATTTTCATAGGTTTTTAAGGGTGTGAAAGGTTATAAAATTTTAGTTGACATAACTATTTTTAAATATATAAATATATATATATATATATATATATATATTAGGATGTTGTGTTCTATGGGTCAATTGCTTCTGAAGAAAAACCTTCCACTGAAAATAGTGGTGATACACCCCAAATATGGGATTTTGAATTTCAACCCCCAGTTGAAATTAAGTCTCCTATTGAGAATCCTCAACATGAACCACATTATGATTCTAATTATAATAATGATTCAAATAGTGAACCAGTTGATATTATTATGGATTACTAATTTACTATAAATCATGTTAAAAGGTTTATTAGACCTCCATCTAGGTATATCTATACTAATACAAATGATTTTTCATTTCATATTACCCAGGATCTTAGTCATGAGAACCCCAAAACTTATAAACACTTTAAGAATAATAGAAACTCTAATTATTAGACCACTTTAACACATGAGCAAATAAATTCCCTAATGAAATCACATACGTAGTATCTTATTAAAAATCCTATTATTTATAAGGTTATAGGCCACAAATTTATATTCAAAAAGAAAGAATATAATAGTGTGGAAAATAAAATAAATCATAATGTCATACTTAGGGTTAAGTAATTCCTTCAATGTGAAGGGAATTATTATTCTAAAATTTTCCCTTATGTGGTAAGACATTATTCCATTAGATTGTTGTTGGATTTTACTACTATACTTGATCTTAATTTTGAATATCATGATGTTAAAAATACTTTCATGAATGGTGATAATACTGAGAAGATTTACACAAATCTTCTTGATGGGTTTACCCATGAATTTAAATCAAAACTAGTTTTTTCTGAATAATTCTATTTATAGTTTAAGTAAAGTCAGTAGTAAATGGTATAAAAATATTATTCATTCATTATATAGAAATAAATCTATTACAAGTAATTTTGATGAATTTTTATATTTTAAATACTTCTGTAATATAATTCTTTAATTACTTATTTATATTTATGATATGTTAATTATTTATAGTAACATGAAGTTGACCACCACTATCAATAGTCAATTAAAAAATATATGAAATGAAATATATAGGTTATTAAAAGAAGATTCCAGGTATAGAAATATTTGCACATAAAAAACATAAACTACTTTGTCTCGATGTTATTATGTTCTTAAATCTCCTTAAAGATATCTTATTTATTTTTTATAGGCATTTAGTATCCCTTTTTCCAAGAATTTAAAATATAATTTTACTAGTCTCCTACCATAACTAATAATATTTACAACATAATTATAATTTCATTTGATAATGTTGTGGGTATCATAATATACACATTGAATTTTACAAGACTAGATTTTTATTTCTCTACTTATACTTTAAAGAAGGTTTATGGGAAATTTGGGCAAGTCTCACTAGAATGTGCTGAAGTGGATGTTAAGGTATATTTTTTCTAAAACATCTCTCCCAATATTTTATAGTAAAAATATTACTATTAATGATATTATGATAGGATATATTTATTTTATCATCCCTAGTGTAAGGTATTTATATTTTCTAATGTATTTTTAATGTAAAAATATTTTAGGTCTTATTTTGACAATTTATTGATGGTTTATTGAAATTTTTTAGAGTAATATAAGGGTGAATGGTTGTTTCATATTTATGGGATACCATGAAAAATTACTAGTTAAAAAGTGAGGATGATGGATGCATGACGTTGCACTGGGCGTTCTGACCATGTTATGAGCTTCATGCCCACTAGGACTACGGTCTATGTATTAAATAAATAAGGATTTATAGATAGGTTATCACATTATAGGGGCTATAGACAGCCTTTCCATCCCATGTGTGTGGTGTGTGTGTGTGTGTTTGAATTTAATTGTACCCCCAATCAAATAATATATATAGTAACACTTATAATGTTGGTGTATCGTTTCCAAAATTGAGTAAGCAAATGATTCACAATATTAAAAATACCCAAATGAATTATTTTTTAGTTTAACCCTTCCCCCAAAACACTCACTTTTTCCTGAATTTTAGGGAACTAAAATTTAGAGGCTTTTATGTCTGTTTTTTGAGATACTATTAATTCCATATCTCCCTCCGAATATTGAAGTATTTAGCATAGGGATAGTAAGTTAAACTCTCGTATCTCCTTTTCCTACCATCTCTTTTTTTTATTTGGTAATAAAAAAATTATTATAGAGTTTTCTCACTTAAATCAAGTGTTTAGGGTGTTTTTTAATAGGTATTTTATTATAAAACATCATATGAGTGTCATAAGAGCTCTAATCTACAAGGGTGTGGTGTGGTTTTAGATTAGTGACCTTGTTTGGGGTAAGTGGATTCTCTCTCTTTATACTTATGTCAAGAAATTGAAGCCCCACTGTTTTAAAATTTTTATTATTTTTTTAATTTATGTTAAATGGGTCTAAAAAATTAATTAAAGTATTTTATTTGTATATTTTTTTATTAAATGTTTCGAATGACAACCACAACATGTAAGATGAAATGGATAATTCGTTATTTAATTTTAAGATATTGGTTTTCACATGGGATAGCCATGAATTCAGTTGGTAGTTAGTGTGAGTTCATTTATTCACTCCCTATATTGATAAAATTTTTATTTTGGAATTTTTTGGGTAATGATTAATGTTTCATAACAAGGACACAACTTCTGCATGAGTTGGAATGTGTTTGTAATGACCCTATTTTTTCCACCATAAATAAATATTGTCTCTGATAACATATGTTACACGCTAAACCCAATAAACTAATAAAAAAACAAATTAGAAGGAAATTGTTATTAAATAAATAATAAACACTAATATAGAAAGCCAATAAAAGCTACTACCTTTTGTAGCTGAATAATAACAAAGAGTTAATATTGAAAAAAATTAATTAAAATAAAATCCCCTTCCTTTATAATGTAATTTCTTTCAGAAATTGAATTTAAAATTTTTAAAAAGAAAATTTTCTAAAAAAACCATTTTTGAACTCCTAAAATGAAAATGTAATAAGTATGGATATTAGAATTTTTTATGAAAATATTAATCTATTAGTTGAAAACTATTGTTTTTACAAAAAAATATAATTTTTATGATTTTATCACTATATGAGCATATCCTAGAAGATTTAGAAAAACAATTAAGTATTAAAATATGTATTTAGGTAATAAAATTATTCATTTTAATATGTCATTTCAGCTTATAAATACAATGTCCAAAATTTATAAAACTAAATAATAATGATAGTTTAATAAAAATTTGTTTATGATATTCTCTTTAAATGAATTATTTTTTAAGGTGATATTAAATTTTGAATTTTATTTAAAATCTCATACCATTAATTTTCTTATAATAAATCAATTTATGTCATTAAAATTAGTAATAGTAAAAATTTTATCTTATATATAAATTTGAATAAAATACATCATTTTTTTAAAACAATTTTTACGCAATTAAGTATGTTGAATTTAAAATTAACTTTTCACACATTTATAAATTTCATATTATAAATTTATTTTTGAATTTAAAACTAACAGTTTCAAATTTGGTCATGAGTTCAATTTTAATTTTAGTTAACAAAAATAAATATTATTTTTAAGAAATAGATACCTCTCTAAAAGGAAAAAATGGTCAAAAATATTCTATTATGTGGAAATGGAGAAAACATATTAAAAGGTGTATTTAAAAAAGTTTTGAGATAATTTTAATCTTTATCTATACCCAACATCTACTTTTTCACTTTTGATCCATTGATCCCTGAATAGTGTTGTGGAATTTTTAAAAAATGATGAGTGTGTCCAAAAGGTCCCTTTTATTCTCTTATAATAGAATATTTGTTCTACACTTTCAATACTGTACTCATATTTTTAAATTTGCATGAAATACTACCAAAATTTCTTAATTTTTATGTTCTTTACACACCCCAATTCCCTTTATCACCAGAAATTAGCCTAATTCCCTCAAATCTAAGGCCTTCATCAAGAGGAAGTTCAAGGTCTCAACATAGGCATCACATTTTTCTTAACATTTCACTCTCAGTATTTCCTTTATAAACTAAACATAACAATAGTATAATAATAAAATAATAATCATTAGAGTGTTAATATGTTATTATAATAACATCATTACCAGTATTTATTCTCTTCCACCTACTAATAAAACAAGAATCATCGTTATATTGTGCGTGAATATTACTTCCTCCACAAAGAGACGCTTTCAATTTTTCAACACCACCCTTTATCTATGGTATAAATGATCGTATTTATGAATAAATATGATTTATATATTGTATTTATGATTTTTAAATGATCACTTACTATTCTCATTCACCCATCTCATTTGTTGGGTAATAGAAACATTAATCATGTGTTGTGTGCACTACCGCCTCCATGAATATAATTTTTTCATTTTCCTTCACTTAGAAACATTGAAATAATTATCTTATATTGTATGATTATATATGATATAAATATAATTAATAAATACCTCATAAATATAATTCTTTTTTGATAATAGAAAAAGTTATGGTTATTATAATGTAATCTGTCAATATCGGTAAATAACCCAAAACTAGCTCATTACCAATCTAGATTTCATGAAATGTGATTAAAATTATCATGTAATGGTATAATAAGATTTTAATTATTTATATAAAACAATTCAACAACCTTAAATAGATTTAAAATTATGATATCTGGGAGAAAAATGAATATCAACACCGCTTTTACAAACCTGGTTCAAAACATTTATGATTATTAATCCCTAATGTTGATAAGAGGTTAAAACTATCTAATACATAAAGACAATTATTATTAATGAAGATTATAAATAAAATTATATATAAAAAAATTAAAATGGTAAATTAATATATTTATCTTTATAATATATGAGGTTAAATCACTTTTTGTGTAAATCAATGGTAAAAGAAAGGGACTGGTTAACTCAAAATCCTTTATTTAATTTATAAAATTTCATTTTGGAACATTATTTTTTCAAGAAATTACTTTTCAAGTGATATTTTATTTTTTAATTAAGGGAAAAATATGTTTTAACCACTTCCATTTCCATTAAAGGTTTTTTTTCTTAAAAAAAATAAATTAGTATTTCTGAAAAGATAATAATAATTATGAATTTTATAATGTTGAATACCAAATATATTCCAAAACCTCATTTTATGATTTGGTTTTAATTTTCTTAAAAATTGATCTACCTGTAATAGATATAGGTTTCATGTTTCACCCTCTATTATTATTTTGTTAGGTTATAATTTTGGGTGATCAATTTTTTTGGTGTCAAGTGATTTAATTTATGATGTTATTTGGATATTTTATTGAACTAATATTATTTCATGGGTTCCTTATGAACATTTAATTATTATTATTTTTGTATATTCTATGAAACCAATATTATTTACATTGGTTATTAGTATGATACTTTTGAAATGGAATGAAATCCATTTTTCTTTCTATGGTTTATTTTTTGATGTGATGATTGATTTTTTCAAGTAGCACAAAAATGTATGTATTATGAGATAGGTTGTACCAATATATCCCTACAATGAATTAGGAAAATCTTATATCTCATGAGATAGAAATGTTACATGAACGGGTTAAAAAATAGCATGATTCGCAAAGGGTGAGTGTGATGGTGTTTATCTTGATTTGAAATTTTATGAGTGAATAGGTTGGCAGGTATCTAAGTTCATAAAGATAATAAATTTTATTTTTATGATTATACCAATTTCTTTCCTAAATTCCTAGGACCATGTCATATTATTCTTTATTTCTTTTTCCCATGAAATGGTAAAAGTGATATCATTTTAGATGTTATGTCTATATTTCATTTTTATGGTTAGTTATTATTTTTTAGGTTATTTTAAATAATTTATTTTTACCTTATTAATGATTTTCCACAATTTTATAATCTAACCAATGTGGTATTTGATATATTATCCCTTACTGTGTATTTTAAATCACCCCTTTTTATGTTTTCCCTTGACCAAATTTTGAAGAAGATTATTTCACTTTGAATATCTAAACATGGAATTAGTTTATAGTGAATTGTTTACAATAGGTGAAATTATTTTTCTATGTTTCTAGCCCCTAAGAAACTAAACCTTTAAGTCCTTGTCTTGTGCGACTATTTTCGTATGTAATAATTAAACCATGTAATCAATTTATTATTTATGTATGTTTATCTTGTGTCACTTTAATTGGTATTAGAGTAAGGTTTATTTATTTTGGAGACTAGGATGAGAAAACATTAGGGAGAACCCTTAGTATTATCCTATGTATAATAGGACACCCATATTTATGGTAAATAAAGGGGTTTGGTTTTCAAAGAAATGCATCCATCTTTGGATACTAGAAGTGGATGTGTTTTTTATAGATTTTCATGACCCAACCCACCTAGGATCACATGGATGGAGATAAGATAAGTGTCACATCCCAATAGAACCTCTTAAAGGAAATGGTATTGTGATAAGTTCCAATTAGAAAATACTGAAATGGGAGGACCTATCCTGAGTACTTGTATACACTCACAAAACAAACTCTATGAAATAGTACGGAGATGATATAAAATACTAAACCACTAGAGTGTATACCATGCATGAAAAACCTCTAGGAAAACCTCAAATTACAATAACAAAGAACAAAAGTAATAAAGTTAAAAACACATTCGCAAACAAATATTTGTCCCCATACTAAAAAACTAGAAAAAAAAAAGATTCTAAAAAGTGATTGGCTCATAATATTTAAGGTCGACAACCAAAAATGATCATCTTTTCAAGGTACAGTTATGCTCCTCTGAATACTGCACCACCAAGGTCACCACTAATCTATCAGTCATATTCAAAATACATGAAATGTATAGGAAAATCCCATGTATTCTTGATTATATACATACCTAGTAGGATTAATCGAAAACCATGAAAGGATAAATAGAAAGATACAATATTCGGCTCACCCATAAGCAAGAGGGAAATGAAAAAAATATATGAACAAAAAAAACATAAGAAATAGATAAATAAGATATTCATCTTTACATCTAATCTAAAAAGTATGGGTCATCATGAAGCTATAATATTCCAACTATGATACCCAAAGTCATGCACAACCATACAAGAATCTGTGTGGAGGGCCCACACCTCACCACAACTCTCTATAGCCAAGGGGGATACTCCCCAGTGGAGTACCTTCTCCCTACTAGAGATTGAAAATGGGTGTGGCACTTTTTATATAGAGGAATAATTCCCTATGTAGTAAGTTGGTTTCCAAATCTACTTGTGTAAATAGTATGAGGTCGTCACCTTAGTGTGAAATGGGGGTTTTAAACCATATCATCTCTCTAAAAAATTGACACGATCATTGATATCATCTAAGAGTCGCTAAAAGAATTTTTATTCCCATAAAAATTTATTTTGTAACACTAGTAAAAACAATAAATGCTTTTATCACATTATATATGGAATATTTATCAGGATTGGCTACTTGTGTCCCTATATCTATACCTCAGATAAAGACTTGCATGGGCTAGAAGATTTTGAGGGAGGTACATAATGTGTACCTATAGTCATATTGTGTGTAACCTCTCCTAGAAACCGAACAATATTTGTGAGTGTGCATTTTTTTCTATCCATATGGGAATACAAAACATGTATAGGTGTTTCATGTCATATCTTGGCCTCCCGAGTCCAACCTATGTCCTTCTGAACCATGCCCTTGTACTACGGCCTATGCCTATGTACACTGCTTGTGCCCATGTACACTGGTCAAGTTTGGGTTCCCTAACAGTGTATAGGTACATGGTTGTGCCCATTTACACTGTTCATGTTTGGGTTCCATGATCGTGTACAAGTACATGGTTATTCCCATGTACTCTAGCTATGATCATTTGTCTGGTTGTGGCTATGATCTTGTACTCTAGCTATGCTCATGTGTCTGGATATTCTCGTGTGTCTTATATTTCCCATATGAGGTCCCGAACAGTGGGAAAACTATTTATTTTGTAAATATTTGTGAACATTCTTTAATATATATTAATAATTTTATTATATTAATTCTAGTGTCCTGTGATAAAAAACCCACAACATTTGAGGAAAAAAATCCAAAGACATATATCAAAAAATTAAAAATTCTAAATACACAAAACTAGAATCATTACATTTCCTCTCCTTTAAGACTTTTCACCCTAAAAAGATCAAGTTGCATAAAAGGTGAGGGTGTTGAGAAAAATTTTGACCTTCAAGCTCCAAATAGATTTGATGTATGTCCTCATGCTTCTATAGAACTCTAACCAAAGTAATAGCTCGTTTATGCAAGATCGTCTCATGTTGGTCATCATTCGCCATGAGGTACTCTGGGAAGGTGGTTATATCATCAATGTCTAGCTATCCCTAGTCAGTATCATGCATAGAATCATGAACATATATTCTCAGCTACAACACATGGAATATTTCATTTCCTTAATCCAACTATTGGGGAAAGTAAAAGCATTAAGAAACATCACCAACCCTTCAATGGATCTTGAATGTCCTAATAAACCTCAAGGATAACTTTCTTCCCAGCCTAATATTTTAAATCCTTATCATGTGGAGACTCTCAGAGAAACATGGATACCTACTCAAACTCCAAAGTATGATGATTTCAATGTAAATTATATTTTTATTAGCTCTATGTTTTCATCATATGATCGAGGATCACCTAAAAATTCTATTTTTTCACCCACACCATCTCCATCGCAACAAGAAATTACTCAATAATATTAGTCTAGAATAAGGGTTACCTATAGTTTATACCATAAGGGTGTATAAAGAATCTATTTAGGTAGTAGAGTAATGTATTTTATTATAAGAAAACTATACCAATGGAAAGTGATCCTCCTAATTCAAGTTGAAGTCCATCACACCGGCTCTCAACATATCCTCCAATATCTAGATAATCATCTTAGTCTTCCCATCCATCAGGGAGTAAAATGATATACTCATCTGTAACTAGGACCCAAGATCCTATTTTATACCTCTCCACAATGGTGATGTAAATTGAGTATCATGTTCATAGATAATCACCATGAGTACCCTGGGAATTTGGGTGATATCCCACACGTATGTCTGCCCCAAAATATCAACTGAACTCCACTTTCAGATGGCCAGAAAGTGTACCGAATTAGTAAGTTGATCAATAATCAACCAAATATCATCATGGACTCTCATTATACATAGAGACCACAAAATAAAATCCATTTATAGTTCAACCCACTTCCATTCTAGGATCTTAATTTTTTTAGTCAAAACTGTTAAAACCTGATCTTTGGACTTTACATAATGACATATGAGATACCGAGAGATAAACTTGGTGATGCTCCACCTCATGAAAGCTCACCAAAATTTAAATAAATATCCCTAAACATCTTATACACACTCATATGTATTTCCAAGTGAGATTTTTGAAACTCCCGTATCTCCACCTCATGCTATATGATATGAACCACCTTCCATCACTGAAAATGGATGGCTTGTTCCCCTCCTTCATAAAATACATCTGATGCATCTCTTAAGGATATTTATTCATGTTTAACATCATATTTTATTCCTCCCAACTAAGACTCTATAAAATCCTAAATAATATGTGGAGTCACCAATATCTATTGAATAAAAATTTCACCCCTCTCTTCCACCAGAGTCAGTTGAAATGACAGCGACTACTTAGAAGCCTCTTCCTTAAAGTGAGAATGGAACTTACTACTAAGGAAATCTTCCACTACATTTACCTTCCCAAAATTATATACAATATTGAATTAATATTCCTTCACAAAATCCAACCAATGCCTCTACATCAAGTTGAGGCCTATTTGGGTGAATATGTTCCTTAGACACTAGTGGTATGAGTAAAATACAAAAACCCGATCCGGAATATTTTGCCTCAACTTCTTTATATTGAAGACTACCGTTGCTAACTGTATGTCATGAGTTGTATAATTATACTAATGGAATCTAAACTACCTTTACCCATAAGCGATCACTACATAAATTTTCATCAAATTTAAACTGATTTGAGCTTTAGATGCATCGCAAAAGACCACATACTCAAAGCCTTCCTTTGGTAGTCGTAAGACAAGAGTAATGTTCCACCTCGTCCTTAATTCCTCAAAGGTTTTTGGACATTGATCAGCCCATGAAAAAAAATCTTTCAATGTATAGGTGATCAAAGGTTATGATATCATAGAAAATTCTACCCGAAACTAGAGATAGTACCCAACCAAACTAAGGAAAATCTACACCTCCATCATGCACTTGGGTGGCCCCCAAGAATGAATTTCATCAATATTGCTAGGATCTAAATATATACCATGATCATAGATGACATGCCCCAGAAATTGAACCTCATGGATCCAAAACTGATACATTGAGATCTTTATATAAAGGTGGCTCTCCCAAAGTAAGTATATGACCATCCACAAATACTCTTCATACTCCTTTAATGCATACTAAATGAGTATTTCATCAATGAAGAAAAAAATGAATCAATCTAAGTATGAAAGAAAGAGCTGTTTCATAAGAACCATGAACACAGTGGTTGAATTAGTCACATAAAAAGAATCTTTAGGAATTCATAGTGTCCGTAGTGACACTAAAATTTCACCTTCATAAAGAAATACTCATGAACCCTCAACTGGTGGTTGAAGGACCAGAGACTGATCTTTGAAAAACTACCCACACTTCTCAATTAGTCAAATATTTTTTTTAATAGTTATAAATGGTATATGTTATTTATCATTACCTAATTTAAGTGAAAATAGTCAACATAAATCCTTAAAGTCTGGTATTATTTTTCATGAAAACAAATTGATATTGTCCAAGGGTACACATTGGATATAATAAAACCATTATCTCAAAGATCTTCCAACTACACCCTCATCTCTTATATCTTATTAGGGTTCATCTCAGATGTTAAAGAGGATATTGATGTATTCCTTGGGTATAATTTGATGAAAAAGTATATCTACCACTATGGAGGTAGTAATATTATTTATTTGAGGAATACATCCATATAATCCTCCAACACATTTAGAAGACATATGCTTGAATTTTCCACTACACCACAGAATAATCTCATTAACTGATGGGTAATGGGATATATTTTCCAACTCATGAGTACCACTCGATTTACCATGAGATATATCTCACCTAGAAAATAGAATATCAACCCATTTATATGAAGTCATTTAACCCTCCTATAATGATAGTCTATCTAGGTATGCATCATGGACAAATAGTTAATTTGTAGGATGACATCATAGGGTTTAATCAGGATGACCAATAGTTCTCATTATAAACTCTCTCCACAAAACGCTAACTCTCACTACTAAATAATGTGTGATATTGAATAATTTCTCCCAGAAATAACCTCTTGCCATAGACATTAGGCTCAGGTCCCAATGGTAAGATCAAAATATAGTATAAAGGATATGGATATAAAGGAATGAACCACACATGTGTCTACAAATACTATAAAATTATTAGAAAAGACACATATCGTACCTCAAATAATCTCATATATACCTTGGTCATAGCCCTCCAAAGCTTTCCACTACATGTGTCCCTAACATCTATCTCTCTAAGACTTGTGTGGGACACTTGGTGGTGATAGTGGGAGTATCTCATAAAATCATCCTCCACCAGTAGATCCTCCTTCTGATGATCCACCTAATCCTATTCTAGAACTGCCTCTATGGTGGCAACCCTGGCCATACCGATGAGATCCCTTATCATAATGTTACATCTACTATTTCATTCCATCCATTTCCAGCATATCCTTATTTGCACAATACTTCATAAAATAACGAGCCACGTGATCTCTCCCATTACAATAATAGAATCACTACTCCCATTTTGACTATATCTTCTACATGAACTCTATATTATTGATCCATGTGTCTGAGTCTGGTCATGGATAGGTCTCTTGTGTTGATACCCTATCGATTGATGTTTTCTATCGGTTGTAGATGACTTTGCACAATGATGACCATTTCCAGCTTCAGCTGCTTAATGTCCCTCAATTAGGAATCTCTCTATAACCAAATCCCACTCTAGAACTCCAACATAAGTAGGAATTCTTCAAGATACTACCCTATAATGTATGTCTATTTGAAGGCCCTAATCAAACTTATATTTCCAAAAAAATATGTCTCTCACAATGTTGAGAGAGTAACTCATGAGGTCAGTAAACCCCATGGAATACTCGGTAACTATCATATCACCTTGTTTCATCTTGATAAGCACATTAATATACACATACCATAAGAAAAAAAGGTAATACCTATAATGTAATAATTGTTATAAGTCTAACCAAATTCGCATCATCTACTCCTGAGTCTGTATGATTAGACTCCACCAGTGTCCGGCTACTAATATAGAGACTTGCTACAAGCACAACAATATGATTGGATAGGGTATTAACAATTGAGTTTCCCATTGAACCACTTCGTGTTTGGATAATTAAAATGTTTTATTTTTTTAATTCCTTTAAATTTATTAATACAGAAAATTGTTTATTAATTAAATTATGTTCAAACTTAATCATATCATAATATTAATTTTCTTAAAATATATTAATATTTCATACTATGAATAGTCATAAATTGTTATATAAGTTTTATATAGTGTTCCTATAAAAATAATTCATTTGGGACTTTAAAATATAATCTAGACATGTTTTTTAATGTTCCCACATAACTTTTTTTATCAAAACCCGTATATCTATTTTGAAATTCATGTAGTTGATTTGTGAACCGTGTGGCCATTTTCTCAGATTTAGTCTCCTTCTGTATTTTTATCATATATTAGGCTACATACCCCCAAATTGGTAGAATCTTATTTTTGGAAATATAAAAAGATTTAATACACTTCATTATAATAAATAAACATCGGAATTTATATCTATCGTGTTTGAAATTAGGTTATAATTCAATGTTTGTTTTTAGACTGACTTTTCATATTTCAAAATTTTTTTGATTCATCTTTTTAATGATATATTGAGAAATATAAATCCAAAGAACTAGATTATTGATTTTTTAAAAATATAACTAATTTTTTAAAATATGAGTCAAAAAGAACCAAAGTTGATTAACACATTTAAATGGTTGATTTTAGGCATAATTTTTAGAATGTCAATATATTTATAGTTTTCCAGAATTTGTATACATGAATCACCTACACGAGGAATTCTTTAATGTGAATCTCTTACATGAATCACCTATGTGAAACCCATATATGAATCGGTTACATCAATTTTCTTATGTCGATTCACCAATATGGTCAAATCACTTACATAGAGAAAAACATATGTGTGAAATAACAACTAAGTGAATTTGGAAACATAGTTCAATGAAATTCTTCATGCTATTATAAAAATTTGAAATTTGATTTATTTTACATATTTTTTCATATTTAAATTTCATGCATGTTTATTTAATATATTTAAATTGTTTTAATGACTTTATAAATTTATTTAAATTATGTAGAACCTATGTGATCTATTTATCATTATTTTAAACATTTTTTATGATGATAAAATAGTTTTTTATTTTTAATGCATTAAAATTATAGCTTAAATCTCAAAAAAATAATTTTTATTATCTTATGTTGTATTATTCAATTCTATAATTCCTAAATTAATATTATTAAAATTAAACTCACTCAAAAAATATTTATATATTTAATATAGTATTATTAATTTTTAAAATTATCCACATATTTACTTCTTGTTAGAAATATAATTTTTTTTGAATTTCATATTTTAAATTCATAATTTCTATTTTTGTGGGATTATTCATAAATCTATTTATATGGAGACCTTTTAAAGTATTCAAAATTTTATTTCAAATTTGTATGAATCTGTCTTCCTTTTTTAAAATTATTATATAAAGATGGGAGATTATAATGCAACGATATCATCTCTTTTATATTTCCTATCAATATTATGGTATAATTTTTTTGAATTATCTAACGACTCTTCATTATGTTGAGTTTATTTTTTTTATAAAGGAGTTTGATAATTGCTTTTGTACAAAGTGGGAAACTGACAGAATTATGATATGACGCATTTCAATAATATATTTAATATTTCTTCAAGTGATTGATAATTCTTTTGACTATAACACTTCTTCCCATATCTTACATTATTTAAATTTCTTATTAATCTTTTCATACAATATAATTTTCTATATTTGGGTTGTGAATATTAATTTATAAATTCACGATTATTCTGGTTTTGAATCCGCCTATGTAAAGTCTAGGTTTTAATTGGGTTGTGACTCACCAAAAAAAATCCAGGTTTCTTTCTAGTTATAATTCCACTAAAAAAAGTAGGTTTTAATTGTGTTATGATTCCCCTTAAAAATATATATATATTAAAAAATGTATATATCACAGAGTATCAAGGTATAATATTATACTTGATCCACTTTGGATAGAACTACCATAAAAACATCCTTGTGTTCTTTGTTTTTTCCCAATGCAATTTTAACATTATGAATTAACTTTTATTGTTGATTTAAAGTTTTAATCATTTCATTTAATACATTTTAATTTGGTCTATTAACCTCTCCTATAGACTATTTTTCATTTATTATAGGACCTAAAAATTTTATCAAAGCTAGTTCTTTTTGGAATTTACCTAATCCTTCTATAGAGTCAGTTGTTTATATTTTAATGTCATAACATTTTCTAAGACCTCACAGTCTAAGGAAAACATATATAATATGGATAGAATGAATAGAAACTATGGATGGATTAATTAGTATCCACCTAACTTTTATGGGAATTATTATGGTTATTGGAAATATAGAATGGAAGTATATATATAACAGCTAAGAATAGAAACTTGATTGATCATGGGAAAACCTTATAAATTACCAGAAGATTTATTGAATAATATAACAGGAAATGATGTTTATATATATGTTTTAAATTTAAAAGTAATGAATATTTTATATTATGTTATTAACAAAATTGTTTTTAGTCATGTTTCTCCATATAAGACAACTGAATATATCTAAAATATTTTACAAGTTCCTCACCCAGGATCAGAAAAGCTGATTAGAACTGAACTCAAAATACTTTTAATAGAGTAATAATATTTAAGGACGGGTGAAGTTAATGTGTAAACCAAATGTTCTATTAATTAAAAATAATTATTAATGGAATTTACTCCCTTATTAATGTTTTGGAGAACCCTTTATGTTTTAAATTAGTCAAAAATATCACTATCCATGATTTGGCATGCAAATAAGGTTGAAATCGTTGAAGAAAAATTCAAAGAATACACATCGGATGAGCTCATCAGATGACTTATTCAACAAAAACTTGAGTTTAAAAATATTGTGGAAGAATAAAACTCAAAGAATAATGGTATCACTTTCAAATCACATATAAATGTTATTTCTAACTTTTCTAAAGCTGGGTCACAAGAATGTGACAAATGGGAAATTTACAATATAAACAAAAGTATTTATAATAATATGAAGAGAAATAAAATTTTAAAATAGAGACAAAGTAAAGATAAAAATAATTATTTAAAATAATAGGATGTTACTATATATTGACCAGATGTATCCAGTTATGAATGTAATAATAATGGTCACATCAACCACAAATATCCAAAATTGAAACAAAAATGTAAAGATAATAAATACAAAATGGAATTGAAATTTTATTGTCATGTTGGATGGAATCGCACCAAATAATATGATTCAAGTGAAGAATCAAGAAGTTAGACAAAATTATACAACCTATATTTTATGGTGAAATATAAAAATGATGTTAGTAATGATTCATATTTTAGCTATAATTCTGATAATGATTGTAACAACTTTGATGAGTTGTATAATGAAAATAAAAAAATAAAATATATATTTTAAGAGTTACTAAATTATATAATGAATATAAAATATAAGAGGCTTTTCAAATAAATTAATAAATCCAATAAGTATAATTATCTTTTAAACAAGGAAATGATAAATTTTTCTTTTTGTTCTAATGTTTATATAAATTGTGATTTTGATCTTATTTAAATGGAAAATCATAATCTTATAAATTAATTTGTAACCTTAAAATATACATTATCCACTTTTTTTCAAGGAATAGAAAAATATGATAAAATGGTAGCTATGATGAAACTAAATAAAGATAAAACTTGATTTGGTTATAATCCACATATTTTTAAGTTATACAATACAACTTTTGTTAAAAGTTCCACTTGAAAGGTTTCTTATGTTATATGATTTAAATTTGGTATATAAATAAGTTATTCAAATGAATGTTATCTTATATAATCTTAATATTTTTGTTATACCAAGACTTTTATTTCAAATAATTTTCCTTCAAGATTACCCATAAATAAATGTTATAAATCTGTGTGGGTACCTAAAAATTCTATTTCTTCCCCAATTGGACAAAAAATAGCATGGGAAATAAAATGTGAATTAATTTATTTTTGTAGGAAACATTCCTTGGATGTCTCAATAACAACTCATGGTACATAGACAATGGTTGTTCCTAACACATAACTGGTGACCTATCAAATTTCTTCTCTTAAACCAAATACAGAAGAGGATATGTCACATTTGGATATAACTCTAGTGGAAAGTATAAAGGATTTGGTAAAAGAGGTATTTATAATATATTTTAATTTATAAATTTCATATATTAATGGTTTTAAACATAACTTAATTATTATTTAAAGATTATTTTATGATGGTATGTATATTAAATATGAAGATAATAATTTTTTATTTTAAAAAATGATAATGTTTTATTTTATGCTATTATAAATGATAATATTTTTCTATTAATTTCCTTAATTTAACTAATAAAAAGGTTAAGTGTCTCAATTATATATAAACTAATGATGTTCTCTATCACAAAATACTTGTAAATTCTCATTTCTAAATGATAAAAAAATTACCTCAGATTGGAAATGATTATTAATTAGCCAAGTTAAAGGTAAGTAAAGATTTTTTTTTGTGATTTATGCATAAAATTTAAACATAATAATGAGAATTTAAAATCTATAAATTTTGTTTCTAATTATAGAACTCATTAATTATTTCATATTGATATCTTTTTTCCAATGAAAATTGTATGTCTATATAGTAAGAAATAAGTTTTTTATTGTTGATGATTTTAGTAGATTTACATGGGTTTATTTTATATATCAAAAGAATGAAACCTTATACAGGTTTATTTTTTTTTAATGTTATTTAAAAATAAAAAAATTCAATTTTTTATATTATAAGTTCTTCTAGAGTTTAATTTAATAATTTTAATTTTGAAATATTTTGTAAAGGAAATGGTTATGCTCATAAAGTTTTTTATGATGGTGTTATATAAAAAAATTAAAACTATTAAATAATATCCTTGAATAATGATTAATTAATATAGTTTAACAAAATATTCTTTGGTTGATTATATTAATATTACATGATATTTTTTTAATATAGTTTATGTTAGACAATTTTTTAAGAAACCCCCTTATTAATTGTTTAAGGGTAAAAAATAAAAGGTCTATTATTTTAATGTTATTATTTGTAAAGTTTTTTTATTGAATATAAAAACAATTTTTATGAGTTTGATGTTAAAAGTGTTGAAGGTATATTTATTGGTTATTCTTATAATAATAAATATTATAGAGTTTATAATAATGAAACCATGATTGTTGGAGAATATGTATATAAAAAGTTTAATGAATCATGTAATGTTCATGAATTTATTTTGTAAAATATTCAAAATGATTTAATGGATTTGAATTTTGGTGAAGGAAAACCTCTGTATAGGGTATATGTTGAGGGGTAGTTAAGTTATTCTAAATCTAATCCTAGATCATGGTTTATTCATGGTGATCATTTCATTGACAACGTGACTGGTAATTTTGGTTTTGATTTGAAAACTAGAATATCTTCTTTAAATTTATTTTCTAACTATTTTTTTATAATCATGTTCCTATAAATGTTTTTTGTTCTTTAAATTATACAAATTGGATTATTTCTATACAATATGAGATTATTCCATTTTTTAGAAGTAATGTTTGGTCGTTAGTTGAATTTCTTGAGGATAAGAAGTTAATCAGAACTAAATCGATCTTTAGGAACAAGATGGATGAATCTAGATATATTTTTAAAAATAAATTTAGACTTATTGCCTGAGCATACACTCAATAAGTAGGTACAGACATTGAATATTCATTTTCACATATTACCATGTTGGAGGATATTAGAATCTTGTTAGATTTTGTTTTTATAAAGTATTTATATTATGTAAAATGGATATTAATTGTTCTTTATTAACTAGTTTTATATCTGAATAATTTATATTAATCAAGCCCCTAGTTTTGAAAATGAAAAAATTCATAATCATGTTTTTAAGGTTTCTAAATCATTATATTATCTCAAATAAGAGCCTCATGTTTAGAATAATAATCATTCTTTGTTTATATTGAATAATTTTTTTAAAAAATGGTAATGTTGATCCACCTATTTTTGTAAAAATTATTTAAAATAATATTTTAATTTTTGAAATTTATGTTGATGATATATTTTTTGGTTCCTCTAGTGAATTTCTTTTAATGATTTTTCTTCATTGAAGTCATCTAAGTTTTTTATGATCTTAAAAGAAGAAGAAAAATATTCTTGGAATTAAAATATCTCAAATGAAAGATGGGATCATATTTAATCAATCTAATTCTGGTAATGATTTTGATAAAAGGTTTGATCTCAATTCTTGTAAGTCTGAAAAATCTCATGAGTGCAGGTTATAAATTAGAAGAAAATGCCTTTGGTAAATCTATTGATATTAATGTTTATAGAGTCATGATACATATATTTATTTATTTAATTTAATCTAAATATGATATCATATTTAGGGTTTACTTATTTTCAAGGTGTTAAGCTAATCCTAAACAGATTCATATTAAAGTTATGAAAATAATATTTGCATATGTTAAAATAATTGTAGACTATAGTTTATTTTATTCTTTTTTTTATTTAATATATTATTCTAAATATAATTTTAGAGTCTATAAAATTGACTTGAAAATTACATAATTTATGTGACATTTTTATGGAAAGAGAACAATTTCTTGTTTTTTTAAGAAGAAATTGTTTTTTTCTCTATATAATATAGAAGCTGAGTATATCTTCACTGCTAGTTGTTGTTCTAAAAGTTTATGGATTCATAAAATATTATGTGATTTTGGTATTTATATTGATAAATTTCATACTTATTATGATAACACATCTATAATTTATAATTCTAAGAATCCATTACAATATTATATAATAACTCGTATCAATGTAAGATATCATTTTATTAGAGATCGTATGAATAAGGGATATTTTGTTTTAGATCTTATCCCTATTTAAAATCATATTTCAGAAACATTTACTAATACTTTCTACTTTAATCCATTGGGAATATTACATTTGAGAGGAAATTTCATAATCTTAATATTTTTATGTTTTCAGGTGTTTAGGGGTAGTTTAAATGTATTTATATAATGAAATGTTTTAGATATACTTGGAAAATATAAAATCTGGAATCTATTTTTTATATTAATTTTTTTTAATTTATGCACACATTTTTTATTATATAATTATTTTAATATTTCTCATACATACTATATGATGTTGACATACTCTTTAAACTATTAATTTTCATAAAATATTTTTTTATTTGTCATTTTTTTTCTTGAACAGCATTTAAAAAAATATTCTCACTCTGTTTAATTCTATGTTTTAATATTGTATGACTTTATAATGGTTCCTTAACATATATTTTAATATATTAATATTTAATAATTCTCTATACACTATTTAAATTGTATTTAATGAAATATTGTTTTCTATTGATACTTTATCCATTTGATAATTTCAAAAAAGGGTGTTTTTGAAATTATACTTGGTTTTATAATTATTAAAAAGTGGGATAATGTTTACTAGATCCTTGAACTAATTTATGTTTTGATAATTAAAAATATTTATTTTTATTATTTCTTTTAAATTACATAACAATTTGAATTTTTATTGATTAAGGTATGATTAATCTTGACCATATCAAAATATTTTTTTTCTTAAAATATCTTTTGATCTCAGGTCTTGAATGGTCATAATATGTTCTAAATGTTTTATATAGTGTTACTAGGATAAATAAGTCATTTGGGACCTTAAAATATCATTTAAAAATGATTTTTACTATTCCCATGTAGCTTTTTATGAAAATACATGTATCAATTTTGTAATCCACTTAGCCATTTTGAAATTTACATAGATGATTTGTGAACCATGTATCATTTTTTCTAGATTTAGTTTTATTATATATTTTGATCATATATTGGGATATAGAACTCCAAATTGAGTGATTGTTTTTTAAAAAATATAAGGAGGTTTTATACATTTCATTATAAGAAATAAAATTCTAAATTGGTATTTATCATGTCTGAAATTAGGTTAGAAATCACAATATGTTTTAAAACTGATTTATATAGTTTTTTATAACTGTTTTCCTTTTGTTTTTTTATGATATACTAAGATATAGAAATATAATTAATTTGATTCTTTATTATTTAGAAATATAATTAAATTTTATAAATATAATTCAAAATAACCCAAAGCTGATTCTACTATCCAGATGGTATATTTTAGTTCTTAAATTTGAAAATTAAATCTATTTATAGTTTACATGAATTTAGATATATGAATTTCCTAAGTGATGAACATTCTTATGTGAATCCGTTTTATTAATTTCTTATGTGAATCTTATATATGAGTCAGGATAATATATTTTTTTAAGTTTATTTCCCAACATGGAAAATTCACATACATAGAGAAAATCATCAATGTGAAAAAAAACCTATATGAATTGGCTACATAGTTTAGTGAAATTATATAGGTGATTATAAAATATTAAAAATTGATATGTTTTATGTATTCTTTCATGTTTCTATTTGCTTCATTTTTATTTTTTATATTTATTTTTTTAATTATTTTATAAATTCTTATTAACAATGTAGAAGCTCCGAGAACTATTTTTCATTGGTTTAAACATGTTTTTTTAAATATCAAAGAGCGTTTTATTTTTCACACATGAAATATACAGCTTGATAATCAGGAAATTATGAAATGATAATATCACTTTCACTCTCCTTCTGATATTCTAGTATTATTATTTTTTATTTCTCTAGCATCACTTTGTTGTGTTGAGATTATATTTTTTATAAAGGAATTTGATCCTTTCTATTTTCCAATGTGTCCAAGTGACATAATTCTATCATGATACTTCTCAATGAGAGGTTTTATATTTTTCAAGTGTTATAGTGTGAGAATTATAGAGATGTGGACGTTCTGAATTATTGTACATTTTTCTAGTGTGAAATATTTCTCACTACTAATGGAAGATCTCTCAAGGGGTAAATAAAAATGTTTATGACTTCTTATAAAACCTTGATGAGACTATCATGATGATCAGACACTCAAGAATTAGTACCATTATTTTACCTTTTATAAATATTTCATTCTAGTTTCCTAAGTCTATAACACTTCTTACAATATATCATGTACTTTCACTTCCTATTTATTATTTTTCATACAAAATATTTCTTTATCTTTTGTTTTTTGACTCCCAAATTTTAATGTTATGACCATTCAAGTTGTGACTCTCAGTATCTAAAGTTAATAATCTAATTGGGTTGTGACTCCCCATACAAAAGTCATGTGTCTTTCTAGTTAAAATTTCACTATAAAAAGTAGATTGTAATTTGTTTATGATTTCCCTTAAAAATCAGTATAGTGCACAGTATATATCTTACTAACTATAGGGGTAGAAAAGTAGACTATGTCAACTTTGGACCACACTACTATAAAAAAAATTCTTGTGTTCTTTATTTTTCCACTTTTTTTTATCTTTTAATTAAATTTTATAATTATTTTAAAACTTTAATTGATTGATTTAAGAAAATTTAATTTTTCCTATTCACCCCACCCCACCCCACCCCACCCCCCTATATCATCTCCCATATTCTCATGGAACATAACATGAACAATCCATAAAACTAGGACCAAAACTTGTGCCAATTCTCCACTGCCTGAGGGTCTATCTTGTCATGAAAAAAAGTTCTCAATGTTGTTAAAACTCATGTAATGCCCAGAGCATGCATGAATCATCATCTTAACCTACCAGAGATATTGACTATCCCCCACATAGTATATCCTACATAAAGACTAATATGGTAACCACCTCATTAGAAGGGCCCTAAACTGAGGCCATATAATTCTATTTATCTTCATCACAATCCAATGTTGGAATACCTGTTGAATATCATCGCAGAGGCATCCTAAAAGTTATCAATATGTACCAAGTCTAGATGAGTATCTAATAGGAGCTAACTTAAGTACATAAAAGTAAAAATACCCAATCCTATATGATGAATATACCATTTGTTCCGTAAAAATTATGTCTTAGTATACCAAGTCTACAAGCATGTAGTCAGATTCCTACTAAATAGAGACTTTAGGCACTAAACCAACACCTGGGTTCCCTCATCTGACAGATACACTCAAGACACTCAAACCCCATTTCTGTTATTTCCTAAACCAATCCATACAACATGGTCAAACTCCAAACCCCAAATAAGGGAAAATACCTCTTCTGATACCACTATATCGTGTTCGAACCCTTTGAATCCTTCTTATCCAGTGATAAGCCGAGTGTGAAACCCCAAGCTTGCCTCTAGTGGGCTGAGGCTGGCGACAATCAACGAGTATTCAATTATAAAATGGAAGGCCATATATTAAGTACATATATATACCCACATAGCCAAATCCATATAACAATGTATATAAAATATTAAATAATGAACCTCTAGAGTGTCGACCATGCATGAAAAAACCTCTTGGAAAACATCAAAGTATAGTAGTGAAGTACAAAAGTAAAAAGGGTAAAAATAAACACCCAATCAGAGATGATGTCCCAACCTAAAAACTACTATAAAAGTGAGACTAAAGATATTTCATCTAAAAATATCCAAGGTCGACCACCAAACATGGTCAACTCTACTATGAACATTTATGACCCTATGAATCCCACTCCACTAAGGTCACCATCGATCTATCAATTGTCTTCATATGATAAAACGCAAGAATGAGAATCCCAGGAAGAGGTGAGAATATATATACCCATAAGGATACCCCGAAAAGATAATAAGGGATAAATGGAAAGATACAATATTTACCTCAACCCAAAATAAAAAGGTAAATGAAAATCCAAAAAATGGGCTCATAAAGAAACTCAAGAGAGGGAGAAAGGGGATATCCATCTCCAAAGCCCAGTTAAGAATGATGATTCATCCTATAGCTCCAAGATTCAATCCCGTATTCCCATAATCATGTGAAACCACACAAGAATTCATGTGCTGGTCTCTCACCACTCCACTATGCTTTACAACCAAGGGGTCAAAATCTCAAATGGAGTAATCACTCCCTGTCAGATCTTAAAGATGGTGGGTGTCACTCCGTAGATAGAGGAATAATTCCTTATTTAGTATGTGGTATTACAAATCTAAATATGTAAAGAGTACGAGGGACCCACACCCTATTGATATAGGGGTTACCAACCCCAGACTCACTCTGATAAACCAACATTGTTTATTGTTTTATATCAGGAATCATGAAAATAATAATTTTGTTAGTGACGCCTTATTTCATATATCTGTTTTCAAAAAATGACACCATCACATTCTACATAGAGAACTACTCAGGATAGACTACTCTTGGGCCAAAATATGAACCTTGAAGAAAGAGATACACAATGTGGAATATTCTATTGGAAGTACCCAAAATGTACCTATGGTCACTCAATGTGTGACCTCAACTAGAAACCCGTTAGTGTCCTCACCTATAAAAGGATTTTATAGCCATGTGGGACTAAAAAACATGTGCATGTGGTACACGGTCCATCTATGACACCCTAGGCCTACCCATGTTCTTCTGGCACTTTCCTGTATAATTCATCCAATACCCATGTTCACTGACTATGCCCATATACACTAGTTATAGGTAACTTTATCATATCTGAGTACATGGACATTCCCATTTACTCTTGTTATGCATGTGTGCTTATTATTTTCTATTCTCGCATACCCTTGTAGTACAGACCGATCTTCCAGGACTAGGTTACACTGCATGTGTGTGTAATACATGACATGTGATATTTATCTTCTACTGAACCCTTTCCACCATATCCAAGGGAATACATGGGGTGTGTTTATATACTACACATTTTATATGTTAGTGTTTTATAGAATCATATATTGTCTTCACAATTTTCAACCATGCCTCTTACATAACCACTTTAGCATTGATTCACTCTATGGAAATAAGATTTAGTTCTTTCCAAGCCTAATCTATCATAGGTGGATGGATTTCATCCACCCAAACCCCATAAATTTCATCTCATCTCACCACACCACTCCCTTGGCTGAAAAAATATTAACCATACTATAACCAATGTTTTCAACAACTGAAACCCAAATCACATCACAATCCTTCCTCAAAACTCTGAAATGTACATCATGAATTGATCCTTATTTAAATCTGGGGATTCTATCAAACTCTAATACAACTCAGCAATGTTGTACCGAAACCCCATGGTCCAATGATTATGAAAAAGAATAAGAGTGGGGGTAATGTACAAGAACAAACTAGAAACCATCATTTTCTGATGTGCTCCTAGTCAATTGTCATTAATGTAGATAGTATGGTTTAATCATTGTTCAATTAATTAAATAATAAATCAATATCTCAAAAAAATTAAATAATTATTTTTTATGCATGGTATTCAAGATAAGTCATGATAATAAATTATAATCCATGTGCATTAATAAATAAGGATAGAAATCCATAAATAATGATTCCTACCTTAGAATTAGATTGATGTTGGTGAAGAAAATGTTCAATTGCAATGATTAAGAAGAGATGATACACCCATAATTTATCTCATGAGTCTCCATGATCATTTTTCATTGATCCAAATTCCCAGTTCTCTAATTCCAATGAATAATAATCCCTCCTACTCTATAATATCCTAGAGTTATGCATCAACCCTAGGGAATTTACTATAAAATCATATTAATATAGTGATTTATATTTTTAGTTTATTTAAATAAAATACATAATTTATTTTATTTATTTCTCTTAACACACAGAAAATGGTTTCCCTCAACTAGAAACCCAAGACCAAGAAAATTTGTGTCATGCCTAGGGTAAACCCCACCTTGTGGAATTGATCTTGGTCTTGGATGTCCTATCTAGGGATATAAATAGTATTAAACTAATAATTCTAAAAATTTATGTTTTCTTGAATTAATATATATTAATATTTTCAATATATTAATTTTGGGGTCCCGTAACTCCCAAACATTGAGTCAATTTTCAGGAAAAAACCAGATACATATGTAAAAATATTCAAAATACTAAATCCATAAAAATTGTGTTATTACATATATTCATTTTGGGTTATAACCCCAAAAATATTTGGTCAAGTATATATTGTCTATCATTATTGTGCATGGGGAATTTTCCCTTACCGTTCACGTGGATTGACACCCCTAGGGGATATGCTTAGGTTAATTCAAATTTTCTTTATAGGTAATAATGAGGGATTTCGTTACCATGTTAACTTATGTGGTTATAGAAAATGTAGTAGGGAAATAATCATTGATAATATATATTGAAACATAGGGAGTTGTTAAGAAAGAATATAATAATTATTTTTGAGTTATTCCATCAATAATCATAGTTTTATGCTTTATAAATTTATAAATTTAACTATCCACTCCATAAAATTTTCAATATTCCGGATATTTCCAGAAGAAGAAACTACCAATATAATGATGTATGTGATGGAAAATGTGGTGATTTTCCAAATGATATAGGAATTGTAATTGAAATTATCTTGGTAATTATCACCCAACCCTCTCATGTTATAAACAAAAACATAAATAATGTCAAAGTTCCCAAAATTACCAAGAAGTTAAAAACATTCTATTGAATATTTTATGTGTAAACATCCACCATAAATTAATGGGCCTTCAAATCAAATTATTTTTTAGTAATGGATTAATGTGATGGAAATGATATTATCTATCTTTAAATGCTCGAAGAATGGGATGTTTTTTTAGTTGTTTATCACCTGGAAGGTGAGTCAAACTAATTGTTTAATCTCATTGCAAATAATGAGAAAAGAAAGGAATTAGATTCCGAGAAAGTGGGAGTATTTCAAGGTAAGTTTATTTAAAAAATACTTCCCTAAGACTCTTCACACTAAGATAGAATGATAATTTATATAATTAAAACCAAAGTAAGATGGTTTTTTGAATATTATGATGAAGACATAATGATATCCATAAGGTAAGACTTGGAATCTATCTCTATACCTAAAAATAATATTTATCAATTAATTGGTGGATTAAAACCCCGTTATTGAAGGTCATCAGTTGTAAGAGAGTTTGGAAGCTATCATAAAGTTATTTGATGTGTGATTAATGTTTAAATGGAAGAAGGATACCCATGTGATTTTGGATAATGGAAAAGAAAGATGTATTTTAAATAAATCCCTATTGAATAATATCATAGGGGTAAGAAATCTCAAATGCCCACTTGTAGAAAATATGGGAGGAAACACTTAGGTAATTTCATAAAAGGTTATGGTAAGTGTTATAAGTCTGGTAAATTAGGTTATCAATATTTTTTCTATAGAAGCTATAGAAAGAAGACAAATAACACCACTAAGGATAAGAAGGACCCAATATATACCCCACCCACTCTTCAATTCTTCAAATACTAGGAGAATGGGAATTATGAAAATAAATTCCATATCCCTTAAGTTATTGAAGAGAATAGACAACAGTAACCTCCTAAACCAAGGGAGCATGGGAGGATATATGCATTAAATATTATAGAGGTATACCATAATAAAAAAGTGGTTAAAGGTATACTCATTCTCCACTCTATAACCATGAATGACTTATTTGATTCTATTTCATCACATTATTTTATAACTTATAAGTTTTTAAATAATATATATCCACCACTTAAAACTTTGAATATCTATTTATCCAAGAAAACATTGGTAGGAAAACTAAATAAAAATAAGGTCTATAAATCTTCTCCAATCAAGATTTTTGGGTACATACTTCTAGTAAATATAGTTTTTCTCCCTATAGTTGAATTCGACATAATGTTTTCTATGGGATTGCTTTCTTTATATAAATATCATATCAATTACTAGTAAAGGGAATATCCTTTCATATCATTAATCTTCTGGTTATCAAGTATGAATACAAGGATGATATTGTACCTTATTCAGAATAAAATTATATAATATGGGTCTTAATGGCCAAAAACAAGGGGTTCTTAGCTCATATTATTAAGGATAATGTAAATGTAGAGAACATGATTATTGTGTGGGGATATGCTAATGTATTTTCTGATAAATTAGATAGTCTTTCCCAAAAATGTTTGGTTTATTTCTCAATTGAAATCATCCGTGGATCATTTCCTATTTAAAATAATCCCTATAAAATGTCTTCCATTAAATTATAGTAATTAAATAAGAAATTATAAGATAATATTTACAATGGTTTTATATGCCCTATAACTTCATCATGTGGTGAAATTGTCCTATTTGTAATGAAATATCATAAATTAATGCATCTTCTCATAGATTATAATGAGCTCCAAAAAATAATGATCAAAAAATTTATCCTCTACCTATTTTTGATGAAATTTTAAATAAATATGTAGGAGATAAATTATTCTCAAAGATATATCTTTGGTATAGATATCAAGAACTAATGTTAAAAATGGTGTATATTTCAAATACAACATTCTATACAAGGTATGTGTACTATGAGTTTATGGAGATGTCATTTTTACATACCAATGACCATGTTTTCTTTATGAAACATAAAAATGTGGTCTTTAGAGAAATTTTGGACTAATTTTTGTTAGTATTTATAGAGGATATCCTCATATATTCCAAAATCAAGGTACATTATAAAGATCACTAAAGGATGGTGTTAAATACAATTAAGAAGTAGAAACATTATGTTAAACTCATAAAATGTGAAATATAGCTACAAAAAACTATAATTATTGATCAATTTCATTATAAGAGAGGGTATATTTATAGATCCATAAAAGAATGAGGTTATTGTGAAATAGCCCAGACCAATTAACTATGATTGAAATCTAAAGTTCTTTTGGGTTATATGGAATTACAGACACTCTATGAGGAATTTCACATGGTTATCACACCCATTAACCATGTTAACATGGAAATGATTCAAGTTCATTTGGATGAATGAATGTGAGTAAAGCTTCAAGGATCTCAAGGAAAGGTTGGTCACTACACCTGTGATTACATTACCCTATAGTGGTGAAGGGTTTTTAATTTACACTATTGCATCATTTCAAGGATTATGATGTGTCTTTATGAAAGATGAAAATTTAATTTATTATGCCTCCCACAAAATAAAAATTCATTATCAATATTACCCATTGTAAGATTAGGAATTATTGGAAATGATTTTTTAAATGAAAATTTGGATTCATTACCTTTATAGTGAGAAGTTTTATAAATACATTGATCATTAGATATTGAAATATATATTCACATAGAAGGAGTTAAACATTCATTAAATGAGATTGTTAAAGTTAATAAAATATTATAACTTCTTGATACATTATCACCCTGGAATGGAAAACAAGATGACTAATGATCTAAGTAGAAAAGGTTATTCTACTCTATATATGATGAGGTTTTAAAAAGAACCAATATTAATGGATCTTGATAGGGTAAATTTTGAATCAATAATTTGAGGAGATAAATACTATCTTAAACAAGTTACTAGTCAACCATCCATTCTTGTTAAGATCAAAGAATCCCATGAAGTTTATATAGAACTAAAAAATATGGTAGTAAATATTAAGGAGTTCAACTTTGATAAAGATAGAGTTATAAGTCTTGGAACCTAGATATGTTTCTCATATATATCATAACTAAATAATTATATTTTGGAAAATAAAAATAGGTTATTATTATCTATATATTTTAGAGGTACAAATATTTATCGAGATCTAAATAAAAACTTCTAGTGTGATAACATGAAGAGGGAAATAATGGAGTATATATCTCAATGTTTGATATATCAGCATATTAAGGAAGAATGATCGAATCTCAAAGTTATGATACAACCATTACCCATTAATGTATAGAAATGGGAAAACATCACCCTAGACTTTATCATAGGACTCATAAAAGTTCTTAAAGGCCACTATGTTATATGGGTTGTAGTTTATCAACTTACAAATTAAGAACATTTTATTTCCATTAAAGAACATTTTTCCCTTTAACAAATCACCAAGATATATATGTGGGGGGTGTGTGGAAAGTGGTAAGACTATATAAAGTACCACTATTTATTTTATCTGATCAAGATGTGAGGTTTACCTCATGTTGTTGCAGAAGTGTTCAGAAAGTGTTGGAGATATATCTGATATTTATCATTATATATAAATGTCCAATAGATGGTTATCATGAGAGGATAATTAAAACATTATAGTATATGTTGATATCTTATTAAAGGGATTTCCAAGGATGTTGAGATAAACACCCCTGATAAATTTCTCATATAAAAATATTTTATATTCTAGAATTCAGCTAGCATCATATAAAGCTCTGTATGGGAAGTGATATCATACTCTAATATGCAGGGATGAAGTTGGAGATGGGAAACTGATACGTCCAAACCTTCTTTAAGAAATGAATGATAAGGTTTAAACCATTCAACTGCATATGAAAGAGAAAAAAATGAAATAACAGTAATGTAGATAATCTTTGAAAACATATAGAATTTTAATTTGGTGATATGGTATTTCTAAAAATATCTCCATAGAAATTGGTAGTGATATTTTGGAAGAAAGGTAAGAATATAACTATATACCTCAGTCCTTTCAAGATCCTTGGACATATCAGAGTCATAACTTATCACCTAGAAGTCCCTCCTCCCCAATCCCAATTTAATAATCTCTTACATGTATAATTTTTGAGTAATTGTGTATCAGATCCATCACATTTACTAAACATATAATCTATGAAATAGAAACATGACCTCTCCTACAAAGAATATCTTTTGGAATTCTCAGATCAAAGACATAAGGTGTTATAGAATAATACCACTCATCTAGTTAATGTTTTATAGAAAAATAATAAATTTGAGGAGGCTACATGGGAACTTAATGATGTGATGAGGGAAAATTACCCTCACTTGTTTCCCTCCATATAATAAAATTTTGGGGATGAAATACTTTCATGGGGGTAGAATGTAATGACTCGAGTTTTTTCATCTTTAGATAAATATTATTTTCAATAAATTGTATTACATGATACAACCAACATAAATGAACCACAAAATATAATAATGATGTCATTAATATATCTATAATAAACACTAAGATATTAAATTGTTAAAATCTCTTACCTATATAGATAAATAATTAATCATAGTTAAAATTAAATAAGGTTATTTTTAACAAAATTCATTTTCATTATATTGTAATTTCTTTAAGAAAATGAATTTTAAAATTTTAAAATTAAAATTTAATTATAAAATTCATTTTTTAACACTTATCATGAAAATTTAGTTAGTACGGACTTTATAGCTTTTAAAAAAACTTTAATTTTTTAGTTGAAAAAACTTTTTTTTGAAAATTAAAACTTTTATGATTTAATCATTATGTGAGTGTATCCTAGAAGTTTTAGAAACCTTTTAATTAAAAGAATATATGTATATAAAATAAGATTATTCATTTTAATATATTCTTGGGGATTATAAGTACTATATCCAACATTTATAGAACTAAATAAAAATGTTAGTTTAATTAAATGTTTTTTGTCTTCTCATTGAATGAAGTATTTTCAAGGTGATATTCAGTTATGGATTTCACTAAAATCCTAATACCTTTCATTAAATTTATAATAAATAAAATTATGTCATTAAAATCATTAATAATAATAGTTTTATCTTGAATATAAATTTAAATAGGAAAAACTTATTTCTCTAAAAACAATGTTTACGTGATGAAGTGTTTTTAATTTGAAATTAAATTGTCATGAATATTGAAATTTTATATGATAAAATGATTTTCAAATTTAGAATCAGATGGTTAAAATTAATTAATAACATCAATTTTAATTTTTGTTAAAAAATTAATTTCTAAGGATAAAATATAGTTACCCTAGTAAGAACGAAAATATGATAAAAAGTCATTTATTATCGAGAAATGGCCAAAACATTTTCAAAACAAGTCTTAAAATAAATTTCTTGTGATGATTTTCAACTTTTTATATTCCCACAATTTGATTTTATCCACTTTTTCTCCATTAGACCATGAATATTGTCATAGAATTATTAAAAAATGATGAGTGTTTACAAAAGTGATTTTTTTTCTCTTATAAAAGGATATCACATCCACCATTTCAAAAATACACTCTTATTTAGAAATTTCCATGAATACATACCCAAATTTCCTCTTCCTAAATTTCTTTAAACACCCTAATTCCCCAGTTCACCACATATTAGCCTAAGTCCCTTAAATCTAAGGCCTTCATAAAGAGAAATTTCAAGGTCTCAACATAGGTATCACATCATTCATAGTGTTTTTTTTTTATTTCTATTCTAAACCAAAAACAATCATAGAATAATAATAATATCATCATAATTATTTTTTTCATATTTTTTTCATCCTTATTATTTCCATTCTAAACCTAAAATAACCATAGTATAATAATAAAATCATCATAATTAGTTTTTTTATTTTTTTATTATGATAATAGTATGACCATTATTTATTCTCATCTATCTACAAAGAAAAACATGAATCATTGTTAGTGTGAGTGCATAGATTAACACCTTCATGAAGTGATGCTCACAGTTTTTCATCACCACCCTCAAATATAGTCTTAATGATGGAATTGATGAATAAATATGATTTATGTAATGAATTTATTATTATCAAATGATCAATTACTATCCACATTCACCCCTCTCATTTGTTGGGTAACGTAAATGCTAATCATGCATTGTACGGACTACCGCCTCACTGAACAAAAGTGATATATTTTCCTTCACTTATAAACATGGATGGTTTTAGTCTATATTTTATGATTATATGTGATATATATCATTGCTGACACTACTTAAGAATACAAAAAAAGATCCTGAGGATTGCAGTGGATATTTCAAAATCCCAAGACAAGGTTCAAAGAGTTCAAGAAAACTCAAAAACTCCAAAAGACCTATGTGATATATCAGTGCGATTGAGCTATGTGGTAGAGCTATGCAACAGACCTATGCGATATAGCTACATGGCTGACCTGCATGGCAGAGCTATGCGACAGACCTGTGTAGCAGTGCTCCGTGGTAGAATAATTTATGTACCCCTACGCAGAGTACTTTTGCAGAGGACCTGAGTGGAGGACCTACATGGATAAAAATTCCTCCGAAAAAGGCCCATCCATGCCTATAAATAGAGCCCTCGGGTTCCCCATTTCAAAGACTGAAAAAGTTGAAAGACTCTCAGAATCTCCCATTGCGTAGATAATTTTTTTAGATCCCTCAAATTGTATCAAGTAGCTCTCTAAAACCTGAGAGAAGAGACAATTAAATGGGATAAGCATGTTTTGAAAGTCTTTTACAATTTTTACATAGGTTTGGTTCTCCTTTGTGAAACACATTCTTCAGTCATCATTCACATCTTTGTGGCATACCTGTGCGCCAAAACTGCACAACATACTTGCGTGCCATACCTGTGTGGAATACATGCACGACCTACCTGTGAGACCTACCTGCGCGGTATACCTAGGCAGTACATCAATGTGGGGTACCTACGTGGAATACCTGTGTGAGGTACCTACACGACAAATCTTGGTATAAATCCTACATACCAACATAAGTACCCTTTTTAAAATTCATTCATGGCAGGGTATCTTCTTCCTTGGTTCCCTTATCTAAAAGGTACTAACTTGAAGCCACCACCAAAACCTCTTAACATATCAAACCTTTGGGAAAGTCACATCAGCATGTCTCCTATTTGGGTTTGTATTTACATAGTCAGAGGTTTCCCACATTTCTTTCATAATGGGGTTAGGATTCATGGAGTGTCTGTGGTTTTTTATATCTACAGGCCCATGGACCTTTCTCCCAGAAACAGTGTTGGGAAGTTCTCGGTTTGGAGGATTAGGGTTTGGGTTCTGTCCTTCCCTTTTCATCTCTAAGACCCAGAACCGCATGTCAATGTTAGGGAAGGTATGGTTCACACTTGTTTTTCCATGTAAGAAAAGAAGAATTCTCCCTCCCCTACCAGGATCAATTTTAGTGCAACCATCATGGCATAAGCCCCTAGATTTTCTTGTTGGAGGTGGCATTTGTGCTCCTCCTTTCTTCTTCAATGCCAAGGACCAGAAGGGAGATGGGAATAGGGGATCTTTTTACCCTTTCCCTCTCCCGTTAGGGTTTTTCACCATGGGTATCCATCCCAGTGTAAGCCACTAATCATCATTCTTTATTCATTCCATTGGACCCTTGTCCAATGTGAAGAGAACATAGGGAAGGTTTGTCGCCTTTCCCTCTTCTCAGGTCACCTCATCCTCTTCCACAGTTTACATGACCTCTTCCACCAGCGAAGGAGGAAAAATTTGAAAGTGAAAGTTCCTTTGTTCAATATCCCACATCCTCTTGTTTCTCACATCGAGCATGAATCACATGGGCTTAGAGATTTGTAATGATTAAAACATATGCACAAACACCCATGAGTAATAACTATAAGAACTTTTATTACCACAATAATTGGGATATATAGGAAGCCTTCTCAGGGCCCGAGATCACTGGATATCCTCTTCAGGAATCCAACATTAATCCCCTTAATCTGGGCATCCATCTTAAGAATAATCCCTAAATTAAACCCTCAAATCATTAAGGCATCTTTTTCATAAAGTATGCCCAAACTCATTTCCTTCAAAGGCCTATACACTCCTATGTGACTTATCGAACTACGTGGGCTTTGATTCCCATATATATGGGATACGTAGGAATCCTCCTTGAGGTTCATACCCAATACGTTAAATCAACCATGTTCTCTATGGACCATATACCCAACAGGGTATGATCCTACTTAAAAACTCATATCCTTTCCAAGTTCTTTGGAATTATTTATCATAATTCCCACACTATTTTTTGAATAAGACCCTTCCACTTAGATTTCCATACCGCATGACATTAAACTTTATGGATAGTTCTTTATCACATGATCTTAAAAGGTATGATGAGTCCCATTCAATGGCATTGAACTATGAGGGTTCTAATTACTTTTACAAGGAAACGTAGGTAGCGCATTTTATGGGCACGATCCCAAGATCAAACCAAACCTTCATCTCACTGGATGACAATAAATTCTAGAGTTCCCCACAAAGTGGCATAAAACTAGTGTTATCATAACGATTATTAAAATAATCTGAAAATATTATTTTAGAGGATACCATTAATGGAGAACCTAAAATACATACGGATATCTATATTGATGAAGAACCTTGAATATATACTGATGATTAAAAATTTTACACATGTTAACAAGTGATTGAAAATTTTAAGGGAAACTTATGTAATACTTGGTAAATTCATAAGGATTCTTGAAAATATCTTAAATTTATAAAGAGAGTCCTTGAGTAGTCAATAATTCCCCCCAAAAGGGTGTGACGAGTCTGGCCTCCCATCCTCTCAACCAATGTATCTTCCTATGTATCGTAAAGTTTAAACATAATGAATGCCTGCCTTTGGAAAGTAGGTCCCTTTTTAGATAAAGAACTTTTGGAAGTTTCCAGTTCTGGAAATAAATCCAATGGAAAGCGCATGAAAGTAGTGATTCTTAAAACTAGAATACATGTTCCAAGGAACTAGGAAACAAAAATGGTGAACCTGAAGTGAATCCTTAACCAAGTTAATAATATAACCCACCTCTTAGGTCCCTATCTACTAATAAAGGAAGGCTAGAAAAAGGAATTATTCATGCATTTATCCATATAAAAATATTTTTCTTTAATGGAGTTTTTGGTTGTCTCAGTTTTTCTCATAATTCCCTTCACTCAAAATTGGATTTCTTCAAGGAAAAATCTACGATCTTCTCAAATGTTGTTCAAGATGGATCACCATCCATGGGAAATGCGTCATCACCAACCCAAAATCTTCAATGATGGGTCTCTAAAATGCTGGTAAATGAATATTGTCAGCATGGTACAATCCCAACTTTGGAGGATGCTCGGCAGGCCCTCTAGGTCAATAACAATCCTCGATCATCTATCCAATGATGACCAATGATCAAGAAGTAGACAGTTCCAGCAACCGTCTTCAACCATTTTGGGTTCTTATCCCCAGAAAACAACAATCAATCCCTCCAATAATATAGGTAGGTAGACCAAAAGGCCACTCATGGCCTCAATTCAAGAATGCAAGAGTCCTTCGTGAGGACTCCTACCATTAATCGTCCTCAGTAGAAATTGCATGGTAGTGAACCCACAACATGATGTGGGTGTTGTATTTGAATATTCGGCCTAGGTCTCTCAGACTTGGTCATGCAAGATGAACCACCAAAAACAATGCCTGGTCAATAGGGAGAAAGTTCTTACCTCTACACCTTTCGGAGAAGTCCATCAACCTAACTTGATGGAAAACAACGAGTAGGCACATACACCTGTCCGTCCTAATATTGCTACTTAGAAAACTCGTCTTGCAGTAACCCACCAATCCCACCAAATAAATCAGATTGAGTACCATGAATAGGCACATAAACCTTCTTATAACTTATCATCCATTCTGGAGGCTCATCTGACTGCATTTAAAGAAGCACGCCAATCTAATGTGGTGGAAACTGGTAAACAAGAACATACACCTATTTACAATCACCAATTTTGACAGCAGTCTCATATGCCAGTATTGAAAAAAGACTATCAACCATACCTGACATGAAATAGCTAGTAGGCACATACACCTTATAATGTTCATCAAGTCTGCCAATAGTATCATTTGGTAGCACCTAGAGAAGTCAGTCGGAATGCTCCTGCGACAAATTTGGTGTAGGCCCAATTCTTTTCCCCCATGCATGAGTGATGTCAATACCCATTGACAGGAAAATTAGGATAATAAAATTCACATACACCTACTCCTGATATAGAATGGATTTATATTCCCATTCCGGTTTCAAAAGTCAAGAAACATATATTATCAATAGTGAAAGGGTAGACGCAAATCCCTACCCATATTTTGGAAACATGTTGGGATATTATAAAAACTACTTCATCAGTACCAAGATAACATAAACATAAATCTTTTCCCACACATTGGATGACACATCATCATGACATCCCAGAATAGATACATACATTTTTTCCAGTCCAGGAGGGTCATGGGCTATACCCACCCATATCATACGGACAACAAGATCAGGAACATACACCCTTTCCAGTTGGAGATAATTGGTTGGTTCTGGTAACCACTCCAAGGTAGGCACATACATATGTCCATGATAACCACTTTTCCCATCAAGTGTCCCCATCTAAGTATAATAGAACATCTAAGAATAATTCTCTCCAAGCACTGTTGGAAAATCAAGAGTCAAGCTGTGATTTGGATCCTCTTAATGATGGAGTTCTTGAAGCCCTTAGACATTTATCTACTGCATCTCAAGATCTTATCATCTCATTAACAAATTATGAGAGTGGTAGTAGTAATTATGATCTCCCTCATCAGATACATCATCATGAAGGCTTGATTAATGAAAATTCAGTCAATCTGGAGTGGCTATCTCTGGATGAGAGCCACAACAACTCTCTATGTGGCCATAATACCAAGGAGAAATAATATTTATCCCTTGATTTAATCCACCATGGAGATCCTCCCCATGATGGAAATTTTTTTGAAAGTCCCCTCCACATTAGTATATCTCATTGTCAATACAATTTTATAATTGACAATGTAGCGGCGAGAAATCCCTCCTATCTCAAGGCACATGCAAACACAAGACTAGTAATTTCTGATGCCTTTTCGTTGACAAGTGAAATACTTTCTCAACTATAAGACATATCAAGGGAACGGTCATTCTATGAACCTCCCTTGGGTCATTTTTCTTCTAATACAGAGCATCCACTTTGGTCCAACCAAGTGGAGAAACCTCTAGTGAAAGATGATGAAGATGTTTCAAATATGAGGAAATAATTTTCTAAGGGAGAAGTACCAGTCATGTTCGGCCTTTAGAAAATTCTCAATATAACATTCCATAATAGATTATAGAAAATTTCATTCATGGTATCTTCCTCAACATATAGAACAATATTCATCATTTGAAAACCAATGTTTTTCCATATGTTGAATATCGAAATCATGTAAAGGTAATAGAAGGGTTGCAACATAAAATTTACTTCGTATCTCATGTAGTTCCCAATATCCAAAAGTTGAAAAAAAAAGAAGGGAATCCTTCATATTTCATGCCTCAATGCTCTAAAGAGGTTACGCCAGTTAATTTCTGATTCCCCATCTAGTGTTCGTATCAGAGGAATGGGTGAACATGGAGAATTGCATATCACAGCACTCCAAAATCAGGAAAGTCCTCCAAAAGTGGTCTCATACAATTTTATTGCATTTGGTCGGCCATAATCAATAGATTTTGTATGTAATCGAATATTCGCTCAAGAACAGGCATCATCCTGCTCTCATTAGTGTCAGACCCAAAGAAAAGAAGTTGTTGAGTTACTTTTACATCAAGAATTTTAGAATCTTGAGTAGGCATCCTGCTTGGAGGATGTTAGGAATTAGAGAATGAAAATGTCTGAAATAGAAAAGTGATCTTCCAAAGAAGTTGATTTGAGTGGTTGTCAGATAATTCATTCACCTAATGTCCGAACCAAAATTTGAAAAATTAGAAGAGAAGTTACACGAATTTCAGCCATAGCAGTTCAAGAATCACCCCATCTTGCATATCTAGGGTATTATTTAATTCAACCATCAATATCATCAAACAATGTTCATAGATTTGAAGAAGAAGAAGAACAGGAATATCCCCAGCCTGTAGGGCTGGTGATTTTTCACATCTGTAATCCCCTCCTCAATGGAGGTCAGTTTTCTCCTGATTAGGGAAAAATCCATAAGGAAAGCAAAAAACTGAAATATCCAAGGATTTCCTTTGGGTTATTTTCCACCAAACAGTTCCTGGGAATTCATCATATAGGAAAACAAGGTATCATGGAAGATACAGAAGGATACAATCTTACAAAAATAATGATAGAGTTCCATCAATGCATTATATGTCAGTAAATGTCATTAATACCACTATATAATATCTTATAGAAAATGAGTCCAGTTCTAGGGAATCAGAAGACAACATTCTTGTCCATAATACGGTAGACACTATGGAAAATTAAGAAGGTATGCATACCCAAAATCAGAGGCATACCCAAAATCTATGTATGCATTCAAATAACCAACTACCACCCATACGAAAGGCATCTAACAAGGGGAATGGAAAAATTCAGATTGCATCTCACTTTTCCATTGGAGATGGTCAATCTCTTTTACTTGAAGAAAGATTTCCATGAAAAGAAGAAGAAATGAAGGAGTTTAAAAAACTCAATATAGAGTTACTTTGAAGAAGAATTTCTGCTAGATGTACCCCCCAGGATGGTCCTCAACTTTCAAATCTTGTAGAATCTCCTCAGAAAAGGTAATTTTCAATTTCTACAGATACAGATAATGAATACCCTCCACTAGGTACACAATCAAGGTAGGATCAGACACATCCTGATAGGTCTGTTCCTATGGTTTATCCAAGGTAAATATCAGCACCACCATCAGTGGTTTTCTCAATCGTTGCACCAAATCAATCTCTATTTTCTATACTTACACATGTTCTATCTCATCCATATGTTCCCCAAATGCTTATGAATACAATTGAGGCATTAATGAATCGATTAGAATCTATGGAGGAATGGCATGAACCAGTTCAAATAGAAAAGAGAGCTTAACCTGAATGGGTGGATGCAATTCATCTCCCACCAAATTTTTAGAATACCACATTTCTAATCTTCAATAGTTCGTGAGATCTAGAACAACACTTAACACATTTTGTTTCTCAATGTGATTCCATGATGGGAACTCCTCAATAACAAGAACCAGTAAATTTTAGGTGTTTTGTGTAGTCATTATATAGACCAGCTTTTGTCTGGTATACAAGTTTAGAATCTTGATCAATTACTGGATGGGAAGATCTCTATCAGAAATTCCTTCTTCAATTTAGCTCAACACTTCCAAAGATGAGTTTTTTTGTTCTTATCAATTTTAAACAAATGGATAATGAAATAGTTTCATATTTCATTATGTGATAGAAAGGATTAACATATTTTTTATGTCCAGCACTCCCTCCAGAAGAGTTGCTGCCAATTTTGGTGGAAAATATATGTGATGAGTTACATGCACAATTGACCCATATGAAATACATTGGAGGGTTTTGAGACCTTACATTAATATCTCAACAGATATAAGACTCTTTTATAAAAACTAAAGATAAAACTCTTGTAATTCCATCAACTCCAGGGAGGAGGATAGGAAAGGAAGAAACTACTACAGTTACACTCAAGAAGGAACCTATACCTGCTTCTACTTCAAGACCTTCATCATACTAAAGGGCACTGCCTCTTGAGCATCAACAGCAATGACTGCCTCATCAAGATGATCAAAGAGATCAAAGGCAGAAACATTTTGAGGAACTAAAAAGAAAAGATTATTCTTTCTGGAATGAACAAGTTTCTGGTTACTTCATCTTAGCTTTATAAAACAATTCGATTTAGTTTCCAAGGCTGAAGAAACCAAATAAATAAGGAGATGAAGATATTCTGAATTATTGTCCCTTTCACCAAATATTAGGGCATCCCATCCAAGAATGTTTTGTTTTCAAGGACCTCCTACAAAATATGGTAGACTCTAGACAAGTGAAACTGAAAAGTTCAGCAGCTCAACTAGCATGTGTTACTGCTACCGATACAAAGGAAGATGGTGAATATAAGGAAGTCAAAAGTAAAAATGTATAGAAATATGATGATTGGATTATCAGGAAAATATTTAACCGGACTCATGTCATTTTATGAACACATTTGAAATAGCCGATTGTGTCTTCTGCCACTCCGGCCATAGTAAAACCATCTTCATCAAAAGGTCGTTCCTCAAAGAAGTGAAGTGATTATAAGAACAAAGAGTATTCAGAAGAAGATGAGCTCTCGTTAAGGACCACATTGTCCTTAAACTTGGTAGATTTCATGCTATATATTTGAAAATCACAGGCACATCCCCACAAAAAGTCACAACCTGAATTAACCTATCATGAATAATCTTTATCAGATGAAGAATTGATCTTTGGTTCTGTCAACATTATCCATTTAATGGATCCTTATGCTAATGGTGATTCTGATTATAATGATCTGGAATTCCTTATACCTAATTGGGAAACCGGAGGCAGATGCCAAGGTCTAGGATACATAATAAGATTTGGGAATTCTAGAAACCGCCATTTTAACTCTACCCCTGCTCGAACCATATAGGTGGCAGAAACTCGTGGAAGATCCCTTCAGTGGGCTCAATAGGAAAAATATGTTTATTCCATGAACGATAGGTTTGGTTTTGACACAATTATCTTGTAAGACTGATTAGAAGTCACACCATCTTCTTCTCAATAAGTGAAAAGATTTATTTTGTCTAATATACCAAATCTAGGAGTATTTCCATCTTCTACTCTAACATAGAATACAGCTACATCAAAAGCATCAACTTCCAAAGCAACTACAAAACTGCATCTTCATGCTAGAAAATACAGACCATTGGAAACAAATTATGATTTCTTGAAACAATTGGCCCATTTACTAGACAAGTTATCAATTTTGGATGCCTTAAGTCGTTCAAAATACCTTCTAGAAGCACTCATTGAGGCTTTTTCAAGTCCTCAAGAGTTTGAAATCATGGTTGCAACTGCTGAGATTTACCGTATGGAGAATGATCATGTATAATGTCATGCAGTCATATCTTTTATAGATTAGGATGAAGATTATGTTTTACATGGACATATCATACCTTTGTATTTATCTGTAATGTTCAATGACATAGACATCCAGTGGACCTTCATTGATAATGGCTTGAGAGTCAACCTCATTCTTGTTCTTACACTTCGTCGATTGGGCCTAACTGAATCTGAATTATCTCCTTCAACATTAATGTTTTAAGATTATGATAAAAATGAGAAATAACTTCTTGGAGAGATTATACTCAGAACTCAGTTTGGAGATATTGCATCTAATTCAAATTTCAGGGTTTTTTGTCAGGACACAGCCTTCAATATTCTGCTTGGAAGGCCTTGGTTGCATCAACAAGCAGCCATACCTTCATCATACCACCAATGTCTTAATTACTATTTCAATGGTCAAATATGGACATTTTATAGTGACAGGGATCCATTCAAAATGTGTGAATATCAATACATTTAGGTAGTGTTTTATCACACAAAAGGCAAGAATTCCATAACAAAAGAAATAACCAGAGTTAATACTCTGAATGAACTAGAAAACAACCTAGCAAATCAATTCATACATTTAAGTACAGATTATGTGTTTCCTATTAATTAAATTGAAAAGGTAAACCCAAATCCAAGCACTCGTCCAATAACATCAATAATTTCAATTACGACAATTGAGCCTGAAAACAAGATAGAAACTATTGATCCACTAATCAATGATGGAAGCCTAAATGGAGATGTTTTCATTTCATTTTTTGAACTACAACAAACCTATAATTTTTCAATCAGAGTAGAAGAAATTGTTGCAGTTCTACAAGAATAAAAAGATGTTGATTCCCAATTCATCATTCCCTATTTATTACCACAGAAATATCCTTCATTATCAGTAGTTTCAGATATGGTGGCCTCTTCTTTACGATATTCAAATACTGACACCCCCTCTATCTTTGAGAGTTTTGCCTCATCATATACTACGCAAGTGGAAATAGAAGAGGTAACATGTAATGAAGAAGAAGAGAAAGATCTTGGGGATTCTCCTTCAATATTTGAGGAAGGTGTGACTACCACCGTGGATGAGCTCAGAGAAATAAATCTAGGTACAGAAGAAGATCTACGCCCCACTATAATTAGTGTGGCCGTGACCTCTGAAGAGCAAGAGGTGTATACTTCATTTCTAAAGAAACATCAAGATATATTTTCTTGGAATTATATAGAAATGTCAGGACATAATCCTGATGTATCCACCCATAATTTGGTTTTTCTAGAAGAACATCGTGGATTCAAGCATGAAGCAAGAAGAACACACTCAACTCATGCCTTTAAAATTGAAGCTGATGTTGATAATATTATAAAATATAACTTTTTCAGAGAAGTTCAATATCCCAAATGGATGGCCAGAATTGTCCCAGTGAAAAAGTAGAATGGGAAAATTATAGTTTTCATTGATTTTAGAGTTCTTAATCAGCATTGTCCTAAAGATGATTTTCCAGTTCCGATTATAGAGCTTTTAATTGATGGAATAGTCGGTTACGAAGCTCTTTACTTCATGGATGGTTACTCTAGGTATAATTATATCTGTATAGACCAATAGGTTGAAGAATTTATAGCCTTCAGAGACCCTCAAGGTGTGTTTTTCTATTGGGTAATTCCCCTTCGCTTAAAGAATGCAGGCCCAACATACCAACATGTCATGAACCATATCTTCAAACCCTTCTTAGGTAAATTTGTTAAATGTTATGTGGAGGATTTGGGGGTAAAATCCAGATTAATTTCCAATCAATTGGTAGATTTGGATACCATATTCGATAAACTTAGGCAGCACAGTTGGAAGATGAACCCCTTGAAATGTTCTTTCAGGGTAACCTCAGGAAAGTTCATTGACTTCATAGTACGCCATTATGGTATCGAAGTTGGTCCTGAGGAAAAAATAAATCCTTAGTATGTAACCTTCTCAAAATATGAAATAAATAAAAGGAATAAAAGGCCACTTGGCCTATATTCGGAGCTTTATCACCAATTTGGCAGGAAAGTGATTACCCTTCACCAGATTAATGAAGACTAGAGTCACCTACCAATGGACTAGAGACTATCAGGAAGAATTTGATACCCTCCAAAAATATCCCTTGAGTCCATCGGTATTAATGACACCTATTGAAGGAAGGATTATTATTCTTTAGGTGACATCTTTAGAACGATCACCGAGTGCCTCCCTTGCTCAAAAGAACAATGCTATGAATGAAAACAACCTTTAATATCTCAGTCAAACTATTCTTGATGTAGAAACTCGGTATTCAAGTATTGAAAAGCGATTCCTAACGTTAATCATTGCAGTTCAGAAATTGAGGCACTACCTACAACATCATGAGGTCCAATTGGTATCTCACAATAACCCACTAAAATTTATCCCCAGTCGTCCTATGCTTATAGGGTGGCAGGCACGGTGGGCAGTTATTTTTCAATAGTCCAATATCATGTTTGTTCCTCAAAAGGTAATAAAAGGCCAACCTCTGGACGACTTCCTTGTTGAGCATCCATCTATATAAAGATACATCATTAAATACTGAACTTCCTGAGGAAGAAGTCTTCTCTATTCAGGATACTTCCCAATAATGGAAAATATACTTTGATGGTGCTTCCAAATGTCCAATAGGGAAGAGAATAAAAACCCTAAACTCAATATTGTTGGGTTAGGGATTGTCCTTATTTCCCTAGAAAAGGCAGTGTTTCCTTATTCCTTCCTGTTTTCAGAAGGTGGAACCAACAATGAGGTAGAGTATTAAGCTCTCATCATAGGTTTGGAATTAGAACATCAGGTGAAAATGAATCACTTGAAGGTAAAAGGTGATTCAGAATTGGTAATCAAGAAAATCAATAGAAAATATTCTATCAAAAAAGAAAAGTTAATCCTTTTGTGTGATTATGTCAGAGGGTTAACGGCTGAATTTCCCTCAGAGTCGATATTGTCTTATGTCCCGTGATCACAAATTTCTCTAGCAGATGCACTGGCTAATGCATCTATATCCTTGGAAGATCCAAATCGGGATGAGATTGTCATTATAATAGCCAATCGTCGTATGGTCTTGCCTTTTTTCAAACCAGAATGGAGGAAATTAATGAAATTTTTCCTATTTCTGAGAAAGATGGTCATACCATGGGATGGAGAACATCCATCATGGAATAACATTATAATGGAGTAATTCTACAAAATAGGGATGAAAAATAACAGATTCGGCGATGAGCAGTGAATTTTACTCTTTATGATAGTCCAGACCACCAAAAGATCCTCTAAATGTGATGCTTTGATGGAATCTTCTTCAGATATATTGATGGAGAAGAGACTGCAGCTGTCATGAATGAAGTACATTTAGGAACTTATGATGCCCACTAGTCTGGGTGTAGACTCCTTGATCAGATCTAAAGTCATGGATACTTTTGGCCTTTAAGGATGCATGATTGCATAGATTTCACTAAGAAATGTCATCCCTTCCATGTGGATTCAAACTTCATCCATCAACCCCTAGAGTTTCTATATACATCTGAATACTTCTGGCTATTCTCCACATGTGGAATAGATGTATTAGGGCCTTATCCTCCATCCACATCAAAGAAGATCAAGTATATCCTTACTACTACTAACTTCTTTTTAAAATGGACCAAGGAAATAACTCTCAAAGAAGTCGGTTCAAAAAGCATTGTTAGTTTTGTCAAAACTAACATCATCGCCAGATTTGGTGTTCCTCATACTATATTGAGTGAAAATGGCACCAATTTTTTTCGATTGAGGTAAAGAAGTTATATCAGGAGAATAATATAAAATCCAACCACTCAACTCACTATCATGCAGTGTTCAATGGATAGATAGAGGCCATCAACAAGACCCTATCAAATATACTTCAGAAAATAGTTGATAAAGATAAGAAATAATGGCTTGATAAACTTTTGAATGCTCTATGGGATTATTGGACAACTACTCGTACTACCACCCAAAATACTATGTATTCATTGGTATATGGAACTGAAGTATTTTTTCCAATTGAAATGAAATTTCCTTCACTCAGAGTTGTGATCTGTGATCAGTTGTCTACAGATGAGAGGTCTCATAAACGGTTCAATGAGCTAGAGAAATTAGACAAGAAAATATTTCATACTCTGAATCATTTAGAAGTATCTCAGAATAGAATAGCGTGATCTTTTAACAATTAAGATCACCTCCATTCATTTCTTCAAGGAGAATTGGTACTGGTCCTATGATACTGGAGAAGAAACCTCCAATGCTTGAGCCAAAGTGGGAAGGACCTTATTCCATACATATGGTTTATTCAAATGGAGTTTATGCATTATTCTGAATGGATGGAGAACTTATTATAACTCCAACCAATGTGAGATTCTTACAGAAATACATTGTGTAGTTGTACAATTATTCTTGTTGCAAGACTAAAAACTGCACAGCACTAAGGTCCTTATCGCAAGACTAAAAAAACAGCACATCCCTCATGTCCTCACTGGAAGACTGAAAACTGCACAGTATAACGTCCTAGTTGCAAAACATTAAACTGCATACCAATCATAAGATCCCATGTTGCATGACGTTAAAATGCATAGTATCTTTGTCCTTGTCACATGATGTTAAACTAAACAGCATCATTTGTCCTCGTTGCATGACATTAAACTTTACGACTATCATTTTCTCTATTTGACATTAGAAGCTTCCATAAGAAGACATCATTGACATCATCGCTACTCCTTAGTAGCACATGATTCCCTCTCTTTCCTATGTCTGAGTCAAATCTGCATAAGAACCTTGTTTAAAGAACTATGTATGGCTTGATTCTCATTTTCAATGAGATACATAGAGATGCCTAAATCTTCAATTTTGGGCCCAGCCGTAGTCACAAAAACTTCTTATTTTGTTTTATCCTACTGTATATGAATCAGATCTATATAAATTGTTTCCTTAAGAAATATGATTTGGTTCTTATATCATTTTATGTCTTAAGATGTACTGTTCTTTCAGAACATGTCAAAATACCCCATTCTTCATGTCAAACTCGATTGGTGTGACAAATGATTGTTTAAAGAACAACGTATGATTTGATTATCATCTATTTGAGATACGTAATATTCCTAGATCTCCAATATTTGGCCTAGCCATGATAAAAAACCCTTTATGCTTTCTATAAGAATCAAAACTGCATAGGTAATGTTGTAAGAACTATATAGGGATTTATTCTTTCCCTTAGAAAGACATGTAGTGACACTTGGGTTTTATCCCTTAGTCCATATATAACAAGTATTTATTTTCAAATTGTTTCATCTTGTCCTTACTACATGATGTTAAACTGCATGAAAATCTAACACCCATATTCTTAACTTGTGTCACCCTTGTGTTATAGAAGAAACCCTTACTGCTCCTTGTTTCTCACACTGATCATAGCTCGCGTGGACTTAAGAATTGGGTAAAATGATTCTTTATATAAATAAGAAGTCTCAATTAATTGTGGAATTAACAATGTACCCACTGCATGACCTAAAAATGAATAGTACAATGTCCTAATTGCATAATTTAAAACTGCACAATATAATATTAATTCAGAGGAAACAGATAAAGTCTCCATTTTACATATGAGTTGGATCTATGTAAAGGACGTCAAACTCATGGACAATGATGGTTCAAATATTTCTCATATGCATTGGGCATAACCCCCTTCCATATTCCACACTCTTAATCTTGAATTTTTCTAGATCTTCATAATCTTTCTTACGGTTTCTGGTGAAAAAGTTTCTAATACCTGAGAACTCATTTTCCTAACTATGCAACATGTTCTCTTAGGTGGCCTTGCATAAGTTTCTTACATAATGGGCCTATCAGTCATAGGATTCCACTATTTGGATATACAGCATATGCCCCAGTTCGCCCTACATAATACAGCCCCTATAATGGGTTTTTCAAATAATGGTAATTTCTTTCTTGGTTATAGTATCTTTTTCCCCTTCAAATTTGATGACAATATACAAGAAACAACCATTCATGTATACTTGTCATGTTACCTTTCTCCCAATCTAGAAGTCTTTAAGACCATAGTTTACACATTTCCCTTACCATGTGTTCAAAACAATATGAAATAACCTTGGAATCACTTGGAAACATATCATATACTATTTTCTTTTTTGGTATTAGTTGTATGACCTAAAACTACAAGACACCATAACTCCTACGTTTGGGTCAAACCTTCGTAAGAATCCTATTTTTTTGATTCTTTGGAAATATTGGTTGGAAATACCCTCTTCATATTCTGGTACCTTTTCCCCATTAACCAAACTCTGTGTTTTGGACAATTTGAATCTACATAATCTTTATTTAGCATTTAGTAATAGAATTTCAAACATCAAAGAGCTCTTTTCTCTGACTATGTGGAATGTTCCCTCAGGTGGCCTTGCATAAGTTGCCCACATAATGGGCATGTTAGTTAAAAGATGCCACTATTTGGATATGCAACATATGCCCCAGTTGGCCCTGCATAACACAACCCCCATAACGGGTTTGTCAAATAATGGTAACTTCATTATTGGAAAATATTTCCACTAATGTTTTTAGCCCTTTTCCCATATCATCCTTCGGATTCATAAATTCTTAAATCACAGTTTACGATTTTCCATTCCATGCCTGGATATGGTTGTATATTCATAAAAAATTATCAATAAATTGGGAGAGTCTCATACCTTTTTTCAAGGATAATGACCTTAAATTAAATCCACACAATGTCATCATTGCATGACTTAAAGCTGTAGAGTACCAATGTCTTCACTGCAAGACTTAAAACTGCACAGTACTAATGTCCTCACTGCATGACTTAAAACAACACAGTACCAATATCCTCACTGCATGAATTAAAACTACATAATATGATATCAAAAATTCCCCATTCTGATAAATGTTAACCATTCTTCATGAACCAAATTTTTATAGAAGTGGTTTTTCTATTCATGACATATGTCGGTATAAAATAGCTCTTTATTCTTAAAATTCATTTCCTTGAAAAAACCACCCAATGTGGTCTTGAGTCACCCAAATCTTATTTCGCACTATCTATCAGTAGTAAAATGTTAAACATCAAAGATCTATTTCTCTTGACTATTAAATATGTTCCCTTACGTAGCCTTAAATAATTTTCCTACATAACAGGACTATTAGCCAAAGATTCCATTAATTGGTATATAGCATATGCCCCAGTTGGCCCTACATAACACAACCCCTATAATGGGTTTTTCAAATAATGGTAACTTTGTTCTTGGAAGAAGAATCCCCCATTTGTTGATACAAGTTTTAAATTTGGTGGCCATAAAAATCATTGCTCAAGATTCGCCTTGGAAATATTTAAAGAATATTAAAAAAATTCTTAGCCACAGAGTCTTGTTTCAGATTTAATTTCAAAATTTATGGTCAGATCTATTTGGACTTAAATACTATCTCTTTATAGTCCAACATTCATGGCTATAAACTACCAACAATGAAAAACTTGATACTCATTAGATTGAAAACCCACAAAAGGAACTCTATAAAAATGTTGAGTCCCAGCTCACTAAGAGTACATTTTTTGTACGATTTAGGTAATATTGAGAAATAATAAAAAATCAAAATATACTAAATTTGTGGTGTTGTCTATATAACCCAAGAAAAAATCAAATTACGCTCATTTAGGTTCATTGTCTTAATAAGAAAATTCTGAGCACTCAATTGTTTTCATTGTAATCATTGTTTTCTAACATTAAGGTTTAATAATTAAAAAAAGATGGGTCATCGTCATCATTACCTTTAATATTACATTTATGGAAAATAGGAATGAAGATGAATATGATTAGAGACAAGAAATTATTTTAATTTATAAGGAATCAAAGGGACATCCACATAACAAAGCCTCTCTATCATGCGTCAAAATTAACTCTCAGCGTGACTCTTCATTTGTTGAACAGCTTCATGAGCCTTATCAGCTGCCTATTGAAGTTGAGATATCTGAGAAACTCCAGCCTCCACGTCCAAATGAAGTGCTTCTATAGAATTTTAAATGGTATTTATCCCCTCTAATTGGGTTTCTCCCAATGTTTGATTCAATTTCTCAAGTTTGTTATGAAAATAATCCAGTTGTTGTTAAAGATATTATGACTCATTCATGGCTTCTTTGATTTGTTCGCTAATTTCGATTGATTTCATGTGATGATTTTCCTCTGTATAAACTATTGTAGCTTGAAAGCCCTAAATATTGATAAGTCATTTATCCTCTTCAAAATCTTGTCACATATTGTGCTCCTTCCCCCGTTGGTGAATGATATATTTCATAGCATCATGGACTAGTCGATAATTAAATACACCAAATCCCAATACGTAGAATAATGTTGGGAGTTTGGAATAATGGGACAGCAGTTAATCTAATGGATTCTCAAAAATTATGCTCTAGATTTTCCTCCATGTCTTTTTACGTACCATTCCAAGAGAATATTGCATCTCTGAATTTGAATCTAAGTCACTAACATGAGTTAAAATGTACTCTAGAAAAAGATCACTTAAAGAGTTGCCTTGTTCTACTTCTCTTATAATAGTAGAAGCTTCACCTTCAGATCTGAGATCTGATAGCCCCAAAATGATAAATCAAGGTCATTGTCAGATTCAAATGGAAGAAACATATATGATTCAAAAATCTGATTATATTCACCCAATAATAAGTCATCTACTTGATTGGATTCATCCCCTGTATTATCAACATCAGTGATTTGAGAAAATGTTTCTTGAGAAGGTTCATTTCCCTGAGTTTTCTTAGTTATTATATTTTAATGTTTTGGATAATATCTTGATGAAGGATCCCCTATAGGTATTTCTCTAGCTCCAACATAAGGATAGAGTGTAATACCCCATTCCTGAAGAGACTTTGCAAAATTTTCTGCATATAAAGTTGCATAAGGTGAAGTTTGATGTAAAGAATCAAGTAAATAAGAACAACTATGTAAGGAAAATGAAAGAATAAGTACTTAAATCCTTGCAATTCCTCATGAAAATCCCCAAAATTCTTGATGGAACCTAGAATATCAATATTTGGATTAAGGGATTCCATCATTTTAGTGTATGTGAATTGGAATGTTATCGCATCCTCAACATTTAAAGAATCCAACAAACATTGGTTGATGCCCGAAATAGCTCTGCTGACATTCTGTTCCATTGGCTCTTCAATCAGTACAGCATCATCAAGTATTTCCAGGTTTGGGTCAACATCAGTATTTATTTTAGATTTCCTTGGATCCTCATTCCTTTCTTCTAGAAAAATAGGAATATCAGCATTGATTGTTTCAGGATATGCTTACGAAAGAAACTAAGGAATGTATTTAATCTTACCATGGATTTCCTCTCTCTCAGTAGATCCAGGAGAAAGTGTAGATGAATATTTTGATGATTTATCTACTAAGATAGTAGATTCATCAACATGAACAGGGGTTTCTCCTAGGGTTTCCTTATCTGTTCTAGAAAAATTAACTCTTAGTCCCTTGAGAGAAGAGAGACACACAGATCCTAGAAGAGGAAACATGATTACCAGAGTATGTTAAGAAAATTACATGCCCTAAGGATAGTATAAATACATACTCCTTTGGCGAACACTTCGAATCAATCTCATTTCTCTCTGGCGTTTCATTTCAAAATCTTGGAAAGAAATCGAAACACTCTTCTTGGCAGGAGAAACCTGAGGTAATGGTTGAGGATTATCCATTTCCATTACCCCAGTCATAATTCTTTCTTCTGGAGAATGTTTTGGAGACCTAGGAGGATCATTCATTACATCAATCGGAGGGCTTGTAGGCCCATACTTTGGTGATTCAAGAACTGGTCTAGATCTTCCATCCCTATATTCAAGATGCACAAATACATCTTCATCAAGATTAATGATGATGAATGGTAAAGAAGAGATGAGAAAAAATAAAAAGTAAAACACATTCTTAGTATTAACATTAATATCTCACTCCTCCATTGAGTCAATAATTATCCCTTCATGTACTCCTAAGTCCATCATGTGAGATACTCATTTAGAGGCTGGGATTTTTTCATTAGTTGCATATATAAAAGCCTCAAGCTCTGTAATATACTTCTGTACTTCATCTAGGTTATTATCTGGATTGAAATCAGAAGGTTCCTTAATGTCACCAATATCTGGTATTATAATTCCATGAAAAATGAATTCCCATGCATCCCAAAGATCACAGGACACACTCTCCTAGTGATGAATGGCTAAAGGTCACACATAATTCAATATTGGTATAGTTGATTGTAGAGAAGATTCAACACTTTATGACTGGTGAGCCCCTTCAGGCCTCCTTTACTATTCATAGAGTTCAATGGATTGAATAGGAACCTCTATTTGATAATGGAAACTGGATCACCTTGGCATTGGAGGTATTGCTTCTCAAACCCCGGTCATCCTAGTATACCTCCTGCAAATACGTTTTGAGGGATCTAAAACCTCTGAAACTTTTTTATCATCTCTCTCCTTAGAATTCTTACCATGATTTCCACACGCAATAGTCGTTGTAGCTACCACTCAATATATTCTTTTTGTCAAATCCCCTTAAGGATATGAAGTATCCCAAACTTTGGCATATCCATCTTCCAATATGATTGATGCATTTGATGGAGGTGATATAATTGACAATTTGGATGCCTCTAAAGCCGTTAGAATCTATAATTGTCTTGCTACCATTGGGTGATTCTCATTTCTAACATACATTGGTGGAAAAGTGTTTGATTGTTGAAGACATCTAAACTGACGAGCAGACCTGTAAGGGTTGTACGCCTCGCAGATAATTTCACCATCAACATTGGTCGATAATACACCATCCTTGAATGTCATCCTATATGATCTCATCTCATAGTTATTTTATTTAGCATCATTAATAAATGTTCCAATTGATGGGTTAACAAAATTAAATAAGTAGAATTCTCCAGATACATTCAATGCCTTTAGCACCACATCAGTTCTCGAATTTAGAGGTTGAATACCAAAAACTTTCAGTAAAAATGGGTTGAATCGACCATTGGTAACTCTAACTGAATTCAATGCCGAGTACGAAGAAAAATGTGCTACAATCCAGTCCCGCAACACTTGGAATGTCCCTACAATTCTAAATGGATCCTTCACATTGTATAAATGCAGTAAAAGATGGAAAATTATTTCCAATACAGGGGCTATTAACCCAATATACTTCCCTTTTACCAATTTAGCTACAATAAAAAAAGTCCATGATCTTACACCACCTCTGGATTCACGGACTAGAAGAAATTAAATGCTTAGCCACATAGTAATGAAGGTAGCTAAGTGTACCTTTGCATATATATTGGGTTTTACTGTATAGACCCAGTTCTTATAGTCACCTATTTTTAGTGTTGGACAATATGTGCCGAAACTGCCCCGGTTATCTACAGAAAGAAAAATAGTAGGATGTCCATAGGTTGCACCTTTCTCTGTTTTTGGTTCAAATAAGGCTTTTATCCACACTCTATCAAGAATATATTTCTTATCTTTGGGTAAATTATTTGCTATATTAAATAATTTACGGGCTAGTAGTGGTGTTATAGTAGCTTCACCCCATGTTGTAATGGGTGGAATAAATTTGTCATACATTTCTACAAGAATGGGAATTCTAGCTATTTGGTAAATATCCTAGAGACTAATACCAACTTCACCATGAATCAAATGGAAGGAATTTGTTTACAGACTCCATTGGCTCAGTAATTCAAGAATGGAATCATTTTTATAAACATATGTTTTCCCCATCTAGAAATCTTCATAGATATGAACCTCTAATGACTCTTTTCTGAATTATGCACAAGTCTGACATACCTAGAATGCCCACATACACTCGGGTTTAACACCTCCTCCATAACAAAGATCTCAGTCTTCCTTCCAACCATTAGATTGATCTGTATGAGAAGCCCAAAAATTATAATCATATCAATGTGGTCTAGGATCTACAACATGGTCTTTAATATCAGGAGTGCAACCACTATGATGAAGGATGCAACCAATGGAGATTGTTTCTTCTTGTACCGGAACCCCCATTGCACTAATATTCATGCATTTATAGTTGGAGTATGGAAGAAACAAGTTCTTTGGAAAGTAATTCTTAACAGATGGCACATGGGCATCTTGCAAAAGACCATGCCCGTACAAGGGTATGTAAGGACTTTTTGGATAGTCACATTAGTACAGAATTTAACCCTTCCATAACCTAGGAAGAGTAATTTTAACAACTTTATAAAAGTCTGGTTCGATAATCGTCATCATTTCATTTTAACAAGCCTTAGCTTCTTCAGTATGGGTCCTCAAATGAGTCATTTTTTCCTACAAAATAATTACCAAAATTCCCCTATTAGGTTAGAATTTTAACTTAAAATTAAACTTAAAGAAAAAAGGGAAATCAAAAATTTAGCAAAGGACACTATTTGTGTAGATCCTTTAATGTGGTCTGCCGCATAGGTCTTTCAACGAGGTCCCTCATGTAGGTCCCCTGATAAGGTTCCTAGCACAACTCCTTCTATGAAGACATTCTTTGTAGCTCCATTGGTCAAATAGTTCCACCTTGATAAAATTTCCAGGAAACTACGCGAAAGCACAACGCGTTGAGGCTTGGCGAAGGAGCTACGCAATGAGAGCCGAAAAAATTTTAAGGCATATGTGATGAATTTCATTGAGGAACAGACGTATTTATAGCCTGCCAAGGACCTGCGTGACATGCATGTGTGACATGCCTGCGCGATATGCCTGTGCGACATGCCTGCATGACAGTACTCCATGCCATACCTCCACTAAATAGCTTTGCAGAAAACCTGCACTATCTAGCAATGTAATCATGGTATTTTCCTCACAAGACTACCTTAGGACATGGCCTTCTTTCTAATCATATCCAATCCAAAGGGGGGGATTTTTTTGACACTAATTAAGAATACAAAAAAGATAATGAGGATTGTTGTGGATATTTCAAAATCCCAAGATAAGGTTCGAAGAGTTCAAGGAAAGTCAAAAACTCCAAAATACCTATGTGATATATTTGTGCGACAAACCTGTATGGCAGAGCTACATGAAATACCTATGTAGAAGAGCTACGTGACATACCTGCATGGTAGAGCTCTGTGGCAGAATAATTTTTGTTCTCTTACGTGGAGTACCTGTGCAGAGGACCTGCGCAGAGGACCTGTACGGAGGACCTGTGCAGATAAAACTTCTTTCGTCTAGGCCGATCCATGCCTATAAATAAAGCCCTTGGGTGCCCCATTTCAAAAACTATAAATGTTGAAAGACTCTCTGAAGCTCCCGTTGTGTATATATTTCACTTAACTCCCTCAAATTGTCTTAGGTAGCTCTCTAAAACCTGAGAGAAGAGATAATTAAATGGGATAAGCATGTTTTGAAAGTATTTTATAATTTTTACATAGGTTTTCTTCTACTTTTTGAAGCACATTCTTCAGTAATTATTCACATCTATGCGGCATAACTGCATTCCACAGCTACATGGCATACCTGCACGCCATACCTGTGTGACATACCTACGCGTCCTACCTACGTGGCCTACCTACACAGTACATCAATGCGGGGTACATACGCTGCATACTTTAATGAGGTACCTACGTGAAAGAGCTTTGTATAAAGCCTATATACCAACTCAAGTACCATCCTTAAAATCCATTAATGGCAGGTTATCTCTTTCCATGGTTCCCTTATCTGAAAGGGACTAAGTTGAAGCCTCAACCAAAACCTTCTGAGTTATCGAACCTTTTGGAAAGGAACATCAGCGTGTCTCCTATTTGGGATTGTATTTCCACAGTCCGAGGTTTCCCAAATTTGTTTCACAATGGGGATAGGATTAATGGAGTTTATGTGGGTTTGTATATCCACGGTCACATGGAACTTTCTCTCAGAAATAGTTTTGGGAAGTTCCTGGTTTGGAGGACTAGGGTTTGGGTTTTATCCTCCCCTTTTCATCTATAAGACCCGGAACCTCAGGTTACTGGTGGGGAAGGTACGGTTCACACTTTTTTTCATGAAAGCAAAGGATAATTCCCTCTCCCCTACCAGGATCAATTTTAGGGAAACCATCTTGGCATAATCCCTTAGATTGTCTTAGAGGAGGTATCATTAGTGCTCCTCCTTTCTTCTGAGGTGCCAATGAATAGAAGAGAGATGGGAAAAGGGACTCTCGTTACCCTTTCCCTCTCCCATTGGTCTTTTCCACCATGGGTAATCATCATTCTATAATCCCATAACCTTCATTATTTCTTCCATCCATTGGACCCCTATCCAATGTGATGAGAATAGAGGGAAGGCATGTCACCTCACCCTTCTCTCAGGTCATCTCACCCTCTTCCACAGTCGACGCGCCCTCTTCCACCAGCGGAGGAGAAAAATTTTGAAAGTGGAAGTGCCTTTGTTGAATCTTCAACATCCTCTTGTTTATCACATATAGAATGACTCATGTGGGATTACAGATTTGAAATGATTAAAACATATTCACAAACACCCATGAGGAGTGAACTACAAGAAAATTGATTCCCACCATATTTGGGATACGTAGGAATCCATATCAGGGCCCAATCTCACTGGATATCCTCTTCAAGAATCCAACCATAATACCCTTAATATGAGCATCCTATTTAGGAATCATCCCAAAATTAAACCCTCAAATCATGAAGTCATCTTTTTAGAATGTAAGCCCAAACTCATTTCCCTCAAAATACTATACTCTCCTATGAGACTTATCAAACTATGTGGGCTTTGATTCCCATCTATATGGGATACGTAGGAATCCTCCTTGAGGTTCAAACCCAATACCTTAAATCAACCCTGTTCTCCTTGGGCCATATTCCCAACAGGGTCTGATCCTACATGGAAACCCATATCTTTTCCAGGTTCCTTGGGCTACTTCAGCATAAGTCCCACACTATGTTTAGACTAAGACCCTTTGTAACAGCCCGAGATTTTATGAAAAATATTCTTTTTTTATTTCACTAATATCTTGTGTCGTACGCTACACCTAAAGGAGCTTTCACAACACGCATCCTTGACTTGCCTTGCATTACACGCAATCGTGACCTTCCTCGATAGCGTGTATAGTACACAATAACGAGTTTCACTAAACAACAATATGCTATTAAAATATTATTAAAACTAGCCGTTATGAATAGTAATAACCACTTTTTGAAATTTTTTAAATTTTATCTTTTAAAATGGAATTCATTTTTGGATTCGTAATATCGAAATTAGCTTAGGGTGAAATTTTGGTACTTTTCGGATAACTTTCATATTCTGATGAATAGTGAAAATTACTAAATTATAATTAAAAACCACTTTTTTAATCAAAATAATTAATAGTGATAAATCATTAATTTGAGTGGTTTTAAAGTATATTTAGAATATATTTTTACAATTTAATACAATGTTGGTCATTGGATTTAATTTCACATTTAAACTAGACATAAACAAGTGTCAATCTTTTGATAGATATTGTTTCTTAAAAACACGCTATTTGTTTTAACAGCGGGATTTAATTATAAAATTAATTAATTCAACTTTTATGTTATGAATTTGGTAAAATAGAGTTCATTTTTGAATTCGGAATATGAAATATAGCTTGGGATGGAATTTTGGCATTGTTCTGAAAAACATCAATTTTTGATGAATAGTGAAACCACTAAGTGGTAGGTTAAAAACTGAATTTTGCATAAAACTTAATTTTACCGCTTCTGTGAATGGAATTTCGAAAATCCGAGAGACACGGTTAATATCAAGGACTAAAATGTGGTTCAATGAGATGAAAATAATTTTTTGGTGAATAGTAACTTTTTACTTTTTACCGCGGTTAATAGTAAATAGGGTAACTAAGGGTAAATATGATATTACTATTACCCTAACACATGTCCTAATTCTATTGGAAAAGTGTAATTCGACCAAAAACAAACTTAGGAATAAAATATGACCATTTAGGCCCACTTGGATTAGATTATGACATTTATTATTAATTTATTTAAAGAAATGTTAAAATAGTTAAAATCAAAGTTTAATAAGTAAATCATTTTTAATATGGGGTTATACATAAGATAAATTCGATTTTAAATATTCATTAGAAATCTAAAAAGATTTCCTACATTATGGTATTTTATTTGTAATTTTTAGACATAAAATAATTTAATTTATTTATGACACAACGATGATGCAGTAATTATCTTATTAATGAAATATTCACATAATTGATGTTATAAACACCAAAATAAATGTAATTTGAGATTTTTTATGAATTCCACTAATTTTCTAGGTTACTATGATATATTAATGTTGATTTAATCAACTTGGTTCGAACATTTAATTCTGTTATGACTTTCACAAAAATCATATATCAAATAGTGTCAAAATTGACACAAAATAGTTTTTAAATCAAATATTATATTATTAATTGTTATTGTATTCCTAAAAATCTAAGGTTCGGCCAAATAACTTAGATAAAGATATATATATTAATAATACACAATTTGGGGTTCGTTTGGTATGTTATAGTAAGTTTATTAACCATATAGTGAAAGAAAACAAAAAGACATGGTAAAAGTTAAATTATTTAACTTAGAGTTAAATCTAATTGATAAGGTTAAAATAATATCCTAAACTTGTCTAAATTCTATTGGTTGATAGGCTTTCGACCCCTCCCCACCTTATCTTCGAAATAAGACCCTTTGGAACCATTATAAACCGATTTTGACTTTAATATAAAATAATATTTTGAGATATTCCTAAAGTGCCCCTCTCCTCCCTTATAAAAGGACACCTCCTCCCCCTCCTCCTCACACAAATTTGAGCACTCAAGCTCGGAAAACCCCTGCCATTTTCTCCTCTCCACTTCCCTGGAAACAACCTAGAGGTTCTGGTCTTCCTCAACGACCAATTCTAGTGCCCTAAGAGGAGGTCTCAAAGAGGCACTTCAAAGAAGAGGTAATTACCGTTACCAATTCTTTCATCTTTATTTCTTCTTCCACTTCTTCTTCTTAGGTTGTTTCATTATGAAGTAATAAAATAAGTATCACTCATATACTGATATGTTATTATAAGTATGAAACAACCCTATTTCACCATCTATCCATCCTATGGAAAAAGAAATCACTGCGCGTGCGTACGTACGGAATACCGTCTCCACGCCGTGGTGTAATCTATTTTCCACCACCACCTTACATGGATGGGTATAATGGTGTAAATAATAACTATACATAGTTATTAAAACATCATATTGATTCTGATATATTGTATAATCCACTCCAATTCAATTCAATATTTATAGAAATGATATCATCGCTCGTGCGTACGTACGGACTACCGTCTCCACGACGCGATGAGATTCATTCTCCATGTTAACCATTTAAGAATGATTATAATGTATATATAAGAAATAATAATGAAATATATGAAATTATAAAGCTACTGGATTTGTGTATATATATACATATGTATGTCAACTACTTACTTCCATTTTAAGACAATAAGGAAAGGAAAACAACGTTCATGCGTACGTACGGACTACCGTCTCCATGAACGGTGTTTTTCATTTTATTTATCTACCTATTATATATATATATATATATACTGAATATATATGATATATAAATCATATTTTATATTCTGGAAGTGAGTAAATCATGATATAAGTAATAATTATGTCAAGAACAACAAGTCAAAACACCTACGATAAATGAAACCATTTTACCCAAAACGCTTCTTTAACATGGAATTTACAAAAGAACGGGTAATATAATGTCATAAGTGAACCATATATGATATCATAACAATGAATATGATTCTTTAATAAGTAAATAACATGATTTAAATCATTATACAGGAGGTTCGGACACTTACAAAGCAAGTCGGACCTAAGGTAAGGGAAATATCACAATCTCATTTTTATCCGAGATTGTTTATTCGTAAGTATTTACTGGGGTGTATTTTATCATCCACATCCATGTTTCATCAATATGTAATATTATTTCCATCCACCTACAATTTTTTAAATTCATTTTACCCTTCGGTGAGTTTTTAGTAAAGAATATGAAAGGAATCTTTTGTCGCTTTTTCGTACGAGGTGATTTTTTTGACTTTTCCGACAAAAGTACGAAGAATGTTTTTTTTAACGTATACGGCATGAATGGATTTTTAAAACATTATTTCCAAGAATCATACTTTACAAGTTTTCAAGTTTATTTTTAATCAACTTCTTTTAGTTTAAAGTTTTATGACATGTTAAGAAAGGAAAAATGTTTTTGAAGTAGAAAGGATATTTTCCTCAAGAATGAAGTTCAAGTATTTTATCAAAATTATTTTCCATCTAAGATAATAAAAGGGTTCTGTTTTTATCCCTATTATTACATGGATTTTATTTTGTTGTGATGGAAATATTTCTTATTAATTCCTTTATCTTATATGAATTGTTTTATGATGTCACGATGTTTAAGATTACCATTCTTATTACATGGGATATGAAATGATGTATGATTTATGATTTTGTGGCACACATAAGAATGGTATCATTATGAGATGGGTGGGACCTATATCTCCCTCCAATGCATTGGGTAAAGATTTTATATCTCATGAGATAGACATGGCTGGAATGGTAGGTTATACCGGTTCAGTGAAACAGGACTGAAACGAGGATTACTCGATTCAGAAAGGGACTTTGTGCACTAAGATAGTCTTGGCAATGAGTCTTGACTAACAAGAAATGATTCTCTTTGATTATGTGTGTATGCCACAATGAGTAATGTTTTAAGTTATGATTTCATTTTCAATTCTCTGATTTATCCCATGTTATGATATTATGAGCTCTTTTGCAGGTCAAGATTTCCAAAAGCTACGTTCTTATGTATATGATGTGATTGATATTTCTTTTGTTTACCCTTACTGAGCATTTGAGCTCACCCTTTTTTTTGTTTTTCTTTCCCCAGGATATAAAGAAAGGTTTTAGGTAAAAAAAAAGGGGAAGATCTTTATGGGAGATATTGAAGATCTTTCACCACGTTTAGAAGATTACGTTCCGAGTTTCCAAAGACACTAAACTATTACGATCCTTGTGTGTGTGTTTTTGTTATGTACTAAGTATTCCGCAAAAGTAATGTAATGTCCATGTACGATAAGCTTCGGGTCTCTACAGTTGGTATCAGAGGAAAGGTTTAGTCAACCTTTGGAAACTAGGATGTGAAAACGTTAGTGAGATCCCTAGAGATATTTCTAAGGTATGTCTAGGGATGTCCCTAGGGATAAGTATACGTATAGGTTATAGTAATAGAATTACGCTAACGATCATAGAATTAAACCTAAGATGTTGGAGATTGAAGGTACTCCCCCTTTATTATGTTGTTTTCCCTAGCATGATTTTTGCCTCTCACACTATTCTTTTTGGGTTTTAGACGATGGCTGGAACCCGAAGGAACCGTGTTGATCAATGCAATGGACAATGCAATGATTGCCCTCCTGAACAAACAAATGTTATGGGAGATGGAGTGCAAAATATTATTGCTATACTTACACAAGCTATGAATCATTCTGGATTTCCAAACGAGCAGAGAAGGGAACAATATTCTATTGAGTCCTTCACGAGGCAACGTCCACCTTCTTTCAGTGGGTCTTCTGATCCACTTGTGGCTGAACAATGGATCAGTACTACTGAAAAGATATTTTCAGTTCTTCAATGTTCTAAACATGATAAAGTCATCTTAGCAGTATATCGTTTGGAAGGTGAAGCTGATCAATGGTGGAATCTTATCAAGAATAAGAGGCCAAGAGATGAAATTGAGTCCATGGAATGGGACGAGTTCAAGAACTTATTTTTCAGTAAGTACTTCCCTCGTATTCTTCGAACAAAGATGGAGAAAGAGTTTCTTGAACTGAAGCAAAGGGACGATGAATCAGTTGGTACCTATGAAGCAAATTTTACAAGACTTGCAAGGTATGCTTCTGAAATTATCATCCAACCTGAAAGTAAAGTTGATCGATTTTTCAGTGGCTTAAAACCAAGTCTTTGAAGGGCATTAGCTATAAGAGACTTCAGTAGCTATGAAGAAATTGTGCGTTGTTCTATCAAGGTAGAAATGGAAGTTGGTGTTACATATCCATCTCATGGTTTTGACAAGAAACGAAAGATGGAGTTCAAGGAGAAATCTCAGAATAATGGTGAAAAGAAGATGAATGTTTCCTTATGCACAAAGTGTGGAAAGAAGCATGGTGGAGATTGTCTTAAAGGGACTAGAAAATGTTTTAAGTGTGGAAAAGAAGGTCATCGAGCAGCTGAGTGTCGAAGTAATGGAAAAAGGGTTTCTAATGATGTGAATAAAGCAAACACTGCAGAGAACGCACCGCCAACACTTGAATGCTTCAAGTGCAAGGAAATGGGGCATTATGATAATAATTGCCCTAATCCAAGGGTTAGTGATGATCAACATGAGCAACCACTGAAGGCAAAGGACAAAGGGAAATCACATGCGATCACTATTGGCAATGTTGAATATGACAACGATGTGGTGGAATGATTAAGTGTTTATGTAATGGGATTCCAAAATAATGTTGTATCATTGAGTATTGCAATATTTATTGATGTGGTATTCAAAGTGATTGAGATATTTTTTGAAAATAAGATGATATGTGCATAATGAAGACGAGAAAATGAAATGTTTAATAGTATTCATGAGCTCATGATTGATATAAGGACTAAGTGATATCATGGTTTGAGTATAAATAATTTTGAGGATTTTGGTATGTGTAAAGTGTTAACTTTTAACTGCATTCAAGTTTTCACTAAGGTTCAATGGGTATTCAAGAGAGTACAAGATTAAGGACTTTGAATGTTTGGAATGTGACCAACAAGATATATCTTATGATATATGGGGATCAACGATGATATTAAATCTCTGGTAATCGTTTTCACTATGTTATGTGAATGGACTGCAGTATTATGGATAAGCCTAAAGATTGGAATGGATTATGTTGTACATAAGTTAGTATTGTTTAAGGATAGAAGTTTTTTTCGATATTATTGATGGGATGTTATAGTAACGTAGTTTTAGAAAAAGGACAACCTGCAGGACGGGCGACAGCCCATTGCTTCGGACAAGGCTGTCGGAATCGAACCCACAACAGAAGTGCGACTGGCCTTTATCGCCTACCACTGACCTACAGGAAGTCCCTGTTTAGTAGAAACTAGTGTTATTATATTAAGCAGTATGATATATGAAGTATAAGTCCATTTTAGGAACCATATGTGATTAATCTCACTATAGATCGACTTATGTATATAAATTTTGCTAACCTTTTGAGACAGATGGAATGACCCGTCATTCTATCACTTGATCTGCTAACACTTCACGAATAACAAATTCAACTTCATTTATTTAAGAGATGAAGTGGAAATTGTTAAAGGCACGAACAACAGTGAGGTTGTACCAACATAAAGTAAGTATTTATTCTAATTCAAATTCTTTAACTTTAGGGAAATGATCTTGAAAACCAAAAATGTTGTCCAAGTGATCTTATACCTGATGAATCAGATGGTACCTTAGATTGTCACAAATTTATGGATTTGTGATTACTGGATTTTCCATAGCCATGTTCTCTACCTCTCTCCATCAGAACATGATGGTTAGATTTCTCTTCCATATCCATATTTTCACCTATGTGGAAACAAAGTGATTAGTTTATTTGGGTAATCGTTACATTTCATACTTTAGTTTTTAAAGCCATGTTTTGGTATTCCTTTTTACGATGTGGGTTTCTATTAAAGAAACTTTCGAATAGTAAACCATTTATAACCCCGACGAATTTCGAGGGCGAAATTCATTTTAAGTGGGGTAGAATGTAACAGCCCGAGATTTTATGAAAAATATTCTTTTTTTATTTCACTAATATCTTGTGTCGTACGCTACACCTAAAGGAGCTTTCACAACACGCATCCTTGACTTGCCTTGCATTACACGCAATCGTGACCTTCCTCGATAGCGTGTATAGTACGCAATAACGAGTTTCACTAAACAACAATATGCTATTAAAATATTATTAAAACTAGCCGTTATGAATAGTAATGACCACTTTTTGAAATTTTTTAAATTTTATCTTTTAAAATGGAATTCATTTTTGGATTCGTAATATCGAAATTAGCTTAGGGTGAAATTTTGGTACTTTTCGGATAACTTTCATATTCTGATGAATAGTGAAAATTACTAAATTATAATTAAAAACAAATTTTTTAATCAAAATAATTAATAGTGATAAATCATTAATTTTAGTGGTTTTAAAGTATATTTAGAATATATTTTTACAATTTAATACAATGTTGGTCATTGGATGTAATTTCACATTTAAACTAGACATAAACAAGTGTCAATCTTTTGATAGATATTGTTTCTTAAAAACACGCTATTTGTTTTAACAGCGGGATTTAATTATAAAATTAATTAATTCAACTTTTATGTTATGAATTTGGTAAAATAGAGTTCATTTTTGAATTCGGAATATGAAATATAGCTTGGGATGGAATTTTGGCATTGTTCTGAAAAACATCAATTTTTGATGAATAGTGAAACCACTAAGTGGTAGGTTAAAAACTGAATTTTGCATAAAACTTAATTTTACCGCTTCTGTGAATGGAATTTCGAAAATCCGAGAGACACGGTTAATATCAAGGACTAAAATGTGGTTCAATGAGATGAAAATAATTTTTTGGTGAATAGTAACTTTTTACTTTTTACCGCGGTTAATAGTAAATAGGGTAACTAAGGGTAAATATGATATTACTATTACCCTAACACATGTCCTAATTCTATTGGAAAAGTTTAATTCGACCAAAAACAAACTTAGGAATAAAATATGACCATTTAGGCCCACTTGGACTAGATTATGACATTTATTATTAATTTATTTAAAGAAATGTTAAAATAGTTAAAATCAACGTTTAATAAGTAAATCATTTTTAATATGGGGTTATACATAAGATAAATTCGATTTTAAATATTCATTAGAAAGCTAAAAATATTTCCTACATGATGGTATTTTATTTGTAATTTTTAGACATAAAATAATTTAATTTATTTATGACACAACGATGATGCAGTAATTATCTTATTAATGAAATATTCACATAATTGATGTTATAAACACCAAAATAAATGTAATTTGAGATTTTTTATGAATTCCACTAATTTTATAGGTTACTATGATATATTAATGTTGATTTAATCAACTTGGTTCGAACATTTAATTCTGTTATGACTTTCACAAAAATCATATATCAAATAGTGTCAAAATTGACACAAAATAGTTTTTAAATCAAATATTATATTATTAATTGTTATTGTATTCCTAAAAATCTAAGGTTCGGCCAAATAACTTAGACAAGGATATATATATTAATAATAAACAATTTGGGGTTCGTTTGGCATGTTATAGTAAGTTTATTAACCATATAGTGAAAGAAAACAAAAAGACATGGTAAAAGTTAAATTATTTAACTTAGAGTTAAATCTAATTGATAAGGTTAAAATAATATTCTAAACTTGTCTAAATTCTATTGGTTGATAGTATTTCGACCCCTCCCCACCTTATCTTCGAAATAAGACCCTTTGGAACCATTATAAACCGATTTTGACTTTAATATAAAATAATATTTTGAGATATTCCTAAAGTGCCCCTCTCCTCCCTTATAAAAGGACACCTCCTCCCCCTCCTCCTCACACAAATTTGAGAACTCAAGCTCGGCCAACCCCTACCATTTTCTCCTCTCCACTTCCCTGGAAACAACCTAGAGGTTCTGGTCTTGCTCAACGACCAATTCTAGTGCCCTAAGAGGAGGTCTCAAAGAGGCACTTCAAAGAAGAGGTAATTACCGTTACCAATTCTTTCATCTTTATTTCTTCTTCCACTTCTTCTTCTTAGGTTGTTTCATTATGAAGTAATAAAATCAGTATCACTCATATACTGATATGTTATTATAAGTATGAAACAGCCCTATTTCACCATCTATCCATCCTATGGAAAAAGAAATCACCGCGCGTGCGTACGTACGGAATACCGTCTCCACGCCGTGGTGTAATCTATTTTCCACCACCACCTTACATGGATGGGTATAATGGTGTAAATAATAACTATACATAGTTATTAAAACATCATATTGATTCTGATATATTGTATAATCCACTCCAATTCAATTCAATATTTATAGAAATGATATCATCGCTCGTGCGTACGTACGGACTACCGTCTCCACGACGCGATGAGATTCATTCTCCATGTTAACCATTTAAGAATGATTATAATGTATATATAAGAAATAATAATGAAATATATGACATTATAAAGCTACTGGATTTGTGTATATATATACATATGTATGTCATCTACTTACTTCCATTTCAAGACAATAAGGAAAGGAAAACAGCGTTCATGCGTACGTACGGACTACCGTCTCCATGAACGGTGTTTTTCATTTTATTTATCTACCTATTAAATATATATATATATACTGAATATATATGATATATAAATCATATTTTATATTCTGGAAGTGAGTAAATCATGATATAAGTAATAATTATATCAAGAACAACAAGTCAAAACACCTACGATAAATGAAACCATTTTACCCAAAACGCTTCTTTAACATGGAATTTACAAAAGAACGGGTAATATAATGTCATAAGTGAACCATATATGATATCATAACAATGAATATGATTCTGTAATAAGTCAATAACATTATTTAAATCATTATACAGGAGGTTCGGACACTTACAAAGCAAGTCGGACCTAAGGTAAGGGAAATATCACAATCTCATTTTTATCCGAGATTGTTTATTCGTAAGTATTTACTGGGGTGTATTTTATCATCCACATCCATGTTTCATCAATATGTAATATTATTTCCATCCACCAACAATTTTTTAAATTCATTTTACCCTTCGGTGAGTTTTTAGTAAAGAATATGAAAGGAATCTTTTGTCGCTTTTTCGTACGAGGTGATTTTTTTGACTTTTCCGACAAAAGTACGAAGAATGTTTTTTTTAACGTATACGGCATGAATGGATTTTTAAAACATTATTTCCAAGAATCTTACTTTAAAATTTTTCAAGTTTATTTTTAATCAACTTCTTTTAGTTTAAAGTTTTATGACATGTTAAGAAAGGAAAAATGTTTTTGAAGTAGAAAGGATATTTTCCTCAAGAATGAAGTTCAAGTATTTTATCAAAATTATTTTCCATATAAGATAATAAAAGGGTTCTGTTTTTATCCCTATTATTACATGGATTTGATTATGTTGTGATGGAAATATTTCTTATGAATTCCTTTATCTTATATGAATTGTTTTATGATGTCACGATGTTTAAGATTACCATTTTTATTACATGGGTTATGAAATGATGTATGATTTATGATTTTGTGGCACACATAAGAATGGTATCATTATGAGATGGGTGGGACCTATATCTCCATCCAATGCATTGGGTAAAGATTTTATATCTCATGAGATAGACATGGCTGGAATGGTAGGTTATACCGGTTCAGTGAAACAGGACTGAAACGAGGATTACTCGATTCAGAAAGGGACTTTGTCCACTAAGATAGTCTTGGCAATGAGTCTTGACTAACAAGAAATGATTCTCTATGATTATGTGTGTATGCCACAATGAGTAATGTTTTAAGTTATGATTTCATTTTCAATTCTATGATTTATCCCATGTTATGATATTATGAGCTCTTTTGCAGGTCAAGATTTCCAAAAGCTACGTTCTTATGTATATGATGTGATTGATATTTCTTTTGTTTACCCTTACTGAGAATTTGAGCTCACCCTTTTTTTTTGTTTTTCTTTCCCCAGGATATAAAGAAAGGTTTTAGGTAAAAAAAAAGGGGAAGATCTTTATGGGAGATATTGAAGATCTTTCACCACGTTTAGAAGATTACGTTCCGAGTTTCCAAAGACACTAAACTATTACGATCCTTGTGTGTGTGTTTTTGTTATGTACTAAGTATTCCGCAAAAGTAATGTAATGTCCATGTACGATAAGCTTCGGGTCTCTACACCCTTCCTCTTAGATGTCCATACCACATGACGTTAATCTATATGGATAGGTCTTTATCACATGACCATAAAGGTATGATGTATCACATTCAGTGGAACCAAACTATAAGTTTTTTGATTCCTTTTACAAGGATACGTAGGTATACCATTTTATGGGCCCAATCCCAAGATCAAACCAAACCTTCATCTACCTGGATGACAACAAATTCCAGAGTTCCCCACTAAGTGGCTTAAAATCCAGCGTCATCATAACAATGATTAAAAGAATCTTGAAATAGTATACTAGTGGATACCATTGATAGAGAACCTTGAATACATACATATATCTCCATTGATAAATAACATTCAATACATACTAAGGATTCTAAATTTTACACATGTTAATAAAAGATTAAAAATTATAAGGGAAACTTATGTAATACTTTGTGAATTAATAAGTATTCATGAAAATATCTTAAATTTATAAAGAGAGTCTCAGAGTAGACAATAATTCCCTCCAAAAGGGTGTGATGTGTCCAACCTCTCATCCTCTCGACTAATGTACATTCCTAAGTATCGTAAAGTTTAAACTTAACGAATGCTTTCCTTTGTAAAGTAGGTACCTTTTTGGATAAAGAAATATTGGATGTTTCTGGTTCCATAAATAAATCCAATACAACCCACCTGGAAGCAGTGATTCTTAAAACTAGAATACATGTTTCAAGGAACTATGAAATAATCATTAATACGGTTCTTTTTTATAACAAAAAAATCAAGGATATTTTTATGGTAATCTGTCAATTTCTATAAAATAACCCAAAACTAGTTCATTACCATTCCAGTTTTCTTGAAACACAATTAAAACATCCACGTAATGGAATGTCAACATTATAATAACTTATAAAAAATAAATTTCACTACCTTAAAAAAAATTTAAGTTATGTTATTTTGGATAAAAAGGAAGATCAATAATAGTTTGTTAATCCTAGTTCCAAAAAATCAAGATTATAACAGCTGATGTTGAAAAGATATTATGACAATCTAATATATGAAGTTAATTATTAATAATAAGTATTGTGAATATAAATTTATATTAATATGGTTCTTAAATGGGTCTTTTATATATTTATCTTTATGACATGTGAGGTTAAATAACTTCCATGTAAATCAATGGTAAAGGTATGGGAATTGGTATCACAAACTCCTTTCTTTGAGATATACAATTTCTTATTTGAACTTTATTTTAAAAAAGTTTCAATTAAAAAAAAATACCTTTTCTACTTCTTATGAAAATATTTTTTGAACAAATAAATTTCTATTAAAGGTTTTATTTTCATTTTTCTTATAACCATGGGAGACTTTTTGAAAAGATACTCATGGCTATTATTTTTTAACATTTATTATAAAATGTTTTCAAAAATATCTTTTCATGATTTAGTTTTCATTATTATAAAAATTAATCTACCTATAATAGATTTATGTTTCTTACTTCACACTACATTTTTCATTTATTATGTGATTACTTTGGGTGGTAGTGTTATCATCATCAAGTGATTTAATTTATTACATTATTTGGATATTTTTTAAAACTCATATTATTTCATGGGTTCCTTATAAAAATTGAATGATTTCATTTTATATATTCTATAAAACCCACTTTATATTAATTGGTTATTTATATGATCATTTTAAATGTTATGGAACACATTTTTTCATTTTATAAATTATTTTATGATGTAATTATTTTTTTCTCAAGTGTCACACAAATGTATGGATTATGAGATGAGTGGGACCTATATCTACTTTCAATGCATTGGGTAAAGTATTATATATCATGAGATAGAAATTTTATATTAATAGGTTAATAAGTATCTAGGTTTAAAAAGGGTTATTGTGATGCCCCTATTGACAATTTTATTTGTGAATATGTTAGTGGGTAGCTAGGTTCTTAAAGATAAAAAAATCCTATGTTTTTTATTAATCCATTTTATTTGCTATGTTCCATGGAACCTATTATATGATTCATGTTTTATTTTTATCATTCCATGTTAAAAGGTTATCATTTGATATTGTACGTATATCTTTTAATATTATGGTTACTTCTTATTATTTTATATTCTTTAAAATCTGGTATTTTCACTTATTCATTATTTTCTATATGTTTATGATCTAACCATTACAGCCTTCGATATGTTGTCCTTTAAAAATCATTTGACCTCACCCATTTTTATATTTTCCCTTCCCTAGTATTTGAAGCTGATTATTTCACCTAGAATTTCTAATAGTGTATTTAGTTTACATTGAAATTTTCACAACATTTGACATGTGTTTTTTTATGTTTCTAGTCTCTAAGACACTAACCCTTTAGATCCATTGGTTTTACAACTGTTTTTTGATTTAATAATTAACCATTTAATCAATGTATTATTTATTTATGTTTATCTTTTATTTATTTAGTGTTCATGGTCCATTTTTATGGGGACTTATTGGTATGGAACTGCGTGTTGGTTCCAGTTATAGAGGCACATGGATTGTACATCCAAGTGAAGACTTGGGTCAGGGGGGACATGTTTCTAATCTTAAATTTGGGTTATTTATAGGACACATTAGATAGTTTATGCATTGGGTTGGTAGTTTTTCTCCCATACGGGATTGATTGGTTAATTTAATGGGTTTTTGAGTTTTAGTGTAGGGTTCATTTTTGAAATAATGGGTTAAAATGATGGATTTTTTGGTGAGATATTTACATTATTAAATTTGGACTTGTTTATTTGTATTATGATTATGTATTATTTTATCTAAAATGTGGGATAATATGTTTTTGTTTATGTGGAGTGTGTGGAAATCCTTGGGGGTTTTCCTACCGGGTTGTATACTCTCCTAATTAAAAATGCATCTTGGTGAATATGAAGATTATATTTTACATGACATAGGTAAGGGGAATTCCTCTTACTTTACTAGCAATATATCTCAATGATTTTGTGTTTTTTGATTGATCTGGGATCCTAGAGGTAGTGATTGTGTTAATAATGGAAAATTCCATTGTTTGGTAATATGCCTTTACTTTTGGAGTTTTTTGGAATCACCCAAAGGTGCTGTTAGTTTTTTTATTATATATTTATCATGTTGTGTTATTGGATTTTTTTTACATATATCAAATTTATATATTTTCAATGGAGATATTTTATTGTAGGTTATATCATATTCAAGGGTAAATCACCACCAATGATATTTCAAAACCCTTGGAATTTATTACTAGCCTTTAGTGTCTAGGGGATGAACCTAAATTAAGTGGAGTTTCAATCATATCCAAGGTGTCAGGTTATGGTCGGGATGCTGTAAATGGTATCATTTTCATACCTTTCATTAATTGGGTTGGTAGGTGTGAAGATAGGATGTGTTTGTACTTAAATGTGTAGGATATAAAAAGGCATATTTAAACTATTTATAATTAAATTTAAGTTACCGAGGTGGTATGGGTATGAAATGTGTTTTTGAATACATATTTGTGTATTTTCACCTCGCTATCATGGGTTTAGCCTAAGAGAGTTTGGTTTCATGCATTAGATAATGGGATTCCCACTATAATTCTATAATTTTTTTGATATTTTATCAGTTATGCTTTATAAAATTTTAAATTGATAATCTTGTTTTCTATATTTATTTATTTTTTAAAATATGAATGAAATCGATAGTTTCTATGAAATGGTTTCTAAAACATAGTGAAATATTATTTTGATTTATGTTTCGGTTTGATTATTTCTATCATTAAACTATTCTTATGTATCTCATGTGCTCATATTTTTCAAAGGAACACAAATATAGTATTTAATTCAAACATTAGGAAGTGATAATTCAAATTGAAGGTAAAATATTACTGTATAATTTTAATTCTTTTTATTCTAAAACAAAATTCCTAATTTCATGAGAGTTTGTTAACTTACTTATTTCATGTTTACATTCCTACATTCATAATTATTAGTGACTAGTCAATATCATAAATATCTTTAGACAAGATATTTTGTATTTTTTCATCCTCATATTTTATGATTTTTATGACATGCCATGTGTTAACAAAAATTTCAATATTTTAATGTTTGGTGCACATTGACTTTATTTTAAAAAATAATAATTCTATAATTTTAAGTTATTTTTTGGAATAAATTAAATATATATTTAAATAATAAAATATTATTTTTATTCCATGATATTTACATAATTATCTAATTGTGTTTAATATAATTAGTAACATAGCAAGAAAAATTTTCAATATGTTAAACGAGATAGGCTATCATAATGTTTATGATGTTTTGGGACTCTTTATACTATTAGTTCAATGGTCAAAAGAGAATAATGAAATTTGTGACATGTTAACAATTGTTGTTTTATTATTTCATTAATTAATCATGATTTATTGGTAATATAATGTTTTATTAAAATTTTTAATCTTATATTATAATAACCAAAAATATGGAAGAATAGTATGCATCATATATAGTTATTTTTTCCCCTAGTAGAAAAAATTAATATTCTTAAGATTTTGAGAACATGATGTAACCAGTCCTTATATCAAGATATTTTATTGATCATGAATTGAATATGTATTTGGAACCTCTTTAATTGATTTTAAAATATGTATTTATATGATTAAGGTCTTTTTAGATGGTTTTAACTTCATTATTCATTGTTTTTTGTAAAGAGGTTTTATAAGAAAGAATTTGGGGGATATTTTATGATGGATTTTACTTGTGTTTTTGAAATACAAGTGATAAATTGAAACCCTATAATACTTTTGATCATTATATTATTTTTTTATTAGAAAAATCTATAATAATTTTAAGCAAGGGGTATAAAACATTTAATAATGTGTTGAAATTTATAGTAGAGGGTGTTTATTTCCTTAGAATGATATTATGGAAGAATTTTTTTAATTAAAATTTGCATGATTGTTTTGTGGTAGACATGACACGTGGAAGTTGAAATAGGGTTTTCATTTCAAAATGATGTATCAGGTGATAATCATTAGAATAGATCTCATGCAATGAGATATCAAGGGATTTAAGTGTATACTATGTCAAATTATTGTTGATATAGTTCAGTTATTTATGGATCTTATGATATTGAAGATGGAAATTTTGATATAATTTTGGGGATAGATTGGTTGGTAGGATTCAAAGACCATATTGATTATTATGCCCCAATGATCACATTCACATCTTTTAATGGAGTTATTGGTCTTTTAAAAGGGTAAATAGATATGAATATTGGAATATAAGGACCTTTATTGAAAGAGGTTAAAACCATCTATTATCAGTTGAAAATTGTAACATCAGTGATTACTAATGAAACTTAAAATTAAATATATTATAATATAACAGATCAATTCCATGATGTTTTCCATAAAATCAAGGTGTACTACCATATAAAATACCAGTGTATTTTCCAATTTAATTACTCCTAGTAATGATTCCAATTCATTTTTATGATACAGAATGACAATGAATGAATTATGTGATCTAAAGGTTTGGTTGTTGGAGTTAAAAAACAAGGTTCACATTTATTTTTAGAAACATAGCTAATTAGAACCCCATATTTAGGTTTGATTGGCCTGGTGTCATTTTAGGATGGATGGCCTCCTAAAACGTCCCATGGTGTGTGTGTTTGTGTGTTGGTGGATAGAGCACATTGAAATAGAATGTGTTATCCTACAACTAGAATTCCATTAAATCTGTTTCAAGAAATAATATATTCTAAATATGGTATTTTGAATATTATATGGTCACTATTAATGTAAATAAATTAAATTTGGTATATAATTTCTGAAGTTTCAAATCTTATGATCAATTTGTTCAGAAACTGCAGGACCATTTCCAATTAATGTTTTCCATCACTAACATGCACTAAGGATGAACAGGCTATGATAACATCATGGTCTTATTTATCATGACTCTTGTTCCACACATGGTTGAATAGGTTAAGGAAACATAGTTTTCCGGACATGATTGATTTACCATTAGGTTAATAATTAATGGTGGGGAGACCTTGGATGGATGTATAGAGGATTTAAATTCTATCTTGAGTTTTTTTTTATCCAATTAAAGTTTCTAATTTGTTCCATAATAGTTTCTCTAGACCAGTAATCACACATTGTGGGTTTTGCATCCAAATATTGAAAAGATATATAAGGTAAGTAATGAAATATTTTTCTGGTTATCTATTATATTAAAAGTTGTAGTTCAAGAATCTATGTGAATTATCAGTTAATAACTCAACGTCGAACACCAATGACTAGTGGTAATGTTGAAACTATTACTTATACAAATGGTGAGTCGCGACTAACTTGCCATGGATATTTTCACCAAATTACCTAGAATTATTTGGAATCATGATTCAATTGGGGGATTATTTACTGGCTCATTTAGTTGGGCTTCTTTATTCTAATTAGGGTATCAAATTCTATAACATATTTAGAAAATTTATGTATCTATTAATGGGTAAAGTTTCATGTTATACTAATTTTTCATCATCTCAGATAGAGGCATTATATTACCTTTATGGTTTGGGAAGTCATTACAACATCCCTTGGGAACTTATTTAATAATGATCCAAAAATGTCATCCTCAAGTGGAATGGTTATAGTAGTTATAAATTAAAAAAATAGAGGACATTATAAAAGTATATATAATTAATTATATTGGTTCTTTAGATGAATATTTATGTTTATTAGAGTTTTAATATAACTATAGTAATATATAATCATTTAAGTGGATCTATTTGAAGTATTGTATGACCATCCATGTAAATTTTTACTTTTATAGACACTGGTTGGGAAAAAAATTACACCAAGTAATATGCAAGATACTACTGAGGAGATTCAACTAATAATAAAAATAATGACAATGGCTTAGAGATTTTATATATCTTATCTAGATCCTCATTATTTTACATTATCTTTATAGGTTATAAATCATGTATTTATGTGGATATTTTCAAGATTAGGGAACTATATCTTGGGTAGGAAAAGGTAGTTAGCACCTCAGTATGATGGGAACTTCAAAATTATCTGGAATATCTATGAGATTACTTAGTGGTTAGTGTTACCTCCCTAATCAAGCAAAGTATATAATTTTCTTCACATACCTCGATAGTAAAAGTATGATCTTGACCCTATTTTCATGACAAATCATCATCACATTATCCTCAAGATAGGTGTAATAATTTGTCACACCCTAATTCATATTTTAGATAAGAAGGTTGATAACTGAATTTTGAAACATATATTTCGTATGGGTGTTATAGAAACATGGTATGTCTTGTGAGGAGACTTCAGAGTTGGAAGGCTTTATGCTAGACAAATGGCCGGAGCTTTTTTAAGAAATTACAAACCACTATCATCTATAGGAAATATGGTCCAAGGGTGATGAGAATGCAATTCCCCCATTTTGAAGTATTATTCTATTTTTCACTATTTTTTGTGATATGAATAGTATGGGGTTGGTTTCGATAAGTTATAGTGTTTTATATAGTTTTAAAGGGTTATTTTAGGGCACATAGTTGAATCATGGTGGGGGTAAATCATTCAAAATTCCTAGATAACTATGCATGGAGAAATGAGGGTCTATGGGTAGGTAAAGGTTTTGGGTAAACTATGCAAGAAATGTTTTTGACCTAGTTATTTTTTCGATTGCAAGGTTCACATGGTTCAGACATAGATTGGAAAATCATAATGCCAAACACTGAAACCTAGGTTATGTATAATAACACCTGCATGGTTGGTGTAATATTTACCCACCCATATAGATAAACTATGTGTGATAATAAAAAGAACTAATTTTTTTATTTTTTACTCAAAAACTTTCTCTAGAACACTAATGTTCCCCTCCTTTCAAAGTATCTCAAACCTAGAGGCTTCCTTGGGAGATTATGGTGATCCACTTCATTTATAAGATCTATATCTTCAAATCATGAAGAATTTGGCCTAAGGATCAAGGTTAATACTCTTTTCTATCCTTATCCTCTCATCTATTCTAATTTTTCATTGGGAAGAAACTCTATTATAGGGATTTCATTCTTGGATCATGTGGTTGGGGTGTGTTTTAAAGGGAATTTTTTTATAAAACGTCATATAAGGGTTATAAGAGCCCAGTTCAATGAAGGTGTGATGTGGGTTTATCTTAAAGGCCTTGTTTGATATAGTTGGATTATATAAATCTCTATGTATGTTAATAAACTTAAATATTTTTGTTTTAAATTTCAATGATTATGTTTATTTTTGTTAAATGATTTAGATAAATCTCAATGTAGTGTTATCTTTATCTAATATTTTTTAATGAATTTTGTAGGTGAATCTGAAAAAATATTTGAAAAAATAAATGTTTGGTTATTTGGTTTTAATGTGGTGGTTTTCTGATGGGACAACCTTGAATTTTGTTAGGAGTTAGTGTGTGTGTGTGTGTGTGTTATCTCCTTGTATTGATCAAATGTGTATGTTGGGAAATGTTTTCGAAAAGAAAAATGTGGCGTAATGGTGACCCATCATTAGTGTCAGTTAGCATGTGTTCATGATTCATTTTGATGGATATTTTTGTGACATACTTAGCTACTAGAAACGTTTAATAGGGGAACACAAATTGTATAACCAATTAATGACTTGGGTTTAAAGGTAATTATTTTTTTCTCACATGTTTGGGTGGTTTAGAGGGCATGTTGGATGGGTGATTGATTAGGTTGGTATCATGTATCCCAAAGGGGAGGTATTAGTACATTTCATGAGTGAGTGTGTTTATGAAATGGGTGTGTGGGTTGTGTTGTAGGTTTCTTTATGTAAATAATGCGTTAAAGGAGAGTATTTTTTGTGTGAGGTATTTATGAGGTTCGATGTTTCCTTATTTATTTTTATTATGTTTCTATCTTGGTTTACATAAAATGTCACACAACATGTGTTTTTTTAAATGGTGCATTTTTAAAGTATTAGGTGTTTTCTGATAGAGTTTTTTACTCACCCCAAGCATATAAATCTTTTTGTGTATGTAGATTTTGTTTGGTGTGATGTGGATAAGGGGGAGACCTCTTACATCAATAGTGAGGTATCTTGAACCTTTGTTTTTTTTATGATGGAGTTTGGGTCTTCGAGATAGTTTTCATGCGGAGTATGGAAAAGTTACATGTTTGGTGAATTTTATTTCTTATTAGACCTTTGTTTCTTCAACCAAGTAAATTGTTGGTTTTCTCCATTATAAAAATTTTATATTGTGTTCTTGGTGTTTTTTATAGTTTTTCTTAGGCATCATATTTATATATTTCCATTTTAATTCTTCAGATACACATTATATTATATGAAATGGAAAATCATCCCTAATGATATTTTTAAACCCTATGTATTTATTTGCAATATTTGGGGTTTAGGGGATGAACCTATGGCTTGTAACAACCCGAAATTTTGAATAAATATTGTTTCCTAATTTTGTGTGTTATTTTATTTTTTTTATACTCAACAAAACTGTTTCATTAGATAACATGAGTATAATTAAAATAAGACGGTTGGGGTTTGACTGTTATATGACCATTGGTCAATATGACCGTTGAAAACTAAACATTTCGATATTTGTCTCTAAATACAAGTTATCTTGGTTAATTAATATAGAAAGAAGATTTGATGGCCTCACCCAGTAGTCTTGGACCAATCGTAGCCCATCCAACAGAACTTGGGAAGGAGGTAGCACCAATGGGCTTTGCTCTGGACCAAACCCTAGACGAACTTGATCGTATGAAGCTAGAACAGAATCGCCTTCGCGAGAAGTTAAAACTCATAGCAAATACTACTCGTGCGATGTTGGCTGAGCCTCCCTCGGATTCTCTCACCTTAGCACACCTTACACTTAGGTCCTATGCTGGTGTGATAAGGGGCTATGTAAAGAGACCGTAACTGCCTTCGGTAATCCTTTGTTTTAAATAAAAATTTTGATTTCTTCTTATGATGAAGTTTATGAGTTTTCAAATGTCCGGATAAATATAGTATGCATATTTTTGTTGAATTTTAGAGAAAGGATATTTTAAAAAAAATGTTTATTTAAACCTTAAATAATTAAAAAAGTGTAATGATTTTCAAAAAATGGTCTTCTAGAATTATGTTCAGTACACAATTTAGAGTCTAATAAGATCAACATAATTTTTGATGAATAGTAAATTATGAATAGTGATTTTATGCTTAGGATTAGTAATGTGACCAAATGGATTAGTAATCTCACTTAAATAAGGCATTAATATAATCTAGGCAACTTGATTAAGTAATGTGATTCAATAAAATGGTTAAATAACGGTTTCATAAATTATTAGTCAAGTATTAGTTTTTTTAGGTGAAGAGTGTTTTTTAATTAAAAATTTAAATTAAAAATATTTAGAAAATTATTTTTATAAAATGGATTTCATTTTTGAACTCAGAGCAACGATATTATGTTAAGATAATTTTTGGGGATTTTTCTGGAAAAAAATTGAATTTTCGATGAATAGTGTATTTATTTAAAAATTAAATTAAGAATATTTAGAAAATTATTTTTATAAAATGGAGTTCATTTTTGAAATCAAAGCATCAATATTTGGTTAAGGTGGAATTTTGGGATTTTTCTGAGAAAGTTGAATTTTTGATGAATAGTGAAAATACAGTTTTAAAGTTACGGGTGTTTAATGACATCATTAAATGATGTATTAAGTATGTAATCAATATGGTCGACTTATGAATAGTAATATAAGGTATGAGGTGTCCAAATTGGCCAATACCATGGGCAAATACAATGGGAAATCCCATGGTTTTTCCAAAACCACTAATATGGTGTCCCTTGGCCATTAATGTGTTGTCCCCTCACTTTCCCTATAAATACCAAGCCATCCTCTCATACATTCGACTCCCAACTCTCCCCCAACGAATATATGGTCTCATTACCTCCCAAGGAGTCCTTAAAAGGTTCCCCCAAGCCCTCAAGGTCCCAACCATTGAGTTTTAAGAGTTACGTTTTAAGGTAAGGGATCCGACCTCTCTCTTTCTTTTCAAGTAATCTCTTTTATGTCATTTCTTTTATGCTACATGTTATTATGTTGTATGATGTTCTTTTATATTCATATTACTTACCTTTTCATGTTCATATGATGATATACCCCCTATTTCTCTCATCAATTCGTTTTAAGAATGTTTAAGTGGCGTCGTTAGGCTGCCAAATTTTTAATGGATTCGTTCACCTTTCTCATTTTTCAAAGTTCTACTTTCATGTCAAGTCTTTCATGTTCCTTTTTATTATTTTGGGGTATGATCACTATATATATAATACTGAACTCTTATGGTCATATGATGAGATAACCTATTTGATCTCTTCAATTCAGTATATTGATGTTTTAAGTGGCGCTGTTAGGCTGCCGAATTTTTAAGGGATTCTTTCACCCTTCTCGTTTTCAAGATCTATTTTCATGTCAAGTCTTTCAAGTTTCTTTTTATTATGTTGGGGTATGATCTCTATATCTATAATAATGAACTATTATGTTCATATGATGATAGACCCTATTTGATCTTGTCAATTCATTTTTGGTTGATGTTTAAGTGACGCCGTTAGGCTGCCGGATTTTCATAAGAGAAATCTAATTTTTGTCTTCCTTCCATATTTTTCATTTCAAATGGTATGTCCTTAAAATTTCATTACCATGTTCATATATCCTTCATATTCGGTCCCTCTACTGTTTTATGGGTCATTTATGATTGTTTTACCCATTTCCCCTCTCTTTTCAATGTTTTCTAAAACCCTGAAACATAGCCGTTATGCTGCAGAATTTTCGTCTCAGATGTCTCTCTCTTTTTATAAAGTTCTTTTATTTTATTAAGTGAATACTCAAAGATCTCCCTTATATAGGGGTATTCACATATATACCAATTTTTTCTATTTTATATTCTGGGATTTATATACATGAGACCTGCTTTCCCTTTCCGTGGGTTTAAATTGACGTAAAGATCGTGTATTTAAAGAAGTTTTTAAAACGTTATGATTATGAAATGAAACCCATTCATTTTATGCTATATGGGTTGTTTATGAAATTATTTATGATGATATATGTGGCTCATATGATAATAAATACATGTTAATGGTGTGCCCTGATATCGCTCTAATGCATTGGGTAAAGACTTAATCTATAGAGATGACCATTTTTAACAACGCCTTGGTGAATAACCTTGGTAATTTGTAATGAAACCTTGGGGATTGACCTTGGTGAAATGGAAATTATTGTCAATATTAAATGTAGTAGCCACATATTCAAATTATTAAATACATTATTTTTATTATGATATGCCTCATTATTTTTTTCTCATGCCTTAAAGTTCATTTTCATGACATTATTGGTGTATCTCAAGTTCACATATTAAATGTTTCCCCTTATTTCCCTTAATGGGAATTCTGCTCACCCTTTATTTTGATGTATGTCCCCAGGTTATGAGATGTATTAATTAACCTAGTACTAACATAAAGATAAGCCTTTCAAGTGTCTAAGAAGAATGTTTTATGTTCTCATGTTTTAATTTCCTGGTTTCCAAGACACTAAACCTTAAAGATCCTTGGTTTTGTAAAATGTAATGAAATTTTATGTGATAAAAAGGCGGTATGCTATATGTATAGTGTCATTCTTACCCTATCTAAGGTGTTTTTAGGGGGTTAATATATTAAACTTATTTTGACTACACTGCAAAAAAATCACAAAAAATCTCTAATTGGATATGTTTTTACTACCTATAGAGGTATCATATCCTATAAATGAAATATATAATTAGTTGTGGCTTTCTCAACTAATAAGGCATATCATATTTCATTTTTATAATTATTTAAGTAATCCATTTGGCTTAAAGGATTTATTTTTGAGTTAAATGAATTCATTTTGGTATTACGTGGTACTTATATTCTCAATATTTTTTGTATCAATTGAAAAATATAGTATTCCATGGTATGTCTTACAACATAAAATTATGGATATATTTTTTTATAGAAGTTAGTGAAATTGGAATAGTGTGAGTCAACAAGATATAAATCAATGAGAACCTAGCTGATGGTTTGACTAAGGCTATGGATCTATCCAAATTTAGTCATTTTTTAGATATTTTGATTATGGTTCCACTTCAATAACATTAGTTTCAAGGATATCACCCTTGTTTTCTTATTTAAATGGTGAATATTTTTAAATTTATCATTCCTTATTTGATTTATAAGTGAAAATAATTAATTATTTGTGTTTATTTTTCTATTTTCATGCTTCATATGAATATAATCCACTATGACATGTTTTTTATTGTTTTTAAATTTATTATGCTCATTTTATTCACTCTTATATGAGTTTTTATTCATTTTTTGGTTAATCTAATGTAGGTATTTACATATTCTATTTAATATCACATGATTAATTAAATGTTTTTTAATCCTATGTAAATCCCTTTAAATCTAATTTGAGGCTTTTATCCATTGTTTCATTCTTACATGGATATGGGTTAATCTTCTCAGAAATTTTTTTTAATACTATGTAGTTATTTCATGCATCTATTTAATCATATGATATTTATGTTTAATATCATGTGAATATTTTATTTTTTAATTTAATCTTATATAACTTATTTATTTTGTATTTTAGTCACACAAGAGTAGTTTTTTCAGAAAATTAATCTTATGGCATACCTTTCACCACAATTTTTATCCACTCTGGTCATATTTCCTATCATATATGTCATTGGATGTGGGTTTTTATGGTCAATTTAATCTTTTACATCCACCCATCATTAGTTATTACATCACAACCTAATTTCATTGATCTTCATCATCACCTTCATATATTAGTTTTGTAGGGATTGTGATTCTCTCCATTTGGTTCAAACCAGAGAAAATAGATAAATCAATAGATAGAAAACAATCACTAGATCTTGAGATTTCCATAATTTAAAAGAGAATCCATTTATCCCTTCCATTATTGAACACAAAAAATACAAGATTCATATTCCATTAGAGATCTCTATGTAGAAACTATGAGGATCTCCTTACTCATTATTTTCAACAACATCAATACTTGTAAAATAATTTGAATATCTAATTGGTTAGGGAATCTAACTATCATGTAAGACTCTTTTTTTTCTTTTAGTTATTTCAATAATTTTTTAATATAGCTCGTCTAATTCTTTATTTTTTTGTTGTTCCTATCTTTTATATACTTTATGTTTTCAACATTAATAAAATATAGGAGTTGGGTCGTGTTCTTTCCTAGCACATTGGAAATCCTTTTCTAAAGAATGCTAAATCTATGTTCTTTCTTTTATTGATTTCGTTTTTTATTTTATTTTTAAACTTATTGAATCACCAAACTATTATTTATGTGTTTTTATATCTTCTTGAATTTGTTATTTCTTGATTTAAAGAAACCAATTGAAAATTAAATTTATCCTATACAATTGAATGAGGTTGTACAACTAGTGTTTTTTACAACATGAAATCATAAGTAACACATACATGTACAATGTATCTCTTCCACTCATGCTCATAGGTTCCCCCCCCCTCACTCACCCTATTGATAGGAACCCTTATGTGATAATCATTTTATTAATCTCCTCATTTAAAGCGCATGGTATCATAATGCCTCGATTCCCTGAAAACCTTGAGATCAATCAATGACTTTTCACATCCACTTTTTAGTGTGTTTACCCATCATAAAATACCCCTTTTAGACACATCATCCCTCAATAAATAAATATTTTTTATTTATGTGGTAATTACTTATTATTATTATTTTATTAAAATTGATTCTCTGATTTAATTTAATTAATAAATTTGTAAATTTTAGTATTTATTTCAATTTCATAATTTTTTAATAGAAAATTTTAATAAGAAATATTTTTTTAATTAAAAACTTCTATGGTGATTTATTAATTATTTTATATGATCACTCGAATCAAATTAAATTTATTTTTTATTCATTTTTTCTATGTTATTTAACCAAATTTTATTGAATTTTTTTTTCTTGAATTTCATTTTTAACAACATGATATTTTGATTCAATTTAAAATAATTGATATTGGTTTTTTGAATATTTTTATATTATTTTCTAATTACTTTTTTAAATTTCATAGACAAATTATTATAACATGTCTTTTTTCTTGGTTGTTATATTTCACTCATTCATATAATAATTTTTAAACTCATATTTTAAAATTTTGTAATTATTACTATTTTTATTCTATTTGGTGATAATTAGACTATAATATTAAACAAATAAAAAAATATATGATGTGAGGTTGAAAGAAATTATTACTAATATATTATAAATAGAAGAATATTTATTTAAAGAATAAAAAATTAACACTTTATTTTTGGGAACATTGAAAATTTGTATGAAATTAACATCGATACGACCTTGTGTTTTTTAATAGGAAAAATTAATATATAAATAATAATAAATTTTGCATAAGGAGAAATAAGAAATATTTAAATATGGGTAAATATAGAATATGAAATATAAATGTTAGGTATCCCAATAATTCCTTGAGTGGAAGAAAATGAAATCCTTTAGCATTTTATTTGTATTTAGACATTTCATACATTATATTCATATCCATGTGGATAATTGTTTTTTATTTTATTTATTTATGAATCTTGATATGATAGTGGTATAACTCTAATATACTTATAAATAAAAATTTATAATTATTATTATATTGTATCATAATTTAGTATATGATTTATATATAATAAATATATGTTATAATAAAAAATTGTAACTTTTTTTGTTATCTATAATTTTTATAGATTTATCATTAATATTTTAAAATAAAATTCAATTTTTTCATGTGAGGTCAGAAGGATTTTGTTCATTTTTTATTATAAATTAATAACATTGTGTTTTTATGTTAAAACAAATTATTTGCATCAATGATTATGTTTTTGGATTAAATATACATTTATATAAGTGGTAATGGAATGAATTTTATAAGCATCATTTCAATATATTAAATATTATTTATTATACAGATACTAAAATGGATTATATTTATACTAGTCTATCAAATATAGTGTCCAAAAAATATTTTTTTAAGTGGATTAATTAGTTTTTTGCTTTCACTAGAGGGTTTGGTGGAGAGGGTATTATTTATTCACAAAAAAATATATACAAATAGATATTGATACATATGATAGACTATATAGGTATTCTTGATTGTGAATGAGTTTTTATGAAATTATTATAATTTTACTCTTTATGGGTAAAATTGTGTTTCTCGTCATAAAAAAAGTTGATATGGAGATTAATACCAAAAAAAATTATCAGAAGATTATAATAATGAATGATATAGTTTTTGGTTTTCACATCAAGGAATTAACATAATGGATGATATAATAAGTGGGTGTGATGCTAGCTTATGTTTTGGTAGTGAATAAATTATATTATTTAAAATTTTATGTTATGTGTGGACTAAAATTTACCCTATATATATTGATTTTAGTGTATTCCCAGTTATTGTGTATTTTTTAACATTAAGTATTTCCTCTCCAAATAATTTTTTTTTTATTTTCATAAAAAAAAATTTATTGGAAATCAATAAATAATCCAAAGTTACAAACTCAGGGCTCCACCAGATTTGAATCCCAACCACTACCAACCAACAGAGTGGTTCCTTTGAACCTTTTCCAAACACCACTATACACATATTCATCCCTTAAAAAACCCCACTATGTTAACAACACGATAACTCCATAGGAGAATATGTATTTGAAAAAAAATTCAAACAATTTCCCTAAATTTATATCAGATAAATTAGAATAAAGGAGCCATGTGAATGGGTAAGAGGTCCTAGAACAATGATAGTCACTATTTCCTTCCAATGGGGTAGACTAGTAAAGGGGAACCAATTGAAACAAATGAGTCATGTATTTCAAGGAGAACCTCTTCCAAAGAAGAAACACATTGAAACTATGAATAGAAACTAGTCAAAATAGGGAAAAAATACAGAAACATGAACACAACATGATCAAAACATCTCCAAAGAATAAAATACCATCACTATGAAACTATAGAATTCCTTATAGAAGTAATAAACACACAATGCCTCAATGAAGTAATCTTGATGAAGTATCTTATCACCATAGGGGAAAGGAGTGTTGGAAAAGATAATAAGTGAAGAACACACAAATGAACAAAAAAGATAATTTATAGTGGAAATATCTTTTCTTTACCTTCAAACAAGCCTAAGAATTTAAAGGGGTTGCATAGAGACCAAAAATATGTATAGAAAAATAAATTATAAATTTATAAATATTTGACATGGAAACCCCAAATAGGGAAAATCCACATGACCTAGTAAATAAATAAGAATCCATTAATAATGAAGAGTATATGGAAATGACTCCCAAAGATGAGAAGATTCTCAATAATAATACCTAGATGAAATATTGGATCAAATATAGAAATAATATGCTGTCCAAAAGTACCCTAAAACGAAGAAAGTTGTCTAATAAAGATATCCAAATAGATTCGACCATAAATGTAAGATGTTCATTGTATAAATAAAATGTGTTGGTAAAAAACACCAGGATTGGGTCAAAGAGCACTACAGATGAAATCCAATTATACCCAGAAAATTTCTTCATTTGTATGTCTGAAAATTGTAGCCTAAAACCCTAATTGTATTTCACTAAATATTAGAATAGAAATTTCATCACAAAAAATTCCTTCTTCCAAAAGATATGTAACTCCCACCTTCTCTGATCTATTTCTTTATTTTAATGTCAGGTGATGTTCCAAATTAAGTAAGTTTCCCTAAAAAATCCCTCTATGACTCAAGTAGGGATAACTTCCAACCCTAAAATTAATCGGAAAGTATCAAATTTACCTATGGGAAAACTCTTGGTCATTATGTCTAACCCAATGTCATCAGTGTGGATCTTCTCAAGCTCCAACTATCTCGAATCAATGATGAAAATTATCCAATGATACTAATCCTCAATATGTTTTGACATTCCTTTAAAAGTGGGATTCTACCCCAAAAAAATCTCACTCCAAATTTTAATAAATAACACATATGTTTTTGGATTAAAATTGAGCTATTGAGTATAATTTTTCACCCGCAATATTTATCTTCATGCCTCTATAGTAGAAATAAACTTAGACTCATCAGTTAATAAAGCTACACATATCTGCAGTCTGGAATACCAAGATACAAATCCCCCTAAAAAAGTGATAAAATATCCTAAATTAGAGTTCCTAGAATCCATATCCCATTTCATATCTAAATCTGTAAATCCAAATAGCATAGCTTTCCCACAACCGAAACACAATCTCCAATCAAAAGTACCATGAAGATAACAAAATATATACTTCACTGCTCGCCAATTATCTCTACCATTATTATATATAAAACGACTAACCACAGAGAGTATGTGAGCCATAGTAGGTATTGTAAATACCATTACATACATAAAACAACCAACAATATATGTATAAGTTATGTGTTTTATCTTCTCTCTCACTTAACCAGTAAAAGGTGCCTAACTAGGAATGATCATAAAATGTAAAGAAATAGTATCCCAAATCATGTTATCTATGTTCATAGAAAAACATTATTGATCCTTATAAATATATATCTATTGATATAACCATAATTTTGTGGCCTTTATATCATGAGATATTGACATTCAAAGAATCAATTGTTCTATCTCCAAGTCATTCATCATAAAATACTAAAAAAGATCTTTCATAAATCTTTAAATCATAGAAGCATCATGGTTAACAATAATCATATAATAAAAATATGTAAATAGTATAATAAAATCACCATTAGTAAATATATGAAATAAAACACAGTGATAATAATGTGTCCTCCTAAAAAACTTATGATAAATGATAGATTAAAACTTCTTATACCACTACCTTACAGCTTGTTTCAAACAATACAAACTCTTCTTTAACATGAAAACATAAATCTATTTACCTATTTTAACAAAAACCTAAGGCTATTCCATATAAATATCCTCCTCTAAATCTCTATATAGGAAATATGTCTCCACATTTATCTACTCAATATATAAATCCAAACTACTTGCTAAACCAAGAACAAATTGAATTTAAGAAATTTTGACAACAAGTGAAAAAAATTCATCAAAATCAATACCTTTCTTCTAATAGAATCTTTTAAAAATAACCTTGCTTTATATAATAGAACAAAACTGGATCCTTCATTTTTTTTAGATAAATTCATTGGTTATGAAAATATTTCTTATCTATAGGTGACTTTACAAACTCAATATTATTGTTTTTATACAATTATCACATCTCACCATCCATTTTTGTGACCCATCTATCAATCTGATCACTTTTCGTCACCTCATCCAAAGATTGTGGTTCTTTCCCTTCTACGAGGAGAACATGCTCATTAGGTGAATAAAGAGTAGAAATGTTATGATTCCAATATGACCCCCATAGTGGAACTTTGGGTTAATTAATTACCAATGGAACTAGATCATCATAAAAAAGGTTTATCAAAACATAAAATCCAACCTATTCACCTTGAACATAAGTCTTCACATCAACACAATCATAAAAATCAATAAAATTAGGTAAATGTGATGTAGAATCTAGGTCAAGAATGAAAAATCCTTCATAAGTTAGAGAGGTATATTTTTCTCCATTATCAATATCTATAATATTCGGATCCTCCAAAAATATTTCATCATGGATTCTAGCATGTTTATTCAAATTAGGATCATAGAAGTTGTATCCAAAATTAGCATGTCCATATACTATAAAAAACATTCTTATGAATTACCATCCAACCTGGATATCTAATCTCTAGGAACATGAACAAAATCCTTATAACCAAAAACACATAAGTTATCATACATCATATATTTTCCAAATTAAAACTTTTTTGGGGTGTCTATCTAAAAATAAAACATGTGTGATAAATTGATAATATATGCATCAGTAAATAAATGTTCACCCCAAAAATTTCTAGGAAACTTTTCTTCTAAAAGCAAACATTGAAATCTTTTCAAAAAAAGTCACATGCATCTACTCAGCTAAACTATTTAAATTATGTGTATTAGGAGGCGTCCTCTGATTTTGAATTCCTTATTTCAAATAATACAAATCCTAAGGACCACAATACTCAAGTAAATTTTTAGTGTAAATATATTTCATCTTCTTACTATATTCACCCTCAACTAAAATCTAAAATTGTTTAAAATTTGAGAATATTAATTTTTGAATTCAAAACATAAGCCCAAAGCTTACATGACTGGTCATAAATAAACATCAGAAAATAAAGAGCGACACTAAAGGAATTTGATTTTAAAAAACTAAAAACATCATAATGAACTAATTAAAGTACTTGTGACTTCCTATGCAAAGGATGACTTCTGAAACTCACTCTACTCTATTTTGTTGCCAAAAAAATGAAATCACATGTCCAATTTGACACCTTTAAAACCTAGAAGAAAATTTATCTTTTCCATACAACTAATATATTTCTATCTAATGTGGTTGATCCACTTATTCCATAACTTGGAAGTCACAATGCACTAAAAAATTCCATCAGTATAACAAGAAATAGAATCTCAATTATAGTTAAAACCTGACTACTTCTTTCCATGAGCCATATTCAAGGAACCCTTGGAAATATTACATGGGTCATCACTAAAATTACTGATAAAACCATCTTCATCAAGAAAAATGGTAGAAATAATATTTATATGAACCTTACGTACATGTCAAAAATTCCTCAAAATCATATTACTTCCTATATTGGTCTCTAAAAAATATTCTAGATACTACAACATCAAAATATCCATCATTACCCATCATAAAAATACAAAAATTACATGGTTTATAAGATTTAAATAAATAATTGTTATATGCCATTTGAAAATTGGCACCACTGTAAACAAGCCAGTAAGAATCATTAGAATCAATATTAATGGTGTCATAAACAATAATAATGTCACCCCCTGTAGCAATGGAAACACAATCATCTATGTCACTATTCTTATTCTATTGATTTTCCTTCATTATGTTTTATCAATTAAACATATATCAAAACTTATTAATGTTTCCTTTCTTACCATAATGTTGACATTCAAATTATCTATGCTTCGACATGTATTTTCTTCTACCTTGGTGATTTCCTTAACTGTTATGTATCTGATTCATTTCTTGACTTATCCCCCTATTCTCTATGAACAAAATTCTGAAAAAGATATCTCCTGAGTATGTATCTTGACCAATTAATTCATAATAGAATATTTAACAAAAAAAAATTTATAGAAGCATTAGAGAAAAAACCAATTAGAGTAACATGCAAATTCTCCCAATATTCAGGTAAATTATTAAGCAACCAATGTGCTAAAACATCATCTTCAAAACAAGTACCCATACTATAAAATTTATTAAAAAAATATGAAATTTACTAAAATAGTAAAAAATATAGTTCAAATATTTGCTCCTAAAATTCATCACATGTTCAAGGATAAAACATTTATTATTTTTTATCTTGGAAACAAAACTAGTCTCAGGATTCACCCACAAAGTTATGGTATGAAATATGTTGATAATATGGTTCATCATGTTGTCTTAAACCCACTAATGAATGAAACCACAAACCATATCATGCTAAAAATATCATTCTTCATCATGAATTCCATCTAGATTATGATTATTAAACACCAGTAGATACATTCACTTGAAAAAAATCATATCATTAATTTTTAATCACCACATATTGTAGTTGGAATCATTCAATAATATCATTTGACTGTAAATGGATTCTAAAATTTATCTGAACAAAAACCAAACCCTATGATATCAAATGTTGGTAAAGATGAAAAGTGAAAATGCACAAAAGAACAAACAAGAAAACTCACAATAGAAATATATTTTCTTTTCCCTTAAAAAATCCTGAAAATCTAAATAGGATGTAGAGTGACCAAAAATATGTACCGAAAAATAAATTATAACACCATAAATTTTTAGCAAAGAAAATCCAAAAAGGTAAAAACCACAAGTCATAGTCCAGAAAGTATAATCCACTAATAATGAATAGTACATGGAAGAGACACCCAAATATTAGTGGGATATCAAAAATTATATTCAGATAAAATATTGGATCCTAGGTAGAATGTAGATTCAGTCTAAAATCATCATGAAATGAAGAACATGACAACAAAAGTAAATCTAAATAGATCTAACCAAGAAGATTGAATGTTATCTATCTAAAAGGTGTAGATGAAAAACACAATTATTGTATAAAATATCACTATATATGAAATCCAATAATACTTCGATAATTTCTCTAGTTCTTTATTTGGAAACCACTGCCTGAAAACCTAACTGTACTGCACCAAAGATAGGAATATAGAGTTCATCCAAAAAACATCTGCATTGAAAAGTTATGTAACTCTCACATTCTGTTATCTATTTATTTTTTTAACATCATGTTATTTATCCACATAAGGAGTACTCCCAAAAATTAGGATGGTACGGTTCCACTCTATGTTGGAAGGACCGCCAATAGAACCAAGAGATAACCTAAGGAATGAGATAGGATACGTCTAAGATAAAGGATCACCACCCGAAGCTTGTGCTCTGAACCAATCAAAACAAATAAAATGTTAACCTGGTTAAGTGATAAAAATAAAACACACTCAATAATAATAATAAGGGGTGATTACAACAAAATAACAAGATGAAATACATGGGAACATAGGGAATGGCCAGCAAGAAAATCTAGGTATCAACAACACTGAAGTGTGGAAATGAAACTGATAAAGGGATAACCAGGAGGAGGATCTGTCAAAAGTTTAATGGGGGTATTAGAAAAACCTATAATACAATAATAGAATCTCTCTTAGTGACTAAATATCCATCAAGAATATCACTTTAAGGATTTGAATCATGGAATGAACACATTTTCTAACATTTTTCTTTATTTATTTCATAGAGTGTTCTATGAAAGTGAAAATTGTGATGAGTTATACTACCATGACTATAAGTTATGTGATATCTAATGTTTCAAAAATGATACATTTTCTGAATGTATAAATTCATACATGTTTTTTAAAAAACAAAATGAACACATTGATAGTTTTAGTGTGTGTAACTATGCTATGTGGAAAACCCAAAGGGTAAGTCGGATTCATCAGAGTTATTCAAGTAAGACTTTAAACAAAGAGAATTTTATTATTTTCATGAAATTGAATAATTTTCTATAAAATATAAGATTAAATATATTTTTTATGATTTTTAATCTATAAACATATGAATGTAATAAATATAGATAAATGAATATGATATCTTAATATACCTACCAGGCTGATAATAATATTTTCTTGATCATATACATTATTTTTAGTGTAAATACAATTAGTGAGTTTTAACAGAGACATACCAATACTATATAGGGTAGTTGTGAAGTATATATTAGGTTTTATTTATATATTTTTAACCTATTCATGATCATAGTTTATTTAACTAATGGTATAAGAATTATGATGTTGTCTTATTACATTCATCTTTCATGACTATGAAGCAACCTTTTTTTAAAATATCCACTATTATTTATTTCATAATAATCCCATAAGATAAAATTATTATCTATGTAAAACCTTTGATTGGTTACTTGAGTGAATTTTGGTTTGATGTTGTGATGAATTTAGACTCTAAATGTAATAAAGAAAATGTATAAACTATGGGATAAATTATTGTATATAATAAATTTCATTTCTAAATATGATAATTTTTAATGTTAGAGTATAAAATAGGAATTTTATTATCCTTTTTGTAATAAAAATAAAAATTCAATGTAACTTAAATATTATATAAGTTCTGATCATTAATGTTTTATTTCTCTATTACAAAGGCTCAGATTGGAAATAAGTGTATTTTAATGGTACTAGGGAATACAAACTAACATCGCAAACAATGAAATCAGTTCAATTTTTATAGAATATTAAGAAAGGGAACATACATTTAATGTATTTTTTTAAGATTTTTTGGACTCTCTACTTCATTTTTATTATTTTTATGAAGGTAAAAAATTGTCAAAAATAGAAAAATAAGTGATTTTATTTGATTTACAATATTATAGAGATAATATATTAATAATAACATGGATATCATGCAGATTCAGAAAAATGTTTATGATAGTATCTTATAAACCACTCATGGTGCTAATGGAATTTCAAAATTATAGCGACCCTGCCTTTTCTTACATTATTATTACATCATTATAAAGATAAAAAACATAATAGTAATACACCATGAGTATCCAAAGGTTAAGTGTCTTGGGAAAACTAGGACAAAAAATAACATTTAAAACATCAAGCATAAACATTTATTTAATTCCTTCTTCTATAGCTTCATATTTTCTCTTGACCCTCCCACAATACATGTAGTAACCTGAGGATATACATACAAAAATGGTGATCTAAAAGCCTAGTAAGAGGATATATAATAAAAATATTTCATGGGGTGAGCATAATCATAACATCATAATTAAAATCATGAGAGGAAACTTTAAAAAAAGACTTGAAATGTGACAATGCCTAAAAATGAAACATCATGTATGAGTGGTCATATACCACACATAGTTGTTAAAAAATATAGAGTCATTTTCACATGTAATTTCAATTTAACTCATGATATTCATCACTTTATCCAATGCATTGGAGTTTGGTATAATTCTGGGTGCACTCGTCACATCATAACATTCATTTTGTGCAATATAATTCTAGGTGCACCTATCACATCATAACATTCTCATTATCATGATTTACACATAGAACATAAATAAAAATGAACATAAATAAATCATGTAAATGAATAGTTTTTATCTCATAATAACACATTCATAAACTTCAAGTTCCCAAAAAAAGAGGGAATAACATACTTGATACAAGAACCATCAACTTTGAGTGAGGAGTAAAAGGTGTGTTTTTGAAAGAAGTGTTATTTTGGAAAAAAATTGTTTGACATAAACTATATTGGAAACAATTTATATACTATAAAAGGTAATATAATTTTGAAAAAAATTAAGGAGTTACTATACCAAAAATGGAGTGAAAGGGGAAGAACCTAAAGAAGGAAAATTGGGTTCGAGAATTTCCCCTAACTTTGTATCTGAACAATTTATTCATATTAATGTCTTTTATAACCACATTAGATTATTTAATTAAAAATTAAATAACTATTTTAAAATTTATATGGTTAATTATGGTTTCATTATGTTATTTTATGGGCCTTTGTATGAGTTATGGAGTTTAAATAAATCGTTCGGGAATGTTCGTTTTTATGGTTTTCTTGAGCGGTTCACTTGTATTTGTAAATGGAAGTTCATGTAGAACATGGTTAAAAATAAAGAACTTATATTTAATTTTATTGATGATATTACATTATTTTAAATGATATAAAAATTAATTATATTATATACTATGTGTATGAATCATTCGATTAGAATTTAATGATGATCGTTTGGGTTAATTCGGGCGGTTTTTCAACCATAACGAACTTGTTTTGTTTAATAATTTAGTAATATGTAAATAAGTTAGATCCAGGATATTAAATAAGATATAATACATATAACATAATCTATTTAAACCATGAAAATGGTTTCATGACCATATTTGAAGGCGGTAAAGGAAAATGAAAACACGTCGTTCTTGAGGGTGATAAATTAACACCTCACGAACAACGTTTTTCATTCTAAAATTAAAAGAATAGGAGAAAAGGTAGTATGATATATTATCCTGAAATTATCATAACATTAAATAATATGTAATATAATATTGTTACCATACCTGTGGATGAGGATAGTTGGGGAGATATTTAATAAAAGATGTTGAAATTGAAATGAAATTAAAGGAAAACAGATAGAGGGGAATTCTCTCTTGAATCCCCCTTAAGGGGCCTTGGATTGTTATTTTTATGAGAATAGAAGATCTAGGGAATCAGGGAGGGGATAAATAAGATGATTGGGTAGAGTTTAGATAAGGATTTAATATTGAGAGATGTTGGGAAATGAGAGTCTGAATGGTGGTATTTACAGTGGAGGGGAGAGGGGTTTTCTCAATATTATATAAATTAATTTATTATTTATCCATAAGACAAGGAATAGTGAGTGTTACATGAATAAATAAAGTAATTTTATCATGTTAATACTAACCATATGTTCTTAAATCTGAAAAACATCACCCATGACTCTATAATTCATCAATTTAACTTATTTTGTAAATTATAGTATTTCACTATTCATCAAAAAATCGTGTATTTCAAAAAAAAAATCCCAAAGATTCACCCTAACCATTTTTAAATGTGTAGAATCTATAAATGAAGTCCATTTTTTAAAAATTATTTTCTAAATATGATTAATTTTATTTTTAATTAAAATCATAATCTACTTGAAAAATACAGATTTTAAAATTAAAACTGATTTCATAATGCTTTCAAAAATTACAAAAGTTCTTATAAAATTATCATAAAACCCAAAATACATAGAATTGATAATTTATGACAACATTTTAGGAAAATAAAATTTTTTTAAATTTATTAATGAAATGTAATTATTTATTTATGACTTACAAAAATACCAGTATTTTTTCTTTGGTCAAAATGTCAGTTAAAAGATTCCTATATTTTATTTCATCATTCAAGAAAAAGGTTACTATTATTTTGGATTATTTACTATTAATAAGGGTCATACTACTATTCATAAGGGTATGTTACTATTCATAAGGGTAGGTTAATATTCACCAAAAAATAATTTTGTCCTGTCGAACTCCAAACATCTTACTGATTGCAACTGTGTATGTCAGATTTTCGAAATTCATAACATAGAAGTGGAAAATTTATATTTAATGATCACATAGTATTTAGTATCATGATATATGATTGTGCTTCCTAATGAGATTATAAAATAAGGCATAATTTTAAGAAGTAAATTCCATTGATAAAACTTTAGGTCGCTACATTCTTCCCCCCTTATGAAATTTTTCCCATGAAATTTCATTTTACATAAACAGGTGAGGGTACTTCTCCTTAATCACCTCCTCCAGTTCCCATGTTAATTCTTAAAACTTATGGTTCCTCCCCAACACTTTGACAAGGTGGGTTTTCTTGTTGCGTAGAACCTTATCTCTCCAGTCCTGAATCTTTACTGGATGTTCCTCGTAGGAGAGATCATCTTCCAGCTATACCACCTCTGAGTTCAGTACATGTGAGGGATCTAGTATGTACATCAATAGTAGTGATACTTGAAACACATCATGAACATGAGCCATATTCGGTGGAAGAGTAAGACTATAGGCCACGGATCCTATGTGGTCAAGGATCTCAAAGGGGCCAATGTACCTTGGGCTTAGCCTCCCTTTCCATCCAAACCACATGACTCTCTTCCATGGTGATATTCAAAGGAAGACTTTATATACAACATCAAACTCCAAGTCCCTTCAACAGTTGTTAGCATAGCTCTTTTTCTGACTCTAACTGTTTTGATATGTTTCTGGATGACTTGAACCTTATATTTCATCTCTTTTACAATATCATATCCAAGTAGTTTTCTTTCTCCAACTTAATCCCAACAAGTTTGAGTTATAAATCACTTTCCATACAGAGCTTTATATGGAGATATCTGAATACTAGATTGAAAGCTATTTTTTTATGAGAACTCAACCGATGATAGATTCTGAACCTATCCACCTTTGAATTCTAAATATCTGGTTCTTAACATGTCTTCAAGAATCTTAATATTCCTTTTAGATTGTCCATAATTTTGGGGGTGATAGGTCATGATGAAATTAATTCAGCTCTCAAATCATGTTGAAGGCTCCTCTAAAATTTAGATGTAAACCTTGGATCATGATCATAGACAATCGATAGTGGAACACCATTCAATCTCACCACATCTTTTATATATATCTTTTCATGTTTTTTAAATGAGAGACCTTCTCGAATTGTGATAAAATGGGATATCTTGGTGAGTCGGTCGACCACAACCCATATCTCATTATTTCCCTTGGACGTATTTGGGAGACCTATGAAAAATTTCATAGTGACATTATCTCATTTCCACATGGGTATTGTCAATGGATGCATCATCCCTTTTGACTTTTGTTGCTCTGATTTAACTTTCTGACATACCAAGCACCTTGATATATATTCTACAATCTCCTTCTTCATGTTGACCCACCCGAAGTGTTCTTGGAGATCACGGTGCATCTTGGTACTAAAAATATGGATAGAGAATATTGAGCTATGTGCATTATCCAATATATCATTATTTATCTTAGGTGATGAAGGAACACAAAGTCGTGTTCCAAAATGAATCAAACCATCATCGTTGATATGGAACTCGTTCATCTTCCCTTCCATTACAGCATTCGCCTTATTTTGAAACCCCAGATCATCCCTTTGTGCCTCCTTAATCATCTGTTGGATTGATGGTTGTGCAATCCTTCGGTAAAGGTAGGATGTATCCCCTTCCCCTATGATTTCCAAATTTTTCCTTTGCATATCCAAGAAGATAGGGTCTTTCTAAATCCATAACATGGAAAAAGTAGTAGGTTCTTTTCTACATAGAGCATCAGCTACCTTGTTTGAATTTCTAGGAAGATAGTGAATAGCACAATCATAGTCCTTGATTATCTCTAACCATCTCCTTTGATTCGTGTTAAGATCCTTTTGGGAGAATATATACTTTAAGCTCTTGTGGTCAGTGTATATGTCACACTTCTCACTAAAAAGGTAGTGTTTCTAGATTTTCAAGGAAAAAAATCAATGCTGCCATCACTAGATCATGTGTCATGTAGTTCAGCTCATGGTTCTTCAAACTCCATGTGGATTAGGCTATCACATTATAATTTTTCATGAGTATGCAACCTAAACCTCTCTTTCAAGCATCATTGTATATCACAAAATGTTCTATACTTTTCGGTAATGTGAGTATTGGTGCAGTGATCAGCCTTCTCTTTAGATCCTTGAATCTTCCCTCACATTATTTCATCTAGACATACTTTACCCCTTTCTTTGTTAACATAGTTAGTGGGCTTGAAAATCGTGAGAAATTTCTCAAAAAATGTTAGTAGTACCCAACAAATCCCAGAAAACTATGGATTTTAGTGACACTATAGGGATTGGGGAATTCCTCAATCGACTTTGTTTTTGAAGGGTCCACATAAATTCCCTCACTTGTGATAACATGTCCCAATAACATTACTTACTTCATCCAAAAGTTACACTTGATGAACATGGCATACAACTTCTCCTTTCTCAATGTCTCCAACACAAGTCTTAGGTGTACTTCATGTTCCTCATTGATCTTGGAGTATATGATAATATCATCAATAAACACTACCAAATTTTTTTTGAGGTAATGTATAAAGACTCAATTCATCAAATCCATAAAGATTTTAGGGGAATTAGTAAGTCTGGAGGTAATCACTAGAAAATCATAGTGCCCATACCTTGTTTGTAAGGCAGTCTTCAAAATATCTTCCTTCTTCACCTTTAGCTGATGATATCCAGGATGAAAATCCACCTTTGAGAATTATTGAGATCCTCTTAACTGATCAAAAAAGTATTTAATCCTTGGAAGAGGATACTTTTTCTTTATCGTGATCTTTTTGAGTTCCTAATAATTGATACATAGTCACGTTGTTTCATCCTTCTTCTTCACAAAGAGCACTAGCACACCCCAAGGTGATACACTAGGAAGTATGAAACTCATATCCAAATGCTTTTATAGATACTTCTTTAACTCCTCCAGTTTGATACGATCCATCCTATAGGTACACTTTGAGAAAAGAGTACCTATGGGTATGAGTTCTATGGAGAACTCTACCTCACGATCTATGGGAAGTTTGGGTAACTCTTCAGGAAATACGTCGTTGTATTCCCTCATGATGGGAATTTCCGTAAGGTTGGATCTTTCCTTTGACTCAACCATTTGGGTGAGGTATTCTTCTTCATAGGGTATCAATACACTCACTGTTGAAGGATTTTTCAAAATAGATTCATGATCTTCCTTGAATTTGTAGAGGAGCATGGGATGGTTCAGAATATGAAAATATATTTCTTTTTCCTAATAGTTTATATGTTCTTTATGTAATGAGATTCAATACATCATCATTATAGAATCTAATTCCACCAGTGGAAGTATTACGTGATTCATTGGAAGAATATTTTGAAATATGCCAACATGAAAAGAATAAAACACTTGGGTTGTAATGATTACACCCCTTTAGGTTTTTATAGATATCTCTACTTAAAATTTTTAGGTCTTATATTATATAATTCTAGAAAACATGCAAGATATAAACGATTTCATAGAACCAGAATTCAATAAGACTTATTCGATTCATGATTGAATAGGAAGTGTCACTTGTACGACTTCATTATCTTTCTTCTGTAGTAGTGATCCCATAATCCTTCCCTTTTTCATTTGTCTTTAGTGGATGTTGACACATATTACCCTCAAGGACTCGAGGTTTAGTGCACTGGCTTATATAGTGCCCTTGTTCCCTACAGTTATATCATTGGAACATAGGTGGTGCTCCCTTTTCTTCCACTACATTCTCATTCCTTCTCATTCTTTTTCGACACTCTTGAGCATGGTGTCCTTCTTTCCCACACTTGAATCATTTTCCCATCCCTTCGAGGCAGCTCCCAAGATGCAAATTCCCACATTTTTTGTATGTGGGTTGTTGAGTTTTCTTCCCACATTTATCATTATATCCCCTAACATGAAACTCCATATTTCATTTCTTATCAACATAGCCATGGACCATTCTCTAAACTCCATCTCCACTTTGAGAGAACATCGAAAAACTTCTTTATAAATCCCAATGCCTTTAATTTCAAAATCCTTTCAAAGGTTTGGTTTCAATCCGCTAAAGAATATAACAATTTTGTTATCATTGTTGATAACAAATCCCGAATCATACCTTTCAAGCCTTGTGAAATTATCTTTGTAGGTTTTGATAGATTATCCTTCTTTTTTCCAGAGTTCAATGAATTCTCTCTCCATCTTTGTACGAAGAGTTCATGGGAAATACTTGTTAGGAAACATGATATTAAAGTCGTACCATTCCATCTCTTCAATTTCATCTCTTGGCTTGGTGTCCTTAATAAAAGACCACCATTGATTATCCTATCTATATAGAAGATAAACGGATAGTTTCACCTTCTCCATCTCAAAACATTGTACACTGAAAAGATATTCTCCATGGAGTTGACCCACTATTCCATAACTAGTGGATTAGAAGATCCACTAAACATTGGTGGTCATTGCTACATAAAACACTCGATATCTAGTTGCTCCATCTTTGGTGAAGGAGGATGTTCCCCATTATTCTGTTTCTTTTTCATTACCATAGATATTTGGGTAAGAATCGCCATGAGGTTCTGAACTCCACCTCCCAAATCATTGGGGGTGTCATTTGAGTAATCGTTTCATTGGCCCTCGCACGAGTTGTTGGCCTAGTTTCTCCTGGATCACACCATTTTTATAAAACAGAAAAGGTTAGAAAAAAACATAAGTAAACAAGTCATGAATAACATATTCATTTGTATGATTTACACTAAAATCATAACTTATGGGATCCCTGTATAAAGCTTCTTGTGTGAATATTTGTACTTAGTCTCATGCTAGAGGTTTTCTCTAGGGTTCACTAATCCTAATTCCAAAATCTTGCCTTTGATACCAACTATAGTGACCATGCCTTTTTGTACATTACTATTACATCATTATAAAGATAAAAAAACATAAATGTATTACACCATGAGGATCCAAAGTTTTAGTTTCTTGGGAAAACAAGGACCAAACATAACATTTACAATATCATGTATAAACATTTATTTAATTTCATCTTCTCTAGATTCTTGTTGGTACTTGACATCTCTTTATTACATTTAGTCACCTGAGGATATACATAAAAATGTGGTGAGGTAAAATCATAATAAGAGGATAGATAAGAACAATATAGTATAGTTTGATCATAATCAGAATATAATCATCAAAATCATAAGGGGAAACTTTAATAAAAGACTTGAAATGTGGAAATTCATAAAAATGAAACATCATGTCTTAGTGGTCATCTAACACACATAGTTGTGAACAAAGATAGAATCATGTTCACACTTAATTTAACTTTAACTCATGAGATTTATCACTTTACCCAATTCATTAGATCACTGTATAATTCTGATCACACCTATCACATCATAACATTCATTTTGAGCTATATAATTTTGGGAGCACCCGACACATCATAACATTCTCATTATCATGCATGCCACATAGAACATGTATAACAATTTAACATAAATAAACCATATAATGGAATGGTTTTCATCTCATAATTACACATTCATTAACTTCGGCTTACCAGAAGAAATGGGGAATAATATACTTGATACAAGAACTATCAACCTTGAGTGAGGAGGAAAAGGTGTGTTTTGGAGAGAATTGTTCTTTTGGAAAACATTTGTTTGACATAAAATCTAGTGTAAAAAATTTATATCCAAGAAAAGGTAAGATAATGATGAAAAAAAGATTTTTAAGGAGTTCCCATACCCAAAATGGAGTTAAATAGGAAGAACCCGAAGAAGGAAAGTTGGGTTCAAGAATTTACCCTTACCTTATATCTGAACGCTTTCTTCACATAAATTTCCTATATAACCAAACTAGATTCATTAATTAAAAATTATAGAACATTTTGTACGTTAATATGGTTCATTATGGTTTCATTAAGTTATTTTATAGGCATTTGGATTAGTTATAGAGTTTAAATCATTGTTTGGGAATGTTCATTTTTGTGGTTTTCTTGAGCGATTTACTTGTATTCCTAAATGGAAGATCGTGTAGAACATGGTTAAACATCCAGAACTGATATTTCATGTTATTAATGATATTATAGGATTTTAAATGATATTATAATGAATTATATTATATACTATGTGGATGAATCATTAGATAATAATTTAATGATGATCATTTCGGTTAATTTTGATGGTTTCTCGACCACAATGAACTTGTTTGGTTTAATCATTTAGTAATATGTACATAAGTTAGATACAAAACATTAAATAGGATATAATAAATATAACATAATCTGGTTTTACCATAAAAATGTTTTCATGACCATATCTGAAGGCGTTAAAGGAAAATGAAAACATATCATTCTTGAGGGTGATAAATTAACACCTCACGAAGGACATTTTCCTTTATAAAATAAAAAAGAAGATGAGAAGGGGGTTAGATGATATATTCTACCATTATTATAATAAAATTAAATTATATTTAATATAATGTTGTTACAATACCTGTGGATGAGGATAGGTGGGGAGATATTTAAGAAAAGAACTTGAAATTGAAAGGAAGTTAAAGGAAAGAGAGGGAGGAATTAGCTCTTGAATCCTCCTTAAGGGACCTTGGATTGGTCTTTTTATGAGACCAGAAGATATAGGAAATGGGGGAAGAGATATGAAATATTTTTTAGTAAATTTTAGAAAATTCTTAAAGCTTTAAAGGTGTTAGTAAATGAGGGTGTGAAGGGTTGTATTTATAGTGGAGGGGATAGGGGTTTTCTCAATATTACATTCATTAATTTATTATTTATCCACAAGAAAATAAATAGTGAGTCTTCCATGAATAAATACAATAATTTTATCATGTTAATCCGAACCATATGTTCTTACATCGTCAGAACATCACCCATGACTATAATTCATCAATTTAACTTATTTTTTAAATTATTGTATTTCACTATTCATCAAAAATTCAAGTATTTCAAAAAAATTCCAAAAATTCATCCTAACCATTTTTCAAAATGTAAAATCCAATAATTAAGTCCATTTTTTAAAAATTATTCTCTAAATATTGTTAACTTTATTTTTAATTAAAATCATAATTAACATGAAAAATATAGATTTTAAAATTTAAACTGATTTCATAATGCTTTTAAAAATTGTATATGTTCTAATAAAATTATCATAAAACCCAAAAGACATATAATTGTTAATTTATTAAAAAAAATTAGGAAAATAAATTTTCTTTTAAATTAATTAATTAATTAGAATTATTTATTTATGACTTACAAAAATACCAATATTTTTACTATGGTCAAAATGTCACTTATAATATGCCTATATTTTATTGAATCATTAAAAAGTAAGGTTACTATTATTTTGGATGATTTACTATTCCTAAGGGTCATACTACTATTCATAAAGGTAGTTTACTATTCATAATGGTAGGTTAATATTCACCAAAAAATCATTTTCCCATATCGTACTCCAAACATCTTACTAATCGCAACCGTGTATGTAATATTTCCAAATTTCGAAACATAGAAGTGGAAAAATTATGTTTAATAATCACATAGTATTTAGTATCATGATATTTCATTGTGATTACTAATGTGATTATACTATAAGGCATAATTATAAGAAGGGAATTCCATTGATAAAACTTTGGGTCGTTACAAAAAGATTATATAAATATATAATGATTTGTTCTAATATAAGGTGGTGAAATTGGGGAAAATTTGAATTTTTGAGATTCAGATCCACAATGAGTTTGAAATGATGGATTTATATGAAATATGTATGTAAATTCCCTTATCCTGGTATCATAGAGTCGGTGCTTACATTATTACATTTTAATAATATTCAAGTAATTTCATCTTGAAGGACCAAACAATTTATTTGTCATGGTAAACTTGATTCATAATTGAAATTCATATTATTTTTTAAAAATAAAATATGCAATGTTTTTTCTTTGAGAATAATGCCAAAGTAAATCACTAAAACATATGCCATTTGATCAATAAATAAAGAATAATGTGGTAGAAATAGAGGATGATAAAATAAATCCATATAAATAATTATATTTGTTTGAAACATTTCCATGGATATTATAAATAATTTAATAATCACATGGACATAAATAACTGATCTCATAATGAGGGAATGCATAATTTCAGACATCTAAAACTTACTATCAAGACCTTTCACAAGATAGTATAAATAATTTAGTAGAAACCCATCTAATTTGTCCAATTGATTTGTCTCATGAGACATGTCGATGCATCGAGAGTATATCAATACAACATATCCCTAGTAGATCATAAGTATAATAAAGGTTTTATGTCACTGATGAAAATAAATTCCTTAAAATTTTGGTTACAAACATTTTTGAGAAATATAAACTATTCACTTTAAAAGTATATTTAAAACTAAAAGTTCACAAAATATTTTGGAAATAATTTTCTTTGAAAATAACTTTTCAAACTTATAGAAGAATATTCCAAACATTTAATGGTCATGATGCTAGAAAATTTCATACATGTCGAGTAATTTAAAATAAAGATTCATTTCACATTTTTGGTAAAATAAAAACATAAATTATTTAGAAAATGACAAGAATATTCATTTAAAAAAATTCAAAAAATAGAAAAAATTTCTTTACTAAATCATTTTTATAATTTAAAAAAAATTAGAAAATATGATTTTGGAAGAAAATGGATTTTCGATCGAAGAGATAAATAAAGTTGGATTTACTTAAAAACATTTTATTAATCATTTTAAGTATCGAAGTGTCTGAAAGTGGTATTATTACATGAAAAAGTTCATGAATAATGATAAGTTAATAAAATAAATTTATTTTAGGATAAAAATATCAAATAATTCACACAAGGGAGACTAAAACAAAAACAACCCTGAATAAAGATGATATTGTTAAATAAAATCTTACCACTTTGGTAACTTTTAAATAATAATCTCCATGAAATAAATAAATTCAAATGAATCTTTAAATTATAGTAATATAAATATTTTTTTATATAACATATCAAAAGGGAAAGTATATACATTACAAAAAAGAATAAGTGGTGAATATGGCGTATGTCTCATAAAAGTAAAAGTGAGACGAGAAACCCTTATCATAGGTTTGAATTCCCATTTATGTGTCTGAACCTCCTTTATAATAAATATATGTGTATTATAAATATATTAAATAAACATAATCATATATCCCATACATTATATGATTTAATTATAGTATTTTATCACTTTTTTATTAACAATTCTTTGTTAAATTCAATATTTCATGTGATAATTGCTTTGTTTTTCCTGTATGTTTTTGTTCAGTAATATTGGTACATTTAATTTTATCATGATTAAATATTATTAAGAATGATAAAAATGATATAAATATAATATATATTCATTATTTATATACTTATAGTGGTCTTCTAAATTTAGAGATAGAAAATGGATTACACCGTCCATGGAGGTGGAAGGTCATCCGTACACATGAACATTATTTACTTTTTTCACTACAGATGAAATGAAAGGAAAAAATAAATATTAATTAATATTTAAATAAACAATATTATTGAATATATATATCATTAATTTTAATAAAATTAATCCTTATTACCATCCATGTAAAAATAAATTGAAAAACATTCCACGTCGTTATGTGGAGGTAATGGTCTACACGTACACACGAGTGATGTTATTATTCTTCAACAGATTAGAAGGTAAGAAATTATATGTTATATTATATCTCCATTATTATTATTAGATCATAAATATATCATATATTCATTAATTTTTACCTTAATACCTTTCATGTAATGAGTAAGTGAAAAACTAATCATATCGCTTTGTGAGGTTGTAGTCCGCCGCACACATGAGAGACGTTATTGTATCCCCCAAAAAATGGAAAGTAAGAAGTTGTATATTATATCATAATTAAAGAAGTATAATAATTTTATAAATATCATATAAATATTTTAATTCTATCATTATATCCATCCTTTAAAGGTGGTGATGGAAAATGAATTACATCAGTTCATGATGTGGTAGTCCGCCGTACACACGATCGACTATTTAGTTTCCCATTTTATGGAAGTATATATAGATATGGGTTATTAAATTAACATAATAACATATTATTATATATTATATACTAATTTTAATATATTATCAAAGTTAAAAAAGGTTTTTATGAGTTTGATGACGAAATAAAACAAATACGCATGTTTAAGAACTTTACCTCTTCTTCAGAAAGCCTCTTCAGGTTTATACCTAAAGCCTTATTATGAGAACTTAATAATAAATATAGGGACTTAAGGATTTAATAAATATATTTTATTAGTCCTCGTCTAAACCAAATGTTTTTGGAGTTTTGAATAGCGGAGGATAAGGGGTGACTTTTTATAAGTGTGGGAGAGGATCCACATGAAATTTTGAAAACATGAACTGATATCTATGTTTTAATCATGATAAAACCCACCAAAATGAGTAATTATAAAATATTATATGATATATGGTCCTAATATGTCCATAAAATCGGTTTTGGATAATTTTTTTCATTCTTAATCTGTATCTTCTTAGTTTAACCCCCGATAAGCCAATTTTTACCTTAACAACAGTAATTAATTTTTACTATTTTCATTATTCATTATGGTAAAAAATTATATGGCCTTATTATATAATATAAATTATTATTATTCTAAATATGGAATCTTTTTTCACAAATTCAATTCATAGAAGTGGCATAATTCAATTTAAACATATATCACAGATGCGACCAAAGAGCTGTTTTTCAAAGAGAAAATTATCATAAGTATATATTGTTTTAATAACAAAATTAAATATGAAATTTATTATAATTTCCTATATTATTTCAATTTTTATATAATTGAACTAATATTACTTTAAAACCAATTTAAAATATAATTAATATTTGTAAATAATTTAAACGAAAAGATATTTTTCAATAAAAATAGTATTTTTTACTATTTATCAAAAAATAGTTTTTTTCAAAAAATTTCAAAAATTCACCAAAAGATAATTTTAAAATTCAGATTATAATAAAAATATTTTTTCAAATAAAGTTTTTAAAATTGGTAAAATTTTGTTTTAAATCATGTATGTATATATTGATTAATTAACCTTTCAGACAGATATAGTTTTTCAGAAACATTTCTTTCTCTTTAAAATAGTTCTTAATTTATTTATAATAAATAAATGACAATTAAATTTATTTTATACATAGGTAAACCATGTAAAATTTTCATAATTTAATTATTAATATTCATACATACATTCTTAATGCATAGGTTATAATGGTCATGTTTAGATAATAATATTTTAATAGAGTATCGTGTTCCATTTAAACTAAACATTGCATGCATCATAAGTTATTGAAGACATTGAAATTAAATATATTTATCATAAATTATTAGGGTTTTATATTCTCCTAAAATCAAGGGGTTTCATGTCATAAATTTTATAAAACATGATTTTATTCTTTTAGAATCTCAAGATATTACATTATACCCCCTTAAATAAATTACATCTTCAAAATTTAATCGTGATCCTATAAATCAAGTGCTTTAAATTTAAAAATACTTTATTGGAAACCCACATCATAAAAATGGTTAATAAAAATTCCTCCTGATAAGAGATAAGGGAAATTATGAAGGTCATACATAATAATTCATTACTAGGTTTCCAAATAAGAGAACATTATTGGAAGATGAAAACATTTACATAGAAGAGAAAATAACAACCAAGGATTAGTAGATAGTGATAGAAAAAAGTTAATGAGAAAGATAACCACCATAAAACCATAAATTTTCAATGAATTAATAGACTATCGAATCAAAAAATGAAATTAATAGGAAAAAAGTGTCTCGGTATATTTTTTATAAAGTTGAGGGATTATGTTACTATTATGATAGAGAACCCTGGAAAATATACTTACAGTTTTATCATTTGGTTTTTCTTCAATAAATTCCAACTTCAAAGCTTAAGATATGAATATCAAATAGTAATTTCTATTCTTGGGGAACTAGAATTAAAATTTAACAGATCATTAGATCGATAAAATAATTACAATTCATTCTTCCTATCTCTAGATATTTTCCAAAATTTAAATTGTTAGCACAAGTTATAAATATCACCCAAAGTTAAAATAAATTCATTTCATTAATTGTTAACCTTAATACTCATATAAAATAAATATTCCCAAATTAAAATGAAAAAATTTTAGAAGGAAGGTCACTAAATTTTAAAAATCAACATAACATTAGATTCCCCAAACAATATAATGTATCTATTAATGTCACATACCAAATATGTGAATACCTTTATCACCTTAAAAACTTAATGAATATATTCCATAAATCCAAACATGTATTAAACTCTAGAAAAGATAACATAAACCATAAAATAACTAACCAATTTCATGATCTCCAATACTATCCCATAAAATTATTTTTATCATTATCTTCCCTTGATCATGTATTTTATATAGATATAAATTTCCAATGAATCACTTTTCATGGATATCAGCACCATTCAACATATGTTGTCAAATCCTTAAATAAAAAGTATTGCAGTAAAATACTTATACATTTCAAAATTCTTATAACCTTAATTTCATTGATAAAATATTTATATAAAATAATTATTTAATCCAAACACAATAACATTAAACATTACACTTAATTATTAAACTATTAAATAGGATTCATCACCTTATTCCATAATACCTCTTTTCTTGAATATGTCATTTGTAGTCTCTTCATCACTAAAAATATAACCATTACTAATAAATCCTCACATATTCTCTTAATTATATTTCCCCCTAGGAAATTTATTATTATATTTACCATACCTTTCACATTTAAAACATTCAAATGTCAATAGTACCTTAGGGATCCCATTATTCTAATCCATTACATTAACCAAACTTGTAATTTTTATCCTTAATAATTACTTTCTTTGTGTCCCTCTTTTCCACACATAAAAAAATTTCAATTTCCTTTGAGACACTCTCTTGGGTGTCTTTTTCTATATTTATAGCATGAAGGAAATCAATCCTTATTTCCTTAATGGTCTCTACTATTCAAGCCCTAGTAGACTCCATCCTTGTCTTCTTTGGTGAGTCTTAGAGTTAGTTAAGGTGCATGTTTTTAATCATGTGTCATGAAAAATTATTAAGAATAATCAAAATATCCTTCACCCCATTAATCATCATATTTGGTTTCTCATCAACACATTGTCTATATAATTCAACGTTTACCCAATTTCTTCTAATTACATTTATTGACTAAGACAAAAAACTACATTTTGAGAAACAATAATCATAGTGGGAAATCCCATAGTCATGGAGAATCACTTATAGGATGTCTAAATCATGAAAAAATATTTTCAATATATGACACATTAGTTTTATCCTAGTCTATTCATGTCCATCATCTATTTAAATTCATTATAATGTTTTATAAAAAAAATTTAATTAACCAAAGAGTATCCATCATAAGTTTCAAAAAGGCCCACAATAATTTCCATTATCATGTATCGAGAAAGGCTCAAGTCTAGACTGACACACCTTTTTTGGAGGTATTACCTCTAGGTACATCTATTCTATAATCACATCGATTTGTAGTATCCCAATAGGGATGTATTTTAAAAAAATCATATAATATCTATCTTAACAAAAAATTTGTATTCTCTTCTATACTTATCTTCAATGACTATTACAGAGTTATATTCCTTAGTCTATGTTTTCATAAATATAGTTTCCAATCTTTCTACTAGAATTCCTCTGATATAAACTGTAATTACCCCAACCAAAGTATCCCATAATCGGTGGTTACTCTACTACATTGGCATAAGATACAAGGAATCATATCCTGAATGATCTAATAGTTTTTTAGCATTGGTAAAATAGATATACTCTTGAAATTCATATTACAATTGAAAACATATAATATACAATGTGTTTTCATTGTGAACTCCATTATTCCTCATAGTGTATCTCTATATATAATCACAAAACACTTCCTCATATCCTAGGGATAACAAAACATAAGAATGGGGTGAGCTTAGATGATCTATATGGGTAAGAATATAGAAGAGGATATCATTAATAATTAATCACAATAAATATATATAGGTAAATAACTAAAACACAATCTATTTAATCAATAAAATGAGAATAATATGGTAGAAATAAATGATGATCAAATAAATCCATATAAATAATCACATGATCTTTAAACTTATAAATAGATATTATAACTAATAAAATAATAACATGGATATAAATAATTGATTTAATAATAATGGAATTCATAATGTTAAAATTAGAAACATGCAATCAAGACCTTTCACAAGAAAAATTAAATTTGTAGGTAGAAACCTATCCAATTTGGCCAACTAATTTCTCTAATGAGACATGTTAATGCATCGAGGGGATATCTATAACTTAACACCACCCATAAATTACAAATTTCAATAAATTACTCATATGAAAGGTTTGAAACATAATCAATGTAAACATTAATATATAAAAACTAACATATGAAATGTTAATACTTAACCCAATAAAATAAACATAATCATAAACCGTTCAGAGTAATATAGTGAATGGTAATAAAATTAAAAATAATTAGTAAAACTGATCATAAACCAATCAATGAAATAATATGGATTATATCAATAAAAAAATACCCAGTGGATAATAATAATTTTAAAGTTTTGATGTTGTCGATGACTTGAAATACCATAAAAATTACATTAAAAACATTTTTGATAAAAATAACCTTTTAAGTTTGAAAATATTTATAAAAATAAAAGTTCAAAAAATATTTTGAAAATAATTTTCGTTGAAAATAATATTTAAAACATTGAGTGTTGATTCTGTCAGTAAATTCTGTACATGCTAAGTGTGTTAAAAGAAAGATTTCATTCACATTTTCAGTAAAATCCAAATGAGCCTTTTTTGAAAAATGACATGAAGATTCCTTTAAAAATAATTATAAAAATTAAGAAAAGGTAAAAAAATTATCAAATGGATCATTTAGATAATTTTACAAATATTTATTAAAAAAATATAAAACTTGGTTTTGGAAGGAAAAGGATTTTTAACCAAAGAGATAAATATTTTTGAATTTCCTTAATAATATTTTGTTAATAATTTTAAGTACCAAAGAGTGTAAAATATAAATATTACATTAAAATTATCATTAATAACCATAGTATATGAAAATATATTGATTTTAAGATATAAATATCAAATAATTCTCCCAAGGGTGACTTAAAAAAACACTCCCGAATAATGATGACACTGTGAAATAAACCCTTACCACTTTAGTAACTTTTGAATCATAAACCTCATGAAATAAATAGCTTCAAATGAAACTTTAAATACCATGAATAGAAATAATTTCATGATATAAAATATCAAAAGGGGAAATATATGTGCCATAAAAAGGAATAACTGGTGAATATGGCATATGTCTCACAGAAGTAAAAGTTAGACGAGAAACTCGTACATCTGATTAAATTTCATTTGTATGTTTCTGAACCTTTTGTGTAATATATATAAGTTTATTATAAATACATTAAATAAAAATAATAATATATCTAATACCATATAGGATTTACTTACATTCATTTATCATTCATTTATTTACAATTCTTTGTTAAAATCATTATTTCTGGTGATAATTGATTTGTTTTTCATGTATGTTTTTCATGGTAAATTTAGTCCTTATAATTTTATCATAGATACATCATCTAAAAATTTTAAACATGATATAAATATCATTTAAATTTACTATATATTTATTTATATTAATCTATTAAATTCAGATATTTAAAAAGGATTACATCATTTATGGTGATGGCAAGCCATACGAACGCATGATGTTATTTTTATTTTTCTTGACAGATAGAACAAAATAAAAAATAAATATTAATTACTAATTATAGAATAATTATTATCTCATGTATATATTTTATATTAATCAAATTCATCCTTATTATAATCTAAGTAAAAATTAAATAAAAAACATTTCACATCGCTACGTGGAGGCGGTAGTCCACACGTACGCACGAGCGACGTTATTATTTTCTAATAGATTTCAGGGTAAGAATTTATATAGGATATTATATTTACAAAACTATTTTTATATTATAAATATCACATATATAAATTAATTTCAATATTACTACCTTTCATGTAAAGAGTAAATGAAACACGAATCACATCACTTCATGAGGAAGTAGTCCATCGTACACACGGGCGATATTATCGTATCACCCATGAAATAGAAATTAAAAAAGGTATATGTGATATAATAATTAAAAAATTATAATAATTTCATAAATATTATATAAATATGTTTCATCAAACATTATATCCATACTTGGAAGGTGGTTATGGAAAATGAATTACATCGGTTCTCAATGCGGTAGTTCGTTGTACACATGATCGACTATTTCATTTCCCATTTGATAGAATTGTAGATGGGTATGGGTTATTAAATTAACATAATAGCACATAATTATATATTTACTACTATTTTTATTATATTATCATAGTAAAATAAGGTTTTAATTAGGTGGAAGAAGAAATAAAACAAATACGCATATTTAATAATTTTACTTTTTCTTCAAAGAGCATCTTTATGTTTAAACCTAAATCCTTATTAGGAGGGATTCATAATAAAAGTTAGGCCTATATGATGTGGTTATGGAATTACATAATATATTTGGGTATATATTTTCTGAACCAAATGGTTTTATAAGTGTGAAGTTGGGAGGAGAGGGGTGGCCTTTTATATGTGGGGGAGAGGACACAAATGGAATTTTTGAAAAGATAAAGTGATGCCCATGTTTTTCTCATGAAACAAGACTAAAAAATTTATTCTAGAAATTAAAAATTTATAAGGTTTAAATATGTCCATAAAATTTGTTTTGTACATTATTTAGGTCATTTTTAACACTTATCTTCTTCGATTAACCCCTAATAAACCCATTTTTCTTTTAACTATGGAATTTTTTTTCACAATTTGATGTAATGAAAGATTAATTATATATTATTATAGAACATAAATTATTATTTTTATAAATATTCAATCCATTTTTATAAATTCAAGTAATATCAGTAGAAAAAATCAATTTAAAATTAAACCATAGACGCGATGAAAGTGTGATTTTATAAAGAGAAAATTCTCATAAGTATAAAACATTTTATTATAAAAAGTAAATATAAAATTGATTCAAAATTCATAAATTATTATTAATTATAATATAATTTTAATGATTTTAATTTAAAACAAATTTAAAATATAATTTAAGATTTCAAATAATGTTAAAGAAAACGCATTTTTTAATAAAAAAATATTTTTCCCTATTCATCACAAGATTAATATTTTCAAAAAAAATTATAAAAAATCACAAAAATATAATTTTGAAATGTAGACATCAAAAATTAAGTTTATTTTTTAAAATAAATTTTATAAAAGTGGTAAAAATTAATTTTATATTACGTGCTCAAAGCGTGACTAAACAACTTTTCAGAAAAATTAATTTTTTCAGAAAAAATTTCTTTCTCTTTTAAATAGTTGTTTTTTTACTTATAATCAATATATACCCATTCAATTTATTTTATACAGGTCTAATATTAACAATTTATTTATTACTATTCTTACCCTCTATCTTAATTTCTATGTTATAATAGTTATTTTTAAATAATAATATTTTAATGGAGAATCACATTTTTTAAATATGGCGTTGAATGAATCACAAGATATAGAAGATATTTAACTTACAGAAACATGCTGTAAATTATCATAGTGTTATATTATCTTCTAATCTTCATGTTTTGGGTCATTCACTCTATCAAACATGATGTTCCTCTTTTAAAATCTTAGTGTGTTACACCTTGGTTGTTGGTCAATAAAGGGGAACGTTTTTAGAGGTTTTTAGAGGTTTAGAAGGTGTATCAGGATATTACACATGGGTTTGAATAGTGTGTTTTTATATTAATTCATTTCAAGCTCTACTATGTGCCTGTTAATTGGGGATCGGGTACCTTGTGAGTGTATGATGGTGCTGATATTCATTCAACTAATATTGGAAACCCGGTTATTTGGTACTAGGTACCCAATAGTGAGCCTAGACCTAGTGTCCTTCTACTCAGGTCATCGGGAACCCAATGATAGTATATAGAGTACTTAATATGTTTTAGGATTGATTTTAAAACAACAGGTATAATAATAATTTCTTGGTTAACCCCTCCAAGAAATAAATGGGAAATAGGGCTTAGGGGAGGGCCATTTAACTGGTTTCTCCTCTCTTTATTTCTCCCATAAACCCCCCTTGATAAGGGTTTTTTTGGATTAAATTTTCACAGTGTTTTCATGTATTATATCTTTTTTTTACCTATGTTATTATTTATTTTGGTTTTCATCTACTTCATAGTGATCTTTTCTTAGAGATTAGGTGATGATTCCACCATAACACAGTCTAATCATATTGAACTGAGAGTATTTGGAATATAATAGATAAAATGTGTAAAGGGATGATAAACACACCTTATTGCTCACCATTTAACTTCTGGTAATTCATTTGGTGAATTTATTTAGTTTTTTTATTTAATTGGGTGTAATTAAAAAATAATTCCATAAATTGATAGGGATATTTCTCATCGAGGATCTAAGGGTATTCTGTGAACATTCTATGCATCATTGGTCATAATTTTAAAAATCATAAATCTCCCAATGGATGTTATAGTTGATTTTTTATAGAATTTTATATTTTCTTTCTCAAGAATAACCCTAACTCTTAAGGTTTTTGTGGTGGTTCCATCTCTTCTTTGGTATCTTTGCACCAGGTTCCCCTCTCTGATATTATTAGTGATCTCTTCAGCTTGTTTTTTTAATGATTTGATCTATTATTCTTCCTTGATTAATCTTTTACTTTCCAATTTTATAATCACTTGGATGATGATTCCTATTTTTTATGTTGATTACATGGGTTCACTCACTAGATTTTTAAACCCATGTGTTGAATCCTTTCTGTTATTTGGGATTATATGGTTCCTAGTACTAAGTGACATTTCTAATTCATGATCATATTAGATGATTTAATTAATTATATTTATTAGTCATTTTATAATAATATACAGATCAAAGTTTAATTTTCTATCTTTTTGTTCCCTTCAGCGGTCTGGTTTTCTAATAGGTCTTTCTCTCATCAGTGCATCAGTGGTGGTGGAGTTGATTTTTTGGTGGTGTTTTGGTGGTAGTAAAGAGTATATTTTTATTTATTTTTCCTTATTTATTTCTTTCATTGAAGTGTGATACATCTTTTTAGTGGTTTTCTTGATGAAACGTCTAATTTAGAGTGAATTTTTCCTAACTTCTATATCCCTAAGGTGTCTAGTTCATCGATAGGTATTTCTCTTTTCAAGGAATCAGTAGTAGTCAAGATGATTCTATGACAGAATTTTAAGGGTGATAAAGAATATAGATATATCTTTGTTTGATTATCTATTTTTTCATTGAAGTATAATGTTTCTTTATAGTGGTAGTATTGGTATTTTATTTGGTTTCCTTAGAAGTGGTTATTGTATCCTTTGGTAGTGGTCAGTCCATCAATAATACCTATGTTTTATTTTCTTTATTCTTGGTGGTTCTTTCTACTTATGATAAAATTTGGAGTTATATTGTGGAAAATGTAGTGGTGTATCTTTCCCCAAATCCATACTTTTATTTATGGTAGTATCAATAGTTTTTATGTCAGTAAGAATCGGTGTATATCGTTGAAGGTGAGTGATAATGGTAAATGGAACCATAGTTCAATACACTGTATCAAGACATGTAGGGCCCTTGGACAGTGGGCAGTGTGATGTAGGGATCAAGGCTAAAACCATTACCCTCACTATCCCATTGTGTCCCTACCCAATATCAATGTGAAATTTCATTTCATTTCTTGTATTTGTGATTGGTTTTATTGGTTTTGATCTTGTATTTGGGATTGTAGTGTTGGATAGACTTATGTTGTTCCAACATATCTCAGTTTTTATGTGTTTTGAAGATGAAAAATTTACATATTTTTATTCTAATGAGTTTATATTAGGTGTTTCAAATTATAATTTTATCAATGGAAAATATATTATGATGAATATATAAGTGTTATGTCATGTAGAATAATCACTCAATGGGGAAGTATTTTATCGTACAAGAATTGATTTTTTGAAATAATATCATCTTTCTACTCAGATTTAGAAAAATATATGTTATAATTTTATCTTACTATGTAAGATATTATCCAACAAAGAGAATGACTGAGTTGTTTTATGTTTAAAATTTAGATACTTCAGACAAAATAAAGTTATGATAATTATTTATCTTATGAAAAGGATATTCATAAAATATTATCTTATGAATGTGAGAAGAAGTTTTGAATGAAAATTATCCCACCTCTTTAACATATTTATCTTATGGTGAAGAATTATCCTATGAAATATTGAATTAAGTTTATCTTATTCCCTAAATAATATAAAGATATGTTTTATCTTACGAAGTCCCTCAGAAGACTATCTTATGAAAATAATACTACATTTTGAATATCTTATGAATAATTAGCTATTATTCAGAATGTCATGATTACTTTAATAATCTCTTGATAAGTCATTTCATGATTTTAAATCATAGCAGAAAATGGATTTTCTATTTAAGTAAATGTTTATTTTTTCAAAGTGTTTTTTTCATAGAATGGAAATATCTGAAGAAGAAGATCTCTGACAATGTCAATATAGAAGCTTATTCCATATTTGGAAAGAATGGAAGCCTATCATTAATATCCTATCATATCATATTTTCAATGGTTCTTCAACTCAACCAATATGATTATATTATATCTTTAGTTCAAAAATATATAGGATATATAAAAGGAATAGTTATCCACTACATGAAGAGATATGAGATAGAAACCTAAATTGATGTATGCACCCTGTAAAATACTATGATAATAGTAAGAACAAACATGTGTACAAAGATAAAATCTCAGAAAAATAATTGCTTGTTGTTTTTACGGGTTTATCAATTGAACTAAAGGTCATTTAGAGATACACCTTGAATATTATCATCTTCTCATGATGAATCTTTAACTACTGATAGTTATTTATTGAAAATGTGGGTTGAAATTGTTCTTCAAAGTTTCATTCATCACTTTTGGTTTACACTCATTGTAACTGAGTTTTTTAAGGTCATGGATAGGTCTGGTAAAGTAAGATCCTAGTTTAAATCTCTTGGACTTTGGTAATGATTGAAATCTACTAGTATGTAGCTATGAGCCCTCAAAAAGGACTATTTTATTGAAAACCACCAAAATCATGGAATAGTGTGTTGGTGGAGAGGACTAGAGGATTTATATTCCCCAAACCACTATAAATTTATTATTTTAATTCTATTTATATTAATATTTTTATTTCCATTGCCAATTCCTATAAAGTAAAAGTTTTGAAATCACATACCTTGAAGAGGGATGTTTTCTAAAAAAAAAATTTAAGAACTCAATTCACCCCCCCCCCCTGAGTTTTCAGTTATCCATTATATAGGATAACTACTGGTATTAGAGCTCCTAAATATTGAGTTAGAAACTATCAAAGGTTGGAATTTAAATATTTTTTTTAATCTCTTCTAAGGCTAATAACCAATAATTCTTGGCAATGGTTATAGCTCATTACTTTAATGGTGAAAACTATGGTAGCTAGAAGGCTTGTATGACCATATATTTAAAGAATCTAAGTTTGAATGTTTATCCTAAAGTAGTAAAGCCTTATAAAATTAAAAAAACAGAGCCAAAAAACATGGGATGCTACAACCAAATTATACTATGATATGAACTTCAAATCTATGAGCGCTATAGTCTATGGATTTGGACCAGATGAGTTCAATAGAGTTTATTAGTATCAAATAGCTCATGAAATGTGGACCACTCTAGAAGTTTCTTATAAAGGTACATAAAATGTGAAGGACATCTGATAGATACTTTCAAACTCATGTTTAACACATTCAAAATGGTTCAAGGATATATCATTACTCACTTTAATGGAAAACTCACTAAGATTATTAATAATATTACTACTCTGTGAACACCTATTACTAAGCTTAATAAATATATAAAATTTCTATGAGTATTACCACTGAAGTGGAGTTAAATCTATGCTTCCATAAGAAAATATAAAGAGTTAAAAAGTTTAGAGATAAAATATCTCATTGGAACTCTTATTATGTAAGAACCTAAAATGGAAGTTGAAGCTGGAGAATGAAAAATAATCAAGAGATAAAATGTCACCATGATGTTTTTACTTCTAAGGATGATAAGAATAAAAATGGCATAAAAATATATGAAACATATAAAGAATAATACATTGTGTAGCTTTATACGGGGTAATTCAAGTCGATCAGCAATGAAAGGTGGGGAGTTAGGTGATCAATGATGCAGAAGCTAGGGGAGGGGCAGTTCTTGTGGGTTGGGCCTACGGGTCATGTATTGGGCATAGTATGCCTCTGGGCCTTCGAGTAATGTATTGCGAGTTGTGTCGGGCCTTGTGCCTTGGGCCTATGGGTCATGTACGGGTTCCCCTTAATCCCTTAAAAATGGGGATTATCTATAATAAAATAAAAAATAAGGCATTCGGGCTATTTGGGAAAAGGTCCTATAGTAAGAGAATATGTTTCAGAAGACCATCCAGAAATTATAGGAATCATTGTAAAAACTCTAAGAAAATGAGTTGTTGATAATTCAAAAATCTAAGACATTCCAAGACAGATTATCAACATCATAAGGATGATAAAAAATTTATAAAATAAATACTTCAAGAAGGATGCATACAAAAATAAACCCAAGAATACTATAAAGTCTATATGGATTGCTTTTGAATATTTTATAGAATACAAAATCTTGGTATTAGAAGCTGGAGTTATTAATCAAAAGTCCAACATAATATTTAAGCCACATTCAGATGAGGTATACTCTTACTATTATTCTAATCATGATCATGAATATGAAAATGAAAATTGCTCATATGAAGAGTTGAATGAATATTGTATCGTGTGAAAAACTATGTATGAAATCTTAAATAAGAAAAACAAGGCTCTAAGAATCTCCTATAATAAAATTTTCAATAAATATGAGGACATAAACAAATAAATTTTAGATTTTAAAAAACAATTGGAAAGAAAATTATGGATAAGTAGGACATTATACTCAAAAAGAAAAAATCAAATATGATGCAAGTGTTTTCACTAGATGGATTATCAAAACAAAATTATTATTTATAATATACTCAAAAATGAAAAATATTGAGTAAGAAGTCAATGTGAAAGGCTCGTATTTTAACCGAAATATTTTATGCCCAGTTCTAAAAACAAAAAAATTTACAAAGTTACCTATTTTCATTATGGAGAAGTAGGGAATTATGCTAACATATATACTCTAAAAATCCTTAATTTTTTGCAATTAAAAATTATATTCTTTCAAAAATATTTTTCAAAACATGTTTACAAGTTTTCTAGAAAATAAAAATAGTTTTGGATCCCCAAGTCTTTTATTGAAAAAAAATATAGGATCCAAGAGCATTTGGGTACCAAAGAATTTTTTTGTTTGATCTGTCATTGAAGGGAAAAAACATATGAATGGAAATGAAAAATGATTCATTGACAGTGGTTATTCAAGACATATGAGTGGATATTTTACATAATGTTACTCATTATCTAATATTCGTGGAGGCTATGTCACATTTGGTGATAATGAAAAATGAAAAATTGATAGCATTTGATCTATTGTAAATCTTTAGTCTATTCTCATCAAAAAATTTATTTATTTTGAAGGCTTGAAGAATAATGTATTTCTAAACTTTTTTAATATGTTTATTCAGTTGATTTTTCTAAAAATTCATGTTCAATTTTAAAAGAAAAATATTTCAGGTTTAAATCACCAAGAATTGATAGTGTATATACATTACATATTAATTATTTATATAGATAAAATGTATATTTTTTGAATTGTGAAATTGATGAATCACGGATTTGGCATAGAAGGATTGGACATTTTAATGTTCACCCCTTGAAAACAAATTCTAAGAAACATTTTATTTTTGATTTTCTTGGACTTAAATTGGATAAAAGGAAGCTATGTGATGAAGGTTAAATTGGAAATAAACAGAAGTTATATTTTAATCTAATTTAAGAGTTTTATATATCTATACCTCTATTTCTTAATCATATTGATCTATTAATACCTACTGGAACAGAATGTATTGCATGTAAATCATTTTTTTATGTGTTCATGGATTATTTTTCAATATTTACATGGGTTTACTTTTTAATACTTAATTGTGAAGCTTGTTCAATTTTTTTTAATTTTTGTAAGCTTGTGCAAAATGAAAAAATGATAAAATTGTGACTTTGAGAATTTATCATGGAGGTGAAATTCGTAATCATGAATTTAATTTATATTTATCAAAACAAGGTATCAAACATACTTGTTATTTCACTTGGATACCTTAATAGAATAGTGTTGTTAAAATTAAGAATAGTACTTTGTAACAAATTGATAGAACTATGTTATGTGACATGACCACTCATTTTTTGGATGAAAAGATTAACACAAACTGTTATGTCATTAACAGAGTTCTAATAAGGACTGTAATAAGGAAGCCACCCTATGAGCTATAGAATAATAGAAAAAAAATGTAGGATGCTTTAAAGTGTTTGCATTCAAGGATTATATCTTAAACACCAAATATAATCTTGGTACATTTTATCCTAAAGTTGAAAAACGTATTTTCCTAGGTTATTCTAATACTTAAAAATAATATAGAGTTTTGAAAAAAAGTCAATGATTTTTAAAGAATCAAATCATGTAAAGTTTGATAAAAGTGATCATTTTGATCATAAAATGATTCAGAATAATGAGATAAATAATTATCTCATGGACATGAGACCGTAATTTATTTTTAACAACAAAAAGGATTATGATTTGTAAATTTATTTTCTTAAACTAAATCCTGTAAAGGTTGATACGTGTGAAACAAGAAGTGTGTTTCCAATATTATTTAGAAATCTGAAGGACTATCATTTAGAAATAGTTATATGAATCTTGTATAAATGAGTCATAACTATAATTAATATATGGAACCTAGTAAAATTATCTACCTTTCTATCCCATCTAAAACTAAAATCTATAGAGGAATTGTTATCTTATGAAATTTGGATTTCATCTATGTCAGAAGAGTTAAACCAATATAAAAGAAACAAAGTCTGGGAATTAGTTGATAGACCCTATGACTATCCTATAATTGTAACCACATTGGTATTTAGAAACAAAAAATATGATCATGGTGTACTAACTAAAATATAAAAATACTAGGTGACAAATGTTGCAATCAATAATAAGGAACATACTATGAAGAAATATTTTGTATTATATCTAGTCTAAAATTAATTATAATTATTCTAGATTATTAATCATGTACAAATTTTAAATTATATCACATGGATGTTAAATATTATTTTTTAAAAATGGATTTTTAATGCCGGAAGCTTATGTAGAACAACCTCTTGGTTTTAAAGACACTCACGCTTGAAATTATATTTTTAATCATACCAAAGATCTATATAAAATTTTATAAATACCAAGAGGATCTTATTAAAGAGTAAGATATTTTATTTTATCAAATAGTTTTATATTAGGAATGAAAGATCCTATATTTTTTTAGAAAACAACATCCTCATATATTTTGTTTGTGAAAATATATGCTGATAATGTTATTTTTCATTCAAAAAATAAAAAATTTAGTAATTATTTTTCAAAACATATAAAAAAATGAAATTATCATGATGGGTGAGTTAAACTATTTTCTAGGAATTCAAATATACCAAAAATATTTTGTAAATTATTGAAATTAAGAAAATACATACTTTATTTACATAAGAAGTTGTTACTTCAAAATAGTAAAACTTATTTAACTACTATGATCACTAATATTAAACTTGATATGGATCGGACTGGAAAACTAGTTGACAACACATTTTATAGAGGAATAATTGGAAGTTTATTATATATTACTAAAAGTAGGCCTGACAATATGTTTTTATTATATATTTATGCAATATTTCAATCACATCCTAAATAATTTCATTTAAATGCTTCCAAAATAATTTTAAGATACGTAAAAGTAACTTTATACCTCTCTCTTCTTTTCCAAAATAATCATTTTAATTTAACTTCATATTTAAATACTGATTTTTCTGGATGTAGATTACATACGAAAATATCCTCAGGAACTTGTCATTTTCTTGGTAAATATCTAATATCTTATTCAAGTAAGAAACAGAACTTTTTAGCATTATCAATTGTTGAAGAGTAACATATATGTAGTAAGAAGTTTCTTTGTATAAGTGTTGTAGATAAAACACACCATAATGGGTTTTGAATTTACTTTTCATTTTTTCTAATAAAATGTGATAACACTAGTGCAATCAACATATCAAAAAAACCTATTAACTATTTAAGAACAAAGAACATTTATTGGAGACATGATTTGTTAAGATATCATGCACAAAAAGGTGATATCCCTTTAGAATTTATTTTCACTGAAAATCAATTAGCATACATTTTTACTAAACCTTTTCTTGTTAACATATTTGATTTTGTTAACTCAAAATTTTGTTTTCTTAATTCTACTTTATTTTATATTTTAATTTTTTAATATCATATTTTTTTTATATGATTAAATATTTTCTTTACCTTGTTTTTTTAAGTTTTGGCATCACTATTTTTCATATTAGTCACATAAAATAGGAAATGTTGTCTAGATTTTATAATGATTACTCTACTCATTACTGTGTGACCCCTTTTTTACAAAAAAATAAAATAAAGAGTGTCATATATATACATAAAACCTTTGAAAACCTTCAAACCCACATTCTCTCTACGATCGAAACCTTGTTTACCTAACCCTCCAATCATTAGAATCCTATCAAAATGGGAAAAACTAATCGAACCGATGGTTCCTCTTAAACAATAATTATGCATCAAGGGACATCAAGTAATGTTTTATGTGGAAAAGCAGTAGATTTTTCCTAGAATTATAGAAAATACATTTTACTTAATATAGTTATCAATCATTAGGGATTGGATTTTTTCTTTGACAAAAGGTGAACCAGTTTAATGTTTGAAAAGGAATTGTGTGCATTCTATGGGACTATAGTTTTTTATTTCAGTGATAATAATGACCTGGTCATAGAAACTATGAATCAGATAAGTTTCTCATTAACCTCATTGGTAATGGTTTAAGTGTTCAAGTGCCCTCATGAAGGTTATGCACATTTAAGTATTTGTTTGCACATTGTAGATGAATTTTGACCACATGAGATGATGATGTTCATGTTCAGATCTATAGATTTATCCAAGAATCCAATGAATTGTTTCGAACCAAAAAAGTAATGTTCTTAGAAATTTCATCCAATCTACCATCACACAGTGCAATGGTTTGTCTGAAAATGTTTATTTCAATATGTTACTTCATTTTATTTGTTTATGGATGACAATATAGAAAATCAATCATGGTATGTTATGAGATGCATGTGGCATTTTCATAATAAGTCTTTAAATTTATATCCTTTTAGAAAGATACTAACATTATTTTTTCATAAGGTTGGTATTTGTTTAGATGATAATATAGAAACCTGTTTTCATGGATAGACAATATTGAGCACATGTATCTTTAGTATAAGTGGTTTTTTTTGGAATTATTCATTGAAAAAGTTGGTTCTAGTATGTTCTGAAGAAGAAATTTGAGTGTAACCTAATTCAACTCTAGATGAGTCATCTTAGATGGGAGTTTCTGGTGATGTTGTATTTTCTGTAGTTTCTCATGTTTCAGTTGAAAGGCCAGTTCAATATGTTATTGATAACAATACTATTGTTAAAATAATAAGATTAGTAAGAGTCATTATTCAGTCAAGAAGATAATATTATCCTAAAGTTAGTTCAACCTACTCTTTTGCATCAATTAGGCCTGATTTTATTCATGTTTATTCTGGTAGATAATGTTTGTCCTCTGTTATCACAAGATTATTAAGGGTTATTCTAGGAAGGACCATATTTAATATGTTGGGTGAAATTACCTTTGTTAAAATATCTCTGTTGAGTGAGATGAGTACAAGAATTAGAACTGAATTTGTTGAATTATTTAGTAAAAATACCACCTATGAGGAAGAAGAACAAGAAGAAGAGAATTCAACTCAGTTGGTTTCAAGTGGGAGAGTAAGATCAAAGTTTGGAGATCCATCAAAATAGGATATACCCAATATTGATAGAAATAAACAAGCAAATGAAACTAGAATCAGAGAAGTTCATCAAAATACTTTTTTCTCTTATTTGTGATCATCATACATGATCAACAATTTCTACAGATGAATTAGATACAACTGATGAAAGTGCTATAAAAAGTTACTCAAAATTGATTTCTGATGTGTAATTGTTAAACAATTTAATTACTAGATTCTAGAAATAAATTTATAACTCCATGTGAACATTCTATCTCAACAGATGGTGTTAAAGAAGTAAAATTATTAGTATAGTCTGTGCTTAAAAAAAATTTAGTGGAACCCTATACAGAAACCTTGAATAAAGTGGATGTTTTATCATGTTTAGAAGAAGTGTCTCTAGATATATACATAATTACTTCTACAACTTCATCAATAAAATGTGATATTTTATATAAGTAAGTTAGTTATGATCTTCAAAGGGATATATTAAATGTAATCAAAAGGTTTTTGGTCTTTACACAATAATTTATTGTATATGTTTTCGACGCTTTCACTGGGGTGCGCGTGTCCGTCTTCTTGAGTATGATATGCGCGACTTTATTACCCCGCATTCATGCTTTCCAAAGGTGGGAGGCATCTATTCCTTATTCAGGGACGTATGCTCCTTGATCAAAACGGGATGATGGGATGTCAGTTCCTCCTTCTGTGGATTCATCCCTAGAACTCGTTACCTAGTACGGGACTCCCTCATAAATTTAATAAGTTTTTTAGTGAAACTCTTCCCAGTGTCATATCTTCATGGACACCAGTTAATTATGTTGCTTCTGTCAGGGCATTCCAAGGGGTTTAGTCAGGGCAGCAACCTTCGGTTATGGGAGTAGTCACGTTGGGGCATCAATAGCATGTCTGGATGCTGGGGGACTGGCGTGTTTGCCTTTTGTCCCTTATTATATGGCTTCTCGAGGGTACAGAATCCCAAGGAATCTCATATTGAATGCGAAGAATCATATGCCATGAGAATGTATCCGAGGTTTTCCCCTGATTCCTATGTTTAACATAGGGTATGCCTCAAGTTTAACATCCAGTGGAGATGGATCGGGCTGATCAGAACACTGACTATAGTGGATCAGACGGAGGAACCCCCTAGATGGAACACCGATATTGGGGCCATCACGTGGGTGGCCTCTCGAATGCGATTAGATAGAACAGGAATGGAATGGAATGATCCCATCAGGATGTGGTGGCCCGGGTAAAGATCACGATGGATAATGGAAAGTTGAATGGAGTGGAGGGGGAATGAGATGGGACCGTCGTGAGGATGATGGTAGTGTTGGTCTTGAGCCTTGAAGGGGATTCCTACGTATCCCCATGGTATGGAATCAATGTCCGCATAGTTCATCTGACGACGGCTTGCCGTCGAATGAGGCTAACAATGGATTACCGTTGGATGGGGTCGGACTGACGTGAAGGAGCTCGGAATGACCAGGTGGTGGACTTGAACCTCAGGGAGGCTTCCTACGTACCATGCATTGACATGGATCAAAGACCACGAAGTTCATATGGTGAATACAGTTTAACGTCATGCGGGACGAGGGTGAACCGATGTAAAGAGTCTCAGAGCTACCAATGGGTGGTGGGCTTGAACCTCGTAGAGGCTTCCTACGTACCATGCCTTGACATGGATCAAAGTCCCAGTAGTTCGGGATGGGTTGGGGATTGAACCTCATGGAGGCTTCCTACGTACCATGCTTTGACATGGATCAAAGTCCTCATAGTTCGGGATGGCAAATACAGTTTAACGTCATGTGGGAAGGGGGAATTTGGGTCTTACACTCTGAGGTGGCCCAAGGTGTTGGGGTCAAGGTCGGTGCTCTCTGTAATCTCACGTGAGTTTTTCTCAGTGTTATAAACAAGAGATAGCAATGACCAGACGATCACGTCACGAAAGGTGCGTCCGTGGGAGATTGAGTGGGGCTTACGCATGGAGTGGCCCAAAAATGAAACAGGAGCTTACATGTGGTTAGCATCCTGAGAAGTCGGGGCCTACTCTAGGATGGAGGCCTGATGGTGACAAAGCCCAGTGGGAGATGGAAAGGGTGACAGAAACCCCTTGTCCATTCCTCCCCTCTTGGTCCTTGGCACCGAGGAAGTGAGGAGGAGCTGGGATTCTACTTCCTGCAAGAAAGACTAGGGGTTACGCCAAGGTGATTTCCCTTTCCCCACAGAAAAATGAAACTCCAATAAGGAGGATATCTTCCCCTATAAGGGGTGATCCCATCCACATGGAGACAAGTGGGCATGGAAAATTTCCAAGGCGGGGGGACCCTGCATGCGAGGCATGGGGTCGGGCCACAGTTTAATGTCATGTGCTAAGGACGATGGTTCTTGGCAGTTTAACATCTTGTAGCTCGGATGAGGAAAGTTTTCTCTGCACCTCTAGGGCTTACATAACTGGTACCCTCTACTCCTTGTGGGAGGGAAGGCATCAGAAATGTTGTTGCAAGGGGGTGTGTTAGGGAGAACCATTGAGGGGTCCACGTTAGTGTGGCTATGCGAAGAAGCAATAGTCATTAGTGTGCCTATGAGAAGAAGAATTAGGAAAAGAAACACAATGGACGATATTGTTCAGGGGACATTGAAGTCACATCATGAAAACCTGGAGGGTCACACGGGAAAAGGAATTTCAAAGCAGAGGGATCTATAGGCAGGGGCCTTGTGAAGCTCTATTGCTCTGCATGGCAGAATGAACTTGCGAAGGGGTGTGTTTCACGAATTGGTGTACCTTATCCTAATCATGGGTCAGAGGTGCATATGGGAGGTTCTTCAAAAAGTGAAAGGGGAATCGCGGAGCATAGCCTCATGGAGAAAAGGTTCCTCGCGAAGCAATGTGCTTCGCGAAGGACAGTGACCATGCCTTGAATTTTTGGATCATGTAGACATGATCGGTGTTTCACGAAGAATAAACACTCTGTGATGACCCAGGTCCCCTTGGGGATCCCCTTCCATCTCGAAGGCCCTTAGGATTCGCAAAAGGCATCCCTCTCAGAAGAGGGGATCAAAACGGGACAAAGGGGAGGCACTTCACGGAGCAAAAGTACCTCGTGCAGCTCATGGTTCGCAGAGTATAAGGAGGCTTTGTGATTCAGGAGCTGGGAAGCTGAAAGGTCAGATTCTCTATCCCTTGGGATCAGGGGGAGCTCGGTATTTAAAGGCAAGAGGTGCCGTGAAGTGGATCTTACGTGGCGTGAAGAGGAACTTGGTGGCTTCGCGGCGGGTTCGCGAATGTCATATGTGGTCGCGGAGTGTCCTGCCTCCTTGCTTTGCGGTGGGTTCGCGAATGAAAAATCTGGTTGCGGAGCGTCCCACCCCCTTGTTTTGTGTCATCCGCGGTGCTGGGGAACTTGGTGAAGTGGATTCATGAGGACATCAATGGGTCCCTCTTCAGTTATCTTCTTTGTCCCAAATTGTGGTGCCAACAAATGACCCCCACTCAGACTTGGAGTCGCGAAGAGATCAAGGGTCAAAGTCTGAGGGTAATCACAAAAATCCCCAGCCGTTCGCAATGATGACTCATGGAGAAGGCTCGTGAGGTGGATAGGGAATGTTGGGGTTGAGTGCGCCACGAAGCTCAGGGCAACCCAGACGTGCTGCGATGCTCCAACGACCATCGCCTATAAATAGGGGAGCTGCGCTCTCTTTTATCCTTTCCCTTCTCCGCGAATTTGTCTTCTTTCACTCTCGATTCTTGAAGCTCTACATACTTCATGAGTCTTCTCTTCTACTCGAGTCTTCACGGTGCTCATTGAGTCATCAACTCCACATTTTCACTCCACGATCCGTCGTTTGGACACCTAGGTCGTACTTTAAGAACAGTCTTCACGAACAGACTTCACGAACGCACTTTGCGAACGAGATTCGCGAACCAACCAAAAAAAACTTCCAAGTTCCAGAACCAAATGGCCCACCAAGAAGCTTCCCAGGGGTGCTTGCGGTTGCCACCAGGAGGGATGAAATGGAAAACAGTCTGGGGCTAGGAGAGTTGGTCTATAGCCACTCAGACCATAGTTCTTTGGTGGAGCTTCTCTCAGAGAGCCATAAGAACTACCCATTGTGTAGGAGGTTTTCCTTATATGGATTTGGGCTTAGGGATGATGTCTTTATCCCTAAAATATTTAGGGATGAGCCAGCTTACTGGTTCTGGAGCACACCTTTTCAGCACCGATGGTTCTGGGTGCCCGATGGTCATTCCCGAGAGGACTCTGTCCTTGTCATCGTCGACTACTTGTTTAATCATCTGAACAATGTTGACGGGAAGGCGTTTCAACTGGAGATGTCCCCTCCTCTGTACCGAAGCATCCTCAAGGCGGCGCTGGGGAACCTGAGGAAGGGGTGGTCTGAGGAATAGGACATGCGCCAGGGTGGCAACTTTATAGACGATTGGGCCTGGGCCTACTGGGTAGGTGCCTCGTGGTAGGAGTTCAAAGCGGAGCTGAGAAGGGTGGGCTTGTATGAGACAGCTTGAGCTTCCCAGTTCCATATCTACCAGCCGAAGTAGCTAATACCGGAGTTGTTGAACCAGTGGTCACCAGGAACAAATACCTTCCACCTGCATCCTGGGGAGGTCAGCATTAGCCTATGGGATGTGCATCAGATCTCAGGGGTCCCGATACTAGGGGCGACGTATGAATATTCCCTCCCGGCTATGGTTGTGTGGGAGGATACAAAGCAGATGTAATGTGTGGTGATGGAATTGATGGAGTTCGCGCCCAGGGAGGACAAAAAGGCTGTGAGGGATGTCCACTTCAGGCGGTGGTTCAAGCAATTCCTAAATTTCTTGGAAAATAGGAATTTCCTGGAGAGGCCTCGAACTTGCCCAAAGGGGGCCTGGTTTAAGGAAAACTCATACTGGTGACTGTTAGAGAATAGCTGGTGGAAGACCTGGGGGATCAGTGTCAGCATTGAACAACAGCCGATAGTCAGGCTGGCGCCATTCATCACAGCTCTTATCTGTGGTTGGATCCTATTGGTGAGGGATACAAACATTGGAGTGTGGCCAAGTTCCTTTATCATGGTGTCCACATTGGTGACAAGAGGTCTGGTCAACCAAGGGATCCCAATGCTCTCCAAGTTATACCAATGTTTTTGGCACACCAGTGAGGGGAAAAGGCCACAGAGGGTATGTGGTCGTTCCATCTCCTGTACGGGTGGATGGAGGCACAAATCAGGGGGATATATGAGTATCTGAACCCCATCTCACTTCCATTGTTGAACTTCTATCCCTAGATTTTGAATTTTTCGAGGAGCTTTCTGACCAAGATGACCGCACCATTGGTTCTAAACCAGGTGTGGAGGGTGGAGGAATTCAGTTTTCACTCGTTTTTGTTGCCAACGGGGGCATTCAATGATGACGGTCGGGGGAAAGAAGAGCATCAGGCCTATCTCCTAGCGTTTTGAGTTGGAGTCTTGGTGTATAGGGTGGACCGTGAGCGTCTATGTGATCCATACACCCCACATCGGTTTTCAAGGCAATTCTGGTGCCTGCAGCGGCTGACCCTGCAGATCTACCTCGAAGTGCGCTACGAGGAGCACCCGTGTGTGATGAGGTAGATGTGGCTCATGTTCAAACGGGGATATGGGAAGAGGCAAAATGTATTGCCTCTGCCGACCACCATCCTTGGGCTGGTAAAATAATATGCCCAGAGCTGGGAGGCGGCCTATCCAGGGGAGATGCTGAAGCAGCCAACCATCCTTGTCGGTGAGGGTGAACTTCCCCGATCTCAGGGCAGAGGCCAGAAGGCGACAAGGGAATCCCGTAGTGGTGGGGATGCTGTAGCAATGACGCCCACACCAGTTGAGGGGGGAGAAGTGGTAGAGGATCTGGTAGCGGCAGCGGAGCCAGTGGTTCCAGCATAACAGAGTCATTCTGGGGGGCGTCCATCGAGGGGATTCCACAAAATTTCTACTCAGGACTTGGGGAAAAGGTTGTATATTGACATGCCAGATAATTGTTTCTTCCCAGAGGTCTGGGACATCTGGGAAGTCAACCGGAAATTCCTCAGCCCATCTGAGTTATAGAAGCACCTTAACCGCCTCAGGATGGACTTGTCCAAGATTGGCCCTATTAGAGCCAGTTTTGTAGTATCCCAGGCAGAGTCAGAGCAATACATAGCCAGTCTGGAAGACTTCATCCACTCTCGGGGTGACCAACTCCCAATGATAAATCAGATTAGGGTGATATTGGATCGTACAGTCCCTCTGCAACTGTCAGCTACTGACCTGAGAGAGTGCTTCCCTCTACCGGAAGAATCGGATTAGTCCTCCTGGTGAGACGAGGATGGTAGAGAGATTCCACCAGAGGAGGGTGATATCAGAGATCATTCCTTGGATCTTGAATATTTAGCAGAGTCCCTTGAGGTAAAATCCCAAGTACCTTCTTCAGAGTCTTCCCTTAGGTAACTCTGGATTCCTTATCAGCATCTTCACTATGCAGGAGGACCTTGTGCATAGACCTCGTTCCCGCCCCTCAGTGGGTGTCGTCACAGGGCCTTCATGACAAATTCCCATGGCTGGATCAACATCCGCATCTGGTGAGGCTGGGACACTCGAGGCGTCTCCCCCGAAGTCTCTAGACCTTCCAACCATATATGGGGGACAACGTCTCGGGGTTCTGACGACATCAGCCCAAGGGTGAGACCAGGGATTTGACCTTTGTAAGTCTCCAATACCAAATTTCCGACTTCCATCCCTTGACCAAGTTAACTAACACTCATGTCCCCCTTTCTTGTCATGTATAGTCCTTCAATTTTCCTAGGTCACTGCAGCAAATTTGGTCGGGACTTCTGGCAGCGCCTTTCCCAGAAGCATGCTAAGGGTTATGGTGGTGGACATCCAGCCTGACCGAACTGTAGCACTCCTGATACTTGGTGGGGATGCCTGTGGGAACATGCCTGAGAGTATTAATGTGGGATTTGATGATGAGGATCAACCAGATAGTCCAGGTCCCACCACACCTGATCCAATGCTAGACATGGACCCGACCAAGGACTTCCTGGGGGCCTTCCATGCATACGAGCCTGCCAATGGCACCGACTAGGACGAGACGGCTTCTAATAAGGAGGACATAAAAATAGTTCATCTCCGATCATGGAAGCTGATCATGTGCTTCATTAATGATACCCCCCCCCAAGCACTATGGTTCGATGAGATGGACAGAATACGCTCGTGACTGTGCAATCTTTGTGCAGGGGGAGTGGATTCTTGGCGTCCTCACATACTCGTCCGGGATCTTATGGCGGAAATGATTCAAGAGTACGATCGTGGCTTCAGTGTGGGCTAGCAGCGGAGGAAGGCGGTAAACATCAAGAGGCTCCAGGAGGCTAAAAAAGAGGTCCAGCGACTGTAGAATTGGGTGGACGAGCACTCGACCTCCCTCGAGACGCAATCTGGGCTAGTATTGTGATTAAAGGCCCAGCTGGAAGAAGCTAAAGAGGGCCTAAAGTGAGCCTCTGAGGAGATAACCTCCATCCAGGTTAACGTGGAGTGGGCCCAGATTGTGGCCAAAGAATTGTGCCCTCTCGCTGTCGAGGAGGAGTAGGAGCTGAACAGGCGGCAGCGACTCCTGGACACCACCAGCCAAAGGTTGGCGGGGCTACTACGCTCTTTTGGCGAGGTCAACCCATCCATGAGGGGAATCGATCCTTGGGTACTGTAATGATTACAAACCCTCAAAATTACTTTCATTCCTTAATTTGTTGGTTTCGGCGCATGCATGATTTCTATTGTTTACGTTGGTTTATTGCATCCTTGTGATGTTCGCAGAGCATCCAGCGATCATTCCCTAAGCTCACGTGGGTCAGGCCTGATGTGAGAAACAAGGGATGACCACCTTATCACCCCATCCAAACGTAGGAGTGAAAACCAAGCTTCATCCATCTAGGGTTTGGCCAACCGGTCCAGATTTCAGGGAGGAAATAGGAGGGACCTGACTGGAGAATTAAGCTCTTAGAACAGCTGAATTACCATTTTCTCGGTGTGCTCTTGTGCACGAATGGGGTAATGCCAGTGGCGCTGAAATCAATCCGAACATATGGGAATGGGAGGTGTGAATCGTGATACCAAAAATCCAGAACATTGTGGGGGTGGCGTGGCAATGAAGGATAATTGTTAACCGCGTTCAAAACACAGTATCCTTATTGAACTATCCTATAGTGGGGATAGAAAATGAGGGCCGACCACTGACCATGTTCGAAACATGGGGCCTAACTCAAAATGTTACCTGTTATTCTTCCAGAATGTTGGCCCAGGACAATAGGCGGGCCATAGGCTAAGCATCCATACTATTGGGGGGGTTCCTGCAGACGTGAAAAAGGACTAGGGTCCGAATAAGGTGCACGCAAAGCATTGAACATGCAGTGATGGTTTTTTCGAGCAAAATCCAACACTCAGGAAATTACGCCACCATGGTGGAAGCACATTAGATGGGTGCATCAGTCTGATCATAGATCATTAATTATTTTAGGCATGGCCTCTCTGGTGAGGGATTCGTCGCTTCCCAATGTCATCTTGGGGTATCCCGAACTTGTTTAGGGAAAAGTTGTTGTTACACAGTTTCCCAAAAGGGGCCAGGCAAGGGGGCCGAAAATGGGGAGGGATAGGATTTATGATTCCTAGGGCTGGACCCTACGAAAAATACTAGGGTTTCTATACATATCCCATGAGGATAGGAATCATGCCGTATGTAATTATAGAAGCACAGTTTAATGTCATGTGGGACGATGAGAAGCCTGGATGCACCAGTTCACATCATACCAAAACTACTAAGCCCGCCTGAGTCATGATCGATGTGGGAAACAATAAGTAATGGGGGACTTTACTAACATAGGAAGGAACGTGTTAGGGTGAAGGGATGCTTGGTGAATGCGGACCCAATTATGCTAACCCATCCACGTAGCACACCCAAACGCGTGAAGAGATAAAGCTGAGTATGTCGGAATTCCACTTGAACATGAGGAAGTGGGAATGCATGAATCATGATGCTCGAAATCTGGATCACAATTATGGTGGCGTGACGATGGAGGATAACTGTTAACTTTGGCGGAAATGTAGAATCCACATCGTGTTAGCATAGAATGGGGACAGACAAATGAGGGTCGATCATTGACCATGTTCGAAACATGGGACCTGTCACAAATTTCATCCGAGATCTTTAAGGACGTTGGCCTGAAATGGTAGGAGAGACCTTAGGACTATCATCTAAACCATCTGGGGGTCCTTTTGGATGTGGAGGAGGATGAGAATCCAAATAGCGATCTCACGAAGCTTGGACATGGGATGAGGGGAATGTCTCCATGAAAATTCCACACTTCGGGTTCTTTGTCAAAACGCATCTGAATACGACAACGAGAGGTATTAGATAGATGGCTTCGAGCCCCTTCCCATGGGGAGATCTTAGTTTAGGGTCATAGAACTCGGATCATGGATGATAGAATATGCGGGAGACATAGGGTGGGGTAATTACAAAAACTCAACGTGAAGGAACTAGGGATTCCGACCACCGTGTGTTCCTTGGTGAGGCTTTAGGTCAAGGGACCGAACACAAGAGTTGAGATGGGCCTGAGGCAAGGTGCACGGGTGTTTCTACGTACTCCATGATTATGGGGATCAAGCTACACATAGTTTTAAGATGTGGCATGGTAAGGTACCAGTTATAGGGATAAAAGAGGCATGCGGGTGTGACCCTTGCTCCAAAAGAAGCGGTATTTGATAAATATTGGTTCTCCTTTAAGATGAGTGGTTTTTTTTGTGAAGCGATGGGCCTAGGGTAGCAGGCCTTGGAATATCCACAAGAATCAAGTTGTAGCAGGCATTGAAAAATGGCATGGTGTGTGACAAATACCAAACATGGTGTCCCCCTGGGTGATAACATCACGGTGCAGTGACGTTTTTCATCGTGTGGCCAGGACGATAATGTCACAATTTAGGGTCATGTGATAGGACCAGGCGGCATAGTTTAAAGTCGTATGGATTGGACATAAAGTATTGTGCATGATTTGATACAGCATACCCGACGTGAATGAGGACATAATCCCATTCCGCACCGTACGCAATTTCGAGAAATGAGCCTCTGGCTAAGGGGCCTGAATATAGGTAAGAAGGAAAGGGGCCAGAGAAACTAGCTCCCAATTGAGCTGGACCTAAAAACGAGACGTCCAGGTGGAACTACATATCCTATGAGTATGGGAATCAAGCTATACATAGTTCTAGAAGAGATCTTAGTTTTTCGATCTTAGAGATCAAACCATGGATGAGTGAAAACCCTCTAGTAAGTGCAGAATTCAACACAATCCCTAAGCCCACATGAGTCGAACTCAATGTGGGAAACAAGGGAGGAAGAGGTTTGTTGCACTGCTTGGAATGCATGCCAAAGTGAAATTAGTGTGGAGCCCCCGATTGATGCCCCTATCTTGGCTTTGTCCTCCTATCGTGTGGATGTGCAATGAGGAATATTATTAAGAGTTTCTAAGTTCCACTTGGATATCATGAGGTGGAGAAGAATGTGAATTATGTAACCAAAACTTTGAGATTAATGGGGTTGTCTTGGTGATGGAGGATACTTGTTGACCAAGTTCAAAACACAGTTTCCATATCATGTTATCCTGAAAGGGGAGAAACAAATAAGCATTGACCACTGACTATATTCACAACACGGGATTTTTATCGGCTTGTTTTCTGCGACCCTTGAGGATGTTGGCCCATAATGGAAGGAGATCCCTTAGGCCATGCCACTTTAGGGTCCCTTCAAGTGTGAAATGTGATGGAAGCCCTAATGAAGGGGAACACAAAGCCTGAAAAGCAGGTGGAATCATGTCTGAGAGGAGTCCAACATTCCGAGTACTAAACCAGAGTACCCATAGGCACATTGGTGAACTTCCGAAGAGGGTTGACGAAGGTTCCCAACATGAGAGTAAGGGGATAGATAATTCCCATAAGGGAGAGGTACATGGTGTGGTCGTTACAAGCCTGATGTGAACAAGGACATAATTCCATGCCACGCCATATACTCCCCTCCTCGGGGAAGGGTAGGCCAAGGGGCCGAGGTGAAATGGAGATTTCTGGGAGATGGGGCTGGACCTGGTGTCTAGAAATTCAGGTAGTCCTATGTATCCCATGAGGATGGGAATCAAGACATACGTAGTTCTTGAAGGGACTCGGGGGGTAAGATACCCTAACGAGGGGGGGTGTACGGAATGGCGAGTAACCCAACGTCAAGGAGGACATAGTTCCACACCACATTGTACACTCCATGTAGGAACTTGGACTGGGGGACCGAGAAGGCCAAGGGGCCTGAGACTGTGCCTCAGTTAGGAAGGCCTGACCAATTTTCAGTTTAACATCTTGTAGTGAAGATGAGGAAGGGGATAAGGTGTCTCGTTCGAGGATGTGTATGGTATGGCGAGCAACCCGACGTGAAGGAGGAAATAGTCCCATACCATGTCGTATAATCCCATAAAATAGAGCCTGGTCCTGGGGCCCAAAAATGCCCAGGGGCCTGAGGCTAGGCCTTAGATAGAAGGCCATATGCCCTCCTGTACAGTTACTACCTCATCACAGCTCCTAAGCCCACGTGAGCGGTGCTCGGTGTGGGAAACAAGAATCCGGTCTTCTCCCTCCCCATCAAACGAGGCCTAATAGCTGTCATTTCCCAAAGGGATTTCATTTCTTAGAGATACAGTGGGGAAGAATGAACCACTATGTTCGATGCTTGGGACATCTTGGGGTGGTCCTAACGATCTAGGACAGCTATTGACCATGTTCGAAACACAGTGTCCCTATAGTGACCTGAAATGGGAGCAGCAAATGAGCATCGACCACTAACCATATTCAAAATGCGGTACTTTTATCTACTTGTTACTCGACATCCTCGTGGTGTTGGCCCAAAAGGGTAAGAGAGCCCTTAGGCCTAGCATCCATACCATTTAGGGGCCCTTCCGGACATGGAAGTTGATGGAGTCCCAATCAAAGGAGTTGGTGAAGAATAGTTTTACCCATCTCTAAAATAGGAAAATGTCTCTAGGGAGCGGGATTTACATCCGGATCGAGGTTATCTTGACGTGAATTGGAGAAAACATTTGCACCCCTGCCATACGTCTTGACCCGGGGGGAAAGATTCTGGCGTTTGGGCTAGGCCCATGGATGAAATGTCTAGGCCTCCCTACGTATCCCATGGGGATGGGAATCAATCCATACGTAGTTATTAAAAGTCCATGTAGTTTAATGTCATGCGGTGAAGATGTGGGAGGATAGAGAAATGAGAGTGGGCTCCGTGAGAACTATACACAAGGAAAAATAGTCAAAAAGAAGAGTTTGGGGGTTGGGCTCAAGATGAGGCGTCTGAGCATTCCTACATATCCCATCAGGATGGGAATCAAACCACACGTAGTTCTCGAGATGTATTTTAATGTCTTGCTGGACGATGTGTAGTTTAAGGTCATGTAGGACCGATCATTTTAAGGTGATGCAGGACTATTAGAATCAGGAAATGTATTGCTTGAGGAACTTGGCATTGGTGGGAGGAGTTATATGCTCACCATTTATGGTTACCAAGGAGTATTCTCCATTGGTGAAACTCTATGGACTATGTAAGGTCCTTCCCATTTGGGTTCCAAATTGGGTGGTTTCCTGCCAGGTATCATTGGCTCTCGGAGGGCCAATAATAGGTCACCTGGTAGAAAAGATCGGAGTTGAACCTTCTTATTGAAGGATTTGTCTATCTTATTCTGATGTCTTTCTAGACTATGCAGGGCATGAAGCCTATTCTCATCATGTGCTTCCAATTTATCCAGACGAATTTTGGCCACCTTATCTAGCGCCTCCTGGTCATAGACTGCGATGCGTAATGAAGGCAGCTGGATCTCGATGGGTAGGACGGCCTCAGCTCCGTACACCAAGGAATATGGGGTCACCTAGGAGGAATTGCAAGTCATTGTCCAATAAGTCCAGAGGGTGTTGGGGAGCTTGTCCGGACAACTCTTCTTGTTCTGGACAATCATTTTCTACAAAATGTTTGAGAGGGTTCTTTTCAACACCTTGATCTTCCAATTCACCTGCGCGTGATAGCAGGAGGTATGGTTTGAATGGATGATGTAGTTGGCATACAATTGTTTCAGTTTGGCCACTAGGAAGTTGGTAAAATTATCGGTGAGGATGGCATGAGGGACTCCAAACCAGTGGATGATGTTGGAGATCACATAGTCAATGATGGAATGGGCCTTGACCTCCTTGAGCAGAACAACTTCTTCCCATTTCGAAAAAATTTTGTTGTGGTCAGGATGAACCTGCACTGGCGATCTGTTACCGGTGGGTATGGTCCCATGACATCGAGTCCCCACACCACAAATGGATAAGGGTACTTGGTGGAGTGGAGAGGTTCTAGCGGCTGATGTAGGAAGTTAGCATGAACTTGGAACGTGTGACATCTCTTGGTGAACTCGATACAATCATGGATCATAGAAGGCCAGAAGTACCCCAATCTCCAGATCTGATGGGAAAACTTCGGCCCAACTTGGTGGACACCACCAGAATCGGTGTGAACGTCATGCATGACCTGAAAAATCTCGACTCCTTAGATGCAACAGAGGATAACACCATCAAACCCACGCTTGTAGAGGATCTGATCAAAATTGGGACCACTCTGGAGGGTAAACTGTAGCGCACTGCATCGTATTTTCTCACACTCGGCCCGCTCAACTGGGAGACCACCATTTTGGAGATACTCAATAAAAGGAGTTCTCCGGATGGGATTCACTTCAACCACTTCATCCGGAGAACATGGGGGTCCCGACGTGGATGACCTAGCGGTAAGATGTCTTACTTGCATGTCTTCGTCATCCTCTGGGGAGACTGGGGCAATAAATATATGGTGTTCCACATGTATACTCATATCATCCTGCTCGGGTTCTGCAAGTGCATTAACTAGGCTGGTCGAAGCGTCCGGTCGACCATTCTGTGACCAAGGGACATGGGTAACCTCTGGTCGAGAAGGGAACTGGTCCATTAGCTTGAGGTTGCATTCCAAAAATGGTATGAGCTCTGAATTGCTAAAAACATAGCCACTGTTGACTTACTTAATTACTAGTTAGGAATCCCCTTTCACATGTAAATGGGGTACATCGATCTCGAGGGCCAGCTTGAGGCAAGTGTAAGAGCCTGATATTCTGCCTTGTTGTTGGTGTAGACTTCTGATAACAGGAATAGTACGATAGAACAACTTTCACCGGGTAATGAAGACGATAACCAGGCCTACTCTGTTGAGTTGAGGATTATTGAGCCTCCTTCCGGAAGGGAACCAGGAAGATTCATTGAAGTGCATTTTCCAACATGGGATGGCAGGATCTACCGAGATGATTTCCTCACCGGTAAAATCCAAGTCCAAGGATTGGTATGCAGAGGTTGGATGGGCAGCTAGGAATTCTACCAATGCTTCTCCCTTAATGTCCTTTTAAGGGATGAACCTGATGTCAAACTACTGAAGGATTACCGCCCACCGCACTAGTCGGACAGTCGTCATGGGACGTCTTAGGATGTACTTAAACGGGTCTACCTGAGAGATCAGATATACCTCATGGTGATGCGGGTAATGTCGTAACTTCTGAATAGAAAATATGAGCGCAAGGAAGCTCTTCTCTATAGGGGATTATCTGGTCTCGGTATCGAGAATCATGCGGATGAGGTATTAGAGATTGTTCTATGTTCCATTGTTGTTCTTCTGGGCGACAAGGGCGCCGAGGGATTGTTCCAAGGCAGTCACATAGAGGACCAGCAGCTTCCCGGAAATGGGTGGCATCAAGACCAGGGGTTGAATCAGATACTGCTTGATTTCCTCAAAGGAGATCTGGAACTCTTCATCCCACTCGTAGGCAGAGCCTTTCTTCCTGAGCTAGGAAAAGGGATTACACTTTCCATCCAGATTCACAATGAATCGTCGTATGTAGGTTAAGTGGCCTTGGAAACCTCGAAGCTCCCGAATATTACTCGGGGGAGGAATCTGGATGATGGCCTTGATCTTTTCCAGGTCGATCTCGATGCCCTGGTACCTGACAACAAATCCAAGAAACTCCTCGGAGGTGACCCCAAAGGCACACTTCAACATGTTCATCTTCAAGTGGCGGTAACGGAGGAATCCGGACACTTTCTTAAGATCCTCGAGGTGGTCCTGGATCTTGTGAGGTTTAACCACCAAATCATCCACATATCATTCCACCAATGTCCCAATGATTGGATTTCATATGTGATGCATGGCTCGCTGATATGTGGCTTCTGCATTATTTAGGACAAAGGGCATAACCTGGTAATAGAAGGTAACATGGGGAACCCTGAAAGCAGTGGACTCTTCATCCTCGGGGGCCATCCGGATCTGATTATATCCTTAGTGACCGTCCATGAAGAAGAGGGCTTGGAACCCAGCCATATAATCAATCAATAATTCTAACACTGGAAGGAGAAAATCAACCTTCGGTGAATGGCGGTTGAGATCACAGAAGTCGATACAGAACCTGATCTATCTGTTCTTATTCCTGTCTGGAACAATGTTGGCTAGCCACTTAGGGTAATGGACCACCTTGAGGAAGTTGGCTCTGATGAGCTTGTCAACTTCGGCCTCAACCATGGAACCGTGAGAAGGGTGCATCTTCTTGGGAGGCTGTTTGAATCCGCGATGATTCATCGGAAGACCGATATGGTGGATGAATACCTGAGGATCTCGTCCTGGAATCTCATTATAACTCGAGGAAAACATGTCATGGTGCTATTTGAGGAAGTCTACACACTTCTTATGTTCCTTAGGGGACATGGTGGCACTAATTAATGTGAGTCTCGAATCTTCCTCACTACCAAGGTTCACCTATACCAGTTCATCGACCATGGAAAAGATGCTTTTTTCAAAGGTGGGGGGACCGTCCTCCAAATTCTCTTCTTCATTTTCGAAGGAGGGATTCCCATCGGGTGGAGCTTCCCCTGAGTCGAATGAACCTAATGAGAGGCTGGTACCACCCTGGACAGGAGTAGACAACATATCAGGAGATTCATGTATCGCTGAGACCATAATAATGAAGGCAGTCGATCCACTCCCATCTATTCTTCGACACAAGGGTCCATTCTTGATGATATCAAAGCAATAGTGGTGTGTCGGCTTGATCCATTCCATCCTAGATTGATTAAATAGACATGTATGACGTATCGTTGTGGCCATGGGGTGGATATACCGATACCATACGAGGGGTAGAAGGTTCTGGGATCACCTAGGCCTGGTTTGCGTAGGAGTACGAGGTGATTTTCTGCCGTAATTTGGAATTTTGAATATGTCGTCCTCTTGTACCAGAGACAAAAAAGAATTTCCCCATGTCAGGGGTCATGGTCTCCAATCGATGGATTGGGAAGACATAGGCGTCATCCAGATCGGCCCAGGGGCCACTTGTGACCGTGGTGGGCTCAACCTCACTTTCCAGAATCATCTTATCCTTTCTCTTGTAATATTTAGCATCCAAATAACGGGCTTCACAAGAGGAAAAAGTAGATTCATCACCTTGGAGTATGCCTACTCGACCATTTAAGGAGTACTTGAGGCACTGGTGATATGATGAGGGGACTACTGCATGCAAATAAAGCCATGCTCTACCCATCAATGCATTTTACGTGGTATTTTGGGAGACGACCATAAATTCAGTACTAGAAACAAGGCCCCCAAACTGGGTCTTCAGACGGTTCTTTCCGACCAGGGTCTTCTCTGTCTTGTCATATCCTTGGATCCTTAAATCGGAGGGATTCAGGTCATCTTCGGATAACCCCAGCTTCCGTAGTGTCCACATCGGGATAAGGTTGGTCCCGAAGCCAGTGTCAATAAGACAGCGGCGAACCTCAACGCCGTTAAATTGTTCTGTGATTTATAGTAGGCAGATGTGCCCCTGTATGGGAGAGCCTTCATCTTCTTTGGAGAATGAAATGATGGCCTGGCATTCAGTGTTCTCAATTTCTTTATCATGAATGTATTTTGTATCTTCTACCTCTATATCAAACTGGAGGGGGATTCTTAAAGCCTTAGTGAGGGCCTCACGCATATCCGATGACAGTCGAAGGGATTCAAGGGTGGAAAGCCACACTGGGATGCTGGAATGGTGCTGGAATACATCGTACTTCGGTTCCAGGAACGAACTTCTGCTTACGGGAGGCCACTCTGTGATTGGAGGCATGGCTGGCCCTCCTGGCTGGATTAGAGACTGGATGGTGCTGGGAATATCCCACTGCTCATCGATCGAAGCCTAAAGAGTATCTGTCGGATGAGGACCAGATGACTAAGATCTGATTGTAGCCGGGAGAGATTGGGTGCCTCCTGGACGAGGCATCTCTGCCTGATCAAGTTGCACAAATGGTGGTGGAGGCAGTCTTGAAGACACCTGACGAAGAGGCTGCGCATGCTAAGCTCTACGTTGGGCTTGTTGTTTGGTATCAGTGGCATGTATGACCTAGCTGGAGGTGCCGAATTATGCACCTCAATGACCCATATAGTCGTGGCTTCGCCGACGTTGGTGTTGGATAGGGACGTTGGGGAGGTTCTCCTGGTTTTCCCCCTCTTCGGGAGTCATATAGGGGTTTACCAACTCGACGGTATTAACCGAAGCGTACCCTTGACTGTCGCTCGAAGAATCATCCACTACTGGGCGAATTCTAGGAGGAATCCCCATTTTAGGAGGCATGAAGTCACTGAGAGTGCGGGGCGGCGATGGCATTGGAGGGGTGCGTTGCTTTTTATTACACTGCTGATGCTTTCTCTTCTAGAAAGAGGTTGGATGAGATGATGATACAGAAGTGGTGGTCGTAGCTTTTGAGGGATTCGGCTGATTTAGACGTGCCCGGATGATTCCATGGGTGCAGGTGACCGTTTTTCGGGCCATCTAGTCATCGAACTTCTAGGATCCATTACTGGAAACCTACTTCCACTCGCCTTTGCTGTCACTATTATTGTCTGTCCTTACAAAGACACCTGCCACTTGTTCCAGGGTCAGGCCCAACCTAACTATGTTTTCATCGACCTGGTCCGGGAGCCAGTCTTTAAACACATAGAACTTCTTGATGGTGTGCCCCAGAATCTGATTGTAGGGGAAATAGTTGGGGCGATCAGTGAGATTCGCCTCTTCCGGCCTTCTACACTCATGAAATCATACAATACCCTTCTATAAGGCGCTATGGAAGTTACCAGGGACCTAATTCTTTCTGAATGAGTAAGTTCGATGCCTTTTTTCCAGGTAGGGGGGCTTGGAGCCTAGCCCTGATGAGGAGCTGGAGGGGCCTGTCAAGGAGGTGGACCATGATTTTCCCGCTTGGACGGTGGTGGCGAATTATGTGGAGGCACCTTCTGATTATGAGGATGCTGTTGACCCGGAGGATGTGCCTAAGGTGGAGGACCTCTGCGAGGTTGCGGGTCTGGTGCCACTGGTAGTAACTCCAGCTGTCTGGGGGCTTCTATTTGGTCCATTGTGGCAGGCTCGACTCTGGTAGCTCTCCTTGCGGGAATCACATTGGGAAACGTATGGGCCTGGATGGCTTGTTATAGGTCTTCCTCCATGTGTTGGGCCTTATTAGAGAAGTCTCGGAATCCTCCAGGGTAGTTCTGAGTGATCAGAGAAGGAACTAGTTCCATCTTGACGTTCCCTACGCACATCATCAGTAATTGCTTCTGAGTCAGTGGCATGTCAAGGGAGTATGTAAGCCCCTTCCATTGGGCGATAAAGTCCGCGACTCACTCATCATGCCTTTTTTTCACTTGAAGAGGTCTATGATGCCGGTCTTCCGGGTGGGAGTGCTAAAATGGTAGAGGAACTGCCTGCGAAGGTCCTGCCAACTGGTCACGGATCCGACGGGGAGCTAGTTGTACTAGACGAATGTTGGCCCCTCCAGTGTCTGAATGAAACAGTGGTGCTTGGCAGCCTCCTACTATGCTGGAGTCCCCAACAAGGGCCTTCACCTTAAGTTGAAGTGGTCCAAATGCTGCGGCAGGTCCCTTATCCCATTAAAGGGGAAGAAGGTGGAATTCAAGAAACCCGGAGGCGCCGTCATGTCATCCACGGATGCCGGCAATGGATTTACATTATGTGGGATTGCCACCTGTCATGTTTCCAATGTCTCTAGGTGGGCAATGAGTACTTCCATTAGATCCTCTAGATGGGGTCCCTGTCTTGGTGGGGATCCCTAACCACGAGCGTGTTTTCGAGTTTTTCAATACGGTAGATAGGCTCAGTAGCTCGAGAAGCGGCTGGTGGAGCGGCCTACAGGGTAGCTGGAAAAGTCAGGGCCGATTTCCTTGGATTTTCGTGTTGTTCAGAATCTTTTGGTGAGATATATCGTTCCCTTTTTCCGTGAGTTGCGGCTTCATACCTATCCGCAAAAATGGTATATTCAGGGTTTTCTGCGAGCAGCTCACAAAGGAGTAGTTGTCCCTGCCCCTGTTGCCCCGGCCTAGGATTACCGTAGTCGAGTCATCGCTCTAAAATGCATTCAACTAGGAGTTCATCGACCAACCTCTTCTGCTCTATAAGTTTCTGGTGCAACATGGCCTTCTTGGGGTCCTCCTCCGTCTTCTGAACTGAGGCGAACGGGTCAGACTATTTGGAAGCTCCGATATGCTATTTTCCCTTATTGGCATTCATGCTGAGTACCAATGCCTCAGTGGGCACATGGATACCAAGGAGGTTCCTCTACAGATGGTTAATCCTCCCTGATGGGTCCAACAATGGTGCCACACCCTTAGGGGATATGTCTCTACCGAGAAGCTCTAGATCATCCTCCATGTCCACTATATCATCCATGTGGACTGTTACCTTTCCCGGGGGAATGTCATGAATAACACATAGCGAGTCAGGCTGTTGTCGGATAAGACTAAAGAGGAGGGCTGCATACTTCCCCCAGTCATGGATTTTCAAATGGGGGTAGCCTCCCTGATGATTTTACGGAGTACCTTGATACTCTGAATGCATTGATGCTGGAGGTCCTCATGACGACCTGGTGACTCGGGGCGCTAGGTCACAGAGAGTGCGGCCAGATCTATAACGACCCAAAAAATTTCAAGGAAATTATTTTCATAAATTCTTTATAATTTTACAAGTCCGCAGTTTCTAACGGCGCCTGATTCTGAGGCCAAGTGTGCCTAAAATCAATTTCTGATTTTTTGTTCGTGTACGTTCAGTAAACGTATGTGATGGCTTTTCTATCTTTTGAACCGGTACTCAGAATTAAAATCTGAGGACACTGATGAACTCGCAGTGCCAATATTCGATTAAGGGTACCATTACTGCTGTTGCGTTTGGTCGAGATTGGATGTTATAAATTGGGGTTTCTAATAAAAAAATTAAAGTTTGAATAAAAATGTGTGTGTAACACATTTTTATTTTGTGGTGGTTATTTTCTCCAAATAGGAGTTGGAGGTGGGTCCACACGCCACATAACCTCCCATTAGAAGATAATGTTTGGTGGGTCCCACACGATCACCTAACCCCTAAACTCCCCCTTTAACTCCCATGAACCCACATTAACTCCTAAACTCTACACCTCTCCTCTTTTATTTTTAAACTCTCTACATTCCACCCTCCTCTCATGAATCTACCGACACACTTTAATTAATGAGCAATTAACTAATCGGCTCCTCTAAAATTTGAATTAACTTGAAATTATTATCGAGAAAAAAAATAATTTCCAAGCTATTATTTTTGGGTTGGAACATATCGTGTTGGGAGAGCTATGTAGAATAGAGAGGGTCTTCTTCCAATGAAGAACAACTTCCTCTCTCCACAAAGAACGGCGACGCCCACGAAGAACGCCCATCTTCTTTCTTCTTCCTTCGGGCCAAGGGTAAATATGCCACCCGCGAAGAACATCGCCAATGTCTTTCCCTCCAATGTTGACGGAACGACATTCATCTTCCGTGATTCCTGATTTTCTCCATGATTATTTTCCACGACTAATCGACGTGAAACATACATTGAATCGAGGTAGGGGGTTTGTATACTTTTAAGTGAATAAAATTATATATCGTTCTTGATGAATGCTTTGGATTGTCTTCGGCCATTTGATATCACCTAACGCTGAGGGTGTGGGCCAAACGACAATGGCCCGACGACCCTCCGTTGGTTCGTGATTATTTTGGCAATGGAGACCAGAAGCGGCGGCCGCGCACCGGCCCCGTGGGGGAAAACCATGGCTCACAACTGTGCGCCACTCATGCTGAAGAACTGGTCAGCTAGTGTCGATCGGGATGGTGGATCGGGGCACCCGCAGGTGCCGCGCGGAGGAGGTGCCGCCTGTATCCGCGGGCCGCTTGCTGGACAAACTGGCCATCTACGGCCGGTCGGGCAGGAGACCGCAGTGCCTCTTAGCGCCGAACTGCGGAGAAGATCGTGGCCCACTGTGCGGGCAGCTCGGCGAGTGAAATGGCCAGCCGCCTGCTTGCCGAGTGGAAGGAGTCGTGGCGCCCCTTGGCACCGCGTGCGGAGGAACCGCGGCCCGCAACTGCGGGCTTCTCGCACCAGAAAAAACCGGCCAGCTTCGGCCGGCTGGGCAGAAAGTAGGTGTGGCGCCACTCGGTGCCACCGGGTGAGCTGAACCGGCCCGCAACCGTGGGCTGGGTCCCCGGGTGGGCCATTCCCCACCAGGTCGGGCCGACCCCCTAACCGGGTCGGACCTGCCGGGCCGGGTCCCTAGGTGGGCCGCGCTCCACCATACCGGGCCAACCCCAGCCGGGTCGGACTCGCTAAACCGGGTCACGCCGACCCGTCCGCCCACTGGGCTTGACGGGCCAGGCCCGTTTCGCGTAAACGCGAATATCTTCTAGATCGCACGTCTAATTGACGCGCCGTCTGCGGCACTGAGATCCTCATGACAAGACGGTTCATTTGTGATACTCTAAGTGAGTTTTGGACAAATTTTAAAATGGTTGGGTTTGGAACGAGGGTAATTCTAACTGGGCCCCTAGAACAGAAAATCCAATAACACTCAGACCGGGCGTCCGATTGATGCGCCCTCTGTTGCATTGGGTTCCTTTTGATGAGACGGAATTTTGGGAAACATCAACTCCGGACTTCGTGATAGTTGATATATCGACCACCTTTGCTCAAGGAGTGGACCCCCTGGAATCAAGCATGTTGTGTGCGGGAACCCTAGAGCAAGCTGCGACTATAATGACTATTGTACTGGGATCCTACGTGGGTTCGGCAGCAACAACTACTATACTGGGATCCTAGGTGGGTTCGGCAGTGACGACTACTATAATGGGATCCTACATGGGTTCGGCAGCGGCGACTACTATACTGGGATCCTTCGTGGGTTCGACGGCAATGCCTACTGATCTAGTATCCTATATGGGTCTGACAGATTAGATAAATCAGTGACTACATCTGATCATCTCTATCTTTATACAAGAGATGTATACCTGTGTGAGCTGAGTCTTGACTTTCAATCATTATCATCGATGTGATTGACTTTAATTCATGTGTGGACTGGGTTGTGCTTAGGCTTGAGAGTTGGAGCTGAACTATGACTGCTAACTTAGGAATATGTATGAGCATATACCTAAGTAGGGTTGGTTGATACTTTGTGATTGTATCTTTCTACTGTGGTTTATCCTTTGTGGATTTTGAAAGACCTTTCAGGTCTCGGGGTCCCTACTGAGTATCGTTATACTCACCCCTGCACGGGCTATGTCTGCACCTCTTTATGTTGGATGCAGACGATGAACAGCGTTGACAGAGGCCAGGAGTGCCATGACTGGATGGTACTCGGAGGTGGACCTTGCGACGAGTCGGCACATGGTGGAGACAGACAGATGTGGGTTCTGTGGTGGCCATCTAAACCTAACCTTCAGGTAGGAATCTCTGTAGGATGATCCAGGATCATCTCTTTACTTTCAGTTGTTTGTCCCTTTACTTGTACTTGTTGTTCAGATGGGTTTGTATACTAGCCCATTTACTTTCTAGCACACTTTTTTGTATTTAGTTTTACTTAGTTTTTACATTTTGTAATGTACTCTGTTGTGTTTGTTTACTTTTATAAAGGAAATTCCTTCCCAGATTTGGGATTTATGCCTTTGGTGCTAGTCACTATCCCCTGGCCTATGGAAGGCGGGCATGGGGTAGTCACGGCACGGGCCCCGAGGACGGGTCGTGACAAATTGGTATCATAGGAGTCAGTTATACCGCAGAACATAGACTCTGATTCTTTTAACAGCAATAGTGTTAATTTTTTTGGGTGTGGTTATAAGTTTAAGGAACCAGTGTTGGTGTGGCAGCTAACGTATCCTTACACTAGGACTCTGAATTCTGATTTCCGACTCAGTGCATGAAAACATTGATTGCATGTGTGTTTCCTTTGAAAAAGTTTTCTTCATGATTACTTTGTGTCAGCTCACCAAGTATACTGTTTTAACCATGGTGCACCTGTTTCTTTTCTAGATGGCCCCACGAAGGTATCCAGCTAGGGTTCTAAGTTATGTACGAGATGGTATCCCACCGAGTGATGAGGCCTCGGTGTAGGGCCCCATCACAGCGGAGGCACCAGCGGTACCACTACCCGTTGGGCCACCGATACCACCAGCCCCAGCAGTAGAGATTGCACACCGCCTGAGTGAATTGCACGAATTCTAGCACCAGAGGACGCCTAGGTTCCAGGGAGAGACAGACCCATAGCCAACTGAGGATTGGATGGAGGCTGTCATGAGAGTTTTCAAACTGGTAGTGACACCAGCCGACCTCATGGTGATCCTTTCTATGAGTCTCATGCATGCAGCGGTAGGAAGATGGTGGAGCCTGATACTCCAGGTGCATGACGAGGCATCATTGCTCTAGACAGACTTCGAGAGTCTCTTTCTCTAAGAGTTTTTTCAAGAGTTTGTTCCAGCCACCTTTCGTGCGGTGAGAATACAAGAGTTACTTCATCTGCAGCAGGGCAGCATGACAGTATCTTGGTACTCAGCGAGGTTCACCAACCTCTCATGCTACTCCACGGATATAGTATGAGACACGTTCTTCAGGGCCCGAACCTTTGAGTAGGGACTCAGGCATGAGATCAGGGCTTCAACGATTCCCCTCAGCATCCCGACACAGGCAGGGGTGCTGGAGAGAGCCCTTCTAGTAGAGATATTTCTCGCTGAGCAGTCACCAGCGATGAGAACCTCCGTAGGACGACACATAGAGGAGTTTTCTGCAGTCGGTAGTAGGCAGTTGATGTCGAGGTCCAAGTGGACTAGTCCATCAGGTGGGCAACCTCAAGGTTCAACTTCGGTTGTGCGGGTCACAGGAAACAGAGCCATCCATACGAAGGGGAGGCAGTGTTATGCATGCAGTGGGTAGGGTCACATGGCTCAAGACTTCCCAACACGCCATGCGAATGAGAAGTAGAGAGTAGAGGGACCTCCCACACAGAGGCAGAGGTCTGACCGTGGTGGTCTTCAGGGAGAAGGCGGACGTGGCAGAAGAGCTGGCCGAGCAGAGGGTGGTGGACAACGTTTCAATGCTCTACCACCAGCACCACTAGGAGGTCCACCCCAACCATAGGGAGCTGGTGGACAGAGGCAAGCTCAGCTCCAGGAAGTCGAGGCATATGATCACGGTGCACTTGAGATGATTAGAGGTACTATCTGTGTCTACTCCACCCTTTCTACAGTACTTATAGACACATGTGTGAGTCATTATTTTATTTCCACTGCCCGTGTTCAGAGCTTGGAGATTCCAATGGAGTCGTTGGATCAATCCTTATTCCTATAGACTCCTATGGGAGCAGACTCGACGATTATGCACTAGTGACGGTAGTGTTAGATTATTCTAGGAGGTGAGAGCTTCAGCTGAGAGCTTCTTATAGCGGCGTCGAGGCCTTATGATTTCATCTTGGGTATGGACTGGTTATCAATAGTTCATGCTCAGATTGACTGTATTCGGTGCAAAGGTCGGTGTATCTGCAAGGATGGGACCAGGTTCACCTTCACCAGTGAGAATGGATCCTTTGCAGCACAGGATGGACTTATGCAGAAGAGGGGGAAGCTGATCACACATCAGTTGGATAGTCTTATCCTTGGAGCGGTTTATGTGCAGATTCCGAGTTTTCTTGTTGTGGTGGATCAGTACATGGATGTTTTCTCTGAAGACGTTCCAGGAATACCTCCTCGTAGAGAGGTAGACTTCTACATTTACCAGTACCCCTGGACAACACCGATATATACTCCAGTATATCAGATGGCTCCCGCCGAGCTTCGTGAGCTGTGGGTACAGCTGGAGGACATGCTGAGAAAGGGATTTATCCGACCCAGTGTTTCACCCTGGGCATCTCCGATTTTGTTTGCCAAGAAGGCGGATGGGAGCTTACGACTGTGTGTCGACTACCGTCACTTGAATCAGGTGACCGTGAAGAATAAGTACCCACTCCCAAGGATTGACAACCTCTTCGATCAGCTCAAGGGAGCATGATGGTTCTCAAAGATAGACCTCAGGTCGGTCTATCACCAACTCAGATTTCGAGATGGGGATGTGCAGAAGATGGCCTTCAGGTGTCGGTATGGCCACTACGAGTTCTTGGATATGCCCTTTGGCATAACCAACACACCAGCAGTGTTCATGAGTCTCATGAACAGGATCTTCCAGCCCTACCTTGATCTATTTGTCATAGTCTTCATCGACGACATACTGATTTACTCGACTACTGAGGAGGAGCACGCCTACCATTTGTGGGTAGTACTGGACAGGCTCCGAGAGCACCAGCTTTATGGTAATCTCTTGAAGTGCCAGTTCTAGATTCAAGAGGTTCACTTCGTGGGACACGTCATCTTGGAGGCTTGAGTTTCAGTGGACCCCGGGAAGATCGAGGCAGTACTTGCTTGGGAGCCACCCAGAAGTGTGATGGGGGTTCAGAGTTTTCTAGGCCTGGCTGGGTACTATCAGAGATTTGTTCCAGACTTATCCAGAGTTTCAGCACTGCTTTCAACGTTGACAAAGAAGGGGAAACCCTTCGTGTGGTCAGAGAGATGCCAGTAGATCTTTCAAGAGTTGAGGCAGAGATTGACCAGTGCGCCCATCTTGAGGCTACCAGAGGAGGGTGTTGGGTACATAGTTTACTGTGACGCATCAGGGACCACACTCGGGTGTGTCTTGATGAAAGAGTGATCAGTGATCATTTATAGTTCACAGTAGTTGAGAGAGCACGAGAATAACTACACTACCCATGACCTGGAGTTAGCAGCAGCGGTCCTCGCCTTGAAGATGTGGTGGCACTATCTGATGGGAGAGCACTTTACAGTCTACTCTGACCACCAGAGTCTCAGGTACAACTTCTCAAAGAATGACCTTAACCTGAGATAGCAGCAATTCTTTGAGTTCCTCCAAGACTATGACTTCGAGATAGTCTATACTCCTAGGAAGGGGAATGTTGTAGGAGATGCTTTCAGCAAGATATCGGGCATTCAGCTACTAGAAGAGGTGACGAAACAGCTAGCTGCGTTGGAGATATCCTTTGTGGATAGTGATGGTGCAGCATTTCTCCAGTATCTCATAGTCACTCCTCTACTTCTTCATCGAGTCAGGGGGGCACAGCGAGGGGAAATTGACTGTGAGACGCAACGTGCTCAGATATCCTCAGGACAGGCACCGGATGGGTTTTCTGAAGGTGGGGATCACATCATCCTCTTCAGAGGACGTACCATGGTACCGGTTGCATTATAGGAGGAGTTGTTAAGATATTTACACACTTTTCCTCTAGCGGTACATCCAGGAGTGGAGAATATGTATTAGGACCTCAGACGATAGCATTGGTGGCCGAGTATGAAGAAAGTAATAGCAGAGATTGTCTCTCAATACCTCACTTTTCAACAAGTGAAAGCAGAGAACCAGGTTCTAGCAGGCTTGGTTAAGCCCTTATAGGTTCCTGAGTAGATGTGGTATGGGATATCCATGGATTTCGTGATGGGACTTCCACGTACATCCAGAGGACACGACTCTATCTGGGTGATCGTAGACCGACTCACCATGTTGGCCCACTTCTTACCGATTAGAGAGAAAGGCTCAGTAGAAATCTTGGTATGTCTCTACATTTATGAGATAGTACGACTTCATCGTGTTCCATCGACTATCGTCTCCAATCAAGATGCTTGTTTCACTTCCCGGACATGGAAGGGGTTACAGGAGGTTTTTGGCACGTAGCTTCGCTTGAGCACTGCCTTCCATCCTCAAACGGACGGTCAGACTGAGAGGACCATTCAGACTCTCGAGGACATGCTCTGTGCATGTGTCCTTGACTTTGGTCGCAGTTGGGAGGATCACTTTCCCTTAGTGGAGTTTGCGTACAACAATAGCTACCACTCCACCATAGGGATGGCACCTTATGAGGCATTGTACGTACGACCTTGCAGATCACCTCTGTGCTGGACTAACCCAGGGGAGTCAGTACTTGTAGGACTAGAGATGTTTCAGGCTACGATGGAGAAGGTGCAGATCGTCTAGGAGCGGATGAAGATTGCACAGAGCATACAGAAGTCTTATGATGATAGGAGACGGAGACCACTAGATTTCGAGGATGGCGACCACATCTTCCTACGGGTCCCACCTCGACAGGGTCTATGGAGATTTGGTCGAGGTGGAAAGTTATCTTTGTGATTCATCAGACCTCTCTAGGTCCTTATTAAAGTAGGAGAGGTGGATTAGATCTTGGCCCTTCCACCTCAGTTACATCAGGTGCACGACGTCTTGCACATATCTCAACTGAGGAGATACGTGCATGACCCGTCCCACATCATTGACCACGGGGAGCTGGACATCGATGTCGGGGCAACATTCACGGAGGTCCCAGTAGATATTGAGGATTGACAGGAGTGGGTTCTTCATGGACGGTCGATTCCTCTGGTGTTCATTCGCTGGTAGCATAGGAACCTCCAGGAGAGCACATGGGAGTGGGAGGCTCAGATGTGTGCTCAGTACCCATTTTTGTTTCCCTAGTGTGTTTTGTAGCTTGATGGGGACGTAAATCCCTAAGTTGGAGGTAATTTAAAGACTCTTAAATTTCAAGGAAATTTTTTTCTTAGATTCATTGGAATTTTATGAGTCCGTAGTTTCTGACGGAGCCTGATTCAGAGACCCGGTGTGCCCGAAGTCAATTTTTGAAGTTTTATTCGGGTAAGTTTAGTAAACGTACACGAGGGTTTTTTTATCTTTTGAACTGGTGCTCAGAATTGAAATCTGAGAACACTAATGAACTCGTAGCACCGGTATTCGCTTAAGGGGACCATTACTGTAGTTTCGTTTGGTCGAGATTGGATGTTATAAATTGGGTTTTATAATAAAAAAATTGAAGTTTGAATAAAAATGTGTGTGTAACACATTTTTATTTGGTGGTGGTTATTTTCTCCAAAGATGAGTTGGAGGTGGGGCCCACACCCCACATAACCTCCCATGAGAGGATAATGTGTGGTAGGTCCCACACGAGCACCTAACCCCTCAACTCTCCCTTTAACTCCCATGAACCCCCTTTAACTCCTAAACTCTTCACCTCTCCTCTTTTATTTTTAAACTCTACACATTCCACCCTCCTCTCATGAATGTGCCAACACACTCTAAATTAATGAGAAATTAATTAATTGGATCCTCTAAAATTTGAATTAATTTGAAATTCTTATCAAGAATAAAAATAATAGCCAAGATATTATTTTTGGGTTGGTACATATTGTGTTGGGAGAGCTTTGGAGAATAGAGGGGGTCTTCTTCCAATGAAGAAAAATTTCCTCTCTCGACAAAAAACGACGACACCCATGAAGAACTCCCATCTTCTTTCTTCTTCCTCTGCGCCAAGGGTGAAGACGCCACCCGCGAAGAACATCGCCAACATCTTTCCCTCCAACATTGACGGAATGGTGTCCGTATTCCACGATGCCCAATTTCCAAGACACCCATCATCCGCGACTCGTCGACGTGAAACGTACCTTGAATCAAGGTAGGGGGTTTGTATAATTTTAAGTGAATAAAATTATATCTTGTTCTTGATGAATGCTTTGGATTGTCTTCGGCCATTTGATATCGCCTAACGCTGAGGGCGCAGGCCAAACGAACACGGAACAACAACCTTCTGTTGGTTCATGATTATTTTGGAAACGGTGACTAGAAGTGGTGGTCGTGCACTGGTCGCGTGGGGGAAAACCACGACCTGCAACCGCGGGCCGCTCGGGCTAATGAAACGGCCAGCTACTGTCAGCCGGGTTGGTGGACCGTGGCACTTGAGGAGGCGAGGCCCGCATCCGTGGGCCGCTTGCTGGACAAACCGATAGCCTACAGCCGACCGGGAAAGAGACAGCGGTGCCACTTGTCGCCGCACTACGGAGAAGACCATGGCCCGCTCTACGAGCCGCTCGGCGAGAAAACCGGCCAGCTACCTGCTGGCCAGGCTGAAGGAGTTGTGGAACCGCTTGGCGCCACGTGTGGAGGAACTGCAGCCCGAAACCACGGGTCGCTTTCACCGGACAAAACTGGTCAGCTTCAGCCAGCCGGGCTGCAAGGAGGGGCGGTGCTGCTCGGGGTTATCGGGTGAACCGAACCGGCCCGCAACCGCGGGGCGGGTCCGCGGGTGGGCTGCCCCCCACCAGGTCGGGCCGACCCCCTAACCTGGTCGGACCCTCCGGGCCGGGTCCCTGGGTGGGTCGTGCCCCACCGGGCCGAGCCGATCCCCAGCCGGGTTGGACCTGCCAAACCGGGTCAGGCCGACCCACCAGCCCACTGGGCTTGACGGGCCGGGCCCATTTTGCTTAAACGCGAATATCTTCTAGAAATCGCGTCTGATTGACGCACCGTCTACAGAACTGGGATCCTCGAGACGAGATGGTCCTTCTGCGATACTCTAAGTGAGTTTTGGACAACTTTGGAAAATGGTCGGGTTTGGAATGAGGTTAATTCCAACCGGGCCCCTAGAACAGAAAAGTCAATAACTCTCAGACTAAGCGTTTGATTAATGCGTTTTCTGTCGCATTGGGTTCCTTTTGATGAGGCAGAACTTCGGGATACATCAACTCTGAACTCCGTGATAGTTGATGTATCGACCCCCTTTGCTCGAGTAGTGGGCCCTCCCGAAATTAAGTGTGTTGTGAGTGGGAACCCTAGAGCTGTTTGTGACTACAACGACTAATGTACTAGGATCCTATGTGGGTTTGGAAGCGATGGCTACTGTATTGGGATCCTCTGTGGGTTCGACAGCAATGACTACTGATCTAGTATCCTATTTGGGTCCGACATCTTAGATGAATCAATGACTACATCTGATCATCTCTATCGCTATACAAGAGATGTATACCTGTGTGAGTTGAGTCTTGACTTTCAATCATTATCAACGATGTGATTGACTTTACTTCCTGTGTGGACTGGGTTGTGATTGGGCTCGAGAGTTGGAGCTGAATTGTGACTGGTAACTTCGGTATATGTATGGGAATATACCTAAGTAGGGTTGGTTGATGCTTTGTGATTGTATCTTTCTAATTTGGTTTATCCTTTGTGTACTTTGAGAGACATTGCGGGTCTCGGGGTCCCTACTGAGTATCTTTATACTCACCCCTGCACGGGCTATGCCCGCACCTCGTTTTGTTGGATGCAGACGACGAATAGCGCTGACGGAGGCCGGGAGCGCCACGACTGTATGGTACCCGGAGGTGGACCTTGCGACGAGTCGGCACATGGTGGAGACTGACGGACGTGGGTGCTGAGGTGGCCATCTATAGATACCCTTCAGGAAGGAATCCCTGGAAGATGATCCAGGAGCTGCTCTTTACTCTCAGCCATTTGTCCCTTTACTTGTACTTGTTGTTCAGTTGGGTTTGTATACAGGCCCATTTAATTTCCAACACACTTTTTTGTATTCAGTCTTAATTAGTGTTTACTTTCTGTAGCATACTCAGTTTTGTTTGTTTACTTTCATAAAGGCAATGCCTTCCTAGCTTAGAGATTTATGCCTTTGGTGCTAGTCGCCAGCCCCTGGCCTATAGAAGGAGGGCTTGGGGTAGTCACATCATGGTCCTCGAGGACGGGTCGTGACAAGATTGACTAGACGGCACTGCTCTCTAATGTCTTCAAAATTCATTGGGCTCCTTAGATAAACCACGTGCTGATGACGGAGACTGAAATGCATCGCCCAGAGGGTGTAGTGAAAACACTCAACCTCCTCTGGGGTGAGGGACTAGGGTATGCAGAAATCATGCGCTTCCACGAGCCAGAACTCCTCAGGGAAGTGGTCCACTACGAGGATGTTCCAGAAGCTCCTTGGCTCAGATTCAGGGTCTGGCCCTTCATTTCCCCAATCGTCAATCAGGGGTGGCTGAGGAACTGGGAGTAGTACTGAGGCAGATCATTGGGACGACAGGCTGGCCAGTGGATAATATGATGAACGGGCTGACTGGCCGCCTATTCTCGGGCTATCTTCCAAAGAGTGTAGCAACCTGGCCGCGACGTCGCGTTAAGATGGGATGACAGCCGCCATTCCGGTATCATGGGATAGGTCTGCTGGTGGTGGATCACACTACTGCTCACCTGCCATTGGTCCCCAGAATAGATCCCCATGATCTCTTGTGGAGGTAGATAGCGATTCTGGCGACGATGGTGGTGATTGCACGACCGTAACCTGCGAGGTCGCCAGATTTTCATCCTCCTGGATAAACCTGTGGAGGGAAGCAGGAATCCTGTGGACCTCGCATTCTGGGAGCACTATGCTGATGCTCCTCATACCTACCCCATCCCTTGACTCAAATGAGCAAGGGGAGGGTTCCAGAGTGGAATCGTACTCTGCTTCAGAGTCAGAGAAGAGGACCAGTTTGATCTCCATTCGGGCCTTCCCAAGATTCTTTTTGTGTTGGCGACGACCCTCTTTCCTACCTGTGGGTGGTTCTTTGGGACATGGTTTGTTTCCGACATGGGGTCCTTCGGCTGCACTGGTGCTGGGGCGGGGAAGGTTTCCTCTCGAGATAGCTGAGGTGTGAGGATCACTGGGAAAAATGTCGAAGGGGACATGGGGAGGACCTCCATGGATAGCACCGAAGTGGGAAAAATCTCTGCTGGGACCGGCAGGAGCATGGGGAGGACCTCCATGCTTGGTGCGGGTGGAGCGAGGCTGGCCTTCACCCCTCTAGTTTTCTGGGTGGGGAGGACCTTCGCCAGTTACGGAAATGACGTAGTGAGGATCCCCACATTGGAGAGGGACCGGATGGGCAATGCCTCCATATCGACGGTCGGGGGCAGGTGGAAGGACTCCACACCCAGTGTAATGGGAACGAAATAGGCTTCCGTACCGAACATCACCGTTGTGGGGAATACCTTTACTCAGATTGGGGATGGCATAGGGTAGACCTTCATGCTGAGCCTCAGAGTGGGGAAAACCTCCACTCCCTATAGTATTGGTATGGGGAGGACCTTCGTACGCGGTGGCATCGCCGCAGGTTGGTTCACGGTGAACCTTGCTCATGCTTGCGACCAGGAGAGTCAACCCAGCCTACCTGTGGGGTGGTTGGGGCCTCGATCTTGGTTGGGAGTATAAGCACCCCTTCTCAGTGTGTGGAGGGACCTGATGATAAGCATCATCAGTGGCTCGGGCCATAGTAGCCATCGACGTTGATGCCACCTGGTGAGCATCCTCAACTCATGCCTGACGCTGGCGTCGGGTCGAATGAGCCGGTGTTGGTGGTGCATGTGCATAGATTACCTGCTCCTCCAGAAAGGCCGCATGGCAGTGCTAACACGGCCAGGTGGGGGCCCTTACTGGGAGCCCCTGGATTGAGACTCTGATCGGGTTGGTCCAGACATCGCCCACCTCATCAGTGTAAGGTAGGGAGTCGTCAAAGTGCTCCGAGGACTGGCTCCCGAAATGATTGAATGTTGGGGTGTGGAGCAGTGGATCCCTGTGCATCCCTCGGCGGTGGCATTGACGGCGGGTCCTATACACCTCCGGGTCTTGGAGGTCCATGTCCCTGGTTGGGATTATGCCCTCCTCCTAATAATGACATATGAGGTCGTTAATTACCCTTCATTAGATAACTTCCGATAGGGATATGGGGCGTGGGTGCCCCACGGTCGTGGACGCAGAATCCATTGCGGAAGCGGTGAAGTTACGTGGAGTGGTTGTGCTCACGTTTCCCTTTCCCCTTCGTAGGCGGGCAGGCGATGATCGCATTTCTGTGGCAGAAACCTGATTCCTGAGAAGCAGAGAGATGAACTCGTTAGTGCCGAAAGAAAAGGTAATTGATGTCCAATCCCCCAGCGCCATCCCGTCTTCCATGATCGGCAAGAGGGGTCCACGCCGACAACGTCGCAGAACGGGATGTCCAACATTCTACTGCCCCAACTTCTGGTGAGTTTCACACCAGGCCCGCTATTTTCTTGGCGGGACCCGGTTCCAGATAGCTAGATCTGATGTCACATCAATCCATTGATGCTCCGAGTGTAACACCCCAAGCTTTCACGATACGCTTCTCTTTCAATAATGCAATAGCTTGCATTGTACGCAAGTTCGAGATTCGAACACACCGCGACCAATCAAAGATGCAGTTATGAATAGTAATACCCACTTTTTGAAATTATATAAATTTTATATTTCAAAATGGACTTCATTTTTGTATTCGGAATATCGAAATTATCCTAAGTTGAATTTCTTGTAATTTTCGGAGAACTTCCAATTTTTTTATGAATAGTGAAAAATACTTAAAAACAACTTTTTAATCAAAATAATTTATAGTGATAAATTATACTATTGAGTGGTTTTAAAGTATAATTAGAATATAATTTTGCCATTTTATCCAATGGTGTTCATTAGAATTAATTTCACTTTGAAATTGGACATAAACAATTGTCAATCTTTTGATATATATTATTTCTTAAAAACGCGCTATTTGTTATGACAGTGTGAATTAGTTATAAAATTAATTAATGCAACTTATATGTTTGTAATTTTGTAAAATAGACATCATTTTTGAATTTGGAATATCAATTATAGCTTAGGGTGAAATTTTGGCATTGTTCTGAAAAACTTCAATTATTGATGAATAGTGAAACCACTAAGTGGTAGTTAAAAAACTGATTTTTTGTTTAAATGAAACATTACCACTTCTGTGATTTTGTTTTTAAAAATCCAACATACATGGTTGTCATTAGGAAGTAAAATGTTGTTCAATGTGATTAAAATAATTTTTGGGTGAATAGTAACTTCTAAGTTTAATTAATCACGATTAAAGGTAATTAGTGAAATTTAAGGTAAAAATGATATTATAAAAATATGAAAATACCTTTACACTTGTCCTACCCCAATTGGATGAGTCATGGCCGACCAAGACAATCCATGGGTCAACTTGGGGACCCCATGGAGCCACTTTGGTTGGAAAATGACATTAAAAACGTTTTATTTAATGTTAAAATAAAAATGTCACAAACATGAGTTCTTTTACTAAAACAATTTTTTAAATGGGGTTATACAAGTCATATTTTTTAATATAAATATTCATTAGAAATATAAAAAGATTTCATACATCATTATATTTTTTTATAATTTTTAGACATTAAATAAATTAAAAAATTTATGACACAATGATGATGCAGCGATTACCTCATTAATTAACGATTTAAATAAAATGAAAAGATAATGTATAATCTATGCCATAAACTTGTCAAAAACCTATTGGATGGGTGGATTTCTAACTCTTATCACCTTAGCCTCGAAATATATAATTTTGGGACCTTTTAAATCCGAAAATCATTTTATGATAAAGCAACCTTTTATAACTTTCCAAGAGTGCCCCTCCTCTCCTCTTATAGAAGGCCCCCACCTCTACCACCTTACCCACAACTCTCAAGCCTTTGTCTCGGCCAAACCCTTCCCATTTTGTCTCTACACATCCCACTATTACTCCTAGAAGACTCACTTTGGGAAGAAGTCTTCCCAAAGAAGCCTTTGAGCTCAAATTAAAAAGAGTTACCCGATTTTAAGGTAATGTCTTCTCTTATGTTATTTTGTTTTATTTTGCTTCTCCAACCCCTTAAACTCTTTTTATTCCTTTATTTTGTAACAAAACCAGTATCTTAAATACACTAGGATGTTGTAATGAGAATTATTTGATTTAAACTTACACACACCTTCGTTTAATGGTTAAAGAACATACTGTTTCTGGGGTTGGAAAATTTCTAGCTCACGAAACGATGATTGTTCAATCTTCTTTTAACACCTCTCATGGAGGACATTATGATGACAATATTTTTATATATGATATATATTATTATTTTTTCTTATTATTCTGTATTTTTCATTTATGTCATACCTTTACGATTTCCATTATGGGTAAACGCGATAATTTCATTTTAGGAAGTGCGGACTACCGCCCCCTCAAAGTGATTTGAATCGTTAATGCCATATGTGGGATGTATAAAGGATGGAGTAAATGGTATTGTACATTATATTATACTGGAATTATATTATACCTTTATATAATTATAACTTCATTCCATTAAATATGAAATAGAAATGAAAGTAGCGTTTATGTGTACGTACGGTTTACCGTCTCCATGAACGGTGCATTTGATTTCTTACCTCTAAATGTTACGTAATATTATGAATGAATGTATATATTGGATATATATGATATATATGATATCTATATCATGTATATAATTCTAGAGATAATGGATATTCTACCACATAAACAACTTGTATTTATAAGAAGTTTATTGTTGACTCAAGTACCAAAGATCGATAAAACGACTGTTATTAACTTAAATGACTACATAATTTTTGTAACATTGTAATAAGTGATATAAAAGGGATAATGAGCTTGAAAAGGGTTCTTAAGAAAGTATAGATTAACTCTAGTTTATTATTCAAGAGGTTAAAGAGTGGTCGAGTCAAGTCGGACATGAGGTAAGGGATAATTCTATAACCTCTTCATTATCCACGGTTGTTTATATGTAGTTATATACTGGGACCTCTTTATCATCCACATCCATGTTTCTTAAAAATGTCTTCCAAAATTTTTTTACTATATATTAGACAATGGTTTAAAGACATTTATACCCTTATTTTACATTATACATTTTTTAAATGAATCTTTCCGTCATTTTCAAAACAAATCAGAATAGATGAGTGTAAGGTAACTTCTTAACCCAATTTCCATTCTTTGGGTTACTCTCCTACTTTAAAATTATGTCATGATATTATTATGTCCTATCTTTTATTTGTACTTTATTTATGTGTACTTATATTGAATACACATAATATATTTATTTAATTTTAAAAAAAATGATCTTTGTAAGGGAACTTCTTAACCCGATTTCCATTCTTTGGGTTAATATCCTACTTTCAAATTATGTAATGATATTATTATGTCCTATCTTGTATTTATACTTTCTTTATGTGTAAATATATTTAAGACACATAATAGATATATTTTATTTAAAAAAATGATCTTTTTAAGGGACTTCTTCTCAATCCTCTTTCATTGAGGCATATTTTGTTTTATACACAATTTTCTTTTATACGGTGTATAAACCCCTTTGACTTTTACATTTATTCAAAAGGTTTTCTTTTATAATTATGTTATTTTTAAATGATTTCAAAAAAGAGATATTTCTCTCAAATATATGAAAATCCAGTGTAAATGTATATGTATTTAACGCAAGATTAAAAATGTTTTCAGAAAACCCAACTCTCGAGTGTGGTAGACAGGAAGGGATTGGGCGTAGACCCATCATGGCATGTAATTAGTCAAGAAGTCTCAGAAATAGTTATTTTTTTTCAGAATCTTGCATAATGTTTTCAGAAAAACACTGGAGAATATTTGAGAAATTTTAAACGTAAGTATCTTCTAAAAAAAATTCATCTGCAGGTCTCATGAGACAAACTAGTGTCTTGGCACGAGGCCTTGAAAAAATCTTATTTGTAGTCTTGGCACGGGGACTTGGCTACGTGGTTATGATAGTCTGTAATTATGTATTCCATCATTATGAAAGTGGTTATTGATATTTCATGTGATTATTCGACAAGTATAATATCCCTGTGAATAAGTAAATGGCATTATTTCATTTTATTTTTCCATATTATGCTGATTTTCATGTTTAAAAGGCTTTTTTCTTAGTTATACAATGCCTTAAATGTTTATGTTTATTTATGAAAGCTTCCGCTATATTGTTATCCTTACTGAGCATCTGAGATCACCCCTTTCAATGTTTTATTTTTCCCAGTATGTGAAGAAATATTTTATGACTGACCTACAGGGATAGTCTGATGGGGATATGAGTGTGGAAAATGGAGACTATGTTATTGTAGTTTTTCACTTTATGATGTAATGTAACATTTATGAATGTATCTAGTGTTTCCATGGATAGTAAACTAATCGGTATTTCGAGACTTGATCTTTTGTGATCATGCCAATGTTACGAAGTAATACACCGACTCTAGGTAACTGGGGTCGGGGCGTTACAGTTGGTATCAGAGGCAGTTTAGTACTAACCTTGGAAGATAGATTTAGATAAACTCTGATTAGAGCACATAGCCCGAATATAGACTTTGAGGTTTAGTATAGAAGAACTTCCTAGAATTTTGGTATTATAGAGATTTTGTGAGTTTTCGAAGCAATACATCCCTATCTGGATACGAGCAGGTAGAGGCGGCTCTGGCACAGATGTACCTAGGGGTAAAACCCGAAAACACCACTTTGAGCTAGACTTGAATGGGAACTGGTGCACGACAACGGGCCTTACTGCACTCTTGGTTACGACACTCCCGGGGGATATGCTTAGGATAATTCTCATTTTCTTTAGAAACCACTATGAAGGGTTATGATTATATACTTCCTCAAAGAAAACATTTTTATGATTATGGAATATATCCATAAATAGTTAAATTTATGTTAAGTATTTTACTAGTATGGAATTATGTATTTTAATTCATAAACTAATCTAGTTTATTCCATTGTTTAGAAATGGCGCCTAATTGGAGGAATGGAAACTGTATCAATGCACAAACTTCGTGTAGGTATTTCCCTCCTGCTTAAGATAATTATTGTGGATCTGGAGATACAACTGGTGTTGATCAACTTATTACCATACTTGGACAACTCACTCAGGCTATGAATAATAACCTTACTCGTATGGAGCACCCTGATCCGGAACGTGGAGGATCAATGTTAGACTGCTTCATGAGGCAACAACCACCAACATTCAATGGAATTACAAATCCCTTAGTAGCTGAGCAATGGATAAATTCCTTAGAGAAAATATTCCATGCCTTGGGGAGTTGTGAAAGGGAAAAGGTTATCATGGCAGTTTACCACCTCAGTGAAGATGTTGACCAATGGTGGTCATTGATTCAAAATACAAAGGAAGATGAAGAAGAATCAAGTATGGAATGGAGAGAGTTCAAAGATCTTTTCTTAGAAAAATAATTTCCTCGTGACCATCGAGCAGATATGGAAAGGAAATTTCTGAGTCTGAGACAAAAGGACGATGAGAATGTTGCAAAGTATGAGGCCAACTTTACAAGGTTAGCGAGGTATGCTGCAAATTATATACGTAACCCAAGAAGTAAGATTGATTGTTTCTTTTATGGGTTAAAACCATTTCTCTGTCGAGCTTTAGTATTCCAATCGTTCTCATCGTATGAAGATAGTGTCTCGTGTGCTATCAAGACAGAAAATGAATTCTCTAAGTCTTATGAAAACAAAGTAAAGCAAGAGAAGAAGAGAATGGTGGAACAAGAGACAGATAAAAGGAAAAAGGGAAAGAAGGATTTTCCATTATGTGATAATTGTGGGAAGAATCACCCCGGTACTTGCCTAAAAGGAATGGGAGTTTGTTATAAATGTGGAGAAAAAGGTCACCAGGCATGTGATTGCAAGGGAAAGAAAGAGGCTATCAATGTTTGATGCTACAATTGTATAGAAATGGGGCATTATGAAAATTAATGTCCTAAGCGTCAGGGAAACATACCTCCGAAAAGGCCAAGGGATCAAGGCCAAGCTTATGCTGTTACTATAGATGAAGTTGAATAATTATTTTATTTGTGTTTTTGGACTCAAGAACTATATTATGGTTATAAGAATAATGTGATATATATAAGGATTGTACTGAAGTACTTTTTGTTTTCATTAAGGTTTTAATATGATGAAGGTAATCATATTTTTAGTATGTGAAAATAAGAGAATCTTTACTTTGTTTGGGGAATAACCCGTCGCGTCGGACAAAGCTGCAGGAATCGAACCCACAATCATAGTGCGACATTCCTTTATTACCTACCACTAGACTACAGGAAGTCCCTGGTTATTACAAAATAGTTTTCCTAATCTAAAAGGTATGCGGTAATATTTGGAACATTATACAATTAGGATAAATAGAATATTTTTGAGTTTTGTTACCATTTGGAGTGAAAGATGGGTTCGTGGTAAAAAAATTATTAAAGAATGAAAACCTACATGACAAGTAAGTATATTTCCTTATGTTCTTAGTAAATCTCTTAAATAAATTCCTCAACTTTATTAAAGGTTACTTAAAATAAAAACGTTGTCGGTTAACTTTTCTAACTGGGGATTCAATGACCGTTTAACCAATCACAAGTTTGTGATTTTCTTATGGTTAACTTTCTCCTAATCCTGTTTTCTACAACTCTCCATTAGACCTTGATGGTTTGTTTCTCCTCTATATCCAAATTTTAACAGAATCCTAGTATGGGCTATCTCAGGTGACCTTTGTACTTCTATTTCTTTCTTTTAATGTTATATTCTTATTAAGCCTATTTCCGATGTGGGTTTTCCACAAAGGTATTTTCTATTTTCAACCTTTTATTTTTGAAGAACATTTTCAAATTTCGAGGACGCAATTTATTGAAGGAGGGGAGAATTTAACACCCCAATATTTCACGATACGCTTCTCTTTCAATAATGTAATAGCTTGCATTGTACGCAAGTTCGAGATTCTAACACACCGCGATCAATCAAAGTAGAAGTTATGAATAGTAATACCCACTTTTTGAAATTATATAAATTTTATATTTCAAAATGGTCTTCATTCTTGTATTCGTAATATCGAAATTATCCTAAGTTGAATTTTTTGTAATTTTCGGAGAACTTCCAATTTTTTTATGAATAGTGAAAAATACTTAAAAACAACTTTTTAATCAAAATAATTTATAGTGATAAATTATACTATTTAGTGGGTTTAAAGTATAATTAGAATATAATTTTACCATTTTATCCAATGGTGTTCATTAGAATTAATTTCACTTTGAAATTGGACATAAACAATTGTCAATCTTTTGATATATATTGTTTCTTAAAAACACGCTATTTGTTGTGACAGTGTGAATTAGTTATAAAATTAATTAATGCAACTTATATGTTTGTAATTTTGTAAAATAGACATCATTTTTGAATTCGGAATATCAATTATATCTTAGGGTGAAATTTTGGCATTGTTCTGAAAAACTTCAATTTTTGATGAATAGTGAAACCACTAAGTGGTAGTTAAAAAACTGATTTTTCGTTTAAATGAAACATTACCACTTCTGTGATTTGATTTTTAAAAATCCAACATACATGGTTGTCATTAGGAAGTAAAATGTTGTTCAATGAGATTAAAATAATTTTTTGGTGAATAGTAACTTTTAAGTTTAATTAATCACGATTAAAGGTAATTAGTGAAATTTAAGGTAAAAATGATATTATAAAAATATGAAAATACCTTTACACTTGTCCTACCCCCATTGGATGAGTCATGGCCCACCAATACAATCCATGGGTCAACTTGGGGACCCCATGGAGCCACTTTGGTTGGAAAATGACATTAAAAACGTTTTATTTAATGTTAAAATAAAAATGTCACAAACATGAGTTCTTTTACTAAAACAATTTTTAAATGGGGTTATACAAGTCATATTTTTTAATATAAATATTCATTAGAACGATAAAAAGATTTAATACATCATTATATTTTTTTATAATTTTTAGAAATTAAATAAATTAAAAAATTTATGACACAATGATGATGCAGCGATTACCTCATTAATTAACGATTTAAATAAAATGAAAAGATAATGTAAAATCTATGCCCTAAACTTGTCAAAAACCTATTGGATGGTTGGATTTCGAACTCGTATCACCTTAGCCTCGAAATATATAATTTTGGGACCTTTTAAATCCGAAAAGCATTTTATGATAAAGCAACCTTTTATAACTTTCCAAGAGTGCCCCTCCTCTCCTCTTATAGAAGGCCCCCACCTCTACCACCTTACCCACACCTCTCAAGCCTTTGTCTCGGCCAATCCCTTCCCATTTTGTCTTTACACATCCCACTATTACTCCTAGAAGACTCACTTTGGGCAGAAGTCTTCCCAAAGAAGCCTTTGAGCTCAAATTAAAAAGAGTTACCCGATTTTAAGGTAATGTCTTCTCTTATGTTATTTTGTTTTATTTTGCTTCTCCAACCCCTTAAACTCTTTTTATTCATTTATTTTGTAACAAAACCAGTATCTTAAATACACTAGGATGTTGTAATGAGAAGTATTTGATTTAAACTTACACACACCTTCGTCTAATGGTTAAAGAACATACTGTTTCTGGGGTTGGAAAATTTCTAGCTCACGAAACGATGATTGTTCAATCTTCTTTTAACACCTCTCATGGAGGAAATTATGATGAAAATATTTTTATATATGATATATATTATTATTTTTTCTTATTATTCTGTATTTTTCATTTATGGCATACCTTTACGATTTCCATTATGGGTAAACGCGATAATTTCATTTTAGGAAGTGCGGACTACTGCCCCCTCAAAGTGATTTGAATCGTTAATGCCATATGTGGGATGTATAAAGGATGGAGTAAATGGTATTATACATTATATTATACTGGAATTATATTATACCTTTATATAATTATAACTTCATTCCATTAAATATGAAATATAAATGAAAGTAGCGTTCATGCGTACGTACGGCTTACCGTCTCCATGAACGGTGCATTTGATTTCTTACCTCTAAATGTTACGTAATATTATGAATGAATGTATATATTGGATATATATGATATATATGATATCTAGATCATGTATATAATTCTAGAGATAATAGATATTCTACCACATAAACAACTTGTAATTATAAGAAGTTTATTGTTGACTCAAGTACCAAAGATCGATAAAACGACTGTTATTAACTTAAATGACTACATAATTTTTGTAACATTGTAATAAGTGATATAAAATGGATAATGAGCTTGAAAAGGGTTCTTAAGAAAGTATAGATTAACTCTAGTTTAGTATTCAAGAGGTTAAAGAGCGGTCGAGTCAAGTCAGACATGAGGTAAGGGTTAATTCTACAACCTCTTCATTATCCACTGTTGTTTATATGTAGTTATATACTGGGACCTCTTTATCATCCACATCCATGTTTCTTAAAAATGTCTTCCAAAAATTTTTTACTATATATTAGACAATGGTTTAAAGACATTTATACCCTTATTTTACCTTATACATTTTTGAAATGAATCTTTCCGTCATTTTCAAAACAAATCAGAATAGATGAGTGTAAGGTAACTTCTTAACCCAATTTCCATTCTTTCGGTTACTCTCCTACTTTAAAATTATGTCATGATATTATTATGTCCTATCTTTTATTTGTACTTTATTTATTTTTACTTATATTGAATACACATAATATATTTATTTAATTTTAAAAAAAATGATCTTTGTAAGGGAACTTCTTAACCCGATTTCCATTCTTTGGGTTAATATCCTACTTTCAAATTATGTAATGATATTATTATGTCCTATCTTGTATTTATACTTTCTTTATGTGAAAATATATTTAAGACACATAATAGATATATTTTATTTAAAAAATGATCTTTTTAAGGGACTTCTTCTCAATCCTCTTTCATTGAGGCATATTTTGTTTTATACACAATTTTCTTTTATACGGTGTATAAACCCCATTGACTTTTACGTTTATTCAAAAGGTTTTCTTTTATAATTATGTGATTTTTAAATGATTTCAAAAAAGAGATATTTCTCTCAAATATATGAAAATCCAGTGTAAATGTATACGTATTTAACGCAAGCTTAAAAATGTTTTCAGAAAACCCAACTCTCGAGTGTGGTAGACAGGAAGGGATTGGGCGTAGACCCATCATGGCATGTAATTAGTCAAGAAGTCTCAGAAATAGTTATTTTGTTTTCAGAATCTTGCATTATGTTTTCAGAAAAACACTGGAGAATATTTGAGAAATTTTAAACGTAAGTATCTTCTAAAAAAAATTCATCTGCAGGTCTCATGAGACAAACTAGTGTCTTGGCACGAGGCCTTGAAAAAATCTTATTTGTAGTCTTGGAACGGGGCCTTGGCTACGTGGTTATGATAGTCTGGAATTATGTATTCCATCATTATGAAAGTGGTTATTGATATTTCATGTGATTATTCGACCAGTATAATATCCATGTGAATAAGTAAATGGAATTATTTCATTTTATTTTTCCATATTATGCTGATGTTCATGTTTAAAAGGCTTTTTTCTTAGTTATACAATGCCTTAAATGTTTATGTTTATTTATGAAAGCTTCCGCTATATTGTTATCCTTACTGAGCATCTGAGCTCACCCCTTCAATGTTTTATTTTTCCCAGTATGTGAAAAAATATTTTATGACTGACCTACAGGGATAGTCTGATGGGGATATGAGTGTGGAAAATGGAGACTATGTTATTGTAGTTTTTCACTTTATGATTTAATGTAACATTTATGAATGTATCTAGTGTTTCCAAGGATAGTAAACTAATCGGTATTTCGAGACTTGATCTTTTGTGATCATGCCAATGTTACGAAGTAATGCACCGACTCTGGGTAACTGGGGTCGGGGCGTTATAGTTGGTATCAGAGGCAGTTTAGTACTAACCTTGGAAGCTAGATTTAGATAAACTCTGATTGGAGCACATAGCCCGAATATAGACTTTGAGGTTTAGTATAGAAGAACTTCCTAGAATTTTGGTATTATAGAGATTTTGTGAGTTTTTCGAGCAATACATCCCTATCTGGATACAAGCAGGTAGAGGCGGCTCTGGCACAGATGTACCTAGGGGTAAAACCCAAAAACACCACTTTGAGCTAGACTTGAACGGGAACTGGTGCACGACAACGGGCCTTACTGCACTCTTGGTTACGACACTCCCGGGGGATATGCTTAGGATAATTCTCATTTTCTTTACAAACCACTATGAAGGGTTATGATTATATACTTCCTCAAAGAAAACATTTTTATGATTATGGAATATATCCATAAATAGTTAAATTTATGTTAAGTATTTTACAAGTATGGAATTATGTATTTTAATTCATAAACTAATCTAGTTTATTCCATTGTTTAGAAATGGCGCCTAATTGGAGGAATGGAAACTGTATCAATGAACGCACTCCGTGTAGGTATTTACCTCCTGCTTAAGATAATTATTGTGGATCTGGAGATACAACTGGTGTTGATCAACTTATTACCATACTGGGACAACTCACTCAGGCTATGAATAATAACCTTACTCGTATGGAGCACCCTGATCCGGAACGTGGAGGATCAATGTTAGACTACTTCATGAGGCAACAACCACCAACATTCTATGGAATTACAAATCCCTTAGTAGCTGAGCAATGGATAAATTCCTTAGAGAAAATATTCCATGCCTTGGGGAGTTGTGAAAGGGAAATGGTTATCATGGCAGTTTACCACCTCAGTGAAGATGTTGACCAATGGTGGTCATTGATTCAAAATACAAAGGAAGATGAAGAAGAATCAAGTATGGAATAGAGAGAGTTCAAAGATATTTTCTTAGAAAAATACTTTCCTCGTGACCATCGAGCAGATATAGAAAGGAAATTTCTGAGTCTGAGACAAAAGGAGGATGAGAATGTTGCAAAGTATGAGGCCAACTTTACAATGTTAGTGAGGTATGCTGCAAATTATATGCGTAACCCAAGAAGTAAGATTGATCGTTTCTTTATGGGTTAAAACCATTTCTCTGTCGAGCTTTAGTATCACAATCGTTCTCATCGTACGAAGATAGTGTCTCGTGTGCTATCAAGACAGAAAATGAATTCTCTAAGTCTTATGAAAACAAAGTAAAGCAAGAGAAGAAGAGAATGGTGGAACAAGAGACAGATAAAAGGAAAAAGGGAAAGAAGGATTTTCCATTATGTGATAATTGTGGGAAGAATCACCCCGGTACTTGCCTAAAAGGAATGGGAGTTTGTTATAAATGTGGAGAAAAAGGTGACCAGGCATGTGATTGCAAGGGAAAGAAAGAGGATATCAATGTTTGATGCTACAATTGTATAGAAATGGGGCATTATGCAAATTAATGTCCTAAGCGTCAGGGAAACATACCTCCGAAAAGGCCAAGGGATCAAGGCCAAGCTTATATTGTTACTACAGATGAAGTTGAATAATTATTTTATTTGTGTTTTTGGACTCAAGAACTATATTATGGTTATAAGAATAATGTGATATATATAAGGATTGTACTGAAGTACTTTTTGTTTTCATTAAGGTTTTAATATGATGAAGGTAATCATATTTTTAGTATGTGAAAATAAGAGAATCTTTACTTTGTTTGGGGAATAACCCGTCGCGTCGGACAAAGCTGCCGGAATCGAACCCACAACCATAGTGCGACATGCCTTTATTACCTACCACTAGACTACAGGAAGTCCCTGGTTATTACAAAATAGTTTTCCTAATCTAAACGGTATGCGGTAATATTTGGAACATTATACAATTAGGATAAATAGAATATTTTTGAGTTTTGTTGCCATTTGGAGTGAAAGATGGGTTCGTGGTAAAAAAATTATTAAAGAATGAAAACCTACATGACAAGTAAGTATATTTCCTTATGTTCTTAGTAAATCTCTTAAATACATTCCTCAACTTTATTAAAGGTTACTTAAAACAAAAACGTTGTCGGTTAACTTTTCTAACTGGGGATTCAATGACCGTTTAACCAATCACAAGTTTGTGATTTTCTTATGGTTAACTTTATCCTAATCCTGTTTTCTACAACTCTACATCAGACCTTGATGGTTTGTTTCTCCTCTATATCCAAATTTTAATAGAATCCTAGTATGGGCTATCTCGGGTGACCTTTGTACTTCTCTTTCTTTCTTTTAATGTTATATTCTTATTAAGCCTATTTCCGATGTGGGTTTTCCACAAAGGTATTTTCTATTTTCAACCTTTTATTTTTGAAGAAAATTTTCAAATTGCGAGGACACAATTTATTGAAGGAGGGGAGAATTTAACACCCCAATATTTCATGATACACTTCTCTTTCAATAATGTAATAGCTTGCATTGTACGCAAGTTCGAGATTCTAACACACCGCGACCAATCAAAGTAGCAGTTATGAATAGTAATACCCACTTTTTGAAATTATATAAATTTTATATTTCAAAATGGACTTCATTCTTGTATTCGTAATATCGAAATTATCCTAAGTTGAATTTTTTGTAATTTTCGGAGAACTTCCAATTTTTTTATGAATAGTGAAAAATACTTAAAAACAACTTTTTTAATCAAAATAATTTATAGTGATAAATTATACTATTGAGTGGTTTTAAAGTATAATTAGAATATATTTTTACCATTTTATCCAATGGTGTTCATTATAATTAATTTCACTTTGAAATTGGACATAAACAATTGTCAATCTTTTGATATATATTGTTTCTTAAAAACACGCTATTTGTTGTGACAGCGGGAATTAGTTATAAAATTAATTAATGAAACTTATATGTTAGGAATTTTGTAAAATAGACATCATTTTTGAATTCAGAATATCAATTATATCTTAGGGTGAAATTTTGGCATTGTTCTGAAAAACTTCAATTTTTGATGAATAGTGAAACCACTAAGTGGTAGTTAAAAAATTGATTTTTCATTTAAATGAAACATTACCATTTATGTTATTTGATTTTAAAAAATCCGACATACATGGTTTTCATTAATAAGTAAAATGTGGTTCAATGGGATTAAAATAATTTTTTGGTGAATAGTAACTTTTAAGTTTAATTAATCATGATTAAAGGTAATTAGTGAAATTTAATGTAAAAATGATATTATAAAAATATGAAAATACCTTTACACTTGTCCTACCCCTATTGTATGAGTCATGGCCGACCACGACAATCCATGGGTCAACTTGGGGACCCCATTGATCCACTTTGGTGGGAAAATGACATTAAAAACTTTTTATTTAATGTTAAAATAAAAATGTCACAAACATGAGTTCTTTTACTAAAACAATTTTTAAATGGGGTTATACAAGTAATATGTTTGACTATAAATATTCATTAGAAATATAAAAAGATTTAATACATCATTATAGTTTTTTTATAATTTTTAGACATTAAATAAATTAAAAAATTTATGACACAATGATGATGCAGCGATTACCTCATTAATTAACGATTTAAATAAAATGAAAAGATAATGTAAAATCTATGCCCTACACATGTCAAAAACCTATTGGATGGGTGGATTTAAAACTATTATCACCTTATCCTAGAAATATATAATTTTGGGACCTTTTAAATCTGAAAAGCATTTTATGATAAAGTAACCTTTTATAACTTTCCAAGAGTGCCCCTCCTCTCCTCTTATAAAAGGCCCACACCTCTACCACCTTACCCACACCTCTCAAGCCTTTGGCTCGGCCAACACCTGCCCCTTTTGTCTTTACACATCCCACTCTTACTCCTAGAAGGATTACATTGGGCAGAAGTCTTCCCAAAGAAGCCTTTGATCTCAAATCAAAAAGAGTTACCTGATTTTAAGGTAATGTCTTATCTTATGTTATTTTGTTCTGTTTTTATTCTCCAACCCCTTAAACTCTTTATATTCCTTTATTTTATAACAAAACCAGTATCTTCAATATACTAGGATGTTGTTATGATATGTATTTGATTTACACTTACACACACCTTCATCTAATGGTTAAAGAACATACTGTTTCTGTGGTTGGAAAATTCATGCCTCACAAAACGATGATTGTTAAATCTTCTTTTAACACCTCTCATGGTGGCCATTATGATGAAACTATTTTTATATATGATATATATTATGTTTTCTTTTCTTATTATTCTGTATTTATTATTTATGGAATACCTTTACGATTTTCATTATGGGTAAACGCGATAATTTCATTTTTGGAAGTGCGGACTACTGCCCCCTCAAAGTGATTTGAATCGTTAATGCCATATGTGGGATGTATAAAGGATAGAGTAAATGGTATTATATATTATATTATACTGGAATTATATTATACCTTTATATAATTATAACTTCATTCCATTAAATATGAAATACAAATCAAAGTAGTGTTCATGCGTACGTACAACTTACCGTCTCCATGAACGGTGCATTTCATTTCTTACCTCTAAATGTTACGTAATATTATGAATGAATGTATATATTGTATATATATGATATATATGATATATACATCATGGATATAATTCTGGAGATAATGGATATTCTACCACATAAACAACTTGTAATTATAAGAAGTTTATTGTTGACTCAAGTACCAAAGATCGACAAAACGACCATTATTAACTTAAATGACTACATAATTTTTGTAACATTGCAATAAGTGATATAAAAGGGATAATGTGCTTGAAAAAGGTTCTTAATAAAGTATATATTAACTCTAGTTTATTATCCAGGAGGTTAAAGAGCGGTCGAGTCAGGTCGGACACGAGTTAAGGGTTAATTCTACAACCTCTTCATTATCCATGGTTGTTTATATGTAGTTATATACTGGGACCTCTTTATCATCCACATCCATATTTCTTAAAAATGTCTTCCAAAAAATTTTTACTATATATTAGACAATGGTTTAAAGACATTTATACCCTTATTTTACCATATACATATTTTAAATGAATCTTTCTATCATTTTCAAAACAAATCAGAATAGATGAGTGTAAGGGAACTTCTTAACCCAATTTCCATTCTTTGGGTTAATCTCATACATTCAAATTATGTCATTATATTATTATTTCCTATCTTGTATTTCTAATTTCTTTATGTGTACTTATAGTGAATACACATAATATATTTATTTAATTTTAAAAAAATGATCTTTGTAAGGGAACTTCGTAACCTGATTTCCGTTCTTTGGGTTAATATCCTACTTTCAAATTATGTCATGATATTATTATGTACTATCTTGAATTTATACTTTCTTTATGTGTACATATAGTTAATACACATAATAGATTTATTTTATTTAAAAAATCATCTTTTTAAGGGACTTCGTCTCAATCCCCTTTCATTGAGGCATATTTTGTTTTATACACAATTTTCTTTTATACGGTGTATAAAACCCTTTGACTTTTATGTTTATTCAAAAGGTTTTCTTTTATAATTATGTGATTTGTAAATGATTTCAAAAAAGAGATATTTCTCTCAAATATATGAAAATCCAGTGCAAATGTATACGTATTTAACGCAATCTTAAAAATGTTTTCAGAAAACCCGACTCTCGAGTGTGGTAGACAGGAAGGGATTGGGTGTGGACCCATCATGTCCTGTAATTAGTCGACCAGTCTCAGAATTAGTTATTTTGTTTTCAGAAGCTTTCATAATGTTTTCAGAAAAACATTGGAGTATATTTGAGAAATTATAAATGTAAGAATCTTCTAAAAAAATTTCATCGGCAGGTCTCATGAGACAAACTCGTGTCTTGGCACGAGGTCTTGACAAAATCTTATTTGTAGACTTGGCACGAGGCCTTGGCTACGTGGTTATGATAGTTTTGAATTATGCATTCCATCATTATGAAAGTGGTTATTTATATTTCATGTGATTATTCGACCAGTAGAATATCCATGTGTATAAGTAAATGGCATTATTTCATTTTATTTTGCCATATTATGCATATGATCATGTTTAAAAGGCTTTTTTTAGTTATACAATGCCTTAAATGTAAATGTTTATTTATGAAAGCTTCCGCTATATTTTTAACCTTACTGAGCATCTAAGCTCACCCATTTCAATGTTTTATTTTTCCCAGGATGTGAAGAAATATTTTATGACTGACCTACAGGGATAGTCTAAAGGGGATATGAGTGTGGAAAATGGAGACTATGTTATTGCAGTTTTTCACTTTATGATGTAATGTAACATTTATCAATGTATCTATTGTTTCCAAGGATACTAAACTAATCATTCTTTCGAGAGTTGATCTTTTGTGATCATGTCAATGTTACGAAGTAATGCACCGACTCTGGGTAACTGTGGTTGGGGAGGTACACCAAGCGCTACTAATCTCCATATTGAGGAGAAGAAATTCACGCCAGGTTCACCATTTTTTTCGACACTTTTTTCGGGGCGCACGTGTCCATCTGCTTGAGTATGACAGGGATGGATTTATTACACCGCATTTCCGCTTTCCCAAGGCAGGCGGCATCCATTCCTTATTCAGGGACGTCTGCTCCTTGATCGAAATAGGATGATGGGATGTTGGTTCCTCCTTTAGTGGATTCCTCCTCGGAACTCATTAACTAGTCCATATCTCCCTCATTGATTTAATACTTTTTTTCGTGAAACTCTTCCTGACACCATATCTTCATAGACACCAGTTAATTATGCTACTTCTGTTAGGACATTCCAATGGGTCCGATCAGGGCAGCAACCTTCGGTTTGGGGAGTAGTCCCGTTGAGGCATCACTAGCATGTCTAGATGCTGGGGGATTAGAGTTTCTGTCTTCTGTCCCTTATTATAGGGCTTCTTGAGGGCGCGGAAGCCTGAGGCATCCCATGTAAAACACGGGGAATCATATACCATGAGCATGTATCTGAGGTTTTCCTCAGCTTCTTATGTTTAACACAAGGTATGCTGCAAGTTTAATGTCTAGAAGAGATGGATCAAGATGATTATAACACTTACTAGAGTGGATCAGACGGAGGAACCCCCTGGAGGGAACACCGATATTGGGTTCATCACGTGGGAATCCTATCGAATGCTATTTGACGGAATTGGGAATAGAATGGCATGATCCCATTGGGATGTGGCGGACCAGGTAAGGATTAGGATGGATAATGGAGAGTTGAATGGATTGGAGGGGGAATGAGATGAGACCATCATCAAGATAACGGTAGTGTTGGTCTTGAGCCTCGAAGGGACTTCCTACGTATCCCCATGGTAGGGAATCAAAGTCCGCATAGTTCATCTGATGACGGCTTACCATCGAATGAGGCTGACAACGGCTTACCGCTGGATGGGTTTGGACCAATGTGAAGGATGTCGGAACGACCAGGTGGTGGACTTGAACCTCAGGGAGTCTTCCTATGTACCATGACTTGACATGGATCAAATACCATGCAGTTCATATGGAGAATACAGTTTAACGTCATGCGGGGCGAGGGAGAACCGACATTAAGAGGGTCGGAGAGACCAATGGGTTGTGGGATTGAACCTCGTGGTGGCTTCCTACGTACCATGCCTTGACATGGATCAAATTTCATGTAGTTTGGGATGGGAAATATAGTTTAACATCATGAGGGATGGGGGAATTTGGGGCTTACACTCTAAGGCGGCCCAAGGTGTTGGGGACATGGTCGGTTCTCTCTCTAAGCACATGTGAGTCATGCTTGGTGTGAGAAACAATAGATAGCAGAGACCTGAAAATCACGTCGAGAAAGTTGCATCTGTGGGAGATGGAGTGGGGATTACACATGGAGTGGCCCAAAAAGGAAACAGGGGCTCACGCGTGGTTAGCAGCCCGAGAATTCAGGGCCTACTCCAGAATGGACGCCCGATGGTGACAATGCCCAGTGGGAGAGGGAAAGGGTGATAGAAACCCTTGTCCCCACCTCCCCTCTTGGTCCTTGGCACCGAGGAAGTGGGGAGGAGCATGGATGCTACCTCCTGTAAGAAATGTTAGGGGATCACGCTAAGGTGGCTACCCTTTCCCCGCAGACAAATGCCACTCCAATAATAAGGATATCATCCCCTATGAGGAGTTATCCAATCCTCGTGGAGACAATTTGGCATGGAGAATGTCTAAGGCAGGGGGACCCTACGTGGGAGGCACGGGGCCGAGCCACAGTTTAAAATCATGTGATACGGATGATGATGCTTGGAAGTTTAACATCCTCTAGCTCGGATGAGGTGGTTTTTCTCCGCACCCCTAGGGCTTACATAACTGGTACCCTCTGCTCCTTGTTGGAGTGAAGGCATCAGCAACGCCGTTTCAAGGGGGTGTGTTAGGGAGAACCATCGAGGGGTCTACGTTACCATGGTTATGCGAAGAAGCAATAGCCATTAGTGTGCCTTTGCGAAGAAGCATTAGGCAAAGCAACTCAATAGAAGATATTGTCCAGGGGACTTTGAAGTCGCATCGTGAAAACCTAGAGGGTCGCACAGGAAAAGGAATTTCCAAGCAGAGGGGTCCATAGGCAGGGGCCTTGTGAAGCTCTTTTGCTCCGCATCGTGGAAGGAACTTGCGAATGGATGTGCTTCACGAAGTGGGGTGCCTTAGCCTAAGAATGAGGCAGAGGTTCATATGGGAGGTGCTTCACGAAGTGGAAGGGGACTCGCGGAGCACATCCTCTCAGAGCAAAGGTGCCTCGTGAAGCAAGGTGTCGGGAATCAATGTGCTTCGTAAAGGACAGTGACCCTGTCTTAGCATGTGGATCATATCTACATTAATGGTATTTTGTGAATCATAAATGCTCTGCAATGACCCGGGTCCCCTTTGGGATCCCCTTCCTTCGTGAAGGCCCTTAGGCTTCGCAAAAGGAATCCCTCTTGGAAGAGGGGATCAAAACTGGATGAAGGGGAGGCACTTCACGAAGCAGAAGTTCCTCGCGCAACTAATGGTTCATAGAGCAGAAGGAGGCTTCGTGATTTGGGAGTTGGGAAGCTGAAAGGTTGGATTCTCTATCCCTTGGGTTCAAGGGGAGCTTGGTATTTATAGGCAAGAGGCACCACGAAGTGGAGCTTATGCGGTGCGAAGAGGAACTTGGTGGCTTCACAGCAGGTTCGCGAACATCAAATGCGGTCACGGAGCGGCCCGCCTCCTTGCTTCGTGACTAGTTCATGAACATCAAATCTGGTCATGGAGCGGTCCACCCCCTTACTTCACGGCGGCTGCAGTGATGGGGAACTCTGTGAAGTGGATTCGCGAGGCCGTCAATGGGGCCCTTTTCTGGTCTCTTCTTTGTCTTGAATTTTGGCGCCAATAGTATCGATTGACTAATATAGAAAGGAAATCAGATCCCTATTAAAATAAAATGTTCCAAATAGTCAACATCTTACATATCAAGTGGAAAATGATGCGAGTTTTATTATTTATGAAATAAAAAATATGGATGTTTCTATGATCAATAAATTTGATGTTTTGGAATATAATTTTGAGGATTTACACTATTTTTTTTGTAAGTAGAGTAAAGATAAAATACTTAAAAGATGGAGAAGAATAAGAGGGTGATGCATTTGTTGAGCCTTAGGAATGTAAAATGTTTGTAATTGGAAAATAAATTTTTTTGGATGATTTTTTAAGTTGGTACGTTATATAACTAGTATGATGTGTTCAAGAAGTTGATAGTCAGTTGTTCTAAGAAAGAAGATGTACATAACCTCTTTTTAAATTTCTCACAATGGATTAGGAATGGTTTTATAACCCTCCTTGATTACTGTATGAATGAAATGGTGAAAAGGATCGGCACTCATGTGGATTATTTATTTCTTATTAGAGAGATACGTCTACATGGACCTCTCATCATTGATCTCTATGCTTCTACATTGAAAAGGATTAAGGAAATATTTGACCCTACAGATATTATCAAAGAAAAAATCTCAATTTTTCTGAATAAGTCTCTTTCACTATACCTAATAATTTTTTTCTATCCATTATACATATAGATAACTTTGATATGGAGAGAGCTTCATAATATTCTCTCAAAATCAAATTCACTTCTATAATGATCTATAATAGTGATCGAGTAGGACTTTGTACATATTTACTGATGTTGGGTGATGTTGTTGGAGAAATAGTTGATGCCCCACTTCTTTCATATTATTTAAATTCTACCTAGAATCTATATTTTAAGAGACCACCTCCGAAGAATTGTTTCATATTCCATATTTGATAAACCTACCCTTTCAAATTTTTCCTAGTTTCCTGGTTGGATGTCCAGTTTATAAACATTTGAATCATGATTGGTTGAATGGATTTTTTTAACATTTGAATTGTATTTTTTTTAATGTGTTTTTACAAACATTTAAATGATTTAATTCTTGGTTTTTATGTATTTAATGAATTTTTACCTTTAATATTATAGTTTTTGTGAATATTTTTTCAATATAATTTTATCTTGTATTTAGAATTTATTTATAATTCTTATCGTATGATTTCTTTCTCTCTTTCCTTTATACAATTTTATTGAACCTGTTTATCTATATGGTCAGTATGTTTCTATTTTATTCCTAGTATCTATTCTCTATTCATGTTTTATTTTTGAGACTCTTTAATTACTTAATGATCTTAAGACAATGATATTCATAAAATGTTATCTTATAAATGTTAGAATAAGTTATGAAAGATAATAATTGAACCTAAAAAACATATTTATTTTATGGTGAAGAATTATCCTATGTAATGTTGAATTAAGTTTAACTTATTCCCTAAAGAAGTCAAAGATCTATTTTATCTTATAAAGTCCCTCAAATTTTTATCTTATGACAACAGTACTACCAGTTCAATATTTTATAAATATTTAGCTGTTATGTAGAATTTTATGATTACTTTCACAATCTCTTGATAAGTCATTTCATTCTTTCATATAATATCATAAAATGGGTTTTCCATTTAAGGAATGGTTTGATTTGTACAAAGTATTATTTTTCTGAAATGGAAATATCCAATGAAGAAGATATTTGATAGTTTTTTTGTATAATGTTATTCCATATTTAGAAAGAATGGATGCATTCCATCAATATACAATCATATCAAATTTCCAACAAATTATCAACTTGATCATTATGTTTATCTCACAAGTTAAGTTCAAAATCAAAGAGGATATATAAAAGGAATAGTTAATCATTGTATGAATAAATTCGACATGGAAACCTATATAAATGCACATAAACTAACAAATAATCTTATAATAGTAACAAAAAACATATTTACATAGACAATATCTCACAAAAATGATTTTTTTTGTGATTAAAAGTTTATCAGTTACACTATACATCATCTAGAGATACACCTTGAATATTATCATCTTATCATGAAGAATCTTCAACTACTGTCAATTCTTGCAATCAAATATGTGCTACATTAGTTATTCAAAAGTTTATCCATATATTTTAGTTTAAACTCATTGTATGTGGGTGTTTTAAGGTTGTGTATAGGTCATGTAATGTCAGGAAGCAACCCAGGTAGACCCTGAACTGGTCACCCTAGAAGATCTACGGAAAGGCCTGAGAGGTGTTTCCAATCCTCCCAGGATGGAGACAACCACCAAAGGCATCAATAGAGTATAATAAGGGAACTATTAAGCCCAATAATAAAATAGAAACACAAAAGAAGCAAGTTGAACAGGCAGTTCAACATATAACTAAAATTGAACTGAATATCATTTAGATAGGAAACTAGAATACAAATGAACTACATTACTATACTAACCGAACTAAACAATATATATCTCTATGTGACCCCATGGGTCACTCTCCAACTCAATGATCAATCATCTCCCAAGGAAAATGAACCCAATATGGAACCTATAGAAGAAACTAAAAATAAGAAAACACTATAGGCATGAGTACTAAAACTCAGTAGGTATGCCCAGTTTATTCTATTCTTAATTCACATGCTTTAAATAAAGAAACATTGACCTCAAGTTTGAAATACAATGTATAGAAATAAGTTTTCCACACCTTTCCTTTTAAAGACTAAAAATCACAAAGAATACATTTCCCTCTTTTTTGAAATAAGTCTTGAGGAAAAGGGTAATGGGGGACCAAGTAAGAAATTCTCATCTTCATATCAGTGGGGAAATTATTATTGATTCAAACACTCTTTTTTAAAACCCTTTTATCAAGACACACATTCACCACTTTGTAGGAAAACACCAAAACCAAGAACAAGGAATATAATTATACATAACAATGGAAATGGAACTAACCATACTAGTATTGGAGAATCAAAAAAAATCCTAAAAACTAAGAGGAGAACTAGAATGTACTAATAAATGAGACCCCATCCCTGGTAGAATGCCACAAATGATGAAATCAAAAACACACAAATACATGACCACCATAACTCAGGACAGACTGATGGGTGAAATCCCAAAGTAATAAACCCAAATATATCCACCTACTATGTTCCACTGGTCAGTATGTCAGCTACCAATGTAGTATTCATTCTCTGTAATCCTCGTAGCGATGTTAGGTTCTCATCATATGTTTGTAAAGGGGTGTCCCAAAAAAGATTAGGAAACAATACATACATACATATATTTATAAATATATATATATATATAACATGAAATCACACAATAAGCACCACCCTAACCACCTTAAGGGGTAGCCTCATGCCTTAAAACAATAATCATATGGGTGGATACCTAAGTCGAGGGAATTCCAGCCAATTTTTCAACCAAGTAGGTAATGGATCCCTTCTAAAGGGGTTTTCAAATGGAATAAATTCAGGGTTCCAAATGGGCCTTATGGAATTTTCACATATCTATAATTTTTATAAACAAGCACACAGACAAACCACTTTAGTTAATACAAATTAGCATTATAGTATTAAACACATTCTCAAAGGAAAAAAGGGGAAATACCAACAAGTGCTTAGTGTGAGAAATCCATTTAAAAACTCCAATGTCCATGTTGAACATCACAACACTTTTGTAAAAAAAAACCCTACCCTTGAAAGTCATTAATCACATTAAAGAGCCAACTAGGAAATATAAAAAACACTCAATGTGCACAACTTAAAAAAACACACCCTAAGTTAAAAAATACATTTTAAAATCATGCACACTTAGAAACATTTCTCAAACATGTTTTACACCTTCTATATAATTTAAAAATCCATTAAAAAAATTTATAATACATTTTCAATAAAAAAAGGTTTTTACATTAAAGATACACCCAAAAACCTCTTTAAAACCCAGAACCACACCAATGCTATATCAAAACAAAATTTTTTACCCACTCATAGTATAATAAACCAGTTTCATGCTTTATAAAATGGCATCAAATAACACACAAGGGTTTGAACATGGAAAATACCCAATTTCACATAAAACAGCCACTTTAAAAATAAAACACATAATTAATCACACCAATTACCAATTTTAATCACATGAATAATTTTACCATTCATTTAAAAAAATTATAAATCATTAAAAAATATCTCAATCAAAGTCTTCACCAAAAACACATCCAGTTTCATATAAAAATGTCACTTTAAATTCAGCCACATGTGAAACAATTATTCTAAATATCATAGGTTGTTAATTTAACTATCATTAAAGGTGTTAAAAGAAATAAATCAATTAAATATAAAATTTAAAGACTATATTAAATTGGTTCCTACCTCAGGTGAGGAAGAACTTCCAAAATCCAGTATGAAAACTAAATTGCATCTCCTTCGCACCCAAAAGAAGATAATTCCTACCCCAAGTATCAAATTGGATCCAAAAGTTTAGGGATAAATCATAAAATAAACCCTACCTTTGGGAGAAATCCAAAACATGGGAGAATGAGAATACCAAAGGAAGATAACGAAGGCCTCTACTAGCGTGGGGTGTGCCGGAGAGGTCACGACTACTAGAGAGGAAGATGGTCGGAAGGAGGATCACCTTAGAGATAAAGATCACACTATCTGCAGGTTCTCAAGAAGGTAGGGTCATGAGTAGCCTGGGGTGTGTTGTGTGCAAGGCAAGAGAGGAAGAGTGTTTCATGAGGGGAGGGTGTTAGTATTGGGGGGTGGCCGGAGGTGAGGTCAGCGCTAGAGAAGTGATGTGCATAGGGGTCACATGTTATGGAAAGAGAGGGGGTGGCTAGGCATAGGATGAAAGGGGAAAGGGGAAAATAGAAAAATAAAAATCAAATCAAATCAAACCCTAAAATAAAAAAACATCTAACTTAATAAAAATAAACCAAATGATAATAATATTAATATAATGATAAAAATAATAATAATTTTTTTTCTTTTATAATAATAATAATATTGACAGAAATAATATTATTATTATTATTTATAACAATAATAATATTATTAACATAATTCTAAATTTAATAAAATTAATTTTACTTTTAATAATAATAATATTAATAAAAATTCCTTAATAAAATGAAGATGATAATAATAGTTTTAATAATGATAATAACAAAAACACTTTTAATAAAAATATTATTATTATTTGTAACTGTGTTGTTCGTGCATGGATCAAGAGACCATGTACGAACCATGTGGTAGCTTCTTCCCACTCCAGAAGCTGTCGGACATCTACTCGGGTGGACTGCATGGTCTCCACAACCGTGTGGTGCTTGCGCACTGGCCTACCCCCCCCCCCCCCCCCGCAAAGCCCTGATGATGATAATAATAATAATTAATAACATTTTTATGATTATAATGATAATATTTATAATAATAATAAGAATATTAATATTCCCAACAAGAAAATTATATTATCATTATTATTATTATTAAAACAACACTTTTAAATTTTATTTCACTTTTCCTAATTTTATTTCATCATTTATTTTATTAGTCATTAAATTCTCATTTTAGTTTTTAAAGACAGGTAGGTCGCACGATTACTAGGGCATGGTCACATGGTCTCTAAACCATACCATTCTCATGTGACCAGTGCCGTCAAGCCTGAAACACCCATTTTTAATTAAAAACTCAAAACAATTAAATTGGGACTTATCCTGATCTTGAAAAATTTATATGATGCTGGGAAAATAATAAAATAAATAATTTAAAAAAGTTTGGGTGTGAAAATTCCCCCCACCATAACGCTTTTCACCCATAGAAATCCATAACAAGGCTGAACCCCCAAAAGATAAATTGATTCCCTTTTGAAGTTTGAGGAGATTCCCAAGGAACGAAAAATGAAGAGACCGCAAAAACACCACTAATGATGACAAAGGCTAACAAATATGAACTTAGGAGACCGAAACGGGATGCTCACAAAGTTTCACCTACCCCCCCCCCCCCCCCGCAAGAGTTTAAACACCCCTAGTTGATAAAACAAAAGGACATAGAACTTTCACAGTGCCCAACCCATCCATAAAATATGTACACCATAAAAAACATCAAATGGAACTCAACTATTCACCCAAAACAACCAAACAAAATTCAAAACCCATCTCAGGGAAACCTCCATAAATTTAATTAAATGAAACTACTAGATCACTCCCATATATTTATTTTCTCAAAGGAAAAACATAGAATTAAATGGTTCTGTACAGTACTATCCACCACCAAGAAGATAGCATGAATGAAACTATGATATTGAAATGGGGAGGCTCGAAAGGGCTCCCCACTTTTATAAATAAACCAGAACCTAACCACATCTTAAGAGAAAACTCAACGAGACCTGCAGTAGGTTTCCCCACTATTAGAGACTAACTAAGAATGACCAAACACAAATTAAACATGAACCAGAATGGGTCCATTCCCACACAGGCCAACCAAAACTCTTCCACTGTGACCTACCCAAGCTAAGAATGACACTAGTTAAAAAGGACACATCAAAAGCATTTAAACTACCCACTCCTAAATAGAGGGGACAAGAACTGATCCACAACTTCTATTATATACCAAAACTCAATGATGGAAGGGGTATAATGATTGGACTACTAAAACTATAGCTAATAATCACCCACCACTCTTCACCTACAGATAGATAAAATCCAAGACCATACCCAATTCACATGGGCGGTCCACACCAGAACACTGACTGGAAACATGAATCCAAGAAGGAATAAACATAGACATTGTGTAAGGGGTAATTCCATCATGCTCCTTGTGACAAGAGTAAATTCACAGTGATGAGAAACCATAATTAAAACACTAGAACTACCTAACCACAAGGGTAAAGGAACAAACTTAGCAAAACACCTTAAACCCCCAAGATTTTTGATTATGTGTCAGCTTTACTCTAAGTCTTATGGCTGGAGATCTGATGATTGAAGAATCTACTATCTCGTAGTCATGAGCTACTAATACCTAACCCAAACCGCTTCTTCTAATGAAACATGAATCCACAACCAAGAGAATCACATCAATAATAAAGCATCCAAGATAGAGCCCAAACAGTTCACTATTTCAGAAGATGAGCTAGGGAATAATTTAAAGAGGTGGATTTAACTTATAAAACTCATAAAATATATCCTTAGGTTGATCAAATGGAGTGTTTTTTAAAGATTCGCCACTAGAAGTTACACCTTGGGTATCCATAAAATTTTCATGGGGGCGGACACTAAGATAAAAAGAAACAAGGAACTTGATCAAAACAAAGTCATTACCATTTTAAATTTGACTTTCACAATTTCAAAACAAAACTTTTCAAAAACATTTTCCAGAAGAAAAAAAACCCAAAAACATTTCAAAAAGGGAAACTCTTGTTGACGGGTGACTTTTCCATATAGTTGGCAGCCATATGCCAATCACACCACCAGCACAGAGAGTATTTTAGGAAAATGACTCCATACCCATATGGATTTCTAGTCCCTAAGATCTCACGAAGGCCACTTCCCAACTCACTTTCTATTTCCCAACACCAAACAAACCATAATAACCAAAACACACCAAAAAACCGAAACATCCCTTGGTAACCCTTGGTTCAAAATGAGCAAGGGTTGGTGACGTGCCTCTAATTCCTCTATCATGAGTCCCAAAAATCCAACTCCTTTTACCTCGACACCCCCAAGTAATAATGGGATCTCTAAAAAGAAAGGTCCACTAAAGATCTGACCTACTCTAATACCATTTTTTCATGAACCAAGTCAGGTAAACCCAAAACTGGTCACCGGAGCCGATCTGAAGAAAGGCCCAAGAGGTGTTCCCAATCCTTTCGAGCTGGAGAGAATCACCAAAGACATCAATAGAGTACAAAAAGGGAACAATTCACCAAATAAAAAAACAAAAACACAAAATAATCAAGTTGCACATCAAATTCAACATATAAATGAAACTGAAATTAATATCATTTAAATAGGAAAATGGAATACAACTGAACTACACTACTAGAAAAACCAAATTGAACAACCACTATCCTTATGTGACCCCATGGGTCACTCTCCAACTCAATAATCCACCGTCTTCCAAGGCGAATGACCACAAGCTGGAACTTGTAGTAGAAACTAAAAACAAGAAAACACTACAGGCATGAGTATCAAAAATCAGTAGGTAGGCCTACCTAATTCTATTCCCAATTCACATGTTTTAAATAAAGAAACATTGAACTCAGGTTTGAAATATAATATACTAAATTAAATTTTCTACACTTTTCATATTAATTAATACAAATCACAAAAAATCCATTAACCTCTTGTTTTAAAAAAAGGCACAAGGAAAAAAGGGAAAGGTGGACCAAGTATGAAATGATCATATTTATATCCATGAAAAAAAGGAAATACTTGTTCATTGAAACACTCTTTTTGAAAACCCTTTTATCAAGCCACACATTCACCACATTGTAGGAAAACACTTAAACCAAGTACAAGGAATGTAATTCTACATAACGAGGCCAATCACACTCACCATACTAGTATCAGAGAAACATGGGATATCCTAAGAAGTCATAGGAAACCTAGAACACAGTAATACATGAGACCCCATCCTCAGTATCATACCACACATGATGAAATCAAAAACACCCAAACATCTGGAAATTTTAACTCAAGATAGATCAAGGGGCCCAATATCATAGCAATAAACCTAAATATATTCACCTACTATGGTCCACTGGTTAGTATGTCAACTACCAGTGTAGTAATCAATCTCAGTAATCCTTGTAGCTATGCTAGGTTCCCATGCTATGTTCGTAAAGGGGTGTTCCAAACAATATTAAGCAACAAGACATACATATATATATCATCATGAAATCTCACAACAGGCACCAACCTGGCCTCTTTAAGAAGTAGCCTCATGCCTTCAAATAATAATCACATGGGTGGAGTCCTAATACAATGTAATTACCACCTATTTATCAACCAACTAAGAAATGGATTCATCCTAAAGGGGTTTTCCAATGTAATCAATTCAAGGTGTCAAACGGGCCTTACGACATTTTCACAAAACCATACTTTTTATAAACAACCACACACACAAACCACTTTAGTCAATCCAAATTGACATTCACGTATAAAACATATTCCCAAATGGAAAAAAAGGATGTACCACAAAGCGCTTAGTGTGTGAAACCAATTTAGAAACTCTAGCCTCTATTTTGAACATCATAATGCATTTAAAAAAACCATGCCCTTGAAAATCAGTAATCACTATAAAGAGACAATCGGGAAATATATAAACACTTATTGTGTACAACCTAACAAAAACACACCACACATTAAAAATACATTTTAAAATCATGCCCACATCGAAACATTTCTCAAACATGTTTCATAGATCTTATATAATTTAATAATACATTAAAACAATTTATAAAATATTTTCAATAAACAACCCAAGGATGTTACATCAAAGATACACCCAAAACCTAATTTAAAAACCAAACTCACACCAATGCTATATCAAAACACAATTTTCCACCCACACATAGTTTAATAAACCCGTTACACGCTTTATAAAATGACATCAAATAACATACAAGGGTTTGAACATGGAAACTACCCAATTTCACATAAAACTTACCCTTAAAAATTAAATTCATGCTAAATCACATTGAATACCACTTTTATATCACATAAATAATTTAACCATTCATTTATAAAATTTATAAAGAATTAAAAAATTTCGCAATCAAAGTTTTTACAAAATATGAACCTAGTTTCATATAAAAACAAAACTTTAAAATCAATCACACGTGAAAAAAATATTCTAAACACCATAGGTAGCTAATTTAACAATGATATATGGTTCTAAAAGAAATAAATTAATTCAATATAAAATTTAATGGCTATGTGAAATGGGATCCAACCTCAAGTAATGAAAAACTTCCAAAATCCAGTGTGAAAGCTCAATCGCACCTCATTCGCACACAATGGAAGCTAATTCCAACCCTAAGTATCAAATAGAGCCTAAAATTTTAGGGATAAACCTTAAAATAATACCTCTCCATGCAATAAATTTAAACCAATGAGAGAAAGATAATATCGAATAGGGAGAGGTAAGGCCACCTCTAGAGTGGGGTGCATCGATGTGGTCCCATTTGTCGAAGAAGAAGCCGGTCGGAAGTGGGATTGAACTGAAGATGGGGGTTTCACTGATTGGAGGTCCTCCAGAAGGTAGGGTTGCAAGAAAATCAGGATATGCAACGTGCAGGGAAGGAGAGGGAGAGGGTGGCATGAGGGGTGGGCGCTAGCGATGAAGGGTGGCTAGAGGTGAGGTCGGTACTAGAGAAGTGTGGTGAACAAGGGTCTTGTGCTAGCACAAGAGAGGTGGGTGGCTACAAATAGGAAGAAGGGGGAAGGGGAATATGGAAAAAATAATAATATAAAATAATCCCCTAAAAGGAAAAAACATCAAACTTAATTAAAATAAACCTAATAATAATATTAATAGAATGATAAAAATAATAATAATGTTCCTTTAATTTCTAATAATAATAATAATAATAGTTATAATAATAATAATAACAATTACATAATTCTAAAATTAATAATAATATTCTTTTTAATTTCAATAATAATAACATTAATAACAATTTCTTAAAAAATGATGATAATAATAACATTTTTAATAATGATAATGACAAAAACACTTTTAATAAAAATATTATTATTTTATGTAAATTCATGGTATGCACATGGCTCAGGATACCGTGTGTGAACCATATGGTAACTTCCATCCGCTCTAGAAGCTTTTGTACAGGTACCTGGGTTGACCGCACGGTCTCCGCTAACTGTGTGGTTCCCATGCATAGATATACCCCCCTCCCCCTGCAAAGCCCTGGTAATAATAATAAGAATAATTAAAAAAAAATTCTACAAGAGTGATGATATTATTATTATTACAATTATTAGTAGTAGTATTAATATTCCCAACAAAAATAATTATATTATCATTATTATTATTATTAAAACATAACTTTAAAATTTTATTTTACCTTTCCTTATTTTATTTCAAATTTCATTTTATTGTTCATTAAATTCTAATTTTAGTTTTCAAAGATGGGTTGGCCGCAAGGTAACCAGGGCATGGATGAATGGTCTCTAAACTCTTCCCTGCCCATGCACTCGGTGTCGTCAATCCCAAAACATCTATTTTTAAATAAAAACTCAAAAAAATAAACTGAGACCCAAAAAAGTTGTCCCAAACTAGGAAAATAACAAAATAAATAATTTACAAAATTTGGGGCGTGACATGTAAATCGAGACCCTAGTGGAAAGATTTTGGACTTTTTTAATAAGTGAAAACTACTTGTACTCAACTGGGAACCCCAAAAAAGTGTTGTTACATTGAATATCACCAAACTCATGGAGTAGATTGTTGGTGGAGTGGACTAGGGGATTTATATTCAATAAAAAATAGTAAATCTCCTATTTTAAATATCTTTATATTAATCTTTTATATTTTCTCTTAAAATTCATATTAAGGAAAATATTTGAACTCCCACACCTTGAAGAAGGACATTTTCTTCCAAGAAAATTTTAAGAAGTCAATTCACCGCCCTCTTGAGATTTCAGTTAGCCATTCTCTGGGACAACATATTGGATGTATTAGTTTGGGTTGGACAATGAAAAAAAGCCTCATGTAACATGTTTCAAAGTTTTACAACCAAAAAATAACCTTTTGTTCACAATTTACCCACAAAGTTTGACTTTGTTAAAATATCTAAAAAAGAAGGTTTAGAAAGACATCACTCAGTAGGATTTTGTGTGTTATGCATCCTTGAATAATTATTTTAATAATTGTAAATGATTATAATTACTTATTTGAGAATTGTTATGTGAGATAATAAGTTTAGAGTTGATGTGTCTTTTCATTGGCTTAATTGAGGATGTGTAGAGCAGGCCTTGAGGAGCATAAATATATATTCGAGGTAGGTGTGATTGTACATAATTATAACGAGGGATTAGTTTTGAGTAATATAAAAGGGAAAAAGAGTTTATTGAGTGGTAATTTGGGTTTCATGGAGTATCTTGATAATTGGAACAAGTGGTCCTTTACACTTTGTGTGATTTATAATTTCCTGGTGACCTTATCACCAAGGGAAGATGATTTTAGTTTCATGTGTGAGGGGATAGAGTAGGTATTTAGGATTAGGATGAGTTTGGATATCCTAAGTTGGTTTTCCAATGGTTAGCATAGTAGGTATGTTGGGATTCGTTCTGGAGGGGATTGGTAAGATGGTTTTCCATCTTGAAAAAATGTGGGAGAACCCTTAAGAGGGTGTATAGTATTCTGGGTACTGGCAGTGAGCATGAAAATTTCTCTAGGGATTGGTGGAGTGTGTAAAGTAGGGTTCCTTTGGAATTATATATTGAGATAGATAATTTATGTGGTGTTCATTGTGAACCTAGGAATGGATTTTGGATTTTGTTTTTTGACGGATTAGAAGTGCGTTTCCTAAAACAATTTGGGTTCTTGGATTGTAATGTTTGTATGTTATCAGGACTGGGATGGTAATGTGGGAATTGGAATGGGAGTTTGATAAGTATATTTATTCAAAGGTTAGGTAGATCCAATGGTCTATATGAACACACTGGGTTATTGGATTTGGGTTGGTATCAATGAAAAAGACTACATAGTCACCTTCATGAGTGAGATGGGGATAGTTATTGGATCAGATTATTTTGTTTAGTGAGATTTTTGGGGGCTAGTTATATGAGGCTAAATATAGGTTTTACCCTAGTAGAGAAATAGGTATAGAACTAAGTATATTTTAGTGCCAAATTATGGGTTGTTTGGATTATGGTATACCTAATCTTGTTAGTGGTTGTTGGTGAGGCTATGATTTGGAGACATAGAGATCAATGTATAGAGTTGTACTGCTAAATTCCCCATTCTTCACAAATTCTAGATTTTTGTGTTTTATTGTATTCCATGGGTGATATCTCATTAACCTCAGTCCCTACATCATGTTGGTGGTTTGGAATATACCATATTTTGGAAATAATTCTATCTTTTATGGATCTTCTTCCACTATTTGTGATTAGTTATGGGACCAACATCATGTTCGAGGTTCAACTCATGTAAAAAGTTAGAAATGGTTCTCCCTCCTAGGGATCTACTTCAAATTGTTATGTTTATTCATGGGACCTACCTCTTAATAGTGGTTTGAATCATGTTGGAGGTTAGATATGATTCAACCTCCTCGAGGTTCTCTTCATATATGTTTTTTTTTGTGATGATGAAGTTTCCTGGTTATTCATGGATCACTAAGGAAGGATTCCTCATTATCTATATATATGTCTCTCATTTACCTTGATGGGGTTCCTATTACATGAGATTGAAATTAACATGGTTCACTAGAGGTGATTATATTATGTATTTTCAGGTGTTGTGGTGGCTTGGTTAACACAGGATAACCCGATATGTATGATTGTATACTTTACATGTTATTTTTTATTTATTTTTCACATGAAAACACATATATATGATGGAATATATTAAGGAACTCATTTTTGGTTCTCTACTGATATTTATTTATCATTGGCCAATATGGGTACCTCGGTTTGTGTTCAGACCACATATATATTATATAGGTATGTTCATAAGTTGCACGGTTGATCAGGATGGATCATTTCAACTTCGATTATAGATGGTATTGAAGTAACGCTTTGGGTTAAAGTTATATCATTTTTTATTATTCTATTTTTTTATCAAACTAGTGGTAGATCTATTGTGATGTATAATAGTATGAATGCATGTCCATTTATTATAGAAAAAGTGTCTATTTATTTTTTTATGGTTTTATTATAAGGGGTTTTCATATGCATACTCTGATATGTGGTTTTTGGATGATGTTTTATTTTTTATTTTTTATTTATGTTTTTGATATATAGAGTATAGTCTCCCAAATACTGATCATAGTCTATTTTGATTGATCAACATCCTCTAGAGTATGGATAGGTTACTTGAGGTCATGTGATACCACTGACATGGTTTTAATTCTGGTAATTTTAGATAGGTTGTTTCAAAATGGTTTCTTATTTTTTTTAGGTTGTTTTACTATTTTTAATTTGGTGTATGGAAATAAGAAGTTATCATGGACTGGGATTGACCCCGGTAAAGTGCATCATGAACACCTGTTTGGTGGAAAGTGTACATTACCAAGTTTAAGGGATTCTGGATATTAGTTTTTTTATTGTACTTGATATTTTTTTTTAAAATATGACGTGCTAATTAATATTTTTGTTTTTGTTTTTTACTCTTGTATTGAAGTGAGAAGATGCATGTTTTCAAGAATTATTTTAGATGCATGGGTTTTTTTGTACATGTGTGTGACTGAATGGGATTTTAAAGTGTCTTTTAAAAGGAAAAGGGTTTTAGAAAATCTAATTTAAATAAAAATAATAATCATTTTGGGAAGTTTTTTGAAATTTATTAATTATTTTAAATATTTGTAATTGTTTCGTCAGTTTTTTTGGACAGTATATTATTGGATAATTAATTAATTAATTAAAATTATTGGAAATGGTTTTAAGTGTTATTTCCTAAATATGATTAAAATTTTAAAATGTTTAGGTGTCTCATGGTGACCCTTACTAGATTATTTTAGGAATTGATGCCTTTATAATTGATTTGTACAGACTGGGTATGCATGAGATATGGATTAGAATGGGTACATATTTCATTTATGAGTTTGATATCCTTGAGAAGGTAGAGAAAGGAATGTGGGATGCCTTTGGAAATTAATATATAAAATTATGATAGTGATTTGGTATTGTAGTTATATTCAGAGAGCTAGATTGATTGCATGCTTATTTAAGTTATATTCATGTGTAGTTTTCATTAGGATATTGAAAGGAGATTGAATCAACTATCAATAGGTGGTTCAAAAAGATATTAATTACCTATGGTTAAACTTTATCATAGTGGGAGCCAATGGTATTCTCTAAGGAGGGATTAAAATCTACTTGCCACAATTAGTAAAATTGTCTTTTGTGAATTTCAGTTTGATAGAACTAGAAAAAATTTAGACAAGTTTGATTTTATCAAAGTGGTGATATGTTATTGGTTCAAGGGTTGGATTACCAATTGTAATGTTATCCCAAAGTTAAAAATGGCCCACTATTCTTATTATTAATATATAAGTGAAATAATATGCATTCTCTTTATCCTTAATCTTAGGTTGAGATAAATTATGTGGTTTAATAAATTCGTAAAAAAATATTGGTCAACCCCTCTTTGTATGTGTTTCAGAAGATATCAAATGAAACCTCGAGAATAAACTACCCCTAAGATACTCAATAAAATCCAAATAAAGTTAAGGAACTCCTAAGTAATTCAAGGATAATTCACTTCCTTATATGCACATATCAAAAATAGTTAAATAATCACAACTCAATCTTTCATATTCATTCATATATAAGTAAAACATTTAGGGATAAATATGATCATCATCCCAAGAATTAAACAGTACACAATAATAATAAAGTGAATATAGTCTCATTAAAAATAATACCCTACCCCTAAATAAATAAATAAATCCACAAAAGAATAATTTTATTCGTTGAATTAAAGACTTCGGAATTATAAGAGGGTCAACATTCCCCATATCCCAATCATTAAAAGGTTTTACCCCTCTTTGTGGGAGGTTACAGGAATCAAAAAATGGGAAAATAGAAAATATACAAGTATAGAAAAATAAATACTCAAACATTGATCCTCATTTATCTCAGCCTCCAACCTCCTTAAATTGTTTATTTATTACTTTATTTTATTCTTATTATTTTTTTAAGATTACCATTTATTTGATTTTGAATATCCCCTTGGATATTTTAGACATCTTATAAGTCTTCATATCCGAATTCATTCCTCTATAGATCAGTTGATAGTAAAACTCATGAGCTTCATTGTTCCTTGATTCAAATATCCTCTCCCAGTCACTTATGCATATATGGCCTCCACATAGCATAAATATTATATTTATGGTAGTAATTCCTCCAATTTAATTTTGAAAATATTTCTACCCATAAGAAATTCCATTCTCAGGAACAACATATTTTTACAAATAGAAAGACCTTACATAAGTGGTCTAAGAACCAATAAATTCTTATATATGATCTTCAAAACCTTATAGGAGTATTTTAACTAAATATATTCAAATAAAATAACCTTATGTAAGTTCTATAAAAAACTAAGTGTGCTCCTCTAAATATCTTATGTATTAACAATTCAGCTTGTAATAACCATATGTTTAACAAAATAAGTTATGTATCATAAGGGACCTTTAGTAAATCTTTATTTATCTCTAAAACTATATTATGTTTGAGTAGGAAAACCTTATTTATCTCCAGGATTCTTTAATACCCACCTAAAATTTAAAAGGAATATTTCTTACTTATCAAGGAAATATTTTATTAATGAATATGAATTCCAAAGTCATGATCTATAAAATTTTATTTATCACATTAAATATCTTACACATCCCATTAATTTATCAATTATACCTAATTAAACATTAGAAACTAAGGAATTTTCCACACATATCAAAATGAATTCCTCACTTATTGTCTTCATTGCCTATAGAATATTATGTGTAGACTTTTATAGATTCCCTTCATCAACTTCTTCCTTTTTCTTTCATTCAAAATATAAATTCAAATTCTTATCAATAGTTGGATATTAATTTTATTCAATAAATTCAATAAATATATTAAATTCAAAATTTCATTCATTTTAAGAAATGTTTACAAAATCCAATGAAATGGTCTTTAATTTCCAAAACTCTCTAAAAATAAATTAATTAATAAATTTTAGGAAATATAATGAGTTTAAAAAAATATATAATGAATTTATTTCCTCTATATATGATCTTGTATGGTTAGGTATAGGGTCAGTATAGCATGGGTGGATGATTTTTGGTTTTGGAATCATGGTTCAGTGATGTGTGTGGTGTAGTTAGGTTTATATAAGTGATATTACTTGAGATTTTGGGAAATGAGGCACTGATATTGATTCAGTATAGATGTTTTTACATGAAAATGGGTCCATGGATAGTTGATTATCCATGTGATACTATGTTTATAGAGGTATGACTCGTGGAAGAATGAGTCTTTTTGTATAATTAGGTAATTTTAGATTGTATACAGATTTTTTTAGTTCAGATGATATTGATACAGATAGTATACTAGAACTAGTGAGATGGTTCATTATAGAGTTCTCTATTTCATTAAAAATGGGAGTGAATGATTATGTGTTCATAGGGAGAGGTCTCAATTCGTAGAGGAAAATGCACATTGATTATGTGTGGGGCTTCTAATATTTCTGTATTGATGCATGTAAGCCATGTTTATGGGTTCTGGGAGAAATATAGGGGTTATAATACCCAGTTTATATGGTCTTTTTGGGATGGTAGTTAGTAACCTTTAGTCCATAGTGGATTGAAGATAATTTTTCAGGATTTGGTGAGATCTTCTCAACATTTCTGATAATAATGTGAGTTTTATGAAATGATTTTATTGTGTTAATGGATTTTGGATACACTATTTTATTAGAATCAGTGTAAGGAAATTGATATAGTGGGGATAACACCATTTACTACATGATGATTTTATCCAAATTTCAAGATCATTTTTGTGAATATAAATGGTGGAATTCCTACTAAAACTGACATAGGTGGGAGTTTGTATTTCTAGCTAGCACTTGGGTATAAGTGGTCGAGTCATGTCTAGTTAGTATGTTTGGTAGCTTTATGGATGTGGTATTTTGAAAATAGGTTATGTTTTCTTATAAATATGATGATAAAGATACTCTTATAGTGGGGAGTATCTTATCAGTCACTGGTATATGAGCCCTATGATTGGAGGGTCATGGTTTTGGTAAAACTAATAGGTGAGTGGTTTAGATCCCACTTGGATGTAGATGTGTTTCCAAAAAACATTCAACCCAAAACTATGGTAAATACCATATTAGGACTCAGTTGATTTGTTCAAGTGCATCCAATACATTAAGTATTCATACTGAATAGAATTCGATGTTTTATATGGGGGCTCAGATTAGAGTTACATCAGTACTTGTAGATAGGTAATGTCTATAGAATATTTAAATGGAGTATTTAACCATTGAAATGCATTTATTTTTTGGTTAAAACATCATTGTGGGTGTTTGTGTGTTTTCATGATGCCTCTGAGGGTTAAATCATGGTGGTCAAATAGAGTTGCCGGAGGGTAAGTGTGAGAGGTTGATTGTTTTTTAGGGAATTTTTCTAGAAGAGGAACGACTAGTATTTCATTATGTAATTTATTGTGGGGATATGGAAACTAAATCATGTATATTTTTTGGGAAATGATGAACATTTTTTGAGGAATGGATCAGAAATTTTTAGAGGCATAATAGGTTATCTGGGTTCAGTTTGTGGGGTACCTAACTTTCACCTAATTTAAATCAAAATTGAGTGTGAAGAATGGTATAAAATTCCAATTGATTTATTAGAAGTCAAAATCTATTACCAAGTTATTATAAAGGATGATAATTCATATTATGGGGAGTTTATAATAACCCACATCATTACAGGTTGTAGAAATAATGGAAAATTTTAATTTATGGGAGACGAATCCTATATGAGTATGAATTTTTTGATTCTGATGAAATCATTGGTTGTTTTTTGATTAGGAAGAGGATATTTTTAGAGGTTTTCATATTTTTAATAGGTGAATGTAGATATTGGGAAAGGGTTATAATAGGTCGGTGGTGTAGAAATGTGTTGCAGACACTACTAGGTACCTGAAAGTGATAGATCGATTACTTGATGAGTATCTAGTGGTGTGGAATTCTATCAACTAACATTAGATACTTAGCGGTTGAGTATTAAATACTTATTGGTGTGACCAACCTGGTGTGCTTCTGCTCAAGACACCAAGTACCCGGTAGCAGTATACTGGCAACCCAGCCTGGTCTGGGTCTATTTTTAAAAATAAGGGTCACAATATTTTTTCATGATCATTATGACAACCTTGATTTTATTACAAACTTAAACATGATTTATTACATAAAACTTCACTTGATACAACAAAGAAGATCGAGAGTTTTAGTGTCTTTGGGGCTTTGGATCATTACATAAAAACTTAAAACATGAAATACAACATCTCTATTGAAAACTTCCTTTACATGACCACTACATTCCCTCGTACTTAGCATTGCATGAGATAACCTGAGAACATGCATAAGAAAAGGGTGAGCTATAAAGCCCATTAAGGGAGTACACATGGAATAGAATGAGGAGTACAATACATGTTAGACATTAGGAATATCAATATATCACAATAGAAAAATGAACATAAAGTCATGATAAATCATGATAATCATAACATGGAAATGTGGAAACAACACTTAACATGGAATTAGCAAGAGCCAAGGCTCATTGCACATGGAGCATGAGTAAACCCTCATTGCACATGAAGCACGAGTAAACCCTCGTTGCACTTGAATTAGCATGAGTCAACACTCATTTCACATGACGTATCATGATACTATACTTTACCCAATGTATTGGAGCTCTATAAGGGCGCACCCTTCTTAAACATTTCATTTCATGAATAAGTCTGCCACATGGATCATAAAACATGGATTCATTAAACATAATCATTTATTCCATGATAAAGGAATGTGGAATTCATACATGAAACTTTATAATAAATAATTAAATTTGCACAAAGTTGAATATCCTTGATGGAGAAATGGGCATGGTATTTACTACACAATGGCATTGGCTTAGAAAGTCGGTGCGATTTCGGCAGCGTAACGGCGTGTCATAAGAATTCATAAAAAAATGTTGATGAGAGAGAAATGGGTTCCTCATCATATTTACATGTAATGGACAGTAAGGAGGTCATGTAGATACATGTCCCAACAACTGTAATGGAATTTAGATTCATGATACAAAAGTATTTCTTGAATGTAAATGAGGAGAGAGAAGTTCGTTTCGGAATTTCGGCATAGTAACGGGTGTACATGGGAGGCATTTAATGAGAGAGAAAGGTGTCTCCCATCATTTAAACATAAATAGGGAAGTATGAGGGAGTTTTGAAACCATACCCAAACATTCATAATTGAAATTAAAAGGGAAAAACAACTTAAAAAAATTGGACAAAAAAGAGAAAAGAAGAAAAACCCCTTACTTGGAAGTGTGCTTCCAAAGGCTAGAGAGAGGCTTGTGAGAGGCTTCTTAGGAGCTTGGGGCACCTTCGAAGGATTATAGAGAGAGTAGGTCATAGGTTGGACGAACTCCATAGGCTTTGAGTGAGGACAAAGTGGGAGCTTGGGTGGGTTTATATAGGAAAGGTGAGGGAATTCTTTATTATTTAGGTTTGGGTCCCCTTACATTAAATTAATCCAAACCACAAACCATACCATGGTTTTTGCCCATGGTTTTTGGAAAAGGGAAGAGGAAAACAATATTTTATAAGGCCAAAGTCCGAACTTCTTAAAATAATAGGGTTGCTTATGTGGAGGTGAGTCACACTCCCATGGAAACAATTTAAAAAGACAAGGTGTTTAATAAGTCTTGAGGGGTCCGTTAATTATTTGAAAAGTAAGTCAAACAAACCCAAAATCAAATTATTTTATTGGTAAAACATATACGGGCCGAAAATAAAGATTATAGTATTTTATTACATCACTATTGGGTCATTATGATGTCATAAAACACATTATATATTTAAAAGGTATTCAAATTTTACGCAAAAATTTGATTATCTCAGAAAATTACGAAAAATTCACCATTGGATAATTTAGATGTCCTGATTCCAGAAATAACATTTATTTTATCTAAATAATTTTCTAAATATGTTAATTTTCACTTTTAAAATAAAAACTGACATTTATCCAAAATTCACGGGTTTTGACAGAAATAGATTTCAAACCTTAATAAAAATTACAATTGCATTCATAAAATTATAAGATAATTTAAATTTAATAAAAAATAATTTAATAATAATAATAATATTTTATTAAAATATTATTAAATTCAAAAATCCCTTAATTTAATAAAATAGAATTCTTAATTAAATAATCACTAAAAACATTATTTGTACTTTAAAAACTATTTACAATGTATCAATAATGACAAGAAAGTATATTCATTATTATATACAAAAAATAATGTACATGAACATAGTAATATTTATTTGTTACATAACCCCTTAAAACAGCCACATAAGACCTACGGGTAAGGTGTGCGATGGTGACAGACTCTTGGGGTGGCTCAGATAACATCGCTCGAGTGGTAATTTCTATCAACTTATACTTCTCCCGTAGACGGTCTCGTTCGAGCTTGACATGATGAAGCTCAGCATGGGCTTGGTCATGAGCGAAGCCCAAGGATGCCACCTCTTTTCTGGGCTCCGACAAATGGGCTTCGTATGGGGAAATTCTACTAGATGAGGTCATCGCTTACTTTGTCTGAGTAAATTTTGATTTGTTAAAGCTCTATATTAATAATAATCACGTGATCACTGTTCAATGGCTATATTAGCAATGGTCAAAATTCTTAACATAAACCAAAGAATTTTACATTTTATATAAACATAAAGAGACATTTAATTAGATCAAGAGGGATTTCCATTAATGAAACTTTGGGTCGTTACAATATTCCCCCCTTAAGAAATTTCGCCCTCGAAATTTTCCTTTTCCCACACTAAAATAGATTTGTGTAACTCAGCTTCATAATTTCCTCTGATTCCCAAGTCTCTTCTTCAAACTTTTTATTTCTCTACAACACCTTGATAAGGGGAATTTTCTAATTTCATAGAACTTTTTCTCTACAATATAAGATCTTCACTGGTTGCTCCTCATAAGAAATATCATATTCCAATTGTACCACCTCAGAAGAGAGTACATGTGAAGGGTCCGGTATGTACTTCCTTAAGAGGGATACATGAAAGACATAATGTACTTTGGCCATAGTAGGTGGAAGTTCTAGTCGATAGGCCACATCCCCGACACGATCAAGAATCTCGAAGGGGTCAGTGTACCTTGGAATTAACTTCCCTTTCTTTATAAACATCATGACCTTCTTCCACAGAGATATGCATAGAAAAAACATGTCTCCAACTTTAAACTCAAGGTCTCGTCGATGATTATTTGCACAACTCTTCTTTTGACTCTAGGCTGCCTTGATATGCTGCTGAATGGTTTTCACCTTCTCCACCATTTCCTCGACCATTTCTGGTCCAAGCATCTTACGTTCACCGACCTCATCCCAACATGCTGGTGTTCTACACCTTTTCCCATACAGGGCTTCATATGGTTCCATTTGGATGCTCAAGTGTAAACTATTATTATAAGATAACTCAACCAAAGGAATATGTTGATCCCATACTCCTTTAAAGTCCATTGAGCATGCCCTTAACATATCCTCAAGTGTTTGGATAGTCCTCTCGGATTGGACATCAGTTTGAGGATGATAATCCGCACTGAAGTTCAGTTCAATATTCAGATCATGTTGAAGACTCTTCCAAAACATAGAGGTGAATCTTGGATCTCAGTCATACACAATAGATAGTGGTACTCCATGGAACCTTACCACTTCCCAAATATATATCCATTCCAGTTGATCCAATGAGAAATCCTCTCGAATAGAAATGAAGTGTGCAGTCTTTGTAAGACGATCCACCACAACTCAGATCACATTGTTGCCTTTAAATGTCCTCAGAAGTCCGGTGACAAAGTCCATGGTGATGTTCTCCCATTCCCATTCTGGTATGGGCAATGGTTTCATCATCCCCTTAGACCGCTTCCTCTCTGCGTTCACTTGCTAACACACGAGGCACTTTGATGTATATTCAGCGATCTCCTTCTTCATATTATCCCACCAAAAGTTTTCTCGGAGATCTCGATACATCTTTGTGGTCCCTGGGTGAATAGAGAAATTTGAACTATGTGCATCATCCAAAAGTTTCTTCTTCAGATCCGGACTTGATGGAACACATAGTCTTTTCCCAAACTGCAAAATTCTTTATTCATTAACATTAAACTCCGAGGATTTACTTTTTTTGATAGCTTCCACTTTTTCTTGAATTCCCACATCATTATTTTGAGCATCCTTTAACCATTCCAAAATAGACAGTTGATCAATCATTTGTGAAAGTATTGATGATGTTCCCTTCTCTATGATTCCCATGTCCATATTCATCAAGTCTATGAAGATTGGATCCTTCTCAATTCTCATCATTGATATAATCATTGGGTCCTTTCTACTTAGGGCATCTTCCACCTTGTTTGCTTTTCCAGGGTGGTAATGTATTGAACAGTAATAATCCTTTATGAGATATATCCATATTCTCTGGCACATATTAAGCTCTTTCTGTGTGAATATATATTTAAGACTCTTTTGGTCAGTATATATCTCACATTTCTCTCCATAGAGATAATGCCGCCAGATTTTCAAGGCAAAGATCACCGCCGCCAACTCTAGATCATGTGTTGGATAGTTTCTCTCATGGATTTTCAACTGCCTTGAGGCATAGGATATAACTTTATCATTCTGCATCATCACATAGCCTAAGCCCTTCTTTGAAGCATCACTGAATACCACAAAAAGTTCCCCACTTGTGGGTAAAGTGAGCACGGGCGCAGTGATAAGCCTCATTTTCAACTCCTTGAAGCTTTCTTCACATTCATCACTCCAAGAAAACTTTACTACCTTCTGAGTTAACTTGTTAAGAGGGTTGGACAATTGTGAGAAATTCCTCACAAATCGTCGATAATATCCAGCTAACCCCAAGAAGCTACGAATATCCGTTACTGATGTTGGCCTCCACCATCCCTCAATTGCATCTGTTTTGGAGGAATCCAAAGATATCCCATTGGTTGTGATGATATGGCCCAAGAATGAGACTTCCTTCAACCAGAACTCACACTTTTTGTACTTTTCATAGAGCTTCTCCTTGCGCAAAGTCTCCAGTATAGTTCTTAAATTCTCCTCATGATCCTCCTTGGTTTTGGAATATATTAGAATATCATCTATAAAGACTAACACAAATTTTTCTAGGTAATATCTAAATACTCTATTCATTATGTCCATGAAGATTTATGGAGCATTAGTGAGTCCGAAAGGCATTACTATGAATTCATAGTGCCCGTATCTTGTGTGAAAAGCAGTCTTGGGGATATCTTCCTTCTTCACCCTTACTTGATAATATCCCGACCGTAAGTCCACATTGGAGAAGTATTGTTCTCCACGCAGCTGATCGAACAAGTCATCAATTCGTGAGAGAGGATACTTGTTCTTTATCGTGATTTTTTTAATTTCACGATAATCGATGCAAAGCCGCATTGACCCATCCTTCTTCTTGACGAAGAGTACTAGTGCACCCCATGGTGAAGCATGTGGTCATATAAACCCTTTATCCAGATTATCTTGTAGTTGTTTCTTCAGCTCTTCAAGCTCTACAACAGCCATTCTATATGGAGTCTTGGATATTGGTAATGCCCTGGGTATAAGTTCAATTGAGAATTCAACATCTCTTATAGGAGGAAGACCAGGCATTTCCTCAGAAAAACACTTCCGTGAATTCCCTCATAATAGGAATTTCTTCAAGGATGGTTTCTTCCTTGGACTCAATCATCTGATCCAGATATGCCTGCTCATAGGGCAGTAATATCCATTCTTTAGATGATGTAGCTAAATGAGATTTATCTTCCTCCTTACACTTGTAAATAATCGAGGGTCGATTCTCCATATGGAGTGTGATTTCTCTCTCCCGAAAATTTATGTTGGCTCTATATAAGGAAAGTCAATCCATGTTAATAATTGCCTCAAATTCCACCAGAGAGAGTATGACGAAGTTCGCCGGGAAATTCAATCGACAGATTATAATAGGGGAGGAATTATATTCATTGGATGTAATGATTTCCCCATTTGTCGTACTCACTGACATCTTCACTTCCATGATTTTTGGTGGTGCTGGGATTGATATACTAAACTTTCGAGATATAAAAGAATGTGTATAACTTGAATCAAAAAGCATGTTCTCTATTCTTGAATGAATAACTAGCGTACCTGTCACCACTTCGTTGTCGGGGTTCACTTCGGTAGAAGTGATGGAAAAAGCTCTTCCTTGTTTCCTTGGAGGTTGTTGCTTGCCTCTAAAAACCCTTAGATTAGGGAAGTGATTTGCAAAATGACACGGTTCCTTGAATTTCTAGCATTGAACAATGTGTTGAGGTTCGAACGGAGCGTTCCTCTCCTCTGTTGCAGTCTCGGGTCTTTCTTGCCGACAGTTAACTGTTAGGTTCCCTTCTCTTCCACACCTGGAGAATTTCCTCGTCCACTTAAGGAAATTTCCAGGGTGCTTCTTTTCGCACTTTTGGAAAGTGGGGTGGAGGATCTTCTTAGCACCATTGGAATTATCCATCGGACCACCAGCATTGAAGTCCACCTTGCGCTTCTTATCCCCATGATACCCCTGTGATTCTCCGATCTCCATTTCGACCATGAGGGCACATCGTACAATTTCCTCATAGCTGTCGAAGTCACGGATTGCTAATTCTTTCCGTTGGCTAGGCTTAAACCCACCAAAAAAGCGATCAACTTTGCATTTGGGGGTAACGACAAAGCCGGAAGCGTATCATGCAAGCCTTGTGAAGTTTTCCTCATATGCTCCAACAGATTCTTCATCTTTTTTCGTAAGGGAAAGGAAGTCCCTTTCCATCTTAACTCGGAGGGTGTGTGGAAAATATTTATCGAAAAAGATCTTCCAAAAATCCTTCCATTCCAACGCCTCGATCTCCTCCTTAGGCTTCGTATTTTTGATCAACGTCCACCATTGATTAGCTTCACCCTCCATACGATAAGCTACCAGGAGAACCTTCTCTTGTTCAAAACATTGAAGGATGGAGAAGATCTTTTCAATGGAGTTGATCCATTGTTCAGCATTCGTGGGATCGGATTATCCAATGAAAGTAGGAGGCATTTGTCTCATGAAGCTCTCGATAGCAACTTGTTCTTTCTTAGGGGGGGTTGAACGTTCCTCTTGACCCGTTTTTCTATTCCAAACTTGATTTAACTGAGAGAGAAGTGGGAAAAAGTTTGTGATTCCTGCTCCCATTGGATTGGGCATCTCATTAGCACAGTCATCACACTGATCTTCACAACGGTTGTTATCCTGAGTCCTCCTATTACCGGCCATTGGCTGGAATAAAAGTAAAATTCGGGGTAACACATAAAGGGTAATCCAATGACAAAAGTTGATGACTTATAAATAAAAGTTTATTTCCTTAACTCATGAGCCTATTATCTTCAATCTAGTCTTTTTATTATCTACGTTCTAACATATATTCTTAGGGGAATTTTTTTAATTCCCTTAATAAGGGTTCATACTAAGCTTTTAAATTTATCAAAACATATCCCCCGGGAGTGTCATAACCAAGAGTGCAGTAAGGCCCATTTTCGTGCACCAGTTCCTGTTCGATTCTAGATCAAAGCGGTGTTTTCGGGTTTTACCCCTATGATACATCTGTGCCAGAGCCGCCTCTACCTACTCGTATCCAGACAGGGATGTATTTTCTTGATAACCCACTTACTCAATACTCACCAAAACTTAGAGATTTTTTTATTATACTTAGTCTTGTCTCTAAGGCTTTACTAGGGTTTTCTAATCCTAATCCCAAAAATAACTAAACCTATCCTCTGATACCAACTTTGACAACCCTTCTTTTATTAAAAATTTAACATTATTTATTACATATAACTTCACTTAATACAACAAAGAATATAGAGAGGTTTAGTGTCTTTGGGGATTAGGATCATTACATATAAAACTTCAAACATGAAATACAACATCTTTATTGAAAACTTCCTTTACATGACCACTATATTCCCTCGTACTTAGCATTGCATGGGATAACCTGAGGACATGCATAATAAAAGGGTGAGCTATAAAGCTCAGTAAGGGAGTACACATGAAATAACATGAGGAGTTAAATACATGTTAAAAATTAGGCTTATCAATAGAGCACAATAGAAACATGAACATAAAGGCTTGATAAATCATGATAATCATAACATGGAAATGTGGCAACAACACTTAACATGGAATTAGCATGAGCCAAGGCTCATTGCATATAGATCATGAGTAAACCCTGATTGAACATGAAGCATGATTAAAACCTCGTTTCACTTGAATTAGCATGATTCAACACTCATTGAACATGAGGTATCATGATACTATACTTTACCCAATGCATTGGAGCGCTATAAGGGTGCACCCTTCTTAAACATTTCATTTCATGCATAAGTGTGGCACATGGATCATAAAACATGGATTCATTAAACATAATGATTTATTCCACGATAAAATAATGTGGAATTAATACATGTAACTTTATAATCAATAAGTAAATGTGCATAAAGGTGAATACCCTTGATGCAGAAATGGGCATGGTATTCACTACAGAATGGCATTGGCTTAGAAAGTCGGTGCGATTTCGGCAGCGTAACAGCGTGACATAAGAATTCATAAAAAAGGTTGATGAGAGAGAAAATGGTTCCTCATAATATTTACATGTAATGGAAAGTAAGGAGGTCATATATATACATGTCCCAACAATTGTAATGGAATTTAGATTCATGATACAAAATTATTGCTTGAATGTAAATGAGGAGAGAGAAGTTCCTTTCGGAATTTCGGCATAGTAATGGGTGTACATGGGAGGAATTTAATGAGAGAGAAAGTGGTCTCCCATAATTCAAACATAAAGAGGGAAGTATGAGGGAGGTTCAAAACCATACCCCAATATTCATAATTGAAATTAAAAGGGAAAAACAACTTAAAGAAAATTGGACAAAAAAGAGAAAGGAAGAAAAACCCCTTACTTGGAAGTGTGCTTCCAAAGGCTAGAGAGAGGCTTGTTAGAGGCTTCTTGGGAGCTTGGGGAACCTTGGGAGGATTACAGAGAGAGTAGGTCAGAGTTTTTAAGAACTCCAAAGGCTTTGAGTGGGGAGTAAGTGGGAGCTTGGGTGGGTTTATATAGGAAGGGTGAAGGAATTCTTTATTATTTAGGTTTGGGTCCCCTTACATCCAATTAATCCAAACCACAAACAAACCCATGGTTTTTGCTCATGGTTTTTTTCAAAGGGTAGAGGAAAAAAATATTTTATAAAGCCAAAGTCCTAAATTCTTAAAATAATAGGGTTTCTTATGTGGAGGTGAGTAACACTCCCATGGAAAACAATTTAAAAAGACAAGGTGTTTAATAAGTCTTGAGGGGTCCATTAATGCTTTGAAAAGTAAGTCAAACAAACCCAAAATCACATTATTTTAATGGTAAAACATATATTGTCCTAAAAAAATATTATATAATTTTATTACATCACTATTAGGTCATTATGATGTCATAAAACACATTATATAATTAAACGGTAATCAATTTTTACCCAAAAATTTGACTGTCTCAGAAAATTATGAAAAATTCACCGTTGGATAATTTCGACATCCTGATTCCAGAAATAATATTTATTTTATCTAAATAATTTTATAAATATGTTAATTTTCACTTTTAAAATAAAAACCGACATTTATCGAAAATTCATGGGTTTTGATAGAAATGGTTTTTAAACCTTAATAAAAATTACAATTGCATTCATAAAATTTTAAGATCATTTATATTTAATAAAAATTAATTTAACAATAATAATAATAATTTATTAAAATATTATTTAATTCAAAAATCCCTTAATTTAATAAAATAGAATTCTTAATTAAATAATAACTAAAAACATTATTTGTACTTTAAAAACTATTTACAATATATCAATAATGACAAGAAAGTATATTCATTATTATATACAAAAAATAATGTACATTAACATAGTACTATTTATTTGTTACATAACCCCTTAAAATAGCCGCATAAGACCTAAGGGTAAGGTGTGTGATGGTGATAGACTCTTGGGGTGGCTCGGATAACATCGCTCGAGTGGTAATTTCTATCAACTTCCACTTCTCCTGTAGACGGTCCCGTTCGAGCTTGACATGATGAAGCTCATCTTGGGCTTGGTCAAGAGCGAAGACAAAGGATGCCACCTCTTTTCTAAGCTCCATCAAATGGGATTCGTATGGGGAAATTCTACTAGATGAGGCCATCGCTTCCTTTGTCTGAGTAAATTTGGATTTGTTAAAGACCTATATTTATACTAATCATGTGATCACTGTTCATCGACTATATTAGCAATGGTCAAAATTCTAAACATAAACCAAAGAAGTTTACATTTTATATAAACATAAAGATATATTTAATTAAATCAAGAGGGATTTCCATTAATGAAACTTTGGGTCGTTACAATCATCTCCTACTATAAATAAACACTAAAGGGGGTTCTGGGGAGATCATTTCATCCCATTAATCCTCTACTTATTACTCCAATGGATTCCCCTTAATGAGGGATAATTTAGATGTCATTTCCATAGTGTTTTAGAAGTATGAACACCATTTTACCTACGGTTTTCTTCCTTTTGTTTTACCTATAATTCAGGGTGATCTTGGGTTAGGGATTAGTTGATGTTTCCATAATAGCATGGTGGAATTCTCTCAAACCATGGATATTTGGTGTGTAGTGGATAGAGGGTGTTGAGAGATAATTAACATAAGTATTTGTTCACTGTTTTTCTTGAGTTAATTCATTTGAAAAATATAGGTTTCTAATTTAACTAGTAAAAAATAGGATTCGAATGGGTGTTGATTAATGGTTATTTATCTCATAGAGTTTCTAGGGATATATTTTGGACTTTTCATGCATCACTGGTTGCAGTTTCAGTAAGGGGAAATTACTCGGTGAGATTTTTAGGATTATTACTCCTTAACTAAAATTATTTAATTAATTATAAATGTAAATAATTCTTTATATAACACTTATGGTATGAGATAGGGGGTCATGGGTTTACATTGTTTTGTATAATCTAAGATTAAAAAGGGTAGATCATGTATTTAAGAGTGTAACTCCATATTCAAGGTATTTGGTCCCTATAATACTTAACTAGATGCTTGTTTATATTCAGTTATGTATGTCCTCATATGGGGATCAGGTTTAGGTAATATAAAAGGTAATTAGAGTGACCTAAGTGAGAATTTTGGTGGTATAGAGCCTCTTAGTGATTGGATCAAGAGGTCCTTTTTTCTTTGAGTGATTTATAATCACTCGATGACTTCATTTCCAAAGGGTGAGGATGTTAGTTGGTTGTGTGAGGGGTTAGGGTAGGTCTTTGGGATCATGCTGAATTTAGATAGCATAGGTTTATTTATCTTGGGAAAATATAGTTGAAATATTAGGTGTAGGACTATATTAGAAGGGTAAGATTATTTTTTATCCCATGGATGGTTGTGAACACCCTCAGGATGGTGTCTTAGAGTCTTAGTATTATAATTGTGTGTGATAATTCTTTAGAGGATTGAGGGAGTATAGTGAGAAGGGTTTCATCAAGATTATTTTATTGAGTTATCTCCTTTGAGAGGTGTGTGATGGGAACCCAATCATGGGTTGTGGGGTGTTTTATAAAAACAATTAAGAGAACTTCACATGGTTCTTAGGTGTGCTTAGATTAGGATAGTCATGGGGTATTGGAACTAGGTTGGTTATGTATAAATTGGAAGGTATTTGGAATATCCTACTGAGAAAAGGGTTAGTTAGAGAATAAAACCTATGGTATAATCATGGGGTATTGGATATGGGTTGGAATCAGTGCATAAAGTCTGGTTAGTTGATTTAATTAGCAATATTGGGATGCAGATTTATTAGGATTATTGTATATAGAGAGATTAGTAAGGGTCAATTATATGGGAATAGTTGTTGATTTTACTAAATAAAAGAGATAGGTATAGACCTGGGTATAGATGAGTTATATATTATTAGTTATATTTATGTTGATATACCCATATCTTGTCTGGGTAGATCTGGGTGAGGTTGCATCCAGGAGACCTTGGGATTGAGGTGTATAATTACACCATCTAGGTTATTATTCTTCTGGAATTATGTAAATTCATGTTTGGTTATATTTCAAGGGTTATATATGATTATCCATGAGATATACCTCATATTTTTTGTATTTTGAGTTATGATGTAAATGATTAAACCTTCTCTGAATCTAGTTCTTTTATATACAATTTTCAAAAAGACCAACCTCATTATGGTGGTTAGGATCATGTATAATGTTGGTAAATATTATCCCTACTCAGTATTAACATTATATTTATGAATTTGGCCATGGTAAATACCTCATGAGGTTATTTTGGATCATGTGGTATGTTGGTGATGATTCTCCATCCTTAGGATATGTTTCCTCTATATATTCCAAGCTATGGTAAGGAAATTTTCTAGTTGTTCAAGGATCACTGAGAAAAATATTCATGACTTACTATGTATTCTTGAGTATAAATATATATCACCCTTACTATAATGGGTTTTCTATGAGATGAGACTATGATAAACATGGTTCTCTAGTGGTGATCAGACAATTTATTGTCAGGTTTTGTGGTGGAATGGTTAGAACATGATGAACAAACATGTATTATTGTATGCTATCCATGTTTATTTCTTTTATTTTTATTTTTTATATACATGTATATAACAGAATATATTATGGACCCCATTGGTGGTTCCCTGTTGAGATATATTTCCCATCACCCTATATGGGAACTCATGTGCACTTGTAGACTAGATTTTTGTTATGCAAGTCTGATCTAGGCTACATAGTGGATCAGGATAAAGCATCTTGACAAGGATTGGTGTTGTAGTTTAGGTGAGTATTGGGGTTAGGTTTTTAGCCTATTTTTATGTTTTATCCTTTTCTTATTTTATATATATGATCATCCTATTAGGTGATATATTGTGTTGCATGATCATATGAATTCATAACCCTTTGTTATAACATAAGTGTATATTTATTTTGTGATTGTCTTCATTTAGCAATAATTTTATATGTGTACTCTGATATGTGGTTTTCATATGATGTCTGATTATTTAATTATTATTTACGGCTATTATATAAAGAGTATAACCTCCAAAATATTGATTATAGACTCTCATCATTGGTCGATAGCCTTTGACATATGGTCTGGTGTTCCTATGGTCATATAATAACATCGGCTCAAGTGTTATTCAAGTAATTTAGTTTAGAGAATTACCAAATACATTATATTACTTAGAAGAAATAATCTGGGAAAAATATTTGAACGCATAGTTAAATGAAGTTATAAAATCTTACATATATTTTGAAAATACATGGTGAGTAAAAATTAAAATTTTTCATTATTTTTCATTTTGAAGATAATTTTATGGTGATTATAGTTCTAATATATTAAAACATAAAAATGTTGAATAAAACATTAAAAGGTTTGAAGAATCATAAAGGTCATTTCTAATTCAAAAATTATATCTAATTTTAATTTATTATTTCTTACCTAACAATATTTTTGAGACATTGATTTATTTTAGAAAATTCTTAGATAACTATATTAATAATATTATCAAATAAGTGATTTAGAGAGTCTATGGGATAGGATTATATTAACACTATTTCATTTATATAATCTATTTCTAGCTTCATTTATTGATGTTTTGGTATACATGACCATAAACCTAACAATTCATCCTAAGAGGTCATGCCTAATATATTTGGGAATATCCTATTTATATGTATATAGACATAATAAGAATTTATGTGTATAATATATATCATATAAAGGAATCAACTAATAAAGGATATTTCATTGATCACCCAACTTAGTTTTTTTCATATATCTTAATGACATTAAAACCAAATTAGATACTATATTCCATATTAATGATGGTATACTTAGAGATAGAAAATCGATATTATTTGAATAAAGTTGAGTGGGTTCAAACTCATTCATATGTGTTGTTCAATACTAAATTTGTTAGGGAATTTATCTATTAAGTGACTTCTTACACATTGAATGTATCTTTTATGAGATCTATCTGAATACCCATTATATTAATTAACAAGTATTGTTTTTAATATCATGTAATACATTGATAAGATAAAATAATAGACTCCTCATTCCATTAATTACCCAATTAATCTGCTATATTTTCAATCAATTCATTAGTGATTCAAGCATTATATATGTGTAGATGATGTTTTATTTTAATGAAATTTATTTTAAATTTATATGCCCATAACTTTATATAACTATTTATGTGCATGAATGGACCGAAGGCCTTCATTTTTATTGAATTTTGATAACCCCCCTTTTGAGGGATGAGGGGGAACCCTTACAAGGCCCGTAGGCTCATAGATTACATGTCCCGTAGGATTAGGAGATTACATAACCTGAAGGACTTAGGGAATTCAACCAGACTTTCTACAAGGAACTTCCCCTCCCCATCATATGCATCATGATAGTAGCTCTCCACCTTTGAATGACCATCTGGCTAGGCTTCCCGTGCAAGCACAGGCTGGTACCAATGGCATATCCATACCCTCTCATTTTGAAAATCCATTTGGCTCTTCTCTGGTGAGTGCACCTAATTAAGTGACTATACATTGAATAATTAATTTTAATATAAATTTTATGGTCTATTTATAATGGAAAGATGTTACAAGACTTATTATGTAAATGAATTTTGATTTGACACAAGTGATATAGTTAAAAAATAAGAGAAACAATAGTAGTGTATCTTGTCATTCCACTCATTAAAGTTATTATTAGTTTCAAATTAATGATATTATAAAATTTATATATAGTCTCATGTTAATATATATATATTTTTAAGTTTTAATGGATGATATTGTTCAGGGGACTAAAGTTCAAAACATACAATTTCTATTAGTAAACATTAAAAAATTATTATATATAGTTGATTGAATGATTAGTAAATCTTTCATATTTAAAACATAGAAAGCGAAAGATTAATTTTTTTAAAGATCAATAACATTCTAACAAATATTTTTAGTTAAAATGTTAAGGAGGAAGTATTTATATTTAAAAGTGATTAAGTAAATGTTAATTCCTTTATTGAGAAACCTCTTTATCAGAATATTATAGACTTAAAAGAAAAAGATATTTAGTGGTTTAATAAGAACATTTATGGGGATACCATATAATTTCATGATCTATTAAATGTCATAAATTTATCTCATTTAACTTTATGTTTACATTTGTTTATTAATTTTTAAATGCTTACAACTATTTATGTAAAATTGCATAGAATTTAATTAATATTATATACATGAATATGGATATATCAAGGAACATGAATAAAAATAAATTATGAATAATTAATGAGGTTATATTTTTTGATTATATATATATATATATATATGTTACCCTCAGAACATTATATTTTATCACCACTTATTTTATGGTGGATTCACTTGCATCTTCCATAGATTCTGGGATGATTTCTTTTTTATATATTATATTATTATAAATAATTTTTATATTCTTTACATATTATGATTTTTACTTCAAAAGGGTTCATTTTAACCAGAATACCTTTTAGAATATACAAATTCCCTAATAGAAGGATTTATTCATAGAATTATGGTACCCTGATAAATATATTTTCTAACACTTATTATCCCATTATAAAAGGGGTGAGTAGGTTTATTTGTTTCTTGAGGAATATGTTATGAAACCTATATATATTATCTTGTATAACTCTATACTAGATGAAATATCCCTAAGATATGCTAAATCAACTTGCAAGGGAGATAAAGGTACAATGGTTTTAATTTATAAAATAATCATTCTAATTGATTTTTTCTTTATATTGGCCAATTTTAGATCTTTCCTTGATTAATTTTTACTAGTGTTTATGGAAATGTGTTAAAATATATAGATTCATTACAATGGTAAGTTGAAAAGAGACCACATGGCATATTTTTTGGGGACACTAATCCCACCAAGTATTCTCCCCTCATAGTGGCCATAGATTCTTAAATATTGATTGAGTGAGGGATTGAGTTTTATATTAAGTAATTTAATAAAATTATTTTAAATAATTTTAAACACTTCATATATATATAATCTGAAGATAATGAATATAGGTAGAGAAAATTAATGCTTAAATGAACCAATCATTACATGGGCTTATCAATAAGCTTAGTACTCAACACATCTCATAGACATGGAATGAAATATATATAAAATATCAATTTAAAATTATTATTAAATATATAATTATATTATAAACATATGAATATCTAATTATATTATTGTTAAACTAGTTAAATGTTCTAGGTACACAAATCAATTTTATATTAGTGTGTATGATGAGTTTTCAACTTAGTTATTATGTGGTTTCCACTATTGAAATAAGTAAATTTCTTTCATAATTTTCTATAAATATATTATTTTAATTAAGAATTGTTTTATAAAAATCATTTTATATGTAATATATTAATGGTTTGATACTAGGTTATCATATAAATTGAAGGAGAAGTGAAATTTTTTAAATAGTATTAGTGTGATACTCCATTGAATTATTGGTTTTTATAATGATGTATATAAGATTTTCATGGTCCATGTGTAAGGATGGCCCATAAAAATCAATAAATGGAACACACAATGTTTTAGAAATTATATTATATTGGTTATTAATAGAGTATATATACGGAATTTGAGGATAGATTTATCATTTCTAAGTTGTAAAAAGTTTAAGGGTTTATAATTTCTTGAAATAACCCATAGGAAAAGTATTTTGGAAAAAAAATGTATTTGGGAATATTGGGAGAAAAAATAAATTAAAATGTGAGGTTTTGGGTTATAAAAAAATTAATTGAACTATATATAAACTTTAAACACTAACCATCAAGGTATCCAGGAAATAAGAAATGGTGCAGCAAGTTTTGATGGCATAGTTTGTAAATCCTAATGGAAAATTAAGAAACTCATAAAAAACTTAGGTTTTTATTATAGGTTTCCCTCTCTCTTCCTCATTATATCCTCCCATTCAACCCAAGAAACCTCAAATATACCTTCCTTTGTCATTAATTCATTTTATAACTATAGGAATTTGACATTTAATATTTTCATCCAAATTTAGGGTAATATACATTCCTCCTCTTATTTCTTTCTTATTCATATTTGTTCATGATATTAGTGGTCAAGTTCAGGGGATTTGCCTTGGAGTTACAGTAAATTAATTATAAACCATTTTGACTCAAGGTAATTATTCATAAGATTGTGAGGTAAGGATTATATACACCATTTATGGTTGGTTTGGAATCATTACTATAATGTCCCCTGATTCGGTACTCTTTCACACGGTCAAAATGGGTTGGTTACAAGACCTTAAGAGAACCTCACCATATGTCAGAGGTTGTTGACTAGATATGGGGGTATGATGAGTTTAGTGGGAATATTATACCCCTTTTTATAGAGTTACAACACAATAGAATAATCTAATAATAAATAAATATCAGAGTATCAAAAATAATGGAAATAATACAAAATTGTGGTTAAATGAAACAATAAAATCCAACTAAAATAATCCAACAAATAATAAATTAATAATGTAATTTCAATCTGAAATGTAACTAAATGTAATACTGTAATTAATACAAATAAAAGACTAGCATACTCAAACAAAATCAAAGATTCCAGTCCAGATCCCCTGGTCGATCCTGTCTCCAAACTCCAACCCATCCAGCACGAAATAGTCAATATCAAGGTCCCTTGCATGTTTCCAAACCTATATCCATGTAATCATCTCAGGTACCAAATGGAATCTTGAATAGGGTGTGATTATAACTCAGTATTTCTATGCCACAGTGTTTAAACATAACCGGTCTGATAATAAGTGCATGAAATATTGAAATAGACAAGTGTATTAATTAATTAAGAAATTAAATTAGTACCAAATCAACCTGATTCAGCTCTATGCTATAATATCTCTAAGCATGTATCATGATCATTCCAACAATAACCATATAACCATAGAATAACATAACATTCCTCAGCACCATTTTGGAATTTCTTCGAGCATGTCTCACAACCATGTCAACCATAACCATATATCCATGGTATAAATCCCACAAATCTTGGAAAACCCCACTATATAATAATTTCAGAAATCAAACAAGTCCAAGCCCAATATATAATCATTTTGGCATTCGGAAGGTCTAATCTTGGTATATAATCATTTTAGAATGTGTCACTGGGAAAAACTTTCTATATACACATTACAACATTTATCAGGAATAGCTCAGAACATAATCATTTCATCATGTCTCTAGGAATAGACCGTTATATAATAATTTCATCATGTCTCGGGGCATAGACCGATATATAAGCATTTCAGCATATAAACTATGAAAATTCCCTATATAAGCATTATCGCATGGATAATCACAAGACATGTCCTGGAAACAAGGATATCACAGTATCACATAATTAAGATCAATGGTTAATTATGAAAATTAACATTTATCATTTAATTACTCCTTTCATTTATCATTTGGTTATAAACCAACAATAATCCAATAATTTTAATAATTTGGCCAAGAAAAGGTGAATATATATCAAGAAAACATAAAAAACTTATGTCATTCTATAAACACTTTGATCCATTAGTCAATTAATTTATAAACAAATGTTTACTCACCCAAACGATATCCATAATCCAAGTCAGTAACTAATTGGATTCAAAGGGATTCCATGTAATGATCCAATTAATCATTAAATTTATTCAGACACATGTTATATTAGATAAATTGCAATATTTCACATACATTGCAATTAATCAAACCAAATGGTTAAATAATATACCCCCTTCCTCTAACTAACGATCCACAAATGCTTCCAGCAATATTTTCCAACAAGAAATAAGGTTTAGATGATCTCAAGAAGGATCCTAGACCACAAACAATCAATAATAAAACCATAAATGACCAAGGTCAAGAGATAATATTGAAAAGTTTGGAGATAAAAGAGAGAGAAGATAAAATATAACCAAAACCACTCACCAGGGATCAGATGCATGATCGAGAGGTCTAGAATCAAGAGAGGTGCTCAAAAATAACCTAGAAACTTCCCTAGGGCAGAGAGAGGAAAGATGCATGTGAGAATGAGAAATTTTCAAATTTAAAAAACACTTAAAACCATTGATCATGATAAATACATGGAATGTAATGTATTTACACATCATGTATTCATTTTAAAAGGGATGTGTTGAAAAACACATCACCTAGGGTGATTTTTAATACTTCCAGAACATTACTCCATGTGTAATGTCTACACAGAATTTATTCATCTCACATTATAAACTAGGCTCATGGATTATTCCTAGAAATAGTTACACATCTTTTAACTCCATTATATGGCATGTAATTTCTCTGTAGACAAAATTTAGCATGTTTCCCATGGAAAGAACCCAAACCACCTCTGAAGCTATCCAAATCTTGGAATACCCTTTTAAACCCATTTAAAAAATTCATATCTAGACTTTATTAATTAAAACCACATAAATACCCTATCTTTAAGTCATTTTACCCAATAAAGGTTTTCCTTATTTGGATAATAATCTACCACCGAGACATAAATAAAAAATTTCAAAGTGGGACATACCTAGAAAATAGGATATCATATAACCTCCCCACCATATAACAACTCATACCTGATTTACTCCAAGAATCACTATGGGGTATTGGGAAAAAAATGGACACTATGATTGTATATCATACTCCCTCTCCCAAGTCTCCTCCTAAACACTCCCATGCTTCCACTATACTTGGACCAACGTAATTTTCCTCTCCCAAATATACTTCTTACTATGGTCCACAATCCATATTGAATGCTACTCAAAGGATGAATCAACATTAAGCTCAACTTCTACTACATCTATCATGTGATAGGGGTCTAGATGATATCTATGAAGCTACAACACGTGAAAAATATCATGAATGTCACTTTAGTGTTGTGTAATGCCTAATCGATATGCCACTAGATAGATCATATCCACTATCTCAAATAGCTCGACAAACCTCAGTGTTAGCTTTCCCTATTTCATTATATGGCTTTTCCCCAGCCTGGGAAACACCCAAATTAAAAAATGATGACCAAATGTGAACTTCATAGGTTGTTTTTGATGTTCAACATGTTATTTGTACATGCTCTTCATGGTCACTAACTACTTCATGATCAATTGAACCTGCTCATATGTCTCCAGCATGATACTAGGACCAACATGTTCTAAATAACCTACCTCTAACCAACAAAGAGGTGAACAGAATGTCCTTCCTATACAAGGAATCGAAATGTTAAATCTAGATAGATTCCTAGTAGATTTTATTATATAAAAATTCCACAAGTATCATATATTTCTCCCATGAACCATTAAAATCCAAGACACCGACTCACGACATATCCTCCAAAACCTGAATATTTTTCTTAAACTCACTGTCAGTCTAAGGATGATGCATTGTACTCAAAAGAACCTATGATCCCAAGTCCTTATTAAGACCCTACTATAATCATGATGTGATAAAAGGATCTTTTTCTAAAATGATACTCTTCATAACACTATTCATCCAAACTACCCCAAACATGTAAAGAATGCCCATATCATGAACTGTGAAGGTCTCCCTAATATGAAAAAGGTGGTCTACCTTATTCATGTGATCCAAAATCACTCATAAAACATCATTCTTATGGTTTTTACTAGGTAATACTATCACGAAATCCATATTTACATCATACCATTTCCACTCCAAAATTGGGAAGAGCTGTGAAAGCCCAACTAGTCTCTGATTCTCGACTTTTAGCTGCTGACAAGTAAAATTTATTTCCACAAAGCATGACATCTAATTATTTATTACGAAACAATGGTATTTTCAATAGATATCATGATATATTTTTTTCAAATAATTATGTACTTCCCATCTAGAATCATGCAAATTTGTTATCAAATCCTCATGCAATCATGCTGGAACCAATACTTGAATATGAAAAGAATAGAATTTATACTACTAAGCGTCCATCCTGATGGTTTCTCCCCACCATATAAGCTTTCTCTTATAACTAATCCATCCATATTAGATAACTACTCAATCTTGATCTGTTATAAAAAATCACAGGCATAATAGATGTCTAAGTCAGTGTTACTCATCAATGAGACTTCTAAACATCAAGATTCATGTCTACAAAGAGTGAAATTATCCACCACTCATTACAATACTCCATCACCACTTCTATATTTTTCTTATATCTTAAAGAATTGACAAAAACGTTTCCTCTTTCTGGGGTATAATCCCACTCAATAATGAAAGACTACAGATACTCAAACCAACCTCATCTGCCAAACGTTTAGGTCCCACTGGGAAAAGATGTACCTAAGGCTCATGTAGTATATGTATACCAAAAACCTATTACTGATTAGATAATTCCTCAAGAATATCAAGAAATGTACCACCACTTCTAAATCCAAATCATGAGTATGGTAATCCCTCTCATGAAGTCTCAGCTATTTGGAGACATAATAAACCATTTGATCCCCTTGTATCTGAACTTCTCTGAGTCAACATTTTAATGTGTCACAGTACATGGTATATTATTTACCTAGAATGTGTCAAGTGATGATAGGTTCTGTGGTCATACTTCCTTCTAGATCTTGAAAATTTTTCTTGCAAGAATCTAAATAAGAAAACTTTACCCCATTCTTGGTCATCCCTGAAATTGGTGTTTCCAAACAGGAGAAGTCATGGATAACACACTTATAATAACTTATTAACCCATAATTCTATAAATCTTGAAGGAATTCTTGGGATTCCACCCAAGATACCACATCTATAACTTTCTCTATGTCCACTGAAACTATATCACCTGAGATAAGAAAACCTAGGAAGTTCACTCTATTAATCTAGAAACTATATTTTTTATCTTAGCATAAATCTAAATCTATCTCAATGTACTCAAGATGATGTCAAATTGTAGGGAATGATCATCTACTAACTGGGATTATACTAAAATATCATTGAAATAAACTACCATAAAATGGTCCACAAAATGATGAAATATCTGATTCATCAAGGCCATGAATATCATGGGTGAATTAGTCAAACTAGACAAACCCACTATAAACTTATACGAGCCATGACTTCTCCAAAAAGTAGTTTCAGGTTTGTATTATGGTCTCACCCTTATCTAATGGTATCTTGATCTCAAATAAATCTTGGAGAAGATCTTAGCACCTCTCAACTGATCGAAGTGATCATTGATATGTGGAAGGGGATACCAGTTATTGATTTTCATTTAGTTCAATCTCTGATAATCCACACACCAGTGAAAATTATCATCAGCCTTCTTAGTGAATAGCACTAAATAACCCCAAGGAGATGTACTAGTCCATATAAAATCTTTATCTTCAATGTATTCCAACTAAAATTTAAACTATTCAAGCTCTATTGTTTCCATCCTAAAAGGTGGAATAAATATTGTCTCTAATTCCGAAACTAACTTGATCATAAAATATATATCTCACTTGGATGGTAAGATATAGAACTTGTCCATAAATAAATCTTAGAAACATTCTACCACTAGAGGAAAATAATATTTCTATATTCCACCATCATCTAGAGTAAGACCAGTTATTTGAGCCCTGAGACAATCTGATATTCACTGAATTGGTCCTGCATGACTAGCCTGAAGATCTCACTCACCTTGGTGAGAATAACTTCCTCCTTCTAATGATAAAAAGGTAACTCTCCTATGGTAATAGTTGATATGATCTCGGTATAGAACTAACCAATCCATACCAAGAATCATATCAATTCATGTCATTTCAAGAATTAATAGTACCTCAAATAAATGGTAACCTCAAATCTCAAGGGAGCATGCCTTGAACATTTGATATTATCTAACCACACTTCCAATGTGGTGTCTATGGTTAAGACACTATCCAATATTTCCACATCCAAGCCCAAAACATTTATAAAAATGGATAAAAAGGAATGTGATTCTCCTATATCAAACAAAAAAAAAGAAATAAAAGATGATATAAGAACATACCTCTAACAGTAGATGGTCCTACATACAGAATAGATAGAGTATTATGCATATCATGAATCTTACTATCCCGTCTACCATAGGCTCCAACATGAATCCCTTGATTTATTCCCTCTACTTGGTACTTATGTTAATGTACTGGGGTACCAGGTCCCCTACATCATCCAGAACATCATGTGAAACTCCATATACATGTCTACTTAGAAGTAGTTGAATCCTTTCTAGACTCTAATATCTATCATCTTCCCCTACCACTTCTATGTTGTTTCATACCCATACAAAATATATGTAGGTGGCCTAATCTTCCACAACCATGAATCTCCATAGTGGGGTACAAACATTGAGTCTTTCTATGGACTATCTTTCCACATTGATAGCACTACACTGTAATATTATCCTAAGATGTCTTCCCACTACCCTAACTACTCTTCCAACTATTTCCTTATATAAAACTACCATAGCAATGCATCTTTACACTAGAAGAAGAGTTAAAAATTCACCCTACTGAAATAATCTGGATGTTTCCTAGGGCCTCTCTCAGATTTTATTTCGTGATGGGTTCTTGGTTCATCATACCTGCAAAACTACTCATACAGAACATGAACACCTATGACCTTATCTCATAGCGAAGACCATCCTAAAAATGTCTTTCTATAGAGATCTCAGTATCTACCAAATATTATACAATGCACTATAGGTTTGTAAAATGTTCAATGTATTCCAACACTAACATTCCCTCTTGTGTCAAGTGCATGAACTCAAAAGCCTTCTCTTCGCTCAACATCTTGGGATAGAAATGGATCAGGAACATTATCTCAAAATCCTTCCAAGATAACTCTTCTTGGTGCCCTACCTTCTTCAGAATGTCCCACTAATTATTGGTTGGTCCATGAATCATATATAAATCAAGCTTCACCCTACTGTTTTCGGGTGTCTCATGATGCTTAAAGATCATATGGACTTACTGGATCCAGAAATCAGCTTCATAGGGATCTCCCTCCATAGTGAACGTAGGTGAATGCTTCATATGGAAGACTCTTGTCCTATCATACATTGAAGTCATGGCATGAAAAGTCTCTCTTACCATTGATCTCATGACCATAAAGAAGTTTTCATGAATCTAAATATCGATATGATCCTCATGGACTATAGGAAGCTTTAGTTTAGATGTTTTAGGAGTGTGATGATTTCCAATCTCCTAACACTCAACTCAAAGACAACGAGGATGGATTTTCTCTACAAGAAAAGAACACTCCTTAAAAACTATCTATAACAACAAGGTTAACCTCCAAAAGTGACAACAATAGATAAACACTACTCCTAGTCTCTCCAAATGTAGATTAAAAGTCTTTTATCATGACATAATAGTTCATTTATTTAATCTCATTTAACATATATAACATGTATATGATATCATAGTTTTAACAAGAATTTATATATCACATGAAATAAATAGGTCCCTATCATGAGCAATGAATGTCAATATATATTCATATGTGCCTATCATGATGCATGCATACACATCTCGTGCCATATTGGGCTATGAATATATATATCAAGAACCAATAGAATCATAAAAAACAACACCACACAACAAGTAAATTTCCAAAGATGAACTAACACCAACTGTAACAAGAAAACACCACAAATATTAATCCATCCCTAGGAACTCAGATTTTCCCCCAAACATGGGCTAGCTACTTCCATGCACAATCTCATTACTATGTGCTTCCACATCCTAGTCTCCTTTTTGTGTTTCCAAAACATTAAAGAAATAGAAAAAACTCAGGTATTCTCTGATACTACTTTGCAATGTCCGCTTAATTCGGAACACTTTCACATGGCCAAAACAGGTCGGTTATAAGCCATCAAGCATGCATCCCCATACTCCATAGGCTACCAACTAGTGGTGGGGTGTAATGAGTTTTGTGGAGAGACTGTACACCATTTTTATAGAGTTATAATATGGTATAATAATCCAATATTATATAAATATAAGAGTATTAGAAATAATGAAAAAAATAAAAAATAGTAGAAAAACCAAACAATAAAATCCAACTAAAATAATCCAATAAATAATAAAAGAATAATGTAATGATAAGAAAAAATGTAACAAAATTTCAAGATAGAATTAATAAAAATAAAATACTATTGGACTTAAACAAACTCAAATACCCTAGTCTAGATCCCCATGTCAGTCCCATCTCCAAAATCCAGCCCATTAAATAAGAAAAAATCAACAAAAAGGTCCATTTCCTTTATCCAAACCTGCATCCATGTAATCTTCTTTGATACCAAACAATAGCCTAAATAGGGTGTGAGTATAACTCAGTAGGTCAACACCAATATTTCTAAACATAACTAGTTTGATAATAAGTTTATGAAATAGTGAAATAAATAATTGTATTAATTAATTAAGTAATTAAATTAATACCACATCAAACTTCTTTGGCTATATGTCGGGATATCTTAGAGCATGTCTCACAACCATTCCAACAATAACCTTGTAACCACGGAATGACCTAACCAGCCCCAGTGCCATGCTAGAATGTCTCTGAGCATGTCTCACAACCATGCCCACCATAACCATATATCCATGGGATAAATCTCAAAAAACTTGGTCAAAACCTGCTATATAATCATTTCAGCAATAAAACATGGATGAATTAGGTATATAAAAATTTCAAAATGTGTTAGGGACAAGTCTGGTATAAAATCATTTTAGTATGTGTCCCTAGGCATAACCCACTACATAATCATTACAATAATTATCAGGGCATAGCTCGGTATGTAATAATTCCAACATGTCTCAGAGCATAGCCTAGTATATAAGAATTTCATCATGTCTCAGGGTATATCTTGGTATAAAATCATTCCATCCAATAAACTTGCTAAATTTCCTATATAAGCATTACAACATAGAAAATAATAGCACATGTCGTAGAAATAAGGATATCACAGTATCAAATCATAAAGATCAATAGTTAATTAATAAAATTTCCATTTATCATTCAGTTACACATTTCATTTATCCTTTGGTCATAACCGAAAAACAATACAATCATTCAAATTATCAGGCCAATCTAAGGTGAATTTATATCAAGAAAACACCCAAAATATATGTCATGCTAAACAAACTTTAATCCATTAGTCAATTAATTTATAAAAAATGGTTCAATCACCCAAATGGTATCCATAATCTAGGTCAACAACCAATTGAATCCAAATGGATTCCAAGTAATAATACAATCCATTTTTTAATTTATTCAATCACATGTTATGTTGGATAAATTTAAATATTTCACATACTTTTCAATTAATGAGACCATATGGTTAAGTCTTAGTCCCCCTACTTTTAACTGACGATTAACCACTAGCTCTAGTAGGATTCTACAACAAGAACAAATGTGAAGATGATCACAAGAAGGATCCTAGACCACAACCGATCAATATAAAAACCATCAATTCCCAAGGTCAAAATATTACACCAAAATCACCTGAGATCAAAGGTAAAGAAGGGAAAACCTAACCAAAACCACTCACCATGGATCAGATTTGTGATTGGGATGTCTGAAATCGAGAGAGGCCCTCTAAAATCACCTAGAAACCACCCTAGGGTTGAGAGAGGAAAGAAGAATGAAATAATGAGAAAATATCAAACACACGTCACACTTAAAACCACTACTCATGATAAATATAGAAGTTGTGATAAATTTACATGTTGTGTATTCCTTTTAAAAGGGATACGCTTAAAAAAGAGTCACCTCAATTGATTTTTAACACTGATAGAATATTACATGACGTGTAATGTCTATACAGAATTTATTCATATCATGTCATGAACTAAGATAAAGTCTTGTTCCTAGAAACATTTACATTTCATGTAACTCCATTACATAGCGTGTAATTGCTCTACAAACAACATTTAACCTATTTTCCACAAAAAAACCCAAACCACCTCTAAATCCATCCAAATCACGGAATACCCTCATAAACCCATTTAACACATTTATATTGAGACTCCATTAATTCAAACCACATACATACCCAGTATTTAAGTCATTTTTCTTAAACAGGCTCTCTGAATCTGAATAATACTTGGCCACCAAGGCTCAAACAAAAAACTCAAATATTAGCATTCCTAGAAAATAAGGGATCTTACAATTAAACTACTTGGTAAGTATTTCATTATTTTGATATATTTTAGTTTTTATTTCATGAAATTATGTTCATTGAAATTAAGGATTCTGATTGGGTTAATATAATGTTTATACTTTGATGATCGAGATATGTGTGGATGAATTCATAGCCATGTATCAATGTAAGTGTATTTTTTTACTCTTATGATTATGTGATTATTGTGTGTTTTATGGTTTTGGGAAAAAAATGATATTGTTTTTTGAATATTATGGTTATTGTAACAAGTCTCAGGGACTAGTATATTGATTACATTTGTTAAATCCAAAAAAATACCTTATTTTAATACTCATAAATGATTTTAATTATATGGTTAAAAAATTTATTATATGTGAAGGAAGTTATTAGAATAAAAATATATTTTTGTAAAGTTTAACATACCTAGAAAAAAAATTTGTTTTTGGAGTCATGATTGACTAAATAGAAGAAAATAATTTACTGAGAATTATATTTATATAATTAAAAAATAATTGGAAAATAAATATAATTGATAGTTACACTAACTAATAATTTCACTGACTTGACTGAGGATACTTTCTGAATTGACTTTTTCTTTCACTAAAGTTGACCATGTAATTTAAATAAGTTGACTCTGGGAAAAATTTAAAAGGATATTCCATAAACCAACCACCCATGAACCAGGTTCCTGGGCTAGCCCATGACATTCCTAAAGGGAATCCCCGATCCCCATAGGTTAATTAATAGTTCCATCGGTATCACAACATAATCATTAGGGGTTATTTCTCCCAGTAATCAATAAGAAGCACATGATTCCTCCAAAAATTGTAGTATATAAAATCTATACATCGGAGTTTCATGCATAGGAATATAAACAAAAACTAAAACTAAAACAATCCAAACATAGTATTTCAAAAATTAATATCCAATAATTCATAAATAAAGATAATTCAAAATAGGATCTAGATACATATGGTTAAAATTTATGATACAACCGTGATACAAAAATAAAACCAAAATCCAAAGAGAACCCAACGTCATCTCTATGTGTCCTCTAAGGTCACCATCAATACACAAAACTATCCCACTTAAAGAGAGTTCTGGAACTATAACCTGAACCTGTAAAACATATCAGGTATACTGACATGATGTGTAACAAGTAGGGTGTGAGCATAAATATGCCACTATATAATCACTATATATCCTATACATTTCCTTTCCCAAAAAAGAATATAAATAGTAGTTTGTAAATATATTTTAAAAGTTGTTTTTAAAACATTTTGAAGATAAAAGCACAATATTTCCTTGAAACTATTCCTTAAAACTTAAAACAAGTTTAAATAAACCATTTTATGCTTTCATAAAACAATTCATCTGAAAATAAAAGTTTTATAAATACCTTATTTTAAAGAAAACACCCAACATACACTAAAGTAACTCAATGTGAACAAAGAATTATAGGTCACCACATAAGTAAACCATTTTCATAAAAATCATAGTACAAAAAATGTTCAAATATAAATAGCATATAATTAAAAACCCATAAAGAATAGGAGTAGTGAAAAAAATCAATAAATAGGAAGAAGTAAAATATATATAATATTGGGTAATTTATAAACAATCATGAGGATACCATATAAATACTCATTTTAGAACCATCTCCATGCCAATTGATGAAGTCCCTAAGTCCATAACTAACTCATATTCTGTTAATTAGCCTCATGGGTGGAACACCCCTCTATAGCCTTTCCCTAACATGGGAGGTCTAGTTTATTTAATTAGAACTGGAGAGAAATATCTCTTGTCCATCAATAATATTCCTATGATCCAATAAAAATAATATAAAGGTTATTTTAGGTTTATAAGGAATATAAAATATCTCAATAATGAATCAATATAAGCCAACGTGAATGCTTAGCCCACTTCATAGAACCATCCTTGTGAAACTCCTCCTTAGAATAGAGAAGGTGTCCATGAGGGAGCTCAAATTTTAAGGAAATTTATTAAAGGATTCCAAATAAGGTGTCACATTTGAAATTTGTAATAGATTTCTCATAATTGAAAAATTATCTTCAAAATATTTTTTAAAAACACACATTTGAAATTTCTTTTAGAAAACTATTTAGGAACCAAGAAACCATTTTAGAAGAGCATGTTTTTAAGAAGGCATTCTATGGAATTTCAATTTATATACATGTACATATATATATATGTACACATTTTTGTATATTTATATATGTACATATCATACTTATATATATATATATATATAAACATCTATAGGAATGCCAAGGGTTAAAAATAAGAAACAAAAATCAAGTTGCATATCAAGGAATAAGTATTTTCTAAGTGAAAAAGGGACACCACCCAATCAAATAAAAAATATACTGAAAAAAACAAATTCAATATTTTTAATATGGTTCAATCATTAATTAAAACACCCTATAATCCTTAAAAAGGGTCTCTTAAGAATTTTGAATAACACCTAGAATATATAAATTTTTAATACATAGGAATAATTACAGAATAAGTTCAAAAAATCCTTTTTCATTTACACCTATAACCTGAAAGGATATCATAAATTAATTTCTAAGTCCAATGACGTGGGATATCCACAAAAAAATTTAGAAAACTAAAAGTATCATATGGTATATTTTGGAAATAATATGGATGGAAACACATACCTAATTAGTGTATGAATGTGATGGAACCTTTAAAAATGGGAAGAAAGAGGTCCAAGTGACCAGTCACACACCCTAAAATCAAGATAAACAACCCACATGAGTAAACCATCACCATAGGGTTATAACAGAAGGAACCAAACTATGGAAAAATATAAAAACAAGAGAAAGCAGAGAGAATAGGAAGAATAAATATTACATAGGAAGGAACCACCAAATATTCAAAGAAAATGACTAAACATAAAGGGAGTGTGAGGGGAAAGCACTAAAGGACTATCTTTAAGATGAATCATAAAAAATTGGGTAGAATAACACCCCTTGTATTATTATTTGGAAAGGGTAAAAAGGTAAAACCCTAAATTTTTAATGTTATGGGAAAGTTACACAGTTAGGCCACATGGTTTACCAATATATAAACCATTTTTATACCTAGTATTGTCATAAATATTAGGGAAACATGGTTTGGAAACTATGCACCAACCATGAAAAACACGACTTTTAAAATTTTAAATAATCTCACATGATTTCTACACAGTTTTCTCTAACTGTGCACAATTTTTGAAGAAAATCCCAGACCCTCTAATCTCCCACACGGTTTTTCCTCAGCCTCTCAAGGTTTGGGAACAAATATGTGCTACCTGTGTGAACTAAAATATTCAATAATAAAAAGAGTTGAGAAACACCCCTATGTAAAGGTAGTCAAACAATTTCCTCTAAACCATGCATAGAGGTAAAATCTAATCAAAACTCCAAAACTCAAAATTTTAACCTGAATTCAACCAAAAATTCAACATGTGGTCAAGAATCAATAAATAAATATTATTATAAATAAAAAGGGTTGGTTTTAACAAAACTCGCCTCCATAACTCTTTATTCCCTGATAAATTCACTAAATTATAATCAAATCAAGTGACATGGATTCTTAACTCAAATAATGAACCTTCGACCATTAACTTTAGAATCAAACTAAAACTTAATTAAATGACCATCCATGATGTGATTCTTACCACCCAAAATTCTAAAAAAGGAGAACATGAAATATAGGGCCCAAAGTAGTTCACCCCACCATTTATAAATTTACTAACAATGTGGTTCAATAAGACAATCAACATGAATAGTTCACCACCAAAGAAATATGATATATATATATATATCAAAATAACTCAAAATGGGCTCTCATCCATAGTGTAATTCATAATTCAATAGGATTCATACATCTCTAATCATGAATAGGATATAGAATATCCCATAAGAAACCAAAACATTAGAGAAAAGTAGAAAAATGGTGGAATAAATTCAAAACAAGAAATAATAATATAATAAGGGTTACCTTACAATATTATATAGGAGTGATACTAAGATTATACAGCCAACATTGGTTTATTTTTCTTCTAAAAACATCCCAACCCACAGAATATTTAAAGATGCCCCATATGAACACAATGATGGAAATTATTTAGATAACTATAGTAATATGGATTATAATGATCAAACTAACCACACTGGAAGCACATAACTAAGTGATTATTCTCAGGAGGATTAGTGATGTATGGAGGAGACTCCTATGAAATAGGTTCCTTTGGTTTATACCTCCCACAAGATGGGGGGCCTCACTATCATTGAGGAAAGTCCAAAAGAAAACCATCTTGGGTTTTCCTATAGGAACCAACTCAGAAAAAAATTCCTCAATTACCAACTCTTTAAATGAAACATTCATAGATAATATAATCCAATCATTGATATCTTGATAAAGACTATTTATAAAATGATAATCCTTTAATAAATTACTCTATTCCACCTCTAAAGAGTAGGTAATAATACCCTTGAGGTGGTCAATATACACTTTCACCATCTTTTTTCCTTGGTTAATATCCATAATCTCTACCATTTTCTTCACTTTCACTTCCTCATGAAAAACCCACTAAGTAAATGTGATGTTAAGAACTCCCATGTCATTCTATTTTGTAACTAGTATGGAATGACTAAGCTCCACCGATCTAAACTCAATCCCTTGAATTGACCCAATATTGCCCTTACACTCAAGGATTATAGATTTTATAGGGACTATAAGATCATTTCTACTTTCTCAAGACACTTTACAGCCTTTAGTGGGCATTGATCACCATGAAATATTAGAAACAACTAAAAAGATCCTGGATCCACTACACTACTAAGATTCTAGGAGTAAACTACTGGAGGACACATATTAAGATCCATTGGGATATTTTAGGGTAGTATACTCGAAATAACAAGAAAATATAAATCTGAATAAATAAAAAAAATAATCACAATCCAAACTCAATAAAAATAACGTTTATGTTGGGACCAGGTTGGTAATAATTTTTTTTGTAAGTTAGAAGAAGTTTGTGCTGAAAGTATTGTATTTTTTTACAAATAAAATAATTCAATTCACATTGTAAGTTTTTGTGATAGGATGATAGGTACATAAGGATGAATCATAATTATATAATCATACTCACTTTTCATAGGAAAGTTTCCTTATATTAGGTTTTTTTTTCTGGAGAAGTTTTGTGAAAGAAGTTGTTTTTCAGACTCACCTTAGGTCTGGAATGAAAGTTTTAATCGTAATGAAGAAAATTATTAGAGTATTGAATGTATCCTACAAAATAAAATTATTCTTTTCTGATTTTTAATTATCAAATATCATAATTTATCTAAGAAAATTGTAATGAAATCCTTATGAAGGAAATAGGGAGAATAAGTGATACCAATCGGTTTGATGTTTGGATGGAAAGAAGAAAGATATTGGAAGGATGGGATGTTATAATAATTTCCAATGTAATATAGAGGATTCTATTCCAATCCTAATTTATTTCAGAGTCATGAGGAATTCATTATTATAATGATTTTGTGGATGAAAAAATTATTTTAAAGTCAAATATTTCCAGTATCAGCTTATCGGTGTGAGATCATTAGACATAAAATTGTTTGAGGGCTGGGATGTTTTGTTTCAAACATTAGAAGTTGAAGATTCTGTTTTTCAGTCAGAATAATAAGTCACAAGATAAAAACCTTCAGATAAAGAAGATGTTGAATGTTTTAATTTTGTTTGTACCATAATTAGGAAAGGAAAAAAGTTGTTGTTGGTATGAGTTCATCAAACACATTATTCCACCGATTCATCAGAGGTAGAGAAGTCTGATATAACATATGTGGAGATTTTTGGGACATGTGAATAAAAGAATGTGGAGTGTTTTGGGACTAATCTAGATAATAAATTCATAGACCAATCAATCAGATGAATATCGATAATGTAGTCAACAATTTTCATAAAACATATAACGGTTGTCTTTATTTTGGTTAAGAGGAAAAGAAGTCATGTTTCTTTAACAAGTGGGACAAGAAATAAAGAAGAAATATTTTACAATATGGTCAAGATTCATCAAAGAATATGTGGTTTCAAATCATCAGACTAGAGGTGACACCAATCTATTAGAGTAATATGAAGACTGATCCATCAGACATGGTCTGAAGCTGATAACTTCAACAAAAAAAGTATCACTGGTATAAGGGAAAATAAAAAAAAGTGAATAGTGGAAAAATTATTGTCAAGGGAGTTTGAAGCAGGTTCAGAAGTGTTAACAAGGAATTAAAGGAATATTTTGAAGTTACAACTATGTTTATGGTTTAATGGTTTCAATTTTTTAAGTTTACAAGCAGTCATCGTAATAATAAGTCTTTAGTTCTAATCTATTAGAAAGTGCGTCAAGAAAATTATAGTGACCATATATATTTATCATAATTAAGAAATCAGAATGAAAATTGGAACCATACTAAATAATGGTTAGAAGGTCTAAAGTAGGATGAAGATTAGAGACGATTAAAAAAAATTTGATAAGAATCAACAAGATAATAGAACTAAAGAAGTCAATGATGGACCCGAAATGGGGGGGGAATTCATATTTTAAGACATTTGTTTAAGTGTTAAAAATTTTCAAATTCCTGTCTAAACCAATTTTTACACACCTATCAAAGGAGGATATTACGCTGTACTTTATAACGGATTAGAACATTGTTCACTTGTAGATGGAGAGAGATATGTTCTGAAGTTTTAGAGAGAAGAGTTTTCAGATTAGAAATTTTGGAGGAAGTTTTTTAGACAGAAGAAGAAGGAAGATCTTATTCAGTGGTTACAAGATCATATGAAGAAATCATATATAGTTTTCTAGATAGTTTTTGAAGATGGTTTCGAATTTTTTTTCTAATGTATTCTTGTAGACTTATATTTTCTAGAATAAGGTACTAGACTGAGGAATCAAATTGATCCATCAGATTGAGTGTCATTATGAAGTCCATTGAAGTTCTTACCTACTACTAGGTAGTAAAGTGAATAATTTTTTTGATTGATTTCAAAATTTAAAATTGATAAGGTATCATAATAACATTTTTGGAACTAACTGGTGAAAGTTTCATTACTTGTTAAACAATCTTGTATTGCATCATTTGTGCTAGAAGAATCACATGAAATATTATATTTATTATATTGATACACAATTGTAAGGGAATATCCTACTTTTTTTTATCCATACAAAAGGATACTTTTTAAGTGGATTGTGTGGTATTGTATTTTTTTCTAAACCATAAAAAAGATGTAACTACTATTTTTGAGTAGTGAACGTTGTAAATAGTAGTGTTTCATTATATGTGTGATTGTATTGTTTTCAAAAAAGTAAATAATCATTAATAGGTGGTGAAGGTTGTTTCAATATAAAGGAAACATAAGAATAAGGTATCACTGATTCACCTCTTTCCCTCTCAATGATACATTGATCATGGATGGGAAATATCAAGTGGTATCAAAGGGAAGGTTCCCTTCATTTACTCTCTGCTGAAGTGTTTTTGAAGAGAAGTCGTGATGGGGAATCTAAATTGTGTGAATAGTAAGGGGATTCTAGTATTCGATGGTAAGAACTATCATATCTAGAAAGATTAATTGTGTCCTTATCTAATGTCTCTTGGGTATGATGTTCTGAAAGTAGCTACTTATGTATTTTCTCTAATTTATGAAAAACATTCTCTCACATCTGTGGATAAGAAGAATCTTGAGAATGGTGGAAGATTTAAGAATAAATTTCTCTCATCACTTTATGAAAGTAAATTTATAAGTGTGAAGGGTGTTTCCACTACCAAAGGTATCTAGGTTAAGATGAAGATAATTTATAAAGTAAATACAAAAGTAAAAAAGGAAAAGTATAAATTTGGAGATTGAAGTATGAAGATCTCAATATGGGTGAGTATGGATTAGTTAGTGAGTTTTTTACCATAGTGAATGACATTGTTAGAACTATTATATGTATTTGTGAAAAGTTAAAAGATTCTACTACTATGGAAAAGGTCTTGAGAATTCTTCCATACAGGTTTGATGCCAAATTTTCCTCATTGGAAGATAGAGATCCAGAAACATTATCTATGGATGATTTACATAATACTCTCATCACTTGTGAAATGAGAAGGTAGAAAGTTATGAAGGGGAAAAAAATTATAGAGAAATTTCTTTTAGGGATTCCAAGAAAGAAAATCCTAATCATATTATTTAATAATAATAAGTATGAGATTTTGATTCCAAAAATGAGTTATGTAAAAATATTGATGAATTTGTATCCTTGTTTTCTAAAAAAGTGAAAATGGGTACATGAAAGTATAAAGGGAAACATCCATTAAAATTATTTGAATGTGGATCTATTGGGAAATTTTCTACAAATTTCTCCCCAATAAATAATGAATACAACAGTGATGATGTTGATAGAAAGAATATAAGATCATAGAAGAAACAAGATGATAATGAAAAATCTTATTCCAAACTAAAAGATAAAAAATTCTCAAAATACAAAAGGATAATTTTTTTGTCTCAAGATGATGAAGAATAAGATAGTAAACCTGAATATGAAAAGTATATTGAAAATTCTAGAGAGAATAATTTCATTGCAATAGATAATAATGAATAATTTGGAAGTAGCAGTTATAAAGAAGAAGAAACTCAATTAGAATTTCATCTAAAAATGAATTGAAAGAATGTATGAGAAAGATTGGAAGGATTGAGAAAGAAATAAGAAAATTTAATGTTCCTCAAAAACATATTCAAGAATGTTTTCCCAGTGATAATGTAAATTTTCTAGAAGATATTGATGACATGAATAATTTTATGGAGAAAGAAAATAATTGTAATGAACATATAAAAGTTATGATAAAATAAAAAGAAGAATAATTTGAACTTGTTTATCAAAGAATTTCTAAAGTTGAGTAAAGGGTTACAAGTTTTAATAACTCTATCTCTGAAGTTAGTGAAAGTTCTATAGAGGGTGAAAATGATAAGGATCAAAAGTTTCCTTCAAAGTTTGAGAATAATGGTGAAATTTTTTTAAGATGAGTAAATTTGGGAAAGTTATGTATTTTTTAAAAATCAATAAAGGAAAAAAATTTAAAACTTTATAAAAATTATTAGTCAAATAAAATTTCTACAAATTTTGGTTCTAATAATTCTAAAAATATTACCTAGTTGAAGAAGATGTTTCTCTGTGATAATAGAAATTTTAGGACTAAACAAAATTATATTGTTAAATAGAAGAATATTTTTGAGAAACATGATCACAACTCTGGATAGTATGGAAGTTACAGAGGTAAATATTCTTTCTATGAATACTAGTGGTATTGTGGATGATTTTGGAATACAAAAAATGTGTGTTGGTTTAATAAAAAACATTACAACTATTCCACAAATTACACAATGAAAATTTTGAGGGGGGTTCAGTTCTATTAGAGGAAGAATTCTAAGAAGGATATTTTAAAGAAATCTAAGAAGGATAGTGTAAAAGTTTAAAATAGATTCCATCCTTTGGAAACTACTTGTGAATGATTTGAAAAACCTGTAAATCTGGTAAATGATGTCTTATTTTTTTTACTGTCACAATAAAAGGTTTATAACAATTCTCAAATGTTGGATATGAAGAATGATAAAGGGAAAGAAAAGTATCTAGTTATAGAAACCACTCTCAAATTTACAATAGGATAGTGACCTTGGATCTTGGATAGTGAATATTATTCTCATATGATAGGAGAATTAAATTTTTTTGAAGAATGTAAAATATTTCAAAGAAGGAATAGTGAAATTTGAAATGATGAATCCCTCAGAATCAAAGGTGTCAGATATGATGTTATTAAAAAGGAAAAGTTAAAGCCCAAGAAATATTTTTTTGTTGATAAGATAAAACAAAACATTCTAATTGTTTCAAAACTTTTTGATGAATTGAAAAAAGTTATTTTTAGAAATTATGGGTCTATTATAAAAATATCGGAAGATAGAAGGAAAGTTACAATAGGCCAACGTACAAAAGAAAACATATTCCAAGTTGTTGAGGTTCAAAACTCTCCTTACTTAAGTATGATATAAGAGAATAAGTTGTAGCATAAAAGTTTGGGACACATGTGTTAGAGAAACATGAGCAAGTTATCAAATAGAGATGGTGTTCGTGAAATTCCTAATATGTCAAGAAGCAAATATTGGTGTTGTACAATTTTTTAAAAGGAATTATTACAAAATTTGTTCATAATAAAGTTAACATTTGTTAAAAATGACCCCTAGAACTTATTCATTTAAAAATATATGGTCCAAAAATAAAATAATCAACACACAAAGATAAGTACTTCATTACTTTCATTACTAAATTTTCATGCATTACTTTTTTTACGTATGTAAAACATTAGTCACGTGCTCTGAAAATGTTTAAAATTTTTAGAAGAAAAGATGAGAAGGAATTTGATTATTCAGTGAAGAAGTTAAGAAAAGACAATAATGGTGAATAAAAAAATGATGATTTTTAAAGTTATCTTGATAAGCAAAGAATTTGTTATGAGTTTAGTAAACAATACACTCATCAACAAAATGGTGTCGGTGAAAGAAAAAATAGAAGTCTAGTTAAAATATAATGATCTATGTTACTTTAACATGTTCTATCTCATTACTTTTGGAGTAAATCCATGAGAAATAGTGTTTTTATTAAAAATTGACATTTTTACATGCCAAGTTTAGATATGAATTCATATAAAAGGATTTATGAAAAAACTCCAAGTCTGAAACACTTAAGATTTTTCAAAATTCCTTTCATCATAATGCAGAATAGTGGAAACCATGGAATGTTTGAGTAGAGAGGTGAAGATGGAATTTTTCTTAGTTACACTCCAAAAGTAAGAGGATATAGATGTATCAAAAAAGAGATATGAATATTAGTTTACTCTATTGATGAAAAATTTGTTGAAAAAATTGAGGAAGATGCTCAAAAAACTCATGCAGATAAATAAGATGAACAAGATGAAAGAATTATTATTAAGAGTTCTGATAATGATAAAAAAAAATTGTTATCTTATCTAAGAAAAAGAATCAGACTCCTATCTTTCTAGTGATGAGGAAGAATCTCAAAAATATCATACCAGGATGAGGAACAAATGCAAATCTCAAAACATAATTGGTGATCAACATAAAAAGTTTTAGACAAGAAGAATATCAAAAGCTACTACACATATAATTTTGTATTCAAATATTGAGGCGAAAGATGTGAATGAATATTTTGAGAATTTTAAATGGGTTTAGGATATGAATGAAGAGTTGGTTCAAATTGAGAGTAATGATACTTGGGAGATCGTAACTAATAAAATTGACAAAAAAATTAATAGAACAAAGTGTGTGTTTCAGAATAAGATGAATGAAGATAGTGAAGTGATAAGAAAAAAATAAAGTTTAGTGTGAAAAGTTTACTCACAAATTAAAGGCATTGGTTTTGATGATACATTTTCTCTATTGGAAAGGATAGAAAAAATTAGAATCATTATTGATATTTTTGGATAATGAAGTTACAAAATATTTCAGATGGATGTGAAATCAGAATTTTTGAATGGTGAACTTGATGAGGATGTTTATATTGAACAACCATGTGTCTTTATTGTTGGGAAAGATGAAATTTATGTTTGTAAATTGAATAAATCCTTGTAAGTTATAAAATAAGATCTAAGTTTATGGTATTCCAAATTAGATACATGCTTCAAAAATATGAGTTTTAATAAATTAAGGGTTGATAGTAATCTGTACATCAAAGAAATTCCAGAATTTTCCTTCATTGTAATTGTTTATGTTTATGAAATTATATTTGTTGGGAATGATAAAATAACTTTTGAAATATTTTCTAATGAGAAAAAAAGTTGTTCAAGATGTCCACATTGGGTTAAATTAAATACTTTCTTGGGTTAAAAATCTCACTAAAGAAGAAACACATATTTTGTTCCCAATAAAATTATACTAAGGAACTTCTTAAAAATTTTGGTATGGAAAATTACCACACCAATTTTAGTGTGATCCAAGTTTACTAAAGATGGATAAGTAAAGTAAGTTGACTCTAAAGTGTTTTTGAAGCTAATTACATTTTTTCGTATTTTAATACCTCAGGGCTAAACATTTTTTATCTCATTGCCTTAGGTTAAATATTTCAGAGTTCTTCAAAAGAATCACATTTATTGGCTTGAAAAATAACTCTCATATATATCAAATGAATAAAAAATTTCATAATCATGTATTATATCTTAGAAATTATTGACTTGTTTGGGTGTTCAGATGATAATTGGGAAGTAAATGTTGGTGATTGAATATCCACATATGGTAAAGTTTTCTTTTTGGGAAAAAATTTCATTAGTTGGAATACAAAGAAGAAAATTCAGTAACTCTTGGCATAGAAGAAGTTGAGTATGTTGTTTTCATCCATGTTGTTACCAAACTTATGTGGATGAAGACCTGGTTGGAAAACATAATTGCTGAAGTAAATTGACACATTCTCTTGGGTTGTGATAATAAAAGTTCCATAAACCTTACATGAAATATAGTACAAAATTCTAATTCTAAACACATTGATATCAAATATCATTACATTAAATAGCTTGTGGAGAAGAATGAATTGAAGATATAGTATATTCCAGCATCTGAATAAGTTGATAACATTTTCAAAAAACCTTTATTGAAAGAATATTTTTTTAAAACTAAGGTTAACCAAGGGTGTCCAGCCTATTTCTCATCAAGGTTGAGGTATGTGTTTCTTTCCCCTCTCTCGTCGAGTATTTGGATAGTTTTTTAAAAAAGTATAATTATTTCAAAAATTTATCTATTGATATGTGATAAACCTTTTAAGGAATCATGTATATATTTTGGTTTGTGGATAATCTATGAACTCAGTATACAAGTGTGTGAACTATTATAAATGTTTTTAGAGTGGTTTTAGGAAACTTTTGTATGTAGGTAAGTGTAATAAGTGAAGAAAGATGTGAAGAAAATATGAATAAGTTTCATAAGTCACTACTTTTGGATAGCATAATTTTCCTATCAATGATTCGTATTTCCCACAATTATTTAGCTCATGTAGGATTAGAATTCATTAATAAGTAATCATTTTCTTGACATTAAAAAATTTAGTGATTTATGAACCTTGGTTGAAAACAAAATCCAAAGGGGGGTTCTTGGGACCATATTTGCAAGAAGTTGTTTTTGGAAGATGGAATAAGTTTATGCTGAAAGTAAGTTTTTCTATTGTCAAAGAAAATAATTAAATTCACTTTGTAAGTCTTGGTGTTTGGATGATAGGGACATAAGGAAGAATTATAAACATAGAATTGGATACATTTTTATGATAAATTTTCCCGGGTTTCAGTTTTCTATTTTAAAGAAGTTTTGTGAAAGAACTTGTTTTTCAATCTCAACTTAGTTCCATAATATAAGTTTCAATCATAATGAGTAGAATTAGTAGAGTCATGAAAGTCTCCATACCAAATTAGATGAGGATTTTCTGATTTTTAATTCTCAAATATCATAGGTTATTTGAGAAACTTGTGATGCAAGACTTATAAATGAAAGTGGGAGAACAAGTGTTGCTAATCGGTTTGAGGTTTGGTTGGAAATAATGACAATTCTAGAAGGATGGGAAATTATAATACTTTCCAATGTAATTCAGATGATGTTATGAAATTCAAAAATATTCTCACAGACATGATGAATTCATGATTACAGGCATCAATTTGTGGAAGAAAAAAATATTTGAAGTCAAATTTTTCCTATCACAATTTATCAGTGTGAGATCATTGGACACAAAATTGTTTGAGAGTTGGGAAGTTCTGTTTGAAACATGAGAAGATAAATATGATGATTTTTATCCATACCAATAATTCATAAGATACAAACCTTAGGAGAAAGATTATGGTGAATGTTTGAAGTTTGTTTGTACCGTAATCAGTAATGTAAAGATGTTTTTGTTGGTACCAATTCATCAGACACATTATTCCACTAATTCATTGAAGTTAGAGAAGTTTGATATATATGTGTATGTGTAGATTTTTGAGAATTGTGAATAAAATAAAGTGGTGTTTATTGGGAACGATGTGTGTAAGAAAGATAGAGACCAATCAACTAGATTAAGATCAATAATGTAGTCAACCATTTTCATAAAACATGTGTTGGTTTTCCTCATTTGGGTCAAGAGGAAAATAATTCATGTTTCCTTAATAGGAGGGTCAAGAAATAAAGAAGAATTGTTTTAAAAGTGGTTCAAGATTTATCAGAAAATATGGAGTGATGACTTATCAGACTGGAGGTGACACTAATCCATTGGAGTGAGATGAAGACCAATCCACCAGATATGGTCTAACACTGATAAATTTATCAGACACAGGATCATCGTTCTGAGTAAAAAGTAGGAAGAGTTAATGGTTTAAAAAGTATTTGAAAGGGATTTTGAAGCTGTTTCTGATGTGTTTTCGAGGAAGTGCATGAATCTTTTAAATTTTTGATTATTTAAATGGAATAATGGTTTCAATATTTTCAGTTTAGAATTTTTCATCATAATAAGAAGTCTTCAGTTATGATGTATTAGCAAGTGGGTCAAGAAAATCAAAGTGACCATATGTCATCATTATAATGAATAAATAGGAATGAAATTAGAATTGGAATGAAGGATGTTTAGAAATTATAAATAAGGATAAATCTTATAGAATATTTAGTAAGTTTTGAGAAGAATTAATAAGAGTATAGAAGCGTTGAATAAGTCAAATATAGAGTTGAAATTAAGGGAAAATCCATGTTTCAGGAAATTTGGCCAAGTGGAAAAACTTTTTAGATTCCTACCTAAACCACTTCTAGTGAACCTATAAAAGGAAGAGAGTAAATTGTACTTTCTGATGGATTATAACAATGTTCACATGTGGACAAAGAGAGATAAATTATAAAGTTTTAGAGAGAAGAGGATTTCAGATTGAGCATTCCTTAGGAAGTTTTACAGATAGAAGAAGAATAAGGAAGATCGTATTTAGTGGTTATTAGGTTAGACCAAGCAATCAGACACGGTTTTCTGAACAGAGTATGAATGTGGTTCTGAATTTTTTTCTAAGGTATTATTGTAGACTTATGTTTTCTGGATTGAGGTATCAGACTGATGAATTGGACTGAGCTATCATACTAAGTATTATTAAGAAGTCCAAAAAAAAATTATTACCTACTTCTGGGTAAAAAATTGAATAATTTTTTTGATTGTTTTCAAAATTGAAAGTTGATAAGGCAATATAGTAACATGTTTAGAACTAACTGGTGAAGGTTTCATTAATTTTTATACAAACTTATATTATATATTTTGTGCTATAATATGAACATGCGGTATTGTATTGATCATAGTGATACAAAACTCCAAGGGTTTATCCAACTCATTTTTATCCACACAAAACAATTATTTTCTAGTAGATTGTGATGTATTTTATTGTTTCCAAACCATGACAAGGATGTAGCTACTCTTATTGAGTAGTGAACCCTTTAAATACTAGTGTTCCTCTAGATGTTTTATTGTTTTGTTCTCAACAAATTGATAAATATTTAATAGGAGAAAAAGGTTGTTTCAAAATAAAGAAAAATTTAAAGAAAAAGATATCACTGATTCATCCCCTCCCTCCACCCCCTTAGTGATAAATTAATCATGGATGGGTAATATAATTTTCAACTCAAAATAGAAGTTATAAAACCCAATTAATCATGTTAGAACATAATCAAAATTACTCTTCATAAAACCACCATTTCCATTTCAAATTACAAACCCTAATTGCAACCCAAGTTTAGAATTTTAAAAAATATTATTTCATATCTAAAAACCTTTATTTTTCTTTAAAATATTGTCTTCATTAAAAAATACCCTTTAACATTTTTTAACCCAATAATTTTATTTAATACTAACTCATGACCACCGAAATAAGAGAAATAGCATCACAAAATGCCAGATATTCTTTAAGGGAGATAGTGTTTTTCATGACATGACAACATGGTTTAGTAGAACATGTACTAAGAATGAATTTCCTATCAGAATTCATACTGAGCCATGCACACATGCTCCACATGGTTCTCTAGGTCATGAAATCTCACTGTGTGATGCTGGTTCACTCTGATTTTCATTCCTTAAAACATGAAAACCCATCAAAAAATTCGGATCACTATAAATAAAAACCAAAAGTTAAAAAATGAATACTCAAAACCAAAAAACCCCTAGAAACACAAGGCTTAGGTTGTGTAAGAGTTCATGAATCTTTTTACACAACTACCTCTCAAGTTATGAAAGTCTTAATCCAATCTACTTGACATCCCAAATAACAAAGGGACTCTCAAATACCATTATTTCATGAACCAACCCAAGACAACCCTAAAACTAGGTGACTGAGCCATCCCCTGACATATTTGAGGGGAATAGTCAATCCCCATGGATTAATAACAAGCATCATGGGCATTAAAATACATTCATTGGGGTTGATTTATCTCATCAAAAAAATTAATAATCATGACCTTCTGTAACCACCCATCCCCCGAGGCCCGAGCCATGGCTACCCCAAGCCTACCTTCCATAGGGAAGGGGTTGGGGACTAGAACCGGAAAGGAATATCCCTAAAAATAGGAAGGAATTGCCTTTAAACCTGTACAAACACACAATCCAAGAAACAACAAGATGTAACCACGAAGTAGAACTACGGTAGTAAATATGTGTACTGAAAGTAAGGGGGTCGGAATATACAAGTGCAACTAAAAAGATACAACAAAAACAAAAAATAGAAAACATCTCTTGATATCATTCACTAAGGATCCAACCTGAAGGGTAGGTATAGCTCATCTCCACAGCTCTCCACGTCAATTGTCATCGTCATCCACCATCAGGTCCTAGTTCCCTGAGTCTCAGTCAAGGTTGCTCGTCGTCTGCACAAGACACAACAAGGTGAGGGTGATTCCCATGCAGGGGTGAGTATAACAATACCCATTAGGGACCCCAAGACCCCAAAAGGTCTCTCAAAACTCCACAAAGTAAAACCACAAAGCATGATCTCAATCACAAAGAACAAAGCAAAAGACTCAACTCAAAAACCAGGTATAACTAAAGTACATAAGTACATATGATTAGTCATAAAGCATGATCATTTATTCTATCAAGAGGCACTACTGCTGACCATACAGAGTCTGAACCACACAGGATAGATAGGTACTAACCCATGATGACCCACACAGGATCTGACCCGTCTAGGATCTAAAGGTACTAACCCCCACAAGATCCACTCAGGATCTAAACCACACAGGATCGGTATGTTGTTGATCCACAACATACCACTCTAAGGCTAGTCCTCATCAAGTCACGCACTTTTGATCCAAACAATGTTTCTAGAATGTTGATCTACATAGGTTTTCTAGAATGTTGATCCACACATTGTCGCTAGGTGCTGATCCACACAGGTTCCCTAGGTGCTGATCCACACAGGATCGCTAGGTACTGATTCACACAAGATCTCTAGGTGTTAAGCCACACAGGATTTCTAGGTGCTAAACCACATAGTATTTCTAGGTGCTGACCCACACAAGATCTATCGGTACTAACCTCAGCATGATCTGTCTCCAACCTCCATCTCTCAGCCAGCCACTGGATTCCCGCTCAAAAAAAACTTGACTCCAAGAGAAATCGTTATTCAAGTCATAATTAATCATTCAAATGGAACAAAGTCCCAAAAAAAAGGTACCCTAAGTTCTTTCATGATATAAGGGTTCCAACTCAATAGACGGTGCATCAACCAGATGCCCAGTCTATAAGTTATTGGTGTTTTAGTGCTGAGAGCACGGTTGGATTTGGGGTCTATACAACCCAGTCGTACTCCAACATTCTCCAAAACTCAAGTGGGGTATCTCAAAAGGGTTGTCTCTCTCCAAGGATCCCATCTCCGTAGACAGTTCATCAAAACGACATCTATTTCACAAGATATGGATCTTTAAGAAAAATTGTGCCTGAATGGGTCCGGGTCTGGTCTGACCCGATTCGGGTCAACCCGACCCGGTCTAATCCGATCCAGCCCAGCCCGAACTATTCTGGGCCAACCCGGTTGGGCTGGCCCACGGTACCTCGGCCCACTGGCTGGTGCAACCCGTGCGGGGGTAGCACAGTCCGCCTACCAAACGGCTCAAAGGAGTCATTGGGCTCCTTGGTTGGAACTGCCTGCCTGTATGTGGGACCCACTAGGAGTGGGTCCCATTCCGCCTCTTCCACAGATTTAATCATCACCCCCCCCCCCTCAATCCCAAATGGATCAAAGATCCATTCAACTCTATTAATTGGTGGCACCACATAGCGCCGCCTCGTCACCCGCGGGACCCGCAGGGAGCAGGTCTCTGCCTTCGCCACAGCTTGTCTCACCACAGAGTAAGACGAAGCACTGCCTCCCATCTTCGTGGTTGGCCATTGTTGGCCGCCTGTTCGACCACCACGACGCCAAGTGGCGCCACCCTCCTCTGCGGCCGGTGAGCGCCAGCCGCTGCCTCCACCGCCGACACTAGTCGCTGGTGCCGCCACACTGGCGGATCTTCCACGGGCCACTGGGTGATCTCCAGTGGTCTGTTCTTCCTTCCAGACATTCCTACAGACCTCTCGGGGTGCCGATGTCATTGTGTGCCTCCCGGTTTCTTCTTTCTGTTGAGTTTAAAATCATCCCACGAAGAACCCATCAAGAAACGAAGTAGTGGAGGGTCTGGGCCTTGTTCCTTTGTCTTGTTCCCTCTGCATTAATATCATAACAGGTGGGAGTAATTTATACATCACATTATAATAATGATAAACCACATTCAAAACATTAAACCCTACCTTTAGAACCATTGGAGTTGTTGCGGCTGTAGAAGAATAATCCGTGCTTTGATGAAGCTATCGGTGTTCATCGCTCCCATTTCGGTCCCTCCAACGACATCCAAGCATCCATTCCTCATCGGTGAAAAACAACTCGTCATTTCGCCAAAGGTTCTTTGCTTGGTAAAACCATGTAAAAACTTCAACCCGAGATCTATTTAAATAGATGGGGAAAAGGGTGAGTAACTCACTGAAGAATTAATGAGGTTAATTAATTAATAAACCTCTCAATTCCCAACTGTGGGGTTACAAATAAGGGGAATTCAATCCATTAAATGGCTTGACAACACAGAAATCCTGCCACCGAAGCTCAATCACTGTAGAAAAATAAAATAATAATTACATGTTATTTTATTATTATTTTAAAGTCTTAAAAATTGTCTTTTTCTCCAGACCTACTACGGTTGAAGTGAATCTTCCCTTAAGCGAATCTCGGCATTGATAATTCAACGGTGCCCTCATATTTTTAATCTGATCACTGATTCAAAAGTTATAAAACATGACCTTTATGTTTACTAAATGTACCTTAAAAAAGTTCAAAATTCCATTCTAGGAACACCCGACCTCGGAATCATGCGCCGTCAATTTTTGAAGTCTCGTAATAATCCCAAATAATTTAAAAAAAAATTACATGGAATTTCCGGGTCTTTAAATTCTCACCACCTTAGGTCTTTTCATCCCCAAAAGCTACAATAAAACTAGGGAAACAAATGGGGTACTGAGCATGTATCTGAGCCTCCCACTCCCATGTTCTCTCCCAGAGATTCCCACACTTCCAATGAACTCACACCAGAGGAATCGACCACCCATGATGGACCTGCTCTTGTTGATCCTCTATCTCCACTAGGAACTCTAAAAACGTCTCCCCATCATCGATGTCCATCTCTCCCCAGTCGATAACGTGCGATGGATCATTCATGTATTTCCTCAACTGCAACACGTGGAATACATTATGCACCTGGTGCATCTGTGGGGAAGAGTTAGACGGTACACCACCTTGCCTACTATACTAAGGATCTGGAAAGGCCCGATGAACCTCAGAGATAGCTGGCCACCCCAGCCAGACCTCTATAATCCTCAATGGGGTGAGACTCGTAGAAAGACATGGTCACCCTCCTCAAACTCCAAGGGTCTCCATCTCCTGTCGGCATAAGACTTCTACCGGCTCTGTGCGGTCCTCATCTGCTCCTAGATGGTTTTCACCTTCTATGTGGTTTCTTGCACCAACTCTAGACCCATAAGTGCTGACTCCCCTGGGTATGCCCATCAAAGAAGTGATTTTCATGGTTGTCTATACAAGGCCTCAAATGGAGCCATGTCGATGCTGGGGTGATAACTATTGTTTTATGCGAACTCCACCGGGGGAAGGTGGTCCTCCCAACTACGACCAAAATTGAGGACACATGCACAAAGAATTTCCTCAATTTTTTGTATGTTCCACTCCATATGACCATCTGTATGAGGATGGAAGGAGGTGCTCAAGTGAAGCTCAGTCCCAAACTCCTCATGAAATCTCTTCCATAAGCAAGACGTTAAATGAGCATCGTGATCTGAGACAATAATTGATGGTACCCCGTTTAGTCACACAATATCTTACATGTAGAGGTGTCCCAATCCCTCTATTAATCCATACTCTTAGATGGGTAGTATGTGGGATGACTTGGTGAGTCGGTCAATGATCACCCAGATGGAATCATGTCCCGTGGATATATGTGGTAGCCCCATCACGAATTCCATGGATATACCATCCAACTTCCACTCCAATACCTCAAGCGGCTGAGCGGAGCCCACTGGTTTCTAATGCTCAGACTTCACTTAAGGAAAACTGAGGCATCGGTATAGAAACTCTGCCACTACTTTCTTTACCCCTGGCTATGAGTACTAACACTGAAGGTCCAGGTACATCTTCACCACTCCAGGATGTATAGTAGAAGGGGATGTATAGAACTCCCTCAACACCTCCTCACATAGAATCACTGGTACCATGGTGCATCCAATGAAGAGGAATACATGCTCCCCACCTTTATAAAATCATTCAGGAGCCTTCCCTTAGGATATCTGATCACGTCGGGCCACACAGTCAATGTCCCCAAGCTAAGCCTCCCAAACTTGCTGAAGATGTGGGGGAGTGACAGTCATAGATTGGAGGTAAGTTGCTCCATCAATATCCACATAGTATATCTACAATGCTACTAGTTTCTATATCACCTCACTTAGAAACTGTAGACCATACCTCATGTTGAGTGAATATGCTACTACGTTTCCTTTCCCATGAGTGTAGTCTATCTCAAAGTCATATTTCTGGAGAAACTCCAGCCATCGCCATTATCTCAGGTTCAGGTCCTTCTATGATAAGATATACCAAACACTCTTGTGATCAGAGTAAAGAGTAAATTGTTCACCCATAAAGTAGTCTCGCCACATCTTCAAAGCAAAGACCACTGCTGCTAACTCCAGGTCATGGGTAGCGTAGTTCTTCTCATGTTGTCTCAACTTTCGTGAGCTATAGGTGATCACCACTTGATCCTACATCAGGAAACAACCTATTATAGTCCATGATGTGTCATAGTAGACTACATACCCAACACCCACTTTTAGTAGCCTCAAGATAAGGGCACTTGTCAGGCTCTACCTCAGCTCCTCAAAACTCTGCAGACACTTCTCTATCCACAATAAAGGCTTCCCCTTCTTTGTCAAAGCTGAAAATGGTGCTTCTACCCTATAGAAGTTAGGTAAAAATCTCTGGTAGTACCCAACCAATCCCAGAAAACTCTGCACCTCGGTCACACTCCTGGGTGGGTCCCAAGCAAGCACTACCTCTATATTCTCCAGATCAACTACAACTCCAAACTCCGAGATAATGTTCCCCATTAAGTGGGCCTCTCATATCCATAACTACCACTTTGAGAGCTTTCTATAAACATTCTTCTCTCGAATTGTATCCATAACTATCTGTAGGTGTGTGTCGTGATCCTCCTCCGACGTCGATTATATCAAAATTTCATCAATTAAGACCACCATTAAGTGATCGAGCTATGGCTGAAAGATCCTATTCATGAGCCCCATAAACATTGATGAAGCATTGTTCATTCCGAAAGGCATCACCAAGAACTCATAATGGCCATACCGACATCTGATGGTTATCTTTGGTATGTCCTCATCCCATACCCTGAGCTGGTGATAGCCTGATCTGAGGTATATCTTTGAAAACCAACAATATCCCTTCAGCTGGTTGAAGAGATCATCGATCCTCAGTAGAGAATTCTTGTTCTTAACGGTCACCTGGTTCAGGTTCCAGTAGTCCACCCGAATCCTTAGACTCCCATATGCATTCTTAGTAAAAAAGATCGAGGATGCCCATGGAGAAACACTGGTCCTTACGAACCCCTTTCCCTGCAAGTCCTCCAACTATAACCTCATCCTACAAAGCTCCACAGGAGCCATCTGATATGCTGGTGTAGATATAGGTGTCATCCTAGGGTACAGGTCGATGTAAAAGTCTACCTATCTATGTGAAGGTAGTTCTGGAACATCACCATGGAAGACATCATCATACTGGTCCACGAATATAGTATAACTCAGACTTCTCATGTTAACTGCTCTAAGGGTGAGGCTAGCCAACTAATGAGTAATTGGATGCACCCTCCTCCGAGATAGTTCATCATGTGCGGCAAAGGTTTCCTCCTCACCGGTGAAGGTATACCTAATCCCATCCTCATGGACACACCACACATTGTGCCTAAAATAATCTATCTGAGCATGGACTATGGGTAGCCAGTCCATACCCAATATGACATCGTAAGGCCTCGACACTACCACTAGGAGATCCTAACTGAATCTCTCGCCTCCTAGAGTGATCTCACACTACTAGCACCAGTGTGTAATTGTTGAATCTTCTCTCGTAGGAGTCTATAATTGCAAGGATCGATCCAAATGCTCCGTTAGAATCTCTGAACTCTGAATGAGTTCCACAGAAATGAAAGAGTGACTGGAACTGGTGTCTATAAGTACTGCATATAGGGTGGAATAGGCACATATAGTACCTCTAATCATCTCTGGAGAACTGTGGTTGTAGGCCTCTATTGCTTTTAGCTATGGTCGCCCCTGTCCGCGTGCTGCACGGCCTCCTCCACTACCACATTTATAGCCCTGTAGACCTCCTCACTCAAATATCTGACTCTGCCTCTACCTCGGAAGTCCCTTGACTATCTGCTGATTGTCGGTATGATGGTTCGGGCAGTCGCGAGCCATGTGGCCCTGCCCACCACATGTGAAGCACACTCTTCCTCCCAACTGACCTCCCCTTCCTCGCGTGCTCCACACCTCCGACCCTGTGTCTTGGGGTCATCCATTGAAGGTTTTGGCCCTCTTGGACCTCTATGTCATCTGCCTACTACCTCCTACATATGACTCGGCTACCTGTCGTTTGGTGGTGGCTCCCACCGTCGGTGCCTGCTCAGCTAAGAATCTCTCCACTAATAATGCTCGCTCGAGCGCTCCAGCCTACATCAAGATATTGAGCGATATCATCGAAACTATGATCTCCCACTGAAGACCCTGCTCAAAGGTTTGTTCCCTAAAGAAGGGGTCTCGCACCATGCCAGTGGAGTAGCGCGAGAGGTCAGTGAATCTAGCCGAGTACTGGACCACTGATAAGCTACCCTTCTGTAAGTGCAGAAGCTCCTGGATACACACAAAGTTTAGTGTGTCTGGAAAAAACGCCACCCTGAAGAGGATCTCAATTTCCATCTAGGTGAGGGTCACCTTGTAACGTAAATAGAGCATCAGGCTCCACCATCTTCTTATTGTTCTCAAGAAAAGACTAGCATCTAGGATCATCGTCTACTCTGCTAGTGTCCCAACTAGGTGGAAAACTCATACCACAGCCTCCAGCCAGTCCTCAACTGCCTGGGGATCTATCTCATCTAGAAACCTCAGAGGCCTCTGCCGTTGGAACTCATACAGTGTGCTTAATCATCATGCACCATCCTCCAAGGGGGCTGGTGGAAATTACTGCCCAACGGGTGATGCTGCTGCTAGCGCACCACCCGAAGGTTCTAACATAGTAAAAGGACCTGGCACCAAAGCCATGTTACTCAGTGGGCCATCATCATGTACTCTTTCAAGAATCGTGGAGAATTTTCTACGCGGTGGCATCCTGAAAAGAAATATGCATGAAATGTTCAATAAGTTATACCTGGTGAGATGACTCAAAATAGATTGAAATTAAAACATTTCAAAAAACACACACGCAATCATGGTTTTCATGCATCGAGTTGGAAATCAGAATTTAGGGTCATGGTATATGGATACATCGGCCGTTGCACCAACACTGGACTCCCCAAACTGAAAACCTCAATCAAAACACATAACATTATTTCTCCATTAATAAGATCAGATTCATATTTCTTCAGTAGAACCGGCTCCTCTAATACCACTTTTTTACAACCCATCCCTCGAGGCCTGAGCCGTGACTACCCCAAGCCTTCCTTCCATAGGTTAGGGGTTAGCGACTAGCACTAGAGAGGAATATACCTAAAAATGGGAAGGCATTGCCTTTAAACTTGTATAAAAACACAGTCCAAGAACACAATAAGATGTAACCATGAAGTAAAAATGAAGTAGTAAAAGTTTGTACTGAAAGTAAAGGGGCCGGAATACAATCCCAAATAAAAATATACAACTACAACTGAAAATAAAAAACAAATCCTGAGATTTTCCACCGAGGATCCTACCTGAGGGGTAGGTATAGCATGTCTCCAAAGCACTCCACGTCAATCGTCACCACCATCCACCATCAGGTCCTAGCTTAATGTACTCATTCAAGGTTTCCCTTCGTCTACATAAGACACAACAAGGTACGGGCGATGCCCATGAAGGGGTGAGTATAACAATACCATGTAGGGACCCCAAGACCCCCGAAGGTCTCTCATAATTACACAAAGTAAAACCAAAAAGCATGATCTCAATCACAAAGCACAGAGAAAAATACTCAACTCAAAACCAGGTATAACTAAAGTACAGAATTACAAATGATTAGTCGTAAATATTGATCATCTTATTCTATCAAGAGGCACTACTGCTGACCATACGGAGTCTGAACCACACAGGATCGATAGGTACTAACCCCCACTAATCCACATAGGATCTGACCCACCCAAGATCGATAGGTACTAACCCCCACAAGACCAACATAGGATCTGACCCACACAAAATCAGTATGCCATGATCTATGACGGGATGCTCTAAGGCTTGTCCTTTTCGGTTCATGCACTGCTAATCCACACAAGGTTGCTAGAATGTTGATCCACACAAGGTCGCTAAAATGCTGATCCACATAGGGTCACTAGGTGCTGATCCACATAGGATTGCTAGCTGTTGATCCACACAGGATTGCTAGGTGCTAATCCACACAATATTTCTCGGTGATGATCCACATAGGATATCTAGGTGGTCATCCACAAAGAATTTCTAGGTGTTGACCCATATAAGATTGCTTTGTACTAACCTCTATATGATCTGTCTCCAACCTCTATCTCTCAGTCAGCCACTGGATTCCTGCTCAAAACATGCTTGACTCTAAGAGAAATTTTTCCTAAAGACATCGGTTATTTTTCAACCAGTATGAAATCCCAAAAATAAGTTTCCCTATGTTCTGTCACAATATAAGGGTTCCAACACAATAGACAGCGTTTCAATCGGACGCCTGGTCTGTAAGTTATTAGCATTTTAGTGCTGAGGGCCCGGTTTGATTCAAGTAAGATCGAACCTGGACATAATCTTACTTTCTCCAAAACATAGGTGGATTATCTCAAAATGACCATCTCTCTCCGAGGATCCCAGCGCCGCATATGGTACGTCAAACAGACATCTGGTTTGCAAGATATGGCTCTTTAAGAGAAACTGGGCTCGAATGGGTTCAGGTCTGGTCCGACCCGGTCCAGGTCTAAACTGGCTGGGCTGGGATATGGAGGGCTTGTCCCACTGGGCCACGGATCCACCCTACCTAACCCGGCTAGGCTGGTCTACGGAGGCTCGGCCCGCCGGCTGGCGTGACCCGTGCGAGGGTCGCACGATCCTCCTGTCGAATGGCTCAAATGAGCCATTCGGGTCCTTGATTGGCGCAGCCATGTGGCACTGCCTACCTGTATGCGGGACCCACTAGGAGTGGGTCCTCTTCCGCCTCCTCCATAGCTTCATGTTGTGCCCCCCTCGATCATTAATGGCTCAAAGAGAAATTTGGCTCTTTTAATTGGAAACGCCACATGGCGTCGCCTCGTCACATGTGGGACCCTTAGGGAGTGGGTCCATGACTTCGCCGCAGCTTCAAGTCATGGCATGTCTCACCATGATGAATGATGGCATGCTTCCTCCCATATTCACAGTTGACCATTTCTAGCCCCATTTCTGACCACTACAACGCTGAGCGGCACCGCCCTCCTCTGCAGCCGGCAAGTGTCGGCCGCTGCCTCTACCGTCAGGGCCGATCGTCGGTGCCGATGCACCGACAGATCTTCTGCAGGCCATAAGGTGAGCTCTGGTGGTCCGTTATTCCTTTTTAATCCACCTATGTCCCTCCTGGGATGTCTTCGTCATTGCGTGCCTCCCGGTTTCCTCTTTCCGTCGAGTTAAAAATCATCCCATGAAGAATGCATCAAGAAACGAAATGGCGGAGGGTCTGGGCCTTGTTCGTTTGGACCGCGCCCTCCATATTAATATCAAAACAGGTGGGAGTAGTTTATACATCCCATTATAATAATGATAAACCCCACTCCAAACATAAACCCCTACCTCAAGAACCATTGGAGGTGTCATGGCTGTGGAAGGGGAATCTTCGCTTTGATGAAGTCATTGGCATTCATCTCTCTCGGTTCGATCCCTCCAACGACGTCCAATCTTTACTTCCTCATCGGTGGAAAACATTGTGTTACTTATCCAAAGGTTCCTTTGTTGGTGAAGTCAGGTCAAAAATCCAACCCGACCTCTATTTAAATAGAGGGGGGGAAAGGGTGAGTAACACACCAAGGAATTAATGAGGTTCATTAATTAATGAACCTCTCAATTCCTGACAGTGTGGTTACAAATAAGGGGGATTCAGGAAATTAAATGTCTTAACAACACAGAGGTTCTGCCACTGCTGCTCAACTGCTGGAGAAAAATAAAATAACAATTACATTTTATTTTATTATTCTTTTAGAAGTCCGAAAAATTATCTTTTTCTCCCGACCTACTACGATTGAAGTGAAGCTTTCCTTAAGGGAATCTTAGAGCTAAGAATTCAATGGTGCCCTCATGTTTTTAATCTGAGCACCAGTTCAAATGTTAGAAAAATCCGCTTGTACGTTTACTGAATGTACCTTAAAAAAAGTTCAAAATTTCCTTCCGGGCACACTGAGCCCCAGAATCACACGCCGTCAATTTTTATAGTCTCATAATAATCCCAAATAATTTTAAAAAAAATTACATAGAATTTTTGGGTATTTAAACCTTCCTCCAGAAATCATCACGTGGCCATCCTATATATTATATTTCCATGTGAAAAAACATAATTATAAATGAAAAATAAAAAATAGGGAAAATAGGGAACCTCCAAAATAAACTTCTAATAAATCATAGATAAATATAAATGGAAACAAGATCCAGATACAGGAGTCTGAACTAGCTGATACAACTATAATACAAAAACAAAAATATGAGACAAAGAGAGCCCATCGTCATCTTTGTGTGACCTTCAAGGTCATCATCAATCTACAAAACCAACTCACTCCATGAGAGGTCCATAACAAGAACCAGAACCTATAAAACCACTCAGGTCTACTAATTTCGAGTGGAATAATTAGGGTATGAGCATAAATACTTCAGTAGGTAAGCACCACAAAGTTTTTACATTTCCTTTCCCAAAAAAATCATAAACACTAGTTTGAAAATAGAGTTATAAATTATGTTTTATAAAATTGTTAAGAGAAAAATACAAGGTTTCCTTGAAACCATTCTTTAAAAATAAAAAATACATAGAGGAACGATTTAAAACTTTCATTAAACCATTCCTTTAAAAACAACACTTTTGGAAATCTTATTTTTAAAATTAAACACCCAAATCACACCAAAGTAGCTCAATGTGTACAAAGAAGGATAATTCTATACATCAGTAAACCATTTTCATAAAATTAGGAGTATAATACCTATTTAAAACCAATGGTCATATCATAAAAGAACCATAAATCAGAGGAGTAATGGAAAAACTAAAAGAAATAAATCAAAAGCAGTAAAATATACATAATCATGGTAAATTCTCACAAATCTATAAGGAGAACCTAAACATACTCATTTTATAACCATTTAAAGGTTTATCGATGAAGTCCCTAAGTCTATAACTAACCTATCTACTCTAAACTAGCCTCATAAATAGAAAATCTATCCATGTCATTTCTATACCACGGGGGATGTAGTCCATCTAATCAATACTAGATTGGAATTATTATTAACCCTCACTAATATGAATAGATTCTCATGAAAAAAAATTGAAATAGGGCATGTGGTACCCAATGAACATAAAATATCACAATCAAAAATAAATATAATCCAACATGAAATTTAATCTCACATCCTAGAATTATCCATCTAAACACACTTTTATAAGAGGGAAGGCTTCCATAAGGACACTCACATTTCAAGTAAACCCATTTAAATATTCCAATTAAGTTTTAATAATTGAAATTAATAATAGATTTATAAAAAATTACAAGTGGGATTTAAAACTTCATTTAGAAACACACATTTGAATCATCCTTTAGAAAACCATTTAGAAACCAAGAAACCATTTTAGAAAACCAAGTTATTAAAGAAGTCATTCCATGGAATTTTCATTTAAATACATGTACACATACATGTACATGTATACATGTTAACATTACACTTATATATATATATATGAATGTACATAGGATTTCCAAGGGTTAAAAAGAAGAAACACAAATCAAGTGGTAATCAAGGCATAAGAATCATCCAAGTGAAAATCATCTAATCCATATAAAAGGACACAACCCAACCAAAGAATAATAAAACTAGGAAACTAACTTAAAAATTTTTAAGAAGGTGTGTTCATTAATTAAAAAAATAAAAAATCATTAAAAAGTTACTCTTGGGCACTTTTTTAAACACATATAATATATAAATTTTTATCACATATTCGTAATTCTAGAAAACCTTGGAAACCCCATTTATAAATAAAATATATAACTTTAAAGGCTCTCATAAATAAATTTATAACTCCAAACATATGACATATTCACACAAAACTTATTTAGAAAACTATAAGTATGGTATGGCATGTTTCTGAAAGGAAATAGACATAAACACTTTTCTCAATGGTTCACAGATGTGATGGAACCTTCAATAATGGGAAAAAATGGTCCAAGAGACAAAACGCACACTCTAACATCAAAACAAACAATACACTTGGATTCCCTCACCCTATTTTTCAAACAATAAGGTTCTAATCTAAGGAAGTAGATAAAGGTGATAGAATATGAAGAAGAAACCTTACCTAGGATGCAACCACCAAATATTTCAAGAAGAAGCCTCAAAAATCAAGGGAGAGGGAGGGGAAATTTCAAGGGCCTCTCCCTATGAGGTATAACATGAAATAAGAGATAATTTAACCACACTGGGTTATTATTTCAAAAGGGAAAATAAGTAAATCTAAATTTTTTATGTTTTGGGAAAGTCACATGATTAGGCCACATGGTTTATCAAATTGTGTGTTAACCATAGGCCCTCTACTGTAAAGAAAAACATCTCTCACATAGATTAGACATATTTTTTAGAAACCATGTTCCAACCATGTAAAACATATCTATTAAACTTTTAAACACTATTTCATTATAGTCACATAGTTTTATCTAATTGTGTGCTAGTTCCAGACCCTCCAAGCTCATGCATAGTTTCCCCTAAGCCTTGCGAGATTTGGACTAAACTGTACACTACTTGGGTGGAATAAACTATGAAATATAAAAAATAACATAGAAACAACCCTACATAAGTTTAGTGGAATATTTTCCTCTATATAGTGTGCAATAACTGTTCACAAAGGAAAAAATTCTCAAAACTCAAAAACATATAATTTTCAGGGGAATTCAACCAAAAATTCAATGAAGAGGGTGAAGGTTAAGAAATAAATAAAATAATAAATAAAAATAGGGTCAATGTTTGATATAATGATTTAAGCATAGAATATCATAATCTATTAAGAAATTAAAATAAAATTATTATGAATTATAACCAAGTTGACTGTTTAGAATACTTCAGTCTTTTATGTCTATCTCAAGACTAAAATTCTGGGAAATTTTCAAAGTTATTATGAAAGTTATACCAAGTGATAATATAATACCATTAAGTTACCAAGACTAATATTATGAAGTATTTTAACTAAATATCTTCAATGGTCACTAATACGTCATTTAATTTCCCAAAATAAAATAATCAAAGAGTAAAATTGTTGAAGATGGATTTATATAATTTAATTAGATCAAGGTAACTTTTGAAAAAAATTATTTAATGGACCTTTTTTAAAGGATCAAATTAAAATAATATGAGGAATGTCACATTAAAATACTAAGACTTTAATAAACTTTAACATGAAATAATTTAAGAAAAAATATACATTATATAATCTTATTTATGTGAATTTTCACTTTAATTCCTCAAAATCTAACTAAATCTTAATTACATTTAAGAATAAAGGTTTATTTACTTACTCATTTTATTCATGAGATAATAATTAAATACTACCATAATAAATTTGTATTCTATTCTCTTATTTTTAATTTACCAAGATTTTGATATGATATTATTCTTATGCTCTTGTTTTCTTACCTATATTGTATTATGGGATTCTTAAATCCTTTCAAATAATTTTATTACTTTTTATTCATTTCCATTTACAAATATAGAAGATATTATTGTATTATAATCTGGTAAGTGTATCTGATTTATTTTATAATCTTAATCATATTTTTTAACCCACTCATTTCATATAAAACAAGTCATGAAAATAATAGCTTAGTTAGAAGTAATTTTATTCAAGCGGAGGGATTAGGATCAACCATATATCTAAACCCCTTGTTAAAATTATTCTATAACTGATTTCTGAATTCATTCTTTCTTATTTGTGTATCTATGTAAGATTTCTTGTCTAATATCAAACATTTCTCTCTTAAAAATTTCATATAAACTATTTTTCAATATAACTATATTCTAGAAAACATTTTTATAGTATAAAATGAGTTTTAATCAAGTTACTTATATATTCTAGTGTGGTTTTTGACTTTTATATAAGTAAACTTCTTTCAAAATTAATATATTTTCTATAATGTATTTTCTTGATTATTGATTAGTACATTTATATATCTTTTATAAAATTTCAATCCATTCTATCTCACTGTTTTAGTAAGTTTATGTTTTTTTATTAAGGAGACTTTATAAGTGTTTTATGATTTTAATAATACTATTTTAAATATATAAAGTTCAATTTACCTCCCCCCACGAGAGAATATTTATGGAAAAAATTAGTGTCAGAGTTTCTAGTGGATTTAGCTATTATTTTTTGCTTACAAATTCTTAGACCTTGGAAAATTACAAAAGTGGAAAGATCATGTTATTGGTAAATATAGACTCTTATATACAATAGGTTCATGTTATTAGTCAACCAAAATTCTTTAAAGGATCTCTAAACTCCCACTTGAAAATAAAATTAATATCCATATGGAAAGACACAGATTTGATATATGGGGTAGAATTAAGGATTTCTATAAAAAGCCTAAATCATTTATAAAATATTAGAGTGACGATACTAGGTCTACTTATGATTACAATTATAAATCTATGAAATGTATTATATGAGAATTGGGATAAGATGAATTTAACAATATATCCAAAGACACTACCTAATGTGGGAAAATTTGGTTATTTTTCATTAGGGAATAGATAATATTTAAGTAGATAAGTTTAAACACATACACAACTAGATATGATAATTTTAAAATGAAATTTCAAGAATATATCTATGGGATATATTTTAATTTTAATGAGATTAAGAATTATATGATATCTATTGGATAGACATAACCCAAAATGATATGAATTCTAAGACTTATGAAGAGTCTTCCTAGAAAGTGGATAAGGACTTCCATAGACATAAGGGAATCATGATACATTGATAAAACATTGTAAAGGTTATAGTGGGAATGATAATGATGTATGAGGCGATGATAATGTCAAAAAATAAGCAGTAGTGGAAGTGGAGATGATGAAAGTTATAAAGAGATGGATCATCTGTCCAAAATGTATACAAAATTTTATAAGAGTGAGTGGTTTTTTCAAATATATTCCAAATTTAAAAGAAAATTTGGAAAGAATAGATAATGGAAAAATTATAATGCATCAAGATTAGTGGTTAAAGGAAAAATCAAGGTTGAAAATCCAAATATAAAGTACATAAAAAATTAAGAAGGGAAATAATCCAATAAATTCAATCAAACACACAAGTTATAGTGATTTAGAAGATAGTTCAAGTGATTTTGAACATAGTGACAATGATGAAGCTAACGGTAAAACTAAACTTTTCTTCACAACTTCACATAGTGAGGTTCTATATATTTCTATTTTATCAAATAATGAAAATAATGAGGAGTTTTTTAGTTATAATGATGAGTTAGAAGATTATTTTTCCATTCCGAATGAAATTGTGAACAAAATAAAGAATAAGTACAAAATTCTTAAAAAGAAACATGTACTTCTTGTTAAGTTAACATATGTTCTAAAGACTGAAATTTCCAACAAAATATCTTTTAAAAGTGAGAATAAAAATCTCAATAGTGAGAATGAACAACTCATAAAAGACCTAGTAAACTTTATTTAAGGTAAAATTACCTTAAATAAAATTTAAAAATCACAAATACCATCTAAATCCAAGAATTGTTTGAGTTTTCAACATGGTTAGTGTTACAACCATAAGCCTTGTACACCCTAAGAGAGGTGATTTAGGGTGTTCAATTCTTCTCATCTTCCAATGGGTCATAATCTAATATTATAAATAAAAACATAAAAATATCAATATTTCAATCATACATAATATTAAAATACATAAATTAAATTTAGAGACACAATATTTTTACTTGTTTCACCACAAAAGTCTAGTCCAATGGGAATACACCAATGGTGTGTTGATGTACCAGGGGTCAACACTACTCATTATATGTATCCTAATAGTTTATTAAATATTTTTTTCTAATCTGAGGTTCACTCACTCATCTTATTTACTTAATCACTTATTTGAGACAAAGAAAACAAAATAAAGTTTACATGATGATTTCCCACAATGAATCTTTACAAAATATTAACACCATACCAATAAGGGTTGTGTCTTTATTCTTATCATCCTCCTTCAATAATCAGATAATAAAAAGAATTTCTCTAATAGTATTCCTATTATATTATTTTCAAGATCTATTAATATTCTCATTTATCTCTCCCTTTAACTCTTAAACATTTAGATAACAATACATCACTAATTTTCTATCATCTATTCTCTTTTTTGTAAATATTCAACGTACCACATGAATATAATTTTAAAAAGATATTAAAACCATATTTTCCTCTTATTAAATTAAAAATTGATTCACATGAATCAATCCTCCCAATTTTGTGTCTCCTTTAATCCTCAATAACTCCCCATAACTATCAAATATTTTCTTTCCCATGATCCTCCTTAATAATCACAGTGAGATCCTTCACTCATTGTAATAGATCATCTATGGTATGTTGCTTAAATTACCATGTCATGGTGCTTTTTTAGGTGATACGCCTATCAAAACAGCTTGATCCATGCTTTTTGCTCATTTTTATCATCTCAAATAAACTTGATACTCAATACATCTTCTTCTACAACACAGATATTTTCTAGTTTCATGTTTTATTCATTATTAAATAAAGTTCATAATATCCTACAACACAATCCATTTGGGACTCTCCATTTTTCATAGATATTTTTTAATCCCAACATTGTCTCTTTTATAGAATGACATATATAATTTCCATGTTTCACTTCCACTATTGTATACACAACGCCCAATGAAATGGATTCCATGTCATTTAAACATATCCATGTTTCATGATATATTGATTGGGATTTCAATCATATTTCATAATTTATATAACTTTATGTTTCATAGTTTCATGATGTGGCCCTTCTCCACATGGTGTTACCTTTCTTCTTATCTAGCTGACAAAGTGTAAACCCTTAAACATTAGATTCTTCAGCTTTTTGCTCTTAATTTTTCTCTAAAGTCGCTAAAATTAACTCTTATATATCAATTTTCTAATTTTACATATATGCCTTAGTTAAAATTATGTGTCACTATGAACATTACAAACCTTTTCCAAATTTATCTTATACATGGGTTGACTATAAAATATGATCCTGAATGACTCTTACATACAAATATTGAATTCTTCCTTTTAATGTTTTATTGAATATTTAAAATATTACTTTTACATACTAGATTGAAAACCTTTATGTACAATATGGAGTTATTCATTCCTTTTTCAAATTTCTTTTTCACTTTTAACTTTTAGACTTCCAAATTCCATATTCCAACAAATGAGAAAATCCAATTATAGACTCTTAAATTATAAAACAACCAAAAATTATTTAAAAACATTGTAACCATATTCTGGAGAAACTCCTCTTCTAAATTAACTTCCAAAACATGAAACTTTTGGATTCTCATCCAAAATAAAATCTACCATAATTACAATTTATAATAAAAAATATATAACAATCCATGGCTCTAACACTATATCCCTTTGAATTTTTTTCCAATATACCTTTTAATAAATCTATAATCCATATAAATCACTTCATTCTCCCCCTACAACATTACTCTCCCATTGTAGAGTCATTCTTCCCCTTTGACAATAATATTCAAAAGGGTTTCTCCTATTCCATATCAGATCAATTATAAGCCTACAAAAACATCCACTAAGACAAAATATAATCAAAGATCCATTAAAAAAATTCTAAGACAATGTGATTCAATGATCAATGTAGAAAAAAACATGTTAACATCTATAATGTTGACCATTATTTTTTCTTTGAACACTCTTATCTCCACAGGTAGTTTCTCTATGGATTGTATCTCCCCTATCTTTTACACCCAATAAAAGATATTTTTTGTAATAAAAAAACATCCACATTAATAATTATATACACAAGGGATAAGGGGATTCAAAAACTGATTTATACTGTGGGAAGTTGTTAAAAACTAAGCTTCAACTGATGATTTTATAATACTAATTTTTACAATGATTTGATGAAGATATCTACCTCTTTTTGATTATATCTTAGATGTTCTAGGTTCATAATTCCTTAATATACCATCTCCTTTATGAAATAGTATCAAATATTAATATTTTTTGTACATGAATGTTGTATAGGATTCTTTTTTAGCTCAATAAAAATTTATTTGTCTCAATTTATAACCATGGTAATTTTCGTATCTTCTCCATGATCCTATAGTTTTTCTTTCATCCATGATAGTTGTGTGCAATATTTAATTACTAAAATATAATATGATTAATATATATTGATATAAATTCTATATTTTTTCTATTTGATCCATACAATGAATTTTATTCAAATAAATAAGGCTCCTCTAAACATGAATTTTTTATCCATGATGTCAACATTATAATTTATATTCGAGTATGCATGTAAATATTTATCATTCCCTGCACAATATACCCAACAAAAAATAAGTGTTCCATGAATTTACCTCATAATTCATTTCACAACTAAGATATTCTTCTCTCTAGGGATTATTTGAAAGTGTTAATCCATGCATATTGTAAATAAAATATACAATCTTGTTTTTTCAAGATACAAAAAGCTTCATATCATTCTAATAAAGTGTTAAATAAACCTTTACTCCTTACTTGTGTTTTTTAATCTTGGTTCCAAACATAATCAGTGTTGAAACTGTATTTATATCATAAATCTCAAACTTATTTAGAATCACTTTTACATATTTTTCTAGGGAAACAAATGTGTATACCTTTTTTGGCTAAATTTTATATCTTGAAATAATGTAAGTTATTTCATAACTGAAATTTCAATTTTTGAGCTCAATAAATATAAAAATCCCTCCTTTAATTTCTTTGGTTGATTTTATATAAATATTGTGATCGAATTCACCTCTTTTAAAATTAACATTAATCAAGAAAGGGTCTAATAGAGCATATATAGCCCTAGTTTCCAATTTCAATCTATATATGGACTTTCTCAAGATGTTCTATTTTAATTAATTCTAAATAATTCAAGTTTATCAATGTAAACTTATTCTTCAATAATTATATTTAAAATTTTTGTTTTTACATAAATTTGATAGGTTCTAAATTTTCTCAGAATATTTATAGTATAAAAGATTATTATTAACTCCAATATCTCCATCAGTGTGAATGTTTATTCCTCATCATCTCATTATAAATGTTCCTAGCCTTTAGACACAAAATTTTCTTTGTTTTGGATTAATTTTATATTCCCATCAAATTTATTTTTGAACATCCACCTTATTCTTATGAAATTATGATATGTTGACCTCTTCACTAGCTCCCAAATCTGATTTTTCTTTATTTTATTTCATTCTTCATTCATGACCATGACCAATAATTCATCTATCACTACTTATTCAAATGGGATTAACCACATTTGATATAATAGAGTAGGATTCCCTATAGTTCTTATCCTACAAGTTTTTTATGTGTAGATTTATCATTGATGATACTTTGACTCATCTACCTCTAATCATATTCTTCCATGTGGAGTCATAGATTAACTCCCTTTAGCAGCTTCTTTATCCACATATTTGGCTTCAGAATATTCTTATCCACATATAGAATTGTGTATCCAACTATTGTTTCTATCTATTTATTCTCTTTCATCATGTTCCTCACTGAAATTTGAAATTATATATCTATTTATAGTTTTTTCATAAATAATTTTTGCATCACTTCTTTCAATGATTTTTTTCAGCCTCTTGTTGGGACCCATATTAGCCTTACTCTTAGCCTAAAAATATCCCCTTTAATATGAAATTTCCATATTTACCTTAATTTTAACCCTTGTTTGGGATGTAAAACTTTCTTTTGAAAACATTGAAATGATTCATCATTATCCTTATTGTTTTCTATATCTCATGAAAATTACACTTCTATCAAGGTTTAACAAAGTAAAAATTTTCATGTGATCCACTAATTTCATAGCTTCAATCAAATAATTATGAGAAATTAAAATTTTGATGAGAAGTGCTTTGGAAATGTTGTTTACCATTTGATTCATCATTTCTTCTGAAACATTCTATTATGGTATTCTTACTGATAATACTTTTTTCTTAATTCCCTATTAAGATGACCTAGGAATGGTTGAACCATTGAGAGGAAGGTTAAATCAGTGGTATAAATCTTCTATACTTTTTTCACTTAGAAAAAAACTCTATAACCAATTTTGAATCGATACTCTCACAAATAAAACTCAACCTCACTTGAATAAATGCATAAATGAAATGAACAAGGGGTGTAAAAGTTTTCATAAGGTTCATCCCTGAAGTGGGAACCTACTCCTTGATCCATCTGGTTATTATATTATTCAATATATTTGACACTATATTTTTATCATCAAATAAAATTGGGTAAGCTAGGTATAATCTTGTAGTATTTAGTTATATAGTATCCCATTGGGATTTAAAAATCATCCCATTGGTTATAATATGAAAAAACTAGAATGATACTGATATCTTGAGAATCTATGTTACTTCAACAACTGATAAAGATATTATTATCCAGACCTAAAAATATATATATTAGAATATACTCACCAATTTAAGTTATTTGACCTCTAAAAACACTTTTGAATAATATAAGAACTGTATAGACTTTCTCAAAATATGAAAATATAGATTTTTGTCTACTTCTTAGTCTTTATATTAATCATAGTTCTCTTAATGATTGGGCTCTTATAGATTTTCTGTTCTTCTCTAATTTCAAGATTTAGACTCTATTTTATCTCAATATCTTTATGATCAATAAAACTCAGGATATAGTCTCTCTCACTTAAGTGCTTCCCATATTTGGGAAAACTAAAATATCATGGAATTGATTTAATTCCATAAATAAATTTATCTCTCAACATTATATAGAATTTCATTACTATAATTGTAAATTTAGATCCTTGAATCAATTACTAAATCACCTTTTTTGTGGTTATAATTCCATGATATCAACACATTCCATTCTCCATGTAACCATTATCTCTAGTGTATTTCCACAAATCTCCTTATATTCTATTTCTCTCATTTCAGTAGCGAAATAAAACACATTTAGAAAATATCATAACTATGTGGAACATGAAAATAATTCAAAAAATGGTATTTTAAAATTTTATAAATAATCAATTTCAATCCCCAAATCAGTTCATTATAAAAAATTTGGTTCTCATCTTATAAAAGATATTTTTATCATAAAGAAACTTATCACAGTGCAATAACACATAATAACTCTACTCTATGATAATTCTCACTCTAAAATTTCATCTAAAATCACATAAATAGAATTTTCATGTGATTATAGAAATTAAGATAAAAAATCAACATCCCCCTAAAATTATAGAATCATTTTCTAGATATTCATTAAGAAGGGTCTCAACTTCACTTGAGTTTTTCTTTATCCAGCAATTCTTGTTGGTCAACTTTTTCTATGTGATGTTTATATTACAATATCTTCAATATTCTTGAATCAAATTAATTTTTTTAATCCATGAGATCAACTCTAGAATCATCTAGTTTAATTTCCTTTGAAATAATTCATTTTTAAAATTTCTTAGTTTTTCACAAAGTATTATATCTTACACAAATCGAATATCTTAATAAATATTTCATATGAAAATGTATCATATGAAATTACCGAGTCTTATAAAACCATATGTCTTATAAGAACAGTGCACATCGTACAATATTGGGGTAAAATTCAATGTCTTGTATCTTATGAACTCAACTCATATCTTATGAAAACTCAACATCTTACAGAATGGGAATCTTATGGGTTTTTTGTGTCATACAAAAATCCCATGTTTTATGAAAACAAGCATCATATTATGTCTTAAAGTTATAAAAAATTACATGTCTTACAAAATTACACATATCATAGGAAATGGAAAGTATCTTATAAAGTGAAACCAAGAGTCTTATGGGTCTAAAATACTTACACAGTCTCAAATTAAAGTCTTACATATACCTATAAAGTCTTATAAAGTGATTCTAAAGTCTTAAAAATTTAATGTATCAATATTTTTTCCAATGTGGAATTTGTATTCTAAAATCATAGGTCTCATGAAAATATAGCCAAATTCATATAAATATTCTATAAAATCATGAAAAATATGACTTTTCCATATTTCAGTATCAGTAGTATAATTCGTGATTCCTTAATAATCCCACATAATTAATTAAAATTACTTAAAGGAACCTAAAATCATCTAAAAACATTACAAACAACTTCAAAAACTGTTCAAAATCCATTAATTATTCAAAAATAATTTTTTTACCAAATACAACCTCCTTTAACAGTTACATAAGACACTTAAATCTTCCCCTTTGTATTTTTTTTAAGCTTCATTCAACACTTTTAGCTTAACTTAATTCTTATTTGAATTCTCGTATTCTACGAGAATCATTAAATCATAGTCTTTGTCTTATGAGAATTTTATTACACCATAATACCAGATAAGGTAATTTTTTTAGACAATTCCATCCCTTGGTGATAAAAATTTATTTCCAAGTGATATAGATAAACTCCCCCTAAATTCACACTTCCACTTCTCCTCCATTTTGAAATAACCAAAACTCTAGATTTACAAAAATAATACACTCCTCTTATGATAATTATTATATTCCTTTTGATAAATATTTGTGTCTCTATTTATCCCCCTTTGAAAAAATGATCTAAAGTTTTTTTGTGGTTATTCCACACATCCTCAAGTGGTAAGAGATGGCTAAACATGGTGTTTCATCCATAATTCTAGAAAACGCTATATTATAATTTCTTTAGTAAATATTATTGAAATATGATCAGTAGTGAAAATAAAAAAAAGTTTCATGTTACTATTTTCCACTTCCTCTTTAATAAAATGAAATATAATATTGATAGGATTTGATATTAAGTGTTTCACTAAATTCTTGGAGAGATCAATATCACTCTCATTATCACAAAAAAATAGTGTCTTCTAAACATTGACTTTGAAATTTTATAATTTTACATGCACATATAGTATTTATTTACCTACATATGTAAATGAAATATAATCTACCTTAGATATACTCAATACAACATATTTCCACTTATTACTATAAGCAAGAAAAAAAATGGTTCACTAGATGTGGATTTATTTTCTATACAATCTTCTACCCAATCGGTATCTGAGTATCCCTCCAACTGTAAATTAGGTTTCATTCTATATAGAAGGAAAAAAATTAGAGTTCCTTTTATATATCCCAATATCCTATTAGATTCTACAATATGAGACTCTTTAGGATCACTCTAAAATCTACTTCATAAAGTCACAACAAAGATAATTTATAGCATTGATATAGTTAGATAGTGTAGGCTACCAATGAATCTTCTAAGATCTTTCTAATTCACACTAATTTATTCGTCATCCTTATCCAGTTTTATACTAACTACAATGGGTTTTGGTATTTATTTTCAATTTCCGACGCCAATTTTATTCAATGTTTCTTTACAATATTTATCTTGTTATAAGAAAATAAAGTCATTATTTTTTATAATTTTTTAGTCCCAAGAAATATCTCATCTCACCTGACATGGTAAACTAAAAATGTGTCTTCATTTTAATTTATTCATATATTAGAAATAATATTTGCTGCCTTCTTAGATTATTACTTTGAAAGTTTTGGAGTTATAGGTATTTAGAAGAGGATTAAGGAAGGTTTTATGGAGTTTGTAACTTAAATTATATTGCATATTGTTTTTCATGGAATGGACATGTGTTCTTGATGTGAATGGATTCAAGGATGAGGAACCATGAAGTATTGTGGGTGTTCACCGGGTTTACACTTGAAGGAATTCATGTCCTAAACATACTTCACATCTTGAATTATTGGGAATCAAAAAACTTCACCTGTGAACTATTATGTCACATCATGAATGCTCTGAGTTCCAATATGTTTATAAATTTTATAAACCCTCTTATTTATCTCATCCTTATCAAGTTTCAGTTGATCCCTAGGTAAATTTAGAGGATATTATATCCCAATTTCTTTAGATTTTATTATTTCATTTAGGAGACAAATCTTTCTTAAATCTATGGTGATTAGTCTATGTTTCCCCTTTAGTTTCTTCTATTTATCATTCGATGATGTTTAGTGGTGATCTTATTTTAATTCAAGGAGTATTTGGGATATTATTTTAATAATTCAAGTTAATCTGAGATTTCCTTGAACATTTTACATCTTCCAATTGTTTCTTCTAATACCTATTGTGCATGGTGGTTTAGAAAGCTTCCTTGAGGTGGGGGATCATTATTCTCTCTCTATTAATGTGCATGTGTGGGGATTTCATTATTTTTTATTCTTTTGGGTGGATGGTATGGGTCATAATAAGAAGACAATTATTATAATTAAATAGAAATTGGATGGGAAGGTATCATTTGTAATTATTTATTACTTTTATGACATTACCAATGTTATTATGCATGTTTGCTGATGTTTCTAAAAAACATGGATGATGGGGGTCTTGTTTCTATTGTAGCTATTATGATTATGAAACTCTTATTGTGTTTATTTTTTTATATAACCTCAAAGAAAATGTTAAGAAACTATATATGAATAATTAATTTTTTTCTAATGGAAATCTGGAATTATGTTAGAACATCCATGTTAAGTAATGAAGTAAATATGATGAATCCATTTATGTGAATATGAAACTATGGTAGATTTTGGAATTTGAGATATACTTCTATGTGTTAATTTTCTTAATATGTTGTCTTTTGTGATGTGTGTGGATCTTTTGTGGGTTCATTGGTGATTGTGATGACTGGGTTTGGGGTGGAATGTGTTGGGAAACGAATCCATGGTTGGTTAGCATGGGATGTGATGTGAGAAAATGTGTAGTGGTTTTGATGTGTGGTTATTATGTTGAGATGGTTGGGTTATGGGTATGGATAGACATAAATTATGTTGTGATGTGGTTTTGGTTGATGTGGGGAAGATGAGTTGGGGTGTAGTGTGGTCGGGTTAGTTTATCAGTTATCCATGGAGTGAATTTTGAAATGATTAAACTAAAATATCATTGGTTGATAAATGTATAAGTGTGTGCTAAAACTAAATATGAGTGTGAGATGATATTGATTTTTAGTAATTAGATGAAATGAATTGAATGATAAATTAATGGGATGTGTAAATGTGAAATTAAATCCCATAGTAAATGGGATTCCATGGAAAATCTTTAATTTTTGAAATAGTGGGACTTGTGAGCGAAAAGGGGAAATGAAATGTGGCTTGGTTGTGTGGTGTGCTAAATTAGTGGTGGATGAGGATAATAGAAGAGGTTGTGGGATATTGTGGTGATGTCATGATACACTTTGGTGATCATTTTTAAAACCCATAGGTTTGGTTTGTGTTTGATCTACTTAACTTGTATTTTCATATTATTAATATATGTTCCCCAACCAAGTTAGATAACCTTACCAATGCCCAATTCATTGGGGTCCAAGTGTTTTCCCCAACATCTTGGATGGTGGTGAACCATATGGCTACTACCCCCCCCCCATTCCCATATCTTCCTTCATAAATAGTAAAATTGATGGGTTGGTGTTGTAAATAACTCTTTAATATAGCACATCACTCTCAATACACTTTACATCCATCAAGACTATCCTGCATGCACTGTTGCTACCTAGTCTAGGAATATGAATGATATTGTCACTTTTAAAACTATCTACAAAACTAAACCACTTATACACACATGATTCCTCCAAAAAAACCAATGAAATCCAACATTCCTAAACCACATACCAGTCTGAACCCTTCATGAACTATAGTCGTAAATATAATTATCACATATACCTCACGTACCTAGAGGCACTCAGAAAAACTAACTAACCCCACTCACGGGTCACCCTTGAAGAAACAAATGTTCCAAATCCATAACATAGAGTCATACTAAAGAAGGTAACTAGGCTCTTCCAACCACTAACTTTTAGGGCTCAACCAAAAATTCAAATCTATTTAAACCTACCTACTCTTAGGTCAAGTATAAACAAATAGGGTCACCATCCACTATACAAACTCTCATCATAACCAAAGAAAAAAACAACTCATGGTTATCACATAACTTCAACACTCTCAATATCCCCAACTATGCATACAAAAGGTCATCCACCAACACTTACTAGGTCTATAATATACACATATTGGAATCATGTTTTTACACTTTTCCATTTTTTATTTAACCAAAATTTCCATAATAATGGGTCAGCTAAATAAAATTTCTAGAAAAATTCATGGAGTAAAATGATTTATAGGTTATACTTGGAATTTTATTTAATTTATTCCATATGACAATCTATGTAAGGAATATTTATCCATTTAATTTAATTAATGATTTTCACATATGAGGCTTACTTAAATAAGATGTAAATTATAAGTTATAGAGAATAATGATATTTATGTTGTAATTGGAATTTTATTTAGTATATATATCAAAATAATCAAGATAAAATAACCACACAATAGTTCTATATCATCTAGAGGGTTGAATTAGTAAAATCACACCATACACTTATACATAAACACTGTAAAAATGGCTACAGTCACTTTAAATAACCAACCCATTTCACAGTCTAGGTAACAAGTAACCAATCATAGGAAATCGCACACATGAATCCTATGTGTCTAATATGATGTGTGAACACACAATTTTATTTCCATACCAGTCTAAGATAAAAATCCCATGAACCAATAAACTCCTAATCAATTGCATTATCCAAGGTGAAATCAAATCAACTGTAAAAATGAACAACATGTACAACAATCCCCATCCCTAGAAACATGGACTTTCTTCATGAATGGGGTGTCCAATCCTAGTTATAAGATCTATACAATGTCCTAATACACTTCTATTCTATATTATATCAATACTAAATAGTAATATAAAATAAAATCGTGCTCCAATACCACTTTGTAATGCACTGACCCAGAAGCCACTGAATTGATGCTTCGAGCCAGTGCGCCACACGAACTCAAGCATGCATCCCTGTATGTCAAAGGCTATTGCCTAGTATCGTGGGTATACATTGGTACAGTAGGAATATTTTACCCTATAATTAGATTAAAATAATAATTTAAATAATACCAACCATAAACAATACAAAAGTAATGAGTAAATGAAATGACATCTAGGTAAAGGCGGATAATAAAAAACATTACAATTCCACAATGAATGAATAAGAAAATTAAACATACTAGGTAGTAATACAATTAAAATAGACCATAATTACACAAGAAAATGAAACTATAATAAACTTCAAAATATTGGGTCCTAGATGAGTCTCAAACTCCCATTCTCCATCCTAGAAACCTAACCAAACACCATGAATTGGTCCTCTTCCCTCGTCCAGTCCTGCAAACTGGTAACATCTGCTCAGGTACCTAAGTGACATATAGACTAAGTAGGGTATTAGTAAAACTCAATAGGCCTCCACCAATGTAATCCCTAAAGATATATTCTAATAAAAAAGTGAATGTTAATTATAGTCAATAAAAGAGGTGATTTAAAATAAATAATCAAAACTCTCATTGTCTTGGGCTCTATAGTGATGCTTGGGGTTGGTCCTACCTATTTCGACCAGTGTCATGGTGCCTCTAAGAATGTCACAATGATAGTGTATCCATAAGTAACAATACATAATTCATGTTATAATTCTATAATTCCCAAATACTATAAAGTATCATAAGAAATATGATCACTCATCCTGATAATTCAATTGAATCATATTCCTATTCTAACATTCCCAAATAGCATGTATCATGTGAAATATTGGTACTCATACCAATACTCCCAGAAATATAATATCATGTCGAATTTATGCATCTCATACTAGCATTCCAAACTTATTATATCTTGTCTTTCTGATGGGTTGAATTTCTCAAAGGAATTTGAGATTTTCATTTAGTATAGGGGAATAGTTTTGAATTTAGATTGAAAATGAAATTCTAAGAGTTGAAATGCTTAAGAGTGTTATTTTAATATTAAAATTAAGTCTTCATTGGTTTTTTGGTTGTTTGGATGAGTTTTGGGAATGTCGTGATTGGAAAACTGGTCTTCAAGAGAATTAGTTCTAAGCGCATGGTTGGTGGATGGTTAGTATTAACCATGCGGCCCAAAGCATGTGACCTATTTATACTTGTACATGAATTGTTTAAACCATATGAGGTTGTCTAAAAAACCATGTTATTTGGTGAATAGAGGTAAAAGGGACTCACATAGTTGGTGCACTATTTTTCTTATAATTCACTATAACCATGTAAGGGGTGTTTTTCATTCAGACAATAGCTCCACACAATATGCACATGATTTGTCTAACTATGAACCTAGCCATGGGTGGGATATACCAACATGGACATTAATCCAACATAGTTGGTGAATGATTTTTCAAACCATTTGGTCATTTAAAAATCTTATAAATTACCATTTCCCCCTCCTTTTTAAATTGCCTTCCCTTCTTCCTCCCTAAATTGCATAACATCCTTCCCAAGCATGGATATATACCTCCTCTCCTCCTAGGAATAGTAATATCTCCCTTGTGCAACCTTGGAAGTATTCATTATTCATCGAATTCGATGCATGGTGTTGATTATATGATTCCTCTTGATTCTTTTCTTGTTTCCTATATTATTATTGGATGTTATTTCCATACAAAATCATATTCCCTATTTTCAATGTGTTTTTCTATTCCTATGACTTCACTTGTTACATCCCAAATCAAAGGCCATTAAAATATGATCGAAAATTTATAAGCATAAGGTGGTTGTTCTATGTATTTATCTCAATGTTTTATCAATTATAATATGTTTATATTGTACCAAGTGCTATATTCTCCATGTGTCACCCCTAAAATGATAATTTAATTTAATAAGATTTTATCACCTTGAATTGTCTATCCTTGAGACCCAGTTTTTTTGATGGGGGGTTGTCTACATTAACATAAACCACCCCTTAGTGTGTATGGATTTAATTTCCTATGAATTTTGTACCATGATATGTTTTTAAACTACCTTTTGGTGTGTGTTGCATTTTCCTCCATAAATAGAGTTTTAAATTAAATTAAATGGGGTGGTTTAATACCATAAATTTATCCCTTTTTTTAATCATGTAGAATTGGTTAGTAGTGTTAATTGTACTAAATTGGGAATCATTAAAGTAAAAGAATTACGATGAAATGTACAGTGATATGGTGTAAGTTCCTTTTATAGACCCTGATAAATTATGAGTATGCCTTGTTTATGAGTTTGAACTGGCTTTAGAGGGGTATTAAGTTACCTCTTTATACTTGGGATGTTTCAATGAAATAATGAAGTTTCAATACTATAACCATGTCACAAGCCTCTTTTAGGAACTTAAAATTTTTTGATTATGTAGTTTTGGTCATGGTGCTCATCATCACTTAGATGAAATTTTAGGAAATGGGATACCTTATTATTACTCTATTATTAGAATTATATAGACATGACGATCCACTTTATTTAATGAAAATGTTGAACATGGTTTTCCTCTTTATTTAATCATAATAAATGTACATTATTTTTATCAACCCTTATTAAAAAAATTTGGACATAACGTTCCTTGTCAATTATTTGTAATTATAGGGCACGATGACCCTTATCATTCATTTGAGATTGTTGGGAGTGACGTCCCTTATCATTGAGTTGTAATTACGAGATATGAAATTTCTTGTATTCTTATTTTTATTATGGACATGGTGATTCCATATTTTAGTTATAATTATTGTTCATGACGACCCTTATCATTCATTTAAGATCATTGGGCATGGATTCCCTCATTTGAATGTTTCAAACTTGTATGATATCCCATTGTGGACACCTGTGTTGTAAGCCTCGGGTCCTCATTGGTGAATATATATATATATACATCTATATGTATGTATACTTATATATAAGGTCATGTTCAGAGATAGTTTGTATTAGGTTGAAGAATGTATGGTCATCCATGTGTCTTTTGAGGAACTTGAGCTAACTTGAATACATTTTTGATTTACTGATTTATTTATTAAACCTACAAATTGGTTTATTTAATATTCACGGACTGGATTACATTAGATGTTGGTGGTGGTGTATTACTAAGCTTATTGCACACCCTTTTGGGGCTACTGATTTCTACTCAGATGTATCTTCTGGTAGCAAGTTAGGTTGCCTCAAGTTTCTTCGCTATTGTTTTACTTCAGAATAGGACTTGACATGGATATAGGTGTTGAGAATGTACTCAGGATTCCTATAGGTGTTGGGTATTTTATTTATTTATTATTTTTCCAATTTATTCATATTTTACATATTACTTGTTTTATTCTATTGTCTTGTATGTGATTAAACATGTTCATGAATGGTTTTATTATTTAGAACATCCTTGTTATTATTATATAATATTTTTTATGGTTATCTTCCATGGCTCATTATTTTATTCCATTTTGAACTTATTTTATTTTTTACTAATATAGAGGGTAAAATTTCCCCCATCATACCATAATTAGACCCTTACTGCTATTTGGAAGAATCTGGTGTATAGGGAGTCATTCTTGAGTCCACTTAACCAACCCGGATTGGTTACTTATGAGTGAACCAGGTCTGGGAATCTACAAATGGTATTAGAGCCTTTATTTTTTTCTTTTGTCTTATTATTTTTGGTTGGTAGAAAGGAGACTAGGAATGTTCTGGAACTTGGTAAATATCTAAAATATGGGTATAGCCAACCCACATACAGGGGAAAATCAATTTTCTAGGGATGGGACTATTGTTTACGACGTTTCTTTATTACATTTGATTATTATTTCATCTTAAGTGGTTATTTTATTTCCAATGGTTACTTATTTATAGATTTATGATATTTACCTATTGGTGAAGTATGGTAAGAGATAGATTGTGTGCATGCATCATTTCTGGAATATAGGATTAACATGACATTTATCATGATTATATTTATACCATATTTCTGTGATTTCCTGCTTACATGCCTTTATTTCTTGATTTTTGATATCATTACTTATAATACTTAAAATATATTATTGGTTATTAATATTTCTACATCTACATAAATGGTTTTTCCCTATATATATTAATGTAGGAACATTAATTAACCAATTATTATATGTTTGAGACATTGAATATTGGTTTCATGGGCTGAAACATTGGTGGTTACGGTTAGATGGGTTACAATAGTAATTTATCAAATATATGGTCTTCTATAAATTAGGAAGGGTGACCCATAATGTCACGAACCAACCCAGGTCGACCTTGAACTGGTCACCCGAATCGGTATGCAGCATGGCCCGAAGGGTGTTCCCGATCCCCACGGGCTGGCAACTAGTGTTGGGCATCAAAACAAGCAATTGGGAACAATTTAGCCTAGAAAATAAAAGACAGATAAACAGAAATAAACTGAACAAATGGGTAGACAATAACAACGGAAAATAAAATGAAGGTAACCAACTAGACATACCTCTAAGAGACCCCATGGGTCACCACAAAACATAAAACCAAGATCTAGTGATCCAAAACTAAAACCTGGAACTATAAAGCAAACTAGGCATGAGCACTGATACTCTCAGTAGGAATGCCAAGAATAAAAAACAATCCATTAATCCACTACCTTTAATAAGAAATCCAAATCATGTTAGTTTAAAAATAAGGCATAAAAAATAATGTCTTTCTCTCTTTTCAAATTCAAATAACAAGCTTTCATTTCCAATAAAAACATTTCTATTCCATTTTCAAAATAGGTATTGAGAATGCATTAACATTTCAAAATTAAAGGGGACCAATTTAGATTTAAAATATGGTTTTCACTAAAGAGGGAACAAGCGTGAAACAACTTAATTGAAAATCATATCACAAGCACCATGGGAAGTCCCTAAGCATCTTGTGTTAGTTGGGGACCTAGGATCTTCTTGTCTCGGTGAAACGTGGATTAGAAGGCCATGACCCTTAGATAATGTGGCTTATAAGTCCACGACCCTCAGAAAACGTGGCTTAGAAGACCACGACCCTCAGTCATTCATATGTTTAGTCAGTTTTGTAATCATCAAACCTACAGTGAAACCGGGTCAAGTCACCTCCGTACCACTAGCCCACAAGTCCTAGTTTCCCCCACCTAGATACCCAGGTTTCCCATTGTCCTCTGTTTCAAGTGGTGGTGCGTTTTTATCAAGAAAACATATATTTACACAACACTTTTTTTATCCAAAACTCATTCAACCTCTCACCACTGTTCTCCCTCCTTAAGCGCACCCCCCTTTTATGTCATAAAACATCGTATAAGCCTTTTCATTCTTTATATATCACAAATCACACATTTAACATACACATCATGTTTCTAAAATAATGGGGCATCCCTTAAGAGGGGTTTTCACTTTCACTATTCATTTTCAAGGTGCCAAACGAGCCTCATTACTCCACAAGAATGATTTTACTTTAGAAAAAATGTTCACCCAAAATGCATTTTGGAGATCATTTTGGAACTTCTTTGGAAAACAACATGTCATTTCACTTTTACAACAAAATCGTCCAAAAAACTACGTGCCTTTGGAAATACCCACTTTATGTTCGAAACTTTACAGAAATCACTTTTCAAAACCAAAACCATTTACATATATATATATATATATATTGCATATGTATTTCTTGTAAAATAAGAATATGCACTTTTAAAAAAACACTAAGCAATTATGGAAATTCTAATTAAAGATCAGGGCATAGGGGACCTACCTCAAACATGTCGTTATTCATCAACGACCACTCGAACCGACACTTGGCGCATACACGCACATGCATTTATACATATATATATATATACACCCCTAGCTTCATTGCACATATTCCCCGTGCCATGAGATAATATGTATAAAGAGGATATATATATATGTGTGTGTGTGTCTTACCCTATGCTTTTACATGTAGGATACCTTGACACCATCAGCCCAAAACTATCGTAACGAGGTCCAGCGCACTACACATATCATTTAATAAATTAATAGAACAATTTATGCAACACTTCAAAATTATCACCACAAAATTTACACAAAATAAACACACAAAAATTACATCAAAACGTAACTTAAAACCATTTGTACTATATAACCATACCAAAACATGACTTTCACCATTTAAGCAATTTAAATAAACCATTTAAAAAATTTATAAAGAAATTTTAAGAGGCAACGCAAAGCTTTGTACACAAAACTCCACTCACAATTCCACTTTTGAGGCCAAAATCACACTAAGACCATTTCAAATCATAATTTTCATCACTTTCATAATTTAATATATCATTTAGAAAATTAATAAAACAATTCCATGAAGCTTCATAAGGCTATACAAAAAAACACACTAAAAATCCACACTTTTTAAACCAAGCGCACACTAAAACCTTCCCAAAGTATCATTTGCATCACACTCACAAATAAATGAATCATTTAAATAAATAATAAAACATTTATAAAATTAAAAACAAGGCTTTAACCTAAAAACATACTCCATTTCCTCTCTTTAAAATCAAATGCACCTCAAAACATTTTCCAAATATGGTTTTCACCTTTATCACAAATAAAAACACCATAAAAACAACTTATAAAACACCTTCAATAACACCCATAAATGCTTCTAAACCCAAAGAGCACCTGAAACCTAAAAAAAGGTCAACTGAATATCAAAACATTATCAAAATACAATTTCAATCGTACACATAATTTAATAAACTACATGCATGATTCATAAAATCATAAGTAGTTATGAGAATAAGTTTTCCACATAAAACAAACACCATTTTACATAAAATCGTCACTTTAAAACCAAATCCACCTCAAATAGTGACTGACCAATTGAGATGGACCAAAATCACAAAGCAACAAACAACGCACTAAGTGATAATTACTAAGAAAATTAAAACACATAAAGACCCTAATTCAGAAGGTGTGAGACCAAGAAACAAAAATAAAAATTACCCTGATAAGAAACCAATGGATTGAAACCATTTGTACCACTCCACTTTAAATGGAAGTTGCCGGAACATAGACCAATGGGTTTTGAGAGAACAATTTCACCCCTTATTGAAGGAAGAGACACAAAAACGCATCAAAAATAGGTCACTACGGAACCCTAGGGTTTGGCCAAACCTAGGAGGGGAGACATGGAGAACAAAATCAAACCAAAAAGGATGGAGAAGAGAATGGGAATCTCACCTTGACGGGCCAACCACAAAACTATAGGTGATTTGGTTGTTTCGCCGTAGAAAATGAGGGCAAAGGGGGAAGGTCATGCAGCTACAAGGTCTCGGTCCGAGGGGGGGTTGTGCCGTGCAGGTTTGAGGGGGGGAACCAGAAGATGAGGTCGCGGAGAGGGGATCTCGGAGAGGGGATCTCGGAGAGGGGGCCACCATGGAGAAGGGAGCTTGGCCAGAAGAAGAGAAGGAGGGGGGGTTCGGCGCGCTACAGGTCGGAGAAGGGGGGTGAACCGCACGAATAGGAGGTAATGTGGGGGTCGGTCGCACGGTGAAGGTGAGGTTAGATTATGGGTTTTTTATAATTAAATTGATTTAAACAAATAATAATAGTAGTAGTAATAATAATAAAATATAACAATTATACTGATAATAATAATAATAACACAAAATGTTATAAAAAAAATACAGTACGTCAGGTTGGGGTGTGACAATTCTCTCCACCATGACACTTTCTGCCCCCAAAAAGTCCCAAAAGACTCGGCTATTCAATGATAGAAACAAGGAAACAAATATTCTCAAAACAAAACCCCTTACACTTGTGGATCAAACACTCACTTACAACCCATGACCTGAAACCTCGAGACCCGAACTGCCAGGAAAAAAAACCAACGATACAGGACTCACATTTCCAAACACAACCAGAACCTGTAACACCCAGAACCCTAACTTACAAACCACTAGAGTCTGCTCAAGATATCCAATGAACATTTTCCATATGACCCATCATCTGGGATAAAAATATACATTGATCGGGGTTGGACGGAGCAGAGGCAAAGAGTTTCCCCAAAAAGAACACCTTGAAGATTAAGTTCTCTATGAATTTTTCCTAGGTTGGTCTCCCCACCATATTAGGACTCTAGCCGAAAATTGACTTCCCCAGATCGAAAAAAATAGAAAACCAATCAAGACCACTGATGCTGGTGTGACCCCTCAACATTCTTGAGTCTCACCTGACCAGCTTGAGGGAAGACATTGGTGATACCCATAGTGGGTCTCCCCACCATATTAAAAACTAGGTAGTACAAAAGCACCCACATGGGAGATCTTAATTTAGTTTCAACAGTGCAGATTGAATCCCTCATTATGAAACCACTGACATGGGGTGGATTCATACACAGTAGAGGGGGTTCCAAACAAGAGGAACCCTAAATGAACAGAGACACTGAACACACCACTTCTCCAGGACACAAGCATCTCCAATACGCAACAACCAAAACCCAAAACTGCTTAAGGGGAAGACTAGCCATTGGAGAGTTGATACCCCACGAGACACAACAATGAAAACTTTGTGAAAGAGGCCACATAGACCTGAAAAACAACCCCCCCCCCCCTCACAAACATACAACCACATGAAGTTAAAACATAACCGGTCTCTTCGCCGGCATTAAAGACGATAGGTTAGAAGCGAATCCCTCGCACCTGGAAACTGCCTGACTGTGTAAAAGGCTTTTCTCCGAGACCTATGGTTGTAACTCTGATGTATTGAAGCATATGATGCACCAAATTCAGGAACTAACAACACCTATCGAAGACTTTGTCTTCTGGAATGTCTTCTTACAAACTTCCCCATGTGACCCAAACAACAACACCATTGACAAGACTTCAGAAGATTGTGATGAATGGTTTTGAGTGATCCAATCAACCGCACTAGAAACAAACGATTATGTGGTATTAGTAATGAGAAACAAGAACTGACAAAATACTCATTCCAAGAACACATGCCTCTGGTTCACCCTCTGCACTAGATGGAGAACCCTTCATGAGCACCTTGAAAAACAAGATTTTCATTTTTCGTAATCTGTGACCCCAACTTGCAAGGAGAAGGTAGAAATCACACTTCTCTAGCCCGAACATGACTCTTAAAACAAAACCAGAACAAGATTCACTTCACGACATCTAGAGTTCCTAAAGACCAAAAGAATCACTCGACTTCCTAAAGTTTCACTAAAACCACCATCAAACCTCGGCCACCACAGAGAAAACAAGAAACGAGGAAAAGAAAATATCCACACCACTCCACTGGGAGTCTAGGTAAAACTAACAACTGACAACAACCCATCGGGGAACTTTGGAAATTTCTGGGCAGAATACTTCAAACATGAAGCACAAAACCAACCTGAAGCACATCACAAAATAAACTGCCACATTTAACCATAAATTATTAACTCAAACTCAAAACATCATTTCAACCTTGAAACACCATCTTGAAAACAAGCCTCATCCCATAGGCTAATATATCACAAAACCAAACCATAACCAAATCAAATATCAACTAAAATAATACCAAAGAAACCTCACTAACCAATCCTAAACCCCACTTCCACTAATGTCCATTTTTAAAACCATTCCACTTCAAACCATCTGAATGCTAAAACCCATTTTTAAAACCAACTTTCCTTTTTTAAAAAAATCTTAAACAAAATTCGTCCCAACACATCACTAATCAAAACATTCCTTTGGATAACAGAACAAGCCTTTAAAACTGAGCACCCACCATTGGTATTCCATGAAACCTCACGTGTGTACATTCCTATTCCAACTCAAGCACCAATCCATGCATACCAACAACCATCAACATCCAATTACATTCATCTATAAATGTGGATGTCTATAAGAATACCAAATCAAAAAAATCTTCTCATTTCTAAAACAAAACATTTCAAGATCCCAGATCATTTTCTAAAACACTTTCTATCCCCAAAACAACTCATTACATTTTTAATCAAACCAAGATTTTCATTTTGGAAATCTGATTTCAAAAGACCTATCATCAATTTTGAAACCTGAGAAAAACACCCCAAAACCAACTGAAACTCATGCCATGAACATCCCAGAATAAGCAATTCACTCAATGAATTAAGATTTCAAATTCTCAAATAAACAACTGCTACACATAGTTTGGTCACGTGGTTTGGCTGATCGTGCACTAACCGGGTGAGCACATAGGAAGTCATCAAAAGCGATTTCATGGTTTTCCCATGGCTTTCTAGGTCTTTCACAACATCCATGAACCCCTCCAGAATGACCAACAATTCTCAAAACTAACTAGAAACGCGCAAAAAGACTAAGTTCCCCAAAAACAATTGGCAGATAGACACGAACTTTGAGGCAAGAACATCCCAGACCACCCTAGAAATTCAAGGGTCATTCTGAATAGGTGGTGATCAGGGACCTACCCGTAATTAACCACTTGGATTCTGACAATCATAACTCCAAACTATCATAAATCCCCAAAGTACATGGGCTAAACCTCCTTTGATACCATTTTATCATGAAAAAACCTGGGTCGACTTTGAACCGGTCACCTGAGTCAGTTCGCGGCATGGCCCGAAGGGCTTTCCCAATCCCCACAGGCTGGGAACTAGTGTTGGGCATCAAAACAAGCAGTTGGAAATGATTTATCCCAGAAAATAAAAGACAGATAAATATAAATAAACTAAACAAATGGGTAAACAATAACAGGGGAAAATAAAATAAAGGTAACCAACTAGACATACTTCCAAGTGACCCCATGGGTCACCACCAAACATAAAACCAATCTTGAGTGATCCAAAACTAAAACATGAAACTGTAAAGTAAAGTAGGCATGAACACCAAGATGATCAATAGGAATGCCAAGAATAAACAACAATACCCTAAGACACTGCCTTTAATAAGAAATCCTAATCATGCTAGTTTGAAAATAAGACATAATAAAATAATGTTTTTCTCTCTTTTCAAATTCAAATAAAAAGATCTCATTTCCAAGGAAAACATTTCTCTTCCCTTTTCAAAATAGGTTTTGAGCATGCATTAACATTACAAAATTAAAGGAGGCCAATTTAGATTTAAAATATGGTTTTCACAAGAGAGGGAACAAGCATGAAATAGCTGAATTGAAAATCATATCACAAGAACCATGGGAAGTCCCTAAAGAGATAGTGTAAGTTGGGGACCTAGGATCTTTGTGTCTCAGTGAAACGTGGCTTAGAAGGCCACTACCCTCAGAAAGGGTGGCTTAGAAGACCACGACCCTTAGTCATTCATATGTTTAGTTAGTGTTGCAATCGTCAAACCTGCAGTGAAACCGGGTCAAGTCACCTACAGACCACTAGCCCACAAGTCCTAGTTTCCCCCACCAAGATACCCAGGTTTCCCATTGTGCTCTATTTCAGGTGGTGGTGGGTTTTTATCAAGCAAACATATACGTACACAACACTTTATTTATCCAAAACTCATTCAACCTCTCACCACTGTTCTCCCTCCTTAAGTGCATCTCTCTTTTTATGTCATATAACATCGCATAAGCCTTTTCATTAGGTACATATCAAAAATCACACATTTAACATACACATCATGTTTTTGAAATAATGGGGCATGCCTTAATAGGGGTTTTTCACTTTCACTATTCATTTTCAAGGTGCCAAACGAGCCTCATTACTTCACAAGAATGATTTTGATTTAGAAAACATGTTCACCCAAAACTCATTTTGGAGATCATTTTGGAACTTCTTTGGAAAAAAACGTGTCATTTCACTTTTACAACAAAATCAGCCAAAAGAACACGCGTCTTTGGAAATACCCACATTATGTTCGAAACATTAAAGAAATCACTTTTCAAGAACCAAAACCATTTGCATATATATATATATATATATATATATATTTCATATGTATTTCATATGTATTTCATGTAGAAGAAGAAGATTCACTTTTAACAAAACACTAATCAATTATGGAAATTCTAATTAAAGATCAGGGCACATGGGACTTACCTCAAACATGTCGTTATTCGTCGAAGAACACTCGAACTGACACTTGGCGCATACACGCACATGCATTTATACATATATATATATATATACACCTTTAGCTGCATTACACATATTCCCCATGACATGAGGGAATATATACAAAGCTGGCATATATATATATATATGTCTCACCCTATGCATGTACATGTAAGATACCTTGACACCCGCGGCCCAAAACTATCGTAGCGAGGTCCAGCACACTACACATATCATTTAATAAATTAATAGAACAATTTATGTAACTCTTCAAAATTAGAACCACAGAATTTACACAAAATAAATGCACCCAAATTATATCAAAACGTAACTTTAAAACCAATTGTACATCATAACCATACCAAAACATGACTTTCACTATTTAAGCAATTTAAATGAACCATTTAAAAATTTTATAAAGCAATTTTAAGAGGCAACGCAAGGATTTGCACACAAAACCCCACTCACAATTCCACTTTTGAGGCAAAAATCACACTAATACCATTTAAAATCATAATTTTCATCACTTTCATAATTTAATATATCATTTATAAACATAATAAAATAATTCCATGAAACTTCAAAAGGCTATACACCAAAAACAGACTAAAAATACACACTTTTTAAACCAAGCGCACACTGAAACCTTCCCAAAGTATCATTAGCATCACACTCAAAAATAAATGAATCATTTAAATAAATAATAAAACATTTCTAAAATGCACAACAAGGATTTACCCTAAAAACATACTCTATTTCCTCTCTTTAAAATCAAAGGTACCTCAAAACATTTTCCAAATATGGTTTGCACCTTTCTCAAAAATAAAAACACCATTAAATAACTTATAAAACAACTTCAATAACACTCACAAATGATCTTAAACCCAAAGAGCACCAAAAACCTCAAAAAAAAGATCAACTGTATATCAAAACCTTATCAAAATACAATTTCAATCCTACACATAATTTAATAAACTACATGCATGATTCATAAAATCATAAGAAGTGACGTGAATAAGTTTTCCACATAAAACAAACACCGTTTCATATAAAGTCATCACTTTAAAACCAAATCCACCTCAAATAGTGACTAACCAACCGAGATAGACCAAAATCACAAAGCAACGACCAACGCACTAAAAGATAATTACTACGAACATTAAAACACATAAAGACCCAAATTCATCATGTGTGAAACCAAGAAACAAACATAAAACTTACTCTAAGATGAAACCAACAGATCAAAACCACTTGTACCACTTTTCTTTCAGCAGCAGTAGCTAGAACACAGACCAATGGGTCTTGAGAGATGAATTCCACCCCTTATAAAAGGAAGAGATACAAAAACGCATCAAAAATTGGACACTACGAAACCCTAGGGTTTGTCCAAACATAGGAGGGTGACAGGGAGAACAAAATCACACCAAAAGGGATGGAGAAAATAAGGGGAAGCTCACCTTGATGGGCTGACCACAAAACTGGAGGCGATTTGGTTGTTTCTCTATAGAAAACGAGGGCAAAGGTGGAAGGTCACGTGGCTGAAAGGTCTCGGCCCAAGGGGTGGGGGGTTGTGTCATGCGGGTTTGAGGGTGGGGGGCTTGGAGAGGAGTTCACCGAGAAGGGATCTCGGGGAGGGTTCCACTGTGGAGAAGGGAGCTCAGCCGGAAGAAGATCAAGAGGGGGGTCGGTGTGTTGTAGGTCTGAGAAGGTAGGGTGAGCCGTGCGAATAGGAGGGAATGGGGGGGTCAGCCGCGCGGTGAAGGTGAGGTTAGATTAGAGTTTTTTTCTAATTAAATTTATTTAATCAAATAAAAATTATAAAAATAATAATAATAAAAGATAATAATTATACTGATATTAATAATAATAACCCAAAATGTTATAAAATAAAATAAAATATAGTGTGTCAGGTCCGGGCGTGACAATTCTCCCCACCAAGACACTTTCTGCCCCCAGAAAGTCCCAAAAGACTCGGCTGTTCAAAGATCGAAACAAGGACACAACAATTCTAAAAAATGAAACCCCTTCCACTTGAGGATAAAACACTCACTTAAAAACCCATGACCTAAAACCTCGAGACCCGGACTACCAGGCAAAAGATCCAACGATACAGGACTCACATTTCCAAACACAACAACAACCTGTAACACCCTGACCCCTAACTTAGAAATCACTAGGGTCCGCTCAAGATATCCAATGAAAATTCACCATACAACTCATCATCTGGGATAAAAAACTACATTGATCGGGGTCGGGAGGAGCAGAGGCAAAGAGTTGCCCCGACAAGAACACCTTGAAGATTAAGCTCTCAACGAATTTGTCCTATCTTGGTCTCCCCACCATATTATGACTCTAGCCGAAAAGCGGCTTCCCTAGATCATAAAAAAGTTGAAAACCAATAAATACCTTTGATGCTGGTGTGACCCCTCAACATTCTGAGTTGCACCCAACCAGCTTCAGGGAAGACATTGGTGAGACCCATAGTGGGTCTCACCGGCATATTAGAAACTGAGTAGTACAAAAGCACCCACATGGTAGCTCTCAATTTAGTTTCAACAGTGCAGATTGAATTCATCATTATGAACCCACCGAAACGGGGTGGCTTCCTACACAGTAGAGGGTTCTAAAAAAGAGGAACCTGAAACGAACACAAACTCTGAACACACCACTTCCCCGTGGCACAAGAATCTCCAATAGGCAACACCCAAAACCCAAAACTAATTCAGGGGAAGACTATACATTAGAGAGTTCATACCCCACAAGACACAACCATGAAAACTTCATGAAAGAGGTCACCAAGACCTCCAAAACAATCCCCCTCCCAAACAGACAGCCACATGAAGTAAAAAATTAACCGGTCTCTTCCCCATCATTAAAGACGACATGTTAGAAGCGCATCCCTCACACCTGGAAACCGCCTGACTGCGTAAAAAGATTCACTCCGAGACCTATGGTTGGATCTCTAATGTTTTGAAGAATCTAATGCACCACATTCAGGAACTAACAACCCCAAACTAAGACTTCATCTTCTGGAAAGTCCACTTACAGACTTCCCCAGGTGACCCAAACAGCAACACCATTGAAAAGCCTTTAGAAGATTTCGATGAACTGCTTTGAGTGCCCAAATCGACCGCATTAGAAATAAATGATTTTGTGGTATTAGGAATGAGAAACAAGAACTGAAAAAAGACTCATCCCAAGAACACATGCCTCTAGTTCACCCTCTACACCGGATGGGGAACCCTTCATGAGCACCTTGAAAAACAAGATTCCCATTTGTCCCAATCTGGGACCCCAACTTGCAAGGAGAAGGTACAAATCACCCTTCTCTAGCCCGAACATGACTCTCTAAGAAAAACCAGAACAGGTTTCCCTTCAAGAAATCTAGAGTTCCTAAAGACCAGAAGAAGCACTAGACTTTCTCAAGTTTCACTGAAACCACCATCAATCCCCGGCCACCATAGAGAAAACAAGCAACGAGGAAAAGAAAATAGTCCCACCACTCCACTAGGAGTCTAGGTAAAACTAACAACTGACAATGTCCCCTCGGGGACCTTTGGACATTTCTGGGTAGCATACTTCAAACAGTAAGCACAATACCAACCTAAATCACATCACGAAACAAACCTCCACATTTAACCATAAATTATTAACTCAGACTCAAAACATCATTTAAACCTTGAAACACTATCTCAAAAACAAGCCTCATCCCATAGGCTAATACGTCACAAAACCAAACGATAACCAAATCAAATATCAACTGAAATAATACCAAATCAACCTCACAAACCAAGCCTAAACCCCACTTCCCCTAATGGACATTTTCAAAACCATCCCACATCAAACCATCAAAATGCTAAAAACCCTTTTTAAAACATAATTTCCTTTTTTAAAAAAATATTAAACAAAATTCTTCTCAGCACATCACTAATCAAAACATGCCTTTGGAAAACAAAACAAGCCTTGAAAACTGAGCACCCACCATTGGTATTCCATGAAACCTCACGTGTGTACATTCATGTGCCAACTCGGGCACCAATCCATGCATACCAACAACCATCAACATCCAAATGCATTAATCCATACATGTGGATGTATCTAGGAATACCAAATCAAAACAAAACCTTCTCATTTCTAAAACAAAACATTTCAAGATCCCAAAGCATTTTCTAAAACACTTTCCATCCCCAAAACAACTCATTACATTTTTAAACAAACCAAGATTTTCATTTTGGAAATCCAATTTCAAAAGACCCATCATCAATTTTGAAACCGGAGAAAAAATCCCCAAAACAAACTAAAACTCACACCATCAACATCCCAGAATAACCAATTCACTCAATGAATCAAGATTCCAAATTCTCAAATAAACAACTGCTACACATAGTTTGGTCACAAGGTTTGGCTGACCATGCACCAACCGGGTGAGCACATAGAAGTCATCAAAGGAGATTTCATGGTCTATGCATGGCTTTCCAGGTCTTGCACAACATCCATTCACCCCTCTAGAATGACCAAAAATTCTCAAAACTAACCAGAAACACGCAAAAAGACTAAGGTACCCAAAACAAATTAAGATATAGACATAGACTTTGAGGCAAGAACATCCCAGACCACCCTGGCAATTCATGGGTCATTCTGAATAGGTGGTGATCAGGAACCTACCCGCAATTAACCACTTGTATTCTGACAATACAAACTTCAAACTATCACAAATCCCTAAAGTACATGGGCTAAACCTCCTTTGATACCATTTTCTCATGAACCAACCTGAGTCGACCTTGAACTGGTCACCAGAGTCGGTCTGCGGCTTGGCCCGAAGGGCATTCCCAATCCCCGCAGGCTGGAAACTAGTGTTGGGCATCAAAACAAGCAGTTGGGAACAATTTAGCACAGAAAATAAAAGACAGATAAATAGAAATAAACTGAACAAAGGGTAAACACTAACAGTAAAAAATAAAATAAAGGTAACCAACTAGACATACCTCCAAGTGACCCCATGGGTCACCACCAAACATAAAACCAAGCTCGAGCGATCCAAAAATAAAACCTAAAACTATAAAGTAAAGTAGGTGTGAGCACCGAGATGCTCAGTAGGAATTCCAAGAATAAACAACAATGCCCTAAGCCACTACCTTTAATAAGAAATCCAAAACATTGTAGTTTGAAAATAAGGCATAATAAAATATTGTTTTTCACTCTTTTCAAATTCAAATAACAAGCTTTCATTTACAATGAAAACATTTCTCTTCCCTTTTCAAAATAGGTTTTGAGCATGCCTTAACATTTCAAAATTAAAGGAGACCAATTTAGATTTAAGATGTGGTTTTCAAAAAAGAGGGAGCAAGCATGAAACAACTGAATTGAAAATCGTATCACAAGAACCATGGGAAGTCCCTAAGTATCTAGTGTTAGTTGGGGACCTAGGTTATTTTTTTATCGGTGAAATGTGTCTTAGAAGGCCACAACCCTCAGAAAATGTGGCCCAGAAGGCCACGACCCTTAGAAAACATGGCTTAGAAGACCACGACCCTAAATCATTTATATGTTTAGTTAGTGTTGCAATCGCCAAACCTGTAGTGAAACTGGGTCAAGTCACCTCCAGACCACTAGCCCACAAGTCCTAGTTTCCCCCACCAAGATACCCAGGTTTCCCATTGTGCTCTGTTTTGAATGGCGGTGAGTTTTTATCAAGAAAACATATATGTACACAACACTTTCTTTATCCAAAACTCATTCAACCTTTCACCGTTGTTCTCCCTCCTTAAGTGCATCCCCCTTTTTCTGTCATAAAACATCGCATAAGACTTTTCATTTGGTATATATCACAAATCACACATTTAACATACACATCATGTTTCTAAAATAATGGGTAAAGCCTTAAGAGGGGTTTTTCACTTTCACTATTCATTTTCAAGGTTCCAAACGAGCCTCATTACTCCACAAGAATTATTTTTCTTTAGAAAACATGTTCACCCAAAACTCATTTTGGAGATCATTTTGAACTTCATTGGAAAAAAACGTGTCATTTCACGTTTACAACAAAATCGGCCAAATGACCATGCGTCTTTGGAAATACCCACTTTATGTTTGAAACATTAAAGAAATCACTTTTCAAGAACCAAAACCATTTACATATATATATATATATATATATTGCATATGTATTTCATGTAGAGGAAGAATATGCACTTTTAAAAAACACTAAGAAATTATAGAAATTATAATTAAAGATCTGGGCATAGGGGACCTACCTCCAACATGTTGTTATTCATTGATGACCACTCGAAACGAAACACGACGCATACACGCACATGCATTTATACATATATATATAAACCCCTAGCTTCATTGCACATATTCCACGCACCATGAGGGAATATGGACAAAGAGGGCATATATATATATATGCCTTACCTTATTCATGTACATGTAGGATACCTTGACACTCGTGGCCCTAAACTATCGTAGCGAGGTCCAACGCACTACACATATCATTTAATAAATTAATAGAACAATTTAGGAAACGCTTCAAAATTAGCACCACAAAATTTACACAAAAGAAACGCTCCCAAATTATATCAAAACGTAACTTTAAAACCAATTTTACATCATAACCATACCAAAACATGACTTGCACCATCTAAAAATTTTATAAAGCAATTTTAATAGGCAACTCAAGGCTTTGTACACAAAACCCCACTCAAAATTCCAATTTTGATGCCAAAAGAACCCTAATACCATTTAAAATCATAATTTTCATCACTTTAATAATTTAATTTATCACTTAGAAACTTAATAAAATAATTCATTGAAAATTTATAAGGCTATACACCAAAAACACACTAAAAATCCACACTTTTTAAAACCATGCGCGCACTAAAACCTACGAAAGTATCATTCAAATCACACTCACAAATAAATGAATCATTTAAATAAATAATTAAACATTTCTAAATTGCACAACAAGGATTTACCCTAAAAACATACTCCATTTCCTCTCTTTAAAATCAAACGCGCCTCAAAACATTTTCCAAATATGGTCTGCACCTTTCTCACAAATAAAAACACCATTAAAAAAACCTTTAAAAAACTTAAATAACACCCCCAAATTCTTCTAAACCCCAAGATCACCTGAATCCTCAAAAAAAATCAACTGCATATCAAAACCTTATCAAAATACAATTTAAATCCTACACATAATTTAATAAACTACATGCATGATTCATAAAATCATAAGTAGTGACGCGAATAAGTTTTCCACATAAAACAAACACCTTTTTACATAAAATCATCACATTAAATCCAAATCCACCTCAAATGGTGACTGACCAACCCAGACGGACCAAAATCACAAAGCTACGACCAACGCACTAAAAGATAATTACTACGAACATTTAAACCCATAAAGACCCTAATTCAGCAGGTGTGAAACCATGAAACAAACATAAAACTTACCTCAAGATAAAACCAACAGATCAAAAGCACTTGTACCACTTTTCTTTCAGTAGTGGTTACCGGAACATGGAAAAATGGGTCCTGAGAGATCAATCGCACCCCTTATCGAAGGAAGAGACACAAAAACGCATCAAAACATGGCCACTACGGAATCCAAGGTTTTGTCCAAACCTAGGAGGGGTGATAGGGAGAACAAAATAAAACCAAAAAGGATGTAGAAGAGAGTGGGAATCTCACCTTGACGGGACAACCACAAAACCGGAGGTGATTTGGTTGTTTCTCTAGAGAAAATAAGGAAAAATTAGGAAGGTCATGCGACTGCAGGGTCTCGGCCTAGGGGGGTGTGTCGTGCGGGTTTGAGGGGGGATCCATGAGAGGATTTCGTGGAGAGGGGAGTTTGGAGAGGGGGATGTTGTGGAGAAGGGAGCTCATCCGAAAGAAGAGTATGAGGGGGGTTCAGCGCGCTACAGGTTTGAGAAGGGGGGTGGGTGAGATGTGCAAATAAGAAGGAATGGGGGGGTCAGTCTTGCGGTGAAGGTGAGCTTAGATTAGGGTTTTTTTCTAATTCAATTGATTTAAACAAATAATAATAATAATAATAATAAAATATAATAATTATACTGATAATAGTAATAATAACCCAAAATGTTATAAAATAAAATAAAATATAGCACATCAGGTCAGGGTGTGACACGTATAATCAAACCATCATATATAGACTTGTTATATTCTGAAACTAAAGGTAAATAACCTAGTATTAGTTTTATAAATTCTAATTGTAATTTATAAATGAAAGTTACATTATAAATTTGGAATGGTAATTTATATAGATGGACCACTGTATAAATAAGTGAGTTGTTAAAATTTTATTTGTGCAGAAAAATTTTAAACAACAATAAAATTGGTAAGTTTTAAATGAATGCAAGTTACGTATCATGGATTTCAGCTAGATGTGTTTTCAATTTCAACTTATAAAGTCCTCAACCTCTATAAATTTAGAATGATGACCCATATAACTAAATATAGATATACTTTACTCAACCCTTTTAGGTGAGTTTTGGCATGTTATGCCTATGTAAAAAAACCATTAAGAGTGTTCTAAATTTAAACTATTATGGGTTCCCCTTAAATGGGATGTCAATTATAATTTATAGAGTGTTGAATCCATAAATTTGGAATGGATGACTGTATAAATGAACCTTGGATGGATTTAGGGGACCCACATATTTCTCCTTTACTTCCTTTATTCCTTTGTTCTTAACCCATGGAAGTATGTTTATAATATATATATATATATAGAGAGAGAGATGGTTATTTAAAGTGTCACTATCCACTAATACGCTGTTACGTATAAATTTAATGTGGTGTCTTACTTGACAAGTTCCTTTAACTAGATGAAGACCCACTATATACTTTTTATATTGATTGATATGAGGATTCGGTTAATTAAAATTCCAATTAAAAACTAATGGGGGTTTTCTTCTATATATTGGAATTAAAATTTTATTTTACTGAGCCTATTTGAGAGAACTTATAGATAATTAATTCTATAAAGGGGTGGTTATGTGAGAATTTTCTTATAATGATGCATGGTTCTAGATAAATAAATTTCTTAGTATGGTATTCTTTAAAAGATGGTATATTATACCCTTTAGTTTTGAGCCTCTTAAATGTTAAAATAAATGTAAATTGATGAAAATGGATGAATGGAGACCTTTAGATTATGCTGATAACGAATAACACTCATGTAAATTTTATCTTTAGAATTACCTTAAGAGATGCTTTCAATGGGAATGTGAGTGTTTCCCATAAATATTATTTAGCCACTTTTTAATCATTTCTTGTACCTAAAGGATTAAAATTAGAGCTTAGTCACCTTTTATGTGTGATCCTAGTCTTTATAGTCAAGGCCTTATGTGAATGTGAGGGTTAATCCCATTGTGGAAGCACCCTTAGAGATTGAAAAACTAAAAATACTTTTCTTGAGGTGTGTCTCTAAGAATGGTGTTTGTTGTTAATTTGATCAGGTTGAGTTGGGTAGGACTCTTAATTAATAAAATGACACCCCTATTATGGTGGGTTTCTATCTAGTGGGTTGAACCTTGAAGGGGTTATTATATTATATGGATACCTGGTGAGTGTTATCTCCTTATCCTTTTATGTTTATATATTTGACCTCTGGGGAGAAGTTCATTATGAGGATTCTTATATAGGATCAGGGCCTTGTAATTTTATGCTTGTAAGATTATGTCATTTCTCCCTTTTTGATAGATTTTTACCCTTATAGGTCGATGATTTTCTTGGTAGCCTTCAGTTTTTCCACTTTTAGATGAAGTTTCCAGGCATGTTAGACACCCTATAATAGAATCCTGTAAGTGATAAATGGTTCTTCTGAGAGAGACCTTAATGCTAGGAATAAGACATGAATTCCCATAAATTTGACTCAGGACCTAGTGGGCTAGCTGCATGGTCTTGATTGAGGCAACCTATGATAGAGGTTGGCCCGAGGTTTACATTTTCCAAAAAGGAAATGAGCTTGGTTTTATGCTCGTTTTGAAGTCAATGCACGGGAGGTGATCAGGATTTATATTATATGCATGGTTATGCCTATGGTATTCAAGTAATCACCTTAGGTGTTGGTTTTTAAATTTGTATTTTATGGGAAAGATTGTTTGGGTGTCTGGCCCATTTGACCAGTGATTGTTCATTTTATATCTTAAATTTTTGAAATTACATCATGATGATGGTGGGAATTTGATAAATCATGGAATAGGTTGGTGCCTTATTTTTAAAAGGTGAGTTAAAAGGGAGATTATAGAATGTTAAGCACTGGAATTCCATGTAGCATGGACTGTTTTTCATTTTGATGCATAATTTGTGGGGGAATGAGTTTAGTTTTGAACCAGGTAGTATGGGATGTACACCCACTTTGTATGGAAAGTATGGTAGATACCAGTTTCATGTGGTTCTATTTAACTCATATATTGGTAAGAGTTTAGGTGTGAGATAAGTACTAATGGTTTAAACCAAGTGATTATTGTGGGAATAGTGTCATGGATATTTGGGTAAATTTAATGGAAATTCTAAGGGAAATCTTGGAAATGGACTAGGTGTCATGAAATAGTTTACCATTATTATACTCGGACACACATTGTCAAGAGACATGTTTTCAGGAGTTGATTGAAGGATAATATAGCATGTTTTTATGTGAGAGTGTATCAAATAGAATAATACATGCTTATTGATGGAATATTAGTGTACTCAAAATTTTGAGGAAATGATGGCCATATCTTGACATCATCCTGAGTAAGTGGAGAGAGTGTCAACTATACATAGAGGTACCTAAAAATCATATTCTTTCATAATAAGATATACTTTTTAGGAGTCTCACTTGAGGAGCATCTTAAAGGTAAGCCATAGGGTATATATTACATAATTTTCCATTTGACAGTGTTGGCCTTCATTATGGATTGAGACTTGGAAAATTCCATGGTAACCATTCTCAGGAAGCAATGGAGAGTAATGGATGAAATTTTCATTATATATCAAGAGTGAGTAGGTTTATATCTGTGCTATTTGTATGTCCATGAATGGATGGTTCATGGTCGGTGGTAATCTAATAAATTATTTTAGTGGTATGATGACATGGGTGATTATATGGTGTCGAGAAAGATGTTGATAATTTTTAAGAGACCCTTATATGAGAAGGGTAATGATATTGTGGTACCGGTCATTATTTATTCATTTGAATCTTATTCTGTTAGTATAATTGAAGCATGTGTGTCTATATTTATTAGTAAATACCATGCATGAGAAAAATGGACACAAAGTAATCTATTAGTTGTTTTATGAAAGACCATGGTCATGGACCTAGATTTCTATATAGGCATGGTTTGTCCTCAGTGACATGTGGATTACATAATTGGAATACCATGGACAGACTCATGGACACCAACTGATTATTTGACTAAACCTCCAGTTAATAAACCACCTTTAGTATTATTTAGTGTTCTTGATATGTGGATGTCTCGTCTATGTATTGATGTCTCTCTTATAAACTCTATAGTATGGACTACCTTGTATGGGATCCTTGGACTCCAGCAGTTCAATCCCAATGTTACCTTGAATGTATAGTCATGCTTAGTTGATATGATTAGTGATGAACCATATCAGGCATGTCATGGGATGAGATAGGTGGAATTTGAAGGTTTTCTAAGGATTTTAAAAGAATATTCATCATGACCTAACTAATCTAGGTCAATTATAACTCATCCATTTCAATAAAGTTGAGGATTGGAGGTATAGTCATCATGTGTGATCAAGTGTGTCATGTTGAGAATTTAGCCAAGATCATTGTTCGAATTCTAGGGATGAGCTTAAGTAGGAAATTATTTTCGTGGGAGTACCATAAATAAGAAATTTTCATTTAATACTACGACCTAGGGTGGGTGTTCCATTGGTCGGTTCATGAAATAGAAAGCTGCATGATCGTGTCTCAAGATATAAAGGGTTGCGTAAGCTCAATATTAATGTTTCAATGATTAATATGATCGTTAGATCAAGTTTGATTGGATTAAGTAACATATTTTTAATATGAATCTTGGAGACATGTTGGTCATTCAAAAATGTAACACACACATTTTAATGGAACTTCAGGACCCTAGTAGGTTGGGTGATGTTTTCATGGTTAATTTGAGTGTTTCCTTTTTTGGATGGGGAAAGTTTTGAATTGAGATTTAGAATCAAATTTTGGGATTTGGAATTATTAATAGTGTTGTTTTAAGATAGGTTTTAAAGCCCAAGTGGTGTCTCGGGTGTTCAGATGATTTTTGGGAGCTTTAATCTTTGAAAACTCATCTTAAAGAGAAAATTTTTTAAGGTCACAGTTGGAACATGGTTAGTACTAACTATGTGGACCAAACCATGAGACCTATTTATACCAGGACACAATTTTTATAACAATGTAAGGTGGATGAGGAAACCATATGATTTTTTGTAGAGGGTAAATGGGACTTACATGGTTAGTTCATGATTTTTCTAACTGTGTGATGCAACTGTGTGAGGGGGTGTACCATTCAGATAGTATCATTCCACAAGTTGTGAATGGTTTGTTTAACTAGGCACCTAGCTATGTGAGGTGTATACCAACATGTATAGTAATACTGCATAGTTTTTTATTTGTACTCAGAGCCATGAGAGGGATATATCAACATGGCTAGTAAGCCCGCATGGTTGTTGTATGGTTTTTCAAACAGTGAAACCAAACTATGTAACTTTTTAAAGATACTAGAAATTTTCATTTTGACCCTCCTTTTCTAAAACATGCTTCCCTTATTCCTCCCTAAAATGCACAACATCCTACCTATATGTGGAGCTCTCCCTCTTATCCTCCAAGGCTTAGTGATATCTCTGTCATGTGAGCTTGTAATCGGCAATTGTTTATTACATTGGATGCATATCAGTGAGTCTATAATTCCTCCTGATTATTTTCTCATTTCCACTCACTGTATTGAATTTTATTTCCATAAAAGATTATATTCCATATTTTTAGTGTTTTTTATATTTTTATGATTTCTATAATTCCATCCTAAATGAAATTTTGTTAATGGATGAGTAAAGCTTCCTAATCATGAGGTAGGTAGTATATGTATTTCCAATAAAAAAAATTCATTTATAAATTTTTTTCATTGTGTTGCATACTAGATTCTACATGTGCACCCCTAAAAATATAATTTAATTTAATAAGTTTTTATATCCTTGAATTTGTTGTTCTTGAGACCTATTTCTTTTGATGGAGGTTATCTATCTTGATGAAAACCACCCCTTATATTGTTTTTATTTAAATAACTATGAATAAAGTACCTTATTGTGTTTCTAAAACACTATTTGAGGTGTGTTTCATTATCCCCCATAAACATAGGTTTAAATTAAATTAAATGGAATGTTTTAATCCCATAAATTTTTATTTTGTGTATAATAATTAATAATTGGTTAGTCATTTTAATTGGAATAAATTGTGCATCATTTAAGTAAATAAATTATGATGAATTTTATGGTGATATGTTATAAGTGACTAGTTTGGAAATTGATAAATTATGAGTATGCCTTGCTTATGAGTTTAGATCACCTTTAGAATTTTATTAAGTTTCCCCTTTACACTTGGGATGTTTTATTGAACTAATGAAGTGTGAATAGTATGAATATGTCACATGTCCATTTTTTGGATCTTATAAATGATTGATTATGCGGTTATGGAAATACAACTCATCATTAATTAGTTAAAATTTTAGGACATGACTTATCTTATTATTACTCTATTATTAAAAGTATATAGACCTGATAATCCACTTTTTTACAATTTTTGGACATGAATTTCATCTTAATTTAATCATAATCTATGTATATGATGTTCCTAAACCCTTATTAAAACATGTTGGACATGATGTTCCTCATCATTTATTTATAGTTAATTGAAATAACAACCCTTATCATTCATTTTAGATCGTTGGTAATGATGCCCCTTATCATAGAGTTGTAATTATGGGACATTTTTTCTATCATCTTTTGTCGATTGTTTATATGGTTCCTCCTTCTTTTAGTTATAATTCTTGGGAATGATGACCCTTATCAATCATTTGAGATTATTGGGCATGACTTCCATTATTTAAAAGTAGGCGACCTGTATGATATCCCATTGTGGATTCCTAGGTTATAAGACTTAGGTACACTATAGTGAATATATATATATATATATATATTATGGCATGTTTAGAGGCACTCTATCTTAATCCAAAGAAGATATGTTCATCCATGTGTCTTTTGAGTAACCTGATCTGACTTGGTTACATTTATGATTTATTTATTTATTTATTTATTTATTATTCCAACACATTACTTTATTTCATACTCACAGATTTCATTGTATTAGATGTCGTTGTTGGTGGCCTATTGAGTTTATCTAACACATTATTTGGGTCACTAATTGGTACCCAAATAGATATTATGGTTATAAGTTCGGTTAGCCTACACTTCCTTACAGTTACATTACTTCGAACTAGGACTTGACATGGGGTTGGGGGTCGATCATGTACTCAGGCTTCCTAAAAGAGTTGGGTATTTTATTTATTTATTATTTTTACATTATATTCCTAGTTTACGTATTATATATTATATATTTTCATATTTTTTATGATTCAGTATGTTCATGCATGGTTAGATTATTTTGTACTACCCTTGGTTTTAGTTTATTATATTTTTTTAATTATGATTATCATATGATCCTCTTAATTTAATTTAATTATTATCCCAATATATTTATTATTGACCCGTAGATTAAAATCTCCCCATTAGACCATCAATATCCCCCACTGTTATTCGTCATCCTATAACATACAAGGAGGCACTCTTGAGGCCACGTAACCAACTGGGTTCAGTTACTTATGAGTGAACTGGGTCCGGGATGCTACATAACTAATGTACTATATGGAATACAAAGTATTCATCCTAAAATTCAAACCTATTCTACAAAATATATAAAATATAATCTAAATATTTCTTCCTGACATTTCTAGTCATCATGCGTCACATGGAATCTTGTCACTCATCCCGATATTCCCTATCTTCAAGTACTGTGACTTTCCTAAGGAATTTACTTTCACATCAAGAAAATTTCATGAAGGTTAATTCAAATTTATCACTTAAATATGAAATTATTGTTTTGTTAATTACCATTTACCACCTTTGTCCCATTTTACTATTTAAAGTTTCCAATTCATCTTACAATTTAATTTAATTTTACAAGACGTCAATTTTTATCAAAACATTCATTCCTCATTCTATAAAACATGGTATACCTATTTATAAATTAGATATAAAATTATATTTTTTTCCTTTAATTTCATTAAAGGAAATCCCTTTTACCCATTATTATTTGAACATTTGAGGTTCCAATATAAAACTAAGTCATTTTTTGGACTTACAATTCATTACTCACAAATTAACAATATAAAAAATGGTCAAAACTATAACATCTTTACTATTTTTAAAACCATCACTTCATTTTACTCTCATACCATTTTAGTTTTCCTATTTTACATATCCATTTTATAGGGATTAATTATCATGTAATTAATCCCATAGGGATCACCTTCATGGTAACCAAATTGATTTAAATCTAAGTGTATAAAAAATGCTCAATCCATATTTAAGGTTATAATTTTAATTCTAGGTTCAACCATGATACTTCGGTCTGATCAATAACCCATGAACTTAGAAAATTATGAAATACTATGGGAAGATGTAGGGACCACCTACCATAAAAATAGAAGATTCTAGTCATCTTGTTTCAAGCTTCATCTCAGCGTAAACTGGAATAAAATGAAGGAGAAAAAAACCCTAAAAATAGGGAGTATTACAACAACATAGAAATAGGTTTCTTGATAGTGAGGGGTGGAAATAAAATATAAAATTGGAGTCATATCCTTACCTCAATATTGAAAATTCCATAGATGGAAGTTAAAATAGGAAATAAAAGAGAAGTATTCACTATGGATGAGAGGGAGGAGAATAAGGGTGTGTGGGAGGCTTCTTGGTTGAAATGGGGGAGAAAGGGGGGATTTAAAAACTTGGAAGGGTCAATTGGTAAAAATAAAATTTTTAAAAGGCACATGGTTAAGTCACATTATTTTTCAAACCATGTTCCAACCATGAATCTAGTACTATCTCAAAACCCCAATCTCACATGGTTTAAAACCATGCTCCAACTATGAAAATTGGATCTAGAACCCTCTATAACATAACAAATAGTTTTTCTACAACCATACAAAGACCGTGCGCCAAGTACCAGACTCAAGCTACCTTATATGGTTTCTATTCAAGATCAAATAGTTTACCCTAAATAATTCACTAATTATGAAACTAAACCATTTACTATACAAACTTAAATGGACATCACCCCACACTCAGGGTACGACATGGTTTCTCTTAAACCATGCATAGAAAATAGTTCACCATGGATAGGAAACTTCAAAAAAAAACTTTAAAACCCAATAAAAACCAATAAATACTTATTTAGATAACCAAGGAACCTCCCAAGACTCTATCCACATCCAAAAATATCCCTTTAATATATCTAAGCATCTGGAATTCCATTTTGATCCCTAATTCAAAAACTAGATCATTAACCATATGAGAATTAAGTATTATTTTAAATTTAAAATTCTCATATAAAAAATGGGGTCTTAAAATATCCCCACCATATAATAGATAATCCTTGAGTTGTACCTCTGAGTATTACTTAGATCTAAAGAACACACTTTTAGGTCTCCTGTATGAGACTTAGCCCTGACAATACTAACCTACTAGTCTCCTACTATTATTATTAGCCAATCCACCTAAAACTAAATACACCATCAGAAACCTCAATGACCAATGCATCATAGATCTACTAATTTTAGTCAACTACACTATAAAACATCGCATATGGTGGAATTTACGAGTTCCAAAACCCACCAACATCACACCTCACAAACTAAAGTGGTTGGTCAACACCAGTCCATTCCCAATAATCCATTTCATCAAACTTAATTTTTCATCCCCAAGAATACTATAACATGATTCTTTGCCTCAATATTTACATAAGCATACAAAACCTTGATCCAATTATCATAACTACCAGTGAACACCAGGAAGACACTCACTTTCTTCCATTTCCTTGAGACACATAGTGCCTCCAACCAATTCACCAACAAGCCTATGGTGCTCCCCACCATGGGGATTAGACCACATCACCCAATTAAAAATCATAGTGCCTTAAACCTATAAAAATTTCTCAGAAAAATATATTTTATTCTCCTTTATGTGCTTGGTGTGGCCTCCAACTCACTACACTAAACCATTTAAAAAACATCAGTTCAAAACTGGACCAACCCATTTCCCTCAATTTCCAACCAAATTAAATGAGTCGTAGTCATCTAAGTTGTGTTCCTGAACACATTGGTGTATCCTTAAAAGGCCTAATCAAATCCCAAAACATACCTATCACATTAAATATGACATAGAGGATGTGGTTTTCAACTCACCGCATCCAATTACATGAAAAACGGAAGTCAACCCTCCTTGGATAACTTCTCTGAAAAAGCACTCAACTTTAGTCATCAACACGCCATTAACCTACCCAATCATGATGTTGAAAACATATAAGTAATCCTAGATAATCTAAACATGAATAATAAATTTCTTACCCAACTTCTAGTCATATTCCATGGTTGTACAATTAACATTTCATCTCTACCATTATGCCAAAACTTTGAGCACCGACACTACACCAAACTGAAGCACTTAAAAATTCTCCAAGATCAAACTGAGGTTGATTTCAAGAATCAAACCCCATCCAACACTATATTAAAAACCATACATGGAATTCAGTATGAATGATATGCCATAACCCAACATAGGGTCATACTTTTCATCATATCACATAACCAATCTCGATCACTACATCCCACACTCCATCAATCACTGAAATCTATGGCTAAGAAGATTCAATACTGCTCACCCCCAAGAACCAATATAAAAGGTAACTTGTCACCCATTCCTAGATCATGGGAATATTACCCAAGTCTTTCAATGAAAGTTCTACTCATAATTATAACCTCACCTTTAAACAATTGATGGTGTAATCCACACCATCTGGTTCATCCCCTACCACTCATATAGCACAGACCCAAATGGGTATCATCAAAATCATACGTGTATAGATCATAATGAACCATGATTTCATTTATGTTATTCTATACTTTGATGCTTCCATTTATTTTCAAACCAAGATCTATCATATCACCACACTCGATCCATCCACGTTCTCATTCCTTCACAAGAACATCAAAATTCTTACTCAATGACCTAGGGTCACCATGCCCATAAGTCTATCATCACTCATGTCTATACTTTTCCCATACACAAGGATAATTTTTTATTAGAGCCATAGGTGTATACTTATATACCAATCATCCCACAAACCCAATAATATAGTGTATCCCCAACACATGCTTGCAACCAAGATTCCAAAGAATCCCAACAGTTTCCCTCTCTTACACAACCCAAACACAAGGACCTGACACAAATCCGTTTGAGTCATGTATCACCAAAACCTATCTCATGACCCAAATACACTATCCATTCCTCACTCGCATTATAGTCTCACCAAACATAGAGAAACCTTGGTTAGTTTCAAGAATAGAATTTATCATTGTGAAGAACCACTCACAAGACCAATCAAAACTCAATTTCCATTATAAATCTCTCATATAATTAATTATACTCCCACCATGTTCCTAAAGGTGAATCCAAAGCTGATAGGGTCAAGCACTCGATTGGCCTTTCCCTTTAAAACCATATATGATACTAAATTTCTAGCACTCGGAGTGCTTTAAATTTTAAGAGTTCCAGGAATTTATACAAGGTTTGCGCCAAACCCCTCCAAGGGTATTCCATTGATAGAGCACCTCACTCTCAGTCTAGTTTACAACCCCTAGGCTAGTCCAACTTTCACTAATGCTACATAGTATAGGTATATAAATGAACTAAAAATATCCTCAAAACTAAAACACTAGAACACATATATGTTCTCCAAAAATACCAATGACATTTAATTCACCTAAAAAACATACAAGGATACACCCATCATGTACCATAGTTATAAACTAAAACATTTCATATGCCTCATGCACCTAGAGAAACTAAAAAAATGGATAACCCCTCTCATGTGTGACCCTTTAAGAATAAAAATAATCAATTCCATCACCTGGATTCATGCCCAATAAGGTCATTGGTCTCTTAAACCTAGCACACAGATTAATCCTCCCATTGGTGAAAACTCTAGGAGGTGTTGCACCCATTTTAAGGTCACATGACATCTAACATACCAAACACTTACTTTTAAGGCTCAATAATAGATTGAAATATATTTTAACATACCCACTTCTGGGTTATTCATAGACCACTAAGTTCACCATCCACTACACAATATCTCATCACAACCCAAAAAAACAATATCTGAAGGTTATAAAATAACTCAAGAACAGTCAACAGTCCCAAATAACCATACATAGGGTCAACTTCCAGCACTTACCAACTCTACAATATACACATATAGGATTCATGATTTTACACTTCTATTTTTTAAAAGTTTGGGGCTGAAACCTCATTTTATTATTAAAGAAAATGCCTCTTTTCTTTCTAGGAAGAGGAAGACCCATGAAATAGCCCAAAGGCCCAAGGTGAAGTGGCCTAAATACAAGTCTTGAAATTCCATTTTTTGGCCTAAATGGCCCTTCAGTGAATAGTACAGCTACAGTACCTAGGCTGTTATAGTACCTGCTACAGTGTTGTCGCATCTATAGTTCCGGCTACAGTACATCTACTGTTATAGTGTCACCGCTCCTATAGTTCCACCACAGCTATAGTACTACTATAGTGACCATGCTATAGTACCTGGAAATTCATCCCTGGTCGAATTTGCTTCTGGGTCTTTTGGATGCCCAGTAGGAGCCTTTAACACTTGGGAATAGGCTCATTATCATTTTACACTTCTATTTTTCTTTAATTGTAATTTCCGTAACAAGGGATCAATTAAATGAAATGTCATGTTTAAGTCATGTTGGAAAATTCTTTATAGGTTATACTTGGTATTTTATTTAAATGACACCACATGTTAATCAATTTAAGGAGACTTGTAATTTACTTTTAACCATTTAATTTAATTATAAATTTTCATTATTAAGGCTTAGTTAAATAATATATCAATTACAATTTACAGTGGAAAAATATCTTTAGGTTATAATTGTAATTTATTTTAGTAGATACTTCATAATCATAAATCTAGAATAACCAAAAAATAGGTCTTTATCATTCAGAGGGTCAGTTCAGTAAAATGAAACTATAAAATTATATAGAAGCACTATATAAATGATTTGAAAAAATTTAAGTAAATAGCCCAGGTCATAGTCTAGGTAAAAAGTACCCAATCATACACAATCATGCACATAAACCCTAAATTCCAAATATGAATGAAGACACCCTCCCTCAAAATAAAAGGCTAAGAGAAAATTCATATAGTCTAATAAACTCATATTAAAGTTCATCGCCTAAGGTGAAATTAGATCAACTCTAAAAATGGACAGCATGAACATCAATCCCCATCCCTAGAAACATGGACTTTTCTCATAAGTGGAGTAGCCAATCACAATTAAAATATTCATACCATGTCTCAACACACTTTTTTTCTCCTATATACCAAGCCTAAATAGTAATAGAAAAAATTATATGATTTAAATTTGTAATTTCTCGACCTAGAATCCACTAAATCGGTGCTCAAAGTCAGTGAACAACCTGACCTCATGCATGCATCCTTATACGCCAGTGGATGCCAACTAGTATAATGGGTTTATAGTGGTATATTTGGGAGAATATAACCACTGATAATAGTAAAAAAATGAAAATATTACCAACTAGATATAATACCAGATTGAAAATAAGTGAAACAACATCCATGAAAAGGACGATAATAAACAACATAACCATTCCACAATGAATGTACTATAAACTAAATGTTTATAAAAATCATACAATGAAAATAGATCATGAGTAAACCAACCCAAAATGAAACAAAAATAAAATACTAGAAGAAACCCAAAAACAACCTCAATTCCTAGCTAGGTCCCAAACTCTCTCATACTCCATCCTACCAGGCCAACCAAACACCAAGAATCTAGACTCTACCCTAGTCCAATACTACAAATAGGTAGCTTCTTCTCAGGTACCCCAGTTCCATAGAGGCCTAAAAAGAGTGTGAGTAAAAGTTAGTAGGTTGTCACTAATGACGTCCCTAAATATCCAGTCTGATAAACAAGTGCATGCAATCTATAATAAATAAAGGTGGTGATGCAAAATAAATCAACAAAACTCCCAATTTCATGATCTATGTTGTGATGCCCGGGATTATCCCTACCTACTTTCATAAATTTTGAGGTGTCTTTGAGAATATCATAATGAACACGTCACTGTAACTAATTGAAAAAAATCTAGGTATTCATTAGGGAATTTCCCAATACCATAAAGTATCACATGGAATCTGAGCGATCATCCCAGCATTCCCATAGAATCTGATGCCCATGCTGACATTCCCAAATATCATATATCATATATCATGTGAAATATAGGTACTCATCCCAAAATTCCTAAGAATTAGGTATCATGTAGAATCCATGAAGATCATCTTGTAATTAATAACTTATATAACATATGTAATCAAAGGCGTTCATCCTGACAATACCACTTATTTTGTGTCGTATGTCAAATAGAATCTAAGAAGCTCATCATGGAATTCCCAATAATAATCACCTGGAATCTTGGAACTCATCCCAACAATCCCTATATTGAAGTACCATGACTTCCCCCAAAGGTTTTTTATTAACATAAATGACATTTCATGAAGGAAGATTTCAATTTATAATTTTAATAGAAATTTACTATTTCTTTAATTACAATTAACTATCTATGTCCCATTTTATGATTTATATTAGCAAACTCACCCTATAATTTTATTTTTTTTTTCACAATCCATCAATTAATATCATAAAATTTATTTCACATTCTATAAAACATGGTTTATTCCTTTTATCAAGTCTATATCAAAATATAATCTATCTATTCATTTCATTAAATCCCATCACTTTTAACCATTGTTATTTAACCATTTGAGATTCCAGTACTAAATTAAGTTATTTTATAGAGTCCTCTTCTTTTAGTCACAAATTCAAAATATAAATTAGGGTTAAAACTATAACCTTTTTACCACTTCTAAAACCACCTCTTCATCATACTCTCAAACCATTATATTTTTCAACTTTTATAAAACCATTTTGTAGGTCTTATTTATTAGGTGAGGTGTCTCATGGGTATCTCCTTCAAGTTAACCGATCAAAATTTATTATAAGGTAATAGGAATAAGAAAATTCATACTTAAGTATCTAGTTTTGATTATAGGGTCAATACATAATATTTTAGTGTAACTAACAACCCATGCACTTGGAAAATTAAGAATGACTAAGGGACCACATACCTTAACCTAAAAGGATTCCACTCATCTGGTACCAAGATTCATCTCATCCAAAACAATAATAAAATTAGGAAGAAAACAAAAAACATGAACATAGGGAGTATTAGACAAATGTTGTGATATAACTCTTGTAAATGAAGGAAATGAAGACAATGTGAAGTCAGAGTTATAGCCTTCCCTCAAGATTTCCAACACCATGGATGGAAGTGAAAATGGACAATAAAATAAAAGAGATTCACCATGCACAAGAGGGAGGAGAAGGATGGTGAGTGGGAGGCTACTAGTTTGAAATGGGGTAGAAAAGGATGGGGTTTAATTAAAAAAACAAAGGGAAAATAAGTAAAACCACACTTTTTTAAAGGGTGAATAGTTGTTCAAACTATGTGCCAACCATGTGGTCAGTACTATCTAAAAACATCTATATCACATGGTTTGTCCACACAATTTAAAAATCGTTTGTCAACTATGAAAATTAGTTCTAGAACCCTCTATAAAATAATTCATAGTTATCTCCAACCATTCACAGACTATGCACTAAGTACCAGATCCAGTCCATCTTGGATGGTTTCTCCTAAAGCTCACACAATTTTCCCTAAACCATGTTCTAACCATGCTACTAAATAATTCACTTTACAAACTAAACTAGAAAGTTCCCCATGTTCATGGTGTTGCATGGTTTCTTATAAACTAGGCACACCAAACCATGCACCTTGGATAGAAAACTCCAAAAACCTCTGAAATTCAACCCAGTGATCCTAAGAATAATATAGAAACTTGAGGCACCATAAATCCCCTAATCACATCCAAAAAACACCCCTTTAAGATGTATAAACATACATTATTCCATTCTAGTCCTCGATTCAAAATTTGGATCATACACCATAGAGAATTCAAAATTCATCTAAATTTAAAATACCCATATGTAACACTAGTTATTACACTAAAACTTTTCTTTAGGGTGAGATAATATAATCGACATAATAAATTTTTATCAATCATAACAACTACAACACTAACAAGTCCCCCAACAATCATGATTTTCAAAACATCAACAAGATAATGTAATCACATAGGTAATATCATGAAAGTAGTAAATACATGAAAGTACTCCCCTTACCATTCAATTTCAATTTAATCCAATTAATTAAATTCTTATGATGACCCATAATATCCACACAATGGAATAAAAATATATTAAATCCCCACCCATGAACATAAATACGTTGAGAAAAAGGATCCCCTACCTCAAGAAATATTTTTGAATCAACACACAAAATAGGGTGCAGAAGAAACTTCCAGAAGACCACAAACGTCAAAGGAAACCATAGATCAAACTAAATCATACCAATGATGAAAAGGCCTAACCTTTATTCATGTATTACTGATATGAGGAGGGGTTGAATCAATGATAACTTTTTCTTTTATTTTAACTTTCTTGTGTAACAAACTTCTCCTCCTGTTAAAGAATTTTCACTTTGATGAAAACATTCAGAAATCCACAATAACCCAAGTGTTTAAAAGGTTCACTAATCAATAATATTATCTAGTTCTTATCATGTTTTGGACGTAATCTAATATCACACAATTCACTAGAAAAAAAATCCTTTTGTATGGATAAAATATGTAGGAAATACCCTTACACTTGTGTAGAACTATGATCAATACAACAGTTCATGTAGTTCTTATAGTATGAATAATGTAAAATAAGATTTTTAACAATTTATAAAAACTTCACCAATTCATTCGAAACATTTCATTGTGTTTTTTAAACAACTTACACTTTTATAGATCATTATAACAAAATTATTCACTTTCCTATCCAGTAGAAGGTAAAAAAACCTTTCTGTAATTTGTAAAAAAACTCATTTTGATGGCTCATTCCAATTCCTATATCCAATTATTCAGTTTTGAAAACAAATTATAAAATATAATCTAGAAACAATTTTGATCCCCTTAATTCTTTTCCCATATTTTTCAGTTCGATGACTTGGTTCATTCTGGTAATATATTCCTTTTTCTTATTTTTTCCATAAAATATTCTCCATAAAACTCTGTTTGGAAACTTCTCTTCTTCCACAAAACTTTCAGCACTCTCAAAGTATCTTTAGAATTTGAATATTGTATTTCGTATAGAGTAAGTTTTACTTTCCCTTCTATTTATAGGAGATCCAAAAGTGGTATGGGTGGGAAATGAATTTCACTTTCCCGATCAACCAAATTTATAGAGATTTGTATTTAACATTCATTTTGACTTCATATTTAACAATTAAAGTGCTTCTAAACTCTTCTTGATTCTTATGGAAACATATCAAATATTTTAATAACTTCAACATTCTTCAAACTTACAAACATTTCTTCAGTATGATAAAATAATTCATTCTGATATTGTTTTTCACTACGATAAAACAAATGTAAAACTAAGACTCTCCTTATAATGCTCTTTACTAACTAAATCCTTAAAACTATTCTATCTATAACATTGTTTCAACTTCATTAGACTTATGTTTCTTTATCATGTTCCTCTCATTTTTATTAAGTTGTTTAGATATTCTTCCATAAACATCATTTTAACTTCTAAATATATTAAAACCCCTTAACAACACTTAAATAATAGAAAAAACATTCCACCTTTCTTCATTTTTTAAATGAAACCTTAAACTAATGACCCTAAATTCAATGACATCTAGTGCCTGATGCTTCATTAGTGTTAGTAGAATCTAATTGATCGATATCTAATTCCTAAAATCTATTGGTTCCACTTCTGTTCTAATGACTCTTGACCCACATAAACAAATAAGAGCATTTCAAAATGGTTGACTACATTTTTGTGCTATGTTTGATTTATTGGTCTCTAATTCCATTTGTATTATTTGTCCCAACAACACTATTTTGACTCTGATACCTTTTTGTTATCAGCAATGTGTCTGATTGATCAATTTCAAAACTCGCCTAATAGATTGGTAGAATTCCTTGTTCGATGGACCTGTGGAAGAAGGGACTTATTTCTTCCACAATTTCTAAAACTGATGATTTACCCTATAGATTGGATCACATAGTGGACCAGGTAGTCTGATGAATTAGACAATCTGATGGATCAATTGATCATCACTTTATAAATACTTCTAACTTTAGTAACTTCAAACTTCCAACCATCAAAAAATTTCTATGTCTGGTGATTCTCACACTGCAGAACTATGAATCTAAGACTTTGACTTCATAACCTTTCTTCTTCTACAAACTCCTACTTGTATCATGAATTCCTCATGATTTTTAGAACTTGTGGATTGTAAGAACATTGTTGTACTTTCAAAATATTTTCTCCCCCTTTATTTCACAAAGCTTGGATCACAATTTTTTTATAAAATTCATGATATTAAAAACTTACAACCAAACAAAGCATCATAATATTTTGTATCAAATGTATTGAAAGATATGAAAACTCTGATACAAATTCTCACTCTGATCAAAGACTTCATTCCAGACTCAATGTCAGTCGGATAAAAAGTTTCACCCAAAAAAAGTCTCCAAAACAAAAAACCAAAGCTGATGGATTTTCTTATCAAACAGGCATATGATATTCTAAGTATTATACTCCTTTCATATAATAAACAAAACTTAAAAAGTGAATTGTTTTTTCATAATGATAACAAAATAAAAAACAATTAACCCAAATTTATTTCATAATCCAAAAATAACTTCCTACCAACATGGTTCCAATAGTCTCCCACTTTTTATTTTATTTTTAACCAAGGTTCATAAATCATTGAACTTTTTAACCTCAAGATATGGATCACTAATCAATAATTCTAATCCAATGTGAGAAAACTCATTGTAGGAAACAACAATCACTGATAGAAAAACCATGTTGTCCAAAAGTAGTGACTTAAGGAACTTTCTCTTGAAACTTAAAACATTCAAAAATTCCACAGTACTTCAAAACATCTTCCACTTTCCTATAAAAAGTTTCCTATAAAAACATTAATTGACTGTTAAAATTATCCACACACTTTAAATGATGAGTTCACAGCTTTCCCATAACTCTGAAACGCACGGCCGATTGTCGCCTATCGACCTGTCAAAGTTCCGGTGCTCTGCTAATGTGTATAGTATCACTCAGGTCGAATCCTCGGTGATGATACTTTGTAATAGTCGTTTGTTTTTAGTTAATTGTATTCTGATTGGGGGGTTTGTTTGCAGAGCTTATGAAATAATTTATGTATGATGTTTGATTTAACAAATTGATGAAGATTTGGGTGAGTTCATCATTATGTTAGTTAATCTTGTGATATCCTTGATCTTTTCTTTATATTGCATTTAAATTAACACCCATGTCACAAGATGATGTTAATTAGAATTATTAAGTGTTAAGGCTTTAAACCAAGCCTTAACTTAACTTAAGGTTATAATCTCAATAAGATCTTATTTATGGTGGTGTATTTATGGTTCCAATAATCCATGGAAACTACATGTTAAACAAAACAAGTCATTAATCCATGACATGTTAAGTCCAACATACACAATGTTAATTCAAAGAATATTCGTCGAGCAGAAGCTCTCAATCAATAAACATACCTAAATTATAACTCACCCCAATGAGAGATTTACTTATCCATTTGGGTGATTAATAATCTGTTTATAATTATTATGATTATAAATTAATAAGAGAAGAAAAAGAAAGGGATAAGAAAAGAGTGGTACGTCAACACACACACACGAACAATGATGATAATTAAAAACGAACTTTCGATTGAATGGGGAAGCTAAAGAAGGGAAGGGGATTGAACTTAATTTAAACTATTTTAAGAACATTAACATTAAAATATAGAATTTGGAGTAGAATAAGAAATATTGAAGAAGAAACTTGCATTAAAACAGAATCACAAAAGAAAGGACTTACAAAATTACAAAAATGAAGAACACGAAATTAAGTGAAAACAAAGAGAGGAGGAAAGGTATCTCAAGTGAAAACTTGAGTATGTAAGATCCTCCAAAGCCTTTGTCAAGGCCTTGTTCGTGCCAATATGTTCTCCTCTCTTCTGAAATGCCAACCCCTCTCAAGGAGAGAAGGGGAGAGTATTTATTGCCCAAGGAGTGGACTGTTTGCATTCCCAATCTGTCCCTCCACTTTCATCGCCAATTTGGCTATTCAGAAATCCTACTATTCAAATATCTCCTTCTTAAAAGTTGTATAAAATAATGTTTTCCGACTACTCTCAAAATTTGGAGTCATTTGGACTTAAGGATCAAAAGGTATGGCCGGTTGATTAAACAAAGTTAAACTGTCCATTTCAATCCAGTCTTTTTGAAGTCCATAATGTGAAATGGTTTTTGAATATGAAGATGCCTTCAAATACGAATGGTTTCTTCAACAAAGTCTTCCACCTTTATCTCCTATTTTACACTGAAAAATCTCAGCTCGATTTGATGCTTATATCATGAGATATGTCATGCATACTATACTAATTTTAATTCTCATCCAGAATGGTGGGCTGGACTTCAAAGATTTATTTGGGCCCGTTGTACTTGGATTTGGGCCTTGAAATTTTTATCCAAGATGACATGTAGTGTCCCCCGAATTATGGTGGAGAGTTAATGTTTTTGGACTTCTTTATTGAGCCCAGTAAATCAATCTTCAAGGCTGGTCCAGTTTGTTCACAGATTCTTTGGTCTTGTTTGTGAGGACCATATGACCCTTCAAATGGAAGAATTGGCTCATGGTAACTTCTAATGAAATATTTCATTTTGAAAGGAGAATCCTAAAAAAACAAGAACCACACAATTTGGATCATTATAGTGACATTTATTATTAAAACATTAAACTGACTCAATTGGACTACTTCTAAAAATGCTCAAAAATTATACTTAATTTTAAAACATTAATATTTCACACAAATTATGCACATTTCATATAAAATAAGTAAAGGGGGAATATAATAAGTCATGAAAATATTAATAACATCAACTCCCCCACACTTAGATTTGTGCATGTCCTCATGTGCAACAAATATAAAAACATGACAAAATCATTTTCACTCACCAACAAATATTAAAATTTTGTTTTCTCCAATCAGGGGAGGTTTAGACTATTTCACTCATCCATTTTGAAATCCAACACAATTTGTTACAGAAAAAATGTTCCAAAACTAATTCATTTTTCCATGATCAAATTTAGAAATGGAAAATGTGGACACTCAAAACTCACACCTCTCAAGATGATAAAATTTATTTGTGGAGGTTCACTCTTTCACCAACCAAAAGTGAAAATCTTAGAGTTTGAAAAGAGCTCTTAGCTTACAATCCCTATACAAAGTGAACAAGAATCAAGAGGTCTTTTTAATGGGGTTTTTCTGTGGCTTTGGGACGGTAGGAATATAATGTCCAAGAGAGAGAATAAGAGGGTTAAAATACCAACATAGAAAAACAATGCACATTTTATTAAATAAAACATGGAAGGAAATGAAAACACATATTTACAAGTGAATGATTGTGTGAATAAAGACACAATAGAGGAATAAAATATGAAGGGGATGAGAAGATGAAATATTTACAAACCACCAAACTTCTCCCAATGATATAAGAATATAATGCAAGTGTTCTTTTTTTTCCTTTTTTTCTTTGTTTTTTCGAAAGTTGACCTTGAGATAGATCTCACACTCATATCCCAACCCATGTTTGATCTCCTCAAGACACTAATTGTAATAGTTATAACAAGATCAAAGGTTGATGAAGAGTTATTTTTGACCTACCCAAGACACAACCCATTTGTTTCATAATTTTTATTTTTATTTTTATTTTTTGATTTTTTTTTTTTGAATTTTTTTTGAACACTTTTCAATATAATTTGTACAATAAATTCACTGAATAACAACCTCCCCCCACACTAAAATGTATGCTTGACCTCAAGAATATGATAACACACCAGAAAGTAAGGAAATGATACCCAAAAATGAAATCCATTCCCCCCCACACTTAAATTTCTAAAACTTATGCAATGAAAATCCATGTTGATATTAGGTGGGATAAGGTATTGGGATTTTGATGTGGCTATCAAAGAAAAGGTTTTCATAGGCTTGAAGGGTCTTTCAAAAGGAGGATTAATGTAAGGGTAATGAGAGGCTATTTGGCTATTGTGATTCTCATGTGGTTCATAAAATGCCTCTATCATATTAATGCACACTAAGGAAGGAAATTCAGCTCGAAGGTCCACAAACTCAAGACTCACAAATGGGGGTGAAAACACACATTTTGAAAAGATGTCCATAGGTGGCCTTGGCATGAAAGCAATTGTTTGTTCTCACGGTTTGGGAAAAGCATTTTCCAAATCAAAAATTGAGCATTCAAAATTTGTTAATTTTGACACAAAATTATTTATCCAAAGTCATGATGAAAATACAAAAAATTTTAGATAAAAACATGTCTATTAACTCCCCAAAATGGTTGGACACAATTTCAAAACTTGATGGTGAGTAAGCATGACTCTTTTTTTGTAATTTTTTTAAGTAATTGTGTTTTTTTTGTTTTTTTTTAGTTTTTAAGGTTTTTTTTAAATACACAACCACACAAGAAAGAGAAAAATAAAGGGTTTGATGAATAAAGTGGTAAAAAAAATGAAAGAGAGAGGAAGAAGAAGAAAGAGGTAGAGAGAGGAAGAGATAGAGAGAGAGTTAAAGGGAAAGAGGTGCCCCCTGGTTTGAATTTTGTGGGTTTCCATCTCCATCCAGTGGTGGGTCTACTGTGGATCCAATGGAAGTAGATGATGATCCAGGATTGTGTGTCCTCTCATAGTGATGCTTCAACTGATGTCCATTTACCGTAAATTTCCTTTTGGAGGAGGGGTCTTGGACTTGCACTGCACCAAATGGGTAAACGTTAGTAATAACAAAAGGACCTTCCCAACGAGAATTAAGCTTACCTGGGTGAAGCCGAAATCGAGAATTGAAGAGCATTACCTTTTCACCTTCATGAAATACCTTTCTCAGGATGTGTTTGTCATGGAGTACCTTAGCCTTCTCTTTGTATAGATTGGAATTCTCATAGGATTCAAGTCAAAGCTCTTCCAGTTCAGCCAATTGCAACAATCTTTCTTCACCAGATTTTTCACAATCAAAATTACATGTTTTCACAGCCCAAAAAGACTTATGTTGGATTTCAAATGGTAAGTGACACGCTTTACCAAAAACTAGCCTAAAAGGATGCATCCCAATGGGTGTTTTATAGGCAGTTCGATAAGCCCAAAGGGCTTCACCAAGTCTCTCAGGCCAATCATTTCTGGTGGGTTTTACAATTCTCTCAAGTACCCTTTTCACTTCTCTATTAGAGAGTTCATCCATGCCATTTGTTTGGGGGTGATATGAAGTTGAAGTTTTATGTACCACCCCATTCTTTTTCAGAAGATCTTCCATGGTTCTATTACAAAAATGGGTTCCTAAGTCACTGATCAAGGCACATGGTGTGCCAAATCTTTGGAAGATGTGGGTCTTTAGGAACTCACTAACAGTATGAGCATCATCCTTCCTAGTGGGTTTGGCCTCAACCCACCTTGAAACATAATCGACCGCAAGAAGAATGTATGAGAATCCATTGGAAGGGGGAAATGGTCCCATGAAATCGATGCCCCAAACATCGAAGATTTCACAAAAGATTAAAGGATTTTGAGGCATTTCATTTCTCTTTGAAATTGTGCCAAACTTTTGGCAAGTGGGAAATGATTGAAAAAAACTCATGTGAGTCCTTGAAGAGTGAAGGTCAGAAGAATCCAGAGTCTAGGACCTTTCGGGAGGTCCTTTCTGGTCCAAAGTGGCCACCTCCGGGAAATGAGTGACAGAATTCTAAGATGGAAGAATTCTCATTTTCAACAACACATCTCCTAATTACCATGTCTACCCCATTTTTCCAAAGTTTATTTTCTTACCAAAAATAGTATTTTGAATCACTTTTCAACTTCATTTTTTGTTCTTTTGAAAAAATTTCAGGAAAAACACCAGAAACCAAGTAATTTACAATTGGGGCATACCATGGTATTTTTGGAGTGATAGATGAAAGGTGCTCAATAGGGAATTCAGGATCGATGATTTCTGAATAAGAAGAATTAGTAATTCTACTCAAGTGATCAGCCACAGGGTTTTCTTTTCCAGGTCTATCTTTGATTTCAAGTTCAAACTCTTGGAGTATTAGGATCCATCTTATTAGCCTCGGTTTGGAATCACTTTTCTTGAGTAAGAACTTAATAGCAGAATGGTCTGTGAAGATGATGATTTTGGAACCTAAGAGATAGGACCGGAATTTATCTATGGCAAAAACCACTGCTAGAAGTTCCTTTTCAGTCACAGTGTAGTGATATTGAGTTTCATCCAATGTTTTTGAGGCATAATAGATGACATGAGGAATCTTCTCTCTTCTTTGACCAAGAACATCCCCAACAGCTCTATCAGAATCTTCACACATTAACTCAAAGGGTAATGACCAATCTGGGGGTTGGATTATCGGGGAAGATGTGAGAGCAGTTTTGAGTTCAATGAAGGCTCTCTTGCAAACCTCATCAAAATGGAAAGTGACATCATTTTGGAGAAAACGAGTGAGTGGGAGGGAAATTTTATTGAAGTTATGGATGAATCGCCGATAGAAACTAGCATGACCGAGGAATGATCAGATTTCTCAAACAGAAGTAGGTTGAGGAAGTGATTGGGTCACTTCAATTTTGGCAGGATCAACTTCAATACCATCTTTTGAAACTATGTTCCCTAGAACAATCCCATTAGCAACCATGAAGTGACATTTTTCAAAATTTAACACAAGGTTACACTTGACACACTTTTTAAGGACTAGAGAGAGTGAATGCAAGCATGACTCAAATGACTCACCATAAATGGTAAAGTCATCCATGAAGACTTCCATGCAGTGTTCTATGAATTATGAAAAGATACTCATCATACACCTCTGGAATTTTGCAGGAGCATTACAAAGGCCAAAAGGCATTCTTCTATATGCATATTTTCTAAAGGGTCATGTGAAAGTAGTCTTTTCATGGTCCTGAGGTGCGATTGGGATTTGGAAGTAGTCAGTGTATCCATCAAGAAACAATAGTGTGACTTTTCGGCCAATCTTTCTATCATTTGATCAAGGAATGGAAGAGGGTAGTGATATTTTCGGGTTTCAACATTCAATTTCCTATAGTCGATGCACACACGCCATTTGTTCTTCACTCGAGTTGTGACTACCTCTCCATGTTCATTTGTGACAACAGTTATCCCACCCTTCTTAGGTACAACTTGAATTGGACTAACCCATTCACTATCAGAAATTGGGTAGATAATACTAGCTTGAAGAAGCTTGGTGATATCTTCCCTAACTACCTCAAGTATGAGTGGATTGAGTCTTCTTTGTGGTTGTCTAATTGGTTTGGATGACTCATCAAGATGGATGTGATGCATGTAAATGGCAGGGTTGATTCCTGGTATGTCACCTAGGGTCCAACCTAAGGCCTTTTTGTTTTCCTCTAACACCTGAACAGGTTTGTACTCCTCTGTTTCAGTAAGTGTGGAAGAGATAATGACAGGATATGAGTGATCATGGAAGAGGAATGCATATTTCAGGTGTGCAGGAAGAGGTTTCAGATCAATCTCATCTTTCACTTTTGGGCTAGACAACTCAGAAATGGAGGAAGGGACTTCAGTTTCTTCAGATTCATTTTTCTCAATGATGTCCAAGGTGGAGCAGTAGAGATCAAAGTTGATGTGGCATTCAAGAGAGTTTTCAAGTTTCTCTATATTGATGGATTCTATGAATGAGAGGTCTACATCAACTTCGCCATTTATGACTTTTTTAATCATGGTGCAGATTTCACAAGATCCTTTATCATTAGAACATGAAGAACATGGTGGATTGGGGTTTGATTGACTCTTGGAAGTGTCCTCAGAAGCATGGATTGAGAATGCAGAGTGATCCTCAGATGGGTATCGCATGGCTTGGAAAATGTTGAACTTGACCAATTGGTCACCGAATTCCATGGATAAGATGCCTGAATGGACATCAATCTTGGTTCTCGTAGTCATGAGAAATGGTCTTCCTAGAATTAGGGGAGATCGAGAAGAGTTCGTCTCACCTTCCATTTCAAGGACATAGAAATCAGCAGGGAAGATAAGATCATTGACTCGGACAAGGACATCCTCAATTATTCCCTTAGGACTGGTTGTGCTTCGATTGGCTAACTAAATGACCACACTCATTGGGTGCAAGGGACCTAGACAAAGGTTGGATAATATGGATTTGGGCATGAAATTAATTGAGGCTCCTAGGTCTATGAGTGCATCATCAAAGTTGGAACTTCCAATTTGGCATGGAACCGTAAATATCCCTGGATCTTTGCACTTTATGGGAATAGACTGCTGGGTGGAAACATTTTCAAAGGTCATAAGTTTTCTCTTGTGGGTACACAACTCCTTGAAAAACTTGGAATACTTAGGAATTTGTTTTATGGCATCTAAGAGGGGAATGTTGACTTCAACACGTCTAAACATGTCGAGCATTTCAGGATCAGGTTCAAAGGACTTCCTTGGTTTAGAGACAGTTTGAGGAAAAGGAATTGGGTTCTTAAGTGGAATGGAAGGAGGTGATGGAATGGATTCAGATTCCTTTTCAATTTTCTTTTTCTTTTCATTTTCTAGGTCAACATTTAAAGGAGGGTTTGAGGATTTATCTTGAGGCATAGCAAGTTTCTTTCCTGATCTAAGTGAAATTTCACTTACATTACCCTTGGGGTTGGGTAATGGTTGAGCTGGGAGTTGGGAAGAATTTGATTGTTGTTGCTGGCCCGGGTGGGATGCAAGTTGACCTATTTGAGTTTCAATGTTTTTAAGGCTAGAACGGGTGAAGGAAGAAAGATCTTCCACTGCACTTTCCCATGGTTTCTTGGAAGAAGAGTCTTGTCCTTGGTTGGTATTGCCTTGATTTTGGTTCTTGGGAAATCGATTGTATTGGTTTTGGAATTGGGAAGGCTCACTAGGATAATGGAATCCAGGAGGAGGATTGTTCCTTTGAGGTTGAGGAACAAAAGGATAAGGTTGATGGAAGTTACCACCACCTTGACCATATTGGAATTGGTTTAGGTTTTGAGGAGGTAATTGAGGGGGGTGAGATATTGGATTACCATACCTAAGGCCTTGGTTATAGGAAGAAGAGAAGGGCTCAGAGTGAGGTTGGTTGATGTTTCTAACAAACTGACCTGATTGTTGAGGGTTGGGGTTCTGCTGAGCATATGCTGCATTGAGCTCCATTGGTCCGGATGAATCAGATTGATCCTCTTGAAGTTGTGGACATGTGTCTATTGGATGAGCTGGGGATCTACAGATTCCACAATTCTTGATAGGTCCAGGGAATAGTGACTGTGGAGAAGATGAGGTTGGGGCTTTGGTGGCCACAGCTAGTTGTTGCACAAGACCTGTAAGTTCACTCATCCACTCGATCATCTTGTTTGGCTCAATTGTTTTATTATCTTGGGCTTTTTTGACTTGAGCATGTGCTCGAGTATGGAATTGTTGTGTGTTTGTAGCCATGTTACTTATGAGATCTCTTGCAGCTACGGGAGTTTTATCAACCAGAGCACCGCCAGTTGCGGCATCAATGAGAGTTTTCTCCATAGCCAATAACCCCTCATAGAAGTATTGGATCAAGAGTTGGTCAGGGATTTGATGATGTGGGTAGGTTGCAACAAGATTTTTGAACCTCTCCCAGTACTCATGGAGTGATTCATTTGGGAATTTACGGATACCACTTATTTCCTTTCGGATGGAAGCGGTACGAGAAGCAGGAAAGAATTTTTCTAAAAAGAGATGCTTCATGTCATTCCATGTAGTTATGGAACCAGGAGGGAGGTAGTAGAACCATGACTTGGCAGAGTCAGCTAGGGAGAAAGGGAATGCTCGAAGTTTGATTTGTTCTTCAGAAACCCCTTGAGGCTTCATGGTAGAGAACACCACCTGGAACTCTTTGAGATGTAGCTGTGGATCCTCACCGGCTAGCCCATGGAAATGAGGTAGAATATAAATCGAACCCGATTTGAGTTCGAAGTCAGCCTCTATGTTTGGATATTGAATACCAAGGGGTTGGTAATTCATATCAGGGGAAGCAAGTTCTCTCAATGTTTGTTCCCTAGGATTGGCCATATCGAATTCAATTGGTAGGGCAATGATTGGTTCTTGGGTGATTTGGTTATCCCTAATGGTCCTCCTAAGTCGAAGACGAGTTCTATCAATTTCAGGGTCAAAAAAATCTGAGGGATTGTTTGGGAGGATATGGTGCATTTAGAGAGATTTAGAAAGGATGAGTAAGGTGATTTTTTCTTTGTATTTTTTCAGTTTATGATTTTTAAGAGGAAGACGGGTTTTTATTTGTGTTTTTTTCAATTTTTTTAAAAATTTTGTTTTTTTTGGTTTTTTTTACAATAACCAGAAACTAATGACTACATAAAGCACCATCCTCGGAAACGGCGCCATTTGAAACGCACAGCCGATTGTCGGCTATCGACCGGTCAAAGTTCCGGTGCTCTGCTAATGTGTATAGCAGCACTCGGGTCGAATCCTCGGTGATGATACTTTGTAATAGTCGTTTGTTTTTAGTTAATTGTATTCTAATAGGTTTGTTTGCAGAGCTTATGAAATAATTTATGGATGATGTTTGATTTAACAAATTGATAAATATTGGGGTGAGTTCATCATTAGGTTAGTTAAGTTTGTGATATCCTTGAGCTTTGCTTTATATTGCATTTAAATTAACACCCATGTCACAAGATGATGTTGATTAGAATTCTTAAGTGTTAAGTCTTTAAACCAAGCCTTAACTTAACTTAAGGTTATAATATCAATAAGATCTTATTTATGGTGGCGTATTTATGGTTCCAATAATCCATGGAAACCACATGTTAAACAAAACAAGTCATTAATCCATGACATGTTAAGTCCAACATACACAATGTTAATTCAAAGAATATTCATCGAGCAGAAGCTCTCAATCAATTAACATACCTAAATTATAACTCACCCCAATGAGAGATTTACTCAGAAATTTGGGTGATTAATAATCTGGGTATAATTATTGTGATTATAAATTAATAATATAAGAAAAAGAAAGGGATAAGAAAAGAGTGGTACATCAACACACACACACGAACAATGATGATAATTAAAAACGAACATTCGATTGAATGATGAAGCTAAAGAATGTAAGGGGATTGAACTTAATTTAAACTATTTTAAGAACATTAATATTAAAATACATAAGTTGGAGTAGAATAAGAGATATTGAAGAAGAAACTTGCATTAAAATAGAATCACAAAAGAAAGGACTTACAAAATTACAAAAATGAAGAACACGAAATTAAGTGAAAACAAAGAGAGGAGGAAAGGTATCTCAAGTGAAAAATTTAGTATGGAAGATCCTCCCAAGCCTTTTTCAATGCCTTGGTCGTGCCAATATGTTCTCCTCTCTTCTGAAATGCCAACCCCTCTCAAGGAGAGAAGGGGAGAGTATTTATAGCCCAAGGAGTGGACTGTTTGCATTCCCAATTTGTCCCTCCACTTGCATCGCCAATTTGGCTATCCATATAGACTAATCTTCAAATATCTCCTTCTTAAAAGTTGTAGAAAATAATTTTTTCCGACTACTCTCAAAATTTGGAGTCATTGGGACTTAAGGATAAAACGTTATGGCCGGTTTATTAAACAAAGTTAAACTGTCCATTTCAATCCAGTCTTTTTGAAGTCCATAATGTGAAATGGTGTCTGTATATGAATATGACTTCAAATATGAATGGTTTATTCAACAAAGTAGGCCGCATATATCTCCTCTTTCACACTGAAAAATATCAGCTCGATTTGATTCTTACATCATGAGATATGTCATGCATACTATACTGATTTTAATTCTCGTCCAGAATGGTGGGCTGGACTTCAAAGATTTATTTGGGCCCCTTGTACTTGGATTTGGGCCTTGAAATTTGTATCCAAGATGAAATGTAGTGTCCCCCAAATTATGGTGGAGAGTTAATGTTTTTGGACTTCTTTAGGGAGCCCAGTAAATCAATCTTCAAGGCTGGTCCAGTTTGTTCACAGATTCCTTGGTCTTGTTTGTGAGGACCATATGACCCTTCAAATGGCAGAATTGGCTCATGGTACCTTCTAATGAAATGTTTTATATTGAAAGGATAATCCTAAAAAACAAGAACCACACAATTTGGATCAGTATATTGACAGTTATTATTAAAACATTAAACTGACTCAATTGGACTACTTCTAAAAATGCTCAAAAATTATACTTAATTTTAAAACATTAATATTTCACACAAATTATGCACATTTCATATAAAATCAGAAAAGGGGGAATATAATAAGTCATGAAAATATTAATAACATCAAACTCCCCCTAAATACATGCTTCCTTAAAAGGTTTAGAACATATCAATGGATATATTTATAAAACATTTCTCCATAATGAAAAAACTATCCGAAGACTAAATTATATAGGGTATAGAAACAAATACCTCAACCTTGTAGAGAAATATGCTAGAATCTCATGTTTAACATCATCTTGTAAAATTCTTCCTCTGGTAAAGGTTTTATGAAAATTTCATCAACTTATTCTGATGTAGGAATATACTCTATCTTGATTTAATTCTTCTCCACATTCTCTTTGATGAAGTCATATTTGATATAAATATGTTTTGTATGATAATATTGTATTGTATTTATTATAAGGTTTATCGAATTATGATTATTACAACCAAAGAGTAGAGTTGATTTCACTTCAACAAGTAAGTCTTCAAACTATGTCTTCATCAACATAAGTTATGTTATAGCTTGAGTGAAAGCAATTTTCTGATCTCATCCATGCTAAGAGTTATTGAATTTTATTTCCTAGTACTACAACTTACACAACTTTCTCCCAGAAAGAAAACTCCACCAGATGTGGATCTTCTATAATCAACACTTCTTTCCCAATCCACATATATATAACCAAACAAATCACTATTTGATGAATTATCATACCTGATTCCAAAAACATTTGTTCCATTTATATATCTAGGAATTATTTTTCTATAAAATATATGTGATTATTTTAAATCATTTTGTAAAATTTTACATTATGTAACATCATAAACAATGTCTAGTCTTGAGGTAGTTAGATATAACAAACTTTCAATCAGCCTCTAAAACCCTTTAAAGTAAACTTTTTTACCTTCCCTATCTTTAGTCAACTTGGTTGAAACTAAAATTAATTTGTAAATAGGTTTCTAATTTTCCATGAAAAACTTCTTAAAAATTTCCTTATCATATTTATATTGATAAATAAAAATTTGTTTCTTATTTTGTGAGATTTCGAACCCAAGAAAGTATTTCATTTCACTAATGATGGAAATTTCAAATAGATTCTTCATTTATTCATCAAACCTTTCATAAGTTCTCTCATAATTCCCAAAAAATATAATATCATAAATATATACATTAACAATGAGGGAAATAACATAACTTTCTTTTAAGTGTAGATTATGATCAACCCTTCCTTTATTGAAGTTCAACTTCTTTAAGTAAGTATACAATTTGAAATACCATGTACTCGGAGCATGTTTTACCTCATACAAGGATTTATTAAACTTTCAAACATAACTTTCATTATCCCTAATAAAAAAATCATATGGTTGTTTAATATAAACTTCTTAGTTAATTTCTCTATTCAAAAATGTTGAATTTGCATTCATTTAAAAAAATCTGTAACTTGCTTGTGTAGTAATTGAAATAATGATTCTAATTGTTTCTAATATTTCCTAAGGAAAAATATTTTCATCAAAATCAATACCTTCAATTTTTGTGTAAAATTTATACACCAATATTTCATTATTTCTTATCACTTCACCATATTCATTCAACTTATTCTGAAACACCCACTTTGTACCAACAATATTTTTATCATTTAGTTTAGGTATGAGTTCCAAAGTATCATTATTCTAAATTTGATCCAACTTTTCAGTCATCACTTGAATCTATTCCAAATGCTCAAAATCATCATTCACATATTTTTGTTTAACTTTTTAATATAAATAAGTATGTGTAAAACTTTTAATGTTCTTATTATTTGAGCCCTTTTGTGTTGATCATTAATAATGTTTCGATCTTCCACTTGTTTTCTCAACTAAGGATGAGATGAATGAATTTATTCCTCATCACTAGAAATATATGAGTCAAATTATTCCATCTTACTAGTATCACAATTATTATAATCCTTCTCATGTTTCTTAACAAAAATTCTTTCATCTTTCTCATCTACATGTGATTTTGAAACATCTTCCTCAACATTTTCATGAAATTTTACATCAATAGATTCAAAAATTATTACTATCTCTTTATTAAAACATCTATGTCCTCTTCCATCCGGTGTATAGCCAAGAAAGATTCCATATTTACCTTTCTAATCAAACTTCCCAAGTTTCACACCTTATTTTTTATGATGTAGGGACACCCAAAAACTCTAAAGTGTTTTAAACTTTGATTTTTATCATAAAACATTTCATAGGGATTCATATTAGAACTTGGCCTATAGAAACACCAATTCTAAATATATAAAAAACTCATTGATTACCACCATAAATAATGTTAAAGACCATACTCAATCAACATTATATTCCCTGTCTCAACTAAAATTATATTCTTCCTCTCAGCAACACCATTTTTTTGGTGTATATGGTGTACTGAACTCATGATGAATTCCATGTTTTTAGAGATAAATTCTAAACACTTTATTCTTATACTCACCGCCATTATCAGTTCTCAACTTCTCTATAGAATACCCACATTCCTTATTAGATCATATCTTGAAACTCTTAAACATATTTAGATCTTTATATTTATGTTTCAAATACATAACACAAGTAATGTGAGTGAAAACATCAATGAAATAAATGATGTAATTACCTCAAAAAGTTGAACGATTTATCATTGGCCCACAAATATCAGAATGGATATGTTCTAGGGGTTTATTTGAATGAATATAGACTTTCTTATGCACAGAGTCTATAATATTGCCTTTCTGAAAAATTGAGAAACACAAATATCTTCTTCTTGACATTTTAAGAATGTCAAAAAAACTGGATCGCTTTGATAACTATCACATTTTTCTCTAACACATATGTCCCAACCATTTATTCCACAAACGATTTTCTTCCATCATGCATAGATAATATAAACCCTATACTTCACCAACTTGAAACAAATTCCCTTTTGTGTGTTGGTCTTTTTTAACAACTTTTCCATCTTCCTCTATTTTCACAAAAAAACCATTATTTCAAAAAAAAACTTTATTTCCTTCATCAAAAATTTAGGAAACACTTAACAAGTTGTGTTTCAACCCATCAACAAAAAAATATTTCTTAGATTTAAAATGTTATTCCCAAATAATAGAATATCCAAAACCTTTGATTCTGAGGGATTCATCATTACCAAATGTCATTGTTCCTTCTTTTAAATCTTTCACATTCTTCAATAATTTCAAATCTCATGTCATATGAGAACAACACCCACTATCCAAATCCATGTTTTTCCTCCTTTTGTAGCTTTGAGAGCTATTTTTACAACAATATATTTTTATTTCTTTATCTTTCTTAACATATAGATTCCAAGATATGTTATAAAAATGTTTTTTTGCCGATAACAAAACAATACACCCTTTTTCTTGATGTTTAGGTTTTTTACAACTTTCAAAAATAGTTTCCAATGGTTGGAACATGTTCTCAATATTCAAAAAATCTTTATTATAATTCTTTCTTTGAGATTATTTAATCCCCTCAAAATTTTATTTCTAAAACTCATGGAATAATTGTAATGTTGTTATTTAAACCAAAACATATTTTCCATTTTCCCAAATCCACTACAATACCAGTAATAACTACAGATAGAATATTTACCTCTGTAACTTTTATATTTTCCATAATTGTGAACATGTTTACCAGAAACTTTCTTATCTTTCACATCTGAACTTTATTGGGCCCTATACTTTCTATTATCACACAAAATTTTCTTCATCAATTCAGATTTCTTCCCAACTGTATCTAAATTAGTAATGGTATAAAAAATTTTAGGCTCATACTTTTTAGAAACATAAACTTATAAATTTTTTGGTTTTGGCCATTTACACTATTTTATTAGTCTTTATTTTCTTTGGAATAGTTTAAACTTTTTTTCCAACCATTAAAGGTAACATTTTTAAATCCTTTTCAACTTTTCCCTTCCCAAAATTTTCACTAAATTTGGAGATGGAGTTCTTGAAACTTCTAACTCCCATCTCAGCTTTAGAAAACTTTTTTTAAACAAGTTCCAACTCTTCCTTATTTTATTTCAAATTTAATTCAAGATATTCATTACTATTCATTTATTTTTAAAGAGACTTCTTGAAATAATCAATTTTTTCAAACAACTTATCTTTCTCTTCATGAATTCATCCTTGATTTTTTTATAATAGGACTTTCCTTCTTCAACTTATTTAATTATCATTAAATTATTACAATATTTATATGAAATTCTTTAAACTCTCTTTTTAAATGAAATTATAACTCAATATTTTCTTCTTCATAACTACTTCTTCCAAAATATTCACTACTAATTGTTTCTATAAACATATTTTCTCTATAAACTTTAGTAATCCTTTTAGCCTCAACTTCATTTTCTTTCTCTTCATCGCATGTATAAAAAAATCTTATCCTTTTGGATTTAGAGAAATTTTTATCTTAGAATAACATTTTTATTTCTATTTATGTTTCTTCCCAGATCTTCTTGTACTTCTGTCATCTCTATCACTAAATTATTCATTCCTTTTTTGAGGTAAATTCACAAAAAAGTGTACAATGTCTCCATAGTCAAACCATTTCATGGGTTGATTCCCTTTATAATTTCTTGTACCTCTTTTCACATCTTTAGAAAACAGAGATAAAAATTCATCAAGAATGTTACTAACCTCATTTTTGGATTTAGAATCATCAACTTCATCCATTTAAATAATATTCTTAGACTTTCCTTTCTTATAATCCTTTAAGTACATATAGAGATATATTTTTAGGATCTATATATTATAAAGACAAAACTTTGGTATCAAACTTATTAAGAATATTTCTCAAGATATCTTCCACAATAGTTGAATCTTGTATCTTCTCACCAAGATATCTTATGGTTATAAAAATATCAAAATTATTAGGAATATTTCTCATGATCTCTGCAACAATAGTTGAATCTTGTATCTTCTGACCAAGACATATTATGGTTATAAAAATATCATTTACTCTTGTAAATATGTCACCAATATATTCATACTCGCCCATTTTTATATCTTCATACTTCAGTATCCTGATTTGTAAGATAGCTTTATTCACCTTTTTATTTCTATTATAAATGATTTTTAACTTTTCTCATATACCTTTGGTAGTAGAAAATCCCTTCACTTTAAATAATTTAATTTCATAAACTGAAGAAGTAAATCATTATTATCGTTTCAATAATTCTCTAGATTCTTCTTATCCAGAGATGTTAGAGGAAATTTTTCATCAAGATGAAGAAATACTTTTGTAGATGCTTCCAAAAAAATAGAGACATAAGATATGGAAATAGTTTATCATTCCACATGTGATAGTTCTTTCCATCAAAAACAAGAATCCCCATGTTGTTCACACAATTAAAATGTTCTAAAATAAATTATCTTCAAAAAAAATATTTAGGAAATAATAAATTAAGGGAACCTTCACTCTAATACTACTTGAAAAATCATAATAAGGATCAATGTATCACTAAGAGGGTAAGGGGTGAATCAATGATAACTTTTTCTTTTATGTTAAATTTATTGTGTAACAAATTTCGAATCATATTAAGGAATTATCACTTTGCTAAAAACATTAACACATCAATAGGAACACAAGTATTTACAATGTTAACTACTCACTAAGAGTAGATAGTTCTTGGTATGGTTTGTAAATAATTCAATACCACAAAATCCACTAAAAACCCTTTTATGTGGATACAACAAGTAGGAAATACCCTTAATCTTGTGTAGCACTATGATCAATACAATAGTGAATATTCTTCTTATAGAACGAATGATGTAAAATAAGTTTTTTACTAGTTAAGAAACCTTCACCTATTGGTTCAAAACATGTTAATATGTTGTTTCAACCACTTCAAATTGTGTAGATCTTCAAAACAAAATTCTTCACTTTCCTACCCAACAACAGGTATAAACACGATTTCTAGACTTTGTACAAAAACTCAGTCTAATGGATAGGTATGATTCCTCCATATGATTCTCTAGTCTGGAAAACATATTAGAAAAGATACTCTAGAAACAATTATTATCCACTTATTTATTTCCCTGGAAAGGTTATTCTGATGACTCAGTTTGATCTGGTAACCTCTTCATCCTTCTTATTCTATCTGGGAAACTTCCTTAGGAAAAATCTGTCCAGAAACTTCTCTTCTACCAAAAAACATTCAATTCTCTCACTCACTCTCCAAAACATGAATAGTTTTGTTGTCATAAATTATGATTTACCTACCCTTATATATATAATATAGACAAGTTCTATGGGAATGAAACCAATTTCAATTTCCCAATCAACCAAATTTTTTGAGACTCTAATTTCATATTCATTTCAACTTCATCTTTTACTATTTCAGCGCTTCTGAACTCTTTTTTATTCTTCTTGAAACTTCTCGAATATTCTAACAACTTAAGACTACTTAAAACTTACAAAAAGTTATCCTATACAATAAAATCATTCATTCTAAAATTATTTTTTATTATGATGAAACAAATATAAAATTGAAGACTTATATTTAGATTCTCCATACCAAATGAAACATTGAAACTATTCTAACTTTAACAATGTTTAAATTTCATGAGAATTTAGTTTCTTTATTAGATTACTCTAATTATAATCAATTTTTCATATCTTATTTCAAAAAAATAAATACAAATTCTAAAGATACATGAAACCCTAGAAAATACTTCAGTAATAGAAAAAAATCACCTTTTCTTCATTTTTTTCAACAAAACCTCATATCGATGACCCTGCATCTGATGACATCTAGAATATAGTGATTCATTGGTGTCTACATGTGTCAGATGGATCAGTCATTGATTCCTCCAGTTTATCAGTTTCACTTCCAGTCTAATAACTCTTGACCCACTTAAAAAATCAGATCTTTTGAAAATGGTTGACTATATTTTTGTGTTACATATTATTAATCGGTCTCTTATTCCATTTGGATTATCGGTCCCAAAAATTATATTATTCCTTTAATTACCGTTTTTATCAATATTTTTTCTAATGTATTGGTGTCATAAATCCTCTGATAGATTGGTGGCATTCCATGTTTGATGGACTAGTGGAAGCATGGACTTATTTCTTCTGGACTTTTTGCAACTAATCATTAATCTTATGGATTGGATTGTTTAGTGGATTGAATAGTTTGATGAATTAGCTAGTCTGATGGATCAGTTAATCAAAACATCAGTAACACTTCTAACCTTGGAAACATAAAACTTCCCAGCCTTCAAATAATTTCTGCATCTGGTGATTATAACACTAAAGAACTATGATTGGAATACTTTTACTTTGTAGCCTTTCTTATTTTACAAATGTATGCTTGTATCATGAGTTCCAGATGATGATTGGATACTAATGATAGGAAAATCATCGTATAACATTACAAACCATTTCTCCCCCTTTATTTCACAAATATTGGATCAAAAGTGTTTCATAAAACTCAATATATTGAAAACTTACAAACCATTAAAGAATCATCAAATTTTGTATCAAATGTCTTGAAATAAATTCAAACTCTGATACAACATAGAACTCTAATAAAAAACATCATTTCGAACTCAATGTGATTATGATAAATATTTTCACCCAAAAAACTTCTCCATCCTATAAAATTGAAGTTGTTGGATTTTCTTATCAAACATGTTACTGATATTATGATTACAATACTCATTTTGTTTGATCAACAAAAATTACAACATGAATTAATATTTCATAATGATAAAAAAATACAAAACAATCAGCACAAACTTCTTTCAGTATCCAAAAACAAGTTCTGTTCAACTTGGCCCCAATAAATGACTCATCAAAATCATATTCCAACCACCCCCTAAATAAAAATAACATCATCATTGAGAATACTTTAGAGAGGAATAGAATAATTGTAAGGGGAAATAGGGAGGACTCACTATAGATTGTTGAAGATCAAACTCCTGAATCTAATGATTAATTATAGGGAAAGGGGGATGGAAGATCCTCCAAAATCACCTAGGTTTCTCCCAAAACTAGATATATATAAGGTAAATTATAGGGTTTTCAAAAATTTATAAATATAATGGAACCCAACACACTCACGATGTGATATAATACTTCATGTAATGAAGTTTTAGGGTTCCCACTAATTTTAGATGTGAAGTTTATTCAAACTATGAATTCCTTAAAGACAAAACCTGATGAATATCCTCCAAATCATGTCGCACCTCATCCTTGAATTCATTCATATCATGAACACTGGTCTACACCATCAATATCCCTCAGTGGCATAATTTCATTTATAAACTCCATTTAACCTTCCTCAAGCCTCCTATAAACACCTCCAACTCCAAAAATATAAAAATAACAAGCTCATAAGTCACAAACCATTACATTAGATACCTCTCAAAATATTATAATCCTCAAGAATCAAAACCAACCCCTTAAAAGGAAAGGAAAGGGTCCAAACAACCATCATGTAAGATACTTATTAGGGATCTCATTACACACGAAACACTAATACCATCCAAGAACATCAATAGAGAGAGAAAAAGACACACAACATAAACTAGAAACATTAAAGTTTTACATCATAAAAGAAAATAAAATAAATAAACACAAAAAATGATTCAAAATATCTCAAGGTACTAGGTATGCATCTATATTGTAGGCTCCCAAGTACTCTTCTATATGTCACCATTATTCCACATAACATGAACTAAGGGGATTTTTTATCCACTCAACAACTTCTCCCAATGATCCTACCATAAAAAAATCTCCAAAAAAACATCAATGCTACAAGAGATACCTCTCAAAAAGTGAATCATTGTTGAATGATTACAAAGTGACTCAATCCTCCTTAATCCTGACCAACTTTTCTTAACTACTCCTTCAACCTTAAATTGAATTCAAGATGTCCACAACTTGATAAATAATTTAATTATCTTGATTGAAAAATTATTTTATTTAAAATGGAAGTTTTGGGAAATTTTCATGGAATCCTTTATGCTAAAATTTTCAAAATCATTAAATAATGTTTTTAAAAAATCAAAATTCATTTCAAGGTTTTAGTGGAAGTATTAAAACGCATCCATGGAATCCCCCTTTAATAAATCTCTACTGAAGACTGAGTATTATGATGAAACATGGGATAATCATACTGAAGGTGTCCCACAACATCACATCATAAACATATCATCTCTCTAGGAAAAGGACACATATAACCACCCAACCCTAGATCACAAAACCATAACCTAGCCTTAGAAGACCGCCCCACCATATTTTTCTATAAATATTGATATATATAACACATAGCATTCAAATCAACCTTACCAACCACTTAGGATGGATATTTAATAAAACCCTCCTTCATATAATCACACATATACACTCGGTAGATAAAAAAATTCTTGAATAATTAAATAATATCCTCCCAAGAAATCTCTCCAAAATCATCACACTTCATCTTCCACCACCTTCGAGTTGCCTTATAAAAAATCAACAATCATGGAAACTCATAATTCAACCAGGATTTTAACCAATATAAAATAAACCCCAAACTCCTTTCCAAACCCCATCACTTGATGGATTTTGACAACATTGTTTTAAAATATAAAATAAATGTTAGCATAAATAACTTAAGTTCTAGAACCAACACACAAGGAACATCAGTGCATCATAAGGATCACATCAATTCAAGCCAAATATTCATAAAAACACCCCAAACAACCACATTACCATTCTCTATTATTAACAACACCACCCCATATCACACCACCCATAATCCACCTCTCTTCTATGTAACCATTCACACTACCAAATAAACCTTTAAATATTCCAAGATAACAACTACAAAACCACTGCAAAACACTACCAAAGCACACATATCAAGGGAACCTTTCCTCCATATCAATATATTTTACACTTTATGTAACAACCTATATAATAATAGAATAAATCTTTTTCATTTCTATTAATATTAATTATATATTTATATTCATTATAAAAATATTAAGTAATTTTTAAATTAAAAAGGAAATAGTTTTTATTAAACTCTTATATTATGAGGTTTTATTTAAAAGTTTAATTTCTAAATAATAGAATTTTAATTTTGAAAAAATAATATCATTTTTTAAATCAGTATATCAAAATTAACTTAGGCTGAAATTTTGATATTTTTTATAAAATATAGATTTGGTGGTGAATAGTAGAAAATATTAATTTTTGTACAAATTACATTTCTTTTAAATAAATTAAGTAATTTAAAAGTACTAATATATTTTGAATATTATTTCAAAAAAATAATTATTATTTAGTTATATTTAATCAAATTAAATTATTTTTAATCAAATTTATATTTTATTTAAGTATAAGTTTATTTTTGGGTTTAAAAATGGGATTTATCTAAAAACTATTTCAAAAGTGAATAATGTTTCCCCATTTTAATTAAAAAACAACCCCTGATGAGGAATTATTTAAATAAAATATAAATTTTATATTTCAAAAATTATTAATTTAAATTCATACAATTATTATTACTATTCATAGAGTTAATATAAAATCATCTTTTTTCTGAAAAATACATTTCTTGAAAACTCTCTTTTTAATCACGTTTGCGGGTTTAATTTTAAATTAAATTCATAAAATTATTTGAATTTAATTTTGTAAAATGGATTTCATATTTCTAATTATAATAGTTTATATTATCTAATTAGGTCCACTTAATTTTTTTCATAATGAATAATGAAAATAGTAAAAATATTTTTCCACGGTTAAGGTAAAAATGGTTTGACTAGGTGTTGAACTAAAAATATAAGGTTTAAAATGACCTAAAAATTATCTAAAATATATTTTCTCGGTATATTTTGACTTTATAATGTATAATTTTTTATAATGGTTTATTTTTTATCCTTTTTTCATGTAGAAATTTTGGTTACACCTTTTTCTTTTCAATAATTTTAAGTGTTTCACTCACCTCACTAATTAAAAGACACCCACTATGATCTCCTATTCACACCTTAAAATCCATTTGGCTTGGAAAATACCTACCCAAATATATTACTTAATTCCATAAAAAATCCTTGGGTCATTTATTTCATGATTAACTGAGCACTTTTGTTTTATTTCTTATCCCACCTCCTTAAAAATATTATTAAATTATGATTATTTAATAATACCATAATCTACCATGTACTTATATATTATTATTTTAATTTAATAAACTAAATCTATCTCCTCTTCTGTTAAATGAGATACTAAATCATCATTCATGTCTATTCCAGACCACCACCTCATGAATTGGTGTCATTCATCTTCCATTATTGCCTATCATAGCTTGTTATGATGATGGATTTAAACTAAATATATGATATTTGTAACATATTTATAATTATATAGTTATGATATCACATATACCTTCTTACTTTACATTATATGGGGGATACGATAACATCTCTCATGTGTAGGATGGACTACCACCTTGTGAAGCGATGTGATTCGTTTTTTACTAATGCTCTACAAGAAAGGTAATAAGGATAGATTTAATTAATATATGTGATACACATGAAATAATTATGATATTAATGAAAAATTTATCATTATGAAAAGATAATATATCATTATCTTTCTTACACTGGCAAATGATAACCTTGCTTGTGAGAACATGTAGACCACTACCTTCATGAAGCGATGTGATTATTTTTTCATCACCACAAAACATGGATGATATATATAATTATATTTAAATGAATAATATGGTATTTATGATATTATTATCATTCAATAAATATAAAACACTACTTACCACTTTTCCATAATGATTATTTTTAATGATTGGTTTTAAAAATATAATTAATATATAAAATAATATGTCCTGATTATTATTATAGAGATGTTTAAAAATGACATATTTGACCATAGTCAACCTACTGAATCATTTTGGGTATATATTCAAAATATCATCAAAACATCTAACATAAACTTAATTGATTAATTAATTGTATATAACATGGTAATAAGTTAAATAAAAAGAATAATAAACTTGAAAAAGTTTCTTTTGTAAGTAAACAGTTAATATAAGTCTATTATTCCAGAAGATAAAGAATGTATATGATGAGTCACACTCAAGGTAAGGGGCATCATCTCAATTTCCTTTCTTTGAGACATATTTTGATGTTGTAAACCCATATTATTTTAGAAATTGTGTATTCATCCCATTTGACATGTTATATCATGAATTTATCTATTCTCGTGATATTTAAAGTTTTTTTAATGTCACTATTTCAAGGGGATTATGATTCAACTGTTTTTAAAGTGGTATGATACTTTTTTTTAAATAATCTTTTAAAGTTTTCCTTCAAAATTTCTTTATCTTCCATGTCCATGTTTTTAAAAATGATTTTAGGAATGAAATTATATATTCATGAGAGTTTTATAAAATTAAATTTAAGTATTTATTTCAAAAATATTAAAAAGTAATATTTGTATGAAATGTTTTAATTTCTTTACAAAATATAAAAAACAATGTTCTATTTTAAAGTATATGGTGAAAACGAATTTTCCCATCGTTGAAATCATTATTTGAAGTCTGGATTCCTTTAAAAGTGATAAAACACAATTTTATTGATAATAAATTAAATAATTTCTACATATTGTATTAAATGTGTTTACTTATAAAATATAAGGGATTAGATCATTTATTTGAAAATTGGATGAAAATCTAGTTTTACCCTTTAGAGTTAACTATAGTATTTCAAACATAAATATTTTTTATATATATTATTTAAACATAAAATTTTGTAAATTTGTTCTTGAATTAATGTAATATAAATTTCATTCAAGATATGAGACCTAAATCACGCATTTTATTGGAGTAAATGGTCCATGAAGTAAAAGATGGTCTGGACTCACAAGACTGGACATCAGTTATGTATTTGGGCCATAACTTATTAATACATGCTTGGATTGGGCCCAAATATGGAGATAATATTGAGAAAACAATTCTCATAAAAATCCTTCTTGAAGGATAGCTGGTTCACACTTTTTGAAGGTCAAATAGGTGGTGCAACTTGGAATACAATATTTGGTCAAATTTCCCCATTCACACTTGAAACCATTTGTAACCTAGCCTCACCTCCACTCTATAAATGTGTATTTTTTCTTATTTAGAGGGGTTTGGATGTTCTATATGGGATTGGGATTAGAGAATAATTGGTTACATTCCAATTCAATTCACCATTGGAGTAGGGAAGCTATCAAGCTAGGATCTTCTTCAAAATGATCTCATCTTTCTCTTCTTTCTTGTAATATTGTTTTTATTTCAATAAACTCTTCATTTCTCTTCAATTTATTTTATTATTTTAAATTTTCTTCTTCTATTAAGATTCCTATTTGGTCTTTAAATCAAGATTAGAAACATTATTGGGTAATACTGTCAAGACCCGTAAAATTCAAGGGAAATTTTTTCTTAATTTTCTTTGGGATTTTACAAGAATGCAGTTTCTGACGGAACCTGATTTCGAGGCCCGGTGTCCCCAGAATCAATTTCAGAATTTTAGTTTGGGTACGTTCAGTGAATGAACGAGCGGGTTTTCCTAACTTTTGAACCGGTGCTCGGAATCGAAATCTGAGGGCACTGATGGAATCGCAACGCCGGTAATTGCTTAGGAACACCTTTTCCGGAGTTGCGTTGCTCGGGTGAGGTTATTAAATAATGGGTTAACTAAAGAATGAAATAAAATATTATACTACAATTTTATTTCTATTCTAGGTAGTTTAAACCTATGCTTGGTGGTTGGAGTGGGACCCACTAATATCCTAACTCCACTAGGTAGGATATTAGTGAAGTGGGGCCCACAAGAGCCCCACCCCTTCAAATCCCTTTTAACCTCCCTCTCATGCATTTAATATGTAACTCACCCGCACCCCTTTTAAATACCAAGTCAACTCTCTTAATTAATGAATTGAATTAATTTATTCAATGTAATCAATCCTTGAATTCATTTTGAATTTTGAATTGAATTTTTTCTTGTGTGTGTTAAGTAAATAAGACAAAGTCTTATTTCTTTAAGGGTGATTTCGTTGTGCAAAAAGGTTGGAGAGGAATTGCTCAAGCCTTGGAATCTTCATCTTCCTCCATGAAGAACACGAAGAACACATTGTCCCCAATTAAGAATGTCGGCCTCTGATGAAGGACGAAGAACAACGCTGATTCCTTGGAGATCGACGACGCGACGCCGTGTACCGCGACGCCAACGGTCCTCTTCTCCGCGACTCCGTGTACCGTGACGCCGACGATCCTCCTTCCGCAACACCGTCTTCCGCGACATCCCTTTCCCGTGACAAACCTCGTTCGACGACTTCATCGAGTTAAGGGGTTTTTGTATAAAGTGTATATGTGAATTATCCCCTCGTGCATGAGTATTTAAATTTTAGGGTGTTGAATAATTTACCTTGAATAAATTATTCCCTCGTTTAAAGCATGTCTTTTTAAGATTTCCTTTTTGAAAACACCTAATGCGGAGGGTGAGGGCCGAAAAAACACGGCCCGACAACCCTCCATAGTTTGTTATTGGCGTGCGGATCAACGGGAAATGACTAAGTGGGCCTGAAAGGTGTTTTGAACCCTTAGCATTAATCTACGGGTCCCGGGAGGGCCACAGGCGCAGAGGGCGGGCAAACCGGACCACCAGAACGCGTCTGGTGGTCCACGGAAGGAGCTACCGGTGCGCCGCACTGGCGCAGCGGTGCTGAAGGCCGAAGGAAGTGGCTAGAACCGACCGGCCGCCCGGAGGCGGCGGCGCCCCGATAAGCTGCTGGCAGGATCCGCCGCGGCTTCAGCCGCGGTGGAGGCGTGATGACCGGATCCCACGGCCGCGCGGGATCCGGGGGAGACGTGATGCCCAGCGCCGCATCCACAGGAAAAGGAGAATCCCCCATGTTGGGGCCGCGGTTTCCAAACAGGGGGGAAGCACGCCCCCTCCCCCCCCCCTTCTGTTTCCCGCTCGGCCATAATGGCCGAGCTGACTTGCCGCGCGGGCCGCGCCTGCGCCAGGCTAACCGGCCGCACCGGGCCGAGCCACCCAAGTCGGGCCGCCCAGGCCAGGCCGGGCCACGCCGGCTGGGACGGGCCGCTCCAGCTGGGCCAGCCCACGCCCACCGGGCCAGGCCGTGCCCTATTGGGCCGGACCCGGACCCGGGTCAGGTCGACCCGATCCGGGCCCTAACCCCCCATTTTGGACTGTCTTTAGTCATTTGCCCATAACTTGGGCTACGAACCTCCGATCAACGCACTGTTAGTTGCGATGCGATCCTTGGATCAAGATGGTCGTTTTGGTATATTAAACCCAAGGTTTAGGAGAACTTTGGGTACGGCCGCTTTGGTTCGAACACGAAACCAATCGGGCCCTCGGAGCGGAAACGCTTATAACTTGAGCTCCGGACGTCCGATTGATGTGTCGTCGACTTTGTTGGATTCCTCTTAGTGAGAAGGAACTTTTGGCTTACTCTTCACGAGGTTTGGACACAGTTGGAGTGTGTTCGGGTTGTTTTTGACTTAAAAACCAACCGGGCCCCTGGAACGAAAAAGCTAGTAACTCTCAAACCGGGTGTCCGATTGACGCGCCGTCTGTCGCGTTGAGTTCCTCTTGTCGAGATGGAACTTTGGGATACATCAAATCCAAACTACTTGTCAGTTGATCTATTGACCCCCTTGCCTCATGGAGCAGACCCTCCCGGAAATGAGCATGCTATGTGCGGGAACCCTAGAGCTGGCTGCGACTGCGACGATGATGACTGCACTAAAATCCTCCATGGGTTCGACAGTGACGACGACTGCACTGAAATCCTTTGTGGGTTCGGCAGCGATAAATACCATACTAAAATCCTTCGTGGGTTCGATAGCGATGAATACTGCATTGAAATCCTCCGTGGGTTCGGCAGCGATGAAGACCGTACTGAAATCCTCCGTGGGTTCGACGATGATGAAGACTGCACTGAAATCCTCCATGGGTTCGACAGCGAAGAAGACCGTACTGAATTCCTCCATGGGTTCGATGGAGATGACTACTATTCTTGTATCCTATGTTGTTCTGGCAGTGTTTGACTCTGTTCTTGTTATCCTACGTGGGTCTAGCAGAGTAGTTGGTTTGTATCCTATGTGGGTCCGACAGCTTAGTTGGTTTAGTATCCTATGTGGGTCCCATATTAGATGAATCAATGGCTACATATGATCATCTCTATCACCTTACGAAGAAGTATACATGTGTGAGCTGAGTAATGACTTTCAATCAATATCTTTGATATGATTGACTTGCTTTCCTATGTGAATTGGGTTGTGTTATCCTGTGTGGATTGGGTTGTACTCCCTTGTGGACGTGATCGAACTTGGGCTCAGATGTTGGTGCCTAACAGGAATTGATGACTTAGGTATATGTATGGGAATATACCTAAGTAGTGTTGGATTTTACTTCGTTATTGTATATTTACTTTGTGTTTTAACCTTTGTGGATTCTGGGAGACCTTCGGGGGTCTCGGGGTCCCTACTGTGTATCGTATACTCACCCCTACACGGGCTTCGCCCACACTATGTTGTATTGGTTGCAGACGACAGACATCACTGATCGAGGTTGAGGCTTATAGAGCTGGATGGTTCCCGGAGGAGGAACTCACGACAAGTCGGTGCCCGGAGGTGGATTTACGACGAGTCAGTACCTGGAGGTGGGCCACTGGGCGGGACGTGCACGGGGTGGACGGAAGGACCCGAGGAGCTAAAAAGGCTATCTGTACCCACCCTTCAGGTGGGATTTCCAGTGGACGGCTCGACATTGCTGCTTTACTTTTTATTCATTGTACTTCCTTTCCAGTTGTATTTTACTTTCAGTTTGGGTTTGTATTCTTGCCCACTACTTTTCCGCACTTACTTGTACTTGTGATTTCTTAGTGTTTACTTCTTCCAGCTTACTCTGTGGTGTTTGTTTACTTTATAAAGGCAATGCCTTCCCCTTTTTGTTGGGATTTACGCCTTGATTCTATTCGCCAGCCCCTGGCCTATGGGAGGCGGGCTTGGGGTAGTCACGACACGGGTCCTGAGGACGGGACGTGACAAATACTCTTTCCAAGACCTTTGCAAATGCAAAATGTTTCTATGATGTCTAAACTGCCAATAGAAGAGTATTTTTTTAGTAATTGATCTATCTCTTACCTTATTCAATTATTTATTTTGAATAAATATTATAATTTAATTAACATTTTATAATTTATTAATTATGTTTTTAAATTAAAATAAACTAAGAAAATTGAACAATTAACACAAAACACATGAGGTTGAGGGATGTGTGAATTGTGAGAGCATGATCTTAATCGGTGAAACAAAATCACATGGGATAAATTTTTAGGGTTAAAATTTAATCCCTAAACACAATTCATCCTCATTTTCTAGAATGGATATATTCCCTAATTTACCACTAACCATAAGCTAGGATTAGAACATCAATCAAAGCAAGGTTTTATGATTGTATTTTCTAAAGATAGTCTGGGGTTTAATTAACTTTATATTTGTGGTAAAGTTATTTCTCATAAGGTTTAGGGATTAAAAAATTAGGGGTCATAATTAAGGGGATATTAATTTAAATTATAATTATTAATATGTTAGTGAAGATGTAGAGTTATATCGATTAGGCCTTCTAAAAATACTTTCAAAAAAAATATATCTTATCATTATGTTTTATTAATCAAACTTCATTTCAAAAACAAAACAAAAAATACAATTTTATTCAAGTAAACATATTATTATTATTTTATAAAAATCAACCCACCCCTATCCTTATAAGTTACTTATTAATTTTATCTTTATTTTCATAATACCTTTAAGAAGTTGTTTTAATTACTGCATCTTTGAGTGGCGACCTTGGTCAGCCACTCTGTTGCACCAAAGAAATGAAAATTAAACATCCTTTGTGAGAATCCATGATAGTGCCTTTCAAATTGGAACCAATTACATGGAGGCAAATAATTATTTTAACCAATTAGAGGTATTTATTTTATTTCTCATTTTATTCTCTTCTTATCTTATTTCTTCCTTCTTTACCCAATCTGAATGTTTTCTTCTTCTTATGTCTTCTTCTTCTTCTAATTTTTTGGATAATCAACTAAAACTTATCATTTTTATTTTGTTATGTTACACTTTTCTTATTTTCATTTTTATTTGATTTACGGCATGAAATAATCTTGAGGATGTTTTAGATCTTAACCCTGAGATTCAATGTATCTTTTGAGCTAAAATCAGAAAATACCATTCTATATGAAGTTTTAACATTCAAACAGTTAGAGAATTACTCAATTCTAGGAATATTTAAATTTGAAGAAATTATAATTCAAAGATAAAACAAGAACCAATGGTTTAAAATAATAAAAATGAACTTAATAGAACCATTATATAGTTGTATTCATCAGACATTAATTATCAACCAACTATTTTTTCATACCCAAATCTTGAATCAGACTTTAAATTAAAATATAGATTAATAATCCTACTTCCAAAATTTCATGTCCTCTTTGGAGAGGATCCCAATAAACATCTAAAAGAATTTAATATGTTTTTCTCAACCCTAAAAACAAATAATGTATCTAAATATAAAATTAAACTAATAGAATTCTCATTATCACTTGATAGAACTGCAAAGGATTAGATGTATTATTTACAAATGGATATGTAACTTATTAGAATGATTTTAAATGTATTTTCTTGCAAATATTTCATCTAGCATTGAGGACCACATCCATTTTAAATTAGATATCAAAGATTAAGAAATCAAAAGGGGAGTCAATGTATGAGTACTAGTAGAAATTTAAGAAGTTCTGTTCAAGCTACCCACATCACCAAATCAGTGAAAAACTCCTCATCCAGTACTTCTATAAAGGCCTCACACCTATGGAAATAAGCACGGTGGATGTTATATCTAGAGGGTAATTAGCGAAAAAACACCAATACTCTCACATGCATTGATCGACAAGATGGAAAAAAACTCCCAAAAATTTGGTGATCGAGGTACACCACATTTCAGGGGAGTATGTTAGGTAAGTCCATATTCTCTTGAAATTCATTCAATTGATAACATGTTGGAAGATTTTACCACTATGGTGAGGTAGATTACTTTGGATCAAAAGTTATCCCAACCCACTCCTATGAGACCTTGTGGAATTTTCACTGAAATAGACCATCAAACTGATTGTTAACCCCAACTACAAGAGATAGAGGATTGCATAGCAGTATTACCTAGGAGACCATATTAGCAGAAACAACAACCAAAACCCCAAAAGAAGTATGATTCCTTTAGTCCAACATAAAACCCTAGGTGTAAGGATCAATCAGACATGATTTATGGCTCTGGACAACAACAAAGGCCCTCTTTTCAAAAAAAAATCCATCAACCTCTACCTTACCAACAAGGTTTCCAACAACCCAAATGATATTTGAAAATAAATAATAAATAAGACAAAAAATGGAATTCTCAACCAAAGGTAGATTATAACATTGATAATATTTTGAAACAAATTGTTCTTAATCAAAATAATGAGATAAAGAGTCACGGTTTTGAGTTGAGGGAGTTGAAGACACAAATGAGCCAGATTTCCAAATCCCTCCATGAACTAGTAAGTAAGAAATCTAAAAGTATACCTTCCCACCCAACTCTAAATCCCAAAGTGAATTTCAGTGTTATCACACTAAGAATTGGGAAACAAACAACTGATATATTTGTATCTATCATTCCATCAGTATTCACCTCAACTATGAAGAAGCTCCATTCAAGAAAAACATATGAGTGGCCCCAGAAGATAGAAAGGTAAGAAAAATATTGAAGATGTTCCTACTAAAACCATTCCATTTCTAAATAAGGTTTTACAAACCAAGAAGATGGCTGAAGAGGAAATTAAAAAAGAGGTTTTGGATACATTAAAGCATGTGGAGATAAACATCCCTCTTATTAAGGCCATAAAGAAAATCCCAAGGTATTTAAAATTATTAAAAGAACTCGGTAACAATCAAAGAGGTATAAAGAGAAATTATAGGATCAATATTTGAAGGAATGTGTCAGCACTCATTACGCCAACTCAATTAATGCCAATAAAGTGCATGGATCTAGGGACATTCACCATACCATACAGCATAAGTGAGTTACACTTTTATGATGCTTTATGTGATTTAGGTGCTTCCATAAATGTGATTCCTCACTCTTTATTCTCTTATTTATAGGTTTTTGAGTTGAAGCCTATGAGAGTAGTGGTGTAGTTAGTGAATAGAGCTACAACATATCTAGTGAGAGTCCTGGAGGATGTACCTGTTCGTGTAATATACATGATCTTTACATCATATTTCTATGTTCTTAACATGAAGTATGATCATGTAAGTTCTCATGATCCCATTATATTAGGTTTTTCATTCCTCAAAAACTGAAAAAACTATCATAAATATTCATGAGGGTACACTTTCCATGGAGTTCGGAGATGAAGTTGTGATATTAAATGTTATGGAATCCATGAAGTACCCCTTAGAGTACCATTATACTTATGTTGTCTTCTATTTTGAACCACCAAGTAACCCCATGAAATTTTATTGTCCTATTCTTAGAGATATTATGATCATTGGTTCTAGTTTGATGTCTAAGAGAACTTCCACAACTGTTTCAAATGCACAAATCTCTCATATATTTGATTTTTCAATGGATTCATATTCTGATTTTGATCATGATTATTTTGATTATGACAAGGATGTTGAGTATGATTGTGGATTTAATGCATTATTGTCTAATTTTTATGATGTCTATTCTAGTACTGATGTTCATTGTGCACATATTTCAACTCCTTTAATGTCTCCATCCATACTGAACCCCCCCCCCCTTCATTATAACTCAATCCATTTCCACCAAATCTCAAATACTCATACTTGTTAAGTAGTGAGATATTAACTATTATCATTGATAACAATATCCATTTTAAACAAGAAGAAAAACTTTTGAATCGTTTGAGGGATAACATCAGAGAAATTGGGTGGACCTTAGCTAACATATTAGGTATTAGCCCCTTCATTTTTGTGAATAGGATTCTTTTGGAGGATGGGGATAAACCGGTTATGAATCCAAAAAGAAGACTGAATCCAACTATTCTATAAGTTTTTAAAAAAAATATTGGAAAATTGATTGAGGAAGGAATAATTTACTTCATTTCAGATCCCTGGTGGGTGAGTCCTATTCAATGTTTTCCTAAGAAAAGTGGTGTTATTATTGTTAAAAATGTGAAATATGAGTTAATCCCAATGAGGGTTCAAAAAAGTTGGCGTGTGTGTATTGATTATAATAAACTAAATCAACCCACCCATAAGGACCATTTTACCCTCCCATTTATTGATCAAATGATTAAGAGACTAGTTGGTAATACAATCTATTGTTTCTTGGATGGATTTTTTAGATATTTTTACGTTCCTATAGCCTCGGAGGATCAGGATAAGACAAAATTCACTTGTCCATTCAGCACATTTTCTTACCAGAGAATTCCATTTGGACTTTTAAATGCCCCAGGTACCTTCCAGAGATGCATGGTGAGTATTTTTTATGATTTTCTTGAGACATGCATGGAGATATTTGTGGATGATTTTACAGTGTATGGGTCTTCATTTTATGATTGTATCTCTAGTTTGGGAAAGGTGTTAAATCATTATATTGATAAGAATATGGTCTTGAACTTTGAAAAGTGTCATTTCATGGTAGAGAATGGGATTTTATTTGGCCATGTAGTGCCAAAACATGGGATAGAGGTTGATAGATCTAAGGTAGATATTATTTCATCCATACCATATCCTTCATGTGTATGTGATGTTAGATCTTTCCTAGGGCATGTAGGATTTTATCAGTTCTTTATCAAAGATTTCAGTAAGATTTATCTTCCTATGTCATGATTACTTCAAAAGGATTCTTATTTTGTGTTTAATGATTCTTATAGGAATTCATTTAATGATCTAAAGAAGCATTTGACTACTCCACCAATCATGCATCCCCCATGGTGTGACCTTCCATGCGATCTTAAGTGTGATGCATCTAACTTCGCGGTTGGAGATTTCTTATCACATAGGGTGAATGGGAGGTCTCATTTGATTGCCTATGCATTGAGGACATTTAATTCATCCCAATAAAACTAAAAAATCATATAAAAGGAGTTTCTTTACATCATATTTACTTTATATAAATTTCGTTTATATTTATTAGGCTCTAAAGTAGTTGTTTTTCTAACCATGCAGCTCTAAGGTACCTCTTGAAGAAGCTGGATGCAAATCTCATACTAATCTAATGGATGATCCTTCTTCAAGAATTAGATATTGAGATAAAGGAAAATAAGGGGTCATAAAACCTGGTGGTGGACCACATGAGTAGGATTACTCACACACTATAGGATAACACCTTGGACCAGGTACCACTTCAGGACACTTTTCCCAATGAGCATATTTATTCACTCTCGGTTACACATTCTTGGTATACTGATTTCATATACTACCTTATTTCCTATGAAATTACTATAAATTTAAATAAACATCAAGTCCAAAAATTAAATGGTGAGTCTAGATTTTATGTTTGGGATGATCCCTACCTCTAGAGAATGTGTAGTGATCAAGTTATTAGGATGTGTGTTCTTGATCATGATTTTGAGTTTGTTTTAAATTTTTTTTATACGCTTACTTGTGGTGGAAACTTTGGGCCCCAACAAAAGCTAGGAAAGTCTTAGACTCTAGATTATATTTTCCTAGCCTATTACAGGAATCTCATGTATTTTTTAATTCCTGCTCACATTTCCAACACACTGGGAACATTTCTAAGAGACACGAGATTCCCCAACAACCCATATTATTCTATGATATTTTTAATGTTTCGGGGATTGATTTTATGGGTCCTTTTCCTATTTCATTTTATTTTTTGATATTTTTGTTTCTTTTTATTATGTGATAAATAGGTGGAGTCTAAGGCCAGAAGAATTGATGATTCTCATGTTGTTGTGGATTTTTTAAAATCCCAAATATTCTGCAGGTTTTGAGTACCAAAGGCCATCATCAGTGACCAAGGGACACACTTTTGTAATAATAATTTGGTTTACCTCCTTCTGAAGTATGGGGTGACCCACAAAACATCAACACCATACCACCCACAAACAAATGGCCAAGTTTAGGTTTCAAATTCGTAGTTGAAACAAATTTTGTAGAAAACTGTGTAGCCAAATAGGAAGGATTGGAGAAAGTGCTTGGATAATGCGCTATGGGATTATAGAAAATCATACAAGACCCAAGTTGTTATTCCCCAATTTCATATTTTTTTTGCGAAATCTTTTCATCTCCTAGTGGAAGTCAAGCATCAGGCTCATTGGGCTATAAAGAAATGCAAAATGGATTTGGCCCTAGATGGAATTTAAAGGAAGATGCAAATTCAAGAGCTTGAGGTGATTTGATTTTATCATATGAGAACTCAAGGATCTACAAGGAATTATCAAAACTATCTCATGATATAATGATCCAAAAAAGTTAGTTTCATATTGGAGATAATGTCTTTCTCTACAGTTCAAGACAGAAGTTGATGCCTAGTAAGTTGTGTTCCAAATGGTTAGGTCATTATGTTGTGTCTAATTTTTTCCCTAATGGTCATGTAGAGATCACACAAGAGGACATTGTAAGTATATTTATAATCGATAATAAATATTTGAAGTAATACATTGAGGTACTTACTACTGATGCAGTTTATTTCATCACACTGCATGACCCCATCATCACTTGAAAATATCAGGGTGTTCTTAACCCTTTCAATTTTACATTACTTTTCCTATTTAAAATTATACATTTAAAGTGCACATATCATCTATTTGGTTCACAATGAAGATAATGGAATATTTTAAGTGTGGGGGAGAGGAAAACATTTTAGGGTAGATATTTATGATTTTCATTTGTGTGTTTTGTGTGTGTTTTCTATTATGTTTTTGGTAAAAATTTTCAAAATAATAATAAAAATCAATAAAATAATATCATGTATCATCATCATTTACATGTGGAACATATTAAAATTGCATGTTTTCAAAATTTATTTTTGTCCTGCTAATAATGGGAAAGATTTCATTATTAAGGGTTGTTTTTTATAAAAATTTAAGTCATTGATGATATGATTAGTTGTGCCATTATAAAACCTTTTAGATTTTGACACCATTATTTTTTATATTTGATTATGGTAAATTATTTCATTAATTTATCCACAAAACTTTTCACACAACCATGAATTGTGATATATTTCCTACTCAATAGAATTTATATCCAAGTTAGGTAAAAAATGTTCATCTTCTATCAATGGTTGGTTCATACTTTCATTTCTCTTCTGATCAATTTCACTATTGTACCAAATTGACCTATGTGTGCATACCAAATATCTAACAGTTTTATTCCCTAAAAAATCAAAAAAAAAATTAAAATTTTAAAAAAATCAAAAATATATATATTAATAAAGTTGGGAGTGATGAAATGTACAACATGTGAGGATATCTAGGTCGGGAGCTTAAGGTTTGACTTTAGGGAATGCTTAAGTGAGTGGGTCTTGAAATTTGATTGCAAAGGAATGTAGAACAGGTTCAATAAATTGAATTGAGTAAGAATAATTATTTTACTTTCCCTGAATATACTGAATAAAGTGTGGAGATATGAGCTTGAAATGGTTGGCACACCCACACATGGGGAATTGATGGCATGGTGGACCCATAACTTGTTTTTCTATGATTAGTGTTATTAATCTCATTAGATTTTATTTTGATAAAATTTATGAGATAATGACTTTAAAATTTATTTATATTGACTCCTGATGAGAATCTTACTTTTCCTATATTGTCACTATGGATTGAGGGATATCAACATGCGTATCTTATCACAGTTTTTTTTTGGAATACATGATATGCAACTTTGCACGGGAGTGAAAAAGGGTAAGTGTGGGGGAGTTGATAAAACATAATTTTATTAAGTATTTTATTGATAATAAATGATATAATTTCCTCACATTGGGTTAAATATATTTATTTATAAACTATTTGGGATTAGATCATTCATTTGAAAATTTAATGAAAATTCCAGTTTTATCCTTTAAAGTGCACTATAGTAATTAAGATATAAATATTTTTATATGTATTATGAGAACTTAAAATTTAGTAAATGTGTTCTTGGATTAATAGTATACAACTTTTATTCAGGAAATGAGAGTAAAATCATGCATTTGATCGGAGTAAAAGGGCCATGAATTCAAAGATGGGCAGGACTCACCAGATTGGACATCAGTTCTATATTTAGGCCACAGCTTCTTCCTCTGTGCTTGGATTGGGACCAAATATGGAGAAAAGATCGAGAGAAAAATTTCACATAAATAATACTTTTGTAAGGATAGATGGTTCACATGTTTTGAAGGTCAAACAGACGGTGAAAGTTGGAATACAATATTTGGCCGAATTTCCCCATTCATACTTGAAACCACTTGTAACCTAGCCTCCCCTATACTCTATAAATGCGTGTTTTTATCATTTGGAAAGTTATGAACGTGATATAGGGTATTATGAGTATATAATAATTGGTTCATTTCCAATTAAATTCACCATTGGAGGAGGGAAGCTATCAAGCTATGATCTTCTCCAAAATGCTCTTGTCTTCCACTTCTTTGTTGTAATATTATTGTTCTTTCAACAAACTCTTAGTTTATATTCTATTTATTCTATTAATTTAAATTTTCTTCTTACCTTAATATTCCTCTTTGGGATAGAAATAAATAGTATAAACATGATTGGGTTATACCCTATCCACGACCTTTTCAAATGAAAAATGTTTCTACAATGACTTCACCTCCCATGGAAGAGTAGTTCTTTTTAGTAATTGATCTACCTCTTAAATTCTTAAATTATTTATTTTGAATCAACGGGATATTTTAATTCAAATATTATGATTTATAATTTTTTTTAAATTAAAATAAACTAATCAATCAATTGAACAGTTAACACAAAACTTGTGAGGTCGAGGGATGTGTGAATTTTGAGAAAGCGATCTAAATCGGTGAAAAAAAAAGCACACGGGGTAAATTTGTAGAGTTAAAATTTAATCCATAAACACAATGAATCCTAATTTTATAGATTTCATATGCTCTCTAATTTACCACTAACCATAATCTAGTCTTAGAACATCAATAAAATCAAGGTGTTGTTATTTCATGTTCTGAAGATAGCCTAGGGTTTAATTTACTTCATCTCTGTGGTAAAGTTATTTCTCATAGGGTTTGAGGATTAACAAATTAGGGGATTATAATTAAATAGATATTAATTTAAATGATAATAGTTAATATTTAAGTGAATAATTATAGTTATATTGATTACTCCTTCAAAAAATATATTCTAAAAAATGACATATTCTCACTGTGTTTTATTAATCAAACTTCATTTCAAAAACAAAACAAAAATAAAATAAAATCTTCTTCAAGAAAAATTAATCTTCTTATTTTAACAATATCAACCCATCCTCGTCATTCTAAGTTACTTATTTATTTTATCTTTATTTTTATAATACTTTTAAGAAGTTGTTTTAATTACTACATCTTTGAGAGATGACTTTGGTCAGCCACTCTACTACACCAAAGAAGTAAAAATTAAACATCATTGGAGAGAACCCACTACAGTACCTTTCAATAAGATTTCATGTTTTATTCAAATAAAATCCCTTTTTATAGGTATTTTTAATTTAATTTTTTTAAAAATAAAAGGTTTGTTTATATTCTAAATAGATTTATATACAAGTTTAAAAGAGATTTTCAAATTATTTATGATGAAAATTTGAAATCATAAATTTTTTCATTAATGATATGGAACTTGATAATTGTATAATAAATGGGTGATATTGATATATATTATATAATGGGTGTTCCTAGATAGCAACGGGCGAGTCTGATATAGCTTATACGACATGTGTACCCATATATCATTCCAAGGAATTGAGTAATGTTTCTTGTCTTAATAGGAAACAAGGAGGGAGTTACCAGAGGGTTTCTCCTGTGGATTTAAATGGGATCTAGTTATTTCTGAAACAAGTTTAAAACATGTTATGAATATGATGCTCAATGTTTCCAAAAGGGTTTTTAATTTTCATGATATTGGTTTCAATGATTTTATTTGATAAAAAAGTGTGTCTATTTTTCATATAAAAATGATTTATTGCTTTTACTCAAATAACATTGAGATAAAGATAAAACATTTCATGGGTTTTCATTTTTTCTAATGGGCTGATGGTTTTTCTTTCTTTTTATATCCCTTGCTAAAAAATTTGTGCTCATCCCACATTTTAAAATATTTTTTCATGGGGTTTAATGATGGGTAATATAAAGGAACAAGTCAAGATGAAAGTCATGAAGATTTTCTATGAAAATAAATCATTGTTTATTTTTAATAGTTTCGTAATGTGGGAAAAATAGATACTGGTTAGAAATTTAAACTTTGTATATTTATGTGTGTGTATGTGTGTGTTTTATGTAACAGTTTTGACCTAGCTATCTAAAACTCTAAACCTAAAATATCTTTGGGAATATAATAAAGTGAATTATAGTTCAAAGTCAATGTAATATGTAATGTTTAAGGTCGATTCCTTACATTGATATAAAATCATGGTTTAGATAACTTTAGAGGTTAATATAATGTTAATATAATTACATTAAAAGATTTTACTTTATGTTTAAGTTGAAATGATATATCATTTTAATATTACTATGTTGCTATATCTAAACTATGACCATTCAGAATGGGTTTCCATAGAGGAAACAAGGAAGTTATTGTGGGAAGGAATCGAGAGGAAAATATCCTTCCAAATCAGTATCCCAATATGGTTAGAATTTTAATAGATTAGTTTTTTATAATTATGGATCAGTTGACACAAGATATAAATGGTGGTGGTATCTATGATATGGAGCATCTAGATTTACTATAAAGGAACATGTCAATAGTGGATCAGTTCATGGGACAACATCCCCCATCATTTAGTGGATCATATAACCCTATTGTATCTAAATGATGTATCAATACCCTATAGAATATATTTTAAGTCATGTAATGTTTGGAATATAAAAAGGTGACCCTTTAAATTTATCATTTTTAAGTTGAAGTTAATTGATGGTGGTTAAGAATACCATAGAAAAAGATTATCTTGATTCCATGGAATGGGAAATATTTTAAAATATTTTTCTTGAGAAATAATTCCCTAGGTGTGTTTTTCTAAAGATAGAGAAACATTTTTTATAATTGAGTAAAAAATATGAAGATTATTTGGTTTCATATGAATCAAACTTTACAATATTATCTAGGTATGTACTGAATTTTATTCATAACACTAATAGTAAAATTAATAAACGTTACTATGGATTGAAACTAATTTTGTAAAGATATTTGGCCACATGTAAAATCAAAATTTATAATAAATTGGCTCATTGTGATGAGAACTTGGGGATATAGTTTTTTAGAATGTATGTTCCTCAAGATGACAATAGAAAGAAAATGTCAACGTAGCTTGAAATGAAGAATAAACCAACTAAGAATTCGGAAGTTAAGCCCCCAAAATGTTCCAAGTATGGTAAAAAAAATCAATGAATTTTATATATAATCTTGAAAGTGTTTCCGGTGTGGTTAGATTTGTCATAGAGCTCATGACTATAAAGAAAATAGTCCTGAAAAAATATAATGGAGTAACCAATATCCATCCAATGGTGAGGTGTTTTAGTTGCCATGAGTTGGGTCATTAAGCTGAAATGTGTTCGAATTTAGTTACCCTGGATGGAAATCATCATGATTGGAAACAAAAAGGTGTATCAAAGTCATTTCCTACTTCTACAGTTGATATTGTACTATCGATTGAAGTAGTCAAAGGTATGATACTTTCTTATTTGAATTATTTCAATGCCCTTTTTGACTATGGATGTTTGCATTATTTCATTTCGGATAAATTCACAAATAAAATGGGAATATCACTACAGAACAAATATGATAGAACTTTTGGTGAAAACTACATGTTGAAATATTAAAGCAACCAAGATTTAAAGGAACATCCCTCTTATTATTAGTGGAATGGTATTTCCTAAAAATATTGTTGAACTACAGATAATAGATTTTTTATTTATTCTTGATATGGATTATGTAAGAACCCAGGTTTTTGGAATGGGTCAAAATCCAAACCATATTTGAATTGTTGACTTGTTTCTCAGAAAAATGAGAAAATCAAGGAAGTTTTAGAAATTTCCAGATTACATGTCGTGTACTCCAAAGTACACACTGTGTGTGGGTTAGGTGTGTACTATCTGTGTGCTGACCAAGTACATGTCGTGTGGTGACAGTGTAATAATTTCCTACTATACAGCATTTAGTGTTACTTGACATGCTATGTACCTTCCTTCCATGTACTAACTGAATCCTAGATATGTGTTGACATGTGTGGTGCGTCCAAACCGTGTGGCTACCTTTACTTAAGTTGGAGTATGGAAAACGCTATTACATGGTGTGTGGTCGTTCATACACACCTTTTACATTTATTTTTGTTCTTTTATACGGGAGGGCATCACATCTAATTTTGGAAGATGTCTTCTTCTTCCCCAATTTCATAACAACTCCATTTCAAAATCCCTTAGAACATAACTTACCCAAGAATCATCATCTTACATCCATTATTCAATCCATCGGTGGTTGTAGGATCACATCGGGAAGGATAAACCCACGCACCCTCTTTCATTCTAGTTTTTTTGCCTCACACATCGTAGTTTCCATCTAAGAAGAATTTCCTGTATTTGATGGAAACATAGATCTACAAATATCAGCTTCGAATTAGAGATCGATGTCAGGTGTACCTACATCTACGAGTCTCAAGTAAGTGGTGAATACCTTCTTCTATCTTTTTATGGTCATTCTGGGGTTAAGGATTTTTTGCACGACATCAGGTATTGAGATAGAAACTTTTTTAATTATATTGAAATGACCATATGCATTGTGGGATGTTGTTGGGTTTTCCCTTATACTGTTATTCTTGAGTGAGGCTGGGTTACAGGCCACTATTCATTTGGGAAATTTTATTCAGGGTTCCAAAATGGTTTTAATTGAATTTCTGTAAATTAAACTATTGAGTTTGAATTATTAAGCATGATTAAGTTTGTTAGAGGCTTCCAAGACCTCAGTGATGGTATGGAACAGCACATGGAAAGTGCAATTCAATTTTTTAGTTTTTTTTCCTGTTTGAAGTATTTCTTTTGATTATATATATGTGATGTTTTATATTTAATATGATGTAACCTTCGAGTTTTGTTGGGTATGGTCTGGGTATTGTTGATTGATGCTGATCACAAGTTGGGCTTGGCCCATATTACTTTGGGTGGTTCTGACCACAGGATTGGGCGTCATGGACATCATCTTGAGGCATTGTAACTGTCATATTGGGAATGTACTGGTTTCCTTGGATGGAGAGGCCATCAGACTTGAGAAACATGGTCATAGGGACATGAGGCGTTAGAGATATTGTGGCTTGGGAACTTATTTTGGTGATTACTTCTCACTCGAAACTTTGAGTAGTGTGCACATAGGTAGACTCTATGATGAGGTGGTTTTGACCACTCATTGGGTAGAGGTCCCCAATAGATGTGGTTAGGTCCAATTGGTTTTGGGGTGATTTCCATAGGAAGACACGTGGAAGGTAAAGATCCTTTAGGGGATTGCATTGAGGCTATCAGGTTGGGGGCAGAGGCTCGATGAGATTTGAGGCAGATAGCATTGTCCCTCCAGTTACTGATTTGAGGGCAGACATCGTTGTCCCTCCGGTTCCTATTTAAGGATAGACATTGATGCTCCTCCAGTGTTGTTCCATGGGCAGGTATGGGCTTTCGAGTAGGGACATTGTTGTTTGGGTGTGCCTTTAGGACGTCAGTACTTGAGACACGGGGTGTCAGCAGGCACATGGTGTCGGGTTACATGACAGATATTCTGGTGTTGGCCGAAGTAGATGACACTCCATGGTGGATTCTGAGCACCAGTGGAGTTTATGTTTATTTTTACATCATACTGTTTACTGCTTTCCATATAAATTCATGCCTACCTAAACACTTCTATTAGGTAAAAAGCATTGGGTGGTGTCCAACTGAGATTTGTCTCACACTATGCACGGGACCTTCGGGACACATGTAGACTTTATGGATTTACGTGCAGGAAAGAGATCAGCTTATAGATATGGATTGTATAAGATATTGAATGGAGATGGTATGGACCTTGATTTCTTTCCAAGATGGATTTTACTTTGTTTTTCTTTCTTCCCCGAATCAACATGCTTACCTTGTGTATTCTAGCTACTGTTGGTTATTCATTGGCGCCCCCTTTATATCTAGACTTGTTATGATACATGACTAGTCTGTTTAAGTAGTTGATACAAGTGGTTTCAGTATGCTGTTGTGTTTACCTTCCGTTGTTTTTGTATCTACTTTTCTTCCATTGTTTGTCTACTGTTGATTTTGCTTCTGCTCTATGGGCCTGGTTCAAGTATGCTGAGTCATTTATTTTCACTGCATGTTATATATTATTGCTTGGACCAGTACCATTATTATTCTCCTTGAGGGTATATCCTCCCCACTATACCTATCAGGCCTTCACTTCTAGTTGGAAACCTTTGGAATTCGGGGAGGCGCACCTAAGGTAGTAACACCGAACACTTTTACCATTGTTCGGGTGGTTTTTCGGATCAGGGATGTTACAAAGTGGTATTGGGAGGGAGGTTCTTGATAGGGATTTAGTAACACTATTTTGGTGGATACTAATGATATTGAGCCTTCTCTTTTTATTTATATTGGTTTACTATTTGGGATATGGTAGATAGAAGATAGGTTGTAATTGGAATTGGGTTTCTAACTTGTGCTTGGGTGTCTGGATCCCCAAGTACAGGGGATCAACTAAGTTGCCTTGGGTGGGAATTTTTGTTTTTCTTTTTCTCAGAAAATAGTTTATATTATTTCCACCTTAGTGGATCACTTGTTGTGTGATTTAATTGATTGTGATATGTGACCCTTAACCCGGTGCGGTAAGGTATAATTGGACCTTGGATCGATATAGAAAGGTGTGATTGTTTTGCTTTTGATAGGCACATTTTTAGGGTATTTCAATTTCATAACTACACATATTCTTTGTGAAGTGATAATACCATGTGAATAATATCAATTTCTATGCTATAGAATCTTTTGAAATGTGAAGGGTGGAAATTCTTATAGAATTTATTATTGATTTCAATGTAGTATTTCGTGCTTTATATATATATATATTGTAAAATTGCATGTGGCAGGGTATTTTGGTTTGTCTCTTGTATAAGAAGGTTTTTACGATGGTTGAGGTGATTTTGATCATCAGGATTGGGTGACTTGGTCATTAGTTTGAGGCAACGTTGGTTGTTAGGATGGGCATCGCCTGAGGTACTTCTGATACTTGGCTCTATTGAGGGCGGGTAAGGAGGCAATGAGGTCGAGATGTCGTGGGCATGTGTTGTGATAAGGGAGAGTAAGGGTAGTTGTTATATGTTGTATCTTTGCTTATTTCCTTATCTTAATTGAATATATTGTGTATATATATATATATATTTATGGGGGTTGTCTAACTATTTATGGTGTTCAGCAAGTTCCTTATAGACGAATCAGATGGAGCATCGGGTGGGAGATGCTATAGTTCCACAGGTGAAGGATTAGGTTCAGGATCTGGTGCAGGTAGAGCATGAGCCGCAAGTATAGGCTTAGGGACATGATCAGGTTCATCATTCAGTGCAGGTAAGAAAATATCCAAGTTTGGTAGTGTTTGGGTCATGTCTCGACGAGCATCTTTGAACTAGCTTGGTAAGTGGCTTGAAGGGGATCGAAAAAGGTGTGCAGGGTACAGAGCCATATATGGAATATTTGATGTATGAGTTCTAGTCACAGTACCTGCTACTTTTTCAGGGTGAGGGTGGTCCCTAGGCGGTTGATAACTGGATAGAGAGCATGTAGATGATCTTCAAGAAACTCGAGATGCCTCTTGGGGTAAGGGTCAAGCTAGCGACGTACATACTGAGAGGACTGGAAAAGCGTTAGTGGGATGTGTAGGTTCAGTCTCACAGACACAAAGGACTGACATGGAAGGACTTCAAGGATAGGTTCTTCGAGCACTTTTACCCCGAGAAACTGAGATCAGAGAGAGTTTGGGAGTTCTTGAGCCTTCACTAGGGATACATGTCCTTTATGGACTATGCAGTAACTTTCACTGATCTCTCTCGGTTTTCACCTAGTATGGTAAGCGATGATTTGTAAAGGGAGAGGTTCTTCGATGATGGATTACAACATTTCATTCAGATCAAGTTAAATATCTTTAGGATGGGTTCGTTCTCTAAGGAAATGAATCAGGCAATCATAGAGGAGGGAAAGGAGAAAGAGAGGTCTCACATAGGTTGGACGATAGCTTTAGGTGATGGTTCGGATAGTAGGAAATGAGTTTGGGATGATTTCCAGTATGGAATTCAGGACAAGGACTCAACTAGACTACCTCGTAGTAGTTCATCAGTGGTTTTCTTTTAGTGTGGAAAGTCAGGGCATGTCTGAACACAGTATGATAGGATTCCAAAGGAGTGTTGGGCATGTGGATAGGTCAAGAATCTTTAGAGGTTCTGTAGGAAGCCTTCTCAGAGATTTGTAAGGCAGGGACCAAGACAGACTAAGGTATCTGGGGTTAGATCAGGTTTATTACCAAGGGACGGTAACCAAGGTTCGGCTACATGTGGAGGATGTGGGAGAGACAGCGGGATCCGGCTGAGGGGTCAGTTTCTAGTGACTGGAGCAGCACCACAAGGAGGTCAGGCATCAAGAAGTCATACTTCAAGATAGGTTCATGTCATGTAGCTGCCTGAGGCTGAGCGGGCTGGTGAGTCTAAGACGATTAGTGGTACGCTATTGTCGTGGCTGTGATTTTCATGTTTTCTTTTGGCATGGCCTGTTAATTCATGTCTAGCTTGAGTGCATGAGGTGCATAGGATTTAGTTGGACTGACTAGATGATGGTCAGTGGGTTTGGCACCATTTTGAGTGTGTCATATATTTATTTATATATATGATATGTGTGACATTAGGAGCATCGAGTATGTGGGTTACTTGAGGTTCCATAGTCATTAGGACATCGAGGTTGTGGGTTACTTGAGGTGACAAAGGCATTAGGGCATCGAGGATGCGGGTTAATTCCGGTTCATGGCACCAGGTTTATCTTTGAGCATCCATGAGATGCAAGACCTCATGGATATGGACACCATGTGGTGTGGGATATGATTAGGTGTCAGAAATGACACGAGATCACCGATGAGGTGTAGGGGTGATATTGTGTCACGGGAGGACCACAGGTCTAGGAAATAGGTCATTGGACCTTTTCTTGATTTGATTTTTGGTTGGTTTGAGCCCGAGATAGGAAATTCCTAAGGTGGGGAGCCCCTTGGGGATCGATATGTTTGGTAAATATCTGGGTTTCTCTTGAAAGTTCGAGAATGAGATATGTTAAGGTGGGGAGATTGTAAAAACCCAGGTTTTTGAAATGGGTGAAAATCCCAACCCTATTTGAATTTTTGACTTGTTTCTAAGAAAACTTGGAAAATATAAGAAGTTATAGAAATTTCCAGATTACATGTCGTGTACTCCAAAGTACACATTGTGTGTGGGTTAGGTGTGTACTATCTGTGTTCTGACTAAGTACATGTCGTGTGGTGATCGTGTAAGAATTTCCTACTACACGGCGTGTAGTGTTACTTGACACGCTGTGTACCTTCCATCCATGTACTGGCTGAATATAAGATTTGTGTTGACCCATGTGGCGCTTCTAAACCGTGACTCTACCTCTGCTTAAGTTAGAGTATGGACAAAGCTACTACATGGCGTGTAGTCCATCATACATGTCATCTACTTTTATTTTTATTCTTTTATATGGGAGGGCATTGTGTCTAATTTAGGAAGGTGTCTTCTTCTTCCCCAATTTTAGAATAGCTCCATTCTGAAATCCCTAAGAACATACCTTACCCTAGAATAATCATCTGACGTTCATTCTTCAATCCATCGGTGGCTGTGAGATTGCATCGGGAGGGCTAAACTCGCACACCCTCTTTCATTCTAGTTTCCTTGCCCCACACACCACAGTTTCCTTTTGAGAAGAATTGTCAAGATTTGACAGAAATTTAGATCTACGAAGATCAACTTCGAATTGGAGCTCAATATCGGATGTGACTACATCGACGAGTCTCAAGTAGGTGGTGCATACCTTCTTTTGTGTTTTCGTAGTCATATGGGGGTTGATTATTTTTAGCGTGATATCAGGTATTGAGCAAGACCCTTGTTTAATAATATTGAAATGACTATATGAATTGTGGGATTTCGTTGGGTATTCCCTTATCTTGTTATGCTTGAGCAAGGCTAGGTTAGAGGTCGCTACTCATTTGGGGCATTTTGGTTGGGTGTTCCAAAACGGTTATAATTGTATTGATGTGAATTAAACTGCTGAGTTTGAATTGTTAATCATGATTAAGTTTGTTAGAGGCTTCCAATACCTTGGTGCTAGTATGGGACAACACATGGCAAGTGAAATTCAATTATTTAGTTTATTTTTTCTATTTTAAGTGTTTGTTTTGATTATATATATGTGATGTGTGATATTGAATATGTTCGAACCTTTGGGTTATGTTGGGCATGGACTGAGTATTGTTGAGTGATTCTGATCATAGGTTGGGTTTGGCCCGGATTACTTTGGGTGGTTCTGACCATGGTATTGGGCATCATGGGCGTCGACCTAAGGTAGTGTAACTATCAGGTTGGTCATCGCACGTGTTACTTGGATGGAAAGGCTATCAGACTTGAGAAACATAGTCATAGGGACACGAGGTGTCAGATATTTTGTGGCTTTGAACTTATTTTGGTGATTCCGGCTCACCCAAAACATTGAGTAATTTTCACATCGGTAGACTCTGTGATGAGGTGGTTTTGAAAACTCATTGGGTATAGGCCCTCGATACATGTGGTTAGGTACAATTGTTTTGGGGGTGCTTTTCATGGAAAGCCATGTATAAGGTGAAGAGCCTTCAGGGGAATGTGTTGAGGCTATCAGGTTGGGGGCAAAGGCTCACCAAGATTTGAGGGAATACTTTCTTGTCCCTCTGGTTACTGATTTGAGGGTAGACATCGATGTCCCTCCAGTTACTGATTTGAGGGCAGACATCATTATCCCTCCAGTTACTATCTGAGGACAGGCATCACTAATCCTCCGGTTGTTGTGACATGGTCAGGCATGGGATTTTTGAGCAGGGACACTATTGTTTGGGAGTGCCTTTGGGACGTTATTACTTGAGATACAAGGTGTAAGGAGGGACAAGGTGCCAGGTTACATGACAGATATTCTGACATTGGCCAAAGCAGGTTACACTCCATGGTGTTTGTTGAGCACCGCTGGAGTTTATGTTTATTTATGAATCGTATTGTTTACTGCTTTCTTTATAATTGCATGTATACTTAAACACTTTTATTGGGTATGCACCATTGGGTGGTATTATATTGTGATTCATCTCACACCCTCCATTGGCCTTTAAGGACACATGTATAATTTATGGATTTACATGTAGGAAAGTGATCATCTTCAAGAGCTGGATTGTATTAGTTGTTGCATGCAGATGGTATGGACCTTGAGGTCTTGCCTAGATGGAGTTTACTTTGTTTCTCTTTCTTCCCCGTATCAACATGCTTACCTTGTTTATTGTAGATACTATTGGTTAGACATTGAAACCCGCTTTATATATGTACTTTCTATGGATGCATGACTGGTCTGTTATATTGGTTGTTACAATTGATTTCACCCTACTGTTGTGTTTACCTTCCGCTGTTTTTGTCTCTACTTTGCTTCTATTGTTTATCTCCTATTGATTGTGCGTATGCTCTACGGGTCTGGTTCGATTCTGCTGAGTTGTTTATTTCTTTTTTATGTAATATATTATTGCTCGGACTAGTACAATTATTATCCTTTAAGACGGTATATCCACCCCAATATACCAATAAGACTCTTGCTACTAGTCGGCAGCCTTTGGCGTTTGGGGAGGTGCAGCTAAGGTAGTAACACCCAACCATTTTAGAACAATTATGTGGATGTTCGGGTCTGAGATATTGTAGATTGATTTTAATTTATCGTGATAATATAGATTTTAGGGATAAAGAATTTTTACTCAATGATTTCATACCTTTGATAACTTACCAAGAATCTAAAAAAAATTGATTAGATATGGAAATAAAAGTTACCTATCTCATACTTTTCGAAAGAGATAAACTATTTGAATTAGTGATGTTCCAATAGTGAATGAATACATGGATGTATTTCCTAATTATTTGGTAGTTTTTATTACTGGTCAGGAGGTTAAGTTTATTGTTGAATTAGTTCATAATGATAAGACTATTTAAAAAACCCCTTATTTAATGTTGAAGTGAGGCTGATTGTCACCTATCGATTGTTGAAAGGTCTGGTACTCTTCTATTGTGTATAGTAGTACTCGTGTCAAATCCTCGGAGATGGTATATTTTTTTATAGTCGATTGATTTTTTAGTCTTTTTAATAGAGAATTTTTTTTAGAGATTAATTAAATTTATTGATGGATTAAGTTTAATTTAAAAATTTATAAATATTGGGGTGAGTTCATTGTTGGGGATTTAAGATTATGATATTCTTGATCTTTGTGTTATATTTCATTAAATTAACACACAATTTACAATATTATTTTGATTTGAATTCTCAAGTGTTTAGGATTTAATCTAAGAATTAACTTAAATAGGGTTCTAATATCAATAAATACTTGTGTATTTTAGTGTATTTATGGTTCCAATATTTCATGGAATCCAATCGTTAAAAAAACATTTCATTAATATGTGAAATTTTAAGTTCAACATTCACAATATTAACTTAATTAATATTTATTGAGAAAAATCTACCAATCACTTAATATCCCCAAATTATGAATCACCCAAATGAATATTTACTCATCCATTGATATTATTAGTAATCTAGTTATAGTTATTATAATAATTTTTACATTAATAAAAAATAATGTAATGAGATGAGAAAAATACTTGCGCACTAAACATGCACAAATAAAGGGAGGTAAACACACGTTTTTAATTGAATAGGAAAGTGAAATAAGAAATATTTTTTTATTGATTGAAACTATATTAATACCATTGATATTAAAATATATAATTTTTATGAGAATAAGAGATAATAAAGATAATATATGCACTAAAACTCAAATGAAATTACAATCATAATTACACAATTACAATTCAAATCACATGAAGTATACGAATAGAAATAAAAGAGGAATGGTATCTCAAGTAGAAATGTGAGTTTCGAAGGTCCCACTATGAATTTTTAAAATATTTTTTCATTATAATTTATCCTCTTAAGTGCTTAAGTTCTAACCATTATCAAGGAGGAGAGGGATATGAATTTATATCCAAAGGTAATGGATTGTTTTCCTTCTGAAACTTCCCTTCAAGTTGGCTCAAAAATTTGACCATTTAGATAGATTAATCTCAAGATATATTATACTTAAAATTTATATCTCTGTGTGTGTGTGTTTTTGTGAAAATTTCACCCTCAAAATTGGGCAGCCATTATATTTTTAGATCCAAAGTTATGTTTGTTTTCCCAAACCATATACTATTGTCTCGAAATATCCATAAATTTTCCATGGCCTGAATATGAATCCATTTATGTCTATTAATATTCCCTAAAATCTAAAAAAATATTATATAAATTTGGTAGACTATATATTTAATTCCTCCCCACAAATGTACAGCTCAATTAGACCTCTATATTGGGAGAAAAGACAAGAATTTTGGGCTTCTTTCAAATCTCAGATAGAATTTTGGGCTGGAATTTCATTAATAAATTGGGACATTTATTGGTTTATTTGGACCTTAAAATATTTATCTAATATTTATCCATGTATAATACAATATATTATGGAGTTTCATCAAATTTTAGATTTTTAATTGATCCCATATATTCAACCATCATGGTTGGTCCAGTTTTCATCCCAAATTCGGTGGGTATTCTTATATGGTCCATATAACCCATTATATGATGAACTAGCCAAAACTATAGTTTAATTATTTATTGTATATTTAATTAGGAACCACAATAAATTATAATCATACAATTTGGATAAGTAAGTTTATATGTATGGAAAAAATAGTAAATTATCTTGAATTTGGATTAATTCAAGAAATGCTCATAAATTATATTTAATATTAAAACATGGAAAATCCATACCATTTATTAACTTTTACTTGAAAATAAGTAATAGTGTACATAAAAAAGTTATGAAAATTTAATAACATAAACACCACCACACATAGGCTTATTCATGTCTTTATATACAACAAACATGAAAACACAACTAAGTCATTTTTACTCTCCAAAAAATATTGAAATTTGGTTTTCTCCAATCAAGGGGGTCTATAATAGTTCAATCCTCTATAATTAATTCCACCTAAAATTTTTATAGAAAAAATGATCCAAAATCAAATATTTTTACTTTCTCAAAATTAGAAATGGAAAATGTGGGAACTCAAAACTCAGTCCTCTCAAGATGATGTGAATTTATCAAGGAGGTTTACTCGTTCACCAACCAAAAGTGAAATTATAAATTTTTTATGATATCTTATCTTCTATTAACTATCATAAACTTCACAATAATTAAGAAGTATTTTTTATTTATTTTTCATTTTTTATTGTATGGTAGTAATATAACTTCCCAAATATCGGAAAAAAGGGGTAAAACACTAACAAGGAAAAATCAATGCATAATTGTTTTTAAATGAAACATAGAAGGAATGTAAACACTTATTTAGAAGTATATAAGTGTGTGAATTAATATTATATAGGGAAAAAATTTATGGGTATTAAAACATGGAATATGTACAAAACACAAAACTTCCCCAAATATTCCAGAAAACATGATGCAAATGTTCTTTTTTTCTTTTCTTTTCAATTTTTTCTTTCTTTAAAGTTGTACATGGAAAAAATATCACAATAATCTCTCAAAACTCGTTTAATCTACTCATGATACTAATTTTAATAGTTATAAGAAGATAAATGGTTGAGTAAGAGTGATTTTTGACCTACCCAAGACTCAACCCATTATTTTTTATCTTTTTATTTTTTTAGTCATATTTTTTGAACACTTTTCAATACCAATTGTAAAAACTGACATAAGAATTAATTCATTCCCAAAATTCATCTAATGAAAACCTCTCAATACACATAAATGGATTATTTACTTCAATAATATGATAACACATTTAAAATCAAGGAAATAGAACCCAAAATCAAACCCATTCCCCCATAATTATATTTCAATAAATTTTGAAATGAAAATCCATGTATATGTTGGATGAGACAATATTTTTGTATTATAATGTGGATATCAAAAAACGTTTTTCCATAGTCTTAAAGGGGATTTCAAAGGGGGGATCAATGTAAGGGTAATGAGCAGTTATTTTATCATGTGGTTCAAAAAATTCCTCTATCATATTAATGTATGCTAAAGTAGGAAATTCATCTCGAAGGTCCATATAATCAAGACTCACAATCATAGGTGAAAACAAATAATTTTAAAAGATGTTTATAATTAACCTTGGAATAAAAGATAATATGTCCCTCATGGTTGAAGAAGAATCATTTTCCAAATAAAATATTGAGCATTCAAAAAAAATTTGTCATGAAATAAAATTCTTTATCCAAATTTACAATGAAAATAAAAAAAAAATTAAGATGAAAACAAGTATTTTGAATCCCAAAAATGGTTGTACAAAATTTTAAAATTTAATTATGAGTAATTGTGATTCATTTTTTTAGTTTTTTAGTTTTTATTATTTTTTAAATACACACCCACTCCAAAGAGAAAGAGTGGGAAAAGTTTTTTATGAAGAAAGTGGTAAAAAATAGGGAAAAGTTGAGAATGAGAGAGGAAAAATAAGAAAGTGATAGAGAGAGGAGTGGGGAGAAGATAAGGAGAGGGGGTTAAAGGGACATTTATTCCCTATTATTTGTATTTGTTAGGTTTCCACCTCTATCTAGTAGTGGATCTACTATAGTATTTGAGGATATGGTGGTAGTCGATGTGGTTCTTGGGGTGTGTGTCCACTCTAGGTGATTCTTTAATCGATGTTCATTGAAAATGAATGAAATTTTAGAAAGTTTCATGTACTTGAATATAACCGAATGGAAAAACATTAGTAACAATAAGAGGACATTCTCAATGACAATTAATCTTACCTGGGTGAAGTTGAAATTGAGAATTGAAGAGCATTACCTTTTCACCTTCATGAAATAAATTTTGTAGGATTTGTTTTCTTTGGATTACCATAGCCTTTTCTTTATAGATATTGGAATTATTATAATAATAAATTAAAATTTCCTTTGATTCATACAACTTCAACATTATCTCTTCACCTATTTTTTTACAGTAAAAATTAAACAAATTCATAAAAAAAATGAATTGTTTTTGTTTTCAACTTGAAAATGTAATGATTTACCAAAAACTATATTAAATGTATAAATACTAATGGTTGTTTTATAGTAAGTTCAATAATTCCAAATAAATTCACCAATTCTTTCAAACCATCTTTTCTTACGGTCTTAACAATTCCCTCAATCACTCTTTTTTGCTTCCCTGTTAGAAATTTCATTCATTTTATTTGTTTGGGGGTGATACATAGTTGATGTTTTATGTAAAACCCCATTATTTTTTCAAAATATATTCCATGGTTCGATTATAGAAATGAGTTCTTAAGTCACTTAACAAAGTATGAAGAGTTCCAAATCGTTGGAAAATGTGGGTTTTGAGGAACTCACTCATAGTATAGTGGATTTAAAATCAACCCACTTAGAAACATAGTTGACCATAAGAAGTCTATAGGAGAATCAATTAGATGGGGTAATGGTCCCCTGAAATCAATTCCCCAAACATTAAATATATCAAATAATATTAAAGTATTTTGGATCATTTCATTTCATTTGGAAATTATGAGAAACGTTTTGCAAGTGGGACCTGATTGAAAGAACTCGTGTGAGTCCTTGAAGAGTGAATGCAAAAAGAATATAGAGTCAGGGACCTATCGAGTGGTCATTTATGGTCCAAAGTGTCCAGTACCACGAATTGAGTGGAAGATTTCTAATATAGAGGAATGTTTGTCTTCATTAGTACACCTTCTAATCATCATGTCAGCACCAGTTTTCTAAAGTTTATTATCTTCCAAAAAATATTATTTTTAATCACTTTTTATCTTTTCTTTTTATTATTTTAAAAAAAATCAGGAAAAACACCATCAACCAAGTAATTTAAAATTGGGGAATAACATGCTAACTTTGGAGTGAGAGATAAGAGTTGTTCATTAGGAAATTCAGGATCGATGATTTCAGAATGAGAAGAATTATAATTTCTACTTAGGTGAATAACCATAGGGTTTTAATTTCTATGTCTACCTTTTATCTTAAGGTTAAACTCTTAGATCATTACGATCTACCTTATTATCCTTGGTTTAGGATAAATTTTTTTGAGGAAGAACTTTAAATTTGAATGGTATGTAAAGATGATTATTTTGGAACCTAACAGATAGGGATGAAATTTATCCATGGAAAAAACCACAACAAGAAGGTCCTTTTTAGTAATAGTTTAATGATATTAAGTATAATACAATATTTTTTAGTCATAACCGATTACAAGAGAAATTTTTTCACTTTCTTTACCAAGAACAATAGCAATAGACCTATCAGAAGCCCCACACATCAATTTGAAGGGTAATGCGAAATTTGGGGGTTGGATTATTGTGTTAGATATAAAAAAATCTTTTATTTCAAGGAATTATCTCTTGAAAACCTCATAAAATGGAATATAACCCCATTCTCGAGTAATGAGTGAGTGGTAGTGAAATCCTACTGAAGTTATGGATGAATCAATAATAAATTCCAGTATGGACAAGGAATAAAAATATGTCTCAAACTGATGTGGGTTCAGGAAGTGATTGGATCACCTAAAATTTATTATAATTGACTTAAATAACCTCTTTTAAAATTATATTTTCTAGAACAATCCCATTAGTAACCATGAAGTGACATTTTTTAAAATTTAGCACAAGGTTACATTTGACACACTTATGTAGGACTAGAGATATTGAATGAAATATGGATTCAAATGACTCATAATAAATGGTAAACTCATCCATGAAGACCTCCATGCAATGCTAAATGAATTTGTAAAATATATTCATTATACACCTCTAGAATGTTGCAAGAGAATTGAAAAGACCAAAAGTCATTATCTTATATGCATATATCCTAAAGGGGAAAGTGAATGAAATATTTTTTTGGTAATAATGTGTGATTGGGATTTTGAAGTTGCCAGTGTATCTATCAAGAAAATAATAATGTGCTTTTTTGGCTAATATTTATATCATTTGATCAAGGAAAATAAGTGGGTAGTGATATTTTTTTGTTTTATCATTCAATTTTTGATAATCGATTCACACAAAAAAAAATTTCACTCAAATTATAACCACCTATCCATGTTCATTTGTGATAGAAGTTATACCACCTTTATTAGTTACCACTAGAATTGGACAAACCCATTCACTATCGAAAATTGGATAGATAATACCAGCTTAAATAATCATGGTTATCTCTTCTCTAACTACCCCAAGTATAAGTGGATTGATCCTTATTTGAGGTTGTCTGGTTGGTTTGGATTATTCTTCTAAATGGATATGATAAATGTGAAGGGAAGGGTTGATGCCAATTATGTTATCTAGGGTCCAACCCAAGGCCTTTTTGTTTTTCTCTAACACTTGAATAAGTTTGGACTCCTCAGTTCAGTATGTGGAGAAGATACAATGATGGGATAGAGTGTTCACGGAAAAGTAATGCATACTTTTGGTGTTTATAAAGGGGTTTCATATTAGTTTCATCCTTAGTTAGTGGGAAAGACAACTTAAGAACAAAGGAAGGGATTTAAGTTGGTTTTGATTCATTTTCCATGTTAAAACCCAAGGTGGAACAAAAGATATCAGTGGTGATATTAGATTCCAATGAGTTTTCATGATCCTTTAGATTGATGGATTTTATAAATAAAATGTCAACATCAACTTCTCCATTTATGACTTAGTTAAAAGAGGTAAAAGTTTCACAAATTCCTCTATCATTTGAACATGAATAACATTATGGAATAGGGTTCAATTAACTCTCAATGTTTCCTTAGAAGTATGGATAGAGAATTCATAGTGATCCTCTGATGGGTATCACATGGCTTGAAAAATATTGAACTTCTCAAGTTGGCCACCAAATTCCATGGATAAGATACCCATAAGGATATCAATTTTTATTCTAACTTTCATGAGTAATGTTCTTGATATAATCATGGGAGATCAATAGGAATTCATCTCACCTTCCATGTCATGGACATAGAAATTAACTCGGAATATAATATCATTGACCCTAATAAGGACATTATTAATTATTCCACCATGACTCATAGTTCTTAAATTGGATAATTGTATGTCACCACTCATTATGTGGAAGGGACCAAGACCAAGGTTTTATAATATAGATTTGGGCATGATATTTATCAAGGATACTAGTTCTATGAGTGCATCATCAAATTTGGAACTCTCTATTTGTTATGTAACTGTAAAGGTACCTAGATCTTTTCAGTTCATGTAAATGATCTATTGGGTTAAAAAAAATTCATTGGACCTAAGTTTTATTTTATGGGTGCATAATTCCATAATAAATTTTTCATACATAGGGATTTTTTTAATTGAATTTAAGAGGGGTATGTCGACTTCAACATGTCTAAACATGTTAAGCATTTCATAATCAGGCTTAAAGGGATTCGTATTATTATATATGGATTGAGTAAAATGAATTGGGATCCTTAAAGGAATGGAATGAGGTGGGGTAGTGGATTCATGTTATTTTTTTAGATTTTTGTTATTTTTTTCATATCAATATTTAAAGGGGGGTTAGATGATTCACCATGATATATAGAATTTTTTTTCAGATTGAAGTTAAATTTCACTTACATTACCCTTGGGGTTGGGAAATTGTTGAGCTGGAAGTTAGTAATAATTATACTATTGTTGTCATCTTAGGTGGGATGCAAGTTAACCAATTTGGTTTTCAATGTTTTTAAGGCTAAAATAGATAAAGGTGGGAAGATATTCTATAGTTATTTACCATGGCTATTTAGAATAACTGGAATGTCCTGCATTAGGATTTACTTGATTTGGGTTCTTGTTAAAGTGCTCGTATTGGGTTTGTAATTAAGAAGGCTCACTAGGATTGTGGAAACCAAGAGGATAAGGAGGAGGATTACCCCTTTGATGTTCTAAAAAAAGGAAAATGTTGTTGGAAGTTACCACCACCTTGACCATATTCAAATTGGATTGGATTTTGATGAAGGAATTGAGGGGGTGAGAGATGATATTACCATATTTCAAGCCTGGTTTATAGGTAGAAGAGAAGGTATCAGAGTCGGGTTGGGTGGATTTTATAATAAATTGGCCTGATTGTTAATGGATAGTGTTCCACTGAGAAAATATTCTACTGATCTCTATTATACCAAAAGAATATGATGGACCATATTATAGTTGTTTACATTTGTCAGTTGGTTGAGATACAAATTTCATGGTTTTTGATAGGTCTAGGGAATAGAGATTGTGGAGAAGATGAAGTTGGGGATTTAGCAACTACAACTAGTTGTCTCATAAGACTAGTGAGTTCACTAATCCACTCAGTCATATTTTTCGGCTCTATGGATTGATTCTATTATAATTTTTTTATTTGATATTGGGCTTGATTATGGAATGGGTTTTTTTTTTAAACCATGTTTCTTTTGATATTTCATGCAGTTGTGGGTGTTTTGTTAACAAGAGAACCCCCACTTGTGGCATCGATGAGAGTTATTTCCATAGAAAATAACACCTCATAGATGGATTTGAAGTAAATTTATAAATTTTTTAATAAATTTATACTTATTTATTTATTATATCAAATATAACTTCTTACTTTTCATTCTATGATATATATAATAATGTCGCTCGTGTGTATGGAAGACTACCTCCATGTGAAACGATGTGATTTTTTTTCACTAACAATTTATATAGAAGGTAATAAGGATAATTTTAATGAATATATGTGATATAAATGATATAATTATAATATTCATAAAATATTTATCATTTTTAAAATATAATATATCATTTTATTACACTTAAAAATGATAATTTTTACGTGCGTATATGTAGACCACTGCCACCATGAAGTGATGTGATAATTTTTTCATCACCAAAATATATGAATGATATATATAAGTATATTTAATGAAATTATATGTTATTTATTATATTATTATAATTTTTTAAATATAAAATATTACTTACCTACTTTCTATAATGATCACTGAAAAATGGAAATGTTAATCATGCATACTTGTGGCCTATCATCTCCATGATCGTAACATAGTTCATTTTTAATAACCATCATTCATGATTAATTTTAAAAGTATAATTTATGTATAAAAATGATAATTAATTAATTATTAATATTTTATAGATGTTTAAAATTGAAATTTTTACCATAGTTAACCTACCAAAGTCATTTTGGACATATAAGCCAAATATCATCAAAAAATCTTATTTAAACTTAATTGATTAATTAATTGAATATAACATGGAAATAAGTGAAATAAAAGGAATAATACACTTGAAAATGTTATTAATCAAGTAAATAATTTATATAATTTTTTTATTCAGGAAGATAAAGAACGAACATGATGATTTACACTCGAGGTAAGGGACTTCGTCTCAATTTCCTTTTGTTGAGGCATATTTTGATGTTATGAAAATATGTTCATTTATGAGGTTTATATAAAACCCCATTGGTATGTTATCTCATGAATTTATCTATTATAAAGATATATAATTTTTTTAATGTTATTCTTTCAGGGGGATTATGATTAAAATGTTTCCATTATGGTAAGATACTTTTCTTAAAAAAATGTCTTAAAGTTTTCTTCAAACTCTCTTTTTCTTCCATGTATTGTTTTTTAAATGATTCTAAGAATGAAATTTTTTAGATTTGATATTTTTATAAAAAATAAATTTATATTTTTTATTTAAATATTTTCAAAAAGTAATCTTCATATGGATTGTTTTACTTTCTTTACAAATGAAAAAAATAATGTTCTATTTTAATATATATGGAGACAATAACTTTTTCTGCCACCATAATCGTTATTTGAATTTTGAATTACATTATAAGATTTCATGTTTTATTCAAAGAAAAAAAATTATTTTGGTATTTAAAATGGGGTTCTAAAAAAATGGGTATTTTGATATCCAAAAGATATTTACATATGATTTTAAAATAGTTTTTTAAATGTTTTATGATGAAAACATGCAAGCATAAAATTTTTTATTCAGGATATGAAACTTGATCATTATATGTTTAATGGGTGATCTTGATATATCCTATTTTATTGGTGTGCCCATATAGCGTCGGGTGAGCCCGATATAATTTATATAATGAGTTATCCCTGATAGCACTCTAATTCATTGTGTAATATTCCTTGTCTTAATATGAAAGAATGCGGGAGTTACCAGAGGGTTTCTTCTTTATATTTAACCAGGCTCTAATTATTTATCACATGGGATTGAAACAGGTTATGGATTTGATGTTATAAGTTTCCAAAAAGGGTTTTCATTTTCTTGTTATGAATTTTAATAATTTTATTTGAGAAAAAGGTGTGTGTGTTTCATGTGAAAATTATTTATTTATTTCAATCAAAGAACATTGAGATAAAGGTAAAACATTTCATGCGTTTTCATGTTTTTCACGGGACTAATGATTTTTCTTTCTTTTTATGTCCCTTAATGAGATTTTTGTACTAATACAACATTTTAAAGTTTTTCTCTCAGGTTTTAAGGATGGGTAAGGGAAAGGAAGAAGTTAATTTTAAAGTTGTGAATATTTTTCATGAAAAGAAATCATAATTTTTTAAAGTTTTATACTATTAGAAAAATGGATACTAATTATAAGTGTTCAATTTATATATATATATATATATATATATGGGTTTCTTAGGTAATATTTTTGACATATCTCTCTAAAACACTAAAAATAAAAGATATTTGAGAATTTAAGAGAGTGAATTATAGTTCAAAATCACTAGAATATATAATTTCTAAGGTTGATTCATTACACTTTAGGAGGAATTTAATCACCCGCACAATTTTAAAACATATTTTGAATATAACACATCTTGATGGGGAATGTATTTTCCCCTCTTTATATGCCTAAATCCATAACACATTAAACTGGCATAAAATCAGTCACAAAAAACCCAATAAACAAGATGTGGTTACTAATCATTTACTTGAAATAATTAAATCATATAAATCAAGTTTATCTTCATAAATATCAAGATTTTCTAAAAAAAACTTTTTATTTCTAGATTTAAGTGATTAAACTTTTATAGGAGGTAGGTGATCCCATAAATACATCCATAGAACCACACATAATCATAGATAGAGTGTATGTTTACAATAATAAGGAACATCATCTTAATGATCACACAATTTCAAAGTTAAGAAATTTAAAGGGTTCAGGTTTTATGATTCATCATAGAACATATTCTTCTTAGACAACCTTTAAAACATAATTTTATAATATGTAAAATAGTTTTTCAACAAGACATATCAACACTTCAATGAATACAGTCAATAAAAAAGGAAACCACAAACAACACTCAATGTTTCCAAATCATTTTTCAGGGAAATCATGATTCCTTTCATTTAATTAATACTAAAATTCAGAAAAATAAAATTTTAAAAATACACATGTCATGGTACCATGAATTGGGATTGTCATTCTTAAGTTTAAAATTTGATCACTAAGGAAAAATTCTTCCAATAGTATTAAAATTACACATACTATGTTCTCTTAAATTAAGTTATCCATTCCCAAATTAAATATTTTTTAAACATTTTATCATGTAGGATACATGATTTAATATTTAAAAATAAAACATTCTTTTTTATAAAAAAATAAAACAACACAGGTTGTATCATTATGGTTTATGCTTGACCTGATCTAAATAAACATTCTTAAAACATTTAATTACTCTATAAAACATGCTTATACACTAAAATAAACATACAATTATTTTACTTCCATATTTAAATACAACATGATCATTACATAACATAATTTCATATTCTAATTACAATATAATAAACATGTTACATGCTCAAGATTTACATGCTATAAATTTCACAACAAGTCGTACAAATGTTTTCAACTTTAGACATTCTCCTAATAATAAACTACTCATGGATTAACAAGTGAGGAATGGTTATTTCAATGCTAAATTTTTTCAATAATAAAATAATAGGCCTAATAATATAAATAATTTCAAATCTTAATAGGATACTAAAAGCATGTTTATAATTTTTTGGGAATTTAGAATAAATAATAAAAATTCAGCCTTACACTGAATTCCTAACATATGGAAGTTACATATCATGAGAAAAAAGTTAACACATTGCATGACTTTTACATTTCAATGTTTTATGTATACATGTATAAATAATCTAGTATAATAATTCCCTTAACCATTATTGGAAGAAGAGATAGATTTTTTATTAGAAATCTTCCAAAGTGTTAACGGTTATCACTGAGCATGTTTATCATTTTCTTAAATTTTAAAACAAATGAAACAAAAAAGTATAACCTTGCAATAAATTCTAAACAAATTCTTTTAAAATAAAAATGGATTAATACTAAAAAACTAAAATCATTCAAAAAACATGGATCAAGGTATTCTTCTCATAGTTTTTAAATTTTAATGAATTTTTAATAATCATGATGGTATTAGAACCTCATATGTGAAAATATATAATTAAATTAAATGGTTAAAAGTAAATTAAAATATTCCTTAACTTGATTATTATGTGGTTTTAATTAAATATAATTACAAGTATAACCTATAAATTGTTTTCCTCTTTGACTTTTACATGATATTTCATTTAATTGGTCCCTTAGTATAGAAATTATTGTTAAATAAAAATGTAAAATTGTAAAATTATGAATCCAATATGTATATATTTTTGTACCTGGTATGTTTTGGTGGTTGAATCAATGTATGGATGGTTGGGGATTTTAAAATCACCAGTGTTATGTGATAACCATGTGTTATCGATTTTCTTGGTTTTAGATGGGTTTTTGTAAAGTAGATGGTAACCCTTGTAGTTTATTCCTAAATCAGGAGTGATTATGTCAAAATATATTAGAAGATTTGTTTGAGACTTAAAAGTAATTATTTTTAATGTTGTATTTTTAAACTATGTGGGGCGTGATGTGTGGTCCAGGTGGCAAAGCCTAGTGACCTTATTTGGTGAGACTATAAGTGAGGGAGTTGGAAAATTATATTCTTCATGGCTTTCTCATAAGAGTCCTTATCTTATTTTGTTGAGTTTCTCTAGGTACATGAGGCATAGGTGATGTTTCAGTTTATGATTTTGGTGCATGATGGGTGTATCCTGGTATGTGGTTTAGGAAAATTTTATGTCGTTTGTCTTTTAAAAGGAAGTATATATGTGTTAGTGCTTTAGTTTTGCGTATAGTTTTGAAAGGGGTGGGATCATTTGGAATCATAGCTCGGGTAGTGATTGTACAAGCGGGATAGGTCTTGTGGATTTAAACACTATCAAGGGTGAGGTTCTCTATTAATGGAATAAACTTTGAGGGGTTTTGTGTAAACCTTGTAGAAATTTTTGGAAATCCTAAAATACAAAAAACTATGAGTTTTGGTGATTTAGTAGTATATATAGTTTTTGAGGGCATGACCATTCAGGTTTCTAAGCCTGTTAGCATGATATGCACCTTTTTAAATGTGTTAGGAGTGTAATTAATTCTTAGGGAGCTTCAAAACAATTCTTAGGTTTTGAGTGGTCATGTGAGTGGTTCATCATTGTTAGATGTTCTGGTATAGAGAGAAATACTAAGGGTTCACTAAATTTATTTAGACTGTAATGAGGTAGATGCATGTCCATTAGATTGGGTGTGTGATCTAAGTTCTATTTTTATGTGACTCAATGGTATTTGAGTTGAGTCTTTATGTTTGGGTAGTGTAGGAGCAGGAAACCATTGGGGTTTAATGGTATCTTGGAAGAAATCATGTTCTAGGGATACACTATGTTGTTTGTTTTGTGGTTTAGGTGGTATGGATGTATACACCCATGATACTGATAATAAAATATCCATGTGTATGGTATGAGTACTGATGTGGTTGTTGAGAGGCATGCAAGCATGGTGGCCCCGAGCCTTTAGGTAAGAATTTTGACGTTCTGGTAAGTGAATGAGAATGTGAATGGATCAGGTGTGGTGACATGATTGATCTAGGTGTGAACCTTGAAAAACTTGTCAGTTGTTTTCATACTAGATGTGAATTCTTGGATTTTGAGGAATGGAATGCATATAAGTTTCAATGATACCCATTTGGGTTAGCACTCTAGGATTGGTAGGGAGATAAACTGAATGTGTGGTGTACACCATCATTCATTTAATATGTGGTCCTAATTATTGATAGGACTTTTTAAAAAAGAATTGGATTACATTACCATGAGTCAGGAACGGGTGATTAGTTTCCTTTCATATTGGTGCTCATTGTGGGTAGTATTGTCCCCTTCTAGACATTTTTTTGGTGATGGACGGGGAATTGGTCATAGTGATCAGGAATGGTTCTATGATGTGATGCAAAAGGTGATCCTAAGGTTGGAAGTGGGATATTGATAATATTGAATATCTATTTTACTTTTAAATAAGGTTTTTTATTGGGATTAGGCCTTGACTTCAGCTTCATGTTGGTCTTAGAGCATTCAAAACTACTTCGGATTGTTGGAGTTCTAGTGGTCATGGTTTAGAACAATTATGGAAATGGATGGTTAATGGTCCAACCATGGAATACAGCCAAAAGTTTCTTATGTACTTTGATGGTCATGTTCATAAAATCATGGGGATGACTTTTAGGTTTATGATATCATGGATGGGTAGGTTAATGGAACGTCAGTGGATTAATCCAGGAATTTTTTTAGAGAAGTAGGACAAAGGAGGTTTGACTTGTTTTCTAGCATGTAATTGGGTGCGGTGACTTGAAAACCACATAGGGTGTGTCATATTGGATATGAAATATTCATTTTAGGAATTGATCATTCGTTTTTATGTTAAACTAACAAGTTCAAGTGTGAAACTTAAATGACTAACACTCATCATCTTTGGTTGTAAATTGAGGATGAGGGGTCGGGATAATGTTGAACTAGTGTTTTGTGAATAGTTTTTTATAATGGGTTGGAGACAACACCTATAATTTCAAGGATCACAAGATGTGATTTTTTTTATTCTCTTTTTGGAGTCAGAAGGCACAGTGGTTAATAATTTTCCAATATGGCATAATCCCTATGGTGGGGAGCACCATAGGCCTATTGATTAGTTAGTTGGAAACATTGTAGGGTCTCAAGGAAGATGGGAACAAGTGAATATCAACTTTTTGTTTAGTGAAAGTTGTGATAAATGGCTAGTGGAATGGTATAAGGATGTTAATATTGAGGTAAGGCCTCAATTCATAGTATTATTTGGGTCAAAACTATAATTTTGATGAAATGGACTGGTGGGAATAGATTGGTGTTGGCCAGCAGATTTGGTTATCAAGGTGCAATGTTGGCAAATTTTTGAACTTGTTAATTCCAATAGACATGAATTTTTATGGTGTATTTGATTAAAAATAGTGGAACTATAATGCATAAGTTAGTTATTTTTCTAATGGTGTCATTGGTTTCATTTGGTTTGTCTATAAATATTTATAAAGAGGCTAGTTGGTTGGTGTTGTTAAGACCAATTATTATTGTGTAGACCTCGAATAATTTCTTAATGATCTCAGTAATAATCAATGTTACAATTTGAGAATGAGATGATATAAGGTGGGGATATTGTATGACCACTTTTTTCATACAAGCGTTTGAAATTCAAAGGAATTTTGAATTCTCATCTAGTGGATGGTTTGGATTTGAATTATGAACTAAAATGAAATTTTGGGTGTGTGGGTGTATTAATGGGTTTTGTTATGTGGATAGAGTCATAGTAAGTTTCTTGGGTTCCTAAATAAGTCTAAGAATCTTTGTGTTGAGTTTTACATATTTTTTGGAGTTTTTAATCCAAAGTGCATGATTTGGTGAGAATGGTTTAGTATAATCCATGAAAAACACTATGAATGGGTCACCTTCCAATTTAGTTTATATATTTTATGGTTTATTTTCATTTTCATTTCATAGTTTAGGGTAAACCATGTGAGCTTTAGGAGAAACTGTGTGGTGTGTCTTGGGTATGGTAATTGGAAAATGGTTTGTGCAGGGTTTCAGATAAACTGTGTGTTATATTGTAAAGGCTTCTAAGGATGATTTTAAAGGTTGGAACATATTTTTTAAACCATGAAGGCAAACCATCTAAAATGGGGGTTGTTAGATAGTTATGACCACATGGTTGGTGCAAAGTTTTATAAACTGAATGACCAAGCTATGCACCCTTTAAAATTGGGTTTTTACTAATTTTCTCTTATGAGTTTTAAACATAACCCCACACCTTTTCTCCCACATTTTAACCCATTAACCTCCCCCATGACCTCCTTATACTAACTCTCCTCTATGGTGATTCTCCCTCTTTTCTTGTTCATTTTAACATCTATTTATGGTGTTGTAAATCTTTAGGTAAGGTTATGACTCCACCATCATCTTTTATTTTTGTCCTTCACTTTCAATAGGCCTCTTTCTATGTTTTTCTAATATCTCTTGTTTTAGGGATTTTAACTCATTATTAATTTTCCTATAGTTTAGGATGAATCGATGTTTGGTACAATATGAGTGGAATTTTATAAGTTTAAGTTAAGAGGTACCTACATCTTTTCCATAGTCTTTCTTAATTTTAAAAGTTCATATGTTTAAGGCTACACTGATGTATCTTCCATTTACCCTATAATTAAAATTAAAACCTTAAATATAGATTTCCTTTTCCAAAATCTCTTATACGTGATGTTATTTAGTTAACAGGAAGGTGATTCTCATGGGAATATCCACATGAGAAAAAAGATTGATAAAACAATAATGTAAAAGCTAAAAATAGAAATGGTTTGAGAGTATGATGAATAGGTTATTTAAGAAATAGTAAATTGGTTATAGTTTTGAACCCTGTTTGTATTGTGAATTTTTAATTAATGAAAGTTAACTCAAAAAAATCCTTAGTTTAGTATTGGTACCTCAAATAGTTAAATATTAATGGATAAAAGATATTCCCTTTTATGAAATGAAATGCGAGATTATATTTTGATATTGACTTAATAAGTGGGTAAACCATGTTTTATGAAATGGGGAGTGAATATTATTAAATTAATTGATGGGTTGTAAAAAATGAAATTTTAAGGTGATTTGGATAATGTAAATGGTAAAATTGGATCGAGGTGGTAAATGGTAATTATTGAAACATTAAATGCCTATTGAAATGATAAATTGAAATACTCCTTTATTAAAGGTTATTGCTGTTGAATTAAATGCATTAGGGTGGTCATAGTACTTAAATATAACTAATACTAGGGTGAGAACCTAGATTCCATGTGACACTTGATGATTGGGAATATTGGTATAATCTCCTTGGATTTCGTTTGACATTAAATATAGAATAAGTAGGAATTTTGGGTTGAGCACCATGGATTACATATGGAACAAGAGTTTATAATTATAGGATGAGATCTATGGATTCTACATGATACCATATTCTTGTAACTCTCATGATGAGTACCTAGGTTTTTTATGATACATGATATTTAGGAATGCTGGAATGGGCGTTAGATGTCATGGGAATGTCAGGATGATCACTTGGATTCTATGTGATACTTTATGATATTCGGGAACTCTAAGATGAGAACCTAGATTTTGTGTGTTTACTTATAGAGGTATGGTAATCTTAACATTCTTATATACACCCTGGCTCTAGAAAAAGTAGGTAAGAATAATACCAGTCATCACTACTTATCCCAAGACATCATGAGTTTTGTATATTTGTTTTAAATCACCTCCTTTATTTATTATACATCACGTTAACTTCTTTATCAAAATGTTTATTTATGGATTTTGTTACTATTGTAAAATTAATTTGTACTCACACACTGCTTGAGCTTCCATGTGACTTACATACCCGAGAAGATGCTACTTGTTTGCAAGGATGGACTAGGGTAGATGCCTGATATATGGTGTATAGTTAGGGTTCTAGGATGGAGCATGGGATTTTGGGACTAGGTTAGGTTTTGAGACCATTTGGTGGTTTCTTCCAATAATTTATTTTAGTTTCATTTTGGATTGGTGTACTAATGGAATGTTTTCAATGTATGACTACCTCGATTATTTATTTTACAGTTCGTTAATTATGTAATGGTTATGTTGTTTATTGTCGAACTTTTTTTTGGATGTTGTTTCATTTAATTCTTACTATTTTATTATATCTAGATGGAATTATTTCTACTAGTGTTTTACTCTAACAAATAGGTATATTTTCCCCATTGTTCCACTATAAACCAATTATTCTTGTCGACAACCTCTCGAATATGGAGAGGCATTTCTGAATTCATGTGGTGCACCAACTTAGAGAATCGGTTTAGTGGATTATGGGTTGGGGTATTACATTGAGAACTTGTATATGAATAATTAATTGGTTTACCATGGAAATTAGAATTTGGTGAAAATACCCATGTTTAAGTAATGAAGTAAATGTAATGGAGTGGTTTAAGTGAATCTGAAATTATGGTAGATATTGAAGATGAGATATACCGTTGTGTGTTGATGTGCATTCTATGTTTCATTATATGATTTGTGTGGATATTTTGGGGATTTACCATTGATGTTTGTTACTATATTCAGGGTGAAAAGTGTTGGATAGTGAAGCCATGGTTAGTTGTCTTGATATGTAATATGAAATTATTTATGGTGGTTGTGATGTGTGGTTGTTGTAGTTAAATGGTTGGGTAGTTGGGATGGATTAATATATGTTATGCTATGATGTGGTGTTGGTTGATGTGGGTGGATGAGATGCAGTGTGGTTCAATTGTTTTTTTCTTAGTTAGCCAGAGAATAAATTTTGAAATGATAAAAATGATATATCATGGGTTGATAAATGAATAAATGTGGAACAAAATTAAATATTAGTGTGGGATAAATTTTATGAGTGGTAATTAGATTAAATTAATTAAAAGATAAATTAATGGGTGATGTTAATGTTAAATGAAATGGATTAGTAAATGGGAGTTAGTGGAAACTCATTAATTATAGAAATTTTGGGACGTGTAAGTGAAAAGGGAAAATGAAATCTAGCTTGTGTATGGTTTGGTTTTATGGTGTGTTAAATTAGTTATGTCAGTGGACAGTGGCATAGGTTTTGAGACATTGTGGTGATGTCTTGAGACATTTTGGTGATCTTGTTGTGAACTCATAGGTTGGGATTGTTTATTGTATATTTATCTTGTATTTTCATGTTATTTATATAAACACCACCATCCAATTTGGATAACCTTACCAATTATCAAATTTTTTGGATTTTAGGTGTTTTCCCCAACATCTAAGATAGTGGTAAACTGGATATCTATATACCTCCTCCTCTCTGCTCTTCCTTCAGTAGTGGTGATGATGATGAGTTGGTGTTAGAGATCACCTTGTGATAATGGGTTGGTGTTAGAGATCACCCATTTATGATGGCTTGATGTTAAATATTTCTCTATGATTATAGGTTAGGGTTAGAGATCATCCAATGATGATGAGTATTTGATATATGGTGGGGGTCATCCATGGCAGTATGATGGAATGAGGTTTATGTCCTTTACATTCATGATACACTACTTCCCTATATATGAGACATGATGAGGTGATAAGGCTATGTTTTTTGGACAATGATTAATGCTAACATGAGATACTAGGCCTTTCTATGGTGGGGTAGGTAGGGATAAATCTCTACCTACATCATAGATGGGTGGATATGTGATGTGATGTGCATAAAAGGGATGGTAGTACAATACATTTGACATTTTTATTGATTGAGACAAATAAATTAGGAATCAATTATAGGGAACCTTTTCTTTATATTCCTTTGATTATATATTGTTATATTATATACATTATTTGGTTAGAATTTCATGATGAGGTTGGGATGGATAGATGACCTATTTAGGTGCATTTTGGTTCTTTTATTTGTTCAATGGTGCATTATTATTCTCTTTTCACACCTACACGAGAGACCTTTGGTATGATATTGTTTATTATAAATGTTATTCTACCCCTATATATATATTGTTTCTATGGTTTCCATGAGGAATTTAGGGACCATTCTAGACATTACTTTCCTAGATATTAGAGTCCTTATTGATTTTTTTTCATGGGATTTTCTTTTTGGTTTTCACTTAGAGAATTTTATTTTATTTTTTGAAATGGGCAAGCATTGTGGGATGGTTGGTTTCATTTTATTTATATTATGTGATGGAGTTGTTTGGTGATTGATAACCTATCTTCTGATCTTACTTTTCTATTAAGGGAAATGCCTCCCATATGTGATATTTTTTAACTATCGATACCAGTTGTTAACCCATGAACTATTAGAGTTAGGAATCAAGGGTAATTGTCACTCTTTCTTCATTGTTATCCTAATAGAGGTACCTTTAGAGGGAGGAGGGTCGTTATAGAAACTTTTTTTCACAAAAAAATATAATTTCATCAACATATACAATGATAATAAGATTATAATTAGACAAATCCTTTACATATAGGTTGTTATCAACCTTTCCTTTTGAAAAAATCATATACTTAAAGCATCCACCAATATTAGAGTACCAAAACTTATGGGTTTTTTTAAACTATACAATGATTTATTTAACTTATACACCATTCTACCATATTTTTATAATATGAAACCCTCATGTTTCTCATTGAAAATTTTGTATTCCAAGTATCTATTTAAGAAGGAAAACTTCACATATATTTGATAAAACTTGTGATGTCTACATTTTTCCTCCACCAAGAACATTCTGATATATTCTATACTTTCCACTGGTAAAATTTTTTTCTTCAAAATCTACCCCTTCCATTTATGAATATACTTTTTCAACAAGTATACTTTATTCTTTTTTAATTCACCTTTCTCATTAAATTATCTTATAAACATTAAATTTATTTCAATTACATTTTTAGGTTCAGTTCATGGAACTATATCCCAAGTGGATTTTTTTAATTTTATCATTCTTATAATTTATGTTATTGATCCATTATTCATGCTTAAGTAACTCTAAAATATATTTGGTTTCAAGTTGAGAAATGATAGTAGTTTAGATCTCAATTATTAATAGTATTCTAGATTAGAATAATTCCCTTTGATTGACAATAATATTTTTAGAATCAATATTTTTTTAAACTTTTAATATCTTAGTATCTGATTTGTAACACTTTCTTCATCACTAGTCTGATCTGAGCCACTTTCAACTATATTTTTTATCATTTCTAGCTTCTTCTTTAACATATTATTTATAAATATGCTCAGTAGTATATTTTATATTCTCATATGCTTCTCTAAATATAAATTCTATTGTGGACTAATTTTCAATGACTCTAACCTCACAATAATCAAAAAAAATTGAAAACTTTTATTATATCACTTATAGAAATTTTCATTGGATTGGTAGCCTATGAAAATTCCCAATTCAAATTTTTCTTTGAAATTTCCAAAATTAGTGTATTTAATCTTCAATAAACAAGGGATTATAAATAATTTGTAATACTTCATATTTTTCTTTTTTTAACTTCATTTTATATGGAGTATTTTTTGTCTCAGGTATTAACAAACATTTGTTTTTGATATAGATATCTATGAAAATAAATCATATTTGGAAAGATTTCGAGAGTCTATACTCAGAAAATATTTCCATGCCCATATCCACAATACTTTTATTTATTTTTCTTAGTTAAATCATTTTACTGGGGAGTGTATGGTGCACTAAATTGGTATTTAATAACATTATTTAAAAAGATGATTTTGAAATTAATTGTACTATATTTCCTACCAATATCTATTCTTATCTTCAATATGTAAACTCCAGACTCCTTATATTTTCTTCTAAAGATTTTGAACATGTAAATTACATCATACTTTTGTTTCATTAACAAATTTTTTTATATGATTTAAATAATATATGGATGTAATAAAATAAAAATCAACTCTAGAATATATATGTCTCATAGAACTACAAAAATCTAAATGAATGGGTTCTATTGGCCTAGTAGATTGAATATCCACTCTTTTAGGTATTTATTAGACCATATTCTCCTTTTGTATAGATTCACAAATAACCACTTTCCATTATAATTTGAAGAAGTTATCTCACATATTCATGATTTGAAATTGCACTCAAATTTATTTGACCAAGGTGGGTATGTCTTCTATTCCAAATATTATTCTCAAATTTTTCGCTTTAGTTGAAAGAGTTAGTTGGGTCATAAATTTTAAATAGGTTTCCACTTGTTCTATATCATTTATAGATAACTCTTCTATATTTCAAATTATTGATGGTGTATGGATTTTTCTTAAATACAACATCATTTCTATTATCATGTGATTATATTACCCTTAGAAGGATATGTTTCAAGCCATCTATATAAAGAAAAAAAAATATTTGGGCATCTTTTATTTTATATCACCAGGACCAATACCATTAATTCTTAGATAAATGTCATTGTAAAATTTTTTTCCCTTCATCATCATCTTCTATGTTTTTGAAAACTTTTTTTTATCCAAAAATGTGTGAGGAAGATCAACTATATAGAATCCAAGTCTTTCCTTTTTTAATGATTTCAATGCCAGTTCAATAAAAAAAGATTGTTCTCCTTGATTTAGCTTTTGAATAGCTTTAGCCTTTTCATTATAGTAATATTTTTTAGGAATTTTTGTCATTAATTTTTCTATATAGTGACCATGTTGGTTACATTTTCTACATATTTAATATAAACACTCAAATATATCTTGTGTGCATTAGTTTGATTCATTATTTCTCATAGCTTGATTCTTATGTGATTCTATTCTAATATTCTCAAAGTTAATCCCCATTTCTTTATTTCTACTTCCTGATAGAGTCATATTATGCCAACTTGAGTAGGATTTGCACACAAAAGATCCATAGAACCAGTATTACTGACTAATTTTGGGTCTTCCATAATAATAGAAATTATTTCTATAATTTTTTTTGTTTTTAGATAGCTATGTGTTTTTCATTCTTCTATATTGGGAAGGATGTTCTTATTAGAATTTTCTTATCTTCCTTATATATATAAGAGTGTTTATCACCACAATTATTTTATTAAACATGATTATATTTAGAATTTGAACATGTAGTGTTTTTCAAAATATAATTACATTGAAACATAGAAGGTTAAGATTTTTCCTGCTCTTTTGATCTCCCTATCTCAACTAATTTTGATGCCTCAATATTGAATTTCACTACCATATTGTAATCATACCTAATCTTTCTCATTTATTTTTCAACATAAAGGCATTTAGATTATGAATTTCAAATCTGTTAATCTTTTATCTTGAGTTTTTATTCAAGATATTTTAGTATCTTTCCTTTACCAGCACTTTTAATCTTTACTTTCTTGATTTCATTAATTTTTTTAACTTCATTTTTGACAGTTTAATCTCTATATTTAGTTTCCTTTATATATTAATTCTTCAGAAGTATAAAATATTTCTTGATATTTTTACTCTGATCAATAGATTCTTCTTATTAATATTTTATCATGTGATCGATATAGGTAAATTCATTTTATTCTTCCTCGTTGATTGAGGTCACATCATGATTCTCCACGTGATTAATAAAAAAAATTATGTTGTTAGAAGTTTGATATTATGATGTAATATTGGATAAAGAGTCTTATTTATCTTATTTACTCTTCAAATTTCTTGTCTTTCCTCTTGAAAACTTCTTCCTTTTATCACTAGATTTTTTTTCATCGTTTGAAGTTTTACCCAAAGTCTTACTTTCAGATGTGTAATTTTGTTCATATACCTACAATTTATTTCTCTTTCCCCATGGATATTTTATGGAAAAGTGTCTAATTCCATCGCAATTAAATAATTTGTGTGGTAGTTTTCCTTTATATTTTTTGAGGTAGTGTAACTGTCAGGTTGGTCATGGCTTGGGTTACTTGGATGGCGAGGCTATCAGACTTGAGCAGCATGGTCGCAGGGACATGAGGTGTCAGATATGTTGTGGCTTGGGAAATTATTTTTCTGATTAACACTCACCCAAAACTTTGATTAATTTTCACATAGGTATACTCTGTGATGAGGTGGTTTTGGCCACTCATTGGGTAGAGTCCCTTGAAACATGTGGCTAGGTACAATTGGTTTGGGGTGCTTGTCTTATAAATTCATGTAGAAGGTGAAGAGCCATCATGCGAATGTGTTGAGGCTATCGGGTTGGGGGAAAAGGATCACCAAGATTTGAGGTAAGAATTTCTTGTCCTTCTGGTTACTAATTTGAGGGAATAAATCGATGTCCCTCCAGTTACTGATTTGAGGGAAGACATCATTATCCCTCCAGTTACTATTTGAGGACAGGTATCGCAGCTCCTCCGGTTGTTGTGACATGGGAAGGCATGGGATTTTGAGCAGGGACACTATTGTTTGAGAGTGCCTTTGTACATTATTACTTGAGACACAAGGTGTAAGGAGGCACATGGTGTTGGGTTACATGACAGATATTTTGAAATTGGCCAAAGCAGGTTACACTCCATGGTGGTTGCTGATCACCACTGGAGTTTATGTTTATTTGTGAATCGTATTGTTTACTGCTTTCCTTATAAATGCATGCCTACTTAAATACTTGTATTAGGTATGAACCATTGGGTGGTATTATATTGTGATTCATCTCACACCCAACACGGGAATTTTAGGACACATGTATAATTTATGGATTTACATGTAGGAAAGAGATCATCTTTCGGAGCTAGATTTTATTAGTTGTTGCATGGATATGATATGGACCTTGAGGTCTTTCCTAGCTCGAGTTTACTTTGTTTTTATTTTTTCCCTGTATCATCATTATTACCTTGTTTATTTTAGCTACTGTTGGTTATCCATTGTCACCCCATTTATATATGTACTTTCTATGGATTTATGATTGGTCTGTTCTATTAGTTGTTACAATTGGTTTCACCCTACTGTTGTGTTTACCTTCTTCTGTTGTTGTCTCTACTTTTCTTCTATTGTTTATCTTCTATTGATTGTGCTTCCGCTCTACGGGTCTGGTTCAATTTGGCTGAGTTATTTATTTCTTTTTCATGTTATATATTATTGCTCAGACCAGTACATTTATTATCCACCAAGAGGGTATATCCACCCCAATATACCAATAAGACCCTTGCTACTAGTCGGCAGCCTTTGGCATTTGGGGAGGTGCACCTAAGGTAGTAACACCCAACCATTTTAGCACTATTCTGTGGATGTTCGGGTCTGAGATGTTGCATATTGCTTTTAATTTATCATGATAATATAGATTGTAGGGATAAGTAATTTTTAATCAATGATTTCATACCTTTGATAACCTACCAAGAATCTAAAAAAATTTGATTAGAGATGGAAATGAAAGTTACCTATCTCATACTTTTCAAAAGAGATAAACTATTTGAATTAGTGATGTTCCCGTAGTAAATGAAAACATGGATGTATTTCCTAATTATTGGGTAGGTTTTATTCCAGGTCAGGAGGTTAAGTTTATTGTTGAATTAGTTCATAATGATAAGTCTATTTACAAATCCCTTTATTTAATGGTGAAGTGAGGCCAATTGTCACCTATCGATCGGTGAAACGTCTGGTACTCTGCTATTTTGTATAGTAGTACTCGTGTCAAATCATCGGTGATGGTATATTTTTTTATAGTCGATTGATTTTTTAGTCTTTTTAATGGGGGATTTTTTTTTAGAGATTAATTAAATTTATTTATGGATTAAGTTTAATTTAACAATTTATAAATATTTGGGTGAGTTAATTATTGGGGATTTAAGATTATGATATCCTTGGTCTTTGTGTTATATTGCATTAAATTGACACCCAATTTACAATATGATTTTGATTTGAATTATCAAGTGTTTTGGATTTAATCTAAGAATTAACATAAATAGGGTTATAATATCAAAAAATACTTGTGTATTTTAGTTTATTTATGGTTCCAATATTTTTTGGAATCCAATCGTTAAACAAAACATTTCATTAATCCGTTAAATTTTAAGTTCAACATACACAATATTAACCTAACGAATATTTAATGAGAAAAATCTACCAGTCACTTAACATCCACAAATTATGAATCACCCTAATGGGATATTTACTCATCCATTGATATGTTTAGTAATCTAGTTATAGTTATTATGATAATTTTTTAAATTAATAAAAAATAAAGTAATGAGATGAGAAAAATAATTGTGCACTAAACATGCACAAATAAAGGGAGGTAAACACGCGCTTTTGATTGAATAGGAAAGTGAAATAGGAAATATTTTTTTATTTATTTAAACTAAATTAATACCATTGATATTTAAATTTATAATTTTTATGAAAATAATAGATAATGAAGATAAAACATTCACTAAAACTCAAATGAAATTACAATCATAATTAAACAATTACAATTCGAATCACTTGAAGTATATGAAAAGAAATAAAAGAGGAATGGTATCTCAAGAATAAACTTGAGTTTGGAAGGTCCCACTTAGAATTTTTAAAGTATTTTTTCATTGTAATGTATCCTCTTAGGTTCTTAAGTACCAACCACTATCAAGGAGAAGAGGGATATGAATTTATATCCAAAGGTAATGGATTCTTTGCCTTCTGAAAATTCCCTTCAAGTTGGCTCAAAAATTTGACCATTTAGATAGATTAATCTCAATATATATTATACTTAAAATTTATATCTGTGTGTGTGTGTTTGTGTAAATTTCACCCTCAAAATTGGGCAGCCATTAGATTTTTAGATCCAAAGTTATGGTTCTTTTCCAAAACCATATACTATTGTCTTGAAATATCCATAAATTTTCAATGGCCTGAATATGAATCCATTTATCTCTATTAATATTCCATAAAATCTAAAACAATTATTATATAAAGTTGGGAGACTATATCTTTAATTCCTCCCCACAAATTTACAGCTCAATTAGACCTCTATATTGGGATAAAAGACAAGAATTTTGGGCTTCTTTCAAATCTCGGAAAGAATTGTGGGCTGGAATTTCATTCATAAATTGGGCCATTTATTGGTTTATTTGGACCTTAAAATATTTATCTAATATTTATCCATGTATAATAGAATATATTATGGAGTTTCATCAAATTTTATATTTTTAATTGATCCCATATATTCAACCATCATGGATGGTCCAGTTTTCATCCCAAATTCGGTGGGTCATCTTATATGGTCCATATAACCCTTTATATGGATGAACTAGCCAAAACTAAAGTTTAATTATTTGTATTAAATTTAATTAGGAACCACAAAAAATTATAATCATATAATTTGGATAAGTAAGTTTATATGTATGGAAAAAATCGTAAATTACCTTGAATTTGGATTAATTCAAGAAATGCTCATAAATTATATTTAATATTAATACATGGATAATCCATACTACTTATTCACTTTTACTTGAAAATAAGTAAGGGTGTATATAAAAAAGTTATGAAAAATTAATAACATCAACACCACCACACATAGTCTTATTAATGTCTTTATATACAACAAACATGAAAACACGACTAAGTCATTTTTACTCTCCAAAAAATATTGAAATTTGGTTTTCTCCAATCAAGGGGGTCTATAATAGTTCACTCATCTATAATGAATTCCACCACAAATTGTTATAGAAAAAATGATCCAAAATCAAATATTTTTACTTGCTCAAAATTAGAAATGGAAAATGTGGGCACTCAAAACTCAGTCCTCTCAAGATGATATGAATTTATCAAGGAGGTTCACTCGTTCACCAATCAAAAGTGAAATTATAAATTTTGTATGATTTCTTATATTAAATTAAATATCATAAGGGTCAAAATAATTAAGAAGTATTTTTTATGTATTTTTTAATGTTTATTGGATGGTAATAATATAATTTCCCAAAGATAGGAAAGAGGGGTAAAACCCTAACATGGAAAAATCAATGCATACTTTTTTTGAAATAAAACATAGAAGGAATAGAAACACATATTTACATGTATATAAATGTGTGAAGTAATATTAGAGAGGGAAAAAATTATAAGGGGATTAAAATATGTAATAATTACAAAACACAAAACTTCCCCAAATATTCAAGAAAACATTATTAAAATGTTCTTTTTTTCTTTTCTTTTCAATTTTTACATTTTTTTAAAGTTGTACATGGAAGTAATATCATACTCATCTCTCAAACCTTTTTTAATCTCCTCATGATACTAATTTTAATATTTATAATAAGATAAAAGGTTGAGGAAGAGTGATTTTTGACCTACCCAAGACTCAACCTATTATTTTTTATCTTTTTTTAGTCGTATTTTTTTAACACTTTTCAATATCATTTGTAAAAAATGATATAAAAATTAATCCATTCCAAAAAATCATCTAATGAAAACCTCTCTCTACACTTAAATGGATTATTTCCTTCAATAATATGATAACACATTGAAAACCAAGGAAATAGAACCCAAAATGAAATCCATTACCCCATAATTATATTTCAATAAATTTTTAAATGAAAATCCATGTATATATTTGATGAGACAATATTTTTGTATTGTAATGTGGGTATAAAAAAAGGTTTTTCATAGGCTTAAAGGGGATTTAAAAGAGAGGATCAATATAAGGGAAATGAGTGGTTATTTTCTCATGTGGTTCAAAAAATTCCTATATCATATTAATCTATGCTAAAGTAGGAAATTCATCTCGAAGGTCCATATAATCAAGACTCACAATCAGAGGTGAAAACAAATAATATTTAAAAGATTGTTACAAGTAACCTTTCAAATAAAATATAATGTTGTTTCTCATGGTTGAAGAAGAATAATTTTACAAATAAAATATTGAGCATTCAAAAATTTTTGGTCTTGAAATAAAATTCTTTATCCAAATTTACAATAAAAATAAAAAATGTTTAAGATGAAAACAAGTATTTTTAATCCCCAAAATGGTTGGAAAAAATTTCAAAATTTAATGACGAGTAATTGTAATTATTTATTTAGTTTTTTAGTTTTTTATTATTTTTTAAATACACATCCACACTAAATAGAAAGAGTGGGAAAAGTGTTTTATGAAGAAAGTGGTAAAAAATAGAGAAAAGTTGAGAATGAGAGAGGAAAAATAAGAAAGTTATAGAGAGAGGATGGGGGAGATAAGGAGAGTGAGTTAAAGGGAAATTTATTACCTCTTGTTTTTATTTGGTGGGTTTCCACCTCCATCCAGTGGTGGATCTACTATAGTATTTAAGGATATGGTTGAAGTCGATGTGGTTATTCGGGTGTGTGTCCTCTCAGGGTGATTCTTTAACCAATGTTCATTAATAATGAATGAAATTTTATAAAGGCGCATATACTTGCATATAACCAAATAGAAAAACATTAGTTACAATAAAAGGACATTCCCAACTACAATTAATCTCACCTGGGTGAAGTTGAAATCGAGAATTGAAGAGCATTACCTTTATACCTTAATGAAATACCTTTCGTAGGATTTGTTTTCTATGGATTACCATAGCCTTTTCTTTATAGAGATTGGAATTATTATAATAATAAATTCAAAGTTTCTCTGATTCATCCAACTGCAACATTATCTCTTCACCTATTTTTTTACAATAAAAATTAAACAAATTAACAAAAAAATGAATTGTTTTGGTTTTCAACTGGAAAATGGAATGATATACAAAAAACTATCCTAAATGGATAAATACCAATGGGTTTTTAACATTAAGTTAAATAATTCCAAATAAATTCACCAATTCTTTCAAACCAACTCTTCTTATGGTCTTAACAATTCCCTCAATCACTCTTTTTTGATTCTCTATTAGAAATTTAATTCATTGTATTTGTTTTGGGGTGATACATAGTTGATTTTTTATGTAAAACCCCATTATTTTTCAAAATTTATTCCATGGTTTGATTATAGAAATGAGTTCCTAAGTCACTTAACAAAGTACGTAGAGTTCCAAATCATTGGAAAATGTGGGTTTTTAGGAACTCGCTCATAGTATAGTGTATTTAAAATCAAACCACTTAGAAACATAGTCGACCATAAGAAGACTATAGGAGAATAAATTAGATGGGGTAATGGTCCCATGAAATCAATGCCCCAAACATTAAATATATCAAAGAGTATTAAAGTCTTTTGGATCATTTCATTTCATTTGGAGATTATGAGAAACATTTCGCAAGTGGGTCCTGATTAAAAGAACTTGTGTGAGTCCTTGAAGAGTGAATTCCAAAAGAATCTAGAGTTAAGGACCTATTGAGAGATCATTTATGGTCCAAAGTGTCCACTACCACGAATTGAGTGGAAGATTTCTAATATGGAGGAATGTTCATCTTCATTAGCACACCTTCTAATCACCATGTCAGCACTAGTTTTCTAAAGTTTATTATCTTCCAAAAAATATTATTTTGAATCACTTTTTATCTTTTCTTTTTATTATTTTAAAAAAAATCAGGAAAAACACCATCAACCAAGTAATTTAAAATTGGGGAATAACATGCTAAATTTGGAGTGAGAGATAAGAGGTGTTCATTAGGAAATTCAGAATTGATGATTTCAAAATGATAGGAATTATAATTTCTTCTCAGGTGAAAAACCATAGGGTTTTAATTTCCAGTTCTACCTTTGATCTCAAGGTTAAACTCTTAGATCATCAGGATCTACCATATTCGCCTTGGTTTAGAAACAATTTTCTTGAGTAAGAACTTTAAATCTGAATGGTATTTAAAGATGATGATTTTAGAACCTAAGAGATGGGGATGAAATTTATCCATGGAAAAAACCACAGCTAGAAGGTCCTTTTTGGTAATAGTTTAATGAGATTGATTTTAATCCAATATTTTTTAGTCATAACAGATTACATGAGTAATTTTTTCTCTTTTTTTACCAAGAACAACAGCAATGGACCAATCAAAAGCACTACACATCAATTTGAAGGGTAATGAGAAATTTGGGGGGTGGATTATTGTGTTATATATATAAAAATTTGATTTCAAGGAATTATCTCTTGAAAACCTCATAAAAATGGAATATAGCATCATTTTGGAGTAGATGAGTTCGTGGTAGGGAAATCCTACTGAAGTTATGGATGAATCAATAATAGTTTCCAGTATGGACAAGGAATAAAAAGATGTCTCAAACTAATGTGGGTTCAGGAAGTGATTACATCACCTAAAATTTAGTATGATTTACATCAATAACCTCTTTTAAAATTATATTTTCTAGAACAATCCCATTAGTAACCATGAAGTGACATTTTTCAAAATTTAGCACAAGGTTACATTTGAAACACTTATGTAGGACTAGAGATATTGAATGAAATATGGATTCAAATGACTCATAATAAATGGTAAACTCATCCATAAAGACCTCCATGCAATGCTAAATGAATTTGTAAAATATGCTCATTATACACCTCTAGAATGTTTCAAGAGAATTGCAAAGTCCAAAAGTCATTATCCTATATGCATATATTCCAAAGGAGAAAGTGAATGCAATCTTTTCTTGGTCATGATGTGTAATTGGGATTTTGAATTAGCCAGTGTATCCATCAAGAAAACAATAATTTGCTTTTTTGGATAATATTTATATCATTTGATCAAGGAAATGAGGTAGGTAGTGATATTTTTGGTTTTATCATTCAATTTTTGATAATTGATTCATGTGCACAATCTTTTCACTAAAATTATAAACACCTCTCCATGTTAATTTGTGACAGTAGTTATACCACATTTCTTAGTTACTTCTTGAATTGGACTAACCCATTCACTATCGAAAATTGGGTGGATAATACCACCTTAAATAATCATGGTGATCTCTTCTCTAACTACCCCAAGTATAAGTGGATTGATCCTTATTTGAGGTTGTCTGGTTGGTTTAGATTATTCTTCTAAATGGATATGATAAATGAGAAGGGAAGGATCGATTCCAAGTATGTCATCTAGGGTCCAACCTAAGGCCTTTTTGTTTTTCTCTAAAACTTTAATAATTTTGGACTCTTTAGTTTAGTATGTGGAGAAGACACAATGATGGGATAAGAGTGCTCAAGGAAAAGTAATGCATACTTTTGGTGTGTATAAAGGGGTTTCATATTAGTTTCATCCTTCATTAGTGGGGAATACAACTTAAGAACAAAGGAAGGGATTTAAGTTGGTTTTGATTCATTTTCCTAATTAAAACCCAAGTTGGAATAAAAGATATCAGTAGTGATATTATATTACAATGAGTTTTCAATATCCTTTAGATTTATAGAGTCTATAAATAAAATGTCAACATCAACTTCTCCATATATGACTTGGTTAATAGAGGTAAAAGTTTCAAAAATTCCTCTATAATTAGAACATGAAGAACATGATGTAATAGTGTTAAATTAACTCTCAATGTTTCCTTAGAAGTATGGATAGAGAATACAGAGTGATCCTCTAATGGGTATCACGTGTCTTGAAAAATATTGAACTTCGCAAGTTTTCCACCAAATTCCATGGATAATATACCCACAAGGATATCAATTTTTATTTTATCTTTCATGAGTAATGTTCTTGATAGAATCATGGGAGATCAAGATGAATACATCTCACATTCCATGTCATAGACATATAAATTAACTGGGAAAATAATATCATTGACCCAGATAAGAACATCATTAATTATTCCCTCACGACTCATAGTACTTCAATTGGATAACTAAATTTCACCACTCATTAGCTTCAAGGGACCTATACTATGGTTTTATAATATATATTTGGGCATGAAATTTATCCAGGATACTAGTTCTATGAGTGCATCATCAAATTTGAAACTCCCTATTTGGAATGTAACCATAAAGGTACGAAGATATTTTCAGTTCATGGGAATGATCTATTGGGTTAAAACATTTTCAATTGACCTAAGTTTTATTTTATGGGTGCATAATTCTATAAGAAATTTTTCATACATAGGGATTTTTTTAGTGGAATTTAATAGGAGAATGTTGACTTCAACATGTCTAAACATGTCAATAATTTCATAATCAGGCTTAAAGTAATTCCTATGATTATAGACGGATTGAGTAAAATGAATTGGGTTCCTTAAAGTAATGGAATGAGATGAGGTAGTGGATTCGTGTTATTTTTATAGATTTTTTTTATTTTTTCCATATCAATATTTAAATAAGGTTTAGAATATTCACCATGATATATAGAATTTTTTATCCAGATTGAAGTGAAATTTCACTTACATTACCCTTGGGGTTGGGAAACTGTTGAGATGGAAGTTGGTAATAATTATATTATTGTTGCGAACTTAGGTGGGATGCAAGTTAACCAATTTGGTTTTCAATGTTTTTAATGCTAAAATAGATAAAAGTGGGAAGATATTCTATAGTACTTTACCATGGATGTTTAGAATAACCGGCATGTCCTGCATTAGGATTTACTTGATTTGGTTTCTTAGTAAAGTGCTTGTATTGGGTTTGTAATTAATAAGGCTCACTATGATGGTGGAAACCAAGAGGAGAAGGAGTGGGATTACTCCTTTGATGTTGATGAACAAAAGGAAAATATTTTTGGAAGTTACCATCACCTTGAACATATTCGAATTGGATTGGATTTTGAGAAAGGAATTGAGGGGGTGAGATATGATATTACCATATGTCAAGCCTATTTTATAGGTAGAAGAGAAGGAATCAGAGTCAGGTTGGGTGGATTTTACAATAAACTGGCCTGATTGTTGAGGGATAGTATTCCACTGAGAAAATATTGTGTTAATATCCATTATACCAAAAGAATATGATAGACCATATTATTGTTGTTTACATTTTTTAGTTGGGTGAGATAAAAATTTCATGGTATTTGATAGGTCTAGGGAATAGAGATTGTGGAGAAGATGAAGTTTGGGATTTAGCAACCACAGCTAGTTGTCTCATAAGACTAGTGAGTTCACTAATCCACTCGGTATTCTTTTTGGGCTCTATGGATTGATTATATTATAATTTTATACTTGATCTTGTGATTGATTATGGAATGGATGTTTTTTGAAACCATGTTTCTTATGATATCTCATGCAGTTGTGGGTATTTTGTTAATAAGAGAACCCCCACTTGTGGAATCGATGAGAGTTATTTCCATAGAAAATAACCCCTCATAGATGGATTTGAAGTAAATGTACGAAATTTTTAATATATTTATACTTATTTAGTTATTATATCAAATATAACTTCTTACTTTTCATTCTATGAGATGTATAATAACGTCGCTCGTGTGTATCGAAGACTACCTCCATGTGAAGCGATGTGATTTGTTTTTCACTAAAACATTTTATAGAAGGTAATAAGGATAATTTTAATGAATATATGTGATATAAATGATATCATTATTATATTCATAAAATATTTATCATTTTTAAAATATAGTATATCATTTTATTACACTTAAAAATGATATTTTTTTACTAGTGTATATGTAGACCACTGCCACCATGAAGTGATGTGATTATTTTTTCATCACCACAATATATGGATTATACATATAAGTATATTTAATTAAATTATATGTTATTTATTATATGATTATAATTTTTTAAATATAAAATATTACTTACCTTCATTACATAACGATCACTGAAAAATGGAAATGTTACCCATGCGTACTTATGGCCTGCTGTCTCCATGATCATAACATGGTTCATTTTTAATAACCATCATTAATGGTTCATTTTAAAAGTAAAATTTATGTATAAAAATGATAATTAATTCATTATTACTATTTTTTAGATGTTTAAAATTGAAATTTTGACCATATTTAACCTACCGAAGTCATTTTGGACATATAAGCCAAATATCATCAAAACATATTATGTAAACTTAATTGATTAATTAATTGAATATAACATGGAAATAAGTGAATTAAAAGGAATAACACACTTGAAAATGTAATTAATCAAGTAAATAATTAACATAAGTTTTTTATTCAGGAAGATAAAGAACGAACATGATGATTTGGACTCGAGGTAAGGGACTTCGTCTCAATTTCCTTTTGTTGAGGCATATTTTGATGTTATGCAAATATGTTCATTTATGAGGTTTATATACAACCCCATTGGTATTTTGTCTCATTAATTTATATATTATCAAGATATATAAATTTTTTAATGTTATTCTTTCAGGAGGATTACGATTAAAATGTTTCCAATATGGTAAGAGACTTTTCTTTAAAAAAATGTCTTAAAGTTTTCTTCAAACTCTCTTTTTCTTCCATGTCTTGTTTTTTAAATGATTTTAAGAATGAAATTTTATAGATTTTATATTTTTATAAAAATAAATTTATATATTTCATTTAACTATTTTCAAAAGGTAATCTTCATATGGATTGTTTTACTTTCTTTACAAATGATAAAAATAATGTTCTATTTTAACATATATGGAGATAACAACGTTTCCTGCCACCATAATCATTATTTGAATTTTGGATTACATTATAAGATTTCATGTTTTATTCAAATAAAAAAAAATTATTTTGGTATTGAAAATGGGGTTCTAAAAAAATGGGTATTTTGATATCCAAAATATATTTACATATGATTTTAAAGTAGTTTTTCAAATGTTTTATGATGAAAACATGAAAGCATAAAATGTTTTATTCAGGATATGTAACTTGATCATTATATGTTTAATGAGTGATCTTGATATATCTTATTTTATTTGTGTGCTCAAATAGCGTCGGGTGAGCCTAATATAACTTATATGATGGGTTCTCCCAGATAGCACTCCAATTCATTGGGTAATATTTCTTGTCTTAATAGGAAAGAATGAGGGAGTTACCAGAGGGTTTTTTCTTTATATTTAACCAGGATATAATTATTTATGACATGGGATTAAAATAGGTTATGGATGTAATGTTCTAAGTTTCCAAGAAGGGTTTTTATTTTCTTGTTATGAATTTTAATAATTTTGTTTGAGAAAAAAGTGTGTGTGTGTTTCATGTGAAAATTATTTATTTATTTCAATCCAAGAACATTGAGATAATGGTAAAAAATTTCATGGGTTTTTATGTTTTTCACTAGACTCATGATTTTTCTTTATTATTATGTCCCTTAATGAGATTTTTGTACTAATACAACTTTTTAAAGTTTTTTTCTCAAGTTTTAAGGATGGGTAAGGGAAAGGAAGAAGTTAATTTTAAAGTTGTGAATATTTTTCATGAAAATAAATCATGTTTTTTAAAGTTTCATACTATGATAAAAATGGATACTAATTATAAGTGTCCAATTTATATATAAATATATATATATATATCTGTGTGTGTGTGTGTGGGTTTCTTAGGTAATATATTTTACAGATCTCTCTAAAACACTAAAACTAAAAGATATTTGGGAATGTAATAGATTTAATTATAGTTCAAAATCACTATAATATATAATTTCTAAGGTTGATTCGTTACACTTTGGGAGGAATTGAATCACCCACACAATTTTAAAACATATTTTGAATATAACACATCTTGATTGGGAATATATTTTCCCCTCTTTGTATGCTTGAATCCATAACACATTAAACTGGTATAAAATTAGTCATAAAAACCCAATCAACAAGATATGGTAACTAATCACTTACTTCCAACAATTAAATCATGGAAATCAGGTTTATCTTCATAAATTTCAAGATTTTCCAAAAAACTTTTTATTTATAGATTTAATTTATTAACCTTTTATAGTAGGTAGTTGATCCCATAAATACAACCATATAACCACACATAATCATAGATAGAGTACATGTTCACAATAACAAGGAACATCATCTTAATGATCACACAATTTCAAAGTTAATAAATTTAAAGGGTTCATGGTTTAAGATTCATTATAGAACATCTTCTTCTTAGAAAACATTTAAAACATAATTTTATAATATGTAAAATTGGTTTTCAACAAGATATATCAAAACTTCAATGAATACAGTCAATAAAAAAACCACAATCAATACTCAATGTTTCCAAGTCATTTTTTAGGGAAATCATAATTCCTTTAATTTAATTAATTATAAAATTCAAAAAAATAAAAATTTAAAAATACACATGTCATGGTACCATGAATCGGGATTTCCATTCTTAAGTTTAAAATTTGATCACTAAGGAAAAATCCTTCCAATAGTATTAAAATTATACATAATATGTTCTCTTACATTATGTTATCCATTCCCAAATTAAATATTTTTTAAACATTTTAACATGTAGTATACATGCTTTCATATTTAAAAATAAAACATTCTTTTTTATCACAAAATAAAACAAAACATATTGTATCATTATGTTTCATGCTTGACATGATCTAACTAAAAATTATTTAGACATTTCATTACTCTATAAAACATTCTTATACACTGAAATAAACATACAATTATTTTACTTCCATATTTAAATACAACATGATCACTACATAACATGATTTCATATTCTAATTACAACATAATAAATATGTTACATGCTCAAGATTTACATGCTATAAATTTCACAACAAGTCGTACAAATATTTTCAACTTTAGACATTCTCCTAATAATAAACTACTCATGGATTGACAAGTGAGGAATGGTTATTTCAATGCTAAATTTTTTCAATATTTAAAATAATAGGATTAATCGTATAAATAATTTCATGTCTCAATAGGTAACTAAAAGCATGTTTATAATTTTTTTTGAATTTAGAATAAAGAATAAAAATTCATCCTTATAATTTCTACTTAGGTGAATAACCATAGGGTTTTAATTTCTATGTCTACCTTTTATCTTAAGGTTAAACTCTTAGATCATTAGGATCTACCTTATTATCCTTGGTTTAGGATAAATTTTCTTGAGTAAGAACTTTAAATATGAATGGTATGTAAAGATGTTTATATTGGAACCTAAGAGATAGGGATGAAATTTTTCCATGGAAAAAACCACAACAAGAAGGTCCTTTTTAGTAATAGTTTAATGATATTAAGTATAATCCAGTATTTTTTAGTCATAACCGATTACATGAGTAATTTTTTCACTTTTTTTACCAAGAACAATAGCAATAGACCTATCAGAAGCACCACACATCAATTTGAAGGGTAATGCAAAATTTGGGGGTTGTATTATTGTGTTAGATATAAAAAAAATCTTTGATTTCAAGGAATTATCTCTTTAAAACCTCATAAAAATGGAATATAACCCCATTCTCGAGTAGATGAGTGAGTGGTAGTGAAATCCTACTGAATTTATGGATGAATCAATAATAAATTCCAGTATGGCCAAGGAATAAAAAGATGTCTCAAACTGATGTGGGTTTAGGAAGTGATTGGATCACATAAAATTTAGTATGATTGACTTAAATAACCTCTTTTAAAATTATATTTTCTAGAACAATCCCATTAGTAACCATGAAGTGACATTTTTTAAAATTTAGCACAAGGTTACATTTTACACACTTATGTAGGACTTGAGATATTGAATGAAATATGGATTCAAATGACTCATAATAAATGGTAAACTCATCCATAAATACCTCCATGAAATGCTAAATGAATTTGTAAAATATACTCATTATACACCTCTAGAATGTTGCAAGAGAATTGAAAAGAACAAAAGTCATTATATTATATGCATATATCCTAAAGGGGAAAGTGAATGCAATATTTTTTTGGTAATGATGTGTGATTGGGATTTTGAAGTATCCAGTGTATCTATCAAGAAAACAATAATGTGCTTTTTTGGTTAATATTTATATCATTTGATCAAGGAAAAGAAGTGGGTAGTTATATTTTTTTGTTTTATCATTCAATTTTCGATAATCGATTCACACACACAAAATTTTCACTCAAATTATAACCACCTATCCATGTTCATTTGTGACAGAAGTTATACCACCTTTCTTAGTTACCACTAGAATTGGACTAACCCATTCACTATCGAAAATTGGATAGATAATACCAGCTTAAATAATCATGGTGATCTCTTATCTAACTACCCCAAGTATAAGTTGATTGATCCTTATTTGAGGTTGTCTGGTTGGTTTGGATTATTCTTCTAAATGGATATGATAAATGTGAAGGGAAGGGTTGATTCCAATTATGTTATCTAGGGTCCAACCCAAGGCCTTTTTGTTTTTTTCTAACACTTGAATAAGTTTGGACTCCTTAGTTTAGTATGTGGAGAATATACAATGATGGGATAGAGTGTTCATGGAAAAGTAATGCATACTTTTGGTGTTTATAAAGGGTTTTCAGATTAGTTTCATCCTTAGTTAGTGGGCAAGACAACTTAAGAACAAAGGAAGGGACTCAAGTTGGTTTTGATTCATTTTCCATGTTAAAACCCAAGGTGGAACAAAAGATATCAGTGGTGATATTAGATTCCAATGAGTTTTCAAGATCCTTTAGATTGATGTATTTTATAAATAAAATGTCAACATCAACTTCTCCATTTATGACTTAGTTAAAAGAGGTAAAAGTTTCACAAATTCCACTATCATTTGAACATGAATAACATTATGGAATAGGGTTCAATTAACTCTCAATGTTTCCTTAGAAGTATGGATAGATAATGCATAGTGATCCTCTGATGGGTATCACATGGCTTGAAAAATATTGAACTTCTCAAGTTGGCCACCAAATTCCATGGATAAGATACCCACAAGGATATCAATTTTTATTCTAACTTTCATGAGTAATGTTATTGATAGAATCATGGGAGATCAATAGGAATTCATCTCACCTTCCATGTCATGGACATAGAAATTAACTCGGAATATAATATCATTGACCCTGATAAGGACATTATTAATTATTCCCTCATGACTCATAGTTCTTAAATTGGAATATTGTATGTCACCGCTCATTATGTGAAAGGGACAAAGACCAAGGTTGTATAATATAGATTTGGGCATGATATTTATCAAGGATACTAGTTCTATGAGCGTATCATAAAATTTGGAACTCTCTATTTGTTATGTAACTGTAAAGGTACCTAGATCTTTTCAGTTCATGTAAATGATCTATTGGGTTAAAAAAGTTTCATTGGACCTAAGTTTTATTTTATGGGTTCATAATTCCATAATAAATTTTTCATACATAGTGATTTTTTAATTGAATTTAAGAGGGGAATGTTGACTTCAACATGTCTAAACATGTTAAGCATTTCATAATCAGGCTTAAAGGGATTTGTATTATTATATATGGATTGAGTAAAATTAATTGGGTTCCTTAAAGGAATGGAATGAGGTGGGGTAGTGGATTCATGTTATTTTTCTAGATTTTTGTTATTTTTTTCATATCAATATTTAAAGGGGGGTTAGATTATTCACCATGATATGTAGAATTTTTTTTTTAAATTGAAGTTAAATTTCACTTACATTACCCTTGGGGTTGGGAAACTGTTGAGCTGGAAGTTGGTAATAATTATACTATTGTTGTGAACTTAGGTGGGATGCAAGTTAACCAATTTGGTTTTCAATGTTTTTAAGGCTAAAATAGATAAAGGTGGTAAGATATTCTATAGTTATTTACCATGGATGTTTAGAATAACTGGCTTGTCCTGCATTAGGATTTACTTGATTTGGGTTCTTGGGAAAGTGCTCGTATTGGGTTTGTAATTAAGAAGGCTCACTAGGATTGTGGAAACCAAGAGGATCAGGAGGAGGATTACTCCTTTGATGTTGAAAAAAAGGAAAATGTTGTTGGAAGTTACCACCACCATGACCATATTCAAATTGGATTGGATTTTGAGGAAGGAATTGAGGGGGTGAGAGATGATATTACCATATTTCAAGCCTGGTTTATAGGTAGAAGAGAATGTATCAGAGTCGGGTTGGGTGGATTTTATAATAAACTGGCCTGATTGTTGAGGGATAGTGTTCCACTGAGAAAATATTCTATTGATCTCTATTATACCAAAAGAATATGATGGACCATATTATAGTTGTTTACATTTTTCAGTTGGTTGAGATACAAATTTCACGGTTTTTGATAGGTCTAGGGAATAGATATTGTGGAGAAGATGAAGTTGGGGATTTAGCAACCACAACTAGTTGTCTCATAAGACTAGTGAGTTCACTAATCCACTCAGTCATATTTTTGGGCTCTATGGATTGATTCTATTATAATTTTTTTATTTGATCTTGTGCTTGATTATGGAATGGGTTTTTTTAAAACCATGTTTCTTATGATATTTCATACAGTTGTGGGTGTTTTGTTAACAAGATAACCCCCACTTATGGCATCGATGAGAGTTATTTCCATAGAAAATAACCCCTCATTGATGGATTTGAAGTAAATGTATGAATTTTTTAATATATTTATACTTATTTATTTATTATATCAAATATAACTTCTTACTTTTCATTCTATGAAATATATAATAACGTCACTCGTGTGTATGGAAGACTACCTCCATGTGAAACGATGTGATTTTTTTCACTAACAATTTATATAGAAGGTAATAAGGATAATTTTAATGAATATATGTGATATAAATGATATAATTATTATATTCATAAAATATTTATCATTTTTAAAATATAATATATCATTTTATTACACTTAAAAATGATAATTTTTACGTGTGTATATGTAGACCACTGCCACTATGAAGTGATGTGATTATTTTTTTCATCACCAAAATATATGGATGATATATATAAGTATATTTAATGAAATTATATGTTATTTATTATATGATTATAATTTTTTAAATATAAAATATTACTTACCTACTTTCTATAATGATCACTAAAAAATGGAAATGTTAATCATGCGTACTTGTGGCCTACCATCTCCATGATCATAACATAGTTCATTTTTAATAACCATCATTCATGATTCATTTTAAAAGTATAATTTATGTATAAAAATGATAATTAATTAATTATTAACATTTTATAGATGTTTAAAATTGAAATTTTTACCATAGTTAACCTACCAAAGTCATTTTGGACATATAAGCCAAATATCATCAAAACATCTTATTTAAACTTAATTGATTAATTAATTGAATATAACATGGAAATAAGTGAAATAAAAGGAATAATACACTTGAAAATGTTATTAATCAAGTAAATAATTAATATAATTTTTTCATTCAGGAAGATAAAGAACGAACATGATGATTTACACTCGAGGTAAGGGACTTCGTCTCAATTTCCTTTTGTTGAGGCATATTTTGATGTTATGAAAATATGTTCATTTATGAGGTTTATATAAAACCCCATTGGTATGTTATCTCATGAATTTATCTATTATCAAGATATATAATTTTTTTTATGTTATTATTTCAGGGGGGATTATGTTTAAAATGTTTCCATTATGGTAAGATACTTTTCTTAAAAAAAATTCTTAAAGTTTTCTTCAAACTCACTTTTTCTTCCATGTATTGTTTTTTAAATGATTATAAGAATGAAATTTTTTAGATTTGATATTTTTATAAAAAATAAATTTATATATTTTATTTAAATATTTTCAAAAATTAATCTTCATATGGATTGTTTTAATTTCTTTACAAATGAAAAAAATAATGTTCTATTTTAATATATATGGAGACAATAACTTTTTCTGCCACCATAATCGTTATTTGAAGTTTGGATTACATTATAAGATTTCATGTTTTATTCAAAGAAAAAAAATTGGTATTTAAAATGGGGTTCTAAAAAATGGGTATTTTGATATCCAAAAGATATTTACATATGATTTTAAAATAGTTTTTTAAATGTTTTATGATGAAAACATGCAAGCATAAATTGTTTTATTCAGGATATGAAACTTGATCATTATATGTTTAATGGGTGATCTTGATATATCTAATTTTATTGGTGTGCCCATTTAGCGTCGGGTGAGCCCGATATAACTTATATGATGGGTTATCCCAGATATCACTCTAATTCATTGTGTAATATTCCTTGTCTTAATAGGAAAGAATGTGGGAGTTACCAGAGGGTTTCTTCTTTAGATTTAACTAGGCTCTAATTATTTATCACATGGGATTAAAACAGGTTATGGATGTGATGTTATAAGTTTCCAAAAAGGGTTTTCATTTTCTTGTTATGAATTTTAATAATTTTATTTTAGAAAAAGGTGTGTGTGTTTCATGTGAAAATTATTTATTTATTTCAACCAATGAACATTGAGATAAAGGTTAAACATTTCATGCATTTTCATGTTTTTCACGGGACTAATGATTTTTCTTTCTTTTTATGTCCCTTAATGAGATTTCTGTACTAATACAACATTTTAAAGTTTTTATCTCAGGTTTTAAGGATGGGTAAGGGAAAGGAAGAAGTTAATTTTAAAGTTGTGAATATTTTTCATGAAAATAAATCATGTTTTTTTAAAGTTTTATACTATGTGAAAAATGGATACTAATTATAAGTGTTCAATTTATATATATATATATATGGGTTTCTTAGGTAATATTTTTGACATATCTCTCTAAAACACTAAAACTAAAAGATATTTTAGAATGTAAGAGAGTGAATTATAGTTCAAAATCACTAGAATATATAATTTCTAAGGTTGATTCATTACACTTTATGAGGAATTGAATCACCTGCACAATTTTAAAACATATTTTGAATATAACACATCTTGATGGGGAATGGATTTTCCTTTATTTATATGCCTGAATCCATAACACATTAAACTGGCATAAAATCAGTCACAAAAAACCCAATCAACAAGATGTGATAACTAATCATTTACTTGAAATAATTAAAGCATTGAAATCAAGTTTACCTTTATAAATATCAAGATTTTCCAAAAAAAAACTTTTTATTTCTAGATTTAAGTGATTAACCTTTTATAGGAGGTAGGTGATCCCATAAATACATCCATAGAACCACACATAATCATAGATAGAGTGCATGGTCACAATAATAAGGAACATCATCTTAATGATCACACAATTTCAAAGTTAAGAAATTTAAAGGGTTCAGGTTTTATGATTCATTATAGAACATCTTCTTCTTAGACAACATTTAAAACATAATTTTATAATATGTAAAATAGATTTTCAACAAGACATATCAACACTTCAATGAATACAGTCAATAAAAAGGAAACCACAAACAATACTCAATGTTTCTAAATCATTTTTCAGTTAAATCATGATTCCTTTTATTTAATTAATTCTAAAGTTCAGAAAAATAAAATTTTAAAAATACACATGTCATGGTACCATGAATTGGGATTGTCATTCTTAAGTTTAAAATTTGATCACTAAGGAAAAATCATTCCAATAGTATTAAAATTACACATACTATGTTCTCTTAAATTAAGTTATCCATTCCCAAATTAAATATTTTTTAAACATTTTATCATATAGGATACATGCTTTAATATTTAAAAATAAAACATTCTTTTTTATAAAAAAATAAAACAAAATAGGTTGTATCATTATGGTTTATGCTTGACCTGATCTAACTAAACATTCTTAAAACATTTAATTACTCTATAAAACATGCTTATACACTAAAATAAACATACAATTATTTTACTTCCATATTTAAATACAACATGATCACTACATAACATAATTTCATATTCTAATTACAATATAATAAACATGTTACATGATCAAGATTTACATGCTATAAATTTCACAACAAGTCGTACAAATGTTTTCAACTTTAGACATTCTCCTAATAATAAACTACTCATGGATTAACAAGTGAGGAATGGTTATTTCAATGCTAAAGTTTTTCAATAATAAAATAATAGGCCTAATCATATAAATAATTTCAAGTCTTAATAGGATACTAAAAGCATGTTTATAATTTTTTGGGAATTTAGAATAAATAATAAAAATTCAGCCTTACACTGAATTCCTAACATATGGAAGTTACATATCATGAGAAAAAAGTTAACACATTGCATGACTTTCACATTTCAATGTTTGATGTATACATGTATAAATAATCTAGTATAATAATTCCCTTAACCATTATTGGAAGAAGAGATAGATTTTTTATTAGAAAACTTCCAAAGTGTTAACGGTTATCACCGAGCATGTTTATCATTTTCTTAAATTTTAAAACAAATGAAACAAAAAATTATAACCTTGCAATAAATTCTAAACACGTTCTTATAAAATAAAAATGGATTAATACTAAAAAACTAAAATCATTCAAAAAACATGGATCAAGGTATTCTTATCATAGTTTTTAAATTTTAATGAATTTTTAATAATCATTATGGTATTAGAACCTCATATGTGAAAATATATAATTAAATTAAATGGTTAAAAGTAAATTAAAATATTCCTTAACTTGATTATTATGTGGTTTTAATTAAATATAATTACAAGTATAACCTATAAATTGTTTTCCTCTTTGACTTTTACATGATATTTCATTTAATTGGTCCCTTAGTATAGAAATTATTGTTAAATAAAAATGGAAAATTGTAAAATTATGAATCCAATATGTATATATTTTTGTACCTGGTATGTTTTGGTGGTTTAATCAATGTATGGATGGTTGGGGATTTTAAAATCACCAGTGTTATGTGATAACCATGTGTTATGGATTTTCTTGGTTTTAGATGGGTTTTTGTATAGTAGATGATAAACCTGGTGGTTTATTTTTAAATTAGGAGTGATTATGTCAAAATATATTAGAATATTTGTTTGATACTTAAAAGTAATTATTTTTAATGATGGATTTTTAAACTGTGTGGGGCTTGATGTGTGGTCCAGGTAGCAAAGCCTAGTGACCTTATTTGGTGAGACTATAAGTGAGGGAGTTGGAAAATTATATTCTTCATGGTTGTCTCATAAGAGGCCTTATCCTATTTTGGTGAGTTCCTCTAGGTACATGAGGCATAGGTGATGTTTCAGTTTATGATTTTTGTGCATTATGGGTGTATCCTGGTATGTGGTTTGGGAAAGTTTGATGTCGTTTGTCTTTTAAAAGGAAGTATTTGTGTGTTAGTGCTTCAGTTTTGCATATAGTTTTGAAAGGGGTGGGATCATTTGGAAGCATATCACGGGTAGTTATTGTACAAGTGGGATTGGTCTAGTAGATTTAAACACTATCATGGGTGAGGTTCTCTATTAATGGAATAACCTTTGAGGGGTTTTGTATAAACCTTGTAGAAATTTTTAGAAATCCTAAAATACAAAACACTCTGCGTTTTGGTGCTTCAGTAGTATATATAGTTTTTGAGGGTATGGCCATTCATGTTTCTAATCCTATTAGCATGACATGCACCTTTGTAAATCTTTTGGGAGTGTAATTAATTCTTGGGGAGCTTCAAAACAATTCTTAGGTTTTGTGTGGTCATGTGAGTGGTTCATCATTGTTAGATGTTCTGGTATAGAGAAAAATACTAAGAGTTCACTACATTTAGTGAGATTGGAATGCGGTAGATGCATGTCCATTATATTGTGAGTGTGATCTAAGTTTTAGTTATATATGACTCAAGGGTATTTGAGTTGACTATTTATGTTTGGGTTGTGTAGAAGAAGGAAATCATTGGGGTTCAATGGTATCTTGGAAGAAAGCATGTTCTAGGGATACTCTTTGTTGTTGGGTTTGTGGGTTAGGTGGTATGGATGTATACACCCATGATACTGATAATAAAATATCCATGTGTATAGTATGAGGATTCATGCAGTTGTTTAGACGCATGCAAGCATGGTGTCCTCGGGCCTTCAGGTGAGAATTTTGACGTTTTGGTAAGGGAATGAGAATGTGGATGGATCAGGTGTGGTGACATGATTGATCCAGGTGTGAACCTTGAAAAATGTGTCAATGGCTGGCATACTATATGTGAATTCTTGGATTTTGAGTAATGTAATGCATATAAGTTTCAATGATACCCATTGGGGTTATCACTCTAGGATTGGTAGGGAGATAAATTGAATGGTGTGGTGTACACCATCATTCATTTAATATGTGGTCCTAATTATTGATAGGCCTTTTACAGAAAGACTTGGATTACATTACCATGAGCCAGGAATGGGTGATGAGTTGCCTTTCATATTGGTGCTCATGGGTGGGTTGTTTTGTCCCCTTCTAGACATTTTGTTTGGTGACGGATGGGGAATGGGTCATAGTGATCAGGAATAGTTCTATGATGTGATTCAAAAGGTGCTCCTAAGGTTGGCAGTGGGATATTGATAATAGTGAATGTATATTTTACTTTTAAATATGGTTTTTTATTAGGATTAGGCCTTTACTTCAGCTTCAGGTTGGTCTTAGAGCATTCAGAACTACTTCAGTTTGTTGGGGTTCTAGTGGTCATGGTTTAGAACAATGATGGAAATGGATGGTTAATGGTCCAACCATGGAATACAGCCAAAATTTTCTTATGTACATTTATTTTTATGTTTATACAATCATGGGGATGACTTTTAGGTTTATGATATCATGGAAGGGTAGGTTAATGGAACGTTAGTGGATAAATCCAGTCATTTTGTTGGGAGAATTTGGCCAATGGAGGTTTGACTTGTGTTCTAGCATTTAATTGGGTGTGGTGAGTTGAAAACCACATCAGTTATACCATATTGGATATGACATATGCATTTTAGGCATTGATCATGCCTTTTTAGGTTAAACTAACAAGTTCAAGTGTGAAACTTAAATGACTAACACTCATCATCTTTGGTTGTAAATTGAGAATGAGGGGTTGGGCTAATGTCGAACTAGTGTTTTGTGAATAGTTTTTTAAAATGGGTTGGAGACCAAACCTATAATTTCAAGGAGCACAAGATGTGATTTTTTTAGTCTCTTTTTGGAGTTGGATGGCATAGTGGTTAATAATTTTCCAATATGGGATAATCCCTATGGTAGGGAGCACCGTAGGCCTATTGATTAGTTAGTTGGAGACATTGTAAGGTCTCAAGGAATATGAGAACAAGTGAATATCAACTAGGTATTTATTGAAAGTTGTGATAAATGGCTTGTGTAATGGTATTATGATGTTAATATTGAGGTAAGGCCTCAATTCTTAGTATTCTTTGGGTCAAAACAGTAAGTTTGATGAAATGGACTGGTGGGAATAGATTGGTGTTGGCTAGCAGATTTGGTTAGCAAGGTGCAATGTTGGTAGTTTTTTGAACTTTTTAATGCCACTAGACATGAATTTTTATGGTTTATTTGATTAAAATGAGTGGCACTATAATGCATAAGTCAGTTATGTTTCTAATTGTGTTGTTGGTTTCATGTGGTTTGTCTATAAATATTTAGCAAGAGGCTAGTAGTTCTGTGTTGTTAGGACCAATTCTTATTGTGTAGACCTTGAAGAATGTCCTAATGATCTTATTAATACTCAATGTTAAAATTTTATAATGAGATGATATAAGGTGGGGATATTGTATGACCACTTTTTTCATACAAGCGTTCGAAATTCAGAGGAATTTTGAATGCTCATATAGTGGATGGTTTGGATTTGAATTAGGAACTAAAATAAAATTTTGGGTGTGTGTATTTCTTAAAGGGTTGTTTTTTTATGTGGATAGAGTCATAGTATGTTTCTTGGGTTCCTAAATAAGTATAAGAATCTTTGGGTTGAGTTTTAGATATTTTTTGGAGTTTTCAATCCAAAGTGCATGATTTGGTGAGAATGGTTTAGTAGAAACCATACAACACACTATGAATGGGTAACCTTCCAATTTAGTTTATATATTTTATGGTTTATTTTCATTTTCATTTCATAGTTTAGGGTAAAACATGTGATCTTTAAGAGAAACTTTGTGGTGTGGCTTGGGTATGGTAATTGGAAAATTGTTTGTCCAGGGTTTCAGATAAACTATGTGTTACATTGTAAAGTCTTATAAGGATGATTTTAATGGTTGGAACATATTTTGTAAACCATGAAGAAAACCCATCAAATATTGGGGGTTTTAGACAGTTATGACCACATGGTTGGTGCATAGTTTTATAAGTTGTATGACCAAGCTATGCACCCTTTAAAATTGAGTTTTTATTAATTTTCTCTTATGGGTTTTAAACATAACCCCACACCTTTTCTCCCACATTTTAACCCATTAAACTCTCCCATGACCTCCTTATCCTAACTCTACTCCTTGGTGATTCTCCCTCTTTTCTTGTTCATTTTAATATCTATTTATGGTGTTGTAAATATTTAGGTAAGGTTACGACTCCACCATCATCTTTTCTTTTTTTTTCCTTCACTTTAAATAGACCTCTTTATATGTTCTTATAATATGTCCTATTTTAGGGATTTTAACTCATTCTTAATTTTCCTCTAGTTTAGGATGAATCTATGTTTGGTACTATATGAGTGGAATTTTATAAGTTTAAGGTAAGAGGTACCTACATCTTTTACATAGTCTTGCTTAATTTTCCAAGTTCATATGTTGAAGGCTACACTGATGTAACTTCCATTTACCCTATAACTAAAATTTAAACCTTAAATACAGATTTCCTTTTCCACATACCCTTATACGTGATATTATTTAGTTAACAGGAAGGTGATTCTCATGGGATGATCCACATGAGAAAAAATATTGATAAAACAATAATGTAAAAGCTAAAAATAGAAATGGTTTGAGAGTATGATGAATAGGTGATTTAAGAAATAGTAAATTGGTTATAGTTTTGAACCCTGTTTGTATTGTAAACCTATAAATAATGAAAGGTAACTCAAAAAAATCCTTAGTTTTGTATTGGAACCTCAAATGGTAAAATATTAATGGATAAAAGATATTCCCTAGTATGAAATGAAATGCGAGATTATATTTTGATATTGACTTAATAAATGGGTAAACCATGTTTTATGAAATAGAGAGTGAATATTATTAAATGAATTTTTGGGTTGTAAAAAATGAAATTTTAAGGTGATTTGGCTAATGTAAATAGTAAAATTGGATCGAGGTGGTAAATGGTAATTAGTGAAACATTAAATGCCTATTGAAATGATAAATTGATATAATCCTTTATTAAAGGTTATTGATGTTAATGTAAATTTCTTAGGTTGGTCATGGTACTTAAATATAACTAATACTAGGGTGAGAACCTAGATTCCATGTGACACTTAATTATTGGGAATATCGGGATAATCTCCTTGGATTTCGTTTGACATTCAATATAGAATAAGTAGGAATTTCGGGATGAGAACCATGGATTACATATGGAACATGAGTTTTTGATTATAGGATGAGATATATAGATTCTACATGTTACCATATTCTTGTAACTCTCATGATGAGTACCTTGGTTTTTTGTGATACATGATATTTATGAATGCTGGCATGGGCATTATATGTCATGGGAATGTCAGGATGATCACTTGAATTCTATGTGATACTTTATGATACTCGGGAACTCTAAGTTGAGCACCTAGATTCTGTGTGGTTACTTATAGAGGTATGGTCATCTTAACATTCTTATATACACCCTATCTCTAGAAAAAGTAGGTAAGCCTAATCCTAGACATCACTACGTATCCCAAGACATCATGAGTTTTGTATATTTGTTTTAAATCACCTCCTTTATTTATTATACCTCATGTTAACTTCTTTATCAAAATGTTTATTTATGGATTTTGTTACTATTGGAAAACTAAGTTTTACTCACACACTGCTCGAGCTTCCATGTCACTTACATACCCAAGAATATGCTACCTGTTTGCAAAGATGGACTAGGGTAGATGCCTGATGTTTGGTGTATAGTTAGGGTTCTAGGATGGAGAATGGGATTTTGGGAATAGGTTAGGTTTTGATACCATTTTGTGGTTTCTTCCAATAATTTATTTTAGTTTCATTTTGTATTGGTGTACCTATGGAATGTTTTCAATGTATGACTACCTCGATTATTTAGTTTACAGTTCATTCATTAGGCAATGGTTATTTTGTTTATTGTTGAACTCTTTTTTGGATTTTGTTTCATTTAATTATTACTATTGAATTATATCTAGATGGTATTATTTATACTAGTGTTTTACTCTAATAAATAGGTATATTTTCCCCATTGTTCCACAATAAACCAATTCTTCTAGTCGAAAACATCTAGCATATGGAGAGGCATTTCTGAATTCATGTGGTGCACCAACTTAGAGAATTGGTTTAGTGGATTATGGGTTGGGGCATTACATTGAGAACTTATATACGGATAATTAATTGGTTTACTGTGGAAATGTAGAATTTTGTGAGAATACCCATGTTAAGTAATGAATTAAATATAATGGAGTGGTTTATGTGAATCTGAAATTGTGGTAGATATTGAAGATGAGATATACCACTGTGTTTTGATGTGCATTTTGTGTTGAATTATGTGATTTTTGTGGATCTTGTGGGGATTTACCATTGATGTTGGTTACTATATTCAGGTTGAAATGTGTTGGATAGTGAAACCATGGTTAGTTGTCTTGGTATGTATTATGAAATGATTTATGGTGGTTGTGATGGGTGGTTTTTGTAGTGAAATGGTTGGGTAGTGGGGATGGATTAATATATGTTATGCTATGATGTGGTGTTGGTTGATGTGGTTGGATGAGATGTAGTGTGGTTCAATTGTTTCTTTCTTGGTTAGCTAGAGAATAAATTTTTAAATGATAAAAATGATATATCATGTGTTGATAAATGAATAAATGTGGGATGAAATTAAATATTAGTGAGGTATAAATTTTATGAGTGGTAATTAGATTAAATGATTTAAAAGATAAATTAATGGGTGATGTTAATGTTAAATGAAATGGATTATTAAATGGAAGTTAGTGGAAACTCGTTAATTATATAAATGGTGGGATGTGTAAGTGAAAAGGGAAAATGAAATGTTGATTGTGTATGGCTTGGTTTTATAGTGTCTTAAATTAGTTGTGTTAGTGAATAGTGGCATAGGTTTTGAGACATTGTGGTGCTGTCTTAAGACATTTTGGTGATCCTCTTGTGAACTCATAGGTTGGGATTGTTTGTTATATATTTATCATGTATCTTCATGTTATTTATATAAACACCCCCATCCAATTTGGATAACCTTACCAATTTTCAAAGTTTTTGGATTTTAGGTGTTTTCTCCAACATCTAAGATAGTGTTAAACTGGATATCTATATGCCCCCTCCTCTCTGCTCTTCCTTCAGCAGTAGTGATGATGATGAGTTGGTGTTAGAGATCACCCTGTGATAATGGGTTGGTGTTAGAGATCACCCATTTATGATGGGTTGATGTTAAATATTTCCCTATGATTATAGGTTAGGGTTAGAGATCACCCAATGATGATGAGTATTTGAAATATGGTGGGGGTTATCCATGGCAGTATGATTGAATGAGGTTTATGTCCTTCACATTCATGATACACTACTTCCCTAGATATGAGACATGATGAGGTGATAAGGATATTTTTTTTTTGGACAATGATTAATGATAACATGAGATACTAGGCCTTTCCATGGTGGGGTAGGTAGGGATACATCTCTACCTACATCATAAATGGGTCGATATGTGATGTAATGTGCATAAAAAGGATGGTAGTACAATAAATTTGACATTGGGGTTGAGTGAGACAAATAAATTAGGAATCAATTATAGGGAACCTTTTTTTTATATTCCTTTGATTATATATAATTATATTATATACATTATTTGGTTATAGATTCGTGATGAGGTTGGGATGGATAGATGACCTATTTAGGTGCATTTTGGTTATTTTATTTGTTAAATGGTGAATTATTATTCTCTTTTCACACCTACATGAGAGACCTTTGGTATGATATTGTTTATTATAAATGTTATTCTATCCCTATATATATATATTGTTTTTATGGTTTCCATGAGGACTTTAGGGACCATTATTGACATTAATTTCCTAGATATTGGAGTCCTTATTGAATTTTTTTCATGGAATTGTCTTTTTGGTTTTCACTTGGAGACTTTTATTGTAGTTTTTGAAATTTGCATGCATTGTGGGATGGTTGGTTTCATTTTCTTTATATTATATGATGGAGTTGTTTGGTGATTGATAACGTATCTTCTAATCTTACTTTTTTCTTGAGGGAAATGCCTCACATATGTGATATTTTTTAACTATCGATACTAGTTGTTAACCCATGACCTATTAGAGTAATGGATCAAGGGTCATTGTCACTATGTCTTCATTGTTAGCCTAAGAGGGGTACCTTTAGATGGAGGAGGGTCGTTATAGAGACTTTTTTCACAAAAAATATAATTTCATTGACATATACAATGATAATCAGATTCTGATTGGACAAATCCTTTATATATAGGTTGTTATCAACCTTTCCTTTTAAAAAATTCATATCCTTAAAGCATCCACCAATATTAGAGTACCAAAACTTATGGGTTTTTTTAAACCATACAATGATTTATTTAACTTATACGCCATTCTATAAAATTTTTATAATATGAAAACCTCATGTTTCTCATTGAAAATTTCTTATTCCAAGTCTCTATTTAAGAAGGAAAAATTCACATATATTTTATAAAACTTGTGACGTCTACATTTTTTCACTACCAAGAACATTCTGATATATTCTAGACTTTCCATTGGTAAAATTTTTTTCTTCAAAATCTACCCCTTCCATTTATGAATATACTTTTACAACAAGTATACTTTATTCTTTTTTACATCACCTTTCTCATTAAATTTTCTTCTAAACATTAAATTTCTTTAAATTACATTTTTAGGTTCAGTTCATGGAACTATATCCCAAATGGAATTTTTTTAATTTGATCATGCTTATAATTTATGTTATTGATCAATTATTCATGCGTAAGTAACTCTAAAATATATTGGGTTAAAGTTGAGAAATGATAGTAGTTTGGATCTCAATTCTTAATAGTATTCTAGATTAGAATAATTCCCTTTGATTGACACTAATATTTTCAGAATCAATATGTTTTTTAAACTTTTAAAATCGTAGTATCTGATTTGTAACAATTTCTTCATCACTAGTCTCGTCTGATCCACTTTCAACTATATTTTTTTTCATTTCTAGCTTCTTCTTTAATATATTATTTATAAATATGCTCAGTAGTATCTTTTATATTCTCATATGATTCTCTAAATATAAATTCTATTGTGGACTAATTTTCAACGACTCTAACCTCACAATAATCAAAATGTTTGTGAAAAAATTTATTATATCACTTATAGAAATTTTCATTGGATTGGTAGCCTATGAAAATCACCATTTCAAATTTTTATTTGAAATTTCCAAAATTAGTGTATTTAATCTTCAATAAACAAGGGATTATAAAGAATTTTCAATACTCCATATTTTAATTTTTTTAACCTCATTTCATATGGGGTATTTTTTGTCTCAGGTATCAATAAAAATTTGTTTTGTATATAGATATCTATGAAAATAAATTATATTTGGAAATATTTGGATAGTTTATACTCAAAAAATATTTCCATGCCCATATCCACAATACTTTTATGTATTTTTCTTAGTTAAATCATTCTACTGGGGAGTGTATGGTGCACTAAATTGGTATTTAATCCCATTATTTAAAAGACGATTTTGAAATTAATTGTACTATATTTCCTACCAATATCTATTCTTATCTTCAATATGTAAACTCAAAACTCCTTATCTTTTCTTCTAAATATTTTGAACATGTAAATTGCATCAGACTTTTGTTTCATTAACAAATTTTTTTATATGATTTAAATAATATAGGGATGTAATAAAATAAAAATAAACTCTAGAATATTGATGTCTCATAAAACTACTTAAATATAAATGAATGGGCTCTATTGGCCTAGTAGATTGAATATACACTCTTTTAGGTATTTATTAGACCATATTCTCCTTTTGGAAAGATTCACAAATAACCACTTTCCATTTTAATTTGGAGAAGTTATCCCACATATTCATGATTTGAAATTTCACTCAAATTTATTTGACCAAGGTGGGTATATCTTCTATTCCAAATATTATTCTCATATTTTTCACTTTAGTTGAAAGAGTTGGATGGGTCATAAATTTTAAATAGGTTTCCACTTATTTTATATCATTTATATATAACTCTTCTATATTTAAAATTATTGATGGTGTATGGATTTTTCTTAAATACAACATCATTTCTATTATCATGTGATTATATTACCCTTATAAGGATATGTTTCAATCCTTCTATATAAAGGAAAAAATTATTTAGGCCTCTTTTATTTAATATCACTAGGACTAATACCATTAATTCTTAAATAAATGTCATCGTAAAATTTTATTTTCCCTTCATCATGATCTTCTATTCTTTTGAAAACTTTTTTGTATCCAAAAATGTGTGAGGAAGATCTGCTATATATAATCCAAGTCTTTCCTTTTTTCATGATTTCAATTCCATTTCAATAAAAAATATTTTTCTCCTTGATTTAACTTCTAAATAGCTTTACACTTTTCATTATAGTAATATTTTTTAGGAATTTTGGTCATTAATTTTTCTATATAGTGACCATGTTGGTTACATTTTCCACATATTTCATATAAACACTCAAATATATCTTGTGTGTATTAGTTTGATTTATTGTTTCTCATATCTTGATTCTTATGTGATTATCTTCTAATTTTCTCAAGGTAATCCCCATTTCTTTATTTCATATTCCTAATATAGTCATATTATGACAAAATGAGTAGTATTTGCGCACAAAAGTTCCATAGAACCAGTAGTACTGACCAAATTTGGGTCTTCCATAATAATATAATTTTTTTCTATAATTTTTTTTGTTTTTATATAGCTATGTGTTTTTCTTTCTTCTATATTGGTAAGGATGTTCTTATTGGAATTTTATTCTCTTCCTTAGATATATAAGAGTGTTTATCACAACCATTATTTTATTAAACATGTCTATATTTTGAATTTGAACTTTTATTGTTTGTCAAAATATAATTACATTGAAACATAGAAGGTTAAGATTTGACTTTCTTTTTTGATCTCCCTATCTCAACTAATTTTGATGGATCAATATTGACTTCCACTACCATATTGTGATCATTCCTAATATTTCTCATTGATTTTTCAACATAAAGGAATTTAGATTATGACTTTAAAATTTTTTCATCTTTTATCTTGAGTTTTTATTCAATATATTTTAGTATCTTTCCTTTCTCATCACTTTTCGTATTTAGTTTATTGATTTCATCAATGTTTTTAACTTCATTTTTGACAGTTTAATCTCTATATTTAGTTTCCTTTCCATATTAATTCTTCAAAAGTATAAAATATTTCTTTATATTATTACTCTAATCAAGAGATTCTTCTAATTCATATTTTATCATGTGATCAATATAGGTAAATTCAATTTATTCTTCCTCATTGATTAAGGTCACATCATGATTCTCTACATGATTAATAAAAAAATTATGTTGTTAGAATTTTGATATTATGATGTACCATTGGATAAAAAGTCTTATTTATCTTATTTACTCATCAACTTTCTTGTCGTTCGTCTTGAAAACTTCTTCCTGATATCACTAGATTTGTTTTCATAATTTGAAGTTTTACCCAAAGTCTTGCTTTCAGATGTTTCATTTTGTTCATTTACCTACAATTTAGTTCTCTTTCACCATGGATATTTTATGGAAAAGTGTCCAATTCCATCACAATTGAAGAATTTGTGTGGTAGTTTGCATTTATATTTTTTGAGGTAGTGTAACTGTCAGGTTGGTCATGGCTAGGGTTACTTGGGTGGAAAGGCTATCAGAATTGAGCAAAATTGTCGCAGGGACATGAGGTGTCAGATATGTTGTGGTTTGCGAACTTATTTTGGTGATTAATGCTCACCCAAAACTTTGAGTAATTTTCACATAGGTAGACTCTGTGATGAGTTGGTTTTGACCACTCCTTGGGTAGAGGCCCTCGATACATGTGTCTAGGTACAATTATTTTGGGGGTTCTTGTCATAGAAAAACATGTGGAAGGTGAAGAGCCTTCAGGGGAATGTGTTGAGATTATCGGATTGGGGGAAAAGGATCTCCAAGATTTGAGGGAAGACTTTCTTGTCCCGCGGGTTACTAATTTGAGGGAACAAATCGATGTCCCTCCAGTTACTGATTTGATGGTAGACATCATTATCCCTCCAATTACTATTTGAGGACAGGAATCGATGCTCCTCCAGTTGTTGTGACATGGACAAGCATGGGATTTTGAGCAGGGACACTATTGTTTGGGGCGCCTTTGGGACATTAGTACTTGAGACACGAGGATTAAGGAGGCACATGTTTTTGGGTTACATGATAGATATTTTGACATTGTCCAAAGCAGGTTACACTCCATGGTGGTTGCTGAGCACCACTGGAGTTTATGTTTATTTGTGAATTGTATTGTATACTGCTTTCCTTATAAATTCATGCCTACTTAAACACTTGTATTAGGTATTCACCATTGGGTGGTATTATATTGTGATTCATCTCACACTATACATGGTCCTTTTAGGACACATGTATAATTTATGGATTTACATGTAGGAAAGAGATCATCTTTAGGAGCTGGATTGTATTAGTTATTGCATGGAGATGGTATGGACCTTGAGGTCTTTCCTAGGTGGAGTTTACTTTGTTTTTCTTTCTTCCCTGTATCATCAGGCTTACCTTGTTTATTGTAGCTACTATTGGTTAGCCATTGGAACCCCCTTTATATATTTACTTTCTATGGATGCATAACTGGTCTATTCTATTAGTTGTTACAAGTGGTTTCACCCTACTATTGTGTTTACCTTCCGTTGTTGTTGCCTCTACTTTGCTTCTATTGTTTATCTTCTATTGATTGTGCTTCTGCTCTACGGGTCTGGTTCGATTCTGCTGCATCGTTTATTTCTTTTGCATGTTATAAATTATTTCTCAGACTAGTAAAATTATTATCCTCCAAGAGGGTATATCCACCCCAATATACCAATAATACCCTTGCTACTAGTCGGGAGCCTTTGGAGTTTGGGGAGGTGCACCTAAGGTAGTAACACCCAACTATTTTAGCACTATTGTGTGGATTTTTGGGTCTGAGATGTTGCATATTTCTTTTAATTTATCATGATAATATAAATTTTCGGGATAAAGAATTTTTACTCAAAGATTTCATACCTTTGATAACCTACCAAGAATATAAAAAGAATTATTAGATATTGAAATTAAATTCACTAATCTCATAATTTTCAAAATAGATAAACTATTTGAATTAGTGATGTTCGAGTAGTGGATGAATACATGGATGTATTTCCTAATTTTGTGGTAGGTTTTATTCCTGGTCATGAGGTTAAGTTTATTGTTGAATTAGTTCATAATTATAAGCCTATTTACAAACCCCCCTATTGAATGGTGAAGTGAGGCTGATTGTCACCTATCGATCATTGAAAGGTCTGGTACTCTACTATTGTGTAGGGTAGCACTCGTGTCAAATCCATGGTGATGGTATATTTTTTATAGTCAATTGATTTTTTAGTCTTTTTAATGAGATGTTTTTTGTAGAGATTAATTAAATTTATTGATGGATTAAGTTTTATTTAATAATTTATAAATATTGGGGTGAGTTCATTATTGGGGATTTAAGATTATGATATCCTTGATCTTTGTGTTATATTGCATTAAATTAGCACCTAATTTACAATATGATTTTGATTTTAATTCTCAAGTGTTTAGGATTTAATCTAAGAATTAACTTAAATAGGGTTATAATATCAATAAATAATTGTGTATTTTAGTGTATTTATGGTTCCAATATTTTGTGGAATCCACTCGTTAAACAAAATATTTCATTAATCTGTGAAATTTTAAGTTCAACATACACAATATTAACCTAACGAATATTTAATGAGAAAAATCTACCAATCACTTAACATCCAAAAATTATGAATCACCCTAATGGTATATTTACTCATCCATTGATATGTTTAGTAATCTAGATATAGTTGTTATGATAATTTTTTAAATTAATAAAAAATAAAGTAATGAGAGGAGAAAAATAATTGTGCACTAAACATACACAAATAAAGGGAGGTAAACACATGCTTTTGATTGAATAGGAAAGTGAAATAGGAAATATTTTTTTATTGATTTAAACTATATTAATACCATTGATTTTAAAATATATAATTTTTATGAGAATAATAGATAATTAATATAAAACATGCATTAAAACTCAAATGAAATTACAATCATAATTACACAATTACAATTCAAATCACTTGAAGTATATGAAAAGAAATAAAATAAGAATGGTATCTCAAGTAGAAAATTGAGTTTGGAAGGTCCCACTAGGAATTTGTAAAGTATTTTTTCATTATAATTTATCCTCTTAAGTGCTTAATTTCCAACCACTATCAAGGAGAATAGGGATATGAATTTATATTCAAAGGTAATTGATTGTTTGCCATCTGAAACATCCCTTCAAGTTGGCTAAAAAATTTGACCATTTAGATAGCTGAATCTCAAGATATAATATACTTAAAATTTATATGTGTGTGTGTGTGTGTGTAAATTTCACCCTCAAAATTGGGCAGCCATTAGATTTTTAGATCCAATGTTATGGTTGTTTTACCAAACCATATATTGTTGTCTCGAAATATCCAGAAACTTTCCATGGCCAGAATGTGAATCCATTTATATCTATTAATATTCCCTAAAATATAAAAAAAATAGTATATAATGTTGGAAGACTATATCTTTAATTCCTCCCCGCAAATGTACAGCTCAATTAGACCTCTATATTGGGATAAAAGACAAGAATTTTGGGCTTCTTTAAAATCTCAGATAGAATTGTGGGCTGGAATTTCATTCATAAATTGGGCCATTTATTGGTTTATTTGGACCTTAAAATATTTATCTAATATTTATCCATGTATAACATAATATATTATGGAGTTTAATTAAATTTTAGTTTTTTAATTGAGCCCGGATATTCAACCATCATGGCTGGTCTAGTTTTCATCCCAAATTTGGTGGGTAGTCTTATATGGTTCATATAACCCTTTATATGGATGAAATAGCCAAAACTAGAGTTGAATAATTTGTAGTAAATTTAATTAGGAACCACAAAAAATTATAATCATACAATTTGGATAATTAAGTTTATATGTATGGAAAAAATAGTAAATTACCTTGAATTTGGATTAATTCAAGAAATTCTCATAAATTATATTTAATATTAAAACATGGAAAATATGTACCATTTATTCACTTTTACTTGAAAATAATTAAGGTTGTAGATAAAAAAGTTATGAAAAAATAATAACATCAACACCACCACACATAGGCTTATTCATGTCTTTATATACAACAAACATGAAAACACAAATAAATGATTTTTACTCTCCAAAAAATATTGAAATTTGGTTTTCTCCAATCAAGGGGGTCTATAATAGTTCACTCCACTATAATGAATTCCACCACAAATTGTTATAGAAAAAATTATCCAAAATCAAATATTTTTACATGCTCAAAATTAGAAATGGAAAATGTGGGCACTCAAAACTCAATCCTCTCAGGATGATGTGAATTTATCAAGGAGGTTCACTCATTCACCAACCAAAAGTGAAATTATAAATTTTGTATGATCTCTTATCTTACATTCACTATCATAAAGTTCACAATAATTAAGAATTATTTTTTATGTATTTTTCAGTGTTTATTGGATGGTAGTAATATAATTTCACAAAGATAGGAAAAGAGGGGTAAAACACTAACATGGAAAAATCAATGCATAATTTTTTTGAAATGAAACATAGAAGGAATGGAAACACATGTTTACAAGTATATAAATGTGCAAAGTAATATTATAGAGGGAAAAAATTGGAAGGGGATTAAAAGATGGAAAATGTACAAAACACAAAACTTCCCCAAATATTCAAGAAAACAAGATGAAAATGTTCTTTTTTTCTTTTCTTTTCAATTTTTACTTTTTTTTAAATTTGTACATCGAAATAATCTCATAGTCATCTCTAAAACCTTGTTTAATCTCCTCAAGATACTAATTTTAATAGTTATAATAAGATAAAAGTTTGAGGAAGAGTGATTTGTGACCTACCCAAGACTCAACCCATTATTTTTTATCTTTTTATTTTTTTAGTTGTATTTTTTGAAAACTTTTCAATAACATTTGTAAAAAATGACATAAAAATTAATCCATTCCCAAAAATCATCTAATGAAAACCTCTCTCTATACTTAAATGGATTATTTACTTTAATCATATGATAACACATTTAAAACCAAGGAAATAGAACCCAAAATGAAATCCATTCCCCTATAATTATATTTTAATAAATTTTGAAATGAAAATCCCTGTATATGTTTGATGAGACAATATTTTTGTATTGTAATGTGGCTATCAAAAAAAAGGTTTTTCAAATTATTAAAGGGGATTTCAAAGGGAGGATCAATATAAGGGTAATGATTGGTTTTTTTCTCATGTGGTTCAAAAAATTCCTCTATCATATTAATGTATGCTAAAGTAGGAAATTCATATTGAAGGTCCATATAATCAAGAATCACAATCAGAGGTGAAAGAAAATAATATTAAAAGATTGTTACAAGTAACCTTTAAAATAAAATATAATGTTGTTCCTCATGGTTGAAGAAGAATCATTTTACAAATAAAATATTGAGCATTCCAAATTTTTTGGTCTTGAAATAAAATTCTTTATCCAAATTTACAATAAAAATAAAAAATGTTTAAGATGAAAACAAGTGTTTTTAATCCCCAAAATGGTTGGAAAAAATTTCAAAATTTAATGATGAGTAATTTTGATTTATTTTTTTAGTTTTTTAGTTTTTTATTATTTTTTAAATACACACCCACACCAAATAGAAAGAGTAGGAAAAGTGTTTTATGAAGAAAGTGGTAAAAAAATAGAGAAAAGTTGAGAATAAGAGAGGAAAAATAAGAAAGTGATAGAGAGAGGATGGGGGAGATAAGGAGAGGGATTTAAAGGGAAATTTATTCCCTCTTGTTTGTATTTGGTGGGTTTCCACCTCCATCCAGTAGTGGATCTACTATAGTATTTGAGGATATAGTGGAATTCGATGTGGTTATTTGGGTTTGTCTCCTCTCAGGGTGATTCTTTAACTGATGTTCATTAATAATGAATGAAATTTTATAAAGGCTCATGTACTTGCATATAACCAAATGGAAAAACATTAGTAACAATAAAAGGACATTCCCAATGACAATTAATCTTACCTAGGTGAAGTTGAAATTGAGAATTGAAGATAATTACTTTTTCACCTTCATGAAATACATTTCGTAGGATTTGTTTTCTATGGATTACCATAGCCTTTTATTTATAGATATTATAATTCTAATAATAATAAATTCAAAGTTCCTCTGATTCATCAAACTGCAACATTATCTCTTCACCTATTTTTTTACAATAAAAATTAACAAAATTAACAAAAAAATGAATTGTTTTGGTTTTCAGATGGAAAATGGAATGATATACCAAAAAATATCCTAAATGGAGAAATACAAATGGGTTTTTTATAGTAATTTCAATAATTCCAAAGAAATTAACCAATTATTTCAAACCAGCTTTTCTTATGGTCTTAACAATTCCCTCAATCACTATTTTTTTCTTCTCTATTATAAAGTTCATTCATTGTATTTGTTTTGGGGTGATACATAGTTGATGTTTTATGTAAAATACCATTATTTTTTAAAATATAATCCATGGTTAGATTATAGAAATGAGTTCCTAAGTCACTTAACAAAGTACACAAAGTTCCAAATTGTTGGAAAATGTGGGTTTTGAGGAACTTGCTCATAGTATAGTGGATTTAAAATAAACCCACTTAGGAATATAGTCGACCATAATAAGACTATAGGAGAATCAATTAGAGGGGGAAACGGTCCAATGAAATCAATGCCCCAAACATTAAATATATCAAAGTTTATTAAAGTCTTTTGGATCATTTCATTTCATTTAGAAATTAAGAGAAACGTTTTTCAAGTGGGGCCTGATTTAAAGAACTCATGTGAGTCCTTGAAGAGTGAATTCCAAAAGAATCTAGAGTCAAGGACCTATTGAGAGGTCATTTATGGTTCAAACTGTCCACTACCACGAATTGACTGAAATATTTCTAATATGGAGGAATGTTTGTCTTCATTAGCACACCTTCTAATCACCATGTCAGCACCAGTTTTATAAAGTTTATTATCTTCCAAAAAATGTTATTTTTAATCACTTTTTATCTTTTATTTTTATTATTTTAAAAAAAATCAGGAAAAACACCATCAACCAAGTAATTTAAAATTGTGGAATAACATGCTAACTTTGGAGTGAGAGCTAAGAGGTGTTCATTAGGAAATTCAGGATCGATGATTTCAAAATGAGAGGAATTATAATTTCTGCTCATGTGAAAAACCATAGGGTTTTAATTTCTAGGTCTACCTTTAATCTCAAGGTTAAACTCTTAGATCATTAGGATCTACCATATTAGCCTTGGTTTAGAATCAATTTTCTTGAGTAAGAACTTTAAATTTGAATGGTATGTAAAGATGATTATTTTGGAACCTAAGAGATAGGGATGAAATTTATCCATGGAAAAAACCGCAGCTATAAGGTCCTTTTTTGTAATAGTTTAATGAGATTGAGTTTAATCCAGTATTTTTTAGTCATAACAGATTACATGAGTAATTTTTTCTCTTTTTTTACCAAGAACAACAGCAATGGACCAATCAGAAGCACTACGCATCAATTTGAAGGTTAATTAGAAATTTGGTGGTTGGATTATTGTGTTAGATATAAAAAATCTTTTATTTCAAGGAATTATCTCTTTAAAACCTCATAAAAATGGAATATAACATCATTCTGGAGTAGATGAGTGAGTGGTAGGGAAATCCTACTGAAGTTATGGATGAATCAATAATAGTTTCCAGTATGGACAAGGAATAAAAATATCTCTCAAACTGATGTGGGCTCAGTAAGTGATTGTATCACCTATAATTTAGTATGATTTACCTCAATAACCTCTTTTAAAATTTTATTTTCTAGAACAATCCCATTAGTAACCGTGAAGTGACATTTTTCAAAATTTAGCACAAGGTTAAATTTGACACACTTATGTAGGACTAGAGATTTTGAATGAAATATGGATTCAAATGACTCATAATAAATTTTAAACTCATCCATGAAGACCTCCATGCAATGATAAATGAATTTGTAAAATATACTCATTATTCACCTCTATAATGTTTCAAGAGAATTGAAAAGTCCAAAAGTCATTATCCTATATTCATATATTTCAAAGGGGAAATTGAATGAAATATTTTCTTGGTCATGAGGTGTGATTTGGATTTTGAAGTAGCCAGTGTATCCATCAAGAAAACAATAATGTGATTTTTTTCTAATATTTATATCATCTGATCAAGTAAAGGAGGTGGGTAGTGATATTTTTTTGTTTTATCATTCAATTTTCGATAATCGATTCACACACACAATTTTTTTACTCAAATTATAACCACCCCTCTATGTTCATTTGGGACATTAGTTATACCACCTTTCTTAGTTTGCGATTGAATTGGACTAACCCATTCACTATCGAAAATTGGGTGGATAATTCCACCTTAAATAATCATGGTGATATCTTCTCTAACTACCCCAAGTATAAGTGGATTTATCCTTATTTGAGATTGTCTGGTTGGTTTCTATTATTCTTCTAAATGGATATGATAAATGATAAGGGAAGGGTTGATGCCAAGTATGTCATCTAGGGTCCAACCCAAGGCCTTTTTGTTTTTCTATAACACTTTAATAAGTTTGTAGTCCTCAGTTTAGTATGTGGAGAAGAGAAAATGGTGGGATAATAGTGATCATGGAAAATTAATTCATAATTTTTGTGTGTATGTAGGGGTTTCATATTAGTTTCATCCTTTGTTAGTGGGGAAGACAACTTAAGAAAAAAGGAAGGTATTTAAGTTGGTTTTGATTCATTTACCTTATTAAAACCCAAGGTGTAACAAAAGATATCAGTGGTGATATTAGATTCCAATGAGTTTTCAATATCCTTTAGATTGATGGAGTATATAAATAAAATGTCAACATCAACTTCTCCATTTATGACTTGGTTAATAGAGGTAAAAGTTTCACAAATTCCTCTATCATTAGAACATGAATAACATGATGGAATAGGGTTCAATTAAATCTCAATGTTTCCTTAGAAGTATGGATAGAGAATGCAGAGTGATCCTCTGATGGGTATCACGTGGCTTGAAAAATATTGAACTTCGCAAGTTGGCCTTTAAATTCCATGGATAAGATACCCACAAGGATATCAATTTTTATTCTAACTTTCATGAGTAATGTTCATGATAGAATCAGGGGAGATCAAGAGGAATACATCTCACCTTCCATGTCATGGTCATAGAAATTAACTGGGAAGATAATATCATTGACCTAGATAAGAACATTTTTAATTATTCCCTCATGAATCATAGTACTTCAATTGGATAATTAGATCTCACTACTCATTAGGTGAAAGGGACCTAGAATAGGGTTGTATACTATAGATTTGGGCATGAAATTCATCAAGTATACTAGTTCTATGAGTGCATCATAAAATTTGTAACTCCCTATTTGGCATGTAAACATAAAGGTACCTAGATATTTTCAGTTCATGGGAATGATCTATTGGGTTAAAACATTTTCAATGGACCTAAGTTTTATTTTATGGCTTCATAATTCCATAATAAATTTTTCATACATAGGTATTTTTTAATGGAATTTAAGAGGGTAATTTTGACTTTAACATGTCTAAACATGTCAAGCATTTCATAATTAGGATTAATGGGCTTCATATGATTATATATGGATTGAGTAAAATGAATTGGGTTTCTTAAAGGAATGGAATGAGGTGAGGTAGTGGATTCATGTTATTTTTATAGATTTTTTTTATTTTTTTCATATCAATATTTGAAGAGGTTTTAGAGGATTACCCATTACATATAGAATTTTTTTTCCAGATTGAAGTGAAATTTCACTTACATTACCCTTGGGGTTGGGAAACTCTTGATCTTGGAGTTGGTAAGAATTATACTATTTTTGCGAACTTAGGTGGGTTGCAAGTTAACCAATTTGGTTTTCAATGTTTTTAAGGATAAAATAGATAAAGGTGGGAAGATATTTTATAGTGCTTTACCATGGCTATTTAGAATAACCGGAATGTCCTGCATTAGTATTTACTTGAATTGGGTTCTTGGTAAAGTACTTGTATTGGGTTTTTAATTAAGAAGGATTACTCCTTTGATGTTGAGGAACAAAAGGAAAATGTTGTCGGAAGTTACCACCACCTTGACCATATTCAAATTGGATTGGATTTTGAGAAAGGAAATGAGGGGGTGAGAGATGATATTACCATATGTCAAGCCTGGTTTATAGGTAAAATAGAAGGTATCAGAGTTCGGTTGGATGGATTTTATAATAAATTGACCTGATTGTTGAGGGATGGTGTTCCACTGAGAAAATATTTTGTTGATCTCCATTATACAAAAAGAATATCATGGACCATATTATAGTTTTTTACATTTTTCATTTGGGTGAGATACAAGTTTCACAGTTTTTGATAGGTCCAGGGAATAGAGATTGTGGAGAAGATGAAGTTGGGGATTTAGCAACCACAGCTAGTAGTCGCATAAGATAAGTGAGTTAACTAATCCACTCTGTCATCTTTTTGGGATCTATAGATTAATTCTATTATACTTGTTTTACTTGATCATGTGCTTGATTATGGAATGGATGTTTTTTGAAACCGTGTTTCTTATGATATCTCATGCAGTTGTGGGTGTTTTGTTAACAAGAGAACCCCCACTTGTGGCATCGATGAGAGTTATTTCCATAGACAATGACCCCTCATAGATGTATTTGAATTAAATGTATGAAATTTTTAATATATTTATACTTATGTAGTTATTATATCAAATATAACTTCTTAATTTTCATTCTATGAGATATATAATAATGTCTCTCGTGTGTACAACAGACTACCTACATGTGAAGCGATGGGATTTGTTTTTCACTAACAATTTATATGGAAGGTAATAAGGATAATTTTAATGAATATATGTGATATAAATGATATCATTATTATATTCATAAAATATTTATCATTTTTAAAATATAGTATATCATTTTATTACACTTAAAAATGATATTTTTTTACGTGTGTATATGTAGACCACTGCCACCATGAAGTGATGTGATTATTTTTTCATCACCAAAATATATGGATTATATATATAAGTATATTTAATGAAATTAATGTTATTTATTATATGATTATAATTTTTTAAATATAAAATATTACTTACCTTCTTTACATAATGATCACTGAAAAATGGAAATGTTACCCATGCGTACTTATGGCCTACCGTCTCCATGATCGTAACATAGTTCATTTTTAATAACCATCATTCATGATTCATTTTAGAAGTAAAATTTATGTATAAAAATGATAATTAATTCATTATTACTATTTTTTATATGTTTAAAATTGAAATTTTGACCATATTTAACCTACCGAAGTCATTTTGGACATATAAGCCAAATATCATCAAAACATATTATGTAAACTTAATTGATTAATTAATTGAATATAACATGGAAATAAGTGAATTAAAAGGAATAACACACTTGAAAATGTAATTAATCAAGTAAATAATTAACATTAATTTTTTTATTCAGGAAGATAAAGAACGAACATGATGATTCAGACTCGAGGTAAGGGACTTCATCTCAATTTCCTTTTGTTGAGGCATATTTTGATCTTATGAAAATATGTTCATTTATGAGGTTTATATACAACCCCATTGGTATTTTATCTCATGAATTTATATATTATTAGGATATATAAATTTTTTTAATGTTATTCTTTCATGGGGATTATGATTAAAATGTTTCCAATATGGTAAGAGACTTTTCTTTAAAAAAATTGTCTTAAAGTTTTCTTCAAACTCTCTTTTTCTTCCATGTCTTGTTTTTTAAATGATTTTAAGAATGAAATTTCATATATGTGATATTTTTATAAAAATAAATTTATATATTTCATTTAAATATTTTTAAAAGGTAATCTTCATATGGATTTTTTTACTTTCTTTACAAATGATAAAAATAATGTTCTATTTTAACATATATGGAGACAACAACTTTTCCTGCCACCATAATCATTATTTGAAGTTTGGATTACATTATAAGATTTCATGTTTTATTCAAATAAAAAAAATTATTTTTCTATTGAAAATGGGGTTATAAAAAATGGGTATTTTGATATCCAAAAGATATTTACATATGATTTTAAAATAGTTTTTAAAATGTTTTATGATGAAAACATGCAAACATAAAATTTTTTATTCAGGATATGAAACTTGATCATTATATTTTTAATGGGTGATCATGATATATCTTATATAATTGGTGTGACCATATAGCATCGGGTGATCCCGATATAACTTAGATGATGGGTTCTCCCAGATAGCCCTCCAATTCATTGGGTAATATTCCTTGTATTAACAGGAAAGAATGAGGGAGTTACCAGAGGTTTTCTTCTTTAGATTTAACCAGGATCAAATTATTTATGACATGGGATTAAAACAGGTTATGGATGTGATGTTCTAAGTTTCCAAAAATGGTTTTTATTTTCTTGTTATGAATTTTAATAATTTTATTTGAGAAAAAAGTGTGTGTGCGTTTCAAGTGAAAATTAGTTATTTATTTCAATCAAAGAAAATTGAGATAAAGGTAAAACATTTCATGGGCTTTCATGTTTTTCACTAGACTAATTATTTTTCTTTCTTTTTATATCCCTTAATGATATTTTTGTACTAAGACTCCATTTTAAAGTTTTTTTCTCAGGTTTTAAGGATATGTAAGGGAAAGGAAGAAGTTAATTTTAAAGTTGTGAATATTTTTCATGAAAAGAAATCATGTTTTTTTTAAGTTTTATACTATGAGAAAAATGGATACTAATTAGAAGTTTTCAATTTATATATATATTTATATGGGTTTCTTAGGTAATATTTTTGACATATCTCTCTAAAACACTAAAACTAAAAGATATTTGGGAATTTAAGAGAGTGAATTATAGTCCAAAATAACTATAATATATAATGTCTAAGGTTGATTCGTTACACTTTGGGAGGAATTGAATCACCCACACAATTTTAAAACATATTTTGAATATAACACATCTTGATTGGGAATTGATTTTCCCCTCTTTGTATGCTTGAATCCATAACACATTAAACTGGCATAAAATCAATCACAAAAAACCCAATCAACAATATATGGTAACTAATCACTTACTTTAAATAATTAAACCATCGAAATCAAGTTTATCTTCATAAATTTCATGATTTTCCAAAAAACTTTTTATTTCTATAATTAAGTGATTAACCTTTTATAAGAGGTAGGTGATCCCATTAATACAACCATAGAACCACACATAATCATAGATAGAGTACATGTTCACAATAACAAGGAACATCATATTAATGATCACACAATTTCGAATTTAAGAAATTTAAAGGGTTCATGGTTTAAGATTCATTATAGAACATCTTCTTCTCAGACAACATTTAAAACATAATTTTATAATATGTAAAATAGGTTTTCAATAAGACATATTAATACTTCAATGAATACAGTCAATAAAAAAGGAAACCACAAGAAACACTCAATGTTTCCAAGTCATTTTTTAGGGAAATCATAATTCCTTTCATTTAATTAATTCTAAAATTCGGAAAAATAAAAAATTTAAAAATACGCATGTCATGGTACCATGAATTGGGATTTCCATTCTTAAGTTTAAAATTTGATCACTAAGGAAAAATTCTTCCAATAGTATTAAAATTATATATACTATGTTCTCTTACATTATGTTATCCATTCCCAAATTAAATATTTTTTAAAAATTTTAACATGTAGTATACAAGCTTTCATATTTAAAAATAAAACATTCTTTTTTATCAAAAAATAAAACAAAACATGTTGTATCATTATGTTTCATGCTTGACATGATCTAACTAAACATTCCTTAAACATTTCATTACTCTATAAAACATCCTTATACACAAAAATAAACATACAATTATTTTACTTCCATATTTAAATACAACATGATCACTACATAACATGATTTCATATTCTAATTACAACATAATAAACATATTACATTCCCAAGATTTAAATGCTATAACAAGTTGTACAAATGTTTTCAACTTTAGACATTCTCCCAATAATAAACTACTCATGGATTAACAAGTGAGGAATGGTTATTTCAATGCTAAATTTTTTTCAATATTTAAAATAATAGGATTAATTGTATAAATAATTTCAAGTCTCAATAGGATACCAAAAGCATGTTTATAATTTTTTGGTAATTTAGAATAAATAATAAAAATTCATCCTTACAATGAATTCTTAACATGTGGAAGTTACATAACAAGAGAAAAAATTTAACACATGGCATGACATTCACATTTCAATGTTTGATGTATACATGTATAAATATTATAGTATAATAATTCCCTTAACCATGATTGGAAGAAGAGATAGATTTTTTATTAGAAAAATTCCTAAGTGTTAACGGTTATCACCGAGCATGTTTATCATTTTATAAAATTTTAAAAAAAATGAAACAAAAAATTATAACCTTGCAATAAATTACAAACACATTATTATAAAATAAAAATAGATTAATACTAAAAAACTACAATCATTCCAAAAACATTGATCAAGGTATTCTTATCATAGTTTTTAAATTTTAATGAATTTTTAATAATCATGATGGTATCAGAACCTCAGATGTGAAAATATATAATTAAATTAAATGGTTAAAAGTAAATTACAAGATTCCTTAACTTGATTATTATGTGGTTTTAATAAAATATAATTACAAGTATAACCTATAAATTATTTTCCTCTTTGACTTTTACATGATATTTCATTTAATATGTACCTTGGTATGGAAATTATTGTTAAATAAAAATGGAAAATTGTAAAATTATGAATCCATTATGTATATATTATTGGACCTGGTATGTTTTCCTGGTTGACTCAATGTATGGATGGTTGGGGATTTTAAAATCACCAGTGTTATGTGATAACCATGTGTTATGGATTTTATTGGGTTTAGATGGGTTTTTGTATAGTGGATGGTAACCATAGTGGTTTATTCCTAAATCAATAGTGATTAAGTCAAAATATATTAGAATATTGTTTTGAGACTTAAAAGTAATTATTTGTAATGTTAGATTTTTGAACTATGTGGGGCTTGATGTGTGGGCCAGGTGGAAAAGCCTAGTGACCTTATTTTGTGATACTATAAGTGAGGGAATTGGAAAATTATATTCTTCATGGTTGTCTCATAAGAGGCCTTATCCTATTTTGGTGAGTTCCTCTAGGAACATGAGGCATAGGTGATGTTTCAGTTTATGATTTTTGTGCATGATGTGTGTATCCTGGTATGTGGTTTAGGAAATTTTGATGTCGTTTGTATTTTAAAAGGAAGTATATGTGTGTTAGTGCTTCAGTTTTTCATGTAGTTTCTAAAGGGATGGGATCATTTGGAAGCATAGCCCGGTAGTGATTAAAGAAGAAAGATTGTTCTAGTGGATTTAAACACTATCAAGGGTGAGGTTCTCTATTAATGGAATAACCTTTGATGGGTTTTTTGTAAACCTTGTAGAAATTCTTGGAAATCCTAAAATAAAAAACACTCTGAGTTTTGGTGCTTTAGTAGTATATATTGTCTTCTAGGGCAGGACCATTCAGGTTTCTAAGCTTGTTAGCATGAGATACACCTTTGTAAATGTGTTGGGAAACAATTCTTAGGTTTTGAGTGGTCATGTGAGTGGTTCATCATTGTTAGATGTTCTGGTATTGAGAAAACACTAAGGGTTTACTAAATTTAGTGAGACTAGAATGCGGTAGATTCATGTCCATTAGATTGGGTGTGTGATCTAAGTTTTATTGATATGTGACTCAATGGTATTTGAGTAGAGTCTTTCTATTTGGGTTGTGTAGGAGTAGGAAACCATTGGGGATTAATGGTATCTTGGAAGAAATCATGTTCTAGGGATACACTATGTTGTTGGGTTTGTGGGTTAGGTGGTATGGATGTATACACCCATGATACTGATAAGAAAATATCCATGTGTATGGTATGAGGACTGATGTGGTTGTTTAGAGGCATGCAAGCATGGTGTCCCCAGGCCTTCAGGTGAGAATTTTGACGTTATAGTAAGGGAATGAGAATTTGGATGGATCAGGTGTGGTGACATGATTGATCCAGGTTTGAACCTTGAAAAATGTGTCAATGGGTTTCATACTAGATGTGAATTATTGTATTTTGAGGAATGGAATGCATATAAGTTTCAATGATACCCATTTGGGTTAGCACTCTAGGATTGGTAGGGAGATAAAATGAATGGTGTGGTGTACACCATCGTTCATTTAATATGTGGTCCTAATTATTGATAGGCCTTTTACAGAAATACTTGGATTACATTACCATGATTCAGGAATGGGTGATGAGTTTCCTTTCATATTGGTTCTCATGGGTGGGTAGTTTTGTCCCCTTCTAGACATTTTGTTTAGTGATAGATGGGGAATGGGTCATAGTGATGAGGAATGATTCTATGATGTGATGAAAAAGGTGCTCCTAAGGTTGGCAGCGGGATATCGACAATAGTGAATGTCTATTTTACTTTTAAATAAGTTTTTTTTTGGGATTAGGCCTTGACTTCAGCTTCAGGTTGGTCTTAGAGTAGTCAGAACTACTTCAGTTTGTTGGGGTTCTAGTGGTCATGGTTTGGAACAATGATGGAAATGGATGGTTAATGGTCCAACTATGTAATACATACAAAATTTTATTATATAATTTTATAGTCATGTTCATATAATCATGGGGATGAATTTTAGGTTTATGATATCATGGATGGGTAGGTTAATGGAATGTTAGTGGATAAATCTAGGCATTTTTTGGGAGAAGTTGGCCAAAGCAGGTTTGACTTGTTTTCTAGCATGTAATTGGGTGCGGTGAGTTGAAACCACATCAGGTATGTCATATTGGATATGACATATGCATTTTAGGCATTGATCATGACTTTTGAGGTTAAACTAACAAGTTTAAGTGTGAAACTTAAATAACTAACACTCATCATCTTTGGTTGTAAATTGAGGATGAGGGGTTGGGCTAATGTCAAACTATTGTTTTGTGAATAGATTTTTATAATGGGTTAGAGACCACACCTATAATTTCAAGGAGCACAAGATGTTATTTTTTTAGGCTCTTTTTGGAGTTGGAGGGCACAGTGGTTAATAATTTTCCAATATGGGATAAACCCTATTGTGGGGAGCACCATAGGCCTATTGATTAGTTAGTTGGAGACATTGTAGGGTCTCAAGGAATATGGGAACATGTGAATATCAACTTGGTATTTAGTGAAAGTTGTGATAAATGGATTTTGGAATGGTATGATGATGTTAATATTGTGGTAAGGCCTCAATTCATTGTATTCTTTGGGGCAAATATGTAAGTTTGATAAAATGGACTGGTAGGAATATATTGGTGTTGGCTAGCAGATTTGGTTAACAAGGTGTAATGTTGGTAGTTTTTTGAACTTTTTAATACCACTAGACATGCATATTTTTGGTGTATTTGATTAAAATTAGTGGCACTATAATGAATAAGTCAGTTATTTTTCTAAGGGTGTTGTTGGTTTAACGTGGTTTGTCTATAAATTTTTAGCAAGAGGCTAGTAGGTTGGTGTTGTTAGGACTAATTATTATTTTTTAGACCTTGAAGAATGTCCTAGTGATCTCATAAATACTCAATGGTACAATTTTATAATGAGATTATAAAAGGTGGGGATATTGTATGACTACTTTTTTCATACAAGTGTTCAAAATTCAGAGGAATTTTGAATTCTCATCTTGTGGATGGTTTGGATTTAAATTAGGAACTAAAATTAAATTTTGGGTGTATGTATGTCTTAAAGGGTTGTTTTTTATGTGTATAGAGTCATAATATGTTTCTTGGGTTCCAAAATAAGTTTAACAATCTTTGGGTTGAGTTTTAGATATTTTTTGGAGTTTTCAATCCAAAGTGCATGATTTGGTGGGAATGGTTTAGTAAAAACCATGAAACACACTATGAATGGGTCATCTTCCAATTTAGTTTATATATTTTATGGATTATTTTCATTTTCATTTCATATTTTATGGTAAACCATGTTATATTTAAGGGAAACTTTGTGGTGTGGCTTGGGTATGGTAATTGGAAAATGGTTTGTGTAGGGTTTCAGATAAATTGTGTGTTATATTGTAAAGGATTCTAAGGATGATTTTAAAGGTTGAAACATATTTTGTGAACCATGAAGACAAACCATCAAATATGGGGGGTTTTAGATAGTTATGACCACATGGTTGGTGCATAGTTTTATAAACTATTCGACCAAGCTATGCACACTTTAAAATTGGGTTTATACTAATTTTATCTTATGGGTATTAAACTTAACCCCACACCTTTTCTCCCAAATTTTAACCCATTACCTCCTTATCCTAACTCTCCTCCATGGTGATTTTCCATCTTTTCTTGTTCATTTTAACATATATTTATGGTGTTTCTAAATCTTTAGGTAAGGTTATGACTCCACCATCATCTATTCTTTTTGTCCTTCACTTTCAATAGACCTCTTTCTATGTTTTTCTAATATTTCCTATTTTAGGGATTTTAAATCATTCTTAATTTTCCTCTAGTTTAGGATGAGTCAATGTTTGGTACTATATTAGTGGAATTATATAAGTTTAAGGTAAGAGGTACCTACATCTTTCCCATAGTCTTTATTAATTTTCCAAGTCCATATGTTGAAGGCTACACTGATGTATCTTCAATTTACCCTATAATTAAAATTAAAACCTTAAATATAAATTTCCTTTTCCGCATGCCCTTATACGTGATGTTATTTAGTTAACAGGAAGGTGATTCTCATGGGATGATCCACATGAGAGAAAAAAACAATAATTTAAATGCTAAAAATATAAATGGTTAGAGAGTATGATTAATAGGTGGTTTAAGAAATAGTAAATTGGTTATAGTTTTGAACTATTTTTATATTGTGAATTTGTAATTAATTAAAGGTAACTCAAAAAAATCCTTAGTTTAGTATTGTAACCTCAAATGGTTAAATAATAATGGATAAATGATATTCTCTTTCATGAAATGAAATGCGATATTATATTTTGATATTGAATTAATAAATGGGTAAACCATATTTTATGAAATGGGGAGTGAATATTATTAAATGAGTTGATGGGTTGTAAAAAATGAAATTTAAGGTGAGATGGCTAATGTAAATGGTAAAATTGGATCGAGGTGGTAAATAGTAATTAGTGAAACATTAAATTCCTATTGAAATGATAAATTAAAATACTCCTTTATTAAAGGTTATTGATGTTAATGTAAATTCCTTGGGGTGGTCATGGTACTTAAATATAGCTAATACTAGGGTGAGAACCTAGATTCCATGTGACACTTGATGATTGGGAATATCGGGATAAGCTCATTGGATTCCATTTCACATTCAATATAGAATAAGTAGGAATTTCGGGATGAGCACCATGAATTACATATGGAACATGAGTTTGTAATTATAGGATGATATCTATGGATTCTACATGATACCATATTCTTGTAACTCTCATGATGAGTACCTAGGTTTTTTATGATACATGATATTTAGGAATGCTGGCATGGGCATTAGATGTCATGGGAATGTCAAGATGATCACTTGGATTCTATGTGATACTTTATGATACTCAGGAACTCTAAGATGAGCACCTATATTATGTGTGGTTACTTATAGAGGTATGGTCATCTTAACATTCTTATATACACCCCGACTCTAGAAAAAGTAGGTAAGCCTAATCCCAGACATCACTACGTATCCCAAGACATCATGAGTTTTGTATATTTGTTTTAAATCACCTCCTTTATTTATTATACCTCACATTAACTTCTTTATCAAAAAATTTATTTATGGATTTTGTTACTATTGGAAAACTAAGTTGTACTCATACACTACTCGAGCTTCCATGTCACTTACATACCTGAGAAGATGATACCTATTTGCAAGGATGGACTACGGTAGATGCCTGATTTTTGGTGTTTAGTTAGGGTTCTAGGATGGAGAATGGGATTTTGGGACTAGGTTAGGTTTTGAGACCATTTGGTGGTTTCTTCCAATAATTTATTTTAGGTTCATTTTGGATTGGTGTACTTATGGATTGTTTTCAATGTATGACTACCTGGATTATTTAGTTTACAGTTCATTCATTATGTGATGGTTATATTGTTTATTGTTGAATTTTTTTGTATGTTGTTTCATTTAATTTTTACTATTGTATTATATCTAGATGGTATTATTTCTAATATTGTTTTACTCTAATAAATGGGTATATTTTCCCCATTATACCACTATAAACCAATTATTCTAGTCGACAACCTCTAGCATACAGAGAGGCATTCTTGAATTCATGTGGTGCACCAACTTAGAGAATCGGTTTAGTGTATTATGGGTTGGGGCATTATATTTATAACTTATATACGGATAATTAATTGGTTTACCATGGAAATATAGAATTTTTCGAGAATACCCATGTTAATTAATGAAGTAAATGTAATGGAGTGGTATATGTGAATTTGAAATTGTGGTAGATATTGAAGATGAGATATATCGATGTGTGTTGATGTGAATTTTGTGTTGAATTATGTGATTTGTGTGGATCTTGTGGGGATTTACCATTGATGTTGGTTACTGTATTCAGGGTGAAATGTGTTGGATAGTGAATCCATGGTTAGTTGTCTTGGTATGTAATATGAGATGAATTATGGTGGTTGTGATGTGTGGCTATAGTAGTGAAATGTTTGGGTAGTGGGGATGGATTAATATATGTTATGATATGATGTGGTGTTGGTTGATGTGGGTGGATGAGATTCAGTGTGGTTTAATTTTTTTTTTTTTTTGTTAGCTAGAGAATAAATTTTGAAATGATAAAAATGATATATCATTGGTTGATAAATGAATAAATGTGGGATGGAATTAAATATTAGTGTGGGATAAATTTTTTGAGTGGTTATTAGATTAAATGAAATAAAAGATAAATTAATGGGCGATTTTAATGTTAAATGAAATGGATTAGTAAATGAGAGTTAGTGGAAACTCATTAATTATAGAAATGGTGGGACATGTAAGTGAAAAGGGAAAATGAAATGTGGCTTGTGTATGGCTTGGTTTTATGGTTTGTTCAATTAGTTGTGTTAGTGGACAGTGGCATAGGTTTTGAGACTTTGTGGTGATGTCTTTAGACATTTTGGTGATCCCGTTGTGAACTAATAGGTTGGTATTGTTTGTTATATATTTACCTTTTATTTTCTTGTTATTTATATAAAAACCCCCCATACAATTTGGATAACCTTACCAATTCCCAAAGTTTTTGTATTTTAGGTGTTTTCCTCAACATCTAAGATATTGGTAAACTAGATATCTATATACCCCCTCCTCCCCGCTCTTCCTTCAGGAGTAGTGATGATGATGAGTTAGTATATGAGATCACCCGGTGATAATGGGTTGGTGTTAGAGATAGCCCATTTATGATGGATTGATGTTAAATATTTCTCTATGATTATAGGTTATAGTTATAGATCACCTAATGATGATGAGTATTTGATATATAGTGGGGGTCATCCATGGCAGTATGATGGAATGAGCTTTATGTCCTTCACATTCATGATACACTACTTCCCTGGATATGAGACGTGATGAGGTGATAAGGCTATGTTTTTTGGACAATGATTAATGCTAACATGAGATACTAGGACTTTCTGTGGTGGGGTAGGTAGGTATACATCTCTACCTACATCATAGATGGGTGGATATGTGATGTTATGTGCATAAAAGGGATGGTAGTACAATACATTTGACATTGGGGTTGAGTGAGACAAATAAATTAGGAATAAATTATAGGTAACCTTTCCTTTATATTCCTTTTATTATATATTATTATATTATATACATTATTTGGTTAGAGTTTCGTGATGAGGTTGGGATGGATAGATGACCTATTTAGGTGCATTTTGGTTATTTTATTTGTTCAATGGTGCATTATTATTCTCTTTTTACACCTACATGAGAGACCTTTGGTATGACATTGTTTATTATAAATGTTATTCTACCCCTATATATATATTGTTTTTATGGTTTCCATGAGGACTTTAGGGACCATTCTAGACATTAATTTCCTAGATATTGGAGTCCTTATTGAATTTTTTTCATGGAATTGTCTTTTTGGTTTTCACTTAGAGACTTTTATTGTATTTTTTGAATTGGGCATGCATTGTGGGATGGTTGGTTTCATTTTCTTTATATTATGTAATGGATTTGTTTGGTTATTGATAACCTATATCTTGATATTACTTTTCTATTGAGGTAAATGCCTCCCATATGTGATATCTTTTTAACTATCGATACTACTTGTTAACCCATGACCTATTAGAGTTGGGAATCAAGGGTCATTGTCACTCTTTCTTCATTGTTAGCCTAAGAGAGGTACCTTTAGAGGGAGTAGGGTCGTTATAGAGACTTTTTTTCCCAAAAAATATAATTTCATCAACATATAAAATGATAATCTGATTCTAATTGGACAAATCCTTTACATATAATTTGTTATCAACCATTCATTTTGAAAAAATAATATACTTAAAGCATTCACCAATATTAGAGTACCAAAACTTATGGGTTTTTCTAAACCATACAACGATTTATTTAACTTCTACGCCATTCCACCATATTTTTATAATATGAAACCCTCATGTTTCTCATTGAAATTTTTTTATTCCAAGTCTCTATTTAAGAAGGAACACTTCACATATATTTCATAAACCTTGTGATGTTTATGTTTTTTCACTACCAAGAACATTCTGATATATTCTAGACTTTCCACTGGTCAAATTTTTTTCTTCAAAATATACTTCTTCCATTTATGAATATACTTTTACAACAAGTATACTTTATTCATTTTTACTTCAGCTTTCTCATTAAATTTTCTTCTAAACATTAAATTTCTTCCAATTACATTTTTAGGTTCGGTTCATGGAACTATATCCCAAGTGGATTTTTTTTAATTTGATAATGCTTATAATTTATGTTATTGATCCATTATTCATTCTTAAGTAACTCTAAAATAGATTGGGTTTCAAGTTGAGAAATGATAGAAGTTTGGATCTAAATTCTTAATAGTATTCTAGATTAGACTAATTCCATTTGGTTGAAAATAATATTTTTAGAATCAATATGTTTTTTAAACTTTTAATATCTTAATATCTGATTTGTAACACTTTCTTCATCACTAGTCTGATATGAGCCACTTTCAACTATATTTTTTAACATTTATAGCTTCTTATTTAATATATTATATATAAATATGATCATTAGTATATTTTATATTCTCATATTCTTCTCTAATTATAAATTCTATTGTGGACTAATTTTCAATAACTCTAACCTCACAATAATCAAAATGTTTGTGAAAATTTTTATTATATCACTTATAGAAATTTTCATTGGATTGGTAGCCTATGAAAATTCCCACTTCAAATTTTTCATTGAAATTTCCAAAATTAGTGTATTTAATATTCAATAAACAAGGGATTATAAAGAATTTGTAATGCTACATGTTTTTATTTTTTTTTAACCTCATTTCATATTGGGTATTTTTTATCTCTGGTATCAATTAAATTTTGTTTTGTATATAGATATCTATGAAAATAAATCATATTTGGATATATTTGGAGAGTTTATACTCAGAAAATATTTCCATTCCCATATCCACAATACTTTTGTTTATTTTTCTTAGTTAAATCATTCTACCGGGGAGTGTATGGTGCACTAAAATGGTATTTAATCTCATTATTTAAAATATGATTTTGAAATTAATTGTACTATATTTTCTACCAATATCTATTCTTATCTTCAATATGTAAAATCCAAACTCCTTATCTTTTCTTCTAAATATTTTGAACATGTAAATTGCATCAGACTTTTGTTTCATTAACAGATTTTTTTATATGATTTGAATAATATATTAATGTAATAAAATAAAAATCAACACTTGAATATTCATGTCTCATACAACTGCACAAATCTAAATGAATGGGTTCTATTGGCCTAGTAGGTTGAATATCCACTCTTTTAGGTATATGTTATACCATATTCTCCTTTTGGACAGATTCACAAATAACCACTTTCCATTTCAATTAGGAGAAGTTATATCACATATTCATGATTTGAAATTGCACTCAAATTTATTTGACCAACATGGGTATGTATTCTATTCCAAATATTATTATCATATTTTTCACTTTAGTTGAAAGAGTTGGTTGGGTCATAAATTTTAAATAGGTTTCCACTTATTCTATATCCTTTATAAATAAATGTTCTATATTTCAAATTATTGATGGTGTATGGATTTTTCTTAAAAACAACATCATTTCTATTATCATGTAATTATATTACCCTTAGAAGGATATGTTTCAAGCCTTATATATAAAGTAAAAAAAAATATTTGGGCCTCTTTCATTTAATATCACCAGGACCAATACCATTAATTGTTAGATAAATGCCATTGTAAAATTTTGTTTTCCCTTCATCATGATCTTCTATGTTTTTGAAAAAAAAATTGTATCCAAACATGTGTGAGGAAGATCTACTATATAGAATCCAAGTATTTCCTTTTTTCATGATTTCAATGCCACTTCAATAAAAAAAAAATTGTTCTCCTTGATTTAAATTTTGAATAGATTTACCCTTTTCATTATAGTAATATGTTTTAGGAATTTTGGTCATTAATTTTTCTATATAGTGACCACGTTGGTTACATTTTCTACATATTTCATATAAACACTCAAATATATATTGTGTGTATTAGTTTGATTCATTATTTCTCACAGCTTAATTCTTATGTGATTCTCTTCTAATATTCTTAAAGTCAATCCCCATTTCTTTATTTCATCTTCCTGATAGAGTCATATTATGCCCACATGAGTAGGATTTGTGCACAAAAGTTCCATAGCACTAGTAGTACTGACTAAATTTGGGTCTTCCATAGTAATAGAAATTATTTCTATATATTTTTTTTAGATAGTTATGTGTTTTTCTTTCTTCTATATTGGGAAGGATGTTCTTATTGTAATTTTCTTCTCTTACTTAGATATATAACAGTGTTTCTCACCACCATTATTTTATTAAACAAGACTATATTTAGAATTTGAACTTGTATTATTAGTCAAAATATAATTATATTGAAACATATAAGGTTAAGATTTGACCTGATCTTTTGATCTCCCTATCTCAACTAATTTTGATGTATCAATATTGACTTCCACTACAATATTGTGATCATACCTAATATTTCTCATTTCTTTTTCAACATAAAGGCATTTAGATTATGACTTTATGATCTGTTCATCTTTTAGCTTGAGTTTTTATTCAAGATATTTTAGTATCTCTCCTTTATCAGCACTTTTCAGCTTTAGTTTCTTGATTTAACCAAATTTTTTAACTTCATTTTTGATAGTTTAATCTCTATATTTAGTTTTCTTTCTATATTAATTTGTAAAAAGTATAACATATTTCTTTATATTAGTACTATGATCAATAGATTCTTCTAATTCATATTTTATCTTGTGATCTATATGGGTAAATTCACTTTATTCTTCCTCATTGATTGAGGTCACATCATGATTCTCCACATGATTAATAAAAAATTTATGTTGTTAGAAGTTTGATATTCTGATGGACTATTAGATAAAGAGACTTATTTATCTTATTTACTCGTCAACTTTCTTGTCTTTTTTCTTGAAAACTTCTTCCTTCTATCACTAGATTTGTTTTCATCATTTGAAGTTTTACCCAAAGTCTTGCTTTTAGATGTGTCATTTTGTTCATATAACTAAAAATTATTTCTCTTTCCCCATGGATATTTTATTGAAAAGTGTCCAATTCCATCACAATTGAAGAATTTTTGTGGCAGTTTGCCTTTATATTTTTTCATTTTTTCTGAAATTCTTAGAGATAAGAGACATGATTCTCTTATAATGGCAAATGAAAAGTAATTGGTCTCAGAAAATTTAGTGTTTCATATTTAATAATTATTTATAAAGTCTTATTTATTGATATTTTCGATTAAGATATTATTATTATAAGTACTATAGTTTTATTAGTCTTAGACAAGTTGATCTTATTTAATGATATCTTATACAATTAAAAATTAAAAAAAATGTGGAGATGTAACTTATTTTAAGTGTTATAGTTTAATAGATGCTTAAACTATTGTTTTAAATTCATAACTAATTTTGAAACAAAATTTTTATCATCAACAAATAGGATTTGAATTTTGGTATTATGTGTAGTGATTTATATATAAAATCAGTACAACTTAGATAATTACATGTTTTTAAAAGGTTATGTTTTATTATCAGTTTTATTTTTATTTATCATATGATTATATTCGTAATAAATGTTAAAACTTTTATTTTTAGTTTGTAGAATTTTTTTATCCTCACCCATATAATTGGATTGATCTGGATTATTTATGGGGAGTTTAGGCTAATTATTTCACAATTTTGAATAATTTTTAGTTCAACTATTTACATTTTGTTATTTATCAATGAAATTGTAAACTTGTTTTATTTGTAACCAATTTGTAATATAAATAGGTATTATATAATTGTACTTGAAGTTATACTACTAGAATTTCCTACTGTATTTCTATAATTTTACTGTATTGTATGTTTTCATATTATATTTTTAACTAAATTTTAAAAAAAAAATATGTCTTATATTATTATAACCAGCATAAAAAATAATTTCTACATCGGTTATTATATAACCAACATGGAAAGATTGTGATTTTTAAATTTTAAAGGGGTTTTTAATATCAGTTACACAGATAATTGAAATAGAATTATGATTTTTATATTATTTAAAATATCCAATGATAGAAATCCTTTTCTATACTAGTGGTGGTTCTTCCATGTGGCATATTGTAGCTCACATTTTTTTTAATCTTTATTATTTCACAACCATGACCTATAAATCATCTTATAACCATGGAATGGTTTGTTCCTTTTCTTTGAACATTATTTTATCTTTTTTAAAAGTTATTCACCACTTATAAAACTTTATATACTACCTAAATAGACAATAATAAATATTTAAATCATTAATTATTTCACCAAATATAGAGTATGAATCTTCATTTTTCAATTGAATGTTAACTTCTCAATGCATTGATTAGATTTTCCAGGGTAAGTCACTTCTAATCTTTCCTTTTATATATCATCCAGAGTCACTTTGATAACTCAAATACAAGTTTTATAGATATTATATATATCACCATGTCCTCTTTTTATCCTATGTATTTTCAAGATATGCTCACCTTGTATGAAATGATCTCCATATTTCTGCTTGATATAAATCCATTACAGATTAGCAAAAAATACAACTTCAATTGAAAAAAAAATCGGTTACGTAACCATTAGTAACAATAAGGTTATATTAATGGTAGACTATGAGGAAATATAGGAGGATATTTTACAAAGGGAGACTCAATAATCTTCATCAGAAGTTATGGAACTATCACAAGGTCCAGGTGATAGTGTGCCTCCCAAAACTATAATTTCTTGGGTATGAATATCTATATGATAATGGATTACATAAAATATTATTTAAAATAAAATTAATTATTGTTGACTTGAGAAGAAGATCTATAAGGAAATCAGGAAACAATATCTCATCTTGAAAAACTCAAGTGGGCGCATGTAGTGGAGGATTAGATGGATCTATTGATGAATAACCACAAATATGATTTTGTTAAACTACTCAAAGGTTAGAAGAAACTTAATATAGATGGTTTTCAGACCTAATAAGGATGATAGTAAAAAGAATTTCGGTCACAAATCTTGATTAGTGGTCGAAGGATTCATTTATAAGATAAGAGTTTACTATGACTTGATATTTTCAATCATAGTAAAGATGGATTAAATAAGATTTATTTTTGGATTAGTTTCTACCTTGGACCTATAGCTGGAGTAGATGGACATGAATAAAAAATTTCTCCACTGTGACCTTACTAAAGTGATCTATATAAAGTATTACTAGTATGTGGTTCAGTGGATTTTGGGGATGTAGATCAATCAATTAAAGAAAGAGTTTTCTAACTCTTTTGATATGAAGGGATTGGTAGTATCTCAATAGATTCCAGGTATGTAGATCATTCATGATAAGATGATTATAATATTGTGATTGTCTCAAGATAAATATATTGGGTAGGTTATAAAGATATTGTGATCCAATTTTCTTCCACCCCAGTGAATCAGCACTGGGATATAGTTAAGTGGTTTTTAAGGTATCTAAAAATTATATAGAAGTTATGTTTGTGTTTTAGGAGAGTTGATTTGATATTAGAGGGAAATAAAGATAAAAAAAAGGATATATATTATGATATTAGTAAGTACACATATGGATTCATCAATACTTTTGTAGAAGAAAAATTATGGAAGTCAATATTGGAAAAGTGAGTCACCTTATCCATCAACAATGTAGAGTACATTGCTACTTTGAGGATAAAAAGGGATATTATAGTTAAAGAGTCTTCTCAAATATCTTAGGTTCAACTAGAAGAAGTACAGGGTCCACTAAAATAGTAAAATTTATTTGGACTTGAACAAAAACACCTTGTTTCATTAATGGGTGAAGCAAACTAACATTTTATATCACTGGATTCCTGAGGTGATGGATTGGTATCTTTTAAGACTTGTGAAGATCCATATGAAATAAAAAATTATAGATATTCTAACTGAGGTTGTTACTTTAGAGAGGTTATACCTTTTCATATATACTAGTGGGTTGTGGAAGGAGTTGTATAATTGAAGTCATCTATCTACCACCTCTCATGGATGGTGGTCTCACCAACCACACCAATGTCAGGTATCTTTAACCATGGATTATAGATGTGAATAACTATTATTTTGTATACCAAGGTTGAAATATTTGGGTATGGGTTAATTTAGGAAGATTTTACTAATATTTTTGAAAAAAAATCATATTCCCACCTTGTATTTTTATAGAGTTCATGGGATCTATCTGTCAGTAACACTGAAACAACCTAGCCTGGATCTCCAGTTCAACTAAACTAAACTACAACTATCCCTAAGTGCATTATTTAATCACCAAGGTTTGATGACTGTCACTAAGGGTATTTTATTATTTTTGAATACTTTACCCACTTGAATTAAAAAAAATTGGTCATTTTCATATTCATCTAAAAATATAGAATAACCCATTAGTACATCCGATATTTCCAAAATTTAAAGTAAAGAACTATACCATGAATGGAAAAAGCTATACACCATCAGTACTTGGTATATCTTTATAGTGATATTGAATAAATACATTTACATAAATGAAAAACCAACCCTAAAAATAGACCTGATATATAAAATATATCTATCATAGGTATAAAATAGGGACAAACAAACACTAAGATAACAAAACTAGAAAAAACATGGAGATGTATAAAAAATACTCTAGTTAAAGCTAGTTTTAAGTACTCTAATTCCTCATATGGGGTATGCGTACAAAGGATTTGAAATGTACTAACAGAGATATGAACTCACACATGTAATAATCAAGTGTATTTGTAGAAAATTTCCTAATATATTTACATTTATAATTAATTAATTTTAAATTAAAATAAATAAATCGTGGAAAGAATCAATAGAAGAACCCATTACAGAATAATTATTGTAATAGATAACTCTCATACATCCAAGAGAATCCAAACCTACCTCGATCAAGTTTATATTCAAAACATATAAACATATATATTAGTAGGTACTTGTATACCAATGGGTACTTTTCCACTATTGAAAAAAAATCTATAAATAAAAGTCAGGGCACACCATGGCCAATCCTAGATAGAGTTCTATTTCATAAATAACATCTGGGAATGCAATGGGTTATCCCATATAGAATTAAATTTTATAAGGTCAAGGTATTTCATGGACCATCCTAATATATAAATAATATAATGGGTAGTTGTTATACCCAAACCCATGGGTAGTTGGTGTACCCATTCCCAACTATTGTGTCCATCACTATAGATGTATTCATTATACACACACACACACAAGAGAGAGAGAGAGACATACATACATACATACATCATAATGATATCACTCTATATAATAATCATTTAATTATTACAACAATGTTAACCATAATAATATTTTAATTATTATCAATATTAATAATAATAATTTAACATATTTTAATTATAAAAAGATATTTCAAAACTATCTATATCCATAACATTTATTCCATGTTGTTGGAACCCTTATTTTAATGATCACAAAATCATTTTTATTATGATATTAATGAGTTTTATGTTTATGATATCATTTTATAATATAAGGCAGTTTGAAGAAATTTTGGAAAAGTGTTGGAAAGACCCACCATAAGACTCTACCCACTACCATAAATGACTCATCATTGAATTTGAGTCTCCAATAGGAAAGACTAACTGCCATGATGAAAATTTGGCTAAGTATGGAAAATACCTACCACCGTAAATGGATCAACATTAAAGTTTAGTCACCTTCAAATGACTTACCGTCACTCTAACTACCGCCAAGAAATGTGGAAAAGTGTTGAAAAGACCTACTACTAGAAAATACTCAATATTGAGATGATACATCACTAAGGATGACCTACTGTTAGCCTGATTCATCATTGGTCTGACTCATTTCCATCCTAATACACCACCAAGATGATTCACCACTAGAAGAGTCATTGTGACTATTCTAGGATATTTAAATTAAATTATTTCTAATAGCTATATTATCAAGTTTAATTTTGAGGATTATTTTAATGATTATTCTTAAACTATTTAAGAGATCATTAAAGGTTATATAAGAGCTTTGTATAATGATATAGGATACCTAGATGATTATTCCTTTAATTGTATCTCCATCTTGTAGTAGTATATATTCAAAAGTGTCACCCTCATGCATGTGGATCGAATGAATACAGGCATTATGGATGAGTACAAATATAAGATCAAGTATACCACTTACAAAATATATTTACATGGTTCATCTTTCCTACCAATTGACTATGGAAGAGTGAATAAAATTAAACTTTCATAACCTTTCCTTCAGATAGAAAAAGAGATCTTATGATGCTCTTTTTTCTACATTTTTTAGAAATTGGACTTGAGCTTATATCCAATCTATATCTGAAGAGTCACAAGCTTCATATCACATCATACTGAGCAACACCATATTTTATCAATCTTTTTAATTTATCTTTTTGCATGTTTCCTTTACATTTCGAGAAGTGTGTGATTTTATCTATTTATTAAACACACACACTGACTCATGTGCTATAAACATAAGATACTTGGTATCTTATTAACTCTCTTTACAGTTTTTTACCCACAGTGTTGTGAAAGAAGTCCTTGTGTGGCCTGTGTTTATCTTTTATTCCCATGGTTATTGTGGAAGATGTCACTGCATGTCCTGAATAGTTATTTTCTATTTTTTATACTTGATATAGGTTATCGATGAAGATTATTTTATATAATATTATTGGCATTAGGTGATTTCCAAGTTGAGAGTATTAGGTATCAACTTGAGACTGATCCTCTAGTATTTATTCTGTTGTGTGTTTTATTTTTTTCATTTCTAAAATTTAAAATTAATTTGTTTTAAAATAAAAAAACTCTACTTTGATAGATAGTATTAATTAGTGTTTATATAAGGTTTTGAATAAGTAAATTGATTTAAAAAGATAAAATAGTTTTCATATTGTTTTAACTGAGACTTAATCACTCTGTGAGAAATCTTTTAAGTGATCGAAACTTATATTGATCAGCTATTTTTCTTAACTAGGATGTTTTTAATTTAACTAGAGGATTTTATTTAAACTTTTTTTAATATGAATTTTTATTAGGTACTCAATTCACCCCCTCTGGAGATACTCACTTTCACCAACACATGTTATATATTTATTTTCCACCATAAATAAATATTTATTCTGCTCAACATTTTAAAATTAATATCATCATTTTAAAAAAAATACATCATTTTAAATCATATTTGTACAAAATATAAATATCATGATATTTTATTTAAATATTCATTATATAGATATAATACTATAAATAATAACCTTCAATTAAAAAAATAAATATTCACCCTACAACCATTAAAAGTCCATTTCCCCTCACCAGACTCCTTATGAGACCACCAGATATAGGGTTCCTACCACCATTCTCCCTGGTGGTGGGGTCTACAGCCCCTGGAAGGCCATCAGACCTTTGGTGCATTTAACCATGGATTTAATGGACCTATAATACAACCAAACACCTTAGGTGATTCTAACTCATGAATAATTTTCTTTCTATAACATCTTTAACCATATAAAATTTTCTAAAAACACTTTTAAGCTTTATAATTCCTTAAAAGTGATTAATATTTTAATAAAAATCCAAAACTTTAAACCAGTACTAATTTTCACCACTTAAATTCCTAATTTAAATCAAATTTAATAATATAATTAATACAGTCATGGAATGATTTACTATAAACTCTCTACTATAGAAATTTTTATACCTAAAAAAATAGACCCTTCCCTTACTCAAAAATCTTTAATGATCTCAATCCTTGATTCAAAACTAAAAATCTAAATTCTATCCCAATTTTCTGACCATGATTTTGATGCAGAAATCCTAAAATCAAGACATATCGCTAAATATCCATAACTATAATGCCTAGAAAGATAAACTAACACACTTATAGCTCTCAACTATAAGAATATATTGTGGTTTTTATTTTTATCTATTATCACTATATTTTCAATTTATTAAAAACATAAAACTTATTAAAAATGTTCCACTTGAATTAAATATTTATTTCAATAAATTTTATCTAAAATTTCACTTTTAAAATAATAAATTTCACAAAATAGTTGGGAAAACCCAACACCATTATATTGGAAATAAAATCACCTGAAGATATAAAACTATGGAAAACCAATCCTTTGGAACTTCTATGACCTATAGATAATCCCCAAACATTCATTATATTTTAAAATAATATGAAAACATCACACTACTCATCGCATTGATTCAAACCTCACATATAATATCTTGATATTCATCAATAAGAATTCATGAAAATCTAAAAACAACAAAATAAAATAGTGCTTGATTTTACATGGTTCATAAATTACATTATATGTCCAATAGTGAAACACTATTTCATTCCATTGCAATATAAATATACAAGGGTTTACATTCACAATTTGTAATTACTGTTGATATTAGATAACATTTATAATATAAGTTAGATCCCAAAAGTATAATCGGTCTCATCTCACTTATATAGATGGTCCTGATCATTCATCTAGTTGCATCAACCTCTAATCTATGCAGATGTCCCACCATTAAACCATAGTAATTTTTGATCACCTATAGCAACTCCATCCATGATAGTTAAATTTTGGTGAATGGTGAATTGGTAACCCATATATTTCCCAAAAACCATAAATAACCACTTAATAATTTCATTTAATGCATATATATGACCTAACCTTTGCACACAATAATTGGTAGATACCATCTACTGATCAACCTACCACCATTGGATATTTCTGCAGCCGCTACACTAGTCATAAAGTTGATCTATATACTAGATATTATCCTTCTGATATAAATGATCAAAACTTGAAGTAGGATTCACAATCCTAATAATCTCCCACTTGAATATTATTTCAAGTAAACCCATAGAAACACTCCAAAATGTTGTAAAAACACAATTCCTTTATTTTTTAGCATACAACATCTTCATATCCTATCATTATCCCCAATTAAAACTAATTCCTAGTGTTAATTTAAGCCTAATTAGACTAAAACCTTGGTTAAAATGTTGATAGATTCTATTTTCCACCTTTTTTCATAACTTTAGTACATTTTCCTTTAATAAATTCTATAAGAAGTGATATTCTCATTTGATTTTCTCTATCCAAGAATAAAACACCAAATTTTGAGATGAATGGATTTTAATTTAAGTTTAATAATAGATAAATCAACCCTCTTTTCACCTTTAGATATTCTAAGATAGATACCACAACCATATTAGTTCTTTCCTTACTTCTATTGTTGTGACATACTCAGCTTCTGTTGTGGACAATGAAACTATCGGTTAAAACTATGATATAAATCTATAAGATCCCAACCTTTTATGGATATTTCTCTATCTCATTTATAGGTACTCTTTTTTCATTGTTTTGAATATATATTTTTTAGGTTTTATCGTAGGTGATTTTTGGTGAAATTTGGATGTTTTTTAGGGATTTTAGGTAGTGCACAGTTAGTGTGTGGTTTTCCCAAATCATGCGCCATGTCCCAAAAAACCATGAAACCACAAATAGGGAGGCATTTCATGGTTGGTGCATGGTTTTTTAAACCAAAAACTATATTATAATTAACCATGAACCCCCACTAGAGATGTGCATGATTATGGTGTACGGTTTTACAAATCGTGCGCCCCTACCTAGGAAAATGTGCGCATGGGATTTAATCCTATGAAAATTAGATTAAAAATTCTCAAACCCTTTGGAATTCACCCTAATTTGACCCAACTTGACCCAAAACATTTTCTATCATTTTTTGAGTCTCCCAAATGGATTCCAAGGTCTTACTAACACCATTCTTGACAAATCAAATATTGTATTTAATATCTTCACCTCTCCTAGTAAGAGATTATCATCCTGATTAGTTTCCCCAAAATCTCTCATCTTTATCTCATATTTTTAAGGGATGTTTTCTTCTTTTGGTGATGGATCTAGATCTAGGTTTTTATAGATCTTAATCCATTCAATTTTGGATCTAGTTTTTTATCTAGGTTTTGGATCTCGATCTCGTTATTTGTTGTGCAATTGAATTTTATGCTTCAATTTGTGGATTTTCAATGTTGAACTACTATAAATTATTTTGAGGCAGGTGGTAAAAATTGAAAATCTCATAGTATCAATTAATATTGATTATATGGAATTGTAAAATAGAATTTGATATTTTTTTTAATCGTATCTTTAATTGGATTAATTAATTTAACAATTAATTAATGGAATGATGTGATATTGAAATTTAAATTGATGATATATGGGGAATATGAAATTGGTTAATTAATGGGAATGTGTAATTGTTCAATTAATTTTTTTATGAATTAATTGACAATGAGAATTATGATATAGTTGAATTAACCTTAATGGGTTAATGGGTTATATGATTTAAATATTTAAAAATGGTTTAATGGTGAATTTCTCATATTAATCCATGTGATTAAATTTTTGAATCAAGATTGCTTTGATAATTGAAATGTTATCTATGATGTGAAATGATTAAAAGTTAGTTAATGTTTATTAACCTTTATTGATTTAATATATGTGATATGTGTGTGATTGATTGATATACGAGTGTGAGACACAAATAGATTCTCTAAATACCCATAGGTGATTCATTGATATATGGGTGTGGGACATAGACTGATGCTCCAAATACCCATATTTGATTGACTGATAAATGGGGTGTGAGACAGGGACTAATGCTCCAAATACTCATGGGGTACTAGATGTTTCATTCTAGGCCCAAAATTTTGGCATTAGAATATGGTTCCAAGTAGCAGTGATATAAAGTTGAAATGAAATGGATAATGAAATCCCAAGATATAATGAATTATGACTCCTTATATGATATGGTTCAGAATCTGGCATGGGTTGAAGCAGTTATTGATTTTTTGGGTGTCCTCCTGAGCCCAGGGTTTATATTGTTAAATAAAGAATAATTGAATATTTAAATTTTTTACCTTATTGCTTGTATTTTATTATTCATATAACTTTATACATTTTTATAGAGTGGATATTGTTTTAGACATCATTGGTGATGGATTACTGATTTGTACTCACACCCTAATCAGGATTCCTGCTCAGTACCCAAATATACTTCTTGTTTGTGGGATAGGATAAGGGTAACATCCCTATGTTAGATGGATGGTATGGGATGGATCATGGATAAGGGAACTAGACTTGGTATCGAGACTCACTTGAGAGTTGTCAATGCCTTTATTTTGGGTTTTTCATTTAAAACTTGGAATGTATTTGGAATGAAATATATAGTTCTTTAGTTTTGGATATTGTACTCTTATTTTGGACATCATGTGATATTAGTATTATTCTGGTTATGTTTATATTATTTGGCTATTGTTTATTTATTTTTGATGTTCTATTGATTTGAAAAAAAAGGTATAATCTCTCCATGATTTATATTGGACCCTCACTCCTAGTCAGTAGCCTATATAATATGATGAGGCACACCTGAGGTCATGTGGCCAATCATCTCGGGAAACCAATATGTGGCACTCAGGTTGAGTGATCGCATAGCGATTCACTATTCATTTCCACCCTTACACCACTGTTTTAAACTGGTTTTGTAATGAATATTCCAAATATAATAACAAATTGAACATCATGTTTGATTCAATGAATTGATTTTTATCACCTTTTAATAGGGAAATTTTTTTTTTTTTTCAATGTTTACATTGTAGGAGGAGGTGATTTGGAGAGCCCAGTATGAAATTCAAGCAAAACGGGCTAAACTGTACGAGAGCCCGAGCACACTTGTAGAGTTAAATATCTATATTGGATAATACATGCGTCAAATTAATATTATTATTGGTGTAAATGTGCAAAACCATGTGTGATTAATTTCTCAATAAGACTCTAGAGCCCAATTCATCCATTTGGAGGCCCAAAAGAGGTCCATATTGTAAAGAAATTCTGGGTGAGCCAGATTGGACCAACCTTTTGTGTCTAAGCCATAACTCATGACTAAAAACTCCAAATGGTATTATTCTACCTTCATTGGACAGATAACTCTAAGGAACAACTCCCCAATATATTTGAAGTGATTTTCACACGTTTTGTTCAGTCAAACAGCCGGATAACGATGGAGTAAAAATTCTGCCTTGAATAGTCACCTATCCCTTTAGATATTTGACCACTTTTTGTGGAAATTTTGATGTAATTGTCCATAAAATCACTCCTCTCCCTTATTATACCATGTGGAACTACCAGGGATAAGGGTGGGTCTAATTATAGATCTTTCTTCATCCATTATCTCCCTCTTCTTCATCATGTACTTCTAAACTTCTTAGTGATCAACATGGGGGTGTCTATTTTTGTAATCTTGAGCTCAATGCTTCTAATATTAATAAGGTAATTGAATTTCAAGTTTTGTTTTATATTTTTATTAATTTCACCCTTTTTATTTTTTTTATTTTGGTTTTATATAATAAAAATCAAAGAAACAAGAATCCCCATGCTTTCATGCATAACCTGGATCTTGTGATGATTTGAGTGCGGTTGACTCTTTTCTCACCCCTTCCCTTTCATGAGTTTTTTAATAGATTATGTTTATTGATAAATTCTAGGATCTTGAACTCATGAATATTAATTGACATAAATATGGTCATCTCATCACATTGTTGATGTGATTCCTTGATTGAGTTCCATTTTTACATCGATTCAAGTTTGTTGATTTTGGGTGGTCGTCGATAATCAATATCATTGTTCGACCAAATAATAGGTGGTAACCTAGTAAGAACTCACATACCACACTGGTTTTAGTGTGTATAAATCAATGAATAAATTATCATTCCCATTCCATTGATATCAATGATGGATTTAACATCAAGGGACACTTACCTGGGTTGATCGTGATTTCTTTATCATGTTCTCTCAATTAGTAGTATAGTTTCAATTTTTGTTTTAAAATAAAAAATCCATGTGTATTATAAATCCCCATTCATATTTTATTTTCATAATTATAACCTTATTTTTAAATTAATGATCTTAGGCTCCATTGAGAGATGACCTAGGTTTGGTGATATACTACAGAAATTATAGTAAAAACTAAACAACTAATTTGACACGCTCAACCACACGATCAAATTTTGGCATCATTTCCAGGGATCCAAGATCATTTTATTCTATTTATTGCTTTTTATTTATTGATTTTACTTTTTAATTATTACTCATTTTAATATCCCATCCCCCCATTTTTTATTTTTATTTTTTATTTTTATTTATTTTTATATGTTCTTTCTCTCTCTCTCTTTCTCTCTCTTATTCTTATTATTTTATCTCTCTATCTAATTATGCAGTATAACATTCTATTTTATTTTATCCTTTAATTTTTTAAGTGTTTTTATTTTATTCATCTTCCATAAAAAAATTAAAAATAAAAAAAAACAACAAATAATTAATCAATCAAACTGGACATCATTGTTGCATGACAAGATCTAGCAAAGAAACACTATTTGAATTTGACCATGAAATTGAAAAGTCACTTCACTAAAAAATCATATCATATTTAGTAGGAAAATAAAGCAACACTAAGGAACACCTTTTGTTACCTCAAGTAGTCCCAAACCAATCAAAAATTTAACCAAATCAAACCAAAGAAAACATGGTTGTAAATAACTGAAATTTAAAAGAACTAATCACCCTAGATGTAGAGTAGCAACCTACGTACATCCAATATATTGAGTAATCATCCAACTTTGAGTTGATATCAATCCTCATCCACCTTTTTCCTAAATTCCATGGTCTTCCCAGTGAGGACCCTCATAAATACCTTAAGGAGTTTCACATGGTGTGATCCACCATGAAACCCCAAAATGTGTCTAAGGAATTAATTAAGTTTAGGTCCTTCCCTTTCTCCCTTGATTATGTAGCCAAATATTGGATATACTATATTCCTACCACAATTGGGGGCTATAATTACCTAAAAATACTCTTTTTAGTGGATTTATTCCCTACCTCCCAAATTGCATCAATTAGGAAAGAAATATGTGGTATTAGGCAATCGTATGGTGAGACCCTTCATGAATACTAGGAGAGATTCAAAGTACTTTTCTCAAGCTGCCCCCAAAATCATATTAGTGAACAAATATTAATCCAATACTTCTATTAGGGACTTATCCTCATGGATCTTTGAATGATTGATGTTTCAGCTAGTGGTGCCCTTGTTGATAAAACTTCTTCCATTTCTTGTGACATAATAGCCAATATGGCTCAAAATGCACAAAAATTTGGTACATGGGTTATTTAACTAACCCAAGGAGTTAATGAGGTAAGTCATTCATCCCTAGAACAAAAGGTAGAAAATAAACTTGATGATATGCATACCCTTCTAAGGAAATTAGCTCAAGCATGAGGTAACTCACACTCTTCTTCAGTTCCATTACCTTGTGGTATTTTTTATGAAATTACTCATTTTTCTAAAGAGTTCCCACAATTTAAAGATTCACCTAAGTCTTGTGCAGTCATGTTCCTAGGGCATCCATTCCAGCAAGCACCTCCCTTCAAGTAATAACCATTCAATCCAAATCCAAACCTCGATGGCAATCACAACCACAGTACTGATAAGGAGGAAACTCAAGCTACCCCAAGCAGAATTGGTATCAACAAGGCCAAGGTATGAAACTTTATTATCCTTTAACTTATATAAGAAATCCTGGTCCTCCTCCCAAATCTGAACCAAGCCTTGAGGATATAGTGAAGAAAATGGCAACTCAGAACCTCCAGTTCCAACATACCACACAATCGGTTATTCAAGACCTATGAACTCAAGTGGGACAATTGGAGAAAACAATTAGTGAGATAAAGATTAAAGGTTCTAGAAAATTACCTTCCCAACCTATTTCCAATCCAAAAGACAAAGGTAATTTTTGTTAAATAACACTTTTTAGTGGTAAGGAAGTTTCAACGTATAATGATTTTACCCAACAGGTATGTCCCCCTCTTGAAAACACTCTTTCTCCACCCATAAATATTCCAATGAAAAAAAATGGTAATAGAATTATCATTAAGGATTCCCATGAACAATCCATTCCTCTTCCTTTCCCCCAAATACTCTCTAAATCTAATAATAATTTTCAAAATGACATTGATAAAGAAATAATGGATACATTTAAAAAGATTCAAGTTAACATTCCTTTATTGGATGTAGTTAAACAAATCCTTTGATATGCCAAATTTCTTAAAGATATTTTTACTCATAGACAGAGGGTGAAGGGGAATGAGAGATTCAACCTGAGAAATAATTTCTTGGCCTTGATTTAACCAGTAATTCCAACCAAATTCAAGGATCCTGGCACATTCACAATACCTTTTACTATAGGGGAGACATTATTTTCAGATGCTATGTTAGATTTAGGTTCTTCCATTAATGTAATGCCTCAATCCATGTATACTTATCTATAGGTTTGATAGCTTTAATTGACAGGAATTTTCATACAACTTTACAACTGAAGTACTACGCATCCAACAAGAGTGATTGAGGATGTCCTTGTAAGAGTGAAGAATCTCATCTTCCCCATCGACTTCTATATTCTTGAGATAGGGGATACCCAAACGCAAGGACATGATTCTCTCATTCTTGGGATTCCATTCCTAAAAATATCAAAGACAATAATCAATTTTCATAATGGTATGCTTTTCATGGAGTTCGGTAGAGAAAATGTAAGTTTTAACTTCCTTGAGGCTATGAAACACCCCCATTTAATAGAACTCCACTCTTCCTATCTATTCGATGGAAGTGCTCTCAAATGATACACACACATGAAATTCTCTCCTCAACCCATACTATGACTCATTTTCCTCTTCTTCTCTCGTGGATGATTTGAGTTTTTATTCATTTTTTAAGTGTTGTGTGGGTTCTGAAAAATGTAAAAAAATTTCTTTGATTTGTGAGTGTGTTAATTTTGAGGTACCAATGACCATCGATGATTATGAAAATTTCATTTCCATATATTATCCTTCCTTAGAGAATAAACATGAGCAGATAGACAGTTTTATGGACCTCACTCCCCCTAAACTCCCTCCCTCAATCCAAAAACCACTGGTGATAGAACTTAAACCACTTCCTTCTAATTTAAAATATGCATATCTTGAGGATATTAACCAATTTCCTGTCATTATTTCTAGTTACCTCTCTCCACAATAGGAATCGAAACTAATCAACCTTTTAAGAGAGTGTAAAAAAGGCGATATAATGGACATTGGATGATATTCTTGGGATTATAACATCTATTTGTATGCACCATATACTTTTAGATGATGAGTCTAAGCCTATAAGAAAATCTCAATTTCGGTTGAATTCCACTCTCCTTGAAGTGGTAAAATTGGAAGTTAGTAAATTACTTACTGTTGGGATCATTTATCCTGTATTTGATAATAAATGTTTTATTTCAGTACAAATTGTTCCTAAAAAACTAGAATAATAGTTGTGTCAAATAAATGGAATGAGTTGGTTCCAACGCATGTGCAAAATAGTTGGCGAGTCTCTATTGACTACCATCGACTGAATCAGGCCACACAGAAGAACCACCTTCCTTTAATTTCATTGACCAAATTTTAGAAATATTGGTTGGTAAGTCCCATTATTGTTTCTTTGATGGTTATTCAGGTTATTTTCAAACCCATATATACCCTGAGGATCAAGAAAAGAAAACATTTACCTGTCCATTTTGCACATTTTCATACAGAAGGATGCTTTTAGTCTATGTAGTGCTCCTGGTACTTTTCGGAGATGTATGTTGAGTATTTTTTATGAGTACCTTGAGAGTTGTATGGAAGTATTTATGGATGATTTCATGGTATATGGTTCTTATTTTGATGATTGTTTGGAACACCTAGGTTGTGTCCTATGTCACTTCATTGAAAAATATCTTGTTTTAAATTATGAGAAATGTCATTTCATGGTTGAGTGGGGGATAGTTCTTGGGAATGTCATTTAAAATAAGGGAATTCAAGTTGATAAATCTAAAATTGAATTAATTTCATCCCTTTCATATCCAAAATGTATTCATGAGGTGCGATCTTTCTTGGGTCATGCTGGTTTTTACTGCTGGTTCATTAAAGACTTTAGTAAGATCGCACTTCCCTTATCCCAGTAATTACAAAAATATTCTAAGTTTGTGTTTGATAAAACCTGTGAGGATGCATTAAATTCACTAAAAAGGAGTCTCATATCACCCCCCATTATTCAACCCCCAAGGTGGGATCTCCCCTTTGAACTTATGTGTGATGCCTCTAAATTTTCATTTGGGGAAGTTTTATCACAAAGGGTTGAGATGGCTCCTCATGTCATTGTGTATGCCTCGTGTACCCTTGACCCTGCCTAGGTAAACTACACAACCACTGAAAAATAATTCTTTTCAATTGTTTTTTCCTTAGAAAATTTTCATTCATATCTTCTTGGGTAAAAATTCATTGTCATTTCTGGTCATGTTGCCCTTCGTTTTCTCATAAATAAACTTGAAGCTAAGCCCCGCCTCATACGGTGGATGCTCATCCTCCAAGAGTTTGACCTTAAGATTAGAGATAAGAGGGGAGTGGGAAATGTTGTAGTTGGACACATTAGTTGGATTTATCCACAACTAGGCCACTATGTTGACTCATACCTCCCTATTGGATAATTCTTTCCTCATGAGAACCTTTATGATGTTGTGGACCTTACCCCCTATTATGAAAACATTGGGAATTTTCTATTAACATCTATGGTCCCCAATGATTTCATCACTTCCCAATCCCATATACTTAAACATGATTCTCAGTGGTACATTTCGGAAAACCCATATTTGTAGATAATTTTTGGTGACCAAGCAGTTTGTTAGTGTGTCCTTAACCATGAGTTCACCTCTATTTTGACCTTTTGCCACACTTTGGCCTATGAGGGTCACTTTGGTTCTCAACATACAGCTCAAAAGTTCCTAGACTCCGGACTTTATTGGAAAACATTGTATAGGTATGCCCATATATTTTTCAAGTCATGTTTGTCAATTCATATGGAATATCTCCAAGAGGAATGAAATTCCCCAACAGTCCATGTTATTATGTGAAATTTTTGATGCATGGGGAATTGACTTCATGGGGCCTTTTCCAAATTCATTTTTCTTTGAGTAGATATTATTAGATGTGTACTATATATCTAAATGGGTAGAATCAAAGGCTATTAGAACCGATGACTCTTAATTATTTTTTTTTGATTTTATAAGTTCCCATATTTTTAGTAGGTTTAGTTTTCCAAGATTCATCATTAGTGATCAGGGTTCACATTTTTTCAATTACAACATGAAAAAATTTCTTCGTAAGTTTGGGGTTGATCATAAAGTCACCACTTCATATCACCTCCAAACTAACAGACAAGTAGAAATCTTAAAGCGTGAAGTTAAGAGAATATTTGAAAAAATGGTACAACCTAATAGGAAAGACTAGAGTCTAAACTTGGATGATGCACTTTGGGCATACCATACAGATTTTAAAACCCCAATCGAAATGTCACCACACATAATTGTGTTTGTAAGGTATTTTCACCTCCTAGTAGAGGTAGAACACCATGCATATTGGGCTATTAAACAATTTCATATAAATATTTCAGAGGTAGGAGAGCGTAGGAAGATATATATTCAAGAGTTGGAAGAAATTAGTCATGATTCTTATGAGAACTCCTATATATATAAAGAGAATAAAAAGGATATCCATGATAGAATGATTCATAAACGAAAGTTCCATATTAGTGAGAAGGTCTTCATGTATAATTCCAGGCTAAAGATCCACCCAGGTAAGCTTTATTCCTGATGGCTTGGTAAAGACCTGTAAATTTCAAGGAAAATTTTTTCTTAATTTCTTTGGGACTTTACGAGTACGCAGTTTCTGACGGTACTTGATTCTGAGGCCCAGTGTGTCCGGAATCAATTTACGAAGTTTACCTCGGGTACGTTCAGTGAACGAACGAGCGGGTTTTTCTAACATTTGAACCGGTGCTCGAAATCAAAATATGAGGGCGCCGATGAAACCGCAGCACCGTTAATTGCTTAGGAAGACATTTTCTGGAGTTTCATTTTCTCGGGAGGTGTTGTTAAATAAATGGGTTAACTGAAGAGTGAAATAAAATTTTCACTACAATTTTATTTCTATTCTAAGTAATTATAACCTATGTGTCGAAGTTGGGGTGGGACCCACTACATCCTAACTCCACTTGGTTGGATTTTAGTGAGGTGGGGCCCACACGAGCCCCACCCCTTCAATTCCCCTAAACCCCCTCTTAAATTTTGGCAACCCCCCTTAAAATTGTAACTCTTCCACATTAATGCATGCCAATTAAACACCTAATTAATTTGAAAACACATGTTTAATTAATTAGGTGAATTCAAGTTTTGAATTTTGAAAAATGTTGGCATGAGTAATAAAATAAGGCAAATGCCTTATTTTATTATTGTTGTATCGTTGTGTGGAGTTTTTGGGAGAGAATTCTCTAAGTTTGAAGAACGTGAAGAAAGCCAAGGCTTCGACAAAGAAAGCCATCTCCGCAAGGAGAGATCGACGAGCCGTCTCTTCTTCTCTCTACAGCCGGTGTGTGATGATGTTCCCTTATTCGACGCACCTTACTTATTTCTTCTTCCTGCATCAAAGAAATGGAAATTTCATTTCTTCCTCGGACGAACTCTGTCATCGTATACGGAGCCTTCCCCCGCGACGCTGTCTTCCGCGACGCAAGCTTCCGCGAATTCTTCTTTGAGGTAGGGGTTTTATTTTACGTTCGTGGTTATTTATGGAGTTCGTCGTTAAATAGCTTCTTGTTATAAAATTAACGGGAGGAGGCCAGACAACACAAACACGGCCAACCCTCCTCCCCTTTGTTGTTTTACTTCGTTATGAATTGGAACGGAGGTGACGCAGTACCATCGCACCGCGCGGAAACAAAGGAACCACGGCCGATGCGGGCCACGGTGAAGGAGCATGGTGTCGTCGCACCGCGCCGTTGAGACCGAAAGAGGCAATGTCCAGAGTTGGGACGTGGCGGAGGGGCGCGGCGCCGTCACGTCGCGGCGGTTCGGGAAGCCGGCCGGCTGATCCTCCCACCGGCGCACCCTGGATGAGAGACCCCCCGCGGGTCCCGCATAAACTGAACGGCCCACCATAAAGGCCGGCCACTTCCTTGGCCTATGGAAGGAGGGATTGGCGTAGTCATGGCACGGGTCCCGAGGACGGGTCATGACAAATTGGTATCAGAGGAGTTCGGTTCTACCGCAGAACTCAGGACTCTGATCGTTCTTCTATGTGAAGCAATATTGTTAAGGGTATTGAGTGTGGTTATCTATCTAGGGAGTCCAGTGTTGGTGTGGCAGCCGACGTATCCATACACCAGGACCCTGACTTCTAATTTCCAACTCAGTGCACGAAAACATTGATTGCATGTGTGTTTCAAAAGTTTTCTTTATGATTACTTTGTGTCAGCTCACCAGGTAAACTGTATTGACCGTGGCGCACATGTTTCTTTTCAGGATGGCCCCATGATGGCAGCCAGCTAGGGTTCTGAGCTTTGTGCGAGACGATATCCCACCGAGCGATGAGGCCTCGGTGTAGGGCCCTATTATAGTGGAGGCATCGGTGGTACCTCTACCCGCCGAGCCACCGATGCCACTAGCCCCAGCTGCTGAGAGTGTTTGTCGCCTTAGTGCACTGCACGAGTTTCAGCGTCAAAGACCGCCCAGGTTCCACAGGGAGATGGACCCTCAAGCAGCCGAGGATTGGCTGGAGGCTGTTGTACGAGTTTTCAGGTTAGTGGGGACACCATCTGACCTCATTGTGATCCTTGCAGTGAGTCTCCTGCACGCGGCAGCAGGTAGATGGTGGACCCCGATGCTCCAGGTGCACGACGAGGCATCTCTTCTTTGGTCGGACTTTGAGAGCCTCTTCTGCTCGGAGTTCATACCAGCCACCCTCCATGCGGTGCGCATTCAGGAGCTACTACAGCTACGACATGGCATTATTATGGTAGCCTAGTACTCAGCGAGATTTACCGATCTCTCGCGCTATTCCACGGACATGGTATGAGACCCATTCTTCCGAGCCCAGACCTTTGAGTAGGAACTGAGGCATGAGATCAGGGTATCTATGATATCCCTCAGCATTTCAACGCAGGAAAGAGTACTAGAGCGATCCCTTCTCGTAGAGAGCTTTCTTGCTGAGCCTACACCAGTAGCGAGACCTACCGTAGGGCAGCATGTAGCTGAGTCTTCTATAGATAGCAGTCGACGGATGTCACTAGGGTCCAAGCGGACCAGACCCTTAGGCGGACGACCACAGGATACTGGATCGAAGGTGCAGGGCGCACGTAGTAGAGCCAGCATTTTGAGGAGCAGACAGTGCTATGCATGTGGCGGGCAGGGCCTCATGGCTCATGACTGCCCGACCCACCGTGCAGAGGAGCAGATGACGGTTGAGGGACCACCCAGGCAGAGAAAGAGGTTTGACTGTGGTGGTTCGCAGGGAGAAGGAAGATGTGGTAGAGGATCTGTCCGAGCAGCAGTTGGTGAGCGACGCTTTGAGGCTCTACTACCACCACCACCAAGAGGTCCACCCCGACCACAGGGAGCTGGTGGGAAGAGGAAGGCTTAGCTTCAGGCAGCGGAGGCCTACGACCATGGCGCACCAGAGATGATTCAAGGTACTATCTGTGTCTAATCCACCCTTACTGCAGTTCTTATAGACATAGGAGCGAGTCATTCTTTCATTGTCGCTGCCCTTGTTCAGAGCTCGTAGATTTCGACAGAGTTGTTGGCTCGATCCTTACAGCTAGAGACTCCTACGAGAGAATACTTGACGATTACGCACTGGTGCTGGCAGTGTGAGCTTACTCTAGGAGGCGATAGCTTCGTCTGGGATCTTCTTGTAGCAGCGTCGAGGCCTTACGATGTCATCTTGGGAATGGATTGGTTATCTATAGTTCATGCTCAGATAGACTGTATTAGGCGCAAGGTGCGGTGTGTTCGCACCGATGGGAGCAGGTTCACCTTCACCAGCGAGAAGGGAGCCTTTGAGGAATAGGATGGAATCACGCAGAGGAGAGGACAGTCGATCACTCATCAGTTGGCTAGCCTCATCCTAGGAGCAGTGGATGTTCGGAGTCCGAGTTTTTCTGTAGTGGTGGATCAGTATGCAGATGTTTTTCCTGACGACATTCCAGGACTACCTCCTCGCAGAGAGGTAGACTTATATATTGAACTGTACCTCGGGACAGCCCCAATATCCACTCCAGCATATCGTATGTCTCCCGCTAATCTTTGAGAGCTTCGAGTACAGCTGGAGGACTTGCAGGGCAAGGGATTCATCCGACACAGTGTTTCACTCTGGGCTTCCCCGATTTTGTTCGCCAAAAAGGCGGACGGGATCTTGCGACTATGTGTCGATTACCGTCGCCTGAACCAGGTGACCATAAGGAACAAGTATCCGCTGTCGAGGACTAAAGACCTCTTAAATCATCTCAAGGGATCACGATGGTTCTCGAAGATAGACCTCAGGTCAGGCTATCATCAACTCAGAGTTCGAGACGAGGATGTGCAGAAGACGGCCTTCAGATGTCGGTATGGCCACTATGATTTCTTGGTTATGCCTTTTGTCATAACCAATGCTCCAGAAGTGTTCATGAGTCTCATGAACAGGATCTTCTAGCCTTACCTCGATCGATTTGTCGTGGTCTTTATTGACGACATATTGACGTACTCGACTACTGAGGAGGAGCATGCCTACCACTTACGGGTTGTACTGGACACACTCCGAGAGTACTAGCTTTATGGTAAGCTCTTGAAGTGTCAGTTCTGGATATGTGAGGTCCACTTCTTGGGGCACGTCATCTCTGAGGAGGGAGTTGCGGTGGATCCTGCGAAGATTGAGGCAGTGCTAGCTTGGGAACCACCGAGGAGTGTGACGGAGGTGGGGAGTTTCTTAGGTTTTCCTAGGTACTACCGGAGATTTGTTCCAGACTTATCCAGAGTTGCAGCACCACTTTTAGCTTTAACGAAGAAGGGGAAACCCTTCGTGTGGTCAAATAGATGTCAGCAGAGCTTCCAGGAGCTGAGACAGAGATTGACCAGCACACCCATCTTGAGGCTACCGGAGGAGGGAGTAGGGTACGTAGTCTACTGTGATACATCAAGGACCAGACTCGAATGTGTCCTGATGCAGGAGCAAGAAGTGATCGCCTATGGATCATGATAGTTGAGGCAGCATGAGAATAACTACGCTACCCATGACCTGGAGTTAGCAGCAGTGGTCTTTGCCTTGAAGATGTGGCGGCACTATCTGATGGGTGAGCGCTTTACAGTCTATTCTGACCACCAGAGTATCAGGTACATCTTCTCACAGAAGGACCTGAACCTAAGACAGCGGCGATGGCTCGAGTTCCTCCAGGAATATGACTTTGAGATATTCTATACTCCTGGAAAGGGGAACCTAGTATTTGATTCTCTCAGCAGGAGGACGGGCATTCAGCTACTTGGAGAGGCGACAGAGCAGCTAGCTACTTTGCAGATATCCTTCGTAGATAGAGATGGAGCATCCTTTCCTCAGTCACTCATAGTCACTCCTCCACTTCTTCAGCGGGTTAGAAAGGTACAGCGTGGGGACGTTGACTGTGAGACGCGGCGTGCACAGATATCCTCAGGATAGGCACCTGACGGATTCTCTGTAGGAGGATAGCACGTCATCCTTTTCAGAGGAAGTACCATGGTACCAGATGTGTTACAGAAGGAGGTTCTGAGAGAGTTTCACACTTCCCCTTTAGCGGTACATCCAGGGGTAGCGAAGATGTACCAGGATCTTAGACGAAAGCACTGGTGGCTGGGTATGAAGAAGTATATGGAAGAGTTCATTTCTCGATGCCTCACCTGCCAGCAGGTGAAGGTGGAGCACCAGGTACCAGCAGGATTGGTACAGCCCTTGGAGGTTCCAGAGTGGAAGTGAGATGGGATATATATGGATTTCGTGACTGGACTTCCACATACTTCCAGAGGACACGACTCCATTTGGGTGATTGTAGACCGACTCACCAAGTCGGCTCACTTCTTACCTATCAGAGAGCAGGGCTCAGTGGAGAGATTGGGACGCCTCTACGTTCAGGAGGTTATACGGCTTCATGGTGTGCCATCATCTATCGTCTCTGATCAAGATGATCTCTTTATTTCCCGGCTTTGGAAGGGGTTGCAGGAGGCATTCGGAATGTAGCTACGTTTGAGCGCCGCCTTTCACCCTCAGATGGATGGTCAGACAGAGAGGACCATTCAGACTCTCGAGGACATGCTCCGTGCATGTGTCTTCGACTTTGGTCACAGCTGATAGGATCACCTACCCTTAGTGGAGTTTTCATACAACAATAGTTACCACTCCACCATCGGGATGGCACCAAACGAGGCATTGTACGTCCGACATTGCAGATCACCTTTGTGCTGGACAGACCCTGGGGAGTCAGTACTTGTGGGACCAGAGATGGTCCAGGCCACGACAGAGAAGCTCCAAGTCATCCAGGAGTGGATGAGGATAGCTCAGAGCCGACAAAAGTCTTATGCTGACAGGAGGCGGATACCACTAGAGTTCAAGGATGGAGACCACGTTTTCTTGCGGGTCTCACCTCGACGTGGATTACGGAGATTTGTCCGAGGTGGAAAGTTATCTCCACGCTTCATAGGACCATTACAGGTTCTCAGCAGGATAGGCGAGGTGGCTTATCACCTAGCTCTACCACCTCAGTTGCACCGGGTGCACGATGTCTTCCATGTATCTCAGCTGAGCAGATATGTGCACGACCCGACACATATCATCGACCATGGGGAGCTGGACATTGATGAAGGGGCGACATTTGCGGAGGTCCTAGTGGAGATCGAGGATTGACAAGAGTGGGTCCTACATGGGCGGTCAATTCCTCTAGTGAACATCAGGTGGCAGCACAACAACCTCCAGGAGAGCACTAGGGAGCGGGAGGCTCAGATTCGTGCTCAGTACCCTCATTTGTTCCCCTAGTTTGTGATGTATCTTTACGGGGACGTAAATACCTGAGGTGGGAGTAATGTGAAGACCTGTAAATTTCAAGGAAATTTTTTTCTTAATTTATTTGGGATTTTATGAGTACGCAGTTTCTAATAGCACCTGATTCCGAGGCCCGGTGTGCCCGGAATTAATTTTCGAAGTTTAGCTCGGGTACATTCAGTGAACGAACGAGCGGGTTTTCTTAACTTTTGAACCAGTTCTCGGAATTGAAATCTGAGGGCACTGATGAAACCATAGTATCGTTAATTGCTTAGGAAGACCTTTTCTGGAGTTGTGTTTGCTCGGGAGGTGTTGTTAAATAAATGGGTTAACTGAAGAGTGAAATAAAATTTGCACTACAATTTTATTTCTATTCTGAGTAATTATAACCTATGTGTAGAAGTTGGGGTGGGACCCACTAAATCCTAACTCCACTTGGTTGGATTTTAGTGAGGTGGGGCCCACACGATCCCCACCCCTTCAATTCCCCTAAACCCCCTCTTAAATTTTGGCAACCCCCCTTAAAATTGTAACTCTTCCACATTAATGCATGTCAATTAAACACCTAATTAATTTGACAACACATGTTTAATTAATTAGGTGAATTCAAGTTTTGAATTTTGAAAAATATTGGCATGAGTAATAAAATAAGGCAAAAGCCTTATTTTATTATTGTTGTATCGTTGTGTGGAGTTTTTGGGAGAGAATTCTCTAAGTTTGAAGAACGCGAAGAACGCCAAGGCTTCGACGAAGAACGCCATCTCCGCAAGGAGAGATCAACGAGCTGTCTCTTCTTCTCTTCGCAGCCAGTGTGTGACGACATTCCCTTTTTCGACGCACCTTCCTTCATTCTTCTTCCCGCATCAAAGAAAGGGAAATGTTGTTTCTTCCTCGGATGAACTCTTTCATCTTATACGGAGCCTTCCCCCGCGACGCCGTCTTCCGCGACGCAAGCTTCCGTGAATTCTTCTTCGAGTTAGGGGTTTGATTTTACATTCGTGGTTATTTCTGGCGGTCATCGTTAAATAGCCGCTTGTTATCAAATTAATGGGAGGAGTTCGTACCACACAAACATGGCCGACCCTCCTCCCCTTTGTTGTTGTACTTCGTTACGAATTGGAACGAAGGCGACGTAGTACTGTCGCACCGCGTGGAAACAAAGGAACAGTGGCTGCTGCGGGCCGCGGCGAAGGAGCACGGCGCCATCGCGCCGCGCCGTTGAGACCGAAAGAGGCCACTGCTGGAGTCGGGCCGCGGTGGAGGTGCGTGGCGCCGTTGCGCCACGCCGGATGGCCAAGAGCTGTGGCGGTTCGGGAAGGCGGACGGCTGATCCGGCCACCAGCGCACCCTGGAGGTGGGACCCCCCGCGGGTCCCGCATGAACCGAACTGCTGGATATAAAGGTCGGCCGCTTCCCTGGAAAACCGGGGGTTGAAACCCCCGGTCAACGGCAGGGCGGACCCCATGGGGTCCGCCGTTCGGTTCGAAGGGGGTGGCTGCCTCCCCCCCTTCCGTGTCCGCTTGAGCAGACACCCGCTCGGGACCAGACCAGTCGCACCGGGCCGGACCACCCGTGCCGGGCCAGACCGCCCGCGCCGGGCCGAGCCGCTCACGCTGGGCCGGATCCCCGCTCCGGGCCGGGCCACACCGGCTAGGCCGGGCCACACCGTCTGGGCCGGGCCATGCCAGCCAGGCTGGGCCACACCGAACCGGGCCAGACCTGGGTCGGGTCGACCCGACCCGGGGGGTATTGGGCCAGGTCAGACAGGGCCCAAACCCCCTGTTTTCGGATAGATCCGTTCAAACGCCCATAACTTGGGCTACTGACCTCTGATCGACGCACCGTCAGTTGCGTAGCGATCCTTGTATCTAGATGGTCGTTTAGGTATATTAAACTCAAGGTTTCGGAGAACTTTGGGTATGGACAGGTTGGTTTGAACATAAAACCAATCGGGCCCTCGGAGCGGAAATACTTGTAACTTGAGCTCCGGACGTCCGATTGACGTGTCGTCGACTTTGTTGGATTCCTCTTAGTGAGATGATTATTTTGGATTACTCCGATTGAGGTTTGGATGCAGTTAGAGTACCATCATGTTGGTTATGACTTAAAAACTAACTGGGCCCCTAGGATGAAAAAGCCAATAACTCTCAGACCGGGCGTCCAATTGACACGCCGTCTGTCGCTTTGAGTTCCTTTTGACGAGACGGAACTTTGGGATACATCAACTCCGGACTTAGTGTCAGTTGATTTATCAACCCCCTTGGATCGTGGAGCGGACCCTCCCGGAATCGAGCATGATGTGTGCGGGAACCCTAGAGCTGGTTGCGACTACGACGACGATGATGACTGCACTTGGATCCTCCGTGGGTTCGGCAGCGACGACGACCATATTGAAATCCTCCGTGGGTTCGACGGTGATGACTATTGTTCTTGTATCCTATGTGGGTCTGGCAGTACGTGACTACTATTCTTGTATCCTATGTGGGTCCGGTAGTATTTGACTCTATACTTGTATCCTACGTGGGTCAGGCAGAGTAGCTGGTCTTGTATCCTTTGTGGGTCCAACAGCTTAGCTGGTCTTGTATCCTATGTGGTTCCGACAGCTTAGATGAATCAGTGGATACATCTGATCATCTCTATCGTCTTACGAAGAAGTATACCTGTGTGAGCTAAGTATTGACTTTCAATCAATATCTTCGATATGATTGACTTGCTTTCCTATGTGGATTGGGTTGTGCTTTCCTGTGTGAATTGGGTTGTACTATACTGTGTGGACTAGATCGAATTTGGGCTCGGATGATGGAGTCGAACTGTAATTGATGACTTAGGTATATGTATGGGCATATACCAAAGTAGAGTTGGTTGTTACTTTTTGATTGTATCTTTCCTTTTTAGTTTTTCCTTCGTGGATTCTGGGAGACCTTCGGGGGTCTCGGGGTCCCTACTGAGTAGCATATACTCACCCCTGCACGGGCTATGCCCGCACTACGTTGTGTTGGATGCAGAAGACGGACAGCGCTGATCGAGGTAGGATCTCGTGGAGCTGGACAGTACCTGGTGTTGGATCACTGGTCGAGACGTGCTCGGAGCGGACGGCTAGAGCCGAGGAGTAGAGGAGACTATCTGTACCCACCCTTCAGGTGGGATTTCCACAGGATGGCTCGAACTCACTGCTTTACTTTTCTGCTTTTGTACTCTCTTTTTAGTTGTAATTTACTTCCAGTTTGGGTTTGTATACTGGACCATTTACTCTCCAGCACTTAATTTTGCACTCAGTTTACTTAGTGTTTACTTCTTCTTGCATACTCTGTGGTGTTTGTTTTCTTACATAAATGCAATGCCTTCCCTTATATTGGGATTTACTCCTTTGGTTCTAGTCATCATCCCCTGGCCTATGGAATTTGGGCTTGGGGTAGTCACGGCATGGGTCCCGAGGATGGTTCATGACAGGATCGGTCCTTATACTGTTACTAATGTTTACCCTTTTGGTGCAATACAGATTTTTCATAATCAGAGTAGAAGAAGTCTTACCATTAATGGGAAGCGACTTGAACACTTTTATAATGATTTTCTAAAGAATCTAGTGGATGAAATCTAGCTTCTAGAAGCAACATACCAGTGAAATACACTAGGTTTTATCCTTCCTTCTCACATTCTCAATTATTATAGTGAGAACACTGCATATTCTAGGTATGGGGGTGGATATATTTTTGGGTTAATTTGGATTTTTATCTTATTTCTTCTCTTTTTCACCTTCTTTATGGTATTTTCACTTTTCCCCATATTCCTGCATTCATTATAATTTTTATCGTCTTTCTTCTTTCTTCTCATTTTCGCCATATTTATGGTATTTTCACTTTTCCCCATCTTCCTAGGTTTATTAGGATTTTCATCATCTTTCTTCTTTATTCTCTTTTTCTCTTTATTTATGGTATTTTTATCCCCCCCCCTTATGGTCACCAAATCATGGAACTTACTAAAAATACATGTTGAAATTTTTTATTCCATGTTGTTTTAACATTTGATGAAAACTTATCTCTGTTATGGAAAGAATATTTGTGTGAATTTAAAATCAGGGAGTGATTTTTAGTAAATTGGTTTTCTATAAATGATATAAATGATTGTATCTCTATGAAAACTTTAAGATGATTAATATCCCTTATGTGAGTAGTTTTTGGGAAAAATGTGTCACTAATATATCTACATGTTTTTTTTGTACCAAACCACGAAGTGTGAATATTTCTTACTTAATAGAAAGTAAATATATGTTAGGTTGATATTTTTCAGCTTAAAATGATATTTCCATACATTCTCTCCTTATTTGATCTATTTCATTACTGTACTGTATTAACCTATGCGTGTGTACTGGATATCCGATTGTTTTACGTCCTTAAAAAGAATCAAAAAAAATAGGTTGTGTATTGGGAAAGTCAAAAACCACTCCTACACAACCTTTTATCTTATTATAACTATTAAAATTAGTGTTGTGAGGAGATCAAACAAGGGTTGAGAGGTGAGTGTGAGATTTGTTCCAAATGCAACTTATGAAAAAAAACAAAAACAAAAATAATAGTAAATAAGGGGAGTGATGAAATGTGCAACATATGGGGATATCTATGTTGGGATATTAAGGTTTTACTTTTGAGAATACTTAAGTGAGTGGGTCATGAAATGTGATTTCAAAGGATGTAGGGCAAGTTCGGTGGAAAAAAATCATTTAAGCTGAAAAATGTTAAAATAACCTATATTTACTAGATAAAGAGTGGAAATAATATAATTGAATGGTTTTCACACACACACATGGAGAGTTAGTGGCATGGTTGAATTTTTAATTCCTTTTTACATTTGGTATCATGAATCTCTTTGAATTTCATTGTGATATAATTTATGAGACATCTTTTTTCATTTTCACTATGAATAACTCTTTGGTGTGGTTTGTGCTTTGATCTCATTACTTTAATGAATTAAAATTTCCTTGAATGTTAAAATGTCATGATTTTGGGAATATATACATGCACCAGTTGTTTTGGATATGTGACTTTTACCAGGAGTGAAAATGTTTAGGTTTGGGTGTAACACCCCAAGAATTTACAAATAAATTTAATATAGAATTCATGAAACATTGAGTCACTAAAAAACACCACTTCGTTATAACCTATCCAATTAAACATAATTTTTCCACCTCTATGTTTTGAATTTTGAAAATTTGACATACATTGTTGCAATCAGTAAGTTATTTGGAGTCTGATAAGAAAAACATAATTTTTAGTGAATAGTAACCTACCCTTATGAATAGTAACATACCCTAATGAATAGTGATATACCCTGATGAATAGTATCCTTACCTATGATAGTATATAAATAATATTCAAGTGAAAGTATGATATACCTATGTATTGGAATAAGTAAATAAATGTTTTAAAACTATTTTTTTAGAATAAATTATGATTTTAATTAAATATTAAATTAGTCATATTGAGAAAATTATTTTTGAAAAATGGACTTCGTTTTTGGATTCTACATGTCAAAAAATGGTTAGGGTGAATTTTTGGTATTTTTCTGAAATACTCGAATTTTTTATGAATAGTGAAATACGGTAAAATACAGTATATACAAATTATCAGTTAAATGCATTATTTATGACATCATAAGTGATGTAAGACCACTTGATTCAAACTCAAATAAATTTATTACTATTCTTCGTCATGTAATCATCACTACTATTGGTCTTGATGGAAATTAATAAACTAATGATTAAAAAATTATGAAAACCCTCCTCTCCTCCACTATAAAAACCCCCCTCACTCCCTCTTCTATTCACACTTCTAAGCCTTTAATATCCTCAAATTTCTTCTCAAATACCCTTCCCTAGTCACTACCCATGTCTAGGAAGCTCTTTTTCATGCCAAAAGACCAAAATCGAGTCCCTTAAGGAGGTTCTCAAGGAGGTTATTTCAAGAGGTAAAACACTCTTCTTTTTTATTTAGTTTCATTTCAATTTATCTTTTTTGTTATACTCTCCTCACCTCCTTTGTACAAATGACCATGATATATCTATTATCGTATATATACTATAATTATGTCATGTTAATGTAATAACCATCATCAATATCCTTACTCTCTCTCTCTTTTATTTTATAAACGAAATCAATGTCCATGAGGTTCCAATTTATCACCTCTGTGGACGACGAAGTTTCATTCTTCAATTTCTCATGCATTACTGGCCATGAAACCATTTTGATAGTTGAAAAATAATATAATATATTTATTATAACCTATTTAATATTCAGGAACCATTATATGTATATATTATTAAATCATATGACCAAACTAGTTCCTAATAATTAAAATACCTCTTAAATAATCTAAGTGAATGTCATTAATAATTCATCTAATGATTCATCCTATTTCCATGTAACCAGATGATTAAAATGACCATTTAAACTTCAGGATGTTCATAAATAATATTTAATTTCAATTCTGTAGATTTACATTCATTCCACATGAACTCCATTACTTAATAACAAGTGAACTGATTATGATAAAGAAAACGAACACTCTAGAATGACGAAATTCAATATAATAACTAATCAATAAGGGCACAAATGAACTAAATAGAATTATTATAAAATAAATAAATGTCTAATAGGTTCTTAAATAAATTATTAATAAGTCTAATTTCATATTTAAGGACCCTAATTTCAAGAGCATAACACATTCGGACTTAAGGTAAGGGGTTTCTTCATCTCACTTCTATTTTTGTGAGATTTTTCATATTCACTACTAATACTTGTTAATGGTATATGTATACTTAAAATTTAGGTAAAATATCATGAATATATTTATTTTCATTTTATTCAATATATCATTTTAATATTATTAATTTTGGGGCATACGAATCGATTGATTACAAAGTGTTAAGGGTTTTCCACCCTAACCTCCATTTTCATTCGGGTTAATTTTATTGTATAATTACCTCAATGAAATTACTATGTATTATTATGTACTCCTAATAAATTATGTTTTAGAGTTATATATATATTTTTTACAACCATAATACTTATTTATTTTATGGGGAGTTACTCATTTTAAAATGAACTTTCATAATTATTTCTAAAATACAAACCCGATTCAAGGGATATTTTCAAATTCTTACCTGTTTTCAAGTGTACACCAGAATCTGTTTTAAGACACCATTATTTTTATAAAAACAGTAATTTTATCTTGAAAACTTATCTTGGATAATTTTTGGATTTAAGATAATGAATTTTTATTTCTTCTTTAAAATTCTCTTTAATACTTTCCTTAAAATGCTCTAAAATGTTTTATTTCTAATGAATCTTAAGAACTCTTTTTACATGATTTCAATTCAGTGGGACATCATTTATGCCTAAATATAATTTCAATTTCCTAGTATTTTATTTTATGGTATATTCATTTTTACAATCTGATTTCATGTCAAATATAAATGATTTTCCAAAAGAACTCTTCTTTCAAACGTAAAAAGAATTTTTCTAATCTCACATTAACTTTTATGAGATATATGACTTGTTCACCACTTATTTCTTTCTTGTGGTGTATGTACTAACCTTTATTATATCATATAAATAGTATAAGTATTCTCATGATATTCTAATGGATTATGATTTTAATGTTTCAAGGTGGTATGTGACACTTTGGAATGTTTAAGGATTATTTCCCTCAAGGATTTTCAATCATCTCATTTAAAAGTATCTTCATCTAAGACAACATACCTTATTGAATCTTGTACTTAATTTAGCTTTATCTCCTATGATATCATCTACTATATTTAATTTAATGGTTTATGATTAGTTTGACTGTGAATGTTCTATCTTGAAACCATTTACTAATTTACACTGAATGGTTAGTGTTTATGCTTAATGTTCAGGGAAGGTTATTTAAATTTCATATGTTAGTTTCAATATGAATGTGTATATTGTTTATGTTTATCCATGTTCATATTAGGAATTCATTGGACTTATTAAGTTTTGTTTGGTTCCCTCTATATCCCCTAGTTGCATCGGTAGATCTCATTAGGCAAACTATGATCTTGGCATAAGGCCTTGACAAAATGATTATTTATGGTCTATGCACAAGGATCTGACGGTATGGTGATGATGTCCCGCATTATGCATTACCTCATTATGAAAATAGTATCAATGGTTCATGTGGATATTCGACTAGTATAATACCCATGGTTATGTTTTATTGTGTCATTACTTACTCAGCTCTTATTCTTGTCATAATGTGTTCAAATTTATTATTTTTAAAGGCATGTATTTTCAGTTATTCACCATGCCTAATATTTATGTTATAATATCTTCTGTTGTATTACTTACCCTTACTGAGTGTTTGAGCTCACCCATTTCATTTGTTTTTCCTTCCTCAGGTTAAGAAGAATAGATCATTTATTGTGTTTTCAAGGTTTCATTTTATTAGATTTTGTTATGTATTATATTTTGTTTCATCTCAAAATGTAAAATGGGTCCCATTTATGTATCTAATTTCTTCAAGACTGCTAAACTGATCAGTCCTTTGGTATTTTCTTCCTTGTAATAATTACAATTTAATTTAATAATGCACCATCTCTGGGAAACCGGGGTTAGGTCCTTACATTGGGGGTGTGATCGTATAGCGATTCATTATTAATTTCCACCCTTACACCACTATTTTAAACTGGTTTTGTAATGAAAATTAAAAATATAATAATAAATTTAACTTCATGTTTTATTTAATGAATTAATTTTTATCACTGTTTAATAATTAAATTTTACTTGTTTCAGTTTTTACATTGTAAGAGGAGATGATTTGGAGAGCCCATGATGGAATTCAAGCAAAACGGGCCAAACTGTGGGAGATCCCATGCACACTTGTGGAGTTAAATATCTACTGTGGATAATACATGCATAAAATTGATCTAATAATTGTTGTGAATTTTAAAAACTGTGTTTTGTACATTTCTCAAGAAGACTCTAGATCCCAATTTGTCTATTTAGAGGCTTAAAAGAGGTCCACATTGTGAAGAAATTCTCAGCAAGCCAGATTGGACCACCCTTATGTATTTGGGCCATAACTCAGACCTCAGAACTCCAAATGGGATGATTCAACATTCATTGGGTATATAACTCTAATTTAAGACTCTCCATTATATTTAAAGTCATTTTCACACGTTTTGGTCAGTCAGCCAGCCAGATAATGATGGAGTAAAAATTCTTCCTTGAATAATCACCTAGCCCTTTAGATACTTGACCACTTTTTGTGGAAATTTTGATGTAATTTTCCATAAAATCACTCCTCCACCTCATTATATAATGTGAAACGACCATTTTTAAGTGTGAGTTGAATTATATATCTTTATTCATCCATTATATCCCTCTTCTTCATCATGTACTTTTAATCTTCTTAGTGATCAACTTGGGGGGTGTCCGTTGTTGTAATCTTGAGCTCAACACTTGTAATATTCATAAGGTAATTCAATTTCAAGTTTTTTTGTCTATTTTTATTCATTTATAACTTTTTATTTTGTGATTATTAGAGTTTTATATAATACAAATCAAAGGAACAAGAATCCCCATGCTTTCATGCATAACTCGGATCTTGTGATGATTTGAGTGTGGTTGCCTCTTTTCTCACCCCTTCCCTTTCATGAGTTTGTGAACAGATTATGTCACTTGATAAATTCTAGGAGCTTGAACTCATGAATATACATGTTCTTGTATTGTGTAATATTTCATAATTTACAAAAATCTATTCATCTCATCGCGTTTTTTATGTGATGCCTTGATTGATTTTGGTTTTTACATCGATTCAAGTTTGCTGATTTTTGGCGATCATCGATAATCAATATCATTGGTTGATCAAATCCAAGGTGGTAACCTAGTAAAAAATCACATAACACACTGTTTTTATTGTGTATAAATTAAGGAATCAATTATTCTTCACATTACCTTGAGAGCGATGAAATATTGAGCACCAAGGGAAACTTATCTGGGTTGATCATGATTTCTTCATCTTGTTCTCTCACTTAGTAGTATAGTTTCAATTTATGTTTTAAAATCAACAATCCCCAAGTTTTATAAATCCCGATTCATATTTTATTTTCATAATAATGTCCTTATTTTTAAATTAATGATCTAAGGTTCTAATGAGAGAATACCTAAGGTTGATGTTATACTGCAGAAATTCTAGTAAAAACTAAAAACTAATTTGACATGCTCAACAGTGCGATCATCGAGACATCACAAAGTGGTATCAAAGCAATTTATTTTCTTTTCTTTTTTTTTCTTTTGTATTACTATTTGGGAAAGGTATATAGAATAATATATTGATTTGGGCCTTTTTTAAGAGCTCGCTCATGGGAGTATCTAACCCATGTAAGAGGGAAAAGTCAAGTACCTAGGGTGTGATTATTTTTATTGATGTGTTTTGTTGCATTTGGATGTTATTTCACCTCGAGTAATGCACTTGTTGTGTGATGTGATTATTGTTTTTGATATTTTATAATATTTTAATTATGTCCTGGTATTCCATAGAAGATTAGTATTCTTACATCATTCTAGGAACTTAGGGTTATTATGTGACATGCGTCGTCTTAAGCATGCACAGGATAACTAGGTTTTGATTGAGTTATTTACATAAAAAAAATTTTATTTCTTGTATAAATATTAATGAAAAAAATGTGCCTAATGTGAAATTGAAATTTTAAATGATGAAAAATGTGAAAAATGGATAAATTGTTGTCTAATGAGAAACATAAATAATGAGAATGTGTTTACCCTTTGTTAACCTAGACCAAAATGAGGGATGATTAAGGGTAATGACAGCTCCTCGGTTTTGACCGTGTGGTGGGGTTTGGGGGAATGAGTTTTTATGGATTATGGTGATTCCATATTACATAAATGTGTCAATATTGCATAATGTTTCCTAATATATATGTTTTCCATTTTAGTGATATGCCTCCACGACGGTGATTGTTGAGAAGATGATATAAGGGTATGGTAGGAGATGATCCACCAGCAGTAGAACCTAAGGAACCAATAGTTCCATGTGAGGAAGTCGGAGAGTGGTTACATAAGAACTTCCCTTGGTTTATTTAGTTTATGGAGAGAGACCCAGGGTGGGTTGTGAAGAGTATATCAGACTTGACGTGGGAGTTTCAGTTACATCACCCTTTGATGTTTACCGAAGAGGGTGGACCTGAGGCAGCTAAGTTCTGGATTGAGTCTATTCGGATGATACTTGACCACATAGATACTCCTGCTGAAAATATGGTCAAATTGGATACTTATATGTTACATGGTTAAGAAAATATTTGATAGTACATCTAGACTCGTGATGGATTATTGTAGAATATAAAGTGTAAGGAATTTTAGGATAAGTTCTTGGATAAATTTTACCCTGAGATGCTCAGGAAAGAGTGAGCAGCTGATTTTATGAGGTTGAATTAGGGGATTATGTCCATTATGGACTATGATGGTTACTTTATAGATATAAATAAATTATCTCCAGCATTGGTAGGAGATGAGGTTGCGGTAGTGAAATGGTTTTAGGATGGGATTAAATGTGATAATAAGTCCCATGTGAATATATTTCAACTAAAAAGGATTTCTAAGTGGTGAATTAGGCTCTCATTTCTGAGGGGAACCTAAAGGAGGATTATAGTGTAGGATAATTGGTTTCTATTGGATATTCAAGTGTTATGAATTTTGAAAGTAGGAAGAATCATTGTGAGAATGTTGACCAGAGTAGTGGAAAGTAGAGTGGGTAAGGGGGAGGATCAGTTACTCAGGATCTTACATGAGTGATATTTCACTAGTGTAGTAGGCCATGTCACTTTTTTAGATAGTTCCTCTAACCACTAGTAGAGTTTTTATCTTGTTTTATTATGGTAAATATATAGATGTTCTTTAGAATCAAAGTGTTGGAAGCGAGTCTTCTAACCCATATAAGTTTGGCAGTTTGAGTCCTACTTCCATGGAAATAGAGGTAGTGGATGAGGTGATTCTAGGAAAGAGAAACCATGTCAATATATTGGTGAATCTCAAGGTAATTAGGGTTAAATATATAGAAGAGGGGTAGGAAAGTTTCATGTAGTTCTTCCCACACTTGTGGATAGAGAGGCTAGACCATTGATAGTTAGAGGTACTATTCTTGTGGATTTTATGCTATCTAGTGCCTTATTTGATATTTGTTCCTCTCATTCTTTTATATTTGTACAAATTTTTAATGGTTTGATCCTGGTGATTGAGTTTTTGAGTGAGGTTGTGATGATCAATACACTATTGGGAGTATTATCGAGTGACGTCTATTTGTACAAGGGGTGTTTTATCGAGGTTGGGGAGTATCATTTTATTTATGATATTTACATCCTTGACATGTCAGTATTTGATCTAACAATGGGTATGGACTGGTTAGTATCATATCGATACCACATTTATTTTTACCAAAGGAGAGTGAATTTTATTTCTCCTGAGGGTAAATATTATTTTCACTATGGAGAGTGGGATATCAAGGCGGCTCGTGTAGGGCCAGTTCACAGCAACTAGGGGAGATCACTATCCAGGTGGTGATTCTACTGTTAGAAGATGGGAGTGTGAAATAGGATATCTTTCCACCCAGAGTGGAAAGGTTCTAGGATGTGTTTCCTAAGGATTTATCAGGGCTTCCACCTAAGAGAGATATGGAATTTATATTTGATCTCATTCCAGGGGATGATCCTATTTCTATCCACCATATAGAATGGAACCAAAAGAGATTCAATAGATTAAAACTCAATTGTAAGAGTTTATGTATAAGTAGTTTATTCATCAGAATATATCTCCTTGGGGTTCCCCAGTATTTTTTTCAAATAAGGATGACATAAATTTATGGGTATGTGTTGACTACCAGAATTTGGACTAAAAGACTGTAAAGAACTGATATCCTCTTCCGTGTATCGATGGTCTTTTTTACTAGTTGAGTGAGGCTTGTGTCTTCTCAAAGATTGAATTGTGATCAAAGTATCATCATTTTATATTTTGACCTTCTAATATACCTCGTACTTATTTTAGAAGTAGGTATAGACTTTATGAGTTTGTCATGATGATGTTTAAGATAAAAAACACACCAGTAATGTTTATGTACTTGATGAATAGAATCTTCCACCCATACCTAGATTAGATTGTGGTAGTTTTTGTGGATGATGTCTTAGTTTACTCTAAGACTCGTGAGGATCATGCCCAACATCTTAACATCATCCTGAGTAAACTGAGAGAGAATCGACTACAAACCAAGCTATCTAAGTTTCAATACTGGATTGATCTAGCACACTTCCTCAGTCACATCATCTTAGAGGAAGGTGTGACATTAGACCTAAAGAGAGTTTAGGTATTGGTTTTTGGGGAGCATCCCAAGAATATTTTTAATATACATAGTTTTATTGGTTTATTAGGCAATTATTAGAGGTTCGTCTAGGATTTTTCCCATTTGGAAGCATCAATTTTAGGCTTAACCAAGAAGGGGATAAATTTTGAATGTTTTAGAGCATGTGAGACTGATTTCCAAGAGCTAAAGAATAATTTTCCTACTACACCAATATTAATCCTACCCGATCCAAGGGAGGATTATACAGTGTTTTTTTATGCATTTGGGATTGATATTAGAGTAGTGTTAATGTTGGGAGATCAAGTTGTTGTGTATGGGTCATAGAAGTTGAGGAAATGTGAATGAAACTACCCTATTCATGAACTTAAGTTAGCAGTAGTGGTTTAATATTTTAATTATTGGTGAAATTATTTGTTGGGTGAAAATTTTACTATGTATACTGATCACAAGATCTTAAAGTTTAACTTCTCATAAAGGGACTTGAATCTATAAAAGTAGAGGTGAGTTGATTATATGAAGTCATTTAATATTGATCTATCATATTTGGAAAAAATGGAACAGTGTCACTGATGATTTAAGTAGGAAAACTTAGACCCAAGAAGTTCATAAGTCTAGATCTAAGTGGAAAATGATGAATTTTCGGGTTGTGATGCATGTTGTGGTTCAGGAAGGCCAGGATAAGATGAATCTCATATCAGTTTTAGTGTAGTCTTCACTTTTAAGTAAGATTAGGGAAAGGAATTATTAGGATCTGAAATAAAAAAGGGAGATATCAGGGTTCGTGACATGATGCTACACCTGTCAACAGGTGAAGGCTAAGCATCAATGAATTAGTGGTTTACTATAGTCATTTCCCATTCCAAAATGTAAGTGGGATGATGTTACCATGGACTTTATGGTATTTCCCTAGAGGATTACTCTGAAGAATGATGTTATTTGTGTGGCTATGGACTGACTAATGAAAGTAGCATATTTCTTACCTATACGGAAGACTTTCTTAGTAGACCAGTTGGGAGATATGTAGGTGTGGGAGATAGTTCATCTACACAAGCTACCACAGAGTATAGTTTCAGACCATGACTCACATTTTACTTCATGCTTCTAGAAGTGTTTTCATAATGCACTTAGTAAATAAGTTTTATTGAGTATGGCTTTCCACCAACAAATAGATGGGCAGTTGGAGTGTAGCATACAGGTTTTAGAGGATATGTTATGAGCATGTTTTCTTGACTTAAATGGGTCTTAGGAGAGACACGTATCTGTAATTTATTTCTCTTATAAAAAAATTTATCAGGAGACTATTCAGATGTCACCATATGAGGAACTTTATGAGAGTCCATGCAGATCACATCTATGTTGGATAGTGGTAGGTGAGTCAGAGTTGTTGGGACCGAGTCTCATGTTTGAGACCTTGGACTGGGTTCAGCTAATTTGGAATCATATGAATATGGATCAAAGTATACATAATTCATATACTGATAGACAACTTTGACCCCTTGAGTTTACATTGGGTGATCGTGTGTTCCTTTGGGTGCTACCTAGATTGGTTAATTATATGATTCAGAGGCAGGGCAAGTTGGAACCCAGGTTTGTTAGACCATTTGATGTTGTGGAGAGAATTGGGTGGGTGGATTACCACTTGGATCTTCCATATATGTATATTTCTATGCATGATGTCTTTCAAGTTTCACAGCTTTGGTGGTATCACCCTGACTGTTATCATGTGATCGATGTGGATGAATTTGAAATTGAGACTGATGCGTCCTTTTAGGAGTATCTGATTCATGTTTTGGATCATGGTGAGAAAGTGTTGAGGAGAAAGACCATGCTAATATTTCATATATTATGGAAACATAGCTATGTTTAGGAAGAAACATGGCAGAGAAAAGATAATATATGGGCTCAGTGTCCTGGTCCTTTTTCTTCGGAATCTTAGAGATTCTTCGGAGTATAGCTCGAGGATGAGCTGTTATAAGGTGAGGATATTTTAAGATCCTGACCTTTTCTGGAGATGTATCAAGATCATTTATAGGTACTATTTTTTCTTGTTTTGGGTATATCATGTTTGACTTTTATCTTGGGTGCATTTCGGTGAAATTTGTAATTTTTTTGAGGGTTTTTTGGGTAGTGCATGATTAGCGCACGGTTTTTCCAAACTTTGCACCCTACCCCAGAAAACTATGTAACTCTAGATAAAGATGTATTTTATAGTCGGTACAAAGTTATTCAAATCATACACCCTATTTGGAGTGACTATGCACCCCAATAGGGGAGGTACACAGTTATGGTGTACAGTTTGGAAAATTGTGTTCCCCTACCCAAAAAACCATGCACATGGGAATTAATTCTCTAAAAATTAGATTAAAATTTCCTAATCCCCCCCCCCCACCACCAACTTCACCCTAATTTGACCCAACTCAACCCTAAACATTTTCTCTCATTTTTGGAGGCTCTCGAATGAATTTTAAAGCCTTTTAAACTCTTTTCTTGAAAATTTGAATATCAGATTGAAGATATTCACCTCTCCCAATAATAGATTCTCATCCCAATTAGTTTCCTCTATATCTCCCATATTTCTCTCATATTTTGAATGGATTGTTTCCTCTACTCGTGATAGATATAGTTCTAGTTTTATAAATATTAATTCATTCAATTTTTCATCTTGGTTTTGGATCTAGATCACCTTATTCACTGTGAAATTGAATGTTCTACTTAAATTTGGGGATTTCTGTTGGTGATCCACCATCAATGATCTTGAGGTAGGTATTCTAAATTTCAAATCCCATAGTCTCAATTAATATAGTGTGTATGAAATTTTTAAATATCAATTTCCATGTTTGGAAATCACATCTTGAATTGTATTAATTAATTAAACAATTAATTAATGGAATGATGTGATAATGAAATTGATGGGATATGGGGAATATAAAGTTGGTTAATTAATGGGAATGTGTAATTGGTCAATTAATGTGTTTATGAATTAATTTAAAATGATAATTATGATATGGTTTAATTAACCTTAATTCTGTAATGGGTTAAATGATTTAAATATTTCAAAATGGTTTAATAGTGAATTTATCATATTAATCTATGTAATTAAAGTGTTGAATAATGATTTTTTTAATAATTAAAATTGTATCTATGACGTTAAATGATAAAAAGGGAGTTAATGTTGACTAACATTGATTGATGTGATATATGAGATATATGTGTGATTTATTGATATACGAGTGTGGGGGCATGGACTGATTCTCAAAATACCCATAGGTGATTGATTGATATATGAGTGTGGGACACAGACTGATGCTCCAAATACTCATATGTGATTGACTAATAAATGGGGTGTCAGATAGGGACTGATTCTCCAAATACTCATAGGATTCTAGATATGGAATTCTAGGCATAAAATTTTGGCATTAGACTATGGTTCCAAGTAGCCATGGTATAAATTTGAATTGAAATGGGTAATGAAATCCCATGATATAATGAATTGTGAATCCTTATATGATATGGTTCAGAATATGGCATGGGACGAAGCAGGTATTGATTTATTGGGTGTACTCATGAACCCATGGTTTATGTGGTTAAATAAAGAATAATTGCATATGTAAATTTTTTACCTTATTTCTTTTATTTTATTCTTTATATAGATGTATGCATTGTTATTGAATGGATATTGTTTAAATTCCATTAGTGGTGTCATACTAAGTCATACTCACATCCTACTCAGGTTACCTGATTGGTACCCAAATAGACTTCATTTTTATAGGATAAGAAAATGTAAATAACCCTATGTTATATGACTGATATTGGATGGAGAATGAATAAGGGAACTGGAATTGGTATTGGGATCCAATTAGGAGTTGTTAGTGTCTTTATTTTGAGTTTTTCATTTGACACTTGATACTTATTTGGCATGATATATCTAATAAATTATTTTTGGATATTGTGATCATATTTTTTCCATCATGTGATACTGGTATTATTCTAGTTATAGTTATATAATTTGGAAATTTTTTATTTATTTCTATTGGTGTGATTCTTTGATAAATAAGGTATAGTCTCCCCAATATTGGTATTAGACCCTCCTTTCTAGTTGGTAGACCCTAACATATGTGGAGGAACGCCTAAGTTTATGTGGACAATTAGCTCAGGGAACTATTATGTGGAACTTGGGTCGGGACGTCACACCAGCTAATTTTTGTTCCTCTATAGGTGAACACAAAACCAGTGGTGCCCTTTTAGGTATCAAATCCATATAAAAATCAGAATTAAAAAATGATTGTAATGGATTTTCTATCTAAAATCACAAATTAGTGCCTTATGATCCTTTCATATACTGAATGATCCACTTTATGACCTCTTAGTGTTCCTTGTATTTCCCATGAACCATCTATTGACTCCCACTAAAAATGAAATGTTTGGGTGATTTCACACCATGGAGTACATCATAATACCTACTATTTTTGTAAATAGAAATCTCTACATACACTTTGCCTCATATTTTTATTTTTGTGCTTTCTTCATGGAAAATTTAAAGTGTTTGACCAATAGAATTGAGACTATATTACATCTATAAATTATAAAGCTTTTAGTTATCTTTTAGTTATATTCCCTTTGAGATAGAACTAAAGTATATATTTTCCTATCACTATCAATCTTCACTACCAAATTTTCTTATCCTGACTAAGATTTTTCATCTATAAACTATAAAAAATCATTCATTAGCTCCTAAATCCTTTTAATTTTTAGACCACGCAAAAATATTTCATCCTCGTATAGGAGGAATATTATGAAACTTATATCATCCCATATATTTTGGTAATAAGAGTTATATATATTACTCTGAGTGAAATATTCCTCAACCATGAAAGCATAAAATTCCCAATTCCACTTCCTTGGTGCCTACTTCAATCCATGAAGTTTTATCTTAAATTTATACACCAAGCCCTAATTTTTCATATCTATGAAAACCGCTTGTTTCTTCACGTAAATTTTATCATCTAAATCACCATGAAGAAAGGCTATTTTTACATCAGTTTTCTATAACTATAGATTATTGGTAGAAACCATGCTCAAAACTATTTGAATGATAGCATGAATAACTACTAGTGAGAATATTTTTAAGAAGTTAATACCTTCCTTTTGTTGAAATCCATTCACCATTATCCCTTCCTTGAACATTTTCCTACCATCAGCTGCCTATTTAAAATAGAACCACCACATATTATTCAATACTTTTATTCCCTATGGTTACTTAGTAAGCTTCCATGTTCTAGTGGAATCCAATAAAGATACTTCTTATTCCATAACTGATTCTCACTTTATGGATTCATTGAGAGTAGCCTCCACTTATTGTATTTTAGGTTCCATTCCATGCATTAGAAGTAGAAAGTTCATGTTAACTCCAAACCTCTATATCAGTTTCTTGACCCTAGTTGATATATGCACTTTATATTAAGGCTATTCTTTTATCAGCATTGCATCTTCCAGTGCTCTATCTATTGGAGCCATAAATTTTAGAAATCTTATTTGAGACTCAGTAATCCTAGATAATTAAGGTACATCTTTCTTTGGTATATCTATTTAAATTCTAGTGATTCCATCTAAACTTAATGAAACTTATTCCTTTCTAGTACTCCTACTCAGATAAAATTTAACTTGGTTAGTTGATTATATAATCTCAACCCTCTTCTTATACATGTTCTATCCATTATATAAGATATTTTATTAAATAGAATATCCCAAATTATAATGAATTTATTATTGTCATTATACCATATCCACAATCTAAAATTTTCAACACCATACCCCACAAACAAATATATCCTAAACTTTGCCTAAAGTATATCCCAAATCTTAGAATAGAAATGGATATAAGTGATGTTATTAGAAATTTTTATGTGGATAATGTCCACTGGTGTACTAGATTATAGTTTTACTAGAATTTTTTATCCCAATGAAGTAGATATATTTTTATTAACCAAGTACATTTTTATATTCATTGCTTCTTCCCAAATTTCCTCAAGCACACCCGAGTGTACCCTTATGATCTATGACTTTTATTTCAGTGTAAAATTTATTTTCTCATCCACATAGTTATACTAAGGTATACTAGGAATAGTCTTCTCTAGCCTAATCCCATTCATTTGGAAGACGTTTTGAAAGTCTTCCATTACACTCACCACCATTGTCAGATCCTATGTATTTTAACTTTTGAATAGTTTACCTTTCTACTATGGCCTTATATTGAATGAATGTTCTAAATACATTAAAATTTTAATTTATAAAGTAAGTTCATACTTTCCTTATATCATTATCAATGAAATTCAATAATTAAAGAGACTCTCTTGGATATTATATGAGAGAAGGTCCTTAAAAATATAAATAAAAATGATATAACTTCCAAGATATGGGCTTCCTTCCATTAAAGTTTAATGACACCCTCTTCTACTTTCCAAGAAAACAACTCTAACAACTTATAAACTTTATTTGATCAATCTTCCTCATGAATTTTTCTATTATATCCTTCATATTTTTCTCACTAAGATGACTAAGTTTATAGCACCATAATATTAAACTCTCATAAGTTGATGCTCCGGTAATGCCACTTCATTTGATATTTTGATCAAATTCAGAGTCCAATACTTTACTCCTATTTCCACCACCATAGATCATTGAGTGATCTTATAAAATGTTTTATAAAATGTTTTTTCAAACCATGAATCATAAATCTATCCTATATAAATAAAAAAAATCATATCCTAGGGATTTGTCACACTTATTTTAACTTCAAGAAGAATTATTTCATCATATAGATATTAACATTGCATTTACCCATGATATTAAGATCCACATCATCCACCAAATTTAATTTTTTGAATCATCTAGATATATAATTGACCACGAACCCTTGATCTATCATTGAGTGGAATGATTCACTTGAGTTAATCAATCATGACTCTACTAAAGTGTTGACACTCAGTAGAAAGCCATTATTTCCCTAAAATGGATTCATAGAAGTTGATATTTTGGAAAATTTCATTCTAGAATTATCCCTATGATTCTTGGGATATCCTCTCTTCCCATACTATAAACATATAAGGCTAGTTCCAACCTATTTACCTCCAATCATATCTCAGGACATGTCTTCCAATTTCCTCTAAGTTATTTATTTGTGTACCTTTATTTTTTCATAATAATTTATAATGTTTTTAGAAGTTTATTGGACTTCCTTATATATAATTTATTCATTCAATATTAAATTCCTGACATCCTAAAACACTAATTCATATTTACCATAAGAATTTCTAATTGTTGTTACCATCACATCCCACAACTCTAACAATAAATATAGTGGTAAAATACCTCATGCATCATTAAAAAACTTCACTTTCATTAACATGTGCTACCATTAAATCATGTTGAATTCATCCACATGATCTATCACTAGTCTACCTTATGATATCCTTATTTTTAATAACCTTTATTTATGAATAAATTAATAAATTCCTTCTATTTCTCATACATGTCTTCCAAGGCCTTTATTAACTCCATTGTGGTCTTAAAATCCTAAATATTAAAGGCTATATTATAATCCAATGACATCCAAACCAACCCAAATTCCTTATTTTCTATTCATTCTCATTCAGTATTTTTTATCTTCTCTAGTCTGATTCCATCCAACAGAGTATCCATATCCTTTTGAATGAGATAATATTCCATATAAATTCTCTAAAATACAAAATATATCCTATCAAAATTATCTATCCCAACCTTACACTCTTCTGGTTCTATAAATTTTGTTAAAAGTAAAATCTCACCGAATCAAAATAACATCAAAGTTAAAATAATGAAAATTATACATAAGTCTTCTATCAAGTTTTAATTATCAAGTCCTGGACCACAAGCTCTATTTCCACTTATTGGGGGAATATAGGACCAATATATTGAAAATAAAACCACTCGAAGAGACAATTAATTGTAAATTCAATCCTCTAAAACATCCTTAACCAGATGATACTCATTTAATGTTCAATATACCATAAGATAGGAAGAAAACCTCACCCTACTCACAGCATTGATTAAAACCTCATATAAAATCTCACATGAATCATATATAAGCATTCAAGAAAATTGAAAAAAAATAGAAAAAGAAATGAACACTTAATTTTTCTTGTCTTGGAAAATATGTCATATTTCCATGGTAGAAAAAATATTTCAATCCATTATAATTAGAAGTAATATGGGTTTATAATCACAATCAGTAATTACCATCAATATTAAATAACCTTTACAATATAAGTCACAATCCATGTATAAAAGTGGTCTCATCCCACTTATATAGTGAATCCCTACTGGTCATCCAATTTCACCAACCTTAGATCTTTTCAAATATCCCAACATTGAACCATGGTGACTGTTAATCACTTATAGAAACTCTATCCATGACCATCAACTTTTGATGAAAATTGAAAAGGTAACTCATCCCTTTGCCACAAAATCATGGATTCACACTTCATAACTTCTGTTGAACACTTACTAATGACCTAACCACTTCAAACAGCCATCGTTAGATACTATATATATATAAACTTACCACCACTTAATATTTCTATGACCACCTCACTGATGATCAGGTTGAGGTATCTACTAGATCCTCTTCTTAAGGTAGAACTAATAGAAAATTGAATAGGGCTTCACAATCCTAACAAAAACCAATAAACCTTTAAATACTATTTAGAAAAAACACTTCCTATGTAACTTTTAAAGAAAATACAATTTATAAAGTGTTAAAACTTTTCAAAATCGTTGTCCACATTAAACACAATAATATAAAACTATATTATCTACTTTTAAAATATAGAAATAATCTACTAATAAGTTAAACATCAAAACTATAAAAAAAATTCAATAGAAAAACAATAAATAGAGATAAAATTATGAATAGAAACATAAATGCACATGTGACTAACTTTAATCTATTATGCCATCCCTAATAAGGTATTAAGAAAAAACACTAATTAACTTATTAGTTTTTTATAATAAATTAAAGTTATTCACATGTGACTATTATAAAATTTAAAATATGCATTCTATAATGTTCCACTATAAATATTATTCATGAATAGATATAAAATTTATCTCTTGGATGAGCCCAATGAAACTACTTGATTATTACCATGTCATACTCAAGGCTCTTAAATAGGAAGATCACTCAAACTTATGGTTCTAACTCAACACCCAAATATCCTTGGATAACATGAGATTCCACTATAGAGAGGTTGATTGGGACTTTTATAGGTTACATATCATGTCCTGAAAATTATATCTTTTATATATTAAATCCCAAAAACCCCAAACACTATTTTGATACCACTTGTAATGACCCAGCCTGGATCTTCCATCGACCTAAACCGGACTGCCACTAACCCTAATCATATTTCTTGGTCACTAGGGCCAGTAACTAGTGTTGAGGGTTTTAGTTTATTGTTAGGAAACAATTTACCCTCTTTAATTAACGAAAATTTTCAATTTTTAATTCCATAATTAATTCATCAAGACCTATTTGTATATCAAACATTTCCAAAATTTCAAGTAAAGATATCTACATTGAATATAAGATCATGTACATAGATAGTAGTTAGTATATGATATAATGATATAAAATAACTATATCTACATGAGTGTAAACTAATCTCAAAATTAGTCCATAAATATACAATACAATAATTTTAATCATAAAACAAGGAAAAAAACCTTAAGATAATAAAGATAGACAAACATAGTGATTTTCCAAAACTCCACTAGAAAAAGCTAGTCTCTCATACTCTAATACCTCATGTAGTCATGTCCATTCTAGTGAGACCTCAATACCTAGATAAACCACCAAATAATAAAAACATCAATATGTGTGCCTATTTTTACTTGAAATACAACAAGTGAAGCTAAATTTCTACCAAAGCATACATGTAGGGTGTGTGTATAAATAATCATTAAGAAAATCTAAATATCTAAACTCATAAATGTACTATTAGGTGTATTTATGAAAAAAATACTATAAAATTTTCATATATAATTTATCAATTTCATATTCAAACAAACAAAGCATGTTAGGAATCAATAGGAGAACCAACATAGAATAATGATCAGAATAGATAACTCATGTAACACCAAAAGGATCCAGACCATCCTCAACCATTCTCAAAACCTAAAATAGAGAAATTTGTATGTTAATAGGTACATGTACATCAATTGTTACTTTTCCACTAAGGAAAAACATGTTTCATAAAAAATATTCTAGGCATACCATGGCTTAACCTAGATAGAATTCCATTTCATTGATAAGGTTAGGGAATAATATGGTCTATCCCAGATAGATATCATTTCATAAATAGGCTTAAGGAAAGTTATGGCTCATCCAAATATATATAAACTCATAATAAAATGGATAGTTATTGTACTCATGTTTGTGGACAACTAGTGTACCCGCACTCATGCTATAGATTGTTTAAACACAAAAACACACACAATATAATGGTTAATCGGTGTGCCAATTCATATGGGTAGATAGTATATCCACACTCAACCATTATCATTATTGTTAAAGACATGTTTTCCACCTCTTTTAAACATTAATTTAGTATATAAATGTTGTAATTGGTTCTCTATAACCAATTACTTTATACATTTAATTAGTTATATAATTATTGTATTGAATTATTATCTTATCACAAGATATGTATTTTTGTGTGTTACTTTAATTTAATAATATCCTTAGAGTATATATCATATTAAAGGGTCATAACAGTTATCTGATATGATGAGAACCTTAAAGTTCTCTGATGATATTCTTATATATATATATATTCTATAGTCAGATGAAATCTTCTGATGGACACAGATGATATAGGATATCAAGGGTTGGGGGATATGAGATATTGAGACTTATTCTCATAAATTCTTACCATTATAATCTCTAAAATATGAGGTTACAAGAATAGACCCACCCATAGGAATTACACATGTTATTTCTGTCATTGGACATTCCTATTTTTGGATGTGTGTTGATCCTTAGACTTGAGATTATTATTAACTTATATCATGCATCATGCACTTTGTTGTGTTGAAAAAAAAATGTGATGACATATTATTATAGATATTTAGGATATGATGGGTGTATTATAAGTAATATAGAATTAATGAATAATCCAAGAAAGGGTTTATTTTCTTTACAAGTTAATATAAGTAGATATCTCTTTCTCTTTGGTTGGAATGGAACTGCTTAATTAAAGTCCATGGCTTTGGAAATTTTATCAACATGTTCATTTCAAGAATGTTAAAGAATGATATATCAAGCATATAGATTGATGACACCGATATGAAACCTTCTTGATAAAATATCAAGAAAAAAAGTATTATATTACATAGTGAATATTCATAGTAGGTTATTGTCATTAAGGCATTCACATTTTTCTATGAGGGTGCCTTAATGAATTACAAGATACAGATCATGGACTTTAGGTGAGTTCACCTAAGGCCACTGAGAAAGAGTCATAGATATCTCCATACTAATTGTATCCAAAACCAAATTTAAATTCTATATGAATTTAATATTAAAATAAATATTATTCTCAAGTTCCAAGGAATAATAATTATTCAGCTTATATTTATTTCATAATATTTATTTAAATGAATAATATATTTATATTTATTTATTTAAATAAATAGTTATTATTCAAGTTTTGATAAATTAAAAGGAGCTTTGGTGGATTGATTTAAGGGTTAGTTTGGAATGATATACTAAATATCATTTTAATAAATATTGATTTATTTATTAATATTTATATTATCAATAAGTTATACATGTATTAATGAAATAATATTATTATTATTATTATTATTAGACATGGGGTTTTCTAAGGATCAAGATATTAGCTAAGGGTATCTGTGAAATTACTGATTCTTAACCTAGATATATAAACCTGGTTATATCATTTATAGGGTAAGTGATTTTTGTGCACAAGAAATCCTCTTTAGAGAATTCTCTCAACCCTAGAGAGAACTTTCTCTAGAATTCTCTCAAGAACCAAGAGCATCGATCTTCCTCCGCTCTCTCAAGAATACAATAGAACTTAATAGTAATATTTTAAGCTCTAAACGGATTTTTATTATATTCAATGGGAATTATGAAAAGGGACCAATTCTAACACCCCAAGATTCTATGATATATTTCTTTTTTAATAAATTTAATCACTTTGATATCTTATTATACATGCAACCCCGAGTCTAAATGAACCCTAACATAGTATACTATTATAACCTAGTCATTAAATTGGTGGTATGAATAGTAAGAACCACATTTAAAAAAATTATAAAGTTTTTATATAAAGAAAATATATTTTTTAGTAAAGTCTTTATATTTTTTATAAAGATACTTTTTCTTAAATTGGTTTTTATTGATTTTTGTGAGAAAATAATATAAATAATTTTTTCCTCTTTTAGAAAATTTATTTGAAAAAATGAACTAAATTTTTTAAATCAAAATTTAAAAATTACCTTAGAGTGAATTTTTGATAAATTTATGAAATTTTTAATTTTTCGATGGATAATAAAAAATAATGATTATTATTAAAAAAATTCGTTGCGTTTAAAGAATTTACAAAGTTAAATTTTATTTTAAAATTTTTTTAAAATTAAAATTGGTTAAATTATATTATTATTAATCCAATTTAGGTCATTATAATAATTTTTTTAACTTTTATATAAAACATTTTTATACTTAAGAAAACGTTTTCTTTGGAAAACTATTTTCCATCACATTTAAGGGTTTAATTTTAAATTAAATTATTCCACTTATATGATTTTCATTTCATAAAATATATTCCATATTTTTAAGAATAATAATTAATATTAATAAATAATATCAACTTAATTTTTGGTTATAATCAATAGTAAAATTGTAAAAATCTGTTACCACGGTTAAAGTTAAAACAGGTTTACCAGGAAGTTAGTCTATAAATATAAGGGTTAAAATGAACTAAAAACTTAATTAAAACCAATTTATTTATTTTATTTCTACCATAACCTTATAACATTTTAATATGATCTATTTTGGATCCATTTTTTTAAGAATGTGACTTGAAATTATTTTAAAATTTGAAAAATTACAAGTGTGGCACTCACCTCGATTATAAAAGGGAACCTTTTGCCTTCAATTATTTACACATATTAATCCATTTATATAGAAAAATACTTTAAAAAATCTCTCCCAAAAATACTTATCCATGTTCTAGATATTCTTTTATTCCCAAAATACTAACCCTAGGGTCTTTAATAAGTGATCCAAAGGATATTTTTATAAGCAAAGGTAATTTTATTCACAGAGGTCTTTATTTTTACTTATTTTACCACATTAAATTATGTATTAATAATTAAAATATAATAAAATAAGTATATACCATATAATTATATGTTATAATTTTTATGTAATAATCTATATTCGTCTTCTTTTCCATCAAATGGGAAATGAAACTGTCTATCATGCGTACGGTGAACTACCGCCTCGCAAACCAATATAATTTGTTTTCCATCACTCCCTATCATGGATGGATATAATTATGGATTTAATGTATATATATAATATTTATAATATAATTATACTTTCATAATTATAATATAAAATCTTCCTTCTTACCTTCTAATCTTATAAAAAATGATAATGTCACTCGTAAGTACATGTAGACTACCACCACCACGAAGTGATTTGATTCATTTTTCATTTTATTTTTACATGGATGTTAATAATGATAGATTTGATAAATATATATGAGATAATAATTATTCTAAAAATTTTAATTACTATTTACATTTCTTTTTTTCATGTATCAAAAAATGAAAATATCGTTCATGCGTATGTAAGGTCTACCGTCTCCTTGAACTGTGTAATTCATTTCTCTATATATAACTTTTATGTATGAATTTAAATATGTATATAATAAAAATATATAATATTTATATAATTATTATAATTATTTATTTGATTTATCCATGATCAAATTACAAGGACCAAAATTACTGAACCAAAACATACATGAAAAAACAAAGTAGTTATTACAAAGAATGGTGATTTTAATAAAGAATTTCCAATAAATGTCTGATAAAATATTATAAGTAAATTATATAAAGTATTAAATATAGGATTATAGTTTTCCAATAGATGTATCATAAATAAATATTTATTATAAAGGAGGTTTTTATACATATGAAGGAAGTCGAGCCTGAGGTAAGGGTTTATTTCACAATCGCATCGTTATTTGGGATTGTTTGTGTTTAAGTCTCCATTGGGAGTATTGTTTGATCTTTCTATATTAAACTCAGTTTAATTTATTTTACTTTGGTTATTTCTATAAATTAAAACTTTTCCTTATATTTACCTCTCTTTAAGTGCTCAAGATACTGAAATAATGTTTTTAAGGGAAATTGGCCTTATATTTTCAACTCAGTTGGGAATCTTTCTCTATAATATCCATATTTTACTTAAAATGTCTAAAATAATGTTTATAAAATTCTAAAAAGATTTAATTAATAAATATTTACCCATGTTTTACTTTTAAAAAAATATTTTAAAATGAATCTTTTTATAATTTTCTAACTGAGGTACTTTTTAACCTTTTTACAAAAGTTTGAAAGGAATGTTTTTTTAACTTATGCAACATGAACGGAATTACCCATAATCATGAACACTCATTTATTTTAAGCTTACTTAACATGTTTACAATTTTCCTTTAAAAGAAAGTATTTTCCTTAATATTTTGGAAATATTTTAGACTTTAAATAAATGGTTTCAAAGTGAAAAAGGTATTTTTCTCAAGAAATTTTTCATTGCTCTTTTTAAAGTATTTTCATATATGTTGAAATAATTTATTGAATATTATATTGAGGATATAGTATAATGATAAAAACTAACATATTTCTTTGGGTGGTTTATGATCATTTTGACTAGGGAAATTACTGATATTTTTAATTATAGTTCTTTCAATATATTCAATTATTTATTTTTAAGGCATGTTGATTAAGTTGTATTGATTATTCATATGATGAATGCATTGGAATTATTAAGTTATGGGATAGACATAAATTGAATATCTCCTTGATGAATTGGTATGTCTCATGATACAAACTAGATTGGGTATTTGGTCCAGGCCATTCCCATTTATGTAAGATGTCATAGCATGAGGCCTCAAAAGTAAGTTTTAGATGTCCATAATTATGAATTAAATCATTATGAAATTAGTTTTTGATTTACATTTGATTATTTTATTATTTATGATATCTATGGATAAGTTTCAAGCTCATGTGATTATTTATATAACATTATTTTATTGTCATTTATTTATTTCATATTATTAATGCCTTTTTAGATTTCACTGTATGCTTACCCTTACTGAGCATCTGATCTTACCCCTTTCTTATGTTTCCTTTTCTTCAGATTCCAAGAAGTTTATTATGATTTATATATAGGGATATACTAAAAGTAACAATATTTATATCAAATAAAATGTTATGTTGTATTTTAAATTTTCAAATGTAATGTGTGATTAAAATATGTATCTAGTTTTATAATAATATTGAACTATTAAAACCTTTGGGATGAAATCTATCGTATCTAGTACCAATGTAATAAATTACCCATAAACTTTTGGATAATAGGTTAGGTTAATTTACAATTGGTATCATAGAGAGTTTAGTAGAAACCTTGGGAACTAGATTTATGAAAACATAGATTCGGTAATATAACCCTATGACTAACTTTGAGGATAAGTCTAAGTATAGGATAAAATTATAAAGTTTTAGTGAGTTATAGATTATGTGGTTTATTTATAAATATATCCTTATCTGGATAAATTAAGTGGATGTGGTTTTTGACATAGACGCATATAGGGTTAGTAGCCCCAAAAGGAGTTGGTTTGAGTATATCTCAGCCATTATTCTAGTGCATGGTGAGTGTACCCTTACTATGAACCTAGTTTAACACTACTAGTGGATATACTTGGGTTAATTCACATATTCTTTACAAAACATTATGAAGGATTTTATAAAAAATTATTTTAGAATATTCCCAAAGAAACCATGTTTATGATTATGAGATTAACCTTACAAAAAAAATTCAATTTATGTTAAGTGTTTCACTAGTTTTTAAGTTATACATTATGATTCATAATTTTTTAATATAATATAGTGTATTCTGTTTTTTAGAAAATTTTCCTAAAAAATGAATGGAAATTGTATCAATGCACGTAATCTAGGTAGGGATTTCCCACCAACGAAATATAATGAAGATACAGCTAGTGCTAAACAAATAATAACTATATTTGGGGTATATGAATCAGGCTATAACCAATAACTTTTTTCATATTGAGTATCATACTAATCTAAAATACATTGTAAAAATGTTATATTTCTTCATGCATCACTAACCTCCATCATTCAATGGGGATGAAAATCTATTTGTAGCTGATTAATGGATAAGTTCCTTATAGAAGATATTTCTCACTTTGGGAAGTAATTAAAGGGAGAAGGTTTTCATGTTATATTATCATCTCCCTAGGGATGTGGATCAATGGTGGTCATTGATTCAAAACATTAAGGATGAAGAGGAAATACTGAGCATGGAATGGGAGGATTTTAAAGAATTTTTCTTGGAAAAATATTTTCCTCATGAACAATGAGTGGATATAGATATAAAATTCTTGAGTTTGAGACAAAGAGAAGAGGAAAAAAATTTAAGTGTGAATATAACATTACATGGTTAGAAAGGCATGTTAAGGACTATATATGTAATCCATAGATAAATATTGATTGTTTATTCAATGGGATTAATAAAATTATTTGAAGGGAACTAGTCTCTCAAACATTCTCATCATATGAGGATATAGTATCATGTTATATAAAGATAGAGAAATAATTATCCAAGTCCTAAAAATTCAAAGGAAATAAATATAAGAAGAGGATGAAAATAAAAAAAATGGATTAGGGGAAGAAGAGAAAGTTTAATTTCCCAACATTTTATACTTGTGAAAAGAAATAACTTAGTACATTCTTAAAAGGAAAAGGAGTTTTCTTCTAGTGTGGAGAAAAATTCCATCATGATAATGAATGAAAGGGTAAGGTAGAATCCATAAAATTAAAATGCTTCATCTATAAAGAGATGTGAAATTATTCCAACCATTTCCTCAAACATCAAGGGAACTTTAAAAAATAATCCAAGGGGAGAAGGCCAAGATTATGTAATTACTACAGCTGATGTGGAAATTCCTAGCGAAATGGTGAAAGGTAAACTTATCATACACTCTAAGATTACAAATGTTTTATATTATTCTAGTTTTACCCACTCTTTTACTTTTGAATAATTTTCTAAGGGTATCACATCACCACCTCAATGATTAGATTTTGAGTTAGCATTAAAACTTCTAATGGTGGGATGACTACGTCTTAATTCTATAGCTCCTATCTGATAAACTTTTGTGGAAATGTTCTTCTTAAAAAAATTATTCTTCATCTAATTAAATTTGACATAATATTGGGTATGCATTGTCTTTATTTGTATATATCCCACATAAATTGAGGATTAAGGGTTGTTACATTTGATATTCTGAGTCAAACTTTAATCATCTATCAGTGTGATCATGAACTTGAACACCCAATGGAAATTACTTTTGTCATATGGGTTTTTCTACCAATTCATAAGGGATTTTTATCTCAATTGGTTGTGGATAAACTCAACATTTAAAATTTTCCTATTATTTGGAAATATGTTGGTGTATTTTTTAATTAATTTCTTGGTCTTCCCCCAAATTGTGAAGTTGAGTTTTCAATATAAATCATACCTAGTGATTCTCCTATTTCAAAGAATACATATAGAATAAACCTAATTTATTTTAATTAATTTAAGAAGAAACTACCATAGAATCTATATACGGTATTCATTCATCCTAGTACTTTTCCATGGGGTGCACCTGTTCTTTTTTTAAGAAGAATAATGGGTCAATGTGTCTTTACATTTATTATCAGAAACTTGACAAGATCATTATTAAGAACAAGTATCCTCTCCATCATATCGATGATTTTTTTGATCAACTATGAGGAGATATATATTTTAAAAATATTTATCTTTGGTCTAGGTATCATCAACCAAGGATCAAGGAGGATATACCCAAGATAGTTTTATATACGAATTATGGTCATTATGAATTTGTAGTAATTCCATTTGGACTTACTAATTCTCTTGATATATTTAAGGATTTAAATAATATATTCTTTAGAGATTACTTTCATCATTTTGTGGTAGTATTTATATATAATATTCTTATATATTAAAATAGAAAGTAAAATCGTGAAGAACATTGAAGATTTGTGTTGAAGACCCTGAGGAGGGAAATTTTGTATGATAAATTTACCAAGTGTGAATTTTGGATTCATAAAGTTTCATTATTAGGTCATGTAATATCAAGAGAGGGTATATTGATAGATCCGTCAAAGATGTAAGTTATTTAGAAATGTCATGGACTAACCATAGTAACAAAAATCCATAGTTTTCTTGAGTTGGTTGGATACTAATGGTGATTTGTGTGACATTTCTCATGAATCTCTAATCCACTCACCAAGTTGACTCAGAAGGGGGTTAAGATCTTATGGTTAGATGAATTTTAAGTTAGTTTTAAAGAACTAAAGAGAATGATGGTTAGCATTTCTATGCATACACTGCCCTATAGTGAAAGAGGGTTTATAATCAATAGTGATTCATCAAATAAGGGATTGGGATGTGTCCTCATATAAAATGACAGGGTGATAGATTATGTTTCATGAAAATTTAAGATTCATGAGAAATTAAAAAACTCGTGATTTAAAGTTATATGTGGTAATTTTTGAATTGAATATATAGATAAATTATATATATGGTGAAAATTGTGATATATATATTGATTATAAAATTGTGGAGTATATATTTAATAAAAGGAGTAGAATATGCAACATCAAATAAGATGGTTGGAGTTGATCAAAGGTTATAACTGCTCAATACATCACCACCCTGGTAAAGTGAACAAGGTGGTCGATGCTTTGAGTTGAAATGACTATGATATCTTATCTATGATAAGGATAAAAAAAGATAAAATATTTATGTATTTTTGAAGGATGGATGTTGAAATATTGAAAGAATAGTAGAAATATTATCTTTCTCAAATGATTGTTCAACCATCTATCCATGTGAGGATTAAAGAGGCATAGAAAGAATATGTGGAGATACAAAAGAAGGTGAGAAATATTCTTGGGTTTAACCTTGATTATTATGGGATGATAAGGTTCATAAATTGTGTATGTTTTCTATCCAGACTAGATTTTAAGAAGGGGCTATTAGATGAGTCTCATAATTCATCATTCTCTATTCATCTTGGATGTATAAAGATTTATAGGGATTTTAAAGAGTATTTTTTGTGAGACAACATGAATATAGATATTGTTATGTATGTATATCAATGCCTGGTATGTCAATAATTTAATTCAGATAGACTAAAATCTAAGGGGATGTTACAACCATCACCTGTACCATAATGGAAATGGGAAAACATCACCATGTATTTTTCTTTGGACTCCCCAAAACTTCTAAAGGATATAATATTATTTGGGTTATATTCGATCACCTTAAAAATTTAGAACACTTAATTATTATCAAATATTATTTCTCTCTTGATCACCTTTCCAAAATATATATCAAGGAAGTTTTAAGGTTTTGTAGAGTACCATATTATATTGTATCTGATCAGGATATAAGGTTTACCTAAGGGTTATGGATAATTAATCATTAGGGTCTAGAAATAGAGTTGAGTTTTAGTATATTGTATAATCCTTAGACATATGGTTAGTCTGATAAAACCATTAAAACACTATAAGATATGTTAAGATCATGTTCTATGGGTTTCAAAGGTAGTTGGGATTAACACCTTCCTCTAGTATAGTTTTCATATCGTAATAAATTTTAATCAAAAATTCATATGGATACTAATTAATACCTCTATATAAATAAGTGTAAAACTCCAATTGTTTGGGATGAAGTTGGAGAAATAAAGCTATTGGAACCTAATATAGCTAAGGAAGTGGTAGAGAAAGTTAGAATCATTCAATATCACATCAGTGCAAATCAGAGTTGATAGAAAATCTATACTAATAATTGTCGATGTGATATAGAGTTTGAATTTCATGAGAATTTTTTTTCAAATTTATCTAATGAATAAGGTTATGAGATTCAGGAAGAAAGGAAATCTAAGAACTAGGTATATTGGCCCCTTTGATGTTCTTGATCGAGTAGGGATAGTAGCCTATCACTTGGCACATCCACCGAATCTCTATCAAGTTCATGATGTGTTCCATGTATCTCTATAAAGGAAGTATATACCTGATCCTTCACATATACTAAAATCAGAGTTTATACCACTAGAGAATGATATTTCATATGAAAACAACTAGTATAAATCTTGAATTGTATAGATAAAGTACTATAGAACAAGACTACTCACCTAGTTAAAGTTCTCAAGAGGAATAATAAATTAAAAGAATCTATATGGGAACCCAAGGATGTAATGAAATACAGATATCCTTAATTTTTGTATCATAATTATATAATTTCAAGTTTGAAATTCATTTTAAATGGGGTAGAATATAGAACCCTGATATTTTATGATGTATTTTTTTTAATAAATTTAATCTCTTCAATAGCATGTGATACATGAAACCTCAAGCCTAAATGAACCCTAATATAGTATATTATTATAACCAAGCCATAAAATTAGTGTTATTAATAGGAATAACTACATTTCAATAGATTTATAACAGTTTTGGGCAGTATTAATATATTTTTTAGTAAATTCTTTATATGTTTCAAAAAGATACTTTTTCCTTAAAATGGTTTTTATTTCTTTTTATGAGAAAATAATATAATTAAAATTTTCAAATTTTATAAATTTTTTTTGAAAAAATAAGCTTCATTTTTGAAATCAGGATCACAAAATAATTATAGAGTGAATTTTTGATAATTTTTTAAAAAGATTAATTTTTCGATGAATAAAGAAAAATACTAATTTTTATTAAAAACATTATTTAAATTTAAAGAATTTAAAAAGTTAAATTTTGTTTTAAAATGGTTTTAAAAGTAAAATTACTTCAATTATAATATTATTAATTCAATTTAGTTCATTTTGATCAATTTTACATTTAATTTTTATATAAAAACTTTTTATACTTAAGAAAAAAAAATTGGAAAACAGATTTCCATCGTGTTTTCAGGTTTGATTTTAAATTAAATTTTACCAATTATATAAATTTAATTTGATAAAATATATTTAATATTTTAAATAATAATAAATAATATTAATTAATAAGTACAACTTATTTTTTTCATAATAAACAGTAAAAATAGCAAAAATTTGTTATCACGATTAAAGTTAAAATAAGTTTATCGGTGGTAAATATAAAAAGATAAGGTTTAAAATGTTCTAAAAACTTTATTAAACCCAATTGGTTGGTTTTATTTATAAATTAACCTATGATATATTTTAGAGACATTTTTCAAATAAAATTACTTGACATCATTTTAAAATTTGAAAAATTAAAAGTGTGCCACTCACCTCAATTATAAAAGGGAACCTCTTATACTCACTTATTAACACCTTCTAATCCATTTATCTTAACTAAAACCAATAAAAATATCTCCCCAAAATCTTTATCTATATTCTATAGCTACTTTTATTCACAAAATACCAACCCTAGGGTCCTTAATAAGATATCCAAATGAGGATTTTCTAAGAGAATGTAATTTTCTTCACCAATATTTTCTTTCTTACTTATTTTACCACCTTAAATTATGTCTTAATAATTACAATATAATAACACCATTATATAACATATACTAATATGTAATTATTTTTATGTGAAAAATTATATCCACCTCCTATTTTGTCAAATGGGGAATGAAACAGTTGATCATGTGTATAGTGGATTATTGCCTCGTGAACCGATATAATTTTTTTCCATCACTACCTCTCACAGCTAGATATAATGATGGATTTAATTTATATATATTATATTTATGAAATAATTATACTTATATAATTATAATATCACATATACCTTCTTACCTTCTAATATTTTGAAAAATTATAATGTCGTGTGTGCATACGTGGGGATTACTACATCCATGAAGTGATGTGATTTGTTTTTCATTTTATTTTGACATGGATAGTAATAATGATAGATTTAATAAATATATATGATATATATGATGTTATAATTATTATATAAGTTAAAATTAATATGTACCATTCTTTTTTTCCATCCGTTCAAAAATGAAAACAACATTCATGCGTACGTACGGCCTGATGTCTCGATGAACAGTGTATTATATATATATATATATATGTGGTATTTATATCATTATTAACATTATGGAGGTGATGGAACCATGATAAAAGTATAAGTATCAAAACTATTGAACCAAAATATGCATGAAACGAAGCAGTAATTAACCGGAATAATGATTTTAACAAATAATTATTAATAAATGGTTGATTTAAGATTATAAGTAAATAATATGTGGTATAATATATATATGTTTATGGTTCTATAATATATTTATAAAAAATATATATTTATTATATTGAAGATTTAGATACATACGAAGGAAGTCGAACATGAGGTAAGGTTTTATTTCACAATCTCATGGTTATTTGAGATTGTTTATGTTTAAGTCTCTATTAGGGATATTATTTGATTTTTCAATATTAAACCCAAATTATTTTATTATACAATGGTTATTTATTTAAATTACACGTTTTCCTTTCTTTTACTTCTCTTTCAGTAATCAAGATACTAAAATAGTATTTTTAAGGGAAACTGGCCTTGTATTTTCTAATTGGTTTAGAATATTTCTCTTATATGTCTATATTTTCCTTAAAATGAATAAAATAATGTCTTTAACATTATAAACTGATTTATAAAAGAAATTTTTAACCATTTTTTAATTTTTACAAAAAAAAAATTAAAGTAATCTTCTTATCATTTTCTAAATGAGATACTTTTTAACATTTTTACAATAGTGTAAGAGGAGTGTTTATTTATAAAATATACACCATGAATGTGATATTTAGACATCATGAACAATAATTTATTTGAATATTCCTTGATGATTTTAAAAAATTTCTTTCAAATAAAATGTATTCCTTAATATTTGTGAAATATCTTAGACTTAAAATAGTTAATTTTAAAGTGAAAATGGTATTTTCCTTAAGAATTTTCCAGTGATATTTTTAAATTATTTTAATATATTTCAAAATAATATGTCAAATATTATATAGAGGATATAATATAATGATACCATAAACCATATTTATTTGGATATTTTATGATCAGTTTTATTGGAGAAATTATTGATATTTTATATTCTAGTCTGTCCAATATGGACAATTATTGATTTTTAAGGCATGTTGATTAAGTTGTATTGTTTATTCATATGATGAATACATTTGACTTATTAATTTATGGGTGGGGAATGAAATTACATAGACCCTTGATGAATTGGTAGCTCTCATGAGAAAAAATATAATGGGTATTTGGCTAAGACCTTACCCATTTATGTAAGATGTCTTGGCATGAGGCCTCTATGGTAATTTTCAGATGTCTGACATTATGCATTCCATCGTTATGAAATAATTTCTTGGTGCCCATGTGATATTTGATTAGTTATGATATCCATTAATATGATTCAAGATCATGTGATTAATTATATTTAATTATTTTATTATCAATTATTTCTTCCATATTATTCATGTATTATTATATTCGGTTATAAGCTTACCCTTACTGAGCAACTGATCTCACATCTTTATTATGTTTCCTTTTATTAGGATGTTAGGAATTGTATTATGATTTAAATTAAGGAGTATGATAAAATAAATAATGGTTTTATCAAAGAAAATAATATGTCGCATTTTAAGCTTCCAAATGTAATGTGAGATTCAATTATGTATCTATTTTTTCACGACTACTCAACTATTCGATCATTTGAGATGTGATCGCTTGTATCTAGTACCAATGTAATAAAGTAACCATCGACTCTAGGAAACTATGGTCAGGGTATTTACATCAATATTTTATACTGGCATGAAAATATTCATCTATGAAATTTCTAGGTTCATGGAGCATGTGTGGATTACCACTAAAGGGATACTACCCTTGAATCATTCATCACAACAATGGTATAATGAGTGAGGTCAACTGATTCATCAATAAATAAAGAATTAAAATAAAAGGTAATTATTGTTTATGTAAATTATTATAAATTATATGTGAAATATCCTATCCTAAGGATTTTATGGTTTTTATTCATCATATTCTCATGAAAAATCCAACGAAACCGATTAAAAACCTTTTTTGGGTATAGTACATACCACTTCCATTTTGTCCAAGAACCTTCAATTTATATCAAAGAATTCACATATTAATTTATAATTATTTATTAATCATTGATCTTTCTATGAATTTTAGGTTATCATTTCATTTTTTAGTTTATTAATTTTTAATTTGAAAGTTAATATGTCGTGTTTTTTCACTTTTCTATAACCAATAACAAGTTAAGAACATATGAAGAATGATCAAAAATCTCATCTAGAGGTGTTGGATATTCTGATTAGATAATGTGAGACTATACATCATGTTACAAGAAAGTGCACACCATGCACCCAAGTTTTATTCACCAAGACAAGTCATGCTAGTCATGACATGTTATTTGAGAGAAGAGTATGCGGCATCATTATACATTATTTATTGATTGGCCATATGGTGTGAAATTTTATGGGTTACATGGTGTGGAGATAGAATACTATCATGTAACCCCACACGGTATCACCTCATGGGAAACATGGAAGTTGTGTGGTCAAATACATGGAATGTATTTATTAAATTCCAATGAAATATTAAAATTTAAGAAATAGAGGCCAATTTTTGTTACAAGGTGTGTATCTAGTGTACACATTGTTCATGTTGGGAAAAAATCCCTCAAGGTATCATTGAAGCATTTTTGAGGTGATTGTGTTTGTTGACAAAGTGGACATCTGAGTAGTGATTGTTGACAAAGAAAAACAATGACATACAAATTTGTTGACAAAGAGGATTTCATGGTGGAATGTCGAGTTCAAGAGCTGAGTTCAACGATCCATGTTTGATTCAAGAACTTCGATAAAAGGAATGGATGATCTGGAGGTGGTACAAAAGAACAGATACAAGGTGGCGCCATTTTCCAGTGTTTGCCAAATTTTTGGGCCTAAAAATCAGCAAATGAAGAAAAGTGTTTTTGGAAAAAAGGACTCGCGCACCGAGGACTTGGAGTATAGGAAACTTGTGCGCCATATGTTTTTCAAGATTAGAAGATCAAAATATGGAAAAGGAAGTAGGTTCGCGCAAGTTTGGGAGTTGGTCGCGCAAGTGTCCAAAATGACAGAAGACTTGCGCGCTGAAACTGGGTCGCGCAGGTGACTTGCACGCCGTCGCGTAGGGTGGTCAGATTGCCTATAAATACTGGACCACCCCTCCTCATTATTCAACGGAGTTCAACACTTTGAGAAATCAGAGCTCCCGTCGCGCAGGTGTGGCGGTCGCGCAAGTGGTGAGTGTGGGTCGCGCAGGTGAATTTGCGCGACAGTAGTTGAAGTTGTGCGCCGGTGTTAGAAGTTGTGCGCCGGTTGGCAGTTGCGCGCCAATATTGGTTTGGGCGTAAAAGGAAGAGAGTCGTGCAAGTTTGGAGTTGAGGAAGCTTGAGTCGTGCAAGTGTTTGAGGAGGACTTGCGCGCCCATTGTGACTTGCGCGCCGATACTTGCGCGCCGAGATTGACTTGCGCGCCAAGTAAGGTTTGTTCCAGTAGTGGTTTTCGGGCTGCGTGGAAGTTGGAAGTTTGCCCGATACCTTCGGTGCAAAGTGAGATTCATCTACGGATGAAAGTTGAACTTCAACAGAGCATCTACATACAGGAGAAGATGCATTCTTTCATGCAAATTAAGAGACCTACAGGTCTATAAACTGTGAGTGGATTCCTTCCAAGAGCAGTGAGCTTAGGAAGAGGAAGAAGGTGATCCTCTCCACCGGCAGTGATCCAGAGAGAGAGAAACAGGGAGTGACCCTTAGGAAAGCATTGATCTAACCCTAAACCTTGTATAGGCAGTGAGCCTGGGCATAGAAGTGATCTAGCCTGAACATTGTAATCCACAGCTAGTGAAGTTTAGTGGACTTGGTACGACCGGAAACCTATCGGCGTATGCTCCTTGGACGTAGCCCTTAGCGGTGAACCAAGTAAAATTGTTGTGTCCTGTTCTTGCTTTACTTTTTGTTTATATTATGTAGCAGGAAAGAGAGAGAAGAGTATTTTACTTAACAGCGAAACAAGATCAGAACGGGCTTTAATTTTTAATTAGTCATACCCTGATTCACCCCCCCCCCTCTCAGGGTATTCAGCCTAGTGGACCTAACAAGTGGTATCAAAGGGAAAGGTTGACAGTTGTTCTTCTCTCAATGGAGGTCACTAATCATAGAGGGATTCCGATCTCCGATGGATGTAATTTTCAGATATGGAAGAATCGAATGCAACACTATTTCCGATATTTGGGAATGGATGTGTTTTCAGCAGTTATGCATGGTATCACAGCTGATATTACTAGTGGTTCATTATCAGAAGCTGAGCACAAAGAGTTGGATGCTGATTCCAAAGCAATCAACGCCTTTGGGGGAGCCCTCTCTAATCCCATATATACAAAGTTGATGTCATGCAAAACGTCACATGCCATGTGGAAAAAGCTTTTTAATATTTATGAAGGGGATACAAAAGTCAGAGAGGCAAAGCTGCAAGTATTGTGGAACAAGTATGAAGATCTCAGAATGAACCCGAATGAGTCTGTTGATGCATTCTTTGACAGGGTAAATGTTGTGGTAGAAGACATGCGGGGTCTTGGAGAAATTATCGAAGACATTAAAATCGTAAAGCGCATCTTGAGAAAGCTTCCACCTCGGTTCAATCCGAAATTTTCTGTTTTGGAAGATAAATATTCGAAAGATTTGACATTGGATAACCTACACAGCACTCTTGTTGCATATGAAATTAGAAATGATGACAACGATGCTGTGGAAAAGGGGAAATCCAAAGAGGTGGCATTTAAGGCCATGAAGAGGCTCACTATTGAAGATTCTCAGGAGGAAGAAGAGTCAGATGTGGTGAAGTCGTTCCTTTCTTCAAATCTGCAAAGAGGAAAAGGAAAGTTTAAAGGGAAACTTCCACTAGCATGCTTCCGATGCGGAAAGCTTGGTCATCTTGCTGCAAGATGCCCTAAAAAGTTTCAAAAAGAAAGTGATGAAGATGAAGTTGAGATTCCCATGAAAAAATCTTCAGCCTATGTGAAAGGGAAGAAACAGTTCAATAGAAATTTCTTTAAGAAGAAGAATCTTCTTTCCCAAGAAATTGACAGTTCAGCTGAGTCTGAGGGTGAAGAAGTTGAAGAGATAGAAAACTGCAAAGATCGTGGACAAAATGCGATGGTGGATGTTGCCAATAGTGCTCTAGAAAAGAAAGAAACCTAAACTGATGAAGAATAAGAAGAAATTGAAGGGAGAGTTGACATGGAAGCTGAATTAGAAGCAGCTCTTGAAGAGATAGATGTCTGGCGAGCAAAAACAAAGAAAGCCAACAAGATAGTACGTGATGCCAAACTCTACATGCAACAGCAAGAAGAAGAGAAGTCTGAGCTTGAGAAAGAAATTGAAAATATTAAGTCTTCCAGGCCAGAGCACATAGAAATGGTTGATGATCATAATCTCATGATTGAAGAGCAGAAAAGGGAGATCGATTGCTTGAGTCAAAAAGTGAAAGATCACATCAAGCATATTGAAGAGCTTGAAGAGGAAGTTGTCGGTCTGCGGAGAAAAGTTAAAGACCAGGAAAAACCTTCGAATCCCAACACATTCTTGGGAAATCAGGTCGTTACGAAGACTGAAAAGAAGAAAGAAGAGCCTAGTTGTTCAGCAGGAAAGAAGCTGCGATTGAACTCAGAAGTTAAGGCTGATTCATGGCTTAATCAGAAACAAAAATCTGTGGCAGTTAAAGCTAGACCGGAAGCACCTGTCCCGAGATTGAAAGTGGATTTGAGCACAAAGAAGAATCAGAATACTCAGAGATCCAAAGGGGAAACTCGTAGTTCTGAAGTAACACAAAGGAATGCACCTTATATCAGGTGTTATTGTTGTGGAAAGATGGGACATTCACAGTATGTGTGTTCCATAGCCAAAAGATATCGAAGGGAACAAGAACAGAGATGGCATCCAAACAGAGAACGGTTTTCTAGAACATTTTTTGAAGGAAACTGTTTTTGGTGCGGAGGATTTGGACACATGGCTAGGTACTGCACTCCGACCATTTAGAAAAATGTGTCAAAGCAGAATCAAAATGTTCGCAAGCAGCTAATCAGTAAACCGACAAGTGAGTTAAAAGTTCAGAATAGATTTGCAGTTTTGCAAGATGAAGTTTGTCCATCATACTCTGATAAAGAACAGAAGTCTCAATCTATTCCGAGTATGAAAGAAAAAGTATGAACCAGGAAGAAGAAAACTGAGAAGGCCATAGTTGCTGAAATTTCCCTTAAAGAATCAGATCGTTCTGGTGTTTGGATCCTTGACAGTGGTTGCACATCCCACATGACGGGTAATAAGGATCTGGTTACAGGCATAAAATATGACAAAGAAGGAGTTGTCAAATTTGGAAATGATGAAGGCCTGAAGATTTTTGGCTCAGAAAAAAAAAGCCAAGTTTGGGGGCAAAGAAATGAGACATGCTGATGTCTTGGTGGTAGAGGGTCTTAGTCATAATTTGCTTAGCGTCAGTCAACTATGCGACTCTGGGCACTCTATCCTATTTACCAAGAAGATGGGTATTGTTAAAGGAAAAGATGGAATAGTCATTCTTCAGGGAAAACTAACAAGGGGGAATCTTTACTTGGTAGGTGGGGAAGAAGATTCGTGCCTTTTGTCCAGAGAAGAAGAAAATCAGCTATGGCATAAGCGACTTAGTCATCTATGTCAACCATCTATGGAAGATCTGGTAAATTGTGATGCTGCTAGAGACCTTCCCAAACTATCACGTGATCGCACTCATAGGTTTGATGCTTGTCAACAAGGGAAGATCATCAGGAAGACATACAGGCCAAAGGAACAAAAAGCAACTGGAGTGCTCGAATTGGTGCATGCGGATGTATGTGGACCTATCTCACCATGAGCTATAGATGGGCAAAGGTACTATGTTCTTTTCATTGATGACTATAGTAGAATGGCATGGGTATTCATTATTACCCATAAGACAGAGGTGTTCAGTTGCATAAAGCAGTACAGGAGGGAATCAGAAAAGATGCTTGGGCAGAAAATTCTGAAGTTTCGTACTGATAATGGTACGGAATTTACAAACAGTCAGGTTGAAAACTATCTCGAGAAACATGGGATAAGGCATCAAGTTTCATCAGTAAGAACTCCCCAACAGAATGGAGTGGTTGAAAGGAGAAATCAGATCATCAACAACATGGCCAGAACTATGCTTATTGATAAGGACCTACCAGAGAAATTTTGGAAGGAAGCAGTTTTGACATCGGTCTATGTTTCAAACAGGTCCCTGTTATGTCTGAAGCAAGGGAAGACTCCGTATGAACTGTGGTACGGAAAAAAGCCAACGTTGAAATACTTTCGAATATTTGGAAGTAAGTGTTTCATTCTCAACAAAGAACATCATAGGAAGTTTGAGGCACGAGGAGATGAAGGGATATTCCTTGGATACTCAGTGAAATGCAAAGCATATAAATGCTTCAACAAGAGGCTGGGAAAAATTGTTGAGAGCAATGATGTCACTATAGTTGAAAATGAACAGGCTACTCAACGACCCAGTAAATAGTTTCTGGATGAAAGTGATGATGAGGTAAGCAACACAGGGGGAGTATAAGTGGTAGAGGCTGACTCAGAAGAAGATACTGATGATGAGAAAGAAAGTGTCAAGTCTGTATCTGCAAGGAAGCCAAAGAGTCGAGCTGAAATTGATAGGCAAAATATCATTGGTGATCAGACATCTCCAGTTCAAACTCGAAGAATGAAATCATTGCATCAAACATCGTTTTTATCTCAGGTGGAGCCGAAATGTTTTTCCGATGCAGCTGAAGATGAAAACTGGGTTCAGGCTATGAATGAAGAGCTTGATCAAATTGAGAAGAACCAGACATGGGAGATTGTTTCGAGGCCAGCACACAAGAATGTCATTGGGACCAAATGGGTCTATCTCAACAAGATGAATGAATATGGCATAGTGATTCGGAACAAATAACGACTAGTGTGCAAGGGTTACTCCCAGATCGAGGTAATAGATGTCAATGAGACATTTTCACCGGTTGCAAGGCTGGAGACAATCAGATTATTTTTGGCCATAGCAGTGCAATGAAAGTTCAAAGTGTTCCAGATGGATTTCAAATCCGCATTCTTGAATGGTGTTCTGGAAGAGGAGGTGTATATTGAGCAGCCAGATGGTTTTCTCATTCATGAAGATGAGAACAAAGTTTGCAGGCTGAAGAAGGCGTTGTATGGGCTGAAACAAGCACTAAGGGCATGGTACTCAAGGCTTGATCAGTACTTGAAAAGGCTTGGTTTCCAGCGTGGAGGAGTTGATTACAACCTCTATTTCAGCAATGAAAGTAATCAAAGGATGATGGTATTGGTTTATGTCGATGACATAATATTTGGCGGATCAGATGAAGCTCAGTGCAAACAGTTTTCCAAATTCATGAAAAATGAGTTTGAAATGTCAATGATTGGAGAGCTAATGTTTTTTCTTGGTCTATAGGTGACACAAGGAAGGAATGGAACATTTATTTCTCAATCTAAATATGCCAAGGAGGTCTTGAGAAGGTTTGGAATGGAAAATTCCAAGGATATGAAGACTCTGGTTGCTACCCGGCTGAAATTATCAAAAGATGAGGATGGCAAGGCAGTTAATATCACAGAATACAGGCAAATCATTGGAAGTCTGTTGTACTTAACCGCAACAAGGCCTGATATTGTTTTCACCACATGCCAAGCAGCGAGATATCAGAGCAATCCCAAGGAAAGCCACATGCTTGCAGTGAAAAGAATAATTTGGTATATCCAGGGCACAGTGGATTTCGGCTTGACATATACTGATAAATCTCAGACAGAGTTATTGGGATATACTGATGCAGACTGGGCCGGTTCAGCGGATGATAGGAAATCAACGTCAGGTGGTGCTTTCTATCTTGGTGGATTGTGTATTTCTTGGCTTAGCAAGAAGCAAGATTGCATTTCTTTGAGCACCACAGAAGCTGAGTATATTGCGGCCACTCAAGCATGCACACAGTTATTATGGATGAAGCAGCAGCTTGAAGATATGGGAGTTAGAGTGAAGTCTCCGATCGGAATCCAGGGCGACAACTCAAGTGCTATAAATCTTAGCAAAAATCTCGTCCATCATTCAAGGACAAAGCACATTGATATTAAGTATAGTTTTATCAAGGAGAAGGTTGAGCAGGGGATCGTGAAGTTGGAGTATGTGCCTACAGAGCTACAGGTTGCATACATTCTGACAAAGGCCTTACCCAAGGAAGCTTTTGAGAGGCATCGACTGGCTCTGGGAGTTCAGTCGATTCCCCGCACTTGAAATAGTGTGGATGTGGGACCCCCCCCCCCCCCCCTCTCCCCGAGGTATGATGTGTTTTTCCCTAATATGATGATATGTGTCCTCTACTATGTTACAGACTACAAAGGAGTGTCCTTTGGGTTCGTTGACAAAGGGGGAGAAAAGTGTTTGTTAAAGGAGGAGAAAATAGTGTTTGTTAAAGGGGGAGAAAATAGTGATTGGGAGACAGTGTGGCTATTTGAGAAATCATGACAGATACGGGGAGAAGCAGACAGGTGGAGTATCCAGAAAGGGGGAGCAATGAGAAAGGGGGAGTGTATCAAATCTGACGATGCTAGAATTGATCGATCAAAGAATAGATATCACGATAGCTGAGGATCGTGATAAAAGCAGAAGAGTGGTGTTGGAAAGTGGTAAGACTATTTCCAAACCAAACATTGGTCTTCCAACAAATCCATCAACAATTGGTATCAGTTTAGTACAAATTGGTATCAGTTTGGTGTCAACAGTGGATGTCAGAGATAAAGTGATTCATTGATGAACTTTTCATTTACTCTTGTTTCTCACGCCGAGCATTGCTCATGTGGTCTTAGAGTATGTGTTGAGTAAATCCTTGATCGCTATCAGAATCGCAATGAGGTGAATAGAGGCTGAAGAATCAATGAAGTATCTTTGTTTTGGAAGAGTTTTCAACAAACCCAAAGGGGGAGATTGTTGGGAAAAAATCCCTCAAGGTATCATTGAAGCATTTTTGAGGTGATTGTGTTTGTTGACAAAGTGTACATCTGAGTAGTGATTGTTGACAAAGCAAAACAATGACATAAAAATTTGTTGACAAAGAGGATTTCATGGTGGAATGTCGAGTTCAAGAGCTGAGTTCAAATATCCATGTTTGATTCAAGAATTTCGATAAAAGGAATGGATGATTTGGAGGCGGTACAAAAGAACAGATACAAGGTGGTGCTGTTTTCCAGTGTATGCCAAATTTTTGGGCCTGAAAATTAGCAAATGAAGAAAAGTTTTTTTGGCAAAAGGACTTGTGCGTCGAGGACTTGGAGTATAGGAAACTTGCGCACCATATGTTTTTCAAGATCAGAAGATCAAAATATGGCAAAGGAAGTAGGTTCGCGCAAGTTTTGGAGTTGGTCGCGCAAGTGTCCAAAAGGACAGAAGACTTGCGCGCCGAAACTGGGTCGCGCAGGTGACTTGCGCGCTGTCACGCAGGGTGGTCAGATTGCCTATAAATACTGGACCACCCCTCCTCATTATTCAACGGAGTTAAACACTTTGAGAAATCAGAGCTCCCGTCGCGCAGGTGTGGTGGTCGCGCAAGTGGTGAGTGTGGGTCGCGCAGGTGAATTTGCGCGACAGTAGTTGAAGTTGTGCGCCGGTGTTAGAAGTTGCGCGCCAGTTGGCAGTTGTGCGCCAATATTGGTTTGGGTATAAAAGGAATAGAGTCGCACAAGTTTGGAGTTGAGGGAGCTTGAGTCGCGCAAGTGTTTGAGGAGGACTTGCGCGCCCATTGTGACTTGCGCGCCGATACTTGCGCGCCGAGATTGACTTGCGCGCCAAGTAAGGTTTGTTCCAGCAGTGGTTTTCGGGCTGCGTGGAAGTTGGAAGTTTTCCTGATACCTTCGGTGCAAAGTGAGATTCATCTACGGATGAAAGTTGAACTTCAACAGATCATCTACATACAGTAGAAGATGCATTCTTTCATGCAAATGAAGAGACCTACAGGTCTATAAACTGTGAGTGGATTCCTTCCAAGAGAAGTGAGCTTAGGAAGAGGAAGAAGGTGATCCTCTCCACCAGCAGTGAGCTAGAGAGAGAGAAATAGGGAGTGACCCTTGGGAAAGCAGTGAGCTAACCCTAAACCTTGTATAGGCAGTGAGCCTAGGCATAGAAGTAATCTAGCCCGAACATTGTAATCCACAGCTAGTGAACTTTAGTGGACTTGGTACGACCGGTAACCTGTCGGTGTATGCTCCTTGGATGTAGCCCTTAGCGGTGAACCAAGTAAAATTGTTGTGTCCTGTGCTTTCTTTACTTTCTGTTTATATTATGCAGCAGGAAAGAGAGAGAAGAGTGTTTTGCTTAACAGCGAAATAAGATCAGAACGGGCTTTAATTTTTAATTAGTCATACCCTGATTCACCCCCCCCCCTCTCAGGGTATTCAGCCTAGTGGACCTAACAGTTCAATGCATAAATTTCTACATAAATTGCACACATAATCCTTAGGTATGTGTTTTATATAACCATACAATGGCCTACATTGCATGTAGTAGGATATACACATTGTGTAACTCAAACTCGTTTATATGGAGTACACACTAAGACAAGTTTTACACCGTATAAATTACTTATACAGAATGAAAAGTAATTATGGTGTTAAATCAAATTACATGGAATTTAGTTGGTATACATGTCATGTGATAAGGTTATATAGAATATTAGATTTCTAATTAATTTTCACATTAAATATGGAACTGAATGCCGTGTATATACCTTGAACATGTCATGTAAATCACATGGGCATTAAAATCGGTATATGCCACATATATTAACATGTTACATGTGTTATAAATTCCAAGATGACTACTTGGATTAATGCATGAAACTTCACACCATGTAATATCATGACTCTTCATGTACACTACATGTCATGTTAGTGTACAGTACATGAAAAGAACTGTACAAGACACTAGGTAGTTCATATAGGTACACACTATGTTACCTACTAGTACACACTATGTACTTAATTAATTTTAAATTAAATTTATTTATTTAAAACTATAGATGAAGGGTATCTTCAGGACTATTTGGATGGAAAATTAAGATAAATGAATTAATTAATTAATAATATAATTAATTTATTAATTTAATTGATTTAATTGATTTATATTAATAAATAATGAATTTAAATGAATGACATATAGTTTTAAATGTGTACACATTTCATGGATTGATGGTCATGATCTTGACTAACCTATGTTTGTGTTGGATTTATTTTAATTTAATTATTTTTTCATGGGTTTTTTTAATAATTATTATTAAATTAAAATTATGTTATGTGTTCATTATCACCAATTATTATGTATGAGGCTACATGTCTATGTTTTTTTATGTAACCCCATACATATGGTTCCCCTCACCTGTATGTGAGTAAAGGATATGTTAAGGATGGAGCTCTTGAGAGAAAGGATGTAGTTCAAGTTTGTATCTGAGGTGAAACCAACCAAGGAGATGCGTGGTGAATAAGTGTAATGTTGAAACTCAAACCAATAATAGTTCTAGGAGTTATTCCCCTAAGGTCAAGGGTTAGTTTATAAACCACTTAATATACTGACCATTAAAAAATATCATTATCATGCTACATATATTTATTTTATTTATGTTAAATGTGTGGTTAATTATTTATGTTTATTGGATTCTATATCACGATTACATGAAATAAATGAATTAACAAGCTAGAAAGATGAAATAAAACAAATGGTTTATATGTAAAATTTTTTATCAAGACATGGTAAATCACATATGTAAAATCAATATAATATTAACAAGTATGTAAAAGGATAAAATAAATATTATTGATGCATAAAGATAAAAAACCATCAAATAAAATATTAAATCGTTAAATCCTTCCATTACTTGAGTTAAGATACAACTATAGTTCAAAGTACACGACTAGCCTCTATTAAGGTGCTTTTAATTATCATGGGTTTTAATAAAAGTTTTGGGTTGACTTAACCTAGATCACATCAGTGGTTGATCACTTCCACGAGACTTGGTGAAACTAAGAGGTAAATGTTAAGGAAATTTGAGTTTAGGATTTAAGGATTGGGGAGTCCACTCAATGGATCAAGTAGTTATGAGTTAATGTAGATGGAAATAACAACCTACCTAAATACCTTTAAATATATTTTTAGATCTTCGTGTGGGTTATAAGAAGATAAATATGGATCCTTACCACTAGAATATTCATGAGATAGAATATTATGAAACCAATAGTGAGGGTTTTTGTATTTTATAAAATAGTGGGAGACTAATAAAATAAAATTTATGACATCACTTTTTTTAATCAAGATAAAATACTAAAACATGCTTTTATTGTTTCTGTAAAAAATTACAAATAATAAAGTCTTGGAATTATCATTACATATGATTTTGGGTAAAGATAACCTCCTTTTTGGCAGTAAATTCTAGGAGTGATACAAGTACTTGTAAATTATGTTATACTAAGAACTAAAATATTATGTGCTGGAGTCCCTTATTCTCGAAGCATTTACTAAGGATGTGAGTGAGAAGGATCTCTCTTTCTACATGATACATTTCAATAATGTGATAGATATCCAGTTTTTTATGTTATCATCCATGTATATAAAGATATACAAGCTATAAAAAAACATGGATTCATACTCGATGATGTCTCACCTCTAGGATCTTTATCTGGATAAGGTTAGACAAGAGTGGTATGAGATCTCTAAGGCACTCTTCATGTGAATACTTGGATGAGGTTCATCAATCGAACCTCATGTAGTAAAAATTATGTCCTATAGTGAGTCTTTATAAATATTGGGTTTTCTAACACCCAGAGACTTTACAATTTATTTCCATTTAAATAAATGAAATATCATTGATAGCTTGAGATGCACGCAATACCAGGTTTAAACAAAACATGATACTCTAATAAAATATTTTTTAATATGGCCATTATAAACTAACTGTTAAATTTTTAGGTATGAATAAGACTAAATAAATCATAAAAATATATATATTACACACGTTATTTTCTCATCTATTGATTATAAATAAAAATAATTATTATTTTAAAGTAAAAAAATTATGAAAAATATTTTTTTTCAAAGAAAACAGTTCAATCTCTTCTTGCACACTTATGATAAAATTAATTTTTGTCACTTTTAGAAAATTTATTTTATAAAATTAACTTTATTTCTTAAATCTCTGTATCAAAATTATCTTATGGTGAATTTTTTTGATTTTTCTAAAAAGTTTCTTTTTTCGATGAATAATGAAAAATATTGTTTTTTATTTAAAAACTATATTTTAATTTAAATTATTTAAAAATTTATATTATATTTTAAGTTGGTTTTAAAGTAAACTTTTTTCAATTATATTACAAAAAATACAATTTAGGTCATTGGAATCAATTTTATATTGAATTTTTATATTAAAACCTTCTATACTTATGAGAATTTTCTTCTCAAAACCCATCTTTTTCATCGTGTCAATGGGATTTGTTTTAAATTTAATTTTTACAATTATGTGAATTGAATTTGTTAGAATGAATTATGTATTTTTAATGATCATAATTTATCTTTTCAAATCACTTTAACTTAATTTTTCACCATAATGAATAGTGAAAACATTAAAAATTAATTACTATGGTTAAGGTAAAAATGGGTTTATTGGGGGGTTAAACTAAAAATATAAGTGTTAAAATGACCTAAACTATAACATCATTTTAATTTTTTTTAGTTATTCCTAATAACTTATGTTTACCAAGATTTTTTTGGGTTTCGTTTGGGGTTTCTTTGGGTGAAACTTTGATAACTTTTGGAAAATTATGGGCCAGTGCACAGTTGGCGCATAGTTTTCCCAAATCGTGTTCCCTTTCAAAGAAAACAATGCAACCCAAGGTAATTGTATTTGACATGGTTAGAACATGATAATTCAATCTATTCACCCTCTCAAGAGAAACTGTGTGGCTCATTTATAATGGGTGCATGGCTTGTGCACGATTTGTCTAAATTGTGTGTCTTTTCCCAGGAAACCGTGCAGACGGGATTTTAAGTGATCCAAATTTTTATTAAAAATTTTTTAACCACAATTTTAGGACCCTAATAGACCAATATTACCTAATACTAGCTTCTCCCATCCTTGTATCTCCCAAGAAGGATTTTTAGCCACTCTGATTTCTCCCAAAAGCGATCTGAAGCTTGAGGAACGCCCTTTAATCTTCTCTTGATTAATCTCCCCATCCCGATCTCATTATCCCATGATATATATTCTCCTTCAAAGGGTTAAATGGATCCCTATATTTTTATGTGGGTCTAATAACCACTATTTTGGATCTATAACTATGTTTTTTCATAGATCTCCTTTTTTTCATTCTCTGTTAGATTTTTTCGGGTACAGCTTTGTGATTCGAGATCTGTTGATCCTGAGGTTGGTGGTCCTATTATTATGTCCAAATATTATAAACCCTAAATTGATTTTTTTTAATTTCAATTTTCTATATTAAATTAAATCCTTTTATTTTTATTAAATGGATTTCAATTAGTTTGTTCGAAAAAACTAATTCCATTGAATTGGGGTTTTAAAAATGGGTTTTTGGTATGAAATCATAAAACCCACAATTCTATTGAATTGGGGTGTGTTTATAGAAGTTTTTTGGAAATTTAAATTGTTTAATTTAAATTATTGTTTTTATGGAAATTATTTTAATTAAAATTTTTAATTTAATTGTGGAAATTTAATTTGATGGAAAATTGTGAAAAACCCCAATTCCATTGAATTAGAGGTTTGTGATGAAATTCATTGAATTGTTTAAAAATTAAATTATTGAATTTAGTTATAAAATTGGACTGTGAGAATTAATGGTGAATTTGTTTCAAATCCCTATTTGTGAAAATGGATTTAAAATGGTTTTGATAGAAATCTTAGGGTTTTATCTTGGTGAAAAGGCATATTTTTTATTAAAAATCCATAATGTTTTTTAAAGAGAAAATTGTCATATTTGAAATAGATAATGAGATTTAATTGTATTTTAATAATTCTTAAAATAAATTACTCATCACTGTTTTGTTATTAGAGAATATACAATCCTTAGGTAGTTAGTGAGTTATTTGGATGGCACTTTACAATTTACAATGTTCTAAAACATCATATCAACACATCACATCAGTTAGGTGGTGGTGATGAGTCCTCTTTGGACTTGATCAAAGGGACGTATGTACATATTTTCCATTTCATAGTTTTGAGTCCCTATAGACTGGAATTATCATACCTTACTAAGCATATGACCATTTTTCTCTGTTTTTGTATTTAAAATGAATATATTCCATTGTTGTAAATTGTTTTTCATGAATTCTAATTTATATAAAAGTTTTTATATAAAAGTTTTTATATACAAGTTTTTATTTAATAAATTTTTGAAAAGTTCCATTTGTCTAAACTACCTGTTTTTTAAAAGTTAATTCCATTATTTGAAATGTATTTCAATTATTTGAAATTTCAATCATGAATTGCTAAAGTATTTTCATCCTTTTAAATGTAAATCATTATTTATTTAAATATGATTTTGAAATGACAAACCTGTTTATTTGAAAAATTAAAAGCACTTTCTTGGTTATTTTTACATTTTCATCTTGTTATGGAATCTTTGGGTGAAATCCTACTCGTCTTTGGCTCACACCCTACTTGTGCCTTAGAGTGTTTGTATATTACCTCCTTCTAGGATAAAGCAAGGTAAAAGGATCACTTATAGGTGGTTCTAGTTGTTAAACCATGGACTTGGTGAGTTGCATCCAAGTTGGGACTTGAGTAGTTTTTTACTGTTTTATAGTACTTGGTTGTAGTACTTTGGTTTGTTATACTTGTTTTAATTCTAGTAAATTACTCCGAGTGGAGTTTCTTTTGTATGTATACTAATTTTTAATCTTGATTATGCATTGTTTATGGAAAATTCATTCCCACCTTCTTTTAGTATGATGTCGGATGATAGTCTCTGACTTGTGGGGATTAGGAACTCCCTTCAGGATATGTCAGGGTTGGATCAATTATCATGTTACCAGGGTACCTGGGCTGGTTCCTGACAAATTGGTATCTAATGTTCAGGTTGATCTTCTTGTATTGAAGTCAATATGCATTGTGAAATATTTTTGGGACTTAGGATGTAATTGCAATTGAGTGCCTAGCTAGCTCTCACCATAAGAAACCTTTAATTTTCTAGGGGTGGTTAGGGAAAGACTTCTTGTGAATTGGTTCTAGTATTTTCTATATTTTTTATTTGGATATATATTTAAATCCAAATGTTTTTTTTCTACCTATTGGGATTGATTTCCCTTATTTCTCTATTTGAGTGTAACCTGATGTCTTTCTTATTATATACTGATATTGTGTAGCATTATTCCTCTAAGAAGATGTGCAAACAAAATCCAGTAAAAATATATTACTAAACCTCAATGAGTAAATCCTATTGTATAACCAAATATAATAGAGGTGATTATGTGCACTTTCCAAGCTCTAGGAAAAGCACCACCTCCAGTTCTCATTTAGGATCCAACTGTGAAACCTTAGAGGTATGTTCTAAAGATTTTTTCTCAAGAGTCCCTTTACTAGAATTTAGAACCGATCAAAGTCTCAAATGATCATCAAGAGGCTGAGGAATGTTTAAGAATAATGGAGTTCTTGTTTGGGTTCTTAGAAACACCCGATTAAATCAAGGTAAAGTGTTCTAAATTAATGTTGGAAGGACTAAGAAGGAGATGGTGGGATATGATGGTGACCTGAATAAATATGAGTGTTTAGAGTGGAAACACTTAAAGGTTATTTTCACAAAACAGTTATATCTATATTTAATGTTCTTGTACAAGTCCATTGAGTTTTTAAAACTTTATTAGGCTAACATTACTGTGATAGAGTATGAAAACCTTTTATTTTATCATGTACATTTCATTCCTAATATTGGGTAAAATGAAAAGATGAAGGATCCAAGGTTTAAGTTGGGAATTTTTAATGATATTAATTCTTGGGTTTTTTTACTGGATCTTCCTTCTTATGTTGATGTAATGGATAGAGAATTAATGGTTGAAATGGACCTGGATGATAAGTCAGGGTTATCGAGAGTTTCTTTCTCTCCAAGTGGAAGTATGAGTTCCTTTAAGGTAAAATGGAAGCATTATGATTCTCATGGAATTTCTTGATATCATGGTCATTCTAGACCTCCTACTATTCCTAGAAGAGGTCCTTTAATTTTCTACTACTATTAAAAATCAATACATTCAAATAGGGTTTGCACTGAGGCGCCCAAGAATTGTATATCCTACAGATGCTCGGGGAACTTACATAGATTCATCCATGTTTATTCTACTCCGCATAGTGTAACAGGATCATCAGTTCCTCCTAAAACTATGGGTCAATCTGATGCTTCAAGTGCAAAAGGTTTCCAGCCACAGGTATCTAGAATGAAGTTTCTTCATGTAGTGGAACGGTATCTAGAGGAAGAAGATACAGGTCTAGCAACCGTGAGAGGTACCATTACTATATCATCATCATTAGTGACTGATATATTTGATACATGTGCATCTCATTCATTTATTTCAACCCATATTGTTAATCTAATTAATCTTTCTATATATATTTTATATAGTGCAATGGATATTACTACACCCCTTTGTGTGAAGAGAGAGAAGGGTCTCTGTAGTCCCATTTGTGTATTCTCTCTATCAGATGTCTAGCTTTCTTGGATCTTTTTATTTCTATACATGAATCATCTTGATGTCATATTTTATATGTATTGGATCATTTCCAATAAATTATGGATTTATTTTTATCTTCAAATGGCTTCCTTTACTACACCCAATGGTGTATTCTATGTCTTTCAAGTATAATGGGACCCAAGTTTGAGTAGAGATAGACCTTATTATCTAATGTTTTGGAATGTAATATCATTTTTTTATTTTGATTTGGAGTGGGAATCTTTGAGCATTGATCTCCCTCCAGTTTTCGTCGAGTTTCCCAACATGTTTCCTTTCAAATTCTCTGGTTTTCCACCGGTAAGAGAGGTTAAGTTCTCCATTGACTTAGTACCTGGTACTCAACAAATTTCTATTCTCTATTACCGTATGGAACCAACTGAACTAAAAGAATTGAAGTCCCATTTGTATGATCTTCTTAATAAAGGATTTATATTCCTGAGTGTGTCACCATATGTAGAAATTTTTCTCATTTCTAAGAAATTTGATGGTTCACTTCATCTATGTGTTTATTAACAAAAGCTAAATCAAGTAATGGTAAATTACAAGTATCTTTTGTCGTATATTGATGATTCTTTTGATCAGTTGAAAGGGGTGAAGTGGTTCTAAAATATTGATCTTTTCTCTGGTTGCTGTCAGTTTAGTATAAAAGAATCTGACATTCAGAACTGCATTTTGGATCAGTTATGGCCATTATGAGTACATTGTTATGACATTTGGTTTAAAAAATTCTCTTATAGTTTTTATGGAATTAATGAATAGGATTTACCATGAGTACCTAGATACTTTATGGGTGGTCTTTCTGGATAACATCCTTGTTTAATCTAAGTCCAAGGAGGATCATGTGCATCATCTGAGAACGGTTTCGAGTTTTCTGAGAAATCAATTACTTTATTCCAAGATTTAAAAATGTTACTTATGGATTTAGGAATTAAAATTATTAAGACACATGATGTTAGAACTTGGTATTTCAGTTTAACCTGAGAAGGTAAAAGTTGTTATGACAAGGAAACAACCATAGAATGTTTTGGAGATCCGAAGCTTATTTAGTCTAGCTAGTTATTATCACTGGTTCATTAAGGACTTATAAAATTTGGATTCTCTGATGACTTCCCTAACTCGGAGGGGATTGAAACTTGTTTGGAATGATAAATATCATATTTATTTTGTTGGTCTAAAATTTCTTTTGAATACTGCATCGGTGTTGGATCTTCCAGAGGTCGGGCAGGGCTATGTGGTCTTATACGATGCATGATGTTTAGGTTTGGGCAACGTTCTTACACAATGTGATTATAACTTTTCCTATGTATCTCCTTATCTTAGGCCAAATAATAACAATTATCCAAACCATGACCTAGAACATGAAATTCTGATTCACGTGCTTAAGAGTTGGTAGTATTACCTTTATTAAGAAAGGTTTACCATGTTTTTTTACCACAATATCTTGATTTATATCTTCTCTCAAAAAATTTTAAATCTCCAACAGATTTTTTGGGTGGAATACCTATAGTCTTTAGATTTTGACATCACCAATACCCTAGGGAAAGGGAATGTTGTTGTGGATTCTTTGAGTAGGAAACTTCCAACCAAAATAATGAAATAATCCTAATAAGAGTGTAACTTGATAGATCTCTTTACACGGTTGCATATTAGAGTCCAGGAATTAGGAGATGAGGTTTAATTGGACAATTTTTAGTTTACATCCACCCTTCTCGAATTGATACTTCATGAATAGAAGCATGATGATGAGTTCTATAGAATTATATACTCTCTTTATAGTGGGTAGAGAGTTGTAGAGTGTTTGTACTCCAAATAGGGAATTCTATGATTTCAAAAACGTTTTTTTGTGTCGTTAGTGGAAAGGAAATCTATTATGGGAGACTACCATATATTCTAGTGGGATGTGAAACCAGGAACCATGAATATGTTCTATGAAATATTATGGTAGTTTTGGTGTCTAGGTATGAGATGGGGCATCACTGAGTTTGTCTCTCATTGTTATATATTCCTGTAGGTGAAGGTTGAGCACTAGAAACCTTTTGGTTTTCTTCATCCACTTCTAGTCCCTACTTAGAAGTGGGATGAGATCTCAAGGGACTTTTTGGTTGGGTTTTCACATACCCGTAGAAATAATAATGTGATATGGTTTTTGATCTATTGTTTGACTAAATCATATCATTTATTCCCATTTATGATACAACCAAAGTTGAGATGTTGAGAAATGTTTATGTGAAAGAGATTGTTCATTTTCATGTATTTTTATCTATTATAGTCTATGACATAGATCCTCGGTTCACTTATCAATTTTGGAGAGGTTTTTAGGAGGCACTAGGATCTCATGTCTGTTTGAGTACGGTATACCATCCTCAATTTGATGGACAAATAGAATGAGCTATATAGATTCTTGAGGATATGATTTGTGCTTGTGTTCTCAAATTTGGTGGGGCTTGGGATGATCATTTGGGATAGGTTGAGTTTTCTTATAACAATAGTTACCATTCTATAATCATAATGACTCCTTTTGTAGCCTTGTATGGTCAACCTTGTAAATATATGTTGTGTTGGTCAAAAATTGAAGAAAGTTCCTTGGTTGGACCAAGTTTGGTGCAAGAGACAAAAGAAAAGATCCAACTGATTTTTCAAAGAATGATGACAATATAGAGTTGATATAAGTCTTATGATGATCTTTACTTTAGATATTTGGAAATATTAGTTGGTGACCATGTCTTCTTGAAATTTTCACCCTATTTGGGTCATCGATGGCTTAGGAGGTAAGGGAAACTTGATTATCATTTTTGGGACCTTTTGAGGTTGTTGAGAAGGTGGGGAAAGTTTCTTACCATTTAGAACTTCCACCAAATCTGAGGTTGATACAAAATGTGTTCCATTTATCTCAGCTATAAAATTATATATCTGATTTGTCTCATGTTCTGAGTTGGAGTGATCTTAAGGTTAACCTGATTTATTCATGAAGGAATGGCTAGTTAGGCTAGTTGATTATGAAACCAAGGTACTTTGTGGGAGGATGATACCTTTGGTATGAGTTTTATGGCAGCATGGTTCTAATAATTATGAGATGTGGGAGAGGGAGGCACTGATGAGAGAGCAGTGGCCTCATCTTTTTGTTAGGGAAGATTCTTTGTAGGTTTTCTGGGGATATAATGTTTTTATTGTGGGGAGATTTTAACATCCTATTTTTTTAGGTATTCTTAAACCTCTCTTTTTACTAAGCTTTTATTGGGTTTTTTTGGGTTACTTCTGGTGAAATATTGAAAATTTTGTAAAATTATGGGCTAGTGCACGGTTTACCCAAACTGTGCGCCCTTTCTGAGAAAACCATGAAACCCAAGGTAGTGGTATTTCTCATGGTTGGTGCATGTTTAGTCAAGTCATGTTCCCTCTCAGGATAAACCATGAAACTCATTTATAACGGGTGCATAGTTTGCACATGGTTTGTCTAAATCATGCACCTTTTCCTAGGAAACCATGCGGATGGTATTTCAAGTGATCTGAATTTTTATTAAAATTTTAAGAACACCTATTTTAGTCTCCAAAAGTACTATTATAACCTAAGATCAGTTTCTCTCATCCTTAGATCTCCCAAGAAGGATTTTTGTCCCCTATTATACCTCCCAGAAGTAATATGAAGCTTGAGAAATGCCCTCTGATCTTCTCTTAGTAAGTTTCCTCATCCTGATCTCATTCTCCTGTGATCTCACTTCTCCTCCCTAGGGTTCCATGGATCCCCATATTATTATGTGTATCTAATAACCACTGGTTTAGATATAAACCTATGTTTTATTCATAGATAATTGTCGTCTTCATTCTCCATTAGATTTTTTTGTGTACGCTTTGTGATTCGAGATATGTTGATCCTAAGGTAGGTTGTTTCATTACGATGCCCAAATCTTATTAGCCCTAAATTTCTTTATTTAATTTCAATTATTTGGATTAAATTAAATAATTTGATTTTTATTAAATTTATTTCAATTAGTTTGTTAAAAAACCATAGTCCATTGAATTGGGGTTTTAAAAATGGGTTTTTGTAATGAAATTGGAAAACCTCTAAATCCATTGGATTGTGGTGTGTTTATGGAATTTTTTGGAAATTTAAATTTCTTAATTTAATTTTTGGTTTTTATATAAATTGTTTCAATTAAATTTTTTATTTTAATTGTGGAAAATTTGATTTAATGTAAAATTTTGAAAACCTCCAATTCCATTGAATTGGGGTTTGTGATGAAATTGATGGAATTTTTTGAAAATTAAATTATTTAATTTAATTATGAAATTGAATTGTGAGATTTAATGGTGAATTGGTTTCAAATCCCTATTAGTGAAAATGGATTAAAACTAATTTTGATAAAAAAAAACCTAGGGTTTTATCTTAGTGAAAATTAATGTCTTTTATTAAAAACTTATAATGGTTTTTAAATGGAAAATTGGAATATTTGAAATGGAGAATGAGATTTAATTGTATTTTAAGAAGTCTTAAAATAAATTTTCTATCATTGTTTTGTTGTTAGATTACATGGAAGACTTAGGTGGTTAGTGAGTTATTTGGACAGAACATTATAATTTACAATGTTCTAAAACATCATATCATCACATCACATCCCTTAGAAAATAGTGATGAGTCATGTTTGGCCATAGGTCAAAGGGATTTATGTACATATTTTCCATTTCACAATGTTGGGTCCATATAGCCTAGAACTATCATACATTACTATGAATATGACTATGTTGCTCACTTGTTGTATTTCAAATGAATATATACCATTTCTATAAACTGTTTTACATGCATTCTAATTTATATAAACTATTTTATATAAAATAAATTATTTAATACAATTTTTAAAAGTTCCATTTTTGTAAAGAATCCCTTTGTTTAAAGGTGATTCCATTTTTTGAAATGTATTTTCATCATTTAGAATGTAAACCATGAATTTCTAAAGTATTTACATCCTTTGAAATGTAAAGCTTGATTTTTATAAATATTTTTTTGAAATACAAAACCTATTTATTTGAAAAATTGAAAGTACTTTCTTGGTTAATTTGATATTGGCATCTTATTATGGAATATTTGGGTGAAATACTACAAGGGTTTGGCTCACATCCTACTTATGCCTTCATGTGTTTGTATATTACCTTCTTCCAGGATCGATCAAGATAAAATGATCACTTGGAGGTGGTTCTAGATGTTGAACCATGGACTTGGTGAGTTACGTCTGATTTGGGACTTGGGAAGTTTTTTCCTATTTTCTAGTACTTGGTTGTAGTACTTTGGGTTGTTAAACCCATTTGAATTATAATATATTACTCCCAGTGGAGTTTATTTTTTATGCATACTGATTTGTAATCTTTCTTCCACATTTTTTGTGGTAAATTCATTCCCAACTTTTTTGTATATGATTCTAGGTGTTAGTCACTAACCCATAGGTATTAGGAACGCCCTTTAGGCTATGTCAGGGTCGGGTCGGTTATCAAGTTACTAGGGTACTCAGGATAGTTCATGACATAAACATATATCTAAAATATATTTTCTATAAATATTTTTGCCTTATCATGTTTTAGGCTTGATAATTCTCTATTTTTTAACCTTTTAGAATATGTAAAATGTGGGTGCACCTTTTTCTCTTCAAAAATTACAAGTGTGTCACTCACCACACTTATAAAAGGTCACCACCTCTCATCTCTTCTCCACAAATTCAAACCCTTTTGGTTAAAAAAACCCAACCCAAATCACATCCCAAATTCCATAACCTCATCATGGAATCCTTGGTTTTTTTCATAAATCCATTTATGAATACATTAGGTATAATTCTAAAGTGGTGGTCCAAGAAGAGATAAAATTCTTCTATGTGTTTTTGTATTATTTCTTCTTCCATCCCCTTCAAATATTATTAATTTGTGTTTATATATTAAAAATACTATCTACAATAAAATAAGGTGTTATTATGTTAATATAATTACTTATATTCATCTAATCTTCCTTAAAATGGGAAACGATGATGTCACTCGTGTGTACGGTGGACTACCACCTCGTAAACTGATGTTACACGTTTTCCATCAACACCTCTCATGGTTGGGTATTATGATGTATATAAATTATTTATATATATATGTGATATTTATAACATAATTATACATCTGAAGTCATTATATCATATATACATTTTTACTTTCTATTTCCTAGGTGATGCGATAACGTCGCTCGTGTGCATGACAGACTACCATCTCGTGAACCGATGTGATTCATTTTTCACTAAATCTTTACATGGAATGTAATAAGAATAAATTTAATGAATATATATGATAAACATGAAATAATTATGATATTAATGACATATTTATCCTTATAAAAATATAATATATCATTTTATTTCCTACCTTTTCACTCACTGAAAGATGATAATATCATTTGTGTATATGTGAGCTACCGCCTTCACAAAGCGATGTAACTCTATTTTCATCACCAAACCACATGTATGATATATATATATATAAGTATATTTAAAAAAATAATATGGTATTTCTGATATTATTATCATTTTTAAAGTTAAAATATTACTTACCTTTTTTCCATAACGATCATTGAAAATGGAAACATTACTCATGCGTACATGCGGGCTACCGTCTCTATGATCATAATGTACTTAATTTCTCAAAACCATATTTCATGATTGATATTAATGGTATAATTTATGTATAAATATGATTATTATTTCATGATTATTATTCTATAAATTTTTAAATAATGATCTCTTAGACCAGTAGTCAACCTACCAAATTCATTTTTGACACATTAGTCAAATATCATCGAAACACCTGATGTAAACTTAATTGATTAAGTAATTTTATATAACATGGTAATAATTGGAAAAAAGGAATAATAAAGTTTAAAAATGTTATTATTAAAGTAAATAATTAACATAAATTTATTATTCATGAAGATAAAGAATATATGTGATGATTTTGACTCAAGGTAAGGGACTTTATCTTAATTTCTCTTCATTGACGCATATTGTAATGTTATACACATAATTTATTTTATATGATGTATATACTACCCTTTGAAATGTAATATCATTATTAATTAATAATTCATGGTATTTTAAGCTTCAATTTTAATTATTTCATCCAAGGGGATTTGACTTTAAAATTACCAAATGGTAAAAATTATTCTAAAATCTCAATTTCTTTTGTGACTATTAACTTTCTATTTAAATAATCACTTTCTTGTGATAATTTTCCATTGGAAATTATATTTCACTCAAATATCCATATTCTTGTATGATTTATATGATTATTTCCTAAACTGTATACCATTTTTACATATGGTGTTTACTTTTAAATATATCTGATTAACTTGAGAAATATTGATAAATATGTATCCTTTACTTATTACGGATATTTGATGATAATAAATATTTACTCATGAATTAAATAAATCATTCTATATATGAGTAATGCTTTGGAACTTATGTGATGGGTGGGGCCTATAATTATATTTCCCCTCAATGCATCGATGGGTCTCATGAGACAAATCATTTGGCCAAATTAAATGGGTTTTTACCTGTAGTTTTAAACCATCTTGTGAATGGTAATAACGTAGAGGTATCATGTGACTAAGAACATGACATACAATGATTTATAATTTCCTTAATTAAGAATTAAATTATTATCATCCATTATATTTTCACAATGATATTATCTCTGGATGAATTTCATTCTCAAATATTTATTAAATGGAATGTGTGTTCGGTTATTTAAATTTATATGTTTATTATGCCTATTGATTAATGATAGATTCCATGGTAATTAACCCTTACTAATAATTTGAGTTCACCCTTATTTTTTTCCTTTACCTAATATATTAAGACAAATTTTTTAAATGAGTTAAAGGATGTAAATTTTTTTCCATTTCTATACTTTTTATTTTATATCATAATGTAAAATGGGTATCATGTATGTATTTGGTTCTCCAAAGCTGCTAAATAGATTGATCATTTGAGATTTGATGCCTTATATCTATTCCAATGTAATAAAGTATGAACTTGCTCTAGGTTATTGGGTTTGGGGTCATTACAGTTGGTATCAGAGGAAGTTTAATAGAAACCTTGGGAACTAGATTAAGGAAAACATAGATTAGGGAATATAACCTTATGATGGAATTTGAGGATATGAATATAATAACATACTAATGTTTTGGTAAGTAAGAGATTATGTGGTTTTTCCTAGAAATACATCTCTATCTGGATACTACAAGTGGACTTGGTTATGGAACATAGGTGCCTAGGGGTAATAACTCTGAAAAGGGACCATTGGGCTTGACCCTATCATCGCCTGGTGCACAAAAAGGGGACTTAGTCTACACCTAGTATGACACTCCTAAGGAATATTCTTAGGATAATTCATATTTTCTTTACAACCCATTATGAAAGATTTGAAAATAAAAATATCCCTAAAGAAACTCAGTTTATGATTCAGAGATTGACAATGCATAAATTTTAATTTATATTAAATGTTACACCATATTTAGAATTATACATTATGATTTAAAATTCATAATTTTATGTGATAATCTAGTATATTACATTGTTTAAAAATGGAATCTGGAATGAATAAGGGTATCAATACTCATGGAAAATGTAGATATTACCTTATTGAGGAATCTAATACAGATGGTATTGGAACTAAGAATATTATGGCTATATTAAGGTAGCCTAATCATGTCATAAAAAATAAACTTTCCCATATGAAGAAACATGTTACACAGAGATATTATCCTATATTGGATATATTTATATGATAAAATCCCCCATTATTTGGTGGGACTACTAATCCAATTATATTTGAGTAATGGATTAAGTCTCTATAGAAGATATTTATGGCTTTCGGATACAATGAAAATGAAATGGTTACACTTAAGTGTATTTTCTCAAAGTTTATATAGATCAATGGTGGTTGTTGATCTAGAATAATAGGGAGGAAGAGGAAATGGAACTCCTATAATGGAAAGATTTTATGGATACATTCTTGGAAAAAAAATTCCCTCATGAGAAACAATATGAAATGAATAGAATATTCCTCAACTTAAATAAAAAGGAAGAATAAAGTTTTTTTGAGTATGAGGATACCTTTAAAAGTTTATCCAAGTATGTGGTGGAGTATATACACAACACAGAGTGTAAGACTAACCATTTATTTGAAGGTCTTAATCCAAGTATATAAAGGGAACTCATTTATCAAACAAAAATTATCATATGATGAATTAGTTTTATGTGCCATAAAAATGAATAAGTAATTACCTAAATCATACATTTACAAGGGAAATTAGGAAAATAAGAGGTTGAATGGACACTATAAAAAAGGGAATGTGTTGAAAAGAATAATAGTGTCACAAACCGAATCTGGTCACCATTTAAATTGGCACAAAACTCGGACCGTGATAAATCCATAAGGGCGTTCCCAATACCCACAAGATGGTAAAAGTGCTCGGGTATCATAAACTGAAAATTGGGAATAATTTACCTGAGTTTATAAACTAAAAATAGCAAACAAATCCAAGAAAATGAATCTGTATTTTTCAAACAAAAACATCTTTTATAAAATTTCAGAATTTAATTACACAACTTAAAAAAATGCTCAAAGACCATTACAAAGGTACAAAACCAGAAATTACAGCCCAAGAAGGATTTAATAAACCACTCTCAAGTATTATAAAATCACCTCGAATAATACCACAAAAGATGCACATGAAAACACACACATTTTCATAAAACACTTTCAAGAGGAATAACAAGGTTTTAAACATAAAACCCATTCAAAACCCCTCTTTCAAACCCAATGGAACACCAACACCATACCAAATAAGAATTCTCATCCCAAAAAATTTTTATTAAACCAATTTCATATGTTATGAAATACACCCAAATAATACCCCAAGAGTCACACATGAAAAACACCCAATTTCAAGCTAAAATTAAACTATAAAATTAAACTTTTAACTAAATCAAACATAAAAAGATTTCTCTCCACAAAAAACATATGAGTAATATGAAAAATGAGTAAATAAAGCAAGATAACACGTTATAAAATGGTTACACATGGAATCACCTACCTTTTTGTGTTGAAACCCTCAAAACTTGGTGTGAAACATCAACTGCACCATCGCCGCACCAAGAGGGGGTTAAAACCAACCGTAAACCACAAGATTTGACCAAAAATAAAAAAAATCAAACCCTAGGTTCTAACCCTAACTTCTGGACATTTTAAAACTTCATGAAAGTGGGATGAAACCCTAAGGAAAATGAAAGAAACCAAGAACGAATCACTTACCTTGAACAATCTTTAATAAATCACCCCAAATCCACCAAAGACTGAATCTCTAAGAAACAAAAACTGATAGGTAGGATTTAATTAGTCTTAGTATGTTAATTGGGGACTAAAATGGGGGGTAAAGTTAAATTTTAAAGGTTTATGAAAGAATCAAATTACCTTCTCAAATTTAAACGATTTGAGAAACCTTGATAATTTTCTCTCTAATATGAAATCCAAATGAGCTCCAAAGTGGAAAAATAGATAATGAGGGTGATAGTAGGTTTTTTGTATTTGTGTGGGAGGTTTAATCACCAAAAAATAGTATAAAATGAATGAGATATTAAAAAACTACAAAAATAATTTAAAGTAGGAAATGGGCTTATGAGCTGGCCCAAAACCTTAATAAAAAACACAAATCCATCATTATTATGGATTCCTATGGGGTCCAAATTGATATGGTGGTTTTAATATACCAGGTTATTCCAATTGTGAAGTTTAATGGGCGTAAAATGTTGAAAAATTAAGAAGTTTTAAAAGAAACATAATTTATTTTTAAATCTGAAAATGGGCTCATAGTTTGGCCCAAATTTTGAAAACCCACCATTTCCACCAAAATGAATGGGAAAACTACAAAATAAATCAAGAATTGAAATTAAATGAAAACATATCTTTAAAATAGGTCATGGGTGTGACAATTTTCCCCACCATAAAACTTTTCGCCCTTAAAAATCCACAGCAAGGCTAAAGGCAAAAACCAAACCCAAATGAAATACCAAAATAGACTCCTTTGCCAAGTTTCACCTACCCACAAAATGCCAAAACAACTCCAATTGATCAATAAAGGAAGTAATACTCTCACAAAAAAAACATACACCACTTCTTAAAATGATCAAGTACATTTAGATTTTATCCCAAAAGAAAACTCCTCAAACACTATCCAAACAGGATTCCAGCAATTTACCCAAGGAAGATGTAGGTAGTTAGATAGCTCTGAACAAGACTACCTACTAAAAAGACAAGACCAAGGACCAATATGAGTTACTATTATGGGGATACACAAATGGTCTCCCCTCCATAAGATACAACTCAAATTTTAATGATACAGGATCGGGATACTAACAGGGGAGGCCCGAACAGACTCCGCAGTACAAGGGGTAGACCTCCATTGGAAATTTCTAAAAGAACATACATGAGAATCATAGTGGGTCTCCCCACTATAATAACCAACCATCTTAACTGACCAGCATGGTCTGGCATAGGCATAACCCAAAGTTAAATAGTTGGGATAACCGCACGGTTAATCCGCACAGTTTGAGAAACCATGTGTTAACCGTGTGGATCCTTCTCCTTGCATGGTTTTATGGGGCATGGTTACTACTAACCATGCACTCAACCTATCTAGCCAAATTCCCAACCATAATCCAAAAACTTAATGGAAACCAAATGGGAAAAGAATGGAATTAGGTGATAACATAGACATGAGGTCCTCCCACCTCTTTCCCTTAAACGAGAACAACAAAATCAACATGGAAATATCAAAGGTTTAAAATATTCACCATCTTTCATATTGAGGATAGAACTTTGTAAAAGGTTTTAAATGACCCTATTATTTCCCCTGATTACGCACCAGCTTATTTCTGGGACGTATGGCTAGAGCTAAAATTATTGAAGCATCTTCAACCTCGTACTTAGGCTTTGGAAACCCCTAAACTGAACTTTTCCTTTCAGTTCCATGAAAACTATACCCTAATCCCATTTGGGTTCACCAAGAAAAAACACATTACAAAACTCACTTTACCCTAACCTTCCATTTCACTAAAATAGGGTCTTATAATATGCACACACACATCACACCTTGTTTCTTTGGGTGAGAAACAACAGAAGGAAAGGACACATATAACCACCTTCCTATAAAACGGATTATTTTGAAGTTTTCCCATGAGATAAATACTCCCAACATGTCAGAGAATCTCAGAGTATTTCACTGCCTTCACCTTTACAGTAAACAAGAACATGACATCACAAGGCGTCACCGAACATGACCATTGTGACTGATAGAAACAATGCATGGAATCGGACCTTATTCCAAGTCCCCAAACAACACACAATTAAAGTAAGTGTCCATAATAGCCTCTTATGACCATATTTCCCACACTAGAGGTTTAAAATAAACCCCTAATTTGAAGAGACTATGAAGGGCCCAGAGGCCCTCTTAGACACCATCTAGATACTCATCCACACTAACAACCTCAGACCAATTCCACCTTCAATGATTCAGTTAAATTAAGAAACTAAGGTCTCTTTCAACCTTCCACGAGAACTCTCTCACTACAAGAGGGTCCACAAAATAAAGGAAATTTTGTAAACTCAATCTCCCAAGCTCGAGAAAAGGATTCCTTATATTGATCAACTGGAGGATTTTCCAATGGTGAAACAATCTGGGTTGCACTTCAATCGTGGACTAACCCTTAATGGGGGCATACCTTATCCAATGAAAGAACCCAATGACCCAACTATGCTGGTACATTGGTCGAAACATGCCACAAACCAGAGCCAAACACGTGAGGGGAACCACCATAAAGGCTTCCTGAACTTTTCTCAGAAGATACCACTAACCAGCCCTTCAACCCAAATTATTGACCAAACACAAACCCAAAACACAGTTCAAACAGGAGGGTTTCTTAGACTTAAAACATCCCAAAATATCAACATTTAAAAAAAACACATAATACACACCATCACAAACCATTCATCAAGACATAAAGTTTTCCTTTAAAAACATTTCTTTGAAAACAAATGGTTCAGCTGTTGTATCCACCAATGGTACCCCATGGGCCTCATACATGCATGTTTATGTGCCAAACCGGGAACCCTCCTCATATCCATCCCAGAACTATCCCATTCATTCCATTAACCATACATCATACAATATAACACCATTCATGTGGTCTCTCATGAAAATACCAAAGGTTAAAACAAAAATTCTTTCCACTTTACAAAACCAAAACAATCAACTAATACTTCCTTTTTCTAAAGACTTCTAACCACGAAATAAAAATCCCAATAATTCAAATGAATACTCACTTTAAATTCATATACATAAATTTCAAAACACCTCATCCCATTAAAACACCTTTTAATAGTTTATAAAACTCTATTGGGGACACTTTTTCAAAACTAACTTTAACATAATTTCCTGCTTTCAAAAGAGGTGTAAACACACAATTTTCCATTTCAAAACAATTCTAAAAAATCAGTTCCACCATTTTGAAAATAAAACTATTCCATCTTTATTAGAAAATCATTTCACATAAACTTTACACTTCTTAAAACCAAGTCATTTTTTCTTAAAAACCAAACTTCTAAGATTTCAAAACTAAATAACACAATACAGTGCAAGAGGAAACTAGTTTCAGTGGGTGACTTGAACATATGGTTGGAGTCAATACACCAATCACTTAACTGTCATTAAGAGTAATCTAGGGAAATATCCTCGGTTCCACATGGATTTCCAGGCCCTATGAGATCACTAAGACCATTAACCCGACTCTCTTTTCATTTCTTCTAATCATTATCACACCAAGAAAACCGAAGGACTCAGATAAATCCCAACTTCCCCAGGCAACTTGAATCCCGTCATGGGGTGTGCTGGCCAGGCACACTACCCATAACCAGAATTCCAAGTCCTAACAGTCTTAACTTTATACTATCCTGATTTTTTCCCATATAACATGACCCAAAAGAGCGAACCTCCTCTGATGTCATTTTGTCACAAACCAAATATGGTCACCATCTAAATCGGCACCAAACTAGGCCCGCGACAAGGCCCGAAGGCTGTTCCTAATCCCCACGGGCTGGAAAAAGTTCCTAAGTATCATAAACTAAAAATTGGGAATGATTTACCCAAGTTTAGAAACTTAAAATAGCAAACGAATCCAATAAAACGAATCTGGATTTTTCAAACAAAATCATCTTTTATAAAATTTCAGAATTTAATTACACAACTTAAAAAAGTGCTCAAAGACCATTAAAAAGGTACAAAACCAGAAATGATGGCCCAATAAAGATTTAATAAACCACTCTCAATTATTATAAAATCACCTTGAATAATACCACAAAAGATGCACATGAAAACACACACATTTTCATAAAACGCTTTCAAGAGGCATAACATGATTTTACACATAAAACCCATTCAAAAACCCTCTTTCAAACCCAATAAAACACCAAGACCCTACCAAAGAATAATTTTTATCCCAAAAAAGATTTAGTGAACCAATTTCATATGTTATGAAATGCACCCAAATAATACCCTAAGAGTTACACATGAAAAACACACAATTTCAATCTAAAATGAAACTATAAAATTAAACGTTTAACCAAATAAATCATAAAAAAATTCTCACCACACACAAAATATGAGGAATATAAAAAATGAGTAAATACAGTAAGATAATTCATCATAAAATGGTTACACATGGAATCACCTACCTTTTTGTGTCGAACCCCTCAAAACTTGGTGTGAAACATCAACTGCACCACCATCGCACTACAAGGGGGTGAAAACCAACCGTAAACCACAAGATTTTACCAAAAATACAACAAATAAAACCCTAGGTTTTAACCCTAACTTATGTAAATTTTATAACTTCATGAAAAGGGGAGGAAAGCCTAAGGAAAATGGAAGAAACCAAGAAAGAATCACTTACCTTGAACAATCTTGAAGAAATCACTCCAAATCCACCAAAGTTTGAATCTCTAAGCAACCAAAACTAATAGATAGGCTCTTATGAGGATTAATAGGTTAATTGGGGACTAAAATGTGGGAAAAGAGTGAAAATTTAAAGTTTTATAAAATAATAAAATTACCTTCTCAAATCTAGACGATTTGAGAAACCCTTAAAATTTTCACCCTAATTTGCAATCCAAATGAGCTCCAAAGTGGCGAAATAGACAATGCGAGTCAGACTCGGGTTTTTGGATTTGCATGGTAGGTGGAATCACTAAAAAAAATTACAAAATTAATGAGATATTGACAAATTACAAAAATAATGTAAAGTAGGAAATGGGCTTACGGGCTGTCCCAAAACATTAATAAAAAAACCCAAATCCATCATTATTATGGATTCCTATGGGGTAAAAATTGATATGGTGGTTTTAATATACTAGGGGATGCTAATTGGGAAGTTTAATGAGTGTATAAATTTTAAAAATAAATTATTTATAAAAGAAAAAAATATATTTTTAAATCTGAAAATGGGCTTACAATTTGGCCCAAATTTTGAAAACCCACCATTTCCACCAAAATGAATGGGAAACCACCAGAACAAAGAAATAATGGAAATTAAATGAAAAAATGCCTTTAAAAGAGTTCATGGGTGTGACAAATAGAATGAATTAATTTCCACCTTGTGAAAAATATGGAAAGAATAATCCATGGAAATGCCTAGAGGGCATGGGAGTTTTTTATAAGTGTGGAGATAAGAGTCATATAACTCATGAATATAATGGAAATAAATTAATCAATTATTTGTAGATATTTATTTGTAAATTAATGTGGAATTATTCACACAAATTTTCTAAGTATCAAGGTAATCTACCATAGAAGAGGCCAAGGGGATAAGTACAAGCCTATGTGGTTACTAAAGTTGTAGTGGAACTTCATAATGATGTGGTGGTAGGTACTTTAATCATATATTCAAATTTATATAATTATTTATTTGATTATAGATCCTCACAAACTTTTATATCTACATATTTTTCCAAGAAAATTATAAAATTCCTTTTTAATTTAATAAGGGAGTTTTCAATCAAAACTCCTAGAGAAAGTCTCACTCCAATAAGAATGTGTCAGGCGGTCCCCATTATGAAACATAAATGTTATTTATTTTATAACCTTATTATATTACCTATGCTTGAATTTTATATAATCCTTGGTATTTATTGGATTTTAAAATATAATTCAAAAAATTATTACAATAATAAGGAAATAATGATTCATGATGAAGATGTTGAATTTCTTAACTTTAGAGTAGAGACATCATCATCTGAGACATGTCTAGATCCACCCCCAGTAGCTCTACTGAAAGAGATTATTGAGGAATAATAGAAAAAAAAATCTAGCTATGTATATGGTAATCTTAAAATTGAGGGTTTACTTATTGTATATAAATACATTGATTAATTTACTGAGGAATTACTTGGACATCCCTCGTAGCGTGAAGTTGAGTTTTAAATTGATTTAACCCCTAATTAAAAACAAATATCAAAGACTCCCTATAGAATGGCCACTATGGAATTAGTGGATTTGAAGAAAAAAATTAGATTATTTGGGTGATAAGGGGTTTATTTTCCCTGATGTTTCACCATGGGGAACCCCTATTCTCTTCATTAAGAAGAAATATGGATCCATTATGTTATACATTAATTATAGTTAAATCAATGTTATTATGATAAATAACAAGTATTCTATGACTTTTTTTGATGGATTATTCGATCAAATTCATAGATCCAAATAATTTTCAAAGATTGAACTTAATTCTAGGTATCATCAATAGAAATTAAAGAACAAATACATTCTAAATACAGATATTTGAATAGGGTATGGGTATTATGAGTTTATAGTAATTCCATTTGGACAGACTAATACACCCTATGTTTTTATGGATCTAATGAATAAAGTATTTAAGGAATATATTGATGATTTTTTTGTAGTATTCATTGATTATATCTTGGTATATTATAAAAGATAATAGTACCATGAGAATCACTTATGGATTATTCTTGAAACTCTGAGAAGAAAAGATTTATATGGCCAATTTAGTAAGTGTGATTTCTGGCTTCAAGAAAAAAAATTCTTGTCCATATTGTCTTCAAGGATGGAATCTCTATTAATCTTGTGAAGAAAATAGAAGTCATATAATGGCCTAAACTAATGAAAAAACTAAGGTATGTAGTTTCATTGGTTTGTCTAGTTAATATCAGTGATTTGTTTAGAATTTTTCTTGATTGGAAAGCCTATTAACCAATCTTACACATAAAGGGGTTAAGTTTGTTTGGACAAAGGAATGTTAAGAATTTTTTTATAAATTGAAGAGTATATTGGTTAATTCTATGATTTTGACTATGCCATCTATAAATTATGGGTTTGTGATATATATAGTGATGAATTATAGAAGGTAATTTGTTATGTCCTAATGAAAATGATAAATTTATTACATGTGAATCAAGGAAATTTAAAAAAAATAACTATCCATCCATAATCTTGAGTTGGTAGATATAATATTTTCTTTGAATTTATGGATACATTATCACTATAGTGAAAGATGTGATATATACATGGATCATAAAATCCTAAAATAAATCTTTTCATAGAAATAGATCAATATAATAAAAAGGTGATGGCTTGAGCTACTGAAGGATTATGATTTCTCAATACACTACCACACAGGGAAACAAAATTAGGTATTAAATTCATTGAGTAGGAAAGGTCATGGAGTTATGAACCAAATGAGGATTTATAGAGATCATATTTTCATTGATCTAATAAATATGGATATGGGAATTATTAAATAAGGGGATACATCACTCCTTTTTCAAATGATTATGAAACCATATTTATTATAAAATATAAAAAGTTATCAATATGATGATGAGAACTTTCAAAATAAAATTAAATTTATGAATGATGAAAAATTAGCCAAATTTGTTTGTGAAGATAGTGTTATGAAATTTGGAAAGATATTATTTTTTCTATCTACTCCTAAGATAAAAATGGAACTGTTGTATAATGATCATAGGTCAAATTTATATATTCACCATTGTAGCATAAAGATGTATAGATATTTGAGGGAACATTTTACTGGGATAATATGAAGCAGAAAACTAGTGATTATGTGTCCAAATTTTTGGTTTTTCAATAAGTTAAATCTATGATATAGTATCCTGGAGAATTCATGCAACCTCTTCTTATTCCTGTGTATAAATGGGAGGACATTACTATGGACTTTTTCACATAACTACCAAATACCCTAGAAATAATTATCCAATATGGGTTATCATTGATCACCTAACAAAATCTAAAAATTTCATTACTATAAGATAATATTTTCCACTAGATTGACTCGTAATTATCTATATTAATGAAGTTTTAAGACTTCATGGTGCATCTATTTTGATTGTGTATGATCATGATCCCAATTTTACATTGAAATTCCACCAAGTCTCTCAAAAGTACCTGATGTGTTCAATATATCATTGTTAAGGAAGTACATGTCAGACCTAAAGCATGTGCGCACCTCTTATGAAACAGAATCAAAAAATTATCTATCTTATTTTGAAAAACCCATACATATTCTTGATACTAGAGATAAATTATTGAGAAATCAGATGACTCTTCTAGTAAATGTACTTTGGAGAAATCACAAAATGGAGGAAGCAACATGGGAACCATAGGATGTTATGAAGAAGGACTACACTCATCTATTAAGAAGGTAATATCCATGAAATTTAAAATATAATTTTTTTAGGATTCAAGAATTTATAACCTCGATACTTTACAATTTATTTCCTCTAAAATAAATTAAATCATTTTTATAGCTTTCGATTTACGCAACACTAAGTTTAAACGAAACATGATACTCTATTAAAATATTATCTAATCATGATCATTATAACCTAGTTGTTAAATTAGAAGGTATGAATAGGACTAACTAAATCATAAAAATATATATTTTAAACATTTTAATTGGTTATAAATTGATTATAAATAAAAATAAAAAACATTTTAAAGTAAAAGAAATGTTTTCTGAAAAACATTTTTTTAAAGAAAAGGATTTTGTTGCTACTTGCGCACTCATAATAAAATTAATATTTAAAAAAAATTGAAAATTTATTTGATAAAATAAAATTAATTTTTTAAATAATAATATAAAAATTATATTAGGGTGGATTTTTGATATTTTTCTAAAAAGTTTCATTTTTTGATGAATAGTGAAAAATATTGATTTTTATTTAAAAGCTGCATTTTCATTTTAATTATTTAAAAAGTTAAATTATATTTTAATTTAGTTTTAAAGTAAAATTAGTTCAATTATATTATAATAAATAAAATTTATTTCATAAAAATCATTTTTATATTTAATATTTATATTAAAACCTTCCATACTTATGAGAATTATCTTCTTAAAAACCGGCTTTTTCATTACTTCAGCGGGTTTTGTTTTAGATTTAATTTTTTTCACATAAGTGAATTAAATTTTCTAAAATTGATTCCATATTCATAATTATAATAATTTATATTTTATAATAAGTTCAAATTAATTTTTGACCATAGTGAATAGTGAAAACGTTAAAAATTAATCACCACAGTTAAGGTAAAAATAGGTTTACTATGGGGTTGAACTAAAAATATAAGTGTTAAAATGACCTACAAACTTATCTAAAATATTATTTATGGCCATATTTCAACCTTATCATGTATAATTCTCAAAAATAATTCATTTTGGACCCTTTTTCATGTGAAAAACGTGATTATACCTTTTTATTTTCAAAAAATACAACTCTCCCACTCACCACACTTATAAAAGGCCACCAACTCTTTTCTCTTATTCACACATTCAAACCATTTTGGTTTAGAAAATATCGATCCAAATCACTTCTCAAATTCAATACCCTCATTATAGAATCCTTTTTTTCATAAATCAATTCTATGAATAATTTTTATATAATCATAAAGAGGTAGTCTGAGAAGAGGTAAAATTTCTAACTATGTGTTTTTGTTTTATTTATTCTTCCACCCCATTAAAGTCTTATTCATTTATGTTTATATAATAAAACAAGTATCTACTATATACTTAGATATAATTATGTTTAGGTAATGACCTATAATCATATTCTCTTCCCTAAAATGGGAAACGATAACATCGCTCGTGTGTACGGAGGATTACTGCCTCACAAACTAATGTGACACGTTTTCAATCAACACCTCATACAGAAGGGTATGATTATGGATATAAATTATATATATGATATTTATAAAATAATTATGTATCTTAAGTAATTATATCATATATACCTTTTTAAATTTATATTCCATAGGGGATAAGATAACATCACTCGTGTGTACGGTGGACTACCATCTCGTGAAGCGATGTGATTTGTTTTTCACTAATGCTTTACATTAAAGGTAATAAGGATAAATTTAATGAATATATGTGATATAAATGACATAATTATTATATTAATGACATATTTATCATTCTTAAAATATAATATATCATTTTCTTTCTTACCTTTTCACTCATTGAAAGGTGATAATATCATTCGTATATGTGTGGATTATCGCCTTCAAGAAACGATGGGACTCTCTTTTCATCACCAAACCACATGGATGATATATATAAGTATATTTAAAGAAATAATATGGTATTTATTATATTTTTATAATTTTTTAAAGAATAAATATTACTTATTTCCTTTCCTTAATTATCATTGAAAAATGGAAATGTTACTCATGCATACAAATGGCCTACCACCTTCATGATTGTAACATAATTCATTTTTCAAAACCATATTTAATGATTGATATTAATATTATAATTTATGTATAAATATGATAAATATTTCATGATTATTATTCTATAGATGTTGAAATAATGACCTCTTATATCAATAGTCAACCTACCGAAGTCATTTTTTGAAACATTAGTCAAATATCATCGAAACGCATGATAATTGATTAAGTAGTTGTATATAACATTGTAATAAATAAAATAAAAGGAATAATAAACTTTAAAAAGGTTATTAATCAAGTAAATAATTATCATAATTTTATTATTTAGGAATATAAAGAATGTATGAGGTGAGTCAGACTCAAGGTAAGGGACTTCGTCTCAATTTCTCTTTATTGAGGCATGTTGTAATTTTATGCACCTAATTTATTTTATATAGTGTATATACTACCCTTTTGACATGTAATATCATGATTAATTAATAATTCATGGTATTTTAAGTTTCAATGTGAATTATTTCATACAAGGGGGTTTGACTTGACAATTACCAAGTGGTTAAAGTTATTGTATATTATCACTTTATTTTATGATTATTAAATTTATATTGAAACAATAACTTTCTTGTGAGAAATTTTCATTGTGAATTAAATTTAAATAAAATATACATATTATTGTATGATGGATATGATTATTTCCTAAATTTTATACTATTTTTACATACGGTGTTCAATTTGAAAGTTATTTGATTAACTGTGTAAGGACCCAACCCCTGTTGCCCAGAGCCGGTGCTTTATTTGATTACATTGGCATACATACAAGGAATAAAAATCCCAAAAGACCGAGTAGTTTAGTATTATTGGAAAAAAGTTACATACATAAGTTTATCATTACAACATGAAGGGAATCAAAACACTATTTTATTCCACTAGAAACATCATGGTTCCTAGATTATGCTTGCACATCATTCATAAATTACTTCTTCACGTCCTGAGAAAATGAAACATAAGAAAGGGGTGAGCTCAAACGCTCAGTAAGAGTAAGTAATACAGTGAAATATAATATAAACATTATACATGGTGAATAATTGAAAACACATGCCTTTAATAATAAACTTGAAATGCATTATGGCAGGAATATGAGTTGAGTAAATAATTCCATAATAAAACATCATCATGGGTATTCTACTAGTCAAATAACCACATGAAATTTTAATTACTAGCTTCATAATGAGGGAAGTTCATATGTCGGACATCATAATCATATCGTCCAAGCCTCGTGCTAGGACCATAAAATAATCATTTTGTCAAGGCCTCGTGCCAAGACCATAGTGTCTCTCATGAGACCTACCGATGCATCATGGGGCTATAGCGGGCCCCACCCATCACATAATAAGTCCAATGCATTCCTCATATGAGCGGGGATCAACATAAATAACATATACATTCATATTGAAACTATCATATGAAATGTAACTAACTTTCACCAATTATTGAACATAAACACTAACCATTCGGAATAATATGATGAATGGTTTTAGGATAGATCATCCACAATAAATTTAGTCATAAAACATTAAAAAAATATGGTATATGACTTCATAAATTATTAAACCCAATAATACCATGGAATCAACAAGAGTATTGAACAAAAATACTCTAATAAAATCATTAAGCAATTTTGAGATAAATACTCTTTTATTTTGAAAAGAATAGTTCTTTTGGAAAATATTTGTATAAAACCAGAAGTGAAGTAAGATAGTATTTTCATAATAAAATGATTATTTTTATAAAGATAATGGTTTCCAAAAATAGATTATAGAGTGCCCTTGTAAATAGATATGAATTGGAAAAATTCCCTTGAATCGGGCTTTTATTTTGGAAACAATTTTGAAAGTTCCTTTTAAAATGTGTAACTATCCATATAATAAGGAAGTATTCTGGTTAGTTTACATATATAGAATACTCACACATAATTTATTAGGAGTACATATCAATACATAATAATTTCATCGAGGAATTTAGACAATAAAAGTAACCCGAATGAAAATGGAAGTTCAGGTGAAAAACCCTTACCTTAACTCCAAACGTATTCTTCTCTTGAACTTAAGCTCCTGGAATATAAAATTATACTTATTAATAACTTATTTAAAAAAAATATTAGACATGTATTTAGTTTATCATGATTCTGTTTTTTTTCATTTATATCGTTATTGCTAAGTTTTTTATATTGAATTTCGTTGTTCCGGGGTGTTTATTTTCTTTATTTTCATAATCAGTTCACTTGTTTTTAAGTAATGGAGTTCATGTGGAATGGTTATAAATCTCTAGGATTTGGAATTATATATTATTTATGAACATAAATAATTGGTAATGGTAATTTCTATCATTTGGTAATATTGAATGAGGATGAATCATTAGATGAGAGCCACTTCGATTAGTTGGCGGTATTTGGATTATTATGAACTAGTTTTGTCATATAACTTAATTATATGTAAATATTCTGGTTCCTGAATATTAATTATGTTATAATACATATATTATAGTCTTGTTCAACCATAAATATTGTTTCATGACCAGTAATTAAGAAGGAATTGAAGAACTAAACTTCATCGTCCATGAAGGCTATAAATTAGATCCTCATGAACGTTGATTTCGTTTATAAAAAATAATAGGGAGTAAGAATATTTATGATGGGTCCTCAATTCACATGACATAAGTACAGTATATATATGTTATTGGAGTTATTATGATCATTTTTACAGAGGATGTGAGGAGAGAAAAATAAAAGATATGAACTTGAAAATAAAAGAAAAGTTAAGAGATCCCTTATGAAAATTCGGCAACCTAACGGCGACACTTAAAATTTCATAAAATCAAATGATGATAACAAAAGGGTATCTCATCATATTGAAATCAAAAGGACAGTAATAAAAATGAATAAAATAAAACCTCAACATATGAGAAAGGAATTTCAAATAGATAACATAAAAGAAGTGTCGACTTAAAGAAGAGAATGAAGGATTCCCTTACCTTGTAGAATAACTCCTAGATCTTTGAAGGATGGGACCTTGGGGGATTAGGGACACCTTGGAAGGACTCATAGAGAGGTAAAACCACCAGATATTCGAGGATGAGGGATTTGGAATGAAATAAAACGAATGGATGAGTGGGTATTTATAGAAAAAGAGGGGTAATATTTTAATAATTTCAAAGGGACACCTCATTAGTGGTTTTAGCCAAACCATGGGCTTTCACATGGTATTTTCCCATGGTTTAAGACACTTGGGACCCCTCATGTCATAAGTTACTACACACAAGTCGACCATGCTTTTATATTTAATTATTACATCATTATGATGTCATTAAACTACTGAAAACTCAAAACTGTATTTTTACTATTCATGAAAAATTCATGTATTTTAGAAAAATCCCAAAAATTCACCCCTACCATATTTAGACGTGTAGAATTCAAAAGTGAAATCCATTTTTCAAAAATAATTTTCTAAATATTATTAATTTAATTTTTAAATAAGGTCATAGTTAATTCAAAAATTAATAATTTTGAAGTGCAGTTAGTTTTATGTGACATTGAAAAATTAATTAAGATCTCATTATCTTATTTCCTTAAGAAAATAAAATAATATTATTATTTACTATTCATAAGAGTCGTATTACTATTCATATTACTATTCATAAGGTTGTGTTACTATTCACTTAAAAACAAGTTTGTTCTATCAGACTCTAAATGACTTACTGAACACAACTCTAGATGACCATTTTCGAAATTCAAAACATAGAAGAGGCAAAGTTGTGTTTAATGGATAGATTATAAAATTAAAAACCTTGGGGTGTTACATTCTCCCCTCCTTAAAAAAGTTATGTCCTCTAAATTCACAGAATATTACCTAAAAAGATTCAGGTATGTCTTTAACATAAGCTCCTCAGGCTCCCATGTTGCTTCCTCCATCTTATGGTTCCTCCATAGAACCTTCCCTAGACGAGTCATCTGATTTCTCAAAACTTGTTCTCTAGTATCAAGAATCTTGATAGGCTCTTCACAGTAAGATAAATCGGGCTCAAGTTCCACCTCTTCATAAGTGAGTACATGCGTTGGGTCTGGCATGTACTTTCTTAACATTGAAACGTGGGACACATTGTGAACCTTGGAGAGATTTGGCGGCATTTCCAAATGGTAAGCTACGGCTCCAATTCGGTCCATAATTTCGAATGGTCCGATGTACCTAGGACTTAATTTTCCCTTCTTACCGAATCTTATAATATCCTTCCATGGAGATACCTTTAAGAAAACATGATCACCTTCTTGAAACTCCAAATCCTTCCTTCAGTTATTTGCATAGCTCTTTTGCCTACTTTGAGCTATTTTGATATGGTTATGGATAATCTTCACCTTCTCCATTGTTTCTTCAACAAGTTCTAGGCCCATGAGCTTTCTTTCACCAACATCATCCCAGCAAGTTTGTGTACGACATATCCTCCCATATAATGCTTCATAGGGTGCCATGGAAGCTATTATTGTAGGAAAATTATACGAGAGGTAAATAATGATCCCACATGCCTTGAAAATCAAGTGAACAAGAACTCAACATGTCTTCCAATGTTTGAATAGCCCGTTCTGATTGTCCATCATTTTGTGGGTGGTAGGAAATGCTCAAACGAAGATCAGTATCTAGTGAATTCTAAAGACTTTTCTAGAATCTTGATGTAAAACGTGGATCACGATCAGAAACAATCGATAGGGTTAATCCATGAAGTCTCACAACTTCATTAATATATAGTCTTGTTAGACGTTCAAGTGGTAGATCTTCTCTTAAAGTAATAAAATGTGCTGACTTGGTAAGACGATCAACAATGGCCCATATTGCATCATTCCTTCTATGAGTCTTTGGTAGTCCCATGACAAAGTCCATCATGATATTATACCATTTCCACTCAGGTATGGGAATAGGTTGTGATACTCCTCCAGGTTGTTTCCTTCCAGCTTTCACTTGTTGAAAAACCATACATCTTGATACAAAATCATCAATCTCCCTCTTCATGTCGTCCCACCAAAAATGTTCCTTCAAATCTCTATACATCTTAGTGCTACTAGGGTGTATAGAGAAATTGGAACTATGAGAATCATCCAAAAATTCCCTTTTTAGATCAGTTATATCGGGAACACAATGTATCTTCCCAAATTTCAAAATTTCATCTTCATATACGAAGTCGCTCAATCTCCCATCATTCATAGCTTTAATCTTCTTTTGAAACTCCTCATCATCAGCCTGAGAAATTTTTATCCTTTCTAGTAAATATTTTTTGGCAACCATTTGAAAAAGAATTTATGCTTCACCTTCCATGGTTATTCCCATATCCATCTTTACTAGATCCATGAAAATAGGATCCCTTTCAACTCTCATATTGTTCAAAACTCCATGATCCTTTTCTTCTCAAGGCATCTTCCACCTTATTTGCCTTCCCCAGGTGGTAGTGTATCGTGCAATCATAATACTTGAGTAGTTCAAGCCATCTCCTTTTTCTCATGTTGAATTCTTTTTGTGAAAAAATATACTTCAAACTCTTGTGATCAGTATAAATCTCACATTTTTCACCATAGAGATAATGTCTCCATATCTTCAAAGCAAAGATTACAGCAGTTAACTCAAGATCATGAGTAGGATAGTTTTTCTCATGAATTTTTAGTTGTCGTGATGCATAAGCAATAACCCTATAATATTTCATAAGGACACAACCAAGTCCTTTCTTTGAAGCATCACTATAAATAACAAACTCGTCATTCCCTGATGGTAGAGTCAATATAGGAGCATTGACTAATCTTATCTTCAGTTATTTGAAACACTCTTCACAATATTTTGTCCAAACAAATTTAACCCCTTTAAGTGTGAGCTTAGTTAGCGGGTTAGCCAGTTGGGAAAAATTTTGTACGAAACACCGATAATAACCTGCTAAGCCAATAAAACTGTGTACCTCAATTATGTTTGTTGGCGTGGGCCAATATTGGATTGCCTTTATCTTTACAGGATCAACTAGGATTCCATCCTTAGAGACAATATGTCCAAGAAAAGAAATCTCATGAATCCAGAATTCACACTTGTTAAACTTCCCATATAATTCATGTCTTCTAAGAGTCTTTAGGATAATGCGCAAGTGATTTTCATGATCTTTGCATCTTTTGGAGTATACCAAGATATCATCAATAAATACCACTAAAAAATCATAGAGATATTCCTTGAAAACTCTATTAATTAGATCCATGAAGAAAGAGGGTGCATTAGTCAATCCAAAAGGCATTACTATAAACTTGTAATGCTCGTACCTAGTTCGAAACGCTGTTTTCGGAATGCCTTCCTTCTTCACACTCAACTGATGATATCCATATCGAAGGTCAATCTTTGAAAATTATTGATCTCCATGCAGTTGGTCAAATAAATCATCAATGTGGGGTAGGGGATACTTGTTCTTTATTATTATAGCATTGATCTCCCTATAGTCGACACATAACCTCATAGATCCATATTTCTTCTTAACAAAAAGGGCAGGGGCTCCCCATGGAGAAACACTAGGGCGAATAAATACCTTATTAATAAATTCCTCTAGTTGTTTCTTTAGTTACACTAATTCCACAATGGCCATTCTATAAGGGGTCTTCGATATGGGCCTTGAAACAGGGACTAAATCAATGGAAAACTCAATTTCTCATTCTAGAGGATGTCCAGGTAAATCTTCTGGAAACACATCAACATATTCTCTCACAATAAGTATATCCTCTATTTGAAAATTCCTTTCCTCGTCCATAGTTATTTCATTCTCTTCCTCCCCAATAATTGAATTTAGTTGAGCTACTGGGGGTGGATCTAGATAAGAATCAGGTGGTGACAATTCTGCTCTAAAGATAAGGTGTTCTTTATCATCGTCATCAAAAATCATAACCTTCTTCTTCTTACAATAAATTTTTGTATCATGGTCCGAAAGCCAATCCATACTGAGGATTATATCAAATTCAATCATGGGTATGACGATGAGATCAGTAGATAAATAACATTTGTATGCCCTAATGGGAACTGATTGACAGAACTTTGTAGCAATGATACTTCCCTTAGGAGTTTTAACTGACAACTCCCTTGTTAAATCAAATTGGAAATATCTAATTTTCTTATCAAACTGAGAAGATATGAAACAATGCGATGATCCAGAATCAAATAAATCATTGGCTAAACTTGAGGAAACAATTAAAGTACCTGCCACCACGTCATTAGGAACTTCAACCTCTGCAATTGTGATTGCATAATCTTGTACCTGATCCCTTGGCCTTCTCTGTTTCATATTTCCTTGACGTTTTGGACAATCATTAGCATAGTGTCCCATCTCCCAAAAACTATAGCATTGAACATCATTGGATTCCTTCTTCCCCTTGTAGTCACCAGCAAGATGGACTTTCTGACCACATTTGTAGCATACACCATTTCCTTTTAAGCATGCACCAGGGTGTTTCTTTCCACAGTTTTCCCATAGTGGAAACTCAACTCTTCCCTTCTTCCCCATTTCCTTATTTCCTTTCCCAGGGTTTTCAGCAGCCCTCTTCTTTTATTGCTTTTCCTTTTAGTCATAAGACTTAGAGAATTATTTTTCTATCTTGATGGCACATGAAACTATATCCTCATATGATGAAAAAATTTGGGAGACCAGTGCCCGCCGGAGGAATGGATTTAGGCCATCAAAGAATCGATCGATTTTTCTCCTTCGATTTCTTATGTAGTCTACAACATGTCTTTCTAATCTTGTGAAGTTAGCTTCGTACCATGCAACATTCTCATCTTCCTTTTGCCTCAGATTCAATAATTGTCTCTCCATATCTGCTCACTGCTCACGAGGGAAATATTTTTCTAAGAATATTTTCTTAAAATCCCTCCATTCCATCTCTTCTATATCTTCCTCCTCCTTTGTGTTTTGGATTAATGGCCACCACTGATCTGCATCTCCTGATAGAAGATATACTTCCATGACCACCTTCTCTCTTTCATTACATCCCAAAAAGAGAAATATCTTCTCAAGGGAACATATCCACTGCTCTACTACAAACGGGTTTGAATTCCCGTTGAATGATGGAGGATGTTGTCACATAAAGCGATCTAGTATGTCTCCTCCTCATGGTGGATTCGGATTCTCCATACGGGTAAGGTTATTATTCATAACCTGAGTAAGTTTTCCCAGAATTGTTATGAGTTTATCAGCCCCAGTCACAGCACCAGAGCCAACATCATTATCTTGCATCAGAGGAAAATCCCTATAGGGGACACGTGCATTCGTGTGATTTCCATTTCGTCCACTAGGCACCATATCTAGATAATGGCATACACTATATTAGGTTATGAATCATAATGTATAATCTTAACTTAAAAATACTCAGAAAAATTTAGATCCTACGCATGGCTAATCCCATATTCACAAAAATGGTTTCTTTGAGAAATATTTACATTAAACTCCTTCATAATGGCTTTTAAAGAAAATTTTAATTATCCTAATCTTATCCCCCAAGAGTGTCATAACCAAGAGTTCAGCAAGTCCCGTTGTCATGCACCAGTTCCCGTTTGATTCTAGATCAAATCGGTGTTTTCGGGTTTTACCCCTAGATACATCTATGCCAGAGCCGCCTCTACCTGCTCATATCTAGACAGGGATGTATTACTTGAATGATCCACATAATCTATTCCTTACCAAAATACCAGGGCGTTCTTGTATGTTTATCCTCAAAGACTAACTTAGGGACTCTTCCCTAATTCTACATTTTATAAATCTAGTTTCCAAGTATTCTACTAAACTTCCTCTAATACCAACTGTAAGGACCCAACCCCAGTTGGCCAGAGCTGGTGCCTTATTTGATTACATTGGCATAAATACAAGGAATACAAATCCCTAAAGACCGAGTAGTCTAGTATTATTAAAAACAAGTTAGATACATAATTTTATCATTACAACATGAAGGGAATCAAAACACTATTTTATTCCACTAGAAACATCATGTTTCCTAGATTATTCTTGCACGTCATTCATAAATTAATTCTTCATGTCCTAAGAAAATGAAACATAAGAAAGGGGTGAGCTCAAACACTCATTAAGAGTAAACAATACAGCGTAAGATAATATAAACATTAGACATAGTGAATAATTGAAAACACGTGCCTTTAATAATAAACTTGAAACACATTATGGCAGGAATATGAGCTGAGTAAATAATTCCATAATAAAACATCATCATGGGTATTCTAATAGTCGAATGACCACATGAACTTTCAATTACTAGCTTCATAATTAGGGAAGTTCATATGTTGTACATCATAACCATACCATCCAAGCCTAGTTCTAGGACCATAAAATAATCATTTTGTCAAGGCCTCATACCAAGACCATAGTTTGTCTCATGAGACCTACCGATGAATCGAGGGGACATAGTGGGCCCAAACTTTAACATAATAAGTCCAATGCATTCCTTATATGAGCAGGTATCAACATAAACAACATATACATTCATATTGAAACTATCATATGAAATGTAACTAAATTTCACCAATTATTGAACATAAACACTAACCATTCGGAACAATATGATGAATGGTTTTAGGATAGATCATCCACAATAAAGTTAGTCATAAACCATTAAATAAAATATGGTATATGAATTCATAAATTATTAAACCCAATAATACCATGTAATCAACAAGAGTATTGAACGAAAATACTCTTATAAAATCATTAAGCAATTTTGAGATAAATACTCTTTTATTTTGAAAAGAAGAGTTCTTTTGGAAATTCTTTGTATAAAACCAGAAGTGAAGTAAGATAGTATTTTTATAATAAAATGAGTATTTTTAGAAATATAATGGTTTCCAAAAACAAATTATAGAGTGCCCTTGTAAATAGATATGAATTGGAGAAATTCCCTTGAATCGGACTTCTATTTTGGAAACAATTTTGAAAGTTCCTTTTAAAATGTGTAACTATACATAGAATAAGGAAGGATTATGGATGTTTTACATATATATAATACTCACACATAATTTATGAGGAGTACATAACAATACATAATAATTTCATCGAGGAATTTAGACAATAAAAGTAACCCAGATGAAAATGGAAGTTCGGGTGAAAAACCCTTACCTTAACTCCAAACGTGTTCTTATCTCGAACTTCAGATCCTAGAATATGAAATTATACTTATTAATAACTTATTTAAAAACATATTAGACTTTTATTTAGTTTATCATAATTCTTTTTAGTTCATTTATACCCTTATTGCTAAGTTTTTTATATTGAATTTCGTTGTTCTGGGGTGTTCATTTTCTATATTTTCATAATCGGTTCACTTGTTTTTAAGTAATGGAGTTCATGTGGAATGGTTATAAATCTCCATTATTTGGAATTATATATTATTTATGAACATAAATAATTGTTAATGTTCATTTATATCATTTGTTTATATGGAATGATGATGAATCATTAGATGAGAACCACTTCGATTATTTGGCGGTATTTGGATTATTGTGAACTAGTTTTGTCATATAACTTAATTATATGTACATATTCTGGTTTCTGAATATTAATTATGTTATAATACATATATTATGGTCTTGTTAAACCATAAATATGGTTTCATGACCAGTAATGAAGAATTAATTGAAGAACGAAACTTTGTCATCCACGAAGGCTATAAATTGGAACCTCATGGACGTTGGTTTCGTTTATAAAAAATAAAAGGGAGGGATTAAGAATATTTATGATGGGTATTCCATTAACATGACATAAATCCAGTATATATATGTTACTAGATTTATCATGATCATTTGGACATAGGAGGTGAGGAGAGAAAAATAAAAGATATGAACTTGAAAATAAAAGAAAAGTTAAGAGATCCCTTATGAAAATTCGGCAGCCTAACGACGACACTTAAAATTTCATAAAATAAAATGATTAGAACAAAAGGGTATATCATAATATTTAAATCAAAAGTAAAGTAAGAATAATGAATAAAATCAAACCTCAACATATGAGAAAGGAATTTCAAATAGATAACATAAAAGAAGTGTCGACTTAAAGAAGAGAATGAAGGATTCCATTACCTTGTAGAATAACTCATAGATCTTTGAAGGATGGGACCTTGGAGGATTAGGGACACCTTTAGAGGACTCCTAGAGAAGTAAAACCACCAGATCTTCGAGTATGTGGGATTTGGAATGAAAGAAAACGAATGGATGAGTGGGTATTTATAGAAAAAGAGAGGTAATTTTTTAATAATTTCAAAGGGACACCTCATTAGTGTTTTTTGCCAAACTATGGGCTTGCCTATGGTATTTTCCCATGGTTTAAGCCACTTTGGACACCTCATGTCATAATTTATTATACATAAGTCAGCCATACTTTTATATTTAATTATTACATCATTATGATGTCATTAAACTACCGAAAACTCAAAACTGTATTTTTACTATTCATGAAAAAATCATGTATTTTAGAAGAATCCCAAATATTCACCCATACCATTTTTCGATGTGTAGAATTAAAAAGTGAAATCCATTTTTCAAAAATAATTTTCTAAATATTATTAATTTAATTTTTAAATAAGTTCATAGTTAATTTGAAAAATAACAATTTTGAAGTGCAATTAGTTTTATGTGACATTGAAAAATTAATTAAAATCTCATTATCTTATTGCCTTAAGAAAATAAAATAATATTATTATTTACTATTCATAAGTTTCATATTACTATTCATAAGGGTATGTTACTATTCACTAAAAATCAAGTTTGTTCTATCAGACTCCAAATGACTTACTGAACACAACTCTAGATGACCATTTTTTAAAATTCAAAACTTAGAAGAGGCAAAGTTATGTTTAATGGTTAGATTATAAAATTCAAAACCTTGGGGTGTTACAAACTGGGGAAATGTTGATAAATATTTATATTTTACTCAATATGTATATTTAATGATAAGGCATATTGATTCATGAATTAAATAAATAATTCTATATATGAGGAATTATTTGGACCTTCAGTGATAGTTGGGTCATGGAATTATATATCCCCTTGATGCATTGATAGGTCTCATGATAGAAATCAGTTGGCCAAATTAAATAGGTTTATGCCTATATTTTTAAAACATCTTGTGATAGGTCTTGACATAGAGGTATCATGTGCCTGAGAACATGACATCCAATTATTAACAATTCCATTCATTAAGAATTAGATTATTATTATCCATGATATTTTCATAATGTTATTATCTTTGGAATCATTCCATTCTAAAGTATTAATTAAATAGAATGTGTGTTTAGTTATTTACCTTGGAATATGGATTTTTCCTTATCGTATCATGATAGTCAAGTTATATAAACGGCATGTGTGTTTATTTATTTAAACGGCATGTGTGTTTAGTTATTTACCTTTAAATATTTATTTTCCCTTATCTTATCATGATAGTCGAGTTATTTAAATGGCATGTGTGTTCAAATATTTACCTTTCCATGTTGATTATTCTTATTGATTCATGACAGCTTTCATTGTACTTAACCCTTACCATGCATTTGAGCTCAGCCATATATTGTTTCCTTTAATCAAGATATGAAGATGAATTCTTGAAATGATTTCAAGGATTCCAAATGTTTTCTATTTATATTCTTTGTATTTTAAATTCCAAAATAAAATGGGTATCATGTATGTATTTGGTTCTCCAAAACTACTAAATGGATCAGTCCTTTGAGATTTAATGCCTTGTATCTATGAAAATCTAATAAAGCATCCACCAACTCCAAAAAAAAGGTTTGGGGTCATTAAAATTAGTATCATAGGAAGTTTAGTATAAAACTTGGGAATTAGATTAAGGAAAACATATATTAGGAAACATAACCCTATGATAAAATTTGAGGGTATGTATAGAAGAACATACTAAAGTTTTGTTAAGGAAGAGATTTTATGATTATTTCTAGAAATACATCCTTATCTGGGTACTACAAGTGGATGTGGTTATGGCATAGGGGTACCTAATAGTAACAACTCTGAAAAGGTCGCATTGGGAATGACCTAATCATCACCAGGTGCATGAAAAGTGGCCTTACTATGCACCTATATTGAAAATCTATATGTATATGCTTAGGATAATTCACATTTTCTTTACAAACCATTATAAAGGATTTAAAAATAAATATATCCATGAAGAAACCAAGTTTATGAATCTATGATTAATAATTCATAAATTTTAATTTATGTTAAGTGTAACACCACATTTATAATTATACATTATGATTTAAAATTTATAATATTTTAAGATAATCCAGTATATGGAATTGATTAGAAATGGAACCTGGAAGGAATAAAGGCATCAATACTCATGGCCAATGTATATATATCCCTGCTGAGGAATAAAATACAGATAGTATTGGTACTAAGAAAATTATGGCCATATTAGGGAATCTTAATCAGGTTATGAAAAATAACATTTCCTATATGGAGAAACCTATTACATAGTGAGATTATTCTATGTTTGATAGATTTATGTGATATAATTCCCCATCATTTGGTGGGACTAATAATCCAATGGTAGTTGATCGATGGATTAACTCATTGGAGAAGAAATTTATGGCCTTGGGATGCGATGAAAAGAAAATGGTTTTAATTATAGTGTATTATCTCAAAGCTAATACTGATCAATGGTGGTCTTTGATCTAGAATAAAATGGAGGAAGAGGAAATGGAACTCAAGAAATGGAAAGCTTTTAAGGAGACATTCTTTGATAAATATTTCCCTCATGAGAAATAAGTATAAAGAAAATGTAACAATAATTTTTTTGAGTATGTGGATAGCTTTAAAAGGTTATTCAAGTTTTTTAAGGATTATAAATGCAACATAGAGTGCAATATTATTCATTTCTTTTAAGGGATTAAAGCAAGTCTCTGAAGTTCACTGGTCTCTCAACAAAAATGTCATGTGATGAAATAGTTTTATGTGCCATCAAAATGGAGAAGGAATTTTCTAAATCCTATATGCCCAAGGGAAATCAAGAAAATAAGAGGTCGAATAAGCGCTATAAAAAATAATGGTTCAAACAAGGGGAATATAATGAAGTAATCTTCACCTTGTGAAAACTATGGACAAAATCAACCTGGTAAATGCTTGAAGGGCATGGGAGTTTGTTATAAGTGTGGATATAAGAGTCATCTGGATCATGAATTCAAGGGAAATAAATTAATCAATGATGTATAGTTATTTATTTGTAAATAAATGGGGAATTATTCACACCAATGTCCCAAGCGTCAAGGGAATCTACCCTGGAAGAGGACCAAGGGGAGAAGTCTAATCTTAATTGATCACTATAGTTATGGTGTAAGTTCTTAATGATGTGGTTGTAGGTGATTTAATTGTATATTAAAATTTAGATAATTATTTATTCGATTCTAGGTCCATGTAATCTTTTATATCTACACATTTTTCCAATAAAACTAGGCATTTACCTTTTAATTTAAGATGGGTTTTATCAGTTAAAACTCCTAGGGGAAGTCTTGCTATAACAAGGATATATCAGTCATTCCCCATTATGACACATAAATGTGTTTTATTTGCTGACCTTATTATGAAACCTATGGTTTACTTTGATATAATACTTGGTATAAATTATCTTTCAAAATATGATGCAAAAATTTCTTACAAGAAGAAGGAAACTGTGATTCATGATGAAGATGTAGAATTTCTTATATTTATAGTAGCCACATCATAATCTAATACATGTCTAGATCCACCCCCAATAGCTCTAATAAATGAGATTTTTGGGGAAGAACATAATAAAAATTCTAAGTATGGATAATGTAGTCTTCAAATTGAGGATGTACCTATTATACAAGAATACATTAATGTATTTCCTAAGTAATTACATAAACATCCTTCAGAGCATGAAGTTGAGTTTTCCATTGATTTAACCCCTGATGAAATACCAATATCAAATAATCCCTATAGAATGGGCACTTTGTAATTAGTGGAGTTAAATAAATAACTAGAGGATTTGGGTGATAATGTATTTATTCTCCCTAATGTTTCACCAATGGGATCCCTTATTCTTTTCATTAAGAAGAAAGATAGATCTGTGAAGTTATACAATGATTATAGTGAAATAAATGATATTATGATAAAGAAAAGGTATTATATGAATCATAATGATGACTTATTCGATAAAATTCATAAATCCTAATATTTTTTAAAGATTGACCTTTGTTTAGGGTATCATCACTTATGAGTAAACAAGGAATACATTCTAAACAAAACTTTCTGAATGAGGTATGGACATTATGAGTTTATAGTAATTATATTTGGATTGACTAGTTCACCCTTTGTTTTTATGTATCTAATGAATAGAGTATTCAAGGAATATATTGAAGATTTTTTGGGGTATTCATTGATGATATCTTGGTATATTATAAAATCTATGATATCCATGAGAATCACATGCGGGCTATTTTTGAGACTCTTAGAAGGAAAGATTTATATGGAAATTTTATTAAGTGTTATTTATGGCTTCAATAACATTCTTTTCTTGTCCATATTGTATCTAAGGATGGAATCTCAGTTTATCTTATGAAGACAAAGACAAACATAGAATGGCCTACACCAATGAACATAACTGAGGTATGTTGTTATGACCCATCCCCCAAGGCTCGTTCCATGACATACCCCAAGCCCACCTCCTGAAGGCCAGGGGTTGATGACTATCACTGAATTCGTAAGTCTAAAAGTGGGATGCATTTTCCAGAGTACCTATACGCATGAACACACAACCACATTCTAAATATGTAAAATTAAACAATCATGCCACTATAAATAACCATTGAGTACAAGTACAACTGAAAGTCAAATGGGCCAGAATACAAACCCAACCAAAGACTAACTAGAAAACAAGAAAGTAGATGTAAAACTATAAAAGAGTCATCCACTAGAAACCCCGCCTAATGGGTAAGTATAGAGTAGCTACTAGAATCTGTAGAAGTATGCTTCACTTTCCTAGTCTCACTGGGCGCCACCAGGTCCTAGGCCACTAATTCCTCCATCAATTCGGCGGTCGTCTAAACCAGAAACAACATGTGTGGGCGAAGCCCATGCAGGGGGGTAACAAAATACTCAGTAGAGGATCCCAAAACACAAATAAAATACCACAAATCAATCCACAAACAAACCACAAAGCATGATAACCAAGCACTATCATGAAGCAAGATAGCTCACACCAGGTATGTTCTAGAGTAGTAAAGTAGGGTCATTAGTCATAACGTCGAACACCTTAGATTCTTGAGAACTTTTCCTTAATGAGTACAGTGGGCCTACCAGGTCACACAGAAGTCACTTCCCACTAACCTAATATTGTTGTGGTACTCATACTTGATGAGTACTATGGGTATTCTAGTACTCCTCGTCACTACGGTGGCCTCATATGTGCCTTACCGCTATCTTGGAAAATCTGTTTACAAATAACGCACTTGTGGAGGGGCCTGGTCCTTGTTCATGTCGGCTTGTGCCCTCCATGTTAGAAGTTTAAAACTAGGGAGGCTTGGGTTGATATTCTATCAATAAAAGTTTAATCTTAAATATAAATCCCAAATTAAACACCCTCCCATAAGAATTTATGATTCGCGTATCAACTAGTTCATGGGTTGATCTGCATTCTTCATTTAAAACAAGAAAGGGGAAAAACATAAATCAAAACAAACCCCTACCTCAAAGCAGTTCAACGTTGAATTATTCTACCCATGAAGGTTCAATAAGTCAAAGGCATTCATTTCTTCCCAACTCCATTATTCGTAGAGAGATGACATTGTGAATGATCAACTGGTGTTTTTCATTCATAGTAGGGGAGGAACTTCACTGTAGGTTCGTCGGAGAAAAATCCCAAATTTTAATTCCCACCCTCCAATGTGTTAGCTTAATAAAAAGTAAATGCATCGCATTATTTCTATTACGCTATGACATTGCATCATTACACTGTTTTATTTATGAAATAGCATAGCGGTTCAGCTTTCACAAAATGGGTCATTAAGGAGATTCCTTTAATATGCCTCGTCGTCACACGTTTACTTAAGTGAACTAAAAAAAGTTAAAATTTCTATTTTGGGCTCACTGTGCCTCAGAATCACATTCTATCAAAGCATGTGATCTCTAAATAATTCCATACAATTTAAAAAAATACATAGAAATTCTGGGACATTACATTCTCCTCACCTTAGGGATTTACGTCCCCAAAATCCAAAATAAAGGCTAGTCAAAAAATGGGGGTACTGAGCACGAATCTGAGCCTCCCACTCCCATGTGCTCTTAGGAAGATTCTCATGCCACCACTGAATGATCACTAAAGGAATCGACCATCCAAGAATGACCTTCTCCTTTCGATCCTCTATCTTCACCAGGAACTCCGCAAATGTCACCCCATCATCAATACCCATCTCACCCCAGTCGATGACGTGTGATGGATCATGCATGAACCTCCTTAGCTAGGACATGTGAAAATATCGTGCACTCAGTGCATTTGTGGGGGAAGAGATAGATGTTACTCCACCTTGACAACTCTGATCAGAACCTTAAAAGTTCTGATGAACCTCGGAGATAGATTTCTGCCCTGGCCAAGTCTCTGCAATCCTCATCGGGGTGAGACTCGAATGAACACGTGGTCTCCCTCCTCAAACTCCAAGGGTATTTACCTCCTATCAGTATATGATTTATTTATGCTCTATACAGTCCTCATCTACTCTTATATGATTTACACCTTCTCATTGGTAGCCTGTACTAACTCTAGACCCATGAGTGCTGACTCTCCTGGGTCTATCCAGCATAGAGGTGATCTATATGGTTGCTCGTACAAGGCCTCAAATGGTGTCATTCCAATGGTGGAGTGATATCTATTATTGTATAAAAACTCCACCAGTGATAGGTGGTCCTCCCAACTATGACCAAAATCAAGGACACAAGCACAAATCATTTCCTCCAAGGTCTGTATGGTCTGCTCCGTCTGACCATCTGTCTGAGGGTGAAAAGTTGTGCTCAAGCGCAGCTGAGTTCTGAACACCTCATGTAATCCCTTCCACAACTGGGATGTAAATCATGCATATCGATCTGAGAATATCATTGAAGGTACCCCATGAAGCTTCACTATCACCTGAACATAGAGGCATCTTAATCCCTCTACTGATCCCACCTCCCGAATGGGTAGAAAGTGAGTCGACTTGGTGATTCAGTAAATGATCACCAGATAGAATCGTGGACCCTAGACATGCATGGTAACATCACCACAAATTCCATAGAGATACCTTCCCATTTCTACTCCAGTACCTCAAGTGGTTGTGCTAGGCCTACTGGGACCTGATGCTCGGCCTTCACTTGCTGACAAGTATGGCATTGCAAAACTCTGCCACTGCATTCTTCATCCATGACTACTAGTAATGATGTCGGAGGTCTTGGTACATATTTTCCACACTAGGATATACCTCCAAATTGGATTTATGGAATTCCCTCAACACCTACTCTCATAAATTCACTGGTAATACAGTGCGTCCTCTTAAAAGGATGATGTGCTCCCCACCTATCGAAAATCTATTTGGATCTTGTATTGAGGATAAATGAGCACGTTGGGCCTCGCAATAAACATCCAGTAGTTGTTCCTCCCTAACTTACTATAAGAGTGTGGGAGTGATAGTCATTGAATGAAGTTAATTTTCTCCATCATCATCCACGAATAATATCCGCATCACTGCTAGATACTTTTTTGCCTCACTCAATAGCTATAAAGTAGACCTCCAATTGAGCGTGTCTGCCACCAAGTTCCCCTTCCGGGGAGTATAGACTATCTCAAAGTGATAGATCTAGAGTAACTTCATCCATATCTATTGTCTCAAGTTTAGGTTCTTATGTGATAATATATACATGAGACTCCTGTGGTCGGAGTAGATGGTAAACCGTCTACCCATCAATTAGTGTTGACACATATTCAAGGAAAATAACACTAATGATAACTCCAGGTCATGGGTCGCGTAGTTCTACTCATGATTCCTCAAATATTGTGAGCCATAGGAGATCACCGCTCGCTCCTATATTAGGACACATCCCAGTCCATTCGCCGATGCGTCGTAGAAGACAACATACCCAAACCCTCTTCTGGTAGTCTAAATATAAGGGAACTCATCAGTCTCTACCTCATCTCCTAGAAACTATACTTTCATTTCTTCATCCACACAAAGGGTTATCCCTTCTGTTTCAAGGATAATAAAGGTGCTATTACTCTAGAAAAGCCGAGCATGAACCTATGGTAGTATCCATCCAACCCCAAGAAACTACATACCTCATTCATCCTCCTGGGTGGCTCCCAAGAAAGCACTACCTTTATCTTCTCTGGATCCACTGCAACTTCAGCCTCTGAGATGACGTGTCCCAGAAAGTGGACCTCCCAAATAAAAAACTAGCACTTTGAGAGCTTACCATAAAGTTGGTGCTCTCATAGTTTATCCAAAACTATCTGCAGGTGTGTAGTGTGTTTCTCCTCTAACTCTGAGTACACCAAGATGTCATCAATGAAGACTACCACAAAATGATCAAGGTAAGGCTGGAAGATCCTTTTCATGAGTCCCATGAACACTTCTGGGGAATTGGTCACGCCGAAGGGAATCACTAAGAACTCGTAGTGGCCATACCAGTATCTGAATTCTTTCTTCGATACATCCTCATCCCATACCCAAAGCCGATGATATCCTGATCTGAGGTCGATCTCTGAGAACCACCTCACTTCCATCAACTAATCTAAGAGGTCATCAATCCTCGGTAGTCGATACTTGTTCTTCATGGTCACCCGGTTCAGGAATTGTAAGTTCACGCATAGCCTAAAACTCCCATCTTCCTTCTTGGAAAACAACATTGGGGCTACCCATGGTAAAACGTTGGGTCTCACGAACCCCATCTCCTACAAGTCCTCCAACTGTACCCTCAATTCACGAAGCTCTATGGGAGCCATCCAATATGTCAGTGCGGATTTTGGTGTTGTCCCTAGGTATAGATCGATGAATAATTCTACCTTCCTCTAAGGAGGTAGTCCCAGAATATCCTTAGGAAATACATCCTCATACTCATCCACTGCTACAGGAAATCTTGGACTCCTCTCATCCACCGCACCGAGAGTAAGGCTACCCAACTAGTGAGTGATTGGATGAACCCTCCTCCGAGAAATTTTTCCCTATGTTGCAAAGGTTCCCTTATCACCAGTGAAGGAAAACTTGGTCCCATACTCATGGATACACCACACTTTGTTCCTAAAACAATCGATCTGAGCATGGACTATGGATAACCAGTACATACTCAAGATGACATTGTAAGGCCTCGACTCCGCTACTAGGAGATCCTAGCCGAAGCTCTCACCTCCTAGAGTAATCTCACACTACTAGAACCAATGTGGAATTGTTTAATCACCTCCCATAAAAGTCTCTAACCATAAGGATCAAGCCAACAGCTCCACCAGAATCTCTGATCCTCGAGAGAGGTCTGTGGCAAGAAAAGAGTGACTGGAACCTGTATCTATAAGAACTGCAGTTAAGTTGGAGAAGACATAGATCATACCTCTAATAATATCTGTAGAACTATGTTCATAGGCATCAATTTCCTAAATCTGGCCTCGCCCCTATCCACTCGATCCCTAAGCCTGAGGTGGACCACATGGGGGTGGTGGTGGTATCACCTCAAACCATTGTCCACCGCCTACTACTCATCCTTCTCCCCTACCACATATGTCACCCTGTGGACCTCCTTGATCAAACCTATACCTCTGTCTTGGAGGTCCCTCAACCATCTGCTGGTCATATCTTTGGTGGGTCAGGCAGTCATGAGCCATGTGTCCCTACCTGCCGCAGGTGAAGCACAGCCTGGTTCCCTGCTGACTCTCTCTACTCTGGGATCCCTGTACTACTGACCCCAAGTCCTAGGGTTGTACCCTTAAGGACCCGGCCCACTTGTTCCCTTGTATCTTCTACCTTCTACCCACCACTAAAGACTCTACCACCTTAGGTATGCTGGTGGATCCAGCTATCAGTTCCTACTCTGCTAGGAATCTCTCTACAAGAAGGGCTCACTCCATCACTCCAGCCTAAGTGGGGATGCTGAGAGACACCACGGATGCCCTGATCTCCTATCTAAGTCCATGATAAAAGGTCCAATCCCTGAAGAAAGAGTCATACACCATGTATGTGGAGTAAAAATAGAGGTATTTAAACCTTACAGAGTACTCATCCACTGATAGGTTGTCCTGCTATAGGTGATGCAGCTCCTAAATGTGAACAGAGTGCAAAGTCGTGGAGAAAAACTCCTCCTAGAAAAGATACTCTAAGTCTACCCAGGTGAGGGTCACCTCATCATGTGTCTAGATGGTAAAGATCCACCATCTCCCTACCGATCCCTACAAAAAGACTCATAGCTAAGATCTCCATTTGTTCAAGCAGTTTCCTCACTAAGTGGAAGACCCACATCACTGCCTCCAGTCAGTCCTCAGCAACCTGAGGATTTGTCTCTCCGCTAAACCTAGGAGGTCTCTATCTCTGGAACTTTTGTAAGGTATTGATCCTATGTGCATCCTCTATCAGTAATGTTGGGAGTAACTATTGGTCAACGGGTGGTGGAAACACTGGTGCACCACCCGAAGAGGCCATCTCTAGGACTGGTCCCTGAACTGACACCTCATCGCTCGGCAGGCTGTCCTCACAATCACGCATCGAAATTAGATCTAGTCGTCTATGTGGAGGCATCCTGATACAAATCAAGATGTACCATGGTTAGATGATTATACCTGGTGAGATGACTCTTATTCAAGAAAATCATAAGGAGAAACTTATGTAACCAATTTTTTCATGCATAGAGTCGAAAAGCATAATTCGCAGTCTTGGTGTATGGATACATTGGTTGCCACACCAACACTGGACTCCCTGAATCTAAAAGTCAAACTCGAAACATTCAACATTTTTTCTCTAAAACAAAACAAAAAACTATTGGTCTCTAAGGTAGAACCGACCACCACTAATACCACTTTTTCATGACCCGTCCCCCAGGGCCCGTGCCATGACATACCCCAAGCCTGCCTCTCGAAGGCCAAGGGTTGGCGACTAGAGCCGAAGGCATAAACCTATAAGTGGGAGGAATTTTCCTGAGTACCTGTATGCATGCATGCACAACCACATCCCAAAGCTGGAAAAGTAAACAAGCATGAAAATATAAATAACCACTTATTACAAGTAAAACTAAAAGTCAAATGGGCCAGAATACAAACCAAACCAAAGACTAACTAGAAAACAAGAAATTACAGGTAAAAATATGAAAGATCTTTCCACTGGAAACCCCACCTGATGGTTAAGTACAGAGTAGCTTTTGGAAGCCATAGAAGTTCACTCCACCTACCTGGTCTCACTAGGTGCCACTGGGTCCTCAGCCACCAAGTCCTCCATCAAGTCGGTGGTCATATTCACCAGACACAACACGTGCGGGTGAAGCCCGTGTAGGGGTGAGTAACAAAATACTCAGTAGGGGACACTAAAACACAAAGGAAATACCACAAAGTAATCCAAAAACAAACCAAAAAGTATTATCACTAAGAATGATCATGAAACAAGACAACTCACACCAGGTATGTTCTAGAGTATTAAAGTAGGTCTATCAGTCATAACGTCAAACACCTCGACTGCTGGAGAACTCCTCCTCAATGAGTACAGTGGGTCTATCAGGTCACATAGAAGTTTCTTCCCACTAACCTAAGATTGTTGTGGTACTCATCCCTAATTATTATCATGGGTATACTGGGTCACACAGGAGTCGCTCCCCACTGTGGGCATGTCGGGTCACACAGAAGTTGCTTCCCTACTATGGTTATACTAAGGTACTCCTCCTATCAGGTATTGTGGGTCTTTCGGGTCACACAGAATCCGCTCCCCACTATGGGCCTACTAGGTCACATAGAAGCCTTTTCCCACTAGTCCATAGTATATGATCCACATAGGGTCACTTTCCACCAGTCTCTAGGTCTCATCCAACCATAGGGTTTCCGCACGTAGCATGCTTGATCTCAAGAGAACCGCTCCCCAATCCATTAATCAAATTCCAAATTCCATGAAATCCTTTATAGAGTGTTCCAAAAGGTTTGTCTCATCACGAGGGTTCCAACTCCATAAACAGATCATCAATCAGATGCATGGTTTGTAAGATATGGGTGTTTTTTACAAAAAGGTGTTGGTTGGGTCCAGGTCAGGTCTGACCCGGTCGGACCGAACCGACCTATACCTAGCCTGGCCTAGGTCCGATCCATTAGGCCATAGGTTCAGACCATTGGGGAAGTTCTGGCCCACCGGTGTGGGTCCAGCCCTCTGGCTTTTTCCATCCTACCGTAGCAGGCCATATCTTCCATCCGGACGCCGCACAGCCGTGTCCGACTTCACCACACGCGGCCGGTGAAACCGAACGCTCCTCCACGTCACCCACGGACCAAGTCTACGGGTTGACTTGTCAACACAATTACATCCTAGTGTTTTCGGTCTCCAGCATCATGGATGCAGTGGTCGCGGTCTCCACCGATCAGCGTGCCGCCGGGGCATGTCGTTTCCATCAACCACCGCTTGGCGTGCCGTCGAGGTGCACTATTTCCGTCAGCCACTGGCACAGCCGGTGGCCCTTCTGTTCCACCTTCAAGCACATGGATGATGCTACCACATTCCACTTCCACAACTGACACCTCTGTTGCACCGGTAGGAACTTCAACGGACCACTGAGCATGCTCTGGTGGTCTATTCTTCACACCGCTTACGCCTATAGCCTCTGAGGGAATTCCCTCTTCACTACGATGGCCTCAGATGTTCCATTCTGATATCTTGGAAAATTATTTTACAAAGAACACACAAGATAGGGGTTAGGGACTTTTTTGTGTCATCTCGCGCCCTCCACATTAGAATATTAAAACCAGGGAGTCTTGGGATGATATTCTATCAACAAAAGTTTAATCCCAAATAGAAATCCCAAATGAAACACCCTCCCGCAAGAACACATGATTCATGGATCAACTAGTTCATGGGTTGATCCACATTCTTCATTTAGAACAAGAACGATGAAAAAACATAAATTAAAACAAACCCCTACCTCAAAGCAGTTCGACATTGAAGTAGTCCACCTGTGAAGGTTCAAGAAGTCGAAGGCGTTTGTTGATTCCCAGATTTGTTCTTCGTAGAGAGATGACATTGTGAGCGATCCATTAGTATTCATCATTCGTCATAGGGGAGAAAATTCACCATAGGTTCATTGGATAAAAATCTCATAGTTTAATTCCCACCCTCCAACACGTTATCTTAAAAAAAAAGAAACATGTCACAGTGTTTCTGTTATGATACGATGTTGCGTCGTTACGTTGTTTCATTTATGAAACAGTATAGTGGTTATGCTTGCACAAAATGGGTCATTAAAAAGTTTCATTTATTTCACCTCATTTCCACACCACAGCATCATCGTATTCTGCTCAATAGTGAGAAAATAAAATAAAATAACTTTTTAAGTTATTTTATTATTTTTCGAAAAGCCCAAAAATTAACTTTTCTATCTGTCCCTTTCCGAATGAAGTTAAGTCATTTATAGGAAAATCCTGGCATTTAGATTTCAATGGTGACCTTTTATTTTTGATCCGAGCACTATTTCAAAAATTAGAAAAACCTGGTCACACATTTACTTAAGTGAAATTTGAAAAAAAAGTTCAAAATTCCATTCTGGGATGACCGGGCCTCAGAATCACGTGATGTCAAAGCATGTGGTCTCGAAATAATTCCATATAATTTAAAAAAATACAAGGAAATTATGGAACATTACATATATAGTTTCATTGTTTTGTCTAGTTACTATCGGTGATTCATTCATAATTTTTCCTAATTGGAAAATCCATTAACCAAGTTTACATGTAAAGGGGTTAAGTTTGTTTTTACAAAGTAATGTGAAGAATGTTTTTATGAATTGAAGTGTAGATTGGTTGATGCTTCTATTTTGACTCTACCACATATAAATGTTGGGTTTTTTATATATAGTGATGTATCAAAGAAGTGACTTGGTTGTTTCCTAATAAAAAATGATAAATTTATTGCATATGCATCAATACAATTGAAAACTCACAAACAGAATTATCCAACCCGTGATCTTGAGTTAGAAGATATAATATTTTATTTGAAGGTATGGAGACATTATCATAATGGTGAAATATGTGAGATATATATGAATCCTAAAATAATAAAATATATCTTTTCATATAAATAGTTAAATATGAGACAAAATCTATGGCTCAAGATATTGAAGGATTGTGATTTCTCAATACACTACCACCCAGAGAAATAAAATAAAGTAGCATATTCATTTATTAGGAAAGATCATCAAGTTTGAATCAGATGAGGATTGAGAGAGACCATATATTCATGGACCTAGTAAATATAGATATGGGAATTATTAAGGAATGGGATACATTACTCCTTTTTTAAATGATTTTGAAACCATATTTATTATAAAATATAAAAAGGTATCAATATGATGATGATAACTTTCAAAATAAAATTAAAGTTGTAAATGATGGGAAATTAGTAGACTTTTTGAAGATGGTGTTTTGAAATTTGGAAAGTGTTTATGTGTTCTATATACACCTGAGCTAAAAAGGGGATTTTGGGATAATTCTTATAACTCTAATTTCTCTATATACCCTAGTAGTATAAATATGTATAGGGATTTGAGGGAACAATTTTGGTGGGATAACATGTAATAGGAAATTATTGATTATGTGTCTAGATGTTTGGTTTTTAAAAAAGTTAAAGCTATGAGATAGTGTCCTAGAGGATTCATGCAACCTATTTCCATTCCTTTATGTAAATGGGATGAAATTACTATATACTTTGTCATAGTACAACTAAAGACTCCTATAAATAATGATGAAATATGGGTTATCATTGATCTCCTAACCAAATATAAAAAATTCCTCACTATAAGAGAATATTTACCTCTTGAGTGCCTTGAATGGATCAATATTAATAAATTTGTAAGACTTAATGATTCACCTATTTTGATCATGTCTGATCATAATCCCTATTTTACATCAAAATTATAGAATAGTCTTCGAAAGGCTCTTAATGCTGAGCTTTATTTAAACATGGTCTATCATCATCAAACCAATAGATGGTATGAAAGGGCTATTAAAACAATGTAATACATGTTGAGGTTATTCTCACTTGACTTTTAAGTTATGTGGTATCAGTATTTACCATTGGTAGAGTTTTCCTATAATAATAGTTTCCATTCAAGTATTAAAATGGAGTTGTATGAAGCATTATATGGAAATAGATGTCATGCACCAACTTCTTGGGATAATGTTGGTGAAAGGAAGATAATAGTCCTAGAACTTATTGAAGAGACAAAAACAAAGGTAAAGGATATTTAGGATCACATTAAATTAACTCAAAGTAGAAAGAAGATTTATGTCGATAATCAAAAGACAGATTTGTAATTCTAAGTGGGAGATCATGTATTCTTGAAATTATCTCCATGTAAAGGTGTTATAAGGTTTGGTAAGAAATGGAAACTGAGCACCAAGTATATAAGTACCTTTTAAATTCTTTAAATAATTGGTTTTGTTCATATCATTTGTAAATTCCACCAAGTCTCTCAAAAGTACATGATGTATTCTATATATTATTTTTGAGGAAGTACATGTCAGACCCAAATCATGTGCTCACCTCTGATGAAATAGAATCAAAACCTGATCTATATTTTTTTAAATAACCAATATAGATTCTTCATAATATAGTGAAATTATTGAGAAATTGGATGACGTATCTAGTAAAGGTACTTTGGAAAAATCAAAAAATGGAAGAAGTGGTGTGGGAACCATAGGATATTATGAATAAGAACTACCCTCATCTGTTAAGAAGGTAATATCCATGAAATTTAAAGGATGAAATTTTTGTAGGAGGAAATAATGTAACACATTGAGACTTTACAATTTATTTCCTCTTAAATAAATTAAATCTCTTTGATGGCTTGGGATGCATACAACATCAGGTTTAAATGAAACATGATACTCTATTAAAATATTATCTAAACATGAACATTATAACCTATCTATTAAATTAGAGGGTATTAATAGGACTAAATAAATAAAAAATATATTTATTTTTCACATTTTAATTGGTTATATATTGATTATAAATAAAAATAAAAATCATTTGAAAGTAAAATAAATGTTTTCTAAAAAACATTTTTTTTTCAAAGAAAACAGTTCCATCACTTCTTGCGCACTTTTGATAAAATTAATTTTTGAAACTTTTAGAAAATTTATTTGAGAAAATAAAATAATTCTTTTAAATCATCATATAAAAATTATATTAGTGTTAATTTTTGATATTTTTCTAGAAAAGTTTTATTTTTTGATGAATAGTGAAAAATACTTATTTTTATTTGAAAATATCCTTTTCAATTAAATTATTTACTAAGTTTAATTATATTTTAAATTGGTTTTAAAGTGAAATTATTTAAATTATATAATAATAAATACAATTTATTTCATTTTATTCAATTTTATATTGAATTTTGATATTAAAACCTTCCATACTTAGGAGAATTTTCTTCTTGAAACCCTGTTTTTTTGTCAATTCAGTGGGTTTTTTTTAATTAAATTTTTTTACTTATGTGAATTAAATTTGGTAAAATGGATTCCATATTTGTAATAATAATAATTTATATTTATAATAATTTCAACTTAATTTTTTGCCATAATGAATAGTGAAAACATTAAAAATTAATTACCACGGTTAAGGTAAAAATGGGTTTATTAGGGGTTAAACTAAAAATATAAGGGTTAAAATGACCTAAAAACTTATCTAAAATATTTTTCATGGACATATTTAGACCTTATTATTTATAATTCCTTATAATACTCTATTTTGGACACATTTTTAATGTATAAAACATGGGTACACCTTTTTATTTTCAAAAATTACAACTGTCCCACTTACCTCACTTATAAAAGGTCACCACCTTTTTCTATTATTCACACCTTAAAACTATTTTAGTTTGTAAAATACTTATCCAAATAACTTACCAACATCAATATCCTCATCCTATAATCCATTGTTTTTTTATAAATCTATTATATAAATAATTTAGGTATATTCCTAAAGATATGGTCTAAGAAGAGGTAAAATTCCTAATTATGTGTCTTTGTTTTATTTCTTCTTCCATGCCATTAAAATATTATTAATTTATATTTATATAATGACACTGTTATATACCATATAAGTATTTATTATTATTTTAACATAATAACCTATATCCATATCCTCTTCCCTAAAATGGGAAACAATAACATCGCTCGTGTGTATGGTGGACCACCACCTCGCGAACCGATGTGGCACGTTTTCCATAAACGCCACTCATGGTTGGGTATGATGCTGGATATAAAGTATATATGTGATATTTATAACATAATTATTCCTTTTGAATAATTATATGATATATATATTTTTTACTTTATATTATTTAGGGGATACGATAGTGTCGCTCGTATGTACGGCGGACTACCATCTCGTGAAGCTATGTGATTCATTTTTATCTAATGCTTTACAAGGAAGGTAATAAGGATAAATTTAAATAAAATATTTGATATAAATGATATAATTATTATATTAATCAAATATTTATCATTATTAAAAGATAATATATCATTTTCTTTCTTACCTTTTCATTCACTAAAGGATGATAAAGTCGTTCGTGTACGTGTGGACTACCACCTTCACGACGTGATGAGACTCTTTTTTGCACCACACCACATGGATAATATATATAATTATATTTAAATAATTAATGTTGTATTATTATATTATTATCATTCTGGAAATAAAAAATATTACTTACCTCTTTTCCATAATGATCATTGAAAAATGGAAACGTAACTCATGCACACATACAGACTACTATCTGTATGATTATAACATACTTCATTTATAAAAACCATATTTCATTATTGGTATTAATATTATAATTTATGTATAAATATGATAATTATGTCATGATTATTATTCTAGAGATGTTGAAATAACAACCTCTCATACCAGTAGTCAACCTACCGAAGTCATTTTTGACACATTAGTCAAATATCTTCGAAACACCTGATGTAAATTTAATTGATTGAGTAATTGTATATAACATGTTAATAAGTGAAATAAAAGGAAAAATAAACTTCAAAAAGGTTATTAATCAAGTAAATAATTAATATAAGTTTATTATTTTGTAAGATAAAAAATGTACATGACGATTTGGACACAAGTAAGGGACTTCATCTCAATTTCTATTTATTAAGGAATATTTAATTTTATGCACATAATTTATTTTATATGGCATATATACTTCCATTTTAAAATTTAATATCATGATTAATTAATAATTCATATTATTTTAAGTTTCAATTTGAATTATTTCATCTAAATTGATTTTAATTGAAAATTACCAAGTGGTAAAAGTTATTTTACAATCTCACTTTCTTTTGTGATTGTCAGCGTTTTCTTGAAGCAACCACTTTATTGTGATCATTTTTCATTGTAAATTATATTTCACTTAAATATATATATTCTTGTATAATGTAATGACCCTAAATTTTTTAAAAAATATTGTTTCCTAATTTTTTGTGTTATTTTATTTTTTCATACTCAACAAAACGGTTTCATTTGATAACATGAGTATAATTAAAATGAGACTGTTGGGTTTTGACTATTATATGACCGTTAGTCAGTATGACCGTTGAAAACTGAATGTTGTGACTTTTGTCTCTAAATACAAGTGACCTTGGTTAATTAATATAGAAATGAGATTCGATGGCCTCATCCAGTAGCTCGGGCCAATCGAAGCCCAGCTAACAGAACTTGGGAAGGAGGTAGCACCAATGGGCTTTGCTCTGGACCAAACCCAATCCGAACTTCATCGTGTGAAGCTAGAACGAAATCTCCTTCGTGAGAATTTCAAACTAATAGAAATTACTACTCGTGCGATATTGGCCGAGCCTCCCTCGGTTTCTCTCACCTTAGCACACCTTACACTTAGGTCCTAGGCTGGTGTGATAAGGGGCTATGTTAGGAGACCATAACTGCCTTGTGTAATCCTTTGTTTTAAATAAAAATTTTGATTTCTTCTTATGATGAAGTTTATGAATTTTTAAATGTCCAGATAAATATAGTATGCATATTTTTGATGAATTTTAGAGAAAGGATATTTTAAAAATGTTTATGTAAACCTTAAATAATTAAAAATGTGTAATGATTTTCAAAAAATGGTCTTCTTCAATTATGTTCAGTAAAAAATTTAGAGTCTAATAAGATCAACTTAATTTTTGATGAATAGTAAACTATGAATAGTGATTTTATGCTTAGGATTAGTAATGTGACCAAATGGATTAGTAATATCAGTTAAAGAAAGTATTAATATAATCTAGGCACCTTGATTAAGTAATGTGATTCAATAAAATGGTTAAATAATGGTTTCATAAATTATTATTCAAGTATTAGTTTTTTCGGGTGAATAGTGTTTTTTAATTAAAAATTAAATTAAAAATATTTAGAAAATTATTTTTATAAAATGCATTTCATTTTTGAACTCAGAGCATCGATATTATGTTAAGGTAATTTTTGGGGATTTTTCTGAGAAAAATGAATTTTCAGTGAATAGTGTATTTATTTAAAAATTAAATTAAAAATATTTAGAAAATTATTTTTATAAAATAGAGTTAATTTTTGAAATCAGAGCATCGATATTCGGTTAAGGTGAAATTTTGGGATTTTTCTGAGAAAGTTGAATTTTTCGATGAATAGTGAAAATACAGTTTTAGGGTTTCGGTATGTTTAATGACATCATAACTGTGTCATGATGATGTCATGAGATATTTTAAGGGTTGTCCGACCAAAGGTGATGAATTATTGTATGGGGGTCCATGTGGCCAATACCATGGGCAAATACCTTGGGCAAGCCCATGGTTTTTCCAAAACCACCAATGAGGTGTCCCTTGGCCATTAATGCCTTATCCCCTCACTTTCCCTATAAATACCAAGCCATCATCTCATCCATTCGACTCCCAACTCTCCCCCAAAAAATCTATGGTCTAATTACCTCCCAAGTAGTCCTCCCAATATTCCCCCAAGCCCTCAAGGTCCCAACCTTTGAGTTTTAAGAGTTACGTTTTAAGGTAAGGGATCTGACCTCTCTCTTTCTTTTCAAGTAATCTCTTTTATGTCATTTCTTTTATGTTCCATGATCTTATGTTGAATAATTTTATTTTATATTCATCTTACTGCCCTTTTCATTTTCATATGATGATATAACCCCTCTTTCTCTCATCATTTCATTTTAATAATGTTAAAGTGGCGTCGTTAGGCTGACGAATTTTTAAGGGATTCTTTCACCCTTCTCGTTTTCAAGATCTATTTTCATGTCAAGTCTTTCATGTTCCTTTTTATTATGTTGGGGTATGATATCTAAATCTATCATACTGTTCTTTTATGTTCATATTATGAGAGACCCTATTTGATCTCGTCAATTCATTTTTTTTTTTTGAAGTTTAAGTGGCGCCGTTAGGCTGCCGAATTTTTAAGGGATTCTTCCACCTTTCTCATTTTTCAAAGTTCTACTTTCATTTAAATTCTTTCAAGTTCCTTTTTATTATGTTGGGGTATGATATATATATCTATCATACTGATCTTTTATGTTCATATGATGAGATACCCTATTTGATCTCGCCAATTCATTTTTGTTGAAGTTTAAGTGACGTCGTTAGGCTGCCGAATTTTTAAGGGATTCGTTCACCTTTCTCATTTCCAAGTTCTATTTTCATGTCAAGTCTTTTAAGTTCATTTTATTATGTTGGGGTATGATATCTATATCTATCATAATTATATTTTATGTTAATATGATGAGAGACCCGATTTGATCTCTTCAATTCATTTTTTTGAAGTTTTAAGTGGCGCTGTTAGGCTGCTGAATTTTTGTAAGGGATTCTTTCACTCTTCCCATTTTCAAAGTTCTACTTTCATGGAAAGTCTTTTGAGTTACCTTTTATTATTTTGGGGTATGATATCTATATCCATCATACTTCCCTATTATGATCATATTATGATATACCCTATTCGATCTCATCAATTCATTTTTTGAAGTTTCAAGTGACGTTGTTAGGCTGCTGAATTTTCATAAGAGAAATCTTATTTTTGTCTTCCTTTCAAGATTTTCATTTCATATGGTATGTCTTTCAAATTTCATTAACATATTCTTATATCCATTATATTTTGTCCCTCTACTGTTTTATGGATCATTTATGAGTGTGTGACCCATGTCCCCTCTCTTTTCATTGTTTTCTAAAACCCTACAACATAGCTGTTATGCTACCGAATTTCCGTCTCAAAATGTCTCTCTCTTTTTCCAAAATTATTTTATTTTATTAATTGAATACTCAAAGCTCTTTCATATAAAGGGTTATTCACATATATACTAAAATGTTCTATTTTAAATTCTGGGATTTACATACATGAGACCCACTTTCCTTTTCTGTGGGTTTTAAAGTGACATAAAGATCATGTCTTTAAAGCAGTTCTTAAAACGTTATGATTATGAAATGAAACCCATTTATTTTATGCTATATGGGTTGTTTATGAAATGATTGATGATGATATATGTGTATCGCATGATAATGAAGGATAATTTAAGGGTGTGCCCTGATAGCGCTCCAATGCATTGGGTAAAGACTTAATCTCTAGAGATGACCATTTAGACTGATACCTTGGTGAATAACCTTGGTAATTTTTATTGACACCTTGGGGATGGACCTTGGTGAAACAGAAATTATTTTCTTTGTTAAATGTTGTATCCACATCTTTAAGTTATGAAATGCGTTATTTTTATTATGATATTCCTCATGATTTCATTCTCATGCCTTAAAGTTCTTTTCATGACTTTATTGATGTATCTCAAGTTCACATGTTAAATGTTTCCCTTGTTTCCCTTACTGGGCCTTCTGCTCACCCTTTATTTTGATGTATGTACCCGGGTTATGAGATGTAGTAATGAACCTAGGATTAACATAAGTAGAAGCCTTTCAAGTGTTTAAGAAGAATGTTTTTTTTTGTTTCATGTATTATGTTCCTGGTTTCTAAGACACTAAACCTTAAAGATCCTCAGTTTTGTATAATGTAATGAAAGTTTATGTGACAAAAAGGTGGGATTCTATATATAATGTATTTTATTATTTCATAAAATTTATACCATTTTTACATACAGTGTTTCATTTGAAAGTTATTTTATTAACTGGATAAATATTGATAAATTTTTGTCCTTTACTCAATATGGATATTTAATGATAAGGAATATTGATTCATGAATTAAATAAATAATTCTATATGTGAGGAATTATTTGGACCTGTATTAATGGTTGGGTTCAATAATTATATATCCCTTTGATGAAATTATGGGTCTCGTGATACAAATCAGTTAGCCAAATTAAACAGTTTTCTACCAATAGTTTTAAACCGTCTTATGAAAGTTTTTAACATAGAGGTATCATGTTCCTGAGAACATGACATAAAATGATTAATAATTTCCATCATTAAGAATTAAGTTATTATTATCCATTATATTTTCACAATTATAATATATTTGGATTCATTTCATTCTCAATTATTGATTAAATGGCATGTGTGTTTAGTTATTTATTTAGACATGTTGATTTTTCATTATCTTATCATGATAGTCAAGTTATTTAGATGGCACGTGTGTTTAGTTATTTGCCTTTACATATTTATTTTTCCTTATATTATCATGATAGTTAACTTATTTAAATATCATGTGTGTTTGAATATTTACCTTTCCATCTTGATTATGCCTATTGATTAATGATATCTTCTATTGTACTTAACCCTTACTGAGTATTTGAGATCACACTTATTTTGTTTCCTTTACCTAAGATACGAATAAGAATTTTGGGAATGAGTTTAATGATTATAAATGTTTTCCATTTCTATTCTTTGTATTTTACATAAATATATAAAATGGGTATCATGTATGTATTTGGTTCTCCAAAACTACTAAACCAATCTGTCCTTCGGGATTTGATGCCTTTTATTTATGCTAATGTAATAAATCATCCACTAGCTTAAAACTAAGAGGGTTTGGGTCATTGCAGTTGGTATCATAGGAAGTTTAATAGAAACCTTAGGAACTGTATTAATAAAAACATAGATTAGGGAACATAACCCTATGAGATACTTTGAGGATATGTATAGAAGAACATAATAAAGTTTTGTTAAAGAATTTATTATGTGGTTTTTTCTGGTAATACATCTCTGTCTGGATACTATAAGTGGTCATAGTTGTGGAACAGAGGTACCTAGGGGTAATAAATCTAAAAATGGAACATTGGACTTGACTCGATGGTCACCCCGTGCACGAAAAGGGACCTTACTAGACACCTAGTTTGACACTTCAGAGGGATATGATTAGGATAATTCATATTTTCTTTACAATCCATTATAAAGGATTTGAAAATAAAGATATCCTTGAAGAAAACAAGTTTATGATTCTGAGATTAAAAATGAATAAATTTTAATTTATGTTAAGTGTTACACCATATTTTGAATTATACATTATTATTTAAAATTCATAATTTTATGAGCTAATCCATCATATGTTGTTGTTTAGAAATGGAACCTATAAGGAAGAAGGTTATCAATGGTCATGGACAATGTAGATATTTACCTATTGAGTAAGACAATACATTTAGTATTGGAACTGAGAAAATTATGTCCATATTAGGGAATCTTAATTAGGTTATGAAAAATAACTTTTCTTGGATGGAGTAACCTATTCTATAGTGATATTCTCATATTTTAGATAGATTTATGTAATTTAATCCCCCATCATTTTGTGGTACTACTAATCCAATGGTAGTTGAGCAATGTATTAAGTCTCTAGAGAATATATTTATGGATTTGGGATGTGATTAAATAGAAAAGGTTACACTTTAAGTGTATTATCTCAAATCCAATTTTGATAAATGGTGGCTGTTAATCTAGATTACTAGGTAGGAAGATGAAATGGAACTCACAGAATGGAAATATTTTAAAGATATATTCTTCAAAAAATATTTACCATGTGATCAACAAGCTGAAATGAATAGAAAGTTTCTCAACTTAAAGAAAAAGGAATAATAAAGTATTTTTGAGTATGAGGATATCTTTACAAGGTTATCCAGGTATGCTATAGATTACATATGAAACATGGAGTGTAGGATTGACCATTTTATTGGAGGTCTTAATCCAAGTCTCTGAAGTGCATTGGTCTCTCAAAAAAATTGTCATATGATGAAATAGTTTTATGTTCCATCAAAATAGAGAATGAATTCTCTAGATTCTATATTTCCAAGGGAAATTAATAAAATAAGAGGTTTAATAAGCACTATAAAAAAAGGTAATGTGTTGAATAAGAGGAATATAGTTAAGTAATTTCCACCTTGTGAGGATGTAGAAAGAATCATTTTGGTAAATTCCTGAAGGGAATGGGAGTTTTTTATAAGTGTAGAGATAAGGTTCATCTGGATCGTGAATGCAAGGGAAAGAAATGAATCAATGATGTCCATTTATTTAGTTGTAACTAAATGGGTAATTATTCACACCAATGTCCCAAGTGTTAAGAGAATCTACCATAGAAGATTCTAAGGGGATAATTCCAAGCTTACACAATCACTAAAGTTGTTTTGGAAGTTCCTAATGAAGTGGTGGAAGGTACTTTAATAAAATATTCAAATTTATCTAATGATTTATTTGATTATTGATCCACACAATATTTTATATCTATATAGTTTTCTAATAAAATTATTCATTTACCTTTTAATTTAATAAGGGGTTAATCGGTCAAAACTCCTAGGGGGAGTCTCACTATAATAAGGATGTGTCAGGAAATCCCCATTATGACACATAAATGTGCTTTATTTTACAAACTTTTTATCATACCTATGGTTTAATTTTACATAATCCTTGGTATGGATTGACTTTAAAAATATGATTCAAAAAATTATTAAAATAAGAAGGAAATTATGATTCTTGATGAAGATATAGAATTTATTATCCTTAGAGTAGAGACATCATCATCTAAGGTATGCCTAGATCCACCCCTAGTAACTCTATTGAATGAGATTCTTATGGAAGAATGGAAAATAAAATCTATATATGGAGAAGGTAATATTCAAATTGAGGATGTACCTATTATACATGAATACATTGATGTATTTCCTGAGGAATTACCTAGACATCCCCTAGAGTGTGAAGTTGAGTTTTCCATTGATTTAACCCCTGATGCAAGACCAATATCAAATACTCCCTATAGAATGACCATTGTAGAATTAGTGGGGTTGAAGAAAAAACTAGATTATTTTGGGGATAAGGTATTTATTCACCTTATTGTTTCACCATGGAGAACTCTTATTCTCTTCATTAAGAATAAATATAGATCCATGAGTTTATACATTAATTATAGGGAAATCAATGTTGTTATGATAAAGAACAAGTATTCTCTGACTTTCATTAATGACTTATTCGATCAACTTCATGGAGACCAATATTTCTCAAACATTTAACTTAATTATGGGTATCATCAATTGTAAGTAAAGAAGGAATACATTTAGAATACATCTTTTTGAATAAGGTATGAAAATTATGAGTTTATATTAATTCCATTTGGATTAAGAAAATTCACCCTATGTTTTTATATATCTAATGAATAGAGTATTAAATTAATATATTGATTATTTTTTTGTAGTATTAATTGAAGATTTATTAGTATATTTTAAAATATATGAGGATCTTGATAATAACTTTTAAATTATTCATGAGACTCTTAGAAGGAAATATTTATATGGAAAATTTAGTAAGTTTGATTTTTGGCTTCAATAAGTTTCTCTTCTTGGCTATATTATCCCTAATGATGAAATATTAGTTGATCCTATGAAGACAACATCATTTATAGAATGGAATAAACCAATGAACATAAATGAGGTATGTAGTTTCATTAGTTCAGCTAGTTACTATCGGCGATTCTTTCAGAATTTTTACTGATTGGATAACCCATTAACCAATCTTACAGGTAAAGGGGTTAAGTTTGTTTATAAAAAGTAATGTGAATAATGTTTTTATGGATGGAAGAGGATATTGGTCAATGATCTAGTTTTGACTCTAACATCTAAAAATGATGGGTTTGTGATATATAATGATTCATCAAAGAAGGTACTTCATTGTGTCCTAATAAAAAATGATAAAGTTATTGCATATTCATAAATGAAATTGAAAACTTTCAAATAGAACTATCCAACCCATGTTCTTGAGTTTGAATTTGTATTTTTTTTAAGATATAGATACATTATCACTATGATGAAAGATATGAGATATACATGGATTATAAAATCCTAAAAAAATATTTTCATATAAAGATATCAATATGAGACAAAGGTGATATCTCGAGCTACGGAAGTATTATGATTTATTAATACACTACCAACTAGGGAAAGAAAATAAAGGTAACTGGTGTATTGATCAGGAAATATCATAGAGTTCTAACCCAAAAGAGGATTGAGAGAGAACCTATGTTTATGGATCTAGTAAAGATATATATGGAAATTATTAATGGGATACATCACTCTTTTTCAAATGATTATGAAACTTGATTTATTATAAAATATAAACAGTTATCAATATGATGGTGATAAATTTTAGAATAAAATTAAAGCTTTGAAAGATATGAAATTAGAAAACTTTGTTTGTAGAGATGGTGTTCTGAAATTTGGGAAGAGATTTTATATTTTATCTATACTTAATCTAAAAAGGGAATCATTGGATAATTCTCATAGCTCTAATTTCTCTATACACCCTAGTAGCACAAAGATGTATAGGGATTTGAGGGAACATTTTTGGTGGGATAACATGAAGTAGGAAATTGTTGATTATGTGTAAAAAAAATTTGGTTTATTATCAATTTAAATCTATGAGAAAGTATCTTAGAGGATTCATGAAACCTATTCCTATCCTTCTGTATAAATGGGATGAAATTAATATAGAATTTTTCATAGGACTAAAAAATACACCTAGAAATAATGATGCAATATGGGTTATCATTGATCACCTAACCAAATATCTACATTTTTTCATTATAAGAGAATATTTACCTCTTGAATTCATCACAAGGATCTATATTAATGTAGTTTTAAGACATAATGGTTCACCTCTTTCGATCATGTCTAAACATGATCCCCATTGTATATTAAAATTTTATAATAGTCTTCAAAAAGCTCTTGATACTGAGCTTTATTTGAGCATTGTATACCATCCTTGAACTGATGGATATTATAAAAGGACTATTAAAACAATTTAATACATGTTTAGGTAATTATCACTTGACTTTCAAGGTATGTGGGATAACTATTTACTTTTATTAGAGTCTTCCTTTAACAATATTTTCCATTCAAGTATTCAAATGGAATAGTATGAAGCATTATATGGAAACAGATGTCATAATCCAACTTGTTGGGATGATCTTGGTGAAAGGAAACTCATAGGTTCAAAACTTATTGAAGAAACAATAACAAAGTTAATGGCTATTCAGACTCACATTAAAGCATCTCAAAGTAGGCAAAAGAGTTATACTAGTAATTGGAGGAAATATTTGGAATTCCAAGTGGGAGATCATGTATTCTTAAAAGTATCTCTATGGAAGGGTGTTATAAGGTTTATTAAAAAAGGGAAATCAATCCCCAATTACATCATACACTTTTAAATTATCAAAATAATTGGATTTTTTCTTATCCTTGGTAAATTCCACCAAGTCTCTCAAAATTAGATGATGTGTTATATATATCATTGTTAAGGAAGTACATTCCAAACCCAATGCATGTGCTCACATCTAATGAAATAGAATTGAAACCTGATCTATCTTAATGTGAAGAACTCATCCATATTCTTGATACTAGAGAGTAATTATTGAGAAATCGGGTAACTCTTCTCATAAAGGTACTTTGGAGAAATCACAAATGGAGGAAGCAATGTGGTAACAAGAGGATGATATGAAGAAAAAGTGCCCTTGTATATTATTAAGGTAATATCTATAACGTTCCGGACCCGGGTGCTACGCAACGGGTGCCCCAAGCCCGGTTCGCCACGTGACCTCAAGCGCATTTCCCCAAACACCAGAGGCTGCCGACTAGCAGCGAGGGCCCAGGTCTGATAGTGGGGAAACTATGCCCTCATTTGTTAAAGTGTAGCACAGTGGAATACCAAAATAAACATACAACGACAGCAGAAATAGTAAACATACACAACTGAAATAACTACAGAAGTGGATATAACCAACAGTATATAAGTGATGATGCTACATGTTTCAAGTTCTAAGAAAATAGCCAGAACATGTTATACACCAATACAGTACAACAACAAAAAGAAAAATAGCTGGCAGCGGCATCGCGAGCCTAGGCTTGGTCCCATGCCCTCCTACTCCTCATCAACAGTCAAGTACCTGTATAGGGACTCTTTCCCCTATCTACACCTGCAACAACATAATCTGTTTGGGACGAAAAGCGTGACCCAAACAGGGTGTGAGAAATATATCTCAGTAGGCACCCACCAAAGGCCCGTGCCCAACTGCATGTAAGCATGCAACAACAGTGTGCAGTAGTAAAATGCAATAAAGTAAGTAGTACTCAAAAGTAACTAACTACCAGTTACATTGCCATTTTATTATCCATTTAATCATTTAACTTAGTAACATTTTGTGCTCAACAACACCAAGCCCTCAGGCCAACCAGAAGCTTGCCCTCAGGCTAATATAGTAAAACCACGCCCTCAGGCTTGCCCTCAGGCTATCCAGAATCCAACCCGCAGGTACTTCCCTCAGGCATAACAGAAATTGCCCTCAGGCGTAGGAAGTGTCGCCCTCAGGTACAGAAGTCAAGCCCTCAGGCACGAAAGGTTTCCCTAAGGCGAAATACTACAGCCCTCGCGCTAAATAGTACAGTGCCCTCGGGCTAATCAAAACAGCGCCCTCAGGCCAAATACAACAATGCCCACAGGCTAAACAGGTAACCGGGCCATGCCCAACAGGTAAACAAGTAGTAACAAGCAATTCATCTCAAGGAAATTCTACCATTACTACTTTAAAGGCATACCCTTGGGTATCCTGGCCAAACGGCTAAACAGTAAAACCCACCCCGGGGGTGGTTCCGGATCCAAGCAACGATCCCAACCAGCATTTTATTATCACAATTTAATCACCTATGCAATTCTAGGAATTAAATATAGAAACGGCCTCAGCCAAACGACACCCTAACATGGGTTCGTGGCACGAAAACGCACGAAAGTTGGAAAATAAACACAAAGCCACATACCTTATACGCCAATAAATGTTATACTCGAATGCCGACTCTAGAAACGCCCAAGAACAGTGTAGATCTGAGGAAGAACAAAACCCATCCAAATGTAAATAACTTATGTTAGGAGAAGAATTGGTAAGCAACACGCTAGGAGAAGAGAGGGCTTACCCGTGCGGTTCCAACGGGATCGTCCGAGGCGGAAACCGATTCTAGACGAACCCCCGGTGGATCTTCAAAGGTCTGGCCTCCTCCCTTGGCTCCAAAATGGATCAAACGCCTCCTCTTCCAAATGAGGAGGCTACTGCATGTTTTAAGCCAAAAAAGAAAAGTACACGGCGTGTACTTATGAGTACACGGCGTGTACTCCTTTCCTTTAACTGTTCATTTGGCGGCATCGCCACACTGTTCATCTGTCGACCATAGTACACGAAATGTACTCCTGAGTACACGGCGTGTACTATCGCCCAGCTGGCGGTGACTCCACCGCCTTACTATTTAAGCCTGCCGACTGACTACACGGTGTGTAAGTACCACTACACGGTGTGTAGTCGGTTCCTAAACCCCTCGTCACCGGCATGACTACACGCCCCGTGTACCCATCCCACACGGCCAAGAGTACACGGCGTGTGGAAAAGTACACGGCGTGTAGTTCCAAAATTTAGGATTTTTCCCCATTTCCCATATTTTCTCAAAAACACTTAAGGAAAAGGAAAAAGAAGAAGCCCGTACCTCAAAAATAAGAACCGGGTTCTTACAAACTTCCCCCCTTATAGCAATTCGTCCCTGAATTTCCCTTCCAAGGGTGGAAAAGATAAATCTCAAAACAGCTCTGGCCACTGAGCACGTACGTCAGCCTCCCGCTCCCAGGTCTCATCCCGCACTCGGCCATGCTTCCATAGCACCCGTACGAGAGGAACTGACCAGGCTCGGAGAACCTTCGTGCTCCTGTCAACGATACGAATCGGATTCTCCTCAAAGGACGCATCATGCTGAACCTCAACCTCCTCTGGCTGAAAGGTGTGAGACGGGTCTGAATGGTAGTGATGCAACTGAGACATGTGGAAGACGTCGTGCATGGCTCGGTACCGCTACGGTAACTGCAACCGATAGGCAACCAGCCCGAATCTCTCCAGAATCTCAAATGGTCCCACATACCTCAGTTAAAGCTTACCCTGTCTCCTGATCCTCTTGTGTCCCAGCCTTGGCGAAACATGCAAGAAAACCTAATCCCCGACCAAGAACTCCAAAGGTCGTCTGCGGCGATCAGCATAAGACTTCTGACGAGACTGTGCGGTAGCCATCTGCTTCTGAATCAACTGGACCTGCTCAGATGTCTCCTGTACGAGCTGTGGCCCCAGTAAAGCTGCCTCACCTGCCTCTAACCAGCACAAAGGTGATCGGTATGGCCTACCATATAAATCCTTGTATGGTGCCATATCAATAGTTTCCTGAAAACTATTGTTATAGGCAAACTCGACTAATGGTATATGCTTCTCCCAAGAGCCCCCAAAGTCTAGGACACATGCGCGCAGCATGTCCTCTATCACCTGTATCATCCGCTCTGACTGGACATCTATCTGAGGGTGGTATGTTGTGCTCAGAAGCACCTGTGTGCCCAGCGCCCTCTAAAAACTCTGCCAGAAACGAGACGTAAAGCGGGCATCCCTATCAGAAACGATAGAATGAGGGACCCCATGAAGACATATTATCTCTCGGATATACAGCCTTCTGAGCTCGTCCGCACCGAAAGTCTTCTTGATCAGAAATAAGTGAGCTACCTTCGTGAGTCTGTCCACAACAACCCACATGGCGTCATTACCTCGAGGTGACCTCGGCAATCCCATCACGAAATCCATCGCAACATCATCTCATTTACACTCTGGAATGGGTAACTGTTGTAACAGCCCAGCTAGTCTCTGATGCTCTACCTTCACCTGCTGACAAGTGGAACATCTCGTAACAAAACCAGCTATCTCTCTCTTCATACCCGACCACTAGTACTGACGTCTCAAGTCTCGGTACATCTTGGTTACCCCGGGATAAACTGCCCAAGGTGAATCATGAAACTTCTGCATCAGCTCCTCGCGTATATCCCCTGGAACCCATACTCGTCCATGGAAACGCAAAACCTCATCATCGCCTATCGTCCAACCGGGAGGAGGGTCCTCGCTTGCCACCGACTCCCATAGAACTAGGCCTTCTGAAACCAATAGCTGCCTCATCCTCACTCTGTCCAGGAGGGTAGAAGTCACAGCTAATGAGGAAAGATAAGCCTGCCCCTGACTATTGTGAACCTCCAGATGCATCTCAGAGAATAAAACCATGAGCTCCCACTCACCACTGGCCTCCAGCACTGCCTGTATCTGAATCTTCCTGCTCAGTGCATCTACTACTGCATTACCTTTACCAGGTGTATATGCAAGCTCAAAATCGAAGGGGTGTAGGTAATCAACCCACCTTCTCTGCCTAAGATTCAGGTCACGCTGAGTAAAGATATACTTGAGACTTTTGTGGTCGGTGAAAACCACAAAATGCTATCCCAATAGATAATGTCTCCAATAGCGCAACGCATGCACAACTATAGCCAACTCAAGATCATGTGTCGGGTAATTCCGCTCATGTGGCCTCAACTGCCGAGACCCGTACGCAACAACTCGGTCGCCCTGCATCAAAACTGCTCCCAGCCCAATCCCTGATGCATCACAGTAAATTGTATAGCTCTTCCCCTGATCTGGGAGTATCAGGATCGGTGCAGATGTCAACCTTCCCTTCAGGTCCTGAAAAGCTGCTGTTGGCGCCAAAATATGGCACGAAAGGAAGGGACGAAAAAGACGGCCGGCGCGCTGCCTCGCGAAGCACCGACGCGAAGCACCGACGCGAAGCACCGACGCAAAGCACCCTGATCATCGCGGCCTCGTGAAGCTCCAGAGGCAGAAACTCTCCGCGAATGCATTTGACGTTCGCGAGCCCACCGCGAAGCTCCAGAGTCAGTAACTCTCCGTGAACACATTTGATGTTCGCGAGCGCGCCGCGAAGCTCCAGAGGCGGTAACCCTTTGCGGATGACGTTGACGTTCGTGAGTGCACCGCGAAGCACCTGAGGCGGCGCGCAAGTTCTGCTTCACGGCGCCCCTTCCCTATAAATACTGGACTCCCCCTGAGTCCCGGGGACAGATAATCCGACCTTTCGGCTTCTCCTCTCCCGAATCGCGAAGCACTCTTTGCCCCGGGAATCATGAGCTCCGTGAGGTACTTCTACTTCGCGAGACGCATTTGCTTTGTCTCGTTTTGAGCCCCTCTTCCGAGAGGGATGCCCTTCGCGAAGCTCAAGGGCATTCGTGAAGGAAGGGGATTCCCAAGGGAACCCGGGCAGCCGCAGAGCGTTTATGCTTCGCGAAACACCCAACCTGTACTAGTGATCCCTATGATAAGGCAGGATCGCTACACATCGCGAAGCACACTGCTTCGCAGGACCCTACTTCGCGAGGCACCTCTTCTTCGCCAGGCAGTGCTCCGCGAACACTGTTCCACTTTGCAAAGCACCTTCCACTCACACCTATGCCCCATGCTAAGGCCAAGGCACTCCACTTCGCGAAGCACACTCCTTTTCTTAGAAATTCCTCCTCACGTGCGACCCTCCAGGTTGGCACGATGTGATTTCAAAGTCCCATGGACAATACCACCCGTAGCGTTTCTTTGCCTAATGCTTCTTCGCATAGGCACGCTAACGTCTATTTCTTCTTCACATAGACACACTAACGTGGACCCCTTGATGGTTCGTTCCACAACCCCCCTTGACTATGGCCTTACTGGTACCTTCCCTTCCCCAAGGACCAGAGGGTACCGGTTATGTAAGTCCTAGGGGTGCGAAGTGAACCCACCTCGTCCGAGCTGCAGGATGTTAAACTGCCAAGCACCACGTCCTCAACACATGATGTTAAACTGTTACCTGACCTCATGCCTCTCACGAAGGGTCCCCCAAGCTCGAACATTTTTTACACCACTCGTCTCCATGGGAGTGGAATCACCCATCCACAAGGGGTGATATCCTCCTTATTGGAGTGGCGTATGTTCTCAGGAGAAGGGCGACCCTAGTTCCCCAACGGATGGCTACACCTCTGCATCTCCGTACTTCCCCACTACCAAGGTCAGTGGAGGGAATTATAGGGAACGAGGCACCTCCCATAATTGGTCCCAAATCCCTCTTTCGCTGCGCTTAGTCGCACTCTGGGCCTTGATCCTGGAGTAAGTCCCAGCACCATGGGTTTCCTAACGCGTAAGCCCCTCTTCGCTTCTCACGGACGTATCCTTCGCGATGTGATCGTCAGGTTCTTGCAACCTCTTGTTTCTCACACCGAGCATGACTCACGTGGGCTTAGAGTGAGCACCGACCCTGACCCCCACCCATAGCGAACTATGAGGACTTTAATCCATGTCAAGGCATGGTACGTAGGAAGCCTCCATGAGGTTCAAGCCACATTGCCCGGACGTTCATTCACGTCGAGTTTTTCCCTCGTCCAGCATGACGTTAAACTGTATGCCCCCTTGTCCCGTATGACATTAAATTGAACACCCTTTGAACTATGAGGTCTTTGATCCATGTCAAGGTGTGGTACATAGGAATACTTCTTGAGGTTCAAGCCCACCCACCATCCGGTCATTCCGACCTCATTCACGTCGGTTCACCCCCGTCCCGCATGACGTTAAACTGTATTCCACAACCCGAACTACGAGGACTTTAATCCGTGTCAAGGCATGGTATGTAGGAATCCTCCCAGAGGTTCAAGCCCATCTCCCATCGGACCAAGGTCCCTCATTTACGTCGGTTCACCGACACCCACCGCATGTCCTTTACTCACGTCAGGGTTCACTATCATCCAGCATGACGTTAAACTGTATTCCATCAATCCTTTGAACTACGAGGACTTTGATCCATGTCAAGGCATGGTACGTAGGAAACCTTCCCAAGGTTAAAGACCACCACTAGTGGACCCACGGGTCTACTTTCACATCGGTTCACCGATGAAACCCTTTGAACTATGAGTACTTTGATCCATGAAAAGGCATGGTACGTAGGAAACCTTCCCAAGGTTCAAGCCCACCACTAGTGGACCCATGGGTCTACTTTCACGTTGGTTCACCGATGAAAACCTTTGAACTACGAAGACTTTGATCCATGTCAAGGCATGGTACGTAGGAAACCTTCCCAAGGTTTAAGCCCACCACTAGTGGACCCACGGGTATACTTTCACGTCGGTTCACTGATGAAACCCTTTGAACTACGAGGTCTTTGATCCCTGTCAAGGCATGGTACGTAGGAAGCCTCCCCAAGGTTCAAGCCCATCTCTCATCGGACCAAGGTCCACCTTCACGTCGGTACGCTGACGATGCCCATCGGACCAAGGTCCACCTTCACGTCGGTTCGCTGACGACATTCATCGGACCAAGGTCCACCTTCACGTCGGTACGCTGACGATGCCCATCGGACCAAGGTCCACCTTCACGTTGGTTCGCTGACGACATTCATCAGGCCAAGGTCCACCTTCACGTCAGTTTACCGGCACCATCCCGAACTACGCGGACTTTGATTCTCTGCCACGGGGATACGTAGGAAGCCTCTTCAAGGCTCAAGCCCAACTTCACCATTGCCCCTGCGATGGTCCCATTTCACTCCCCCTCCACTCCATTCATCCACCTATCACCCATCCCGATTCTCGCCCGGACCGTCATATCTTGGTGAGACCATGTCGGTACGCTCCTCTTCACAGCCGCCCATGGGCTGGCCCCGGTATCGGCATCCCTTCAAGGGAAATCCCTCAATCCGATCTATTCTAGCTAATGCTCCGATCGGGATGATACGTCCCCGCTGGACGTTAAACTCGCGGCGTACCCTATGTTAAACACGGGAAGTTGAGGAAAACCTCAGATATGTGTCTATGACATATAATTCCCCGCGCTCGATGTGGTATGCCTCGGTCTTCCACGCCCTTGAGAAGCCCTGTGACCTGGGATAATAGACAGACATGCCAGGTTCCCCAGCATCCAGACACGCTACTGATGCCTCAACGTGACTACTCCCCTGACTGAAGGTTGATGCCCTGACCGGACCCTTTGGAATGTCTCGAAAGAAGCAGTGTAATTAACTGGCGTCCATGGAAACATGGCACTGGGAAGAGTTTCACGAACTATGTATTAAATCTATGAGGGAGACCCGGACTAGGTGACGAGTTCTGAGGAGCAATCCACAAAAGGAAGAACCGACATCCCATCATCTCGTTTCGATCAAGGAGCAGACATCCCTGAATAAGGAGCGAATTTTGCCCGCCTTTGGAAAGTGGGAATGCGGGGCAACAAGCGCAGCGCGCCCTCCTCCCGCGGATGGACGGATGCGCGCGCCCCGACGAAAGCGTCGGAAACAGAAATGGTGAACCTGAAGTGAAATTATTCTCCTCAATATGGAGATTAGTAGCGTTAGAGACACCAGTAGATTGACGTGTCACCAGATCCAGATATCTGACGCCTGGTCCTGCCAAGCAAATAGCGGTCCTGTCGTGAAACTCATCGAAAGTCGGGGCAGTAGAACGTGGGGCACTCTGTTCTGCAGCGTGTCGGCATGGATCCTTCTTACAGACGTGGATAATTGAAGGAAACTGGGGCACTGGTTGTCAATCCTTTTCCCTCTCAGTGCTGATGAGTTGATCCCTTCGTTTCTCAGGAACCAGGTTGCTGTTACAGAGACGCGATCACCGCCCGCTAGCCTACGTAGGGGCACGGGCAACATCGCCACAGCCACCCCACATGGCACCGCCACTGCCACAACGACTATCACATCGCAGAATATAGGGCGCCCACATCCCCTTTCCCCATCAGAGGTCATCCAGCAAAGGGTGATCAACAACCTCGTGCGCAGGTACGAGGAGGAAGGGGTCATCCCAACTCGGGATATGGCCCGCCTGGACCTGGAGGCCTCCAGGCCTCTCCGTCAACACCGCCCTAACAGGCCGCGCAGGGAGCCCCTACTCCCCACCCCAACATTCAACCGTTTCGGGAGCCTGTCCCCGAAACACCTTGATGACTCCTCACCTTACGCTGAAGAGGCGGGCGCCGTCCAGCTCATCCCGCTCAGGGTCCCGACCCAAGGGCTCCAGGTGAGAGCTCCCGTCCGGCTGCGTCAGCGCCGCCGTCCGACTCCGTAGGAAGAGCAGGCAGGCCATGCCCCTACACCACCTGCACCAGCTCTCCTGACCCGACGTCAGCGCCGGGCCCGGGCTGAGGACACTCGCCCAGGCGCGTCGACGTCGACAGCTACAGTGGCCTGAGCCACCACCGACGTGCATCATAAAGCCCCTGCATACACTGAGCAGGGGCACTTCTTCACCCAACCAGGATCAAGACCCCAACCGCCCCACGGTCAGGCTGGGTTGACTCTCCGGGTTGTAGGCCCAAGTGGTGATCGCCGCGAACTAACCCGCGGTGATGTCACCCCGTACGGAGGCCCTCCTCGTACCACTACTCCGCAGAGCATGGGCCTTCCCCGCTCTGAAGTTTGTCATGGAGGTATGCCTCGTGCTACCCCCATCCCGAAGGAAGACCTGCCCCGCGGCAGTGACGCTCGGCGCGGAAACCTTTCCTGTGCCCACTATACAGGGTATGGAGTCCATCCTCCTGCCCCCGACCGCCGATCTGAAGGCACCGTCCACCCGGTCCTTCTCCAACTTGGGGGCCCTCCCTACGTCCTCTCTGCAACCGGCGAAGGTCCTCCTTGCCCCAGCAACTTGGGGAGTGAAGGTCAGCCTCGCTCCGCCCACATCGACCATGGAGGTCCTCCCCATGCTCCTGCCGATTCCAACAGAGGCTCCGCCTACATGGGTGTTGTCCATGGAGGTCCTCCCCATGTACCCTTCGACATTTTCCCTGGTGCCCCTCACACCTCGGCTATCTCGAGTGGGGGCCCTCTCCGCCACGGTGCCAGCACCGCCCCGAGACTGCCTGGTAGGGATCAACCCTGTCCCGAAGAGCCACCCCGGGGTAGGAGAGCGGGTCGTCGCCGCCACAAGAAGAATCCAGGGAAGGCCCGGGTGGAGATCAAACTTTCCCGCTTCTCTGACTCTGAATCGGAATGCAACTCAGCGATGGAACCTTCTCCCTGCTCCTCTGTATCAAGGACTAGGGCAGGAACCAGATGTGTTAGCCTCATTCTCCCGGAATATGAGGTCCACCAGATTCCCATCTCTCTCCGCAGGTACATCCAGGAGGAAGAAATCTTGGGAATTCCGTAGGTCTCGACCGCGCAATCACCGCCATTGTCACCAGAAGCGCCCTCTACCTCTACCAGAGATCACAGAGAGCTATTTTGGGGGCCAACGGCGGTAGAGAGACGACATGATCGGTCGCCGATAGCCGCGACTCCTGTGCCGGAAGCTGTGGCTATCAGCCCATCGTATCGTGACATCGTGGCCAGGTCACCTTGCTCTTCGGAGGATGGCCCGGAATTCGGCGGCCAGTCAGCTCGTTTGCCGTATTCTCTGCCGCCGAGTTTTCCATCCCAGAGGTCCACCTCAGTACCGCTACCGGTCCCTCAGCTGCCCTCGGTTTATGAGTGGGGCAATATAGGGCCATAACTCGAGTCCAAACCCAGGAGCTTCTAGAGTATTCTTGCAGCAGATTACTTCCCAGAGAAGTTCTGGCTGACGGAAGCGCTGAATTTTCGTGCACTAGAGTCCCTTACCCCTGAATAAGTGGGGTGCTTTTGTCGAACCTTATTGGAGACACACTTCCTCCTTCATTACGAATGGGTGGTGTACCCCAGAAGTCGAGATCACTTCGAAGAAATCGGCGAGCAGTGCCGCCTGATCGATTCGGTTGCACTCCTTGTGGCCCAGCACCCCGAGTCTCCAGGCCGTTAGAGCGCCCTTCAAAATAAATGTGTCCAGAGTTTTAAAGCACTCTGCAGAATCGTCAGGGAAGCTACCCCCATGTGAAAGTCTATGGTTGGGGACACTATGCCGCTCTCCTCTTCGACCCTATCTCACGGCAGCCCGATTCGCTATGCGACATCGAGGACATGCCCTCGAGGGGGGTCGCGGTCTACATGGTTGACGTAGTGGACAAGGAAGATGAGCTTGAATTCCTTGATGGATACTTAGCCCCCGAGGACGTACCGCCACTGTTGGACCCATCAGGGAGGGTTACCCGTCAGTAGAGGAACCTTCTAGGCCTCCCCGTACCCACCGAGTCGCTGGTACTCGGTCGAAACACCGGCAAGGGTAAGGAGCACGTCGGAACTGTCAAGCACTCCGACCCGTCTGCCTCTGTGCAGAAAAATGATGAAGATCCCGAGAAGGCCACGTTACGCCAGCAGCTTGCTGAGCAGAAGAGGCTGGTTGACGAACTCTTGGTTGAGCGCGCCGCAGAGCGGCGACCTGACTATGGTGATCCCAGGCCGGGGCAGCAGGGGCAGGAACAATTTCCCCTCGGTGAGATGCCTCTGGGAAACCCTGATCATGCTACTGCCGCAGACAGGGTAGAAGCCAGAACATACGGAAAGAGGGCACGATACGTCTCGCCAAACCCCCCCGAACGACGGGGCAATCTGAAGAACCCAGTCCGGGTTCCCCCAGTCGCCCCGCAGGTCGTTCCTCCAGCTGATCCACGAGCGGCCGAAGCCATCTACCGTGTTGAAGAACCTGGCAATGCACTTGTGGTTAGGGATCCCCGTCAAGATAGGGACCCCCACCCGGATGATCTTATTGTGGCGCTTACAGCCCGCCTCGAAGCGTTTGAAACGCGGCAGGTAGCGGTCCCACCGGATGGCAAGCCGTATCCCGCATGGGTGGATGATATGCCCGCACCTCCGGGTTTTGGGAACCCCACTTTCTCTCCCTTCAATGGGACAGGGGACCCGCCGCAGCACTTGGTTCATTTTTCTTCCAGGTGTGGCCCCATGCTGGGGACCCCGGATCAGCAAGAAGCCGCCAAACTCCGGTGTTTCGTACAGACATTGGACGGTCCAGCATTCGTCTGGTATATCCAACTCCCTATCGGATTGGTGACTGGTTGGGAGGACCTCCGCCGGCAGTTCCTGTACCAGTTCAGCTCCACCACGTGGAAGACCAACATCGCAGACCTCTTCAAGTGCAAGCAAAGGCCTGATGAGCGAGTTGTAGATTTCATTGCCCGGTGGAAGGGACTTACGTATTCCCTCGATATGCCACTGACTCAGGAGAAATTACTGACGATGTGTGTGGGGAACGTCAAAACGGAGCTGGTACCCTCCTTGATTACCCAGAACTATCCTGGAGGGTTCAGAGATTTCTCAAATAAGGCTCAGCGTCTTGAGGAATCCCTGCAACAGGCTAGTCAGCATGTTCGTTGCCCCCTATGATCCCAGCCAGGAGGACCGCCAGGGCTGAACCCACCGCGGTGGCCCAAATAGAAGCCCCGAGGCAGCTGGAGTTACTACCGGCGGCACCATCCCTGCAACCCCGCAGAGGTCCTCCACCTCAAGCACAGGCTCCTGCCCAGCAGCGACCGCCTCATAACCGGCAGCTTCCCCCGCGCAATGCGCCACCGCCACCCAGGCGAGACAATCAGGCGCCGCCTCCTCGGCAGGCCCCTCCGGCCCCTCGTCAGGGCCAGGCCCCCAGGGCCCCCTATCTGGAAAGAAGGCACCAGACTTATTCGTTCAATGAAAATCAGGTCCCTGGCTACTTCTGAAGTGCTCTAGAGAAAGGGATTATGCGTCTGCCCGAGTGCAGAAGGCCGGCAGAGGCGAATCTCACCGATCACCCCAACTACTGCCCTTATCATCGGATTCTAGGGAACACCCTCAAACAATGCTATGTGTTTAAAGACTGGCTTCAAGACCAGGTCAACAACAACATAGTCAAGTTGGGCCCGACACCAGCACAAGTGGTGGGTGTCTTTGCAGGATCAGAGATCAGTAGCGACAGCGAAGGAGAGTGGCAGCAGGTTCCCAACCGCGGATCCCAGAAATACGACGACTGGATGGCTCGAAAAACCGTTGTCTGTGCCCATGGTATCATCCGGGCGCACCTGAAGCAGTTGGAACCTTCAGAAGAGGTAGTTGGTGCCTCCACATCATCTTCGCAGTCGACCTCTTCCCAAAAGGGAAAGCAGCGGCGACGCAAGAAGAAGCAACGCGCACCGCCGGTGCCATCGTCATCCTGCAGTCTTGGAGACTTTATGCCCCCTGAAATGGGGATTCCTCCCAGAATCCACCCAGTGGTGGATGACTCCTCGAGCGACAGTCAGGGATACGCTTCGGTTAACACCGTGGAGCTGGTAAAGCCCTATATGACCCCCGACAAGGGGGAACGCCAGGCGAACCTCCCCAACGTTTCCAGCCGACGTCAATGTCAGCGTAATCGCAACCGCGCCGGTCATCGAGGTACATCAGCGGGCACTTTTAGCCAAGCCGTGCACACTACTGAGACCAGACAGTAGGCTCAGCGTAGAGCTCAGCACGCGCAACCTCATCTAACGCTCTCGGCTCTACCTCCACCGTCGTTCGTGCTACTAGATCAGGGAGAGATGCCTCATTCGTATCACAGTCAGTCTTGCCCAGCTACAGTCCAGCCTCTGCTGTCCAATCCTAGTCTGGCGACTACTCTCCAGGTTTCAACTAGTAGGCAGCAGGATGTACCCAGTACTAGCCGATCGCCGGTTCAACCGGCAGGACCCGCTATGCCTCCAAATGCCGAACGACCTCCTGTAAGCAGAGGTTCGTGTTTGGCACGAAAGTATGATGTCCTGAAGCACCTGGTCAGCATTCTGGAAAGGCTTTCTATCCTTGAGGCCCTTTGCCTGTCATCCGAAATGTGTGAGGCACTTGCCGAGGCCCTAAGGATCCCCCTCCAGTTTGAGACAGAGGTAGAAGCTGCAGAAGCCTTCCATACCGAGACGATTGAAAACGCCGAATGTCAGGCTTTTATCTCGTTCTCCAGTGAAGATGAGGACCCTCCTATACAGGGGAACATTCACCCGTTGTACATCACTGGCCACTTCAATGGTGTGGAATTCCGCCGTTGCCTCATTGACACGGGTTCCGGAATCAATCTAATTTCGACTCGTACGTTGCGAAAGTTGGGTCTGTCTGAAGGTGATTTAACTCCCTCTGACCTCAGAATCCAGGGGTACGACAGGACCGAGCAAACCCCAGTCGGCAAGATCCTCCTGAAGACTCAGTTCGGTGGTTTAATTGCCAGCACCGAGTTCATGGTCGTCTCTCAGGACACCGCCTACAATGCATTGATGGGTAGGCCATGGCTCCATCTGCATGCAGCGGTCCCTTTGTCGTATCACCAGTGCCTCAAATACTCACTCAACGGTCGATTAGGTGTGCTCCAAGGAGATGCATCCCCTTTTGCTTCTTGTGAGTCCCGCTATCTGGATGTGGGTTATTACAAAATTAAGGATAAGAAAATCCTAGTAAGTGAGGATGAACCTGCCCCGATCACAAGTGATCCCTGGGCAAGCATGGATGACGCCTACATCCTCCCGATCCACCGATTGGAGGCCACGACCCCCGAAATCCGTCTATCTGAATTAGAAGCACTGGACGAGAACCGGCTTCGTGCTCTGCACAATCTAGAAAGGCATCAGGATAAGATAGTGAGGGCCTTCAACAAGAAGGTTCGTCTCCGCTCTTTTCTACAGGGTGACCTGGTACTGGCCCTTCGAGCACCAATGATTCCCGGTAGGAAACCGCCCAAATTAGAACCCAAATGAGAAGGTCCTTATATCATCCATAAGGTTTACCCCAATGGATCATACTCCTTGGTGACCACGGATGGAGAGCGTATAACCCCTCCCACCAATGCCAAGTTCCTTAAGCGATACTTTGCCTAGGGAAAAAGGGTCCTACATGACCCTAAATTGCAAGTTGGTCCCGCACGACCTTAAACTGCATCTTCGTCCTACAAGACGATAAACTTTGAAATGGTCCCACATGACCTTAAACTGCACGTTATGGTCCAACACAACCCTAAACTGTAAAGTCCCGTAGGACCTTAAACTGCACGTTATGGTCCCGCACGACCTTAAAATGCATCTTCGTCCTTACTGCAAGACGTTAAACTGTAAGCCAGTCAGGCCTTCCTGACCGAGGCTCAGCCTCAAGCCCCTTGGCCTCCTCGGGCCCCGGCCCCCCGTCCTTACTGCAAGATGTTAAACTGCAAGCCAGTCAGGCCTTCCTGACCGAGGCTCATCCTCAGGCCCCTTGGCCTCCTCGGGCCCCGGCCCCCCGTTATTACTATAAGACGTTAAACTGCAAGCTAGTCAGTCCTTCCTGACCGAGGCTCAGCCTCAGACCCCTTTTCCTCCTCGGGCCCACGGCCCCGTCTTCACCACGAGACATTAAACCGCAAGCTGGTCAGGTCTCCCTGACCGCGGTCCGGCCTCAGGCCCCTTGGTTTTCCCCGACTTACCCTCTTGCGGGATTGTACGGTATGGTGTGGGATTACATCCTCATTCACGTCGGATTACTTTCCATACCTTACATATCCCCAAATGAGATGCATACTCATCCCGCATGACGTTAAAATGCATCTTAAGAACTACGTGTGGCTTGATTCCCATCTTCATGGGATACGTAGGAATGCTCGGACGCCTCGTCTTGAGCCCATCCCCAAGCTTTTCTCTTCCACTATCCCCCCTGGGGATAGTTTCCTTGGAGGATATTTGTGTATTAGGGAGTAGGATTTCTTAGCCCCGCTCATACAACCCCGCTCACACAAGGATTGTAAGGGTCGCACTGTGTGCCCACTCCCGTTCTTCTATCCTCCCACGTCCTCACCGCATGACGCTAAACTGCATGGCCTTTAAGAACTACGTATGGCTTGATTCCCATCCTAATGGGATACGTAGGAACACCCGGGCATTTCGTCCATTGGCCCAGCCCAAAAGCCAAAATCTTCTCCTCGGGTCAAGACATGGCAGGGTGCACACTTTTTCCCCAACTCACATCGAGCAAGCCTCGACCCGGCTGCACATCCCCCCTGGAGATGTTTGCCTCTTTCGTGGATGGATACAGCTATGCTTCACCCACTCCTTGACAGGGATTCCATCATTTTTCACACCCAGAGGGACCCCCAAGAACGGCCTGGATACAATGCCCGAGGGCTCTCCTACCATTACGGGCCAATGCCCCCGAGGGTTTTCAAGCAACAAGCTGATACAAGTCCCGCGTTGCGAATTTGGTCAGCGGTCGACGCTCATTTGTTGCTCCCATATCAGGTCACCATAGGAATGTTGTGTTTCGAACATGGTCAACAGTGTCCTGGATCTTCGGGTCTACCTCGAGATGTCCCAGACATCGAGTGCAGTGATTCGTTCTGCCCCATCCCAAAGTGACAAACTTCCCCCCGGGTGGTGCTAGTGATCTGGCCCACGGCCCCGATTCCCCATAGGGCTGTACGGTGTGGTGTAGGACTATGTCCTCATTCACGTCGGGATCATGTATCATGTCGTACGCCTTCCCTTATGAGGCCCAGCCTCCGGCCCCTTGGCCTCCTCGGGTCCCCGACCCCCGTCCTCATGTAAGACGTTAAACTGCAGACCCGTCAGGACTTCCTGACGGATGCCTGACCTTAGGCCCCTTGGCCTTCTCGGGCCCCTCCGCCCAACCTATTACTAGGAGTGTATGTTGTGGTGTGGGACTACGTCCTCATTCACGCCGGGATCATGTACCTTGTCGTACGCCTCCTCTTACGAGGCCCAGCCTCAGGCCCCTTGGCCTTCTCGGGTCCCCGACCCCCGTCCTCATGTAAGACGTTAAACTGCAGGCCCGTTAGGCCTTCCTGACTGATGCCTGACCTTAGGACCCTTGGCCTTCTTGGGCCCCCCGGCCCAAGTCCCCTCTTACTCAGGGTGTACGGTGTGGTGCAGGACTACGTCCTCATTCACGTCAGGATCATGTACCATGTCGTACGCCTCCTCTTACGAAGCCCAGCCTTAGGCCCCTTGGCCTTCTCGGGTCCCCGACCCTCGTCCTCATTGCAAGACGTTAAACTGCAAGCAGGTCAGGCCTTCCTGACCAATGCCTAACCATCAGGCCCCTTGGCCTTTCCGGGCCACGGCCCAGGTCCTCCCTTATAGGAGTGTATGGTGTGGCGTGAGGTTATTTTCTCATTCACGTCGATCTCGTAATGACCACGCCATGTACCTCTCCCTCCTGAGCTGTTTCGTCGATCCCTTTTCGACAGTTCACCGATGTGCCTAAGAGTACTCTGGTTTATTACCTGGAATGCCAATCTTTACTCGGACACGTCCGCACCCGCTTTCCAGGATTTGTGTATCCCTGCATCAGGGCTTTCATCATCTTTCACACCTGGAGGGACCCCCAAGAACGGCCAGGATACTACGCCCAAGGGCTCTCCTACCGTTACGGGCCAACGCCCCCGAGGGTTTTGGACAACAAATCGATAAAATCCCGCATTGCAAATATGGTCAGCGGTCGATGCTCATTTGTTGTTCCCACCTCAGGCTAACGCGATATGGATGCTGCGTCTCCACCATGGTTAACAGTTTTCCTCTATCGCCATGCCAACCCATTAGGCCCAAAATGTCGGGTGCACAATTCACACCCTTCATCACTTCACCGTGTCCAAGTGGAGTCTCAGAACTTTTGGTACTTTTCCTCCGTGCACGTCCGCGTGTTGGGGGAACAAGCCATGTCAAAGGTGTCCTTCGGGGCTCTACCAACTCCAGTTTGACTCGCCCCAAGTATTGCGATGAGGATACCCCCCCTTGTTTCCCACACCGAGTTTAACTCACGTGGGCTTAGGAATCGGGTTGACATCTGTGCTTACTCAGGAAGTTGTTACCATTCATGGTCCGAGCTCTATGACCATAAACTAAGATCCTCTCAGAACTACGTTCAGCTTGATTCCTATATTGATAGGATACGTAGGAATGCCCAGACCCCTTGTCTTTGGGTCCAGCTTGAGTTCAGCAAATTCACCTCTCTGGTCCTTCCTTCAGGACCCCGACTACGGGACCGCATGGCATAGTGCGGGATTATGTCCTCATTCACGTCGGGTTTGCAATGGTTGTACCATGCACACCCCCGTTCTGAGATTTATCCCTCCTATTCCTTTTCCAGCATGACATTAAAAGGCACCCTTCAGAACTATGTGTGGCTTGATTCCCATCTTCATGGGATACGTAGGACCGCCCGGACGCCCTGTCTTCAGGTACAGCCCATTTAGGGAACCAGTCTCTCCCCCTGTTTCACCTCTTACCTCTATATAGGCCCCTTGGCCTAAGGTCTCCCTCTCCGATTGGCGTACAATTTGATGTGGGATCATGTCTCCATCAATTGTGTTTTATAACACTGCGCACATTTCCCGCCTAGCATCATCTCTGCTACGTCTGCGCTGCATGACGATAAAATGCATGCTTGGTCCTATCATACGACCCTAAACTACGACATTATCGTCCTGTCCGCATGACGAAAAACGGCACTGCATTGTGGTGACCTCGTTGTAGAGGACATCACATTGGGTATTGGTCACGTGCCATGCCATTTTTCAACGCCCATTACGACTTGATCCTTATGGCGACATCACGGCCTACTATTCTAGGCCTGTCGCTTCACAAAAAAAACCATTCACCTTAAAGAACAAACAAGATTCATCAAATTCCGCTTCTTTTAGTGCAAGGGACATGCCCGCACTCCCCTTTTCCCCCCGGCACTAGTATCTTACCATGTCACCTTCCAGAACTACATATGGCTTGATTCTCATCCTTATGAGATACGTAGGAGTGCCCGGGCACTTCCCCGCGGGCCCAGCACAACCTTTGTGTTTGGTCCCTCGACTGGAGAATTTCCTCAGAGAATGCATGGTAAGTAGGGCTTAGGTCCTCCTTCACATCGGGTCTTGATGCCATACGTCCCCTGCTCCTTTTACCCATTTATGGTCTAAGGTCCATCAAGAACTACGTGAGGCTTGATTCTCATCCTTATGAGATACGTAGGAGCGCCCGGACACTTCCCCCTCGGGCCTGGCCTAACTTTCGCTTTTGGTCCCTTGACCTAAAGCCTCTACCAAGGAGGTCATGCGATGTGATATGGGATTACGTCCTCATTCACGTCAGGTTGTTCATCGCACCGCACACACACCCTATTCCCATTCACGCCAGGTGTTTGAGTTAATCCACCATGTGCCTCTTATGTCTCCTCCCATCCATGGTCCGAATTCTATGACCCTAAACTAAGATCTCTCTATGGGAAAGGAATTTTCTCCCTCTATCTAATACGTCTCATTGTCGTATTTAGATGTGTTTAGACAAAGAGCCCGAAGTGTGGGATTTCTACAGGGACCTCCCCCTCATCCCATGACCATGCTTCGTGAGCTTTCTATTTGGATCCTCATCCTCTTCCATGTCCAAAAGGACCCTCGGATGACATGGATACTAGGCTTAAGGGCTCTCCATGAATGCTGGACCTAAGGGCCCTCCAATCGTTTCGGACCAACGTCCCTACAGATATCTGACAACATTTGTGACATGGTCCCGTGTTTTGAACATGGTCAACGGTCAACCCTCATTTGTCTGTCCCCATTCTAGGATAACACGATATGGATGCTGGTTTTCCGCCATGGTAAATAGTTATCCTCCATCGTCACGCTGCCATCATCGTGATCTAAATCTCGAGCTCCATGATTCACACATTTCCACTTCCTCATGTTCAAGTGGAATTCCATCATACTTGGCTCTTTCTCTTCGCGCATATAGGGGTGCTAAATGATCGTGTTAGTGTCATTGGGCCGGTATTCACCGAGCGTCCCTTTTCCCTAACCTTCCCCTTTCTGTGTCGGGAAATTCCCACCACTATTTCTTGTTTCCCACACCAAGCATGACTCACGTGGGCTTAGTAGTTTTGGCAGGATGTGTACCAACACGGCCAGGCTTCTCATCATCCCACATGACATTAAACTGCGCTTCCAGAACTTCTTATGGCTTGATTCCCATCCTCATGGGGTACGTAGGAACGCCCGACCACTCTACTTCGGGCCCAGCCCAATCCTCACTCTTGGTCCCTCGACCTGAAGAGTTTCCTCCGGGGGTATGTGGTATGATTTGGACTCCAAGTCCTCATTCACGTCGGTTTCATATCTACCGCGCCACATGCTCCCTGGGATCTTCCCTTTTATTCCACGTCCTATCGTATTACGTTAAACTACAGGAGTCCATGTGTCCTCAACGCGTGACACTAAACTGTGGTTCTACCCTGAACAAGTTCAGGATACCCCAAGATCCCATTGGTAAGTGACAGATCCCCTCGCCATAGAGGCCTTGTCTGAAAGAAAGAATGATCCATGATCAAACCAATGTGCCCATATGGTGTACTCCCACCACGGTGGTGTAACTACCTAAGTGTTGGATTCTATTCAGACAAACCATCACTCTATATTCCACGCTTTGTGTGCCCCTTATTCGAACCCTCGTCCCCTTTCATGTCTCACGGGACCCCCTAACGGCCTGGTCTCATGCCGCATCGGCTCACCTACCGTCCTGGGCCAACGTTCTGGAAGACGGGTCATGTCTGGAAGGACCCCCTAACAGTATGGATGTCTGACATATGGTCTGCCAACTATCCTGGTCCAACGTCCTGAAGGATTGATCGACAACACTTGTGACATGGTCCCGTGTTTCAAACATGGTCAACGGTCGACCCTCATTTGTTATCCCCATTACAGGCTAATGCAGTAAGGATACCACTTCTCCTCCAAGGTTAACGGTTGTCCCTTATTGTCACGGCATCCCCACAGTGTTCCAAATCTTGGGTATCGTGATTCACACTTCCCATTTTCATCTGTTTGGACCGATTTCAGTGCCCCTGGCGTTGCCCCGTTCGTGCATAAGAGCACGCTAAAGAAACGGTAATTCGGCTATCCTGAAAGTTCCTTCTCCGATCAAGCCTCTCCCGTTTTTCAGAAATCCGGACTAGTAATCTGAATCCCTGATGCCCAGAGCATGATCCCCACTCCTATGTTAGGTGGGATGAGAGGGAAACTATCTCCTGTTTCTCACATCGGGCTCAACCCACGTGGGTTTGGGGAATTGTCGCCGAACGTCCCGCAAATATTGTAGGGATGTAACAAGGCGATTAAAACAATGGAAATCGTGCGCTCTACGGCATTCAAAACAAATAAAGAAAAAAAAATGAAGCACGAAAGTACTAATAAAAGGTTTTTGGGTTTGTTACAATACCTGGGGGTCGAATCCCCCCATGGACGGGTTGACCCCGTCAAAAGAGCGTTGCAGCTCCGCCACCCGTTGGCTTGTGGTGTCCAAGGATTGTTGTCGCTGACTTAGCTCCCGCTCCTCCTCAGCAGCGGCAGGGCGCAGTTCGTCAGTCCTGGATTTGGCCCTCTCTACGCCAGCTTGAACGGCAGCCATCTTTCCAGAGGTCTGCCTCATATGCTCTTCTGCCTCTGCCAGTTGGGCCTTCAATTGTGAGACCAGCTCAGATTGTGCATTAAGAGAGGCTGAAAGCTCATCTGCCTGGGTCTGCATCTGTTGGACCTCTCCTTCAGCCTCCTGGAGCTTCTTGATGTTGGTCGAATTCCTCCGCTGCCAGCCCATGCTAAGCCCACAATCATGCTCCTGGATCTTCTCAGCCATAAGATCTCGGATGAGTGCGTGAGGACGTTGGGCATATACTCCCCCAGCACAAATCTCGCGCAACCGCAAGAGGATTCTATCCGTTTCGGCCATCCATTGCGCTTGGGGGTGTCCTTGATAAAGCACGTGATCAACTTCCACGACCGGCGGCGGACTATGCTGTTGTCTTCCTCGTCGGAGGCCGTTTCGTCCCAGTCTGCGTGATTGGTGGGCTCATACGTGGGATACGCCCGCAAGAAATCCTCGGCAGGATCTACATCTGGTGTTGAATCCAGTACGACACCTGGCGCCGAAGCAGGCGTGACAGGACTGGGACCGACCGGTTGATCCTCTTCCTCGGAGTCCATCTCAATGACTTCGGGTACGGATCTGCTGGTGGTCCCGCCAGTGATGATGTACGTCGCAGCTTGAGGAGATGGGGGGACTATCGCCACCATCACTGGCATGCCCCTAGGAGGGACGCCACCAGACATCCCGACCAGTCTTGCCGCAGCAGCCCACGCCAGTCGGAGAACTGTACGACAGAGAGGGACATAAACGTTAGTTGGCGGGCATAGTCTACATACAACGACAGGGGAACCGGTAAAGGAGACTTACGGAGATCGACCTCCTGGCGCTGCTCTTGAGCTGGTACTGACGGGACCCCGAGGCGAGGCCCTCCATATATTGTTTGAAGGTATGGAGATTCCGGAGGAGCCACCTCGGGTGCTCTGGTCCTACCAGATGTGGAACTGGACGCAGCCATAGGCGCGGGTTCTGAAGGTCCCGCATCATCACCCACCGAGGGGCGAGAACAAGGCCTGCGAACAAGTTCCTCCTGCATGGCTCAAACATCGGTGACAAGTTCATAGTGACCCAAGGAAGGATCATAAGGAAATAAGTTCGGAATGATACCTCGAGAGCCTCTGCGAATTCGTCAGAATTTGAGCCTCGGTCTCCGACCTCTCCCTCCTCCAACGGGCTCCCTCCTCCAGCCTCATCCTCCTGAGAGGAGTCCTCTGATTCTTCTGGCAGGGGGAAGCGCTCCCTCAGATCGGCAGCCGATAACTGTGGGGGGACCGTCTGATTCAACAGTACCCTCACCCGGTCTGTCATTGGGTGAGGGACACCACTAGAGTGGACGTAATCCTCCAGCTCGTCCAGGTATTGTTCTTCCTCCACCGGAGACGCCATGAATCCAGCCCGAACTGGGCCTATACCCGGTAATTCCATCCCGAGGCGATTCAGGTGGGCCCATATCTCGAGTGGGATGAGGAATTTCCGATTGACATCCCAAATGTCCCAAGCTTCCGGGAAGATGGCATCCTCTGCCATGTCGATATGACGCAGGCGCTTCCCCGGATCCTGAGTAGATATCCTATGAAATCCCCTCGGTGGCTGCCCCTCCAGATGGCCCTGCTCTTCGGGAATCACCGGATCCACCGCTACTGCCATACCCTCGGCCGGTGCGGGTCTCACTGCCATGGTAGCCCCGCTACCACGAGCGGCCCTAGATGCCCTCCGACCCCAACCTCGAGATAGAGTAGGCCCACCGTCACCGACCCGAATAGTTGGTTGCTTCAGCATCTCCCCTGGGTAAGCAGCCTCCCAACTAATGACGTACTCCCTCACCAATCTGAAAGCGGCGGTGGATAGAGGCAATGCAATCCTCATCTTCTCATCTTCCCGTGTGAACATGAGCCACAGCTGCCTCATCACACACGGGTGCTCCTCGTGACACACCTCCCAGTAGACCTGCGGGGTCAGCCGCTGGAGGCACCGGAACTGCTTCGCAAACCGATGTGGGGTGTATGGTTCGCAGAGTGGCTCACGATCTATTTGTGCCACCAAAACTCCACCTCGAAAGGCCAGGAGGTAAGCCCGATGTTCTTCTGTTCCCTGCCCATCATCAGTAAGTATCCTCGTCGGCAATGAGAAGTGGTGGAAATTAAACTCATCTGCCCTCCACACCCGATTCAGCACCATCGGCACGGCTAGTTTGAACGGGAAGCTCCTGACCGCGTTCAGGATGGAGGGGCAGAAGTTCGATCCCGGCGGCGAAATGGGGTTTGGATACTCGTAAATCCCCCTGATATGCGCTGCGATCCACCCATACAGGAGGTGGAAGGTCCCGCATATCCTTGGTGGCTTCTTGCCCTCGCTAATGTGCCGCAGCATTCTGTACAGTTTGGCGAGCATCGGAATCCCCAAATTGATCCGCTGCCCCATGGCCAACATCGACGCCATAATAAATGAGCTGGGTCGCACCCCCATGCTTGTATCCCTCACCGGTAGGATCCAACCATAGATGAGAGTCGCGATGAACGCCGCCAGCCTGACTATCGGCTGTTGTTCAGTGCTGACACTGAAACCCCAAGTCTTACATTGGCTGTCCTCCAAAACCCGCCAATACGAGTGCCCCTTGCCCCGTTGGGCCGCCCTTGGACAAGTTCGAGGCCTCGGATGGAACTCTCGATTCTCTGGGAAATTCAGGAAGCATTTGAACCATCTCCTAAAGTGGACATCCCTCACTACCTCCTTGTCCTCTCCAGGGACGAGTGCCATCAGCGTTGACGCCAGTCGCAGCATTTGCTTTGTATCCTCCCACGCGCTGATGATGGGGAGGAACTCGTCATACATGGCCCCCAAGATCGGAACCCCAGAAATCTGGTGGACATCCCACAGGCTGATGCCCACCTCCCCGTGATGTAGGTGAAAGGTATTGGTCCTAGACGACCATCTGCTCAGCAATTCCGGCATCAATTGCTTTGGTTGGTAAATGTGGAATTGGGAGGCCCATGCCGCCTCATACAACCCCACTCTCCTCAGCTCGGCCCCGAACTCCTCGCATGAGGCGCCTACCCAGTAGGCCCAGGTCCAGTCTTCAGTAAAGTTGCCGCCCTGGCACAGGTCCCACTCATCGGACCATCCCTTCTTCGAATCCTACAAAGCTGCCTTCAGCATGGTGCGGTAGAGGGGAGGGGACGTCTCCGGTTGCAGTGGCTTCCCGTCAATATCGTTCAAATGGTTGTAGAGACGGTCAGCGGTGACGGGTGTGAAGTCCTCCCGTGCATGACCATCGGCCGCCCTGAACCATTGGCGCTGGCATGGTGTGCTCCGGAACCAGCAAGCTGGTTCGTCCCTACTCACCTCAGGGATGAAGACGTCATCCCTCAGCCCGAAGTCGTACAACGGTAGCTTCTTGCACTGCGGATAATCCTTCTGACCCTCCGATAGTAGATCTGTCAAAGAAGTGTGGTCCGAATGGCTTCGGACCATCTCCCCCAGGCCTGGACAGTTGGCCATCTCATCCCGACAGGCAGCATCTGCAAGCACCCCCAATACAGCCTCTTGATGGGCCATTTCGATTCCGGCCCTCAGAAAAGATTTTTTTCAGCTGGATCACGAAGCGAGACCGCGAAGCTGAATCGCGAAGCCGGATCGCGAAGATCGGTCACGAGACCAAGCCGCGAAGTCTGGCCGAGGCCGACAAGCAGAAGTTCTCTTGGCGCGGACGCGGAGTTGGAGACCCGCGGTTCGCCGCGAAGCTCGATTCACGGAGGGCTGTCGCGGAGTACGCGGAGCTTCGCGAAGTCAAGAGCACAAAAAGACAAGGAAGTCACGTGAATACAAAAGAGGTCGACCCCCCTATTTATAGGCGGCGACCCCGGAGCATCGCAGCGCGCCTCACCCGCACGGAGCATCGCGGCGCGTCCGGATCCGTGGCCCCGGTCAGCACTGCAGGCCCCCTTCGCGTATCTGCATCACGAACCACTGAAAATTTTGGCGATTTTCCCTCATACTTCGACCCTTAACCCTATGAGGCTCCAAGTATGAGGGGGGGCATTTGTTGGCGCCAAAATATGGCACGAAAGGAAGGGACGAAAAAGATGGCTGGCACGCTGCCTCGTGAAGCACCGACGCGAAGCACCGACGCGAAGCGCCCCGATCATCGCAGCCTCGCGAAGCTCCAGAGGCGGTAACTATCTGCGAACGCAATTGACATTCGCGAGCCCACCGCGAATCTCTAGAGGCGGTAACTCTCCGTGAACGTATTTGACGTTCGTGAGCCCACCGTGAAGCTCCAGAGGCGATAACTCTCCGCGAACGCATTTGATGTTCGTGAGCGCGCCGCGAAGCTCCAGAGGCGGTAACCCTTCGCGGACGACGTTGACGTTCGCGAGCTCTCCGCGAACCACCTGAGGCGGCGCACGAGTTCTGCTTTGCGGCGCCCCTTCCCTATAAATACTGGACTCCCCCTGAGTCCCGGGGACGGACAATCCGACCTTTCAGATTCTCCTCTACCGAATCGTGAAGCACTCTTTGCCCAAGGAATCATGAGCTCCGTGAGGTACTTCTACTTCGTGAGACGCCTTTTCTTTTTCTCGTTTTGAGCCCCTCTTCTGAGAGGGATGCCCTTCGCGAAGCTCAAGGGAATTCTCGAAGGAAGGGGATTCCCAAGGGAACCCGGGCAGCCGCGGAGCATTTATGCTTCGCGAAACACCCAACCTGTACTAGTGATCCCTATGCTAAGGCAGGATCGCTACACATCGCGAAGCACACTGCTTCACAGGACCCTGCTTCGCGAGGCACCTCTTCTTCGTGAGGAAGTGCTCTGCGAACACTGTTCCACTTCGCGAAGCACCTTCCACTCACACCTATGCCCCATGCTAAGGGCAAGGCACTCCACTTCGCGAAGCACACTCCTTTTCTTAGCAATTCCTCCTCCCGTGCGACCCTCCAGGTTTATACGATGTGATTTCAAAGTCCCATGGACAATACCACCCGTAGCGTTGCTTCGCCTAATGCTTCTTAGCATAGGAATGCTAATAACTATTGCTTCTTCACATAGCCACGCTAACGTGGACCCCTTGATGGTTCGTTCCACAACACCCCTTGACTATGGCCTTACTGGTACCTTCCCTTCCCCAAGGACCAGAGGGTACCGGTTATGTAAGTCCTAGGGGTGTGGAGTGAACCCACCTCATCCGAGCTTCAGGATGTTAAACTGTCAAGCACCACGTCCTCAACACATGACATTAAACTGTGACCCGACCTCATGCCTCTCACGAAGGGTCCCCCCAGCTCGAACATTTTTTACGCCACTCGTCTCCACGGGAGTGGAATCACCCATCCATAAGGGGTGATATCCTCCTTATTGGAGTGGCGTATGTTCTCAGGAGAAGGGCGACCCTAGTTCCCCAACGGATGGCTGCACCTCTGCATCTCCGTACTTCCCCACTACCAAGGTCAGTGGAGGGCGTGATAGGGAACGAGGCACCTCCCATCATTGGTCCCAAATCCCTCTTTCAATGCGCTTAGTCGCACTCTGGGCCTTCATCCTGGAGTAAGTCCCAGCACCATGGGCCGCCTAACGTGTAAGCCCCTCTTCTCTTCTCACAGACGCATCCTTCGCGACGTGATCGTCAGGTCCTTGCAACCTCTTGTTTCTCACACCGAGCATGACTCACATGGGCTTAGAGTGAGCACCGAACCTGACCCCCACCCATAGCGAACTATGAGGACTTTGATCCATGTCAAGGCATGGTACGTAGGAAGACACCATGAGGTTCAAGCCACATTGCTCGATCGTTCATTCACGTCGAGTTTCGCCCTCGTCCAGCATGACGTTAAACCGTATGCCCCCTTGTCCCGTATGACATTAAACTGCACACCCTTTGAACTACAAGGTCTTTGATCCATGTCAAGGCGTGGTACGTAGGAAGCCTTCCTGAGGTTCAAGCCCACCCACCATCCGGTCGTTCCGACCTCATTCACGTCGGTTCACCCCCGTCCCGCATGACGTTAAACTGTATTCCACAACCCGAACTACGAGGACTTTGATCTGTGTCAAGGCATGGTACGTAGGAATCCTCCCATAGGTTCAAGTCCATCTCCCATCGGACCAAGGTCCCTCATTTACGTCGGTTCACCGACACCCACCGCCTGTCGTTTATTCACGTCAGGGTTCACTATCGTCCCGCATGACGTTAAACTGTATTCCATCAATCCCTTGAACTACGAGGACTTTGATCCATGTCAAGGCATGGTATGTAGGAAACCTTCCCAAGGTTCAAGCCCACCACTAGTGGACCCACGGGTCTACTTTCACGTCAGTTGACCGATGAAACCCTTTGAACTACAAGGAATTTGATCCATGTCAAGGCATGGTATGTAGGAAACCTTCCCAAGGTTCAAGCCCACCACTAGTGGACCCATGGGTCTACTTTCACGTCGGTTCACCGATGAAACCCTTTGAACTACGAGGACTTTGATCCATGTCAAGGCATGGTACGTAGGAAACCTTCCCAAGGTTCAATCCCACCACTAGTGGACCCACGGGTCTACTTTCACGTCGGTTCACTGATGAAACCCTTTGAACTACGAGGTCTTTGATCCATGTCAAGGCATGGTACGTAGGAAGCCTCCCCGAGGTTCAAGCCCATCTCTCATTGGACCAAGGTCCACCTTCACGTCGGTACTCTGACGATGCCCATCGGACCAAGGTCCACCTTCACGTTGGTTCGCTAACGACATTCATCGGACCAAGGTCCACCTTCACGTCGGTACGCTGACGATGCCCATTAGACCAAGGTCTACCTTCACGTTGGTTCGCTGACGACATTCATCGGGCCAAGGTCCACCTTCACGTCGGTTTACTGGCACCATCCCGAACTACGCGGAATTTGATTCCCTGCCACGGGGATACGTAGGAAGCCTCTTCAAGGCTCAAGCCCAACTTCACCGTCGCCCCTGTGATGGTCCCATTTCACTCCCCCTCCACTCCATTCATCCACCTATCACCCATCCCGATTCTCGCCCGGACCGTCATATCTCGGTGAGACCATGTTGGTACGCTCCTCTTCACAGCCATCCATGGGCTGGCCCCGGTATCGGAATCCCTTCAAGGGAAATCCCTTAATCCGATCTATTCTAGCTAATGCTCCGATCGGGCTGATTCGTCCCTGTTGGATGTTAAACTCGCGGCGTACCCTGTGTTAAACATAGGAAGCTGAGGAAAGCCTCAGATATGTGTCTATGACATATAATTCCCCGCGCTCGATGTGGGATTCCTCGGGCTTCCACGCCCTCGAGAATCCCTGTGACCATGGATAATAGATAGACATGCCAGGTTCCCCATCATCCAGACACGCTACTGATGCCTCAACGTGACTACTCCCCCGACTGAAGGTTGCTGCCCTGACCGGACCCTTTGGAATGTCCCGACAGAAGTAGTGTAATTAACCGGCGTCCATGGAAACATGGCACTGGGAAGAGTTTCACGAACTACGTATTAAATCTATGAGGGAGACCCAGACTAGGTGACGAGTTCTGAGGAGGAATCCATAGAAGGAAGAACCGACATCCCATCATCCCATTTCGATCAAGGAGCAGAAGTCCCTGAATAAGGAGTGAATGCCGCCCGCCTTTGGAAAGCGGGAATGCAGGGCAACAAGCGCAGCACGTCCCCCTCCCGCGGACGGACGGATGTGCGCACCCCAGTGAAAGCGTCGGAAACAGCTGCCTTGCAAGCTTCTGACCAAACGAACTTCACACCCTTCTTAGTCAGACCCGTCAACGGTGCTGCTAAGTGGGAGAAGTTCTGTATGAAGCATCTGTAGTAAGCAGTCAGCCCTAAGAAACTCTGTATCTCAAACACGTTCTTAGGCTGCACCCAGGAAACTACTGCTCTCACCTTCTCTGGGTCTACTGCAACTCCTGGCTCTGAGATTATATGACCCAGGAAGTAAATCTGGTCCATCCAAAAGTGGCACTTCGAGAGCTTAGAATATATCTGATTCTCTCTCAGTGTACTCAATACGATCTCAAGATGGGTGGCATGGTCGTTTCGAGTGTGAGAGTACACCAAGATGTCGTCCACGAATACTACCACAAAAGAATCAAGATACGGATGGAACACACGGTTCATCAGAGCCATGAAAACCACTAGCGTGTTCGTGAGTCCGAACGGCATAACCAAGTACTCGTACAGACCATATCTTCTCTGAAAAGCTGTAAGCGGTATATCTGATGGTCTCACGCGCAGTTGATGATATCCTGATCTCAATTCAATATTCGATAACACTCATGCTCCACGAAGTTGATCAAACAGATCATCAATCCTTGGAAAGGGATATCGGTTCTAAACCATCAACTGGTTCAGCTTCCGATAATCCACGCAAAGTCTAAGGGTACCGTCCGCCTTCTTCGCGAAAAGGACCGACAAACCCTAAGGAGAAGTAATGGGTCGGATAAATCCCCTTTTCTTGCAACTCCTCTAACTGCCTCTTGAGCTACTGTAGCTCAGGCGTGGCCATCCTATAAGGAGGAATAGATACCGGTGCTACTCCTGGCACAAGCTCGATAGATAAATCCACCTCACGCATCGGAGGTAGACCTGAAAAGTCGTCTGGGAAGACATCCCTGAAATGATCAACAATTGGAGGGAAATCCGTCTAACAAGTCCCCTGATCATCCAGATATAAGCTCACAATCTGGGTTGTGACTCCACCTCGCCCATGATGCTCTGGTCCAGCTCGACTCTCCTGAACATCCCATTCGCCCTTGTATATAAACTCTTCACTCTCTGGTGATGTGAAACGCACCCTGCGACGATAGCAGTCTACAAAGGCTCGAAAGGGAACCAACTAGTCCATCCCGAGAATGACATCATAGCTCGTCATCTCTAATACATAGAGGTCCCAAAGAAAGTGACACCCTCCAACCTCAAGGGGGGACTCCTTACACCGATGCACACCAGTCGTTCTAGTTCCCAACGGAGTGTCTAGCGTCATGATATCAGAATAAGAAGAATAAGAAACACAGAGCCCAAGGCTCTCCACAACGGGCACAGTTATGAAACTATGTGTAGCACCCATATCAAAAAGCACTGAAGACAAGACAAAAGCTACTAGAATAGTACCTCTGACTATAGAAGGTCTGGGATCCTGCTCCTGCTGGGTCTGTTGCACTGTATATTCTTTCCCAGTGCCGCGGCCCTGCGACACATCCTGGCTAGCCTGAGCTTCCCCACCCTACTGTCTCTACGATCCTGGCGTCTGGCTACCACGGCCACGACCACCATCTCTGCCTGCACGCCCTGACGTGTTCCAGTTCCCTGACTGGTAAGAAGCCACTGGTCCTTCTCCCACACGCGAAGTCTGCACAGAACCCCCCTCACTAGCCACTGGTAGAAACGCCCTACAAAAGTGCTGCAGATGACCCATATTTCCACAAGATCGGCACTCTACTGGATCGTGTGGACACTGCGGCCTCTTGTGCCCCTCTCTACCACACTGGTAGCACCTGACCGGTCCACCTGAAGAAGTTTCCTGGCTGGTACGGCCACCCTGAGAGGAGTCCATCTGTCTCTTCCTCTTGCCAGCAGCAAGAGTACCAGTAACTGGTGTTGAACCGCCCTGGACCACACCACTTGATTCCCGCAGGTTCCTCTCTGTAATCAACGCCTGGTTCACAATTGTGTGTACAGTAGTTAACCTGAAAACATTCACCAGTGCTCGGATGTCATACCGAAGACCATCCTCAAAACGTATGGCTCTCAACATCTCATCACCCACCATCACAGGTGCAAAACGCTGAAGCTCCGTAAAACCAGCAGAATATTCCATCACCGACATAGCGCCCTGCTGCAGATTCATGAACTCTCGAGCTCTATCTTCCCTCAGCGTCTCGGGAAAGAAAAAGTCATAAAAGACTTCCTGAAAATCTTCCCATGCCATGTCTCTGTGATTCCCTGACTGGGTGGTAACATCCCACCACCTCTTGTCAGAATCATGCAGCATGTAAGTCGCGAGCTTGACCCTCCGCCCTGGAGGCATCTCTAAATGCTCGAAAATGGTCTTCATCGATCCTAGCCAAGACTCTACAACCTGTGGTCCGCCATCCCCTGAAAACGTAGGTGGATGTTGTTGTTGGAAGGTACGCATTAGCTCATCCATAGATGTAGCAGCCTGTGGTGCTCCCTGAAAGGTCTGCATGAACCGTATAAAGCCTTCACAGAACTGCGCCTCCACGCCTGTGTCCGGTATAGCAGTTGGTGCCGCATCTGGATCTGCTGGAGGATCAACTAGTAGCCCATGGCCCACCATCTCCGGAGTATAATTTTCGATGCTCTCCTGGTGAACAACTCGCGATCATCTAGACGGCATGACACTACAAGGTCAAAAGCACGCCTCAGATTCAATATTATTAAGACTGAAACGAAGGAACCACAAAGGAACAAGGGGAATAAGGCATTTCAAAATTTGAAAAACAAGACTACATGGCGTGTACAATGACTACATAGCATGTACTTGACTTCTGTTCCCCTTCCCGGGTCCTTCTACATGGCTAAGCCACGCGGCTTCCGTCGAACAAAACTACACGGCGTGTACGGTGCTATTTTCCAACTACCCGTGTCGTCTGTGACACGGCTGACTACTCAGCTTGACCCTACACGGCGTGTTACACCCGCACACAGTGTGTAAACGACCCTGTTTCCCAGCCACACGGCTAACTCCACACGGTCTGTCCTCATACAAGACTACACGGCATGTCCCACAGGTACACGGCGTGTCCAGGGAGAGGTGACACTGGCCCGTGTTGTTAGTTACAAGGATGAGTCCCCAGGTCATACTACACGGTGTGTTCATCCTTGACACGGTGTGTTCTATACAGGAGTTCACCGACCCATGTTGTTAGTTACACGGCCGGACTCCGGGTCACACTACACGGTGTGTACAGCATTGACATGGCGTGGTCTGTACAGGAGTTCATTGACCCATGTTGTTAGTTACACGGCCGGACTCCGGGTCACACTACACGGCATGTACAAAAGTAACACGGCGTTTTCTACCCAAGCCTTTCCCTACCCCGTGTCGCCGCCCACACGGTTTGTGACATGGGAAGAGACGACACGGCGTGTACTCAGGGTACACGGCGTGTACTCAAAAAGTTCATTTTTCTTCTCGAACATAAGAGCATACACGGCATGTATACTGGGTTTTCGGATAGTATACCTCAGAAACTTCCCTGGAACCCAGAAAATACCGAAAAACAACACCTAAGTGTCAAATTCCGACCCATGGGGGACCATACTCCCTACGAATCAAAGTTTGACATCTTATATGTGTTATAACCAACAAACAGTCAATGATCCACCAGATTCCGGTCAATGGGGGCCCATACTCCCCAAAAACCAAAGTTTGGCGTCCATTCTATAAACAAGCTCACACAAAGAATATCCTATCATCGAGTAGGTATTTATCAAGAAGCTATCACAACAGCATGCTTTTCTAGCACATCAACTATCACAACAACATGTGAATTTCTAATGCACCTACATGGCATGGAAATTATGCATGGAATGTGATTTCTAGCATGTGCCTATATGATGCATAAGACGGAATACCCTCATCTCATCGGGTTGCAACTAAAGAGAACCCACTGATAACTTATAAACAGAACAATACAAGTGTGTCACCCAACGGTGAAATCATATCAACCGTAAAATTTGAAAAATCAGTAAAATTGCAATACGAGGTATACTGGCTTTTCCCTGTACATGGGTTAGCTACGCCCGGGCACAGCTTATTACCAACTATTGTTCGTCCTAACCCTGACTACGGCTCCAAACAGTAAGTCAAAGAAAAGAAACCCCTTTGATACCACTTTGTAACTTCCCGGACCCGGGTGCCACGCAACGAGTTCCCCAAGCCCGATTCGCCACGTGACCTCAAGTGCATTTCCCCAAACACCAAAGGTTGTCGACTAGCAGTGAGGGCCCAGGTCTGATAGTGGGGAAACTATGACCTCATTTGTCAAAGTGTAGCACAGCGGAATACCAAAATAAACATACAACGACAGCGGAAACAGTAAAAATACACAACTGAAATAACTACAGCAGTGGATATAACCAACAGTATACAAGTGATGATGCTACATGTTTCAAGTTCTAAGAAAATAGTCAGAACATGTTATACACCAATACAGTACAACAAAACAACTAAAACAGCTGGCAGCGGCATCGCGAGCCTAGGCTCAGTCCCATTCCCTCCTACTCCTCAGCAACAGTCAAGTACCTGTATAAGGAATCTTTCCCCTATCTACACCTGCAGTAACGTAATCTGTTTGGGCCGAAAATCATGATCCAAACAGGGTGTGAGAAATATATCTCAGTAGGCACCCACCAAAGGCATATGCCCAACTGCGTGTAAGCATGCAACAACAGTGTGCAGTAGTAAAATGCAATAAAGTAACCATTACTCAAAAGTAACTAACTACCAGTTACATTTCCATTTTATTATCCATTTAATCATTTAACTTAGTAACATTTTGTGCTCAACAGCACCAAGCCCTCAGGCCAACCAGAAGCTTGCCCTCAGGATAATATAGTAAAACCACGCCCTCAGGCTTGCCCTCAGGCTATCTAGAATCCAACCCTCAGGTATTTCCCTCAGGCGTAACAGAAATTTCCCTCAGGCAGAGGAAGTGTCGCCCTCAGGCACAAAAGTCAAGACCTCAGGCACGAAAGTTTTCCCTCAGGCAAAATACTACAGCCCTCGGGCTAAATAGTGCAGTGCCCTCAGGATAATCACAACAACACCCTCAGGACAAATATAACAATGCCCTCAAGCTAAAAAGGTAACCGGGCCATTCCCAACAGGTAAACAAGCAGAAACAAGAAATCCCTCTCAAGGCAATTTAACCATTACTACTTTAAAGGCATACCCTCAGGTATCCTGGCCAAACGGCTAAACAGTGAAACACACCTCAGGGGTGGTTCTGGGTCCAAGAAACGATCCCAACCAGCATTTTATTATCACAATTTAATCACCTATGCAATTATAGGCATTAAATATAGCAACGACCTCAGCCACATGACAACCTAACATGGGTTTGTGGCATGAAAACGCACAAAAACGCACGATAGTTGGAAAATAAACACAAAGCCACCTACCTTATACGCCAACGAACGTTATACTCGAATGCCGACTCCAGAAACGCCCAAGAATGGCGTAGATCTGATGAAGAACAAAACCCATTCAAATGTAAATAACTTACATTAGGAGAATAATTGGTAAGCAACATGCTAGGAAAAGAGAGGGCTTACCCGTGCGGTTCCAACGGGATCGTCCGAGGCGGAAACCGATTCCAGACGAACCCCCGACGGATCTTCAAAGTTATGGCCTCCTCCCTTGGCTCCAAAATGGCTCAAACGCCTCCTCTGCCAAATGAGGAGGCTACTGCCTGTTTTAAGCCAAAAAAGAAAAGTACACGGCGTGTACTTATGAGTACACGGCGTGTACTCCTTTCATTTAACTGTTCATTTGGCGGCACCGCCACACTATTCATCCGTCGACCAGAGTACACGGCATGTACTCCTGAGTACACGACGTGTACTGTCGGCCAGCTGGTGGCGACTCCACCACCTTACTGTTTAAGCCTGCTGACTGACTACACGGCCTGTAAGTACCACTACACGGCGTGTAGTCGGTTCCTAAACTCCTCGTCGCCGGCATGACTACATGCCCCGTGAACCCATCCCACACGGCCAAGAGTACACGGCGTGTGGAAAAGTACATGGCGTGTTGTTCCAAAATTTAGGAGTTTTCCCCATTTCCCATATTTTCTCAAAAAAACTTAAGGAAAAGGAAAAAGAAGAAGCTTGTACCTCAAAAATAAGAACTGGGTTCTTACAATATCCATGAAATTTCAAGAGATAAATTTTTTTATGAAGAAAGAATGTAACACCTATGTAATTTATCATTTATTTTTTCTAAAATAAATTAAATCGCTTTGATATCTTGCGATGTATGCAACATCGAGTTTAAACAAAATACGATACTCTGTTAAAATATTTTCTAAACATGGCCATTATAGCCTATCCATTAAATTTTAGGGTATTAATTAGACTAAATAAATCATAAAAATATATAGTTTATAAATTTTCATTGTTTATATATTTATTAGAAATAAAAATAAAAATCATTTTAAAGTAAAAGAAAAGTTTTCTAAAAAGTATTTTTTTCGAAGAAAGTTGTTTTGTCGCTTCTTGAGCACTTATGATAAAAATAATTTTTAAAAAAATTATAAAATTTATTTGATAAAATTAAATTAATTTTTTAAATAATTATTTTATAATTATATTATGATGAAGTTTTTATATTTTTATAAAAAGATTCATGTTTTGATGAATGGTGAAAATGCTGATTTTTATTTAAAAACTGACTTTTCATTTAATTTATTTACAAAGTTAAATTATATTTTTAATTGGTTTTAAAGTAAAATTGGTTAAATTTTATTATAATAAATAAAATTTATGTCATTGTAATCAATTTTTATATTTAATTTTGATATTAAAACCTTTCATACTTATGGGAATTTTCTTCTCGAAAACCCACTTTTTCATCGCTTCAGTGGGTTTTGTTTTAAATTTAATTTTGACACTTATGTGAATTAAATTTTTCAAAATGGATTAAATGTTTTTAATAATAATAATTTATATTTTATAATAATTTAAGATTAATTTTTTACCATAATTAATAGTGAAAACATTAAAAATTGATTACTATGGTTAAGGTAAAAATGGGTTTGCTGGGGGGTTAAACTAAAAATATAAGGGTTAAAATAACTTAAAAACTTGTCTAAAATAATTTTTATGTACATATTTAGAACTTATAATTTCTAATCCTCAATAGTAACCCATTTTTTTACCCATTTTCATGTGATTAACATGGATACACCTTTTTATTTTCAAAAATTACAAATGTGCCACTCAACTCACTTATAAAAGACCACACCCTCTTTTCTCTTATTCACACCTTAAAACCCTTATGGTTCAGAAAATAACTACCCAAATAACTTTCAAACTTAAATATACTCATCCTATAATCCTTTTTTTTCATAAATCTATTATATGAATACTTTAGGTATAATCCTAAAGAGGTGGTCTGAGAAGAGGTAAAATTCCTAACTATGAATTTTTGTTTTATTTCTTCATGCACCCCCCTTAAAATATTCTTCATTTATGTTTATATAATAAATTATTATCTAAAATATATTATATATTGTTATTTTAATGGAATGACTTGTATCAATATCCTCTTCCCTAAAATGGGAAACGATAGATTTGCTCGTGTGTACGGCGAACTACCTCCTCACGAACCTATGTGACATGTTTTCCATCAAAACCTCTCACGGTTGGGTGTGATGATGGATATAAAGTACATATATGATATTTATAATATAACTATTCCTATTGAGTCAATATATCATATATAACTTTTTACTTTCTATTTTATAGGTGATATGATAACATTGCTCATGTGTACAGTGGACCACCATCTCGTGAAGTGATGTGATCTATTTTTCACTAATGCTTTACATGGAAGGTAATAAAGATAAATTTAATGAATTTATATGATATAAATTAAATAATTATGATATTAATAACATATTTATAATTATTAAAATATAATATTTTATTTTATTTCTTACCTTTTCACTCATTGAATGATGATAACGTTGTTTGTGTATGTGTGGACTACCGCCTTCATGAAGCGATGAGACTCTCTTTTCATAATCACGCCACATCGATTATATATATAAGTATATTTACATAAATTATTTGTTATTTATGATATTATGATCATTATGTAAATAAAAAATATTACTTATGACTTTTCCATAATGATCATTGAAAAATAGAAATGTTACTCATGCATACATACGGCATACCGTCTCCATGATCGTAAAGTAATTCATTTATCAAAATCATATTTCATGATTGGTATTAATAGTATAATTTATGAATAAATATGATAATTATTTCGTTATTATTATTATATATATGTTGAAATAATGACCTCTTATATCAATAGGTAACCCATTGAAGTCATTTTTGACATATTAGTCAAATATCATTGAAACACCCGACGTAAAAGTAATTTATTAAGTAATTGTATATAACATGGTAGTAAGTGAAATAAAATAAATTTTAAACTTGAAAAAAATTATTGAGGAAGTAAATAATTAACATAATATTATTATACAGTAAGATAAATGACTTACATGATGATTCAGGATCAAGGTAAGGGACTTCGACTCAATTTCTCTTCATTGAGGCATATTGTAATGTTATGCACCTAATTTATTTTATATGGTGTATATACTTACATTATGAAATTTAATATCATGATTAATTAATAATTCATGTTGTTTTATGTTTCAATTTTAATTATTTAATCCAAGGGGATTTTACTTGAAAATTACCAAGTGGTAGACAATCTCACTTTGTTTTGTGATTGTTAACTTTCTCTTGAAACAGTCACTTTATTATGATAATTTTTCATTGAAAATTAAATTTCACTTAAATATCCATATTATTTTGTTACTTATATTATTATTTCCTAAATTTTATAGCATTTTTACATATGGTGTTTAATTTGAAAGTTATTTGATTAACTGGAGAAATATTTATAAATCTGTATACTTTACGCAATATGGATATTTAACAACAAGGCATATTGATTCATGAATTAAATCAATAATTATATATGTTATTAATGATTTGGACCTACATTGGTAGTTGGGGTATATAATTATATTTCCCCTCTATGCATCGATGGATCTCATGAGGAAAATTAGTTGGCCAAATTAAATGGGTTTTTACCTATAGTTTTAAACCATATTGTGAAAGGTCTTGACATAGAGGTATCATGTACCTGAGAACATGACATCCAATGATTAATAATTTTCTTTATTAAGAATTCTATTATTATTATCCATGATATTTTAACAATTATAATATCTTTGGATGCATTCCATTGTCATTTATTGATTAAATATCATGTGGGTTCAGGTATTTACCTTATCATATTGATTTTGCCTTATCTTATCATAATAGTCAGGTTATTTAAATTAAATGTATTTTTAGTTATTTATCTTTCCATATTGATTTGGACTTATCTTATCATGATATTTAAGTTATTTAAATTGAATTTTTGTTCAAATATTTACCTTTCCATGTTGATTATGCTTATTGATTCATGATAGCTTGTGTTGTACTTAATCCTTACTAAACATTTTTTATCACCCTTATTTTGTTTCCTTTCTCCAAGATATGAAAAATAATTCTTGTAATGAGTTCAAGGATTCAAAATATTTTCTATTTATATGATTTTTATTTTATATCCCTATATAAAATGGATATCGTGTATGTATTTGGTTATCCAAAACTGCTAAACTTATCAGTCCTTTAGGATTTGATGCATTTTATTTATGCCAATGTAATAAGGAATCCACTGACTTTGAACTAATATGGTTAGGGTTATTACAGGTTTTAATCTACCGAATTAGTTATATACTGATCTTGTACTTTCTTCACTCCCACATAGATTCTCTATCTTTATTGTGAATTATAATATAAATAATATTGAAAATTCTCTCTCGTATCTTCTACACTGATTTTCCAAGTAGGTAAGGTCATGAGGCATGAAAAACTTGGAGTCCTTATGGTTAATAATAGGAAGATAAAGAAAAATGGACTACAATAATCACTCTAAGTCCAAGGATTATGAGCACTTCCCTTCCAATAAGATGAAGATCTAGAATAAGACAAAGGAATAATAAGCGGAATTTTTTTCATGTGGTAAGAACGACCATTAGAAATTAAACCGCACCACAGTAAATTAGTAAAGGTAATCTTTAGGTTTATTTTTTATCAAATTTAACTTATACATATCTATAATTTGGGTATTAGATAAAGCCTATGGTGATCACATTTTTATCAAAATATAGGAACCAAGTAGATTCAAGAATATTGTGAAAGGTGAGATACGTCTTTGAGATGCTAACATGGAAAAGATTTTCATAATTGGTTATAGGTGACTAACACCTTACTTTTTCAATGGGATTGATTTTACTCATAAGTAATTTTTATTGCGTGCCTAGTATTACCAAGAATATTATATCCATGTTGATTTTACACATGGATGGTTTTGTATTAAAATTTTCAAATAAAAGATGCTTATTTTATAAATATATCATTTTTTATGGCATGGAACTCCTCAATAATTATCTTTATGTATTATAATATGATAATTAATCAAGTTCACATGAATCATTTCACACCCAGTTGTGGCATCATCCTTTTGGTCATGTAAACAATATGTGCTCAGAAAAACTCCATCAATATGGGTATTTAGATTCTTTTGAACTCAAACCACTTGAAAAGTGTTGTAAAGCCCTGACCCCAGTTACCCAGAGTCAGTACATTATTTTAATAAATTGGAATGAATACAAGGAATCAAGTCCCTAAGGACTGATCATTTTAGTAGTCTTGGAAAATAGATTACATACATGACGTTCAACATTACAACTTGAAAAGAAAAACAGCAGTAATTTATTCCAATAGAAATTTCCAAGCCTCTTAGATTATTCCAGAAAGTAACTCATAACTAACTTCTTCATATCATGGGAAAATAAAACATAAGAAAGGGGTGAGCTCAGATGCTCAGTAAGGGTAAATAATTTAGTGGAAGCTATAAAATTTTAAGGCAATATGTGTAATAAAAACAACAACCTTTCAAACATAAACTTGAACATAATATGAAAAAAAATAAAACATTACCATATAAACATGCACATGGATATTATATTATTCTAATAATCACATGTAATAACTAATTTCATAATGAGGGAATGCATAATGTCGAACATTCTGAAACATCTTGTCAAGGCCTCGGCCAAGACGTATAAAAATGATTTAGGCCTCAGCCAAAACCATATATCAAATTGGAAAAGGCCTCGTCCAATTATACATATAATTGTCTCATGAGACCTACCAATGCATCAAGAATCTATAGTGGGCTCCACCCATCACTTTCTAAGTCCAATGCATTCCTCAAATGAAAATGTTTAAACATAACATAAACATTCTTATTAAAACTACCATATGAAATGTCAATAATTTATCCATAAACCATGAATGGTATAAAAATAATACATCCATAGTCAAACATATCACAAAACCTTATATACAATATGGAAGATTTGTATCATAATAAATCAACCTTGATCAAGAATAATATCCCATAAAGGATGTTAACATAGTTGAAAATGGTCAGTAAAAATCTTTAAGAGAAATATCCCTTTTTAATGAAAACATTTAAAATTCATATAAAGGAAGTAATTTAAAATATAGTTTTGAATCAAAGTGTCTCATACCACTTTTAAACTTTTTAAAGTAATTAACATTTTAAAATATTCATGTTCATATAAATAAATCCTTAAAACCATTTTGAAAACGTAGACATTAATGAGAAAGGTTTAGAAGAATAAATCTTTAAAACATTTAAAATGATGTTTTAGTAAAAATTCCATTAAAAATAATCTGTTTGAAAACTCTTTTATGAAACATGGACATGGAAAATAAATATTTCCCAATATATACTTCTGTAAAAACAACCTCGGATAATAAAGATATTGAGAAATTAACCCTTACCTTGCACTTTCCTTTGGTTGAGGGTACATTTAACCTCCTGTATAATGACCATTGTATGTTATTAGATTATATCAGAACCATATTCATATTTATTATATCATACATGATTCATTTATGACTTTATACTACCCATTTAATAATGATTTTCATGTTAAATTAATATTTTGGGTAATAATCGCTTTCTTTATCGTACATATTTTAACTTGTTATTCTTGATCGTATCATTTAGATCATGATTTAAATACTTATAGAATATAAAACTTGATTTATATATCATATATATTTAGAATATAAATATTTATAATATATATATATATATATTAAATGGAAAACACCGTTTATAGAGACTGTAGGCCGTATGTACGCATAAACGATGTTTATGTTTTCATATTGTATTGAACGGAAGTAAGTGAATAAGATATCTGTAAGTACATAAATATATATATATATATATATATATTTCCAGTATCATTATTATTTCATATATTACATACTTATTAGTAATATATATTTTTATAATCATCGATGAATGGTGAACGTGGAAATGAATCACATCACGTCGTGGAGACGGTAATATGTACGTATGCACGAGAGACAATATCATTTCCTTAAAGGTGTAGAATTTGATGGTATATTAATTTTACAGAGAAATTATAATGTTATTTTAATTATTTATATACATATTACTCATCATTATATACATCCAAATAACATAGTTTTGAATAACAAATTACACCACGGTGTGGAAACAGTAAGTCGTACGTACGCACGCATAGTGACATTATCATTAATAGAATGGATAGAATAATGAATATGGTTGTTCCATATTTATAATAAAACCAAAGTATATATAAGGTACTAGAGTTATTATTTTGGTATGGTAATAACAAAGAAAGAGTAAGTGGAAGAAGAAAATAACTTGAAAGAGGGTGGTGAAATCATTACCTCTTCTTCGGGTTCTTCCTTTTGATTTGATCAAAAGGTCTCTTTAGGTTGGCTTTATGACAAAAGTAATGCCTCTAGGATGAAGTTAGGATAGTTGGGAGGATATTTGGGTAGGTTTTATCTGAGAAAAATGGCTTTGGAGGTGTGAATTTGAGAGAAGGGGAAGTGCCCTTTTATAAGAGGGGTGAGGGGAACTTTAGGAAAAACTTAAAATGTTATTTTATAATAAATTCATATTCGATTTATAATGGCTCAAAAATGATTTATTTCGAGGATAAGGTTAGGATGGGTTGAAATACTCTCAAAAAATAGGTTTTAGACAAGTTTAGGCTACCATTTTAACCTTATATTTTATATTTAACTTTCAGTTAAATAATTTAACTTTTATCGTGTCTTCTTGTATTCTTACACTATATGGTTAATAAACTTACTCTAAACTTCCAATATAATCTAAATTGGTTCATTAATGACATATATAATAGTATTTAATCCATTTTTCTGAACCTTAGATTTTTAGATATATTATATAATTTAATAATATAATATTTGTTTTAAAAACTCATTTATGTCAATTTTGACACTATTGGGTATTTTGTTTTTGTGAAAGTCATAAAAACCTTATCACTTCAAAAAAAAAATTATCTAATCAACCCTAACATGTCATATTAACATATAAAATTAGTTTAATTCATAAAAAGTGTGAATTTATATTTATTTTGATATTTATAATATCAATTATTTTAATCTTTCATTAATAAGAAAATTACTGCATCATCATTGTGTCATAAATAAATTTAATTATTTAATGTCTAAAAATTATAAATAAAATACCATTATGTATTAAATATTTTTATCTTTATAATTAATATTTATAGTCTAATTTATCTTATGTATAACACCGTATTAAAAATGGTTTAGTTAATAAACTTTGAATTTTAACACTTTTAATTTTTCTTTAAATAAAATATAATAAATACCCTAATCTAATCCAAGTGGACTTAAAGGATAATATTTTTGTTATAATGTTGTTTTTGGTCGAAATATACTTATTCAATAGAATTAGGACATGTGTTAGGGTAATTGTAATATCATTTTTTACCCTTAATTACCCTATTTACTTTTAACTGTGGTAAATAAAAGTCAAAAGTTACTATTCACAAAAAAAATTATTTTCATCTTATTAAACCATATTTTACTTACTGACGTTAACCATGTCTCTTGAATTTTTTAAATTCAACTCACAGAAGCGGTAAAATTAAGTTTTATGCAAATTTTCAAATGCTCCTAGAAGGTGGGTAAAAGACGGTAAAATTTCAATAAAATTTTTATATATCTAAACTTATTATAAAATTACTCAAATGAATTACATTTAACTTATATAGGTATTATGTATATATTTTGACCTAAAATAAATTTAAATAAAATAAATAATTATTTAAATGAAAAGTTGGTTTAAACCAATAATGCAGTGTTTTCACTATTCATCAAAAATTGAACGTTTTCATAAACATACCAAAAATTTACCCTAAGATAATTTTGATATTCCAAATTCAAAAATTAAGACTATTTTACCAAATTAAAAACATATAAATTTCATTTATTAATTTGAAATTAATTCCCGTTTTCAAAACCAAAAGGTGTATTTTTAAGAAATAATAACTACCAAAAGATTGACACTTGTTTATGTCCAATTTCAAAGTGAAATTACTTCAAATGACCAACATTGGATTAAATGGTAAAAATAATAATATAATTATACTTACAAACCATTAAAATTTATAGTTGAACGCTATAAATTATTTTGATTAAAAAAGTTTATTTTAGTTAAAATTTAGTATTTTTTACTATTCACCCAAATATGAAAGTTATCATAAAAACACCAAAAATTTATCAAAACTAAATTTTTATGTCCTTATTCTAAATAAAAAGTATATTTTATTAAATTTAATATATAAAAGTTTCAAATATTGTATTTAAAAAGGGATCTCTATCAAAAGGCAGTAAAATTCCATTTTAAAAAAATACTTCTTTTATCTGAAAAAATGAATGTGTTCTTATATTATGTCTAAGAAACTCATAATATGGATTCTAAAATTATAAGGATTATATAAAACTCAAAATTCAGTTAATACTATTCATAACCACTTTTGAATGGCTAGTTTGGTAAGTCGTGGTGCTCTTGAGCTCAGTGTTGCGTATAGTGCAAGTTATTGAATTACATTGAAGAAATAACATACTATGAAATCTTGGAGTGTTACAAGTGTAGTGATTATTTTCAAGGGGAAATAATCAAACCACTATTTTATGTAAAGGGTAAACATTACACAGAGCTTCTTGATTGGGTTCAAACTGATGTGAGTGTAACATTTATAGTTAAAGTTGAAAGTGGATACTAGAACTTCATTAATTTTACCGATGACTTGAGTAAATATAGATATGTCTACTTAATCAAGTATATTTATGAATAATTTAAGAAATCCAAGGATTTTGATAATGAATTATATAATTAGATCGATAAGAAGATAAAGAAGCTTCAATCATGTTAAGGTGGAAGATATATAAACCAATATTTCACTGAATACCTATGAGAGTTTGGGATCTTATCTCAATTCACTCCTCATTATACACCATAATGAAATAGTGTTAGTGAAAGGAGGAACCATGCCTTTTTGGACATAGTGAGGTCAATGGTGAGTCATGAAAATATTCAATTATCCTTTTAGGGACTTGAATTAGAGAATATATCATTCATACTAAACAGAGTGAAAACTAAATCATAAAATGGAATTCCATATGAGTTAATGTATGGAAGGAAATCTGTTTTATTACATATTCATGTATAGGGTTAAAAAGTAGTTTTTAAGGATACCTATGGTAATAAATTAGAACCCATGGGCATGAAGTGTATCTTTATAGAATATTATAAGGAAATCGGGGAATATTATCTATAAAAACCCTCTGATAAAAAGGTAATAGTGGAAAGACAATCCATATTCCTTGAGAGGGAGCACATATCCAAAAAATATAGTGAGATAAATATTGACTTAAATGAAGTTGATAGTCAACATGCATAAGAGTAGGCATAGAAACGTATTTCACAAGACCCCATGAAATAGATTGTTCCAGACACACAAATTTTGTGTAGGATCACCATAGAGGTTAGAGAACTGGATAAATTATTTTCTAATAATTGAGTATGGTGATTATTTATTGGTATTAAGTAATGAACCTCTATCCTAAAAGGGTTAAGTAAGAATATCAGAAGTTATAAGAAGGAAATAAGCCATGAATTATTGGGATGATTCCATATATCGGGACTAGGTATGGATTCTATTCAATGTGTTGGTTGATGTAAATATTGTTGGGTGAAAATGGTTATTCAATAAGAAGTTAGATATGGAAGGTAATTTTAGTACCTATAAAGTATGACTAGTGGATAAAGGGTTTAAATAACACCAATGAATAGACTATGAAGAAAAAAATTCATTGTTTTCCATGTTTAAATATATTATAATATTACTTTTCATACTAGCTACCATGATTTTGAGATTTATCTAATGGATTTTAAAAACACTTTCCATAATGGAAGCCTCATTAAAGATGTATATAAGGAACAAAAAGATGGGTTTGTGAATCTAAAATATTCTAATAAGGTATTCAAGTTTCAAAGATCCATTTATGGATTGAATAAAGCATCTAGAGAATAGAATATTTCCTTTGATGAAGTCATAAGGGTATTTGGTTTCATAAAGAATGAATGTGATCACTATGTCTACAAATAGTTTAGTGGGAGTTAATTCATTTTCTTGGTAGTATATATAGATGACATGTTAATTATTGAAAATGAAATATCAGTCTCGTAATAAATTAAGATGTGGTTTAACACATGCTTATCTATGAAGGACTTAGGTGTAATAGCCTACATATTAAGGATCAATATCATTCATGATAGATCTAAGAGGTTTCTTGGACTAAGTTAGGGTGCATACATTTATAATATACTGAATAGATTCAGTATAGAATAATACAAGAGGGGATAAGTGCTAATTTCACATGGTATAAATCTCTATATGAAAATTTTTCCATAGACACAAGAGGAGAGACATATGATGACCAGGATTCCATATTCATCATCTATAGGATCATTCATGTATATCATTATATGTATCGATGTTGATGTTACATATAAATTGAGCATGTTAAAAATATATCAAGTATATCCAAGAGATCATCATTGGATAGTATTCAAGATTATCCTGAAGAGTTTGAGGCATACTAATGATATGTTCCTAGTTTATAGAGGATATGAGGAGATTTTCGTCAGAGGATATATATATTCTAGTGTCCAAAAATATCAAAATGATCTAAAACCATAGTTAGGATATTTATTCACCCCCATTTGAGGTGTTCTGAGCTGGAAGAAATTAAAGTAAGTGATGGTCATTGATTATACAGTAGATTATAGACATATTATGGCTTGTGGTACAATTTTAGACACATAATTTTTCTAAGATATTGATATGGTTCCTAGTAGTAAATACCCTATCACATTTTATTATTTTAATACTATAGTGGTTTTCCTCACCAAGTAGTCAAGGTCGCATCAAAGGACAAAGCACATACTTTAAAAGTATCATCTCTTGAGGGATTTTTATCAAAGGTGTGAGATTGTAGTAAATAGTGTTTCTATGGATGAGAGTGTGGTAGGCCCATTGACTAAATTTTCATCTCTTAAGAAGAATGAATATCATATGAGAGCTAGCATACTAAAAGTTTTTAACTGTTGACTCTAGTCCAAATGGTAGTCTATTGTAGTTACTGCCTAAGAAACAACTACTTTTTAATTTTTATTACCAATATATTCATGGTATAGAATGATTATATAATCACATGATGTGTATTATTCTATGTTAATTTAATATGATAATGTACTTAGAATGTATTTCACATTGAAAGGTCATAGAAATTCCTCATTATGGTGAGAATCTTGAAGTGTTATGATGATATTCTTAAATATATGTTCTATGGATAGATGAAATCATCTGACTAGACACATATGATAAAGGGTATCATGGTTTGGAGACTCATAATACATTAATAATTATTCACATAAATTTCACCATTGGTAATCTCTAAGAGAGGAGGTTATGAAAACAGACCCGCTCATAGGAATTCCATATGTTATCTATGTCATTGGATATTCCTATCTATAGACATGTGTATTTATATTTATAATTGATATTGATATTAATGTATATAATACATCACATAATTATATTTATTAATGAAAACTATGATTACATATTCTCATGATGAGTTATTATATATTAGTTGTGTCACAAATGATATAGTATTAATGAATAAGTTAAGAAATTATTTTTCCCTTCTGAGTTAATAGAAGTAGATACACATAATATGTTAGAAAAAATACCCTATAAGTACTTACCAGGTTGTGTTTATTCAAAATTAAGTGGAGGGAATATTCATTGTGGCCTATATAGTCTTGTAGAGTCTATTTCTTGAAGGCTGGAAGATGTTTGGATTGACTTGGGTGTGGTTTTAAAGAATTCTGAAAAAAAAAATATGATTGAGAAATGGGTTGTAAAATTTTTCCAAGAGTTTTATATGTAGGATTAATTATGAATATATGTAAGAGTCATTTCCAAGTTTTGTATGAGTCAATCAACCTTTGCATATTAGTTATATGGGCTTTTGTATGAGTGATTCTAATATTTGTGTATAAGTAACCACCATCTATGTACGAGTCATAGAGAATCAACATATGAGTAACCAATGTTTATATATGAGTAATATAGGTTGTTTATGAGTGTTTTTGACTTAAATATGATTCATATCCCTCTAAATATGAGTCATATGAGACTTTAGAATTTTCAAGACCTTATTTGAGGAGAAACATGGGGGAAACCATGTCATGGAATTTGGCGTGGTGCATTGGAAGAACCCATGTGTGAGAAAAAAAACCCAATCTAGGAATTGAGATAGTTTTGGTCATGTGTGTGGGCATATAGTGGAAAATGGATAAGTTTGGAACATACATGAGTAGGATGATAAAAATATCCAACCATTTTTATCACATCATGGTGATCATCATTTCACACTAGGGAATTCCTTGTGTAAGATAGAAAATCCCAACATTGGCATTTAAAGTGGTCATGGTTAAAGGTTAGGACTATATATGTGAATGAGAAATGATTAAGTTATTTTATTTCACTCAAAATGTGAAAATAATGGAATTTTATGTTATGGATCTTTGTGTTTTGAGAATTTGGTTTACCCATGTAAAATAGGGAGTCCACTATGGGAATTTTGGAATATGTAGTGGACTTATGTAAGGAAATTAAAAGAAAGAGGTTGGAGAGAACCCCACACAATATTCCAAGTTTTTTTGGAGTGTTATGAGTGATAGGAATTGGGTTGTTCTGAAAATGAAGGCCACAATGACCAATGGGCGTAGCGATGACTATTTTACTAGGTGTTTCACCTAGAGATGTGATGGGTAATGAGATTTGATGTGTTAGTTCATAGTAAAATATTTAAGGATCCATGTAGAGATTTTGAGGAATTAAATATGAGATAATGAAGTAGGTTTCATGGATCTAGTTTTTTACAAATCCACAAACCATATAGAAAGAAGATTTCATCATATTTTATGATTTTTGAAAAAGTTTAAAATAACTTAAAGGGGTGTGAGACTCAATGATTTAACCCAAATAATTTGGAATAAGTTTCACTAAAATTTCATATCGTAGTGTTGGGTAAAAAATGGTGGAGGAAGTTCTCAACTAGAGAGGTTCTGTAAATCCATGGAATTAGTGAGAGAGGATGTTCCAAGTTTTTTCACACTAGAAAAAATAGGAAGAAGAGAATTAATTATTCCATAATTTCACTCATTGAAAATAATTATGTGAATTACTTAAAATATAAGGAAGTATATCATATTTGAAATGTCATTACTTTTATATTTTTTATTTTTATTTTTATTTTTGTGGAAGAAGACAACATTTGAGGAGCACTGCATTCTAATATGTGAGTAGAGTAGTGAGATTTTTTGTTGTTCATGGTTATAAACAAGGAGGGTCAATACGGTCTCTCATAATCAAAAGTAGTGAGATTTAGTTTCTCTAGTTCACAAGAACATTTTCCTATATACTCCTTGGATTAACTCATTTGGGTGAACTGTGTACAGTTTTATGTGTCCTTTATTCTGGTTTTACTGCATTATAACTACAAAAAATAGATAGATAAGTGTTCCTACTAATCATGAAACAAAATTTTTGATGAGATAAAGTTAGAATTATCAAATCGTACCCTAATTCACCCCCCTCCCCTCATGGTGAAATTATTTTGGTAACCAAAAAGTGGTATCAAATTTCAAGGTTCTTTATGGAGTTATCTCTCTTAAGGCATGATGGTGATAGTGGTTAATAATAAGTAAATCCCAATTTTTGAAGGAAAAAACTTCCTGGTATGGAAAAATAAGATGGAAAGTTATTTTAATTCACTAGAAATTTATGTATATATGGATTAAATGCATGGAATATCTACAAGTATAGAAAGTGGATAATTGACATATAGAGACCACAAAGAGTTGGTTAATGATTCTAAGGAAATAAATTCTTTAGGGGGATCTTTTTCCAACCCCATATACAAAAAAGGTGATAGCATTCAAGACATATCATGCGGTGTGATATAATATTCTAAATATTTATTATAGAGATTCAAAATTTTGGCAACCAAAATTTCAAGTCTTGTAGAAAAAATATAAATATTTAAGAATGATCATAAATGAGACAGTTTATACATTTTTTGATCAGTTTAAAATTCTTATAAAAGATATGTGTGGTCTTGGGTAAATCATTGATGATTTAAAAATCATGAAAATAATCTTGATGGGATTTCCTTCACATTTCAATCCAAAGGTTTTAGTGATTGAAGATAAATACCCAAAGGTGGTGATATTATATAGACTACATTACACTCTTTTTACTTTTTAAATGAGAAGCAATGACAATGAGTCAATTCTAAAATAATAGTTTTAGGATATAGAATTAAAGGTTTTAAATAATCTCTCAATCAAATAATAACTTTGGGATGAATAATTTTATAAAATGATTCCATTTCTATCCTCTAATATCAAAATTAAAAAATGTAATTTCATGAAAAAGATACTACTCACTTATTTATAATGTAAGAAAGTTTGGAATTTTTCTACTAGGTATCCCATGAAATTTTAATATGGTGATGAGGAAGAAAAATCCAAAACAAATTAATTCAAATTTTGGAATATTAAGTATAAAATAAAATATAAATTATTTGAGAAAAAGAAATTTATATCTAAAGAAGATAATGAATTAAAGAAATTTGAAGTGGAGAAGGTAGAAAACTGTATATACCTTAGTGAATAATTCCCCACGGTTGTTATATATAATCAGTAAACAGAGTTTGGTGATGATAAAGGCATTTGAATTGATGGAAAATTTGATCTTGAAGCTAAACTTGAAGTATTCCTTAAAGAAATAGATATATGGAGATCTAAAACAAAGAAATATAATGGTGTTTTATATGAATCCAATATTTATATTCAACGATAAGAAGTGAATCATTTATAACTAAAAGTAGAAATTGAGAAAATAAAATATTAAAATTCTAAAAACTCATAAAAATAAATTGATTTGGGGTCAAGGTTAAAGAAAATTCTTAAATCATTGATGGTATGACTAATTCTATGAAATAATATGTCAAAATAATTAAAGAGATTGGAGGAAAATTCATGAAGTGGTGATGTAAGTGTGAAGATCAAGAAAGAATCCTCACTCCCAGTATAGCATTGGGGATCACAAGTTTATTGGCCACTAAGTAATTTCATGGGGTGTTCATTGAAGAAATTATTCTTATTCCATGACTGTAGCCGTTTGGTGACAAAGTCAAGTCAGTGATGGTGTGAGATCATAAAAATAATGCAGATGTGGTTAATTCAAAATCTCATGAACCTACACCCTAGAATAATATTAAGTTAAAAAACACTCAAATAAATTTTTTTAGTGTTTCCAAGTGTAAAAGGAAGATAGAAAATATCTAATGTTATTATTGTGGGAAATTGGGACACACCCAATATGTGTGCTCCAATGAAAAATGATAATTCATGGAGAAATAAAGACAAAAATATATGGGCATTTTTGATACTCTCAGTATTCTTGTAAGGGGTATTTTTATTGTTGTGAAATCATTGGGAACAAGAAAGTGGATTATTCATCTAAATAATAAATAAATATGTCCAAATAGACTCAATTAAGTGGTAATAAATAGTTGGAATCATCATCAAGAAAGATTAAAACTCAAAACATATTTGAGGGTTTGTAAGATAAGGAAGGAAATGAGGAGATGGAGGTAAATAAACCATTTTCTTCATCAAGTAAATCAAACCAATAGTCATGGATCAAGAAGGGAAAATCTAGGAAGGACAGTATTATTAAAATATCCTTATAAGTAATAGATAGGTTTGAAACATAGATTCTTGATAGAAGATTCACTTCCCATGTGATGGTAAATAAAGACCTCATTATTAACATAAAATACAATAAGTATGGAGTTTTATACTTTAGAAACCATGAGGTTATAAATATTATTGGTTCCATAAATGAAAAGGTTGGTGTAAAATACCTTAGATGAACTAATGTTTTCTTCGTTAAAGAACTTAATCACAATATATTGATCATAATTCAATTATTTGAATCAGGACACAAAGTTTAATTCAACAAAAATACATGCACTATTAGGTAAAATATAGTTTTATTGTTCTATAATGGAAACAGACCAAGGGGAATCTTTACCTTATTAGTAAGGAGAATCTGTTCATTTTTTCCAAAGAATAAGAAAATAGGTTTTGGAATATGTTTCTTATCCATTTGAGCCATAAATATTTGAAAAATTAGTCAAGAATAATGGTGCTTGAGATATTCTAAAACTCACATGTGATGAAACTCTCACATGAGATTCATTTAAAATGGGGGTGATTTTTATAAAAACCAAAAAATTTAAGAATAGGAAATCATCATGGTTACTCTAGTTAGTTCATGTGGATGTTTATGGGATAATGAAACCAAAATCACAAGATAAAAAAAGGTATTTTTTCTTATTTATTGGTGAATTCAAAAGGATGGTGTGGATACTGGTGATTTCCTACAAAACTGAGGTATTCAAATGCATCACTTAGTTTTAAATAAAATATTAAAATATGCTTGGTGTAAAAAAATATCCACACTAATAATGGTATGGAATTTATAAATAAATAGATGGAATAATACTTAGAAAAAAATGGGATTTAGTATCAAGTTTCTGTGGTGAGGATACTTCAATAAAATGGATTATTTTAGAGGGGAAATCTGATAATCAAAAACATATCCCAAACTATTCACTTAGTGAATAATTTGTTGGTGACATATTGGGAAAATGAGTGATTATTATACAAGGGATATTCCCGAATAGAAGTCATTGATATGGATAAAACTTCTACACCAGTTTCCTATTCAATAACTAGAATATTTTTTTTATATATGCTAGTGTAATGGGGATTTAAAGTGTTCCTAATGGATATCAAATTTGGATTCCTAAATGTATTCCTTGAAGAGGAGGTTTATATTGAACAACTAAATGGTTTTCTTACCGATGAAGATGAAAGTAAAGTTTGTGGGTTGAATAAGGCCTTGTATAGAATAAAGAAATCACCAAGGGATTGGTATTCTCATCTTTATCAATATCTTAGGAACCTTGAATTTCAAAGAGTTGGATTTGATCATAATTTATACATCAAGAAGTAAAATAATCACTATAGATATTGGTGATTATTTATGTGGGTGGCAGAATGTTTAGAGGATTGAATAAAGAATAATGAAAGTTATTTTCATATCACATGATATGTGAATTCTAGATATATTTGATTGGTGAGATAACATTCTTCCTTGGATTACAGGTGGTTCAAGGTAAGAAAGGTACCTTTATTTTTAAAAAAATATTCCAAAGATATGCTCAAATGGTTTGAAATGGTAGATTCAAGGCCAATAATGACTTCAATGGAGACCTAGATGAAATTATAAAAAGATGAATATGGTGAAGAGGTTTATGTGACTCAATATAGGTAGATAAATGTGGTTTTTATATATTTTATATCTACTTGGAAATATATATTTTTTGATTCCTACCAAGTTTCCTACAATCAAAAATGCCCCCAAAGAAATTCATATGTAGCCTATGAATAGAATAATTAGTTATATCAGTCACACAGTGGATTTTAGGTTGTTTTATTATAGTATTTCATGGTAAAATTTATTAGGCTATAAGGATGTGGATTGGGTAGGTTCAGTGGATGACTAAAAGTCAACTTAAACAATTCTATTCTATCTTAGTAATTATTATATCTCCTGGCTAGGAAAGAAGCGACGGTGAATCTCCTTAAGCACGGAAAAGGATGAATATGTGGTAGCCACTAAAGATTTTACCTAGTTGATATGGATGAAACAATGGCTTGAATACATTGGTTTATAAGTGTCCTCTCATAGTGCCACTAAATGTAACAACTCAAGTTCCATAAATCTTAGAAAAATCTCATTCATCTAGGAAAAATCACATTAAGATCAAATGTCATTTTCTCAATGAGAAGGTTGAAGAATGAATTTTTGAGGTTGGATTATGTGTCCACTAAAGTTAAATTTTATAATATAATGACCAAGGCACTACCCAATATAGATTTTGAAAGACATCAATTAGCTCTAGGGGTCCAACTGAATCCCTCCAACTAAATTAGTTGGACCTGAGACCCTTACTCCCCCATGGAGATTTCTTTTCTAAAAAGGCATGGTTTCTCTCTTTTGTTTAATGGGTGGACTTCTAATTCTCTCTTGTGAACTTTTATAGTAGTGTTATTTGGGTTAATTGAAAAATAGGGGGAATTTTTCACTAAATCTACTTGAATAGTGGAGAGGTGCATGTGGGGAGAGCATCTTAATGGTTCATCTAAGGGAGAAGTGTTTGGAATGGAAGAGACAGTGCTTGAGGACCAAGGTCTTGTTTTTATGAGGATATTTTCATTAAATCTTTATTTCTCATGGTTATCATAGAACAAGTGGGATTATACCTTGAAGGAAATAAGTTCATCTCTGCTTGTTCAAGTTATATATTGTTATCTATGATTTTTTTTATAGGGAAATGGAATAAAAAAATTTGAAGTGTTTTGGAATTCTCGACAAACCCAAAGGGGATATTGTTGGAAAAATCCCATATGTGTGATTTATGGTTTTTTTGTTGATAATGAAGTGGATGGAATCTTTAATATGGAAAATTTAGTCTTGTGGAGTCCATTTCTTGATGACTAAAAGAGATTTGGATTAGCTCTAGTGCGGTTTGAAGGAATTCTGAAAAAATATGGTTGAGAAGCAGGTAGTTAAATTTGGATAATTCTATTCTATGTAGGAGTCATTATTCATATATTTATGATTCATTTACAGCCTATTTATGATTCAATCATCTTGTTTATATGAGTCATATGAAATTTCGTATGAGTGATTTTGAGCTCTGTATATAAGTCACCAACATATGTATATGATTCATGGAACATATGTGTATGAGTGATAAGTGTTTTTGTACGAGTAATATAGGTTGGGTATGAGTGATTTAGAGCTATGTATAATCCATATACCTCTATGTATGAGTCATATAGGACTTTTTAATTCATAGAAAAATGTCTAAGAAGAAACCTGGGGAACACTATGTTGTGGAACATGGGGTGGTGCACTGGTATAGCCCTTTTGCAAAGTGGAATACCAATCTAGGCATTGCAGAATTCATGTTCATGGGTGTGGTCATTTAGGACTTTGGAATTCACAATACCATGTTATAGGAGAAACATGGGGAACACCACATCGTGGAACTTGGGTGGTGAAATAGTAGACCCAATTAAAAAATTAGAATCCCAATCTAGGTGTTGAAAAAGTCATGGTCATGGGCATGGACATTTTTCAAAAAATAAAGAATTCGGAATGTACTTGAGGAGGATGAGTAAAATGGACAACCATTTTGTTCCACATTTTAGTGATTGGTGTTTCGTATTGGATAATTCCCTGTTCAATATGGAAAATCTCGAATAGTTATTTCAAGTGGTTGTGGTCAAAGGTTGAGGTTGTAAGCATAAATGATAAATAATTAAGTTCTTTACTATCACTCAAAATAGATAGTCGATGGAAGGCCACACCATGGAGCTCGAATTTTTGAGAGTTTAGTTTACCTATATAAAACAGGGTGTACACTATATGTATTTTAGAAGATATAGTATACCTATGTAAATCAAGTAAAATAAGGAAGCTAATGATACCCCCACACTATATCACAAGGCATTTTGGAGTGCGTGGCATGGTGAGCATTGGCACTACTACAAATATGGATTTTATCAGCACTAGAAAAGGGCATTAATAGTGCTAAAAAAGCGTTGTTAATCGAGGCGAAGATAAAGGGGGTCCCTTTTATCAGTGCTCAGAAAAGAGCTGATAAAGGGGTCTTTTATCAGCACTAAAAAAAGCACTGATAAAAGTTAAAAAAAATAAAAAAAGAATATATAATTCGGGCGGGAGCTTTTAACAGTGCTTGACCCCCTTTATCATCGCTAGGTGGACCACTCCAGCGCGCTGCCCTTGCCCGCGCATCCAACACATGCCCCCCGCATGCACATCTTTTCTTCCACTAGAACTCAAACCCGCGACCTCACCCTTGCGCGCCTGCACCTTTACCACTAATCCATTTCTTTTTTTTCTATTTAATGATATATCTATTTATTTATATATATATATAGTTATATTTATTCGTATATTAATATAGATCCATGTTAATATAAATATATTTAGTTATATTAATACGTATATATTTATTCATATATTAGTATATATATATTTATGCATATATTAATTTATATTTATATTTATTTATCTATATAATTTTAGTTATAATTTTTATCCATATATTTATTTGTATAATAATATACATTTATAAGATTAGTTTTAAAAACATTTATAAAATATGTTTTTTATGTGTGTTTATAAATAAATAAATAAATACATATATACAACACACACACACACACATATATATATATATTTATGAATAAATACATATATATGTGTGTATTTGAAAAGACATAGAATGTTAAAACGGCCATAACTTATAATCCAGAAGCCCATTTCAACTCCACAACCAGTCAAATCGAAGAAAATGAAACAATATTCGATATGATATGTGGTAAAGTCCTAAAGGACATCCGGATCAGAATTTATACTTGTTTGAAACAAAAAAATCGAGGTATCCTGACTAAAAACTCGGTTTTGGAGGCCTTCTGGGCCTTTTTTGACCTTGAAAAATGTGGCATAAGCTTTTCTTCGGTCACCAGAACGTAGAGCTCATCGCAGACTTTAATTTGATATACTGTAGAGCTCAAACGGACACCTGGATCAAAAGTTATGGTCGTTTGAATTTTGAGTTACATTTTCAACTTATTTTAGATCTTTTATTAATTGTTTTGATTTTTTGTGTCTTCAAATTGTTATTAAATAATTTTTAATCAATAATTATTATCAAATTATTAATTAATAATATTTTTTAAAATATTTTAAAGCCATTTTCACTAAATTTCTTATATATTAAATGTAATAGTCTATTTATACGTATCTAAAACATATTTAAAAAATATATATTACATTTATATCAATATAAATATACTTATATAACAATATATTATTTTTCATGAAAATTTATTAATTTTGAAACATAAAATTTATCAGCGCTAGGAAAAAGCACTGATAAAGCCCCCCTTTATCAATGCTACTAAAAGAAGCGTTGATAAAGGGGTTCCCTTTAACAGTGCTAAAAAAAGCGCTGATAAAGGGGGGGGCTTTATCAGCGCTAAAAAAAGCGCTGTTAAAGGGTCACTTTTAACAGTGCTTTTTTTTAGCGCTGATAAAGTCACCCCTTTATCAGTGCTTTTTTTAGCGCTGATAAAGTCCCCCTTTTATCAGCATTTTTTTTAGTGCTGATAAAAGGGTAGTGCTTCCCTTGCCCATTTTTGTAGTAGTGCGGGTTGTTCTAAAACTGAAGCCCATAATGGCCAGTGGGTGTAGTCATGACTGTTTCACTAGGATTTTCACCTGGATATTTTCCAAGATATGAGATGTGATATATTAGGATGTCACGACCCGTCCTCGGGGCCCGTGCCGTGACTACCCCAAGCCCGCCTTCCATAGGCCAGGGGCTGGCGACTAGCACCAAGGCGTAAATTCCCGGTGAACAGGGAAGGCATTGCCTTTATAAGTAACATCCACCACAGAGTCAGCAAGCAGAAGTAACTACAAAGTGCGGAAAAGTAAAGGGGGCCGGAAATACAAGCCCAACTGTAAAGTACAACTGAAAAGTAAAGTACAGCAACTGAAGAAAAGACGGCGGCCTCGTGTCGTCCACTGGTAATCCCACCTGAAGGGTGGGTACAGATAGCCTCCAGGCTCCTCGGGTCCCACGTCCGCTCCGAGCATGTCCCGCCCAGTGGTCCACCTCCAGGTACCGTCCTGCTCCACGCCCCAACCGTGATCAGCGCTGTCCGTCGTCTGCAACCAACACAATAAGGTGCGGGCATAGCCCGTGCAGGGGTGAGTACAACTACTCAGTAAGGACCCCGAGACCCCCGAAGGTCTCCCGAAATCCACAAAGGATATAGCACAAAAGAAAGATGCAATCACGAAGTAACATCTGACTCGACTTAGGTATATGCCCATACATATACCTAAGTCCCCAATTCTAGCTCTGCTCACGAGCTCAAGAACAACTCAATCCACAAAGGAAAGCAAGACTCAAATCCACAAGGAGAGTAAACAGTAAATCCACATAGGATAGTTCAACACAATCCACAAAGGAGAGTAACATAAGATTCAGCTCAACCAGGATTTTCATTATCGAAACCGTAAATGTTGAAGAGCCCCATCTCTGAAGTGTACAGTGGTCCTGTCACGACTCCGGGGTACTGCTCACTAACCTAAGACTGCTGAAGTACTCCTCCTGTCGAGTACCGCGGGTCTGCTGCCAACTACCGGGCGCTCCGTCCGCTGAGGGTCTGCTGCCAAATACCGGGCGCTCACCCAGATAGCCTACTGAGGTACTCCTCCTGTCGAGTACCGCGGGTTTGCCGCCAACTACCAGGCGCTCCGTCCGCCGTGGGTCTGCTGCCAACTACTGGGCGCTCCGTCCACTGGGCTAGTCGACTCACTCCAAGTCGAGTCGGTCAAGCAGTCATCAGGTCTCAGTCATTTACACGGTCTCCGTACTCCGCACGCACGTCTCCACCGTCGCGGGTCTGTCGCTACAACCAAGCGCACACACTCCGTAGAGTATCGCGGGTCCGCCGCTACAACCAAGCGCACACACTCCGTAGAGTATCGCGGGTCCGCCGCTACAACCAGCGCTCCACCGCCAAGGGTCTGCTGCTGCATCCAAGCGCACCACCACTGTCAAGTACCACGGGTCCGCCGCTACACCCAAGCGCTCCACCGCTCAAGGTAAAAAAGAAGATTCAGCTCACACAGGTTCGGTAGCACTGTTCCACGTAGGATCGCTGAGTGCAGTAGTCGACGCAGTCCACTGCGGATCTCTTGCACAGTCGTCGCCGCAGTCCACGAAGGATCTCTGCTCTGCCGTCGTCGCAGTCCACGGAGGATCTCTGCTCTGTCGTCGTCGCAGTCCACGGAGGATCTCTGCTCTGTCGTCGAAGCCACAGCCAGCACTAGGGTTCCCGCACTTAGCGAGCTCGTTTAGGAGGGTCCGCTCCACGAGCCGAGAGGCTGATACATCAACTGACACGTAGTCCGAAGTTGATGTATCCAAAAGTTCCGTATCGACAACAGGATCTCAACGCAACAGACGGCGCGTCAATCGGACGCCCGGTCTGAGAGTTATTGGCATTTTCGTCCCAGGGGCCCGGTTGGTTTTTAGGGCAAAACCAACCCGACCGTACTCCGCCTGTATCCGATCCTCGGGCGGAGTATGCCAAAAGTTCCGTCTCACTTAGAGGAATTCAACGAAACAGACGGCGCGTCAATCGGACGCCCGGTCTGTTAGTTATTGGCCTTTCCGTCTCACACCCACCCTGGGAAACTTCCCAGGAGGTCACCCATCCTAATCACTGCTCTAGGCCAAGCACGCTTAACTACGGAGTTTTAACTACGTAGACTCCCGAAAAGGAAGGTGCACCTTGAGTATAGTATACCGAAACGACCGTCTCGATCCAAGGATCGCGTAGCCGCTGACGGTTCGTCAATCGGAGGTCGCAGGCCCAAGATATGGGCGAAAGACCGAAGAGGGCCCGAAATGGGGGTTCTGGGTCCGGGGCGACCCGGCCCGAACCCCCCCTGGGGTCGGCCGCACCGGGTCGGCCCGAACCGGGTCGGCCCGACCCGGCTAGGCCGGGTCCGGTCCGGCCTGGGCGCGGCCCGGCCGGCTCGGTCTTCGGCCGAGCGGCCGAAGAGCCGCCGCGGGTCAAACCCGCGGCTTTGGGAGAAACGCGGCCCGCGCGGGCCGCGTGCTGGTGGCCGGACCGCGGACGCGGTCCGGCGGTTCGCCGCCGCCGCGGCTCGGCCGCGGCGGACTCCTCCGGCGGCGCGCCGGGCGCCGCCGCCTCCGGTCGCCGGCGCCGCCGCGCCGGCGACCCGCGCCGCCGTCTCCTTCCGCGGGCCGCCGGAGCTGCTCCGGTGGCCCGATTTCTTTCCCGTCTGCGCCGTTGCTCCTCCCGGGGGACGATCTTTACTGCGGAATCAACAAAATGCCCTTGTCGCACGGTTCGTCGTCGTCCGCCAAATCCGCACAACAAAAGAGATCGGCGGAGGGTTGCCCGGTCTTGTTCGTTAGACCCGCACCCTCCGCGTTTAGTCAAAATCCACGGGAGGAATAATCAGCAACAATTTTAAATAAATCAAATTGTCGGAGATCATGTTCTTCACTTTAAAAGAATAAACACGGGGAAAAAGATAAAATAATCCAACATCCCTTACTTGTCGTCGTCGTCGGACGAGAGGTCGTCGCGGAATTGCTCGTCGCGGAAGAAGGGGGGATCGTCGCGTCGTCGCGGTATCCGGCGTCGCGTCGCCAATCTCCGGATCAAGATCAAACGGATTTAATTAGTTTAAATCCGTTGATATCGAAATTAAAACGGGAGAATTCAAATGATTCGTTTCTCACCTTAGTTGCCGAACGAGGATCGGCCGCAGAAGAAGAGGCGTCGCCGAAGAACGTCGCGGGTAGGGCTCGTCGACGTCGCAGATCTCGGTGTGCGTCGTCGAATTCCGGTCGCTGGCGTTCTTCGCGTTCTTCGCGTTCTTCGCGTTCTTCGCGTTCTTCGCGTTCTTCGCGTTCTTCGCGTTCTTCGCGGGGAGAGTGGAGGTTCAGAGGAATTGCACAACGATAGCAATCCTCCAAAATAGACAAGTTGTCTATTTTATTATTTTGCCAACAAACGCAAAACGCGTAAGTAACGACCCATTTAATTCGTTGAATTAATTCAACGAATAAAACAGCCCATTTAATTCACGAAATAAACCGCCCAATTAAATGGTCTGTTAAGAATTTAAGAAAACGCGTCGGTTGACTTTTCAGTTACTTTGACGGGTTTTCGCGGGTGCGTTACTTAGCGAAAGAAACGGCGGGGCTCGTGCGGGCCCCACCGCACAAATATCCTACCAAGGGGGTAGGATATTTCTGGATAGCCTCCTATCCAGTTCCACTCAGTTCAAGCCGCCCTTAAGTGGCTTCAAGTGGCTTCCAAGCAGCTTAAGTGAAATAAAATAAAGTTGTCGCACAAACTTTATTTTATTTCTGACTTAAAGCCGCAAAATTTAAAAACCACGTCTGAGCAAACGCAACTCCAGAAGAGGCGTTTCTAAGCAAATACCGGCGCTGCGATTTCATCGGTGCCCTCAGAATTTGATTCCGGGCACCGGTTCAAAAGATAGAAAAACCCGCTCGTCCGTTCACTGAACGTACCCGAGCCAAACTTCGGAAATTGATTCCGGGCACACCGGGCCTCGGAATCAGGTGCCGTCTGAAGCTGCGCTCTTGTAAAATTCCAAAGAAAATTAAGAAAAAAATTTCCTTGAAATTTGCGGGTCTTTACATTACTCCCACCTCAGGGCTTTACGTCCCCGTAAAGAAACATCAAAAACTAGGGGAACAAATGGGGGTACAGAGCACGCATCTGAGCCTCCCGCTCCCAAGTGCTCTCCTGGAGGTTCCCGTGCTGCCATCTGATGCGCACAAGAGGAATCGACCGCCCACGTAGGACCCGCTCCTGTCGATCCTCGATCTCCACTGGGACCTCCGCAAAAGTCGCCCCATCGTCCACGTTAAGTTCCCCATGGTCAATGATGTGCGTCGGGTCGTGCACGTATCTCCTCAGCTGAGATATGTGGAAGACGTCGTGCACCCGGTGCAACTGAGGTGGTAGAGCCAGGCGATAAGCCACCTCGCCAACCTTGCTGAGGACCTGGAAGGGTCTGATGAAGCGCGAAGATATCTTGCCGCCTCGGCCAAATCTCCGAATACCACGTCGAGGTGAGACCCGCAAGAAGACGTGGTCACCATCCTCGAATTCTAGTGGCCTCCGCCTCCTGTCAGCGTATGAATTCTGCCGGCTCTATGCTGTCCTTACCCGCTCCTGGATGACATGGACCTCCTCTGACGTGGCCCGGACCATCTCTGGTCCCCCATGAGCTGCAAGATTTCTTCTTTGCCGATAAGAGAAACCTGGTCTCATCCCCTGGATGAACCACATTCTTTGCCTAAAACAGTCAATCCTAACATGGATGATACTAATCCATACCAAGGATGACGTCGTAAGGCCTCGACGCTACTACTAAGAGATCCAACTGTTACTCTCGCCTCCAAGGGTTGAGTCACACTGTCGGCATCAGTGTGTGGTAACTGGTCTCCTCCAGTAGATGTCTCGCAAGTGAGGGTCAAGTCAACAGTCAACTGGAACCTCTTAGTAACATCACAAAAGAGGACAGGAACGAAAACATCACAAGGTATGCGTCTTTTATTATTGCAGCTCGTAATACAAGACGCTACACAAAAGCAACAAGGAACCAGAAGTACAAAGGATGTATCCACTAGTTCTGCTCCTGTCCATCAGCTCCCAGGGCTCCATGATCGAAGGCCTCGGCTCCCTGAAGCTGAGCTCTCCCCTGCGGTCGGGGTGGACCTCCTGGTGGTGGTGGTGGTAGAGCCTCAAAGCGTCGTCCACCACCTGCTGCTCGGCCAGCTCCTCTACCTCGTCCGTCTCCTCCCTGCAGACCGCCACGGTCGAACCTCTGCCTCTGCCTAGGTGGTTCCTCAACCGTCTGCTGCTCCTCTGCATGGCGGGTCGGGCAGTCACGAGCCATGTGGCCTTGCCCGCCGCATGCAAAGCACTGTCTTCCACTCAAAAGACTGACTTCGCGCTGTGTGCCCTGCACTGCTGAGCCAGTGCCCTGAGATCGTCTGCCTGAAGGTCTGGTCTGTCTGGACCCCTGAGTCATCTGTCGGCTACCTGCTACCGAAGACTCCGCTACGTGCCGCCCTGCGGTGGGTCGCTGCGCTGGTGAAGACTCAGCAAGGAAGCTCTCAATCAGAAGAGCCCGCTCTAGTACTCCTGTCTGAGTCGGTAAGCTGAGGGAGATCAGCGATGCCCTGATCTCGTGTCTCAAACCCTGCTCGAAGGTCCGGGCCCGGAAGAATGGGTCCCGTACCATGTCGGTCGAGTAGCGCGAGAGATCGGTAAATCTCGCCGAGTACTGAGCGACCGTCATGCTGCCCTGCCGCAGCTGTAGAAGTTCCTGGATGCGCACCGCTCGGAGGGTGGCCGGGACGAACTCCGAGCGGAAGAGGCTCTCAAAGTCCGTCCAAAGTAGAGATGCCTCATCGTGCACCTGGAGCATCAAGCTCCACCATCGTCCTGCTGCTGCGTGTAGTAGGCTCGCAGCGAGGATCACCATGAGGTCCGCTGGTGTCCTCACTAGCCTAAAGATCCGTACCACCGCCTCTAGCCACTCCTCGGCGGTCTGGGGGTCCGCCTCACCGCGAAACCTGGGCGGTCGCTGGCTCTGAAACTCATGCAGTGCCCTGAGGCGACGTGCATCGTCAGCGTCTGGTACTGGTAGCATCGGTGGCTCGGCGGGTAAAGCTACCGCCGGTGCCACTGCTGGCAAAGGGCCCTGCACCGAGGCCTCGTCGCTCGGTGGGCTGCCGTCGCGCCCTACACTCGGAACCCTAGCTGGCTGTCGTCGCGGGGCCATCCTGAAAAGGAGAACAAGAGCACCACAGTCAGAACAGTATACCTGGTGAGCTGGCACAAGTAATCACAAGGAAAACTTGAGACTTTCATGAAGCAGATCAGTATACCCGGTGAGCTGACACAAGTAATCACGAAGAAAACTTGAAACACACATGCAATCAATGTTTTCGTGCATTAAGTCAGAAATCAGAAGTCAGGGTCCTGGTGTATGGATACGTCGGCCGCCGCACCAACACTGGACTCCCTGGACTGATAACCACACTCAATACGCTAAACACTATTGCTTCACACAGAAGAAAGAACAGAGTCTGCGGTAGAACCGACCACCTCTGATACCAATTTGTCACGACCCGTCCTCGGGGCCCGTGCCGTGACTACCCCAAGCCCGCCTTCCATAGGCCAGGGGCTGGCGACTAGCACCAAGGCGTAAATTCCCGGTGAACAGGGAAGGCATTGCCTTTATAAGTAACATCCACCACAGAGTCAGCAAGCAGAAGTAACTACAAAGTGCGGAAAAGTAAAGGGGGCCGGAAATACAAGCCCAACTGTAAAGTACAACTGAAAAGTAAAGTACAGCAACTGAAGAAAAGACGGCGGCCTCGTGTCGTCCACTGGTAATCCCACCTGAAGGGTGGGTACAGATAGCCTCCAGGCTCCTCGGGTCCCACGTCCGCTCCGAGCATGTCCCGCCCAGTGGTCCACCTCCAGGTACCGTCCTGCTCCACGCCCCAACCGTGATCAGCGCTGTCCGTCGTCTGCAACCAACACAATAAGGTGCGGGCATAGCCCGTGCAGGGGTGAGTACAACTACTCAGTAAGGACCCCGAGACCCCCGAAGGTCTCCCGAAATCCACAAAGGATATAGCACAAAAGAAAGATGCAATCACGAAGTAACATCTGACTCGACTTAGGTATATGCCCATACATATACCTAAGTCCCCAATTCTAGCTCTGCTCACGAGCTCAAGAACAACTCAATCCACAAAGGAAAGCAAGACTCAAATCCACAAGGAGAGTAAACAGTAAATCCACATAGGATAGTTCAACACAATCCACAAAGGAGAGTAACATAAGATTCAGCTCAACCAGGATTTTCATTATCGAAACCGTAAATGTTGAAGAGCCCCATCTCTGAAGTGTACAGTGGTCCTGTCACGACTCCGGGGTACTGCTCACTAACCTAAGACTGCTGAAGTACTCCTCCTGTCGAGTACCGCGGGTCTGCTGCCAACTACCGGGCGCTCCGTCCGCTGAGGGTCTGCTGCCAAATACCGGGCGCTCACCCAGATAGCCTACTGAGGTACTCCTCCTGTCGAGTACCGCGGGTTTGCCGCCAACTACCAGGCGCTCCGTCCGCCGTGGGTCTGCTGCCAACTACTGGGCGCTCCGTCCACTGGGCTAGTCGACTCACTCCAAGTCGAGTCGGTCAAGCAGTCATCAGGTCTCAGTCATTTACACGGTCTCCGTACTCCGCACGCACGTCTCCACCGTCGCGGGTCTGTCGCTACAACCAAGCGCACACACTCCGTAGAGTATCGCGGGTCCGCCGCTACAACCAAGCGCACACACTCCGTAGAGTATCGCGGGTCCGCCGCTACAACCAGCGCTCCACCGCCAAGGGTCTGCTGCTGCATCCAAGCGCACCACCACTGTCAAGTACCACGGGTCCGCCGCTACACCCAAGCGCTCCACCGCTCAAGGTAAAAAAGAAGATTCAGCTCACACAGGTTCGGTAGCACTGTTCCACGTAGGATCGCTGAGTGCAGTAGTCGACGCAGTCCACTGCGGATCTCTTGCACAGTCGTCGCCGCAGTCCACGAAGGATCTCTGCTCTGCCGTCGTCGCAGTCCACGGAGGATCTCTGCTCTGTCGTCGTCGCAGTCCACGGAGGATCTCTGCTCTGTCGTCGAAGCCACAGCCAGCACTAGGGTTCCCGCACTTAGCGAGCTCGTTTAGGAGGGTCCGCTCCACGAGCCGAGAGGCTGATACATCAACTGACACGTAGTCCGAAGTTGATGTATCCAAAAGTTCCGTATCGACAACAGGATCTCAACGCAACAGACGGCGCGTCAATCGGACGCCCGGTCTGAGAGTTATTGGCATTTTCGTCCCAGGGGCCCGGTTGGTTTTTAGGGCAAAACCAACCCGACCGTACTCCGCCTGTATCCGATCCTCGGGCGGAGTATGCCAAAAGTTCCGTCTCACTTAGAGGAATTCAACGAAACAGACGGCGCGTCAATCGGACGCCCGGTCTGTTAGTTATTGGCCTTTCCGTCTCACACCCACCCTGGGAAACTTCCCAGGAGGTCACCCATCCTAATCACTGCTCTAGGCCAAGCACGCTTAACTACGGAGTTTTAACTACGTAGACTCCCGAAAAGGAAGGTGCACCTTGAGTATAGTATACCGAAACGACCGTCTCGATCCAAGGATCGCGTAGCCGCTGACGGTTCGTCAATCGGAGGTCGCAGGCCCAAGATATGGGCGAAAGACCGAAGAGGGCCCGAAATGGGGGTTCTGGGTCCGGGGCGACCCGGCCCGAACCCCCCCTGGGGTCGGCCGCACCGGGTCGGCCCGAACCGGGTCGGCCCGACCCGGCTAGGCCGGGTCCGGTCCGGCCTGGGCGCGGCCCGGCCGGCTCGGTCTTCGGCCGAGCGGCCGAAGAGCCGCCGCGGGTCAAACCCGCGGCTTTGGGAGAAACGCGGCCCGCGCGGGCCGCGTGCTGGTGGCCGGACCGCGGACGCGGTCCGGCGGTTCGCCGCCGCCGCGGCTCGGCCGCGGCGGACTCCTCCGGCGGCGCGCCGGGCGCCGCCGCCTCCGGTCGCCGGCGCCGCCGCGCCGGCGACCCGCGCCGCCGTCTCCTTCCGCGGGCCGCCGGAGCTGCTCCGGTGGCCCGATTTCTTTCCCGTCTGCGCCGTTGCTCCTCCCGGGGGACGATCTTTACTGCGGAATCAACAAAATGCCCTTGTCGCACGGTTCGTCGTCGTCCGCCAAATCCGCACAACAAAAGAGATCGGCGGAGGGTTGCCCGGTCTTGTTCGTTAGACCCGCACCCTCCGCGTTTAGTCAAAATCCACGGGAGGAATAATCAGCAACAATTTTAAATAAATCAAATTGTCGGAGATCATGTTCTTCACTTTAAAAGAATAAACACGGGGAAAAAGATAAAATAATCCAACATCCCTTACTTGTCGTCGTCGTCGGACGAGAGGTCGTCGCGGAATTGCTCGTCGCGGAAGAAGGGGGGATCGTCGCGTCGTCGCGGTATCCGGCGTCGCGTCGCCAATCTCCGGATCAAGATCAAACGGATTTAATTAGTTTAAATCCGTTGATATCGAAATTAAAACGGGAGAATTCAAATGATTCGTTTCTCACCTTAGTTGCCGAACGAGGATCGGCCGCAGAAGAAGAGGCGTCGCCGAAGAACGTCGCGGGTAGGGCTCGTCGACGTCGCAGATCTCGGTGTGCGTCGTCGAATTCCGGTCGCTGGCGTTCTTCGCGTTCTTCGCGTTCTTCGCGTTCTTCGCGTTCTTCGCGTTCTTCGCGTTCTTCGCGTTCTTCGCGGGGAGAGTGGAGGTTCAGAGGAATTGCACAACGATAGCAATCCTCCAAAATAGACAAGTTGTCTATTTTATTATTTTGCCAACAAACGCAAAACGCGTAAGTAACGACCCATTTAATTCGTTGAATTAATTCAACGAATAAAACAGCCCATTTAATTCACGAAATAAACCGCCCAATTAAATGGTCTGTTAAGAATTTAAGAAAACGCGTCGGTTGACTTTTCAGTTACTTTGACGGGTTTTCGCGGGTGCGTTACTTAGCGAAAGAAACGGCGGGGCTCGTGCGGGCCCCACCGCACAAATATCCTACCAAGGGGGTAGGATATTTCTGGATAGCCTCCTATCCAGTTCCACTCAGTTCAAGCCGCCCTTAAGTGGCTTCAAGTGGCTTCCAAGCAGCTTAAGTGAAATAAAATAAAGTTGTCGCACAAACTTTATTTTATTTCTGACTTAAAGCCGCAAAATTTAAAAACCACGTCTGAGCAAACGCAACTCCAGAAGAGGCGTTTCTAAGCAAATACCGGCGCTGCGATTTCATCGGTGCCCTCAGAATTTGATTCCGGGCACCGGTTCAAAAGATAGAAAAACCCGCTCGTCCGTTCACTGAACGTACCCGAGCCAAACTTCGGAAATTGATTCCGGGCACACCGGGCCTCGGAATCAGGTGCCGTCTGAAGCTGCGCTCTTGTAAAATTCCAAAGAAAATTAAGAAAAAAATTTCCTTGAAATTTGCGGGTCTTTACATAGGACATAGTCAAAGATTTAAGGATTTTCTTAGAAATGTTTTGGAATTAAATATGAGATAATAAATAATATTTCATAGATTCAGTTGTTAAAAAATCTACATGCCATATAGAATTAAGATTACATCATATTTCCTAATCTATACAAAGGTTTAAAATGATTTAAAGGGTTTTGTAACCTAGATAGTTGAACCAAATAATTTGGAAAAAATTTCACTATAACTGCATACCATAGTGCTAAGGAAAAAAATGGTAAAGTAAGTTCTCAATTGAGGAGGTGCTAGAAAACTAGAGCATCGGTGAGAGAAGGTATTTCAAGTGTTTTTTACATGAGAAATAATATGAAGAACTAAATTAATTGTTATAGTATTTCACTCACTTGAAAATGTTTTGTGAATTCCTTCAAACATAAGGAAGTTGAGATTATTTAAAACATAACTCATGGTGTGGTTTTCATTTTTGTTTATGGAATAATAAGGAAACATAGGTGTAACAGTGTGTTCCACTCTGTGAGAAAAGTATTGATCTTTCTGATTGTGCATGGTTGTAAACCAGGAGGGTCAATTAGCCCACTTTAAACCTATAATCAAAATCAGTGAGCTTTATCATCTCTATTGAACATGTGCATTATCATGCATGATCCTTGGATTAGCCTGTTTAGAATCATTTTTTTATTTTATATTTTTTTATTGTATTACAGTTGTGAGGAATGGATAGAGAATTGTTCCTACTAATTACAAAATAAGATCATTTATGAGGTAGAGTTTGAATTTTAACACCCTGGTTCACTCCCCCCCCCCCTCTCTAAGGGTAAAAGACTTATTAGGGACCAACATATAACCCTTTGATTAGAATGGAACTAAATGATTAAATTCTATATTCATGTTAATTTTATCAACATGCTCATTTCAAGAAAGTCAAATAATTATATATCAAGTATATAGGTTGATGGCACCATTATGCAATATGTTTGATGATATATAAAGACAAAGAGATTATATTACATAGTTAATAGGAGTTTATTATTGTAGCGATGTTAATTACTTTCTCTATGGGTTCCTCGACATGTTTCTAGGTGAAGATCTTGGACTTTAATCAGGTTATCTTAATGCCACTAATAAAGAATCCTAGAGTATAAGGACCCGGACTTATTACATTGAATAATCTAGAATTTAATCAAGAACTCACTCACTTTAACATTGAGGATATTTTCAAGTTTATAGTTTTAGATAATTGGGACATAATACATTCATAACATTCCGCATTAATACATAGTGGATACCATAAAAATAGTATTCATTTCTTCCAAAATATAAAACTTTTCAAATAAAACATTATTTCTTTGAAAAATATTTATAACATTTAACTTGGATTACGTCTTTGTCTTACACATCCTTATAACCTATGAAAATCATTTAAAACTTGTTATGAGCACAAAAATCTTAGTAAGGTATATAAAAAGAAGTGAAGAACACATTAGTTCATGAATACTTGTAACGTATGAAATCATTTTCAAAAGACATACTTGTCACCCATATATACTTAATTTGTGAAACATGAGATTTAAAAAATATTCCCAAAAAACATAAGAACATAAATATAACTATAAATTTATCTTGGTTCATTACTTACATAATCTTGTGACTCTCTCATCTACCTTATAATTTGTAACCCTCACGGCTACCTTATAATTTGTAACCCTCACGGCTACCTTAAAATTTGTGTAACCATCGTAGTTACACTTGGAGTAACTATATGGCCGACCTCCAACTTACACATAACCAATGTATTGGAGGAAAATATAGGTCCCACCCTTCATCATAAAAAATTTCCAAGAACTAGAACATAATTATACAACATGAATAATTGCATAAAAACATTACTTTTGAATTTCGTAAAACAGAATTTTAAAATAGGTTTTTAAAAGGAAAGCCCCTTACAAATATCATATAATTTAAGTGAGACTTAATATAGGATTGAATGTGTATATAAAATGTAAATACACATAATTAAACATAATATAAACAAAACCCATCACACAAACAATTTTAATACCACATAAATAATGAAGTAAAATGTTAACCTAAAGAATGGAAATCGGGTTAAGAATTCCATTACCTTGGGTTTTTCTTACTTAAAACTCATTTAAACCTCATGTATAATGGTTAAAAGATTGTTATTAATATCTTAAAGAAACATATTCATTTTTATAACACCTTATATTATCATTTCATAACATCATTTTATCCTTTAATTATTAGTATTTTGTTCCTTCCATTGTTTTGGGTGCGTTCTTTACATGATTTCCATGATCAGTTCATGATGGATATTATTTTTGATTGGAAGTGAAAATTCAGAATTGGAATGGAATGATATTTAAATATTTATATAACCATAAATTATACCATTTATCATTTTGAAATCTAACATGAGGATGATTCATAAGTTAAAATATCATTGATATTCGTTTAGGTCATTTTGGCGATTCTTCGATCGTAATGAACTCATTTTGTTTTATAAATTAATAACATGTGTAAAAAATGATTCCAAAACATTATATAAGATATAATACATAAATTATAATCTATTTCAACCATAAAAATGGTTTCATGACCAGTTTTTAATGAATTAAAATAAATTGAAATCATATCGTCAACGATGTCGGTAAATCGACACATCACGGACAATGTTTTAATTTCTTGAATAAGTGGGGGAGGAGAAGAAGTATAATGAAGAATATTCCATAAATATGATTAAATCCATAATATGTAATATAATGGATCATTCATGAAACTTGTATAATTGTAGGTGAGTAAATAAGAAGAATAGAAAACAAAATGAAAAGAAAAGAAAGAAAACAAGAGGATGTTTACCTCTTGATCTGTTCTCCTTGAGATCCTTCTTAAGGCCTTTGGTTTTGGACTTTTGGTGAGACCAGCAGCTCTAGGATGTGTGAAATATACTTGGGAGGATTATTTTTTAGAACTTAGATAAGGATAGAGTCTTGATAGGTGCGGGGGAATAGGGGAATGAGGGTGGTATTTATAGTGGAGGAGAGGAGGTATTTTACATTATTTTAATCATTATTATAATATTTTTGCTCAAGACTATGAATAGTATTAATTAATGTAACTCCAAATATTAATAATTTCATGTGAGTTCTAACCAATTAATATTACATCAGATATGATGTCAAAAATAGTGTATTTAACTGATAATTTGAATATACGGTATTTTATTGTATTTCACAATTCATCAAAAATTCAAGTATTTCAAAAAATTTACAAAAATTCACCCTAACAATTTTTTGATGTGTATAATTCAAAAATCAACACCATTTTTTGAAAATAATTTTCTAAATATTATTAATTTAATTTTTAAATAAAATCATACTTTATTCAAAAATTAACAATTTTAAATCTATAACTACTTTTATATCACATTGAAAAATTAAACAAGATGTCATTATCTTAAAGCCTTAAGAAAATAAAATAATAATACAATTTACTATTCATTAGGGTCATATTACTATCCATATTACTATTCATAAGGGTATATTACTATTCGCCAAAAAAACAAGTTGGTTCTATTAGACTCCAAATAACTTACTAATCACAACCGTAGATGACCGTTTCTTGAAATTCAAAACATAGAAGTGGAAAAACTATGTTTAAAGTCTAGTTATAAAAATCTACTTAAAAAAGTTTCATGCATTTTAATTTATTTTTAGAAAACCTTGGGGTGTTACATAGAGGATCACACATTAAGTGCATCCAGAACCTCGGTTAAATTTTATATGAATTTAGTATTAGAATGAATATTATTCTCAAGTTCTGAGTAATGATAATTATTTAGGTCATGTTGATTGCATAAATATTTATTTAAATAGATAATATATTGATATTTATTTATTTAAATAAATATTAATTATTTAAGGTTTGATAAATTCCAAGGATATTTGGTGAACTAATTTAATGTTCTTATGAAAATGATATACTAAATATCATTTAAATATATTTATTTATTTATTTCTTTCTTTCTTTCTTTATTTCTTTATTTATTTATTTATTTATATTTATATTATTCGTGATACATGTGTGCATCAAGTAAATAATAATATTATTATTATTATACTTGGGGTTCACTGAGATTAGATAATGGATTATGTGCAATTACTAATTCTTAAACTAGCTATATAAACTTTATTATATCATTTCTAGGGTAATAAATTGTTGTGCACAAAAAATCCTCTCTAGATAATTCTCTCAAACCTAGATATAGTTTTCACTATAATGCTCTCAAGAACATAGAGCATCGATATTCCTCCTCCCTCTTAAGAACATGATAGAACTTAATAAAAATCCCTTAAGATCATAATGAATTCTCATGATAATTAATGAGAATGATTCAAGGGGGTTGGTCTTTGGTTCTATCGTGAAAATATCCATACATAATGTTCTGGTGTTCATGAAGCATGTTTAGATTGCTTCTAGAGTTATTCTATCCTTAGATCCTTCATCTCAATGATGGCATAACAAGTGTGGTCAACTGATTCATCAATGAAGAAATAATTATAAGAAAATTTAATTCTTATTTATATAAATTAATTATAAATTATATGTTATTGACCCTATCTCATGGATTCTAGGGTTTTTATTCATCATGTTCTGAGGATAAATCCAAAGAACCTAATGAAAAAACTTTGTTGGGCATGGGCCCAACAGCTTCTATTATGCCCCAAAACCTTCAATAAATAACAACATGATGATAACCTACATGCATAAGATAATAAGGAATAGGAATAATTTTAAATGGTGTGATTACCTTCCTGATCAAATCATAAAAATATTACTAATATAATAGTCTAAAAGAATTTCCAACCTTACCATGGTATTCTAAATAACAAAGCACAAAAAATTGGTTCATATAATCATATAACCATAGAATAAAACTTATCGCATAAATATCCACAACATCTTGGATTATCTTAAATTTCATATCAAAAAAAATATATAATCCATAATAGGGTAAATCATATGATTTACTCAAATTTTATTAAAAAGTGAATAGTCTAGGGAAATTTCATTTTTAGTTGTGAAATTTAATGTCTCATCCCACTTTGTATTTACCCAAATAACACGTGAAAACTTCCCTCAAAAAACCATGCTAAATACTCACTAAACCCTTACCTCACTTGAACCCTTAACTAAAATCAAGAAACCAAAAAAACACACCCTTTGGGCTACCCGCCACAATAGTGAGGTCATTTATCTATTCTTGGCATTACTCCATTAAAACCCTTTAAGGACTACTTAAGATTAATATCCTAGTTCCCATTCAGAAGTAAATTTTGGTAAAATCCTCACACATTGGAAGAATTTTTGGATTTCATTAGATGCAAAAAATTCTCAACCCAACCCACGAAGACACATAAATAAATTTATTAAAGTAATATATTATTCCAACCCAAATAAATAAATAATCATCATCACGAAGTCATAATAGTCAAATGGAAAACTTGATAAATTAAAAAAGAAGAATAAAGGAAAAAAAGGGGACCAGTGTGTATATTTTACCCAAATAAAAACTCAATGAAGGGATTATAGAAAGTTATCAAGAATACTCCCAATGTATGGGAGTTCAAGTAACAAATCAAAAAGAGAAAGGGTGTGATATTTTAGACTGAATACTTATCTTTAATTTTAGATTATAATGACCTAGTCTATAATTAAAATGAGTGGGAATGTCAAATTAATTTTTTAATCATTTCCATTTTAAAGGAAAACCATTAAACATCTAGAGAAGAAAACATGTATAACAAAGTACTATTTATTATTTCAAACAAGGAAACGTGGTTTAAAAACCAATCATCACTCATGTAAGGTTTAGCATAAAGTAATGAAGATCGTGGTTGACCAAATTTATTTTCATATCATAATTAATAAGTAAGAATTTATCTTATCATTCCTAACATAATCCTAATCATAAAAACATATAGCTTCTATAACAATATTACAGGACATGGAAGATAGCAATTCCAATTATAATAATACACAAACCACTTATATTTATATAAAAGTAAATTCAATAAATTCATTTGATATTTAATATAAATTTTATAAATGAGCAAGGTAGAAAGACCTTATTAGTGGACTATTAGTCCACAACACACATATCACTAATCAAGAAAAATAATAAATAACTCATGAATTACTCACAACCTCATATACCATTTTTAGAAGAAAAAAATTCTTTAACATATCAATCTACTTGAAAATTTCCATAATTATAATTCTAAAAATAACATTTATACTTTTATAATTTGAAAATAAAATTTTAGATTCATTTAAAGTATAACCCAAATTAAGAGGTAGGGAGGGTTGAGACCACCTAACAAAATAGATCATTGGTGATCTCCTTGTAATTAGGTCACCACCAAACAGCTTCCTAAAATCAGTAAATACAAATTCATAACTAAATAATCCCCAATAATATAAATTAAAAAATGAAAAAACAAAAAAAACCTAATAAATTTATGTAGATAACTTCTAAAATATCCCAGACATTAAAGTCATTAAAATCCTCAAAGTCTACAACCTAGAAAATCTCCAATTTATACTAGATTCAAAAGAATACCTAGATCTAACCAAAGAATGATGAACAAACATAAAAATGATGATTAAAAGAGTGAAATCTACCCCCCTCAGTGTCCTTTGAACTTAAAGTAGAAAATTATTATGAATCAGTAATGATTTCACTATGTTCCAATAGAATTTCATACTGAAATCCCTAAACCCTCATACTAAAATTAGAGTGTAATTGAACATACCTTACTTTGGTGGATTGAAGATCTTCTAAAGACCCTATATGGGGTTTTCTTTCATTTATTTTTTTCATTTTAGCTTCCCTATCACCTTTTAATTTCATTTTATAAAAATTATATAATAATAACAACAACATTGCACATATATATATATATATTTATCATAATAATAATAATACATATGTTTGTGTTTCATAACATAGCATTATTAATACCAATAATGATGAAAACACACACACAAACCTATACATATATAATTATAATAATTATAGGTACTTAGCAATGATCAATGGATTTCATCCCTCCCCCCAAATGTCGCAGACTTGATACTTTTGATAACACCCCCAAGTAGCCCTAGCCAATGTAAAATCACCAAAAGTGGTATATTGGTGTAGATCCTACTAGGATATTTAAACCCATAGGCCCTCCCCATAATATAAAGAAATAATAATAAATCCAATAACATTAATACACATACATATTTCATAACATAATTGTGAATATGTTTTGTTTTTAATTAAATATAGGATTTAATATTCATTTTTATAAGCCCTTTTTTCATTTAATCATCCATTTTAATATAAATGTTGGTATTTACATATCTAGTGGTTTTTTACATGGTTTTATATTTGGAACTACCCAAAAATTATCCACTTACCACATGTTCCACTGGATTCCCCTCCCTTACTCCTTTATTATTTTGATGTAGGGGCTACTGGGTCCAAGAGGGGGTCAGCTCTCAATGCAGCTTAATTTTTTGAGATCTCTTCCTTTACCGAGAAATATGAAGGCCTTGATTTTGGTTTCCATGTTCTACTTGGATTTCCTCAAGTGGGGATAGAACCCTATGGTTGGTCTCACTATTCACTAAGTGAGATTAATCGAATCCAAGGAGAGTGCCCTAGTTTTTTAGGGGTTTCTTCTTGGCTAGTTTTATTTGAGGCGAGTCCTATTATTCCTCCCCTATTTCACTAAGAAATACTTTCTAGAAGAAAACCATAACAACATGGCCTCCCTAATCACTATAGAAGAAGATAGGTGAATCTTTTTCTTGAACTTAGAGTATGATGATTATGGCATGCACTGGTCTCAGATAGTGGTTCCATACTCAGATAAAAAGAATATCCTTACACAATAATGTTGTGTGCAGATAGGGGTTATTGTTCTTGGACATGGAGGATGATGGACTGGGACTATGATGGACAAGTCAGTGCTCAACATGGATGGATTTGGATCTAGATGAGGATTTTTGGATCACAAAAATTAAGTTTGTTAGATCAACGTTGTAAAGGATTTAAGATTGAACCCTAGTAAGGGGGTTCATTCTGGTTTGTTTCCTTTATTTTCTCAGTCATATTTCATTTTTTTCTGGTTTTTATTGGGTGTGTCATGTTATGATATTATTTTATTTTGTATATATTGTATTCATTTATTTTTTCTAGTGGAAAACCCATGATGATCCGGACTTGTGAACGTATTCAAATTGGTCAAAGTATGTAAATTATCTTGTTCATTTACTTCTTTCCATTTCTATTTTTTCAACCTATAATTGGTAAATTGAATCTTGTATTCTTAAATTTAATTTAAAATCTATTTTTATTTTTATGTTTATTTAAAAGTTGTTTGAGATTTGGGTTTTCTCACTTTATCACTTCATTTTTTTTATTTTCATATCATTTTATTCTTGGTGTTGAACCATTTTTGGTTTTTTCTTAATTATAGAAATATGTATTTTATTCTAGAATTTGACATTTCATGTTGTATAGAGTTTTATCTGTATATGAGAATGAATGTAAGCTTTGTTATGTATATTCCACTACATATGTGACTGTGTTCACACTTGTAATCATTTGAATATTTTCTGATTTTTTTAATTCAATTTTAACATGATTTCTATTTATTGGTTTATATGTTACAAACTATAAATAAATATTGTTGTCCATTTTGAATTTTATGAAACAAAATTAACCCAAGTGGATCCTCGCAATTGAATAAAGACAACCTCGCACAGTGCATCCCGCAAAAAAGTGCTATTAGAGGGTAATTAGGATTAATTTTGCATCTTTAAAATTCAGAATCACTTGTTTGTTTCTTTTAAATGATTTTTTAGTGGATTTTATATTGCGGTATGTTTTGATGTTTGTTTAGCTAGTTTGTTTTTTCTCTTTTGGATATAATTTTATAATATGATATTGATTTTTCCCCTTGCTATTTTCCCTATTTATTTTCCTACCTGAGCCTTATATATTCCTTTGTTAGTTTATACCTATGTGTGTCTCTAGTTCTAGGGTAGAAAATGGTTTTGTGTGAGGTTATCCTATGTGATAATTTTTTTCTAGCAATGAGGTGATTTGACATGATATTGTGTCTCCAGTGTCTGTCATTTTCCTAGGAGTTGAGATTATGTTAGCTTTGGTCTATTCATCTACATTCTATAGGACTATTTTCTTTGGGTATAGACTTATAGTAAGTTCAATGTTTAGGTTTGGGTAGTTTTTGGGTATAGTGTTCTTGTTTCTTGCTTGGATAGCCACCAAGATTCTCATATTTACTATTTGAACTTTTTAGAGGCTTTGTTTTTCTTTTATTATGTTAGGAACTATGTGTCATTAGGAATCTAGACTAGGATGTGTTCCCTTTTAGTATATTGTTTCCCCTATGTCTTTAGTTGGATTCCCTCCTTTGTTCTCATGTTTTAGATTTGTACAATAATGTTGGGACTACTCAAATATTTCCTTTCTGTTTCCCTTTTTTTGAGGATCTCTCTTTTTATATTTTGTTTTAAGTAGTCTTCTCCTTAGGTGTATATTTTAAATCCAACCTTTAAGGATTTTTTGATACCATTTATTAAGATTCTTTTGGTTATGTTTTCAGGTGGCATGTCTTGGATTAAATTTGATGGTGATAAGTGCTTCATTTCGCTTGTGTTTTTATTGGTTTAGGTGGATACCTTTCTCTTTTGTTCTTACCCCCTCCATATTTCTCCATTTGATACTTGTTTTAATTGACCTATTTCATTTTCAAGTTGCATTCTTTGTGAATTCTCTGAGTTTTTTTCTATTTATTTTGTTTGAGGATGGTACTTCTCTATTTATTGGTGTTCTTCAAGCACAGAAGAGACTTTCTAAGGAACACTATTAATATGTGATTTTTTGGTCCATAACTTCCTCATTAGTATCATCTCATAGAGTGACTCACATAAGCGAAGGTATGTTCTCTATTTATAATTGGAGTTTATTTATGATCATGTTTAATAGTTGTTTAGATATCATTAAATTCAGGTGACATGTGTCATTTTGATACATGTTGGAGGAAATTTTCATAACTAATAGTGGTTTCCTATTTAGGATATGCTCGGATTAATAATCTAGGTGGTTCAGAATCATCGTGAGGTTATGATTTAATTTTTAAGGTGGATATGTGTCGTTTTTTTGCATATTAAATATCTTCTACATTTAATTTTCAAGGTAGAGATTTGTGAATATGTTTTTTTTAATTAAATGCAGGCATTAATATGAATTTTTTCCTTTTTTATTTAAATTTAATCCTCCATTTTAATATAAATGATGGTATTTACTTATCTGTTGGTTTGTTACATGGTTTTTCATTTGGAACCGCCCAAATATTCTCCACCAATCATGTGTCCCACTAGATGCTCCCTCTCTTGCTCCTCTATTATTTTGACATGGGTGATCCTAGGTCTAAGAGGGGTCGGCTCTCAGTAGAGCTTCATTTTTTAGATATCTCCCTTCATTAAGGGAGATAAAGGCCCTAATTCTGGTTGGTGTCTTCCACTTAGTTTTTTATAAGTGAGTAGAGAACCCTCTAGTCAGTCTCTCCATTCACCAAGTGAGAGAGATCGAAGATGAGAAGTTAGAGAGTTCCTATAAGGTTCTATGTTTTTTAGTGGGTTAATATTTCAAAGTAATTTGAAATTTTAGTTTAATGGAAGGACCAAATTGTAAAGAAAGCTGCGGAATATAATTCTGAGTTTTTTAACACTTAAAAGTGTTATTTTTAGACATGGAATTATGCCTAGTTGGTGTATTAGAGATTTCGGGAGAAACCCAAGGGTTTTGGAACTAAAATGGAAGTTTTAAAATAAATAGACCTAGGTTCACGGTTGGCACATGGTTAGTGCTAATCATACAACCAAACCATGTAGCCTATTTTGATCAGGAACGTAGTTTGATGAAACCATGTTAAACCTAGGGGAAACTGTGTGAATTGGTATAGGTGAGAAAAGAAACCACAAATGGTTGGTGCATGGTTCACTGAATTGTGCACTGCAACTTCAACTGTGTAGGGTAGGGGTGTTCATGGACAGTAGTACCACACAGTTTGTGCATGGTTGGTAAACCGTGCAAGGTAAACATTCTTCTTGGAGGTGATTTGGATAGAGGCATTGCATGGTTAATGCATGGTTTTCCTAACCATGTGGCCTAACCATACACCTCTTATAATGGGAAAAATTTTCATTTTTTCCCTTTGTCCTTAAAATGAATTTCACCCCTTTTCCACCCTCATTTGTCCAGGATGCTCCCATGCTCACCCATATCCTCTCTATCCTCCTTCATAGTGATTCTCCCTCATTCTTGGTCTGATTCAAGTTCCACCAGGTGTTTTGGAATCATAATAGTGAGTCTATAACTCCTCTTGTCTCTTTTATTAGTTTCTCTTCTCACTTTTTATGTGATCATTATGCAAGTTCATATGCCCTATTTTTAGAGAATTTGTTGATTCTTCAGTTTTCTCTCATTCTATCACAAATAAAATCTCAATAATGGATGAGTGGGTATTCCTAAGCATGTGTTAGGAAGTATATGTATTTTACACTAAATTTTAGCATGTTTATAAAGGACATTGTTGTATTGCATGCTAGACTTTCCATGTGTTTCCCTTTAAACATGAAACTAATTGAGTAATTTGTTAATGTCTTGATTTAGATAGTCCTCATGCACCTTAATGAACCATTGGAGGTTGTATACCTAAAATAAAACCATCCTTTTGGGTGTGTTTCTTATATTTTATGACCCTTATGATTTAGATTTAGAATTAAAACAATTATTTTAGGTGTGCTGACTTTCCTATTTTTAAATGAAATGGTTAAATGGAGTTAAACGAATTATAATTGGTGTGGATGAATCACTTATCTCATGATCATTATTTACATTATTCTAGAGACATCCCTTATAAAATAAATGTCCAATTTGAATCAAATGTAATTTTTAAAGGTAAGGGTTTACCCTTGGTCATGATAAATTGTGAGTGTGATGCTTATCCCCTTCTTACTTGCATGTAAATGAAAAATTTATAATGATATGGATTGTATTAATTGACCTTGACTTATAATATATAATTTATTATCTCATATACCATATTTAAATATCAAATAAAACAGGCCTACACCTTTATATTAGACCTTAAGAGAACCTTGGATTTCCAAGTAGGAATACCTTGGATGGTCTCATTGGTCAGATGAATTATATTATGCCATGAGTGAACCTTGTATTCCTAGGTAGGAATACCTTGTATGAGATTATAGGTCAAATGGAATTACACTACACCTTGATTGATACTAGGTTCCTCATTACGAAACTCCTTAGTTAAAGGATCATAGGGAAATTGGTATTACCTTATTCATGATTATGACTTAGAGGCCTTGGTTAGGGTCATTGGACATGAGCTTCACACCCCTTGGTCTAGGATATTAGACATGGTGTTTCATGTCATTTTGGATTGTTGGGATTAACATTTCATACCCATGATTAATATGTTAGACATCAAGTTTCAAATCATTTTTTGGGATTGACGGGCATGGTTCTTTGTATCCCATATTCAGATTCTTGGGTCGATACCCATATTTATACTATGAGACTCTTTTTATGTTATTATTTTTTATACATGGATTCCATTTCTTACACCTTGGTTCCTCATTGGTGCATGTATATCTCTGCATATATATATTACATATATGATTATATATACATGATGACATGTTTAGAGATATTTCAACTTATTCCAAAGCAAGTATGGTCATCTAGGTGTCCCACAAGAAACCTGAGCTCGACACAGTTTATGTATATGTCATTTACTTCACTGCTTTATTTATTATACATATACACTAATTTATTTTATATTCATGGACCAAATTAAATTAGAAACCATTGGTGGTGTCCTACTGAGTATATCTCATACCTTGTTCAATCCTCTATTGGATACTCAGATATACCTCTTGACTGTAGGTTAGGCTCTAGATTATGCTCCTTGTTGTTATTCATTTGAGCTTGGACTTGGAATAGGAGTAATGGTTGAGCATGCACTCAGGATTCCCTATATATTTGGAGTGTTTTTTTTATTTATTTATTATCAATTTATCCATTTTTATGTATTTACCTATTATATGTATACTAATGTACATTGTAGCAAGTTTGTGCATGCTGATTTATTCATTTATTATTAATTGTTAGTTATTATTATATTTGGTTGCTCTATTATTTATCCACTTTCATTGTTAATTTATGTATTTATACCACTATGTTAATTTTATCATGAGGGTATATCCTCCCCACCACACCATCATTAGTCCCTCTCTTATATTCAATATCCTCTGACATATGGGGAGATGCATTTGAGGCCATGTGGAGAACCGGATTGGGGTACTGTTTTAGTGGTACCCGGGTTAGGATGTTACAAAGTTGTATCAAAGCTTTATTTTTCTTTACATTTTTATTTTGGGAAGGTGTACATGAGACTAGTAATTTTTTAGGACTTGGTAAATAGCTCGTCTATAGGTTCGGACAATCCACACATGAGGGAAAGATCAAGTTTTCAGGGATGGGACTATTGCTTATGTTGCTTGTTATTACAAATAATTTTTATTTCACCTTGAGTTATTTATGTACTTACAATGGTTATTGATTTATATATTTTTATTCTTATCCCAGTATGAAAAGTAATTGTTGTTACATTCATCATTATAGGCACAAAGAGATTAACATGTCATGCATATTCCATTCCATGTAGATTGCATTGCTTAACTACCTAATGCTTGTTGGGTGTGCCTTGTGTAATTATTAAGCATGATTATCTGTATACCATTATATTTGAATATTTAACATGTTTATCTATATATCTTATTTGGTTGATTTTTTCTATATTTACCTGCATTCTCTATTTATGTAGTATCTTGTCATTCTTACTCTTATTCATTGCATTATCATATCATGACTTGTTATAATTATGATATATTATTGGTTATTAAATTTTCTACATCAACCTAAATGGTGTTTTAACATATAAATTTATGGTGGACCCTTAATTTAATGATTATGACATGTTTGATCTATGGACCATTGGTTTCATAGGCTGAAACATTAGTGGTTGTAATTAAATGGGTGTTGATTCCACAATTTATAAAGTGTATAGGCCTTTATAAATTGGGGAATGGTGACCCATATAATCAAACCATCATATATTTACTTGTTATATTCTAATACTTGAGGTTAAAATATGGTTTTAGTTACATGAATTCCAATTTTAACTTATAAAGGATAGTTCCTTTATAACTTGAGAATGGTAATGCAATTAATTGAACCATGGTGTATATATATAAGGGCTTATTTTTCTACAACTTGGGCATGATGACCCTTATTCTTGGATCCTTATATTCCTGGATCGGACCTTGTAGGTGAATTTTAGCATTCTGTTATTATATGATAAACCCACTAAGGGTGTAATTAATATTTAATAAATCAATTATTATTGGGTTTCACTTAAATAGACCTAGGTTAGAATAATGGGACCCTCATAGTTTTCCTTTATCTTTTAATGCCTTGGTATTTAACCCCTTGGGGGTATGATTTTAGTAAATAGGGGTGGGTATTTAGAGTGTCAGTAGCCACTTATACAGTGTTTCGTATAAGTGTATGGTGGAATCTTACTGAACCTATTTCCTTTAATTGATAAAATACCTTTTGTATTATTTTTAGATTTATTATATGAGGCTTCAATTAATTAAAATTTCAATTATAACCTAAATATTGGTTTCCTCTATATCTTAAAATTTTCATTTTCTTTAACCGATCTCAATTGTGAAAACTTATGGAAAATGATGTATAAAAGGAAATTATGAGATAGATTGCCTAATATTTCATGAAATCAGATAAATAAAGTGATTGATATAGTTTTCCTTCACAACTAGTACTTGATATCCTTATACATAATCTTCTTAAATGTTGTAATAAATGAGAATTGATTAAATGTCTTAAAATGAAACCTTTTAGAGGTGTTTATAGCATGAAATCTTGCATAGGGGTCAAGTTTAAATGTTTCTATGATATTTTCCTTGAAAAAAACATGAGCATTTTCATGGGCCACTGATGAATTATTCCTAGGTTGTGTTGGACCTAGAGGTTAAGCAGTAAGGCCTAGCGGTCTTTTCCAGGATGACCTTATTTTAGGATTTATGCCTTGTATAAGTAAGGGGATATCCTAGTAGAGGTAGCACCCTTAGAAATTAAAACATTATTAAATGGTTATGAAGAGTTTCAGGCACAAGGTGTCATTTGGGTTTCATTTTCCCTAGTATGACACTAAGTGATGAGATGAAACCCTCCCATGTAGACAGGTGGTTGTTTGGTAAGATGAGCCTTATTAAGGGCATGAGCATTGTATAATGCTCAAGTTCGGTAGGTTAGACATGCTCAGGGCATGGTCTTCTACCTTGGTGATTATGTGACATTTTAACATTTCTGATAGACGTCTTGAAAGGTCTCTATCCTATTTATAGTCATGAGAGATGATACGGATTGTGAATATGTAGTGTCATTGGGCCTATAAATTAAAAGGAATGGTAGATTCGGTTTCACTATTTTTCTATCATTGTAACATGATTTGTTATGCACAATTCTTGTAGAGTTAAGAAGTGATGGGTTAAATCCTATATAGTTGGAGCGACAAGGTCACATAATACTTTGAACCATTTAATTTCATGATTTCTTGGAAAATATTGTGATTACATAAAGTTTACTTTCATAGATTATCTCTAGAGTTGAGTGACATGGGCATGATCTCTCCTTACAATCATTGTGGTTTTGAGTTGATAATTAGAAGATGAATTGTCCTAATGGTTTTGGATGATGTTGTAAAAAGGGATCGAGTGTGATAACACTACTGAACTAGAATTATTTTTTCCTTGTACATCAAAAACTAACAAAATGCGTGAACGTGACTCAGGGTGAGAATCACTTATGCATCTAAGAGCAAACCTATTCTATCACGCTGATAAGTGATAGTTTATCTCTCTATTTATGTTGATGCTTGGTGTGAATATATTGGTCATGAATAGAATCTATGTTCGGAGGTGGATGGAGTGTGTGTCGTGGAATAAATTCTTGTTTTTAGTAAGAAACCCCTAGGAAGCTCCTAATATGGGTATCATTGCATCAGTTTTTAAAAGGGTGTCCTTTAAGGTAGAGGGGACACAATCATGGGGTACCATTTGAGAATATTCATAATGAATTTTGGAAGCCTGTGGGGATTGTGAATTTGAGTTTTCTAATCATGGGGATTATTCTTGATATGAAACTTGATTATGAGTTGGAACTGGGTCTATAGGTTAGATTTAGGATCAGGGTATGTAAATGATCTAGGTGATGTGTCAGGTCGGTATTGTGTTTGTTCTTACAAGGAAGCACACCAATTAAATAGCTGGTTGTGTAAAAAACAATTGTAAGACACTAAGTGTTAGAATTGGACTTTGGTGGTTACACTTTAATGATCATGGAGTGCCCCAGGTAGTAGAGGCATCATGATTGAGTAATGGTGATGCATCAGTAGTGCAACTGATATTTTTCAAAAGAGTCAACCATAGGTGTTTCGACCATCTTTTTCATGTGAATTTGGTTACGGTTGGTTGAAAACCGTGATGGGTGCTTCACTTTAGGAATAACAAGAGTGCCTCATCTCTGATCAATTTTAGAGAAGTAGATCATGTTGTAACTTAAGCATGGATCAGAGAGAGTAAGATCTATATGCACCCATCAATGGAATCCTCAATAAAATCTTGTCATACTATAAGTTTATAATAGATAATTTTAAATATCCTGACATCGCCCTGAGTACGCTGAGAGATTTTTGGCTATACACTGAGCTAATCAATGAGCTTTTCAGTTTTATGAATAAAATATCATGTCCGAAGAGTAATGGAACTTTGAGACCGATTGAGTGGTGATAATTTTGGATCTTGTATGTCATTAAATAAATGGAACTTTTGTATGATTGGATTTCTCTGTAAATTTTAGGTAAAATTTTGATTATGTACTTGGGGTAAATTTGAGAGTGGACATTAAGACCGGATTAGTTTATGACAATCCATGGATGCTGGATCAAGGAATGTGTTGGTTCTTTTGATGTGGAATGATGATGGTTTTGAATAGGGTTGGTTTGTCCATGAGATTTCACTGGAATTAGGTTATGATCTTCGGTGAGCATGCTCGAAATTATCTCAGTTTTCCTTGGTTAAAGGCTTTGAAATTTGGTTTGGATAATGTGTTGGCTCTTGAAGCTGATCCATTTGGAAATAGCTGGCTAGAAATGTTTTGACTTAATTTTTGATTAGTTGAATGTGGTTAGTGAGGAATTTCACTGGGCATGTCATCGTGAGGATATGAGTGCAGTGCAAGAGTCTATTGTGGATTTTCAAGGAAAAGCTTGCACGACTAGTTGAAAATTGGTTGATTGAAAATTGACCATTTTGATCAAGTTGAGAATCATTATGGGAGCATCATTATAATTTCATGGGTGGGTCTTAATTGGGAATTCTGATAGTGGATGTACCGTGACTCGGAATTGGATATTCAAAGTTTGAACCTATGGTGGGGAGTTCCATAGGTCATATGATGAAAGATATGATGATGTAATCATGTCTCGAGTTAAATGGGCTTGTGTAAGTGTCATCTTGATGGTTTATTGGTTTTCACAAGCATTGGCTTGAGATTTAATGATTAAGTGTTGTATGTTTAAGGTAGTGTTTACTAGTGCATTGGGGTTTCAAAACACAATGAGGCCATTTGAACAGGAAATTCACGATCCAAGTAGGTTGGGTGATGTTTTCATTGTCCCCCAAGGCTTATCAGGGATGATAAGTTATGAGGTGGAGAGGTTTTAAGGTCCCATATTTTTGAGCAGGTTGAGATTTCAAAGGAATTATAAATTTTAATTGGTGGGTGAACCAAATTATAAATCGAGCTTCAGAATGTAATTATAATTTTTAAAACACTTAAAAGTTTTGTTTTTAGACATTGAATTATTCCTGGTTGGTGAATTAGTGGTTTTGGGAGCATCTCAAGGGTTCAGGACCTCAAATGGAAGTTTTGGAAGAAACAAACCTAGGTGCACGGTTAGTGCTAACCATGTGGCCAAACCATGTGGCCGATTTTGATAAGGCATGCTGTTTGATGAAGCCGTATAGAACCCAGGGGAAACTGTGTGACTTGGTGCAGGTGTGTAGAGTAACCATGCATGATTGGCACATGTTTTACCTAATTGTTCATTGCAATCGTACGGGGTAGGGGTGCGCTTGGGAAGTATCACCACACAGTTGGTAAATTGTGTGAGGTAACCATGTGGCTTAGAGTTTCTTTGGATAGAGGCACTGCATGATTGGTGCACAGTTTGTATAACCGTGCAGCCTAACCATGTGCCTCTTAAAAGGGAGAAAATTACTATTTTTTCCTCTGACCTTAAAAGGGATTTCACCCCTTTTCCACCCTCATTTGTCCAGAAGGCTCCCTCACATGCACCCTATTCTTCCTCTCCTCCTGCATGGTGATTCTCCCTCATTCTTGGTCTGATTAAAGCATTGATAGGTGTGTTGGAAGTGTAATAGTTATTCTACAACTCCTATTGCTTTTTTATCATTTTCTCTTCTCTGTTTTGATGTGATCATTGTGTGAGCTCATATGCCCTATTCTCTAGTCATTTTTTGATTCATTCATTTTCTCTCGTTATGACTCAAATAAAAGATTGATAATGGATGAGTGAGACTTAATAAGTATGAGGTTGGTGGTCTATGTATTTTACCTTAAATTATAGAATGTTTATAAAGTATTCCATTATGTTGTGTGTTATAATTTCCATGCATCGCCCTTTAAACATGAAACTGATTAAGTAATTTGTTAATTCTTTAATTTAGATAGTCCTCATGAACCTTAATGAACCATTGGAGGATATATACCTCGAATAAAAACACCCCTTTGGGTGTGTCTCTTGTATGAAATGACCCTTATGCTTTAGATTTGGAATTAAAACCACTCTTTGAGGTGTTCTGACTTTCCTTTTTAAAATGAAATAGTTAAATGGAGTTAAATGAATTATAAGTGGAATATATGACTTGATTAGCTCATAATAATTATTTACATTATGCTAGAGCCATACCTTATAAAATAAATGGACAATTTAAATCAAATGGAATGTTTAAAGGAAATAATTTACCCTTATACATGATAAATTGTCATAAAACAACCCAGATACCTTAGTACATTCATACCAGATCTGGCTCTGACATGGCCTAAAGGGAGATCCTGGTCCTAGCGGGTTGGTGACTAGAACCTAGCATCATGCAAGAAACACAAGGGAATGATTTTTTCCACAAAAAAAATATGGAAGACAAAAAAATACAAGTCAGTATGCGCAACACTCCAAAGGAAGAAAGTACCAAAATCAAATAGGTAAAATAATACCCAAATGGTACATCATCAAAAGAAACAACATCTACCAAAATAAAAAACTCATACATGTACCATGTAACAATTGGATCACATCTCCACTAGTCACCTCCATCACTCTGGGTCCCAAGGATCGAGAACATTCATCGCCTCCAAGTAGCGCTTTCCCTTTACTTGGACCTGGCATAAGATAATCTACAAACATCCAAAGGCAAAGATAGGGTGTGAACTATAAATCCCAGTAGGGTCTCACCAAGTGTTCTATAATCAATTCCATAATAATTAAACCAATTATGATTTCAATTTAAATAAAACAAGGCATATCATGGAATTAATATATTTTCAATAAAACATTCTTTCATAATAAAAATGATGGAATATATTTCAAAATAGTCTTAAATGAAAATTTTATATAAAACATTTATATAAAGTCGTTGGTATGAATAAAATGGTTCTATAAATAAATGGCATGTAATAATAAAATAAAACATATCATAGCACCATGTAATAAGCCCTATGGTACACTAGTTTCTAGTAATAGGATTCCCACACCACTCAATCAGTGGTCTCAGCTCAATGTGTACACATGTCCCTCGACTTAGATCGTCGGGACTCAACTCCCCATTAGGGAAAATCATGTCACAATATGTTTATGTAGGTGTTTTCATCATCAAACCATTTCTAGGGGTAAAATGATAGCATGTTTATCTTAATTACCTACTAAATACCCAAGATCACTTGTGCTTCAGTCAATCAATCAATAAGTCATGAGAAAATCAATCATTTCTTATCAATTCAAAATACAATTTCCCAATTTTAGTTTTCAATGTGCCTTTATCATTTCAAAACCAAATCATAGGTTTTCATCAATTCATGCATTTTCAAATCATCTTTCAATTTAATATATTAATATCAAGGTTCAACATTAAATAATTTCCTCAAATCAATTTCCAAATCAAGCAATCATTTTTTCTCAAATCCACCTAACAATTTCAATTCCATTGAAATTATGGATTTTTGACAATTACTATGACCCTTTAAAAATAAAACATCCATCATCTCAAATATAAGATTTTAAATAATTTAAAAACTCATTTCAAATAAATCAAGTAATTTAAGGTTTCAATTATAGGAAAAATCATATGAAACCACCTACCTTTAAATCGCGAAATCAAAACAATGCCTGCAACAGGAACATCAACAAAGAACTAAGGTAAGGAGAATAAAGAATCCATCCTAGGAACAAGATCCATCAAAATATAGATTAGATCCATCAACAATGTGATTATCTATCACTCTATAAGTATAAGATAATGGTATATCAAAATAAACCACATGAGAGGAGATTTACTCACCGAAAGAAGATCCAACACAATCACCAGTGCTTCTATTCACAAGGAGAAGAGGTTAGAGGGTCCAAAACACATCTTAGGAGCCTTTAAGATCTAAAATTTAAGAGGAGGGATGTTAAAATTAAAAATTTCTTGGGAAAATTAATTATGTAAAAACACACACCATGACACAACCCCCCATGGACATAGTACAGAAGGGTTGAAAACATCCATACCATGGCGCAACCGCCTCAGACCATTCCACAGTCACCCCTGGTCAACTAAACTCTAGAAAACACATCACAACCATCACCCAGATCTTCTTTATCTAGGGTAAGAATACTGTACATCCTCAGCACCACACCGCAGCGGTGCCTAACTTGGAAGAAGCACCAAACAGGGCTCCATAGCACTGCCAGACCTCCACAACACAGCTATACCAAAATTGGAAATAGCTATGAAAACTAGCCTCCATGGATCCATGATACAGCCAATCGCCTATGTTGCAACCCTATCCAACATCAAGCTCCCCTACACTACATCCAGATGGTCCACAACATAACTGGGTCTCTCCATGGTGTATCCCATTCACCATGGCACAACTCCCTACTGAAAACCAATATCTTTTCCAAAAACCCAAAAAGTCTCTGAAACACGCCCCTTTTAAACCTTTTTTACACATTCATAGACGAACTCCATTAATTCAAACAAATATACATACCCAAACTTTATGTCATTTTCCCTGATAAATTCTCTCCATCCTTGAAAATCCTAAAATGCACCCAAACAAAAAGGGAGTCAAAACAAGAGTCAAGAAATACCTAAAATAAGGTAACGGGATGTTTCAACCTCCCCACCATAAACACTTTCTGTCCCCATAAAACATATCAAGAATATATCATATCAAATAGATGAGGATGTTGTTCACCCATTAGTCCCTCACACTCTCACGTCTCATGTGAATCAGAACCATGTTGTCATAGCACACGGACCAAAGGTGTTGTCTTCCCACAAATAACCTTTTTCTTGGAATCAACAATCCTAACGGATACTCAATCACAAATAAATCAGGAATAACATCAAGGTCTTCCCAACTCAAGACATGATAAGGGTTAAAAATATATTATCGAATCTATGATACATGAAACGTGTTGTGGATCAAAGTCAACTATGGTGGAGATACCAAATACTAGGTCACTTTCCACACTCGCTCAACAATATCAAAAGGACCCACAAACCTTGGGGAAATCCTTCCCTTTTTTATAAGATTTCAGTGACCCAATTGAGGATAAATTCTTAAAAAAACCTATTCACCAACAAAAAACTCCAACGATCAGCATGGGATTTTTACCAGCTCTATGTCATCACTATTCTCTGATGAATCAATTGAATATTCATCATCATCTCTTAGACTAAACTCATTCCATACAAGGAAATTTCATCAATCTCTAACCAACATAATGGATATTTACATGGCCTTCCATATAAGACCTAAAAATGAGCCATTCTGAAAGAGGACTGGTAATTATTGTTGTAGGAAAACTCAATTAGCCCCAAATAGTCATCCCAAGCTCCACTAAAGTCAATAATGTAATCACGAAGCATATCCTCGAGAATATGTATAGCTCATTATGTCTTTCTATCCATCAGTGGATGATATGTCGTGCTCAAACATACCTAGGATCCCATTACCTCCTGAAGGCCTCCCCAAAATCAAGAAGTAAAGAGGGTATCCCTAACAGAGACTGTAGTAGATGGAACTTCATGCAATCTAAAAATCTCCTGCATATAAAGATGTCTCAAGAACTTCACTTCCCAAATCCATAAATTACATTTCGAAAGCTTTGCATAAAGTTGGTGATTTCTTAATATTTCCATAACTGCTCTCAAATGATGCACATAATGGTCATACCTACTCTTAAAGGCAGTCTTCTTAATTTCAAATTATTTAATTATCAACCGATGATAACTAGATCAAAGATATGTTTTCAAGAACCACTTCACCTCCTTCAATTGGTAAAACAGATCATCAATCTATGGAAATAGATACTTTTTCTTCACCATAACTCGATGGATCTTATAGTTATTAACACATAGAAGAAATTTTCCATTATCTTTCTTCATAAAGAGAAAAACCACAGCCTAAGGTGACACACTCTTGCGTATAAATCCTTTATCTAGCAGATCATCCAACTGAGTCTTCGAAACTTTCAACTCCACTGGTTCCATATGGTAAGAAAGAATAGAAACTGGTTGAGTTTCAGGTACTAAATCAATAGAAAACTCCATATCTCTTACAGGTGTTAAGCTAGAGAATTTAGAAGGAAAAACATTGAGAAACTTGATAAAAACTAGAGGGAGATTGTCACTCAATGTTTCTCACTCCAAATTGAAATAAAACGCTGATATTACACTACCCAACTCTGGAAAAGAAGGTCCAGCTCTACTTAACCTCAAGTCTCATTCTCCCTTAAAGGGACGACACACCCCACTGTGCACGATAAAGGAGACCCTCTAAAGATAACAGTAAATTTGAGCCTTATGAGAAATTAGTCAATCCATCCTGAATATGATGTCAAAAGGTTTCATGTCAATAACTAGAAAATTCTAGGCAAACTCAATCAATGATAAAGAGAAAACACAAGCAGGACACCAAAGACCATGCTCTCTCTTCATTCTAATGGGTGTATCAATATCCATCACATAAGACAAAATATCCATAGGAAAATTTAGTAAATTCACAACATTGGTCGATATAAACAAGTGAGATGCACCAGTGTCAAATAGAGTAGTCACTAAATATGAAGTTATGATGATGGTACCTATCACAGCCACTAGAACCGCATTAACTTCCTCTAGATACTTTTCCACTGTGTGAAGAAGATTTGTTCTGGATGCCTATGGATGGAACCCCATAGTTATTGAAGCATATGATTACATCATAGTAATTTTTGATGTTGATGATCCCATACCACTATGTAGAGCAGAAAATAAATGGAATAACTTTTGTAGGTGTCTTAAGTGACCACAAAAACAACAGATCTTTGGTGCCTCAGTACAAACCTATTTCGAATGTCCAAAATTTCCACACTGAAAGCAAGTCAAAGGGCCTCTGCCAAGCACTGTAGGAGGTCTGGACAATGCCTACTATCTAGAAAAACCACAAGACTCATCATGATTTCTCTTTTCTTTAAAGTAACTCACATAACTTCCATTGGGAGAAAAAGGAACCCCAGTTAACCCTGATTTACCATCTAGGTCAAAATCAACCATCAACGCTCTATCCATCACATTCATATAAGAAGTGTGATTCAGTAAGAAAACATGTGATTGGATTTCAGGTCAGAGACCCATCTCGAATCGTTTATCCCTCATCTTTTCATTGGATACAACCTCAGGCGAGCACTGAACAATCTCTGCGAAACATTTTGTGTACTATTTCATGGTCCTATCACCCTGCTAAAGGTTGAGAAACTACGTGGATTTTTTCAAGACCACTGACTTTGGATAGAACTAGTCAGTAAAAATAACTCTAAAGTCTTTCCACTCTAAACTCTCATGCTTCTTCATCATCACCAATGAATCACACCATCTCCTGCTAGGACCCTGAAGCTTGATGGTATCACATTTCACTTTAATCAAATCGAGCATTTCCAAGAACTCAAAAAGTAGATCTATCTTTTTCAACCAATCCTTAGCCTCTTGAAGATCATTAGATCCCTAGAATGCTGGTGGTTTCTGATGAAGAAATTATTAAGCATGATCTCTAGATTCATCCCTTCAAGGTTCTACTATTGAAGCCTGAATAGGAATAGGTGCAGGTACTTGTTCCAAAGATTGGATAGCATGCACCACTATCTCAACAAGATTTTGGTCCGCTTGAGGATTCACTTGATATGGTTCACCAACAGCTTCCTCCTATGATATTCAAACAACTTCTTAGTGGCATGATGCTACACAACATCAACATACAACATTGAAAGCATCAGCAATGATAATCAAATCAACAAATCAAACAAGAGATACATGAATATCAATTCCATCAATCAAAATTCAAAATTGGTATTTCAACATACCCAGATCAAAATAAGGTAAAATTCTAGAAATCAAATCAAATTATTCATCAAAGATGCTTTCCCCAAACACCAATGGTGACTTAAGGCTCGTTGCGATGATAGTTGGTCAGGCACTTTCTCGCAACTACCTTATAAGTTCCGTCAATCCTACTCATATCTACCAATACAACCCAAAAGCATACTCACATTCAGAAAAGGTACACAATCTAATCTGCTCTGATATCGCTTCGTCACAAACCAGCCTGGATACCCTAGTATGTTGATACCTGAGCCGGGTCTGACATGGCCCGAAGGGTGTTCCTGATCCCCATGGGTTAGCGACTAGCACCTAGTATCTTATAAGAAACACAAGGGAATGATTTTTTCCCAAAACATATAGGAAATGAAAGATATGATTCAGTATGCTCAACACTCCAAAGGAAAAAAAGTACCATAATCAAACAAGAAAAACAATACCTAAATAGTACATCATCAAAAGACATAACATCTGCCAAAGTAAAAACTCTGACATGTCTCATGTAACTGGTGGATCACATCTCCACCGGCCACCTACATCACTCTGGGTCCCAAGGATCAAGAACATCCACCACCTCCAAGTGGCACTTTCCCTTTGCTTGGACCTGGCATAAGATAATCTACAAACGCACGAAGGCAAAGGTAGGGTGTGAGCTATAAATCCTAGTAAGGTCTCACTAAATGTTCCATAATAAATTCCATAACAATTAAACCAATTACTCTTTAAATTTAAATAAAACAAGGCATGGAATGGAATTTACATATTTTCAACAAAACATGCTTCATAATCAAAATGGTGGAAGATATTTCAAAACAGGATTAAAAGAAAATTTTATATAAAACATTTATATAAAGCAGTTGGCATGAAGAAAACAATTTTATAAATCAATGGCATGTAATCATCAAATCAAACATATCATAGCACCGTGTAATAAGCCATGTGGTATGTTAGTTTCTGATAATATGATTATCATACTAATTAAAATAAACATACATCCCCGAACTTTATGTCATTTTCCTGGACAAATGATCTCCATCCTTAAAAAGCCTGAAACGCACCCAAACAAAAAGGTAATCAAAACAAGAGTCAAGAAATACCTGAAGGAAAGTAACAAGATATTACATAAATTGTGAGTGTGATGCTTGGCCCCCTTCTTACTTTCATGTAAATGGTAAATTGATAATGGTATGGATTATATTTCTTGGCCTTGACTTATAATATGGCATGGATGATCTCATGGCCCATATTTAAATATCAAATAAAATGTGCCTACACCTTTATATTATGCCTTGAGTGAACCTTGGATTCCTAAGTAGGAATACCTTGGACAGACTTATTGGTCAAATTAATTATATTACGCCTTGAGTGAACCTTGGATTCCCAAGTAGGAATACCTTGGACAAGCTTATAGGTCAGATGGAATTACACTGCGCCTTGAGTGATACCAGGTTCCTCATTACGAAATGTCTTGGTTAAGGGCCCATAGGTCAAGTGGGATTACCTTATACATGATTTCGACTAAGAGGCCTCGATTAGGGTCGTTGGACATGACGTTTCACACCCCCTTGGTCTAAGATGTTGGACATGGAATTTCACATCATTTTGGGTCATTGGAAATGACGTTTCACACCCCTGATTAGGATATTGGACATGACGTTTCACATCCTTGATTGGGATTGATGGGCATGGCGCTCTATATCCCCTATTCAGATGCTTGGGTCGGTACCCATATTTATACTATGAGACTCATTTATATTATTATTATTTATATGTGGATTCATTGGTCTTACGCCATGGGTCCTCGTTGGTGCATGTATATCTCTGCATATATATGTTACATATATGCTTATATATACAAGATGACATGTTCAGAGATATTTCGGCTTAGGCCAAAGCAGGTATGGTCAGCCAGGTGTCCCACGAGGAACTTGAGCTTGACACAGTTTATGTATATATCATTTACTTCACTGCTTTATTTATTATTCATGTACACTACTTTATTTTATATTCACAGACTGGATCGCATTAGACACCATTGGTGGTGGCCTACTGAGTATATCTCACACCCTGTTCGAGTTGATGTTGGTTACTCGGATAAACCTCATGACTGCAGGTTAGATTCTAGATTGTGCTCCTTGTTGTTATTCATTTGGGCTAGGACTTGGCATGGGAGTAGTGGTTGAGCATGCACTCAGGCTGGCCTCCGGAGTTGGAGTCTTTTTTTATTTATTTATCATCAGTCTAACCCTATTTATGTATTACCTATTGTATGTCTAATATTGTACATTGTAGCATGTTCATGCATGGTGATTTATTCATTTATTATTGATTATCAGTTATTATTATTTTTTGTTGCTATACTATTTATTTACTTCCAATGTTGTTTTATTTGTGTGTACTGTTGTGCTACTTTGATCATGAGGGTATAGTCTCTCCACCACACAATCATTAGGTCATCGCTGCTAGTCGGCATCCTCTGACATACGAGGAGGCGTGCTTGAGCTCATGTGGCGAACCGGTTTGGGGCACTGCTTTAGTGGACCCCAAATCAGGATGTTACAGTGCCCTTGTTTTTTTTTTGGAGGGGGGGTTCTGCATGGCTAGTTCAATTTGAGGAGAGCCCTCTTGTTCTTACCCTCTTTTGTCGAGAAAGACTTGCTGGAAGCGAACTAACACCACATGGTCGTCCTGCTTGCCATAGAAAGAGAGGTGGTTCTTGTTCTTGAACTCGGAGGATGATGAGTCGAGTTTGCACTGGTCTCAAACAGTGGCGCCAAACTTGGACAATGGGAATAGCCTCGCACAGCGATGTCGTGCACGGACAGGGGTTCTTGTTTTTTGACATGGAGGACGATATACTAGGACTACGACGACCAAGGCAGTGCTCAACCTAGACATATCTGGATCTAGACGATGGTTTTTGGCTCAACAATTCAATTTGGAAGATCGGCGTTGCAAGGGAGGTACGACTGAACCCTGGTAAGGGGGTTCGGTCTGGTTTGTTTCCATTGGTTTCGCGGTCTTATTTCATTTGTTTGTTGATGTTGTTTGGGTGTGTCGTGTTGTGTTGTTGTTTTCTATCGTATCCTCTTGTTCATTTACTGCTTTCTATTTCTGTTTTTGTCGGCTTGTAATTGCTTAAGGAAAACCTTGATTCTTAAATTTAATTTCAAGTATGTTTTGATTGTATGTTTATTTAGAAGTTGTTTGAGCTTTGGGTTTGCTCATTTTATCACTTCATTGCAGTTGTTGTCATGTCAACATTCTTTGCCTGTTGTCGAACCATTTTTGATTTGTTCACAATTCAAGAAATGTATATTTGATTCTGAAATTTGATCTTTCATGTTATACAGAATTGTATCTATGTATGAGAATGAATGCAAGTATGTTTTATGTATATGTAACTGCATATGTGACTTTATTCACTCTTGTAATCATTTTAAATATTTTCTGAAATTTAGAATGCAATTGGAGCATGATTTATATTTATTGGTTTATATGTTGTAAACTGAAAATAAATACTCGTTGGTTTCGGAATTTACGAACCAAAATTAACCTAAGCGCATCATCGCGGTTAAATGCGGATTGTCTCGAAAAGTACACCCCACAAAAATAATAACATTATTCTTAAAAAAAATGATACATTTGTATTCCATAATTCTTTTTTTCTATATATATAACATTTATTTCATGTTATATACTTATTTTCCACCACAAATGAATATTTATTTTACTGGACATTCTAAAAAAATATACCACCATCTCCAATAAATACTTCATTTTTAATCATATTTATACAATAGAGATCTCAGGATATTTTATTTGAATATTCATTACTTAACTATAATAATAGAAATAATAATATTTAATTAATTAATTAAATAAACCACCCTGAAACCACCCACCGGGAGTCCGGTGGCCCTCAGTAGACTCCCGGTGGGCCTCCCGTGGCCACCACCGGACTCCCAATGAGAGCACCAGGTCTGCCCATCACAGGCCTCCTAGTGGGACCACCGGGTCTCCGGTGCCCATCACCGGTCTCCTGGTGGAGGGATCTGTAGCCACCGGAAGGCTGGCGGACCTCCGATGGTTTCCATCGGGGTTTTGGTGGGGCTTTGCTGCCACTTAACAACTCAGGTGCTTCTACTTGCAAAGAATTTCCTTCCTCAAACATCTTCAACCTTCTAAAAAATTAGGAATCAAGAAGCATATATATCAGCCATGAACGAGGATTTCAGTGCATAAGAGGTTTCAATGTAGTTGACGCGTATCCTTAAATTAAAATGTTTTATGGTATGGGTGGATTGAAGTCAATGATTGAGAGGTTGCACCAAACCTAGTCTGCCCACTTCTTCAATGACAAGGGTTTAACAGTGAGGTGAGTGATTCAAACCTAGTCTGCCCACTTCTTCAACATGATCATAAGTTGACAAACAAATTGAGAGCAAACCAACAACTGAGATTAAATATGTTTCTTTAAGGTGGGATTAACTATGAACAGGTTATTTATGAATCAAAGTCCCTACATTTTTCCTAATTACACCATCCATACGCAATCTCTTTGCGAAGATCACAATGGAAAATAGGCCTAGCTTTGTTACCCCAGCAATGCATTACTATTAATTGGCGGTGGATCTGGAGGCGTATTCAGCAACCAGCCTTGCAAAAGATGACGCACTGTTCTGCAGCAGCCTGTCGGGCGAATCGAATTCTTCAATGACCCCTGCAAAATCGCAAAACAACATGCGAATGCCAAACACGGTAAGAACAATATGGATGAAGTGAAATCCGGTCTCATTGGATTGGTTGGTTCTCGATTTGATCCAACAGAGTTCAAAATGCGTAGACATACAATTTGCTTAGCGCCTGTTTGTTTTGGACACATTAAGGAGATGACATGTTTTATGCAATAATTTGGGAGAAAAGTGCTAACCATGATCGAGGAGCAGAACCATGTCACTATCAAGGACGGATGTAATGCGATGCGCAATGGTGATGACAGTCGAGTCAGCAAAGTGTTTCCTTAAGGTCAGCTGTATCAGATTGTCCGTGGCCGTATCCACTGATGCAGTGGCCTCATCAAGCACCAAAACCTTGCTCTTCTTCAGCAACACCCGCCCCAAACACACCAGCTGCCTCTGCCCCATGCTCCAGTTATCTCCATTCTCACTCACTGTAAATCCCCGCATAATTAAACAATTAATTGTAGACAACCACTGACTAAATTTATAGTTTTCCCTCAAGTACAATGGTAGCAAAAACAAACCTGTGGAATCCAGCTTTCCTTCCTTCTTCCTAACTTCATCTCCCAGTTGGCACTTATCCAAAGCCTCCCAAATCCATTCATCGCTGTACTCTTCAAGCGGGTCAAGATTGCTTCTGATGGTTCCTTCAAACATGGTCGGGTCTTGAGGGATGATGCTCAGCCTCGATCTCAGATCGTGTAGCCCGATGGAGGAGATGTCTGTGTCATCAATAACAATACAGCCCGCAGCTGGCTCTACAATTCGGAATATTGTTTGTATGAGGGTTGATTTCCCACTCCCAGTTCTCCCCACAATGCCTGTTTTCATCCCTCCGGAGAAAGTGCAAGTCAAACCCCGCAGCACAAGTGGCATGTGTGGGGCGTACCGAACCTAAATCATCGTCGATGAATATGAGAAGAAATGTACAAATTTTTCAAAGCCCCGTTATGGTTGGGTTTGACAACACTTACTGAAAAGTGTTTGTCAGAAATGTTATATGTGGGAATAGGCTTTATCGTATCCCAAGTGTGTAGGTTAAGAGTGTTCTATCTTTTTGAATTTTGTATTTTGTATTTCCTGCTTATCTGTTGTATTGGTTTCTCTATAAATAAAGCTGTCAGACTCACTTGAGGGGCAAAGATTCCGATACCTAGTTCTTTTGAATAGCACTTATTACTTGTAAAAAGCAATTTGAAAAAAAATGAGCAGTGTATAATTTGTTCCTAAAAAAACGCTTACACATTAATTTCAGAAGAAAAGCATTTAATAAGTGGCGGGAAAGGACTTAATAAATAATTTGGAAACACTTACAATAAGTTTTCAGTTGTTGTCAAACAGATTAGTGTTTCCAGATTACTCATTGAAAAGATATTTTTCACCACTTGGGTTCCGTTTGACAACACTTCTTGAAAACTGCTTAAAGCATTCCATTTGACAACACTTACTGATAACTGTTTACAGTACCTGTCACTAAGTATTTCAACATAATTGTTTTCAGATGGTTTATTGAAAAAGTGTTTTTCTGACACATAAGTTGTTTTCTTCTGCAATATAAGTAAAGTGTTTTTGCAGAAACAGAACAGGCAGTACTTAACTTTTCAAACTAATTAACAAGACAGGAGCTTCCGCATCATAAGTTCTTCCAGATTGTTTCTTGAAAAACTATTTTTTTACGACATATTTAAATGGTTTTGTACTTGGATATAAGTGCAATTATTTTTTCAGAAACGACCAAAGTGCTTTTATGTCACTTATTTAAGTGGTTTTTTCTGGAATTTAAATATCTTTTAGAAACAAAATAAACGCTGGTTATTTTTTCAGATAAAATATCGCAAGTGCAAATGCTAGAAGCAGTTTTCAATAAAAGCAGTCAAACAAACCCTTATTTAAGTGGTTATCTTCTGAAATTTAAAGATGTGTTTTTTGAGAAACCTAACAAATACCACTTAAATTTTGAAACAGCTTATCATAAGTGATAAGTACTGTAAGCATTAGAAACAGAGCCCAAAAATACCTGCAGATCACAAATATCGACTTCACCCGAAGACGGCCAAGAGTGGTCTGGCCTGTTTTCTTCTATCACCAGAGCAGGCTCGCTTGGAATATTCATGTACTGAAGTATTCTCTCAACTGATATAATCTTGTTCTCCAAGTTGCAAAGGTTCCATATAAGCCATGCTTGTAAAGTGTTTAAATTAAGTCCATACGTCACCGCCAACCCCGCAATGCCTTCAATGAAAACAATAAGGGAAAAATCAGCGCAAAACAATGAATGTCTCTGCATATGGATGAAAATAAGGGCTTGTTAGGTAGACGAGACAAGGAAAAGAGTTGAAACATTAGAAACTCATTTTCCACTTCTCCTTCCCTTTATCTCACCAAGTTTGCTCTCTACCAAACATACCCTTAAAATAATGAAACCAAATCAAGTACCGGGATCAATTGTTGCTTCAGGCACGGAGATCAAGATTATGAGAGAAAATGCAAATGTTATGGAAGACAGCATGTCCAAGCGGAAGCAAAGCCACTCCATTGCAGCAGCAATGTGAAACATGGGGCGAGAATAGCTGTCCGTTAGGTCCATGTTCATGGCTTGGAATCTAGATTGTTGATCAAAGCTTCTGATGGTGGTTGATCCTGAGATGGTTTCAGAAAAATGCTGTATTACAGGAGCTTTGCAGACTCCAACCAGCCTCGACAGTTCTCGTGCAGATGAGATGTAATATTGCTGCACATCAAAGAGGCTGTGAAAAAAACATTTAAAATGACAAATGCAGCTTCTGAGGTAGGAGCTTTGTGTCTCGACCATGATGGCAATGTGATCCAAGGGAACACAAAAGTAATTCATATATATTATAAAATTCTGTTGATGTTTGTTGATGATGTTGCTCCGTAGGCTTGCCTTTTGTCAATTTGATATACCACCTTGGGTAGACTTCATGAGAAAAAAAGTTACATATCTTTATGGTCCAAAATATAAGAAAAATAAGAATATTTTATTTTATTTTGACACAAATGACCTTCATTAATTATGAGAGAATATGGTGTCAATGTTAATTTATGGGTAATTTTGAGAATACATCATAATTTGTGATGAATTCAATGTAGCCAACCACTTTTAACTAATTTTCTTAATTTTTGTGAAACGGTTTTCTGTTGCATATATTGTGGAAAGGAGGTGGCATAATTTTATTTTATTTTATTTTTTAAAACATAGTGGAGAGTAATTCATATAACCATGCAACTCCTTGAGATTGAAGAGATTGTTCCATGTAAGGTGGCCATAGCTGGTTGATTTTTGACTCGGCCAAACATTCTCATAAGGTTGGTGCAGGGATGTGAAAATGGAATGGAATGGCACGGTTAAAACCGGTATCGACTGCTTTGGCCTGAACCGAAGGCCTGAACCGCATTCGGCCCGGGTCTGGGTCTAGCCAATCAGGTTTTCTAAAATTTAAGGTAAAATTAAAATGATGGAAAATTAGCTACTACCACGTGATGATTTTTTAAGATGTAAATTAAAAAACATTTAAAATTTATGTAATAAGGTTGGACCGGATTCTGGCCAATTTTTGAACCAAATTGGGCCTCTAGCCAGGTCGTCCGGATCTAGCTCGATGGACCAAGCTTTCAAGCCGGATCATTCCAACAATCCTATGACCCGTGGCCCGGCCTGTGCAATGCATGAACTGGGCCAGATGAAGCCCTAGAAAAAAGCCCAATTTGAGATTTTTTGGTCTAGCCCAACCTAACCCACTTGAGTGGGCCCAGTTTGACCCAACCTGACCCTCTTGTCATTGCATTGTTTTTACACATCTAAGTTGAAGCATAAACCTTTTTAACACCTATCTTGTTAGTGAATTGATTATCAAGCATAACAAAAGAAAAATAAATCTTATCAATGTTTTTCTCGATCAAATGGCAATCTACTTCCACAACCTTGGTGTGATCGTGATAGGAAGTGAAACTGGAAGCGCGGGCCAGTGAGGCCTAGGCAGGAGGGTGTGAGCTGCTATGTTAGGTGGGCTGCTGTGTTGGGGTTACCTGGGCCGGGGGTTGCGGGACAGGGTACTATTTTTTGATGCAGTGGTTAGTAATTGGGTGAGCCAACTGTATGGCTATTAACAGCCGTAGTTTCGAGCTGTTAGGAGAGAGTATATCTATAAGATTTCACTTCCCTTTAAAGCTGGATGTGGGGTAGGGCAGGGGGGATTCACGAATGTATTTTGGGAGTTTCAGCCTTACCGGTCGGTGGGTTAGGACAAGGCTTAGGAGAGTAGCGTCTTCCAAGAGATCTTCTTCCTCTTCTTCTATTTCTTCTTCTTCTTCTTCCACCTTTCTTCTTCTCTTCCACTGTCAAACCACTGTAATATAGTCTGATATAATAGAATTCCTTATATTTTCTCTCTGATGTTTTCATTGAGAGTATCTGGAGAGAGGAATTTCTACTGGTTTAAGTGGCTTTTTGTTGAGCATATCTTTAAAGCGGTCCTTGAGAGAGGATCCGGAACTCAACACTCTCCAGTGGGAAACGGAACGCAGTTGCTTGCACAACGGGAGGAAAAGGTATCGCTGCAGCAGAGGAAACGACTTGCACAGAAGGAAAACGATGGGGGGGGGGGGAATCAATGAAATATCACACGGAAGAGGCGGAACATCACACAACCGAGACATATGGCTCGCAGTAGGTTCTTTTATTCCTACTACTTACACTGAAGTTGACGCACCAACTCTACCTAGAATATTTGAAGTGGACAAAAGTAATAGTCCGGGGCGTATGCAGAAACAAATGCAAGAAATCTGGGCAAAATTGGCTAAACTGGAAATGAGCCGGGGCTGTTCATATTGCGGAAGAACCTCAAATTGCCAAGGAATCTCAAACTACAGAGGAACCTCATCTGGAAATTCCAGAAATAGTGGAGATCAAGTGTGTCGTGGAGAAATGCGTGATGTCGCAAAATGATTCAACACAAGCGGTAGCGGAGGGAGAAAGCAGTTTAAAATGGAAATTAAATGTGGGAAACGGAGATCTAAAGCAGTTGCACCAGACAAGGAATTGCGACCAACGGGGGTTCAAGCAACTCCTGAACGATCGACGTGAATGAAAGGAGAGACGAAAGGTATGAAAATAGAGCTAGTTCGGACAAAAGAGGAAATCCCCAACCCTAACAGGTGCGAAGAATGCAGTGAGGTGAGAGTTGGTCCTCATAAGTTAGCAAACACCCAAACTCAAATAATTCTTCCTTTTTCATTCCTCAAAAACTCGATTTCAATGCTAAACAATGTCATTACCTTCATTTTTTTGCTTTTTCTTATAATTGAGATTCCTCTCACAAATGAAGAGCCATAGTTTTAACGATCTAATAAATTCTTAAGGGAAAGATTTGTATTTCATATGCCATAAATTTCATGGTTTTTTTTTGGGGGGGGGTGAAATGGCATTGGGAATACCATGTTGTCGATCAGATTGTTGAAAGTGTTGAATGAAGACCATGATGATTGAAGATCCGAGAATGTGTGACCTGAAAGGAAAGTTTTAAGAGATCTTCCTAAGAGAATCTGAGGGGCATTTAACGGGGTATTGACAGTTTTTCATACTTATGGGGACCCATCATTAATGACTTATTGACTAACAAGATGACATGTTATGGGGTGGCTAGTAACTAAGTAATAGTTTGAGTCAGGGAAGGGCACTGCCCTTGGGAGAGGTGGTTGTATAGCATTGTTCAATTCTTGTTCTACCTTTGCAACCAATTTTATCAATTTACAAAAAAAAATCATTGAATTTTTCTTTATATGTTTGTTTTATCTATCAATGACAAGAATTTGTTGTGATGTTTAAAAAAACAATACTATCACAGTGATGGTCACGCTGTGATAAAGTCCTGAGGACCAACTTCTTATAAAGAGATGAATGGAGAAATGGAAATAGAATTACAATGGATGGATGAAACTCGAGAAACACCCAAGGAATTCCCGCCCAAGCCAATGGTCGATTTGCTAGGCAGCCCTGAACTATATTCCTCTTGATGCCCTCTCTCTCACCCTCTTCCTTTTATTTATAACTGAACTCCTCCCCTAACAAACTAATAATATTCCTCATGATATTGCCTTGGACCCACTGCATATTTCACAGGACCTTCCCTCCCTGAACTGCCCTTCCAGGATGTCCTGCCGATACCCCATGTTCTCCATCACTGTCACCCCCTTGAAAATCACATTGTCCTTAAAGTGAGAAACATGATGAATTTCTGATGCAGTGGCCTCAGATGCCAGTCCCGTGCGTTGTAAGCCCGGTCGTGCGCCACGCTGATTGCTCATCTGTTCGACTCTCCGCAGCTCATGTCCATTGCGCTGGCCTTAGCAGTTGACTTGGTCCTGACCCCTTTTTGAACATTCATCCCACGCAATTTCCCTAATATTCCACCTTGCTTTTGCGCTCTGGGTAAAACCAAGCAGCACCATTGAGTGAAGACTGAGTTGTTGAAGTCGTTCACAATGTGTTCTTGTCGTACAAGCATGCCAAGCAATCTCTGATATGCTCTTCTCCGCTCTATGGACAAGCCTTGAAAATCGGAATTTGTGGGTTATACCGCCATCCAAAACAAATAAAAGAGGAATTTCACCCATGCAATCAGCCTCTTCCTGTATTTTTGTTGTCCTATGAGCACTTCCACTATTGTTGGATGTACTCGTACCCCATGGAGATACCTTCATATTTGGGTCATCACCCTCATGTATCGAGCGATAAGTCATTCTACACAACCAGTGTTCCCTTTGAGCTGAAATAACTTTTCGCCCAGCAGTATGACCAGCAATGGTGGAGAAGCTGTTAACAGTTGATTCAACGCTGATTCCTTCAACTGGCTTTGCGCCCTTTGCCGGGTCGCAAATGGTAGCAACAACACTTGGCTTTCCGATTGCACTACAATTTTGCTCCTCTTCGTTGTCCCTGTCTTGACCAAACTGAAGTCACTCAAGCGCTCTTAAGCAGCCTTCCCGCTCACCATTGTCATCTCTTCTTCCGTTTGCATCGAAGGCACAGGATCTTCCTCGACGGTGCTTCCAAAATCTACAAGCATCACTTCTTTGAGTTGCATTCAAGTGAACTCAGTCGTAGGTCCTTTGGCCAGAAAAAACCAAAGTTCATACATACATGACATGCATAGACGTGTCATTGGTACGTTTATCTTTTCCGGCGTTTGACGGCTCGAGAAATAAGCCACTTCTCACGAGATCCAAGTCTCAGGATCTGTTCCAAAAAATTACAGCATCATGAGTTGGCCAGAGCGCTTGTCCAAACATTTGTCCAGCCTGGCCAGCGGCGCCCATATCTCCAACATGTGCAACACCATGCGTGCTAGAAGCAGAACCAGAACCAGCTACAGACACAGCGGCGGCCCTTGCAGCGAATCCTTCCCGCGAAGATGGAACCAGCAGTGCTGTTGGGTGAGTGTCCCCAACACTGAGTGACGAAGTTTGGCCGTGCACGCCTCCCTTAAGAAAGGGCAGGTTGTGTTTTTTTTTTTTGAGTTACTTTTTTTTAATTCCCTCCCGAAAAACAATTCGGACAGCCTCCTGGCGGTGCGCACCCCTTCTGATGAGATGCAGTCGAGTGCACCTCTGCTGAACGCGAGGCGTCCTACGCGAGCAAGCCGTCGGTAGCACGATCGTCCAGTGAAGGGAACCAACGGCGTGTCGATGGCGGAAGGCGAGGCGGCAGTGCGTACCTTCTTGGAACGTATTCCGACGGTGCGTGTCAGAAGAAGTGGTGAAGTGAGCGTCGCCTTCTCCTCAGAGTCGTAGCCGCCTGGCCGAGCCTTCTGAAAGATGTGCCGGGTGAATGCCTCTAGTCGCGATCAAATCGGCATAAAAAGATGAGGAGGAACGGTGAGTCGTGCGGCCGAGGGAGAGGATGAACAGCAGGTCGTGCGGGCTTCTTTTTTGCAATGCGCGCGACTTCTGATTACGATCCAATAGCACGCGTTTTCGCAGGATGCTCCTCCCTTGATGGGTAATTCGGCAGAGAAAGTCAGCAACGCCCAAGTCTGATGATCGCAGCCCAACTGTGTGCGAGTATCCGACAGAATGAGGAGGATCCGACAGTTCGCCTCCTTTGAGCAAAGAGGAGGCAGCAGCAGATCAGAACAAATGATAAAGTCCAGAGGCCCGACTTCTTTGTATAAAGAGATGAACCGAGAAATGAAAACAGAATTACAGTGGAAGGATGAAGAAACTCGAGAAACTCCCCAGGAATTCCCCGCCCAAGCCAATGGCCGATCTACTAGGCAGCCCTGAACTATATTCCTCTCGATACCCTCTCTCTCATCCTCTTCCCTTTATTTATAACCGAACTCCTCCCCTAACAAACTAATAATATTCCCTAAGATATTCTCTTGGGCCCCACAACATATTCCCCAGGACCTTCCCTCCTTGAACCGCCCTTCCAGGTTGTCTCGCCGATACCCCATGTTCTCTATCACGCTGCTGGAGATAGGTTTGAAATTTTGGCTAATCAATTCCCAACCATTACCGCAACAAAACAATCTAATGTGTAGAATTGGGACTGCACAACAACATGAATTACTTAAAAAGTGTGAATGCTTTGCTCGAGTTTTCAACTAGCAGCATGTCATTTATTGGCAAAAAAACAACAATGACCAAAGAATTTAGTAATTGGGTATGGCCTCATACACCAAAATGTATGAAGACAAATGGAATATTGGTTTTATTTGAGATGAGAAACATTATGACTTAAGCCACGAAACATGGTTATCCCAAGCAAAGTTGATATCCTGCAAATGTGAAAATAAGGCTAGAAATAAACATTGTAGATAATCAAATCAAGGATGTCCCGATCAGTCAATTGACATAATAACTTTTGAAGCGATCTTCTTGTTTGTTTTACTCAGGGTACGCGATGCCAAATAACATATTCCTATCAAGTGTTAGTCCCATTAAAGTATGTTTTGCCAACCGATTTCCCTACTTGTTTAGCTATTGGCTGCTAAATAAAACTCAACCAAAGAGTAGTTCATTGAATTTATCAATAGACTTGAAATGTAGGGATTGAATGAGGAAAAAAATCGAAGGGATTTGAATGCAAGACATTCAATGAAATTCTTTGGATGAGGAATTAAATCTGATTAGCCCATGACAGTCAACAAATGAGAATCTGGCACCATGTCAAACTAATATGCAATCTCATTTTTCTACAAAATAGATCATGTAATATGTTAATACAGAAAAAATATTTTCATAAATGTTACAATCACAGTTATGATTATGCTATCCCTATAAATTCTTTGATCAAAGAGATTGCCCCGTCAGAAGTGTGCATAGTTGGCTGATGCAACAACCAGAAAATTCTAATAGAAATATTCTTACTGAATTTTCAAAAAACCTGAAACTATTTACAAAAATGTTGAGAGATACTGTACAACAGTTAAAAATACCTAAAATTCATCAACGAAAAAAAAAGATATGATTCTTACAGAAGTGAAAAAGCTACCTGATACCAGATGCAGGCAGAAATAACCGGAATAAAGATGATGAAGACCTGCCATGCAACCTGAGACATGACTGCAATTACCCCCACAACCTGTATCATTGAATTGACAAATTGCCCAACTTGAAGTGGAATGTTCATATCCACTGCACTTTGGTCTGTAGAAGCCTGCAAAGTTTAAAATTTCATAGCAAGTCATCAAGTCATATAGCATTTAAAAATTCAGTAATGGCACTCCAAGTGAATTAAAGTAATCGCTTACTCTATTTAAAATTCGACCACTTGGAGTGGAATCAAAGAAAGACATGGGCGCACGAAAAATGCAGAGGTGCATCTTGTTGAAGAGTAGGGTTGCTGTTTTATACCCAGCAGTCACAAGAAGCAGAACACGAACGAGGACACAAAAAGAACTCCCAATAGCCAAAGCTACATAAACAATTACAAGAGTAGAGGCCTTGACTGCAGATTCCACATCTTCTGATTTAGGACTTGCCCAAGCCATCCAATAATTGCTTGCAATTTGAAGGAGCTGAAAGAGAACCATTGCCAAAATTATGAAAGGGACAAGAACTCCTCCATATGTCATTGTTATGTATTTCCAGTATACTGGTAGACCAACTTTGCCTTTCTCCCTTTCTTCTTCTTGAACAAGCTGCCCTTTTTTGTCCACTGTGTCATCTGCTATAGCATTTTTTGCATTTTCCACCTGTTTTGTCTGTGCCAGCATCTTATTATTTCCCGCATTGGGATAATCCTCATTAATACTAAGGTTCCCGGGGACTGAACCTGAATCTACAGAGCTGAATCCTGATAAAGCTTTCTTATGAGCACCCACAAGATCCATAAAGCCAGTGCCAGGACTGAGAATCTCGTTGTACTTTCCAGATTGTGTAATCCTTCCATCTCTCAGTACCTGAATGAAAAAAACTCACATGATTAGTTGGATAACAGACAGGAGAGACAGCAGACTTTTGTAACCTACCAGGATAAGATCGGCAGAAGGTAAAAACTCCACTTGATGAGTAACATAAACTACAGTTTTTGAACCCAAAAGCCCCAGCAAGCACTCCTGCACATCCAAACAGGTCAGCATTCAAATCCATAACAGTTTGATTCTCATTTGATCGCAACTCCAATAATTTAGAAGCATGATTTACATACATCATGAAAATTAAAGAACCCGGAAACATTACCTTAAATAAATGGGATCCTGTATGAGCATCCACAGCACTAAATGGATCGTCAAACAGATAAATATCGGCATCCTGGTATAAAGCTCGTGCAATTTGTATTCTCTGCTTTTGCCCACCACTAAGATTGATTCCCCTCTCGCCTATAACAGTTTGATCACCAAAGGATAAAATTTCAAGGTCCTTCTTCAAAGAACATGCTTCAAGGACCCTCTCATATCTTTCTCGATCCATTTCCCTGCCAAACAAAATGTTTTCTTCTATCTTCCCGCTCTGGATCCAGGGTGATTGAGCAACATAAGCTTTTGTCCCACCCAATCGAAGTACCCCTGATATTTTGGGCACTTCCCCAAGGATAGAAGAAACCAAGCTTGACTTACCCGAACCAACTGCACCACAAACAGCAACCCTCATGCCATGGTTCACCTTCAAATTTATATCTTTCAATGTTGGATTAGGAGAAGATGGATCCCATGAAAAATTACCACCAACTATCTCAATTGAAGCATCAGCAGTACATTTTGGAAGCTTTTCTATAACATCAGCTTCCAGGTCCTCAAGACGAAGGAATGATGCAATTCTGTCAAGGGAAACTTTAGTCTGAGCTATCATTGAAATTGTATCAGGGAGATTATAGATGGGCTGCTGAAGAATCCTGAATGTAGCAAGTGCAGATAATATCTTCCCAGATGTCAAGGGGATCCCCAGCAACATACAAGAGCCAAAAGTTACAACAGACACAAAGGTGGGTGCACCATAAAAAAGGAAAGTTGTCATGGCTGAAGTGTAGACGAATTTCCTCAACCACCCACCCTCATGCTTCCTGAGATCAACAATTTTTGACAAAAATTTCATCTCCCAGCCTTGAAGTTTAAGGATTCTCATGTTTCTTAGGATCTCGGATGTTGCCTTCATTCTTCCATCTTTTGACTTCATTAGGTTTTCTTGATATTTTTCCTGCAATTTACCTAGTGGGACATTTGCTAGCATGGTAAGTACAGTTGCTAGCAAAGCAGCAATTGAAGCAAGCCCGAGATTCATATACAAGACTATCAAGGCCAAAACGACCTGCAAAACGACCATCCATGGATCATGCAAATACCAACCGAAGTCTCCAACTCTTTCAGCATCAACAGTCAGGAAATTAATAATCTCCCCGCTGGTATGTCTTTGCTTTGATTCAAATGACAGTGTCAAACCCTTATTGTAGATCTTTGCAACCAATGCGGCTCGCGCCCTAATTCCAGCCTGTTGTGACCTAAAAAACCAATGCCTCTGAGTCAAGCACTCAATAAGCTTTGCAACAAAGAACGCAGCAACCAAAACAAAACCTTCGTTTTCAAATTGCTGCTGTCCACTGAGGTACTCGACAAATGTATCAATAAGGTAAGGTCCAACATAGGAAGCTAATGTGTAAACAAACGCAAAAAGGGCAGTCAATAAAAATTCTTTCCGCACAGTAAAGAGCAATGCCTTCACCAGTTTAAGTGTGGTAATCCCATCACCCTCCCCGTAGGACTCCAGCTTATCTCTAAATTTTGGGTATGCTGATATAACACTGTCAACTGGAGCAAGCTGAGGAACATCCTCGAGGTCTAGAGTTTTCCCATTACCGACTGCAAATAGGGGACCCATCCAATGAAAGGAAAGGATACTGAGGATATTAGCATTTGAATAAGGGGTAACAGTGTCGCCACCATTGGTCGTCTTCGGCTCTAGATGATTACTTTCAAAAGTTGCATTCCCGGTCAAGAGAGGTTCTTGAAGTAGGCCATCCGCACCCCCGCTCCGTCCAAAGAACCCCACGTAGCAGAAGAACAAAGCCAAAATGACGGAGATGATATCAGACGCTAGGAAGTAAATTGGCAAAGACTGATGCTGCCGAGGACCGGCGATATCAATAACAAGGACATAAGAAGATGCAAAGAAGTAGAATCCCCACCAAATTCTTAATAGAAACGGGAAATTACGCGCGCCTGAATCGGAGAATCGGGAACGCAAGTAAACAGAGAGACTTGACATTGCGAGTGCTCTGACAACCAAGTCCAGAAGTGTCACGAGGTCCACAACGGACCGACCCACGTTGAACCGATGAAAGTAGTCCACGCAGCATATGACGAGATAAAAAATCGACAAACCCAAACAACAGATGAAGGTTGATTTATAGTGACGACGCACTGGATTCATGCACCTCTCTTTCGATCCTTGAACGCAGCGATCCGCCCTGGTTATCTTGCAGGCCCAGGCAATGAACGACACGAGCAACAAAACCGAATGGATGGAAACAGAAACCCCGCGTGAGAACATGGACGAAAGGAGGAGACCGCTGTCTGTATACCATGGCGGAGAAGATGATGGCAACAAGAACATGAAGAAATCTCCCATGTTCCTGGAGCCGGATGCCATTCTGCTCCCCAAAGGATTGGAACGGAAGGCATCAAGGGATTCATATAAGCTGCAGAACTGAGCGCTGGTCCCCAGAGATAGTGGAGAGTGAATCCCCTGACCGCAGTAGAATGCGCGTTACGCCGAACTTTCCGTATGATGCCTATAGATACGTTCATATGATATGCGGTTGAGATATTGATGGGTGTGTTTTTTTTTTTTTTTTTTTTTTTTTTTTTTTGAAGCATCTGAGATTTCAAAAATATAAAAATATCAACATTAATCTTTAATTTAATCTATCATTTATTTATTTATTCATAATTATTTCAAAAATATTTTAAGGGATTTGAAAACCTGAATAATCTTTCACGAAGCAAAAAGTTGTAAAAGTTGATGAAAATAAATAAAGGTCCGGAAAAAGTTGCACATGAATGATGTATTAATGATTGAGATAGATAAATTTTAAAAAACATAAAGCTATATTTATTATAATTTATTTTGGTACAAAAATTACTCTTGAATTATGCACAGCCAAAAAAAAATATTTATAATCATTAAGAATGTTAAAGATCATGCATCTCCGTTTTTTTATAAATTTATTTTTTATGAATAATGTTCCAATAATATATAATTTTAATAATTTTTTTATTGACTAATTACTAATTATTTAACATGATAACTAACAAAAAAAATTCAATGGGGAATTTAGATTAGATAAATTTATACATGGATATGCTTTTTAAACTTATTTTCTAGGAAGTTCAACTTATTAAAAAAATAAATCTATAAAATGGGTCTATCAATAGTCTTATGTTTAAATTAATATATGTTTTTTTTTTAATCTCGACCCATAAAAAAAACCACCATGCATCCAAATATTTGATTACGTATTGCTCAACATATGAGTGGACAAAAAAAATGTCTGAACCGAACCGCAAAGCGAACCAAACCTAACCGAAATAATATTTTTTTTTGTGGTTTGATTTGATGTCCGGATTGAATAAACCCTTGCGGTTTCTGGCTTAGTTCAGAATCCAAAACTGAACCCCACCGTTAAACCAAACCACACCTGTTAAAAAATAATAACAATATTTTAACTTTAAAAACCCATAATGTTTAGTTTTAAAACACAATTTTAAACTTAATATAATTTTAAGTTTAATTACACGATTTAAAAATATATATTTTTTTTGTTTAAAATTCTAATCAACTGACACCACCTGTCATGCCCCACCTCCCTCCCCACCCCAAACATGTATGTCCCCTCCCTCCCCTCTCCCGCCCCGATGCTCTAATATCCCCGACACCGACACCCTAACCTAATCTCATCCCAGCTCATATCCTCTCTCCCTCTATGTCCCTTCCCTCTCCTGATACCCTAACCCCCCACTCCACTCTCATCTACTCCTCCACGTGTCTTGTCATCCCCATTTTGTTTTGTTCCAATCTCCACCGTTCTAATCCCCCTCGCTTTGATACCCCTCTCCTTCAAAATATTTGTTCTTGATCCCCTCGTTGTTCTCAATCTCACCTCCCTTCCCTACCTAGCTGATGATCAAACCCTCGCTCTGGTACACTTGACTATTGTAAAAAAACTATCACAAGCAGCCACATGCAAGGGAGTTACCTCCCTAAACGAGCAACCACTCTACTCAAACTCCACAACGGCTCATACTCTTCAACATCATTCCTATCCAAAAGAAGGATGAACAAATCAGAGTCTGCATCGACTTTCGGGATCTCAACCGTCACTTTCCGAAGGATGATTTTCTCCTTCCTACGACAAAGTTGTTGATCGACGCTATCACTGGATTCCAAACTCCCTCCTTTATGGACGGGTATTCCGGATATAATCAAATTCGAATGTCACCCGAGGATGAAGAGTTTACCGTCTTTAGGGCACCATAAGGTACTTTATGTTACCGAGTGATGCCTTTTGATTTGAAGAACGCAGGATCCACCTATTAGTGTGTCATGCACCGCATACTCAAGCCGGTCCTCAGGACATTAGTGGAATGCTATATGGATGGACAATTATGTGGTTAAATCCCATCAGCGTCGGGATCATCTCAGAGATCTTGAGGAAGTGTTCAGCTTCCTCCGCTCCCACCATCTAAAAACGAACCCCTTGAAGTGTACCTTCGAGATTACCTCTGGAAAGTTTCTCGGTTTTGTCGTCAGATATAGAGGCATCGAGATCGATCCAGAAAAGATCAAGGCCGTCAGTCAAATGCCTCCCCTGAGCAACATTCGAGAACTCTGAGGCTTTCAAGGCCACTTAGCCTACATATGCCGATTCATTGCAAATATGGCCGACAAGTGTAAGTTCTTTTCCCGTCTCATGAAAAAAGGTGCCAACTACTGGTGGGATGAAGAGTGTCATACCACTTTTGAGGAGATCAAGCAGTACCTGCTACAACCTCCAGTTTTGATGTCACCTGTCTCCGGAAAGTCGCTGGTCCTTTATGTGATTGCCCTGGAACGACCCCTCGGTGCCCTTCTCACTCAAAAGAATAACAAGGGGACAAAGAACAGTTTATACTATCTCAGTCGCATGCTCCTCGATACAGAGACCGGATATTCCTCTATCGAGAAGAGATGTCTTGCGTTGATATTCGTAGTATAGAAGTTGAGACATTACTTGCAGCACCATGAGATACAACTAGTGTCTTGCATAGACCCACTGAAGTATATTCTGAACCGCCCCATGTTGACAGGTCGTTTAGCTCGGTGGACAGTGATTCTTCAATAGTTTGACATCAGGTTCATTCTACAGAAAGCTGTCAAGGGTCAGACACCAGCAGACTTCTTTATCACCCATCCGACCCATACAGAGCATTCTCTGCATCTTGACTTCCCAGATGAAGCCATCCTTTCAGTGGATCAAGTCGTACCGTGATGTCAGATGCACTTTGACGACACTTCACGAAGCCCTACGAGCAGGAGACTCAATGATCCCGGACTTAACAGAGTGGGCCTGGGTATTGTCTTCACCACGTCTGCACAGACTGTCCTACCCTATTCGTTCTTGTTGTCAGAAGGCTGCACCAACAATGAGGTCGAGTATCAAGCCCTCATCAATGGTCTCGAGTTGGCCCTTGAGATTGATGTTCCTCACCTACATGTGAAAGGGGACTCCAAGCTGGTCATCAAATAGATCAATGATGACTACGTTGTCAGGAAGCCAGAGCTTGTACCCCTGTTAGAGCACACTCACTAGCTAATGACCCAGTTCCCTTCCTGGACTGAAGCCACCCATCTCCCTCGGTTGCAGAATGGCCGAGCCGATGCCTTGGCTAGCCTTACCGCATCTCTTATAGAGCCCGACCAGAATGATTTGATTATCCATGTGGCGCATCGAAGAGTCATTGCTCCCATCACTCCAGATGATGATGATAGTCAGCAGGTAAGTCATCTCACCACCAGTGTGTTCACATCGGGACCCCGACTCCCCCTGTCGTAGTGGAAGGGACCCCTGGTTGGATAACTCCCTTTATCGAGTATCTCCAGCGCGGTAATCTCTTGACAGACTGAGCCGAACGTGAGCGAGTCCGTCGGCACACAGTGCAGTTCACCATCCAGAGTGGTCCCAGTCTTGAGCAGATCCTCTACAGACATGAGTTTGATGGGATTCTCTTCCATTGCATTCAAGGAGATGATATTCCCTAGGTTATGCAGGAAGTTCATGCCGGTTCCTATGGAGATCACCAGGCAAGGCCGAAACTCTCTCATCAGATCTGAAGGTTGAGCTATTTTTGGCCCACCGTGGTCCGTGACTGTATCGAGTTTTCCAAGAGGTTTCATATGTGACAGATCGATGCTAATTTTGTGCATCAGCCACCAGAGCCTCTCCATACTACCGAGTATTCTTGGCCCTTTGCGGTCTGGAGACTCAATGTTGTGGGACCATATCCACCAACAACAGCTCGCCAGTGCAGGTTCATCCTGACCACTACGAATTTCTTTTCCAAGCGGGCATAGGTAATTCTTCTCAAGGAAGTCAAGGCCCATTCTATCATTGATTTTGTGAGCTCCAATATCATCTACCAATTTGGAGTCCCTCATGCCGTCCTCACCAATAACAGCACCAACTTCCGGGAAGCCGAGCTAAAAAACTTGTATGCTAAGTATAATAGTCGTTCTAATCATACCTCTCGCTATCACTCGCAAGCAAATGGACAGATCAAAGTGTTCAACAAAACCCTCTCTAACATCTTGTAGAAAATATTTGGTCAGAACAAGAAGAGATGACCAAACAAGATTCTTAACGCTCTCTGGGCTTACCGGACAACGACTCGTAATTCCACCAAGAGACCCCATATTTCCTGGTGTACAGAACAGAGGCGGTTCTGCTCATCGAGATTCAGTTTCTGTCACTCCGCACAACCGTCTATAATCAGAAGACACCAGACAAGGTAGCATAAGTCCATCTGGCTGAACTGGAAGCCCTTGATGAGAATAGGCTTCAGGCCTTGCGTAATCTGGAGAGGCACCAGAACAAGATAGCCAGAGCTTTCAATAAGAAAGTTCGTCTCTGTTCCTTCCTTCAAGGTGACATGGTATTGGCCTTGAGAACGCTAATGATTTCTGATAGGGAGCCACCAAAGTTGGAACCCAAATGAGAGGGACCCTATATCATTCACAAGGTTTACCCCAACGATGCATACTCTCTGGTCACTATAGATGGTGAGCGCATTACTCCTCCCACCAATGCAAAATTCCTCAAGCAGTACTTCGCATGAGTGGTCCCTTTCATCCTGCATGACGATAAACTGCAAATGGTCTGAGCTCTACGACCTTAAACTAAGATCCCTTTTGTCATGCCATGATGATAAACTACCAGCAGTAAAACATACCTCATGATCCGAGATCTACGACTTTAAACTAAGATCTCTCTTGTCCTCACTGCAAGACGTTAAACTACATGGGTACCGCCATGCTTCATGTGTCCCTTTATTTGGATTTTATTCATCTTTCACATCCGAAAGGACCCCCTAGAGGCCTGGTCTCATGCCACCTTGGCTCACCTACCATTATGGGCCAACACCCTAGAGGATCTCAAATGACAATTTGATACAAGTCCCGCGTTGCGAATATGGTCAGCGGTCGATACTCAATTGTTTTTTCCCATTCTAGGACACACGAGATGGATACTGTGTTGCAAACATGGTCATCAGTTATCCTCTATCATCATCACCATCCCCATGGTCTCCCAAATATTGAGCGCAATGATTCACCTTTTTCTGCCTTTCTGTCCCACACACACGACATTAAACTGGGCATCTATAGTCCAAGATCTACGATTTTAAACTAAGATCTCTCTCATCCTTTCCTCAAGACGTTAAACTACATAGGTACTGCCACGCTTCATGAGTCCCTTCATTTGGATCTTTATCATCTTTCACATCTGAAAGGACCCCCTAGCGGACTGGTCTCATGCCACCTTGAATCACCTATCATTCTGGGCCAACGCCCTAGAGGATATCAAACAACAATTTGATATAAGTCCCACATTGCAAATATGGTTAGTGGTCGATACTCAATTGTTTGTCCCCATTCTAGGTCACATGAGATGGATACTGTGTCGTGAACATTGTCAGCATTTATTCTTTATTATTATCACTATCCCCATGGTTTCCCAAATATCGGGTTTAGTGATTCACCTTTTTCTTCCCTTTTATCCCATGAACACAACATTAAACTGGGCATCTACGGTCCAAGCTATATGACCTTAAACTTAGTTCTCTTTCATCCTCATTGCATGATGTTAAATTGCATGTCATTTCAAGTACTACGTGTGGCTTGATTTCTGCCCTCGCAGGATACATAGGAATGCTCAGACGTTTTGTCTTTGGGTTCATCCCAACAAATCTTTCCATCTCCTTGGTCCCCCCTGGGTTTAGTTCTCTTCAAGGGATACATATGGTATCATGTGGACTCCTTTTTTCCTTATTCACATTGGGTTTTCAATAGCCCTACCATGTGCCTCCCTCCAGAACATTCCCTTTTATCTACATTCTTACTGCATGACGTTAAACTACACGGCATATATATAACTATGTTTGGCTTGATTCTCATCCTTATGGGATATGTGAAAACACTCAGACATTTTGTCTTTGGGTCCAGCCCTAGGTCTCTTGATATTTTTCAACCCTTTGGCCTGAGGTCCCCCCTTGGGATTGCGCACAGTGTGATGTGGGCTTCTTTTTCCTCATTCACGCCAGGTATGCTTTATCATGCCATGCACATTCCCTTTAGAACCTCGTTCTTTCACATGCATCATTATCGTATGATGTTAAGCTGCATAGAATTCAAGAACTATGAATGACTTGATTCCTTCCCTCGCAGGATACGTAGGAACACCCAGGCATTTTGTCTTCGAGCCCAGCCCCAAATTCTCCACTTTTAGCCTCATGTTGTAAAATTCCCTTTTAGAAGAACGTGGTGTGGTGTGGACTTCTTTTGTCCTCATTCACATTGGGTTTATGATATTCGTGCCATGTACTCCCCCCTATGGGATTTCCCCTTTCATCTACGTCCTTACCACATAACGTTAAGCCACAGAAATATCTAGAACTATGTGTGGCTTGATTTCCATCCTTATGGGATATGTAAGAATGCTTGAACATTTTGACTTTGGGTACAACCCTAGGTTCCTCAACCTTTCCGACCCTTTCAGAATTATCCTATGGTCCAAGTTCTATGAACTTAAACTAAAATCTCACCCATCCTATATGACACTAAATTGCTCTGTCCCAATTTCAATACATTAAACTACAAGCATTTGTGGTCCTTTTCGCTTCGTCCTGTATGATGTTAAATTGCACAACACATTATCAAAATCCCCTTCTTTCGGCCCTTTGGCCTGAGTTTCCTCTTGGGAGTGTATGGTGTGGTGTGGACTTCTTTTTCCTTATTCACGTTGGGATATTTTTATCACACTATACTCATTCCCCTTTGAGACATTCCTTTCATCTACATCCTTACCACATGATGTTAAACTGCATGGAATTCCAAAACTACGTACGGCTTGATTCACATCCTTATGGGATACGTAGGAATGCCCATGCATTTTGCATCGGGTCAAGCCCTGGGTTCACCAACCTATTTTACCCCTTTCCTCTGATTGTCTCCTCAAGTCGTCTATCCCTAGTTGAGCTCTTCAACCTCTGCCCGGCCTCATCAACATTATTAGATACGTTGTGGTTTAGGACCTAGAGTGTTGGATTCTGTATTGACATGCTCTCATTCCATTTCCACACTTCACGCGTCCCTTTGCCAGGATCTTCATCATTTATCACATCTGAAAGGACTCCCGAGTGGTATGGATTCTCAGCCTTATGGATCGCCTGCCATTTTGGGCCAACGTCCCGAAAGATTTCAAACTACATTTGAGATAGGTCCCGCATCACGAATATGGTCAGTGATCAATCCTCACTTGTTTGTTCTCATCCCAGGTCACACGATACAGATACTGTGCTTCAAATATGGTCAACAATTATCCTCCATCATTACACCAACCCCATTTATGCCCTAAATATTGGTTTCGGGATTCACATCCCTTTCCATTCCATCATGTTCAGATGAAGATTCGACGCCCTTGATGTTATCCCTACGTGCACATTTGCGTGTTGAGAGGACAAACCAACATTGTGGGGTCATCCTTGACTCTGCACCTTCATTCCTTATCATGTACTCCCATGCATTGTAAAGATATTATCCGCCCTTATTTCCCACACCAAGCATGAATCACGTGGTCTTAGGGATTTGGGTGAGGTTTGTGCCTACATGTAAGAACCACACTTCCCTACGGTCCAAACTCTACGACCTTTAAACTAAAACTTCTAGTGTCCTAGTTCGCATGACATTAAACTGCATAATAACTACAAAATTCCTCACCTGAGAGGATATCATTCTTTTTGGTATTTTCCATTTGATACCATACCATCCTCAAGAACTATGTGTGGATTGATTCGCATTCTCATGAGATACATAGTGATGCCTAGAATCTTCATCTAAGGTTCAGTTGCAACCAATTTCATCTTTTTGGACTCTTGGCCCTAGCCCCGCTTTCAGGAATGTGTAGTGTGGTGTGGACTTCTTTTTTCCTCATTCACATTAGGTTTATGTACTGCACTGCATATCTATCCCTTGGGGTACCCATGTCCTTCAACGCATGAACTTAAACTGTGGCCCCACCCTAGATAAGTTTAGGATGCCCCATACCAATTATGGGATGCTTCAGTTTCCTCGCCAGAGAGGATTGCCCCCACCAGTGTTGGTTTCTAACAACTATGTGATTCAAGACTATGTGCATCTTGATTAATACCCTCACATAATATGTAGAGATTCCCGGTCACCTCTCCTCGGGCCCAACCACAAGTTCATTAACCCTTCTGAATCTTTTCCCCTAATTACGGTCCAAATTATATGACCCTAAATTGGGAATCCCTAGTCTATGTAACATGACTTTAAAATATTAACCAGGGTCCAGGCAGTATGACCTTAAACTATATACAACATCCTGGTCACACAACACTAAACTATGCATCTATCACCCTCATTTTAACGACGTAAACCCACAAGGCATTCTTGGCCCTCACCAAAGAGGTACTATTTGGAGTAGATTTGATCTTTTTTCAGACTGATATGCTCACCCAATGTACTTTCATCACGATGGTGTACTTTCAAGAGTGTTGGAATTTATTTGAACAACCCATAATTCTGTCACCACGCTTTGCGTTCTCTCTATTCCAGATCCTCATTCCCTTTTACGTTTGAAGGAACCCCATAACTGCTAGGATGCTTGGCCTTAAGGCTTGCCTATCATCCTGGTTCAACATTTCTGAGGACATCAGATGAAACTTTGAGTTTGGACCTGTGTTTTCAAATAAAGTCAGTGGTTGGACCTCATTTTCTTATTCCCATTTTAGGCTAATGTGATGCAGATTTTGTGTTTCAAATTTAGTCAACAATTATCCTCCATCGTCATTCTGCCCTTATTGTGTTCCAAATTTTGGTTATCATGATTCACACTTTCCATTCCCCTTCATTCGAATTTATTCCAATTCCCCTGGAGTTATCCCACTTGTGTGCTAGAGCATGTTGGAAAAGGGAGGTTTGGCTAGTTTGAGAACTCTATTCTCTAACCACGACCCCCTCTTTCCTCCTGAAAACTCGGAGTGGTCATTCAGACTCTGGATTTATGGTGATTGGTTGGCACTCTTATATTCAAGGTGAATAATTACTTGGTCATCCCTTGTTTCTCACACTGGGCATGACCCACGCGATCTTAGGAATTGATCGCTGGTTGTTTCACAAATATGATTAAGATACAGTAATCAAAGCAGACAACGAAACTTATACACACAACCAAAATAAGTGAGTGAGCATGAAAGTATGTTTATTTTTCCATGAAAATTATAGCCCCCATGGATTGGACCCTCCAACAGATGGGTTTACCTCTTCAATGGAACACCTCAACTCCACTAATCTTTGGCGTGTGGCCTCCATGAGTTGTTTTTGTCTGCTAAGATCCCTCTCTTCTTTTTTAGCCAGGTGGCACAGTTCATTATCCCTGCTCAGTGCCCAATCCTTATCATCTTGGATGTTAGCCATTTCACAGGATGCTTGCCTTAGCTTCTCTTCGACTTCTGCCAGCTAAGCCTATAATTGTGATAGGAGCTCTGTTTGGGTGTCAATGAAGGAGGAACACTCATCTTTCCACATTCCTAAAAACTAGTTCTCCTATTCAGCCTCCTAAAGCTTCTGGGTGTTGATTTCCTTCCTCTGCTGTAAGTCAACACCGAGGCCACACTCATCCTCCCGCACCTTCTCGACAAGGTAATCTCGAATGATCACATGAGGGTGCCGAGCATCCACTCCTCCAACGCATAGTTTGCACAACCAAGGATGAAGTTTTTCTATATAGAGTATCCACTCCAATTGTGGGGTGTTATCAATGAAGTGTTTGATCAACTTCTATGACCGACGATGGACGACCTTGCTATCCTCTTCATCAGAAGCAGTCTTATCCCGCTCCTCTGGACCAACTGGCTCGTATTCAGGAAATGCCTCCAGGAGATCAGCAGTAGGATCTTCTTCAGGTTGGTCTTCATCAATGGATTCTAATTCAATGATGTCCACCCAGCCAACTCCAGACTCTATCTCGCTAATGGTATCGCTCGTCACCATCGGTTGCCCATAAGGAACTATGGTCGGGTCAGCCCGAGCATTCAGTTCTATATGGACCAGCGCCCCTCTTTGGAGAGGAGTGTCGAGTTCTCCAACCACTTCCACTAGAATCATGCATTTTATCTTGAGAACTATTTAGATATGGGTCATGTTGGCTAGTTTGATTAGGCAAACAACAGATGCGGCCTCGAAGGCAGGGAACTTACGCTGGTCAGCCACATGATCCTGCCTTGGGCCTATCATTGTCAAGATTCCAAGGCATGGTCCTCCATAAATGGTATTGGACTTTGAAGGTTTCAATGAGACCAACATCGCTTCCCCAACACTGCTAGACTGTGTAACTATCATCTCATCGGTTGCAGGTTCTGGTGTTTGATTCTCTACGCCTATCCTTGTACCTTCATTCCCATCAGCGAGAGCACTTAGTTCAAGATCCTACTACATAGATAGGTGTTAGTTAAGAGACCAAAATAAAGTAAGAAGGACAATTACATAATGAAGGTGAGTTAGAGCTTACTTCAAGAGTTGCGACATACTTGCTTGGAGAAGTCCACTCTGAGGCCACTATTTTGCCTTCTTTTGGAGAAATCCGCTTTGAAACTGCTTCCTCGTCTCCCTTCTAGAGGTCTTACTCACCAAACTCCTCCCCCTAGGAACTATCTGAGTCATCAATAAGGGAAAATCATTCCTCTAGTTGAGTCTCCGACTCCATTGGGGGGATGGTCTTGTTCAAAAATACCCTTAACCACTTTGTCAATGGTTATGGAGTACCTCTGGAGTGCACCATTCTCTACAGTTCCCATACAAATTTTCTTCCCTTAGGTGTGACCGCATTAAAAATGGACTTCGCAATACTGAGTTACCCCATCTCCATTCCATTCTTGTTTAAGTTCACCTAGAGGTTGTCAGTACTGAGGTATAACTTACAGAATTCCCAGTCTTTCCAGGCCTCTGGATAAACAACATCAGAAGGAATCACTACTTGGCACACCTAATTCTCTAGGGACTGAGGCTATTTCCCACAAAATCCCCTTGATGATTTCCCTCTCTCTTGGGTTCCTCTGGTCAGAATAGTTGGGCTCAACTTTGGTGCTTCCCTTTCTTCACCTTCCATCGGAGCAGGTCCATGGCCTGCAACCCCTGCTGTTACAGCCTCGTTGCCCTGGAGTACGTTGGCACCAACCTCACTATGTCCCCCCATCACCACTCTCTGACATTGAGGTATGGGTACCTATTCTTTGCTAGCCCGATTAGTAGGTTGCTTCAACGTCTCTCCCGGGTAGCCAGCTGCCCAACTCAGTGCATATATGTGAACCAATCCGAATGCAGCGGTGGTCAATGGAAACTCGTTTTTCATCTTCCCATCCTCCCATGTGAACATCAGCAACAACTGTCTCATTACGCATGGATTATTCTCATGGAGCACCCCCGAATACATCTTTAGGGCCAGTCTATGCATGAATCTAAATTTTCTCACGAACCGGTGTGGAGTGTACGACTCGCATATGGGTTCACAATCTACCTACGCCACCAGCACACCATCTCAAAAGGACAGTAGGTACGATCATTTCTCGATGGTGTCTGTTCCATCATCAGTATATACTATAATTGATAGAGGAAATGGTTGAAAGATGAATTGTTCTGCCCGCCCCATCTTACCCAACACAACCAATGTGTCTAGTCTCAGTGGGGCACTCCCTATGATATTCAAAATTGTTGGTTGAGAGTGTATCCCAGGTGGAGCAATAGGTTTGAGATATTCATATACCCCCATACGTGCTAAAATATAGCTATACATGAAATGGAATGGTCCACATACTCGCAACGACCTCTTTCCCTCGCTGATGTGCTAAAGTAAATGATATAACTTCACCAACACTAGTAATCCCAGATTCACACATTATCTACCATCCAATCGCACCTCCATAATGAAAGTGCTCGGTTCTACTCCCATGTGATCATCTCTGAACGGTAGCACCCACCCACAGATCAACATCGAGATGAATGTGGCCAACCTAACTATTGGATGCTGCTCAGTTTTGACACTGTAACCCCATAGATTCCACTGGCTATCCTCCAAGATCCACCAGTATGAACCCTCTTTACCACACTAAGACACTCTTGGGCATGTGGGGGGGCCTTGTTGGTAGTGTCCCTTCCTTCGGTGGGAAGTTTAGAAAGTAGTCGAATCACTACTTGAAGTGGACATCTCGGGTGTTTTGATTATCATCATTCATACCTGATACTAAATCTAGTAGTGCCTTTGACAGAGGCGGTATCTATTCCGCATCCTCCCAGACATTCATGGTAGGAAGAAAATCATCATAAATACCTCCCAAGACCGGGATTCCAACAATTTGATGAAGGTCCCAGAGGCTGATACCAACCTCCCCTTGGTGCATATGGAATGTGTTGGTATCCGACGACCACCAGCTTAGCAGTTCCAGTATAAAATCCTTCAGTCGAGAAACTCTAAATTGAGAAGCCCATGCTCTTTCATATAGACCTACCCGCCTCATCACAGTCTCAAACATTTCACAGGATGCACACGCCCAGTAGGTTCATGGCCACTCATCGGTAAAGTTTCCTCCCTAGCACATATCCATCGCTTATCTAGATTCCCAAGCCCCACCTTGATGATGGTCTTATACAGATGTGGAGACATCTTTGCCTCTAGCTCTATACCATCGATGTTGTTGACGTGTTTGTGAAGGTAATACACTCTTATAGGAGTATTATCCTTTCCAGTATGGCCATCCACAACCCTATACCATTGATATTGTTCTTGGGTGCTTCTGAACTAGTAAGCTAGTTCATCTCTATTTGCCTCTGGAACGAAGATGTCATCCCATAAGCTGAAGCCATATAGTGGCAAGTGCTTGCACATTGGATATTCCTTATCTAACTTTTTCAGTAGTGCCATAAATGATTGGTGATTATAGGGGATCCAAATGTATTAACCTATCTAAATATTGTTCTCCATGGACTCCCTCCAAGCAACATCGACACAGACCTCTCGAGCAACCTCCTGAGCAGCCATTGGCCTAAGGCTTAGAAAAATTTTCTGGTCGGTTTGTAAAGAAGATCATAGAGATCACTCACAAAGATGGTTTGTAAAGAGACAACCCTCTGTGAACTAGCCTTGATCTCGACCTACATCACAAAAGGAAGTAGCAGACCGCGATGCACCAATTCGCTGAAGCATTCGTAGAGCACCAGACCAAAGAACCTAGTTCACGTAGTCGTGTTCGCAGGGAGTATTGCTTTGTGAAGAGAGAGAAATGGTGAAGTATTTCACAGAGATCCAAGTATGAAAAAAAAGACCCTTGTTCACCTATTTATAGGAACGGTTGGCCTGGGATTTGTGGAAACTTGCACCCAGGCTTTGTGGAAACCTGCGCATAGGATTCGTGGTGACCGCCACCTGTGCTTCACGACACCCTTACAGTTATGCTATTTCATGAAGTCGGTTCACGATGCCAGTTTGGGCCGATAATTCACGTTTTCGCTTCACAATGCCACTTCATGATGACATTATGTGATCGTGCTTTGTGATCCATATTTGTAATCCATCTTTGGGATATACCTTTTTGTGATCTTTTGAGTTTTTCAGTAGCTTACCCTTAGAATCCAACCCTCTTTTCCTTCAACTCCCATTCTGAGGGGGGGAATTTTTCGGCGCCGAAATTCATGGCACTTGAGGAATGAACAAAGTCACAGGGTTCAAAGTAAATCAAGACTCAAAATGGCCTTAAAATCTATCAAAACTATCCCAAAGGTCCTGGTTCACAAAGACCTTCACAGATCCACCCACCCTCTACGACTGTGAACATCTACGATAGACCCTTTGTGAGTATGAAGAATCCCGACACATTCACAGCATCACATGCTATCCAAAACCCACTCACTGATGGCCGCCTCAATGATCCCCTTGTGCGACTCGAAGAATCCCTGCCTCTCTGTGGCATCCCCTTGTCTCCACAACGAACTCCGTGACCTCCCCTTTGATGGATCCTCTATCAGTTCGATGTCATCCCCTTCTCTTCTTGATGCCCAGATTTTATCTGCGGTGAGATCTGTGACCCCCGCCGACATTCCTTACCTATAAATAGCAGGATAACCCCCCTTCAAACCACTATCACTCCAACCTTTCACCTTCCATGCTCTCGTTTCGCAAATACCTTCACAAAGTCGAAAAATGGACCACCAAAGGTACTTGGCCTCTATGAGTTTTTCCTCCTTGTGCTCTTCATGGCCCCCACATATGGTGGGGATTCCCTTTGCGAAGGCCTATTCCCTTTGTAAAGGAGGGATACCCTTTGGGTTACTTGAGGCTTCGTGAAGCATTAAGCCTTCATGAAGCAATATCCAAATAAAGAGTCCTTTGCTAAGGAAAAGTTATGCTCCATTTAAGACCTCCCTTCATGAAGCATCAGTCCTTCACGAAGAGCCTTTCTTTCGAAAATAGTATCCTCTTCACAAAGAAAAAAAGATTCGCAAAGGCCATTCTCTTCACAAAGCGCCAAAGCTTCATGAAGCCCCTCTTTTTAAGGTCTCCTACTTTGTAAACCCCTCTCATGTGAATCCCTCTAGGCTTGTATGAAGTGATTTCAAGGTTCCCCGAGTGGCGCTTCATGTTGCGTTTCCCTGCCTTGTGCTTCTTTGCATAGGCACGCTAATGACTATTGCTTCTTCTCATAGTTACGCTAACGTGAACCCCATAGTGGATTACTCCATAACCCCCGTTACCTGGAATTTCTTATGTCTTCTCTTCCCCAAGTGCAGGTTGGTACAAGTTATGTAAGTCCTAGGGGTAGGGAGAAAGTCTCCATCATCTGAGCTGCATGACGTTAAACTGCCAAGCAACCCCACGTCCTCAACACATGATGTTAAACTGTGATCACTGCATGAGTGACAATCCTGAGAGGACTGTGAAGAGGATGTGCATCAACATCCTCTCACTCCTCCTCTCCAGCTACACTTTGTCACCTTGTGCGCCTTGGGAATCCCTTGTGTAAGCCCCAACACTCCTTGATAGGGTGATCCATGTACAACGGTCATATCCTCCCCATATATCTGGACTCCCACTCAGGCTTCCTCTCAGAGTAAGCTCTTGTTTCCTCTATGGGACACTAACCATGCATAATCCTCACACCATCCTCCCTCACAGATGCACCTTTCACCACACGATCATCAGGCCTATTGTTGCTGTAATGTCTCAAATTTTCCATGTATTTTTTTTAAATATTATATGGAATTATTACGAGACCATACTTTATGACGGCGTGTGATTCTCAGGCCCGGGATTCCTAGAATAAATGTTTGAAATATTTTAAACTCTAAATAGCGTGTGTAAGAATTTTTCCTAAAAAAGTGGGATAACTTTTAAATGGGTGCCTTAATCAGAAATTCGAGGGCACTGTTGCATCCATAATAGTGATTTTACCTTAGGCGAGGCCTAACATTGACCGGTGCAGGTCAACTGTAAAAGTTATTTTTTGGACGTTTTAAAGGAAATGAAATAAATTAATAATTTATTTTATTTTAAACATTTCATTAATGAAACAACCTAATAATCCCTTATTAATACCTTCTTATGGAGAATTTGAAGGGTTATCCACATAACCCTATGAATTGATGATTTTCATTGGAGCTTTGAAGGAGACCCTGTTGGAAGATGAAAATGGATCAATCGATCGATGCATCTTGGATTTGACAAACCTCACCAATGAACACGACACGACGATCATCCTCCAACCAAATTGAGGTAGGGGTTTTCTATTTCGATTTGTTTTTCTCCATTCTTCAATTAAATGATGAATGTGGATCAACCCACGAACAGGTTGATCCGCGGATCGTGCGTTCTTACGGGAGGGTGTTTATCTTTGTTTCCTTTGGGGATTGTGATTCTAGGAATTAATTCTTGATGATAAAAATAGTTATTTTTATTCACTATGTTAAACCTACTAACAGGAGCAGGTCAATGCTATGACAAACAACGATGAAGGTTCATTCCTCTTCTTGTTTATTGAATTTCTTCCCCCTTCACCTTGCATTATTCACGTTCTTCATGGAGAAACGAACAACAGATCATTGCAAATCTATTTTGCAATGGAATAATCCCAAACTCAAGATCAAACATCATGAAAACCTAGAGGGTGCGATGGTGATGGTGGACAACGAATCGACTCGGATCGTTCTTCGAGCGTTCCTCATGAGGGTGGATCAAAAATTGTTTTTGGGGCCGATCGGTGGTCCGAAAACAACAAAAACAGCTTTGTGGCATCAGGGAGACCTAAAACCTAGAGTTTCGCGACGATCAGATGACCAGATCGATGAATCAATGATCCTTCGGGGTGTGGGATGAAGAATGACGCGTCTGGAATTTTCCAAAGAACATGACGTGTTCTCCGATGAACACACCATGTGGGAATGACATGGTGGAAGCTAAGGTTTCCAAACTGCACATGGTGGAGAACATGGCGTGATCCCAAGAGAATACAACATGTGTTCCCCACCTAGAAATGGATGGAGTTCCGGGTGATAGGAAGCACTAACACGACGTGTGAACATTGTCACATAGCGTGTGGGTCCTTACGCAGACTCAGTGTGTATCTCGAGAGATATGTAGACATGAGGTGGAGTACACAACATGTACTCCACCACACTACCAGACCTGGCCAGATATGCAGACCACCCCGTGTACCGGTACATGGTCTGGGACACACAGGTTGAAGCCGTGTACGGTCACATGTCCAGTACACACGAAGTCTTTCCCAAATAATGGAACATGACGTGGCATGCTATTACACGTCATGTATACCTCCTTCTACACAACACAACTTTGATACAGGCCGTTGTACACGGGTAGTACCTGGAGTCAGGGGACACGACGTGTGACCCCTTCTACATGTCGTGTACCTTTCTATACGTGGCTTGATTCAATTGTCCACCGTTCCTTGGACAAGTTCCGTTTGGGTTAGTACCCCCTTTGCTCATTCCCCTAAAGGCCAGGTTTCGTTTCCATCCACAGGAGTATGATCCCTTCATCAAGACTTTTTGGATAGAGTTAAAATCCCTCCGAGAGGCTCGAAGAGAGATACTCTACCCATTTTTGACCCTATGTAGAGTCAGGTATTGGTGTGACCAATCCTACATGATGTTGATCCTCTACCTAGTAGGTGAATCTGGATGAGTAGTGGTATCTTCCAAGGCCCTAGAAGTGATCCTCATCTGTGTATCGTGATAATTTCCCACTCAAGAGTGTGTTCTACTAGAATGAGTGTATCTGTTCTCTCTTCAGATCTATCAGGGAATCTATCTCTCTCATGGATTTTCCCGACGAATAGTACTTCTTAGACAGACGTCATCAGAGCTATCAGACTTATGAAGTGAGTTACCCTAGATAAGTGCTTTGTGGAATCTTCGAATTGAATCCCTATCATGGGTATGGGGTTATTTTAATTTACCTATAGACTACAGGTCTGGGTTTCAAGTATATCTGGATGTGTTTCTCTTGTTATATGTTCAGTTGACATAAACTGTGTAGAGTTGACCGTACCTTTACTTTGTGTTTGGATTTATGGTTTTTAGGGTCCCCTACTGAGTATTGTTATACTCACCCCTTTATAGGCTTTGCCCGCACATATTGTGTCTTGTGTAGATGAGCGTCCTTTTGATAGAGTTCAGGGCGGACCCAGACTAGACCGAGCTTTCTGAGTTCCTTATAGGCCGAGGTGTTCCTATGGATATGAACTGCAATACCAATACCTACTTTCTTGCTTACAGGTTGGACTTTGTAGTTTGCATACTCTTTATTTTGGTGGTCTTTTATTCTTTCCCAATTTACTTTCTGCAATTTACTTTCCGTTGTACTCTGTTGGTTGGGTTTAGTTATATGCATGCATTTTTTTCCTTAGTGGTTTTTACTTTTCAGAATTTTTGGGCTTGGAGATGTCGTGTGTGTGTACAGGTACTTAAGAAATGTCTCCCATGATGGTGATATGTCTTCTTGGTGCTAGTCACCAGCCCCTGGCCTATTGGAGGCAGGCTTGGGGAGTTGCAGAATGGGCCCCACTAGGACAGGTCGTGACAGAGTGGTATCAGAGGTGGTTGGTTCTACCTTAGGACCAAGAGTCTGTGATATTGGTTTGGGGAACAATGTCAAGTGTTTTGAGTTCGGACTTCAGGCCAGAGACTCTAGTGTTGGTGCGAGCGACTGACGTACCCATAAACCAGAACTCTGATAACCTACTTTTTGAATTGGAATATGAAAACGCCAGTTTTAGGGAAATAAAAGAATGGTACATGCATCATATAAGAATGGGTTGTGATTTCCATGTCCTTTGTGTCAACTATCCAGATATACTCCTTGACCATGGTACATCTTTTTTCTTTATAGGATGCCTCCGTGATGCATACCTGCTAGGATTCGGCATCTCGATCATAAGGATGACCCCCACAATGACAAGGCTTTAATTCAGGGACCGGTTCCCTAGGCATTACCTCCAGGTGGTGCACCTGTTATACCACCACCAGTGGGGCAGCATGTGGTACCTGTAGTACCAATAGATTAGGAGTGCAGGCTGAGCGTGCTCTATGAGTTTCATAGATAGAGACCCCTTAGGTTCCAAGGTGATCCCAACACTCAGGCGGCTGAGGACTGGTTTGAGGTGGTGAACAAAGTTTTACATCTAGTGAGGACACATGAATACTACATGGAGATCCTAGGAGTGAGACTTCTTTAGGTTTCGGTGGGATGATGGTGGAATTTCACTATGCATGATCACGACGAGGAGACTCTTTCATGAACAGAGTTCGAGCAACTCTTTAGGGAGTATTTTTCTCCAGTTACGCTGAGAGTAGTGTGTATCTAGGAGCTCCTTCAGCACCAGCAGGGCAGTTTAACGGTGGTTGACTATTAATCAAGGTTCACCAACCTCGCCAAGTACTTGATAGATATGGTCAGGGATCAGTACTTTAGAGATCAGACCTTCAAGCAAGGCCTAAGACGGGACATTCAGGCTAGTGTCATGCGTATTTTCATTTCAACTTATGCAGGAGTGATCAAGCAGGCTTTGGTGGTCGAGAGCTTCTTGGCTGAGTAGAGATAGCCAACGGTAGTCAGTAGCAAGCAGACAGGTGAAAAGACCTCAGCAGTAGGGAGATGATTTCATACATAGGGATCAGGATGTGGGAGATGTCACAGGAGGACCCAAGAAATGGGATTTGTGGTCTTGGGATCTTAGGATGGATCTAGTCAGCCTAGGGAGAGGCGACACTACTCATGCGACGATAGGGGACATATCTTTAGATACTATCCAACCCATCGAGCAGCTGACAAGGAGGTGGTGGATGGACCATCGAGGTAGAGGCAGAGGCTAGAGCAGGCAGACCCGCCAGGTGGCAGACATGGTGGAGGAGCAGAGAGAGCTGCAGGTGGTGGCATATGCTTTGATCTACATTCACCACCACCCCTAGGAGGTCCGCACCCAGCTCAGGGAGCTGGGGGAAAGGGGTGGGGACATCTGCATGCGGTCAAGGCATATGACCCATGGACTCGAGGGATGATCCGATGTATTATTTGTGTCTTTTCTACCTTAGATACCATACTTATAGACACAACTGCTAGTCATTCCTTCCTTGCCACATGTCTTGTGCGAAACCTTGAGATTTCGGTAGAGCTGTTGAATTGAACCTTATGCTTGGAGACACATACGGGAGGAGACTCGATGATCACACATCTTTGCAGACGGTGTGATCTTTCCCTTGGAGGAAAGAGTTTCGGTTGTAACCTCTTAGTGGCAGCGTTGAGGCCTTACGGTGTCATTATTGGTATGGATTGGCTATCTTCGGTCCATGCCCATATTGAATGCTTTAGGAGAAGAGTGTGGTGTGTCTACAATGATGGAACAAGCTTTTCCTTTATTGGTGAAAAGGAAACCCAGGCAACACAGAATGGGCTCATGCATAGGAGGGTGCAGTTGATCACTCATGAGTTGGCCAACCTTACCCTTAAAGCAGCATATGTTGTGAGCTTCCAGTTCCCAGCAGTAGTGGCGGAGTACGATGACGTATTTCCAGAAGATGTTCCAAGATTATCTCCCTGCCAGGATATTGACTTCTACATCGACTTACACCCTGGGATGAAACCAATATCTTCATCAGCATATCAAATGTCCCCCACAGAGCTTCACAAGATGAGGGTGCAGTTGGAGGATTTACAGAGCAAGGGCTTCGTAAGGCCTAGTGTTTCACCCTGGGTGGCCCCAGTTTTTTTTTCCAAGAAGGCAGACATGATTTTGAGGTTTTGCGTGGATTACCGGTGCCTGAATCAAGTAATGGTGAAGAATAAATATCCACTTCAAAGGATCGATGTTCTCTTCGATCATCTAAGAGGTTCACCATGGTTCTCAAAGGTTGACCTTCGATTGGGTTACCTCCAATTACGAGTACGGGACAAGGATCTACCAAAGATGGATTTTAGATGCCGTTATGGTCACTACGAGTACATGGTGATGCCTTTCAGCATGAAAAACAACCCCACAATGTTCATGAGACTTATGAACTAGATATTCTAGCTGTACTTAGACTGGTTTTTAGTGGTCTTCATTGACGACATCCTTGTGTACTCGGTGTCAGAGGAGGAGCACATAAGACACTTGCAGATGGTTCTAGACGTACTCCAAGAGCACCAGATTTATGGGAAGCTATCGAAGTGGTAGTTCTGGACATATGAGGTCCACTTTCTAGGACATGTTATCTCAGTAGATGGAGTAGTAGTGGACCTAGCCAAGGTCGAGGCGGTGTTATCATGGGAGCCACCCTGGAGTGTGACCAAGGTGTAGAGATTCCTTGGGCTGGAAGGATACTACCAGAGATTTATCCCAGATATCAGCACCGATGATAGCATTGAACCAGAAGGTGAAGCCTTTTGTATGGATGGAGAAGTGAAAACAGTCATTCTAGAAGTTGAGGTAGAGTTTGACAAGTGCACCAATCTTGAGATTTCTAGAAGAGGGTGTCGAGTACGTAGTTTTCTATGACGCATCAGGGAACGGGCTTGGATGTGTCCTGATGCAAAGGTGGGAAATGATTACTTATGGTTTGCGCCAGCTAAGTTCACATGAACAGAACTATGCGACCCATAATCTTGAATTGGCAGTGATAGTCTTTACATTGAAGATGTGGTGACACTACCTGATGGGAGAACAGTTTATCATCTACTCTAACCAAAAGAGCCTCAAGTACATATTCTCATAGAAGGATCTGAATCTAATGAAGAGGCGATGGCTAGGGTTTTTCTAGGATTATGACTTTGATATCATCTATACTCCTAGGAAGGGGAACACTGTGGAAGATTCTCTCAGCAGGAGATCGAGTTCATAACTGTTGAGAGAGTCTTCAGAGTAGTTGGCCTTGCTACAGTTATCATTTGTAGATGGGGAAGATGCAACTTATCTTCAGTTTATGGTTGTCACCCCTCCAATCTTACAGTGATTCAGGGAGGCAAAACTAGGGGATGTAGACTATGAGACTTTACGTGCTCAGTTATCAACTGGACATGCTCCTGATGGATATTCACAAGGTGATTAGCATGTAGTCCTTTTTAGAGGGTGCATAGTTGTGCCAGTGGTGTTAGGAGAGGAGGTTCTAAGGGAGTTTCATACATATACCTTGGCGGTATATCTTGAAGTAGAAAAAATGTACCAGGACCTATGACGTTAGTTCTGGTGGATGGGTATGAAGAAGGCAATAGCAGATTTCGTTTCTCGATGCCTTACGTGATAATAGGTGAAGGCCGAACACCGGGTTCTAGCAGGGTTAGTTCACCCCTAGAAGTGCTGGAGTGGAAGTGGGATGGAATATCTATGGACTTCATAATGGGTTTTACACATAAGTCCAAGGGACACAATTCCATATGGTTGATTGTTGACCGACTCACCAAGTCAACCCACTTCCTAGCTATCAGGGAGCAGAGTTCTATAGAGAGCTTGGGAAGCCTCTACGTGTAGAAGATAGTTCAACTTCATGAAGCCCCTTCGATGATAGTCTCAGATTGCGATGTTTGTTTCATATCCCAGTTATAGAAGGGATTATATGAGGCATTTGGGACTCAAATATGCTTGAGAACAGCGTTCCATCCCCAAATAGATGGTCAGACAAAGAGGACTATTCAGGTTCTGGAGGATATGTTGTGGGCCTGTATCTTGGATTTTGGTCGCAGTTGGTAGGACCACTTACCACTGGTGGAGTTTGCGTACAACAAAAGCTACCACTCCACCATCAGTATGACACCATTTGAGGCTTTATATGGGCGACCCTTCCGGTCACTTTTTTATTAGACTGATCCCGAAGAGTTAGCACTCATGGGTCTAGAGTTGGTACGAGCTACCACCGAGAAGGTGTAGATCACCCAGGAGTGGATGGAGACTGCATTGAGCCAACATAAGTCCTATGATGACAGATGAAAGAGACCTATGGAGTTCGAGGAGGGGGACCATGTCTTACTTTGGGTCTCAAATCGATGAGGGTTGCGAAGATTTGGCCGGGTCAGCAAGTTGTCTCAGAGGTTCATCGGCCCCCTTTAGATACTGCATAGATTTGGAGAGGTGGTGTACCACCTAGCTCTACCGCCACAACTACACCGGGTACATGATTTATTCTACGTGTAATAGATGAGGAGGTACATGCATGACCCATCACACATCATCGACTGGGGTGAGATGGTCATTGAGGATGGGGCAACCTTCATAGAGTACCCAGTGGAGATCGAGGATCAATAGGAGAGGATCTTTCATGGGTGAGTGATTCCGTTGGTGCATGTTTGGTGATAGCATAAGAATCTTTAGGAGAGCACGTGGGAGCAGGAGGCTCAGATTCGTGCACAGTACCCACATCTGTTTGAGTAGAACTAGTACAATAATGACCTTTAGCGGCCGCCAAAAGCTGTCGCTAAAGGCCTATAGCGGCCGCCTAGCGTCCGCCAAACGACATCCTCTTTTGCCCCGTCGTTGTTGCTATCAACGACCACCATTTGGAGGATGATGTAGGCAAGCCGGGATAGGATTTAGCGGCCGCCAATTGGCGGCCGCTGTAGCTCGGACCTTTAGCGGCCACCAAATGGTGGCTGCTAGAGGTCCCATCGAAAAACCTATAGCGGGCCAAAAGGCGGCCACTATAAAATTTTATTTTTTTTTAAAATTTCAATTATACATTAATATATACCCAAATAAAATTCGGAAGTAATCTTCCAACCTCGCATCCATCATCACATATAACTGCATAACAAAATTTAATAACAAAATTAGTACTGAATAAAACCTAGAAAACAAATTAACATATTTAACTTCAAACTTACTGTAACAGATCTAAAGTATTTGATTTTTAAAATATATTCAGAATTTTGATTACCGTTTTAAAAATTTAAAATCATTAATTCTATTGTTCTAATTAGACTATTTTCCTATGATTTCAGGTCAATCCGATGTCGTCCGCTATGAGTTTGACCGTTACACGCCCGTTTTGGCCGTTTATGACACCAGAACGGCGTTCCCGGTCACCACGGGAACACGACACGTCCGATTGATGTGCCGTCTACCCGACCACATCACAATTCACTCAACCTATGATGTCGTCTGATTTCAGGCCATTCAGACTTCGTTCGGCCTGTTTGGACCCCCCACACGCGCGTTTATCAAGCACACACAACACTTAAAGAACCCATAATGAGCCCTACGACGTAGACCGCACGTACGATTGATGTGCCGTCTACGCGTAAATGTCGCGAATAATAATTAGATTGTTTTCCTGTGATTTCAGGTCAATACGATGTCGTCCTCTATGAGTTTGACTGTTAGACGCCCGTTTTGGCTGTTTATGACACCAGAACGGCGTTCCCGATCACCGCGGGCACACGACACGTCCGATTGACGTGCCTTCTGCTCGACCAAATCAAAATTCACTCACCCTTTGATTTTGTCTGATTTCAGGCCATTCGGACTTCATTCGGCCCATTTGGACCCCCACACGTGCGTTTATCAAGCGAGCGCAACACTTAAAGAATGCATAATGATCCCTACGGTGCAGACCGCACGTCTGATTGACGTGCCGTCTGCACGTATACGTCACAATTCACTCACCCTAAAAAGATACAAATATCGAAAGAGTTCTTGGGCTTCTCCCAAGAAACAACTATCTGGAGTTTCTCTCCATCCGCTGACACACCTTCCTCTGAGATTATTTGACCCAATAACTATACCTATATAATCAATACAAAACTGACATATATATAGCTTGATGTATAGTCAATAAGTGTAATCTGTATGATGTCAAGATGTTGGGTATGATCATCATCAGTCTTGGAGTGCATGAAGATGTCATCCGCAAATACTAAAACAAACTAATATAGGTAAAAAAGGAAAATTATATTCATCAAGGATATAAAAAATTCTAAAGAATTCATCAACACAAATGAAATTACCTCATGCATGGGGTTCATTCTCATCTGGATCACCAATATCACTATGATGTCCACCAGATGTATTTGGAGCCTACAATATATATCAATATTATGTATCTTAAACATATCAATAAAATTCAATATGAGTATGGTTTGTTTTATTGTTTATCTGTGGCGACACTTATTGCGTCGTCATTTCATTGATACGTGATGAAATCTGTGACAACCTCTCCTCATACTCTGCACGTAACTGCTGAAACTGTGAATCAAAATTGCGCTGCATATTCTGCATGGAAGCATCTATCTCAGCTTGTGTGCACATCCCTGACTCTCTGCATGAACCCATCACATCTTCTCTAACAACTGCACGTCGTGGGACACCACCGCCATAAGTCAAAGAATAACCATGACCATCACGCCCCATAACACGGTGAAATATTTCATCTCTACGCACAATACTACGACATTGCTCCTCTGGAAACTCTGCTAACTGAGCGTCAAACTGAGCCTGTAGCATATAATAAATCAATGAACAAATATGAATAATTTATATAAAATAAAAAATAAATTTATTAGTAAATAATTTTCTTACTATAACACCGGCAACATTGGGATCACCCACCCTACGAGTCCTCATCCATATGGACATCCGATCGATTGGCTCGCCACGTTGGTGTAACTATAATAAAGGGGTTCACCATGTTATACTACAATATTTTTAAAATATGAATGAAATAGTGAATTCTGAACTTACATCATGTCTGAGCTGTGACACATGTCGAGTGACAAGTCTGGAAGGCGTGCCCTGCATCGCCCAATTATGTGAATGACGAGCAGACTCGGTCTACATTCAACGTATTTACTTAATAGACATTTGAAAAATTAATCATTTATAGATTAAAAGTAATAAATCTTACCATCGCTGCCTCACTCGACCAAAATGCAACCAAATCCTGCCACTGCACAGGAAGAATGCCCGGAGGGACTCGCTGTATAATGTCTGGCACACCCGCAAATGGTGTCCAGTGATCTCTCTTCCCCCTTGACTTGTAATCCTTCCATAATTTTCGGCATTTGGAAATACAAACAGCCCAAAACTCATCTGGATAGGATGTTAAATTATCCTGTTAAAAATATTTTCAGTAGATGGGACAATAATAATAACAATATCATGAAAAATTAAACATTGAATTTACCTGAACCTCCCTCTATAATCTATCCATCGTATCCTGAGGGAAAGAACTCCAGTCACGAGTCATCAGTGGGAATCTGTGTGAGTCTCGTATCATATGCCCAAACTGACGACTCAATGCAGTAACACCATCTCTAACTGGATGAAATGTGTCGTCAAATAACACATCCAATCGGGCTCCAGAGTTCCAGGATCGAACCCCTCTACCAGGACCCCTACGTCTGCTGGAAGAAGCAGTAGATCCTGATAAACATAAATTCACAATTCAATTAAAATATAGATTAATGATTAGAAACAGTTAGGGAAATATAAACAGAAAATTACAATCAATTAATTTAGAAAAATGAAAACATACATACCAACAACATCAGGTGAACCACTGTGACCACCTTGTGACATACCTACATTAAAAGAAATTATAGTTAAATCAAGCAATTTTTATACATATATAACTCATAAATATTTTTACAAATAATAACTAGGGATATAATTACAATTTCCACTAATCATGCAAGTCTATCGTATCTCCTTCAACTTTCTCTCTGGTCCATTGTATATCTTCATCTCGTACAGCTACTGTTGTTTGGTCAAGTGTTTAATCAGGAAATGCAACAACTTCAGGTTCCTCTTGGTCAATCATAAAAACCCCTCTTCTAGACATTTTCACCACAACTTTCCAATCAGAATCAATGCCGACAAAGTAAACTTGTTCTGCCTGTGATGTCAGTATGAAGGGCTCATTGCTAACCCAGTCATCTTTATATAGCATATTGTTAAAGTTTACTAATGTAAATTGGAAGTTATCAACTTTCGTTCCATGAACTTGATCAACCCAATCACACCTTAACAATATGTGTTTTAAGCCACGATCATAAATAACCTCAATAATATCTCTCAACAATCCATAATAATAACCCGCACCAACAAAAGAACAACCAACACCACTATTTTGTGTGGCTGGGTTCATGTCAACATCGCTAATACGAAATCGGAATCTGTTAGCATCCAAAGACTTGTAGCGACGAGCTGTAATAAATGGACCATCAGCTAGTTGGTTGAGTTCTTCGCTCACATACTGGGTTAAATCACGTAACTTTTGAATCTGCAAATTTAACATATATAGTTTAATGGATAAAGGATTGTAAAAATACAACTAAGTTTCAATATAAAAATATTAAATCAATTATACGTACATGAGTCTTGAACCACTCATGAAATGTGTTGAAATGATGTTTTTGGATTTGATACTCAGTTTCACGGGGCCTTTCATGTTTCAACTCAGCGATATGCATCCTAAATCACAACACAATATAAGGTAAGCAATAAAATAAATATAGAAACAAAATACACATCAACTATGAAACTTACTATATCAATGGCATAACTGATGGAGTGTTGAACAACACATATCGATAAGCTTGAACCCACTCGTCGTTCCACATATCAAATGTTATTCCTTCTCTAATTGGACCCTTTTCAGTCTGGGACGGTTTATCTATCTTTGTTTCAACCTCATAAATATATGAAGCATAGAAATTAGTACACTCATCCATTAAATATCCCTTGGAAATTGAGGCTTCTGGATGAGCTTTGTTGTGCACATAGTGTTTCAATGTATTTAAGTATCGCTCTATTGGATACATCCACCTGAATTGCACGGGACCGCCAACAATGACTTCACCAGTTAAATGCACGGTCAAGTGAACCATGACATCAAAAAAATATAGCGGAACGAGTTTTTCTAGGTGACATAGTGCAAGTAAAATCTTATCCTGTAGCTTTTTCAAATCACTCATGCAATGATTCCTAGAACAGAGCTGTCTGAAAAAATTAGAAACTCCAATCAATGGCTCAACAACCTGGGAAGGTAAGCAATCATGAATTGCTATAGGAATTAATTGTTGAAGCAGAATATGATTATTGTGACTTTTAAAACCCTGTAATGTCATGCTCGTCATATTCACATGCTTCGAAATATTAGAGCAATAACCATCTGGCACCTTAACAGTCTTCAAAATTTATAGAAATGTTTGTTTCTCTTTTTTACTCATTGTGTACTGTGCAGGCATGTATGCCCGATTACCTTCACCCAGCTGTAAATGTAAAGGTTTTCTCAATCCCATTTCTTGCAAATCATGTCGAGCATTAACACTGTCCTTTGATTTCCCCTTGACGCCTAAAATGGTGCACAAAATATTATCACATACATTTTTTTCAATGTGCATCACATCTAAATTATGCCTTAAAATATTATATTTCCAATAAGGCAATTCAAAAAAAATACTTCGTTTCTTCCAATTATGACTTCACTGTCTATTTGCAGCAGGAATAGAAGGAAATGTAGGAACCAATAAATCTTGAAAATCATAAATTGTACGGATGTTTTCTTCATCAAGTTGTGCACAAATTTCAACCCCAGACAGTATTTGTGGTGATGGGTCAAACTTTCTATTCCCATCAAATGATACACGGTCTTTTCTGACCCTGTGCAATGGAGGAATAAAGCGTCTATGACCAAGATATGCCCACTTTCTACAGTGCTTAAACCATATAGATTTCTTACTCTTATTACAACAAGGGAAAGCAAATTATCCTTTTGTACTCCAACATGATAAGTTAGCATACGCTGGGAAATCATTAATTGTCCATAACAAAGCGGCCCAAAGTCTAAAAATTTCATTTGCTGCCGAGTCAAAAGTCATTACACCATCGGCCCAAAATTCTTACAGCTCATCAATCAAAGGTTTTATATAAACATCGATTTTATCACCAGGTCCTCTCGGTCCATCAATTAGAATTGACAGTAACAAAAAAGGTTGCTTCATACATACCCATGGGGGAATGTTGTATGGAACCAACACCACTGGCCATGTACCAACCATGGACCTAAATGGGTTAAAACCATCTACTGCCAAACCCAGTCGAATATTACGATCATATCGGGAAAAGTCTGGGTGTCTTTGATCAAACTCTTTCCATGCCAAAGAATCTGCCGGGTGAGTTAATTTATCAACCTCTTTCTTTATCTCTGAATGCCAAGTCATCAATTTAGCAATTTTAGTGGACAAGAAGAATATCTTCAGTCTCGGTTTCAGTGGGAAATAACTCATCTGTTTAGCGGTAACTTGTTTCCCTTGATTCAAGACTCTCCTAGGAAGAATCTGACTACCTTGATTAATCTCATTGGTCTTCCACCTGGATGTATAGCAAACATTACAATTATTTAATTGCGCATTATCTTTTCTGAACAACATACAATTATTGCGACATGCATCAATTGTATCATATGTAAAACCAAGATCATAGATTAACTTGCGAGCTTGATAGAATGACTCCGGAATCTTCGCTCCAGCAGGGAGTACCTTCTTCAATAATACCAACAACATGTCGAATGAGGTGTCTGAACACTGGTTCAAGGCCTTCAGGTGTAACAATTCAACGATGAACGACAGTTTACTAAATTTAGTGCATCCAGGATATAATTCAGTACGCGCATCGTCAAGAATTTCAAAGAATTTCAATGCTTCTCCATCTGCATAAGAACGAGGATTACTCAATCCAACGTCGTCATTTACAACATTATTGTCTTCATATTGAAATTGACGCATCATATCATTGAGCATTATGTTCATCAGATCAACTGTTCTCGAATCAACATTCATATGAATATTTTTTGAGCGATGAAATGAAACAGAATCTCCTCCATGATGCGTCCATGTCTTATAGTTTTTCAAAAACCCATTAAAAAACAAATGTTCTCTAATAATATCTCATTTGAAGAGATATCTATTTGCACATTTTCTGCATGGACAACTAATCATATCGCTTGGAAATTTGTTGGTGAAATCCATAAATCTCTTAATCCCCTCATAATATTCAGCTGAAAATCTATCTTGCATATCAATCCAACTCCTATCCATATCTATATTTAATAGAAATCAAAAGTGAAATATCTTATTTAAATTCTAAAAAAACACATATCATTAAAATTTAAAAACCAAATTTGGATAAAAAACATTACCTGCGGAGGACTCGACCGTGGGTAACGGGGTGTGACTCGATTGAGGATCCATGACGGCGCAGTGACTTGACGACAGAGGTTCGACGGCCGGACTCGAAAGGAGCAGAACCGTAGGACGAAGCATGGAGGGTTCTACACGGTGGGGAACAATGGATCAGAAGGGTCCAACAGAGGAAGGAGGACTTGCCGGAGGGATGCAACGGGGCCGGGAGGGGACGACGGTGGCGGGACTGTCCAAAGGTGCAGCGCGGGCAGGGGTGGGGGTTGTCGGGTCGCGGGGGTGTCGGGGTCACGGGGGCGCAGCGCGGAGGCAAGGCGGTGGGGGTCGCCGGGGTACAACGCGGGCAGGGGGTGTCGGGGTCACGGGGGCGCAGCGTGGAGGCAATGCAGTGGGGGTTGCCGGTGGCGCATCACAGAGTCAAGGGGGTGGGGATCGCCGGGGGTCGGGGTCTCCGGGGGTTGCCGAGGTCGCTGGGAGGTCGGGGGTCGGGGTCGACGGGGGTCGGGGTCGACGGGGGTCGGGGTCGCCGGGGGTCAGGGATGGGTCACCGGGGGTCGGGGAGGGTCGCCGGGGGTCGGCGAGGGGTCGCTGGGGGTCGGGGTCGCCGGGTCGAGGGGTCGGGGTCGCAGGGGTCGGGGTCGCGGGGTCGCAGAAGGGGGGGTCGTGGGGTCGGGGAGGGGAGGGAGGGGAAAATAGGGTTTTAGGAATTAAAGTGCAACGGCCGCCATTTGGCGGCCGCTGTTGATAGTATTAACCCGCCTCGAAAACCATAAATTCTAGTAGTGTACCATTTTGTTTTAGCTTTTAAGGGACGTAAAATCCTTAAGGTGGGGGTAATGTAATGTCTTGGATTTTCTGCGTATTATTTTTAAACATTATATGGAATTATTACGAGACTAGGATTTGTGATGGTGTATGATTCTAAGGCCTGGGGTGCTCAGAATAAATGTTTGAAATATTTTAAACTCTAAATAGCGTTCATGAGCAGTTTTCTTGAAAAAGTGGGATAACTTTTAAACAGGTGCCCGGATCAGAAATCCGAGGGCACCTTTGCATCCAGAACAATGAATTTACCTTAGGCAGGGCCTAACATCGACCAGTATGGGTCAACTGCAAAAGTTAGTTTTTGGACGTTTTAAAGGAAATGAAATAAATTAATAATTTATTTTATTTTAAACATTTCCTTAACACAACGAACTAATCCTACCCTATTAATACCTTCTTATAGGGAATTTTTAGGGTTACCCGCATAACCCTACAAATTGATGATTGCCATTGGATATTTGGAGGAGACCCCGTTGGCGGACGATGACAGATCAATCGATCGACGCATCTCGGATTCGATAAACCTCACCAAAAAACACAACGTAGTGATCGTTCTTAAACCAAATTGAGGAAGGGGTTTTCTATTTCGATTTAGTTTTCCCCGTTCTTCAATTAAATGATGAACATGAATCAACCCACGAACAGGTTGATCTGCGGATCGTGTGTTCTTATAGGAGGGTGTTTATCTTCATTTCCTTTGGGGATTTTGATTCTGGGAATTAATTCATGATGATCAGAATATTTTTTTGATTCGATCTATTAAACCTACTAATGGGAGCGGGTCGAAACTGTGAAAAACAATGGAAGAGGTTCATTCCTCTTCTTGTTTATTGAATTTCTTCCACCTCTGCCTTGCATTCTTCACATTCTTCATGGGGTGATGAACAATGGATCATTGTGAATCCCTTTGACAATACAATGATCCCAAACTGAAGATTGGACATTGTGACAACCTAGTGGAGGTGAGATGATGATGGCGGATGAAGAATCGGCTCAAATCAAGGAGGACCATTCTTTGAGTGTTCCTCATGTGGGTGGATTGAAACTTGTTTTCAGGGCCGATCAAAGGTCTGAAAAAAACAAAAACAGCTTTGCGGCATCGGGGATACCTCAAACCTGGAGTTTTCGTGATGACCGGATGGCCGAATCAATGAATTGATGATCCTACGGGGTGCGAGATGAAGAACAATGCATCTGGAATTTTCCGAAGAACACGACGTGTTCTCTGATGAACACGCCCTATGGGACCGGCATGGCAGTGGCTAGGGTTTCCGCACTGCACACAGTGGAGAAAACGATGTGCTCCCGGGAGGACATGACATGTTGGCCCCACCCAGTGACGGTTGGAGTTTCAGGTGATAGGAATCAGGCATGTGACCATTATCACATGGTGTGTGGGTCCTTACGCAGACTTGGTGTGTATCTTGAGAGATACGTGGACACGGGGTGGATTACATGACATTTACTCCACCACATGACCAAACCTAGCCGGATATGCGAACCACCCCGTGTACTGGTACAGGGTCTGGGACACACGAGTGTAAACCGTGTACAGACACATGGCCAACACACATGGAGTCTTCCCTAGATAATGGAACACAATGTGTCACACTCTTACATTCCATGTATACCTCCTTCTACATGAAACGCCTTCGACATGGGCCATTGTACATGAGTAGTACCCGGAGTAAGGGGACATGACATGTGACCCCCTTTTACACGCTATGTACCTTTCTGTACGCGGATTGATTTACTTGTGCACCATTCCTTGGACAAGTTCTGTTTGGGTTAGTGCCCCCTTTGATCTTTCCCATAAAGTCCAGGTATTGTTTCTATCCACAGGAGTATGATCCCTTCAACAAGACTTTCTAAATAGAGTCGTAATCCCTCCGAGAGGCCCGGAGCGAGATCCTCTACCCATTTTTGGCCCTAGGTAGAGTCAGGTATTGACGTGACCAATTCTATAAGATGATGATAATCTACCTAAAAGGTGAATCTGGATGAGTTGTGGTATCCTCCAAGGCCTTGGTAGTGATCCTCATCCATGTATCGTGATCTTTTCCCACTCAGAAGTGTGTTCTCTTTGAATGACTATATCTGTTCTCTCTTCAGATCTATGAGGGAATCTATCTCTCTCATGGATTTTCTCGATGAATATTACTTCTTGGATGGACATCATCAGAGCTAACAGACTCGTGGAGTGAGTTACCTCGGATGAGTGCTTTGTGGAATCTTCGAATTGAATCCCTATAATGGGTATGGGGTCATTGTAATTTACCTCTAGACTACAGGTCTGGGTTTCGAGTATATCTGGATGTGTTTCTCTTGTTATATGTTCAGTAGACATATACTATGTAGAGCTTACTGTAAATTTACTTTGTGTTATTATTTGTGGTTTTCAGGGTCCCCTACTGAGTATTTTTATACTCACCCCTGCACGGTCTTTTCCTGCACATATCATGTCTTGCGTAGATGAATGAACTTTTGACGGAGTTCAGGGCAGACCTGAACCAGATCGAGATTTATGAGTTCCTTATAGGTCGAGGTGTTCCTATGACTACAAGAAGCAGTCCTACTTTCTTTCTTAAAGGTTGGACTTTGTAGTTTTTAGACTCTTTCTTTTGGTGGGCTTGTATTCTATCCCAGTTTACTTTTCGCACTTTACATTCCATTGTACTCTGTCGGTTGGGTTTAGTTGTATGTATGCATTTTGTTCCTTAGTGGTTTTTACTTTTCATCATTTTTGGGATTGAAGATTTCATTTGTGTGTACAAGTACTTAGGAAATGCCTCCCATGTTAGTGATATGCCTACTCGGTGCTAGTCACTAGCCCCTGGCCTATTGGAGGTGGGCTTGGGGAGTCTCGACATGGGCCCCACTAGGAAGGTTCATGACAATTGCCTCTTGTTTCTCACACCGAGCATGAATCACATGAGTTTAGAGTAAAACATCGACCATGACATCCTCGATGGGTTTCTAACCACGTGTAACCCCTAAGCATGTATCTGGGTTGTTGTATTTCATGTACAACCAGATTTCATGCCTCACCCATCCAAACTACATGGACTTTGATCCTTTCCCTTTTCAAGAAAGGTACATAGGAAGCCTCTCTGAGGTTCAAGACCATCACCCATCAGATTCAACCACTTCACATTAGTTCACCCTCATCCCGCATGACATTATACTGTATGACCCTTTTGTCTCGCATGATGTTAAACTGTATGCTTTCGAACTACGTGGGTTTTGATCTTTACCCCCTTTTGAGCAAGGTACGTAGGAAGCCTTCCTGAGGTTCAACCCCAAACACTGGTAAACTTCAGAGTCCCATTTGTTGGGACCCATATCCTTGGTCCTCCCCTTAGTGGTGTCTGACCAGTTCCTGGGTCGTCTTAGTGTGTAGGTACCACACTCAATCTATACTCCTCTAACCAAGAGTGTCCCTCTTGTGATGGGCTATTAACCATGCATAACCCCCAAGCTTCTCTCTGGGTTGTTGTCCTTCATGTACACCCTGATTTCATGAATCACCCATCTGAACTACGTGGACTTTGATCTTTTCCCCTTTTGAGCAAGGTACATAGGAAGCCTCCCTGAGGTTCAATCCCATATCCCATGTCCCATCCTAGTCTTTCCCGTAGCCTTTTTATCTCGAGAAGATCATGCCTTAACCTGTTGGTTCCATTTCCTTTGGACCCCCATCCATGCGTCCATTCTCACAAGATGTCTCCTTAGGTGACTCATCATCCCATTTCTAAAACTACGTGGACTTTGATTATCTACCAGGGGATATGTAGGAAACCTTTTTGAGGTTCAATCCCAATACCATCACCATTACGTAGGTTCTCGATTCCATACCCATTCATTCCACCCTTAGATACTTCATCCATATCCATCCTGATCTCACTCGGGCTGCCACATCTCGGTGAAATCACTCCATCCATATGAGCATCTAACCATGTGTAAGCCCCATTCATCTCAGTTCTCTTTGTAGAACCTAGTCCTCCAACCACACATAAGCCCCAACATATCTTTAGGTTGTTTTCCATTGTGTACAACCTGATTCTATGGCTCACCCTCTCTAACTATGTGGGTTTTGATCCCTGCCTTCCAAATAGGTACATAGGAAGCCTCTTTGAGGTTCAATCCTAGCCAATGGTAAACCTTGGTGTCTCATTTGTGTGGACCCATCCTCCTCTCTAATCCCCCCTTTGTGGTGTTCAAATCAGTCTTCATGGTGTGGACCCCACCACCCTTTGTGGGACACACCATCCTAGGTACGTCCTTATTGGGCATTCTGACCCATCTATCCAGTAAAATTTCTAGGTGCTCCCTCCTAGGGATGTACCCATCTGATCCAGTCCCATCAGTGTTCCAATCAGTTTGATCCATCTCTGATAGATGTTAAACTCATGGCATACCCCATGTTAAATATGGTAAGATGAGGAAAATCTCATAGACATGCCTCCGTAATATAATTCCCCACATTCGACATGGGATTCCTTAGGCTTCCACGCCCTCGAGAATCCCTATGATAAGGGAAAATATTGGTGTACCAGTGTTTCAGCATCTGAACATGCCAGTGATTCCAAATGTGACTACTCCCCTGACCAAAGGTTACTGCCCTGACTTGACCCCATGGGATGTCCTGATAGAAGCAGTGTAATTAACCAGAACCCACAAAGATATGGCACCAGGAATAGTTTCACGAATAACATCTTAATCTTTAAGGGAGACCCGGACTAGGAGACGAATTCCGTGGATGGATCCACTAAAGGAGGAACTGACATCCCATTATCCCCTTTCGACCAAGGAGCAAACAAATCTGAAGAAGTGATGAATTCTACCCACCTTAGGAAAGTGGGAATGCGTGGAAATAATCAGCGCATCCTCACAGACGATGCGTGCCCTGGTGGAAATCATCAAAAACATACACCTTAGGTTTAATACAAGTTCATTCATGATTATTACGAAAAATCTAGGATTGTAACATATACTTAGACTTATCCTTAGAGGCATCCCTAGACATATCCATATAAATATCCCTAGGGATCTCACTAAAGTTTTATCATCTGAGTTTCCAACGGTTTACTAAATTTTTCCTCCGATACCAACTATAACAACCCAGACTTTTCATACATGGATATTTCATATTTTTAGATGAATAATCATCACATTATACAAACACATGCCCAAGGACCATAATAGTTTAGTGTCTTTGGAAATTTAGAACACATTATTCTAATTTTGTGAAAGATATTAAACATATCCCATAAAGATCTTCCCCTTTAGTACTCCTAATTAAAACCTTTCTTTATAACTCGGGGAAATGAAACATAATAAAGGGTGATCATAGATGATTAGTAAGGGAAAACATGGAAGATATATAAGCATATCATGATCATAAGGGTATGATATCATGATCATAACATTATAAGATCATACCCTACATATCAAAGATCATAAAAATGAAATGTGGAATAAATATTGGCAGTTAATAAGACATGAATAATAAGGAAATCAAGATCACAATCTATGAAAGAATAATATAAGAATAAGACATGTAATTTGTGTTAGACACATAAACATGTAATATCATTCCCTATAAGTCAAGGAACATTTCCAAAACTTAACAGGGCACTTCATGGGGACTACACCCACTGAGCGGGACACACCTCCATCCATAGTTGTAGTACTTTACTCATAATATATCATGTTTCCCCATCTTCCCATAGTGTATTGGGTTTTCCCATCTCCCCATAATGGATCAGGTTTCCCCATCTTCTATAGTGGATCAATCTCGTTGACTTGTTTCCATCATTATCTCATGAGATATAAATATTTACCCAATGCATTGGAGGGAGATATAGGTCCACACACCGCATAATAAAAACCATACATATGTGTTCCATAAAAACACAATTCATTCAACATATCAGAATCTATGAAATGAAATGGATTTCATAAACATTATTCAATCATAACATAACCTGTGGAAAAGAAATAAGTTTCATAAATATCATTACATCATAAAAATAAACAATTATTAGAAATAATAAGAATGGTAGAATTGAATAATATACCTAGTAAAACATAAGTAACATCAAATAACATTATATTAGATGGAAAATAATTTTTAGAGATCACTTGAAAATAATTCATTAGAAAAACATCCTTTTTTCTTTGAAAATGTTTTATTTTCTTAAAATGTAATTCAATTTAAAAAGAAAACATTTTATTTGAAAATAAACTTGTAATATTTTAAAGGAATATTCAAATAATTAAGCCATCATGATGGTGTAAAATTATGTTCATGTCATATAACTTAAAAAAACATTCCTTTCGTACTTTTTTTGGAAAAGTCACAAAGTACCTTATTTGGAAAACAACAGAAAGATTCCTTTCAAACCGTGTATTAAAAAGTAAAAATGGATAAAAATGAATTTAAAAATCCATAATAAAATAGTAAAAAACAAATTTGAAAACATTTTTAGAAATCATGGACATGAAATATAAATATCCCCAAATAAAAACATAAAATGAAACAATCCCAAATATTGATGTGATTGTAAAATAAATACTCATCACTTTAAAATCAGTAGAATCATATTACCCATGAAATAAATAAAACTATATGGATATTAAAATACAATAATATTCTGGATAAGACTCATAAAATACATTCATGGGCAGTATATACACCATGTAGAAGAAACAAGTAGTGTATAAGGCATGTGTCTCATAGAAATAAAAGTGAAACATAAATCCCTTACTTCTTGAGTAACTTTAGAATTGTGAAACCCATGAAATAATAACATCAAATAGAGTTTTGAATATCATTAAATAAAGGAAATTAATGATATAAAATTTCATAGGTCAGTATATACACCACACAAAATAAGTGAGTGGTGAATATGGCATGTATCTCATGGAAATAAAAAGTGAGATAAAATTCCCTTACCTTAAGTCTTGACTTCTTTCACACACGTTAAAACCTCCTTTATAATAAATAAAAGTTTATTATACATCTACCATAAATCCATATTAATATATTTAATACCATATATTATTTAATTATGGCTTTATATTACTCTATTATTAATAATTCCATGTTAAAGTTATGTCTCGGGTAATAACCACTTTGTTTTTTTTCATTCATGTTTTGACTTGTTATACTTGGTCATCTTATATAGATCATGATTTAATCATATAAAAAATTATAAACATGATATAAATATCATATATATATATTCAGTATATATGTATTCATGGTGATTCATAAAATATAGATATAGAAAATAAAATACACCGTTCATGGAGATGGTAGATCGCACGTACGCATGAACATTCTTTTAATTTTCTTGTCATATTAAAAGAAAGGAAATTTTATGATATATAATCATTAAATAATCATTTTTATGTTATATATATCATATATAGTCATAAAATTCATCCTTATTACCAACCATGAGAAATATAGATGAAAAACGAATCACGTCGCATTGTGGAGATGGTAAGCCATACGTACGCACAAGCGACGTTATTATTTCCCAAAAGATTAGGTGGTAAAAAGGTAGACATGATATTATCATTGGAGAAGTATTATTATTTCATAAATATCATATATAAACATGAAACCCATCATATATAAACATGAAACCCATCATAATTATCCCTCATAAAACATGGTGATGAAAAATGAATTGTATCACTACATGGAGATGGTAAGCCGTATGTATGCACAAGCGATATATTCATTTTTGTGTGATGGGAAAGGGGATGTATAGTGGCGTGTTCATAATCATAAATTTTTTTTAATAATATTTAGGATTATAAAGTTATTATTTTATGATATATATAATAGATTTATAGGAGGTATAAAAGAGTATAAAAAGAGAGTGATCTGTTAGAATGACCACCTCTCCCTCAGAACGACTCCTTTAGATCTCCTCTAAAGGACTCCAGAGTTGGTTTGTTGGGAATACCATGACCTATATAATGTGTATAGGGAAGTAAAGAAGATAATTTGATATATCTTTTTGAGCTATAAGGCTCAAAGTGATGAAATGAGATGGATGAGTAGGTGCCCTTTTATAATTGAGGCGACAAACACTTTTGGAAACTCTTAAAATACTAAATTAATATAAATTATTTTTTAATTAAAAATGGATAAAAATTGAGTTAGTTAGAATATAGGATGATTATGGGTCTAAATTAATTCATCCAATGAAAAATATACATGTTATTATTATTATTTTTAATCCTTATTTTTTTTGTTTTAACCCTTATTTAACCCCTTTAACTCTTACCGTGTTATCATGTAATTTACACATTATGGGTTAATATAATTACTATAAAATGAAAAAAGACCAAAAAATGAGTAATTTATGAAATTTTGAGACTTATATAAATAATTTGGACGAATTCTAGATTTTTATGAATTCTATATCATTTAATAAAATATTATTTATTTTAAAATATCATTAATGTCAATTTTGACATTGTTCATTATTTGTATTTTTAAAAATATCATTAAAACATGATATCTTTGAAAAAAGACTATTAAATTATCCCTAGAATTTCAAATTATTCCAGAAAATTTTTAGATGACATTAATTATATCAAATTATATTTATTTTAATATTTTTAATATCATTTATTTGATATTTCCATTAATTAAACAATCACCGCATCATCATTGTATAAGCCTTTAAGGCAATTATTTATTTCCTAAAAATTAAAATAAATTAAAATGATGAAGAAAAATATTTTATATTTAAAACTACAATTTATATTTAATTTTTTTTCATATAACCCTATATTAAAAATTATATATTTATTAAAAATATGAGTATGACATTTTTAACTTTTTTTAAATAAAATATAATAAATGTCACACACTTATTCAAGTGGATTACACAGGTTATAATTTCATAAAAATGATGATTTTGGTCAAAACACACTCATCCAATGAAATTCGGATAAATGTTAGTGCAATTTTATAATATTTATAATATTATTTTACCCTTAATTACCCGATTTACCTTTAACCATGCCAATAAAAAAATTACTAAAGTTACTATTCATATTGCCCAAAAATTAAAGGGAACTATTTAAATAATTTTTACCTTATTATTATAAATATGGAATCAATTTTTTAAAATCCAAAACACATAATTGATAGAAATTAATTAAAAATTAATCTCGTTGACAGAACGAGAAAACGAGTTTTTAAATTAAAGCGTTCAAAAGTTCAAAAAAAATTTATATCCAATTTCAATGTGAAATTGATTCAAATGAACTTAATTGGATTAAATTATAATAAATTGATCAAATTATAATTTAAAACCATTCAAAAATATAATTTAACACTATAAATAAATTTTATGAAAAATCATTTTTCAATTAAAATGTAGTATTTTTCACTATTCAATCAAAAATAAAACTTATTTGAAAAATATAAAAAATTTAGACAAAACAAATTTTTATATCCTTATTTCAAATAAAAAGTTTATTTTTTCATATAAAAACTATAAAATTGTCAAAATTTTGATTTTAAATGGGTTCGCCATTAAAAGGAAATAAAATTACCCTTTTGAAAAATATAGGTTTTTATGCATAAAATTGGGTTTGTTCTTATATTATGCCTATAAAATCTATTGGATGAATATAAAAAATGTTTTATAAAATATATAACATATATATTTAATTAATATCATTCACTAATTATAATTTATTTAATTTATTAAGACAAAATGATTCTGGGATCATAATAATAAAAATATTTTTTATTATAATCGATTGGTATATATTTCCATTTCTAATTAATTGGTAATCAATGAATTCATCTCATAAACCATATATTTTCATAATTTAGTTGATATTATTCATAACCACTAATTTAATAGCTAGTTTATATATTATTATATTAAATAATAATATTTTAATAATATACTGTTGTTTGGTAAAACTCGGTCTTGTGTGTAACAAAAACCATCAAAATAAATCGACATTGTGTGTAACACCAAGAAAACATAGTTTTTCATGTACCGTAAGCTAATATAAGTGTTTGTTGTAGAACAAACTTAACTTTGTGTTGTGTATAACACAAGACATCAAGGAAAATTTAATTTATTTGAAAAAAAGGGTTCATAAAAACTCTAGGTGTTACAATTTCCATGAATTATAAGTAGTTGTTTGACTAAATTCTATTTATTTAGTTGTTTTGAAAATAAAAATATATAATGAGGTTGATTGATGTTTTTTTTCAATTTCATAGTTAATGAAAACTGTTTATTTTATCATTAGTGTTTACTTGTATTGATGGGACACAATGCTATCATGTTTGTTTTATTTTGATTTAGGTTTTGATTATCTTGCCTTATTAAAAAGGTATTGTTTTCGTATGTTTATAATTCATGGATATTTATTAATATTTTTTTTTGTTTTGAGGCATTCAATATGATATATCGAGGTTCTTCAAACTTTCATTTCATCTTGGCATCAAGTGTACTGCCATGAAATATAAGGTATTTATATGTTTCCATATTATTGCTTATTTTGTTATATTGTTTAAGTGAATAGACTAGTCAAAGGAACTACCGAATATGGATAAGGTGGATGTCTAGCTAATTTGGTAATTTTGATTATTTTTAGACATATATATATGTTATATATTTTATTTCATGATCTATTTATGAGGTCAATTGAATGGTTGTGGCTATAGTTATACTAAATTGGATTTTTTATGTTATTAATGTTGTTTATATAGTTTTGTATGATTTTTTAAATTGCATTATAAATTTGTTTTTTTAGTATTTTTCATTGCTTTGATTTGGATCCTTAATTGAAAAGCGATTTCTATAATCCTTCAGGTTTTAAAGAATCTAGAAGAACATCATATTTGGTTAGTTATCTATTTTTATTACAACTATATTTGAATTTTGATGAATGTATTCCCTTTATCCCTTGTGTTATTAGTCATTACTTATAACATTTTTTTTGTTTTTTTCATAAAAAATAGCTTAATCTGAAATATGAACCGAACCAAACCAAAAATTAATGGTTTAGAATTTTTTTATCTAAACTAAACCACTATTAAATGGTTTGGTTTTCTATGCATAAAAACTGAATCATAAATTATGGTTTGGTTTTTAGTGAAAACCGATATAAGGCCCCAACCTTAAACATTACATAATCTCGAATTATATCAAGAATTCACATTGAAGATATTTTCAGGTTTAGAGTTTTAGAGAATTAGGCCATAACTATTACATAATAAACCCATACATTACATGTGGATAGTTACACTCAGTATACACTTTTTCTACCGAAGGAAACCCTTTAAACAGAACATGATTTCTTTTTCTTGATAAAAATAATCTTGAATTCTTCCTTTCTCATATCCACCCTTATACCCTGTGGAAAAAATTTCAAAAACTTGGGATGAGCATAAAAATCTTAGTAAGAAATATAAATTAAGGACTAAAACCATTAGTCCATGAATATTTAAAACCCATGAAAACATTTTTACAAAACCATAATTTTCACCCATAAAACATAAACTACTTAGCTTAAATCATGTAATCATAAGATTCCTAAAGAACTTTATAGAAATCATAAAACATAAAGGTAACACATGGCATCCATATCATACTTACATTGTAGCCTTCACAGCTATATAGGAAGTAACCTTCATGGTTATGTTTGGAATACCCATCAAAGTATATTCCCTAAATCTCTTAGGAGAAACCTTAATGTTTACCTCTGTCACATTACCCAATGTATTGGAGAGATATCACGGGCTCACCCACCCTCATTTTATCATGGAACCACACATATACATAAATAATTCCCAAGAACCATAACATAATCATAAAATATAAAAACATCTTAAAGGAAAAATAACATTTCCACATTTTCATTCATAAGATATCATTTAAAGATATTGACATAATCAATACAATTAAAAAACACATTTAAAATATTTAAAAAGAAGATTTTTGAATAAAAGTGTCCCATACCACTTTGAAAATTTTGAAAGGAATTAAAATTTTAAAAAATTCATGTCTATATAAATAAATCCATAAACCCATTTTGAAAACAGGGGAATCAATGAGAAATATTTAGAATAATAATTCTTTAAAACATTTAAAACGATGTTTTAGTTAAAGAGTCCCGTAACACTTGAGAAACACTTTAATAAAAATAATTAAAGAATAAAATCAAACAAAACTTTAAATATCATGATAATATATAAATTCATGATATAAAATGTCAAAAGGGTTATATATACACCTTATAGGATAATAAAGGTGCACAATATCAAGATATGCCTCAATGAAAGGAGATTGAGACGTAGTCCCTTACAAAGATCATATCATTAGATTAAGGATAAATAAATTAAATAATTATGTATGATAAATATAAATACACCCAATATAAATGGATATTCAATATAAAAAAATCATAGGCCATTCACATATATTCTTGGAAAAACCAAACCAATGACATGGATATTTAACTCAATGAATGGAGATTGAGTTAAGATTTCCCTTAAAAAGATGATTTTATTAATAAAATAGATCTATTATGTGTATTAACTATAAATACACATAAATCAAGTATAAATACAAGATAGGATATCAAAAGTTATTTCTCACATAATCATAGCATGATATAATCAATACGCAGAAGACTAACCCAAAGAACGAAAATTGGGTTAAGAAGTTCCCTTATAAAGTTCGTATAAATGACGTAAGAATTTATCAATGGGGTTATTATGTGTATAAATAGTATATTCACACAAAGGGAAGTGTAAATTACAACATAAATAAATAAACAGTGATTCCACAAATAATATTGGAATAATATAATCGACAAAGTATGCGTAAAACCCAATGAGTGGAAATTGAGTTTAGAAATTCCCTTACAAAGATCATTTTGTTAATAAAATAGATTGATTATGTGTATTCACTATAAATACACATAAATCAAGTATAAATACAAGATAGTATATCAAAATTCATTTCTCACATAATCATAGCATGGCATAATCAAGAAGTATAAGATTAACCCAAATAATGGAAATTGGGTTAAGAAGTTCCCTTACAAAGTTCGTATAAATGACATAAGAATTTATCAATGAGGTAATTATGTGTAGAAAAAATATATCCACACAAAGGGAAGTGGAAATTACAACATAAATAAACAAATAGTGATTCCACACATAATCTTGGAATAATATAATCAATGAAGTATGCATAATACCCGCCAAAATACTTTTTATTATTACATATTTCATATCACTTATTACAATGTTATAAAAATTATATAACTATTTAAGTTCATATCGGATGTTTTGTCGATATTGGATACTTGAGCCAAAAATGAACTTGTTTCGATGTAAATTGTCCATGTGGTCAAAAAACCGCCGCTAAATTGTGTGTCGACATACAATATGTGGCAGTTTATTCAATTTAGCAGTGGTTTATGGTAACCTTTGTAGTGAACACATTTCTCAACAGTTTTTTATGGTTTTAGCAGTGGTTTCCCCGATGGAAAATGATTTTTTTGTGGCGGTTTACACCACCGCAAAAAAATAATTTCATTTTCTCTGGGAAAAGCACCGCTAAAACCAAGATAACCGCTGAAAAATGATAACGAAAGATGAAAAATATGTAGAGGTGGTTTTAACCGCCACTAAATTATAGTATGTAGTGGTGGTTTTAACCACTGCCAATAGTAAAATACCAAATTACAACAATGGTTTTAACCACCACTAAATATGATCCATTTACTTAGCGGCGGTTTAAACTACCGCTAAAGCTAGATTTACAAAAAAACACAACTGATTCTGTATCCCCAGTACCAGTGTCCTAAAAAAACCATTCCAATTTCACATGCACATACATCCTACATCCAAAATAATACAAGTAAAACAACATTTTCATAAAAAAGAACTTTCAAATCCACACACACTTATCTAAGTATCAATCATTGCATGGTGTAATAATCTTTACACCGAGCCCATCCACGCGTTCCCCCTTGGGAACCAATGTTACTCATATAAAGCTAAGTAACCCAAACAATGTGATCATCCATGATATAATTTCTATCACCACTAACATAAAAAGTATCAACAACCTATGGGCCCATCCTTAGTATTACATAAAGAGGAAAACAAGTGTCTTTTAAGGTGTATCTAATACATTGATTTTATTTAAGTTTTAAATACTAATAATTCCATGTGTAGAGACATTCCATCTTATAAATCAAGTGGATTTAATGAGGTTCACATCCATAAGACATTTCAATTATAAATTCATAAGGGACATGTAGTAATCAATCCATAACTCATACCATTTCATTTAATTAATTAGGTAGTCTATTCCACAATTAAAGGTTTCTGAGAATTGAATAAAAGTAATAGGTCCATGTGGAATACCCATGGAAATTAACACCATACATGCAAAGGAATGTGGTAGGCCATGCTAGCATGCATTCCATATGAGAAAATCTAGTTCCCTGAATAATACTTAGGCCCTAACCACCTAAAATAGGGTTTGGTCACTAAGGCATACACAGGGGGTTTTCACATCCTCTCACAATTTATTTGAACTTCACTTTGATAGTTTAGAAAACAATACACTTAAAATGGGGTTTTATTAGAAAAAAACTAATTATATTAAGTCATTAAAGGATTACACCATTATGCATGGTTCAAATTTTAGGTTCATGGTTCTTAACATGGACAATTTAATAAACAAGGGATACTAATCCTAATGAACCATGTTCAAAAAATTAAACAAAAAAATCACAAGTTGCTGCATGGAAGTCTCGCCAGAAATCATAGTGACATAATTTATAAAACATAAAGACTCTAAGGGAAATTCTATAGACCACCTACCAAATACCATGGATGAACAACATGACCAATATCATGTAAAGTTTCTATCCATATCGAGAGAAATTTTGGAAACAGATGAATGCCCTGATAATATAGTGAATTTAGTTGCACCAAAATAATGCATCTAGAGAGGAGATAAATGTAGAAATAAGGAAGGAAGATTCTTAGACTCACTGAGTGATATACAACTCACTTTAAAGCGGTTGAATTCAACACCAGATAATGGGAATAAATCCAACCCTTTGAGAGGATAGGATATGAGGATCATGGGCGGGAGCCCCCTTGAGCACACGAAGGAGAAATAAAGATAGGGTGAAAAGAAATAAGGACGGAGGGGAATTTTTGTAATTTCTATCCTATTTAATTAGGCACATAGTAATTCTACATGATTATCCATATTGTGTGAAAACCATTATCATGCCACTGATTATGGAGGGTGTTCGCACAGTTCATGAGCAAAAATTGGGAAACCGTGCACAAACTGTTCATTCTACCTCTTTTCAATACCTGCATCATGTTATACTGGTGAAGGGATATTTGTTTGTTTTATCTACAATTATGAAACTATTAGGATGATAGTATAATGATCCAGTGGGATGATGTAGAGTGTGGTATGCACCATATATGGCTACATGTATAAAATTTTCCCTATTTTATTCATAGCATGACATTAGTGGATCATATAATCTTGGTGAAAATCTAGATCATGCCAAGGACTAGCCTTTTGTTTTGAAAGGTGAAACTTGTAAATCTTTGTTTCTCTTGTGTGTGTGTATTGGGTTGTGTTAATCTAAATAAAAAATATAAATTGAGTGAGATAATAATAGAATCAATCACCTAAATGTGACAAAGTAAAAGTTAATAGGGATTAAAAATTATTAATTGGACTCCAACACTGATTCAATCCCCCCTTAGTATTGATCATATCCCTCCTTGGATCCTATAAATTGGTATTAGATTGTAGGTTCATATATGATTGGGTTATATATTGGAGTTTTATTCTCTTTTTAACGTTTTAAGTTTCTTTAATGATTTATGATGAATTTTAGTTTTAGATAATAATGATTTGACTTTGATCAGAATTTAGTTTCTTCCATAACTTTGATAAATACGAAAAATAAAGAGAAGAATAACATTATAAATATGTCCCTATTGAGTAAGGAAGATGTTTCTACATAATATAATGATAAATATGATAAATATAGTTTATAAGGAGAAGTGATGGTGGTTTATTCTACTACTAATGAAGTAGACAATCCCTTTAACTTAATAGGATCAAGACACTCAAGTGTTCAACAAATATTTGTAAATTCTTATCAAAACTATTTTGAATAAGAGGAAATAATAAGTGGGAGTGATCACATGACAACTATAAAACATGAGAAGAGAATACTATAAAATTTTAAGAAAGAAGGGCTATCCACCAAAAACAAGTTGAAGGGAGTTACAAAACTGAATATTCCCAATAAAATCAATAAGAAGGTTGATCATTAATCCTTGGGTAACAAAACTAATAAATTTAGGAAAAATGAATCATAAAAAATGATTCATGACAAAAAATAAACTTAGAATAATCCATGTGGGAATTCCAAGAAGGATGTAAATATACCTGAAGACATTTTAATGATTTTAGAAATAGCACCAAAAAACTCTTCCTGATCCTCTACACCATAGATATAATAACCTAGAAATTTTTACACAATATTATATGATTCATAAATATAAATATACATTAATAAAACATAAGTATCATAAATTACTAGTGTCTTTAGAAGACTGGGTTCATAATACATAAAAGGAAACATGATAAATCAAGAAAATGTTAGGTTATGAAAATGTTTGTTGGAAACTCTATGCCACACATGATACATATACAAACTGACTATTACCATATTTTTCCAACATATAAACAATAAAACTAATCACTTTCCGATGATGAACACAACTCTTCACCCTCTCCACCTCCATCTCTACTTCCTGTTAGAACCTACAAGAACATTATATTGAAAATTAAATACTGTTGTATATTTATATTTAAACTTAAAAACAATAAATGTTTGAAAACTAAATGATTTTTAATTTTTTTGATTTACCTGCTCACCACCAGTTGATGAAATACCACCAGTGGAAGATCTGGTCGTCTTATGATATAAATCAATCAACGCATTCTGTAAAGAGGATATATGATCCCCCTGTTCTTGAACTGTATTTCGTAGAGAAACAATATATATATGAGTATCTCAAGGTATGGACTAACTAAAACTAAGAGTAGATGAAGCTGAAGTCCCCAGTGGCCTTCCAAAGACCTTAGATGCTATGGGTCCCAAACCCATACCGCACACTCCACCAGGATGCTCCTTCCTAAGGACTTCAGCAACTGGGTCATCCTGGGAGACTGAGTAGGACTGCGTAGGTTTGGTATCCCATAGTTCTTTAATTTTTACCTATAAATAAAATATCATTCATATTAGAATCAATATATATTAACATAGTAACAACTGATAATAAGTTATTATAATGAAAAATGAGTTCATACCCCAAATTCTTTGGCAGGATCATTAACAAAACTTCCATCAGATTTTTTGTGGACATTAAACCACACTTCTGTTTGGGATGCTTGGTGCCCTAAACTCTATGAATGAATTAAACAAAGATCAATCAACAATTTAATATATTAAATAGATAATATTTTCTTATAAATATTTAAACTAATGAAAATATTACTAGATCCGATCTACTTCTAGAAAAACTCTTTGACCCTATAGTGTGAGGGATGACTTTCTTAGCCTATCTTGATACATTATTCCTTGAAAGACCCTGAAATAAATAAAATGTAATTTAATAGTAATGTATTCAATGTAATATTCTCTTCATATACATGTATAAATGTAAAATGATATTAATATAATAATATATATTTAAATACCATATGCTTCTCATCATGATGTCTGCCAAAAAAAAATTTCCATTGCTCTTTGGGTACCCTATCGGGTAGCTTGTCATGCATCTATTGGGAGGTCAACGAAGTATCATTGACATAACTCCACAATATCTATTTAATGTCTTTCAATTTATTACCCAGATTTTTTGATGTCTACTTTCATGCTAGCACATAAGCAACCGTAAAGTGGAAAAACATCTGTACACAAAAATTCATTTTTAAAATATTATAATTTAATAACATGACATTAAATTACACCATAATATATTAAAATTACCTTTATTTGGGAATCAAAAACTTGATTCTTCCAAGTTGAAGAAATATTCCTCCAATTATTATATGAAATAGGAAGGGAAACCAGCTTCATAGCTAGATAGTCTATAATTTAGCCAAGTAATCCTATGACGTCATCCGTAGGGACCCCATATGAATCAAATGGGACAACTATCTTCTCTCCGGTCAGATTCCATACATCTGAAATTTTTATATTTTTCTCCACAATTTAATTGTTTCCATATTTAATGAACAAACAGTTAGTATAAAAAGTGCAATAAATTTATTCATATTAAAATTTGTACCTATAACTGTCACCCTCCAGTATCCCTACGAAGAACTAAAAGTGTCGCGCCACTGACTCACTACTAAGGCTCCTTAAAGTGGAGGCTGTCACATAAATGACTTATTTTAAAGTTAAATTTCATTAAATTTTCATTTATGCCTTGTTTTTTTGGGTTTCTCAAGTTTTTATGGTGGAATGGGTGAGTTTTCATGAATTGGGCCAAACCGTGAGCCCAATTCCAGATTTAAAAATAATTTTTGTTTCTTTTATAACTTTTTCATTTTTTAATATTTTTCACCCATTCAAGTTCCTAAATGGTCTCCCCTGACATAGAAACACCACAATTGTAGTTTTGAGCCTTTATAAAACCATAAAAAAGTTGTATATGAGTTTTTATTTAAGGGATTGGGCCTGCCCGAAATCCCAATTCCAGTTTTAAAAATAAAATTTGTTTAATTAATAACTTATCCAATATTAAGTATTTTTCAGTGATTTCAAGCCCCAAACATGCCCCTTGAACCTAGACGCGCGTCCAATATCCTCCCACCCTCTTTTCAGCTCATTTGCATCGCGTTTTAGGTTGAAACTTTTGAAGCACTCACATTTCGGGAAGATTTATAAAGGTAATTTGTTTCCTTCATAAATCTTTCAATTCTAACTCTTTTCCCCATTCAAATTCCTAAATGGTACCATTATCCTTTTTAGAACATCCCTTAAATGTTTGTATGTTTTAAAATTCAGATACTAGTTTATGTGAGGCGATTTCTACAAGATATTTTAAGTAAGTTGTTCTTCTTCTTTCTTCTTTCAATTTGTTTAGGATTACATCCAATGTACTTAGGGTTTCTTCCCTTATCATTGGGGTTACTAATGTCCAGAAAGTAGGGTTTAAAAATTAGGGTTTTATCTTGTATTTCATGGTCTGGAATTCTGGTTTTAGGTCTTGTTTACCTTCCTTGAGGTATTGCGATGGTGCATTTGAGTTTTCACACAAAGGATTCAAGGGTTTCTTTGGTTTTGGTAGGTGATTCCATTGTGTATGAAATATTTGTGAATTGGCTACTGTTTTTATGGTATTTTCATGCTTATTAAATTTATTATTTCTAAAAAATATAGTTTTAGTGGTGTTTGTATTTAAAATGAATCCTAAATGCCAATTTCATGTGAAATTGGGGGATTTTCATAGAAATGTTTTATTAGTTTAATTGGGGCTACCCTATAAGTAACTAGTTGATTTTATTGAACTATAATAGGGATAAAAATACCGTTTTTAATGATTTTCCCTTGTGTTTGTTGCTTCAAAATCTGGTTTTAATGGTGTTTGTGAACCACATGAAATTCTAAGAGTTGTGTTGTGTAAAAATGGAGAATTTGCAATGATGTCATTTCTTGAACCATATGGGACTTCCCTAAAAATGATTTTGTGTTTTCACTGAAATGTAGTAGGATTCCCTTTATGTTTTGGAAACTTAAAAATGTGCACATTGTATTAAAGTGAGGTTTATAAGGAGTTTTGTGTCCGAAACACTACGGGATTTTGAGGAATTGTTTTATGAAAAATCTAAGTGTTTTGTTGCGTATTTTAAGTGGTATAAAATGTGATAGCTAATTTATTGGTTGTGTTTGACCAATAATGGTGTTTTATATGAAAATTTATTTATTTTTCATGCTGAAATTGATTTATCACAAAAGGGGAATCCCAGGTACCTAGGTGGGGCGGATTTGTACTAGTACGGCTAGTGGACCGGATGGGTTTTGTCCCTGTTTCACTTAGCATTTGGATAAAGAAAACTCTAACTAAACTATGTGGATGATTATTTGGGACCACTAGGTTATGGGTATGTTCCCTACTAGTGGCTCGTGCATGAGAATGGATTTTTCTATGGTTACTTTACACCGAGGTACGAGATACATAGGGCCCAAGACAACCTAGTGCCTAGGGGTGTTCCCAATGTTGTTGCTCATTGGATTTTTAGTATTTACCCATGTCTTAGGGTGTGTTTGGAAGTAAATTACAGTATTTAACATTTCTATTTTAATGTGTTAATATTCTGAAAATTTTGGATTGAAAACTATTTTCAACTAGATGTTTCATTTCTTGAAATTTTAACACTACTTTTCCTTGCGTTTGAAAACTGCTTGCTTTTTCACATTGTATTTCTTACTCCTTGGAATCATTGGGTGGTATCCTATTGGGCTTATGCTCACACCATACTTACACCCCTTGGGTGTAATTAGACTTGGTTATGTTTGATTCAGGTAAAGGAAAGGCTAAGGGTGATGGCGGTTCGGGGTGTTAGTTCCCATCCTTGGTGCGGAGTTGTGGAGACAGCTTGGGGGCAATGACCCCTAGTCGTGTGGAGTCCTTGGGGATATCTTGATGCTATAATTATTTTTATTTGTACCACTTGTATTATCTTTAAACCAATGTATTCAGTTCTGGTTTTTACTTAAGTCTTTTTTGGCTCAAAAATTTCAGATTTATATTATGGATTGTTTTTAATGTTTTATGATTTCATACTCGGGTAAATTATTCCCAAACCAGATTTGTTTGATACCTGGACACTTGTACCAGCCTATGGGGATAGGGAACACCCTTCGAGTCCTGTGACGGTCTAGGTTTGGTTCCGGTTTTGGCGGCAACCAGATTCGGTTCGTGACAAAATGGTATCAGAGGCAGGTTCTCTCTCTTTGAGTCATGTTATTTGGGGAACAGTCGGGATAGTCTGGAGTTAGGATTTTTGGGACTTGGAATTTCGGTTATGAGTAGTGTGGCTGATCACCACACCTCATGATGAGATTCATGTCTCTAGGGGAAGTCGGGACCTTTCATAGTCCTTTGGTTTTCTTGGTATATTGATGATTAGGGGAAATGAAAAGAGAGTTGGGTTAATGGTCTTAGTGAGCTCGCAGGGCCTGGCAAGCCATGTGGAGCCAAGGATATTCCCTAGAACACTCTCTATAACAGTGAAGTGATTGGAATATGGCCACCAACCATATGTCCAAGTCACCCACTGAAACTAGTTTCCTCTCGCATTGTCTTGTGTTCTTTAATTTTGAAATCTTGGAGCTTTGGTTTTAAAGTGACTTGGTTTTAAGAAGTGTAAAGTTTTTGTGAAATGATTTTCAAATAAATATGGAATGGTTTGATTTATGAAATGGTGAAACTAAATTTTCAGAATTATATTCAAATGAAAAATGGTGTTCTTACACCTCTTTTTAAAAGTAGAAACTATACTGAAGTTGGTTTTGAAGAAAGTGTTTCCAATAGAGTTTTCTAAATAATAAAAGGGTGTTTTAATGGGAAAAGATGATATGAAATTGATGTGAATAACATGAAAGTGACTTCTTGTCTAAATGGTTGTGTCTTTCTGAAATGTTTGGTAATATTTGAATTGGGATTTTGATTTTCTGGTTAGTGGTTTTGAGAAAAATGATGTGTTGGTTGACCGTTTCGGTTTTGAAAAGTGGAAAAAATATTTGTTTTAGCCTTTGGTATTTTCATGAGCAACCACATGCATGTGGTTATATGGGATGATGGATGGTTGACGACATGACTGGATGAGTGTCGGAACAAATATGAGGAGGGAGCCCGGTGTGGCACCAAAACATGCATGTGTGAGGCCCATGGGGTACCATTGGTGGATACGCTTAACGCTGAACTGTTTGTTTTCAAAGAAATGATTTTAATGAAAAACTTGATGTCTTGATAAATAGTTTGGGATGGTTTGTATTATGTGTTTTTGAAAAATTTGATGTTGTGGGATGATTTGAGTTCAAGAACCCCTGCTGTTTGAACTGTGTTTTGGGTCTAAGTTTGGTCGGTAAGTTGTGTTATAGGGACAGTTAGTGGTCTCTTTTGAAAAATGTTTTGGGACGCCTTTACAGTGGTTCCCTTCATGTGTTTGGATCTGGTTTGTGGTATATCTTGACCAATGAACCATATTGGTTGGGTCCTTGGATTCAATCGTTGGATAAGGAACACCCCATCAAGGGTTAGTGCACAACTGAAGTACAACCCAGATTGTTTCGCCGTTTGAAGACCCTCTAGTTGATCAATATAAGGAATCTTTTTCTTGAGCCTTTAAGATTTATTCTACACCCTTTCCTTTCTTGGGTTTTTTGTATCCTCTTGTAGTGCGAGAGTGATCATGGAAGGTTTCAAGAGACCATATCTTCTTAAGTTTTTAGATTTTCCAAAGGTGGAAGTGGTTTGGGGTTATTATCATGGATGAGTATCTGGATGGTGTCTAAGAGGTCCTCTCAGTCCATCATAGTCTCTTCGAAGAAGGAGTTCACAATAAACTACCAGTGTGGGAAATCTAGTCACAAGAGGATATTGTGGCCACTTTCTAGAATTGTGTATTGTTTGGGGATGGAGTATAAAGTCCCTTTCCATTAATTGCTTATATTAGTCATAATGGTCATGTTTGGTGACTCCTTGTGATGTCATGTGCTCGATTGACCCTAAAGGTGAAATTCATGCAATACTTTGAGAGTCTCTATTATGTTGGGAGAATGTATCCCTTGTAAAAACTTCAAAATCATCCATTTTTTTAGGAAGGTGAGTATAGGTGTTATTTACTTCTATTGTTTCTTACCCGAAGAAACAAGGTGTGATTTGTGTTCATCTTCTAAGCCCTTGTTTCATTGAAATATTGGGTTAGTGTAAAGTGAGTTTGGAATGTGTTATGTCTTGGAAATCTTATTAGGGATTGCAGTGTAGTTTTTGGTAGCACTGAAAGAATAATTCTCGTCCAAGGGGTTTCCAAGGACTAACTGTGAGGCTGAAGATGCTTCGATCATTTGAGCTCCAGCCATAGGTCTCGGAGAGAAGCTGGCTCGTAGTTAGGGGAAATCCCTGGGTCATTTAAACCCTTGTACAATTTCATATCCTCGGTGTGAAAGATAGGAAGTGTTTAAACCTGTGGTGTCATCATATTCCTTCTGTTGTTCTCGTTTGGTGGAAATAGGTGGTGGGCCTTGTACCCATGTCATCTCCTAATGTCATTCCCTCCCCCGTTGGTTTCCATTGAGTCATTGGAGAATGGTTGGAAATTTGGCTACACAGTTTGAGCACACATTTTGTGCACGATTAGACATGACAGTGTGCTAGGAAGCCATGTGGAAAGAATGACCTGCATAGTTAGTGCACGGTTTCCCAAACCGTGCGGACTGACCTTGCGCCCTTCCCAAATCTTTAAAAAAAATTGAGACTTTCTGTGTTGGTCCATGATGGTCAGTTAAGATGGTTGGTTCTTATGGTGGGGGGACCCACAATGATTATCAAGTACGTTCCTTCATAAACTGTGAATGGAATTCTACCCTTTGTACTAGGGAGTTCGTTCAGGCCTTGTAACGACCCAAAGTTTTTCAATGGAAAATTCCCTTCTTATATCTATGTCATAAAAACACAAAATAATGAACTACTAAGTGATAAGTGGCCTTTAAACATAATTTTGTCACCCCTATGGTTGGAATTTTAAAAATCCGACATACACGGTTGTGTTCAAGATGGTTTTTGGAGTCTAATGAAACAAAAATAATTTTTTGGTGAATAGTAACCTACCCTTATGAATAGTAACCTACCCTTATGAATAGTGATATGACCCTTATGAATAGTAAATAAGAGTAACATTACCTATGAATAATAAAATAAAATTTAGACATCATAGAAAGTGATAATTTGACCTTAGTAAACGTTTTTGGTATTTTATAAGTCATAAATACTTAATTATAATTAATTAATTAATTTAAATGAATATTTATTTTCCTGTAATGTATTCATAAATTATTTAATCAATGTCTAATAGTTTTTAGATAATTTTATAAGAACCTACGTAATTTTTGAAAGAACTACAAAATCAGTTTTAATTTTAAAAAACTGTTTTTTTAAGTAAATTATGATTTTAATTAAATATTAAATTAATAATATTTAGAAAATTATTTTTGATAAATGGACTTAATTTCTGGATTTTTCACGTCGAAAAATGGTTGGGGTAAATTTTTGGGAATTTTCTGAGATACTTGAATTTTTGATGAATAGTGGAATCCGATAATTCACAGTAAAAGCTAAATAATGTATTAATTGAGTCATTGCTAATGTTCTGCTGATGTAAGCCTACTTGGTTCGGGATTAAATTATAAAATTACTATTTTTGGTCATCCAAGACTCACTATTCCTTCTCTTTGGTGGAATTAATAAACTAATCAATTTTATATTAAGGAAACCCCTCTCCCCTCCACTATAAAAGTCACCCTTCACTCCCTCTTTTCCTCACACCTCTCAAGCTCCAAGACTTCTCTAAATTCTGTCCAAACACCTTCCCTAGCTCATCCCCCACGTCCAAAATATGCTGGTCTCATCAAAAGACCAAGCCTAGCTTCCTTAAAGAGGATCTCAAGAGGAGGATTCTAAAGGTAATTTCTCTCTCTCTTCTCCTTTAATTTCCTTTCAAGTTCAAGTTCATTTTTTGATCTATCCCTACCTATCTTCATCAAAATTGTTGTGTAACTCCAGTATTATATATATACTGTAATATTATGATTCTAATGTTATATTATATCACCCCACACCCTTTACCTCTTCCTTTTATTTTATTAAAGAGAACGTTGTTCACGAGGTGTTAAATTTATCACCTTCAAAAAATGACATGTTCTCTTCTTCCGTTTCTACCTTCAATATGGTCATGAAACCATTTTATGGTTGAACCAGAATATTTTATATGTATTATGTTCTATTTTAAGTTCTGTAAATAACCTATGGCCTTGTTACTAAGTTAAATGTTAAAACAAGATCGTTGTGATCCAAGAACCGCCCAAATTAACCCAAATAACCATCATTAAATTTTTTATCTAATGATTCATCCACTTGGATCTAATATAATTCACTATAAAATTATTAAATCTACTGTAATATCATTAATAACATGTAGTATCAGTTCTGGATGTTTACCCATGATCTACCCAAACATCAATTTAAGAATACAAGTGGACCGTTCAAGAAAACCATAAAAACGAACATCCCCGAACAATGTTTTTAAACTCTATAAGTCATCCAAAGGAACATAATATGAAATTATGAAACCATAATGAACCCTATTAATGTATAAAAGGTTCTGGAATTTCTAATTAATGAATATAATGTCATTATACAGGACATTAAAGAGAAGGAGGCATTCAAGTACAAGGTAAGGGGAAATCTCGAACCCAATTTTCTTCCTTCGGGTTCTCCCTCTTTCACTCCATTTTTGATATGGTTACTCCTCAAAGATAATTTTTTCACCATTTCCTTTACTTTTCTAGGATATACATGTTTTTCACTGGTTTTTATGTCCATCAAAATGTTTTCCAAAAGAACTCTTCTTTCAAGATCTCACCTTTTACCTCTCATTCAAGGTTGATGGTTCTTATATCAAGTATGTTGTTCCCTCTTTCTTTTGGGAACCCAAAGCTTATGAATGTGTTATTATGAGATGAAACCCATTCCTTTCAATGGGTTATTTATTTACATGTTTTATATGTGTTCTATGTGGCAATCATGATAATGATAATGTTATGATGTGACGGGTGCGCCCGGAATTATATAGCGCAATATGAATGTTTAAATGTGACGGGTGCGCCCAGAATTATATAGCGCTCCAATGCATTGGGTAAAGTGATGAATCTCATGAGTAAATGTGAAATGATGTGTGGACATGATGCTATCTTTGTTCACAAGTATGTGTGGTAGTTAACCACTAAGACATGATGTTTCATTTTTATGCATTGCCACATTTCAAGTTTATTATTTATGCTCCTCTCATGTTCATGATTCTTTACCTATGTCATGATTATGCTCACCCCATGATATATTGTTCTTATCTATCCTCTTACTGGGATTCTAGATCACCCCTTTTGATGTATATCCTCAGGTGAATACATGTACTAAGGAGAGGACAAGTGCCACTAAGAATCTAGTGAAGAAGAAGTTAAATAAATGTTTATGCTTGATGTTGTATTTGTTATATATTGTCCTAGTTTTCCCAAGAAACTAAACCTCTGGATCCTCCATGTTTAATAATATTATGTTGTTTATCTTTGAAATGATGTAATAGTACAGTAAGAAAAGGCTGGGTCGCTATAGTTGGTATCAAAGGAAAGGTTTAGTTAATTTGGAAATTAGGATTAGTAAACCCTAGAGAAAAACTCTAGCATGAGAATAAGTACAAATATGTACAAAAGAATATTTACCTAGGGATCCCATATGTTATGTTTTTGGTATAATTGTTTAAATTAATAAGTTATTCATAACTTTTTTACTTATGTTTTGTTCTAACCTTTTCTATTTTAGAAAATGGTGGGAACCAGGAGAAATCAGGCCAACAACTCTTGCGAAGGACAATGCAACGATTGCCCGAACGACATCCCCAATGATTTTGGAGGTGGAGTTCAAAACTTCATGGCGATTCTTACCCAATTATCTCAGGTTATGAATAATAACCATAATAATGGGGAACATCCTTCTTCACCAAAGAGGGAGCAACTAGTTATCGAATGTTTTATGCGGCAACGACCACCGACGTTTTGTGGATCTTCTGATCCACTAGTTGCGGAACAGTGGGTCAACTCCATGGAGAAGATCTTTTCTGTTCTTCACTGTTCCGAGATGGAGAAGGTGACTCTAGCTGTTTATCATCTAGATGGAGAAGCTGATCAATGGTGGGCTTTGATTAAGAACACCAAGCCAAGGGATGAAATTGAAGAGATGGAATGGGAAGACTTTAAGATAATGTTTCTTAATAAGTACTTCCCACGAACTCTTCGCACGAAGATGGAGAGAGAATTCATAGAGCTCAAGCAAAAAGAAGGAGAATCTGTCACAACCTATGAAGCAAATTTCAAAAGGCTCGCAAGGTATGCTTCGGGTTTTGTTATCAACAATGATAGCAAAATTGATAGATTATTTAGTGGATTAAAACCACATCTTAGAAAGGCTCTTGCAATTCAATACTTTGGGAGTTATGAAGAAGTTGTTCGGTGTGCTCTCAAAGTGGAGATGGAGTTTGGAGAATGGTCCCATGGCTATGGTGATAAGAAAAGAAAGATGGAGTTTCAAGCTGGCGGATCTAGTGATAAAGATGGGAAGAAAACACAATGACCCACATGCCAAAAATGTGGGAAGTTGTACCACGGGAACTGCCTCAAAGGTACGGAGAAATGCTTTAAGTGTGGGAAGGAAGGACACCAAGCTCACGAGTGTCGAAAAGACATGAAAAGAAAGGATAATGTAGCCGATGAAAGGAGAGAACCACTCGTGGTTCAATGCTACAACTGTAGGGAGCTAGGTCACTATTCAAACCAGTGCACTAAACCTCGAGCTCTCGAGGGTAATCAGTGCCAACAACCACCAAATCCAAAGGAACAAGGGAAGGCTTATTCCATCACTACTGCGGAGGTAGAACATGATAATGAAGTCGTACAAGGTACACTTACTATTCACTCAAGAATGGAAAAAGTCTTATTTGATTCTGGTTCTACGCATTCCTTTATATCTTGCAAGTTTGCTAGAACTATAGAATTGAAGCCCCGAAACCTTAAAGTAGAGATATCTATAAAAACACCAAGTGGTGCAATCATTGCAACCCAAGTGTTTGACTCTTCTCTTGTTGACGTATGTGGGATGATTCTTCCGGAAAATCTCGTAATACTTCCCTTGGTGGAATTCGACACTATAATGGGAATGTATTGGCTCTCATTATATAGAGAACATATCAACTATCGGGAAAATGACATATATTTTCATATTCCGAACAATCCCATGCTCCTCTACAAATGCAAGGAATATCATGAATCTCCTCTGAGAAATCCTTCAATGGTGTGGGTGTTGATTCCCTATGAAGAAGCATACCTCGCCCAAATGGTTGAGTCGAAGGAAAGTTCCAACCTTGAGGAAATGCCCATCGTAAGGGAATACAACGATGTATTTCCCAAAGAGTTACCCGGAATTCCCCCTGATTGTGAGGTAGAGTTCTCAATTGAACTCATACCCGGAGCTACTCCTATCTCGAAGTGCCCCTATAGGATGGCTCCTATCGAACTGGAGGAGTTAAAGAAGCAGCTGCAAGAGCATATGAACAAAGGGTTCATACGCCCTAGTGCATCACCTTGGGGTGCGCCAGTGCTCTTTGTGAAGAATAAGGATGAAACCATGCGGCTGTGTATCGATTATCGGGAACTCAACAAGACCACCATAAAGAACAAGTATCCTCTCCCAAGGATTGATGACTTGTTCGATCAGTTAAGAGGAGCTCAATACTTCTCAAAGGTGGATCTTCGTTCTGGATATCATCAAGTAAAGGTGAAGAAGGAAGATATTCATAAGACTACCTTCTGTACAAGGTATGGGCACTATGAGTTTTTGGTGATGCCCTTCGGACTTACTAATTCCCTTTCAATCTTCATGGATTTGATGAATAGAGTCTTTAGACATTACCTCGACAAATTTTTGGTAGTGTTTATTGATGATATTCTCATCTACTCCAAGATCAATGAGGAACATGAAGAACATCTAAGACTTGTGTTGGCGACATTGAGAAAGGAGAAGTTGTACGCCAAGTTCAGCAAGTGTGACTTTTGGATGAATCAAGTCACGTTCTTGGGACATGTGATCACAAGCGAGGGAATTTATGTGGACCCTTCAAAGACAAAGGCGATTGAGGAATGGCCCAGGCCCTCTAGTGTCACAGAAATCCGTAGTTTTCTTGGATTAGCTGGGTACTATCGACGTTTTGTGAGAAACTTCTCACGATTGTCAAACCCGCTAACTAAGTTAACAAGGAAAGGGGTAAAGTATGTCTGGATGGAAGAATGTGAGGGAATCTTCAAGGAGATAAAGAAAAGGCTAATCACTGCACCTGTACTCACACTACCAAAAAGCGGAGAAAGTTTTGTGATATATAGTGATGCATCAAAGAAAGGCTTGGGTTGTGTACTCATGAAAAATGATAATGTGATAGCCTACGCCTCATGACAGTTGAAGATCCATGAGCAGAACTACCTGACGCATGATCTAGAGCTGGCATCCGTGATTTTTTCCTTGAAAATATGGCGCCACTACCTTTATGGCGAGAAGTGTGACATATACACCGACCACAATATCCTAAAGTATATATTCACACAAAAGGAGCTCAACATACGTCAAAGGAGATGGTTAGAGCTAATCAAGGATTACGATTTCTCTATTCACTATCATCCTGGAAAGGCTAACAAGGTAACTGATGCTCTAAGTAGAAAAGAACCTGCTACTCTATCCATGTTGAGGATTGAGAAAGACCCTATCTTCTTGGATATGCAAAGGATGGATTTGGGAATCGTAAGGGCAGGGGATACATCCTACCTTGCCCAAATGATTGCGCAACCATCCATCCAACAGAAGATTAAGGAAGCACAAAGGGATGATTTGGAGATACAAAAGAGGGTGAATGCAGTAAAGGAAGGGAAACTGCAATAGTTCCATATCGACAATGATGGTGTGATTCGGTTTGGAATACGGCTTTGTGTGCCTTTATCACCAGGGATAAAGAAGGATCTATTGGATAATGCACATAGCTCAACTTTCACTATTCATCCTGGAAGTACCAAGATGTATCGTGATCTCCGAGAACACTTATGGTGGGATAACATGAAGAAGGAGATTGCGGAATATATATCAAGGTGCTTGGTATGTCAGTAAGTTAAAGCTGAGCGGAAAAAGTCCAAAGGTATGATGCAGCCATTGCCTATACCCATGTGGAAATGGGAAAATGTTACTATGGACTTTGTCACAAGTCTCCCGAAAACGTCAAGAGGAAATAATGCGATATGGGTTGTGGTTGATCGACTCACCAAGACTTCCCATTTTATCGCTATTTGGGAAGACCTCTCACTTGAACAGCTTGCAAGGATATATGTGAAGGAAGTGGTGAGACTGCATGGTGTTCCACTCTCTATTGTCTCTGACCGTGATCCAAGGTTCACATCTAAATTCTGGAGGAGCCTTCAACATGCTTTGAGTACTGAATTAAATTTCAGCATGGCCTATCACCCCCAAACTGATGGCCAGTCTGAAAGGACTATTCAAACGCTTGAAGATATGAAAAGAGCCTGCTCTCTTGAATTCAAAGGTGGTTGGGATTAGCATATCCCATTGGTTGAATTCTCATACAACAATAGCTTCCACTCGAGTATTCAGATGGCTCCGTATGAAGCTCTTTATGGGAAGCGATGTAGAACTCCAACCTGTTGGGATGAAGTTGGAGAAAGAAAGATACTTGGTCCCGATCTTGTTTAAGAGATGACCGAGAAGGTTCAAGTCATCCAGAAACACATCAAAGCTGCTCAAAGTCGGCAAAAGAGCTATGCTGACAATCGTCGAAGGGACTTGGAGTTCGACGTTGGAGATAAAGTCTTCCTTCGAATATCTCCATGGAAGAGAGTCATGAGATTTGGGAAGAAAGGGAAGCTAAGCCCAAGGTACATTGGTCCCTTTGAGATCCTTGATCGTATAGGAGCCGTGGCCTATCGTCTGAAACTTCCACCGAATATGTCTCAAGTTTATGATGTGTTTCATGTATCACTACTGAGGAAGTACATACCAGACCCCTCACATGTACTAAAATCAGAGGTGGTACAACTGGATGATGATCTCTCCTATGAGGAGAAGCCGGTAAAAATTTTGGACCGAAGTGATAAGGTTCTACGCAACAAGGCAACCCGCCTTGTCAAAGTGTTGTGGAGGAACCATAAGTTTGAGGAAGAAACTTTGGAACCAGAAGAGGCAATGAAGGAGAAGTACCCTCACCTGTTTGTGTAAAGTGAAATTTTGGGGGCGAAATTTCTTAAGGGGGGAAGAATGTAACGACCCAAAGTTTTTCAATGGAAAATTCTCTTCTTATATCTATGTCATAAAAACACAAAATAATGAACTACTAAGTGATAAGTGGCCTTTAAACATAATTTTTTCACCCCTATGGTTGGAATTTTAAAAATCCGACACACACGGTTATGTTCATGATGGTTTTTGGAGTCTAATGAAACAAAAATAATTTTTTGGTGAATAGTAACCTACCCTTATGAATAGTAACCTACCCTTATGAATAGTAATATGACCCTTATGAATAGTAAATAAGAGTAACATTACCTATGAATAATAAAATAAAATTTAGACATCATAGAAAGTGATAATTTGACCTTAGTAAACGTTTTTGGTATTTTATAAGTCATAAATAAATAATTATAATTAATTAATTAATTTAAATGAATATTTATTTTCCTGTAATGTATTCATAAATTATTGAATCAATTTATAATAGTTTTTAGATAATTTTATAAGACCCTACGTAATTTTTGAAAGAACTACAAATTCAGTTTTAATTTTAAAAAACTGTTTTTTAAGTAAATTATGATTTTAATTAAATATTAAATTAATAATATTTAGAAAATTATTTTTGAGAAATGGAATTCATTTCTGGATTCTACAAGTCGAAAAATGGTTGGGGTAAATTTTTGGGAATTTTATGAGATACTTGAATTTTTGATGAATAGTGGAATCTGATAATTCACAGGAAAAGCTAAATAATGTATTAATTGAGTCATTGCTGATGTTATGCTGATGTAAGACCACTTGGTTCGGGATTATATTATAAAATTAATATTTTTGGTCATCCAAGACTCACTATTCCTTGTCTTTGGTGGAATTAATAAACTAATCAATTTTATATTAAGGAAACCCCTCTCCCCTCCACTATAAAAGTCACCCTTCACTCCCTCTTTTCCTCACACCTCTCAAGATCCAAGCCTTATCTAAATTCTTCTCAAACACCTTCCCTAACTCATCCCCCACGTCCAAAATCTTCTGGTCTCATCAAAAGACCAAGCCTAGCTTCCTTAAAGAGGATCTCAAGAGGAGGATTCTAAAGGTAATTTCTCTCTCTCTTCTCCTTTAATTTCCTTTCAAGTTCAAGTTCATTTTTTGATCTCTCCCTACCTATCTTCATCAAAATTGGTGTGTAACTCCATTATTATATATATAATATAATATTATGATTCTAATGTTATATTATATCACCCCACACCCTTTACCTCTTCCTTTTATTTTATTAAAGAGAACGTTGTTCATGAGGTGTTAAATTTATCACCTTCAAAAAATGACATGTTCTCTTCTTCCATTTCTACCTTCAATCTGGCCATGAAACCATTTTATGGTTGAACCAGAATATTTTATATGTATTATGTTCTATTTTAAGTTCTATAAATAACCTATGGCCTTGTTACTAAGTTAAATGTTAAAACAAGATCGTTGTGATCCAAAAAACCGCCCAAATTAACCCAAATAACCATCATTAAATTTTTTATCTAATGATTCGTCCACTTGGATCTAATATAATTCACTATAAAATTATTAAAGATACTGTAATATCATTAATAACATTTAGTATCATTTCTGGATGTTTACCCATGATCTACCCAAACATCAATTTAAGAATACAAGTGGACCGCTCAAGAAAACCATAAAAACGAACATCCCTGAACAATGTTTTTAAACTCTATAAGTCATCCAAAGGAACATAATATGAAATTATGAAACCAGAATGAACCCTATTAATTTATAAAAGGTTATGGAATTTCTAATTAATGAATATAATTTCATTATACAGGACATTAAAGAGAAGGAGGCATTCGAGTACAAGCACTACTGGAAATGCTGTTTTTCCCAACGGGTGTTTACCAACGGTTTACTAAAACCATTGGGCTTGAAGGATTAAGAAAGACTTTCCCAACGGTTCACTGAAACCGTTGGGAAAAGCCACCCCTTTACCAACGGTTTCTTCAAACCATTGGTAAAGGGGTGTGTTAATCACCCTTTTGCCAACGGTTCAACAGAACCGTTGGGAAAGGGTCACCCCTTTGCCAACGGTTTCCTCAAACCATTGGTAAAGGGGTCCTTAGCATCTCTTTCCCAATGGTTCTTAAAAACCTTTGGGAATTATTTCCCCCAAATCCAGCCGCGGGGCTGCTCTCCCCCATTCGCACAGAAACCTAATTTCATCTGCTCCACCGCTCTCCTCTCGCGAAATCCCCTATCCGAAGAGGTGAAAACCATCTGAAATCAGGTATCTTTTCATTTATACACATATACTTCCTTATTTTTATTGTTATTGCTTTAGTATTTTATTTTTAAGTTATCAATCCACCTCCAGCTCTCTGCTACTCTCCAAATCCCCCATCTGAATAGGTGAAAACCCATTTGAATCATCTCAAATCAAGTAATTTTTTGTTTATACACATATGGTCCCTTGTCTTTATTATTTTTATTGTTATTGCTCTAGTATTTTAGTTTTAAGTTATCAATCCAGCTGCAGCTCTCTGCTACTCTCAAACTCCCCCATAGGAATAGGTGAAAACCCATCTGAATCGTCTCAAATCAGGTAATTTTTTCTTTATACACATATGGCACCTTGTTTTTATTGTTATTGATCTAATATTTTAGTTTTAAGTTTGGATTTCGATGTGATTTCACCGTGTAAAATAGGTAAATGAATAAATATTTTGTTAATTAATTAGTTTCCCCTGGAATATCAGTTGTGTTATAATGTCCATGCTAAATAAAGGGGTAATGTAATAAAAGACCTTGAATAAATAAATTGTGGAAGTTGGGGTATGTTGCCTCTATGAGAGGTTTTTTGTTGTGTTTCATTGTATGTTGTAGGCTGTTTTATGGGGATTGAGGTGACCAGTTGGGCTTTGTGATATGTGGGGTTGTAATGTGATGGTTAGTGGGCATGGATGTGTCATGTGAAGTTGTATGATAGTGATGATGTGTGGTGGTGTTGTGTCGTGTGGAGGTGTTGTGTGATGAAGTTGTGGTGTATAATGTGGTGAGGTGGTTTTGGTTGTGTGGTGGTTTGTGATGTGCAATATTTTTATTGTGATATGTGGTTGTTTTGGTGATATGGTTGGTCGATGTAACATGGTGTCGATGGTTATTGTGAGATGGTGAGTTGTTGTGTGGTGGTTTTATTAGTTTCCTGGTTATCTATGGAATAAATTATGCTGTTAAAACAAAAAAAAATATATTAAATAAATGAGATGGAATAGAAATGGATGTGTGGTAAATGGATTTAATTAATTTAACATTAAATGAATGGACAATGTAAGTGTGAATGAAGTGGCTTATAAATGAATGTGAGAAATGATATGCGTCTTGTGTGGTGGTGGTGTGGTTTATGTGTTTTATAGTAGTAGTGAAGTGTGTGATTATGTAGTTAATGTGAACCCATAGGTTGAGTATTTTGTGCTATCTATATATCATGTATTTTTATGTTATTTCTACACATTCCAGGGGGGTGGTATGTCTAGGTGGTGGTGGTGGGGTTGCAGGGGAGGGGGGTGTGGGCTGTTTGGGAGGGTGGGCGGGGCTATCCAGGGGGGGTACGGGGTGTCCAGGGGGGTACGGGGGTGGGCGGGCTGTCCACAAGGGTGGACGGGCTGTCCACGGGGGTGGCCGGGCTGTCAAGGAGGGGTGGGCGGGCTGTCCAGGGGGGTGGGTGGGCTGGCCACGAGGGGTAGGGGTGTCCAGGGGGGTGGGTGGGCTATCCAAGGGGGTGGGGGGCTGTCCATAGGGAGAAGGGGTGTCGAGGGGGGTGGGTGGGCTATCCACGGGGGTGGTTGGGCTGTCTAGGGGGTAGGGGGTGTCCACGGGGGTGGGTGGGTTGTCCACGGAGGTGGGCGGGGCTGTCCACGGGGGTGGGAAAGGCTGTCCATGGGGGTGGGCGGGGCTATCCAGGGGGTGTGGGCTGTCCTGGGGGTCTGGGTGGGGTGTCCTGGTGGGGGAGGGGTGTGTGGGGTGTCCAGGGGGGTGGTATGTCTAGGTGGTGGTGGTGGGGTTGCATGGGAGGGGGTGTAGGCTGTTTAGGAGGGTGGGCGGGGCTATCCCGGGGGGGGGGGGGTACGGGGTGTCCAGGGGGGTATGGTGGATTGTCTGATGTTTCTCTAATGATCAAGGACGGAATGTTTGGAGGACATCACAAGTCCTGACTGGTTGATCCTAGAAGCAATTTCATGATCATGGATGTAATGCCTATAGGGAATCTCTTGATTTTGGTGATCTTCTCCATTTTCATCAAAAGACATGTTTGACACACTGGGAGGGAAACTCTAGAGTCAGTGTGACATGTCTTGAAGGGTGATTTATGTCCATAGTGACATGATTTGAGGACATCACAAGACCTAGTTGGTGTGCCTGGAGGGTGTTAAGGGAGCCATCTAACATTCCTGACATTTAATATGAGACTGAGATAATATGTATTGATTCCCCTATATAGAAGGAGATACATATCTATTGGAAAACATGTAGTCTGTATGGTGAGAATTAAAGGCTTTTCATTACAAGGGTGGCATATTCATGGGTGCCATTTGATTTTATTTGACATGTCAAGGGGACATCAAATGATCAAAATAGGTTTCCAATGGAATGTATTGTGAACATGATGAAATTTCCTAGTGCAATAAAATTTCATAGGTGATGCATGTTATGAACATTAGGGTCAACATATATTTCCTTCACCTTAGTCTCCCATATTTTAGTATTTCATCCATCCTTTTATCCCAAATTCCATAGATTTATACATTATTTTATTATATTATGTCTCAAATTATCTAAAATATGTGTTTGATGTTCTTCACGTGACCTATCATAATTCCTTCTCATAATCTATAGTGATCATGGGAATATCCCATGCATGATTCATGATCACTCAAATTATTCTACAAATCATACATAATGGAAGCCTTACAGGATGTGAGATGATTATATCTATGAAATCTACTCAGGTACCTGGTGAGGAAGTGCATATTAATTCAAAAAGGTAAATCGCATATGAGGATACCCTACTAATATGGTTATGGGATGAGGCATGCTCTGATGTGATAACACATTAAGTTCTTGTTGGTTTTACATTTTTTCAATAACACATTAGTATGTTTTTTTCACATGTGTAGTTGATACCATGATTATTTTCTTCCTTTATCGTTTACTTAAATGTATTTTCTATTAAAGTTCAATCCTATTGAATTGTTTATGAAAAAATGACTTATATGAATTCTTTTTACAGAATGGACAGAAGTTGGATGTATGAAACCAATTGTATCTCAAGTGATTTTCAAAACAATTTGGAGAGCTTTATAGATTTTGCATTTCACAATGCTTCAGATAGTGGTCGCATACACTGCCCATGTTCCAATTGTGTTGGTAGACCTTGGTTGAGTCATGAAGAAGTCAGCTACCACATAACCAAAAATGGTTTTCAAGCAAACTACTTTGTGTGGTATCACAATGGGGAGAAAATGAAATCTCAAATTGGTGATGATCGAAATGAAAGGACTGGAATGGAGAATTTGTTAGATGATCGGTTTCCGTTTATTCGTCATCATGAAAAAGAAAGGATTTCGACTCAAGAAGACGTCGATATGAGGACAACTGATTCATCTAGTGAAAATGATGATATTGATAGGGTGAAAAAATTGAATGATGCTGCCACGACTCCAGTATATCGACAATGCGATAAAATGAAAAAGATGGAATTTTTAATCCGATTGTTTCATGGAAAAACTATGTATGGGATTTCTAATACAGCAATTGATTACATTCTTACCCTCTTGAAGGATTTACTTCCAGATGATGCAGATATTCCCTCAAACCACTATATGGCATGGAAGTTAGTTTAAGAACTTGAATTTTCTAGAAACAAAATTCATGCTTGCCCGAAAGATTGCAGTTTATTCTGGGAAGAAACCGCTGAACGAAATGAATGTATAAAATGTGGCACATCCCGCTGGAAGTCAAAATCTGATGGAACACCATCCCGCGTTCCACAGAAAGTAATGTGGCACTTTCCATTGATCCCCAGACTCCATAATATTTTTATGTCTGATGACATATCAATAAAAATGAGATGGCATGATACCGAGAGAAAGAAGACTAATGATGAGTTGGTTCATCCTGCAGATGGATTTGCATGGCAGAGATTTGATGCTCGACATCCTGATTTTGTAGCTGACGTGCGTAATGTGAGGCTGGGTCTTTCATGCGACGGTTTTAATCCGTTTGGGCAGATGCTTACTTCGCACAACACATGGCTAGTTTTTATACACATTTATAATCTTCCCCCATGGTTGTGTATGAAAAAATCTTTCACTTTCATGAGTATAATCATATCTGGTCCTTCTGATCCCGACATTGATATTGATGTATACATGAAACCTTTAATAAAAGAGTTGAGACTTCTTTGGGATGTGGGTGTGCGCACATACGATGCATGTTCGAAAGACATATTTCAGATGCGTGCTGCGCTTATGTGGACGATCAATGATTTTCCGGCTTATGCAATGATGTCTGGATGGAGCACGAAGGGAAAACTGTCATGTCCAGTTTGTATGAAGAATACATGATCCAGAATACTGAAACATTGTTGTAGTTTCAGTTTTATGGGACATCGACGATTTTTGCCAAAGGATCATCCATATAGAATGAATCGTCGAAGATTTGATAATACTATAGAGACCGATGATCCACCTCAGCGTATGTCTGGAACTGATGTGCTTAATGAATTGAAAGATTTCAGTTTTTCATTTGGGAAGGGTCAAATGAAATCTGGAAAGAGAAAGAATGTTTCCACAGAAACCTGTTACAATTGGAGGAAGAGGAGTATCTTTTTTGATTTGCCTTATTGGTCAACCAATTTGCTACGTCATTGCTTAGACGTAATGCATATTGAAAAGAATATATGTGAAATGTTGCTTTCAGTTCTTCTAAATGTCAAGGGGAAGACAAAAGATGATTTACGATCTCGACGTGACTTGGTGGATTGGGGCATCAGACCAGAATTGCATCCTGTGCGTATCAGTGAAAATAAATGGAAACTTCCATGTGCTTCTTATGTGATGACACCTACTGAAAAAAAAAACAATTTTTGGAAGTATTAGAGACTATTAGAGTTCCTGATGGCTATTCAAGCAACATATCTAAATGGGTCAACAGAAGAGAGTTGAAGCTAAAATCTTTGAAGACTCATGATTATCACGTTCTACTTCACGAGTTGCTTCCAATAGCAATCCGTCATCTTTTGTCCAATAATGTAAGGGTGGGTGTTATTCGGTTGTGCCATTTGTTTAGAGATCTTTGTGCTAAGAAGTTGTCCAAGTCTTTCTTGCAAAAAACGTTGATAGATGCCCCATTAATTTTGTGTGAGTTGGAGAAAATATTTCCCCCATCATTTTTCACTTGCATGCTGCATCTGACTGTCCATATTCCAACTGAAATACTTCTCGGAGGACCTGTTTCTTTTCGTTGGATGTATCCAACTGAAAGAAATATGTTCACATTAAAGTCTTATGTTCGAAACAAGAATCATCCCGAAGGTTCTATCGTGAACGGTTACTTAGCTCAAGAATGTATGGATTTATGTTCAATGTATTTGTCTGATCTTACTACAAGAATGAACAGACCAATGAGAAATGAAGAAGAACAATATGAGCAAATTGAACCCAGTTTTCCATCACTTCCTCAAACAGGAGGAATTACTGGATCATATACATTGAAGACATTAAGTCATGAAGAGTGGGAGATGGCACATCGCACAATTTTGTTCAACTGTGATTTGTTCGATGACTATATCAGGTAACAAAATTGAATATGTATATCTTACATATATATCTGTTAAACTATTCATATTTTTTTATCTACAGGGAACATAAAACAATGATAAATAGGAAGCATCGTTCTTTATATTTGAGAAGGAGAGAGACTTTGCATAGCAAAGAGTTTTCTGCTTGGTTAAAATTGAAGGTAAAAATATTACTGTTTAAATTAATTATTTCAATATTTACTTAAGTTTAACTGTTATTTATATTGAAGGTATTGAGTTTGTCTGCTGACTCTGTCTCTGAGGAAATAAGAGCTTTGGCTTTTGGTCCTAATACCGTGGTTCGTGACTGTAAATAAATTGTTATCAATGGTTACAGATTTATTGTCACTGAACGAGCCAAAAACATGAGAACACAACATAATGGTATTATGGTTACTGCCACAACAGATTGTTATGCCAGTGCATCAGATAGTAGACCGCGACTTGAAAATGTGGGTTATTATGGAGTCGTTGAGAAAATAATAATATTGGATTATTACTCTCATGGATGAGTCACAATGATGAAATGTCATTGGTTTGATTCGATGACGAGACATGGCACATTTATTGATGATTGTGGATTTAGAGTAATTAATATGACCCGCACTCTTGCTACCGAAGAACCATATGTGTTGGCATCAATGGCTAAACAAGTTTTTTATGTCAAAGATCAACTTCAACCTGAATTTGGTGTCATAGTTGAAGTAATTCCAAGACATATTTTTGATGATGCTGATGATGGAATTGACACTGTCCCTATTTCCATTGGAACCAATCCATTTATTTCTTTTGATGACTCCAATAGCTCAATTGTCAGAGTTGATTGTGAACCTTAAGTTGTGGTTGGAAATATATAGAATCATTCATCCATGTTCTCAATTCTTTTGGTTTACCTCGAGTTGGGTTGTTAAGGTTGGTAATATTCATATTTATTTAGTATTGATCACAAATATGTTTTAGCTGACTTGACCGTTATGTGAATTTTCAATTTTTATTGGTTGCTGTTTTATTTGAATTGCATTTTCTAATTTGGAATTGAACTGTATTCAAACCAAATCAAACAATATTTCTAACTTGGTGAACATTACAACTTGTATGTTTTATTAAATTCATTCAAGCTCTTCTAAAACAATTGATAGCTAAATTACCAATGAATCCCCTCATTCCCTCATATATTTAGTTTTTTGGTTTACACATTAATTTTCTTTTTATAATTAATTACATATTTGTTTTCAAATGCAGGAAATGCAGCCAATTGAAGAGAGACGAAGAAAAAAAATGGCGGAGAACAATTGTCGGATGGAGGAGATGGGCATTCCACCATTAGTGCCTACAGTGAGTACTTTATTTCAAATATATATATATATATATATATTTACAGAATATATAATGTCATGTGATTAATTTTTTTTGTAAAATGTTTTGTAGGATCCACCATTACATCGACAGTTATTCGACGAGGAGCCTAGTACTGGTCCTAGTACTCAGGCCGGTGGTACGAGGAGGTTTCGTACCAGAGGTGGATGTAGAGCTGCGTGTGCCCGACTAGACCCTGCCCCTCCCACTGACATTTCAGCCTTCCCACATTCTGATCCCGGTGTGTCGTTAGGGACACATGGGGTATTTAGGCCTCCCATGTTTTCGCTACCTTCTGCATCTTCTGCCCCATAATTTTCACATCCCATGATGATTCCCACTCCCCAGTCAGCATCAGGTCATACAACTATTCCATCTTCTTTTCCTTCTACTTCTGTCTCTCCGAGCTTTTATATTCCATCGTCTTCGACTCCTGTTCCACCAGAGGGTGTTCCATCAGGTTCTGTGGATCCGGCGCCACTCATTGATCAGACTAGCGCATGTATATTTATAAAACCCTAACAAATTTTTATAGCAATATTTATTTTCATTATAACATGTTTTGATAAAATATTTGTTTTTATTTCATGACAGATACATCTACTGACAGGAGGCGGGGGCGGGGCCGTACACGCATGCGTTCGGTGTGGAACTGTCACACACAGGTTATGGTGGAATATAATGAAGACAATAAGATGGTTGAGAAAACAGGGCAGCAATGTCGGAGTTTTCTGGCGACGCTTGCCAAATACTCCGACATCATTCCCGTCAGCCCGCTGTCATGGAGACATTTGCCACATGAGGTCAAAGATAGATCTTGGGAAGAGATATGGGTAAAAAAATCTGTTGTATTTAATGCCATGAATTATTTTTGTATTTATATGAATTAATATTTTGATTTCAGCTTCGATTTAATTTTCCTGATGGTGAGGGTGCACGACTGGAACGTCTAAAGGATTTAGGCGAGCTTTGGAGAGCCTACAAGCATGAGCTGTATATTGGCTGGCGTGCTAGAGTTGGCACTGAGTTAGAGGCGGTACCAGTCATGGATGATTGTCCTATAGAGCAGTATCGTCAGATGATTACTCATTGGACGAGTACCCAGTTTAAGGTATGAATTACATTTGAGGTATTTAAATAATAAATTTCAAGTTTTGAATTAATATTATCGTTTTCATTATTGAATTTTATTTAGGAATCATCTGGAAAAAATAAAAAAAACATTGATGCAAAAAAATACCTCCATACACTAGGACACACGATGATGTCAGATCATGAGAGGCAGCAGGTATGACAATTGTTTATAAGTTTTCTTTATGACTTACATTTTCTTTTGTTTCCTCAATTATTTAATCATTTGCTAAAGTTTTTATATAACTTTTGTTTTCAATGTCATTGTAGAGGCAAGTACAAAATATTGAAGGACGTGTGCCTCGAGCAAAACTGTTTTGCTCGAGTAGACGAAAAAAGGATGGAAGTACTGTCAACGAAGCGACTCAGTAGCAGATTGTAAGTTTTAATCTGTTGATTTTATATTTTAATATCTATTTCTTAACTTAATAATATATTTATATTTGTAACAGGATGCTTTAGAGGCCCTCAATGCCCAAGAAGCATACAATTTTGGGCCATCTGATCACTTACATCAGGTGTTGGGAGAGGATCATTCTGGCAGAGTATGCTGCCGACCTAGGATAGCCCCGACGAGGTATTGGCCTGCCTCAGGTACGAGTTGTAGTGCCACCGAGCTGCAGTAAGTTAGGGCACAGGCAGAACAGGATGAGAAAAGGGCCACAGAGACGGCAGAACAGTCTGCTAGGGCAAACAGTGCATTTATGAAATTTATTGAAGTTCTACGTCCAACACTTCCAGCAGAGGCCAGCCCAACGATTGATGAATACATGTCGTCGATACATTCTATATATGGTGCACCAGGTGGCAGTTCCAGTGGTGGTCAGGACGATGTCCAGCTTGAAGATGATGATGGCGAGGAGTCTGATGCGGAAGAGGAGGGTGATGAGGAGGGTGAGGAGGAGGGCGAAGGTGAGGAGGAAGGCGCTGTGGAGGGTGAGGACAATGAGGAGGACGATGATGAGGGTGATGATGATGATGATGATGATGGTGATGGTGATGCTGATGTGAGACATATTGATCCGTTACATTTTTGACTTATATTACTGAGATTTGATGTTTAATCTATTCTAGTTGTTGGTTTTATCTAGACTCGTAGTATAGTATTGGAGTTGAGTTATTTTTATATATTGTCTGTTTTTATGGATGTTGTTGTCTTTTAGTGGTTGTGTGTTTGAGAACTCCCTGGACAACCCCCCTCATTCTTGGACCCTGGACAACCCCCCCTCCCCCTTGGACCCCGAACACCCCCCAAACACCCCCCGGACAGCCCCGCGGACAACCCCCTAGACAGCCCCCCGTACAGCCCCCAACCCTCCACCCTGGACCCCAGATAGCCCCCCGGACAGCCCCCGGACAACCCCCCACCCTCCCCCTTGGACCCCGGACAACCCCCCAAACACCCCCCGGACAACCCCCTGAACAACCCCTGAGCATACCCTGAACAACCCCTGAACAACCCCCTGAACAACCCCCGGACAGCCCCCTGAACAACCCCGGACAACCCCCTGAACAACCCCCAAACACCCCCCGGACAGACCCCGCACAGCCCCCCCACCCTCCTCCTTGGTCCCCAGACAGCCCCCCAGACACCCACAGGACAACCCCCCCGGACAGACCCCCAGACTGCCCCTCCACCTTCCTTAATTTCATTAGCTCTGAAATGTTTCATAGCACGATCAACTAAAATCTAATCCATACTAAATACGATATAAAAATATTCTATATGAATTTCCATAAGATTTTAAGTGAAAACAAAAAGTGACATACGAAAAACTGACCAAATGCATTCGAAATGTGTTGATGCTTTAGGACAACGATCCATGGGTCATATGTGACGTGTACGAATCAACCCCGCCTCAATCCGAGGCACGGTGTGGTCGGAACAACTCAAAGTGTATGTCTTTTGTTTCAAAAGGACATCATTTTAAGTGAAAAACATCAACTGACATACGGAAAACCGGCCAAACGCATTCGGATTGTGTTGATACTTTAAGACAATGATCCTTGGGTCATTTGAGACGTGTACGAGTCAACCCCGCCTAAATCCTAGATGCGGTGTGGTCGGGACCACTCTAAGTGACTTTCTTTTGTTTAAAATGGACAGTATTTTAAGTACATACGGAAAACCGAACAAACGCATTCGGTTTCTATTGAAACTTTAGGAGAACGATCCATGGGTCATATGTGATGTGTACGAGTCAACGCCACCTCAATCCGAGGCGCGGTGTGGCCGACACCACTCAAAGTGTCTCTATTTTGTTTAAAATGGACTTCATTTTTAGTGAAAACAAAAAATGACATACGGAAAACCGACCAAATGCATTCGGTTTCTGTTGAAACTTTAGGAGAACGATGAACGGGTCATATGTGACGTGTACAAGTCAACTGCACCTCAATCCAAGGCGCTATGTGGCCGACACCACTCAAAGTGTCTCTATTTTGTTTAAAATGGACAGTATTTTGGCCGTTTATGACACCGGAACTGCGTTGTCGGTCACCGCGGGCACATGGCACATCCGATTGATGTTCCATCCGCGCATACATGTCATGAATAATAATTAGAATGTTGCACGGTAGTTTCAGGTCAATCCGAGGTCGTCCGCTATGAATTTGACCGTTTGACGCCCGTTTTGGCCGTTTATGACACCAGAACTGTGTTGTTGGTCACCGCGGGCACACGACACGTACGATTGACGTGTCGTCTACTCGACCACTTCAAAAATCACTCACCCGTATTTTTCGTCTGATTTCAGGTCATTCCGACTTCGTTCGGCCTGTTTGGACCCCCCTCACGCGCGTTTATGAAGCGCGTGCATCACTTAAAATACGAATATTGAGCCGTACCGCGCAAACCGCACGTCCGATTGATGTGCCGTCTGTGCATACACGTCACGAATAATAATTAGAATGTTACACCGTGGTTTCAGCTCAATCTGAGGTCGTTTGCTATGAATTTGATCGTTGGACGCCCGTTTTGGCCGTTTATGACACCAGAACTGCGTTGTCGGTCACCGCGGGCACACGACACGTCCAATTGACGTGCCGTCTGCTCGACCACTTTAGAAATCACTGTCCCGTATTTTTCTTCTGATTTCAGGCCATTCTGACTTCGTTCGGCCCATTTGGACCCCCCTCATGCGCGTTTACGAAGCGCGCGCATCACTTAAAACACGAATATTGAGCCGTACCGCACAAACCGCACGTCCGATTGGCGTGCCGTCTGCGCTTACACATAAATAATAATAATTAGAATGTTTCACGGTGGTTTCAGGTCAATCCGAGGTCGTTCGCTATGAATTTGACCGTTTGACGCCCGTTTTGGCCGTTTATGACACCAGAACTGCGTTGTCGGTCACCGCGGGCACACAGCACGTCCGATTGACGTGTCGTCTACTCGAACACTTCATAAATCACTCACCCGTATTTTTTGTCTGATTTTAGGCCATTCCGAAATCGTTCGGCCCGTTTGGACCACCCTTACGCGCGTTTACGAAGCGCGCGCATCACTTAAAACACGAATATTGAGCCGTACCGCGCAAACCGCACGTCCGATTGACGTGCCGTCTGCGCGTACACATCACGAATAATAATTAGAATGTTTCACGGTGGTTTCAGGTCAATCTGAGGTTGTCTTCTATGAATTTGACAGTTTGATGCCCGTTTTGGCCGTTTATGACACCAGAACTGCGTTGTCGGTCACCGCGGGCACACGGCACGTCTGATTGACGTGCTGTCTATTCGACCACTTCATAAATCACTCACCCGTATTTTTCGTCTGATTTCAGTCCATTCTGAAATTGTTTGGACCGTTTGGACAACCCTCACGCGCGTTTACGAAGCGCGCGCATTACTTAAAATATGAATATTGAGCCGTACCGCGCAAACCACACGTCTGATTGACATTCTGTCTGTGTGTACATGTCACGAATAATAATTAGAATGTTTCACGGTGGTTTCAGGTCAATATGAGGTCGTCCTCTATGAATTTGATCGTTGGACGCCCGTTTTGGCCGTTTATGACACCAGAACTGCGTTGTCGGTCACCGCGGGCACACGGCACATCCGATTGATGTGCCGTCTGCTCGAACACTTCATAAATCACTCACCCGTATTTTTTGTCTGATTTCAGGCAATTCCGAAATCGTTCGGCCCATTTGGACCACCCTCACGCGCGTTTACGAAGCACGCACATCACTTAAAACACGAATATTGAGCCGTACTGCGCAAATCGCATGTCCGATTGACGTGCCGTCTGCGCGTACATGTCACGAATAATAATTATAATGTTTCACAGTGGTTTCAGGTCAATCTAAGGTCTTCCGCTATGAATTTGACCGTTGGACGCCCGTTTTGGCCGTTTATGACACCAGAACTGCGTTGTTGGTCACCGCGGGCACACGGCACGTCCGATTGACATGCTGTCTGCTCGACCACTTCATAAATCACTCACCCGTATTTTTCGTCTGATTTCAGGCCATTACGAAATCGTTTGGCCCGTTTGGACCACCCTCACGCGCGTTTACGAAGCACGCACATCACTTAAAACACGAATATTGAGCCGTACCGCGCAAACCGCACGTCCGATTGACGTGCCGTCTGCGCGTACACGTCAAGAATAATAATTAGAATGTTTCAAGGTGGTTTCAGCTCAATCCGAGGTCGTCCGCTATGAATTTGACCGTTTGACGCCCGTTTTGGCCATTTATGACACCAGAACTGCGTTATCGGTCACCGCGGGCACATGGCACGTCCAATTGACGTGCCGTCTGCTCGACCACTTCAGAAATCACTCACCCGTATTTTTCGTCTGATTTCAGGCCATTCCTACTTCGTTCGGCCCGTTTGGACCCCCCTCACGCGCGTTTACGAAGCGCGCGCATCACTTAAAATACGAATATTGAGCCGTATCGCGCAAACCGCACGTCCTATTGACGTTCCGTCTGCGCATACACGTCACGAATAATAATTAAAATGTTGTACGGTGGTTTCAGCTCAATCTGAGGTCGTCCGCTATGAATTTGACCGTTGGACGCCCGTTTTGGCCGTTTATGACACCAGAACTGCGTTGTCGGTCACCGCGGGCACACGACACGTCCGATTGACGTGCCTTCTGATCGACCACTTCATAAATCACTCTCCCGTATTTTTCGTCTGATTTCAGGACATTCCGAATTCGTTCGGCCCGTTTGGACCCCCCTCACGTGCGTTTACGAAGCGCACACATCACTTAAAACACGAATATTGAGTCGTACCGTGCAAACCGCACATCCGATTGATGTTCCGTCTATGCGTACACGTCACGAATAATAATTAGAATGTTGCACGGTGGTTTTATCTCAATCTGGAGACGTGGTGTGGATGGAACCACTCAAAGTGTCCGTCTTTTGTTTCAAAAGGACGTCATTTTAAGTGAAAAGCATCAAATGACATACGGAAAACCGACCAAACGCATTCCGAATCTATTGATAATTTATCCCAACAATCAATGGGTCATATGTGACGTGTACGAGCCAACTCGGGATGAATCTGAGTCGCGGTGTGGCCATAATAAGTCTAAGTGACTCTCTTTTGTTTAAAATGGACACCATTTTAAGTACATACGGAAAAACGACCAAACGGATTCGGTTTCCGTTGAAACTTTAGGAGAACGATCCATGGGTCATATGTGACGTGTACGAATCATCCCCGCCTCAATACGACATGCGGTGTGGCTGACACCACTCAAAGTGTCCGTCTTTTGTTTCAAAAGGACGTCATTTTAAGTGAAAGGCATCAACTGACATACGAAAGAATGCCCAAACGCATTCGAATTCTATCGATACTTTAGCAAAACAATACATGAGTCATATGTGACGTGTAAAAGTCAACCCCGTCTTAATCCAAGATGCGGTGTGGCCGACACCGCTCTAACTCTGTCTCTTTTGTTTAAAATGGACATGATTATAAATGAAAAGAACAACTGGCATACGCAAAACCGACCAAACGCATTCGTAATCTTTTGATAATTTATCACAAAGATACATGGGTCATATGTGACATGTACGAGCCAACCCGGGATGAATCTGAGTCGCGGTGTGGTCAGGATTAGTCTAAGTGTCACTCTTTTGTTTAAAATGGACAACATTTTAAGTACATACGGAAAACTGACCAAACGCATTCGGTTTCCATTTAAACTTTAGGAGAATGATCCATGGGTCATATGTGACGTGTACGAATCAAACCCGCCTCAATTGGAGATGCGGTGTGGTCAGAACAACTCATAGTGTCCGTCTTTTGTTTCAAAAGGACGTCATTTTAAGTGAAAAACATCAACTGGCATACGGAAAACCGACCAAACGCATTCAGATTGTGTCGATACTTTAGAAAAACGATCCATGGGTAAAATTTGACGTGTAAGAGTCAACCCCGCCTCAATCTGAGGTTCGGTGTGGCCGGTATCACTTCAGGTGTATGTATTTTGTTTAAAATGGACATCATTTGAGGTAAAAATATATGGTATAAAAAAAACCGATCAAATTATGAATTGAATTTCGGATTCCACATATAATTGTCATCTAAATTTTAAATTGAATTCTATATGAATTATGTACGTTTATAATTACGTTATGAATTCTAATTTAATTGTCATCTAAGTGTGGTCGGGACCACTCTAAGTGACTTTATGTTGTTTAAAATGGACAACATTTTAAGTACATATGGAAAACTGACCAAACGCATTCAGTTTCCATTGAAACTTTAGGAGAACGATCCATGGGTTATATGTGATGTGTAAGAGTCAACGCCACCTCAATCCGAGGCATGGTGTGGCCGGAACAACTCAAAGTGTATGTCTTTTGTTTCAAAAGGACATCATTTTAAGTGAAAAACATCAACTGACATACGGAAAACCGGCCAAACGCATTCGGATTGTGTTGATACTTTAGGAAAATGATCCATGGGTCATTTGAGACGTGTAAGAGTCAACCCCGTCTAAATCCGAGATGCGGTGTGGCCGGTACCACTCTGACTGTGTCTCTTTTGTTTAAAATGGACAAGATTATAAGTGAAATAAACAACTGACATATGAAAAACTGACCAAACGCATTCGGAATCTGTTGAAAATTTAGGACAACGATTCATGGGTCATATGTTACGTGTACGAGTCAACCACGCCTCAATCTGAATCGTGGTTTGGCTGACACCACTCTAAGTGTATCTCTTTTCTTTAAAATGGACTACATTTTAAATTCATACGGAAAACCAACCAAACGCATTCTGATTGTGTTTATATTTTAGCACAAAAATCCATGGGTCATTTGTGATGTGTACGAGTTAACCCCACCTCAATACGAGGCGCGGTGTGGCCGACACCATTCAAAGTGTCTCTCTTTTATTTAAAAAACACTTCATTTTAAGTGAAAACAACAACTGACATACGGAAAACCGACCAAATGATTTCGGAATATGTTGATACTTTAGGACAACGATCAATGAGTCATTTGTGATGTGTACGACTTAACCTCGCCTCAATCCGAGGCATGGTGTGACCGGTATCATTCCAGATGTATGTATTTTGTTTAAAATGGATATCATTTCTATTAAAAATATATGGTATATGAAAAACCAATCAAATTATGAATTGAATTCCGGATTCCACATATGATTGTTATCTAAATTTTAAAATGAATTCTAAATGAATTATGTATGTTTATAATTATGTTATGAATTCTACTTTAATTATGGATGTGTATATTTTCAGGATGCATTATATGTGTTGGTTGGTTGGTTTGCATTATTTGTATGTGTTGGTTTGTTCTCTATATGTATGCATTATATGTGTTACAGGTACAATAATTGGATTGAAAAATGAATTGAAAACGAGGGCATAATTGGATTGAAAATTGAATTGAAACCGAGGGTGAATGCCCAAAAACCAGACCTGTTGTGCAAATTGCAGGCTGCTGTGCAATTTGCACAGCAAAGCCTATGCCAACGGTTTGAAAACTGTTGGCATAGGCTCTATGTAGCTGTTTTTACCAACGGTTCAAGGAACCGTTGGTAAAAACACCCTATCCCAACGGTTTGAAACCGTTGGGATATCCTGTTGAATGGTTGTTTTTACCAACGGTTCATAGAACCGTTGGTAAAAACCTTTCCCAATGGTTTGTAAACCGTTGGGAAAGAAAATTCTCTGTTGATTTCCCAACAGGTCAAACCGTTGGGAAAGGCCTTTCCCAATGGTTTGGCAGAACCATTGGGATAGGTTGATTTTTTCTAACCTATCCCAACGGTTCTCTGTAAATTGTTGGGAAAAGCCTTTCCCAATGGCTTACTTCCCCACGGTTTGCAGAACTGTTGGTATAACATATACCAACGGTTCTGCAGCCTTTCCCAACGGTTCTAAACCATTGGGAAATGCTGGATTTCCAGTAGTGAAGGTAAGAGGAAATCTCGAACCCAATTTTCTTCCTTTGGGTTCTCCCTCTTTCACTCCATTTTTGATATGGTTACTCCTCAAGGATCATTTGTTCACCATTTACTTTACTTTTCTGGGATATACATGTTTGTCACTGGTTTTTATGTCCATCAAAATGTTTTCCAAAAGAACTCTTCTTTCAAGATCTCACCTTTTACCTCTCATTCAAGGTTGATGGTTCTTATATCAAGTATGTTGTTCCCTCTTTCTTTTGGGAACCCAAAGCTTATGAATGTATTATTATGAGATGAAACCCATTCCTTTCAATGGGTTATTTATGTACATGTTTTATATGTGTTCTATGTGGCAATCATGATAATGATAATGTTATGATGTGACGGGTGCGCCCGAAATTATATAGCGCAATATGAATGTTTAAATGTGACGGGTGCACCCGGAATTATATAGCGCTCCAATGAATTGGGTAAAGTGATGAATCTCATGAGTAAATGTGAAATGATGTGTGAACATGATGCTATCTTTGTTCACAAGTATGTGTGGTAGTTAACCACTAAGACATGATGTTTCATTTTTATGCATTGCCACATTTCAAGTTTATTATTTATGCTCCTCTCATGTTCATGATTCTTTGCCTATGTCATGATTATGCTCACACCATGATATATTGTTCTTATCTATCCTCTTAATGGGATTCTATCTCACCCCTTTTTATGTATATCCTCAGGTGGATACATGTACTAAGGAGAGGACAAGTTCCACTAAGAAGCTAGTGAAGAAGAAGTTAAATAAATGTTTATGCTTGATGTTGTATTTGTTATGTATTGTCCTAGTTTTCCCAAGACACTAAACCTCTGGATCCTCAATGTGTAATACTATTATGTTGTTTATCTTTGAAATGATGTAATATTATAGTAAGAAAAGGCTGGGTCGCTATAGGCTTCCCCCTGTTAGTGTCTTCATTCTATCTCAGAAAATAATATAGGTTGCTGCTTATGGTGGGGTGCCTATTTGTGTCCCCCCATACCAATAGCTCAGATTTGTCCATGGTATTAGATTTGTGGTAGTTAGTCTCGTTCAGAACTATCTAGATACCCACATATTCCTTGAGTAAATGTTTGGATTGGATAGCTCTCAATGGTTTAGTTAATGTTAGGTAAGTGTAACCTTGTTCGAAGTTGTTGTTCATTTGGGTGAATTGCTTAAGTCTTGTTCGGATAGCGTTCGAGCAGTTTCATTTTGGGATAATGTATGAATGTGATTGATCATTTTAGTAAAGTGGTGTAAGTTTGGGTTGTGAGATTAATCATTCCTTAATTGATCACTGGAGGTATTTTGGCCCTTGGGGGGGAAGCTTGGCAAAGAAGTACATCTTGGTTTATCGGTTGGGTTTGGTTTTGGTATCTGTCCTTGTGGTAGCTTTTCAGGGACAGAAAGTTTTCATGGTGGGGATAATTGTCACATAAATGACTTATTTTAAAGTTAAATTTCATTAAATTTTCATTTATGCTTTGTTTTTTGGGTTTCTCAAGTTTTTATGGTGGAATGAGTGAGTTTTCATGAATTGGTCCAAACCGTGAGCCCAATTCCAGATTTAAAAATAAATTTTGTTTCTTTTATAACTTTTTCATTTTTTAATATTTTTCACTCATTCAAGTTCCTAAATGGTCTCCCCTGACATAGAAACACCACCATTGTAGTTTGGAGCCTTTAGAAAACCATAAAGAAGTTGTATATGGGTTTTTATTTAATGGATTGGGCCTGCCCGAAAGCCCAATTCCAGTTTTAAAAATAAAACTTGTTTAATTAATAACTTATCAAATATTTAGGATTTTTCGGTGATTCCAAGCCCCAAACACTCCACTTGAACCCAGACACGCGTCCAATATCCTCCTACCCTCTTTTCAGCTCATTTGCATCGCGTTTTAGGTCTAAAATTTTGAAGCACTCACATTTCGGAAAGATTTATAAAGGTAATTTGTTTCCTTCATAAATCTTTCAATTCTCACTCTTTTTTCCCCATTAAAATTCCTACATGGCCCCCTTATCCTTTTTATAACATCTCTTAAATGTTTGGCTGTTTTCAAATTCATCTACTAGTGTATGTGAGGCGATTTCTACAAGATATTTTAAGTAAGTTGTTCTTCTTCTTTCTTCTTTCAATTTGTTTAGGATTACATCCAATGTACTTAGGGTTTCTTCCATTATCATTGGGGTTCCTAATGTCCAGAAAGTAGGGTTTAAAAATTAGGGTTTTATCTTGTATTTCATGGTATGGAATTCTGGTTTTAGGTCTGGTTTACCTTCCTTGAGGTACGGCGGTGGTGCGTTTGAGTTTTCGCACAAAGGATTCAAGGGTTTCCTTGATTTTGGTAGGTGATTCCATTGTGTATGAAATCTTTGTTAATTGGATACTATTTTTATGGTATTTTCATGATTATTAAATTTTATTATTTCTGAAAAATATAGTTTTAGTGGTGTTTGTATTTAAAATGAATCCTAAATGCCAATTTCATGTGAAATTGGGGGTTTTTCATAGAAATGTTTTATTAGTTTAATTGGGGCTACCCTATAAGTAACTAGTTGATTTTATTGAACTATAATAGGGATAAAAATACTGTTTTTAATGATTGTACTTTGTGTTTTTTTCTGCAAAATCTGGTTTTAATGGTGTTTGTGAACCACATGAAATTCTAAGAGTTGTGTTGTGTAAAAATGGAGACTTTGCAATTATGTCATTTCTTGAACCATATGGGGATGCCCTAAAAATGATTTTGTGTTTTCACTGAAATGTAGTAGGATTACCTTTATGTTTTGGAAACTTAAAAATGTGCACATAGTATGAAAGTGAGGTTTATAAGGAGTTTTGTGTCCGAAACACTACGGGATTTTGAGGAATTGTTTTATGAAAAATCTAAGTGTTTTGTTGCGTGTTTTAAGTGGTATAAAATGTGATAGCTACTGTATTGGTTGTGTTTGACCAGTAATGGTGTTTTATATGAAAATTTATTTATGTTTCATGCTGAAATTTATTGAGCACAAAAGGGGAATCCCAGGTACCTAGGTGGGGCGGATTTGTACTAGTACGACTAGTGGACCGGATGAGTTTTGTCCCTATTTTACTTAGTATTTGGATAAAAACAACTCTAACTAAACTATGTGGATGATTATTGGGGACCAATAGGTTATAGGTATGTTCCATACTAGTGGATCATGCACGAGAAAATTTTTTTCTATGGTTACTTTACCCTGAGGTACGAGGTACATAGGGCCCAAGACAACCTAGTGCCTAGGGGTGTTCCCAATGTTGTTGCTCATTGGATTTGCTGTATTTAACCATGTATTATGGTGTGTTTGGAAGTAAATTACAGTATATAACATTTCTATTTTATTGTGTTAATATTCTGAAAATTTTGGATTGAAAACTATTTTCAATTAGAGGTTTCATTTCTTGAAATTTTAACACTACTTTTCCTTGCGTTTGAAAACTGCTTTCTTTTTCACATTGTATTTCTTACTCCTTGGAATAATTGGGTGGTATACTATTGGGATTAGTCTCAAACCCTACTTACACCCCTTGGGTTTAAGTAGACTTGGTTATGTTTGATTCAGGTAAAGGGAGGGCTAAGGGTGATGGCGGTTCGGGGTGTTAGTTCCCATCCTTGGTGCGGAGTTGTGGAGACAGCTTGGGGGCGATGACCCCTAGTCGTGTGGAGTCCTTGGGGCTGTCTTGATGCTATAATTATTTTTATTTGTACCACTTGTATTATATTTAAACCAATGTATTCAGTTCTGGTTTTTACTTAAGTCTTGTTTGGCTAAAAAATTTCAGATTTATATTATGTATTTTTTTAATGTTTTATGATTTCATACTCGGGTAAATCATTCCCAAACCAGATTTTTTTGATACCCGGGCACTTGTGCCAGCCCGTGGGGATAGGGAACTCCCTTTGGGTCATGTGACGGGCTGGGTTTGGTGCCGGTTTTGGCGGCGACCAGATTCGGTTCGTGACATAGGCAATGACTGAGCTACTGAAGGGATGCTCCCAGAGGGTGTGAGAGATGGTGCAGGGGGAGATGGTGCAAGGGGGAAAGTGGATGGTGGCTCAGATGATGTAGGGAGGGAGACAAATGGATTTTCATCTTTCATAGTGGTCGATGAAATAGTATAACGCTTCCTCCTTGGCATTCCTGTCATTTAATAAAAAAAATTAAGTTCAGAACATATATTTCAAAAAAATTATTCAGAAAAAAATTAAAAATGATAACAGATTCACAGTACTAACAAACAAAATATACATAACAATGATAATTAATGACTGCACAAATGAAATAAGTGGTTGCTAAATGAATGCATAACTATACATACACTCATTTTCCCCTTCAATCATGTTGTTTTTCTACTCCATTACTTCATCCACTTCATCTATCCTTACTAGAATGATATTTTCAATATCATGATGGATAAATATGTCCGCTTCTTGCTGTTGATGAGATTCAATGTCAGAGGTTAAATATTCCACTTCATCACCCATATCAAACAAATTTCTTTATTTTACGTGAGCAACTACACTCCACCCTTCATCCACAACACCATTCACATAATATAATATTTTTTCCTATGATGATAAGATATATGGATCATGAAGTTCATGATCACCAACATCCATCAAAAGAGATAAGTTCACAGAAGTAAATTGAAAGGAATCTCTTTTAACACCTTTGATAATATCGAACTAATTACATTTGAATAAAACAATTGAAAAATGTCTGTGTTAGTTTAATTTAATAATATTAGTCATCTTTCCATAGTAGACCACTTCAAGAAATGTAAATATATAACTATTCTCTATTTTTAAACCCTCTTTTAGATTGAATGTATGAAATCTAAATCCATTCATGTTGTAAGCGTCGGACTTTATAACTTATTTTAGAGGACCTCGAGCAAGAAACTTCAAATATTTTTGACAACTCTGCTTGAGTATCAGTATTCATGATCTAAATAAAATACATTATTAGATTTACAAAATATACGTTTCAACCTAATATCTCTATTTATTACAATATTTATGAACTTACACGTTGTGAAAACCATTCTACAAGCTCTTTATTAACATCTTTTGTTATATCTATCTCATTTTGTGTTCGGCCTCTCATTCGTCTCTTTTTTTATATCCTCAACTCTTTAATAAATAGATCTACAATTTCACTATTCAGCAGCACATATCTATGTGCCTATAATAATTCCATTTCGATTAGTGTAACATTTGATATCCTCCCAACTGATCGACCAATAGCATGAAATATTTTTGATTTACCATGTATTTGAGATTGAGTTGATGTGTTTTCAACATGTCCAAATTGATTAAATCTTGTCTCAATATCATCCAAGTATCAAGAACAAAAGGTAAGACACCCCTCTACCAAATAGCCTTCAGAAATAGAGCCTTCTGGTTGAGCTTTATTTCTCACGTATGATTTCAAATGCCCAAGATATCTGTGAAATAAAATAAACAATCATAATTATGCATCTAATTAAGTGAAAATAATTGTTTACTTAATTTAAAAACATATAAATAAAGTACCTCTCAATTGGATACATCCATCGATAATGTACAGGACCTCCTAATTTAGCTTCCTCAATCAAATGCACTATTAAATGCATCATGACAGTAAAAAATGATGGAGGAAGGATCATATCCATTGCACAAAGTGTCAATAAAAACCTCTCCTAAAGGTTTTCAATCTCAAATGGATGTAGATATTTCTCACATAGTTTTTTGAAAAATGTGCAGAATTAGAGTACAATAGTAGTAACTTTTTAGGTAATAATTTACGCAATGCCAATGGTAGTAATTTTTGTAACAAAATATGTGAATCATGAATTTTCAATCCATGTAACCTACGATTATTTAATTCAAAACAACTCAAGATGTTACTTGAATACCCATCAGATACCTTCAAATTCTTTAAAATTAGAAGGAATGTATCTTTATCCCTAATTTTTATTGCAAAAATTTTCGGAGCATGCTTTTCATTCTCATATGGTCATAGATCACGTTTTATGTTCATTACTTGTAAGCATTTCCAAGCATTGAGATGATCCTTCAACTTTCCATTCTCATTAAGCAATGTGAAGATCAAATCGTCTCAGATATTCTTTTCAATATGCATTACATCAAGATTATGCTGCAAAAAATTAAATTCCCAATACGAAAGTTTGAAGAATATACTTTTTTTCTTCCATTGTGCGTTCTGATTTCACTTGATGATGCACTTCGAACTCATTTCCCACTATCATTCAAATGATGAACCTTACCAAATTCTATTTCAACATTTCCAAGTTGTGCCAATATTTCAGAACCATTTAACAACTTTGGAGGTGGTTTATAATCAATGAAACTATTAAATTTTAATATGTTCAGCCGAAATCTATGAGATGCATCAAGAAATCTTTGATGGCACAAGAAGCACCATTTTATACTGTGAGGTAGCCATTTGGGTTCAAAATCAAAGTTACAAATAGGATAACCCAAACCGGTGTAAGTGTAATGACCTGAAATTTTGAATAAATATTATTTCCTAATTTTGTGTGTTATTTTATTTTTATTTTTATACTCAAAAAAACTGTTTCATTGGATAACATGAGTATAATTAAAATGAGACTATTGGGTTTTGACTGTTATATGACCATTGGTCAATATGACCGCTGGAAAATAAAAATTTCGATATTTGTCTCTAAATACAAGTGATCTTGGTTAATTAATATAGAAAGAAGATTTGATGGCCTCACCCAGTAGTCTTGGACCGATTGAAGCCCATCTAACAGAACTTGGGAAGGAGGTAGCACCACTGGGCTTTGCTCTAGACCAAACCCAAGACGAACTTCATCGTGTGAAGCTATCACGGAATCGCCTTCGTGAGAAGTTCAAACTGATAGAAATTACTACTCGTGCGATGTTGGTCGAGCCTCCCTCAGATTCTCTCACCTTAGCACACCTTACACTTAGGTCCTATGCTGGTGTGATAAGGGTCTATGTAAGGAGACCACAACTGCCTTGTGTAATCCTTTGTTTTAAATAAAAATTTTGATTTCTTCTTATGATGAAGTTTATGAATTTTCAAATGTCTGGATAAATATAGTATGCATATTTTTGGTGAATTTTAGAGAAATGATATTTTAAAAAAATGTTAAAGTAAACCTTAAATAATTAAAAATGTGTAATGATTTTCAAAAAATGGTCTTCTACAATTATGTTCAGTACGAAATTTAGAGTCTAATAAGATCAACTTAATTTTTGATGAATAGTAAATTATGAATAGTGATTTATGCTTAGGATTAGTAATGTGACCAAATGGATTAGTAATCTCACTTAAATAAAGCATTAATATAATCTAGGCACCTTGATTAAGTAATGTGATTTAATAAAATGGTTAAATAACAGTTTCATAAATTAATAGTCAAGTATTAGTTTTTCAGGTGAATAGTGTTTTTTAATTAAAAATTTAATTAAAAATATTTAGAAAATTATTTTTATAAAATGGATTTTATTTTTGAACTCAGAGCATCGATATCATGTTAAGGTAATTTTTAGGGATTTTTCTAAAAAAAATGAATTTTCGGTGAATAGTGTATTTATTTAAAAATTAAATTAAAAACATTTAGAAAATTATTTTTATAAAATGGAGTTCATTTTTGAAATCAGAGCATCGATATTTGGTTAAGGTGAAATTTTGGGATTTTTCTAAGAAAGTTAAATTTTTGATGAATAGTGAAAATGTAGTTTTTAAGTTACGGGTGTTTAATGACATAATTAAATGATGTATTAAGTATGTAATCAATATGGTCGACTTATGAATAGTAAGATAAGGTATTAGGTGTCCCAAGTGGCCAATACCATGGGCAAGCCCGTGGTTTTTCCAAGACCACTAATGAGGTGTCCCTTGGCCATTAATGCCTTGTCCCCTCACTTTCCCTATAAATACCAAGCCATACTCTCATCCATTCGACTCCCAACTCACCCCCAATGAAGCTCTAGTCTCATTACCTCCCAAGTAGTCCTTCCAAGGTGCCCCCAAGCCCTCAAGGTCCCAACCTTTGAGTTTTAAGAGTTATGTTTTAAGGTAAGGGATCCTACCTCCCTCTTTCTTTTCAAGTAATCTCTTTTATGTAATTTATTTTATGCTCCATGTTCTTATGTTGGAGGATGTTCTTTTATATTCCTATTACTTCCCTTTTCATGTTTATATGATGAGAGATCCCCTCTTACTCTCATCATTTCGTTTTATGAATGTTTAAGTGGCGCCGTTGGGCTGCCGAAATTTTTGTAACGGATTCTTTCACCCTTCTCATTTTTCAAAGTTCTACTTTCATGTCAAGTATTTCAAGTTCCTTTTTATTATGTTGGGGTATGATCACTATATCTATCATACTGATCTTTTATGTTCATATGATGAGAGACCCTATTTGATCTCGTCAATTCATTTTTTGAAGTTTAAGTGACGCCGTTAGGCTGCCGAATTTTCATAAGAGAAATCTTATTTTTGTCTTCCTTTCATGTTCTTCATTTCATATGGTATATCTTTCAAATTTCATTACCATGTTCATATATCCTTCATATTCTGTCCCTATACTGTTTTATGGGTCATTTATGAATGTTTGACCCATGTCCCCTCCCTTTTCAATGTTTTCTAAAACCCCGAAACATAGTCGTTATGCTGCAGAATTTCCATCTCAAAATGTCTCTCTCTCTTGTTCTAAAGTTATTTTATTTTATTAAGTGAATACTCAAAGCTCTATCTTCTATAGGGGTATTTACATATATACCAAAATGTTCTATTTTAAATTCTGGGATTTACATACATGAGACCCACCTTCCTTTTCTGTGGGTTTTAAAGTGACACAAAGATCATGTCTTTAAAGCAGTTTTTTAAAACATTATGATTATAAAATGAAAACCATTCCTTTTATACTATATGGGTTGTTTATGAAATGATTTATGATGATACATGTGGCTCACATGATAATAAAGACATTTCAAGGGTGCGCCCTGATAGCGCTCCAATGCATTGGGTAAAGACTTAATCTCTAGAGATGACTATTTTTAACGACGCTTTGGTGAATAACCTTGGTAAATTTTAATGACACCTTGGGGATGGACCTTGGTGAAATAGAAATGATTTTCAATATTAAATGTTGTAGCCACATCTTCAAGTTATGAAAAACGTTATTTTTATTATGATATGCCTCATGATTTCTTTCTCATGCCTTAAAGTTCTTTTTCATGACATTGTTGATGTATCTCAAGTTCACATGTAAATGTTTTCCCTTGTTTCCCTTACTGGGCCTTCTTCTCACCCTTTCTTTTGATGTATGTCCCCAGGTTATGAGATACAGTAATGAACCTAGGATGAACATAAGGATAATCCTTTCAAGTGTTTAAGAATAATGTTTTATGTTTTCATGTTTTAAGTTCCTGGTTTCCAAGACACTAAACCTTAAAGATCCTCGGTTTTGTAAAATGTAATGAAAGTTTATGTGATAAAAAGGCGGGATGCTATAGTAATCATTTCAACCAAATAAATTCCAAAGTACAAGGAAGTCACTAATGTTTCACATTAAATCATCATGCATTTTGAACATTTTTTTAGAAGAAGCATCATATGTATCAACACCGTTTCTCCATAACTCATGTAATTCTTCAATTAAAGGCTAAAAGTATACATTAATATCATTTCCAGACATTTTTTTCCAAGAATAATCACCGAAATGATAAAATACATTTGTTTTATATAAATCCATGAAGGAAGATTGTAAGGGATCAAAACAACTGTCCAAATTCTACAACTAGTACTAAAAGTCCCAAATGGGTTGAATCCATCGACAACCAATCCCAATCGAACATTCCTAGGATCATCTGATAAATCTTGATGTAATGAATCAAATGCCTTCCAAGATTTTGAATCTTGTGGATGTCGAGTTAACCCATAATTGTTATTATCTACATAATTCCACCTCATGTTTTTGGCGGTTTTCAATGACATGAATAATATTTGCAATTTAGGATTTAAAGGAAAGTAATGAAAAACCTTGGTAGGTGTGTTCCTTTTTTTCTTCTTCATGTTCGTATGTTTATTCAGACTTCCAACATCACCCATTGACTTCTATCTAGAATAAGAAATTTTTTTTCAATCCTATCTACTTGAATCCTCTTGCCAATAAAGCACACTATCATTGGGTCACACATGTATTTTTGTATAATTCAGACCAATCCTGTCAACAACTTTTTTTTCATATTACAAAAAGACTCAGGGATTTTTGCTTCAGGAAATGCATCATGCAACAATTCCAATATCATGGACATTGACTTATTTGTAATTCCACATAGACATTTGATATGGTACAACTTCAGAAGAAAAGAAAGTTTTGAATATTTCAAACATCCACTATATAAATCTTGATTTCCATCATCAAATAAACCATGAAACACATTTTCTTCAGTGAAATTTTCTCTTACATTATTCTCCACATAATAAAGAGGAGGATCCAATGATATGTTACAATCTTGATCTGGTTGTCCTATAGTCTAAAAAACATCACTTTTCACGTTGCTATTTATAGCACCCTCATCTGGTTATTCTATATGTTTTGATGTTGACAGTGGGGTCTTGCAATGCTGAATGCATCATTTATAAGTTTTTTTATTTTATTTTCCATTTTTAATGAAGTTGGGAGCTCATTATGTGGAATGACATCAGTGCTCAACCTTTTTGTAAAGTTCGATTCTTCATGCCAAATCCAACACAAATATTGATCAGGTAGTTGCTTCAATATTAAATGTTCATAAAATTCATCTCTCTTCAACCGTCTTCTAAATTTACATTTAGGGCATGAACATATTATTCTCCCTTCAACAGATCAATTGGAAATTGAAAAATCTAAAAACTCCTCCAAACCCTTAGCATACTAAGGTGTGTTCCTCGGTGATGTGATCCAACTTTTATCCATGTATATCAAAATGTTCCTATAAAAAATTAAAAAAAATTAAAACACATAACTATTACTAAATAGGGAAAGAAATTCATATACACTAGTTGAAAAAATATATAAATATGTTAAATAAGGTTTTCCTATATAAATACATATGGTAAATAATTAACCCACCCACTATAAAACCAAAACATACAAATTAAAAAGATCCATAAAATAATAGATAGATAATAAAAAATAAACCATGCTATAAAAATTAAACTATATACTACATTTCAGGAAATGAATACATCAGTAGCAGATCATATACATCAGAAACCAAAATTACAAAATACAAAACTAGGGAAAACCTTGAAGATGGTCCCAAGTCTAATCATAGTTCTAAAATCCCATGCTTTTTCCTAGTAATCTAATCATCAAGCATTGATCCTTGCCCAAACCCAATCCTACAATCAAGTAGCATCAACTTGGGTAGCAAGTTCCATGGTATCCTGAGAAAGGTGTGACTATAATTAAATAGGCCACCACCAATTATATACCTAAATATAACTAGACTATAATAATATACATTTAAAAGTGGTACAAATAAAAAAATTAATAACTTAATTAAAAGGAAGTAAATAACCACTAATGTTCAGGCTCTGTAATGACACCTGAGTCTCGTATCTACCACTATTTATCCTTAGGCCTGTGACCCTGATCGACCATACCTGATTCATCCAATATTGGGAGTCTATGAGCACATCACATGTATTGTGCTAACTATGGTATCATATCCACCCTTATGGGTATTTTATTTAGTATCTCAAGACCACATATGAGGGAATTTTCATGCAGTAATTAAACACTGCCTACAAGGGAATTTTATTTTAGTAACTCAACACCACCTATGAGGGTGTCTTCTTATGGTAACTCAATACCATATATTATATCATTTTATTGTAATAACTCAACACTTCTTAGGAGGGTGTTTGAATTTTTAGAATCAAGAATACCTGATGATAATTTTCTAAACCAATACATATAACAATATCATTTCATAAGAGCAATTCCAATCTACCCCTTTAACATTCTTTTACAATATTGATCCCATTTCACATTTTTAACATTTACTAATTCACTTTAAAATTTCATTTAAATTCACAATATATCTATTCACATCATAAAATCTATGTCCGACTTCATAACCTAAGGTTTACTAATTTTCTATGTCAACATAAAATCATAATCTCACCATTTAATTTCATAATACCATGTTAATATTAATTCATAATTTTATATTTTAACACTTATCAATTTATTAGGCCCAACACAAGGGTCACATCCCAATATTAAGCTTCTCCTTAGATTCACCCTTCATTTCATAAATATTTATAATGATTTAAATTCAATTTACAACATTGATGATCATGAAATTCTATTTCATAACCATTGATTTATATCAAAATTTATTTTTAATCCCTATAAACATAGTGATTAATATAATGAAACCAATCCAAAACAAGGTCAAGGTTTCAACTAGTGTTATCCCTTTAATATTATCCACTTACTTTTTATAAAACACAACTTAACATTTTATTGTCCAATTATAGGTTCAATTAAAAATTATGGAATTCTATTGGGAATTACCTTTTTTAATCTTCAAGGTATGTGAAAGGGGGTGTTTAACTAAGGAAAATGTCAATTAAAACTTTAAATTTAAACTAGGTCAATACATGGATAGGCCGGTACAACCAAAAATGCATCACTCAAAAAAATGTCAAACTATGGGTTAATTTTAAGGACCACCTACCTTAGCCTCATAGACTTCCACTCATCTAATATTGTCCTTTAGTTAAAGCTAGAATAGGAAAAAAAGTGGTAAAAAGGCTTGGAAATAGGGAATATTAGACATAAATGGAAATAGCTTACTTAACAGTGAGATAATCGAATAAGGGAAGGATACAGAGTTGTAGTTTTACCTTAGGCTCACCAAAATCTCAGATGAAATTCGATTTAGAAAAGGGATGAGTAAGATCTCACCATGTAAGAGAGGGAGGAGGGGAGGGTTAAGCATGAGGGGCTACTGGCCAAAAATGGGAGGAAAATGAGGGGTATTGGATTATAAAATCATAAGGGAAAATAATAATATTCCACTTTTTAAGGGTTTCATGGTTTGGATTCATAGTTCACTAATTATTGCATCAACCATGTGATAAGAATTGTATTAAAAACCCCTCCTCACATGGTTGGTCTACATAATTTACCAGCCATGTGCAAAACTAACACTAACCATTGTGATAAGAACTGTATTTAACTAAATGTTTTAATGATTGAACTATAGATCAATCCATATAAAATAATTGATATGGAATATAGAATAGATATCAAGACAAATAACATGAACATATTATTCCTTCTTATGAGAACCATAACTGTATCATATCATATAATATGATTTTCAATGCGAGTTATATAAGTATATCATAAATTGTATCTATATCAATAATGTTGTAGGTTCATAACCAACATCATTTCACACCCCATTAGAAAATATTATTTCATTGAAAATGACACATGAAAAAAAACCTCTCAAATATTTTAAACATATGAAATTATTTTACATCACATGTAAAAACTGCCGCTAAAGGCTAATAATTTTGTAGTGATATCACTTTGAGGGGGCGGTAGTCCACACTTCCTCAAATGAAATTATCATATTTACACATCATGGAAATCATAAAGGTATGTTGTAAATAAAAATTACAGAACCATTGAGACAATATAAATATAAGATATATCATATATAAATATAGTTCCCTCATAATGGCTACCATGAGAGGTGGTAAGAGAAAATTGAACAATCATTGTTTCATGAGGCAGTAGTTCGCCGTACACAGAAACAGTATGTTCATATCCATTAGATGGAGGTGTGTGTAAGTGTAGTTATAATACTTATCATAACAACATCCTAGTATATTTAGGATAATGGTGTTGTTATGTAATCATATAATAAGAAGGGCATTGGGAGTGGAGAAGGAAAATAAAGGAAAGGAACCTGAGAGAAGACATTACCTCTAAATCGGGTAACTTCTTTTGATTTGAGCCAAAAGGGTTTCTTGAATTGCCTTATACTCAAGGTAAGGCTTATAGAAAAAATGAGAGATGTTGGGAGATTATTTGACTAAAATTTTGATGAGTCAGGGGGCTTGAGAGGTGTGAGTAAGTGGGTAGAGTTGATTCACTTTTATAAGAGGGACAAGGGGCACTTTAGGAAAGTCTTTAAATATTATTTTATTATAAATTTATTCTCGAATTATAATAGTTCCAAAGTGATATATTTAGAGTATAAGATGAGTATGGGTATAAATACTCTCAACAAATAGGTTTTAGACAAGTTTATGTCATAGAATTAACCTTATCTTTTGGTTTTAAGCCTTAGTTAAAAACATCAACTCTTACGATGCCTTCTTGTATTTTCATAATATATGGTTACTATAGTTACTATATAATACCAATCGAACCAAAAGTGAATCATTAATGAAAATTTTAACATTATATAAGTCATTTGGCCAAATATTAGATTTTTAGGACTATTATATCATTTAATAAAATAGTATTTGTTTTAAAAAACTCATTTATATCAATTTTGACACTATTTAGTAATTGATTTTTTAGTCATAAAAACTTGATTCCTTAAAACAAAAGGAATTAAATCATCTCTAACATGTCAATTTCATACAAAAAAATTATTTTATGGCATAAAAGTGTTCAAATTACATTTATTATAATATTTATAATATCATTTATTTGAATATTTCATTAATAAGGTAATCATTGCATCATCATTGTGTCATAAATAAATTTATTTATTTAACGTATAAAAATTATAAATAAAATACCACGATGTATAAAATATTTTTATATTTATAATGAATATTTATATTCTATGAGATAATTTATATAAACCAAATTAAAATTATTTTAGTTAAAAGATACATGTTTATGTTATATTTTCCTTTTTTTAAATAAATATTATAAAAGGTCATTATCACACCCAAGTGGCTCCATGGGGTCCTAAAATCGACCCCAGGATTCCCATGGTCTTCCATATACCATATAATAGGATTAGGATTCATGTTAGGGTAGTTTTATATTATTATAATATTATTTTTTACCCCTATTTACCCGATTTACCCTTTAACCATGATAAAGAAAATAATTACTAATGTTACTATTCACAATTTTCAAAAATAAAAGGTACATATTTACACAATTTGGACCTTATGATTCCAAATATGGAATCCAGTTTTCCTAATTAAAAACAAATAAGTTGTAATAATTAATTTAAAATTAATTCCCGTTGTCAAAACCAGAAAGCAGGTTTTTAAGAAGTAAAAACTATCAAAAGATTGATATGTGTTTACATCCAATTTAAGTGTAAAATTAATTCTAATGACCATAATTGGATTAAATGATAAAAAATTAATCCAATTACACTTTAAAACTAATTAAAAATATTTTCTAACTATATAAATAAATTAGATGAAAAGGCAGTTTTGAATTAAAATGCAGTATTTTTACTACTCATAAAAATATGGATTTTATTAGAAAAATACCAAAATTTAAATCGAAGTAAATTTTTATATCCCACTTCTAAATAAGAAGTTTATTTTATAAAATAGAATGTATAAAAGTGAAAAAACTATTTTTTAAAAGAGTTCTCCATTAAAAGGTGGTAAAATGACCTTTTAAAATTATTAGAGTATTTTATGCTTAAAATTGGATTCATTCTCATTTTAAGCCTCTAAAATTCATTGTATAAATATAAAAACATTTAAAAAATATGTAAAATCATAATATAGTTAATTATATTAATTCTCTCTAATAAAACAGTTAGGAATTAACTACCATTTAAAATAATAAAGTTATTGTAGTATTATTTTTTGGTATAACACAATGTTGTGTGCAACTTAAGATTTAGGAGAAACTCGTTATTGCGTGTAGGGTACGCTATCATACAAATTATAGCCTTTAAACTAAAATTAATATTAAAATCAAAAATATCAATAGATATGAAAATGTATTATTCTATAAATACCTGGGATGATACATCTTTCCCCTCTTTTGGAAATTATGTCCTTGTAATTTTAAAATTGGGCTCATAAACTTCATTGAAAATCCCACAGAGAAAAAAGAGTCAATAAAAATATCACTTTAAAAGAAAGAAAGATAAGTACAAAGGTCACCTGAGATAACACATACTAGGATTCCATGTACGAAAACATGAATATGGAAGAAAAACTAACCATCAAGTTCTGATGGAGAGTAATATAAAACATGATCTGGAGAAAGTTAATAATTGGAAAACCACAAACATGTGATGGGTTAAACATTCTTTGATTTCGTAGTAGGAAAAGTAAATGGAAAATGTTTTTTTAAGACCCTTTTCATAAATTTGAGGAATTTATTTATGATCTTAAATAAGAATATAAGGAAACATACTTACTTGTCATGTAGAGTTTCACCCTTTAATAAATTTTTACCACAAACTCATCTTTTCTCCAAACAATGAGTATTCAAGATGAATTGGTCACACCTAAAGAACTAGAATCAAATTCTATAGAATCAGTTAAACAAGATTAACTATATATTTATCCTATCTTGAAACATTTACTGGAACCAAAATGGTTAATTAAAGAATAGATAACCCCCCTAAAAGAATAATCCTTTATAAGGATAAGGACTACTTTTAATCTCCAAAATTCAACAGTAATACCCAAGTTCTACATATACCATTAAACAAAAAAATGTCCTTAAAATTTCTAAAAATAATCCAAACTAAGATTGAAACCAAAATTTTTGAAGGATTCGATCACATAGACTTCCACAATAAATTTTAACATTTATCTTCAAATAACATCATCTACTCTTAAAGTCTCATAATAAAATGTAATTAACCTAATCACATATTCTCCATGATAGGTTCATAATTTCCATAAACAACCCAAATCACTATACATCCACAATAAAAAAATAGATTCTTCCAAAGTAAAATTCAACCATTAATCCACAAATGAAATCCCTTAATATTTTATTTTCCTTAGGTATATAGTGTTCCCAAAATAGCGAATGTCTTCCAAAATAACATTTATCACTTAATCACCAAATAATTTTCCTATATTAAGGATATTAATTTGATAAAACATAAGTTCCCAAAATAAAATTATTCTTAATACATAAAATAATTTAACTAAAAATAATAAGTCATACTAACCAGGGACTTCACGTAGGCTAGTGGTAGGCAATAAAAGCCCGTAACACTCTAGTTGTGGGTCAATTCCTGCAGCCTTGTCCGACGTGAGGGGTTGTCACACAATCTACGTGTTGTCCTTTTTCAATAACTATATAATTATTATAACATTAAAAAAATTATATGAATTCTTAAAAAATAACCATAACATGTTTTAGCCTCAAAGGTTATCTCATACCTCACATTTTTCATCCCAAAAATTAATAACCCATAATTTCCTCAAAGGTGATTATGTCCAAAAATACCATTAGTCACCTTAATATTTAAGATCATAAAGATTCAAAAGGGTTTTCTAAGACATTGATCTTATGATCATTCTGAAAACTATAAACCCATGAGGATATCCATATCTCTTAAGAAAACATCCTAATCTCCAAATTTGTCTAAACCATCCTCTGATACCAACTATAAGGCCCCGGCCTTAAACATTACATAATCTTGAGTTATATAAAGAATTCACATTTAGGATCTTTTAAGGTTTATAGTTTTAGAGAATTATTCCATAACTATTATATAATATATCCATAAATTACATGTGGACAGTTACACTTAGTATCCACTTTTTTCTACCAAAGGAAACCCTTTAAACAAAACATGATTTATTTTTATTGATAAAAATATTCTTGACTTCTTCCTTTCTCTATCCATCCTTATACCCTATAGAAAACAATTCAAAAACTTGGGATGAACATAAAAACCTCAGTAAAGAATAAAAAGTAAGGAATAAAACCATTATTCCCTGAATATTTAAAACCCATGAAAACATTTTCACAAAACTGTACTTTTCACCCATAAAACATAAACTACTTAGCTTACATCATGTAATCATAATATTCCTAAAAAACAACATAGAAATCATAAAACATAAAGGTAACATATGGCATCCATATAATAATTACATTGTATATTTCACAGCTACATAGGGAGTAACCTTCATGGTTACATTTGGAATACCCATCACAGTATAATCCCTAAATATCTTAGGAGAAACCTTAATTATTACCTCCGTCATGTTACCTAATGCATTGGAGAGATATCATGGGCTCACCCACCCTCAGTTTATCACATAACCACCCGTATACATAAAAAATGACCAAGAACCATAACATAATCATAAAACATAAAAACATCTTAAAGGATAAATAACATTTCCAAATTTTCATTCACAAGATATCATTTCAAGATATTGACATAATTAATCCAATTTAAAAAAACAAATTTAAAACATTTAAAAAGAAGTTTTTTGAATCAAAGTGTCCCATACCACTTTGAATTTTTTTAAATTAATTAACATTTTAAAACATTCATGTCCATATAAATAAATCCATAAACCCATTTTCAAAACATGGACATCAATGAGAAAAATTTATAATAATAATTCTTTAAAATATTTAAAATGATGTTTTAGTTAAAGAGTCCTGTAAAACTTGATAAACACTTGAATAAAAATAATTAAATAATAAAATAAAATGACACTTTAAATATCATTAGAATATATAAATTCATGATATAAAATTTTAAAAGGGTTGTATATACACCTTATAGGATAATAAAGGTGCACAATATCAAGACATACCTTAATGAAAAGAGATTGAGACGTAGTCCCTTACAAATATCGTATCATTAGATTAAGGATAAATCAATGACATAATTATGTGTGAAAAATATAAATACATCCAATATAAGTTGACATTAAATGTAAATTAATCATAGTTAATTCACACATATTCTTGGAAAAATAAAACCAATGACATGGATATTTAACTCAATGAATGAAGATTGAGTTAAGATTTCCCTTACAAAGATCATTTTGTTAATAAAATAGATCAATTATGTGTATTCACTATAAATACACATAAATAAATTATAAATACAATATAGAATATCGAAAGTTATTTCTCACATAATCATATCATGATATAATCAAGAAGTATAAGATTAACCGAAAGAATGGAAATTGGGTTAAGAAGTTCCCTTAAAAAGTTCATATAAATGACATAAGAATTTATTAATGGGGTAATTATGTGTAGAAAAAGTATATCCACACAAAGGGAAGTGTAAATTTCAATATAAATAAATAAACTGTGATTCTACACATAATCTTGGCATAATATAATCGATGAAGTATGCGTAAAACCCAATGAGTGGAAATTGAGTTTATAAATTCCTTTACAAAGATCATTTTGTTAATAAAAAAGATAGATTATGTGTATTAACTATAAATAAAAATAAATAAAGTATAAATACAAGATATTATATCAAAATTCATTTCTCACATAATTATAGCATGACATAATCAAGAAGTAGAAGATTAACCCAAAGAATGGAAATTGGGTTAAGAAGTTCCCTTACAAAGTTCGTATAAATGATGTAAGAATTTATCAATTGAGTGATTATGGGTATAAATAGTATATACAAACAAAGGGAAGTGGAAATTACAACATAAATAAATAAAAAGTGATTTTACACATAATCTAGACATAATATAATCAACGAAGTATGTGTAATACCCAATGAGTGGAAATTGAGTTTAGAAATTCCCTTACCTCAAGTCCGACTTGTCTCATTCGTTCTTTATATTCCTGAATAATAAACTTATGTTAATTTATCCTTGATTCAAATCCTTTTTAAAGTTTATTATTTCTTTTATATCACTTATTACCATGTTATAAAAATTATATAACTATTTAAGTTCATATCGTATGTTTTGTCGATAATGGGTACTTGAACAAAAAATGAACTTGTTTCGATGTAAATTGTTCATGTGGTAAAAATTACATCATATCCAGAATATTATTAATGATTTAAATATCATATATATCCAGTATATATGTATTTATAATAGTCCATACTATTTAGAGATAATAAATGAAATGCACCGTTCATGGAGACGGTAGGCCGTACGTATGCATGAACGCCACTTTCATTTATTTTTCATATTAAAAGAATTATAATAAAATGATATAATTTTATATTACAATACCATTATTATATTTATGTCACTTATGTATCATATGTTTAATAAAACCATCCTTTATATGTTCCATGTATAGCATGAATGAGTCATATCACTTTGAGGGGGCGGTAGTCCACACTTCCTCAAATAAAATTATCGTATTTGCACATCATGGAAAGCATAAAGGTATGTTTTAAATAAAAATTACATAATTATAGAGACAATATAAATATAATATATAAATATAGTTCCATAATAATGGCCACCATGAGAGGTGGTAGGATGAAATTGAACAATCATTGTTTCGTGAGGAAGCAGTTCACCATACACAGAAATAGTATGTTCATATCCATTATATGGAGGTGTGTGTAAGTGTAGTTAGAATTATTCTCATTAAAAAATAATAGTATATTGATTATATTGTTTTTTTTATGTAATCATAGAATAATAAGATAATAGGGAGTGGATAAGGAAAATTAAGGAAAGGAACTTGAGAGAAGACGTTACCTCTAAATCGGGTAACTTCTTTTGATTTGAGCCAAAAGGATTTTATTGAATTGCCTTATACCCAAGGTAAGGATTATAGGAAAAATTTAGGGATTTTGGGAGCTTATTTGAGCATAATTTGGATGATTAAGGGGCTTGAGAGGTGTGAGTAAGTGGGTAGAGGTGATTCCCTTTTATAAGAGGGAGGGGGGAAATTTGGGAAAGTCTTCAAATATTATTTTATTATAAATTTATTTTCAAATTCTATTAGTTCCAAAGTAATATATTTCGAGTATAAAATAAGTATGGGTCTAAATCCTCTCAACAAATAGGTTTTATACAAGTTTAGGTCATATAATTAACCTTATCTTTTCGTTTTAACCCTTAGTTAAAAACATTAACTCTTACCATGTCTTATTGTATTTTCATAATATATGGTTACTATAGTTACTATAAAATACCAATCAAAACACAAGTGGATCCTTAATGAAAATTTTAAAATTATTTAATTCATTTGACCTAATACTATAATTTTAGGACTATTATATCATTTAATAAAATTGTATTTGTTTTAAAAAAATCATTTATGTCAATTTTGACACTATTTAGTAATTGATTTTTTTTAAAGTTATAAAAACTTTATTCCTTTGAACCAAATACATTAAATCATCCCTCACATGTCAATATCCTACAAAAAATTATTTTATGGTATCAAAATGTTAAAATTACATTTATTATAATATTTATAATACCATTTATTTGAATATTTTATTAATAAGGTAATCATTGCATCATCATGGTGTCATAAATAAATTTATTTATTTAATGTATAAAAATTATAAATAAAATAACATGATGTAAAAAATATTTTTTGATTTATAATTACTATTTAAATTATAATATATCATTCATATAAACCAAATAAAATTGTTTTAGTTAGGAGATACATGTTTATGTTATATTTCCCTTTTCTTTAAAATAAATATTATAAAAGGTCATTATTACACCCAAGTGGCTCCATGGAGTCCTAAAATAGACCCAAGGATTCCCATGATCATCCATATCACATAAAATAGGATTAGGACATGTGTTAGGGTAGATTTATATTATTATAATATTATTTTTACCCTTATTTACCTGATTTATCGTTTAACCATGGTAAAAAAAATAATTACTAAAGTTACTATTCATAGTTTCTAAAAATAAAAGGTACCTATTTACACAGTTTGGATATTATGATTCCAAATATGGAATCCATTTTTTTAAATTTAAAACATATAAGTTGCAGTAATTAATTTAAAATTAATTCCTGTTGTCAAAACCATAAAGTGGGTTTTTAAGAAGTAAAAACTATGAAAATAATGACATGTGTTTACATCCAATTTAAATAAAAAATTACTTAAAATGACCATAGTTGGATTAAATGATAACAAATTAATCAAATTAAACTTTGAAACTAATTATTAGGATAATCTAACTATATAAATAAATTAGATGAAAAGGCAGTTTGGAATTAAAATGCAGTATTTTTCATTATTCATAAAAATATGGATTTTATCAGAAAAATACCAAAATTTCAATCGAATTAAATTTTGATATCCCGCTTCTAAAGAAGAAGTTTATTTTATCAAATAAAACATAAAAGTGACAAAAAATATTTTTAAAAGGTTTTTCCATCAAAAGGAGGTAAAACGACCTTCTAAAAATATTAGAGTATTTTATGCTTAAAATTGGACTCATTCTCATTTTAAGCCTAAAAATTAATTGGATAAATATAAAAACATTAAAAAATATGTAAAATCATAATATAGTTAATTATGTTTATTACCTCTAATACAACGGCTAGATGTTAACTACCATTTTAAATAATAATATTATTGTTGTATTATTTTTCAGTATAACTCAGTGTTGTGTGCAACATAAGATTTCAGAGAAACCCGTTATTGCGTGTTGGGTATACTATCATACATAGTGTACCATTTAAACTAAAATTAATATTAAAATAAAAAATATTAATAGATATGAAAATGTATTATTATATAAATTTATGAAATAGTACAACCAAACCAAACCAATCTGCACCCACCCCTAGCTCAATAGGAGGAGGTACACTAAATGACCAAACATAAACTGAATCCCCTCCACCCAACCTAGAAATTGGTTTAGCAATCATATTACCACCCTACTTAACAAATTAAAAATAACACCGATCAAAAAAAGTGTATGAAAGCCATGCCTCATCAAGAAAAAGGCCCACCACACCAGACAAAAACGTCAATTTATTAATCATGAAAATAAGAGATAAATAGTAATATTTGAGAATAACTTTTCACCACACCTGATTCTTTACAAAACCATAGCTTGTGAAAATTTCCACAACTTCAGTAATAAGAGGACTCCAATTTTCATAAAAAACTCTATGCAAAAAATCCAAAAAACACCCCTATCAAATTCATCCCCACACACCAACAACAATACATGAATATGCAAAAAAGGCGACATCAACATTAAATTCCACAAAAACTACAATTGATTAGTCCCAATTATAAGAGGAATAAGGCAACCCTTGGTAAAAACTATTAACCTGACGCTCCTTCAAAATACCAAGAAGACTAATATCCCTTCTAATCCATACTTAATTTGGGAAAATTTTATTATTAAACTTATCATTCTATCACATCCAAATAAACCATGTAATAAAATGCAATTATTGGAAAGTTAAAGAGTCAAATGATTGACACTAACTCATAAAACCATCACCTATATTGTTTATTTCATAAAAAATAGGAGCAATAATTACCCCCATATAGACTAGATTACACGAACCAAAGGAAAATGTAATAAATCATGCAATGCAATTTCCAAATCAAGATTTCAAGGCAGATATATATCATCATTTAAAACATCCAGAAGTTCAAAAAAAATCTTCCACTAGAGGTGTTAGAACTTCAGTGGCATATCGGTGATCCAAATGAACTTAAAGAAATCATATTAAGAGTACTGGTCCCTACCCATTGCAAGACAATAAACAAATTTAATGGTAAAGTTACCATGGGAGGTGCAACTCCAGAACATTTGATCTATATGGTTGTGCTAATAGATTGGGATACCAAGGATGACCTTCCTATCTTAGTCATTAAAAAGTTTAAATAACTTATCAAAATACCATCTTTAAATATCATCATCAATGACATTATCACTTGAAATAAGAGAAATAAGTAGAGGTTGTTTTTTAAATTGTTTGAGTTTAAAAAGAAAGAAGGAAATTAAAAATAAAGTTTGAATATAGGTGGATGAAGAGAGTTATGGGGTCAAGGTAAGATATCATTTTTCAATGTTATCATAGTTGAAAATATTATTCCCCCTCTCTTCCTATTGAATGATAAGTTAAAGACTCCTCAATTGATTTATCAATCACCCTTGGTTTAAGGAAGTAATGGAAACCACTATTATGTGCATGAAAATTCATAAACCATTCACAAATAAATAAGAAAATTCTCAATAGATAATTGTTTCTCCTTATAAATATAGAAAATTTCACCTATTCCATACATGTTTCATTTATCAATTGACACTCACCACCTAACACAATATGATCGATCGATAAAAACTACACTAGGAAGAGGGAGTTTAAAGTTCTTCAACCAAAAATATAAATAATGAATGAAACGAAAACCCAAAACTAAAATCAAATTAATAGAATTAGAAACTAATGAAAATATAAATAATTAAATAAAAAAATATATTTTAAAATTAAATCTCAATACTCCGACATTATAAAATTGAAACTCCCCCTTCTCCAATCACTCAAAGGTTTTACCCATCCAAATGAAGGGTAAGAGAGTTGAAAGGGGAAGAAGAGAACATAATGATACTAAGAAAATAGAAAATATAAATTCAAAATCACTTCAAGGATCCAATACTCCAACAAATCCTCTCCATTTCCTTCTTCAACACCCTTGAATGGAAGTGGACACACATATATATAGGGTTGAGGGGTAGAAATTTTTCCCTCCAGATTCACTCATATAAATATTTGTGTTTATTTAGCATAATAAATGGATGAATATCAGGGATGTTTATTCATAAAAGTTGTTAAACTATATATTTTTAATTATCCCAAAAAATCTCATCATATTTGGACAAGTGTTCGAAAATTTATTCCCAAATTACCGATGAAGACTTTTTATGCTCGAGGAGACTACTCAAATCCCCCCACTTTGGCACATTAAATGGATTTATTAATGACCTAATTTATTTATTAAATTTAATGTGGAAATTTTTATTGAAGTTATATTTATTATCAAATTGTAATAATATCATTTGGATATCTATAGGCTGAAATATGCCTCCATTACTAAGGTGGGTTCCATTCTGTTGGCCATAAAACTTTCCCCACTTAATTTATTTTTTTTGGGTTAGTGGATTTCGAAGTGGATCTTGGTCTAGAATAAAAAAATGAATCCCATGAAAAAAATGAATCCTAAAAAAATAATCACTCAATTTGGATCCTAATTGTAAAATATATTCGTGAAATACAGAAGTAATAGAAAATAACTAAATTTCCAAAATTAACCAATTTTCACAATTAAGCCCAAAATCCACCAAAAGTACTAAAATGATGAAAATAAACTAACATTGATTAATTGGTAGGTATTAAATCATTGAAAATAATATAATTAACTATGAAAATATCATCTCTATTAATTCCCACACAATTATCACTTGGGCTCTTAGACAAGCAAGCATCAAAATCAAATCAATAAAAATTCAAAACACATGCTCATGAGATCCACCAATTACATACCAAGAAACATAAGATATCATGACTCATCAACATAAATTATTCCAAGTTCTCTATTTAGATAATTAAATATTTTTATTCTTCATTTCTTCTCCCATGCACACAAGACACCTACCTCACATGAATTTTCTCTCATCTTACAAATGTTAATTTTAAACAAGGTTTTTCTCATCCAAACCAATGCAAGCCTCACCATAGGATTGATAAATTCCTACATATCCACCCAATATGAGTCAAATATTTTTTTTAACATGATTACTTTTCAAGTTTGTTCTATGGATTTCGGTTGGTAGGATTAGATGTCAAAAATATTCTTAGTCTGAATAAGGAGGGCTTGGCTCTTTTTGAAGAAAAATTACAAGATTCTAATTTTTACTCAAGTATGGTCTCCTCCTTAATCCCCTTAGCAGTAAATAAAATCAATAACCATGAAAAATAAAGGAAAGATCACATTATTCATCATTTCAACAGAAAAAATTTCAATCATCTCAAACATAATTTTTCTTGAAAGTTTCAGAAAAGGAACAACTTAGTTCCTCCATTAGAAGCTCCATAAAGGCACAACTTTCAACAAAATGATTTTTTTCAGCATAAAAAACATATCTTAACCATTTTATTTTCCACCCAAAGTATCAAAAAATGAGGTATCACAACACAATATGTCTTTTTCCACACTTAAGTTCAACTAGATCATGAAATTTCACTTCAAGAGCATGTCGGATAGAGAAAATTGGCTTGTAATGTGGCTAACATAACATAATGTTCATGGATTCAAAGAGATATAAGGATTAAATGTAAAAAAATGTCACAATTAAAATTATTATATTGAAAAAGGGGATTAAAAACTAAATAAATTACTCAATCATTTAAAACAAAAGCACCTTAAACCCTTCAGTTTTGAAAGGAGTAAATCAAATTCTGGTTTAAACAATAATGGTTTGGTTCTCTAAAAAAGTGAGGTGAATGAAATTAATATGAAAAATGGTTCATAAGACTCATGGGAAAGTGATTTCAAAAATAAAGACAGTGATATGTGGCATGAGATTCAAAAATTAGAGTACTTTTCATGAAATTCCCAAAGATTTGAACTTGAAATAAAGTCATTTTCAATATTCATTTAAGTTTAGTTTCATAGAATAAATTGTTTTACTCATATAAATGGGTTTAAAAAATGGAAATTATAATCATTTTAGATAAAAAAATTTAAAAACACACAAAAAGTTGAAAAACACACTATTTTTTTGGAAAACAGAAAAACAAACAACAAATGAAAATCCTATACTACAGAGGTTCCCTCCCCCAAACTTAAATGATACAGCGTACTCAATGAATTAAAATGGATTTAAAATATAAGAATATTTTAAAATGAATCATATAAAGAAAGTGTAAAAGAGAGGTATGACCTGATGGATTTTATTGATAGATAGGTTGGAGGAGTGTAATCTTCTCCACTGGATCTGATGGAATGGTCCCATAGAATTTCTTCAGCCTGTTCCCATTAATAGTGAATGGATCCAACTAGTCATCCTTCACAATATTCACAACACTGAAAGGGTATACATGAGTAAATATAAATGGAACTTCCCATCTGGAACAAAGTTTACCTGGTATCATCTTGAGTCTTGAGTTGAATAATAGCACTTTTTCTCCAGGATGAAAGTATTTTGGTTGGATCAAATTGTCATGAGCCACTCTTGTTATCTCTTTGTAAATCCTGGAATTTTCAAAAGATCCCATTCTAATTTCCTCCATCTCCTACAACTTCAATCTTCTCTCTTTCCCAACACTTTCAAGATCCAAATTCATCTTCCTCATATCCCAATATTCCTTATGCTCCAATTCCACAGGTAGGTGACAACTTTAACTATAAATCATACTATATGGACTCATTGCAATCAAGGTCTTGTAGAATGTCCTACAATACAATAATATATCTTCCAACATTTATCTCTAATCCCCCCTATCTGGTTTAACAGTCTTATCCAAAATTCCTTTGATTTCCCTGTTGGACACTTCAGCTTGACCATTTGTCTATAGATGATAGGGAGTTGATGTTTTATGTTACAACCCATACTTATTTAGAAAATAATCCATTATCCTATTACAAAAGTGAGTCCCTTGATCAGTTATTATGGATCTAGGAACTCCAAACCTAAAACATATGTAAGCCCTGACAAAATCACAAACAAATTTAGTATCTTCAGTCCTGGTGGATTTTTCTTCCACCCATTTTAAAACATAATAAACTACAAGAAATATATAGGAATTTCCAAATGGAATTGGGAAAGGTCCCATAAAATATATCCCACAGACTTCAAAAATATCATAAAAGTTAAGTGTCTATTAGATAATTTCTTGTCTCTTTGAAATGTTTCTAGAAAAATGACATTTTTGACACCTTTTGCAAAATTCACAAGCATCTCTAAAAAGGGTGGGCCAATAAAGTCTAGATTATAAAAACTTATTAATATCCTTTGAGGTCCAAAGTGACCTACACAAGCTAAATTATGACAAAACTCAAAGAAAGAACCAATTTCACTCTCAGAAAAACATCTTCTTATCATTTGGTCATTTAAAATCTTCCAAAGAAATGGATCATCCCAAATGTAATATATAGATTCAGATTCTAGTTTGAGAATTTTGTGAGAAATAAAATGATATGGGACCTGATATGTTACTAGATAATTGAACATGTCAGCATACTAATAAACTTCTCCTTCAATCAACTAAAACTACTCTCCTAGAAGGTGATCATTCAATGGTTCTTTTCCTGGAATTTCAGCTTCAACAGTGTTGGGCAATCTGCTTAAATGATCAACCACTTGGTTCTCAGATCCCTTATTGTACTTGATTTATATTTTGAAATAATATAATAGTAACAACCATATCACTATCATTAGTTTAGCTTTATCCTTCTTCATCAAGTACCTAAGAGCTTCATGATCAGAAAACATAGTGACTTTAGTTCCAAGCAGATATGATATAAACCCTAATAAAGTAAATAAAACTGAAAAAAACTTTTTTCCATGGTTGTGTAATTGAATTGGTCACATATAAGGTTCTTGAGGCATAGTAAATGACTATGTACTTCCCTTAATTTACTGGGAAAGGACTTCAACAACTTCTTGGTTGGAAGAATCACAAATTAGCTCAAATGGTTCTTCATAATTTGGTGGCTGCATAATGGGTGGTGTAATCAATCTCCTCTTCAACTAATAAAAGGATTACCTACATACACCAATGAAATAAAAATAAGTATCTTTAAAAATCAATATGGAGATAGGGAGATAAATCTTATTGAAATATTTGATAAACCACATGTAGAATCCTACATGTCCTAAAAAAAATCTACATGTTTCATACAACTTAGGTAAGGAAATGAGTTTATCACTTAATTTTATGATTTATCCACTTAAATGATCTTTTTTAAATGACATTACCAATGAAAATTCATCTCTAAAACTTGAAATGACACTTTTAAAAATTTAAAATAAGATTCTTTTCAATGCAGGTTTCAAAATTTTTTCCAGATTTTTCAAACAATGGTCAAAGAAATTTCCAAAGACTATGAAATCATATAATAAAACCTCTAAGAAATATTTGATGTGATTAGAAAATATACTTACCATAAACCTTTAAAATGTAGCTATATTATTACATAATCCAAATGGTATCCTTTTATATTCAAAATTACTGAAGGGACAAGTAAAGGTTTCCTTCTCTTGATCCTCAGGAGTAATGGGTACTTGAAAATAACCAAAAATCCATCCAAAAAGAAATAATGAGTTATCTATGACAATATCTATAACATATGTTAAATAAAGGTGATGGAAAAAATGATATTTCTAAGTGACTTGATTCAACTTCCTAAAATCAATGCACACTCTCCAACTATTCTAAATTCTCATAGGGATTAATTCATTCTTTTTATTCCTCATAGTGGTTAGCCCAGTTTTTTTGGATCTGCATGAATGGGGATAACCCATTATGAATATGATATGGGATAGATGATCCCAAATTATAATATATTCTCAATATACTTCTTTACAACCCCCATCAAGGTGGGATTCACCATCCTTTGGGGTATCTGATAGGTTTGGAATCTCCCTCTAGAAGAATTATATGTAATCATATTTTTGGGTTTATTCCTAGGATATCACCTAAGATCCACCCTATTTCTTGGAAATTATCTCTAAAAAGATCAATCAAAGATTTTTATTGGGTTTCAGATAGATTATTAGCAATTATCACTGGTAATTTATCTCCCTCCCTAAGGTACATATATTTCAAATCAGTGGGGAGTGGTTTTAATTCCAGATCAGGGGACTTATCAAAGGATGAAATTAGAATTATGCTCCCCAATTAAAAATATTTTACCTACACATAGGAAACTGTATCATCTTCCACATAATTTAACAAATCATCAAAGAAATCAGATTTTACCTCTTCTTCCCACATGAAATTAGAATCTCCAGCATTTTGGGCATCCACATGTTTAGTCATATTTTCAATGGAAAGATTCTCTCATAAGGATAATAATTAATAGAACATACTCAATTCTTCAATTGTATCAGTACCAAATTTATGGTATATTACAAATAGGGGGTGATAATCCAATGAGTGCCTCATGGATTCAAAAATATTTAAGTGGAAAATTCCACAACGAGTGTCCCTTCATGGAAATTGATGATGGTTTTGGACATATTCAATAAATGTCTCCCAAAAATTACGGGTGAGTATGACGGGATCCTATCTTCTTCTATATTTATCACATAGAAGTCAGATAGGAATAATAGGTCTTTGACTTTCACCAAGACATCCTCTAAAACTCATTCTGGGAAAACTGTGGATCTGTTTGCAAGATGGACCACCAATCTTGTGAGATTAAAGTCTCCCATATACAAATAAGTGTATACTAAGTGAGTAAATACATTAATTGAAGAACCCTGATCACAAAAACCATTAGATAAATTTAAATAAATAATGGTGCATGGAATGGAAAATATCCTTGGATCTTGACATTTGGTTTGCAATTGTGGTGTGATAAGGGCTGATACAGTTCTTCCCAAGTTGATCCTTTAATTCTATTCAAGTATACTATTCTTGGTGAAAATATACTTATAAAATTTATGATACTTTGGAATTTTTTTGAGTGCTTCAAGAAGGGGGATATCGATTTCTACTTTCTGGAAGGTGTCTTTATTTTCTTTTTGAAGTGATTCTTCATGAAATCTCTTTGATTCAATTATCCTTGACTGGAATGGTGGGGGTGAGTCTTTATTATCCATTTGTTTCCTTTGAAATTGTGTTTCTTATATATCAATCCTCTTCTTATACTTCTTCTCCACCTATTTCATCTCTTCTTCATGGTATATTTTCACAGAATTTTCAGAATTTACAACTTCATTCTCCCTAAAATTTGGAGGTCTTGTTCTAGGTTCATGTGATGCTTGTGGTGAGATTTATTTTCCACTTCTTATTATTATTGTTATGAAATTATCTTTTGGGTTTGGTATTTTTTTGGGAAGGTATTTTCCCAAGATTTTTGGTTAGGAAGTCCATGAGACTTTCAAACTTGTTGGAAAAATCTTTTACGGTGAACTTTATCCCCTCAATCTCAGATTTCTACTATTGGTTTTGAATTGGAGGTTGTGAACTGGTGGATGGATACTCATAGGGTATTTGTAAAGTGATTTGTTTTTGGTAAGAAGGATTGTTATAGGATTTATTTTTTTAAATGGTGGTGGGTTTTGGAATTTTTATTGGAATGGGGGTTGGTTTTAGAACCAATTTTGGTATGGGGGTCTAGTTTGTTTCTACTGATTTCCAAATCCATATTGAACTTGGTTAGGATATCTCCATACTTGATTTTGTTTGAACTTATTTGGATGAAATACTTCCTTATAAGTTTCCATTCCATTTATTTTAGTACATTAGTCAATGAAATTATCATGTGATGAGCATAAACCACATACCTTAACCGGTGCTTGTTGGTCACAAAATTGCTTTAGGGACATCTGTCTCACCATACTAGTTAGCTCATCAATATTAGTTTCCCATAAAGGTTATGGATACAAATTTCTTACCTCATGAATTCCTCTTGTAATATTACCTCTTGTACCAAACTACTATGAGTTCTAAGATATCTTCTCAATCATGCCCTTAGCTTCTTCTGGTGACTTTTCAATCAACGCGACTCTAGATAATGCATCCAGAAGGTTTATATCATTGTACAATAATCCTTAATAAAAGAAGGCAAGAAAGTGATGATCCTCAATTGATTGATGTGTGAATCTAGCACAAATATTTTTAAATCTTTCTCATTACCCATAAAGGGTTTCTCCAGATGATTGTCTGATGGTATAGATTTCCTTTCTGATGGCTGTTCTTCTAGAGGTGGGGAAGAATATTTGCATGAAGCATCTCACCAAGTCATTCTAATCATGCACATATCCTGGTTTTATTCCATATAACCATTCTTTGGTAGCTCCTTCCAATGACAATTTGAATACCTTCCACTTTACCTACTCTTTAGCTACTCCATGGGGTCTAAAAGTAGCGCAAACATGTGTGAACTCTTTAATATGTTTGTTTGGATATTTACCTTCCAAGTAATGAGTAATGAAATAATGTTAGGTTTCATCTCAAAATCATTTTTTAACTCTATCATGGCAATTTTATTGTTTTTATTAAGTAATTGTGGTGCACATAGGTCTCTAAGAGTTTGGTTCTGGTTTCCAGCCATGATGAAAGGTTCAGAGTGAACACTTGAAGTTTTACTCGATTATACAAGAGAAATTTACTCAAATTCAGAATGAAAATTAAGGTTTATAAGTATATTCAACAAGGTTCTTTCAATTTTAGGATCTAGGGTGAAAAGTTCAGTGTTTGAGGTTCTAGTCATGCAATTTTGAAGAGAAGAGAAGAAAAGAGAAAAGAAATAGAGAAAAAAAGTTGGCACCACCTCCTCGACAATGATGCCAGATTTTGACATGTTCATATCATGGGGTGTGAAAAAATAATTATTTCCTAAGTTAAAATGAAGTATAGTGGTCAACCTAGGTTGTCTCCAGATATGATCACATAAAAATCATGTTGTCACTTGAAATAAGAGAAAGAAGTAGAGGTTGGTTTGGAAATTGTTTGAGTTTAAAAATAAATAAGGAAATTAAAAATAAAGTTTGAACACAAGTGTATGAAGAGAGTGATGGGGTCGAGGTAGGATAAAATTTTTAAATGTCATCATAATAAAAAATATTTCCCCCCTCTTCCTATTGAATGAAAAGTGAAAGACTTCTAAATTAAGTTATCAATCACCCTTGGTTGAAGGAAGCAATGTAAACCACTCATATGTGAATAAAAATTAATAAACCATTAACAAATAAATAAGGAAAGCCCCTATCATGAATTATTGATCCTTATAAATCTAGAAATTTTTTTCTTATTCCATATACATGCCAACTATCACTAGACACTCACCACCTAACACAATCTGCTCGATCGAGAAAAACTACACTAGGTGGAGGGAGTTTAAATTTATTCAACCAAAGTTATAAACAATGAATGAAACCAAAACCCAAAATACAATTAAATTAATTTTTTTTGACACCAATGAAAATAGAAATCATTCAATAGAAAAACATAGTTTCAAATTAAAGTGAAAAACTCCAACATTACAAAAGTGAAACTCCCCCTTCCTCAATCAATCAAAGGTTTTACCCCTCCATGTGAAGGGTAAGAAAGTTGAAAGGGGAAGAAGAGAGCATAATGAAACTAAGAAAAGAGAAAACAGAAAATAAACAACACTTAAAGGTTCTAATCCTTCATCACATCCCCTCCCCTTACTTCTTCAAAACCCTTAAATGGAAGTGGACACTCATATATATATATATAGGGTTAAGGGGTGGAAAAATTTCCCTCTAGATTCACTCCTCCAAATATTTGAGTTTATTTTTCATAATAAATACCCAAATATCGGGTAGGTTTCTTCATAAAAGTTGTTCCCATATCTCTTTTTCTTATGACCAAAAAAATATCAGCTTATTTGAATAAGGTTCCTAAAAGTTATGCTCGAATTATTAATGAATACTTTTTATGCCTGAGGAGACTGCTTAACTCCCTCCACTTAAGTGCATTAAATGGATGCCTTAATGACCTAATTTATTCATGAAATTTAATATAAACATTATTCTCAGAGTCCAATTTCTCATAAAACTATAATAACCTCATTTGAATGTCTTTAGACTGAAATATTCCTCCATTACTAAGGTGGGGTCCATTCTGTCATCCATAAAACTTTCTTCACTTCATTGATTTTTCTAGGCTAGTGAATTTCGAATTGCATCTTGGACCAGAAGATAAAAATTAATCCCATGAACAAATGAAGCATATAAAAAATTAATAAATCAATTTTGATAAAAATTGTAAAAGATATGCATGAAATAAGAAGCAATATAAAACAACTAAATTTCCAAAATTAACCAATTTTCACAATTAAGCCCAAAATCCACCAAAAATACTAAAATGATGCAAATCAGATAACATTGATTAATTATAATGGATTAAATAATTTAAAATAATACTATTAATTATGAAAATATTATCTCTATCACCAATATCCATGGGCTATGAACCTTTCCAAATGGTCCCATGGGTCTCATGTAATACATTGGTTGCATTCCCAACACACCATAAGTTATTACCCACTAGGTTAACTTATTAGACTAATGAATTTATCCATAGGACAACACATTTTCTTTTAGTGTGTTTTTCCCCTCTCATACACAATGGTATCAAAGCCAATACCCAGCCATAAGTGTAGAGGCATTTCTCGAGTTTGAGGTTTCAGGTCCATAATAGTGTAACACCACTAGAAAAGCGAGACTTAAAAGACTAAATGATATTACCCATGTTAACAAGGTGCACCTTTATTTTTTGGATCTTGATTAATTAGATTTCCAAAGTTAAGATTTCTTGTTCTGCAGTATTGATCAGGATGGGTGACCTCCTAGGAAGTTTCCTTGGGTGTGTGTGAGTGAGGATAAAATCAAAATGAAAGGGAATGTGTTAGCATGTGGGGACACTCATTAGTATGATAAGTGACCTTGGTGTGTAATAGCCTATGGTGTGTTGGGAATGAAACCAAGGTATTACTAAAGACCCATGGGGTCAGTTGACCAGGTTCATAGCCCATGGATGGTCAGGTTATGAAAAATGGTATTTGAGCTTATACCTAACATGAAGTGCCTAGGCACTACCTAGGTTTAATTTTTGGGGTCTATAATAAGGGAATTTTTATTTAAAGGGGTGAAACTGTAACACCCTTGGAAAAGTGAGACTTAAAAGACTAAACGATACTACCAATGTCAACAAGGTGAACCTTTATTTTCTAGAGCCTTCCTAATTAGAACTCTGTAGTTAAACATGCTTATCCTGAAGTAGTGATCAGGATGGGTGACCTCATGGGATGTTTCCTAAGATGTGTTTGAGTGAGAACAAATCACATTGAAAGAACATGTGTTGGAATGTGGGGATATTCATTAGTTTGATAACACATTCGGGCATGTGGGTGGGACCTAGGTAGGGGACCATGTGTCTGTGGGGAAATTAGTGGTTCTTGGCCGACCAAGACTTGACGACCATGTTAAGGTGGGGTGTCTATGATATTAGTGATAACTAATAAAAAACAGGCCATTAAAAGTGATAGAATTAGCCTTTATTAGTGCTAAAAATGCATTGACTACCAGAGCATGATTAAATGCCCTAGGCATTTATCAGTGCTAGAAAAGCAATGATAAAAGTCCTAATTTATCAGCAATTCTAAAAGCATTGATAAAGGATCCCTTTATTAGTGATTCTAAAAGTAACGATAAAGGAAGAATTTATTAGTACATATAAAAGCACTGATAAAGGGTTATACTACAATGTGCTGTAACAACACACTACACCACTAGAAATAGGGCATACTATAGTGTGTTATAATAGTACACTACAACACCATAAATTAGAAAAATCAGGTGCAAATATATAATTTAAATTAAATAAAATTTACAACACAAATATTAGAAAAAAAACACTAGATTATAGATAAAAAGAACGCACCTGTATAAAAGAAAAAACCAACCTTTCTCGAGCAAAAGAACACACATGCATAAGAAAAAAATTCTTATGTTAGTAATAATATAAATAAATAAATTAAAAATAAATTGTTATTTTTAAACTAAACTTTGAGTCATACCAGGAACACTGTATATCAGATTGAGTTGCGGTTGATTCTTGCACGTCACACCATTTCTTATTCATCTTCAAGAATTATATCAATGAAAATTAACTAAATAAGTACAAGATAAAAATTATAAATTAATTAATTAATTAATAGTATACAGAATGATGATAAAACAATCTAGGGTCATTTGATCGGTTTTGGCTATGTGATGCGCGTTTTAAACTAAAATGACACTTATATATTGAAAAGACCCACTTAGAGTCATATCAGTTACATTGTGCATCAGATTGAGTTGATGATGATTCCTAAATGTCTCAAATGACTTATGGATCATTGTTCTAAAGTATAAAAATAATCTGAATGAGGTTTCTTGGTTTTGAGTACGTCACTTTTGTTTTTTACTAAAATGTCATTTTAAACTAGAAGCACACACTTTGAGTCATACCGGTCAAATAGTGTTTCAGTTTTACATGAGACTAATTCCCAAACATAAAAAATGAATGATTAATCATTGTCCTAAATTATTAAGACAATCTGAGTATGTTTTCTTAGTTTTCAGTGAGTGACACTTTTTGAACTAAAATGTCAATTTTAAACTGATAACGGACACTTTGAGTCATACTGGGAACATCATGTATCAGATTAAGCTGTGGATGATTCCTAAAAATAAAAAATGACTTATGGATCTTTTTAATTAAGTATCAAAAAAATATGAATGATTTTTCTTGGTTTTGAGTATGTCGGTTGTCCTTTTTACTAAAATTAATGTCAATTTTAAATAAAAAGATGCACTTGGAGTCATATCAGTCACACCGTGCATCATATTGACGTGTAGATAACTCCTAAATGCCCCAAATTAATTATGGATAATTTTAATAAAGTATCAAAACAATATGAATTCATTTTCTTGGTTTTGAGTACATCACTTGTGTTTTTTACTAAAATGTCATTTTAAACTAGAAACACGCACTTTGAGTTATACCAGTCACATCATGTGTCAATTTGACACGAGACCGATTCAAACACATCAAAAATGACTTATGAATCATTTTAATAAATTATAAAGACAATATGAGCACATTTTATTTGTTTTTAGTGAGTGACACTTTTTGAACTAAAATAACAATTTTAAACTGATAATGAACACTTTGAGTCATACTAGACACATCATGTATCAAATTGAGGTGAGACCAATTATTAAACATAAAAAATGACTTATGAATCATTTTACTAAAGTATAAAAATAATATGAAAGTTTTTTCTTAGTTTTGAGTATGTCATTTATCTTTTTTACTAAATTTAATGTTAATTTTAAATAAAAAAGATGCACTTGGAGTCATACTGGTCACACTGTGCATCAGATTGAGGGGAGGATGATTCCTAAATGTCCCAAATGACCTATGGATAATTTTACTAAATTATAAAAACAATAAAAATGAATTTTATTGATTTTGAGTATTCCAATTATTTTTTTACTAAAATGTCATTTTAAACTAGAAACACGCACTTTAAGTCATATCGGTCACATCGTGTGTTGGTTTGACATGAGAATGATTCCTACAAATAAAAAATGAATTAAGAATAATTTTACTAAATTATAAAGATAATCCGAGCACGTTTTCTTAGTTTTTAGTGAGTGACACTTTTTGAACTAAAATATCAATTTTAAAATGATAATAAACACTTTGAGTCATACCAGGAACATCACGCATCGAATTGAGGTGAGGATAATTCATACATGTCAAAAATTACTTATGGACTATTTTACTAAAGTATAAAAACAATCATAATGTTTTTTCTTGATTTTGAGTATGTATTTTATCATTTTTACTAAAATTAACGTCAATTTTAAATAAAAAGACGCACTTGGAGTCATACTAGTCACAAAGTGTATCATATTGAGGTGATGATAATCTCTGCATGTACCAAATAACTTATGGATCATTTTAATAAAGTATAAAAACCATCCTAATTATCATTCTCAGTTTTGAGTATGTCACTTGTGTTTTTTACTAAAATGTCATTTTAAACTAGAAACATGCACTTTGAGTCATACTTGTCACATCATGTGCCAATTTTATGTGAGACTAATTCCTACATGATAAAAATGAGTGATGAATCATTTTAATAAATCATAAAGACAATCTGAGCGTATTTTCTTAGTTTTCATTGAGTGACACTTTTTGAACTAAAATGTCAATTTTAAACTGATAATGGACACTTTGGGTCATACCGGGCACATCGTATATCATATTTATATGAAGATGATTCCTACATATAAAAAATGACTTATTGATCATTTTTATAAAGTATTAAAACAATATGAATGCATTTTATCTATTTTGAGTATGTCAATTGTCTTTTTTACTAAAATTAATGTCAATTTTAAATAAAAAGACGTACTTGGATTCATACCAGTCCCACCTTGCATCGGATTGAGGTGATGTTTATTACTAAACATCTAAAATGACTTATAGATCATTTTACTAAAGTATTAAAACAATATGAACGAGTTTTCTCAATTTTGAGTACATCACTTGTATTTTTTACTAAACTGTCATTTTAAACTAGAAACACACACTTTGAGTCATATCAGTAACATCGTGTGTAGGTTTGATGTACACATCAAAAACGACTTATGAATAATTTTAATAAATTATCAATACAATACACGCATGTTTTATTGGTTTTTAGTGAGTGACACGTTTTGAACTAAAATGACAATTTTAAACTGTTAACATACACTTTGAGTCATACCAGGAACATCATGTATTAGATTGAGGTGAGAATGATTACTATACATAAAAAATGACTTATGTATTATTTTCCTAAAGTATAAAAATAATCCAAATGTTTTTTTATCGGTTTTGACTATGTCAATTGTCCTTTTTACTAAAATTAATGTCAATTTTAAATAAAAAGACACACTTGGAGTCATACCAGTCACACCATGCGTCAGATTGAGGTGTGGCTAATTTATACATGACCAAAATTCCTTATGAATCATTTTAATAAAGTATCAAAACAATATGAATGAGTTTTATTAGTTTTTAGAATGTCACTTGTGTTTTTTTACTAAAATGTCATTTTAAACTAAAAACACACACTTTAAGTCATACCAGTCACATCGTGTGTCTGTTTGATATGAGACTAATTCCTACATGTCAAAAATTACTTATGAATTGTTTTCCTAAATTATAAAGATAATATTAGTTCATTTTCTTAGTTTCCAATGAGTGAAACTTTTTGAATTAAAAAGTTAATTTTAAATTGATAATGGACACTTTGAGACATATCAGGAACACTGTGCATCAGATTGAGGTGCGACTGATTCCTAAATGTCAAAAAATGAATTATGGATTATTTTCCTAAAGTATCAAAACAATATTGATGCATTTTTTTTGATTTTGAGTATGTGATGTGTGTTTTTGAACGAAAATGTAAATTATAAAATAAAAACATACAGTTCAAGTCATACCAGCTACACCATACATTAGATTGAGGTGTGGCTAATTGAGTATGTGATGTGTTTTTTTATTTAAACCATCTTCACAAATCCACAAAATAAATAAATGTTTAATTTGGATGAAGAAGAAACCCCATACTTCCTAAAACACCTCATCCAAAAGCAACATGTTCTCTCTTTTCTAGCATGTTACAGACGATTGAAGGAAAAATATGAATTCCCAAAATATCTATGAAAAAATAATAGTTATTAGATAAAAATTATAAATTAATTAAATTAATAATATTAAATAAAATGGTTAAAAAATTAACTAAATAATTAGTAGTAATTTACCTTTTCATGATGGTTGTATACATTCTTGATCCATTTCCATATTATTATCTAAGTTACAGCATCAGAGTCCAATATCTCACGAACATGAAAACTTCGATCAAACCACCCCAACTAGAGAAAAAGAATAAAACTATATAAGAAAAATATTATTATGTTAGTAATACTATAAAGAAATAAATTAAACCTAAATATGAAATAATACATTAACAAAATGTCAATTTTAAACTGAAACCTCACAATTTGAGTCATACCAGGTAAACTGTGTATTACTTTGAGGTATATTTGATTCCATCATGTATTTTTATCCTAAAATTCACTCAAAACTCTCAGTTATATAACAATTATCTAACAATATTATAGTTTGATAACCCATAATGTTGAATTCATTGGAGAATAAAAAGAAAATTGCCTCATCATGAGCGGATCATCCTTGTTGAGTGCATGATCATAGTACACGAGTGAATAATCCTTGTTGATGAAGTCATTTATTATTAAAAAACATTAAACATTAGTGTAAACCTATTATAATTCATTGATTTAACTAAAATAAATATTTACATATGATTTTTTATGGAATATAATAAAATATATCTTTCCCTTTCACCATCACAGAGAGTACAAACTCCATGATAAAACATTTACCATCTTTGATGGAAAAAACTTCAGTGTGACCCATTATATATTTTTAAAAGACATTAAACTCAATTATAATTTTTTACACTTTTTTATAGTATTAAACATCAGTATATCCATTTATATCATCCAAATGACACTAAAATCGAATGCATCCATTAATTCTTCCTAGATTTTTCTATAGATTAGTATATCCTTTTCAATATTCTAGGTGATGATAAACTCTAACATAACATCATCATTATTTTTTCACTAAAATGGAAATATCCTTATTCTCATTTATTTTTTATTGAGAATGATGGTGAGTTTTTTTATTAATGATCTTGTGAACATGGATCATTTTACATAATGAATGTGCACATGCATAATGAATGTTACTTGTATGAATTTCACAAGAATTTGTGATATTATATCATGCATATAATTGATGATCTAATGGACCAAATAATTCCACTACCCACCAAAGTGAAACCACTTTATTTTTCTTTTTTAAAAATTCATGATTCAATCAATGAAATTTTGTATTTCTTTATTTTTTATAGTTTTTGGATCAAGCTACTTGATTATTTTTCAATGGGGTATTCATTTGGATTTTTGGTGATTCATGATTTCATTTGAAGTGGGTTTTTCATTTTTGGGTATTTCTTCATAAATTAGTTTCTTTTCATTTGATGTCATGTTTCCTTTGACACTAAACCTCCTCAATGACCATGATCTCTCAATGCTGGTTGTCATCCAATATTTCTCTTATACACCTGCTAACTTTAGTGGTTAATTACACACATATTTATTCAAAAATTTGAGCAAGATCATATACCTATTTGATGAATGGATTGGTGTTGTATGAATCTCAAGTGACTATTGGCTCTACTACTAAGACCCTTTCTTTGCAGTATAGAGAATCCATGGCCAAGAAGCTTCATCAGTTTGTTGTTGTTGTTTAGTTTGTTCTTAGTGAGGGGTTTCTTTCACAATTAAGTAATATTTTATAGTACTTTTAATGTGCGAATATAAATTTTATCCTATGATAATTAGTTTTAAAACATTAGTGGTGTTTGTTTTATTTCTGGAAAAAATTCCTCCATTTAAATTCCTGTAAAAATTCACTTAAACAAGTGGAGATTTTTTTCAATAATAAACCTGGCACACTTTCACAATGGATTATATCTTAAGTGAAAAGTTTTGTGCACACTTTTCAAAATTTTTTCTCAAAAACAACATTGGTATGATCCCAATTTTATTCCATTTCCCAATAATTTTATTATTTGCAGGTCATCACTTTGTCTCCTCCTCCGCCTTGGTCTTTACCTCTGCCTCCTCCTCCGCCTTAGTCTCCAACTTCGACTCTACCTCCCTATCCACCCCCACCTTCCCCTACACCTCTACCTCTGCCTACAACTATAACTATGCCTCCACCATTTCCCAAAATTTTTATTATTTCCAGGCCAGTGCTTCTAAAAAAAATTGATTTCCTTTATTATACTTCTCCTTGAGAAACAGATCAAAAATAATATACCAGCATTATGATACTAATTCTTCACACCCTAAATATATTTCTATGGTCATATCTTGTACTAGATCACAAACATAGTAGATAATCACCTAAATTTGTTTCCAGCAAACATTATGACACCATGTATGCCGCCCACTCATCTCTAAAAAAATTTAATTCTTTTTTTGAGTAAGAAGGTTGTCAGAAATATTGGTAGTACGAAAAAAATATAGAAAAAAAAACAATTAAGAAATATATTTATTGAAATTTTAATTACCATTAGAAATTAACTATTTAATGATGATGGTATTTTTATGGTTTATGATCTCTCTCATAAATTTTAAAACATAATATCCTCAATCGATATCATTATCTTGCTTTGAACACTATATAAACATTGACCAAAATAAGTAAATTGTTTTGAAATATGATTTAATAGTCAAGTATTTCTATATATACCTTAATTTTTTTCCATTTGTAGTAATCCATAGGTTTTGTATGTTCAAACATCGACTTCGTTCCAGGATTTAGCCTATATTTAGTGACCTACCTATTATAAAAAAATCTTGTTAAAACATAGACTAAAACATATAATTTGTAGTTTATCTATAAAATGTTGATTTTTGTGTATTAAAAATTTACAATACACATCATGTGTGGTTGGTTTGTTGGATATCCATGAATTTTATCAAAAAAATAAATATTTTGGGGTATCTAGATTAATTGCGATTAGTATCCAGTGCTACCTAAAAAACGAAAACAAATATGTAATGAAAAAAATAAAAATACATTTTATGTGATTAGACTGTATAGTTTTACCTCTGTACTGTAGGCATGAAAAATATTTTTTCATCTATTATTTGTTTCTCAAAAGCATCGAGTATCACATCTCTTTTCTTCTCAATTTCTTCTTTATTCAAAATAATTTGTTTCTGTAGAAATGATATAGGGATTAATGAATCCAAATCATGCTTCTCATGATTTTACCTTTATACAGTAGTAATATAAACCCATGTAAAAAATATGAGTAGTTATTAACTTTAATAAACATATTATCTCACTATATATATAGATTTATTTTTAAAATGTACCTTATGTATGTATTCACAACTGAGGCTCCCAGCCATTCATGTTTGAGAATATCATTTATACTCTTGAGACAAATTACGTCTGTCATGGAAGTTCCATATATTTATTCTCCATATGGAATGAAATACATATTTTAATCTTTAAATGTGTTTTTTTCATGAAGTTTTAATGATAATAAATGTTCCTATGGAACTGGTGGGGAGAAAGTACTCCCAAAAGGTACTTTTGATTTCTTGATCATTTCACTAGATTGTCTTGAACTGACCTTCCATTTCCCCATCTATTTATCCATCTGTAGTATCATACCCCACTTTAGAAATTTTTTCATCAACCATCACAATTTTTTCATATGAAAAAATCTATTAAATACATACCTCATGTATCTTTAAAATATTATATGACCATGCTACAAAAGTTAAAATAGCACCATTGACTATTGTAATATCTAAATCATCAAGTGGAACATGAATCTCAACAATCATCTCATGATCTACCTCAATCCTCACTCTTATGTGATATTTTGGGAGTTATTTCTGGTGTATCTTATCTCTTGGTATATTATACATCGTACACCTCACAACAAGGTGGTGCATGGGTGTTGACAAATATAAATCACACACAACTATACCTTACAGAATTTTAGTAATATAAATCTATCAAAATTTGTTTAATTCACATTTAAAAGAAAGAGTAATGAAAAAATTGATTACCATAAGTAAGTTATACAGTTTAGGGGAATGACTAGCCTCAAAGCTAGTGTGGTCATTTGGTTCTTTATGTGCATATTATTGTTCCACCATTAGTTCGATTTGATCCTTTCCATATATTTGTTTTCCAAACCAAATTGGATAATAATATCTTGAAAATAATCTATGTTTTCCTAAAATAATTTCACCATCTAATATATATATTCATGTGCTTTTATCTTCTTGAAATATGTTTGAGGAGACACTCAAAAACCCACTCCTCTAACATGACCATATTGTTCCAGCTGCTTCAAAGCTACTAAAGTAGTTTTTATTCCAGTAGAGTTACTGCTGATTCTTATGTCTAAACTATATAAAAAAATATGAACATAAATAGATATTTTTATGTAATACTATTATAAATCATAACAAATTACTATTATTCCATACATACACATGTTTCTTATACCAATTTTGTGTTTTAATCAACTAGTTTACCCTCATTTACGTGAGCCTCCTTCCATAACACCTGATGTGGGATGGAAGTGGATTTGAATTTTGATCCATCAATATTCGTATAAACAAAGGAATATATATCGTTTCATATCACATAAAACTTTTATTGTTGATTTAAAATGCATACCAATTTCTTCTCTAGTACAACGTACCCCATCCTTACTTTGCGATTGGGGTAAATTAGTTTTGATGCATGTTTTTATTTTTAGAACTCTTTTTTTGTTTCCTAAATTAACAATTCTGAATCAAATTGGATAAAATAAATAATTTAAAATAGTATATTATCAAATTTAATTCACCTGAAATGATTTCTCATTGTGATGAATAATGAAAGCATTCCATGTTTCCTACCTTATAATGTGTAAATAACTAACTGGCGGGTGGGGCTTTACTTTCCCCTTAACACCCCTAAGATGTAACTTGGTAAAAAGAGTTTGGAATTATCTATGGTATTTTCAATGTCCATTAAAACAACTTTCTTAAAGCAATATTCTAAAATAAATGAAATCTATAAGGAATAATGAAAATTAAATTAACGTTTCATTATATAATTTTTTAGTAAAATAGATAAAGTATATCATAAAATTACTGATATATCTTTCCAAAGGGTTTCCTTTATTACAGGCTGGATGTGGAGCCACAAATCAATATTAATTGACACATTAATTCTTGTTGTGACCCCAACATAAATAAGGAATATTAACTTGTTGGGGTTAATGGGTTGGCTGTGTTTATTCCAACCAATCTCAAATTGTATACCCCTACTTCTTTCCTTGATAATTTTATTCAATAATGTGATGCTACATCATTCTTATTTTTTTTTCAAAAACATGCTATTGATCCCCTAATAATTATTTAGTTTTAGGATCAATAGTCTATTATTACTTGGGATTGGTAACATCATCATGTGTAGAAGACATTTTCTACACGAGTAGTCAAACATTTAATCTATCTTGAATAACAACAACATAAAAAAAACAAAGGATTTGAGAAGGTTCGTATACATGATCTATTTAAAACCCGATAAACTCTTTAACCCCATCTTTATAGTCTTTATTTAAATGATTAGTGTGCATCCATTTTGAAGGAAATGAGATTGAATTTAAGAAAAAAATTACTCCACTATGGTAGGTGTTATCCTCTGAATTCATCCAAAGGTGAAAGATATAGATAACTATCATCCTCATCAGATACATATCCCAAATAGTTATTATTGAATATTGTTTCTTGAGACTCACCCTCCATATCTTCAGTACAAGCACCTATGTTTCTTGAACTACTCTAAGCAGTGTTCATCCCATATCAGGCACTAGTGATCATTTTGGATGACTACTGCTCATAGTAGTTCAAGAAACATAGAAGAGATAGAGGATGAGTCTCAAGAAAAAAATGTGATAATAACTATTTAGGGGATTAAGCCAATGAGGATGAAAATTGTATCCTTAAGAATTTTTAAATCACCACATCTTAATTTAAAATTTCAAATCTCATCTAAAAATTCTAAAAGGTCCTTGACACTACCATGAGAAAATCAACTCATTCCCACTAAGCAACACCGACTCTAATATATGTGACTAGTCATTTTCCCTCACATGTATCTCAAATATAAGATATCTATTTCCATTTAGGTTCATGTGTAGGGTGTGAGTATAAAAATCAATAAATAAATACCAATAGGGCCCTAAAAATATAAAAAATGCATATATTTTAGTATATGTTCAAAGTAGTAACACTCAAAATACACATGTAAGTCAAGTCATTATGTACTAAATAGAAAAACATGATATTAAAATGTACCTACTTCATTTCATACTAGTGAATTTTACTAATCATACCATAAGTTTATACCATGTTTGTTCCCTAACATTCAAATCATTTCACTAATAAGAGGTTAACATTTGAATCATAGGAGGATAAAAAATTATTTATCTCCCTCTAGAAATAACCACATCATAGGTACCAAGATATTCGACCTTAGACCCTAGAATATAATACAACCCCTCATGGATAACCATCACATGTACTTATTGCATCCAAACCATGAAATGGGTATAACATAGCCATTTTTTTAGGAAGTTCATTTGAAATATGGGGAAGTTTTAACATAATTGACTCCCTTATAAAAGAACGATACAATGGGTGACACAATACATTAGTTAAACCTAACTTCTAAAAAACATAATGAAGAACAAAAAAAAAAACAAAAATGTCACATCACCCTCACCCTAGCCCTCAATGAATCACTAACATGTCTATAGCAACTCACATTCTAACATAACATACCTAGACCTCACATAATACCCATAATATTCTAATATACAATACTCAAAGATCATCTATCTTAGGAATTGATCATTTTTCTAAATGATCACTCGTTAGATAATCTCATAGTCTGTAGGCCATAATTCATCACTCACAAACCTCAAATCTCAAGATAAAGTAAGCTATATAATCAACCAATCCATCCAACCCTTTATAGGTTATCTCACTAGGTTTCAAGGTACTATAATTGATTTTATACCACATATCCAATCACTACTAAGGTGATCATATAATACCTCTTAGAACATCACTACCCTAAGAAAAACATTCATAGGGAAATTCATACACTATTCTACCCTTATGGGATACTTCCATTATCCATGATTATTGTAAAGACCCGGAATTTCCATGTAATTTTTTTAAATAAATGGTAATTTTAAAAGTCCGTGAATCTTGACTGCATGTGATTCCGAGACCCGAAGTGCCCAGAATGAATTTCTGAACTTTTGTTCGGGTACATTTAGTAAATGTGCGAGTGAGTTTTTCTAACTTTTGAACCGGTGCGCGGAATTGAAATCCGAGGGTACCGTTGAACTCGAATTGCTAATATTCACTTAAAGAGACTTTCACCTCGATGACAGTTGGTCGAGGGTGGAAGTTAGTTTTTGGGTTTTTCATGAAAGAATAGAATAAAAATAAAATTGTACAACATTTTATTTGTTAAAAACCTCCATTTGGAAGTTGAGAAGTGGGGACCATCAGATATTAACCTCCCATGAGAGGTTATGGTGGTGGGAACCACCCTAGCCTAAACTACCATGAGATGTTATGGTGGTGGGGACCACCTGAGGCCTAAACCTCTCAACTACCTCATTAAATGTGGGAGAGCCTCTCCAACTCCTCCAATATTAATTGTACCAACCCTCATCCACAATAGTTAAGACAAAACACCACTTTAATTGTGACAACCCATAAAATAATTAATTATGCCAACCTATGTGATTAATTATCCCAATTTGAATTATGCCAACATATTCTATAATGCTGGCTAATTCATTTTTGGTGGAATTGGGGGAAACTATTGGAAAGGGGGGAGCTCTTGGAAAAATCTCTCCAATGAATAACTTCTCCGAACGAAGAACATAGACCTCGACATCGAACTTCTTCCTCGAGACATCCTCTAATGGTGGACATCTTCAACAATGAAGAATCACCTCCATCGAAGAACGTTAATATGACGAACGATCTTGGGATCAGAGGCGTGTGACGGGCGCGATGAATGCTGACTTCAACTTCTCTCTTCATCATCAACAATTGAACAACCCAAGGTAGGGGTTTATTTTTCTATTTGTTTATCACTTTCTATGTACCCACCTTATATTTCTTTTGCAGGTTAGGAACAATCATTGCGGGAGGATAGGTTTTGACATTCATGTTCATGTTCTTGATGAGCCACATGCTACCACCCTAACGTGGAGGGTACGAGCCAAACAAACATGGCCCGACCCTTCCACAAATCTTGTTGTGTTCTTTGAGATGGAGGAAGATGACTATCATCCATGGTTGGGGGATGAGAACGGCGACCAACACCACCGCCGTCTGCGACGAAGGCGACGGCGCTGCCCCGCGACCACTGCGCCCACCCCGCAGCCTCCATGCCGTCCGTGGCCGGACCGCCGCCCCGTGGTCGGACCGCCGCCCCACGCCCTTGCAGAACCCCTTGACTGAGCCTCCTCCAAGGCAACCACATAGCCCTTGCAGGCCGGGCCGGGTCGGTCTGACTAGTTCGGACCGAGCCTGGCCCCACTATGACCCATTTACCTTCTTTTGGCCATAACATTGGCACCAGATGTCCGTTTGATGAACCATCAACGACGTTGGGAACCTTGGAGTGGGATGGTCACTTTGAGTGATACCCCACTGAGATTTGGATTAAGATGGGGAACGGTAAGGTTGGATCGAGTACGAATCCATCCGGGCCCCCAGGACTAAAAGGTTAATAACTTACAGATCGGGTGTCCGATGGATACGCCGTCTATTGCATTGAGACCCCTATGACGTGACAGATCTTTGAGATACTTATTTTTGGGACTTCTTAATAGTTAGAGTATCAACTAGTAGCTTATGTAGTGGATCCTCCCAGAGACGAGCGAGCATAGTGTGGATACCTAGTGGATGGCTGAGACTTGACGACTGCTGACCATTTTGACTCAGAGTTACTTGACAGGCCCAGTGGGGAGCACCTTGGTGACGTAGAAGACCCACGGTGGGGAGTGATTTGGTGATGAAATAGACCCACAATAATCAACAGGAGGAGTACCTCAGTAGGACACAAGGGGGAGCGCCTCTGTGTGATGCAGCAGACCTATGGTGGGGAGCGCCTTGGTGATGCGGAAGACCCATGATACTCGACAGGAGGAGTAACTCAGCAGTACAAGGTTAGTGGGAAGCACCTTTTTGTGACATGGAAGGCCCACTGTACTCGATAGAGGAGGAGTTCTCCAGCATCCAAGGTGTTTGACATTGTGACTGGGAATGTTACTTGATACTATCCCTAGAATAAATCCTAGTGTGAGCTGAGTCAGTAACTCTATGTTTTTCCTCATGATTGAGACAAATTACTTGCTAACTTAGGTATATGTATGGACATATACCTAATTAAGGTTATTTTTTGATTTCATAATTTGTGATTTATTTTTGATGGATTTTGTGAGACCTAGAAGGTCTCGGGGTCCCTACTGAGTATCGTTATACTCACCTCTTCACGGGCTATACCCGCACCTTATTGTGTTGGATGCAGACAACAGACAATGCTGATTGAGGCTAAAAGTACCAAGACTGGACGGTTCCTAGAGGTGGACCATGTGGAATGTCGGTACATAGAGGAGACAGACGAACGTGGAGTGCTAAGGAGGCGATCTGTACCTACCCTTCAGGTAGGAACCTAGAGGACGTCCTAGTAGCTGTCTTTCTCTTTTTTCAGTTGTATTGAATTTCAGTTGTACTTGTACTTTTCAGTTGGGCTTGTATTCTGGCCCCTTTTTACTTACTATACTCACTTGTTTACTATACAGTTTTCTTGTGTTTGTATCTTGCTGTGTGCTTGGTTACGTGAGTTTGTAGGTTATAAAGGCAATGCCTTCCCAGTTTTATGGAATACACCTTTGGTGCTAGTTGCCAGCCCCTAGCCTATGGAAGGAGGGCTTGGGGTAGTCACGACATAGGCCCTGGGGGCCGGGTCGTGACAAAGTGGTATCAGAGAAGTTAGTTCTACCACATAACATAGGACTCTAATCTTTATTTTGATGGTAATAGTGTTAAGTGTAGTGAGTGTGGTTATCAGTTTAGGGAATCCAGTGTTGGTGCGGCGACCGACGTATCCATACACCAGGACCCTGACTTCTGATTTCCAACTCAGTGTATGAAAACACTTATTGCGTGTGGGTTTTCAAAATTTTTCTTTGTGATATTTTGAGTCAGCTCACCAGGTATAACTTTTAGCTCACCAGGTATAACTTTTTGACTGTGGCTCACTTGTTTCTTTTCAGGATTCCTCCATGCAGACAACCAGCTAGAGTTCTGAGTGTTGTACGGATTGATAACCCACCGAGCGACGAGACCTCAGTGCAGGGACCTTTTCCAGTAGAGGCCCCAGCAGAGGCACCAACGGTACCATTCCCCATTGGGCCACCGATGCCACTAGCCCCAGCAGCAGACGGTGCACACCACTTGAGCGTGTTGCACGAGTTCCAGCGCCAGAGGCCACCCAGGTTCATGGGAGAGATAAACCCACAGGTGGCTGGGGATTGGATGAAGGATGCGGTGAGAGTTTTTTGACTGGTAGGTACACTAGTAGATCTCATGGTGATCCTTGCCGCCATCCTTCAACAGGAAGTAGCAGGCAGATGGTGGAGCTTGATGCTCCAGGTTCATGATGAGGTGATGCTTCTCTGGGCAGACTTCGAGATCCTGTTTCAGGCAGAGTTTTTACCAGTGACTCTTCACATAGTGCGCATACAGGAGCTTCTTCATCTGCAGTAGGGCAGCATGACTATAGCTTAGTACTCAGTGAGGTTCACTGACCTCTCACGCTACTCCATAGATATGGTGCAGGACACATTCTTCAGGGTCGAGACCTTTGATCAGGGGCTCAGGAAATAGATCGGGACTTCGATGATCTCACTCAGTATCCTGACGCAAGTGGGGGTGTTAGAGAGAGCCCTCCTGGTGGAGAGTTTCCTTGCTGTGTAGTCACTAGCAGCGAGACCCACCACCGGACATCACAAAATGAATTCTTCTGCAGCTGGAAGTAGAAAGATGTCGTAGAGGTCCAAGAGGACCAGACCTATGGGTGGACAACCGTATGACTCAGGATCGGTTGTGCGGGGAACCCGAGGCGAAACCATTTATACCAGGAGCGGGCAGTGTTACGCATGCGGTGGGTAGGGTCACATGGATCGTGACTGTCTGACCCGTCGTATGAATGATCAGTAGACGGTCGAAGGACCACCTAGACAGAGACAAAGGTTCAACTGAGGAGGTCTGTAGGGAGTAGGTGGATGTGGCAGAGGAGATGGTAGTGCAGCTGGCAGTGGGTGACGATTTGAGATGTTATCGCCACCACCACTAGAAGGTCCACCCCTACCATAGGGAGTAGGTGGACAGGGGAGAGCTCAGCTCCAGGCATCTGAGGCCTACGATCATGGTGCTTCGAAGACGATTCAAGGTACGATCTATGTCTACTCCACCTTATCTGCAGTTCTTATAGACAGAGGTTCCATTCATTCTTTTATTTACACTTCCCTCGTTCGGAGATCATAGATTCCGATGGAGCTGTTAGATCAATCCTTATGGCTAGAGACTCTTACGGGAGCGGATTTGGAAATTACACACTGGTGCCGTCAGTGTGAGCTTACTCTAGGAGGCGAGAGCTTCAGCTGGGATCTCCTTGTAGTTGCGTCGAGGCCTTACGACATCATCTTGAGTATGGACTGGTTATCTACAGTCCATGCTCAGATAGACTGTATTAGGCGCAAAGTGTGGTGTGTCCACACATATGGGACCAGGTTTACCTTCACCAATAAGAAGGGAGCCTATGTAGTGCAGGATGGACTTATCTGGAGGAGAGTGTAGCCGATTACACATCAGTTGGCTATCCTTACCCTTGGAGCTGTTGATGTGGAGTGTCTGAGCTATCCTATAATGGTGGACCAGTACACGGATGTCTTCCCTGATGATGTTCTGGGTCTACCTCCTTGCAGAGAGGTGGACTTTTACATTGACTTGTACCCCAGGAAGACACCGATATCTACACTAGCATATCAGATGGATCCTGAAGAGCTTCGTGAGCTGCAGGTACAGCTGGAGGACTTGCAGGGGAAGGGATTCATCTGGCCCAGTGTTTCACCTTAGGCAACCCCAATTTTGTTCTCCAAGAAGGAGGATGAGATCTTGAGACTTTGTGTCAACTATCAGCACCTGAACCAGGTGACCGTAAAGAACAAGTACCCACTCTTGAAGATTGATGACCTCTTTGATCAGCTGAAGGGAGAACAATGGTTCTCGAATATAGACCTCAGACCAGGCTATCACCAGCTCAGAGTACAAGATGAGGATGTGCAGTACACAACCTTCAGATGTCAGTATGACCATTACTAGTTCTTGGTTATGCCATTCGGCATGAATAATGCTCCAACAGTGTTCATGGGACTCATGAACAGGATCTTTCAGCCATACCTTGTTCAATTTGTAGTGGTCTTCATCGGTGACATTCTAATCTACTCAGCTACTGAGGAGAAGCATGCCTATCATTTGCGGGTAGTACTGGACACACTCCGAGAGCACTAGCTTTATGGTAAGATCTTGAAGTGCCAGTTCTGGATCCGAGAAGTTCACTTTCTGGGACATGTCATATCAGTGGCCGGAGTTGCAGTGGATCCAGTGAAGATTGAGGCGGTACTTTCTTGGGAGCCACCCAAGAGTGTGATGGAGGTTCGAAATTTCATGGGTTTGGCTGGATACTACTGGATATTTGTATCAGATTTCTCCAAAGTTTCAACACCACTTTCATCCATGACGAATAAGGGGAAACACTTAATGTGGTCGGAGAGATGCCAGCAGAGTTTTTAGGAGCTAAGGTAGAGGCTGACTAGTGCCTCCATCTTGAGGCTACCGGAGGAGGGCATAGGGTACATAGTCTACTGCGACACATCAGGGACCAGACTCGGATGTGTCCTGATGTAGGATCAATAAGTTATCACTTATGGTTCTCGATAACTGAGACAACATGATCATAACTACGCTACCCATGACCTGGAGTTAGTTGCAGTGGTCTTCGCCTTGAATATGTGGAGACCTTACTTGATGGATGAGCGTTTTATAGTGTACTCTGATCACATGAGTCTCAGGTATATCTTCTCTCAGAAGGACCTGAACCTGAGACTGCGACATTGGCTTGAGTTTCTCCAGGACTATGAATTCGAGATAGTATACACTCTTGGGAAGAGGAACGTTTTAGCAGATGCACTCAGCAGGAGATCTGGTATACAACTTCTAGGTGAGGCGATAGATCATCTGTCCGCTTTATAGATATCCTTTGTGGATAGAGACGGAGCATCTTTTCTACAATCTCTTACAGTCACTCCCCCATTTCTTCAGTGATTAAGGGAGGCACAATGTGGGGACGCTGACTATGAGACACAACGTGCTCAAATATCCATAGGACAAGCACATGATGTATTTTTTGAAGGTGGGGAGCACATCATCCTCTTTAAAGAATGTACTATGGTACCAGTGACACTTTAGGAGGAAGTGTTGAGGGAGTTCCACACATCCCCTCTAGCGGTACATCTAGGAGTGGCGAAGATGTACCATGATCTCTGACAATAGCACTGGTGGCCGAGAATTAAGAAAGCAGTAGCAGAGTTTGTCTCTCGATGCCTCATATGTCAGCAAGTGAAGGCGGAGCATCAGGTACCAGCAGGCTTGGTTCAACCTTTAGAGGTCCCAGAGTGGAAGTGGGATGGGATATCCATGGACTTCATTATAGGACTTCCATGTACATCCAAGGTACATGACTCTATCCGGGTGATCGTCGACCGACTCACCAAGACGGCCCATTTCCTACCGATCAGAGAGTAGGGTTCAATAGAGAGCTTAGGATGACTCTATGTGTAGGAGATTGTGCGGTTACATGGAGTACCCTAGAAGATTGGCTCCGATCATGATGCATGTTTTACTTCCTGATTATGGAATGGGTTGCATGAGGCTTTCATGATGCAGCTTCGTTTGAGCACCGCCTTCCATCCTCATATGGATGGACAGACTGAGCGGACCATTCAAACCCTCGAGGACATGTTGCATGCTTGTGTCCTCGACTTCTGTTGAAGCTGGGAGGATCACTTACCTTTGGTGGAGTTTTCATACAACAATATCTATCAATCCACCATTGGGATGACACCTTTTGAGGCATTGTACAGGAAACCTTGCAGATCACCTTTCTGCTGGACTGACCCGGGGGAGTCAGCACTAGTGGGACCAGAGATGGTACGGGCTACCACAGAAAAGGTGCAAATCATCTAGGAGTAGATGAAAACTGCACAGAGCAGGCGGAATTCGTATGCTGATAGGAGACGGAGACATCTAGAGTTCGAGGATGGAGACCATGTCTTTCTATGGGTCTCACCCCAATGAGGTCTACGGAGATTTGGATGAGGCGGAAAGTTATCTCTAAGATTCATCAGACCTTTTCAGGTCCTCAGGAGAGTTAGAGAGGTGGCATACCGCTTAGCTCTTCCACCTCAGTTGCACTGGGTGCACGACTTCTTCCACGTATCCCAGCTGAGGAGATACGTTCATGACCCTTCTCACATCATCGACTTTGGAGAGATGGACGTCGACGATGGGGTGACTTTTATGGAGGTTCTAGTAGATATTGAGGATTGATATGAGCGGGTACTTCATGGACGGTTGATACCTCCGTTGTGCATTCGCTGGCATCACGAGAACCTCTAGGAGAGCACATGGGAGTGGGAGGCTCAGATGCGTGCTCAGTACCCCCACTTGTTTTCCTAGTTTGAGTTGTGGCTTATGGGGACATAAATCCCTAAGTTGGGGAGAATATAAAGACCCGAAATTTCTATGTATTTTTTTTAAATAAATGGTAATTTTATGAGTCCGCGAAACTTGATGGTACGTGATTCTGAGATCCGGAGGGCCCAGAATGAATTTCTGAACTTTTTTTGGGTACATTTAGTAAACATGCGAGTGGGTTTTTATAACTTTTGAACCAGTGCTCGGAATTGAATCCGAGGGCACCGTTGAACTCGCAGCACTGGTATTCGCTTAAAGAGACTTTCACCTCGACAACAGTTGGTTGAGGGTGGAAGTTAGTTTTTGGGTTTTTCATGAAAGAATAGAATAAAAATAAAATTTTACAATATTTTATTTTTATTTTATTTGTTAAAAACCTCCATGTGGAAGTTGAAAAGTGGGGACCACCAGACCTTAACCTCCCATGAGAGATTATGGTGGTGGGGACCACCCGAGCCTAACCTCCCATGAGAGGTTATGGTGGTGGGGACCACCTGAGGCCTAAACCTCTCAAATCACTCATTAAATGTGGGAGATCCTCTTCAACTCCTCCAATATTAATTCTGCCAACCCTCCTCCACAATAGTTAAGCCAACGAACCACTTTAATTGTGCTAATCCATCAAATAATTAATTATGCCAACCTATGTGATTAATTATCCCAATTTGAATTATGCCAAAATATTCTATAATGTTGGCTAATTAATTTTTGGTGGAATTGGGGGAAACTATTGGAAAGGGGAGATCTCTTGGAGAAATATCTCCAACGAAGAACTTCTTCTTCGAATGAAGAACGCCGACCTCGACTTCGACCTTCTTCCTCAAGACATCCTCCAACGGTGGACATATTTAACAACAAAGAATCACCTCCATCGAAGAATGTTAATCCGACAAACGAGCTCGGGATCGGAGGTGTGTGACGGGTACGAAGAGTGCCGACTTTGACTTCTCTCTTTGTCGTCAACAATAAAACAACCCAAGGTAGGGGTTTATTTTTCTATTTGTTTATCACTTCCAATATACCCCCTTCTATTTCTTTTGCGGGTTGGGAACAATCATTGCGGGAGGATAGGTTTTGATGTTCATGTTCATGTTCTTGATGAGCCATATGCTAACACCCTAACGCGTAGGGTACGAGCCAAACAAACATGGCCCGACCCTTCCACAAATCTTGTGGTGTTCTTCGCGATGGAGGAAGACGACAATCATCCATGGTTCGGCCGCGGGCCGACGCCGTTGCGCCGTCGCCTTCGTCGCGGCTGGCGGTGATGTCAGCCACCATTCTCGTTATGCCATTCTCACAGGCTGGGCTAGACCCAGCAGGTCAGGCCGGGTCGGGCCGGGTCAGGCCGGGTCGGTCTGACCGGGACGGACCAGACCTGGGCCCACTATGACCCATTTACCTTCTTTTTCCCATAACTTTGGCACCAGACGTCCGTTTGATGAACCGTCAGTGGCGTTGGGAACCTTGGAGTGAGATAGTCTCTTTGATTAATACCCCACTAAGATTTGGATTAAGATGGGGAACATTTAGGTTGGATCAAGCACGAATCCAACTGGGTCCCCGGGTCTAAAAGGCTAAGAACTCACAGACCGGGCGTCCGATTGACGCACCGTCTATTGCGTTGAGACCCCTATGACGTGGTAGACATTTGAGATAATTCTTTTTGGGAATTTGTGATAGTTGGATCATCGACCAATAGTTTGTGGAGAGGATCCTCCCGGACATGAGCGAGTATAGTGCGGAGACCTAATGGCTGGCTAAGACTTGATGACTGCTGATCATTTCTACTTGGAGTGACTTAAAAGGACCAGTGGGGAGAGCCTTGGTGACGCGAAAGACCCACGATGGAGAGCGCCTTGGTGACATGGAAAAACCACGGTACTCGACAGGAGGAGTACCTCAGCAGGCCACGAGGGGGATCACTTCTGTGTGATGCGGCAGACCCATGATGGGGAGTGCCTTGGTGACGCGGCAGACCCACGGTACTCAACATGAAGAGTATCTCAGTAGTACAAGGTTAATGGTAAGCGCCTCTGTGTGATGCGGAAGGACCACTGTACTCGATAGAGGAGGATTTATCTAGAAGCTGAGGTGTTTGACATTGTGACTGGGAATGCTACTTGATACTACCCCTAGAATAAATCCTGGTGTGAGCTGAGTCAGTACCTCTGTGTTTTTCCTCATGATTGAGATGGATTACTTGATAACTTAGGTATATGTATGGGAATATACCTAAGTAATGTTATCTTTTGATTTCATAGTTTTTGATTTATCATTGATGGATTTGGTGAGACCTAGAAGGTCTCGGGGTCCCTACTGAGTATCGTTATACTCACCCCTGCACGGGCTATGCCCTCACCTTGTTGTATTGGATGCAGATGACATACAGAGCTGATCGAGGCTGAGAGTACCAGGATTGGACGGTTCCCAGAGGTGGACCATGTGGCGTGTCAGTACGCAAAGGAGACAGACGAACATAGAGTGCTAAGGAGGCGATATGTACCTACCCTTCAGGTAGGAACCCAGAGGATGACCCAGTAGCTGTCTTTCTCTTTTTTCAGTTGTATTGCATTTCAGTTGTACTTGTACTTTCCAGTTGGACTTGTATTCTGGCCCCTTTTTACTTACTGTACTCACTTGTTTACTACACAGTTTTCTTGTGTTCGTATCTTGTTGTGTACTTAGTTAAGTGAGTTTGCAGGTTATAAAGGCAATGCCTTCCCAGTTTTAGGGAATACGCCTTTGGTGCTAGTCGCCATCCCCTAGCATATGGAAGGCGGGCTTGGGGTAGTCACGACACAAGCCTCGGGGGATGGTTCGTGACAATTATCCTCACCAGGTCTCTCATAATCAAACCTATATACTACTAGACATTAACTTCCATGGTGATATCCTATGTCCTAAGTCCATGTATCACTTTCTTCATGAACCATGTCCCATAAGGAATCCATTTAAAACCATCAATCACACAATCCACTCTCAAAGGTACCTCTCACAAAATCATAAAAAAATATCCTAGGTTTACCCACTTTATTTTATATTTTAATATCCGTTAGTATTTTCCCAACTATTGTACTCAAGGATCATAGGGTGAAAAAACCACCGAGTGAGACTATAATCACCCCACAGAGTATGGAATGACTATTTTATTCCAAATAATTGTTACCTATTATAAATCATGATCATAAACCCATATCAGAACTCACTATGGTCTCCTTTCTCCGATTATCTATTCCTACATATCACATTTCACACTAAAACACATATAAAACACTTATTTATTATTTTAGTACCACTCACAACTTTTATGAAGTTAACCATATGGGCAGGACTTTTATCATTCCATGCAAGCCTTCTACATAGATCCTCAATCACATGATACCATATATCATCAATAAAATAGTAAAATATGTAATTATAAAATAATTATAATTAATTTCCATAATTAATTTACCTAGGAAGAATGTGAGAAAACCCACCAGGGAGTGCCACAATTTTAGAACCACAACCAAAATCATGGTAATAAACCAAGGCATTATCTCACTAATATCATGAGAAAAATTACCATTAGTAACAACCTAAATTATTTTCAATTTAATGAAAATTGGAAAATATCCCAAGAAGAAGTCACTTGGACATTTACCAATTCCCCAAATGAAAAAATTTAATGAATATGGATACACCTTCTTAGTATTATCTCTACTTTGAATATTATGTCTCTCACTAGAGGAGGGGTTTTCCTATATATTCCTTATCATTGGATGAAGGAAGAAATCCATTATACATCCTTCTAGTGATGGGGATTTCACCCAGTTTATAAATATCATAGGAGCTGATTCCTAACTCTCTATGTGATAAAATGAAGGTGTTTATGCCTAAAAACCAACATCTATATATCTCTATAATAATATTATATGGTTAGTAACTCACAAACTAGAAGATCCATAATTCCACATAAAGGTAAAATACCAACAACCATTCAGTGAAATCAACACAACTTTGATGCACCCAAAAATCTCAGTCTCACTCAAAAAAGACCACCAACTAAGTCAAAATCACCTTACGAGGAATCCAAAGAAGAAATAAATGATTGAGGAGGAGGAGAAAATAAAATACATTGGATTCAATATTTGACTCATATGAGAGAAAGGAGAGATATCACACACAAAATCTTGGATTTATTCGAGACTTGGATTCATTTGAGACCTGATTAATTCGAGCCTTGGATTAGAGCCTTGGATGCATTCAAGACTTGATTCGAGCCTTGATTTGAGCCAATATTTGATGAGAGAGAGAACTGATAACAAGTGGCTTTCAAAAAAATCTTTAGATATCATGATTAAAATAGTCATGGTTTGGGTTCTTTAAATAGACCAGGATACTTTTATCTGTGCTTCCAAAAAAAATGTTGATAAAGATAGCTTTTATCAGCGCTAAATTAATAAGCGTTGATAAAATCTATCTTTATCAGCATTTTTTAGTGATAATAAAGATTTATGTTTATCAGCGTTAAATCCATCTTTATTAGGATGTAGAAATTATGTTCTTGGTAATAGTTGGTAGATAATAACAATCTCTTAAACCAATATCATTCATATTAGAAATGAAAGGTGGTAGTCTCCAATGGCTAGATCAACCATCCTTACATCATTGGTAGCTCACAAATCCACATATCCTCTAGAAATATTTTGGAGTCTACTTAGTTCTTTCATTTGGATACATATGTGAGAACCACAAGCTATATCTAATACCTAATATGTAGATATTGAAAGATTAAACTTGATAATGAATGAAAATTTAGCTTCCCCTTGCTTCTGGGTGCAGTTCCTCTTCCAGTGTCCTTTCTTGTCACATTAAAAACATACTGCTTCCTTTTCCTTTCCCTAACTATAGATCTTAATCTTCTTAGAAGGATAGTTCTCAGGATCTGTAGACATTTTCTGATCCTTGGTCTCCTTAACCTTGTTCTTCCTTTTCTTTTTCATTATAAGGACTGAAGGTTTTTCACGCCCCATGTCCTTTTCAACTTGGTGAATTAGAGTAAGAATTTATGAAAGACTCTTATAATTATTACTCATGTTATAATTAATAATAAAACTGGATAAGTACTTGGGTGGTGAGGAAATTGTGAGATCATATGTTTAAGAATTCAATATAGCCAATAAGCTTAACTAAATGAGGCCCGACTGGTGACGACTCTCCAATATTAGTTATAAACAGGTCTTGTAGCTCTATTATTTCACCTTATGTTGATAGAGATCCTAAAGGTGATACATAATTATGTACACATCCATGTACTCATGTTGCATTAGAAGCTCATTAGTTATTGACAATAGCATGAATCACTAAAAATTTGTATCATCATTCAAATATTTATTATAGAGAGACAACACTTTCTCACTAGTCTCTTTACTAGATGCATCAAGAATAGGTTCTTCCAGCACATACAATTTCCTTTCATGGAATAGGATAACACATAAGCACCTTTTCTACTCTTGGAAATTTGTGCCTATGATAATTGTATCCTTCTCAAGTATGGATCGTAGTAATATGTTTAAAGTCATGTTTATTATTGTTTATACAAAATAATATGAGAATAGTTTTAGTACTTTATTTTATAAGATTTACAAATATATTATTAACATTATTAACATTATTAATGAATATATGATCTTAAATTCATGCATGTTAAAAATGAGTGAAATTGAAGAATAAAAAATGAGTACACTTTAAAAATATTGAAAAATAGATAAGTTTTATTAATTAAATATAAATTATTTAAAAATATGGATATATATTGAAATAAAGATGAATACATATTAAAAATATTAAAACATAGTAAATATATATATATATATAAATGAATAATAGAAAATGATTAAATTCCCCAAAAAAATAAAAAATAAAAAATAAAAAATATTAAAAATGAATTAATACATAATTGAAATAATATTAAAAATGAATAAATAAAATTTACCGATTAAAATAATAATATATTAAATGTATCATGTTTTAATGAAATTCTAAAATGAATACGAAAATTTGAATAAATTGCATAAATATTAGGTATATGTGTTTATATATATATAATATTTCATTAATTATGTAAATATTTGTGTCTGTGCATCATATATAAAAATGCATTACGTATATGTATGAGAAATCAATGTAACACACATTTGATATATGTTTAATTAAAAAATAAAATAAAATTCAATTATGTCCATTGCTCGATGCAATTAGTTAGTATTTTTAATTAATATTAATTTTTAATTATAAACTATTATTCACTAAATATGTGACTTATTTAATATGTAAGCATAAATATTTTGTATTATATTAAATCATATTTTAGAAAATATTATACATATATATATATAAATAAATATATATGAATATATTCCTATATTAAATGTATTAACGAATAATTATGTATAAAAACCATTAAAAATGAATAATGCATTAATAGTTTTATTTAATTATTACATTTTATTCATTTTCTAAATTTATATTTAATATATATTATTTATTACAATTTATTATTAATATATATATATTAAACTTATTCATTTTTATTAATAATTATTTAACTAATAATTTTGAAATTTATTCATTTTTAATTTTTTTAATTATTACAATTTATTCATTTTTAATTTTCTTAATTATTATAATTTATTCATTTTATATAAATATATACTATTTATTAATATATATTTATAATATATATATATATATGTATATTAAATTTATTCATTTTTATCAATAATTATTTAATTAATAAAATGTTTAATATTTTTCTTAATTTACTCATTTTCATTTTTTATTTGTTTAATTATTTCATTTTATTTATTTTAAATATCTATATATTTAATATATAATTTTTATTATGTAGTAGGGGGCTTGCCCGAGTGGTAAAGACTCTTCATAATCCTGCATTAGACTCGAGTTCAATTATGGGTGAGAAAGAATTTCCACTGGTAGGCGGTAACACAAGCATGGCGAAAGCATGTAGTGACGTAGGTATGAAACAAGCAGGTGGTGATGTAGGCATGACATAGGCCTAATGACGTAGGTAGAATGATGCAGGCATGACACTGCAATGGGCCTTCTGGACAATTTGTGGGCCTTTGGGCCATGTAATGGGCTTCATGACCACCAGGAATTCGGGTCATGCCTTGAATAAATAAGGCTTAATGGGTGGGCTATCCCTTGGGGGGGCTATGACCTACCTTTCCGATTGGTGTGTGTGTGGTGTGTGTGTTTAATGCAATTATAGCCCCAAACACCTAGTATATATGTACTATTTATCAATATTTATAATTTATATATATTTATATTAAATTTATTCAATTTTATCAATTATTATTTATTTAATAAAATTTCTAATATATATATTTTTAATTTACTCATTTTTTATTTTTATTTGTTTAATTTTTTCATTTTATTCAGGATCTTTATCAATGCTAAAAAAACACTAATAAAGTGTTGCCTTTATCAGTGCTAAAAATAAATCACTGATAAAGGGTACCCTTTATCAATGATAAGAATAACATGCTTATAAAGGGTACCTTTTATCAGTACTATATAAAAGCACCGATAAAGGGTACTCTTTATCAATGCTTTTTGCTAGCACTGATAAAGTCTAACACCTTTAAAGGTCTGTTTTGTATTAGTGGGGGTCTAGTTATTACATTGGTATTGGAGCCAATACCTAGCCTGAAGTGTCTATGCACTACCCAGGTTTGATGTTTGTGGTGCACAATGAGGGCGTTGTGCTTTAAAGGGGTAGAGAGTGTAACATTCCAGAAAAATTAGGACTTAAAAGGATAAATTTCACTACCCATATCAATAAGGTGCACCTTTTTTTCTTTAGGATACCACCTAATTAGAATTTATTAGTTAAGCATGCTTGGAATAGAGTAGTTATTGAGATGGGTGACCTCTTGAGAAGTTTCTTAGAGTGTGTGCGAGTGAGGAAAAAGCACACTAGAAAGAACATGTGTTGGATTGTGAGGACAATCATTAGTATGATGATCCATTTGGGCATGTGGATGAGCTCTAGGGAGGGGACCATGTGTCTACAGAGTAATTGGTGGTTTCTAGAGGACTAGGACCTGATGACCATATTAAAGTGGGGTGTTTGTGCTCTGATGAGGCCCAGTTGTTACATTGGTATCAAAGTAGGAATCAAATTGGAAGTGCGGTGGAACCACATAGGTTGAGATATAGGGTCCACAATGAGGATGTTGTGCTCTAGGGGGGGGGGGGTTGAATGTAACACCCCTTAATATTAAAGGGTTAAAAGTCTAAATGTCACTACCTATGTCAACAAGGTGCACCATTCTTTTTGGATGATAATGTTCATGGTCTGAGGTTGTTTGGGTCATTATAAATGGTATTAGAGCCAATAACTAGCTTTAAGTGCCTAAGAACTACTTGGGTTTGATGTTTGGGGTCCACAACGAGGGTTTTTTTCTTTAAAGGGGATGAGATTATAATACCCCAATAAAAATGATACTTAAAAGGCTAAATGTTACTACCCATGTCAATAAGGTACACCTTTCTTTTAGGGATACTACCAGATTAGAACTCCATAGTTAAGAATGCCTGGATTAAAGTAGTGATCCGAATGTGTGAACTCTTGAGAAGTTTCTTAGGGTGTGTGTGAGTGAGGAAAAAGAACATTGGAAAGAACATGTATTGGCCTATGGGGACATTCATTGGTTTAATGACCCGTTCGGGCATGTGGGTGGGACCTATGTAGGGGGCCATGTGTCTGCGGGGCAACTGGTGGTGCCTGGTGGGCTAGGACCCGATGACCATGTTAATTCAGGGTGTTTTTGTTTCATTAAGGCCCAGTTGTTACACATAATTTGAATGAAAAATTCCCACACAATATGCCAATATTTCTAAAATAATATTTCATGGAAACCATCTGCCTCAAGGGCTTTTATCGAATGCATATAGTTTAACACTTTCTAAACCTCACTTTTTTGAATCTCACCCCTAATAAATTATTCATCTTAGGAAAACAATAGGTAACATGAAATCATTAACTTCATTAGATATGTAAATTTTATATGATTTAAATAATCTTCCTTAAAAGTCTACAATTATTCATTTAATACCCATCTCATCCTTCACCCAAGAACCACTATAATCTAAAAAACTGTAAACATAATTCTTTTGATGTCACACACTTGATTTCTGGCAGAAGAAGTTTGTTTTTAGATATCCTTTTTTGTACACATTAGGATCTAGATCTTAGGTGCCAAAATTGTGAAGGTTCTAGGGGAAAATAAAAATATTAGGTATCATTCCCAACAATGTTTTTCATATATTTATTCAGATAAATTTGAAGAACTATATGAACAAAATATCAGAATATTCATATATATGATCTTTTAACATATAATTTATAATTATTTTATATTAATAATTACCCCAAATTGATAAACATTTCATCATTCATGGTCAATTTGGTTTATATTGTTATCATATCATCATTGCATCAATTTTGCAATATGTCAATGTCATGACTAATTTTTTTCCACTGAATATTATCATAAAAAACCTGAAACATGGAGAAGATATTTTACATGTTAAGTTTATAATTAGTTTAATAAGATATGAATAAATATTACCTCATATTAGGATCTTTCTTTGATAAAGATATTGATCCTCTAAAACCCTTTTTGGGTTACTATAATTGTGTAGGGATGGCCCAAAGTATATCCCCTATGGTGGTGATCCACACATGGTTCTTTTATCTCTGAACAACACTGATGGAACACTAGGTGCCAACATAGAGGATCAATCATCTTGTATTTTTCATCTTGATCTCTTTAAGTTCCTTCAAGCTTGAAAGAATCTCTCTTGTTCTTATCATTCATGAGAGGATGAAAGAAGGATGAATCTAGAGAGAAATCCATTGTGCACAATGATTCTCAATTATTTATTAACCCTACACAATAGACACATAAATATATTTAGAGAGTTAGGTTTGGGTTGACATATTATTTAATTACACAATGACCCTTAAATAATATAATAAACCTCATCTAACTTCATTCCATATAATAATAATATTATTATTTTATGGTGTGTACTGTCTCGTGCAATGATAAATATTATTTTACCGACTTGAAAATTAATATTTATCAACAAACACAATCTTGGTCCACTCATCCTACTTGAAATTTATCAAATACCCAAATAAATATTTATTCATAAATAAATATTCTATCCACAGTTTGACGAATACATATTTATTAAATATTTAATAAATAAAATCACTATTCTATTCACAGTCTGGTGATTAAATATATATTAATAATTCACATAAATAAATAAATTATTTATTAATTAATAAATATTTATTTATTACCTTTTGAATATTTGTGATAAATAAATCCCGAATAAAATTATTCTTTAGTCTCAAGAATAATATTTATTCAAATAATTAAATTCAAATAGAATTTAAATGAGATCAATGGAGACACTTAGTGTGTAACCCTCTAGGATTATTTCTCATTGGCATTAGATGGGTTTGCCTAAAGTCCAATATTACTATCTAGTAACGAGTCAAAGAACCCAAGATAAAGAATTTAATGTCACAATGATTAAAACTACATGAACACTTACTGTGTAATATATTCCCTTTGTCATAATATCTCATCAAATAGGTCACACACATGTTTCATTAACCTAGGTGCTCGATAATTATTTCTTTGACTATCTAAAATAAACCCATCGTTAAACCATGGCCATGCAATTTAATGCGATTTCTCCTTTTCAATCAAAGAGAAGAGATATCAAATTCCATTAATATGGAAGGGAAAACACTTACTTGATTTATTAATTAATAACATGTCATTTGTGACGCACTAAACACACCCTACTTCACATGAACATATGAAATCACAATTTTGGTTAGTACATTAAAGTAAGTGAGTCATGACAAGTATTAATAATTAAATTAAAGTCTAAGGACTATTACACATGCTCATAGATAGGATTATACGATTACACATAATCATATAGAATTCTTACAGGCGGTTCTATTCTCATAATCTAATATCTTAAATATTACCAAGTGAAAAATTCATGAGAATATGTATCATCTATTTATGAGTACTCCTACCTAATAGTTAACATTCTATGTGTTCCATAATAGTATGTTATCTGACCATAAAACTATATTTAATAATACCATCATGAAATTTAAATATTCTCATCATAATGGGGAGTTGAAATGAACTTATCAATGAGACAGAGACTCTAGGAAATTATTACATTAAATTCATACAGAACAATGAAAAATATGGAATAATATGTCTTATCAATATTCTATACATGAGCCTCAGCCCAGTTGGTGAGGTATCCTTAAGTGCATCCACAAGACCCAGGTTTAAAACCAGATAGAGGCATATTTCTGGTACCATAGCAGTACTACAGCAGGCACTGTAGAAGTATTGTACACTATGCAGATACTGTAGCAGAACTGTACACTGTACATGTACTGTAGCAGGACTGTACACTGTACAGGTACTATAGCAGTTAGTGTAGCAGGTACTGTTCGGTACTGTAGTAGCTAGAACTATTCACCTTGAGCCACCAGTTTGGGCTTGGAGTCCTTAAGGCTTTCAGGCCACCCATGCCTTCAGGTCAGTAGGGCTTTTGGGCCACCTTTAAGGCCTTTGGGCCACCTCAAGGCCTTCGGGCCACATATAGTTTCCCCAGACACACTACAAAAAAAAGAGCATCCCTAGAAGAGGATTCAGAGCAGGTGCACTCACCAGAGCAGAGCCAAATGGATTTTTCAAAATGAGAGGGTATGGCTATGCCATCGGGACCATCCTGTGCTTGCACGAGAAGCCTAGACAGACGACCATGTGAAGGTGGAGAGCTTCTATCATGATGCAGATGCTGGGGAGGGGCAGTTCCTTATATATAGTCTGGTTAAATTCCCTTAGACCTTCGGGTCATGTAATATGCTAAACCTACGGGCCATGTGATCTCTGAGCCTACGAGCCTTGTAAGGGTTACCCCTCATCCCTTGAAAGGGGGGTTATAAAAAATCAATAAAAATGAAGGTATCAGGTCCATTCGGGCATCAATATTCAAATATTTGGATATACGTGTAATCTAAAGTAAAAATTCTTAGTTCTAGAATACCAACTCCAATAGATTCCCACTTGGACTAGATCTATCTACCTATGAATTTCAGTTTTCTAGAACTCACATGATGACCATGTTTCTACTGAGTTAAGGATTTAGTCAAGGGGTCTTCCATGTTGTCTTCCATGGATATTTTTCTCACTGCAACTTCACCTCTTTGAAAAAAATCCCTCTAGATATGGTACTTTTGATGTGTGCTCTTTGTTTGCTAATGTGACATTATCACCTTTGTAAGGGCTAACACTGTAGTATTATCACAACAGTGTGTGATAGGATCTTTACTACTAGGTACCACATCAAACTATTGGATGAAGTTGTATATCCAATCTACTTCTTTATAAACTTAAGAATCCACAATATAATCGTAATTTTCTATAGAATCTATGACCACAAATTTCTTTAATCTCTTCCAGTTCACATAACCTCCATTTTTTGAGTGAAGATATATCCCATCTGTGATTTTATATCATTTTGATCTATTTAGAAACTATCATCTGCATATCCTTTGATGAATAGTTCCTAATTTCCTCCATATAATAGGAATATATCCTTAGCATGCCTCAAATACTCAAGAATTGTCTTGACTACCATCCAATGGAGGTCACCTGGGTCAGCTTGATATCTTTCTACCACACTTAAGGCATATGAAACATATCTAGCCTAGTACATGGCATAACATACATTAATAAACTAGTCACCAATGTGTATGGAATCCTTTACATCATGTTTCTTTCCTCATATGTATAAGGGTACATTTTCTTGGAAATATGAATTCCATGTGACATTGGAAGTAATCCCCTATTATATTGTTCAATACTGAATCTCTTAAGTATCTTATCAATATATATAACTTAACTTAGACCAAGAAACCTCTTGGATCTATCAAGATTGATTTTTATCCCAAGAATATAATATTTCACCCAATTCTTTCATGGAGAAACACTTATTTAACTAGACTTTAATAGATTATAAGACTATTATTTACTTTTAAATAACTAGTATTCCATTGATATAAACTATTAAGAAAATGACCACACTCTCACTAAACCAATTATAGAAACAAGGCTCACATTTGTTATTTATGAATCCAAATTCTATTATGAATTTATCAAATCGAATGTTCAATGACCTGGATTCTTTCTTTAATCCATAAATGTATCTTTAAAATTTGCATACCATGTTGAAATCATTTGGTGTCATAAACCCTTAAAGTTGTGTCATATAGACATATTACTAAAGGTTCCTATTAAGTTAATCTATTTTTGAATCCATTTTCCAAGTATTATAGTCATTGAAATCCACAATGGAAAGTATAATTATAATGGATTTAAATATAGAAATTAGTGAAAAATATTTCTTTATAGTCTATTACTTGACATTGTTTTAACCCTTTTAAAACTACTCGTACCTTATAAGTACTAAATTTTATATCAATGTACATCTTATTATTGATTACCCATTTAAAACTAAGGGATTTACATTCACTAGAGGATATATCAAAATACAGACTTGGTTTTGGTACATGGAATCCATTTTAGAATTCATAGCTTCATGCCACTTGGAAAAATCCATGCCACTCGTTGCTTTCTTATAGGTTATATGAAAATTATTATCAAATAATAATGATTCACTATCCTTGGTGAAAAGAAAACCATATATTTTAGATTTTCTAACCAATCTTATACTCCTATATAATACTTTTGTCTCTATAAATTCTTATTACATAGGGCTTTGTGAAATCTATTCCTATGCCAACTCTCATGTACCTTGTTCCTGGACTTGATCAAAGTATATCATGCTCCCACTATCTCTTTGATAGATATGATCCCTCTTATGGAATATGACATGTATTTCTACTATTAACTTTTTTTATGAGGGGTATTATAGGTAATATCCCCTTGTTTCCTTAGGGTATCCTATAATGGCACACTTTATGCCTTGAGGTTTAAGTTTATTGCCTGAAGAGGCCTTAAAAAAAATTTCGTAGCCCCACACATGTAATCATGATAATACAGGATTTTTCCACTCCACAATTGGTATGTAATATTGTCTTCCACTTCAGTTAGAACCTAGTTTAGTATTTTTTCTACTTTCTATAATGTGTATCCCCAAAAGGATAATGAAAGACTCACATGAATCATCATTGATCTCACTATATTCAATAGGGTGTGGTTCCTCATTTCACTCACACAGTTTCATTATGTGGTATACGTGGGAGTGGGTTAGGATAAAATCCCAAATACCATAAATAATCAATGAATACTTGATTAAGATATTCCCCACCATGGTCTAAGCAGAGAATCATAATCTTCTTACCAAACTGGTTTTCAACTTCATTCTTAAATTCATTGAATCTATCAAAAGAATTTGATTTATACCTTATTAAGTATATATATATCCATATTTATTAAAATCAGTAGTAAAAGTTATGAAGTATGAGTGCCCATACATTGATTAAATTGGAATTTTTTCACACACATAGGTATGAACTAATTCAATAATCTATTTGGCCCTTTCACCTTTTACCCTAAATGGGGATTTGTTCAATTTTCCTTGTAAAAATGCATGAGATACACCAATTGGTTTTAGTTCAAAGGAATATAAATATCTATCTTGATGTAATTTTGTCAATTTTTTTTGTTTACCTAACCTAGTTGGCGATTCCATAGTTTGGTGTGGTATGAGTCATGTGAAGTAGTTTTGTTATCAATTTCCATTACTTGGTTCATGTAATCCAATATATGAAGAACATTATTTAAATATGTCTTACCATAACATATTCTTAATTTATAAAATTATAAAAATTTATTCTAAAATTTAAAAATAAATCCATATGTATAAATTTTGGATATATAAATATATTTTTTAGTAATAGATGACACATAATAATAATATTTTAAAACCAAGATCATTCACATCGACAACGTAATGTGGTAATCCCCAATAGCTAAAACAATAAGTCTGGCTCCATTGGATGCTCATAGATCTAACTCCCCTCGATCAATATTTTAGAATTTAATTAGTTCTTGTATTTGAATACATATGTGAGTACCATATGCTTTATATAATACCCAATTTTTAGAAACAAATAGATTTAACCTGATAACAAACACACCTAAAGCTCCCCCTTTCTTATTTTCTTGGGTGTAATTTTTCTTATAGTGGACCTTCTTACCAGATGAAAAATAGATTACATTTTTTCTCTTGATTTACCCTTGATATATCTTTTTTTTGGAAGGGATTTGTGAAGAAGCTTTGGACTTAGAGATATTTGCCTGATATTTCCTTTTATTCACCATAAGGATGGATGAATTTTTTCTCTTCATCTCCTTATCAACATGTAAAAGCAATGTGAGAATATCTAGAAGATACTTCTCTATGTTTTTAATATTTAAATCAACAAAAAAATGGAGAATCTCTAGGTAAGTGATGATAGAATGATATTAGGGAACAATTCATCAAGTAGTTTAAACCCTAAAACCTTTAAGCACTCAATATAGCCAATGCGTTTGACTACATGCGGCCCAGATGGTGCACTTTACCCAAGATTACTCTGAAAGAGCACCTTGTATATATCAAAATGTTCCCATCTATATCACTCATGATATAAATAATTAATATTTTGAGTTATGATATAAGAATCCATGTCTTCATGCGACTTGATGAGTTCATTAGACATGAATGAAAGCATTAAACACTGAATATCCACCATGTCACTCAAGTGTTTATCATAGATAGTGGAATATTCATCACTTTCCTCCTTAGTAGGTAGATCAGGTAGGGAGGATTGTAGAATGTAATATTTTCATTCATGGAACTACACAACCCTTAGGTGTCTAAACCATTCCTGAAAATTACCTCCAGTAAGGATATGGTCTTTCTCTAAGATTAATCGTAGGGATAACGTGGATGAAAAAATATCCATTATTCTATAATTATAAAAGAGTAGATTATTAGTAATTCACTTGATTATAATTTATGTGAGATATAATGAATTTAATTTTATCAAGTCTCCAACTATTTTATCAAGTCTCAACAACTCTCATCATTGGACTCAGAATGTCTAGTTGCTGAAAAAATCTAGTGGAAAGGATCCATATAACACTTATCATAACCCAAGTGAGGGATCGATTAATTACTTGAAGGTATTTTTATAGGAAAATATTTCCCAACTACGTGTTTGAAACTCCTTGAACCGTTGAGTAGACTTTACAATCCAAAACCCTTACTTAAATTTCCTCAACACTTGCCTCTAAGTTACATAAAGTTCAGTGAGAGCTACTTCTCTTGATGTAAATTTGTTAATTCAACCAAATTTTTTTATAATAACTCCACAATAAAGGTAAGTGTCCCAACAAGGGTTGTTTAAATGATTATTTATATGGATTTAATTCCTAATAAAGTAATAGAAAGTTTAATCCAAATTAATATTAAGTTGAGGGATTTTATTCAATATACATAAAGATGTTTTATTTTATCCTTTACATGTCATATTAATATTAATTAGATTTTACTTAAGTGATTAACATTGTTTTGATAAAACATTTACACATAAATATTTTATTTAAAATTTCTCGTTGCATAGTAATCCATTTATTTGTGTGAATGCAGTATAACACCCATAAAATAAATAATGTATAAGATGAAAATAAATAAATAAATGACCTATTAATGAGATTATCTAATGGTTGATTTATTTAGTAGATAATAAATCAATGTATTACCTAAGGGGGAAACTCATTGTGATGGTATTGGCATGAGTTGCAGCATTCCACTAGTTCACATGTGTATCACCTGGGTTGGTTTCATCTCGGTTCTGTCTTAACCACCTCCCTTTGCCTTGGGATACTCCTTTTATTACATATATTTATAACTCACATGTAGGTGAGGGGAACCAAAATATTAGTTATGGGGAATTACATGAAAAACCTTGTACACTCAGTCCTATATAATAAAAGAGTGAGACATGACACGTAAAATATCATATTTAATTTAATAATAAATTATTACATACCCATGCAATAAAATTAAATTAAATAAAACCAACTCATACATGGGTCTAGTCAAAGATCATGAATAGTCATACACATGAAATGAATACATAAAAGTACACTGTCTAGCATTATCTTTAATTTGTTATTTATTCTTAAGATAAAAATGCTTTAATTAATTAATTGATTAATTCCATTTATCTTAATGACCATCCGAAATCTATCATAGATACCCATAATTAATGAATTTATGTAACATAAAATGACATAAACAATAATTATAATAAATTAATTGATAATTTATTAATTACTAAAAAAATTTATCACATAGTAATAAACATCTCTTGTCAAAGGTGTAATTGGGTTTTATTGATAAAATTAATTATTTTAATGAAATTTAATTCTATCCTTTATTGGAAGACTACATGACCTATACTTATGAACAAAATCTAGTGTACCTCGATTTTCATGTATATAGGATAAATACTTGGGGATTTAGTGTGTATTTTAGTCAAACTACAAGACATGTACTAACCAACTACATGTCATGTATTCTACTTCGTGTGTAAGTGTAACCCACCATTGACTCAGTGTGTACTTTGGATGTAAGAATTAATGAGTTACACACTCTATATTCTAGCTATACACCATGTTCTTCATTAATTATAAATGCTATCAGCCTCATGTAGTTAGAAACCACATATTTGTCCAGACAGTTAGTGCGAATTTCTCCACTAAACCGTGTGGTCTATATGATGTTTATACCAAATACACATCGTGTAATCTGAAAAACCATGGGATAGGTTGGCCCTGTCTACACATGGTGTGCCATAAATTCACCATGTATAATAGTTACTTAGTGTGTCATGTATCCCATTACATGTACATGTGTAGTGAACTTGGGTACATGGCGTGTACTTCGACTACACGTCGTGTAACCCAGTCTACTGACCATGAATCTTTGGCACCACGTGATGGTATCTATGACCATCCTCCACCTATTATTAATCTTTAATAAATTATGAATATTTAATAAAGAATATTAAAATGTCAAAATCATATTAATTAAACTTATTATTAAAGAACCAATAATATAGAAATGAAATATCTAACCACTATTATACACAATAAATCCATAATCAAATAAATAATTATAAATTTAAACATGGCCGCTTAGATACCACTCGAAGGTTATGAATGTATAAAAAATTCATTTTGGGAAAATAACCATAAAGGTTTTTATCATATTTGATGGATCATTCACCAATTGTTTAATATGTAAACATCTTGACCAATTTTTTCCATTGTATATTGACATTGAAAGTTCAAAACCCAAAAGGATCTTTTTTATGTTACATTTTTAATTAATTTAATCAGATCTGAAGAAAGATTACCTCTTCTTAGGATATTTATTTCAAGAATATGTTGATCATCTAAAACCCTTTTTGGATTACCGTTGTTACGTAGGGAGGACCCAAAGTAAATCCCCTATAGTGATGATCCACACATGGTTCTTTGATCTCTGAACAACACTGATGGAACAGCAGGTGCTAGTATGATGGATCAATCATCTTGTGTTGGTCTTCTTGATCGCTTCAGGTTTCTTCATGATTGAAAGAATATCTCTTTTTCTTCTTGTTCTAGATAAGATGAGAGAAGTAGGAATCTAGAGAGAAATCTGTTGTGCACAACAATTCTCAATTATCAAGTAACCCTACATAATAGACACATCAATCTATTTATAGAGTTATGGTTTAGGTTAAAATATCATTTAATTTTACAATGGATCTGAAATAATATAATAAAACTTATCTGACCTCATGTCATATAATAATAATAATAATAATAATAATAATAATAATAATATTATTATTATTATTATTTTATGGAATGCTCTATCATTCACAATGATAAAATATTATTTTATCAGCTTACAAATTAATATTTATCATCAGAAACGATCTTGGTCCACTCATCCTCCTCGATATTTATCGAATAATCGAATAAATATTTATTAAATATTTGTTTATAAATAAATATTCTATTAACATTATTATGGATAAATATTTATTAAATATTTAGTAAATAAATAAATATTTTATTTACAATCTAGCGAATAAAATTTATTAATTATTCACGTAATTAAATAAATTATTTATAAATGAATAAATAATTATTTTTTACCCTATGAATATTTATGATCAATAAATCCTGAATAAAATTATTCCTAGGTCTTGAGAATAATATTTATTCTAATAATTAAATTAAAATATAATTTAACTAAGAATAATAGAAACACTTAGTGTGTGACTCTCTAGTCTCCTTTCTCAATGGGATTAGGCAGTCTTGTCTAAAGTCCAAAATTACTGTCTAAAAATGGTTCAAGACACCCAAGATAATGAAGTTAATGTTGCAACATCTACAACTACACATGAATACTTACTATGTAATATAATCCTTTTTTCACAATATCTCATCAAGAAGGTTGCACACACATGTCATAAACCTATGTTCTTGATATATATTTCTTTGAGTATCTGAAATAAACTCATCATTATACCATATCTATAGAATTTAATGTGATGGTTCCATTTAAATAAAAGGGTCAATATATCAACTTCTACTAATATAGAAGGGACAAATCCTTCCTTGACTAATTAATTAATAACATTTCATTTGTGAAACACTCAACATACCCTACTTCACACAAACATATGACATCATAGTTTTGGTCAGTACATCAAAGTATTTGGGTAATGAATAACATTAATAACAATATAAAATTCTAAGGACCATTACACACATTCACAGAGAGGAATATCCAATGACACATAAACATGTAGAACTACTATATGCAAATTTGTTCTCATAATCTCCCATATTGGAGATTACTAAGTGCGAACTTCATAAGAAGAAGTCTCATTTACTTATGAGTACTCACACCTGACAGTAAACATTTTATGTGTCCCATTATAGTATGTTATCTGATCATAAAACTATATTTAAGAATATTTTCATGTAATTTCAAGATTCTCATCATTGCAAGGAACCGTTAAGACCTTATCAATGTGGAAGATACTCTAGAAAATTATCATATTAAAGTCATGAAAAATAATAAACAATATATAATAAGTTGTTTTTATTAATATTAAAATATTTGAATATATATGTAATCCAAAGTACAAATAGTTGGTTCTAGAACACCAACTCCAATAGAATATCAATTGGATTAGAGCCAACTGCCTTCAACTTTTAGTCTACTAGATCTCACCTGATGATCATGTTTTTTATGAGTTAAGGATTCAGTCAAGGGGCCCACTATGTTGTTGTATATGGATATTCTGTTCACTATAACTTCACCTATTTGAGAAAAATACCTTAATATATGATACTTATGAATTATGTGCTTCATCCATCAATGTTCCATGATCTCCTTTGCAAGGGCCACCGCTGTAGTGTGGTCACAATATAGTGTGATGTGATCTTTACTACTAGGTACCATATCAAGATCTTGGATGAAGTTTCATATCCAAAATACTTTTTTATCTACACCAGAAGCCATAATATACTCATGTTCTGTTATAGAATTTGCAACCACAACTTTATTTGAGCTATTATAGCTTGGAAAAACTCTATTGAGAGTGAAGATGTATCCCGCCTATTATTTTAGATCATCTTGATCTATTTGGAAACTTGAATATGCATATCTCATGATGAATAGTTCATCATTTACACCATAGACCTAGAACATAACCTTAGTATGCCCCAGATACTTAAGGATAGTCTTAATCACCATCTAATGGTGTTTACCTGAGACAAATTGATATTTTCCTACCACACTTATGGTGTAGGCGACATTTATCCTAGTGAATAACATAATATACATAAAGGAACCAATCAATAATTTGTATTAAATCCTTTCCATCCTCTGTGTAATGACTTGAACTTTTATAAATGAAATTCCCTCTTTTTGAATAAATAAATGCATCATTAAGTAACGAAGTTATAGAAAACACATGCACTACTTTGGATATTTTGAATAGTTATATGGTCTTTCAAATTTAAAAGACCATCATGAATCATAACCATTATTAATATAGCTATTACAGTGACCATTAATATTAGTATACTAAGGGTTATGATAAAGTCTAATTGATACAAATGAAAGAAGTGATGGCCTTGACCAGTAGGATCATACTCTATAAAGCCAATTTATCAGATTTTCCGAGGGAGATTGCATCAATAATCGTTTCCCTTGATCAAGTTCAATATGAGATTCAACTAATAAATCATGAACAAAACTATTTATGGGATAAGTTCAAGCTGATCGTGATCACATCCCAAACCATGTATGCTGAACCACCCCATAAATATATCACCATCGTACACCTTACCCTTAGTACATTCACTGATGTAATAAAGGGTTATGTATCTAAAATATAAAAATATGAATTTTTATATTTTATTTAAATAAAATAATTATTATATTTATACCTTTTTAATATTACTTTTTAAATGATTAAATAATGAGTTTTAGATTCTGATATGATGAAACACAAATTATATTTTTTTGGGAAATATATAGTTTCAATCAAGAAACTATTTTTAATGAATTTAAGAATTTTTGCAATAAATTATATTTTAATAAAGTATTATTATTAAAAAATATTTATTAAATATAAATGATAATATATTTTTATGAATTCAAATATAATTTGTATAAGGGTCAGAAAACTATTGTTTAAAAAAATAGCATTTTTCAATAGATAAGAATTTTGATTTAAAAGTGAAATTTATCATATTTAGAGAATTATTTTGATAAAATAAATATTTTTTTGGAATCAACATGTCAAAACCATCCAACAGTTAATTTTTCATAATTTTCTGAGATAGTCAAATTTTCGTGTAAAAATTACATACGATATAAATATATGGTATATATTATGACATAATAATGAACCAAAATTGATGTAAGATATTCCATAAAATGTATAAATGAACAAAATTACGTTTCCCCTTTAAAATAATGTGTTTTTAGGTTATTTAATTAATTTTATTCTCTTAATGAATCCTCCAAAACCTATATTATATTTTATGGTTTTAAAATCGATTCTCTGTAAACATGACTCACTTAAACATCCATAAGGGTATTATTTTAATAATATCAGTTCTTAAACATGTAAAATAATTAAAACCACTACACTTTGGTAGAAACCATGGCAAAAAACCATGGTATGGTTTGTGGTTTTGATTACTTTATCCTATAGAGTCCAAAACCTATGTTTGAAAATTAATAAAGAATTCTCCTATCTTTTGCTATATAAACCCACCCAAACTCCTATTCATATTCCCCAAAAAATATTAGGGGTATAAAATTAATCTAAAATTACCTATATATATCCCTCCCAAGTTCCCAATAAGCTCTTAATAATCCCCTCCCAAGCTTTAAGATACACCCTCTCAAGGTAAGGGATCCTCTCCTTCTCTTTATTAAAGCACCACCTTTATATTATGATTTCTTTTTATAATTTTTCATTTTGGGACATGATTTCACACATCCTTGTTAATTACCTTATTATTTACATGTTATTAGTGACCCCTTTAACTCATTAATTTCTCCCATGAACCTTTTGTACCCCTGTTATGCAGCTGAAATTATCATACCATTTTTCCATGCCAAACATTTTTGTTGTGAATACCCATCCTTATTTACACTCAAGAGTATTCACCGAGATGTACCTATGCTTAATTTATTGGGTACTTACATGTATATTACCCACACTCCTTGATCATGGGATTAAAATTTATAAAATTCATCTTTATGTTGTATGATTCATGTTGCACACTTATGCATGTACATGATATGAAAATAATGGGTGCACCCAAATTGTGCTCTAATGCACTGGGTAATGTTTTAGTCTCACGATACATCATATATGGAATCAGGGAGTAAACATAATCCATTATGGTTATTTTTACACCATGTTATGATGTATTGGCAGTTATCTTTGACCTATGTTTATAATGTCATCTTTAATGTTGTCACCACATTCCTATGTTTCCTTTATGCTATCATGTTATATCATACCTTATTATTCAAGATTATGATTATAACCCCTATTAAGTTACATTTATATTCCTCTTGTACCACATTTAATAATTTAACTTATTTTATTCTTTGTTTATTCCCTTACTAGACTTTATAGCTCAACCCTTTCTTATGTATGTCCTCAGGTTATCCCGTGCGATTTTAGAAGAATGATGAAAATTTAGGATCATGTTAAGGAAGTTTTCAATAATATTGTTGTATCCATATATCAAGTTGATGTTCTATGTACCTAATTTACCAAATATACTAGTATTTATGATCTTTTTAGATTGTATAATATGTACCTTTATGTAATAAATCATGAAATAAAGTGTATTAAATACATGAGTTTTCATAGTTGGTATCTGAGAAAAGTATAGTTATTTTTAGGATTAGGATTAGAAAACTCTAGTAAAATACTTAAGGGTAATACTAAACATAGAAAAACATACCTAATTTTTGGTAAAGTATATATTAAGTGGTTTCTAAGAAAATAAAACCCTTTCTAGATACTAAAAGTTGATTTGGATTTAGCATAGATATATATAGGGGTAGTAACCTTGAAAGGGGTGCATTGAGCTAGACTCAATCATTACTTGGTGCACGAAAACAGGCCTTGATGCACACTTGTTTTGAAATTCCCAGGGTATATACTTTGTTAAATTCACAATCACCTTATGAACCATTATTAAGGGAATAAAAAAATCCCATAATATTTTATTTAATGAAATAGATTATGGATAACTTATATTGAAACCTAGAAATTAATACATTAAGGAATATATGTCATTTATGAGTTATCCCTTTAATATTCATGGTTTCCTATTTATTTCTTTAATAGTTTAAAAATTATCATCCCTAAGTCTATTTTGGATGATTTAAATAATTAGAACCAGGAACAAATAGTTAAAGGCGGGCTTATCATCCATCATTCTACACATTTTTTCATATCACACAAGTTTAGTAGAACAATTTAAACACCACCTAAAAACATGGAAGTTAAGTTATCAGTGAAGATGGATAATGGTTCAATTATTGTATACCAAGTATACAACTCATCCCATTTCCATATTTGTGGTCTGAATTTATGAGAAAACCTTGTGACACTTTCTTTAGTGAAATTCTATGTTATTATTGGCATGGATTAGATTTCCTTATATAGAGTTAACATAAATTTATTAGAGAAGGAAATCACCATCCATATCGTGAATTGACCTATGAATCTATAAAAGTGAAAGGATAAGGATGAATCTTATTTGGTAAAAACATCTCAAGCATGGATATTATTTCCTTTTGAGCAAGCATATCCTACTATAAGAAAAGGGCTGACTAGTAGCATTTTTTATGATTTGGCGGTAGTTTAAACCACTACTACATGGTTCTGTGATGATTTCAAAAAACCACCACTAAATCATGTGTGAGCATCCAATACACGGTGGTTTATTCCATTTATAGGTGGTTAAAACCACTGCTAAATCCAAAAAAAATTTCCCCATAAAAGCATCGCTAAACCGATTACAATCGCTGCTAAATAATACTATGTCATATTTAGAGGTGGTTTTAACCACAAAAAAGAAAAATAAATCTTATGGTGGTAGTTTTAACCAAAAAAAATAAACATATTCCATATATATCAGTGGTTTAAACTATTTTTAAATGTTTATTTACAAAAAAAAAATTCCAACTACAGATTCTATAACCCCAGAATTACCCTGAGAAAAAAGAAAACGCAAACCAAGTGTATCGCCTATTAGTAACACACAAAATATCTATCAAAAGCATATAAAATCACACATATATAACAAATATGGCATGAAAAAACAAGTATATTAGTTCACATAGAACCATAAATTGTTACAGGTATGTGTCACAAATAATACATCAACAAACCCTCTCATTCCATATTTGTCCAAAACATCAAAAAGACCACTAATCACTACTAGATGAACTCTGCTCATCACCCCCTCCATCTCCCTCTCCATATTCATCTCCATATCTAATTCCTAATACTGATACCTATAAGAAAATTATATTGAAAATCAAATAGTGTTTTATATTTATATTTAAACTTAAAACCAATAAAAGTCTATGAACTAAATGATTTTGAAGTTGTTTGATTTACCTGCTCACCACCATACATTGATGCAATATCACCAGGGATAGATTCAGTTGTGTTCTGATATAAATCAACCAATGATTTCAATGTTCACTTTCATGCTATAACATCAATAATGGGAAAGTGAAAAAACATCTGTATCAAGAGATTCATTTTGAAAATATTAGAATTTAATAACATAATGAAATTCAATTACACCATAACGTATTAAAATCACCATTTTTGAATAAAAAACTTAATTTTTCCAAGATAAAGGCACATGTATCTAATCATCATATGTAATTAGAAGGGTAACCAGCTCCACCACTAGCTAGCCTAGAATCTGGAAAAATAATCCCATGATGTCATCTGTAGGGACCCCATAGTAGTAAAATGGGACAACTATCTTTAGTCTGTTTAGATTCCAGACATTTGAAATTTTCATATTTTTCTCCATAGTAGCATTTTTTTCATATTTTATGAAAAAAATATTTAGTAGTATAAAAAAACTACAACAACTTTATTCATATTAAAATTTGTACCCATAACGTCACCCTCCAATATCCTCATGAAGAACCAGGAGTGTCCTGATGCCTCGCTTATGAGGGTCGAATGGTATCAATATAATGCTTCCTCCTTGGCATTCCTATCATTTAATCAAATAAAATTAACTTTAGAACATATATTTAAAAAAATTCATGCATAAAAAAATATAAATGATAATATATGAACAATACATAGAAACAAAATGTACATAACTATGATAATGAATGACTGAACAAATGACGTAAGTGGCTGATAAATGAATGTATTACTACACATACAATCATTTTCTCCTTCAATAATTTCATTTTACTACTCTATCATTACTTCATATACTTTATCCACCTTTTAAAGACTAATATTTTCAATATCATGATGGAAAAATAATTTTACTTCTTACAGTTGTTGGGATTCAATGTTAGAGTTCAAATATTTCACTTCATCACCCATATCATACAAGTCTCTTTGTTTTACGTGAGCAACTACACTCCACCCTTCATCTGTAAAGTTTTCCACATAATATACCATTTTCACTTGTGATGATAAGATATACAGATCATGTAATTCATGGTCACCAACATTCATCAAGTGAGATAAGTTCACATAAGTAAATTGCAAGGAATCTCTTTTAACACCCCTAATAAAATTGACCTAACTGCATTTGAATAAAACAACTAAAAAATGACCATGGTAGTTTAATTCGATAATATCCATCAACTTTATATAGTATCCCACTTTGAAAAATGTAAATATACTACTATTATTTGTTTTAAAACCCTCTTCCTGATCAATTGCATAAAATTTAAATCCATTCACATTTTAATCATTGAACTTTCTAGCCTATTTTAGAGGACCTCGAGCAAGAAACTTCAAATATTTTGATAACTCATCTCAAGTATCATTATCCATGATCTAAAAAATGTAATATACATTATTAGATTTATAAAACACATGTGTCAACCTAATATCTATATTGATTGAAAAATTTATGAAACTACATGTCATGAAAACCATTCTATAAGATCTTTATTAATATCTTTTGTTATATCTTTCTCATTTTGTACAACCTCTCATTATTCTCCTTGTTTGTATCCTCAACTATTAAATAAATGGATCTGTAATTACTATACTAAATTTGTATTATTAAATGTTGAAATTATCATAATATGACAACTTAATACTTAGTAAGTTATGCTTTGATTATATTCCATACTCTAAAAATTTCCTCTATCAATAGAACTAGTCCAAGATCATTAATGTAGGTTCAATGATTAAATTGAAATATATATATAAATGTTTTCTAGAAATTCATGCCTAAATCAATAAGTTTTCTAAATCTCCTTAATTAAAATCTCCTAGAGGAAAAACAATATCAATACTATTTGAGATCATATCATGTTAAAGAAAAATTCTCAATAATTTATCAAGGTGATCGAACGTATTCACCTAAACATACACAAAAAATGGGATATAATGTCTAATATTTATTTAATGATACTATATTTTCAGGATGATTGAGTATTCCTATTCCAAAACTATACATAGTATTATGTGATCCTATAAATACATATAGTAAATAATGAAGCTTTTTGAAAAGGATAATTGAAATCCATAAAGTCTAGTTGTGAGGAAAATGGTGTGTAAAAGAGTTACATTTATCATTTAAAAACCATTAAGAAAACCAAGAAGAAAAATATATATTGAAATCTATTTAAAAAAACATTCTTTTAATAAATCATTGAAAAAAGTATCACAATCCAATGTCAATAATTGATATTGAAACTATGAGTATGTAACATGTTCCTATGTGTAATAAATCATATCAAGGAAGATATAATGGTAAAAAATGTACCTCATAACAATCAAATAGATATAATAAAGGAGTTTAAATGTAGAAATTCTAGTGTCAAGTAACTATCAAGTGATCAGAGATACATAAAAACTACCAAATCCAAATTTCAAGGCCATATATCATCAGATATTCCTAGGTATATTAGTGATACCTTAGAAGACAAGAAAAATATAACCATGAGTTTCTATATTCAAATTTTTTATCTACTATGTACACAAGCTTACCAACTTAGAGAACAACTAATTCCTCATTTCATGTCCCTAGGATAAATTCAAATGTCTAGGTAGATAATAGTTGGGTGTGAGTTTGTAAAATCCTATAATACACACCAATGTTCATATGGATGGGGCTAGTAATCATACCCAATAAGAAATCCAACTAAAAGATTTCCACACATGCCACTAGGATGAGAACTGCTTTGCTCACAGTTCAAAATATAAATAAAACTATAGGGAGAAAATCCAAAACAACATACTAATTTATTTAAATTAAATATAAAAATCATAAATAATTTATCTATTTCATCAACTTGGAATATTAATTCCAAATTCAGAAACACAAACAAAAAATACTTGCATACAACTAGGATCATTCCTAACTCACGATAAGAATCTCATCCTAGTGGTAAAGTCATCACATACACATGAATCCAAGGTTCCCTTATCTAGAACATACCCATGATCTAACCCAAACATTATATAAAATAAAAAAATATATAATAAAATGGTGAATTACCTAAAACCGGGGAGTGACAGTGCTTCAAGGTAGCAACATAGAAGGGGACCAACGATGAGGGGGAGAAGGGGGCCGACGACGAGGGGTTAGGGTTAGTGATGGGCTAGGGTTTGGCAGGCTAGGGTTCAATGGGGTCAAGGGCCGGTGGTGAGGGGCTAGGGTTTGAAGGGTTTGGGGCCCAGTGGTGAGGGGCTAGGGTTCGACGGGGTGAGGGGTTCGACAGGGTTAGGGGCCAGCGGTGAGGGGTTCAATGGGGTTGGGGACCGGCAGTGAGGGGTTTGATGGGGTCAGGGGCCGACAACAAGGGGTTCGATGGGTTTGAGTGAAGAGGGGGGGGGGAAGTGTCATTTGTTTAAAAAAAAATTTAGTGGTGGTTTTTTAAAAACCATCGCTATATTTTGGAAAAAAAATAGCGGTGGTTTAAGAAACCACTGCTAAAGGACCTCCACTAATTACTAAATTTGATGTAGTGCCTATATCAATTGATTTAGAATAAATAAAATACCATCCTTTATAACATTCCCATTATAAGGGAATTCACTAATGTGTTTCTCAAAGAATTTTCTGGTCTTCCCACAATCTGTGATGTTGAGTTATCAATCAAGATCATACCTAGATATTTTACAATATCCAAGACTCTATATAGAATGGTTGTTTTTGAAATTGATGAGATGAAGAATAAAATATAGGAGAATCTGGATAAAGGGTTCATACACCCAAGTGATTCACCATGGGGTGCACCAATCCTATTCATCAAAAATAATTATGGGTTAATGAACCTTTAAATTTATTATTGTGATCTCAACAAGATCACGATAAAGAACAAGTATCCTCTAACATGGATTGGTGACTTGTTTTATTAGCTATGTGGAACCCATTACTTCTCTAATGTGGATCTTTGTATAGGACATTACCAAGTAAAGTTAAATAAGGAGGATATCCACAAGACTGATTTTTATACAATTTATGAGCACTAAGAGTTCATAGTGAATCCATTTGGAATCACTAATAATTAAACTATATTTATGGACTTGATGAATAAATTCCTTATGGATTACCTCAAAAAATTTATGACAATCTTTATAGAAGACATTATTATCTACTCTAAAAGTAGCAAGGAACATGAGGATAATTTAAATACTATACTAAAGACCTTGCAGAAGGAAAATTTATATGAAAAGTATAGTAAATTTGAGTTTTGGTTGGATAAAGTAACTTTATTGGGGTATGTTATCACCAACAAGGGGACATCTATGGACCATTAAAAAATAGAGGCATCTGAAATATGACCCAGTACAACCTCTATGATGGATATCTATAGTTTCCTTGGATTAACTAGGTACTATCATTGATTTTTGATAAAATTATCATGATTTTCAAGACCACTAACCAAGATTATTTGGAAGGGATTAAAATTTTTCTAGAATAATTAATGTGAGTAAAGTTTTAAATATTTGAAGAAGAATCAAATTAATACACCTATGCTCACATTACGCACTAGTGGGGAAGGATTTGTGATCTACAATGATGCATACAAAAAGGGTTTGGGTAGTGTACTCATGTAAAATGACAAAGTGATAGTTTATCCCTCCAAAAAACTAAATATCCATGAGAAGAAATACCCAAATCATGATCTATAATTGGATTAGGTGATCTTATCATTAAATATTTGGAGGTGTTATATCTTTGGGGAGAAGTGTAACATATATACAGATCATAAAATCCTCAATTATATATTCATAATAAAAGGATCTTAATATTCATCAATGAAGGTGGTTAGATCTAATAAAGGATTATGACTATTCAATTCATTAATAACCTAGTAAAGAAAACAAAGTGGCTGATGCTCTGAGTAGAAAGTATTTTTCAACTCTATCCATGACGAGGATCATAAGATGTCCAATCTTTTAGGAAATGCAAAGGATGAAAATGGGAATAATAAGACTATTTTCATCCTAGAATTATCAAATAACTTCCTAACCATACATTATTGAGGGGATCAAGGATGATCATAAGGATGATGAATTTCTATAGAATATGGTAGTGAATATTTCGAATTTCAAATTTACTGAAGATGAAGTTATAAGTTTTGGAACACGAATATGTGTCCCATCAAAACTAGAGTTGAAGAGGTAAATTCTGGATGATGTGCATCGCTCATACTTCTCTATTAATACAAGAATCACTAAGATGTATAGAGATTTAAAGAAAAACTTATGATAGAATAATATAAAGAGGGAGATTGTGGAGTTTTTTATCCCGATACTTGGTATAACAACAAGTCAAGCCATAACAACAGAAGACTAAGAGTATGATGAAACCATTTCTCATACTAGTATGAAAATGGGAAAAAATACCCATGGATTTCATCATAGGACTCCTCAGAACACCTAAAGGAAATAACTCCATATGGGTGGTAGTTGATTGCCTTACCAAGTCAGCGCATTTCATTATTATCAAGAAAGATTTATCTCTTGACCAACTCACCAAGTTATACATAATGGAAGTGGTGAGACTAGACTAAGTTCCATAATTTATTGTATCTGATCGATATCCAAGGTTTACCTTGAGGTTTTAGAGAATAATTTAGAAAGTTTTGGATATAAAACTAAGCTTTAGTACTACTTATCCCTCTCAGAAGGATGGCCAGTCTAAACAAACCATTCAAACATTAGAGGATACACTGAGATTATGTTCAGTGGATTTCCAAGGATGTTGGTACCAACACCTTCCCCTAGTAAAGTTCTCATATAACAACAGTTTCCATTATAGCTTCTAAATAGAACCTATTAAGACTTAGTATGGAGATAGGTTTCAGACACTGACATTCTTGGATGAAGTTGGAGAGAAGAAGATGACGAGTCTTGATCTTTTCCAAGATATGATAGAGAAAGTTCAAACCACTTAACATCTTATAAAATCCACAGAAAGTCAATTGAAAATCTATGTATAAAATCATCGATGGAACCCATAGTTTGAGTTTGAAGATAAATTGTTCCTTAATATATCACCATGGAATAAATTCTTGATGTTTTGGAATAATTGAAAGCTTAATCCTAGATACATTGGGCCCTTTAAGATCCTTGATTGCATTGGAGTGGTGACCTATTGACTAGCACTCCTACATAATCTATTTCAAGTACATGATGTGTTATATGTATCCCTATCAAGGAAGTATATACCAAAACCCTCACATATACTAAATCCACAAGTGGTACTATTGGAAAACGATCTTTCATATAAGGAAAAGTCAGTGAAGATATTAGATTGTAAAGACAAAGTTTTATGAAATAGACAACTCACCTAGTCAAAGTGTTATAGTAGAACCAAAAGTTTAAGTAAGTGACATGGGAATCATAAGAGGTGGTGAAATAGAAGTAAACTCATCTATTTTAGTGCATGAAATGAAAATTTTGATGGTGAAATTTCTAAAGGGGGGAATAAATTAACAACCTAAACTTTTATAAATGAAATTCCTTCTTTTTGAATAAATAAATGAATTATTAAGTAATAAAGTTATAGAAAAAAATGCACTAATTTGGATATTTTGAAAATTTATTTGGTCTATCAAATTTAGAATACCATTATGCATCATAAATTTTGTTAATATAGAAATTGTACATTTAACATTAATATTAGTATATCAAGGGTTATGATAAAGTCCAATTGATATAGAAGAAAGAAGTGACGACCTCAATTAGTAGGATCATACCCCATGAATCCAATTTATTGAAGCTTTTGAATGAGATAATATCACTAGGATTTACCCTTGATCAATATAAATTCAATATCCAATAACTAAAGCATGAATGATACTATTTATAGAATAAGTTCAAGCTCATCGTGATCACAACCCAAACTGTGTACGCCGAACTACCCCCTGAAAATATCACAATCACACACCTTACCCTTAGGACATTCACTAGTGTAATTTGGGGATATGTATCTAGACCATAATATTATGATTTTTTAAATTTTCTTTCAATAAAATAATTATTATATTAATCCCTTTTTAATATTTATTTTAAATGATTTTATAATGAGTTTTAGATGCTGATATGTTAAAACACAAATTGTATTTTTTGGGAAATATATAATTTTAATCAAGAAAATATTTCTGATGAATTTAATAATTTTTGAAATAAATTATATTTTAATAAAATATTATTATTAAATAATATTTATTAAATATAAATGATAATATATTTTTTATAAAACCGTTATTGTAAAAAAACTAGTATTTTTCAATAAATGGGGATTTTGATTTAAAAATATAATTTATAATATTTAGATATTTATTTTTATAAAATAAATATTATTTTTTTAATCACCAAGTTGAAATTATCCAATATTTAATTTTTCATAATTTTTTGAGACAGTCAAATTTTTAGGTAAAAATTAAATACGATATATATTATGACATAATAACGACCCAAAAGTGATGTAATATATAGAATAAATTGTATTCATGACCAAAATTACATTTCCCCATTAAAATAATGTTTTTACGTTATTTTATTAAATTTATAAACCCTTAATGAATCCTCAAAAACCTATATTTTATTTTAAGGTTTTAAAATCAATTCTTTTTAAGCATGACTCACTTCCACATCAACAAGGGTATTATTTTAATGTTCTCAGTTATTAGACATGTAAAATAATGAAAAGCACTCCACTTTTGAAGAAAACATGGGAAAAAACCTAGGGATGGTTTGTGGTTTTTATTACTTTATCATATAGAGTCCAAAACCTAAGTTTGGAATTTAATAAAGAATTATCCTCTCTTTTACTATATAAACCCACCCAACCTCACATTCATCTTCACTAAAAATATTAGATAATGAAATTAATCTTTTCTTCCCTCTCTAGATACCTCCTAAGGTTCCCCGAATCTCTCAATAATCCCCTCCCAAACTTTAAGAAGTACCCTCTCAAGGAAAGGGATTATCTCCTTCTCCTCTTTATTCAAGAACCTCATTTATATTATGCCCATTTGTTTCCCATTTTTTCATGTTGGGATATGATTTAACACATAAATATTATTCAAATTATGTTTTATAAGTTATTATATAACCATTTCACTTTCATTAATCCCTCCCATGAACCTTTACATACCCCCATTATGCTGTTGTAATTATCCTACGATTTTTACATGCCAAACAATTTTGTTGTGAATAACCATCCTTATTTCCACTCAAGATTATTCACCTAGATTTATCTATACTTAATTTATTGGGTAATTACATGTATATAACCCATAATACTTGATTTTGTGATTAAAATTGATGAAATTCATATTTATTTGTATGATTCATGCGGAACACTTATGCATGTACATGATATGAAAATGGTGGGTGTGCACAGATAGGGCTCCAATGCATTGAGTAATGTTTTAATCTCATGGGACATCATGTATGGGATTAGGGAGTAAACCTAATCCATTATGAGAATTTTTACACTATGTTATTATGTCTTGGTGGTTAACCTTGACCTATGTTTATGATGTCATGTTTAATGTTGTCACCACATTCCCATGTTGTCTTTATGTTATCATGGTATGTCTTTTCTTATTTTTCAAGACTATGATTTTCACCCCTCTTATGTTACATTGACATTCATATTGGATCACATGTAATGATTTAAATTATTTTATGATTTTTTTATTCCCTTACTAGGATTTATATCTCACCCATTTTTTATGTATGTCCCCAGGTTATCCCATGCATTTTTAGAAGAACTATGAAATTTTAGGAGCATGATTATGAATTTTTTAGCAATGTTATTATATATATTTATCAATTTTATGTGATATGTTCTTAATTTATAAAACATACCAAACTTAATGATATTTTGGGATTTTTAATGTGTACCTTTATGTAATAAATCATGAAATAAAGTGTATTAAATACATGAGTTGTCATACTCTGTCTTATTTTATGTGTCTAAGCACACATTTTATTTGAAAGATGAATTCCATGTGACATTGGAAACGATCACCTCTTGGATCGTTCCATACTAAATTTCTTTAGTATCTTATCAATATATATACCTTGACTTATATTGATCATCCTCTTGGATCTAACCAGATAGATTTTGATCCCAAGAATATATGCTACTTCGCCTAAGTCCTTCACAGAGAAGTGACACACCTATCGTAGGGTGGTGAAAAAGCTATTAATTTATTTTTCCTTGTTCAACATGACAACTAACCAAGATCATATCACTTAAGGATCTTTCATGGTCATGCACCGAATATTTCTAGTTCAACTAATTATCTACTTGAAAAAATAATGATTTTTTTTCATATTGAATGAAAAAATAGAATTTAAACACATAGATGCGATGAAAATAGACTGATTTCAGATAGAAAGATGTAATATAGAAAGAAGATCCTCCCAGGAGAACACCCAGAGTGAACCTTCATTATCTCATTATTAATTTCAAATTTACATAATGAAAAAACTCAATTATATGTGTGAAAATACTCCTTTTCTTAGTTTATGAATATAAAATTCACTCAATCGACTACATCACACATCCACATCCTCGATTGAGGGAAAATAATGTAGAAGAAAAAGATAAGTTTCAGGTGGAAAGGGGAGACACAAATATGCCTTTCCCACTATGAACCACCTCAACCTAACTCTAAGAAAATAAGAAAAAATATGAATTAATGTGTAAAGACTTAGGTTAAACATTGATTCATCCCCCTAGGAGATTCCTTAGGTTAGATACTCATGATCATGAGTATTAAAGATCATAGTGGAAAATAACAGGGTGGAAACAAAAAAATATAAAAAAGAGATAATTATAGGGAGAAGTAAACCAATTTATATTAAAAAATGTATAATACTATTACAACAAAAAATAAACTAAAAAACTATAAAATATCCAACTAGAATTTCCAATAACTTTGAAAAGGAGGTGGAGTACATTTTTATAGGTAAAAGAGTGAAAAATTTCATTCCAAATCCATCCTTAAAAATTTTATATGTGTTAGAAACATTAAATAGCCAAATTGGGAAAAGTTATATTTTGGAAGGTTGTTCCAATATGTCTTTTCCTTTCTTCCAACAAAATTTTCCCTCTTTTGGAATTTTTTTCAAAAGTTACATCCCATTTACTTCAGAAAACTATTTAGGTTTGGATGAATCTTTATAATCCCCATCTTCAATGAATCATGTGGGGACACAGTTATTAATGTTGTTTCTATAGTTTTCCTCTTTCTCCATGTAAAATTTAATCTCAATTGGGAAGGTCATTTGTGATATATAGACCCATATTCAAAATTATCCAAATTTAGGCACATATTCCAAGGTCTGAATTGTGAGATTATTTTGAGAATAAAAATGATGTATTCAGATATTGGTATTACTAAATGAAATGAATCCCAATGAATATAAAATCCTAAAAAAGTAATTTTATAATTTTAGTCATTGTAGATAAAGTTGTGTCCAAAATAAAAAACTGACTTAAAAGAATTAAAAATTTGGTATTTTTGTAATTAAGCTCAAAATACTTCTAAAACCATAAAATGTGACAATTACTCATAAAATAACACTTTTGTAGAATTAAAACATTTAAATTAGAAGTAAAATTATTGATAATATTTTCTATGTCAATTCCCCCACACATAAACATTTCACTCCTGAGAAATCATCTAATACCAAGGTTAAAACAAAATTCCCAAGGTATAAATGAAAACACTACCCAATTATCACATCTAAGGAAATATTATGCCTCCTATATGGATAAAATTACATAAATCCTAAAAAATCATAAAAACCAATTCAATATCACGTTAATCCTCATGTGCATGTCATGCCTACCTCCTTGGAAAAATATTTCTCTTTCACCCAATATTTTTTTAATGTGGAGTTTTTATTATTATCAAGAACATGTTTGATATCCATAGGCTTGCTATCATCCTAGTATATCCACTTCATAGAGCCACAAATGTTCCAATCATGAAGTCTTTTACATGGGTTTTTTATGAGGCTAAGGTTTGGTAGGTTTTAAATGTAAAAAAATATAAGGCAGAATGAGGAGGGTTATGATCTAAAGTGAAGTAAATGCATGAAAATAGTTTTTATTAATAATAGTGTTCTCCTCAATTAGTTAAAAAATGAATCACCTCCAAACACCTTTTTATTTACTTGGGAATTTCACACTTAGAGTTTAAACATAAAGGATAAAATTATTCCATATTTTTCCTATTTATAGTATTTTTTAGCTTGACTTTAGATATATAATTTCTCTTCAGAATCACATTTTTTAGGAATGTAGAGGTTTCTTTTTATCTTCAAGTATTAGTTAACTATTGGACCATGTATGTAATGATATTTAGGTGACCAATCCATCTTTCCATCATGAAATTTATTCCACCAAAGTATCAATAAATATGGTAACACTTTTAAATTAATTACAGACAAATTCTTTAAATCAACATAACACAACCAAAGACCTCATACTTGAGTTCAACAATAATAATACATTTAACTTCTAGAAAAGGTTGTAAAGCGATAAATGGATTATAACGTGGCTACCTAATAATGTATTTAATGGACACTATGGGATTAATAAAGTTTAGATGTAAAGGTATACCAAAATTATAATTGAATGTAAATAAGGGACTTTCAAAATGGTGACTCAATCATACTTAACACATTATATGAACTCTAAAAGATTTGAAAAATAAAAAATAAATAAATTTTGGATCACACAACATATCTCATGAATCTCAAGAAAAATATAAATGTAAATAATATTTCAAAAGGTTTATAAGCCTCTAAGTTTGGGAAATATTTTCAATTTGGATTGTACATGTGCACATGAGTTTCAAAATCAATCAAACTTCATCAAATGAAAGGATTTTAAATTGGAAAAAAATACATTAAATAATAATTTAAATCCTAAAATTTTAAAATCAATAGATGTGTCAAAAATACCAAGATGTATTAGATTTTATAAAGTATTCAATTCAGCTCAAGATCCCTAAAAACAAACTAAAAATAAAAAGAAAAACACGAAAAATTCACAAAAAAACATGAAAAATAAAATGGATTCACATAAAAAATTCATAAAAATAGTTTGAAACCCCTCCCACACACTTATTAAATTTACTAACTTCATTTTATTTAAAATAATATCAAGAAATATTTGAATATATAATTTTAATTAGGCAGTAAATAAAATAATGAAAAAGAGAGACACAACCTGATTTATTTTTTAGTTGAAATGCAAGGACCCAACCTTAAACATTAGATAATCTTGAGTTATAGTTAAGAATTTAATTTATTTCAAATTGAGTACCTTTTCAAGTTTATAGTTTTATATATTAGATCATAACTCATACATTACAAAACAACATAATACAAGTGGACACTTCTGATTAGTATCCATTTTTTTATAATATATTACTTTTAAAATAAAGCATGATTTATTTCATTTAAAATTTTATTGACTTTAAAATTGACTCATTACATTACCTTACCCATCCTTAAATCCTATGAAAAACATTTACAAACATGGGATTAAAATAAAAATCTCAATAAGGGATACATAAAGAAGGAAAATTGCTAGTCCTATGAAAACATGAAAACCCATGAAAACTTTATAATAAAGTAATAATTTTCACCCTTAAGAAGTAATAAATACTTTCCTTTGAAAATAATATTATTGATTACTTTTTTTAACCACAAGATTACCATAAAATGCATAGAAATCATAGATAACACATAAAGGTATCTTGGGACATAATTATACTCAAATGTAATAGGCATGTGGTTGACTTCCATACATGTCACTCTTACAAATGGAATAACCATACGGTCAACTTCCATACCCAATGAATTGGAGGTTATAACGTAACCACCCATCCTTGGATCATCATGGAACCAACCATCATTGGTTTATCATGTAACTACCCTTTAAATGTCCAAGTACCATTATATAATCATAACATAGAAAATCTTACAAATGTCACTCATAAAATTTCATTTGCACTCATAAGAAAATATTTCAAGTTATTGAAATAACCAATACATTTTCAAAACCCATTTTCAATAGAAAAATAACCATAAAAAGAAAAGATGAGTTTTTTTAAAACATGAAATATTATAGAGTAATCCAAATATTAAATAATGTCCACAATGGTGGAGAAGTTATTATCACCATATATGTTAAAAAGAACATTCCTTTTGTTATTTTGTAGAGAAAGTTGAACATTCTGTACAAAAAATGTAAAAAGATTCCTTTTTGAAGAACTTTTATTGAAATTAAAAATAGAAATAAAATTTCTTTTATAATCCTTTTATATCTATATAAATAAATATATAAAATAATATCAATAATATTGTTTTTGAATTAAAACCATTAAACATTCAAAGTGTTCCATACGACTTTGAAACATTTGAATCATAAACCCCATGAAAGAATAAAATTTAAAAAAACATTAAAAAATATGAGAATAAATAAATTCATGATATTTTATTTCAAAGGGGTCGTATATACACCACATAAAAGAAGGTGGGTGTATAACATCAAAATATGTTTCGATAAAAGGAGGTTGAGATGAAGTCCGTTACCTTGAGTCCAAATCATCACATACAATCTTTATATTCCTGAACAGTAAACTTAAGTTAATTATTTACTATCTTTATAACCATTTTTAATTTTATTATTACTTCTATATCACTTATTATCATGAAATAACAATTACTTAATTATTTAAGTTCACATCTGACGTTTTGATGATATTTGGTTCATAAGTCCAAAATGACTTCGATCAATTGACTATGGTCAAAGTGTACATTATTAAATAATATAAATAATAATATTAATGACACAATAATTATTATTATAAATCAATTATACTTTTAAATCCATTCATTAATTATGGTTATGAAAAATGAACTATGTTACAATCATGGAGATGGTAGGTCGTACGTACGCATGAGTAACGTTTCCATTTTTCAATGATCATTATGGAAAAACGGTAAGTATCATTTTATCTTTATATAATGATCATAATATAATTATTAAAATATTAATAATTTAAATATACTTATATATATCATCCATATGATGCAGTGATGAAAAATGAATCACATCGCTTTGTGAAGGTGATAGTTCACACATACGTACGAACAACATTATCATTTTTCTGTGCATGGAAATATAAGAATTTAATTGATATATAATCCTTAAATAATGATAAATATTTCATTAATATCATTTATAAACTTTAATTCCATCATTATAACCAGTGTTGAGAGATGGTAATGAAAAATGAATTTAATCAGTTTGTGAGGTGGTAGTCCTCCGTACACACAAACGATAACTTATTTTACCATTTGATGGAAGTGGAGATGGATTTAGGTGATTATATTAACATAATATCATATAATTATATTTATTATACTGGATTTATTATTTAATAATGTTTGAATAATATTTTAAGGAGGTGTAAGAAGAAACAAAACCGAATCACTTGATTAAAAATGATACATCTTTAAAAATAATTCATTGTGTAACACCTTAACACCACTAAGGATGGTGTTATACCTAAAATAAGATCTCTATAACATTGTTAGGGATTCTAAGAAGGTAATTGTTAAGATATTTTCTAAAACAAAATGGTTTTTAGGTGTATTTAAATGATAATAATGGGTTCCCTTTTATAGGAGAGGGAAGGGGCACCCATGGAATTTCTCAAAATATTAAATTAATATAAATTAATTTTCTGATATCAATGGATAAAAACTGATTTATTTTAAATATAGAATGATTATGGGTCGAAATAATTTAATCTATTAAAAACTATACATGTTTTGACTATTTTTTAATCCTTATCTTTTGGTTTTAACCCTTATTTAATTTCTTTAACTCTTATCGTGACAATTTGGACTTTTAATCATTAAGAGTTAATATAGTTACTATAAAACGCCAAAAGACCCATAAATTAATCATTTAGGAAATTTTAAACATTATAAAAATAAGTTTTCGAAATTTTATATTTTTAAAAACTTTATATCATTTAATAAAATATTATTCATTTTAAAATATCATTAATGTCAATTTTAACACTATTCATTATTTTGAATTTTACAAAAATCAACAAAATAAGATAAATTAGAACCAAAACTTCTAAAAAATCACTTACATGTAAAATTAATCTAGTAAATTATTTCATGACATTACTTATCTCAAATTTTATTTATTTCAATATGTTTAGTATCATTTATTTGATATTTCAATTAATTAAACAATTACCACATCATCATTATGAAGGCCTTTAAGGTAATTATTTATTTCCTAAAAATTAAAAATAAATTACCATGATGAAGATAAAAATATTAGATTTAAAATTAATATTTATATTCTAATATATATTCTGAATAACAACATATTAAAAAAATATTACTTATTAAAAAAATTAGTGTGATAAGTTTGAATTTACTTAAAATAAAATAATATAAGGGGATTAAAGTCATTAAAGTGGCTCAAATTGGTCATAAAATTGTCCCAAGAATAATTTTTCTGACACTAACTCGTCCAATAAAATTAGGAAAAGTTTTAGGATAAATTTATAATGTTTATAATATTATTTTTACCCCTAATTACCTGATTTACCCTTAATCATGGTAATAAAAATGACTAACTTTACTATTCATATTGTACAAAAATAAAAGGTACATATTTACAGAATTTATAAATTATGAATAAAAATATGTAATCCATTTTAAAAAATTCAAAACATAGAAGTGGATAAAATTAATTTAAAATTAATCTCATAGATGAGATGAGAAACATGTTTTTAATGTGAAAATGTTCAAAAGTTTGAAATGTATTTATATCCAAATTCACTATAAAAATGATTAAAATAACATAAATAGGATTAATAGATGTATAATTGATCTAATTTTACTTTAATAAAAATTTAAAATATAATTTAAGAATATAACTATTTAGATGAAAAGTCATTTTTCAATTAAAATGTAGTATTTTTCACTATTCATAAAAAATGAATCTTATTAGAAAAATAAAAAATTAAACCAAAGTAAATTATGATATTCCAATTTAAAAAATGATGCTTATTTTTTCAAATAAAATTTATAAAATCTTCAACATTTATTTTTAAAACAAGCGCACCATCAAAAGGCAGCAAAACCGCCTTTAAAAAAATACAAATTTTTTTATACGTAAAATTAGATTTATTTTTATATCATGTCTAGAAAACACATAGGATGGATACTAAATATTATATTGATATTATATATATATATATATTTCATTAATATAATGAAAAAAGTGTTATTTTTTAATTTTATTGGTATAAAATACACTTGTGTGTATTTAAATAGTTTTTTCAGAAAAATATTTCCTTTTATTTTCAAAACGGTTTTTTATTTATAATTAATTTGTCACCAAATAATTCATGTGTAAACCATTTTTTCAAAAGTAAGTTAATCTTGTTTATACCCTCCATTCTAATTTCTATTTTATGATGGTAACATTTATATAGTAATATTTAGTTTTTCGTTTAAGCTTGATGTGGCGTATCATGTATGCTATCAAGCATAGTCCTCCGTTTTTAAAATATTAGGATGTTATAGGAAACCTTGAGTTAAGCTCCTAGTTTATCCCACTTGAAAATCTAAAAATCAAGTAAAAAATGAAATATGAGAAAAATAAATAAAAATAAAATAAAAGGGAAAAGAAAAGGGATAAATCTTGGTTTAAACCCCCAAGCAAGTGCTAGGTTTTTACCATCCCTAGTAAAGCAATTGCAGTGGATTATCCCCAATCAAAAATTGGATGTGGTTTCTTTGAGATGAATCACCACATGTGAATTTTCCTAGTTTCCATGAGTAGACATTGAGATTATAGACCCCAAAAGAAGATAACAAAAGTTCCAACCCCCAAGATAGAAGAAAGATAGAATTTGAGGTCCAGAGCGAGAGGGAAAAGAAGATAGGGTCACCCCCTATTGAATTACATGGTGTCCTCCTCCATATGATATACACGTTTTAATAGATGAGGCAACCACATCACCAATATCTCATCTAGATCTTATTCTTCTACCACTACTTGTGTGGCTTCTTCTTTAACATGATTTTTAGGGCCTACTCCATTTGTGCTGTGTCAAAACATTTAGAAAAGGAGAATTCAAAAAACTATAAATCTTGAATATGATTACAACATGAATAATAAATAAATAAATCTTACCTTTCAAGTAAGTCAGCTTAGAAATTGATCTTTTCTGGAAGGGCCTCTAGAAACTCAATCTCAATAAGTGTATCTTTATCATCATCTTCTAAATCAAGAGAGAGGTAGAGAGGTGATAATTTTTCATTTTTGAATATGGGAGAATCAATTAATTTTTTAGATTCCAAAATATTTGACCAATACTTATTCAAATAATCTTGATATCCTACATGTATATTAGTAGTAATATCTTTTTCATAAACCACTTCTAGAAATGGTCAAGAAAGGATGAATGGATATTTATTTAATTGATTCTAGGACTCCTCGGGTTCTTAAAATTGAAAAATAAGTCACTACTAGAGAGCAAGGCTATAACCACAGACCTATAGCCACAGTTTTATAAATCTATGGATATAACTTAGTTTATAAACACACTTCTATTAAAATTGTGGCTAAATCATTGTTTATATCCATGATTAAAAAAATCCGTATCTATGTTTTTTTTACCATATATCGGGCTCCTCCTCCCTACTGTTCCTGATTCCTCTCCTCCCTCAACCCCTCACAACCCACCTTATACCTGCGACCTCTTCTCTCTTGGAGACCCTCTCTTCTTGGCATGACTTCTCCTCTCAGCCACCCTCCTCCACCCTTGCAACTTCTCCTCTCTCGGTGGAGACCTCTACTCTCGGTGGCGACCTCTCCTCTCGGCGGTGACCCTTCTTCCCCGATGGCCTTAGTGACCTATCCTCTCCCCGATCCTCATCCCTTGATTGTTCCTGGATGGCCTTCACGATGCTACCCCATCCTCATCCCCTTCATGATGCTGCCCATCGCTGACACCAAACGAGGCAACCCGGTCACCTTCATGGTAACATCTCACCTCTCAAGCATGTCCAAGTGAAATTCATTCTTGAACTTTGATAGTCTCCTTATTCCACCAAAATCCTTCCTACTCATGATTCTAGGCATGTTCACATCCCCCATTCATCCTTTATTTTCTACAACATTGTGCAGTTGAGGCAGTGACAATTGTTCATATATCCCCCTATTTTTGGTTTAGTTTGATTTGAAGCTTACTTCCAGGTATGTGATTCTTATTCTCTATTATTTTTTTCATCTGTGCAACTATAATATTTCAGTTTTCCTTTAGTTGGATGGAAGGATTAACTAATGTAGTGTTTTTACATGTTTTACCAGTTTATTATTATTTCTAAGTGATGATTCTTTCTCTGAATTTTAAGGTTTTATTATGTGCATGTTGTTAATTTTGTGAAATAGTTAAACCCTATGGTTGATTTAGAGTCCTTATGGACAGGTAGATGGACAATCCATATTTTGGGCATTATTTATGGATTCTTGTTGAGGTTGATATGGATTCCACCCTTGTTAAATAAGTAGTTCTAACCACCATAGATGAGGATATTAATATTGATATTTTTCTTGAGAGGAATCTATAATTCTATGAAAATTGTCATTTTTTGGGCATATGGCCTCTGACTTCAATAGAAACAAACTATGTAATCATTTTTAGATTAGGGTACATGATGATGCCAGCAGCAAGAGAAAGAATGATACGGGTTTGGTCCCACCCTTTGGTCATAACACATCTATGGAGGCCCCTTCTCATGGGGGTGGATACAAGGGTGATCCTATCTTGGATGTTTCTAAAAGAACTAATGTGGAAATTCCTCTAATGATGTTGTTGTTGTCCATACTGTTGATGAGTCTGTTCATATCCATGCTACTACTGATACTATTTTCATGGTCTCTAGTCAAGGTGTTTTTTCCATTGAGTAGCTCACTACTTCATATCTTATATAGGGTGTCATTATAGAACCTGAACATGCCACTACTTCAGCACTTGTGAAGTATTCCAATGAGATATAACCAGAGCTGGCCAATGCTTCAGTACCAGTTAAGGATATCATTGTTATGGAACCCGATCAGGTCACCGTTTCACTACCAGTGAAGGTGCTAATGAGATGAAAATAGAGAATTCCAATACTTTAGTACCAAATAAGTATTTAAATGTTATGGAGCTCAAGAAGGTCATTTTTTACCACCAGGTAAGGCTTCATGTGTTGTCTATGATGAGGAAACAACACCTACTTTACTTATAAAGCAAGCTGATTATTCTTGTCCTAATCTGGATTTTGAGTAGGATCCTATCTAGATAATTGCCTTAGTTTTTGGTTCCTTTTGAGTTAATGAATTCTCTACTGAGTAGGCTAATTATCTTATAGGATTGCAAGGATATGGTTATTAGCACACTAGTGATTTATCAATAGTTCATTCATCTAAGATTTCAAGGAGGAAACTGCTTGGAAGCCTTCTTTTGACCCCTGTTTAATCTGCTAACTAGTTCAATTCCATCAGTACTGAATCCTATACGGGAGATGACAAGGAATTTTCCCCATCCAAACAGGACCTGTGTGACCCCTCATCTACTGATGCAATATATGATATGGGTGAAGAGGTTTTGGAAACTGTTGGTTTTGATAAAGGAAGGACACAATGTTATGATAGGCCTAGTACTAGGCTATGGTATGCTATGTAATGAAGGTAATATTTTGGAACTTCCAAGGGCTTGGGAACTCTCCCATGGTTAAAACCCTTGGCTATATTATTGTGAACAAAAAACCTATACTTATTAGTCTTACCAATCCAATATTGAAGTTTGAGAATTGGATGGAATTCAAATGTAAATCTTCCAGTTACACATTTTTTTTTCTAATTATGAATTTTATGCTGCAACATAGTCATTGTTGGTTCTTAATAATGATAGTGTCACTATTAATTCCTTCCATAATGATCATCAGTCAGTGACCATCTCCTATTGCATTGGTAACACTACTATTTATGTGACTTTTGTCTATGATTTAAATTTATATACAAGATGAAGATATCTTTGAATAAATATAGAATCCATCTCAAAGAATATTTCTAGGAGTTGGATTTTTATTGGTGAAATTAATGATATTTTGAGGCCTGATTAAAAAACTAGTAGTAATTTCTATAAAATCTCAGCTAGTGAATTTTTTTCTTGTATTGATAAATGTGGCTTGTCCAAAGTTTCCATATCTAGAGTTGATTAAACATGGAGTCGATATACTTAAAAGAGGAGGCTAGAAAGTATATTGGATAGGTGATTTGTGTAATTGGATGAAAGGAATAGTGCAATTGAGATATCTGGACTCACCCTTCCAAGATTTCATTCTAATCATAGTCCTCTATTAATTTAATTTTGTATTAATAGATCAAGGTCAACCCCACTTCCTTTCAAGTTTAACAATTCTTGGCTTATTGTGACTGGCTGTAAATAAATCATTTTGGATTCCTAGAAGATTGATTTTGTGGGAAGTCCTCTATATATTATAACTTGAAAGATAAAGATTTTAAAGGCCAAACTGAAAGAATAGAGTAAAACATCCTTTTTTAATCTTGATAGTGAAATTAAGGAGGATTAATATCATATGATTATTTCGAACAAAAAAACATGCCTCAGGATGTTCCCTCTCAAGAGGAGATAAAATCCATATCCAAAATTGATATTATCCTAACTCTAAAAGAGAAACTTTCTTATAATAAATTTAATATTAGTTGGATGAAGGAGGAGGATCTAAATTCACTTTTCTTTCATAGAATGCATAGGGAGAAAAACGTGAGGAGTCTCACTTATCTATAAATTAATAGTAATATGTTTAGTTCTAAGAATGAAATGAAAAATGCCGTGAATTTTTATTTTGAGGAGATTTACTCAGATAATGGAGAAGGAAAACTGAAAAACTGATCAAATGAAATGAACCAAGAATTGATGATATTCAGAATAGAAGGTAGTTAAGGCCCCCAGTGAAAAATAAGATTCATGAATCTCTCTTATAATTAAATATTGATGGTGTTGCTGGACCAGATGTCTTGAAAAAACTTTTTTCATGTTTTAATGGGACATTATTCATCTTGAGGTAATAAATGTTGTGGGGGAATTTTTTATTCTTTAATCAATTACTTTTTGGGGGAACTCCAACATCATTGTATTAATGCCAAAGAAAGATAATGATCTATATATAAAGGATTTAGGAATATTTATATTGGGTTTTTATACCAAAGGTCATTATAAAAATTATGACGCACATGATGGGTGAGATTTCTAAGGGTTTTATTTTGAAAAATCAGGTTGGGTTTTTTCCTGGGAGGAACATTCAGAATTTCCTCTACAATGATTCTAAATGTGTGAATATCATGAAGAGGAAGGTAAAGGATGGTAATATTTCCTTGAAGATTGATATATCAAAATATTTTTATAAAATAAAATGGAGTTTCATTTTTTCTATTCTGAAAATGAAAGTATTTTCACATAGGTTCATTGATTTGATTTGTTCTAACCTGCGCAGTGCTAGGATCTCTATTCTGGTTAATGTGTCCCTAAGGGGTTTCTTCTAGTGTTAAAGAGGAGTTAGAAAGTATATCCTTTATTTCTAATTTTATTTCCTATAGTTTAGGATTATCTTAGTTTGCATCTTATTGATCTTGTTAATATTGGGATTTATCAGCGGTTGGGGTTTGGGAGGGATTTCTTTACACCATCATATTTGTTTTATGCTGATGATATTTTTCTCTTTATTAGTTATTGTTATTATTTTATTCTATATCATTAATATATACTTCTTCTTCTTTTTGATGTAGTTATTGTATAGTGATATGATACTATTTTTTTAAGGTTATGGGCTCTCTATTATACCATAATTATACACTCGCTATTGGTCGGCTACCTCTAAAATATGCGGAGACACTCTTTTAGCCATGTAACCAACTATCTTGGGGATCTGTTTAGTGGATATTGGGTTGGGAATTTACAAAGTGATATAAGAGGTTTCTATTTATATTATCGTGCAATTTTTTTATATTAGATATGATTATAAGAATGTGTCAATTTAGGGTAAATAATCATGTCTGGGAGTGTTCAACCCATGAAAGGGGAAAAGACTAAGTGTTTAGGGATGAGACTTTGGTCTTATTGATAGTTATTAAAATTGAATATGATTTCACCTTGAGTGATTGATTTAAATTATTCTACATATAGATTTATGATATTAGGGTATTTTATCCCCAGGTTTCATAGAATGAACACGTTGTTTCAGTCATTATTCTAGGAACATAGAGATTCAAATGCCTTGAATATGCCATGATATGTGGGTTTCATACCATGATTTTATGTTATATGTGATATTTTACTTAGGTGATTTTGTTAATTTATTCATGATTATTTATCATTATCTGCCTATATACCTTGATTTTGTGGTTTCTTATTTATAAATCAATATTATTTTCTAACATGTGATATCATTTCTCAGTAATCCACTGGTGCATCAATTTTTTTCTCCCATTGACAAGAGATGCATATTTTTTTCAAATTTTATAAGTGATTTTGTGTTAGGGTTTACTGATTTTTTATTGAAATAGTTTTTTAAAGTGGTTTTGTTCTTGAAATTTATGCACTAGTGTTTTTTTCAGAAATAAAACACATGAGTTATTTTTCAAACAACTTATCATAAGGGGCAAGTATTTCAAGGCTCTGTTTTACAACACTGCTTATAAAATTTATCACCTGTGAGAAATGATTCGGTATACAAGTTTCTTTATTGCTTATTTAAGTTGTCTTTTAGTGAATTTTAGTGGAAGTGTTTTTCTTTGACAAAACAAAAGCCACCTATTTTTTTAACTGCTCAAATGCTATTAAATAAACCTGAAGGCTTTTCTTGACATCACTTATTGCGAACTGATTAAGATTAATGCCTCTATATAAGAGTCTATTTGATAATATTTATTGAAATTATTTTGTAACACCAAGTGTTTTTGTGTAAGAATATACAAATTTCATATTTATTGAAAATTGTTTGTAACACCAAGTGTTTTTATACACTATTCATCCTAGTTTTTTTATTTGTACCAATTTAAAAAAACACATGTGATCATTTATTAGAGGGGGGCTATCCAGGAGGGGGGTAGTGTGCGGGGGGGGGGGGGGGGGCAGTGTGAAGGGAGAAGGGGGTGTGGGGGTGTAGGGGGAGGGGGTTTGATTCCACTACCACATTGCATGAATTTAATTGTACATAGCTAGATTCAATATGATATTTTAAATTACATTCACTGGTGGAAATCCCACTTATACCAACACCTGCATACCAACAGTTTGAAAAAACCATTGGTTTAAGTAATAATTTGATGTTTTTTCCCAACTATTTCATTAAACCATCGGGAATATATTACATTAGACAATATTTTCCTACGGTTTTTAGAAACCGTAGGGAAACCACCCCCAAATAATAATTCATGAAAATCAATATCATACTGTGATATATGATTGATTTTGGTTTTATCAAAACATAAAAATAGTTATCATTGTAGTGTTTGTAGATATAAATCATTATAAGTTCACATAGAAGATACCACGAGAACATTATTTCTTTGCGATTTAGGTGAACAATATATGATGTGTTTCTAGTTTCATAAAGAATATCATATTCTATGTGAATTCATTTAGAGATCATAAAAATGTTAAGAATATTTTATGTGTAGAATTATTCATACCATTGATGCTTTGTGGATGCAGTTGTCATGTGAATGGAGTGTTATAATTTGAAAATGAAAATGTTTTCTAATGCATACTGTTTTAATATGTTCATGATGTATGTGAAGAGAAATTGGTTTATGGATAAATGTGTTATTCTTTTTGGATTGACATATAGTTGAATGGGTAACCATATTTTATTAAATTATAAAGTGTTATCTAATGCATACTGTTTTAATATGTTCTCGCACCTCATGCATTTGGGGATTTCAGTGTTTTTGACTCCATATTATGTTTTTAGTAGGGTGTTGTATCATTTAGTGTTGGTTAAGGTGGATTTGGTTCTCCCAATAGAGGTAAGGATTTAATGCCATTTGTAAGATCCTGGGTTTTGGAAAGGTATTTTTTCGTTATGTTTTGTTGAATTCCTTGTTCGGGCTTCAAGGGATGTCTCCTGAAAGTATAAGAGGCCTTGGGGGTGTTCCGGGGGCTCGAGGCACGAGAGAAGGGAAATCTGGGCAAGACAAGCCAGGGCGCACGACCTGCGCACGGTTTGGTAAACCGTGCGGCCTGCCCAAGAAAACCGTGTGACCCCTCCTCCTCCGGACAGTGGCATGCGCACGGTTTGCGCATGGTTTTCCAAACCGTTCAGCCTCTTAAAGTTGGGAAAAATTAAAATTTTTCAACTATGGGCTTTTAAACCCCAACTCGGGATTTTCCTCCATTCATCCCCTCTCAACCCTAGTGATGAACTTGGCCGACCCAAGCTTCCCAAGGGTGGTTCTCCTTCCATTCTAAGGCATTTTTGGTGCCGTTGGTTGTGGATAGAAGCTCCAGGTAAATCTAATCCCATCCTTGCTTCTATTTTGGGTTTAGGGTTTGTATCTTCTCTCCCTCTTGTTCCGAAGCTCTAAAACCCTATCTTTTGGGTGAGTTCTAGGTTTAACCTCCAAAGTTTGGTCGGATCATGGTCTAAGGACTTGATTAAGGGTGAGTTCAATTGCGGTTTTGAGGTAGGTGGTCTACAAGTGATATCCCATAGTTATTTGGGTATTTGTGCATGTTTAAGTTGTGTTCTTGTTTCCACTTGGTTATGTTTTGAATAACCTTGGCATGTTTGGTAATAATGGTGTTTGAAATGGAAAATGGGAACCCTCATGATCCCCATGGGATGTATTGGGATTGACTTGACCTAATTGGGGCCATCCATGGGATGTGCCGGCTTTTCCCGGACTTAGGGAATGTGATTGAACAAGTGACCATGTTGTAATAAAGGGTAGAGACCTTGATGAATATGTTGTCATGTTTGGTTGAACTTGGAATAGAAGTTAGGTGATGCACCTAGACTTGGTAATAACCTGAGGGTTATTTGGAATGGGTTGAATGGTTGATTCATGGGAATGATGAACATGTTAAATGGGTTAATGTGTAAATTGATTTAAAGACCATAATGGGATGTATTATGAGTCTAGTGTTGAATGCTTAGTGAGATAAGCATAACACATGGGAATTGGGTGAATGGTTATATGATGTGAAATGATAATGTGTTAATGGGTTAAGGCATGATGTGGATTCCCATGTGGGTTGTTGTGAATAGTGTTTGCCGAAGGGAAATGGTTTGGATGGTTGATGGTTACTTATATATAAGCATGTGCACATGGCTTGGTAGAGTGGGGTATGACTTGAGGATCTACACCCACGGGTTGAGTGAAGACTGATGCTCTAAACTCCACCCTAAATGCACGGGTTAGGAATGAGGACTGATGATCTATTATCCTAACGGTTGCATCCACTTAGACTGAGGCTTCGAGGTGAGGATATGGTTACATCCACCCGGACTGAGGATTCGAGGTGAGGATATGATTATTATGAGGGGGTTAGTCCTAGTGAGATAGGACAACGATGTGTTTACCCTCTTGCATGTGATTGTTGGCCTTAGACCCATGTAACATAATGTATGTGATTAACCCATGGAAATGTGATGAAATGGAAAATGGTGATAATGGGTGTGTAATGAATGGTAATGGAAGTGGCAATGGCTTTGGATCTAAACTAGTTAATGGCACCTTAAATAATTACTTTGTAGTTATCATTAATATTCATTTTTCATGCACTACCTGTTTATACTGGATATTTTGTAGACACTGTTAGTGGTGGCCTACTGAGTTGTACTCACACCCTGCTCGGGCCGCCATTGGGTACCCAAGAAGACTTCATGTTTGCAGGTCAGAAGAAGGGAAAGGGTCCTTTCTAGATAGTTGAGTGGACATGGGTAACACTTGGTGGAGGATCTATACTTGGAGTTGGGACCATTTTGGGGATTTTGGCCGTTGACTTTATTTTGGGTTTTGTTCACTCTTACACTTGTAGTATGACATGACATGTTTATTGTTGGAAATGGTTGTTATACATGATCCTTGTTTATTGGTTATTGTTTCCTCTATTTGGTTTATTTCCCTTGAGTCTTACTCTGATAAAAGGGGGTATAGTCTCCCCACTTGACTCCATAGACCCCCGCTGCTAGTCGATAGACTTTGGCATACGGGGAGGCATGCTTAATGTCATGTAACTACCTGGCTCGGAGCACCGGTTTAGTGGATTCCGAGTTGGGGACGTTGCACCATTGGTTGGTTTCTCACTGGTTATGTAGCATCCTTTATGTGTTTTAATGTTCCTAATATCCTTTGTGTAGTGCATTGATCCATGCTCATTGGTTTCAAGTAACCAAGTTAAGGGCGACTCACCTGCGTGTGCATAGGTAAGAAAGTATATGTATGTGGGTTCCCCCGTTACGTGTATAGTCAACCATGGTAGTGATTATGCACGTATGGGGCTATGTGTGCCCATGTATATATATAAATGCATATACAGGTTAGTGGAGACTGGTATATGCATATAAGAATATGTGCAAGGATCCCCTTGCACATGCTCATGGCCATGTGGGTGTGTGCATAGGGGATATGTGTCCTTGCATGTGTGTGAAGGCGCATATACCCAGTGGGGGAGCAGTAAATTTTAGTTAGAAATCTCCAAGATCCGAAGTGGATGGTTTGGTTCCACTTTGAGGTAGGATCCCTCTTTTAGCTTCTTTAATTCAAGAATGCTTTAAATTGAATTTTGATTCTTTCTTAATTATGCTTAATTATATTGAATTGCATATCTTGAATAAGTGTTCTTTAATATAATTGTTTCATTTGATAAATAAAGTCATTTTTTTATAATAAAACCCCTCCAACGGAGGTGCACTGTCTACAAAAACTCACAGTGATAGTTATGTTGATCTAGTTTCTTAAATTATTGCATTGGATTTGTGATGAATGAGTTTTAGAATAAATGTTAAATATAATTAAATGAATTGTGTGATAAAGCAATGCCATGATTTTATAATAAAACCCCTCCAACGGAGGTGCGCAGTATTCTAAACCAAAGAGTAGTGATAGTTATTTGTATCATGTTTAGATTTGGTTTGAGTCTTTCATATGCCTCTTGTTGGTGTTTGTTTTGTGGATAGTTAGTTTTTGTTTTCTTTTAATAAAATAAATTGGATTATCATACTTGTTTAACTCAAATGACATTGCCCGAGTAGGCATATGCCTTGACCATGACACTTTTCTTTTCACGCTTTGAATATTATAAATAAAATTTCCATGTTTAGGCAAAGTGAATGAATTTGTAAATGGTTTGTGTAGGGTGTATGATTCTTTTCTGTCATTTTGTTTCCCTTTAGACATTGAATCATTGTGCCACTTGCTACAACATTCTCTAGAGATCCCTTGTTATAGAATATTAAATAGTTGATTTGTTCTATCATCTACCGGTGGGGCGACGGTCGGAATGTTGCCCCGCCTCCTCCCGCTCCCTTCGCTTCTGGCCAGAAGATGCTGCCCCACAGATGTCGCTGGATCGGGACAACACGCCGCAGTCACTCCGCGGTCACACCGCGGTCATGCCGCGGTCACACCGCGGTCACGCCACGGTCACGCCGCAGTCACACCATGATTTGGCCCTGCTCCAGGACGACACCCCGTGTCAGTTCGCAGTGATAGTATTCCATGAGTCTTGTGATCAATTTTGAGACTGACTAATCACAATTTCTACTAGAAGGGAGATGACTGAAATGTTTTCCCGCCTCCTCCCACTCCCTTCTCTCCTGGCCAGAAGATGCTGCCCCGCAGATGTTGCTAGACCGGGCCAACACGCTGCGGTCACACCGCGGTAATGCCGTGATTTCTCCCTCCTCCAAGACAACACCCCACGACGGTTCACAGTGATAGTATTCCATGGGTATTATGATCAATGTTGAGACTGACTAATCACAATTTCTGCTGGTGGGGTGACGACTAGAATGTTTCCCCGCCTCCTCCCGCTCCCTTCGCTCATGGCTGGAAGATTCTGCCCCATCGATGTTGCTGGACTGGTCCAACACGCTGCGGTCACGCCGTGGTCACGTCGTAGTCAAGATATGGTAATGCTGTGATTTGGCCCTGCTCGAACCACATCTAGCCCACAACAGCCCCCTTCCACCTTCATTTCATCCCGCTTCCACCAGCATTCCAGCCCGCAACAGCCCCCCTGCCACCATCGAATCAGCCCACACCATCCCCCCAACATCTGTAACCAGCCCCCTTCCACCAGCATTCCATCCCCCTTCCACCTGCATTCGAGCACGCACCAGCCCCAGCCACCTGCAATCCAGCCCGCACCAGCCACGACACCAGCCACCCCACCAACCTTCTTCAAAACACTCATTCCAGCCCTCTACCACCTGCAAAACAGCCCCATCCACCAGTTCCAACCCTCACCAGCCCCTGACCTCCTACATCCCAGCCCGCACCAGCCCCTGCCACATGCCCAACAGCCCCCAGCCACATGCAATCCAGCCCACACCAGCCACCTGCCATCCCCCTGCTGCCTGCCTTCCCGCCCGCACTAGCCACTCCAGCCCGCACCAGCCACCGCACCAGCCTCCAGCCTCCTGCATTCCAGGATGTGCGAGAAAAACTCTATGCAAATCAAAAAAAGGAAAGGCGAAAGCAGATCCACTTTCCTGAGCCCTATTTCCCCCGAAAAGTATCCATGTAAACTGCCATTAATGTTCACCGAGAACATTGGGGTAGAGACACATCTTTTAACCCAAGACGAGAACCTAGCCAGAAATCCAAGCACATCCAATGCATCCCATAAGAAGTCCCACCTGACCGAATCAAAAACCTTGAATAAATCGATCTTGAAGGCACACCTAGGAACCCCAGAATCAAGATGGTATCCCCACAATAATTTCCGGGTAATAAGATTCTTAGGATGAATTTGTTTTGTTATTGAAGGTTGAGGATATTTTTATCCAGCTTTAGATTTATGATTCTCTTAAGGTTATTTTTGTAACCATCATACTAGTGGGTCCGAGTTATAAGTGGTGGAAGTCTATTATTTAGACTAAGCCAGACAAAGACTATTCTTGGAAAAGTATCAAGGAATTGTTTATTTAGAATTCTTTCATAATGAAGTGAAGGTAATGATGGCTATAGAATTTTCTAGGAGGGGCTGTCCAGGTGGGGTGTCAAAGGGCTGTCCGGGGGGGGGGGGGGGGGTGCCCGGGGGTCTGCCGGGCAGGGGGGAGGGTGCAAGTGGGGTGTCTAGGAGGGGCTGTCCGGGGGGGGGGGGTTCTGGGGGGTTTGCAGGGTAGGGGGGAGGGTGCAGGTGGGGTGTCTAGGAGGGGTTGTCCAGGGGGGGTGTCTAAGGGCTGTCCGGGAGGGGGGGGGGGGTTGGGGGGTCTGTAGGGTAGGGGGAAGGGTGCAAATGGGGTGTCTATGGGGGCTGTCTAGGGGGGTGTCCAAGGGCTGTCCAGGGGGATGATTTGAAGAGATAAACCCATGAGCAATGGGACCTAACCTCATAGAAATAATTTTGCTAATGATTTTTGGAAAGGTATTCCCAATAGCAATAGGTCTGAAATCCTTTACATCCACAACATTTTCCTTCATTGGGATCAGGGAAATAAAATTGAAGTTGATTCCATAGGGAATTGAGGCATGGTTAAAGAACTCCCTTATAGCGTTAAGGAGCTCATCACAAACTATTTCCCAGTAGAACATAAAGAATTAATTTGTGAACCCATCAGGACCAGCCACACTCTCAAGATTTAGAGAAAAAAATGGCACTCTTAACCTCCTTCTCATCATGGGATGCAACAAGGGAGATTGTTGGATTGGTGTAGCCCAATCCAACTTTGACCACTATTGTAGTCTATTTGCTTAACTAAGGATACCTTAGGATATGTGCAAGGGATGTGTAGGGGGGGAGATGCTGTCCAGTAGGGGGGGCTGTCCAGGGGTCTAGCAGGGGGGGCTTCTGTCCAGGGGGGTCCAGCAGGGGGGGTGCTGTCCAGGGGGTCCAGCGGGGGGGGGGGGGGGCTGCTGTCCAAGGGGGATGGGGCTGATGTCTAGGGGATTCCAGTAAGGGGGAAAGGGGTGTGCAAGGGGGGAACAAGGGGGTGTGTGCAAGGGGTGCAAGAGATGTGTAGGGGGGATGCCGTCCAGCAGGGGGGGGGGGTGTCCAGGGGGCTTCTGTCTAGGGGGTCCAGTAGGGGGGCTGCTGTCCAGCAGGGGGACTGTTGTCTAGGGGGGTTGTCCAGGGGAGTCCAATGGGAGGGGGGGGGGGGGATACTGTCCAGGGGGTCCAGCAGGGGGGGAAGGGGTGTGAAAGGGGGTGTGTGCAAGGGGTGAAAGGGATGTGTGTCTGTGTGTTTTTGGGGGGTGGGGGGGGGGTGGCTACTGTCCAGGGGGTGGGGGGTGGGGGGGGGGGGGTCCAGTAGGGGTGGTGCAAGGGGGGCTACTATCTAGGGGGGTCCAGCAGGGGGGGATGCTGTCTAGGGGGGTCCAGCAGTGGGTGGGTGGGGGGGCTTCTGTCTAGGGGGTCCAGTAGGGGGGGATGCTATCCAGGGGGTCCAGTAGGGGGATGCTGCTGTCCAGGGGGGTCCAGTAGGGGGCTTCTGCTATCCAGGGGGGTCCAGCAAGGGAGGGGGTGCTCTCCAGGGGGGTCCAGTATGGGGGGTGGGGGGCTGCTATTCAAGGGGGCCCAGCAGGGGGTGGGGGGCTACTGTCCAAGGGGGTCCAGCAAGGGGGAAAGGGGTGTGTAAGGGGGGTGCAAGGGATGTGTGTGTGTGTGTGTGGGGGGGGGGTGGATGCTGTCCGGGGGGGGGGGGTGGTGGTTTTTTTTATGAAATGGGAATGGTTTTAGCCACAGTTTCAAATCGTGGCTAAAACCCTATAGCCACAGTTCATTGAACCGTGGTTGGTATTACCGTGGCTATAGGGCCAAAACTATATGTTAGAACCAATAGGGGCCTATATACCCTGAGAGGGGGGGGGGGGTGAATCAGGGTATGGATATTCCTTATTTCATAGTTATTCCTACCCCACTGGATCTTGACCTCTTTATTACAAGGGTCACTTTGTTTGCTCTTGTGTGTAAAATATAATCAATTATTTACTTTTCTATCTAATGATGATGCTTTGAATGCAATGCAGGGAAGCAAACATGCAGACACTTGTCGGCGTATGCTCCTTGGACATAGCCCAGTGAGGGTGCTGCTGTCCAGGGGGGTCCAGTAGGGGGCTTCTGCTATCCAGGGGGGTCCAGCAAGGGAGGGGGGTGCTCTCCAGGGGGGTCCAGTATGGGGGGTGGGGGGCTGCTATTCAAGGGGGCCCAGCAGGGGGTGGGGGGCTACTGTCCAAGGGGGTCCAGCAAGGGGGCAAGGGGTGTGTAAGGGGGGTGCAAGGGATGTGTGTGTGTGTGTGGGGGGGGGGGGGGTGGATGCTGTCCGGGGGGGGGTGGTGGTTTTTTTTTATGAAATGGGAATGGTTTTAGCCACATTTTCAAATCGTGGCTAAAACCCTATAGCCACAGTTCATTGAACCGTGGTTGGTATTACCGTGGATATAGGGCCAAAACTATATGTTAGGACCAATAGGGGCCTATATACCCTGAGAGGGGGGGGGGGTGAATCAGGGTATGGATATTCCTTATTTCATAGTTCTTCCTACCCCACTGGATCTTGACCTCTTTATTACAAGGGTCACTTTGTTTGCTCTTGTGTGTAAAATATAATCAATTATTTACTTTTTTTATCTAATGATGATGCTTTGAATGCAATGCAGGGAAGCAAACATGCAGACACAAAGATTTTTACTTGGTTCACCCTCACTGGGCTACGTCCAAGGAGCATACGCCGACAAGTTTCCGATCGTACCAAATTCCACTATTCTTCACTAGATGTGGATACAAAGTTCGGGCTAGATCAATTCTATGCCCAGACTCACTGCCCTTACAAGGTTTAGGGTCAGCTCACTGCTTTCCCAAGGGTCACTCCCTGTTTCTCTCTCTCTGGCTCACTGCCGGTGGAGAGGATCACCTTCTTCCTCTTCCTAAGCTCACTGCTCTAAAAGGGAATCCAATCACAGTTTATAGACCTGTAGGTCTCTTCATTTGCATTAAATAATGCATCTTCAACTGTTTATAGATGCTCTATTGAAGTCCAACTTTCATCCACTGATGAATAGCACTTTTCCTCTCACCACTGGCCAACTACCTTTGGAATGTACCTTCGCAAAGAACCCTACTTCGCGAAGCTCCCAATTTCGCAAAGCTCAAACAAGCCTTCATGAATCTCTCTTGCGAAGCACTATTGCGAAGCACTCTCGCGATGCTCAAGCCGTCGCAAAGCAACGAGCCTCGCAAAGCTTATTAAGCCAACGTGGAGCTCGCAGGTTTCGCGGAACTACAATATCCGCCACGAAGCACCTCTTTCGCGAAGCACACTGGCTCCGCGAACCACCTTCGCAAATCGAGAGCGAATGACCTTCTCTGAAAATTCTCTCTGCTTCTCTTGAGGGGGTCAAACTCTATTTATAGGAGATTCCACGGACCCTTGTCCCTTCCACGCGAAGTCAACGCCACGTCATCTCAAATCGCGAAGCTCCAAAGTTTCCGCCGGAATTCTGTCCAAATCACGAAGCACCACGGAAATTTTCCGTTCTCGGAGCTTGACGTAGTCGCGAAGAATCACCGTCAACATACCTTCGTGCCTTCTCCGCGAAGCTCCCTCGCAAAGCCCTTCACCGCCGCGATGCACTTCAGTCTCTGCCGTTCGCGAAGCTTGACGTAATCGCGAAGACTCACCGCCTTCATTCTTCTGGTCTTCGCGATTTCCAAACCATGAATCCTATCTTCGAGAAATTCACGCCTTTGCCATATTAAATTATGATCTTCATGGAAATACTATTTTCGCGATGCTCACCAACCTCCAAATTTTGGACCCCAAAAATTTGGCAAACACTGGGAAATGGAGCCACCTTGTACTGCTCTTTTGTACCGCCTCCAGATCATCCATTCCTTTGTCATCGTTCTTTGTCAACAAGGATTGTCAAAAAATTCTCAGGAACTTGAAAATTCTCCATGGAAACCTGCATTTTCAAAAAACACAATCAACCCCAAAATACTGCAATGTTACCTTAAGGGATTTTTGTCCAACAATCTCCCCCTTTGGGTTTGTTGACAACTCTTCACAACTCTGCTCAGAATGATTTTATGCACTTTGATACCTCACTGAGTCTTCTTCCAGCCGCTACCACCATTCACCTCTTTTGATTCTGATAGTGTCCAAGGATTCACTTAACACGTACTCTAAGCCCACATGAGCAATGCTCGGCATGAGAAACAAGAGTAGTATGAAAAGTTCATCAATGAACCACTTCATGTCAAACACCAATTGTCAATTCCAACATGATACAAATTCTTAAATTGATACCAATTGTTGAACCACACTGATCTCAATTGATGATAGCTGGAAACCTTTTCTCACATTTACAACACCACTGTTCTGCTTTTATCATGATCCTCAGCTGTCGTGATATCTATTATTTGATCAATCACTTCTAGCATCGTCAGATTTTAAAAATCTCTACCTTTCTTATTGCTCCCCTTTTCTAGGTGCTCCACCTATCAGCTTCTCCCCGTATCAATCATGATTTATCAAATTTCCACATTGTCTCCCCCTTGAACAATCACTATTTTCTCCACCTTTTTCAATGAACCCAAAGGTCACTCCTTTGTAGTCTAGAACATAGTAGAGAACACATATCACCACATTAGGGAAAAACACGTCATACCTCGGGGAGAGGGGGTGGATCCCCATGCACACTCTCCTAAGTGCAGGGAGTCGACTGAACTCCCAGAGCTAGTCGATGTCCTTCAAATGCTTCCTTGGGTAAGGCCTTTGTCAGAATGTCTGCAACCTGTAGTTCAGTAGGCACATACTCCAACTTCATGATTCCCTGCTCAACCTTCCCCTTGATAAAATGATAATTTATCTCAATGTGATTTTTCCTTGAATGATGGACGGGATTTTTTCTAAGATTTATAGCACTTGAGTTGTCGCACATGATTCTGATCGGAGTCTTCACTTCAAATACCTTATCTTCATGCTTCTGCTTCATCCACAATAACTGTGTGCATGCTTGAGTGGCCGCAATATACTCAGCTTCTACGGTGCTCAATGAAATGCAATCTTGCTTCTTGCTTATCCAAGAAATACACAATCCACCAAGATAGAATGCACCACCTGACGTTGATTTTCTATCATCTGCTGAACCGGCCCAGTCTGCATCAGTATATCCCAATAACTCTGTCTGAGATTTATCAGTATATGTCAAGCCGAAATCCACTATTCCCTGGATATACCGAAGTATTATTTTCACTACAATCATGTGGCTTTCCTTGGGATTGCTCTGATATCTCGCTTCTTGGCATGTGGTAAAAACAATATCAGGACTTGTTGCAGTCAAGTACAACAAAATTCCAATAATTTTCCTGTATTCTGTGATATTAACTGCCTTGCCATCTTCATCTTTCGATAGTTTCATCCGGGTGGCAACCGGAGTCTTCATATCCTTGGAATTTTCCATTCCAAACCTTCTGAGGACCTCCTTGGTATATTTAGATTGAGAAATGAATGTTCCATTCCTTCCTTGTGTCACCTGTAGACCAAGGAAAAACGCTAGATCTCCAATCATTGACATTTCAAACTCATTTTTCATGAATTCGGAAAACTATCTGCACTGAGTTTCATCTGATCCGCCAAATATTATGTCATCGACATAAACCAAAACCATCATCCTTTAATTACTGTCATTACTGAAATAGAGATTGTAATCAACTCCTCCATGCTGAAAAACAACCTTCTTCAAGTACTGATCAAGCCTTGAGTACTTGCCCTTGGTGCTTGTTTCAGCCCATACAATGCCTTCTTCAGCCTGAAAACTTTGTTCTCATCCTCATGAATGAGAAAACCATCTGGCTGCTCAATATACACCTCCTCTTCTAGAACCCCATTTAGAAATGCAGTCTTGACATCCATCTAGAACACTTTGAACTTTCTTTGCACTGCAATGGCTAGGAATAATCTGATTGTCTCCAGCCTTACAACCGGTGCAAATGTCTCATCAATATCTAAACCCTCAATCTGGGAGTATCCCTTGCACACTAGCCGTGCTTTGTTCCGAATCACTGTGCCATCTTCATTCATCTTGTTGTGATAGACCCATTTAGTCCCGATAAAATTCTTGTCTGATGGCCTCGAAACAATCTCCCAGGTCTGGTTCTTCTCAATCTGATCAAGCTCTTCATTCATATCCTGAACCCAGTTTTCATCTTCAGCTGCATCAACAACACATTTCGGCTCAACCTGTGATAGTAATGATGTCTGCTGCAGTGATTTTATTCTTCTTGTCTGAAATGGAGCTCACTGATCACTAATGATATTCTATCTATCAGTTTCAGCTCAACTCTTTGGATTCCTTGTAGACACATAATTGACACTTTCTTGTTCATCATTAGTGTCTTCTTCTGAATCAGCATCAACCACTTCTTCTCCCTGTGTTGCTTTCTTTCTCAACACTTTCAACAATAAGTTGTTCACTGACTAATTTTTCAGTGGCTTCATTTCTTTCACCTACTTTTCTCAGATTTTTGTTGAGACGCCTTTGATTTTATCTTGCAGCTTCTTGGTATCCTAAAAACAGTCAGCTGATACCATATTGTTAGAGCAAATAGATAAGCATGAAATGCATTGTTATTGCTGCTTCTCCCTGTGTTTCTTTCTTCCCTCAATAGTAAACACCTGAGCCGAGTCATCCAATTATTGCATTGATGGCTCTTGAATCTGATTTGGATATAGAATGCTCCCCCTGTGTTACACAACACTTCTATCTGTTAGGGCCAACGGTAGAGACCCATAACCATTCTTCTCCACATGCACCATTTATACTAATCTGGTACTCAGTATCGAGCCATTAACCAAATCTCTAAGCCTACTGAGTTGAAACTCAGTGTAGGAAACAAGAGATAAAGTTAATAACACAATCACTTCCTATTGTGCTCTGTTCCTCCCTTTCTTATTCAACTCTAGTACCTGATTTGAATCAATTGAAACTCTAGAGCATATCACATCGACACTTCGCATCCTTAGATGCCACTTCCCCTTGGATCGTATCTCCCTAAAACCTGAAACACATGAATCATCAGTTAATATCATTTATATTCATAGGGAGAGGGGTGTTTCTCGAATCCTCAAAACAAGGATAGTGGTTGATCCTGACGGGTCAACCCTTTGATTTTTTCTTGGAGGGAATCACACTCCTTTCTTTCTTCCTCCAGCTGCCTAGCCAACTTCAACTGTTCTGGCCATATGACTAGGCATTCATTGCCTACATTCTGAGCCTTTTTCTGATATATAGATTTGGTAGGCTCGGCCTTTCTCACCGCTTGGGGTAAAAACCCGCTAGTACACATTTCCTTCTTTGAGGTTCTACCAAAATTCCATTTTCCTTGATTATTTCTCTGAGTATAAACCTCTCTGTTTGGCATCTTCCCTTTCTTCTTCTCCCATCTTAGGGATCTTCCTCTTTCCTTCACTTCTCGCTGAGAAACACGACATGTGGATTTTTCTATGCATTCTTTGTTCCTCTTTCTTTTATCAGATGTATGAGTCACCACACTCCTTTTTGCTGGTGATGAGTCCTCTATTGAACATTCATTCTTCTTTATCACAGCTGGAGTAGATCTCCCCTTAATCTTCCAGGTTTTTTCACATTCTCTCCTTGAGAGAGGTTGTGAGTACGACAGAGGAGGTGATTGATACACCTTTCGTTCAGCTCCATGTGATTCCCCTGAGGCTCTAAGCCTATTTTTCACCTTACCACTTTGTCTCCCAGTGTATAATTTCTCATTATGTACCACTGGAGTTGGTAATCTCTTTCTCGGGTCTTTTTCCTTCCCCGCTTTCTTCTTGCTGCACTGTCTAGAGAAATGCCCATGATCAGAACATATGAAACATTTTCTATTAAAGGCATACCTCATTTCATCACTTCTCTGCTGAGATGTTGATGTAACTTGTTTTCTTCTTCTGGAATCGATATCCTGAGCTTCCTGACACATACGCATGGTGTGTCCCATCCTTCCACAGTAATAACATCTGATGAATGTTCTCCTCTGAGAAACTCTTCTCTCTGATTTATCATGATTCTTCTTCTTATTCTCAGATTTAGTAATGTCTCTGTTTTCACAGACTGAAATGTATTCCAGAGCCTCTGAACAGAAGCTTGATGTGTGGCCATGAATCCCACAGAAATAGCACATGTCATCACTACTTTTTGTAACTGTCCTTTTAGGCCTATCTCCAGCACCTATAGGATTTTTTTCACATATAGAACTGTTCACAGCTCTCTTTCTATCTTGCACGGGAGGGGATTCATCAAATCTGATACCAGCTTTTCCAAAACTTGCTGGTCTTTGAGATGATAAAATATTCTGTTGTTTCTCTTCAGAAATAGCATATCTGTTCTTCATTTTATCATCACTTGTCGAAGGATGATCAAATAGCAAGTGTAAGACATCCTTCATTTTTGGAATTCCTTTAGCATTGGATTTCTCCACTTCCTTCTTTACTGATTCTAGCTCCTCTTCCAACTTTTGAATCTTCGTCTCCCTTGATTCAAGTTGGACATCAAGTTCTCTCTTGAGAAGCTTCCCTCTACTCATCTCATCTTCCAATTCACGTGTCATCTTTTCCGCCATGTCACTTTTCTATTTCACTTTCAATTTTTCTTCTTCAATAGAATCAGAGCAACATGCATTCTCTTGTTGTAGTATTTGATTATTATGAACTTCTTCAGATAACTGTGTTACTAGATCACCATTTCTAGCTTTCAAATTCCAAACTTCATCTGACATTTGATTCTCTTCAAAATCACCAGCTTTCTGTTTTCCTTTCATTTTAGCCATCTTTTGTAGTTCTTCGGAATGAGAATCATTCTTCTCTATTAGGTCAGTAACTATGTCAATAAGCCTTTGATTTAAGCCTCTTAGCTTGTTGACCTCAATCTCCAATACTTTGATCCGGATTTCTTTAGACTTGACTTCTTCATCTGATTTCCAGTCCATTTCCTTTGTCATGTTAACGAAATCAACTGGTGTCCTCCTTGAAACTTCTTCATCATAAGTGGTTTCAGCATCACTTTGAATTTTGAGTACTTCACTCGTTCCAACAACATTATTGAGTGAATCTATCTTTTCCCTATCTAATTCATCCAAGCCTTCCTTCAGCAAGCGGTTTGATTATTTTAACTGAATCACACATTTTCCATACATACTTCCAAACTGAGGAATACCACCTGATTTCTGATTCTTCTTTCATGTTTTTCCCTTTGCCATGGCACACTGAGATAAGAGCAGACTGATTCTTGAACCACACAGGTCGACTATGGCAAGTCGGAGCAAACAAGTCAGATAAAAACAACCTTCGCTCTGATTCCAGTTGTTAGGACCAATAGGGGCCTATATACCCTGAGGGGGGGGGGGGGGTGAATTAGGGTATGGATATTCCTTATTTCACAGTTTTTTCAACCCCACTGGATCTTGACCTCTTTATTACAAGGGTCACTTTTTTTTTCTCTTGTGTGTAAACTATAATCACTTATTTACTTCTTTATCTAATGATGATGCTTTGAATGCAATGCAGGGAAGCAAACATGCAGACACAGAGATTTTTACTTGGTTCACCCTCACTGGGCTACGTCCAAGGAGCATACGCCGATAAGTTTCCAGTCGTACCAAATTCCACTATTCTTCACTAGATGTGGATACAAAGTTCGGGATAGATCACTTCTATGCCTAGGCTCACTGCCCTTACAAGGTTTAGGGTCATCTCACTGCTTTCCCAAGGGTCACTCCCTATTTCTCTCTCTCTGGCTCACTGCCGGTGGAGAGGATCACCTTCTTCCTCTTCCTAAGCTCACTGCTCTAAAAGGGAATCCAATTACAGTTTATAGACCTGTAGGTCTCTTCATTTGCATGAAATAATGCATCTTCAACTGTTGATATATGCTCCATTGAAGTCCAACTTTCATCCACTGATGAATAGAACTTTGCCTCTGACCACTGGGCAACTACCTTTGGAAAGTACCTTCGCAAAGCACCCTACTTCGCGAAGCTCCCAATTCCGCGAAGCTCAAACAAGTCTTCGTGAAGCTCTCTTGCGAAGCACTATTTCAAAGCACTCTCGCGATGCTCAAGCCGTCGCAAAGAAATGACCCTTGCGAAGCTTAGTAAGCCAACGTGGAGCTCGCAGGTTTCGCGGAGCTAAATTAGCCACCGCGAAGCACCTCTTTCGCGAAGCACACTGGCTCCGTGAACCACCTTCGCAAATCGAGAGCGAATGATCTTCTCTGAAAATTCTCTCTGCTTCTCTTGAGGGGGTCTACCTCTATTTATAGGCGATTCCACCGACCCTCGTCCCTTCCGCGCGAAGTCAACGCCACGTCATCTCAAATTGCGAAGATCCAAAGTTTCCGCTAGAATTCTGTCCAAATCACGAAGCACAATGGAAATTTTCCGTTCGCAAAGCTTGACGTAGTCGCGAAGAATCACCATCAACATACCTCCGTGCCTTCGCCGCGAAGCTCCCTCGCAAAGCCCTTCACCACCGCGATGCACTTCAGTCTCTTCCGTTCGCGAAGCTTGACGTAATCGCGAAGACTCACTGCCTTCATTCTTATGGTCTTCGCAATTTCCAAACCATGAATCCTATCTTCGCGAAATTCATGCCTTTGCCATATTAAATTATGATATTCATGGAAATACTATTTTCGCGATGCTCACCAACCTCCAAATTTTGGACCCCAAAAATTTGGCAATCACTGGGAAATGGCGCCACCTTGTACTGCTCTTTTGTACCACCTCCAGATCATCCATTCCTTTGTCATCGTTCTTTGTCAACAAGGATTGTCAACAAATTCTCGGGAACTCAAAAATTCTCCATGGAAACCTGCTTTGTCAACAAACACAATCAACCCAAAAATACTGCAATGTTACCTTGAGGGATTTTTGTCCAACAATCTCCCCCTTTGGGTTTGTTGACAACTCTGATCAGAATGATTTTCTGCATTTTGATACCTCACTGAGTCTTCTTCCATCCGCTACCACCATTCACCTCTTGTGATTCTGATAGTGTTCAAGGATTCACTTAACACGTACTCTAAGCCCACATGAGCAATGCTCGGCGTGAGAAACAAGAGTAGTATGAAAAGTTCATCAATGAACCACTTCATGTCAAACACCAATTGTCGATTCCAACATGATACTAATTTTTAAATTGATACCAATTGTTGAACCACACTGATCTCAATTGATGATAGCTGGAAACCTTCTCTCACCTTTCCAACACCACTGTTCCGCTTTTATCACGATCCTCAGCTGTCGTGATATCTATTCTTTGATCGATCACTTCTAGCATCGTCAGATTTTAAAAATCTCCACCTTTCTTATTGCTCCCCCTTTCTGGATGCTCCACCTATCAGCTTCTCCCCGTATCAATCATTATTTATCAAATTTCCACATTGTCTCCCCCTTGAACAATCACTATTTTCTCCCCCTTTGTCAACGAACCCAAAGGTCACTCCTTTGTATTCTGGAACATAGTAGAGAACACATATCACCACATTAGGGAAAAACACGTCATACCCCGGGGAGAGGGGGTGGATACCCATGAACACTCTCCTAAGTGCAGGGAGTCAACTGAACTCCCAGAGCCAGTCGATGTCCTTCAAATGCTTCCTTGGGTAAGGCCTTTGTCAGAATGTCTGCAACATGTAGTTCAGTAGGCACATACTCCAACTTCCTGATTCCCTGCTCAACCTTCCCCTTGATAAAATGATACTTTATCTCAATGTCCTTTTTCCTTGAATGATGGACGAGATTTTTTCTAAGATTTATAGAACTTGAGTTGTCGCACATGATTCCGATCGGAGACTTCACTTCAAATCCCATATCTTCATGCTGCTGCTTCATCCACAATAACTGTGTGCATGCTTGAGTGGCCGCAATATACTCAGCTTCTGTGGTGCTCAATGAAATGCAATCTTGATTCTTGCTTAGCCAAGAAATAAACAATCCACCAAGATAGAATGCGCCACCTGACGTTGATTTTCTATCATATGCTGAACCGGCCCAGTCTGCATCAGTATATCCCAATAACTCTGTCTGAGATTTGTCAGTATATGTCAAGCCGAAATCCACTGTGCCCTGGATATACCGAAGTATTATTTTCACTACAATCATGTGTCTTTCCTTGATATTTCTTTGATATCTCGCTTCTTGGCATGTGGCAAAAACAATATCAGGCCTTGTTTCAGTCAAGTACAACAAACTTCCAATAATTTGCCTGTATTCTGTGATATTAACTGCCTTGCCATCTTCATCTTTCGATAGTTTCATCTGGGTGGCAACCAGAGTCTTCATCTCCTTGGATTTTTCCATTCCAAACCTCCTGAGGACCTCCTTGGCATATTTAGATTGAGAAATAAATGTTCCATTCCTTCCTTGTATCACCTGTAGACCAAGGAAAAACGTTAGCTCTCCAATCATTGACATTTCAAACTCATTTTTCATGAATTCGGAAAACTGTCTGCACTGAGCTTTAACTGATCCGCCAAATATTATGTCATCAACATAAACCAACACCATTATCCTTTGATTACTTTAATTACTGAAATAGAGATTGTAATCAACTCCTCCACGCTGAAAACCAAGCTTCTTCAAGTACTGATCAAGCCTTGAGTACATGCCCTTGGTGCTTGTTTCAGCCCATACAATGCCTTCTTCCGCCTACAAACTTTGTTCTCATACTCATGAATGAGAAAACCATCTGGCTTCTCAATATACACCTCCTCTTCCAGAACCCCATTTAGAAATGCAGTCTTGACATCCATCTTGAACACTTTGAACTTTCTTTGCAATACAATGGCTAGGAATAATCTGATTGTCTCCAGCCTTGCAACCAGTGCAAATGTCTCATCAATATCTAAACCCTAAATCTGGGAGTATCCCTTGCACACTATCTGTTCTTTGTTCCAAATCACTGTGACATCTTCATTCATCTTGTTGTGATAGACCCATTTAGTCCCGATAAAATTCTTGTCTGATGGCCTCGAAACAATCTCCCAAGTCTGGTTCTTCTCAATCTGATCAAGCTCTTCATTCATATCCTGAACCCAGTTTTCATCTTCAGCTACATCAGCAATGCATTTCGGCTCAACCTGTGATAGTAATGATGTCTGCTGCAGTGATTTCATTCTTCTTGTCTGAACTGGAGCTCACTGATCAATAATGATATTCTATCTATCAGTTTCAGCTCAACTCTTTGGCTTCCTTGTAGACACATACTTGACACTTTCTTTTTCATCATCAGTGTCTTCTTCTGAATCAACATCAACCACTTCTTCTCCCTGTGTTGCTTTCTTTCTCAAAACTTTCAACATGAAGTTGTTCACTGACTCATTTTTCAGTGGCTTCATTTCTTTCACCTACTTTTCTCAGATTTTTGTTGAGATGCCTTTGATTTTATCTTGCAGCTTCTTGGTATCCTGAAAACAGTCAGCTGATACCATATTGTTAGAGCAAATAGATAAGCATGAAATGCATTGTTATTACTGCTTCTCCCTGTGTTTCTTTCTTCCCTCAATAGGAAACACCTGATCCAAGTCATCCAATTATTGTATTGATGGAACTTGAATTTGATTTGGATATAGAATGCTCCCCCTGTGTTACAAAACACTTCTATCTGTTAGGCCCAACGGTAGAGAACCATAACCATTCTTCTCCACATGCACCATTTATACTAATATGGTACTCAGTATCGAGCCATTAACCAAATCTCTAAGCCTACTGAGTTGAAACTCGGTGTATGAAATAAGAGATAAAGTTAATAACACAATCACTTCCTATTGTGCTCTGTTCCTCCCTTTCTTATTCAACTCTAGTACCTGATTTGAATCAATTGAAACTCTAGAGAATATCACATCGACACTTCGCATCCTTAGATGCCACTTCCCCTTGGATCGTATCTCCCTAAAACCTGAAACACATGAATCATCAGTTAATATCATTTATATTCATAGGGAGAGGGGTGTTTCTCGAATCCTCAAAACAAGGAAAGTGGTTGATCCTGACGGGTCAACCCTTTGATTTTTTCTTGGAGGGAATCACAGTCCTTTCTTTCTTCCTCCAGCTGCCTAGCCAAATTCAACTGTTCTGGCCATATGACTAGGCATTCATTTCCTACATTCTGAGCCTTTTTCTGATATGTATATTTGGTAGGCTCGGCCTTTCTCATCACTTGAGGTAAAAACCCGCTAGTACACATTTCCTTCTTTGAGGTTCTACCAAAATTCCATTTTCCTTGATTATTTATCTGAGTATGAACCTCTCTGTTTGGCATCTTCCCTTTCTTCTTCTCCCATCTTAGGGATCTTCCTCTTTCCTTCACTTCTCACTGAGAAACATGACATGTGGATTTTTCGATGCATTCTTTGTTCCTATTTCTTTTATCATATGTATGAGTCACCACACTCCTTTTCGCTGGTGATGAGTCCTCTATTGAACATTCATTCTTCTTTATCACAGCTGGAGTAGATCTCCCCTTAATCTTCCGGGTTTTTTCACATTCTCTCCTTGAGATAGGTTGTGAGTACGACAGAGGAGGTGATTGATACACCTTTCGTTCAGATCCATGTGATTCCCTTGAGGCTCTAAGCCTATTTTTCACCTTACCACTTTTTCTCCCAGTGTATAATTTCTCATTATGTACCACTGGAGTTAGTAATCTCTTTCTCGGGTCTTTTTCCTTCCCCGCTTTCTTCTTGCTGCACTGTCTAGCCAAATGTCCATGATCAGAACATATGAAACATTTTCTATTAAAGGCATACCTCATTTTATCACTTCTCTGCTAAGATGTTGATGTAACTTGTTTTCTTCTTCTAGAATCGATCTCCTGAGCTTCCTGACACATACGCATGGTGTGTCCCATCCTTCCACAGTAATAGAATCTGATGAATGTTCTCTTCTGAGAAACTCTTCTCTCTGATTTATCATGATGCTTCTTCTTATTCTCAGATTTAGTAATGTCTCTGTTTTCATAGCCTGAAATGTATTCCAGAGCCTCTGAACAGAAGATTGATGTGTGTCCATGAATCCCACATAAATAGCACATGTCATCACTACTTTTTGTAACTGTCCTTTTAGGCCTATCTCCAGCACCTATAGGATTTTTTTCACATCTAGAACTGTTCACAGCTCTCTTTCTATCTTGCACGGGAGGGGATTCATCAAATCTGATACCAGATTTTCCAAAACTTGCTGGTCTTTGAGATGAGAAAATATTCTATTGTTTCTCTTCAGAAATAGCATATCTGTTCTTCATTTTATCATCACTTGTCAAAGGATGATCAAATAGCAAGTGTAAGGAATCCTTCATTTTTGGAATTCCTTTAGCATTGGATTTCTCCACTTCCTTCTTTACTGATTCTAGCTCCTCTTCCAACTTTTTAATCTTCGTCTCCCTTGATTCAAGTTGGACATCAAGTTCTCTCTTGAGAAGCTTCCCTCTACTCATCTCATCTTCCAATTCACGTGTCATCTTTTCCACCATGTCACTTTTCTCTTTCACTTTCACTTTTTCTTCTTCAATAGAATCAGACCAACATGCATTCTCTTGTTGTAGTATTTGATTCTTATGAACTTCTTCAGACAACTGTGTTGCTAGATCACCATTTCTAGCTTTCAGATTCCGAACTTCATCTGACTTTTGATTCTCTTCAAAATCACCAGCCTTCTGTTTTCCTTTCATTTTATCCATCTTTTGTAGTTATTTAGCATGAGAATCATTCTTCTCTGTTAGGTTAGTAACTATGTCAATAATCCTTTTATTTAAGCCTCTTAGCTTGTTGACCTCAATCTCCAATACTTTGATCCGGAATTCTTTAGATTTGACTTCTTCATCTGATTTCCAGTCTATTTCCTTTGTCATGTTAACGACATCAACTGGTGTCCTCCTTGAAACTTCTTCATCATAAGTGGTTTCAGCATCACTTTGAATTTTCAGTACTTCACTCCTTCCAACAACATTATTGAGTGAATCTATCTTTTCCCTATCTGATTCATCCAATAATTCCTTCAGCAAGCGGTTTGATTCTTTTAACTGAATCACACATTTTCCATACATACTTCCACACCGAGGAATACCACCTGACTTCTGATTCTTCTTTGATGTTTTTCCCTTTTCCATGGCACACTGAGATAAGAGCAGACTGATTCTTGAACCACACAGGTCGACTATAAAAAGTCGGAGCAAACAAGTCAGATAAAAACAACCTTCGCTCTGATACCAGTTGTTAGGACCAATAAGGGCCTATATACCCTGAGAGGGGGGGGGGGGGTGAATCAGGGTATGGATATTCCTTATTTCACAGTTCTTCCTACCCCACTGGATCTTGAGCTCTTTATTACAAGGGTCACTTTATTTTTTCTTGTGTGTAAACTATAATCACTTCTTTACTTCTTTATCTAATGATGATGCTTTGAATGAAATGCAGGGAAGCAAACATGCAGACATAGAGATTTTTACTTGGTTCACCCTCACTGGGCTACGTCCAAGGAGCATACACCGACAAGTTGCCAGTCGTATTAAATTCCACTATTCTTAACTAGATGTGGATACAAAGTTTAGGCTAGATCACTTCTATGCCCAGGCTCACTGCCCTTACAAGGTTTAGGGTCAGCTCACTGCTTTCCCAAGGGTCACTCCCTGTTTCTCTCTCTCTGGCTCACTGCCGGTGGATAAGATCAACTTATTCCTCTTCCTAAGCTCACTGCTCTAGAAGGGAATCCAATCACAGTTTATAGACCTGCAGGTCTCTTCATTTGCATGAAATAATGAATCTTCAACTGTTGATAGATGCTCTATTGAAGTCCAACTTTCATCCACTGATGAATAGCACTTTTCCTCTGACCACTGGGCAACTACCTTTGGAAAGTACCTTCGCAAAGCACCCTACTTCACGAAGCTCCCAATTTCGCGAAGCTCAAACAAGCCTTCGTGAATCTCCTGCCTTTTCACGAATCTCTCTCTCGAAGCACTATCGCGAATCACTCTCGCGATGCTCAAGCCGTCACAAATCAACGACCCTCACGAATCTTAGTAAGCCAATGCGGAGATCGCAGGTTTTGTGGAGCTACAATAGCCGCCGTGAAGCACCTCTTTCGCGAAGCACACTGGCTCCGCGAACCACCTTCGCAAATCGAGAGCGAATGATCTTCTCTGAAAATTCTCTCTGCTTCTCTCGAGGGGGTCGGCCTCTATTTATAGGTGATTCCACCGACCCTCATCCCTTCCACGCGAAGTCAACACCACGTCATCTCAAATCGCGAAGCTCCAAAGTTTCCGCCGGAATTCTGTCCAAATCGCGAAGCACCACGGAAATTTTCCGTTCGCGGATCTTGACGTAGTCGTGAAGAATCACCGTCAACATACCTTCACGCCTTCGCTGCAAATATCCCTCGCAAAGCCCTTCATCGCCGCGATGAACTTCAGTCTCTACCGTTCGCGAAGCTTGACGTAATCGCGAAAACTCACCGCCTTCATTCTTCTGGTCTTCACGATTTCCAAACCATGAATCCTATCTTCGCAAAATTCATGACTTTTCCATATTAAATTATGATCTTCATGGAAATCCTATTTTCGCGATGCTCACCAACCTCCAAATTTTGGACCCCAAAAATTTGGCAAACACTGGGAAACGACGCCACCTTGTACTGCTCTTTTGTACCGCCTCCAGATCGTCCATTCCATTGTCATCGTTCTTTGTCAACAAGGATTGTCAACAAATTCTCAAGAACTCGACAATTTTCCATGGAAACCTGCTTTGTCAACAAACACAATCATCCCAAAAATACTGCAATGTTACCTTGAGGGATTTTTTCCCAACACTATAGCCACAGTTTCAGACTGTGGCTATAGGGGTGTAGCCACTGTTTGAAACCGTGGCTATAGGTTTATAGTCAGGGTTGGAACTGTGGCTATAGGGCTATAGCCATGGTTCGAAACTGTGGCTATAGGTTTGGCCCTATATCCATGACAATACCAGCCACATTTTAATGAACCGTGGCTATAACCTATAGCCACGGTTTTTGGGATTATAGCCACGGTTCCAAACTGTGGCTATAGTCTAATTTTCTAGTAGTGAGTAGAGCCACTTATTCCACCACTGGTTTTAATTCTTGTTCTGGTTGAGGTCCCTCATCCAATGGTAATTCATCCTTGGACTTCAATCTTTGATAATAGTTTTTTTACTTGATTAAACATGTCCATCAATTATTTAAATGATAAACTTATAACATGGTCATTCAAAGTTTTATTAGATAAAAAAATGATTTCATCAACCCTTTATAAGAAAGATTACTCAACATTTTCAACCAATTTTCCTTGCACATAATAGTGGTTAGGCCATGAAGAATAATTTGAATTGAATTTCATGATATATATATATATTAGTTATTTAAGGAAAAAATAGAAAATTATTTACAAAATGTGAATAAAAATTATGAGTGAAGTCCACTTGAATCATCATGAATGAATCCATGTTTTGACATGATTGTTGTAGGGTGGTACAAAATATATTCATTTATTTCTACTAGTACATCACAAAAACTGATTAAGGTTGTCCCACTTGAGGTGATTTCATGATTGAGCACCTACTATTTCTAGTTCACCTAATTATCTACTTATAAAAACAATGAAATTTTGGTATTTTCTCACATTGAATGAAAACATATAATTTAAACATGAATATGTGATGAAAAAAGAATGATGTTAGAAAGAAAGGGGATCCTCCTAGGATAAAACATAGAGAAAAAATTCATCATCTCATTATTAGTTTAAAATTTAATTATTGAACACAATCCATAATATGTGAAAACATCCTCTTATTACTAGGTTGTGAATATATGATGCACTCAATCAAATATAACATATATCTACCTCCTCGATCGAGTGAAAATAATATAGAATAAAAAGCTAAGTCTTAGGTAGAAATTGGAGACACAAATATGACTTGTACACTAAGATACCCCTAGACCTAACTATAATAAAATAAGAAATAGTAATAATGAATGTGAAAAGACTTAGGTTCAACACTAATTCATCCCCCGATAGATTCCTCAGGTTAGTTACTCATGATCATGAGTATTAGAGGTCATAGTGGAGAAGAATGCGGTGGAAACAAAGAAGATAAAAATGAGATAATGAGAGGAATAATGAAACTAATATATCTTAAAAATAAATAATACTATTATAATATAAAATAAACTACAAAACTCAAAAAATGGATAACTATAATTTCCAAAAACTTTGAAAAGAAGGTGGGGTAAATTTTTATAGGAAAAAGCGAAAAAAATTCACTCCAGACATGTATTCCTAAATTTTACACATGTTAGACACATTAAATGGAATAATTTAAAAAAAATTTCTTTTAGAAAGTTTTTACTCTTTGTCTTGTGCATTCTACCACTAAATTTATGTTTTTTTGAAAAGTTTTTTAAAATTTTAAACCCATTTACTATAGAAACTTATTCTATTATGGATGACACTTATTTTTACCTATATCTAGTTTCCCATGAATTTATGGACTTAAATTTAATGACTAGGATTTTCTTGATTTTATTTTTTGAAAATTTCTTGGAAAATTCAAAGACCAGGCGATGAGACGACGTGCAATTCCGAGGCCCAGTATGCCTGGAATGGTTCAGGAAAAAATATTAAGATTTTAATAGTGTACATGAGATATTTTCCTAAAAAAGTGGAATAAGTTCTAAACAGGTGCCCGAATCAGAGATCAGAGGGCATCGTTGAGCTTAGAGTAGTGTCTTTACCCAAGGCGTGACTAAAGTTTAGTCAACACCAGACTTTTGTGAAAAAACAAAAAAATGGAATAACCGTAAATAAAATAATTAAATTAAATTATTTTATTTTTAAAATACTAATAAATCATAAAAGTCAACTTAGATTGGAAATAAGACATCGCCGTTGAGTTCTTAAGGGGGAGTTTTCCTTAGGCGAGGCCTAAGATTGTCCAACACATGCCAACTTTGAAAGATAGTTTTTGGACGTGAAAATCATTAAAATATTTAATAAAAATATTTTATTTAATGTTATGTGAGAAAAAAATGGTAATTTCCCTTTTTAATAATCCTTGTTAGAAATCCAAGGTTATCTCTATAACCCTGGAGTTTTTCTAAGGTAAGGAGAAGGGGGTTCTCTCGCCAACGATGATAGATTATAGGTCAAAAATCAGATCAAGCATCAATGAATTGATGCAGCTTCTCCCTTTGTCAAGGACTAATCCAAACCTCAAGTAGGGTGTGTGTTTTAAATTCCTTCTTTTCTCTATTCTTGGAGTTAAATGATGAACATGAATCAACCCACAAATAGGTTGACCCACGGTTTTCTCATTCTTGCGAGAGGGATTATTTGGAGAAATTATATTGGAGAAATTTTTTGTTATGGTTTGTTTATCTTGACCATTATTATAGAACATATTGAGGACATAATGAAAAAACATCCTAGGTTCATTCCTCAGATTTATATTTGTGAATTTTCCCCCAATCGTTCTTCATATTCTTCATGTTCTTTGTAGGAATATGAGCGGAAATTCATTGTGCGTCTGTTTCTTGGTGCAACGATCCTAAACCATAGATCCAACATCGTGATGATCTAGAAGAGGTGCAATAACAATGGTGGAAGATGGATTGACATGTTTCATGATTAATAATCCTTCAAACTTTTTTTAGAGGAATGCATCACAACATTGATCCGAGCCCAGGGTGATGAAGAAAGTGACTAGAGGATTGTGGAGGTTCATTAGTTTCAAAAAATAGAGCACTATAGGCTACTCGGTGGCCCACAAAAGGTCCACCAGTGCGCCGGAAATGACACACAGTGGTGGATTCTTGTGGGTGTAGCAGCCAAAGGCGGTCTGCTGGTGGGGTGGTCGGCGGAGGAAAAATGAGGCCCGCCGGGGGTCGTGTGGGAGCTTGTAGTGGCCTGCCGCATCGAATGCAGCGATGCCTGCGTTGAACACGGCAATGCCTGTGTTGAATAGTGCATGTGGCTAAGACGTGTGTGGGGCAGCTGGATGGACACATGGTTGGGCGATCGTGTGGACAAGGTGGGATGTAGCTGGACTGGGCCTTGTCCGGCAGAGCAGAATCAGCCCTCATGTGCGGGCTGGACCAGGTGATTTGGGCCACTCTGGCAGCCTAGCAGTCCATCGGGTCAGGTCCAACATGCCCAATGAGCCGAGGCACATGGGTTTGTCCAATTCAGACTGGGCCAGTAGGTTGGGTCGAGTTGGATGGACTCGTGTCGGGTCGGGTCGACCAGTGGGTTGGGTCGGACCCAGACCAGACCCAAACCAGACCCTTTTCAGTAAAGCGGCCATAACTTTCAAATGGGATTTCCGTTTGACAAGACTTCTACAACATTGGGACCCTTGTAATGAGGCATTCCTTTTGATATGACTTTGTGGGTTTTTAGTTGGACTAGTAGGGGTTGGCATTGTTCTATTTGTATTTCTTATGAGGTTTCGATGTAGAATCTTATTCCCATCATAGAGGGTGACATCGGAGGATGAGATCATACCCTTTGTCTTTCTTATAAAGGTTCGATACAGGATCCCATTCCCATCATAGAGGATGACCCATGTTCTTAAGTGAGTTTTCTCTGCTTGGATTCGACAGTTGACTTAGCGGGTTGGAGCATGTATCACACCAAGAGGCCTGGTCGATCCTCACCTCCCTTTGTGGTACCTTATATAGGGTTTTTGGACAAGGTGTGACCAATATTTACATAGGAACCTATCCCCTATCTAGGATTATGCTTCCAGTATGTTGAGGAGTCCCCTTAGTGAGCCCTAGGTGGGAGGACCCCCTATCTATGTATCGAGATCAGATTCTTTCCATTCTACGTGACTAAACCTGATGAGAATTCTTTAGTCAGTTTTCAGCGATTGATGTTTGGATGTGACTTGGTGAATATGTGACTCGGGGGCTTCATGATTTATCGACACTCTGTGTGTTACCGACACTTCATGGTTACCAACACTCTGTGTGTTACCGACACTCTATGTGTTACTGACACTCTGTGTGGTACCGACACTCTGTGTGTTACTGACACTCTGTGTGCTACCGACACTCTATGTGTTACCGAAACTCTGTGTGTTACCAACACTCCATGTGTTATCGACACTCCATGTGTTACTGACATTCCGTATGTTACCGAAACTCTGTGTGTTACCGATAATCTGTGTCTTAGTGAGACTGGATGTCTTAGGGAAACTACATGACTTATCAAGACCATGAGTTCTCTTGGATACTTTTGGTATACCTTTTCTATGTGCTTACTATTAGATAGCTCGAGGAGTGAGATCTCCTAGAACAAGCATACTATGAGTGGAACCATGTAGCTGGCATTGGATTAGACCTCGATTCTTGGAATTCATTATGCGTATACCTAGATGTTCTTTTTATATGTGTTGTAGACACGTACATGTGTTGAGATGAACATTTCTTCTTAGTGATGTTTCCTTTTTGGTATTTTACTTTGTGTTTCGGGGTGTCCTACTGAGTATTGTTTTAATCACCCCTGTACGAGCTTTTCCCACAAGTGTTGTGTCTTATGCAGATGATTGATTCTTTAATAGAGTCCTTGGTGTACCAGGGCTAGGTGGTGCTTAGAGTGACTCGACAGACGAGGTGTGCGTCTGCGGCTTTAGATATCTGTTTCTGTACCTACCCTTCAGGTAGGGTTTTCTGTAGAGGAGTTACAGGGACTTGTACTTTTAATTTTCCTTTTTTGGGCTTGTATTCTTTCCCCATTTACTTCCAGTTTTCTACTATCGTACACTGTGTTGGAATCTTAGTGATATGCCTGTTTTTTTTACTTAGTGTTTTCAGTTCATATTTTTTTCTTGGTGACGTGTGCATGTGTATAGGCACATAAGAAAATGCCTCCCATTAATGGGATATGCCTACTCAGTGCTAGTCTCCAGCCCCTAGCCTATGGGATGCAAGAATAGGGTAGTCACGACATGGGCCCCTCTGGGACAGGTTGTGACCGAGTGGTATCAGAGGAGGTCAATTCTACCTTAAGGACCAAAAGTCAGTGAGTTTTGTTTTGGGGAAACAATGTTAAATGTATCGAGTTCATATTTCAGGTAAGGGAATCTGGTGTTGGTATGGGGATTGACGTATCCATACACCTAGACACTAAATTCTACTTTTTGACTCAGTACATAAAAACACTAGTTGCAGGGGAAAAAATTATGGGACATGCATCATATAAGAATGGGTTGTGCTTTCTATATCCTTCTTGAGTAAGCTCACAAGGTATACTATATTGACTGTGATACATCTTGTTTTACTTCAAGATGATTCCACATAGACAACCATCCAAGATTCCACCACATGATCATGAGGATGATCTAAAGGGTAATGAGATATTGGTACAAAGATTATTACTAGAGACAACACTCTGGGCGGTGTACCAACTATACCACCACAAGTAAAGGATCACATGGTACATGTAGTACCAGTGTATGGGATGCGCAGGCTGAGAGCACTTCATGATTTTTAGTAATAGAGACCCTGTAGGTTCTGAGGCGATCCCAACTCTTAGGTGGATGAGGACTGGATTTAGGAGATGACTGAGTTTTCCATCCAATTAGGGCACTGATAGATTAGATGGTGGTTGTGGTGGTGATCCTTTTACGTGGCTCAACAGGGTGATGATGGGGTTTAGATTACCCGATCTTACGATGAGTTTACTCTTCCATTTTTTTATAAGAGGTGGTGCCTCAGTCAAAGAACAAGGCACAATTTATTAAAAAAAGAGAAAACATGTTACAAAAGATGGAAATACAAAAAATTTATTACAATCTTTATCATAAAAAGGGATCAAATCACCAGGAAAATCATCCTTCCATGTAATGTCCTGGTTGACCCCCTTGTTTTCAAGACCATCAGCAACCATGTTCGCTTCACGGAAGGCATGTGAAGAAATGTATTTGATATCCAAGAGTGAAGCAAGCCAATTCGTCCAATGGGAGGTAAGTGGCCAGGCAAGATGCGTCACCCCCTTCCAAATAGCTTGAACTATTATATTTGAATCACTTTCAATCCAAAGGTTATTACAACCTTTTTTTGGCCAAGTCCATGGCATGAATAACCCCCAACATTTCTGCTTCCAATGACAAGGCCATACCACAACCTGCAAAGAAGCAACCATGAAACCTACCAAGAGAGTCTCTGAAAATTACCCCACATCCAGCAGGTCCTGGGTTTCCTTTCGAAGCACCATCAACATTCACTTTGATCCATACTGGAAGCGGAGCTTTCCAGAATACTTAAAAAGTGCATCGTGGTTTCCTGTAGGAACCATCAATCCATAGATGGTGAAGTATCTCAAAATCACCAATAGTGTTGTCACAGTGAGCTTTCTAAATCGAGTCAGCCTCTCATATGGAAATGAGAATCCATACCTTACCTGCCTTACCTGCATTAAGACTAGATGAGAAGTTATTAAAAAGGATATTATTTCTCACCTTAGAAGCTAAGGGCTATGCGTTCCCAAGATCTTCTATAGCTCCAGTAGGAAGATATGTTGGTATCTGAGTATTCATCAAGGCATACCGATCTTTCCAGGTACTCGATGAATACAATACATGACAGTGCTTCAGGGCTCAGAACTTCGAGCAAGATATGTTTAGGGACATATAATCCAATGGTATTCCTCTGTGCATTCTTACTTATTCTAGGGTGCTAGAGAGACCTTTGTGGTTTAAATTCACTTGGATTATTTGATACAACTAGTGAATTTCAGTAGTGGGAAAGCAGGGAAATGGTGGACGGGCTACTGAGGCAGAGACAGTGATAGGAATAGATGGATCTACAGGGTAGAAAATGTCACATAGGAGTTGGGAGAGCAATAATAGGTGGTGTAAATTTCGACATATTACCACCACCACCCCCAAGTGGTCCACACTAGGCTCATGTAGCTAGAGGAAAAGGGAGGGGATAACTGTACGCGATCAAGGCGTATGACCCAAGGGCTCCAAGAATAATTTGAGGTACAATTTTTGTCTACTCTTAGCTACCGTATTGATAGAAATAGGTGCTAATAATTCTTTCCTTGTCATGAATATTTTTTGAGACCTATATTTTCTCGTTAAACCGTTGACTTGATCCTTACATCTAGAGATACATACAGGAGGATACTTGATAATAACACTAGTGATGATAGTGTGATCTAACCCTTGAGGCGAGAGTTTTGGTTGGAACCTATTGGTGATGACATTGAGGCCTTATGATGTCATTTTTGGTATGGATTGGTTATCGATAGTCCATGATCAGATTGACTATTTTAGACATAGGGTGTGGTATGTTTGCAGTAATAAAACATGGTTTTCCTTAGTTGGAGAAAAAGGAAACCCATATAGCGTATGATAGACTCATGCATAGGAGGGTGCAACTGATCACTCATGAGTCGGCTAGCCTTACCCTTAGAGTAGTAGATGTTGTGAGTTTTCTGTTCCTAGTAGTAGTAGAAGAGTACAAGGATGTGTTTCTAAAAGATGTATCTAGGATTACCTTTCCACCGGGAGATCGATTTCTACGTTGTTCTACACCCTGGGATGACACCGATATTAGCATCAGTATATCAGATGGCTTTCACAGAGCTTCACAAGCTGAGGGTGCAGTTGGAGGACTTGCAGATAAAGGGAGTAGTAAGATATAGTGTATGTGGTTATGTGTGGATTACCAATGATTTAACCAAGTGACTGTGGAGAACTATTATCCACTACCAAAGGATCGATGACCACTTTGATCAGTTGAAAGGGGTGTAGTGGTTCTAGAAAGTTGACCTTCGATCAAGCTATCACTAGTTGTGAGTATGGGATGAGGATATACTGAATATGGATTTCATATGACGTTATGGTCACTATGGGTACTTGGTGACGCCCTTTGACATGATGAATTCCATAGCAGTGTTCATGAGACTCATGAACTAGATCTTTCAGCCATGAATTGAAAGGGGAAGCCTTTTTTGTGAACAGAGAGGTGCTAGAAAGATTTTTAGCAATTGAGATGGAGTTCGAGGAGTTCCCCAATATTTAGATTTCTAGAGGCGGGAGTTGAGTATGTAGTGTTATAAGATGCATTAGGAACCAAACTGGGTTGTGTCATGATGCAGAGGCAAGCGATGATTTCCTATGGTTTGCACTAGTTGAGACCACATGAGAAGAACTATGAGACTCATGATCTTGATATAGAAATGGTAGTCTCCGCATTGAAGATGTGGTGACACTACCTGATGGGAACTAAATTTATCATCTACCCTGATCACAAGAGTCTCAAGTATATCTTCTCTCAGAAGGACCTGAACTTGAGACATAGGTGATGGTTAGAGTTCCTCCATGACTATAACTTTGAGATAATCAATAATCCTAGGAAGAGGGATGTGGTGGATGATTCTCTTAGTAGGAAATCTAGTTTGTAGTTACTGAATGAGGTTCTAGATTAGTTGGACTTATTATAGTTATCCTTCATGGATAGATATTAAGAAGCTTACCTTTGATCGATGGTTGTTTCCCCTCCACTCTTATAGTGAGTTAGAAAGGCACAACTCGGTGATACCCGCAATGAGACTTTACAAGATCAGATTTCCATAGGGAATACCCCTAATGGATATTCGAAAGGTGGGGATCATGTTGTTATTTTTAGATTATTCACAGTAGTATCAGTGGTGTTCTAGGTGGAGTTTTGAGGGAGTACCATAAATTCCCCTTTTTATCCACGACATGTCCAGTTCTCATGACAATAGTGGATACCTAGAGTGGTGAGATGCATCGAGATATGCATATGGGTGTTTAGAAGGACACTGGGGATGATAAAACAGGTTGAAGATGGGATTACCTATTGATATGAAAGCTTAGTTCTTGTTTGAATCAATTTCTTGGTTTATCAACTCACCGTGTCGAGCCCCCTATACTTAAAAGGGGTTTCTACCTTTCTTTCTTGGGGTTCTAGGAAGGATGTGGAAAAGGATATTGATGGACTTCATGATGGTTTTACCATGTAGGTTTAGGAGACACGATACCATCTCAGTGATCATTGACCGACTCACCAATTCAGACAATTCACAACTTTTTGAGAGAAGAGTTCAGTAGAGAGCTTGGGATGCCTCCACGTGCAGGAGATATGTTTACTCCATGGAATCCCATCAATGATAGTTTCTGATCGGGATGCTCATTTTTCATCATAATAATGGATATTGAGGATCATTAGGAGAGAATCCTCTACGGGTAGTCCATTCCTTTACTGTGTGCATAGTGGCAGCACGAGAATCTCCAGAAGAGCACATGGGAGTAGGAGGCTCAGATTCATGCTCGATGCCCTCATCTGTTTGGGTATCCCTTGGTTTAGATGGTGGGGATGTAAAGCCTTAAGGTGGGGATAATTTAATGACTCATATTTTCCTGAATTTATTTTTATAAAATTTCTAGGAAAATTTTGAGACTAGCCACTGGGACGAAGTGCGATTCTGAGGCCCGGTGTGCCCGGAACGGTTCGGAAAAAAATGTTATGTTTTTAATAGCATGCATGAGTTATTTTACTAAAAAAGTGGAATAAATTCTAAAAGGGTTTCCAAATAAGAAATACAAGGGCACTATTGAGCATAGAGAAATGGATTTACCCAAGGCGCGACTTAGCTTTAGTCGACACATGCCTTCTGTGGAAAAACCTAAAAATGCCATAACCGTAAATAAAATCATTAAATAAAATCATTTTATTTTTAAAATCTTAATAACTCATACATGTTAACTCGGATCGGAAATCTGATACCACCTTTGAGTTCATAAGGGGGTGTTTTCCTTAGGCGAGGCCTAACCTTGGTCGGTGTAGGCAAGATGTGAAAGATAGTTTTTGGATGTGAACGTCATTAAAATATTTAATAAAAATATTTTATTTAACTTTACATGATGACACAGTGGTAGTTTCCATTTTTAATAATCCTTATCAGAAATATAGGTTTATCGTTATAACCCTGGAGTTTCTCTAAGGAAAGAAGAAGGAGGCTCTCTCACCGCCGCCAATAGATTAGAGGCTGTAACTTGGATCAAGCATCGATGAATCGGCGAATGATGACAATGCAGATTCAACCTTCATCAATGACCAATCCAAAACCTAGGTAGGGTGTGTGTTTTAAATTCCCTCTTTTCCCCATTCTTGGAGTCAAAAGATGAATGCAGATCAACCCAAAAATAACTTGACCCGTGATTCGCTTGTTCTTGTGGGAGAGATTATTTGCAGGAATTATGTTGGGGATGATATTTATTATGGTTGTTTATCTTGATTTTACTTACAGAACAAATTGATGCTAGAAAAAAAATAGTCAAGGTTCATTCCTCATGTTTCTATTTGTGCATTTCTCCCCAAATTTTTCTTCGCATTCTTCATGTTCTTTGTGGTAATATGAATGGAAATTCGTTACGCATTCGTTTCTTGGTGAAACGGTCCAAAATCAGAGATCCAACATCGTGATAACCTAGAGGAGGTACGAAGATGATGGCAGTGGATGGATTGATATGTTTCAAGAGTAATTTCCCTTTGATCATTTTTTGGAAAAATGCATCACAATATTGATCTGAGCCCAGGGAAATGAAGAACGCAATCCAAGGATCACAGAGGTTCCTCTATTTTGAAAAATAGAGCACTAGAGGCTACCCGGTGGCCTGCAGAAGGGGCCACTAGTGTGCCGGTGTTGTCATGCGGTGACGACCACTTGCGGGTGTGGCGGCCAAAGGCGGTTCTCCGGTGGGGCGACCAGAGTATAAAAAATATGGCCTGCTGCATTGAATACATTGGTGCCCATGTTAACCAGTGCACACGGATGAGCCACGTGCGGGGGAGTTGGTTGACCATGCGGTCAGGTGACCGTGTGGACTAGGTGGGACATGGCTAGATTAGGCCGCATCTGGAAGAGTAGAACCAACCTGAATGTGCGGGCCATAATGGGTGAGCTAGGCCGCTCCGACGACCCAACAAGATGGACCCAACAAACCATCGGGTGAGGTCATCCAGACCTGGGTTGGGTCAGGTTAGCCAGATTGGGTCGACTGATGGGTTGGGTCAGACCTAGACCAGACCCTTTTCAGTAAAATGACCATAAATTTTAAACAAGAGTTCTATTTGATGAGACACCTATGGATTTCGTACCCTTGCAATGAGGCGGTCCTTTGAGATGAGTTGATGGGTTTTTAGTTGGACCAGAAGGGGTTGGGAGCATTCTATTTTTCTTTACTATGAGGGTTCGATGTAGAATCTTGTTTCCATCATAGAGGGTGACATCAGAGGATGAGAGAGTACCCTTGGTATTTCCTATGGAGGTTTGATGTAGTACCACATTCCTGTAATAGATCATAACCTGTGTTTTGAAGTGAGTTGTCTCAGCCCGACTTCGATGGTTGACTTAGCAGGTTGGAGCATGCATCACACCGAGAGGCCCAGTCGGTCCTCACTTCCCTTCATGGTATCTTAGATAGGGTTTTTGGAAAAGGTGTGGCCAATATTTACACGGGCACCTATCCCCTATCTTTTATGATGTTTCCAGTAGGGCGAGGAGTCCCCCCAAGTGAGCCTTGGGTGGGAGGACCCCCAATCTGTGTATCGAGATAAGATTCTTTCCATTATATGTGACTAGACCCGATGAGCATTCTTTGAGCAGTTTTCATCGGTTGATGTTTGGCTGTGACTTGGTGACAACATGACTTAGGGGATACATGAATTATCAACAATCCGTGTGTTACCAACACTATGTGTGTTACCGACACTCCTTGTGTTACTAACACTCCATGTGTTATCGAAACTCCATGTGTTATTGACATTCTGTGTCTTAGCAAGACTGGATATATTAGGGAAACTAAGTGACTTATAAAGACCATGCATTATCTTGGATACTTTTGGTAGACCTGTTCTACGTGCTTACTATCAGATAGCTCAAGGAGTGAGATCTCTTGGAATGATCATGCTACGAGAAAAACTGTGTAGATGGTAGTGGATGAGACCTTGAGTCTTGGAATCCTTTACAAGTATACTTGAATGTTCTTATTATATGTGTTGTAGAAATATACTTGTGTTGATATAACTCTATCTTCTTAGTGATGTTTCCTTTGTGTTATTTTACTTTGTGTTTTGGGGTGTCCTATTGAGTGTTGTTTTACTCACCCCTACACGGGGTTTCCCCGCACATGTCATGTCTTATGCAGAAGATCAATGCTTTGACAGAGTCCTTGGTGGACCAGGGCTAGGTGGTGCTTAGAGTGACCCAAAATATGAGGTGTTGTTTTGCAGCTTCAGATAGCTATTTCTGTACCTACCCTTCAGGTAGGGTTTTATGTGGAGGAGTTCCAAGGACTTGTACATTTACTCTTCCTTTTTGTTGGGCTTGTATTCTGGCCCTGTTTACTTTTAATTTTCTACTGTCGTACTCTGTGTTGGCATCTTAGTGATATGCCTGTTTGTTTACTTAGTGTTTTTAGTTCAGTTTTTTTTCTTGGACACACATGTGTGTGTACAGGTACTTAGGAAAATGCCTCCCATTTGTGGGATATTACTACTCAATGCTAGTCACGATCCCCTAGCCTATAGGAGGTGGGCTTGGGTTAGTCACGACACAGGCTCTTCTAGGAAGAGTTATGACATTGAAAGATGTAGAATCATATGGGTCCATAGTTATAAAAATTTTTTCTACAGATTTACTATTTCTCCATGTAAAATTTCAACTCAATCAGGCTATCCATTTGTGATATATAGGCCCATCTTCAAAATTTTCTAGATCTGAGCACATATTCCAATGTCTGATTTGTGAGCTTATTTTGGGCCTCAAAATGATGGATTCATCTCTTAGTCCTGTTTATTGAAATGAATCCCAACAAACAAAGAAGCCTGCATAAAAGAAATTTTTCAATATATATTATTTTATATAACGGTGTGTCCAAAAAAATGACTTAAATTAATTAAAATTTTAAAAATATACCATTTTCACAATTAAGATCGGAATACTTCTAAAACCATAAAATGTAATAATTTCCCATAAAATAAAACTTTTTTGGGATTAAATCATTGAGATTAAAATTTAAAATTATTTAAAATTTTGGATCTTTCAAGAAACATTTATTTAACCAGGCTTTAATAGATTGTAAAACAAGTATTTCATTTCTAATAATTAGTATTTCATCGATATAAACTTTTAATAAAATGACCATACTCCCACTAAATAAATTATTGACACAAGGCCAAAATATGTTCTTTATGAAACCAAATTTTGTTATGGATTCATCAAATTGAATGTTACATGGAATAGATGATTTCTTTAATCCAGAAATGGATCTTTACAATTTTCATACCATGTTAGCATCCTTTGGAGTCATAAACCCTTCAGGTTGTGTTATATAGACATATTATTTAAGGTTCCCATTAAGTAAATCTGTTTTTACATCTATTTTTCAAATCTCATAGTCATGGAATGTTATGATAACAAGTATAATTATAATGTATTTCATCATATCAACTGGTGAAAAGGTTTCATTATAGCCTATACCTTGATGCTGGTTGAACCCTTTTGTAATCAGTTGTGCCTTATAAGTACTAACTTGTCTGTCCATATCCACTTTCTTCTTGAATATGTATTTAAAACTAATTATATTTACAACCACTAGGGTATCTACCAAAATAAAGACTCAGTTTTGGTACATGGAGTCCATTTAAGAATTCATAACTTCTTGACACTTGGAAAAATATGTGCTACTTACTACTTCCTTGTAGGTTACGAGTTCATTATTATCAATTAATAACAATTAACCATCCTAAGTGACTAGAAAACTATATATTTTAGGTTATATAACCTATATTGTACTCCTACATAGTACTTTTGTCTCTGGAACTTCTTCTTCTGTGAGGATTTGTGGAATCCATTACTATTCCAACTCTTGTATACCTTGAGCCCGGACTTCATAAAAGTCTATCTTTTTCCCACTATCTATTTTAGATATGTTCTCCCTCTCAAGGAATATGGAGTGTATTTCCACTATTAACTTTATTTATGATAGTTCTTATAAGTAATATCCCCTTGTTTCCTTGGTGTATCTTATAAAGGTACACTTTGTGCCTCAAGGTGCAAGTGTGTTTCCCGAAGAGTCCTTAAAAATGCTTTGCAACTCTATACATGTAAGTATGAAAATACAAGTTTCCTTTCACCCCACAATTGGTATAAAATACCATTATTCACTTTAATTAGAACTTGGTTTAGTATTTGTGATATTTTATGTAACATGTATACCAAAAAGTATAATAGAAGACTTGTATGACTCATCATTGATCACACCATGTCCAACAAGGTGAGGTTCCTCCTTTTGATTACACTATTCTATCATGGTGTATATGGAGGAGTGAGTTGGGATAGAAACTCAAACTTCGGTAAATAATCAATGAATACTTTATTAAGATATTCTTCACCATGATCTAAGTGGGGGTTTTTAATCTTCTTATAAAGATAGTTCTCAAATTCATTCTTAAATTCTTTAAATTTGTCAAAAGAATATGACTTATACCTCATTAACTATACATATTCATATTGATAAAACACAATTTTGTTGAATATTTTATTGATAATAAATGAAAAAATTTCCTCACATTGTGTTAAATTTGTTTATTTATAAAAATATTTGGGATTAGATCATTCATTTGAAAATTTGATGGAAATTCCAGTTTTACCCTTTAAAAATTCACTGTAGTATTTCAAACATAAATAATTTTATTTAAATTATTTGAAATTAATATTTTTTAAATGTGTTATTGACTTAATTTTATATAACTTTTATTCAGGATATGTGCGTTAAACCATGCATTTAGTTGGTAAAAATGGTCCATGAAGTCAAATTTGGGATAGAATCTCCAGATTGGACATTGGTTATATATTTGGGCCATAACTTATTCATTCGTGATTGTATTAGGACCAAATTTTGAGAGAAGATCTAGGACACAGTTAATCATAAATAATCCTTCTGGAAATATAGATGATTCATGCGTTTCATGGTCAAACAGTCGGTGAATGTTGAATTAGCTTATTTGGCCGAATTTATCCCTTCACACTTGAAACCTCTTTAAACCTAGCCTCCCCTCCACTCTATAATTTTTTTTATAATTTAGAGGGTTTGGGACGTGAATTAGGATATTTAAGGTATATGAGAATTAGTTTCACTCAAATCATCCAACCATTTTAATAGGGGTATCTCTTGAAGCAAAGATCCCATCATCAAAGCCCCGTCCTTCTTCTTCTTCATGTTGTAATGTTTTCATTTTCATAATATACTTCTTTATTACTCTTATATTTATTATATTTTATTCTTTTTTTTTTAATTTTATTCTTATTTACTCATCCTATTTTGACTGGAATCAATAGTAAAAACTAAATTGGGTTATACCCTTTCAAAACATTTCCAAATGAAAAACTTTCTACAATGACTACACTGCCCATGGAAGAGTAGTTCTTTTTAGTAATCGATCTAACTATAATCTACTTCATTAATTTATTTTGAATCAATGAGATACTGTAATTCACATAATATGATCTATTAATTGAGTTTTTAATTCAAATGAAACTAATCAAGTAATTGAATAATAAACACAAAACACGTGAGGTCGAGAATTGTGTGAATTGTGAGAGGCTAACTTAATCGGTAATTCAAAACCACACGAGATCAATTTGTAGAGTTAAAAAATAATACCTAAACTAAATTAGTCCTAATTTAAAGAATGGATATTTCCTTAATTTACCACTTACCATAATCTATCCTTAGAATATCAATCAAAACAGGGTGCTGTGATTGCATGTTCCGAAGATAGCCTAGGGTTTCATTCACTTCATCTTTGTGGTAAAGTTAATTATCGTAATGTTTGGGGGTTAACAAGATAGGGGATAATAATTTAGTGGATGTTAATTTAAATTATAATGATAAATAATTGAGTGAATAGGTAGAGTTAGATCAATTACGCCTTTTAAAATATTTTCTTAAAAAACATCTTCTTGTTGTGACTTTTTAATCGAACTTCATTTAAAAAAGTATAGTCTTCTTCCAGAAAACTTATTCTAGTTTTATAAAAGATAAAACCCCAATCCTTTCAAGTAGTGTGTTTATTTTATTTTATTTTATTTTCAAAATACCTTTATTAAGTTGTTTTAATTACTGCCTCTTTGATAGACGTCCTAGGTCATCCACCCTGAAACTAATAAATTTCTCTGAAGATCAAATAAAACTAAGAGCATTCCCATTTTCACTTGATGGAGCTACAAATGATTGGATGTATTATTTTCAACCTGAATATGTAACATGTTGGAATGATTTGAAACATCTTTTCTTATAGATACTTTTTCCAGAATCAAGAACCACTTCCATTCATAAGGATATCTCAGGGATCAAGCAAGCCCAAGGGGAGTCAATGTATGAGTAATGGGATCTATTCAAGAAGCTGTGTTCAAGATGCCCACATCACCAAATCAGTGAGAAACTCCTAATCCAATACTTCTACGAAGGACTCACACATATGGAGAGGAGCATGGTGGATGATGCGGCTAGAGGAGCATTGGTGGACAAGACACCAATGGATACATGTGCATTGATTGATAAGATGACCCAAAACTCCCAATAATTTGGTGATCAAGGTACACCACATGTCATGGGAGTACATCAGGTAAGTCATTCTCTTGAGATTCATTTGATTGATACCAAGCTATAATAATTGACCACTCTGGTGAAGTAGATTTCTTTGGCTCAAAAAACATACCAACCCACTTCTATGAGGCCATGTGTCATTTTCACTGAAATAGACCACCCAACTGACTATTTCCCCCAATTACAAGAGCCAAAGGATTGTGCAGTGGTATTCCCTGGGAGACCATATCAGAAACAACAACAGCCGCATCCCCAAAAGAGGTTTGATTCCTTTTCACCAGCATACAAACAAGGGTGGAAGGATCAATCAGACATGAGGTAATCCTCTGGAAAACTACAAAGGCCCTCCTTTTAACAAAACTTTCAGCAGCCTCCACCTTAACAACAAGGTTTCCAATAACCCCAAAGGCTATTTGAAGCTCATGCATCAACAAGTCAGCAACAAGGGAATCCCCAAACCAAGGTAGATTCTAACACTGATGACCTTTTGAAACCAATTGTTCTTAATCAATAGAATGATCTAAAGAGACAAGGTTCAGAGTAGAGGGATTTGAAGACACATATGAGGAAAATTTCCACCGCCCTCCATGAATTGGTAAGTAAGAACTCTAGAAATATTCCTTCCCAAACTACTCCAAATATCAAGGGGAATGTTAGTGTCATCACATTGAGAAATGGGAAGAAAACAACTGATACATCTGCACCTATCGTTCTATTGGGATTCACCTAAACTCTGGAGAATCCCCATTCCCTACCAACTGATGAGCAATCCAAGGAGAAAGATAAAGGCAAGAAAAATATTGATTATGTTCCTTCTAAACCCCTTCCATTTACAAATAGAGTTGTACAAACCAATAATATGATTGAAGAGGCGATGAAAAAAAAGTTTTGTACACATTCAAGTGTGTGGAGATCAACATCCCTCTACTTGAATCCATCAAGAAAATCTCAAGGTATTCAAAATTATTAATAGAACTTTTTACCAATCGAAGAGGGATCAAGGTAAATGAGAGGATCAATCTTGGAAGGAATGTGTCATCACTCATTACACCAACTCTATCAATTCCAAGAATGTTCAAGGATCCAGGGACATTCACCATCCCATGCACCATAGGGGAGTTGCACTTTTCTAATGCTCTGTGATTTAGGAGCACTTCCATGAATGTAATGCCTCACTCTATATTTTCTTCTTTACAGGTTGGTGAGTTGAAGCCGACAAGAGTAGTGGTGTTGCTGGAAAATAGAGCTACAACATATCTAGTGGGATTCCTTGAGGATGTACTTGTCTGGGTAAGAGACATGATCTTTCCAGCATATTTCTACGTGCTTAACATGGAGGATGATCAGGTAAGTTCTCATACTACCATTATCTTAGGTAGAACCTTCATCAAAATTGAAAAAACTATCATAAATGTCAATGAGGGTACAATTTCCATGGAGTTTAGAGATGAAGTTGTGATATTTATTGTCATGGAATCCATGAAGTACCCCTCATAAGACCATTTTGATTTTTTATCTCCCATTTTGAACCACCAAGTAAAAACCACATGGATTTTGATTGTCCTATTCTTAGGGAGATTATGATTATTAGTTCTAGTTTGATTTCTATGAGAACTTCCACACATGTTTCTGATACAAAATCCTCTCTTGGATTTGATTTTGATGTTGATTCATATACTTATTTTGATCACATTCACTCTAATTATGACTTGGATATTGAGTATGCTGATGGATTTGATGTTTTATTTTATGATTATGATGATTTCTATTCTGATACATATGCTATTTATGAACATATTTCAGTTCCTTCGATATCTCCATCTATACACCACCCCCTACACTAAAACTCAAGCCATTGACACCAAATCTCAAATACTCATACTTGTTAAGTGGCGAGAGATTACCTATTATAATTGCTAATAATCTTATTTTTGAGCATGAAGATTTTTTTTTGAATCTTTTGAGGGATAACATCAAGGAAATAAAGTGGAACTTAGATTACATATAAGGTATTATCCCCTCCATTTGCATGCATAATATTATTTTGGAGGATGGGGATAAACCGATTTGGTAGCCACAAAGGAGACTGAATCCAACTCTTTTGTAAGTTGTTCAAAAATAAGTTGAAAAATTGCTTGAGGAAGGAATAATTTATCCCATTTTAGATTCCTAGTCAGAGAGTCCTATTCAGGTTGTGACTAATAAAAGTGGTGTTAATATTATTAAAAATGATAAATATGAGTTAGTTCTAATGAGATTGCAAAACAGTTGGCGTGTGTGTATTGATTATAGGAAACTAAATTAGTCCACTCACAAGGACCACTTCCCCCTCATATTTATTGATCAGATTCTTGAGAGACTATATGGGAAGACACATTATTTTTTCTTGGATGGATTTTCTAGATAATTTTAGGTTCCCATTGCTCTGAAGGATCCGAAGAAGACAACATTCACTTATCCATTCGGTATGTTTTCCTACCGAAGGATGCCATTTGTACTTTGCAATGCCCCCGGTACCTTCCAAATATGTATGGTGTGTATTTTTTTTTATGATTTTATTAAGACCTACATGGAGTTATTCATGGATGATTTTATAGTGTATGGGTCTTCATTTGATGATTGTATCTCTAGTTTGGGAAAGTTTTTGAATTGTTGTATTGATAAGAATATGGTCTTGAACTTTGAAAAGTGTCATTTCATGGTAGAGCATGGCATTGTATTAGGGCATGTAGTGTCAAAACATGGGATAGAGTTTGATTGATCTAAGTTAGATATTATTTCATCCTTACCCTATCCTTCATGTGTGTGTGATGTTAGATATTTCCTAGGGAATCCAAGATTTTATCGGTGCTTCATCAAAAATTTTAGTAAGATTTCTCTTCTAATGTCATGATTACTTCAAAAGGATTCTGATTTTGTGTTTGAATATTCTTGAAGGAATTCATTTAATGAGATAAAGAAGTGTTTGACCACTCCACCAATCATACATCCCCCACGGTGGGAGATTTCTTTTGAGCTTATGTGTAATGCCTCCAACCACAAAGTCGGATCAGTCTTATCTCAGAGGGTGGAGGGATGCTCATATGTGATTGCCTATGCATCGAGGACATTAGATTCAGCCCAATCAAACTAAAAAAACACGAAAAAGGAGTTTCTTACTCTCATATTTTCTTTAGATAAATTCTGTTCATATTTATTGGGCTTTAAAGTAGTTGTTTTTTCTAACCATGCAGCTCTGAGGTACCTCTTAAAGAAGCCAAATGAAAATCCCATGCTTATTCGATGGATGACACTTCTTTAATAATTTGATATCAAGATAAAGGATAAGAAGGGGTCAGAGAACTTGGTGCCATACCACATGATTAGGCTTACTCACACACTAGAGGATGACACCTTGGACTAGGTACCACTTTGAGACAGTTTCCCTGATGAACATCTTTATTCCATCTTAGGTAAACATCCTTGGTATGAAAATTTAGTTAAATAACTTGTTGCCTCTAAAATCCCAACAAATTTAAAGAAACATCAAGTCTAAAAATTAAAGAGCGAGTCAAGATTTTATTTTTGGGATGATCTATACCTCTATCACATGTGCAGTGATCAATTTATTAGGAGGTGTGTTCCTGATCATGAGTTTGAGTCCATTTTAATTTTTTTTTCATACACTTACTTGTGGTGGACACTTTTGACCCCAATGGACAACTAGTAAAGTCTTATACTATGAATTATATTGGCCTAGATTATTCCATGATGCCCATGTGTTTTGTAAGTCATTATCTCATTGCCAACACACTGGGAACATTTCTAGGAGAAATGAGATGCCCCAACAACCCATACTATTCTGTGAGATTTTTGATGTATGGGGAATCGATTTTATGGTTAATTTTCTTAGTTTCTTTGGTTTTTTGTATATTTTAGTCACCTTTGATTATGTGAGTAAATGGGTGGAGGATAAGGACACTAGAACTGGTGGTTCTCATGTTGTAGTGGACTTTGTCAAGACACATATTTTTGTAGGTTTGGAGAACCAAATGCCATCATCAGTGAACAAGGGGCACACTTCTGCAATCAGAATTTGTCTTCCCTCCTTTTTAAGTATGGTGTGACACAAAAAACATCAACACCATACCACCCCCAAACAAATAGTCAGGATGAGGTTTCAAATCATGAGTTGAAACAAATTTTATAGAAAATCGTGTAGCCAAATAGGAAGGATTGGAGCAAGCACTTGGATGATGCATTGGGGATTATAGGACATCATACAAGAAACCCATTAGTATTTCATCATTTTAGATTGTTTTTGAGAAATCATGTCATCTCCCCATGGAAGTTAAGCATCGAGCATATTGGGCTATAAAGAAATGCAACATGGATTTATCCCAAGATGGAATTCAAAGGAATATGTAAATTCAAGATCTTAAGGAGATTTGATTGTATTCATATGAGAAATCAAGGCTCTACACGGAAATATCAAAAGCATCTCATGATATAATGATCCAACAAAGGGAGTTTCATATTGGAGAGAAATTCATTCTCTATAGTTCACAACTAAAGCAGATTCCTGGTAAGTTGTGTTCTAGATGGTTAGGTCCTTATATTATATCTAATGTTTTTCCTTATGGTGCAATGGAGATCGCACAAGAAGACACTAGAAGGAGATTTATATTCAATGAGTAACATTTAAAGAAATACATTGAGGGACTTCCAACTGATGCAGTGGATTTCATCACACTGCATGACCCCATCAACACTTGATCATATCAGGCTGTTCTTAAACCTCTCATTTTTATATTTTTTGTCATATTTAAAATTATACATTTCATGTTTATATATCATCTCGTAGGTTCACATTGAGGACAATGCTATATTTTAAATGTGGGGGTGGGGAAAAAATTTTGGGGTAGATATTTAGGATTTTCATTTGTGTGTTTTGTGTGTATTTTCTATTAACTTTTTGGTTAAATTAAAAAAAACAAAACAAAAAAATATCATGTGAAACATATAGAAAATGTATGTTCTCAAAATTAATTGGTATAATTATAAGAATAAGTAATATTTCATCATCAATGGTTGTTTTTTATAAAAATTGAAGTCATCGATGATATGAATGGTTGTGTCATTATAAAACCTTTTAGATTTTGACATCATTATTTGTGATATTTGTTCATGGTAAATTGTATCATTGATTTATCCACACAAATTTTCACTCAACCATGAATTGTGAAAATTTTACTACTCAATTGAAGGTATAGTCAAGTTAGGTAAATGAATTCATTAGTTGATCCATGCGTTAGTTTATCTTCTGATTAGTTTCATTACTGTACCGAATTGACCTATATGTGTGTACCTATTATCTGATTGTTGTATTCCCTAAAAAAATGGGTTGTGTCTTGGAAAGGTCAAAAACCACTCTTCATCAACCTTTGATCTTTTTATAACTATTAAAACTAGTGTCGTGAGGATATCAAACATGGGTTGAGGGTTGAGTGTGATATTTTTTCTAATTGAAACTAAAAAAAAACAAAAATAATAATAAATTAGGGGAGTGAGTAAATTTTTAACATATGATGATATCTAGGTTGGGTGTTTAAGGTTTTAATTTCAGGAATGGTTAAGTGAGTGGGTCTTGAAATTCAATTTCAAAGGAATGTAGAACTAGTTTGGTGAATTAAACCAAGTAAGAAGAATTGTTTTACATGACCTGAATATACTAAATAAAGGGTGGATTTATGAGATTGGAATGGTTGACACACACACACGTGGATAATTAGTGGCATTGTAGACCCATGACTTGTTTCTCTATGATTAGTGTTATGAATATCACTGGATTATGTTTTGACATAATTTATGATACAATGAATTTAATTTTTTTTGATATTGACTCTCAATGGGATTTTTAATTTGCCTATATTTGCGCTGTGGATTGAGAAATATGAATATGCATATCTTGTCACAATTTTTTCAAATACATGATATGAGGTTTTTCCCAGGTGTGAAAAAGGTTAAGTGTGGGGGAGTTGATAAAACACAATTTTGTTGTATATTTGATTGATAATAAATGAAATTTGTTTCTCACATTATGTTAAATATGTTTATATATAAAATATTTGGGATTAGATCATTCATTTGAAAATTTGACGAAAATTATAGTTTTACCCTTTAAATATTCACTGTAGTTTTTCGAACATAAATAATTTTATTTGAATTATTTGAACTTAATATTTTTTAAATGTGTTCCTGACTTAATTTTATACAACTTTTATTCAGGACAGGTGAGTTAAATCATGCATTTAGTTGGTGCAAATGGGCCATGAAGTCAATGTTGGGCTAGAATCTCTAGATTGGACATTGGTTTTATATTTGGAACAGAACGTCTTCATACGGGCTTTGATTAGGACCAAATTTTGAGAGGATCTCTAGAAAGAATTTTCTCACAAGTCATTATTATGTAAGGATAGACGATTCATGCGTTTTGGTGGTCAAACAGTTGGTGATCGTTTGAATAATTTATTTGGCAGAATTTCTCCATTCACACTTAAAACCTCTTTAAACCCAGCTTCCCCTTCACTCTATAAATATGTTTTTTTCTCATTTGGAGGGTTTGGAACATGAATTATGATATTTAAGGCATATGAGAATTGGTTTCACTCAAATTATCCAACCATTGTAAGAGGGGTAGCTCTTGAAGCAAGGGTCCCCTCATAGAAGCCTTCTTCTTCTTCTTCACATTGTAATGTTTGAATTTTCATAATATAGTTCTTTATTCCTATTCTATTTCTTATATTTTCTTATGTTTTGTTCAATTTTTTTCTTCTTTAATAATATTATTTAGGTTGTAATCAAGAGTATAAATGAAATTTTTTTATACCCTTTCTAAAAATTTTCACATGAAAAACGTTTCTACGACGACTACACCGCTCATGGAAGAGTAGTTCTTTTTTGTAACAGATCTAACTCTAATCTCCTTTATTATTTTATTTTGAATAAATGAGATAGTTTAATTAACATAATATTATCTATTAATTTAGTTTTTAATTCAAATTAAACTAATCAATCAATTGAACAATAAACACAAAACATGCGAGGTTGAGAATTACTTGATTTGTGAGAACGCGAACTTAATCGGTAATTCAAAACCACACAGGATCAATTTTTAGAGTTAAAACATAATACATAAACTCAATTAGTCCTAATTTTAAAAATGTATATAATCCTTAATTTACCAATGACCATAATCTATCCTTAAAACATCAATCAAAGCAGTGTACTGTGATTGCATGTTCTGAAGATAGCCTAGGGTTTAATTCACTTCATCTTTGTAGTAAAGTTAATTATCGAAGGGTTAGGGGGTTAAAAAGTTAGGGTATCATAATTAAGTGGATGTTAATTTAAATTATAGTGATAAATAATTTATTTAATAGGTATACTTATATCGATTATTCCTTTTAAAATATTTTCTTAAAAAAAATCTTCTTGTTGTGTCTTTTTAATCGAACTTCTTTAAAAAAATGCAATCTTCTTCCAGAACACTTATTGTTTTACAAATGATAAAACCCCCCTCATACTTTCAATTAGTGTAATTATTTTATTTTAAAAATACATTTATTATGTTTTTTTAATTACTGCCTCATTGAGAGATGACCTAGGTCATCCACCCTGCTGCACCTAAATAACCCCAAAATGAACAACATTTGAGAGCACCCATGACAATACCTTTAAAATATCTACTAAAACAATCAGTAAAAGTTATGAAATATGATTACCCACCTCTTTCTTCAACTAGAAATTTTATACACATATCTATATGAACTAATTCAAGAAGATATTTGGCCTTGTCTCCTTTTCCACTAAATGGGAATTTGGTCATTTTTCCTTATAAACATGTGTGACATACACAAAGTGGTTTTAGTTCAAAGGAATCTAAATATATATCTTGGTTTAATTTTTCAAAAACTTTTTGTTTACATGACCTAGTCAGTGATGCCATAGTTAGGTGTGGTATGAGTATGTGAAGAAGTTTCATTATCAATTTCTATTACTTGGTTTGTGTAATAAAAAAAATAAACACCATTATTTAAATATTCATTACCGTAACAGATGATTTATTTATAAAAGAAACAAAATTTATTCCCAAATTAAAAAATAAATCAATCTGTATCAAGTCTGGATATAGAAATAATGTTTTTTTGTAACATATACAACATAATAATAGTCTTTTAAAACCATTACCATTCTCATCAGCATCATAAGGTGGTAGTCACTAATAGCCACAATAGCAAGTTTGGGTCTATTTTCTGCTCGTAGATCTACCTCCCCTCAGTCAATCTTTTATAATCTACTTGGTTCCTATATTTGAATACATATGTGAGTACCAAATGCTATATCTAATACCCAATTTGTAGAAGTAGATAGATTTCACTTGATAACAAATACACCTGAAGCTTCCCCTTACTTATTTTCCTAAGTGCAATTTTTCTTCCAATAACCCTTATTTCCACATGAAAAATAGATAGAATCCTTTTCCCATTATTTCCACTTGATCTTTCTATTTTTGGAAGGGTGTTGCGAAGAATATTTGAACTTAGAGATATTCACCTATCCCTTCCTGTTATTCACCATGAGGATGAAAGGATTTTCTTGCTTCATCTCCTTATAAACTTGGTGAAACAACATGGAAAGATCTGGAAGATAATTATCTATGTTGTTTATATTGAAATTAAAAACAAAATTGGATAAGCTTTGAGGGAGTGATGATAGAATGAGATCAGTGTGTAGATAATTAGACAGTTTAAACCCTATAACCTCTAATCACTCTACTGCACCTTCTCTAAGATTACTCTAAAAGAGAACCTTGAATATATCAAATCATTCCTATATATATATATATATATATATATCTTCTGATATAGACTATATAGATATTGGAGTATTCTCTAAGAATCCATGTCTTCATGTGAATTTATGAGTTCATTAAACACGGATGAAATAATTAAACATTGAACATCGACTACATCGCTAAAATTTTTATCATAGGTAGACAACTCTTCAGTACTATCCTCCTTTTCAGATGGATCTAGTAGTCCGGATTCTAGTGTGTAATATTTCAGTTCATGGCATAATAAAACTCACAGGAATCTGAAACATTATAGGAAATTAATGTCAGTAAAGAGATGGTATTTCTCTAAGATTGGTCACAAGAATAATGTGGATGATGAAATTTCAATAATTATATAATTATAAAAGTGTATATTATTGGTACTTCACTTGATTATAATTTATGTGATACATAATTAATTTAATTTTATTAAAAATACCTCTATTTTATCAAGTCTCAACAACCATCACCATTGGACTAGAAATGTCTGGTTACTCAAAAACTCTAGTGATAAGGATCCATATTCCGCTTATCATAACCCATGAGAGGGATAGATAAATTACTCAAAGGTATTTAGGTAGGAAAGACTTTTACAACTATGGGCTTATTTATCCTTGATCCACGAAGTGGAATCCCCAATCCAGAAACCCTTACTCAAATTTCTTCAACACTTACCTCTAAGTTACATAAAGTCTAGTGAGGGATAAATCTCTTAATTTAAATTAGTTAAGAAACCCAAAAAATTCATAAGAACTCTATGATAAAAGTATGTGTACCAATTAGGGTTGTTTAAACACTTAGTTCCATGGATTTCATTCCTAATCAAGTAATGTAAGGCTTAGTTTGACTTAATACTAAGTTGAAGGGTTTTTATTTATCATGAGTAATGATTTATTGTTTTATCCTTTACATTTAATGTTAATATTAAGTGTATTTTACTTAGGTGATTTTCCATGTTTCAATAAAACATTTATGCATAATACATTTATTTAATTTCTATCTTTGAATATAAATCCATTTATTTATTTGACTACGGTCCTGCATCCATAAAATAAATAATGCATAAGATAGAAATAAATAAATAAATAAATTACCTGATCATGTGTTTATCTAACAATCATTTTATTGAGTAAACAATAAATCAATCTATGAACCTTGGGGAAAAATCATTGTGTTAGTCTTGTAATGTTTTGAAACATTCCACCTTTCCACCTATGTATCACCTAGGTTGGTTTCATCTTGGTTCTATATTGAATAACCTCCTTGTAACCTAGGATACTCCTTTTAATACATATGTTTATAACTCACTTGGAAGTAAGGAGAACCAAAATATTAGTTAAGGAGAATTACATAAACAACCTTGGATACACAAAACCTACATAATAAAAGATGGAGGGATGATACACAATACATCATATTTAATTTAATAATAAATAATTTTATACCCATGAAATAAAATAAAATTAAATAAAACCAACTCATACATAGGTCTGGTCAAAGCTCATGAACAATCATACACATGAAACGAATACGAAAAAGTACATTGGATAACTTTTACTTAAATTCATTATTTATTATTAAGATAAATGTGCTTGTATTAATTAATCAATTAATTAATTCCCCTTAACTTAATGACCATCCAAAGTCTCTTATCAATACCCATAATTAATGCATCCATGAAAAATAAAATAGCATAACCAATAATTATATATAATTATAATAAATTAGTCGAGCATTTATTAATTATTCAAACCCATTTTTACATTAACGAACACATTCAGTGCCAATAGTATAGTTAGGTTTCAACATTAGAATTAATTATTTTAATGTAATTTAATTATTTCATTTATTGGGAGAATATATATTGTGTACTTACGAGCTACATTCCACATTCCTCAAATTTTTTCTATTCAAGATAGAAAATTGGGGATTTGGAATATATCTCAGTTGGACTACATGGAATTTACTAACCAGCTATATGCCATGTGTTCCTATTGTCATGTGTCCGCATAACCCACCACCAACTCAACATGTTATTCAGACACATGAATTAATGAGTTACACATCGGGTAATATATTTACACACCATTTGTTTCATTAATTATATAGGATATCAGTTTCACATGGTTAAAACCATGTATTTGATCACACAGTCAATGAAAGTTTTTCTGTTAAACCGTATAGACTACATGACATGCATTTCAGCTACTTGCCATGTAATCTGACAAACCATATGCTAGGTTTTCACTATCTACACATGGTGTGCAATAAATTCATCATGTGTAATAGATACTTGATGTGTCATATATCTCGCAACATTTCCAGGTGTATGGAATATACTTTGGCTATATGCCGTGTAACCCAATCCATCAACTAGAAATATTTGGTACCTCCCGATGGAATATCTGATCATCCTCCATATATTCTTAGTCTTTAAAAATTATGAATCATTAATGAAGAATATTAAAATGTTGAAAACATGTTAATTAAAATTGATATTAAATAACAAATAATATAGAAATGAAAGATGTAACCACTATTGTGAATAATCAATCAAAAATCAAATAAATAATTATAAATTTAAACATGACGACCATGACACCACTTGAATGTTCTAGATGCAGTAAAAGTGACTTTTGGGTGAATAAACATTAAGGGTTTTGTTGGATTCTATAGACCATTCACCAATTATTCAAGATGTAAAATTATTGACTAATTTTTTTCCATCGCATATTATCATAGAAATCCACAAACCTAGAGTGGATCTTTTACACGTTAAATTTATAATTAATTTAATAAGATCTAAAGAAATATTACCTCATATTATGATATTTTTTTGATGAATATGTTTATTTTCTGAAACCCTTTTTGGATTACCATTGTTGTGTAGAGAGGACCCAATGTAGATCCCCTCTAACGGTGATCCACACATGATGATTTGATCTATGAACAACATAGATGGAATGTTGGGTACTAGAGTGAGAGATTAATTGTCTTGTGTTTTTCATCTTGATTGATTAAAGTTCTCTTAGGCTTGAAAGAATCAATTATGTTCTTATTATTCTTGAGAGGATGAGATAAGAAGGAATCTAGATAGAAATCTATTGTGTACAATGATTCTCAATTCTCGATTAACCCTACACAATAGACAATATATTTATAGAGTTAGGGTTTAGGTTAAAATATTATTTAATTGCCCAATGAACCTTAAATAATATAATAAACCTTATCCAACCTCATTCCATATAATAATAATAATATAATTATTTTATTATGTGTTCTATCTAACACAATGATAAATATTATTTTACCAGCCTTCAAATTAATATTTATCACCAGACACAATCATGGTCTTCTCATCCTCATAAGAATTTATTAAATACCTAAATAAATTTTTATTCATAAATAAATATTCTATTCATAGTCTGGTGAATAAATATTTATTAATTACTCAATAAATAAAATAAATATTCTATTCACAATCTGAAGAATAAATATCTATTATTTATTCATAGTCTGATCTTATCAATGTGACAAATATTATTGTAATGAATATTATTCTCAAGGAAATTATTATATTAAATTCATGAAGAAAAATGAACATTATATAAAAAGTTTTCTTATTAATATTAAAATAATAGAATATACATGTAATCTAAAGTAAAAAAATTGAATCTAGAACACCAACTCTAACAATTAGAAATTTAGTGCTAGCATTAAGGGACCAAACACCTTATGTCATTAATCATTGATCACAACAAGTATTCCTTTGGGATTAAAAAATATCAATCTTAAGGAGGAAGAGGATTGTCTCTTGTTCTTAAGAGAGTTTTATTTGGTCTTGAGAGAATTATCTTGTGGTAATATGTTGTGCACAAAAATTCACCTTACCCTAAAAAATAAGATAAGTTGGGTTATATACTTAGGGTTAGACAATTAAAAATTTCATAGAGGCCTTTAAATAGTTTATTTGTTCTACCAAAACCCTAGATTTAATAATAATAATATTATTATTATATTACATGATGTTCACTAAATCACATATATTTTTTAAAAGATAGGGTCGAAGATTCGTTTTATTGTGAAAGGAAATGCCTCTTTTTATATGGGTAGAGGGAGAACTATTACATATCCCAATGGGCCAAGGCCAAGTGACCCATAAACATGGCCCAAAGGCACAATGCAACATCATTCTTGAATCATCCTGCCTGTGTCACCATACCTGCATCATTTCTTAAATAAATCAATAAAAAATTATTTAAATAGTATTAAATAAAATATTACTCTTATTAGGACCTTAACCCAGACCATCAATCCTCTTCAACTTTTATCTAACCTCAAATATTAAACATGTTTTAAATAAATAAATATCATTATATTATTTATTCTATAAATAAAAAAAATTATATTCAACTCATATATATTCCAGTCACATATTTATTTAATATTGAACTCATATAAATTCCAAACTTAAATAAATATAGATTGAATTTATGAGATCAACACAACCTGAATAATAATAATTCCCCGATATTGAGAATGATATTTATTCATATATTAAATTCATATAGAATTTAACTAATATTTTAGATACACTTAGTATGCTATTGTCTAGACCTCTTTCCCAATGGTATTAGGTGGTCTTTCCTAAAGTCCAAGATTAGCATCTAACAACACATCAAGACACCCATAGAGAAATACATTAATATCAAAATAAAAATAACTATACATGATTATTTAATGTGTAACATAATTCATTTGTCTTGAAATCTCATCTAGCAGTTTTCATAATTATTTCATCAATCTATATGCTCAATATATATTTATTTGTCCACCTAAAATGTACTCATTGATAAACCACTAAGGCCATGGACTAAATCAGATAGTTCCATTTCAATCAAAGGGCCTAAGATATCATATTATGTTCTTGGAATGGATAAATACTTTATTTTTCTATTCACTCAATGTCACATCACTTATGACACACCCAATGTATCTTACTACTCCATGATCATATGTCATCATGGTTTTTAATAATACATCAAAGTAAATGTTTCATGATATACATTAATTATAATCTTAAGTCTAAGGACCAATACACATTGTCCAATATCGCATATAATATGTGGAATTCCTATTGGTGGGCCTATCCTCATAACCTCCTTACCTAGATATTACTAATTAAAAACTTCATGAGAAGAAGTTGCAATGTCTTATGAGCCTATAACACCTATAGTCAAACATAATTTGTGTCTTATTAGATAGATGTCATCTAGCCATATGACATATATTTAGTAAAATTTTCATATCACTTCAAGGTTCTTATTATAATGGGAAGTTTCTATAATAATTTATGTGAAAAATAATCTAAGAACATTATCATATTAATGTTATGCTGAAAAACTCTTATCATGTGATAAGATATTTATTAATATTCAGGAATTTGAATACATAGGTAATAAAAAGTATAATGTATGTTGATTCTAGGGAACCAAGTCAGATAAATTTTCCATTCTTTATCAATAGGTTTTCTAAATGGTATTCCATATCAAAAATTATTCTACTCATTTCACCATGATCAATTGAATTATACAATTCCATAATATCATTTTAAATGGAAGAAATATTCCTCTTCAAATGAATTGGAAGACCACCTATACATGAATTCATCCCACTAGAAATATTCTACATATTATAATGAAAATTTAGATCTTGTTGACACTAAGAAAAAACTACAGTATTCTCATACTATTGGTCTCTAATCCACATCAACTCAAACAAAAATAGTCTCTTCATTATAATGGAAAAAATAATCAAACTTAATTTTATTAAAATTGGTTTATGATAAGATGTATTAGGCATTAAATGAGTAATTCTAGATGAAGCAAACATCTTCTTATAGTCTAAAGATTCTAGAAATATCTCAGGGTGATCATAAACTCTCAAACCCATAGATCTCCTACATCACAAAGTGAAAGGGTCTTCTAAAAAACCAAGACTACAAAAATTTGTGTCATTGATATTTGAATGAAAAGCTTGCATAGGACCAAAACCCTTATAAATACCACAAATCTTCTCTATGATAAAAAAGATATCATTAAATTAACCTCCCATAAGCATAAGACCAATGAGATTTCATAAGACCTTTTTAATAAGTTATATGTTCTCCACTTATAATTAGTTCCCAGGAAACCATAAATTCCAAAAATTACCCACTTGTTAGTGAAGTGACCAAGAAAATTATGTGACATAGGGGGGTTCATAAATTGACCTCCCCAATCCATGAACCTAGTCATATGACCACATGGGTCTCTTGTAATACCTTGGTTTCCTTCCTAACATTCCACAAACTATTACCCACTGGGGCCACTTATCAGATAGATGGTTGTTACCACAAGACAATACGTGTTATTTCAGTGTGACTTTCCCCCACTAATACACACCATGGAAAATTTCCTAGGAGGTCACACAACTTATTAATACTCCATGAAAATCCCAATTAATTATGGAGTTCTTATCAAATATGCTCCCAAAAATAAAAGTTCACCATATTGATATGGGTAGTAACATATAATATTTTTAAGTTTCTCTTTTTCTTGGGGTTTTTGACTCCCCTCTTTAAAGAAAAACACACTTTTTGTGGATCCCACAACTAAAACCCAAGTAGTTACACTACACTTCTATCCAAGTATTGGCTCTGATACTATTTTTCACGAGTTAACCTCCCTAAGCCACGAACCTGGTCATATAACCCCATGGGTCTCCTATAATACCTTAGTTTCCATCACATCACACCACAATCTATTACCCCCAGGTCACTTATCAGACTAATGACTATCCCCATAAGACAACACATGTTATTTTAGTGTGCATTTTACCCACTTGAACATGACTTAGGAAACTTTTTAAGAGGTCACCAATACTAATACTACTCTCAGATAATCACACTTAACTATGGAGTTGTTATTAGATAGGCTCTTGAAAATAAAGGACCACCTTGTTTACATGGGTAGTAACATTTTTTCTTTTTTAATTATCTATTTTCTAAGGGTGTCATGTTGGATGTGGTGCCATAATGATTACATGTATTCATTATTTTTAATATTAATAAATTTATTATCACACCGTGTTTATTATTTGGTGTGACATTGTATGTGATGATGTTCTAAGGGTGACCATCACACTGAAAGGTCATAGAAGTTCCCTGTTATGATTATATCCTATAATTTTTATAACAGTATTCATAAACATATGTTATATGGTCATATTATATCATCTTATGGGACAAAGATGATATGGGGTATTTGAGTTAATAGGATTATAAGACCTTGAAACTTCTTCTCATGAAGTTAACTCTTGGTAATATCAAAGATAAAAAGGTTGTGATAACTTAACATGTTAGTAGGAAATTCATATTTATATGTTTCATTGGATATTCCTATCTATGTACATGAGTAATATTCCTTATACTTTAAGATTATTATTAATTCATATCATGAATTTTGTAATTTGATGAATTGATGATAACTATGACAACATATTCTCACAACAAGGTAGGATATATTAGGTGCATCATGACTGATATTACATTAATGAATAAGTTGAGGAATAATTTTTTCCTACTATTCTTTAACGGAAGTTAATATCCGAGGCTCTTTGATAGGAATGGAACTCTATGACCATGTCTATGTCTATGATGTTCTGTTGACAAGTTCATTTTCATAAAGTCAAAGAAAGAGACATCAAACACATATGTTGATGACACCTTATGCAACCTAATTGATTATAGATATTGAAACAAAGGGATTATATTACAAAGTGAGCATTTATAGGAGGTTGTACATCATTTTGACATTAACTTATTTCTCTATTGGTGCCTCAAAATGTTTCTAGATGATAACCTTGGACTTTGGGTAGTTTTTCCTAATTCCACTAAGAAAGAGGCCTAGAGGGTAACATGCTAAGTGTATAAAAAAACTTAGTTAAATTCTTTATAAATTTAACACATTGAATAAAAATTATTATCATATGTGGGTTAATAACTATCCATATTTGGTTGATCATATATATTCATTAACTAGTTATTCAAGAGAATATACATGTGAGTTGAATATTTAATAAATATTTATTTTCTATTTTAGTGAATATAATATTTATTTATTTATCAATTAAAAATTCAATGATATTTATTTATTTAATTAAATAGTTATTATTCATGGCTTGATAAATAATGAGGAGGAAAGGCGGACTGAGTTGATGGTTTGATGAAAGTGATATATTAAATATCATTTGAATAAATATTAATTTATTTATTCAAGAAATGATATTTGTTTATCTATGAGTTGAGCACATGTTAAGTAAATAATAATAATATTATTACTATTTAGAAATGGGGTTCATCAAGGATTTAGAGAATCATAAGTGCTCATGTGTAATTATTATTCTCTAAACCTAGTTCTATATAAACCAAATTATATCATTCTCAACCCTAATCATCATTATGCATAATGAAAGTCTAGATAGAATTCTATCAATTCCTAGAGATCTCATCATCTAGAAAACTATCAGGAATAGAGAGTGATTCTACTACTACACCCTCTTGACTCTAGAGAGTATAAGAAGAATCCTTCTACCTTCGAAGTGATTCCTATGATGATTAATGAATAATGACTAAAGTGTTATAATCTTTTATGATATCACTCAATTATTTCTATAGATATGTTCATAGGTTCTCATTGCACATACAGATAACCACTAGAGAGATTCTACCCTTTGATCCTCTGATACAATGATGGTACAAAATGTAGTTGTCATCTGATTCAAAAATAAATAAATAATTCCAAAATGAGTTAATTATTAATTTATATAAATTAATTATAAATTATTTGTGATGATATCGTATCATGTATCATGGGGTTTCTATTAATCTTGTTATGAGGATAAATATGAAGACGTCGATGAATTTAAATTGTTGGGAATAGGCCCAATCACTTTCCTTACACCATATAACATTCAAGATTCACTTTTTGTCACAAACTAGCTTGGTCCACCCGTGAACTGATCACCCAAGCTACCTTGTGGCAAGGCTATAATGACATTCCTGATCCCCATAGGTTGATTGTTTTTACAAGGAATCAAAACATACACATTAGGAATCATTTAAACCAGATAAATAATATTTAATAAGTAGTGGAATTATACCAAAATTCAGCATGTTGTGTCCATATGTCAGACTTATTTTCCTAATATAACAAACAATTTAAAAATAAAAAACAAGAAAAATGAGGAATTACATAAATAAGAATTAATATCACTTTTAAATAAAATAAAATAGATTGGGTCCAAAGATACAAAGATGTATGAATTATATAGTATAATATACACAAATATACATCAAATAAACTAAAAATACTAACTGACAGTCTCCTCATGACCAGGGTCACTATCCATCCCAACCGCTCCACAAGCATCCCAAAAAAATTCCACAAATCTAGAACATCCAAAAAGCCTATACCTATAAGAAATGCACTTGATCTATAGACACCTATTGGTGTAAGTAGGGTGTGATCATAACATCCCATTAGGATTTAAAGAATGTTTCCATGAATTTCATTTTTTAAAACTTTTCAAAAACACTAGTTTTAAATAAGATAATTGAAAACTGGTTTTCTATCACTTTTTGAAAACAAATCCGCAAGCATTACTTCAACCCCCCATTTTAAAATCAAAATGAGTCTTAAAGACAAATGAATACGTTTTCATTTAAAATCTATTTGAAAAATTACTTTTCCAAATTTATTTCAAAAAATAACCTTTAGAATAATACTATTAAAGAAACTCCACTCTAAATAAATTTCAATCATAAAAATATTATTAGGAAGAAAAAATAATGATGAAATATGTAACGAAATGAATTAAGATAAAAACCAATCATAAACTAGAGGCATGTATCAGTGAATGGATACTAAAAAAAGGATACATTTAAAACAACCATAAAAGAGATTGGGGTCAATAATACATAATATAAAACAATAATAAATGAATGCATCAAAAGAATCAACAAACACAATAATAAGGGATTCAAGTAAAGTATACATAATCACAGAAAAATATTAAACATCCAATGGCATAATCCTAGATGTACTCAGGTGGAACCATATACTGGCCTAATCAATGAAATTCCTAGAAAATATCTACTCATATTTCTTTAACTAGAATACCTAGTGGAACTCCCCTAACTGGGTTCATAACACAAAATAAGGGGATACAAGTCCATCTCATGAGGACTAATATATCAACCATCTCTCAATCTATCACTAATATATATATGATCCCCATGATACTAGTAATATAGGGGTATAAAGGCCATGTGATATATCAAATATACATAACTAATAAAAACAAGGAAAAACATACCAATATCATACCTCAACCCTCCCTTATACACCCTTTTTACCAAATCCTCTACTTTAAATCACTTAATCATCAATAATAATCACAATTTTTTGATGAAAACATTTCAAACATAATTCAAGGGGTTGAAGTTAAAGGTGTAACTCATTTTATGAAGGCACCCTATTTATTTAAAGTTCCAAATGAGCCTTTGTTTTTAAAAAAATAGAATAGAATTTATAAAATATATTTAAAAATCATTTAAAAATCAAGTAGCATTTGAGATCCTTTTGAAACAAAGGGGAAATCCCTATTTAAAACCATTAAATTACATAAAACATAAAATGGATAGGAACCATATTACTAAACCACTATACAAATTCTATAAATATATATAATCCTAAAACAACATATGACTAAACTCAATAAAAACATTAAAGTCCATTGAAAATGATATCTCACACAATAAACCCTTAAAACCCATGAATTTCCATATAGAAAACTAATAAAAAATTCAAAAAAATCTTTAAGATGCCAATTACTTTAAGAAGAACCATTATCACTTGAATACATTCATAACATACATAATTTTATTGGGAAATAATTTAAAGAAACACAAATATAACATATATTGTAAGGAAAATAAGAAAATCATGGATACCTAGGTCAAGAACAGATGGAATAAAACCTTTGAATACGATGAGAGGAGGGTCCAAGAATGAATCCACACACCCCAGGAATAAAAACCATAAGATAATAGGACCACACCCATCTTAGGGTTTAGCCAACACCATCCCATGATAAGATAAAGATAAAGAAACAAGCGAATAGGGTGAAAATGAGGATAAAGAAGGCCTTACATAGAATAAACCACCAATAATCAAAGGTGGGGATCCAAAAATCCCAAGCAGAAAGGGGGATGAGGTTTTACCTGGTTCCCCCTTAAGAGAGAGGAGGGGTGATGAGGGTAAAAATAAAAGTGGGGTATAAAAGTAAATTTCAATTTTTAAAGTTCTTGGTAGATCACATGGTTTGGCCACATGATTTATCAAACCATGTTTACCTCATTAGATAAGAAAAGGAGGGTCACATGGTTGTAAAAACTATGAACCAACCATGCAAACAACTATTCTAAAAACTTTAGACCCAATCCCATGACCATCTTGTGATTTACCCTAACTATACACTAAACATGCACCATAAACAATTATTATTTTCCCCACAATTTAAAAGGAACTGACCAAAAACTTCAAAATAATAACCGAAATAAATAAATAAATAAGGAAAATAAAGGTTAGAGTGTAACAATTCTCCCCACCATAATACTGTATTCCCCTATAAATTAAGTGAGGTCACAAGGTAATACATCTACATTAAGGCATGGAATAAAAGTGGAGGTAGAACATATAAAAAAGGTAAGATATATAAGAAAACCCCTAAATTGATATGGGCATGAGGAAGGTTAAATGCATCAAAACACTTCTCAAGATTGAAATGATACCCAAAATACTCAATTAGCTATTAGAATCACAACTGAAACATAGAACTCTATAAAGAAAATCAAGTGGAATGATTCAAAAGAAAGCATTAAAGATTTGAGACTTTTAATAGGACTCCCCACCATATTAGGACTTTACTTAACATGGTGGATTAAATAATACCAATGGTCTCAAGGAAGACACCATAAATTACTAGTTATACTTTAAAACAATGGAACTCAACACTGATCCTTAAACCTAATACCATATCCATAATTCCATAAAATTAGAATAAATTTATCTAAAATAGCACAAGGAGTTGAATAACCCAAATACAAAAATATAGATAAAAGAAACTAAGATAAATCAAAAGAATAAGGGAAACCAGTGGTACCTTGGAAAAGACCAGAGGGAATAACACAAGTTCCAAGATAATATAGAGGTCACTTATTACTTAAATTCTCAAACTTACAAAACTTTTTAAGATGACCCACACTACCAAAACTATGACATGTATTCAGTGATCTTGAATAATAATTCTTAGACTGCTCAGGATTACCACATTGATGGTATATAGGAAAATTCTTATTCATCAGATAGATGGTATTAAAATAAGAACTCCCAGTCATTTTTGATTTCCTGACTCAAATTAATCCCACCTCAACCTCTGGAAATATATTGAACCTTCACTGATACCAAAAGGGATAGTATTATCAACCCTATTGGGTTAGAACCTGGAGATCAAATCCACCATTATGGACTTATTGACCATATCCTCAAATGAATACAGATTAAACAGAGGCATTCTTAAACTACATCCAAGTCGATTTCACTTCATAAAATGAGAAACATTCAGTGAATCCTTAAACACCAACTCATGATAGAAAGGGATCAACTAGTTGAAATGGGAGACACACTCTTTCACTAATTGGTTACCTTGTTGTAGGTTCATGATATCCACCCCTCTCTATTTTAAAATTCTCTGAAAAGTGTCACTAAATTAATGTGGTCTTAAAGAATTCCCAAGACATACTACTCTACTGTTGAAGTGTAATGATAGTCCTCCACCACTCCTAATTCGGTCCTTCAAACAAGTCTAAAATAGTCTTAACTAATAAGGCTTCTAGATTTTTCAATCAATTGATGAATCCTTAATTTTTTATATCCATTACCTAGAATTTTTAGGTCCTTGATTACCTTTAAATACAAGTGAAAACTAATTAGATTTTGGATCTACCAGTCTACCTGTAGTTTGGGATGGTTTAAAATTGGAAATTCCACATTTGTGACCCAAGATACACTAGGTTGAGGATAACTCCATGATATAGATGTCCAATGATCCCTTGAGACTCTTCTGGGAGTCATTATCTAAGTAATAAAATGAAACATAATACTCAATCAATATGTATAAATTAAAACCCATTTAAATTAAAATATAATCCATGAAATAAAATTATAAACACTCTTTTAGAAGATAACCACTTTAACTAAAATTTGAAAGTTCATATTTTAACCCCCTTTTTTGAATAATGACATTTCAATTAAATGAAATTTTTATATAAAATGTTAATTTCTAAACTCATTTTACAAATTAAAAAACATCCAATTTGTTTCAAAATCATCTTAGATATCTTCTTTATAAATTTCAAAACTAAGTATATATAATCTAAAACTAAGTTTTCACCTAAAAATATTAATGAAATCTAACCAAATATAATTAAAATAACATAAAAATCTCTCTAATCCATACCAATAATAATAGAACCGAAATAAAAGTAATACAATAAGAAATAAATAAAAAATAAAAATTAAAAGGTGTTAGTGGTTGTGCATGGTTTGGCTATATAGTTTGACAGACCATAAACCAACCTTGCTATGTACCATTAAGATCCTTACAGAACTATGTGCATGGTCACAACATGGTTTATCAGGCCATGTGGGAAAACCATGTGCATTTGGTTTTTGTCCCATTTTCACCCCAAATCTCAAAAACCCTAAATAACTTATGAAACACCCAAAAAATCAGAAACCATCAATTCAAATTAAAATCCATCAAGAAGAATTTAGACATAAAGCTTAAAATCAAGTCTCAAGTCCTAATGTCCCATGGAAACTCAGGTTTTATCATGAGAGGTGGCAATTAAGAACCTTTTCTTGACATATCTATTGTGTTCATAAAATCCTATATCCTATCTAATAGACACACTAAATAACAAAGGGTTCTCTGATACCACTTTGTTTAGACTTAAACTCCTCAATCCATGAACCTGGCCATCTAACCGCATGAGTCTCTTGTAATCCCTTAATATCCTTCCCAAAACACCACAAGCTGTTACCCAATGGGGTTACTTATTAGACTAATGATTCTCCCCATAGGCTAGCACATATTCTTTAAGTGTGATTTTCTCTCACTCACACACACTCTAGTAAACTTTCCTAAAGGTCACCCATCCTGATACTACTCTAAGCCAAGCATGCTTAATTGTGAACCTTTTATTTTAAAGACTCCCAAAAATAAAGGTTCACTATTTTGACTTGGGTAGTAACATTTTTTCTTTTTAAGTATCTCTTTTCTTGGTGTGTTATAGGGGGTGAATATATGATTCTTTCTTTTTACAATTTCCTCCTTGTAATTATCCTTTGTGATATATTAGAATCAATATCTTCTTAAAATTTATATCTCACCTTCAACCATATGTAGTAGAAATAAAAGTAACATAGAGAACACATAATGTTTATATGGTTCAACCCAAATGTGGGTGACTACATCCTTACTGTGTGTTAGGCCAATTATGAGACACATATTTTAAACTAGTATAAAAAAAGATTGAAATTGGTAAGGGATGGTATCGTCCTTAACCCAAAACTATTTCCCAATAGTTATGTATAGTGAACTGGCCCGGGTCAACCCGAGGCAACTCACCACATGGCCCAAAGTGTGTTCACGATCATCATGAGCTAGTGAAAAGAATAGGGGAATCACATATAGCCATTTAGGAATGGTGTCTCCCTTGAAAATATAACATTACCTATACATGAATTGGAATTCTATAATAACCAATAAACAACATCAAAAAAACATAAATATACAGAACAAAGTCTAAAAAAAATATCATAACATCATCACATCACTAGTCAAAACACAACATAGGGAATATGACCAAAAGTACAATACATAATATCCGAATGATAAAAAATATGAAAACCACTACATAATAGATAATCTCCAAGAGACCACATCTCCACCATCCCAAAATGAACACGAATTTCGGTAATCATGAATTTCAACTAAACTACAAGGTACCGTTTCTCTTACCTCTTCTCTACAAAGCAAATTCTGCATACACCTGATGGAATATAAAGGGTGTGAGGAAGAAATCCTAGTAAGAAACCACCATGAATATTTTTAAGGCTTTTAAATATGTAAACAATTAAGTCTAGTTGGGAAAGTCATTTTCAAAAAAAAGTTTACTTTTCAAAAACAACTTCACTTTAAAACAACACTTTAGATCCCTTTGGTTTTTATCAAATAAACAAACCATATTTTCAAAAACATAGAAAACATGGCTCAAATATAGAAATGAAGCCACCCAGTATAAACATTCCCAACAAACCCATAAAACAATAAACACCATTACATAACTAATAATGAAAAATGGGCATAATCATAATACATCACAACCAAAAAAGGCACTAACATCTTGTATAAAGAATATAAAAACAAACTAGACATAATTAGTACACACTAAAGGATATAAAAAATAAATTCAAGTGTTTATTGGTCTAATACAAGGTTTTTCTATCTAGTTAAGCAATGTATAAAAAATTTGGAAGCTCTCTCAGTCTTCCTCAAGACTAACATTGCTTTTATGGGAACTCTTGGTCTGCATAGCCATGTTTTGGAATCTCCCATTGGTCTTCCTCCAAAATGACACCTTGGTCCCTTGGATAACAATTCTTATCTAGTACAAGGCATAATCTAAGCTTACATTTTATAATTCATGCACGCACACCCACCCACCCAAGGTCTCTCATTTACTGAAAAATTCCACACACATAAACATCAATAAGTACCAATCACATAATCCTTTTAAAATAAAATTTCATATAAGTTACATGCCCATAAAAATTAAAGAATTTAAAACCATGAAATAACTATTTAAAAATTCTTTCAAAAACCAATTTTAAACCATAAAACCTCTTTGGTCCATTTTAACAAAAACATGGTGTGCATCAAAGCCAACTCCCTTTAAAAATATACTTTAAAACATAAAATTTAAAACCCAATCCAAGAATTATAAAAAGTATGGAAAACCCATCAATAATAACACTATTTAGGTAAATTTAATAAAAAAATAAAGGGAACTCAAGAATTAATGGAAATTCATGAAAAAACACCCTTAAATTGAGACACCCACCTCAATTCCAATCCAAAACTTTTCTCCTTTGATGATAACCAAAATCTTGGAGTAGAAGAGGTGATCACACAATTAAGCCCCAAATAAACAACAAAAACCCCTAAGAAAAAACCCTAGGTTCATCCAAATCACAATCTAGGGTATCCAACTTCCTTGGAAAAAGAAGAAGAAGTCGAAATAAAGGGAAAAATAAATAAATCAAGAAGAAATACAAGAAAAAATTTAAAGAAATATCCAAAAGAAGAAAAGAATCCACCAAAATCCTTTGGAGGAGATATATAAGTCCAAGGGAGAGTGTTACACACATGTGGGGGAAGAAATGAGGTAAATGGGAGATAAAATAGATAAGGTAAAATGGATTTTTTCCTAAAAAATTAATTTGTTGGATAACCCATATGATTTGGTTTCATGGTTAGACAATCCATGCACCAAATTTGTGGGATATACTACTTCCTAAAATCAAGGCCACAAAGTTTCTATAAACACACACATCGTTAGACAAACCATATTTAATCCATGAAAAATCCCACTATTTCCTAAACAACCCTCACATAGTTGGTTGCACGGATTCGTCTAACCCTGTTCTACTTATGTTCTAGGTCCTGTTTCTTAAAAATCCAAGATCTCAACCTACAAATTTCAAAAACACTCATAAAAAAACTCAAAATAAGACATATCAGTGACCCGAAGGGTGTCACAATTCTTCCTCCATGCAACCTTTTTCCCTAAAAACGTCCTAAAGGCTCAAAAGAAGAAAATAAGTCTGGCCATTGCTACCTCAATAGAAATTACTACTCCCAATTATTGTGGTTATCACCACCACGACTCCAAAGAACACAGACCAATGGGATAAACTTACCTTAAAGTAATTTGTTATGATAGTGCAGGATACAAATAGGCTACTCCACAATAGTGGTATTAGGACTTAATTAAAAATATTTCAAATCTATCAGATGAGATCTATTTGGATGGTACTTCTTAAATTGCGATATGTGAAAAAAATCATGGATTGGGGTTAGTCATGGAGGAAAGTCAAACTAATAAGACACCTTACCAAGACACTCTTCAATCTGAAACAACTCGACATAATGTGATGCCAAATTCCCATGATTTCCCAAGTGATGATGTTCTAGTCGAATGGATACCTAGAGGAACATCTGATCACTAACCTAAAACTCTAGGGGGGGTGATGATGATGATTGAAATATGACTTATGGTGACTATGATCAATCACTAACCTCTTTCAAATCAACCACACTTTATCTATTATCCCCTAGATGAGACTCGGTCTTAATAAGGAATAGTCCCCTGACTAAACCCAACATAATGATTAATGAAATGATTTCCCATAAAAAACCTTAAAAGGTCCAATATTGATGGGTAAATTGTATTTTTTTGTTTTATGTAACCATAAACCCTCAAATTCAAGAACACATGCACAAATCATATCCTTGAGACTCTAGATGGGCTACTCACTCTAAACATCCTTATGTGTATGATAGGTCCTTCTTAAATTTAAATGGTTTACTATGGATTCTTGGATACTATTATAAAACTAAGAAGTAAAATAGGTATTCATTTAGAAATTATCACTATAGGAATGACATGAAGCCTAATTATCTCTTATACATATAGGTTCCTGAGATCCTCTACCTTCATTGACTCACTTATGGTAAGAGAGTGGTATGAATTAGTAAATTGATCTATAATAACCCAAAAAAATCTTTCCCAGTAGGAGTTACAAGTAAATAGGTCAAAACGTTTATAGAGATCGCATCCAAGTTTCATACTAGAATGGGAAGAGGCTAAAGAATCCTCATTGGAATTTAATTTCATGCTTTGATCCTCTGGTAGGTAAATCATTAGGATACAAAATCCAAAACTGTATATCTCATTCTAAACCACTAATAACAACTCTTTGGAGTGAACTACCCAAATAGAATAATTACCCTTATGTATCACCTCCTTCATTAAGGTCAATGGAATCAATAGATTTTTCCTAAAAAAGAGGGTATTATTGGGAGGATGAGACTAATAACTGGAGGTCTCCCCACTATTTATAAATCTACTAATATACTGGTGGTTAGGGTTGGATTCCTACTTACCATAAACCCAATCAAAGGACACAATCTCTCAATCCTCCAACATCTCTAATATCCGATCAGTAAACAAACCCATTAAAATCTACTCACCCATTGATTCTTGAACTACTTAGATCTATAAATTTATTCTCAAGGCATCAAAAACCACATTCCCCTTACCAAGGGTATAAGAGATATTGAAAACAAAGGATTGAAGATACTTCACCCAACACCTCTATCTAAGGTTCAAGTTCCTCTGGGTAAATATGTGCTTCATGATTTTATGGTATGAATAAACCATAAATCATTCCCTCAAGAGGTAATAGTTCATAGTCTTCAACATATTCATCATAGATTCCAACTCTAGGTTGTGTCTGGGGTAGGTCCTATCATGTGGGTGTGGCTGAGGAGATCCATAGGATACCACATGATCATACTAAATAACACACACACCAACACCACAACTAAGGTATTATGGTACACTGCATATCCCTTCTTAGGCTTAGAAAAAATCAAAACTAAAGTTGATGTCAAACAAACCTACAAGTCCTAAAAAAATGATGGAACTTTTAACTCTACTTGAACTTCAACCATTTTTGAATCAATACTATCAAGGGAGAAGATAACATGGAGAAGTCATGAACAAAGCACATGTAGTATCCATCCAAACCTAAAAAGATACTAATCTAAAACATGTTCTTATGATCCTCCCAATACATAACCACTTGGATCTTCATGGGATCTATTGAAATACATTTCCCAGAAATCACACATCCCATAAAATTTACCTATCAGATCCAAAACAAACATTTGGAAAGATTTTCATATTGGTGATGATTTTTAATATTCCCGAAATGAAACTCATATAGTCTCCATAGTTATCCATCATGGATAACACCAAGATTTCATTAAAAACATGACTAAAAATGTGTCAAAAAAGAGGTGAAAGATCTAGTTCATCAATGTTATAAAGACTGTAGTATAATTGGTAAGTATAAATGGCGCAGTTAGATACTCAAAGTGCCCATAACGACTCCTAAAGGCAGTCTTGGGAACATAATATTCTCAAACCCTCAACTTTAGGTCAATTTTAAAAAACCATCAGGATCCCCTGAGTTGGTAAAAAATATCATTAATTTGAGGCAATGAGTATTTATTATTAATGCTCACCTAATTTAACTTAATATATTATTTGAAAAGTTTAAGACTCCCATATTAATTCCCTATAAATAGAATTGAAAATGCCCATGGTGACACTCTAGGATAGATAAAAACATTCCTTTCAAGGTATTCTAACTAAACATTTAACTCCTTAAACTTGGTAGGAGCTATCTAGTATGGAAAAAAAGATATGGGGCTCATCCTAAGGAGTAAATCGATAGTGTAATAGACCTATTGATGGGGTGGAAACCTATAAAATTCATCTAGAAACACGTCAGGGTACCAGTCTATAACCACTAGAAGATGACCATATGATCCTATCTTCACAAAATCAAATAAAAACCTAGATAACTAACCTGAAATGGATCCCACATATAGAGAAATAGGTCCTTGCCTCCCAAACTTTAGATCCTACTCACCTTGGAACATGTGAGTGCTCCTATTAGGAGATAGAAACTAGTCCCTGTAGTGATAATAGTAAATCTAATATTTTTAACTGATCATATAATATATACTAATTATGAGATAAAGAATGTCAAATTATAATATGAGGAAGTCCCACACCACTTCTATGTCAGAAATCAAAATGCAACACACTTAGTACTTAAAATATTGTTCCTTATTCCTTCCCAATGGGCTAAATAGATCCATCATAAATGGAATCAAATATGCCTGCATAACCAAATAATTAAACAACTTTAATGATATAAATGAATGGGAAACACCCATATCAAACAAGCCTGAATCTATAGAAGAAGTGATAAATATTGTACCTTTGATGGTGGTCAAACCAGATCCAAAGTACCTAGGTTTCATGTCTGATGCATAGAGACATCCTAACTTAGCCTTTCCATATTCCTTCTTATCTGGTTGAGAATTTCCTTTAGACTAAGGGTGAGATTCCATTCCCTTATAAGAATTTGATCACACATTCAAACCCCTAGATAAGGAAAAACCAAATCCACACCCCTAAAGGGAGGTATTGTAGAATCACTGAAGATGATTTGAACACCCAAACTAGTGGTACATCCATTAAGCCTCTGGGAAATTGGGCCTGGTATGTACATTTATCAGCGTTGATAAATTTTTTTAATAAAAAATATTATTAATTTATATAAAATTATTATATTTATATTAAAAAATAATGTTTATTTGTATACATTAAATAAAAAACAAATGTTTATAATTAATATATATATTTTTAATAATTCAAATATATATATATATAATGTTTCAATTGAAAAAATTATTTTTAAGATTATAATTAAATAAATACATATAATTAAATAATTATAATATTATAATAAATTACATTAAATAATAAATAATTTATTAGATTTATTAGATTTATTAGATATTTATTAGATTTATATTTATTAGATTTTTTATATTAATTTATTAGATTTATTAGATTTATTGTATTAATTCATTATATTCATTATATTTGTTATATTTAATATATTTAATATATTTATTTTATTTATAAATATATAATAATTTTTAATATATATATTTATAATTAAAATTATTGAATATATTCGTGTTTTCAAATGACTTTGGTCAATGAATATATTGATCATGCGTATATGTTATGTATCATGCATGAATGTTCATTTATACATTACATCATGTTGTTCATTGATGTGGTATATTGATTAATTCATAATATTAACCATATGAACTATATATGTTCTAAAAAATGTACTTATAAAATTACATTAAATATATTTAAGTAATAAATATATTTTATTATATTTTTAATGATATATATAAATACTTATCAAATAAATTTGTAATTATAATTATAACTATATATATATATATAATTATAAAATTATACATATAATATTATAATTTTATTAATATATATATATAAATTAACAATTATATACAAATATTTATAAATATACACTATTTATAGCTATAATTATAACTAGAAATAAATAAATATATATATGTAAATAATTATAAAATTATAATAAATATATTTATTATAATACTTATAAAGTTATAAATATACAATTAATTAGATATATTTATAAATATATACAAATATTTATAAATAAATAGAAATAAATTTATATTTATTTACATAATTATTAATTTATAAAAAATAAATTTATTATTTCATATATAATATGTTATATATAATTAAAGAAATATATATTTAAAAATATATTTATAAATATATATACAAATATTGATAAATAAATACAAATTTTATTTATAGTTATAAATAAATACAAATATATTTAAATAATTTTAAAATTATAATAAATATATTAATTATATATATTAAAAAAATTATAAATATTAGATATATAAATATGTTATAATTTTATAATTATTTAAATATATATATATATATATATATATAATTATATTTATAAATATATATATATATATATTTCATATAAATATTTATAAAATTAGAAGAAATATAGTTATATATATCTATAATTTTTTAAATATATATAATTAATATATTTATTTTATCTATTTATATGATTATAATTATAATAGTATATTGCTTATAATTTTATAATTACTTAAATTATAATTTTATAACTATAAATAAATATTTATTTATTTATAGTTATAATTATTAATAAATAAATATATATTTATCTTATATATCATTTTAAATAAATATATAATAATATAAATAAATTATTAAAATTATACCATTATTAGCGATTTTTTAGCGCTGATCAAGATGGCATTTATCGGCGCTAAAAAAGCACTAATAAAAATGTCTTTATCAGTGCTATAATTTTAGTGCTGATAAATAGGTCTTTTATCAGCCCCTTTTTAGGGCTGATAAAGGCCTATGTTTATCAGTGCCAAAACATTACTGATAAAGGTATGTTTTATCATCATTTTTTATTTTAGCGCTGATAAAACATACCTTTATTAGTGCTTTTAACTAGCACTGATAAAGGTTCTAGTGGGTTTTATAAAAGAACCCAAACAGGCTCCTCCTCCCTCGAACCCTTTCAAGATTTCACGGAAGCTGACCCCTGCGCCGTTGAGCCCTCCTCCGCCGTGACCCCTCCTCCTCCTCCCATGCTGCCACTTCCTCCTCCTCCTCATACACAGACACCGATGCATCCTCCTTTTCCACTGCCACTGCCTCCTCCTCATCCTCCTCATTTTCCTCCTTCTCCTCCTCCTCATTGCGCGACCCCCTTGTCCACTTGACCTGCTCTGGCACACCCTCCTCATCCGACGACCGTCCCGGTAGCCTCTTCTACAACCTACAGATTCCCCTTGGTGAGTCTCTATTGTGGTTTCCCTAGTTTCCATAGGGTTCATAGGGTTTGGATGAACCCTTACATCAGTTGATGTAGGTAATTTTATTTCATTCCATTTATTTGAGACTTCCTTTGATGCTAGATGTTCTAAACATGATTTTTAATTAGATAAATGAAGTATATGTTATCTAAAATTGTCTGGTCAAAGATTTTCCATGATCACTTTCAGGTTTCCTTTGACATAATGGTTGTATTTTAATAATTCAATGATATTTTTATTCAATTTTTTTTTCATTTATTATAAATGCTTAATAAAATGGAAATGATGGTTTTGTTGAAGGTAAATTATTTGTTCATGGTTTATTGGAACAATGAAAATTTATAAGGTAGGGGTATTCTTGGTTTAGGGGCTTTCCTTATTATTAAAGGGGTGTGCGTTTGATTTATGGAATTATTTAATGACTTCCATGGATTGATTGTGATTGTTTTTTTGGTGTTATTGGCGTATTCCCTTAGATTTATACTTTTTTCAAATGGTTTTAAATAGGTATTTTCAAATGTATGAATACTATATATATAGTAAAGGCTTGTTTGGAACTTGATTAAAAGGGTATTTATTTAGTTACTTTCCACCCCTTGATGAGCCCTATGTTAGGGTTTGGTGTGATAATTGTTTTATTGGTCAAGTGTCAAAGATCTAGAAGTTCATTCTTTGAAAGTTCACTTGGGTGATCTTGGATAAAGAGAAGTTCACTAGCACCATTGAATTATGAGTTTAGGAAGCTCAATTCACTTTACTGGAAGTTTAGAAGTTGGATTTTTTAGTTCACCTATAGTATAAATTTCAGTTTAATTAATGTTCAATGAATCCTTAAAATGTTAGCTCACTGTATGCAGGTAGCTAAATGGTTCCTTCACTGAATGTTCAGCGAAAGTGAATTTACTGGAAGTTCAGAATGAGTAGTTGGATGAATGAGTTTAGTTGATGGAGTATAGTGGAGTCCAAGTGTGGAAATATCAACATGGAACATTCTATGCAAGTACCAATGGCATAGGCTATAGATCTAAATAAATGCAGTGAGGTGAACGGTAGGAGAAGCTACTAGTATTTGAATGAATATCCAGAGGAGGTGATGGATGTGTAGAAGTCCATGAGTTCCATCAACTCTAATGATGATGCATGGGAGTCTCTCCTATAAAATTAAAAAAGAATAGTTTATCAAATTCATTATAGTGAAGTGCATATGGCATGCACCATTCACCGGTGTTTGTGGTCATAAATGAAGTTTCTACTAGAAATCAACAATTACTCATGCCAATAGAAGGATGCCTAAAATTCTAGGAGGGAAGTTGTGACTGGATGATTAGTTTAGGACTACTGCAAATAGTGGTATGAAATTTATTTTTAAGTATTTATTTTTATAGAAATAAATTTAAGAGATGATTTGACCAACACTGATGATGCCTAAGTACCGAAAGTAGGTGGCTACAGTAAGAGGAGCACACTTAAGCACATCCAGATTCCCATAGGTTGAAATTAAAAAGGCTATGTTCAAAGAACTGGAAGGAGAAAATAGGATATTAAATGATCAAAAGATGGTATTGGTGATACATCTTCTAGATAATTAAGTAGGGTTTTCAAAAATTTACTTTACCTTGTAATTAATGTTCTCTTTTTTCAATGGAATAAAAATGTGATGTTGTTGTTCTACCATACACATTAGATTAATGTATGAATCAAATAATCCCTATATAAAATGTTCTTTGTACATTTTCCTTACATGTTTATATATTATACGTATTCTTGTTTTCTTGTATGATCATTGAAATAAGGATACTTAGATGACTAAAACCAAGGGAATCCAAGTTGGAGGAAAAATAAGTGCAGTGGTCGGGGTGTGTGGTCATCTTAGTTTTAGTATTTGAATTCATGAGGGATGCAAGTATTAGTGGCTAATATGAGACATTTAGATGAAGTTCCACTATGTTGGATAATTAATAGTAAAAACTACTGATGATCTTAAAATTTACACTTGTCCCCAATAAGTGGTATCAAAGATTATGTTCCTTTTTTGTGTCTCAAAAATTGGTTGTAGTGATCGATGATAGAGAAAGAATGTAAAGTTTTTTGTGGAGTAGTTTTTTAAAGAATCGAAAGGAGTTTGGCTGGAAGAATATTAGGTTCTAATTATCATAAGGTTTATTAGGTTTTTATAATAATTTCACTAGAAGATGGTGGTAGTACCATGGGTTTTCCTAGATATCAAAATTCTTCAGGCCATAGGTGTTGTGCGGCATGTTCTGTTCATCAAGTGGTATTCTAGAGCTTTCTGAAAGATCATTAAAATTATAATAGTAGTGGATTAATGATTTGGTGTGTGTTTGGAAAGGATAAGGTACTTTTTGTCAATTGTGAAATGTTTGGGTGTGTGTGTGTTTGAAACTCAAGGTCCTATTTATAACTTTCATATGCTTTGTGTGTTTTACATTCCCAGCCTCTAGTTTTAGTCTATGATGAACATCCTTGGATGCTTGATGAACCTCTTCTTATTGAACCCCATGATGGAATAACACAACCGACTGAAATATAATTACTTAAACCAACCTGATTATAATGAAAAATATACAATGAATATTTAAACACACTACCACATCATCATTTCCATCAACATCTCCATATCATTCAGCCCCAAGCTTATCATTTACACATTCCACATCACTTGTAACTATATGACGAATGAAACCAAACCTATTAAGATTCAATGAGGCTTGTAAGTTATTTCCTATATATTTTTCCATAGGTTATGAAGTCATCACATAAGTTTTAATCACCTATTAGTTTCTGATGTCTATTTAACACACTAGGTTCAACAAACATTACTATCATACAAATAAGGAAATCCTTATCAGTGACTAATCTAATGTCCAATCTATAAAATATTTATCAGATATGATACTATCAGGACCCAACCCCATAGGAACTCTAGTGGATTTGGGAATATATTAGTGTCTGACCACCCATCCTATATTTAAATGGACATGGGTCAGTTACAATTGGAAATGTAATGATATGGCTCAGGCTGGTACCATAACCAACAACTGACCTAACTTTCCACTAACCTAAGAGGCGTCCATGATCCCTACAGGATAACAACAATCCCCTGGAAAAAAGATACAATTAATTTGGAATATTTTCACCCTAAATTATAGTAAATTAAAAATGATATTTCTCCTGAAAACAAGACATGTTCTACTCATAAGTTGAACATCTAGGAAAATAGTAGATATGAAAAAAAGAAAAAAATAAGAAGCAGATATAATAGATGAAAAATAAAATCCCACTATTGACCAATAAAACTATTTAAACAAACATGACCCATTCCTAAATATCATTGAACCTATTTTGGATAGGTATAACATACGAGTTCTCATTTTATGTTTTCTTTTCAGTTGGAAATCTCCTTTGCCGCATGCCTCTCCTCCGTTGCGAACGCACCTCCACCGTACGTTGAATGACACCTTTGTGGTGAGTTTTCTCCTCTTACTCATTGGTTTTCTCTTGTTTTCATGTTATTAATATTTGATATTGATGGTTATTTTATGAATTGTATGGGCTAAATTCCCTGCTAAAAATTATTTTCGTTGGTGGTCCTTGTTTGCGCACTAAATGAATTGCATGCTGGTTGGTTCCTGTTGAACATTTGAATATAAAAACTGGTAATTTACGTATACTTGACTAATGAATGAATGCCCCATGATGATAAAACTTCCGTGATAACACCTTAATTAACAAGTAGAATTGAATAAGGGATGCTTTGTAAAATCTGAAATTGTGTTTGTTTGGTTTGTATGGTGTTGTGATTGTGATAATGATTGTGTGTTTGTATGGTGTTGTGGTTGTTGACATGATTGGTTTTCCATTTGTTTTCTATGTTTTAGTTCCTCCACCATTTAATATAAATCCAAACCTTACCCATTTCAATGGCACCACCACTTTGTTACTAGTGAAATTCCACTGAATCTTAGAACACCACTTCACTAGAGGAATCTATGGGACAATTTATAAACACCCTATTCAAATAACCATAACAAAACATGTAATGAATCCTTTCACCCACAAACACTCTAGGGAAATCATACCATCTATTAGTTTAGTACCATATCTCTTGACTCGAGACATTATGTTTCTAGATAAACAGTAAAAAAATGGTTTACAATAATGCATATTGATCACATGTGGGATACTAAAACATTATAGTGCAAGGGATTCTCATAGATAGTTCCATTGATCAGGTGGTTGGGAAGATGGGTGTGATCTACTTTGGTCCTGATTAATTCATAGAGACATAAGGGTATTGTTTACCATAACTAGTTCCATTAATTATAGTTTGATGATGACCCTAGTTGGTCATTTTTTGTGTAATTATTTTGTTAAATATTAATATCAATGAATCAAATAGGATGAATATGAATAAAGAATGTATTAATTCCAATTGGTTGACAAAATAGTATTAAGATGGCATGAATGAGTTTATCAAGTTTTCAAAAGATCATGCGTATGACACTTCTCAAATATTTTGTCCATGTTTACACTATTATTATTCAAGGAAAATTAGTCTAGAGGAGTTGGTTGAACACTTGACCTATCATAGAATAGATTGAATTTATACATGTTGGAATAAACGCAGGGAAAAAAAATATAGGTAGTGGATGGGATAACACTGCATTTTATGGATCATCTGATATGATTACAAGTGTGATCAATGAAGAAGAACGTATGAAGGATGTGATTACAAATGTTAATGATGATAAATATCTTATTGAGGAAATGATAAGGACAATTAAAGATGAATTTCATGATTTCCCAAATTTTTTTGAGAAGTTAAAGAGTTGTGAAAAGACACCATTGTATACTGGTTTCACTAAATATACCGCATTGTCAGCCATACTGATGCTGTATAATTTGAAAACAGGAAATGGGCGGAGTAATGCTAGTTTTATAGAACTACTTGCTCTCCTAAATGACATTCTCCTAGAAGATAATGAGATCCCGAGTCGTACATACGATTCCAAACGAATGCTAAGCTTGATGGTTATAATATCTGAAAGAATAAACTCTTTCCCGAATAGTTGTATACTATTTAACAAGGTCTACAAATCACTTAATGAATGCCCAAAGTGTGTTGTTTTTTGATAAAAGAAATATGAATCCATTCCTATAAAATTTGTATGGAACTTTCCAATCATTCTAAGGTTTATGAGCCTATATAGAAGTAAGGAGACTATAGGACAATTGACATGGAATGTAGATACAAGAATTAATGATGGGAAACTACATTACCCGACATACTCTCCTTAGTAGAAGAGAATTGATCACGAGTATCCTAAATTTGGAAATGATCCAAGAAACATTCGTCTTGCGTTATCTATAGATGGATTTAATCCTTTTGGTTTTCAAAACAATAGTCACAGTACATGGCCAATTATGTTGGTAAATTATAACTTACCACCTTGGTTATGCATGAAACGAAAATACATGATGTTATCTATGATTATATCAGGACCAAAACAACCATGTAATGATATTGATGTTTATTTGGCTCCATTGATCAAGGCTTTAAAATTATTGTGGGATTCAGGTGTTACATTTTATGTTGAAACATTCATCGAAAACCATGTTTCTAGGACATCACATATTTCTACCCTAATGAAATAATTACCAATCTTGGATGACATCATTCGATAGATGTTCAGAAGAACATGCAGCACCATATCCACTAATAGGTGATCAATTGTTTGATAAAGTAAAATATGTGGACACTATTTTTGGTAAACCGTTTTCGAAAAACCTTACAAAAACCGATTGGAAAAAGAGATTAGTTTTTTTTGAATTACTATACTAGAATTGTCTATATTTAATACATTTTATTGATGTTATGCATGTTGAAAAAAATGTATGTGATAGTGTCATCAGCACGTTGCTAAACGCACCCGACAAAACAAGGATGAAATTAAGTCTAGGTTAGACATGGTTGAGATGAGAATACGAGAAGAGTTGGCACCAATGAAGGGTGAAAAATAAACATTGCTTCCTCCTACTACTTACACTCTTTCCAGGTATGAGAGATATCGGTTTTTTAACTTCTTTAATGTTGCAAAGGTTCTAGAGGGGTATTCATCAAATATAAATAACATCGTGTCAATGTTCGATTTAAAGTTAAAGGGTCTGAAATCACATGACTTCCATGTTTTGATACAAGATCTAATTCCTATAGATTTACGTTTCATTTTTTCCAAGAATTTATACCATACATTAATGAAGCTCTGTTTCTTCTTCAAAGCTATATGAAACAAAGTTATAGACCCAATGAAATTGCAAATTATGGAAAGAGAAATTGTCGTCATATTATGTGAATTGGAAATGTTCTTCCCACCAACATTATTTTATATGATGGTTCATTTGATGGTTCACTTGGTGAGAGAGATTTGAATATGTGGTCCTGTAAATTATAGATGGGTGTACCTCATTGAATGGTATATGGAGATTTTGAAAGGGTACGTCAAAAATCAAAGTTGGCCAGAGGGTTGTTTTGCAAAGTGATATATTGTTGATAAAGCCATTGAATTCTATACCGAATACCTATCTAGTGTGGAAAGCATTGGCCTACCAAAATCTTGTCACACTGTGCGGCTTGAGGGTGAAGGAATTTCTAGAATATAGGTTGTCATAATCAATATTACAAATCAATAACATGACCACCTTTACGTTTTTCATAATAGTTTCGATGTTGACCCATTTGTTCAAACCCAAAAAGAAATTATTAGTCATTTGAATCCATCTAGGTCTGAGAAATGGATATTAGACACACATAATCAACTGTTTATAGGATGGTTTCAGGTCCATATTTTTAAGAATTCAGAGTAAAATCTAGATTCAATTTTAGAAGGACTTTGATGGCTAGATGAAGGACCAAGTGTGTTTGTATTATCTTACAATGCTTCTGTAGTTAATGGTTATACATTCTATACTAATGAACATGATGAAGATAGTAACATATAGAATAGTGGGGTTACACTTATGGATGAAGAAATATATGTTTCTGATACTAAGGACATAAATCCAATTTATGGAAATATGTCATACTTTGGCATCATCAAACAAATATGGGAGTTGGATTATTTTAAATTTCAAGTTCAATTTTTTCAATGCAAGTGGGTTGATAATAGGAGTGTTGTAAAAATAGATTAATTTGGATTTATAAAATTTTATTTTAATAAGGAAGGGGATAAAGATGAACCATTTATAATGGAATCATAGATAGTACAAGTATTTTATGTTTTAGATCCCGCAAAACTAAACTGGTCAATTATTCTGTTATCGAAAAAAACAACAAAAGGGTTAGATGAGGATTCAACAGAGGATGACCCTTTCATTGGGACTTCACAATCATTTCACAGTGGTCCCAATGTAAATGATGTTTTTTATATCAGAGGATACCACAATGAAGGGATTTACATAGTTGATAGAGGGGTCAAATCTCTTCAGCCTTTAGAACAAAGAGATTTCAATAATCAAGTTATTTTTTTATTGTAATATACATTGTGTTACCTTATGTTATTATCTATTCACTAATAATTTTATGTAATATATATTAAATTTTAAACTACTTCTATAGATAATGACTTCTGCACTTGCTGATGTGCCCAATCTCGAGGAACAACATGTCTCTCAACCTATTACTGCTAGTCCTAGTGTAGAGGAACAAAAGGTTTCTCAACCTGTTGCTTCCGGTCCTAGTGATAAGTTACAACAGGTTTCTCAACTTGTTGTTGCTGGTCCCAGTGCCGATGCTAGTGCTTTTTAGAAACATAATGATGATATTGGAACTAAGGAAATGGTAGGCAATGAAACACTATCATTGTAAAAAAAAACAAGATCACCGCAGTTTGAAAGTGTTACCCAAAATCCTTAAGGAAAAAGAAAAAGGAATCAAATTTGAGGTGGGATGGAATAAGTGATGCCAGCATGTTAACCCCAACAAAGCCATGTTTAGTAGCATGGGATGCTTTTAGCATCCATTTTGCAGAGTAGACTTTTCAGGTACATTGTGTTTGGTAATACGTTGTTTTAAGTTGATTGTATTCATCACTTTGATTGGAGGTTTTTTATTTATGAAATAGTAACTGAGTGCTGAAAATAAGGAGTAGGAAGAAAAACCAGTGTACCCCTTTCGTGAATCAAGGATGGGGTATGCTTCACTTGAGAAAAAAATTGATACATTTTTTAAATCTATCACAATACTCTTATGTGATATGAAAAAACACCATAACCATGTTCCTCTATTTATATGTAGATTGATGAATCGAAATCGAAAGACACTTCTATCCCATTCCATGTTCTATGGAAGGATGCTTGTGTAACTAAAGAGGGGACACTGATAGATTAAAACACACAAAAAGTGTGAGAAACATGTGTAAGTATGAAATAATATAAATTTGTTTTGATTTAAATCACCATTACATAACAATGATTACTTATTTTACTATATTTTCTATCTAACATAGTCACAGGAATCAATAACACCCGCACCAGATGTAGACATACTTTCAGAATCCTTGAAGCAGCCAGAATAGTATGGATGCGTCAGAGGTGCAGGTTTTGGGGGTGACACCCCAAAAACATTTTTAGAAAGAAAAACAAGAAGAGGATCAAACTGAAGAAATGAAAAATATAAGAGAAACATCAGCTATGTTTCACGGATAATTACAATACTAGATAGAGATGATAGAAAGTTTGATGGGGGAGTCAAAGAGAAGAAACAACTGAAGAACAACCCATACGTGAAGATCCCACCCCACCCCCACCAGTTTTGAGGCAAGACATTCCCCTAAAAAACCTGACTTAGATGAGGTAATCAATGTTCTAATAATTATTTCTGTGAAATGTGAATCACATATACACTGATACCTTTCTTGTAATGATATTCTATAGGGTGAAAATGACTGTGATTTATATCTATCAACTCCCACCGATCGGCTTGTAGTGAGGGATACAATGTTCAATATGTAGAATGACATGCTACACAACAAACCACTTCCAACAGGTCATGTCAGAGTGTCGATTAACATAGCTCATGAGTTGAGTGCCGAGCTACCTATTCCAAATGATGATGACAACATTCATACCATCGAAAAATTTGTTGGAACATCCATCAATTTTCCATAAATTCTTGTGAAAAACATGTCGACAAGGAGGTTTTTATTTCCAATTTATTTTTCAAGATGAACCGATATCATTTAATGAAAAAAAGTCTGAACTAATTAATGTTATTAAAGAACAAAAAAGGGAAGAGGGTGAAATGAAAGATCATCTCAAAACTATCTCAAGGATCAACCAAGCAATCGAAATGATCTACTGAGAGAACCTTCACCCCAACCATTCTATATCCACCATTAATATCATTACAGGCTCATGTGGATACAAAGTTGATAGACGAAAATACTCACACAGTTGATTTTGAAAAAAATATATACGAAGGGTAAGAATCATATTACATTAGTGATGACAATGAAAATGAAATCTTCAAGTATGAATGGATATGCACCTTAGTTGTAAATGTATACATGAGGTATGTTTTCATGATTTTATTTTACAAAAGACAATATACTATGATAATTTTAACTAAATACATTTCATATTTTTTGCAGACGTATATATGAAAAAAAATTAAGGGATTTCCCCATTAACAAAAATTTGGACTTGTTAGTCCTCACATCACCTCTTCAAAAGAAGAGAAAAATTCTAATAAATAGGGTGAAATAATTTCATTCCTGCTCAAATAGTTAAAAAATGAATGACAGACTCTTTTTAATACCAACGATGCAGGGGTACAACTCTATAATTTAATCATATCAACTATATTTTTATTTCTTTCATTACTTATTCATTTTTTTGTTTTTAGGTAGTATTGGGTGCTCATTGCAGTCAATTTGGATACTCCAAATATTTATTTTCTGGATTCAATGAATGTATATCCAACCAAACGACCACGCATGATGGCGTTTTCCAAGTTGTAATACACTAGATCCAAAATTTTTGAACTAAAAATCTAGTCATATAATTTATATTATCTTTTAATGAGGTTTCAGTTATGAAAGGGTGGTGCATCAATATCATCTGCTTCATGGAATGAATCCAGGTCCTAAGGACAAGAATGCCGACGAGATCTATAATTGGAAAAGTATCATGGTATATATAATAAGATTGCACTATCCAAACACATATCAAAACCAATTACTTATTTTTATCAATTTTTCTGCAGTTTCCAAAATAAACAAATGGAAATGACTATGGGTATTATGTTTATAAATTTATGAAAGAGATCATATTTCATCAAAAAACTAGCATCCCTGAAGAGGTATTTTCAAAAATAATTACTAGTTCATTTAAAATATTTATCAATCCTTTTTGTATTTATATTTTTTCATTACTACCATGACACTCTCAAAAACTCATATTCATAATATTATATAGATGTGTTTAGAAATGAATGGACAACATACCTGATGGAATATTGTACACAAATAGGATGAAGGTGAATTCCCACTACTTATGTTATCCCTATATGATTATTGATATCTCCGGTGTTTACACTTATAGAGCATCTATGATCACCATTTCTTATATTTCATATCCTTAGGTTATGAAGAATGGTTTTAGAAATGATTTGTATTTATAGTAAATAATAACTTAATGAGAGAATCTTATGAACTAGTTATTTATGTTTCCATGTTTCCAAAAGCACTAGAACTAAACTATTATGGCACGGATCATTTATATTCTATGTCTTGGTCATTTATGCTTTTGTTTCTAGTGATGTAGTGTGTTGTAAGAATATTGGTTGTGAATCACTCACAAATTTAACAACAAAACTAAAGATTCTACACTACTATTAGTTAACTACTGCTTTGCATAGTATCTCATCTGAACTTCTGATCCGAACTCCCCATGATGCACTCATACCACACCATATTTATGATATATTCATTGAGATTTCACTTTTCATTCTCTTCCTACACCCATTTATATGGGTGCATGAAGATAAAAAAAGTGAAAGCTCAATGAAGATATCATAGAGATGGTGTCGGATGACAGCATCCCTGAGATGTTAGATTGGAAGTTTAGATCATATGCTATGCTAAGCATTAGTTAACCAACAGTGGTGAAGTGAAAAGAATCATTAGTTTTGTTATTAGCTTATATATGGAACAAATAAATACTTTTAAAAGATTTAAAGGTAATGTTACGATATAATATATCTATTTTAATGAAAATTATATAATGAAACATTGATTTTATTTTCATTATTCCTTTTAGGGTTTGTTTATTTTAGAAGATTTTTATCCACGAGACATGCCTTTACAGGAAGAGCAACGAAGCTGTGTCTGCTCAATCACAAAGGTAATCTTGAAATTTTCACAGTAAAATCATTGTCCATATAATTAATGCATTGTTTCATATTTATGTTTAATTTATTTCTTTTATGTAACGAATATTAATCTACTCATATGTGATATCAATGTATGAAATGTTTAGGTCATTATAGTTGGAATCAGAGTAACTGACCTATTCAAAATTGAGAAAATTCATTTAGTTGTTTTGATACTTTAGAGAGATGATCCATAAGTCATTTGAAATGTGTAGGAATCAAACCCACCTCATTAGGACGCACAATGTGACCATTATGACTCAAAGTGTCTCTTTTTATTTAAAATTGACATTATTTTTAGTAAAAAGAAAAAGTGACATACTAAAAACTGAGAAAACCCATTCTGATTGTTTTGATAATTTATGTAAACGATTTATAAGTCATTTGTGACCTATAGGAATCAACCGCACTTCAATTAAATGCACAATGTGACTGGTATGACTCAAAGTGTCTCTTTTTATTTAAAGTTGACATTAATTTTAGAAAAAAACACAAGTGACATACTGAAAACTGAGAAAACTAATTAGGATTGTTTTGATACTTTAGGAAAACAATCCATGAGTCATTTTTGATGTGTAATAATCAACCAAAACTAAATCGAACGCACAGTGTGACCAGTATGGCTAAAAGTATATGTTATCAATTTAAAATTAACATTTTAGCTCAAAATGTGTCACTCACTGAAAACCAAGAAAACCTGCTCCAATTTTATTCATATTTTAGGATAAAAATTCATAAGTTCTTTGTGATGTGTATGGATAAGTCTCATATCAAACCAATTCATGATGCAACTAGTATGACTCAAAATATGTGTTTCCAGTTTGAAATGACATTTTAGTAAAAAACACAACTGACGTACTACAAACTGAGCAAACACATTCATATTGTTTTTATAATTTATGAAAACGATCCATAAGTCATTTGTGACATGTAGGAATTGACCATACCTCAATTCAACACACAATACAACTGGTATGACTCAAAGTGTCTCTTTTTATTTGAATTTGACATTAATTTTAGAAAAAAACACAAGTGACATACTGAAAACTGAGAAAACATATTCATATTGTTTTGATACATTAGTAAAATGATCAATGAGTAATTTTTTATGTGTACGAATCAACCACGCCACAATATGACACATGATGTGATTGGTATGGCTAAAAGTGTCTATTATCAGTTTAAAATGAACATTTTAGCTCAAAACGTATCACTCACTAAAAACCAAGAAAACCCACTCCAATTGTATTCATAATTTAGGATAACAATTCATAAGTTCTTTGTGATGTGTATGAAGTAGTCTCATATCAAACCAACACATGATGAGACTGATATGACTCAAAATATGTGTTTCCAGTTTGAAATGACATTTTAGTAAAAAAACACAACTAACATACTAAAAACTGAGCAAACATATTTGGATTGTTTTGATACTTTAGGACAACGATACATAAGTAATTTTTGACATGTAAGAATCAACCAAACCTCAATTCAATGCACAATTTGACTGCTATGAATCAAAGTGTCTTTTTATTTAAATTTGACATTAATTTTAGAAAAAAAATATTGACATACTAAAAACTGAGAAAACACATTTGGATTGTTTTGATACTTTAGGAAAATTATCCATGAGTCATTTTTGACTTGTATAAATCAACCACACCACAATCCAATGCACAGTGTGACAGGTATGGCTAAAAGTGTCTGTTATCAGTTTAAAATATACATTTTAGCTCAAAACATGTCACTCACTAAAACCCAATAAAACCCGCTCCAATTGTATTCATAATTTAGGATAATTATTAATAAGTTGATTTTGATGTGTATGAAGAAGTCTCATATCAAAACAACACACGATGCGACTGGTATGACTCAAAATGCATGTTTCCAGTTTGAAATGATATTTTAGTAAAAAAACACAACTAACATACTACAAACGGAGAAAACACATTAGGATTGTTTGTATACTTTATTAAAATGATCCATAAGTAATTTTTGATGTGTAAGAATTAAACAAACCTCAATTCAATGCACAATGTGACTAGAATGGCTCAAAGTGTCTCTTTTTATTTAAAATTGACATTAATTTTAGAAAAAAACACAAGTGAAATACTGAAAACTGAGCAAAAACATTCAGATTGTTTTGATACTTTATGAAAATTATCCATGAGTCATTTTTGTTGTGTATTAATCAACCACACATCAATATGATCCACAATGTGACCGGTATGGCTAAAAGTGTCTGTTATCAGTTTAAAATTGACATTTTATCTCAAAATATGCCACTCACTAAAAACAAAGAAAACCTACTCCAATTGTCTTCATAATTTAGGATAATGATTCATAAGTTCTTTGTGATGTGTACGAAGTAGTCTCATATCAAACTAGCACACGATGCGACTGGTATGACTTAAAATGTGTGTTTCCAGTTTGAAATGACATTTTAGTAAAAAACACAACTTACATACTACAAATTGATAAAAAAAACATTCTTATTGATTAAATACTTTAAGAAAACGATCCATAAGTAATTTTTGACATTTAGGAATCAACCAAACCTTAATTCAACACACAATGCGACTAGTATGACTCAAAGTGTCTCTTTTTATTTAAAATTGACATTAATTTTAGAAAAAAACACAAGTGACATACTTTAAACCAAGTAAACACATTCAGATTGTTTTGATACTTTAGGAAAATGATCCATCAGTAATTTTTGACATGTAGGAATCAAACTAACCTCAATCCGACGCACGGTGTGACTGGTATGGTTAAAAGTGTATGTTATCATTTTAAAATTGACAGTTTAGCTCAAAACGTGTCACTCATTGAAAACCAAGAAAACCCAGTCCAATTGTATTAATAATTTAGGATAATGATTCATAAGTTCTTTGTGATGTGTATGAATTAGTCGCATATCAAACCAATGCATGATGCAACCTGTATGACTCAAAATACATGTTTCCTATTTGAAATGACATTTTAGTAAAAAAACACAATTGAAATTTTAGTAAAAAAACACAATTGACATACTAAAAATTGAGAAAACACATTCGGATTGTTTTGATACATTAGGAAAATGATCCATAAGTCATTTGTAACAAGTAGGAATCCACCACACCTCAATTCAATGGAAAATGTGACTTGTATGACTCAAAGTGTCTCTTTTTATTTAAAATTGACATTAATTTTAGAAAAAAACCCAAGTGGCATACAACAAACTGAGCAAACACATTCATATTGTTTTTATACTTTAGGAAAACAATCCATCAGTCATTTTTGATGTGTAAGAATCAACTACACCTCAATCCAACGAACGATGTGACCGATATAAATCCAAATTTGTTATTTAAATTTGATATTAATTTCAGTAAAAAAAGTAACATACTCAAAACTGAGAAAACCCTTTATGATTGTTTTAATATTTTAAAACAATTATATATGACTCATTTGAGATGTGTAGGAATCAACACCACCTTAATACGACTCACGGTGTGACCGGTATAACTCCAGATGTGTCTTTTTTTTTTTTAAAAAAAAATTGACATTTTATTAATGTATTCTTTCATATTAATGTTTAATTTATTTCATTATTATATTACTAACATAATATTTGTTTTCTTATATATGTGGATTTTTTTATTGAGTTTAGATACTTTGTTTGGAAACTAATACCATGGACGACAATTTTTGAGAGGGGATCACAAATGCCAAAGGATGAAACATTAATGTTTTTAACTATTTGTTGGATAATTGTAATTGTAACCATATAAAACATTGTTTGAAATATATATAGAAGTGTTTTTTTTGTATTCATGATGTCAATTAAATGTATATAGAATTATTTTCAAAACTCTTGTGTGTGCTATTTTGTTCTGCTGTGCTTTGTTCATGTGCAGGTGCTGTTTTGTGCAGGTGTACAGGTGATGGGTGTGCTGTTAAATAAATAGAACATCATAGGAAACTAGGCCTTTATCAGTGCCCAAAATAGCACTGATAAAGGTGGCCCTTTATCCTTGCTAAAAAACGCTGATAAAGGGGGGACCTTTATCATCACTTTTTTAGTGCCAATAAAGGACCCCTTTATCAACATTTTTTTAGCTCTATTAAAGGGGACCCCCTTTATCTTCTCCATGATTAACAGTGCTTTTCTAGCACTATTAAAAGATGTTTCTAGTGCTTTTAAAATCCTTATTTGTAGTATTATAACCATATCAGGTCCACTTGACTGTCACCCGAGGTGACTCACTACATTACCCAAAGAGTGTTCCCAATCACCATGAGTTGGTGACAATCACCAGGGCGTCATGAATAATCATTTGGGAATGGATTCACCCTTGAAAGTTCAACATGAACCATACATGAATTTTATGGACAGAAAAACCAATAAACATCGTCAAATATATATATATATATATATATATATATATAATAGAATAAATGTATTAAAGACTAAAAGAAGATATCATAACATCATCACATCACTATTCATAAACATGAAATATACACAAAATATCCATAGTTAATACTCAACATAGGGAATAAGACTAAAAGGAAAATACATAATATCCCAATGATACAAAATACCAATGATAAAAAATCCAAAAACCATTTCATAAGAGTTAAACTCCAAGTGACCATGTCTCTACCATCCCAAAATGACCAAAAACATTAGTAATCAAGAAGGTCCAACAAAATTCATGGTGCCCTTTCCCTTAACCGTGTCTTGTAAAACAAGTTTTACATATAACCAAAGGAATATATAGTGTGTGAGGCACAAATACATGCAGGATACCACCATGAATCTATGCAAGGCTTTTACCCATTCAAACCTTTAAGTCTAGTTTGAAAACTTTTTATCAAAACCTAGTTCACTTTTTAAAAACATGTTCACTTTAAAACAACACTTTGGAAATCCCTTGGATTTTTCTAAAAAAACCATATTTTCAAAAACATGGAAAACAATTATAAAATAGAGAAATAAGTCCACCCAACATTAACAGTATAAACACACTCAAACTATCATAAACACCATTACATAACTAATAATGAAAAATTGGTATAATCATAAGATATTACAACAAAACAAGGCACTAAAATCACGAAATCAAGAATAATTAGCATGAACCACAGGATATAACCAATAAGTTATAGTGCTACTTAGTCTATGAAAAGGTTTTTCTATCCAGGTAATGAATATATAACATGTTTGTAATCTCTCTAGGTCTTCACTAGGCCCAAAAATACATCCACGGGCTCTCTCGGTCTGCATAAACATGTTTTGTAAGCTCCCTTGTTCTTCCTCCCAAATTCTCCCTAAACCCATTAGATAGAAATACTTATCTAGTATAATACATAGAATAAGGTTCTATTGTCTATGTTATGCACACACACATACCCGAGGTCTCCCATGTGCTACACAATGCCAAACACATAAACATCAACAAGTGTTAATCACATAATCCATTTAAAATCCAATTTCATAAACCTTAAAATCCCATAACAAATAAACCATTTAACACCATGAAATACATCTTTAAAAATTATTTCAAAAACCCATTTAAAAGTATAAAACCAATTTGAAAAATTTTAATAATCACATGAAGTACATCAAATCCAACTCCCTTTGAAAATCCACTTTAAACCATCAAATTGTCAACCCAATCCAAGAATCACAAAAATTATGGAAAAACCATAAATAATAAAAACATTTATGGGAAATTTAATAAAAAAATCAAGGAAAATCAAGTATTTATTTAAATTCATGGAAAATCACCCTTAAATAAAGGTACTTTCGTTGTTACCAAGAAAAAACTTTTCACTTTTGAATAAAACCAAAATATTTGAGAAATATAGGACCTCGTATACAAAAGACACAAATAAATAATAAAAAATTCCAAAAATAACCATATGTCCATCCAACTCTTATTATAGGGTTTCCACCTTCTATGAAAAAGGAAGAATAAGGTGGGATAAGGGGAAAAGATAAAGAAATCATGAATTAATGAAAGCATACCTTGAAGGGAATCACCAAAGGAAGTAAGGAATACAACAAAATATATAGGAGATATCCAAGTCCAAGTTAGAGGGTCTCCCACATGTTTTGGAACAAATTATTCCAATATGAGTTAAAATCATCAATAGAAAAATGAACTTTTCCTAAAAATTTAATGAGCTAGAAAACTAACATAGTTTGGCTGCACGGTTATGAAAACCATGTTCTAACCATGTGTGAGCCACTATATCCCCAAAATAAGGCCACATAGTTTTTAGAAACACCCATATAGTTAGGTAAACCATACTATGTTGTGAAAAACCCAACTATCCCCCAAACACCCCCTTTCATTGTTAACTACATAGTTTCCTTTAATTGTGTACTACCCATGTGCAAGGTCTTATTTCCTCAAAAAACAAGATTCTCAAACTTCAACTCCTAGAAAACCCAAGAATAAATAAATAAATAAATAAAACTTGAAAAAAGACATACTAGTGACCCTTTAGGTGTCACATTACAACATCCCACTAGTTTTTTATACCGAATCTCACTATTTTAGAAAAACAACTTAAAATAGTATGATCCTTTTTCTTTAGGTTTATTTCTCTCTAGTTACTTACACAACAAAATATAATCTTCTTTTGAGAATTCATAATAATATGAATAAGTTTTTGATCACTTATTCAATATCTTTTAAATTTATACCTTATATAGGATTAGAACATTGGATTTTCTCAATATCTTTCATAATCACTATTTTTGAAACTCAACTTTAACTCACTGAACTTCCAGGATTTTCAATTCTTTCTTCTTAAATATGACTTATGAAATTAGAAGGCTAGGCCTTCAAGATATATTCTCAATTTTTTAAGGTAACACACTTTAACTAAGTTCTCTTCTATTTATAGGTAGTGATGAACATTAATATTTATAATTAAATTGAAAAAGTCAGATATTAATTTTTAATCTTTTTCATTTATAAATTTACATTTTTCAAGAGAATATTATAATAAATTATCCATCCACAATAAATATTAATTAATTTCAAATATTTTTATTTTATAATACCAGAGTAATCGAGTAGAAAACCACTCAATAATTTCTTCTTATGACTCATTCTTTATCATGACTCAACCTCTAAAATTATGATATTTTAATCCATAAAAAACTTCTCAATATCCTCAAATTTTCTATCACTAGAAATCTCACATTTCTCAAATTGGTGACCTGTATGTATTAAACAAGAGATCTTAATTACTATTATATATTTTATTAAACACCCTTATATGTCATATGTAATCTTCAGGTGACCCTTACATATACTCCTTTTAACCTTTATATATACACTAGAAGTTTGGATTCACTCTTACATATAGAAAGACCATTTAGTGTGATATGGAGGTATCATATCCTATGATTTACATTTTCCTAACTAGAAACAATTATGTATCCTCATTTTAACCTTTATATATCATCTAGTTAACCATTACATATCATAGTGAGGATCTAGGAATTTATCAAATTTGAAGTGAACAACACTTACATATTTACTTTTACATTTTCTATGACAACCCTTACATATTGACCTTTATGTACCATACATCCAAATTTTACATATCAGAATATGTATTTTTTTAATTTTATAAATCACATTCCCTTTTAGTACCTTTATGTATCCTTGTGATAACATTTAAACATGAAGGCTTTTACCTTTATCTATTTATAGTATTTTCATTGGTACTCTTACGTATGGTGAAGGATCTTAGAGTTACTATTATATATCATCATGAGTACTTTTATGTATCAAAGTGACTTCCCAAAATTTTCTAATTTTCCACTCTATATAGTTTGAGAAACCCTTACATATTCTTTAGAGTTTCAGAGTTACCCTTGCATATGGAGTACTTTTCCAAATTTTAGCTTCAACATAGAAATACAGAACTTTTACAAATTAGCTTTGAACATCTTTAATCATCCTCATGGATTCTATTGTAACACTCCAAACCTTCCTGAACCATTAAATTTTATCTTGTGGTTGTCTAAAGTGTCAAGAGAAGGATAATGGAAGGTAGGTGTTTCAAAAGCTAAGACTTTAGCTGGAAGAGGGTATTTCTGGTGCTTTCTCATCAAACTCATTTTTTTTACAAAGTTTGGAATTACCCTTATGGAAAGAACCCTTATATATCACCCTTGTTCATGGATATTAGCCATATATATTTCATTTTCTATGGAAATTACCCTTACATATCACCCTAGGTTGTCTAAATAACCCTTTTATATTGAATTTATCATGGAAATGGACCTTACATATTTTCTTTACTATAGAAATGACCCTTATCTATATACCTTATTAATGGAAATAACCCACACACATTACCCTTATCCATGGAAAATACCCTTATATATCTCCCTTGTCCATAGATATGACATTTATTTATTTCATTTATAGTGTAAATTATCCTTATGTATCACACAAGGTCATAGAAATGAACCTTATGTATTTTTTTTGTCATCAAAATAACCCTCACATGTTTCTTTTATTCTGTAAATGACCCTTATGTATCACCCTTATCCATAGATATATCCTTTTATATTTTCTTTTCCATGGAAATGGCCCTTATATATCACCCTTATCCATAGATATGACCCTTATGTATTTCCTTTTCCATGGAAATTACTCTTATGTATCAGTTATGTACCCTTACATATGAGTTAGGTACCCTTACGTATCACAATGCATCTCGATAATTTAATAATTTTTTGGTATTTAAGAGTATTCATTGTGATATGTAAAATTAAAATATTTATATTTAAAATTATAGTGTTGATAGATAAGAGTAATTTCACCGAAGCATAAGAGTAATTTCCTTAATATGTAAGAGTAATTCCCTACATGTAATAGTAAATTAATTTACCACTAAAATGAAATATTCCATTTGTCTTGAATCATATTTTAATATTTATAGATAATTATGAATCATAAGCCATGAAATTTATAGGTCCTTGAAATATATGAAAAAACCCCTTCGACATTGTAAGGTTTGTATCATCATTTTAGGGATTCAAATATCAGGTCATAGTTAAAGTTATTATGCCATGTCCTAACTTAATAATATCAAAACTATGAGAAACTTGACTGAGTTTAAAAAAATAATAAAGAAATTTCTGGGAGGATCGTGATGTGACACATGCACATAAATTTTTAAATACAACATGCACTTACCCTTTGTTTTACCTTTATCATTCCTCTCAGACCTTGGATAACTAGAGACATATCTTTAGGGAACTTTGAGCAACTTTGATTGGTTTTTCCCCTTGACTTCTGTAGAGAATGGTCTTTCATTTATTGTCAATAAGGAGTTGATTGTCAATATATTGTCAATATATGCATGCAAAGGGGATTATGGAATTTGTGACAAAAACTGAAGTATTGATACTTAAAGTGATGTTAGTAATTCAGTGAAGATCCTACTTTGATTATGGAAGAAGATTGTGAACTAAATCTGATGATTGATTGTGCTAATCCTCAAAGTCCCAGAAATGTGTTTAAAGAGAACACATCACTCATTACAACATTAAAGACCATGAATTATGCTTTAATTCATGAGGAATGAAGAAATAATCTACGCATCATCCATGATTGGATTTAAGGAATGTGTTGAAGATGTTTGGGATTCATGATCAAAAAAGAAAGGAATAAATGATGGTGGGCGAAGAAAAATAGAAGGGAGAGGCCTTTCAACGTTTAAAGATGGAATATGATGTAACATCCCAAGTAATTAATGAATAATAGATATGCTTATCTATGTATATTTATGAATTAGATAGTGTTTTAGAGGCTTAAAATGAGAATAAATCCAATCTTAAGCATGGAATACACTAATATTTTTAAAAGATTGCTTTACCGCCTTTTGATGGCGAACCATTTTTAAATAAATATTTTGAAAATTTTATAATCTCTATTTTTCAAAATAAACTTATTCTTTATGATTGAGACATTGAAATTTACATTGGATAATTTTTTGGTATTTTTCTGACAATGTTCATTTTTTAATGAATAGTGAAAAATACTGCATTTTACATCAAAACTGCTTTTTCATATAATTTAATTATATGGTTAGATTATCTTTTTAATTGGTTTTAAAGTTTAAATATAATATATTTTTACCATTTAATCCAATAGTGATCATTATAATTAATTTCACTTTGGAATTGGGCATAAACTAATGCCAAACTTCTCATAGATATTGTTTCAAAAAAACCCGCTATTTGTTTTGACAACAGGAATTATTTTTAAATTAATTATTTAAATTTATGTGTTTGGAATTTGGTAAAATAGATTCCATATTTGTAATCATAAGGTCCAAGTTATGTAATTAAGACTTTTTTATTTTTGGACTTTGTGAATAGTAACAACGATAATTATCGTTAATTATCTAGATTAATTAGTAATCGGGTAGTTAAGGATAATAAAATAATATCATAATAATAAAAAATGACACCAACATGTGTCCTAATGATACTGGTTGTGTCATGGCCGACCATGGGATTACTTGTGCCAAACTTGGGGACCCCATTGAATCACTTTTGTGTGATAATGACTTTTTATCTTTTTATTTTTTAAAGAAAGTAAATATAACAAAGAATGTATCACCTAAGTAAAACATTTTTAATTTTGTCTACATAAATGATCTCTTGGAATATAAATAGTAATTTGAAATACAAAAATATTTCCTACATCATAGTATTTTTTTTATAATTTTTAGACATTAAATAAATTAGTTTATATATGACATCAGGATGATGCAATGATTATCTCATTAATGAACGATTTAAATAAAATGAAAAGATAATATAAAATATAAGACCTAAACTTTTCAAAAACCTATTGGATGGGTGGATTTAGAACTCTTATCACCTTATCCTTGATATAAATCAATGTGGGACCTTTAAAATCCGAAACTCATTTGAAAATAAAGTAACATTTTATACCTTTCCAAGAGTGCCCCTCCTCTCATCTTATAAAAGGCCCCCACCTCTACCTCCTTACCCACACCTCTCAAGCCTTTTTCTTGGCCAAGATCTGATCATTTTGTAACTCCAAATCCCTCTCTTCATCCTAGAAGCCTTACCTTAGGCAGAAATTTCTTCAAGAAACCCTTTTGGTTCAAACCAAGAGGAGTTACCCGATTCAAAGGTAAAGTCTTCTCTAATGATCTTTTCTTTTATTTTGCTTCTCCAACCCCCTAAAATATTTTTATTCATTTATTTTCTAACAAAACCAGTATCTTAAATATACTAGGATATTTTTATAAGAATTATTCGAGCTACACTTACACACACCTACATCTAATGGTTAAATAACATACTGTTTCCGTGGATGGAGAATATCTGCCTCACGAAATGATGATTGTTCAACACTCATAACACCTTCAAAGGTGGCCATTAAGATGTCACTATATTTAAATATGATATATAATATGTTTATGTTTTACTTAAGCTTCTTTATTTTTCATTTATGGCATACCTTTATGGTTTCCATTATGGGTAAACGTGATATCTTCATTTTAGGAAGTGCAGACTACCGCCCCCTCAAAGTGATTTGATTAGTTAATACCATATGTGGTATGTATAAAGGATAAATTTAATGATATTATATATTATATTATAATGGAATTATAATATACCTTTATATAATTATGATTTCACTCCATTAAGTAAGAAATAGAAATGAAAGTAGCGTTCATGCGTACGTACGGCTTACCGTCTCCATGAACAATGCATTTCATTTATTACCTCTAAATGTTATGTAATATTATAAATGCATGTATATACTGGATATATATGATATATATGATATCTACATCATGAATATAATTCTGTATATAATGGATATTTTACCCCATGAACAACTTGTAATTATAAATAGTTTATTTTTGACTCATGTACCAATGATCGAAAAAACGACCATTATTAACTTAAATAATTACATAGTGTTCATAACATGGTAATAAGTGATATAAAAGGAATAATGAACTTGAAAAAGGTTCTTAAGAAAGTATTAATTAACTCAAGTTTATTATTCAGGAGGTTAAAGAACGATCGAGTCAAGTCGGACCCGAGGTATGGGACTTCGTCTCAATCTCCTTTCATTGAGGCATATTATGTTTTATACACAACTTTCTTTTATACGGTGTATAAACCACTTTGAATTTTATGTTTATTCAAAAGGAATATTTTTTATACGAAGCATCTACTAAACAACAAAAGTGAATGTTTTTTTTCGTACGTATGTGGCGACAACGACTTCTCCTCCACTGTGACCATTATTTGAGTTTTGGATTCCTCTACAAGCCATAACTTTTTTTAAATGAAAAATAAATACCATGTTTTACTTTTCTTTTATTTTGGTATTGAAAATGGTTTTCATAATGGTTTTATTATATCAATGTGTTGTATTTATATCTTGTGATTGAAATGTGGAAGTGTTATGTTTCCTTTATGCATGTTTTATGTGATACAATTATGTTACGGTTCTTGAGAATTGTTATGAAGATGGGTGGTTCCATGATAAACTAAGGGTGGGTGAGCCCGATATATCTCTCCAATGCATTGGGTAACACAAAGGAGTTAAATGTTAAGTTTTCTCCGAAGAGATTTGGGGAATATACTTTGATGGGTATTCCAAACGTAACCATGAGGGTTACTCCCTACGTAAGAATGTTATGAATGCCTCAAGTTACCTTTATGTATTATGATTTATATGTTTTATTCATGATTTGATGAGGTATATCAAAATTCTTATGTTTTATGAGTAAAATATGATTTCATACATGGACTAATGTTTTCTTTTCATACTTTTATATCCCTTACTGAGCTTTTTTATGCTCATCCCAAGTTTTTGAAATGTTTTTCATAGGTCAAGGGAAAGGTACATGATGTGATGATAGTGTCAAGTAAGTGTCAAGAAAGAATCCATGTTTTATTTTAAATATGTTTCCATTGATTGGAAAAATGAGTACTTTCTTTTATGTAACCACTTTGTTTAAATGTGGAATGTAATGCATGTTTTATGATCTAATTCTCTAAAACTCTAAACCTAAAAATATACTCAACGTGTATTCTTGAAATAAATCAAGATTAAGTAATGTTTAAGGCTGGGGCCTTATAGTTGGTATCAGAGGCCGGTTTAGATAACTTTAGGAGTTATAATTCTATTAAATGATCATCCAAATTTTTTTATGGTCAAATTGAAATGATATAGCATTTGAAGATTACCATGTTGCTTCATCTAAGACATGTTTGTTCAGAATGGTTTTCCGTAGAGGAAACAGGGAAGCAGTGCTAGGAAGGCATACATAAGGAAATGAACATCCGAATCAGCATCCTGAGATGGTCGGAATTGGAACTGAACTGTTTTTTGCAGTAATGGTGTAGTTGACTCAAGCGATAAATGGTGGTGGTATCCATGAACGAGATTATCCAGATCAACCGCAGAGGAACATGTCAGTTTTGGAACATTTCGTGAGGCAACATCCCCCATCATTCAGAGGATCATCTGACCCTGTGCTAACTGAAGGGTGGATTAAAGCACTAGAGAAGATTTTTGATGTCATGGGGTGTTCATAAAATCAAAAGGTTAGTCTTTCTATTTACCATTTGGAGGGTGAAGCAGATCAGTGGTGGTCAATGGTTAAAAATATCAGGGACACTGATGATATTGATGCTCACGACTGGGATGAATTCAAAGGTATGTTTCTTGAGAAGTATTTTCCTAAGGCTGTTCGACTTAGGATGGAAAAACAATTCTTGGAATTGAGGCAAGAGTACGACTTAGTGGCTGCTTATGAATAAAGGTTCACTCGATTAGTAAGGTATGCTCCAAATTTTATCTGAGACCTTGATAGTAAAATCAATCGTTTTTACTCAGGATTAAAGCCAAAATATCGAAGGGATTTGGATTCTCGTGAGTTCAAGAGTTATGAAAATCTTATTCGATGTGCTGAGAAGGTGGAAATGGAGTTTGCCGATGATCAAGTGTTCTATAAAAACCAACAGAAGAAGAGACCGAGGTGTCATGAGAAAGGGAAGAATTATTCAAAAAGGTCTGATGGTAAGAAAACTAAGTTTCCAGTTTGTGATAAGTGTGGTAAAAGGAATGATGGGGAATGTCTTCTGAATTCTGGAAAGTGCTACTGATGTGGTAAGATGGGACATAAGGCTCGTGATTGCACTGAAAAAGATCAGGGTGATGGCAAGACCAAATTTGATTTACAGTTAGTGAAATGTTTTAAGTGAAATGAGATGGGTCACTATGCAAACGAGTGTCCGAAAAAGAGCTCGAGTGATGGGAAGCAGTAAGACTACAAGAAAAAAGGGGTGGTGAAATCCTTTGCAACTACTTCAGCAAATGTTGGGGCATCAAAGGAAGTGGTATCGGGTACTTTTTTTTGTTTTTTCAGATTATGCCATTTTGTTGTTTGATTAGGGGTCTACACATTCTTTCATCTCTGAAAACTTTTCTAGTAAAATGGGAATACTATCTCAAGAAATGACTCCTGAACTTGTGGTAAAAACACCTGGGGGAAATTTTGAGGAAAAAATAATTTATAAGAATCTTCCTATCCTTATCCGTGGAAAGAACCTACTTGAAAACCTTATTGTTTTACCTCTAGTAGAGTTTGATGTTATCCTGGGTATGGATTGGCTCTCTATTTACCATGCTAAGATTGACTGTAGAGCTAAAGAAGTTTATTTTCAGAAAGACTTTCAGTTTGTGTACAAGAATGAACCATTACTATTGATAACATATCAAGAGGCTTAGAAACTTGTAAAAGATGGAAATGAATGTTACCTTGCACATATTGTTAAAAACAAGGGAACTGTTCAGATTAATGATGTGCCAGTGGTAAATGAGTATCCTGATGTTTTTCCTGATGAGTTTCCTGGAATAATACCAGATCGGGAAGTTGAGTTTACTATTGACTTAGTTCCTGATGCTAATCCAATTTCAAAACCCCCTTATCGAATGGCTCAAATTGAACTTTTAGAGTTGAAGGAGCAATTGCAAGATTTATTAGACAAAGGTTTCATTCGACCTAGCACATCACCATGGGGTGATCTTATTTTGTTTGTTAAAAGGAAAGATGGTTCTATGAGACTTTGCATTGATTATAGATCCTTGAATAACATCACTTTTAAGAACAAATATCCTTTGCCTCATATCGATGATTTGTTTGATCAGCTCCAGGGAGCTCAGTATTTTTCAAAGATTGACCTGAGATCGGGGTACCATCAGTTGAAGGTAAAGGAAGCAGATATTCCAAAGACTGCTTTTCATACAAGATATGGCCATTATGAATTTGTAGTAATTCCTTTTGGGCTAACCAATGCACCTGCTCTATTCATGGACCTTATGAATAGAATTTTCCATGAGTTCTTGGATAAGTTTGTGGTGGTTTTCATTGATGATATTTTGGTGTTTTATAAAAGTAAATAGGAGCATGAAAGTCATTTAAGGGTTATTTTTCAAACCTTAAAAGAAAATAAATTGTATGAAAAATTCAACAAGTGTTAGTTTTGGTTGCAACAAATTTCTTTCCTTGGTTATATTGTTTCTAAAGATAGGATAACTATTGATCCTTCAAAAACAAAGGTTGTTGAAGAATGGACAAGACCCACAAATGTAACTGAGATTCATAGCTTCCTTGGTTTGGAAGGCTATTACTGAAGGTTTGTTAGAAATTTCTCCCAGTTATCTAGTCCAAGGACAAAGCTAACTCGGAAGGGTGTTAAGTTTATCTGGACAAAATAATGTGATGATTTTTTTAGGAACTGAAAAGAAGATTGGTGAATGCTCCAGTTTTGGCACTACCTTCCAGGAATGGGGAGTTTGTTATCTACAGTGATGCTTCATTGAAAGGACTTGGTTGCATCCTAATGCATAATGATCAGGTAATTGCTTATGCTTCATGACAGTTGAAAACTCATGAGGTAAATTACCGTACACATGATTTGGAATTAGCTACTATTGTTTTCGCTTTAAAAATTTGGAGGCATCATTTGTATGGAGTAAAGTGTGAAATATATACTGATCACAAAAGTTTAAAGTATATATTCACTTAGAAAGAATTGAACATGAGATAGAGGAGATGTCTAGAATTAATCAAGGATTATGATTGTATAATTCATTACCATCCGGGAAAAGAAAATAAAGTGGATGATGCTTTGAGTCGAAAAAGTAATGCTTCATTAACAATGTTGTGTTTGGAACGTGATCCTTTGGTTAAGGATATATTGAACTTTGTCATAGAAGTTGTCGGTGCAGGATGTATTTCTATTTTATTTCAGGTATCAGTGAAATCTTCTCTATCAGACAGAATTAAGCAAGCACAAAAGCAAGACAGTGAGTTGCAGAAAAAGGTAGAGCTGGTTCAGAAGGGTAAGTTTCCTGGATTCAACATTGATAATGATTGTGTTTTGATATTTGGGAAGAGATTGTGTGTGCCTTGTGATTCACAGTTGAAGAGAGAGTTTTTATGTGAAGCTCATAGTTCTCCGTTTTCAGTTCATCCAATAAGTACTAAGATGTATAGAGATCTTCGGGAGTATTACTGGTGGGACATAATGAAAAGGGATATTTCTGATTTTACTGTGAAGTGTTTGAAATGTCAATAGGTTAGAGAAGAGTGGCAGTTACTGAAAGGGATGCTTCAACCTCTACCAGTACCAAAGTGGAAATGAGAGAATATATCCATGGACTTTTTTGTGGGATTTCCGAAGACACCTCAAGGTAATAATGCAATCTGGGTTATTGTTGATCGCTTGACAAAATCTGCTCATTTCCTTGCTATACAAGATACTTTTTCCCTAGATCAACTTTCCTGTTTATATCTTAAAGAGATAGCCAGGTTACATGGAGTTCCTCTCTACATTGTATCTGACCGTGATCCCAGGTTCACTTCTAACTTTTGGAAAGGCCTTCAGAATTCGTTGGGTACTGAATTAAATTTTAGTACATATTTTCATCCTCAATCAGATGGGCAGTCAGAACAAACAATTAAGAATTTGGAGGATATGCTACGTGATTGTTCGATGGATTGTCAGGGAAGTTGGGACCAATATCTTTCTCTGGTTTATTTTTCTTATAATAACAGTTTTCATTCGAGTATACAAATGACAACATTTTAGGCATTATATGGGAAGCGGTGTCGAACTCCAGCTTTCTGGGATGAAGTGGGTGAAAGGAAGTCTATGGGACCAAAATTGGTAGAAGAGTTGGTAGAAAAAATTCATCTAATACAGAGACACATGAGAACAGCTCAGAGTAGGCAGAAGAGTTATGCAGACAACAGGAGGAAGGATCTCTCTTTTGAGGTAGGTGATCATGTTTTTCTCAAAGTATCACCATGGAAAGTGTGATGCGATTTGGTAAGAAAGGAAAGATGAGTCCAAGGTTCATTGGACCATATGAAATTATGGAGAGAGTTGGATCAGTTTCATACCGAGTGGCTTTACTTCTGATTTTATCTCAGGTACATAATGTTTTTCATGTTTCAATGTTAAGGAAGTACATGCCAGATCCATCTCATGTTTTGAGTTCAGAGGTAGTTCAGCTGGAAGAGAATCTTTCTTATGAGGAACAACCGGTCCAGATTCTTGACCACAGGGATCAAGTGTTGCGGAATAAGGTGATTCATCAAGTATTGGTTTTGTGGAAGAACCACATGAGTGAAGAGGCAACATGGGAATCTGAAAATGCAATAAGGGACAAATACCCCCACTTATTCAATAAGTAAATAAATTGCGGGGACACAATTTTCTAAAGGGGGGAAGGATGTAACATCCCAAGTAAGTAATGAATAATAGATATTTTTATATATGTCTATTTATGAATTATATAGTGTTTTAGAGGCTTAAAATGAGAATAAATCCAATCTTAAGCATAGAATACACTAATTTTTTTAAAAGATTTCTTTATCACCTTTTGATGGCGAACCATTTTTAAATCAATATTTTGACAATTTTATAATCTCTATTTGTCAAAATAAACTTATTCTTTATGATTGGGACATTGAAATTTACATTGGATAATATTTTGGTATTTTTCTGACAATGTTCATTTTTTAATGAATAGTGAAAAATACTGCATTTTACATCAAAACTTCTTTTTCATATAATTTAATTATATGGTTATATTATATTTTTAATTGGTTTTAAAGTGTAAATAGAATATATTTTTACCATTTAATCCAATAGTGGTCATTATAATTAATTTCATTTTGGAATTGGGCATAAACTAATGCCAAACTTTTCATAGATATTGTTTCAAAAAAACCCGCTATTTGTTTTGACAACGAGAATTATTTTTAAATTAATTATTGCAATTTCTGTGTATAGAATTTGGTAAAATGGATTCCATATTTGGAATCCAAAGGTCCAAATTATGTAATTAATACTCTTTTGTTTTTGGACTTTGTGAATAGTAACGACGGTAATTATCGTTAATTATCTTGATTAATTAGTAATCGGGTAGTTAAGGATAATAAAATAATATCATAATAATAAAAAATGACACTAACATGTGTCCTAATGCTACGGGTTGTGTCATGGCCTACCATGGGATGCCTTTTCCCAAACTTGGGGACCCCATGGAATCACTTTTGTGTGATAATGACTTTTTATCTTTTTATTTTTTAAAGAAAGTAAATATAACAAAGAATGTATCACCTAAGTAAAACATTTTTAATTTTGTCCACATAAATTATCTATTGGACTATAAATATTAATTGGAAAGATAAAAATATTTCCTACATCATAGTATTTTTTTTATAATTTTTAGACATTAAATAAATTAGTTTATATATGACATCAGGATGATGCAACGACTATCTCAGTAATGAACGATTTAAATAAAATGAAAAGATAATGTAAAATCTAAGACCTAAACTTTTCAAAAACCTATTGGATGGTTGGATTTAGAACTCTTATCATCTTATCCTCGAAATAAATCAATGTGGGTCCTTTAAAATCCTAAAATCATTTGAAAATAAAGTAACATTTTATACCTTTCCAAGAGTGCCCCTCCTATCCTCTTATAAAAGGCCCCCACCTCTACCTCCTTACCCACACCTCTCAAGCCCTTGGCTCGGCCATTATCTACTCATTTTGTCTCTCCACATCCCTCTCTTTATTCTAGAATCCTTACCTTAGTCAGAAATCTCTTCAAGAAACCCTTTTGGTTCAAACCAATAGGAGTTACCCGATTCAAAGGTAAAGTCTTATCTAATTCTCTTTTGTTTTATTTTGCTTCTCCAACCCCCTAAACTCTTTTTATTCATTTATTTTGTAAAAAAACCAGTATATTTAATATACTCGGATTTTGTTATTAGAAGGATTAAATCTACACTTAAACACACATACATCTAATGGTTAAAGAACATACTGTTTCCGTGGATGATGAATTTCTGCCTCACGAAACGATGATTGTTCAACACTCATATAACGCCTTCAAAGGTGTCCATTAAGATGTAACTATATTTATATACGATATATAATATATTTATGTTTTACTTAAGCTTCTGTATTTTTCATTTATGGCATACCTTTATGGTTTCCATTATGGGTAAACGCGATATCTTCATTTTAGGAAGTGCGGACTACCGCCCCCTCAAAGTGATTTGATTCGTTAATACCATATGTGGTACATATAAAGGATATATTCAATGATATTATATATGATATTATACTAGAATTATAATATACCTTTATATCATTATTATTTCACTCCATTAAGTAAGAAATAGAAATGAAAGTAGCGTTCATGCGTATGTATGGCTTACCACCTCCATGAACGGTGAATTTCATTTCTTACCTCTAAATGTTATGTAATATTATAAATGCATGTATATACTGGATATATATGATATATATGATATCTACATCATGAATATAATTATGGATATAATGGATATTTTACCCCATGTACAACTTGTAATTATAAAGAGTTTATTTTTGACTCATGTACCAATGATCAACAAAACGACCATTATTAACTTAAATAATTACATAGTGTTCATAACATGGTAATAAGTGATATAAAAGGAATAATGAACTTGAAAAAGGTTATTAAGAAAGTAGAAATTAACTCAAGTTTATTATTCATGAGTTTAAAGAATGATCGAGTCAAGTCGGACCCGAGGTATGGGACTTCGTCTCAATCTCCTTTCATTGAGGCATATTATGTTTTATACAAAACTTTCTTTTATAAGGTGTATAAACCCCTTTGAATTTTATGTTTATTCAAAAGGAATATTTTTTATATGAAGCGCCCACTAAACGACAAAAGGTAATGTTTTTTTCGTACATATGCGGCGACAACAACTTCTCCGCCGCTGTGACCATTATTTGAGTTTCAGTTTCCTCTACAAGCCATAACTTTTTTTTAAATGAAAAATAAATACCATGTTTTACTTTTCTTTTATTTTGGTATTGAAAATGGATTTCATAATGTTTTTATTATATCAATATGTTGTATTGATATCTTGTTATTGAAACGTGGAAGTGTTATGTTTCCTTTATGCATGTTTTATGTGATATGATTATGTTACGGTTCTTGGGCATTGTTATGAAGATGGGTGGTTCCGTGATAAACTAAGGGCCGGTGAGACCGATATATCTCTCCAATGCATTGGTTAAAATGAAGGAGTTAAATGTTAATGTTTCTCCGAAGAGATTTAGGGAATATACTGTGATGGGTATTCCAAACGTAACCATAAGGGTTACTCCCTACGTAAGAATGTTATGAATTCCTCAAGTTACCTTTATGTCTTATGATTTCTATTATTTATTCATGATTTGATGAGGTATGTCAAAATGCTTATGTTTTATGAGTAAAGTATGATTTCATACATGGACTAATGTTTTCTTTTCGTACTTTTATATCCCTTACTGAGCTTTTTTATGCTCATCCCAAGTTTTTGAAATGTTTTTCACAAGTCAAGGGAAAGGTACATGATGTGATGATAGTGTCAAGAAAGTGTCAAGAAAGAATCCTTGTTTTATTTTAAATATGTTTCCATTTATGGGAAAATGAGTACTATCTTTTATGTAACCACTTGTTTTAAATGTGGAATGTAATGCATGTTTTATGATCTAATTCTCTAAAACTCTAAACCTGAAAAGATCCTCAACGTGTATTCTTGAAATAACTCAATATTAAGTAATGTTTAAGGTTGGGGCCTTATATATGATCTTAGCTATACATTGTTTTTAACAAATTATATTGGTTCCATGCCTTTGCCAAAAATATGATCTAACCAAGGAGGCTAGAAGAGGTCCTCATCGTCAGGCACATGTGGGAACCGAGGGTCAAACTCACTTGAGGGAAGCCCTCAAGGCCATCCCTGCATGAGGCAGGAGAGTTCTAGCCATGTATAAGCCCGCAGGAGCACGCACAGTGGTGAACCCGTGCAGCATGGGTGTTAGGAGCATGCCCGGAGGAGGCATAGTGGGCGCTAAGAGTGCGCCCGCAAAGTACTGGTGTGGGGTGGCACCATAGGGGGGGGGGGAGTAATCTGACACCAGGGTATCGAGGGTTTATTGATAAAATGAACAGATCCCATGTCTTCATTTTGATGTGGGATGGTTTTTTTAAAATGCAGACATAATCTCGGTTGTCCATCTGATCCTACACCTGATCTTAGTCACTCATCTCATCTATGCTCTGCATTATAATTATGGCCATTCATGATAAATCTGAGCTGATCCATTGGTTGTGGCAACATCTTCAACCTCCAACTGGATGGAGGACCACCCGACACCACTGCTCACCATCGCCACTACCGATCCACCGAGAATGAGATCCTGGCCACTTTTTATAATGAAATCTCCTACATGATGATCGTTTGAGAAACACTATGTCATGCATGCATTAAAAGTTGCATACATTCAACGAACTAATGAAAATCAAAGGATCCTGAGGCAAACGAAGTTGTCGAGGATGCACTATCCATTCGATGTACAAATAGAAGATTTGTATGCATTAAAAAATGCAAGCACAAGAGGATTTCACTGAGAAATAAGGATTTTTTGCTGAATAGAAAGAAATCGAGACTTATGGCCATATCTGTATATGTGTTTGAATATTTCAAAATGCCTTATATCTTAGGCATTCAAATATTTGAACCCCTTGGTTTTGAACGTGTTCCTCACATATAAAAGGAGGATCCCAAGCTGTGAAGAGGATATTTCCATTCACATCTCTTCGAGTGTTTGTGTTTCTCAAAAACAGAGCATGTCATATTTATTTTTCTATGAAAAGGAGAAGAGGTTTCCATGAAGCCTTGCTACATGAAGGAGAAGAAGTCCCACAAGCATTCAACAAGTGCATAACACTATTGAACTATCTTGTGAAGGAAAACTGCACCCTCTATGCGAAGAGATCCACAGACGTGTGATAGTTTTTCTCAAACCCTCACTGTGTCTTGTGAAGGTGATCCCATAGGCAAGCAACCAATGTGCACTCACCCTTACTGTACTATGTAAATACAAAACCATGAGACTTTACTGGTTCTGTGAAGGAGATCCATGTACACCCTTTTCTGTAATAAGAAATAATATATATCTGTGCTTCTCTGGTAGGCATGAAGGTTTGTGAGTACTTGAGACAATACACATATACACTGCCTCTTTATGAAGAAGGATATTGGAAGTTAAGGATAATATGTGTGTGCTTAGAGAAAACCCAAGGCCCCATGTGAAGAAGAAAACCCACGAGAGAAGTGGAAATCCATGGACACATACACTTATATGTGAAATGGAAATAAGTAGTGTGTGTGAAATTCAAGTGTCCAAGAACAAGGTGAACTGTGGGTAACACTCATTTGGACTCAAAGAAGACTCATGCATAAACACATAAAATTGAATCAATTAAATAAGGAGTTGTTTGTGTGCTAAGATCCAAAAGTAAATAAGATAAAGGTATAGAAGAAGATATACAGTGCATACACTATTTTATTCACATGAACACATAAATATATTAAAAAGAAAGAACTATAATTTTGTGTGTAAAAAACCTGAAGGAATTGTGTTCTTATTAAGAAATAAGAAATTGAGTGGAAAGTGCATGTTTAACTACATGAACCACACACATTGAACCTAACACTATGATACAAGAGAATAGTGTGTGCTCGGGTTTATAATAAACACATCATACATGCATGTACATGCACATGTGAAGACACTTAAAGGAAGAGATTGTGTGTGTGAAAATTGATAAAGAAGAATCCAAGAGGATAGTTCATGTGAAAAATATTAAAACACATGCATGAAATCTTGCATAAACACATGCACGTGTGAATATCATTGAGATATCCAGATACAAGAGGTATTGGATCCCATGTAATCCATGCATGAAGTAAGTGAGTTTTGAGACTGGAGCTAGACATAATTAAATAAGTTCTTCGATCTGAGTTTTCAGTAATTAAGAGTCCAAGAAGGTAGATTGAGATGATATTGTAAAGAATCACTCTAGAATTCTTGAGGAATTTGTGTGCACCATTGGTACACACATAAGTGAGGCTGAGTCTTCATCATAAGAAGAAATAATTTCCTGAGCATTGTTGAACTGAGCACTGATCAAGAAAGTGATAATAAATATTGAGTAAGGCCAATAGACCTTACCAAAGTATTTTGAAGATTCTTGAAGAGATAAAAAGGAAAGTGTGATTCAGAAAGCCTTTGTGGGAAGATCAGAAGATCATATATAGTGAATCAGGAAAGAATAAAGAAGGAATCTACTCGTGTGACTCAATATCTAGAAGAACCTTATGGGATTCAGGAAGGAGAAGAAGTCTTCAGTGGGACTCTAAAGCAGGCCAGTGGGACTCTGGTAAAACTGTGTGAAGCAGTATAAAGAACCTCCTATGGGAATCAAGAGAGATATAGTGGGACTCTGTATCGACCATTTTAATTACTAATCTAATTATAGTGGAGAATCTGTGTTGGGGAGAATAACCAACAAAAAAAGTAGTATGTCATTGAACCTAACCTTGTAGATCCTTGTGTTCAGTGCCTTTACATTTAAATCATCACTTGAGGTAAGTACCAGAGACACAAGAAGAGTGTATTGAGGCTTTAACCATCCATAGAGGTTTAATTGAAAAGAATCAATTAGTAAAATGTTTAAAATGATTACTGAATCACCCCCTCCCCCTCTCAGTGATTCACACTGATCTGGGCACTTCAACTTCAATAGATCATCAAAATTGTGATCTAAGTTTGTTTTCCTCAGGAGTTATTATATTTGTGATCATATTCCTCTCCATGTTATTATGTAGTGAATTATTGAAACTCTAGTTGATGTAGGGTTTTTGTGTAAATTATATAAGTATCATGATTTTGTTTTCTTTGGATGTATGGTAAGAACTAAATTTAAAAATATAATGAAATAGGATAAATAAAATTTAAGGGGGGCGGTGATTCTCATGCACTTTATATTATTCTATGACATTTAATGTGATTGACGGCTATTTGAGGCTATTTCTATGAGTTTTTGTTACTATTGTGATATGTATATTATTAGTGTGATTAAACTTACAAAATAATATCCCATAAAAGGTTAACCATTTAATGATGGAAATGGAACATTTTTTTTGGAAAATTTTTAATTCTAGTAATGATGTTTATATTGACCAAAAATGATTTAAATGAAAAATTATTAAAAGTGATTGCTTGATGTGATTCACAACTGGTTTTGATGTTGTTTTTTGTTTTTGTTTGTGTTACCTGTGCTGTTATTAGTGAAGTTTTGGTAATGGATTATTCCTGCTAGTTTTCCGTGGTTTCTATGGATTTTTTTTGTTGATGTGGTAGCGGTGGATGTTATGTGGGTTATAATTGTGGAATGACTAGTTATGTTAAAGGGAAGTGTCTTTGTAGTGGATGTTGGTATGCCTTATTGGATGGTTCGTGTAGTGATTGGATGTTTGTTGTGTGATTGTGCTAGAGATGTTCGAAAGTACATAATATGGTTAGTAAAAATGAAAATGATAAAGGGTAGTGGGCATGAATTTAATAAATAGTGGGTTATTAATGAATTGTTAATGATTAAAATAAATGGTTGATGGTTGAAAATGAATGTGGGTGATGGGTAATGAATGGTTTGATATTAAATATGGAAGAATTAATGTAATAAAAAATTCAATGTGTCTAGTAAAATAGTAAATATAAAAATGGATGATGTGTTAAATAGGAAACCATGAATGTTGTTATGTTTTTGTGTGTGGAAGGTGGGGCATGTTCTATTGTAGAGATGACAATGGTTACTAGTGAGCAATAGTGATGATTTGGTGATAGTTAGAGGACCTAGATGTGTTTTATTTTTATATCCCATTAGTTTGGTATTATTAATGGCTATCATATATATATATGTTGTTTTTTCTTGTGATTTATTATACACCCCACCTAATTCTGATAACCTTATCAACTCCCATTTTTTTTGGGTTATAAGTGCTTTCCCCAATATCCTGGTTAGTAAGGGTATGAATGGTTGACTAATCCCTATTCCTTGCTCTCCCTTCTAGGTGTAGTATGGTTAGTGATGGATCATGGTAGGTATATGCATATATACACTAATTTCTTAACTTTTTTTGTTTGTAATATACTTTCTAACTTTATTGTGTGGTCTTAATGGTGATACATGGTGGGAGTCATGCATAGTAGGAGGAGGGATCAAGGCCAATGTTATTCTTATTCATGATATTCTTCCATGATAGGAATGTGATATGTTGATTGGGTATGGATATGTGGTTATGGTTGTGAATATGTGTTGGTTATGGCTATGATGAGATATGTGGCATATGGTTGTGGAATGGGATATGATGTGTGATGGCACAATTGAAAAAGGGATTGAAGCACATGACTTTTTTTATTAGAGAGTTAGAGAGAAAAATAATTGGGTAAGTGGTTCTAGGGTACCTTAATACTATATTATTTTGATACAATGTTTTTATACTTGGATGTGATATTGGGTGATCTAGCCTTGGTGAGTTTGGGTGATAGCTGACCTGGATTAGGTGTATGTTGGTTCTACTATTTATTCACCAAGTCATTAGTGTGTTTCTTTAACATTTTCACAAGATGTATTAATGATGATAAAATTGAGTATACATGTATTCTTACCCTAATATATATATATAACTATTTTTTAAATTTATAGGAATTATTTTGTGACCGATAAGGACATTACTAGCTCGAGGCTTGGAGTTGTTGTCAGAGTCACTACTATATGAGAGTTTTTTATTTCATTTGTGAAGATTTGATTTTGTATAATATTACAGGTGTTATGGGATATTGGATTTCATTTTATATTATGGATTTTTGGTGGTTTTCCTTATATTTATGTGGGATTATAATGATACTACATTCCATTTGTGTTATTTATACCCTTGGTTCTAGTCACCAAGTTGTGGCCTATTAGAGGCAGGCTTCAAGGGTCACACTCATCTTCAGTATTGACCCAGGAGGGGTTCTTAGTGGTTATGGGTTGTGATATCTCCATTCAATTTGAAACAACTCAAATGAATTCTTAGATTCTTTTAGTAATCTTCACTCATGTGTGATAATAAATACAACACACCTTAGATAATTCAATGTGTTCTTTAATCTCCCAATTTGGATTTTTTGTCAACCCCAAAAACTCACACAAAACTTTATCGAATCACAAAATTTTCCAGGAATAAATTTACTAAGAACACACTAATATATAAAATAATCTTTTTGATAGAATTTCATCCATAAATGATAAGAAAATTGTGGCCAAGTGATTTTGATGCCCTCCTTAATCAATACACTAACTTCTAATACTTTTAATAATAATAATAACATTGAATATAAAATAAGGTAACCAAAGTTGGGTGCCTTTACCCCCCTTTGAAAATAGAATCTAAAGGAATGTGGGGCACCCCAAAATGTATCAGGTGGGATGGAAAGGATGAACATACATGTTTATCCATAATCCTTCAAAAATTTCATTGGGTATGACCTTGGTGAAGATATTGGAAATTTGATTCCTTTTATAAATAAAATATAGCCTCACATATCCATTTATAGCCTTCTATTTTATAAAATGACATTTGATATAAAGGTGTTTCAATCTATGGTGATACACTATATTCTTGGTCAGATCAATTATAATTTTATTATAAAATGTAATTATCAATATCTTCTCAATTATTACCTTAAAATCTTCTAATTACTCTCTCATCTAGATTATTTGTGTACATGATGTGTAACAACAAAGTAATCATCTTAAAAAGTTCTTAGACTTATTTAATTTTTCTTCTTACAATTAAATCTCAAAAAAACTTCTCCCACAAATATACCCCATAATGTTAATTTTCTTTAATCACAATCTATAGACTAATCAACATCAGTTTACCCAAACAAATTTGACGTATCACCTTTTATATATAGTATCCCAAAGTTCAAAGTCCCTTTTATATATCTGAGAAATATCTTTGTTTAAAAAATGTGTGATTATTTTGGATCACTTTTATACCTATCACAAAATGTAATTGCATAAATAATGTGAGGACCAGATGTAGTGAGATGAAAAAACATCCAATAAACTTCTTGAACCCTATTTAGTCTACACTTTTCCCTGAATCATGTTAACTCAGATTCACCCCAACTATCATGGGTGTGGACACAACTTTATAATATTCCTTAAAAAATTCCTTTGAATTTTTTTTGGTAATAAAGATAAGATATTATTTTTTCATAACTTGTAATCCCTAGAATAAACTCATATCTCCAAGTATAGACATTTCAAAATGTTTTTTCTCATTTATCTTGAAATCTATTCACAATAATACTATTTATCTCCAAAAAAATATTTCATCAATATAAAAAATACCATTAAGGATTTTGTTCTCATATTCTTTATACATAGGTTGTTTTTAACATTATCCTAAGTAAATTTCATGTCGCTAGGATAATTATCCAATCTTAAATACCAAGATATAGGGGGCCACTTTATCCCATATAGATATTTCTTTAGTTTTCTCACCATTATTCCATTACTATCAAGAACAAAACATTCATCTTGTTCAATATATACTTCTTCAATTCTCTATTAATGAAAGTAGACATCACATTCATATGATAGATTTTGTAATGCCTATGAGACACAATTTTCAGGAATACTCTTATGGATTTAAGTCAAGTAACTGGAAAAAATGTCTCTTTAAAATCAACTCATTCATCTTGAGAATAGAATTTTTATACTAATATATATTTTTTGCTTGAAACTACTACTTTTTCATTGAGATTATTTATAAAAACCCACTTTGTTCTAATGACATTATCCCCTTTTGGTATTGGAACAAGATCCCAAGTGGCATTTTTTTCAATCTGACCTAGCTCCTCATTCATTTCATCTATCTATTCATTGAGTTTAACATCCTTAGTCATTGATTTTGGATTAATTTGAGAAATTTGGTATATTTAGTTATAAAATATCAATATTATTCTAGTTCGAAACTATTGTATTTTGATTTCCAATTATATTTTCTAGTTCCAAATTCTTTTTCATCCTTTGATGTTTTATTTTATCATCCTCAATATCACTTTCAAATTCACTAGTTTGATCTGAATTAATATCAGCACCATATTATTCATTTATAACTTCTTCTTCATTTACATTTATATAAATTTTAATACTGTCCACTTTTTTATTTTCAAAATCTATTTAATTTTCCACACTAAAATTAGTTTTATTTTTGATAATATTTACATAATAATAGTTCACCAAATTATGCCACCTTTTGTTCTGAAACATGTATCCTCTTCCATTATATAAATTTCCCATGGAGACCCTTTCCTAAAACTTCTCATAAATTTTCCCAAATCTAAATTTTTGATCTTCATAAAACATGGACTGCCGAATATTTCTGGGTACATAAATATAGGATTATTTTTGTACCACATTTTATACTATAACACTCATTAACATAATCAACCCATAATTAGTAGATTTAAAACAAGGGTTGTAATTTATTACATTTACAAGAATTTTTAGGTTTATAGTTTTTGAGAATTATGAAATCCATTACATAACAAAGTGTATATTTCCACATAATGTACATTTTCCACAAAAATAAGTTCTTATGTTTACACTACCGTTTCATTAATGCCACTTTTTATTCATTTGATACATGTAACTATTGACCCTGATATAATCCCTACACATTCTTAATCACTTTTAAAAATACTTGAAAACATTTTATGAGAAAAATAAATCTTTTTAAGGGACATAAAAAAATAAAATAAGCCCATTAGTCTATTTGAAAATCATTAAAACCCATATGAAATTTTTTATTTTTATATAATAAAATTTGAGCTCAAGTAATCATTTACTCACACATAAAAGAAAAATTATTTCCTAAAGTTTTTCATAAACATCTCATTAGAAAATATAATGGTAAAAAAATAATCATAAGGGTTTATTAAAAGGAATGGAAATTTTTTCCTTTAAAATACACCATTTATCTAAAAAGGTCATAAAATTTATTTAAATCATAAGCTCATTTTAATACCATATGAAATAAAAATATTTCTATGAAAACAAATTTAAAAGTATAGAAAATCATGTAGGTAACTTGGTATATAATCTTTATATCACTCTTATAATCACTTTTATAAAGGTATAGCTGTCACAGTTAATTCCATAATGTCTCCTATTGGAGAGAATATCCTCACCCAATGAATTAGATGGATATATCAGGCCTAAAAATCATCATAAACAATATACAAGAACAATAACATGAATTAAATACATAAAATATTTCATTTATATCACAACACTCATAAGAATTGGTATTTGAGCCCATAAGAAAAATCACTTTCAGTTATCTCATAAAAATGAGAAGAAATTTCCTTTTTTTATGAAAGAATTTAAAAAGTAAAAATTTATAAAAAAAGGGAATTTTATATTATTTGAAAAAACATATAAAATTATAAAGGAATATTGATAATTAATAATGTCCATGATGGTTGGAAATGGTGGTCATGTGGTAAATGTTAAAAAACATTCTTTCCACACTTTGTAAAGAAAGTGAAAAATGTGAAGTATGATAAACATTTGAATATATTAATTTTAATCATTTTTAAATAAAGTAAAAGGTAGTAGACAAATAAATTTATAAATAATTTAAAAATATATAATAACTTCCATAAAATAATTTTAAAAACATGGACATGGAGGGAAAAGAGTTTATAATATTTAGAAGAATGTTTTAAAGAAAAAACCCTTACCTTGAGTTCTGAATCATCATGTAAATCCTCTAAACTCATAAATAATAAACTTATATTAATTATATACTTAATTAAGAACATATATCTTGTTAATTCAATTATTTTTATTCCTTTTATTTTATTTATTGTCATATTCTATTTAGTTACTAAATTGGTTATGTTCATGTTATACTTTTGGGGTAGTTTGGACTAAAATAGATTTGGTGTGTTGACCTTGGTAAAAGGGGTCATGGTTACATCATCCAAAGAATCTTAAAAATGTTATAATTATAAATTTTATACATTTATTATTATTTTAAAACCATCCTTGTAAGTTGGTAATGAAAAATGAGACACGTCATTCATAGTTGTTTTAGTCTGTGCGTACACATGAGTGATGTTTTCATTTTTCAAATGGATGAAAATAAAGTAAATAATATAAAGGTATACCATTAAAAAATTATAAAAATATTATAAATATTATATTAATTCATAAAATCTATCATCTTAACCATCCATGTGAGGTAGATATGATAAACTAGTTACATCGCTTCGTGGAGGTGGTAGTCTACACGTACACATTAATAAAGTTTTCATTTACCATATGATGGAAAATAGGTAGAAAATAGTTATTAAATCATCATAATAAAAATTTATTATATTAAAAATATTTATTTAATTATGTTAGTATGTCTATAATATATTTTAATGTGGTATAATGATAAATAATCTAGGAAGAATTTGATTGAGAGTGTATACCTCCTCCCTAGATATTTTACTTTAGATTACACCTTAAGCTTTCTAGGATTGGTATTTTGGTGATACTAGGACCTCTAGGATGTGGGTAGGATATTTTAGGATGGATATTGGTATATATTGACTGATATTAGCTTCTAAAAGTTTGTGTATAAGTGAGGGGAGGAGGTGACCTTTTATAAGTGAGGGGAGTGACACTCTTATAAATATTCAAAGTTTTAAAATAATATAAAGTTACTATCGTTGAAAATTGGTTCCAATTTAGTAAAATTTAGAATATAGTACATTATAATATCAAAATAAGCTCATAAAATAAAATTTATACATGTTTAAGATATATTTTAAAACTTATATTGTAGTTTAACTACCTCATTAACCTTTCTAACTCTTACCACGAGGACTAACTTTTACCATGGTAACTATTTATTATAAGTAAAAATGAAATTTAAATCATTAATTTTTTAAATATGTTGATTCAAAATAAGAAATAAATTTTATAATATTAAATTTCCATAAGTGGTAAAAATAAATTTTAATATAAGTTTTCATAATGCAACGAAAAACCATTTTTAGAAAAATTATTTTTTTAAGCATAAAATTGATTTGACACAAAAATCATGTATAAAATTGATCCCCATGAATTTTTTGGTCAATTATTAAATAAATAAGGCTATTTAACATTTATATCATTAAAACACCAAATTTAATCATTGAACCATTTTATTAAAGGTAATAATCAAGAATAATTTTTTATTAGATTAAAAGATTACTTAGGTTCCAAAAAGTCAAGCATGAGTTTCCAAGTTCAATTTAATAATTTTAAATGATTTATTTTAATCTTTAAATATATATATTTCTTTTAAAAAGGTTTTATATATTTTTAATTCATTTTTTATATTGTAATTATTTCATAAAAGTTATGGTATTTGTAAAATTGGTATTTTTCACTATTCACCCAAAAGTCAACTATTTTAGAAAAATAAAAAACAAAACTAAGATAATTTTGATATGATAATATCAAAAAATAATTTAATTTAATAAAATTTAAATTATAAATTTAATAAATTTAACTTTTAAATAAAATCATATAATTCATGGAAAACAATTTAGTTAAAATAAATCTATTTCTTCTTCGATTAAAAAATTACTTAAAATTATTATAGTAACATGACTATATAAAATTTAATAATTAATATTAATAAGGAATGAAATTTATTTATTATTAACATTACATAAGTTTTCACATTCTCCCCCTAAAATAAATACCACCCTCATGATTTTATTCATTACTTAAACAAGTGAGGATATTTTTCCCTCATAACATTTTTTTGATTTCTATGTTGTTTCTTCCATCATATAGTATTGCAGGAGACATTAACCTGGCGAGTTACCTTATTCCAAAACAATTTATCTCTATTATAAATAATCTTAAATGTATTATCCTTATATGAGTGATTCACTTCTAATTGTACCACTTCAAGGCACAAAACATGAGATTCATCAGGTATATATTTCCTTAAAAATGAAACATGAAACACATCATGCACCTGAGATAAACTCATAATAAATGATACTTAGTAAGAAATTAATCCCAATTTTTATACAATTTTATTTGTACCAATAAACCATGGAATTAATTTTTCTTTCCTAAAAATATATATAACAACTTTCCAAAGAGATATTTTAATAAAAACATGATATCCCACCTCAAATGAGATCTCTCTCCTCTGGTTATCTACATAACTATTTTCCTTCTCTGAGATGCCCTCATATGGAATTGAATGATCTTTACCTTATAAAACATATCTTTTACAAATTTTAGTCCTAAAAACTTCCCCTCTCCTACTTTGTCCCAATATGCTAGAGTTTGACATCGTTTCCATATAATGCCTCAAATGGTTCCATTTGTACACTAGAATAAAATCTATTATTATAAGAAAATTAAAGCAATGAAATATATTGATACCAACTTCCCTAATAATCTAACTATCATGCCTGAATCATATCTTACAAAGTCTAAATTATTCACTCTGATTGTCCATCAAATCGAGGATAAATGTTTTTAATAAAATTTAACTCAATACCCATTGAATTATATAGTATTTTCTAAAAAAATTGATGTAAATATGGAATAAAAATAAGATACAATATTGATGGTCACTCTCTACAACCTAAATATCTCTTTAAGATAGTTTATAATAATCTAATCCAAATATATAGTATCCTTAGTAGGAATAAAATGCACATATTTAGTCAAATGATCAACAATAACCAAAATCACATTATTTCCTCAAGATGTATTTAGTAATCCACCAAATCATCTATGGATATATTATATTATTTCCAATCTAGAACTAAAAATATCTTAATCATCCCTTTAGTAGTTGTCAATAAATTTTAACTTGTTCAAAAATTCAAATATTTCATAGTAAAATCGATAACATATTTCATGATTCCTTCCCACTAACAATATTATAGAGTATCTCTAAGAACATTAGAGATACCCAGATAAATGGAAAATAAAGAGATGTGAGATTCATTCAAAAAATTAAATTTTCAACTAGGAATCACTCATCAAAAATAAATTTTTTCCAAATCATATAGAACCTTCTTTATCAAAGTTAAACTTAGGAAACATACCATTATTAACCAATTCTATCTTTTCTTATAGACCAAAATATTCTTTTTGATCCTTCTTAATTATTTCTAACAAATATGAGTATACTAATACTTAGGAAAAAATTGAAAGGCTTCTGGATATATAACTTCCAATCCTAGATTTATTAAATCATTAACTATTGGATTATGTTCTAATCATATAACAGTTAAATACGTGTTATCCTTCAAACTCAAAGAATTAACTACCTTGTTGGATTTACCTATATAATAGTGAATCATATAATCATAATACTCTATTAGTTTCATCCACATTCCTTGCCTCATATTCAACTCTTCTTGGGTAAATATATACTTCAAACTTTTATGATCTATAAATATTTCACATTTCACCCCATTTATAAGATGCCTTTAATTTTTTATAGAGAAACCCCCCATTACAAGATAAGGGTCATGCATTGGATAATTTTTCTCATGGTGTTTAAATTGTTGTGAAGCATATGCAATTACCCAATTATCTTTCATCAAGAAACAACAAAGTACATTATATAAAGCATTATTATAAATAAAAAATTCACAATTTTATGATGGTAGGGATAATAATGGAACATTAACCAATAATCGTTTTAATTCCTGAAAAAATTCAACACATTCGTTTTTCCATATGAATTTAACTCCCTTTCGAGATAACATGGTTAGTGGGATAGACTAATGAGAAACATTTTCAACAAACCATTGGTAGTAACCCTCTAATCGAAGACAACATCAAATCTCAATGAAATTTTTAGTTATTTTCCACTCTTCCACCACTTTAGTTTTAGGAGGATAAATTGTTAGGCCATTTTTGGTTATAATATCACCAAGGAAATAAATCTAGTGTAACCAAAATTCACATTTTCTAAATTCATCATACAAATTATTTTCTTATAATGTATGAAAAAAATCATTATATGATTTTCATGATCATCATAGATTTTAGAATATAACAAAATTTCATCAATTAATACCACTATAAACTTATATAAATACTCAGGAAAAAATCTATTAATAAGATCCATAAATACAATGCATTTATTTGTTAACCAGAAAGGAATAACCAAAAACTCATAATGTCTATATCTAGTATGAATCATTTTACTCAAAATTTAATCATTCTTCACTTTTAGCTAATGGTATCCATATATGAGGTTTATATTTTAAAAATAATGAGCACCCTGGAGATATCACTACTTTGTTTTATGGTCCGAAATTCACCAAGGTAGTATAAAATCAATTGTCCACAACCTTATTCTTATATTCCTGATGTTTTCCATTCATAATTCCTTTATTTAGAAACAAAACAGACTAATGTCCTAACTAATAATAATTAAAACATATCACTGATCACTTATCGTTATTAGTATGACCATTACCATTGCTATTTTCCTTACAATCATGAGCCAAATGTCCTGGTTTAACACACTGGTGAAACTTTCTTAAATTCATTAGACATTATAAAAAAATGATTTTTACCACACTTATCATGGGAAAGAAGCTTAATTTTATTAACTTAATATTTATTTTATGAATGTTTCCACCATTAATTTACTCCTCGACTATTTATTCTCCTTATTATTAAAAAATTCAACAAAATCAATCTTGACCTTCTTAGCACATCAAAAAATACCTGCATAGCTTCTAAACTAATGAGTAGCCAAATACATTTTTAAAATTGGTTTCAATCTTGAGTAAAATCAATAAAATTTTCTATCATGGTCCAGAATAAAATTTGGTGCATATCTGGCCAATATGGTAAAAATTTCTTCATGGGAGGCAATTGATTCCTCCTATTTTTGCTTTAATTTTAGGAATTTCTTTTCCATTTCAATTCAAAAAAAATTAGGAATGTATTTCTCAAAGAAAATATCCTGAAATATTTTCCACTCCATAACATCAACCCCATATTTCTATTTGGTATTCTTAACCAATGACCACCACTGGTCGGATTCACCTTCAAAATGATAAATGGAAAGAGTTTCCTTATGATGATTCGAACATCCCAATACTTATAATATCTTCTCTAAAGTATTGATCTATCCTTTAACTACCACTTGTTCTAAAGATCAACTAAGGGTGTTGTTTCATGAAATTCTCCACTATAGAAATGTACCTCTATGGAGAATCTAACTACTCTATATTAAGGGTAACAACATTAATATCCTGTGTTAAATGAGTTAACATAATAAAACATTTCTTTGTTCCATTTTACCATTCTAGGTTTCTAATTTATAAGGATATCATTATCTTGTTGCCTTCCAACTTTATTCTCCTTATTTCCTTATGAAAAAAAATTCTAAATAGAAATGGATTAGATAAAGATGCATAGAAATCCTAAAAATATATATCATGAAAATTTAAACATAAATTTTAATATCTTAAAAGTTCCTTTTAATATCATCCTAACCTCTAAATTTTTATAAACACTTTCTCTCATACCAACTATAACATCCATTTATATAATCAATCCATAATTACATGATCTATAAAAAGGGTTGAACTTTCGTATATTTATATTATCTTTTTGGTTTAAAGTTTTAGATAATTACAAAAATCATTACATAACAAAGTAGAAATTTCTATATAGTGTATATTTTTCCACAAAAATAGGTTTTTATTTTTACACTCCTATTTTATTCATGATTTTTTTTCATTCAAGATGTGTCACAATTGAACTTGATATAAAACATACACATCATTAAGCACTATGAGAAATATTAGAAAACTTCAGATGGGAAAAAAATCTCAGTTTGGGATATAAAAATAAAATAAACCCATTATTCAATTTTAAAATCATGACAACCCACAAGAAAGTTTTCCTTTTTTATGTAATAAAATTTTAACTCAAATAATCATTTACATACACATAAATTAAAATTTATTTCCAAAATTTTTTAATAATAAAATTTATAATTAAAAATAAAGTCAAAGACATAATCATTAGGGTTTATTGAAATACAAGAATGTTTTTCCTTTAAAACACAACTTTTATCTAAAAAGTTCATAAACATTCTTAAATCATATTCTCAATTTATTACCATATGAAATCAAAATAATTCCATAAAAACCAAATTTCAAGCCTAGAAAATCAAGTAGGTACTTTGAGATATCATCTTCATATCACTAACTTACAATCACTCTTAAAATCACTCTTATAATGTAATAACCTTCATGATTAATTCCATTATGTTTTCTATTGGAGAAAATATCATTAACCAATGCATTAGAGGGTTATATTGGACCTACTTAGTATCATAAACTTTTTTCAAGAACCATAACATGAATGAAACACATAAAATATTTCATCTCCATCATAACACATATAATAATTTTAATTTAATCCCATAATCAAAATAACTTTCAATTATCTAATAAAAATGATAAGAAATATCCTTTTCATTTTAAAAAATTTAAAAACTAAAAAATCAAAATATAATGGGAATAATACATACTTTGAAAATTCATACAAACTTGTAGAGGAATCTTGATAATTAATAATGAATATGATGATGGGAAAATTAGGTTATGTGGTAAACATTAGAAGAATTATTTTCACACTTTGTAAAGAAAGTCAAAATGTGACATATTTTTTTGAAAAGATTCATTTTATTAATTCTTAAAGAAATTAAAATTTGGTAGATAAATTAATTTATAAATCATTTAAAAATAGGTAACAACTTCCATAAAACAATTTAAAAGATATGGATATGTAGGGAAAATAGTTTATAACATTTGAAACAACATTTTAAATAAAATCCCTAACCTAAAATCTCGACTCATCACGTACATCCTCTAACCTCATGAATAATAAACTTAAATGAATTATTTAACTCCTTAAGATCATTTTTAATGTGAAATTTATTATCATTTTTCATTTTATTTAATTTATTATCATGTTCTATTTAGTTAATAAATTGGTTAAGTTCACTTTTGGACTTTTTAGGGTTGTTTGGTCCAAAACACATTCAGTTGTTGATTGTGGTCAAAGAATTCATGGTTAAATCATCTATAGAATATTAAAAATTTTATATTTATCATTTTTATACATTAAATTTTCTTTTAAAACCATCCATTTAAGTGGTAATTAATAATGATATATTTCATTTATAGAGACAGTGGTTTGCACATACGAATGAGAAAAATTTTCATTTTTATAATGGCTAAAAAGTAAATAAATATGATAAACTTTTACCTTTAAAAAACCATAATAATATTATAAATAAAATATTTATTCATTAAATATATCCTTTTGACCAACCATGTGAGGTATAAATGAAAAACAAGTTACATCATTTTGTGGAGATGTTAGTCCATATATATGCACAAATGAAGTTTTCATTTATCATAGGATGAAAAATAGGTAGAAAATAGTTATTACATCATCATAAAAAATTAAATATTGTAAATATAATAATATAATTATTTTATGATGTTTATAACATATTTGAAGGAGGTATAATAATAAATAAAGTTTAATGAATTTTGTTATGACTTATACCTCTTCTTTGGATATCTCTCTTTGGATCACACCTTAAAACTTTTAATATTAGTATTTTTGTAGAAACAGGACCCATAATATGTGTTTAGGAGAGTTTATGAAGTATTTGGATATATATTATTTATATATGGTTCTAAAAGTGTGTTTATAAGTGAGGATAGAAGGTTCCCTTTTGTAAGTGAGGGGAGTGACACTTGTAAAAATTGAAAGTTTTAAAATAATAGTCATTTTATTGGGAAAGTGGCTATAATTTAGTCAAATTTTGAAGATAGGATAAGTTAAGATAAAAATATACTCAACCAGTGAAATTTAAATAAGTTTAATAGATATTTTAAACCTTATCTCTTAGATTAACCCCCTTGTTAAACCTTTTAACCCTTACCACAAGGACAAATTTTTACCATGGTAACTATTCATTATGAATAAAAATGAAATTGAACTTATTAAAAAAATTTGAACATGATGATTCCAAATATGGCATCCATTTTATAGGATTAAATTTATATAATTATTAAAAATTAATTTTTATATAAGTTTTAAAAATTCAATGAAAAATAATTTTATAATAATTCCTTTTAAATCATAATAATGATTTTACACCAAAATCATGTGTATAATTTATTACCATGAATTTTTGGTTTATTATTACCTCAAAACTGCATTTTTTTATTATAAAAGAAAAAATCCCATAACAATATGGGAAGTTCATACAAAACAAGTTTAAGGAGGCCTAAAATAATGAATACTAAGCTAGTCCCCCCTAATCAAGTTCACCATTTCCAAATTCATTTGAAGAGAACTAAAAAAACAAAAAATGTTGGTAACTTGTTCAGCCACTGCCATGGATTCAAAATAATCTGCTACTTTTTTAACTTCATGACATGTATGAATAAACTGTATTTTGTTGTTGTAGAGGCTATCTCTACACTTCCTAATAACATAATCAATTGACCAAGGAGGAAAAATCTTACCATTCATCGAGTCCTGGATGATCATGGAGTCAGTTTGAATTTTACAAAGAGATAAATTCTATTAAGCACACAATATGATACCTGTATGCATAACCTCAACCTCTTCCTAGACAGGACTCCCCCTACCATAAGATACTGTAAACATAAGAAGAATTTTTCCACTACCATCCCATACAAAAACACCACCTATAATTCTTCCCCCAATGCATGAACCATCAAAGTTATGTTTCCGGCCCATGTTAGGAGGTAACCAGAGAACCCAGTTCCCTCTTATCACATGACCTGAAGAAGATAATAAATAATCATGTGTCTGCATGTTCCTCAAGGAGGGGGTATCACTCAAAATTTTTGAGCATCGAACCAAGTCAATTATAATAAATCTTTTCCTTAAGATAAAAAACCTATCTATGGAATGAATACCCTCAAAACAAGCTTTGTTTCTTGACTTCCAAATACACCAACACCTTGTACCAAGAATCACAACTCTAGCTTTCTTTTCCAGACCTGAACCATTCAAACCATGACACCATTTATCCAGAAAAGAATTTTTAGTAGAATATGAACCTAAGAAGAATGTGAATTCACTAAAAAACTCCAAACAGCCGTGGCCCATTCACTCTCAAAGAACAAATGATTAGAGTTCTCCTCTTTATTCACACTGCAACAATGACATTTTGAAACTAGATTAATGCCCCTTTTTTTCACATTCTCATATGTAGGTATAGAATGGTTTCTAATTCTCCCTACAAGGAAATTTAATTTCATGGGGATACTGCTACACCACACCATATTATTCTAGATATCATGTTTCCCTTGGAAAATAGAAATTTTCCTAAACTCTTTATCAGAAAACATTCCATAATTATAGATAGTGAATGCACACCTTTTAATATCTAGATTTAAAACTATATGGCCAAAAGTGTTTTTTTGATCTTCATCAAGAACAATGTTGATAAAATCATAAAAACTACTGGCCTCCCAGAAAGAAATCATGGGAATTGGATAGCCAAGAAAACCAATAACCGATCCTGCCCAATTATGATTCTAAAAAGAAATACCACCCTTGCCTATAATCCATCATGAATGTTGATGAATGACAAGTACAATTTTCTGAATTAAATACCAGAAAGGAAAGAACTATTTACTGTCTTCCACTTGGTCTTCTCCTTGTAATGACATAATTTTACCCCAAAGCATGTGTCCCTCCACAACCTCCCATACAAGTTCATCATGCATACAATGCACCGTATCCCCTAGACTTCTAACATTAATTCCACCCTCAAGAACTGGCCTATACAATCTATCCCATGAAGACCAATGACATTTACCCTCAAAATGATCATCCCAAATACAATCAGCTAGGATATTATCAATAGCAGCAATAACCCCCTTTGTCATAATGGTAACCGAGAGCACATGTATCAGAATAGCCAATAATACACTATTGATTAAAGTAATCCTACCACCAAAGGATATAAAATGGTTTTTCCAGTCCAATATATGTCTCGTGATTATGTTAATAATTCCATTGAAATATCTGATTTGGATACGACCAGAAGATATAGGAGAACCAAGATATTCCAAGGGGAAAGATAATTTCTAAATGTTCAGCAAACTGGATATAGATAAGACTTGACTATCACCACATTTTTTAGATATATACAAATTGCTCTTTTTCTTTTTGATGACTTTCCCACTCCAGAAACTGTATTCATCCAGAACATTAACAAGACTACTAACCGATCTAACACTAGCATTGATAAAAATTAGAGTATCGTCCACAAACATCTAGTGTGAAATAGACGAATGATTCTTTCTCAAGATCTCTTATACATATCTTGAACGTCACCGGATATTTATATTTTTACATCATAAAAATCACATTTTCAATTATTTTGAAATCATCAATGTATGTGATGAAATAAAAATCACCTTTTTAATATTGATGTCTTATCAGCCCACATAAATCTGAATGAATCAATTCAAATGGATTTATGGACTAAATATCTACTCTCGTGATATTTCCTTGTGTTATTTTATTATTTTTAAAGGTTTCAAAAAATGAATTATATTTACATTTTCAGTTACGGTAATTCACCTACCATATCACCCTTTAAATTTTTTCCTAAACTCCTTTGACCAAGATAGACAAGTATTCTATGCCATAACTTATTTTATTATTTTGAGGTCAAATAAAAAGTATCACCTAAATTTCAAATTTAGAACAAGTTACCAATAGTTATTTCTAACCTTGTTATATTATTCCATCCATTAAGATCTTGATGATTAAGGAATTCCTTCTGAAAATGAATTTATTACCATCATCATAATGTTAACTGACACTCAATAAATTATGTCTGAGTCCACATATAAATAAAACATATTTGGAATTTATTTTTGGATACTCAATATCAATTGTATCAATACCTATGATCTTTAAAGAGAAATCATTACCAAAAGTGAATGCACCTCCATCATGTTAATTAATTTTCTTCAAGATTTTTGTATCTCATATCAGATGAGATGAACATCTACTATCAAGTATCCATAGATTTGTTCTAATAAGAAGTGACTTCTTAACTTAATCTCTTCTATAAACCTTCTTATATAAAAAACTTGAAGAGTTTGTGATAGAATAATTTTCATATATTATTTAACATAGTGAAATTATTTTCCATACATTACATGGATTTGATCCAAACAATCAAATCTATTCTAAGTAGGTATTCTTGATTTATTTCTCTTCATAGATTTATTCTTCTCAAAATTGTTACCCTTTTCATTGGATATATCCCCCTCAATACTATAATTATCTAACTCTATATAAGTGACTTTTTATACCATAAAACATAATATTTAGGCCTAATTACTCTACAATACCAAAAATTTTCATTAAAACCCAATCTTCCATAAGAATGATAGATATGTATGTGAAAATATACTTATTTTGTAGGTGAATTACAAAATTAATTTTTCCTATTTCATGAGAAATTATATATTCTCAACTCACCTCTAACTCCCCTTGATATAGTAATGAGGTTTTCATGAATTTTTTCAACCCATACAACTCATTTTTTGGTTTTAGGACCTAAATTATTATGTAAAATAGATTTGAAAATATTTGAATGACCAAGAACAATTTGTACCTTCTTCTTTGGGACAAATTTAATAATAGCTTGAGATGATTAAACTTGAAAAATCAAAAAATTTGTTTTAGTCATATCTCATATTGTTTGGGATATTTTTAGGTTCAATTAACCTTAGTTTTTTTGTTTAACTCCTCTTCCTTTATAATTAACTTCTCTTTTAAATATTTCAACATTTTTCTTGTTTAGTAATTTTCAATTTGATAAGTTTTATTTCCTAAATATATTTATTCTCCTTATTGTCAAATTATTTTTCAATTTCCTTGATGTTCTCAGTTCTCAGTCTCCTTAGAAATATTTTCTCTCTCTTGATTTTGGTGTTTTGATCAAGACATGCTCAAATATCAATTTTCAACATATGGTCAATGTAAATATCTTCAACTTCTTCATCACTGCTTGATATTTATTTATAATTTTCAAAATGATCTATAAAGTTTCTAAAATGTTTGACAGTTCCATATTTATATTCACTACTTTTAGTAGAGTAATCATATTCTTCCATGATTAACGTTCTTCTTTTGTTCTTGTGAAACTATTCTTTAACTCATTAGAAATATTGAATTTTTACCCCATTTCTTATTTTTAGTTCCATCTTCCCTACCTTCATCTCCAGAGTCATTATTTCTCATTTTTAGAAAATTAATTATAGAGTGCCCAGTTCCACCACATTTAAAATATTTCAGTGGAAAATTTCCATTGTATTATCCCTTTCCTCTTATTATTTTTTTGATATGAGAGACATTATTCTATAATACTCTTAATCCCTTTATGATCATGGGGATGGATAACTTTCCCTTTTTTTAATCTTAAAATTTTTATAGCTTTAAAATAAATTTCCTTTTCCAATTTTAAATTCTTCTTAAAAACCGATTCCTTTCTCATTTTATAAGAAATAAGAAAATTATACAGCTCATGAGGTGATAAATAATATATTTCTTCTATAGAATATACTTTTACATCAAATCTATTAGGTAAATTTCTTATCAGTTTCACTAAAGTGGTTGAGTCTTTCAAAGTTTCTCAAGAAACTATGATATTTTTAAAATTTTCATTTATCCTTGTGAAATACTCATCAATAATCTCATAATCCACCATTATGATATCTTTACAATTATCACTCTAAATATGTAGTTTATCTTCTTTCACTTTGGAATTCCCTTTGAATATATTTTCCATATTAGACTATATTTTTTTGGTCAGTTTTAAGTCTCATAAATTTTGTAAAAACTTTTTCTGGTCAGGAAATTAGAATTACATTCCTTGATTTTCCCTCATCCTCCAAATTTATTTTATTAGAAAATTTAATGGTTTATTCTCTCTAAAGAGGTGTAAAACCCATTGTAGAAACATCAATAAATTATAGGTCAAGAGAATGAAGACATGGAATAATACTATTTTTTTAGTCATGATAATTATTTCTATTGAATGTAAGTATAAATTTTTTGTTAACACAATTCAGATTCTCCATCTTCTAATTCATCCACTAAAGGATCACTTATAAGAAACCAAATATTTTTCTTATACCCATTTAATTGCCTAAGAAAAATATTTAACACTAAGAGGGTTGGGTTGGGGGGGGGGTTAAATCTATAAGGGTAAAAACTTTCTTTATCCCTTCCTTTTTCTTATTCCTATTCATTGAGGGTGTTTAGAGTATATCCTTTATTATTTTTAAGTTTATTTAATAGAAAATTTTATTTTTTAAAATTTTTATTTACCAGTACGTAAGACCCCCTTTCTATGTGAAGGTTGATCTTTTCTACATAAGTGTAAGATAGTTTTGAGTCGTTGTGTAAAGGTAGTTCTGAATGTCACATAAATGCTAGTTAGTTTTATATTAAGTAAGGGTAAGGATTTTGTCTTACATTAGGATAGTTTCCTAGCCCATGTGTGGGTAATCCCAAGCTATGTAGGGGTAATTCAATTCTCCTATAAGGGTCATCTAGCTCGCATTATGGTAGATCTATCTCATGTGAAGGTAGATCTATCATGCATGAATGAAATATAAATCTTGTGTCAAGGTCCTCACAATAGGATCTTTTATCATCCCATGTGAGAGGATTTTGTTTGAGGATCTTACATCAGGGAAGTTTCCCAGACTTAAGTGAGCATAGATCCCAAGCTCATGTCAGGGTGAGTCATGTCAAGGTATCTCACATAAGGTTCATTTGAACTTTCCATTATGTAGGACCCCCTGTTGTATTTGGGTAACCATTTTATGTATAAAAATTCTAGATTTTTTCTTGGTTTCATTCTAAAACTTTTTTTTAAATAAATAAAAATTTAAATTAAAACTGAAGGATTTAAATCCAGTTATGTATAAGATAAATGAAATATTCTACTTGCTTAAAATTAGGATATTCAAATGGGTTGTTCAAGGGAAATAAATTCATGGAAGATTTAATATGAATTAAAAGGTGGATATTTTGACTGAGTTTTATGGTGAATATGAGAGAATCTCTTATCCAGTATTTTAAAATTTAGATTCTTCCTACATTTGAGTTATTTATTTATCTCAAACCTAGGTGATAAGATCTTTTTTTATTCAAAATATGGACTTCAATGCAATTCACTTGATCCCTTCACATGTCTCCCAGACTTATGTTGGTCTCTCTCTCTACCCCTGTCCCAATTTGTGTAGAAATTATTGAAGCTTCTTGTGAGGTAAAGGATTTAAGAATTACTCTTTTATTTTGTGTAAATTTTGATACTATCATTATTTTTTATTTATTGGATAAATAACATGAATTTAATTAAAAAGGGAGATGAATCAGAATGATGTAAATGAAAAGTGAATCATTGTGCATGTATTTTATATGTGTTCCTATGTTATTTCATGTGATGTTATTGATGGTACCGAGGCACGCAACAAAAGTTGGTGGGGGTGAGGATTTAAAAATTTTCAACATTTAAGCGATGAAATTTTGTATTCTCTAATGATACAATCCTTAATAGAGGTTTTAGGATTTAATGTGATTTTTTTAAGCATAAAAATTAATCAATCGATTACCATGTTTGGGTCAATAGTGTGTTCGACTGTAGCCCATCGCCAGCGATCATTGCATGAAGGATCCAAGATCGGGACCATATAGATCATAAAAACACACTTCTAGAATCCATGTTAACATTGATCATAAAATTATGGATTATAGAAGAGATCTCCAATGATTCCTTCATCATCGTGATGATCCCCATGATCTCATCCCTTCAATCTGTGAAGGCATTCTTGGATCGATTACTCAGACTGATCCTTTATATCTCTAGGATATGGGAGGATAGATAATATATAAATTCTAAATGGATTAATTGCACATTGAAATTATTTTATCCTATTCTTATATAGTGGGAGTTAAAATACTTGGAAAGGGTTCTTCGACCCTCGTATATCCAACACCCACTAAATAAGATATAAATGAATTTTTATGATGAACTAACTACATTGTAAACATAGTTTATATTTTATCTCCTACTTTTAATATATAATAAATATATTATGCAATAAAATAAATCTATTAACTTGACTCATAATTCCCTCAATATTAAATAAACCTTGAATATTATAATAATATTCATTCATATAATATTTTTTCATGTATTCACTAAATACCTTATGAATAATTTTAATAAATAAATTCAATCCAATTATTATATACTTGAATAATAATAAATTTATTTATTCCTTGGTGATAGTTAATACTTAGACATATCTTGGACTCTATGGTGGGGCCCACCATGTCCTATACACCTATTCATCAGAATATGGTAGGCTCTTGAATACACTATTACGTGTGACCCTCAAGGGCCTTGTCTCAATAGTAGTGGATACCATTCATATATTAGAAGCAGACTCTAGCAACCCACCAAGTCCCCTAAATAGATATGTAATAGTCATAAAAATAATAACCTTTCTATGAAAACACCCAATGTAATATAATCTCTTTGTCTCATGATATCTTATAAAGAAGGACTCACAATTTGTGTCATCATAATTTCTTGATTTATTATTTGTGGATATAACTAGATGGACTTACTTTTACTACCATGGATATGTATTTATAAAGGTACCGTCATCCTAATCAGCTAGGCTTGAGATATCACTTTCTCAACTCGAAAGTGAAAAATTCTATCTTGTTCATTCATCCAATTCCATACCACCAAAGATTCACCCAACATAAGTTACCTCACAACAAATTCAATGTCATGGTTTTTTCCTTGCATCAATTTATATGATCAAATGGTACACATTCATGATGATCTCAATTCGGGAGACCAATACACATGTTTATAGATAAGAGAAACCAATGTCACCTGAAACATGTGGTGTTCCTATTGGCGGGTCTATCCTCACGATCTCATCTACTTGAAATCACCATGTGTGAACTTCATTAGAATAAGTATCAATGATTATGATACCCTAACACTTGATGGAAACATATCATCTACGTCCTGTCAGTATGATATATCTAGACCATAGGAAATATCTTTAATATTATTGTCATGGTATCTCTAGGTTATCATTATATCCAATGAGCTGCTCTAAACTTTTGATATGACATGTAATCTAAGGAAAGTTTCATAAATATGGTGTACATTGAAGTATCAATACTATTTTGGTAAGATAAACACATGTATATATCAAATATAATACATGTAATGGTAATAAAATTAAATACATAAGTTGGATCTAGGTAACCCACTTATAACACACCCTCTTACACTAGATACAATTTCTAAAATTTTTCAATCTTCTAGATCCCACATGAGAATCATTATTTTTCTAAGATATAGATTTAGTCAGGGAGTCAGCCATGTTATAATTTTTGGATACCTTGTTAACTGTGAATTCACCTAGTTGAGTAAAATACCTCAAGATATGAAGCTTTTGAAGTATATTATTTATTCTATGGTGTGACCTGAGCTCCATGGAAAGAACCACTACTACAATATTATCATAATAAACTGGATTAGGATCTGAAAAACTAGGAATAATACCAATTAATGAGACAAATTTTCATATCTAGACCACCTCCCTAGCTACATCAGAAGCATCTTTATACTCATATTCTACTATAGAGTCGGTGACCATAAGTTTCTTTGAGCTTCTACAACTCACTACACCACTATTCAGATAAAACATATAGCCTGACTATTATTTCAGATCATCATGATTTCTCTAGAAAATAGTATTAGTGTATCTTCTCACTAATAGTTCTTAATCTCTTCCATACACTAGGAATAAATCCTTTTTATGTCTCAAGTAATTTTGGATAGTTTTTATAGTTACCCATTTCAACTCTCCTAGATTAGCTTGATATTTTCCCACCATACTTAAAGTAAATACAACATCAAACCTAGTACATAGCATGGTATACATGATAGATCCCACATTTTTGGCATAATGGATTCCAATCATTCATTGAATACTCTCCTATATTTGTGGACACATTTCCTTGGAGAGATTGATACCATGAGACATTTGTAACATCCCTCTCTTGGATTGTTCTATATTGTACCTTTTGAGTACGTTGTTGATATATGTACTTTGAATTAGGCCAAGAAACCTATGAGATATATATTTATAGATATTGATCCCTATAATTTAGTATGACTCATCTAAATATTTTATAGATAAGAATTCATTCAACCAAGTCTAACTGACTGTAATAGTTGAACCTCGTTTCCCATAATTAATATGTCATCAATATATAATACAAGGAAAGCAATGTAATTCCCATTAACCTTCTTATATTCACATGGATTAATTTTGTTCTTGAAGAAACAAAATTTACTTATGGACTCATCAAAACAAACATTCCATGATCATGACACCTGCTTCAAACCTTGAATGGATCTCTATATCTTGCATACTTTAATGGAATTATATGAATTAATAAAACCTTCAGTTTAATTCATATAGACGTCTTCAAAAAATTTCTAATTTAGAAATGAAGTTTTGAAATCCATTTTTTTAGATTTCATAATAATAGAAGGCTGGTATTTCAAGTAATATTTTGGTGGACTTTAGCATCCTGACTAGTGAGATATTTTCATCATAGTCTATGCCTTTATGTTATCTGAAACCCTTTACTATCATTCTTTCTTTATAGGTATTGACTTTACTATCCAGGTCTAGATTTTTCTTGATTAACCATTTTCTCCCAATGCGTTTTACATAAGATGGAGGGTCTACTAAAATACAAACTTTATTTTGGTACATAGACTCTATATCAGAAATTATAGTTTATTTCCATTTAGAAGAATCCTTACTATCTACTACCTCCTTGTAGGTTATAGGTTCATCATTTTCTAGGAGTATTATTTCATCTGAAATGGTGAAAATAAAACCATATCTCATTGGTTCTCTAACATATCAAGTATATCTATATAGTACTTATTTCTCAAGAACATATTCATCTCCCACTAACTCTTTTGGAGATGGTCACCATACCAAATCTTATGCATTTAGAGCATCAACTTCATCAAAGTCAATCTTACAACCACTATTTACATATAAAGTGTGTTCCCTATATAGAAATATGGAATGTCTCACCACAATCAATTTACTATATGAAGGTTTATATATGTAAGATCCTTTAGTTTATTTAGGATAACCTATAAATATGCACTTTTTTCTTCAAGATTCCAATTTGTCACTAGGTATAGTCTTGAAAAAATCCTCACATCCCCATAAACATATGTGTGATATATTGGGTTTCTTTCCATACCAAAACTCACATGGAGTCCCATCTATATATTTAGTTAGTACTTGGTTAAGTTCATATGTTTTTGTCTATAATGTGTGTCCCTAGAAGGACAACGAAAGAGTTTTCTGACTCATCATTGATATGAACATATCAAGAAAGGTATAGATCCTCCTTTCACTAACACCATTCCACTAAGGTGTATAAGGAGGGATGAGTTGAGATAATATCCCATACTCCTTCAAGTGATCAATGAAAAATTGGTTAGTATATTATCTACCTCGATTTGAGTGGATTTATTTAATCTTCTTAACGAGATGGTTTTATACATCATATTGGTATTCCTTAAACATATGAAATAAATCATACTTATACCTAATTAAGTAGATATATCCATACCTACTATATCCATTGGTAAAAGTAATAAAGTACAAAAATCCACCCATTTACCCTACTGAAAATGGTCCACATATGTTAGTATGAATTATTTTCAGAAATTACATGGCCCTTACTCCTTTCTCTAAGAAGGGTGATTTGGTCATTTTTCCTTTTAAACAAGTCGGAAATACTTTTAGGGGTTATAGCTCAGCTGAGTCTAAAAACCTTTTGTGATGTAATATTTGAAAATACTTCTTGTTTACATGATCAAGAATTAAGTTCCATAGGCATGTATTATATGAATCATGTTCGATGGTTTTATCATTGATTGTTAATATTGGGTTTTCCAATTCAAGTATATACAATCCATTATTAAGATGCATCATACCATAACATATTTCATCCTTATAAAAGGGACAATATTTATTTCCAAACTTGAAATAAAATCCCATAGTGTCCAAAATTGACATTGAGATTATGTTTTTGGTAACCAGCGAAATATAATAATAATAATTATTCAATACAAGAACTAATCCACTAGGAAAAGTTAGATGATAATATCCCACTCAAAAGGTTTCTAGAATCACACCATTTTCAACTTGAAGATCCACCTCACCCTTTTCAATATTCTGGAATCTACTTGGTTTCTGTATATGAATACAAATGTGTGAGCCACATGTTGTATCCAATATGAAGCTCATAGATAAAGATAGATCTCATTCAATGAAAAAATTACTTGAAGTAGAAGCATCACCTTGATTCTTTTTCCTAGCTCCCCATTTATTCTTCTAGTGGAATTTCTTTCCACATAAAAAGCAGTCAACCTCCTAATCATTTACCTCCCTCTGTATTATTTGATTTTGGGAAGGATGGTGCATTAATGTATTCATCTTGGACTTAGCCCTAGTCCCCTTAGACTTCCCTTCCTCTTGTTCACCACAAGGATAAAATAATTGTTATTCTTTATATACTTATCTTCTTATATAAATAATGAAAATATATATGGGATTGACTTTTTTTATTTTATTCACGTTTTAATTAACAATAAAAGTCAAAAATCTTGGTGGTAAAGAGGCAAGAATAAGACCAGTCATTAGTTTTTGGTTTAGTTTGAACCTAGGGGCATCAATTATTTTAATCCACCCAATCATATTGAGTAGATGAGGTCCTTATTAATTCCCTTATACTATCCTACACCTATAAAATGCACTGGATATCTCATACCTTTTTTCCCTTGCTCTCTCTTAATATAACTATTATAGATGAGTTACCATATTGCAGGAATCTTCGTCCTTGTGCATTTTCTAATGTTTACTGAACATAGATGGCAACATTATACACTTTACACCTAGTGCATCATCTATATTATTTTTCCATTTATCTTTATCCACATTTCTTTCTCTCTAATGAGGCTCAACAATAAGTGAGGACTACAATATATAAATCTTCCTCTCTTGGTGTAGTATTATTCATAAGAACATGTACCACTCCTGGAAGTTATGTCTGATCAGAATATTATCTTTATACAGTATCGATTGCAATGATAATGATCTAGTGTTATTAGTGATATCCATTTTTATCATAACAAAAATTTAGCAATTAGTACTTTTTCTTGATTACCTTTTAGATATTATTGATTAATTCATTAAATCATTAAATATCCCCCACTATTTTATCGAACCCTAATATCCCTCACTACTAGATTTGGAATACCCTGTCACTTGAGTATTCAATGGAAATAATCCTTGAAATCTCACCTCATAGTCAACAAACTATGTCTATACCACTAGTTAGAGAGTTTTTGGAAGGTATTAGGATGACCAAAGGCATTGAATCACAGTTCTTGAACTGTTGTGAATTCCCAGCTTCTCAAAATCGTAACCTTGATTCCCTTAATGCTTTGTATCCAAAGTGATAATATGATAACTATGCATAATTATTTGCTAACATCTTAAGTCAATTCAATATATCACTCTCAAAAGAACTCTCAGGTAGTAGGAGGTACCCTCAACTAGGGTTGATAAGCACCCCATACACCCATTTTTGTTCAAATTTGAGATATAGAAGGCATTCATGACTTAATATTACTTTGATGGGTTTTAATATATCTCAATTAATGTAATCATTTTCTATTAAATATGTTAATACTGTGTTGCCTCACTCACAACTGAAAATGCATTAATAGAATATATTATATTGGGTCATTATGCATTTTTATGTTTATTATTTTATGTTTTTTTCGTAGACATGAAAATATATAAAATAATAAACAATGCATAATGGAAATAAATTACCTAACTGGTCTTGAGAATCTAATATTGTCTGATGTATTTAAACTCAATGGATCAACAATGACCTAAGAGAATAAGACCTAAGTTGGATCTTGACTCATATCGCATCTCACCCTTGGTCTAGTGTTTTTACTTCTCATTTAGTATACTGCATCATCTTGGTGTGGTCCACATCTTACATCATCATTGATAATATTAAAAATTTAATCACAGGTAGAAGTGTGGATCTCAAGTAGCATATTATACATATATAAATAAAACTGATAAACACAAAAACCCTTATACATATTAAAATGAAAAATACAATGTGAATTCCATAAAAAAACTTAATTAAATATTAAAAACATCGCACACAGTTGTAATAAATAATAAAATAAAATAAAATAAAATCATACAAGCATGGTCGATCACTGCTCCAAAGTAGTCTACGGGTAAATTAAAAGCGTGATAAAAATTAAAATTCAATAAATTAAAATTCAAGTGAAATTAATAAATTAAATGAAATATTTTAAATTAAAATAATTTAATTCATTTAGTCCCATAATTAATTTAATTTTTTAATTCCAAACTTAAATTAATCAATTAATTTAATTTTACAACAAAATTAAATTTATCAATTAATTAAATTTTATACCAAAAATTAAATAATTTTTTCAAATAATAAAATTATTATTTATTTTTAATCAAAAAATTAATTAATTAATTTTTTATTACATTAAAAGTTTCTGAGGTCAAACCCATATAAGCCCGTTTCAGGACAGGCAGACCCCATGTAGGGAATTTTCAAGTCGGGAGGACTTGCTATGACCCATTCCAGGTTGGTCAGACCTAGTCAAGCCTGTTTCGAGGTGGTTCAGGTTAGACAAGACCCACATGGGAGCCTAAAAGTAGCCTGATTAGGTAGGAGGTTCATCTTAGGGGGTTCCCCAGCTAGGGTGACATGGGGTGTTACTGATGATGGTCAAATAAGACAAGCAACATGACACCATAAAGATGTGACAGTGGAAAGAAGGTGCATTGTCCATGGAAGCATGCGTGGTGGCATCTCAACCTGGTGCTGTGAGTGAGGGCGACTTGACATTAATGACTCATTTGGATGATTGGGTAGAGGCTATGAGATCGATCGGTAGTGGAAGCAAAGTCCAATGGGAGTGGTGGCATGGGATGTGGTGGTGGGACCTGGCGGTGGTGATAATAGATGAGGTCAGGTAGAAGTCGTGGTGGGGAGACACTAGGCGACGGGGGGTTGTCTTCCTCAACAAGCCTCCCATTTTTGAATAAAAAAATATTTTATTTGTTAAAGGAATGCCACATCCCACTAAATTAAATATTTTTTTTAATAAAATAATACTTTTGACCCTCAAGGAAACTTCCCCCATTTCTGTTTGTTTGTGAACTCCACCCTAAAACTCACCACTACCTTTTGAACATTTTTTACAACATTTGTTAAAATCTTATTACATATGCTTTTTTTTTAATTTTACACCTATTGAATTAAACCTATATCCAAAACAATACCAACTATCAAAATCTGACCGATACTTGTCCTGAAATGGGGTTACTACAGAATTTCCACCAGACAACTGAAATATGATAAAAATTGACACATATAAAAATATATGCTTCAAATTTTTTAAAACCCAAAAAAACCTTATTCGATCTGAATATTTTTTTTGGATGGACATAACATGAAATTTAGAGAATAAATCAAAATGTGGTTTGATATGTTGGGATCAGAATGAATCCCTCTACTTAACTTAAGGTAAATCAATTTTTTCATTGCTTACAAAATTTAAATGATCACTCTATTACCAATTGATGGCACCAGGGCATGTAGTGGAAGCTTGTGGGTGGAATATTTAAGAAATTTTATTGCTAGAGTGATGAAACTTCATCATATTTGGTGATTCAATCCCCAATAGAGGTAATAAGATATCATGTGAATTATTTAAGCATTAAAATTAATCAAAAGATTACCACATTCGAGTCAGTGGTGCATTCAAATACAACTCATCATCGATGATCATTGCACAAATAATTCGAGATAGGACCCCTCAAGATCATCCACACATGCTTATAGAATCCACGTGAATACTGAACATCAATTTATGGGTACTAGCATAGAGCTCCAAATATTCCTTTAACATCACGATGATCACCATGATCCCATCCCTTCGATTGATGAAGTCATTCTTAGATCGATTACTTGAATAATCCTTTCTCTCCCTAGGATGTAGGAGGAGAGAGAAACTGTCAATTCTGAATGGATAAATAGTCCATGGAAAAGATCTTCTCCTCTACTTATATATTGGGATTTAAAATACCTGAAAATGGTTCCTCGATCCCCGTATACCCAACACCCTCTAAATAAGCTATAAATGAATTGTTATGATGAATTAATTACATCATAAACATCATTTATCTTTTATCACCAACTTTTAATATATAAAAAATATATTATATGATAAAATTGAGTCATTAACTAGACTCATAATTTATGAAATATTAAACAAACCTTGAATATTAAAATAATATTTGTTCATATAATATTTTTCCATGTATTCACTAAATACATTGTGAATAATTTTAATAAATAAATTCTACCTAATTATTATATACTTTAATAATAATGAATTTATTTATTCATTGGTGATAGTAAATACTTGGAAAACTCTCAGATCCTATAGTGGGCCCCACCATGTTCTATACACCTATTCACCAGAATAGGGTAGACTCTTGAATATGCTATTGTGTGTGACCCTCTAAGCCCTTGTATAGATAATAATGAATACCATTAATAGACCATGAGCAGAGTCTAAAAACCCATCAAGCCCCCTAAAAAGATAAGGAATAGTCATAACAATGACAAGCTTCCTATGAAGACACTATGTGTAATATAATATCTTTATATCATAAAGAAGAATGCACAATTTGTGTCATCATAATTTCTTGATTTATTATTTGTTGATCTAACTGGATGAACTTACCTTTGACTACCTTGTCCATGTATTTATGAAGGTACTATCATAATGATCAACTAGGCCTAAGATATCACTTCCTCAATTCAAAAGTGAAAAATTCTATCTTGATTATTCAACCAATTACATACCACCAAAGACACACCCAATAAAATATACCTCTCCATGACTTCAATATCATGATTTTTCCTTGCATCAAATTATTTGATCAAATGGCACACATTGATAACAATCTCAAGTAAGGAGAACAATACAAATGTTCGTAGATAAGAACAACCAATGACACTTGAAACATGTGGTGTTCTTATTGGTAGTTATGTCCTCATGATCTTATCTAATCGAGATCATATTGTGAAAAATTCATGAGAATAAGTCTTAATGCTTATAATCCCCCAACACATGATGGCCTCACATAATTTGTGTCCTCTTAGTATGATGTATCTAGAGCATAGTACATATCTTTAAGATTACTTTCATGATATCTCTCAGTTCTCCTTATATCATGGTGATTGTTATAACCTTTTGATAAAACATGTAATCTAAAGAAATTACCATAAATATAGTGGATGTATAAGTATAAACACTATTTAAGTAAGATATATACATGTATATATCAAACTATATACATGTAATGGTAATCCAAGTACATACATAAGTTGGATCTAGGATACCCACTTACAATAGTTATACTGTTACTTATTTAAAAATAAAATTATAGGAATCACTAATGAATACTTGATAGTAATAAATATGAAAATTAATTAGAGTAAAGAGTTTCTTGTAACATGGCCTACCTAAAATGTTATAATAAATTCTATAATGTATGTTCTACTTATTTACATGGGCCTATTAAATTCTATGAAACTATTTTCCCTTGGGAATATGAGTTATTTTTCTAGAATCAAGTCACATCATTAAATATGAATTAAATCTATTAAATAAATGGGATTTTTAAATAATAAAGACCTGAAATATGTTTGATGTTGTCCTCTAATATTATATTCCTAGGAAAATTACTTTTTCTTATTATTTTGTGGTTATAGATGTGATAAATAGTGTGGCCATGGATAGTTATTACGGTGATAGTAATGTGGTTGTAAATGGAAAGGAGAGGTTGGTTTGGGTACATGGTTTTCATGATGTGTGGGATGTTGAATATGAGGTGATTGGTAAATGATTTGGGATGGTTGCAAGGTGATTATTATACTATGAGAATTATTTTTTGGTGATAACTGTATAGTGTGGGATTGTCTTAGTGTTGCTTTATGAAATAGGATGGAATAGAATTAATAAACCAAAAAACTAATATTTAGAAAGAATAAATTAATAGAGAGTTGTTAATTAAATATTATAATGACTTAAATGGGGATCAATTAAATGGAATAGGAATAATAAATATGGATTAGGCAACAGTTCTTAACCTATAATGTTAAATCTGGTAAAGTATTCGAGATGAAATTAATTATATGTAGGAAATAATTAAAATGTAAATACATGGAATGAATGGGTAACATATGGAAATAAATATGGATAATGGTTGATAATGGTTTTCCATTAAATATGGTTGAAGAAAAACTAATTAAAGTGATGTGAAAAAATAATGTAAAATATATAATTGGATTAATAAATGTTCAAAAGAGAACCTATGGTTGATTATATGGTTGATTTCATGTGATTTATGGTTGGTTGTGTAATAGATGTAGCGATGTTTGTTGATGGTAAATGGGGATGTGATGGTGCAATAGATGAGTTTTTATAGGTAAATTTTTCTACACTATAGGTTAGGTTTTCTATGTGGATTTCTATCCTTATATTTTATTATGATTTCTATGTGCACCCCATTTGAATAAGATAACCTTACTAACTCCTAAATTTTTTGGGTTTCAGGTATTTTACCTAAAAATATAGGGTTGTGAGGGTTTATGGTTGGATACCCCCTCTTTCTTACTCTCCCTTCAATAGTAGTATATGAAATAGTTAGTGGTAGTACCTAGTAGTGATGTTATTTAGTAGGGGTCATGCATGGTAGGAGGAGGAAACAAGGTTTATGTCATTCATGTTAATGATACCCTACTACTCTAGACTTATGATGAGGTGGATACATATGTGATGAGGCTGTGATGTGTGGATTGAATGATTGGAACATTTTGGGCATTGGGATTTCCTATTGAGATGATGTGGTGATTGACACAGTTTGAGAGCGAGGGATTTATTAATATGATAAGGATGGTGATATAGAATGGGTGGGGAAACAAGATATTTGACGTTGGGGAATGAGGTCCGAAAACCAATGGGTAAGTAGTTGTAGGAACCTATAATTATAGCCATATGATATTATGTTCTTATATTATGTTTGATACTTTGTGAGTGAGCCTTAGTAAGGATGGGAATGGGTAGTTGACCTACTAGGTGCATGCTGGTTATACACTTTACTCACTAGTGCATTAATATAATTTTATCACATTTTCATGAGAGGTCATAAGTAGGATTTTATTGAGTATATATGTTATGTTCACCCATATATATATATATATATTAGGTGATCAAAAGGGATTTTGAGACTAAGCTGGATTATACTGGTGTGAGATGGGGAGTTGTTGTTGGCACCACTACCTATGAGACTTTTGGTGCTTTATTTTTTAGATTCATATGTATTTAATATCATGTATTATGGGATATTGGTTTATTTTATATGATGTGGTGTTGGTTGGTGGTTATCATATTATCTCTTTTCCATAAATTCATATATTTATTGTAATGCCTCTCATTGTCTATTTTATACCCATAGTGCTAGTTTTAACCTGATGCCTATTGGAGGCAGGATTTGAAGGCACTCTATCTCTCAATTTCTAGCTCGAGAGGGGTACCAGTGGGGGTGGGGAATAATGTAGAGTGATCCCTAGAAATTATAGTAATGGGTATTTGACCTATTAGGTTCATTTTGGTTGTACTCTAGACTCACTAGAGCATTTGTATGCTTTTCTCACATTTATATAAGAGGTAATGAGGTGGATCCTACTAAGTATACATGTTACGAACAACCATATATATATATATATATATATATTCCTGGTGATCATGTGGTATTTTGTGACCAAGTTAGACCGTAGTGGCTTGGAGTGGGGAGTTGTTGTTGGTGTTGCTGCCTAAGAGTATTTCAATGCTTTATTTTGGAGAGTCGTATGTATTTAATATCATGTATTATGGGATCTTGGTTTATTTTATATGATGTGGTTTTGGTTATTGGATATCATCATATCTATTTTCTTTAAATTCATATATTGATTATAATTCCCCCCATTGCGTGTTTTATACCCTCAGTGCTAGTCATCAACTCAGGGCCTATTAGAGGCTAGCTTCGGGGATCACTTCCTCTATTCATCATCAGTTTAGGGGTATCAGTGGGGGGGGGGTCATGATAGGGTGGTATTAAAGATTATGGTTGATAGATATGGTGGATATTATAGTTAGGCACTGTTAGGATTACATGAGTTTATGGGGGAAAATACCATTTGAACCTAGTGCATAACATAGGCCATAGACACTAGATAAAACATGAAATTTTACAGCCCCCTATGATTTGATTCAAGGAATCCGAGTCTACTGAATATCCAAGTTCAGTGGTAATTGTTTTGGGGAAGATACCTAGTATGGGTATATTCATCATAATTATTTTGTGTAATTTAATGGGATGATTTTGTGAATTAAATGAACCTAGTTAAATAAATTTGAATGAATTCCATGCTATCAAGATTAGATATTTGTCTTTTTATGGTAACATATGTTATGAGTTCAAGAATATAAATAGGTATGAAACTTACCCCATCAAGACACATTATTTTCATGACATGTTTTAAATTCATTCAGGTTAGTTAGGCCCACCCAATGTTGAAAATATCATAGTGTGGAGGATGGGTTACCGTGATTTGTATGCCTATGAAAACTCAGTTTATACTGATATAGGTGATTGTATTGTTTGAGAAATATAATGTGGAGTTAACTTAAAACTTCAATAAGTAATGAAATTCACTGAAAGTTAATAGAAAATGAAAACATTGAGTTTTTGAGTGATTATTTTGGTGGATTTCTGGTAAAATCTGATATGTTAAAAACTTGGAAGATCATTGATCTAGATAAAATGAATTATTTTAACTTCATATTTTGTAAATAATGTTATATATTTATTTGTATTATCTATTTTTGAATTTATACAAATTTATATTAACTTGAAAAAGAGCATGATATGGATAAATTATTTAAATGATAAATTTATGATAAAATCATGATTAATGTTTTGATATAGTGATATTTGAACTATTAATACCCTACTTTACATGATAAATTAAGATGGTTAAAATATTTTGTAATGATTTCTTAACTTACATTAAATAATTATGTGACTGTTTATCAAACATTGAAAGGTTTAGTTTTTGTAATGGTTATAATAATGTTAAGAGTGATCATGTAACTGGGTTAGAGTGTTTTATAAAAAGTTTTGTTAGTATCATGATTTAAGGGAATATTTAAGAGTTTATGTTAATTTTTTTGAAGGGTGATTTAAAAGTTACCCATATAAATGATTTTGGTTTCTTATAATTTTTTTAATTCATGGGTTACAAGGAAGAATTTGTATGTTTTAAAAAAAATTAATTTTAAGGTATTTTGATAAATGCTTTGAGTGATTAAATTTCAATAAGGTGAATTTTTGTTCCCTTTTTAGAGTTTTTAAATCATTAGTTGAATTTAAAATTTTATTTGGGAATATATTTAGAGTGTTTACATGTGAAAAAGTGTATTTATATGATGTTTTCATTATAATTAGACACAATAATTTTAAATAGATTCATATTGTTTAAGAAAAATCTTCGTTACAAGTTGGGAAATGATGAGAATATTAGTTTTCATTAATTAAATGCCTTGTTAGTTTAAAATATGGAAATATTGATTAATAAACTTATAAGAAAAACTGGGGATTAAAAATATTGTTTAAGAATGAAATAAATAGTACACTTATTTATTTTCATTAATAAAGAAGCATGTCCAAAAGATCATAATTTCCATGGATTTTTTTTCTAAAATCTTGTTATTAATTAAATATTATTTTTATGGTTAATTTTTTATTTTTAAAAAGAAATATTTAAAAATTATGTTTGATATTTTTATATTAAATAATTTGAAATTTTATTCCACATGACAAGCTATATTGATTAAAACTAAATGAAATTTAGAAGTATGACCTTATTTAATTAAAGATCATGTTAAGTGTTATTAATTCTTGTTATTTAGCTTGTATAACTTAAAGAAAAATTGTATATCATTTCTAAGGTGTATTTTATTTAAAAATAAGTTAATGAAACATTATTTAAATTGATAAATTATGCGCTGAAAATTATTAATGAAATCTATAAACAAATATTTGTACAACCATGCTAACCTATGAGACATATTGTTCATGCCATGATAAGCATGATAAGTTCTAAATATTATGAATTAAATTTGTTGTATTATTTATTGTTTAATGTTATGAGTAAGTTTAAAGCATGAAAGGGGAACATTTAAAAATTAATTTATAAATTTAATATTTGTAAGACATTAATAAAAAAAGTAATATAGTGAAAACATTATGATGTGATCATTATAAGCATGTGGTAGAGATACAAGCACTAAACCTGAAACATGCTAGGATCACCTCCCATGAGATGAAGTTATAATGTCATGTGTCTATTATTGATATGATTTTTTTTCATAACATATTTCCTCTTAAATTTAATTTTGTTATTGTTTTTTGGAATTTACAACTTTTTTAACTAATTCTGTGATAGTAAAGCATGCTTAAAGTGTCCAGGTTATGTTATTTTAAAATAATTCATAAAATAATTATTTCTTAATATATTCCTTGTCATTAGACGAAAATAAATTGTTTTCAATCCATTATTAGATGAATCCTTATCCTTTTATATGTTGTTATTCCATGTGTTACCTTCCACTCATGATGTATTATATGCATGTGTCAATTATTTATTGTGAGGCTAGGATTTGGCTAATTAATTCTATAATTTCTAAAAGAATACATGCATTCTTAATGTTAACCCATCAAAAATTTGAATATTTTTACATAAACAGACTCACATCTTTATTTCAATAATGGATAATGTTTTTTAATGCCAAAGTATTTATGTGATATACTTCAAATTATGAATTCCATGCCATATGTGGTTTTTGTAAAATAGATGAGCATGTGTAAGTGTAAGGTATAGATTGATTATCATGGGGAGAAATTTTGAACCTAAAGAATATTTATGTGTTTTTTGAGGATACTAGAATAAATTTTTCCAATAATGTTTTTTTCTGAGAATTTATTACCAAAATATGGAATTAAAAGCATGTTACATTAAATATAACATTTAAGGATGTTTCATGAGTATTAATATTTTTAAAGAATGTTTAATTTAAGCATGTCAATCATGATACATGAGGATAAGGTATGTGTATATTTTCATTTGAGAGAATGTCTATGTAAAACTAGTAAACAATTGGATATAATGATTTATACTAAATGAATACAAAGAAATTAAGATTGGGCCCTGATGTGTGATTTTGTTAATTTTTTTAAAGTTTGGGACCAAAGTCTCAATTTATTATTAAGGCAAAGACCTCTTTAGTAGGGGTATAAGGAGACCCATTACATAACCCGAAGGCCCAAGGCTAAGTGGCCTGAATACAAGGTTTCAAAGCCCAATTTTTGGCCGAAAGGACCCCTCAGTGAACAATACTGCAATAGTGTCTCCGCAGCTATAGTACCTGCAATAGTACTGCTACACTACCCCAAAAAATTTGTTCCTACCTAGACTTGATCCTGGGTATTTTAGATGCGAAGTAGGAGCTTGTACCACCTGGGTACATGCTCGTTGGTAAGAGTGATTTGGTTAATGATTGTCTTGAAATGTTGATATATTTTTTTGAATTTTTTTATAATCCATAAATAGTCATGCTAAAGGATATCTAACATAAAGTGTTTCCATAATAAAATTTATACATGAAAGTTCCATTTTGTCTAATTAAAATTAATGTGAAGTGTTTATTTTTTGAATGGTATTCCCTACTGTAGAGTTTGTATTTCTACTACGATTGGATTGATGAAATCACCTTATATAAAAGGTAAATAATTTAAAACTGATAATGAAAATAGTTGTTTGAAAATATAAAATTGGGTGATTATATTCTTATTGGCCATACTTAATTCATGTAAAAATAATTTAAAAAGGTGATTGATTGAAAATTATTATTTTTTGGGTTTTTATAGACATATGTATGGAATATGTTGTGATTTTTGTGGATTTAATTGAAATTTTTTATAACTGGTTGGGTACTAAGATGCATTGATATATTAGGATTTGATTGGTTTCCTTTCTTATGTGTGAGATATTTTAACTTATACTATTTTTTTGAGAATTTATTGGATATGTATGGATTCCTTTAGTCTTTGATCTTCTATTAGTCCTTATGTATTGATAGTAGTTTATTCCTATTTGAGAGGTATCCGTAGAGGAGTGGTGATTGGGTTTGTTAGTTATATTTCTTATGAGTTTGATTTTAATTCCAAAGTATGATAATTGTTTAAGAGGTAACTAATGTAAGGGTATATGCTTTCTTGAACCCTTCCTTTTAATTCTTCCTATTACTTAAGGTTGTTTAGAGACTATCATTTATTGTTTTTAAGATTCTTTAATAGAAAATTTAATTTTAAAATTTTTATTTACCCTTACACAAGACCCCCTTCCTTTATGAAAGTAGATCCGATCCGTGTAAGTGTGAGCTAGTTTTGAGCCACTGTGTAAAATTATTTTTGAATATCATGTCAAGGTAAGTTGGTTTAGTATCACATAAAGGTAAGGCTTTCGGTCTTGAGTTTGGGTATTTTCCCAGCTCGTGTGAGGGTAATCTCAAGACATGTATTGGTTATTAAATTATCATGTGAGGGTAATTTAGCTAGCATTACGGTGGATCTATCTCATGTAAAGGTCATCTATCTCATATGAAGGTAGATCTATCTCACATGAAGGTAATATTGAGATCATGTGAGGGTCTTCACGTTAGGGTTTTTCCCATTTCACGAGAGGGGATTTTGTGTGAGAGTTTTGTGTTTGGGATGTTTCTTAGACTTTTTTGAGGGTAGATCTCGAGACCACATGAGGATTAGTTATGTTATAGTTTCTCATGTAAGGGTCATTTGAATTACACTTATATAGGAACCTCTTCTACGTAACCATTTTATGTACAAAAAATTTCATATTTTCTCTTGGTTTCATTTTACAATGTGTATTTAAAAAATAACTATAATTTTAAATTAAAACCAAAGGATTTAAGTAAATATATGAATAAGATAGATTAAATATTTAACTTGTATAAAATTAAAATATTAAAATGGTTTATGTGAGGAAAATAAATCCATGATGGATGTAATATGAATTAAAAGGGGTGAGATTCGACCAAGTTTTATAGAGAATCTAAGAGAATTGCCTAGCTGATATTATAAAAACTGGAGTCTTCTCATTTTCAAGTTATTCTTTGTTTCTCTCATACCTGGATGATTGGAGCTTTTCCATTCAAAATCTCGATGTCCCTAAAATTCCCTCGAGAATTTCACACATCATCCTAGATTGTTCAGGTTTCTCTCTTTCTCCCTGTTTGTACAATAATTTATGAAGCTTATTATTAGGCAGAGGATTCAAGAACTACTCTTTTATTTTTTTAAATTGAGATATTATCATGATTTTGTCTTTTCTAGGAAAATAACATGATTTAAATTAAAAATAAATATGAACTTGAATGATGTAAATAAAAAGGTAAGTGTTTCATAAGTATTTTATCTATGTTCTCAAATTAATTCACTTATTTTTGTACTTCCACTTATTTAAAAATAAAATAGTGAGAATCCCTAATAAAAGCATAAAAATAATAAATATGGAAATTTATGGGAGTAAAGAGATTCATGTAACCTAGTTTACCTACAATGTTATGAAAAATTCTATGATGTGTTTTTTTGTTTTCATGAGCCTCTCAAATGTTGTGAATCTCTTTTCCATTGATAATATGAGTTATTGGCATATTTGTTTACTAGAATCACTTCATATGATTAAATAATAATTAAATCTAATAAATAAATGGATTATTTAAATAATTAGGGATTAAAATATATTTGATGATGGAATTTGATATTATATGCACGAGAACAAGATTTTTTCATGTTGTTATGTGGTTATGACAATGATAAATGGTGAGGTTCTAGCTGGTTATTGTGGTGATAGTAATGTGGCAAGTTATGAAAATAATAGGTTAGTTTGGGTGTATAGTTGGCATGATTTGAGGTCTTTAGAATGTGGGGTAATTAGAAAATGATGTGGGCTATTTATAAGGTGATGATTATGCTATGGGGGTGGTTTTGTGGATATGGATGGATATTTTAGGACTATATTAGCAATGGTCAGTGATATGAGATGGAATGGAATTAATAATCCTTCAAACTAGAATGTTGATATAATAAAGTAATAGTGGGATATTAATTAATCAGGTAATGATTTAAATGGGGAGGAATGTAATGGACGGGAATAATAAATATGGATCAAGTAGTAGTTTTTGACCTATAATGATAAATCTAGTAAAGTGGAAAAGGTTTGAATTAATTATATCTGGATTGTAATTGAAATGTAAATGCTTATAATATAAAGTTAACTTATGGGAATACATATGAGTGATGGATAATAATGGAATGTCATTAAATATATGTGAAGAAATAACAATGAAAATGATGTGAAAAGATAATGGAAAATCTAGAATTGGATTATTTTTTTTAAATTGAAAACCTGTGGATGGTTATATGGTTGTTTTTATGTGGTTCATAGATGGTTGTGTAATAAAGGTAGTGATGGATATTGTAAGGTAATGTTGATTTTATTGTGGGATAAATAAGTTTTTATAGGGGTGTTTTTGTGCATCCTAGGTTGGGTTTTGTGTGTGACTATGTACCCTTTTATTTTATTGTGATTTTTAAACACACCCCACTAGAGTTGGTTAACCTTATCAGCACCCAAATGTTTTGGATTCAAGGTGTTTTCCCCAACCATATAAGGTAATGAGGGTTGATGGATGAATACCACCTATTAACCTCTCCTCTTTTAGTAATAGTATATATAATAGTTGGTGGTGGTACGTATTATTGATGTTATCCAGTGGTGGTTGAGCATTGTAGGAGGAGGGTACAAGTTTGTTGTCTTTCATGTTCAGAATATCCTACTACACTAGACATATAATGAGATGTATATGGATGTGATGATTTTTTTATGTGTAGTTGGGATTATTGGAATAGGTTGAGGGATATAATTTCTTATTGAGATGATGTGGTGATTGGCATGGTTTGAGAGTCAGCGATTTACCAATATGATGAGGATGATGATATGGAAGGGATGGGAGTAAAAGATGTTTAAAGTTGGGGAATGAGAGTGAAAAAATTCTGGTGAAGTAGATATAGGGTGCCTGTGATTATATTCTTATGATATTATGTTCTTATATTGTGTTTGAAACTTGGTGAGTGATTCTTAGTGAGGCTGGGAATGGTTAGTTAACCTATTAGGTGCATTTTGGTTCTACTCTTTACTCACTAGATCATTATTATGATTTTCTCACATTTACAAAAGAGGTACAAAGGATGATCCTAATAAATATGAATTTTATACTCACCCCTATATATATATATATTATGTGATTAGGAGGGATTTGGTTACTGATTTGGACCACACTATCTTGGAATGGGGTTTTTTTGGCATTGCTCCCTAGGAGTTTATTGGTGCTTTATTTTGGTGACTCATAAGTATTTCACATCATGTATTATAGGATCTCGGTTTATTTTATATGATGTGGTGTTGGTTAGTGGTTCTCATCTTATATCTAATATTTAAATTCATATATTGAGGGAAATGACTCCCATTGTGTGTTTTATATCTTTGGTGCCAGTATCCAACCCATGGCCTATTGAAGGTGGGTTTTGGGGGTCACTCCCTCTATTGTTTTTGGCCAGGATGGGTACCAATGGAGGGGGTTCATGAAAAAATAAGTGTTATTTTTTTTTATTTTTATCCTTAAAATTAACATATGTGATTTTGTTACAATAAATTTCCTATCAAACTTTATATCTCACCATAACCCATATAAAGTAGAAATAAAAGATACCCAAAGCACATAATATTTTTACAAGGTTCACCCCCAATGTGTGTGACTATGTACATGATGTGTTTAGGTTTATTTTGAGATATATATTTTCTACTAATATCAACAAAGATTATAAGTGGTATGGGAAGGTATCATCCTTAAAACAAAACTATTTACCAACATTTACAACATCCTTCTAGTTATTTATATCGAATCCCTCTAGTTTACTAAAAAAAACTCAAAATAATATGAGTAAGATCCATTTTCTTTATCTTTATTTCACATTTTAGTTTCTTCCATAATAGAAGATGATCTTCCTTTGAGCCTTCATAGTAATATGATTTAGTACTTGATCACTTTTTTGAGATCTTCAACATTCATAATTGATACAATATTGAAGCATTGGCCCTATTTATTATCTTTTGAAATCTCTATCTCTGAGATCTCAACCTTAACTCTTTGAACTTCTAGGCTCTGTAATTATTTCTTTCCAAAACTAAAATTACAGAATTAGCAGATGAAGCTCTCAATATTTGTTCTTGATTTTATAGTAGCATCACACTTCAACTAAGTGATCTTCTATTTATAGGTAGTGATAAAAATTGAAATCTCTAATGAACTTGGAAAATAAAATTATTTATTTTTAATCACCTGCCTATTTCAATTCAAACTATTCAAGATCATCTTCCAGGAACTGATCCAACCATGATCACTATTAATTAATTTCAAATCTTTGTATTTCAAAATACCAAAGTAATCGAATAGTTAACCAATTAATCGTTTCTTATTATTAATTGATTTTTATCAAAAATCAACCACTATCATTGTGATATTCTAATCCATGAAGAACATCTCAACATCATTATATTTTGTGTCACTAGAAATCTCAAATTTTTCAAATTAGTGAACTTTATGTATTAACTAAGAGAGGTCAGTTACTCTTACATATTTTCTTAAATACCCTTATTTTTTTTAATCTTCAGTTAAACTTTACATATTATATTTTTAACATTTAAATATTCCCCAAAAGTTTGGATTTACTCTTACTTATGGAACTACTACCTATTATCCCTTTATCAGCATGAAAAAAGTGTTTTATCAGTGCTAAAAAAACACTGATATTGTAAGCTCCTTCAAAATATTTTTTTTATCATCTCTAATAAAGGGTACTTTTATTAGTTCTAAAAAAATTGATAAAGGGTACCTTTATTAGTGTTAGTTTAGATGTAAAATTTTAGCACTGATAAACTCCCCCTTTATCAGCCCTTAAAAAATGCTGATAAAACTAGAGTTTATTAGTGATAATATTTTTTTTCAATGCTTTGTACCCACTCCACCACATTTGTCAAGGCTCCTCCCACTGGCCTCTACATTTATCAGTGCTTGCACACCCCCTTAATCAGTACTCCCCCACCCTAACACCTACGCACGCCTGTTCGTATTTAAACCTATGACCTCCACCTATGAGTGCATGTGTCTTACCACTGATCCGTGTTATTCTCTTCTATATCTTATGATATATCTATTTATTTATATATATTTAGATATATATCTTTCATCCATATAGTTATATATATATATATATATAATTATTTTTAAATACATTTATAAAATATGTTTGTGCATGTATTTATGTGTGTGTGTCTATATATATATATTTATATTTATAAAAATGTGTGTCTATATATTTAATTATATTTATTTACATATATTACTTATTAATATTTATTTACATATATTATAATGTACACGTACATATATATCTATTTGTTAATATAGAAACACACATGCACACATTTATATATAAACTTTCTATATACATTTGTATAGGTATATATGCATTCATACATTTTTAGTTTAAATAAAATGGATAATAAATATTTATTTTCATATGGTTTATATATTTAAAAATATATTTTATATGTAAATATGTTCAAATATATATATATATATGTATGTATGTATGTATGTATTTAATTATAAATAGCACTAAAATATGAAATAGGGTAAAATTTCAACACCATAATATCCATATGAGTCTAATATATAGAAATAGATTTAGACTTCACAAAAAAATACTAGAAGATCCTCCTAAATGAAGCTGAAATCCCATCAAATATTAAAAAATTAATGTATCCAAACTAAAAACTCTTTTTTGTTGGCCTTTCAGGCCTTTTGTATCCTTAAAAACAGTGACTATGATCACTAGGGTCAATATGGGATACATCTCATGTAGACTTTGATTTTATATCTCGTGGAGCCCAAACAAACACCCATATCAAAAGTTATGGTTGTTCAAAGTTCAAGTCCTATTTTTAACTTAACTTAAGATATTAATTAATTTTTAAAATTTTCCTATCACTAATTTGTTATTAAATGTATATTATTCAATACCAATTAGAAAATTATTAAATAATATTAAATTTTAATTATTTTTAAACGATTTTTCATTAAATTAATTATATATTAACTATAAATACAATTTTAGTATTATATAAATCTTATTTATGAAAATATATTTTATAAATGTTAATATAAATATAATTATATATTAAAATATGTTTTTTAATTATATATATTTTATAAATGATACCTTTTATCAGTGCTAATAAAATTGTTGATAAAGGACCCCTTTATTAGTTATAAGAAAAGTATTGATAAAGGGGGTGCTTTTATTAGTGTTTTTAGTGCTGATAAAGAGAGTCTTTATAAACAATTTTAGCTACCACTGATAAAAACACCCCTTGATCAATGCTTTTTTTGTTACTGATAAAGGTTAACACTAAATAAGTTCAATTATATAGTAGTGTGGGCATATAGTTTAGTATTATATAGAGACATTATATCCTATGATTTTCATCTTCCCAACTGTCAACCCTTACGTATCCTCTTGTTAACATTCATATATCATTTTATTGACCTTTACATATCACCATGATGATATTGGAGTTTGTCAAATTTTTTGTGAGAAACCCTTATATATATACCGTTACATTTTCTCTAGAAACCCTTACATGTATTGACCTTTATGTATCATGTATCTGAATTTTACATATAATAGTATATCTTAGGTACATTTTAGAATCTAATTCTCTTTGAGTACCATTACATATCGCTATGATAACCTTTATGTGTGAAGGATTTTACCTATACAAATTCAAAGTAATTTCATAGGTACTATTATATATGGAGAAGACTCTTAGAGTTACTTTTTCAAATCTCATTCCATTTGAATTTCTTTATGTATCCATATGACAAACTTTATGTATAAAGGATTTTGACATTAGGTATTCAAAGTAATTTTAAAGGTAATATTATGTATAGAGAAGAATCTTAGAGTTACTCTTATATATCATCCTGAGTACTTTTATATATCACACTGAATTAAAGTTTTCCTAATGCAACACAAATATTACATACATATATATTACAAAATTTTATATGAATATTCAATACATCACCAAACAATAGATGCCCTATACCCATAAAGTTTTAGCATCTTTAGAGACTAGATGTATAAAAATTTTATTTTGTGAATGATCTTCAATATCTATCAAACATTTATTCTCATATAGTACACTTCTAAGTAATACCCTACTTAAAAAATTTCTTCATAACCAAGGGAAAGGAAACATAAGAAAGGGTGTTCTTGGATGATCAATAAGGGTAAACATGGGAGATATAAGCCGATGATCATATGTACGAATAACATGATCATAAGGGTATGAGAATATGAGCTTAACATTTGAAAATCATACCCATAAATTCATAGATCATAATCATGGAATAAGGCTTTGGCAGTTCATAAAACATGAATCATAGAAGAATAAAATATTATGAGCCATGAGAATATAACATTGGAATTGGAACATTTCATAAGAGAGTGTCTTAAAGTGTGGCATAATAATAATCATAAAAATCATTTTTCAAGTAAATCTACCAAGGAATTCATCACATGTTGGTCTTGTTATAACAACCCCTGTACCCTCTTTGGTATTGGGATAATCTCCCATGTACCCTCTTTCAGGCTTGGGATAACCCCCCATGTATCCTATTTTGGTCTTGGAATAACTTCTTATGTACCCTTTGAGATCATAAACATTAAGCATTACCCAATTAATTTGAGGTCTATAAGGGACCAACCCATCTTAAAATCATAATCTATCCATATTTATTCCATAAGATCATGAAAATATTTATCATTTCATCATAGCTTAACCCATGTAAACAAAAACATGTTTCATAAAGATTTCATCATCATCACCAATAACCATACAATGAAATAATAAATACAATAACATTGTATCATATCCCTAGTAAATAATAAGAAACATCAAAGTATGTTGTTATATATGAAAATACTTTTAAAATTTTATGAGAATATTTCTTGAGGAAAATACCATTTTATTTTGAAAATGATTATTTAAAATATAAAAAAATCCAGAATATTGCAGAAAAATTTTATTTTAAAAGAACCATATATTATTTTAAATTATGATTAAATATAAGAGTTCCCATGATTGTGGAAAAATTCATTCATGTAGTATTTGTAAAAACAAATATTACGTTCACACCTTTGGTAAAAATTACATCATTTGGAAAATGATATGAAAATTACTTTTAATTTTTTTTATAGAAAGTCAAATATGGTAAAAATGAATTTGATAAATAATTTTATAATATTAAAAAAATTATTGAAAGAATTTTAAATAAAATATATACATTGAATAAAAATATTCCCAACTGAATAGAAAAACAAATTTAGTTTTCCTTAAAAATATTCTTTTAGAATTTTGAGTTCTAAGAGAGAGGAAAACAAAATTAAAATATGTAATATTCAGAAATAACTAGAATTGAGTAAAAAATATAATATTTTTAAAATACAGATCATATAATTTCATCATTTTTAATTTAAGCACAAACAATCCTGGTAAAAAGCGATATTGTTACATAAAACCATTACTGCTTTGGTAACTTTTGAATCATAACCCACATGAAATTAATAACATAAAGTGTAGATTTAAATAAAATTAATATAAATAGATTCATGATATAAAATATTAAAATGTAATTATATACATCCAATTAATTAAATAATTGGTGAATATGGCATATGTCTTATAGAAACAAATGTGAGATGAGAAACACTTACCTCAATTATGACTTGGTTCATAAGTGATTTTAACCCTATGTATAATAATTTTAAATTTATTATGAATCTATGAAAAATTATATTCATATTTATAATACCATAAATGGTTTAAATATGACATATTATCAATCATTCATTAACAATATTTCATCATCATCATCATTTCAGGTGTTAACTACTTCATTTTTCATGTACGCTTCAGTTTAGTGGTTATGGTCCTTGAACTTTGATCATGGTTCCATAATCTCCAGAATATTAATAATGTAATAAGTATCATATTTAATCATTATATACAATTTTATAATTATTCATATAAATAGGTGATGAAAAAAAATCACATTGCTTCGTGAAGGTGGTAGTCCACACGAACGCATCAGCGACATTATCATTTTCCAATGAATGGGAAGGTAAGAAGGAAAATAATATTTTATAATTAAAAAATAATAATTATATAATAAATATAATATATAAATATTAAATATATTATAATAACCAACCATGAAATATAGTGATGGAAAAGGAATCATATCACTACGTGGAGGTGATAGTCCACACGTACACACGAGCAATACTTCCATTTCCCATTTAACGAAAATGAGGTAGAAAATGGTTGCTACATAATCATAATAAAATATTAGTGTATTGATGATACTGGATTCCTTATTTTAGGATTTATAAAATATATTTAGAGTAAGTGGAAGAAGAAATAAACTTTGAAAGAGTTTGGTAAGACAATTACCTCTTCTTTGAGTCCTCATTTGTCTTACACCTTAAGCATTTTTAGAATGATATTAGGGAAATAAAATAAGATAAATAATTAATAGAAGTAATATAGTATGGTTTGGGTAGGTATTTTCTAATCTAAAAATCTCAAATTTTGTGAATAATGGAGGAGAAGAGATTCCATTTTATATGTGGGGGGACATACGGATTCACTTAAATAATTTCAATAATATAAGGTAAATTTCATGTGAAAGTGGAAAAAAATGTCCAAGAATTTGAATATAAGATAATATAATTTTTAAATATATTTAAATAATAATAATTTGAAAATTTTATGTGGAACTTTTACCCTTATCTCTTAGTTTAACACCTTAGTAAACCCTTTTGACCTTCACAACGGTAACAAATTTTTACAATTTTTACTATTCATTATAACCAAGAATAAATGCGGTATCATTATAAAATTTAAAAATTATTATTCTAAATATGTAATCAATTTTATTAAATTAAATTTCAATAATTGGTATAAATTAAATTTAAAATAAACATGAAAAACACAATGATTTTTTTTAGAAAAATACATTTTTAAGCATAAAACTGAGTTTACTTTTATTCACTACATAGTAAAAATTATTAAAAAAAATAAAGATATTTTATTGAATATATAATCTACAAATTTCATTTACATAATTAATGGATAATGATTTATTTAACTTATTAAGTTAAAAACACATTGCACACATAAAAATAGTAATCCGAAAAAATAACCCTTTTTTACCTTCAAGTTATTTTATCTTTATACCTAACCATTAGATAACTAATTTATGAATGATTATTCATAAATTATAAATAAATTTAATTAAAATAATTTTTAAATAGTGATCAATATATTTTTTATATAAAAATCCATAACACCTAGAAAAAGACATTTCTTAAAAAAGGTCTTTGAATCATGAAATGATTTTATTAAAAATTTAATGATTATTTCTTAGGAATTAATCAATAAATTTGATTTAAGGAAAAATTTTCTCTATATATTTCATAATGTGGTTAATATTATTCCCACTTTTCAATCCAAATTCTATGTTATAAAGGAAATAACATATCGAAGTTCATTTAGACTTGGGGTTGTGTGTAAAGAAAGTTATCGAAAATTTCAAATTTATTTCAAAAGAATAAATACAAAATCATAGGGTGTTACATTTTACCCCCCTTAAAAGGAATTTATCCCTCAAAATTATTTCAATCTAATTCAAAAAACGGAGGATAATTTTTCCTAATTATATCCTCAGGTTCCCATGTAGCTTCCTGAAATTTATGTTTTCGCTACAAAATTTTGACCAGATGAGTGGTCATATTTTGTAGAACTTTCTATGTACAATCCATAATCTCGAATAGTTATTCTTAATAAGAAATATCATGATCCTATATTAAAAAATCTAGGTTTTGTACATGTTAAAGATCGGGTATCTACTTCCTCAAAAGTGATCCATAGAACACATCATGAACTTGAGAGAGGTTCGATAGAAGTTCCAAGTGATAATCTACCATCCTTACTCAATCAAGAATATACAAGGTATAAATATGAATAGGGATCATATTTACTTTATTTTTAATCCCAAAACGTTATTATATAGAGAAATTCATAGGAATACCTTCTCATTAAATTCTAATTACAGATCTCACTAATTATTTCCATCATAAATCTTCTGTCGACTCTGATATTCCTTGATGTATTAATGAATAAATCTAACCTTATCTTCCATTTAATAATCTATCTTAGGTCCCAATTGATTTATTTCTCTAACTTCATCTCATCATGTCAAATTTCTTGTCTTATTTCCATAGAGGGATTCATAGGGATCCAACTAAATGATTGAGTGAAAGTTATTATTATAAGAGAATTATACAAGAGGAAAGTGTTGATCCCAAACAGATTTGAAATCTAGAGAACGTGATATTAGAATATCCATCATGATTTGAATTTTTCTCTAAGAATGACCATCTATATAAGTATGATAAGTAGTAATAACATATAAATCTGTATCCAAATATTGATAGATACTTCTCTAGAAATTTCGAGGTAAACCTCATATCTTCATCAGATACGATAAAATATAGTACCTCATGAAATCTTAATACTTCCTTAATGTATATCTGATAAATCATATCAAGTGATAAATCTTCTTTGATAGTAATAAAATGTTTTTACTTCATAAGGTGATCGAATAAAACCCAAATATAATTATTCCATTTATATGTATTGGGGAGTCTTATGATGAAATCCAAGGTGAAAATTTTCCATTTCTATATAGGTATAGATAATGGTTATAACATCACCTTATAATTCTTCCACTCAAATATAACTTGTTGGAACACCAAGCATTGATATACATACTCTGAAATATATATCTTCATGTTATCACACTAGAAATTCTTCTTATGGTCTCTATATATCTTTGTACTTCTATGATGAATATAGAATGATGATCCATGAGCTTAACTCAACAAATATTTCAAAAATTATGGTATAAAAAAGGCACATACTTTGTTCATGAATATTATCATTTCATAAAAATTAATTCTGAACTTTGGATCATTTATAACCTTCTTTTGTATCTCTACATCCTTATTTTTCACCTCTTTAATCTCCACATGTATAGATGACTGAACACTCATTTGAGAAAGATAAGATTTATTTAATTCATTTAATATTTTAAGGTCCAACCTTTGAAAATACATAAATATTTGATCTTTAGTAATCCTCATCATAGATATGCTAGCATGATCCTTTGTACCCAAAGAATCATCCACCTTGTTTTCTTTCCCAGGGTGGTAATGTATTGAGAAGTCATAATCTTTAATAAATTTTAACCATCTCCTTTAACACATATTCAACTATTTATATGGTAATATATACTTGAAGACTTTATGATCAGTATATATATCACACATTTTACTATATAGGTAATGTATTCATATCTTTAATGAAAACAAATAACATAAATAAAAACAAATTGTAAGTTGGGTAATTTTTCTCATGAACCTTCAATTGTGTGTGGCATAAGCTATCACCATGAAATTATGCATAATAACACATCCCAACAACTTATTAGATGCATCAATATAGATTAAAATCTCTTTAACACTCTAGGGTAATGTGAGTAAAGGTTATTATCTTCAGATCCTTAATTTTTTTTCACATTCCTTAGTCTAAAGGAACTTTACTCTCTTCCTTGTTAACATGGTGAGTGGATTAGATATCCATGATAAATTATTCACAATGAGTCAATAATATCCATAAAATCCAAGAATACTATGGAGATCATCTATAATGGTTGGTATTTTCCAATGTTCAATGAATTCCATCTTAGAAGGATCTACTAATATATTCTCATTGATGATCAAATTCCCCAATAATGATATTTTCTATAACTATAATTCACACATGCTAACCTTGGAATATAGTTTCTTCTACCTCAAGGTCTTAAACACAACCCTGAAGTGATATTTATGATCTTCGTTTTTCTTATAGTATGAAATAATATAATATATAAGTCTACCACAAATTTATTGAGGTAATATATATAGTTTGTATTCATTAAATCCGTAAAGATAAAAGGGACATTAGTAAGTCCAAGTGGAATCAATATAAATTCACAGTGTTTATACCTTATATGAAAGGTTGTATTAGGCATGTATTTGATTTTTTTATCATAAATATATAATATCTAGAATGGATATCAATCTTTGGGAAGTATTAAACTCCTCACAATTGATCAAACAAATCATTAATAAATATAAGAGTATATTTATTCTTGATCATGATCATGTTTAGTTCTTGAAAATCAATACATAGTAACATTGATCTATCTTTATTCTTAAAAAAAATAATAGGTGCATCCAATGGTGATGAACTTAGATTAATTAATCCCATATTAATATTCTTATAGAGTTACTTCTTCAATTCCTACAACTGAATCAGGGTCATTTTATAAGGAGTATTTGAAATAGGTGTAGCACTGGGTAAGAGTTATATTAAAAAATCAACTTCATGATTTGGGGAAATACTAGACAATTATTCATGAAATATATCAGTATATTCATGAATAATAATAATATCATCAATGTTGAGTTTCTCCCCAACCATTTTAGATAAATATCCCTTATGAATACGAATTATTACCCATAAAATGGAAGTGATTTCCATTAGAATTTCATGTCTATACTCACACCTATAGATAATCATAGGTTGATTCATGATATCAAATGTGATTTTATTTTTCTATCAATTTATAAGGAATTTATGTAAAGAGAACTAATAAATTCTCAAAATCACTTAAATTTTTTCTAAAGGAATAATAATAATAATATTTTCATTGGGAATATTCTTACAAAATTTAATATGAAATCCCTAACTATGGAGTGGGGGATAAGTGTAACCTAACCATGAAATAGAGGTTATAAAAAATCAATAAAAAAAGAAGTCCTTCGTTCCATTTAGGCAAGTGTACCTTAACCATCATGATCCACTTTAGTGATAGACATATCATATAACCTTCCTTGTTTTAGGGTTTATCCCTTAGATTTGGGAATTTACTGAGATAATTCCCAATTACCCCACACATAAGACATTAAAATATAAATGGTACCTCAGGATGTAATTTATTTCCCTCCATCGAACTATTCATTTTTTCTAGAAAATTACATACTCTATTCCTTTATATTATACACATAAAACATCTTCACGTTTCTTTAATACATTTACCTAGATGATTATTCCCACATTCTTAACATATATGAAGTTGAATCTTCTTTCCTTTATGGACTTCATTTACTGTAATCCCTTAAAACTCCATTTTTCTTCAATTAGGCATGTCAGGAAACTCACAAAAGTTGAGTTAGTTAATCATATATAAAGATATATTATTTTTATAATCATAAGGTTTCACATTCCAACTCCCATTTCATTTGGGTTCTCATGATAAAAATAATTACATTGTGTTTCGTAGTTCCTTGAAACTTGTGTTCTAGATTTAAGAATCACTATTTCCAAGCGATTTCCATTGGATTTATTCATGGAACAGGAAACTTCCAACTATTCTTTATCTAAATAGGGCCTTCTTTCCAAAGGTATGAGTTCGTTAAGTTTTGAACTTTATGATACTTAAGAACGTGCATTGGTCGAGATGATGGGAGGTCGGACTCATCACACCCTTTTGGGGGGAATTATTGTCTACTCTGGGGATCTCTTTGTAAAATTAAAATATTTTCATGAATCCTTATTAATTAACCAAGTATATCATAAGTATCCCTTGGAATTTACAATCAATTATTAATATGTGTAAAATTTAGAATCATCAGTATGCATTCAAGGTTCTTCATTAATGTAAACATCTGTATGTATTCGAGGTTTTCCATCAATGGTATCCTCTAATATGCCGATTAGAGGTTATCTTAATCATCATTGTGATGATAATAGTTTTTAATCCACTCAGTGGGGAACTCTATAATTTATTATCATCTAGGGAGACAAATGTTTGTTTTGATCTTGGTATCGGGCCCGTAAAATGGGCTATTTACGTATCCTTTTGAAATGAATCAGAACCCTTGTAGTTTAATGTCACTTAATAGGACACATCATACCTTTCAAGGTCGTGTGATAAGGACCTCTAAGTGAAATGTACTTAGTGAACACTTAGTGTGGGACCTATGATGAAGAAACTCAAAGAACTCGAAAAGGATATGAGTTACCAAGTAGGATCAGACCCTATTGGGAATATGGCCTAAAGAGAACGGGGTTGATTTTAAGTGTAGGGTTTTAAAATTAAGGAGTCTTCCAACGTATCCCATATGGATGGGAATCAAGGCCCACGTAGTTCAATAAATATCATAGGAGAATATGGTTCTATGAGAGAGATGAGTTTGGGATTACTTACTGAAAATGATGCCTTGATTATTTGATAATTGAATTTGGGGATTATTTCCTAAATAGGATGCCCAAATTGGGGGAATTAGGGTTGGATTCCTGAGGATGATATCTGATGAGCTCGAGCTCTGAAAGAGCTTCCTACGTATACTGATTTGAACAGGAATAAGAGTTCTCGTAGTTCCTTCCAATGAGTGTTTGTGCACATGTTGCAACCATCATGTATCACTAAGCCCACATGAGTCATGCTCGGTGTGAGAAACAAAAGGATGTGAAAGATTAAACAATGACACTTCACACTTCGAAATTTTTCCTCCATGTTGATGGAAGAGGAAGCGTCGAACGTGGAAGAGGGTGAGGCAATAAACCTTCTCTCTATTCTATTTACATTGGACAAGGGTCCAATGTAAGGAAGAAGGGGTGAAGGTTAGGGGATTATACCAGGATGGCTTCCATTTTGAGATTGGTTGGGGATTACTTCTAAGGAGGATGCCCATTTGAGGTTTAAACTAGCAAAGAAGTCAGGTGATGAGGTTTGAGGAGTTTCTTGAGGATTGTATCAATTAAATGTACTCGAGGAATCCATAAGAAGATTCCAAACTCATAACATACGAAAGGAACCAAGAGGATTAAGTTGACTCAAGGCATTTCATTGAGTGTGATGGAGTGTCTCAGATCATGGTATTCTAAGGTTGGAAGTATGGCTGCATAAAGGGCGCAATGGAAAATGTTCTCAACTGGATCTGAAAAGTTCGTGGTGCAACTCTCCATTTTTCATAGGGATCAGTGACAAAAGTGAAGGGGTCGGCCCAAAAGGCTGGGACCGTAGCCCAACATTGACCCTGAGTAGGGGTGTGGGGGCGCAACCCCCACGGTATGGACTAGTGGGGTCGCGCAGGTGCTCCACCAAGGTGCCGCACATAGGTGCTCTGCGTATCTCCCCTGCGGAAGTCCTCCATCCAGGTGTTCCATGCAGGTGCCCCACACAGGTGCAGCGCAGGTGCCCCGCGCAGGTGCCCCACGCAGGTGCCCCGCATAGGTGCCCCGCGCAAGTGCACCTGTAGGTGCTCCGTGCAGGTGGAACGCACAGGTGTTCGGAAAAGTTGCTCCACGCAGCTCCATATGTTCTAGAACCTGATGGGACTTTGAACCATGTTTTACCCTTTAATTCTATCTTCTCTCATGTTTTAGAGAGATACTTGAGAAAATTTGGGGGATCTTGGAAAAATAGCTACGCAATGGGAGCTTTGGGACTTCTTCAAAAAAATTTGGTCTTTGAAATGGAGAGCCCAAGGGTACTATTTATATGCAAGGAGGGGACTTGGTTGAAGGGAGTTTTTCCGCGTAGGTCCTCCGCATAGGTCTTCCATGTAGGGGTGTAGAAATTATTCTTCCGTACAGGTCCTCTATGCAGGTCCTCCGCATAGGTCCCTCACGTAGGTCCCTTTGTGAAATTTTATTCGTCTTCCAAGTGCCATAAATTTTGATCCGTAAGCCTCTTTGGGCTCCATGACTAGTCAAATCGAAGGTCTTCAAGAGATCTATACTTCTTGATATAGTAAATACACCGATTCTTCTTGGATGGAACTTGGAAATTGAATTTAATGTGTCAACACATTTTCGTCATCGATCTTCGAAATCCACTACCTACATCTGGATGGGTATATAATTCCACTTATCCATTGGGTATGGAGTAGTATTTTGGAACATAGAAATCTAGATTGAATCTTCTTCCTTCATGTTGAAAAAAACATCTTTACCCATACTTAACACATTTTTTTGTCTATGTGAGAATCATATATTCACTATATGGAAAAGTGCATGGAACACATTTCATGGTGTCAACAGAAGCCCCCCTTAGAATTTGATTCATTCGGAATGAAAAGAATCTTGTTCTAAGGTAAACTTAAGGTACTTTGACGCATTCCGACATCATTTTGTTTTATTTGGAGCTATGTCAGTTTTGGAAGGATGCTAAATTTTTTGCCTAAGCCATAGGTCTTAGGGAGCATAGTTGGACTGTTTCTAGGGTCATATGGATAACCCTACATACATTGTGTCTTTTGATTTTTTTTATTAATCAATATTCCCTAAATCATACAAAAATGTATGTTTAGTGAGCTGGGACTCAACTTTTGTTTAGAGTGCCTTTTGCAGGATCTCAATATAATGAGCACTAAGTCTTTTGTTACAAGCAGTTTAGAGTCATGCATGTTGGACTGTAAAGGGATAATATTTAGGGTCGAATAGATTTTAATTTTTTTTGAATTAGATTCCAAACAATAATTAGTGTCTAATAATTGCTTTAATATTCTTTAAACATTTACAAGGGGAATGTTGAGTCATGATTTTTTTATGGTCACTAAATCAAAAACCTGTATCAACATAAGGGGTGTCTTACCTAGTAACGACATTACCATTATTTAACAAACCTGTTATGGGGTCCGTGTTATGCAGGGGAAACTGGTGCATATGTTGCATATCCAAATAGTGGTATTTTTTGACTGACAGGCCTATTATGTAGGAAAATTATACAATTCCTCTTAATGGAACATGCTACATAGTCAAGCAAAAGAGTTCTTTAGGAATTTAACATTTTCTACCGATAGATTGATGGAAATAAGATTTGGGTGACTTAAGACCACAGTAGGTGGTTTTGCCAAGGAAATTAATTTTAAGAATGAAAAGGTTCTATTTTAGACCAACATAAGTCATGAATAGGAAAAACATTTTTTATAGAAATTTGGTGTATGAGTAATGGTTACAAATTTATCAAAAAAGAGAAGATTTATGATATCGTACTATGCAGTTTTAAGTCATACAGTAAGGACATTGGTACTGTGTAGTTTTAAGTCACGCAGTAAGGACATTTGTACTATGCAATTTTAAGTCATGCAGTGAGGACATTGGTACTGTGCAGTTTTAAGTCAGGCAGTGAGGACATTGTGTGTCTTTAATTTAAAGTATTTAGCTCTGACCAAAGGTATGATAAAACTATCCCAATTTCTTGATAATTTGTTTGGAAACATACTATCATATTCAGTTATGGAAGGGAAAACTATAAACTGTGATTTAGTAATTTCTGGAACTGAGGAATGATATGGGAAAAGGGCCAAAAGCATTAGAGGAAGTCTTTTCTAAGAACGAAGTTTCCATTATTTCACAAACCTATTATGGGGGCTGTATTATACAGGGCCAACTGGGGCATATGATAGATATCCAAATTGCAACGTCTTTTGACTAATAGGACTATTATGTAGGCAACTTATACAAGGATACCTAAGGGCACGTTCTGTATAGTCAGGAAAAAGAGATCTCAAAGGTTTGATGTTATTTTGCTAAAAGTTGACGAAAGTTTATGGAGATTCAGATTTTCCAAGGCATAGAGTTTTATTTATGGAGAAAGGTACGTGAATATGGGAAGGGTATTTTTAATCAAGATATCCAATGAATCTGAGGAATGTGACTTTTATAAAGGTATGACCCAAACGTAAAAGATATGATGTCTGTAGTTTTAGGTCATACAACTAGGACCAGAAATGGAAACAATATATGATATGTCTCCAAGTGAATTCAAGGTTATTCCCTAGTGCATCAAACACATGGTGAAGGAAATGTGTAAACCATGGTCTTGAAGATTTTCATATTGTGAGAAAGAAAATGGAACACGTATACTTGAATGACTGTTTTAAAATACAGATTCTTATATATTGTCATCAACAATTAAAGGGGACAAAGATACTATAACTAAGAATGATGTTACCATTACTTGAAAAACCTGTTATGGTTGTTGTATTATGTAGGTCCAACTGGGGCATATGCTGCATAGCCAAATAGTGGCATCTTTTGACTGACAAGACTGTTATGTAGGAAACTTATGCAAGGCCGCCTAAGGGCACATGCTGCATAGTCAAGAAAAAGAGCTTTCAGGTATTAGAAATCCTGTCACCAAAAATCATAAGAAAGATTATGAGGATCTAGAAATATTCAGGATTAAGAGTGTGAAATATGGACAAGGGTTTCTGCTCAATGTTTATGAGAAATATTTGAATCAATATTGACTATGAGTTTGATGTCTTTTACATAGATATGACTCATATGTAAAATGGAGACTTTCTTTGTTTCCTTTGAATGAATATGATGATGGGTAGTTTTAAGTCATGCAGTGAGGACATTAAACTATGCAGTTTTGAGTCATGCAGTGAGGACATTATACTATAAAGTTGTGAGTCATGCAATGAGGACAATATACAATTTAGTTTTGAGTCATGTAGTGAGGACATTATTAACCCTATAAGAAATTAAAACACCTTATATAAAGAATCCATTTACCCAATTCCTAAGCCCATGTGAGCTATGCTCGGTGTGAAAAACAAAGAGTAGTAAGGGTTTCTTTTATAATGAAAAGGTGATGCAAATAAAGAATAGGGGTATTAGATTTCCATGCAGTTTAATGTCACGTGGTAAGGACAAAAATGAATCGATATGAAAGGAAAGACATGTTGTAACTCGATTAAGGGATAAAACCCAAGTGTCACTATATGTCTTGCTGGGGAAAGAATCAAGTCACACATAGTTCTTAAAACATTCCCTATGAATATTTGATTTTTATACAAGAAAGAAAGGGGTTTTTTATTATGGATGGGCCCAAGAATGGAAATCTGGGCATCTCTACGTATCTCAAAATAGATGAGAATCAAGCTATACATAGTTATTTAAACAATCATTCCTCACGATAATTTTGACATGAGGAATGGGTGATTTTTATAAGTTCAGAGAGAACAATAAATCTTAAGACATAAAATGGTATTAGGACCAAATCATATATCTTAATGAAACACTCTGTATAGATCTAATTCATATATAGGAGGAGAAAAGAAAATAAGAAAATTGTGTGATTGTGGATGGGCCCAAAATTGGAGATTTAGGTATCTTTACGTATCTCATTGAAAGTGAGAATCAAGCCATACATAGTTCTTGAAACAATAATCTTTATGCAGATCTGACTCCAAAATAGGAAAGAGAGGGACTCATGTACTACTAAGAAGTAGTGATGACGTCAATGACATTTTATTATGGAAGCTTCTAACATAAAATATAGAAAACATTAGTTGTACAAATGATGTCATGCGGTTTAACTTCATGCGACAAGGATGAAGATTCTACTCACTTTAATGTCAAGAAGCATGGACACTTATGGTTGTTATGAAGTTTAATGTCTTGAAAATAGGACATGGGTGCTGCGTAGTTTTAAGTCTTTCATCAAGGACATTGTACTGTGCAGTTTAAAGTCTTGCAGTGAGGACTAATGTGGTTGTTATGCAGTTTAATGTCTTGCAACTAGGACATGGGGCTGTGCAGTTTTAATTCTTGCAGTGATAAATATTGTGTATAATTACACAAAGTATTTCTTCAAAAATCTCGCATTGGTTGGAGATGTAATGAGCTATCCATCCATTTGAGATTAAAGTATAAGCTCCATTTGAATAGACCTTATGTATGGAATAAGGTCCTTCCCATTTTGGTTTAATTTTTGGAGGTTTCTTTACTGGTATCATTGGATTCCTAAGGACTAATACCAATTCTCCTTGAAGGAATGAATGAAGATGAACTTTATTATTAAAATCTCACACTATTATATTCTGATAGACTTATAGATGATGAAAAGTATGCAATATTTTCTCATCTAATCGTTCCAACTCGTTGAACTGTTTCTGAGATCTTTCATCTATAGACAACTGATCGAAAATTACAACTATAAGTGAAGGCGATTGTATTTCAATTGGAAAAACTGCTTCAGTTTCATATACCAATGAATAAGGAGTTTCTTGGGTAGCAGTACGGGTAGTTGTCTGATAAGCCCATAAAGCATTCAAAAGTTTATCAGGACATGATTTATTATCTTTATCCACCATATTATGGAGTATATTTGATAGGGTTTTGTTGAAAGCCTCTATCTTTCCATTGGCTGATGCATGATAGTGAGATGAGTGGTTGGACTTGATATTATGTTCCTGAGACAACCTTTTTACTTCATCAGAACAACAAATTGGTGCCATTGTCCATCAAAATAGTATGAGGGATTCCAAATCTAGTGATGATATTAGTTTTGACAAAACTAACAATGCTTTTGGCTCTGAATTCCTTGATAGGTATTGCCTCATCCCATTTAGAGAAGAAGTTAGTATCAATGAGAATGTACTTGAACTTCTTAGCTATGGATGGAGGATAAGGCCCTACTACATCCATTCCCCATGTGGAAAATGTCCAGGAGTATTTAGCTATATGTAGAAACTCTGGGGGTTGATGAATGAAGTTGTAATTCACTTGACATGGATGACATTTTTTAGTGAAATCTGTATAATATTGTGTCATTGAAGGCCAAAAGTATCCAATCCTTCAGATCTGATCGGAGAGTCTGTGCCCAGATTGGTGGACACCACAAGGTCTTAAATGTACTTTATTCATGACAGCTGTGGTCTCTTCTCCATCAATACATCTGAAGATAATTCCATCAAATCCTCACTTGTAAAGGATCTTTTGGTGGTCTGGACTACCATAAAGATTAAAATTGGTCGCTCGTCACCAGATCTGTTCTTTCTCAGCCTTGTTTGGTAGATGTACCCCATTTTGAATATATTCCATAATGGATATTCTACATCCTGTGGTATGAACCTATGGTTCAGAAATAGGGTAAATTCCATTAATTTCCTCCATTCTGGTTTGAACAAAAGGTAAAACCACACAACTATGGGTTATGCTGATAATTGTCTCATCCCGATTTGGATCTGCCAAGGCTATAGCTACATTAGCCAGTGCATCTGCTTGGGAATTTTCTGATCATGGGACATAGGACAATGTCGGCTCATAGGGAAATTCACCCATTAACTTTCTGACATAATCACACAAAGGGATGAACTCTTCTTTTCTGATAGAATATTCCCCATTGATTTGTTTGATTACCAATTATGAATCACCTTTTACCTTTAAATGACCCATTTTCATCTAAAGGGCCAATTCCAATCCTACGATGAGAGTTTGATACTTTGCTTCATTTTTGGTACCACCTTTTGATAATAGGAAAGAATAAGGCAATACTGCCTTTTCTGGGGAAATAAGGACAATTCCTAATCCAACCTTGTTTAGTTTAGGATTTTCCAGTCTCTTCCCTGTTGGACTTATAGAAGCACCATCAAAATACATTTCCCATGTTTGGGAATTATCTTAAATAAAGAAGACCTCTTCATCAGGAATTTCAGTATTAAATGATGTGTCTTCCGCAGATGGGTGCTCAGTAAGGAAATTAGCCAAACCTTGGACTTTTATTGCCTTTTGAGGCACAAACTGGATATCAAACTATTTCAAAATAACCTCCCACCATGCCAGACTCCCTGTAAGCATAGGGTGACTGAGGATAAATTTGAGTGGATTGTAACGAGACACTAGTTGGACCTCATGATGTTGTAGGTAGTGCCTTAATTTCTGAACTGCAAAGATTAATGCCAGACAGCACTTCTCAATACTTGAATACCAAGTTTCTGCATCCTACATAGTTCAACTGAGATAGTAAAGGTTGTTTTCATTCCCAACATCATTATTTTGGGCGAGGAAGGAACCTAGTGATCACTTTAAAGCCGTCACATAGAGAATAAGTGGTCTTCCATCAACAGGTGGCATCAATACTGTTAGACTCAAGAGATATTTCTTGAGTATATCAAATGATTCTTGGAAATATTCAGTCTATTGGTAAGTGACCCCCTTCTTCATTAATCTAGTGAAGGGTAAACATTTTCCCACCAAATTGGCGATAAGGCGTCGAATATAGTCCAAGTGTCCTTAAAGTCCTCTTAATTATTTAAAATTTCGAGGAGGTGACATACCCAGGATTTATTTTGTTTTCTCAGGATCAACTTTGATACCATGATGTCGTACAACGAAGTAAAGAATCTTTCCTGGGGTTACTCCGAAAGCACATTTTAATGGGTTCATATTCAAATTATGTTGCCGAAGTTTGTGAAATATGTTTTCGAAATCAGCCAAAAAATTGTTTGGATTTGACTACCAAATCATCCACATAACATTAAACAAATTTCTCTAAGAAGGGTTTAAAGATATGGTGCATGGCACATTGGTATGTTGCGCCTGCATTCTTTAAGCCAAAGGGCATTACCCTATATCAAAACACACCTTGAGGATCTCTAAAGGCTATAGATTCTTCATCCTCAGGAGCCATTCGAATTTGATTATACCCATAGTAACCATCCATAAAGGAAAGAGCTTCATATCTAGCCATTGCATCAATTAGAAGTTCTATAATCAGGACTAAACAAATCAACTTTAGGACAATGCCGGTTTAGATCTCTGAAATCAATGGAGACTCTAATTTTACCATTCTTCTTTTTCAGTGGGACAATATTGGCCATCCATTTGGGATACTGAACTTCCCTAAAAAAGTTAGCCTTTATAAGCTTATCAACTAAAAATTCAATTTTAGAGGCATGATTTGGGTGTGTTCTCCTTGTTGCTTGCTTGAATCCATGATGTTCTTCTAGAAAACCCAAATGATGGGTGGCTACATCAGGAATAAGAACTAGAATTTCCGTATAATTACAAGAAAATATATCTCGATGTTTCTTTAGAAAGGAATTATACAACCTTTTCTCTTCAGAGGTCATGGATGCACTAATTAGAGTGGGGCGTGAATCTTCTTCTGTACCCAGATTTATTTCTCTGAGTTCATCCATGATGGTAGAGACGCCTTCTTCAAATGCTGGAGGATCATCCGAAAGATCATCCTCTTCTTCCTCGTTATATGTTTCCTCTTCTGTTTCCACTTGAATAGTTTATGACAAGGAAATACTTCCATAATTAGGGGAGGAGTTGGTATTTGAACATCCTGAAGAAGAAGCCACCATATATGACCATATTGATGATGAAGGTTCTTCCTGTGGTAAAGAGGGATTGATGGATTGAGAATCAACATCTTTGTCTTCCTCTAATATTGCTACAATTTCTTCTATTCTGATTAACGAAGTAGATGCTCTTTGAAGTTCAACAGATGAAATGAAAACATCTCCATTCAAGCTTCCATCATTTCTTGGAATATCAATAATTTCTCTTATGTTATCAGGCTCAATCGTCGCAATTAACATTATGGGAATTACTGGATGAGGGAATGGATTTGGTTTTACTCTTTCAACTTGATTTACGGGTAGCACATAATATGTACTCAAATGCATGAATGGATTTGTTGGAATCTTTTCTAGTCTATTTGGAGCATTAACTTTGGTTATTTTCATCATTATGGAATTCATTCCTTTTGTGTGATAAAACTCTGCCTCAATGTATTGAGATTCACATGTTTTGAATGGATCCTTGTCACCATACAATGTCCCAATTTGACCATTGAAACAGTATTTTAGAAATTGATGGTATGACGAAGGTATGACTACATGTTGATGCAACCAAGGCCTTTGAAGAATAATATTGAAGGTTGTGTCCTGACGAACAACCATGAAATCTGAATTAGACACAATATCTCCAAACTGAGTTTTGAGTGTAATTTCGCTCAGAGGTTCTTCTTCATTATTGTCATATCCTTGTAACATTGAATTTGAAGGAGATAAGTCATATTCAGTCAGGCCCAATCTATGAAGTGTATGAACGAGAATGAGGTTGACCACAGATCCATTATCAATGAAGGATCGTTAGATATCTATGTCATTGACCTTGCCAGACAAATACAAAGGTTTGATATATTCATTTACCACATGGTCTTCATCTTTATCTATAAAATATATGACTACATGACATTCTGCAAAATCATTCTCTATACGGTAAACCTCAGTTGCAGCAACTTCGGTTTCAAATTCTTGAGAACTTGACAAAGCCTCAATAAGTGCCTCTTGAAGATCTTTTGATAGATTCAAAGCATCTAGAATTGATAACTTGGCCAGTACTTGGGCCAATTGTTTCAAAACATCATACTTTTTATCCAAAGTTCTACGTTTCCTAGCACGGAGATGTGGTTTTGTAGGTTCTTTGGAAGTTAATGCTTTAGTTGTGGTCGTATTCTTTGTTGAAACAGAAATGGGGGATATTCCTGACTTTAGAAGATTAGACTGACTAGGTCTATTCAGTTTCTGAGAGGAAGATGGCGTTACTTCTAATCAGTCCTCTAGAATAATTTTGTCAGAACTAGACTTGTTTTGCATAGAAGAAACTCCTTGTTCCTATTGAGCTCGCAAAAGGGTTGTTCCACGAGTTTCTACCGCATATATGGTTTGAGCAGGGGTAGAGTTAAAATGGTGGTTTATGGAGTTCCCACATCTTCCCTTATATCCTTGACCTTGGCCTCTTCCTCTAGTTCCCCAATTAGGTATAAAGAATTCTAGCTCAATAAAATCATAATTACCGTTTGCATAAGGATCCATTAAATGGATAGAATTAACAGAACCAAAGATCAACTCTTCATCTGATGAAGATTCTGCCTGATAGGTTAATTCTGGTTGTACCATTTGGCGGGGCGGTGCCTGTGATTTTGAAACAAATGGCATAAAATATGCTAGGGTCAAGGACAACTTTGGCCTTGACACAATCTCGTCTTCTTCTAACTACTCTTTGTCTTTATCATCACTTTTCTTCTTTGAGGAATAACCTTTTGATGAAGATGGTTTTGTTATGGTAGGAGTGGTAGAATACACAATTGGTTGTTTCAACTGTATTTATAAAATAGCATGAGTCTGGTTGATCATTTTACTGATCATCCAATCATCATATTTTTGCACACTTTTACTTTTAACCACTTTCCATTCTCCGTATTCCTCTGGATTAGTAGCAGTAATATATGCTACTTGATCTGATGAACTTTTCAATTTCATTTTTCTAGAGTCTACCATATTTTTCAGAAGGTCTTTGAAAACAAAGCACTCCTGAATGGGGTGTCCCAATATTTGATGAAAGGGAAAATAATTATGAAAATATTCATCACCATCTTTATTTGGCTTCTTCGTCCTTGGAAACTGAACTAAATTGTTTTCTAAGGGTGAGATGAAGTAACCAGGAACTTGTTTGTTCCTGAAAGAATAAACTTTATTATTTAATTCCTCAAACTGTTTCTGCCTTTGATCTCTTTGATCATATTGAAAAAACGGTCGTTGCTGCTGATGCTCAGGAGGCGGAGCCCTTCAGTATGATGAAGGTCTTGAAGTAGAAACAGGTATAGGTGCCTGTTTGAGTGTGAATACAGTAGATTATGCCTTTCTTATTCTCCTTTCTGAAATTGATGGAATTACACGAGTTTTAGACTTAGTTTATATAATAGAATTTTCTATCTACTGAGCGATTGAAGTAAAGTCTTGAAACCCTCCTGTGTATTTCATAGGGATTAATGGTGTGAGTAATTCATCATGCATATTTTCCACACAGACTGGTAGAAACTCTTCTTTAGGGAGTGATAAACTTAAGGAATATGTTATTCCCTTCCATCGAGTAATGAAATCTGAATCTTTTCATTCTCCCTTTGTTTACAATTGGTAAGATGAAAAAATATCATCTTTGTTAGTGTTGATATAAATTGAATAAGGAATTTTTGACAGATATCTTCCCGCTCAGTAATTGATCGAGATTACAAACTTGTATAGCAGACAAAATATGGTCCTTATAATGACATCACAAAACACCTAAGCTTAAATGCTTCTTATTTTTGAGAATTTCCCATCATAGGATCATAATGAGAAACAAAATGTGTTAAGTTTTGTTCCGAATCTCCTGAACCATTAAAAATTGGGAATGTAGTATTCACAAAATTTGGTTGGGAGGAATTGCATCCACCCATTCAGGGTAAGCTCTCTTTTCTGGATGAACTAGTGCACTTCGTTCCTCCATAGCTTATAGCTGAGTAATTAATTCCTCAATTGTGTTCATAAGAATTTGGGGGATATCCGGATGAGTTGGATTCTATGCAGGTATAACAATTGGAGCTTGATCTGGTGCAACAACTGGTAAAACCACTGATGGTAGTGCTGATATCTACCTTGGATAACCCATGGGAACAGGTCTATCAAGATGTATATGATCCTATCTTGATTGTGTACCCAATGGAGGGAATTAATTATCCACCTCTGTAGTTACTAGAAACCCCCTTTGCTAAGGAGCTCCTACAGGATTTTCAAGTTGAGGATTTTTCTGGGGAGTATGTATAGCAGAAATACTGTTTCAAAGTAACTCTATATTGAGTCTTTTCAACTCCTTCATTTCCTCTTATTTATGTGAAAATCTCTCTTTAAGTGAAAGAGATTGACCTTATCCAATTTAAAAGTGATATGAAATCTGAATTTTTTCCTTTCCCCTTGTTAGATGCTTTTTGGAGAGGGGGAATTGGTTATTTGAAGGCATACCTAAATTCTGGTTAAGCCTCTGATTTCGGGTACATACACCTTCTTCATTTGCCTTGGTGTGTAAAATATTGTGGATAAGAACTTCATCTTTTGATTCCCCTGAATTAGACTTATTTTTGGAGGATCTTTTGCAATGGTATTGACAACATTCACTGATGCATAACGTATTGATGGCCTTCTGTCAGTGTTTCTACTAGATCGTCTCCCTTTATGTCTTTTACGAGACTCTGTTCTCCTATATGAATAATTCCCTATAACTGTTTGGAGGGCAGTAACATGAATGGAATCATTGGATAGTTCATTTGTACGCTTTCCTTGTGGCTTCTTCCCTAATCGGGAGAAAACCGACTTCCGTTAAGGAGGGAATTGCAGATGTGAAAAATCCCCCTGTCTTGCAGGCTGGGGTTGAGACTTTTCTTCTTCTTCAAATATTTGAACATTGTTTAATGAATTTGAAGGCTGAATTAAATGAGCCCCCAGCCTCGCAAGCTGTGTGATTCTTAAACCGCTATAGCTGGAATTCGTGCAACTGATCTTTTGATTTTGCGGATTTTGGTTCGGACATTAGCTGAGTGCATCATCCGAAAATCACTCAAATCAAATATTTCAGAAGATCGATGTGTTATTTTAGACATTTGCATCCTCTGAAGCCTGAAATCCTCTAAACGAGATGCCTGCTCAAGATTCTCAGAGGCTTGATGTAAAAGTAGCTCAACAACTTCTTTTCTTTGGGCCTGATTCTGATGGGAACTGGTTGAGGCCTGTTCTTGAGTGTACATTTGATTACGTACAAAACCTATTGATTGTGGCCGACCGTGGGAAATAACATTGCACAAAACTATTTTTGGTGGACTTTACTGATTTTGGAGTGTAGTGAAATGCAATGCTCCATATGCACCCCATCCTCTGATGTGAACACTAGATGGGGAATCAGAAATTAATTGGTGTATCCTCTTTAGAGCATTAATACATGCGCACTGAGGGGTTCTCTGTTGTTTTTCAACCCTTGGATGTTGGGAAACTGAAAGAGATTCCAAGTCAATTTGGCACTGTAATCCTTCTATTACCTTTACATGATTTTGATATCATCATATGATAATACTTTGGTTTTCAAATGATGAATAGTTTTCCATAAGTTGAGACGAATGTCATGAAATCAATCTTATGTCATCAATTCTAGAATATCAAACTAAGAATTTTCCAAAGGCCAGAACATGACTGATATTTCTCCTTTAGCTAATTGTTTCCTCATTTTTAACACATCTTCTTCATCTTTCACTAGAGGTTTCTACACTTGGTTTGACCAAAGTGGATTCTCTTTATTAGAAGATAAATGACCCAAGGGAGGTTTGGAGAATGATCGTTCCCTTAATATTTCTTCTGACTGAGAAATTGTGTCACCCGTAAAAGACAAGGCATCTGACATGACTGGTCTTGTGTTTGCAAGTGCATTGAGATAGGAGGGATTTCTTGTTTCTACATTGTCAATTATGGAATTGTTTTAACAATGCGATATACTACTATAGAGAGGAATTTCACAGCAAATGCCATTATGGGGAGGATAACCATGGTGGATTACAACAAGGGATAAATCTTCTTGCTCCTTGGTCTTCTGGCCACACGGAGGGTTTCCATGGATCTCATCTGGAGATAGGAACACTGGATTGACTGAATTTTCATGAAGCAAGCCTTCATGATGAAGTGTCCGATGAGAAACATTCAGATTACAACTACCACTCCCAAAATTTGGTAATGAGAGGGTGGGATCTTGAGCAGCAACAGATAAATGTCTGAGGGATTCAAGAACTCCAGAGTTAAGAAGATCTAAATCAAAGCATGACTCTTGATTTTCCAACGGTGTTTGGTGATAATTATTTTTGGATGTTCTCTTATACTTAGTTGGGGCCACTTGCTAGGAGAAGTGGTTATAATGGGAAGGTTTATGTGCTTGTCTTGGATTAGTTACCATAACAGACCGATTAACTCCAATTGGAAGGGGTGTATGTTCCCGATCCTGTTGTCCGTATGATATGGGGGAAAATGCCCCATGACACTCCTGGATGGTAATAGAGGTGTGTATATGCTCTAGGATAGAATTACGATGTGTCATCCCATGCATGGGGATAGATTTACATATATGTTCCCCTGATATTTATGAAGTAGTTGTTAAAATATCCTAACATGCTTCCAGAATATGGGTAGGGATATGTGTCTGCCCTTTCACCATTGAAAAGATGTGTTTGGTGACTTCAGCGGCCAGAATGAGAATATACATCCATTCTGTATCTGGAGTAGGTGTATGTGTCTGATCTTGTCCTACTTTTCCTATTAATGGATATTGACAGTACTCACGCATGGGGGCAGAGAGTTTGGTCTGCCCCAAAAGTTTCATCAGAGCTTTCCGAATGACTTCTCTGGGTGCTACCAAATGAGACTGTTGGTAGGCTTGATGAACATTGGTAGGTGTATGTGCCTGCTGGATATTTTTCTATCAAGTATGGTTGATGGACTTACTTCAATAGTGGCAGATGAGACTTCTGACAGAATTGATGATTGTAAATAGGTGTATGTTCATTTTTATCAGTTTCCACCATATTAGATTGGTGGGACTCTTTAAATGCAGTCAAACGAGCCTGCTGACTGGCTGATAACTTGTGAGTAGGTGTATGTGATTGTTCATGGTACTCCACCAGGTTTATCTGGTGGGATTGGTGGGTTTTTGTCAGATGAGACTGCTGAGTAACAAAATTAGGACGGACGGGTGTATGTGCCCGCTCGTTGTTTCCCATCCAGTTCTGTCGATGGACTTCTCCAGAAGAGGCAGAGGTGAGAACCTACCCCCTGTTGATTGTACGTTGTCCCTGGAAGTTTGTCTTGTGTTCTTGAGTCTGAGAGACTTGGGATGAACGTCCAGCGACAAAACCCCCATCATGTTGGTGGTGCACTACCGCGTGATTCTGGCAGTGATTACTGATGGGATTCCTCAACAAGGACTCCTGCATTCTTGAATTGAGGCCTTGAGTGACCTCCTGATCCACCTCCCTATAGCATGGGAGGGACTGGTTATTATGTTCCATGGATAAGGACCCCAAACGGTTGGAGACGGTGGTTTTCACCATCTTCTTCTTGATCACTGGTCATCATTATCTAGATGATTGAGGATTGTTGTCGACCTGGAGGGACTTTCGAGCAGCCTGCAAAGTCGGGATTGTACCGTGTTGGAGATATTCTTTTAACAGCACATTGGAGACCTAACGTTGAAGATGCTGGGTTAGTGATAATGTCCTTCTCGAGTATGAAGATCCATCTTGAGCAGCGATCAAGAATTTCATAGATGTTGTCTTGGAAAAATCCATTCTTTGGTTTGATGGGAGTTCTGTGAAAAAATGAGAACAACGACAAACTCTATTAAAGAAACATCTTTTTAGATGGATACATGCCGATTAATTCCTTTGTTTGGCCTTCCTTTATCAATTGATAGGGTCCTAACATGTGGGTAACATTATTAACTTGGTTAAGGATTCACGTCGGGTTCACCATTTTTGTTTCGTAGTTCCTTGAAACGTGTGTTCTCTATTTAAGAATCACTATTTCCAAGCAGTTTCCATTGGATTTATTCGTGGAATCGAAAACTTCTAAAAGTTATTTATCCAAAAAGGACCTTCTTTCCAAAGGCCTTAATTCTTTAAGTTTTGAACATTACAATACTTAAGAATGTTCATTGGTCGATATTATGGGAGGTCGGACTCATCACACCCTTTTGGGGGGAATTATTGTCTACTCCGAGACTCTCTTTTTAAAATTAAAATATTTTCATGAATCCTTATTAATTCACCAAGTATATCATAAGTATCCCTTGGAATTTACAATCACTTATTAATATGTGTAAAATTTAGAATCATCAGTATGCATTGAAGGTTCTTTATCAATGGAAACATCTATATGTATTCGAGGTTTTCCATCAATGGTATCCTCTAATATAACAATTAGAGATTCTCTTAATCATCGTTATGATGATACTCGTTTTTAAGCCACTCAGTGGGCCACTCTGGAATTTATTGTCATCCAAGGATATGAAAGTTTGTTTTGATCTTAGTATCATGCCTGTAAAATGGGATACTTACATATCCTTGTGAAAGAAATATGAACCCTCGTAGTTCGGTGTCGCTTAATAGGACACATCAAAACTTTTAAGGACATGTGATAAGGAACTCTAAGAGAAAGGTTCTTAGTTAAAACTTAGTGTTGGACTTACAATGAAGTAGCTAGAAGAACTTTTAAAGGATATGAGTTTCCAAGTAAGATCATACCCTATTGGGAATATGGCCCAAAAATAACAGGGTCGATTTGAAGTGTTGGGTTTGAACCTCAAGGAGGCTTCCTACGTATCCCATATAGATGGGAATCAAAGACCACGTAGTTCGATAAATATCATAGGAGAGTATGGTCCTCTGAGAGAGATGGGTTTGGGATTACTTCCTAGAAAGGATGCCTTGATGATTTGAGGAATGAATTTGGGGCTTATTTTCTAAGGAGGATGTCCAAATTGGGGGAATTAGGGTTGGATTCCTGAGGAGGATATCCAGTGAGCTCAGGCTCTAAAAGAGATTCCTATGTATCCTGATTTGAACAGAAATCAGAGTTATCCTAGTTCCTTCCAATGAGTGTTTGTACACATTTTTCAACCATCACGTATCTCTAAGACTATGTGAGTCATGCTCAGTGTGAGAAGCAAGAGGATGTGAAAGATTCAAAAATGAAACTTCACACTTCCAAAATTTTCCTTTATGCTGATGGAAGAGGGTGAGTCGATCATGGAAGAGGGTGAGGCAATTATCCTTCCATCTGTTCTATTTACATTGGACAAGGGTCAAATGTAATGAAGAAGGGGTGAAGATGAGGGGATTATACCAGGATGGATAACCTTTTGAGATTGGTTGGGGGTTACTCCTAAGGAGGATGCCCATTTGAGGTTTAACCTGGAAAAGAAGTCAGGTGATGAGGTTTTAGGAGTTTCTTGAGGATTGTATCGACTCAAGGTACTCAAGGAATCCATAAGGAGAGTCCAAACTCATAACATGTGAAAAGAACCAAGAGGAGTAAGTTGACTCAAGGCACTTCATTGAGTGTTATGGAGTGCCTCAGATCATGGTATTCCAAGGTTGGAAGTATGGCTATATAAAGGGTGCAATGTGAAATATCCTTGAACGGATCTGACAATTTCGTGGTGCGACTCTCCATTTTACAGGGGGATCAATGACGGAAGTGAAGGGACCGACCCGAAGGGCTGGGACTGCAGCCCGACACTGACCCCGAGTAGGGGTGCGGGGGCACAACCCCCATGGTATGGACCAGTGTGGTCACACAAGTGCTCCGACAAGGTGCCTCACATAGGTTCTCCACGTATCTCCCCCGCGGAAGTCCTCCACGTAGGTGCGCCACGTAGGTGTCCTGCACAGGTGCCCCGTACAGGTGCCCCGTACAGGTGCCCTACGCAGGTACCACGCACAGGTGTGCCGCGGAGCTCCCCCGTGGAAGTCCTCCATGTAGGTGCTTCACACAGGGGCTCTATTCAGGTGCTCCACATAGGTGCAGCACGTAGGTGCAGCGCGCAGGTGCTCCGCACAGGTGCAGCGCGCAAGTGCTCCATGCAGGTGCTCCGTGCAGGTGCAGCCCACAAGTGTTCCACGGAGGTGCTCCGTGCAGCTCCATATGTTCTAGACCCTGATGGGACTTTGAACCATGTTTCCCCTTTAATTATATATTCTATCATGTTTTAGAGAGCTACCTGGGAAAATTTGGGGGATCTTGGCGAAATAGATATGCAATGGGTGCTTTGGGACTTCTTACAACGTTTCTGGTCTCTAAAATGGGGAGCCCAAGGGTCCTATTTATAGGCAAGGAGGGGACCTAGTCAAAGGGAGTTTATCCACGTAGGTCCTCCGCATATGTCCTCCATGTAGGGGTGTAGAAATTATTCTTCCACGCAGGTCCTCCACAAAGGTCATCCATGTAGATCCTCCACGTAGGTCTTCTGCATAGGTCCCTTTGTGAAATTTTATCCATCTTCTGAGTGCCATAACTTTTGATCTGTAAGACTGTTTGGGCTTCATGACTAGAAAAATTAAAGGTCTTGAAGAGATATACACTTCTTGATATGGTAAATACACCAAGTATTCTCAGATGGAACTCAAAAATTGAATTTAATGTGTCGACACCTTTTCGTCATCGATCTTGGAAATCTACTGCCTACATCTAGATGGGGATATCATTCCACTTATCCATCGGGTATGGAGTTGTATTTTGGAACATAGAAATCCAGCCTGAATCTTCTTCCTTCATGTTGAAAAAAACATCTTTACCCATACTTAACACATTTTTTTTGTCTATGTGAGAATCGTATCTTCACTCTACGGAAAAGTGCATGGAACACATTTCATGGTGTCAACCATTTTCAATCACATTCATTGTTAACACAATTCCTCGTGGTTCTATCCATTGAATAAAACCAAAATATTATGGTGTAATAAATAATAATCATAGTGATAGAAATCATACAATCATAAAAAATCATTCATAGTATGTATAAATCATGACAAAATTTTTTAATCTATGGAACCTTAAGTTTAACCTAGGTTATCCATGGTAATTATCTATTAAAATCCTCTATAATGTTTCATAAAAAACTATTGATTAACCCAAGAATATCCCCTGAGAGTGTCTATCCAGATGTGTATTCTTAGGCCCAGTAATTGTGCACCATTGATGATCGATTTAATACCCAATCCACCCTATTCAAAGTTGTTACTCCTAGGTGAATCTTTTACACTGACTGAAAATTAGATTTTTATTTCAAAAGAACTTTTGACGAGAAAGTGGGAAACCAGAATGACATCAAAGACATAAAACACAACCAATCCTCCACGACCAAGACCATCAAGACAAAAAAAATCCACTTCACAAGCAAGGAAAAGCCCCACCCTAGAAACAAAAACAATATGAAGATCATCCATCTTCCCATAACTGCTCGGCTAACTGTCCCGTGCAAGAATGCATGGGCCTGGTACCGATGGCAAGCACCATACCCTCTCAAAATTTCCAATTTCGAATAACGATGAAAGGGAGAACGCTCCCTGCTCTGAACATCCTCTGGAATAATTCCTTGAAAATAAACTCGGTGCAATGTCCTCATGGGCCAAGGCCGAAATGAAACAAATAAACACACAAAATTCAGACCACATAATCTCATCAATACTTAGAAACATAAACCAAATCAACCTTCGTCAAGACAAAAGAAATTAGAAGCTTCATCCTCCGCCGACACCTTGCACCTTGCACCTTTCACCGCAGACTATTGGACATCATCAATAGAACCATACCTCAAAAACAGAAGATTGAACCAACCACAGATTAACCCCAAACCAAAATCCTGTTAATCAAATAGAAATTTCTCAAGAGTCATGTGCTTCATTGATCGTCTCTACCTTCGCTGTAGCACCACCTCCATACCAAAACACACCAGAGAAAATCAGGGAAGCCATCCCAAAACCATCCAAAATAGGAAACATATTAAAAAATGAAGACCAAATAGAACCTTCACCAAAACACCGGAAGAGAACCCAACCATAAACCTGAAATGTAGAGATGAAAAACCAGCAAGCTTCGAACTTCAAGATCTCCAGAAGAGCAGAACCCACCGTCGCGCAACACACTAAACAACCACGCGAGCATAAATAAACAAATCCAAACTCAAAAGATATGGAAAAAGGTCCAGATTTAGAACCCTACACCATGCCGAATCCCACCCAAGCACCGAAGACTCTGAAAGAAAAACCACAAACTAGAACATAAGTCCCGTCACCACGATCCAAAAACTCGTAGACCACAGCTGACCATCCTGCGCATACATCGACGACAAGGATGCAACCCTCAAGCACAACAGCTGGAAACCAACTATTGGACCTTCACCGTGCCACCGAAATGATCACTATCCAGCATAGGTGGAGTGATGTGGGAGGAAGGTCAGCACCGATGAATAAAGTCGAGGAAGACGGTTCCACAAGGTCACTCCATGAGAGAGTGAGCTGCTTCAAGCCAGTCGATCAATGCAGAGGAGGGAAGATGAGCTGATCCGAGATGGGGGGCGGCGGCGACAGGGGATAACCTAGGCTTCCAGCGCCCCTTACGGGCTCATGAGAATAGGTGAATCTTTTACACAAACACATCCATGTTTAGGTGCGAAACATGGATGTATTTGTTAGGAAAACCAAAAATATTTAATTTACTAAAGATTTAGGATGTTATTATATACTTAGAATTATCCCTAGGGTTTTCAATAAAGTTATATAATCTTAGTATCTAAAATAACTAAACCCTGGTTTGATACCAACTGACGCGACCCAAACATTACATACATAAATATTATAATATTTTAGATTAATATTCAATACATCTCATTAAAGTATATTCCCTTAAACTGTAAAGGTTTAGTGTATTTATAGACTAGATTCATAATTATCAAATTTCAAGAAATATCTTCAATATCTCCCAAAATTTTCTTCTCACAAAGTACACTTCTTAGTCATACCCTACTTAAAACATTTCTTCATAACTTGAGGAAAGGAAATATAAGAAAGGGTGAGATTAGATTCTCAATAAGGGTAAATATAGAATATATCATTCAATGATCATATGTAATCATAAAATGATAATAAGGGAATTAGAATATGATCTTAACATTTGAAAATAAAACCCATCAATTCATATATCATAACCATGGAATAAGCCTTTGGAAGTTCATAAGACATGAATCATAGAAGAATTAAAGATCACAATCCATGAGAAAATAACATTATAATAAGAACATGTCATAAGATAGTGGAATAAAGTGTGGAATAATCATAACCATAAAAATAAATTTTCAAGGCTTTCTAACAAGTCATTCATCACATATTGGGCATGGGTTAACCACCTGTGTACCCTCTTTGGGATTGGGATAACCTACCGTGTACCCTATTTCAGTCTTGGGATAACATCCTATATACCATTTGATCTCATAAAAATTAAATATTACTAAATTCATTGTAGGGATATAATATACCCACCCAAAACATAATCATAATTCATTCATATGTATACCACAAGATTATGAAAGCATTTATCATTTCCCTATTGCTTAACCTGTGAAAAAAAACAAGTTTTATCAAGATTTAATGATCATAACCAATAACCATATATAGAAAGAATAAATATAGTAACATTATATTATATCCCAAATAAATCATAATAAACATCAAAGTATTTTTTTATAGATGAAAACTCCTTTAAAAGACCATTGAATTTTTTTTTGAAGAAAATAATATTTTTTATTTTGAAAACAGTTATTTAGAATATAAAAATTTATAAAATATTAGGAAAAGTATTTTATTAGAAAATTACCATGTAAAATTATAAAGTAATCATAAAATCAAATAGTATTCATTATTGTGGGAAAATTTATTCATGCGGTATATGTTAAAATAAAGATTTCATTCACACCTTTTGTAAAAAGTACCTTTTTATAAAAATGATAAGAATATTCTTTTAAAACTTTTTATAGAAATTCAAAAATGGGAAAAATTAATTTAATAAATCATTGGATAATAGTAAAAAAAATTATTGTATACATTTAAAAGAAAATATGGATATGGGAGAAAAGGATTCTCTCCTGTATAGAAAAACAAAGTCAGTTTTCATTAAAAATATTATTTCATAATTTTGAGTACTTAGAGAATGGAAAATGAAAGGAAAACATATAATCCCCAGAAATAATTAATGTATAATAAAATAAATAGTATTTTGAGAGATATATCATATAATTTCATCATTGAAAATTTAATCACAAACAATCTTGGTAAAAAATTAGATTGTAGCATATAACTTGTACTACTTTGGTAACTCTTGAATCATAACCCCTATGAAAGAAATAACTTCAAAAGAAAATTTAAATAACATGAATATAAAGAGATTCATGATATAACATATCAAATAGGTAGAATATACACTACATGAATGAAACAATCTCTTTATTTATGATGACGTAGTCACCCTTGATTTGTTTGATGAATAGCTCAAAATCTCCATTCACATGTAAAAAAGGGACATCAATCTTGAGGGCCAACTCATGAATAGTGATAAGAGCCTAATATTATATCTCATTTTTAGTGAAAACTTCTGAAAACAAGAATGAGTATGGAAAGATGGTATGCATTAGGGTGATGAAAATGATTCCCAATCCAACCTTGTTGATCTTGTGGACATTGAGCCTTCTATTAACTGGGCTCTCGGAGGAACCATTGAAGTATATCTGCCAGCATGGTACAACTTAATCCACTGATAGAATCGATTTGTTCAAAAAACAATCATCTAGGGGTAGTTCTTTAAGGGATGGATGTGTGTGCAGAAAGTTTGTCAAGGTCTAGACTTTGACAGCCTTTAGTGTGACAAACCCGATGTTGAACTGCTAGAGGATTACCACCCAGCATGCCAATCGTCCTATCAACATGGGGAAATTGAGGATGTACTTTAGTAGGTATAAACAGAACACTATCTGTATCTCATGATGATTCAAATAATTTCACAAATTCTTCCCTACAAAGACCAGTGTGAGGAAACTCTTCTTGATAGGGGAGTATATGGTCATTGTGTCGTGGAACATGCAGTTCATAAAGTATAGGTTGTTTTCCCTACCCTTATTGTTTTTATAGGATATAAGGGCACCGATGGACTATTCCAGAGTGGTCACATAATGTACCAATTAATTTCCTAATATTTATGGTATTAGAATCATAGGTTGAAGTAGGTACCACTTAATATCTTCAAATGCAGTTTTACAGTCTTCATCTCATTAGTAACTAATGCCTTTTTCATGAGGCTCAATAAGGTAATACCCTTACTGGCCATTTTTTCAACAAATCAATGTATGTAGGATAAGTCTCCTTATAGGCCTCATAACTCACAAATATTACTCGGGGTAGGAATTTTTTTGATAACCTTGATTTTATATGGGTCATTATTTATGCCTCTATATCTTATGACAAAGACAAGAAACATTTCACAGGTAACCCTGAATGCGCAGTTTAGGGGGTTCATCTTCAAGTGTCTGAAGTGGAGGATGTAGAGAACTTTCTCAAGATCCTTGAGATGGTCCTAAAACTGGTTGGATTTTACCACCAATTCATCCATGTAACACTCAACCAATGTCTTTATAATTGGATTAAATATGTTGTACATGGCCTGTTGTTAAGTGGTTCTAGAATTATTGAAGATGAATGAAATCCCCTGGTAGCAGAAAGTTCCTTGGGGTTACCTAAAGGTGGTAGACTCTTCATCCTCAGGGGCTAGCTAGATCTGATTATTCCCAGAGTATCCATCCCTGAAGGAGAGGTCCTAGAACTTAGTCACAACATCAATCAACAACTTTGTCACCGAAAGTGGAAAATCATGCTTTGGATAATGGTGGTTGATGTCCCATTAGTTTATTTAGAATTTTTTATTCCCATTATTTTCCTCATAGGGATAATGTTGGCTACCCTCCAAGGGTACTAGACCACCCTAAAAAAATTATATTTAATAATCTTGTCAAATTTGGCCTAAACCATGGCACTGTGAGAGGGGTTCATCTTTTTGGGAGGCTGTTTGAACCCATGATGACCCACTGGGAGGCCAAATCGATGGAAAAAAACTTGAGTGTCTATCCCTAACATCCTTTCATAGATATAATAGCATACATCACAGTTCTATTTAAATAATTACACATACTGCTGCTACTCCTCTAGGTAAATTGATGTGCCAATCAGTGTTGGACTTGGATCTTCCTTAGTATCAAGGTTCTCCTAGTTTATCTCATCAATAGTGGTGGAGAAACCCTCTTCAAATATAGGATAAGAATATTTCAAATCAACTTCATCATCTAAGATAGGGGGGTCAGAGGGATGACATGAATTCTCTAGGCTAGCACTCCTAGGGGGAGCACTAGTGTCACTTCTAGAGGATACAAAATCCTCGATGAGGGGTTCCCATTATATAGAGACTATGTTGAAAAAATATTTCGATCTAATTCCATTTGGTTTTTGAATATAAGGTCCACTCTTGATATCAAATTAATGGTGATGGATTGACCTATGTTGATTCTGCCCTAATTTTTGAAACATGCAAGAATTCCATGGATTAGTGTCAATGGGGTAAAATTCTTTGTACTTTACAGGAGTCAGATCTTATCATATTTTTGGGACTGTCTAGTGTAGTAGTGTGAGGTAATCTATGTGCACTACTTATTCTTGGAGTTGATGAAACAACCCACTGGGTCTGGGGTTGTGGGCTCTTGCCAAAGATTTGGGAGGGAAAAATGTCTTTCGATTCTATCAATGGATCAACTGTTGTGGCTGTTAGATAATTAGGGGAATTAATGTGCTCAACACCATCAGTCTGAACCTATTTTCCGACCCTTTTGTAGTATCCAATATCTATATAGTGAGCCTCTCATGAGTAAAAATGGGACACATCATCCTGTAGTACCCCCACTCGATCATCAAGAGAATACATGAGGAATTGGTGGTATAAAGAGGGGACCACTGCATGAAAATGGAGCTACGAAATTACCTATAATGCATTGTAGGTAGTATCCTATGAGACTACCATAAACATAGTTCTTGATACCTAGACACAAAATTGAGTCTTAAGTCAAATAATTTCACATTGTTTCTAGTCACTGTTATCATATCTATGAATTTTTTTTAGAGGGTGTTAGATATGCATATGTAAGTCCCAACTTACAGAGTGTCCACCCTGGGATGAGGTTCATCCCAGAGCCAATACCCACTAGGTAGTGGCAAATTTTCCTTCCATTGAATTGTCTTGTGATATATAGTAGGCATATATACCCTTGAATAGTGACAACCACATCTTCTTTAGAACATTAGATGATGGCCTTCCATTCCTCTTGTTTAGATTCTACTATGTAGTAGGACTCAATGACAAATACCTCAGTATTGAAGTGAAGAGGGTTTTTAGGGATTCAATAAGGGAATAATGCATTTAATTTTATAGGAGGAGTTCCTTGAGGTTGTAGATCCTTGAGAGTATTCTGGAGAGGTTCTTTAGCACATCACACTTTCATGCCAAGGGATTATTTTTTCTTACAGAGGGCCATTCTTTGAAAGGGGGTGCAACATACACTATTGGCTAAAGTTCTAGGGCATGGATAGTACTGGTGACATTAGGCTACTGGATAATTGGTATACTCTAAAAAAATGACACATGGGTTTTAGTCTGGTGAGGTTATGACTTGGATAGATTTGGATGATTGTGGTACACTCATAGTTGAGTCACATGATAAACTAATACATTCGACTATAGGGGTTTACTTGATGAAGTCGACCAAGAGGGTTGTACTTCCCGATACCTGCATAATGATTTATTCCTGGTCTCAATAACATGAAAATCCTAGTTCAAAGTGACAACCAAATAATTATGATGACTTTGATATCCCTTTTCATTCCATAATCTATGTAGGCTAAAGGTGGATGAGGTCTTTGAATGACGTTCCTCATTGTTGTGTGTTGTAAATCGGTCCACTAGTTCAACAACATTCAAGGAGATATATTTTTTTCCTCATTATTAGAATAGTTAGTGGTTTTATGTACCTTGGGTACATCTCCCAACATAGGAAGCATGAAGTTTCTATGGGTGAATACTAGTTTTGGAACCGATTGGGTACTATGATTTCCCTTATGTCATTGACATTTATTCTTCCAAGACTTGTGAGGCTACTACGTAGATGTTGTGGAAAATTTTCAAGGAGGAATGAAAACTATAGGTGGTTATGACCTACTCAAGTGAGAGTGGATGACACTATGGGAAAGTTCAACTCCCTTATAAGAAAACCATTCATTATACTCCTATGTACCATGGTTGGGAACTTGTTTCCACGTTCCAAATTCTTCACTATCACTATCTGGGTTAGCAGATACATGTGTAACCTATACTGAGACGTCACCCAATTTTACTAAGCTATGATCCACTTGGTATTGGATAAAATATTTGAAGATGAATTTTTTTTGATGGTATTTCTAAGGATCTTGTGATACATGCAGTGATCAGTACAACTAGTGAGTTTGACCTCCTGGGGTCTCCTACATTCTAGAAACTTTATGATTCCCTTTTCTAGGGAAAAAATGAAATATCCTAGAAGCTACACATTCTTGAAGGAATAGATTTTTTATTTATTTCTTCAAAAGGACTTGTCCCTGATGGGGGCTAGAGCCCCATTCTCTCATCAAGGTGGTTGTTCTTGGTAAGGTTGTGTAAAAACATGGTTTTTTACTCAGGTATGGATCCTTTAATTTTCGGTCTAAATCTTTACATTGTACCTAATATGAATTAATAAAGAGTTAGTAAAGGTTCCAAGGGTGTCTGAGGTTTTTTCGGAGCCCAAAACCCATCTTTTTGGGGAAAACATGCTTAGTGCACGGTTAAGAGTAAACCATGTGAATTGTGTTTTTCTGGATAGAGCCACCTCGCTCGGTTGGCACATGGCTGTGCAAACTAACCATGTGAAATCCCCTTTTTCCCAGGTACCTGTTCCTGTATTGTTCATGGTTTTATCAAATTGTGCATAGAATGTTATTTTGGGTAAAACCATCTCGCATGGTTTGCGCACAGTTTGAAAAACCGTGCGCAGACTAAAATTCTGGGTAAATTAACCAAAATTTCCTTAATGATATATTTACACCCTCTTACTCCCTAATCCAAGAACCATTGGGATTAATCCCTTTCCTCTCATTTTGGATATTTTTTAAGGCCAAAGATAGGGATCAAGATATCCCCTTCATTCAAAATCTGATTGAGCTTCCGTTCGTCACGTTGGATGCACAAAGATCTAATCTGATCCGATAAAAATAAAGGGAAGATACCACATGAGGAGCATTTTACAACCCTAAGGTGGTTCGTCTATACTAGAAACGCTTAGTCAGAGGCAAAGCCTCTGACCATTTATTAATAAAAGAAAAATCATAAAGCAGGTACAACGTGCAAGAAAAACACCTACATATCATATAAACCAAACCCATCACCATCCCCATTGTGGACTATTTCCTCTGCATTATCAGTTTCCCATTCGGAGTTTTCATAATACTTATGAAACTTTGCATATTTTCTTCTCAGATTCAACTTCTCCAAAGCTAAAAACTCCTTCAGAGATTGCATAGCCCAGCTTTCCTTCCCAATCGAGGCTCTAGTAGACACCGGTCTTGGGAGATAAGAATAATCTTTCTTCAGCCATCGACGTGGTGGACCATTCCTTTTGTCTTAAATCCCATGCACCTTCATCCTATCACCTTGAACAACAACACTGAAGGAGGGCCGGAGCATCCCACCATCTTTTTCCTTCTCACTGTCTGAGATGTCACCCCATTTTCCTAAAATATCCACCTTTCGATAAGCCCCCTCCGAACCACAATCTTGAGATGTGTTGGAACAATGAGGCTGATCCACCAAGTTTCTGACATCTTCACCATCTTCAGCCTCCACCGAAGAGCCCATAAACTGCAAGATACCCCTGTCCTGCCTTGCCACATTATCCTCTTCATGCAAGGTCTCCTCATTGTCCAATTCCAGAAATCTGTTGTTTGTGGGAACCAAGATCATCATACGTCCAACATTCTATTCCTGATCCTGGACACAGTCTTCCATATTCCCTGACGGCAAGGGACTTCATGCCAAGGAAACCACTGTATTATCATTCCTGATTCCAAGATCAGACTTGAAACGGTGAAGCACCTGGTCAACTGTCGGATTTCGAGACACACTAGAAGCAGATTTCCCCGACTGCTCATCCACAGCCTGATTGTCCGCAGCCCTCGCCTGACCATCCTACAACTCCTTCATACCAGGGGAGAAACTACGGACCTCAACAATAGATACTCCCTCTCCCACTTCCTTGTCAATTAAAACACGTTCCACCCCCTGCACAAACACTGGAACCACATGATCATCTACGACATCACCTACACCTCCGGGATCCCCCACCCGAGTGCCCTATTCGACATAACCTCCACCTTTATCACACTCAATAACCTCCGCAAGACCCAACTTGTCACTCAACTTATCCCCTTTCACTGACAGACCAGCATCAGTGTGCAAGGTCCTTTCTAGCATAGCAGCAAAATCCCCACCGCTGTGATGCATTGCCTTCTCCTGAGAGAAACCCTTCATCCTCTTGCTACGACAATTCGACGCCAAGTGACCACAACGGATACAAGCTACACAGTAGTGCATCCATGATTCAAAGACCACCTCCGACCTCTATATAAATTCCTTTTCATTAGTGATCCATAAGCTTCGGACCGGCGGACATAGAATCAACTTCAACACAGATCCTCGGACAAATAGGGTTACACACCACCTCAGTACGCCAATCAGTGCGTAAGAACATCCCGATAAAATTGCCAATTGCACACAAAATAGAGGGGTTCTGGAAAGAAAGTGGAAGACCTGGTAGACTTACCCAGGTCGCAAATGTTGAAGGATCACGCCGCATATGGAAATCAAAGTTCCATCGAAACAGATAGAACGCCGATCTGTTGCATCTTCGAGGGGCCTTGGACCAGGCGTAGATTAGATCTTCCTCCAAATAAAAACGGATCATGAAGTGTCGTCGATCAAGTAAACTGACGAAAACTTGCTCCTTTATCTTCCACGAATCGGAGACAAAGTGCTCAAAGGATTCAACTGAGGGTCATTGGGGATGGAATCGGGCCACCATTGTGAGTTTGCAAAGATCAGAGGCGCCATTAATCTCTTCCGGTAGCAATGAAAGTTGAGGCGCCACTCAGAAAAGATTCGAAACCTTTGGCGCGCTATTGATTCTCGGGAAAGGGGGAAGATTACCATCTGAACTACTAATCCTCTGTGGGAGACAGTGCGAAACTCCCCCCTCCGATCGGGAGGGGGGAGCAGAGTCTGGCGGCATCCAAAGATAGGTCATCGGGAGAGAAGGGGAGCTAGGGTTTGATGTATCCTCTCCATTTGTCAATGGGTCGTCTATAACTCATCCCTAAAGTTCATTCATTTTGGAATATTTTTGTGGGCCCCACAAATTTCAGCAGAAGTCATTTCTTAAATTTACATGCTATGATTATACTTGTTAGAATCGTGTGGTTATGCTCTTTCCAAATATGTGATTATCTATTAGCGGTTACACTAAAAAATTAATCCTCCCTATGTTTAAGGTTATTCCATATTTGGGTTTTTAGTGTTTCAAAACGTTTGATCCATCATTCAGGTGTGCCTTTACTTGGCCTTCCTAAAGGTGAGACTTCCTATAATAAATGGTTTGTTATTAATGAGAATTTCATAATGGCATGTACCTTGTATGTCACCACTTTTCCCACCTAAGGTAAGTTCTCCAAATTTATTATTAAATTAATAATGTGAAATGGAAAGTATAAAAATTATATAACTTGGCCTTATCAAAAGATATTGAATAAAGGTTACATGTCCGTAGCACCCCTTTCCATATTGATGGAATGTAGTAGAGTGAAACTCTATAATTAAATATGTCTTAACGGTTAATTGACACTTGATTAAATGGTTTCAATTATACTTTTCCTATCCACATTAATGGAAGAAAAGGCTTGAACCTAATGAATGATTACATGATTACAATATCAAAAAGGAATGGACTGACTCGAGATCACCTTGGATTCTGAGAGAAGAATACCTTGGGTCTAGGGAACCCCATTCCGATTCAAGGATGTAGTTTTCTTTGGTTGATACCCACCTAGAAATTGGTTCTTTTCTATTCCTTAGATTCCTGGTATACTACCATAAGGTCCTTTACATTATTACATGATACCTTGAATACACTCCATGGATCCACATTGACTAGTAGGTTCCATGGTGAAAGCCTATAGGGCCTTGTCCCTGCTTATTTCCATTTTACCTTGGTTGATAACCTTGGACTCGGTAGGTTCCTTATTATGGAATTCCTTGGTTTACTCTCCATAGATTACACTCTTAACCCTTAGATAGACTTAGATAATATTGATTTAGCATTCCGTGAGATCTACTTTACCTTGGTTATTACCCCGGAACTCCCTAACCATATATCATTTTCAGGTTTCCTTGTTACATCTTGGAACCTTCACTACTTATACTATCACGAGGTGATGTAAATGCTGGATATGCCTAACGTGACCTATTAACATTAAATGGTAATTAGTTAATTGATGAACTTGTTACATGTTCAGACACAAGCTTATGGATGAAGTAGGTACTTTGGTATTTAGTTATATTGTATGGTCTCCTTTACTTTATATATGCATGCCTACACACTGCTATATTCCATTACATGGGCCGGATGTTATAGACATCGTTGGTGGTGGCCCACTTAGATTTATCTCACATTATCTTTAGGCACCGTTTGGTACCCAAATTAGATTAAATTATTGAAGGTGTTAAAAAAGGGAAGCATATGAATTCAAACACTTGATTGCTTAATGTTAGGATGGAGCTTGATAGCAAATGACCGAGTTGGTTCTCAGGATGCTTAGAGTAGCCTTTTTTTTCTTTTACCTTGTAGAAAATATTATTCCTATTATTTTATATCCATGTTTTATAGTTTTCTAGGGACATGTCATTACATCATCATTGTTTCAGTTGATACAGTTATTGTTATTCTCATTTATCTATTGCATCAGTTTTCTTTATCTATTTAATACATTGCTTCCACTATTCACTATTCATTTATAATCCTTCCACTATGCTACACTCTGCTAATGAGGGCATAGTCTTCCCACAGACACACCCTAGGCCCTTACTGCTAGTCAGTATCCTCTTGCATTTGGAGATATGCGCTTGAGGTCATGTGGCCCACCAGGATCAGGGCACCCGTTAAGTGGCATCCGGGTTCGGGACGTCACAAAGTGGTATCAGAGGTGGTTTATTTTCATGATTTACTATTTGGAGACAATTTATTGGATAATAGAAACGCTTGAGACTTGGTCATAGGTTGTGTATAGGTGTTGAAAACCCATGTTCAGGGTAAAAACCAAGTTACCTAAATTATAATTGTTATTCTGCTTTTGCCTATTACAATTGATATTATTTCACTATTGGGTGATGCACATGTTGTGTGGTGTTGTTGATTATTACTCTGTTTGAGAATTTATTTCATCCTTAGCCCTATGATATGAGGGAAAGGATCATTATTACATGCATCATTATAGGCACCTAGAGTTCACATGTCATGCATATTGCCATGCCATATAGGTGCATTTCACTACTTTTCATTACTTGATATGCTTGTGAGTATTGAGTGATGTTATGATAGTTTACTTGTACCTGTATTACTTTGGATGTGATTGAGTGATTTCCTGTATCAATTCACAAGGTGTATGTGCCCTCATGGGTTGGGATGAGTAATTTACCAAGTCGAGACGTTATGCTATAAGTAAGTGGGTACTGGTTCTAGTGATTGGTGTATGGGAACTGATTCATCGAAAATGGATATCCATTATAAAGTGAATCCTATAATCTAAAATGAATTGGTTGCACATACTTACCCCACCTTGTCATGTTTATGAAAGGTAAAGGAGTGAACCTGGAAATTAACTACAGAATGACATGAAACTTATACTTGAGCACTTACCAATACCTGGACGTCTAAGCAAGTATTTTGGGTAGTATGCCTTGGGTAGTGAGTTTTCTTACATTTTGTTTCTACTAGCGATTTTATCCCCTTTCTTGTAATCTTTTTATGAAGTGTGTGCATGGAAATTGTAGACCAATGCCTCCACAAATTCCTCATGTTGTTTGTCAGGAAAGTGGTGACGATCATGCTCTAGACGTGGTGGGCCCTGATCTTCCGTCTTACCTCTAGGAGTGACACGTGAGGCACCACCTACTGTACCTGAACCAGGCACTGATTCCCAAGTATGGGATAGTTTCCTACATCTCATGCAGTCTATTCTTGGTGCTCCATAGGTTGCACTTATGTTGGCTGATCTGACCTGTGATTTCCAATAGGAACATCCTCCTATTTTTTTAAGGGATGGAGGCTCTCAGGATACTGAGTCTTTTTTAGATTCCATGATCTCTATCTTTGAGCATCTGGAAATTCCTACAGAGCAGTGATTCAATCTTTCTACATACATGCTTCAGGATTCGGCCAAGCCTTGGTGGGATGTGGTTACTCAGGATGGTCGTCATCAGGGCATGTTATGGGTTTATTTCTAGATTTCCTTTTATGATTATTTCTTTTCTTAGGCACTAAGAGATGAAAAATCCAGTGAGTTTATGCATCTTGAGTAGGGTTTTATGTCATTTATGTAATATTCAGCACATTTTACCAATTTAAAATGCTTTGCACCATTTCTAGATGATGATGAGATTTCGTGTGCTAGACATTTTGAGGATGGGCTCTATTATGCCATTTGAACTCTACTGAATGTCTTTCACCTTCCTACATTTTCTTCAATAGTTGATCAGAACCTTATCACTGAGCGTAACCTAAGAGATGACACGAGTACATGGTTTAAAGGATCATTTCTGTGGCAGGCCAGTAGTTACTCCTGTGGCAGAAAATATTCCCTTGAGGTTTCTCATCAGGGAAGTTATAGCCAGAGTATCCAGTTCGATAACTCTGTGGTGTGTCATCAGTGTGGAATACTAGGGAATAAGAAGAAAAAATGTGACAGAGACCCTATGGAGTGTTTGGATTGCATCCGTATGGTTCATCTTCAACATTTTTGCAGGACATTTACACCAGCTTCAATTAAAAATGGATCAACATCTGCTCCACCTATAGGAGCGAGTTATTTTGCGCCACGTCAGGCGGGGAGTTAGAATAGAATGGGTAGGTCTGGCCAAGGAGGAGGTCTTGGCCATGGTAGTATGACCCCTGATCACCAGCAGCACCAATATAGCAATCATTACCATGGTAATATATATGTTGCATAAGGCCATGGATGAGGTAAGTTAAATGCTTTACAACCAATACCCAAGGATCAGGCTGCAAGACCATCTATAATATTATGTTCTATTCTAGTAGCCTACACTATTTTCTCTGCTTTGTTTGATATAGGTGATTCAAAATCTTTTTTTTTCTGTATCTATCATGAAAAGTCTCAGACTAGAGATAAAATATCATGATGGTGTAATGACCCTCGATACACCATTGGGAATACGGATGGAGGGAATATGCCAGTGCAGAGACTGTACCCTTTAGGTAGGAAGTTACCCTTTCTTGTGAAATATCTTTTTTCTCAAGATTATGGGCTTTAATGTCATTATCAGGATGGACTAGTTAGTCCACTACCATGCCTTTGTAGGCTGTTATCGTCGTAGGGTTGCTTTTAAATCACCAGAAGGCAACAATTATCTTTTTCAAAGGTTAGTGGAATGTCCAGGATGGGAGAGCTGGACAGAAGAATCATGGGCAAGGTGAAGTGACCGCCCAGATTGAAAATATTCTCATAGAGGATCAGGGTTTTCTTTAAAAGGATTTCTATACAATAGATGATCGTTTTAGGGAGGTATTTCCCAATGAATTTTCTAGCTTACCTCCTAAGAGAGAGATGGAGTTTACAATTTATCTTGTTCTAGGAGCATCCCTAGTTTCCATTCCTCCACACATGATGGAACCTACTGAGCTTCAGGAGATCAAGTGTAAAATAGAGTATCTAGAGTCCAAAGGCTTTATACATCCTAGAACATCCTCTTGGGGTTCACCCGTGATTTTTTCTAAGAAGGCATATGAAACCTAACATCTATGCATGAATTATAGAAGTTTGAACTAGCTTAAAATCAAGAATCGGTACCCACTTCCCTGAATAGATGATCTCTTTAACCAACAATGAGAATAAAATGTGTTCTCTAAGATCGACCTAAGATTAGGTTACCATCAAGTGCGAGTCATACCGTCAAACATACCTCGTACATCTTTCTGTAGCAGGTATGGTCTATATGAGTATCTTATTATTCCGTTAGGTCTCACAAAATCACCTACCATTTTCATGGCATTGATGAATAGTATTTTCCACCCCTATTTGGAATCTTTTGTCATGGTCTTTGTGGAAAACATATTGGTGTATTCTTTCACTCATACTGACCATGCCAAACATCTTGAGATCATTTTGAGTACACTGAGAGAGCATTAGATTTATTCCAATCTTGCTAACTGTGACTTCTGGATCGAGAAGGTCTACTTATTGGGTTATATTATTTCAGAATCAGGAGTATCTATTGACCCTAAAAAGGTTAGTTCTATAGTTTCTTGGGATCACCCCAAGAACATGTCTGATATCAAGAGTTTCTTAGGGATCATGGGATATTACAAGCATTTCATATAGGAGTTCTCACGTTTTGCTTCACCTCTAACTAGACTTAAAAATAAGGGTGTTAAATTCCTGTGGTTAGAAGAATGTGAGAAAGACTTTTAAGAACTGAAAGGGAGTCTTGTCTTGGCCTCAATTCTGATTCTTCTTGAACTAGGTAAAGGTTATATCATCTTCTACAATGCATCATTAATTGTTCTAGGAGCAGTGTTGATGTAGGAATACAAAGTCATTGCGTACGGATCTCAGTAGTTGAGGCCTCACGAGAGAAATTACCCAACTCACAACCTCGAGCTAGTAGTAGTTGTCCATGCCTTACATTGATGGAGACATTATCTATTGGGTAAGTGCTTTGTGGTGTATACAGATCACAAGAGTCTCAAGTATATATTTTCTTAGCATGACTTGAACCTCAGATAGTGGAGATGGGTCAAATATCTACAATCCTTTGTTTTTGATCTTGCCTATATGAATACAAAGGTCAATGTGGTCGCTAATGCACTGAGTTGGAAATCTCAAACACAAGACATAAAGGAAGCCAATGATGAATGGAAGTTAATGGCCCTCTTTTCTGAACTTCACCTGGAGTTTCATGATAGTCACGAGTAGTATTTCCTCTCAGCCTTAACAGTTACCTCTTCCCTCTATGAGAGGGTGAATATTAGGGATTTTTAAAATCCTAAAGGTTTGGTTCTCCATGAGAGTATATCAGGATATAACCCACCTCTAGATTGGTATGTGGATAGAAACAGTATCCTGCGTCTACATGGACATATCTAGGTTCCTGTAGATATGAGAGAGGAGTTGATGAAAGTGTAACACACTTCTCAGTGGGAAGTTCATATAAGAATATGAAAGATGTATCGATATATACAATGCCTGTATTGGTGTCCTAGAATGAAACATCAGATTCCAGGATTCATCACTAGGTGTTCCACCTATCAGTAGGTGAAGGTGGAGCACTAGAGACCTATAGGCTTGTTACAACGGCTTCCTGTCCCTGAAAGGAAATGGGAAGATGTTGTTATGGATTTCATATTCGTCTTACCTAGGTATCTAAGGGGTAGAGATTTTATTTGGGTAGTCATTGAACAACTAGAGAAATCATCCCACTTCATTCCTATATAGAATACTTTCTCAGTAGATTATTTAGGAAGCCTGTATGTCCGTGATATCATATAACTACATGAAGTTCCATGTACTATCATCTCAGATAGGGATGCTCATTTCACTTCATGGGTTGGGCAAGGTTTGATGAAATCTATGGGGAGTCATGTGATTCTAAGCACATCTTTTCACCCTCAGACCAATAGAAAATCAAAATAGACAATATAGGTTCTAAAGGATATGATCTGAGCATGTGTCCTTGATTTCGAAAGATCTTGGGAGAATCATATCCCCCTCCTCAATCTCTCTTGTAATAATAGTTTTTAGGAGATGATACATATGGATTCTTTTGAGGCATTATATGGTAGGCCATATCATTCACCCTTGTGACGGCTAGAGGTAGGTGAGGTATCCCTACTAGGTCCTTGTATTGTTCAAGAGACTTTAGAATAGGTTTAGTTGATCTGGAAGCATATGATAACTACTAAATCTAGATATAAATCTTGTGCCAATCGCCATTGAATACTTATAGAGTTTGAGGTTGGGGATAATGTTTTCCTTCGAGTATCGCCCAAGCTTGGGCATATACAACTACAGAAGAATGGAAAGATGTCTCCTCGTTACATCGAGTCGTTTGAAATTTAAGAGAGAGTTGGGCTGGTAGCCTATTGGTTACTACTACCTCAAAGGTACCGTGCCATGAACAATATCTTTCATGTCTCATAGCTTCGCCAATATCATGCCGACCCATATCATACCTTTGATCCTGAGGAAGTTGAGTTAGATACTGATGCTACCTTTGAGGAGTTTCCAGTGCACATTACTGACTGAAGCACGAAGGCTCTCCGAGGCAAGTCTGTCCCTCTCGTACGGGTGATATGGTAGCACGGGTGAGTACAAGATAAGACTTGGGAGAGGGAAGCCGAATTATATGCCCAATGGATAGATTTTTTCTCAGATAATGTTTCTTTACCCTTTGAAGGAGAACAAATGGGAGAGTTGTTTTAAGGGGTGAGGACTATAAGAACCTGGTTTTTCAATCAAGTACATATCATTTAAATTATGGTCTAAATATTTACCTTGGACCTAATATAAATTCTTAATGAGTTAGTAAAGTTTCTGAGGGTGTCTGGGGATTTTTTGGAGCCCGAAACCCATATTTTTGGGGAAAACAGTCTTGGCGCATGGTTAAGAGTAAACCATGTAGATTGTGTTTTTCTAGACAGATCCTCCTCGCATTGTTGGCACATGGTCGTGCAACCTAACCTTGTGAATTCCCCTTTTTTCCTAGGTACACGTGAATTACTTGCACATGGTTTGATGAAATTGTACAGATAGTGTTATTTCAGTCAGAACCATCTCACACGGTTCATGCACGGTTTGACAAACCATGCAGACAAACCGTGTGCCAACTAAAATTATAGGTCAATTTTCCAAAATTCCCTAAATGGTCTATTTCCCCCCTCTTCCTCCCTGATCTAAGAACTAGTGGGAGTAATCCCTTTCCTCCCATTTTGGAGCTTTTTGAAGGCCAAATCTAGGGATAAAGAGATCTCCTTCGTCCGATATCTGATCGAGCATCCATTCATCACGTTGGATGCGCAACGATCTACTCCGATCTGAGGAAAATAAAGGGTTGATACTAGAGGAGGAGATTCATAAAACCCTAAGGTGGGTGGTCTATAACTCATCCTTAAAGTTCATTGATTTTTGAATATTTGTGTGGGAACTACATATTTCATCAGAAGTTGTTTCTTAAATTTACATTCCATGATAATACATGTTAGAATCATTTAGTTTTTCTCTTTTCAAATATGTGATTAGTTGTTAGCGGTTACACCCACAACTCAATCCGCCCCATTTTGAAGGTTATTACAAATTTGGATTTTTCATGTTTCGGCAAGTTTGAGCCACCGTTCGGGTGTGCCTTTGCTTAAACTTCCAAAATGAAAGCCTTCTTATAATAAATGGCATGTTATTAATGAGAATTGCATAATGGCATGTACCATGTATGCTCAAAACTTGTCCCACCTAAGGTAAGTGTTCCAAATTTATTATTAAATGAAAAATATGAAATGGAAAGTATACAAAGTATATAACTTGTCCTAATCAAAAGTGATTGAATAAAGGATACATGTCTGTAGCACCCCTTTCCATATTGATGGAAGGTATCAGAGTGAACCTCTATAATTGAATATTTTTTAAGGGTTAATTGAGAATTGATTAAATGGTTGCAACACTAATTGGCCTATCCACACTAATAGAATACAAGGATTGAACCTATTGAATGATTACATTATTAAAATATCAAATAGGAATAGACTAACTTGATCTCACCTTGTATTTTGAGAGGATAATACCTTGGGTCTTGGGAACCCCATTCCGATTCAAGGATGTATTTTGCTTATGTTGATACCCACCTAGACTTTGGTTCTCGTCTATTCCTCGGATGCCCAATATACTATCGTAGGGTCCTTTGCAATATAACATGATACCTCAGATAAACTCCTTCAATCCATCATTGACTAGTAGGTGCCATGGTGAAAGCCCATAGGGCCCTATCCTTGCTTAGCCCCATTTTAACTTGGTCGACCACCTTGGACTCGGTAGGTTCCTTATTGTGGAATGCCTTAGATTACGCTCCTTGGATTACCCTCTTACCCCTTAGATAGACTCAGATACTTTTGATTTAGTGTTCCGTGAGATCTACGTTACCTTGGTTATTATCTTGGAACTCCCTCAGTAAATATCATTTTCAGGTTTCCTTGTTACGTCTTAGGACCTTCACTACTTATACTATCTCAAGGTGATGTCAGTGATGGATATGCCTCACATGACCTATTAACATTAAATGGTAATTACTTATTTAATGAACCAATTATATGTTCAGTCACCATCCAAGGGATGAAGCAGATACTTGGGTATTTAGTTATATTGTACTGTTTCCTTTACTTTATATATTCATTCCTGCACACTGCTATATTCCATTATACAAGCCGAATGTTATAGACACCATTGGTGGTGGCCCATTGAGATTTATATCACACCCTCTTCGGGCATCATTTGGTACCCCGATTATATTACATGGTTGCAGGTGTTGACAAAGGGAAGCATACGGCTTCAAACACTTTATTCCTTACTGTTAGGATAGAGCTTGATAGTAGATGACCGAGTTGGATCTTGAGATTATTGGAGTATCCTATGTTTTATTTTACCTTTTAGAACATGGTATGCTTATTTTATTATATCAATGTTCTCCAGTTTTCTAGTGACATTTCATTACATCATCATTTTTTTAGTTTATAAAGTTATTGTTATTCTTATTTATCTATTTCATAAGTTTTCTTTCTCTATTTAATTACATTGCTTCCACAATTCACTATTCATTTACAATATTTACACTATGTTGCACTCTACTAATGAGGGAATAGTCTTCCCACAGACACACCCTAGGCCCTCACTACTAGTCAGAAGCCTCTGGCATTCGAGGAGATGTGCTTGAGGCCATGTGGCCCACCAAGCTTAGGGCAACTTTTAAGTGGCATCTAGGTCCGAGACAGCACATGCTATACCTGGTGAACAACGGGAAAAATGAGAATTTGCGACGGGTTAGTTGCGACGGGATATAATCCCGTCGCAACAATTCCAACGAAAGAAGTATTTGCGACGGGATTGTATCCCCGTCGCAAATGGTCAATTATTTGCGATGGGGATACGAGTCCCGTCGCAATAGGTTTGGCGCGATTTGCGCGCCAAAACGCGGGAAATGTATTTGCAACAGGGGGATTTGACCCGTCGCAAATACCCGGCGGCGGTAAATACTATTTGCGATGGTAAAGGCACCCGTCACAAACATTTTTTCGGCAGGTCGTTATTTGTGACGGGTCCCGTCACAAATACCAATGCAGACGAGATTAATTGCGACGGGACCCGTCGCAATAGGCTTGGCATGATTTGCGCGCCAAAACGCGGGAAGTGTATTTGTGACGGGGGGCTTTAACCCGTCGCAAATACCCGGTGGCAGTAACTACTACTTGGAACCGGTCCCGTCGCAAATACCAATGCAGACATGATTATTTGCGATGGGGCCCATCGTAAATAGTCCCTCCACAATAAATCTAACCTATATATACACCTACCCGTTTTTTTTCAAATCACTCCAACTTCTCTCTTTTCCTCTCCTTCTCCCTCTTGAATCTTCAGTTAAAGAGTTTTTTTAATATTATTTTTTCATAAATATGTATGTTTATTTTAATAATAATAATATTATATTAATTTTTTATATTATTAATATTTGTATTATTATATTCATATTATTTTTATTTTTTTATATTAATATTTCATAATTATATTTTATATATTTTTTATTTTTAATATTATTATAATATTTCTTTTTATTAATAATAATAATAATAATATTATTATGATATAGTATTATATGATTTTTATGAATTATTTTATTTTTTTCTTATTTTACCCGTATTTGCGACGAGATTATTTGCGACGGGGTTTCCCGTAGAAAATAACTTTTTTTATATATAAACGAAAAACCATTTGCAGTGGGGAAAAAATACCGTCGCAAATATATTTTTTGCGACAGGCCCGTCGCAAAAAAATCTATTTGTGACTCCTTTTTCAGCAACGAGCCATTTGCGACGGCGCCCCATCGCAAAAGCCCTTTTGTGACGGGATCCCGTCGCAATTGGCCCATTGCAAATAAGCCATTTTCCAGTAGTGGTGGGGCTACACTTGGTGAGTATTATCTAGAAAAGGAGACAGTAGGTGTATCATCTTAGGATCCTCTTCATGCATAGTGGAAACTATTTATTCATTCACGGGCCTTCTTGTGGGTTCTGAAAGGGGAAATGGTCATGAACATTTCTATGTCCATTGTAAGGCTGCAAGGCTTCTTACAGATGCTGAGATTTCTCAAAGAACTCTCAAAATCCTCTTAGGTAGTTCCGGGAGATGATTATAGGGACCAACTCATATATAAAATTCTATATGAACATCATAAGTAGATGTTCCTAGGAAGTTGTTATGTTGAGAAAATTAATAAGTACCTTCCATTGGGTGTTAAAGTCGGTGACTCTCTCATTAAGACACTATTTAAATTTGAAGTGGTCGTCGATGATTTTCTTGCACGATGTGGAACTGAACTGGTAGAGGAAATATCTACGGAGGTCTTTTAAACTAGCAATGAACCCTATGGGTACCTGATTGTACCAAACAAACACAGGTCCTTCCAGTATCTGAAAAAAGCATCAGATCTTGGTGGCTTCTTGGTGTTCAACATTGGACCACACCTTGATGTGAAGTGGGGTAGATGTTGGAGTGGACCACCCATCCAATTAATGGGGGTGATGATGGGGTTAAAAAATTCTATGGTCACTCAAACATGATCCACCCATGTTGGGTACAAATTTTATTTAGGTAGAATTTCTACCTATCATGTTTCCAGAGCCTTGAGATGGGGGACAAGAGCAACTATCACATTATCTTGGTAAGTATTTGTGGTCATCAATGCATTGATAGGATCACCGACTTAGGGAGTGATATTACCTTGATATCGATGTGGATAATCATGCTGCTTAGGTGGGGTGGGAGACTCATATATCAGTTTTTTCCATATCCCCTAGCTTCTTCCATGACCAGGAACAATGGGACACCAATTTCAAATAGGGTCTCTAGACCAAGGAGGATCGAGTGCCCCATTGAAGGATATATGAGGTCCCTTCATATGTTGTCAGGTTCTAGGTGATTCTTAGTAATAAGGTCACCAATGATCCTTTTTTAGTCCTCAAACTCTTGAAGCTAGGCGGCTATCCTAGGGTTTGAATCAGACTTTGGTGCAACCTCAAATGGATCAGTGAGCTCGGGATGTTGTAATAGTGGGTTCCCTAGACCCAAATATGTATTAATTTTGATTACCATATAGTGTATAAAGTTTATTATACATGATTAATATTTACCATTATAGTGTAGATATTTATGCGTCCACTATTTAATGGTAATTTTTATAGATTGATGGTGATATCAAAATGTTATAAAAGATCCTAGTCTATAATGAGAACCTCACGATACTATGGAATTAATCTTAAATAGAGGTCCTATGGTCTAGTTACATATTAATAACTGGACAAAATAGATGCTGGAATATTAGGTGCTATGGGATCATAATAATTGAGACTTATTCTCACAAAGTTCTCACTTAGTGATATCTTATAGTGAGATCATGAGGACAAACCCTCCAATAGGAACACCACATGTTTTGGGTTTCATTGGATGTTCCTATCTATAAACATGTGTAATGGCCTCTTGACTTGAGATCATTACTAATGTGTACTATTTGATCACATACTTTGATGAAAATAAAAAAAACATGATAATGAAATGAAGGTGAGGTAGCTTGTGTTGGATGCGTCTTTGGTGGAATGTCATTGGTTGAATGGTCAAGAAAGAATTTGTCACTTCCAAGTTAAGGAAGGTATATATCTCAGGTAATGTTGATTAGGATAGTAGTACCTTGATAAATCCATGGCCATGGTCATCCAAGGTAAATCTATACAGTTAGATTAACAAAAAATAAAGCAAGAAAAGGGGCATGACACGGGTGTGCGTCCTGCTTTATGATATATTAAAGACAAAGTGATTATATTACATAGTGTGTGTTCGTGGGTTGGTTGTCACTAATGTGACAATCCATATCTCTTTAGGGGATAAGGTGGGTTGCTAGATCCCTCTCTTGGTCTATGAATAGTGTTCACTACTATCAAGATAAGGGCCAAGAGGGTCACACATAATAGTGTATTCAAGAATATTCCCTATTCAGTTGAATATGATTTTTGGACATGGTGGGACCCACCATTGGGGTCTGGGATTTTTACAAGGAGACACGATCATTGGAGAAATAAATAAATTCATATCATTCAAGTTAATAATAATGGGCATTGAGTTTATTTATTAAATGTATTTACAAGTTTTAAAATAAATACATGAAAATATTATTTGAACAAATATTAGCTTAAAATATTCAAGGTTCATTTAATATTTGTGGGAAGTAAGATCTGAGTTAATGGATCAATTATTATCACCTAATGTATTTATTATATTATAGGTAAGTGATAATAAAAATAAATGGTATTTTTGAATCAGATTAGTATTAAAAAATATTATTTATATAGTGTGTTAATTATTTGGGATTAGGCTAGCATTTCTGGGTAATTCTATTTCGAACTATAATTATAGGTGTAGAGGGATTTTCCAAGGATTATTCATGAGATTTCTCTCTATTCTTCTCTCTCCCATGTTCTAGAGAGATAGAGGGAGGCTCTAGATCTAGGAGCTCAGAATGAGATATCTCTCATGCATCGTAAAAATGTCGATGTGGTGGTCATCAGAGCATCGAAGGTATCTTTGGAACTCAAAACTATCACCAGTATTACAATGGTTAGAATTACCTCATTTTCTTGAAGCATGTGTGGAAGATCTAGAGGAATTCAACTTCAAATTCTATGAGCAGTGATCACTAATGATGAGAATATTTTGAGCGCGACTTCAGATATAAACCAGGTATTTTATGGTTTTAATTTTTTACATAATTTCTCTCACGTGTGATCCTAAGGAAGTAATCGGGCAACGATTCTCCGAAGTTGACAAGTTCATGTCATTTGTCGGTGATTTTTTTAAAAACTCATTTTTGGGGATTCCACTGCATGCCCGATACCTTAAATTGATATCAAAGATATGCGTGATAATTTTAATCCAAATAAAGATTAAATTTTTATTAAATTTAGAAAAAGGGTGTTTTTTTGTCCCAACGTCACAAACCGCATATTAATATGACATCTGATGACCATTCTGTGTTCATACAAAGGTTTAGATCAGATTTAAAACCGGTTGTTTTATGGGTTAATTACTTAGAACATATTTTAAATATATAGGTTGTTTTAATACAAGGGTAGCGACCATTGAAATTAGATGAATCCAATTTTCTAGAGATGTTATCGATGACCGAAATAGTTTTTTCCGATCAAACTATAATTCCACCAGAATTGTTTTTAAAAATAAAAGTTTTCTAAGCCTAAAATTGAGTCTCTGGAATGTGATGCTTTTGTTTTTGATGGTCCATTGGTCTTCAAACCAAAAAGTGGATATGTCCAATAGGTCTTGCCCCTGGCCACTACGAGGGACCCCCCGCTCCACCGCCTGGACCAGCCTCCTGTACAACACTCTTCCATGACCCACCCTCGCCCCTCCTGTTGTCTTGGAGAAGACCCACCGATATTAGGGTGTTGTACCATAGTGGAAGGGGGACGAACGGGTCCCCACATTTTGAAAATTTAATCTTGACACCCCATTTGTTTTTTTCCTATTTTCCTTTTGACAAAACACACTATCACCCACCGCCTTTACCTGGTTGGTATCTTGTTGACCTAGGGAAGAAACAAACACTATTTGTTTTTATTTTTTAAAAATAAATTTTCTAAAAACCTATCACATAGGTTAGTAAAAAATATTATTATTACAATAAAATTATTATTATAATTTAATTCAACACCGACTGAATATCATATCACCAGAATAGTATTTTCTGGTGATGAATTAATATTTCATTAATTTAATTTTCAACCAAAATTAAATTAATTATTTTAATTCATTTTTTGATTAAATTAAAAGTTATTATGGGTTAATTAATTTAATTTTGCGTTAAATTAAATTTATTTATTTATTTATTTTTAGGTTTTAAAATTAAATTTATTAATATGATCGAATGACAGAAAATTATTGAATTAAAAAATAGAGTGAGATTTTAATTCAATAAAATTCCCTTAGAAATTATTTAATGCAGGTATAATTTTTATTTTTATATTGAATTTTTAAATATGCGAGTTAATGCGTATTTACTGGTCATGAGCTATGGAGCAACCAATGCATGTTTGGTATTTTTTATTTTTTAATTATTTATTTCATGATGGTTTGTAATAATTAATTAATAAAATAGTGATTTGTGTATCATATTCGAGTCATTATATATGTATATATATATATATATATAAGGAACTGTATCCAATTCAGAGTTGTATTTTATACTCCCGAGTTCCTCTCGCTTGCGAGTGAGTACTGTTGTATAATGAAAAAATGATAAATGACGCACATCATGCCAAGTGTTGGCGACACAACAGATAGGAGATGAATGCATTGAATGAGCAGATGCTACAACTTGAGTTGTAAGTGACGCGACTCAAGGAATATCCTTTAGGGTATAGGTTGATCCATTATTCACTCAATGGATCAACCATTAGAATCAGCTCATGATTAGGTCGTCATTTTATTTTTTCATGGTTTATTATTTTTTTGAATGTCTAGTTTATACGCGATCACATAGAAATAATAAATAATAATGAAAGATAAAATGAACATGTGATGCGATAGTATTTTCTATTTCTTACATGGTCAGTTGTGAGTGAGATAATATAGTACGTTCTAAGAAGATAGAAAATTATTTCTTTTGTCACATAAAAATAATAAAACCATCAAAGAAATATTAAGTCATTATCGCCTTCCATCATTAAAATTTGAACAAAACCGAGTGTTTGGGGTGCTCTTCATGACAAAGATGAGGGTTCCTCTTACTATCTAGGAGTTTTTATTAGAGTGCTGGGTTGAATTAACTAAAAATGTAGAAAATAAGTTGCCAAACCTAGATTTTTTTAATTTTAGAGGTAAGCATTGAGTAAATGAAGTAATGATTTATGAAGTTGGGACATCACTCAATAGATCAAGAAACTGCATGTTCATCTGGTTGGTCAGCCAAACACCTAACTTGAACCCTCCAAGTGGTGGTATAGCCAAATATTATAGACTATGAGGGGAGGTTTTAGGATTATTTATATTAGAATGCTCAAGTGACAAAGTTTTACGATTCTAGCATAGAGGGTTCCTAGAATTTGATAAAATAGTGGGAGACATTTAATGATTTAATTAATTAATCAAAATGTCTAAAACAATAATCAGATAAAAAGTACTAATCTACTAAAATTTACTTTTATAGAAAATGTTATGTTATACCACAATAAATAATAGTGATAAATAATGGACAAAGTAAATGTCCACATCATCATGAGTATCCAAGAATAGTATGGGTGCTTGCGCATAGTAATGTGATATAGGAAACTCAAGGTGCCAGTGTCCCCAACACCTGTTAAGTCGCCTCAAGAAGCAAGGGTGAGAAATTTCTTATAGGAGACTCATGTATAATTAATATAATGGTTATCTAATTATGTTATCATCAATTTATGATTCTAATTCCGGTCGCTACATCCATTCATGTATGATATAACATGTAGTCTACTCTCCAAGAAGTCTATGAGGAGAAAGTGAAGCAAGATATGGATGATTGATTATTACACCAGCATGTGTAAATTGAAAGACAGATCATGATCTTTCAATTAATCCCTTACCATATCACTTCCACCTATTTACTCAAGTCGGGTTTTAGGTTGAAAAATGAATAGTATAGAGTAAATGATTCATTACCTTTTTAGGTAAGGATATCCAGGTAAATAAGAATATAAAACATAGATTAATCATTAATTATTATGGAGAAAAAATTAAAAGGTAAGAAAAACGGTCGATGTCAAGTAATGTCAGAATCATATTTGCAATATCCTTAAATGAAAGAGGTATTAATAGAAGTTATTTTCTTTGCATATCCTAAAATAAAATAATGGATGTTTAAATGAAATTAACTAAATTAAAGAATCATGCTACCACTTCTTCTTTAGGAATATTCATCAATGTAATGTTTCGGTTTTAGTTATTAAGTATTCAATACAATATGATTATCACATATGTGTATTGATATACAATAACAAAGTAAGTATAGAAATATTACTTCAAATCAGGTGTATTCCCCAAGTGGCTGAAAAAGGGAGAAACCTAGGACAGTGGTGAGAAGTACACAACTTCTTTATTACCAAGTGAAAGATTCATGTAGAACTATTATTGAGTATAACCAAAACATTAATCTCATGTGTCCTTGGACACAATGAGACATTATTCTAGGTTCATGAATTAATGTTGTGTTTGGTATTTAATACTCAACCAATAGTTCAGTAATATGTGAATTGTAGGCAATACCAAATGAATATAAAATGTAAGACTTTACAACTAGTTGTGGAAAGATAATTTTTTTTCAATAAAAACATAAAGAATACATCAAGGATATGTCTGGTTTGGTATTTAGGATTGGTACATCTAAACAACCTCAGTATTGTCGACATCTTTAGTTTGGACTAAGAAACCTTTATAAATAAAGGTATGCCACAAAGCTTTCAGAATTAGTTTAGTAAGAGAGAACAAACTATTCCATGAATAAGCTAGAGGTATTTATATACTTCATAATATTCCTTTAAGTAATTATGTAATGGTAAGGTGAATTATATACTTGGTCAGAAGATACAAGTTTCTTCGAGCCGACATGCCAAAGAATATCTTGACTATGCAATCATCAATCATGATAATGTAGCATAGAGTAATTCCAAAACGCACATTACCTTATCTGCATCATGACATTAATGTTAATAAGGAGGATCAATGATGTAGTCCTACATGTTAACATTGATCAACAAAATATATTGTGGAGAAATTCCTAAATGCACATTTTATACATCAGAGTTATGATGTAAGGATTATTAATGTTGGAACTTTCAGAATCTTACATTATATTTCATGGTGTGATTTTCAAATAACAGGGATATCCCATAACTATATTCCAACTATCATGAAAAATGGATATCATATAAGTCATAGTATGATGGAAATCCATTATTTCATAGGAAATGTGTATATATGAAAAGAGTTTGTTAGGAAATAAACAAACTTACATCAAGTACAAACACATAATGAATATAAAGTAATTAACCTAATTATTTCTTAGGATATTACATAAATCCCTAATATAGAAAGTTGTAGTCAAGTGATGGACTACATTTCTATAAAAGGGTGCACATATCTTTAGAGATAGTGGGAGCTATATCGACTTAGGTTTAGTCAATGCTTAATAATCACAAGAAGTTGGCATTGGAACTAGTTCCACATGATCATGTGGAAAAAAGTATGTTACAGAGACACATACAATATATGAAGGATAAAACGATGGTGATGGTTTTCGTATTCACCACGATTGGTGATCTATTATTCACTGTGAATAATATTTCCTACTGGTAAGAAGTATATAGAAATTATCTAAGATTGACAAGACTAACTAAAATTAAATAATGGATTCTATGTATCAAAGTGAAATGGGGCTTATTATTTTAAATACCATGGTTGGTATTCATGTGAGTTGATACACGGACGGTACAAGTGTAGTACCGATAAGGCTCGATTGGTAATAAAAAGTCAATATACCTAAATCCATTAGAATTTTACTTGTCATAGATACTTTCTATGATCATATTATTAGGCATTGGATGTCATGACCATCAATCATGGAAGGTGTCTATACAACGCAACTAGAAAAAGATGGTCACGTCATAGAATTATAATAAAGGTTGCAAGTTACTGAAGTCCAATTTAGGATTGATGTAAGCAAAAGGATCATAAAATATTCATTTGGAATGAATGTTTTCCATGTGTCTACCAGAGGTTAGTGATAACACCCATGTTTTTAAAGTAAAATATGTTAAAAAACATATGGAAAATAGATATTGGTCTCACAGTTAGTTAATATTGGGATGAAATTTATTCTCCAGTGATTGACTTAAAGTAGAAACCTAAGTTCTAGGTAACATGATCTATCGAGGTAGATCTAAATTTTTCTTGGACCTAGTCAATTGTACATATAGTAAAATGGTATTGAAAAAAAAATACAAACTAGAACAATTAAAGAGAATATTTGTTACCAATGTCCCGTGGAATATATCTCTCCAGGTTGACATGACTATGACGTGGAAGGAGATTGATGTGATAAGTTGAAATCCACATGCTTAAGAAATGGGTTAATAATTCATTCCATGATTTGTGAATGGATTTATATTTATAGGAACTAATAGAAAATAGACCTATCCCCATGGTTTTCCCCAAAATCGTGGGGATAGGTACCCCTACACCCATGGTTTTTGAAAACTGTGGGCATATGTAACTTTTCAGGACCAATACCCATGGTTTTGGAAAACCTTGGGTATAGGGGGGGGTTCTATCCCCACAGTTTTACAAAACCTTGGGGATAAGTCCTGAAAAGTCACCTATCCCCACAGTTTTGGGGAAAAACGTGGGGATAGGTATGAGCTGAAATATGTATACCCACTGTTATGAAAAACCGTGGGTATAGCTTTCCCGTGTGTGCGTGGGGAATTTTTTTCCCCGTGGGAAGGAATTTTTTTTGGCGGGAGTCCTATACCCACGGTTCTTCCCTCTATACCCATGTTTTATATAACTATATTTAACTATATATATATATATATATATATAGACATAGGTGATGTTAGGGTAGTGGTTAGACGTGGTGTTTCCAGCGAAGAGGTTGTGGGATCGAAACCCGCCGCCTGCATTATTTTATGATTTATACCCACGATTTTGAAACTGTGGGTAAAAGACTTTGAAACCATGAAAATTGGGTATGTTTTGTTTACACGGTGGTAAAACAGCTATATGCATGGTTTTGGAAAACTGTGGGTATAGGCTGGGGGCCTATACCGACGCCTTTCCAGCCCATGGTTGCCAAAACCGTGGGTATAGGCTATACCCACGGTTTTGGGGGCTATACCCACAGTTTTGAACTGTGGATATAGGCCGCTTTTCTAGTAGTGAGGATATACTTTATATTAGAAAAATATAAATTATATCTAGGATCACTACAAGGTAAGAAATCAAAGCTATCCATTTGTACTTAGGCTAGTATAAAAGATATGTACATGGTAAGTGGAGAAGAAAGGATACTAGTTTTGAGAAACAAAAGTAGTATTCCTTAGATCTATGTGATAGGATATCATAATTAGGATAATTTGATGACCAAGACAAGATTATATAAGATAGTGGTGGCCATACCTACAAATATTGAGTACGTTGCAGCTAAGAAGCAGTTATTATTTGCAACCATTTGTTCCAGTTCTTGGAATCACACCTAGTAAGTTTAGCATTATCATAATATAAATTATGATATTCTTATAGCCAAGATGTCAAGTTATGACACTATAAAAAAGGGATATACTTAGGGATAACAACTCTTGAGAAGTTTTACTCAAGGATATGTGGTCAATAATAGCAGAATAGCCACACGACAGAATCGTGGTAGGCCCAACAACTAAAGCTGTTACTCAGAAGAAACATGATCTTAATCATGAGAGAGATAAAAAAGTATAGTAATCATGTTCCCTCTAGTTCAAGTGGGAGTGTTGTAATAGTGTGTTCCCTAGAACCAACTAAGCAATACTTTTGATTACCATATCATGTACACAGTTTATTATACATGATGAATACTTACCATTATAGTGTAGATATTTCTACATCCACTATTTAATGGTAATTTCCATATATTGATTGCAATATCAAAAGTTAATAGTAGATACCATGTTATAATGAGAACCTTGAGATACCATGACATTAATCTTAAACAAAGCTCATATGGTTTAGTTACATCTTACTAACTGGACATAGTAAAATTTTCACGATTAGGTGCTGGGGGATCATAAGCATTGAGACTTATTCTCATGAAGTTTGAACATGGTGATCTATAGTAATGAGATCATGAGGATAGACCCACTAATAGGAACAACACATGTTTTGGGTGTCATTGGATGTTCATATTTATGGACATGTGTAATGGTCTCCTGACTTGAGATCATTACCAATGTGTTATATTTGATCGCATAATTTGATGAAAGAAAAAACCCATGATAATTAAATCATGGTGAGTTATCTTGTGTTGGGTGTGTCTTTGGTTTCATGACATTTGTTTAATGGTTAAGAAAGTAATTGTCACTTCCAATTTAAGGAAGTTATATATCTTGGGCCATGTTGATCAGGATGGTAGTGCCGTGATAAATCCATGGCCTTGGTCATCCAAGGTAAATCCATATAGTTAGATCAACAAATAATAAATCCTTAAAAGAGAGAAGAAACATGTGTGCATCCTTATTTATGAGACATTAAATACAAATAGGTTATATTACAAAGTGCGTGTTCATAGGTTGGTTGTCGCTGCTGTGAGAATTCTTATCTCTTCGGGGGCCATAATGGGTTGCTAGATCATGCTCTTCGTCTATGAAAAATATTAACTACTATTTATATAAGGGCCTAGAGGGTCACACATAATAGCATATTCAAGAATCTTCCCTATTCAATTGAATATGAGTTTTGGACATGTTGGACCCCACCACCGGGGTCTGAGATTTTTCCAAGGAGATAGGATCACCAAAGAAATAAATAAATTCACATTATTCAAGTTAAGAATAATGGGAATTAAATTTATTTATTAAATGTATTTACAAATTTTAAAGTAAATACATGAAAATAATATTTGAATGAATATTAGCTTAAAAATATTTAATGTTCATTTAATATTTGTGGGAAGTACGAGTCGAGTTAATGACACAATTATTATCAGATAATATATTTATTATATTACAGGTTAGTGATAATAATACTAAATGATATTTTTAACTTAGTTTAGTAGTAAAAATAATATTTATATAGTGTGTTAATTATTTGGGGGCTATGATGACATTTTTGGGTAATTCTATTTAACACTACAAATAGAGGAGTAGAGGGATTTTTTACAAGGTATGTTGACAAAGAAGGTTTACATGGTCAGTTGTGGAGTTCTAGAGAGATTTTTGACAAGTTATGTTGACAAAGATGCAATAAAAATAAAGGACGCTTGGAAGGTGGTAGAAAAAGTCCATATACAGGGTGGCTCCATTTTCTAGTGTTTGCCAATTTTTAGGGTCCAAAGCCTAGAGTATGGAAAAAGGTGTTTTTGGAAAAGGATGTATTTTCATGTAAAAGAAAAAAATTATGCACATGAGTGATGGTGATTTTAAATGTTGCACACAAGAAAGGATTCAGGATCACCATATCAAAATATAGCAAAGGAAAAAAGTTCATAAAAGATTTGAATGTCTGCAAAAGATGAGTTTGCGCGACAACAACAGAGTTTCATGCATCCAAAAAATAGAGATGGAGTTTTTGTGAAAAAGGATTTTATGTTCCAAATGAGATTTCAAATCATTATCTTTTATGCTTGGGGAAATATTATGCGCATAGAGGAAGGAGCGTAAGGATTTTTCACATAGGGTCAATTGGGTCTATAAATTGACGGCTACCCCCATGATTTCAATAGTTTGACCCTTAGAGAAAATTAGGGTTCTGAATCGCATAAGTGGTGTGCTCAAAGAGAGTTTCATGAAAAGAATAATAGTTTTGTGAAAGTTTGAATTCTGAGATAAAGTTAAAAGTTATTCCCAAGTTGATAAAGTTGAGCGTAAAACATTGAAAGGTTGCGTGAAATAGAAAGTGTTAGCCAGAAGGAATTTACTAGTAAATCTGTGGTAAAGTGGTAGTCATATTGTCAATGAAAGTGGAACTTAATGATATAATTAATGATGTGTAAAACATATCAATTCAATTAATCAAAGTAGGATCTTATGAATAAGCCGCGAGCACACTACAATTGAGAGATGAATGATCTTTCATTTTGTTATTGGTTGTAAACTAGGAGGGATAGTGAGTTAACTCTGAACATTTTAACATCAATGCACTTTAGTGGATTTCTTACATAGGCACATTTCCTTTTTATACTCCTTGGATGTAGCCTAGTGTGGGTGAAAAAGTAAAATTTCTATGTCTCATACACTGTTTCATTTATTTTCATACAAAGCTATGGGAAAGGGTGAGAATATAATTTTGTTTAATGAAGAAACATGATCTAAAGGGGTATTTGTTTTAATTATTCACACCCTAATTCACATCCCCTCTCAGGGTATTCAACCTATTTGGGATAATAATTGGTATCACAGTTCAAGGTTAATTTTAGTGTTTCTCTCAAAAAGTTGTTAATCATAAAGGGATTCTGATTTTCGATGGGAAAAATTTTCAATTATGGAAGAATCATATGTAGTACTATTTAAAATCCCTAGGCATGGATGTCTATATATAAACAAAATATGGTATTTCTTCCAGTATAGATAGTGGTGCTTTATTAGAAGCTGACAAAATGTAATTGGATGTTGACACCATGAGAATCAATGCATGAGGGAGAGCCTTATAAAATGAACTTTATAAAAAGGTGATTTAATGTAATCCAACTCATTCCATGTGGGAAAAACTATTAAATATCTATTAAGGTGATTCAAAAGTTAGAGAAGAGAAACTTCATGTTCTGTGGAACAAATATGAGGATGTGAGAATGAACCCCAATTATTATGTTGATGCATTCTTTGATTAGGTAAATGTTGTTGTGGAATAAATGTGTGGTATTAGAGAAATTATTAAAGATGTTAATATAGTTAAGTTCATCTTGAGAATACTTCCACCATGTTTCAATCCAATAGCTTATGTTTTTGAAGATAAATATCCAAAGGATATGACACTGGATGGCTTACACAGTACTCTTGTTGCGTACGAGATGAGAAATGAAGATATTGAATCTATGGAAAAGGGAATTATATATATGTGACATTAAAGGATATTAATAATCTCACCATTGAAAATGGACAAGAATAATAACATATGGATGATTTAATGTCATTGCTTTCCTCAAATCTTCAAAGAGGAAAAGGAAAGATCAAAGGGAAAATCCAACTTGCATGCTTTCGATGCAAAAAAGTTGGACATCTTACAACAAGGTGCCCCAATAAATTTCAAGATGATGATGAGGATGAAGTTTAAATTCAAATGAAAAATTATTCAAACTATGTGAAAGGTAAGAAAAATTTTAAGGGAAATTTTATCAAAAAGAGGAATCTTCTTTCATAAGAAAATGACAGTTTAGATGAATCTGAGGTTGAATAGGTGGAGAACTACAAGGATAGTGGATATAATTATTTTGTGGATGTTTTAGGTAAATCTAATAAAAAGGAATAAAGTTATATTAATAAATAATAGGTCGAAGTAAGAGTTGATATAAATCCTTAATTGGAATCCTCTCTTGAAAATATAGATGCTTAGAGATAAAAAAAAGAAATCCAACAATGTGGTTCATGATTCCAAAATTTATATGCAATATTAGAAAGAAGAGAAGTATGATCTAAGGAAATAAATTGAGAATATCAACTCCTAATTGATAGAGGAATCAGAAACAGTTAGTGGGTATAAACTCAATGTTGAAGAATATAAAAGGTTTATCGATGATTTGAATAACACATAAAAATAAAAAATCAAACACATTGAAGAACTTAAAGAGGAAGTCATAGATCTTTGATGAAAAGTTAAGGATAAAGAAAAAATCTTGATTCCCAATATGTTATTGGAAAAAATAGACCATTCAGGTGATATAAAATAAAGAATTAGAGTATAGAGGTCCAGAAAAAAAGAAGCAACAATCAAGTTCGAATGATAAGGCCAATATGAGGACCAATCGAAAACAAAAAGCTGTGCTGATTGATGTCAGAACACAAGAACCTACTCTGATATTAAATATTGATTTGGGTATGAAGTAGAACTAGAAGATTCAGATAACCCAAGGGACAACTAGTAGTGTAGAAGTGACATGCATGAATGAACCCTGTATCCAGTGTTATTTTTATAGAAAGATAGGACACTCACAAAATATTTGTTCCATAGCCAAGAGATACCAAAGGGAATAAGAACAAATAATAAAGAAAAAAATATCTCAATACTATTGGATATATTTTTGTGGTTATTATTATTGTTGTGGAGTCTTTGGACACATGGCTAGATATTGTACATTAACCATGCAGACGAATGTGCCTAACCATAACCAAATTGGTTGCATGTAGTGAATCAATTAATCACCATGTGAGATGAAAACAAAAAAAAATCGATTAATAGCTCTTTATAATGAAGTCAGTCCACCATACTCCGAGGAAGATTAATATTTTCAATCTATATTGAGTATGAAGTCAAAAACATAAATCAAAAAGAAAATAGCTGAGAAGACAGTGGTTTCAAAAATTGATCTTAAAGTATCAGATCATTCGAGTGCATGGAACCTTGATAGTGGATGCACAAACCATATGGCTAGAAATAAAGATCTTATTAGAGGCATAAAATATGAAAAGTAAGGTGTTTTTTAAATTTTGAGATGATGAAGGCCTGGAGATAATTAGCTCAAGAAAATCTAAGTTTGGGGGAAAAGAAATAAGACATGCTGATGTATTAATCATTGAAGGTATCAATCACAAATTGTTTAGTTTCAGTCAACTATGTGACTTGTGACATGATATAATATTTACTAAGAATATTTTTATTGTCAAATGAAGATATGGTGCGTTTTTTCTATGTGAAAAAGAAAAAAAGGGAATCTCTACCTTGTAATTGGAGAAGAATATATGTGATTTTTATCCATAGAGAAGGAAAATAGGTTGTGGCCTAAACTTCTTGTCCATATATTCAAACCATTACTCGAAGATATGGTAAAATGTGATATATATTGAGACCTACCTAAGCTATCATGTGATTTTACTCGTACGTTCCATTATTTTTAACAAGGGAATATTATCAGAAATATGTACAAGGAAACATAAAAAAAGCAAATCAGAGTGCCTGAATTGGTCTATAAAGATGTATGTGGACTTATCTCCCTAAGATATATTGATGGTAAGAGGTATTATGTTATTTTCATTAATGATTTCAGCAGGATGGCATGGGTATTTTTCATTTCACACAGGTACGATGTGTTTAGTTGCATAAAACAATATCAGAGGGAATAAAAAAACATGATTGAAAAAATATTCTGATGTTTTGTACTGATAATGGTACATAATTTAAAAAAAATAGGTGGAGTATTATCTCGAGAAACATGGGATAAGGAATCAAATCTCAGCTATGATAATGTCTCAAAAAAATGTAGTGGTTGAGAGGAGAAATTTTATTATAAACAATATGGCCAGAACAATGCTTATTGAAAAAGACCTATGAGAAAATTTTTGGAAGGAAGTAGTCTTAAAATCATTATACATATCTAACAAAGCTCTATTGTGTTTGAAAGAAGAAAAGCCTTTGTATGAGATGTGGTATGGAAATAATCCAACATTGAAATAATTTTAAATATTTTTAAGTAAGTGTTTTATTTTTAATAAAGAGAAACACAAGAAATTTGAGTCACATGGAGATTAGGGGATATTCCTTGTCTAATTAGGAAAATTAAAATCATATAAATACTTAAATAAGAGGATGATAAAAGTAGTTTAAAGCAATGATGTCACTGTAGTGGAAAATGAAAAATATCTTTAACAACATAGTGAATAGTTCCCTAATGAAAGTGATGAGGAGGTAAGAAACACATGGGGTGAATAAGTGGAAAATGTTGATTCAGAAGAAGATACTAATGATGAGAAATAAGAAGTAAAATCTATAACTGTGTAGAAGAAAAATAGTCGAGATGAAATTGACATGAAAAATATCATTAGTTATCAAGAACCACTAGTTCAAACATGAATAATGAATTCCATAAAATATACATATTTCTTATCTTAGGTAGAGCCTAAATGTTATGAGGAAGTAGTTTGTGATGAAAATTGGGTTCATTCTATGAATGAAGAGAAAGACCAAATTGAGAAGAACCAGACATGGGATATTTTTTTGAGACCAATGGATAAGAACATCATTAAGACTAAATGGGTCTTTTTCAACAAGATGAATGAATATGGTGTAGTGATTTAAAACCAAGTGTGACTAGTGTGTAAAGGGTTCTCCTAGATAGAGGGCATCAATTTTGATGAAATATTTTCACCTGTTGCAAGGCTAGAGATAATCAAATTATTCGTGGCCATAACTGTGAAAAGAAAGTTAAAAGTTTTCAAGATGGATGTCAAGTCATCTTTTCTGAATGGGGTTCTGGAATAAGAAGGTTATATTGAGCATCCAAATGGTTTTCAAATTCATGAATATGAGAATAGAGTATGTCGGATGAAAAATTCTCTATATGGGTTGATGAAAACATTGAGAGCGTGGTATTCAAGGCTCGATCAGTTTCTAAAGAAGCTCAATTTTTTGCATGGTTGAGTTGATTAAAATATATATTTCAACAATTATAGTAATGAAATGATGATGGTACTGGATTATATAGATGACATATATTTGGTGGATCAGTCAAAGAATAGTGCAAACAGTTCATTGGATTCATGAAAAGTGAATTTTAAATGTCTATAAATTGTGAACTAACATTTTTCTTTGGTTTATAGGTGACACAAAAGGGAGAATGGAACATTTATTTATAAATCTAAATATTATAAGGAATTTTTTAGAAGATTTGGAATGGATAATTCAAAAGTGATGATGAATCTGGTGGCTACCCGGATGAAACTATAAGGGGATAGTAAGGGCAATGCAGTTAATGTAATATAATAAAGGAAAATAATTATAAGTCTATTGTAATTGATAGAGACAAGACATGATATTTTTTTACACATTCTAAGAAGAACGATATCAAAACAATCCCAATGAAATCCACTTTCTTATAGTGAAAATAATACTTTGGTATATCAAGGGCATGATGGATTTTGGTTTGCTGTATGACGAAAAATATCAGTAAGAGTTGTTGAGATATACAGATGCAGATTGGTATGGATCGACTAGTGATAGAAAATAAACATCAGGTGGTTCATTCTAACTTGGTAGATTGTTTATTTCTTGTCTAATAACAAAACAATATCACATTTAGTTGATCACTGCAGAAGTTGAATATATTGCAGCTACTCAAGCATGCACAAATTTATTATGGATGAATCGGTAGCTTGATGACATGGGGGTTGAAGTGAAGTCTCCAATCAGAATCCATTGTGATAATTGAAGTTCTACAAATCTTATAAAAAATCTAGTCCATCACTCAAGGACAAAGAACATTGAAATCAAATATCATTTTATCAAGGAGAAGGTGGAGAAATGGATTATAAAGTTAGAGTACATGACTATAAAACTGTAGGTTACATACATTCTAATGAAGGATTTACCCAAAGAAGCATTTGCACAACATTGACTGGATTTGGGAGCTCAGTCAAATACCTACACTTGAAAATGTGTGGATGTGGGCCCCCTATCCTTAAGGCATGGTGTGATTTTTCCCTACTATGTTAATCTGTGTTATTTACCTTATTGCAGACCATAATGAAGTGACCTTTAGGTTCATTGACAAAGAGGGAGAAATTGTTGCTATTAATGGGTAGAAAATGTATTAATCAAGAAAGTGGGATAATATGATAGGGTAGCTGTTCCATATGGGCAGTTTTCAATGTTTTAAAGGTTACCGGTTTTTGACATACCATGAAATTCATATGTGACATGATAAGAGTTCAGTGCTATGTGGAAACATTTCATGGATATCAGAGATTATCTTGGACATTTTAAGCATTCCAAAGCATGAGAACCCAAACAATAAATTAGGGGGAGTTTTAAATCTGATGACACTAAAGGGGATCTATTAAAGGATATATATCATGACAGATAAAGCTCATGATGAAAGAAATTGACTGGTTTTAGGAATGAACAGTTTCATTGAATAGATTTGTATGCTACTTTTGTTTCTCATGATGAGTATGCATTATGTGGGATAATAGAGTGTGTTGAGTAAATACTTGATCACTATATGAATAAAAAATATGCGACTATTGGTAGAATATGGAATAATATTTAACATGGTATGAAAATGTGAAGAGTTTTCAACAAATATAAAGGGGGTGATTATTGGAAAAAAATACCTCATGGTAATATTAGAGTGTTTTTGGGTAGATTATGTTTATTTATAAAGAATGTTTCCATGGTCTGTTGTGTATTTCCACAGATATTGTTGATAAGGTATGTTGAAAAATATGAAATACAAAGAAATGGATGCTCTGGAGGGGGTATAATTTTTTTTTATACAAGGTGGCACCATTTCCTAGTGATTTCCAATTTTTGGATTCCAATGTATGGAGTATGGAAAAAGGTGTTTTTGGAAAAGGAATTATTTTCACATTAAAGGAAAATTTTTCATGTTGTAGTGATGGTGATTTTCAATTTTTCACACAATACATGATTCAGGATCACCAAATCAAAATACGACAAAGTAAAAAAGTGTGTGAAAGATTTGAATGTGCGTGAAATATGAGTTTGCGCAATAACACTAGAGTTATGTGGATCCATGAAATAGATATGGAGTTTGTGTGAGAAAGGATTTTACACACCAAATGTGATGTCAAATTGAGATCTTCTACGATCATGGAAATATTACATGTGTAGAGGAAGGCACAAAGGGATTTTGCGCATAAGGTTGGATGGGTCTATAAATTTATGGCTACCCCATCATTTCCATAGCATGAAACTTAGAGAAAAGCAGGTCTCTGAATCATGTAAGAGGTGTGAACAAAGGGATTTGTGCACAAAGAGAGTTCCACACAAATCATAAAAGTTTCATGTAAGTTTGAATTTCGTGAAAAAGTTAAAATTTGTGTGCAGTTTGATAAAGTTGTGCACAATACATTCAAAGGTTGCGCAAAATAAAAAGTGTGAATTAGAAGGGACTACCCAGTAAATATATGGTAAAGTGGTATTCATTTTTTGATGAAAGTGGAGCTCAATGATACACTAAATGAGGTGTAAAATATATTTATTCAGGTAATCAAAGGAGGATATTCTAAAGAAGTAGTGAACACACTTCAGTTTAGAGAGAAATGAGCTTTCATTTTGTGATTGGTTGTAAACTAATAGAGATAGTGAGTCTACTCCAAATATTATAATAGTGGTTCCCTTTAATGGATTTGGTACATAGGCACATTTCCTTTATATTCTCCTTTTATGTAGTCTAGTGTGGGTGAACCAAGTAAAACTGTTTTGTCTCGTACATGATTTTATTTATTTTCATACATTTCTATGGGAAAGAGAGAGAATATTGTTTTGTTTAATGAAGAAACAAGATTCGAAGGGGAAGTTGTTTTAATCTAGTATACAGTAATTCACCCCCTTCTTAGGGTACTTATCCTAGTTGTGATAACACACGCAAGATGATAAACACAGATGATGGACCCTTGGAACTACCGACAGACTTATCATCCTAGGTTGGGATGTGAGATGGAGATCCCCTTTCTCTCTCATCTGGGTTTCTTTTATGAGAATATGTATCTTTGTTGTTGGGTTTCATTTCCATCTTGTTTAGTTTGAGCAGACTTCTTCTATCATGTCCTCTATTTACCCCCTCCAGTTTTCAAGGAATCCTATTGGGTATCTATATTCTCACCCCTATATGGGATTTACCCTCACATGCAGTGTCTTATACAGATGATGGACAGGTCGATGGTGATTTTAGGGTAGTATATGGATACTCAGGTGCATTTTCCCATGTATGGTGACAGGGGTTTAGATATTTGGATCCAGGCTCTCTCAACATTTCTTTTTTAGTTGTTTTCATATTGGGGAATCTTTTCCAGTTCAACCTATATTTTTTCCCTTTAATTTACAGATTATGATGTCATGCTCTTTTTTATTCCATAGAGGTTGTTACATGCATGGTTATTACTCTAGATGTTACTGTCTTTTCTTTTTATTCCTCTACACTTATGCATGGAGATGGTTGGGTGTGTGCATATAGGTACATTAGGCAAAGAACTACCATATTAGTTATGACTTTTGGAACTTGTCTCTAGCCCTTGGCCTATTGAGATAGGCTTGGGGTTGTCACGACTCGGCCTTCTGCTGGCCAGGTGGGCCCCATGGGTAAGGTTGTGAAAAATTGGGATTAGAGGGGGTACCACTTAGTAGATAAATGACCCACACCCTAGTCCATTGGGGGGGGTACCACTCAGTAGATAAAGGACCCATGCCCTAGTCTGTCAAGGGGTACCACTCAATAGATAGAGGAATCAGGACCTAGTCTGATAGGAGGGTATCACTTAGTAGATAGAGGACCTTCACCCTAGTTTTTCATGGCGGTACCAATTAGTAGATATATGATTATGGGGGGATCCTAAACCTAGTCTGATAGGGGGATTTCCAATTTCAGCCTCTCTCTCATGATCCTTCCTGATCACTACCGTCATCAAGTGCCACTAGAAGAAGTATCATTCTCAGAAAATCTCACATCACATATCAAAGGACACTTTAAATTCCACCATCACATTCTACAAAGAAAAAAACTCAGGATAGGCTACTCAAGGGATAGAATCAGATTCAAAAAAAAGAATACACATGAGGTAGAATATTCTCAAGAGGCACCCAACATGTAAGGGGGTCCACATGGCATGTGGTCTCACCTGGCCTTTTAGCTATGTACTCTCTAGTACACAGATCATTTTCCATGTAGTACTACACAATGTGAAAAGGTACTACACGGTGTTTCTTGACCTCCCAAGGATGAGCTGTGTGCTCCTAGCCGTGCCCATGTCCTTCGGGCCATGTATACATAGGTCATTTAGGAAGATATAAACATATTGAAATATTAACTACAAAATAGGTGGTATGAGGGGACCTTTACAGTGCTTTGTGATAAACACATTTTTTTTGGATGAGAAGTTAGGAGAAATCAAGAATAATTACAAATAGAGATCCATAATTAAATGGCTAAAATAGGGAGACCAAAATAGTGCCTATTTTCAGGCCTGATTAAAGGAAAGGAAGAACATGAATGAAGTGCACTGTGTTGCATTTGTTGTCAATGAGGTATGTTGTTGTCAAGGAATGAATGGATGGATGTCAAGGAGGTTCAATATGTGAATGAAAAAGGATGTGATGGTGTTGGTGAGGAAAGGAGAATGGCCATGGTACTAAGATGCATGTCACTTAGGAGATTCACTAAGTGACATAGGATGTTGTGGTTGAAACATTATCTATTTATATCAGACGATTGTAGAACTGATCTTAATGTTTCAATACTTGTATCAAGGTGATACTAAGTTACACCACTTGAAGAATGGATGATGATGGAGCATCATCATTATATCAGACGATTGATGAGCTGTTCTTAAAGTTCTAAGAACTTGTATCAACTGGATACAAAGTCACAACAATGTTAGAAGACCATGAATTGTATTGACAATGCATGAGGAGATGAAGATGATCCATCCACAACTACTGAGTGGATGAAGTTGATTAAATATGTCCATGCACTATCTCCTAGTGCATGTGAATGTGAAGAAGATCCAACTTGATCTCTGATTAGATCAATGAAGAACATTGAAGAATTATGTGATTCAGGAGTTCGGTTGATGAAGAAGAAACCTTTGGAATTCACTCCTAAGTAATGAATATATGTTGAGGAGATTTGAGGAATTCTAATGAAGAAGAGAAGGGAAGAAATGAAGAATAAGAGTTTTGGCATTTGGCATTTGAACATGGTCACTTTGTTTTTACACAAAGGACTTGTTCTATACTTAAGAAAAAAAATAGCCACCAAGGAAGGCCAGCCGAGGGTCATCACCCAAGGCTCATGTGGGACTCGAGGTCACCACGCCCATGGGGAACCCTCAGGCCAAGGCAGCATATCCCTGAGGCACAGAAGGTCGGGGCCGTGTATAAGCCCCGAGGCCACGCGGTGATGAAGCCCGCGCAGCGTGAGCGCGAGGAGCACGCCCGAGTGGCAGGAGTGGGCGCAAAGCGCGCCCGGCAGAGAGAACATGGTGCGGGGCGGCACCGTGGAGGGAGGAGTTCAATTGCGGTGAAGGGGGGAGCGAATGTTTGATAAACCGCGGAAAAACCGGCCTCCGATTCGATGTGGGATGCGGAATCTTTCCGCGGAGCAAATCCCAGCCGCAAGATTGATCGCGCGTGCGATCCAAGCCGCTCATCTAATCGCGCCATTCACGATCTGATCCTGGCCGTCCGAGTGATCCACGTATAATAGCGGCCGCACATCTCATCTGCCGCACCCCCGATCTAATCCAGCCATCCGCCTTCATTAATTGCCTCATCCAACGGCTACGAGACCACCTTCAACCTCGAGCCCATGCCGAGGCCACCCGACGTCTCCCGCTGAACCAGAGGGTCTCCGACCACCGTATGTCAAGCATCCGACCACCTTTGATGAAGCCGAAGGCACCATGGAGCTCGTAAGAGCGTAAAGAACTGATCCATGTAAAGAAATGGGCATGCATGCAATGTTTCAATGATTTTGGTCAAGGCCGAGGCAAGCAAAGCTGCCGAAGGCCATTTGGGTTGTTGATCTGCATGGACAGGTATTAAAGAGGCCATGCATGCGTTCTAAAATGCATGCACGTGAAGGAGGAAAATAAAAAATGAACCCGCGATTGACAGAAGATAAAATCAAGATACGCGGAAGATTTTTAACGCGTTTGAAGTTTTTAAAGAACCGAAATCTTCGGGTGTTCGGTGTTGTATCACGCAGATGAGACGAGGCACTCCTTGCCTATAAAAGGAGCACCCGAGATGCAGTTTTTGGTTGCTGAAAATTTGTGATCCGCGAGAGCCCTCTGCCTCGCGAAGAAAGAGCCACCGCGCAAGTAACTTGCGCGGCTGAATTCCCTTGCACGCTAACTCCTTGCATGACAAGAAGAGGAGGCTGGGCTGTGCCAACTTGCGCCCCCACGTTGAAGCCCGCGATGCCTTGCACTTACGGAACCCGAGGCCGCATCACCTGCACGCCTTCGTGGTTCGTTGAGGCTTGCGCGACAGAAGAGCCCGCGGCAGTGTTGCACCCTTGCACACTTGAGCCTGCGCGGAATTTGAAGACAAGAAGAGGGCCACACCCCCTTGCGCGCCTTGTTTGAGTTCGGGTATATTGAGACAAATACACTTAGTGTGTGTGTGCAAATTGAAGAGGAAGAACCCGAGGCTTGGTTGTGTGTGGAAGTGAGAGAGCAGACTTAAACCTTGTGTGTGCACACTTTGAAGAACAAACTAAAAGAACACTAAAGTGAGTGTGTGCAACAAGAAGAGGAGGAGGCCAACTCATGTGTGTGCAAAATGAAGAATAAATTTTGTGTGCAAAACAAGTATAGGCCAAACCTATGTGTGTGCACTAAGTGAAGTGTGTACACACTTAGAAGAAGAAGAAGAGGATACTCACACAACGTATAACACACATTTATGTGTGTAATCAAAAGGAATTAATTGTGTGAAGTTCAAAGAATGTGTGTGCTTGAAGTGATTACACCCTTTGTGGGTTTATTGCACCAAGAGAAGAAGAAGGGGAGTGCATGCTTACATGCATGCACGTGCACACGTGAACAAAGCCAAATCTGGTTGTGTGCATTTGAGTTGTCCAAGACTTGAAGATCTTGAAGAAATTGAGAAGGCCATGCAGTCAGTGCATGGGGATTCAGAGTTGCCATGCATTCAGTGCATGAAGTTGTTTTGAAGTGAGACTGGACCAGACTGAAGTTAAAGATATCAGTTGTCTGAGTATTCAGTAGTTGGAGAGAAGCCAGGTCATCCTGAGAAGAAGGAGATAAATCCTGAGCAAGATGAGAAGACCTCTTCATCACAAGTGAGCAGAGGTACAGAGCAAGGCCAGCAGTCTTTATCCCAGACTGCTGAAGATACTTGAAGAAGCTTAAAGTGAAGAAGAGCTACTCGTGCGACTCGAGGAGCCAAGAGAAGACCCTGTGGGACTCAGGGAGAAGAAGTCTTCAGTGGGATTCTGGAGCAGGCCAGTGGGACTCTGGTAACACTGTGGGACGTAGTATAAAGACCCTCCTGTGGGACTCAGGACAGATACAGTGGGAAGCTGTATCGACCATTGTAATTCTAACAAGTTATAATGGAGAAACCATGTTGGGGCGTATAACCAACATGGCAAGGACGCATGCCTTTGGTGCCGAACCTTGTAAATCCTTGTGTCCAGTGCCTTTACATTTACTGCATCATTCGTGGAAAGGTGAGAGATACAATAAGAGTGGATCGAGGCTTTAACCAGCCATAGAGGTTTAATTGATAAGAATCAATTAGTAAAAAGTTTTAAGGGATCACTGATTCACCCCCTCCCCCTCTCAGTGATTCACACTGATCCGAGCACTTCAATTGGTATCAGAGGGAAGGTTACCTCTAAAAGATCCAAGGGAGTCTTTATGAAGTGCAGATTTGAGGAAATGAGCAACCAACCTCAAATGGAGATATCTGCCAAGACTCAGAAAAATAGAAAGAAGAAACAGGCCAAGAAGATGAAGAAAGCCTGTCCTAGCTGTGATGAAGTTGGAACAATGAAATATCTTCAAAGTGCAATCGAATATCTTCAGAAGACAGTCCCCAAGGAAGTGGCAATGTGTATAGCTATAGGCATCCTTGATCTTCAAGAATAAAAATTACAGCTAGAAGAAGAATCCAATACAATGGAAGATCAGTTGGCTAAAAGGGTTGGCATAACCAACACTCTCAGAAAGCTGGTGAAGGCTAAAGATGAAACTGTTTCCCTTTCCAATGAAAGATATGAAGACACTACTGAAGAATTTCAAAGAAGCCTTTCTGAGAAAGAATTCTTTAAGACAGTGGTCCAAGATGTTTTCCATGCACTGGAAAAGAGGCACAAAGTTTCAATGAATGTCAGAGATGCTCAACTTGAAGACAAAGTAAACAGGGTAAAGGAGCTTGACAATTCATTACAAGAAATGAAGAAGGTGCATGAAGTCCAGTTAGAACAGCTGAAAGAAAATTGGGAAGGAAGGCTAAGAACTGTTGAGGATGAGAAGAACTCCCTTAACATGAAATGCTTAGAACTGGAGGTGATATTGAACAATCAGCAATCACCCAAATCTAAATCCTCACAGTCAGCTGAAAGAAGAAATGTTTCTACTCAAGTATGCTTTGAGAAGGATGATACTAAAAGAAAGACATCCTCTAATAAAAGGGCAACATCTTCTAGAAAGAAGGTACCATCCATACCATCTTGTACTGATGCTTCTAATTGTGTTTCCACAAAATGTGCAGGATGGAAAAATAATTCCAAACAAGTATGGATGAAGAAAATGAAAAAGAAGAGCTCTCCTGAAACAACACAGCAGCTCCAGAAAAGTACCCTAAAATCAAAAGGACTGAAGAAGTCAATATTTGTGGGTCAATGTTGGTGTTGTAATAAGTATGGGCACTGTGCAAAGGATTGTTGGTACAATCCACTAAATGTCAAAGCACAAAGGAAGCCCATTCCAAGGGGGAGCAAGCCATAAGGAAATAAGCAGCATCCACAGGTCCAGAGACATCTGTTTACTGCAAATAGATTTGGATTACTTGACAACATCTGGGATGGTTGCAAAAGTGGTCAACAATTTGATACATGTCAATCTCCGAATGTATCCAAAGCTGGAAAGAAGAGAAGATCACAGAACCTGGCTATGAGATATTCCTTGGGAAGCAAGAAGAAAGTAGAAAATGCTCCCAAGAAGTGTTTGAGAAATGAAGAGAAGTCCTTGGATTCTGAGTCCAAGAAGGGTGATGCATCCAGAAGGACCACCAAGAAGTGCTTCTACTGTGGAAAGAATGGCCATACCATGGATCTTTGTAAACAAGCCATGAAATTTAATAGAAGCCAACTGCACTCAAACAGACAATCAATCCAGAAGAAGCAGAAGGGACTGGTTGAAAATAAGTTGCCTAATAAAGGTGGCTTAACAGTATCAAAAGAACCATCTGGGATTTCCAAAACTGAGGCCTCACTTCCAAATGACTTGTTAGTCATATGGCCAAATCAGTTGCAACTTGCCAAAGATCTGCAGAGAGCTGAAGATGAAGTTCTGGCAATTGCTAAGGCAAAAGGGAAGAAGAAGATTTCACATGAAGATGTGTTGAGATCCACACCAGCACAATCATCATTGAAGATCAAATCTGCAAGTGTGAAGAATGGTGAAAATGGGACATCTCGGTTGAGAGAATCTTCTCAACCTTGTTGTTCACATTGATGAACCAAGGAGGTTCCATCTTATTCCCTAATCACTTGTATTTACATGTGCTAACATTGCAGGGAATTGAAGATGATGATCATTCTCATCTAGAGAGTGGTTTGGACAGAATGGAGTGCACCCCTTGAGGGGGAGCCAATCTGAAGAAGATGGGATTCTTAGATTAATACCATCTTGAGAAAAGTGAAGGTATTCCAATCATACTTTCATCCCTTGTTTCTTAATTGTATTCATCATGACAATTAAGGGGGAGTATTGATTGAAGACAAATGAATGAAAGGGGGAGATTTATCTTTGCACCTGAACTTTCTAATGAGTTTTGTGAAGTTGTGTAGGATTTAGCAAATTCATTGTTATATATGAAAAATTTCAAACCCCTGAAGCATGATCTCACATGTACAATGAATTTTGGATAGCATTGAGTTCCTTGGTTACATCACTCTTGTTTTCTACACCGGGTTTTCCCACGTAGACTTAGAGTTGATTTACTGAAGGTTCTTTGCTAAAGAGAACATGTGACATCATCCCTCTCTTAGTGCTTTTCAAGAAGATGCTATTCGAAGGGAGGAAGAGATATTTTTGAAGAGAACCACACCACACCATTGCATTTGATTGCCAATAAGGGGGAGAAAATATTGGCACACATATTGACCCATTCATATGTGCTGAAGAAGTGTATTGACAACAAATACAAAGGGGGAGATTGAAGTGCACTGTGTTGCATTTGTTGTCAATGAGGTATGTTGTTGTCAAGGAATGAATGGATGGATGTCAAGGAGGTTCAATATGTGAATGAAAAAGGATGTGATGGTGTTGGTGAGTAAAGGAGAATGGCCATGGTACTAAGATGCATGTCACTTAGGAGATTCACTAAGTGACATAGGATGTTGTGGTTGAAACATTCTCTATTTATATCAGACGATTGTAGAACTGATCTTAATGTTTCAATACTTGTATCAAGGTGATACTAAGTTACACCACTTGAAGAATGGATGATGATGGAGCGTCATCATTATATCAGACGATTGATGAGCTGTTCTTAAAGTTCTAAGAACTTGTATCAACTGGATACAAAGTCACAACAATGTTAGAAGACCATGCATTGTATTGACAATGCATGAGGAGATGAAGATGATCCATCCACAACTACTGAGTGGATGAAGTTGATTAAAGATGTCCATGCACTATCTCCTAGTGCATGTGAATGTGAAGAAGATCCAACTTGATCTCTGATTAGATCAATGAAGAACATTGAAGAATTATGTGATTCAGGAGTTTGGTTGATGAAGAAGAAACCTTTGGAATTCACTCCTAAGTAATGAATATATGTTGAGGAGATTTGAGTAATTCTAATGAAGAAGAGAAGGGAAGAAATGAAGAAGAAGAGTTGTGGCATTTGGCATTTGAACATGGTCACTTTGTTTTTACACAAAGGACTTGTTCTATACTTAAGAAAAAAAAATAGCCACCAAGGAAGGCCAGCCGAGGGTCATCACCCAAGGCTCATGTGGGACTCAAGGTCACCACGCCCATGGGGAATCCTCAGGCCAAGGCAGCATATCCCTGAGGCACAGAAGGTCGGGGCCGTGTATAATCCCCGAGGCCACGCGGTGTTGAAGCCCGCGCAGCGTGAGCGCGAGGAGCGCGCCCGAGTGGCAGGAGTGGGCGCAAAGCGCGCCCGGCAGAGAGAACACGGTGCGGGGTGGCACAGTGGAGGGAGGAGTTCAATTGCGGTGAAGGGGGGAGAGAATGTTTGATAAACCGTGGAAAAACCGGCCTCCGATTCGATGTGGGATGCGGAATTTTTCCGCAGAGCGAATCCCAGCCGCAAGATTGATCGCACGTGCGATCCGAGCCGCTCATCTAATCGCGCCATTCGCGATCTGATCCTGGCCATCCGAGTGATCCGCGTGTAATCGCGGCCGCACATCTCATCTTCCGCACCCCCGATCTAATCCAGCCATCCACCTTCATTAATTTCCTCATCCAACGGCTACGAGACCATCTTCAACCTCGAGCCCATGCCGACGCCACCCGACGTCTCCCGCTGAACCAGAGGGTCTCCGACCACCGTATGTCAAGCATCCGACCACCTTTGATGAAGCCGAAGGCACCATGGAGCTCGTAAGAGCGTAAAGAACTGATCCATGTAAAGAAATGGGCATGCATGCAATGTTTCAATGATTTTGGTCGAGGCCGAGGCAAGAAAAGCTGCCGAAGGCCATTTGGGTTGTTGATCTGCATGGACAGGTATTAAAGAGGCCATGCAAGCATTCTAAAATGCATGCACGTGAAGGAGGAAAATAAAAAATGAACCCGCGATTGACAGAAGATAAAATCAAGATACGCGGAAGATTTTTAACGCATTTGATGTTTTTAAAGAACCAAAATCTTCGGGTGTTCGGTGTTGTATCACGCAGATGAGCCGAGGCACTCCTTGACTATAAAAGGAGCACCCGAGATGCAATTTTTGGTTGCTGGAAATTTGTGATCCGCAAGAGCCCTCTGCCTCGCGAAGAAAGAGCCACCGCGCAAGTAACTTGCGCGGCTGAAGTCCCTTGCGCGCTAACTCCTTGCGTGACAAGAAGAAGAGGCTGGGCTGTGCCAACTTGCGCCCCCACGTTGAAGCCCACGGTGCCTTGAACTTACGGAACCCGAGGCCGCATCACCTGCGCGCCTTCGTGGTTCGTTGAGGCTTGCGCGACAGAAGCGCCCGCGGTAGTGTTGCACCCTTGCACACTTGAGCCTGCGCGGCATTTGAAGACAAGAAGAGGGCCACACCCCCTTGTGCGCCTTTTTTGAGTTCGGGTATATTGAGACAAATACACTTAGTGTGTGTGTGCAAATTGAAGAGGAAGAACCCGAGGCTTGGTTGTGTGTGGAAGTGAGAGAGCAGACTTAAACCTTGTGTGTGCACACTTTGAAGAACAAACTAAAAGAACACTAAAGTGAGTGTGTGCAACAAGAAGAGGAGGAGGCCAACTCATGTGTGTGCAAAATGAAGAATAAATTGTGTGTGCAAAACAAGTGTAGGCCGAACCTATGTGTGTGCACTAAGTGAAGTGTGTACACACTTAGAAGAAGAAGAAGAGGATACTCACACAACGTATAACACACATTTATGTGTTTAATAAAAAGGAATTAATTGTGTGAAGTTTAAAGAAGGTGTGTGCTTGAAGTGATTACACCCTTTGTGGGTTTATTGCACCAAGATAAGAAGAAGGGGAGTGCATGCTTACATGCATGCACGTGCACACGTGAACAAAGCCAAATTTGGTTGTGTGCATTTGAGTTGTCCAAGACTAGAAGATCTTGAAGAAATTGATAAGGCCATGCAGTCAGTGCATGGGGATTCAGAGTTTCCATGCATTCAGTGCATGAAGTTGTTTTGAAGTGAGACTGGACCAGACTGAAGTTAAAGATATCAGTTGTCTGAGTATTCAGTAGTTGGAGAGAAGCCAGGTCATCCTGAGAAGAAGGAGATAAATCCTGAGCAAGACGAGAAGACCTGTTCATCACAAGTGAGCAGAGGTACAGAGAAAGGCCAACAGTCTTTATCCCAGACTACTGAAGATACTTGAAGAAGCTTAAAGTGAAGAAGAGCTACTCGTGCGACTCAATGAGCCAAGAGAAGACCCTGTGGGACTCAGGGAGAAGAAGTCTTCAGTGGGATTCTAGAGCAGGCCAGTGGGACTCTGGCAACACTGTGGGACGCAGTATAAAGACCCTCCTGTGGGACTCAGGAGAGATACAGTGGGAAGCTGTATCGACCATTGTAATTCTAACAAGTTATAATGGAGAAACCATGTTGGGGCATATAACCAACATGGCAAGGACGTAGGCCTTTGGTGCCGAACCTTGTAAATCCTTGTGTCCAGTTCCTTTACATTTACTGCATCATTCGTGGAAAGGTGAGAGATACAAGAAGAGTGGATCGAGGCTTTAACTAGCCATAGAGGTTTAACTGATAAGAATCAATTAGTAAAAAGTTTTAAGGGATCACTGATTCACCCCCTCCCCCTCTCAGTGATTCACACTGATCCGGGCACTTCAATGAAGTTCAATCCTAGACTTAATAACGAGTCTCACACTTTGAATGTGAATGTGGATGGGAGCTTGGATTTAGATCATTTTGAAAAGTAATGGGAAGGAGTTGTCTCTAATAGGGAAAATGTTCTGGTGTTAAATGAGGATGAGGAATATTTTATGGTCTATTTACCAAGACTGGTGGAAGGTTTAGATAATGACACATTAATGGCTGTGCCTTTTGGGGAAGAGATTTGGGGAACTGTTCACTGTTTGGTGTTGGACAACGCACCAGGTCCAAACAGATTTCCAAGGGCTTTATATGTGGTTGCATGAGATTTTTTGGGCATTTAGGTGATTGAATCTATTCAAGATTTCTTTTTTGGATGGTTCTCTTAATAGAAGTTCCTACTCATCTAGGGTAGTCATTATACCAAAGTTCAAGGACCCGTCAAGCCTTAATAACTATAATCCAATTTTCTGGGGTAACGTTTCTTATAAAATCCTTGCTAGAATTCTTGCCAGAAGTTTGAATAGAGTTATCCCCTGAATAATATATTAGGAATAACATGGTTTTGTGAAAGGTCAGAATATTCAAGGGGAAATTGGAATTTACAAATAATTGGTTGAAGACATTAATTAATGATCAATTAGATCCAATGTTATTATTCAGATTGATATGGAAAAGACCTATTCTAAACTTCAATGGAGTTTCATTATCCATGTTATGAAGAGTTTTGGGTTTAATGAATGGGTTTTTGACCTTTTCCTCAGGTGATACTCTTCTCCATGTATTTCTATATCCCTTATGGGGAAAGGTTTCAGTTTTTTCAAAAGTGTGCGGGGATTAAGACAAGGGGATTCTTTATCCCCCATCATCTTCATCTTGGCTTAGGATTCACTTTCCAAGAATCTGAATAGATACATGGGTGATAAAAGGATTCTATAGTTCAAGAAGTCCATGGATGTTTCCATATCACACCTCATGTATGTGGATGATATTATCATATTAATTAATGAAAGATAAATTTCTCTTTGTAACTTCACGTAGGTTATGTCTGTCTATGGTGATTTAAATGGAAAAATCATTAACCCAAGGAAAAGTAATGTATTTATCCCCAAAAATGCTCTAGTAAAACATACATGTACATTCAAGACATTTTGGGTTTCCATAGGAAGCATATACCAATTATTTATTTAGGGACAACAATATCCAATGGGTTCATCATGAAATCCTTCTTTGATGTTGTTATTAACTTAATTATGAGGGGGATTTTTAACTGGAAGAATAAATTGTTTTCCTTTGAAGGGCGTGTCACCTTGATCAATATTTTTTAACCTCTATTCCAATTCATGTACTTGAAACCACCAATCCTCTTAAATGGATTATTGATAAGATGGATAATACCATGAATTGTTTTTGTGGATTTCGAATAATATGGGTTGTTGTCACTGGGCTTCTTGAAACCATATGTATAAGCTGATGGAGGAGGGGGTATTGGTTTAAAAGACATGGTAGAATCCATGGAAGGTTATCAAAGGGGATTCACTTTGGGCTAAGTTATTCTGGGGTAGATATGGCTTGAACTGGGAGGATTGGAGAAGAAAAAGGTCCATTCTCTCAAATATGGAAAGAAGATTACTTGGCCATCTATATAATCTGTATGAGGATACCTGCTGGATTTTGGGGATAGGAGACATGAATTTTTGGAAGGAGAATAAGGCTGGAATGGAACTATTATTTCTGTGATGTTTGGTTCCATATATTTCCTTAATAAGGTGATCTTTTATCCTCCCCTACTTGAGGCCATTATAAACAGTGAGTAGATTGAAGTATTTAATAGCACTATGATGAATGACGAGGATGATAATTGATATTTGACTAGATTGAGTTCGATAAAATTCAATGGTCGTGATTTTAGTTTGATGATTCATCTATAGTCAGTTTGTGATGATTGAGATGCCAGGTTATGGGGCAAAAAGATCCCTACATGAATTAACTTACTTTTTTGGAGGGTGTGAAATCAGACGATTTCAATGGATGATAACATTGAAAGGAATGGTATTTTCTTGGCCTCTCCTTTCTTCTACTGTGAGCGACCTCAGACAGAGTTATTTTTACACCTATTTATCCAAAGCGACTGGGCAATTATTCTCAAGTTATCTATGAGCCTAGATGCACTTTTTAGTAGTGATACCATGAAATCCTTCATTGTTGATTGGTTTCAAGATTTAGAGTGTAAAGATATGGAGTCTAAGATACATAGTACTATTTTCACAGGTATCTTTTGGATGCTCTGGGAGGCCAGGAATCATGTGAGGATGGGTTCACCTCATTCTATCTCTTACATATAGGTAAGAATAAAGGCTCTGGTTAATGACATCGGTGCATTGATTAAAGGAGGTCACAAATCCCTGAAGTTGTGTAGTTTTCTCAAAAAACATATTGTTGCAGAATCTACTTAGGGTTATTGGGATATATGGATGCTACCTTCAAATAGTTTTAAGCTAAACATTGATGGATTATTCAGGAATTGGAAAATGTGAGGGGGTGGTCTGCTCAAGGATACCAACAGTTCAATTCTCATTGCCTTTAGCTCTTTTTACAGCCCAAGGAACTCCATGTGTGTAGAGGTTAGAGAAATAAACTTAGGTATCATGCTGTAAAAAATATTTGGTCTACAAATAACTGAGATTGAGTCAGACTCTGAAGTGTTGGTCCATTATCTGTAAGGGAAGACTTCCCCTTCATGGGATCTGATCTATCTTACTAGAAGATGCTAAATGTATCTAATCAAGGGGGAATCATCCACCATACTTAGAGGGAGGCCAACTTTGAAATGGATTCAATCTCTTGAGTTGGAAGTGTTGAGGATCCTCATCATTTTCAATAGTTTGGGTGCCCTGCTGCTCAATTGTAAGATCTTTGTCCAAGGGGATGCTCGTGGGCTGCACCGTTTTAGACCCCCTTAGTTTTACCTTTTCCCTCGATGGATCATTCCCATCCATTTATAAGAAAAAAAATTCATTCAGTCACATGGTGTGTGGGGGTCCCACATGGCATGTGATATTTAGCTCACCTAGAAATCCTAGTTGTCATTTTCAAGGTCTACACACTGTGTGTTCTTCAGAATACACGGTCAGCAGTAATGTTTTTTCATACAATGCATGGAATGAAACATGTGGTTTACAAATCTGGAATAAAATATTTGATTCCCTATATTTAACCTCCCAAAATTAGTGGTAAACTCATTCAGCTATCGATTCTGGCCCTCCAATGGCTGAAAATTGTATTTTATATCATCTGCTTGAAGATGCTGCCACCTCATGTTCCTCCTTTGTCATTGCCTTATCTACTTCAAATACTAAATCCATGAATCCATCATCAACACCCATAATTCCCTCTGATTCATCCTCAAAAATCCAATTTTCTCCTTGTGTGCACATCCACCACAAATCTGGGGGTCCGATCACACTCAGACCTGACTAAAAATAGTCAAATTGTGATCCCATGGTCTAATGATGAAGAATATGAAGAAAAGGTTGGGGAAAGACACAAGAAAAAAGGTGATAACATCATTGTACAATCATTATTTTCCAATTATCACAAAATATGGTATTATCAGAGGTTATTCCATGGAATAATCAAGAATCAATCTAAAGAATAATTTAATTCTATACACATGATCATGCGAAGGATTGGAAAAAACTAGAAATAAAATTAGCTATTTTAATCCTTGATTTATTAATTCAAAAGGGTGTAAATACAACAAATAACATTCCCAAACTTGGTATTGCATTATTATTTGTGAATAATACAATTTTACACAATGGATAGGATCTGTTGCGTTTGCTTCACCTCGATTCACCTTGGTTCGATTACCAGTCCTTGTCTGATCTCGATTCACCAACAAAGGATAAAAAACCTCCTCTCAACGATCATATATTTATGCATCTACCCCTGGTTATTTTCCAAAACCCCATATTTATAGAGGATATTAGGTCTTGGGTATTAAATTAATTAATTAATTAATTCACATAACATACCCGCTAATGGTTACCTCATCCGAACGTCCGATGCCGACCAACTTTAAGTTGCACCTAAGGAAAAAAGTTGTGCTCCAAATTCAACCATGGTATCATATATTTTATTCTAGACTCTATTTAATATATATTCCATTTCTTTTGAAATTATGTTCATGCATGATACAAAATATATTTAATAATTTTATAAAATTAATTCTAGGATCATTGGTCCTTGGAATCACACACCATCTTAGCGCTGGACTCCAAAAATATTTCTCAAAATATTTATAAGTCTTACAAGGTAAAAATATATTCTCTACATTATTACCTCCAATCATTTTGTGCCTAAAAATCACAAACTAAATAAAAAGGTCGTGATACTGATCACACATCTGGATCTCCCACTCCCAAGATTACTACTGCATGATCTCATGCTACCAAAGAACACAAACCAAGAGAATGGTCCATCCATGTAGGATCCTCTCTTACCAATCCTAGATCACCACTGGGTACTCCATAAAGGTGGATTCATCCTCTATGTTTAACTCACTATAGTCAATAACATGTGTAGGATAATGCATGTATCTTCTCAGTTGTGATACATAGAATACATCATGCATCCGCTCCAATTGTGGGTGTAAGGCTAGGTAGTAAGTAAACTTTCCAATAATTTTCAATATCTTTAATGGCCTATGGAACCTTGGGTTTATATTTCCTCCCTAGTTGAATCTCTACAATCCTTGTCATGGGGAGACTCAGGAAAACTTTATCTCCCTGCTCAAACTACAAGGGCCTATAACATTGATCTTAATTTTTTTTACCTTTTCTGAGCCATCCTCATGTGCTAAAAAATCACTTATACCTTCATCACTATCTTTAACACCATATCTATCCGAAAAATAGATGCCTCATTGATCTCAATCTAGTATAAGGGTGACCTGCAGGTTATCCCATATAGGGGCTCAAAAGGTTTCATAACAATTGTAGAGTGATAGTTTTTAATATAAGAAAACTCTATTGAAGGTAAGTGATCCTCGCAACTCCAGCCCAAGTTTAACATGTAAGCCCTCAACATATCCTGCAGTACCTAGATAGAGCGATGAGTCTTCCCATACACATGGGGGTGAAAATATGTAATCATCCTCAAATAGGTCCCAAATTCTTCCTGCAGGTCTCTCCACAATCATGTTGTAAAGTGTGCATCACAGTCAGATAAAATTGTCAAGGGAACACCATGAAGGTGTATGATCTCATATATATACAACTGCCTCAAAATTTCAAGTTAACTATATTCCCTAATATCAAAGAAGTGTGCCGACTTGGTAAGTCAGTCAAATATCACCCTGATGTCATCATGGCCTCTCACTGTTTGTGGAAGCCACATCACCAAGTCTATAGATATGTAATCCCATTTCCACTTCGGGATATCAATAGGCTGCAACAAACCTTCTAGAACTTGGTGCTTATCCTTTACCTATTGACATGTGTAACACCAAGATATGAACTCAGCCACACTCTACCACATGCCATCCCACCAAAAATATCGTTGAATTTACCTGTACATCTTTCCTATACTGTGATGTATATCCATAGGAGAAGTGTGAAAATTTTTCATCACCTCCTCTCACATCATGACCAAAACCACTTTCCGTCCCCAAAAAATAATGATGTGATTCCCTCCTTTAGAGAATCCATAAGGTGAATTTCTTGAGGATAACTAGTCATGGAGTTCCTTATAGTGGATGTATCCCAACTGGGGCTCCCTCACATACTGTAGAAGTTAAGGATCAAACACCATTGAATGAAGTAATGCTTCACCCTCCTCTACAACCAGGGTCAAATAGAAGAAAAACAATAGTTTATATGCCTCCTTCACTGAGAAATAATGATACTTATTGATAAGTTCATCTGCCACCACATTTCTCTTCCCAGGAGTATAGACTATCTCAATGCCATATTCCTATAGGAACTCCAACCAATGCCTCTATCTTAGGTCCAAATATATCTGTGTGAAGAAATACCTGAGACTTTGATGGTCTGAGTAAACAATAAAGCATTATCTTAGAATAAAGTTCCTCCACATCCTCAAAGTTAAGACTACCAATACCAAATCTAGGTCATGAGTCATGTATTTATACTCATGGGGTATCAAATTCCTTGAACCATATGCAATAACTGACTACCTATGAATTAACATGCAGCTGATCCCATATCCAAAGGAATCACAATATACAATGTACTCCATGACCTCCTCCAATAGTCTCAAAACAGGAGCACTCATCAGCCTCAACCTCAACTCATAAAAGGATCTATGAAACTACTCAGTCTAGGTAAATGGATTCCCTTTCTATTTTAGGGTATTAAAATGAGATAGAATCATAAAGAAGTATGCTACGAGCCTCCGAAAGTACCCCTTCAATCCAATAAAACTCTGCACCCATGACATGCTCTTGGGTGGATCCCAAGAAATAAATACATCAATCTTTACTAGGTATATAAAAAATCCCTGATTAGAGATGAAATTCCCTATAAAGTGAACCTTGTGAATCGAAAACTATCACTTCACAAGCTTACCATAATGTTGATGTGTGTGAATAAAGTCTAGGACCATCCCCAAGTGCTTTACATGATCCTCCTCTAATACAGAGTAGATGAGTATGTCATAAATGAAGAAAACTAAAAATCAATCCATGTATGGATGTAATATTCAATTCATAAAATACATAAACATAGTGGGGGAATACATCACACCAAAAGTCATCACCAGGAACTCATAGTTTCTATATCGATATTGGATTGTGAGCTTCGGAATATCAGTCTCATGAACTCTCAAATGGTGGTATATGGGGACCTGATATTGATATTTTAGAACCATCTCACACCTTAAAATTGGTAAAATAGGTTTTAAATCCTTAGCAAGGGGCACTTTTTCTTTAACGTGGTCTTATTTAAGCGTCGATAATCAAAAAAGCTGCAAGATCATGTACACCTTTTTTATGAAGATCACTAGATTAGAATAGGGGGACACATTGGGTATGATAAAACCCTTATATTTAAGGTCTTCCAATTTCACCCTCATCTTCTAGAGCTTGATAGAGGACATAGGATATTCCATAGAAGACATCTGAGTGATCCCAGGGTGAAAGTCAATGTAAAAATCCATCTTCCACCTCAGAGGTAGTCCTGTAATGTTCTTAGGTAAGGTGTCTATATAATCCTCCATGACTGAAGAAATCCAAATGCATGAAGATCCAGATATTCCAAGAGATAAACTCTCCAACTAATGGGTGATGGGTTGTAGCTTCATGCTCGCAAAACCCACTCGCTTTTCCATGAGATCTCTCTCAACCATAGAGGATAACCTCATCCCATATATCTGGAGGCATCTATCTCATATGCTGTGAAAATCAATTTGGTCTTAGATCATGGAAAACCTATTTATACCCAATATGAAGTCAAAAGGTCTCATTGTGATAACCAAGAGGTGATATGATAAACTCTCTCAACCAAGATATATCTCTCACTAATGGAAGATAAATGATATTGAAGAAGTGTTACCTATAATAAAATCAAGGAAAAACTACTGGATAAAGTCTTATATGGGAGCTACAGATCTCACACTGGGAGAAAGGAGATGAATGAATGACTCACAACTATTTATAATAGTACTAAAGAAATATTATAATAAACAAAAATCATATCTCTAATCATCTTGTAAGCTATTAGGTCATAAGTCTCCAAAGATTGTAGCTTCCCATGACCCTGGCCGCCAGTTCCTTGACCCTATCTTGGGCCTCCTGGTGGTGGTGGTAGAAGTAGCTCATAATATCATCCACTACCACCATCTCCTCCTCTAGGATCCCCACATGCGACTCCTCCAGTTTCACCTCCTTGGGGGCTGCATTGCCCTTACCTAGGAGATCCATGATCTTGGTGTTTCCTTTACTGTGGTGGTTTATCTACTAGCATCCTTCCCTCCTCATCTTGTCAGTTCAAGAAATCACATTCCATGTGACCTCACTCATCACATGCATAACATCACCCCTCTTTGGAATTCTCCGGTCCTTTGTGTGGTCACCGAATCGTATGAAAACATTCTTGAGTATGGTTATGAGGAGATTTACTATGCTGAGACCCTACCAATGGTGCCTGCTAACTAATACAAATGAATCCTCCATCTTATTCCTACTACCAACTCAAGCTACATGAAATCCCTCATATAGGAATATCTCTATTACCAATACCCACTCTAAAACTCTAGAATATGTGGGAATGCATAGGGTTACCTCAATGGAATGGATGTATTTGTGGAGACCCTTCTCAAAAATAGGTTCCTAGAAGTAACCATCCTAAATCATGTCAAGAGAGTACCATGTAAGGTCAGTGAACCTCACGACATACTTAACACCCAACATCCCTCCCTTTTATAGCTCCAGAATCAGCTAAATCTGAACTGAGTGAAAGAATGAGGGGTAGTACTCCTCATGAAATATTTTCTAGAATTTAACTCTTGAGAGTGCCAACTCATCATGCGTCTAGGTGACTAAACTCCACCAGTTCCTAGATACTCCATGGAAAAGGCCAGCTGCCAGAATAACCAGTTGATTAGTCAGGGTATGTATGAGCTTGAATACTTGGATCACTGACTCAAGATAGTCCTCTATTACTTGGGTATCTGGTTCACAACAGAACCTCAATAGCCTCTGGTGATGAAACTCATATAATTAACTAAACTTTTACACATCCTCATCGTGATTTTCTAGTATAATTTTCTACTTGACATGTGAGGGTGCTACTACCTGCCCACCCAAAGGAAAGATCTCAGGTGATGGCCCCTGAATCGAGGCCTCATCATTCATCAGACCATCATCACGATAACATGGATGGTTGTATTTTTGGAGGCATCCTAAAATTTTAATCAAGACATACCACATTCAAATGAGCATATATATATGGGGAGTTGACTTAAGAAAGAAAATCAAAGGAATCAATCCTATATAATGTAAGTACCAAAGATCCCAAAAACTAATGTTTCTATATGCCAAGTCAACAAGTAGGTAGTCAGAGTCCTAGTGAATGGATAAATTGACCATCACACCAACAACAGGTTCCCCATCCTAAAATCCACACTCGAGACACTTCGATCATTGCCCTAAATTCCCAAAAAACTCACAAGGGAACAAAAATCCAAACACCATCCTATGGTTGAACCACATTTGATACCAATCTATCATGACCCGACCAACCAGGGCCCACCTAGACGACCAAAGGACAATATTTAACTACCATAATACCTCTTCCATAGTCTAGGGGCTATCAAAAAACACCAAAAGACACAAATAAATTGGGAGGACTTTTCTTATTGTACATATACACATGCACCCAAGTATCTCCATATAGTAGTGTATAAGAATAATAATAAAATATAATAACATCTAGAGTAAAAAACATGCAGGAAACAACCTTTAGGAAATACAAAATAGTACGACAAAGTAATATAAAAAGTAAAGTGAAAAAATACACAACCAACTAGAAAATATGTCCCGACCTAACAACAACTAGAAAAGAAATGTTGAGAGATTCCAACTCCATATATCCAAACCCTGAACATGGTACACGGTCAAATGCACTCGAGTATCCCTATGATCCTTTGAAATAACCATCAACCAATCTGCCATCTTCACAAGACACAACATGTGTGGGAAATACCTATGTCTGGGTGAGTATATACATACCCATTAGGATGCCCCAAAAACTAGAGGGGGAGAAATATAATACATGATAGAATAAGTTTGATAAAAAAATAAACAGGGAAAACCCCCCCACAAAAAATATATATATGGTCATAAAATAATCCCAGATGAGAGAGAGAGGGGATATCCATATCCTAGGTGAGACTAGGATAATAAGTCTTTCAACAGTTCCAAGGGTCCATCATTGATGTCTAGAATCTCATGTGTCTATTTGAAGAAGTCATGAGGAAGACCCACATCATGCCAATGTGTTGCACAATTGAGGGGGAAAATATCCATGCTGAGGTTCCACACTATAGTGTGTTAGGGTGGTACTACTCAGTGGTTACAGGATCTGTTCCCTAGTAAGATAGGGGTATTCCAATTAGTGTATGGAGGGACCATGACCTAGACCATCAGGGGGGTACCACTCAGTAGATAGAGGAACCCGCTCCCTAGTCCATTAGGGGGTACCACTTAGAATATAGAGGACCCACAACTTATTATTTCAGGGAGGTAACACTTAGTAGATAGAGTAATTTAACCCAAGTTCATCAGGGGCACCACTCAGTAGATAGAGGACATGCACCCTAGTTCATTATGGGGGTGCCACTCAGTAGATAGAGGAACCACACCCTAGTCCATCAGGTGGTACCACTCAGTAGATAGGAGACCTATGAACTAGTCCATTAGGGGGTACCACTCAGTAGATAGAGGAGCATGGGGGACCCTCACCCTGGTGCGATAGGAGGATTTCCAATCTCGACCTCTCTCTGATGATCTTACCCAATCACTACCATCTTTAATCACCTCATGAAGAAGCGTCATGATTAAAACATCTCATATCATATCTTAAAGGCCACTTCAAAGTCCGCCATCACATTCTATGTGAAAAACCCCAATATAGGCTACTCATGGGACAAAATAAAAGTCTAACTGAAGGAGATATGAGATCTAGAACATTCTCAAGAGGTACATGACGTGTAAGGAGGTCCACACGACGTGTGGCCTCACCTGGAATCCTAGACATGTCATTACTAGTACAATACTCACTATACATGTAGTAATACATGGTGTGTAAAGTTATTACATGGAATTTATCATCCTCTTGGGGCTGATCAATGTGGTCCTTGTCATGCCCGTTTCCTTCAGGTCATGCCCATGTGAGCCGAAACCTTTCCCGTGTACATGGACCATGTTCTAGTACATGGTGTGTGTTTGTTCATGTCTATATCTATGTGCTTCCATAGTACATGCTGATCCACCAACACCATGTCACATGGTGTGTGGGGTTCCCACATGGCATGTGCTAGTTAACTCACCTAGAAACACTAGTAGTTAGGCCAAGGGGCTACACACCACGTGTTATTCAGACTACACGATGTGTAGTCGATTTTTTCACAAAATATATAGAATCCCTAACATGGTTTCTATATATGATCTTGATGATGTGATTCATATCATTTAACCACCCAAAATCGGTGGTACAATCCTCCAACCATCTATTTTGTCCCTCCAATGGTTGAAAATTGGATTTTTGATCATTCACTCGAAACCACCACCACCTCATGCCTCTCCCGCATCGTTGCCTTCTCTACTTTGGATATCAGATTCACAAATCCATCACTTCTACCAAAAATCCCCTCTAATTCATCCTCAAATCTATAATCCAATTTTTGTGTGCACATCCACTATGAATTTGTGGGTCTGATTATTCTCGGACCCACTTGAAAGTAGTTGAATCGTGACCTCATGGTCCAATGATGAATAATGTGAAGAATGGGTGGGGAAAAGGCACAAGAAAAAGTTGATAACATTATTTCCCAAGAATTATTGGACAAATGATCCAATAATCAGGTATTGGAAGGAGTTATTCCATGTAATAATCAAGAATAAATCAAAATAATAATTTAATTTGATACGTGGGATCATGCGAAGGATTGGAAAACCCCAAAAATAAAAACGGATAATTTAATTCATGTTTTATTAATTAAAAAGCATGGAAATAAAAAAATAACATGCCCTACCTAAATATTTGATGGTTTTTTAGTGAATAATGTAGTTTATAATGATGTAGAGGCTCTACTACATTTTTTTCACCTTGATTCACCTTGATCCGTTTTCCAATCGTTGTTCGATATTGATTCAACAATGAAGGATGATAGAACCTCCTCTCAACAATCCTAGGGTTATGTTGATAACTATGGAGATTTTCCATAACCACATATTTATAGAGGATATTAGGTCTTGGGTATTAAAAGAATTAATTAAATAACTTAATTAATTAATTCACTTAATGTTCTTTCCAACGGCTGCCTCAGCCGAACGTTTGGTGTCGACCAACTATAGGTCACACCTAGGGTATATACCATGATCTGGATTCAACTATGGGATAATTGTTTTGATATGAGACTCCTTTTAGGATAAATTCTATTTCCTTGAAAGAATATGCATGCATGGTATATAATTTTTTTAATATTTTTATAAAATTAATTTCGGACTCCCTAAGAATCAGGAATTGCACGCCATCTCAGTACCTAGCTCAAAAAATATTTCTCAAAATATATAGAAGTATTTAAAGTAAAAAATATTGTATGTATAGATTGGTCATAGGTTTAATGTCTTTCTATTTAATATCTTGTGGGGATAGATGGGTCGCAGGTTTAACATCTTGTGAGGATAGAAGGGTTGCAAGTTTAACGTCTTGCAGAGACAATTAGGAACAAGGTTCAACATATTATGGGGAAATGTGGTACATAAGTTTAACGTATTGTGGGGATAGATGGTTTAGAGGTTTAATGTATTGAGGCGATATATGGGTTGTGGGTTTAATGTATTTCAGGGATAGATGGGTCATAGGTTAAACATCTTGTGAGGACTGGTTGGTGATAGGTTTAACATTTTGTGGGGATAGATGAGTCACAGGTTTAACATATTTTGGGGATAGATGGTTTATATGTTTAAAGTATTGTGAGGAAATATGAGTGGTTAAGTGTATCCCCAGAGGGGAATATGACCAAACTTGAAGGGTTTGGTTAAGTGTGTCCCCAGGGGGAAGATGATCACACTTGAAGGATTGGGTGGAGTGTTTGGGCATCAAGATCGAACCTCATAGAGGTTCCTCATATTTGTCAATATGTAGATATTGAACCTTTTGTAGGTGTACTACATACCCTATTAAGAAATAGGTATCAAAACCCACACAGTTTAATACCACAATTCAAGGTTGTGTGATAGGATCAATCCCTGAAGTTTAACGTCATGTGGTTAGGATGATCATGTCATGGAAGGAGAATCAATGAAGGATGCTGTGGGGGCATACTCATATGGGATTCCTAGAGTATAAGTCCATGGGGATGAGGGGAAAAAGACTAGAGTATATTTCCATGGGGGTTTCATGACATGATGATTATACATGGGGCATCCCGTGCTCATCACACTGGGTAAGGATATAGATTAATTTCATGTTTTGAGGACATTATTTTTTCAGTCAAATGCCATACTACTAGGATGTGGATATGATTTTTTTTATATCATGTTACACGGACATGGTGGGGGGATACACCCAAGGAGGAAACATCCATGTGGGAGAGGAAGATCCAGGAAAAGGCCTCTCTACCAGGAATGGTTGATAGTTCCCTATGATGATTCCTTCTTTATTATTTACGTGTCACCTGGTCATGCACCTCTGGATGGGGAATGGTGTGAACACTTTCTGGATGAGTGATAATCAGGGGTACCAATGTTAGGGTGCCTATTCTTAGTAGAAACATGCATTAGGTAACCTTTGATTTGGAGTAACATGCAGGGTAATAGTATAGGATGTAATTGAAGCATAAGGGGCATGGGGTCAGGGGCCTGAAGTTTGTTGCATGCAATTTGATCGTACTGCATGCAAATAGGTTTGTGCAAGACATGGTCTCTAGAACAAGGCAATATCATAGATCCTGAGAGAATAGGAACACAAAAATTCTAAAATTATGTGCAGCTTGGGGTGGCGCAAAGGAAGCTTCCCTTACACAAACACAACTAAATTTAAGGGATATCGCATGAGGTGATCTCAAGTATTGGCCAAGACACATAAGGGTATGCGGGAGGTCAGTCACACAAATTTTCTACCTTGTAGAATCTAATAAAATTGTGCGATGTCACAGAAGAGATGTTTGTGCGAGCTAGAGTTGACACTTAATATTCTATAGATCCCTCCAAAGTGAGGAAGTGAGGTTCTATTTATAGCCTAAATGGGAGGCCAGTGGCGTGAAACCCTATTGGGTCACACAAAGTGGTTTCACACTCTATATGAATTTATTTGAAATGTCATGGCCACAAGATCTAGTTGTTTCTCATCTCCTTTATCATGTAATGGAATATGGAACACAGATTTTAGTTTTGCACATAATAAACCACTATTACATGAAAACAACTTTGCCATAATTTTGGGGATCCCAAAAGATCTGCAGAATCCTATTCCTCAACATCACATTTCATGATGAAATGGACTGCACACGTAATTCCAAAGTTTCACACAAGCCTTTAATATTTCACACAAAAGAATCATTGGTTCCAGAATGGTTGTCTAATATAGGCTGACCTTTTGTTTTAGGGAAAACTGCCCATGATGGGATTTTTGGTGCCAATAATAACATTAAATGAAAATTTAAATATCATGACTATAAAGAGATTCAAGATATAAAATATCAAAGGTAAAATATATATGCTATTTGAATGAAACAAGTGATGAATATGACATATATCTCACAGAAACAAAAGTTATATTAGAAACCCTAACCTTGAGTACAAATTGCTTCATAAGTGATTTTAAACACCTATATAATAAATTTAAATTTATTATACTTAAATAATAAAACCATATCCATACTTAAAATAGCATAAATGGTTTAATTAAAACATCTTATCACCCATTTATTAATAATATTTCATTATTTTAATCATTCTAGGAGTCAACTGATTCATTTCTCATATATGCTTTGATTTGGACTTACTATTTTATCATGGTTTTATAATATATATAATATTAATCACATAATAAGTATCATATTTAATCATTATATAATCTTTTATAATCAATCATATAAAGTATTAATGAAAAAAAATCACATCATTTCATGGTGGTTATAGTTCATACGTATGCATGAGCGATATTACCATTTTTCAATTAATGAGAATGTAAGAAGGTAGATAATATATTATAATTAAAAAAGAATAATTATTTCTTAAATATCATATATAAAATATTAAATCTATCATAATAACAAACCATGAAGTATAGGAATGGGAAATGGATCATATCGCTACGTGGAGGTGGTAGTCCACAAGTATGCATGAGCGATACTTTTATATCCCATTTAATGCAAAGGATGTGAAAATTGGTTGAAACATAATAATAATAACATATCAGTATATTGATGATATTTTTGTTTTTATTTTCATATGAATAAAATAGATTTAGTGGAAATATAAGAATACATAAACATTGAAAGAGATGAGTAAGAGGATTACCTCTTCTTTGAGAGACCTCATTTGGTTTACAACTTATGCCTTCATAGGATGCTCTTAGGGTAAAAAAAGATGGTCAGGAATGAAGTGAATGAAGAGAGTAATGTTTTTGGTTATGTATTGGCTGAGATAGAAGGCTCAAATTGTGTGAATAAGGGAGGAGAAGATGTTTCTTATTATAAGTGGGGGGAGTAATACACATGAAATTACTTAAAAGATTTCAATGATATAAGGCAAATTTTATGTGAAAGTAGAAAAATAGCCAATAATTAAAAATTAATATAATATAAGGATGAAATATATTTAACCAGTAATATTTAGACAAGTTTTTGTGTAACCTTTACCCTTATCTCTTAATTTAACCCCCAATAAAGCCTTTTGACCTTCATTGTGGTAACAATACTATTTTAATATTTATTATGAATAAAAATAAAAGTGACATCATTAATAAATTTGTAAATGAAGATTAAAAATATGAAATCCATTTTATCAAATTAAATTTCTATAAGTGGTTGAAATTTGTTTTAAAATAAATGTACAAAATGCAACAAAAACCGTTTTTTAGAAAAATACATTTTTAATCATAAAACTAAGTTTAATTTCATTCATTACAGAGTAAAAACTACTAGATGAATGTTAAAATATTTTATTTAATATATAATCTACCAATTTTATTAAAATCATTAATCAACAATGATTTATTTAATTTATTAAGTTAAAAAAATTGTGTGCATAGAAACAATTTTATGAAAATAAATTTTTTTACCTTTAAATTATTTTATCTTCTTTTAAAACCGTTAGATAAATAATGTATGAATGAATATTCATAAATTATCAATAAATTTTATTAAAATAATTTTTAAATAGTGATCAATATATGTGTCTATAAAAAAATTCATAACACCTAGAAAAATACATTTCTTCATAAAAATAGGTCTTTTAATCATGAAATGAATTTATTAAAAATTTAATGATTATTTATTAGGAATTAATTAATAAATTTGAATTAAGGAAATAATTTGCATATGGATTTCATTGTGTGGTTAATCTTATTCATACCCATTAATCCAACAGTGAGGTTATAAATTTCATAATATATCATTGCTCATTTATACTTGGGGTTGTGTGTAAAGAAAACTACCGAATACTTAAGATTTATTTAAGATGAATACATATAAAATCTCATGGTGTTACATTTACAATTATTAAATCTTCATGGTTTGAGAAAATCTTACATACTTTTTCAAAAATTTCAGATTCACCATTACATATTGAGCACTTTTCTAAATTTCAACTTCATCTCAAAATTTCAGAACTTTTACAAATCAGCTCAGAACTTCAAACATCCTTAGGGCATCTCCATTTACTCTAAAAAATTTCAAAAACATTCTCAAAGATAGAAAATTATTTTCATTCATGGTTTAAATAGATACAATAAACCTTCAATAAATCCATAGGTTCTTTAGTTAGAATTTGACCCCTTCACCCAAGCCATAATATGATTTTATAAAAATTTACTAATGAAACTTTTGACATAATTTCTCCACATGAATACCAAACCACCAGAACAACCACTTCGATTCATAAAAGAGGAATTTGAGAAACCAAGATTAAATTTTAAAGAAGTTTTGTCCTTGTTTGTCAATGGTCTTAGACATGAGGACTATATGAAGAAAAAGTTTTTAACTCCAATGATGGATCATATGAACTGTCTAGGGATTGAATAACCCCCGAAAGTTCTAACATAGAACCAAATTTAGTCTCTTGACTTTGCTCCTTCCAAGTTCCACGGTGTGTAATGTTCATACCACTTGGTTTTGTGACAAACATGTTCATTAAATAAGGATATTATAGATTCAAAAATGTCACTTGAATGAGGTTATAGTTTTAGATTAAATATTTCATTCTAATTTTATTATAAAGAAGGTAAATAACATGGTTTTTCCTTTACTGGGATTAGACCAAGAACCATCGAAGTATTACGTGGTGAAACTCCAAAAATAGAATCTAAAAGATTATAAAAATCCTTTTGTAACATAGAAAATTCCATTTTTTGTTTCATAATATTGATTGGACACTGCACTATAGATGACCCACCCCTTCTAATAGCAGTACAAAAGTCTTCAGACTCACAAGGTGGGCCTAATTTGACAATTTTAGCTTCATTATTGGTGCTTTTTTACTTGATCATCACACATATCCTGTATCTTATTCCTTCATTTCTTATCATCTACTTGAGAAATGGTTTTGAGTCTTGTTCTCTTAGCACATAACTATGATTTGTATTCTAGTAATATTTTACCCTCTTCATAACCAGTGGAATATCATTAACAGACAACCAAAATAGTGATTTATAAAAATATATTCCAACCATATTTGCAGCATTGGAAACTTATTGTAATATAACCATATAGTTCTCAAAGAGCCCCTCGAGAACCTTCTCTTTGTCATCTTTGTGAAAAAACTATAAAACGAATGAACCAGTGCCGATCTTCCAGATTGTATCCCCTTTCTTCAGCTTCCAAATTCATTAAATGGTATTCCGCATCACAAGAAAGATTATCATGAAATTTTCCAACAAGAATATGAGAAATATGATCCTTTAGGGTTTTATCTTCATCAATATTTATCCCTTTTACAAGGATATTCTCCATATCAGTGTAAATCTCTCCATCAGGAGAATAAAATAATACTCCATATTAAAACTATAGGATCTAATGAGAAATACGATAATCACATGAAAAATGATTAAAACCAGTCAATAAGAAATAAAACAACAAATACCAATGATCAGAAAATAAATAGATTGATATATCCAATGAAGGAATAAAAAAACCTATATGAAAGTCTCTCAAAGTAAATTATACAAAAATAATATTTTTTTATTTAAAAATATTCAAATTTTTTAATATATTTTAAAACTAATTATTCAAATGAAGTATGCATATTAATTATTATAATTAGTTATTCAATTTTTATTTTTTTTATAATTTATATCGTTTAAAGGGGAAAAAGTGTATGAGTCGATCTGTGTCCCTTCATAACACCCAACATTGCGGTTAGTGGCCAATAAATTTATTTAGGTTATGAAAATGAAAAATAAAAATAAAGAGAAAATGAGAATAAGAGAAAGAGAATAAAATGGAAGATATGTAAAAATTTATCAAATCATTTCCACAACCTCAATATATCTTTATCAAAATCAATCCCATAACCAGGGGGCTACACTGCCAATTTATATGTAGTGTAATGGTAAGTGGGAGGCAGATTAGTGGGGGTGGGAATCCCACCCTCAATGGAAATCATACACGTATTCAACATCTACATAATACTACCCCTTATGATTACAACCCATACCAATGTCATACATATTTTGGCCCCACCTCATTAAAAACATTTTCTAGAAAAACCCACTTGGATAAAAATTAGAAAAATGAAAAGTGTATATCCCCATAGACTCCCCCTGAAAGTTATATTACATAAAGAAATTACAAATTTTTCAATATATGCATCCCTATTTCATGTAAAAGTTTTTTAAAGACAACAGTTAGTAGTGCCTTTGTAAATAAATTGGAAACATTTTCACTGGATCGAAATATTTAATGTTTATATCTTCATTCTTCATTAACACTTTTTTAAAGGAGAAAAATTTCAATGGTATGTGTTTTGTATGATCATTTTTTATGAAGCATTATTTTAATCATGTGATACATGATACATTATATTCAAATAATATTATTGGGCTACAATCCACTTGTATATTGAATTTATTGAGTTATAGACTGCAATCAAACACATTCTTGACATGCTTTATGTAATGCTATAACTTCTACATAATTTGAATATGTTTCAATGAGTGTATTATTTTGTAATCTCCATGATATGGTAGTAACTATAACTATGAAAACATAACAAGTTTGTGATCTCACATTTTACAGATATGATGAATAACATGCATATTCAAAAATGACTATCTTCTTTTTTAATTTTTTATAATAGAATAAACCGAAATCAACAGTTACAAAAAGAAAATAGAAAAAATGTTTAATTCAATTTCAGTGACTTCTTATATGGGATGAAATAGATCTCACCAATAACTTAGAAGTAAAATATATATCAGGATGAGTATAATTAGAATGATACATAAGTGCTCTAGTGGCACCGAGGTATGATAATTTTTGACCAACCAACTTTACATTTTCTTCACAAGGTCAAAAATGATCTTTCTTGATATTTAAAGACCGAAAAACCATTAGAGTACTTAAAAATTTATTTATCCATATTAAATCATTTTATGACCTTTTCAGTGTAATTCAACTGATGAAAAAATATAATACTTTACATATGCTCAATTTATAATCCAAGAAAATACTTGGTTTCTCCTTGGTCTTTCATTTCTAATTCATCCTGTAAGTTTCTCATTGTTTGATTGATCTCATCTTGAGTTATGATGATATTAAAAATTGAAAAAAATAACAATGATTTCATATCTAGATGATGTATTCTTAATAAAAACACATGTGTATATGGAGTCATTTACATACCATTTATTTAAAAATTATTCTCTCAAATGATTATACTATGTACACCAAAATTTCTCTAATCTATATAAGGATTTATATTATTTAATTGAATATAGGTATTAAAGTTTTGATTTCAATACTTCTACTATTTTTAATTCTTTTTTAATTTATATATATATATACTACTATCAATTAAACCATATAGATATGCTATAACAACATCCATAAGGAACATATTATCCTTTTCATCCAGTATAAGGCTGATTAGATAACAAAAAGTAATTGCATCCATAATAAGAGAATATGTCTCCTCATAATCAATTGCAAGTCTCTAAAAAAACCATGTGCAATAAGATGATATTTGTATATTACAATATTATTTTTCTCATTACTCTTACACACAAAAACCCATTTATATCCAACAGTCTTCACAACTTCTGGTGTGATCATGATATGTCAAAAAATCCTTCACCTATTAAGTGAATTTAATTCAACTTGCATTGTGTATTTCCATTTATTCCAATCAGATTGTTTTTGAAATTCTATAATAGATATTGGTTTAGGGTATTTAGTTTCTATATCATGTGACATAGAATATGAAAATATTTCATCAATATTTTCCACATTACTTCATTTACTTATATCACATATAGTGGAATAATTAAGAGAGATTTCATTATTTTCAAAACCATTAGGATTTTCTATTTCATATGAATTCTCTTTATGATTCCCATCATGTGTTTCTTTAAGAACACTAAAATTACATGTTTCCTCATAAAAAACACTTCCAAATGAGGTTTTTAATTATACTAATAATTTTCTTTTATGAGGATTCCTATCCATAGAGCCAATTGGTATACCATGCTTTAGGCATATTTTTTAGATTTCTATAACATCATTATGTAATTATATATTTTGGATATCAATTCTAGCCAGTCCATTTATAGATGGAATGTGTGATTTATTCATGCCATTTGAATTAGTTATTTAATCTGACAATTAATTTTGTAGTTCTTGAAAATGTGAAATATTTTTCACTTCCATCTCACACTAATGGGTAGGAGGATAGAGAAAAGATAATGTTTTCACATTCCAAGAAATATCATACCACTGTTTCCTTTCTCCCTATAAGGCCGTGAATACTTCTTTATTGAAGTTATAGTCAAGAAAGAAATTCTATAAATACATCACTAGTTTGTGGTTCAATATATTTGATGATGGATGAGTATTCATATCCTATATATATTCTGAACCTCTTTTGAGATCCCATTTTTGTACATTATGGGGTAGCAATTGGTACATATACTGCACAACCAAATATTCTAAAATGAGATATGTTAGGCTGTTAGACAAATGACAATTAGAGTAGATAGTTCTTATGATATTCAATTTTTCTTATGTGAATTAATTCTTATAAATTCCATATTGCATGACCCCATATGGAGCTCGACAACTTTGTTCTAATTTGAACAATCTAGTAATAAGTTAGAGGCATTTTATCAGTGATTCATATAAACCATTTTGTGTATGCACATGGGAGACTAAATTATCTATGGTAATCCCCATTTCCATTAAATAATAATTGAAATCTTGAGAGGTAAATTATATATCTTTATAAAGTCTAGATTTATTTATGAAAAAACCAGGGAACTGTGCACTCAATTTAATTAGTTGAACAAGAAATCCTGAAAACGCTACATTATGTGTTGATAGAAAACATACGTGTTAACATATAATAGATTCAAAAATTAATACCACAAGATATTTAAATAGCACTCATGATGGATGAATTGATCAATATATATCCCTTTGATTTTTTTCAAGAAAGGTTGGCATTTCAACCATAACTTTATATTGAGATGGGATTATAATCAGCTTTCTAGGAGAACAATCCTCACAAGAAATTTTCTTAGTGGAAAGATCATCTAGACCTTTATTGAATGTCCATGAGAACTTTCAATTATTTTTCACATAATTCATGAACTTGTATGACCTAATCAATCATGCCACAAATTAATGAATTGTGATCCATTCTTTACTACCATATTTATTTCGATTTCACTTATATATGTATATTGAAATCTAGATTATAATTTTTATAGTTTATCTAGAACATGAATTTTACCAAATTCATTAATGGTAACGAACATGTAATTTTCTTATTTATGAGATATTGTTTGGGTATCATACCCATGCTGATATATATCATTGAAACTTAACATGTTTGTTTTGGACTATTGGGAGAACAAAACATCTCTTATAAAGAACTTTGTATCATTAGGTAAAGTAAAACTCATTTTAATATCCCCTTCAATTAAATCCACCAGAGATGATATAGTATTCACAATTGGTCTTATTGGTTTAAGATCAAAAAAATATTTTTTATTTTTATGAATTTTGTGTATTGTTCCACTATCCAGTATTCAAATATCTATTCTATTTATGAAATCCATTTTAATGATTCATATAAAATACATTATTATTTGAAGAAACACTTTAAATAATTAAAATAATACAACATCCAAAATATAAAACATATAGAACAAGACATAATATCATATATAATAACTATTATATATTTTTAGAATTGTTTCGAGCTATAATATCATCAAATTCACAAGTAAAATCACCCACTTTGAGGTAAGTGAGATCATCATTTGATGGATCATGATTCTTAGTAAAATTTTCCTCCTTTTCTCTCCCTTTGTAGTTTTTATTAGAAAAATATGTTTTATTATTCTTTTACTCAAGAGATTATTTATAAATATTAAAAATATTCTATGGGGTTTAGGGTACATGGGACCAATATCCCTTATAAACACATATATAATAAGAATATTTATGATTCCTCAGAGTGCTTGAACTGATATTTCTTTGATTATGATATTAATTTTGAGAATACCCATGGTTATAACCACATCCTTGACCACACCTTCTACCAAAACCACATCCACTATATGAATCATGTCCTCAACTTCTTCTATGATTACTTTCATGAAAAATAACATTTTCTTTAGAAAATGTTACTACTGAACCAATAGGACAAGACTGATAATTTTTAATCAAAAGATCAATGTTATTATCTACCACAAGTAATGATGTTATGAGATTAGAATATGTTTTATACCCTCACATGTGATATTGATTTTGTAGGGAGATATGAGAAGCATGAAATTTCATATATGTATTTTCAAGAATATCGACATTTGTAATCCCAATACCAACTCTGATATAATTCTATACACAATATAATTGTAATCAATGAACCTTCTATAATATTGGAAGCCTAAAACATTTCATTTATCACGGGTCTCCGGAAGAAGAACCTTCTTTTGATGATTACACGTCTCTTTCAAACTCTTACAGAGCTTACATGGATCACTTTTTGTATGTTATTCACATTTTAATCCTTTATTGGGATGTCTTAGGAGTAATATCATCACATTTTATTTATTTTGTAGTCTTTTTGAATTATTTTCTTTATTTTTTTAGTAAGATCTATCGATTCAAGATGAATTTAGGCATCTATCATCTATAATATGTAATTAATTCCAATAATATCAAGTGTGATGAATTTGAGTTTTAGGATATTTGGTATGATGATAAATAGCAGAGAGAGAGAATAAAAAACATTCTTATTATTTAGAATAATAATTAAATGATAGTTTAAATTTGGTTAAAATAAAATATAATAAATAAAATGGCATCATAAACATTAAAACGAAGTTAATATTACCATTTAATAATAATAATTTTTTTATATACCACGTTAATCAGTTATTAAATATTTCACATTGAGGATTGAAATAAATAAATAAATACATCATATTACTCATTTTAAAATTTCTCATGCATACTGATTTATTAATTAAACCATCCAATCAGATGGTGAAAAACAAATAAATTAAAATTGTCTGAGCATGAGAGAATCTAAAATTTATGACAGTAAATAAATAAGTTACATAAACCATCAAATATGGTAGTAAATAAATAACATTCTATAAATAATTAGAGTTGTCTAATCTGGAAGTGAAAATAAAGTTTAAGATAGAATAATAAATAACAAGAGCTATCTAACAAGGGAGTGAGAACAAGGTTTAAAATTAAAAACATACCTTTCTCCCTTTTGAGTGTTTATACTGATAATATATTGTTAAAATTAATAATAAAAGTAAATAGAAAATGAGAATCATAGAAATAGAATAAAATATAAGGGGGGAAATTTTATTAGAGCATTTCCACGAGCATCTCTTTCTCAAAATTAATCCCATATTTAGGGGGCTGCACTGCCCATTTATAGGTAGTACAATAGTAGGTGGGAGGGAGATTGTAGGGGGTGGAAGCCCACACCCATTGAAAATTTTAGCTGCATCTAGCGATTTTTAATAGTTTAGACATTGTTTTTCTCTTGATAATTATTGATATGTATTAAATATAAAAATCAATATATTTTCAAAAGAAAATGAATAGAAAGATGTCTCAAAATATAATTTTTAGTTTTTATGTAAATAAAATAATTAAAATAAAAGGGATATTAATTATATAATTATAGTGTATGAGACAATGCTTTCCATAAAAATAATGAATAATATGATTATTTCCATAAATAAATTCTAATCATCGAGTGTGTGTTGGAACAATTGTCAGTTCATATTTTTTTAATTATTTTTTATATTATTTTCTTAATGATATAAACTATTTATATATTTTTTAATTTGTTCCACTTTGATTAATTATTTTTTCACTTTACTTTTATTGAGCTTAATTATGGATTAACCATAAAAATTGGAAAAATGGATATGGGCATCATTTGTTCATTTGGATTAGGTTTGTGAGGAAACAACATTGATTTTAATGGGAGTTGTGAAAACTTGATCAATTTTATATAGTTCTTAAAACAAAAATCCTTAAAAAATAAAAAAAATAATAAAACACATGTATTGTGAGGAAATAATGAATAAATAGAAAATTACCATGTTAATATTCATGCGAGAACACTACATTTAAGTATTTAATCTGGCCCACATAGTGTTGCTAGCGATCAATCAAGATTTCCTCGATAACTACATAAAACACCAAGATGAGTCACCATAATAAAAATTCAATATGTTTCATAAGTTATGATGGATAAAATTATTTTAGATATTTCACAATGGGATGAACCATACCGTAGATGGTTTCACCCATCCAATTTATATAACCACCATTTGAAATGAAAATTCAAAACTTTAAAAATTTATAGATATACAATAATTATCATTTGTAATGAAAATAGTAAATAAAACAAAGATAAATAGAGTATTGAGAATGAGAAGAAAATATAAGAGAGATGAAAATTTTACTAGGCTGTTTCCATGGTATATATCTCACTTATCACATATAAACCACAAGGGTTACATTTCCATTTTAAAGGCAGTGTAATGGTATGTGGGAGGGGATTGGTGGGAGGGGAAGCCCAACCCTGTTGAAAACTACAAAGACTAACTAAAACCCCCTTGAAATGCACACCCCTACCAATATCATAATTTTTTATGTCGCCTCATTAAAAACCATTTTTGAAAATACATTGTGGGATAAAACATGAATAAGGAAAAAAGTACATGTTGGGAATGTATTGTCTCAACAATAATCTATAAATATTATTGATTTTTAGGCTCATAAATACCCTTGTTTGTTTTACTAATAATGTTACTTTAAGTGAATTTCATAAAATTAATATTATCTAAAATATTTATTCTAGATTTATTTTCAATCAATTAACCCTCAAGGAATATTAGTTAAAGTGTTCAAAATGAATTTTAGCGTATTATGGAAACACTGTTCATACCCTACGTTGGTAAGAATAGTGTAAGGAATGAACCCTACATTTCATAATAGCACATAAGGAATGAAACCTAGGTTCATAATAGAGCGTATGGATCATATACCCTATGATGAAAAAATATTCGGATCATCAACCCTATATAAGTATGGAACCTTACGTTTGAATGAAGGGGAAGTATGGTTTAACAACCATATATAAGTAAGGAACCCTATGTTTTAAGAAACAAATGTACGGTACATCAAACCTACTTTTATGAAAAACCCTAATTTCTCAACCCTACATTATCAACCCTACATAATGTATTTTTTCATCACTTAAAAGAACACTACGTTTGACTATTCAATGACATAATTTTGAATTTGTGATTTTTTCCATAATTACTGCAATGGTCTTGATAGGATTAGATTTTGTTTCAAAGATGTTTTAGGACCAATTAAAATGCCCATTTTTATCTATTCAAAGATTCGTATTCAACTGAATAAATCATTCCTATTTCTAATGGAAGTTACGATTCTTATGAATGATTCAAATTTGAATATTTGTGACCTGGCATGCGACTTTCTTGGATCTAAAAAACTAAAGAAAGTTTTCTACTCTATATATTATACCAGCATATCTTTTCTATATACATACGATACATACAATTAAACAAAGTCATATTTTATGAATATATTTTTATATTCAGAACTACTATAATGAAAAATCAACTTCGTGGTCTTATAAAGTGGTTATGCTTTGAAGTTCAACATTTCAACTTCATTCTACCATAACTAATCATGTTTATTCATTGCTAATTTTATTGAAGATCATCTGCAACGATGATCTATTTAGAGTTATTCTTTCTTGAAGAAATTTATTTTTGAAGAAAATATCCATATCCTCTCAGTTTCTGTTTCAACTATGAAGTTGAACCCGAACCATCAACAAATAAAACTCTTTTAATTTATTAGAGTTGTAACTACTTGTACTCATTTGTGGATTAAGTGTCAGATTATTACACTAAGATGTGGATAACCTATTCCCTATTAAATAACCATAAGGCTCTTTTTAGCCTTATTATAGAGGTTTCAACTTCCTACACTCAGTTTTGGATTTGAAGGTCTTGTGATAAGGGGAAATTTATAGTTAAATTCACCAAACTCATCGAGAGAGAATTGGTGGAGTTTAATAGAGGATCTTTATTCCTAGAATCACTATAAAAATTTATGTGTTCATATTTACTACTTATCAACTTCTCATATTTATTTCTTAGAGGAACACTTCATTTCTGTATAAATTGAAAAGAGATTTAAAAGTCATAATATTTCGTGATTATTAGAAAGACACAATTCACCCCCTCTTGTGTATCTTTATATTATTACGACCTGACAATTGGTATCAACGGTGTTATTTTGTGGTAAACCTCTAAATATTTCAAAGTTATGAGGTCTATATAAAAAAATGTCAATGGAATATCCAAAATTTGGTATGTCTATGGTTCATGCTCAATATTTTAATGGTGAGAACTATGGATGCTGAAAATCATGCATTGTCATCTTGCTGAAGAGTCTTGGATTTAAAGTCTATTTAAAGATAATCACTCCTTATATAATTTTTTAGAATTTAGATACTTGATATGATTAAAAAATAAGATGAATAAAACATTAAATAAAAGGAAATTAATGCTATTTTCTACAGACTTGGACCTGATGAATTCAATTGAGTATCACAATTCCCTACTGACTATGAAAAGTGGCAAGAAATAACTGTCACATATGAATGAAATATAACATTAGACAAATGAGTTATGATACTGAAAAACTAAAATTTTACACCTTTATAATTTCTGATAGTGAAATCATCACACAAATTAATGGCCGATTAATAGATATTGTCAAAAATATTACTGCCTTGGAAGATCCCATAAGTAAATTAGATCAAGTGATGAAAGTACTTAGAGTATTTACCTATAAATATAATGGAATATCTGCAGCTATACAATAATAATAACCTATCAATAATTTAACTATGAAATAATTAATTGGAACATTGATGATGTATGAAGTAGAAATGAAAGATGAGGTTGAAGATCACAAGCTTGTAAAAGGGAAAATACTGACCTTAAGGTGACATATCATAATCATGAAAGAAAATCTAAATAGGATGTCAAAATAGATGAAAATTAAGACTCCTCAGACTCTGAAATGGAATTGGATCATCTATCTTGAATATTTGATAAATTCTACTAGAAGAAGAGAGGCTTCAAAAATCCTTTAAGAAGGATGAATGAGAGCCTAAATAAGTAAGATGTTACAAATTAAAAAAGTTGGTCCACATCAGACCCGATTCCCCCAATTGAAAGATGAATGAAGAAGAACATAAATATCAAAAGAAATATGATTATGAACATAAATATAAGAGATCTATGAAATCCATGTTGAGTACATTCAAAGACTCTAGTATCTCTTCAAAAAATTATTTAGAGAAAGAGCCACCAAATATCAAAGCCAACATATGCTTTATGGCAAAGGAATAAGAAGAGGTATAATCCTATTATTCTTCTACTTCTGATTCTGATAGTTATTCAAATGGTAAACTGGCTTCTTTTTTTTCAATGCTAGAATAGAAATATTATTATTTAATAAAGTATAAAAAATCATTAAAAAAATACACACAATGTTGTTTTAGGTGAAACAAACAAAATGATAAAACAATATCAAGAATTAATGGATAAATTTAATTCATCTTCATTATACTTTATTGATCATGAATAAATAATAAAATAATTACAGGATGAATTAGAATATTATAAAAGTGCTTCTTATATTTTTAAAAAAGGAGAAAATAATCTAAATGATATTCTGGGAAATAATGTTATTAAAAGATAAAATTTTGGAACAAGAAGAAAGGGTGAAAAATCAAAATTATCAGAAAATTATTTTGTTCCCAATTCAAAAAATATAATCTGATTTTACTGTGGAAGAAAAGGTCATTACAATAATAACTATTATTTAAGAAATCCTTAAATAAGTGGTATTAAAAATTATTTTATATCCAAAAACATGTATGAAGCTAGTAATATAAATTTTGAAAAAATAAGACAGATCTAGATTCCTAGATCATTGCTCGTTGACACAGGCAGAGCCAAGAAAATATTGGTAAGAAAACAAACATTTGTTTAAATGATTTTACGGATAAAAACGGTAGTAAAAAATGATATATGGTATTTGGATAGTGGCTTCTCAAGACACATGAGTGTAGAAACATAAAATTTCCATACATTTAATCAAATGGGTGGAGGTTTAGTCACTTTTGGAGAAAATAAAAAAGGAAAGATTGTTGGAGTTGGAACTATTAGATATATAAAGTCAATATCAATCAACAAGGTACTGTATGTATAATATATAAAGCACAACTTGATAATTATTTCTCAACTTTATGATGATTTATTTTAGGTTGATTTCTCTAATAATTCATCTTCTATTTTCAAAGATAAACTGTTTAAATTTAGAGCACTATGAACAGAAAATGTTTATACTTTGGATCTAAATTCCTTTTGTAAAAATAAAGTGAATTGTTTAACTAATAATAAAAATGAGCCATGGATCTCACATAGAATACTTTGACATTGTAATATATATGCTTTATATAAATGATTCAATAAATAATTAATTTCTGATTTACCGAGTCTTAAATTTGACAATGATATATTTTTTATGCATACCAAATCAGCAACCAACACAAATCATCTTTCAAATAAATCAAAAAAATTCATACATCCAAACCAATAGAACTTATCCACATGGATTTATTGGTATATCTAGAGTAGAAAGTTTGGATGGTAAATTATATGTTTATGTTTCTGTTGATGATTATTCATGATTTTCTTGGGTTATTTTCTAAAACTAAAAATTGAAGTATTAATTGTTTTTGAAAGCTTTTAAAAAATTGTTCAATATAATTTTTTTTTAAAATAATTTCATTAATAAGTGATCATGGTGGAAAATTTTATAATCCATAATTTAATTCTTTTTTCTCATATTTAGGTATTAAACACGCCTTCTTTACACTAATAACACCTAAAAAAAATAGAATTTTTGAAATAAGAAATTGAAAAATTCAAGAAATGGAAAAGACTATGATGAATGAATACAATCTTACTACCTATTTATGGGAAAAATCTATAAGAACATATTTATATACCATGAATAGATTTATAATAAGACTAATTATTAAAAAGAAAGTCTATAATATTTGGAATCATAGAAAAACTAAAGTAAATTACTTTATAGTATTTTGATGCAAGGTGTATATATTTAATACTAAGGATAAACTTGTTAAATTTGACCCAAAAGCCGATGAATGAATATTTTTTGGATATTTTTCTACTTCTAAAGCCTATAAATTTTTTAATAAAAAGTCAAGGGTTGTTGAACAATTAGTTCATGAGAATTTTGATGAGACTGGCCCTTTCATTAAGGAGAAAGATCAAACAAATGAAAATAATGAATCTTTTGAAAACACAAGAAATGATTCACCGAAGACATATTTTGAAAATAAAATTAATGAAGTTCAGTCTGGTTAAGTAGAGCATGAAACTGAAGAACCGAAATGTGTCTTACCTAGACCGTTAATAACCTTAAAGTACCATCCTTTAGAAACTAGTATAGGAAACCTAGAAATAGAAGTAAGAATGAGAATAAATATAGGAAACTTAGTTGTATTATATAACTTTATCTCCTAGATAGAACCTAAGTCTATTGAATAAGCATTATAAGATGATAGTTGGTTGTTATCCATGCAAGAAGAACTAAACCAATTATATAGAAATAAATTTTGGGAATTATTAGAAAGAACATCCATTAATCCCTTAATAGGAACCAAATATGTATTTAGATATAAATAGGATGATCAAGGGATCATAACCAGAAACAAATCTATATTATTAGCTAAAGGAAATAATCCAGAAGTAGGAATAGATTATGATGAAACCTTTGCGCCTGTATCTATAATAAAATCCATTAGAATCCTTTTAGCTTATGAATCTCATATAAATGTTAAATTATATAAGATGGATGTAAAATATTAATTTTAAAAGGGTATTTAATGGAGGAAGTTTATTCTGATCAACTACTAGGTTTTGAAAACCCTCATAAACCAAATTCACTTTTTAAACTTACTGATGCTCTTTATGTACTTAAACAAGCACCTAGAGCTTGATATGAATGATTAAGCTCTTTTTGTTGAAAAATGGATTTTCTGTGGGATTAGTAGATCCTACCCTTTTTAAGAAATCTGTTTGTTATAATATTTTATTAGTACAAATTTATGTTGATGATGTTATTTTTTGTTTAACAAATAAACATATTTGTAATGATTTTTCAAATCCAATGAAAAAAGAATTTTAAATTTTATGATGGGAGAATTGAATTTATTTTTTGTATTTGAAAACTATAAAAAATTTGATGGAATTTTTTTAAATCAAAGAAAATATATTATTGATTTATTAAAAAAATTCTAGAAAATAGTAAGACTTACACAACTCCCATGTGTACCAATATAAAACATGATTTGGATGAAGTTGGAAAACTAGTTGATAACAAGTTATATAATGATATGATTGGTAGTTTATTATATTTTACTGTTAATAGACCATACATAAGGTTTTCCATATGTTTTTTTCATGGATTTCAGTAAAACCCTAAATAATATCATCTTACTTCTATTAAAAGAATATTTATATATTTAAAAAGAACTATTTTTCATCGTTTACTTTACTCTAAAAAAATCTAATTTTAATTTAATTTCTTATTCAGATATTGACTTTAGAGGATGTAGATTTGATAGAAAAAGTATCCTAGGGACCATTCAATTTTTAGGAAAATATTTAGTATCATGGTCGATTAAGAAACAACATTTTGTTTCCCAATCAACAGCCAAAGCAGAATATATATCTACTGGAAGTTGTTTTGAACAAGTGTTGTGGATGAAACACACTCTACTATATTTTGGACTAAATTTTAAAAATATACCTATTTTAAGTGATAATACTAGTGCTATTATTATTTCCAAAAATTGTATAAGTCATTCTAGGACTAAGAATATTGATATAAGGTATCATTTTCTAAGATACCATGTTCTTAAAAAGGATTTATCTTTAAAATTGGTAAATACTGAATATCAAATAGTAGATATTTTTACTAAAACACTTCCCACTACAAGTTTGGATTTTATTAAAGGGGTTTTAGTGATATTTAATTTTAAATAAATTTTTATTAGTTTTCTTTAATTTATTTTTTTAATTTCTATATCAATTATTTCTATTTAGTAATCGTTTATTTATTATTTTATGTAAAATATTTATTTCGACTTCAGTTTTTAGAACCCATGTCTAATTTTTCAAAATAGTTCAATATAACATTCACATATTGTTCTGTGAAAAATTAAATTTATTTTTAATACTTTTTATTAATATTTTTTGATATCACAAAAAGGGGGAGAAAATTGGGTAAACACAAACATTCTTAATCAAGTACCTATTTCATATTTAATTGAAATAATACTGTGAAATTGGATAAATATTATTACTATGGAAAATTAATTTTACAAAGCATTAATTGTTTTTAATATTATTCTATTAGTGTTTACAAAATCCTACATTTTATGTAAATTATTTTATGGGTTTTGTGATCATAAAATGGAAGAGACTATTGGGTATGTATTGTATCAATAATAATCCATAAATCTTATTGATTTTGATGCTCAAAAACACCCTTATTTGTTTTACTGATAATATTACATTAAGTGAATTTCATGATATTAATATTCTTTGCAATATTTATTCTCGATTTATTTTCAATTAATTAATCCTTAAGAAATATTTTTTAAAGTGTTCAGAACGAATTTTAGCATATTCTTGAAATACTGTTCATACCCTATGTTGGTAAGTGTAGAGTTAGGAATGAACCCAACTTTCAGAATAGTGTGTATGGATCATATACCCTACATTGATAGAATGTTCAGATCATTAACCCTACGTAAGTATAGAACTTTATGTTTGAAAGAACAGAAAGTATGGATTAACAACCCTGTGTAAGTAAGGAACCATAGGTTTGAGGAAACAAACATATGGAAAATCAACCATACTTTTATGAACAACCCTGAATTTATAACCCTACATGATGTATTTTGTCGTCACTTAAAAGAAACCTACTTTTGACTAATAAATGGAGGAATTTTAAATTTTTGATATTTTCCCTGATTACTGCAATAGTCTTGATGGAATTAGATTTCATTTAAAATATATTTTATGACTGATTCAAATGATCATTTTTATCAATTCAAATAACTATATTCAATGGAATAAATCATTCCTATTTTTAAGGGAACTTACGATTATTCTGAATGATTCAAATTTGAATATCTATGATCTTTCATGTGACTTTCTTGGATATGAAAAACCAAGGAATGATATCTTCTCTATATATTATACCAGAATATATTTTCTATATAAGTATGATACATATGATTAAAAAACTTCATATTTTGTGAATATATTTGATATAAAAAACAACTAAAAAGAACAATAGAATCTGTTGTCTTCTGAAGAGGCTATGCTTTGAATTTCTACAATTCTAACTCATGATTCTGTAACTGCTACTGTTTATTCGTTGCTACATTTATTGAAGATCATCTACAACCAAGATATGTTCAAAGTTATTCTTTCTTAAATAAATTAATTTCTAAGTAAAAAGATACATATTTTTTCAGTTTCTACTACAACTGTTAAGTTTAACCCAAATCATCAACAAATAAAACTCTTGATTTATTATAGTTGAAACTTCTCATACTCAGTTGTGGATTAAGTATCCGCTTCTTTCACTAAACTGTGGATAATTAGTTCCTTGCTAAAGAACTATAAGGCCCTATTTCACATTATTGTAAAGGTGTCAATTTCCTACAATAAGTTGTGTATTTTAAGGTCTTCTCATAAGAGGACCTTTATAGTGAAATTCACAAAGATCGCAGATAGAAAGACTTGGTGGAGTGGACTAGGGGATATTTATGCCCGAAAAGACTATAAAAATTGACATGTTCATCTTTAATATTTATCTATTGCTCATATTTATTATATAAAAGAACGTTGCATTTTTTCATAAATCACAAAGAGATTTAAAAGTCAGAATATGTCAAGATTATCGAAAAGACACAATTCAGCCCCCTCATGTGTATCTTTGTATTATTTTGACATAACAGTACAACCACAAAGACTCCCATGAAGGTTAAAATAAATTATAAAATTTTCAATCTAATAATCCCTATACCATGTACAACATTTCTAAATATAATGGCTGGTAGTGGATTTGTGAATAAACCAGCAACGCTGTCACTGGATCAAACATATTGCATGTTGATATCTCTATTATTCATTAACTCTTGTGTGAAGGATAAAAATTTCAGTGTTAATTGTTTTTCTAGTCATTTTTTATGATGACTTCCTTTAATCGTGAGATACACAAAACATTATCTTCATATAATATTGTTGGGCTATAATCCATTGGAAATACACTTACTACTTGAATGTTTTGAGTCATATACCATAACTAAACACATTATTGACAAGATTTGTGTAATGCTATTACTTCTGTTTGATTTGAAGATGTTATAATGAGTGTATTTGTGATCTCCAAGATATATGTGTACTTAAAACTATAAACACATAACCATTTTATGATCACACATTATGGATATTTGATAAATTAACTGCATATGAAAAACCAACCATCTTATTTTCTAATTTGTTAGAATAGAATTAACCCAAATCGATAGTGCCAAAAAGATAACAAAAAATATATTTTAATTCCATTATAGTGTCTTTTTGTAGGGGATGAACTAAATCTTTCCAATAAATTAGTAGAAAAATATATACCAGGATGAGTATAATTATCAAGATAAATTAGTTCTATTATAGCACTGACGATTGGTACTTCTGGAATAGCTAACTTCTAATTTTATTCACAGGGTAAAAATTTATTTTTCTCAATATTTAAAGACTGAAAACCATCAAAGCACTTAGATGATTTGATTTATTCAGAATAAATCATTTTAATATATTTTTAGAGTAATTTTATTGATAAAAAATATACCACTTGGAATATTCTCAATTTGTAATCTAAGAAAATACTTGGTTTCTCCCAGGTATTTTATTTTGAATTCACCCTTAAAGTTTCTCATTGCTTTATAGATATATTTTAGAGTTCTGATGATATTTAAATTTTCAACATAAATAGAAATGATTGCATATCCAGATGTTATTTTCTTAATAAAAAAACCTGAGCATATGGTGTTATTTACATACCCATTATTTAAAAAATATTTTCTTAAATGATTATTCCACATACTCCTAGATTGTTTTAATCTATACAATTTTATTTTCAATTTAATTGAATACAAGTCTTTGGGGTTTTATTTTAATACTGTAGGTATTTTTAATCCTTTAGGGATTGTCATATATGTACTACTATGAAGTGACACATATAAATAAGCTGTGACAACATCCATAAGATGCATATTATCATTTTCAGTTACTGCAAGTCTGATTAGATATAAAAAAGTTATAACATCCATAATAGGAGAATATGTCCTCTCAAAACCAACTTCTAGTCTCTGAGAAAATATTTTCATTATAAGACAATATTCGTATCTTACAATATCATTTTTCTCATTATGTTTACACAAAAAACCCATTTATATACAATAGAATTCACAGCTTCTAGTGTGAGCATGATATTCCTAGAGACCCTTCACCTATTAAGTTAATTTAATTCATCTTTCATTATTTCATTCCATTTATTCCAATAATGGAATTTTTGACATTCCATTATAGACCTAGGTTTAGGATTTTCATTTTATATATCATGTTACAAATAATATGAAAATTTTTCATCAATATTTTCCACATTACTTTGATTCAATATATCACCTGTAGTGGAATAATTAAGAGATATTTCATTATTTCTAAAAACTTCAGGGTTTTATACATCATGTGAGATATCTTTATGATTCTCATCATGTGTTTCCTTATGTACACTTAAATTACATGTTTCTTTTGGAACACATTCCTCCATATTGGGTTTTCAATTATACTCATTCCTTTTCTTTTTTGAGTATTAATATCCTTAGATACAATTGGTATTCCATGATTCAAGCATATTTTTGAGATTTATGTAACATCATTGTGTAATTGTGTCTTTGCGACATTAATTCTACCAAGTAAATTTACTATTGTTTCATGTGATTTAGTTATTCACTTTGAATTAGTAAAGGCATCATGAAAATGATTTTCCAGCTCCTAAAAATGTAAAATATTGTTTACTTACATCTCACACTTCCAGGTGGGAGGATCGATAAAAGATAACATTTTAACATTCTAGGAAATATCCTCCCTTTTTTTCTTTTCTCCCCCTAATGCTGGAAATACCTCTTTATTAATTTACAATTATAAAAATGATCTATAAATACATAACCAATTTCTGGTTCAATATATATGATGATGGATGGGGTTTCATATCTTAAAAATATTCACAACCTCCTCTAAGGTCCCATTTTTGTACATTGGGGGGGGGAGCAATGGGTACACATACTGCACAATAAAAGATTCTTAAATGGGAGATGTTAGGATCTTGGTCAAATGAAAATTGGAGTGGAGAGTGCTTATGATATTCACTTGGTTTTATGTGAATTAATGTCAAGGAAAACAATATTGCATGACCCCATATAGAGCTCCACAACATTTTCCTCATTATTAATGGTCTTGTAATAATTTGGAGGTGTTTTATCAATGATTTTGCTAAACCATTTTATGTATGCATATGGATGACTGAATTATCCAAAATAATCCCCATTTCCATACTATAATTATTGAAATCCTGAGAGGTAAATTCTCCATCATTATCAAGCCTTGCTTTCTTGACAACATAATCAGTGAATTGTGTTCTCAATTTAATTATTTGAGAAAAAAACATGAAAATTCTATATTACATATTGAGATAAAAGAAACGTGTGACCATATTCTAGATTCATCAATTAATACCATAAAATATTTAAATGTACAACATGAAGGATGCAATTTTTCAAATATATTCCCTTGAATTTTTTCAAGAAAGTTTGGCCATTAATCCTTAATTTTAGCTTGATATGGTCTCACAATTAGCTTTACAAGTGAAAAATCCCCACATGGATTTTTCTTAGTAGAGAGATCATCTAGATATTTATTAAATTTCCATGATAACATTAAATTATTTTTCACATAATTTATAAACCTAGATGACCTAATCAGTCATTCCATAAATTAATTATTTTTGGTCTATTATTTACTACCATATGTGTTTCGATTTCTCTTATATATGTATAATGTAATTCAGATAATAATTTTGGTAGTTTTTCTAGTAAACTAATCTTACCTAATTTATTAATAATAATGCACATGCACATTTCATTTGTCACAGATATAGTTTGGGTATCATACCCAAGTTGTTATATATCATTGAAACTTAAAAATTTTCTTTTGGAATTTGGGGAAAGAAACATATATCATATAAAGAAATTTGTCCCATTAGGTAAAGAAAAACCCTCTTTACCAGTCCTTATCAAATATGCAAGACCTACTCTAGTATTCACAATTTATCTTGTTTTTTTATTATTAGAAATATATTTTATATTTTTATGAATTTTGTGCATTATTCCACTATCTAGTATGAAAATATATTTTTCATAATCCATTTAAATGCTTAAAAGTAATGGAATTAACATTATAAGAAACAAATTTTGAAATTCAAATAATATAGAATTAAAAATTTAAATCCTACAAAATAAAACACAACAACACATATAATAAATATTTTGATTTTTCTAAATTGCTTCCAACTACCATCTTATCAAATTCATAGGTAAAATCACTTACTTCAAGATAAGTGAAATCATCATTTGATGGATCAGGATTCTCAGGAAAATTTACCTCATTTCCTTTCCATTTATAGTATGTCTCGAAAAATGTACTTCATTCTTCTTTACTTCAAGAGGCACTTTATAGAGATTACAAATATGGTCTGAGGTTCGATAGACTTAGGGCCAATGTCCCTTGAACCACACCAGAAGCATGCATCTTCTATATTTCTCATAGTTATTGATATGGTATTTCTTTGATTTTGATATTCATTTTGAGAATTCCCATGGTTACAACCATTTCCTTAGCTAGGTCTACCACTAAAACCATGTTTACCATGATAATCACTTCACCTACTTGTTACTTCATTATTTTCATGAAAAGTAACATTTTCTACAGTAATGTTACCATTAAACCAGTTGGATGAGACTGATTATTTTTAATCAAAATATCATTGTTCTTATATGTTATAAGTAATGATGATATAAGATCAGAATATTTTGTATACCCTTACAAGGTATATTTCTGTTTTAGGGTGATTTGATATGCATAAAATGTTATTTATATCTTTTCAAGCATATCGGCATTTATAATCCCAATATTTTAGTACTTTAACTGTGATAAAATTATATACATAGAAGAATTATAATCATTGAACCTTTTATATTATTGGAAAAAAAGTATTACATTCATCAGAGGTCATGGGACGAAGAAACTACTTTTTATGATCATACCTCGCTTTCAAACTCTTCTATATCATACATAGATCTCTCTTTGTGAGGTATTAAAATTTAAACCCCTTATTGAGATGTCTTTGAAGGAAGATCATTGCCTTTTCATTATTTTGGAGGGTTTTTGAATTATTTTCATCAACCGTTTCAGTGAGATCCATCGATTCGAGATGCATTTCAACATCCTTTATCCACATTATGCAATTACTTCCAGTAATATCAAGCACGATGAATTTGAGTTTCACGAGATTTGGCATGATGATAACTAATAAAGGGAGAGAATGAAATTTTATTATTTTTATTTAAAATAAGAAGGCATTGACAGTTTAAATTTGGGTTAAATAAAATACAATAAATAAAACAGTATCAAAACTATTAAAGTTAGGTTAATATTATCATTTAATAATAATTATTTTTATATATCCCACCTTACCCAGTTATAAAATATTTCACATGGGGTTTTGAAATAAATAAATCAACACATCACAGTACTCATTTAAAACATTATTACATTTTCTGATTTGTTAATTAGATTTCCTAATACGAAGATGTAAAATAAATAAATTTAAACCATCCGGGTAGGAAACAATCATACCTTTATATAAGAAACTAAATAAATTATATAAAATATACAATCAGGTGGTAAATAAATAATATTCTATAAATAATTAGAATGTACAACCAAGTGGTGAGAATATGGTTTTAAATAAAAACATACCTTTCTCCATCTTTGAGCATTCATGCTGATGATCTGTTATGAAAATGAAGAATAAAACAAAGAAAATTGAGTATCAAGAAAGATAAGAAAATGGAAGAGGGAGATGAAACTTTTATTTGGTAATTTCCATGGTATATCTCTCACTTATCTCATATAAACCATGGGGGGTTGCATTACCCATTTAGAAATAGTGAAATGGTAAGTGGGAGGGGATTGGTGGGGTGGGAATCCCACTCCCATTGAAAACTATAACAACATCATAACATCATTCAATTTTTAGAATTTAAATGTAATAACCATTGAAAACCCCATAATTATTCTCAATAATTATTTTCAATACCAAGGGCATTGAAATATCATAATTATTGGATATCCCAAAGTTATTAAAATTAGTAATATTTTATAATATTAAAAAATTATAATATTTGAAATGTAACGTTCCCTCACTTTTGTTTAATATTATAATTTTTTAAATATCTATATATCTAAAAAAATTGTTATACATCATAAGTGACATGACCCCCCAAAGACACCCTTTCTGGGAAAAGAGAGAATGGCGATAATGAAACATGAAGCCTACCTCTAAAAATCTATAGGTTGATGACAATCATCAAGGGTATATCATACATAAAAATGAGATACATTACCCTCTAATATATAAAAAATGAGAGAGATAAATATAAACCACCATAAAAATCATTTTCAAGATAAAAAGTAAAAGAAAAAAATACATGAATGTAGTGTCATACAACTAAACATCTGCAAAAGAAACTACAAGTATTAATATATAATCCTCTGTAGTGACTATAGAGGCCCAAGAAACTCTTGAAAAACTCACGTTCGAGTAATGTCTATCCCAATCACTAACCTTATCTTTCTAACCTAAAAATAGTTTATATATATGTAGGGTGAGCATACAAGGTATACTCAGTATGATCCTCCCCAGATCTTCCCATGAAAAAGATAATCAAAGCATACTAAATCCTAGAGAAAAAAAGTGAAGTAATCACCAAAATATGTCTACTAAGTTTTTATTCCCACAATATCCACCACTCAAAAATTATATCATACAAGGGATCACATAATATGATACCAAAATAAGGTACCTCACTACCACTTCACCATTGGTTTTTCTATTTTTTTTCCAAACATTTCACATCCTGATGCATCTATCTTCAAAAGTAATTGATCCCAAAGACACCAGAGCTAAGTTTCAAAACATGAATATCATGTATCATATCATCTCATCTTCACACACTATGCACCCTAACATCGTATCATCACATCATCTAATGAAAAATATCCAAATATTAACCGAGTAGTTTCTAGAAGCTACCACAACCCATATGTCAAGTATTATACCTCAATTCATCACAACCCAAACATTTCACACCAATAATAATCTATAGGATACTATATCCAGAGATACATGTGTGTGAAATAACCAGAAACCACTAAAATCCTTTACACACATATATCGGGAAAGATAACCACCGTGAATACCAACACATACTGTAATAACTCATTACAAGCTTCCAGGAACCTTTTATTCCTTTACATGATCACATTTTATTGGGTGTTGTTCAAGGTCTCTTTTTAGAGTTTTTAAAATTTCTAGAAGTTCTATAGGGGTAGCACCAGGGATGAGAGGTTTTTCAACATGGATAGAATGGTTATGGTATGGATGATCGAACTACCTCGTAAGACATTTTAATGCCTCTATCAATTATATAATGGCTACAACTTAGGGGGTTAGCTCCGGTGTGGAGACCTGAGATGAAATATTTAATGTCTATACCATTTTAGGAACAACTACGACATGGAAAGATGACTATACCGTAGAGATTTTTGGATCCTCTTCTATATCAGGCATGGGTATGGCATGGAGGAGAGATATGACACTGAGGAATTGGGGTACTTATACTATTTTTAAGGTAGTTTTAGCATGGTGTGTTGGATTTTCCATGACCTTAACTTGGGTGAATAGGATTTGGGTGAGATCTATGCATGGATTTAAGAGAAAGTTAAACTAGGGGTGGATGCGACATAGCCTCTTACACTACACCATAGTCTAACTCCCTTTCAAAATTTCTACACTGTGGTGTGGTTGGCTAAGGCGTGATATTTTGTTTTCCAAACTATAAAATTCTGAACCCCCATTTATTATTCTAACTTCCTCCCATTCATATCTCACTAATACCCTAGGATTTTGGAGGCTCTTAAGATAGGATTTGGGTCCCCTCACCCTATTCCACTCAGATCGAAGTGAAGGTGGATCCAATTGATCTACCTCCAGTAAGTGTATCTCTTATTTTTGTAGAATCCTTATTTATTCTCTACTCTCCCTATTTAAGAGTGATTAATTCTCATGGTTATTGATGGATTAGATCCTTGTTTTGGTATATTATGATTCTATGAATTTTTCCTTGATCTACCTCACCTTTGACTTTCTATTGGTGGCTGCTAACTCGGGTGATTGTTTGACTATGTGATTAAATGTGGATAGTTCTATAAGGATTTACCTACAATTTAGAAATTTATTGCATACTTTAATTGAAATTTATTTTCAATTTGGTTTCCCCATATTGAATTGATTTGACATTTGATTTTGAAAAGGCATGGATTTGAGAAAGAAACCCACTTTCAAAGGTTTTTGATAAATTGTGTGGATTTTGAGAAAATATTGAATGGAATGAGAAATGGTTTGATGAAATGACGTGATATTGATTATTGAAAAAATTTATTTAAATTAAATATGATTTTAAAATGCATGAACTTCATGAAAACCACTATTTTCGTTTTGAAATTAAAAATGATATGTGGAAACATGAAATTTGGAATTTGAACTTTCAATGATGACTTGAATTGAAATGATTTCCCTTGATTTATTAATTTATTGAAAGAACATGTGAACCTGAGTAGTTAATGGGTGACTAGGAAAAGTATGCTAGGAATATAACTCCATAACAGTGGATTGTTGATGAAAACTCTAACTAAACCATGTTTTGAATGATTTCCCTAGATTGGGTGTTGATAGATTATATCCTAATGTCCTGAGATTTAGCGATATGTGCACACACTTGAGCTACGTTGATTAATGGATTAGTGGAGGATCATATAACTATGTACTAAATAACTTTAAGGATTATGAGCAAGGTGATTTGTTATGATTTTATTATTACATTCCAATGATTATATAACTATTTTATTCATGCCCTTGATTTATGAAAATGTTCATTTAAACATGTTTTTGATATAACTTCCATCTACTTGATTTGAAATCATGTTTTGATTGATAAATGTGAAAATGATTTTCCATGACTTCCCTTTATTTATATTGAAGGATAATATAGCTTATTTTTATTGTAACTGCTTATGGAACATTTGGTGAACTCATATTATGATCTTTTGGTCACACCCTAACTTTGCCTTTGGGAATTTGTATATCTTGTTATGCCCAATCCAAGAAAATAAAAAACACCACATATAGTTGGCAGGTGTTCTTGATTCATGGGACTTAGAGTGATGGTGGTGTCCATCAGAGCAATGGTCCACTTGTTACATTGGGATTGTGAGACTTATACTTGGAAGATATTATGTTATATTTTGGATGATGCGTCACTTTAGGATTTTTCCCACTTTCTTGTGTTACTTTTCTCTTTGAGGAGTGTTTGGAATACTGAATGTTTATTGACTTATCTTATGATTTTCTGTCTTGATTCTTTATACTTGTGAAAAAATCTTCCCTTTGACTTCTTAATGATGCCATGTGATAGTCACCAATCCATGGGGATCGTGAATACCCTTCAGTTCATGTTAGGATTAGATTAGGTATTGGTATACTAGGGTATTTAGGATGGTTTGTGGCACATAATACCACTAGGATAAGAGAATTGGGCTATAGGGGGGTAGTTATCCATCCATTCTTCATCAACCTATATGTTGGGGAAAACACCTTCCTAGATTCCACTAGGGGTTAGTCACCCTACCAACATGAGTGTGGTATCATATAAATTCACATAACATAAATTATATAATATACATCATAACCACACTATAGGAATTAAACTAGTCTTATAATCAACTCCATTTATCATATCTTGGACATATGACTTCCACCATAGGAAACTAGATTTCCTATGAGTACAAAATTATTCAAGGAGATTAATTTAATTAATTATTTCCTTTTAACATTTCAATTTAGGTTAATCAATTCATTAACCATTAATTAACATTATTTCATTCAAATTTTATTGACTACTAAGAAAGTACATTACCTCTAGGCATTATCCAATGAATTACATGGTTACCCATGACTATCAACATTTTCATTCCATTCATGCACCAACCTCATTGGTTAAAAAAATTTATTAATCAATATCATTCTATAATTATAGGTACTCTAGGAAACATCCTAATCTACCATAAAATAGACGCATAACTAAACATAATCATTTATCTCAAGAAGTATGGAAAGGAATGCAGAAACAATAAACTCGACCATCCAACCATTAAAGAAGAAAATTTGCAATCAATAATATAAATTTCAACACAACAATAGGAAATCCAAACTTCAACCCATTCCATCAATCCTAGTTCCATCACTAACACCGCCATGAATATTTCCATGCATAACTCTGTGTATATCACTATGCATCCCACCACCATAGGGGGAAACTATTTCAAAAACCCAGACCTCCCCACCCATATCCCATCAACCATCATCCATACTAGGTTCACATCACATTTCAATTCATCGTTCACATTCATAACATACATAGAAGGAAAAAAACAACAAATAGAGTCAATAGGGAATTTGGTCCCTAAAAACAAGGTATCCATCCTTCACAAAAAAATAAGAGAACTCATCACAAAAAATTTATCATTATCATACAACTAATTTAATTTTCATCTTGCATTAACCAATTCATTTATCCTAGGTTACAACTATGGGTAACCTAATTCATCATCTACCACAAACTATTAAATTTTTTAAACATGCTCTAAAGCATAACTTCTAGTTTCAAAAACATTAAGGAAAAACAATTTCATTAACATTCCTATTTATTATTATCAATAATTAGCATTTGAAACTAAAATTTCTTTATCCAATTCCATTAAAACATGAAAGTTAAATTTCAATTAAACATGTGTTAGAAAGCATTTTATTTCTATCAAATTATAAGAATCTGCATATTATAAACACGTCTCTTTAATTATTTAACCAACCAACATTACCAGAATTATGTTCATTAACTATGTTAATCAAATTAAACATGCTAAACCATAAAATAACAAATATTATAAAAAAATGATAAACATAGATATCATACTATCTAGTAAATCAATAGGCTAATCATTATCATTGTGGAAACATATGCGACATCTATGACCATAAACCATTCCTTTTAATTATTTCAATTTAATCATAATAAAGGTTAATTAAACCATCACCCAAAGATATAAATATGAGTAATTTATGATATCACATAAAATAATAGGAGAAGAAATTAATTCTTTACCTCAAGGATTTCAATTATTTTTCAATCGGGAATAAAATAAAAACACAAATATCTAATCACTGCTCCCTCAAGGAAATTATAGTCCTCTAAGAATGCCATACCACAACCATTCGAATAACATAAAAGGCTACCAAAATAATGAAAGATATATACCCCCACAGAATGAAAATATATAATGGGAGGAAGAAGAATGATTATAGAATAAACCATAATAAAAAGAGAAGAAACTCACCTTTGATCACCACTGATTGAATAATGGAATTTTGGGATCAATCCATTTCTAAATGGGTTCAAAACACTTTGAAGAATCACCTATGGATCCCAAGATTTAGTATTGATTCAGAGTAGAAAAGTGAAGGTGTTTTAGGATTTATCGAAATACCATTAGGCGCAATATCATGGCATGAATGGGTCGTCACATCATGAATGGATGAATTTTATGATCCTCTGAAAAAAAACAACACCTCAATCCTATAAAGATGGATCCATTCATGGCATGAAGTTCATGTTCAGGGAATGAGTCTTATGGGACATATTTACTAGGTCTAAAACCACATCCATTCACATCGTGAATATAGCGTACATGTCATGAATACACCCTGTGAACCAAACTCACACAATCTGTATTTTTTTGGCCTACGAACGAAACTCTCATACAATATGTGAACTATCCATTAATGATGTGAAATAGTTTCATGTTTTGAAATCCTCCTCCTTCCAGATTCTAGATCCCAAAAAACCACTAAAAATGCTCTAGGATTCCTCCAAGCATCATGGACTTAAAAAAACGCAAAGGGGAGGTATATAAGGATACAAACCATTACATAAAACACATATCAAACAATTCTCAACCTCAAGAATTGAAAACCAAACCTGAAGATAGGTAAAGAAAAAAGGGTTTTACAAAAAAAAACCCTATGAGATACCTCTCAATAATATCATCACCACAGGAGCTCAACCACCTCACTCATAGGAACAAAGTGAAAAACCAAACAAAACTGAAAACCAAATCCCAAACACTCTGAAAGTAAAGATAACTCTCAAACACGATCAAGGTCACAAATGAAACATAAAATAATAGAAATATATCCCATAAAATCGATAAAGGTCAACAACTAAAAAACAAGTATCACTACTAGAGAAGAGATAAACATAAAAAATCTTATGATACTGAGTGTGAATCTATGAGTTATGTTCCAAGGATCTCTCCTCCATACCACTATGCCATAAAAGAATATAAAGGAATAACATTCATATGCAACACCTTATCCTGGTAGTCATAGATCTCCACTGGCTACTATTCGAAGGTCTCACCATCATCAACATCAATCTATCCAAAATCAATTATTTTAGAGTCTTCATAAAGATAATATAGAATCTATGACACATGGAAGACACAATCTATCCAAATCATCCATGGGGAAGTTCTATATGATGTGTAACGTCTCCAACACAATCCAACACCTCAAATGGCCTAGAAAACCCAGGATAAATCTTAATCCTACATCCAAACCTTTATTATTCATGATGAGGAGTCACTTTTAGGAACACATAATCTACAATGTCAAACTATCAAGGTCTCCTTATACGATTAGCATATGACTTCTAACATTCTTAAAATGCCTTCATACTCTCACAGATCACCTGAACCATCTATTTCATGCTTTGTACTTATTTTGAACCAAAAATTACTAACTATCTGACATTATTCTATGACAACAAATAATGGAACGGTAGAACATAAAAAGATTCGAATGGTTCCATACCAATTGTGGAGTGAAAAATATTATTTTAAGAAAAATAGACTAAAGGTAGGCTCCTTATCCACAAACCTCCAAATTTCAAGACATAAACACACTACATTCCCTCAAGAGTGTAAATAGTTTATTTTCTCATACCATTTTTTCTGCACATGGAAATTAATGATAAGGTATAACTGAGAGCCAAAATAATATTAGAAACCTATCCACACCCTAGAGGTAAAATGAGGATCCGGATCAGAGATAATCATTTTAATTACTATTTAGAGTCTTAGAACCTCCTCTAAGTACTACCTCTACAAAACCTATATTGATATTGACTATTTGAATGTTATAAAGTTGGATGATTTCATTAAATGATCCACTATCACCCATATAGGATCAAATAATCCCTGATCTCGAAGAAAACTAGTGATGAAGTCCATCAATATGTCCTCCCAATCCCATGGAGGAACATCCAATAGCTGGATCAAACCATTGAGAACACATTGCCCAACCTTTACATTCTGACATACCAAACATTGAGAAACAAACTATAAAATTGAATGATTCAACCCCAGGAACCAAAGCTAACCTCTCAGAGCTCCGTACATATTTGTCATGATAGAATATACCACTAAGGGTTATCTATAAAACCCTTAGAGAATCACATCATGAATCATAAAAGGGATGAAATGCATCCCCTAGAACAAAAAAAATTATTGTTTATTCTTGAAAAAGCTATTAGTGTAATCACCAAAGATAACTTAGTCTCTCTAAACCTCCACCTCAGAATCCCCTAGATGGGACTCCTCCACCCACTGCACCAAAGAAGACTTCACTATCATCCAAAATAGTAAACCTATGACACCAACCTCTCCCAAATCAAGATGCATCTCCAATATCCCTTTCATCACTCTCTAGTAATCTATAGATTCACACATGACATCATTGTGTGACTTCCTGATCAATGCACCAACTACAAGATTAACCTTAATCAATGTATATGAAATATATAAGTCATAATATTGAATGAATTTCATCCACCATCATTTTATAATGTTTAGGTTACTTAGGTAAAATATAGAGACTGGGCTCTTATGATTGGTAAAAACCACAAAATTATCATTGATGAGGTAATATATCCACAAATTTAAGGAAAACACTACTACTGCCAACTCGAGATCATAAGAGGCATAGTTACACTCAAGAGGAAATGAATAAAGATACCCATAAGAAAACAAATATCTTATTCATCAAAACAATATATAAACCAATACTTTAAACACCACAAATAACTTTTAACTGAACTCCCTCTTCTGGTAAATGAAGAATTAGAGTGTTGACCAACTTTTTTCTCCAGAAACTCAAAAGATTCCTGACACTGATCAGTCCATAAGAATTCCAAATCCTTTTTTGGTCAAGAATATTCAAGGAGTCTCAAACTAAGATAAATTATATACAAACCTCTTATAATATCATGTAATACCAAGAAAACTATGAACTTATATAATCTTCTTGGGGGCTTCACAAGAAATGATTGCCTCATTATTGAAGGATCCACATACACACCTTGAAGGGACAAGAAATTCCCTAAGAAAAGAACTTCAAAAGACCAAAACTAAAAATTCAATAGCTTCTTGAATAAATGATTACCATGAAAGTATCCCAATATGACATGTAGATTCTCTATGTGATCCTCATCATACATAGAGAACACAAATTTTTTCATAGATAAAAACCACCACAAACTGATTCAGGAACTCTCCTAACATTGCATTCATCAAATTCATGAACACAGATAGAGAATTTTTTACATTGAACAACATCACAACAATCCCATAATGCCCATAACATGAAAAAGTGGTCTTTATAATATCCTCATATTTTACCCCCATTTGATGATATATCAAATATAGATTGACCTTATAGAACCAATTAGATCCTTTAAGCTGATTGAATAAGTCATACATCCATAGAAGAGGGTAGAAATTATTAATTTTATCTTGATTAGAGCAACAATAATTGATATTGAGATGCAGACTTCGATCAGTATTCTTTATAAATATAATTGGATCTCCCCAAGGTGACACCCTCATCCAAACAAAAACTCATTTCAAATGATCATTGATCAATACCAATAACTCTGAAAACTTAAAAGGTTCCATCCTATATTGAGACATTGAGATCATAGAAGCACATAGATATAGATCTATAGAAAACTTGATATCCTGTCAAGGTGGTAATGTCACAACCACCTTAGGAAAGACATCAGGGTACTCTTCTAAAACCTTGGTAAACACCATTGGATAAATGTTTGATAAACATAACATAAACTCATTTATTAGGGTATACAAAAATGGAACATGAATCTGAACCATATGAGGATATCTCTCACCAATGAATACAATAGACTCCCCATCAACATCATAGAACACAATCTATCTCCTAAATAAATCTACAATAGATTACACTGAATACAACCACTTTATGCTAACGATGATGTATTATGATTGTATATATAAAATAAGATGTATCCCCAAGAGAGGTGCTTCCCGAATAGTATCTCATAGTCTCTATATACTTCATATAGATAAGGTCAACCTCCAACTAGTGTAGTCAATTCCAAGTTCACTGGAAGCATCTCCACATCAAGTCTCAAAGCACAGACTAGTGAAGGTTATATGATGTAATTAATAGATCTTCAATCAAATAAATAATACAACCAAGTAAAAAAACAAGAAGATGATAGCATGAATGATGTCTAGATCTCATGACACTGAAAACTCCAAAGAATGCAGCTGATCATGATCAGCTACACATCCTATCTGACCCTAATGAAGACCACTACCATGGTGGAACTTTAATTTACAAGGAAAAGAAGCATCTTAGGGTTGTACCCTACCCACCCCATCTCATCTCTATTGATCCAAAGCTAGAGAAATATATTTCTACTACCTTGGTTTTTTTCTACTACCTTTGGTTGAAATTTAATTAATGGAGTAAAAAAAAGTAGAACACCAACTATACGATGACATCTCAAAAATTTCATGAACTCTCTCCACTGATAACCTCAACCTCTACATAAAAAACATGTGTATGATCCCTTGATAGGGACCTAAGAGCCTCCACCCCAAAGAAATGATATGATGAGGGCAATGAACTATCCTCGTTCATATAAAAGATATTCTATCTTGGAAATTGGGAACCCTACACCATAATTATACTATATGTGGAATCCCGATGACTCACCTCTTATGATGATCCAATCATGGCCAGCATCCTATCAACAACCTCTGCTCCCTTCAGTAACTCAAGATATATCGATAGCATAAACATGGATAACTGGTGATGGATCTCTGGATGAAAATCCTATTCAAAATTATTATCCCTGGGATCCTCATCTATAAATCAGCCTAAATCAAAATAAATAAGGGTCCTGAAATGGATCTCAAAATCCCACACACTAGAACCACCACATCAAAAAGCAACTTCTGATGAATGACCACATTTTTAGTTTAAGAAACAAAATATGCCAAGAATTTGTCTCATAACCTTTTTCATGAGAAAACTAACTCCTAAAAATACATATGGAAAAAGAACCACCACTACCTCACTAGTCCATACAACATCATCTCTGACAAAGAAACTCAGTGCTCCTTATGAGAATGTATTAAACTAAATGATATCTAAAGCTCCTCCAACTAGTAATCTATGATAGATTCCAAAATGGATCCCTCATACTTATGAAGACTCTTGAACTAAAACTATTGGAGTGTATTACTCTAAGCATAATTCTCATCAACCACTACTCTATGGTGATCCACCGACATATCCTACTGAACATCTTTAGTGTTAACCTGCTAAGGATTTTGAAATGGGGATATAAATACAAAGGATAAACTATTAGGGACTCCTAAACCCATAATATATTATATTTAAAACTATTTATTAATTTATTTATTCAAGGTTTCACCTAATCCCAAGTTCTACCCATTTCAAACATTGGTGCATAGAAGAATGATGAATGATCCTTTCCTAGGTCTCTACCTCAAAAACAACATCACCTCACTTAGTAATATCAGTAAACTTAAACTTTCATGTGAAAGATCATAGGGGGACCTAATACCTATTCCCAATCCAGTCTCCCTTGTTTACATTTCTTACTAAGTTTTTCTTACATTATTTCCCTCCCAACCCATGTAGTTCTCACATATAACTACCTTGTGACTCCATTACATCCCTCAACCTAAACCCCTGATACCACTTTGTCATGACCCCTCCTCCCAATGGTACACCTCCCATAATGACAAAGAGATATGGGAGATAATGATGTATAAATATTTCCTCCAATAGGCCATGGGTTGGTGACAAGAATTAAGGGTATATTATACAGAAAAATTAGAGGCATTACCCTCCAAGATATGATAAATGAGAGAGATAAGATATATACCACCATACAACTCCTGTTCAAGGCAAAAAGTAAAATATCCCAAATACATACATGTATTTTCATACCACTAAACAACTACAAAAAAAATTAGAAGTACCAATAGATAATCCTCAATAGTGACCACAAAATCTCAAACAACTCTTGAACAACCCATGATCTAGTAAAGTATATACCAATCATCAGATTATTCCTAATGACCTAAAAGATTGTTTATATATACATAGGGTGAGAATAATAGGTATACTCAGTAGGATCCTCCATGAAGCATCTCATAAAAAATATAAAAATAGCATGAAAAATCCCAAGGAAAAACAAGTGAAGCTAATTCATCACCTAAACATGTATGATAAGTTTATAGTCTCACCATTTTTATCTCTCACCAATAATCACATATAAGAGATCACATAACATAATATAGAAATAAGGTACACCACTATCACTTCCCCATTGGTTTTATACTCTTCCCCCAACATCACATGTTCGAAGCCACATCTCTCTAAAATTAATCTAGCTCGAAGACACCTAGGATAAGTATCAAAACATGAATTCCATACATCACATATGATATAAACTATGAAACACATTTTCACATCACCTCATTCCACATCTCTAGATAGTAACTAAGTAGTTTCCAAGAGACATTACAACTGGTATGCCATGTATTATACTTTAGGACATCACAACCCAACCATATCATGCCTATAATAATCTATAGGATATTATATGTGAAGATACATGTGTGTGAAATAACCACAATCCACTACAGAAATTTACACACATATATATAGTGAAATTTAACCACTGTGCATACTAACACATAATACTAATAGAAGAAGAGATAAGGGCTAGAGGGGGTAGTTAACCATATGTTCCTCACTAACATGGATATTGGAGAGAGCACCCTCCTAGAGTCCACAAGGTGTTAATAACCGTACCGACATGAGTGTGGTAGTATATGAAATCATATAACATACATGATATAATATAGATCACAACTACACTATGGGTATTAACCAAGTCTTAGACTCAACAATAGTTATCATCCTCAGACACCCGACTACCACCGCTAAGAACTAGATATCCTTTGAGAACAAAATAATTCATATAGATTCATTTAATAAATTATTTCCTTTTAACATTTAAATTTCAGTTAATTAATTCCTTATTCAATAATTAAAATTACACCATTCACATTTCATTGACCACCAAGAAAGTCCATGCCCTTCATGAATTATCCAACGGATTCCACGGTTCCCCAAGATAATCAACATTCGAATTCCATTCAAACACTAACCTCATGGGTTAAAACATTTATTTATAAATATAATTCTATAATTCTAGTTACTCTAGGAAAAATCTAAATCTACCATAAAAGATACGCATAACGAAGCACAACTAGTTGCCTCAAGTAGTGGGGAAAAAAATAAAGAAACAAACAACTCAATCATCTAGTATTTAAAGCAGAAAATTATCAATGAATCATCAAACTTTAAATATAATAATTGGAATGCCCAATTTTAACCCATTCAACGAATCTTTTTTCCATCCTAAACACCACCATGAATAACTCCATGTATATCACTATGCATCCCATCGCCATAGGTGTCAACTGCTTCTCCAAACTTGGGCCTCCCTACCAATATCTCTTTAACCATCATACATCATAGGCTCACAACACATCACATAGCAAGGATTAAATCCAGAGAAAGAATATAAGGGAAAAACTAGATTCCAATGGGGATCTGAGCCTTAAAAACAAGACATCTAGTATTCACATGCAAACAGGCATGATCAACCCCTTTATCATTATCAAAAAATTATTTTAATTACCATCTTGAATTAATCTATTAATTTATAAAATTTTACAACTATGGGTGAATTAGGGAATAAAATACTATAATATATTAATTATTTATACATTATCTTAATCATAAATTTTAGTTTCAATAACTTTAAGGAAGAAAAATTCCATTAACTTACCTTTTTATTATTATCAACAACAATAATTTCAAGATAAAGGTTCATTTTCCAAATCCATCAACATATGGAAGATAAATTTAAATTAAACATGCCTCAAGTATAATTTTATTTTCATAAAATTATAAGAATCTACAGATTCAATAAATAATATTCTTTAATTCTTTATCCAACCAACATTACCGAATTTACATTATTTAACCACTTCCATAAAATTAAACACTCTAAAAAATTGAATAAAAAACATTCTAAAGAAATCATAAACACACACACACACACACTCACACACTCACACACTCACTCACACACACACACATATATATATATATCACACTATCTAGTAAGTGAAGATGAAAACCATTATCATAGTTGAAACATATACGATCGCAATAACTATAAACCATGTCTTTTCATTATTATAATTTAATATTCATTAAGGTTAATTCCATCATCATGAAAAGAGATAAATCATGATTACTATAAGATTTCACATAAAATAATAGGAGTATAAATGAATACCCTACCTCAAGGATTTAAATATTCTTCAATTGATAACATAACAATAACACAAACCTCTGATAACCTATGCCACATAGAAACTATATCCCTACAATATTGTCATGCCAAAAACATGATAAAAACATCAAAATAAATCTATAATAATGAATGAGGTCTATCTCTATAGCATGTAAATATATAATGGTATGAATAAGATATATTGGATAAGAAACCACAAGAAAAAGATAAGAAACTCACCTTGGATCACCACAGATCAAACATGGGGAACTGGGAATAAATACATTTCAAAATGGATTAAAAACACAATGAATAAGCACCTCTATCCTTCTATAGTTGTGAGTGATTCTGAGGTTTTATTATAAAATTGAGGGTGAAACATGCTTTATGGGAACAAATCCAAGCATAATTTCATGGAATGAATGGGTCATTCACATTAAGAATGGACTGAGATTAAGATCTGTCAGAACACAAATAACTAAGATCCTATAAATATAGATAAATTCATATAATATATTTATGTTCAAAACATGATTCTTTAGGGAAATATTCACTAATTCCAAAACCTCATCCATTCACATCATGAATATTTGGTACAAGTCATGAATTCACCCTTCGAACCACCCACACACAAGCTATAAAATTCTATTCAGGCTATGAACTGAACTCTCATATAATATCTAATGGTACAAAACTTTTAACCTATTAATTTGTGGGAATTCTAGTTGTGGAGGTGTGTGAGCGAGGTTCCAAGGTAGTTGGAGGGAATAAGGGGCATGCAGATGGAAAATATAGCAAGAGGAGTCATATGGTGTGGAGTGGTTTGTTGTGCCATAAGGTGTAGTAGATGTGGTATGTAGGTGTCAAATGTGGAATAAGGATCCTAGAGGATGATTTTTGGCACCACTTCTATATTTTTTCATTGCCACACTATAGAGTTAGGATGTGGGGTAGGGCATGTAGTTTCTGCAATATGGAGTAGATTGATATGACATAGGGGCTCAAGATTAATTTTTTTTGTGATTTTTCCAATTTTAGTATGGCTAAGACATGGAGATCTGACTATAGTATGTATTCCTCAGGTATGTTTTTTCTAGGATTATATTGATTTTGGGGTACTTACACCATGGATCTAGGCTATGGCATAGTCCCGATCTAGCTATTGGGTTCTATGGTGTGGGTCTTTTGGCTAGGACATGGTCCCTTCTCCTATTTTATTGTATTTTAAGCATATATAAAACCAAATTCCTCAAATTCAACTTTGAATAGTACCACTTCACCATGGTCTATTGCACTATGTTGTGGTCTGGTGTTTTTTCAGAAATTCTATAGTGTTGAGACTGGGATGCGTTGTGGTCTTATTTTTTATAGTCCACCTATAAAAACCATAATTACTTTGAAACCTATCACTTTTACAATATTTATCTTATTTCTTGGGTGAACCAAGTGTATCCCTACAGGGCCTTTCATCCCCCTTTCAGTTTCTTTCAACCTCGATCTTGTAGAACCAGTCTATGGTGGTTTCCATGAGTTCCCCTATTATCCTCTCCCTGCTTTCCTTCTATTTCTTCTTCTGATAAGGGTTCATGTCATGAGAAATATCTATTTTTAGTGTTTTTTGTTGATATAATGATGTGGTTTTGTGTTTAGGGTGATCAATGTGTTCTCCTTCACTGTGGTTCCTGAAAAATATCTTCCTCTTGTTTTAACCTTCAATATCAGTTCATAAAGCCTTATTCGAGGTTGAGGATCCTTAATTTCTCATTTAGTTTCATTATATGAGAGATATTATACTCTTTTTTATATTTGGAAAGATATTACATCCATCCTAATAAAGATAAAGAATCAGTTTAAATGTAATTCAATAGAGAAGGGGAATGAAATCCCATGTTTTACCGCTTTTGATATTAATTGACATTAGAATTGTATGGGATTGACACCCCGATCAAAATCATGGTTGTTGGGGGATTTTATTTTTCATTTTGGTTGAATTTTTTTTGGAACTATTTTTGTAATTTTTCAAAATATAATTAAATGAAATTGTTTAACCACTTATATCTAGTTAGTAAAATGGTTTCCCCTAGAATTTTTGTCTTGTATGAGAATTAACTTCAATAAATAAGTGTAAGTGATGAAAACCCCCTTTCTAAATATGAATTTTTTTATGATAATGTGATGTAAAACATTTTGTGATGTGTCGTTGTGTTTTTTTGTGGTGAGCTGGGGTTGTGTTGTGGGTCAGTGATGTGTGGTTGTGATGTGGGGGAGGTGATATGATAAGTATTGGATGTGGTATGTAGCGGTTGTGATTTGTGGTTGTGTGGTGGGGGAGGTTGTGGTAGAAAGTGGTGGTGATGTGGTTGTTTTGATGAAGAGGTGGTTGTGGTTGTTTGATGGTAATAGTGTGGCCTAGTTGGAATAGGGAGAATGTTTGTGTTGTGTGGTGTTTTGATATTCTAGTTTCCTAGTTAGTATCACAATTAATTATTTAATAATGAATGGTAATGTCATGAGTTGAATGGTTAATCAATGAATGGATTAAAATGGGTTATGTGGATAAATATGGTTAATTTTTTAAGGTGAGATTAATGGTCTAGAAAATGAAAATTGGTTGGTAATTTTAAATCAAAAAATGGATTAAATTGAGAAATAAGATGAAATACCTCTTATGGATTGTGGATTTATGTGTGGTTGTGTGCATGTAGAGGTGGCAGTGAAAGTGACAGTGTTGTGAGGTTGGGTGGTGATATTTCAAGTTGGTTAGTGATTTGGTTGTGAACCCATATGATGGGATTGTGTGTGGATATATATTTATATACACTTTGTATATTAATTGTGATTTCTATATTCACCCCACCCATTTTGGGAACCTCTTGAGGAAAACCTAATGTCTTGGGGGTGTTTTTACTAATATCCTAGTGGTGGGGATGGATGGATGGATGCCTTCTCTTCCCTAATCTCTCTTCCATGAAATGTTGATAGTTATGAATCATGATGGACAGAAGTAAAAAGCACATTGTGGTGATGTTTGATGAGGTGATGATATGGATTATGGTGGGGATATTCATGGTAGGAGGAGTGCATGAGGTTTATGTCCTTCATGTTCATGATACCTGAGTATTCTTTTTATGGCTGTGATGTGTTGTGATTTAATAGGTGTCTTCGGGTGAGATATGATGTTTTGTGATGGAACAGGTGTATTTGGGTGAGATGTGGTGTGATGGACTAGGTGCTTTTGGGTGATATGTAGTATGGTGGCCCATGTGTCTTTAGGAGAGGTGTGATGTGATGGCCAATTACATATGGGGTTCTTGGTATGATGTGATGTCTGAAAGAGATGGGAGCACCGGGTGGTGCATCGTTGTGGTGTGAGATTGTAATTACAGTGGGAAAGAAGTGTGGGGTATTCTTATTGATATACTTCTTTTTATGTTTTTACACTTGGATGCATTATTTGGTGAGTGTTCCTTAGGATCTGTTGTTGTGTCAGTGACTTAAATTTTCTTTTGGGTATTTATTTTGAGATGTTTTTTTATTTTTTTACATTATACATGCATTGTGTGATGATTTTGGTTTCATTTTTTTACATTATTTCATAGATTTTCTTATGTTCGATTTATCATATCTTCTAATCTTATTATTATAGAGGGAAATACCTTCCATTTGTGATACCTTCATACCCTTGGTGCTAGTTTCCATCCCATGGACTATTGGAGGTGGGAATCAGGATTCATTATCTATCTTCCTTTATTGTCTTCCTAGGAGGGGTACCTTTGGAGGGATGTGGTCGTGATAGAGTGGTATCATAAGCTTTTTTTTGAGAGATAGGATGAATTTTAGAGTTAAGCATAGTGAGTATTGCATGAGTTGGTAAGGAAACGATGTCAGTTGATCTTGGTTCATGGAATGGGATAGGGAATATTTTTTTAATGGGAATTTAGGGCCCCCCATGATCTAATTATTGAACTCTAAGCCTATCAAATGATAAAGTGAGGTGATGCTTCTTGAAGGGTAGATACCTAAGAGAGTTACATGCATCATGATTGAATTGTTTTATTATTCAAATTGGATGGTTTTGGGAAGTTAAAATGAATTAAAATAATCACAATAATATTCCATACCAATAGAATTAAAAAATATGTATTTCCCTTTCATCTATGTATCTTGGTCATCATCCTCATGTGGATTAGGCAATAGAGGTCCAGAAGGTTGATCCAGTTGATCACCAAAGAGTTGATCTGGTTGAGGAGGATTATCAGTGGTGTATATTATTGTGAACCATTTAGAGAAAATATTTGGGGAAGTATGGGGGAAATATTTATAATCTAGAGATAGATAGATGGTTTGAGGAGATCAATATCGTCTTCAGTTTGATTTGGTCCTTGGTGGAGTACTGGGTCCCTTGGTAGTTAGTGAGATGTGAAGGGTTGTGAATCAGTGGTTTATGTTATAACATGATGAGAAGAAGGAGGTAGTTGTTTCATGGGTCAACTTTTATAAGAAGTGATGAGTGGATTTTGTTCCTTAGACCATGAAGATAGTGAAGATGTAGAATCCACTCTCTATTCAGTAGGGGAACATGTCTATATTGGATATGGATATTAGGTTCAAGGACCTTTTACATTTTCCACAAATATTTTTCAATATGAGGAGTCACAAGAATGGAATATTGAGGAGGCACAACATCCTTTGATCTAGTATAAAGTTACTTCTTTTACACTGCTAATATATCTAGAGGTTAAAAATAAGGTGGAGGTGATTGAGCATATAAACTCAAAAGAAGGCTTACCATGAGAGGGTAACCAACAAGGTTCCTTCCGGAGTAGAGTTACCTATGGTAGGTGCTAGGGTCTAGGGCATTCAAGGTTTCAACCAGTGGGGAGTTGACCATAGCATATTCCTTTTTTTCCTTCCATGGATAGTGGTTTCCATGATTTTATCGAGGGATTTAGGCCAATGTGATTCATCTATAGGGACTTTTTCCATCATTAGAATCAGTTTCATGTGGTTATTTAAGATCATTATGGTATATGTGGTCTAGTTCAGTGTCAGCCTCCTCAACGGCCACCAGTGAGGCCGTTTCGACAGTAGGGTTAGCGGGTTTATGTTCCATTGAGAGATGGGTCAGGAGTAGTTTGACCATAGGATGTTCCTCATCATTAGGTACCTTGACTCGAGTGTGATCATAGAGGTTCCCATCATCATAGAGGAAAAGTATCTATGCTTGGTTAGTCTAATACAGTGGGGGAGACAACACCATAGGATCCATAGATCATTAAAGGTATGATCATCTTTTCATATACCATTTTTTATGATTTGTTTGATTCAAGAGATTCTGACTCCTTTGTTTCACCCACTCTAGTATATGCTCTAAGACTAGATGTAGAGAGGCTTCCCATTCCCTCAGTGTTGACTACACCAGTCAGAGGATAGAATAGAAAGTTTGATGTGTGATGAGGGTGTATACTGAGGATAGATCCACACCAGTCTTGTGGAGATATTTTATGACCATAGATATAGTTTAAAATCTCATTCTTGGCATCAACTATTTGTATTTCATGCATGTTGTTATAAAATAATTCTAAAATATACTCTTGTTCTAAGAAATGGATGACCAACACAAGGGTTTAATTGGTGAGTTGAGTTTTTTATATTTTAGTAGATGAGGGGATCCCCTCATTTATTTTATGTCTGTGTTTTTGATGGAATAAATTGATGTTGGGATAGTGAAGGATATTAGGGTTGTTGAGGATTTTATGAGTGTTTTTCCTGAAGTGGTTGTAATGATACCCCCTCAACACAATGTTGATTTTGGGATAGACTTGTATCCCATTGATTATCCTATTTTAATGGATCCTTATCAGATGCCACCTTCTGATTTTTGGTAACTAAGGATTTAGATAGAAGAACTAATGTAGAAAGGTTTCATCCAGCCCAGTGTGATGCCATGGGGTGATCCAATGTTATTCGTCAAGACATAGGATGGTATTCTGAGGATGTTTATAGACTATCATATGTTGAATCAAGTTATGATGAAGAATAGTTACCCTATTATGAGGATTAATGATTTTATACCAGTTGTGAGGATCTATTTGGTTTTCTAAGATATATCTGTAGTGTGGATATCACCAGTTGAGGGTGAATAAGGATGATGTTATGAAGACTGCGTTTAGAAGAAGGTATGGGCACTTCAAGTTCATGGTCATGACATTAAGTGTCATGAACACACCAGTTGTATTGATAAGGATAATGAACTCCATGTTCCATAAATTCCTGGACCAGTTCATAGTCATGTTCATTGGTGAAATCTTGATCCACTTAAATTCATAGGAGGGCCATGATGATCATCTTAGAGTTATGTTGTAGGTAATAAGACACCACCATCTCTATGGAAAGTTTTTCAAGTGTAAATTTTGGACATTTGAGGTGCATATCATTGGGTATGTGGTGTCTCAGTAGGGTGTGGTTGTGGACCCATCAAAGAGAAAGATAGTTATTTCTTAGGAAATACCCAAGAATGTGGTAGGGTTTCATTGTTTCCTCGGGCTTGTAGGCTATTACTAGTGGTTTTTTTCTTATTTATAATTGATTGAGTCCCCATTGGTTTATTTGAATAGTAAATAAAAGGATTTTATTTGGAATTATTTATGTCCGGAAATAATTGACTACCTGAAGGGGACACTGATCATTTCTCTAGTGCTTCAGTTTCCATAGGAGGAGGTTATGTTTGATGTGTTTTTTGGATCTTACCATCTAAGTTTGGGATGAATTTTGATGAAATATAAGGTAGTGATTTATTTTGGTTATAAGTAGTTATGTTATCAAAATTATAACTATGAAACCCATGATTTAGAGCTAGTAACAGTTGTGTCTATGCTGAAGTTGCAGTGGCATTACCTCATTGGGGAGCACTTTGTGGTCTTCACAGATCATAAGAGACTGAGGTATATCTTTTCTTAACATGATCTAAATATATGATAGAAGAGGTGGATAGAATTTATTTAAGAATATTAATTTGATATCTCCTATACCTTAGGAAATGGAAAAGTCATGGGTGAAACTTTGAGTAGGAAGTCATGGAAGGATGTTGTTCAGGAGTCCAAAAATTCTTAGAGGGAGATATAGGAGTTGGTGACCCTACAATTATATGTGAGGGTGGATAATGGTGAAGGTTGATTTTTTGTAATGACAGTGTAGTCTTCTCTGGTGTGGAAGGTGGAGGAGTATTGGTGGAGAGACTTAGAGGTAGAGGTGATGCACAATCATGCTGGCCATGGTGATTCTCCATAGGGATAGTTGTAGGATGGTCAAAACCAGCTATTATTTTAGGGGAGGTTGTTTATTACAGTAATGATACATGAGTGAGTCCTTTGTGATTTTTATATCTTTCCTTTAATAATAAACATTGGAGTTTCTAAGATGTACCATGGATTGAGGATACAGTTTTGGTGGCCTCGGATGAAATGGGTAGTGGAAACATTTGTGCCTTGATGTCAGGTTTGGTAGCAGGTAAAGGATAAGCACCATATTCCTGGAGATTTATTATAGCCCTTAGATATTATTGAGTTTAATTGGGATGAAATATCATTGGAATTAATCACCGAGTTACCCCAAGCTTAGGAAGGTTGCAATTCCATTTGGGTAATCATGGATCTGTTAATGAAATTGGCTCACTTCCTAGCGATGAACGCTTCAGGAACTGTGGATTTTTTACTTAGGATTTATATGAATGAGCTTGTTTTTCTATATGGATTTCAAAGATCCATCATCTTTGACTGGGATTCTTGATTTACATCGCGAGTCTAAATGTAATTTTAGCATGCTTTTGGCACTCAGTTATTCCTCAATGCTACTTTCCTCCCTTAGATATATATGAATACAAAGCATACTATCCCAACACTGGAGGATATATTGTGGAATTGTGTCCCATAATTCAGTGGATATTGGGAAAATAAATTACCTTTGGTTGAGTTTTATTATGAAAATAGATATCATTCAACCATTAGCATCACCCCATTTAAGGATTTTTAGGGGAGGGATTGTCATTCTCTGTTGTATTAGGCTGAGGTTGGGGATTCATTAGTTATCGGTCCTAATGTAGTGCATAGCATGATATAGAAACTTTAGGTTGTTCATGAGTAGATGAAAATAACACATTACTGATAGAAGTATTATGATTATTGAAGGAGGATTCCATTTGAGTTCATGGTTGGAGACCATGTGTTCTTGGGAGTCTCCCCTTGACGTGGGTAGAAGAGGTTTGTAATGTAGAGTCAGATCTTTCCTTGGTTTGTTGGACCCTTTGAGGTGTTAGAGCATGTTGGTGAGGTGGATTATTAGTTGGAACTTCTTATATAAATGGATAATATTCACAACATCTTCTACATCTCTTAGCACTATTGGTATCTTCATGATGAATCCCATGTCATTGATTGGGGAGAGTTGTATATCAAGAATGATGCGATGTTTGTGGGGCAGCTGATAGATATCTAGGATCATTGGGAGAAGGTGTTGTGAGGATGGACCATTACATTGGTTTTTGTGTTGGGGAGGCATGAAAACTTAAAGGAGAGTACTTGGGAAAATTATAAACAAATGAATTCCCATTACCCAATGTTTTTCTTAGTTTTTTCTTGATATTTTTCTTTGATTATGTGTATTTTGGATCTTGGTATTTTATGAGATGTACTTTTTCTTTGATATGTGATGTGTGTTAAATATTCTAGCATGTAAATAAAGAAAAATAACTCTTAATCAAGATGCGTTATACTATGAAATGATTAAAACCATGTGAACAAGTCAGTTCTAACCAAAGCGGATAATATATTAACATTGAAGATGAGATTACTTGATCTATGTTCTTGAGGATATATTGTGAAATGGTTGTGAAAGTTGTTGTCTTGAGTCATTTGGATGTTGATATGGTGGTGTCGATGGTTGTGTGAAAATGTGGTGGATTTTGGATAGTATAATGGTGTGGCAATATGGTTGTGTGGGATGTTTGGTGAACATTTTCAGCTATGTTTGGTGTGCTTGGTTAGTGGTAGTGTTTTTAGTTGTGGAAAGATATTTGAGTGGTATCTCATAGGATGGTTTTTTGGAACCTTTTACCTCTTTTCTTTCCATGTTGGTTTTGATTCTCAATGGTGATAATAGAAAGTGGTATATGATATAACAGTCTAGACCTTCCTTCCGATTACATTGAGGTAATTTTGGTTGTGGAGGTGTCTAAGGGAGGTTTCTAGGTAGTTGGAGGGAAGAAGTGGGTTGGAGATAGAAAATCCAGCAAGAGGAGTCTTGCGACATGGAGGGGTGTACTACACCATGAGGTGTAATAGCTATTATGTAGAGGTGTCAGCTGTGGCATAGGGAGATCAGAGGAGGAGTTTTGGTGCCAGTTCTATATTTGGCATGGTTACACTGTAGAGAGGGGTAGTGGTGTAGGGCATGGAGAAACTATGGTATGGAGTAGACAACTACGACGTAGGGTATTAGCGTTCTGATTTTTTGGTTTTACAAATTTCAGTATGTCTGTGATATAGAGACTCAACCGTGGCATGGAGTCATGGGGTGAGTATTGTGGGGGGGGGGGTTCTATTAATTTTAGGGTACTTGGGTTATAGAGATGGGATGAAATGTAGCACCCTTTTTGTTATTGGGTTCTCTAGCCTGGAGACCTTAGCTATGATGTGGTACCTTCTCATATTTTGTCAGATTTGCAGTTTGGAGATAAATTCATTACTAGGAGGTACCTTTTACCAGCACCACTGTGGTGTGGTCACTTTCATTGCACTGTGGTCTGGTGTTTTTCAGTAATTCTACATCATGGGTCCTAGGCTACACCATGGGATTAAGTTTTGAAAACCACATATAAAACCCAAAATCTCTTAAAAAATGATTACTTTTCTACTATTTGTATTATTTCTTAGTTGGACCAAGTGTATCCCCAATATATCTTTTATCCCCATTTTTGTGGATTTCAACCTTGTCCTTGGAGGATCGATCTGTGGTGGGTTTGGTGAGTTCCCATATTGTCCTCCTCTATTTATCTTCTAGTTATTCATCAAGGAAGGGTTGATATTGAGAGAAATATTTGGTTTTGGTTCTTTTTTGAATGGATAATGATGTGTTTATTGTGTTTAGGATGATCAAGGTGTTCTCTTTTGTTGTTGTAACCGACAATTGTCTTCCTCTTATCCCGACCTTTGATAGTTGTTCAAAAATCCTATTTTGAGGAGGTATATCCTTCATTTCTCATTTAGTTTCATAATGTGGGAGGTATTATGATATTTTTCTTATCCTTGAGAATATAGTATATCCATACTAATAAAGAAAAATAATTAGTTAAAATGAAATTTAATGGATAAGGGGAATGAAATCTCCTGTTTTTACCGCTTTTGATAGTAATTGATATTAGAATTGTATGGCCTTGATGCACTAATGAAAATCATGACTGTTGGGGGATTTATTTTCACTATAGTTGAATTGCTTGTGGAACCACATTTTATTATTGTTTCAAATAACTTTAAATGAAATTGTTCAACCACTTATATCTAGTTAATAAAATGTATTCCCCTATAATTTAAGGATTTTGTAATAATTCCCTTTTATAAAGAAGTGAAAGGGATGAAAATACCATTGCTAAATCTAAAAAATGTTATGTGAATGTGATGTGAAAAGTGTTGTGATGTGTTTTTGTGTTGGGGAGGTGATGTGTTCTTTTCTGTGGGTTAGTGATGTGTAGTTTCAATGTGGGGGTGGTGATGTAATTATAATTTGATGTGGTACATAGTGGTTGTGATGTGTGGTTGTGTAGTGGGGTTGATTGTGATGGAAAGTGGTCGTGATGTGACAATTGTGATGAGGATATGGTTGTGTCTGTGTGATGGTATCAGAGTGGGATGGTTGTCATGGAGAGGATGTTTGTGCTATGTGGTTATGTGATATTCTCTTTTCCTAGGTAGTATCAAAATTAATTGCTCAATAATGAATGGTAGTGTCACGGGTTGAAAAATTAATAAAATGGGATGTGTGGTTAAATATGACTGATGTATAATGTGAGATAAATTTGATGGATAATGATTTTTTTGGTAATTTGAACAATGGAAAATGGATTAAATTGAAAAAGAATATGATATATATCTTCTGGATTTTGGATTGATGTGTGGTGTTGTGTATATAGTGGTGGCCGTGAATGTGGTGGTGTTTTAAAGTTGGGTGGTGATGTTGTGAGTTAGGTTTTTCTTTGGTTGTGAAGACATAGGTTGGGATTGTTTTTGGATATATATATATATATATATGTACCTTTTATGTTCATTATGATTTCTATATGCACCCCACCCATGTTGATCACCTCATGCCGATAACCAAATGTCTTGGGGGTGTTTTCCCAACATTCTGGTGGTGAGGATGGATGGATGTATACCGAATATTTCCCAATCTCTCTTCTAGGAGATGTTTAAAGTCATGGGAAGTGATGAAAATAAGTCAAAAGTAAACTATGGTGATTTTTGATGAGGTGATGAGATAGATTTTGGTGGGGTTCGTGCATGGTAGAAGGAGGGTACACAATTTATATCCTTAATGTTCACAATACCCTACAATTATGGTTATGGATGTGATGTTTAGGGATTTCCCAAGTGTATGAGGGAAAGATGTCATGTGTTGTGACAAACCATGTGTCTTTAGGAAATATTTGGTTTGATGGAACAAGTGTCTTTGTGAAAGATGTGGTGTGATGGACTAGGCGTCTTTGGGTAAGATGTAGTGTGATGATCAATTTCACCAGGGGTGCTTATAATAATGTGATGTTTTGAAGATATGGGAGCATTGGGATGTACATTATTTGTGTATGAGAGTAGAAAACTAATGGAAAAGTAGTGGGGGAACCCTTATTGACATGATTATTATTCTGTTATTATACTTGGATGCATTATTTGTGAGAATTCCTTGGTGTAGATCTATGTAGGTGCTATTTGTTTTGTTCTTTTCTCATGGGTAAATTAGTTGGTTATTTTCCACATGTTCATGAGATACTTTGGGTATGATCCTACATAGTATATTCATATTCCCACCCTACGTATATAAAATATGTTTTTAGGTTTCCAGGAGGACTTTGTAGACCATGATGAACATTTCTATCTCGGGTTTTAGAGATGTTTCCATGTCGCTACCTTGGATTTTCTTTTGGTTATTTATTTGTATATGATTGTATTTTTCACATTATACATGAATTATGGGATGGTTTAGGTTTCCTTTTTTACATTATATCCTGGAGTTTCTTAGGGTTTATTTTACCTATCTCATGATCTTATTATTATAGAGGGAAATGACTCCCATTTGAGATATTTTTACACCATCAGAGTTTGTTACAAACCCAGAGCCTACTAGTGGTTGGACTTGGGGGTCATAATCTCTCTTCATTAATTTTCAGCCAAGGAGGGGTAACTTTGGGGGGATGGGTTATGAAACATGCTGTGAACTTCCCATTAATTATGTGAACTATGTTTCACATTATTTACTCCTCATTCTTTCATATTCTAGATCCCAAACATCACCAAACCGCTCTAGGATTCCTCTAAGCACCATATAACTTAGAAACACACTAAGGGGTGATTTAGAAAGATATAAACCCTCACATCAATTACCTCTCAAACAATTCCCATCCTCAAGAATTTAAAACCAAACCTAAAGATAGGGAAATAATAATGGTTCATCTGAATATCCACCCCATGTGATACCTCTCAAGAATATTAACATAATAGGATCTCAACCACATCACTCAGAGGAAAAAAGTGAAAATGATGAAACACCAACAATTAGCTCCCAAACACTCTCATGGTGGAGATACCTCTCAAACACAAGAAATGCCACAAAAGAAACATCAAAAAATAGAAATCCATATCATAAACTTGATAAAGGTAAATAACCATAAAATGAACATCACTACAAGTGAAGAATAAAACATTAGAAAACATAGGATACTGAGTGTGCATATGTGGATAGTATTCTTAGGTTCTCACCTCCATACCACCATGCCTCTAAAGGATACAAACCAAAGGAATAACATGATCACAAAAGACCTTCTATTGGTGATCCTAAATCTCTAACGACTGCCACTCAAAGGTCATACTATTTTCAATATCTATATCACCCCAATCAATGATGTGAGAGTCATCATGAAGATAATGGCAAAGCATTAACACATGGGAGATATCATGTATCCAGATCATCTGCGGAGTAAGTTCTATATGATATGTAAAGACTCCAACATGAGGCAACACCTTGAAAGACCCAAAAAACCAATGATATAGCTTACCCCCTTGTCAAAAACTTTACTTCCCATGATGAGGACTCACCTTTTGGAACACATGATCTCCAATGTCAAACTATAGAGGTCTCATCCTATGATAAACATAGGAATTATGAGGATCCCACAACGCCTTCATCCTCTCACAGATCACCCAAACCATCACGATTATGCTATATACTAGTTTCAGCCAAAGAATTACTAACATTCTAACCCCAGTGCATAACAATGAAGAATGGGAAGGCTGACTATACAAACCTTTACAAAGTTCCTTAATATTGGAGGAGTGAAAACTATTATTGTAATAAAAATTGAACAATGGTAGGAGCCTCATCCAAAAACCTAAAAAATCTAGGACATAAACACAAAACATTTCATCCAAATTATAGATAGTCTATTATATCTAACCATCCATATATGGATGGAAATAAATTCCAAGGTATAACTAAGAGCCAAAATAATACTGGATACCACTCTACACCTTGGAGGTAAAATAATGATCATGATCAGAGATAATTGTCCTCAGGACTCTGTGGAGTGTCACCACCTCTTCCAGGTACTACGTCGATAAAACCTCCACTAATATTGACTATTTTATAATTATAAAGTGAGATGATTGTGTAGAATATTTCACTATAAACCATATACCATCAAAACCTCCCTGATCTCAAGGTAAACTAGTGATCAAGTGAATCAAAAATACCATCCCACTTCCAATGAGTAACATCAAAAGGATAGAGAAAACCACAATGAATAAAGTGAATGAAATTCACAATATGGAAGACCAAACATCGAGACACAAACCATAAAACTAAATGATTTAACCCAAGAAACAAAAATAAACCTCTCATTTCTCAATAAATATTTAAAATTCAATGATTTACTAGTAAGGGTGAGCTATGAAAATCACAAAGTACCACCACACACATCATAAAAGTGTTGAAAATCCTCCCCTGGAACAATGTAGCACCCGAGAATTTTATGAGAAATATTTTGTTTTTATGTTATATAAATCATTAAAGGGATCTTTCACTACACACAACACTATCTTGGCTTGCTTTACACGCAATAACGATCTTCCTCAATAGCTTGCGTTGTACGCAATACCGAGTTTCACTAAACAAAGATATGCTATTAAAATATTATTAAAACTAGCCGTTATGAATAGTAATAACCACGTTTTGAAATTTTGTAAATTTTATTTTTCAAAATGGACTTTAATTTTCGATTCAGAATATCGAAATTATCCTAGGGTGAAATTTTGGTATTTTTCTGAAAAATTTCAATTTTTGATGAATAGTGAAAACAATGGGTTACTATTTAAAAACTGTCTTTTTATTTAAATAATTATTTAATTTAATTAAATTTATTTTAGGTAAAAATTGATACATAATACCTATATAAGTTCAATGAAATTAATTGGAATCATTTTATAATAATTTTAGATATATAAAAATTTTATTGAACTTTTCACCGTCTTTTACCCACCTCCTAGGAGAATTTGCAAATTTACATAAAACTTAATTTTACCGCTTCTGTGAGTGGAATTTCGAAAATACGAGAGACATGGTTAATATCAAACACTAAAATGTGGTTCAATGAGATGAAAATAATTGGTTAATAGTAACTTTTTACTTTTTTTTCCACGGTTAAAAGTAAATAGGGTAATTAAGGGTAAAAATGATATTATTATTACCCTAACACATGTCCTAATTCTATTGGATAAGTTTAATTAGAACAAAAAGAACCTTAGGAATAAAATATGACCATTTAGGCCCACTTGGATTAGATTAGGACATTTAATATTAATTTATTTAAATAAGGGTTAAAATAGTTAAAATCAAAGTTTAATAAGTAAATCATTTTTAATATAGGGTTATACATAAGATAAACTAGACTATAAATATTAATTAGAAAGATAAAACTATTTCCTACATAATGGTTTTTAATTTGTAATTTTTAGACATTAAATAATTTAATTTATGTACGACACAATAATGATGCAGTAATTATCTTATTAATGAAATATTGACATAATTGATGTTATAAATAACCAAATAAATGTAATTTGAGACTTTTTATGAATTATAATAATTTTATATTTTAATATGACATGTTAGTATTTAGTTAATTAACTTTTTTTGAACTAATATTTCTGTTATGATTTTCACAAAAATCAATTACCAAATAGTGTTAAAAATGAAAAAAATAGTTTTTAAAGAAAATATTATATTATTAATTGTTATTTCATTCCAAAAAATCTAAGGTTCTGAAAAATGACTTATATAAGGTTATATATACTAATAATAAACAAATTGGGGTTCTTTTGTCTTGTTATAGTAAGTTTATTAACCTTATAGTGTTAGAAAACATGAAGAAACGTTAAAAGTAAATTTTTTTAACTTAAAGTTAAATCTAAATGATAAGGTTAAAATAGAAACCTAAACATGTTTAAATTATATTTTATGAGAGTATTTAGACCCATCCACCCCTTATCTTATAATTAAATCAATTTGGAGCTATTAATAACTGAATATGACTTTATAATAAAATAATATTTTTTGTTTTTCCAAAGGTGCCCCTCTCCTCCCTTATAAAAGGGCACGTCCTCCCTCTCTTCCTCAGACCACTTTGAGACTTCAAGCTAGGCCAAACCCTACCAAATTATCTTCTCCACTTACCTAGAAAGATCCTAGAGGTCCTGGTTGTCTTCAAAGACCAATTTTAGTGCCCTAAGAGGAGGTCTCAAAGAGGCGCTTCAAAGAAGAGGTAATGTCCATTACCGACTCTTTCAACTTTATTTCTTCTTCCACTTATTCTTCTTTAGTTTTTTCATTATGAAGTAATAAAATCAGTATCACTAATATACTGATATGTTATTATAATTATGAAACAACCCTATTTCACCATTTATCCATCCTACGGAAAACAAAATCACCGCGCATGCGTACGTACGAAATACCATCTCCACGCCGTGGTGTAATCTATTTTCCACCACCACCTTACTTGGATGGGTATAATGGTGTAAATAATAACTATATATGATAATTTTAAAGTGATATTGATTCTGAAATATTATACATACACTCCAATACAATTCCATGATCATGGGAACGATATCATCGCTCGTCCGTACGTACGGAATACCTTCTCCACGATGTGATGTGATTCGTTCTACATGATTTTCATTGCATAATGATTACATAAATGAATTGAGTGAATAAATATGATATGTATTACAGTAATAAAATTCTGGAAATGAGGTATCTATAACCTAAAAATAATAAGAAGAATTTATTCGACAAAACACGCATAAGAACAAAAAGCAATAAACACCCGAATAACAAGAAACAATGAAATATTACTAATAAGAAGCTAAGAATATGACCATATATGATATCATAAAAATAAGTATGATTCTAGAATAAGTCAATGACATTATTTAAATCATTATACAGGAGGTTCAGACACTTACAAAGCAAATCAGACCTAAGGTAAGGGAAAATCTCACAATCTCAATTTTTATCCGAGATTGTTTGTACTTCAGAATTTATTAGGGAATATTTATCATCCACATAAATGTTTCCTCAATATTTAATATTATTTATATCCTCCTACAATTTTTTAAATCCAATTTTACCCTTTGGTTAGTTTTTAGTAAAAGATATGAAAGGAATCTTTTGTTGTTTTTCGTACGAGGTACTTTTTGACTTTTTCGATATAAGTACGAGAAGAATGTTTTTTTAACATATACGGCATGAATGGATTTTTAAAACATTATTTCCAAGAAGCTTCCTTTACAAGTTTTCATGTTTATTTTTAATCAACTTCTTTTAGTTTAAAATTGTATGGCATGTTAAGAAAGGAAAAATGTTTTTGAAGTAGAAAGGATATTTTCCTCAAGAATGGAGTTCAAGTGTTTTATCAAAATTATTTTCCACCTAAGATAATATAGGGTTCTATTTCTATCTGTATTATTACATTGATTTCATTATGCTGTGATGGAAATATTTTTATGAATTTCTTTATCTTATATGAATTGTTTTATGATGTCAGGATGTTTAAGAATCCCATTTTTATTACATGGGTTATGCTATGATGTATGATTTATGATTTTGTGGAAAACATAATAATGATATCATTATGAGATGGGTGGGACCTATATCTCCCTCAAATGCATTGGTTAAAGATTTATATCTCATGAGATAGACATTGCTGGAACGACAGGTTAAACCGGTTCAGTGAAACAGGACTGAAACGAGGAGTGAACTCGGTTCAGAAATTGACTTTGTTCGCTAAGATAGTATTGGAAATGAGTCTTGACTAATAAGAAATGATTATATATGATTATGTGTGTATGACACAGAGTTTCATGTTTTATGTTATGATTATTGGGATTACATTTCACTAATATGATTTATCCCATGTTATGAAATTATGATATCTTTTGCAGGTTAAGATTTCAAAAATGTTATGTTCTTATGAATATGATGTGATTGATATTTCTTTGGTTTACCCTTAATGAGTATTTGAGCTTACCCTTTTGTATGTTTTCTTTCCCCAGGTCAGGAAGAAGGTTATTAAGTAGGATATGCCAAAAAGGGACTCTAGATATGATGAAATAAATGGGAGACAACATAGATGATTTATAAACCAGTTGTTTATGTTTCCCAGTTTCTAAAGACACTATACCTATACGGTCCTTTTGTGGTTTTTTTATATGTTGTAATAAGTGTGCTTCAATTCTAAAGTAATAACAATGTATGTAAAGTATGGGTCATTATAGTTGGTATCAGAGGGAGGTTATAGTCAACCTTTGGAAACATGGATGTGAAAGCCTTAGTAAGAAACCTAAGGATATGTATAAGCATAGAACAAAATCTTAGTGTTTTATAAATGGCCATGAAAAAATTATGATAAGACCTTAAGTGTGAAATTTTATTCTTGATTATGTGGTTTCCTATTATAATTAGTGTTGCTCACACTATTCTTCTTGGTTTTAGTCAATGGCTGGAACCTGAAGGAACCGTGTTAATGCGGAATGCGACAGGAAATGCAATGATTGTCCTCATGAGCAACCAAATGTTATAGGAGATGGAATGAAAAATCTTGTACCCATGATCAGACAACTTTCTCAAGATATGAATCATGCAGGACTTCCAAACGAGCAAAGGAAGGAGCAAAATTCTGTTGAATACTTCATGAGGCAGCGTCCACCTTCATTCAGCGGGTCTACTGATCCATTAGTTGCTGAACAATGGATTAGTACTACTGAAAAGATATTTTCAGTTCTTCAATTTTCTGAACATGATAAAGTCATCTTAGTAGTGTATCATTTGGAAGGAGATGCTGATCAATGGTGGAATCTTATCAAGAATACGAGGTAAAGAGATGAAATTGAGTCCATGGAATGGGACGAGTTTAAGAACTTATTTTTCAATAAGTACTTCCCTCATATTCTTTGAACAAAGATGGAGAAGGAGTTTCTTGAACTGAAGCAAAAGGATGATGAATCTGTTGGTACCTATGAAGCAAATTTTACAAGACTTGCACGATACACTTCTGGTATTATTATCCAACCTGAGAGTAAGATCGACCGATTCTTTAGTGGCTTAAAACCAAGTCTTCGAAGGGCGTTAGACATAAGGGACTTCAATATCTACGAGGAAATAGTTCGATGTGCTCTAAAAGTTGAGATGGAGATTGGAGTAACCCATCAGTAATATGGGTTTGATAAGAAGAGGAAAATGGAATTCAAAGGAAAATCTAAAGAGAACACTAAAAAGAATATGATTTTTACCTTATGCTCAATGTGTGGAAAGAAACATGGAGGGAGTTGTCTCAAAGGGACAAGTAAATGTTTTAAATGTGGAAAGAAAGGTCATCGGGAATTTGAATGCCGTAATGACGGGAAGAAGATGTCTAGTGATGCGAACAAAGAAATGGCTACACAGAGTGAACCTCCTACACTTAAATGTTACAAGTACAAGGAAATGGGGCATTATTCCAATCAATTCCCTAATCCAAGGGTTATTGATGATGATCGACGTCAACAAACTCTTAAGGCTAAAGACAAAGGAAATTCACATGCAATTTCTATCAGCGATGTGGAGTATGATAACGAAGTGGTGAAAGGTACACTTACCATCCACTCTAAAGTTGAAAATGTTTTATTTAATTATGGATCCACCCACTCTTTTATTTCTGAAGAATTTTCTAAGGGTATCACTGTATTAACTCAACAATTAGATGTTGAGTTATCTGTGACAACCCCTAATGGCACAATAGTCACATCAAAAGTTTATAATTCTTCTCCGATTGAAGTATGTGGGAAAGTGCTTCCTGCAAATATTGTGATCCTTCCTATAGTGGAATTTGATGTTATTCTTGGAATGGATTGGCTTTCTTTATATGGATATTATATCAATTTCCAAAGAAGGAAAGTCACATTTCATATTCCAGATCAATATATGATCATCTATCGATGCAAGTATGAACATAACCTTCTAGTGGAAATTTCTTCCATATTATGGGTCTTTATTCCACTAAATGAGGGTTATTTATCTCAAATGGTTGGAGAGAAACTCATGATTAAGAATATGCCCATTGTACGAGAGTTTGATGATGTATTTCTAGAGGAATTTCTGGGTCTTCCACCAAAATGTGAAGATGAGTTTTCAATAGAACTCTTACCAGGTGCTTTTCCTATTTCAAAGACACCTTATAGAATGGCCCCAATTGAGTTGTAGGAATTGAAGAAGCAACTCCAAGAGAATCCTGATAAGGGATTAATATTCCCCAGTGCGTCACCTTGGGGAGCACCTGTTCTGTTTGTTAAGAAGAAATACGGATCAATGAGACTCTACATTGATGATCGAGAACTTAACAAGATCACTATCAAGAAAAAATATCCTCTCTCGCGCATTGATGACTTATTTGACCAACTACGTGGAGATCAATACTTTTCCAAGATTGATCTTCGTTCAGGGTATCATCAATTAAGGGTAAAAATAGAGGATATACCAAAGAAGTATTTCCATACAAGGTATGGACACTATGAATTTATAGTGATGCCATTTGGTCTTACTAATGCCCCTGCTATCTTCATGGATCTGATGAATAGAGTCTTTAGAGACTATCTTGATCAGTTTGTGGTAGTCTTTATAGACGATATTCTTGTCTATTCAAAGAGCAAGGAAGAACATGAAGATCACTTGAGAATTATATTGAAGACCCTGAGAAAGGATAAGCTTTATTCCAAATTTACCAAATGTGAAATTTGGCTTCAAAATGTTGCATTTTTGGGTCACATAATCTCAAAATATGGGATATCTGTGGATCCAGCAAAAAAAGAGTTTATCGAAATATGGTGGAGACCAACAATAGTAACTGAGATCCAAATTTTTCTTAGTTTGGCTGGATATTACTGATGTTTTGTGAAATATTTTTCACGATTATATAATCCACTCACCAGGTTGACTTGAAAAGGAGTTAAGTTCGTATAGATGGAGGAATGTGAAGAGAATTTCAAGGAGTTGAAAAGAAGGTTATCCATTGCACCTATACTCACACTTCCTTGTAGTGGAGAAAGGTTTTTGATCTATAGTGATGCATCCAATAAGGGATTGGGGTGTGTTCTCATGAAAAACTATATGGTGGTAGCTTATGCCTCACGACAGTTGAAAATCCATGAGAAAAATTACCCAACTCATGATTTGGAGTTAGCTGCGGTAATATTTGAATTAATGATTTAGAGGCATTATATTTATGGAGAAAGGTGTGATATTTATACTGATCATAAAATTTTAAAGTATATTTTCACACAAAAGTAGATGAATATGTGCCAAAGAAGATGGTTGGAGATAATTAAGGATTACGAATGCTCAATTCATTACCATCTTGGGAAGGAAAACAAGGTGGAAAACACATTAAGTCGACAAGACCATGATAGTTTATCCATGATGAGGATCACAAAAGATCCAATATTTATGGATTTACAAAGGATGGATCTTGGAATTATAATGGAAGGGAAAAAATCATATCTTTCTCAAATGAATGTTCAACCATCTATACATGTGAAGATTAAAGAGGCACAGAAAGAAGATGTAGAGTTACAAAAGAAGGTGAGAAATGCTCCTGAATTCAACTTTGATTGTGATGGGATAATAAAGTTTAGGAATCGGGTTTGTGTTCCTCCCATCCCATAATTAAAGAAGGAGCTGCTGGATGAGGCTCATAGTTCTTCATTATCTATTCATCCTGGAAGCACGAAGATGTATAGGGACCTGAAATAGTACTTCTAGTGGGATGGCATGAAAAGAGATGTTGCTGAATATGTCTATCAATGCTTGGTTTGTCAGCAAGTTAAAGCTGAGAGACATAAGTCTAAGGGGATGTTACAACCATTACCAATACCAGAATAGAAATGGGAAAACATCACTATGGACTTTGTCACTGGACTTCCTAAAACATCAAAAGGCAATAATGCTATCTGGGTCATAGTTGACCGTCTTACAAAGTCAGCACACTTTATCGCTATTAGAGAGGATTTCTCTCTGGATCAGCTTGCCAGGATATATGTAAAGTAAGTGGTAAGATTTCATGGAGTACCACTTTCCATTATATCTGATCGGGATCCATGTTTTACCTCGATGTTCTAGAAAAGTCTTCAGCATACTCTGGATACAGAGTTGAGTTGCAGCACTGCTTATCATCTCAGACAGACGGTCAGTCTGAGAGGAAAATTCAATCTCTAGAAGATTTGTTGAGAGATTGCTCTATGGATTTAAAAGGTGTTTGGGATCAACACCTACCTTTGGTAGAATTTTCTTATAATAATAGCTTTCACTCCAGTATTCAGATGGATCCTTATGAAGCCCTCTATGGAAAGAAATGCATAACTCCAACTTGCTGGGATGAAGTTGGGGAAAGAAAGCTATTGGGACCTGATCTTGTTGATGAGATGGTAGAAATGGTCAGAACTATTCAACAACACATAAGAGTAGCTCAGAGTCGATAGAAAAGTTATGTCGAAAACCTTAGAAAAGACCTAGAGTTTGAGGTGGGTGATAAAGTGTTCTTACGAATATCTCCCTGGAAGAGGGTCATGAGATTTGGAAAGAAGGGAAAGTTGAGGCCTAGATATATTAGTCCTTTCGAAATACTGGATCGTGTTGGGAAGGTATCTTACCGATTGGTGCTTCCACCAAATCTCTCCCAAGTTCACGATGTGTTCCATGTATCTCTCCTAAGAAAGTACATACCTGATCCTTCATATGTACTTGGCCCAGAAGTTGTACTGCTGGAGCAAGATCTTTCTTATGAAGAACATCCGATAGAGATTCTGGATCATAGTGAAAAAGTACTATGGAACAAGACCACTCGCTTGGTGAAAGTTTTATGGAGGAACTACCAATTAGAAGAAGCTACATGGGATCTTAAGGATATGATGAGGGATAGGTATCCTCATCTGTTTGTTACAAAGTGACGAATTTCGAGGGCGAAATTCATTTTAAGGGGGGTAGATGTAACACCCAAGAATTTTATGAGAAATATTTTGTTTTTATGTTATATAAATCATCAAAGGAATATTTCACTACACACAACACTAGATTGATTTTCTTTACACGAAATCGCGACCTTCCTTGATAGCTTGCGTTGTACGCAATACCGAGTTTCACTAAACAATGATATGCTATTAATATATTATTAAAACTAGCTGTTATGAATAGTAATAACCACTTTTTGAAATTTTGTAAATTTTATTTTTCAAAATGGACTTCATTTTTGGATTCCGAATATCAAAATTATCCTAGGGTGAAATTTTGGTATTTTTCTGAAAACTTTCAATTTTTGATGAATAGTTAAAACAATGGGTTACTATTTAAAAAAAGACTTTTTATTTAAATAATTATTTAATTTAATTAAATTTATTTTAGGTCAAAATTTATACATAATACCTATATAAGTTCAATGCAATTCATTGGAGTCATTTTATAATAATTTTAGATCTATAAAAATTTTATTGAACTTTTCACCGTCTTTTACCCACCTCCTAGGAGAATTTTCAAATTTACATAAAACTTAATTTTACCGCTTCTGTGAGTGGAATTTCGAAAATCTGAGAGACACGGTTAATATCAAGGACTAAAATGTGGATCAATGAGATGAAAATAATTGGTGAATAGTAACTTTTTACTTTTTTTACCACGGTTAAAAGTAAATAGGGTAATTAAGGATAAAAATGATATTATTATTACCCTAACAAATGTCCTAATTATATTGGATAATTGTAATTCGACCAAACACAACCTTAGGAATAAAATATCACCATTTAGTCCCACATGGATTAGATTAGGATATTTAATATTAATTTATTTAAAGAAGGGTTAAAATAGATAAAATCAAAGTTTAATAAGTAAATCATTTTTAATATAGGGTTATACATAAGATAAACTCGACTATAAATATTAATTAGAAAGATAAAATGATTTCATAAATAATGGTATTTTATTTGTAATTTTTAGACATTAAATAATTTAATTTATGTATGACACAATGATGATGCAGTAATTATCTTATTAATGAAATATTGACATAATGGATGTTATAAATACTCAAATAAATGTAATTTGAGACTTTTTATGAATTAAAAAAAATATATGTTAATATGACATATTATTATTGATTTAATTAACTGTTTTCGAACTAATCTTTCTGTTATGATTTTCACAAAAATCAATTACCAAATAGAGTCAAAATTGACAGAAAATGGTTTTTAAAACAAATATTATATTATTAATTGTTATTTTATTCCTAACAATCTAATGTTCAGCCAAATGACTAATATAATATTATATATACTAATAATATACAACTTGGGGTTCTTTTGGCTTGTTATAGTAAGTTTATTAACCTTATAGTGTAAGAAAACAAGAAGACACAGTAAAAGTAAAATTATTTAACTTAAAGTTAAATCTAAATGATAAGGTTAAAATAGAAACCTAAACTTGTTTAAATTATATTGGATGAGAGTATTTATACCCTTAACCACCTTATCTTAGAATTAAATCAATTTTGAGCTATTAATAACCTAATATGACTTTATAATAAAATAATATTTTTAGTTTTTCCAAAGGTGCCCCTCTCCTCCCTTATAAAAGGGAACCTCCTCCCTCTCTTCCTCACACCACTTTGAGCCTTCAAGCTTGGCCAAACCCTGCCGAATTCTCTTCTCCACTTCCCTAGAAACATCCTAGAGGTCCTGGTCTTCTTCAAAGACCAATTTTAGTGCCCTAAGAGGAGGTATCAAAGAGGCGCTTCAAAGAAGAGGTAATGTCCGTTACCGATTCTTTCAACTTTATTTCATCTTCAACTTATTATTATTTAGTTTTTGCATTATGAAGTAATAAAATCAGTATCACTAATATAAAGATATGTTATTATAATTCTGAAACAACCCTATTTCACCATTTATCCATCCTACAGAAAACGAAATCACCGCGCGTGCGTACGTACAGAATACCGTCTCCACACAGTGGTGTAATCTATTTTCCACCACCAGCTTACTTGGATGGGTATAATGGTGTAAATAATAACTATATATGATTATTTTAAAGTGATATTTATTCTTAAATAGTATACATACACTCTAATACAATTCCACGTTCATGGGAATGATATCATCGCTCGTGCGTACGTACGGAACACCGTCTCCACGGTGTGATGCGATTCATTCTATATGATTTTCATTTCATAATGATTACATAAATGAATTGAGTGAATAAATATGATATATATTACACTAATACCATTATGTAAATGAGGTATCTATAACCTAAAAAGAAGAATAAGAATTTATTCGACAAAACACGCATAAGAACAAAAAGCAATAAACACCCGAATAACAAGTAACAATGAAATATTACTAATAAGAATCTAAGAATATGACCATATATGATATCATAAAAATAATTGTGATTCTGGAATAAGTCAATGACATTATTTAAATCATTATACAGGAGGTTTGGACACTTACAAAGCAAATCGGACCTAATGTAAGGGAAAATCTCGCAATCTCAATTTTTATCTGGGATTGTTTATACTTCAGAATTTCTTGGGGAATATTTATCATCTACATCCATGTTTCCTCAATATGTAATATTATTTATATCCTCCTACAATTTTTTAAATCCAATTTTACCCTTCAGTGAGTTTTTAGTAAAAGATATGAAAGGAATCTTTTGTCGTTTTTCGTACAAGGTACTTTTTGACTTTTCCGACATAAGTACGAGAAAAATGTTTTTTTAACTTATACGGCATGAATGGATTTTTAAAATATTATTTCCAAGAATCTTACTTTAAAAGTTTTCAAGTTTATTTTTAATCAACTTATTTTAGTTTAAAATTGTATGACATGTTAAGAAAGGAAAAATGTTTTTGAAGTAGAAAGGATATTTTCCTCAAGAATGGAGTTCAAGTGTTTTATCAAAATTATTTTCCATCTAAGATAATATAGGGTTATGTTTCTATCCCTATTATTACATTGATTTTATTATGTTGTGATGGAAATATTTTTATGAATTCCTTTATCTTATATTAATTGTTTTATGATGTCCCGATGTTTAAGAATCCCATTTTTATTACATGGGTTATGCTATGTTGTTTGATTTATGATTTTGTGGCACACATAATAATGGTATAATTATGAGATGGGTGGTACCTATATCTCCCTCCAATGCATTGGGTAAAGATTTATATCTCATGATATAGACATGGATGGAACGGTAGGTTAAACTGGTTCAGTGAAACAGGACTGAAACGAGGAGTGAACTCGGTTCAGAAATGGACTTTGTCCGCTAAGATAGTCTTTTCAATGAGTATTGACTAATAAGAAATGATTCTATATGATTATGTGTGTATGCCACAAAGTTTCATGTTTTAAGTTATGATCATTGGGGTTAAATTTCACTACTATGATTTATCCCATGTAATGAAATTATGATCTCTTTTGCAGGTTAAGATTTCCAAAATGTTTTGTTCTTATGAATATGATGTGATTGATATTTATTTTATTTACCCTTATTGAGCATTTGAGCTCACCCTTTTGTATGTTTTCTTTCCCCAGGTCAGGAAGAAGGTTATTAAGTAGGATATTCCAAAAAGGGACTCTAGATATGATGAAATAAATGGGAGACAATGTAGATGATTTATGAACCAGTTGTTTATGTTTCGAAGTTTCTAAAGACACTATACCTATATGGTCCTTTCGTGGTTTTGTTATATGTTGTAATAAGTGTGATTCAATTCTGAAGTAATAAAAATGTATGTAAATTTTGGGTCATTATAAACAAAACCTATTTTTTTTATCCTCAAATGAACCATTAGAGGAATCATTAATGAGAAATTGGTGTTTCCAGACCTCCACCTTAGAATCCCCCAGCTGGGATTCCTCCACCTATACACTAAATACAACTTCACTGTCATCTAAAAAAAGGAAAACTCTACCACCAACCTCTCCCATATCAAGACACATCACTAATATATCTTCCATAACTCTCCAAAAATATATAGATTCAAACATGAAATCACAATGTGACTTTTTACTTAGTGCTTCAGCTATGACATTAACCGTTCCTAGTGTATATGAAATCTCAAAGTCTCAATATTACTATAATTTTATCCAATATTATTGTTGCAAGTTTAGGTCATGCTAGGATAATACATACCTCAACCTCTTATGACTAGTAAAAACAATATAACACTCACCAATTAGGTAATGTCACCACAACTTCAGTGAAAACATGAATGCTTCAAACTCGAGATCATGGGTGGCATAATTATGCTCTTGTGGACGTAACTACTGATACACATAAGAAAAAAATTATAAATTATTCATCATAACAACAGCCAAACCAAGATGTTACATGTCACAATAAACTACAATTGAACTCCCTAATCTAGAAAACAAAGAACTGGAGGTTTGACCAACATCTCATTTAGGTACTTGAAAGATGCATGACATAGATTTATCCACAAGAACTCCATATCCTTTCTATTCAAGACTATTAGAGGATTCACAACCCATGATAAATCATCTATGAACCTTTTATACTATCCTAAATGACCAAGGAAATGAAACACCTCTATAACTTTCTTAGGGGTTACCCAAGAAATGACTACCTTGATCTTTAAAGGATCAACAACCACACCTAACTAGGATAAGACATTCCCAAAGAAGTGAAATTCATAAGCTTGGAACTCACACTTCAATGGATTCTTGGATAATTTTTGATGATGAAGAACTCCCAACACACCATGAATATGTTTTTCATGCTCCTCCTTATTCATGAAGTACACAAGGATTCCATCAACAAAAACCACCATGAACCAATTTAGGAACTCTTTGAACACTGTGTTCATCAAAACCATTAACACATATGGAGTGTTCATCATACAAAATGTCATCACAAAGAGATCATAATGCCCATAATGACATAAAATAAATGTATTTCGTATATCCTCATATTTTACACACATATGATTATATTTTGACTACAGATCGATCATCAAGAACCAACTAGATCCTTTATTCTGATTGAATAAATCATAAAGATTTTTAAGAGGATAGAGGGCCTTCACTATCACTTTATTGAAGTGACTATAATCAATATAGATACATATTAATACATCAATATTCTTCACAAACATAACCGCTACACCCTAAGGTGGCACATTTAGCTGAAAAAACCTCTCTCTAAAAGATCATCGATCAGTGCCCAAAACTCTCTCAACATAGAAGGTTCCATCATATACAGAGACATCAATATTAGAGTAGTTCCTAAATATATCTCTATCCTAAAATTGATCTCACATCAAGGTGGTAACATTTCAACATCCTTTTGAAAGATATGAGTTCACTCTTCTATAACCCCAGGAAACATCATCGGCTGAATTTTTGACAAACTTAGAATCAGAGCATCCATCAATGTATAAAAATATGGAACACATATCTAAAATATTTTAGGATATATCTTTCCAATGAACACAACCAACTATCTATTAGAATTATATAGTAAAATCTTTCTACTAAATAAATCCACAATAGCCCATACAAAATACAACCTGTCTATACTAGGACTGATGTCATATGATGATATCTAAAAATAGAGGACATCACCCCATGAGTGATGCTTCCCCAATACTGGATCATAATATCTACATACTTCATACAGATATTCTTAACCTCAAAATGTCATAGTTTATTCCAGGGTCACCAAAAACTTCTCCACCTCAAGTCCCAAAGTACAAACTAGGGAAGGTGATATGAATGATTGCATAGATCCTAAATAAAAAAAATCATTCAATCAATTAGAAAATAATCAAAGAGTAGATAAAACAAAATTTGGATCTCCTGGTGATAGAAACTCAAAAGAATATAGCTAAATAAGATCTGATACACTCTAACCTTGATAGAGGCCACCAACATGGGAGCACTCCAATCTTTGAGGATGATAGCACCTTAGAGCTATCCTATGACTACCCTATCTCCTCTTTACTGATCCAAATATAGAGCATTCTGTTATTATTTCCTCATTTGAAACTACCTCAATAGAGGAACTTAAATTAGATTACATATTTTAGGATACCTTCTCCGAGAAGTTGGGGACTCAAAAAACTGATAACCTCAACCTCCACATGAAAAACATGCGTCTGATCCTTTTATAGGGGCCTGAGAGCTGCCACCCCTTCAGAAATAAGATGGTGAGTGTTCAGACCTACCCCTGACTATCTGAAAGATCATATATCTAGGAAACTAGAAACTCTAGACCATAGCTTTTTTATTTGTGGACTATAGATGACACCCATATTTTTATGATTCAGTCATGGCCACCATCCTCCCAATGACCTATTATCTCACTAGCACCATGAGATATGTCAGCAGCAAAAATGAGGTGACCTGATGCTAGAAACATGGATACAAATACTCATAAAAATTAATTTCCATGGCCTTGTCATATGTAAATAGGTCTGAATATTAATAGATAAGGGTCCTAAAATAGATATTGAACCCCAAAACAATAGAAATACCTCGCTGAAGGGTAATAGGATCCTGAGGACTAGCCAGCTATGCAGTTGAAGAAATAAAATCTGATCATAACTGGTCTCAGAAAATATCCCATAAGATAGTTGAATCCTCAAAATCCCTACGGAAAAAAGAACCACCGCCTTCTCATTGCTCTATACAGAATCATCACTACCAACAAAACCCAATGCTCTTTCTGTGCACAGATTGAACTAAATTGTATCTCCACCTCCTCAAACTAGTCCTCTATGACCGAGTTTGAAACATTTTCCTCAAAATGTTTTAGTTTCTAGCACTAAAAATCTCATACTTCCATCCTCTAAGTGTCGTTATCATCGATCACTACTCTATGGAGATCTTATAGCACATACTACTGAACATATTCAACACAAAAATTGAGGAGGATGTTGACCTGGGGCCATACTAGAAAAATAAAAAACTGTTAGGGACTTCTAAACCTACAATATAGAATACATAAGATTAATTAATTAATTATTTATTCATGTATTAAAATAATTCCATGGTTTTTCCATTTCAAACATATTCTCATATAAGTATGATGTATGGTGATTTCCAAGGTCTCTACCCCACAACAAGTATCACTTCACTTTTTTAGGCTCAATAGACTTAAAGGTTGATGAAAAATATCATAGTAGGGCCCAAAAAATTGTGTCCAAGTCAGTCTCCCTTATTTACATTGTTTACTAAGTTCATCTGAAATCATTTCCCTACCAACCCATGTAGTTCTCACACATTTCTACCTATGAACTCCATCCTATCCCTCAACCTAAACCTCTGATACCACAATGTCATGACCCTCTCCCCCAAAGGTACCCCTCCTGGGTCGATAATGAGAAAAGGGAGATAATTATGTCCTAATCCCACATATAATAAGCTATAGGTTGGTGGAAATAACCGACGATATATCATACACACAGATGAGAGGAATTACCCTCTAAGATATGAGAAAAAAGAGAGATAAGGTAAAACCACCATACAAATCCTACTAAATATAAAAATTAATGTATCCAAAATTCACACATGTAATATCATAAAACAAAATAACTACAAAAGGAACTAATATTACTAATAGATAATCCTTGACAATAACCATGAAATCCAAAAAAACTGTTGAACAAACCAGAATCTAGTAAAGTGTAGCTAGATCACCAACCTATTCTTGATGACCTAAAAAAAGTTTATATATACACATGATAATAATAACAGGTATACTTAGTAGGATTCTCCCTAAATCCTTTCACACAGAAGATAAAGAAATAATGATAATTCCGAGTTAATTACAAGTAAAGGTGACTCATCACCTAAAAAGGTATTCTAAGTTCCCAAACTCACCATGGATATCTCTCATGAATTATAATATAGAATAAATAATATACTATAATATCAAAATAACATACCCCACTACCACTTCCCCACTGGTTTACTAATTTTCTCCAACAATGAACGTCTTAAGCCATCTCTCTCAAAAAGTAAGCCAACTCGAATACACTGAGGCTAAGTATCAAAATATGCATCATGTGCATTGCATAATCTCATCATCACATACCATTCACCCCATGCATCACATCATTACATCATCCCATTCCACATCTCTAGATAGTAACCGAGTAGTTTCTTGGAGCCACCATTACACGTATATTGTATATTATTCCTTAATCCATAATAACCCAAACATTCCATACATATAATAATCTATAGGATACTATATCCAAAGATAAATTTGTGTGAAAAAACCAAAATTCACTACATCCCTATATAAATATATATATATGTAAAGACAACTACTATGCATACCAACAGATAATACTAGTAGGAGAATAGAACGAGGCCAGAGGGGGTAGTCAACCATCTGTTCCCCACCAACCTAGATGTTAGGGAAAACACCTTCCTAGAGTCCACTAGGTGTAAGTCACTGAAACAAAATATTTGGGGTAGTGTATGAAATCTTCAATACCCTAATATTAAAAAACACTACTTTTGGTAGCATACAAGATACACAACACCAAGCTTAAACAAACCACAAAATAATATTATTTAAATATGACCATTATAATCTAGTAATTTAATTGGTGGGTATAAATACGATTAAACACATTATGAAAAATATAAAGGTCCTAATCAATAAAAAATTATTGATTGATGTTTCAGAAATAAACACTTAATTTTTTTGTAAAGTAATTTTGTTCTTCAAAAACATGTTTCTTAAAAATGGTTTTTATTGCTTTGCATGAGAAACTATTATAATTAATTTTTATTAAACTTAGAAATTAAATTTTATAAAATGATATAATTATTCAATTAAAAATTTCAAAATTCTCTTGTGATTATTTTTTGATAATATTTTGAAATTTTTATTTTTTGATGAATTGTGAAAATATAGATTTTGTTTGAAAAATGTTTTTTTTGTTTCAAGAATATAAAAATTTCTATTTTTTTTAAAATGGTTTCAAATTAAAATTATTTATATTAAAATATGGAAAATCTAATTAATCTCATTGGAATCAATTTTATGGTTGAATTTTGCATAAAAACATTTTCATACTTAAAAAGGTATTTTTTATGAAAAATTATTTTTTTGTTGCATTTTAAATGTTTTATCTAAAATTAATTTATATCACTTATAAAAATTTATTATTGAAAAATGGATTCCATATTTGTAATAATGAGGTCTAAATTTGGTAAATAGGTCCCTTTTATTCTTGGTAATTATAAATTGTAACCTTGGTAAATATTTGTCATCTCAGTAAGGGTAAAACGAGTGAAAAAGGGTTATAACTTTAGGATAAGGCTTTAAATTTTCTCTAACACTTGAATTTATCCTATTTTATGAGTGTATTTTGTCCATTTATATCCTTGTATAGAAAATATGGAAGCATGGTTCCATTTGTATTTTATTTTATACCTTTATAAAAAATAAAGTAAAAAATATCACTTTCTTGCTATTAATATCTTTAATATTTTGTTATAGTGATAAAAAACTTATGTTTGGTTCTAATTTTTTATTTTTAAAGATGGGTTTTTATCATAGAAATTTATTTTTAATTTATATTAAATTAATAATTACCTTAAATTCTTATACAATGCTGACACATTACTTGTTCAAGTAGTAGACAAATCAAGTAAATTATTTTGAAAAATCCAAAAGTAATATTTTTTGGGATAGTTATAGTGTAACATAAATTTTATAGATATTTATAGCATATTATAGATTTATTAAAGGTCTAAATTTGAATTCCATTTCTATCATGTTTTTTTCAAAGTCAAATTATGCGAATAGTTTCGAAAATGACATAAATGGTATTTTATTAAATTATTTAAAATTTATTAAAATCTCACAAGTTGAAAATTATGATGATAAATGGTTTAAAATTTAATCCCGTGGAAAATTATGAGATAAATTTCACCTTATAAGTAAAACTATAATCTTTTAATATTGAATAAGGTATTACCACAGTTAAAGTTAAAATTAGTTAGCCAAGAGGATAAACCAAAAGATAATTTTTAAAATGATATTAAAACCTATATAAATTTTATTTGGTGATTATACTGAAACAATATAATCCTTATATTCAAATATATGTCATTTTGGAACAATTTTACATGATATAAACACATATTATATTATAATATGTTATATATTTCTAAAAATGACATTAATGATATTTTATAATAAATATTATTTTTTAAATGATTTAAAATTACTAAAAATCTTATCTTCAGACAATTTAATGAGTCATAGTTTAAAATATCAACTATAGTTCATTTGGGTCACTTTTCCTTCAATAGTAAATTTCATTACCCCTAAAGATTTAAAAACAATGTTATAATGGTATTTATCAAAAGGGTTGATGGCAGGTTAAAAGAAAACGATAAGGGTAAATATCACATAAACTTATCCAAATTTTTTTGGATGATATTATTTATACGCATACACATATTATATTATAAATTTATCAATTTGGATCCATTTCAACCTGAAAAGTAATTTTATGAAATTTCAAGAATACATTTCCCTCGCTTTTAAAAGGGAACTCCCTCTCCTCATCTATCGACACTTCAAGATCCATTTGGTTTAGCTAAAAAATACCATAATAAAATCCTATATTCATTCCAAAATCATATAGATTATGTTCTTGTAAAAATACCATCCTTTCAAGGATTAAGGTGTAAGATAAACAAGGTTTCTCGTCGAAGTGGTATAAATCTTAATTGAGTGTTTTTAATTTTATTTATTCTTCTACCTCCTATAAATCCAAGGTATCCATTATAATATAGTGAATCTAGTATCTTAAATATATTTAATTATTTTTATTATAGTGGAACTGTTAGAAACTGATCCTACACTAATAGTTGAAAACCGTTGGTATAGGCTAGAAAACTGTTGGGTGTTGTGGTGTGGGTATAAGCCTATACCAACAAGTATTCATTAAGCATTGGTATATGAAATTAAAAATTACTCTATCCCAATGGTTTATTGATAATAATTGGAATATATATTTACCATGGGTTTTAGACTGTTGGTAAAGAGTTTTACTAATATTTTTCTAATAACCCTTGGTATACTTACAATTTTCAAATATATACCAATGGGTTTATAAACCATTGGTATAGTTTTTTACCAACAATTTGATGATAAATGTGGGTATACATACGGATTTTCAGATCTATACCAATGATTTATAAACCATTGGTTTAGAGTACTCTAATTCTAGAAATCTATATACAATAGCCTCCCCTCTACAATTTAAGTACAAACATATACAAAAAATAATTAAAAAAACACTAATGTAGACAATATAATACCACACCAGAAAGCACAACACTTTAAATTACCCTATAAAAATCTTCAAAAACACTATAGAATAATGATGAATACAACAACTAAAAAAAACTAATACATCAATTGAAAAAAAACCACACTGTAAATACACCTGAAAATAGAAACAATATACAATACAATGATAAGAAAAAATAACACATTAAAAATCACAACATTCCAATTGAATACATATGAAAATACCCTACAATACAATGTACATAATTCAAAAAACACCACCCTGGAAAGCACATCATTCCACTTGAGCATAAATTTTATAATTATCCATGAAAAGTTCATCATTATCGACACATATAGTTTCAATATTTCAATTATAATATATATTTTTCATATCTGATTATTCAACTATGGGTTATATATTCATTTTTTCAAAAAATGTAATCTTTTGATCATAATAATACAATAATGGAAAAATAATAAAACTCAACATAAATGTAAATAGTATAATATGAAATCAATGGAAATAGTATAATATTCTTCTATTGTCACCATCCCAACACTTGCAATGCACCTCAAAACCACCAATCCCAGCACATGGAGGGGATGATATCCACCAAAAGAAGTATGGTATCTACACCAAAGTGAACACTAGGGAAAAATAAAATTACATAGATTGATAAATGGAAGACCATCCTTATTGTGTTACTATTATTTATTGATGAGTTTAGTATTTACAATACTTGAATGACGTTTTAGAATAGGTTCTTGGTGGAATGTAATCATTTTTATAGACCTATTTAAATGAAGGGTTTTAATGAAATTGAGTAGAATGATTACTCAAAAAGATATTGAATAAACCATCCATGGATTTATGGATGTGTCATGACCCATCCCTCGGGACCCGTGCCGTGACTACCCCAAGTCCGCCTTCCATATGCCAGGGCTAGTGACTAACATCAGAAAGGCATATCCCTAAAATTGGGAAGGCATTTCCTCTAAACCTGTAAACTCACCCAAACCAAGCACACATCAAGATACAAGCACAAGGTAAAATATAAAGTAAAAAGGGTGTGTACAGAAAGCAAAGGGGCCAGAATACAAGTCCAACTGAAAATTACAAGTAAAACTGAAAAAGAATTGATTCTATGAACACCTGCCAATGACCCTACCTGAAGGGTAGGTACAACTATCGAATGGTCATCCCTGTAGATCATCTCGTCTAATATCCACCTCCGATCAGCCTCCAATCTGGTACACTCGACCTTGATCAGTTTTGTTCGTCGTCTGCACAAGACACAATAAGGTGCGAGCATAACCCGTGTATGGGTGAGTATAACGATACTCAGTAGGGACCCCAAGACTCTCGTAGGTCTCCTAGAGTTACACAAAGGAAAAACCACAAATTATGAAGCAATAGTCATCAACACTACTTAGGTATATGCCCATACATATACCTAAGTTATCAATATATACAAAGGTAACACCACGAAGATAGAAGTACCACACAGGTAATACCACGAAGGTAGAAGACTCGTCTCACACAAGGTATAAGTGAAGTATAGAATTACAGATGATCAGTCTCAAAGATTGATCATCTTATTCTGTCAAGAGGTACTGTTGTTGATTATACGGAGTCTGACCCACACATGATTGATAGGTTCTAACCCCCGCAATGACCCACACAAGATCTGACCCACTCAGGATCGGTATGTGCTGACCCACACAGGATCGTTGAGCGCAGACCAACATAGTATCGGTATTCCCTGAACCACATAGGATCGCTGAGCACTGACCCACACAGGATTGGTGCTGACCCACACTGGATCGCTCAGTACTAACCTCCGTATGATCTATCTCCAACCTCTGCCTCATTTCCAGCCATTGGATTCCCGCTAATAGAATGTTCGGGAGAACTGCTCCTCAAGACATCGGTCATACCTCAACTACTACAAAGTTCCACGAAGAAGTATCCCAAAATTTTGTCACGTCATAAGGGACCCAACGCAACATACAATGCGTCAATCGGATGCCCGGTCTGTAAGTTATTAGCATTTTCACTCCGAGGGCCCAGTTGGATTCGAGGTTCGATTCAACCCAGCCATACTCCAACATTATCCAAAACACAAGTGGAGTATACCAAAAATACCGTCTCAATCCAAGGATTATGGTGTCGTAGACGGTTCTTCAAATGGATGATCAGATCACAAGTTATGGCCAAAGAGGAAAAACTGAGTCCGGATGGGCTCAGGTCCGGACTGACCCAACCCGACCCGGCCTGGTCCAACCCATGTTCGGGCCAGATGGCCTGGGCTGTGGTAGGCCTGACCTATTGTGCCATGGTCCGGCCCAACACGTGAAGGGAACGACCCGACCCAGCCCGCGGGGTGCGTCCCGTTGGGTGGCCCACGGTAGGGCAGACTGTCGTGGCGGGGTCCACCCTGGCCGACTCCCGGGAGGGGAGGCACCTCCCAGGTCACCCGAATGGTCCAACAGACCGTTCTGTTTTTGGATGTGGGACTCGGCAGAGCAGGTCCTGCTCGGTGCGTCATGACCGGCTGGTCCTCCTCCCAGCGGCGTGACGACGCCACTGTCCTCCATGGCCGGTTGGGTGTCGGCTGCTGTCTCCAGCTCCGGTGGCGTGGACGAGTGCCTCCACTTTGCCACGTGGCCGACCGGCATGCCGGCCGCGACCCCTCTCTTCCACGGTCGATGGGCCAAGGCCTCTAGCTCATACGGCGGTGCATTCGCGCACCGCACTATCTCCACGCAGCTGGCCGGTGCGCCGACTGCCCTCCTCTTCCGTGGGTGACCACAACTTTGTTATAAGCCCAAAAAATATGACGACCGCATATTCAGGATCCTTGGGCCAAGGGCTCTGCGTCCATACATTATGCTCAATAAAATTTTTTGTTTCCAGCATGCTTAATTAATTAGCATTGATGAACACACAAATAACACGTGAAGAACGAAAGAAAAGGGGTTGAGGTATAAGTGCAGAATGATGGCCATTTTTGTTTGGCCATAATCATTGTGAATCAAGGATATGAAGAATAAAAAAATTATTTAATCACACTTCAAATTAAAAACCCTACCTTGATGTTCATTGGAGGTGTCGTGAAGAAGGAGATGAATTCGATGAAGGGGACACTGACGTTTCTCGCTCCCGCAACACATTTCCGATCCGGGCTCATGCATCGTCCTCATTCTTGATCCAGAGAAAGTTCTTTGTTGGAGGATATTTCTCCAAAGGTTCTCCCAATATCTCCTTTCCTTTTCCAATTATTTCTTCCACCAAAAGTGCGGTTCTAATCTTAATACGTTAAGTTATTAACTAAATTAAAGTTATCACTTTAATTAAGTTAAGGTTGGCACATTAATTTGGGAGGATTCCAAGGCTTTCACCACATTAAATGGGGGTTCAGGTGGTCCCCACCATCATGAATTCAAATGGAAGGCTTCAAAAGAAAAATAAAATAAAAGTTGTTTTATTTTATTTTTATTCTTTTAACTCTCCAATGAAAATCCATAAAACCAAATTTCACCCTCTACCTACTGCGGTCGAGGTGAAGGTCTTCTTAAGAGAATATCGGCGCTTCGATTTCAACAGTGTCCATAGATTTCAATTCCAAGAACCTGTTCAAATGTTAAAAAAACCCGCTCGCATGTTTACTGAATGTACCTAAAAAAAGTTCAGAAATTCATTTGGGCATACCGGGCCTCGGAATCACGTTTCGTAAATTTTCACGGACTCGTAATATTTCCATGTAATTAAAAACAAATTACATGGAAAAATCTGGGTCATTACATTTTCCCCACCTTAGGGATTTGTGTCCCTAAAATCCACAACACAAACTAGGGAAACAGGTGGGGGTACTCTGCATGAATCTGAGCCTCCCTCTCCCATGTACTGTCATGGAGGTTCCCGTGCTTCCAGTGTATGTGCACAAGAGGTATCGACCGCCCATGAAGGACCCACTCTTTTTGATCCTCAATCTCCCCTAGAACCTCCAAAAATGTCACCCCATCGTTGATGTCCAGCTCGCCCCAGTGAATGATGTGAGACGGATCATGTACGTATCTCCTCAGCTTGGATATGTGGAAAACATCATGTACCAGGTGGAACTGAGGTGGAAGATCTATGTGGTAAACCACCTCACCAACTCTACTGAGGACCTGAAAGGGTCCGATGATCCTCGAAGATAACTTGCCGCCTCAGCCAAATCTTTGCAAACCTCATCGAGGTGAGACCCGTCGAAAGACATGGTCGCCATCCTTGAACTCCAGAGGTCTCCATATCCTGTCAGCATAGGATTTTTACATGCTCTGTGCAGTCTTCATGCACACTTGGATGATCTTAACCTTCTCTGTGGTAGCCCGTACTGTCTCTGATCCCACAAGTGCTGAGTCCCCTAGGTCAGTCCAGTACAGAGGTGATCTCCAAGGTCGACCTTACAACGCCTTGAATGGTGCCATACCGATAGTGGAGTGATAAATGTTGTTGTATGAGAACTCCACTAAGGGAAATTTATCCTCCCAACTGCAGCCGAAATCAAGGACACAAGCACATAGCGTGTCCTTGAGGGTCTGAATGGTCAGCTCTGTCTGATCATCCATCTGAGGATGGAAGGCAGTGTTTAACCAAAGTTGTGTCCCGAACGCCTCCTGCAACCCCTTCCATATCTGGGAAGTAAAACATGCATCACGATTGGAGACAATCATAGATGGAACTCCATGAATCCATATAATATCTTGCATGTAGAGGCATCCCAAGATCTCTACTAATCCCTGATCTCTGATAGATTGGAAGTGGTTCGACATGGTGAGTCGATCATCGATCACCCAGATATAATCATGACGCCTGGACGTGCATGGAAGTCTTGTCATGAAGTATATGGAAATTCCATCCCACTTCCACTCTGGAACCTCTAGTGGCTGAACTAAGCCTGCTGGAGCCTAATGCTCTACCTTCACTTACTGAAAAGTGAGGCACCGGGAGACAAACTCTACCACTACTTTCTTCATTCTCAGCCACCAGTGCTAACGTCGAAGGTCCTAGTATATCTTCACCACTCCTGGATACACTGTTATAGGGGACTTATGGAACTCCCTAAAAACTTCCTCCCGTAGCACCATTGGTACCATAGTATGCCCCCTGAAGATGATGACGTGCTCCGCACCTTCAGAAAATCCATCAGGTGCCTGTCCTGTGGATATCTGAGAACGTCGAGCCTCGTAGTCAGAGTTCCTAAGCTGCACCTCCCTAAATCAATGAAGGTGTGGGGGAGTGACCGTCAAAGAATGAAGATAAGATGCTTCATCTCGATCTACATTGGATATCCGCAAAGTGGATAGCTGTTCCGTCACCTCACTCAGGAACTGTATACCAGATCTCCCGCTGAGTGAATCTGCTACTACGTTCCCCTTCCCAAAAGTATAGACTATCTCGAAGTCATATTCTTGTAGGAACTCAATCCAATTCCGTTGTCTTAGGTTCAGGTCCTTTTTATATAAGATATAACTGAGACTCTTATGATCATAGTAGACTGTAAAACATTTTCCCATCAAGTAATGTTGCCACATCTTCAAGGAGAAGACCACTACTGCTAACTCTAGGTCATGAGTAGCGTAGTTCTGCTCATGCTGTATCATCTTTCGAGAACCATATGTGATAACTGCTTGATCCTGCATCAGGACACATCCAATCTTGGTCCCTGATGTGTTGTAGTAGACTACGTGCCCAACACCTTCCTCCGGTAGCCTCAAGATAGGGGCACTTGTCTGTCTCTGCCACAGCTCCTGGAAACTCCGCTGGCATCTCTCCAACCACATGAAGGGTTTCCCCTTCTTCATCAATGCTAATAAGGGTGCCACAACTCTGGAAAAGTCAGGAACAAACCTTCGGTAGTAACCATCCAAACCTATAACTCTCCGCACCTCCGTCATGCTCCTAGGTGGATCCCAAGCAAGCACAACCTCGATCTTTGCTGGATCCACCACAACTCCAGCCTCTGAGATGATGTGTCCTAGAAAGTGGACCTCTCGTATCCATAACTGACACGTAAAGATATTACCATAAAGCTGGTTCTCTCATAGTATGTCCAGAACTATCTACAGAAGATAGGTATGCTCCTCCTCTGTTGCTGAGTATATCAGGATGTCATCGATGTAGACTACCACAAAGCGATCAAGGTATGGCTGGAAGATCCTGTTAAAGAGTCCCATGAACACTGTTGGGGAATTGGTCATGCTGAAAGGCATAACCAGGAACTCATAATGGTCATACCTACAACTAAAGGCCGTCTTATGCACATCCTCGTCTCGTACTCTGAGCTGGTGATAGCCCGATTTGAGGTCTATCTTCGAAAACCATCATGCTCCTTTCAGCTGATCAAAGAGATCATCAATCCTTGTAAGTGGGTACTTGTTCTTAACGGTCACCTGGTTCAGGTTCCAATTGTCCACACAGAGTCTCAAACTCCCATCCTCCATCTTGGCGAAAAAAATCGGGGCTGCCCAAGGAGAAACATTGGGCCTAATGAACCCCTAGCTCTGCAAGTCCTCTAGTTGTACCTGCAGCTCTCGAAGCTCCACGGGAGCCATCTGATATGCTTGTTTAGATATTGGTGCCATCATGGGGTACAAGTTGATGTAAAAGTACACCTATCTATGATTATTTAAACCCGGAACATTGTCTGGAAAATCATCAGTGTACTGGTCCACCACTACACGATAGCTCAGACTCTCTACATCAACCGCTCTGCGGGTAAGGCTAGCCAACTGATGTGTGATCAGCTGCACCCTCCTCTGGGTAAGTCCATTCTATGATGAAAAGGTTCCTTTCTCCCTGGTGAAGGAAATACTTGTCCCATATGTTCATACACACCACACTTTGTGCCTAATATAGTCAATCTGAGCATGGACTGTAGATAACCAGTCCATACCCAAGATGACATTGTAAGGCCTCAACGCCGCTACTAAGAGATCCCAGCCGAATCTCTCACCTCCTAGAGTATGCTCAAACTATCAGAACCAATGTGTAATCATCAAATACGCTCCCATAGAAGTCTCGAGCTGTATGGATTGAGTCAACAAATCCACCAGTATCTCCGAGCTCCGAACGAGGGTCGTGACAATAAAAGAATGATTGGAACCTGTGTCTATAAGTACTAAAAATAAGGTGGAGTAGAAAAAGATCATACCTAAATCATCTCTGGAGCACCGTGGTCATAGGACTTAGCTACCAGAAGTTGATCTCGTCCCTGTCCACCTGCTCCATGTGGTCGGGGTGGACCACCTAGTTGTGGTGGCGGTAGAACCTCGAATCACCGCCCATTACCTACTGCATGGCCTGGTACTCTACCACGTCTGCCTCCTTCCTATGGACCTCCTTGATTGAATCTTCTTCTCTACCCATGTGGTCATTCGATTTTCTTCTGGTCATCTATACAATGGGTCAGGCAGTCATGAGCCATGTGACCCTTCCTGCCACACGAGTAACACTGCCTGTCCCTCAGCTGTCCTAATCTGTCTCGAGAGCCTCACACAATTGAACCTGTATTCTACAGTCATCAACCTATAGGTCTGGTCCTCTTGGACCTCTGCATCATCTGTCTATTTCCAGCTGCCAATGACTCTACTATGTGTCATCCGGTGGTGGGTCTCACTGTCAGTGACTGCTCAACAAGGAAGTTCTCCACTAAGAGTGCATGCTCTAACACCCCCGCCTACATTGTCATGATGAGAGAAACCATTGAAGCTCTAATCTACCATCTAAGCCCCTACTCGAAGATCTGGGCCCTGAATTAAGTGTCCCGAACTATGTTACTGGAGTAGCGCGAGAGGTCGGTGAACCTTGCTGAATACTGAGCCACAGTCTTGATACCCTGCTGTAAGTGGAGAAACATATGTATAGACACTAAGTGTAAGGTCTTTAGGAAGAAATCTGCCCTAAAAAGGCTCTCAGAGTCTGCTCATATGAGAGTCACCTCATCATGAACCAAGATCATCAAGCTCCACCATCTGCTCGCTGCTGCTTGAAGAAGACTGGCGGCAAGGATCACCATGAGATCGGCTGGTGTCCCTACTAGTTGGAAAACTCTAACCACCACCTCCAAGAAATCCTCATTCGCCTTTGGATTCGTCTTTCCCTGGAAAATTGGTGGTCTCTAGAACCGGAACTCGTGCAATGCACTCAAGCAGCATGCACCCTCTGCTGTTGGGGCTGGTGGCATCGACTGCCCAACAGGTAGTGGTGCTGCTGGTACACCACCTGATGGTACAACTGCCATAAGGGGGACCTGCACCGAAGCCTTGTCGCTCAGTGGGCTGTCATCACGTACTCTACCTGGAACCCTGGATGGCTATCTGCATGGAGGCATCCGAAAAAGGAACAGTTGTGACATAGTTATTAAGTTTATACCTGGTGATCTGTCTCAAAGATATCACAAAGAAAACTTTTCAAAAACACATACGCAATCAGTGTTTTCATGCACTGAGTCAGAAATCAGAGGCCAGGGTCCTGGTGTATGTATATGTTGGCCACCACACCAACACTGGATTCCCCAAACTAAAAACCACACTCATCACACTTAACACTATTTCCACACAGAAAATATCAGAGTCCTAGTTCTTCAGTAGAACTGAAATCCTCTGATACCAATCTGTCATGACCCATCCCCCAAGACCCATGCCATGACTACCCCAAGCCCGCCTTCCATAGGCCAGTGTTGGCAACTAGCACCAGAAAGGCATATCCCTAAAACCGGGAAGGCATTGCCTCTAAACCTGTAAACTCACCAAACCAAGCACACATCAAAATACAATAACAAGGAAAACTATAAAGTAAACAGGGTGTGTACAACAATTAAAGGGTCCATAATACAATACCAAATGGAAAGTACAAGTAAAAATGAAAAAGAAAAGCTCTTGTGAACACCCACCGAGGACCCTACTTGAAGGCCAGGTACAAATCTCAAATGGTTTTCCCTGCGGATCATCTCGTCTAATGTCCACCTACGATAAGCCTTCAATCCAGTACCCTTGACCGAGATTAGTGTTTTCTGTTGTCTTCACAAGACACAACAAGGTGCGTCCATAGCCCGTGCATGGGTGAGTATGACGATACTTAACAGGGACCCTGAGACCCTCGTAGGTCTCTTAGAGTTCCACAAAGGAAAAACCAAAAATCATGAAGCAATAGTCATAAAAAATACTTAGGCATATTCCCATACATATACCTATGTTATCAAGATATACAAAGGTAAAACCAGGAAGATAGAAGTACCACATAGGTAACACCATGAAGGTAGAAGACTCAGCTCACAACATGTATAAGTTAAGTATATAAGTACAAATGATCAGTCATGAAGCTATATCATCTTATTCTATCAAGAGGTACTACTAATGATTATACAGAGTTTGACCCACATAGTATTGATAGGTAATAACCCTGCAAATACCCACACAAGATCAGACCCACCTATGATCAGTATGCGCTGAGCCACATAGGATCTGACCCACATAGGATTGGTGCTGACCCACACATGATCACTTGGTACTAACATCTGTATGATCTATCTCCAACCACTACCTCACTGCCAGCCACAAGATTAATGCTAATATCAGGTTTGTAAGAACCTATCCTCAAGCCATCAGTCATACCACAACCACCACGAAGTTCCACAAAGAAGTATCCCAAAGGTCCGTCACATCATAAGGGACCCAACATAATAGACATCTCGTCAATCAGACGCCCGATCTGTAAGTTATTAGCGTTTCCACTCCGAGGGTTCAGCTGGATTTGGGGTATGATCCAACCTGGACATATCCCAACTTTATCCAAAACTCAAGTGGAGTAAAAAAAAGGAACATATCGATCAAAGGATTCTAGTTCTTCAGACGGTTCGTCAAACAGACACCTGAATCACAAGTTATGAACAATGAGGCGAAAATCAGTATGGATGGGCCTCAGTCCAGACCGACCCGACCCGACCTAGCCTTGGGTGACCCGAGTCCGGCCCAGATGGACTGGTCCGTGGTCTGGTATAGATGTCATGGGCCATGGTATGGACCGCCCCGCAAAGGGAACAGCCCGGCTCGGCCCGCTGGGCGGCCCGCGGTCGGGTGGACCACTATGGCGGGGTCCGCCCAAGCCGACTCTCGGGAGGGGAGACACTTCCCAGGTCACCCGAACGGTCCAATAGACCGTTTGATTTTTGAAAGTGGGACCCACTGGAGTGGGTCCTACTCGGTGCGTCACGGCCGACCAGATCTCTGACCGGTCCTCCTCCCAGCAGCGCGACGCCGCCACTGTCCTCCACAGCTGGCCATGTTCCGGCTACCCTTCGGCCTCCGCTGCGGCCATGCGGTCGCAGTCTCCAGCTCCGGAAGTGAGGACGCACACCTCCTCTTTGCTATGAGGCCAACCAATGTTCCGGCCGCGACCCTACTCCTCTACGGTCGACGAGCCGCGACCTCCTACTCATCCGGCAGCGCAGTCGCGTGCCACCCTATCTTTGCGCGGCCGGCTGGTGCACCGGCCGCCCTCCTCTTCCGCGGGTCACCACAACTTTGTTCTATGCTCAGAAAATATGACGACCATATATTCACGATCCTCGGGTCAAGAGCTCCATGTACATACATCGCGCTCAACAAAACTTTGTATTTCCAACGCGCTTAATTTATTGGCGTTGATGAATGCACGAATAACACATGAAGAATGAAAGAAAAGGGGTTGAGGTATAAGTACGGAATAATGGCCATGTTTCTTTATCCATCATCATTGTGAATCAAGGATATAAATAATTAACAAAATATTTAATCATACTTCAAATTAAAACCCCTACTTTGACGTTCGTTGGAGGTGTCATGTGGAAGGAGATGAAGTTGATGAAGGGGACGCCGACGTTCGTCGCTCCCGCAACACGTTTCTGATCTAGGCTCGTGCTTCATCCTTATTCTTGATCTAGAGAAAGTTCATCGTTGGATGATATTTCTCCAAAGGTTCTCCCAAGCTCTCCTTTCCTTTTCCAACAATTTCTTCCACCAAAAGTGTGGTGCCAATCTTAATACATTAAGTTATTAATTCAATTAAATTTGGAAATTTAATTAAGTTAAGGTTGGAACATTAAGTTGAGAGGATTCCAAGGGTTTAGCCACATTAAATGGGGGTCCGGTTAGTCCCCACTATCATGAATTCAAATGGAAGGGTTCAAAATAAAAATAAAATAAAATATGTTTTATTTTATTTTTATTCTTTTAACTCTCCCACAAAAATCCAGAAAAATAACTTTTACCCTTGACATACTGTGGTCGAGGTGAAGGTTTCCTTAAGCGAATATCAGCGTTGTGAGTTCAACGGTGTCTTCAGATTTCAATTCTGAGCACCGGTTCAAAAGTTACAGAAACCCGCTCGCACATTTACTGAACGTACCTAAAAAGGTTTAGAAATTCATTCTATGCACACCGGGCCTCAGAATCACATGCTGTAAATTTTGACAGACTTGTAATATTTCCATTTAATTAAAAAAAAATTACATGAAAAAATCCAGGTATTTACATGATTAGTATTTAAATGACATGAGACTATAGAAAAAACCATCCAAAGGTTATTTTGGTTAAAGGAACCAGAAATATAAGTTTAAAAACACTTGGATAAAGTTTTTAAAATATTTATACTGAAGTTGATGTGAACAGGTTGTGAATGTGCATTAAAATAATCAACTTTGAGTATATAAGTTATAAGCGTTCTTAATAATTGAGATGAAGATATTTGTAAGATCTAGAAAATTCCCAAATGTGTTTTGAAGTGTTTGTTACTATTTGTGATTGGGGGGATCTCATATGGTGTAAAAATATTCTGACTAAGATCAACTTCTTGGTCTGGAACATTTTAAATCATGTCGTGCCAAATAATAATGTGATCAGACATAAAGGAGTTCACTTCTCTTCAAAGTGATAATGTAATCAACATTCAAAAGATGAGAAGATGAAGAATAATTTTTGATGGAAAGTGAGATAAAGTGGAATGGATTGGTTTGGGTTGACTCACTGGAGATGGAAGTATGGCTAGAAAGGTATCTGATTTTCTTTACAATTGGTTCTATGGGGTGGGGATAAATAGACAGTGAGGGTCATGTTTTTGGCATCAGGATGCTGGAGTATCTATAGAACTTGGAATGATGGCCTTATAGAAGGCATTACAAGATAATTTCTAGCTTTTCATCATTGCACCAGATGCCCTATGGCGGACCTTGGCTCCCTCTTGAAACATTGGGATTTATCCTGTAACACCTCAATCTTCCATAGTACGTTTCCTTTTGAATAATGCAATAGCTTGTGTTGTACGCTACTTGGAGTTTTAACACACCACGACCAATCAAAATAGCCGTTATGAATAGTAATACCCACTTTTTTAAATTTTATAAACTTTATATTTTAAAATGTACTTAATTTTTGGATTTGGAATACCGAATTTAGCTTAGGGTGAATTTTTTGTATTTTTCTGAAAACTTTCAATTTTTGATGAATAGTGAAAAAACACTCCATTATTGGTTAAAACTGCATTTTTATTTAAATAATTAGTTATTAAATTTTAATTTATTTTAGGTCAAAATAGATAAATAATACCTATATATTTTCAACTGAATTCATTCGAGTCATTTTATAATAATTTTAGATATATAAAATTTTATTGAACTTTTTACCGTCTTTTACCCACCTCCTAGGAGCATTTGCAAATTTATATAAAACTTAATTTTACCACTTTTGTGAGTTGAATTTTAAAAATCTTAGAGAAACGGTTAATATCATTAAGAAAATGTGGTTCAATAATATGAAAATATTTTTTTTGGTGAATAGTATCTTTTGACTTTTATTTACCATGATTAAAAATAAATAGGAAAATTAAGGGTAAAAATGATATCATAATTACCCTAAAAAATGTCAAAATTATATTGGATAAGTATAATTCGACCAAAAACAACCTTAGGAAAAACATATTATTCCCTTTGGTCCACTTGGATTATGTTAGGACATTTTTTATTATTTTATTTAAAGAAGAGTTAAAAGAGTTAAAATCAATGTGTAATAGATAAACCATTTTTAATAAAGGGTTATACATCAGATAAATTAGACTATAAATATTATTTTGAAAGATAAATATATTTCATACATAATGGTATTTTATTTATAATTTTTATACATTAAATCATTAAATTTATTTATGACACAATGATGATGTAGTAATTACCTTATTAATGAAATATTAAAATAATTTATATTATAAATATCCAAATAAATCTAATTTGAGACTTTTAATGAATTAAAATTATTTTATAGGTTACTATGACATGTTAGGGTTGATTAAATGATTTTTTTTCAAAGTAATAATGCTGTTATAAATTTAACAAAAAAAAATACCAAATAGTGTCAAAATTGACATAAACGAGTTTTTAAAACAAATATTATTTTATTAATTGATATTATATTCTTAAAAAGCTAAGGTTAGGATGAAGGGATTAAATAATATTATATATGTCATTAATGAACCACTTTAGGTTCTCTTGGAAGTTTATAGTATGTTTATTAACCATATAATATAAACATACAAAGAGACATGGTAAATGTCAAACTATTTAACTAAGAGTTAAATCTAAAAGATAAGGTTAATATAGTGACCCAAACCTATCTAAAACCTATTGGTTTAGTTTTTCTAGACCAATACACCTCTTACCCTTTAAATAATTCATTTTTTAGCCACTAGAAACCGAAAATCTGTTCATTATAAAATAATATTTCAATCTTTTCCTAAGGTGTCCCACACCCCTCTTATAAAAGGGCACTTCCCCTTCTCTCAAATTCACACCTTCAAAGACATTTGGCTCGGCCAAACCCTGCCCAAATATCATATCAATTGTCCTTCCTTCATCATAGAGGCCTAAATTTAGATATAAATCCAACCTAAGGAGCCATTTTGATCAAATAAAAAGGAAGAACCTGAAGAAGAGGTAAATATTTAATCACCTCTTTCATGTTCTTTTCTTCTTACACTTCCTTTTTCTTTGTTGTTTCCTTTCTAAAATAACAAATCTAGTATATTCTATATTCTTTTATGTTATTATAAAAATTTTACAACAATATTCATTATTCTATCCATCCTATAAATGACAAAGTCACCATATGCGCGTACGTACAAATTACCGTCTCCACGTCGTGGTGTAGTTTGTTATTCAAACACTTCATCATTTTGATGGGTATAATAATGAGTATAAATGATGTAAATAATAAAAATAACATTATAATTATTCTTTATATATGATATAAAATCCAATTATATACTATTTTAATATCAAAATAAGGATATCGTCACTCGTGCGTACGTATGGATTACCGTCTCCACGAACGCGATGAGATTCATTCCCCGTCGTATCCATTCAAGAATAATTTTAATTGGATGATTAAAAATAATTTTTAAGTAATTAATATCATTATTAATATGAATAAGATACATCCTATTCATAACAAACATTACTTACATAACAAAGCATGTAAAAGAAAAACAGATCAGTTAACACCCGAAACGATGATACTACTGAAATATCATTAACAAAGCAATATTAAAAGATCATATATGATATAATATTAATGTATATGGTTCTTGAATAATTTAATAACAATGATATAACCATTATAAATGAGGTTAATCTACCATTGACCAAGGAAATGTACAAGGTAAGGGTTAATTTCATAATCTATTTATTATCCGAGATTGTTTTATAAGTGAGTATCTACTGTGACATCTTTATCATCCACATATGTGTTTCTTAAAAATGTATTTCAAATAATTTTTACTATTTAATAGAAAATTGGTTAAATTAACTTGTACCCTTATTTGGCCTTATATGTTTTTGAAAGGAATATTTCCATTGTTTTCCAAAAAAGGTACTTTATGACCTTTTCGACAAAATTAAGGTAAGAATGTTTTTTTAAATACGAAGGGAGCAGAAATTTTGTGCCATTATAACATTGTCGAATCTTACCTTACAAGATTATAATAATATTTTAAAAATAAATATTTTATTTTATAATCATTTTACTTTTAAATTATTTCAAAATAGAAAGAGGTATTTCTCTAAAAAAAGTTTTGATTTCATCTATGTCAACATCCTTTGATGGATTTTAAGCTTATTTGAAGTTGATTTATTATGATAAAAAACTTCCACATTTTATTGAAGATTTTTTGATATGTTTGACTATGTATGTGTTATTTTTACACCATTCATGGTTTATGGATAAAGTATTGACATTTCATATGCTAGTTTTAATACGAATGTTTATGTTATGTTTAAACCTTTTCATATGAGGAATGCATTTGACTTAGTAAGTTACAGGTGGAGCCTACTATAGCTCCTCGAAGCATCGGTAGGTCTCATGAGACAAACTAGTGTCTTGGAACATTTCCTTGACAAAATCTTATTTTTATTCTTGGCACAAGCCCTTGACTATGTGGTCATGAAGTCTGTCATTATGCATTCCTTCATTATGAAAGTAGCTGTTGATATTGAATATGATTATTTGACTAGTAGAATATCCATGTGAATAAGTAAATGGAATTATTTGATTTTATCTTTTCCATATTATTATTAAGTTCAAGTTTAAAAGGCTTTTGTTTTAGTCTTATACATTGTCTTAAATGTTTATGATTATTTATGAAAGTTTCCTCTATATTGTTATCCTTACTAAGCATCTGATCTCACCACTTTTCGTGTTTTATTTTTCCTAGGATGCGAAGAAGTATATTATGGATGAACATCAGGGATATTCTAAGGGATATGAGTGTTTCCTATAGAGATTATGTTGTTGTAGTTTTTCATTTTATAATGTAATGTAAAACTTATGAATGTATCTAGTACTTCCATGGCTACTAAACTAATTGGTATTTCGAGACTTGATCTTTTGCGATCATTCCAATGTTATGTAATAATGCACCAACTCTGGGTAACTGGGGTTAGGGCATTATAGTTAGTTTTAGAGGAAGTTTAGTACAAACCTTGGAAACTACATTTAGATAAAATCTGATTTGAGCACATTACTGTAAGATAACCTTTGTGGATTAGTATATAAGAACTTCCTAGAATTTTGGTAATGTAGAGATTTTGTGTAATTTCCAAGAAATACATCCCTGCCTAGATACGAGTAGGTAGAGGTTGCTCTGGCATAGATGTATCTAGGGGTAAAACCTGAAAACACCACTTTGAGATTGACTCGAAAGGGAACTGGTGCACGACAAAAGGCCTTGCTGCACTCTTGGTTATGACACTCCTGGGGGATATGCTTAAGATAATTCTCATTTTCTTTACAAACCATTGTGAAGAGTTTATGAGTATATAATTTCTCAAACAAACCATTTTTATGATCATGGATTATATCTATAAACTGATCAATTTATGTTAAGTGTTTTACAAGTTTGGAATTTTGTATTTCGATTCATAAACTCATCTAGTGTATGTCATTGTTTTGAAATAGGACCTAGTGGAAGGAATGGAAATCGTATCAACGCATTTAATACATGTAGGTATTTCCCTCATACTCAAGATAATTATAGTGGAGCTGGTGATTCAACTGGTACTGATCATCAAATCACCATACTAGGACAACTCACTCAGGTTATGAATAATAACCTTACTTGTATGGAGAACCCTAATTCACAACGTAGAGGATCAATGTTAGACCTCTTCATGAGGCAACAACCAACAATATTAAATGGGACTACAAATCCATTTGTAGCCGAGTAATGGATAAGTTCCTTATAGAAAATATTTCATGCTTTGGGGAGTAGCGAAAGGGAAAAAGTTGTCATGATAGTTTATCGCCTCACTGGAGATGCAGATCAATGGTGGGAATTGATTCAAAACAAAAAGGAAGATAAAAAAGTATCAAGTATGGAATAGAGGGAGTTTAAAGAGATTTTATTAGAAAAATACTTTCCTTATGACCATCGGGCAGATATGGAAAGACAATTTCTAAGTCTGAGGAAAAAAGAGGATGAGAATGTCGCAAATTATGAGGCTAACTTTACAAGGTTAGCAAGGAATGCTGCATATTATATACGTAACCCAAGAAGTAAGACTGATCATTTATTTGATGGGTTAAAACCATTTCTCTATTGAGAATTAGTCTCACAATACTTCTTTTCATACGAAGATATTATCTCATGTGCTATCAAGACAGAAAAGGAATTCTCTAAATCATACGACTTTAAAGTAAAGGAAGTGAAGAAGCGATCTACTAAATACTCTAGAAATGTAAATAAGGGGAAGAAGGGAAAAGTTGAATATCCATCCTATGGTAAATGTGGGAATAAACACCCAGGTACTTGCCTAAATGGAATGAGTGTCTGTTACAAGTGTAGTGAAAAAGGCCACCAAGCTCGTGATTGCAAGGGGAAGAAAGAGGCTGTCAATGTTGAATGCTAAAATTGTAGAGAAAGGTGGAATTATGCAAATGAATTTCCTAAGAGCCATGGTAACTTACCTCAGAAAAGTCCAAGGGAGAAAGACCGAGATTATGAGATCACTACTTCTGAGGTTGAAGCTCCAAAAGATGTGGTGGCAGATAATTAAATGGTTTCCTCAAGTTTAGCCAATGCTTTATTTGACTCTGGATCATCGCATTGTTTCATATATTCCCAGTTTTCTAAGAAAATTAGTTATTTATAATTTGATTTAACAAGGTAGTTTTCAGTCAAAACTCCTCAGGGAATTATCATTGCAACAAAGTTTTGTGAATAAATACCCATTAAGGCATATAAATGTTATTTATCTGATGATCTCATAGTCATACCCATGATGGAATTTGATATAATCCTCAATATGGATTGGATTTCAGACCATGATGTGAAAATTTATTGTAAGAATAAGGAGGTTACAATTTTCAATGATGATAAGTAGTACCATATCTTTAGAGCAGAAACGTCACCACTTGATTCTTATCTAGATCCACCCCCAGTAGCTAAACTAAATTCAATTATTGGGGAGGAAGAGAATGAAATAACTATGGGTGAAGAAAAACAATATTTGAATAGAGGATGTACCTATTTTGCAAGAATATGTTGATGTGTTTCTAGAGGATTTACCTAGACATCCTCCAGAATGATAAATTGAGTTTTCTATTGACTTGATTCTTGGTTGAAGACCCATATCAAATACCCCATATATAATTCCCACTATGGAATTAGTGGAACTAAATAAAAAACTAGAGGAATTAAGTAACGAGGGATTTATTCAGCCTAGTGTTTCTCTATGAGGAGCCTCTGTCCTTTTTGTTAAAAAGAAAGAAAGATCTATGAGGTTGTGCATTGAATACAGGGAGATCAATGCTATAATAATAAAGAACAAGTATCCTCTACCTCTAATTGATGATTTATTCAACCAACTTCATGGATCTCAATATTTTTCAAAGATTGAACTTCGATCTGGATATAATCAGTTGTGTGTGAAGAAGTAATACATTCTGAAAATAGCATTTTGAACCAGGTACGAGCATTACGAGTTTACAGTAATGCCTTTTCGATTAACTAATGCACCCTATATTTTCATGGATCTAATGAACATAGTTTTCAAGGAATATGTTGATGAATTTTTAGTGGTATTTATTGATGATATCTTGGTATACTCAAAAAGCTACGAAGATGACGAAAATCACTTACGTATTATCCTAAGGACTCTTAGAAGAAATGAATTATATTAGAAATTTAGAAAGTGTGAATTCTTTCTTCAGGGGATTTATTTTTTTTGGCCATATTGTCTCTAAGGATAGAATCTTCATTTATCCTTCTAATACAAAATAAATCCAAGAATGGCCAGCACCGATGAGTATAACTGAGGTACATAGTTTTATTGGTTTAATAGGTGATTATCAGCATTTCATCCAGAATTTTTCTTGATTGGCTAACCCATTAACTAAGCTCACACGTAAAGGGGATAAATTTGTTTGGAAAAAAGAGTGTGAAGAATGTTTTGAATAATTGATGATAATATTAGTCAATGCCCCTATCTTGACTCTACCGTCGGGGAATGATGGGGTTTTTTATAGTGATGCTTCAAAAAAATTACTTGGTTGTGTCCTTATTCTTAATGATTGGGTTATTTCCTATGCATCATGACATCTAAAAATTCATGAGAAAAAATATCCTACTCATGATCTTGAGTTAGTAGCTGTAATATTTGGTTTAAAGATATGGAGACATTATCTCTATGGTGAAAAATGTGAGATATATACAGATCATAAGAGTTTGAAGTATATTTTTTCATAGAAAGAACTCAACATGAAGAAAAGGAGATGGATTGAACTACTCAAGGATTATGATTGGACAATACACTACCACCTGGGGAAGGAAAATAAGGTGGCAGATTCTTTGAGCAGAAAGGATCATGGAGTTTTGAACAAGATGAGAGTTGAAAGTGATCCCATTTTCATGGATCTAGTGAAAATGGATATGGGAATAATCATGTATGGTGAACCATCAATACTTTTTAAAATGGTTTCCATACCATCTTTACTAGAAATGATAAAAAGTTCTCAGGTTGATGATGAGGAGTTTCAAAAGAAAATTAATGCTATGAATGATGGGAGATTGATCGACTTCATAAATGAAGACGGGATTTTGAAATTCGGGAAGAGACTTTGTGTTCCCGATATACCTGATCTGAAAAGGGAATTGTTAGATGATGCTCATAGCTCCAATTTCTCTATAGACCCTGGTAGCTCTAAGATATATAGAGATTTGAAATAACATTTTTGGTGGGACAACATTAAGAGGGAGATTGCTGATTTTGTGTCACGATGTATGGTTTGTCAACAAGTGAAAGCTAGAAGGCAACAACCTAGAGGAGTCATGAAACCTCTTTCCATACCTGAGTGGAAATGGGATAATATTATTATGGACGTTTTCATGGGAATACCAATGAATCCTAGAAGGAATGATGAAATATGGGTCATTGTTGATCATCTTACCAAGTCAGCACATTTTCTTGATATAAGAGAAGATTTACCACTTGAACATTTAGCAAGATTGTATATTAAATAAGTTATAAGACTTCATGGAGTACCCCTATCAATTTTTTCTGATCGTGATCCCCATTTTATATCAAGATTCAAGAAAAGTCTTCAGAAATCCCTAGATACTGAACTTAGTTTGAGCACTGCCTACTACCCTCAAACTGATGGAAAACCAGAATAGACTATTCAAACCTTAGAATACATGTGGAGATCCTTCTCACTTGACATTCATGTTATGTCTGATCAATATTTACCTCTGGTATAATTTTCTTATAACAATATCTTCCATTCAAGTATTTAGATGGCACCATATGAAGTGTTATACGGAAAGAGATGTGGCACACCAACATTTTGGGATGATGTTGGTGAAAAAAAAACTCATAGGCCCAAAACTTGTTGAGGAAACAGTGGAAAATGTAAAGGTTATCCATACCCACATCAAAGCAGCCCAAAGTAGGCAAAAGAGCTATGTCAATAACCGAAGGAAGGATTTGGAATTTCAGGTAGGAGACCATGTTTTCTTGAAGGTATCTACATGGAAGGGAATTATATGATTCGGTAAGAAGGGTAAATTGATTCGTAGTTACATCAGACCTTTCAAAATTCTAGAACAAGTTAGGGTTGTAGCTTACCATTTGACAAAGCCGCCAAGTCTCTCCAAAGTTCATGAAGTGTTCCACGTATCACTGTTGAGAAAATACATGCTAGAACCAACTCATGTAATCACCTATGAGGAATTAGAATTGGAACCCAATCTGTCTTATTGTGAAGAGCCTGTCATGATTCTTGATATAAGAGAACAAGTGTTGAGAAATCGGACTACTCATCTGGTAAAAATTCTATGGAGAAACCATAAGATGGAAGAGGCAATGTGGGAACCCAAAGAACATATGATGAAGAACCACCTGAATATTTTTATGCAGTAATATTCTAGAAATTTTGAGGATAAAATTATTTGAAGTAGGGGAGAATGTAACACCCCAAGATTCCCCTGTACATTTCCCTATGAATAATGCAATAGCTTGCATTGTACGCTACTTGGAGTTTTAACACACCACGACCAATCAAACTAGCCATTATGAATAGTAATACCGACTTTTTGAAATTTTATAAATTTTATCTTTCAAAATGAACTTCATTTTTGGATTCGGAATATCAAATTTAGTTTTGGGTGAATTTTTGGTATTTTTCTGAAAACTTTAAATTTTTGATGAATAGTGAAAAACACTAACTTATTGGTTAAAAACGACTTTTTATTTAAATAATTAGTTATATTATTTTAATTTATTTTAGGTCAAAATAGATACATAATACCTATATATGTTAAATTTAATACATTGGAGTCATTTTATAATAAGTTTAGATATATAAAATTTTATCAAACTTTTTACCGTCTTTTACCCACCTCCTACGAGCATTTGCAAATTTGTATAAAACTTAATTTTACCACTTCTGTGAGTTGAATTTTAAAAATATTAGAGAAACGGTTAATATACTTATGAAAATGTGGTTCAATAAGATGAAAATACTTTTTTTGGTGAATAGTAACTTTTGAGTTTTATTTACCACGATTAAAAGTAAATAGGGAAATTAAGGGTAAAAATGATATCATAATTACCCTAACACATGTACCAACTCTATTGGATAAGTATAATTCAACCAAAACAAACCTTAGGAATAACATATTATCTCTTTTGGTCCACTTGGATTAGATTAGGACATTTGTTATTATTTTATTTAAAGAAGAGTTAAAAGAGTTAAAATCAAAGTGTAATAGCTGAACCATTTTTAATAAAGGGTTATACATAAGATAAATTAGACTATAAATATTAATTAGAAAGATAAAAATATTTCATACATAATGATATTTTATTTATAAATTTTAGACATTAAATAATTAAATTTATTTATGACACAATGATGATGTAGTAATTACCTTATTAATAAAATATTAAAATAATTGATATTATAAATATCCAAATAAATCTAATTTGAGACTTTTAATGAATTAAAATAATTTTATTGGTTAATATGAAATTTTAGAGTTGATTAAATTATTTTTTTCAAAGTAATAATGTGGTTATAAATTTAACAAAAACAAAATTCCAAATAGTGTCAAAATTGACAAAAAAGAGTTTTTTAAAAAATATATTATATTATTAATTGATATTCTATTCCTAAAAATATAAGGTTCAGAAAAAGGGATTAAATAATATTATATATGTCATTAATTAACCACTTTAGGATATCTTGGAAGTTTATAGTATGTTTATTAACCATATAATATAAAATTATAAAGAGACATGGTAAATGTCAAACTATTTAACTAAGAGTTAAATCTAAAAGATAAGGTTAATATAGTGACCCAAACCTATCTAAAACCTATTGGTTGAGTGGTTTTCGACCCATTACCACCTTATACTTTAAATAATTAATTTTGGATCCATTATAAATAGAAAATAAGTTTATTATAAAATAATATTTCAATCTTTTCCTAAGGTTCCCCTCACCCCCTCTTATAAAAGGGAAATTCCCCTTCTCTCAAATTCACACCTTCAAAGCCATTTGGCTCAGCAAAAACCTGTCCAAATATCCTATAAACGGTCCTCACTTCATCATAGAGTCCTTCATTTAGTATGAAATCCAACCTATGGAGCCCTTTTTATCAAATAAAAAAAAGAACCCGAAGAAGAGGTAAATATTTCATCACCTCTTTCAAGTTCTTTTCTTCTTCCACTTCCTATTTCTTTATTATTTCCATTATAAAATAATAACTCAAGTATCTTATATATAATATTATTTTATTATAAAAATGGTACAATTATATTCATTATTCTATCCATCCTATAAATGACAAAGTCACCGTACGTGCGTACGTACGGATTACCATCTCTACCTCGTGGTGTAGCTTGTTATTCAAACACTTCATCATTTTGATGGGTATAATAATGAGTATAAGTGATGTAAATAATAAATATAACATGATAATTATTCTGTATATATAATATATCATCCAATTATATATGATTTTAATATCAAAATAATGATATTGTCGCTCGTGTGTAATTACGGATTACCATATCTACGAACGTGATGAGATTCATTCCCCATTGTATCCATTCAAGACTAATTTTCATTTGATGATTAAAAATAATGTTTAATGATTTAATATAATTCTGAATATGAATAATATATATCGTATCCATAACAAACATTACTTACGTAAAAAATAATATAAAGTAAAACGAATCAGTTAACACCCGAAACGATGATACTACTGAAATATTATTAACAAAGCAATATTAGAAGATCATATATGATATCATAATAATGTATATGGTTCCTGTATAATTTAATAACAATTATTTCACCATTATACATGAGGTTAACCTAACCTCAACCAATTATAAGTACAAGGTAAGGGTTTATTTCACAACCTCTTTATTATTTGAGGTTGTTTTATACGTGAGTATCTACTGGGACCTCTTTATCATCCACTTACGTGTTTCTTATAAATGTATTTGAAAACATTTTTACTATTTAATAGAAAATGGGTTAAAATAATTTATACCCTTATTTTACCTTATATTTTTTAAAGGAATCTTTACGTCATTTTCCAAACAAGGTACTTTATGACCTTTTCGAAAGAATTACGGTAAGAATGGGTTTTTAACTTATACGGAGGGTATGTCTATTTTCCACCGATATAACATCATCGGATCTTACCTTACAAGATTATAAAAATATTTTCAAAATAAATATTTTATTTTATAATTATATGTCTTTTAAATGATTTTAAAATAGAAAGAGATATTTATCTAAAAAAAAGTTTTGATTTCATCTATGTCAACATCCTTTGATGGATTTTAAGCTTATTTGAAGTTGATTTATTATGATAGAAAACTTCCATATTGTATTGAAGGTTTTGTGATATTTTTGACTGTGGATGTGTTATTTTTACACCATTCATGGTTTATGGATAAAGTATTGACATTTCGTATGCTAGTTTAAATACGAATTCTTATGTTCTGTTTAAACCTTTTCATATGAGAAATGAATTAGACTTAGTAAGTCATGGATGGAGCCCACTATAGCTCCTCGATGCATTAGTAGGTCTCATAAGACAAACTAGTGTCTTGGAATAAGGCCTTGACAAAATCATATTTATAGTCTTGGCACAAGGCCTTGACTATGTGTTTATGAAGTCTGGCATTATGCATTCCATCATTATGAATGTGGCTATTGATATTGCATGTGATTATTCAACTAGTATAATATCCATACAAATAAGTAAATGGCATTATTTGATTTTATCTTTTCCATATTATGCTGAATTTCAAGTTTAAAAGGATTTTGTTTTAGTCTTATATATTGCCTTAAAATTTTATGATTATTTATGAATGTTTCCACTATATTGTTATCCGTACTGAGCATCTGAGCTCACCCCTTTTATGTTTTATTTTTCCTAGGATGTGAAGAAGTATATTATGGGTGGCCTACAGGGATAGTCTAAGGGATATGAGTGCGGCATATGGAGACTATATTGTTTTAGTTTGTCACTTTATAATGTAATGTAAAACTTATGCATTTATCTAGTACTTCCAAGGTTACTAAACTAATCGTTCTTTCAAGACTTATCTTTTGTGATCATGCCAATGTTATGTAATAATGCACCGACTATGGGTAACTGGGATCAGGGTATTACATATCTCTTCTTTGAGGAAGCTTTTGCCCAGTAGTAGGCTTCCCACCCCCCAAGGTGAACTTTTTCATTTATATTAATCAATGTTAACATATGTTATATAGAGATAGTATATTTATTTCAAGGTTTCATTTTGGAGATATTGGAGGTTTGATAAGAGGATCTTTCAAGGTGAACATTTTGATTCTATGGATATTTCATTGGCTAAAATGGTTATAAGATAACACCATCTCAAAACTGGTGAAATCCCAGGGTGAAACAACTTTAATTTTCAATGATAATATGTCTATAATTAAATAATAATTTCAAATAATAGTTGTTGATAATGAATATTTTATGTTTTTTTGTTATATAAGTAGTCCATGAATTGAAGGATCTATAAAAATTGATTTAGAGTGTCAAGTATACATAGCTATATGTGAATACAAGAGAGAAAGAGATTGATAGTTCACTAAAAGAGGTTTGTAGGATACATGATGAACAAGTTCATCAGATTTATCGTTACTGGTAAGATGCATTGAAGTTAGTTGATGCAGATAAATATTATATTAATATAATGTTCCTAGAGTTTTAGTGAAAATACCAAGGGATTATAGAGAAATTTTTTGTAATCTATAAACACTGTATAAAACAATTCCCCATGAAAAATGTGCTTGGGTGAACTCTCTTACCTAATGTTTTAAAATTAAAATTTCATCATACCTTGAGTGATAAAGAACATCCTGTAATGCAATGCACCTCAAAACCTGCAATGCACTTCAAAATAACCGACAATCAGAACATAATTCAATACATGTAAAACAGAACTACCTACAAAGAAATGAACCTGCGATCAAAACATCAAAAAATCAAAAAACAATTCACCTATAATTATAACTACTATTAATCAAAACAAAACACAGTAAATAATGAAACTAACTTCTCACTGAAATCAAAACACCAACAAATTATCCTCAACCTACAATGAAACCGACAAAAAATCCTCAACAAACAAAACCTACAATGAAACCAATTGAGAAACCTCAAATACCAACAAACCAATATAGAAATAAAGATAACATAACAAATAAATTAATATATTTATTATATGATAAAAACATACAAAATATCACACATATATTCAGTCATATCAAATCATCAAACATCAAATGTCATTAACATCAGTAAAAAATGTAACGAATCAATACTTCCTTCATCACCATCACTATCATCACCACCATCATTAGCCTTATCCTTATCCCCATACCTATCCTCAACCCCATCGTCATCCTAATCCTTGTTCTCAACCTCAAACTTTACCTCATCCTTGTCCTCATCCTCTCCCTCGTCCTCTACCTCATCCTCTACCATGGCCTTTCCCTCGCCCTCGACCTCATCCTCTTACCCACCATCATTCTTTCTATCACTATCACCATCGACATCATGAGGAATGATATCATCTCGACCAACAATAGAACTAATTAATGGTGTACTATATAATGAACGCATCGATGACATGTATGCATCACAAGCTACGATGCTCTCTAGTGGAAGTGATTAACATTAAACTGTCACCAATTTCATAAATTCACCATTTCCCCTTTTAGTCCATTCTTCTAACTGTGTGAACTTTTTTTTTGGATTTTCCTACATATTACTTAACCTTTTCCAACTCAGTGGTACTATAATTGGTACCTTAAGTGGGCCAATACCTCATCGGGTCTATACTCTTCCCAGGCTGGCAGCGTACTCTCCCACAGTTCTCATCTCCCAAAACATGATGTAAGTGATCATTTCACCCAAAATTATTAGGTTCCTTGGCATCATGGGCCTCTATGTAATCCTATTAAAAATATAAATAGGTTATTAAGCTATAAAATAGATATCAAAATTAGAAATCAATAAAGTAAAACATATAATCTGCTGCTGTGTCAGCTTGTTAACCATACTTCTATCTTTTTTCATTCTGCTCGAGAAAAATAGTTTTTCTCGAGCAACACATCCTTTAATATTCAATAACTCCCTCTGAAATTACATTGAATGTAGAAAATATATAATTTAAAATAGGTTACTTATAATGAATTTCATAACTAAAATTATACCAAAACTTTATAGATCGAATGAATTATAGAGGAAACAATAGAAAGTGCAAGACCTAAAAAAAATAATAAATGACTGTTGTACCTACTTCCTATCATGATCTGATATCACAGTACACCCCAAAGTTTGGAGTTATTTTTTTGCATCAATGTTTTTTTAATTTATTATAATTATTCATAAATAAAATTCAATAATACCAAATATACTATTAATAAAACACAAGAATATTTTCATTTTAAAACCTCAAATGTGATTAATACCTTAAACTTGGTACTCTTCCCATGAGTAATAATTTAATAATAATGTTCTATTGTACAATAATCCATTATAGGTATCACCTCTAAATCTGTTCGAACTCTATCATGCCATCCAATATACAACTCAGTATTATAGGTTCTCCAAAGTTCACCTAATTCCATTAGGTGTGCTGGCCACACACCCTCACCATCGGGAAAATTAAAACAAAGTTGAAACAAAAATATTCATTCATATAAATAAAATAATAATATTACATTAAATACAAAGGATTTTTTTACCCATATATGTGTCCAAGAATTATCCTTGACTTCGTTTGGAAAGTGTCTCCATAAGATCGGGAATACGGGAATGATATCAGAGTATTTGGAAAGCATTGCCAAAAAAATACTAACATTACCGCCCTATTTTTGTGATCATTTGGTTATCTTCATTGTAGTCCCCCATCAAATTCATGTGGTAGTTCCACACTGCACACATTCTTGTATGGACACACTGCTTATCGGTAGATCTAGCTATTATAGAAGAAACGGAAATATTATATCAATATATATTATAATAAAAATAAATTATTGTAAATAAATTTATTTGGGTTTTATAAATATACCTACGACAGTCTGATATTTGGGCATCACTGGATCTATAGGCACTGAAGTAACATCACCCTAAATAGGTGGAGTGGGTCCCAGTGTATGCTCCACAGACACAGACTGTGTTAGAGTAGAAGCTGAATAAAAAGGAATGTAAAATATCAGAGATAAGGAAGTAGAAGGAAAAGAAGATGGCACATATGACTAGCCAAAAGCATGATATAGACGAGGGTTGAGAATAATCATCAGATATAGTAAATATGGGTTGGGAGGATCAGATGTAAAGGTTGGTGAAAACATAGGCGGCCTAAACATCCCATGTATCCCTAATGACACAGATAGATCATAATCTATGGTAGATGTTACATCAATGGGTGGGGCAGGGTCTAATTGTCTACGCTGACTGAAGCGCCTAACTCTCATACCACCCTCCCTTATACCAATGGCCTATGTAATGGTAACACTAGGATACTCATCAAATAACTGGAATGTAATTGGTGGATCCTTCATAAATATTTTAAAGAAAATTAATCACAGGACATTATATGTTATTGATATATATATATTTGAAATAAAATACTCACAACATGAACTAATGGAGAATACCCATCTCAGTCATTCAATGATTGTTGTCCATCATCCTTTTTCTTCACATCTCCCCAATAGGTTTCCTTTCCTACATCTGAAAACATATATGAAATTGATTTTAAATAGATAATTAATGTGTAACCTAAAAAAGATGATACATGACTTATTTGTCTTAGGTCATTTGGTTCATATTTTGGGTTAGGTAATTTAGCTATTTTTTTGGTTAGGTCATTATTTTCATTTGTTTTTATTTTCATTTCAATAAGTTTAATATGCCTAATTCAATTCATCTTGATTTTTATTCTAGTTTAATTGTTTAATTTATGTTTGGTTTTGTAGGTTTGAATATAGTTCAATTAAATATTAGATATTGCAACTCAAAGAAAACTACGACCAATAAATATTGAAAATTCACATTAAGGTCAAGTCTGATGCAAAATATCTGTAATCAGTATTAATTAAAATTGAATAGTACCAACCTTAACAACCCAAGTTGAGCTAAACCAAAATAACTATGAAAACATATGGATGATTCTATATATTTCCCACCACAAATTTGAGTTCACAATCAACTCTAAAAATTGAGCTATTGGAGTCATTATAAGTAAAAAATAGATTGGGATTAATGGGAGTAGGGATGGTGTAAATTCCATCATCAACATCATTAAAAACATCTCTTGGAATTACTTCATCAATGAAACCAAATTTAGGTAAAATATGATCTTTGACATAAAAAACGTTTTTCGTCATTGATTGTAATAAATATGGTTCATCCGTAGAAATAGTGTGAGTCATGCCCATAACTGAAAATCCAAAATCATCAATAAATGTGACATGCCTCATCATCGTATCAAACCACTAGAATTTCATGATAGTGACTCAACCATGAGAGTAATAATCTAATATTATTATGTTTTAAATAACCCCATAATAAGATAAATTTTCAAATTGAGGTCTATTATCCATTGAACTATCATGACATTCTATTGTGGAAGTTAGCATAACACCATAATGTTGTTCCCTCATGTTATTTTATCGTTCGATGATAAAAAATCTATACTAATTGATCACAATTGATTTACATACACAAACCATGGTATTAAGACCAAAAGTCAAAGGTCTTATTTCCTCAGAGACAATGTCGGTAAAAAAATTCAATACCTGAAATATAAATGAAAAATAAACTTAATTAAATATTAATTTTATTAATTTATTATAACAATATTTATACTTTAATTTTCAACCAAGAAGAAAACTCTTTCAATGAAAAGTCTCTTTCCTTCACAAATATAAAGAACGATGCTTTCTATTTATCATTTATTTATGTTCCCTATAGAAAAAATATAAATAGATTAATAGATATGTAAAATTACAATAAATGAGATAAGATATACATGTTCAATTTACATACTTGATGTAGTCATCGAACAAATCATAGTTGGAAAAACTGTGCGATGTTCCATCTCCCACTCTTCAAGGATTAATACCATCAATGTATATGATTTGGGAAATCCTACCATTTGAGGAAGTGATTGAAAACATGGTTCAATTTTCTCATACTGTTCTTCTTCATTTCTCATTTTTTTGTTCATTCTTGTAGTAAGATCAGACAAGTACATTGAGAAAAAATCAATACATTCTTGGGCCAAGTAACCATTTATGATAGAAGCTTCAGGATGATTCTTGTTCCGGACATAAGACTTCAAAGTGTACATATTTATTTTTGTTGGATACATCCAATTAAAAGAAATAGGTCCTTAGAGAAGTACTTTGGTTAGAATATGGACAGTCAGATGTAGTATGCATGTGAAAAATAATGGAGGAAATATTTTCTCCAACTGACACAAAATTAATAGTGTCTCTACCAACATTTTTTGAAAGAAATACATGGAATAATTCTTAGAACAAATATCTATAAACAACTGGAAAAACTAAATAACTGACACCCTTACATTATTTGACAAAATATAATGGATTTCTATTGGAATCAACTCACATAGAAGGAAATGATAATCATGAGTCACTACAACAAAATGCACCTTTAACAGTTCTTGAAAAGGCCTTTATCAATGCTAAAAAAGAACTGATAATTGAAGCATGGTTAAAAGCCTAAAAATTTTAGCAGCATTAAAAAAGCCCTGCTAAAGTACCCCTTTAATAGCATTAAAAAAGTACTGTTAAAGGGTCCTTTACGAGGGATTTTTTTAGCGTTGTTAAAGGCCCCCTTTTTAAGTTAGTTTTTTAGTGCTGTTAAAGGGGTCCATTAGCAGTAAATTTTTAGCACTGATAAAGGCCCCAGTGATAAAGGCTATATGTATATTTTTCCACGGTTTAACCACCCCCTTTATTAGAACTTCCACCCACCCACCCATTTATCAGTGCTTCCCACACCCCTTTATCATCGATTTAGATAATCCCAGCCTCGTGCGTATTCCCCTACCTTTAGCGAGTCTTGAACCCTTGACCTCCATGTTATACATTAGTGACTTTACCACTCTACTATACTATTTTTTTTAGATTTTAAGTTATATCAATATATTTATATATATATTTCGTCACATTTTTTTATCCATATATTTATATATGTTTATTTATTAATAAATATATTTTATATGTAAATATATTTAATTATTTATTTATAAAATTAAATTTTTATGTGTGAATATTTAAAAAATATGTATGTATTGATATATATTTGATTAGTAATAAAATTACATTATAAAAATTATAAAATTTAAAATCCATAATATCAATATGAATATAATCCATGGGAATAAATTTAGTCCCCATTGAAAAGGGAAAAAATACCCCCCATAAAAGAGGCTTAAAATCTATTGAAAGATAAAAAATGGTGTACCCTGACTAAAAACTCAGTTTTATAGGATTTAGTAGCCTTTTTTACCTCTAAAAACATGAATATGTGTTTAACCTAATTCATTAGGTCATGGAGCTCATCGAAGGCTTTGATTTGATATATGGTAGAGCCCAAACAGACAGCCAAATCAAATGTTATGGATGTTTGAAGTTAGAGTTATGTTTTGAACTTATTTTAGATATTTTTTTTGAATTTTTTTATCTTCAAATTGATATTAAATGACTATTACTCACTAATAATAAGAATATTTTTAATTAAAAATATTTTTAGTTATTTTATAATCCATTTTCATTAAATATTTTACATATTAAGTGTAAAATCCTATTTACCTTATCTAAAACAAATTTCAAAAAATATATATTATATTTATATCAATATAAATATATTTATAAATTAATATATTATTTTTAATGGAATATAATTTTTTTTGAACTATACTTTTATCAACGCTTGTAAAAAAGTTCTGATAAAGGGGGTCTTTTTCAGCTCTTCTAAAAAATTAATGCAAACGCCCCCTTTATTTGTGCTTTTTTACACGTGCGGAAAAAATACCTCATTTATCAGTGCTTATAAAAAAGCACTCATAAATGACCCCCTTTAACAATGATTTTTTAGCGCTGACAAAGGGGGTATTTAATAGCATTTTAGCTAGCATTGTTAAATCCCTAGTGATGGATAAACCCATTTTTTTAGTAGTGAGTCTTAAAATATTTTAGTTTTATCTCTCTTCTATTGACTCATTTTGATATATTGCTTGAATATACATTAGGAACTTTAATAGTCTCTTGTACTTCTAGAAATCTATTTTTTATATAGGTGTAATAATATAAGAAGTACATGGAACTTGTCATTTATTTTCACTGATACACACAAGATGCAATTCTGCTCTGATCCCCCAATCCACCATGTCAAGCCGAGATCGAAAATCATAATTTTTATTACCCTTTACATTTAGATGAATCACAAGAAACGTGTCACATATATTCTTTTCAATGTACATTACACCTATGAAATGATGTAACAAATTGGTTGACCGATAAGGAAACTCAAAGAATATACTCTTTTTCTTCCAATTATAACAGGATTCATTGGAAACATTTTCCCACACTCTACTTTTCATATGACCATTCCCAAATGAAAAACTAAAATCATTCAATTCACAAAGCACATTATTTATAGACATACATTGAGGTGGATCATCAGTCTCCATGGTATTATCAAATCATCGATGATTAGTTATATATAGATAGTCCATTGGAAAGAATCATTGATGTCCCATAAAACTAAAACTATGATGATATTTCAGTATTCTGGATTGTGTATTATTCATAAAAATAGGACACGATAGTTTTCCCTTCATGCTCCATCCAGATATCATTTCATAAGTATGAAAATCATTGATCATCCACAAAAGAGCAACATGCATATGAAATATGTCTTTTAAACATGCATCGTATGTGTGCACATATAAATCCCAAAGAAGTTTCAAATATTTTATTAAAGGTTTCATGTATATGTATATATCATTACTGGGTTTAGAAGGGACATATATGAGTATAATCACAAAAGTGAAAGGTTTTTTTCATGAACAACCATGGAAAATGGTTATAAATGTGTATGACAACTGACCATGTGCAGTGCGAAGTAAACATCTACCCAAAAGGATTAAAACCATCACATAAAAGACATATCCTCACATTACACACGTCAGTTGTGAAATCAGGACATTGATCATAAAATATATACCATGAAAATCCATCTGTAGCGTGAACCATCTCAAAAATTATTCTTCTTTATCTTAGTATCATGCCATCAAATTTTTATTGAAATTTCATCAGACATGAAAACATTTTGGAGTCTAGGGATCAATGGAAAGTTCAAAATTAATTTTTAGGGCACATAATATGGTGTTACATTAGCTTTTTTCTTCCATTGTGATGTTCCAAATTTTATACAATCATTTCATTCAGCAGTTTCCTCCTAGAATAAGAAACAATATTTTGGGCAATCAATATATTTTTTGAAAATCCATGTTCCTAAACTAACTTCTATGCTAATAGTGGTTTGAGGGAATATCTGCATCATCTGTAAGTAAGTCCTTTATGAAGGTTATAATGTAATCGATGGAAGTATTAGAAAATTTCATTCATGGTTTTCCCATGAAATAATCAGATTAAAAATTATAGGTTTTTCATTTTACCACATTGTGATATACTGGTGTCATGGAAACATCATCCATTTTTTCACCCTATCAACACAATCATTGTCATTAGATGCATCATTTGTGCTTGTATCAAATTCTTCTTGGGTCACTATACTTTTCTTATCATGATAAAGAATAAATAGTAACCGCTTATATAATAAATTATCTAATCCAGTCCTCTCATTTTGGATCATCATCATTTTGAGATTCCATTTTATCCCCATTATGATACCACACATAGTAGTCTCTTTTAAAACCATATTTTGTTATATGGTATCTAACTTCTTCATGGCTCAACCAAGGTCTTGGAACATAATTATAACATGGGAAGTGTATGTGACCACTATCTGAAGCATTGTCAAATGAAAAATCTAAAAATCTCTAAAAATTGTTTTGAAAATCACTTAAAATATGGTTGGTTTCATACATACAACTTATATCCATTATGAAAAAAAATTTATAGGTAATTTTGTGAAGGCAATTCAATAAGATTGAAGTTTAATAAAAAATATATTTAAGTAAACTATAATTGTTCACTTTATATAAAACCATAACTGACACACGACTCTATATGAGAATCATAATATTAGAGAAAACAAAATACTATATATATATTAAAAAAAATACTATAAACATAAAACCATGATATTTAATTGAAAATGGTGTATGTGATGAAAAATCATTGTATAAATAATTATATCTCTAAGATAATTATGAGAAAATAGTTGGCATTAATTCTAAATTTATAGAGTTCATTTTATTACATAATTAATGTTATATTTCTAATTAATGGTGTCATTATATTATTGGTGATCAATGATATTTTTCATAGGGTGTGTTATTTAAAAGGTAGCAATTTTGGTGTCATGAACTAGAAACGTGTAGGTACTCAACGAAAATAATATAAATCTAGTAAGATTAGTTATTGAAGGGTTCATAGACTTCATGGTTTACCCCAATGTGTTATATTTACCTTACCCCAATACATGATAATATTTTCATGGGATTCCCAATTTTAGGATGAGAACTTCATTCTAAATCTGTGGTAATATAATAGTAATTTTTCTCGCTTAGGATAAAAAATGGAACTTCTTCAAATGATTCACAAGGTTTTGAAGTGTGGGGTCATATAATATGAAATATCATGGTACAAAAATATCAAATATCACAAAGATTCATGCATCAACTTCTTAATAAAAAAATATAAATAGTTTTCTAAGCCATTGGATGTATAGAAGTAGGCATACAAGACATTATTAATTCCAAGGTAATTATTTTAATATATCATTGAGTAAAGGATATAGTGGGTCAAATTTGGGTTAATTCCATATCAAGTGGGTTTTTTATCATTGGACATGAATTTGGAAAAGTCATGAATTATTACAAAGTGCCTCACACGGGTCACTTCTCCGAAGTGCATCCCACCAGTCACTTCACCAATAGGAGTCACATAGGTTACTTAACCTATGTGATCCACACATATTACTTCAATAAAATTACTTTTGTAACTCAATTCCCATTATGTAATCAATCAATTTAATTCATATATAAAGTATTCATTGAAGAGTAATGGGAATAGTGGATTTACTTCACCCAAAGCTTGAAAAACAATGCAACTATAGGTGGGTAAAATCAAGTTGACATCACAATTTTTAGACATTCTAGTGACCCACATGTAAAACATACATGTATAAACATCAAAATAAAAAAGTGAAAAAGATATAAAATAGATGGAATATTGGTAATATTAAACCAAATCAAGGGTACTAATGATATTTGTGAATGTGTGGTGACCAATGAAAATGAGAAATGTGTTTCAAGACAGTCCCAAAAGGTCAAGTGGTATTAATAAATTAATAATTATTTTCCTTTAATAAAATTATACACATTTTTATGTCATATATGCCTCATTATATAGAAATAAATACAATTGTATTATTAAAAAAATGTATTTTCCATTAATCTATTAGAAACCAAACTATTAAATAAAAATTTCAAAAATTAATTTTTGGAAATCCCTTTTTAAAGAAAGGAATTAGTTTAAAAGTTAAAATAACTCAAAATATGAATTGGAACATGACTAATGGGGTAAAATATAGTTCCCATAAAACACTAATATTGTGTAACATGCTTGAAGAAATTTAATATGGAGGCTGTGGTTCAGGAAGGGACATTCATTCTCAATGTATAAGATGAAGTATTTGGAACATTCCAAATTCACATTCAAGAATAATCAAATGAAAACCCTAAATGATGAGATATTGTAGGCCAATGGGGAAATAGACTAAATGTGGTTTATAAAAATCCAAAATAAATGTAGGTAGAAGATATAAATTGATATCACTAATTTGAAGTGGAAGAAACCGAATGATTTAAACAAATATGGATCACCTGTTGGAAGAGGAGGAGTGGTCACTAGCAGGGATGAGAGAGAAATGATCATGTAGGCAGAAAATGAATCGGATCTGGAATGGGGAGTGGGGATGGATGCTGTATTTTGAGGAAAAATATCCTAATGGTTTTTAAAAACCGTTGGGATATATGATATATACCAATGGTTGTTTAAAACCATTGGTACAAAATAAATATTAAAATCCAATACTAGTGGCTATTCTAAACTGTTGGAATAAGGATAGTGTATCCCAATGGTTTTTCAAAACTGTTTGGAACACCATACTTAGATAGCCCTTTCCCAACGGTTCTTGAAAACTTTGGAAAAAACATAGCATACAATACCCTTTTCCAATTGTTTTCTCAAAACCATTGGTATATGGGACCTACCCAAAGAGTGTTCTAAAACCATTGGTATAGGGGAATTGGTATAGATTATAATTCTAGTAGTTTGAAATAACCGTTATCCATTGTTAAATGATAGCATTGCTCATGTGTTCGTGTGGACTTCCAGCTCCACAAAGCGATGCAATTAAGTTTTTGTTTCCGATTTATAGGATGGTAATAAGGATTGATTTATTGAATATATTAGTTATATATGATATAAAAATTATCATATAAAGGTGAATTATTATCTACCTTTCGTTCATTATATCTGTTGAAAAGTGAAAATAACATTCATGCGTACGTACGACCTACTATCTCCATGAACGTTGTAATTCATTTTTTATCTATAACATTTATGGATGACTATAAATATATATAATGAACATATATGATATTTATGTCACAATTATAATTTTTGATATGATGTAACCATGATCAAAGTACAAGTACGAGAACTACTGAACAAAAATTCTCATGAAAAATAAAACATTTAACACCTAGAAACAATGATTTTAATAACAAATTATTAATAAATGGGTGTTAAAATGTTTTAATTGGAAAATATATGATATTATAAGTATGTAAATGAATATTTTATAAAATTATAATAAATTTAAATTTATTATGTAGGATGTTAGAGCTCTTTATAAGTAAGTGGAACTTTAGGTAAGGGTTTATCATCTCAAAATGTCTTTTTTGGGACATAAGTTATGTTGTACACTTGGGTTCTTTTATGAGGTGTATTTAAAAACCTATTTTAATTTTCATAGAAAAAATATTATTATAATTATGTTTCGAGTTTAAATTTATGTTATTATTTCATGGGACTTAAAATTCAAAAGTTACCAAAGCGGTAAGAGATTTTTATCTCACTTTTATTTCTCTAAGACACATACCATATTCACAACATGTTTATTTTATATGGTGTAGATACTACACATGAATTTATTTTATTATGATTATATATAAATTATGTGGATTTACATATCCATATATGTTTATATATATCAGTAGGTTTTATTTTATAGTTATCAAATTGGTAAGGGTTTTAGGTTGCGATCTCATTATTTACTGGGATTCTTATGATTAAGTTTTTGATGATGAAATTTCATGATCTCCCTCTCAAGAATCTCATGAATTTTAATTTAAATTGTTTATTTATTGAAATCAAATGTTTTCCATTAATTTTTTTTATATTTAATAACTCAATAGAATGAAATAAGTTTTTAAAGGAAAACAAACTTTATTTATTGCTTCAGTCAAAAATCCTTTTTCATCCATATCTATGTTTTCGTAAAATTATTTCAAGAATTTTTTTTAAAAATTAACCTGTGATTATTTTAATTAATTTTTAACCATGATTTTATTTTAAAAATTTGGTTTAAAAGGAATATTCATGTCATTTTTTGAATGAGGTACTTTTTATTTTTTACCGAAAATGTGAAAAGAATCTTCATTTTAACGTATACGGAATGCATAGAATTTATTGAAATTATGACTGCTCAATGATTTGAAGATTACTTTAAAATTTTACAATATTATTTTCAAATAAAATATTTCCCTTATTATTTTAGAATTTTTTATATTTTAAAGAAGTGATTTCCAAATGAAAAGGTTATTTTCCACAACAAATATTCAAGAATTTTTTTTGGAATTTTCATCTGTGATGCCACCATTGATATTAATTATGATTTACTAGGGATATGATCCAACAATACTATTCAATGGGTTAATTAATTTATGAAACCAGTTTATTTTCCTCGATTTATGTTATGATGAGATGTTGAAATGTTTATGAAAACTATTTCCATTTCATGGGTTGATATGTTGAATGTTATACGATATTTTGGAAAAAAATATATATTATTTTATATGTGATGGGTAGGTCTATAAATTATATATCCCTCCAATTCATTTTCTAAAGATGGATATATAATGAGATAATAAGGACTAGAATGTGGAGTGAACCCAGTTAAGTAAGGGACTCTATACACTATGATAGTATTGGGACTGAACCTTTATTAAGGATATGATGGAATGAGGAGTAAAACCTATCAACTATGATAGTATTGGTAGTGAGACTTGACCAAGGAAATGGTTTTTCTTTCTTATGTGTAGGCCACAAACTTATGTCTTATGATAATTTTATGCTCTTTTGGATCATGTTCTATGAGTCCATTATGATTCATGTCTTATGAATTGAAAATATTTATTCCATGACTTCATATTGTTATCTATGATATTAAGGGTATGGTTTTCAAATTTTAAACTCATGTTCTCATACCATTATGCTCATGTTATGTTTAAGTGATCATTGATATCTCCCTTGTTTACCTTTAAGGATTATCTAAGACCACCCTTTCTTATGTTTCCTTTCCCTAAGTTATGAAGATAGGTTTTAATTATGATATAACAAATAAGGGTTATAGTTATGAATACATTAGTGGGATATTATGTGGATCTATTATAAACAATTTGTTTATGTATCCAAATTTCCAAAGAAACTAAACCCATATGATTCTGGCATGGATCCAAATGTTATATATTAAATATTCATCTAATAAAATGTGTTATTTTTATATGAAAATTATGGTTTGTTAGAAAATTTCATAACATATAGGATATAAAAAATCTCACAACTACACTATGGGTATTACCCCTGTCATTTGTTCAACTAAATCTACCATCTTTTAGACATTAATATGTTACGGCTAAGATCTAGATATCCTATGAGCACACAAGCATTCAAGAATATTCATTTAAATATTTATTTCTATTTGAAAATTCATTTTTTAATTAATTAGTTATCCATAAATTAACATCATTCCATTCACATTTCATTTACAACAAATAAATTACACACCCTCCATGCATTGTCCAATTGATTCCAGAATTCCACAATATCATCAAAATTTTCATTCCATTAATGCACCAACTTGATGGGTTAATTTTTTTAATAAATATCATTCCATAATTCTAGGTACTTTGAAATATCATATGCTACAATAAAATAGGTTCATATTCAAGAATAACTAGCTACCATAATCTGTGGGAAAAGAAAATCAAGAAATAAGGAACCCATCCATCCTAAATTTAATGTAGATTATTATCAAGAAAGCATCCATATTTCAGAAAAATAATGAGAAAACCCAGATTCAACTTGTTTCATCAATCTAAATACCATCCTCTACACCACCATGCATATCACTATGCATCACTCTGTTCATATCACTATGCATCCTGATGTTACAGGTGTCAACTACTTACATAAAACCATTCCTACCCACCAATATATCACTAAATATTATCAATCCTAGTCTCACATAATGTCTCATATCAATGTTCACATATAGAGAAAACAAAGAAGTTAATAAGAAATAAACAGACTCAACATGGTATCTAAGCCCTAAAATCAAGGCATCCAACCTTTTGCATGAAAATGGAAGTGCTCATCCTTAAACAATTATCTTTATTAAATAACTAGTTTAACTAACATATTGAATTAATAAATTCATTTACCATAGTCCAAAACTATGGGTAACCTAATGAATTAACTACCATAATCTACTAATTATTTAAACATTCTCTCAATCCTAACTTCAAGTTTCAAAAACTTTAAGGAAGAAAAATTCTATTAAAATACTTCTTTATTATTATCAACAATAAGTATTTCAAGATACAAGTTCTTTTTCAAATTACATTAACATAGGTAAGGTCAATTTAAATTAAACATGTTTTAGGAATTATTTAGTTTTCATCAAATTATAAGAAATTACAGATTTAATAAACATGTCACTTTAATTATTTAGCCAACCAACATTATCATATTTATTTTATTTAGTCGTTTTAATAAGATTTATTATGCTAAATCATAACATAACATATAATATAAAAAAATAATAAACATACATATAACATTATCAAGTAAATAAAGTGGAAAAATATTATCATAGTGGAATCATATGCGATTGATATGATGATAAACCATATATCTTCATTATTCTGGTTAAATCTTGATTAATGTTAATTACACGATCACCCAAATAGGTCAATAATGATTAATTTAACATTTCACATAATATAATAGGAGAATAAATGAATCAAATACCTCAAGGATTTTAATGTTCTTCAATTGATAATGAATCAACAATATAGATCTCTGATCACCTATCCCACAAGGAAACTACAGACCTCCAAGAACTTGATGCCACAACCATTTCAATAACATCAAAAGAACTCCATAAGAATGAAAGAGATCAACCAAATTATAATTCTATGATATAATGGGAGGAAAAAGAATGATCAAAGTATAAAATATAATAAAAATAGAATAAACTCACCTTAAATCACCACAGATCAAACAGAAGAAGCTGAGTATCAATCCATTTTGAAAGGGATTAAAAAACCTTGAAGAAAAACCTATGACCACTTGGAGTTGGGAGAGATTGATATGGTTTATAAAAAAATTGAGGGTCTGGTAGGATTTATAGGTCCTCTACCATGTATAATTCATCGTGTGAATGGATCATTCATGTTGTGAATGGCCCGAGTTTAAGATCCACCACAAAATGTGTCACCTTGATCATATAAATATGGATCAATTCACATCATGAACTTCATATTCATGGCATGAGTCTTTGAGGAAAAATTCACTATGTCCAAAAACTCACCCATTAATTTCATTAATATACCGTTTATGTCATGAATTCACCCTACGAACCACACTCACAAAATCTAAGAACTTCTATTTGTGTCATAAACCAAACTCTCACACAATCTATGAACTTCCCAATCATGATTTGGACTAAATTTCACATTATGAACTTCTATTGCTTCTAGATTCTAGATCCCAAACACCAACGAACCTTCTATAGTATTACTCCAATAACTATATACCTTATAAACATTCAAGTTGATCGGATAAAAGGATTTTATCCCTTACAATAAGGGTATCTATCGATTTAAACCCATACTTTGTGTAAAATTCAGAAATATGACTCAGAATTAAATTAAAAATCCATATGAAACCACTGGATTGATATGTGGTATTTTTTATAAATCTCAAACTAATAAATTCTTATTATATAAGCCTTCAATATTGTTCACACTAAGGATCGGTCTCTAAAGGAGGACCCTTACAAACACTGAATTCTTATTCTCACTATTTACAAACTAACCTATAAAGTTACAAATTATATATTAATATAATGAGGGTGAGGTTTAAAAATTAATGTGATATATAAATATATAAATTATTATTAAAACAAAAATGAAAAACATGAAAAAGTGAAAACATAAGGAAGTTAATGAGTGAAAAGCTATCTTCACAGGGAGATCATGACGATGATTCCATTGTTCTTTATTTACATCAATTATCATTATTATTTACAATTTTGAGATTAACCTTATCAATTAACACCCTCTTTTTCAAATTATAATTACCCTATACTAACCCTCTTCATGTGGAATAATATCCCTGATAAATGATACACCAAACCTCTGCATGCAACATTATGATAGTGAAGGAGAGGAATAAAAATTAATGGGAAATAAAGCACAATAGTAGAGAAAGAGGGGAAATCCATTTTACAACATTTATTTAAATATTATTGAAAATTTTAGAATAAAATAAATAAAAATGTTTAAGTTCATTAACTCAAGCTTCAAATGTTACTTTCCTTCAAACAGAAGCTAGAGTTTATTCTTTATTTTCATGGAGTTATAAAAGGATGGTGGGGGAAATAAAAAATAGAAAATGAAATAGAAAATATGTATTAAGAGAAGAATAATATATAATATGTATAGAATTATAACATAGTAAAAACCATACTAATTTACAAAAAAGGATAACTAAATGGATAAATCTTTTTAAAGGAAATTGTAGAACATTTTTATAGGAAAGTGGGTTTTCTGGTTTCCCTCCAAAACCTTCCACTAAAATTTCACACTAAGTTAGCCAAATTAATTGATGAATCTTGGAAATTTTAATTCATTGATGTTTTATTTGTATCCTATGACAACCCACAAAATGTTTTCTCATTTTTAATTGTTTTGTGAAAGTTATTACCAAATTACTAAATAAAAATATATTGGACTATCAAACTATTAATATTTTTATCCACTAGTTTCCAATCCATTTATTACCATGAACATGAATAAATAATATGAAATTATAGTTAAGGAATTTTTTCCCAGCCCTCTTCTCTATCTATTTTTAATATTTTAGTTCATTTGGACATTTATTTTGTGCAATATTGACTCGTCAATAAATGTAGATAAAGCTATGAATAGATTTTGAGGTCCAAATTGCATGATTATTTTGGGACATATACGATTAGATTCATCTCAAGTTTTAGTAGAAATAAATGTATCCCATAACACGTTTCATCCTAAAATAAATAATTTTACACTTTAGATTAGTGTATAAAATTTAATAGATAAAATACTAAGCTGATATAAAAAATACTAAAAATTATAAAATGAAGTACTTTTCACAATAATGTCCAAAAAATTACTAAACCCTAAATATGTGATAGTTTTTATTAAAATAAAAAATTTATGGGATTATAACATTTAATAAAACAAATATGTGAAAATTTTAGCTTTATCAATCCCCCACACTTAAACATTACACTCTCATACAATCATAAATTATCCAAATCAAAATCCCTACAAGAATCAAAATAGAGAAAATTTACATGATATTATACAAAATATAATTTCATCATGCCTCATATATGAAAAAAAATCCATTTCATTTTTATTTTTCACACCTAAAATTTTGTAACCTCAAAAATCCATCCATGAACCAATCACACATACTTCACAATAAAATACATGTCACTCTTCACACAAGATATATTAAATATGGAGTTATACTCATACATTGAGAATTTATGTACCGCCGTAGGGTAATGTGAATTCTCATCTCTTGACACTGTGGTAAAAAGTAATTATTTTCAATCATGATGAATTTTCCATGTGATTTGGTGGATTAGGGTTGGTGGGTAAAATCATTTAAAATTTTTAAGGATGAAAATATGAGGTTAAAATATTAATCACAATGAATTAATATTCAAGTGAACACACAAGAAGAAACTCATTCAATTACACTGAAAACGAAACAACACGCACCCTCTTTATGAGTTGTTATATGATTAAAATAATCAATGCAATGAATTATTTCATTATAAATCTAATATTACTTTTTTATGGAGGATTATATATAAATTAAATATAATTAATGAATGAAAAATCATTACCTAAATTTTTGAGAGAGACATGAGTCACAAAATTAATCACAATGAAAAATTCAAAGTTATATCTATTTTTTTTCTTATTTCATTGTCTTTTTAGGTAAATAATATGATATGAATAAAGCATAAAAAATAAAATTGAGCCATACCCATTTTTCAAATGACCAAAATGCTGGAACTCCCCAACACATCCCAAAGTGAGATTCATCCTAAATAACACACATGAAATGACGTTATCCCATACTCAAACATGAAATATGCATGAAAATATTAAGAGTGAAGGCAGGTAAGGGAAAATCAGTTTGTAATGTGTATTAATATTATAAGAAAATTCATGGATTATAAGTTTTAAATAAGGTAAAATTTAAATGGTAGGACTCAAGTTAAAACATGGATAGCCAAATAAAGTTCTCAATCATTTCAAAAGATATTTATAAAATCCAAATATTTATAAAAGAAAAATCACATGTTTTGGTTCTCACACAAAATGCATGTGTCTATCAACAATGTTTGGGTATTAGAGAGAATATGTTAAAGGGGTTCAGAATATGACATCATATGGGAAAATAATTTAATTTAGTGTTTCATGGGTATAGATTTCAAAAATCTAAAAAACTTATAAAATTAATTTAAATTAAAATTCGAGGAAAAGTTTTTCTATAAAAAACATTTAAAATCCATTTTTCATAAAATTAAAGAAAACCATCTCAAAATTAATTCAATAGAGAAAAAATGATATAAATATTATTTGGAGATAAAAGTTCCAAAAAAATGAGAAACAAAATAAAAAACATACAAATAATCCTAACCATCTTGGAACTCACCCAACACTTAAATTTAACTACTCTTACATTTAATCTCAATAAAAATTTGAAAGATAAGGGTAGGAAAATCAAAGAGAATGAGATACATGACATGAAATTATTTTTCAACGGTATCCTTGAGTTAACCTCCAAGCTACTACCACCTTAAATGGAAAAGAAATCATTAAAAAATAATATGAAGTTTATTGAATGAAAAATAAATATATCCAAATAGAAAGAGAAAGAAATAAAAAGATGTAACATGGTTTAACCCCTAAGTTGGTGATAGTTTTTTACTACCTCTAGTTGGTTGTTCTAGTGGGTTGTCCCCAATATTAATATGGGTGGGTTCTCTTTGAAAGAAACCATCACATTTTATTTCTCCTGATGTCTTCGACTAGACACCAATATTGGATCCCCCAAGGAAATTGAAAAATGCTCACATCACCATAATTGTAAAAGGAAATAATTAATCATGGGTTTGTGGGGGTAATTAAGGAATGGGTACTCTTTATCAATTTATATGGTTTCCTCTTATATTAGATGTGAATTTTGATGCAAGGAATGGAGTCACGTCACCATAGGCTCCATGAACTCTTATTCTTCATTAAACACCCAAACTTGGGTAGTTTATTTGGTAACATCTAGGGATGGGTTAAAAAATTCCAATTATACATGAAAATAAATAATAAAATCATTAAAAATTATATTTTATAAACATTAAAATATGAATATTTCAAATCTATATGCCTTGATTGTTATCGATTTTCTGGTTAAATTACACAACCCTTAGAACTTCTTATTTGAATTCTAGTACCATCTTCTCTTTAGTGGTGGACACTTCATCCTCATCATCATCATTATCTATATTAATCATAGGTTTTGGTTCCTTAGAACAAAAATAAGGGTAGTTAATTAGATTTGATAACAGTCTAAAATAAAAAATAAGAGAATCTGGTGTTTGTATACTCCCTTTAAGTGATCAAATTAAATTTTTGGTTCTTCTTGTAAGGCATCTAGAAGGATTTTAGAATCGTGTAAAAGATACAGATTGTGTATTTTAATTTTATCCTCAATTATGTCTTCTTCAAAATTTGGAAAGATATGATCTTTTTTTCCTCGACCACCTCTTGACGGAACTCTAAAAAGTAGTGTTCCAAATCTTTGAGCTGCTTGGAAAAGGCTTCTAAAATTGGTTTCATGTTGTTTTAATTGAGGCCCCCAATGAACTATTTAAACTCATCCTCTATAAAATAATACTTTAAATACCCTTTTAATTGTTTTTCTTTAAATTCAACAGTTTCACTTAATGTTAATGAAGTTTCAAAATCATAAAATAATATTTTTTTCATTGTTTTTGAAATTTATGACTTTTTAGTTTTTTTCAAAAACAGTGAGAGTAAGATATTGGACTCCCAAAAAATTCCACTAAATTGATAAGAAGTATTTTACATGAATCCCTAACCCATAAATTCTTATTTCTTGATAATGAAATATAGTTCACACCCCAGGTCGATCTCTCAAGGAGGCCCCTCATAAACATAAAATTCCTATTGTCACTTTTTTATAAACTAACTAATAAACTACTAAATTGTCACACCCAAACTTTTTAATTTATTTATATTTTATTGTTTATTGGCCCTGGGTTCTCTCTCCAAGGTCCGAGATGGGTCCTAGATTAAATTTGTTGACGTTTAATGTTTTTACTGGGTTTTAGACCTGTGTGCAGTCACCGCACGGTTGGCGGTAGCCGCGCAACCGGCCCTAGTGCCGTGAAATTGATCAACATTATTATTATTATTATTATTGTTGTTGTTGTTGTTTTAAATATTATTGTTGTTCTTCATATTATTTTTATAATAAGAATAATAATTTTTTATTTTTAATAAATTTCATTAATATTAGCCTTGTTATTGTTAATTCTATTATAATTATTCTGGTATTTTGATGTCATTATTATTAATATTGATATTATTAAGAGTATTATTATTGATATAATAAATTGAAAAAAAACAAACAAAAACCCTAATTTCTACCTATCATGTCGCCCCCCTATTTACCCCATGTGCAGCGGCGCCTCCCAACGCGAGCCGCCCCTCCCCGCGATCTTCCCCCTGTCTGCGCCACCTCCCCCGTCCGGTGCCTACTCCTTCCGTCGACGCCCTGTCCGGACGTCCTTTCTACCTGAGCTCACCCGACATACACCCTCCTGTTGCACGCCACAGCCTGTGCCCCCTTCCTCCTGTTGCTCACCGCAGCCCGCGCCGAGCTCCTACCTTTCTCCGCACCTCCCCACCGGTGCCCCCTGCTGTGCCCCAGCCAGCCACTTCGCCCAACACCCTATGCGTCGGCCTCACCTTCCTCCCTCCGGAGACCTCCGCCAGTGCGACCCCTCACCGGTGCACACCACCCGACTGCGTGACTCCCTCCTCTGGCTTTCTTCCCGATGCAGCTAATAGCCCCTTGCAGGACCTCGACCTCGCATGGCTTCAGCCTCACTCTCTCCCAGCTGTGCACTATCCAAACCTCTCGCCTGCAAGTTTTTTTTTCAGTATTGTTCTTTCATTGTGTTGTTTTCTCAAATTAACCAAACTTTAAGACCTTGTTTTATATTTCACGTTTCTTTTATCATTGAGTAGAGTGTCCAGTTAGTCTGTGGGGTGTAGTTCTACCTTTCTTGGAGTTTAATTGCTTTCACACATGCTTGAGGTGAGAGAATCTATGTTTTTTTCCAAATTAGTTCATATAATGCTCACATGATTTTAATTAATTAATTTGCTTGATTCATGCCTTTGCAATTTAATTTTTCAATATGCCTTGATGATTTCAAGTTTGTTTAAATCTAAAATTCTGTTCTTTGTTTTTATTTTGTGGTGCGTAAGACGTTTTTATGTCATTTGGGTTACTCTTTGTAAAAATCGTTTTATAAATTTTAAAGTGTTTTAGGAAATAATGTAAATTGTGTGTTTTTCATTTTGGTTTTGTTTTGGATATTTTATAGTAGTGTTAATCAATTGTTTATTGGGTGTGAATTATATTTTTTTGTAGAGGTGAACATGTTTAAGTATTGGGAATGTAATTTTTAATGGAAAGTGGCGATGTTTTGTGTGTGAAAATGGGTGCGTTATTTTATAAAATTGTTTTATGGTTTGGTTGTTAAGTGCGAGTCATGTTTTGGTGTGATGATGTCGTGTGTTTTATTTTAAAATGTTTTCCTATGTGAAACTGAGTATGTTTTGATGTGAACCTTGGTTTCACCTTTTGAGGATGTTCTATAAATTATTCAAATGGTTTATTACTTTAATCATTTGGGGAATATGATGTTTGTAAAGTGGTTGGTGTGACTAAAGGTCATTGTTGAATTCTAATATAGAGTTTGGTTGTGTTTTGATATGTGTTTTGATGTGATGTTTTGAAAACAAGTCAAGGGGGTTTTTGCGTTGTTTGTTCATTTGGATTGTTATAAGTCTGTGGTTATGGGTTTTCAGTTGTTTTGCATTTGTTGCAGCGCCTTGGCGAGGAAAACCCATGATACTACGGTCTTCAGTAGGTTTCACATTCTTATGCGCGACTGTGAGGCATGCCACATCATCGTCGTAACCAAGCACCGAGCCGAGGTAGGTCACCCACTACACTCACCTTTAAATTTAGAATTTATTAATTACTTGATGTTTTATTAATTTTAATAAATGAGAAATAATATAAGATAATTAATTTTTAAATTATTATTTGGTGTAAAAAGAGCCGTTTATTTTATACAGGACACTTAGAACATTTTCTTGACGAGCGGACTCCCAGTATTGAAGGAATGCCCGTTTGGACTTTAAACATAATGCACAGAATTTCAAATGTAGTTCTTTTTTTAAAGAGAAATGATTTCTTCTGAACAAGTGTTTTGGGTTTTCTCGAGAAAAGAGGTTTTTCTTTAAAATTGGTGAAGGCCCATTTGGCACTTTATTAAATAATTTTTTTGGAAAACCCACTCAGGGGTTATCTTTGGTGTGCATTGATTTCATGAGCTATAGTGATGTTTGTGCATTGTGACTAATTGATTTACAATGTGGACGCACCCCTTTTTATTGCATGTGTTGACATGGGAACCAAGCATAGTGAGTGAATCTTTTGAGAATGATTGCTGCACTAGTTAATATTATGCATTGGCTAGTGGCCCCAGAGCAGGGGAATAATGAGTTATTACTTCTATGGGGATTGGACCCCTCGGTTAGGCCATGTAGGGCTATGCCGAGCATTAGGGTGTTATGACGTCATCGAGTTAGGGCATGCCTTCAGGATGAGTCACATGTATGGTATGTTCTGGATTGTTCACTATCTCCTAGGTTCGACCCATGTTTTTATTGAGTGTTTATTTGTATGTGGTGGATGGTTGAGTGGTCTAGTTCGGTTGTTGGCCCATGTGTGCCACTTTTTCCATTGCCCTTAGTGTGTGTTCTGTGTTTTGTGTAGTTTTCCTTTTGACTAACAACAAAAATTTGGATTTCTAAATTGTTCGCAAAACTGTTTTAAAATGAAATACACCCGTTTCTTTCAAACACTAAACTTGTTTTTATATTAAAAAGGGAATAGGCTGTTACTTGTTTTAGAAATTAAAGTGTGTGTGGAAACCAATATTTTATATAATTTAGTACAAAAATGGAATTGATAAATTCTTTATTTAGTGGTAATTCATTGAGAATATATTTATCGGGATATCCTACTGAGTTTTAATACTCACACCTACAGTGTTTTCTTATTTTTAGTTCTGTTTCAGGTTTCAGCTTCAGTTTTTCGCATTGAGCGACGTTGGTTGTGGTATTGGAGAGTGACCCATGGGGTCACATGGAGTTTTGGTCGTAGTCAGGTTAGTAGCGTTGTTGGTTGTTCTTTATTTATTTTCTTTTGTTCTATTTATTTATGCTACTTAGTTTATTTTCTCTTGGGCCAAATAATTCCCACCTGTTAAATTTTGATGCTCGACACTAGTTTCCAGCCCGTGGGGATCGGAAACGCCCCTTGGGTCATGTCGCAGGCCGGCTCGTGTGATCAGTTCAGGGTCGACCCGGGTTGGTTCGTGACAAAATGGTATCGGAGGGAGGTTCTTGATATTTGGGGTGTCCGGTAGATAGAGATTATGAGTTTCAAGACTCGAGAGGTAGGTACGAGAAGGACATCATGAACCCTCGCCCGTTACGCACCTCGAGTCTCCAGGGACAGTCCACGAATTGAGTCTTTGTATCGTTCTGGTTTGTTTTGGATTGAGGGATGAAAATAGAGGTAAACCAATGTTACATCGTGAACTCACATGGAGTAGTGACCCATGTGGAGTCTAGGTACGTGGTTTGAATTCCTCCTAGTTGTTGACGCTTACTTGGGGCATGACCCACTACCATGTTTCCAGGTTAAGTGTGACTGTTAGTCCCTCACTCCTGTGGTTTGATGCAAGTTGAATGTCGTTTTCGTTCTGGTTTGTGTAAGTGCATTTTTGGAAATGAAAAAGGGTTTTTGAAAATGAGACTAATTTCTTTTAAATGACTTTAAATTTATAAAATGGGTTTTAAAACTGAAAGCCATCGGTTTGGAAAACTGGTGTTTACTTGGAAATTGGTCAAGAATGGTTTGGGGTGAAACCTCAAGTACTCTTTATGAATGTTTACACATGTGAGAGGATGCGTGGAAAGTTCATATTGGTTCCTATGATTGAAAGTGGATGAAGACATGTGAAACAGTTCATGGGATTACCTGGGTGTGTTTGAAATTAAAGGCTTAACCTTGTTTTCTAAATTGGCTATTAAAGGGGAAAATGGTTTTGGAAAGTGTTTTTGGTTTGAAAAGTGGATTTGGTATTTGGAAAGTGGTCTTGAAAGAAAGCGATTTTGAAATAAAAAAAGGGTGTTTTTTTAATCTAAAATGGAACGAGAATTTTGGACATGGAATTTTGGGTTGTGTTTGTGGTTGTTTGGTTTTTTGATCTGGTTTTTTTGGATGAGGGTGCATTATTGCTGTTTCTTCGATTGATATTGGTTTCGGCTTGGTGTTATATATGTTGTTAAGAAATGCCGCCCAAAAAGGTGTCCAGAGTTTTGATGAGTCATGCCTAGTTTTTGGTCTTTCTCGGATGTTGTCTATCATTCATGGTGATTAGAGTCTGTTAGAGATAGTGCAGTGGCTTGAAGAGGTCGATCACGTCTTCAGGGTATTGGGAACTCCTGAAGCTGTTAGAGTGCATACCGTTTTGGGTCAGTTCGAAGGTCCAACTTTGGACGAGTAGGAGTTGTTCGCCCCGCCATCACTACAAGTTGGGATAACGAGGGATTTATTTAAAGTCATCTTCGTCCGATTGTTTATACTTGTGGAGGTGAAGACGAAGAAAATGGAAGAGCTCATGCATGTTCAACATGGCTAGCAGACGGTGAAAGCGTATTTTGAACATTTTAAGGATCTTATATCTCATTTTCCGGAGGTAGTGTCATAGGACTAGATGAGGACTTCTCCCTTCATCAGGGGTCTTCGTCCAGAGATCAAGGAGCGATTCCCCCCTTTTTGGGAGCATCACTTTTGAAAAGTTGGTGCATGAGGTGTTCTTGGCTGAGTTGGTCTCCGGAGTGAAAACGGTTGGCAATCCACCGTATCCAGTTTCTCGTGAAGGTCCCCCATCTGGAAAGCAGAGTGTGTTAGATGAATCTGTTTCCAAAGAGTCCTCTATAGTGACTCTGGTTTCCAGTTCATTGTATTTTCCAATGGTGTACCGTCAGTGTGGACGTTTAGGGTATGAAAATCCATCATGTCACACCCCACCGAGGACGTTCCATCATTGCAGTGGTCTAGGTCATCTAGAGAAGTTTTGCAGGAAGTGTCTTCTGAGGAAGACACTGGGACCAGAAGATTCCCGTACCTGACTTTGAGGCAGGAGATGCTTCAACCATCAGAGCCCCAGCCATAGGTCCTGGGGTGAAGCTCGCGCACAGTCAGGAGTTGTCGGGGGTGTGACGCCTCAGTTTGGGTTTCATGTTCGGTTTTGGTAACGAAACATTTAAAGTCCTTCCATTATTATCCTTCCACTATTAAAGTTTTGTCATTGTTGTAGGTTCATTGTGTTGTCATGAGGTTGGGATGAACATGTTCGTTTGTAATCCAAACAATGTCATTTGTCTGATTATAGCGTTCTAGATCCTTTGTTTTTCTTAAAAGTATATTTGGACCTTTCATGGGTTAATCTTGGATTAGCGGTGTTAGTTTGTAGATTTAAGTGCTTGTGAAGGAATCAATGTTTCTGGTTATGCTTGGGTTCACTGATTGGGTTAAGTTATGCTCGGAGGTGTTGTTTTTTCATGCTATAAAAGTTAGTTGGGATCGGTTGGGAGTTCCCACATCGCCCCCACCTTCTCGGGTTACTATGGTTGGGTGTTAAATTTCCACATTAGATGAGCTCCTGTGGTGGGGAGAACCCTCTCAAGTTATCCTCTTCTCTCGTATTGTAGTTTACCTTGGTTTCAGTTGGGCATGGATCCTTGTTTTGTCTATTGATTATCTAGGTGAATTTATGGGGGCAGAAAGTGTATGTATTGGGGAGAATTGTCACACCCAGACTTTTTAATTTATTTATATTTTATTATTTCTTGGCCCCGGGTTCTCTCGCCAGGGTCTGAGCTGGGTCCCGAATTAAATTTTTTGACGTTTAATGTTTTTACTGGGTTTCAGACCCATGTGCAGTCACCACGCGGTTGGCGGTAGCCGCGTAACCGACCCTAGTGCCGTGAAATTGCTCAACATTATTATTATTAATCTTATTATTGTTTGCAATATTATTATTTTTATTATTATTGTTTTTATAATAATTTTTTTATTGTTAATAACTTTCATTAATATTAGCCTTATTATTGTTAATTTGATTATAATTATTCTGGTATTTTTATATCATTATTATTAATTTTGATATTATTAATATTATTATTATTGATATAATAAATTGAAAAAAAAACCAAAAACCCTAATTGCTACCTATCCTGTCGCCCCCTGTTTACCCCCCTGCACAGCAGTGCCTCCCAGCGCGAGCCGCCCCTCCCCACGATCTTCCCCCTATCCGCGCCACCTCCCCCATCCGGCACCTCCTCCTTCCAGCGGCACCCTGTCTAGACTTCCTCTCTACCCGAGCACACCTGACATACACCCTCATATTGCACGCCGCAGCCCGCGCCCCCTCCTACCTTTCTTCGCACCTCCCCACCGGTGCCCCCAGCTATGCCCCAGCCAAGCACTTCACCCAACACCCTCTGCGCCAGCCTTACCTTCCTCCCTCCAGTGACCTCCACCAGTGCGAACCCTCACCGACGCACACCACCCGACCGCACGACTCCCTCCTCCGGCATCCTTCCTGACGCGACCAGCAGCCCCTCCCAGGACATCATCCTCGCATGGCTTCATCCTCACCTTCTCCCAACTGTGCACCATCCACACCTCTCTCCTGTAAGTTTTTTTCCAGGTATAGTTCTTTTATTGTGTTTTTTTCTCAAGTTAACCAAACTTTAAGACCCTGTTTTGTATTTCTCGTTTCCTTTATTGTAGAGTAGAGTGTGCGGTTAGTCTATGGGGTGTGGTTATACCTTTCTTGAAGTTTAATAGCTTTCGCACGTGCTTCAGGTCGGCAAATCTGTTTTTTTCTTTCCGAATTAGTCCATATATTGCTCTCATGTTTTTAATTAATTCATATGATTGATTTGTTCCTTTTCAAGTTAATTGGTCAATATGCCTTGATGATTTCAAGTTTGTTTAAATCTAAAATTGTGTTCTTTGTTTTTATTTTGGGGTGCGTTAGATGTTTTGAATTCATTTGGGTTACTCTTTGGAAAAATCGTTTTATAAATTTAAAGTGTTTTAGGAAATAATTTAAATGGTATGTTTTTCATTTTTTAATTTTTTGGATATTTTATATAAGTGTTAATCAATTGTTTATTGGGTGTGAATTATATTTTTTTAAGGCTGTGAACATGTATAAGTGTTGGGAACATAATTTTTAATGGAAAGCGGCACTGTTTTGTGTGTGCAAATGGGTGCATTATTTTATAAAATTTTTTATGGGTTGGTTGTTAGGTTCGAGTCATGTTTTGGTGTGATGATGTCATGTGTTTTATTTTAAAATGTTTTCTTATGTGAAACTGAGTATGTTTTGCTGTTAACCTTGGTTTTACCTTTTACGGATGTTTCATAAATTATTCAAATGGTTTATTGCTTTAATCATGTGGTGTGTATGATGTTTGTAAAGTGGTTGGTGTGTCTTGGTTGGATTATAATATAGAGTTGGGTTGTGTTTTTATACGTGTTTTGATGTGATGTTTTGAAAACATGTCGTGGGGGGTTTTTGCGTTGTTTGTTCGTTTGGATTGTTCCAAGTCAGTGGTTATGAGTTTTTAGTAGTTTTGCATTTGTTGCAGCGCCTTAGCGAGGAAAACCCATGATACTGCGGTCTTCAGTAGGTTGCACGTTCTTGTGCGCGAGTGTGAGGCATGCCACATCGTCGTCATAACCGAGCAGTGAGCAGAGGTAAGTCCCCTACTGCACTCACCTTTAAATTTAGAATTTATTAATTTCCTGATGTTTTATTAATTTAAATAAATGATAAATAATATAAGATAATTAATTTTTAAATGATTATTTGGTGTAAAAAGAGCCGTTTATTTTATACACGACACTTGGAACATTCTCTTGACGAGCGGACTCCTAGTATTGAAGGAATGCCCGTTTGGCCTTTAAACATAATTTACGTAATTTAAAATGTAGTTCTTGCTTTAAAGAGAAATGATTTCTTATGAACAAGTGTTTTGGGTTTTCTCGAGAAAAGAGGTTTTTCTTTAAAATTGGTGAAGGCCCATTTGGCACTTTAATAAAATAATTTTTTTGGAAAACCCACTCAGGGGTGATCTTTGGTGTGCATTGATTTCATGATATATATGTGATGTTTGTGCATTGTGACTGATTGATTTACATTGTAGACGCACCCCTTTTTATTGCACGTGTTGACATGGGAACCTGGCATAATGAGTGAATCTTCTGAGAATGATTGCTGCACTAGTTTAGATTACGCACTGGCTAGTGGCCCCAGAGCAGGGGAATAATGAGTTATTACTTATATGGGGATTGGGACCCTCGGTTAGACCATGTAGGGATATGTCGAGCATTAGGGCATTATGACGTCATCGAGTTAGGGCATGCCTTCAGGATGAGTCACATGTATGGTATATTCTGGATTGTTCACTATCTCCTAGGTTCGACCCATGTTTTTATTGAGTGTTTATTTTTATGTGGTAGATGATTGAGTGGTCTAGTTTGGTTGCTGGCCAATATGTGCCACTTTTTCCATTGACCTTAGTGTGTGTTTTGTGTTGTGTGTAGTTTTCATTTTAACTAACAACAAAAATTTGGATTTCTAAATTGATCACAAAAATGTTTTAAAATGCAATGCACCTGTTTCTTTCAAACACTAAACTTGTTTTTATATTATAAAGGTCAATGGGATGTTACTTGTTTTTGAAATGAAAGTGTGCGTGGAAACCAATATTTTATATAATTTAGTTCAAACATGGAATTGATAAAGTATTTATTTAGTGGTAGTGAATTTGGAATAGATTTATCGGGCTAGCCTACTGAGTTTTAATACTCACGCCTATAGTGTTTTCTTGTTTTTAGTTCTATTGCAGGTTTTAGATTTAGTTTTTCGCCTTGAGCGATGTTGGTTGTGGTATTGGAGAGTGACCCACGGGGTCACGTGGAGTTTTGGTCGTAGTCAGGATAGTAGCGTTGTTGGTTGTTATTTATTTATTTTTTATTCTATTTATTTCTACTGCTTAGTTTATTTTCTCTTGGGCCAAGTCATTCCCACCTATTAAATTTTGATGCCCGACACTAGTTTCCAGCCCATGGGGATCGAGAACGCCCCTCGGGCCATGTCGCGGGCCGGATCGGGTGACCGTTTCAGGGTCGACCCGGGTTGGTTCGTGGCATAAATGATATAATAATATTATGTTGGAGTTGAGGTCCTAAGACCAAATATTATTACTTTTATTAAATATATATTTTATGTACTGAATATTAATAAAAATTCTTATTAAATATTTTTCATTCTTCTTCATGAATCAAATATAATAATGTCCTAGAGTATATGTCACACTCATAAGATCATAACAGTTCCCTAATATGATGAGAATGTTGAAGTTATATGATGATATTCTTAAATGATGTTATGTGGTGGGATAACTTACTATGATGGGACTCACAGTACATATACTATCATGTGTGAGTACTTGTAATAAAATAAGGCTAATTCTAGTGAAGTTCACACTTGGTAATCTCCAAGATATGAGATTATGAGAACAGACCCACCAATAAGAATTCCACATGTTTTGGTGTCATCAGATATTCATATTTGTGACTGTATATAATGGTCCTTAGACATTAATATCACCATTAATTCATTTCATGACATGTTCAAATAGATTTTCTTATAAAAACTATGATGACATATTTTCACAGCGACGTATGTTATGTTTGGTGCATCATGATTGGCATATTATTAATGCATAATTTGAGAAAGGATTTGTACGTTCCATATTTATGGAAGTTGATATCTCTTCCATTTATTATAGTAGATCTGTCACCCTAAATTACAAGGATATAGTGTAATGAAAGTTTTAGTTCAAATATTCAAAGAAATATATATCAATTATATAGGTTGGTGACACAGATGCGAAACCTACTTGATGAGATATTCTGAAAAAAATATTATATTACACAGTGAGAATTCGTATGTGGTTTTCATCATTGTGGCATAATGTAATATCTCTTGGTTTTCTTGAATCATTTATATATAGTAATCTTGGACATTAGGTAGACCTGCCTAATGTCAAATAGAAAGAATCCCATAGGGTTACACACTAAGTGTTTCTGATGATCTTGATTAAATTTTATTTGAATTTAATTAATTGAATAAATATTAATTTCAAGAAAAATAGATAATTTTATTCACATTTTCTGATCGGAAAATATTTATTATTTAATGAAATATTTGAATTAAATATTTATTTGGGTGTTCAATAAATTTTATAGGAGTTCGAACATGTAACACCCCACAATTATAAATGAATAACATTTTCTTCAACAACGTATGTGACATGCAACACAAAGTGTAGAATGCAATATAACATCACAAGAATTTATGATATATTCACTATATTAAAAGAATTTAATCTATTCTATAGCTTTCATTGTAAGGAATTCCCTGTCTATATTGAGTTACATGCAGTAACAAATTTCTTCGATGGATTGCGTTATACGAAAGACCGAGTTTTACAGAATACAATTAATATTTTTATTTATAATGAAAATTAACTTATAGTATATTAAATTGGAAGTTATTGATAGTAATAACTAACTTATGATGATATATGGTTGAATTCATTGGTTACCAACTAATTACAAATGAATATAAAAACAAATTGAATATAAATGAAATGTTTTTATAAAAAACTATTTTTACGCACCGAATAATTTTTTTATAAATAAATTAAATTAATAACTATTATTAGATGATATTAATTATATTTATATATTATATATTCAATATTTTTTTTAAAATTCATAAAATCTATTTTATATTCATAATATAATAACAAATCCAATTTTATCCATAAAAAGCGGAATTTTTCTAATGACTGTTTTCCTCTTTTTAATGGAATACTTGTTTTAAAAATAAATTTTCACACTTTTATATTTTTTTGGAATAAATAAAATTAAATTTTTAAATATTTATGTAAAAAATATTTTAGGGTGATTTTTTTTTATTTTTCGGAGAAGTTTCTTTTATGTTGAATAGTGGGAAATACTGGATTTTAATTGAAAACTGACATTTCATTTAAATAATTTATAATGTTAAATAATATTTTTAATTGGTTATAATATCATAATAGTTAAAATTTAAGTCTATTTATACAATTTTTGTCATTTTAATCATTTTTATTTTAATTTAGATATTAAAACTTAGTAAACTTTTGAAAAGTGTCACATTAGAAACCCGCTTTGTTCTCACGTCTGTGAGATATACTTTAAATTAAATTCTACCACTTATGTGAGTTTAATTTGAAAAAATAGATATAATATTTTAAATCTGAATAATTTATAATTTCTAGGAAGGATAACTTAAGTTTTTTCACCAAAGTGATTAGTGAAAACAATTAATGTTATAATCACAACGATTAAGGTAAAAATGAGTTTACTTAGTGGTTGATATTAAAAGATAAGTTTCTTAAATTACCCAAAACTTGTAATTTTTTTATATAAATATTTGGACTATATACCCATTTTATATAAAATGTTTCATTATTAGGGTCACATGAGATAAGGGAGACCTCCTAAAAGTTCTTAAGTTTTGGTATTTACAAGAATGCCACTCTTCCTCCACTATAAAAGGGAAGTCACTCCCATCACTTATTCACACATAGCAAGCCATTTGGATCATAAAAAACATTTAAAACTCACTTAAAAACTTTTATAAGCCTTATATTGGGAATAAATCTAAATTAGGTTGGCAGTAGTGAAAATCTAAGGAGGATACCCAAAGAAGAGGTAATGTTTTTCTAAATGCATTTTTATTTTAATTCCTTCCCCACCCCCTTAAAATTTTTCTATATAATGATTATATAATAATATAGGTATAATAAATATAATTATATTATTTATGTTAATGGTATTACCTAAATTTGCACACACTTCCATCAAATGGGATACAGAATCACCATTCATGTGTATGGCATACTACCGCCTCATGAGTTGATGTCATTCATTTTTCAATCATCACCTTTCAAGGTTGAGAATAATGATGGAAATAATATTTATATATGATATATATGATATATATGACATATTTATACTTCTATAATTTTTATATGTCACATAACTTAGTGATTTCTATTTTGTGGGAATGCGATAACTTTGTTTATGTGTACGGTGAACTACCGCCTCACGAGGCGCTGTGATTCATTAATGATTTACATGGAGTGAATTAAATATGGTTTTAATAAAAAAATATTTCATATATATTATATAAAAATTATACATAAATTATAATATATATATATATATATATAATTTACTTTCTTTCAATTCAATGAAAAAATGAAAACAACCTTCATGTGTACCTACAACATACCATCTACATTAACGGTGTATTTCATTTCCTATCAACAAATTTTTTGGATTACTATAAATAAATATATACTAAATATATATGATATTTAAATTATGGTTTAAATTCTTTATATGATTAAATACTGATCTAATTGAGAGGAATAAAAAACAACAAGTCAAAACATACTCGAAAACAAGGCAATCAACACTAGAAACAATGAAAATAATGAAATATTATTAACAAATAGGTGATAAGATGTTATAAAAGAATAATATATGATATTATAAATATTAATATGGTTCTAGAACAAGTTAATAACATGTTTGAAACCACTATTAAGGAGGTTAAAGATAGTATGATCAAAAGGAAAGCACTATGTAAGGGGTTTCATCGCAAATTCATTTCATTGAGGCATATTATAATGTTATACACCTAGTTTATTTTATATGGTGAATATAATGACCTTTGACATGTAATATCATGAATAATCCATTATTATTGGTATTTTATGTTTCAAGTTTAATTATTTCATTTAATGTGGTTTGAATTAAATGTTAGCAAGTGGTAAAGGATTTCCTAACCCAACTCCTTTTCATTGGGTTATATTACTTTCTCATTATCGATAATATTATAATATAATTTGAGAAAATAATTTTGAATATATATAATTGTATTTAAAAATTTTATGGGGATTTATAGTTGATACACACAATCAATTCATTGATTAATTCATATTTCAATGTTATGATCATTTTAAGGGTTTATTTAACAATATCATTCTAATCGAGATTTTTTATTCTTGAAATTCCATTAAAGGAAATAATATGATAATTATTTAATAAAACCATAAATTTTATTCTATTTTGGTTATTCATGATCTTTTTCAGATGATAATACCATTTTTATACTCTTTGGTACTTAAAATAATTAAGAAAATGTTTCAATAAAATCCGAATTCATTTATATCTTCAGTCGAAAATCCATTTTATTACAAAATCATGTTTTCTAAAAATGTTTTCAAAAATATTTTCTTTAAGATATTAAATTTAATTTATTAAAATAAAATTTTACCCATTTTTTATTTTTATAATTTTTTTTCAAAGGAATCTTCTAATCACTTTCCAAATAATGCACTTTTCTAAGCTTTTTATAATGAAAAAAGGAATGTTCTTTTTATCTTGTAAAAAATTTACAGAATTACCTACCATAATTTCATTGAAAATTCCTTTTCGATTTTATGAAGATATTTAAAAAAAATGTATTTAAACTTTATTTTCAAAGAATTTTTTTTCGAAATGTTTTTCAAAATGAAAAGGATATTTTACTCGAGAATTTTTTTAAATATATTTTTTATTTCATCAATGAAAAAACCCTTATTCTTCTTCAAATGGGTATAAATCATATTAAAATCATACTTATTATTCCTATGGATGGTTTATGATTATTTTTACCTAGGATATTATTGAAATTAACTTCCTTGAATAATTTTTGTAGGCATTAACTTCCCCTTGAGTTATTCAATTTCTGATGACCATTAAACATTAAATTTCACCTAAATATCCACATTATTTATCATAGATATGACTATTTCCTAAATTGTATACCATTTTTACCTGTGGTGTTTAATTTTATAGTAATTTGATTATCAGGGGAAACATTTATAAATACATATTCTTTACTCAATAAAGATATTTGATAAGGCACATTATTTATGAATTAAATAGATTCTTTGATATATGAGAAATGCTTTGGACTGGTAGTGACGGGTGTGTCCTGAACATTATATAACCCCTCGATGTATCAAAAGGTCTCATGATATAAATAATTTGGAAAAATTAAATTGGTTTATACCTAAAGTTTTAAACCATATAGTGAAAGGTATTAATAGTATAAGTTTTTATGTGTCTTAGACATGATGTCCAATAATCAAGCATTGGATTCATTGAGAATTTAGTTATTATTATTATTATTATTATTTATCCATGATATTTTTTCTTTGAAATTATCTATGGATGTGTTTCATTTTTTATCTACTAAATGACATGTGCTTCCATTATTTATCATTCCATATTGATTTTTCATTATCGACTTATTTAAATGGAATGCATGCTCAGTTATTTACCTTGTTATGTTGATTATTCTCATTGATTCATTATTTCATCCTCTATACTTAACCCTTACAGAGAATTTGATCTCACCCTTATTTGTTTTCCTTTCTTAAAGATTCCATGAAGTGTACTATGAATGATATACATAGATGTGCTATATGTAATAAAGTTATTCTCAAAAAAATATTATGTTGTAATTTGTGTACTCCAAATGTAATGTAAGACTCATTTATATATATAGTTTACCAATACTACTAAACTTATTGGTCCTTTGGTATCATAATATTGTATCTATACAAATTTAATGGTATTAGGAACCAAATCTAGGCTTTTGTGTTCAGGGTCTCTATAGTTGGTATTAGAGGAAGTTTAGTAGAAACCTTGGAAACTAGATTTTGGAAAACAAATATTAGGAAACATAACCCTGAGGTAGACTTTGAGGATAAGTATTGAATATTATCCTAAAGTTTTGATAATATAGAGATTATGTAGTTTTTCCTAGCAATACATCCCTTTATAGATACTAAAAGTGGTTGTGGTTTTGGAATAAATATACCTAGGGTTAATAACCCAGAAAAGGGAATGTCAGTCTTGACTCGGGCATACCCCGATACATGAAAAAAAAAGCCTTATTTCTAACCTGGTTTGAAACTCTAAGGGGATATTCTTTGGATAATTCACATTTTATTTACGAACTATTATGAAATATTTGAGTATAAAATTAAAATTAATTTCCTAGGTTAAACCATAGACTAAGGAAGGACCAATGTAGAAATAATAGAGATAAATTATTTTTGTAGAAGTATTTTACCAATAGTATTTTGATTACAATAATTACGAAACATATAAGGATTATAGAAGAAATTTTATGTTCATTAACATAAGAGTTATAGATACCATAACAGGTCAATGGATTTAAGATTAAAGATAAGATAAATGACGAAAAAAACTTTTTAGGTTTTATGTCATGTAAGTCTACCAAGATTAAGGATATTTTAGATGAAATTTATGGCAATATAACCCATTAGTTTAGTAAATGTTTTTTTGGAAAAGTTTTTTGAGGAATAATGAATTTAAATTTTATAGGCATAATTTTAATGGCATTTGATAAAATTTAGGGTTGATAGAAAAATAAGATTATTGGACTTTGTGAAAAAATGTTGTATTGAAAACTTTAACAAAAAAAATTAATGATTAATTTCATTTCAAGGATGTCCGTCATATGATTGGGAACATTATAGAAATATATTTTATAAAAAGGAAAAATAGTATATTGAGTGAAACCTACTATATTTGGAAAGGGTATAGGGATTGATCCCTTAACTGTAGGATTATAAGGATTTAACACCAATTACTGACCTAAAAAACATCCTTGTTAATATTTCATTGTTTTTAGTTAAAAAATTTAAAGAATAAATATTAACAATGAATTGGTAGTGTTAATTTTTAGGTTTATAGATTAATTTATTATATTGGATAACTTGTATTAACCATATTGTATTTGGAAAATGGTTAGATATAAGAAGAAAGACTTGCCACTCTTTTGTGGATCTTATGATCTATTAAAATTAAATTCCAGTGCTTTAGGAATAAAAAATTTCATTTTTGGATATATATTTCTCAGAATAAGGGATGAATTAGAAATTAATTGAGTCAAAACCAAAAGATAAAAATGTGTTTATGAAATATAAATCTGAGAAGTAAGTATATTTACTTTTATTTTAAGATAGTAAAATAATTCCTCAACATTAGAAAATAATCTTGAAATAAACTTTTATCCTATTACCATCACTTTTGATGATATCAGTGAACTTTTAACAAATATTAGATTTATGGATTTGTGGACCTCAAATTTCCATTTATCATTCAACTATTTGTGACTAATGAGCTCAATCACTCCCTATAAATATTAATTATTTTTTTATATGTACATATCTTCACATGCGACTAATTTTCTCCTACTTAGAAACCTAGTTATATGTTATTCCATGTGATGTTTTTTACTTTCCATTCTCTCTTATGAAGAGGATATTTTATTAAAAATTTTAATATGTGGGTTTTTACAATAGAACAATTTTCAAATATCAAACCCAAGATTAAGGATATCATGTTTAAATTGAATGAATGTAATTTATGTAGGGAGAATGTAACACCCTAGAATTCTGAATTAATAACATTTTATTTAATAGCGCATGTGACACGCAACACCATGCATAGAAAAGAATATTACATCATGAGACATTAAGATATATCTACTATTTTAAATTAATTTAATCTATTCTATAGATTTCATTACATTCAATTTTTATTTTATCTTGTGGTACAAGAAATAATGAATTTCCTTGATGGCTTGCGTTACATGCAAAATTGAGTTTTACTGAATACTACTAATATTATTATTTAAAATGTAAATTAAATTATAGTCATTAAATTGGAAGTTATTAATAGGATTAAATGACTTATCCAAATATGTGATTGAATTAATTAGTTATCAATTAGTTATAAGTGAATATAAAAACCAATTGAATATAAAGTAAATGTCTTTATAAAAAACTATTTTTATTTTCCAAAGTTATATTATATTTATAAATTAAATTAATTACTATTAGTGGATGATATTAATTAAACTTCTATATTATATATTCAATATTTTTTTCCATTAATCCCATATATTTTATAGGAATAAGATAATAACTAATACAATTTTATGGATAAAAATTTGTATTTTTATAAATGTAGTTTTGCTGCTTTTTAATATCACACTTGTTTTAAAACTAAATTTAAAAAATTTAATAAATTTTATTTGAAAAATAAACTTCATTTTTGAAATCATAATTTCAAAATTATATTAGGGTGATTTTGTTTGTATTTTTCTATGTAGTTTTATTTTTTGATGTATAGTAAAATATACTGGTTGTTAATTGAAAACCGACTTTTCATTTAAATAATTTATGAAGTTAAATTATATTTTGAATTTATTTTAAAGTAAAAATATTTTAAATATACATATGTTAATCCAATTTATGTCATTATAATAATTTTTATATTTAATTTAGTTACAAAAACGTAGTATACTTTTGAAAATTTTCACTTTAAAAACCTGCTTTTCCATCAAATTTACAGGATAAATGTTAAATTAAATCCTAGAAATTATGTGAGTTGAATTTGGAAAAATGAATTCTATATTTTTAAATAGATTAATTTATAATTTATAATAAGGTAGAATTAAATTTTTACCAAATTTTTTAGTGAAAAAAATTAATGTTAAACACAATTAATAAAGTAAAAATGAGTTTACTTAGTTGTTAATCGTAAAGATAAGATGTGGAAATGATAAAAAACCTATAAAAACCCATTTTATGGAAATATTTAGAACATATACCATATTAAATATAAAATGTTTCATTATTGGTATCAAATTAGGTAAGGGAGACTTCCAAATAGTGTTCACTTTTGGGTATTTACAAGAGTGACACTCCTCCTCTATTATAAAAGGGCACTTACTACACTCAATTATTCACACATCCCAACCATTTTTATCATCCAAAATATTTAAATTTCACTTAAAAAATTCCCTAAAATCATAATATGATACTTATATTGTGAATATAACAAACATAGGAAGTAATTAGTGAAAACCTAAGGAGGATACCCAAAACAGAGGTAAGGTTTTCCAAAAAACGTTTTTATTTTAATTGATTCTTCACATAATTAAATTTATTTTATATAATGATTATAATAATATATGTATATTAAATATACCAAGATATTTTTATGTTAAAGTTACAATCTAAAAATTCACAAACTTCCATCAAATAGATTATGAAATCGTCGTTCGTGTGTATGACAGACTGTCACCACATGAACCGATGTCGTTCATTTTTCCATTATCTTCTTTAATGGTTGAGAATAATGATAGAAATATTATTTATATATATGATATATATGGTATTTATGATTTATTTGTTATTATTTAATTATAATATAACACATACCTACATGATTTCTAATTTTTTGGGAATATGATAACATCTTTTGTGTGTACGGTGGACTACCATCTCACAAAACGATGTGATTCGTTCATGATTTACATGGAATGTATTAAGGATGAGTTTAATAAACACATTTAATATGTATTATATAAAAATTATACTTAAATTATATATATATGTAACATTTACTTTTAATTTTTTCAATATGAAAATAAAATGGAAACATTGTTCTGCATATATACGACTTACCATTCCAATGAACAATGTTTTTCATTTCCTATCACTAAATTTTATTGATTACTATAAATAAATATATAATAAATATTTATGATATTTAAATAGTATTTTAAATTATGGATATTATGAAATAATGATCTAAGTGAGAGGAACAAAAAATAACAAGGAAAAACATAATCAAAAAACAAGACAATTAACACCTGAAACAATAAAAATAATAAAATATTATTAACAAATGGGTGATAAAATGTTGTAAAAGTATCATATATGATATTATAGATATTTTTATGGTTCTGGAATAAGTTAATAACCTATTTAAAACCACTATACAAGATGCTAAAGCAAGTACTACCCAAAGAAAAACCCGAGGTAAGGGATTTCGTCTAAATTTCAATTCATTGAGGCATATTGTAATGTTATGAACCTAGTTTATTTTATATGGTATATATACTAAACCATGAAATGTAATATAATTAATAATAAATTACTAATGGTATTTAATGTTTCAATTTGAATTATTTCATTTAAGTGGATTTGAATTAATAGTTACCAAGTGGTAAAGAATTTATTAACCCAATTACTTTTCATTGGGTTATATTACTTCCTCATTGTTGCTAGTATTCTAAGATAATGCGTGAAATTACTTTTGACTACCTATTTTTGTATTTTTAATTTTTTTATATTGATTTATAGTTGATATACATAATCGATTCATTGATTAATTATCACTTTAACATTATGATCATTTTAAGGATTTATTTTACAATATAATTCAAATAGAGATTATTTATTTTTGAAATTACATTAAAGGAAATTATATGATAATTTTTTAATAAAACATTTAAATTTATTATCCTTTGTTTATTCCAGATATTCTTCAAGTGATAGTGCTACATTCCACCTCTTTTTTACATAAAATTATGGAGAAAATGTTTTAATAAAACTCAAGTTTATTTATCTCTTTGGTTGGAAATATGTTTTCTTTCAAAACCGTATTTTCTAAAAATGTTTTCAAAAATTTTATCTTTAACTTTTTCAAAGTGATTTTTTAAAGATATTGTACCTATTTTGTCACGAACCAACCAGGGTCGACCCTGAACCGGTCACCCAAGCCGGCCCACGACATGGCCCGAGGGGCATTCCCGATCCCCACTGGCAGACAACTAGTGCCAGACATCGAAATTAAACAGGTGGGAAATATTTGACCCAAAAGAAAAAAAAAAGCAGCGGAAAAAAATAAATATAACAAAAGAAAATAAATAAAGAACAACCAACAACGCTACTAACCTGACCACGACAAAAACTCCATGTGACCCCGTGGGTCACTCTCCAATACCACAACCAACGTCGCTCAAGGTGAACAAATGAAGCTGGAACCTGCAACAGAACTAAAAATAAGAAAACACTATAGGTGTGAGTATTAAAACTCAGCAGGTAGGCCAGACTAATTCTATTCCCAAGGAACATACCAATAACTAAAGAATTTATCAATTCCAGGTTTGAACTAAATTATATAAAATATTGGTTTCCACACACACTTTCATTTCTAAAACAAATAACAGTCCATTTCCCTTTTTAGTTTAAAAACAAGTTTATTTCTTTAAAGGAACAAGTGCATTTCATTTTAAAAACATTTCTGCAAACAATTCATAAATTCAAATTTTAGTTGTTAGTCAAATGGAAAACCACACACAACACACAACACACACTAAGGGCAATGGAAAATAAGTGGCACACCGGGGCCAGAAATCGAACTAGACCTCTCAAACATCCAACACATAAAAATTAACACTAAAGAAAACATTAGTCGAACCTAGGAGATCGTGAACATTCCAGAATGTACTATACATCTGACTAATCCTGAAAGCATGCTCTAACTCGATAACTTCATAATTCCCCAACGCTTGGCATAGCCCTACATGGCCAAACCGAGGGGCCCAATCCCCATAGCAGCAATAACTCTGTATTCCCCGGCTATGGGGCCACTAGCCAGTGCGTAATTTAAACTAGTGCAACAATCGTTCTCAGAAGATTCACTCACTATGCAAGGTTACCATGTCAACACAAGCAATAAATAAAAGGTGTGTGTCCACAATGTAAATCAATCAGTCATGATGCATAAACATCACATACAGCTCACGCAATCAATGCACACCAAAGATCACCCCTGAATGGGTTTTCCAAAATAATTTATTTCATTAAAGTTTCAAACGGGCCTTCACCAATTTTAAAGCAAAACCTCATTTCTTGAGAAAACTCAAAACACTTGTTCGGAAGAAATCATTTATCTTTAAAACTAGAAGTTCATTTGAAATTCTGTGAGTTATGTTTAAAGGCCAAACAGGAATTATTTCAATACTGGGTGTCCGCTCGTCAAGAAAATGTTTCAAGTGTTCGGTATAAAATAAAAGGCTCCTTTCACACCAAATAATCATATAAACATTAATTATATTATATTATTTCCAATTTATTAAAATTAATAAAACATAAAGAAATTAGTAAATTCTAAATCTATAGGTAAGTGTAGTGGGGGACCTACCTCGGCTCATTGTCCAAACATAATGGCACGTCACGCCTCGCACAGACAGACAAACACGCACAAGCCGAAGACGGAAGTACCACAGGTCTTTCTCTCCGACATGCTGTAACAACCGCACAACTAAAAGGCATAAACTATAAGGCCCCCAACCTTAAACCTTACTTAATCTTGAGTTATTACAAGATTACACATTGAGGATCTTTTCAGGTTTAGAGTTTTAGAGAATTAGATCATAAAACTTTCATTACATTCCACATATAAACAAAGTGGTTACATAAAGATAGTATTCTTCATTCCCATCAATGGAAACATATTTAAAATAAACATGGATTCTTTATTGACACTTCCTTGACACTATCATCATATCATGTACCTTTCCCTTGACCTGTGAAAAACATTTCAAAAAAACTTGGGATGAGCATAAAAAGCTCAGTAAGGGATATAAAAATATGGAAAGGAAACATGGATACATATAAACATAAGGATGAGATCATAATTTACCCATAAAACATAAGCACTTTAACATACCTCATCAAATCATGAATAAATCATAGAAATCGTAAGACATAAAGGTAACTTGATGCATTCATAACATTCTTACGTAGGGAGTAACCCTCTTGGTTACGTTTGGAATACCCATCACAGTATATTCCCTAAAATCTCTTCGGAGAAACCTAAACGTTTCACTCCTTCGCGTTACCCAATGCATTGGAGAGCTATATCGGGCTCACCTGCCCTTAGTTTATCACGGAACCACCCGTCTTCATAATAATGCCCAAGAACCATAACATAATCGTATCACATAAAACATGAATAAAGGAAACATAACATTTCCACATTTCAATCACAAGATATCAATAAAACACAAACAAAATTGTGAAAACCATTTTCAATACCAAAATAAAAGAAAAGTAAAACATGGTATTTATTTTTCTTTTAAAAAGAAGGTATGGCTTGTAGAGGAAGCCGAAACTCAAATAACGGTCACGACGACGGAGAAGTCGTTGTCGCCGCATACTTACGACATAAACATTCCCTTTTTTCGTTTAGTAAACTCTTCGTATAAAAAATATTCCTTTTGAATAAACGTAAAAGTCAAAGGGGTTTATACACCGTATAAAAGAAAGTTGTGTATAAAATAAAATATGCCTCAATGAAAGGAGATTGAGACGAAGTCCCATACCTCGTATCCGACTTGACCCGACCGTTCTTTAATATCCTGAATAATAAACTTGAGTTAATCTCTACTTACTTATGAACCTTTTTCAAGTTAATTATTCCTTTTATACCATGTTATGAACATCATGTAATCATTTAAGTTAATAATGTTCAATTTGTCGGTATTTGGTTCTTAAGTCAAAAATAGACTTCTTACACTTACATGTTGTTAATTTGGTCAAAGGTTCGTTATATCCAGAATGATATTAATTATTTGGATAACATATATATCATATATATTCATCATATACATGTATTTATAATATTACATCACATTCAGAGGTAATAAATGAAATGCACCGTTCATGGAGACGGTAAGCCGTACGTACGCATGAACGCTACTTCCATTTCTATTTCGTATTTTCTGGAATGGAATCATACTGATATAAGAGTATATTATAATTCCAGTATAATAACATATATAATATCATTAACTTTATCCTTTACACATCCCACATATGGTATTAACTAATCAAATCACTTTCAGGGGGCGGTAGTCCGCACTTCCTAAAATGAAGATATCGTGTTTACCCATAATGGAAACCATGAAGGTATGCCCAAAATGAAAAAAATAGAAGCTTAAGGAAAACATAAACATATTATATATAATATATAAAAATAGTGACATCATAATGGCCACCTTTGAAGGTGTTAAATGAGTATTGAACAATCATCGTTTCGGGAGGCAGAATTTCGCCATCCACGGAAATCGTATGTTCTTTAACCATTTGATGTAGTTGTGTGAGAGTTTAGCTCAAATAAATCTTATAAAAACATCCTAGTATATTGAAGATACTGGTGGTGTTACAAAAGAAGTAAATAAAAAGAGTTTAGGGGGTTGGAGAAACAAAATAAAACAAATGAACATGAGAGAATGAATTACCTTTAAAAGTGTAACTCCTTTTGATTTGAGCCTAAAGGCTTCCTTTGAAAGGATTCTGCCCAAAGGGAATCTTCTAGGATGAGGAGAGGGATTTGGAGAGAGTAAATGGGTAGGGGTTGGCCGAGCCAAAGGCTTTAGGAGTGTGTGAAATGAGATAGAGGTGGGGGCCTTTTATAAGAGGAGAGGAGGGGCACTTTTGGAAAGTAAAGAAATATTACTTTATTTGAAAATGTGTTTCGGTTTTAAAAGGTCCCACATTGATATAATTCGTGGATAAGGTGATAAGGGTTATAAATCCACTCATACAATTGGTTTTGGACATGTGTAGTTCATATATTTTACATTATCTTTCCATTTTATTTAAATCGTCAAATAATGATGTCATCGCTGCATCATTATTATGTCATAAATAATTTAATTTATTTAATGTCTAAAAATAATAAAAAAACTACTATGATGTAGGAAATCGTTTTATCTTTCCAATGACTATTTATAATCAAAAATCTGTTCTTTATAACCCTATGTAAAAATTGTTTTCGTAAAACATATTATGTTTGTGTCATTTTTACTTTTACATTAAATAAAAAGTTGTTTATGTCATTTCCCAACCAAAGTGGATCCATGGGGTCCCCAAGTTGACCCATGGCTTTTCCTCGTCGGCCATGACACAACCAATGAGGGTAGGACATGTTTCAAGCTCATCTTATTTTATTAAAGCATTATTTTTACCTTAAACTACACTAATTACCACTAATCGCGATTTAGAACTTAATAAGTTACTATTCAACAAAAAATTATTATAATCTCATTGAACCACATTTTACTTCTTAATGACAACCATGTATGTCGGATTTTTGAAATTTAAAACACAATGATGGCAAAATTTTATTTAAACGGAAAATCAGTCTTTATAAGTACCACTTAGTGGTTTCACTATTCATCAAAAATTGAAGTTTTTTCAGAAAATTACCAAAAATTCACCCTAAGCTATATTTGATATTACGAATTCAAAAATGAATTCTATTTTAAAAAATTCAAAACATATAACTCACATTAATTAATTTAATAATTAATTCCCGCTGTCAGAGCAAATAGCGTGTTTTTATGAAACAATAAGTATCAAAAGATTGACACTAGTTTGAGTCCAATTTCAAAGTCAAATTGATTCCAATGAACACCATTGGATTAAATGGTAAAAAATATTCATATTACACATTAAGACCAATTCAGAAGATAATCTAATCATATAAATAAATTACATTAAAAAGCAGTTTGGATGTAAAATGCAGTATTTTTCACTATTCATTAAAAAATGAACATTGTCAGAAAAATACCAAAAATTCACACACAGTAAATTTTGATGTCCCAATCATAAAGAATACGTTTATTTTGACAAACATAGTTTATAAAATTGTCAAAAGATATATTTAAAAAGGGTTTTCCATCATAAGGTAGTAAAACAATCTTTTAAGAATATTAGTGTATTCCATGCTTAAGATTGGATTTATTTTCATTTTAAGCCTCTAAAACACTATCTTAATAATTAATAGACATAGATAAAAATATCTATTATTCATTAATTACTTGGGATGTTACATCCTTCCCCACTTTAGAAAATTGCGTCCCCACAATTTATTTACTTATCGAATAAATGGGGGTACTTATCCCTCATTGCATTTTCAGATTCCCATGTTGCCTCTTCAATCATGTGGTTTTTCCACAAAACCTTTACCTGGTGAATCACTTTATTCTGTAACACTTGCTCCCTGTGGTCAAGAATCTGGACCGGTTGTTCCTCATAAGATAGGTTCTCTTCCAGCTGAACTACCTCTGGACTCAAAACATGAGATGGATCTGGCATATACTTTCTCAACATCAAAATGTGAAAAACATTGTGTACCTGAGATAAACTCGGAGGTAAAGCCACCCGGTATGCAACTGATCCTACTTTCCCCAGAATTTCGTATGGTCCAACGAACCTTGGACTCAACTTTCCTTTCTTACCAAATCTCATCACACCTTTCCAAGGAGAAACCTTGAGAAAAACATGATCACCTACCTCGAAAGATAGATCCTTCCTCCGGTTATCCACATAACTTTTCTGCCTGCTCTGAGCTATTATCATGTGTTTCTGAATCAGCTGAACTTTTTATGCCATCTCTTCTACCAATTCTGGTCCCATCAACTTCCTTTCACCCACTTCATCCCAGAAAGCTGGAGTTCGACACCATTTTCCATATAATGCCTCAAATGGAGCCATCTGTATACTGGAATGAAAACTGTTATTATATGAAAATTCAACCAAAAAATATGTTGGTCCCAACTTCCCTGATAATCTATAGAACAAGCTCGTAGCATATCCTCCAATGTCTGAATTGTTCATTCTGACTGCCCATCTGATTGAGGATGAAAAGCTGTACTAAAATTTATTTCAGTACCCAACGACTTCTGAAGGCCTTTCCAAAAGTTATAAGTAAACCTGGGATCACGATCCGATACAATGGAGAGAGGAACTCCATGTAACCTGACTATCTCTTTAAGATACAAATGGGAAAGTTGATCAAGAGAGAAAGTATCTCGTATAGCAAGGAAATGAGCAGATTTGGTCAAGCAATTAATAATAACCCAGATTGCATTATTACCTCGAGATGTCTTTGGTAATCCAACAACAAAGTCCATGGATATATTCTCCCATTTCCACTCTGGAACTGGTAAAGGCTGAAGCATCCCTTTCGGTAACTGCCGCTCTGCTTTAACCTATTGACATGTCAAACACTTCACAGTAAAATCAGCAATGTCTCTTCTCATTCCATCCCACCAGTAATACTCCCGCAGATCTCTATACATCTTAGTACTGCCCGGATGAACTGAAAATCTAGAACTATGAGCTTCACATAACAACTCTCTCTTCAACTTTGAATCACAAGGCACACACAATCTCTTCCCAAATCTCAAAACACAATCATTATCAATGTTGAATTCAGGCAACTTACCTTTCTAACCAGCTCTACCTTTTTCTGCAACTCACTGTCTTGCTTCTGTGCTTGCTTGATTCTATCTGATAGAGATGATCTCACTGATACCTGAAACAAAACAGAAGGACTTCATGCACCAACAACTTCTATTCCAAAGTTCATCAAATCCTTAACCAAAGGATCACGTTCCAAATGCAACATTGTTAATGAAGCATTACTTTTTTGACTCAAAGCATTAACCACTTTATTTGCTTTTCCCGAATGGTAATGAATTGTACAATCATAATCCTTGATTAATTCTAGCCATCTCCTCAGTCTCATGTTTAACTCTTTCTGAGTGAATATATACTTTAAACTTTTGTGATCGGTATATATTTCACACTTTACTCCATACAAATGATGCCTCCAAATTTTTAAAGAAAAAACAACAGCAGCTAATTCCAAATCATGTGTAGGGTAATTTACCTCATGAGTTTTCAACTGTCGTGAAGCATAAGCAATTACCTGATCATTTTGCATTAGGACGCAACCAAGTCCTTTCAATGAAGCATCACTGTATATAACAAACACACCATTCCTGGAAGGTAGTGCCAAAATTGGAGCATTCACCAATCTTCTTTTCAATTCCTAAAAACAATCATCACATTCTTTTGTACAGATAAACTTAACACCCTTCCGAGTTAGCTTAGTCATTGGACTAGATAACCGTGAAAAATTTCTAACAAACCTTCGGTAATATCCCTCCAAACCAAGGAAGCTACGAATCTCGGTTACATTTGTGGGTCTTGGCCATTCTTCCACAACTTTTGTTTTTGAAAGCTCAACAGTTATTCCATCTTTAGAAACAATGTGACCAAGGAAAGAAATTTGTTGCAACCAAAACTCACACTTGCTGAATTTCCCATACAGTTTCTTTTCTTTTAAGGTTTTCAAGATAACCCTCAAATGTCTTTCATGCTCCTCTTTACTTTTAGAAAACACCAAAATATCATCAATGAAAACCACCACAAACTTATCCAAGAACTCATGGAAAATTCTATTCATTAAGTCCATGAATATAGAAGGTGCATTGGTTAGCCCAAAAGGCATTACTACAAATTCATAATGGCCATATCTCGTACGGAACGCGGTCTTCGGAATATCTGCCTCCTTTACCTTCAGCTGATGGTACCCCGATCTCAGTTCAATATTTGAAAAAAACTGAGCTCCCTGGAGCTGATCAAACAAATCATCGATATGAGGCAAAGGATATTTGTTCTTAACATTGATATTATTCAAGTCTCTATAATCAATGCAAAGTCTCATAGAACCATATTTCTTTTTAACAAATAAAATAGGAGCACCCCATGGTGATGTGCTAGGTCTAATGAAACCTTTCTCTAATAAATCTTGCAATTTCTCCTTCAACTCTAAAAGTTCAATTTGTGCCATTCGATAAGGGGGTTTTGAAATTGGATTAGCATCAGGAACTAAGTCAACTGTAAACTCAACTTCCCGATCTGGTATTATTCCAGGCAACTCATCAGAAAAAACATCAGGATACTCATTTAACACTGGCACATCATTAATCTGAATAGTTCCTTTATTTTCAATGACGTGTGCAAGGTAACATTCATTTCCATATTTTACAAGTTTCTCGGCCTCTTGATATGTTATCAAAAGTAAGGGTTCATTCCTGTAAACAAGCTGAAAGTCTTTCTGAAAATAAACTTCTTTAGCTCTAAATTCAATCTTAGCATGGTAAATAGAGATCCAATCCATACCCAGGATAACATCAAACTCTACTAGAGGTAGAACAATAAGGTTTGCAAGTAGGTTCTTTCCACAGATAAGGATAGGAAGATTCTTATAAATTCTTTTTTCCTCAACATTTCCCCCAGGTGTTTTTACCAAAAGTTCAGGAGTCATTTCTTGAGATGGTATTCCCATTTTACTAGAAAAGTTTTCAGAGATGAAAGAATGTGTAGACCCCGAATCAAACAACACACTGGCATAATCTGAAAAAACAAACAAAGTACCTGATACAACTTCATTTGATGGCCCAACATCTGCTGAAGTAGTTGCAAAGGATTTCACCACCCCTTTCTGCTTGTAGTCTAACTGCTTCCCATCACTCAAGCTCTTTGTCGGACACTCGTTTTCATTGCGACCCATCTCATTGCACTTATAACATTTCACTAATTTTAAATCAAATTTGTTCTTACCTTCACCTTGATCCTTTTCAGTTCAATCAAGAGCCTTATGTCCCATCTTACCACATCGGTAGCACTTTCCAGAATTCAGAAGACATTCCCCAGCATGCCTTTTTCCACATTTATCACAAACTGGAAACTTAGTTCTCTTACCATAAGACTTTTTTGAAGAATTCTCACCTTTCTCCTGCCACCTCGGTCTCTTCTTCTACTAGTTGTTATAGAACACTTGGTCATCGGCAAACTCCATTTCCACCTTCTCAGCACATCGAACAAGCTTCTCATAACTTTTAAACTCACGAGAAGCTAATTCCCTTCGATATTTTGGCTTTAATCCTGAGTAAAAACGATTGATTTTACTATCAAGGTCTCGGATAAAATTTGGAGCATACCTTGCCAATCGAGTGAACCTTTCTTCATAGGCAGCCACTGAGTCTTCCTCTTGCCTCAATTCCAAGAATTGCTTTTCCATCCTAAGTCGAACAGCCTTAGGAAAATACTTCTCAAGAATCATACCTTTGAATTCATCCCAGTCAAGAGCATCAATCTCATCGGAGTCCCTGATATTTTTAACCATAGACCACCACTGATCTGCTTCACCCTCCAAAAGGTAAATAGCAAGACTAACCTTTTGATTGTCTGAACACCCCATGACATCAAAAATCTTCTCTAGTGCTTTAATCCACCCTTCAGCTAGCACATGGTCAGATGATCCTCTGAATGATGGTGGATGTTGCCTCATGAAATGTTCCACCACTGACATGTTCCTCTATGGTTGATCTGGCTGATCTCGTGCATGGATACCACCACCATTTATCGCTTGAGTAAACTGCGCCATTACTGCAACAAACTGTTCAGTTCCAATTCCGACCATTTCTGGATACTGATTCGGAAGGTTATTTCCTTCTGTATTCCTTCCTAGCACTGCTTCCCTGTTTCCTCTGCGGAAAACAATTCTGAACAAACATGTCTTAGATGAAGCAACATGGTAATCTTTAAATGCTATATCATTTCAATTTTTTTCGGATAATCATTTAATAGAATTATAACTCCTAAAGTTATCTAAACCGACCTCTGATACCAACTATAAGGCCCCCAGCCTTAAACCTTACTTAATCTTGAGTTATTACAAGATTACAAATTGAGGATCTTTTCGGGTTTAGAGTTTTAGAGAATTAGATCATAAAACTTGCATTACATTCCACATATAAACAAAGTGGTTACATAAAGATAGTATTCTTCATTCCCATCAATGGAAACATATTTAAAATAAACATGGATTCTTTCTTGACACTTCCTTGACACTATCATCATATCATGTACCTTTCCCTTGACCTGTGAAAAACATTTCAAAAAAACTTGGGATGAGCATAAAAAGCTCAGTAAGGGATATAAAAATATGGAAAGGAAACATGGGTACATATATACATAAGGATGAGATCATACTTTACCCATAAAACATAATAACTTTAACATACCTCATCAAATCATGAATAAATCATAGAAATCATAAGACATAAAGGTAACTTGAGGTATTCATAACATTCTTACGTAGGGAGTAACCCTCTTGGTTACGTTTGGAATACCCATCACAGTATATTCCCTAAAATCTCTTCGGAGAAACCTTAACGTTTCACTCCTTCGCGTTACCCAATGCATTGGAGAGCTATATCGGGCTCACCCGCCCTTAGTTTATCACAGAACCACCCATCTTCATAATAATTCCCAAGAACCATAACATAATCGTATCACATAAAACATGCATAAAGGAAACATAACATTTCCACATTTCAATCACAAGATATCAATAAAACACAAAAAACATTGTGAAAACCATTTTCAATACCAAAATAAAAGAAAAGTAAAACATGGTATTTATTTTTCTTTTAAAAATAATTAATGGCTTGTAGAGGAAGCCGAAACTCAAATAACGGTCCCGATGGCGGAGAAGTCATTGTCGCCACATACGTACGACAAAAACATTACCTTTTGTCGTTTAGTAAACGATTCGTATAAAAAATATTCCTTTTGAATAAATGTAAAAGTCAAAGGGGTTTATACACCATATAAAAGAAAGTTGTGTATAAAATAAAATATGCCTCAATGAAAGGAGATTGAGACGAAGTCCCATACCTCGTATCCAACTTGACCCGACCATTATTTAATCTCCTGAATAATAAACTTGAGTTAATATCTACTTGCTTATGAACCTTTTTCAAGTTCGTTATTACTTTTATACCATGTTATGAACATCATGTAATCATTTAAGTTAATAATGTTCATTTTGTCGGTATTTGGTTCTTAAGTCAAAAATAGACTTCTTACACTTACATGTTGTTAATTTAGTCAAAGGTTCATTATATCCAGAATGATATTAATTATTTGGATAACATATATATCATATATATTCATCATATACATGTATTTATAATATTACATCACATTCAGAGGTAAGAAATGAAATGCACCGTTCATGGAGACGGTAAGTCGTACGTACGCATGAACGCTATTTCCATTTCTATTTCGTATTTTCTGGAATGGAATCATAATGATATAAGAGTATATTATAATTCCAGTATAATAACATATATAATATCATTAACTTTATCCTTTACACATCCCACATATTTTATTAACGAATCAAATCACTTTCAGGGGGCGGTAGTCCGCACTTCCTAAAATGAAGATATCGTGTTTACCCATAATGGAAACCATAAAGGTATGCCCAAAATGAAAAAAAACAGAAGCTTAAGGAAAACATAAACATATTATATATCATATATAAAAATAGTTACATCATAATGGCCACCTTTGAAGGTGTTAAATGAGTATTGAACAATCATCGTTTCGGGAGGCAGAATTTCGCCATCCACGGAAACCGTATGTTCTTTAACCATTTGATTTAGTTGTATGAGAGTGTAGCTCAAATAAATCTTATAACAACATACTAGTATATTTAATATACTGGTTTTGTTACAAAAGAAGTAAATAAAAATAGTTTAAGTGGTTGGAGAAACAAAATAAAACAAATGAACATGAGAGAATGAATTACCTTTAAAAGTGTAACTCCTTTTGATTTGAGCCTAAAGGCTTCCTTTGAAAGGATTCTGCCCAAAGGGAATCCTTTAGGATGAGGATAGTGATGTGGAGATAGTAAATGGGCAGTGGTTGGCCGAGCCAAAGTCTTTAGGAGTGTGTGAAATGAGATAGAGGTGGGGGCCTTTTATAAGAGGAGAGGAGGGGAACTTTTGGAAAGTAAAGAAATATTACTTTATTTGAAAATGTGTTTCGGTTTTAAAAGGTCCCACATTGATATAATTCGTGGATAAGGTGATAAGGGTTCTAAATCCACTCATCCAATTGGTTTTGGACATGTGTAGTTCATAGATTTTACATTATCTTTCCATTTTATTTAAATCGTCAAATAATGATGTCATCGCTGCATCATTATTATGTCATAAATAATTTAATTTATATAATGTCTAAAAATTATAAAAAAACTACTATGATGTAGGAAATCGTTTTATCTTTCCAATTACTATTTATAATCAAAAATTTGATCTTTATAACCCTATGTAAAAATTGTTTTCGTAAAACATATTATGTTTGTGTCATTTTTACTTTTACATTAAATAAAAAGTTGTTTATGTCATTTCCCAACCAAAGTGGATCCATGGGGTCCCCATGTTGACCCATGGCTTGTCTTGGTCGGCCATGACACAACCAATGAGGGTAGGACATGTGTCAAGCTCATCTTATTTTATTAAAGCATTATTTTTACATTAAACTACACTAATTACCACTAATCGCGATTAAGAACTTAATAAGTTACTATTCACCAAAAAATTATTATAATCTCATTGAACCACATTTTACTTCTTAATGACAACCATGTATGTTGGATTTTTGAAATTCAAAACACAATGATGGCAAAATTTCATTTAAACGGAAAATCAGTCTTTATAAGTACCACTTAGTGGTTTCACTATTCATCAAAAATTGAAGTTTTTCAGAAATTTACCAAAAATTCACCCTAAGCTATAATTGATATTACGAATTCAAAATTGAAGTCTATTTTAAAAAATTCAAAACATATATGTCACATTAATTAATTTAATAATTAATTCCCACTGTCAGAGCAAATAGCGTGTTTTTATGAAACAATAAGTATCAAAAGATTGACACTAGTTTAAGTCCCATTTCAAAGTGAAATTGATTCCAATGACCACCATTGGATTAAATGATAAAAACATATTCATATTACACATTAAGACCAATTAAATAGATAATCTAATCATATAAATAAATTTTATTAAAAAGCTGTTTTGATGTAAAATGCAGTATTTTTCACTATTCATTAAAAAATGAACATTGTCAGAAAAATACCAAAAATTCACACAATGTAAATTTTGATGTCCCAATCATAAAGAATAAGTTTATTTTGACAAACATAGTTTATAAAATTGTCAAAAGATAGATTTAAAAAGGGTTTTCCATTATAAGGCAGTAAAACAATCTTTTAAGAATATTAGTGTATTTCATGCTTAAGATTGGATTTATTTTCATTTTAAGCCTCTAAAACACTATCTTAATCATTAATAGACATACATAAAAATATCTATTATTCATTACTTACTTGGGATGTTACATAAACACAGACTCAAAAAAATTCAAATGAACAAACGACACAAACACCAAATCGACATGCTTCCAAAACACAACTTTCACCATCTACATTATTTAATGGAATGCCTGCACCATTTATGAAACACCACTAAGTGACACAAAAAGAGTTTACACCAAGAACATGTCTTATTTAATATAAACAAACTACTTTAAAAATAAACGCATATTCAACACTTTCAAAAAACCACTTTCCTTCCATCCAAATTATTCAATAAATCACTAAACTGTATATTAAATCATTTCAAGAAAAACCAAAAAGACTTCACACCAAAATACACATAAAATCCGCCTTTTGAAACCAAAAGTACACCATGAACCATTTCACACCCAAATCTGCATCACATGAATGACTTGATAAATCATTTAAATAGCACAAAGAACATTATTAAAATAATTTAAAATTAATTTCAAGCACACACAACAAGGAGAACGCACTGAAATAATAATTTTCCACTTGAACACAAGTAAAAACACTCCAAGAATACATTTCGCACCTCAAAATTTGATCAAAGAACACATTTTTAAAACAAAATAACATAATAAATTAATAAATTGTTACAAGGGTATAGAACCACATACCTTGAGTTAGAAAACATCAATATCTTGGTGTAAAACCAAAATATCACATTAATCACACCACAAGAAACCATGAAGAAATCATAAAACAAGAATTCAAACAAAAAAGAATCCAAATAGAGATTAAATAGAGACCCCAAATGAATCATATACCCGCCGGAAGGAAACAAAACTCAAAATAAGGCTAAATAACTTAACCGAAGGGGGGGGGGGGGGGTTGTGTGCCGGAGAGAAGGTAGGCCAACAGGGGGGAAGATCAGTGCAAGAGGTGGCACGAGGTCTGCTGGAGGTCAGGGCAGAGGGCCCTGGATGGGTGCAGGGCAGGCCGAAGGTGCCAGGTGGGACAAGGGGGTACCAAGGGGTGGTGGAATATTGGAGCAAAGAGGATGGGGGAAAGGGGGTGCCAGCTGCGGGGAAGAGCTAGGTGGAGGCGTCCTGGAGCTGGCTAGCAGAGTTGGTCAGTAGGCCGGATGCATGCGGAGGTGATACCGGGAGGAAGCCGCTGGAGAGCCTGGTGCGCCGAAAGGGAATCCGAAGGGGGGGGGGAGAGCAGGCCTATAGGGCGTGAGGCTGGGGTGGGGCTGGTGGGGCGTGCATAGGCGTATGAAGGGGAGGGAGCAGCTCATGCATAGAACGGGGAAGGGGCGGCTCGTGCAAGAAATGGGGATCGGGGCGGCGGCTCACGCAAGAAAAGGGATGGGGGTGCCATGGGTAGCCAGGGTTTCCTCCCTTTAATTTTTTTCATTTTGTAATAATAATAATAATAGAATTACAAATAATAATAATAATAATATAAAAAACAATAATTACAATTACGATAATATAAACAATAATAATAATATAATAATAATAACACAATAATAATTGAAATAATAATATATAGAATAATGAAATAATAATAATAATAATAACAATTATGATTATAAAAATAATAATAATAAGCAATTGCACGACACTAGGGTCGGTTGCACGGCTATCGCGGTGACCAGGAATGGGTCTGAAACCCAGTAAAAACATTAAACGTTAATTTTTTTGATATGGGACCCATCTCGGACCTTGGCAAGAGAACCCAGGGCCAAGAATTAAATAAATAAAAAATAATTAAATTTTGGGGTGTGACAATTCTCTCCACCACCGACACTTTCTGCCCCCAGAAAGTCACCCAGCTGAACAATAGATAAAACAGGAGAACATGCCCGGTTGAAACTGAAAGAAACCACAATATAAGAAAACGGGAGAACACGAGAGTGTTCTTCCCACCACAAGAATTCAACTAGTTCATAAATTTAACACCTAAACATACCACCCTGGGAGGGGGGGGGGAGGGGGGGGGGGGCGACCCGAGAAATCCCAACCGATCTGAACTAACTTCGACATCACGAGCAAACAACACCTTCACCGAAACCTGGCACTCTCGACCCAGACCAAAAAACCCCACACTAGAGAAAAAAACCACCGAGGAGAAAATGACCCCAACAGTGAACCCAAGTATAACCACACGACTTGACTCCTCCACATGCACTTAAATCTCCAAACGAACACCGCCAAACCAAGACCAACATATACAAGGGTCAAACACACTTTTAAGAAAATGTACGATTCAGAAAACCATGATCAGAAAAACAAAACTTGTTCGATTACAACATAACATGTTTACTATAACTCAACGATGAAACTATGAACATACAACAATGTAAAAACTTTAATAGTACAAAAAAAAATTAAAAGACTTTAAATGACATGGAACACAAGACCCAGACCATGGCTTCACACCCCTGACAACCCCTGAATGCACGCGAGCTTCACCCCAAGGCCTATGGCTAGGGCTCTGGTGGCTGAAGCATCTCATGCCTCACAGTCAGGCACTGAAATTCCTCCGGTCACAAAATCTTCTTCAGGAAATTCTTCCTACAGAACTTCTGTATATGACCCAAGAACCCGCAACGATGACACGTCTTTGGAGGGATGCGACATGACGGCTTCACGTGCCTAAACTGGCCACACTAGTGGCACACCACTGAACGGTCTGATGAACTAGAAGCCAGAACCACAACAGATGACTCTTTAGAAACAAATTCACCTGACACACTCTGCTCGCCAGGTGGGGGATCTTCACGAGAAACTGGATACGGTGGATTGACAACTGTTTTCACTCCGGAGACCAACTCGGCTAAGAACACCTCATGCACCAACATCTCAAAAGTAATGCTCCCAAAAAGGAAGGACTTGTTCCTTGATCTCTAGAAAAGGACCCTTGATGAAGGGAGAAGTCTTCATCCTGTCCCGCGACACTACCCCTGGAAAAAGAGACATAAGATCCTTGAAATGGTCAACATACACTTTCATCATCTGCTGGCCATGTTGAACAAGCATGAGCTCTTCCATTTTCTTTGTCTTCACCTCCATGAGTATAAACCATCAAACGGAGACGACTTTAAAGACATACCACATCATCCCAACTTGTAGTAAAGTCGGGGCAAACAACTCCTACTCGTCTAGAGATGGACCTTCGAACAGACCCAAAACAGCATGCACTCTAACAACTTCGGGAGTTCCCAATACCCTGAAGAAGTGCTCGAACTATTCAAGACACTCCACTGTCTCCAACAGGCTCCAATCACCATGGAGGATAGACAACGTCCGAGAAATACCAAAAACTAGGTAGGACTCATCAAAACTCTAGGGACCTTTCTGGGCTGAATTCTTGAACAACGTATAAAACACCAATCCGAAACCGATATCATTCAAAACAACGTCAATAAAGCACCCTCATCCAAAAACAACCAGCTCAAATCCAAACCAAAAACAAACACAACCCCCAAAACCGCTTTTCATTTTATATTTCAAAACCACCTTCTTTCAAGGCTACTTTTCAAATACCAAATCCACTTTTCAAACCAAAATCACTTTCCAAAACCATTTTCCTCTTACAAAGCCAATTTAGAAAACAAGGTCAAGCCTTTAATTTCAAACACACCTAGGTAATTCCATGAAATGTTGCACATGTCTTCATCCACTTTCATTCATACATACCAACATGCACTTTCCACGCATCCTCCCACATGTGCAAACGTTCATAAAGAGTACATGAGGTTTCACCCCAAACCATTCTCGACCAAATTCCAAGAAAACACTAGTTTTACAAACCAAAGGATTTCAGTTTTAAAACCAATTTCATAAATTTAAAGTCATTTAAAAGAAATCAGTCCTATTTTCACAAACATTTTTTTTTCATTTCCAAAAACGAACTTACAACAACCAAAACTAAAATGACACTCAACTTGCATAAAACCACCGGAGTGAGGGACTAGCGGTCACAATTAACCTGAAGACATGGTAGTGGGTCATGCCCCAAGTAAGCATCAACAACTAGGAGGGATTCATACCGAGTACCCGGACTCCACATGGGTCACTACTCCATGTGAGATCATGATTTAACATCAGTCTACCTCTGTTGTCATCCCTTAATCAAAAAAAAACATGAACGAAACAAAGACTCAATTCCTGGACTATCCCTGGCGACTCGAGGTGTGGAACGGGTGAGGGTTCATGACGTCCTTCCCATACCTACCACTCGAGTCCCGACGCACGTAATCTCCATCTACTAGACATCCCAAATAACAACCTCCCCTCTGATACCATTTTGTCACGAACCAAACCGGGTCGACCCTGAACCGGTCACCTGAGCTGGCTCGCGACATGGCCCGAGGGGCGTTCCCGATCCCCACGGGCTGGAAACTAGTGCCAGGAATCAAAATTAAACAGGTGGGAATGATTTGGCCCAAAAGAAAAAAACTATGTAGCGGAAAAAAAAAATAGAACAAAAACAAATAAATAAAGAACAACCAACAACACTACTAACCTGACCACGACCAAAACTCCATGTGACCTCGTGGGTCACTCTCCAATACCACAACCAACGTCACTCAAGGCGAACAACTGAAGCTGTAACATGCAACATAACTAAAAACAAGAAGACACTATAGGAATGAGTATTAAAACTCAGTAGGTAGGCCCGACTAATTCTATTCCCATGCCACATAACAATAACTAAAGAATTTATCAATTCCAGGTTTGAACTAAATTATATAAAATATTGGTTTCCACACACACTTTAATTTCTAAAACAAATAACAGCACACTGCCCTTTTTAATTTAAAAACAACTTTATTTCTTGAAAGGAACAGGTGCATTTCATTTTAAAAACATTTCTGCAAAAAATTCAGAAATTCAAATTTCAGTTGTTAGTGAAATGGAAAACCACACACAACACACAACACACACTAAGGGAAATGGAAAAGAAGTGGAACACTGGGGCTAGCAACCGAACTAGACCTCTTAAACATCCGCAACATAAAAATAAACACTAAAGAAAACATTGGTCGAGCCTAGGAGATCGTCAACAATCCAGAACGTTCTATACATCTGACTCATCCGGAAAGCATGCTCTAACTCGATAACGTCATAATGCCCTAACGCTGGGCATAGCCCTGCATGGAATAACCGAGGGGCCCAATCCCCATAGCAGTAATAACTCAGTATTCCCCTGTTATGGGGCCACTAGCCAGTGTGTAATTTAAACTAGTTCAGCAAACGTTCTTAGAAGATTCACTCACTATTCCAAGTTCCCATGTCAACACAAGCAATAAAAAAAGGGGTGCGTCCACAATGTAAATCAATCAGCCATGATGCACAAACATCACATAAAGCTCACACAGTCAACGCACACCAAAGATCACCCCTGAATGGGTTTTCCAAAAAAATTTATTTCATTAAAGTGTCAAACGAGCCTTCACCAATTTTAAAGCAATAACTCATTTCTTGAGAAAACCCAAAACACTTGTTCCGAATAAATCATTTATCTTTAAAAATAGAAGTACATTTGAAATTCCATGAATTATGTTTAAAGGCCAAACGAGAATTCTTTCAATACTGGGTGTCCACTCGTCAAGATAATGTTTCAAGTGTTCGGTATAAAATAAAAAACTCTTTTCACACCAAATAATCATATAAAAATTAATTATATTATATTATTTCCAATTTATTAAAATTAAAAAAACATCAAGCAATTAATAAATTCTAAATCTAAAGGTAAGTGAAGTGGGGGACCTACCTCGGCTTTTTGTCCAAACATAATGGCACGTCACGCCTCGCACAGACGCACAAACACTCGCAATCCGACGACCGAAGTACCATGAGTCTTTCTCGCCGACACGCTGCAACAACCGTACAACTAAAACACGTAAACACGGACTCAAAATAATTCAAATGAAAAAACGGCACAAACACCAACTCGACATGCTTCCAAAACACAACTCGCAATATCTACATTATTTAATGGATTGCTTGCACCATTTATGAAACACCACTAAGTGACGCAAAAAGGGTTTACACCAAGAACATGACTTATTTAATATAAACAGACTACTTTAAAAATGAACACATATTCAACACTTTCAAAAAACTACTTTCGTGCCATCCAAATAATTCAATAAATCACTAAACTGTATATTACATAATTTCAAGAAAAACCAAAACGACTTCACACCAAAATACACATAAAATCCCCATTTTGAAACCAAACGTACACCAAGAACCATTTCACACCCGAATCTGCATCACATGAATGACTTGATAAATCATTTAAACAGCTCAAAGAACATTATTAAAATAATTTAAAATTGATTTCAAGGGTGCGAAACAAGGAGAATGCACCGAAATAATAATTTCCCACTTGAACGCAAGTCAAAACACTCCAAGAATACATTTCACACCTCAAAATATGATTAGAGAACACATTTATAAAACCAAATAACAAAATAAATTAATAAATTGTTACAAGGGTATGGAGACACATACCTTGAGGTAGAAAACATCAATATCTTGGTGCGAAACCAAAACTGCACGTTAATCGCACCACAAGCAACCATAAATAAATCCTAAAACTAGAATGCAAACTAAAAAGAATCCAAATAGAGATTAAACAGAGACCCCAAACGAATCATATACCCACCGGATGAAACAAAACTCCAAAGAAGGCTAAAGAACTTAACCGAAGGGGGGGGGGGGGGTTGTGTGCCGGAGAGAAGGTCGGCCAACAGGGGGGGGGGTGGATCGGTGAAAGAGGCGGCGTGAGGTCTGCTGGAGGTCAGGGTGAAGTGTTCTAGATGGGTTCCAGGCAGGCCGAAGGCACTAGGAGGGACAAGGGGGAACTAGGGGGTGGTGGCCTATTGGAGCGTGGAGGATGGGGGAAAGGGGGTGCCGGCTGTGGGGAAGAGCTAGGTGGAGGCATCCTGGAGCTGGCTGGAAGAGCTGGTCAGCAGGCCAGATGCAGGCGGAGGTGATACTGGGAGGAAGCCGCTGGAGTGCATGGTGCGCCGACAGGGAATCCAAAGGGGGGGGGGGGGGAGAGCGGGCCTGTAGGGCGTGAGGCTGGGGTGGGGCTGGCGGGGCGTGCACATGCGGATGAAGGGGAGGGAGCGACTCATGTAGAGAACGGGGAAGGGGCGGCTCGAGCAGGAAATGGGGATCAGGGCGGCGGCTCACGCAAGAAACTGGATGGGGGGTGCCGCGGGGAGCCAGGGTTTCCTCCCTTTTTTTTCATTTTGTAATAATAATAATAATAGCATTACAAATAATAATAATAATAATAATAATAATATATAAAAAATAAAAATAAAAATTACAATAATATAAACAATAATAATAATATAGTAATAATAACACAATAATAATAGAAATAATAATATATAGAATAATGAAAAATAATAATAATAATAATGACAATTATGATTATAAAAATAATAATAGTAAGCAATTTCATGACACTAGGGTCGGTTGCGCGGCTACCATGATGACCGGGAACGAGTCCAAAACCTAGTAAAAACATTAAACGTTAAAATTTTTGATCCGGGACCCAGATCAGACCTTGATGAGAGAACTCGGGGCCAAGAATTAAACAAATAAAAATGAATTAAATGTCATGGTGTGACATATTTTGTCTTTTAATTTTTTTCAAAGGAATCTTCTTATGGATTTCCAAAAAAGTCATTTTTCTAACATTTTTACAATGAAAAGGGAATGTTCTTTTTACCTTGGATGAAATGTAGAAAATCACCCACCATTATTTATTCAAAAATTAATTTTCATGTTTAAGAAAAAAAAATTAATGATTTTTTTAAAAGTGATTTTCAAATAAAATTATTTTCAAAATGTTTTCAAAATGAATGTATATTTTCCTCAAGCATTTTTAAGGTTATTTTTTTTTCATAAATAAAAACAACCCTTAATCTTTATCTAATGGGTAAATATCATATTAATACCATCCTTATTCTTCATTTGGATGGATTTTGATTATTTTGAGAAAGGATAATATTTAAATTCATCTCCTTGAATAATTTTTAGTCACTAACTTCTCCTTGATTTATTCACATTCCCGTGACCATTGAACTTTTAATTTACCCTAAATAGCCACATTATTTATCATGGATATTATTATTGCCTAAACTATATACCATTTTTATATATAGTGTTTACTTTGATAGTTATTTGATTGTCTATGGAAATATTGATAAATCCAAATTCTTTATTCAATATGGATATTTGATAAGGAACTTTGTCTATGAATTAAATTGATTATTTTATATATGTGGAATTATTTGGACTATCAGTTAATGGTGGGGCACAAAATTTATATATCCCCTCAATGTATTAATGGGTCTCATAAGACAAATTAGTTGGATAAATTAAATGAGTTTCTACCTGTAGTTTTGAACTGTATTTTGAAAGGTCTTGATGGTGTAGGTTTTCATGTGCCTTAGACACAACGTCTAATAATTAAGCATTTCCTTCATTGAAAATTCAGTTATTATTAATATTTATCCATGAAATTTTCACCTTTTCATTTTTATGGATGCATTTAAATCATATTTTTATTGATTAAATGGAATGTGTTTTAGTTATTTACATTTCCACATTAATTTTTTATCCAATTATTAAAATGGAATTTGTACTGAGTTATTTAAATTTTAATATTGATTATTCTCATTGATTCATTATTACTTCTACGATACTTAAACCTTAATGAGAATTTGATCTCACCCTTATTTTGTTTCCTTTTCATAGGATTCCATGAAGTGTACTAAGAAATATATATAGGTATATTCTAGATGGAATAAAGTTATTCTCAAAAAAATATGAATTAATTTGTATATTCCAAATATAATGTAAGACTCATTTATGTATCTAGTTTATCAAGAATACTAAACTGGTCAGTCCTTTGGAATCTAAGTCCAGTATCTTTTCCAATGTATGGGTATTAGGCACTTCCTTCGGGATTCTGGGGTTAGGGTCTCTATAGAACAGACCAAGACTGTGTCCATTGATAAATATTAATTGACATGTCATTTAAAAAATATTTGTTAATGTGCAAGTTGGAACACACTTAATAATAATAATAATAATAATAGTAATATTTTTTCACGGGGTTCATTAAAGGTTATAGTATTATTTAAGGGATTATATGAAATTAAATATCTATTTTTACCCTAAACCCAACCTATATAAATAGATGATTATGTATATTGTGTTGGGTGTGGAATTGAAAATAGAGAATTTTTTCCCATAATGAATTCTATATCAACTCCTCCTTTTATATCCCTCTCAAAAAAAAAATTCAAGAGAGATTCCTTCAAGACCAAAGGATGATATATCAACACAGACAACACAAGAAAATCAATTCACCATGCTAGCACCAGGAGAATGATTGGTGTTTCTTGGAAATTAAACGAGAAAGTGTGGATCACAAGTAGAGGGATTATATCCTTAGATTACCGCATCACAATGAAAGAAATATAATAGGGTCTTATTGGGTGATAAAAATTCACATCGATGAAAGATATTAAGACGAAGTATTCATTTCATTCAATATTCAATAAATTAATTCTAAATTCGATGTACAAGATCTTCACTCTGGGTTTCATGCATAGAAATATTAAAATAAATTTTAATACATCACCAACCACCACACACTTCTATAGAACCAAGAATAGAAAAGTGGTGTCATTGAGGTCACATTTTAAATTTATAATTACTTATTTTATTGTTTACCCATATGTAATCATGGTTGAATTTTCATTTCATATTATTTTTTATTTAATACATTTTTAAATAACATGTTATCGACATATTAATAAAGTTTGTTCAGTAATTCATTTTATTAATGGTCTAAGAAGAGATGAAGAATGAAATGAGATTCCATTGGTTAATGATTTTTTTGGATGATAAGATAAGGTTACATAATGTGTAGTTGGAGTGCATGTCGTGTACTCTAGTAAACCACACCTAGCCATGCCACAGTATACACGACATACCACTTATTTATTTTACATAGTGTATGTCGTGGGTTGACTAGAAAAACAGTTACACTATTTTTGGATTACATGCTATGTATATGATGTACCCATCATGTAGTCTTCACAGGTTTATGACATAAATCACGCAATATGTGTGGTCATCACACATGGTAAAACTACATGAGACTAACAACCTATATTATTTATGATATACATGTTGTGTATGTTGTGTACAAAACATCTAGTTAATCAATTACCATGTCCTAGATACACGTCAAGTCCATGGTCCAGTTATATGGTCACATAACATTAGAGATACAAGGTGTGTAGGTTGGGGAATATTTTATGTAGTCTCTCACTCGTGAACACACCGAGTCTTTGGGTAAAATTTTATGTAGCTAGCTTGTACACATCATGTAATCCATTGAGATACAGATTGAAGACCTATATGAGTATCTTGGGTAAACATAAAAAATATACAGAGCGTGTAGTTAGCATGTACACGCCATATAGTCTTACTGATTCAACACACCGAAGCCCTAGGTGTGCGACCTAGATACATTGAAAGATAGGTACATGAAATGCAAGTAGATAGTACAATCCATGTTTTGTCCCAATTACTGGAATAATTAAATTGTATTAAATTGAAAATTTCAGTATTAAAACATTATTTATTTTACTGGAAATTTAAGTGTTTGGAAATTTAATAAGTGTTTTAAATAATTCTAAATTCTTAATTAATTTATTATAATTAATTTTTAACTATTGCCTTTTTCATTTATTTTTCCATTAATTCGTTTATGATGGTTACCTCTAAATTAATTCAGATAGCCATTAATATTAAAGGGAATTAATTAATTAATTAATTCATTAATTAATGCAAGTGTGTTTATCTTAATAGTAAAGAACATATAAAAAAATGAAGGTTATCCATGTACCTTTTCATATATGTTGCATGTATAAAAATTCAGGTGCTAGAACAAGACCAGTGTATGTGTTGGAATTATTTTAATTTCATTTATTTCATGGAACTTGAATTATTTATTACAAAACTAAATTTGATGGTCTACAAGTCATACCTTCCTCAATTATCATGTAGGACCTGTATGTCCAAGGATATTTATGTAATACCCCTTTCACCAATCCTTTGGTTCCCTTCACATGCATGTGATTTATAAATATTTGTAATTAATGGAGATTCCCAAGGTTCATGGATGTGGTTCAAGATAAAACCATAATGATTCCAACTGTGGTGGTACAAAGGTGGACATGTGGAATGCTATAACTCATGCCAAGACTAGAAACATGAGTTATTTCCTCTATTTTATAGGTTGATTTAATGTTTTATCATTAATGAAACCATTGGATAAAGTTTATGAATGTGTTAATTAATTAATTAATTATTTCTATCTATGAAATTATATTTTATGGATGCAAGTCCATGATCTCATAAATAAATTAATTAATGTGAGAATATAGAATTTAAATAAATTAATTATGGTTCAATGTTTTATCCAACAAGAATAATTAATTAAGTAACATCCCCTTAATGTTAACAGGACATGTAAAATACAAAGAAAGATAAAATTTATGCATAATAAATTAAAATCCATCAAATAAATATTAATTCAGACATGTCTTTCCATTACTCAATTAGGAATGAAATCCTTAGAACTATGTGTTTGTTGCACCCTCCTTGTGATACTTACTTTTAACATGGAGTTCTTATGAGTGTTATGGGTTGACTTAACCATATTACATCAAGATAAGTATCCCTCACTAGACTTGATGTAACATAGAGGAAAGTGTTGAGGAAATTCAAGTCAAGATTTTAGGATAGGAAAGTCCGGTCAATGGATCAAGGAGCTGCAAGCCCACAGTTGTAAAAGACCTTCCCACCTAAATACCTTCATGAATCTTGACCAACCCTCATTAGGGTTATGAAAATGGGAATATGGATCCTATCCACTGGAATGTCCTAGCAACCAGACATTCTAAGTTAAATGGTGAGGGCTATAGGGACTTGATAAAATAGTGGCAGATTTAATAACAAATAAATTAATTTTTTATTTCTTACATAATTTGTAATAATGAAATGGTAATAACAATATGCTATAAAATTTTATAATAAAATGGAAATATCCTCATCCATACTATAGATACAATCAATATTGGATAAAGAAAACCTCCTCACTAGTAGTAACTTCCAAGAGTAGTTTATAATCCTTCGAGTTATGTTATTCCATTCATAGAAATCTTATGTACTAGAATCCCCAATTCCTGATCATCCTGCCTAGGAGGTGAGTGATGAAACATTCATTATCTATGAAAAACATTTGAGTGATGCCATCAATGATAAATTTTTGATGATTTCGTCTATGTCTAGTGAACTCATTAAGTATCATGAAAATATGGATGCATATAGAACTCTTGAGCATATTAATGGTATTTACTAAGAGAGGCCATAACAGGAAAAATTTGAGATATCCGAGGTGATATTTTAAAGAAATCTTGGACAGGGTTCCCTAGCAAGGTCTCACACATTCAAGCTCATTATCTACATTGATCACTTAGAGGTTCTAGGGTTTAAAGTCTATAAATAAATAGGCACGGATCTCATTATTTCATCACTCCCTTATAGATTCTCCATATTTTTATAAATTGTAATATAAAAAATGTAACACCCGAGTTTTTTATAAGAAATATTTTTTATGTATTATGTTATATGCAACATCAACGGAATATTTCATTACACAGAACACTAGCTTGGCTTGATTTACACGCAATCATGACCTTCCATGAGAGCGTGTGTTGTACGCAATGCCAAGTTTCACTAAACAACGATATGCTATTAAAATATTATATAAACTAGCTGTTATGAATAGTAATACCCACTTTTTTGAAAATTTATAAATTTTATCTTTCAAAATGGACTTCATTTTTGGATTTGGAATATCAAAATTAGCCTCGGGTGAATTTTTGGTATTTTTCTGAAAACATTCAATTTTTGATGAATAGTGAAAACACTGGGTTACTATTTAAAACCCGACTTTCTACTTAAATAAATTTTTATTTTATTTAAATTTATTTTAGGTAAAAATTGATTCATTATACATATATAAGTTCAATGTAATTCATTGGAGTCATTTTATAATAATTTTAGATAAATATAAAAATTTTATTGAACTTTTCACCGTCTTTTACCCACCTCCTAGGACAGTTTGAAAATTTACATCAAACATAATTTTACCACTTCTGTGAGTGGAATTTCGAAAATCCGAGAGACACGGTTAATATCAAGGAGTAAAATGTGGTTCAATAAGATAAAAATAATTTTTGGTGAATAGTAACTTTTTACTTTTATTTACCACGGTTAAAAGTAAATAGGGTAATTAAGGGTAAAAATGATATTATTATCACCCTCAAACATGTCCTAATTCTATTGGATAAGTTTAATTCTACGAAAAACAACCTTAGGAATAAAATATGACCATTTAGGTCCACTTGTATTAGATTAGGACATTTAATATTATTTTATTTAAAGAAGAGTTAAAATTGTTAAAATCAAAGTTTAAAAACTAAAACATTTTTAATATAGGTTTATAAATAATATAAATTCGAGTATAAATATTCATTATAAAGATAAATAGATTTACTATATAATGGTATTTTATTTGTAATTTTTAGACATTAAATAAGTTAATTTATTTATGACACAATGATGATGTAGTCATTACCTTATTAATGAAATGTTTACATAATTGATGTTACAAATACCCAAATAAATGTAATTTGAAACTTTTCATGAATTAAAATAATTTTATAGGTTAATAGGAAATGTTAGTATTGATTTAATTAACTTTTTTCTAACTAATAATTCTGTTATGATTTTCACAAAAATCAATTACCAAATAGTGTCAAAATTGACATAAAATAGTTTTTAAACAAATATTATATTATTAATTTTTATTTTATTCCTAAAAATCTAAGGTTTGGAAAAATGACTTATATAAGGTTATATATATTAATAATTAACCACTTGGGGTTCGTTTGGCATGTTATAGTAAGTTTATTAACCATATAGTGTAAGAAAACAAGAAGACACGATAAAAGTCAAATTATTTAACTTAGAGTTAAATCTAAATTATAAGGTTACAACAGTAACCTAAACTTGTCTAAAATCTATTTGTTAAGAGGATTTCGACCCATGACCACCTTAGCTTCTAAATAAATCATTTTGGATCTATTAAAAACCAAATATGACTAGATTATAAAATAATATTTTATGTTTTTCCAAAGGTTCCCCTCTCCTCCCTTATAAAAGGGAACCTCCTCCCTCTCCTCTTTACACAACTTTGAGCCTTAAAGCTAGAACAAATCCTGCCAATTTCCCTTCTCAACTTTTCTAGAAACATCCTAGAGGTACTGGTCTTCATCAAAGGCCATCTTTAGTGCCCTAAGAGGAGGTTAAGAAGAGGCGTTTCCAAGAAGAGGTAATGTCCTTTACCGACTCTTTCAACTTTATTTCTTCTTCTACTTATTATTATTTAGTTGTTTCATTATGAAGTAATAACATAAGTATCAATAATATACTAATATGTTATTATAAATATGAAACAACCCTATTTCACCTTCTATCCATCCTACGGAAAAAAAAATCACCACGTGTGTGTACGTACCAAATACCGTCTCCACGCCGTGGTGTAATCTGTTTTGCACCACCACCTTACATGGATGGGTATAATGGTGTAAATAATAACTATATATGATTATTTTAAAGTGAAATTGATTCTTAAATATTATACATACACTTAAATACATTTCCACGATCATGGGAACAATATCATCGCTCGTGCGTACGTACAGCCTACCGTCTCCACGATGTGATGCGACTCGTTCTACAAGATTTTAAATGCATAATGATTATATAAATTAATTTAATGAATAAATATGATATATATTACACTAATACCATTCTGTAAATGGGGTATATATAACCTAAAAATAATAATAAGAATTTATTCGACAAAACACGCATAAGAACAAAAAGCAATAAACACCCGAATAACAAGTAGCAATGAAATATTACTAATATAAAGCTAAGAATATGACCATATATGATATCATAACAATGAGTAAGATTCCGTAATAAGTCAATAACATTATTTAAATCATTATACAGGAGGTTCAGACACATACGAAGAAAATCAGACCTAAGGTAAGGGAAAATCTCGCAATCTCATTTTTATCCGAGATTGTTTATACTTCAGAATTTACTAGGGGATATTTATCATCCAAATCCATGTTTCCTCAATATTTAATATTATTTCCATACACCTACAATTGTTTAAATCCAATTTTACCCATTGGTGAGTTTTTAGTAAAAGATATGAAATGAATCTTTTGTCATTATTAGTACGAGGTACTTTTTGACTTTTCTGGCCAAAGTACGAGAAGAATGTTTTTTTAACTTATATGGAATGAATGGATTTTTATGATTTTATAGAACATTATTTCCATGAAGCTTATTTTAAAAGTTTTCAAGTTTATTTTTAATCAACTTCTTTTAGATTAAAATTGTATGACATGTTAAAAAGGGAAAATGTTTTTGAAGTAGAAAGGATATTTTCCTCAAGAATGGAGTTCAAGTGTTTTATCAAAATTATTTTTCATCTAAGATAATATAGGGTTCTATTTATATCCAAATTTTTACATTGATTTTATTATGTTATGATGGAATTAATTTTATGATTTCATTTTATCTTATATGGATTATGTTATGATGGCATGATGTTTAGGAATCCCATTTTTATTACATGGGTTATGCTATGATGTATGATTTATGATCTTGTGGAACACATAAGAATGGTATAATTATGAGATGGGTGGGACATATATCTCCCTCCAATTCATTGGGTAAATATTTATATCTCATGAGATAGACATGGCTGGAACGGCAGGTCAATCTGGTTTAGTGAAACAGGACTGAAACAAGGAGTGAACTCGGTTCAGAAATTGACTTTGTCTGCTAAGATAATATTTTCAATGAGTCTTGACTACTAAGAAATGATTCTCTAGGATTATGTGTGTATGCCACAAATTTTAATGTTTTAATTTATGATTATTGGGATTACATTTTACCACTATTATTTATCCCATGTTGTGATATTATGATCTCTTTTGTAGGTTAAGATTTCCAAAATGTTAAGTTCATATGAATATTATATGATTGATATTTATTTTGTTTACCCTTACTGAGAATTTGAGCTCACCCTTTTGTATGTTTTTCCCCAGGTCTGAAAGAAGGGTATTAAGTATGATATGCCAAAAGGTACTCTAGATATCATAAAATAAAAGGGAGATAGTGTAGATTATTTATGAACCAGTTGTTTATGTTTCCCAGTTTCTAAAGACACTATACCTATAAGGTCCTTTAATGGTTTTGTTATATGTTGTAACAAGTGTGCTTCAATTTTGAATTAATAACAATGTATGTAAAGTATGGGTCGTAATATTTGGTATCAGAGGAAGGGTATAGTCAACCTTTGGAAACTGGGATGTGAAAGACTTAGTAAGAACCCTAAGGATATCTCTAAGCATAGGACAAAATATTTGTGTTTTAGAAATGGCCATGAATAACCTATGATATGACCTTAATTGTGAAATTTTATTCTTGATTATGTGTTTTTCCTATTATAATTAGTGTTTCTCACACTATTCTTCTTGGTTTTAGTCAATGGTTGGAACCCGAAGGAACCGTGTTAATGCGGAATGCGATGGGCAATGCAATTGTTGTCCCCCTGAGCAACCAAACGTTATGGGACTGGAATGAAAATCTTGTAGCCATGCTCACACAACTTTCTGAAGCTATGAATCATGCAGGACTTCCAAACGAGCAAAGGAAGGAGCAACATTCTGTTGAATCCTTCATGAGGCATCGTCCACCATCATTCAGCAGGTCTACTGATCCATTAGTGGATGAAAAATGGATCAGTACCACTGAAATGATATTTTCAGTTCTTCAATGTTCTGAACGTGATAAATTCATCTTAGCAGTTTATCGTTTGGAAGGTGCAGCTAATCAATGGTGGAATCTTCTCAAGAATATGGGGCCAAGAGATGAAAATGAGTCCATGGAATGGGACGAGTTCAATAACTTATTTTTCAACAAGTACTTCCCTCATATTCTTTGAACAAAGATGGAGAAGGAGTTTCATGAACTAAATCAAAAGGATGATGAATCTGATGGTACCTATGAAGAAAATTTTACAATACTTTCAAGGTATGCTTCTGGGATTATTATCCAACCTGAGAGTAAGATCGATCGATTATTTAGTGGATTAAAACCAAGTCTTCAAAGGGTGTTATCCATAAGGGACTTCAATAGCTATGAGGAAATCATTTGATGTGATCTCAAGGATGAGATGGAGATTAGAGTAACCAATCAGTCATATGTATTTGATAATAAGAGGAAAATGGAATTCAAAGGAAAATCTACAGAGCACACTGAAAAGAAGATGGGTTTCCCCTTATGCTCAATGTTTGGAAAGAAACATGGAGGGAGTTGTCTTAAAGGTACAAGTAAATGTTTCAAATGTGGAAAAGAAGGTCATCAGGAATTTGAATGCCACAATGATAGGAAGAAGATGTCTAGTGATGCGAACAAAGAAAAGGCTACACAGAGTTCACCTCATACACTTCAATGTTACAAGTGCAAGTAAATGGGGCATTATTCCAATCAATTCCCTAATCCAAGGGTTGTTGATGATGACCGATGTCAACAAACTCTTAAGTCTAAAGAAAAAGGAAAGTCACATGCAATTTTTTATCAGCGATGTGGAGTATGATAACTAAGTTTTGAAAGGTACACTTACTATCCACTCTAAAGTAGAAAATGTTTTATTTGATTCTGGATCCACCCACTCTTTTATTTCTAAATAATTTTCTAAGGGTATCGCCGAATTACCTCAACAATTAGATGTGAGTTAGCTGTGACAACCCCTAATGGCACAACCGTCACATCAAAAGTTTATAATTATTCTCCGATTGAAGTTTGTGGGAAATTGATTCCTGCAAATCTTGTGATCCTTCCTATAGTGGAATTTAATGCGATTCTTGGCATGGATTGGATTTCTTTATATGGAGCTCCTATTAATTTCCAAAGAAGGGAATTCACATTTCATATTCCAGATCAATCCATGATCGTCTATCTATGCAAGGATGAACATAACCTTCTAGTAGAAATTTTTTCCATGTTATGGTTCTTGATTCCACTAAATTAAGTTTATTTATCTCAAATGGTTGGAGAGGAACTCATGATTAAAAACACACCCATTGTACGAGAGTTTGATGATGTCTTTCCAGAGTAATTTACAGGTCTTCCACCAAATCATGAAGCTGATTTTTCAATAGAACTCATACCGGGTGCTATGCCCATTTCAAAGACACCTTATAGAATGCCCCCAATTGAGTTTCAAGAATTGAAGAAGCGACTCCAATAGATTCTTGATAAGGGATTCATACACCCTAGTGCATCACCTTGGGGAGCACCAGTTCTGTTTTTTAAGAAGAAAGATGGATCATTGAGACTCTGCATTGATTATTTAGAACTTAATAAGATCACGATCAAGAATAAATATCCTCTCCCATGCATTGATGACTTATTTGACCAACTACGTAGAGCTCAATACTTTTCCAAGATTGATCTTCATTCAGGGTATCATCAATTAAGGGTCAAAAGGGAGGATATACCAAAGATGGATTTTCGTACAAGGTATGGACACTATGAATTTTTAGTGATTCCATTTGGTCTTACTAATTCCCCTGCCATCTTCATGGATCTAATGAATATAGTCTTTAGATATTATCTTGATCAGTTTGTGGTAGTCTTTATAGACGATATTCTTGTCTATTCAAAGAGAAAGGAAGAATGTGAAGATCGCATGAGAATTGTATTAAAGACCCTAATAAAGGAGAATGTTTATGCCAAATTTACCAAGTGTGAATTTGGGGTTCAAAAATTTTCATTTTTGGGTCACATAATCTCAAAAGAGGGGATATCTGTGGATCAAGAAAAAATAGAGGTTATCTAAAGATGGCCGAGACCAAAAACAGTAACTGAGATCCAAATTTTTATTGGGTTGGCTGGATATTATCGATATTTTGTGAAAGATTTTTCATGATTATCTAATCCACTCACCAGGTTGACTCGAAAAGGAGTTAAGTTCGTTTGGACAGAGGAGTGTAAAGATAATTTCAAAGAGTTAAAAAGATGGTTATCCAGTGCAACTGTGCTCACACTGCCTTGTAGTAGAGAAAGGTTTGTGATCGATAGTGATGCATCCAAGAAGGGATTGGGGTGTGTTATTATGAAAAATGATATGGTGATAGCTTATGCCTCACGACAATTGAAAATTCGTGAGCAAAATTATCCAACTCATGATTTAGAGTTAGCTGCGTTAATCATTGCATTAAAGATTTTGAGGAATTATCTTTATGGTGAAAGGTGTGATATTTATACTGATCATAAAAGTTTAAAGTATATTTTCACAGAAAAGGAGGTGAATATGCACCAAAGAAGATGGTTGGAGATGATTAAGGATTATGACTGCTCAATTCATTGTCACCCTGGGAAAGAAAACAAGGTGGTAGATGCATTAAGTCGACAAGACCATGCTTACTTATCCATGATGAGGATCACAAAAGATCCAATATTTATGGATTTACAAAGGATGGATCATAGAATTATAATAGAAGGGGAAAAATATTATCTTTCTCAAATGAATGTTCAACCATCTATACATGCGAAGATTAAAGAGGCACAAAAATACGATGTAGAGTTACAAAAGAAGGTGAGAAGTGTTCCTAAATTCAACCTTGATTGTGATGAGATAATAAGGTTTAGGAATCAGGTTGGTGTTCCTCCCATCACAGAATTAAAGAAGGAGCTACTGGATGAGGATCATAGTTCTTCATCCTCTATTCATCCTGGAAGCATGAAGATGTATAGGTACCTGAAAGAGTACTTCTGGTGGGATAGCATGAAAAGAGATGTTGCTGAATATGTCACTTGATTCTTGGTTTGTTAGAAAGTTAAATCTGAGAGACAGATGTCTAAGAGGATGTTACAACCATTACTCATACCACAATGGAAATTGGAAACATCACTATGGACTTTGTCACTAGACTTCCTAAAACATCCAAATGCAATAATGCTATCTGGGTTATAGTTGATCATCTTATGAAGTCGGCACACTTTATTACTATTAGAGAAGATTTCTTTCTGGATCAGCTTGCCAGGATATATGTGAAGGAAGTGGTAAGATTGCATGGAGTACCACTTTCAATTATATCTGATCGGGATCCGAGGTTTACCTCGAAGTTCTGGTAAAGTTTTCAGCATACATTAGATACAGAGTTGAGTTTCAGCACTGCTTATCATCCTCAGATAGACGGTTAGTTTGAGAGAACAATTCAAACTCTAGAAGATATGTTCAGAGCTTGCTCTATGGATTTCAAAGGTGGTTGGGATCAACACCTACATTTGGTGGAATTTTCTTATAATAATAGCTTTCACTCCAGTATTCATTTGGCTCCTTATGAAGCTCTCTATGGGAAGAAATGTAGGACTCCAACTTGCTGGGATGAAGGTTGGGAAAGAAAGCTATTAGGACCTGATCTTGTTGATGAGATGGTAGAAAAGGTCAGATCTATTCAAAAACACATAAGAGAAGCTCAGAGTCGACAAAAACGTTATGCCGAAAACCGAATAAAAGACCTATAGTTTGAAGTGGGTGATAAAGTGTTCTTACAAATATCTCATTGGAAGAGAGTAATGAGATTTGGAAAGAAGGGAAAGTTGATCCCTAGGTATATCGATCCTTTCGAAATACTAGATCGTGTTGGGAAGGTATCTTACCAATTGGCGCTTCCACCGAATCACTCTCAAGTTCACGATGTGTTCCATGTATCTCTCTTGAGAAAGTACATACCCGATCCTTCACATGTACTAAGCTCAGAAGTTGTACCGCTAGAGCAAGATCTTTTTTATGAAGAACAACTGATAGAGATTCTGGATCGTAGTGAAAAAGTACTACGGAACAAGACAACTCGCTTGGTGAATGTTTTATGGAGGAACCCCCAATTAGAAGAAGCTACATGGGAGCTTGAGTATTTGATGAGGGAGAGGTATCCTCATCCGTTTGTTACAAAGTGACGAATTTCGAGGGTGAAATTGATTTTAAGGGGGGTAGAATGTAACACCTGATATTTTTATGAGAAATATTTTTTTATGTCTTATGTTATATGAAACATCAAAGGAATATTTCATTACACACAACACTATATTGTCTTGCTTTACATGCAATCACGACCTTCCTTAATAGCGTGTGTTGTACGCAATACCAAGTTTCACTAAACAACGATATGCTATTAAAATATTATATAAACTAGCCGTTATAAAAAGTAATACCCACTTTTTGAAATTTTATAATTTTTATCTTTCAAAATGGACTTCATTTTTGGATTTGGAATATCGAAATTAGCCTAGGGTAAATTTTTGTTATTTTTCAGAAAAATTTCAATTTTTGATGAATAGTGAAAACACTGGGTTACTATTTAAAACCCGAATTTATATTTAAAAAATTATTTATTTTATTTCAATTTATTTTATGTAAAAATTGATACATAATACCTATATATATTCAATTTAATTCATTGGAGTCATTTTATAATAATTTTAGATTTATATAAAAATTTTATTGAACTTTTCACCATCTTTTACCCACCTCCTAGGAGAGTATGAAAATTTACATAAAACATAATTTTACCGCTTCTGTGAGTGGAATTTCTAAAATCTGAGAGACATGGTTAATATCAAGGAGTAAAATTTGGTTCAATAAGATAAAAATAATTTTTTGTGAATAGTAACTTTTTACTTTTATTTACCACAGTTAAAAGTAAATAGGATAATTAAGAGTAAAAATGATATTATTATCACCCTAACACATGTCCTAATTCTATTGGATAAGTTTCATTCGACCAAAAACAACCTTATGATTAAAATATGACCATTTAGGTCCACTTGTATTAGATTAGGAAATTTAATATTATTTTATTTAAAGAAGAGTTAAAATAGTTAAAATCAAAGTTTAATAACTAAAAAATTTATAATACAGGGTTATAAATAAGATCAATTAGACTATAAATATTCATTATAAAGATAAAAATATTTCCTATATAATGGCATTTTATTTGTAATTTTTAGACATTAAAGAAGTTAATTTATTTATTACACAATGATGATGCAGTAATTACCTTATTAATGAAATATTAACATAATTGATGTTACAAATACCCAAATAAATTTAATTTGAGACTTTTCATGAATTACACTAATTTTATAAGTTAATATGACATGTTAGTATTGATTTAATGAACTTTGTTCGAACTAATCATTCTGTTATGATTTTCACAAAAATCAATTACCAAATATTGTTAAAATTGACATAAAATAGTTTTTAAACAAATATTATATTATTAATTGTTATTTTATTCTTAAAAATCTAAGGATCGGAAAAATGACTTAGATAAGTTTATATATATTAATAAGGAACCACTTGGGGTTCTTTTGGCTTGTTATAGTAATTTTATTAACCATATAGTGTAAGAAAACAAGAAGACACGGTAAAAGTTAAATTATTTAACTTAGAGTTAAAAGTAAATTTTAAGGTTAAAATAGTAACCTAAACTTGTCTAAAATCCGTTTTTTGAGAGGATTTAGACCCATACTCACCTTATCTTATAAATAAATCAATTTGGAGCTATTAAAACAGAATATGACATTATTATAAAATAATATTTTAAGTTTTTCCAAAGGAGCCCCTCACCTCCCATAAAAAAGGGCACCTCCTCCCTCTCCTCTTTACAAAACTTTGAGCCTTCAAGATCGGACAAAACCTACCAATTTACCTTCTAAACTTCCCTAAAAAAATCCTAGAGTTCTTGGTATTCTTCAAATACCATCTTTAGTTCCCTAAGAGGAGGTTAAGAAGAGGCGCTTCAAAGAAGAGGTAATGTCCGTTACCGATTCTTTCAACTTTATTTCTTCCTTTACTTATTCTTATTTAGTTGTTTAATTATGAAATAATAACATATTATCACTCACATACTGATATGTTATTATAAATATGAAACAAACCTATTTCACCCTCTATCCATCCTATGAAAAATGAAATCACCGCGCGTGCGTATGTATGGAATACCGTCTCCACGCCGTGGTGTAATCTGTTTTCCACCACCACCTTACATGGATGGGTATAATGGTGTAAAGAATAACTATATAAGATTATTGTAAAGTTATATTTATTATGAAATATTATACATACACTTCAATACAATTCCACGATCATGGGAACAATATCATCGCTCGTGCGTACGTACGACCTACCGTCTCCAAGATGTGATGCGACTCGTTCTACACGATCTTCAATGCATAATGATTATATAAATTATTTTAATGAATAAATATGATATATATTACACTAATAACATTTTTTAAATTAGGTTTCTATAACCTAAAAAGAAGAATAAAAATTTATTCGAAAAACATGCATAAGAAAAAAAAGCAGTAAACACCTGAATAACAAGTAACAATGAAATATTACCAATACGAAGCTATGAATATGACCATATATGATATAATAACAATGAGTAAGATTCTAGAATAATTAAATAACATTATTTAAATCATTATACAGGATATTTGAACACGTATGAAGAAAATCAGACCTATGGTAAGGGAAAATCTCGCAATCTCATTTTTATCCAAGATTATTTATACTTCAGAATTTACTGGGGAATATTTATCATCCACATCCATGTTTCCTAAATATGTAATATTATTTCCATCCACCTACAGTTTTTTAAATTCAATTTTACCAATTGGTGAGTTTTTAGTAAAAGATATGAAATTAATCTTTTTTCGTTATTAGTACGATGTACTTTTTGACTTTTCAAGCCAAAGTATGAGAAGAATGTTTTTTTAAATTATACAACATGAATGGATTTTTATGATTTCATAGAACATTATTTCCATGAAGCTTATTTTAAAAGTTTTCAAGTTTATTTTTAATCAACTTCTTGTAGATTAAAATTGTATGACATGTTAAGAAAGGAAACATGTTTTTGAAGTAGAAATGATATTTGACTCAAGAATGGAGTTCAAGTGTTTTATCAAAATTATTTTTCATCTAAGATAATATAGGGTTCTTGTTTATATCCCTATTTTTACATTGATTTTATTATGTTATGATGGAATTAATTTTATGATTTCCTTTTATCTTATATGGATTATGTTATGAGGGCATGATGTTTAAGAATCCCATTTTTATTACATGGGTTATGCTATGATGTATGATTTAAGATCTTGTAGCACACATAAGAATGGTATCATTATGAGATGGGTGGGACCTATATATCCTTACAATTCATTGAGTAAAGATTTATATCTCATGAGATAGACATGGCTGGAATGGCAGGTCAATTCGGTTTAGTGAAACAGGACTGAAACGAGGAGTGAACTCGGTTCCGAAATGGACTTTGTCCACTAGATAGTCTTGGAAATGAGTCTTGACTACTAAGAAATGATTCTCTATGATTATGTGTGTATGAAACAAAGTTTCATGTTTTATGTTATGATTATTGGGATTGCATTTCACCACTATGATTTATCCCATGTTGTGATATTATGATCTCTTTTGTAGGTTAATATTTCCAAAATGTTATGTTCTTCTGAATATGATATGATTGCTATTTCTTTTGTTTACCCTTACTGAGAATTTGATCTCACCCTTTTGTATATTTTCTTTTCCCCAGGCCAGGAAGAAGGGTATTAAGTAATATATGCCAAAATTTATTCTAGATATGATAAAATAAAAGGGAGATAGTGTAGATGATTTATGAACCAGTTGTTTATGTTTCCCAGTTTCTAAAGACACTATACCTATACAGCCCTTTAATGGTTTTGTTATATGTTGTAATAAGTGTTCTTAAATTTTTAAGTAATAACAATGTATGTTAAGTATGGGTCGTTATAAAAAATATTAAGAAGTATCTTCCAGATCTTCTTAATCTTCTTCAGTAAGTAGATAAGGATATGAAGCGAGAATATCATTCCATACTTATGGTGAATAAACAGAATGGGAAAGAGAATATTTATAAGCACAAAGTTTCTTCCCAACCTTCTAAGAAGAGAAAGATTAAGGGATAAGTAAGGAAGTAGGGTGCTATTTGTTTCACATTTGGTAAGAAGGTCCACTGGAAGAAAAACTGCACCCATCCAAAGAAGTAAGGAGAAGCTTCAAGTGCATTTGTTATCAATTAAAATATATCTATTTTTAAAAATTTGGTATTAAATATATATTTTTGTTGTCACATATGTATTAAAATACAGAAACTAAGTAGATTTAAAAAAATTGACCAAGAAGAGGTAGATCTAGGAGCAACTAAAGAAGATAAACTTGATGCTGTAGCTATCGAGGATTACCATGTCACATTGTAGACTAGAATATTTTTGGTTTGAAATGGTTGTTATTATGTGACTTCGGTTACCAAAAACATCATATCCATATCCATACTTGATATGGATGGATTTATTTTCATGTTCATAAATGAAAGTTTCTTTTTTATAATGATAACGTATGTTTTGGTACGGAACATTTAAATAATGGTCTTTATGTGTTGGATTATACAAACTAAGTATTGAAAATCGATAGAAAAACTGCTTCACATGATTCATACCACACCCAACTATGGAATCAGTGGCTAGGTCATGTGAAAAAATCACTTGACTAAATTATACCTAGATATATATTTAGATTATTGTTAACTAAAACACTTGGTATATGTCATGCATGTTTATATGGTAAAATAACCAAATCCAAAATTAGTGGAAAATGGGAAACAGAGAATGTGCTTGTTGAATTAGTCCATATAGATTTGTGTTGACCATTTCCTCTTGAGGCAAGTGGTGAGTAATCATAATTAATTATTTTATTAGATATCAATATTTTTAATTAATGAGGTATAAGTTTGTAATGACCTGAAATTTTTATTAATATTTGTTTACTAATTTTGTGTTTTTTTATTTTATACTCAACAAAACTATATTCTTTAATTAATTAAGTGAGTATAGTTAAATGATACCATTGGGTATGGACTATTATATGACCATTGTCCAATATGACCGATGGAAGAAAAACTCTTTAGGTTACAATTTTTTTTTATAAATTTAAGTGATCTTGGTTAATTGATATAGAAAGAAGATTCAATGGCCTCATACAGTAGACTCGGACCGTTCGAATTTCATCTTACGGAACTTGGGAAGGACGTATCACCATTGGGATTTGCTATGGACCAATCCCAAGCCGAACTTAATCATGTGAAGCTTGAACAGAATCACCTACTAGAGAAGTTCAAGCTGATAGAGATCACCACTAGGGCAATGTTGGCCGAGCCGCCCCAAGATTCTATCACCTTAGCACACCATACAATTAGGTCCTACACTGGTATTATAAGGGGATATGTAACGAGACCATAGCTGCTTTGTGTAATCTTTTGATATAAATAAAATTGTTATTTCTTTTTATGGTAAAGTTTGTAAATTTTAGATGTCCGGATAAATATAGGATGTATATTATTGATGAAGTTTTTGAAAAAAAGGATACTTTAAAATATTTATGTAATCCTTAAATAATTAATAATGTGTAATGATTTTCAAAAAAATGGTCTTCTATAATTGTGTTCAGTTGGAAAATTTAGAGTCTAATAAGATCAACTTAATTTTTGGTGAATAGTAAATCATGAATAGTAATTTTACGCTTATGAAAAATAATGTGACCAAATGGAATAAAAATCTCATTTAAGAAAGTATTATTATAATTTAGGCACCCTGATTAGGTAATTTGGTTCAATAAAATAAGTAAATAACGGTTTCAGAAATTATTAGTTAAGTATTAGTTTTTTTCTAGTGAATAGTGTTTTTATTTAAAAAATAAATTAAAAATATTTAGAAAATTATTTTCATAAAATTGAGTTTATTTTTGAATTCAGATCATCGATATTAGGTTAAGGTTAATTTTTGGGATTTTTCTGAAATAGTTGAATTTTCGGTGAATAATGAAAATACAGTTTTGAGTTTTGGGTGTTTAATGAAATCATTAAGGATGAAATAATTATTTAATCATTCTATTCGACTTACAAATAGTAATATATGCTATTATGTGTCCCAAGTTCCCAATAACATGGGAAATACCATGGGAAATCCCATGGTTTTGCCAATACCACCGATGAGGTATCCCTTGGAAATTAATGATTTGTTCCCTAACTCCTCCTATAAATACCAAGCCATTTTCTCATAAATTTCATTCCAAAATCCTCCTCCACAAATATCTGGTCTCTTTACCTCCAAAGAGTTCTACTAAGGTTCCCTCAAGCCTCCCAAGGTCCTGACCTTCAAGCTTTCGAAGTTACTTTTCAAGGTAAGGGATCCTTTCACCATCCTCATTTAAGTCACGAATTCCATTATGTTATGTCTTATAGTTCCATTTTATTATGTGGGGTATTGTTCTTCTATATCTTTACTACTTTCCATTTCATTTCCAAATGATGAGAGACCCTTTCCACTCTCATCAATTTAATTTCTGAATTTTTAAGTGACGCAGTTAGGCTGCCGAATTTCTTGTAAAAGAAATCGCATCTTCTCTTTCCTTTCAAGTTTACTTTTCTTGTGGTATGCCATTAAAATATCCATAACATGTTATTATCTCTTTGTTAATCTGTATTTATATTTTAATATGATTTATTTATGATTGTGTTACCTTTTTAACCTATCTTTTTATTATTTTCTAAAACCATGTTATATAGCCGTTATGCTGCAGAAATTTCATCACAAAATTTCTCTCTCTTTCTCTCAAGAAATTCTCTTGTTTTATTTATGTGAATACCTAGAAATATTTTGTTTATATGGGTGTTCATAAATACACAAAAATGATATATTTGATTCTCGAATTGACATACATATAAACCTCACTCCCTTTCCATGGGTTATAAATGACATAATGATCTTATTTTAAGTACTTTTTAAAACATCATGATTTTGAAATGAAACCCATTTCTTTTATTCTCTATGGGTTATTTATGAAATGTTTTATTATTATCTATGTGGATCACATGAAATTAAATACATATTAAGGGTGAACCCTGATAGATCTCCAATGCATTGAGTAAATAATTAATCTCTAGAGATGACAAGTTTCACGGTACCTTGGTGAATAACCTTTGTAATTTTTACGACACCTTGGGGATGAAACTTGGGGATATGTTCATGAATGTCTAAATGAAATGTTGTAGCAACATATTCAAGTTATGATTCATGTTATTTTTATCATGATATTCATATTCTTCCATTTCCCATGTCTTTATGATTTTTATCATGTTATTATTATTATTTCTCAAGACCACATGTCAACTGTTTCACTTGTTTTCCTTAATAAGCCTTCTGCTCACCCTTTCCTTTGATGTAAGTATCCAAGTTATGTGATGGATTAATTGTACTTAGTATGTACTTATGATGAAGCCTTACAAGTGTATTTTAAGAATTTTTTACATTGTTTTCAATTTTTATTGTTCCTGATTTCCAAGACACTAGACTTTAAAGATCCCCTGTTTGTAATATGTAATGAAAAGTTATAAAATGGAAAGATGCTATAGTTGTTATCAAAGGATAGTTTAGTTATTTATGGAAATTAGGATATGAAAAATTTAGGAATAAACCTATAGAAAAGTTTAAAAATAGGAAAACTTCCTGGTATTTTGGTGAGTATTGAGTAATTTTTTTATCAAAAAAATACATCCCTACCTAGATACGAGCAGGTAGAGGAAGATCTAGCACAAATGTACATAAGGGTAAAACCCGAAAACACCTCTTTGAGCTATACTCGAACAGGAACTGGTGCACGAAAATGGTCCTTGCTGCACTCTTGGTTACGACACTCCTGGGGGATTTGTTTGATTAATCATAATCTTTTTATGAATCGTTATGAAGGAATAATAGAGAAATTTAATTGTTTAAGAATTAAGTTTTAAGGCAAAAAATCTTTTATAGTTAAAAGATTCGTAAATGAAATAAGTTCCTCAGTATGGTTTTACTCTTAGAAAATGGTGGGAAATAGGAGGAACCATGCAAATGGTGACCACAATAGACCATGCACTGACGACCCTTCGATAGAAGCCAAAATGGAAACATTCATGTGAATGATGAACCAACTGACTCAAGTTATGAGAAATAACTTGAATCTAGTTGAGAGACCGTTCTCACTACGAAGGGAACAACATTCTATTGAGTCCTTTATGCGTCAATGACCACCAACCTTTAGTAGATAGACTAACCCATTGATTGCTAAGCTGTGGATCGGCTATATCGAGAAGATCTTTTCTGTGCTCCACTGTTCATAGAAAGATAAGGTCACCTTGGCTGTCAATTACTTATAAGGAGAAGCTGATCAGTGGTGGAAAATGAATAAAAACATGAGGCCAAGAGTGGAGGTTAAATCTATGGAGTGGGAATATTTTAGATAGTTCTTTTTCAGTAAGTTTTTCCCTTGTTCCATGAGAACAAGAATGGAGAAGGAGTTTCTCAAGATGAAGTAGAAGGAGAATGAATCCGTGGGAAGATACGAGATGAACTTCACAAGGATTTCACATTACACCTCTAAATTTTTCATGGATCCAAGTGGTAAGGTTAATAGATTCTTCGATGGACTGGGACCTCATATGCGGAAGAATCTGGCCAATCGAGACTATGATAGCTATGAGGAGATCATGCGATGTGTGATGAAAGTCTAGCTAGAGATTGGTGAGAGACAATGGTCTCATAAATCAAATGACAAGAAGAGATTGATGGAGCCCAGCTTAGGGAGGACCTTTGATTAGGGAAGAGGAGGCAAGAAAGTATAACATCCCACATGTAATAAATGTGGGAAGAATAATTTGGGGAACTACTTTCTAAGGAGTGGGAGATGCTACAGGTGTGGAAGATATGACCATATTGTGAGGAATTGTTGTAATGAGGTGAAACCTCAACTTCAGAACCCAAATGACACGGGGATTATGGTGCATACCCTACCTGATGTCCAGTGTTTTATGTGTGGACAAATTGGGTACTTTTCCAATCACAGTCCAAATCCGAGGGTAGTGGAGGGGAACCCCCATCATCCTCAGCAAAGGCCTGGGTAGCAAGGCTATGATTTTTCTATCACGACAACTGAAGTTGAAGCTCTGAATTATGTGGTAACAGGTACCCTTGTTGTCCTCTCAAAGCTAGAAAATACTTTGTTGGATTCTGGTTCTATGCATTCCTTTATTTCCTCCAAGTTTTCAAAGAATTTAGAATCAACCCCCAATTCTCTAAAAGTAGAGTTATCAGTCAAGACTCATGGTGGGTTTATCCAAGAATCATCAGTGTTTAGAAAATCTAGTATTTACTTTAGTGAGCACAATCTTATCACAAATATAGTGGTCATTCCCAAGATGGAATTCGACATTATACTAGGGATGAACTGGAACTCAAAGTATAATTCTAATATCAAATGCAAAAGCAAGGAAATATCAGTAGTCTTGAATGGAAAATCTACAGTTTTCTTAGAAGGAGAGATATCTCATCCTAATCTTTGTCTAGAGGATCCACCTATATCCTTGTTTATGGAGTTGATCGGTGAAAAAGAAGAAGGAGATGAGAGTTTAAGGATAGAAAATTTCCCCATCGTTTAGGAATATATTGACGTATTTCCTGAGGAGTTACCCAGACCTCCCCTAGAAAGAGAGGTAGAGTTCTCCAGTGAACTCATACCTGTATCTCATCCGATATAAAATAACCCCTATAGGATGGAAAATGTGGGGCTAAAGGAATTAGAGAAACAAATCCACGATATTTCAGATAAGGGGTTTATCTGACTGAGTGTGTCTCCTTGGGGAGCTCCAGTTCTCTTTATGAAGAAGAAGAATGGTTCAATGTGGCTATGCATTGATTATAGAGAACTGAATGTGATCATTGTGAAGAAAAAATACCCTCTTCTAAGAATTGATGACTTATTTGACCAACTTCATGGGGTTCAATTCTTCTCAAAGATTCATCTTCGATTTGGTTATCATCAATTGAGGGTAAAGAAAGATGATATTCCAAAAACTTCCTTCCGATCAAGATATGGGAATTATGAGTTTGTTTTTATGCCCTTCGAATTGACAAATGGACCTTCTATTTTTATGGATTTGATGAATAGAGTCTTTAAGGACTACCTTGATAATGTTGTGCTACTTTTTATTGATGATATTCTGATATATGCCAAAAGTCTCAAGGAGAATGAATATCATTTAAGGGTTATTTTACAAACTCTATGGAAGGATAAGCTTTTTGGAAATTTCAAAAAATGTGAATTATGGTCACAACATGTCACTTTCTTGGGGCACATTGTAACTAATGTAGGAATCATAGTTGACCATGAAAAGAAAAAAGTTGTAGAGGAGTGGACTTATCCTACAAAAATAATTGAGACTCGAAGTTTCCTTGGATTAGCAGGGTATTATAGGAGGTTTGTGAAAAACTTTTCATGAATTTATAATCCATTAACCAAGTTAACTTGAAAAGGGGTAAAGTTCATCTGGGCAAAGAAGTGTGAGGAAAGTTTCCAAGAGTTGAAGAATAGATTGGTTACTACGCCCGTGTTAACTCTGCTTTCAAGTGGAGAAGGATTTCTTATTTTTAAAGATACATCTCTCAAAGGTCATGGGTGAGTCCTCATAAAAAATGACAAAGTCATTGCTTATGAATCTCGGCAGTTGAAGAATCATGAGAAGAATTATCCTACACATGATCTGGAGCTGGATGCAGTCGTTTTTTCTCTAAAGATATGGAGGCACTATCATTATGAGTGGAAATGTGATATATACATAGACCACCAAATTTTGAAGTATATTTTCACACAAAATGAATTGAACATTAGACAAAGGAGATGGTTGGAACTTCTTAAAGACTACGATTGCTCAATTCATTATCATCCTAGAAGAGAAAACAAAGTTGCTGATGCATTAAGAATGACAGAACCAGTTGTTCTTTCCACGATGAGGATTCAAAGAGATCCATTGATCAATGACCTAATAAAGTTAGACATGGGAATTATAAAGGAAGGGTAATAATCAACCCTATCCCAAATTATTTGTCAACTGTCATTACCAGACAAGATCAAGACAGCTCAAAAAGAAGATCATTTGTTACAGAAGAAGTTTGAGGCTGTGAAGGATGAGAAGTTTCCTGAGTTCAATAATGATCAAGAAGGTGTACTGAAATTTCATACAAGACTATGTGTTCCATATATTCCGGGAATAAAGAAGGACCGGATGGATGAATCTCATAGCTCTACTTTCTCTATACATCCTAGAAGAACAAAAATGTATAGGGACCTTTGTGATCATTATTGTGTGGATAATATGAAAAGGGAGATTTCTGACTACACTTCATGATGCCTAGTTTGTTATAAAGTGAAGGGAGAGTGATAACATCCTAAAGGGGTATTTAAACCACTACCCATACCAGCATGGAAGTGGGAAAATATCACTATGGACTTCGTCACTGGTCTCCGGAGAACTTCTAAAGGAAATAATGCGATATGGGTTATTATGGACCGTCTCACCCAGACTTCCCATTTTATATCCATTCAGGAAGATTTCTCATTTGAACAACTTGCTAGGATTTATGTGAAGAAAGTGGTAAGGCTATATGGAGTTACACATTCTATAGTATCTGATCATGATCCAAGGTTCACATCAAAATTCTTGAGAAGTCTTCAACATGCTCTGAGAACATAATTGAATTTCAATACGACCTATCACCCCCAAATGGATGGCCAATCTGAAAGTAATATTCAAACACTCAAGGACATGTTGAGAACATGCTCAATGGAATTTAAAGGTGGATGTGATCAATATCTACATTTAGTTGATTTCCCTTAAAACAATAACTTCCATTCGAGAATTAAAATGGAACCCTATGAAGCTCTATATAGGAAGTAATGTATACATCCTACTTGTTGGGATGAATTTGGTGAGAGAAAGCATCTTGGAACTGATCTGGTGCAAGAGATGACAGAAAAAGACCATGCCATCCAACAACACATTAAGGCTGCTCAGAGTTGGAAAAAGAGCTATGAAGACAACAATCGAAGGGACATGGAGTTTGATGTTGGTGACAAGGTATTTCTTCAAATTTCACCTTGGAAGAGAGTCACGAGGTTTGGGGAGAAAGGGAAGCTCAGCCCTAGGTACACTGGCCCCTATGAAATCCTTAATTGCATAGGAGCAGTGGCCTATCAGCTTGACCTTCCTCCAAATCTAACACAAGTTCATGATGTCTTCCACGTATCCCTCTTAAGGAAGTACATACCTGACCCTTCACATATACTAAATCCTGAGGTGGTATAACTGGAACGTGACCTCTCTTATAAGGAGAAACTGGTGGGGATCTTAGATCGTAGAGACAAGGTTCTACACAACAAGTATACCCACCTTGTTTAGGTGTTGTGGAGGAACCACAAATGAGAAGAAGCCACATGGGAACTAGAGGAGTATATGAGGCAGAAGTACCCACACATTTTCTCTTCAGGGGGTACAAGGTAAAATTTTGGGGAAGAAATTTCTAAAGGGGGAAGAATGTAACGACCCGAACTTTTTATTAATATTTTTTTCCTGATTTTGTGTGTTTTTTTATTTTATACTCAACAATAATATATTTTTTAATTAATTAAGTGAGTATAATTAAATGAGACCATTTGGTTTCGACTGTTACAAGACCATTGGTCTATATGACTATTGGAAACTAAACTCTTAACGTTACAATTTTTGTTTATAAATATAGGTGATCTTGGTAAATTAATATAGAAAGAAGATTCGATGGCCTCATACAGTAGACTCGGGCCGTTCGAAGCCTATCTGATGAATCTTGGGAAGGAGGTAGCACCACTAGGCTTTTCTCTGGACAAATCCCAATCCTAACTTCATCATGTGAAGATTGAACGGAATCGCCTATGGGAGAAGTTCAAGCTGATAGAAGTCACCACTTGGACAATGTTGGCCGATCCGCCTCAAGATTTTATCACCTTAGCACACCTTACACTTAGGCCCCATGCTGGTATTATAAGGGGCTATGTAACGAGACCTTAGCTACTTTGTGTAATCCTTTGATATTAATAAAATTGTTATTTTTTATGGGAAAGTTTGTAAATTTCAAATGTCTGAATAAATATAGCATGTATATTATGGATGATTTTTTTTAAAAAAAAGGATACTTTAAAATATTTATGTAAACCTTATATAATTAATAATGTGTAATGATTTTCAAAAAATGGTCTTCTACAGTTGTGTTCAGTAATAAATTTAGAGTCTAATAAGATCAACTTAATTTTTGGTGAATAATAAATTATGAATTGTAATTTTACGCATATGAATTGTAATGTTACCAAATGGAATAGTAATATCACTTAAGAAAGTATTATTATAATTTAGGTACCGTGATTAGGTAATGTGATTCAATAAAATAAGTAAATAACTATTTCAGATATTTGTAGTTGTATTAGTTTTTTTCTGATGAATAGTGTTTTTATTTAAAAATTAAATTAAAAATATTTTGATTTTTTTTTTCATAAAATGAAGTTCATTTTTGAATTCAGAGCATCGATATTAGGTTTAGGTGAATTTTGGGAGTATTCTAAAACAGTTGAATTTTCAGTGAATAGTGAAAATACAGTTTTGAGTTTCGGGTGTTTAATGACATCATTAAGGATGTAATAGTTAAGTAATCATTTTGGTCGACTTATAAATAGTAATATATTCTATTAGGTGTCCCAAGTGGCCAATAACATGGGAAAATACCATGGGAAAGCCCATGGTTTTGCCAATACCACTCATTAGGTGTCCCTTGGAAATTAATGATTAGTTCCCTCACTCCTCCTATAAATACTAAGTCATTCCCTCATCCATTTCATTCCAAAACACTCCTCAATGAAGATCAGGTCTCTTTAACTCCCAAGGAGTCCTCCCAAGGTTCCCTCAAACCTCTCAATGTCCTAAACTACATGCTTTCGAAGTTACTTTTCAAGGTAAGGGATCCTTTCACCCTCCTCTTTTAAGTCATGACTTCCTTTATGTTATGTCTTATAGTTCCATTTTATTATGTGGGGGATTGTTATTAAATATCTTCAATACTTTCAATTTCATGTACAAATGATGAGAGACCCTTTCCGATCTCATCAATTGATTTTCTGAATTTTTAAGTGACGCCGTTATGCTGCCAAATTTATTGTAAAAGAAATCACATCTTCTCTTTCCTTTCAAGTTTCTTTTTCTTGTGGTAGGTCATTAAAATATGAATATCATGTCATTATCTCCATTTTATTATTAATTTATATTTTAATATGAGTTATTAATGAGTTGGGTACCCTTATACCCTCTCTTTTTATTATTTTCTAAATCCATGTTATATAGCTGTTATACTGCAGAAATTTCATCTCAAAATTTCTCTCTCTTTCTCTCAAGAAATTCTCTTGTTTTATTTATGTGAATACCTAGAACTATGTAGTTTATATGGGTGTTCATAAATACACAAAAATGATATATTTGATTCTCAAATTGACATACATATAAACCTCACTCCCTTTCCATGGGTTATAAATGACATAATGATCTTATTTTTAAGTATTTTTTAAAACATCATGATTTTGAAATGAAACCCATTTATTTTATTCTCTATGGGTTATTTATGAAATGTTTTATTATGATCTATGTGGATCACATGAAATTAAATACATATTAAGGGTGCTCTCTGATAGTGCTTCAATGCATTGGGTAAAGAATTAATCTGTAGATATGACAAGTTTCACGATACCTTGGTGAATAACCTTGGTAATTTTTATCACACCTTGGGGATGAAACATAGTGATATATTCATGAATGTATAAATGAAATGTTGTATCCATATATTCAAGTTATGATTCATGTTATTTTTATCATGATATTCCTATTCTTCTATTGATCACATCTTTATGATTTTTATCATGTTCTTATTATTATTGCTCAAGACCACATGTCAACTGTTTCACTTGTTTTCCTTACTGAGCCTTTTGCTCACCCTTTCCTTTGATGTATGTCTCCAGGTTATGAGATGCAGTAATTGTACTTAGGATGAACTTATGATGAATCTTTATAAGTGGATTAGAATAATGTTTTATGTTGTTTTCAATTTTTGTTGCCCCTGATTTCCAAGACACTCTGTTTGTAAAATGTAATGAAAAGTTATAAAATGGCGGGATGCTATAAAGTCAGATTCATTTGATAAATTTGGGGAATACAATAATTAATTTGAGAACCCTCTAGGTAAGAATATTAATAAAATACACTCAGACTATGGTGGAGTGTATCTTAATCAAGACATTATTGATTACTTACAGGTGTTTGGGATCCTATCTCAACTCAGTCTACCTTATACACATTAGTCAAATGATTTAAGTGAAAGTATGAACCACACCTTGTTGGAAACAGTGAGATTAATGATGAGTCGTGAAATTATTCCATTATCCTTTTGGGGATATATGTTAAAAATAATAGCATAAATACTAAATCAAGTTCCAACTAAGGTGGAAGATAGTATACCAAACCATTTATGGAATGGAAAGAGACCAGTGTTATTATAATTACATGAATGAGGCTTCAAGGTGTTTTTAAGTCCTTTTCAGGTAATGAAATTTCACCCTCGAGGCAAGAAATGTACATTTATAGGATACCCCAAAGATATAAGGGGATAATACCTATATGGCCCCTCGGAAAAATGTTATAGTGTAAAGACACCCCATATTCCTTGAGAGGGATAAAATCTCTAAAAAATATTGTGGTAGAAATATATAATTCAATGAAGTTGAGGCTCAAGGTACACTAGAGTTGGAAAAAAAATTCCCTAAAGTCCCATGGAAGAAGAAACTATTCCAAAGACATATGTGTTATGTAAGAGTACAAGAGATATTAGAGATGTTGAATGAATTGAATTTCTAGTCACTAAGGATAGTGACTCATTATTAATTGATAATAATGATCCTCTTACCTACCAAGAAGCAATAATTAGAACATATGTTTCTAAGTGTAAATAATCCATGAATTCTGAAATGGAATTCATGTACTAAAACCAAGTCTAAAATTTGGTAGATCCTCTAGTGGATGTAAATCATGTTGGTTTGAAATGGTAATTCAATAAGAAACTGGGAATGATGGGACAAATAAGTAAATATAAGGTGTGATTAGTTGCAAAAGGGTTTAAACAACGTCAAGGAATTGACTAAGATGAATCATTTTCACCATTTTCAATTCTAAAATCCATCATAATTATACTTTCCATTGCATCTTACCTTGACTATGAGATTTATTAAATGGATGTTAAAACATACTTCCTTAATGGGAACCTTCAGAAAGATGTCTATATTATATAACCCAAAGGGTTTTTGTCTCCAAAAGGATAATAACAATATATGAAAATTGAAAACATCCATTTATGGATTAATGAAAGATCTAGGTCACGAAACATTTTATTTGATTAAGTGACCACATTTTTGTGACACGTCAAATTGAATATGATTTTAATATTGATTTATAGTATAGGGAAGACCCTAGTTTATCTTTGAAGGAGTGTTAACGGGTTTTGAGTGTGTATTTTTAATAAAATTTACTAAAAAGTGGGTGGTTTTGAAAACAGTTTTAAAAATTAAATGACTCATTTAAAGAGTTTAATAGTTAATAAATAAAAGTGGAGTTTTAGAATTATGAGACAAGGAGATAATTTCAATTTCAATGCACATCTTGGATAGGTCATTGCTCTGAAAATTTCACATTTTTTTGTTTAATTCTTTGGTTGAAGGTTGCCAAGATCTTGACTACCCTCTTACCCCTTAAAAGGATGCACACATAAGAAACCCTTGACACAAGGATCATGTTTTCATGTTTTGGTTATAAATTATATAACAAAGGATACCAATCCTTAATAAAATATTATATATGTGTGAGAGAGAAAGGATGCTTGTGTTGTCGAATTAGAACAACCCAAGATTTCCACTTGAAATTTCAACCCAATCTGTGTTAAAATAAAAAGTGTTTGACTTAATTATATAAAAATAAATGAATTTAGGGGAGAAGCGTGTCAAGATAAGAAATAATTGAAATATTTAACACACAAATTATACAAAACCAGTAGAAGAACTAGTGTCGTAACTCCCTCCCAAGTGTGTGAAACTCCCTCAAAATGATCTTCCACCATTTAGCTCACCATCGAGAGGAGGATGAGGCTCGGGTGGAACTTCACCCTCATATTTTATCCACCTATGAGGATAGGGGTATCCAGAACTTTTAGGATGAGGAGGATACTCCTATAGGACTCAAAAATGGCAGATCTTCACTTCTAGTTCAAACTCCCCAAATGATGTACCCATGGTGCTCTTTTATAGATAAAATGGGAAGTGGTTTTGGGCACACAGATTGTGTAAACCCACATGTCCCATTGTTTTCGGCCTCCAGAAAATCTTCAATAACTTTTTTAAAAACTATAAAGTTTTTCCCCATGTCCTGGATATCTCCACCGAAAGTGTGGATTCCTTTTGACACTTATATCTCTATTTATGGACAGTACACAACACACAACTTTTGACTCCGTGCATATTTGGTTACTTGGACAGATCACTTCGGTTGGGCCTCTTAATAGCTAAATGGGGATTGTGTGTCTTCATAAGAGTTATAGAAAATTGAGTTTTGGACTATAACACAAAATATCAGCCCATTTGGATGCACGTAGGTTTCATAATATACCCAACAATGTACAGGTGTTCATGGAACTTATGTAGTTTTGGACCATTTTCCTTCTGGATCATCTTCGGGGCCTCCAAATCACCTCCACCTTCAATGAAAAATAAAAAAAATACAATTTACCTTTTTAACAGTGATAAAAATTAATTCATTGAATAAATAATTAAGGTAAATTTATAATTATATTTGGAATATTAATTACAAAACTAGTTTAATATAGCTGTGTAAGGGTGGAATTGAATAGTGAATCGCTATGCGACAACACCCCCACACCTAAACATTTTCACTCTTGGGAAAGTCACATATTCAGAAAAAAAAGATGTATGTATATATTCCCAACATCATGAATATTTAACATTTGATAAAATTGTAATTGATAAATGTAATTTGATCAATGCACGAACGACACCATGGAGTTCTTCCTAGTGAAAATGAAAAAAGATGCCTTATAAATCATATCTCAATGAAATTCAAAGAGATTAATGACACCAAAATGAGAAACGAATTTAAAATTTAACCATTCCACTCCATGTGTGTGTGTGAAAACCATTCCATGCTTTTATTTCAACTTTCTATCCAATAAATATTGGTAATTTTAACATTATGCAACTTTAAATGATTTTTTTCACCGTACCTGCCCTACATCCTTTGCAATCATATTTCAAGACCCACTTACTTAAGCATTCTCAAAAGTCAAAACATAATCTCCTGACCTAGATGTCCCCGTATGTTTCACATTTCATCACTCCCCTTATTTATTATTTTTGTTTTTTAGAAGTTGCATTTGGAACAAATCCCATACTTTCTCTCAACCCTTGTTTGATATCCCCACAACACTAATTGTAATAGTTAAAACAAGATCAAAGGTTGAGGAGGAGGGGGTTTTGACCTACCCAAGACACAATCCAATTTTTTTGAGGGCGTACAATAGTTTGAGATTAGGTACACACACATATGTCAATCCAGTACAGTAATGAAATAGATCAGATAAAGAACAAACATATGAAAATATCATTTAAAGCTGAAAATATTAACCTAACATATATTTACCTTCTATTAAGTAGGAAATATTCACACTTTGTGGTTTGGTGAGAAAATGTGCAGAGAAATCAGTGACACTGTTTCCCCAAAAACTAATCACACATGGGGCATCAATCATCTCAAAATATTCACAGTGATACAACCATTTATATCATTGACAAAAAACTAATTCACTAAAAACCACTCCCTCATGTTAAATTCATACAAACATTCAATCCATAAGAGAGATTGGTTTTTCATCAAATGTTAAATCAATATGGAATCAAAAATTTCAACATGCATTTTCAATAAGTTCATTGATTTAATGACCATAAGGGGGGGGGGGGGGAGTAAAAATACCATAAAGAAGGTGAAAAAGAGAATAAAGAAGAAAGAAAATGAAAATAATAATGAACCTAGAAAGATAGGGAAAAGTAAAAATACCATAATGAAGAAGAAAAATAGAATAAAGAAGAAAGACGATGAAAATCCTAATGAACCCAGAAATTTGTCCACCCCCACACCTAGAATATGAAGTGTCTTTACTATAATAATTGATAATGTGGGAAGGAAGGATAAAACCTGGTGTGTTTCATGTGTTTTTTGATTCTTGAATAAGGAGTTCCTCCATCAGGAACTCCGGAAGGGCTTTGTGGAAGTGCTTCAGCTGTTTCCCATTGATAGTGAAGGTTTTCTTGGTTTCTTCATTTTGAACCTTAATAACACCAAATGGAGATACATTAATAACAATGTATGGGCCAAACCAGTGGTAATGAAGCATAACTGGATGCAACTTTTGAATTAAATTATAAAGGAGGACCTCCTACCAAATGTTTAACTGATGATGAAGTATAAGATGGTCCTGGGAAGTTGTGGTTCTCCCCTTAGAAATACTATAGTTTTTCATATGCATCTCTCCTCATTTTCTCCAACTTTTGAATCTGCAACTTCCTTTGAGAGCCTACACCAGAAAGGTCAGAATTGCATTGTTTAATGGCCTAGTAGGCCTAGTGCTCAATATCAACAGGGAGGTGAATTTTTTTTCCAAAAACAAGCCTATAAGGTGACATTCTAATGGTAGTTTTAAAGGCCGTACGGTAAGACCATAATGAATCATTGAGTCTAAGAATCCAATATTTTTTGTTGGGTTGAACCATTTTTTCAAGAATTTATTTTACCTACCTATTTTACACCTCTTATTGACCATTGTTTTGTGGGTGATATGCAGTAGACACTCAATGACCGACCCCATACCGATGTAAAAGTGATTTCAGTGTTCGGTTGTAGAAATGAGAACCCTGGTCACTGATGATGAACCTAGGTAAGCCAAACCTACAGAATATTTGGGTTGTCAAAAACTCTAAAACTACCTTAGAATCATCAGTCATTATAGCTCATGCCTCTACCCATTATGACACATAATCAACTACCAGAAGGATGTACAAGTTACCAAAGGAATTGGGAAATGTCCCCATAAAAACAATACCACAAACTTCAAAAATGTTAGGAATGATCAATGGTTGTTGTGACATATAATTTCTTTTAGAGACATTACCCATTATTTGACAATGAGGACAAGATTTAAAAAAATCATGGGAATCCCAAAAAATTGTTGGCCAAAAGAGACTAGAATCATGTATTTTGCGAGTAGTCTATTGGGGACCAAAGTGGCCCCCACAATCAAGAGTGTGGCAGAATCTAAGGACAAACTGGAACTTTCTATCAGGGACACAACGCCTAAGGACTTGATCACTACATGTGAGCCAAAGGTAGGGTTCATCCCAAATGTACCAATGAGACTCATGTTTTAGACGACTGACATGGTTTTTATTGAAATCAGTAGGAATGTAAGATGCTACCAAATAATTTAAAATTTTCTCATACCAAGGAATAACATCTTGCACTCGGTACAATTTCTCATCAGGAAACATGTCATTTATAGGAATACAAGGGTATGAGTCATTGTCCAAGGATGGGGAAATCCTACTGATATAGTCAGCCACCAGATTCTCTTCTTCTTTTTTATCTCTAATTTCTAGATTGAATTCTTGAAGGAGGATCATCCAGTGAATGAGACGTGGTTTGGCTTCTGCTTTCTTAAGGAGATACCGGAGGGCTGCAGGGTATGAGAACATAATGACTTTGGGATCTAAAATATACAAACTAAATTTATCCAAGGAAAACACAATGGAAAGAAATTATTTTTCAGTTGTGGTGTATTTTTCTTGGGCAGGGTCCAAATTACCTGAGGCATAGGTAATGACATGTGGAGCTCGATCGACCCTTTATGACAAGACTGCCCGAACATCATAGTTAGAGGCGTCACACATGAGCTAAAATGGTAAATCCCACAGAGGTGGTTGGATTACTGGGGGTGATGTGAGACTCCATTTGAACTTATTAAAAGCTTCCTCACATTCTTTATCAAATTTTTTTTTTTGAGTAACCAGGAGAGGGGGAGTGCAATTTTAGTAAATTCACGAATGAAACGACGGTAAAATCCAGCATGACCTCGGAAAAATGAACATCCCATATATTTTTGGGGAATGGTAGGGAATAAATGACATCCACTTTTGATTTATCTACTTGGATACCATCCCCAGAAATGACATTCCCCAAAACTATACCTTGTCTAACCATGAAATGGAATTTCTCATAATTTATTACAAGATTATTTTCAATACAGTGATGTTGGACTGAACCAAGACTACTTAAACATTCATCAAAAGAGGATCCATAAACAGGGAAATCATTCATGAAAAATTCCATGCAATTATCCAGGTGATCTGAAAAAATACTTACCATACATTGCTAGAATGTACCCAGAGCATTGGACAGACCAAATGACATCCTTCTATATGCGAATTTTCCCAAGGGGAAAGTGAAGGTTGTCTTTTCCTGATCCTCGGGGTAAATATGGAACTAAAAGTATCCAGAATACCCATAATGGAAACAGTAGTGGGACTTACCTGCTAGACTCTATAGCATTTAGTCAATGAATGGAAAAGGGAAATGGTCCTTCGTAGTGTATTGGTTTAGTAAACAATAGTCTATACAGAACCACCAACTATTCTGCACAAGAGTTGGATCCAATTAATTTTTTTCATTTTTGATTACTGTAAGGCTAATTTTTAGGAGCTACTTGAACGATACCGAGCCATTTTCTGTCAGAGATGGGGTAAATGATTCTAATAACCAATAATTTTGATACATACTTTTCACAACATCTAGGTGGTTTGGGTTTAGTCGACGTTGTGTCTATCTCATGGGTTTATCCTCATCATTTAATAAAGTATGTTGAGTAAAAATTGATGGGATAATACTAGGAATGTCAGATAGTGTCCATCCCAAATCTTTTTTATACTCCCTCGAAATTTCAAGCAGTTGAAATTCTTGCTCAGGAGGGAGTGAACTAGAAATGACGATGGGGAACTTTTCTATATTCTCAAGATATGAATATTTTAAATATTGAGGCAGTTGTTTCAGTTCCAATTCAGGTGGATTTATTATTGATGGGAGTGTGTGTGAAAGTGAGAGGTCACTGATCTCATCTAACTACTCAATGGTATCATCCTCAGATGAGGAATGAGGTTTTACAAGCTTAGTAGTATCATCGATGGTCATTGGATCCTTGATGTTCAAGAAATTATCAATTAATAAACATTCATGAAACTTTTATAGACCACTACAACGATCAATGCATGAATCATTTCCTAGAATTTCAATCAATGAAGAAAACTCATAAAGGGGATCGGGGGAAAGAAAATTTGTTTTTTTAGGGGAAGTGAGTACATAAATTGAATTAACACAGAGAGAGGAATGTTCTTCTAAGGGGTGATTCATGGCATCAAGGATGTTTAAAGGGAGTATGTCACCACTAAATCCCAAGGATAATGTACCATTATGGACATTAATTATGGCTTTGGCAATTTTCAAGAAAGGTATCCCCAATATAATTGAGGCATGTCCATTCATCCTATCATCTTCCATTTTAAGCACATAAAAATCAGCAGGAAAAATTAAATTTTGAACCCTCACAAGAACATCCTCTATCACATCAGAAGGGTGTGCTGTACTTCGATTCTATAACTGAATGATAATCCCAGTTGGATTCATTTCTCCAATCTGCAATAATGAGTACATGGAGTGAGGCATCACATTTATAGAAGCACCTAAATCAAGCATATCATTGGAAAATGAGTACTCTCCTATGGTGCATGGAATCGAGAAAGTTCCAGGATCATTGCATTTGGTAGGTAGTGACGGTTCTATCAATTACAAGACATTCCTCCCCAATCATACCTCCTAATCAGCACTATTTCTCATTGTATGTGTACACATATCTTTTAAAAACATTACATATCTTGGAATTTTCTTCATGAAATCAATCAAAGGAATGTCAACCTGCACTTTTTTGAAAGTTTCCCATATTTCCTTATCAAGTTATGTTTACTTTGGTTTTCTTGGTTGGGTGGACATTTGGGGGAATGGAAGAGGAATGGTTGGGATAGGAGACTCATAAACATACACACTCTTTCCATTTAATGTAATTCTCCCAGGACAAGGATTTTCTTCTCTTGAACCATTTTTATCAGTGGTTGGGATGGAGGTTTCCTCAGGAGGGGATGACTCTATTAGAGGGGTTATTTGGATTTTCAGATGAGTTCCACTCATAAGGGTGATCGGACTAACATTTCCATTATCCCAAGGGTTAACAACTAGTTGAGAGGGTATTTTACCCAACCCATGACTTTGAATTTCCCCCACCGAGTTAGATAGTTGGCCTAATTGGATTTTGAGGTCTTGTATGGCAGCTTGGGTGGTTTTTTGGAATTGGAGATTGTTGTCAGCCATTTGTTTCATTATATCTTCTAGGTTAGGATCAGTTTTGGAAGGGGGTAGTTGCAAAGGCCTTTGAGGTTGTTGAGGATATCTGGGTGGTGGTGGTGGATGACTACTCTGACCTGGTTGGTTCCATGGTTGATGAGGCTAGTTTGAATACCCCCTTTCATATAACCTTAGTTTTCTTTCCACTCAGAGTTTGATGGATAATATGTTTCTTGACTTAAGGGTTGGTTATAGAGGCATCCTGAGAAGATTTCCTCACAACTCTCAGATTTCTCTCTCAATTGGGGGCATTTTTCGGAATAATGGGTGTCATAAGTGAAGATTACACAATAGATCCGAGGAGAAGATTGAGATTTCCCTTGGTAGAGAGAAAGTTGTCGTTGAAGGGTACTTATCTCCTCAAACTTCATGTCCACTTTCTTCTCAAATTCAGTAATTTTCCCCTCATGGACACATCGAATGGGTACATTGGACCTTGAACCAAATTGTTGAGTGTTTTGCACCATGTTCTCAATTAAGGTCCTTGCAGAAGTTGGGGTCTTATCTACTAGCGCACCACCTGCATCAGCAACTGTCATGTTTCTATCAATAGGGATTAAAGCTTCATAAAAATATTGTATTAAAGGTTGGTCACTTATTTGGTGGTGTGGAAAACATGAACATAATATTTTAAATATTTTACAATATTCATGAAGTGTTTCCCCTTGAGATTGTCTTATCCCACAAATTTCTTTCCTTATAGTTGTAGTTCGATAGGTTGGGAAATATTTTTCAAGAAGAAGGCGTTTCATGTCTTCCCAACCTCTTATTAGTTAATTAAAATAATAAAGCCAGTATTTTTCAGTGTCTTCTAATGAAAAAGGAAATTCCATAAGCATTACTTGTTCTTCATCCACATTTGTAGGTTTTAATGTAGAACACATAGTATGAAATTCTTTTAGATGCTTGTGTGGATCTTCTCTAGGCAGTCCATGGAATCTTGGTAATAAATGAATTAAACCAGAGTTTAGTTCAAATTTGGGTGCCTCGCCTTGAATTTGAATATATGTGGGTTGGATATCATCATAATTAGGGGTTAGTTATTTTACTGTTTGATTGTTTTTAGCCATGTTGTTCATGTTAATTTTAGTTTTAAGGTGTGTTCCCAAATAAGAAGAAGGACCAAGATGAGTGTTGATGTTTTGTGCATCCTCCTTCAAAGGATCCTCTTGTGTATCTCGGGGTCGCTGATATAGGATCCTCTCCAGTTCAGGTTAGAAAGGTTGTAAGTATCCTAGAGTAGAATGCGTCATACATAGAACCTACACAAGAAATAAATTAGAACACAAAAAGAAATGTAATGGTAGAAGATAAAACAAACAAACATTCACGAAATTTACAAAACAAAAACGATCAAAAACATGCACAAAAACCAAAGCACTCCCCAGAAATGACACCAAACTTTGACCGCGTTATTATGACATGTCAAATTGATTATGATTTTAAGATTAATTTATAGTCTAGGGAAGACCATAGTTTGTATCTCAAGTAGAGTTAATAGGGTTTTATTGTGTATTTTAATAAAAATTACTAAAAGAGGGGGTGGTTTTGAAATTTTTTTAAAAATAAAATGACTTAATTAAAGAGTTTAATAGTTGATAAATAAAAGTGGTGTTTTAGAATTATGAGATAATGAGATCATTTCAAGTTCAGTACACATCTTGGATAGTTCATTCCTCTGAAAATTTCACATGGTTTTGTTTAATTCTTTGGTTGAAGGTTGTCAAGATCTTGACTACCCTCTTACCCCTTAACACGATGCACAAAGAAGAAACCCTTGACACAACAATCGTGTTGTCACGGTTTGGTTATCAATTATATAGAATGGGAAACCAAAGAATACTAAAATCTCATATATGTGTGAGATAAAAGGATGCTTGTGTTGTCCAATCGGAACAACCCAAGATTCCTGCTTGAAATTTCAACCCAATCGGTTTTAAAATATAAAGTGTTTCACTTAATTATATCAAAAGAAATAAATTCAAGGGAGAATAATGTCAGGATAAGAAATAAGTGAAATATTTAACACAAAAATTATAAAAAACTAGTAGAATAACTAGTGCTATAACTCCTTCCCAAGTGTGTGTATCTCCCTCGAAATGATCATCCACCATTTAGCTCGCCATTGAGTGGAAGAGGCTCTGGTGGAACTTCAACTTCATATTTGATCCTCCTATGGAGATAGGGAACTCTAAAACTTCTAGGATGAGGAGGAGACTCATCTAGGAATCCAAAATGGGAGATCTTCACTTCTGGTTCGAACTCCCCAAATGAGGTACCCATGATGCTCTTTTATAGCAAAAATGGGAAGTGGTTTTGGGAACATAGACTGTGTAGAACCAATTGTCCCATTGTTTTCGGCCTTCAGACAATTTTCAATAGCTTTTTAAAAAACTAGAAAGTTGTTACCCCACATCCTGGATATCTCCACTGAATGTTTTGTTTCATTTTGACACCTACATCTCAAGATATGGACAACACACAACACACAACTTTTCACTCTGTGGGGATCCAATGGCTTGGACAGATCACTTCAATTGGGCCTCTTAATGTCCGAATGACGATTGGGCGTCTTCATAATAGTTTTATAAAATTGAGTTTTGTATCATACCACCAAATAATATCCCATTTGGATGGAAAATGTTTTAATACTATACCCAACAGTGTATAGGTGTTCATGGAACTCATGCAGTTTTGGCCCATTTTCCTTCTAGATCATCTCTGGGGCCTCCAAATCACCTCCACCTTCAATGAGAATATAAAAAAAATTATAATTTAACTTTTTAATTATGATAAAAATTAATTCATTGAATAAAACATGAAGTTAAATTTATTATTATATTTGGAATATTCATTACAAAACTAGTTTAAAATAGCGGTGTAATTGTGGAATTGAAGAGTGAATCGCTATGTGATCCTAAATCCCTAATGAAATTTGGTTTCATAATGAATGAGTATGATCCTTGTGTATAAAATGGTTTAGTGTGAGTGAATTAATTTTATTAATAGTATATTTTGATGTCATATTACTCATTGGAAATGAAATATCACTCTTACAATCTGTTAAGGTATGGTTGAATAAACGATTATTTATGAAATAAATGGGAAATGTAACATATATTATTAGGATCAAGATCCATATTGATAGATCAAGGTGGTTTCTTGGAGTAATTCAAAGTAAATACATTGAAAATATACTAAATATATTTGTTATGGAACAATCCAAAATGGGACTGTTTCTAGTATCACATGGAATTCATCTTTCTAGGAAAATGTATCCTAAGACACATGAGGAAATAAATATAATGGAAAGGATTCAATATGAATCAGAGAGGAAAATGTTTCTTCCAACACATTAGGGAGAAAATAGAATGTAAATAATTATATACACATAAATGATTGGGTTATTTATATATGTTATGCTATGTACTTAGCTAGATGTCACCAATGCATTAAGTGTAGTGGGAAGATATCAAACAGACCCAGGTGACCACCATTGGATGATAGTCAAGAATATCCTTAAGTATATGAGGAATAAGAAGGATATATTCATTGTTTATTGAATATATGAGGAACTAGTCATCATAGGATATTAATATTCTAGTTTTAAGACAAATCATGTTGACATGAAGTCATAAAGGAGATACATCTTCACATAGAATGGAGGCACTGTGAGATAGAAGAGCTCAAAGATGAATTTAGTCATAGATTCTACATTAGAGCCTTAGTATATTGAATCTTCTAAGGTATATAAAGAAGAATTATGTATGGAAAACGTCATCCAATAGTTCAGCACGATACTTAGTAGTAAAGATCCTATCATTCTCTATTATGATAATACTGTAGTGGTGGATCTCACAAAATAGCCAAGGTAACAACAGTGGATGAAGCACATACATTGGAAGTATCATATCTTGAGGAAATTTTCAATGATATGAAAGGTTCCAGTGATTATGTTTTCCACATAATATAATGTGGAATAACCATTGAATAAATCCTTGTCTCAATAAAAACATGATTATCATGTGAGTTATAGAAGACTGAAAGTCATAGGCAGTTGTCTCTAGTCTAAGTGGGATTTTTTTGATGTTGGTGTCTTAAGAACAACTATTTATTCTTTGGTTACATGTATATTTTATGTGTTTAATATTACAAAAACATATTATTACATATATTTCACTGTTCTTCATGACTCTAATATAATAATTTCTTAGAGTATATGTCAAATTGATAAGTTCATAATGGATCCCCGCTATGATGAGAACCTTGAAGTTCTATGATGATATTATTAAATAGTGTTATTATATTGGATAATGAACCATTATAGGACACATATCACATAAAATTTCAGGTGTGATTACTTGTAAGTGGATGAGACTTCTTCTCATGATGTTCACACTTGGTAATCTCAAAGACAGAAGATTATGAGAAAAAACCTGCCAGTAATAATTCCACATGTTTTGGTGTCATCAGATATTCCTATCTATGATCATGTGTAACAATCCTTAGTCTTTAAGAAATGAAAGAGTAATTGGAATCAATAATCATGTTCCATGTGATACCAATCTTGATCAAAGGAATCATTATAAACCTATAGAAAGCATAAAGAAATCATGTTGGTATCTTGGAACATTACCTTCATAGAACCCTTATAGAACCCTAACAAATTAGAATAACCCTATGGTTGGCTTCCAAACCCAATACATTATAAGGAAATCATGGCACCAACCATAATTTTTTATAATGTAACCACCCATTATCATAAATAATTTCCAAGTACCATAACATGAATAATGCATATAGAATTTTCATTTCATCATAAAACTCATAGAAATAACCATTATTCATTTCATAACATAATTAAACCATGTAAAATAAATGGGTTCCATGACAATCTCTTTGAAGAAATCATAAAACATATAGATAAATAATGAGGACGGTATCATTATAAAATATCCCAGGTGGATCATAAGTTACATCAAGGGTTATTAACATTTAGGAATGAAAATTTCATTTAAAAAATTAATGATGAAAATACACCTTTCCCATTGAAAATCACTTTCAAAAACATAAAATTCATAAAATATTACCAAAAAAATTGCATTGAAAATAAACTTACAAACTTAAAAATTAATTTTTAATGAAAATAATGGTCATGATGGTGGGAAAATATGTTCATGTTGTAAATGTTAAAAATAAATATTATTTTTGAAAATTTTGTAAATGAAATCAAAAGTTACCCTTTTGGAAATCATTAGGAAACTTAATTTTTTTTAAAATATGTTCAAAGATCTTAGAAAATAGATTTGGGAAATTATATATGCTTATAAATAAACATTTTAGAAAACTATTTTTAAAATATAGATATATAAGTGAAGGTTCACGATCTAAAAAAAGACACATGAACTGTATAACTTAAAACAAATTCCTGAAGGTTATTTAATCAATAAGGGAGGAAATGGAAATAAAAAATGTAAACCACAATTAATAAATAGAGGAAAATAAAATAAAATTTGTTAATTAAAATAATAGAATATTATTTAACCAAAAGGAAACTTGAACATAAACAACCCGTAAAAGAATAGAGATTGTAACATAATGCCTTTTCCACTTTGGTAACTTTTCAATCATAATCCCCATAAAATAATAGCATCAAATGAAAAATTAAATATCATTAACGTAATTATATTCATTATATATTATGTAATAGTAGAAGTATATTCACCTCATAAAAGAAGATATATTCATATAATAAACATATGTCCCAAGTAAAGATAATTTTAGATGAATAACAAATGCAAAGATCATATCATTGAATTGAGAATTAATAAATGTTGATATTATGTGTAAAAAATTAAAATATACAATTTTTTTAAAATAAATAATAAAATAATTGATATATAGATTCACAAATAATCATGGTAAAAAATTCAATGAAGAAGTGTTATAACCTAATGAAAGGAGGTTGAGTTAAGAAACACTTTACCACTTGGTAATATTCAAATCAAATTATTTTGGTAAATTAAAATGAATTATAAATTTAAATAAAATGAATTATTAAGGACACATGATATAATAATTAAAATAGGAATTATATAAACCATATAAAATAAATTAGTATTATAAAAATAAAATATGCCTCAATAAAGAAAAATTGAGACCAAATCCCTTACCTCAAGTCTAGCTAAGCACGTATATTCTTATATTCCTAAATAATAAACTAATTTTATTTATTTACTTTATTAATAACTGTTATCAAGTTGATTATTAGTTTTATTTTATTCATTACCATTTTATATTCAATTACATAATCAATTAAGTTCACATCAGAAGTTTTGACGATATTCAACTAATATGCCCAAAATGAATTTGATAGGTTTATTATAGTAAAATTATTCATTATTAAGTATTCTATAGAATAATATTCAGGAAATAATAATCATTTTTTATAAAAATTATTATGTTAAAACCATCCATGAATGATGGTTATGAAAAATAAACTATGTTATAGTCATGGAGACGGTAGGTCGTACATAAGCATGAATAACATGTTTATTTTTCAAAGATAATTATAAAAAGAAGTTAAGTATTATTTTATCATTAGATGAATATAATAATATAATAAATTAATTTTTTTCTTTATATATACTTATATAGATAATCAATGTGACGTGGTGATGAAAAAAAATCACACCGTTTCATGGGGGTGGTAGTCCACATGTACACACAAATGATATTATCATTTTTCAATGAATGAAAAGGTAATATAATATGTGTTATATTATATTTAAAGAATGAAAAATATTTAATGAATAACATATATATATATATATATAAATTAAATTTATCATTATAAATGTACTTGAGAGGTGGTGATGGAACAAGAATTGCATCAATCCATGAGGCAGTAGTCCGTCGTACACACAAATGATTTATTCCTTTTACATTTGATGGATTTTAGACATGGATATAGGTTATTAAATTAGTATAGTAATATATAAGTATATTTTTTATATTTATTTTATTATATAATAATTTTTAAATACTCGTTTAATGTTGTGGAATAATAAATAAAATAACAATACTCGGTTAAGAATAATACCTCTTTTTTCGAACAACATCTAAAGTTTTACACCAAACTCTTTCCTATGTTGATTTTATGATAAAAAAAGGACTCTAGAATGGTGGTAGGGATGTAATTAAAGTATTTGTAGGTATTTTACAAACCAAATGGTTATTTAAGTGTGAATAAATTACAGAAAGATGTTCAATTTTATAAGAGAGGGAAGGATCCCTCTTGTAATTTTTTAAATATTAAATTATTATAAATTAATATTTTTTTCAAAATTCCTCCAAATCGATAATATTATAATATAATATCAGTATGAGTTAAAATAACATCATAAAATAATGTTTTTACAAGTTTGGACCAAATTTGTGCCCTTCTCGTTTTTTACCCTTCATTATCCCTTTTGATAATTACAGTGTAATCAATGTTTATTGACTCTCAAGGGGATAATATAGTTACTAAAAAAAAGAAAAAATGGCCCATAAATGGACTATGGTTGATGTTATAAATCACATCCCTTTAAATGGGCCAAATATTTTATTTTTAGGTATTTCAAATCATTTTGAAAAATATTATTTATTATAAAATAACATTAATGTCAATTTTAGAACTAATCATTTACTTTGACATTAATAACATAAATGAAATAAAGTAATTCGAATATAATACATCAAAAAAACTCTAATATGTCATGTTTATATATAAAACTCATGGAAGATAAAAATTCATTCAAATTATCTTAATTTTTATATTTTTAAAAACATTTATTTTATTTTTGTATTAATTTAATAATTACATTGTCGATGTTGCATATGTTTTTAAGATAATTATTTCATAACTAAAAATAATTAATAATTTCCCATAATGAAAATAAATAATTTTTATGGATATTATTTAGTCATTATCATTTTATTTTTAACATTAATTACACAATTTACCGTTTCCTATGGTAAAATAATTTAAAAGGTTACTATTCATAATGTCAAAAAATAAAAGGGTTCTATTTTAAAAGTTTAGACCCACTGATTCCAAATATTTAATCCATTTTTCTAGATTAAAAAAATACAAATTAAAAATTTAAATTTAAATTTAACCAAAAAAACATGATAAAATACAGTTTTTTAGAAAAATTCTTTTTAAGTGTAAATTTTTTTATATAAAATTAAGTCATAAAATTTATTCCAATAAAATTAATTGAATAATTTATAATATAAAATAACTAATTATATTTGAAAATATGGACCTTTATATATTCATAAAATAAAAATACATTTTTAATGAAAATTAGTATTTTTTACTTCCATTGAAAATCATTATCTTCATAAAATTACCAAAAAATCACTCTAAGATAATTTTTTACTTGATTATTTCAAAAAATATATCATTTTTATCAAATATAATTTCAAAATTATCAAAAATTACTTATATTATTTTCTCTCTAAGACAATAAAAATAATTTTTGAATAAAACGTATTTTTTTAGGCATAAAATGACTTTACTAAATATTGGGTGATTATTTATTGAGAATTTATCAATAACTTTACATTGAATATGACCAATATATATATTTAAAAAATTAATTAACACAATTAATACCCTCCAATTTAATGGCTTGTTAATAATGGTCATGTTTAAATAATAATATTTTATTGTTTTTTTAGGCTCAGTGTTTCATATTTTATACGCTATCGATTAATTTATTTATTATAAAATATATGGATATAAAAAATGTTGTTTATTATCACTCATATATAGTAGCATAATTGTGAAACTAGAGGAGTTTTCTTTTGGATATTGTTGTGGGTTATTAGGAACTCTTACAAGATTCACGATGATGGAAAAAAATAAACATTCATTTATTCTACAGCATTTATATAATTAATACATTAAATTATATAAAAATTAAACATCCAAAGAATCAATAGTTTTAGTTTATTTGGAGAATAATTATTTTAGAATATTATTTTCTAATCCTTGTGAAAATTTCCCTATAATTTCAACACCCAAGGTCTTATTCTAAACATATCCCAAGTTAAACATCTACTAATGCCATGGTAAATGTAAATATAAGAAAGGGATGAACTAAAACTCTCTGTAATTAAAAAATACACATATCAAAATGTCACCCATGGTGAGATCCTAAGAATATGATAAAACACAAGAAAGTGACAAATCATAGATTTAAATAATATGAAATCATAAACATAGTACATATGGAAATATTGGAGAACACATAATCCCATGTGATCAAACATATAAAATGTTATAAAGATCCGGAAAACATGGGACTTAAATTATGATCTTGGAAGCATAGAATAATAACATATCAGAGGAATTTTTCACCAACATAATTATAGAAAAAAACATTTTACATCAAGAATAACCTCATTTTTACCATATTACATTAGGAATCACAACTTTTTTACTTTAGATGACCAAGAATAATAACTTTTTTCTTATATAGGATCACACATCGCAAACTATTTCCTAGAGAAAATTAGGCATCACCACCTATTTTTCATAATAAATGAAGAATCAAAATCTCTTACCCATTCTTGATCAAGAATCACTACATGATTCACTATTATCTCATGAGATTTCAAGATTTACCAAATGAATTATAGTTTCTATAGGTTTAAAACTTCACTTAAATATTAACCTTACACATGTGTACCATGATAAAACATTAAATCATCACATAATTAAAACCCATAAATAAGAATGGATTTCATGTTACATTTCAAAAGGTATGACATGAATAACCACACAAACCAGATCAATTGATACTAGATTCAATCACCCAAAATTTGAATATCATAAAATCATTTTTAGGGTGTTTTATAAAATAAAACATTATAGAAAATAGATACCTTTTTAGATAAATAGTAAATCAGAAGCCAAATCATAAAATAGAGTAATAAATATTATCTTTAAAAAAGTAAATTATGATGAAACATGAATCGATTCATTTTTGGTTTTCAAAATAATGAAGGTTACCTTTGGTAAGTTAAATCATAAAATTTAAATAAATATACATATAAGAGAAATAATGAATTAATTGGATGATAATTATTTAGAACATATTATAATATTATAAAAAATGATAATATTAATGATTGGCAATTTAGATTAAGAACTAATTTTAATTAGGGAGATAAATGTTTACATCATATTTAAAATGATATAATTGAATATAAGAAAAATTTAATGTCTTCGTTCAAAAAAAATTGTATAAAATACGGAAAGATATTTGAGTTACTAAATTCCATTTAACTTTAATATTGATTTCCATGGAAGTGATATAACCTTATTTATATAAAAAACAACTATCTTAATCTATAATTTTAGAACTATATTCATATTCATAGCATTTTATAAATTTAATTAACAATTAATCACTACGAATATAGTTGTTAGTTTCTATCTATTTTCAATTTCAGGTTTGAGTAATATTAATTATTTTGTACTTGTTTTGTAATTGATATGTTTTTCTTCATTCCTCTACCAGTTATCAAATTTTTTTAAAAAATTAATGCAACTTCTTTTTTTTTGTAGTTTATAAACTTATAATTTGGTTATATGAGTGTCTTAATTATGGTTATTATAGACATAATTGACAATGATCATGTTTTTGTGTTTTTAACAAATAAACGGTGATAACTTACTTAATGAGTTAAATTTTTTACATTAACAGACTAGGAAAAAATCATCATTTACTAATTAATATAAAATAATATGTTTATAATCACAATATTGATATAAATTTATAGCATCATTTATATAAGTGGTAAAATAAATATAACAAGATTATGATACATTCTATGTATAAATATGGATGTGGAAGAAATTATTTTGTTATCATATCATTATAATAAAATTATAAAAACATTTTTTTGGATTTTATTAAGATTATTAATCAGAATTGGAAATATTTTTATGAATTATTAAAATGAAAATAAAATTTTCACTTATAAATAAATCACATTTTCCTCTAATAATATTCATTTTAGGATACTTTGTAAGAACCCGGTTTTTGCTGTGAAATACTTTGGAATATTCTTGATGTTATTCCAGTGCAGTGACCTCAGACAGCGTGCAAATCCGAGCCCCGGAGAGGTCGGAATTAAAATTTCAGTGCATTCACACTGGGAATGCCAAATAAATGGAATAACTCCTAAAAGGTGACCCGGATCAGAGATCCGAGTGTACATATGGGTCCAGAATGTGGTGTTTACCCTAGGAACGACATAAAACTTGTTGGCACGGGACGTTTGGACCCCTCGCTCGATTTCGGAACGTGAAACGGATAAATTAAATGATTAATTTATTCGTTTAACGGCTTAACTCAAGTATCTCTTAAACAGTTTCTCGTATTGGAAAACTGAGGGCACCGTTGAGTTTGGAGCGTGCCGTTTACCCTAGGAGGGGTGTAACTTTTTCAGGCGCGGCTCGTCTGTGAAAAATGTCCCCAGGGGCGTTTTCATAATTTGGCCGCCTCGGGCATTCCGTTTTATATCTTTTGAACGGAGTCACAGATTTAAATTCCGAGACCGCTTTTGTGCTCGGGAGGTGGTGTTTGGCGTAGGGGAGGCATAACCTCGACCCCGTCGAGAGTTGCGGATGTAGGTTATTTTGGGGGTTTTAAATTAATTAAAATGTTAATTAATTTATTTAACCCCTAACTCTCCCATCTCCTTCTTTGGCATTCCCCAGCGCAAACCCTCCCAAGGAGAAAATCCTCCTCTCCTCCACCTCTCCAGTGAGGTGCGACTACTCCGGCGAGGGGCGGCAGCTCCGGCGGATCGTCGGCAAAGCTTCGGGAAATGCCCTACAGGTAGGAGTTTTCGGTTTTTGCGTTTTCATTTCCGAACTGTAATTTCAAGTTGATTTATTCCATTTAATTACCGTCAAATTTGAAATAAAATCCCATAATCATGTAGTATAATTTGTGAGCTACCCGACTCATCTTTCGGATCAAAAATCCGAGTTCGGAGTTGATCACAAACGACCGCTGAAGGTTGTAGTTTTTCGGTTTCTGGTGGGTTTGAGCGGCGGCGCGGCTGGCTTCCGGTGGATGGCGCGGTGGCGGGGCCCTCGGATGGCAGCACGACTAAGGCGCAGGGCAGCGCGGGGTCTTTAGCCGGGGAATCCAGGCGAGCAGAGGCCGGTGCTGGGGGCAAGCATCCTGAGCAGCCGGGTGACGGCGAGGGCGAGGCCGAGCTCGCCAGGTAGGGGAGCACCGGGGTCGCGGCGCGTGACCCCAGCGAGGCAGCACTACCCGCAGCTCGCCATGCGGTGCGACGAACGACCCCACGAGGGTGAGTTGGCGTTGGACCGGATGGCTCCGGGCCACGCGGCTGAGCCGCGGGCCAGCCCAGGCCGGTCCAGCCCAAAGGGATCTTTTCCCCCTTCAGACGCCTGTAATTTCCATTACGGGTGTCCGATTTGCATGTCGTCTATGGATGTGGGGCCGTATCAGTGAGGCGGATGTTATGATGTGGTTTTGGGAGTTTTAACTTCCGAGATGAGAGGTTCGGGGGCACGACACGTGCGTAAATCATCTTAGCGGGTTTCCTGGGAATTCTTGTTTTGGAAGGTGCAGACACGTATGATGTCGGTTCTGAGCACCGTTAGTGGAATTGGGAACCTGGCACTGAGGCGGAGCTTCCCAGGGTGGTTTTAGGCGTTGAGGAAGAAGTTGAGGCACAGGTCCCACGGCCCGTCATTGAGCTGCGGGCAGTGTTTAACGACTTTCTCACCGGGCATCTGTTCGGGGCATGCCAGCAGTCGATTCTGGATGTTTTTCCGAGGGGATTGCAATGGTGCAATCTGCCCACTCTAATTCGGCACGATGGCGTAGGGCCCATGAGGGCCATTTGGGCGTCGACGTTGATTTTCCATCTTTATCACCGGGCGACTGTTTTGGACAAGTGAATATTCCATCTTGTGTTCTCTTTTGAGAGTATCGCAACGGTGTGACCCGCTCGTTGTGTTTCAAGACCGGGTTGCGGGTCCCACGATGCACCGCTCATGTGAGGTGCGCCAGAATGCACCTTTTTCTCCGGATATCCATTTCACTCAAGTGAGTAGTGCTTTTGACGTTTTTCCCGAGGGGATCACAATGGTGTGATGCGCCCGAGTGTTTTCAGGGCCATGGCTCGGGATCACGGGACACCATTCGGGCGTGAGGCGGTGTTAGCGACCTTTCTGTCTGATATCCGTTTGAGGCGAGTAAGTAGTCAATCTCGCATGTTTTTCCACGAGGATTACAACGGTACGATCCGTTGGGCGAGCGGAGCCTCTTATTCTATCTTATTAAATGTTGAAATATGAATGGTGCCTCGGTGGAGGTTCTTCTACCGTGTTGTAGCAGACCTATGGCATGTGATCGCGTGCACTCCTTGGAGAGTGATGTTGGTTGTGCCTCAACTGTTGAGGTGGAAGGTTGGAGTTGTTACGTTATGCCTTCAAATTGATGTTGGGTGTCGAGTGCATGTTAGCCATTGTGCTGGAGACGTGGTATACTCTGGGAGTATACGGGAGCGCTAGGAGGTACATGTGGATATTGGTACCTGAGAATGTTTGTGCGCTTGGTTGGGGTTAACTTGGGGCCACACATCGTGTGGGCCCCAGGAGCGTGACGTGTTCTACTTTACACACCTTTGACCTCTCGTGACGTAGAGGGTCCCTCGGTTCTCAATTGTTTACCAGCGGGGTTGAGGTTTCCCCCCTGGCTTTATGCTCGATGGTTTAGATCAGCAGGGTTCAGTGGTTTCCCCTGGTTTTGTTCTGGATTCGGGTGGTTTCATGATACCCACCCCGTGTCCGGTTGTCTAGTGTTCTACCATCCAGTAGAGATGGCCAGAGCAGTTTCAGGTCTACCCTCTAGCAGGGCTGGGCAGTGGGTTTCCTGTCAACTTTTTCAGGGTTTGCCCTCTAGAAGAGACTAGGAAGTGGGTCACCCGATGACTCTTGAGGGTCTACCCTCCAGTAGGGATGGGCAGTGAGTCACCTGTCATCTTGTTCCGGGTTTACCCTCTAGCAGGGCTGGGCAGTGGGTCACCCGTCGACTTCTTCCAGGTCTACCCTCCAGTAAGGCTGGGAAGTGGGTCACCTGAAGACTTCTTCCAGGTCTACCCTCCAGCAAGGCTGGGCAGTGGGTCGCCTGACGACTTATTCCAGGTCTACTCTCCAGCGGGGCTGGGTAGTGGGTCGCCTGATGATGTATAGGGTTTACCCTCCAGCAGGGATGGGCAGTGGGTCACCCGATATCTTGTTATGGTTTAACCTCCAGTAGGGCTGGGTAGTGGGTCACCTAATATCATATTATGAATTACCCTCCTGCAGGGCTGGGCATTGGGACACCCATTTACATTACAGACTCAGTCCTTTCTACTAGGCTAGTCTGTGGCTTTCCTCCGTGATTACCGGAACAGGACCCTTGGTTGTATGGGTCAGTGATGGAATGACCTTGACTTTGAGGAGACCTCTCGACTGCGGGGCAGTGACGATGTGTGATTTGACTTAACCCGGAACTCTCAAGTATGAGGGGATCTTTCCCCCACTGAGAAGAATACTTGTGACGTTACCTAAAACCGTGCAGGCGAGTCAGTGCTGCCCAAAGCGGATAGTGTCGAGGTGCGTTGATTTGATCCCCTTGACTTGTAGTTCGGGGCAGACGCGCGGGATGCTGGGCATCGTTGGTGTTTACTTATGGGACTGTTGGCGACTCACTTTTTCTTGGGCTGAGCTACGGGATGGAGATCCCCTTATAGTCTTGTTCGTTATTCATCATAGAGCATATATATATATATGTATATACCTTGTTCGAGTACCCACTTCTTGGGTTTAGTTACTCTCCCTCCAGGAAAGGCGAAGACGCGCGAGGTATGCCACGTGCTTTCCGTGTCTAACTTCTCGTGGTTGGACGAGTCTACTATCATGCTATAGGTAGCGAAGACTCGACGAGAAGTTCATCTTCTCACCATTTCCAGGAACTTGTGTTTGGACGAGTCTACTTCCTACCTCTTGTTGGGTTGAGCTGTACTCTTTACGACACTTTCGGTTGCACTCCTTTACTTTTCCTGTTCTCTCTACTACTCACCCTTCGGTAACTCCTTTGTTTCTCCCTCGAGCCTTCGGGGTATCCTACTAATTATTTTTATACTCACCCCTGCTTGGGCTTTTCCCGCACTTAGTGTGCCCTTGTAGACGACAGATAGGTTGGTCATGAATTCAGTGGAGCATAGGAGTTCGGGAGCTTGGACCGTGTGAAGTGGTCGTAGTTGGGTTTCAGGTGGGGGACCCTTCTAGCTGTTCTTCTTTTGTTCACCTGTTGCTGGGTTGTGGCACCTTTTCTAGTTGGGCACGTGTTTTTCCACATTTTCCTTTTCTTTACTTTACTTGTACTATTTAGAGGTCGATGCACATTTGTGGTATATATATAGTAGTTTCCCTTCTATTTAATTGTCTTTCTTTTACTCTACACTATTGCATTGAGTGTGCTACGTGTGTGTGTACAAGTATTTAGGCAAAGTCCTCCCCGATTTGTTGTGCCTTCGGCGCTGGTCGCCATCCCCTGGCGTATGGAGGCGGGCTTGGGGTAGTTGCGACTCGAGCCCGGGTAGGGTCGGGTCATGACAAAGTGGTATCAGAGGTGGTTCGTTCCTCGGGATGCTGTTCAGACATCCCTAAAATAAAAGGAATTGGATGGGATATAGGGAAACAGTGTTAATGTGTCTCGAGAGCGGCTCTTAGGCCAGGGAGTCCAATGATGGTGCGGCGACAGGCGTATCCATTCACCAGGACCCTGATAACCCGCTTGTCGACTCGACATGCTGAGAAACTTGTTGCAGGGAAAATTATATTGTGCATCACATCGGATTGAGTCTTTGACTGTTCTTCTTGAGTCAGCTCCCCATCGTTGTTATTGGTATATACATATATGCTCATCTGACCGTGACACTCTTTGATAATATTCAAGATGTCTCCGCGAAGATAGCCAGCCAGGATACCATCTTTGGTTCGTGACGATGACCATATAAGCTACAAGGCCATAGTCCAGGACCCATCATGTGAGCCCCTTTCTCCAGGTGGGCTGGTAGCAGCACCCCCACCTGTTGAGTAGTAGACAGCTTTAGCAGAGAAGGCTGAGTTTAACCATAGGTTGAGCGCGCTCCGAGAGTTCTAGTGGCAGAGACCGCTGAGGTTCAGTGCTGAGCCAGACCCTCAGGCAGTAGAGGTTTGGCTAGAGATAGTGGTTCTCCTTTTTTGGCTTGTGCAGATGCCAACAGATCAGAGAGTGTCTTTGGTATCCAACCTTTTTCATGGAGTATCTTGGCGTTGGTGGAGTCTAGTGACTCATTTTTTTGATGATTCATCACTTTCGTGGGGCAAATTTCAGTTGTTGTTTCATGAGGAGTTTTTCCCCTCCTGCTTGCACTCCATTCAGATTTAATAGCTCCTGAAATTTCAGCAGTGAGGGATGACATTGGCTGAGTACGCGGCTAGTTTCGCAGACCGTGCACGCTTTCACCTGGACTTGGTCCATGACGACGACTTCCGAGTGTGGAAGTTCGAGCTGGGTCTCCACAGAGATATTCTTTCTGTCATTGTACCCTTGGTAATTTTCACTTATGCCATGGTTCTAGAGCATTCATTGGTGAGAGAGAGCTTCCTGTCACATTTTGCGGTTGGTAGTGGCAGAGGGCATGACGGAGCCGAGACGTCTGCCGTAGTTAGCAGGCGCCGGAGGACAGGACCTCAATGCAGGTGGCCTTCCCACTGCCGGTTTCGGAGACGTTGTCGTATACCACTGTGGCGAAAAGGCGCAGGGCCTCAGCCGAGTATTCCCTTCCGTGAGTGGATCCCGAGCCGTGGTCGTACACTACAAAGGCGCCAGAGGGCACCAGGGAAGCCCAGAGAGCGCCGATGTTATGCTTATGACGGGCAAGATCACTTGGCACGAGACTGCCCGACCCAAGTTGCTGAGAGCTTCGGGTAGGCAGCAGGCACACCACCATGGTAGGGGCATTTCGGTGATCAGAGTAGTGCCCAGAGAGGTGGTGCTAGCAGAGGAGCAAGAGGAGCAGGTGGTGGGGGATGACTTTACAAGATCTTCCTATCACCACTAGGCGGTCCACGTCAGGCTCCGGGAGCTGACAGATGGGACCACGAGCAACCACAAGCCTTGAATTTCTACGATCCGGAAGAGCATGTGGTGAAAAGGGGTACACTCTACAGCTCTTCTACTTTATATAGTAGAATTGATAGACTCTGCATGTGAAATGATTTTCTCCCTGCTCCTTGTTTGAGGTGTTACCAGGGTGATGCAGGGCGTCGGGTGTAACCCTGTGTTGGTAGAGTAGAAGGTGTGTAACCCTCCTCTTTATTCAATGGCGTCGACTCCAACCCTTTCCGAGTGTGTAAGAGAGTCCTGGTTGAGTGACATCGACTGTGAAACCTTGCGTGACCAGATATACTTGGGTATTTCACTATATGGATATTCTGAAGGAGGGAATCATCGGACCTTGTTCCAGGTGCGGGTGGTGATTCCAGTCTTGGCGTGCGACGTGGAGGTTCGGTCAGGGAGGTGAGCTACCCCCGAGAGCCTTCGGGCTGTGTGAGACCGTGCAAAGGGATGGCGAGGTTCCCTACCGCCTTGACCTAACCCCAAAGTCTGGAGTGGGTGAACGACGTATCCCGCGTGGCTTACCTGAGGAGATGCGTGCTTTCCCCTATGCACATCATCGGCAAGGGCCGACCTTGTGTGAACAGATCTAATCCTTTTTTCTGTGAGCGGTGATGCGGGAATGTGAAAGAGTTCTTCTGGGTACGGGAGAGCCATGTGTGTGCCTAGTACCCTGAGATGTTCCCTGGTTTTGCTTTTCGGGGACGAAAATCTGGAAGGAGGGAATGATGTAAGAACCCTTTTTTTTTCTATGAAAGATGTTGGAATATTATTGATGTTATTCCAGTGCAGCGCCCTTAGACGGCGTGGGATTCCAAGACCTGGAGTGGCCAAAATTAAAATTTTAGTGCGTTCACACTGGGAACGCCAAATCAATGGGATAACTCCTAAAGGGTGATCCGGATCAGATATCATAGTGTACGGATGGGTTCGTAATGGGTTTTTCACCCTAGTAACGACATAAAACTTGTCTGCGCGGGACGTTTGGACCCCTTGCTCGCTTTCAGAACATGAAACGGATAAATTAAATGATTAATTTATTCGTTTAATGGCCTAACTCAAGTATCTCTTAAACGATGGATTGTATTGGAAAACCGAGGGCAATGTTGATTTCGGAGCATGCCGTTTACCCTAGGAGGGGTGTAACTTTTGCGGGCACGACCCGTCTGTGAAAAATGGCCCCAAGGGCATTTTCGTAATTTGGAATCCACGAGCGTTCAGTTTTATAACTTTTTAATTGAGTCTCGGATTAAAATTCCGAGATAGCCGTTGTGCTCGATAGGTGGTGTTTGGCCTAGGGGAGGCATAACCTCGACCCCATTGAGAGTTGCAGATGCGGGTTATTTTGGGGGTTTTAAATTAATTAAAATATTAATCAATTTATTTAACCCCTAACTCTACCCTCTCCCTCTTTGGCATTCCCTGGTGCAAACCCTCCCAAGGTGGAACTCCTCCTCTCCTCCACCTCTCTGGAGAGGCGCGATAGCTCTGGAGAGGCGCGACAGCTCTGGCGGATCGTCGGCAAAGCTCCGGGCAACACCCTACAGGTAGGAGTTTTCGGTTTTTTCATTTTCATTTCCAAACTCCACTTTCAAGTTGATTTATTCCCTTTAATTACCCTCATATTTTCAATCCAAGCCGATAATTGTGTAGTATATTTTTTGAACTACCCGACGCATCTTTCGGATCAAAAATTTGAGTTCGGAGTCGATCACAAACAACCGCTGAAGGTTGTGGGTTTTCGGTTTCTGACGGGTTTGAGCGGTGGCGCGGCTGGCATCCGACGGATGGCTCGGTGGCGAGGCCCTCGGACGGCGGTGCAGCTAAGACGCATGGCGGCGCAGGGTCTTTAGCTGTGGAAGCTGGGCGAGCGGAGGCCGGCGCTGGGGGAGAGCGGCCTGGGAAGCGGGTGACGGCGAGGGCGAGGCCGAGCTCGCTGGGCAGGGGAGTGCCGGGGTCGCGGCGCGCGACCCCAGCGGGGGAGCACGACCCACGTCTCATGGGTCGTGACGCGGCTCGATGAACGACCCCACGAGGGTCGGTCTGCGCTGGACCAGATGGCGCTGGGCCGGCCAGCGCAGGTTGGCCCAGGCCAGGCGGACCGGCCGGCCCAGGCCAGTCCAGCCCAAGGGGATCTTTCCCCCCCTTCGGACGCCCGTACTTTACATTACGGGTGTCCGATTTGCATTCCGTCTGCAGCTGTGGGGCCGTATCAGGGAAGAAAATGTTATGATGTCATTTTGGGAGTTTTAAATTCTGAGACGAGAGGCCCAGGGGCATGGTACGTGCGTAAAGAAGCTTAGCAGGCTTCCCAGGAATTCTTGTTTTGGAAGGCGCGGACGCGTCTGACATCCATTTTGAGCGCTGTCAGTGGAGTCGGGTTCCTGGAACCGAGACGGAGCTTCCCAGGGTGGGTTTATGTGATGAGGCTGAAGTTGAGGCGCAGGCCCCACGACCTGTCTTTGAGCTGCGGGCAACGTTTAGCGACATTCTCACCGGGCGTCCATTCAGGGCGTGCGAGCAGTCGATTCTGGATGTTTTTCCGAGGGGATTGCAATGGTGCAATCCGCCCGCTCTAATTCAGCACGATGGTGCGGGGACCATGAGGGCCGTTTGGGCGTCGACGGTGATTTTACATCTTTATCACTGAGCGACCATTTTGGACAAGTGAATAGTCCATCTTGTGTGCTTTTTTGAGAGCATCACAATGGTGTGATCCGTTTGCTATGTTTCAGGACCGGGTTGTGGGTCCCACGAAGCACCGCTCATGTATGGTGCGCCGGAATTCACCTTTCTCTCAGGATATCCGTTTCACTCAAGTGAGTAGTGCTTTTGATATGTTTTCCCGAGGGGATCGCAATGGTGCGATGCGCTCGACTGTTCTCGGGGCCGAGGCTCAGAATCACGGGACGCCGTTCGGGCGTGAGGTGGTGTTAGCGACCTTTCCGTCAGATATCAGTTTGAGGAAAGTAAGTAGTCGATATTGCATGTTTTTCCACGAGGATTACAACGGTATGATCCATTTGGTGAGCAGAGCCTCTTACACGATCTTATTAAATGTGGAAATATGAAAGGTGCCCTGGTGGCCGTTCTTCTACCGTGTTTTAGAGGACCTATGGCATGTGATCACGTCCACTCTAGGGAGAGTGAGGTTGGTGTCTAAAGAGATGTGGTTGTCTATGCCTCAGTTGTTGAGGTGGAAGGTTGGAGTTGTTACATTATGCCTTCGCGTTGATGTTGGGTTCTGGGTGCACGTTAGCCTTTGGGCTGGAGACGTGGTATACTCTGGGAGTATACGAGAGCGCTGGGAGGTACATGTGGGTGTTGGTACCTGAGAATGTTTGTGCACCTAGTCGGGGTTGAATTGGGGCCACACATCGTGTGGGCCCCAGGAGCATGATGTGTTCTTCTTTATGTAATTTTGACCTCTCACGACATAGAAGGTCCCTCGGTTCTCGATTGTTGACCAACGAGGTTGAGGGTTTTCCCCTTGCTCTGTGCTCGATGGTTTAGATCATCAGGGTTGAGTGGTTTCCCCTAGTTTTGTTCCAGAGTCGGGTGGTTGCATGATTCCCACTCAGTGTTCGGTTGGCCAGTGATGTACCATCCAGTATAAATGGCTAGAGCTGTTCTGGGTTTACCCTCAAGTGGGGTTGGGCAGTGGGTTACTCATCGACTTCTTAGGGTTTACCCTTTAGTAGAGACTAGACAGTGGGTCACCTGATGAATCTTGAGGGTCTACCCTCTAGCAGGGATGGGCAGTGGGTCGCCCGTCGTCTGGTTTCAGGTCTACCCTCCAGCAGGGCTGGGCAGTGGGTCGCCTGTCGACTTGTTCAGGGTTTACCCACTAGCAGAGAATAGGCAGTGGGTCACCCGAAGACTCTTGAGGGTCTACCCTCTTGCAGGGCTAGGAAGTTGGTTGCCTGTCGTCTTATTCCGAGTTTACCCTCCAGTAGGGCTGGGCAGTGGGTCACCCATCGACTTCTTCCAGGTCTACCCTCCAGCAAGGCTGGGCAGTGGGTCGGCTGACGACTTCTTCCAGGTCTACCCTCTAGCAATGCTGGGCAGTGGGTTTCCTGACGACTTATTCCAGGTCTACCCTCCAGCGGGGCTGGGCAGTGGGTCGCCTGATGATGTATAGGGTTTACCCTCCACCAGGGTTGGGCAGTGGGTCACCCGATATCTTTTTATGGTTTACCCTCCAGCAGGGCTGGGTAGTGGGTCACCCGATATCATATTATGAATTACCCTCCAGCAAGGCTGGGAAGTGGGACACCCGTTTATAATCCAGACTCAGTCCTTTCTACTTGGCTAGTCTGTGGCTTTCCTCCGTGATTACCAGAACAGGACCCTTGGTTGTACGGGTCAGTGCTAGAATGACCTTGACATAGAGGAGACCTCTCGACTGCGGGGCAGTAACGAGGTGTGGTTTTCCTTAACCCGGAACTCTCAAGTACGAGGGGTGCTTCCCCCCACCAAGACGTGTCCTTGTGACGCGACCTAAAACTGTGCAGGCGAGTCAGTGCCGCCCAAAGAGGATAGTGTCGATGTGCGGTTATTTGATCCCCTTGACTTGTAGTTCGGGTCAGACGTGCGGGATGCTGGGCATCGATGGTGTTTACTTCTGGGACTATTGGAAACTCACTTTTTCTTGGGCTGAGCTATGGGATGGAGATCCCCTTACAGTCTTGTTCGGGCTTATTGATATAGCATATATATATATGTATATACCTTGTTTGAGTACCCACTTCTTGGGTTTGGTTACTCTCCCTCCAGGAAAGACGAAGACGTGCGGGGTATGCCACGTGCTTTCCGTGACTAACTTCTTGTGGTTTGATGAGTCTACTCTCTTTCTATAGGTAGAAAAGACTCGACAATAAGTTCATCTTCTCACCATTTCCATCTCCTTGCGTTTGGAGGAGTCTACTTCCTACCTCTTATTGGGTTGAGCTGTACTCTTTACTGCACTTTTGGTTTCACTCCTTTACTTTTCCTATTCTCTCTACTGCTCACCCTTCGGTACCTCCTTTGTTGCTACCTTGAGCCTTCGAGGAATCCTACTGAGTATTTTTATTCTAACCCCTGCTTGGGATTTTCCCGCACTTGGTGTGCCCTTGTATATGACAGACAGGTTGGTCCTGACTTCAGTGGAGCGTAGGAGTTCGGGAGCTTGGACCACGTGCGGTGGTCGTAGTCGGGTTCCAAGTGGGGGACCCTTCCAGTTGTTCTTCTTTTCCTTTACTCTGCACTGTTTCATTGAGTGTGTTGCGTGTGTGTTTACAGGTACTTAGGCAAAGGCCTCCCTGAGTTGTTGTGCCTTCGGCGCTGGTCACCAGCCCCTGGCCTATGGAGGCGGGCTTGGGGTAGTTGCAGCTTGAGCCTGGGTAGGGTCGGGTCGTGACATACCTTTTCAACAATGTTTTCTTAATAAATAAATAATGGATAATTTAAATTTATATATTACTAATGATGAAATAAATAACATATCTATTAAACCATTCCATTTCTAGTACCATTCCATAAAGTTGGTGATGAAAAAATGAAACTTGTCGTTCATGGAGATGGTATTCCACACATGCATGTGGACAATATTTTCACTTTTCATTTTAATGGTATGAGAATAGATAATGGTTATAAAACAAATATAATAAAAAAATTATTTTATTTTCACTAGTTTCATTATATACATATGGTTTCAATTATGTTGGAGTAGGATGGATGATAAGGAAAAATAAAGGGAGTTAAAGGGTTATTATTACTTAAATTTAGAATATATATTTTTTCTTGAAGTATCCTTTGGGAATGAAAGAAATGGGGCACTTTTTTGAGGATAAGGGATTCAAAACATATATAGGTGATATATAACAAGTAAATTGGGTTGATGTTCATGATAATTTTGAACTATGGGTGTGTCATTGAAAAGTATGGAAGTGAGATCCTTGAAATGGAGAATAAGAGGGGAAAATATTTGGAAATGAATGTTAAGGAAGGGGTAATAAAGGAATTTCACGAGAGTTAGGTGGGTTATGTAAATAAATATTGGGTATTTTTGTGTATATGACCTTATAACCTAAAATTTTTATTATATAAGTTCCAAGTGCTAGATTTATTTATTAAAATTCGAACCACATTTGATTACCCATTTAAAACTTCTTAATATTGAATAAATATTAATCATAGTTATTATTTTATCACTTAAAATATAATATAACAATTCCTTCAAAATTTTATCATGATGAATCCAAATTTAGACTCCATTTAATCTTATTCTATTTCTCAAAATGATAAAATTATCTTTTAAATTTAAAAATAAAATGTGTTGAGAAACTATTTTTAAGTATTTTTAATCATTAAGTTTCATTAATCATATTTAACATTTATTAACAATTAAATGATATTTATTACATTTTTTTTATTATTAAACATCGTATTATAGTCTTAATTTAAAATATATCCATTTAATTAAAAATATAAAATATTTAGAAAATAAACATTCTTTGAAAAATAACTATTTTATCATGGTGACAAATATTTACCTAGGTAACTTAATTTTATTTCTAAAAATAAAATTTACCAAATTTCCTAATATAAAAATGATGATTAAATTAAAAATATTCAAATAATTTTATATGATTAAATTTCCCAATGTAGTAAAAATCATTTATAATATATATGTGCATGAAATTTTGTTAGGGAACAAATATATTATAAGGATAAAATGACATTTGGTTTACTACATATTTTTATATAGTTTTTATTGATTTATTACTTCTATTGATAAAATCTAATTTAATGGTTATAATATAATTTTAATTTTTAATATTATTATTATGGTATTATGTTTTTAATTTTATATTAGTGTTTTATGAATGATAAGGTAACCATACAATATTTATTTAAAGTAATGTATTTAGTATAAAACTTGGGTCATTACATTTTACCCCCTTAAATGAATTTCATCCATTAAATTTTGTTATTCATATGGAAAAAATGGATGTATTTGGTCTTTTTTACTTTATATGGTTCCCACATAGCTTCCTCAAACTTATGATTCCTCCATAGAACTTTAACTCAAAGAGTGTTTTGGTTCTACACCACCTTATATCTTCGATCCAAAATTTCCAATGGTTATCCCTCATACGAGGGATCACATTCCAATCTCATTTATTTTGGGTTTAGTACGTGTGGTGATTATGATATGTACATTATCAAAAGTGATACATGGAACACATCATTCGCTTGGAAGAGGTTTGGAGGGAGTACTAATTTTTATGATACTACCTCAGCAAGATCAAGGATCTCATAGGGACTGATGAAACTCGGGATCAACTTCCCTTTCATCCCAAATATCATAACTTATTCCATAGAGATATTAGATGGAAAACCTTGTCACTAAAATAAAAATCAAGGTATCTTTGATGGTTATCTACATAAATCTTTTGAATAATTTTTGTTTCATTCATATGATATTGAATGGTTTTAATTGTTTCATTTATTTCTTTGCGAAGGTTGAAACCTATAACCTTCCAATCTCCAACTTCATTCCATCATGTTTCCATTATACATATCTTCCTATATAAACCATAATATGATGTGATATAAATTATAGAATGTATTTTTTTATTAGAACACTATTAGGGGAGGTTTTGATTCAAACATATTATTATATATCCATTGTCCAATATCTCATCATATCTTATAGAGTTTTAATAATCCTATCAAACTGATTATATATTTGAGGATGATAAGAATTTTTAAAACTAAGCTATTCCTCTAATATATTTTAAGACTACCCTATAATCTTGAGGTTAACCAGAAATCTTGAGCAGATACAATATATTTTTATAATCCATAAAGCCTCACCACTTCCCTTGTATATATATTGACAAGTTCTTAATTTGATGAATCTTTATTGATGGAAATAAAATGGTCTTACTTCATAAGGAGATCCAAAATAACCCAAAAAAGAAAATTTTATTTACATGTTTTGGGGAGTGCTATGATGAAATCAATGGGGATTATTTCCCATTCCCATTCTGGAATGGGTAATGGTTGCAACACACCCTTAGAAATTTTTCATTGATCTTTATCCTATAGTTATATCGAACATCTAGATACATTTTCTATAATTTATCAAATCATTATATCCCAACATAAGATTTTTTTAGGTATATATACATTATTTAACTTCTTATATTAATAGAAAAATATGATCTATGTGTATCAAGTATGAGTATTTTCAACAAATATGGATTTGATGGGACACATTTCTAGGTTCCAAACCATATAACTACATCTTTTTCAAAATTGTATTTCGGAATATTCACCACCTTTTTTATAGTTCTATATAATAATTCATGATTCTTTTATCTTCATTTGGATAGAAGGTTGAGAATTTAGTTGGGAAATATATGATTTTTCTCCCAACATTATAACTTCATGATTAATCCTATGAAAATCCATGAGTATTGGGTATTTTTAATCCTCACCATCAATAGAGTAGCATGATCTTTTTTACTTAGAGCATCATCCACCTTATCTCACTTCCCCAGGTGGAAAGGTATTTATCAGTAATAATTTTTATCAATTATAACCATATCCTTCTACTCATATTCAACCACATCTCTCTGATTATATATTTCAAGATATTGTGATTAGTGTGTGTGTATATATATATTTCACTTCTTGTTATAGATGTAATTTTACCAAATATTTTATGAAAATATCACTATCTCTAGCTCTAGATCAGTCAATATATAATTTTGATCATGTGTCATTAATTAGAATGTGGAATAATATATTACCTTATAATTATACATGAAGATGCAACCAAAGATGTTTTCCAAAAATTATTATATATTAAAATTATTTCTCCGCTATAGGGTAATGTAAGTACAGGAGCAGTAACCAACCACTTTTTTAGTTTGTTAAATCTTTATTCACATTTTTCAATATAATGAAATATTTACTAAATTATATAATAATGTGTTTAGTGGATTTTATAGCCAGGATAATTTATCACAATGCGTCAATAATTCCAAGCTAACCCAAGAATACTATGGATCTCAGTTACAATTGTTAGTCTGGGCTGTTTTAAGATAACTTATGTCTTTGATGTATTTACTGATATTCTCTTTATTGTGATAACATGATCCAAGAATAATAATTTTTAGAGTTCAAATTAACACTTTCAAAATTTGGAATACAGTTTCACAAAGTAATTTAACACAAACTAAAAAAAATCATGTTCATTATTTCTCTTTTTATATATAATAATACTGTCTATAATGATAATCACAAATTAACTTAGGTAGTCTCCAAATACTATATTTATTATATAAAAAATTGTAGGATCATTAGTCCATAAAAATTAAATCATTATAAATTAATTGGGTCACTAGTAGATATATAGGCTTTAGCATTAGTATTTTTATGTCATTTTTTTATAAATCAATGTTCAAATTTAGAGGGGAAAACTTTTAAAGGAATTTTTGTAAAAAATGATGTTAAAAGGTCATAGGTAATACTTTTAATGATGGTTTTAAAAAAACCCGTTGTTAAATGTTTTTTAAAAAATATTTAATGCTGGTTTTATTGTAAAAATATGTTAAGTATGATTTTTAAATAAACTTTTTAACATCGATTTTCCAGAAAATCTATGTTAAAAGTCATAAAAAAACCCTATAATATAGGTTTTAAAGAAAAAAAATGTTAAAACATCATTAAAAAATATATCAATAACCCAAAACCTTTATTTATTTCACTTGAAACCCTCTCTCTCGATCGACGATGAAACCCTATGGCTTCAGTGACCACCAGTGACCTTTAATTATCTCTTACAATCAATTTTTATGAACTTTTTCATGTTACTTCCCTTGAATCTTCCATCCTTCATTATTATTTCTAAATATTTGAGCTATTAAGGTTGTACCACAACCTCGATCTAAGGTTTTTGTTAATTATTTTTTAATTTGTTTTTACACTCATTTTCCCTCAATATTATAATGTTCACCTTGTTATCAAATACTTCAATTTAGTTTCTCTGAATTCTAGATGTATTATGCATTATCGAGCTCTAAAATTTTTAATATATTTTTTAATTTTAAAAAGTATGTTATTTATAATTGTTTGATATGATAATTTTTTAATTTATTATATGTTTTTATGTTTACAAATTTTTATGATAATTGTTTGAATGATATTTTCCATACCTTTTTGTAAAATTGTTTGTATAATTATTCAAATAATTATTCATATATTCGTTTATATAATTATTCATATTTTTTATGATAATTTTTTATAATTTTGTTTTCTAAAATTGTTTGTATAATATTTTGTATAATTGTTTTTACAATTGTATGGAATTCATGGGTTATTTTTCATAATAGTTTAAAAGATATTTTTTATATTTAATAGTTTTTATTGAAAAGTTTTTGTAAGATAAATTATGTATAATTATTAGTTTTGATAATTTTATATTAGGATAATTGACTATTATGATAAATTTTTTATGTATAATTGTTTATTATGAAATTTTTTTATATATAAATGTTTGTAGGTTTTTTATTTATTTTATTTTTGAAGAAAAATTATATATATTGTTTTGAAGATAAATAATGTATAATTTGTTGTTATGTTTTAAGATAAATTATGTATAATATGATTTGATCAGTATGTATAATTTTTTGTTATGATTTAATATCAATGAAAAATTGGTTGTTTTGATTATAATTTTTTATTTTTTAAATTTATTTATTTACATAAATTTTTAAGTGTTTATATGTTTTATTATATTCACATATTATATTATGTTCTCAGGTTATTAGAGGATCGTAATTAGATAAATTTATGAAGAACCACTATTTAATATGATAAATGAGTTTATTATTAATTGGAATTCACAAAACATAATCCTCAAAACAAAGAGTTTATTTTAATTTTTTTCATGAAATGTTTGAATTAGAGAAATTTGAATTATAGAGGTATTAAGGATCATCTCATTTACCATGTTTTTAGCCACAATTATACAAAATGTATCTTGCATGGTGATATATTAGAAATTTTAACATCTAATATTGATGAAAATATTCTGCATGAGATTAAGGTTTACATTGAATAATTAATTCACGATGTAGGTGTTGAAACCATAACAAACATTTTTTAAATGAATGTTTGGAGATTATAAGACACTAATATACTCATGTTTCACTAAAGATATAGTGTTATTAGCATTAGTCAGACTATTTAACATGAATGAAAGAAATGAGTGGATTGATAAAAGTTTATCTAAATTTCTTGGACTTTTAAAAATAGATACTTCTAGAAGGAAACAGGCTTATAGATTCCCATTATGACACAAATATAATATTATACCCAATGGTATTGGGGGATAAAAAGATACATGATTTCCCCAAAGATTGTGTGTTGTATAGGAATGGATATGAATGTTTAACAAAATGTCCTAAATGTGGAACATCACTATATAAGATGGATAAAAATTTGAACTCATACTCATTATTAGGTACTATAATCAAACCTCATGCTAAATAAATTTGGCACCTTTCAATAATTCCTTATTTGAAGCATTTATTTTGAAATTAAAATGATGGAAAAAACTAATATATCATACAAATGATAATATCTCTAGTAGTAAATACATCACCCTACTGATTCACCATAGTGGAACAAATTTGATAATCAATTTCCCAATTTTGGATGTGAAGCTAGAAATCTCAGAATGGGATTGTTCATAGATAAAAAGAATACATATCCTATACTCATTAACGAACCTAGTTCATGTCTATTGTTTTGTAATTTTATACCTTTTCCCTGTAGATATGTATGAAGAAAATATATGTTATGATGATATTAATGATTTCTAGACCAAAACAGCCAAGGAATGATATTGGGGTGTATCTTTATCCATTGGCTGATAATTTATATCTTCTATGGGGTACATGTGTTACATTTTTTATTCATATAAGAATGAGTAATTAATTCTGTGTTCTATAATAATTTTCACTATAAACAACTTTCCTCAATATGAAAACAAATCATGATACATTTTTAAGAGAGACAAAGCATCCACCTTCTTTATAAGAAGAGACATGATATAATTAATTGTAGAATGGAAGAAAGACATCATATATGGGACATTGAAAAATTTATTGAATTTACTATAATTATAATAGATTGAAAAAATAATTTAATAATTTATAAGAATATAATGTTCCCCTGGACCATTGTTAGTTGAATAATATTATGTTAGGGTGAAAAATATTTATTTCACACTTGAAAAGAAAGGAAGTTATAGTCATAATAAAATATCTAGAAGAAATAATCTGTCTTTTTTAAACTACATAATTAGATATTTTTATAGATATAACATAGTATTGACGTTATGATTTTTGATAAAAATATATGTGACAGTTTGATTGGAACATTGTTAGAAATAAAAGGAAATAAAAAGATGGGTTGAATTCTAGGTTGGAATTGATATCTATAGGAATAAATTTGGATTTAGCTCCCACTATGAAAGGAAATATAACATATTTACCTTCATATTTTCACACATAAAAAAAGAGTTATAAAATGACTTTTTTCAATTTCTACACGGTATTAAAATACTTAGTGGATATTCTTAAAATTTGAAAACTTTGGTGTAATTGAAGAGTTTTAAATTAATATGTAAGAAATATCATTACTATCATGTAATGATGCCACAATTTCTAGTGGTCTCACTATATGGTATATTTCCAACACTTGTCAAAAAGGCTATCATTAGGTTATGTTATTTTTTCCAATCCATTTGTGGAAATGTTGTTGAAAAAAATTGGTTAGATGTTTTGGAGAATTATGCTTCTATTATACCTTTTCAACTAGAAATGTATTTCCAACCTATGTTTTTTGATATAATACTTCATATGATGTTTCATTTGGTTTATAAGATTAGAATATATGGGCCTGTTTATTTAGTTTGGATGTATCCTCTTAAAATATATAGGAAAATTATGAAGGGATATGTTATAATTCCTTGTCAACAGAAGGATTATATTGTTTAAAAATATGTATTTGAAGAGGTGATAATGTTTTCATTGATTATTTGTATGAATAGGATAATATTGGTCTCCCTATATCTCAGAATTTGATAGTTTATAGTGAAGGTATAGGGATTTGAGGATTGAATGTACAATTAATTCTGTGAGATGAAATTATGTAGGAAATTTATATATTTTGAAAAACACATATGTGGTTCAAACATATAAATCGTCACATATTGATGAATTGAAGGTATGATATATGAAATAAAATAAAATTTGGATGATGATTAAGAATAAAAATACATCTGTTTCATGGTTTAAAGAGAATGGCAGATCATATAAATCTGCATCTAAAAAATTGAAATGGTTGGAAGGGGGTCCTTATATTAATGTGATCACATGGTTTGATTTTGATATTAATGGGTACACATTTTAATAAAAAATAAGGATGAAAAGAGAACTGTTAAAAATAATGGAGTAATGGTCATCACTGAAGCACTGTATTTTTTAGGGTAAAAGATAGAAACCCTATTTCTACATCAACGACATGTTTTTTATTTCTTAATGATATAAGATAAATTGATTATATTAAACATAGAGTAACATTGTTTAAGTGTGACCAGGATCATAGTAATATTGGTGCGAAACATGATGATTATGAGTTTACAATAGTTGATTTTAAAATATTTACTTCTAAATAAGAACCATTTATCATAGTAACACATGAAAAGAAAATATTTTATGTCATTGATCTATTGAATGATTAGTGGTCCATTTTTTATCAACGGAAAATAATTAATTTAGGTTATGAGGATGATGATGATGTTATTGATTTATGTGAGGTTTCTTTATCTACTACATGATTTGTAGATGATAACAATTACTCTAATATAGACATAGTACATGTTGTATGAAATGATCATGTTAAAGGGATATGGGATAAAATTAAACCACAATCCTAATTATTTTGGAAAATATTTATATTTTATTTATTTTTTGAAATTTAAATGTGTATTTTTTTAAATAATTTGATGACTAATTATTTATATATTGATTATTTTTATATTTTTTGTGTTGAATTTTATATTCAACTATTATGGTAAAATATTTTTTTATTGAAAAACCCAATTTAAATTATAATGTTTAATTTAAATTTACACATATAAAAACACTTTATTTATAACTTTGATACTTAAATTTATAAAATTTTCTATCCTTTTAGAATTAGTTTTTATATTTAATATTTTTTCTTTAATATTTTTGGGTTAAGAATCCTGGATTTTTTTTTGAAACTTACACATTTGTGAAACTATTTTTTTACTTAATATTTTTTTAATAATTGGTTTTAGATATTTAATTTTCTAATAATAATAAGGTACATAGAATTTCATTAAATTTATATATTTCAGTGAAAAAAATATAGGAATAGGAAAAATTACCATTGTATAACTCTTTTTTATATTATTTATTATTTAGAAATATAATTATTTGTTGAAATAAAACATCTAGTTTACAAAAAATAATTTAAGGACTACCGATGCGATTACTATAAAGGAGTTTTCTCCATCTTCTATAGTGAAAATGATTACCAGAGTTGGTAAACATGGTATTACATGTTGAAAAATATTGTCACCTGATCATGGATACCTAAGAATGTATATTAATTTTTAGGATAATAATAACCCAAATGGACCAAATTCAATGAATTTTACCATTTATATAACCGTTAAGATCTATTGGAGGATTAAAATTTTATATTCTAATTAGAATTATATCAACATGTCGGTAAAAGAGAGGATTTGGGAGTCCATAATGGTAAAATATCTCAATTCATTTATTTTTACCACATTCTTTGAATATTATATATTTGATATGATTAATATTTTATGTTTTTAATTGCAGTTGAAATTCAATTTTCAATAAATGAATGAAATTAAGAAAATATTTATGGCTTTAGTACTGATTCAATAAATATATTTTAAATAAAATGTAGAAAAAATTATGTTTTTGTGATTTTACTGAATGAAAAAAATCCCTCATGTATGGGTTTTTTAATGAAGATACGTGGAATAAATTTTTCACTAGTCAATATGATGAAGCATTTATGGTATGATGATTATTTTATATTGTAAAATTTCTTGTATATTACATGATTACTTACTGATTTTTTTATGTAACATGAATCCTGTATATCATATCATGATATCCCAATATAGACTATATTCCCTCATACTTTATCATGTGGAGGGTATCATTTATTTAAGGATAATATGGTTTAAGAATATTTTGATGCATTAGGAGATAAATCTAATAGTGGTTCATAAGAGGTCCATTTTAGTTCTCTATCTCCCCCGACCTCACTTAAAAACAGAGAAGATTGAGAAGGAAAAAAACGAAAAGTATATTATAGAGCAATCAAAGGAAGTAGTTAAAATAATTGTAAGAAAATAATTTTTAATTTCCATGATTATTTTTATTTTTAAAATTTAAAAAACTAATATACCATTTTAATTTTTTTTTTAGGATAACCTTCCAGATAAAGTGATGAAGGAGAATTTTATCCCTGGATAGACATCTTAGCTACTACTTTAAGAAAGACAGAACACCCCAGCCACGTAACAGGATATGAGGTGACTGTAAGTATTATGAAATATTTTGGTTATAAAAGTACTAAATAAAGATATCCAAAAATTGATTTATTAAAATATGACATAAAAGACATAATAAAATCCATGGGTGATCAAATCCAATCTATTTTGCAGTCTATATTGGAAAAATTGATGATATAATTGCAACCTACATAGCTTGCATAGCTTGACCAACCTTCCCGTCCTACCTCTTTAGATCCTCCACCTCCTCATTCAGACCTGACCTTATACTGTACGTAATATGCTGGAGATCCCCATATATGTGTCATAGAGTATGAAATGACACATATTTTTGGGGATTATATAGATCTAAATCCAATGAAGTTAGGTTAAGTATGAATATCAGCACAAAATATTATTAATCCATATAATCTATTTCCATTTCCTACCAAGGTGGTTACCCGATTTGAATATTTCATGGGTCATTTGTTTTACTATGGACAGCTAGTCTTCTTCACATCTGACGTATGTGGTATGTGTTGTTTTTAAATATTATTTACATTTTATGGAAAATTACTGATAATGTGTTCTTAAATTTAATTTATATAAGACTATATAAATAAAAAAATAATTAATACAAAAGAAACAAATGGTTTAGGAACAAACAAACTCAGATACTTATGAGATTTATAATCGGTTAAAATGATTATATTGGGTTTCTTCTTTCTTAGATATAAATTATGAGTTTAAAATGATGCTTAATATATGGGTAAGAGAATATGTGTTGATATTATTCAATAAATATGTCATGGATCAAGTTTTTTTTGATGAGCTCAGTGTGCCTTTATTTGTAGTTTTTTCTATGTAAGTAAATTTATCTTCCTATTTTCCTTTCTTTAAAAGAAGATGATTTTAAGTGACTTATCATATTAGTTATTTAATTAGGTTACTACATTTTTTTGTTTTTCAAAATGATACTACATTTTTTATGGTCTTATAGATCTAAATTACATTCCAATGTTTGTGCAATAATTGAACATTGATTCGAGATATATATATATATATGTGTGTGTGTGTGTGAGAGAGAGAGAGATTAGAAAATACTGATATTTGGTGTTGGTTTTTTCAATTCCATTATGGGTATAAAGACTAAGATAATTATAAAAAAATATTCATTATAATAACATTAATTATGAACTTTTTATATTGTAGAGGTTATTGGATGTTAGGCATATTATTCCCATATGAATGCACATTATATTGATTTTGGTATTTATAATGTGGTGTTAATAAAGAAATTGGAAAATTGTTTAAAAAGTAAGCATTATTATTTTTTATAAGTTATTTATTTTTAATTCATATTGTTTTTACATGTTTTTTTAGTTGATATATATGAAAATTTTGGTCATGGAATATTTTTAACAAATGTCACTTTTCAAATTATGATCCAAATACAATCCAAAACCTGAAATTAACTATAAATATATTTATATTAGATAATATTTGTTATATATATATGTGTGTGTGTGTGTGTGTGTGTGTGTGTTGGTTTTTATTTTCAAGTTAATGTTTTATAACCACAATGTTATGGTCAAAAAGGAAAGGTGGAATATGATTACAATGTTTTAAGATTAATTTATAAGATAAGCACAGTTGGGTCAATGACTAAATTTGATAAGTATTGTTCTATTAATTATAAATTTCATATCATAATATTATGTTTTTCAATCTTATAAAATTCATTATTATTATATCCTTTCAATGATGTCTAGTTGTATAAAAAGGAATACCTTACCCATATTAATAAATTGTTTTCAAACTATTTATTAAGTATGATTGTAATTTAAATTATCAAGTATGAATCATTTAATTAATTTTTGAAAATGAATATTTAGGAAATCATTTTTTATTTAACTTTATTCATTCTATTTATTTATATAGTGTTGTTCTCTATTTTAGAAATGGTTATGAATTAATAAAACAATCTCCATAATACATGAGCCTTTAATTTAGAAATATATGTCATGAATACCAAAGGAAATGAGTAACCAAACCATTAATACACATGAGTGAGAGAAAATCAATGACTCAAGGAAACCTGAAATTCTGTTATGTCTTGTCACTCCAGAACAAAATCAACATAACAAACGTACTCAAATTTATAGAAAAATCTAGACAGAAAAACCAATTTAAACAAATTAAACCTATAAAAACATAATAATACCAACATTAAATTGTATATTAATAATATAAGAATGTATAAAGATATCTATATAAAAAAAATTAAAAAAAATTCCAAAAATTCCTTGCATTAAACTAATTATCAATTAGAATTGATAATATTTTCTTAATGTAAGTTTTCACATAACCATAAATAATATGTTTTTAAATAAGGGAAACATAAATCAAAACTATTGCATACTTTATGTAAAAACTCTATGAAAATAAAATTTCTGGATATATCAAATTACATTTAAAACCCATCTATTAATAATTCAGAAAATAAAGGTTTTTTAAGAATTAATTTTGGTAAACCATTAGTAGGCATGTTTCAGGAATAGTATATAAATTCCATAAATGATTTGAGACCCCCATTCCTTTTCATTATAAATTTGTAACAACCAAATAATCTATAATTAATTCTTCAAGAAAACTAAACAACCCCTATTAATCCTTAAAAAATATTTTAAAACCAAAATAATCCAAGATAATACACTCAATAATTAATTAATCACCAAACTCCAAGAAAACCAACATAAGTAATGTTGATTCATTATTATTAAATAAATTTTTATGAAAAATTTGTTTTTATAAATCAAATAATAATAATTATTTTACTTCCGCTTAATTGAATTTTTTTGTTCTACCTTTCTACAAATTTAACGTTTAATTCATGTTTTATATTAATATATTATATTTTTAATTTTACAGCATTTATTTTTTTGTATATTTTAAATGTTTTAGAGTTTTATAAGAATTAATACCTTACCCATATTTGGATTTTTTAAAACCATTTTTTCAAGTATGATTATATTTTAAATTATTAGGTTTGTCGCGTTTAATTAAAGTTAAAAAATAACTATTTAGACAATTTTTTTCTTCTTTAATTTGGAATATTATATTTGATTTTACATGGTTTCAGATATTTCAGGTATTTATTTTTTAACTTAAGTGAAAAAAATGTTTATTTTGAAAATGGATTTATTCTTGGTATATTGTGTTTTATTACAACGTTATTCTTTAATTTAAGTTGCAATATTTTTTCGGTTTTTAAAGGGTTTCATATTTTTCTTATAAAATGTAATTTAATATATTTTTTAAATTTACAGATTTATATGATTTTTTTTTTCAAAATTTAATTTTGAATCTGAATATGAGAAGTTTCATAACCAATTTTCATTAAAAAATGGTGTAAAATGATACTTTCGTTGTCATGTTTTAGGAAAAAATGATATAAAAAATCGACTATAGAATCTAAATAAAATACTTCAACATCATTTTTTTACTAAAAATCTACATTGAATGTATTTTCAATAATCAAACTAAAAATACATTTGACATTAGTTTTTCATAAAAACCAACATTGATAGTAACATTCAATGTTGATTTTTAACAAAAAATAAAACAATGTTGAAATTTTTAAATGAAACTTTTGACGTCAGTTTTTCTTAAAATCAAACATCATTACATTAGTTAAATGTACTCTTAGTGGTATTTTCAATATCATTTATTTAATAACCGATGTCAAAACTCTTATTTTTTATATTTTTGGGTCAACATTAGTTAAAAACAAACATTAAAAAATAAAAATAATTGATGTTAAAATAATTGTTTCCACTAGTCTATCCATATATCATATGGAAAGTTGTTTTTGAAATATTCTCCCTTGCGTCCATTTATTGATTATATCCATATCAAAGTATAATCTTCAAGAAGTACATAGATCCAATGAGCTGATCGAACATGCCATCAATATAGGGTAATAGATATTAATTATTAATTATGATTTTTTTTCTCATGACAGTTAATGAACATTTTCCTTGATCCAAATTTATTCTTAAAAAAGGTGATTATTTCTCTCTATGGTGGAGAAATTTAGAGGATAAAACCCTTGTCTAAATTATATTTTAGCCGCTTCATAAATTTCTCTAATTTAATGAGGTCTATTCTGTATAGACTCATTGAGATAGTCATGGATCCAGGTATGTTTTTAATTGAAAAATCACCCTCAAACTCTTGGGAATGATAAGGAAATTCATCCATAAATACATTTGTGCATTCCATATAATATGTATGTCATTAATATTGAATTCCTCTTAGATCATTTGAGCTATAAATCCCTCACAAAAATCATTAATTTAGTTCTATCATGTTCTTACCAACTCTAAAACTAAGAAGTAGTTACCATGAGTGGTAGACAATTGAAATCATATGGGTATTATTATAATCAATACATAAAAGGTATTTTACCTTGAAATAACTTACCCTTTTACATTATCAAATTAGCATGTATTTTTTTGTCAACCTATATCAAACAAAGGTTATATTATATTGGTTTATCATATAATAATCAAACTAATCTCTCTACATATATAGAAAATAAGTACTTCATAGAAGTTAATAAATAAAATATTATCAACCAAAGAATATCCCACAATAGTATCAAACTAGGTACACATTTAGTCCTCTTTATCATTCAATAGCTGATGATTTAGTTAATACCCAACACACCCTTTTTAGAGTTACTACCACTAGGTACATATGTGCTAGAGCCTTAATCAACATATAGTATCTAAAAATTGATATATTTATAGAAAAAACAAAAACTGAATAATTCACTAATATTTCAATATAACAACCTATACATAGACACATATCTAGAGTTTTCACAAAGGTTCGGTAACCCTAAAACAAAAGGTAACCAAACTAATATTAATAGAAACTTAACAAATATTTATTACCAACTATGGTGACATATGATAAACATTCATTTATTCTACAACAAATCCATAATTAAAACATTAAATTACATAATAATCTCACCATCCAAAAAATTGAGACCATTTTAGAATTTCTATATATGAAACTTATTTTAAAATCCTTGTGAATATTTTATATAATTTCATCACACTAGGTATTCTCCTAGAAACATCATAATTTAAACTCATCATCATGAACTAAGAAATGTAAACATAAGATAGGGTTGAGATTAAACACATAGTAATAGAAAAATAAACATATCAACGTGTTACCTATGGTGAGATCATAAGCATATGATAAAAAATAAGCTTGGGGGAATATCATATTTAACGAACATTAAATCATTAAAGTGGTTCATAGAGAAAGATAGTTAAACAAATAATCCCATAAGATCAAACATATAATATGTGGTAAATTTTAGGTAAACAAGGGACTTAAATCATGTGCCAAGGAGTATAGAATATTCACACATAAAGGAAGTGTGGAAGAAAAGGATTGAAAAAACATATCGTGGGTTAAGAATCACCACCTATTTCTAATAGTGGATCAGGAATAAAAACCCATTTACCTTATTTTATTAGGAATCAAAACTGATTTCCCATTGTGAATCAAGAATCACCAACTATTTCTCATATAATATTAGGAATCATAGACGATTTCCCATAGTGGACTAGGAATCATTTATTCCCATTTTGGATCATGAATAACTACTCATTTCACAATTATCTCATATGATTTTAAGATTTACCCAATGAATTGGATAGATATGTAGGGCCCACCATTAATTAAACATTAACTATATACATGTGTTCCATAAGAAAGCATGAAATTGTCACATTATTAAAACCCAGATATAACAATGGGTTTCACATTACTTTTCAAAATCCATCACATGAATAAATACATAAAGAAGATCATTTCATACAATAGTTTTTAAACTAATATATTAACTTCATAAAATCATCTAGAGGGTGATTTAAAAAACATAACATCATGGAAATTATATCCTTTTTGAGATGAAGAGGAAAATAGAAGCCAAATCATAAAAGAGAGTGATAATGATTATCTTTAAAAATGAAAGTATGAAGATGAAATTAATTGATACATATTTTATTTTTAAAATAATAAAGGATAAATTTGGTATGTGAAAATAAGTACTTAGAAGAATGATCCATTTAATAGAAAGCAAAAGTTAAGAGGATATAATTATTCAAAATATATTATAATTTAATGTAAAAGAATATCATTCATGGATGGGGATTTGGATTTATAACTCATTTTAGCAATTAGATAAAAGTATAAATCATATGAAAAATTGATATCATTTAATATTTGGAACATTGAATGTCAAAGTTCAGAAGAAACTCTATAACTCAAGGAAATAGATTTGGGTTACCAAAGTGCCACACCTCTACACTTTATTGAAATAGAAGTGCTCTAACCTTATTTATATAAAAAATAAATTTCTTATTAACCTATTTTAGAACTATTTTCATATAAATGACCTTTTTTAAAGTAAACAAATAATTATTCCCATCATTTATGTTAGTTATTTCTTATCTATTTTAAATTTTGGGTGGGATTAATCTTGATCATTTTGAACTAGATTCTTTATCAAGATGTTGTTACTCACTATTATCTCAAATTTAATCATTCCCATATCATAAAAAGTACATTAATTGATGTTTTATTATAGATCATGAAATTTTATTTTCTTTCTATGAAATACTTATATATGGTTCTTAAAGATGAAATTGGAGACGAGGAAGTTTCTAGGATTTTTAACAAATGAATGGTGGTAACTTATTTAATGAGTTATTTTTTTATACTACCAAAATAAAAGAAAAAAATAATTATTTAATTTTTAATATTAAATAATATATTTCTTAATCCATAATTGATATAAATTTACAGAATCTTTCTTATAGGATGTAAAACTGTCCCAAAAAAGTATGTTATAATCTATACGTGAGTATGGCTATAGAACATATGATTTTTTATAATATTATTTTAAAAAAATAATAATGAAATTATTTATATTTTATTAAGGTGATAGTTCATAATTTTTAAGAGTATAAATAAGTAAGTAAAAGAAAAATTATTTTTCAGATATAAGTAAATCACTTTTTCCTCCTAGTACGTCTGTTTTAGGGAGTCTGTTTTACAATGATCAATTATTTCTTATAAAATTACAAATTTACATTTTAATAATTTAAATCATAAAATGAATAATATATATCTTCACTAAAACGATTTATATAACTATCCTCTAATGTTGGTAATGAAAAACATATACAATTTGTTCATGGAGGTTGTATCTGCACATGCACATGAGCAATGTTTTCATTTTTCATTTGAATGGGAGGGGAATAGATAATGTTTATACCATAAAAATAATATCATTTAAGTATATTATTTATAATTACATTATTATTTTAATATGGTTATAATTGTTTTTAGGAGGGTGTATGAGAAGGATAATGGAAGGGATTTAAAGGGTAAGTATATTGAGAATTCATATCTTCTCTTGAAGTATCATCTTGGAATAAAGCTCTTAGGGAGATTTGTTGAGGCTATAGGATACCAAACATGTAAAGGACCTGTATAATAATTATATTGGGTTTTTGATCATGTAAATTTGTAACTAGGGGGTTTATTTTAAGAGAGTAGAAGTGATATCCTTTTATAGGTGAAAAATAGGGACAAATATTTGGAAAAGAATGTTATGTATGGGGTAAGAATGGAATTGTGTGAGAGTTAGGTGGGTTAAGTGGGTAAATGTTTTGATAAATATAGTTTATAATGTATAATGTTACAAACGTATTCTATAAGTTTTATGTGTCAAATTTATTAACCAAAATTCAATCCAGTATAAATTTACATTTTTAACACTTATTAATTTTTTTAAATATTAATCATCATCATTATTTTATCACTAAAAATATAAGACGTAACTTATTATAAAATTTTTATTTTATGAATCCTAATTTGAAATTGATTTATTTTAAATCAAATTTTTAATATGTTAAAATTAACTTTTAAATTAAAGCGTATATTTTTTTAAAAACTACATTTTAAAAAAAGTTGTTTAAATCATTAAGTGTCTTTAATATTATTTATCATTGATTAACAATTAAATGAATTTTAATTAAATTTTATAAATTATTAAAAATAAAACTATAGTTTTCATTTAAATTAAGATCAATTTGGTAAAAAAATATCAATATTTAGATGCATATCATTTTTCAAAAAATAACTATTTATTATGGTGACTAATATTTACATTTTTAATTTAATTGTATTCTAAAAAATGAAATTAAACCTATTAACTTATTTTAAAATTCTTATAAAAAATATTCCATTAATTTTATAAGATTCAATTTATGAAAATGATAAAAATTTAATATAATTTAAGTGCACATAATTTTTTTAAGAAACAAATGTGTACAAAATATAAAATGAATTTTTTCCTTATACCTTTACATATAGTTTTTATAAATTTATTAATTATATAGATACTCTTCTATTTAATGGTTAGAATATAATGTTAAATTTTAATAATTTTATTCTGTCAATTAAATTTTCATTTTAGGTGAGGTTTGTGTGAAAAACCAGCTACTCATACTATATTTAATTATAAAAAATTAATTACTAAAAGCATGGGTCGTTACACATGATGTCTCGGTTACCTATATTTGAGGATCTATTACATGATAAGTAGATAGTTCATAGTCCCTTTTAAATTATATAGAGACTCAATATAGTGATTTATTGACTAGAAATTCCTCTATAATAATGTGTGGTGTGTGATGTGTTTCATGTATCTCATCCCAATACTTACGGGCCATAAACATTGTTTGCGATCGGTACTAAAAATATGAAATTAGAGGTGGATGTTTCATATGATGAACAAATTGTGATTATAGTGGATCTGTGTGAGCACACCCTCTAAGAGAAGATAGTTCCTCTAGTATGGGTATAGTGGAAGTAAGAGTGTATCCAAGAGGTGATATGCAAATGAGAAATGGACATGAGATCTAAATGGTTATATTTTTCCACTAAGGATGAATAAGTTTAATTATTGGTGATGAGAATCCTAATGGTGGGGAGTTTTTATTATCTCCAATTTTATAAGGATGATAATTAATTTTTTTTATATTTTAGTTCTATAGTATTAAATATTTTATAAAAGGTTTTGAATTTTGAAAGATAAATATGATGTTGGAGGGGTAATATTATGGCAGTGTAATTGTTGTAATGTAACAAACAATATCAGGTACTAGGTTTAATGCAATAGGTGTCGAGTGAGCCTTACAATATGATAGATTTAGCCTTTTGATATATACTAGATTCCATATTCAAAGATATAAAATATTACAGTAATGGAGTTTTTTATAATTTTTTCTAGAAATTTTTATGAAAACATTAATTTCAATTACACCTTGTGTTGTATGGATAAAATCCCATCTCACATTTCTTCTATTCCTTATTGGATATCCTAACAACATATCGATTATCATATTTGAGACTCGTTAGTTTGGTTGGTCTAATTGAAGTAACTAAAAATTCCTACACACATCAATTGTTAAATTTATTAATTATTTAGTGGTGTTTCACTCTATATACCTTATTTGGGGATTTTCAATATATTTATAAACATCAATTTTTTTGTAATATTGAAAGGTGATTATATTTTAGTAATATAATATTATATATTCATAGGTTCCCCAAAAAAATCATATGTATTAAAGGTGATTAATGTGTTATTTCATATGTAATAATTAGAGAGTATGTATAGGGAAATAGAATGAGAACATTGAGCATTGATTTATGTAAGAGTAAATAGAATGTATCACTTATGAACATAATGAATTACTAAAAAAAATCCTTTATTTAAATGTTCCAGAGAGACTATTTTGATGAAAATATATTTGATATATTTGAGGAAAAACTCTAGGATGGGTGTTCTAATATGGTAAAATATTTTAGGTTCCATGGTCGGTATTATGTGGTAATGTGTAATGTACATCCAAGAGTGGGGAGAAATTTTGTGAGATAGGTGACATACCTACTTGAGAATTTTATTATGATTCAATCATTAGTGGCGTGAGTGCCTAATATTTATATAAAATAAAACATACATTTTTGAGATTCATTTCATGTGTGGTATGGCACAGTTTAAGATGTGTTAGAATGCACAATTCTCAAAATGTGATAGGGTAAGCAATGAATATGTGTTATGGTCCACGTAATGTCATGGTTTTCACATTTCTTACCCCAAAAAATATTTTTAATGTGGTTAATAAATTAAACTCGATGTATGTAAATGGATATTATTTAAAATTATTTACTATTCTTTCACTAGTATTGAATATGTGCATACCAACCCACCATCAAGAGAACTAGAACAATAATCATGTGAGAACATGTTGACTCATTATTTAGTGGATGTTACCAATTTCCCAAATATAATATTTCATCTCAATATTATAGAGATATACATGATTATCATATGAATGTATTAAAACATAATTTTTTAAAGTATTTTCTAAGGGCATATGTGGGAATTTTATGATTTATGTTATTTTATCAATACCTAACATTTGATTTAGACATGATAACTCTGTTAGCAATGATTCAATATATAGCTTTATATTCTAGTCTTTCAATTGGAAAAATATGATCTATATTATTTGAATAAATATTAACTTATCTAACTAAACGAAATTACCAAAAGTATATAGTGCATATTATGGGAGGTTACTTGTAATATTGAAAAGAGTTGACAAGGGTGATTTTGTAAGGATATATCCTTAAGCATTACATATTATAATGTCTTTGAAAAAGAATTCACTTTCCTAAAATCCTATGGACATTTTCAGTTTAATGTTTTAGATAATTAGTAAAAACTATTACATAGTAAATCCATAAATTAAAAGTGTATACTTATACTCAGTATCCATTTTCCCATAAAGAACTCATTAAAAAAAACTTGATTTCTATTCATCAACAAACTTCCTGAATTTAAACTTTACATCTTTCATTTTCTTATCTATCCTTAAATATTGTGAAAATAATTTTAAAATGTGTGGTGAGAAAAAAACATTAGTATAATACATAAAATAATAAATATGTCAGAAAAATGAAAAACATGAAAACCCATTAAAAAACTTTTCTTAAAAAAATATTTTAATCAAGATAGAGAATAATTTTCCTTTCAAAAATATCACTATCATACTTTTTGAAATAAAATTATTTCCATGAAAATTTATTAGAAAGAATAAACAATTCATATAGTTTCCTTGGGAAATCATTTTTATATCACTCTTATAATCACTATTATAAATGAAATAACCATATAGTTGACTTCCACCTCTAGAGAACCCAATGCACTATAATTCTATTTGGGTGCACCCATCGTATAATCTATAACATGATAAAAAATGGGATCTAATAGAGATGAAACCTTAATAAAAAATTTACATGGACCATATCCTAAATAAAACCCTTGAAAAAACTTTTAAACCCATGTGAAAAATACCTTCGGATATCAAAATACCCATTTTTCATAAAAATCACTGTTAAAATCTAAAAACAACGCACATAAAAAAGAAACCATTTTATTTGAATAGAACTATTAAAAAATATAAAAGAAACTTAAAATCATTAATTCATGATGATAATGGAAAAATCGGATCATGATGTATAAGTTGAAAAAATACAATGGTTTTTTACTTTTGTAAAAGGAGTTGAAATAGGAACTTTATAAGAGGGATTTTAAAAGAAAGACCCTTACCTTGAGTCCAACTCATAATGTATGCTATTTTTCTTACTGAATAATAAAACAGGATTAATTTAAAAGTACTAAATAATATTTTTCAATTTTATTATTCCTTTTAAATCACTTTTGTGATCATGAAATATATAATTACCTAATCATTTAAGTTCACGTTGGAAATTTTGACGATATTTGTTTCATAAGTCTAGAATGACTATGGTAGGATGATTATTCTCAAATAGATTGGAATTATATCATATATTGAATAATAATCCTAAAATAATTATAATTTTTATATATCAATTATAATTTTAAATCAAACAATTTTACATGGTTATAAAAAATGAACTATGTTACAATCCTATAGACATTAGGTCGTACGTACGCATGAGTAACATTTCCGTTTTTCAAAAATCATTATAGAAATAAAGTAAATATTATTTATTATTTAAAAAAAGATAATAATATCATATATATCATATTAATTCTACAAATATACTTATATATATATTATCCATGTGATTTTGTGATGAAAAACAAATCACAATTCATTTTGGAGGTGGTAGTCCATATGTACACAAGAACAATGTTATCATTTTTCTATATATGGAAATGTAAGAAATTAATTTATATATTATATTTTAATAATGATAAATATTTCATGAATATAATATATAAACATTAATTCCATTATTATAACATATTTTGATAGATGGTGATGGAAAATGAATTAAATTGGTTCAGGAGGCGGTAGTCACTGTACACATGAATGGTGATTTAGTTTACAATTTTGTAGAAAAAGAGACAGATATAGGTCCTGAAACTGAAATAATAAATTCTATATTTATGGGGTATATTGAATTTATTAATTTATCCTTTTTAAAGAAGGTTTGATAGATGTGGAAGAAGCAACAAAACTAAAACATGCAGATAAAAATTATAAATCTTCGTCAGAAAACCTGCTTTGATTAACACCTTAATACCTCTAATATTGGTATTATGCAGAAAAAAGACCTCTATAATTTGGGGGTAGAGACCCGAAGCTTGACGTACATAGATATTACATTACTTTTGTGGAATACTTAATACATAACAAAACAGACACACAAGGACCGTAATAGTTTAGTGTCTTTGGAAACTTGGAACGTAATCTTCTAATCATGGTGAAAGATCTTCAACATCTACCATAAAGATCATCCACTTTTTGTTTCCTTACCTACAATATTTCTTTTAATCTTGGGGGAAAAGAAAACATAAAAAGGGTGAGCTCAAATGCTCAGTAAGGGTAAGCATGGATAAAATAAAACATACCATATACATTTGATCTTAAAAAAACATGAACATTAAAAATCTTGAGCGACGACATAAAAAAAATGGAAGTACATGAGGCATAGATCATAATGGAACATAAATCATGATAAAATAGAATGGGAATAAAACATGTAATTGTGGCAACCATTAAGAACATGTAATTATTTCCATAGTAGCCAAGACATTGCTGCCAAGACTATCTTAGTGGACAAAGTCCCTTTCTCAATCGAGTTCACTCCTCGTTCCAGTCCTGTAATACTGAACCAGATTAACTTACCGTTCTATCCATGTCTATCTCATGAGATATAAATCTTTACCCAATGCATTGGAGGGATATATTGGTCCCACCCATCTCATAATGAAATCATTCTTACTTGTGCCACAAAATAAACATACATCATTCATAATAACCCAATAAATAAAATGAGTTTCATAAACATCATACCATCATCGAATAATCCATATAAAAAATGGATATCATTTCATAATAAAAAAAGTGAAACCATGTAAATCATGGAGACATGATACTTGAAACATACACATATGAAATAATTTCAACTTAGATGAAAAATGGTTTTGAAAAAAAACACTTGAAATGAATTCTTGAGGAAAATATCCTTTCTTCTTCAAAATCATTCTCTTTTCACAAAATGTCATGAAATTTTAAAAGAAAAGGACTTTGTTTAAAATAGTCATGAAAGCTTTTGGAATAAGCTTCATGAAAATAAGGCTTTATAAAACTGTAAAAATCCGTTCGTGCCGTATAAGTTTAAAAAACATTCTTTTCGTACTTTTGCTAGAAAAGTCAAAAAAGTACCTCGTAACGTAAATAAAAGAAATATTCCTTACATAACATGTAGTAAAAGTCAAAAAATGGGTAAAAATTACTTTAAACATACATGAAAACATTTTTATAAAACATGCACATGGATAATAACAATAACCCCAGTAAATACTTACGAATAAACAATCTCGGATAAGAATGAGATTGGAATATTTATCCCTTACCTTAGGTCTGATATGCTTCGTACGTATCCAAACCTCCTGTGTAATGATTTAAATAATGTCATTGACTTATTACAGAATCATATTCATTGTTATGATATCATATATGGTTCACTTATGACTTTATATTACCCGTTCTTTTGTAGATTCCATGTTAAAGAGTGTTTTGGGTAAAATCGTTTCATTTTTCGTCCGTGTTTTGACTTGTAATTATTCATATGATTACTTAGATCATGATTACATAATTCCAGAATACAAAACATGATTTATATATAATATATATTCAGAATATACATATATATAATAAATCAATAAATGGAAAGAAATACACCATTCATGGAGACGGTAGGCCGTATGTACGCATGAACGTTGTTTTCGTTTCCTCATTGAATTGAATGGAATTAATTGGATGACATACATATATATATATACATAAAATACATTATCATTATTATGTCATATATTTCATGATTAATTATTATATATACTTTATAATCATTTATGAATGGTTAATCATTGAGAATGAATCTCATTGCGTCGTGGAGACGGTATTCCGTACGTACGCACAAGCGATGATATCGTTCCCATGATCGTGGAATTTTATTGGAGTGTATGTATACTATTAAAGAATCAATATCACTTTACAATAATAATATATAGTTATTATTTACACCATTATACCCATCCAAGTAAGGTGGTGGTGGAAAATAGATTACACCACAGCGTGGAGACGGTATTCCGTACGTACACACGCGCGGTGATTTCGTTTTCCGTAGGATGGATAGATGGTGAAATAGGGTTGTTTCAAACTTATAATAACATCTCGGTATATTAGTGATACTGATGTTATTACTTCATAATGAAAAAACCTAATAAGAAGAAGTGGAAGAAGAAATAAAGGTGAAAGAATCGGTAACGGACATTACCTCTTCTTTGAAGCGCATCTTTGAGACCTCCTATTAGGGCACTAAAATTGGTCTTTGAAGAAGATGAGGACCACTAGGATGTTTCCAGTGAAGTTTATAAGATAATGTTTCAGGGTTTGGATGATCATGAAGGCTCAAAGTGGTGTGAGGAAGAGAGGGAGGAGTTTCCCTTTTATAAGAGAAGAGAGGGGCACCTTTGGAATAACTAAAAATATTATTTTATTATAAAGTCAAATTCGGTTTTTAATAGCTCCAAATTGATATATTTCGAAGCTAAGGTGGGTATGGGTCGACATCCTCTCATCCAATAGAATTTAGACAAGTTTAGGTCATTATATTAACCTTATCTTTTAGTTTTAACTCTTAGTTAATTAGATTGACATTTACCATATCACTTTGTATTTTTATGTTATATAGTTAATAAACATACCATATACATCTAAGAGACCCTCAAGTGGTCCATCAATGATACACCTTTTGTACCTCTCGTACCCCTCGTGGTTTAATTTTCATGATCACAATCACTCTCTTATTTATCTAATCTTGTTTTAAGTGTTTTTGTTGATAGGAAAAAGGTTGCCAAGGAATTGGGCCAAGAAGGACTGAAAGTAGACTGATTTCAGTCCACCGGCCAACCGGTGGATGACCACCGGCCAGCCAGTGGAGTCTTGACAGAAGGCATCCCCTCTGTCCAGACCACCGGCCAACCGGTGTCCCATCACCGGCCAGCCGGTGGAACCCAGACAGAAGGGACACCTACTGTCTCAGCACCGGCCAACCGGTGGCCTCCTCACCGGCCAGCCGATGGTGCCTGGGCAGAAGGCCTCTCCATTTTCCAAGAACCGGCCAACCGGTGGCCAAGCACCGGTCAGCCGGTGGAGCCAGTCAAACTAGCCGTTGGGCTTTGACTAGACTTGTCCACTTGACTCCCAACGGCACTGAAGGCCTCTCCAACGGCTCCGAAGACCCCCAAAGGCCATTTTAGGGTTCCCCCTCTATAAATAAAGGACTAGGAAGCCCCGGTAACGTAAGGAAGCCCACTGGAACATTTTTCGATCATTTAGAGAACCTCCGGCGCATTCCTTCAAGGATCCCCAATTGCTCCAACCCATTTCCACATCCAAGGAGCATCACCATAGAAGCTTGGGAGCGCTCTTCATCAACTTCATCAAACCTTTGGCGCCCAAGGCTTCTCCTCTTACGGTTTTTCATTATTTATCTTTTTGAGCATCAATTTGGGTTTCTGCCTACAAACCCCTCTTTCTCTCATCTTCCCTTTGTTCGGGTTTTCACACCACCTTCAAGGTGTGAAGAGGTTAGTCAAGCCTTCCCTTTAAAAGGCTTGAGTCATAGGTGAGCTAGCCTTCACCTGTAAGAAGGCTAGTGGGTTCTTGCTCAACCATTAAAAGCAAGCTGTAATAGGTTCTAGACTACCTTAAAGTCTAGTGGGTTTCTTGCTAAAACCATTAAAAAGCAAGCAGTAGTAAATCTCTCAACGGTTGAGTTGGGAGCGGAGACGTAGGCTTTGGTTTAAGCTGAACTCCATTATGAAGTGTTGTGTCTTGCCTCTTTCATTTCCACTTCACCTTTAACTTTGTTTTTAAATTGTTATTATTTTTTAAAAGGCAATTCACCCCCCCTCTTTCCATCACTCTCCGTCCAACATTTGGTATCAGAGGAAAAATTTGAGTAATACCCTAACCGGTTTCAAATTCAAGATCCTTTGTGATGGCTTCAACTTCTTTCGCCCCCGAAGGCTATTCTTTGGGTCGTGCTCCATTCTTTGATGGAACCGACTATACTTATTGGAAAACCCGCATGACCACTTTTCTTAGAAGCATTGGTTATCCTATTTATAAAATTGTCATGCATGGTTATTATCTTTCTTCTCCCGATGAATCCAAATGGACCCAAGCCGATATTAAAAATTTCGAGCTTGATGGCAAAGCCATGAACACTCTTCATTGCAGCCTTGATCGTAATGAATTCAATCGAGTTTCCACATGCACTTCATCTCATGAAATCTGGAAACTATTGGAGGTTACCCATGAGGGGACCAACAAAGTCAAGGATACTCGATTGGACATGTACCGTCAAGACTTTGAGTCTTTTACCATGCATCCATCTGAAAATATTACTGAAATGTTTACACATTTTACTGATGTTTGCAATGGGAGAAAGTCCATTGGTGATGATGTGTCTGCAGAAACGATGGTCAAGAAGTTCCTTTGGATCTTACCAAGCACATGGGCACCGAAAGTCACGACAATCCAAGAAGCAAAAGATGTCAAGAACATGCCAGTCGAAGAGCTCATCAGATCCCTCATGACCTACAAAATCACTATGAGGAGGCAAGCTGAAAAGGAAGGAAATCTCATCAAAACTCCAAAGAACATCACATTCAAAGTTCAAAAAGAAGAAATCTCCTCCTCCTCATCTTCTTCCTCTTCAAGCGGCGATTCAGAAATGGAGAACCTTGCCCGCAAAATGCACAAATTCATGAAGAAGCACAAGAAGAAGAAATCCCGCAAGGCTCAACCCAACGAAAAATCCGAGCCCGAGGTAACATGTTACGGGTGTGGCAAGAAAGGCCATTACAAGCCCGATTGTCCACTCAACAAGAAAAAGGCCAAGAAAAAGGAAAAGAAGAAGGCATTCAAGGCCACATGGAGTGATTTCTCCACATCCTCCTCCTCCTCCTCCTCCTCAAGTGACGACGGTAAAAAATGTCTAATGGCATTTCATGAGTTAACCTCTTCCGACTCCTCTTCCTCTTGTTCTTCCAATTCTTTCAATCATTTATCTTACGAGGATCTCCAACATGCGAGAGATCAATTGGAGGAAGGTTTTCATGAACATTCTTCCAAATTTATTGCTTTAAAATAGAATTTCAAAAAACATTCTTCCGAAAAGGAAAAACTTCTCAAAGAAAAGGAGGACTTGTCCCTCAAGATCCAAAAACTTCCCGATATTGATTCTATGGAATCAACAATCAAGGATTTAAGGGAATCCCTAGCTAAGTTCACCAAAGGTGATCATAACCTTTCAAAGCTCCTTGGTTCCCAATGCATATCTAGAACCACCCAAGGGCTTGGCTATTCGAAGAAAGCTTCCTCTTCCCATGCTCCTACTTTTTTTGTAAGGGGGAGCTCCCAATATAAATTTTGCAACTATTGTAAAAAAACCCGGGCACATAATTTATGAGTGCAATTGCCAAAATGCCCGGTATGGTAGGCCCAAAACCATTTCCTTTAGCGATGAATTCTATAGGAGAAAACCCGCCACTAGACAAGTATGGATTGAAAAATCCCTTTTAGCGAGTCTCACCGGACCAAAATTTGTCTCGGTTCTAAAATCCTCTCCCCGGTGATTTTTTGTTTTTATTTAGGGGGAGTTAGGATTGTTTAAGCCTTTTTTTCTTTTAATTCAAAACATTCAATTCAAAACCTTCAATTCAAAACTTTCAATTCAAAATTCAAAAATTTCAATTGGTTTAAAAAACTCTATCTTGTTTTTCAACCTTTCCCTCAATCAAGTTTTATGCCCCGTGCTATTTTGATAATCACAAAGGGGGAGAAATTCGTGGTTGATTGGGGGAGAAATCTTTCACTCATGCTTTGCTTTTTCCTTTAAAGCTGCCTTTCATTTCAATCTTTTACATTGCTTGTTTTTAGTGATTGTGATCATCAAAATAGGGGGAGATTGTTGTACCTCTCGTACCCCTTGTGGTTTAATTTTCATGATCACTATCACTCTCTTATTTATCTAATCTTGTTTTAAGTGTTTTTTTTGATAGGCAAAAGGTTGCCAAGGAATTGGGCCAAGAAGGACTGAAAGTGGACTGATTTCAGTCCACCGGCCAACCGGTGGATGACCACCGGCCAGCCGGTGGAGTCTTGACAGAAGGCATCCCCTCTGTCCAGACCACCGGCCAACCGGTGTCCCATCACCGGCCAGCCGGTGGAACCCAGACATAAGGGACACCTACTGTCTCAGCACCGGCCAACCGGTGGCCTCCTCATCTGCCAGCCGGTGGTGCCTGGGCAGAAGGCCTCTCCTTTTTCCAAGCACCGGCCAACCGGTGGCCAAGCACCGGTCAACCGATGGAGCCAGTCAAACTAGCCGTTGGGCTTTGACCAGACTTGTCCACTTGACTCCCAACGGCTCTGAAGGCCTCTCCAACAGCTCCGAAGACCCCCAAAGGCCATTTGAGGGTTCCCCCTCTATAAATAAAGGACTAGGAAGCCCCGGTAACGTAAGGAAGCCCACAGGAACATTTTTCGATCATTTGGCGAACCTCCGGCGCATTCCTTCAAGGATCCCCAATTACTCCAACCCATTTCCACATCCAAGGAGCATCACCATAGAAGCTTGGGAGCTCTCTTCATCAACTTCATCAAACCTTTGGCGCCCAAGGCTTCTCCTCTTACGGTTTTTCATTATTTATCTTTTTGAGCATCAATTTGGGTTTGTGCCTACAAACCCCTCTTTCTATCATCTTCCCTTTGTTCGGGTTTTCACACCACCTTCAAGGTGTGAAGAGGTTAGTCAAGCCTTCCCTTTAAAAGGCTTGAGTCATAGGTGAGCTAGCCTTCACCTGTAAGAAGGCTAGTGGGTTCTTGCTCAACCATTAAAAGCAAGCTGTAATAGGTTCTAGACTACCTTAAAGTCTAGTGGGTTTCTTGCTAAAACCATTGAAAAGAAAGCGGTAGTAAATCTCTCAATGGTTGAGTTGGGAGCAGAGACGTAGGCTTTGGTTTAAGCCGAACTCCGTTATCAAGTTTTGTGTCTTGGCTCTTTCATTTCCGCTGCACCTTTAACTTTGTTTTTAAATTGTTATTATTTTTTAAAAGGCAATTCACCCCCCCTCTTGCCATCACTCTCCTCCCAACAACACCTATCATGATATAAGTATCTTGGTGAAACCTTAGATTTTTAGGAATATAATAACAATTAATAATATAATATTTGTTTTAAAAACTATTTTATGTCAAGTTTGACACTATTTGGTAATTGATTTTTGTGGAAATCATAACAGAATTATTAGTTCGAAAAATATTAATTAAATCAATAAAACCATGTCATATTAACAGAGAAAATTATTGGAATTCATAAAAAGTCTCAAATTACATTTATTTGGGTATTTATAACATCAATTATGTCAATATTTCATTAATAAGATAATTACTGCATCATCATTGTATCATAAATAAATTAAATTATTTTAAGTCTAAAAATTACAAATAAAATACCATTATGTAGGAAATATTTTTATCTTACTAATTAATATTTATAGTCGAATTTATCTTATTAATAATCCTATATTAAAAATTCTTTAGCTATTAAACTTTGATTTTAACTATTTTAACCCTTCTTTAAATAAATTGATAATAAATGTCCTAATATAATCCAAGTGGGCCTAAATGGTCATATTTTATTCCTAAGGTTATTTGTGGTCAAATTAAACTTATCCAATAGAATTAGTACATCTGTTAGGGTAATAATAATATCATTTTTACCCTTAACTACCCTATTTACTTTTAACAGTGGTAAAAAAAGTAAAAAGTTACTATTCACCAAAAATTATTTTCATCTCATTGAACCACATTTTAGTCCTTGATATTAACCGTGTCTCTTGTATTTTCGAAATTCCACTCATAGAAGCAGTAAAATTATGTTTTATGAAAAAATTCAGTTTTTTAACTACCACTTAGTGGTTTCACTATTCATCAAAAAATTAAAGTTTCCAAAAAAATACCAAAAATTAGGCCTAAGAAATATTTGATATTATGAATTAAAAAATGATTTTTATTTTACCAAATTCAAAACATATCAGTAACATTAACTAATTTAAAAATTAATACCCGTCGTCAAGACAAATAGCGTGTTTTTAAGAGATAATAACTATCAACAGATTGACACTTGTTTATGTCTGGTTTAAATGTGAAATTACATCCAATGAATAACATTGTATTAAATTGTAAAAATATATTCTAAATATACTTTATAACCACTCAAATTAATAATTTATCACTATTAATTATTTTAATTAAAAAATTTGTTTTTAATTAATATTTAATAATTTTCACTATTCATCAGAATATGAAAGTTATCCGAAAAGTACCAAAATTTCACCCTAAGCTAATTTTGATGTTCCGAATCCAAAAATGAAGTCTATTTTGAATGATAAAATTTATAAAATTTCACGAAGTGGGTATTACTATTCATAACAGCTAATTCATAATAATATTATAATAATATCTCGTTTAGTGAAACTCGGTATTGCGTACTACACACGCTATCGAGGAAGGTGGTGATTGCGTGTAATGCAAGGCAAGTCAGAGATGCGTGTTGTTCAAGCTCCTTTTGGTGTAGCGTACACCACAAGACATTAATGAAATTAAAAAGAATATTTTTCATAAAATCTCGGGGTGTTACATTCTACCCCCCTTAAAATGAATTTCGCCCTCGAAATTCGTTGGGGTTATAAATGGTTTACTACTCAAAAGTTTCTTTAATAGAAACCCACATCGTAAAAATGAATACCAAAACTTGGCTTTAAAATCTAAATTATGAAACGTAATGGTTACCCAAATTAACTCATCACTGTGTTTCCACATAGGAGAACATAGGTGAAAATATGGATATGGAAGAAAAATCTAACCATCAAGTTCTGATGGAGAGTGGTAGAGAACATGGCTATGAAAAAGCCAACAATCACAAAGACATCAATTTTTGATGATCTAATGTACCATATGATTCATCGGATATAAGAGCAGTAGGACAACATTTTTGGTTTTCAAGATCATTTCCCTAAAGTTGATGAAATTGGAATTAGAGGAAATACTTTCGTGATTTTGGTACAGTCTCACCGTTGATCATTCTTTGGAAAATTTCCACTACATATCTTAAAGAAATGAAGTTTAATTTGTCATTCGTGAAGTGTTAGCATATCATGTGATAGAATGATGGGTCATTCCATTTGTCTCAAACAAAAGGTTAGAAAAGTTATCAAAAAAAATACATAAGTCCATCTATAGTGAGATTAATCATATATGGTTCCTAAAATGGACTTATACTTCATATATCATACTGATTAATATAATAAAACTAGTTTTTACTAAATAGGGACTTCTTGTAGGCCAGTGGTAGGAGATAAAGGCCATTCACACTTCGGTTGTGGGTTCGATTCCCACAGCCTTGTCCGACGTGATGGGTTGTTGCCTATCCTGCAGGTTGTCCTTTTTCTAAAATTACATTACTATAACATCCCATCAATAATATCGAAAAAAGTTCTATCCTAAAACAATACTAACTTATTTCCAACATAATCCATTCCAATCTTTAGGCTTAACTAAAATACTTCGGTCCAAGCTCATACTATAAAGAAAATGATTACTTGAAATGTCACATAACAATCACGTGAATGCCATCATTTATCCCTCATATATCTTGTTGGTCACATTCCAGTCATGTGAATACCTTAATCATGTATTCTCTTGAAAAATTAATACCCATTGAATCTTAGTGAAAACATGAGTGCTGTCAAAAGTTAACTCTTTCCACATACCAAAATCCTCAAAATTCTATATACTCAAACCATGATATCACTTAGTCCTTATATCAATCATGATCTCATGAATACTATCAAACATTTCATTTTCTCCTTATCCCTTCATTATGTGCATATCATATACTTTCTAAAATATTTAAATCACTTTTCTTGGTTACCGGTACAATAAAATTATTGAAAACCACAATAGACTAATACAAAAATATTCTAATACACCATAAAAGTACCTCAACAAAATTATTCTTGAATACAAATACATAAACACTTCAATCCATCCTCTTAAATGATTGTACTGGAATATGTCATTCCTTGATTTAAATGTAACTTTTTAGGTCAGGGCATTGAGTTGGGTAATGCCCATGTTCTCCCCAAATAAGACATTGAACTCCATTACAGTCTGTCACTCTATGAACCTTTTCTCCACATAGATAACATATATCCCTCCATTTGAGGTATTCCTCAAGGTTCTTTTTCCCTTATTTAGAAATATCAATTTTCTTTCTCTATGCTCCTCACTACGCGAACATGCATAAAATTCCATCTTCCTCTTATTTGATGACTTAGTAATACCACTAAATTTCACCTTTCAAATCATATATTGCGATGACTGATTCGGCATAATCACAATATCTTTCTCTCTAGGCATTACGCAATTTCGTTGCTCATAGTCACCAATTTGTCCATTGGATTCAATGTTAACCTAATTCCTTCTGGTTCCCTCCACTGACTAAAACACAAAACAATTCTGTGAGAGGGAAAAATCATACAAGGAATATAACATAATCAAGGGGGAGTACCTTAAATATATAACATCTTAGGTTAAATTCTATGATCGTTACCGTAGTTCTAGGACTATATCCTATACGTATACTTATCCTTAGGGAAATCCCTAGACATACCTTAGAAATATCTCTAGGGATCTCACTAATGTTTTCACATCCTAGTTTCCAAAGGTTGACTAAACCATTCCTCTGATACCAACTGTAGAGACCCAAAGCTTGAAGTACCTAGATATTACATTACTTTTGCGGAATACTTAATACATAACAAAAACAGACACACAAGGACCATAATAGTTTAGTGTCTTTGGAAACTTGGAACGTAATCTTCTAATAGTGGTGAAAGATCTTCAACATCTCCCATAAAGATCTTCCACTTTTTGTTTCCTTACCTAAAATCTTTCTTTTAATACTGGGGGAAAAGAAAACATAAAAAGGGTGAGCTCAAATGCTCAGTAAGGGTAAGCATGGATAAAATAAAACATACCATATACATTTGAACTTAAAATAAACATGAACACTAAAAATCTTGAGCAACGACATAAAAAAAATTGAAGTACATAAGGCATAGATCATAATGGAACATAAATCATGATAAAATAGCATGGGAATAAAACATGTAATTGTGGAATCCATTAATCACATGTAATTATTTCCATAGTAGCCAAGGCATTGCTGCCAAGACCATCTTAGTGGACAAAGTCCCTTTCTGAATCGAGTTCACTCCTCGTTCTAGTCCTGTAATACTGAACCGGATTAACTTACCATTCCAGACATGTCTATCTCATGAGATATAAATCTTTACCCAATGCATTGGAGGTAGATATAGGCCCCACCCATCTCATAATGAAATCATTCTTACTTGTGCCACAAAATAAACATACATCGTTCATAATAACACAATAAATAAAATGGGTTTCATAAACATCATCCCATCATCAAATAATCCATATAAAAGAAATGGATATCATTTCATAATAAAAAAAAGTGAAACCATGTAAATCATAGATACATGATACTTGAAACATACACATATGAAATAATGTTATTTTATATGAAAAATGGTTTTGAAAAAAAACACTTGAAATGAATTCTTGAGGAAAATATCTTTTCTTCTTCAAAATCATTATCTTTTCACAAAATGTCATGAAATTTTAAAAGAAAAGGACTTTTTTTAAAAATAGTAATGAAATCTTTTGGAAGAATCTTAATGAAAATAAGGCTTTATAAAAACCGTAAAAATCCGTTCGTGCCGTATAAGGTAAAAAAAACATTCTTCTCGTAATTTTACCGGAAAAGTAAAAAAAAGTACCTCGTAACGTAAAAAAAAGAAAGATTCCTTACATAACATGTATTAAAATTCAAAAATGGGTAAAAAGGACTTTAAACATACATGAAAACATTTTTATAAAACATGCACATGGATAATAACAATAACCCTAGGAAATACTTACGAATAAACAATTTCAGATAAGAATGAGATTGGAATATTTATCCCTTACCTTAGGTCCGATATGCTTCGTACGTATCCGAACCTCCTGTATAATGATTTAAATAATGTCATTGACTTATTACAGAATCATATTAATTGTTATGATATCATATATGGTTCACTTATGACTTTATATTACTCGTTCTTTTGTAAATTCCATGTTAAAGAGCGTTTTGGGTAAAATCGTTTCATTTTTCATCCATGTTTTGACTTGTAATTATTCATATGATTACATAGATCATGATTAATTAATTCCATATTATAAAACATGATTTATGTGTAATATATATTCCGAATATACATATATATAATAGATCGATAAATGGAAAGAAATACACCGTTCATGGAGACGGTAGGTCGTACGTACACATGAACGTTGTTTTCGTTTCCTCATTGAATTGAATGAAATTTATTGGATGAAATACATATATATATATACATAAATCAAGTATCATTATTATGTCATATATTTCATGATTACTTATTATATATACTTTATAATCATTTATGAATGGTTAATCATTGAGAATGAATATCATCGCATCGTGGAGACAGTATTCCGTACGTACGCAAGAGCGATGATATCGTTCCCATGATCATGGAATATTATTGGAGTGTATGTGTACTATTACAGAATCAATATAACTTTACAAAAATCATATATAGTTATTATTTACACCATTATACCCATCCAAGTAAGGTGGTGGTGGAAAATAGATTACACCACGGCGTGGAGACGGTATTCCGTACATACGCATGCGCGGTGATTTCGTTTTCTGTAGGATGGATAGAAGGTGAAATAGGGTTGTTTCATACTTATAATAACATATCAGTGTATGAGTGATAATCATGTTATTACTTCATAATGAAACAACCTAAGAAGAAGAAGTGGAAGAAGAAATAAAGGTGAAAGAATCGGTAACGGACATTACCTCTTCTTTGAAGCGCCTCTTTGGGACCTCTTCTTAGGGCACTAAAATTGGTCTTTGAAGAAGACCAGTACCTCTAGGATGTTTCTAGGGAAGTGGAGAAGAGAATTTTTCAGGGGTTGGCCAAGCTTGAAGGCTCAAAGTGGTGTGAGGAAGAGAGGGAGGAGGTTCCCTTTTATAAGGGAGGAGAGGGGCACCTTTGGAATAACTAAAAATATTATTTTATTATAAAGTCAAATTCAATTTTTAATAGCTCAAAATTGATATATTTAGAAGATAAGGTGGGTATGGGTCTAAATAATCTCATTAAATATAATTTAGACAAGTTTAGGTCATTATATTAACCTTATCTTTTAGTTTTAACTCTGAGTTAATTAGATTGACATTTACCATGTCACTTTGTATTTTTATATTATATAGTTAATAAACTTACCATATACTTCCAAGAGACCCCCAAGTGGTCCATTAATGATACACCTATCATGATATATGTATCTTGGCTGAACATTAGATTTTTAAGAATATAATAACAATTAATAATATAATATTTGTTTTAAAAACTATTTTATGTCAATTTGGACACTATTTGGTAATTGATTTTTGTGAAAATCATAACAGAATGATTAGTTCGAAAAAAATTAATTAAATCAATACTAACATGTCATATAAACATATAAAATTATTTTAATTCATTAAATGTCTCAAATTACATTTATTTGGGTATTTATAACATCAACTATGTCAATATTTCATTAATAAGATAATAACTGCATCATCATTGTATCATAAATAAATTAAATTATTTTAAGTCTAAAAATTAAAAATAAAATACCATTATGTGGGAAATCTTTTTAGATTTCTAATGAATATTTATAGTATAATTTAAATTATGTATAACCCTATATTGAAAAATTTTTAGTTATTAAACTTTGATTTTAACTATTTTAACCCTTCTTTAAATAAATTGATAATAAATGTCCTAATCTAATCCACGTGGGCCTGAATGATCATATTTTATTCATAAGGTTGTTTTTGGTCGAATTAAACTTATTCAATAGAATTAGGACATGTGTTATGGTAATAATAATATCATTTTTACCCCTAACTACCCTATTTACATTTAACCGTGGTAAAAAAAGTAAAAAGTTACTATTCACCATAAATTATTTTCATCTCATTGAACCACATTTTAGTCCTTGATATTATCCGCGTCTCTTGGATTTTCGAAATTCCACTCATAGAAGCGGTAAAATTAAGTTTTATGAAAAAATTCAGTTTTTAACTACCACTTAGTGGTTTCACTATTCATCAAAAAATGAATGTTTCAAAAAAAATTCCAAAAATTAGGCCTAAGATATATTTGATATTATGAATTCAAAAATGATGTTTATTTTACCAAATTCAAAACATATCAGTTACATTAACTAATTTAAAAATTAATTCCTGTCGTCAAGACAAATAGCGTGTTTTTAAGAGATAATAACAATCAAAAGTTTGACACTTGTTTATGTATGGTTTAAATGTGAAATTACATCCAATGAATAACATTGTATTAAATTATAAAAATATATTTTAAATATACTTTAAAACCACTCAAATTAATAATTTATCACTATTATTTATTTCGATTAAAAAAGTTGTTTTTAATTAAAATGTAATAATTTTCACTATTCATCATAATATGAAAGTTATCCGAAAAGTACCAAAATTTCACCCTAAGCTAATTACGATATTCCAAATCCAAAAATGAAGTCCATTTTGAAAGATAAAATTTATAAAATTTCAAAAAGTGGGTATTACTATTCATAACAGCTAGTTCATAATAATATTATAATAATATCTCGTTTAGTGAAACACGGTATTGTGTACTACACACGCTGTCGAGGAAGGTTGTGATTGCGTGTAATGCAAGGCAAGTCAGGGATGCGTGTTGTGCAAGCTCCTTTTGGTGTAGCGTACAACACAAGACATTAATGAAATTAAAAAGAATATTTTTCATAAAATCTCGGGGTGTAACATTGGGAATGGATTATAATAAGGTATTTTAGTATGGGTTTTCTAAAAAAGGGGGTTTTAAGTGTAAATAAATGAGAATAAGATATTCCCTTTTATAAGAAAGGGGAGGGGCACTCTCGGAATTTCTCAAACTATAAAATTAATAAAATTTAATGTTCAATTCCAAATGGCCCAAAAGTGATTTATTTATAATATAATATAGTTATGGGTATAAATAACATCATTAAATAACAATTATTCAAGTTTTTACTATATCTATTCCCTTATTTTTGATTTAAACCATTATATAACCCCTTTAACTCTTACCGTGACAACATGAATTTCTACTCTTTGAGGGTCAATATAGTTAAAATGAAATGAAATAATACCCATAAATGGACCATGATTGATATGTGAAACCTTATACTAATCAAGTTTCTAAATTTAATATTTTTATGAATTTCATATTGCTTAAGAAAATATTATTTATTATAAAATACCCATTATGTCAATTTTAAAACTATTCATTACAATGTCATTAATAATATGAAGATATCACTTATAACTATATTTTTTTTCAAAACGCCACCAACATGTGAATTTAATCTATAATATTCTTGTATTAAATTAATTTTCTCAATTTATATTTATTTCTAAATTTTTGACATGAATTATTTGATTTTATCATTAATTGAATAATTACTCCATCAACATTGTGTAACAATTTAAGGTAATTATTTCTTCAATAAAATATAAAAATATAATAAAATGATTAATATAAATATTTTATATTTAAAAATTCTATTTATAGTTGAAAATATCTTATATATAACAACATATTAAAAATATTATACTTATTTAAAAAACGAGTTTGACATGTTTGACATTTCTTTAAATAAAATATTATAATAGTCATAATCTCATAAATGTGTCCTCAAATGGTCTTATATTTTACCCTTGGATGACTATGATAGATATATAATCTCTAATATAATTTAAAAATTTCTTTTGGTCATTTAATAGTACTTCTCATTTTATTTTTAACATAGTTTACTCAGTTTACCATTTATTGTGGTAATAAAAATTATGGAGGTTAATATTCATATTGTCTAAAAATAAAAGGGACCTATTTACAAAATTTATACCCACAAAATCAAAATACGGAATCCATTTTTTAAAATTCAAAACCCAATAGTTTCAAAATCTACTATAAAAATAAACCGTTAAAAAGGAAAATACTTTTTTTCTTATGAAAAATCCCTTTTAAATATAAAATTATATTTTACTAAAATCAAGTACAAAATCCATTTTAATAACAAGAAGTGGGTTATTTAAACAAAAATGAAATAATAAAAATTTAAATTTAAACAAAAAAGAAATTTTACCTTGTAAATAATTTAAAATAAAATATAGTTTCAATAAAAATCAGTATTTTTCATTATTCCTTGAAAAATAATTATTTTCAGAAAATTATCAACAAATACTCCTAAGATAATTGTGACATGATGAGTTTAAAAATGATATTAATTTTTTCAATTTAAAATTCTAAATAAAATATTATAATAAATTAGTTTTATTGAACAATTTTATTTATTTTTAGTATCATTTAATATATTTATAATCAATATAACTATGTAATTTAGGAACACTAATAAGTATTAAAATGATTTATTATATTAATTATTGTTTTTTTCCATTCTACCCCATTTTGGAAAATGTTTTTTCATAATTTTAAACTTAGGCTCGGTTTCCAGGGTTTAAGTATTCAAAACAGCTTTTTTGAAATCCCATATCTTAAAAATGGTCAATAATAATTCCACTTGAAAAGAGATAAAGGAAAGTATGATTGTTATTTGGAATAAAACATAGTTGGTTTCACAGTAGGATAACATAAGTGGGAAGTTAAAAAATGTATATAGAAGAGAAAACTAAATTCTAAGGAAGTGCAGAGAGTGATAAAGAACATGATCATGAAAAAGTAAATAATAAAAAAATCATAAATTAGTGATTGGTTAAAAGGACATTGATTTCTATATAAGAAAAGCAATAAAATATTATTTTTATTTCAAAATAATTTTCCTTAAATTGAGAAATTATTTTACTACCTAGGCTAATAACATAATGATATATACTTACCTTATAAGTAGAACTTTGTCCATTAGTCAATTTCCACAAAAATATCATCATTTTCTCCAAATAATGAGTATTCAGGATGAATTTTTCATTTTTAAACTTTAGAACCAACTTCTACAGATCATGAAATCTGAAAAAATAATAACTATATATTACTCCTTTATCTATAAATTAACCCAAACCAGAATCTTTAGGATAATATAACATAATTATCCAAAAAATAATAAACCATTATTTGATGAAAAAAATTATATTCTCCAAAATTCAATAGTAATACCCAATGTTAAACATATCTCATTCAAAAAATAAATATCCTTAAAATTATTTTAAAATATTATAGACTAATATTGAAAACCAAAATTTATAAGGATTTGATCACATAGTCTTCCAAGATAAATTGTAACATTTATATTTATATAACATAAATCACTCATAATGTCTCATACCAAAAATTTGATTTCCCAAATCACACACTCTCAAAGATATTATAACCATTTCCATAAATAACATGACTCTATAAAAATCAATAATAAAATCATATATGCTTCCAAAATATAATTTAAACTTCATTACTCAATTAAAATACCATAGTCTTCAATTTACCTTAATCATATAGGGATCCAAAAATAGTTAACATCTTTTGAAATAACCTTAATCACTTTATCACCAAATCATTTTCCAATCCAATTATTATCTATTCAATAAAATAAATATTCCCAAAATGAACTTAACAATTATACATTATATAGTTTAAATAATGAAAAATAATACTAATAAGGACATGACATAGGCTAGTAGTAGGTGGTGCGCCCTTGATTCCCTTTGACTATGGGTTCAAGTCCCGTAGCATTGTCATATGTGATGGGTTTTCACCCAAACTACATGTTTACCTCATTCTAAAATGATATTTATATAATCATTATAAAATTTCATAAATGCGAGAAAGACCCTAAAAACCTAAATATATTCACCAGTAAAGAAATGTTTTAACCATAAAGGTTATCTCATAACTTTCATTTTTCATCCCAAAATGTAATTGTAAGAACCGGGTTCTTATTTTTGAGGTACGGGCTTATTTGTTTCTCTTTTCCTTAAGGGTTTTTGAGAAAATAAGGAAAATGAAAAAAATCCTAAATTTTGGAACTATACGCCATGTACTTTTTCCACACATCGTGTACTTTTAGCCGTGTTGGGATGAGTACACAGGGCGTGTAGCCATGTCAGCGACGAGGGGTGTAGGAACCGACTACAAACCGTGTAGTGGTCCTTTATATGCCGTGTAGTCAGTCGGTAGGCCTAAATAGTAAGGCGGTGGAGTAGCCGCTAGCTGGGCGACAGTACACGCCGTGTACTTGGCAGTACATGTCGTGTACTCATGTCGACGGATGAACAGTGTTCGGTACCGCCAGAGGAACAGTTAAATGAAGGAAGTACACGCCGTGTACTTTGTTTTTTTGGCTTAAAATATGTATTAGCCTCCTCATTTAGAAGAGGAGGCATTTGACCCATTTTGGAGCCAAAGGAGGAGGCCAAACCTTTGAAGATCCACCGAGTGTTCGTCTGGAATCCGTTTCCACCTCGGACGATCTTGTTGGAACCACGCGGGTATGCCCCCTTCTCTTCTAGCGTATCTCTTACCAATTATTTCCCTAAAGGGAGTTATTTGAGGTTGAATGAAAGTTTTCTTACCTAAAATCTACATCGTTCTTGGGCATTTCTTGGATCGACGTTCGTGTATAACGCTCATTGGAATATAAGGTAGGTGGATTGGTGTTTGTTTATCCAACTATCGTGTGTTTTGTGCATTTTGTGCCACGAACCCATGTTGGGGTGTCATGTGGCTAAGGCCGTTTCTATATTTAAAAACCTAAAATTGATTAGGTATCTAAATATGAAATTAAAATGCTGGTTGGGATCGTTGCCTGGATCTGGAACCACCCCGGGGGTGTGTTCCACTGTTTAGCTGTTTTTCCAGCATACCCGAGGGTATTCCTTTAAAGTAGTATTATATAATTTCCCTGAGAGGAATTTCTTGTTTACTACTTGTTTAACTATTGGACATGTCCCGGTTACCTGTTTAGCCTGAGGGCGTTGTTGTGATTACTGCACTGTTTAGCCCGAGGGCTGTAGTTATTTCGCCTGAGGGAAACCTTTCGTGCCTGAGGGCTTGACTTCTATGCCTGAGGGAAACACTACCTACGCCTGAGGGAAAAATTCTATTATTCCAGAGGGAATTTACCTGCGGGTTGGGTTCTACTTACCTGAGGGTAAGTTTTGCTTATCTGAGGACGTGGATTGTTTATTTAGAAATGCACTGTGGTGATTTCTAATATTTAATGAATTAAATAAATAATTAAATGTCAATTTAACTGTTAAGTTAGTTACTCTTGAGTACTGCTTAGTTTATTGCATTTTACTACTGCACACTTGTTGCATGTTTTACACACAGCTGACCAAGGGCCTTTGGTGGGTGCCTACTGAGATATATTTCTCACACCCTGTTTGGGTCACGCTTTTCAGCCCAAACAGATTACATTTCTGCAGGTGTAGTTAGGGGAAAGAGTCCTTATACAGGTACTTGAATATTGTTGAGGAGTAGGAGGGTATGGGACCGAGCCTAGGCTCGCGATTCCACTGCCAGTTGTTTTGCGTTGTTTTGCTGTACTCTGCATTTTGTTGTACTGTATTGATGTATAACATGTTCTGGCTGTTTTCTCAGTACTTGAGACATGTAGCATCATTATTTATATACTGTTGTTTATTTTAGTTGTGTATGGTTTACTTCTTCCACTGTTTTTCGTATGTTTTATTTCAATTCCTCTACGCTAAACTTTGACAAATGAGGGCATATTTTCTCCAGTATCAGACCTGGGCCCTCACTGCTAGTCGGCAGCCTATGGTGTTTGGGGAAATGCGCTTGAGGTCACATGGCGAACCGAGTTTAGGGTACCCGTTGAGTGGCACCCGGAACCAGGACGTTACAGTAATAAACCATAATTAACTCAAAATCAATGATTTATAATCATTAAATTCTACCAGTAACTTTAAACATATTTCTACAAAAATTAAAGGAATTATTACTAAAAAAACATTTTTAATAAAACCTATTCTAAACCCAAGGGTTGTATGACCATAAATGTCTATCAAAATACTGTTTATAATCTTAGTCATTCACCAATTAAAACCTAAAAAGGTTTGTCTATAAATTTGAACTTGTGATCAACCTTAAACCTATAAACCAATGTTGGTATTCATAACTCTTTAGGTCACCACACCTGAAAAAATCATAATCTATAAAATTTTCTAAACCCTCTTCTGATAACAATAGTAATTACTCGACCTTAAGCATTACATATTCTAGTGTCCTTGAAATAGAATTAAATTTTATAAAATAACATGGATCTTTTCAGTTTAAATTTTTGTTTATGAATTAAGAAAATATATTACATAGTAAAACAATAAATTATAAGTGGACAGTTATACTAAATATCCATTTTCCCAAAAAAAACTCTTTTAAATAAAAAATTATTTCTTTTCATGGAAAAAACTCATGACATTAAATATGACTTATTCTTTTTTCTTACCCATCCTTAAATCCTATGAAAAAAATTTAAAACATGGGGTTAACAAAAAAATCTCAACATGGGACACAAAATAATAAATTCTTTAGTCCAATAACAAACATGAAAACCCATTAAAACATTTTCATAAAAATATTCATTTTCATTTAAAAAGAGAATCATTTTTCATTTTTTGAAAGATCACTATATTAATTTTTGAAATAAAATGTTTTCCAAGAAAAATCATTAGAAATAATAGAAAAAATCATGCAGGTTACCTGCGAGATCATTTCTATATAAATATTACAATCAATTATATAAATGAAATAGCCATGCAATTGGATTCCACCTCTGAATAACTCAATGCATTAGAGCTCTATCTGGGTGCACCCATTGTATAATTTATAACAGACTCAACTATGAGATATAATGGGTCTAAAACCTTTGTAAACAATGTACATGAACCATATTATGAATAGAATCCTTGAAAACTATTTTAAAACCCTATGGAATACCCTTTTGGATATCATAATTCTAGTTTTTCTTAAAAATAACTTATAAAATCAATAAACATTAAACATAATAAAGGAACCATTTTATTTGAAAAGAAACTTGTAAAAAATGAAGGAAAATTCAAATAATTACACTTCTATAAAAATTGAAATAGTATATCATGTCATATTAGTTAAAAAAATTCCTTTTTTACATTTTTAAAAAGATTTGAAAGTTGAAATTTAAAATATGATTTTTTAAAGAAAGCCCCTTACCTTGAGTTTGACTTTCCTCATAGATTCTTTGTCTGCTTGAATAATTAAATTACATTAATTTATAATTTCTTTAGATAATTTTTCATATTTACTTTTCCTTTAATATCACTTATAATCATGTTATATAAAATTACATAATTATTTATGTTCAAGTCATATGTTTTGATTATATTCTGTTCATATGTCTAGAATGACTTTGGAAGGTTGACTATGTTCAAATATATCAGAATTATATAATATCTAGAATAATAATAGTAAAATAATTTCCATTTTTGTACATAAATTAAACTTTTTAATCCAACCATTAAATATGGTTATGAAAAATGAACTACGTTACAATCATAGGGATAATAGGCCTTATGTACGCATGAGTAACATTTCCATTTTTCAACGATCATTATGGAAATATTGTAAGTATTATTTTATTTTTCCATAATGATTTTCATATCTTATATATAATATTACTTTTTTTGAATATAAATATATATATATCATCCATATGATATCATGAATCACATCATTTTATGGTGGTGTTAGTCCTCACATACACACGAAAGATGTAGTCATTTTTCTGTTCATGGAAAGGTAATAAAATAAATGATATATTTTCATTTTAGAATGGTAAATATATAATGGATATAATATATAAATATTCATTCCATAATTATAACCTTTATTGAGAGAAAATGATGTAAAATGAATTACATCAGTTCATGAGGTGATAGTCCTCTATAAACACGAAAGATGATTTTTTTTCCCATTTGATGAAAGAAGAGATGGATACATTTCATGCTACTAATATAATAAAATATTAGTTTATGGGGTATATTAGAGTTATTATTTTAGAAAGTTTAAATAAGGTTTTAGGGATGTTTAATACTAAAAAATAGGCCTTTAAAAGCGTTAAAATGGCCTTTATAAGTGCTAGATAAGCACTTACTATGAGAGTGAGATTAAAAGCACTAGTCTTTTATCAATGATAAAAAAGTATTGTTATAGGGGCATACTGCAATGTGTTTTAACAACACACTATAAAACCAATGATGTGTTCTATAATAGCATACTGTAACACCAAAAACACCATGAAATTACTAAAATAATGAACCAATACAAAATTAGAATGAAATAATATTTATAATACAAATATAAGAAAAAACACTATATTATAAAAATTTCAATAATTGGTTTATACAATTACATATGTAAAAATTATTACATACACTCAATAAAATTAGTGTTCATTTTTATTTTGATCCAAACCCCTTCTCATACAAAAAACACACCTGTATAAGAAAAAAATTATTATGTTATTATTAATATAAATAAATTAATTAATAGAAAGTGTTAATTTTAAACTAAACTTCATGTCAAACTAGGAACACTGTGTATCATATTGAGTTGTGATTGATTCTTCCACATCATAATATTTCATGTTTATATTCAAGAAATATATCAATCAAAATTTACTAAATAAGAATAAGATAAAAATTAAAAGGAAACTAAATATTTAATAGTAGATAGAATGATGAGAAACAAATCTTGGATCGTTTTCTCGGTTTTGGAAATGTGATGCTCATTTTAAACTAAAATGATACTTATATATTGAAAATACACACATGAACTCATACTAATCACACCATGTGTTTTATTTAGGTGTGACTAATTCCTACACATCTCAAATGACTTATGTATAATTTTTCTACAGTATTAAAACTATCTGAATGTGTTTTCTCGGTTTTGAGTAAATCACTTATTCTTTTTACTTAAATGTAATTTTAAATTGGTAACATGAAATTTGACTCATATCAGACACATCATGTGCCGGTTTTATGTGGTACTAATTACTACACATCAAAAATGACTTATGAATCCTTTTAAGAAATTATCTAGATTCAATGAGCGCATTTGATCAGTTTTTAGTGAGTGTCACTTTTTGAACTAAATTGTTGATTTTAAACTGATAATTTACACATTGAGTCATACCAGGAATGTCATGCATAATATTTGGGTTTGTTTGATTCCTAAAAGTCACAAATGACTTATAGATCATTGTTTGAAATTATCAAAACAATCTGAATGTGTTTTCTCAGTTTTGAGTAGGTTAGTTATCTTTTTTATTGAAATTGATGTCAAATCTAAGTGAATAGATGCACTTGGAATCATACTAGTCAAATCACGTGTTGGATTGAGGAGTGAATTATTCTTAAATGTCTCAATTGATTTATGGATCATTTCCCCAAAGTATAAAAACACTCTGAATGTGTTTTCACAGTTTTGAGTATGTCTCTTTTCTTTTTTACTAAAATGTCATTTAAATCAGAAACACAAAATTTTTCTCAAACATGTCACATCGTGTGTTAGTTTGACATGATAATGATTACTACACATACAAAATTACTTATTAACCTTTTTACTAAATAATCAATAAAATCTGAGAGTGTTTGCTCAATATTCTTTGAGTGACATGTTTTGAACTAAAATGTAGGTTTTAAACTGATGATGATTACATTGAGTCATACCAAACAAATCATGTAACAGATTGAGGTGTAGTTGATTCATAAATTTCACAAATGTATTATGTATTTTTTTCAAAATTATCAAAATAATTAGAATTACTTTTCTCTATTTTGAGTAGGTCAGCAGTCCTTTTTACTAAAATTAATGTCAGTTCTAAATAAAATAATTCACTTGGAGTCATACTGGTCACACCATGTATCAAATTGAGGTGTGTATGATTCCTACACATCTAAAACGACATATGGATCATTTATCTAAAGTATCAAAACTATCCAAATGTGTTTACATGGTTTTGGGTACATCACTTTTATTTTATACTAAAATTTCATTTTAAACCGAAAATATGCACTTTGACTCATACTTGTGACATCATGTGTCAGTTTGATGTGATAATAATTACTACCTATTAAAAATGAAATAGAAATTCTTTTCTCAAATTATCAATACAATATGAGTGTGTTTTCATGGTTTTCATTGAGTGACACTTTTTGAACTAAAATTTTGATCTTAAACTGATAATAAACACATTGATTAATACCAGGAACATCGTGTATCATATTGAGGTGCAATAGATTAATAATGTAAAAAGGACTTATGTATCATTTTACTAAATTATCAAAACTATCTAAATGTTTTTTCTCGGTTTTGAGTAGGTTAGTTGTCATTTTTACAAAAATTGATGTCAATTTTAAATAAAAAGATGCACTTGGAGTCATACGAGTCACACTGTGCATATAATTGAAGTGAATATGATTGCTACACATCTCAAATGACTTATGGATCATTTTCCAAAAGTATCAAAAAAATCCAAATGTGTTTTCCCAGTTTTTAGTACGCCACTTGTCTTTTTTTACTAAAATGTCATTTTAAACTAGAAACACACACTTTGACTCATACTAGTCATATAGTGTATAAGTTTGATGTGATAATGATTCATACACATCACTAATGGGTTATAAATTTCTTTCCTAAATTATCAGAAAAATATGAGGGTTTTTTTCGTGGTTCTCTGGGAGTGACACTTTTTGAACTAAAATATCGATTTTAAACTGATAACAGACACATTGAGTATTACCGGGCACATCATGTATCAGATTGAGATCAGGTTGATTATTACACATCAAAAATTAATTATGGATTGTTTTACTAATGTATAAAAACAATCCTAATGTTTTTATTGGTTTTGAGTAGGTTAGTTGTCCTTTGTACTAAAATTGATGTTAATTTTAAATAATAATTAACACATAGACCAATACTAGTCACACCTTGTGTTTGATTGAGGTGAAACTGATTCCTACACATCCCAAAAGACATAGGGATTGTTTTCCTAAAGTATCCAAACAATCCTAATGAATTTTCTAACTTTCGAGTACATCACATGTATTTTTTTACAGATATGTCATTTTAAATGGGAAACAGACACTTTGACCCATAAAGATCACATCGTATATTATTTTGACACATGACTAATTCATACACGTGAAAAATGATTTATTAATTTATATACTAAAGTATCATGAAAATACGAGAATGTTCTCTCAATTTTCAATGATTGAAACTTTTCTGACAAAAATGTTGATTTTAAACTAATAACTAACACTTTTACTCATACTTAGCACATCGTGTATAATATTGAGGCATGACTAATTCAAACACATAAAAAATAATGTATGGATAATCTTATTAAAGTATCAAATTAATCAGAATATTTTATCTTAGTTTTGAGTATGTAATTTTCCATTTTTTACTAAAATTAATGTCAATTTTAAATTAAAAGAAGCACTTGGGGATGTACCGGTCAAACTGTGTGTCAGATTGAGGTGAAAATAATTCTTACACATCCCAAAGCCTCAAGACAATCATAACCACAAATTATACCATGATTTGTATTTCCTCTATTTTTCAAACTACCAAAATTGCATATTGACTGGATATTCTTACCTGAAAAACATTTCTCATTGTTGAAAGAGAGAAGAGAAGAGGAAGCTCATGTGCCCATTATAATGAAAATTCAACATAATGGGAGCATGATCTTCTTGTACTCTTCAATATTTTAATAACGAGAAAATGTTTTTTGGATAAGAACATCGACTTAGTATTTAGTGTTGGTAGTTCAAAACAGAAAGCAAATGGAAGTGGAAACTGTGGTTACATTGGCAGAAATAAATATTTTATCTCTTTTGTGGCTTATTGTAGATATTTGAAAGAAAATATGAATTTCAAAAAGAACTATAAAAAACTAAATAAATATTTGATAAAAATGATAAGGAAATTAACTTACAAGTATTAGATAAAATGAGGAAAAAATTAAGTAAATAAGTAGTAGGTATTCATCTTTTCATGACGGTTTTATGCATTCTTAACACATTTCCATTTTGTTATTATCTGAGTTACAGGTTCAGTGTACAATTTATCAAGAGCATGAAAAGCTTCGGAAAAACCACCACAACTTGAACAAAAGAACCCACATGTATATAAAAACAATTATTATATGAATAATATTAAAAGGAAATAAATTAATCATAAATATAAAATGATAAATTAATTATATGGAAAATTATTTTTTTGGGGAAACATAAAGATTGCCTCTGTGATTGAGAAGTGGAGGGAACTTGAATGAAAGTGATAAATTCCAATATTGTAAGGGTGAAAAGGTTTTGAGGGAGAATAATTCTATTGATGTTTTGGTGTAAAAAGACATGAAAGATAGACGTACCACCCTAACTCAAATAAAAGAATCCACCTGTATAAAAAAACAATTATTATGTAAGTAATATTAAAAATAAATAAATTAACATAAATAAAAAACATTATATTAAATTTATGGACAATTATTTTACTATTAAAATATCAAGGTTACTGTATCTTACAAAATAATTTCAATGTGAGACGAATCTTCATAATAAGTTTTTTAACTGTGTACATATAAATTTGTGTAATATATCTGTATAAAATATTTGAATAATATATATTTTTATACTATAATTGTATAATATATTTCTATAGTATATTTTCATAATATATTTGTATAATACATTTTTATAATATATTTGTATAATATATATTTAAAAAGTACAATATATATTTGTATCTACATAATATATATTTTCATAATGTATTTGTATAATACATGTTTATGTTATATATATATATATTTAAAATATACATATGTGTGTGTATATATATATATATGTTTAATATATAAGAATATAAAATATAAAAAATATATCTTTATTTTTTATATATTTGTATTTTTTAAAATTCATATATATAAATATATAAATATATAAATATTTAACATATTTATATATGTAATGTTTTAAATGCATTCAATACAAAATTATATATATATATATATATATATATGTTATACACACACAAACATATATATATTAACATAAATAAATATAAATGTATTTATAAACATGTGTGTGGGTCTGTGTGTGTGTAAATATATTTATATTGTAAATTTAACATTATATAAATATATATATCATTATATTGATATGTTCTTGGTGAGGTGAGAATTCACTTGGATTTTCTCCCATAGACCCTATGGTTGAGTCTATGAGGGAGATAATTTCTTATTTGGTGTTGTCTTTATGTAGAAGGGTGGTAGTGGTCACCTATACTGGAAGTAGGGAGAACTTGAGGGGGGAGGTGGTCATGTGCATAAGGAGGTAACAATGTTGATGAAATTTATTCTATTATAAAATATTGAAAAACTTTAAGGGGTTGGTGATCTCCTGAAGTAGGACTTAGTGGCATTGGGGTGGGTGGGTTGCACATAATCGATAAGAGGTGAAGGTGGGGGGGGGGGGTGCAAGGAATTCTAACCCTATCTACTTTCAACCAGACATCCCCAATAAACACTATTGAATAAAGGGATATGCTGATGATAGAGAAATAATGATGATAAAAAATGAAAATAGATCTCTCCAAAAAAACAATCAACGAGTGAGGAGGATGAGGAGAAAATAAGATTACTTGGATTTAAGCATTGAATCATATGAGAGAAAGTAAAGATACCAAAAACCAAGAAAACATTCAAGCCTTGGATTTGTTCAACCCGTGAGTCATTCGAGCTTGGGATTTGAGCCTTGGAATTTTCAACCCTTAGATTGGAGCCTTGATTCGAGCTTCAATTCATTTAGGAAGAGTGATTACAGAGGGTTGCTTTTGTGAAAAGATTTCATATCAGGACGAGTTCGCAACTGGTTAGGGTTATTTAAATAGATAAGGATACTTTCATCAGCACATCCAAAAATTCACTAATAACATTCCATTTTATCAATGCTAAATTAATTAACATCAATAAATGGAATATTTATCATGGATTCTTTCACACTGATCAATATTCCTTTTATCCACAATAATTAATTTAGCATAGATGAAGGATTTATAATTATAATTATCAATAAAAAAACTTCTTAATATACTTATATAATTATATATATATATTCAATATATATATATATATTCAATATATATATATATATTCAATATATATATATAGTAAATATATTCTTTATTTAAATAAATTTATTATAAATTATAAATTTTTTATTTATAATTATTTAAATACGGTAAAAAATAATATTTATATCATTATATATATTTACATAATTATATATATATTTAATAAATAAAGGTAAATATAAATATATTAAATATCTTATTATTTAAATAAATTTATTTTAATTTTATAATTATTAAAATATATATAATTATTTATTCATAATTATATAAATACTTTTTTAAAAAATAATATTTATTTAATTATAATTATAAATATATAAATGTATAAAAATAGTAAATATACATTTATAAATATATTTATTTATAAATATTCCTTTAGAACTATATTTTTAACATTATTAATGAATATTTAATCTTAAGTGAATGCGTGTTAAAAATGAGTGAAATTGAACAATTAAAAACGAGTATACATTAAAAATATTGAAAAAATGGATAAGTGTTATTAATTTAATATAAATTATGGATATATATTGAAATAAATATGAATACATATTTAAAATATTAAAACATAGTAAATAAATATATATAAAATAATTAATAGAAATTGATTAAATTCATAAAAATAATATTTATGTGTGTGCATTAATTGTATCTAAAAATGCATTAATTAAATATATGTGAAATCAATGTAACACATATTATGTCTATGTTAAATTGAAAAATAAAATTACATTCAATTATGTCCATTACTCGATAGAATTAGTCAGTATTTTTAATTCTTACTAATTTTTAATTATAAACCATTATTCACTCAATATATCTATTTAACATAATGAATAAATATTTTTATTGTATAAATCATATTTATATACATTTATATATATATATCTATATATTTAATATATACGATTTATTAAGATTATCAATAATTATTTAACTAATAAATTTTTTAATATATTTTCTCAATTTACTGATTTTTATTTTTTATTTTTTTTAATTTTAATTTTTCATATATCAATATATATTATATTTTATATTTATTAGTATTTATAATTTATATATAGTATAATCAATTTATTCATTTTTATCAATAATTATTTAATAAATATTTTTTAATAAACTCATTTTATTTATTTATTTATTATATTTTATTCGGAGCATTATCAGTATTAAAAGAGTGTTGTTAAAGGATCCCATTATAGGCATTACAAATAAAGCACTAATAAATCGACCCCTTTATCAGTGCTAAAAAAGAACTGATAATGGGCGCCTCTTATTAGTGCTAAAAAAGCATTGATAAAATGTACCCTTTATCAGTTCTTGTTTTAACATTGATAAAGGAATCCTTTACCATCATTTTTTTCTACCGCTGATAAAGGCCTACTATGCTAAAGGCTTATTTTTTTGTATATTGGATGAAGAAACGAAACTAAACTGTATTGATAAAAACTATTCCTTTTCTTTGAATAACCTCATTTTCTTATTGGATTAAGACATTTGAGATTGGTATTATGGCTACAACAGACCAATAGAATATAGGGAGGGATTCTAAGGTGGTATTTTTATAGGTATTTGATGAAATAAAAGGGTTTTTAAGTGTTAATAAATGAGAATAAGAGGTTCCCTTTTATAAGAGAGGGGAGAGACCCTCTTAGAATCTCTCCAGATATTAAAATAATAAAAATTAATTTTAAATTAAAAATGACTCCAAAGTGAGTTATTTAGTGTATAATATAATCAGGGGTCTAAATGAACACTTATAATTAATTATAAGCATGCTTTTATTATATTTCTACCCATTTTTTCTTATTTTTCCCTTATTTAACCCTATTAACTCTTACCATGGCAATAAGGTTTTTTACTATTTGATGGTCAATATAGTTACTGTAAAATGACCAAAAAACCAAAATATATCATATATGATATTTAAAATCCTATAATAATTATGGTTCTGAATATAATATTTTTAGAAATTTTATATCATTTAATAAAATAATATTTATTATAAAATATCCAATTTGTCAATTTTTAGAACTATTCATTACATTGAATTTAATAATTTCACGATAACACTTTTAATTCAAAAACATTGTTTTAAAAAATATAAAAAATTTCAAGTTCATATATAGATTTTTATATTACCTCAATTATCTAAAACTATATTTATTTAAAAATTTTAAATATGATTTATTTTTTTATTAATTGAATAATTACGGTATTAGCGTTGTGTGAGCCTTTATAGTACTTATTTCATTAATAAAATTTAAATATAAAATATCTTGATGAATATAATTATTTTATATTTAAAAATACTATTTTTATTCGAACATAAACTTTGAATAACACCATATTAAAAATATTATAATTATTAAAAATAAGAGTGTGACATGTGGGATATTTTTTTAAAATAAAATACTATAAAGATCATAATCTCATCAACATTTATCCAAAGGTCAAATATTTGACACTTGTATGATTAGGGTCGAGATATACTCATACAATGATATTTAGAAAAGTGTTTGGGTAATTAAATTGTTCTAATCAATTTATTTTTAACCTAATTTAACCAGTTTATCCTTTATCGTGGTAACAAAAATTATTTAGGTTACTATTCATATTGTTTAAAAATAAAAGGGACCTTTTTACTAAATTTTGACCCAATGAATAAAAATATGGAATCCAATTATTTAAATAAAAAACACATAATTTATTCAATTCTATTTAAAATATAATTATAAAAATAGAGTGAAAATAGTTTTTTAAAAAAATATCCTTTTTAAATATAAAATGTTTTTATACTAAATTCATGTCTAAAAATGATTTCAAAAAACATAATTGTATTATTTTAAATCCAAATTAACTAATTAAAATTTAAAACTAATCCAAAAAATAATTTTACCTTCAAAATAATTTAAAATAAAATAAAATTTTCAATAAAAATCAGTATTTTTCATTATTCCTTGAAAATTATTTATTTTCATAAAATTAACAAAAATTAATCCAAAGATAATTTTGATATTATTAAATAAAAAATAAATTCATTTTTTCAAATTAAAATTCTATAATTGGAAAATTATGGTTTTAAATAAAATATTATAAGAAATGAGTTTAATATAACCATTTCCTTTTTAGTTTTAAGTATTACATAATATATTTATATTGAATATGACTATATAATTTGAGAATAATAATAAATAATAAAATGAGTTATTATATCATTTAATGCGTTGTTGAAGATTCATATTTATAGACCACCAAACATATTTTATTCTAATATAATCTAAGTGTTTATAAATTTTGAATTCATATCCCTAAAATCTAAAATTCAATGGTATACTATAACTTAAATTCAAAGATTTATCCCTAAGGAAGCAAAATCCACCACATATCCCATATTATAACAATTCATTAATTGAGAAATATTCAATTTCCTAGTAAAAAACATAATGAAAAAAATCAACAAAAACTACTCATCATTAGTTGTCGGAGATAGTAAATTAATTTAAAATGATGATTTTTTAAAAATATGATTTAATTCACTTGTGAATATAATTTATTCAATTATCTTTGTAGTCCCTAAAATAATTTTAATCCATTGGATCCATTTCAATCAATAATATCTTAATTTTTTTAATTAGTTATTAATATAATAAAATACATAAACAAGGATTTATTAAAGAAATCATATAAGTATATGATATATTAAGGATACATTCAAATATAAAAGAACAGTAATATTTTTGTAATATTACCCTCTTAATTGTTCCTCAAAGAATCAATAATAAATAAGATGAGAAAATTCATCTTAGTATGACATTATTCCAAAAAAATAATTCACAAGTGTCTTTAATATATAATTATGTAGTCATCCTCCTAATCATAATTAACTACCCATTAAGGTGGATACTCACTCACGATTAATATAGATTCATCTATCAATGAATAATGTATCTCAAAAGAAATAAAAAAGATAAGGAATAAACATTTATCAAGAATAATTCTCATATAAATCATGAAAACAAACTTATCATAAAACCTCGATCAAAATCATCCACAGTTAATCTCATAGAATCATTTAACTATTCTAAATAATAGTAGTGGTAAAAGTAAATAATTTTACTCAAAGGATTTGAAAACAACAAGTATTTATATTTGTTTGAAAATAATGGATTAATGAGATTCGTCATAGTATAATGACTATATATCCTCAACATCACATATCATTTTTCTATTATCCATATATTATAAATTCTTCTAAAAAATATTGTATCCATTATATTATAGTGTAATAAATTTTATTACACAATAATCATTTAGAATTTTAGAAGATATAGTACATGATCTTCTATATTTCAACTAGATCTCGCAAATGAAATTTCCTATTCATCCATGTGTTTAATGAAATATTATTCATAATATGGTGTGATTTATTCTATGAAAAAATTAATTTTCTCTTTTATTTATTTTGAAATAGCCTCTCCCATTACTATTCAAATTTAAGTCATAAATGAAATTCATTACACAATCTTTAATAAATAGTTTTATAATTATTCCTTATTCAATTATTTAATTTATGTCTGACTCATGTATTACAACATAGTAAATCCATTTTCATATTGAATTACATTATTCATCGACACTATCATATCTATATGAATATTACCAAAAAATATTTTTGGACACATGTGGTGAATTGTATTAGGTATGTGGTGTCTTAGAATTGAGGAGTAATGGATTCATTGATGATAAATGTAATTATATCTTATATATCATCAAATAATATTATAAATGTCCATAGTTTCCTTGGTCTTGAGGAATATTATTAGTATTTCATTCCTTATTTCTCATGAATTGTATCTCTATTGATATCCTTTAGTAAGAAGAACTATGATTTTTTATAGAGTAATCCGTTTTAGGAGGATTTTGACTACCTGAATGGGAAATTCACCATTTCTCCTTTCCATTAGTTTCCAAAGGAAGGAGTTATGTTTGAGGTTTTTTTACACTTTATAAATCATCTTGGGTTGTGTCCTAATTTAGTATAGTGATGTGATTTCAAATGGGTCTAGGTAGTTACATCCCCATAAACATGAATATTCCACCGATGATCCCAAGTTGTCCATAATGATATCTTCATTGAATTTGAAGTAGAATTACCTTATTGATGAATTATTTGTGAACTTCATAGATAAAAATTCCACAATATATATTTTCTATGATTTAGATTCGAATCTGGATTAGATGTGGGGGATGGAGTTCTTAAAGGACTATGATTTTAACATCTATTATACACCATGTAAAGGTAATGTAATAGTTAATGCACTATGTATGAATTCATGAGGAGTTGGTGTTTAGATTTTAGGATATTTATGGAGAGTGATGGAAGAGAATACAATGATACCTCTAGATATGGAAGAGGATGGTGGTACCACCACCAATATCTATATTTTTTTATTTTCTAATGACACTTTTAAGGGGTAAGTGTGAACCCTAACACAAAAACACTAAATTCAACACATCAAGAAAATTACTACATATATAATAAAAAATTAAAATCAAACAACACTATAGAAAAAACAATAATCTTACTAGGACCATTATCTCCTTCAAAAAAACCACAAAATTAAAATCTAAAAATTCATCACCCATATCATCACGCATATTCCTTGAGACTCACACCGATTGCGATAACCGTCCTACAGCCAAAAAAACCCTTGCCAACTATCAACATTACTGTCGTCATCCATCACTTCTATCCTCACTAACACCACTATTTATGTCATCGTCACCACTCAATTCCATCGTTACACTGGCATCATCATTATAATCGTCTAATGCACCATACCAGATTGCTTTCATCGACCATCAGAAAATTGAACGTTAGCCGTGCACCCTAACAGACATCCTCAGTTATCATCTCTACATCGCAAGTGAGAACTGAAAAATAACAGATTCCAAAATAAAGAAATAAAAATTCAAAAAACATAAAAAAACATAGACATATAACCCAAAGGGATCTCAGACCATGTTCACACATGTCCGGAGAAGTCTCATCACTAGCTTTCATCAACATGAGATTACCACCATGGTCTTCATCGTTTCCCAAACCCACAAGTGCCAATAACTAGAGAAAAATAACAATGATATCCGAAGAAACAATGAACCCCTGAATCATCTGAACAAAAGAGGACCACCAAGTTTCTGGATGAATCCAACATTGGAAGTGTGTCCTAAAACACCATCAAACAATCAAACCGCCCCTCCCAAAACCTCTATGAAAGTATAGTAAAAGACCGACATGGAGAGAAATAAAGTCACCCGAAGCTAGATTAGTGATAAAATCAGGCTAGGGACTCACCAGAGAATTTTAACCTCAACTGATCTGCCAACCCAGACTGTCAGAGCCACCACCATGTGAAAATTAACCCTAAGAAACCCACACAACTCAGACCTCACATCATAAATATCCCTAAGTAAATTGACTCAATAGACCAATGTGGGTTCTAAAACATGGCTATCGGGGGGACAGAGAAGGGGAAGAACAAAAAAAGGATTCAATAGGGGGAAAGGTAGAAAAAGGGGATGAGTGGGAATGATGAATATGGGGAAAATAGAAATAAAGTAGGGAGCGAGTATAACCAGTGAAAGAGAGAAAAGGGGGAGGGAGAAGGAAGGATGGAGGAATGTTGGAAGATGAAGCTGGAAGCGACACGTCGTCCCCCCTCCGCTAAGGCACCACTGAGGGATGGTTGAATGATGTTGAACATTGGGCGTTGTTTTGAGTAAGGCTGTTTATTCTATTAATGATGCAAGATCATATTCTCCATAAGTTTTCAGAGCAAAAACTTATAATTGTTTCCAACTATATCCAAGATGTATCATGCCCTATAGAGTTAGTTCATCTGGTCGGGGATAGAGCAGTCCACAATATTTTTTCTATCACATGTTTTGGTCTATCAATGGGTGAACAAATAACATCATGTCCCTAGATTATTGTTATTTCAATTTCATATTCCTAAGTGAAAGTGGGGGAAAATTTCGAATTATTTCATCACTATTTTTCTTTGATCTCAAAATCACACGACACTATTTTTATGATTGTTTATTAGTTAAAAAATTAAGCTCATTTCTTGGTTTCAGGTAGTAAATTTTTGTGGATGTTTTAGTATAACATCCCTATACCCGCCCTTCTAGATCTAGTTCTATAATCATAAACATTTCATTTATAGATTTGATACCGATGAAGGTGACCCTATTTTATCCATCAAAAACATAAATTATCTAAATGTAATATTAGATCACTTACATTCTCAAGAACCTTTTAGGTTTAGAGTTTTAGAGAGTTCGGATAAAATATTACATAAACAATAACCATGAATTCTAGAGAGTATCTTTCCCAATATACCTATATTTTCATCTTCTATATTAGTTCATTAACATCATCCATATGGAACACTTCTAGACGTAATTCATTCAACATAATACTTGATAACACAGGTAAAAGGAAACATGAGGGGGTTGAGCTCAAATTCTCAGTAAGGATAAACATAATAATTAAAGATTAGATTCCATAAGTGATTATAAGAAGGGAGTTGTAGTATGATTACATAATCAAAGTGAATGAGCATAACAAAATAATAATCATACACATCAACACCTAAATCATCATACATGAAAAAATGGAAAAAGGATTTCAAAAATTCAAGATTCATCCGAATAAAAAATCATGAGCCATTTGATATCACTCTTGATCATAAGAAACATTATATACCCATATAAACAATAACAAATATGTGTTCATATCTTGGGATATAATCTTCATATAAAACTTATAAAACCTTTAAAAATGGAATAATCGTATGACCAAATTCCAGTATAATTATATGGATAATATAATCATTACCCAATGCATTAGAGCAGTATCTTCGTGCACCCATCATATAAGATATATCAAGCTCACCCGACACTATCTGGACACACACATCATATATAATATCTATGAACCACAACATGAATAATGAACATAGGTTTTATATTTCATTATAAAACTCATAAAAAACCTTTATTAATTTTATAACTTGATTAACACATAAAAAATAAATGGGTTCAATGAAAATCTCTTTGAAGAATGATTAAACCAATCAAATGAAATGGATTCCATAAAAATCTCTTTGAAACATGATTAACCTGTGGAAATGAAATGGGTTCTATAAAAATATATTTGAAACATTATTAAACCATGAAAAATAAAATTATTCCATAATAATCCCTTTAAATCACGATTAACCCATTGAAAAGAAACATGTTTCATAACAATCTTTTTGAAACATGATTTACCCGTAGATATTAAATGAGTTCCAAAACAATATTTGGTAAATAATAAAAATCAATCTAAATAAATAATTAGGGTGGTATAATTATAAATTATACCAGATGGATAACATGTAAAAATAATGGTTATTGACATTTATGAATGGAAATACCATTTAAATTATATAGAAACATTTTTGAGGAAAATAAACATTTCATTTTGAAAGTCACTTTTAAAAATAGAAAATTAAAAAAATATTATGGAAATAAATTTATTTGTAAACAAACATGGATAAATATAAAATAAAATTTAATTAAAATAATAGAAATGATGGTGTGAAAATCCTTTTATATCATAAGTGTTAAAAATAATCATTATTTTCAAAACATTTTTAAAAAAAATTTCAAAAGTGACTCATTTGGAAAATGTTAATAAATTTCCATTTAATTTTTTTAAAATAAGGTGAAAGATAATGTAAACTTACTTTTGGAAATAATTTTTTTTATAAAATATATTTTTTGAAAACATTTTATAAAACACACGTATTGAAGAAAAATCTATCTAATCAAAAATAAAATTTAACATCGATATCACTTACAAATGATATTATTGATGATTCTAAAATAAATATGGTTGGAAATGGAAATTAAATATGTGAACCACATTAATAAATAAAGTAAAATAAAAGATATTTTGTTTAGGAAAATAACATATTATTTACTCCAAAAGAAACTCGAACATAAACAATCCCAAAATAAAAGAGATTGTAACATAAAGCCAATTCAATTTTCCTAACTCTTTAATTGTAATCCCTATGAAATAATAACTTCAATGAAACCTTAAATATTATGAACAGAATTATATTAATTATATAACATTACAAAAAGTCAGTATATAAACCTTATAAATAATATAGGTTCATATCATAATCATATGTCCCAAAGAAAGGAATTTGGGATGATTAACCTCTATAGTGATCATATCACTGAATTGATACATAATCAATGGAGAGATTACGTGTAGTAAATTTAAATACATATGAAACAAGTGTAAATACATAATAAAACAATTTATAAATCAATTAAAACATAATAAACCACAACAAAGTCAATGACGATGTTTTATAACCTAATGAAAGTAAATTGAGTTAATAAACTCTTTACAACTTCATAACTTTCAAGTTAAACCCATTGGATAAATTAATTAAAATTAAATCTTAAAAATACCATTATTCATGAACTATTAAATATATTACATGTAAATGTGATATTAGATAAACAACATAAAAAAAGTGTTTAATATGGAATATATATCACAGAAGTAATATCGAGATAAGAGAAACCCTTACCCTGAGTGCAGACATTCCTTGTATGTCATTTGAATCATATATAATAATCTTAAATAAATTATTTTATTTGGTAATAAAATTTTAAAATTAAATTACTTATATTTAAATTATTTATTTTATTTATTTTTAATGACATATTTAAAATTTTCATCAGTTAAGTCCATGTCTTGTTTTTTTTGAGGATGTTCGGAACGTTGTTTCTAAACAGATTCAGCGTGTTTTCTATGGTCAAAGTGGTCATTATTTCAACATATATATAATAATAATCATGAATTAATTATCTTATTTATTCTTCAATTATAAATTTTTAACTGATCGTAAAAAATGGTTATGAAAAATGAAATATGTTACGATTATAGATACGGTAGGCCGTATGTACGCATGAGTAACGTTTCCATTTTCAATGATCATTATTGAAAGAGGCTATTTATTATTTTATATATAAATAATTATAATAAGATCATAAATACTATATTATTTCATTAATTGTACTAATATATGTCATTATTGTGATGTGGTGATGAAAAAATAATCCCATCTCTTCGTGGAAGGGGTAGTCCGCATGTACACGAACGACGTTATCATGTTTTAGTGTATGAATGAAAAAGATATATTATATTTACAGAATGATAAATATGTCCTGAATATAATATTTATTTAATTAATATAACATATATTTATTATTATTGTCCTTATTACATTCCATGTAATGTTTTAGTGATAAAAAATCACATCTCTTTATGAGGGTATATTCTGCCATACACATGAGTGATATTATCGTATCCCTCACAGAATGAACATTTTAAAAGGTATATGTGATATCATTAAAAAATAAGTATAAATATGTTACAAATATAATATATATAAATTAAATTCATCATTAAATCAATTCATTAGAGGTTATGATGGATTAAAATGAAATCAGTTCGCAAGGCGGTAGTCCACAGTGGACTGAAATGATGATTTCATATCCCATTTGATGGTAGATAATATGGATTTAGATAAGGAAATTAATATAATAACACATAATTATATATTATATATATACATATTTTATCTTATTATAATATTTGAATAATATTTTATAGAGGCTCAAGAAGAAATAAGATAAAAATTCATAGTTAAGAATTTTTCCTCTTCTTAGACCACCTCTTTAAGATTCTACCTAAAGTATTCATAGAATAGATTTATGACCAAACCATGGTTTATAGGATGATGATATGTAATTTTGGAAGTTATTTTGGGAGATATTTCCAGATCCAATTTTTTTGAAGGTGTGATGAAGGGGGGAGAGGGGGTGGCCTTTTATAAGTGAGTTGAGTGGCACACTTATAATGTTTGAAAAGAAAAAGCTATACCCATTCTTTTTTATATTCCAAAAGTATTAAACATAGATTATTATCAATAATTAGAAATTTTATGTTATAAATATGTACATAAATAGTCTTTATAATAGTATTTAGGGCATTTGTATCCTTATATTTTTAGTTTAACCCTTGGTAATCTCATTGTCACATTAGCCATAATAATTTATTTTTACTATTTCCAATATCCATTATGGTAAAAAATTATGTTAAAGTTTTTATATAATATAAATTATTATTATAGAAAATATGGAATATATTTTACAAAATTAAATTCACATAATTAGAGGAATTTAATTTAAAAATAAACCTGTAGACGTGACGAAAAAGATGGTTTTCAATAAGTGTATTTTTTAAGGAAAAAATGATTTTATATTAATTGTATGACTAATAAATATTATTTTATGAATATAAATTAATATTTATTAATATATAATATATAAATTTAATGTAAATCATTCCTCATTATTTGTTTTTAAATTAATTAAAAATGAGAAACATTATGCACTTCAAAACAATTTTCAGAAAAATCCCATTTTTAAATCTAAAGACAAACTTATACAAAAATCCTATATGAATTTTATTCAAAGAAATTATTTGGATAAAATTTAAATAATTAATAATTATTTTACGTAAAATCATATTAAAAACATTACTAAACTTTAAAATTTCTTAATTTATTGAAAAGAAATGACATTTTTACAAAATAATCTATTTTATCTATTATTCACTAAAAAATAAATATTTTATGAAGAATACATAATTCTAACCCAAAATAAAATTTAATATCACTATTTGAAAAATAATTTTCATATTATAAAATAATTTTCTTAAACATTACAAAAAATAATTACAATATTTTTTTGAAAATAAAAAATGGAGAAAATATATTTTTTTAAGAATAAAATTAACTTAATAAAAATTGACTAATTATTTTAAAAACATTTATCGATAATTTATGTTTATTATTATATATATATGTATATATCATAAATTATTTAATACTATTCTTACCATCTAATTAAAAGCTAGGTTATAATGGTTATATATTTCATTAGTCATTTAATCTCGGTGTTGTGTGTCAAATATGCTATCGAACAAAAATTTTTCCTAAAATATGATGGTGTTATATCCAACATTTAATAAATTTCATCCTCAAAATTTTAACTTTATATTTTTTATCAATGTTTTTACATTTTCAAATAATTTTTTTAAACCCACATCATAAAAAGGGTTAATAAAACATCCTCTTGATACAAGAGAAAGAGAAATGTGATTGTCATATGTAATAGCACATTATAGGTTTCAAAATTAGAGTATATATAAACAAAGTGAATATTTGGACATGGAAAAAAATTATAAAGTAAAAATAATGATATACAGTGACACAGATCATTGATCACAAGCAATTTAATGATCAAGTGAAAGATAGGAACCACAAAACCACAAATAAAAGAAGTGTGAAAAAGATCATTGATATCATTAAAAATGATTGTAATATGAAATTTTTTTTAAGGATTATTTTCCTTGGATTGAGGAATTACTTTACCAAATGGATTATTATCACAAGAAAATATACTTACTTGATGATTATAATTTCATCCTCTTGTCAATTACCACCTTAATATAATCTTTTTCTCCAAATGATGAGTATTCAAGATGATTTTTTTAGGCAAAATATACTAAATTCAACTTTTAAATACCACATAACCATAAATGGTATAATAAAGATATTTTAGCTATATTTATACATTAATAAAAACAAAAATGCGTATCACATGGTATGATAATTTCAATAATGAATAATGATTAATACGATGAAATAATACACTAATATCCAAAATTCAACAGTAATCCCAAAAGTTAAAACAAAATAATTCCATAAAAAAATAACCCTATATCCAAAATAAATTCAATAACATAAACATTAAATAGTTTTTTAACCTCAAATTTTATCTCACACCTTTCATCTTAAAAGCACAAAAATATGGTGATCTCTTTTCAAAATAACATTAATCACTTAGTCACTATTTTTTTCAATCCCATGGTTACCTATTTGATAAAATTTGTATTCCCATTCTTACCTCAATATCTGAAATCATATAAAAACTAAATGTTTTAAATAATTTAAAAATTATTTCCACAGAAATTAAATACATAATTCATGTTAAACCAAATCTTTAGATATATTTTAACTAAATAAAATGTCTCTGAAAATAAAATTAGTCACTTTAAGATCTTATCACATAAAACCTCAAAGGGGTGTTTACGAAATTGAACTTATGATCAAAATTTATCATATATACCTAATATGGTATCCATAACTCTTAATATAACGTTACATAAAAAATCATCATCTTCAAATTTATCTAAACTTTTCTTTTGATACCAACTGTAACAGCCACAAAAAAGGACTCCCAGATTCGGTACTAAAATCATAAAAATTAATTTTCCATCATTGATTCCATTGAAGGTGGCACAATTTTTTCCATCCAAAAGATGTAATATAAAAAAGAAATATTAGATCTCTAGTATTCTCATGGACAGTTTAGGTTTAGAGTTTTAGAGGGTTAGAAAAAAAATCTTAAATAGATAATACCCAATAATTCAAGAGAGTATCTTTCCCACTATATCTAGACATTCATATTTCAAATTAGGCCATCAACATAATCCAAATAGAAAAATTATAGTAATAATTCATTCAACATAATACTTGACAACCTGGGGAAAATGAAACATAATAAGGGTGAGATCAAATACTCAGTAACTATAAAATATAATCATTAAAAATTAAATGTCATCAGTGAGTATAAGAGGAGAATAGAGGTATTATGACATAATAAAAGGAAATGATTATAACATAAGTATATTCTTACATATCAATACTTATATCACAAAACCAAAAAAATGTAATAATGATTTAAAAATGTAATATTCATCAAAATCCAAAATCATTAACCATACGATAACAATCTTGATCATACAAAACATTATTAACCAATAGAAACCATACAAAAAACATGTAGGTATCTTGGGACAACATCTTTATTGAACACTTACAGAACCCTTAAAATGGAATATCTATATAATCAACTTAAAAAATAATTCTCTTGAAAACCCAATCATTACCCAATGTATAAGATCACTATCTAGGTGCACCCATCATATAATCTATATCCAGCTCACTCTGTGTTATCTTATCACACCCATTGTATATAATTTCCATAAACAAAACATTAATAAGGTATATAGAGATTTAATTTTATCATAAAACTCATAAAAATCTTTATTCTTTTCAAAAATTTATTAAACCATGGAAAATAAATGAGTTCCACGATAATATCTTTGAAACATGATTAACCCCAAGAAAAATAAATGAGTTCTAAAACAATCTATTTAAAAAATTATTAACCAATATAAAAGAAATAGGTTCCAAAATAATCTTTTTAAAACATGATTAACCCCTTGAAAAGTAATGGGTTCCCTAATAACCTCTTTGAAACATGATTAACCCATGGAGAAGAAATGGGTTCAATAAAAAAATAATTGAAATAAAAAAATCCAATCAAATAAATAACGAGGATGGTTTCATAATAAAATAACCCCAATAGAACATAAGTAACAACAAGGGTTGTTGATTTTGATGAACTGAAATACCATGAAATGATCATTAAAAACATTTTGATTAAAATAAGATTTTAGTTTTAAAAATAACTTTTAAAAACATAAAAATAAAAAAATATTTAAAAAATATTTGTATTTTAAAACAACCATGGGAACATTTAAAGGAAAAATCAATGAAAACAATGGATATTATGGTGGGAAAATATCTTCATGTTATAAATGTTAAAAATAATCATTCTTTTAAAAACATTTTGGAAAAGGAATTCAAAAGTGACTCATTTGGAAAATGTTAAGAAATTTCATTTTAAATCCTTTTAAAATCTGGTAAAAGATCATTTAAAATGTCTTTAATAAATAATATTTTGTTAAAAAAGAACATTTGTTATTTTTTTTCAAAAAAATTGGTATGGAAGAGAAAGATACATGATCTAAAAGTAAATATTCGATCAGTATCACTTACAACCGACTTTATTGATAACTATTAAATCAATAAGGATAGAAATGTAAATTAAAAAATCTGATAAACATTCATCACCTAAGGATAATAAATGATATTTTGTTCAATATAATAATATTATATTATATACACTAAAATAAACTTGAGAATAATCAATCATGAAAGAAAGGAAATTGTAATATAAATACATTTCCACATTGGAAACTCTTTAATTATAATCCCCATGAAGTAATAACTTCACTGAATATTTAAATATAATGAACATAAATAAATAAATGATATAACATTCAAAAAGGTAAAAAAATACGCCTTATAAAGAAGATATTTTCCTATCATAAACCTATTTTCAGAAAAAATAATTTTGTATGATTAACCCTTACAAAGATCATATCACTTAATTAAGAGTTAATAAATGAAGATATTGTGTGAAACAATTTTAAATACATAAAAATGTTTAAATACATAATTAAACAATTTATAGATAAATCCACACTTAATCATATCATAATAGAGTCAATGAAGAAGTCTTATAACCCAACGAAATGAAATTCAATTAAGAAACTCTTTACCACTTGGTAACTATCAAGTCAATCCCATTGGATAAATTAATTCAAATTGAAACATAAAATACCATTATTTATGAATTAATCATGGTAATACTTGTATTATGGAAATTATATACACCTAAAAATGAAAAAATAGTGGGTGTATATGGTATATGTCTCGCAGAAGTAATAACGAGATGAGAAAAACCCATACCTCCAGTCTAGAATTTCATTATATGCCCTTTAAATACTGTATAATAATCTTACATAAATTATTTGATTTTTAAGAACATTTTATGTGTTTAAAAACTTATACAAAAAACATTTATTTAATTTCTTTTTATTGATGTATTTTCATATTTAATCAACTTAGTCCATGTTGTTTTTTAGGGGATGTGAGGTTCATTATTTCAAAATAGAATTGGAAAGCTGAACGTGGTCAAAGAGGTCACAATTTAAACATATAAATAATAATGATAATTAAATAATTATTATATTTATTCATTAATTATACTTTTAAATTCAATCATGAAAATTCTTATAAAAAATGAACTATGTTACGATCATGGAAATGGTAGGTTGTTTGTAAGATGAATTAAATTTCCATTTTAAATGATCATTATGAAAAGAAGGTCTGTCTAATTTTTTCTTTACATAATTATAATAATATCATAAACTCCATATTTAATTGTACTTATATTTATAATTCTTTTGATGTGATGATGGAAAAGAATCACATCAGTTCATGGAGGCAGTAGTCCACACGTATATGAAATACATTATCATTTTCTAGTGTACGAAAGAAAATGAAATATAATATTTTTATAATGATAAATTTAAAATTAATATCATTGTTATTTAATTTATAAAATATATATTTATTAAAATAATCCTTATTACCTTCAAATTAATGTGTCAGTGAAAAACGGATCACAGCGCTTCATGAGGCGGTAGTGTGATGTACAAACGAGTGACAATATTGTATCCCCCACTAAATGGAAAGAAAAAATAGGTATATACGATATCATAAATTCATAAGTATAAATATGTTTCAAATAATATATATATTTTAAATCCATCATTATAAAAATATGTTATAGGTTATGATAGAAAATGAATGACATCAGTTCACAAGGTAGTAGTCCTTTGTACCCACAAATGATGATTTCATATCCCATTGATAGAATAAGAAATGGATTTGGGTTAAAAAATTAATATAATAAAAAATTAGTATGTTTTATACACTATTTTTATCATATTATAACAGTTAAAGAATATTTTAAATAGGTGAATGAAGAAATAAAATAAAAAACATAGTTAGGTATTTTACCTCTACTTAAAACACCTCTTTTTGATTATAACTAAAGTATTAATAGAATGAATTTATGACAAAAAAAGTATTATAGTATGATGGAATTAAAGTTTTTAAGTTAATTGGTCAGGTGTTTTAAGAAACAAAATGGTCAAAGGTGTGAACAAAAGAGGAAGGTGGTGACCTTTTATAAGGGAGGTGTTAGGAACACTTGTAATTTTTGAAAATAAAAGGTTGTACACACATTTTTAATATGAAAAGGCTCCAAAATGAGTTATTATCTAGAAATAAAAATTATAAATTCCAAATATTTCTATATAATAGTTTTTATAGATTTTATTAGGTCATTTTAACCCTTATATGCTTAATTTAATACCTTGGTAAACCCATTTTCACTTTAACCACTATAATTTATTTTTATTATTTTCACTATTAATTATGATAAAAAATTAAATTGAAACTTTTAAAAAATATAAATAATTATGATTAAAATTATTTAATCCATTTTATAAAATTAAATTCATAGATGTGGCATAATTTCTTTTAAAATTAAACCTGTAGACATGACAAAACAGTGGGGTTTCAGGAAGTGTATTTTTTATGAAAAAAAAGATTTTATCTTAACTCAGACTAATTATTATTATTTTTTGAATATAAATTAATATTTATTCATATATAGTATATAAATTTAATTTAAATCATTACCAATTAGGATTTTTTTAATTAATATGAAAATAAAAACATTATGCATTTTAAAATTGTTTTATAAAAATACCATTTTTAATCCCAAAGAAAAACTTATACTAAAATCAAATATAAAGTTAATTAAAATGAAATTAAGCAGATAAATGTAACTATATAACAGTGATGTTTCTTTAAATAATATTAAAAACATAATTCTACTTTTAAATTTATCAATTTATTGAAAAGAAATGACATATTTACAAAAATTGGTATTTTCACTATTCCCAGAAAAGAAAATATTTTCGAAAAATTCCCAAAATTAAAACCAAAATAAATTTTTATATGATGATTTTAAAATTGAAGTTAATTTTATGAAATAAATTTTCTAAATGATCTATAAAATAATTATAAATGTTTTATAAATAGAAAAAAAAATAATACTTAAAGAAAACATATTTTCGATGAATAAAATTATTTTACTAAAAATTGATTGATTATTTAATAAAAACTTATCAATAATTTTTATTTAGTAGTATATATATATATATATCACAATATATTAAATAATATTCATACCATCTAATTCAACGACTATCTTGTAACAATTATATATTTTTTTGGGTCATTTAAGTTTTGGTGTTGTGTGTCAAATACGTTATAAAAGATAGTTTTATTTTATATAATCTCATGATGTTACATCTTGTGAGGTAGTATATGGATGTGATAGTGAATCTTAAAGGTATACCAACGACCATCATCTCTGATTAGGAATCATGTTTGACTTTCCGATAATGGAGTGGTCTTAAACATGCCTTTGGTTCTCAGTTATGCCTTAATACTTCCTTCAATTCTTATATGAATGGATAGATAAAATGAACCATTTTTATATTGTAGGATATGTTTCTAGTATGAGTTTTTGATTTTTTTGGATCATGGATCAAGATTCTACCTCAGGTTTACTTTTCCGATAATAATAACTATTATTATTTAATTGACATGGCTCTATTCAAGGAATTGTATATATAGTCTTGTAAATATATATTTTGATATAAAATGATATAGAGTCAATGTTCCATGGACTAGATGCGATGTATAACATGACTAACATGTTTAATATTATTTAGGACTGAATTATTGAAGTGTATGATCCTAAAAATTATTATATAGTTAAGATGGTGAGACCCTTGGAGTTTTTGGTTAGATATCTTGTGTTCCTAATGGGTTCCCTTTATTATGGGTAGTGGATTTTTAATAAAGGAATTAATAGTAATCCATGATTTATTGGTCCTTTTATGATGTTGGATCACATAAATAAGGTAAATTATTAGTTATCACTTCTCCTCTAGTTGGATTAGATCCATGATTTTTTTATGCATCATAGATTTGTCAATATCATCACATTAAATATCATATTGTTTATTTGGGAGAGTATAATGTAGAGGATAAAATGATGTTCATTGAGCTAACAATTCAATTTTGGGATTGTTAGGAAAATGTGTTTCATAAGAACATCATCCCCTTGGTTCACATTTTGTGTAGGTATAGTGGGTTAAAGGAATGTACATGGGTAAATGATTTGTAGGTACAAGGTCAATATAAAGATCTATTTTGAAACCTATTTTTCTTTTAGTACAATATTTCTGAATTGGTGGAGATTTTTTTGTGGCTTAATTTTTCATATGATTCATTACGATTTAGTGATGGTGCCATTATACCTAAGAGTAATCTTCTAAGAGTGTTTTCATTTTGTAGTCATTACTTTACTCTTGGGGTTGGTTTTGAATCTCGAGGAAGAGAATCATTTTATAGGTATATAATGTTATGGTCCAAACCTTCTTGGACCATTAAATTCAATATCCAAATTTTAAGGAGAAGTTTTGAGGAATGAATTAGTGGTTAAATATGATATTTTATCTAGAAGAGGGAATTTTTGGAGTCTGTTGTGTTAGTAGGTCATAGTTAATTTTTATTCTTAAGTCTAGAGTAACCATAAAGTATGAAGATGTGACTAGAAATTATTTTTACACAGTGATTAAATTTATAACATATTTTTTTAAAGATAAGTATATTACAAAAAAGAATTATCATATGTATTGATGGAAAATATAACATATATAATACTTTTCTAAGTAAAATATCTTATATGTTAGTCGAAAATATTACATATCATTAGAATATTATATATCCTCAATAAATATATTATATGTCATAGTGGGAACCTGATAATTCCCAATTAGATGATTTCTAGAAATACTTTATGTATGATATTCAAGGGGATATGTAAGAGTTCATTTCTTAATTTTATATATGTAATAGTCTTCACTATAATATATAAGAGTAAAAAATATGAATATTTGATAGTAACAAATTATATATATAAGAGTAAAAAATTGAATTAATATGCGTAAAAACATGAATTTTTCAGATAAATAAAACATTAATAAATAATATTAAAAACTACAATATACAAGAGACGTTCCTTTATAAGATAAGCGAAAATATTCACTTTTGTATTTAATAATTTTTTAGGAATGATAGGTGTATTATCAATCATAATACATAGAATTAGAAAACCTTAATATGTATGAATAGCCTTTTTTTGAAACTATAAGGCATATATATTTATTTTTTGGATTAGGTTGTCATAATGTTGGGATTGTAATTTCAATATGACCTTCTGGAATCATATTGAAATTGAGAAAGCTGATTGAGTTTCAAAAAAGGGTTGGAAACGCCTGGACTAATCACATCATTTATTCATGCATCCAAAGTTATAAATTCATTTCTAACCCTCCATTTGTATTGACCTTCCTCATTTATATCTAACTCTGGATAACCAATGATATGTTATTGGAGAGTTGTGAGAAAACATAAATTGTTCTGTCCCTCTACTTCAAGAGATTAACAATTTTATTAGCCATGATAAATTTCTATTATGTATTTATTTGTTCTATCCCCATCCTTGTTTTGGAGATTTGGTGGCATCTATATAGTTTTTTACTCAGTTGGTATTTTAATAAAGGTTGATTTTCTCTAAGTTTTTGAAGTTTTCCATGCGAGTTCTTGGATTTTATTTCTTTTCCCCCTCAAATCCTTTCACAACGATTTTTGTAGATCAGGTTAAGGTAGAATATAAAAGACATATATTTTTTATCTATGAGAAATTATAGAATTATTATTATTTTATTTTTTAATGGTTGGATTTTGTTAATTAACCATAGAATGACAATAACTGGATATGTGAAATTAAAAGTGGGAAATTTGGATTTCATGAGCATTATTTTATTTCATTTTATTGGAATATTTTTTTTATTCTTGAATAATATTATTTTCTTTTGGAATTTTTTTTATTATTTTTGGAGTACCTTGATCACCTTTTATAAATTTTTAATCACTTAAATATTGTAATGAGATTGTTATGAGATATCTGGATGTTGGGTGATTTTTTTTCATGCAATAGATAATGAATTGATATGAGGTAATATTTAAGAAGGGTGAATTACCAAACCAATTTGTTGTTGAAATTTTGTTATTTACTACTATAATATCTTTATATATATATCTATAAACATTTTGGATTTGGTAGTGTGTTATTATGGATGGAATTAAAGTGTGATGTGATGAGGTTGTGGTGGTGGAAATTAGAGGTGTGATTCTGCATTATTCTAGTGGATGGATTATATTGATTTATATGAAATGAGTTGAATAGTTGATATGGTTATCAATTTAAGATTGAGTGATAATTTTTGGTATTGTCTCACTGTAACGACCTGAACTTTTTTAATGAAAATTGTTTCATAATAATTTGTGTTGTATTTTTGTACAGAACAAAACTATATGACTTTAATAATGAGGTGAGTATAATTAAAATATAACTATTGGATTTTGAACATTATATGTCTATTGATGATTTATGACCATTGTCCAAAATAACTGTTGGTTAAAATAACCTTTAGAAACAATACTCTTAATAATAATCTTTAGGATATAATTAGTATTATAAATTGAAATGATAATGGTTAATTAATGAAGAAAGATGTTTAAATGGCCTCATCTAGTAGAGTCATTCCATATGAATCCCATTTGTCAGAACTTGGGAGGGATGTAGCATCCTTTGTCATTGCTCATGACCAATACCAAGACGAGCTTCAACATGATAAGCTTGAATGAAATCTTCTATAGGAGAAGTTCAAGTTAGCGGAGATTATCACAGGGGTGATGTTCACCAAGACACCTCAAGAGTCTATCACTATATAACTCCTCACACTTAGGTCATATGCGGGTGTTGTAAGGGGTTATGTTTGAAGGCCTTAGTTACTTATTGTATATTACATTTCTATAAATAAAATGTTTGTTCTATCAATTCTGTTCTGAGTTTAGTTTTTTCTTAAAAAATATGACGAATTTGATAAATTGATTTTTTTAGAAAGAAAATTTAATTTTTAGAGATGATATAATTATTAAAATAAACTAAGGTATTATTAACAACAATTATTTTCATAAAATATTATGTTTTAAAACTCTTAATTATATTTAAATGATAAAATATTTTTTTTTCAAGTGTCATAAATTTTACTATGCATTATACTATACATTTTCTATCCGATATTATTTTTAATAAATAAAGATTTTTATATATAAAAGTTAAATTTATCATACTTATTTAACTATTATGATAAAATAAACATCATTTTTGAAATCAAATTTTTAAAATTAGGTTAGGGTGATTATTTGAGAATTTTATAAAATATTTTATTTTTCAGTGAATAGTAAAAATATAGTTGGAGTTTTTGTTATGTTTAATGACATGATAATGATGTAATAATTAATATAAAATTATTATAGATACTTTTGGATTAAAATAATTTAATATGTGTCTCAAGTGTCCAATACCCTGGGCAAATACCATGGTTAAACCCATGGTTTTGCAAATACCACTATAGAGGTGTCAATGGAAATTAGTAAAAAACTCACTCTCTTTTTCTATAAATACCCACCCATTTTTTTGTTTCCTTTAATTAAAAATTCATCATAAACGAATCTATGATATTATTACCTCTGAAAGAGTCCTCTAAAGGTGTCCTCAATCCCCCAAGTTCCCAATCATCGAGTTTTAGTAGTTTCTCTTCAAAGTGAGGGGAATCTCAACTTATCTTTTCTGTTCAAGTTTCCTTTTTTATGTCGTATGTCATTAAAATTTCCATACTATGTTATTCTATCCAATTTATTCTATCCATTTAATTTAGTAAGAGTCTTTTATGAATGTGATAACCTTGTACCATATCTTTTTAATGTTTTCTAATACCATGTTTCATACCCATTATGTTGCAAAATATTCTTCTCAAAATCTATCATTTCTTTCTCAAGAAAATATTTTATATCCTTTTGTGAATACCCAAACATCTTTATTCTCTATATTTATTCACATATATTTCAAAATTATTGATTTGTTTTCTATAATTTATATACAAAAAAACTCATTCCCTTTCCATGGGTTAGGAATGAAATAATGATAATGTTTTAAGCACTTTTTAAAACACCATGATTTTGATACAAAATCCATGATTTTGATACAAAACCATTTATTTTATTATCGATGGGTTATTTATGAGATGTTTGTTTATGATATATGTTTCTCACAAGAAAATTAAGACATATTAAGTGTGAACCATTATAGTGCTCAAATGCATTGGGTATTCAATTTAGCTTCTAAAGATGACATGTTTTACGATTCCTTCGAGAATAACCTTAGTAATTTTAATGAAACATCGTTTATAATACTTTGTGATATTCTTATAAATGAATAAATTAAATGTTATAGAAACATTTCCATTTTATTATTCATTTTCTTTGTACTATTATATTTATCTTTATCCTTTTCTCATTCCATTATGATATTCTTCATGTTATTATCGATAATTATCATGATCACTTGAAAACTGTTTCCCTTACATTCCCTTACCGGGACTTATGCTCATGATTTCCTTTGATGTATGCCCCCACGATATAATGTGCCATAATTTTACTTAGTATGAACCTGTTATTAATCTTTTCAAGTTTATTAGAAGAAATTTTTCTTGTTTTCATGTATTATTTACCTTATTTCCAAGAAACTAAACTTTAAATGATCCTCTATTTGTATAATGTAATGAAAAATTATGTAATAAAAATGATGGATTCCATAGTTGGTATCAAAAAGAGGATTATTTATTTATGGAAATTAGGATTTGAAAACATTAGGAAGAACAGTAGCCAAAAGTTATTATATTGGAAAACATCTTGATATTTTGGTGGAATATTAAGTATGTGGTTTTCGATCAATGAAATCCCACTCTGGTTACAAACAAGTGTATGTAGATTTGGAACCGATGTATCTAGTGGAAAAACCTAAAAACACAAATTTTAGCTAGACTCGGATGGGAATTTGGGCATGAAAATGGGCCTTTATGCACTCTTGGTTTGACTATCCTGGGGGATATTAATGACAAATGTTTTATGAACCATTATGAAGGATTTATAGAAAATGTAATTATTGTCAAAGAATGATATTTTAATACATGAAATTACCTTATAATTATAATATTATTAGAAGAAACATTTTTCTCACTATGGTTTTATTCTTTAAGAAAATGGCAGGAAATAGGAAAAACTGCGTAAATTGTGAGCGCAGTGGACTAGGTACTGACGAAATTACGATGGAAGATGGAATGGAAAAATTCATGAGAGTGATGAATCAAATAATCTAGTCAGGGGAAATAAATTGAATAAATCTGAGAGGTCTAATTCACCTCTAATAGAGAAAATTTCTGCTGAGTCCTTTATATGTCAACGTCCTCCTCCTTTTAGTGGATCTACAGACACATTGATTACTGAAAATTGGATAAGTTATATAGAAAATATCATTTTTATACTCCATCATTCAAAACAATATAAATTCACCCTAGATATATACCACTTAGAGGGAGAAGAAAATCAGTGGTAGAAACTAGTTAAAAACATGAAGATAAGAAGAGAGATTGACCCTATAGAGTTGGAAGCGTTCATGGTTTAAAAAAAATATTTCCCTCATTTGATGCGAACAAAAATGGAGAAGGAATTATTAGAGATGAAGAAGATGGAGAATGAATCTATGGGACGTTACGATATGAACTTATCAAGAATTTCCCATTACCCATCTATATTTGTCATGGATCCCAATGTAATGGTTGATATATTATTCGATGGAATATGACCCTATCTACAGAATAATCTTACTAATAGAGACTAGTAGAGATATGAGGAGATAATACAAAGTGATATGAAGGTCGAACTAGGGTTAGGTGAGATGGAGTGGTCTTAATAATCAAATGAAAAGAAGATATATTTGGAGAAAATCTTAGGGATGGGCTTTGATCAAGGAAGGGGTGGAATGAAAGTTCAATATTAAACATGCTATAAGTGTGGGAAGAATAATTCTTGTAACTACTTGCTCGAGATTAGGAAATATTACAAGTTTTGAAGAGAAGGCTATATTGCTCAGAAAAATCATAGTTAGGTGAAGCCTCAAATTAGCAATAAAAATGAAAATGGGAATATGGTAATGGTCCTTCCTAAAGTGCAATGATTCAAGGGTGGACCACTTGTGCACTTTTCCAATCACTTTCTAAATCCGAGGGTAGTAGAGGGGAATCACCATTAACCTTAGCATTGGCCATGGGAGTAAGGTAATGCTTTTTCTATCACGACATATGAATTTTAATCTCCAAATGATGTGGTGGCTGGTGATATCATTATTCTCTGAAAGATAGAAATTACTTTGTTTGATTATGGTTCTACACATCACTTTATTTCCTCCATGTTTGAAAAGAATATAGAATAAATCCTTGAGATTCTAGTAGTAGAGTTATCATTCAAGACTCTTGGAGGGATTATCCAAGAATCAAAAGTGTATAGAAATTCTAGTATTTATTTTTCTGAGAACAATCTCATCACAAATATAGTAGTCCTTACCATGTTGGAATTTTAAATTATAATGGGGATGGATTGTCTTTCAAACTATAATTCTATGATCTAATATAAAAGTAAATAAATATTATTAGTCTTGAATGGAAAACCTACAGTTGTTTTCAAAGGAGAGTTATATCGACTTGAGCATTGTCTAGAAGGACCACTCATATCCTTCTCTATGAAAATGATCGATGAAGATGAAGAAGGAAATTAATGTATACAAATATAGATTTTCCACCTCAATCAAGAATACCTTGATGTATTTCCTAAAGAGTTACCCGAACCAACCCCAGAAAGAGAGTTAGAGTTCTCCATTAAACTTATGCTTGGATCCAAACATATATCAAAGATACTGTATAGAATGAAAAATGTGGAGATAGATGAATTAAAGAAGAAAATCCAATATCTTTGGGAGAAGGGATTTATCTATCCAAGTGGGTCTCCATGGGGATAACCTGTTCTATTTGTGAATAATAAGGACAGATCATTGCATTTATGAATTTATTGTAGAGAACCTAATGGGATAACAATGAAGAACAATTACCGTCTTCTAAGAATTGATGATTTATTTTACCAGCTTTGTAGGGATAAATTCTTCTTCAATATTGATATTTGATATCATTATCATAAATTGAGGTTGAATAATGAAGATATTCCAAATATATCCTTCTGATCAAGATACAAGCATTATGAGTTTGTTGTTATACCGATTTTTCTAACTAATTCTTCAACTCTATTTATGGAATTTATGAATAGTCATTAATGACTAACTTGATAACTTTTTTTAGTTTTTATTGACGACATTACGACACATTCCAAAAGTCAGGATGATCATTTAATGGTTATATTGTAAACTATGAGGAAGGAGAGGATATTTGGAAAGTTCATCAAATGTGACTTTTGGTTACAAAAAGTTTCTTTCTTGGGGAACAGTGTAATCAATGAAGGAATATCAATTGACCTTGTAAAGACAAAGGCTGTGGAGGAGTGTCCTCATCCTAAAATAGTAACCGAGATTCATAGTTTCCTTGGTTTAATTGGACATTATAGGTGGTTTGTGAAAAAAAACTTCATGACTTTCTAATCAACTAACCATGTTAACTAAAAAAGGGGATAAATTCATCTAGAATAAAGAGTACATATAAACTTTCTAAGAGATAAAGAAGATATTATCTACTGCACTCATGTCAATTATACCCCATATCGGAGAAGGATTCAATATTTTGGGTGATGCATATCTAAAAGTGATTGGGTACATCCTCATGAAAAATGACAAGGTGATTTCTTTTGAATCTTGATAGCTATATCCTCATGGATATAAATATCCGATACATGACTTGGATTTTTATGTGGTTCTTTTTTCTTTGAAGATATGAATGGACTATCTTTATGGGTATAAATGTTATATATACACAGACAATCAAAGTTTTAAGTACATTTTCACACAAAAGAAATTAAACATGAGAAAATGAGATAGATGGAACTTCTTAAAGACTATGATTTTCCAATCCATTATCACCTCGAAAGTGCCCACAACTTCACTAATGAATTAAATAAGAATGATCTTATTATGCTAGAAATGATGAGGATTCAAGGATATCCTTTGATCAAATACATAGTAAAATTAGACATGGTAAACTTAAGGGAATGGAAATCGTCAACCCTATCCTAAATGATATCTCAACCATACTTACTATTTAAGATTAGGAGATCTCAAAAATAATATCCTTTATTATAGAAGATGTTATAGGTTGTGAAGAATTGGAAGTTTCCTGAGTTTAATATTGACCATAATGGTGTACTGGAATTTCATACAAGGATTTGTGTTTTATCTATTCTAGGAATAAAGAAGGAGGTGATAGATAAATCTCATATCTCTACTTACTCTATACATCTTGGAATAAAAAAAATGTATAGGGATCTTCATGATCATTTTTGGTTGGATAACTTGAAAAGGGATATTTTTGACAACACTACAAGGTGCCTAGTGTGTCAACAAGTGAAGGTGGGGTGGAAACTTCCTAAAGGGGTATTACAACCACTACCTATACCAACATGGAAGTGGGAAAATATCACTATTTACATTGTAACTGGTCTCTCGAAAACATCTAAAGGAAATAATACAATATGGGTTATAGTAGACCATCACAAAAATGATGACCATTTAATCTATATTAAGGAAGATGTCTCTCTTGAAAAACATTCCCTGATTTATATAAAGGAAGTTGTGAGTTTGTATGGAGTGCCACTTTATATCGTTTTTAATCCTGATTCAAGGTTCACATGAAAATTCCAAAGAAGTATTAAACATGTTTTGAATACTAAATTGAATTTCAGTATGTCTGATCACACTCAAATTGATGGAAAATCTAAAAGGACTATTCATACACTTGAGGACATGTTGAGAACATTCTCAAAGGATTTTAAAGGTGGATGGGATCAACATATCTCATTATTTGATTTCTGATATAACAACAGATTCCATTCAAGAATTAAAATGGAACCCTATGATGCTCCATATGGAAAGATATGTAGAACACCTACATTTTGGGATGAAGTTGGTGATAGAAATCATCTTGAGAATGATCTTCTGCAATAGATGAAAAAAATGTTCATGCCATCCAAAAACACATTAAAAATTCTCAAATTCAGTAGAAAATATATGATTAAAACTATCGAAGGGACTTGAAGTTTGATGTTGGAGATAAATTATTCATTCAAATTTCAGCTTGGAAGAGAGCCATATAGTTTGGGATGAAAGGGAAACTCATCTCCAGGCACGTTGGACCCTATGAAATTATTAATCGCATAGAATCAATGGTCTATCAGCTTGAACTTCCTCCAAATATAGCTCATGTCCATGATGTATTGCATGCATCTCTCTTGAGGAAGTACATACCTAACCCTTCACATGTACTGAATATAGAGGTTCTACAACTGGAACATGACCTCTCTTATTAGGAGAAGCTGGTGAAGATCTGGGACCATAGAGACAAGGCACTATGCAACAAGACTATCCACCTCATTAAAGTGTTGTGGTGGAACCACAAATATAAAGAAGCCATGTGGGAACCAGAGGAAATAATGAGGAAGAAGTAACCACAAAATTTCTCTTCTGAGTGCACAATTTAAAATTTCAGGGATGAAATTTCTTAAGGGGGAATAATTTAATGACCTGAACTTTTTGAATGATAATTATTTCCTAAAAATTAGTGTTATATTTTTTGTAAACAAAAGGAACCATATCCTTTTAATAACGAATTGAGTATAATTGAAATTTGATCGTTGGATTTTCTTGTAATATAAATGTAATTAAATTATAACCATTGGTCTACATGACCATTGGAAAGAATAATATTAATAATAATTTTAACATTATAATTATTATTATAAATAGAAATGATACTAGTCAATTAAAGCAGAAAGAAGAGTCAATGGCCTCATACTGAAGAGTCGTGGAATACGAAGCCCATTTTCCAAAACTGGGGAGGGAGGTGGCATCTTTGGGATTTTCACTCTACCATTACCAAGCCAAGATTCAATATGAGATTCTTGAATGAAATATACAATTGGATAAGTTCAAGTTAGTGTAGATTACCACTTGGGTGATGTTAGCCAAGCCACCCCACGAGTCTATCACTATCACACACCCCAACCTTAGTTTATATGTGGGTATTATAAGGTTTTATGTTTCAAGGACTTAGTTACTTATTTTATAATCCCTTTGTATAAATAAAATTGGTGTTCCATAAATTCTATTTTGAGTTTAGTTTTTTCTTAAAAAATATAACAAATTTGATAAAATGATTTTTGGTCAAAGTTGTAATTTTTAAAGAAGAAGTAATTATTATAAAAAATAAGGTATTATTAATAATGATTATTCTAATTAAATATTATGATTTAAACATTCTTATAAAAATTTAAATAATGAAAATTTTATTTTTTCAAGTGTTATAAATTTTACAATGCATTTTATCATACATTTTCTATCTGATGTTATGCTTAATAAATAAGGATTTTTATATTTAAAAGTTTAATTTCCCATACATAGAGAATTATTATGATAAAATAAACATAGTTTTTGAAATAATCAAGTCTAAATTAGGTTAGGGTGAATTATGATAATTTTATAAAATATTTTCTTTTTTAGTGAATAGTGAAAATACAATTTTGAGTTTTCCATATGTTTAATGACATCATAATGATGTAATAAGTAATATAAAATTCTATTAAAATCATGGGGATTAAAATAATATAATAGTTTACCATGTGGAAAATATCATGAGAAAATACCTTTGGCAAGCCCATGGTTTTACAAATACCACTACTGAGGTGTCCAAGGAAATTAATAAAAAACTCCCTCTCTTTTGCTATAAATAACCACCCATTTATTTATTTACATTAATTTATAATTCATAATACATTAATATCTGATAGTATCACCTCCAAATTAGTCTTCCAAAGTTTTTCTTATGCTCTCAATGTCTCAATATTCTAGTTTTAGGAGTTACACTTCAGGGTAAGGTAAATCTCAACTTCTCTTTTTTGTTAAAGATTTATTTTTATGTGGTACGTATTTAAAATCTCCATACTATGTTCATATGTCCATTTTATTTAATACCTTTGATTTATTAATATTATTTATCCATGGTATATACTTGTATCCTCACCTTTTAATGTTATCTAAAAACATGTTTCATAACCGTTATGTTGTAAAAGTTTCTTCTAAAAGTTTCTCTTTTTTTATCAAGAAATTATTTTATTTTTTTGAATACCCAAAACTCTTTATTATATAGGGGTATTCAGATATATGTAAAAATTATTTGTTTTATTCTGTAATTTACATATATAAAACCCTCATTTCCATTTCCATGGGTTATAAATTACCCCATGATCATATTTTTAAGCACTTCATAAAATGCCATGATTTTGATACGAAACCCATTTATTTTATTTTCCACAAGTTATTTTTGATATGTTTGATTATGATATATATGGACCACATGAAAATTAATATATATTATTGGTGCTCCATGATATCAATCCAATGCATTGGGTAAATAATTTAATCTCTATAGATGACATATTTTACGATACCTTGATGAATAACCTTGGTAATTTTTATGAAACCTTGATGATAAACCATTTTGATATGATTATGAATTAATCAATTAAATTTTTTATCCACATTTACATGTTATGACTTAGGGTATTTTTACTATGAAATTTGTCTTTCCACATTTTTCGTTACATTATGATATTCTTCAAGTTCTTATTGATAATTCTCATGATCACTTGTAAACTATCTCCCTTGATTTCCATTATTAGGCCATATGATCACCCTTTATTTTAATATATGTCCCTAGGTTATGATATGTAGTAATTTTACTTAGGATGAACCTATTATGAATCCTTATAAGTAGATTAGAATAATGTTATCATGTTTTCGTGTATTATATACCTTATTTCCAAGAAACTTAACATTAAAAGATCCTTTGTTTGTATAATGTAATGAAAAATTATATAATAAAAAAGCGGGATGCCATAATCATGTAATGATTATTACGGTGTTGGGTTTAGTTGATGTGGGGATATTTTTTAGTTTCCCAGAGGTTTGGAATTTTTTTATTAACAGTGAATATGATATAGGATAGTGAAATATAGTTAAATAAATAATGGGTTATAAACAAACTTTTAATGATTAAATTGTTCATTTTTTGGCTGAAATAAACACGGTTAATGGATAAAAAATTGTTTGAATTTAAATATAGAAAAATAAATTGAAAAATAAATTTAATATGTCTTCCATAATTGTAAATTTGGAAATATATGAATGGCATACTGAAATGGGGAAAAATCATATATTTTGTGGCTGTGGATTGGAATGTGGGGTTGAATTATAGTATAGATTTGGAATCAATTGTTAATTGGGGTAGTGGTAGTCCAATAATTTGGATGGGTATTAATAGTGTTTTTTGGAATTAACCTATAACATCCTGGCCTGACTGACCTCTAAGACAATAGATAGACAGGTGGGTCACAATGCCTCAAGAGTGCCTCCCCATATACAAGAGGCTCCCAACTAGTAGTGGGGGTGTAAGGAGTTAAGAGTGGGGAGACTATACCTGCATGATATGTGTAACACAATGGTATATAAAATAATGAATAATATACCATAGTAGAATTAGTAACAAATGGAAGAAAAATAAGCAGATGAATAATAAAAACTGAATAAAAAATGATGTACAACACCAATATACAACAATGCATGCATGTACAAATGATAATACATAAATAAGAAGTAGAAATACAATAAGAAACCTAATACAAGACAGTATATAAATAAAGAAAATAAGTAAAATATCAAAGAAAAATATCTATGAGAATCCTGAGCTCCCGATTACTTCCAAGATTCCAACTCCTAGGTACAAGCAACACAACACATGAAAATATTCATGGCCCCTTAAACATAAGGTCTACTTAGGTACTATAGTGTAATGGAGGCCCAAGAAGGGTGTGAGATATAAAATCCTCGTAGGTTACCACCCATGATATGTATAGATAAAACCTTCCTATGAATATAAAGTAACACAGTGTGTAGGTAATATGAATCAATAAACAATACTGAAATAAATAAATAAATTAAACATATTGGATTAGGTTCTAATAAAACACATGACCAACTCTACCTGCTTCTTCTCATGGATGGATTAAGTGTCTGATGAGTAAACATATGTATAAATTAATAATATATACATATTATAGTTATATATTTCATCCACGTATATGAACCAAGTACATGCAGATGTAAGTGTCCATAAACCTAGAATACTAGTAACTGGCTAGACCAGGTGTAACTCAGTCATCCATAAATAGTCTAAACGAGCCTAAATTCTAAAGTAATAAGGGACATTCCCAACATACCAATAGAGTGTGAGACATCAAGAAAGACACATGGGATGGTGACTAACCTATCATGTCATCACTATAAATTAGTAGTATAGTGCCTCAGCCCAACATCCTATATAGTATCAATGGTGAATGACCCCATGACTCAACACCTAATTTAAGGGAGTGTGATTTTTCACCTTGCTCAATAGATCCCATACCATCATTACACATTCAATTTAGGGCGTAATAATATAATAATAAAAATAACTAGATCCATGAGGCATTACATCTCATGCTCTACATTTATTAATCCACTTTATCAAAGCATACCAGTTCATTTATAGCATGTACTAGGCATGCACTGAATGGTGTGGCCTTTCCACCCTATATTTTTTTTTTCACATAAATGGTTTAATATAAAAAATTCATATCATTCGTACCCTCTAATTCACTTAAGGAAAACTATCCATTATTTATAACCCATTCCAAAAAATTCAAATCATTTTATTTACTTAAGTATGATGATCAATTTATCATCCTCAATGAAGAACATAGGATTAGTCATTGGAAAAAGGGAAATTACCTACTTGGGAAAAACCCCATTCATAAGGTAAATCATTAAATTTATGAAACAATCCAATCACTTAATAGGTGACTGGGTTCTTTTTACATTTTTATATAAAAAGTGGGGTAACTACATTCACAGAAAAAATGGGAGGCCAATTACTAACATGCCTGATCTCAAATAATAAAAAACTCTTAAGAACCACTAAAGCAATAAAACATGACTGAATCTAATAAATAACAGTTACTTTTTAGCTTAGAAGAAAAAACACCTCACTAAGGGGTTTCAATATAAAAATTTTACATTGTTTACCAAATCAATCATTTATCACGATTTAACATCACATATAAGAATCATAAACTAATTAACATTGAATGATCATTTTAGAAGAACCACCATAACATGGAAATTTGATTATAGAGTTCAACATGGAACTTAGGTGGTTCTATTATCAATTGGACTATCCCCGCCAAAAGAAAAACCATTCATACTTCAATTCAAATTTTTATAAGGAATTATGGATTAAAGAATTTATCAAAAAATGGAAAAGCATGCCAGAAAACACATGGGGTGTCAATAAAAAAGGTTCACATCATCTAAAATACCAAACATGAATCAAAGGATGTATGTCATCGTGCAACAATCAATTTGATATGAATAACTCAATTGAAAGAAAACTTATTGTAAGGGCCAGTGTGTGGTGAAATTATTTTATTTATAAAATGTTATAAAAATGAGAAAAAATCCATAGAGGACCTACCTTATACTTATAATGTTTTACTCTTCCAATATCAAGGTCTGATTCGGTATGGTTTGGTAGAAATTGATGAATCATAAATTTTCCTTGAAAACATGGAAAATGGGATCACACCAAAATAGAAAAAAAATATGGAATAAATAACTTGAAATAGATTAGATATGATCAAATATATTACCAATGAAAATCCATAGAGACTGACACTGCTTGAATCTAATGAAGGATGGAGGAGATCTAGCCATTCTTGGATTGAAGAGGTGGAGAAACTATGATGCAAGGGAGGAAGTTCACACTGGAGAAGGAGGAAAAAGAAAGGAAAAGTTTATGAAAAACCTAATGGGAAAAATAATAATTTCAACCTCAGAAATAGGTCACATGGTTTGTCCACATGGTTTGACCAAACCATGTGCCAATGGTGTGGCACCCACTACCCAGGAAACCCACTTCTCACGGTGGCCCCGTACTCTTTGTCATAACCATGTTCCAAACATGCAATGAATAACTCATAAGTACTGCCTTAGTGGAACTACCCATATGGGACAAGTTTATTGTTTTGGTACACCATGTACAGCTTGTGTGGGACACTTCTTTTCACCTACTATAGCTTCACAGTTTGTTGCTGGGGACTGCATGGTTTCAGACAAACCATACACCCTTAACAAACCACCCAAACATATTTTTTTGAGACCTGACACTCCCAAAACTCAACAAGACACCTGAGGGACCCTATTACTTTTACCATGTCTAAAAAAACACTTTGAATAGTTCCAACTGTTATAATTATGTTCTGAAGATTAATTCAAAGAATGTCACATCCGATAAAGGCCAAAACTCAAATTCCCTTGTAAATTTTCCTTGGATCAAAACATGGGTCATTACAACCTCCCAACCTTATAAATTATCATCCTCGAGAAGCCTTTGATAGAAATAGAAACATCACCCAACCTACAAGGGTTGTGAAGTATCATTCAAATGTCCATGTTGCATTTCAAAACACCCAATGAACATCTGAGCATTAATTAAGAATATGACACTTAAGTCGTAAAAACTCAAGCCAATGATCATTTCATAATTATAACACTAAGACTTGGCTTACTTGGGATCGTTTAACTAGAGACATGATCACAAAATCATCTCATTAAAAATCTATGCAAAGTTTTCCCCCTCCTTAGGATTTAACATCAGAAGGGGCCAATTTTGAGCCACGACACCCCAAAAATTGGAATTTCCTTAAAAAGCATTCCCCTAAGTATTCAGGAGACACTCTCGGTATGATCTCTCTAATAGGGGAAACACAATTTCATCTAAACTTATATCAGAAAACTCATTAGAAAGAAATAGTTGAATTTCAATTGACCAAACAGAAACTGGTCTCACAAGATTTCCATGAAGACACTAACATCATTTAAAACACACTCTCCTTCACCTAGAAATATTTTTAAACTAGTTCCATTTATCCATAGAAATCCAATAGGAATGAAAAATAGGTCGAGCCACCTCATCTAACCATTTTCAAGATTCTTGGATTAGATGACCAGCGTAACTCAAACTAGACCTCGATGCCTTCTTCTAAGGCATCTCGCATTTACCATGAGCACATTCGCTGAAGTTCATCCTCGACATCCAGTGGAATTATATGATCAAACTGTCACCAGATTATTCAAACCATTGTGCCTCAACACATAAAAGTTTTAAATCTAGATCCATGCCTCTAGAATGGTCACCCATTTTAAACAAAACGACTGAGCTCGATGACAAGTCTGGGGTAACCTCAGAATTTGTCATAACCGAGTCTGAGGAACTATCCCATGGTAGTTTATACTCCGAGTTTACAAGTGAGATGATAGTAAAAGGCTATGAAATCCACTTCAAAACATCAAATGAGCCCAAAGAATCATCCACATGGTGGTCACGTTATAAAAAATGGCTAGTGTTATAGAGTACGTCTAAGGAACTCCTACTTGAGAACCCAAATTTCACTCAGGACTTACCAAGCATCGATAAGAACCATGTGTCAAGAATTCAACCTTGAGGAAACCACTCAAACAAAACCAATGTATTTTAAAACATTAACACAGTGTAATTCCAATGCTCTCTTAGTGAACTAGGGATGATTTCAAGATAAGTGACATGCTCTTCAATAACCAATAGTGTACTAAGAGGATACATAATATTACCAAGAAGATCATTCAAACCACTACTAGTAAACTTCTTATAAGAAGATCGGCTTCTTCTACTAGTGCACCGACAGAAAATGAACTATGATGCCTTCACCACCTGAGGAATTTCGTGATCATTCAAGATCAACCACCAAAGTCCATCCATGACAAATGGTGTTTATTAAGGGTTTCATACACTACCAAGCACATCAACATCATACATTCTTTCAAGCACCAACATTTTTGAGCCTTATCAACCCCAAAGATGTTCAGGAAAGACTAACTATTTTCCAAATGGTCCACTTGGTTGGGTTTCTTATACAAGGGAGGGAACATATTCACGATGACTGAAATGATGCTACCTAAATTTGGAGTGTCCTAGCCATTGAAAGAAGTGACATACTAGCATCTCATAAGAATGCTAGGTAAAATTAAAATTAAACACAAATGTGATGATCCTCTAAGTCATGATCATCAAATCCAATCATGTTTCATGGAAACCAAAACCAATCTAGCCAACAGTTAAAAACACTCGATCCTCTTGGAAGCCATCCTGAGCATTGGGATGAATTTTATTTTATTTAAATCCTAGTCTACTCTACTATGAAAATGACTTGAGAACGTACTCAATAGAACAAGGCACAATGATTTTACCAAACTCAACCAGTTCATTACATAATTTAGAAACTCAATAGTTACCAATTATATCAATGCATACTACCCTGAGATTACAAATGAAAATGACATATACTGAATACTATTCATAGGTTTTCCACCCTATGCATTCGACTATTAGATGGTATGTACAAGAGATTTAATCCAAAATCATATTACCCATATGACCATTATCTTGGATAAGAAGATATAATGTTGTCCGGCCTTGGGGAAGACAAGAGGGTCACATGACCTACAAAGCAGTCGATCATGCCCTAAGCATGTCTAACCTGCTGAAGCGGAGCATTACTAGTTTCTCATACATGTATCATGGGACAAGGATACCATGAACACCCATTTGAACAAGGGTTTCATTTAAATATTAAGAGTTCTACGAGGCTCAATGAAAACGAAATGAAACCAATCTTCAGAAAGACAACAACATTAAGAAACACTTTTAATCTCTACAGGTGATACCTACCACATGTTATCCCCTTATAAAGAATAAGTGTTTCCCTATAACTAGGTAATTCTAAATAGAATTAATGAGGCTTAAGATCCTATCATTTAAGCCTTTTACATAGAGGAGGCCTATGCAAAATGATCAAATTTCCATTCTAAGGAAACTCAGAGAAAATATTAAACTACCTTGACATGAGGGTTAAAACTAAGGAAACCACTTAAAGTTCCATTTTAAAAACATTACATTGTTTCAAATTCAAAATTTAAACACATTTAAATATTTAAAAGATAACACAAAGTGAAAATTATAAAATAAAGCACTTAGAAAAAATAAGGTGACCTATAAGGGCCCTATTAAGCCAACCTGGGATCATTAGAATGAAACACAATAGAAGTTTCCTATTTATTAAAGATTTCAAAACACCAAAAGCAGGTTATCTCATAAGAAAAATGCCCCAAATGACATACTTGGGTCCAATTGTTCATTTAATAAGATTAACGAATTCATTTCAAATTAAAATTGAACATAATTTACATTTAAAACCATTTCAAAATATTTGATGTTCATATAAACAATTGTTTGATTACATGGGTTCCCACCACCCCAATCTATAAAGATCCCATACACACCATATAATGAAGTATAGCACCGATTTATTCCAAACCAATTCACTTTAATATTGATGATTTAGCATCCATTACATTTATAATCATTTAAAAATATAATATTTTCCAAAAAATGGGGAAGTTATATGGGGGAAATCTACCAATTCATAAAGCACCCATGTACGTTATATGTTGATGTTTGAGGCAAATTAATTTAAATCATTTCACTTTATCATTTAAACAATAGTAGCCTTTTAATTTTAACAACAACCTTTAAATATATAAATATCAAGGATAGTTTTAGTACATGAGTCACTGTTTCCAAATTATATAGAACCCATAAATCTTATAACTAAAAACTGGTTCCATTTTAATCACAACAAATAAGTTCATCCCATGAAACCAATTACATATCAAGACATAAAAGTCATGTTATGAAAAGAAAAAATAGAGATAAATATACTATAAACATAGAGGCACATTACAAAGGAATGAATTGTTAAATAAATAGGTAGTAAGGTGTATAATAACCTAAAAATTGAAGTATATTGACACGAAAAAGAAAATAACCTAAATTGGTAAAAACTAATAATTGAAGAACATCAAGGCACACAATCAAAATTAGTTAGAAACTGAGAAATGAAACTATATGACATGGAATATGCATGACATGTTTATTTTCATGGGCCTATAATGATGCAGGAAATTCTTCTTCTTTTCCACACCAAGGCAAGGGAAAAATACCATAAATCTCATAAATCAATATACATTATAAATTACACCATTCAATCAAGGTGAAATCATAATCATCTATAATTGAAAACAACTTGAACAATAATCCCAAACCTATCCACTTGGACTTTTCTCCATGGGTGCGGTCATCAATCCTAGAAATAGCTATTTACCAAGTGAATTCACATTCCTAATATCCTATCTACTGAACCAAGATAGTAAGAAAAATGAAATGAAGAAACCTTTGATACCACATTGTTACTTCCCAAACCAACTAACCATTGAGATGATAGTCAGACCAGTGGGTCATATGGCCTTAGGTGCAACTCCCCATATGGCAGAGGCTACCAACAAGTAGCACGAGTATAAGGCAGTGATAGTGGAGAGACTATACCCTCATGATCAGAGTAACACCATGTTATATAACATAATAAATAACTGATAACAATAAAAGTATTAATAAATGGAAGACAAAAAAGTGAAAGAATAATATAAACTAAAAATAAAATTATGGCCAACACCAATATACAACAATGCATGTATGCACAAATAATGATACATAAATAAGTAGTATACATACAATATGAAACATGATACAATATAGTACATAAATAAGGAAAACAAATAAAATCCCAAAGGGAAATTTCCATGAGCATCCCATGTTCCAGCTCAGCCCTATGCTCCTAACTCCTCGGTACAAGAAACACAACACAAGAAAATATCAATAAAACTACGAACATAATGTCTGCTGAAGTAACATAATTTAATCTCATCTTGATCAGAGTGTGAGATATAAAATCCTAGTAGGTGACAACCCATGGTGTCTCCACCTAAAACTTATTAAAGAATATATTGTAAAATAGTGTGCAGGTAATATAAATCAATAAACTATACTGAAATAAATAATTAAAACTTGTTGGCTTAGGTTTCAATAGGACAACTAACTGACTCTACCATCCTTGGTGTAGGGTAGGAATAAGTTTTTAATGAGTAACCATATGTATATAGTAATAATATATACATAGTAAAGTTATATATAAAATCGACCTATATAAACCAAGTACATGTAGACGCAAGTGACCATATACCTAGAAAACTAGTTACTGATGGTGAGTGATCCATCATTTCATCACTCTAAAAAAGCAGCATGTAGCCTCAAACCAACATCTTACCTAGTATCAAAAGTGAGATATTCCATGACTAAAAACCCAATGCAAGGGAGTTTGATTTCCTCTATTCTCAACAGATCCCTTACCATCATTCCACAACCCATTTAAGGTGTGATCATATAATAATAATAATAATTGAATCCTTGAGGAATTACCTATCATGCTCTATATATATTAAGCCATTATATTAAGGAACAACATTTCAATTATTTCATATAATAGTCTTGCATTGAATGTATTTCTCTTCCACCCTTTAATTTTTTTAACATAAATAGTTTAATATAAACAGGTCATATCATTAATACTATTTAATTCATTTATGGAAAGGAATCCATCATTTATAATCTATTCCACATAGTTCAATCCATTAAAATTTTTAAATCTTGATGATTAATTTATATGACTCAATGAATCACTTAGGAGGATACATTGGAAAAAGTGAAATTACTGACTTAGAAAAAAACCAATTTATATAGAAATTCATTCAGATTATGAAACCATCCATGATATTATAAGGTTCCTTGGTGAATTTAGAAATTATATATAAAAGGGGGTATATCCATTCAAGGAGAACTTGGAATCAAAGGTAATAACATGATTCATCTCGAATAATAACAAAATATTAAGAACCACTAGTGTAATAAACCTAGACGAGCTTGAATAAATATGCATTATCTTTTATCGTAGAAGAAGGTGCACCTCATTTGAGGGTTTTTTTATCAAAACATTATATTGTTTAAAAAACCATTATTCACAATTTAACATCACATATAAGAATAATTACCAAATTCAAATTAAAGTAGTATTTTATAATAACAACCATAACATGGAAATTCGATTATAGTGTTCAATATGGTACTTAGGATGTGTCATTATCAATTGGGTTATCACCAATAAGGGGAAAACCATTCACAGTCCATGATGAACACATAGAAGGTGTTTTGGGAATTTAAAAAATTTATTAAAAAAGGAAAACCATGTTGACACACCCATGGGGTGTCGATATTCAAGGTTCATATCCTCTAAACTACCAAACTAGAATCAGATGATGTATATCATGGTGCAATGATCAATTTTATATGAATAACTCAATTTAAAACCAATTTGTAACAAGGGATGGTGTGTGGTGAAATGAAACTATTTATAAAATTATGGAAAAACAAGGAAAAATCCATATACCAACCACCTTATTATTTGGATGCTTCACTTGTCCAATATCGAGGTCTAATTTAGTCCTATTTGGGAGAAATTGAAAAATTAGACAATTTAATTAAAAATGAGGAAAATGAAATCACAAAAAATGCCATTAGATTGAATTAATAACTAGAAATTGATTATAGGGTATCAAATACCTTACCAATGTGGATCCATATAGATCGATTGCACTCGAATCAGATGATGGAAGAAGGTGATCTAGCCATGCCTAGACTAAAGAGGAGGAGAACCCCTGATAGAATGAAGGAGGATCATGTTGGACGAGGAGGAAAAAAAGGAAAAGTTTAAAAGATCTCATTATGGTCAAAATTTAAATTTCAAACTCAAAACTAGGTCGCACGTCTGCATAATTTGGCCAAACCGTGTGCCAACCGTGCACCACCCATTGTCTAGGAAACCCACTTTAGATGGTTGTACCACAATATTTTCCCTAACTGTGCACCAATCGTGTGATAAATTGTGCATAGTTACTACCTATGTGTAACTACCCTTGTGGGATAGACACATGATTTGGGTAAACCGTGAACAACCCATGTGGGACATTTTTTCTCACCTTCTTTAGCCGAATAGTTTTAGACAAACTATATGACCTTACTAAAACACCAAAACCTATGATTTTGGGGACCTGGTGCTCCCAAAACATGACGAGACACCCAAGGGGCCCATAAGAACTTTAAACAAGTATAAAAACAATATATTTAATTGTTCTAACCATATTATTAAATTTCCTAATATTGTTTAAAAGAATGACACTCCTAGTAAATTCCAATAATAAAATTCCCTTAGAATTTTACCTTGGCTCAAAACACGGGTTGTTACATAACCCTTATTGTGAGATTTTATATGGATATGAACATATGAACCAGGATTGAAAAAAGGATAGCTCACCCGGTTCCTGAGAACACGCCTCACACACCTCCGTCTTTTCAAAAAATATTCAACTGTTGCGGCTTGGACTATGTAGCTTCCTTCATCCTAGGGGGTGCTCGCTCACGCCCCTCTGGAATATCCCGCTTAGATTCTTTCACTGGTGCTGCCCACGGGATCGTGTGGTGCTTCGGGCCCAACAGCTCCTCATCCTGCTTCCACTATCCTGTCTCTCGCCCCCCTCAGCACCTCTGGTGGTGGCGTATCTTTTCGTGACTCTCTCTACGACCATATGTGGGGTCCCTATCCTCCATGATTTCCAGAGATCTCGGTGCCTGCGGCGCAACCGTCGTGGGAGGGGTGTCACGTGTGGCTGGATGCGTCAAATTTCGCTCTTTCGAAGGCTATGTTGTGTTTGAAATAGACTCTGGTGGATCTTTTCGGTGGTGCCAAACCACCTCTATATATCTTTTAGCGAGGGGTGGCATCTTGGGCTCTTATGGATCTGGCGAGGGTCTCGATCCTTCACCAGAGCTCCTTTAGTCTTATCTTTGCCTCAGAGGAGGACTTCCTCCTCGCATGGTTCAAGGCCCTGAGAAGCTTGGGGCGTTAGAGCTTCAGTTTATCCAGGTGGTCTATGGAGGCTCACAAAGGCAAGGAAATCCCAGAAGTGGTGGTCTGTATCAGCCTTCCTGGGCTGCCATTTCCCTTCCACAATGAAGGCTTTCTCAAGTGGATTATGGACTCTGTTGGGGGCTTTTGGTGTTCTGATGACAGTACGAGATAAGGCATGTCTTCCTCAGTTCCACACATTTGTGTGGAGGTAGACCTTTCTAAGCTGTTACCAGAGAAACTGGATCATTTTGTGGAGGGTTCCTTTCATTGGGATCATGATATTTCATACCCTCTTTATCCCCGATTTTGCTCTCATTGTCTTCTTCAAGGTCACTCAGTGTAATTTTGTAGGCGGCTGAGGATCCATGGCTATCATTCGGAGGGGGGTGAAAGGCATAGTGGTCCACAAGATTTTCCTTCCCTATCTAAAGGGGTCCTGGAGACGGAGAAAGAGCTCTCTATGGCTCCTTTATCTCTACCTCTTGACTCAGTCACGGAGGTCCACCCTGATTTCATGCAAGCAGAAGGTCCTGCAATGTGTAGGGGCCTCGTTCATTTTAGCCCGAGGGGCCTCTTTTCTCATCAGGTTAATTCCTTCCAGTTTTTCCTAGGAAAGATCTTGAAATCCTTGGTAGATAGTAGTTCAGAGTTGATGTAGATCCATGTAAGGTGCCCCCTGGTACCAATGTCCCTGCCTTCTCTTGGTCTCATTCTCCCGGCTAGCGACGAGGTGGAAGCCGAAAGTGCTGGTGAAGGTAAGGAAACTGTCTTGGAGGTGCCTCCTGGTGTTTGGTCCATTGCTTCTGTTTTGGTCTCCTCTCCATAGCCCATGGGTTATACACCTGGTATTGCAGGGTCTAGTTAGAGGGGATCCAAAACCTCACCGTCCACCTGGAAAAAGTGGGGATTGGGTTCTCTGGGAAGCTATACATCGCTGGCGTCACATCTATCAGGGGAGCCAGGAGTGTGCACTAGGTCCAAATCCAAGTACGAAAGGAGGTTCTATTTTTACTTATATGAGAAGGATAAGGGTTTTGGAGCCAATCCTAGGGCACTTTTGTTTAAATTATTCCTATGATCATATGAAATGCTCGGGGCATTGGTGCTTGGGTCCAATCGGACTTTCTTTCCTCTGAGATCTCCGCCCACAAGGCTGCCATGGTGGTCATCCTTGAACACAATCACCATCCTTCTAGGATAGGGCAGTTCTCCAAGAAGCTTAGAATGCATGGCAGTTTGCAGGCTGATCCCATGAATAGTCACATTTGGATTTTTTTAGCACCAGCAATCTCTTGTGGTCTTGGTTAGTACAAGAGATCAATTTATTACTGTCAAGGTGATTCGAGGGCCTGTCTCATTCTTTGTGAGTTTAGTTTATGGGAGCTGTGATCAACACTGTAGAAGTGAGTTATGGGAGGAGCTCCATGGGTTCGATCTATGGCCGGAACCATGGATCGTTCGGGGTGATTTCAATGTTGTGGGAGATCCGAGTGAAAGGCAGGGTAGAGGTCCTTTTCCTCAGAAATCCAGCCTCAATTTCATTCATTTCATGGCGGAGTTGTGCCTCTCAGATCTTGGCTTCATGTGAGACAAGTTCATGTGGTGAAACAACCAAAGGGGTCTCTACCACTCATGGGGTCGTCTTGATCACTACCTGGCTAATATGCCATCCATTGCTTCTTTGTCTAGTTCTATGGTTACTCATTGGGTCCAGGGTATTTCTGACTATTCTCTCCTACTTGTCTCTCTGGACACATCGCAAGCTCACCATGATCATTTTAGATTTAGCCAGATTTGGTCTGACATTCTAGATTACCATGACCTCATTAGGTCCATTTGGGAGAGTCCCTTGTAAGGCAACAAATGGGTCCCGTTGCACTGCAAACTGCAGTGGATGAAACTTAAGCTTCATACGTGGGCGAAAGACGTTCCACATCAACAAGGGGATATTGAGGCTACCATGCATGATGTTGAACACCTAGAAGGCCATTTGGAGGAGGATTGGGACGTCCAGAGCTACAAAGATAGAGAGGAAGGATATGCTAGCAGACAAGATCTTGAAGCAGGAGCGCCTCACTAGAGAGGTGGCCAAGCTTAAATGGTTGAAAGAAGGAGATAATAATTTAGATTTCTTACATTCCTGCATTAAAGAGAGTCATAGGCTGATTAAACCTAATATCTTGATGGAAGATGGATATTTCACAAAGGACATGGATGTGGCTGGCAGCATGGCCTACCAGTTTTTCTCAGTCCTCCTGGCTTGTCCAAACTCCTACTTTCCCAGTGGGTATCCAAAAGAGCACTCATACTTTTTTGACGTGATTCCCCAGTTATATAATTATCAGGAAAATGAGGCCCTGTAGGCGATGCCAGGTGAATAGAAGATCAAAGGAGCTCTCATGTACCTGAATCCGGACAACACCACGGGGCCAGATGGGTTCCCGAGTTCTTTTTTCAGGTATTCTTGGGATATTTTGAAGGGGGATTTGGTTGTAGTCATTCAGGACTTTTTTAGGGGGTAGTTTTCCTCGTGTTGCAAGTTCAACCACCATTTTTCTCCTAACGAAGATTAAAAACCCTACTGAGATCTCCCACTATCGTCCAATCAGAATGTGTAATACCCCTCATAAAGTCCTGGCTACTATTCTGAACACCCAGTTGGTGAGCTGCATTCCACGGTGTGTGTTGATGGAAGAACATGGGTTCATCAAAGGTCTATCAATCCAGGAATCCATCTCTCTGGAACAATATATGCTTAGAAACATCTATGTCAAGTCTCAAAATTTTGATTTGATTGTTAAACTCGATATGAAAAAGGCTTTTGATCAGGTTGAATGAAGCTTCATCAATAAAGTTTTGGCAGGTATGGGTCTCAACTCTCGGATCATTGATATCCTGTTTCGTTTCTTCAGCACCTCATGGATTTCAGTGAGCTTCATGGGGAAATCCTATGGATTTCTCAAGTCCACTTGGGGTCTCCGGCAAGGTGACCCCATCTCGCCAAGCCTATTTATTCTTCTCGAGGACATCCTGAGCCGTCTGATTTATAGAAGCATTAGGCAAGGTGACATCATCCCGTACCGGTGTCGTTTGAAGATGTAGACGATCTGCCATCTAATGTTCGCTGATGATACCATTATTTTCCTGAATGTAATGAGCAAATCCATCCATGGCCTGATCAGGGTTTTGGAGGAGTATTGTCACTGGAGCGGGCCGATCATTAACAAGGGCAAGAGTAAATTCTTTCTATTAGACAAGTGTAATTCTGGGCTAGTTATTTCTATCATCAGTGACCTGGGCATGCAAAAGGGGTCACTGCCTATGGATTATCTTGGGGCTACCATCTCACCCGGCAGGCTATGCATTCGCGAATTCAACTCCCTACCCTCCAAGATCACAGGTTGAGTACTCAACTAGAAAAATAAGATCCTCCCTTTCAGCATTCGGATCACTCTCATTAATAGTGTTCTTGCAGCCTCTCCTGTGCATGGACTTTCCTCAATAATGGTCCCTAAAGGTGTCATCAATAATATCGATAAAATTCTTTTCCAGTTCATTTGGGACCCGCGGGCTGAGGGTAAGAGACACTAGGTCTCTTTGAGAAGGATGGCAAATCCGGTGCGTGAGGGTGGTATTAACGTGTGCAGTTTGAAAGAGACTCTTTCCTTCATGCACGCTAAACTTGAAAGGATTGTTCTGGAACATCTTTCGCTTTGGGGGATCACCATGCACAACTATGCCTCGAGGATTCACGATAATACGAAGGGTCACCCTTCATCTCTTTGGTCAATCATCGGACCTTTGGTCTCTGCCATTAGTCCGCACTCCCGCTGGATCATAGGGATGGGTGACGTCTCCTTCTGGCATCAGAACTGGTGTGGAGTCGTTATCATATTTCTGAGGTGCCTTGTAATAGATATTTCCTTCAGGGAAGCATGCCTTTTCCCTTAATTTATTAAGGTAAATCTAGATAGGGAGCAATAGAACTTCTTCAATCTCATCGAGATGAATTCCGAGCCTCATAAATGTGTTTTCACCCCCGCCTCCTCCGGTTTATTCTCATAGAAGGACTTTAGGCGCATCTTCTTTGATCAAGGAGATTCTCACGGGAGGGATGAGACTATTTGGGTGGGGAGTGTTCCCACTAAGTTCAACTTTCTCACCTGGAGGACCAGGAACAAGGCGGTCCCGATGGGTCATAATATTCAACGGTGAGTATTCCCTATGATTCTAAGTTAGTGTGTTGTATGGCTTCGTGTGTGGAGTCCACAGGCAATATTTGTTTTGATAGAGAATGGTCGTGAGAAATCTGGAGTATTCTTGGGGAGTTCATAGAGGTCTCCTCCTCTGTTGCAGCCAACCTTCCTTTTCTTGACAGGTGGTATCTCGGTTCAGGGGTGAGAGGCCCAGAATGGTTGGCTCAATCTGTGGTTCCTCATACAAGGTGTTGGGTACTGTGGCAGGTGAGGAACAGAGTGAGGTTTGAAGGTGCGTCCATCTCAGTTCGGGTCATTATTGTATTGGCTCATAATTTTATTATTGACTTGGATAAGGTGGTGAGAAACTGGAAGGAGGCCCCTACTCTGCTCTGTTTCAAAGACAGCTCCTATGCCACTCCTTCACCCACTCACAATACAGGAAATTGGGTCTGCTGGTAACCTCCCTTGTATGGGTTGAAATTGAATAAAAATGGGACCTATTTCAAGGGATTGATGAGGGGAGGAGGGGTGGTGCCTGATGGAAATGGGTCGGTCCTTTTGGCTTTCTCAGTCCAATTGGGTCAGAGCTCCTCCCATCAAGCAGAGGCTTTGGTAATTCTCACTGGCCTCAGATTGTGTGAGAAAAAGGGGTTGGATATCTTAGAAGTGGAAACCGACTCACTGATTTTCCACAATGCCTTGAAAGGGGAGGGACATTCTCCTTGGTCCATCAGCTATTTTATTAGAAAATGTAATAGTTTTATGAGCTATAGAACACAGGTCCTTCACACCTGGAGGGAGGGGAACATGGTGGAGGACCACTTTGCTTCATTAGAGTTCGATGACTCGTTGGATTTTCATCTACATACTGGTTGTAGTTTGAAGGTAGAGGGGGACAATCTAATTAAAGGAGATGACCTTGGGCTTCACCACTTCAGGCCTCCATGATTTCTTGGAGTGCGGTGAAGTGTGGGGTGGCTGTTTTCTTTTCATTTTGATCCCTTTTTAATAAAAATTAATGATGATGATGATGATATGGATGTGATATATTTTTTATTTTCTTTTGATTTATTATGAACCATCATTAGAGGTGAATAAATTTAGTGACTCCCAAATATTTTTTAGTTTCAAGTTTCTTTCCCAATATCCAAATTGACAATTGAATGGATGGATTCATACATCTACTTTTATGATATCCCATTCAAGTGGAGTTCAGGTAGTAATACATTATGTTAGGTATATAAATATAATATATAATGTGATAAATTTCTATGTTGTGTTATATAGGATGACATGGTTATGTGGTAATTGTATCACCAAAATATTTTTATGAAATATTTATTTTTAAATAATTTTATTTATTCAATAACTTGCATTACATACAACATCAAGTTTTAAAAAACCATAATATTCTATAAAAAAATAATTTAAATTATAGTTTTCAACTAGCCATTGGATTGGTGGATATGAATAAGAATGAATAAATTATAAAACATTTAATCTTATATATCTTTAAAATTAATTCATTGGTATCAATTGATAATTTGAATAAAAAATATTTTTATGAAAAACAATTTAGGCACGTAATATATTTTTTATCTTAATATAATTAAATTAATAAATATTGGGGAATTATTTTAATCAAATTGAGATATTATTTACTGGATCAAATGTTTTTATCAATTATGAAATTTTTTACAAGGAATAAGATGAGAATAAATAATGTTTTATGCTTAGAAATGTATTTTTTTCTTCCAAAAAATAGTTTTGTCTCATTTTCTCACTTAAAATAAAATTAATATCTTATATTTATAGGTATTAAATTTGATAAAATTAATTATATATTTATAATCAGGATTTAAAAATTTGGTAAATAGTCCCCTTTTATTTTTGATCACTATGAATAGTAACCTTAGTAAAATTTATCACCTCAATAAAGGATAAATCGGGTTAATATAGAATAAAAATAAGTGGTAAGGCCATAATTAATCATAAAAATTACTATTGTATGAATTTAAATTGACCCTAAATAAATTAGTGTTGAAATTGAGGTTTTAAAATGGACACTTGTCCTTTAAAATGACTCATATATTATTTAAATCAAATAAACTTACAAAATGTCACTCTCTTTGATTTTAAGATCCAATATGTGTCCACATAGGTTCAAACATAAGTTATGAATGAATATAAGTGTTTATTTTAAGATTAATAAAATTATTTTGATGGAAGAAATTAATTTTTTAAATTTTAGTAATTATGTAATGACATTAATTTCTTACACAACACTAGTGTAGTATATTTCCATTTTCTAAAAAAATATAATAAATGATTTTAATTTTTTTAAAAGTGATATAATTTTAATTAGTTATTATGACCCACCAATTATATATATATAAAATACATATTATTGTGGTTTGAAAATATTATATACAAATTTCCCACATGTATTGATGCATTTAATGTTAAATTAAAAGAATAATGTCAAAATTGACAATAATGATAATATATCAAAATAATATTTTATTAAATTGTTTAAAAAATAATAAATCTTTAAATTAAAAAATCTCGTTATTATATGGTCTAAAATTTCATAAATTGACTATTTATGGTCTAATTATAACCTTATATGTAAAAATTACAACCCTTTAATACTGAAAAAGGTGTTATAGTAGTTAAAAGTAAAACTGGTTAACTAATGGTTAGTCAAAACGAGAAGGCTTAATGTTTCAAAAAACGAATAATAATTTAAATTCTATTGGTTGATGGGATTAGATCCCTATATTCATTATCTTATAATACATTTCCATTTTGAGGCATTTGTATTGATAATTAATTTATTTTAATTTGATCCTTTGAGAAATTGAAAAAGTGCCCCTCACCTCAAATATAAAATGGAATCAACTTCATCACTTATCCACAAGAAGTTGAGAATTATTGATCAATATAAATTTATAAATTTCCATTATTAAATACCCAATAAAAATTATATAAGTTTTTTACTTCCAAATATACCATTCATAGAATCCTTTAGAGGATATCTAAAGGAGTTGTTTCAAAGAAGAGTTGATCACCATACCCGATCACTTTCATTTATACTGTTATTTACCTCCTCTAAAGATATGGTATGTATCATAAAATAATAACGTAAGTATCCAAAAAATTATGAAATTTTATTATGATTATTAATACATTATTATGCAACCTCTTTCCCATCAAAATATAATAGAAGGTATCGTTCATGCGTACGTACAACTTACCATCTCCATATTGCGGTACAATTCATTTTTCATCACCATATTTTATGGATGCGTATAATGGTAGGTTAATGTTCATATATGATATTAATGATAAAATTATAATTATTTGATAATAATTTCATGTCTTTTATACCATCCAATCCATTAAGAATGGATAACGTCGCTCGTGCTTACATGTGGACTACCACCTCCATGAAGTGATGTGATTTTATTTTCATTTATATTTTAATTGGATGGTAATGAGGATTAATTTGATAAATATATATGATATATTTAATATAATAAAAATATTTTAAATTTTAATTAACATTTACCTTTTCCCCCTATCCATTAAAAAAGGAAAACAACATTCATGTATACGTACAACATATCGTCTCCATGAACGGTGTAATTTATTTTTCCATCTCTAACTATTTTGGATGACTCTAAATATTTATACAATGAATATATTTTATATTTATATAAAGATAAATATTATGGAGACGATGGAACCAGGATAAATATATAGGGATCAAAACTATTGAACAGATATACTCATGATAAATGAAACAATTAACACCCAAAAATAAACATTTTATGAAGGAATTATTGAAAAAGGGGGTGTTAAAATGTTATAAAGGGATAATATATGATATTTTTAAGTATTAAAATTAATATTTTATATAATTATAATAAATATAAATTTATTATAAATGAGGTTATAGTTCTTTCAATGTAAGTTGAAATCGAGGTAAGGGTTTTATTTCACAATCTCACTAATATATAGGATTGTTTATGTTTATGTACCTTCAGATAAATATATCTCTTCCATATCAATTTTTTCTAATTTTTTTATAATTTTTTTAACATTCTCTTATTATTTTTTAAATTCATTTTATCCATTTGTAAAATTTTTATAAAACTGTATGAAAGAAATATTCTTTCCATCTTCTAAATGAGGTACTTTTTGTTTTTTTCCAAAAAATATGGCATGGGTGTTTTTTTAACTTATAAATATTGAATTTATTTTCATATTATATTAAATAATTTTTACATTAAAAATTCCATTGAAATTTTATATGGTTATTTTGAAAGAAAATGTTTTCCCTTATACTGCACATTTTTTATTTAAATAAGTGAGTTCAAAAATGGAAAGTGTATTTTCCTTCATAATTTTTTAATGTCACTTTAATAATATTTACTTTCATAAATGACTAATAAATTTGATATTTCTTATAATTTATTGGGGAAATGATCTAAGGATACCAAACATATTATATTTCTGGATAGTTTATTTTTATAAACAAATGATATTTATGAAACCCTTTTCTTTTACATGGGTTATGCTATGATGAAATGTTTATTAAACCCATTTATTTTCATGGGTTATGATACAATTAATACCTTATTATCTTATGTAACAGATATGTATGATTTCGAATATGTGATGGGTGGGACCTATATCTCTCATCCAATGCATTGTGTGGATATTGATATCTTAAGAGATTAACATGACTGGAACATGCATTAACCTAATTCTGTAAGGGACTATATGCACTATGATAGTCTAGGGAGTAAACCTTGACTACTATGATGGATTGGGGAGTGAATCAATTCTAGTATGGTAGACTTAGAAATGATCCTTGAATACTAAGGAAATGATTTTCAATACTTATGTGTATGCCAAAATGCTATGTATTATACCTATATTATGATCCCATGGTTCATGTTCTTTGAGTTATTTATGATTCATTTCTTATGAACTACCATGATTTATTCCAAGAATTAATATTTTTTTCTTTGATAATCAGGTTATGGTTTTCAAATGTTAATATCATGTTCTTATGATTTTTTTATGTTATGATTGTGAGATCATTTATATCTCGCTTGTTTACCCTTACTAAGCATATAATCTCATCCTTTTCTTATGTTTAATTTCCATAGGTTATGAAAAAATGTATTAGGTATGATTTTCTAAGAAATTTCCATGTTATGAAGACATAATTGGGAGAGAATTTAGATATTTTATAAACTAGTTGTAAATGTTTCTATGTTTAAAAAGATACTAGACAAAAATTATTCTGGCATGGATAAAAATGTTGTGTAATTAATATTTTTTTATTAATATGTAATATCTATGTATGAAAAGTATGGGTCCCTATAGTTAGTATCAGAGCAAGGTTTAGTTAAAATTTGTAAACCAAGATTAGAAAACTTTATTAATAACTCCAAGGATAAGTCTAAGTATAGTATAATATCCAATTTTTTATAATGATCATAAAAATCAATGGTTAAAGAAAGTCTCATAGAAGAAAGTATCACAATTTAGACATCCTATAAAGGATTTATCATTATTATGTAGATTCTCACCCGGATTATTATTTCTCACACTATGTTTTTTGGTTTTAGTCAATGGATGGAACCTAAAGGAATCATGTTAATGCTGAATATGATAGACAATGTAATGATTTTCCTCATGAGAAACTAAATGTTAAGGGATCTAGAATGTAAAATCTATTTTCTATGATCACACAAATTTTTCAATATATGAATCATGTTGAGTTTGCAAATGAGAAAATGAGGGAAAAAATTTCAATTTAGTTCTTCATAAGGCATTGACCTCCTTCTTTTAGTTAATATGATGATCCACTAGTTGCTGATGATGGAGTTGGTTCCCTAAAACCAACTAATGTGTACTATATGATAACTTTTATTTATAGTTTTTAATATTAAGAAATTTCTTATTACATCATGATTGTTCTTATATGTATCATAGTTTGTGATAATGTCTAAAGTGTAATTTCCACACTAAAAGGTCATAACAGTTCCCCATAATGATGAGAACCCATATTTTCCATAACAGTATTCCTAAATATACTCTATATAGCCATATGGAATAATTATATGAGAAATAATGATATGGGATATCAGGGGTGGAGACTAATTGGACATTGATGAATCTTCTCATGAGGTATGCCACTAGAAATATCCAGTGTAAGATATTATGAGAGTGAGACATGCTAGTAGGAAATCCACATTTATATGTGTCATTTGATATTCCTATCTATGAATGTGTGTGTTGATCCTTATAATTTGATATTATTATTAATGGGTATTTTAATTCAAATACATTATTTTGTTGATGAAAACTATGATGAAATATGTTCATGGAGAGGTATGATATGTTGGGTACATTAGAAGTTATATTTTATTAATAAATAAAGTAAGAAAGGATTATTCCCTTATATTCTTTAACGAAAGTTGATATCTTAGTACCTTTGATGGAAATGATATACCCTAAATAAATCCATAGTCATGGTGTTTTATAAGATAGTTCAATTTATGGAAATCCAAATAAGGAGACACCAGTCACATAGGTTTATGGAACCGACATGTAACCTTATTGATTAGAGATATCATGATAAATGAATTATATTATACAGATATCATTCTTATGAGTTATTATTTCATTGTGGTATTACCTTTGTTCTCTATGGGTTCCTTAGAATGTTTCTAGATTTTGACCATGGACTTTAGGCTGGTTCGCTAAATGCCACTAATAAATAGGCATAGAGGGTCACACACACAGTCTATCCATAATCTCTGTTAAATAACATATTATTTATTTATAACTTAACAAGTTTAATAAATGTTATTACCACATATGGTTAATAATTATTCATTTTTTATTGATGGAAAATATTATGTCACCAATTATTTGAGAGAATATATTGTGATCAGAATATTAAATAAATGTTTATTTTCTATTTAGTGAAAATAATAATTATTTATTTATTGAAAACAACCTATTGATATTTATTTATTAAATAAATAGTCATTATTCAAGGCTTGATAAATATTGGGGAGGAATGGGGGACTAATTTTAATGATCTCGTGAGATATAATACATATTGAATATTATTTTATTAAATTATATTTAAATTAATTTGTGAGTTTAGCGCATATCAAGAAATAATAATAATAATTTTATTATTATTATGGACATGAGGTTATCTAGGGATTAAATAAATAATAAAAGGGACTTGTGAAATTATTTATTTCTTACCCTAGAGGTATATAAACCCAATTATATTATTTTTCAAAAGAGAAAATTCTTTTTATTTTGTTGTGCATAACAAATCCGGAGAATCATCTCAAAGACCTAGAGAGCTCCCTTTTCCAAGAGCACTCTAAAAAACAGAGAGTATTATTCCTCCACCTTCTACACTCGATTCTAGAGAGATCAAGAAGAATATTTTATAAGTGATTCTGGATGGGATCAATGAAAAATGATGCAAGCATTAGGATCTTCCATGCTAGAACATAGAGATTCGTACGATGATGTTCAGAGATTTGTGGAACACTTGTGGATCACTACTATAGGGGTCCTTCCATTGATTACTATAATTCAATGATGGTATGACGTAGATCACCTATTATATCCATCAACAAATAAATAATTTCTAACAATTAGATTCTTTTATTTATTATATTATTTATACATAATATGTGACAATCCTATGTTTTTGGTTTCGATGTTTTATCCATTGTCTTTATTCTTTTATTCAATTACATTGATCATAGAGTAAATCATCATATAAATCTCATATTTATCATCGATCATTACAAAAATAAAATATTTACATGACCCATCACATGCTTCCGTTGTGCCCAGAACCTACAAGTGGCATCAGAGTGAGACACACAATTATATATAATTATTTAAACTTTGTTAATTGATCTACACATTTTTAATTTAGTTTTAAATTTCAATTTAATTGTTCTTAAATATAAATTTTGGGATATTATTATTCCTCCTTGTTTATTATAAATATGATAAAATTGATTAATCTTATGAAAGAAATAAATTTGAAGATCTCATTTGGAGGTTCTGAGGAATCTGGATGGATAACACAAGAGTACACATCTTATAACCTAGAGGTACATGCCATCTTCTAGTGTTTAATGACCCAAGAATTAATTAGGAATTAATTTAACTAATATTCATTTATTACACACAGTGGATTTAATTTTACACCGAGTGTTGGCTAGGACATACTGGTGCATGGTTAGCCAAAGTACATACCGTGTATCTTTCGTACACAGTGTGTAATCCTTAAGTCACGTTTGGGCCACGTATCCTATTACAAGACCTTCCTAAATGGTGATAATGTAAATAAAAGACCACACATTTTTTATCCCAAATACATGTTGTGTAATCCAATATTTTCCATGCCATGGTTATACGCTGAGTCCCAAGGTGTTTGCCTCAGATAGATAGTGATAAAAGTACACAATGTATAGCTAGCTCATACAAGACATGTACTCATACCGAATTAGGTAGAATTAAAATTTATTATAACGTGTAAAGATTATCAACATGTGTTTTTTGGGGCCATTATGTTTATAGGACATTCCATGTGATGGGTTTTTATATAAATAAATGCCTAATCTATTTCTACGTAAATTTTGAATCTACATGTCATGTATAAATCATATTATAATAATCACTCTATGCAGTGAATCATTATATACTACATTAAGAAAAGGAAATTATGTAAGCTGTGTGATCATTAATTTGATATTAAACTTCATGATATTGTGTGAGATGTCATGTATTCCATATTTCACAAGAGTAAAAAGTAAATGAGTATAATAAAAATTGGGTAGTTCGGATGAGTACCCACCATGTTTCCTATAAGATACATTGTTTATTATACCAAATTAATTTTAAATTAATTTATTTAATTTTATTAAGATCATGATGGATGAAAATATCATGTAAATCAAACGAAAATTATGGTAATATAATTGATTAATTAATGAAGACAATTAATTGATTCAAGCTTGGTTTATCATAAAAAAGAATGATCAAGGATTGAATGCTAGTTTTATTAAATGTATAATTCGTTTCATGAATTTGGCTGATCATGATCTTAGAACATACCATTGTATGTGATTGGTTTTATTTAATTTATTATTAAATTAAATTATTAGCATGTGTTCCATATCTCATCTTATTATATAAGGGAATTCCTTCCAATTACTTTTTTTCTAAAACCCACCCCTCACCTTCTTGTGAGTAAGACCATATATAATGGATGGAACTCCAATGCTAGTCGAGGCAGTTCATGTTTGGAGCTGAGTTGAAACCAATACAAGAGAGATATATAGTAGATATGTGGAAAGCTGTTACACGAACCTTAATTGATTTAAGGTTATTTTTCCACCAGGTCAATGGTTAGTTTATAATGCTCGTTATAATATAAACATTAGTATAATCTTTTGTTAATTCCAATTTATTATTTTATTTCTATTAGGTTTCATGGTTATCTCATTATGAATGTTTTTGTTGTGATCACATGAATTAATGAATTAACAAGCATGAAATATAAAACTAAAATAAGTTATCTTATACATAAATACTATTTAAAACATTGATAATCACTTATATAAATCCACTTAATACTAAAAATAACATAATAAAGATAATAATTGTACATTTGAGCATAAAATTGAAAATACATTAATTCTATATATGAAGTCAGTATAGTCGTCCAATACATCAGGTAAAATCAAATAGTAGTTGAATTTTCTTGACTAGATAAAGTTTGGGTTCTTCCAATTATTGAAGATATATAACATGAAGATTTGGGTTAACTTAACTTAGTTAACATCAAAGGTTGACTTCCAAATTATTACTCATTTTAATGAAGAATAAATGTGCGAGGAATTCAAATTTAAGGATTTCGAGATTGGGGAGCCCACTCAATAGATAAGGGAACCGTGGGTTAATACAATTGGAATTTAGATTGCCTAGCTAAAACACTTCAAATATAATGACTAACCAAATTTAGGGTAATGAGATGGAGAATATGGATATCTTCAACTAGAATGTACATGAAACATGATATTCTGAAGCCAATAGTGAGGGATAATGAGTTTTGATAAAATATTGGGTTATTAATATATAAAATATTTATTTGACTAAACTTTATCAGATAAAGAAATTAATACCTTTTCATCTTATTTTTATAAATATAAATAAAAATGACTTCAAACATATAATTGTGATCCATACATGAGATGGTTAACTTTCTCACCGACACAAATTTCAGTGATTGTGTGTTATCAAACACAATGAAAGGAAATTATATATACTAGAAGAACCTATTACCAATGTTCCTTGTTATGAGGCTATTGAGGAAGAGTAGTCTATATATGAGAAACATTTGAGTGATGCTATAGATGTTAAATGTTTCATGCTATCATCCATGGCCATTGAGATTTTGAAGCAACATAAGGACATGGATGTATATAGCATGATGTCTCAAATTTGGGATCTCTATCAAGAGAAGGTGAGACAAGAGAGATATGTTATCTCTAATGCATTTTTTATAACTAAGATTGGGGATTTTGTACCAACTAGGCCTCATGTAATCAATAATAATGGCCACATTGAACTCTTAGACATCTTAGGGATTAAATACCTAGAATATTTGTACACAGATCTCATACTTTCCTTAATACCAAAGTCCTTATCTAGTTTTATTTTAAATTATTACATGATTAATAATGAGATGATTCATTAAAAGATTCTTACTTTGATTATAGAATTTTATCAGGACAGGCGGTGTAACAAACCCATGGTCCATATGGTGAACAAGAAAAGAAAGAACAAGGAAAATGGGCCCTAGACTAATAACAAGTCTAAAGCTTCTGAGAACTATCCTTCCAAGAAGAGGAAGATCTAGAGGAAGGGTAAGGAAAATGAGACAATATATTTTTATTGTATAAATTATGGCCACTAAAATAAGAACTACATCAATAACTAAGGGGAATCTAAAGGTTTATTCATTATGGAGTGTAATCTTTCAATATCTACACATTGGGTGTTAGATATAGCTTGTTGTGCTCAGATACGTATCCAAATGTATGAACAAAGTAGATTCCAAAATATTGCAAGAGGTGAGGAAGATTTACAAGATTCCAATGGTGTGAGGATGGAATATCTAGTCATTTGTGACTACCACATTTCATTTCCAAAGATTATGATATTGGTTTTAATATATTGTTATTATGTACCAACTGTTTCCAAGAACATAAATTGTACATCATACCTAGATGCAGATTGTTTTATTTTCATCTTTGGGAACAAAAGTTGTTTATTCTATAAAGACAACATATGTAATGGTATGTAGAATTTAAATAATGGTCCTTATGTCTTTAATTATGAAATCCATGTATTAAAATTTGATAATGAATTATGTTCACATGAATCATATAACACCCAACTATGGAATCACCATATTTTTCATGTAAATGAGAAAATTTTGAAAAATATCTATCAACTTGGTTATTTTGATTCATCTAAGCTAAAACCACTTGAAATATTTCATGATTGTTTATAAGAAAAAAGGACCAAACCTCTATTTGGTGAATAGGGTGAAAGGTACACAGATGTTCTAGGATTGGTATAGACTGAAGTGTGTAGACCATTTCTAGTAGTGGCTAGAGGTTGGTATTATTAATTCATAACTTGTAAAGATGACTTGAGTAGATATGGTTATGTCTACATGATGAGGTATACATCCAGGTCCATTGATAAATTCAAATAATTCAAGAATAAAGTCAAGAATCAACATGAAAATAATATAAAAAATCTTTAATCGAATTAAGGTGGTGAAATTATTAACCATTATTTTATCAACTTTTAAAAGAGTTTTTGATTCTATCTAAAATCACTCCATAATACACACCAAAGATGAATGGTGTTAGTGAAAGGAGTAAATACACTTTGTTTGACATGTTTAGGTCAATGATGAGTCATGAAGATATTACATTATCCTTTCAGGGATACACATTAAAAAATGTGGTGAATATATAAATCTGAGTACCAACTAATGTGAAAAATGGAATTCTCTTCAAGCTATGTTGTGGAAAGAAACATGTTTTTTCAAACACACATTTATGGGTTTTCTATGTGTCTGTTAAGGACTTATCATGTTACAGACTAGCACCCTAGGCCACAAGTGTATCTTTATAGTATATCCTATGAAAACAAATGGATACATCCTACAAAACCCCCGAGGAAAAAAAGTGACAGTCACAAGGCAAGACATTTTTATTGAGATGGTGAACATCCAGAAAAAGGATAGTGAGAGAAATATTAACTTTTATGAAGTTTATTCTCAAGATACACGCGAGTTGGTATAGGAACATATTCCCAATGTTTCTATGGAAGAATTAGTTCCTAAAACACAAGTACTGCATATGATCACTAGAGAGGTAGGAGAACCAAAGTGTTACAGATTTCTAATCATTGAATATGGTGACTAATTATCAGTTTACAATGACAAAACACTCTCCAAAAAATAGGCAATAGAGTGAGAAAAAGCTATAAGATGGGAAAAATGCATGAATTCTGAAATGGATTCCATGTATCAGAACCAAGTTTGGGTTTTGGTTAATGCACCATTTGATGTAAATAATGTAGGGTGAAAATGGATAATCTAGATAAAATTGGTAATGAATGTTAAATTAAATACCTATAGAGCATGGCTAGTGGATAAAGGGTTTAAAAAATATTAATTAATTTACTATGATGATACATTTTACTAGTTTCTATGTTTAAATCTATCAGAATTATACTTGATATAGAAGCCATTCATGAATATAATATTTGGTAGATGAACATAAAAACTTCTTTCCTTAATATTAATATTTAGGAAAGTGTTTAAATAACACAACTAGAAGTATTTTCAGCTCCTGATGATGAAAAAAGGATTCGAAAGTTATAGAGATCCATTTATATATTAAAGCAAGCATCTAGGCCATGGAAAATTTGATTCGATGAAGCTATTTAAGACTTTTTTTCATTCAAAATGAATTTTAACCATGAGTTTATGAGTGTTTTATGGAAATTTATTTGTTAACATAGTCGTATACATTTATTACATATTACTTATTAGAAACAATATACCTATCTTATAGTCTGTTAGTGACTAGTTAAAAAAGTGTTTCTCTATGGAGGACTTAGGTGAAGTAGACCATATTATAGGGATAAAGATAATTCATGAAAGATAAAAATTGATGCTTTTACTAAGTCAAAGTACATAAATTGAATAGATACTAAATAGATTTTGTATGGATCAATTCAATAGGGTATTTGTTACAGTTTCACATGGTATAAATCATTCTAAGAAAATGTGTCCTTAGACACAACAATAAAAATATCTAATGATTAAGATACCATATTATGTAGTGATAGGATAAATAATGTATTCCATGTAATCTACTATACATTATGTTTCATATGCGTTGATCATGTTCAAAAGATATCAAGAAGATCCATGAGAACAACATTGTTCTACTGTTAAGGCTATCCTCTAGTGTCTAAGAAGAACTAACAATATCTTCCTCGTGTGTGGAGGAGATGTGGAGCTGGTCATTAGAAGTTATACTAATGATTTTTTTTAAATAGACAAGAATGATCAGAAGATGTAGTTAGGATATTTTTCTATATCAACAGAGGAGCTATGAGATGAAAGAGTTCAAAGAAGCCAGTTGTCGCCGATTTTACAGTGGAGTCCGAATATATATCATCTTCTGATGCATCCAAGGAATCCATTTAGATATGAAACTTTGTCTTGGATCATGATGTGGTGCATGAAAGTAAATACTCTATCAAAAATTATTATGATACTACTATAGCGATGGCTCTTGAAAAAGAGACAAGGTCACACCATTGGACAATGCACATACTTATGAAGCATCACCTCTCAGGGGATTTTTATTAGAGGTATGAAGTTTCAGTATGTGGAGTTACCATAGACGAAAATAAGGCATACCCCTTGAATAACGTCCTATCTTAGTAGAATAATGAGTTTCATGTGAGAGCTAGCTGACTGGATATTGTTAGTAGTTGGCTCTAGTGAAAGTGGGAGTCTGTTGGATTTGGGGCCCTAGAACCAACTTATGTGTACTTTAAGATAAGATTTATTAATATTTTTGAATACTATTAAACTCTTTATTACATCATTATTCTTCTAATACATAACATAGTATGTGATAATGTCCTAAGAGTTATGGTCCCACTAAAAGATTATAGAAGTTCGCTAATATGATAAAAACTTATAAGATCCATGACAGTATTCATAAATATATATTCTATAGTGGGATGAAATCATTTGAGTGACTCAAATGATTTTGGATATCATTGGTTCAGACTCACAGGAATTGGAGGCATCTTCTCATAGTGTATGCTCTTAGTAATATCCAGTGTTAGATATTATAAAAATGAGACCCACCAATAATAAATCCAAAATTATATGTCTCATTGGGTTTTCCTATCTGTAGACATGTGAATTGATACTTATACTTTAATATTACTATCAATGAGTGTTAAAATTCACGTAATTTAATGTATTGATGAAAACCATGTTGACATATGTTCGTAGCGAGGTAGGATATGTTGGTTGAGTCATGAGTAATATTGCATTAATGAATAATGTAAGAAATGATTTGTCCCATATTTTATTTATCAAAAATTGATATCTTATGCCTTTTGATTTTAATGATATCCTAAATAAATCAATGGCCATGGTGTTCTATAGGATTGTTCAATTTCAAAAAATTCAAAGAAAGAGACATCGAGAAAATAGGTTGATGGCACCAACATGCAACCAACTTTATTAGAGATATCTTGATAAAGGGATTATATTACATAGTAATCTTCTACATGAGGTATTAGGTCATTTCACCACTAACTTCTTTCTCATTGGGTTCCTTGGCATGTTTTTTGATGCTAACCATGGACTTTAGGCTGCTTCGCCTAATGCCACTACGAATGAGTCCTATATGTTCTCACACATAGTGTATTCAAAATCATAGTTAAATAACATATTTTTATTTTTTATGTAAGAAGATGAATAAATATTATTCCCACGTCTATTTTAATAACTATTCTTTTTTTCTTGATTGCAAATATCCTGTCACAAGTTATTCAATAGAATATTATGTGAGTAAATTATTTGCTAAATTTTTATTTTCTATATAGAGAATAAAATTTTTAGATTTTTATTAGAGAATAATTTAGTGGTATTTATTCATAAAATCAGTAGTCATTATTCATGGGAAGATAAATATTATGGAGAAATGAAAGACCAAATTTAATGGTCTGGTGAGAAATAATATATATTGAATATTATTTGACTAAATAATATTTAATTTAATTAGAGAGTTTATAATTTGTCAAAAAATTATTATTATTATTATTATTATTATTATAATAATCATAGTGTTCCAAATGTATTAAATAAATAATAAATGGAACTTGTGAAATTATTTATTTCTAACCTTAGCGGCATATAAACCCAATTATATTATTTTTTAGGAGAGCCAATAAATTTTATTTTTTTGTGCAAAATGTATCTAGAAAATCATCTTGAAGCCATAGAGAGATCCATTCTCTAAGAAATATCTCATGAAAAGTGAGTGATATTCCTCTACCTTCCACGTTCGAATCTAGAGATATTAATAAGAATCCTTTGGAAGCAATTTTCAAGTTTATCAAAGATGAACAATGAAAGTATCAGGATCTTCCATGGTAACACTCAAAGATTACTATAGTGAAATTTAGAGATATATGGAACACATATGGATAACTTATAGAGGGATTCTACCCATGATTCTTATAATGAAACGATGGTACAATTTAGATCAATTTTCTGATCCATCAATGAAGAAAGAATTTCTCAAAAGTTAATTTATTAACTTGTTAAATTAAATTTAAATAATATGTGACAATCCTATGTTTTTGGTTCCATAATTTTATCCATTTTCTATATTATTTCATTCAATTACATTGACCATAGCTTTTAACATCATGTAAATTTTGTATTGATCATCGATCATGATAAATATCAATATTGGGAATGACCCATCACATTCTTCCACTGGACCCAGAACCTATAATAGAACAATGAATCATCAGAACTAAAAAGATATTTTCTATTCTTTAGTGTTAAAAACATGAAAATGTTATTTTGTATGTTTTTCATTTGGAAGTTGAATCATATAAGTGGTTTAATCTTATCAAGAGAATGAGTGAACTTGAAGAAATTTAATCCATGGGGTGGGACAAATTTAAAATCTTATTTTTCAATAGGTACATTCATCATATTATACATATAAAAATGGAGAAATAATTCCTTAAATTAATGAAGAAGGATGAAGAATCTATTGGTACTTATGAAGAAAATTTTACAAGACTTGTGAGGTACAATTTTGGTATTTTCATCCAACCTGAAGGTAAGGCTGATCAATTATTTAGTGGCTTAAAACAATTATTTGAGGGGTGTTTTCCCAAAGGGAATTCTATAGTTAGGAATAATTTTTTCTATGTTACCTCATGGTGGAGATAGATATTGGGGTTAACCATCAATGTCATGGTTTTGGTAATAAATGAAAAATGGAATTCAAATGAAATTCCAAAAACCAGAGAGAAAAGAAGACAATCTTTTCTTTATGCTTAAAATGTGTGAGGAAACATAGTGGAAGTTTTCTTAATTGGCTGGTAAATATTTCAAGTGTGTGAAGGAATGTTATAAAGAAATAAAATTCCTAAGGAATTGGAATAAGTTATATAATGATGAAAATAGGGAAAAAGATGAACAAAATGCACCAACTACACTATATTTTTCAAAATTCAAGGAGTATATGAATTATGCTAACCAGTGCCCAAATACGAAGGTTAATGATGATAAATTACATTAATAACCTATTAAAAATATATTAATAGGTAAATGTAACGTGATCACTAATATTGCTGAGTGGTATGAAACTGATTTGGTGAAAAGAAAACTTACCATCCACTATAGAACTGCTAATTTCTTCTTTGATTCTGGATCAACCCAATATTTTGTATATTAATAATTTTCCAGGGGTTGTATAATACCTCTTACAAAATTATATATTTATTTAGAAGTAATAACCATTAATGCTACAACTATTGAATCCTCAGTTTATAATTCTTATACAATTGATGTATGTGGGAATTTATTTCTAAAAAACTTTGTAATTCTTCCTCTAGTGGAATTTGATGTTATTCATTTCATTGATAGGATTTATCTACATAAATCCAAAATTAATTTCTTAAGAAAGGGATTATATGTTTGATATTATGTATCAACCTTTTATCACCTATTAGGGTGATGAAAAAAATAAAATTCTAATTCGAATTACATCCATCATATGGATCATGATTCATATTCATAAAGGGATTTTATCTATGACTGTTGGGGAGAAACTCAACATCGATGATATGAATACTGTGTGGGAGTTTATTGATGCCATACCATAATATTTTACTAATATTACACTAAATAAATATGTTTAGTTTTAAATATAACTCATACACTGTTCTATACATATTTCTAAGACTCTATATTGAATTTCCACGATTTAATTGTAAAAATTGAAGGAAAAAATCTAGGATAATATTGACAAGGGATTCATCCAGAGAAGTGAATCACCTTGGGGTGAACCTATTATGTTTAATAATAAGAAATATGGATAAATGAGACTCTAAATTTATCATTGATAACATAACAAGATCATTGTCAAGAACAAGTACCATATACCCCATAATAATGACTTCTTTGATCAACTGAACAGATCTCAACAATTTTCCAATATTGATATTCATTATGTATATCATAAATTGATTGTCAAGAATAATGATATAACCAAGAAAACATTTCATAAATGTTATGGAAATTATTAATTTATTGTAATACCATTTGGTATTACTAATGTTCCCAACATCATCATAGATTTAATAAATAGATTCTTTAGATATTAATTTGATAAGTTTGTGGTAGTCTATAAAGATTATATTCTTATTTATTTAAAGATAAATTTAGGGAAGAAACATCACTCAAGGATTCTATTGAAGACCCAACGGAAAGACACTATTTATGAATAAATTACCAAGTGTGAATTTTGGCATTAGAAAGTTTTATTCTAGGGTTATATAATATCATGAGAGTGTATATAACTAGACCCTTTAAATAATAAAGTTTTTGATAATTGGCCCAAAACAACCCCAATTAATGAGATCTATAGTTTTCTTGGTTTGGATGGATATTATCAGCACATTGTGGATAATTTTTCACAACTATAGAATCCACTCACTATGTTAACTTGGAAGGGATCCAATTTCCTTTAGATATATGAATGTTAGGAATGTAATAAACTCAATATAATGAAACTTAGTGAACCAATTTTGACATTACCCAATACTGGATAAGGGTTTATAATCTCATGTTTCATATAAAAGAAGGGATTGGGATGTACCCTCATGTATAATAATATGTTTATAGCTTATGACTCTTTAAAACTGAAGGTCCATAAGAAAAATTCCTCAACTCGTAATTTGGAATTAGGTGTGGTAATTTTTGAATTAAATATATACATGGATTATCACTTTGGAGAAAAGTGGGACATGTATACTGATCATAAAAGATTAAATAATATTTTCACTAAAAAATAGTTGAACATGTTCCTAAGAAGATGGTTGGAGCTGATTAATGATTATAAATGATTAATACATCACCACCCCGAGAAAGTGAACAATGTGGAAGGTTCTCTGTGTCAAAAGGATCATGGTAGTTTGTTTATGATTAGGATCCTAAAATATTCAATACTTCTATACATGAAAATCATGGATGTTGAAATCTCGTTGAAATGGGGGAAATATTATCACGATAAAATGAGTATTTTACTATCTATACATGTGAATATTAATGATGAACATAAGGAATATGTATATTTGAAAAAGTAAGTGATAAATTATCTTGAGTTAAATCTTGATTATGATGGAAGAATAAGGTGTAAAAAACTTTTTTGTGTCCCTTCAGTACCATATTTAATATACATGCCGATGGATGAAGCTCATAATTCTTAATTATTTATTCATCCTAGAAGTATGGATTTGTATAGATATTTGAATGTGTATTTTTTATATGAAGTAATGAAGAGAGATATTATAGAGTGTGTTTCTTAGTAAAGTTAAGGCAAAGAGACAAAATTATAAGGGGATTCAACAAAAATTACCCAAACCAGAATGGAAATGGGAAACGATCACCTTTGATTTTGTTGTCGGAATCCCCAACACATCCGAAGGGAATAATTCTATTTAGGTTATAGTCAACTACCTTACAAGGCCAACAAAAATAATTTCCCATAGTGAATATTCCTGTCATGGTAAATTTACTCTGTTATATACTAATGATGTGGTAATACTATCTGGTGTACCACTATCAATTGTATCTAATAGGGATCTGAGGTTTACCTCAATGTTTTGGAAAAGTATTTAGTAGGATATAAATACAGATTTATGTTTTATCACTACCAATCATCCTCATTTAAATTTTTAGTTTTATTACCATTGAAACTCTATAAGACATGTTTAGATCTTTCAATATGGATTTCAAAGGTTGTTGGGATCAACACCTTACTTTGGTTGAATTTTCATAAACGTATATGTTTCATTATTGCATTCAAATAACTCCTTGTGAATCCATCTCTGGTAGGAAGTGTACAACTGCAACATTTTGGAATGAATTTAGAGAAATAAATAAATTGAGATTAGATCTAGTTAATGAAATCTAAGAGAAGGTTCGATCTATTCAACAACACATTAGAGAAATTTTGAGTTGATAAAAGTATAGGTAACAATAATTGGAAATATATAGAGTTTGATGTTTGTCTTGAGGTATTATTATAAATAAATCCTTGGAATAGGGTGATGGGATTTAGAAATAAGGCCAACCTAATCACTAGGTATATTGGTCTTTTTGAAATTTTTTATTGTTTCGGGACGGTAGCTTTTCAATTAGTGCTTCCATCAAATATCTCTCAAGTTCATGATGTGTTCCATGTATCTCTATAAAGGAAGTACATAACTTATCCATCACATGTACTAAGAATTGTGTTCATACCTATGTATCATGTTATTTATTACGAAGAACAAATGGTAGTGACTATGAATTATAGAGAGAAAGTTCTAAAAAACAAGACCACTCACCTAGTTATTTTTTGTGGTGAAACCACCAATTTGATGAAGCTACGTGGAATCCTAAGGATGTTATGATGCACATATATCCTCATATACTTCTATTAGAGTAATTATTTTTGAGGAAAAAATCATTTGGGGGGGGGGGGTATAATGTAACACCTTTATATTTTATGAAATATTTATCTTGAAATAATTTGATTTATTTGATAACATTAGTTGCACGAAACACCAAGTTTAAAAGAACTATATTGTATTATTAAAATATTATTATATAAAAAACTTATCATCACATAACCATTGGATTTTTGTGTATGAATAGTAATAAATAAATTATGAAAAATTTATGGTTATATATTTATAAAAGCAATTCATTGGTTATTAATTGATCATTTGAATGAACAATATTTTTTTTTATGAAAAACAATTTTTATGAATGTAAAGTATTATTTACCATAATAAATTATATTAATTCATATTGTTTTATTATTATTATTAAATACATATTCTATTTACTTGATAAAATGTTTGAAACAATAAAAAAAATATTTTTCAAGGAATATGACAAGAGTCAATCTAGTTTTATGCTTAAAAATGTTTTTTTCTAAAAAGAGGTTCTTGTAACATTTTTAAACTTATATTAAAATTAATTTATTCTATATATAGGTATTTAATTAGATAAAATTGATTAATTATTTTTAATTATCATGTTCAAATTTGGTCAATAGCCCCTTTTATTTTTGATCAATACGAATAGTAATCGTTGTAAAATTTATGACCTAGATAAAGGCTATATCAGGTGAATATAGATTAAAAAAAAGTGATAAGACCATAATTAATAATTAAAATTCTTATTGGATAAAAAAATAAAACTCTAAAATATTTATTCCCAAATAGAAGTTTTTTAATTGAAATCATTCCTTGAAGATGAATTAAATGTTATTTAAATAAAAAAATTACAAAATGCGACTCTCTTTGTGTTTAATGTCCTTCATGTGTCCACATATAGAAAAAAGTAAGTTATGAATGAATATATGTGTTTATTTTGAGATTAATAAAATTAATTTTATTATATAAATTCGTTTTTCATTTTATGTAATTTTATAATGACATTAATTTCTTATGAAACATTGATGTAGTATGTTTCCATTTAATAAAAAAATATAATAAATGATTTAAAAACATTAAATGTGATATAATTTGAATTATTTAATGTAATCCAATAATTTAATAGGACTACAAGAAATATTAGTGCGGTTTTAAAATATTATATGAAAATTCCCCCTTTTATTGATTTAATTAGATATATATTGATTAAATATTGTCAAAATTGACAATAATGATGTTTTATGAAAAAAAATATATTTTTTAAATTATTTAAAATTAGAAAAATATTTAAAATAAGACAAAGTGGTTATTATAGGTCTTAAATATCATAATTTGACCATTTATGGTCCAATTTTCGTCTTAGAAGTAAAAATTACATTCATTTAATATTGAAAAAGGTGTTACCCTTGTTAATATTAAAATTGGTTAACCAAGGGTTAATCAAAATGATAAGGTTAAAAATTATACCAAAACATATCTAAATACTATTAGACAATGTTATTAAAATCATATAATACCTTATCTTAGAATCCATGTATATTTGGAGGCATTTGGATTAAGAATTAATTTATTATAATTCAATCTTTTGACATACTTCAAAAGTGACCCTCAACTCAATTATAAATTGCCATCTCCTGCCTCACTTATTCACACCACATTGAGCCTTATATCATGACAAAAAATTTCAAATTTCCCATATAAATTACCTAGAAAAATTATAGATCTTCTTTTCTTCCCAAAATACCAACCATAGAACACTTTGGAGATCTAATGGAGTTGTTTCAAAGAAGATTAAATCACCTTACCTGATCACTTTCTTTTGTACACATAATTAAATCCTATAAATATATAATATGTATCATCAAATAATAAATTCAATATACTCCATATGGTGAAATATTATTATTTTTATTAACATTTTGTTATAAACCATCTTTCCTATCAAATAATAAGTTATGGTATTGCTCGTGTATATGTATGGATTACCATCTCTACATAGAGATAAAATTCATTTTTGATCAATTTATTTTATGGATGGGTATTATGATGGGTTTAATTTATATTTATATTATATTTATGACACAATTATACTTCAAGAAAAAAAATCTTTTCTTCCTTAATAACATCTAATCCTTTGAGAAATGATAACCGTAACGACCCAAACTTATATTAATGAAAATTAATATCGATCTAATTCAATTTTATTATTATGTAAAACGGTTATATAAAATATAAGAATATACAAGTTTTTTTGTTTTTGGACTGTAAAATACCGTTAAAAATTGTTACAATTGATAATATAACCGTTGAACAGTTATCATTTGATTAGTATAAATATAGGGCTTTAAAAAATACAATTTACTTAGATAACAGAAGTGATGACCTCATCTAGTAGAATTTCTCTATATGAATCCCATTTTTTAGTGCTCTGAAAGGAGTTATAATCACTAGGCTTCGCTCTTGACCAACCCTAATCCGAGCTTCAACATGTTAAGCTAGAACAGAACTGCCTACAGAAGAAGTGGGAGTTAATAGAGATTACCACACGAGCGATGTTGTCCAAGCCCCCTCAAGAGTTTTTCATAATCTCACACATTACCCTTATTTATTGTGCAGGTGTTATAAGGTTTTATTTAATATGACACCAACACTATGATTATGTACATTATTTTTTTATAAATAATATACATTCATTTTATTATTGTTACTTTGAAAATGGTTTTTAAACTACAAATAGTATTTTTGGTTAATATTTAATTAAGAAGTATATTTTTATTAATTAATGGTTTTTTAATTAAATAATATTTAATATAAATATTATTACTATATTAAATTTTATTAAATATAATTGATCATTCCATTTTTATATAGTTATACTTTTTATTATGGTTTGAAAGTTGTATTTTTCAATACCGAGGAATTTTCAATAAATGTCGGTTTTTATTTTAAAAGTAAAAATTGAAATATTTATAAAATTATTTAGATAAAATGAATATTATTTTTGGATTCATGATTTCAAAATTAGCTGATGATTAATTTTTCATAATTTTCTAAGACAGTTAAATTTTTGGGTAAAAATTAAATACCGTTTAAATATACATTGTGTTTTATGACATCATAAAGACAAAATAGAGATGTAATAAAATAATAAAAAAGTTTTATTCAGCCAATATATGTTTTAACTTTAAAATAATGTTATTTTATATTTATTTTATTAATTTTATGGTGCATTAGTGGACCCTCCAAGACCTACAAAATATTTTTTACTTTTTAAAATTGTTTCCTTGAGAGTGTGACTCTCCTTCACATGAGAAATCCTAATATTTTAATAATTTATTCCATTGGAATTATAAAATATTTTTTTAAACTCCCCTTTGTAAAAAACCGTGGGTTGTTTTGTGGTTTTGAATATTTAATTATATATATTCCAAAACCTAACTTTTTTAAATATTAAAGAATTCCTCTTTCTTTTCCTATATAAACCCATGAAAGCTACCAATTATCTTCCCCGAAAATCCTTGTATCACATCACTAATATTCCCTAATATCTATAGAAGCATCCTAAGGTTCCCCAATCTCTCAATAATTCCCTCCTCAAGCTCTTGATGTCACACACTTCCAAGTAAGGGATTCCTCTCTTTCCTTCTTTATTTATGAACAAGTTTCCTTATATTGTTATTCCCCTATTATTTTCAATTAGAAATTTTGGGGTATGATTTTAAACCTCCCCTATAATTCCCTCCTAACATTTTAATTATGAGATACCACTTTCTATATTCTTCATGCCTCCCTTGTACACCCGTTTCCATGCCAAAATTCTGTAGGGGATTTCGCTCTCTTCATTTACATTCAAGAAATTCTTTTATATTATGCATCTAAATTACATTACATATGTTATGATATTATGTTCCATTACCACTTACTATAAATTTAATGTATAAATTATGAGATACCACTTCTCTCTCATCAACCCATTTCATGATTTTTATTTGATGTCATTATGCTGATGAAGTTTCACCAAAATTTCCCATGCCAAAATCACCATGTTATTGAAAACCATTCCCATTTCTCCATCAAGGGTATTCACGTCTATACACATATACTTGATGATTGAGGAATTTAATTTATGTATTCCATATATCTTATTCTTGGAATAAATTATGACGTTTGATGAATCCATGTTGTATGATCTATGTGGAACACATGTGCATGAAATGAAATGATTAAGAAGGGTGAACCCTGATAACACTTTAATGAATTGGGTAAATATTAGTATCTTGATAAATAATTTTAAATTAGGGTTTAATCATTATAATTAAAGTTCAATGATGTTTTACGCATTCTACATGTGAAATGAGCCCTAGATCATGCTAATATTATGTTAAATGTTGTTAACATTTCTCCATGATATGATAATCATGCTATATAGTGACTTTATGTTCGTGTTTCCCTTATGATTCATTGATATTCCTATTTTAAAACATGTATTTTATTCTTTATGTTATTACTTGTTTACTCCTTTACTGGGATTTTTAGCTCACCCCTTTTTTATGATTGTCCTCAGGTTATCCCATGGAATGCTAAGTAAGAAGGAAAGATGCGGCCATATAAAAGAAGTTTTCAAAAAATATGTTGTATTTTATGTCTTAGGTTTTCATAGAATGTCCCTAATTTCCCAAGACACTAGGCCTCTCTATCCCAAAGATGTATTAATTGAAATTTTATATAATTAATCATGTTTATGTGTGTAATAAAGAGGAGGGTTGTTATAGTTGGCATCAGAGGATATATTTATTTATTGTTGGGAATAGGATTAGAAAACCCTAGTGAAAGCCTTAAGGATAACAATAATCATAATGAAAACATCCATAAATATTGTGTAGTATAGATTAAGTGGTTTATCAATCAAATACATCCCTTTCTGGATACAAAAAAGTAGAGGTGGATCTAACACAGACGCATCTAGGGGTAAAACCCAAAAACACTGCTTTGAGTTAGAATTGAATAAGAAATGGTTCACAAAAAACAGGCCTTGCTGCACTCTTGGTTCGACACCCCCGGGGGATATGAATTGGTAAATTAATAATCTCAGTATGAACCATTTTTAAGGGAATAAAAATTCCCCTAAGAATATATTTTGGGAAGTAGATTATGAATAACATAAATTGAATCATATAAATTCATAAGCTATGGAAATAAATGTAATTTATAAGTTATCCCCTTTTTTCATTGGATTCCACTTTATGTGTTACCCCTAAATTTCCTTTTATTACATCCAATGACTGGTAATAGGAGGAATCATGCTAACAAACAATGTGATGACCAATGTGATGAATTTTCTAATGAGATACCCAATTTGATGGGAGAGTGAATCACAAACTTTTTCATGATACTCTCTTAGTTAACTCATGTTTTAAATAGAAACATGAGTCAATATGATCTTCCAACCCCCCACCTCTAGGAATGAAAAATCCACAATCGAGAGCTTCATGAGAAAAATGACTCCTACATTCAATGGACCATCTAATCCCTCAACTGCTGAACAATTGATCAACCCTATTGAGAAGTTATTCTCCATACTTAAATGTTTTAAAAAAGAGATGTTTCTTTAGGTTGCTTATCATATGGAGGGTGAAGCTGATCAATGGTGGAAATTGATAATAAATATGAAGCCTATGGAAGGGATTGAGGCATTGGAAGGGAATGATTCCAGATTTTGTTTGATAAATATTTTCCTCACACCTTCTAAATTTAGATGGAAAGATAATTCGTTTCCCTCAAGAAAAATATGAAAAATCCATCAATGTGTATGAGGAAATCTTTACAAGGAATGCACTATATTCCTACGACTTTGTTACTACCCCCTAATGCAAGGTTGGCTGCTTCTTTAGTGGGGTAAAACCTAGCCTACAGAAAGACCTAGCAATCAGTGATTTTGACAGATATGAGGAAATTGTCTGATGTGACCTCAAAGTCGAAATGGAAATCGATGAATCTCATGGGTACATGGGGATAGGAATCTGAAAGTGGACTTTAATTCTAGAGGTTTGATGGATAAATCCAACATTACTAAGAAATTCTAGTACCCAACTTGCCAAAGGTGCAGAATGAAGCACCCTATAAATTTCCTAAAGTAGAAGAGGACACGCTGCAGGTGTGGAAGAGAAGGGAACCTAGCCCTTAATTTACAACAAGAAAAAATAGCTACTGCGAAAGTGGAAAGGAACGCTCAGTTTGACTCTCACCACATTGTTCATTGCTACAAATACAAAGAATCGGGGCACTTTACAAACTAGTTCTCTAAGCCAAGCATTTTTAGGCAACCAAAAACCTCCAAGGTATCAAGGGAGAGAATTTTCTATCAATATCACTGAAGAAAATCTCGAAAACAAAGTGGTGATAGGTATGCTAGTTATTCATTCAAGAATATAAAACATACATTCTTATTCCAGTTTTACACATTTGTTTACATCTTGAAAGATTATTATAATAATATCACACCACCACAAATCATGTATGTAGTGATGTAGGTGAGAAAAAAAAATGGGGAAATCATTGATTCCCATGAATATAACTGCTCCCCTATCACAATTTTTGGATTGAACTTCCCGACGAACCACATTATACTCCCTCTAGTGGAATTTGATGAAATTATTTTCATGGATTGGTTTCCCTATATAGAGCTAAGATAAATTTCTGTGAGAGGGAAATCACTCTCCATATGGAGAATCGACCCCTGATTTTATATAAGTGAAAGGAGTATGATGAATCTTCGTTAGCACCATCATCTCAAGCGTGGATATTATTTCCCTATGAGCACACGTATCTTGCTCATATGATTGAGTCTAAGGAAGCAAATATCCTTCAAGAAATGCATATTGTGATGGAATTCCCTAAAGTTTTTCCTAATGAATTTCCTTGTATTACTCCTAGAAGAGATGTTGAATTTTTGATTGATCTTATACCTAGGGAATTTCCTATATCCAAAAATCCATATGAAATGGCTGTTGTGAATCTTGAGCACCTAAAGAAAAAACTGTTGGAGAATCTTGATAAAGGGTTTATACGCCCAAGTGCTTCACCATGGGGTGCATCAGTCCTCTTCGTTAAGAAGAAGGATGGGTCAATGTGCCTTTACAGTGATTATCGTGAGCTCAACTAAATCAGGATAAAGAATAAGTATCCTATACCATGAATTGAAGACTTGTTCAATTAGTAATGTGGATAACAATACTTCTCCAAGGTGGATCTATGATCAGTATATTATCAAGTAAGGATGAAGAAATAGGATATCCCCAAGACTACTTTTCGTACAAGGTATGAGCACTATTATTTCATAGTAATGCCTTTCGTACCCACTAATGCTCCAAATATCTTCATGGACATGATGAATAAAGACATTATATATAACCTCATCAAATTTTTGGTAGTCTTTATAGATTATATTCAAATAAACTCCAAAACCAAGGAGGATCTTTAGGAGCATCTAAGAACTGTACAAGCGACCTTAAAAAGGGAGAAGATCTATGAAAAGTACATCAAGTGTGAGTTCTAGTTGAATAAAGTCTCTTTCTTAGGTCATATCATCATAAGAAATGGTATATCTCTGGATCCCTCTAAGATATATGCAATTGATGGATGGATGAGGCCAATATCTTTGGTGGATATCCGTAGCTACCTTGGGTTAGTTGGATATTATCGCCGATATGTGAGAAATTTCTCATGATTTTCAAACCATATTACTAAGATAACTATAAAGGGATTCATGTTTTCTTGGAGTGATGAATAATATTAGAGCTTCAAGGAGTTGAAAATCAGGCTTATATCTGTGTCTGTTCTAACACTATGCACAAGTGGAGAAATTTTCGTGGTACTCAGTGATACTTCGAAGAAGGTTATAGGCTGTGTGTTGATGCAAAATGACAAAGTCAATGCCTATTATTCAAGGAAAATTAAAGTTCATGATCAAAACTATCCAATACATGATCTGATGTTGGCTATAGTAATCTTCACATTAAAAATTTAGGGATATTACCTATTTGGTGAGAAGTGTGAAATATATACGGATCACAAAAGCCTCAAGTATATATTCACACATAAAAAGTTGAATATGCACCAACAAATATGGTTAGAGCTGATAAAAGGATATGGCGACTCAATCAATTACAACCCTAGGAAAGAAAAAAGGCATCAAATGATCTAAGTAGAATGGATCCAACGATTCTATAATTGATGAGAATTTAAAAGGATCCAATCTTCTTGGATTTGATGAAGATAGACATGAGAGTCTTAAATAAGGGAACATCATCAATAATTACACAAATGATTGCTCAACCATGTCTTTTGTAAATGTTAATGGATGCTCAGAAGAATGATGTGGGAAATCATAATAAAGTGGAGACTACCAGAAAAGGTAAATCATTTAAGTTCAATGTTAATGGAGAATGAATTTTTATATTTGGGTAAAGACTATGTGTTCCATACAATAAGAATTTAAAGAAAGATATTTTGGATGACCCACATAGTAAAAATTTCTACATTCACCTAGGAAACACAAAGATGTATTGAGATCTATGAGAGCATTATTGGTGGGATAACATAAAGAAGAAGATCTATGAGTATATATCAAAGTGACCGGTATTTCGGAAAGTGAAGGTTGGGAGGTAGAAGTTTAAGAGGACAATGAATCCATTTTCCATACCAACATGGAAATGAGATAACATCACCATGGACTTTGTCATTGGACTTCTGAAGACATCAAAAAAATGCTATCTGGGTTGTTGTGAATCATCATAGAAATAATTCACACTTCATTGAAATTTGAGAGGATGTATCATTTGATCAACTTGCACAAATATAAATCAGTGAAGTGGTAAGGATGCATGGAGGTACACTATTGATTGTATCTGATCAAGATCCAAGATTCACCTCTATGTTCTAGAAGAGTCTCCAACACACTATGAATACTAAGATGAACTTCATTATGAATTATAATCCTCAAACTGATGTCCAATCTAATAGGAATATCCAAACACTTGAGGACTTGTTGAGGGCTTTCTCAATAGATATCAAAGGAGGATGATATCAATATCTTCCTCTAGTTGAGTTATCTTACAATAACAATTTACCCTCAATCATCCAAATGGATCCTTGTAAAGCACTTTTTGGGAAGAGGTGTAGAACATTGGCATGTTGTGATGAAGTTAAGGAGAGAAAACTCCTAGGTCAATGAATGGTTGACGAAATGATGGAGAAGGTTAAGACCATCAAGCAAAACATTAACGCTTCTCAAAGCCGACAAAAGAGATTTGTTGATAACCATCGACGAGACATATAAATTGATATTGGAGACTGAGTCTTCCTCAATATATCACCGTGGAAGAGAGTTATGTGATTTGGGAGGAAGGGAAAGCTTAGTCCATGGTATATCATCCTTTTTGAGATCATTGATCACATTGCACCCGAGACCTATTGACTAACACACCCACCAAACCTATCTTAATTACATAATGTATTCCATGTATCACTATTGAGTAAGTACATAACTGACCCATCACATGTACTCAATCCAGAGGTGGTACCATTGGAGAATGACCTCTCATATGAATAAACGACAGTGAAGATCTTAGATCGCAAGGAAAAAGTTATAATAAATAATAAAATGCCCCTCATAAATTTGTTGTAGAGAAACCATATGTTTGAAGAAGAAATGTGGGAATCAGAGGAAGAGATGAATCAGAGGTACCCTCATCTATTTTAGTGTGGGAAAATGAAATTTCAAGTGCGAAATTTATTAAGGGGGGAAGATTGTAACAAACCAAACTTTAGTTAATGGAAATTCCTCTTGATCTAATAAAATGTATTGTGATGAAAAATGATTTCAAAAAAAATGCACATCCCTGATTTTATGTTTTTGGATTTTAAAATACAATTATGAATTGTTACCATCGCTAATATATCCATTTAATAGTGATCACATGATTAATATAAATATAGGGCTTTAACAAATTCAATTTACTCAGACAAAGGAAGTGATGACCTCATCCAGTAGAATTTCCCCATACGAATTCCATCTGTCAGATCTCAGAGAGGAGGTATAATCACTGTTATTCACTCTTGACCAAGACAAAGCTGAGGTTTAACACATTAATATTGAATTGAACTAGCTATAGAAGAAGTGGAAGTTAGTAGAGATTACCACCGAAGGAATGTTATCCAAACCACCCCAAGAGTTTGTCACCATCGTACACCTCACCCTTAGGTATTATGAAGGTTTTATAAGGGGTTATGTAACAAGACCCTAGCACTATGATTGTGTGAATTATTTTTTTATGAATAATATACATTCATTTTATTATTGTAACTTTGTAAATGGTTTTCAAAGAACAAATAGTATTTTTATTTAAAATTCTATTCAAAAATATATTTTTATGAATTAATATATTTTTGAATTAAATAATAATTTAATAAAATATTATTACTAAATTAAATTTTATTAAATAAAATTGATCGTAAAAATTTTATACAATTATAATTTTTATTAAGGTTTGAAAGCTGTTTTTGTCAAAACCCATGAATTTTAGATAAATGTCAGTTATTATTTTAAAAGTAAAAATTATCATATTTAGAAAATTATTTAGATAAAATGAATATTATTTTTGGATTTAGGATGTTGAAATTATCTAATAGTGAATTTTTCATAATTTTCTGATACAATTGAATTTTTGTGTAAATATTAAATACCGTTAAAATATAAAATGTTTTTTATGACCTCATAATGACCCAATAGTGATGTAATAAAACAATATAAAAGGGTTATTTGAACAATATATGTTTTTCCTTTAATGTAATTTTATTTTAGTTTTGTTTGATTAATTTTATTGTTCCTTAGTGGACCTTACAAGACTTATAAAATATTTTAACTTTTTAAAATGGTTTGTTTGAGAGTGTGACTCACCTTCACATAATCAAGCCTAATATTTTAATAATTTCTTCCATTGAACTTATAAAATAATTATTTCCACTCCCATTTGGGAAAAAACATGGTCAATAATAATGGTTTGGTTTGTGGTTTTGAATATTTAATTATATAGATTCCAAAACCTATGTTTGTGAAATATTAAACAATTACCCTCTACATTCCTATATAAACCCACCCAATATACCTCTTCTCTTCACTAAAATCCCTATTAGAACGCACATAATATTCCCTCCCCTATTCAAAATCCCCGCAAGGTTCCCCAATTTTTGAAGAATCCCCTACTGAAGCTCTTGATATCACAAAATTCCAAGTAATGGATCACCACGTTCCTTCCTTCCTTATTTATGACCCAGATTACTTATATTGTTATGCCCCTTTTATTTTCTATTAAGAATGTTGGGGGTATGATTTATCACCTCCACTATAATACCCTACTTATGTTTTAACGATTAAATACCTCTTTCTCTTTCATTAATACCTCCCATGTACACATGTTACCTTGCAGAAATTCCATAAGGGATTTTGCTCTCCTCATTTACATTCAAGAAATTCTTTTATATTATGCATCTAAATTACATTACATATGTTGGGATATTATGTTATATTACCCCCTTAATATCAATTTCATGTATAAATTATGATATAACTGTTTCTCACTCATCAACCCATTTTACGATTTGTATTTGGTTTCGTTATGCTACCAAAGTTACACCAAAATTTCCCATTCTAAAATCATCATGTAAGGGAATACCATACCCATTTCTCCATTAATGGTATTAAATTTTATGCACATATACTTTTTTATTGAGGAAATAAATTTATTTATTCCACATCTATTATTCATGGAATAAATTATGACGTTTAATGAATCCATGTTGTAGGATCTATGTGGCCGACTTATGTATGAAATGAAATGATTATGAAGGGTGCACCTTGATAGCACTCCAATGAATTGGGTAAAGATTAGTATCCTGATACATCATTTGAAATTATGGTTTAATCATTATAATTCATGTGAAGTGAGTTTTTACTCATGATCCATGTTCAATTATCCTTGTCTCATTCTAATATCATATTAAATGTTGTTTTCACATCTCCATGTTATGATAATCATGCTATATCATGCCTTTATGTTCATGTTTCCCTTATTTTCCCTTTATATGACTATTTCCTAAAATGTATTGTATTATTCATGTTATGACTTTTTTACTCTTTTATAGGGCTTTTTATCTCAACCCTTTTTTATGTTTGTCCTCAGGTTAACCCATGCGATGCTATGTACGAAGGAATGTTGCTGTCATGTAAAAGATGTTTTCAATAAAGATGTTGTATTTTATGTCTTAAGTTTTCATGTAATGTTCCTAATTTCCTAAGACACTAGACCTCTCGATCCTCAAAGCTATCTTAAGTGCACGTTTATGTAATAAATCATGTTTATGTGTGTAATAAAGAGGGAGGTTATTATAGTGGGTATCATAGGATTGGTTTAGTTATTTTTGGGATTAGGATTAGAAAACCCGAGTGAATGCCTTAGGGATAAGACTACGAATAATAAAAACATCCCTAAAATTTGGTTAGTATAGAGTAAGTGGTTTATGAATAAAATACATCTCTCTTTAGATACAAACAAGTATAGGTAGATCTAGCACATATATATCTAGGGGTAAAACCCAAAAACACAGCTTTGAGCTAGACTCGAATTTGAACTGGTGCATGACAACGGTCCTTGATACAAACATGGTTAGACATTCTGTAACGAGACAAATTTTTTTGAGTAAATTTTGTTCCCTAATTTTTTTGTGGGTTATTTTATTTTTCATTTAATGAAATGAGTATAATTAAAATGAGACCATTGGTTTTCAACTGTTATATGACCGTTGGTCAATATGATCATTGGAAACTAAATGTCAAAATTATTTTCTATAAATACAAGTGATCTTGATTAATTAATATAGAAATAAGATTCGATGGCCCCATCCAGTAGTCTCAGGCCGATCGAAGCCCATCTGACAGAACTCAGAAAGGAGGTAGCACCTTTGGGCTTTGCTCTGGACCAAACCCAAGCCATACTTCATCGTGTGAAGATGGAACAAAATCGCCTTTGTGAGAAGTTCAAGATGATAGAAATCACTACTTGGGCAACATTGGCTGAGCCGCCCCAAGATTATATCACCCTAGAACACCTTACTCTTAGGTCCTATGTAGGTGTTATAAGGGGCCATGTAACGAGACTATAACTGCATTGTGTAATCCTTTGATTTAAAAAAATTGTGATTTCTTCTTATGGGGAAGTTTGTGAATCTCAACTGTCCGAATAAATAGAGCATGTATATTATTGATGCATTTTGGTAAAAAGGACATTTTAAAATATTTATGTAAACCTTAAATAATTAAAAATGTGTAATGATTTTCAAAAAATGGTCTTCTACAGTTGTGTTCAGCATGAAATTTACAATCTAATAAGATCAACGTCATTTTTGATTTATAGTAAATTGTGAATAGTGATTTTACGCTAAAGATTAGTAATGTGACCAAATGGATTAGTAATCTCACTTAAATAAAGTATTAATATAATCTAGTCACTTTGATTAAGTAATGTGATTCAATAAAATATGTAAATAACTGTTTCAGAAATTATTAGTCAAGTATTAGTATTTTCAGGTGAATAGTATTTTTTAATTAAAAGTTAAATTAAAAATATTTAATTATTTTATAAAATTGAGTTCATTTTATAATTCAGAGCATCGATATTAGGTTATGGTGATTTTTGGGGATTTTTTTTCGAAAAAATGATTTTTTCGGTGAATAATGAAAAGACAGTTTTTAGTTTCGAGTGTTTAATGATATCATTAAGGATGTAATAATTATGTAATAATTCCATTAGACTTATGAATAGTAATATAAGGTATTTTTTGTCCCAAGTGTCCAATACCATGGGCAAATACCATGGGCAAGCCCATGGTTTTTTCAATACCACCGACGAGGTGTCCCTTGGCAATTAATGACTTGTCCCCTCACTTATCTTATAAATACCAAAATTTTCCCTCATTATTTTCATTTAAAAATCCTCATCAACGAATTTCTGGTCTCCTTACCTCCCAAATAGTCCTCCCAAGGTTCCCTAAAGCCTCCCAGGGTCCCAAACTTCAAGCTTTCAAAGTTACTCTTCAAGGTAAGTGATCCTACCTCTCTCTTTCTTTTTATGTATTCTCTTTATGTCATTTATTTTAAGCTCAATGTTCTTATGTTGGGGAATAATACTGTACTTTTCATGTTCATATGATGCGATACCCCCTCTTTCTCACATAAATTCATTTTAAGAAGGTTTAAGTGGCGCCGTTAGGCTGCCAAATATTTGTAAGGAATCCTTTCACTCTTCCCATTTTCAAAATTCTACTTTCATGTCAAGAAATTCAAGATCCTTTTTTCCATGTTGGGGTATTATATCTATATTCATCATACTTTAATTTTATGTTCAAATGATGATATACCCTACTTAGTCTCATAAATTCATTGTTTTTGATGTTTTAGGTGACTCCGTTAGGCTGCCGAATTCTCCATAAGAGAAATCTTATTTTTATCTTCCTTTCAGGTTTTTCATTTCTTTTGGTATGTCATTAAAATTTCATTACCATGTTCTTATATCCTTTATATTCTATATCTCTAATATTTTATGGATCATTTATGAGTGGGTGACCAATGTCCCCTATCTTTTCAATGTTTTCTAAAACCCTAAAACACAGCCGTTATGCTGCAGAATTTTCATCTCAAAATGTCTCTCTATATTTATCAAATTGTTTTTTATTAGGTGAATATTAAAATCTCTTTATTATACATGTGTATTCACATATATATCAATATTTTATATTTTAAATTCTGGGATTTACATACATGAAACCTGCTTTCCTTTTCCATGGGTTTAAAATGACATAAAGATCATGTCTTAAAAGCAGTTTTTAAAACGTTATGATTATGAAATGAAACCCATTTATTTTATGCTATATGGGTTATTTATGAAATGTTTTATTATGATATATGTGTATCACATGATAATAAAGAAAAATTTAAGGGTGCACCCTAATAGTGCTCTAATGCATTGGGTAATGATGTAATCTCTGGGGATTACAATTTTAACGATACCTTGGTGAATAACATTGGTAATTTTTTTAAATGACACCTTGGGGATGGACCTTGGTGTTATGTTCATGATTTTATAAGTTAAATGTTTTCGCCACATCGTCAAGTTAGGAATCATGTTCTTTTCATTATGATATTCCTCATGATCTCTTGCTAAATCCTTAAAGTTATTTATCATGACTTTATTGATGTATCTCAAGTTCACATGTAAAATGTTTCCCTTGATTCCCTTACTGGGCCTTATACTCACCCTTTCCTTTGATATATGTTCCTAGTTTATGAGATGAAGTAATGAACTTAGGATGAACAAATGAAGAATCTTTTCAAGTTTTTAAGATTTTTTTTTGTGTTTTCATGTATTAAGTTCCTGGTTCCAAGACACTAAACCTTAAAGATCCTTGGTTTTGTATAATGTAATGAAAGTTTATGTGATAAAAAGGCGGGATACTATAGTTGGTATCAAAGGATGGTTTAGTTATTTGGGGAAAATTAGGATTTTAGAACTTTACAAGGTTTCTTAAGGAAAATATTAAATATAGGAAAACATCCTGGTATTTTGGTGAAGTATTGAGTAAGTTGTTCCCAAAGAAATAAATCCCTGTCTGGATACGAACAAAGAGAGGTGGCTTTGACACAGATGTACCTAGGAGTGAAAAGTATGACAAGGTCTTTCGAGCTTGACCTAGGGTAACCTGGTGCATGACAATGATCCTGGATGCACTCTTGGTTTGACACTCCCAGGGGATATTCTTTGGTAAATTCATAAGCTTAGTATGGACCATTATTAAAGGAACAAAGATAAAATAAAATAAAGATTCACATATAAATATATGATCATGGATAACTTATATTGGAAGCTTGGGGATCACAAGTTAGGATATACTTTTCCTCTAAAATATTATCCTTCTATTATTAAAGTTTCCTTTTCATGATTATTGGTTAAGTATTTAAGCCCCCTAATTATACTTTCTTTTATTATTTAATGGCGGGAAATAGAAGAACATGTACCAAAAACCAATGTGATAGGAAATGTGATGATTGAACTATTAATATGACAGAGATAATAAGATATCAAGTTGAACATATTGTGATTATGCCAAACCACCTATCAAAAATTACAATTAATAATTGGTACCTAGTTGAATGCCCAAATTCATCCAGGAAGACGAAGATGAAGTCTCAAGGATGTTCATCTGATAAAGGTGATAAGGGAACGAAGACCCAATTTCCTTTGTGCAAAAAGTGTGGAAAGAGGCACCAAGGAAAATGTCACAATGGAACTGGGAGATGTCTTATGTGTGGGATGATAGGGAATAAAGTATCCAATTGGTTTTAAAAAATGGATAATGTGATGAATGGAGAAAAGGTTCAATATAATGTACCTTATACTATTCAATGTCGTAAATGTGGAGAATTTGGACATTATCCAAGGCAATGCTCTCTTGGATGGGATGAGAAGTATGATGAGAATGAACAATCTTCAAGGACAGGGGAACAATGCAAGTCCTGTGTTAAGATAGATCATGATAACTGAAGTACATGTAACTTATTCACAATAATTGTCTATGTCATGTTGTATTTTAGTTCGTTCTCTATGAGAATATCTGTAATGTTTTCTATGAACATTGAGTCACTACCTAAGATGGTTTTATATCATTAAAGAAAACATATATTGTTATGTATCACATGTTGATTTTGTGAAGCTATTCTTCTTAAAAAAATGATTAGGGGATTAAAAGATGAATATTATTTTGAAAGATGTTCACTAATTTGGGAACCCTGTATGATCAAGGTAAATATATTACTACGGTATTTTTTTCTGAGAAGTAAAGGTTGACTTATATTTTGAAGAATCAATGAATTTATGGTGAACTTATGGCAATTTAGGTTACTTATGGAAATTATTAACCTATCCTTGGGAAAATGTGGTTAGGTTAGCTACTTTTGTTATAAGATGATAAGAGTGGTTGATGTTGTTTGGAGATGAACGATAAATTTTATCTTGGAAGATTATGTTATTAAATACTTAGGAGTTTTGGGTTCCAATATTAGTTTTGATTATTCTTTTGAATTTTAAGGATGATTTTGTATTTAATGGTCTTTCTGGAACATCGGGTACTCTTGATGAATTTTGGAGATTAATAGTCATATTTCTTTTTATAGAGGATTTTAATATTTGGGGATTATATGATCTCTTACTAACCATTTTAGTTTTAGTTGATGACTAAATACAAAGGAAAAATATAGTTATTATTTTTTGGATTATGTGATTCTCTAGAAGATTAATCTTTTGCTTTTGATGAGACCAAGTCCTTTTGAATGCTCGTTGTTTGGAGAAAATATTAGTCTTAGTGGAAACATATTAAGGGATGAAATTCTACTTGAAGGTAAGTATATTTCCTTATGTTTTTATTCTATGTAGTAAATGATTTCCTCAAAATTATGAAAAGGAATGTAAAACAAAAACGTTGTTGGTGTACATTTTTTACTGGGTAATAAAAGACCATTTAACACATCTTATGTTTGTGATATTCTTGTGGTTAATTTTCTCCTAATCATGTTTTCTATCACTCTCCATTAGAACATGACACATTATTTTCTCTTCCATATCAATGTTTTCCTACATGGAATCCTAGTATGGGTTAACTTAGGTGACCTTTGTACTTCCCTTTCTTTCTTTTAAAGTAAAAGTTTTACTGAATCTTTTTCGAATGTGGGACTTTCAATGAGATTTCCAAGCACAATTTTAAAAATGCGAGGACACAATTTCTTAAGGGGGGAAGATTTTAACGACCCAGAATTTTTTGGGTAAATTTGTTCCCTATTTTTTTGTGGGTTATTTTATTCTTCATTTAATAAAATGAGTATAATTAAAATGAGACCATTGGGTTTCAACTGTTATATGACCATTGATCAATATGACTTTTGGAAACTAAATGTAACAATTATTTTCTATAAATACAAGTGATATTGATTAATTAGTATAGAAAGAAGATTCGATGGCCCCATCCAGTAGTCTTGGGCCGATCGAAGCCCATCTGACGGAACTTGGGAAGGTGGTGGCACCTTTGGGCTTTGCTCTGGACTAAACCCAAGCCGAAATTCATCATGTGAAGCTGGAACAGAATCGAATTTGTGAGAAGTTCAAGCTGATAGAAATCACTACTCAGGAAATGTTGGCTGAGCGGCCTGAAGATTCTATCACCCTAGCACACCTTACTCTTAGGTCCTATGATGGTGTTATAAGGGGATATGTAACAAGACCGTAACTGCCTTGTGTAATCCTTTGATTTAAATAAAAATTGTCATTTCTTTTTATGGTAACGTTTGTGAATCTCAAGTGTCCGGATAAATATAGGATGTATATTATTGATGAATTTTGGGGAAATTGATTTTTAAAATATTTATGTAAAACTTAAATAATTAAAAATGTGTAATAATTTTCAAAAAATGGTCTCCTACAGTTGTGTTTAGTATGAAATTTAGAGTCTAATAAGATCAACTTAATTTTTGATGAATAGTAAATTATGAATAGTTATTTTATGCTTAGGATTAGTAATGTGACTAAATGGATTAGTAATCTCACTTAAAGAAAGTATTAATATAATTTAGTCATTTTGATTAAATAATGTGATTCAATAAAATAGGTAAATAACTTTTTCAAAAATTATTAGTCAAGTATTAGTTTTTTGAGGTGAATAGTGTTATTTAATTAAAAATTAAATTAAAAATATTTATAAAATTAATTTTATAAAATTGAGTTCATTTATGAATTTAGAGCATCAATATTACGTTATGGTGATTTTTGGGGATTTTTCTGGAAAAAGTGAATTTTCAGTGAATAGTGAAAATACAGTTTTTATATTCTAGTGTTTAATGACATCATTAAGGATTTAATAATTATTTAATCATTCTGGTCGACTTATGAATAGTAAGATAAGTTATGATATGTCCCAAGTTTCCAATACCATGGGCAATCCCATGGTTTTTCCAATACCACCGATGAGGTGTCCCTTGGCCATTAATGACTTGTCCCCTCACTTCTCTTATAAATACCAAGACTTTACCTAATTATTTTCATTTAAAAATCCTCATAAATGATGTTTTGGTCCCCTTAACTCCCAATGAGTCCTCCCAAGGTTCCCTTATGCCTCCCAAGGTCCCACAATTCAAGATTTCGAAGTTACTCTTCAAGGTTAGGGATCCTACCTCTCTCTTTCTTTTCATGTATTCTCCTTTATGTCATTTATTATAAGCTCCATGTTCTTATGTTGGGGATTTTATTTTATATTCAACCTTCTTTAATTTTCATTTTCATATTCGGAGAGACCCCCTATTTCTCTCATCAATTCATTTTACGAATTTTTATGTGGCGTCGTTAGGCTGCTGAATTTTTGTAAGGGAACCTTTCACTCTTCCCATTTTCAAAGTTCTACTTTCATGTAAAGTCTTTCAAGTTCCCTTTTCTAGGTTGGGGTATTATCTCTATATTCATAATATTGTCCTTTTATTTTCACATGATGAGATACCCTATTTAATCTCATCAATTCATTTTTTTGAAATTTTATGTGACCCCATTAGGATGCTGAATTCTTTATAAGAGAAATCTTATTTTTATCTTCCTTTCAAATTTTTCATTTCATATGGTATGTCCTTGAATATTCATTAACACGTTCTTATATCCTTTATATTATTTCCCTATACTATTTTATGGATCATTTATGAGTGGGTGACCCATGTACCCTCTCTTTTTAATGTTTTCTAAAACCCTGAAACATATCCGTTATGCTGCAGTATTTTTATCTCAAAATGTCTCTCTCTTTTTCTCAAATTCTTTTATTTTATTAAGTTAATACTAAAAAATCTCTCTTCTACAGAGGTATTCAAATATATATTAAAATGTTCTATTTTAAATTATGGGAATTACATACATGAAACCCACTTTCCTTTTATGTGGGTTTAAAATGACATAAAGTTGATGTCTGAAAAGAAAATTTTAAAACGTTATGATTATAAAATGAAACCCATTTATTTTATTCTATATGGGTTATCTATGAAATTTTTTATGATGATATATGTGTCTCACATGAAAATAAAGACAAATTTAAGGTTTCTCCCTGATAGCGCTCCAATGCATTGGGTAATGATGTAATCGCTAGGGATTACAATTTTAACGATACCTTGGTGAATAACCTTGGTAATTGTTTTTAAATGACACCTTGGGGATGGACCTTGGTGATATGTTCATGATTGTGAATGTTAAATGTTTTAGCCACATCATTAAGTTATGAATCATGTTCTTTTCATTATGATATACCTCATGATCTCTTCCTCAATCCTTAAAGTTATTTATCATGACTTTATTGATATATCTCAAGTTCACATGTAAAATGTTTCCCTTGTTTCTCTTACTAGGCCTTCTGCTCACCCTATCCTTTGATGTATGTTCCTAGGTTATGAGATGCAGTAATGAACTTAGGATGAACAAATGAATAAGATTTTCAAGTGTTTAAGAATAATTTTGTATTGTGTTGTCCTGCATTAAGTTCCTAGTTTCCAAGACAATAAACCTTAAAGATCCTTGGTTTTGTATAATGTAATTAAAGTTTATGTGATAAAAAGGAGGGATGATATACACTCCCAAGGGATATTATTTGGAAAATTCATAAGCATAATATGTACCATTATTAAGGGAATAAAAAATTCCCCTAAGAATATATTTTGGGAAGTAGATGATGGATAACATAGATTGAATCCTATAAACTCATAAGTTCGAGAAAGAAATGTAATTTATAAGTTAACCCTTTTTGTTATTAGATTCCCATTTATGTGTTACCCCTATCTTTCCATTTATTCTTTCCAATGGCTTGTAATAGGAGGACTTAGGCTAACAACCAGTGTAATGATCAATGTGATGACTGTTCTAATGAGATTCCCAATCCAATGGGAGTGGGAATCACAAACTTGTCATGATACACTCTCAATTATCTAAATAATTTTATAGAAACATGGTTTTATAGGATCATACAACCCCCCCCCCCCAGAATGAACAAGCCGCAATTGATATCTTCATGAGACAAAGGCCTCATACTTTCAATGGATCATCTGATCCCCCAGTCGCCAAACAATGGATCAACTCAATTGATAAGATCTTCTCCATCCTTCAATGTTTCGAAAAAGAGAAGGGTTTTTAGGATGATTATTGTATGGAGGATGAAGCTAATTAATAATGTAAATTGATCAAAAATATGAAGCCTGGGGAAGAGATCAAGGCATCAGAATGGAATGATTTTTAGAAAATATTTTTTGATAAATATTTTTCTCCCACCCTCTGACTTAAAATGGAAATAAAATTCCTTTCCCTCAAGCAAATAGATTCTGAATCCATCAGAGCGTATGAGGAATAATTCACAAGGCGTACAAAATATGCCTACAACTTTTTCATTACCCCCGAATGAAATGTTGGACTCTTCTTTGGTGGGATAAAACCTAGCCTATGTAAATCCCTAGTGATCTATGACTTCAATATCTATGAGGAAATTATCTAATGTTCTATCAAAGTAGAAATGGAGATCGATTAATATTATGGGTGTCATTGGAATAAGAAGAAAAACACGGACATTAACTACGGAGGTATGATGGATAAATCCATTGGTGATTAGAAATTCAAGCACCCTACTTACCAAAGGTGTGGAAAGAAGCACCCTAGAAATTTCTAGAAGGGGATGAGGGCATGCTTTAGGTGTGGAAGAGAAGGGAACCTGGCTATTAATTGCGGACAAGAAAAACCCTCTACTGTGACAGAGGAAAATAACATTCCATTCGACCCTTAACAAATTTTTTATTGATTCAACTACAAAGAACCAGGGAACTTTGAAAACTAGTGCTCAAAGACAAGGGTTTAAGAGGAAACCAATAACCTATAAGGCACCAAGGGTGGGATTTATCCATCACTACCCATGAATCAAATCCTGAAAATGTAGTGGTGACAGTTATTGTAGTTATTCATTCAAGAATAGTGAATGTAATTTTTTATTCTGGTTCTATGGATTCGTTTATATCTCAAAAATTTAGTAGGACAATCCCAACACCACCACAAATCATAGAAGTAGAGATGTCAATGAGAAAGGAAAATAGGGAAATCATAGCATCCCATGAATATAACTCCTTCTATGTCACAATTTGTGGATTGAAATTTTCAACAAACCTTATCTTACTCCCTCTTATGGAAGTTGATGCAATTCATTGCATGGATTGGATTTCCCTATATTGAGCTAACATATATTTCCGTTAGAGGGAAATCTCTCTCCATATGGAGAATCGACCCCCGATTCTGTACAAGTGTAAGGAGGAGGATGAATATTATTTTGCACCATCATCTCAATAGTGGATATTACTGCCCTATGATCATGCATATCTTTCTCAGATAATTAAGTCTAAACAAGAAACCATCCTTGAACACATACCTATTGTGAGGGAATTCACTGAACTATTTTCCTATAGAATTTTTTGGTCTTCCTCCTAGAAGAGATGTTGAATTCTCGATTGATCTTATACATGGGGTGTTGAAAATATCCCAGACTCCCTATATAATGGTTTTTGTGGAGCTTGAGGAGATAAAGAAACAACTAAAGGAGAACATGGATAAAGAGTTTATAGGACCAAGTGCTTCACCATGTTGTGCACCGGTCTACTTCGTCAAGAAGAAGGATGGGTCATTGAGCCCTTTCATTGATTATCATGGGGTCAAAAAAATCATGATAAATAACAAGAATCCTCTTCCATGAATTGATGGCTTGTTAGATTAACTACATGGAGAACATTAATTCCCCAAGGAAGATATACGGTTGAGGTATTATGATGTAAGGGTGAAGAAGGAGGTTATCCCAATGACTGCATTTCCTACAAGGTATGGGAACTAATAATTCCTAGTAATTCCATTCAGACTAACTAATTATCTTGAAATATTCATGGACATGATTAACAGAGTATTTTGAGATTACCTCAAAAAAAATTTGGTAGTCTTTATAGATGATATTCTATTATACTCCAAAACCAAGGATGAGCATGAGGAGCATCTAATAACTGTACTAGAGAACTTGTGAAAGGAGAAACTCTATGAAAAGTACAAAAAGTGTGAGTTCTGGTTAAGGGAAGTATAATTATTTGGTCATATCTCAGAAGCAATTCGATATTTTTGGATCCAACCAACACAAATGAAATTAAAGGATGGACGAGGATAACATCGGTGATAGCTATCTATATATTCCTTGGGTTATATGGATTTTATCATTGATTTGTGAGAAATTTATCATGATTGTAAAATCCACTAACCAAGATGACTCGGAAGGGAATTTTGATTCCTTGGAGTGATGAATGTGAAGAGAGATTCACGGAGTTGAAAAAAAGGTTTATCACTATTCTCATTCTCACACTACCCACAAGTGGATAACTTTTCATGGTATTCAGTGATGATTCAAAAAAGGGACTGAGATGTGTGTTGTTGAAAAATGACAAAGTCATTGCTTATGCTTTAAGGAAATTGAAATTTCATGCAGAAAACTATACAACAAATGATCTGGGGTTGGATGCAGTAATATTTTCTTTAAAAATTTGGCGACATTACCTCTTTCGGGAGAAGTGTCAAATATATACGGATCCCAAAATCCTCAAGTATATATTTAGACAGAAAGAGTTGAATATGTGCCAACGAAGATAGTTAGATCTGATCAAATACTATGAATACTCAATCCATTACCACCCATGGAAAGTAAACATGGTGGAAGATGATCTAAGCAGAAAGAACCGAATGATTCTGTCATTGATGAGAATTGAAAAGGATCCAATCTTCTTAGATTTGATGTAGATGGACATAATAATCACAAACAAGGGAACATCATCAATCCTTTAATAAATTATTTCTCAATTGTATCTTTTGGAAAGGTTAAAGGATGATCAAAAGGATGATCTTGGAATTAAAAAGAAATAAGAAACTATCAGAAAATGGAAATCCTAAGAGTTCAATTTTAATGAAGAACGAATTGTGAGATTTTGGTCAAGAATATGTATTCCATCAAATCTGGAGTTAAAGAAGGTACTTTTTGATGATGCACATAGTTCAAATTACTCCATTTACCCAGGAAACACAAAGATGTATTGAGATATACAAGAGAATTATCGGTGGGATAACATAAAGAAGGAGATCAATGAGTATACATCAAAGTACATAGTATGATAGTAAGTGAAGGCTGAGATGTATAAGTCTAAGGGGATGATGCAACTGTTACCCATACCAACATGGAAATGGGAGAAAATAACCATGGACTTTGTCACCAAACATATAATGATATCCAAAGTAAACAATGATATCTGTGTTGTTGTGGATCGTCTTACAAAGACTTCACACTTCATTGAAATTTGAGAGGATTTCCCATTGGATCTACTGGCACAGATATACATCAAAGAAGTGGTAAGGCTACATGGAGTTTCACTATTGATTGTACCCGATTGAGATCCAAGAATCACCTTTATGTTCTGGAAGAGTCTCCAACACAGTCTGAATACTGAGTTGAACAACAGTATGTCTTATCATCCTCAAACTGATGTCCAATCTAAGGGGACTATCCAAAAACATGATAGGACATGTTGAGGGCATTATAAATTGAGATCAAAGGAGAATGGGATCAACATCTTCCTCTGGTTGGGTTTCTTAAAATAACAGTTTCCACACAAGCATCTAAATGGCTCCTTATGAAGACCTTTATGGGAAGATGTGCAGAACACAGAAATGTTTGATGAAGTTGAGGAGAAAAAACTCCTAGGTCCAGAAATGGTTGAGGAAATGGTGGAAAAGGTTAAGACCATCTAGTAGGGCATTAAAACTGATCAGAGTCAATGAAATATCTATGATGATAATCATCTAAGAGAACCAGAGTTTAATATTAGAGGCATGCTATTCCTCTAAAAATCATTGTGCAAGAGAGTTATGAGTTTTGGGAAGAAGGGAAAGATTAGTCCAAGGTACATAGGCCCTTTTGGGATCATTGATCGAATTGGAGCATTGGCCTATTGAATGGAACTCCCACCAAACCTATCTTAAGTACATGATGTATTCCATTTATCACTCTTGAGTAAGTGCATACATGACCCACTACTTGTACTCAATCTAGAGATGGTACCATTGGTGAATGACCTCTCCTATAAAGAGAACCTGCTGAAGATCATAGATCATTGGGAAAATTTTCTATAAAATAAGACAATACCCCTCATCAAAGTGTTGTGGAGAAACCAAAAGTTTGAAGAAGTAATGTGGGAATCATTGGAAATGATGAAGCAGAGTTACCCTAATCTGTTTTAGTGTGGGAAAAAAAATTTCAAAGGCGAAATTTCTTAAGGGGAGAATATTTTAATGACCGAAACTTTTATTAATGAAAATTCATCTTGATCAAATAAATGTCTTATTATGTAAATTGGTTATATAAAGTAAATGCACTTTATTGGTTTTCTGTTTTGGTATTTTAAAATACCCTTATGAATTTCTACCATTTCTAATATAGCCATTGAACAGTGATCACATGATTGGTATAAATATGCAGCTTTAACAAATCCAATTTAATCAGACAAAGGAAGTGATTGCCTCATCCATTAGAATTTCTCCATATGAAGCCCATTTGTGGGAGCTTTAAAAGGAGTTATATTCACTAGGATTTATTCTTGACCATGTCGAAGCCAATCTTCAACACATTAATCTTGAATGGAACTACCTACGAGAGAAGTGGAAGTTAATAGAGATTACCACCCGAGTGATGTTATCCTAGCCACCCCAAAAGTTTATCACCATTGCACACCTTAACCTTAGGTATTATGCAAGTGTTATAAGGGGTAATGTAACAAAATCCCAGCACTATGATTATATTCATTATTTTTGTATAAATAATATACATTCATTTTATTATTGTTACTTTTTAAATGGTTTTTAGATCACAAATATTATTTTTAGTTAATATTCAATTAAGAAATCTATTTTTATGAATTAATGGATTTTTAAATTAAATAAAATTTTAATAAAATATTATTACTAAATCAATTTTTATTAAATTTAAATCATCATACAATTTTTATATAATTGTAATATTTATTAAGGTTTGAAAGCTGGTTTTGTCAAAACACAAGATTTTTTTTATAAATGTCAGTTTTTATTTTTAAAGTAAAAGTTCACATATTTAGAAAATTATTTAGGTTAAATGAATGTTATTTTGGGATTCAGGATGTCAAAATTATCTAACAGTGAATTTTTTATAATTTTCTGAGATAATTTTTTTTTGGGTAAAAATTAAATAACGTTTAAATATATAATGTGTTTTATGACATCATAATGACTCAATAGTGATGTAATAAAATACTATAAAGGAAATATTCAGAAAATATATGTTTTAATTGTAAACTAATGTGATTTTATATTTGTTTGATTAATTTTATGGTCCCTTAGTGGACTCTCCAAGAACTATAAAAATTTTAATATTTTAAATTGATTTTCAAGAGAGTGTTACTCACTTCCATGAAAGAAAAAATTAATTTTTAATAAGTTAGGTCATTGGCCTTATAAAATAATTTTTTCCACTACCCATTGGAAGAAACAATGGGTTGGTTTTTGGTGCTGAATATTTAATTATATAGATTCCGAAACCTACGTTTGTGATATATTAATGAATTTCCATCTCTTTTCCTATATAAACCCACCGAAGATCCCACTTCTCTTAACTAAAAACACTTGGATACCATCAATACTCTTCCCTCCTATCTCTAAAATCCTCCCAAAGAGACCCAAGATCTCAATAATCCCCTCCTAATTATCTTTAAGTCACACACTTCCAAGTAAGAGATACTCACTTTCATTCCTTCCTTGTTAATGACCATGTTTCCTTATATTGTTATTACCCTTTTATTTCCACTTAAAAATGATAGGGTATGATATCTCACCTCCCTTATAATACCCTCATTATTTTTTAATGATGATATACCCTTTTGTCTCTCATTAATTCCTCTCATGTACATCTTTTACCATGCAGAAATTCTATAAGGGATTTCACTCTCCTAATTTACATCCAAGAAATTATTTTATATTATGCATCTAAATTCCATTATATATGTTGGGATATTATGTTCCATGACCCTATTACTATCAATTTCATGTATAAATTATTATATACCCACTTATCTCTCATGAAACCTTTTTATGATTTCTATTTGACGTTGTTATGATGTCGAAGTTACACCAAAATTTCCAATTACAAAATAATCTAGTAAGTGAATACCATACCAATTTCTCCATCAATGGTATTCAATTTTATGAACATAAATTTTTTGATTTTGGACTTATTTTTATGTATTCGATATCTCTTATTAGTGGAGTAAATTATGACATTTAATGAATCCATGTTGTATGATAAATGTGACACACTTATGCATGAAATGAAATGATTTACAAGGGTGTACCCTGATAGCACTCTAATGCATTGGGTAAATATTACTATCATGATAAGTCATATGAATGGAGGGTTTACGAGTGATAATTCAAGTGAAATGATGTTTTAATCATGCTCCATGTGAAATTATCCCATGTTAATTTCATGTTAAATGTTGTTTCCACATTTCTATGTTATGATAATCATGATATATCATCCTTTTACGTTCATGTTTCCCTTATGCTCCATTGATACGCCTATTTGATAACATGTGTTTTGTTCTTCATGTTAGGCCTTATTTACTCCCTTACCAGTCTTTTTTATCTCACCATTTTTTATGTATGTCCTCACGTTATCACATGTAATGCTAAGTACGAAGGAATGTTGTGGTCACGTAAAAGAAGTTTTCAATAAAGATGTTGTATTTTATTTCTTATGTTGTCATGTAATGTTCCTAATTTCCTAAGACACTAGACCTCTAAATCCCTAGAGTTTTCTTAAGTGACGTTTCGTGTAATTAATCATGTTTATTTTATAAATAATGTTTATTTTTGTAATAAAGACCAGGGTGGTTATAATAACGTCACTCATATATATGTGTGGACTTACACCTCCATTAAGTGATGTGTTTCGTTTTCCATTTATATTTTTCTTAGATGGAAATTATTATTAATTTTATGAATATATTTAAAATATATTATATATTAGTGATCTTGTAAAGGAGAAATAGTATTTTCCTTTCTTTTGTTCCATCCTTTGAAAAATTAAAACATCGTTCTTGTGTACATACGACCTACCATTTCCATGAATGATGCAATTCATTTTTCTTTCTCATAATTTAATGAATGACTATAAATATATATATGATGAATATATATGAGATTTATATCGTGATAAATATTCCCTATATTATGTAAGAAATATAAATGTACAAGTACTAGAACTACTGAACTGATATACTCATGATAAATGAAATAGTTAACACCCAGAAGTATGAAATTTAATAAGTATTTATTGATATATGGAGTGTTACATTTTCATAAATGGATAATATATGAAATTATAAGTATGAAGATTATTATGTTATATAATTATTATAAATATAAATTTATTACATAGTATTTTAAAGTGCTTTTGAAGCTTAGATAACTCAAGTTAATGGTTATATTTAGCTATATCATCAATATTTAGGATTATTTATATTTATGTATCCACTGGGGAATATTTCTGTTCTATATCAATGATTTATAGAAATGTTATAAATTTTTTACCATTATCTTATGATTTTTTAATTTCATGTTTACCCACATTTGAATTTTGATAAAATGGTTTCAATGGAATATTAATGTCATTTTCAAAACTTGGAATATTCTGTCTTTTTTGAAAAAAACAAGGAAGAAATGTGGTTTAAATTATACAAATTGAGTGATATTTTCTGTTTTCTTGACTAATTTCTTCTTTGAAGTATCATTTTCTATTTTATAAGGTTCAATAAAAATTGTTTCTTCTATACATTCAATTTTTTAAATAATAGATTTCAAAAATGGAATGAATATTTTCCTCAATAATATTTATAATGATATTTTTATGATATTTTAATTCATAAATGATAAAAAATTTGATGTTTCTAATAAATTATTAGGGATATGACCCAATTATACCATCCTTATTATTTTTATGATGGTTTATGTTTATAATTCAATGATTTTTATGAAACCTATTTATTTTCCATGGGTTATGCAATGATAAAATGTTTATGAAACTTGTTTCATTTCATTGCTTCTGATATGATGAATTATTTATTATAATGTGTCACACATATGTATTATTTTCATTATTTGATAGGTAGGACCTATATCTCCCTCCAATGAATTGGGTAAGGATTAATATATCATGAGATAAACAATGATATAATTGGGAGTAAACCTGGTTTAGTAAGGGATTCTATCAATTATGGTAGTCTTAGGAGTGGATCCTAACAACTAAAATTGTTAAAGGAGTGATCCCATTCCACTATGATGTCCTTGAAAATGAGACTTGGATCATAAGGAAATTATTTTATATGCTTACGTGTATGCCACAATTCCATGTCTCATGCCAATATTATGATCTTATGGTTCATGTTCGTTGATTCTGTTATGAATCATGTCTTATAACTTCTTATATTTATGCTACGACATATCATTATGATATTTTATTTACAAGGTATGATTTTCAAATGTCAATATCAAGTTCTTATAACCTTATGCTCATTTTATGCTTATTTTATCCTTGATATCTCTCATGTTTACCCTTACTAAACAGATTATATCTCCCTTTTATTATGTTTCCTTCCCTAAGAGATAAAGAAATTTATATTGTATCATATGTATAATAAAGGTGGTAGTTATGAAAAATAGCGTTAGATGATGTAGATAATTTATTAATATGTTTGATTACTTCCAAGACCCCAAAGATGCTACACCTAAAGGATTCTGGTGGGGATAAAAATGTAAGATAATGAATATTAATCCATTAATATATAATATCTATGTATGAAAATTTTGGGTCACTTAATAATGATGACGATACATGGTGGGTACATATTTGGTAAAATGATGGGATTAGGATGGTGTCCTTCATGTTAATGTTACCCTTATAAAATATGGATTTGATATGTGGTTGTGGTGTCATATGTGATTATTATATTTCTATGGAAATAAAGTGGTGTATGATGGTGAATATATGATAATGATAAGGATGAGGTTTTTATATTAGGTTTATTATTTTAATATGTGGTATAATGTGTGATGGAATGATTAATGATGGGATGAAATAAACAAGGAATGTTTTTGGGTAGTTATAGGTACAAACCATTGGGGAAGTGGTTTTAAGGTACCATCTTTATATATTATTATAATAATGTATTATTATTAATAGTTTTGATATTTTTTGAGTGAGATTTAGAGATGATGGGTGAAAAATTAACTAATATAGGTGTAAATTGGTTTTACTGTTTATCTAATGAGTAATTATTATTATTTATTAGTATTTTCTTGATAGATCCTAAAGAGAATCCTATTGAGTATTATAATATGACCACACCTATATATCATATATTTTTCTATTTATCAAGAGGTATTTGATGAATGTGATGAAAATTACATGCTTAATGATTTGAGTTTCTATCAATGTCACTATCTTAGGATTTCTCCTTTGGTATTTTATTTTGGGTAATTTTTTGTCTAAAATAACATTCACTGTGAGATGTTTATTTTTATACTACATTGTGGAATTAATTGGTGATTTTTATTATTAGTTTCCTGGATTATAATGGTTTCACCTCAAATTTTTGTGTTTTATATGCTCTTTTTTTGTTTCCAACATGTGAACAATTGGAAATGGGTTCGAGGGTCAATCTCATCTCCAACACTATCCCAAGAAAAGTTCTAAAAAAGTGGTATTAAATCTTTGGATGAGAGTTAAGACAGTGAAAAGAGATAGTAAGTAGTGATTATTCCATGTAATTTATAGGTAAATAATTTTTGTTAAACCCAAGTATTTATTTACATGGGATACATGCCAAGAAACATGTAATTAGGTCCTCCTATGATCTAGCATAAGGACGTTATGCTTATAAAACACCCTAGGTGAGATCTTTTTAGTTGAGGGGTAGAGACATAAATTAGGTACATGTATAAAGCTTGTTTTCACTTGGTATTGAGTCTATGTTATATTATAGAAATTAAAATTAATCTAATTAATTTATCTTTAAAAAAATACACTTTTGTTCTTAGGATATTCCTTTAATACTTGTAGAGATGAATTTTGGTAATCATGCATGTGTGGTTCAAATTGGAAAGATGCAGTAGGATGATTTTGTTAACTACTAGAGGTTTCAATCAACCAAGGATGATTATTTTTTATGGTGGATGTTATTTAATATCAAATGTCAAATTTTATAAAAGTATGATTGTAGTGAGTCTAATATATATATGGAGTTCAAGTTAGTGGAACCAGAGATTTCCTTCAATTTCATATTTGAAGGAATGGAGCGTTGGGTCTCATTGTTTTCCACTCTGATGAGTGGATCTTTAAACCTCTAGTGAATTTTGTTACTCATTAAGAGTAAGGAATCATTTATTTCATGATATTTACTATAGAAACATTTATTTTTGTAGTTCCATTCATCAATGAAACTGGTTTAAAAGGTCAATGATTTATTATTCCTATAGTAGGAGAGCCTACATATACAGAAGATTAGAATCTTATTCTAGGATCTTCTCTACATTGATAATGATCTATTTCAGAATATAATGAGAAATCATGACATTTTGAGGAGGCGTTGCATCTTATATTTGGTATATGGTTACCCAATATACATCGCCCTTGTATGTATAGGTGTTAAATAAGAAAAAGTTAATCAAAATTATGTATGTGTAGATAGAACCATATTTATAGGGTAGTCATCCAAACATATTTGGGAGTAGGGTTTTAGGTATAGGATCTTAGATGTTGATGTTGGGGAGATTATGATTATATTGGAGTCATTCTCAGCAGCCCTCATGATTTTCTGGAGCTGGGAGTTCCCAAGCATGCACCGGGAGCTCTATTCTTGTGTTTTTCAATTGTGGGGGTCATGGTCATTGGGTATTTTAGATCCAAACTATTATTAGTATCCTATGTAGCATAGGGGGTCAAATCCTACATCATACTTAGTATAAAGTTATTTGGATTTCTTATTTGTAGCTGTGTCACTATGATTTTGTTTTACCAAGGGGAAATAGAGTAGACAGAGGATAACAATGTGGTTTCCCCAGTTTATAAGGACATAGGTCTGAGTAAAATTGGGGAGATATTCATCAAAAAGGATATTGAGGAAGATCCACAGTGTGTGGTAAGATTAAAACTAAGGATATATTAATTCCACGAGGGATAAAGATTATCGAGGGTACCATTTTATTATATTTCCCCTAGATTTCAATATTTTTTATTATAGAGTTTTTCATTACATTATGGTAATAACCTTTTCCCATACCTTGGGGATCAATATGGAGAGAAATAAAGTACCATGGGTGTTAACTACTTGATTTGTAGTTTAGTCTAATATACACAATGTGTGATGAAGTTATGAGATGATGATGGGACAACATCAGTATTCAGGGATTTTCTCTTCATACAGATAAAACTATATGATTTAATTCATGCAATTGACTAGTTTCATTCATTGTATGTGATAATAAATTTAATCTCAAATAGGGTTTCATTTTATGATGCATAAATCCATAATGTGGTGTTAATTGGTGATTCAGGCCATCATATATGTCATGGTCATTAAAATAATCTTTTGTCTCATCTTCCAGAGTTTTCTTTTAGTTTAGAGGAGGAATTTTTTTTGGATTTTTCTAGAGTTTTCAGGGATCATTAGGATTTTCTCCTCAAAGTATTATAAATGTTTCACCCATTAAAATATATTTTGTTTAGGAAAGAATTTCTGAATGGTGCCTCTTTGATTTTGAAGTCCTTTTATTTAGAGGAACCTTTTGGGTTTTAGGGGTTGAGAAATCATATTGATGATTTGATGTATAAGGTTTTACTCATGTAAAGTGTAGCACCATATGGTGATCCAATATTTTCTTCTAAAAAGGAAAATGTTGATAGGAGGTTTTTCCTAGAATATCGCTAATTAGATCAGGTGATATTCAATAACTGTTACCACTTTCTAAGGAGAGATGATTCATTCAATCAATTAAAGGGAGTTAGACAATTTTTAGTGATCAACATATAATCAGGAATTTTTTGATGATGATAAAGGAGGTTGATATCACAAATACCATATTCATGTGCTTTTATAATAAATACATATTTTATATAAGTGTTTTACCATCATGAACACCCTGATTATTTTCGTGCCACTAATAAATTCCATTTTATATGATTTATTTGATCATTTTAAGGTAGTTTTCATTGATTAATTTACCATGAACTTGATGTCGGAGGGAGTCATGCTGAGAATATTTACAATCTTTTACATGTACTTTGACACTATCAACTTTTTGGTAATATTTGTAAGTTTATGTTTTGGTTTCATGGGGTGCATTTTCTATGATATTTTTTCTCTTAGTAGGGAGTAGTTGTTAATCCTTCAAAAAAGTAGACATTTATTTTTGGATTGGACTTAAGAATGTTATAGAATTCTATAGTTTTCATAGTATTATGGCACATTATCTAAGGTCTATTTATGATTTTTCTTGAGTTTTATCTCATTTGGTAGTCTTCACTAGGGTAAAATATGATTTCACACTAACTATTAAGTATCGGGTTTCTCTTACTACATATAGGTGATGTTAATCAATACTCATGTTCTTTTGTTTCTACATTAAGGGGTTATATTCATGGTTTTTTATGATCCTTCCTTTCTTAGTTTGCGTTGTTTCTTTATGCAGTAAAGGGTAGGGATATCATAAGGTTATATTTAGTTATTTTATCATGAGTAAAATTATATCACCCATGATATAGAGTTTTTAGTACTGATGTCTTCTTTGAATTTGTAGCTAAATTACCCAATTGGAAAATGTTTTTTGGACTTTATAGATCATAAGAGTTTTAGGTACTTTTTTTCTCAGTTGGATTCTAATCTTTCTTAGGTGATATGGATGGATTTATTGATGGACTATGAATTCATGATCTCTTAATCCCTATGTAATTAAAATTTACTACTAGATATTCTGAGTAATATTTCATGAGGATATGTTATTTGAAAGTATATAGATTCTTAGAGAGTAATAGAGAAACCTTAAATGGATCACACTTATATGTACTAGGATAATGGTAGAGGTTGATTATACAAAAATGGAAGTTTAATAATCCATTATGTAGTAGTAAGAGGAGTCTCCATGGGTATAATCACATATTGAGGTGATGCTAGACCACACATTTCGTAGTGATAATCCTAAGGGGTAGTTAGAGGATGATCAAAATTAGTTTTTGTATCAATAGAGGATATTTTATCTATTATTGATACAAGATGAGATTCTTAATTAGTTTTATAGCTCACCCGTGTAGGTCAATACAATATATCTAATATGTATCATTCCTTGAGGAGTTAGTTCTAGGGGTTGTGGATGAAGCGTTTTATATCAGAGTTTGTTCTGTGATGTTTGGTCTATCTGAAAATGATGGAATTGTATGAATTCCCTAGTGATTTTTTTGTATCAATTTCATCTTATTGATTGGAAGTGGGAGGAAATTTAAATGGATTTAATCATTATATTTTCTCAATATGAATATGGGATTCATTCTATTTTGGAGATTGTGGATCATTTAATGAATTTGTCTCATTTTATGGCTATGATAGAGTTGAGAATAATAGATGTTTTGGAAAGGTGGTATGTGGACGAGATAGTGAAGCATAAAGAGGTACCAAGGACCATCATATTTTATCAGGACCCCTGTTTCACCTCATTAATATATAGAGGTCATTACTACACTTGGGGATCTTCTATAAGCCTTATAACCTCCTTTCCTTCTCATATATATGGTTAGATGTAATGGGAAATTAATATTCTTGAGGATATGTTGTGAGATTTGGTTTTATATTTTGGTGTATTTTGGGGGATGCACCTACTTCTAGATGATTTTTCCTATAATAATATATATCACCCATTAATTGGAATACACATTTTTGAGTAATTGTACAAGAAGCCTAACAGATCCACATTGTGATGGACCAAGTCTAGATAGTTAGTTATCCTTAAACTAGATGTGTTGTATAGTAAAAATGGGAATTTTGAGAAACATCAAGAGTGGATAATGGTCACACATGGCCAGTATAATTCATATGTTAATGGGCATAAGACAGCTCTTGAGTTTGGAGTCAAATATAATGTATTGTTGATGGTTTCCCATAATCATGAGAAATATAAATTTGGTTGAGGTATAATTTTTTCTCCCATTTTTATCAGCCATTTTGAGGTGTTTGATCATATCAACATGGTGGTTTATCAATTTTTTATTCCCCCCAAATTGTATTAGATCCATGATTTTTTCCATGCATAACAACATCATCATATCATAATGATGAATCATTTTCCCTTGATTTTAGAAATTTGGAAATATAAAATGACACAACCTTTATGGAGATTCTAGTTGATATTCTACATAATTGGAAAAAACTGTTGCAAAAAAAATACTTCCCATGTTTCATGTTTTTTTGGAGTCATTGTGGCTTAATGGAATGTATGCGGGAATTTTAGTTATAAATATGTTCTCAGTTTTGAGAGTTATTTTAATCTTTATTATTCTTTGATGACGAGAGACTTGAGTTGGAGATGCTTTTTAAGACTATTTATTTTTCTATTCTTCATTAGAAATTACTGATGGTGTTATATTTTCTTAGAGTTACCACCCGAGGGTGTTTGTATTAAGTAGTTGTTTTTCCTAGGATTGGTTTGGATCCTAATAGTTGAGAATTTTAATATATATTTCCAATGTAGTAACTCAGACCTTCATGAACTATTAATTTATTTTTTTTGGTTTTTAGTGGTGTCTTGGGAATGTTGGAGGATGGAATGTGTGGGTAAAGTTGAAATTTTAGTTGGAAAGGGTTAATTATATAGTCTGCTATGTCAGTCTGTCACACTAAATCTTTATCTATGTCTAAATTAACCATTAAGTATGAAGATAATATTGGAATGTAACTTATGTATTGATTAATATTTTTACATATCATGTTTTTTAATGAGAAAATATTTAAATATTAGAATTATATTACGTATTCAATGAATCCCATAAGTATTAAATTTTTATCTAGGGGAATTATCTTTTATTTGGATTGAAAATATTATATATCATCAAGACATTATGTATGCCCAATAAAGATATTTTTTTTCATAGTGTAGACCATTACCAATTATTGTATTTTGAGAAAATTATTATGCATTCTTTCGAATAGTATATATAAGATTTCATAGTATTTTAAAATTTCAATATAAAAGAATCTTCACTATAAAACATAAAACTAAAAAAATTGAAAACATAAGAGAAAAACCTGAATATAAAATAGGAAAATGATGAATATGTATGATTAAAATAATATTATATAATATTTTAGAAACATGAATATATAAGAGTAAAAGCATGAATATATTGATATCCATTAGTTGAAAAAGTGAAAATATTCATTTTTGGTTTAAATTGTGATTTACTATTAAAGGGGGTATTATCAGTCATAATCCGGAGAATTGAAGAAACATGGTTTGTATTAATAATCCCCTTTGGCATAATAAGTTATACGCTGTTATTTTTGAAATTTAAATATCATGTTGTGGTGATAGTCATTTCATTATTACCTACTCTGATTCAATCAATTTTAAGAGAGTTGAATGATGTTTAAAAAGGGTTAAATGATTGGTAGAGTCACTTCATAAATCAATGAATCCAAATTTTTAATTTTTTGGTTCCCATATCATTTTTAATTCTTAATCCTTTCTCTTTCACCTTGGATGAAAAGTGATATATTACATTAGATAGTCATGAGGACCCTTGATTGGGTTTTTAACCATAATCAAGTGATTAACCACTTTGTGAGTGAAACTAATTTTATTTTTTTCTTCTTAGAGACATCCCTATCCTTATTCTTGGGGAGGTTTTAGCTGTAGTTGGATTCAATTTTATTTTATAGGGGTTATTATTTTAATTAAATTTATTGTGTACTTGGTTGTCAATGTTTTCCTATTGAGTTATTGGCTTCATGTTCATCCCCTCTTCATGTTCATGCACAATGATATCACAAGGCTCTAGTTGAGGTTGGGGTTTTGATATTTGTCTTTTTTATCTATGTGTAATTGTAATATTTTCAAGATTCTATTTTTTATTTGTTGGATGGTGTGAATTTACCTAATAAATATAATAAAATGTGTAATGGAATTCCATTGTGAAAGGTGTATTACATTAATATTATGTTAATTCATGTTATTGGTATATTTTTATTATTCTTAATCAATTTTTTTTGTGTGGACTTCATTAGCTATAATAGGAGTGATTGGATCACCTTTAATAAAAGGTTTGTCACATAAAGATTATAATGGAATGGTTGTGTGAAATATTTAATTAGGACGATGTTATTCAAGAAAAAGATTTTGAAATAATATGATGGCACATTTTCAATGGGTAATTATAAGAGTTTTTTTTTAAATTATGTGTTGTTTGTTTTATGTATAATTTTTTTATATTGTTATGAATAATTTAGTCTTCATATTTTTTTGTGGTTTGAATTAAGGTGTTGTTATGGAGAGGCTGTGGTGATGGAAATTATAGGGGAGATGTTGTTTTATTTTGGTAGATGGATTTGTGTTATTGATGTGGAAATGGGTGAATGGGTGTTGTCATTATCAGTTTGGAATTGTAGGGTGGTTTTTTGAAATAGATATTATTATGGTTTTCTCTATGTTTAGTTCGGTTCATAGGGTAATATGTTATAGTATCCTAATGGGATGTAATAGAGTTTTTAATAATAAATATGATAAATGGAATTGTGTGGGAATTGAATAAATAATTGGATATTATTAAAAGTGTATTTATTTAAATGAACTATCATTGGCTCAGTTAAACATCAATGGTAGATAAAAAATGGGTTAACACAATAGATGTAAAAATTATTGGCATAAAGAAGGTAATGTCGATGGTAAAATTTTATGTTCCCTTGTGGATTTTATGATTTTTAAATTTTACTTTTTTATGATTATATAATGTTTAAGTCAATATATTTTTAGAATTATTGGAATTGGAATTGATTATCCACCCAATAGATGAAGTACAGACTACCCAAGGAATAAGGGTAATGAATAATGGAGTGAATTTATTTTGGTTTTTCAAATAACCAATTATATTTTTGGAAAAATAAGTTAAAAGTGTTAGATTCCATGGAACATATGGATGGAAAAGTTTTATGGGAATAACCTTAAATTCAAACAAATGAAGGAGTTGATATTTAGTAAGGATAATTATAATTAAATTAGGAAGATCTTTAGTGATATCTAAAATAGTTTGAAATAGAAGAATTTATAGTTATAGTAAACATCAAGAAGGGATGGTATTAACAGTGTTATGTGTCTACCCAATTAGCGAGCCGAAATACCCATGATTTGGGAGAATTTTTGTCTTTGTGATATATTATTAATTTCTATTAATGTTAGAATGGAATAATATTTGGATGAATTTTCATTGATACTAAAGTGAATATGGTGTTTATAAGCTGTTAAATCCTTAAGTCTAGAAGTTCACAGTCGATCTGATACTTAGAGAAAAAAAATGAAAAAAGTTACAAACTAAAAAAGAAGATATATATATATTTTATATTTTAAGGTGAAATTAAACAAGATGATTCTTGAGGTGTTTATCAATGATTAAAACTTTACAACATAGCTGTGATATATGATTGGAATTATTATGATGTGATCTTTAAGGTGATTCATCGAAAATCAACCATTATGAATTTTGGAACATTTCAAATATAGAGGAATGAAGAAATACTAGATTAAAGTTGAGATTCAATTTCATTAAGGATAAAATTGTTCTTACATGGTCTAAATATCATGATTCTAGTATTCATATTGATTCAAACTCCAATTTAAGGATGATGATATGGAAGTGTAAGAATATAAATGTTTTTTATATAGTGATTTTCAAATATAACATTTTAAAATATTCAAATATTGGTTAAAGATGAATAAAAACATGATTATTTCTATTTTGATCTGAAATATTCAAAAAAATCATAGAGTTTTGATTCATGTTTTAGATGAAGTGAGATGAGTTAATCAGACATGCTATGTGAATTTGTTGACTATTTTCATTTTTCTACTGGAATTCAATGAAAAAATAAATTTATAAGAAGTTCATCCATGATGTATACAGAAAAATATATAACTATTATATATATGTAGATATTAATGTGTTGTTTAGGTAGAAAACATGGAAAATGTGAGATATCAATCCTTCTATAGAAGCATATTTGATATATTTTAGACTGGAATATCTACTAGATATTTTGATCATTTGAAGATGAAGATCTTGAGATAGTTTAGTGAGAAAGAAGAATATGAGGATGGCTGAAGCCCAATTAAAAGAAGCTAGAAGAGTCTAGAATAGTTGTATTAAACTATGTGAAATGAAAATATATGAAATGGAATGCTGATGGGAAAAAGTGAGGCTACTATTATAATTTATTATGAGACAACCATTTTATAAGTTCAAGGAATATGAGATCATAGGGTAATACTACATATAAAAAAGTGGATAAAATTAATGAATATCCTAGTAACCAAAACATATGGGGATACTAAATATTCCAAAATTGAATATAATAATTCATAGTGAACTATGTACATACAGGAAATGACAGAGAATGAGAAATTTTATTTTTTCTATCCAAAATTTAAATTTTTTGAGCTATTATATTGTATTAGGTGAATTATTTAAGACCAATATTAATGGGAATGAAGCTATAGTAATTCAAGACCATACTGAACATGAATATCATTTTGGTATAAAATATAAATGAGGAAAAGAAGTTGGTTATCATTCAGAGTTTTTTTTTCTGGCGAGCCAAAGAAATGATAAGAAATAGTAGTTGAGGATATGAAAATATATTATATAAGTTCTATAATTTATATTAGGTATTTCATTTATTATGTGAGACAACTATAAGAGCACATTATGTGATGACCAATGAAGTTGATAAGAAAAAATAAATAACTTACATTCCCTTTTCTTTATAATTTATGGAATTCATAGACCATGGGTAGAGTCATGGGAGATTTATATTAATTATATAGAATCTTCTTATGTAGAAATGGTGATCGATATCAAAGGAGTAGTTAAAAGTAACCGATACATATATATAGTGGGATACCATAGAACCTAATGGATTCTGAGTATACGATGAGATCTCCCTGGTAATCTATGAAAATTCTATGATGTTCCTTAGAAAATCCCAATGGGAAGCTGGAAAGAAATTTCTTATGGGTAACATGAACTTTTTTTCATAAATAGATCCTGTTTTGGTGTGAGAAATACTTCCCATTGAAATAAATGTCTTATTATAGTGGATAATACTTTATTAGAGGGAATATCTAATTACGTATATGAGTAAGTATTTGTAATTAACCTTGTAAATCATGTGTGATTCTTTCAGTTTCCACATTTCATAGAATATCGTAATCAATTTCATAGTTGAAACAAAAATAAATCTATATGTACTAACAAAAAACATTGAATATCTTCCAAATGGGGTTAATGTTTCCATGTGAGTTTATAATTTTAAAAAAATTGGTTACATTTAATTCATCCCCCACCTCATGTGTCTACAATGATCCTTTTATAAATTTCAACTCTTATTAGAGTGAGGTTAACCAATGATTAGATCTATTTTGATGACCCACTGGATTTATTCTAAGATTATAAAGTTTATATTTCATATGTTTGAGGAATAATTTAAAATAAATAAATTTTTCTTTGAACTTGTTAATGTATAATAAAATGTCACTTCCAAAAAAATAAAAATAAGAAAGAACAAAAGGGATAAAGTAGATAAAATATACGAAGACAGGTATTAACCATTTATTCCGGTTTACCATGATGGTAAGTTATAATCAGTTAAGTCTAAATTGAATGATCCTTTTGATTATATGAAGAAAAGCAATGTGGAATGTGACTAGTATGAAGAGATGAGAAAAGTTGAAGACTTATACTCTCTTATTGGAGGATATTTGAGGAAGGTTTCTTTTTTCATTGTTAACTAAATACTTATTTTTTTAAAGAACATATTTATTGAAAAAACATAGTTAGAAAAATAATCCAATTCCATAAAATAGTAATTGGTGAGGCATGTTGGTAAATAGAACATTCTACCAGTAATGGTTAAAGAAAAGGAAAAATCTATTAAACATTACAAGAAAAGACATTATTTTATTGATAATGAACTGAAATGATCTTCTTATAAGATACATATTATTTAATATTTGTGTTTTTAACATGGAAGACACCATAGAATTTCCATTAATGTCAACAAATACCAATGATATTTAAAATCCAGGAGGGTGAGAGAGAGAGATAATGTTTATTGGTGGAAGAAACAATGTTACACAGTGATGATATTTGAAAGGTATAGAAAGAATGGAAAGATTTGTTGAGATCTTTAGAGGATGAAAAGAACCCTCTAAACCTAATGTGTACTCAGTTAATAATCAAACTAAAAATTATATAAGAGGCCATTTTTTTAAATTCACAACAAGATGAGAAAAGTTTTGATACAACATAAAAATCACATGAGAGTCCAACTTCAATGAAGACTCTAAATTGTTGTAAGAGTTTCTTCAAATCCTCTAGATAATCTTCTATATCAAGAATATTTAAAATAGATTCCAATTACTAAATTCATTATCTTTTTACTCAATCTATTTTTATTGAAGCATACTAACAAATTTAAAATCTATATAAATTTAGAGGAGAAAAAATATTAGTACACTAATAAATATGTCAAAGGCGAAGGTGATATTTTTAACTAAATGTTTCCTCTATTGTGAAAACAAATAAGTTGGGGTGTCCATATAAAACCAATAATAATTTCACGTTGTAAATACTATAGATTAAATGAAAAGAAAAAAGTTTTTTTGTTTTTTTGAAAAGATATTTTGACACATGGATATTTATTTTTGGAATCAAAAGTCATATTATGAAAATTATAGAATGAATATGACTATAGGAACAAGGTTAAAAATATAGATAAATACTCTATACATCCATAAAAAATATAGAAAAATATATCCCCATGAAACTTATTTGAATCTATTGGTATTTTCTGGGACATGTGAGAAATTGGTGTTCACTATTATAATGAATGATGGTAAACCCTATTAGGTATCACTCAAGTTCTAAAAATAATAAATTATCACCACTAATTGTGGATAATATAAAAGAATATACCATTATGAGTCTATAAAATGAGAAATTTGTTAAGAATGAAACTCCAAAGAAGAAACATAATATATTTGGAATATTGGACAAGAGTGGTAAAGTAATGAAAAAATGAAATGGTGTATAAAAATAGAAATATATATGGGAATACTCCAAATATGTTCATGACTATAATAACATAAAAAATGAAACTATTAAAAAATGAAGAAAAATAACGAGTTCTTTCAATTTCCAAACCTATATCTAAAAATATGAAGTGCACAAAAAATAAGAAATAAGAGAATGTGACTATAGATATATTATTCATATGGACCTATGGGCAGGAAAAATAAAGGAATTTGGAGTAAGATGAATATAATAAAAATACTGTGATTTCATAAGAAAATATTCCAAATCAAGCTAAATATGAATAATAAAATAAAATGTAGTGGAAAAAAAACATGGTTTCTATATCTTGAATCATATAGAGGGGGGATTCATGAAGAAGATAAGACACTTTAGAGCTTAATGGGAAATTGTAATCTGGTTGAGGGAAAACAATAAGCCCTAATGATACAACTAATAAAGTGTTGGAGTCCACTTTATTACAAAATCGATAGTGTTTTCTAATGTTGGGGACTGAAGTTGATGCCTAAAGTTAGTCTTTGATTCTAATATATCATGGAGAGATAACCATTATTGTGATCTTTTCCAGTGGTATTAATTTCCAATTGGTAATAACTTTTCAACTAGTATCATAATTACTAGGATATTGTTTCTCAAAGATAACTCTGATGGTGGTATAGTATAAATTTAATCCCTTGAGGGTGAGAAATTGGACACCTCAAGGTTTCTAGAAAATTACTCGTTTTTTTTCATTATAAAATCTAGGAAGCACCTTAAAATTCATTTTTTTGTTATATTATTTTCACTCTGCTGACCATGTTTTGGTTTATGCTTACTATAATCATAAAAGATGAGGGAATATTAATAAATAATATTTTGATACAAATACCTATAATTTAATAATTTTTATTTTTCATAGGATATTAGGTGTAGGTTTATAGTTTTTTTAAATATGTCACATAAAACATGATAAATGATATCTGAAGTTTGAAATATGTCAATAGATCTATATATATGACCCTGATGCTTTGGTAAAATCACTATTGTTTTCTACACTATGTATTATAATGAAGACTTAGCATTGAGTCACTCATTTCTCATTTCTATAAACATTATGGTACCTTCCTTATCTAAGGATAGTGGAAGATCATTGTGAGAAAACGTTAGTGTTTCAAATAGATGAGTGAACCCTTACACTAATGTAAATAAAATTTTTACAAACTATGTATAAGGGGGGGTATAAAATTATTGAACTATGGAGTTTAAAATTAATTGAAAAAAAATCCAATGTGAGAGATTAATGTTCCATTATAGAATGTGTGATTATTATTTTATATTTTTTATCATTGTAAAAAAGTATAATTCAATGTATCTTGAGACACATGGGTGACATATTAGTGTATCCATACATAACATGAAGTTGATATTGTACATAAAATATGTGCTACTAATAATAGAGTAAACTACCGCTTAGGTTTCAAAGGAATAGTTTTCATGTTTAAAAATAATGTTAGAAGTTTTTACTAACATAGAAAATATGGGTGGATATATTTTAAGGGTATCCCCTTAACATCATGCAATTGAAAGATATTATTTTAATTAGTGACCCCAACAAATGTAAAAGGATGAGTTCCATTAAATTATTAATATTCATATAATTGAATAATTTCTTGTTATATTAAACTTATTAAATGGATATTATTAATAGTGTTTCATGGATAGATGATTTTGGAGTTTGAGGACTTGTGATTTGGCCGAAGTCCAACCTAGTGTGTAGATTTAGATTCCTACTGAAATTAGTATGGAAATACACTTTGATGTTGTTTCATTGAGACTCAAGAAAAGATGAATTTTATAAGTAGTTAATCCAGGAGAATACTATGCACTAAGTGTTTAATATATGACATGTTCCTGAGAGTTGATATAAAATGGTTAAGTATGTTTTATAAATTCCAAAATATGAATTTAAGTTTTTATGAGTGATTGAAAATGGATCACTATAGTTTGGATAATTCCTATATTTTTTTAATAAAATAATACTTTATCTTATTCTCGATGTTCATTGTTGATCCCCTACATGCAGTCGATCCACATTGTCATGGTCAATGAAGATCATGTACATGTGGTTGATCTATTTGTCATAATGTAATGTGATCAACTATAATCATAATGGTTGATCCTCATAGTCCTATTATTGATCCACTGACTCAAAGTTGATCAGTTTTTTTTCCATGTGGTCAATCTATCCATGGAAACTTTCCTATTCATGTAATTGATATGCATGAGCGATTCCCATGATTATTCAATTGATTATTTAGTCAAGTTAAATATGGTAAATTTATGTATGGTCACTTTTTGAGATATTCATCATGTTTAATCTCAATGTTCATGTGGTCAACTCACTTCAGGATGTCTTGTCTTCCTAAAAGTCATAGTTGATTTAGTTCTTATAAAAAATAAAAATATTACAAACTAAAAATAAACATTTCATGATTTTATATATGAGAATTACACTGAATGGAATTATGGTAGAATTATTTATCAATAATAAAAACATCATGTGATGCATGTGTGAAACTAGAGTGAGGTGATATTTAGGGTTCTTCAATGAAATTAAAATCATGTGGAATTTTGACACATTTTGAATAAAAATAGAAGATTATACTCTAGATTGAAGTGACGGTTGATTTCTATTGACATTGGAACTATTATTAAAAATCAAAATATCCTGATTTTATTATGAGTAATGACTAATGATTTGGTTTAAGGATGATGATATGAAATGAGAGAAAATTACCATTTCCTATATTATGATATTCAAAATATAATATTTTAAAGTCATCATATAGTGATTAAAGATTATGACAAACATGGTAATGAATTTTTTTGATATAAAATGTACAAAACCTCACAAGGAATTTTGATTCAATATTGAAATGATTTTGGATGAGTCAAGCTGAGATATTATCTTAATGTATAGAAACTTCTAGTGTTTGTATACGTATTTAAAGAATCGTTGAAGATATCATATTTTGATCCATTTTTTTGGAAAATATAAATAATTACTATACAGTAAAATACATTTATGTTTAGTTTATGTAGATAAATAATGGTAAATATGAGAGATCAAACCTACCATATACGAATTTATGATATTTCTTAACTTGAAAACCTAATAAATATTTCTATAGGTTAAAGAATATGATCTTCAGTCAGTCTACTGAGAAATAATAAGATGAGGATCACATTAGGATAACTAGAAAAAAGATATAGGGAAATATAATAGTTTCATTTAGCCAAAATAAATGAGAAAATTTGAAATTAAATGAGAGCAATAAAATCATAGAAACTCTTAAAATTTACAAGGAGACGACCATTTTGAGAAGAAAAAGGAATATTAGATAATACTAGAATCCCACATATGAAAAATTGAAAAACTTTAATGATGATCATGGGAACTAAATTATATAAGGATATTCATTATTAAATAGTAAATAATAATAATTCTTGGTGACTAATATATATTAAGAATATAATGGAGAGGAAGAAAGGTGTTCAATCAAAGAAATTAGAGAATTTGAGAGCTGTTTTATTGTGTTGTATAAAATTTTGAAGTGAAATCTTGAAGTAAAATATTTTAGTGGAAGTTGAGAATGTATTTATTTTTATCATCATTTAGGTATCAAAATTAAAGGAAGAATAAGAAGTTGACCATCATTCAGAGTATCATTTTGGGGATCTAATGTAGTAAGAAGATTTTTTAGTTAAAGAGGGACTAATCTGTTTTTTATATTCTAATAATTTGGATTAATAATTTATTTTATTGAGTGATATAGATAGAGGAGTAGTTTCTTATGAAATCATAGAATAATGATATGAAATAGGAATTGAGTTTCATGATTTGTTTTGAAGAAATTATGAAATATTTATATACAGTGTTGATAATAAATAGATCAATATTATTTATATAAATGCGTCATGTAGAGAAATTTTTACAAATTTCATAGGATGGGATAAAATAAACACTTCCAAATATATGGTGTGATGATATTTAACTTGAGGGATTTAGGGTATGTGAGGATATCATGGTGGGGAATTGTGATAAATGTGTGAAGCCATTGAGATAAGTATATTGTGAAGCTATAATGAAAAGTATTATAGGAATAATATAATTTTATGAACAAAGAGGTCAGAGGTTGGTGTGTAAAACACCATCCATTGTAATAAAAATTGGATCATCAGGGGGAATCTCTAATTGGGGTGAATAACTATTCATGGAAAGGGGTATGTATTTTTACTGAATCATGTAACTCACATTTTTAACTTTTAATTTCCATATTATTTATATTATAGAAATACATGGTAGGTTAAAAAATAATATATCTATATACACTAAATCAAAACAGTTTTTAAATTTCAGAGGGGGATAAAGTTTCCAAGTGAGTTTGGAATTTGATAAAAATAGGAAATATTAGATTCACCCCTACCCCCTCATGTGTGTGTACTGATCATATTGGGAATTTAATTTGATATCAGAGTGGGGTAACCCTAATATTGGATATATTTTGACGTCCAAGTAAATTTTATTTGTGATCATAAGGTTTATATTTGATATATTTGTTTATGAATTTCAAATAAATAAATATTTCTCTAATCTAGTTAATGAAAAATAAAAAGTCTATTCTAATACATAAAAAAATATGATGAAAGTTGAAAATAAAGATAAGAAAAGTGTTAAAAATAAATTGTTAAAACACTTCATAATGTTGAAAAATGTGGAATGTTCTTTTCCGTTGGTTAAAAATTTAATAATCATTTTGAGTATACAACGGAAAGTTGTGTAAAACATGAGGATTATAAAGAGATAAGAATAGTTGAAGACTTATACTATCATATAGGAGGATATTTTAAAATGGTTACATATAATGTTTTTACCTATATAATAATTTTTTTATGACTTATTTGATGAAAATAACAACTGGGAAAAGAATTCGATGGAATGAAATAGGAATTATTGAAGCCGGTTGGTAAATAAAAAACACTCTAAAGAAAAATTAATATAAAGGATAAATTATTTCCACTTTTTAAAAAACATTCATTCATAGATATTAAATTTCAAGTAGCATATTGTGAGAATGTTTTCAATGAATATGTGCTCCATGAACATGAGATACTTCATATAATTTACATGAATATAAAATAATCACATCTTAATGAGAAATAAATGCAAGAGAGAGTGATCTAGAAAGTTAGTTATTGGATGAAAACAAGTTGGATGAGGAAAATATTCAGAAATCTGAGAAATAATGGGATGTGAGTTTAAAATATATTGAGGATTAAATGAATTCTCTCAACATAATGTTCTAGAGCTAAAAAATCAGTTAAAACTCTAGATGAAGTAAATTTCAAAACCTTGCAAAAAGAATAGAAAAGGTTTTCTAGTACCCAATATTCAGATGAGATTATAGCTTTATAGAAGATTCTCAATAGTGGAATAAAGTGACTGAATATCATCTGGAGAATACTCCACCTCATTCATATTGAAAAAGGCATCCCATAACCCAATTAATTTAGTTATTACTAATCATGGATTTTCTAGAAGAGTAGTATGAAATATAAAATATACTTAAAAGAAAGGGAATAAAAATAATTGGAAACTCACTAATATTTTAGGAAAAGATGTTATCATTTTCATTAAAATCCCCCACCCCCATGTGGAGACAAAAACTTTATGGATTTCATAAAAAACAGTGAACTATTTCATGCTAGATAGAAAATAACAAATATGAAAATAATAATATTTATTTGAAATCGTTTTTGATGCAAGAGATTTGATAATATTTGTATATATTTTGGGCAACAAATATCAAATTAATCAAGTTAATGAATTACTAATAAAATAGGGGAACTAAAAAAATCAAGATTTTATGATATATTTCTTTTTAAATAGATGTATTTTCTTAATATCATACATCATGTGAATCACTCGGTTTAAAAAAACCAAGATCTTCTATTAAATTATTATTTATAACCTAGATGTCGAAATTAAAAAGTATGAATAGGACTAAAACAATTATGGAAAATTGATATTTTTTCTTGTATAAAATGAACTCATTAGTTATAAATTGATTAAAAATGAAAATAAAAATCATTTGAAGTCAACATAGATGTTTTTTGAAAACCTATTTTTATGTATGCAATGTTTTTTTAATAAATTAAATTGATCACTGTTGGTTAATGATATTAATAAAATTTACATATTATATATTGAATTTTTTTAACATTCATTTAGAGTTTATACTAGGAATGGTATAAGAATAAATCCATTTTTATGCTTTAAAACACATTTTTCTAAAAACTATCTTTCATTATGTTTTACGAATTTATATTAAAATCGATTTCTACCACCTTTAGAGATTGAAAATTAAAAAATAAATAAAATATTTATAACTAAGAGGATAAATTTTGTTCTATAGAACCCTACTATTTTTGGCCATTATGAATAATATCCTTTGTAAAATTTTATCACATTGATAAGGGTAAAATAGGTAAAATATGGTACAAAAATTGGTCTAAGGATTTAAAATTTCACTATCAATTACCTTTATCCTATTGGATGAGTGTAGTTCATCCATTTCTGCATAAGTATTTAAAATGCAACAACTTAGTGACATTTTTTATTGATCATAACATTTATATTAATTTAAGGAAAGAATAAATACAAAATTATAGTCTCTTGACTTTAATTACTTTAAATTTTTATTATAATAAGAATAATAGGATATGATAATTTCTAATTCATTATTTAAAAGATAAAAAAATATCATGTTAATTTATATAAATTATTTTAAAAATATTATACCTAATGAAATTTTGAATGAATTATTATGTTCGATGATTTTTTTAGATAAATATAACATATTAGGGAAGTGTGAAAGGTTTATATTGGAGTTTAATAAATTTATTTATGTATTTGATGTAACAATAATGGAATAGTGTATAAAATGACATTAATGATATTTTAGGTCAATAATATTTTATTAAATAATCTACAAAACATAAAAATATGGATATAGGAAAATGTGGATAATACTTGTGGTCTGAAATTTCTTCTTCGGACATTTATGATCCAATTTTCACCTTATAATTTAAATTATAACCATTTAATATTATGAAAATCATTAACATGTGTAAGATTAAAATTACATATTCAAGAGCTTGAACCCAAAGAGAAGGTTTAAAATGACATCAAAACCTACCTAAATTTTATTTTATAGTGATATTTAAAATTTATCCTATTTTTATTTAAATATCCTATCATTTTGAATTGTTTTTTCTTTATAATTACTTAGATATAATTTATTTTTTTTGTAATTACAAATATGTCCTTTACCTCCCTTATAAAAGTAAACCTCTTTTACCTTTTATTTACACCACTTTAAGAAACCCAGATCTAAAATTACCTCCCCATTTATATTAAAAATATATTTATACAATTTTTAAGGTTCTTTTCTTCTCAAAAGACCAACCATAGTTTCTATAAGAAATATCTAAAGTAGGTCTCTTGAAGAAGATGAAATCAACTTTCCTGACCTCTTTCAATTTATTTATTCTTTTACCTCTTATTAATTTATGGTATTTTTCATAAAAATATAAATTAAGTATCCTCGATATATTAAAATTTTATTATTATTATTATTAAAACATCATTTTCTCCCATGTTGTTTTTAAATGGGAACTGAAAATTTTAACTTATTTGTACATATAGATTACGGTATATAAAGTAGAGATACAATTAATTTTTCCTCACCATATTTTATATATTGGTATTATGTTGGGTTAATATATTTATATTAAATTCATTAAATAATTAATCTTCTAGTGTTATAATATCATATCAACCTTATTCACTTAAAATGCATAGTAAAAAGATAATGTTGCTCATGCGTACTTGTTGACTACCACCACCACGAAAAGATGTGATTCATTATTTATTTTTGGTTTATAGGTATGGTAAAAAGGATGTATTTAATGAATATATATGATAAATATGATATAAAAATAATTCATTAACTTTTAATTAATATTTATCTTTACTTTTTTCCATCCATCAAAAATAGAAAACAACATTTATTCATAAATACAACTTACCCTGTCTATGAACAACGTAATTAGTTTTTATATCTATATATTTTATGGATGAATCTAAATAAATATATAATAAATATATATGATATTTATATCATGATTAAAATTATTGAGATTATGGAACCATGATCAATGGACAAAGATGAAAACCACCAAACGAAAACATACATAAAAAATGAAGCAGTTATCAACCAGAACCATGATTTACAAAGAATTATTAATAAAAAGGAGATAAAAGATTATAAGTAAATAAATTATGATATGATATGTATTATTATGGATATATAACATTTTTATAATAAATTTATATTTATTATACAGATGTTTCGAATACATAAGAATGAAGTGATACTCGAGGTAAGGGTTTAGTTCACAATCTCATTATTAATCGAGATTATTTATATTGAAGTATCTTTTAGGGAAATTATGTGATATTTTTATACTAAAACCATTGTATTTATCTCTTCTATTTTTATTTATATAAACTAAATGTTTTATTTTCATATTCTTATCTTTATGTACTTAATATATTGTAATAATATTTTACTAAATACTGACATTATTTTTCTACTTAATCGTGAATATTTTTCTTACATGCCCATATCTTCCATAAAATGTTTTTTAAATTTTTTTTAATATAATATAATTATTTATGAATTAAAATTTTAATAATATTTTAATTTTTAATAAATGGTTTAAGTGGAATCCTCTAGACATTTTCCAAACTAGGTACTTTTGACCATTCTACAAAAGTATGAAAGGAATGTTTTTGTAACTTATACGACATGAATGGAATTTTACACCATCTTTTATTCTCATTTATTTGTAGATTAATGTACAATTTTCAAGGTTTTCTTTTAATTAAATGGTTTTCTAAATTATTTAGAAACTTGTTATTTTAAATAAAGTATTTCAAAGTGAAAAGGGTGTTTTCCTCCAGAAGTTTTGCAACTACATTTTGAAAGTATTTTCATCAATGTCAAAATTGTTTGTTTAATATTTTGATATACAGAGGATATAATGTAATGATGCCATCCACCATGTTTCTCTGTAATTTTTTATTATTTTTATTGGTGATGGTATTTTCATTTCATATTATCATTCTTTTAATATGAAGAGTTATTGATTTTAAAGGAATACTGATTATGTTGCATTGTTTCTTCAAATTACAATTTCAATGGGATTATTAAGTGATTTCCAGGGCTTGGAATTATTTTTCATGTTTATTTATTAGTAGGTATGATGAAAAAAACTACATTGGGTATTTGGCCAAGGCCTTAACCATTTATGTAAGATGTCTTGGCATAAGGAATTGACGGTATGTTTTAGTTGTCCAGGCACGGGGAATCGATTATGTGTTTTAGATGTCTAAAATTATAAATTACATCTCTATGAACATAGTTTTAAATGAAAATGTGATTATTTTAAAAGTTATGATATCCATGGATACATTTCTATATCATATGATTATTTTTATGGAATTATCTGATCATCATTTATTCTCCCACATTTTTCATTCAATATTAGATTCCACTATAAACATACCCTTACTGAGTATGTTATCTCATCCAATTATTATGTTTTTGGTCCCTAGGATTCTAAGAAGTGTATTATCATTGATGTGAAGGGGAATTCTAAAGGGAATAAGGGCGTTCTAAAATAAAATACTTTTTTTATTATATGTTTTCAAAGGCATGTGAGGTTTCAAGTATGTATCTATTTTACCAAGACTACTAAACTATTAATTCCTTTGGAATGTGATTACTTTTATCTAGTACCAACATAATAAATTAAATATTATCTCTAGGCTACTAGCACCAGGGTCTTTATAGTTGATATTAGAATAATGATTGGTAGAAACATGGGAAGTAGATTAACAAAAACAAAAATTAGGGAATAAAACCCTATAAATTAATTTTATGATTTGTCAAAGTATAAGATAACATTATAATTTTTTGGTAAGGTAATGATAATATGGTTTTACTAGAAATACATCTCTTTGAGGATACCATAAGTTGATGTGGTGTGGAAACAGATTAATATAGGGGTAATAACCTTGAAAAGTGTTTTTTGAGTACATATTGGCCATTATTTTGGTGTATGGTGAGTGTGCCCTCACCACACACCTGGTTTGACACTCCCAAGAGATATATTTGGGTTAATTTACATTTTTCATACAAAACATTATGAAAAATATGATTTTTTTTTATTATTTTAGATAATTTTCAGAGAAACCATTTTTATGATTTTGAGATTAGTTATCCATAAACATTAAATTTCTAAGAGTTTCACAAGTTTCAAAATAAATCATTATGTTTCATAATTTTATAATGTAATATATCATATAACATTATTTAGAAATTATGTATAGATAATGGAATGAGAACCAAATTAATGCATGAGATCCATATAGGTATTTCCCTCCTAGGAAAGATAATGAATTTTGAGATGGATTTGAAGCTAGAGTTGAAAAAATTATAACTATATTGGTGCAGATGACTCACCTTATGAAATAAACCTTGCAGGTGTGGAAGAACCCAATAATACACCATGTGGTGTAATTATGTTAGACCACTTCAAGTGTCAGAAACCTCCAGCATTCAATAAGACTACAAATCTATTTGTAGTTGAGCAATAGATATGATCCTTAGAGAAGATATTTATCACATTGGAAATTAATGAAAGGGGGAAGGTTTTCATTGTCCTAATCTAGCCTAATAGGGCCCCAGACATGTCTTCCCCAAGCCATCATCGCATATTCCTAGGGTAGGCGAGCAACTCCAAATTTGCATATCACGCACATGGGATGACTTAGCCTAATGCACCTATACACATGAACACATCTCTGAGCCCATACAATACTGAAATGTAAAACAATTGATAACCTTTCATGTGTACATCTAAAATGATTCTATATGATTATGAAAACACATTACATGAATGCAGGGGAAAAATAAAATATTACCAAAAGAATCTGAAAAAAGACAAAACTGTGATGTAGGATAGGACTGTTGTCAGTGTGACCATTAGAACACACCTCAGTTTATCTAGATCACTATTCACCATCTGGTCCTAGTGCCTCTATGACTCTTTCAAAAGGATAGTTGTCTGTATAAGACATGAAATATGTGGTAAAATACCATAAAGGGGTGAGTAGAATAATACCCGGTTGGCAACCTGAATTCACTAAGAACATAACATCATGAATAATGTCCAGCTCATCACAGGGATATGTTAATAACATATATTACAAGAACATCCAGATATACTCATAGTAGAAACATAGTCTCAAATTATAGTCACAACCATAAAGATAGACTATGATTACTTCTTTAAGGTTCTACATCACAATCCTCTGAGAGAATGCACTCCACAAATCTGATATCCCTGATGGGGTCTTTCTGGGATGTTATGCTAGTTGGGTCTCTCCATAAGAAGTACATGTTGGAAGTCTGAAGATATTTATACACAGATGGGTATCACACCCATAGTCAAGTGGTATACTAAAAAACTAATCTAGATTTCCTTATAATAAGGGAATTGAAACCTAAGTAGTGTTGGTCATGAAGATTCAGTGAACCCCTCCCAAGAAAAATGTTGATGATAGAGGATCTCAATATAGGCCTCAAGGATGGATTCTAATGAATCTACCCAATATTGATGTTATTCTGAGGGTATTACCATCATATTCATAGGATTATATTCCAAAATAAATCCTTATATAAGGCATCAAGGGAACACTACATAATAAAACTTTTCCAAGATGAAGAGCACACGAGTTTTAAGCTTTCTTTGAGATGGTACACATTGTGTACTTTGATTACATGATGTGTCTCTTAGACATTGGGTCTACCATTGTATAATTTCTTGTTCCCATGTCCATTTACAAGTATATAGAATGTAGATCCACATGAAATACTTGGAGTGTACCCCCTTTACATGTCGAGAAGCTTTCCAGGGTGTACATAGTGTGTTTCATGGCCTACAAAACATGTAATTCCACCCAGCCACCATGGGAATGCCCTTCCTGTACATGGTGAGTTCTCCAGTTAAGGACCACATGACATGTATCTATGAATTAAATGCTATGTAACATGATATTTTATATTACCCATAATGTATTCTCTGAATTTCTGTTCATGCTTTCACAAATGAAATCCTTGTCATAAAACATGGATCTAGAGTTAGTCGTCCCTCACAATCATCATTTTTTTGGATGTGGACTTTGAAACTACTATTGAATGTCCACATGCACCTTACATATTATATCCATCAAACCAATATGAAAAAACCATAGATCAATTCCAATCCTCCTCTAATTATCCTTTATCATCACTTCACCTCAATTGCAAAATCTATCGCAATTCGTACCCTCGATATAAATCTGTTTTGCCAAATAATGGCCACACAAGGACAAAATACTGGGTATTTCATCACATCATGGGACAAAACAATTTCCCAAAATGAACGTGTGATGAAACAGAGGATAAAAAAATAGACCATAAAATGTGTGGAATATAAATAAACTTTTTTTTTTTCATTTTAAACCTTGATCCATTGTTTTAGAATTAGACAAAAAAAGAGGAAAATAGAAAAAAAATGCACCACAAAAAAAATCCATCTTCGATGTTTGAATAAATTTTTGTACATTTAATTGATCCACATTTGACCGAGATAATAGAATGGTTTGGAATTAATTAAATTAGAAATCCTAACTAGAGTTTTGATCGATACTTGTTGAAGAATAGTCATTGCTTACTACTGTTTGTGAGATCCATCAACTCTATGGGCGTATGATCCTCGATCTGATCGCAATTCAATGTTGTCTACCAATGATACTCCAACAGTTCCTCTCCCATGGATCCTCTCAGCATGTAGTCTATATTAATAAACATAGGGGATATTTCATAGAACTTTATTTATATATTAAGTGGGTCACTATGGCAATATAATAAAACAAATAAATAAATATTTATTTTCTTAATTCCATTCCCCACTACACTTTTTTGAAACACCCAATGTAGAAAAGGATTATGTTAAACCAAGGGTAAATCCTCTGCTATAAACTCAATGACAATATATTATTTCTAATTCAAAAATCTTCCTAACTTTTATTAATGTTTTTCAGTAAAACTATGTTTGTATGATATTTAATATATTTCATGAAATAATTCTAGGCTCACTTGTCCTTAGAATCTCATTTCATCTTAGTGCCTAGATCAAAAAATAATCTATATTATATACTAAAGTAACACATCAAAAAATTTAGAGTTTTTATATTCTCCTCACCATGGGGATTATCATCTTGAAAAGAAAAAATATATTAGACAAAGAGTTATGGGTATTAAGGACGCGTTCGGGTTTCCCGCTGCTAGGTACTCCCTTGAAGATTTAGTTCTACCACCAAACATGAACTAAAATAATCACTTTCTCACTTAGGTTATTATCCAAATAATCCTCAATGTATACTTGGTACTCATGAAAAGTAGATCCATCCTTGATTTCCAGCTTTCCCCAGTCAATAAAATGTGGCAGATCATGCAAATACCCCCTAACTATGACACATGGAAGACATTGTGTACCTGGTACAAATGTAGTAGTAGAGACAAGCATTATGCCACCTCACTGACTCTACACAGTATTTCTAAAGTTACAATGAATCTTAGAGATATATTTTCACCCCCAAAAAAATATATGAAATCTAAATCAAGTTGAGACCCCCAAGAACACATGGTATACATCCTAGAACTAAAATTTACTCTGTCTTTTTTCTTCATAAGACATATGAAGGACCTGTGATGTCCTCATCCACTCCTAGATGATTTTTACTTTCTCTTTCATAGATCAAACCAACTTTTGGCCCATAAGTACTTACTCTCCTGGGTCAGTCCAACATAGTGGTTACCTAATGTGTCACTCTTAAAAGTCCTCAAATGGATCCATAATGACAATGTAATGTTTTCTATTTTACTCAAACACTACAAATGAAAGGTGATCCTCCCAACTACATCCAAATTCTATAATACAAGCCCACAACATATCCATTAGGACCTGAATGGTCCTATTAGTTTAGCTATCATTATAGGGATAAAAATCTATGTTCAAATGAAACTGAGTCCCAAAGGATTCCTTCAATACCATCTGTTTCCAAGACATGAAGGGATCATCATGGTCATAGATGATCTTTGAGGTAAATCCATGGAGTTGGACTATCTTCTACAAGTAATGGTGTCCCATTCTCTCTACTGAACTTTGCTCCTGGATAGTTTTTATGTGGCCCAACATGGTGAGTCGGTCTATGATCACCTAGATAAAATCATGTCCTATAGAAATATGTGGAATCCTCTTAAAAAATTACATAGATACCCCTTCCCACTTTCCCTCTGGAACCTAAAAGGGTTAAGCTAAACCCAATAGAACATGGTGACTAACCTTCACTTGCTAACAAGTAAGGTATCAAGGGAAAACACTACAACTCCCTAATTCATCCATAGCCACCAAAAATGACATCGTAGGTCCTAATACATCTTCATCACACCTTGATATACCATAAAAGGATGTGTATGAAACTCAATTAATAGCTCCTCCCACTACTTCACTAGTACCATCGTGCGTCATATAAAAATTATAACATGCTCCCCACCTTCTTAAAATCCATTTGGAGAACATCTATTAGATATCTAAGTACATAGGGACTCACATTCGGTATCCCTAAGAAAAGAATCCCTGACATTTTCTAGAAGTAGTGGGGTAACAACCATTGATTGAAGGTAAGACCCACCATCCCCATCCACTATGGATAACTGTAATGAGTCCAACTCCTCTGAACCCTCGCTTAGTAGTTGTGAACAATATATAATTCTAAGTGAATCTGCTATAACATTCCCATTTCATGTATTATAGACAATCTTAAAGTCATAATCCTTGTGGAAATATAGCCATCACCTCTATCCCAAGTTAAGATCCTTCTAAAAGTAGATATACTTAAGATTATTATGGTCAGAATAGATGATAAATCGCACACCCATAAGGTATTATCACCACACATTTTTTTGCAATGAAAACTAATAACAACTAAATATTATGGTTCACATATTTCTACTTATGCGGTCTCAACTTTTTTGAACCATATGCAATCATCATCTACCTCTGCATCAAAACACTACCAAGAATATCCCTTGATTCATTGCAGAACACTACGTACTCGACAACCTCCTATAGAAATATCAAGATGGGAGCACTCATAAATCTCTACCACAACTCATAAAATTCCTATAGAAACCTATATCTCTATATAAAAGGATACCCCTTTTGGGTTTAAGCTATTAAGGGAGCTGATATACTAATGAAATTGGGTAAAAATATTAGGTATTATCCTACCTACCCAAGGAAGCTTCGTACCTCCATCACTATCTTGGGTGGCTCCCAATCTAACATTTCCTCAACCTTCACCTGGTCTAGTACTACACCATCTATAAAGATAACATGTCACAGGATGTGGACCTCCTAAATCTATAATTGGAACTTTGAGAGCCTCCCATAGCGCTGGTTCTCTTGGAGTATATATAGAAATACCCTCAAGCTTACTGCATCCTCCTCATATATCGAGTACACAATGATATCATCAATGAATACAAACAATAATCGGTCTAATAAAGGATTAATAATCAAGTTCATGATCCCAATGAACACCATTGGGGAATTTTCCACCCCAAAGGATGTCACTAAGTACTTAAATTGATCATAAATTTAGGTTCCGAGTAGAGAGGAAGAGTGTGATGGGTCAAGACCAACATTTCTTTTTTTCAATTATTGATGATCAATATGAGATTTACAGAATGAGAAACATAATAATCTATGGAATCGAATCCAAGAAAATAGGCATGGTATAGAATTCAGGAACCAGAGAGAGGATAATCACATACTATTAATAATTAATTTAAATAATTAAATAATTACCTTGATCGAATTATTTCTTCATTGATGAATTTTTAAATATATCTGCATTATAAAGTCATTTCATTGTAATAATCAAGAGGATATTCCCTCTTATGATGATCTACATGTGATTCACAAATCTCCAAAAATCGCTATAGGAATTTATGAGCACTAGCATGACAGATCCTATCACGTGTGTCATCTGTCTTTGATCACCTCAAGAAATACTTCCAAAGAATTCTCATGGATCTCCCATGACATGAGAGTGGGATGTGGAGGAAGATCATTCTCTGTTTTGGGAGAGTTCTTTGAGAAGTGAACTCTCTAGGGCATGGTATAGTTTTCCAAATCCGTTGTACACAACTAAAAACTAATGAATCAAATTATTGAGAAAATAATATAACTGGTTTTATATATCACTAGGGTTAAAATAAAATAATTTCACTTTTTCACTTTATTATTTTATTAATCCCTACGGTACCCCATTCCAATTAATAAAAATAATATTATTATTTATCAACATGTTCTTAACTAGAGAATTAAATTAAATATTATTTAATCAAATAATATTCAAAATTTATTATTTCTTACTTGACCATTATACTCAGTCTGTCATTCCACCATAATATTTATCAAAAACTAAAAATTGAATATTTATTAGTTTAATAAATATCACTACATTATTCACCAATAAATAAATAAATAAATATTTTATTCACCGAATAGTAAATAAATATTTATTAAATATTCAACTCATCTTATATTATATCGAATAACTGGTGAAAGAATATATGCAATCAAGAATAAAAGAATAATTATTAAACCAGATCCAAGAATATTATTTATTAAACTTGTTAATGAATAATAATCTATAATTTTACTAAGATCTTGGATACACTTAGTGTGTGACCCTCTAGGCCTTCTTAACAGTGTAATTTGGTGAAGTAGTCTAAAGTTCACAGTTAGCATCTAGTAACACATCAAAGAACCCAAAGAGAAATAAGTTAATGTCACAATGACATGATAACTCATAACAATTCTTATTATGTAATATATTCTTTTATCATTTTATCTCGAATCAAGAAGGTTGCACACTGGTGCCATCAACATATGTGCTCAATGTATATTTCTTTGACTTCCTGGAAATTAGACATTCTTACAAAACACCATGGTCATGGATTTATTTTTTCCATATGATTTACTTCAAAGTACCTGAGATATAAAATTATGTTAAATAACAAAATGGAAAAATACTTTCTCGCATTATTCATTAATGAAATATTACTCATAATACACCTGACGAATCCTTCCTCGCCACAGAAATCTGTCATCACAATTTTCACCAATACATCAAAGTACAAAACCCATAATAATCATTAATCATAGTATTAAAGTCTATAGATCAATACACAAAAATGTAGATAGGAAAATCTAATGACACATATAAATGTAGATTTCCTACTGGCGGGTCTCGTTCACATAATATCATACTAGATATTAACAAGGGCGTACACCATGAGAAGGTTCCTAAAAGTCCTGTAAGTCTGAAACCCGGATATCCTATATCATATTTTTCTATCAAATGATATAATCTAGAAATTGAACATATATTTACGAATAGTCTCGTAGCACTTCTAGTTTCTCATCATATCAGGGAACTACTATGAAATTTTCGTGTGACAAAAACTTTTAGGACATTACCACACACTATGTTACAAAAATGAAAAATCACGATTCGATAAGAAGTTTTTAATATTCAAAACTAGGAATACAAGTTATCATAAAGTACATAAATGTTGGTTTTAAGGCACCAACTCTAAAAGACTCTTACTTAAACTAGATCCAAATACTAATAACTTTTTGTCTGCTAGATCTCACATGATACACATGCTTCAGCTGAGATAGGTCATTAGTCAAGGGGTGAAACACCTATCTTCATTGGGAACTCTTCTTACGAGAACTTCTCTACTTTGATAAAAAAACCCTAATAGGAGATACTTCTAGAGTATAGTATTTGTCCGTCGGTGTGACCTTGGCTCCTTTTCACGTTCCACCACTATAGTATTATCACAATAAATATGATAGGGTATTTAATTATAAGTACCGCATTAAGATCCTAGAAAAATATCCAAATCCAAATAGATTCCTTGGCTACATCAGAATCTACTATATATTCGAACTCCCCTATAGAATCAGTGACAACTGACTTCTTTGAACTCTTCCAGCTTTTAACTCCTCTGTTGAGATAGAAGACATATCCTGATTGTTAATTGAGATCATTTCGATCTATATAAAAAATAGCATCAATATAAACCTCTAATGACATGCTCCTTGTATCCTCTATACACCAGGAATATATTCTTATTTCTTCTTAGATACTTAAGGATATCCTTAACAACAGTCCATTGCTGTTCTCTTAGATCTACTTGATATCTACCTATCATGCTCAATGAATTTGAAACATCAAGTCTAGTACATAACATGGAACATATGATAGATCCTATCACTGGAGCATATGGAATCTTTCTCATTGTCCCTTTCTCCTGTTGTGTTTGAGGACTCATTTTCAAAGAAAGATGTAAACCATGTGGCACAGGAACCAGTCACCTCTTGGATTATTCTATACTAAATTTCTTTAGTATATGGTCAACATATATATATTGAATTTTTCCATGCAGCCTCTTGGGCCTATCAAAAATGATCTTGATCCCTAGAATATATATTTCCTTACCTAAGTCCCTGATGGAGAAAAATTTGTTTAAAAATTCCTTAATAGAATGTAATATTGATATTTCATTTCTAGAAGTAATATCTCATCAACATATACTACTAGGGTAATGACCAAATTTCTACTAAACCTATTGTAAATACATGGATCATATTCTTTCATAATTAAACCAAATTATTTTATTACATCAGTGAATTGAATATTCTATGACCCAAATGATTTCTTCAATCCATAAATGGATCTCTACAACATGAAAATATTCTTGAAATTACCTGGAGTCACAAACCCTTCTGGTAGTGTCATATATAAATCTTCCTGAAGGTTCCCATTAATGAATTTTTTTTAACATCCATCTATCCAATCTCATAGTCATGGTAAGCTACTATTTCAAGTAGAATTATGATGTATTTAAAAATGTAAATTAGTGAAAAATTTTCATCTTAGTTAATTCCTTGATTATATTTAAAACCTTTAGAGACTAGCCTTCCTGTATAGGTATTTAATTTACCATACATGTCTATTTTTATCTTGAATACCCATTTGCAGTCAATATGATTTACATCAACTGGTACATTGAGATAAAAACATACTTGGTTCTGATAAATGGAATCCATTTCATAATTCATGGATTCATTCCATCATGAAACTTCTAAGCTCTCTAATACCTCTTTGTAGGAGGTTGGTTCAACATATATAACCAAAAAGGAGTCACCATTTTCTATGTCGAGAAAGACATATCTATTTGGTTCTCTTACCTCTCTTGCAATCTTATGCAATCCTTGTGTTTCAAGAACTGCTTCTTTTATGGGGACCTGTGGAATCTATTCCTATACCAACTCTTGTGTATCTTGAGAATCAAATTCATTGACTTAAATCTTACTCCCACACCCTTTTTAGTATGTTCTCTCTCTCAATAAATATGTCTTGTTTGGAGATAATCAATTTCTTGTCTGAGGGGTAGTATAGGTAGTATCCCTTTGTTTCCTTGGGGTATAGTATAAATATACACGTTTTCCCCAAGGCTCTATATTTTGGCTGGGAAGGCCTTACCAATTTCATCGCAACCCCAAATACATGTAAGGGACACAATTGGTTTATTTCCAATCCATAACTTAAATGAAATCCCATTTCCCACTTTATTTGGTACTCAGTTTAATTTTAATATCATAGTTTGTAATGAATATACCCAAAAGGATAATGGAAGACCCATATGACTCATCATCAACAATATCATTCCGTATAAGGTATGTTTACTCATTTCACTAAAACCATTCCTATGTGGTGTATAAGGTGGATTGATTTGAGTGAGAATCCGAAACTCATGTAAACAGTTGATGAACTACAGATTAAGATATTTACCACCTCAATACGATCAAATATTCTTTATCTTCTTTCCAAGTTGATTCTCTAATTCATTCTTAAATTCCTTAAATTTTCCAAAGGACTCAGAATTATACCTCATCAAGTAGACATATCCATATCAATTGAAGTTGTCAGTAAAAGTTATGAAGTAAGAATATCCACCCCTATATTTTACTAGAAATGGTCCACACATATCAGTGTGTTCCAATCCTAGAAGATCTAGAACTTTCACCCTATCCATCAAATTCTGATATATTAATTTTTCCTTATAAACAAGCATTCTATATTTAAAGTGGTTTTATCTTAGATGAGTATAAATAACCGTATTGATAGATATTTTTGAAATTATTTTCATTTACATGAACAAAATGGGTATTCCATTACTGTGTGTTATATGTGTCACGTGAACATGATTCGTTATCAATTTGAAATACCTAGTTTTCAAAATATAACACATTAATACCATTATTTAAATGTTTTATACCACAACATATTTTTTTCATATAAAAGAAAAAACATTAATTTCCAAATATAAAAATAAACTCATCTACATCTTGGAATGAAACAAAAATTATGTTCTTGGAAACCATTAGTACATAATAATAATATTTTAAAACCAAAAGCATTCCTCCTGTAAATAAAAGGTGGTAGTCACCAATGGCCAGAGTAGACAACCTCACACCATTAATAGCTCCTAAATCCACCTATCCTCTAGCAATATTTCAAAATATACTTGGTTCTTTCTTTTGGATACAGATGTGAGAAACAAAAGTTATAAATAATACCTAATGTATAGACATTGAACTATCAAACTCAATAATGAACGTACCTTTAACTTTGCCTTGATTTTGGGTGAAATTCCTATTCACGTGTCCTGGATTTCCATATGAGAAACATACATCATCCTTTTCCTTTCTAGGCCTTGGGACCATCTTCTTCTTCTTGGAAGGATGGTTATCGGGATCTTTATACTTATTACAGGTCTTGGTCTAATTTTCCTTATTCTTTCTTTTCTTATTCTCCATAAGGACAATGTGTTTTTCATTCCCCTTGTCCTTATCCACTTGGAGAATTAATGTAAGATGTAATGAAAGACTCTTCTCTTTATTTCTCATATTGTAATTAAAAATATTACAGGAGACAGTATTGGGTAGGGATGAAAGTATTAGATCTATATCCAAATCATCTTGGAATTTAATCCCTAAGTTATATAAGAATTTAATGTAGTCAGTACACTTGACTATATGATGCCCACTTGGCATAGACCCTCCGTTATTTGTGGTAAACAAATAATTGGATATCTTATACCTCTCTTATCTTGCCTTCTATTTATAGATATCCTAATGGTGAGACACCATGATATACACATCCAAGTCATCATGTTGCTTCAAAAGATAATTTGACATGGATTATATAATAAAACATTGATCATTTGTGGAATCATTAAAATGCTTCACATAGAATTTTGACTCTTCACCACTTGACTCATTTCCATGTGAATCGGGAAAAGGTTCATCCAGAACATACAATTTCATTTCATAGTGTGGATAATTCATAATCTCCATTTAAACTCTTTGAAATTTATTCTAGTGAGAAGGTTATCCTTCTCAGGTATAGAACACAGTGATGTCATTTAATTAATTTTAATGTTGTTTCTAAAAAATAAGATGAGAATAATTTTAGTATTTTATCTGATAAAATTTAGATAAATAAATAAACATTATATTTATTAGTCTCCCAATATTTTATTAAAACCCAATAACCCTCACCATTATATTCAATGTATCCTATTACTTGTACATTCAAGCGTCAAGGATCCATATTCCACTTCTCATTACCCCAAATTTTGTTTGGTAGGAAACATGAATGGTTTTAGGTAGGAAATCCAAATTACAACTACATTAACTCAAAATTCCTTGATATGTTGAGTGGAATCCCCAATCCATAAATCCTTAAATTAGATTTCCTCAACTCTTGAATCTCTGTTACACCATGTCCTGATTTGTTAGTCAACATTTGAAGTGAACTAAGTTATGTAAACACAAAACCTAAAGTTATAATCCCTGATAATTGAAATCACCCCAACGTTGGATAGTTAAGAAATTTGAACTATGGTTTGATTTTAACTGAATTAGTGGAAGACTATAATGGCTTAATATATATAATTGAAGGATTTTATCCATTATGGATTTTTTTAAATAATTATATTTATCACATGATTTTTCATATTAACTGGATTTACATAAGTGTTTAACTATGTCTTTGATAATATTTACACATAATCCAATTAATTTTAGTTCTATCTAGCATGCTCGTTAATTTCATTAATTCAAGTGATCAAGAAAAAAACATCCAAATTAAATAACAATGAAACTTAACAGAAATAAAATAACAAAGTTGTATGATCATGAGATTTTACTAACGTTTAGTTTATCAAGATGATGATAAACTAACCATTGACATAGGGGAAAACACCATGAACCAATTAAGATTCGTGTTGTAGAATTCCACCTATCCACCTATGTATCTCTATTTCATTAGTTTCATCTCGATTCCAAACATGAATTGTCTCCAATAGCTTGGGATATCTATCCATTACATATTGTTTTACTCACATACTAGTGAGGAAAAAAGGAGGTTTACATAAATGTAGCCATGGGGATACTGGCTGTTACATAATACGAGGAGAGAAGAAATGCATGCCAAGAATTTAATTTATTAATAAATTAAATGGAACCAATCACATACAAAGGTCTGGCCTATTCTCATGATCATCCACATGCATTCAATGAAATACACATTGAATAAAAACATCTTTAAATTCTTAATTGTTCTTATTTATAATAAATCATGATCAAATAAATTAATTAAATTCTTTAATTAATCAATTATTTTATCTTAATTCTTATCCAACATTCCATGAGATTCTCATCCAACATAATGTTAAACAAATTTAATAAATTTATTTAAAATTAACTATGTACATAAATGTACGTTGGAGGAAACCTGATGAATTCCCATCCCATTCTACCCAACATGTATAATACTCCTATACTATTTACTCTTGTGACATATGAAATACATGACTCATCACTTAATTTCATGATGTGTACTATAAAATTAATGATTACACGCATTACATGATTTTTAGGTAACGTGATATGCTTCAATGCTCGTTGAGTAAAAATTTTAATATGACTCATACATGATATGTAGAACTGAACATTACGAAGATATTAACAAAACACACACACACACATGTATATTAAAATATTTCACATGTCTTTTCCTATCAACTTATTGACCACATGAATGCATATGTCGATAAGTTTTACACAGTACAATAAGTAAAATTTAAATATGAAAAATTTGGTATAAGTATATCATGTGTACATGGAGCTACACGATTTGTACATCTCTCACCATCATTCTATGGAATATTCCTTGGGACATTGTGTATAAATCATTCCTTGGAAAAATAGGACTTCATAATGTTTATAAACTACTATACAATGTGTGGCCTCCGAGTTACACGATCACCGGTCCGGTAGGCAGTGTATAGTAATACATGGCCCCTATATGTCTTAAAGGGACTACATGCCATAAACATGGGCCACATGGTGTGTAATTTGGCAGACTGTGTGCCAACCTATCTTGGTCAACATGTGATGTAAGAATTCAAAACACCACATGTATTTAATGCACAAGCTTTTATTGAATTTCTATATTAATTCTTGATGCATTGAACATAAGTACACACCATGTTTCTTTGGTTACATGGCGTGTACTACTATTTTCTAGCCTGAATCCTTGGCACCACTAGATGCTTTTTTTAATTTAATTTCATTCATAAAATTAATCATATTGATAGATTTACGAGAAACAGAGGGAGAAGCAGATCTCACAATCCAGATTAAAATAATGGTTAAAGATGAATTTAAAACTAGACAAATAATGCGTAAATCAATAAAAAATATTTAAAAAATTATAAATAATTATGTAACCCCTTTGATACTATATATAGGTTCTGGGCATAGAATAAGCATGAAGTGGTTCGTGCCCAAATTTTCTTTTTTCATGATTGATGATCAATCCATGATTAATACAATGATAAACACCATGATCTATATAATTGAATTATAGAAAACAGACAAGGGATAGAACACCAAAACCATAGAGTGGATCATCACATATGATTTATTCTTAATTTAATTAATGAATTAAATACCCTCATAGAATTATTTCTTCGTTGATGAATTTTATAATAGATCTAAATTATAAAATCGTTGCATTATATGAATCAAGATAATATTCCCTCTCACGGCGATCCATACATGTTCCAAAAATCTTCGAACATTGGTATAAGAATCTACAGGTGACAACACAATAGATCCTATCGCTTGCGTTTTCTACCTTTGATCACCTCAAGAACTGATTCCAAAGTGTTATCCTAGATCTCCCTTTACTCACGATTTGGAGGTGGAGGAAGAACGATCTGCATTATTGGGAGTGTTCTTGGACAAGAGAGCTATCTAGGGATTGATATAATATTCCCAATCCTTTGTGTATAACCGAAAACAATTGAATTAGATTATTGAGAAAATAATATAAGTGGGTTTATATATCACTAGGGTTAAAATAAAATAATTACTCAAGTTCACTTTATTATTTATATAATCAATTTGGAACACAATGTCAAATAATAATAATAATATTATTATTTCTCGACATGCACTTAAAGTGAAAATTAAATTAATTATTATTTAATCAAATAATATTCAATATTTATTATTTATCACTGGACCATTAAACTCGATCTCCCGTTCCTCCACAATATTTATCTAGCCCTGAATAATAACTATTTATTTATTAAATAAATACAAATGTGTTATTAAACAATAAATAAATAAATTTTATATTCACTAAATAGAAAATAAATATTTATTAAGTATTCCACTCACATTATATTCTGTCGAATAAATGGTGACTGAATATATGTGATGATGCATAAATGAATAATTATTAAACAAAATTTCTATATAATAGTTATTCAACTTGTTAATAAATAATAATATATAATTTAACAAATATTTTTGATAAACTTAGTGTGTAACCCTCCAGGTCTCTTTTATAGTGTCATTCGGAGAAAGAGCCTAAAGTACAATGTTAGCATCTAGGAAAACAACAACGAAACCATAAGGAATGAAGTTAATGTCACAAATACATGATACCTCATATGAACGGTTACTTTGTAATATAATACCTTTATCAAAATATCTAAAATCAAGTAGTTTTCATATAGGTGCCATCAACCTAGGTGCTTGATGTATCTCTCATTGAATTCAATGAAATTGAACTTTCCTATAGAACACCATGGCCCGGAATTTATTTAGGATACATCATTTTCATCAAAATCTATGAGATATAATATTTTATTAGAGAACATAAGGGGAAAATCCTTTCTCACATTATTCATTAATGAAATATAACTCATGACACACCCAACATATCCTACCTCACTAAGAACATATTTTATTATAGTTTCCGGAAATACATCAAAGTATGCAACTCATGTTTCTCATTAATAATAATATTAATGTCTAAGGATCCATACACACATTCGCAGATAGAACATCCAATGACACATATAAATGTGGATTTTCAACTAGAGGGTCTCAATCTCATAATATCCTACTTGATATTACCAAGGGCGTACACCATGAGAAGGTGCCTCAATGTCCTATGAGTATCCACCCCTAATATCCTATATCATTTGAGTGTATCAAATGATATAATCTAGATATAGAACATATATTTAAGAATATTTTCATAACACTTCCCGGTTGTCATCATGGCGAGGAACTACTATGACATTTTAGTGCGGCAACTACTTTTCTGACATCATCACATACTATGTTATGCAAAATAACAATCACAATGTGATAAGAAGTTAATTAATATTAAAAACAGTGGATATAAGTTTTCATAAATTATATATAAGTTGGTTCAAAGGTACCAAATCCCACAATAATTAAATCACAAATCTATATTTAGTATATAATCATCTCATACTCCTAGCTGGTGATAGCTAGATCTAAGGTAAATCATTGAGAACCATCATGCCCCTCCCAACTAATTAAATAGTTCATCAATCCTCAGTAGTGAATAATGGTTTTTCATGGTGACCTGGTTTAGGTGAGTGTAATCCATACACAACCTCAAGCTTCTATCTACCTTCTCAGAGAAAAACATAGGGGCTCCCCTGGGTGAAACACTAGGATTGACATATCCATTCCTTTGTATATCCTCCAACGACATAATAAGCTCGCAAAGCTCTATGGGAGGCATATGGTATAATGTAATAGATATCAGGGTCATACAAGGGTGTAGATAAATGTAAAAAACTATATATTTGTGGATAGGTATATCTAGAACAGCCTCAGGAACGACATCCTTGTACTTCCCTGATGACTGCTGGAAACTGAAAGGTCATTTCATCTACTGCACCACGATTCACGATAGACAATCATAGAGTAATCAATAATACTCTTCTACCTATAAACCCATCCTACTCTGCATGGGATTACTTTTAACCCAAAAAGGAAAACTTTATCCCATAAATATTGACACACCACATTCTCCATATGAAGCTTTCTATCTGGGAGTGAACTATAGATAACCAGTCCATACATATGATAATGTCATAAGTCATCATCGTTGCTATAAATAGATCCCAAAAGAAACTATCACCTCTAAGAGTCAGGTCACACCATCAAAAAAACTGTGTGACCATTGAGTAACCACCAGTAGGAGTATCCATGTACAAGGTTCGAGCCAAGTTATCAACCATAATCTCTATGTATCAAACCATATAAGTTAAAATAAATAAGTGGATTGAACCCATGTCTATAAATACTACAAATAAAGTAGATAAGACATAGACTGTACCTCGTATAATCCTTAGAGAATCTAGGTCATAATCCTTGACTGCATGTAGTTACCCTTGTCGCTAACCACAAGCTCCCTATGTCTAGAGGGTGCCACCAGAGGGTGGTGATGGAAAAAAGTCTTAATGTATTGCACCTCAAGCTTCTCTCCCAGCTCCTTGACCACATTCTCCACCTTTAGTACCTACTTGATCTTATCGTTACTTTTTCCTAGGAGTCCCATACACATTCATGTCAGGAAATCTCATGCATGGTGTCCTTGATCATTAAAAGTTTAGTACAAAATATTTGTAGGATAACTAGATCCATAATGTGATCTTTGAAACATAGTGCCTATATCCTAGGAATGACTCCTAAAAGATGTCACACATCTAGAACATTGTCTCTATTATGAGGTCCCCACTGATGAAGCCTCACTTCTAGTGTTCCAACTGTTGGAACCAAGTGTATTTGTCTACTCGGCTAGGAAAATCTAAACCACCCAAGAATACCCAAACACACCAACATAGGTAAATATTCAAACAGTTTTCATGATGGATGATATTTATATTTTTATACCTCTTTTAAAGGACTGATCAAGAAAGAAATGATCATGAACCATATCTATAATGTACTGAGTGGGGTTAGTGAACCTCTATAAATACTCAACCATAGATGTACTCCCCTACTAAATCTGCATACGCTCTTGCATGTGGAAATCCCTAAATATATCATGATAAAGCCCCTCCATTAAAAGACAATAAAAATATGAACCTGAATGATTCACATAAATGTATGATTGGGTCACTAAGACCTACATCACCCAACAGAGCCATAGATAAGTCTCACAACCAAGACCACCATCTATTATATAGGTGACCTAACAATAAAGTCTTTCATTAGTACCTCAATACAATCCTCAGATAGCTATGTATTTGAATCACCCCTAAACCCGAGGGGTCACTGATAATAAAACTCATGAATCAATCTCATCCTTCACACCTTATCAACTGGAACATTCAGTACCATATACTTCTTAACATGTGGTGGTATGACTAGTATAAATCATGGAGGTAAAACCTTATGAACAAGACCCTGTATCAAAGTCTAAATGTGATGGGATCATCTTTATGAATGTTTTGTTAAATCCTAGATGGAAAAAATCATAGAGGCATCATTAAATAGACAATGTGTACCACGATCAATGTGTATATTTGAAGATCTGTCTCAAGAAGAATATTGTAACCTTAAACTATTCCTATATGATTAATTTACTAATGTTTTTCCTAGAACCAAACTCTACATGTATATTGTAAAAATAAGGGTGATCAGAGTCATCATGTATGGATACATATACTACCGTTCCAACACCAGAGTCCCTATCCCTAAATATGAACTCGAAACACATAAAACTGTTTCTGTAAAACCAAATAAAATTTTAAAAACTTTGGACCTAATGTAGAAATGAATACACATATACTGTTCTTTCAAAACCCATCCCAATGGGGCCCGAGCTATGTCTACACCAATCCCACCTCTTATAGGCTAGAGGATGGAGACCGGTGTTGAGTAGGCATATTAGACACATGGGAGGCCTTATCCTAATGCACATATACACATGAAACCATATCCAAGCTCCTAAAATGATGAAATGTAAAACAATTGATAACCATAACTGCATACATCTAAAATAAATCCAAAAACGTATGGGAATATACTATTGGAAATCAAGGGCCAAATAAAATCCCACCAAAATAAACAAAAAACAAGTCCAACATGTGATGTATTAGAGGAATTCTTTCAATGAAACCACAACAACACACCTCAGTTTTTCATTCTCATTAATCTCTACATAGTCTTTGTCCCTCTTGGATTCTATCAAAAGGGAATTCATTTGAATAATGAATGGAACATGTAGGAAAAGGCCATGAATGTTTGATTATAACAATACCCAGTAAGAAACCCCAAAATCACTAAGCATATAACATAAAAAATAATGGTCGATTTATTACATGGATATGTAGAAATTATATATGATAATAACATCTAGATATACTCATAGTATACACACAGTCTCAAGGTAATGAATCGAATTTAAACCAATACTAGTATTCGTACTTGAAGGTTCCACGTAACAGTCATCTAGGATAACACACTCTAAGAGATAGAAGGCACTAATGGAGTCTATCTAATATTTAATGATCATAAAGTATCACCATAATCAATACACCCTGAAAGTCTAAAGAGAACAATTCATAAATGGGAATCAAACCGAAGTCCATGGGGTATACTAACAACCCAATCAGGATTAAACCACTAGGTAGGGGATCGATGTTGGAAAAGTATTGGTGAGGATGATTCTGACAAACCCACCAAGGGAAAATGATGATGATAAAGGATCTCACTCTGGACCTCATAGAGGAATTCCAAAAAATCTATCCAAGATTGAAGTTCCTCATAGATGATCACCATACTATGTATATGATGAGATTCCAAAATAAACCCTTAGGGAATGGATCACGGGAACACACCCTAACAAAACTTGTCCAAACCGACAAAGAAAAGTTGTAAAATCCTTGTTTGAGATGGTAAAAGGTGTGTAATATAAGTACACAACTTGTCTCCTTAACACTAGGTCTACCTAGGTATCAAGACCCATTCCCATGTCAGTTTCCATGTACACAAAGTGTGACCCACCACACACATCATATGGGGTCACACAATCTACTGCTCATATAACCCATGTATATGCTGAGTCTCTTTCAAGGGTGTTAACGATGTGTGGAATTACCCACATGGTTTTTAATATCACATGACCTCTCTGGGAATTTCCACCTGGTATACAATGATTTTTCTATTTGGGGACCACACAGTTCATTGTAGGGACCATATGATTTGTGGTATGGACCACATGACATGTGATGCTTAAATCTATGTGGAAACCCAGACCACCTCTCTAGGGGTCCCAAATAAAGTGTATCTCTAGATTACATGCCATGTAACCTTGAATTTTCTATAACCTACAAGTTATTCTCCTCATTTCAATCCATGCAGTCATCATAGCAAGCCACTCCAGAAAAAATGGATCCTGGGTCGGCCAACCCTTGTCCTTTTCTGTTCCCAGGATCTGACCTTTGAAACCGCATAGGAATCTTCCACATGCATTGTCTATATTCATGTCATTGAACCAAGATAAATAGAAACTATTTATCCATTCCAATCCTCCTCTGATCATCCTCTATCTTCACCGCACCTCAATCATATTATTGACCATGATCTATACCCATGATATCAATTCATTACCAAAAAAAATAATCACACAACAACTGAATACCAATAATTTCATGGAATCATCATCCAAATAAATTTATAGCCATGATGGTATAATGAAATCAGAGATAAATCCCTAATCCATAAAATTTTTGTAATGAAACTCACCATTTATTAATTTTATGCCTCAATTCTCTATCAAATAATTAGAAAAATGAAGAAGATAATAAACAACAAACAAATAAATCCACTGTAAACAAATCTACAATTGATGCAATAATAAATTCTTGTACATGGAATTGATCTGATTTTGTTCAGGATAAAATAATGGGGGTGGAATTACAAACATAAATCATCTTACCCATAGTTTGGAATGATCACTGATGAAGAAAATTCCTTCATCAGAGAGATACATTAACTCTATTGGTTCACGATCCTCTATCTGATCACAATACAGTGTCAATTGTTTAAGATTCTACAATGGATCCTCCCTAAAGAATCATATAAACCTATAGGTTATACAGATAAACTGATAGGTTGAAGCATAAACATGTATTTATAGAGGAAATTGGTCATTGTTTCAATTGAATAAAATAAATAAATTTATTTAATTAATCACCCCCATGAATGTTCTTTCCCAAAACGACTGATTCTAATAAGGATTGTGTCATTCCTAGGCTGGATCCCACCCAATGAACTCAAATTTGGCATTATATTTATAATTTGGGCCTCTGTTTAATATTTATTCCAATTTTCAAGAAAATATGGACACATGATATTAAATATATTAAATATATTTAAAAAATGATGGGATCATCGGGCCTAAGAATCTCACATTGTCTCAGAACCAAGCTCTGAAAATAATACAGATAATATTCTAATGTAATAGATGAAAAAATCTATGTCGTTATAATCATAGAAGTTTACCATCTCTTAGAGGATTTTGATCAATGATGGTCATTGATTCTAAATACTATAGATGAGTTGGAAGTAGAAATCATGTAATGGACTTATTTTATGGCACATTTATTGAAAAAATAATTTCCTCGGGAACAATGAATGGATATAGAGATAAAATTGTTGAGTCTAAGTTAAAATGATGAGGAAAATGTTTCTAGTAATGATGATAACCTTAAATGGTTACTATGTCTTGATAAAAACTACATACATCATCTAGAGATCAAGATTCTCTATTTTATTAAAGGGCTTAGTCCAATCCTTCAAAGGGAACTAGTCTCCCAAAAAGTCTAATCATATGAGGATAAAATATCATGTGCTATAAAGATAGAGAAATAATTCTCAAAGTCTTATATATTAACCGAAAATAAAAATAAGTATGGGAAGGTAGACCAAAAAAAGTATAAGGAGAATAACAGAGATTAATTTAAAAACATGTGAAACTTGTTAAAGGAAAACTATGGTACATGATTAAAAGGAAAATGAGTTTTCATAAAGCCTAGAAAAAAGGACATTATTCTCATGAATGAAAGGTTAAGGGATAAGATATCAAAGTATAATGATTTATCTGTATGGGGATAAGGAATTATTCCAACCAATACCCCAATGGTCAAGGGAACTTACCACAAAACAATCATAGGGGAGAAGGAAAAGTTCAAAAATTACCACAACCGAAGTGGTTGTTCCTAGTGAAAAGGTGAAGGTACACTTACCATACACTCTAATATTGAAACCTTTTTATTTTATTTTATTTATTCCCACTCTTTTATAACTGAAGAATATTATAAGGGTATAACATCACCATACCAAATATTTGATATTTGGTTCTTAGTCAAAACTCTTAATGGTAGAATGAATGTATTTTATGTCTATATCCCCTCTTTGATATAAGTTTTGTGAATATTATTCCTTTTAATCTTTTTATTCATACTATAGTTAAAGTTGATGTTAATTTTGGTATGGATCCTCTCTCTTCATATAATTCCCATACCAATTATCAGAGAAGGAAATTTACATTTGATATTCTGAATCAACCATCAATTGTTTATCAATGCGAGGATGAACCTAAACAACAAATAGAAATTACTTCCATCATATGGGGTTTTTTCCTATTAATGATGGATATTTATCTTATATGGTTGGGGAAAAACCAATATTTAAAATTTACCTATTTCTCAGGAATATGTTGATGTATTTCATGAGGACACTCTTAGTATTTCCCCAGATAGTGAAGTTGAGATTTTAGTAGAACCCATACATGGTGCAAAACATATTTAAAATACTCCATATAGAATAACCTTGATTGGGTTGTATGAATTGAAGAAGAAACTCTAGGATAATATAAATTAGTTTTTTCTCTGGTATAGTTATTTTCTATGGGGTTAACAAGATCTTTTTATTAAGAAGATAAATGGGACAACACATCTTTTCATATATTATCTGGAACATAATAAGATAAATTTAATAAAAAAGTATTATCTACCCCATATCAACACTTTATTTGATATATAATGAGGATATATATATTTTTGACTATTGATCTCCAATTTTTATAAAATTAGTAATGATCAAGAAGGAGGAAATACACAAGACTACCTTCCGTGTGAGGTATGGTCATTATGGATGATTTTTGGACATACCACTAATCCTACTTTCCTCATGGATTTAATGAATAGTGTATTTAAAGATTACCATGATCAGTTTTTGGTAGAATTTATAGATGATATTATAATATATTCAAATAATAAGGAATATCATTATGAACAATTAGGAATTCTTATGAAGACCCTGAGGATGGATACATTTTTTTTGTAAATTTTCCAATTGTGAATTTTGGCTACATATATTTTCATTCTTGGGTCATATAATATCAAGTGAGGATATATTAGTGGATACTTCAAGGACAAAAGTTATTGAGCAATGGCCGAGAAAAATCACTATAATCAAAATCTGTATATTTATTGGTTTGGCTGGATACTACTAATGATTTTTGAAAGATTTATAAAGAATATATAATCCACTCACAAAGATAAGTTGTAAGGGGGTTATGTTATTATATATTGAGGAATGTGAATAGATTTTCAATTAATTTCAGATAAGTTTCTATGGAAGACCACCACATACTCTACCTATTGTGGATGTAATTACTATTGTTTGGAGCCATGGTTGAATTCCATGGGAGTTTGAATTTTGGTTTTTGGTGGATGGTCCATTATTTGAACTAGGCTTCATAAATTATTCTGAGAGTAGAAACACTCACAATTTTGTTTTCAGAATTATTTAAAGGCATGAGAGGTTTCTTAGGTGCTCTATTGAGTTCCGGGAGCATCAGGCTTTTAAAACTATGAAATTGGGGAATGATGATAGGGGAACATTATTTTTTTTTGAAACTATGCGACACCATAGAGGAAACTGTGCGACATGGTCTAGTGCATAAAAAGTCACTGAACGGTTTGATCTAACCATTTTACAGGATCCACATGACCATGTGGTTTGCTGCAAGATTTCGAAAGAGGGGAATAACATGATTTGTGTACGGTTTCCCTAATCATGTGCATGAACCATGCGAGACCCCATCTAATGTATTTGAGAAAGAACAATTTTCATATGATTTGACCATCCGTGTTTAAAAACCATACAACTCAATTTTTAAGTGTGAATTATCCATTTTACCATAGTGATCTTTAAATCCTTTTTCGTCTTTCCTTCTTCTTCTCCAGCTACATGAGGCTCTCTATTTCTCCCATGGGTTCCTCCTACTCCCTCTACTTGGCATGATGATATCTCCCTAAAACAAAGTCTTAATCAAGTGCCATCATTCATGTTGGATCCACATTAGTAATCTCTCAAATAGAATTTATTCATTTTTTAATTTTTGTTCTGATTTGTTGTGCTATTTTTGTTTGATCTTCTTCACCCTATTTTCAAGGTAGATGTCCATTTCTTCAATTTCTCTCAAACTAGACCAAATCAACCCATAATATTGTTTGAATATAGATTCATAAACATGAGATATGTGGTATATAACTCTCTCCACATGTCTCTGTTAAAGTTTAAATTTCTTCATTTTGCTTCATGTCAACCTTCGTTGCGCGTCATAGTAAATTGGATTTCTTCATTCTAAATTGTCATAAGCAACTTGATATACATATGTTGATAATTTTTATTTAAATAGATGATTCCATCCTGAACACGAAAAACCCTTAGGTGTAATGACCTAAAATTCCCTTTATATTTAATTTATTAGGAACCGGGAATTACTTCGAAGTGTTCATATAGGATTATAAAATAAATTTCCCTTCTAGGTATTTTCCAGTAGATAACAGCACCTCCTAAGTGCCATGTTTAACCTTGTAATTGTTTTTCCATGTTTGGTGGTTTTTTAAAATGATTATTTTGATAAATTGAGTTGTTCCTTTTATGTGAAACACGGTTCTTCTAAATAAATTGTTTGTTAAACAATGTCACGTTTTATAATAAAACCCCTCGAATGATGTGCACTATCTTCTCAACAAAAAAGTAGTGATTAGTGATTTATGTATTTCTTGAACTTATAGAAATAGTGTTAACCAATTCCATTTTTTATTGCTTGATATGTGCAATGCTTATTATATAGACTCAAATGACATTATTAAATGGATTTAATAATGGGGAATAGCATTTCTTGTGACCAATGGTTTCAAAGAAGAACCACCTTATAAGTGCGTTTCCATGAATTAAGTCAAGAAATCCTTTCTTTGTTAAATGGAATGGAAAATTAAAATTGAATTATTAAATTAAATTAGACTGGAATTGGTGGTATATCTATTCCCCAATCTATATTTAAATATACATGGATTATGATAATTGTATTAAATGGGATGTCTGTGAAGGCCGCACCACTTATAAGTCTTTAATTTATTATGAATTTAAATGACCTAGGTTATATTTAGTCTTGGTGTATATAAATCATGAGAGTTAATGCATCATGGTAATTATTATAAATATGATTACACCTTTGATATATGTCTTGGAACGATGGTAAGGTTTTTGTTGGGAATAATTATTTACACTCCCTTAGATCAGGTGTTGAGCATGGAATATCACACCATTAACACAATTTGGATAGTGGAAATGATGCACAACGCCCATTGTTTTTGGTGTTTGTATGATGGAACAACCATTTTCTTGAGTGTTTTCATGGTTGAATACTCCCCATATTGAGTTTCGATCATGATGTCTCCCACACATTATGAGATGTAGGGAATGAACCCTCAATTTGAGCTTAAAGGAACATTTATACTAGTTATGAATGTCTGAGTTGCCCCCAAGTCCATCCAACACCTAGTATTCTAGGTATATGGCCACTTATATCCATACATACTAGGTCCACATAGATAGATGCAATATAAAAGCATTATATTTATTTTCATTAATCATTTATTTCATCTTATCATGTTCTCTTCTCTATGTATACTATTTTAGTTTATGTATCATCATCAGGATATGCATGCTCTGTTTCATTTTGGCATATGCCATTTATTTTCAGTTGATATAATTCTTATACTTCTATATCTATCATTTATTTATACTTCCACTATTTTCTGTTATTTATTATCTGATATACCATTTTACTAATATGATCACGATGGTATTGTCTCCCCACTATCACCTCCTAACACCCTCGCTGCTGTTCGGTAGCCTCTATCATATGAGGATCCATTTTTGAGGCCATCTGGTGACTGGTATGACTGTTGTTTTTATAGGAAGTCATTCAAGCATGTTAGAAAGTGGGATCAAAGGGGTTCTTTTCCCTTTTCCTTACTATTTTTGGCTGGTAGAAAAAATATTCGAAATGTGTTGGTGCATGGTAAATAGTCGTGTTTGGGAGTGATCAACCCACCAAATGGGAAAAGTCCAAGTGCCTAGGGATGGTATTATTGTTCATCCTATTCATTTTTAGAGTTGATTATGATTTCAACATTTGTGATAGGGGTATTTTCCACTGCTTATTTATTTATGAAATTTATGGTATTATTTTCTTGTCCTGGTTTGAAAAGGAAGTAGCATTACATGCATCATTATAGACACATAAGGATTTACATTCCTTGCATATTCCATGCCATGTAGTTGCATTTTTAGGCTGCGTACCGATTGTGATGATGCATCACGTTTGATTATTACCCATACTATTCTATACCAAGTTAGGTATATTAGTGATATGCTTAGTTTTTCACGTGTTTAGGTATTTCTTTATCATTCATGTTTATATATCATGCTTGGGTGATTTATTTAGCATGTTAATATACTTCTATGATTTGGTAATTATATTCCATATTGTCGTATTAGTTCGTATTACATTCTTATGTATTATTCTTCTATACTAATTAGTATTTCCCTTTAAGAATATTAACTATAATAACATTCCCAGTTGTGATTTTGATATATAATTGGTTACATGGGATGAAATATATTGGACGTGTTTAAATGTGTTCCATTTTTTAGTTGTTATGTTTATTAGAACCTTATAAATTGGGGAAATTTAACATATGCATTCAATTTTTTTTTTGAGATTTGTATATATATATTCAGAGGTATTTTTTAAAATGTAAAAGATGTTAAAGATCAAAATTTAATGTGAATTGGTTTCGATTAAATGAGAGCTTGTCTGTGGTCTATGATGTGTATGAGCACTTTATAGAATGGGTGATGGGAACCCCTACAATCAAACCATTATATATGATCATTATATATTTTTGAAATGTTTATAGATGAAAAATATTTTTAATTTTAATATGAAATTAATTGATTTCTTATTGGCCTATTACGTGACTCAACCTGCATAGGATGATTATGGTATTTATGCTTATGAGATATAACCCCAAAAGGGTAATTTTAAAATTTAAATTATTTATGGTTTCCTCTAAAAAGGATTATGAATCTATAACACATGCATAGAGATCTGCATTGTTTACATTCTAAATTCATGACATGTCCCTTATGATATAATTCACCACAGGTTTTTTGAAACTTTTATAGTTAAATAAATTATATGGGGTTGCTTTCTGATGATCCTCAGTTGGCTTAATGAGGCCCTCATTTGTTTCCTTACCTTTTACTAGGTTCTTTTTTTTATAATTGTTAGTTTATTTTATGAATTAAATATTTTAAATGTGTATGGATTTAATTTGAATCTATGTAATTAATTAAAAGGGAGCTTTGGGTGGTATCCTTAGTTTAACCCTTGTGTGAGGGTAGTTTAAATATCTATTTCAGTATCCTTGGAATGGAAACTTGAGCATTTTCTATATTCCATTTTCCATTTTAGTAAGAGCTTAAATTCCCTATGAATTTTTTTGAGCATTCTAAAGTACGGTGTTGTTTGGGTACCGTTGTCCCTAATAGGAATCTTAGCCTCTTAATGACACCCTTGTTTGGATGGGTGGTCATTGTATCCTTGAACATTGTTGTGGGAATGAGTATTAATTTATGTTGATTTTCAGTAGGTTATACATGACATGGGATTTTCCAGATTCTTCGTAAGTTTCATGACCCTCTATTCTTCCTTAGTGATGGAAAATATTGTACATTTTCTTCCAAGTTAATGGATGAATGGGGAAATATGACTCTAGGATAAATACATTGTATGAGCCATCAGATAATTGAATGAATAGGGAAGAATGAATATGGATAGTATATTGTATGATTAATTCGATCATGTAGTCTTAGGGTAGTTTAGGTTTATATATTTGGTGCTTTCCATGTTTCCAAATTATATAATTATCTGATTGAGTTTAGTGGAATTGTTGTGGCTTGAGCTATTGAGTCTGTTCTCAAGTCATCTCTGAAGTATAGTGACATGGGAATTAAAGAAATTGACTTAAACCTAATAATTGAGATGGATTTCTATGAGGATTGAGTGTTTTGACATGATGGTCAAGTTGACTTGGTTTTGATATTGATGTTATGATTTTCGTGAGAGTGACTCAGAGAAGTGTCAGATGTGATCCTAAGGTGAATATGACCTAGTGAACTTATGAGCGGATATTGTATCTCTGTTTTTTGATGAATAGTACAACCATAAGGTGGGTATAGTCTCTTCCATTCTAATGAATATTTTTCCTTCCATGTAAAAGGCACATAATTGATAAATAACATTTTAAAAGGGTTAGTGCTGGTTTCAAATGCCTGTGAGGATGATGTGTCTTGTAACATGTCGGTGCTTGCTTGACTACATGACATTGATGTGGTTGGATGTGTACATAACCCTTTAAAATATCATTGTTCTTGGATGGAGTTCGATGGTTATGTTTGATCAATCACATGAAAACATGGGTGATAAAGGACTATGATTCATTAATGACGTTCTGTGAAGAGGCGAAGATGAGTTTCTTCCAAGAAGTAAAAAAGTAGTGGTTTGACTGTTCCTATTTTCAATATATGGTGTTTAGTTGGTCTGAAACCATAGTAAGAACTTAATAATGATTTTTCTGGAGTTTCTAAGATCATTTTTAGATCACTGATATCCTCTTAGTGTAATCTATCATAGTGATAAACATGTATTCTATCTTGACATTTCCCTTGATTCACTAAAAGAGAATCGGTTAAATGCTGAGCTAAAATATCCCAAAATTATTCTATTTTAATTAATATGCTTTATCAAAGATGAGTGCTAGACATGTGATTTTTTAAATGCATGGTTAGTCCTATGTGAATGATAGGTTTCCATGTATGAAATCCTTGGATGGATTCATGGACATTATAAATTTCCCTCTAACTTGAACACCAGTTAAATGACACTCTAGGCTTAGTCAATGATCCGATGTGGAACTCCTAGCTTTTTACTGACATCTCACATATATATAGGGGGGATATAATACCTTGTGTTAGTTCCTTGGACTACATTTCATTTAATCTATGTTTATCTCACACTTGTTATCGGGACTAGATGTGATGTTTAAAGGGTGAATATTTCAATGGGACAGATTTGGGTCACACCTCTGTTCATGCGGAGGCATGATAGATTAAATGACCAGGTCATGTTTTGATCAGGGAATGTCACTAGAAGTTAGGCATGCGATTTTCTGAAGTTGATCATTTTAAATGAAAGATTTATTGGAACAAAGTGTTGTGGTTTTGGGTTGTCTTGTGCCAGATGTCTAAGATGAGCATTTTGAGAATGGTCATTCATAGGTGGATTGAGTTGTTTTATTTTGTCTTAAGAATTAAGTCAATGAAGTACCATTTTTAGAATGAAATTAGGTGGATACAAGTTTAGTATATATTAGCCAAGCATTTACATGAAAATCATAATTGACCTGGATAAAATAGATTTGTGGGGAATCAATTGTATAGCCGATTAAAAATAAAACATCGAGAATCATTAGAATTCCAGGGAATGTTTTGTAGGAATTTCTAATGGTGGAGGTTCCATGGATCATAATTGGTCCCTTTTTATGGTAAAACCCATGGGGTGGAGCACCATCATTTAGATATTTAATGATATTTCAATTTGATTGTGTCTTTAGGTAAATGTTATCAAGTAAGCACCATTTCAGTGTTTCAGTCAAACAATGAGTGGTGGGTTGGGTTTTAATGGATTAAGTGTCGTATTCTTAATTATTGTTTAGAGGTTCATAGGAAATTGGGCACTCAATGTGACTATTTGAAAGAAACTTCATGACCCATTTATTGTGGGTGATGTTTATGTTGTTTACTAAAGGATTCTTGGATATGACAAGTTCTAAGGTGGGGATGTTGTAATGACCTGTGTTTTGAGCCAAGTTAGAATTACCTAGGAATTTGAATTTAATAATTTGGTGGATAGTTAGTTCATTTAAAAGAGTTTCATAATTTAATTATAAGATTTGGAACACTCAAAATCTCTGTTTTTAGATGTGTTTAACGGATTGAGAGGTGCCTTAGGTTCTCCAATTAGTTTTGGGAGTTTCCGGATCTGAAAACATTGAAATAAGAGATGGAAGAAAATGGTATATTATTGGTATGAAACCATGTGACCCTATAAAGAAAAATTTATTTCCTAGTCTAGTGGAGAATGAGGTTCGACAAGGTTTGATCTAATAATGTGCTAGGAGTCGCACAACCATGTGGTTTTCTACAGGTTTTTGACAGAAGGAAATATCATAATTTACTCACGGTTTCCCAAACTATGATCATAAACAGTGTGAGCCCCATTGTAAAGTAGACGAGGAAGAACAGTTGGAACATGGTTTGGGAAACCATGTGACCAAACCATATGACCCAGTTTTTGATGGTAAATTCTCCATTTTTTCCTTAATGGTCTTTAAACCCCCTTTTTTTATTTTATTCTTCTTCCCTAGTTGTGTGAGGCTCTCCCTTACTCATGTGGGTTCCTCCTCCTCCATACACTAGCCATGGTGATATATCCATCATCTGAAGTAAGAATAAATAACCATTGATTATATTAGATCCACATCAGTAAGAAATCGAATTTTATTACATTTTTTCTATGTTTCTATTTGGATCTGTTGCACTATTTTGGTTCAAGATCGTTCACCCTATTTTTAGGACAGATATCTATTTCATCAATTTATCTCAAACCTGACCCAATAAATCCTTGATATGGGACAATTATAGCATCTTATGAACGATGTAGGTTGTCTATATCACTTTCTTAAACATTATATTGAAACTTAAATGTCTTCATTATACCGCGTGTTGGTCTTCACCACACATCACCATAAAATTGATTTCATCATTATATATGGTCATACACACCTTGATATACACATGTTGATCATTTATATGTAAATAGAGGATTCCAAACTCAACATAGACACCCCTTGGGTGTGACAGATTGAATTCCCCTTTATAGTTAATTACTCAAAATCATGGAATGCCTTCTAAGAATTTGACAATTTTACTTGGACTATAAATGGAATTTCCCTTGTAGGTCTTTGACTAGTTGATGATAGAACCTCATAAGTTCCATATTGAACCTTTTAATTATTTTTCCATGTTTTTTATCTTTCTAAAAATATTATTTTGAAAAATTTAGTAATGAATTTTATGTGAATCATGGTTTCACTAAATGAATTGTTCCATAAAAAATGTCATGTTATATAATAAAACCCATTGGATGAGGTGTACTGTCTTCTAAACAAGAAAGTATTTATTAATGATTTACATATTTAATTACCTTATGTTTTTAGTATTTTTTTGTGACTTTATGTTATTTATTGATATGTGAAATTCTTATTACGTGTCCTCAAATGATATTATTAAATGGATTGAATAATGGGGCATGGACTTCCTTATGACCAATGGTTTCAAAGACCGACCACCTTCTAAGTGGGTTGGCATGAATTCACTCTAGAAATACATGCCATGTTAAATGGAATGGATTATTAAAATTGAATGGTTAAATGAAATGAGTATGAAATGGGTGGTATGTAAACATCCATTTATATATTTAAATAATAATTTGTTATGTTAATTATATTAGATGAAATGGATGGCAAGTCCATACCACTTGTATGTCTTCAATTTAATAAGAATTGAAATTCCCTAGGTTGTATTTGGGCTAGATGGATATAAAGGATGAGAGGTAATGCCTGATTGATATAATTAAAAATATGATTATTTCCTTGATATAGGATATGAAACTATGGTACGAGTTATATTAGGAATGATGATTGATGATCCCTTAAATCAGGTGTTGATAATGACGTATGACACCACTAAAACTCTTTGGATGGTGGTTGTGACACACAAAATCCCTTGTTTTAGGTGTTGGTATGATGGTGCACCAATTATCTTGAGGGTTGGCACGACGAAACACTCACCTTCTCAATTGATGAGAATGAAGTCAACCACTCATTATGAGATTTAGATAATGTACCCTATGTTTGAGATTATAGGATTCTTTAGAATGGTTATGGATGTCTGAGTTACACACTAGTTTGGACCGCACCTAGTATTGTTAGTATATGGCCACTTCTGTCTACACATACTTGGTCCATATTAGTGGATGAAATATAAAATTATACTATATATATATATATTATTACTATATATATAGTGTTTTATCTGACATTAATTCTGGTCTTGTGCGGATGTAGACCGAGAATGATAGGTTTCATTAAAGAACCTGAGCATGACGGTTGTTATTTATTTAGATTTGATCATTATTATTTATACTTGCACATTGTTGTATCTTATATTCATAGAATATATTTATTTGTAGACACCGTTGTTGCTGGCCTACTGGGATTTTATCTCACACCTTGCTCAGACTACCATTACATAGGGGTACTCGAGTAGATCTCATGTTCATAGGACTATGGATTATTTCTCGTGAAGTTATTCTTGTACCTAGGAGTTATTAGTAAGGAACTGAGTTGGATATTAGGATACTCGTGGAGTTCTCCCTTAGGGATTTTAATTCATTTTTTATTTTTTTATGGAACTGTATCATGTTGTATTTTATATATATACTGAATCGGTTTATGTATCATCATCTTTGCATTCATGATTTTTTGTATATAGACATTGGCCATTTATATTTAGTTTATAATATTATTCTACTAGTATGTCTATCATTCATTACTGATTCTGCTATTGTCTGTTATTTATTATAAAATATACACTTTTATACTCTCTTATTGAGGGTATAGTCTTACTAATATAACCTCCTTAGACCCTCACTACTAGTGAGTAGCCTCTGGCATTCATAGAGCCATGCTTGAGGCCATGTGGAAAATAGTCAGGATACTGGGTTTATAGGATGTCTAGTCAAGATGTTATAGTAGAGAAGGGTTTAAAATATTTAGCGATGCGTAAAAGAATGAATTGGGATGTGTCCTCATATAGAATGGAATTATGATAGTATTTACCTATCTCTAATGAAGAACTCATGATAAAAATTATCTAAATTAGGACTTAGATTTAGAAGTGTTATTTTTTTCGTTGAATATATGGAGGAATTATCTTTATGGTAAAAGGAATGATATAAATTATGATAATAAAATCCTTAAATATATATTTACACATAAATATTTTAATATAAACTAGATAATATGGTGAGAATTGATCAAATATTATGATTTCTCAAAAAATAACAACCCTATTAAGGCGAACAAGGTGGATGTTTTGTTGATTAAAAAAGATAAAGCTAGTTTTTCTATGATGAGAATTGAAAGTGATCCAATATTTATAGATTTTTTTTATAATATGTTTATTGAAATTACAAGGAAAGAAGAAATATATTATCTCTCTAGACTAAATGTTTAACTATCCACCCATGGGAGGATTAACAAGGTGTAGAAGAAATATGTGGAATTATATAAAAATTTGAAGAATGTCCCTAAGTTCGACCATGATCATGCCAGAATGATAAATTTTAGGAATGAAGTATGTGTCGAATATATACTAAACATAAAGAAGGAGTTATTAGATGAATATCTTTGTTCATCATTCTCTATTCATCCTAGAACTAGGATGATATATAGAAATATTAAATAGTATTTATGGTGGGATAATATGACATGGGATATGTTAGAGTACGTATCTTGATGCCCAAAATGTTAGACAGTTAATGTTGAGAGATATAATTCCAAGGGTATGTTACCACCATTACCCACAAAATAATGGAAATAGGTAACTATCCTCACGGATTTCATCATCAGACTCTCCAAAAAATCTAAAGGGTATAATGAGATATGGGTTGTAGTTGATCACATAATGAAATCATCACATTTTATTTCTATAAGATATTATTTCTATCTTTATCAGCCTACCAGAATACACATCAAGGAAGAGGAAAAGTGGAATTGAGTGCTAATCTATATCATATCTAGTTGGGATAAGAGGCTTACCTTTATGTTTTGAAAAAATACTCAGTAAGATCTGGATGCGTAATTGAGGTTTAAAACTGAATATCATCCATAGATAAATGGTCTTTCTAAGAGAACCATCCAAACTATAGAAGGAATTTTTAGAAATTTATCTATATATTTCAAAGTTGGTTTGGGTCAACACCTTCCTTTGGATGATTTTTTTAATAATAACTTCCACTCATGTATTCAGATGGTCCCTTATAAATTCCTCTATAGAAAGAAGTGTAAAACTAAAACATGATGGAATGAAGTTGGATAATGAACGATATTGAGATAGAATCTAGCTGAGGAAATGGTAGAGAAGTTTATATCCATTAAAAATTACATTAGGGTAGCTAAGAGTCAATAAAAAATACTGAAGATCATCGATGAGATCTAGAGTTTGGATTTTGTGACCAGATATTCCTATTAATATCTCCCTCTAAGAAGGTAATGAGATTAAAAAAGAATGGAATTATGATCTATAGTTATAATGGAACCTTCAATATTCCTTACTATATCTGGACGATAGGATATTTCTTGGAAATTACACCAGACCATTCTTATGTTTTGGATTTGTGCCATGTAACTCTCCTACAAAAGTAAAAACCTAATTTGTTACATGTACTAAACATAGAGGTAATACCACTGCATAATGATATCTCTAATGAGAAACAAAAGTTGGAGACTCTAGATCACATAGATAAATTGGTACAAAACAAGACAACCAACTTTGTCCATGTTTTTTGATGAAATCATAAAATTGAGGAAGCTATGTGGGAATTTGAGTATGTGATGATTTATAAGTTTCCTTAGTTTTTACATCAAAATGATGGGATTTTTTGGGGGGAATTACTTTTCCAAGGTTATAATTTTAAACCACTTTATTTTATGATATATTTATTTTAAAATAAATTTATTTTCTTTGATTACTTTCGTTACATGAAACACCATGTTTTGAAACTTTGGAGTGTATGAATAAGACCAGAAAAATTATTAAACAATTATGTTTTATACATATATAAATTTAATCCATTAGTTATCAAATTTATTAAAAATGCAAAAAAAAAATTATTTAATGGAAAAAATAGGAATCTTTCAGAAAAAACTATTTTTTTTGCGCACAATGTGGTTTTTGAAAAAATTAAATTGATCAAATTTGGTGAATGGTTTAAATCAAAATAAATATATTTTATATTCAATAAAATTATTTGAAATTCATCTATAGTTTTTACTAGGAATGTTATAAGACTAAATCCCTTTTTTACACAAAATCATATTTTTCTAAAAACTATCGTTCATTGGGTGTGACACATTTCTATTAAAATTTATTTCTATGAATTTTAGATATTAAATATTGAAAAATGGATACTATATTAGGAATTAAGAGGTTATAAGTTTTTAAATAGTTTCCTTTTATTTTTTTTCATCTTGAATAGTAACCTTGGTAAATTTTTGTCACCTCGGTAAGGGTAAAAGGGGTAAAATAGGGGTAAAGCATTAGGATAAGGCTTTACAATTTCACTAAAAATAGAATTTGTCCTATTGGATTAATATATTTTGTCCATTTCCATCAAAAACTAAAAAATATGGAAACATGGTTCCTTTTTTCTTTGATTATAATCTTTATATTAATTTAAGTAAAGAATGAATACAAAATATAACACTATTAAGTTTAAGAACTCTAAAATTTTATTAAAAGGATAAAAAAGGATAAGTTCATTTATTAATTTTTATTTGAAATATAAACTATTTTTTTATCATGCTAACTTATTTTTAATTTTAATTGAATAAATAATTACTTTAAATTCTTACACACCACCAATATGATATTTATTCAATAAATAGAGAACTAAAAAAACTATTTAAAAACTATTAAAAGTAAAAGATTTTTTTTTGAATTATTCATCTTGAAAAATGTTTTAGTTAAAAATAACATATTATAGATGTGTGAAAGGTCTATATTTTAATTATTTCATTGTATTTTTGTATTTGAAGTCATATTAAATGAAGACTTCTATAAATGATATATTATGAAAACAATATTTTATAAAATTATTTAAAAATAATAAAAAAATTGAAAAAGGAAAAGTGGGATAAGATATGGTCTAAAATGTCATCTTTTGGCCATTTATGAGCCGATTTTCACTTTATAAGTTTAATTAAAACACATTAATATTTTAAAAAGGTATCACTATAGTTAAGATTAAAAGAAGTAAACCAATTGGTTAAACAAAAATAAATAGTTTTAAATGAAAAAATAACGTGTCTAAATTTAATTTGATGATTACATTTCAAAATTTTCCTCCTTTTATTTGACTATAAAACCATTTTAATGAATGCTTCTTATGAATGACTTAGTTATATTTTAATCTTTTCTGTAATTCCAAGTGTGTCATTTCCCTCCTTCATAAAATCAAAATACTTACCTCTCTAATTTACACCACATTGAGAAACCCTGATCAACGAATCCCTACCCATTTATCTTATCAACATCCATATAAATATTCTAAAGGTGATATTATTCTAAAAAGTACAACCATAGGTTCTATAAAAAAGGATCTAAAGGAGGTCTCTCGAAGAAGTGGTAATCATCTTACCCAACCTCTTACAATTTATTTCTTATTTTACCTCCTCTAAATTTGTCTAGTTTATCATCAACTAATAAATTTATAAAGTGAAATAAAGTTGATTTTTTAGGATTATTAATCCATCATTATCCTCCCTCATTTCCATCAAATGGAAAGTAAAAAATATCGCTCGTGTGTATTTACGAATAACTGACTCCATGTAATGATACAATTCATTTTTCCTCATCATATTTTATTGATGGATATTATTATGGGTTTAATATTTATATATTATATTTAATACATTATTATTCTTCTATAATTATAATATAATATCTACATCCTTACCTTCCAATCTATTGGAAAATGGTAACGTCACTCGTGGGTATATATGGACTAGCACCTTTACTAAGCATTGTAATTCGATTTTCATTTCTTATTTACATGAATGGTAATAAGCATGTTTTTAATTAATATATATTATATATATTATATAAATATAAATTTGGAATGGTGAATTGTTACTTAAAATTCATTCATTCCTTCTGTGGAAAAGTGAAAACAACATTTCTGTGTACATACGAATTACCGTCTCCATTAATAGTGTAATTCATTATTTTATCTCTATATTTTATGGATAATTATAAATAAAAATAAAAATAATATATAAAATATATATATCATTATTAAAATTTCGTATATTATGGATCTAAGATCAAATTACAAGGACTGAATCCAATGAACCAAAACATATATAATAAATGAAGCAGTTATCACCCAGACCTGTGATTTCATAAAAGAATTATTAATAAATGGGGGATAAAAGATTATAAGTATATAAAAAATGATATGATATATATAATTATTATTCTATAATAAATTTACAACAAATATATATTTCTTATAGAGGTTTTTTGAACACATATGAATGATGTTGGATGTGAGGTAAGGGTTTATTTGAAAATCTCATCATTATTCTGGGTTTGTTTTATGTTTAAGTCTTTGTTGGGTAAATTATTTGATCTTTATATATTAAAACCAATATGATTTCATCTAATATGGTTATTTTTATAAATTATAAGTTTTATATTCATCTTCCTATCATCATGCTACAAAAATAATGTTTTAAAGAAAACATGATTTTTTTATTTATTCTAGAATCTTTTTTTTCTAGTCTATATTTTAATTAAAATGTTTAAATAATATTTTTACTCTTATCCAAGGATTTATTAAATAAATTTTTACCCATCTTTTAATTTTTTTAATAAATTGTTCAAAAGGATTATACTTTTCATTTTCCAAATGATATACTTTTGACCTTTTTACAAAAGTGTAAAAAGAATGTTTTTTAACTTATTCAACATGAATAGAATTTTAAACCTTCATTAAAATGGATTTATTTATATATTCCACTAAAAGATTAAATTTTTAATTCAGAATAATTTTTTTTCTTAAAAATATATAATTTTTAGATTTTAAATAATTAATTTTAGATCGAAAAGGTTACTTTCGTCTATAAGTTTTTTGTGATATTTCAAAAGTATTTTAATATTTATCAATAGACATTATTGAATATTATGCTTTACTGAGGATGTAATCCAATTATACCATCCAACATATTTCTATGGATCATTGATGATCAGTTTGATTAGATATAGTACTAAAATTCCATATGCTATTTCTACCAATACAAATGTTGATTAAGTTGTATTATTTATTCAAATGACGAATACATTAGAATGATTAAGTGATGGGTGGGGCTAGGAATTTTATATCACCTAGATGCATTTGTTGGTCACATGATAAAAATTATATTGGGTATTTTTATGAGGTCTTTTCCATTTATGTAAGTTGTCTTGGAATTAACCATTGATTGTATTTTTTCAATGTGTTTTCTTGAGGCTCAATGGTAAGTTTTAAATGTCATGCATTATGAATTCCATCATTATAAAATCTGTTTTGGCGGAACATGTGATTATTTTAATAGTTATGATATCCATGGAAATGTTATAAGCTCATATGATTATTTTTATTGAATTATTTGGCCATCATTTATTCTTACCATATTATTCATTCCCTATTAGCTACCACTGTATTCCTACAATTACTGAGCATCTATTATCACCTATTTCTTATGTTTCCTTTCCCCATGATTCTAGGAAATGTATTATGATTGATATGAATGGATATTATAAAGTGAATAATTTTGTTTTAAAATAAACATTTTTCATATTTTTTTGAAATATATGTGAGATTTCAAGTATGTATCTTGTTTACCAAGACTACAAATATATTTAGTGTTCTTCAAAGAGATATCTTATATATAGTAAAAATATAAAAAATATACCATGGGAACTAGGATACTTGATTTGGGGTATTTATAGGCACAATTATAAAAATATAGACACACTTAGTTGACATTTATCATAGATGAAGAAAAATATATCCACAATAAATCAATTTGAATCTCATAGTATTTTTTTGTGACACATGGAAAATTGGAAGTCATTATTGTATTGAATAAAGTTAAAATCATACCTTGTATAAGTCAAATTTTAAATACAAGAATGGGTTACCATGAACTGAGTAGTAAGTAAAATAATCTACCTTGAAGTGTTAAAAAAAGAATAATTGTATTTAGAATTCTACACCTTATATGAAATAGTTTATACCTAAGAAGATTCCAAGAGTGTTAAGTCCAAAAATAATGAAATTGTAAATGGTGGGTTCAATATATCTATACACACTAAAAAATGACTAATTTCACTAATAAAATTGATAGAGTTTTGAAAGAATGAATCAAAAGGAAAAATGGTTTATAGTTCCAATGTTACAATTATAAGGATGAATTCCACACAAAATAATAATCATGATTATATTTTGAGAAATATATTAATCATATGAACTGATCATATAAAAAATAGATTATGATGGGGAATTATAAAAAATATAAATATTCTATGATTTCGTAGAAAGAATTCCATCTCTTACATGGAAGGATAAATAAAATAAAAGTTAATCCACATTACATGAACATTTCCATATATGGAAACTAAAGGAAAGTGAAATAATGAAGAGGAAACGTAATTTTATATCATCATGGAAAGTTTTTCATTGGGTTGTGGAAAAATTCTCAACCCCAATACTATAGTAGATAAGGTGATGAACTGCACTTTATCCCCAAATTATCAGTGCCTCTGTTATATGGAAGGGAATTAAAGATTAATTCTAATGTTATGAAATGATACTAATACAATCCCAAAGGAAGAATATCATTATTATTATTTAATGTTCTAATTATTTACAATTGGATTCATGTTTTCAACAGTATCATAACTTACTCGATCTTATTTATCAATGAAAACTCCCATGGTGATGAAGTACGGAATGCATGCCTTGATGGGGAGAAACTAAAGAATTTAAGGCTTCCAAAAAAATATTATTTTCTATTAACTTTGATTCTAGATAACCACTATAAATTAAAGATTTTAGGTTTTTATGTACACTCTCTTAACCCTATCGTGGTTTATGTTTACTCATATAATAAAGGGGTAGTTTTTTTTAAACAAAATGGGGAGAAAAATTACTTACATCAGATCAATTTTGATGTTTCTTGTGAATTTGGGTGCATTTATATAAAATATGTTGAAAATATATTTCTTATCCTATGAGATATGATATACTAATTTGGAACTATACTCCTATATTTTTATGGATATCCTTGATTATTTTATAAAATCACTATTTTTTCAACACTAGTATTACCCACTTAGACATAGATTTGAAATAATTATTTCTCATTTCTAAAAAATTGTGGTTTATTTCTTCCAATAGGATAGTGGATGATAGTGGTGATAATTAAATATAATTTAAAGTGGATATGTGAATAATTTCAATAAGGTGGAGAAATATTATTCCCATTTTTATTCATTTTCAATTAAGGGGAGTAGAGAAACATTGACTTGGGTACTATAATTCTTATTGATAATAAATCCCAAGGGGGAGATTAATTTTACAATATGTATTATTCACCAATTATATTGTATTTTTTTTGTAAATGTATAAGGTGAAATTCAATAAATTTTTGGAATTATGAATGATGAATTGCGTTGTACAACCAATATGTGATGTAGAAACTAGTAATATAATGTGTATAATGAAGAATATGGTGAACTTTCATTAGTGTTCCAAAGGACCAATTTTTTATATTGGAAATATATATTTGAAGTGATAACTAACATTACACATATGACTAGATAAATTACAAGGGAAACCCATTAACATAGAATGGTTGAAAGTGATGATATTATTAAATAAACATGAAAAGTGGAAAAGAATGATTTCCAATACTTTATATAACTTTTTGGAATAACATAATTGAATGATTTAATAAATAGCCAGAATAGAAGTTGTTAATAGTTTTATTTGGATCACTAATTGGGTAGTTTGAAGACCCATGTGTTAGGATAAGTATATCCAAGTGTGTTATTTTAAATTTTAATAGAAATATGTATGAAATAAAAGTGGATTAACATTACTTGATACTGAAGTGAAGATATAGTATAAAAGTATTGATTTATGTGAGAATACTCTAGATTTATTGTTTAATATGTTTTATGTATTTTTTTGAAATGATATAATGAGTTTAAGGATGTTTTATAAATTTGAAAAGGTGATTTGATTTTTTTAGTAATGACTGAGAATGGTTGAATGTTTTTGGATAGATACCCAGAGTTTATTGAAGAAAAATGGTTTTTGGTTAATTTTGGATGTTCAAAATGGATCCAATACATGTAGTCAATCTAAAGCCTTATGATCATTCATCAACTTATAAATTTAGTTGACATGTCATCCATAAAGTCGTATTGTTGATTATTAACCATATCCTCAATCCTTATAGTCATGCAGTTGATCCACTTACATATGGTTGATCAATAGTTTGGTTATGAGATCGATGCTTCCATAGTGATTCGGAAGTTAATACGATGGATCTACATGGTTTATTATCACGATTTATTATTTTAACATGTATTGGATCAATATATGGTCTCTTATCTTCCAAATATTGAAGGGTGATCATAATTTTGTTGTGCTATATTCATGTTATGGCCACTTTTCCTCTTAAAGACTACGTTTTATCTAACACATAATGAAAATTGAAAATTTTATTGAATGAAAATGAATACTTATATATTTTTTATAGGAAGACGAAATTTAATGGATGATGCTTGGGTGTTCTATTACTAATCACCACATCAAAAAAAGTGTGAGAAATCTTGTAATTTGATTGTTGTGATCATCATAGAGATTTAATGAAATCTAAATCATGATGAGTACATTAACATTTTAAATGAGGAAAAATAACGAAATTTTAGATTGAAATCGTGATTAATTTCTATTTATGATGGAAGTCTTCTTTTATTATTCAAATATCATGACACAATTATGATCCATGAATCAATCATTATTAAAGGACGATGAGATGTACATGAATTAGATAATTGTTTCTTACACTATTATTTGGAAAAAGAACATTTCAAAATAATCATATGTTGATTAAAGAGAAATACAATCTTAAATATGCCTATGATGATCTTAAATATTGAAAACATCACATAGAGTTATGATTAATGTTTGAGATGAATTAATATGTGTCTATATGAGTTGTTATCAAAATGCTGAGATCATTTTATTTTTTTTATTGATGTTAAATTAATCACTCAAAAAATGTGAAATTATTCCAAGATGCATATGATTTTTTAAATTGATTTATAGTTAGGTATATTTATCTGCATTTTATGTACAAAAATAATGGAAAATGATAGAGATAAATCTGAATGTAGTAGAATTTATGATATTAGTTAAACTATATGTTCTTTAAGATATTTTTATAGGTTGAATATGAAGAGATCGAGAGGGTTCAATGAGAAAGAAAGAGATTATGAGTACTCATGTTTAACTAGAAGAATCTAGATGGATCTTGGATAGATTCATTAATCCAATAAAATGAGAAAAATAGAAAAAAAATGTGGTAGAAAATAGTGAAATCACTCTAGGAATTTTATAAGAAACTATAATTTGAGAAGAAAAAGGAATTTGATATCTTTTGGAAATACCACATATGAAAATATAGTGAAAAGTAATGGAGATCATGGGTTATAAATTAAATATGGATATTTAATATTCCATGATGGAAAATAATAATTTCTAGTGACCTATGTATAGGAATAAAATGATGGATAAAGAGAAAGGTATTTATTGTTCGACAATTTAGATTCTATGATCTGTTGTGATGTGCTATGTGAAATATTAAAGATAATCATTGAAGAGAAATAAGTTAAAATAAGGAAAGACTATAATTAATTTGAATACAATTTCAGTATCATAGTTGTAAAAAAGGAATTCAACCATCAGTTAGATATTTTCTCTGGAGAACCAAATTAGTGAGAAGAATAATTTATTAAGATGAGACTGATATTATTTATATGTTATAATCGATTAGATCAAGCCTTATAGTGACTGAGTAAGACAACTAGAGGAGCATTTTCTATGAATTCATTTTAAGATAAGCTAAAATAGGGATCAACTTACATTAATATTTTTTGGTGACTCAAATTCATTTTAAGACCTTATTTTTAGAAGAAGGAGATCCATCTTATAAATTTAGACGCATCCTATGAAGAACTTTTGTATGAGTTAAAAATATTAATTTATGGAAACCCTTCCATATACATATTGGGATAAATTATAATGTGATGGATTTAGGGTATGTGAGGAGATCATGGCGGTAAGTTGTTCCAATAGTGTGAAGCCACTAAGATACTTCAATTATAAATATAGAAAGAAAATTAACATGGTATGTTAGTAGTTGTATATATAGAGGGATATTATATAGGATTAGGTAAAACACCCATTGTAATCCACATAAAATTATATTAGCGAATCCTTGATTAGAGAGAATAACTAAACAAGAAAACAAGGGTGTATTTCTACAAAAAAAAGTGAATATTGTGTTCTAAATTTAGTTCCCACACTACATGGAATATAATAATTACATTCCTTATTAAAAAAATAGATTTATATTAAAGAACAATAAATAAATACTAAATTCCATAAGTGATTAATGTTTACAAGTGAGTTTGGTATTTTATAAAAATAGGAAATGAATGATTCAACCCCCTCTTTTAAATAATCTATATCAATCCTATTTTTCATTTTTGAAGTGTTTGTGTAACATCCCAAGTAAGTAATGAGTAATATATATTTTTATCTATTTCTATTAATGAATTAGATAGTGTTTTAGAGGCTTAAAATGAAAATAAATCCAATCTTATGCATGGAATACACTAATATTTTTAAAAGATTGTTTTACTGCCTTTTGATGGAAAACCATTTTTAAATATATCTTTTGACAATTTTATAAGTTATGTTTGTCAAAATAAACTTATTCTTTATGATTGGGAAATCAAAATTTACTTTTTGTGAATATTTGGTATTTTTCAGACAATGTTCATTTTTTAATTAATAGTGAAAAATACTACATTTTACATCAAAACTGCTTTTTAATCTAATTTATTTATATGATTTGATTATCTTTTGAATTGGTTTTGAAGTGAAATTAGAATATATTTTTTACCATTTAATCCAATGGTGGTCATTGGAATCAATTTCACTTTGAAATTTGACTTAAACTGGTGTCAATCTTTTGATACTTATTGTTTCATAAAAACACGCTATTTGTCATGATAGCGGGAATTAATTATTAAATTAATTAATGTGACTTATATGTTTTGAATTTTGTAAAATAGAATTCAATTTTGAATTCGGAATATCAAATATAGATTAGGGTGAATTTTTTGTATTTTTCTGAAAAACTTCAATTTTTGATGAATAGTGAAACCACTAAGTAGTACTTATAAAAACTGATTTTTCGTTTAAATGAAATTTTACCACTTCTGTGTTTTGAATTTCAAATATCCAACATACATGGTTGTCATTAATAAGTAAAATTTGGTTCAATGAGATTAAAATAATTTTTTGGTGAATAGTAACTCTTAAGTTCTTAATCGCGATTAGAGGTAATTAGTGTAGTTTAAGGTAAAAATAATGCTTTAATAAAATGATATGAGCATTACACAAGTCCTACCCTCATTGGATATATCATGACCGACCAAGAAAATACATGGGTCAACTTGGGGACCCCATGGAGCCACTTTGGTTGGGAAATGACATAAATAACTTTTTATTTAATGTAAAAGTAAAAATGACAAAAACATGGGATGTTTTACTAAAACAATTTTTACATGGGGTTATAAAGATCAGATTTTTTATTATAAATAGTCATTGGAAATCTAAAGCGATTTCCTACATAATATTAGTCTATAATAATTTTTAAACTTTAAATATATTAAATTATTTATGACATCATGATGATGCAGTGATGACCTCATTATTTAACGATTTAAATAAAATGGAAGGATAATGTAAAATATAAGACCTACACATGGACAAAACCTATTGTATGGGTGGATTTCGAACCCTTATCACCTTATACTCGAAAAACATCAATGTGGGAACTATTAAACTTGAATACCATTTTAAAATAAAGTGACTTTTCTTTACCTTCCAAGAGTGCCCCTCCTCTCCACTTATAAAAGGCCCCCACCTCTACCTCCTTAACCACACTCCCAAAGCCTTTGGGTCATCCAACCCCTTCCCATTATGTCTCTCCTCTTCCCTCTCTTACTCCTTGAAGCCTCACTTTGGGCAGAAGTCTTCCCAAGGAAGCCTTTGAGCTCAAATCTAAGAGAGTTGCCCGATTTTAAGGTAATGTCTTCTTTTGAGTCCTTTTGTTTGATTTAGCATCTCCAACCCACTAAACTCTTTTTATTCTTTTCTTTTGTAACAACTCCAGTATCCTAAATATATTAGTATGTTGTTATAAGAAGTATTCTAGCTACACTTACACACACCTACATCTAATTGTTAAAGGACATACTGTTTCCTTGGATGGTGAATTTATGCCTCCCGAAACGATGATTGTTCAACATTCTATTAACACCTTCAAAGGTGGACATTAAGATGTCACTATATTTATATATGATATATAATATGTTTATGTTTTCCTTAAGATTCTGTATTTTTAATTTTGGGCATACCATTATGGTTTCCATTATGGGTAAACACGATATCTTCATTTAAGGAAGTGCGGACTACCACCCCCTCAAAGTGATTTGATTCGTTAATACCATATGTGGGACGTATAAAGGATGGAGTTATGATATTATATATGAAATTACACTGTAATTATAATATATCTTTATATCATTATGATTCCATTCTATAAAAAAATACGAAATAGAAATGAATGTAGCGTTCATGCGTACGAACGGCTTACCGTCTCCATGAACGGTGCATTTCATTTATTACCTCTAAATGTTATATAATATTATAAATGCATGAATGTACTGGATATATATGATATATATGATATCTACATCTTGAATACCATTCTGGATACAATGGATATATGAACAACTTGTAATTATAAAGGGTTTATTTTTGACTCAAGTACCAATGATCGTTAAAATGACCGTTATTAACTTAAATAATTACATAGTGTTAATGACATGTCAATAAGTAATATAAAAGAAATAATGAACTTGAAAAATGTTCTTAAACAAGTAGAAATTAACTCAAGTTTATTATTCAGGAGATTAAAGAACGACCGAGTCAAGTCAGACCTGAGGTATGGGACTTCGTCTCAATCTCCTTTCATTGAGGCATATTTTGTTTTATACACAACCTTCTTTTATACGGTGTATAAACCCCTTTGACTTTTATGTTTATCCAAAAGGAATCTTTTTTATACGATGCGTTTTACTAAATGACAAAAGGGAATGTTTTTGTCATACGTATGCGGTGACAACGACTTCTCTGCCGTCGTGACCATTATTTGAGTTTCGGCTTCCTCTACAAGCCATACCTTTAAAAAAAAAGAAAAATAAATACCATGTTTTACTTTTCTTTTTTTTTGGTATTGAAAATGGTTTTCATAATGTTTTTATATCAATGTTTTGTATTGATATCTTGTGATTGAAAGGTGTAAATGTTATTTTTTCTATATGAATGTTTTATGTGATACGATTATGTTGAGGTTCTTGGGCATTATTATGAAGATGGGTGGTTCCGTGATAAACTAAGGGCGGGTGAGATCAATATAGCTCTCCAATGCATTGGGTAATGTGAAGGAGTGTAACGTTAAGGTTTCTCTGAAGATATTTAGGGAATATACTGTGATGGGTATTCCAAACGTAACCAAGAGGGTTACTCCCTACGTAAGAATGTTATGAATGCCTCAAGTTACCTTTATGTCTTACAATTTCTATGATTTATTCATGATTTGATGAGGTATGTTAAAGTGCTTATGTTTTATGGGTAAAGTATGATTACATTCTTATGTATATATGTACCCATGTTTCCTTTCCATATTTTTATATCCCTTACTGAGCTTTTTATGCTCATCCCAAGTTTTTTTGAAATGTTTTTCACATGTTAAGGAAAAGGTACATGATATGATGATAGTGTCAAGGGAGTATCAAGAATGAATCCATGTTTTATTTTAAATATGTTTCCATTGATGGGAAAGAAGAATATTATCTTTATGTAACCACTTTGTTTATATGTGGAATGTAATGAAAATTTTATGATCTAAGTCTCTAAAACTATAAACCCAAAAAGATCCTCTAGGTGTAATCTTTTAATAACTCAAGATTAAGTAAGGTTTAAGGCTGGGGCCTTATAGTTGGTATCGGAGGTTGGTTTAGATAACATTAGGAGTTAGAATTCTATTAAATGATTATCCAAAAAAATTTTATGGTCAAATTGAAGTGATATAGTATTTTAAGATTACCATGTTACTTCATCTAAGACATGTTTGTTCAGAATGGTTTTCCACAGAGGAAACATGCAAGCAGTGCTAGGGAGGCATGCAGAAGGAAATAACCTTCCAAATCAGCATCCTGAGATGGTCGAAATTGGAATTGAACAGTTTGTTGCAGCAATGGTGCAGTTGACTCAAGAGATAAATGGCGGTGGTATCCATACACGAGATCAGCCTGATCAACCGTAGAGGAACATGTCAGTGGGGGAACATTTCATGAGGCAACATCCCCCATCATTCAGAGGATCATCTGACCCAATGCTAGCTGAAGTGTGGATTAAGACACTGGAGAAGATTTTCGATGTCATTGGGTGTTCAGACAATCAAAAGGTTAGTCTTTCTATTTACCGTTTGGAGGGTGAAGCAGATCAGTGGTGGTCGATGGTTAAAAATATCAGGGACGCTGATGAGATTGATGCTCTCGACTGGGATGAATTCAAAGGTATGTTTCTTGAAAAGTATTTTCCTAAGGCTGTTCGGCATAGGATGGAAAAACAATTATTGGAATTGAGGAAAGAGGAAGACTCAGTGGCTGCCTATGAAGAAAGGTTCACTTGATTGGCAAGGTATGCTCCAAATTTTATCCGAGACCTTGATAGTAAAATCAATCGTTTTTACTCCGGATTAAAGCCAAAATATCGAATGGCATTAGCTTCTCATGAGTTTAAATGTTATGAAAAGCTTGTTCGATGTGCTAAGAAGGTGGAAATGGAGTTTGTCGAGGATCAAGTGTTCTATAATAACCAAGAGAAGAAGGGACCGAGGTGGCAGGAGAAAGGTAAGAATTATTCAAAAAAGTCTGACGGTAAGAAAACTAAGTTTCCAGTTTGTGATAAATGTGGAAAAAGGCATGCTGGGGAATGTGTTCTGAATTCTGGAAAGTGCTACCGATGTGGTAAGATGCGAAACAAGGCTCGTGATTTCATTGGAAAAGATCAGGGTGATGGTAAGACCAAATTTGATTTACAGTTAGTGAAATGTTATAAGTGCAATGAGATGGGTCACTATGCAAACGAGTGTCCGAAAAAGAGCTTGGGTGATGGGAAGCAGTTAGACTACAAGTATAAAGGGGTGGTGAAATCCTTTTCAACTACTTCAGCAGATGTCGGGCCATTAAATGAAGTTGTATCAGGTACTTTGTTTTTGTTTTTTCAGTTTATGCCAGTGTGTTGTTTGATTCGGGGTCTACACATCGTTCATCTCTAAAAACATTTCTAGTAAAATGGGAATACCATCTCCAGAAATGACTCGTGAACTTTTGGTAAAAACACCTGGGGGAAATGTTGAGGCAAAAACAATTTATAAGAATCTTTATATCCTTATCTGTGGAATGAACCTACTTGCAAACCTTATTGTTCTACCTCTAGTAGAGTTTGATGTTATCCTGGGTATGGATTGGCTCTCTATTTACCATGCTAAGATTGACTGTAGAGCTAAAGAAGTTTCTTTTCAGAAAGAATTTCAGTTTGTGTACAAGAATGAACCCTTACTGTTGATAACTTATCAAGAGGCCAATAAACTTGTAAAATATGGAAATGAATGTTACCTTGCACACATCATTGAAAATAAAGGAACTATTCAGATTAATGATGTGCCAGTGGTAAATGAGTATCCTGATGTTTTTCCTGATGAGTTGCCTGGAATAATACCAGATCGGGAAGTTGAGTTTACTATTGACTTAGTTCCTGATGCTAATCCAATTTCAAAACCCCCTTATCGAATGGCTCAAATTGAACTTTTAGAGTTGAAGGAGCAATTGCAAGAATTATTAGAGAAAGGTTTCATTTGACCTATCACATCACCATGGGGTGCTCCTATTTTATTTGTTAAAAAGAAAGATGGTTCAATGAGACTTTTCATTGATTATAGAGCCTTGAATAAAATCTCTATTAAGAACAAATATCCTTTGCCTCATATCGATTATTTTTTTGATCAGCTCCAGGGAGCTCAGTATTTTTCAATGATTGACTTGAGATCGGGGTACCATCAGCTGAAGGTAAAGGAAAAAGATGTTCCTAAGACCGCGTCCCGTACAAGATATGGCCACTATGAATTTGTAGTAATGCCTTTTGGGCTAACCAATGAACCTGCTGTATTCATGGACTTAATGAATATAATTTTCCATGTGTTCTTGGATAAGTTTGTTGTGGTTTTCATTGATGGTATTTTGGTGTTTTCTAAAAGTAAAGAGGAGCATGAAAGACATTTAAGGGTTATCTTGCAAACCTTAAAAGAAAAGAAACTATATGGAAAATTCAGCAAGTGTGAGTTTTGGTTGCAACAAATTTCTTTCCATGGTCATATTGTTTCTAAAGATGGGAAAACCGTTGATCCTGAAAAAACAAAGGTTGTTGAAGAATAGCCAAGACCCACAAATGTAACTGAGATTCGTAGCTTCCTTGGTTTGGTAGGCTATTACTGATGGTTTGTTAGAAATTTTTCACGGTTATCTAGTCCAATGACTAAGCTAACTCGGAAGGGTGTTAAGTTTATCGGGACAAAAGAATGTGATGATTGTTTTCAGGAATTCAAAAGATGATAGGTGAATGCTCCAATTTTGGCACTACCTTCCAGGAATGGTGAGTTTGTTATATACAGTGATGCTTCATTGAAAGGACTTGGTTGCATCCTAATGCAGAATGATCAGGTAATTGCTTATGGTTCACGACAGTTGAAAACTCATGAGGTAAATTACCCTACACATGATTTGTAATTATCTGTTGTTGTTTTCGCTTTAAAAATTTGGAGGCATCATTTGTATGGAGTAAAGTGTGAAATATATACTGATCAAAAAAGTTTAAAGTATATATTCACTCAGAAAGAGTTAAACATGAGACATAGGAGATGGCTGGAATTAATCAAGGATTATGATTGTACAATTCATTACCATCCGGGAAAAGCAAATAAAGTTGCTGATGCTTTGAGTCAAAAAAGTAATGCTTCATTAGCAATGTTGCGTTTGGAACGTGATCCTTTGGTTAAGGATTTGGAAAACATTGGCATAGAAGTTGTTGGTGCAGGAAGTTATTCTGTTTTGTTTCAGGGATCAGTGAGATCATCTCTATCAGATAGAATCAAGCAAGCACAGAAGCAAGACAGTGAGTTGCAGAAAAAGGTAGAGCTGGTTCAAAAAGGTAAGTTGCCTGAATTCAACATTGATAATGATTGCGTTTTGATATTTGGGAAGAGATTGTGTGTGCCTTGTGATTCATAGTTGAAGAGAGAGTTGTTATGTGAAGCTCATAGTTCTCCGTTTTCAGTTAATCCTGGCAGTACTAAGATGTACATAGATCTGTAGGAGTATTACTGGTGGGATTGAATGAAAAGAGATATTGATGATTTTACTGTGAAGTTTTTGACATGTCAACAGGTTAAAGCAGAGCGGTAGTTACCGAAAGGGATGCTTCAGCCTTTACCAGTGCCAGATTGGAAATGAGAGAATATATCCATGGACTTTGTTGTGGGATTACCGAAGACATCTCGAGGTAATAATGCAATCTGGGTTATTATTGATCGCTTGACTAAATCTGCTCATTTCCTTGCTATACGAGATACTTTTTCCCTAGATCAAATTTCCCATTTGTATATTAAAGATATAGTCAGGTTACATGGAGTTCCCCTCTCCATTATATCTGATCGTGATCCCAGGTTCACTTCTAACTTTTTGAAAGGCCTTCAGAAGTCGTTGGGTACTGAATTAAATTTTAGTACAACTTTTCATCCTCAATCAGATGGGAAGTCAGAACAAACAATTCAGACCTTGGAGGATATTCTAGGAGCTTCTTCGATGGATTATCAGGGAAGTTGGGACTAACATCTTTCTTTGGTTGAATTTTCATATAATAACAGTTTTCATTCCAGTATATAGATGGCACCATTTCAGGAATTATATGGGAAGCGATGTCGAACTCCAGCTTTCTTGGATGAAGTGGGTGAAAGGAAGTTGATGGGACCAGAATTGGTAGAAGAGATGGCAGAAAAGGTTCAGCTGATTCAGAAGCACATGAGAACAACTCAGAGTAGGCAGAAGAGTTATGCGGATAACCGGAGGATGGATCTATCTTTCAAGGTAGGTGATCATGTTTTTCTCAAGGTTTCTCCTTGGAAAAGTGTGATGAGATTTGGTAAGAAAGGAAAGCTGAGTCCAAGGTTCATTGGACCATATGAAATTCTGGAGAGAGTTGGATCAGTTGCATACCGGGTGGCTTTACCTCCGAGTTTATCTCAGGTACACAATGTTTTTCACGTTTCGATGTTGAGAAAGTATATGCCAGATCCATCTCATGTTTTGAGTCCAGAGGTAGTTCAACTGGAAGAGAACCTATCTTATGAGGAACAACCAATCCAGATTCTTGACCACATGGAGCAAGTGTTACAGAATAAGGTGATTAATTAGGTAAAGGTTTTGTGGAAAAACCACATGATGAAATAGGCAACATGGGAATCTGAAAATGCGATGAGGGATAAGTACCCCCATTTATTCGATAAGTATATAAATTGCGGGGACACAATTTTCAAAAGGGGGGAAGGATGTAACATCCCAAGTAAGTAATGAGTAATAGATATTTTTATCTATGTCTATTAATGAATTAGATAGTGTTTTAGAGGCTTAAAATGAAAATAAATCCAATCTTAAGCATAAAATACACTAATATTTTTAAAAGATTGTTTTACTGCCTTTTGATGGAAAACCATTTTTAAATCTATATTTTGACCATTTTATAAGCTATGTTTGTCAAAATAAACTTATTCTTTATGATTGGGACATCAAAATTTACTTTTTGTGAATATTTGGTATTTTTCAGACAATGTTCAATTTTTAATGAATAGTGAAAAATACTGCATTTTACATCAAAACTGATTTTTAATATAATTTATTTATATGATTAGATTATCTTTTGAACTGGTTTTGAAGTGAAATTAGAATATATTTTTACCATTTAATCCAATGGTGGTCATTGGAATCAATTTCACTTTGAAATTGGACTTAAACTGGTGTCAATCTTTTGATACTTATTGTTTCATAAAAACACGCTATTTGTAATGTCAACGGGAATTAATTATTAAATTAATTAATGTGACTTATATGTTTTGAATTTTGTAAAATAGACTTCATTTTTGAATTCGGATTATCAAATATAGATTAGGGTGAATTTTTGGTATTTTTCTGAAAAACTTCAATTTTTGATGAATAGTGAAACCACTAAGTGGTACTTATAAAAAGTGATTTTTCGTTTAAATGAAATTTTACCACTTCTGTGTTTTGAATTTCAAAAATCCGACATACATGGTTGTCATTAAGAAGTAAAATGTGGTTCAATGAGATTAAAATAATTTTTCTGTGAATAGTAAATCATAAGTTCTTAATCGCGATTAGAGGTAATTAGTGTAGGTTAAGGTAAAAATAATGCTTTAATAAAATGAGATGAGCTTGACACATGTTCTAACCTCATTGGATGTGTCATGGCCGACCAAAAAAATCCATGGGTCAACTTGGGGACCCCATGTAGCCACTTTGGTTGGGAAATCACATAAATAACTTTTTATTTAATGTAAAAGTAAAAATGACACAAACATGAGATGTTTTACTAAAACAATTTTTACATGGGGTCATAAAGATCTGATTTTTGATTATAAATAGCCATTGGAAAGATAAAACGATTTCTTACATCATAGTATTTTTTTTATAATTTTTAGGCTTTAAATAAATTAAATTATTTATGACATCATGATGATGTAGCGATGACCTCATTATTTAACGATTTAAATAAAATGGAATGATATGTAAAATATAAGACCTACACATGGACAAAACCTATTGGATGGGTGGATTTCGAACCCTTATCACCTTATCCTAGAAACACATCAATGTGGGACCTCTTAAATCCGAATACCATTTTAAAATAAAGTGACTTTTCTTTACCTTCCAAGAGTGCCCCTCCTCTCCTCTTATAAAAGGCCCCCACCTCTACCTCCTTACCCACACTCCCAAATCCGTTTTCTCGGCCAAAAACTGCCCATTTGTCTCTCCAATTTCCTCTCTTACTCTTTGAATCCTCACTTTGGGCAGAAGTCTTCCCAAGGAAGCCTTTGAGCTCAAATCTAAGAGAGTTACCCGATTTTAAGGTAATGTCTTCTTTTGAATCCTTTTGTTTGATTTTGCTTCTCCAACCGCCTAAAATCTTTTTATTCTTTTCTTTTGTAACAACTATAGTATCCTCAATATACTAGGATGTTGTTATAAGAAGGATTCGAGCTACACTTACACACACCTACATCTAATGGTTAAAGGAAAAACTGTTTCCGTGGATGGTGAATTTATGCCTCCCGAAACGATGATTGTTCAACATTATTTTAACACCTTCAAAGGTGGCCATTAAGATGTCACTATATTTATATATGATATATAATATGTTTATGTTTTCCTTAAGCTTCTGTATTTTTCATTTTGGACATATCTCTGTGGTTTCCATTATGGGTAAACACGATATCTTCATTTAAGGAAGTGCGGACTACCGCCCCCTCAAAGTGATTTGATTCGTTAATACCATATATGGGATGTATAAAGGATGGAGTTATGATATTATTTATGAAATTAAAGTGGAATTATAATATACCTTTATATCATTACGATTCCATTCTATAAAAAAATACGAAATAGAAATGAATGTAGCGTTCATGCGTACGAATGGCTTACCGTCTCCATGAACGGTGCATTTCATTTCTTACCTGTAAATGTTATATAATATTATAAATGCATGCATGTACTGGATATATATGATATATATGATATCTACATCTTGAATACCATTCTGGATATAATGGATACATGAACAACATGTAATTATAAAGGGTTTATTTTTTACTCAAGTACCAATGATTGTTAAAATGACCGTTATTAACTTAAATAATTACATAGTGTTCATGACAAGGAAATAAGTGATATAAAAGGAATAATGAACTTGAAAAAGGTTCTTAAACAAGTAGAAATTAACTCATGTTTATTATTCAGGAGATTAAAGAATGACCGAGTCAAGTCAGACCCGAGGTATGGGACTTCGTCTCAATCTCCTTTCATTGAGGCATATTTTGTTTTATACACAACCTTCTTTTATACGGTGGATAAACCCCTTTTACTTTTAAGTTTATCCAGAAGGAATCTTTTTTATACAAAGTGTTTTACTAAATGACAAAAGGGAATGTTTTTGTCGTACGTATGCGGCGACAACAACTTCTTCGCTGCCGTGACCATTATTTGAGTTTCGGCTTCCTCTACAAGCCATACCTTTTTTTAAAAAAGAAAAATAAATACCATGTTTTACTTTTATTTTGTTTTGGTATTGAAAATGGTTTTCATAATGTTTTTATATCAATGGGTTGCATTGATATCTTGTGATTGAAAGGTGGAAATGTTATGTTTCTTTTATGCATGTTTTATGTGATACGATTATGTTGAGGTTCTTGGGAATTATTATGAAAATGGGTTGTTCCGTGATAAACTAAGGGCGGGTGAGTCTGATATAGCTCTCCAATGCATTGGGTAACGCGAAGGAGTGTAACGTTAAGGTTTCTCCAAAGAGATTTAGGGAATATACTATGATGGGTATTCCAAACATAACCAAGAGGGTTACTCCCTACGTAAGAATGTTATGAATGCCTCAAGTTACCTTTATGTCTTATGATTTCTATGATTTATTCATGATTTGATGAGGTATGTTAAAGTGATTTTGTTTTATGGGTAAAGTATGATTTCATTCTTATGTATATATGTACCCATGATTCCTTTGCATATTTTTATATCCCTTACTGAGCTTTTTATACTCATCCCAAGTTTTTTTGAAATGTTTTTCACAGGTCAAGGGAAAGGTACATGATATGATGATAGTGTCAAGAAAGAATCCATGTTTTATTTTAAATATGTTTCCATTTATGGGAAAGAAGAATATTATCTTTATGTAACCACTTTGTTTATATGTGGAATGTAATGAAAGTTTTATGATCTAAATCACTAAAACTCTAAACCCGAAAAGATCCTCAAGGTGTAATCTTTTAATAACTCAAGATTAAGTAAGGTTTAAGGCTGGGGCCTTATAGTTTGTAATTTAATGGATGAATGAGATGATTAAATAGGAAGGGAACATTTTATTATGTGTGTATGGATTTAATGTTGGGGTTAGTTTTTGATATAGAGCATGTAGTGTTTGTTATTTGTGGTAGTGGTACTATAGTAATTCTCATAGGTATTATTTGTGTTGTTTTTTAATGACCCAAACATTTATAAATGGGATTACTATTTGAATGGATAAATTTAATATCAACTCATGTAGTTATATAAAACACATTCCCTTAATTTGGATATTTCATACCACTATATGTTATATCCTCTTGGATTTAAAAGACCACTAAGAAGCACAACCATTGTTAATATATTCATTATATAGTGATCATATTATTAGTATATATTAATGGTTATGGTAAAGTCCAACTAAAATTGAAAAAGGAAGAAATAGCCTCAAACAAAAGGATCATACCCTATGATACCCAATTATTTAATCATTAGAGGGATATAGTATTATTGGGGTTTTCCCTTGACCAAGACCATGTTGAGATTCAACAATTAAAGCATGACATAAACCATTTATGGGAGAAGTTTGATCTCATTGAGATCATGACCCAAACAATAAACACCAATCTGCTACAAGAAAATATCACCATCACACACCTTAAACATAAGGCATATGGTAGTGTAATAAGGGATTTTGTATATAGACCCTAAAAATACGATTTTTTATATTTTTTTAATAAAATAATGATTATAAATATCCTTTTAATTATTATGTTTAAAGTTGGGACTAAAGAATATTTTTTAATGAGAATTTAAAGACCCCTTTCTATCTGGGTAGAGGGAGACCCATTATATATCTCATATTCCCAAGGAAAAGTTTCATGCATCATGTCGACATCATCTCCTGCCTTGTTCATGCCTGAATCATTGCCTGTTCGCATCATGCAATTTTCACCTCGTCCATTTATCATAAACCCTCCAACGATCTTTCTAGGATTTGATCCCTTGTCATTTGGATGGAGGATTACATGTTTTAGCACTTATGAACCAACCGAACAACATTTATCATTTTTATTATTACTTTATAATGATTAAATAATAAGTTCAATCAAAATTAGATTTTGATACAATGGAACAAAAATTTTATTTTTGGGTAAAATATATTGTTTCAATCAAGACACTATTTTGAAGAATTCGATAATATTTTAAAAAAATATTATTTAATAATATATTATTATCAAATAATATTATTAAATATAAATTATAATATAATTTTTTAAAGTCAAATGTAAATTTTATAAAGGGAAAATGTTATTTCCAAAAAATATTATTTTTTAATAAATGGGAATTTTTTATTTAAAAGTGTAAATTTTAATATTTATATAATTATTTTAATAAAATAAGTATTATTTTTGAAATCAGCACATATCCAATGGTTTTTTTCATAATTTTTTGAGACAAAATGTTTTTTTGAGAAAAAATTACAAACAATATAAATATATGGCACGTATTTTCACATAATAAGGACATTAAAGTGATATAAAATATTCTATAAAATATTCTATAAAATGTTTCTATGATTGAAATATTATTTACCCTTTGAAATAATTTTTTTGATGTTATTTTATTATTTTTAGAGAGCGTTATCAAATCCTCCCAAACTATATTATAATTTAAGGATTAAAAATAAATTGTTCATAATCATGAATCACTTCCACATCACCTAGGGAATAATTTTATTATGTTTAGTTATTATCCTAATAAAATAAATAAATTAAATCCTATTGGGTAGAAACCATGGGAAATAACATGGTATGGTTTGTTGTTTGGATTACATTATCATATAGAGTCCAAAACCAATGTTTGAAAATTAAAAAAAAGAACTCTCTTCAATTTATCTATATAAAACTACCAAACTACACATTCATATACATTAGAAAATATTGGATCATGAATAATAATTTACCATTCCTTCTATATATCCCTCCCAATGTTCCACAAAACTCTTAAAAAGCTTATATGAGTCATTTAGAAGTGCGCTCTCAATTTAAGTGACCCTCTCCTACTCATCTTTATTCATGCTCTGTATTTATGTCATTCCATTGGATTTAAAATTTTTCATTTTGGAATACAATTTTAAACATCCATAATACTATACTTATTATTCAAAATTAATGATTGTACCCTTTTATCACATTCAACTATTCTATAAACCTTTATGTACACCCATTAAGCTGTTAAAATTATCCTATGATTTTTAATGTGATACATATGTTTAGTGAATGCCTATATTAATTTACAATCAAGGGTATTCACCTTGTTTTTCCTATTATTCATTTATTGAATATTTACATGTATATAACACACACTCCTTAATATGGTGTTAATTTTTTAAAAGTCATCCTTATATTGTATGGTCGATGTGCCACACTTATACTTGTACATGATTTGAATGTGATTGGTCGACCCAGAATTATATAGAGCTCCAAGCATTTGGTAATGTTTTCATCTCATGAGATATCAGGTACGGTTTATAAGATTTTATCCTAATAATAGTATTTTATTTTTTCTTGTAGGTTATACTAAACATAAGTTTATGATATCAAGTTGTATATTGTTTCTGCATTCATATGTTTCCTTCATGTTATCATGTTATACCAAGCCTCATTATTCAAGATTATAATTCTCACCCATATTATGTTAACTTGATATTTATATTGAATCACATGACCTAATTTACCTTATGAAATTATTTTGTTATTCCCTATGTGGGCTTTATATCTCACCCCTTTTTAGTACATCATTAAGTTATCCGATGCAATTTTATAAGAATAAAGACATGTTATGGAGTTTAAGATTATGTCATTATAATTCATTGATTTTTTTTATTTTATTTACCAAATTACCCAAAGACACTTTGAATCACAATCTTATGTCGTTGTGTTAAGGGTATCTTTATATAATAAGTCATGAATTACAGTGTATTAAAATATAGGTTGTTATAGTTGGAATTAGAAAAGAGTCTTGTAATTTTTTGGGATTGGGGTTATAAATATCAAGTGAATGTGATGCATGCCTATCATAGGGTATGGAAAAAAGAAAATCTATATATTTTCTTAGTACAATATAGTGTCTGACCAAGGTCTTCTCACTTTAGGATCTTTCTTAGTTTGTTTACCTACATAATATAATTCACCTAAGAACTAATTATTTTTTTTGTTTTATGTTTTATGAAATAAATGGAATTTGGGAAAATAAATGAAACTCAAAATTAATATGAAACTATAATTCAGTTATAAATTACCATTAAATAAACAAAAAATGGAATTAGAGAAGAAATGAAGTTCCCATGAAAGAATTTTCAGGGATCACCCTTATTGACTAAGATCTAATCTCCCTAGTGAACACACTCCATCGTATGTGTGAAAACCTCAATCTACCCTGGTTATGAATGAAATTTCGGTATAGAGATAACCAAGAACACCCTCCATTAACCTTTTCAATCAAGGTAAAATGGTTTCATATTTAGAATTTAGTCTTTATACAACCATAGTGAGGATCACACCCATTATAAATTATCCTAAGAATTAACTCAAATATGATAAAAAACATGCTCTTGGGTTCAAGAACCTGATTAATCCTTCAAGATTCTCCTTGGGTTATTTACACATGATAATGATTATTTCAGTTAATGATGGTAAGATGAAAATAAGAAAACAAAATAAGAATATGAACAGAAGAAAATTATGGGTGATGAATATGGACAAAAATAAAATAAAATCATGAATTTTTTATAAATCTAAATTACAATTGAAAACAATAAAAAAATAAAGCAAAAAACAAATGAAGGCTAATAACGCTTTTAGATTCCTGGGAAAACTCTCTCGGTGAAGATCTCCTCCTTGGTGCCTCATATGAAATGGAATGGAATGGAATTGAATAAAATGACTTGAGAGGGAGGATCTCTCCTCCTTTTATAAGATAGAATCCATCCTCCAAAATTTTGTAGTTTTTAGACCGATTAAAATTATGATTAACATGTTTAGTACTTCATAAAATATTTTCATAAATGTCATATAAATTTAACCTCAATATTTCCGTATAATTGACCACTGGAAAAAGGAGTTATGGAATACATACTGATATTGACGTTTTCTAGCCAAGAATTCCATAATTATTCAATAAATTTATAACATAAAATGACCACATTAATGAGTGAAAATCTACATAAAATTAATTTTAGAAACTATTCTATGTGTACTATATCAAATAAATTTCTAATCACATCAATTGGAGGTGTTTTTGAAAATTTATGCTTCTGTTACGGAGGTGGGGTCCATGCTGTCTGCCCGAACAATTGTCCAACTTGAATGATTTTTTAAGGCCTCATGGTTTTCAAAAAAGCTCATGGTACTAAATCCAAATATGAAGCAAATATATCAGGTAATCAAAAAAAATAAGAATCACTCAAATTAGATTGATGTTTTAAATTTTATGAGAAAAATACCCTTGTGATAAAAATCTGTCAAAATTCCATAATTAACCAATTTTTACATTTTAGCTCAAAACAAACCATTAATCAAAAATTGTGGTAAATAAGATAAAATTGATAAATTTATAGGTATTAAATAATTTATATGGATATATTAAATGTGTAAAATATAATCTCTATCAATTATCCAACACTTAAACCATGCTTTTCCTCAAGCATACTAACTCAATATAGAATTTAAAGGATACCAATTTTACTAATACTCAAATTCCAAAGTAATAAAAACATTAAATTTTAATTTTCAATTAAAACATTTAAAAATACACATATAATATCAATTTAATTTTCCATTTTTCAATGAAATAATCAATTCATTTATTTTACACTCTCCCTTTGAAAAAATGATAGAACTTCTCCTTTTATTCATTCAAATTTCTCAATTTATTATTATTAAATATGAAAAATTATGATTTATATAATTTTTTTTATTTTCTCTCATCTACCAGGATATAATTCATGTATATTTATGTTCATATCATTAGAACATTCTTCTTATCCACAGTATTGTATAAGAACTACTTTATCCGCACTATAATGACAAAAGGCACATAAAACCATGAGGACTTTTCAACAAAGGTTCAAATGAATCTGAGGATTAAGGTTGGTAGGATTTTATGATTTAAAAATTAATTATCAATGATGTGTTTTATCTCTTATGTAAAATGAATTATATCAAAAAGTTTAATGAAATTCTCCACTTCAAAGTAGCAACTCCCTCTTCCACAAAACTCAAAGTAAAGTTATGATCAAAATATGAAAAATGAATGATTTGTGCACACTATTGAAATTTTTGTCCATATTTTTTTTCTATTAGCCTCTTTTTTTTGATAATTATTATCAGATGAAACCTCCCATCCATCATCTAAATTCATATGTTAAAAATCATCAGTCTAGTAATTTTTATTTTTGGTTTTCCAAAATCTGAAACCATTTTTATTTCTTTTTGTTTTGTTTTTTATATTCTAAATTTTTTATCCAAGGGGGAAGAAACAATAAAACATATAATGAAAAAATCAAATTATCTTTATCATTAAAAAAAATATCACCTCACACATCTTACTTAAAATTTATATTAGACATACCACCATGATTCAATTTACCCACACAGTTCAACTTTAAAATATCATGAAAGTACCAAGAGTAGGGTGGGAATGGATAAAAATGTATTGAAACATGGATAATACCTAAAAAGGCAATTCATGGTCAATATAGGATAAATAAGGATTCATTTAGAGGTTGTATTTATCGAAAAGTGTTTTTTTAAAAGATGCGACAATCATTTTAAATGCATTTTTTCACAGTCATAACTTTGACAAGTTCAAATGCATGTTCAAGAAAGTGGAATGTCTGAAGATCACTCAAGAAATAATCTCAAGATAAAATAGGAATTACTAGGTCTAGAAATCCAATAAATAATGGAAAATATGATTTGGGATAATCACTCAAGGTGTGATTAATATTAAATATCATTTCATATGATTTTTAAAAATTCCAAGCATGAAAAATTGTAGGGAAATTTCATTTATATGAATATAATAATTCCATAAAATCATAAGTCTTAATTTTAATATCCATGATTAATTTTAAAAATACAATAACCCAATTTACTAGTTTAATATCTTTAGCATTGAAATCTAAAACAAGACATCACAAAATTCCTTAGAAACTCATGTATCCTAGATAAGTCATGTAAAGAATAATTCAAGTGTGGGCATGCAATTTCTAGTTCAATTCTCAAATAAAAATTGGGAAATAAATTTAAGGAGATTAAATTTTTTGAAATTGAACTCCATTTTTAAATAAATATTACTCATCTTTCCTGCTAGTCGATTTGGTGCTTTTATTGTGACATTATGAACCAAAAAAAATTACTCAATTAAGTACACAGATCATATCATTAATGATAAAAAAGTTAATTGGGTGTTGGGTGCATGATAGAAGAATCCTAAAAAATGAATTAAAATATAAATTCTTAATATTGATATTGAATTTTCTAGAAAGTGGGAAAAGGATAAATCTTGGTACAATCCCCCAAGTGGGCCCTGAATTTTTACTACCTCCAGAGGGTAGTGCCAGTTGTTAACCAAAGTCTGATCGTAGTTGGAGATTCTTTGACATGAACCACCAGATTTTGAATTTCCAAACATATACATTTTTTCTTATTTAAAAGTATTCCATGTATAGATTACACTAGATCCACCCCTTCACAATGTGGAAAAACTTGTATGATGGGTGTTAGAATGATGTATTGAACATGATTTACCTTTATTACTATTTGTAGAATGTCTTCTTCAAAATCTAGTGGTTTCTTCAGATGTTATGCATGAGAAGAATAATTAAAGGAAGATTAAAATTTTAAATTTTAAGTATTAATTTCAAAATTATCACTTTAAATACAGGATGCTGGTATATTTGGTTCATCAGAAATAGCCACTGAAATCTCTATTTTTACTCCCCCTGGTAAATGTTCAATGTCTCCAAGGATCTCTAAGTGTTCCTATATAGGTGTATCTTCTTTTTCATCATCTTCCTCCAAGAAAAAATACAATTTGGCCAAATATGAAAATTAAAAACAATAAGAAGTGAATGTAAAATTAGTTTCCTCAAAATTAAAATAAATTGAGCGGAAGAATTTATTATCTCCCTAAGTTGGTCCGGCTTTCATCCCCTACTCAATTTAAAGTTCCTCTTGGAGTCGATCTTCATTGTATGGAGGTAGATAGTAGGTCTCCTCCCTATTTTCTTGAAATTTAACCTCTTGGGTGATTTATTATTCTTCCATGGATAGAGAGATATGAATTGGTGGGGGATATTCTTCTTTTAAACATTTAGAGAGATCAATTAGTTCATAACATTAATTCCAAAAGTTATCCAGTTTGTGATTATCTCCCACATGTAGCTAAGCAGGAAGGTCCAATTCATCTATATATCCTCGAAATGGTTGATCAAGGATGAATTAATATTCATATACATCCATATTTACCTCCTATAGTTCTTCAATATCAATGATGAGTGGTGAAATTTCTTCCACCACTACATCTGGTTCTTACTCTGGATCAAGTTTGGGTTTCTCCATCAATGCATGAACATTATCAAATTCTGTTTATATTTTTCTCCCTAAGTCATCCAAAGTGTTGCTCACCTTTTTTACTGAGTCATTTAGATTTCTATAACCAACTTTTAGTTCTTTATATTACACTTTTAATTAATCTTACCCTACATAATAATCATAATTATAAGACATCATGGGAAAAAGAAAATTTTTATGGTTTTTAAAGAATTACAATGAAAATATATCTAAAATGTTAAAATAGAAAAATTAAAGTAAACAACCGATTAAATCCATGAAAACTATACCCGCATTGAGACACTCCTGTCATAGGGAATGGAAAAATAAAATTTCTATATTTTCCAAGTGTAGAACAATGGCTAACTAGGGTCATATCACTTGGGGAGATTTTTCAGTTTCTTCAAGTACTTAATCTAATTCACCTAAGAACTACTTATTTTTTTTGTTTTATGTTTTATAATGTGAATGGAATTTATGTAAATAACTAAAATAAAAAATTTAGAAGAAACTAAAATTCGATTATAAATTTCCATTTAATGATAAAAAAATAGAATTAGAGAAGAAATGATGTTCTCATGGGATAATTTTTAGGGAGTACATTCATTGACCATCTTCAAATCTCTTTAATGAACACACTCCATCATATGTGTACACACATCAATATACCCATGTTCTGAATGAATATTCCTCTTGGTGATCGCAAAATACACCCTCCATTAACCTCCTTAATTGAGGGGAAATGGTTGCAGATTATGAAGATAAAATTTAGACAACCACAGTGAGGATTACACCCACTATAAATTATCCATATAAATAACTCAAAGAAGATAAAAAACACGGTCTCAGGTTCAAGATCCTAATTACCCCAACAGGATATTCCTTATGTTAGTTAATCACGATCATAATTATTAGAGTTCACAATGGTAATATGAGAAGAAGAAAATAAAAGAAGAAGAGTAATGGAAGATAAATAAGGGTGAAGAATATGGAAAAAAATAAAAATAATGCATGAATTTATTAGAAATCTAAATTCCAATTGAAAAATAAAACAAAAGTAATGAAAAAAATAAATAATAATAAAAGGGGGATATTTTAGGTCATATTACCTTAGGGGAGACCTCCTCCTTTGTTCCTCAGATGAAATGGAATTGAATGGACTTCTTTGGGAGGGAGGAGATCTCATCCTTTTATAGACCGGAATCTGTCCTCTGAATATTTATGTGTTTTTTACATAATGAAGCAACGATTAAGATGTTCAATCCTTTATAAAAGTTTTTAATAAATTTCTTTTTTGTTTTCCCTCAAAATTTCATCATAATTAGCCATAGAAAAAAAGAGTTTTGTCATAAATACTAATGTTTATTTTTTTATTAGATAATTCTAGAATTCATCCATAAATGTATAATGTATGATGGCCCCCATAATGGGTTAAAATTTCCAAAAAATACATTGGAGAAATGATTATACATGTACCTTGTAAAATCCATTTCAAATAATCCCAAATGGAGGTATTTTTCATGACTTATTCTGTTATAGAGGTGGGATCTATGTTGTACCCCCAAACAATTGTACTACTTGAATGATTATTTTTGACCTCATTTTGTTAAAACCAGATATTGGTTCTAACAAAAAATTTGACAAAAACAAATAAAGGATTAATATAGAAACATAATCACTCAAATTGGATTAATATTTTATCTTTTATTACCAAAATAACCTTTTGAAAATTTTTTGTCAAAATTCCAGAATTAACCAACTTTTACATTTCATCTGAAAACACACCATTAATCCATGTTTGTTATAAAGAATCTCAAATTGTTAAATTTTGAGATATTGAATAATTAAATGGATATATAAAATGATGAAAATATTATACATATCATAAATAATTGGGAATAAGAAAAAATGTTGTAAAACCTTTTTAAATTTTGTTAAATTATAGATTTAGTGGTATCCATGAAAATAAGTTTCTATTTGGATACTAAATGTAACATCTCGTTACCCACTTTCAGGTATTCCCTTTCTCAATTTTCATTTACATCTTTATTTGGTTATGTTTTGGGACTCTATAGGATAAAGATAATTTGCGTAGAGAATGAAATAATGTCTAGGGATCCATGTTTGTTTGAATATATAGATTCTAGTTACAAATGTGTTAAAGGATTTACAGGGTTCTCCCCAAGTTCAGAGAACACGAAATTTGTTTTGGGTGTTTTTAGATGAAAATGGGTTTTCCTTATGGTACAATATAAATACACGCAATGTAATGTGATTACATTCCATGTATTGATCGTTGGATAGATATCAAGAATTTTTAGAGGGTGTGTGATGTTCACACACCACATAATGTGTTTATAAATCCTGTAATGGGTGTCTTGTGGAAGCCATGAATTGATACAAGGAATAAATATTTCATTTTGTGAATTTTTATTACATTCCACATAATGGTAAAAATCGTGCTTTAAATAAAAGGGGATAGGTTTTCCAATATACTTGGATTTCTTGGATTACATGATATTAAAGGGGTTATACGCCATGTAAATCTTTTGATTTGGGATTTTAAGGAATTGTGTAGCTGATCACTATTTAATTTAACTATATCCCCTTCCCCCTCATCCAAGAGCTCTCCCATGTGGTTTTGGAGTCCCCCTATCCTTCTAAATCATTTATTTTGGAGATTTATCATCATTGCGGTAGAGGTGCATTTTACTGGGTGAGTGATCCTTTTATTTATATTTTTTCATTGATCATGGTAGTACCTTTGGGTATATTTACTGGGTCCATTGATCTATGATAATAATCTCCTCGTTCCTTTCATTATTGTTTATGTGATCTTCCTCTAGAGGCTAACCCTTGTGTTAGATGTGGTGCGACATACAGGATTCTTTGAGGTATGTTTTGATTTTTTGTCTTCACCGACCCTTTTTCTTATTGAATTGATTCTTTGTTGTGTGGATTTATTCTAGTATATCCATCATTGTATTTGTATTCTTCCATGCTAGTATATTTCATTATAGGTATGTGTGACCCGTGCAAGAGGTAGGTGGTTCTATACCTTGCCTATATTGGATAAACTGTATTGATTTAGTTTTATGAATTGTTTTATAAATGAAATGGAATGAACAATTGGTTGATTTTTGTGTGTGTAAAATGGGTTTTTGATAAAATATTGGTTTCCCTTATTTTGGGAAAATAAATTGGTATTTTGAATGAATTTTGAAATATATGTTTGAAATGGTTTTTGAATCATGGTTTTGATGAACGTGTAAGGAAAATAGATAACATGTGATGCCCTAGGTAATTATGTGGAAGTTTTATATTGGGGTAAGTTTTCCTAATCTTCCATTTCCATTTTAAAATACTTCGATTATCCAAATGTTGGGGAATTTGGTGGGTCATTTTCTGTGATCTGATATTTGCATTGCGGTAGTTTGCCACCCGGTGAATCCTCTGGTATGTTTTGATGTTGATGTATCCTGTATTCCATTTTATTTCATTTGGATCACAATCAGTGAAGAATATTATTGTAAGCAGAGGGTTATCTATGAGAATTGGACCGAGTTCTATGGTTCGTGCAAGAGACTGGGTCACTCGGTTGAGCTATGTAGAAGAGGACATACAGCACGGTTGAGGGAGGATTGCAGGAAGGGGAAAGGTATTCCTGTGATCACTGATGATGATGATAGAAGCAAGGCCTTGGGGGCAGGTGTGGAGATGGGAAGACACTCGAATTTGGCAGGACCTATTGATAGAGGGAGGGTCTCATGTGTGTCTATTTTGGATATGGAAAGTAAGAAAATAGTGTCTAGTATGTCTTTCTTACAGGAAGTTGGAGTTTCTTCTAGTTCAATGGTTGGGATGAGTTCTGAATAGGCTGGGACCGAAAGGGTTTTGAACATAGAAGAGGTGGTTTCCAAGAATAGTGATAAGAATTCTAAAGGTCTGGATCCATTGGAAGTACCTTTTATTTCTTTGAGTAACAGGTTTAACGGACTGTTAAAGGACATGTTGGCTGAAGAAATGGAGGTGGAGGATGCAGGGAGTGGGCTGAGGTGGTGGTCCTGGAAAATCAGCAGGCTGAAGATAGAGGGATAGAACAACCTTGGAATGGAAGGGAGATTGTGGTGGTTCAACAAGCTGAAGGCATGGGGTAGGATCCAGTTGTTCTGAATATGGAAGGCAACCCCAATATGGTCAGGAGCTACGCTTTGGTGGAATGTTCGGATCCAGTTTCCCTAAATATTAACAGTTTGAATATTGAAAGCATGGGGTAGGTTCCAATTGTCCAGGTAGGAGTTTTAGGGATGGAGTCACATACCACAGTTGTGGAAAGTATATCTATGGAGGTCGGGCATCTTCCTTTGAGAGAGAATTGCTCGCCAGATCAAAGGTGGGGATGTAATGTTGAGAATCCTAGGGAGGGAAAGGAGAACTCTAGGGGAGGAAAGGAGATATTGAGTACTCCGGTTGGGTGTTCTTTCAGTGATATTGTTCAAAATGGGACTTAGAAAGCTACTGCAGGTGAAGGACCTTTGGCCGCAACTACAACAAGAAGACTAAGAAAAGACTATTCATATCTCCTGCAACCAATTCGGACCAAGTCCGCTTCAAAAAAGAATAACCATGGGGTTATTGTAGTCAAGAAGGGCAGCGGGATAAATAAATCTTCACCAGATATGGCTGCTCTGGACCAGCTTAGGAATCACGTTCAAAGTGAGGGATTTTGGAGAAACCCAGAGTGGGAATCGGCTACTGGAGAAGAGGGATCAAGTTTGGGGTGTGGTGATGACTGCAGTTATTATGATGTATAACTCTGTGTTGATTAGTGTTTCTTTTTGTTGTGTTTTTCTATGGGGTTGTATGTTAGGCACCGGACACCCGTAAGCCAACTATTATAAAATGAAAAAAATGATTTGCAACATATATATATATATATAACTAAAACTATTTTCATGGATTATTTTGGAAATGCGGAAAATAGAAAAATTAATTTGTTTTTCAATTTGTTGATATAAAAAATGTTAAATTATTAATTATTCCTTATTTTCATTAAATTTTAGCATGATCATATTATTTTACAGAGGCATATTATGGAAAACCTGGGTGGGATCCTACTGAAACTATTGGCTCAAACCCTGCACACCCCTTCATCAGTGCTTAACCCTTGTATGACTTTCAATGCAAGGAAAGGAAATGCACTACAATGAGGCGGTGAGGTTTCTGTCAGCTAGGCTAGGGTAGATGGTGGTGAGATAGTGGGGTTTTTTTTATGTTACCACATAGTTTAGTTGGTCATTCTTTAAGTTTACTTTTATTTTGTACTTTTACTTTGGGACATTCTGACTACTTTTGAGTAGTATCTGTTAGAATTCCTTTCAATAGTTATGGAATATATTTATCTCTTCTATTGTTTCTCTCTATTGTGTATATTGTATCCCATTTTTTTCATCATGTTGGGAAAAATTGTTCCCTCTAGTTGTTATTTGATGCCCATATATTAGTCTCTAGCCTATGGGGACCAAATACACCCTTCGGGTAATTGGAAATTTAGGGTGGGTACCAGTTTGAGAGGGAGTTTAGGTTGGGTTTTTTATAGTTTGGTATCATAGGTTGTATTCTCTTAAGAGTCCTTATCTTGAGGCATTGGGTAGAATGGAGATAAGATTTTTAAAACATGGGAGGTAGGTTTCAGTGAGTTCCTATCCATCTCTTATCATGATGAGACTCAAGTTACTATGGGATGTTGATATGTGTATCTCCTATTTTCATTTCATGATGTTAATATCAATTTTTTCTTATTGTTTTCTAGTTTGAAATCAGATTATCTTATTGTTTTCTCATTTATTCTATTTCTATGGGTTGAAGTTTTCCTCTGAGATGTGTTCAATGATTTCCTCAGGAGGTTGTAGTGGATGCTCCTCATGGGAATCCTCTTATAGATTATAATCTTATCGATGTTATTGAATGGTTAGTTCGTGTTGTTGATCAAAATGTAATGTATGTCTAGAATGTAGTTGTTGAGGTACGACCAACACTTGGAAGAGAAATGGAAAGATCACTTGGGTTCTTACATGATAATCCACCATCCTTTAAAGGTATGAATGAAATTAAATAGATGGAGGACTGGATGGAAATGATTAATTATATAATTTACATCCTTGATATATCTGAGAGTATCAAGGTGATGTGTGTGGAGTTTAGACTTAAGGGTCCCAATAAGAAATGTTAGGAGTCCTTGCTATATAAATATTGGCACGTGATCTTGGACTGGAAGGGTTTCATGAACCTATTCTTTCAATAGTATTATCCTGAGTAACTGATGATGGAAAAGTCTATGGAGTTCCTCTCTTTATAGTAGAGAGATCATTCAGTGTCAGTGAACGCAAATCAATTTTTCGATTTGGTTCGTTTTTCTGTAGAGGTAGTAATAAATGACTAGATGATGACTTAGATGTAATTATAGGTTTTGTGACAAGATATAAGAACACCATTATATATGCTAAAGATTTCAACATACACAGAGATGTTAGACATGAAATTATGAAAGATATTAACATTGAAGGTAATATTTGTTATTATTCCCATTCTCTTCCACACAGTGGAAGACTTAGAGGCACTCAAGGGAAAACAGAATTGTAATGATAACTAAAGGAGTGGTAGAGGTGATACTTAGTGGAAGACCTTTAATGAACCCTCATTCATAGATAGAAGCATTCCAATAACTTTATATAAGTGTGGAATGGTTGGACACACCCTATGTTCTTATTCTGCACTGGTGAATATTTGAAACCATTGTGGAGATTATTGTCTTCTAAAACCATTCTATCAAGATATGTACATGTATTGATATGGTCAAGGATATTTGACTCTAAAGTCTACTACAGAGCATCCAGATGCTTCAATGACTATAGAGATCTGGCCATATGCCTCACGAGTGAACAAATTTCAACAAGCAGATGAATTTCTGGAGGAAGTAGATGCAGGTACAATAACATTGAGAGGAAACATGTTTATTTATTCTTCATTATCAATTTATTTTTTTGATACAGGTTATCCCCACTCATGTATATCTATCCATTTTGTTTATGTTCTTAAAATTTTAATAAACCACACATCCTTTATTATGGAGTTATAAACACCTCCAGGAAAGAGGAAAGAGTATGGGTTTTAGTGTCCTTTTTCATTATCAATAGCTTATGTGTATTTAGTCTTGGATTTTATCATTCTCGATATAGATCTATTTGGTGTCATCACTAGGTTGTATTTTATTGTCTCTCATCATGATAAGGATGATTATTATCATTGATATGTATCATTAGTTATGGTCTCTGGGAGCTTTTGGGGGTTTCAAGGTGTGTGGGATCAAAGGTTAGGTTATATAAGACTTTCACACCAAGATCTCAAGAGTTTGTTGTCTATTGTAGTAGTTGGTCCTAATGAAGTTTCATCCATTTGTTGATCATACCACTATAGTTTGAGAATTTCTTAACATTTTTCTACAAAATTTCACCAGAATTCCCCCAGAGAGGGAGGTAGAGTTTGTGGTTGAGCTGGTTTCAAGTACACACCTTATTTCAATATCTTATTATCATATGGAACCAGTGGGGCTGAAAAATATCAAGATTCAGTTGGATTATCTGATGTTGAAATGATTTATTCACCTCATTTTATCTCCTTGGGAGCCCCTATTCTCTTTTTAGAAAAGGATGATGGTTCAATTTGATTATGTGGAGACTATCAACAGTTCAAACAGGTAACAGTTAAAAACAAGTATCATTTTCCTAGTTTGGATTGTTTATTGATCAATTAAAGGGATAAAAATATTTTTTGAAGAATGATCTTTGTTTGGGTTATCATCAGCTCAGATTTTGGGGGTTTGATATACCAAGGATGGAATTTAGGAGAATTTATGGCCAATAAAAATATATTGTGATGTCTTTTGGTCTGACTAATGCTCCGGCAACCGGAACTATTCATCCATATGGGCCTTTGGGCCACCGGTTTGGTCCTTAGGGCCTGCAAGGCTTTTGAGCCACCTAAGGCCTTTGGGCTAGTAGTTTCTCAAGGCCTTTAGGCCTCCTTAAGGTATTAGGGCCACTCCAAGGCCTTCAGACCACATTAATGAAGAAATACCACTCAGACTACAAGGGATAAGGCTTTAGATGAGGATTCAGGGCAGAAGAATTCACTGGATCAGAGCTTACCAGAATTGGATGAATGAGAGGGTATGACTTTGCCATTGGTACCAGGCCTGTGCAGCTTCACATAAGATAGATATCCAACCATCCCTATGAATGTGGAGTACTGATTTCATAACATATGCTGGAGAGAAGCAGTTCCAAGTTGTCTTGTCTAGGTGATTCCCTCTAAGAACTATGAGTCACATAATTTTCTCTAATCCTTTGAGCATTGTAAGGATTCCACCTCACCCCTTGAATAGTGGATTATCAAAATAATAGAAAATGAAGGCCTTTGGGCCATTCCGACCTTGTAGAATGTGATTTGTGAGCATGAATTATTAGTTGATCCTAAAAAGGTGAATAATTTTTTTCTTGGGAAGAACCACATAATTTCTTCGAGATTTAGAGCTTCCTTGGCCTTGCAGGATATTATCGATAGTTGTAAAGGATTTATCAAAGTTGGCATAACCTTTGACTACTTTTACCATGAAATAAGTAAAACTTATATGGGATTCAAAGTGTTAGTATGATTTCGATGAGATAAAATGACTTTTTACATCGGCTCCTATTATGGTCTTACCTAATCGCAAAAAGGGATATATGGTTTTTTTGTGATGACTCTAGTGCTGGTTGGGTTTCATTATAATCAAGAATAATCATGTGGTGGATTACATATCTGATCATCTTTGACCACATAATAATAACTACCCCACTCATAATTTTTATATTTCCATGGTTAGGCATGAACTTTTGTTTTGGTGGAACTTTCTATTTGGGGAGAGGTTCATAGTCTTTTCGGATAATAAGAGCCTGCAATATATATTTTTTCAGAAATAATTCAACATGATTAATAGTATGTGGGTAGAATGCCTTTAAAATTTTGAATTTAATCTATCCAAAGCCTTGGAAAAGTGGAATTTTGTTGCAGACACTGTCATAAAGAAACTAACTTCACAAAAATATTTTGGAATCGGAGGAGGAGTATAACCTTATGGGACTCTTCAATCATTTTCACATAAATGATCTGGAAGATTTTTTAGGTATGTTTTTTTCTAATGTTTAGTTATAATTATCTCTAATAGTGTATATTATTTATAGTCAATAATAGGTTGATGAATTTATAGGAATTTGTGAAACCCTATTTAGTAAGGAGACTATTTTATGTTGGTATATCTCTTTTGATGGTATTATAAATTTTTGGGACCAATTTGTCATCCCATTATTTTTTAGAAACTCATTTTTGTTTTAATTTCATAGTTTTTCTAGGGTTTCTCATATGGTCACTACTAAGATGTATTATGACCTATGAAGACAATTTTTGTGACTGTGTATGAATTATGACATTGAAGATTATATGTCCCACTATTAAAAATTCCAATAGATAAAGGAAAACCATTTGAAAAATCATGGTTTACATCAACATTTTTCAGTTCAAGTTTGGAAATGGGATGAGGTGTCGATATACTTTTTTGTTGGATTACCATGGACTACCTGAGGGAGGAATGCTATCTGGGTGGTGATTGATTAGTCCAAAATGGCATATCATTTCTTTCTGATCAAGTACATTGAAAAAGGGGATTTTCTTGGTAATATATGTATAGAAGATAATGTGGATTCGTGAGGTTACTTATATCAGTATTTTAGATAGGGATCCTCGGTTCACATCGAGGTTCTAGAGGATTCTCTAGGAGGCTTTGGAGACTCAGGTCAGAATGAGTACCCCTTCCCATCCATAGACAAAAAGTTAGGTGGAGTGTTCTATTATAATCTTGGAGGATATAATGCATGCCTATTTCATGGATTTAGGTGGATCTTGGGATTTCTATCTAGGATTGGTTGAGTATTCTTATAAAAACAGTTATCATTCGTCCATCAAAATAGATCATTTCAAGGATTTGTATAGTCACCCATGAAGATCACCTATTTGTTGGAAAAAGGTGGGTGGGGACTCTTTGGTGGGACTAAATCTCATTTATGATATGTTAGTGGGGATTTTGGATATACGTTAGTGTCTGGTAGGAACATAGAGTCAACATAAATTGTATGTGGGTTTGTAGATTTTCCCTTTGAAGTTTCTGTCGGTGACCAGGTTTTCTTAAATGTTTCTCCACAGTTTGTTCATCATCAGCTTGGAAGGAAGTGAAATTTATCTTCAAGATATGTTAGACCATTTTAGTTCACCGACCAGAATGCGTAGGATGATTATTAGTTGTAATTTACTATTCATTTGATAGTTATTCATGAGGTTTTCCACATATCATTGCACAATAAATACATCCTGATCCCTCTCATGTACTAAATTTTAAATAGATTAAGTTAGATCTAGATGTTTTGGTTGTAGATAATCCAGTGGAAATTATTGACTCTCAAATTAAAGTATTTGATAAATTATGGTTTTATCGTATTTTTGTAAAATAAAATCATATTTTCAAATTATTGTGAAATGGATTCCTGAAATGGATTACAAAGCATGGTTTTGATGAAATGGTTTATAATATGGAGACCATGGGAAGCCTTGGGTACTTAGGTTGAAGTTGTAGCATACAGACATCATACATGTATTATTGGGGAGTTCACTCAAGGGTTGTTCCACTATTTCATAGGACCATTGTTGTAGGGAATCGATATTGATACTATTTTGGGATTCACTAATGGGGTGTTTCTCTATTCTTAAGCATGTGTTCTACGGATGTGGGTTAGAACGTGTCATTTATTGTGGTACGAGTAGTTTGTTATCCTAAAGTACAGTGATCCTTGACACGATGTTACCTATGGTTTTTTCTTATACAATTTTTGTATGTATTTACTTTTATGAAATATGTGATACATAATTTCGTTATATTTTTATTATTTGATATACATATATATTTATATATAATGATTTGAAATGATTTTAACTGGATAATTTTGGAATTGTGTACAAAGGTAAAATTAAGTATTTTTTATTTGCTTTGATATAAAAATTGACAAATTATTTAGATTATTTTATTTAATGTTGAGAATGTTCATATTATTATATAGAGAATTGTGATCGAACACCTGGGTGGGATCCTATAGATCCCATTGGATCAAAACCTATTCACCACTTTATTAGTTCATATATCTTTATATGTATTTTGATGTATGGAAAGTAAAGGCGTGATAGTGAGGTGGTGAAGTTTCTATCATCTGGGTCTGGGTAGCTAGTGGTGATATTGTGGTGGGAGTTTTCCCATGCTATCATATGGTGTAGGCAGTTTTGGTTTTAGTTTTCCTTTTATTTTGGACTTGTACAGTGGTATTTTTAGACTACTTTTGAGTTGTATCGTATCTATTGTAATCTTTCAGTTATGGAATATATTTATATTTCCAATGTTTTCCTATATTGTGTGTATTTATAAATATATATTCTATTTTTTTGTTTTAGGTTGGGAGAAATCATTTCCTCTAGTTATTGTTTGATGCCCGAGTGGTAGTCATCAGTTTATGTGGATTAGGAATGTCTTTTGGGCATGTGTGAATTTGGGTCAGGTACCTATTTGAGAGGGTATCTAGGTCACTTTTTCCACAACAAAATTGGATTTGGATATCACATAGTTATAACTAGGGGTAATAGTCACAGAAAGAGCGCATTGAGTTGCATTTGATCATCACCTGGTGCACGAAAAAGGGCCTTGATGTACACCTGATTTGTTACTCATGGGGGATATTTTTTGGTAAATTCTCAAGATCATTTCCAACCATTATTAAGGATAAAAAATGACCATAATATTTTAGGTTAATAAATTAATCATGGATAAATTTTATCAAAAACATATAAATTTATAGTATAAATAACATATGTCATTTATTTGTATCCCTTTAATGTTTATAGTTTCCATTTTATGTCTTTAATACTTTGAAAATTTTTATCCTATAGAATATGATGGATGAAGTAAATGTTAAGAACCAAAATAAAATTGTGATTGGAAGGATAATATCATATTGAGGAATTTAAAATATCATACGTGACTGTGAATATATTAATTCTTTCATATCAAACAATTTTAGTATAACTATTAAAACACTTCATAAAAACATGGTGTTTGTGTTATCCGTGATGATGAAAAATGGGTCAATCATTTCATCAGAAAAATATAACCCATCCCCTTTCCAAATTTGTGGGTTTAATTTCCTATAAAACCTTGTGATACTCCACGTAGTGTAATTTTTATCCTATAGGAGTTTTATTTTTTTTGTTTTATGTTTTATGAAATAAATGGAATTTGGGAAAATAAATGAAACTCAAAATTAATATGAAACTATAATTCAGTTATAAATTACCATTAAATAAAAAACAAAATGGAATTAGAGAAGAAATGAAGTTCCCATGAACGAATTTTCAGGGATCACCCTTATTGACTAAGATCAAATCTCCCAAGTGAACACACTCCATCGTATGTGTGAACACCTCAATCTACCCTGGTTATGAATGAAATTTCGGTATAGAGATAACCAAGAACACCCTCCATTAACCTTTTCAATCAAGGTAAAATGGTTTCATATTTAGAATTTAGTCTTTATACAACCATAGTGAGGATCACACCCATTATAAATTATCCTAAGAATTAACTCAAATAAGATAAAAAACATGGTCTGGGGTTCAAGAAACTGATTAATCCTTCAAGATTCTCCTTGGGTTATTTACACATGATAATGATTATTTGAGTTAATGATGGTAAGATGAAAATAAGAAAACAAAATAAGAATATGAACAGAAGAAAATTATGGGTGATGAATATGGACAAAAATAAAATAAAATCATGAATTTTTTATAAATCTAAATTACAATTGAAAACAATAAAAAAATAAAGCAAAAAATAAATGAAGGCTAATAACGCTTTTAGATTCCTAGAAAAACTCTCTCGGTGAAGATCTCCTCCTTGGTGCCTCATATGAAATGGAATGGAATGGAATTGAATAAAATGACTTGGGAGGGAGGATCTCTCCTCCTTTTATAAGATAGAATCCATCCTCCAAAATTTTGTAGTTTTTAGACCCATTAAAATTATGATTAACATGTTTAGTACTTCATAAAATATGTTCATAAATGTCATGTAAATTTAACCTCAATATTTCCGTATAATTGACCACTGGAAAAAGGAGTTATGGAATACATACTAATATTGACGTTTTCTAGCCAAGAATTCCATAATTATTCAATAAATTTATAACATAAAATGACCACATTAATGAGTGAAAATCTACATAAAATTAATTTTAGAAACTATTATATGTGTACTATATCAAATAAATTTCTAATCACATCAATTGGAGGTGTTTTGGAAAATTTATGCTTCTGTTACGGAGGTGGGGTCCATGCTGTCCGCCCGAACAATTGTCCAACTTGAATGATTTTTTAAGGCCTCATGGTTTTCAAAAAATCTCATGGTACTAAAGCCAAATATGAAGCAAATATATCAGGGAATAAAAAAAAATAAGAATCACTCAAATTAGATTGATGTTTTAAATTTTATGAGAAAAATACCCTTGTGATAAAAATCTGTCAAAATTCCATAATTAACCAATTTTTACATTTTAGCTCAAAACAAACCATTAATAAAAAATTGTGGTAAATAAGATAAAATTGATAAATTTATAGGTATTAAATAATTTATATGGATATATTAAATGTGTAAAATATAATCTCTATCAATTATCCAACACTTAAACCATGCTTTTCCTCAAGCATACTAACTCAATATAGAATTTAAAGGATACCAATTTTACTAATACTCAAATTCCAAAGTAATAAAAACATTAAATTTTAATTTTCAAATAAAACATTTAAAAATACAAATATAATATCAATTTAATTTTCCATTTTTCAATGAAATAATCAATTCATTTATTTTACACTCTCCCTTTGAAAAAATGATAGAACTTCTCCTTTTATTCATTCAAATTTCTCAATTTATTATTATTAAATATGAAAAATTATGATTTATATAATTTTTTTTTACTCTCATCTACCAGGATATAATTCATGTATATTTATGTTCATATCATTAGAACATTCTTCTTATCTATAGTATTGTATAAGAACAACTTTATCCGCACTAAAATGACAAAAGGCACATAAAACCATGAGGACTTTTCAACAAAGGTTCAAATGAATCTGAGGATTAAGGATGGTAGGATCTTATGATTTAAAAATTAATAATCAATGATGTGTTGTATCTCTTAAGTAAAATGAATTATATCAAAAAGTTTAATGAAATTCTCCACTTCAAAGTAGCAACTCCCTCTTCCAAAAAACTCAAAGTAAAGTTATGATCAAAATATGAAAAATGAATGATTTGTGCACACTATTGAAATTTTTGTCCATATTTTTTTTTCTATTAGCCTCTTTTTTTTGATAATTATTATCGGATGAAACCTCCCATCCATCATCTAAATTCATATGTTAAAAATCATCAGTCTAGTAATTTTTATTTTTGGTTTTCCAAAATCTGAAACCATTTTTATTTCTTTTTGTTTTGTTTTTTATATTCTAAATTTTTTATCCAAGAGGGAAGAAACAATAAAACATATAATGAAAAAATCAAATTATCTTTATCATTAAAAAAAATATCACCTCACACATCTTACTTACAATGTATATTAGACATACCACCATGATTCAATTTACCCACACACTTCAACTTTAAAATATCATGAAAGTACCAAGAGTAGGGTGGGAATGGATAAAAATGTATTGAAACATGGATAATACCTAAAAAGGTAATTCATTGTCTATATAGGATAAATAAGGATTCATTTAGAGGTTTTATTTATCGAAAAGTGTTTTTTTAAAAGATGCGACAATCATTTTAAATGCATTTTTTCACAGTCATAACTTTGACAAGTTCAAATGCATGTTCAAGAAAGTGGAATGTCTGAAGATCACTCAAGAAATAATCTCAAGATAAAATAGGAATTACTAGGTCTAGAAATCCAATAAATAATGGAAAATATGATTTGGGATAATCACTCAAGGTGTGATTAATATTAAATATCTTTTCATATGATTTTTAAAAATTCCAAGCATGAAAAATTGTAGGGAAATTTCATTTATATGAATATAATAATTCCATAAAATCATAAGTCTTAATTTTAATATCCATGATTAATTTTAAAAATACAATAACCCAATTTACTAGTTTAATATCTTTAGCATTGAAATCTAAAACAAGACATCACAAAATTCCTTAGAAACTCATGTATCCTTGATAAGTCATGTAAAGAATAATTCAAGTGTGGGCATGCAATTTCTAGTTCAATTCTCAAATAAAAATTGGGAAATAAATTTAAGGAGATTAAATTTTTTGAAATTGAACTTCATTTTTAAATAAATATTACTCATCTTTCCTGCTAGTCGATTTGGTGATTTTATTGTGACATTATGAACCAAAAAAAATTACTCAATTAAGTACACAGATCATATCATTAATGATAACAAAGTTAATTGGGTGTTGGGTGCATGATAGAATAATCCTAAAAAATGAATTAAAATATAAATTCTTAATATTGATATTGAATTTTCTAGAAAGTGGGAAAAGGATAAATCTTGGTACAATCCTCCAAGTGGGCCCTGAATTTTTACTACCTCCAGAGGGTAGTGCCAGTTGTTAACCAAAGTCTGATAGTAGTTGGAGATTCTTTGACATGAACCACCAGATTTTGAATTTCCAAACATAGACCTTTTTCTTATTTAAAAGTATTCCATGTATAGATTACACTAGATCCACCCCTTCACAATGTGGAAAAACTTGTATGATGGGGGGTAGAATGATGTATTGAACATGATTTACCTTTATTACTATTTGCAGAATGTCTTCTTCAAAATCTAGTGGTTTCTTCAGATGTTATGCATGAGAAGAATAATTAAAGGAAGATTAAAATTTTAAATTTTAAGTATTAATTTCAAAATTATCACTTTAAATACAGGATGATGGTATATTTGGTTCATCAGAAATAGCCACTGAAATCTCTATTTTTACTCCCCCTGGTAAATGTTCAATGTCTCCAAGGATCTCTAAGTGTTCCTATATAGGTGTATCTTCTTTTTCATCATCTTCCTCCAAGAAAAAATACAATTTGGCCAAATATGAAAATTAAAAACAATAAGAAGTGAATGTAAAATTAGTTTCCTCAAAATTAAAATAAATTGAGCGGAAGAATTTATTATCTCCCTAAGTTGGTTCGGCTTTCATCCCCTACTCAATTTAAAGTTCCTCTTGGAGTCGATCTTCATTGTATGGAGGTAGATAGTAGGTCTCCTCCCTATTTTCTTGAAATTTAACCTCTTGGGTGATTTATTATTCTTCCATGGATAGAGAGATATGAATTGGTGGGGGATATTCTTCTTTTAAACATTTAGAGAGATCAATTAGTTCATAACATTAATTCCAAAAGTTATCCAGTTTGTGATTATCTCCCACATGTAGCTAAGAAGGAAGGTCCAATTCATCTATATATCCTCGAAATGGTTGATCAAGGATGAATGAATCTTCATATACATCCATATTTACCTCTTATAGTTCTTCAATATCAATGATGAGTGGTGAAATTTCTTCCACCACTACATCTTGTTCTTACTCTAGATCATGTTTGGGTTTCTCCATCAATGCATGAACATTATCAAATTCTGTTTATATTTTTCTCCCTAATTCATCCAAAGTGTTGCTCACCTTTTTGACTGAGTCATTTAGATTTCTATAACCAACTTTTAGTTCTTTATATTACACTTTTAATTAATCTTACCCTACATAATAATCATAATTATAAGACATCATGGGAAAAAGATAATTTTTATGGTTTTTAAAGAATTACAATGAAAATATATCTAACATTTTCAAATAGAAAAATTAAAGTAAACAACCGATTAAATCCATGAAAACTATACCCGCATTGAGACACTCCTGTCATAGGGAATGGAAAAATAAAATTTCTATATTTTCCAAGTGTAGAACAATGGCTAACTAGGGTCATATCACTTGGGGAGCTTTTTCAGTTTCTTCACGTACTTAATCTAATTCACCTAAGAACTACTTATTTTTTTTGTTTTATGTTTTATAATGTGAATGGAATTTATGAAAATAACTAAAATAAAAAATTTATAAGAAACTAAAATTCGATTATAAATTTCCATTTAATGATAAAAAAATAGAATTAGAGAAGAAATGATGTTCTCATGGGATAATTTTTAGGGAGTACATTCATTGACCATCTTCAAATCTCTTTAATGAACACACTCCATCATATGTGTACACACATCAATATACCCATGTTCTGAATGAATATTCCACTTGGTGATCGCAAAATACACCCTCCATTAACCTCCTTAATTGAGGGGAAATGGTTGCAGATTATGAAGATAAAATTTAGAAAACCATAGTGAGGATTACACCCACTATAAATTATCCATATAAATAACTCAAAGAAGATAAAAAACACGGTCTCAGGTTCAAGATCCTAATTACCCCAATAGGATATTCCTTATGTTAGTTAATCACGATCATAATTATTAGAGTTCACAATGGTAATATGAGAAGAAGAAAATAAAAGAAGAAGAGTAATGGAAGATAAATAAGGGTGAAGAATATGGAAAAAAATAAAAATAATGCATGAATTTATTAGAAATCTAAATTCCAATTGAAAAATAAAACAAAAGTAATGAAAAAAATAAATAATAATAAAAGGGGGATATTTTAGGTCATATTACCTCAGGGGAGACCTCCTCCTTTGTTCCTCAGATGAAATGGAATTGAATGGACTTCTTTGGGAGGGAGGAGATCTCATCCTTTTATAGGCCGGAATCTGTCCTCTGAATATTTATGTGTTTTTTACATAATGAAGCAACGATTAAGATGTTCAATCCTTTATAAAAGTTGTTAATAAATTTCTTTTTTGTTTTCCCTCAAAATTTCATCATAATTAGCCATAGAAAAAAGGAGTTTTTTCATTAATACTAATGTTTATTTTTTTATTAGATAATTCTAGAATTCATCCATAAATGTATAATGTATGATGGTCCCCATAATGGATTAAAATTTCCAAAAAATTCATTGAAGAAATGATTATACATGTACCTTGTAAAATCCATTTCAAATAATCCCAAATGGAGGTATTTTTCATGACTTATTCTGTTATAGAGGTGGGATCTATGTTGTACCCCCAAACAATTGTACTACTTGAATGATTCTTTTTGACCTCATTTTGTTAAAACCAGATATTGGTTCTAACAAAAAATTTGACGAAAACAAATAAAGGATTAATATATAAACATAATCACTCAAATTGGATTAATATTTTATCTTTTATTACCAAAATAACCTTTTGAAATTTTTTTGTCAAAATTCCAGAATTAACCAACTTTTACATTTCATCTGAAAACACACCATTAATCCATGTTTGTTATAAAGAATCTCAAATTGATAAATTTTGAGATATTGAATAATTAAATGGATATATAAAATGATGAAAATATTATACATATCATAAATAATTGGGAATAAGAAAAAATGTTGTAAAAGCTTTTTAAATTTTGTTAAATTATAGATTTAGTGGTATCCATGAAAATAAGTTTCTATTTGGATACTAAATGTAACATCTCGTTACCCACTTTCAGGTATTCCCTTTCTCAATTTTCATTTCCATCTTTATTTGGTTATGTTTTAGGACTCTAGAGGATAAAGATAATTTGCGTAGAGAATGAAATAATGTCTAGGGATCCATGTTTGTTTGAATATATAGATTCTAGTTACAAATGTGTTAAAGGATTTACAGGGTTCTCCCCATGTTCAGAGAACACGAAATTTGTTTTGGGTGTTTTTAGATGAAAATGGGTTTTCCTTATGGTACAACATAAATACACGCAATGTAATGTGATTACATTCCATGTATTGATCGTTGGATAGATATCAAGAATTTTTAGAGGGTGTGTGATGTTCACACACCACATAATGTGTTTATAAATCCTGTAATGGGTGTCGTGTGGAAGCCATGAATTGATACAAGGAATAAATATTTCATTTTGTGAATTTTTATTACATTCCACATAATGGTAAAAATCGTGCTTTAAATAAAAGGGGATAGGTTTTCCAATATACTTGGATTTCTTGGATTACATGATATTAAAGGGGTTTTACGCCATGTAAATCTTTTGATTTGGGATTTTAAGGAATTCTGTAGCTGATCACTATTTAATTTAACTATATCCCCTTCCCCCTCATCCAAGAGCTCTCCCATGTGGTTTTGGAGTCCCCCTATCCTTCTAAATCATTTATTTTGGAGATTTATCATCATTGCGGTATAGGTGCATTTTACAGGGTGAGTGATCCTTTTATTTATATTTTTTCATTGATCATGGTAGTACCTTTGGGTATATTTACTGGGTCCATTGATCTATGATAATAATCTCCTTGTTCCTTTCATTATTGTTTATGTGATCTTCCTCTAGAGGCTAACCCTTGTGTTAGATGTGGTGCGACATACAGGATTCTTTGAGGTATGTTTTGATTTTTTGACTTCACCGACCCTTTTTCTTATTAAATTGATTCTTTGTTGTGTGGATTTATTCTACTATATCCATCATTGTATTTGTATTCTTCCATGCTAGTATATTTCATTATAGGTATGTGTGACCCGTGCAAGACGTAGGTGGTTCTGTACCTTGCCTATATTGGATAAACTGTATTGATTTAGTTTTATGAATTGTTTTATAAATGAAATGGAATGATCAATTGGTTGATTTTTGTGTGTGTAAAATCGGTTTTTGATAAAATATTGGTTTCCCTTATTTTGGGAAAATAAATTGGTATTTTGAATGAATTTTGAAATATATGTTTGAAATGGTTTTTGAATCATGGTTTTGATGAACGTGTAAGGAAAATAGATAACATGTGATTCCCTAGGTAATTATGTGGAAGTTTTATATTGGGGTAAGTTTTCCTAATCTTCCATTTCCATTTTAAAATCCTTCGATTATCCAAATGTTGGGGAATTTGGTGGGTCATTTTCTGTGATCTGATATTCGCATTGCGGTAGTTTTCCACCCGGTGAATCCTCTGGTATGTTTTGATGTTGATGTATCCTGTATTCCATTTTATTTCATTTGGATCACAATCAGAGAAGAATATTATTGTAAGAAGAGGGTTATCTATGAGAATTGGACCGAGTTCTATGGTTCGTGCAAGAGACTGGGTCACTCGGTTGAGCTATGTAGAAGAGGACATACAGCACGGTTGAGGGAGGATTGCAGGAAGGGGAAAGGTATTCCTGTGATCACTAATGATGATGATAGAAGCAAGGCCTTGGGGGCAGGTGTGGAGATGGGCAGACACTCGAATTTGGCAGGACCTATTGATAGAGGGAGGGTCTCATGTGTGTCTATTTTGGATATGGAAAGTAAGAAAATAGTGTCTAGTATGTCTTTCTTGCAGGAAGTTGGAGTTTCATCTAGTTCAATGGTTGGGATGAGTTCTGAATAGGCTGGGACCGAAAGGGTTTTGAACATAGAAGAGGTGGTTTCCAAGAATAGTGATAAGAAATCTAAAGGTCTGGATCCATTGGAAGTACCTTTTATTTCATTGAGTAACAGGTTTAACGGACTGTTAAAGGACATGTTGGCTGAAGAAATGGAGGTGGAGGATGCAGGGAGTGGGGTGAGGTGGTGGTCCTGGAAAATCAGCAGGCTGAAGATAGAGGGATAGAACAACCTTGGAATGGAAGGGAGATTGTGGTGGTTCAACAAGCTGAAGGCATGGGGTAGGATCCAGTTGTTCTGAATATGGAAGGCAACCCCAATATGGTCAGGAGCTACGCTTTGGTGGAATGTTCGGATCCAGTTTCCCTAAATATTAACAGTTTGAATATTGAAAGCATGGGGTAGGTTCCAATTGTCCAGGTAGGAGTTTTAGGGATGGAGTCACATACCACAGTTGTGGAAAATATATCTATGGAGGTCGGGCATCTTCCTTTGAGAGAGAATTGCTCGCCAGATCAAAGGGTGGGATGTAATGTTGAGCATCCTAGGGAGGGAAAGGAGAACTCTAGGGGAGGAAAGGAGATATTGAGTACTCCGGTTGGATGTTCTTTCAGTGATATTGTTCAAAATGGGACTTAGAAAGCTACTGCAGGTGAAGGATCTTTGGCCGCAACTACAACAAGAAGACTAAGAAAAGACTATTCATATCTCCTGCAACCAATTCGGACCAAGTCCGCTTCAAAAAAGAATAACCAGGGGGTTATTGTAGTCAAGAAGGGCAGCGGGATAAATAAATCTTCACCAGATATGGCTGCTCTGGACCAGCTTAGGAATCACGTTCAAAGTGAGGGATTTTGGAGAAACCCAGAGTGGGAATCAGCTACTGGAGAAGAGGGATCACGTTTGGGGTGTGGTGATGACTGCAGTTATTATGATGTATAACACTGTGTTGATCAGTGTTTCTTTTTGTTGTGTTTTTCTATGGGGTTGTATGTTAGGCACCGGACACCCGTAAGCCAACTATTATAAAATGAAAAAAATGATATGCAACATATATATATATATATATATATATATATATAACTAAAACTATTTTCATGGATTATTTTGGAAATGTGGAAAATAGAAAAATTAATTTGTTTTTCAATTTGTTGATATAAAAAATGTTAAATTCTTAATTATTCCTTATTTTCATTAAATTTTAGCATGATCATATTATTTTATAGAGGCTTATTATGGAAAACCTGGGTGGGATCCTACTGAAACTATTGGCTCAAACCCTTCACACCCCTTCATCAGTGCTTAACCCTTGTATGACTTTCAATGCAAGGTAAGGAAATGCACTACAATGAGGCGGTGAGGTTTCTGTCAGCTAGGCTAGGGTAGATGGTGGTGAGATAGTGGGGGTTTTTTTATGTTACCACATAGTTTAGTTGGTCTTTCTTTAAGTTTACTTTTATTTTGTACTTTTACTTTGGGACATTCTGACTACTTTTGAGTAGTATCTGTTAGAATTCCTTTCAATAGTTATGGAATATATTTCTCTCTTCTATTGTTTCTCTCTATTGTGTATATTGTATCCCATTTTTTTCTTCATGTTGGGAAAAATTGTTCCCTCTAGTTGTTATTTGATGCCCATATATTAGTCTCTAGCCTATGGGGACCAAATACACCCTTCGGGTAATTGGAAATTTATGGTGGGTACCAGTTTGAGAGGGAGTTTAGGTTGGGTTTTTTATAGTTTGGTATCATAGGTTGTATTCCCTTAAGAGTCCTTATCTTGAGGCATTGGGTAGAATGGAGATAAGATTTTTAGAACATGGGAGGTAGGTTTCAGTGAGTTCCTATCCATCTCTTATCATGATGAGACTCAAGTTACTATGGGATGTTGATATGTGTATCTCCTATTTTCATTTCATGATGTTAATATCAATTTTTTCTTATTGTTTTCTAGTTTGAAATCAGATTATCTTATTGTTTTCTAATTTATTCTATTTCTATGGGTAGAAGTTTTCCTCTGAGATGTGTTCAATGATTTCCTCAGGAGGTTGTAGTGGATGCTCCTCATGGGAATCCTCTTATAGATTATAATCTTATCGATGTTATTGAATGGTTAGTTCGTGTTGTTGATCAAAATGTAATGTAAGTCTAGAATGTAGTTGTTGAGGTACGACCAGCACTTGGAAGAGAAATGGAAAGATCACTTGGGTTCTTACATGATAATCCACCATCCTTTAAAGGTATGAATGAAATTAAATAGATGGAGGACCGGATGGAAATGATTAATTATATAATTTACATCCTTGATATATCTGAGAGTACCAAGGTGATGTGTGTGGAGTTTAGACTTAAGGGTCCCAATAAGAAATGTTAGGAGTCCTTGCTATATAAATATTGGCACGTGATCTTGGACTGGAAGGGTTTCATGAACCTATTCTTTCAATAGTATTATCCTGAGTAACTGATGATGGAAAGGTCTATGGAGTTCCTCTCTTTATAGTAGAGAGATCATTCAGTGTCAGTGAACGCAAATCAATTTTTCGATTTGGTTCGTTTTTCTGTAGAGGTAGTAATAAATGACTAGATGATGACTTAGATGTAATTATAGGTTTTGTGACAAGATATAATAACACCATTATATATGCTAAAGATTTCAACATACACAGAGATGTTAGACATGAAATTATGGAAGATATTAACATTGAAGGTAATATTTGTTATTATTCCCATTCTCTTCCACACAGTGGAAGACTTAGAGGCACTCAAGGGAAAACAGAATTGTAATGATAACCAAAGGAGTGGTAGAGGTGATACTTAGTGGAAGACCTTTAATGAACCCTCATTCATAGATAGAAGCATTCCAATAACTTTATATAAGTGTGGAATGGTTGGACACACCCTGTGTTCTTATTCTGCACTGGTGAATATTTGAAACCATTGTGGAGATTATTGTCTTCTAAAACCATTCTATCAAGATATGTACATGTATTGATATGGTCAAGGATATTTGACTCTAAAGTCTACTACAGAGCATCCAGATGCTTCAATGACTATAGGGATTTGGCCATATTCTTCACGAGTGAATAAATTTCAACAAGCAGATGAATTTCTGGAGGAGGTAGATGCAGGTACAATAACATTGAGAGGAAACATATTTATTTATTCTTCATTATCAATTTATGTTTTTGATACAGGTTATCCCCACTCATGTATATCTATCCATTTTGTTTATGTTCTTAAAATTTTAATAAACCACACATCCTTTATTATGGAGTTATAAACACCTCCAGGAAAGAGGAAAGAGTATGGGTTTTAGTGTCCTTTTTCATTATCAATAGCTTATGTGTATTTAGTCTTGGATTTTATCATTCTCGATATAGATCTATTTGATGTCATCACTAGGTTGTATTTTATTGTCTCTCATCATGATAAGGATGATTATTATCATTGATATGTATCATTAGTTATGGTCTCTGGGAGCTTTTGGGGGATTCAAGGTGTGTGGGATCAAAGGTTAGGTTATATAAGACTTTCACACCATGATCTCAAGAGTTTGTTGTCTATTGTAGTAGTTGGTCCCAATGAAGTTTCATCCATTTGTTGATCATACCACTATAGTTTGAGAATTTCTTAACATTTTTCTACAAAATTTCACCAGAATTCCCCCAGAGAGGGAGGTAGAGTTTGTGGTTGAGCTTGTTTCAAGTACACACCTTATTTCAATATCTTATTATCATATGGAACCAGTGGGGCTGAAAAATATCAAGATTCAGTTGGATTATCTGATGTTGAAATGATTTATTCACCTCATTTTATCTCCTTGGGAGCCCCTATTCTCTTTTTAGAAAAGGATGATGGTTCAATTTGATTATGTGGAGACTATCAATAGTTAAACCAGGTAACAGTTAAAAACAAGTATCATTTTCCTAGTTTGGATTGTTTATTTATCAATTAAAGGGCTAAAAATATTTTTTGAAGAAAGATCTTCGTTTGGGTTATCATCAGCTCAGATTTTGGGGGTTTGATATACCAAGGATGGAATTTAGGAGAATTTATGGCCAATAAAAATATATTGTGATGTCGTTTGGTCTGACTAATGCTCCGGCAACCGGAACTATTCATCCATATGGGCCTTTGGGCCACCGGTTTGGTCCTTAGGTCCTACAAGGCTTTTGAGCCACCCAAGGCCTTTGGGCTAGTAGTTTCTCAAGGCCTTCAGGCCTCCTTAAGGTATTAGGGCCACTCCAAGGCCTTTAGACCACATTAATGATGAAATACCACTCAGACTACAAGGGACAAGGCTTTAGATGAGGATTCAGGGCAGAAGAATTCACTGGATCAGAGCTTACCCGAATTGGATGATTGAGAGGGTATGACTTTGCCATTGGTACCCGGCCTGTGCAGCTTCGCATAAGATAGATATCCAACCAGCCCTATGAATGTGGAGTACTGATTTCATAACATATGCTGGAGAGAAGCAGTTCCAAGTTGTCTTGTCTAGGTGATTCCCTCTAAGAACTATGAGTCACATAATTTTCTCTAAGCCTTTGAGCATTGTAAGGATTCCACCTCACCCCTTGAATAGTGGATTATCAAAATAATAGAAAATGAAGGCCTTTGGGCCATTCCGACCTTGTAGAATGTGATTTGTGAGCATGGATTATTAGTTGATCCTAAAAAGGTGAATAATTTTTTTCTTGGGAAGAACTACATAATTTCTTCGAGATTTAGAGCTTCCTTGGCCTTGCAGGATATTATCGATGGTTGTAAAGGATTTCTCAAAGTTGGCATAACCTTTGACTACTTTTACCATGAAATAAGTAAAACTTATACGGGATTCAATGTGTTAGTATGATTTCGATGAGATAAAATGACTTTTTTACATCGGCTCCTATTATGGTCTTACCTAATCCCGAAAAGGGATATATGTTTTTTTGTGATGACTCTAGTACTGGTTGGGTTTCATTATAATCAAGAATAATCATGTGGTGGATTACATATCTGATCATCTTTGACCACATAATAATAACTACCCCACTCATAATTTTTATATTTCCATGGTTAGGCATGAACTTTTGTTTTGGTGGAACTTTCTATTTGGGGAGAGGTTCATAGTCTTTTCGGATAATAAGAGCCTGCAATATATATTTTTTCAGAAATAATTCAACATGATTAATAGGATGTGGGTAGAATGCCTTTAAAATTTTGAATTTAATCTATCCAAAGCCTTGGAAAAGTGGAATTTTGTTGCAGACACTGTCATAAAGAAACTAACTTCACAAAAATATTTTGGAATCGGAGGAGGAGTATAACCTTATGGGACTCTTCAATCATTTTCACATAAATGATCTGGAAGATTTTTTAGGTATGTTTTTTTCCAATGTTTAGTTATAATTATCTCTAATAGTGTATATTATTTATAGTCAATAATAGGTTGATGAATTTATAGGAATTTGAGAAACCCTATTTAGTAAGGAGACTATTTTATGTTGGTATATCTCTTTTGATGGTATTATAAATTTTTGGGACCAATTTGTCATCCCATTATTTTTTAGAAACTGATTTTTGTTTTAATTTCATAGTTTTTCTAGGGTTTCTCATATGGTCACTACTAAGATGTATTATGACCTATGAAGACAATTTTGGTGACTGTGTATGAATTATGACATTGAAGATTATATGTCCCACTATTAAAAATTCCAATAGATAAAGGAAAATCATTTGAAAAATCATGGTTTACATCAACATTTTTCAGTTCATGTTTGGAAATGGGATGAGGTGTCGATATACTTTTTTGTTGGATTACCATGGACTACCTGAGGGAGGAATGCTATCTGGGTGGTGATTGATTAGTCCAAAATGGCATATCATTTCTTTCTGATCAAGTACATTGAAAAAGTGGATTTTCTTGGTAATATATGTATAGAAGATAATGTGGATTCGTGAGGTTACTCATATCAGTATTTTAGATAGGGATCCTCGATTCACATCGAGGTTCTAGAGGATTCTCTAGGAGGCTTTGGAGACTCAGGTCAGAATGAGTACCCCTTCCCATCCATAGACAAAAAGTTAGGTGGAGTGTTCTATTCTAATCTTGGAGGATATGATGCATGCCTATTTCATGGATTTAGGTGGATCTTGGGATTTCTATCTAGGATTGGTTGAGTATTCTTATAAAAACAGTTATCATTCGTCCATCAAAATAGATCATTTCAAGGATTTGTATAGTCACCCATGAAGATCACCTCTTTGTTGGAAAAAGGTGGGTGGGGACTCTTTGGTGGGACTAAATCTCATTTATGATATGTTAGTGGGGATTTTGGATATACGTTAGTGTATGGTAGGAACTTAGAGTCAACATAAATTGTATGTGGGTTTGTAGATTTTACCTTTGAAGTTTCTGTCGGTGACCAGGTTTTCTTAAATCTTTCTCCACAGTTTGTTCATCATCAGATTGGAAGGAAGTGAAATTTATCTTCAAGATATGTTAGACCATTTTAGTTCACCGATCAGAATGCGTAGGATGATTATTAGTTGTAATTTACTATTCATTTGATAGGTATTCATGAGGTTTTCCACATATCATTGCACAATAAATACATCATGATCCCTCTCATGTTCTAAATTTGAAATAGATTAAGTTATATCTAGATGTTTTGGTTGTAGATAATCCAGTGGAAATTATTGACTCTCAAATTAAAGTATTTGATAAATTATGGTTTTATCGTATTTTTGTAAAATAAAATCATATTTTCAAATTATTGTGAAATGGATTCCTGAAATGGATTACAAAGCATGGTTTTGATGAAATGGTTTATAATATGGAGACCGTGGGAAGCCTTGGGTACTTAGGTTGAAGTTGTAGCATACAGACATCATACATGTATTATTGGGGTGTTCACTCAAGGGTTGTTCCACTATTTCATAGGACCATTGTTGTAGGGAATCGATATTGATACTATTTTGGGATTCACTAATGGGGTGTTTCTCTATTCTTAAGCATGTGTTCTATGGATGTGGGTTAGAACGTTTCATTTATTGTGGTACGAGTAGTTTGTTATCCTAAACTACAGTGATCCTTGACACGATGTTACCTATGGTTTTTTCTTATACAATTTTTTATGTATTTTCATTACTTTTATGAAATATGTGATACATAATTTCGTTATATTTTTATTATTTGATATACATATATATTTATATATAATGATTTGAAATGATTTTAACTGGATAATTTTGGAATTGTGTACAAAGGTAAAATTAAGTATTTTTTATTTGCTTTGATATAAAAATTGACAAATTATTTGGATTATTTTATTTAATGTTGAGAATGTTCATATTATTATATAGAGAATTGTTATCGAACACCTGGGTGGGATCCTATAGATCCCATTGGATCAAAACCTATTCACCACTTTATTAGTTCATATATCTTTATATGTATTTTGATGTATGGAAAGTAAAGGCATGATAGTGAGGTGGTGAAGTTTCTATCATCTGGGTCTGGGTAGCTAGTGGTGATATTGTGGTGGGAGTTTTCCCATGCTATCATATGGTGTAGGCAGTTTTGGTTTTAGTTTTCCTTTTATTTTGGACTTGTACAGTGGTATTTTTAGACTACTTTTGAGTTGTATCGTATCTATTGTAATCTTTCAGTTATGGAATATATTTATATTTCCAATGTTTTCCTATATTGTGTGTATTTATAAATATATATTCTGTTTTGTTGTTTTAGGTTGGGAGAAATCATTTCCTCTAGTTATTGTTTGATGCCCGAGTGGTAGTCATCAGTTTATGCGGATTAGGAATGTCTTTTGGGCATGTGTGAATTTGGGTCACGTACCTATTTGAGAGGGTATCTAGGTCACTTTTTCCACAACAGAATTGGATTTGGATATCACATAGTTATAACTAGGGGTAATAGTCACAGAAAGAGCGCATTGAGTTGCAGTCGATCATCACCTGGTGCACGAAAAAGGGCCTTGATGTACACCTGATTTGTTACTCATGGGGGATATTTTTTGGTAAATTCTCAAGATCATTTCCAACCATTATTAAGGATAAAATATGACAATAATATTTTATGTTAATAAATTAATCATGGATAAATTTTATCGAAAACATATAAATTTATAGTATAAATAACATATGTCATTTATTTGTATCCTTTTAATGTTTATAGTTTCCATTTTATGTCTTTAATACTTTGAAAATTTTTATCCTATAGAATATGATGGATGAAGTAAATGATAAGAACCAAAATAAAATTGTGATTGGATGGATAATATCATATTGAGGAATTTAAAATATCATACGTGACTGTGAATATATTAATTCTTTCATATCAAACAATTTTAGTATAACTATTAAAACACTGCATAAAAACATGGAGTTTGTGTTATCCGTGATGATGAAAAATGGGTCAATCATTTCATCACAAAAATATAACCCATCCCCTTTCCAAATTTGTGGGTTTAATTTCCTATAAAACCTTGTGATACTCCACGTAGTGTAATTTCATGTTATTCTAGGAATGGATTGTCTTTACTTATAATGATCCAACAATAATTTCTGATAGAGAGATATCACCCTCAATATTTGAAATGGATCTCCAATAATGTTGGGTTCTAAATTAATATCCTACATGGATATTTTTTGCCTGAATGGCCCAAAGGCCTTCATTATTTATTTATTTCTGATTACCCCCCTTTCAAGGGATGAGGGGAACCCTTAAAAGTCCCACATGATATGATATTACATTTCTTGTAGGCTTAGTTACATTATAGGAGCCATAGATCTTAAACAAATCATAAAGAATATGACTTCTTGAAACCACCCCTCACTAATAACTGCACCATGATCAGTCCTCCACCTTTGCATGGTTATTCGGCTAGCTATCCTGTACAATGATGCACATGACCATCAACGATGGTAATTCCATACCCTATCATTCTTCCAAATTCGTTAGCCTTGCTTTGGTGAATTTTATATCTTCTTGAATCCTCCTCTGGAGCTAGTTCCTTGTTTAATCAATCTGTTAATCTATATATCAGGTGGCCTTGAATGACTTTAGGTTCCACGAAGGCCTTAAGGTTTCCCAAAGTCCTTGAGGTGGCCCGAAGGCCTTAATGGTGTCCCAAAATCCTTACTGACCTAAAGGCATGGGTGGCTCAAAGGGCTTAAGGACTCCAAGCCCAAACCGGCGGGCCATGATGAATAGTTTCAACTTCTACAATACCGAACAATACCTGCTACAGAACATTCTAAAAATCCCAACAGTACTTATATAGTTCCTACTACAATACTGCTAAAATACTGCTACAGTACCCCAGGAATTATCCTCTACCTAGTTTCGAACGCATGTCTCGTGGATACTCATAGAGAGACCTCGCCAACCGGGATGAGCCTCATGTGCTACCTAGATATTTTCTAATATCATACACCCTATATAGAATATCCATTCTTTAACTTGAGGATATGATAAAAGAACTACAATAGAATCTCGATAAGGGGTTTATAAACCCATGTGATATACCTTGGGATGTACCCGTCCTCTTAATCAAGAAGAATTATGGGTAAATGTGACTCTACATTAATTATCATGAGCTCAAAAATATCATGATAAAGGAAAAGTATCCTCTTCCACAAATTAATGACTTGTTTAATCAGCTATGTGGATCCCACTAATTCTCTATGGTGAATCTTCGGTCGAGATATTATCAAGTAAATGTGAAGAAGGAGGATATCCCCAATATAAATTTTTTTACAATGTATTTGAACTAAAAGTTCAGAGTGATGCCATTTTGACTCACTAATTCCCTAAAAATCATCATGGGAATAATTAATAAAGTCACATGGATTACCTCAATAAATTTTTGGATGTATTTATACAAAATATTCTTATATACTCTAAAATAAAATAGTAACTTCTTGAGAATTTAAATACTATAATGAAGAACTTGTTGAAGGAAAAATTATATGCATGGTACAATAAATTTGAGTTTTGGTTGGGATAATTAACATTATTAGGGAATTTTATCACCACCAAATTGAAATATTCTAATATATGAATAAAGAGGTAATCAAAGGATATCCTAGACCAAAATTAATTATGGAAATCCATAGTTTACTTGGATTATCTAAGTACACTTTTCTATTTGTGATAAACTTTTCATTATTTTCATACCCACTATCTATACTTACATAGAAGTGACCTATATTTTTATGGACCGATGAATGTGAAGAAAACTTTAAAGAGACAAAGAATAGGCTAATCATTGTAAATTTTCTCACATTACCCACTAGTAGAGATGTATTTGTGATATATAGTGATGTGTCAAAAAATTTATAGGGTATTATAGTCGTGAAAGATTAAATTGATAGCCTGTGCCTCCCACTAATTTAATATCCATGTCTAGAACTACCCAATACATGTTCTATAATTGTATTTAGTGATCTTTACATCAAATATTTGGAGGAATTATATGTATAGGGAGAAGTGTGTCTTATATATGGATCATAAAAGGATCAATTATATATTCATACAAAACAATATTAATATGGACCAACAAATGTGGTTTTAGATAATTGGATTATGACTGTTAAACTCAATACCATCCTAAAAAGGTAAAAAGTATAATATTCTCTAAGTAGAATTATCATAAAACCCTACCTGTGATGAGGATTGAAAGTTATCCAATATTTTTGGACATATAATGTATCGATATGAGAATAATAAAAGGATCTCCTCATACATTTACATTATAACTACTCTACCATCTATTCTTGAAAGGATTAAGGAGACCTAGAAATATGAAGAGTTTCTAGAAAATAAGGTATTGAATATTCTGAATTTCAACTTTTCTGAAGATGTAGTTTTAATCATTCAAAACCGGATATGTGTCCCATAAAAAAAACTAAATGTGAAATTCTTTATGTTACACACAGCTCATACTTCTCTATTCATCCATTAAGCCCTAATATGTCAAGATAATTGGAGCAAAACATCTGGTTGGATAACATGAAGAGGTAGATTATTGATTTTTTATCTTAATGTTTGGTATTCAAATAAGTCAAGGATGAACAATAGATGTATAAGGGTATAATGAAACCATTTACCATAAAGATGTTGAAATGGGAAAACATAAAAATGAATTTTATCTTATGACTCTCTAAGACACCTGAAGGAAATAACACCATCTAGGTGGTAGTTGATCTCCTTACTAATTCATTGCATCTAATTGCTGTCAATGATGATTTAACTCTTACACAACTCTCCAAGAAGTACATATGGTATGTTTTATGACTACATGGAGTTCTATTATGTTTTGTTGGATAAATTTTCATGTCTTACCTTAATGTTTTAGAGAATCCATCAGAAAGAATTTCATATAAAACTGAGTTTCAGAACTTCTTATCAACCATGGATGAATGGTATCTTTGAAATAACCATTACAAATATGGTATATATGTTTATATCATGTTCAATGGATTTACAAGGATTTTTGGACCAACACCATTTCCTAGTGGTGTTTTTATATAATAGAAATTTTCATTATACCATTAAATTTGATACTTATGAGGCTATGTATGGGAATAGTTGTCAAAATCTAATCTGATGGTATAAATCTATAGATTATAAGCTGATGAGACAATATCATATCAATAAAATTAAAGATAAGGTTAAAACCATTTTGTTTCATATGAAATATAGAAAAATTTGATTGAAAATTTATTGAGAAAATCATAGAAAAAACATAGAGTTTGAGGTTAGAGATAATGTTTTCATTTTTATATCACCGTATGAAAATTCATGAGGTTTAAGAAAAAGGGAAATCATATCCCAACATACATCACCCCCTCTGAGATCCTTGATCACATCAAAGCAGTGGCCTATCAACTAGCACTCCCACCTAATCTATGTGATGTACATGATGTGTTCAATGTATCCATATTGAGGGGGTACATTCCAAACCACTCACATGTAATAAATAGAGAGGAGGTACCATTAGTGAATTATATTCCATATTAGGATAATATTTTTAAGATCGTAGATCATAGAGAAAAAATTTTACGAAACAAGAAAACTCATGTGGTGAAAATAATGTAGTGGACCCAGATGTTTTAGAAACTGATTTGGGAACCTAAATAGGTGATGATACAAAAGTAATATTATATATTTTATTATGAAAATTAAAATTCAATGGTGAAATACTCAAATGGAAAAACAATTTAACCACCCAAACATTTATAAATGAGATTACTTTTTTGAATTAATAAAGGTCCTATCAATTAATCTAGTTATATAAAACACATACTCTTACATTGGTTATTATGGAAAACTATAAATTATATACTATCATATTTAAAATACCACTAATCATCCAAACCATTGTTAATGGAGCTATCATATAGTGATCATATAATTTTTTAAGGGTTATGATAAGGTCCAATTTACATTGAAAAAAATGACCTATACTAGTAGGATGATACCCTATAAAGTCCATTTATCAAAGCTTATAAGGGAGATACAATCCCTAATATTTTCCCTTAAAAAATATTAACCTATGATTCCAAAACTAAAGTCTGAGTTAAACCATTTATGAGATAAGTTCAAGCTCATCGAGATCATGACCTAAAACATGTTTTCCAAACCTCTCAAAGAAAATCTCAACATCTCACACCTTTCTATTTGGTTTTTTTTATTTTTAATAAAATTATGATTATATTTCCCTTATTATTATAAATATATAATAATTAAATAATATTTTTGAAAAAATTAGATTTTTGTATTATGGAACACAAATTGTATTCTTGGGAAATAAATAGTTTCAATCAAGACACTTTTTTGATGGATTCAATTTTTTTGTAATAAATTATCTTTTAATTAATTATTATAATTATAAAATATTTCATAAATATAAATGATTATATAATTTTATGAAGTCAAAGGTAGATTTTATACAGGCAAGAAGACTGTTATTTTAAAAAAATAAGTATTTTTCAATAAATGGGTATTTATGATAAAAAGGTTCAATATTTATTATTTAGGGAATAATTTGAATTAAATAAAAATTATTTTTAAAATCATCATGTTTAAATTATTCAATAGGTAATTTTTTATAATTTTATAAGATAATCGGTTTTTTTGGGTAAAAATGAAATACAACATAAATATACGGTATGTATTTTGACATAATAATGACCTAAAAGTGAAGTAATATATTACATAAATGGTATCCACGACCAAAATATTATTTACCCATCAAGATAAAATGTTTATAAATTTATTTTATTAATTTTACAAATCTTTAATGAATCCTACAAAACCTATAATAAATTATAATATTTTAAAATCAATTATTTATAAATATGAAACGCTTCCACATAACCAAGAAAATAATTTTTAATGTGTTTAGTTCTCATAATTATAAAATAATGAAACCCAATCCTCTTTTTTATAAACTGTAGACAAAAACCATTATATGTTTTTTGGTTTTGATTACATAATCATATAGTGATCCAACCAAAGTTTGAACATTAATAAAAAATTGCTCTATTTTATATTTAAACCCACCAAAAATCACTTTCATATTCATTAAAAACTATTAGAACATGAATTTACTCTTAAACTCCTTCTATTTATCCGTTCCAATGTCCCCAAAAACTCTTAATAAGCTACTCAAATGCTTTCTGAAGCACCCTCTCAAGGTAAGAGATCTCCTCCCTCCCATCCTTATTCAAGGAATTTCTAAATTTCAAGATTTTTGATTCCAAAATTTTCAATATTGGATATGATTTTAATAATATCAGTTTATGTAATTATGATTCCCAAGTAATTAGATACCCCTTTCTCTCTCATTCAACCCTTCAATAAAGCCTCATATAAACCCATTATGCTTCTGAAATTATTCTGTTATTTTCCATGACAAATATTTGTGTAGAGAGTATGAATCTCCACTTCCACTCAATAGTACTCACCTAGTTGTACCTATCATTTTTGGATTTTTTATTCACTTGTATATAACTCACACTATTTAATTTACAGTTTAACATTGATTAATGACATCCTTATTTTGTATAATCTATGTGAAACACTAATACTTGTACATGATATGAAAGTGATGAGTGGGCCTAGAATTATATAACCCTCTAATAAAATGGGTAATTTATCATATGATATTACATATATAGAGCTTGTAAGGTTTTCCTAATCACACCATGTATATTTTCTTGGTGTTTATCCTTTAATTATGTTTATAATGTCATGTTTTATGGTGTTTCCAAATTCCTATGTTTCCTTTAATTTTTCATGTTATATGATACCTGATTGTTCATAATTATGATTATCATGCATATTATGTTACCTTAATATGTCTCTTGGATAAAATGTACTAAATTAAATTATTATATTATTTTTTTTCATTTACTATACTTTATAGGTCACCCCTTTATTATCCTATGCAGTTTTAGAAGAATTAAGAGATTATAAGGGAATGATATTGAGTTTAAGTTTATATCCTTATAATTTATTGCAAGTTTTTATGTTATGTACTTAATTACCCAATGATCATAGAACTCAATATATTTTGGGGTTATATTAACTGTATCAATATTCAATAAATCAAGAATTAGTTTTTATTAAAATATGGGTTTTCATAGTTTTTGTATGAACCCTTAGGTTGAAATTATACCTAGAAAGGACATGTCTTTAATTTTCATGCAATTTCTTATGCACCAACAACCACGTTTGAAAAACATACTAACACCCAAATATGTTGGGGTTTTGTTATTATCTCTAATTTCTAGGTTTGTGAGGGAATGGTTGGTTGGATACTTTCTCTTCCATGCTCTCTTTTTTCTATAAAGTATGGGTTATAATAGATCATAGAAGATAAATACAGCTGGGTTGTGGTGGCTTAAGATTTTATTAAGTTATATACTAGAAAAATTCATTATATATTTCTGATGATGTCACATGGTGGGTGATGTGCATAGTAATAGGTGGTAATGATGTTGGTATCCTTAATGTTAAAGTTACCTAACTATAATAAGTATGTGATATGAAGTTACTTATGGTATGTGGTGATTATGTGGTTATGGTAGTGAGGTGGTGTGTGGGGGTGAATATGTGATTATAGTGAATATGTGATTTGGGTAATTTTTATATAGTTTTTATATGAGTTATTATGTGTGATGGTAGGGAAATAGAAGGTATCAGAGCTCAGCAGAATTTATCGATGAGGAAAGAGAGAGAAAACCCAATAGAGAAGTTGTTGTGCGGAACCCACTTTCTATAAAATTTTGGTACAATGTTATTATACTTGGTTGTGATATTGGTAGAGTGAGTCTTAGTGAGGTTTGGTGATAAATAACTTGATGTTGTTGAGAGTCGATTCTTCTATTTATTCCTCAGCACATTTTTTTGATTCAAATAAAATTATATGAGTTGTCTTGAGAAGGACCATATATAGTATAATTTTATTCTCACAACTATATATTTAACTTAATTTTTAGGTTTCCCAAATGGATTTAGTAGTTGATATGTACATTACTACTTTAAGGTTTAGAGTTTTTGTTAATCTTAATGTTATTTTATTTCCTTTTTGGTATTTTATTTGGGAGACGTATTTCTGCATGACATATCATGTTTTATGTGATGTTGAATTTTATTCTATATTATGTATGTGATTTGTTTTTTTCATTATATGCTCCTTGTATTATAATGTCAATACATCCAATTTTTGTGTTTTATAACCTTTTTAATTGTCAATAACTTGTGGTCTCTTAGATTTGGGATTTTCAGTTCACACTCATCTTCATAACGATCCTATAAGGGGATTCATATGGGAGTAGATCATGAAAACATGTATTATAACTATAAATTATAAATTTTATAAATTTTAACATCTAAATACAAACTCAGACTAATTATTATGATTTTCAATAAGGTTTTTATAGGGTTAAGGATTGGTGGGTATTGATGCAACATCATAAATAGGATTAAAGAGAAGGTTAATCTCTTGAATCAAAATGAATGAATTTTGAATTCAAACTCATTAAATAGTCCCCACCCATTCCTCTTTCTAATAAAAAATCCAAAAAATTACATCTTTTTATTTTTTTTTCATTCAATTGGATCATAAATAAAATTAGTGTAAAAGTAAAATAATCTCCATCTAATCTAAAAAATTATTTATATTTTTATAGTGAATATTTTTAATTTTAATTTGAAATAATTCAGTTTCCTTTGTCCAATAACTTATGATGATTATTTTTATTATTCCATTTCTTATTATTCTTATCCTAAATAATAATATGAAACCAATTTTTCACCCACTATTACATAATTTATAACTGTTAAAAAAATGAGTTTGTAAGGAATATGCAAAAAACAAATAATATGCCACTCCAAACATGGTACTCAGGGGTTATATGTTCTTAGTGAATGGTATAATATAATTTTATTCTAAATGGTATTGGGGAAAACTTTAATAACGATGTATTAAATCATTTTAATAAAATAATACTTTAAAATAAGAAATAAAATTTCAAGTTGTTTTTAATTATTGATATTCTATTAAGAAACATGGTATCAAAAAAATTAAATAATTATTGAATTCCATACAAGATATAATTTTTAAAATTGTTCAAACAATCATGTCATGGAAAAAATAAAAGATTGATAAATATGTTTTGGGATTAAAATTAAGAAATGGGAATATATTATCAAATATTTTAAATCTTAAACTGAAAATTAATCATGTTTCTGATTTTCAAAAAAGATTCACCAATACTTGTAAATTTTATTCAAATGATTATTATATTTCTTTAAATAATGAAAAAAATTATTTATGTAATGTTTTCTCCTACATAAGTAAGTAAAAAAAGAAAAAGTTGTCTCTAAAGATAGCTCCACCACACATGAATTAAATATTTTCCTAAAATATTATTCAATGTGGAAACCTTTTATTTTTTTGTAATTTTAGTAGTGAAATTGCTCTAAGATAAATAAAATAATCCAGGAAATCTATGCCTTTTAGTATGGTTTTTATAAAATAATCATTTGATTAAAGTAATTGAATTATCCATGAATTCCATGTAAAAATTTGTGGATTTTTGGTATCTAATGTTATCCAACATTAAAACAATAGTAATTTTACTATTATTTCCTCACTTCATCATTAATATATATATAAAGAATCAAAAATGTATATTCATTTTAACATTTATTTTATTCTCATATACTTTAAAAGTTTTTTATAATGATGATATATATAATTATTTAAAAGTAAATAATAAATCAAGACTACCAGACTCAAAACCAAAAAATTTATGTCGGGCATACATTCCTAAGATAAACGAAAGGTGTCTCTCTTAGTACATTACATTTCCTAGTGGAGAAGGAAGTTTTGTGTTGCATTGTAGAATCAATTTATTGAATATTCATTAGCTAATCATCCATTTACTATATCATTTCTCCACATATCCTATTTACTTCCATGAAATTCTACAAGTGAGGGTAAGGAAACATAAAAAGGGGATATGGTAAAACTCTATGTTTCCTTAACTATTGATGTATTATGGGGTGAATCCTTAGTAATAGTGGAAGTCGTTGTAGTTTCGGATTCCCCCATGTTAGGCTAATAATGTTGAATGTTTGGAATCAACATGAAATTTAGAGGGGTCAAGGATGTGGTATCTGATATTGAGACTATCATGTGGTAGGTGTAGTGGAATTATGATGAATTTGTGGTTGATCAAATGGGATATCTTAATGGGAACAAATATAACATAGAATTCATATACTATAAACAAGGGTGTCCTAAGAAAACTAGAACCAAATTATATTTAGGAAGAGAGAGGTATTAGGGGTTTGTGGATATACTAGTTTCATTCTTAGGGAGAGTGTGACTTGGGAGTGATAAGAGTCATGTGAGAGGGATCCATCACTATGATCCTCATCCTCTATATATTCATTATACCATATACATATAATTAATAATTAACTCTCTTTCAAGATTCCCCATCATTTACAAAATACAATTTTAGTAATATATATATTTCCAAGTAATGTAAGTTTAATGTAAGAATCAACGACTCTAATATGTATCTCCCTGTAAGTGAAAATTTTACCACATTAAGTGGATCCTTTTGCTCTTATTTATTAACCTTGTGATGTAGTGGGTAAACTATTTTCACATGTTCATTGGATAAAAATTTTCATATTGTGAAGAATGATTACATACAATAAAAAAATACGTCCTTGGTTATACCCCTTTGTCAACATTGAGTGGGAAACTATATAGTAAACTAATCTAAGAATGGAATTTTTCAATTGAGTTCTCTTATTGCTGGATAGATAATGGGACATGGTTTATCAAGTTAACCCTTTTCAAAAAGTTCATCCCTATACATGGATCCAAAATTAATTAAGTATATATACAAGCCATCATGAGATTAAAAATATTCTCTAAGGTACACTTTAGATAAATTGATATTCTTGAGTAATTTTCTAAATTTTTTTTCATAATTTTTTTTTCTAAGAATGGTTTGTAATGATTTTAGTTTGAATAAGACAAGGGTAAAGGAATTATAAGTGGATGAATATCATGTGGATGATGATGGTATATGATTTCCCATAAAGGATTCATATTGAAATATTAGATTTTAACTAATATTTTTACAATTACTTTTTGAATTTTGATGTATTATAACTCATTGTGATATGATTTTCCTTGGTAAAGTAATAATTAATTAATATTTATTTTCATATAAATCTCATATTTTAGAAATTTATATTTTTATTTAATATTTTTGATGGTTTTAATAATTTTTTACCTAGAATTATATTATGAAATGATAGATAAATGTCATAGATTAGCCCCTATTTGAATTTGAGTCTCATATATTTTCTGGAACTAGGATAGGTCTTGGGACTTATATATTATACTATATTAAGATGATATTGATTCTCCTTTTGATATATCAAATAATTTTATGGGATAATTATGGTGTGATAAGAAACCTATAATTTCAATTGGAGTGGGACATTATATGGTGTGAATTAACTATGAGATGATGGAAATTATTGATTAATCCTATATCTACCTCACATCCTCTGAGTGATGGTTTATGTGTCATAGCAACATACTATTATTTCAACTATTGCAGGTTGGTCATAACATCCCAATCATTACAACATAATTATTCCCTGAATTTGTTAATAAAAATTCATTTTATAGTAGGTTCATATCATTTGATCACTAAAAAAATTATTATATATATTAAAAGTACATTTATAATTTTAGAGAAATTATATTAGAACCCAATAGGAATCTATTAAACTATGCTTTTTGGGAAATCTAGAAACAACATCTTTCTACGACCATGGATTCCAAAATTATATGACACTTATCTGGAACCATTTTCATATTATTATTGGGGGTTATATAAGGATTTATTTGAGTGTTTTAAGTAGTTTATATGTAGTTACTAGAAATCGAGAATCCATCCTTAATGTCCAAGAATTATTTCCTCAAAAATTAATTTTAAGAATGAAAAACCAAAGTAAATGCATGGGTTTCCTCTTAATTATAATTTCATTTAAAATTGAAAAAATTTTATACCAAAAACTATTCATTAATGATTATAATACATTAATACCCGAACAAAAGAAATTTCAATGTAGTTCTTTGGTAACTTTATATTAACCTTTAATAATGGCTTTATGTAGCTTTGAATCTTATATTCTCTTTCAAGGTCAAACATTCATTATGGGGCCCAAAAATATTAACATGATATTTCAAAGAAACAAAAGTAAAAATGAGTTAAAAATTACATTATATTCAAGATATAGCTCCTTTACATAAATGTGTTGACCATATTAATTCTTCATTTTATTTTACAGGATAATCGCATTCACATAATCTTCCCTCTAGATCTATTATATATCATTAAACAAATGCATCATATTCTTTATAATATTATATTATATGTAATAGAAAAATTTCATAACCCAATAAAATTTTAGGTAATGGTCCACTAGAAAATATAATTTTTTCACATTCAACAAATTAATTGGAAGTAGACCGAATAGTATTTTTTAGGTTGTTTTATAGATCCAATGATCCATATAATGTTTTATTTTTTCTAGTCCTTATTTATTGTATTGATTTTTTAAACTAAAATATTATTATTTTACTAGATCTATATATACAAATATCTACTTGTTTTTGGGTGGTAGGGAGTTCACATATTGTTAAATAATTTTTATTTATCCAATACACCCCTAAACTAAAATAGTATTCCTTATCACTAATTAAAATATTTTGTACCAAAAAATTGGAAAAAATATCTTCCGTAAAAATTTTCTTATAACCTTCACTGTATTGGTTGAAGTTGATTTCATTTTAACCAATTTTTAAATATAATTAAAAAAACACTTAAATATATGTTTTTCAAAAATAATTTATAATGGGGTGTGTAAAATGGATGCCCTGAATATCAACTACCTCAACTTCCGTGATAGGTCATTGTGATATTTTGGAATTTACTATTATATTTCTAGTTCTTTTGAACTGATCACAAGATCCCATGTAACTATATATATATTGATTATTTATAGAACAAAAAAATGAAGTTAATTAATTTTTTCAACTAAATTAATTAGGCCTTTGTGTCCACCATTCAGAAATGAATGACAATATCCTATAAGATTTAAATTATAGAATCTAATAGACACTAAATATTTATCCAATCACCATACAATTTAATCTATAGATTCTCATCCTAAATATTTTATTTCACATCAAATAATAACGACTTTCTATATTGGTTGGTAAATTCTAGGAAAAAAAACCTATTTAAAAAATAATAATCTATACTTTAAAACTATATTCTTGTTATCAGCTCCAACTTTAATAGGTTTTCAGTAATAAATATATCATAGTTATTATACTCTCGTTCTCTACCTAAATGATGTATTCACATCATAGAATAAAATATAATATCTATTTTTTTGATCATTTATTTTATTGGATTTCAATGATATAATTTTGGGGTAATAATATAAAATAAATGAAACATTACATGACAACCTACTTGTTAAGAAAATATTTCAATGTTGCCAACAATTATATCAAACTAGTATATAGAGTAAAATATAGTTTATAAAAATTATAAAAATCATATACCATAGCATGTAGTTTTTATCCTTCATGATATAATTGAATTATACACATGTAATATTTTAACATTGAAAATATATTGGCTAAAACAATTTTCCAGTCATTGTAAAATAATCACTCCAACTGGAGATTCACATGAATTACACCTTATCTCAAAGGGTTTCTCCTTATTTTGGGGTATTATTTTTAGAGCGGTAACTACCCTCTTATTTTTTTCTCAAAAACATGCTTACAACATTGATCAAATGATAATGGTAATTCCATTTCTATAATATATGTGTGAGGATGATAAAATTGATAGAATTATATCAATGATAAATTATAGAATCCAGTAAATACCAAAAACCTCTTTCACTCTCAATATGGTGGGTTCTAAAAAATATGTAACAAAATTTATTTTTTTAGGATTAACTTTTATCCTATCCCTTAATATTTAAAGATTAATTTAAATATCAACTTTCACTATAAAATAGATATTTTCTGAATTAAGTATAAGTAATTTATATTTATATATTCTCAGGACCTTTTATTAATTTTAAGACATAAAATAAATGATCATCCATATACTGAGAAATTTTCCATCAATAATTTATGAAACACCACTACTGTACCATAAAATATATGTCTCATTCATAATTGAAATGTGTTGGGTACATTATATATATAAAATGTCATTATAAATACTATAAATTTTTTATAAATGAAGTTAAACATTGTATGGATTTAATATTATTGTTCCATTGTAATTTAGTTCCATATAGAGTACCCATTATGAAAGTATTAGTATTATTTATAGACTAAACATTCCACTATTTTTTCTAGAAAGTGAATGTTAATGTGCTTCATCCCCATAATATCACTCATCCTTTAATAGTCAATACATACTCTCCATCAAACCACTATTTTTATAGAGATAATATCCACATCCTTTTTTACTAAATTAATTCATCCATTCAATTAAAAAAATTAGATAAAAAACTGAATTTTTCTATCAAATATAGTATAAACGATTCAAATTAATAATAATTTTACGATTCATTTATTTGAAACATTCAAAATAGGAGTTGTTAGTCATCATTGTGGTTTCCGGGACGTCTCTATTTTTTACTAATTACTTACCTTTTAATTTCAATGTGAATGATTAATATCATTACTATACATCATAGACTATGAAATATCAAAATACCAATGCTTTAGAATATTAATAATTTGATTTTGTTCATTTATTAAATACCTACACTGACAACCATTGGTGAACCTTATTCATCACCCATGAATAAATATTTAAAATTACTCTAGTATTATTTAAGATGTAATTTTAGTTGCATTTTAATCAAGTAAATCAAAGGTAAATAAATCCCTTTCATGGTGTTCCACAACATGGTCATCATTATTTGGGTTAGTCTATACTATTATCCCACCTAATTTTATCCACTTTCAAATAAATAATTTACATCATCGCTCTTCATTCGTCATACTGAATCTCAAGAATTCTATATTGATTCTCATTTATAATTAATGTGTTTAAGTACATGGGATCATTACCTTTATTAACAGCCATTAACTAGTAAAAATTCACTTGTTCCTCCCAAACCTAGAATAAAATCCATCCTTGGCTTAAATGTATAACTATTTTACACATGGAATGTAAGTTTTTAAAATTATTATTGGTACTTATTTATCTTCATCATTCTGAAGGGTAAAAAATATAGAGGTATGAAAGGCTATTCAATATTTTCAATGAAATCCTCTAGAATAAAAAATTTGGTATTAAACTAAATGATCCAAAATTTAATGTGATACCCTCAAAGTTTTATGATCATCTCGGCATAAAATTTAATATTTACCATATGTCACATAGGAATTTATTAAAAATATAAAATACAATTCATTATATGATATTTACGATACAAAGATCTCAGAATTTAGGTTTGAGATAGTACTAAATAAAAACTAGGAACTAATTTATAAAATATATTACTCACATATATTTTATTTTCACATATTTTGATATTATTTCCCTGAAAAAATTATCATACATAGGTATTTGTGAAATTGACACTCTGAATAGAATGTTAATGGATATTAATTATAACATCTATAAGAATTTATAATATTGTTATTCAATATTAGCATGAGAAATAAATGCACTTGTATAAACAAATGGTATTACACTTGTAATGAACAAATAGTTGATTTTAAATATCCTTATTCAGCCACATATAATTCATGTCATCCACTTTACTTCTATGTTTTAGTGAGTCATTATATGATTCCTATAATTATTTTATTTGTTATACTTCATCTCATGAATAGTTTCATTTTTATTAATTCTTTTTTACTTATTAACATCACAACCTCTCTCCCTCCATTGGAACCTTGAAATTACCTTGTAATGTATATGGTATCCCATCAAAACTATTTTAATAATGCTTTACCTAATGATTTTCAATGTTCTAAAGAGAGTATTTATTGTTTTATAATAATATTTCATGGTTTAACATCTTCTTATCTACTCAAAAAAATCATATTTTTATTATATTTTTTTACTATAAACATAAAATGGGTGTTCCAATATTATTATTAATTTTTCAAATGTTTTTAAGTTGGTCATTCATTGCCATAATATGCCATGAAATGTTTTGGAAAATGGTGATACACTTTCTCTCTTAAGGGAAATATTAGTTGACCTTATAAACATTTTAGGATTTCAGGAAACATTATTTATTCCTAATATTATTTTGAATAAAAGACCAATATTATTATTTTTATTTGATTTAAAAAATGATGTTAATTGAAACCAACAAAACCTACATCCCCAATATGATTTTTTCACTTCCATATTGGTAGTATCAAAAAATTTGTGATCCTCCACATATATGATAATAAATGAACTATATATTAGGAAATGATATAGTATTTTAGAATAAAAAAATACATAAAATTTCATTGAAATATTTTTAACATAGGCTTCCATCATGGAATTAATTTTCAAAAAATAAATTGTTTTTAGTAGGTAATTCTTTTACTTTACATTGGAACACTTAACTTCACAACTCAACCATAATTTCTTGATAAATATATAATTTTTTATATAAAAAATTCTTCTGTAGTAGCATCCAAAATAACACCTAAATTGGAATGAAATCCAAAGTAAATATCGGAATATTCAATCAATGGATAAACCTATTATGAGGATACATTCTCAATATATCTTTAAGGAAATTTTAAGACACAAAGGTCAATTATTTTTACCATTTCTTAAATTGTTCGATATCATTATATAGTTTCACCATTTTTTGATATGGGAAATAATTCTCATGAAATTTCACTCTTAATTAGTAATAGATAGTGGATGATATAATATTTAGTGTTTTAAAACAATCATTGGCCCTATCCTTTATAGAAAAATTAAAATATCATAACATAACATCTTAATATACATAATAATAAACCAGTTAATTAATTTTAAATAACCTTTTTTTCACACACAAAATGTCATTTGATATCCATATATATGTTTGAACTATGAATTCAATCAGACAAGCATTAAAACCCATTAAAGGATTAAACCATTAGAAGAAAATGTTTTATAAGAAATAAGAGGTATCACATAAGTAACAATAAGATATTAGATAAAATAATACTAAAAATTCAATCACAAAAAAGGAATAAAGAATGTGAGAATATATATAGTTTTATAAGAAACATAATACTCATTAATTATGGATCATCTATAGAAATTAATGAAAGTAGAAGAGAAGCATGAAAAGGGATTTCTAAACATTTTGGTAACATTTTCTTAAAATCAATGAAAAAAGTTACTTTATCATTTGGTTTTAAAAGGAAACCAATTGACATTTAAATCATAATTTTAATAATAAAATATTCTGAAAATTAAAAAACTAATGATTAAATTTAGATTTTTTTTGAAGGAAAAGATAAATTACTTATCCAGGGAACCAAGATTACAAATTCAATCAGGGAATGAGTTCACCCAATAATGATCACCCCATTGTTTCCCAAACCAAGCCAAATAATGGGCTTTCGAATTTCCATCCCTTTTGATGAAAGAAAATTTGCATGCATCGAATCCATCTGTCGGGGACCAGATCTTCCTTAAGAAGAGGCCATAAGGCTAGGAATCCAAATCCTTTGCAGAGAGAGCATTCACCACTTCGAGGTAGTCAGATTCCACCAAAATCTTGGGCCAAAATTTTTAACGGGTAAAAAGAAGTCCTTGGAGGATGACCGAGGATTCTGTCACCATAGGGCTCCATGAGTTAGGCACTGCACTACATTGAGCTTCCACAATATGGACAAAATTGTTATGAGCAATGAGCCCAATACTGACCCTTTAATTGGCAGAGATAACAACATCAGTATTAATAGTGAAGAAACCCTCAGGGGGGAGACCAAAGAGGATCCGCCCATCGAGTGTGTCTCAAAGAAGGACCCACATCACTTTTAATCCAACCATTCATCCACTGCAAAGCTCTATCCACCCAAAGGTGATCAGGGGTCACCTTCATCTGGAAAATGCATTCATTACATTGAGTCCAAACCAACCATGAAATTGTGCAAATCAGCTTTACCACTCTCGGTTATAGAGAAGAAACTCAATTAGAAATGTTTGGGACTAACCCAATTGAAGGATAAAAGTAAATACCAAAATCCGGCCTCCACACCTTCCACACCCCTTCCATCCCCTTATAGGAAATAATTGCATGCAGAGGGGATTACACTTCCTCGAGGCACAAAGGACAAGTGTCGTCCTCCACCAAGTGTTGCTACACCAAAAATTCATGGGTTTAAAGAACCCTAGAACATACCTGCCACCAAAAAATTTCACTTTAGTGGGAGCTCTGAGGGACCAGAGGCACTTCCACCGATTATCGGTAACAACCTGGCCCAAACCCTGAAATCTCAGTTTGTAACCCGAACGAACAGAATATCACCCATGAGGTCCCCAATTCTAGTAAATCTAATCACTACCCATTCTTGGTGTGAGAGGGATACTCAGGATGAGCTGACAATCCACCTCGTTAAACTAGCAACCAAGATTCTCTTGATCCCACTCCTTAAGCGAGTCATCGAGCAGGTCACGTACCCTTGCATCTTTGAATCTAGGGACAACCAGTGAGGAAACATTATGATTGACACCATCTTCCAGCCATGGATCATTCCAAACTCTAATATTATGCCAATCAGCAATTCTACAAACACGGCCCGAATCAATGACATATTTTTCTCCCCAAATGCTCATCCACAAAAAACTCGGTCGTAGCCCCAGCTGGGCATGCAAGAAGTCAAAATGATGGAAGTACTTCACTCGAAACACCATTAAGAAGATGGTATTTGGGTGGGAAAGAAGGTGACCTCCTTTCTTCGACAGAAGAGCCTTGTTAAACCATTTGAGATTTTGGAAGCCAAGGCCACCCTAGAATTTTGAAACACATAGCTTCTCCCGAGACATCCAATGGGAATTATGTTTGCCCTCATGGGAGCCCCACCAAAAGTTGGCCAACTGGGACTGGAGTTGGTCAGCGAGAGTTTCTTGGAATTTAAACAACGACATATCATTTTAAGGGATTTCTTGGGCCACTAACTTCATGAGAACTTCCGTTCCCACCGTGGAAATCTTCCAACAAGACCAAAGACAAATCAGATTATCCACCATGTCCACAATCACGCCGAAAACTTGTTTCTTCGACCTACCCACAAGGGTCGGGAGGCCAAGGTACTTAAGATGCTTATTAACTAGAGGAAACCCACACATTTGTTGAAAATCCTCTCTCTTAGCTTGTGGGACGCCTTAAATGAAAGACAACTCTGATTTCGAAGCATTAAGATGTCGCCCAGAGGCCTTTTCATACAAATTGATGATATTCAGCACTGCACTGCTTTCTTGCGTGGTAGCATGCATGAAAAGGAGGCTATCATCTACAAAGAAGAGATGTGGAATAGGGGGCCATTTCTACAAACCGTATCACCATAGATAATTCCTTGATCTGCGGCCTTCAGGATGAGATGAGAAAAGACATCTGACACTAGAATGAAGAGGTAAGGTGACCGGGGGTCCCCTTTTCTCAAGCCTCTTGACGGTTTAAAGCTCTCTGAAGGGACCCCATTAATATTTATTCTGTAGAAGATAGACGTAACACAATTCATGACCTTATAGATCCATTTCATCCTAAAACCCAACATTGAAAGAACGAGTTCGAGAAAAGGCCATTCAAATCTCCATAAGCTTTCATCATATGAAGTTTCATTTCCATGGTGCCACGCTTGGATGAGGAGAGAGTTTTCATAGTGTGGAAAAATTTGAAGGTAATAGCAGCATTATCCACAACAGATCTCTTTTGAATGAACGCACTTTGCTTATCTGAGACAAGCAACAAGAGAAAAATCCTAATTCTGGCCACCATGATTTTGGAGAAAATTTTGTAAATCACATTACACAGGCTGATTGGACGCAACTCCGACATTTGCTGAGGGCACTGGGATTTGGGGATAATAGTAATAAGAGGTTCATTCAGAGATTCAAGAGAGGCCCTTACAGCTCACACCTCCTTCATAAGGTCCACCACATCAGGTCCCACTATATGACAAATGCGTTTAAAGAACATGGCATGAAATCCATCAGGCCCCGGTGCCTTGGCAGAGTGGATTAGATGCAGGGCCCCAAGCACTTCCTCCTCAGAAAAATAGCTTTCCTGGTACTGATTCATGTATTCTGTAACTAATTTTGGGATTCATCCACTTAGGCATGAGGGAGGAAAAATACATTCTTCTGAGTAGAGGTTTTTGAAAAAGTTCAGGATAATGGAGTGAATGTCGTTTATGTCATGTGCAACTGTCCTAGAGGGGTCCTCCAAATGAGCAATATGATTCTTCCTTCTCCTCGCAGATGCTCATTGGTGAAAAAATTTGGTGTTTTGATAACCATCTATGATTTGGGACTCTCGTGCCCGAATGAACCAAAAACTATCTTTCTCCCTTAGAGCTGCATTAAGCTTCTTTTCTGGCACAAAGATGTTTCTAAGGACAGATTCACGATAAGAAAATGAGTGGAATCGCTTTAATTGATTATCTGCCTCTTTAATATTCTGGTCAAAGTTAACAAACCTAGTAGATCTCCACTTCTGAAGGTGAGCCGCAATAGCGTGGAAGTTGGACATGATGCACCGATTCGATCCCTCCCACGCCGCTTGAATCAAATTTTTTCACAGTCACTATATTAGAGCCACAAACATTCAAAGAGAATGTTTCTCTCAGGTCCCCTCCGTTTCTCTTGTGGTACTGTTGAAAACATGATTGGGAAGTGGTCAGAGGAGACGAGGGGAAGGTGGACGGTAGAGAAGGCATGGAAAAGAGAGGTCCACTCATCATTTCCAAAAAATCTGTCTAGCCTTTCCACCAGCTGGTTCTCCATTGACCTACCCTGATTCCAGGTAAACGACGAGCCAGAAAACCCGATGTCATGAAGAGAGTTCATTACAAGAGACATCCAAAAATCATTCATCACAGCACTACTCCTCACACGTCCCCCTTCTTTTTCATGGAGAGACAAGACCTCGTTAAATTCCCCCCCTCCATCAGAAGAGGGCCAGGGAGGGAGTTTCGCAGTATCTTCAAAAGGGCACATGATCTAAGTTTATCCTTCCAAACCGACCACCCGTAGAACCTAAATGAACGACCAAGCATGATCCCCTGGGCCAGCAACCATCATCGTAATGGGGTTACTTGGGTAATTAGAGATATTGACCCCAAGGTCATCCTTCCACAAGAGGCAATGTCCACCTGAGTGTCCCTGTCTTCCAATGGAAAAGATGTTTTTGAACTCAATATTCCAGCCCATAAGGACCGCGTCCTTGCTATCAAACATAGTTTTGGATACAAAAACTATGTCAGGGTGAAATTTGGAACTCCAGTGATGGAGAACGCGAACCGTTCGGGGATTGCGAAGCCCAGGACAGTTCCAGCATAAGATTTTCATTGCCCTAGGCGGGGCAGGGTCACACCCGCCACCACCTCTGAAACTTCGACACCCCACTCGTAATCTGCCTCTTTTCACCTCTTTGGTAGGATCTCAGTCATCTGAGATGCCTCCGAGCATCGTTTAGGGTCCCTGGGATATGAGATGGGGGGATCCACACCCTTATCCTTGCTAAAAATTCCTTTCCACGATCGATGTTTTATAGTACCTGTCAACGTGATCCCCGTCATGTCATCTACTGCCTGAGGGGTATCACTGGGAGAAGCATCATCTGAACTGGGAACCGGGTCTGGTGGGTTGTTGCATAGCTGTTGTACCCCTGAGCTTGGTTCTGGTGGTTCCTTACAGTTTGGATGCAACCTATTATATGGGGAGGCAATGACCTTCAAAATAGTTGTGGTCTGGCTTGGGAGGGCAGTCGAACCTTGTCCCTGACTCATGGGTTGTTTTCTCGGCTCGACCGAGTTCCATGTCCAGTCTAGGTTCCTTCCTTCCCCCCATTGAACCACATTACTGTCAGAAAAAATATTTGGCTGCCCAAGCATGATTATATTAGTATGAGATGGTTCGGCCTGCTTATTAAGAACCTTCACTAGTTTGTCTCGGTCTTTTTATTTTTCCACTTCGGAAATAAAAGCCGCCCCTAAGGATTTTTCATGGAGCCAAGGACCGTATTGAAAAATATCATTGCCCTAACCATCTTCCTTATTCACCTCAAATGCCTTTTAGATGTGTCCGAGACACCCACAAAAGTAATAGAAATTATGAAACTTTTCAACCTCAAAATAAATCCAGACGTCAGAGCCCTCTAATGTCAAAAACATGCCCCTCATAAGAGGATGTGCAACATCCATCGAAGCTCAAATTCGAACAAGAGGACCCTAGGGAATTGGATCAGACCAGTCTCATTCCATAAATGACCCGATGCATCCTCCAATCTCACGCATAAAACGTTCATTTCTACCATGAAGGGGGATTCATTTATTCAAATCCAGAATGGTGAGCAAGACAGATTAACTGACTAAAAATTTTCGTCACCTTTAAGGTCCTCCATGAGTATTATCTTGTTGTCAAAGGACCATTGTTGACCTTGGAGGACTTTTTATTTATCACCTTCATTAAAGAATTCAAAGACTAGAAGTCCCGATTCAACTTCTCTTATAGCAACGCCATCCTCCAATCGCCAGATATTTTGCAGAGTATTTTTCAGTGCTCCCTGATTGAAAGAACATTTCGCTAGAAATTTTCCAACAATAAGGAAGGACATTCACTGTGATAGAAACTCATCTTCACTATTCTGTGTAGCAATTGCCAATTTTTCTTTATCAGTTAAGGAGAGGTTCTGCCAGCGATTCATTAGGTCTGGCTCCAATTAACTGAAACTAAGAACTTCCCTCGTCACCCCAAACCCCTTCGTCCCAGGGCCTCGTAGTCACACTCCTCCTTGGCCTCCCATCAAGAGTCTCCACGCTTTGAGATGCCGCACACCTATACCTTCATGAACAAGCGCCTTCGTAGTCCTACACCAGAACTTGAACCACCTTCAAAGCGCAAACCAACACCTTCGGCGAGCCAATGCCATGTCGCGAACCAACTTGACACACATCGTGGTCCCGCCTGAACCTCCTCAAAAGCCTTCAAATCCCACTCCCACCACGGGACAAATCCACCCCAAACCAGGAAAAAGGGATGCCACCGGAAATAGGATCCAGGTTTCCGCAACCCACAACCATCAGTGAGCGACGCCCATAGGCGCCACACTCTGCAGCCTCCACCCACACTGCGCGACTCTTCCTTCACAATCACTCCCTGCGCAGCCCTTCCTTTCCACTCACACCCTGCATGACCATTTCTTCACACTCAAACCCTGAGAGGACACCCCCTTCACGAAAACCACTTCAAGAAAAAACCAATTCCAAAACATAAATCTTGGCCCATAAAAATGTTTGCGGACCCCTCCTTCACGATCACACCCTACGCTAACACCACGGTGCGTGAAAACAACACCCAATGCATGAACCTCCCTTCTCGAACAAAAACCTGCACAACAGATTATCTCCCTGAGTGTACAGAACCCTGCACGAACAGATCAACACCCAGCACGAACAAGAAAAACACCATGCACGTGACCACTCTCTTCGCGAACAGACCCTTGCACGAACCGAACAACACCCTATGCGTGTTTACTCCCTTCACAAAAACACCTTAAGAGACCACCCCCTTCGAGTGAACACCCCTTTCGTGATCCCATCACACTGTGCAAACCACACCCAAGCCGAGGATTGTAGGATTGATACCGCCAGAGATCAAAAACTCTATTTCCCATCATCGCAGCACACATCACACCGTCGCAACACTGTTGCAAGTCACGAATCCAGAGTCGAAGGCCACACATCGAGACTGTAAACTCGAAGATGCTGACCTAAATTTGTCAAAACTGAAAATGAAAAATCCAGAATGAAGCCGAGAACCGCAGGTCGGAAATCGCTGAACCAAAATTGCTGGACAGAAAAAGCGTAGATCCTAGATCCCAGGTCCCGGATAGAAGCCAAAATCACTAAACCGAAGTCGTGGAACTGAAATTTATCAAACGAGAACCCAGATCCCAGATCGTAGCCATCTTTAGGTGAAAATCAAATCCTCAGAAGGTTCGAGAGTTTTTTTATATACATTTTTTCAAATTTTTTTTTGAAAATACGTCTAGGTTAAAAAAAGTTATTTTTTACCCCCCAAAGGCGGCACCTGGTGTGCCGCCTTTGGGGAATTTTCCTCCCATGGCAAGGCGGCACATGGTGTGCCGCCTTTGCCTAAAAAATAACCGCAAAGGCGGTACACCAGGTTCCACCTTTGCCTAAATATTTTTTTTAATTTTTTTTAATTTTTTGTTTTTTTTGTTATATATATATATATATAAAACAAATCTTTTCAGCAGAATTTTTCTGTTATTTAATATCCAGTGGTTCTGACATTACAACAGTCTAGATTCTGACTGATACCCTCACTCCAGACTCCCTTTTATAAGGGGGTTTTCCCTGAAAACAATATTGCATTTCCGATGTCGGATTCTGGTTCTCCTTTTCCTGCACAGTACATTCTGTGTTTCCGATGTGTGATTCTGTTTCAAGTACGCGACTTCGAAAGACTATAAAAGATAAACTATAATACCAATACAAATGAAACTTTAAAAACTGATTAAACATATAGGAAATAGTGGAAAACATAAATAATTTCATAAAAAATGTTGATACAGATTAATTTATAAGCTTTCAAAACCACCTACTTGAAACTTAAACATATTTCAAGTACGTGACTTTGAAAGCTTATAAAAGATAAATTATAAGACCAATACAAATGAAACTTTAAACATTGATTAAACATAAAATAAATAGTTGAAAAAAAAAATTTCATAAAAAATGTTCACCAAAAACAATTTATAAGCTTTCAAAACTATCAACATGAGACTTAAAAATGCTTCAAGTTCCCGACTTTGAAAGACTATAAAACATAAACTATATAACCAATAGAAATGAAACATTAAAAATTCATTAAAAATATAAGAAATAGTTGAAAAAAACAAAAACTTCCTAAAAAATGTCCATAAAAATTAATTTATAATCTTTCAAAACAGTCTACTTGAAACTTAAAAATGTTTCAAGTACGCAAATTTAAAAGACAATAAAACATTAACTATAAGACCAATATAAATGAAACTTTAAACAATGATTAAATATATAAGAAATTATTAAATTTTTTAATTTTAACTTATTTCTTCTAACTTTGTCGTAGCATTCAGATGCATTCCAACAATGAAAACCTCAACCAGCTTATGTGATTTACACACAATAGAAACATCTTTGCAATTTTTTCATGCCCCTGAGTATAAATCAACCTCAAAAGATCTAGTTAATTTTTCTTGGTAAGGTGAGATGAGAAGGGAGGTATTATATCATTAGGAAGAGAGATTCTAGAAATGTGCAATGCTATGACAAACCTTTAGATGAAATGTGTCAGTTCCCCACTAGATTTTCATGTTCCTTCAAAATTTTCTTGCTGGAGATAATCCACCTTAAGTTCCACATAGCCTTATGCCTTCCATGGATTAATGTCAAACACTTAAACCAATTTTTTTACTTTATGGGGATGTAAAACATTATTCCTTTGAATATTCACATTACCATGAACATATAAAATCATCACATTGTAAGAAAAACTACTAATCTCATGTTCACTGAAATACCCCTTAACGTAAGAATGATACAAATAGTGTAAGTACCCAATAGCAAGATTCCAATCCATTTTTACTGGGCTATGTGGAATCATTGGTGTTTTCATCTGATTAATAATTTAAAATGTTTCAAAACCACCTTTCTGAAACTCAAAAATGTTTCAAGTAAGTGACTTTGAAAGCCTATATAATATAAACCATAAGATCTATTGAAATGAAACATAAAACATGGATTAAACGTATAATAATTAATTGAAAATAAAAACCATTTCTTAAAAATTACTGATGAAATACAATTATATGATTTCAAAAACACTTCTTGCAACTCAAAAATATTTTAGATATGAGACTTTGAAAGCCTATAAAATATAAACTTAATGACTCATATAAATGAAACTTAGAACATAGATTAAACATATAAGAAGTAGTAGAAAAGCAATTAGTTAATTCTGGTGAGGGGGGAAACTGTTAGACCCTGGAATTGAAGGATAATGAGGATGACAAGGAAACATCAACACCCACGCCCACCCCTTCCTCCCATTCAACCAACTTCGGTAACTCCTATAGAATTAGATTTTCAAAAAAATGAAATGTCACACCACCACAGCTTCCTACATCCATATTAACCCCCAAATTCAGTTTCATTAAATGTGGACAACCCCCATTTTTACCAAAGTAAATGATGCACTATTAAACCACCACTTTCAACCCCCGCCTCAAAAATAAAAAATTCTTTGAGGGATGAGAAATGATTCGACGCATTTCAATGTTCTAAAATGCACCGAATCATTTCTCATCACTCAAAGCATTTTGTATTATGGAGGCATGGGTTGAAAAGTGATGGTTTAATAGTGCATCATTGACTTTGGTAAAAATGGGGGATGTCCACATTTAATGAAACTGAATTTGGGGGTTAATATGGATGTAGGAAGCTGTGGTGGTGTGAAATTTCATTTTTTTGAAAAGATACTTCTATATGAGTTACCGAAGTTGGTTGAATGGGTGGAAGGGGTGGGTGTGGGGGTTGATGTTTCCTTGTCATCCTCATTATCCTTCAATTCCAGGGTCTAACAGTTTTCCCCCTCACCAGAATTAACTAATTACTTTTTTACTACTTCTTATATGTTTAATCTATGTTCTATGTTTCATTTATATGAGTCATTAAGTTTATATTTTATAGGCTTTCAAAGTCTCATATCTGATTTTTTTTGAGTTGCAAGAACTGTTTCTGAAAGATTATAATTTTATTTCATCATCAATTTTTAAGAAATGGGTTTTATTTTCAATTACTTATTATATGTTTAATTCATGTTTTATGTTTCATTTCAATAGATCTTATGGTTTATATTTTATAGGCTTTCAAAGTCAATTTCATGAAACATTTTTGACTTTTAGAAAGGTAGGTTTGAAACATTTTAAATTATTAATCAGATGAAAACACCAATGATTCCACATAGCCCAGTCAAAATGGATTGGAATCTTCCTATTGGGTACTTACACTATTTGTATCATTCTTACGTTAAGGGGTATTTCAGTGAACATGAGATTAGAAGTTTTTCCTGCAAAATGATGATTTTATATGTTCATGCTAATGTGCATATTCAAAGGAATGACGTTTTAATTCCCCATAAAGTAAACAAATTGGTTTAAGTGTTTGACATTAATCCATGGAAGGCATAAGGCTATGTGGAACTTAAGGTGGATTATCTCCAACATGAAAATTTTGAAGGAACATGCACATCTAGTGGGGAACTGACACATTTCATCTAATGGTTTGCCATAACATTGCACATTTCTAGAATCTCTCTTCCTGATGGTATAATACCTCCCTTCTCATATCACCTTACATGAAGAAGTAATGTCAGTGTCTATGGTGAGGCTCTGTCCCACAAGGTGGTGTTCGAATGGTACGTCCATATCGAGAGCGACGTGTTCCATGCTGGGATGGAGTATGATGACCTGGAGAGGGATGATCTTCGGGCACTAGAACATCAATCACGGGATCCTCTGTCTTAGTATGCATGGAAGGAGGTGTCGGAGGGATGTCATCGTGTGAACAAGATCCTTCTCCCACTACGTAAGTAGAAGGGGCTGCCATCATACCCTCGGGAAACCATATCGGCTTTGAAGGATCTGGTATGAAAGACGGCGGCATGGGAGATGACCCCTGATAAATCCATGGAAAATAAATATCTGGTGAATACTGTGGATATACCGTAAAAAAAGATGGATCCCATGCTGCATCCTGCTGCACAAACCCAGATGGGTCAGGCTGGACTGATAGAGCACCAACCTGTGCCTCTGGAACAGGTGAGGGCTCACGTGCAGGAGGACGCGGTCTTAGTCGCCGTTGTCGTCGCTGGGGAAAAGCACCAGCTACTGCTGCAGGTTCCTAAGTAGGACCCTCATCTCCTGGGATAGGAGCATCATCTTCCTGAGTAGGAACATCTTGTCTCTGGGTTCTAGGATGAATGATACTTTCATGAATAAATCGACAAATCAGCATCGTCTCCTCCAAAGTAGCATGGATCACGGATAAAATTGCAACCTCCTCCTCCTCTGGATCAGTCACGCGACATAGTCGTCGTAGTCTGGTATGCTGTACAGAGATTCAAAATGAATTATAAAATAGCGTAATAAATATATTATGTGAAATTTATTGACTTACCAGATCCTGAATCCCTCTCCTGTGCTGAGTCAGATACAATATAGACTTCATTCTATACCATGGCACATACTCTACCTGATCGGATAGGTAGAATCACATCGTACGTACACCTGTGATATGATGCTCGGCTCGATTGTCCCAGATGGCGACATATTGGGCATGTCGTCGTCGCCAATTGACATGATGTCTCCCCGTGAGCTTCAAGCCATGAAGCGCTGGTAACTGTCGTGGTGCAGGTGGAATCAGCTGAACACAGCAAAACTGACGCATAACTCTATCGGGCTGGTGCCACTCAATAATATGAAAGTGAATGAGTGGCACTACAGCCATAACCTCATGAAGTCCAGCAGTTCAGTATGTAGGTAAGTCCTGAACCAGACTCCAGTATGGAATCCAATGAATCTGTAATGACATGTGAAATTTCATTAGAGAAATTTGTTTACAAAAAACAAAAATTATGATATAAACTTACGCTGTCAGGTAGTAAATTGTCCAACATGAGACGATATGAATCCAAATTGTGGGTCGGAGCATCGATGAAACGATGTGCCTGACTCCACCTATCAAATACAACATTTAAAGTGATAAATATTCAGAAATTAAATATAATTAATCATAATACAATCAGAAACAAATAAATATGACGGATCATTACATCGTCCACGTGGAGCGTCCTGTAGCACATCTATAGGAAGCCTCTGACCAACAGTAATAGGGGCGAGGATAGGGATGTGCTCCCATGCCCACAACTGTATAAGGACGACACATCCTCCGATATCTGTGTGATCTGAGTGGCATGTCGTACATAATTCTCTATAAGTGTAGGCCAAACATACAGATCCCCAACTATATCTCCCGATCCGATCAAAGTCCTCCAGTAAACTAAGATACATCATGTGCACATGAACACCCGAGTGATCTGAACACAATGTACCTCCAATAAGTCGTAAGATATATGCATGAGCATAACACATGATGGTCTGCTCATCAGCATCAGTAGGTAAATGAGCAAACTGCAAAGCAAGCCAAGAAATAGATATGGACCCACCATCTGTAGTAGTATGATCAACCAAAATATCGACACCTAATAATCTCTGTGCTAGGTTAGCCCAATCCCCACTGGTGGGTCCAATAGATGCTTCTCCCTGAATAGGAAGACAGAGTAGCACTGCCACATCCTCTAAGGTGATAGTCATCTCTCCCTCTGGCAAGTGGAATGTGTGAGTCTCTGGTCTCCATCTCTCGACCAAGGCAGTAAGAAGGGGATGATCAGTGTAAGTGAAATCGGAAACGTCAATGCCGTAGAAGCCAGCATGACGTAAGTATGGTATAATAGCAGTTGGAGGCGCCATGTGTCGAAAATGGTGTGCTCACCGCACCCTAATCCATCGAACATCCCGACCCTTTATCACATCATGAGAAACATGCCTATGCTGCTCGGTGAGGAGTGGAATATCATCCATCTAGAAGCCAGAAAAGGAAATTAGTCTTCACTATAAAATATAAATATAATGTTAATTTTAATAGAATGTTATGATTGGTATAATGAACAATATGTGATGTTTTTTTTAGAAAATGTTAAGTGAATGTCATCATATTTTGGAGAACATTTATCTATCGTGTCTTTATATATGTTTTTACCATGAAAATTATGTTTTTTAAGATATGGTGTCATACATTTATATATATAAACATTTTATCCCGGTTTTGTATGATTTATTAAGATCCTTTATGATAAATGTTTTAATAATTTTTTGTCTTTGATGACAAATAACCTTTTTTTAATAATGTTTTTGTTCTCTAAGATTACGTTCAGATTAATGGATTTAAAAGTATTGAATACCGAGGTTCGTTATTGGAAGGAGAGAAGTTGCTTATTGGAAATGTGAAACAATTATTAAAAAGTTCATCTCTGATATTAAAAACATATAACTGACTACATGAAAAGATCATGTTGGATACAACACATCATTGTGGCTGAGTGTGTGAACTTGATCCAGCAATGTTAGGACATCATTTCCGGTTATGCCCTTCTTGATTACATAGACGATATCTCAACCTTTTCCCTTGTTCTTGAGGCCAATCCATCTCATTTCGTATCCTGTTGGTCTTTGGTCTTCCCCGTGGTCGTAATCTACTGATGTCAGGAATCAGTATGGGCTGGTCTTCAGGCATTGGGAAATATCAAAACTCCCCAACAGGCGTCCATGGCGCAGCATAATAGTTAGAAATGGCCTCCAATCGGTATACTGGATCAACATAAGCTTCCCATGATACGTTCACAGATGCACATGCTACGATGACATGTGCACATGGAAACCTTAATGCTTGAAACTTTCCACACTGACATTGTTTTTCTTATAGAAGTACCACTAAATTTTCACTGCTGTTACCTCTAATGGGGTTACAATACTCTTGAACTTCAAATGACGAGTCTTCCTGATGGATTAGACACACTCGATAACTGGAAGCTTCTTCAATGTTCTTGTCAACATCTCGTTGAAAGTTTTTTCCAAATCTTAGCCCCTGTTGAATCCCATCTGAGGCCAGTTTTTGTCTATCAATGAAGTACTTGACACAATGATAAAATGTCTTCTGAACTAGGGCAGTAATTGGTAGCTTGTGAAGCCCTTTGAAGATGCCATTTATACACTCCACAATGTTTGTGGTCATGTGTCCATACCTCTTCCCCCCGTCATAGGCTAGTGTCCATTTCTCTTTTGGAATCTTCATCATATAATCATACACTTCTTGGTTAGCCTTGCGGATTTCTTCGTAACGCGCCTCAAACCTTCCTTGATCTGGCTCATATGCTACATAAATACGATCACAGGTCATAGAAAATATATTTTTATTTACATTAAAATAGTAAACATCAATGACTACATTGCTTACCAAGACTCGTGATTGCATTCTTCATAGCCTCATTATGGAAGGTTTTTCACACGTTACTAGCAATGTGTCTGATGCAGTATCGATGATGTACATTTGGGGGCCTCCATGAATCAGGATCCTCATTGATTGCCTCATTGATTGCCCTATGTCGATCAGATATCAAACAGACACCTCGAATGCGTGTGAAATGGTTGATGATGCATGCCAAAAACCAGCTCCAAGATTCATAGTTTTCCTTCTCAACTATTGCAAATGCAAGCAGAAGGGGTGAAAGATTCCCATCTTGGGTTGCCGCAATCAACAATATGCCCTTATACTTTCTAGATAGAAATGTTCCATCAATTTGTATTAACTGTTTACTCAAACGAAATGCGGAAATACATGGGAGGAATGCCCAGAATAACCGATGAAATTTTACACGAGATTGATCCAATCGATTATCTTCAAACACATGTTCCTTCGTATTTATATGGTAGACAACTTGGTTGTTGTGGCTCAGCATGGATAATAATTGCGGCAACCCCCAATAAGAGTCATCCCAATCACCGTAGACCTTCATAATTGCCTTCTGTTTCGCTATCCATGCCTTGTTATAAGAAATCTTATAACCAAAAGTTTGAAGTATCCTCTCTTGCACAAGGGATATAGGAACATCATGACAGGTCCTAATCATCTCAACGATAACAGTTGACAGAAATTCGGCATCCAAAGCAGTGTGATCTTGTGTCAAGTTTCACTGAACACAAGAATGAGCTGCCTCAATCTTTGAAATTCTCCATCCACCAAATGCAATTTCTGGAATCGCCCTCAACCGGAATCTACAGTCTTCATCAAATTTATCACACCGTATAACGTATTTTTTTCGACATGATGCCTCAACTACATATCTACAATGCCTCTCAATATGAAATCTTTTTAAGAAGCTCTTCAACACATCCTTACTTGGAAAATCCCTTCCATTATATAATGTTTTGTCTAACTCACTAAACCTGTCCACTATAACTCCAGGAAACTCTATTTCAGGTGTCAGAACATTTTTGTCAAATTCAGGTACACGTTCCATTGCTTTGGACCAAGATTCAAAGGGTGGTGGATGATTTAATGTTGGTCGAGAATATTCTTGAACTACTATACTTAGAGAAACTACTACCTTATCTTCTCCATCTCCCTCCCCATCTCCAGCTCCCACCCCATCATCATTGTCTTCTCCGTCTGTTCCGTCATTATTAAATTCCTCATCTGAAGAATGATTTATATGTAAATATGGCAGATCATCTATGTTTTCCTCCTCCACAACAGGGCGAACATCCTCAATTTCTTGGGATGAAGCTTCTTCAATAACTATTTGTGCATGTCTACGACTTAGAAAATTTTGATGTTGTTGTACATTAGAAACTTCAACATATAACTCCATCATTGCACCATCAGACCATTGGGAAAATAAAGTTCCCGCTTGGACCCAGTGCTCATCAGCAGCCAATGGACAAGCAAGATGCCATAATGTGGCAGGGAATTGCAAATGTCTATAACTAATAGACTTTATCACTTGATGAGGACCGAGATTTAAGCAACCACAGATTCTATCTTGAAGATAAGTTGTGGTAACACAATCAGATGTGTTAACCATAGATGTTTGCTGTATACTATATGAAGCTCCTTGCTCTGTTTGAATAACATTTCCATAGCAGTAAACACAAGCAAACATGTCTCTCTACATGGAAAATGTTTACTGATCACTGAATATGTCAATAATGTTTTTTTACGTGTTAAATAACATTTTTTATCTTCTTAAAGGTATTTTAGTATTTCATGAAGTAAATATCAATCATCTAAAACATATCCCCCGGGAGTGTCAAACCAGGAGTGCAGCAAGGCCCGTTGTCGTGTGCCAGGATACCCCGGGTCAGGCCTGAAAGTTCTTGTCGGGGCTTTCACCCCTAGGTACAGCTGTGCCAGAGCCACATCCACATGTAGTATCCAGAAATGGATTTAATTTCTTAGATAACGACATAAACTTTCATGACACCAAAATTTTAAAACCTTCCTAAATTAAGACACTAATGTTTTGTAGAACAATTTTTTACATTCCTAAAGATATGTTCAATGATCTCTAAAAATAAGATTCATTACAGTGCTGGTTAATCACTACTTAAGTGTCAGTCACTACTTAAGTGCTGGTTAATCACTACTGAAGTGCTGGTTAGTCACTACCTAGGTGCTGGTTAATCACTACTTAAGTGCTGGTTAATCAGTTAGGAGTTGGTCATTCACCACTTAATCATCCCTTAATCTTTACTTAATGACCCCTTAATCATCCGTTAATCGTTAGTTAATGAACCCTTAATTGTTAGTTAATGAATCCTTAATCATCCCCTAATCATCTATAGTTAATCACCCCTTATTCACCCATTAATCGTTAGTTAATCACCACTTAAACATTCCTTAATTACCCCTTAATCATCACGTAAACATTCCTTAATTACCCCTTAACCATCTCCTAATCATTCCTTAATCATTAGTTAATGGCCCCTTATCACCCCTTAATCGTTAGTTAATCACCCCTTAATCGTTACTTAATCACCCCTAAAACATTCCTTAATTACCCCTTAATCACCCCTTAATCACTCCATAATCATTAGTTAATGACCCCTTAATCACCCCTTAATCACTCCTTAATTACCCCTTAATCCCCCCTGTAATCGGTAGTTAATCACCCCTTAAACATTCCTTTGTTACCCCTTAATCACCCCTTAAACATTCCTTAATTACCCCTTAATCATCACTTAATCATTCCTTAATTACCCCTTAATCATCCCCTTAACCCCTTAATCACTCCTTAATTACCCCTTCATTCCTTAATTACCCATTAATTAGTTAATAACCCCTTAATCACCCCCTTAATCATTAGTTAATCACCCCTTAAACCTTCCTTAATTAATGACCCCTTAATCACCCCCTTAATCGTTAGTTAATCACCCCTTAAACATTCCTTAATTACCCCTTACCCATTCCCTAATCATTCCTTAATCATTAGTTACTGACAACTTAATCACCCCATAATCATTAGTTAATCACCCCTTAATCATTTCTTAATCACCCCTAAAACATTCCTTAATTACCCCTTAATCACCCCTTAATCACTCCTTGATTACCCCTTAATCATCACTTAATCATTCCTTAATTACCCCATAATGACCCCTTAATCATCAATTAATCATTCCTTAATGACCCCTTAATCATCCCTTAATCATCACTTAATCACCCCTTAAACATTCCTTAATTAATCATCCATGGTAAATTAACCCTTTAATCATGACTTAATTATTCCTTAATCATCATTTAATTAGTCTATGATTATCTCTAAAATATTAATAAATTATTATTATCCCTAATTATCAATCATTAATAATATTATATTATACATAATTTAATCTAACATTAAATAATTTATCCCTCATCATCATTCATTAATAATATTAAATTACATATACCTTAATCTAACATTAAATATCAACTAATTAAAACATAATTAATATTACTATTTATTTCTTTTCTTTAAATAACTACTACTACATCCTTAAATATTTAAAATTAACTAATTACAATTAATTAAATAAATAACTTTAAAATAAAAAAACACCTCTAAATGAAGCTTGACCCAAAAATCGTGTACTCCTTGCATCTCAGGAAGCACCACGAAAGAAAAATCAACTTAGAGAGAGGAGCTCTCAAAATTTTAGAGAGAATAGGGATTTGTGAGTGAGGAAGGATGGGTGGGGCAGCTTCCTTTTATAGGCATATTTTTTGCGAAGGCAGCAACTGGGAAGCCACCTTCGGCCATTTAAAACACGAAAGGCGGATCTTCCAAAGCCGCCTTTCACAGAAAAAATGTCGAAAGGCGGGCACTGGTGTGCCGCCTTTCGTTTCCCCAAGGGCGCAAGGCGGTTTCTGGAGAACCGCCTTTGGCCCGGCGGAAACTGAACCGAAGGCGGCACATGGTGTGCCGCCTTTAGGATGTAAAAAAATATATTTTAAACCTGGTTTTATTTTTAAATTTTTTTTAAAAAAAATGTAAAAACAAAACTCATGGTTCGACGTAGATCTAACGAAATCGAGGATCAGAAAGACGACGCCCCCACCCCTGGTGCAGCGACACACTGAGGAAACATAGAAAACCCGGGGATAATAACCTCTCAGTGATGGGAGGACATTCGTGGGCTCATGATTAAATGTAGATAACATTGTTTTAATGATAGTAAATTATATAAAAGTTCAATGAAACACAATTTAAACTTTTTTTAATTTTTTGAAGTAGCCAACATCAATGAGATAGATATAAAAAATAATTCTTAAAAGGATTAAGAATAAATAACATGGAAATTTAAGAGAAATAAAATAAAGTTAGTAAAAAAATTATCCTTGAAAAGTTTATATTTTATGAGATAATAATCAAATAAAAATGAGATTAAAAAAAGGAAATTAAAATTCCAAAAAAGAGTAAATTAAATATATTACACTAAAGCGGAAGAACATAGAGAACATAGAGGAACATAGTGGGAAAAAAGATTATAACTTAATGAAAGGTATTAAATTTATATAACCCTTACAAATATGAGAGATTTTAATGTATGAAAAAAATTAAAGAGCGTATATTAAAACACCCTGAAAATATCTACAGAAATATGAGATAAAATAATTTATAGATGTCTAAAATCTTAAAAAACAATTATAAAAGAGACTACTGATAATGAAATTAAATATTAGATTTTAATCTTGAAAATTATGAAAATGACAAGAAGGAAAGTCCCTTTCATATTCATAGATTATAAAATGGACATAATATAAAAGGTTTGAGTTAGTTAAATTAAAAATAAACATTATATTTAGAATAAAATTAATTATGTATTTTAATATTAAAATATATAAAAAATCATAAGGAAGATAGATAATTACAAAGGAATCTCCGTCTAAAGAGGAAAAAGTTATAAAAAGACCCCTTTGGACTTTTTTATTGTATGAGTTAAAAATCAGGGGAAAAAATAATATTAATTAGAATTAAAAATAAATTTAATGAAACTAAAATTATAATAGAATATGTTAATGTTTTACTACAAATAACTTATAATGAAAAATAGGCAGATAATATGAATCTTGAGCCAAAGAAATGAAATTGAGTCAAGAAACCCCTACCTTATATTTTGAATCAATTGCCTACACTTGAGATAATTATATTTTTATCTTTTAATTATTAAAAATATATTAATGACCCATTTAAATATTTATTATTATTTATATTAATCACTTATATCAGTTTATAGCAATTTTTCAGTTATTTTTAGTTCATATTTGACTTTGGTTATTATTAATTTCAACTATTCCATACTTTTTTTGATACATATATCTAAGTTATTATTCCATATTGATGAGTTAAATATATATATATATATATAATAGTCAGAATACTGGAATAATAATGTTATATTTGTTTTTAGAGTTCTCCATTCATTAATTAATATGTATCAGTATGATTTGTAATGAAACTATTTTTATTCATAATTTTATGATTATTTAATCAACAAAATAGAGTTTTGTAAATAATATTAAATTTGGCATATTAACTAGACATAATTATAAAAATAACTTAAATTCATCATATATAATATAATATACAATAAATTAGGTTTTCAGAAACATCATGGATAAAAATTTTACATCATTATTCATATAGGTAGTTAAATTAGACCAAAAGGAATACGATATAATTTAATTTATGAGTATAAACTAAATATAAAATCATTACAATAGAATTAAAATGATATAATTCATATTATAAGGAAGATATAAGTAATATTTAATATGTGGTAGGGTGAGAATATATAATAAAAATAGAAAGAAGGAATCATTACTTACTAAGTAGAAACATGACCTCCTTTACTAACTTTCTTTGGTTTTTATATATTTCATGTTCCTTCTTGATACAAGGGGTTTCAAATTTGAGAGAAATTTTTATATAGGTTAACAAGTCATATATTGGAGGGTAAACTAAATGAGATTATTTTTTTAATTGGTGGAGGAGGGTCCTTTTATTAGGGTTTTTGAATGACATATTTTAAAATATTCATTCGTTAATGTATAAGGAATGAAATTTTGCATGGAAAGTTACACAAAACTAGAAACGTAATAGATATCTGTCATCCAACACGTCATCCACTTAATGTTTGGATTATTTTTTGAGATCTTTTACCATTAAAATATTTGTATTAACATTTTATATTATTTTAACATTTTCCACTATACATCACATTTTAAATCAGTACCTTATTTTTTAATCACAAAATAAAATTTCCCCTGTAATGTTTTGTCCATGATAACTCTATAAGAACAAACTAAATTGATTATATATGTAACCATTGGAATTCCTTTCCAAATTCCAGAGGCTATTAACTAGTTGTCGGGGTCTATGAAGATATTAGGGTGTGTCTATAACACCTATATCATATTTCATAGTAATAGATAAAACAACTAAGTATCACACAAAAAAAATAATCATATTATTATATATGATAAATAAAACATAAAATTAATAATAATATTTGTGGAATAAATAGTACAGTCATACAATAATGATCACCCATTATTCTAATCACATATCCAAATAAATAACACAAAATAATCAAATAAAAGTAGTAGAGGGTCTACTATGACCTAGAGCCTCTCCAACATCCCATCCTCCAATCCCACTAGAGATACTCAGCTCAATAATCAGTTTTATACTAGGCCTAAATCCAAATTATTCCTACCTCAAGTGAACATCTTCTCGGGTTTTGGCATCCCACCTTCTTAACATATCTTTTCATTACATTTTACAAACTGAGGACCATTAATGTCTAGAGTCTTGGAAATCAAGAACAAAATACATGAAAACAAAAAAAAAATTTAATACCCTTGAAAATCCTATTTATAAGTTTATCCTATGTAAAACTACAACATCTCATAACCTAGTGACAAACATCAATGGAAAGGGTGAGAAGAAAGCACAATAAGGAAACAAGGGGAATCAGTTTACTTGTGATATCAATAAGAACTTGATGAAAAACATAAAGACATGAGAAATGGAATTAGAGGAATTTCAAAATGAAAAGAATTTGAAACATAACAATAATATGGGGATAAAACATTTAATTTAGACATTCATGAACATATCACCAATGTTTATCCCTAATGTGTCATAAAAATTATCAAGGTTATTCACCAAGTTATCGTGAAACTTGTCATCTCTAGAGATTAAATTCTTTACACAATGAATTTAAGTTCTATTAAGGATCACCCTTAATATTTCACTATTTTCATGTGATCAACATAGATCATAGTAAAACATTTCATAAATAACCCATATAAGAAAAAAGTAAATGGGTTTCATTTCAAAATCGTGATGTTTTAAAAGTTCTTAAAAACATGATCATTATGTCATTTATAACCAATGGAAAGGGAGTGAGGGTTATATGTATGACAATTCCATAATCAAATAGATAAATTTAATTTATTTATTAATAACACAAAAAATAAAAATTGATTTGGTGATTCAAATAAATAATACAAGAGAATTTTCTGAGAAAAAAGAGAGAGATTTTGAGACGAAAATTCTGCGACATAACAACTATATATCATGGTTTTATAAAACAATAAAAAGATAGGGAAAAGGGTCTCCCATATATAAATGAACAATTTCATAGTATAGGGAAATAATAAAATATAAATTATATCATTGTGTGGAATGACATAGAACATGAAAAGGAAACTTGAAATAAAATAGAAAATTTGATTTCTTTTACGAAAACTAGGCAGCCTAACGACGTCACTTAAAAATATAGAAAATAAATTAATGAGAGAAGACAATGTATATCATAAATTAGGCATGAAATTTACTGTAATAATAATTTATAATAACTTATCCCAACATAATAATATGGAAACTAGAAGGCATAACATTAATGAAATCCTGACTTAAATGAGGAGGGTGGAATGTTCCCTTACCTTGAAGAGTAACATTGAATGCTTGAAGGTTGGGACCTTAGGGGATTGAGGGAACCTTGGGAGGGATCATTGGGAGGTAAAAAGACTATAACTATAGTGATGATAATTTTTAAATAAATTAATGATGGAATGGCATGGTATTTATAGAAAAAGTGAGGGAATATATAATTAATATCCAAGGGACACCTTGTCGGTGGTATTTGAAAAACCATGGGCTCGACCATGGGATTTTCCCTTGGTATTGGCCACTAGGGACACCTCATAGAATATATTACTATTAAAAAGTCTCCCATAATGATTACATCAATTTTACATCATTAATGATGTCATTAAACACTTGAAACTCAAAACTGTATTTTCACTATTCACTGAAAAACAAAACATTTTATAAAAGTATAATAAATTCACCCTAACCTAATATTGATGATCTTAATTCAAAAATGAACTAAATTTTATGAAAATAAATTTTTAAATATTTTTAATTTATATTTTAAAGAAAATCATTATTTATTAAAAAAACAACTCTAAAACTATAACGTATTTTGTAATACCTTGAAAAAGTAATCAAGGTCCTATAAAATTATCGTATAACCATAAGAAAATTAAGTAACAATTTATGATTACATTTTATGAAAATAAATTTTCATTTTAAAATTTTAAATTAATTATAAAAATGTAAATAAAATATTTATGACCCACAAAAATAACCAAACTTATACTACAATCGTTTTTTCACAGTTAAGATGTATAAATTGTATTTATACAATCATTGGTGATGTTTCTATTATTTTTTCCGATTTACTATTAATTACTATTCATAAGGGTATGTAATTATTCATACATTACTATTTATTAAAAATCATGTTGATCTTAATAGAATCTAAATTTCTTATAGATCCCAACTATATAAGACAATTTTTTGAAAGTCATTTCACATTATTAATTATTTAAAGTTTACATGAATATTTTAAAATACCCTTTTTCCAAAAAATTCATCAATAATATTTATCCTATATTTATTCAGACATTTTAAAATCAAAACTTTTACTATAATAAGAAATAAAAATTTTATTTATGTCAAGGGGTTACAAAAAGTATCTAAGGCCTCGTTACATAGCCCCTTATAACACCTGCATAGGACCTAAGTGTAAGGTGTGCTATGGTGATAGAATCATGGGGCTACTCAGACAATATTGCCTAATTGGTGATTTCTATTAGCTTGAACTTCCTCCTTAGGCGATTCCGTTCAAGCTTGCTATGTTGAAGCTCATCTTGGGCTTGGTCTAGAACAAAGCCCAGAGATGCTACCTCCTTCCCATGCTCTAATAGATGGGCTTCATACGGCCCGAGTGTAATGGATGGGGCCATCGACTCTTATTTCTATATTAGTTAACCATGATCACTTGTATTTATAAAAAATAATTGTAACATTAAGAGTTTAGTTTCCAATTATTATATTGACAAACGGTCATATAATAGTCGAAACCCAATGGTATCACTTCATTAATTAAAGGATATACTTTTTTGGAGTATAAAATGAATAAGACACAAATTTAGGAAACAAATATTATCCAAAAGTTTGGGTTGTTACATTCTTCCACCCTTAAAAAATTTCTTCCCCAAAAGTTTAACTCATACCCTAAGAAGAGAAAAGGTATGGGTTCTTCTACCTCATAGACTCCTCTGTTTCTCACGTGGCTTCTCCACATTTGTGGTTCTTCCAGGATACCTTAACAAAGTGGGTAGTCTTGTTGCGTAAAACCTTGTCTCTATAATCCAAGATCTCCACCGGCTGCTTCTAATAAGAGAGGTCATCTTCCAGTTGTACCACCACTAGATTTAGTACATGTGAATGGTTATGTATGTACTTCCTCAAGAAGGATACATGGATCAAATTGAGATATTGTACTAAATTTGGAAGAAGTGAAAGTTGATAGGCCACTACTCCTACGTGATCAAGGATTTCATAGGGGCCAATTTACCTAGTGATGAGCGTCCCTTTCTTCCCAAACCTCATGACTCTCTTCCTTGGTGAAATTCAATAAAAGAATTTATCACCAACATCGAACTCCAAGTCCCGTCAATGGTTGTTAGAATAGATCTTTTGCTGACTCTAAGCAGCCTTAATGTGTTGCTGGATAAAATGGACCTTTTTTTCATTTCTTACACAAGATCAGGCCCAAGAAGCTTTCTCTCACCAACTTCATGCCAACAAGTTGGATTTCTACATCACTTATCATATAGAGCATTATAGGGTTCCATTTTAATGCTTGAGTGGAAGTTGTTGTTGTAAGAGAACTGAAATAAAGGGAGATGTTGATCCCATCCACCTTTAAATTCCATTGAGCATGTTCTTAGCATATCCGCGAGTTTTTGAATAGTCTTTTCAGATTGGCCATTAGTTTGGGGGCGATAGGTCGTATTGAAATTCAATTCAGTGCTCAGAGCTTTTTGAAGACTTATCTAGAATTTTTATGTGAACCTTGGATCACGATCATATACGATAGAAAGTGGAACTCCATGCATCCTTACCACTTCCTTCACATAAATCTTGTCAAGTTGATCTGGAGTGAAATCATCTCGAATGGAGATAAAATGGGCAGTCTTGGTGAGATGGTCCACAATGACCCATATCGTATTGTTTCCTTTGGATGTTTTTGGGAAACCAGTGATTAAGTACATAGTGATATTGTCCCACTTCCATGTTGGTATGGGTAGTGGTTGCAATACCCCTTTACAAAGTTGTTCCTCTTCCATCACTTGATGACATACCGAGAACCTTGAATTGTTGTCAGCAATCTCCCTTTTCATATTATCCCACCAATAAAGATTACGAAGTTCCCTATACATTTTTTTTCTTTTAGGAAGTGTAGAGAAAGCATAGATATGAGCTTAATCCATAAGCTGCTTATTTATTTTAGGAATAGATAGAACACATAGTCATGTATGGAATTTCAGTACACCTTCATGATCAATATTGAACTTAGGAAACATCACATCCTTCATAGATTCAAACTTCTTTTGTAACAAAGGATCTTATTTTTGAGATTTCTCGACCTTCTCTAGTAATGAAGGTTGATAAATCATTTGGGATAGGGTTGATGATGTTCCTTTCCTTATAATTCCCATGTCCAGCTTTACTAGTTCATTAATCAAAGGATCTAGTTGAATCCTAATAATGGAGAGAACAACTGGGTCTTTCCTTCTTAATTCATCATCGACATTTTTTTTCTCTTCTTGGATAATAATAAATTGAAAAATCATAGTCTTTGAGAATCTCCAACCATCACCTCTGTCTCATGTTCAATTCCTTTTGTGTGAAAATATACATCAAACTATGGTGGTCTATGTATATATCACATTTCTCCCCATAAAGATAGTGCCTCCATATCTTCAGAGCAAAAATTACTGTAGCCATCTCTATATCATTTGTTGGATAGTTCTACTCATGAATCTTCAACCGTCAAGATTCATAAGCAATGACATTGTATTGTTTTCATGAGGAAGAACCCAAGATCTTTTAAGGATGCATCACTAAAAATATTGAACCCTTATCCACTTGAGGGTAGAGTTAACATGGGTGCAGTAACCAATATATTCATCAGCCCTTGGTAGCTTTCTTCATACTATTTTGTTCAGATGTACTTGACCCCTTTTCGAGTTAACATGGTTACTGGATTAGAATTTCATGAATTTTTTTTCAAAAACCTCCTATAATATCCCACTATTCCAAGGAAAATATGAATAACAATAATTTTTGTAGGCTAAGGAAAATCCTCTACATATTTTGTCTTTGCAGGTTCAATTGTGATTCCTTCATTGGTAACAATGTGCACCAAGAAAGAATCTTGTTGTAACCATAATTCTCATTTTATGATCTTCCCAAAAAGCCCCACCTTCCATAAATAACCCGTAGATGATCCTCATGCTCCTCGCAAATTTTGTAATATATCAGAATATCATCAATAAACACTACCACAAAGTAATCAAGGTAGTACTTAAAGACTCTATTCATCAAATCCATAAAAATATCAGGTGGATTAGTCAGTCCTAAGGGAAAAACAACAAACACATAATGCCCATATCCTGATTAGAAGGCAGTTTTTAGAACATATTTTTTATTTACCCTCAACTGATGATAACCAGATCGAAGATCAATCTTAGAGAAGAATTAAGCCCCATGAAGTTGGTCAAATAATTCACCAATTATTGGAAGAGGTTATTTTTTCTTCACTGTGATCCTATTCAGTTATGTATAATCAATGCACAGACACATTGATCCATCCTTCTTATTCACCAAGGGAATTAGTGCTCCCCAAGGAGACACACTTCGTCGGATAAAAAACTTCTCCAAAAGATCTTGGAGTTTTTTTCTATAAATCCTCTATCTCCACATTTTCTATCTTATACATGGTCTTTGATATCAGATGAGATCCATGTATGAGTTCAATGAAGAACTCTACCTCTCTTTCTGGGGGAGGTCTAGGTAACTCCTCAAGATATATGTCAACATATTCTGGGATGATGTGGACCTTTTATATCCTCAAACTATTATTTACTTCCTCTTCTTCACCGATAAACTTCCGAAAGTAAGATATAAGAGGTTCTTCTAGAAAAGGATCAGGTTGAGATATCTCTCCATGGAAGATAATTGTTGGTTTTCCGTTCAATACTACTGATATTTCCTTGCTTCTACATCTGATCATAGCACAATACATTGAGATAAAGTCCATCCCTAGTATAATGTCGAATTCTAGCATGGTAATGACTACTAGATTTGCGATGAGATTATGGTCACTAAAGTTAAAACTAGAGATTCTAAACACTAACAATTATTGGATAATCCCACCAGAAGTCTTGACTGCTAAGTATACTTTTAGAAAATCAGGGGTTGATTCTAAATTCATTGCAAACTTGGAGGAAATAAAAGAATGAATTGAACCAGAATCAAACAATGTACATACTATCTTTGAGAGAACAACAAGAGTACCTACCACCACATCATTTGGTGCTTCAACTTCAGCCATAATGATTGAAAAATTACAACCTTGTTCCCTTGGCCATTACTGATGCTGATGGTGATTTCCCTCCACTACCCTCATATTTGGATAGTGATTGGAAATGTGCCTAAGTTGTCCACACTTATATATTTTGACATGAGGTAGGCCTGCACCATCTTCCCCTTGTTGTTAGTGTTGGGAAGTTGTGGCTTCACCTCATTATGAAAATTATGCACAATGTGGCCATCTCTACCACACTTTTAACACTTCCCTATCTTGAACAAGAAATTACCCAAATTCTTCTTCCCACATTTATTACACATGGGATGCTATACTTTCTTGCCTTCTCTTCCATGATCAAAGCTCCTCCCTAAGCTTGGATCTGTTAATATTTTCTTGTAATTGGATTTAAGAGACCATTGCATCTCACCAAACTCATGGTCGACTTTCGTCACACATTTCCCAATCTCCTCATAGTTATCATAATCTTGGTTGGCTAGATTCTTCTGAAGATGAGTTCTCAGTCCACTGATGAATCTATAAACCTTACCATTTGGATCTATGAAAAAGATAGAGGTGTAATGTGAAATCATTGTGAAGTTCATCTCGTAGTTTCCCACAAATTCATTCTCCTTCTACTTTAGCTCGAGAAACTCTTTCTCCATTCTTGTTCTCATCAATGAAGGGAATTACTTATTAAAGAATATCCCTTAAAACTCTACCCACTCCATAGATTTAACTTCCACTATTGGAATTGTGTTTTTAATTAGTTCTTACCACTAATTATCTTCTCCCTCTAAGTGATAAATATCCAAGGTAACGTTCTTTTGTTCATAACAGCAGAGCCTAGAAAATATATTCTCAATAGAGCTGATACACTATTCATAAATCAATGGGGTGGTATATCCAATGAAGTTTCATGGTCGTTGAATCATAAAGGATTCAATAGAAATTTCTTCCCTTCATAGTGAGATCGGTCTCATAGCTTGCTTTAGGTTATTTACCATAACTTGGGTCAGGTGGTTCATCATTCGTACGAATGTTTCCATTCCGGCTTCCATCAGAGGGCTGTTAGTGCATCATCTATTGCGATCACCATTTGCACGGTTCCTCATATTTACCACCATTTTCTAAAATAATAAAACCTTAGTGAGAAGATTATTTCATTTATGAATCTTTTATCTATACAGTATTTTATGTCCTAAAACTCCATTCTTTATACAATTACATTTATCTATAAATCCTTCATAATGTTTCATAAAAAGCATATGATTAACCAAACATATCCCCTAGGAGTGTCATAAACAACAGTGCAGCAAGACCTGTTTTCGTGTACCAGGATACCCCGGGTCAAGCCCGAAACTCCTTGTCATAGTTTTCACTCCTAGGTACATCTATGCCAGAGCCACATACCTGCTCGTATCCTGACATGGATGTATTTTCCTGATAAACCACCTACTCAATACTCACCAAAATACCAGTGAAGTATTCTTATATGTAAAAATTTATATAGGTTTATTAATAATGTTTTCATAGCATAATATCTATAAATAACTAAACTTTCCTTTGATACCAACGATGGAATCCTGCCTTTTTAACATATCTTTTCCTTACATTTTACAAATAGAGGTCCTTTAGAGTCTAGTGTCTTGGAAATCAGGAACAAAATACCTGAAAACATAAAACAATCTTTTAAATCCACTTTAAAATCCTCTTGAAAATTTCATCCTATGTACAATTACTGCATCTCATAACCTTGTAACATACATCAAAGGAAAGGGTGATCAGAAAGCCCGGTAAGGAAAGCAAGGGAATTAGTTTACCTGTGATATCAATAAGAACTTGATGAAAAACATAAAGACATTAGAAATAAAATTAGAGGAATTTAATAATGAAAATAACTTGAAACATAACATTAATATGTGGAAACAACATTTAATTTAAACATTCTTGAACATATCACCAAGTTTTATCCCCAAGGTGTCATAAAAATTAACAAGGTTATTCACCTAGGTATCGTGAAACTTGTAATCTCTAGAGATTAAATTCTTTACCCAATGCATTAGAGAGCTATCCGGGCACACCCATAATATGTATCTATTTTAATGTTATCCACATAGATAATAGTAAAACATTTTATAAATAACCCATATAGAATAAAAGAAATGGGTTTTATTTTAAAATCATGATGTTTTAAAAGTTCTAAAAAACATGATTGTTATGTCATTTATAACCCATGGAAAGGGAGTAAGGGTTATATGTATGTCAATGTCAAAATAAAATAGATCAATTTTATTTATTGATGAATACCCTTATAAATAAAAATAAATTTGGGTATTCACATAAATAATACAAGATAATTTCTTGAGAAAAAAGAGAGATTTTGAGATGAAAATTCTACAGCATAACGACTATATAACACAGTTTCAGAAAACAATAAAAAGAGAGGGGAAAAGGGTATCCCATCCATAAATGAATCATTTAATAGTATATAGAAATAATAAAATATAAATAAAATCATGGTGTAGAATGACATAACACATGAAAAGGAAACATGAAAGAAAAGAGAAAATGTGATTTCTTTACAAAAATTCAGCAGACTAACGACGTCACTTAAAAATTCATAAAATAGATTGATGAGAGAATAAAGGGTATCTAATAATTTGAACATGAAATGAAAAGTAATAATAATATATAAGAATATCCCCTAACATAAGAATATGGAAACTAGGAGGCATTACATAAAGGAAATCATTACTTAAAAGAGGAGGGTGGAAGGTTCCCTTACCTTGAAGAGTATCTTCGAAAGCATGATGGTTGGGACCTTGGGGGGATTGAGGGAACCTTGGGAGGACTCCATGGGAGGTAACAATACTTTAAATTAATTAAAAAGTATTTTGGAATTAAATTATTGAGGTAATGGCTTGGTATTTATAGGAAATGTGAGGGAATATATAATTAATTTCCAAGGGACACCTCATCAGTGGTATTTGCAAAACTAGGGGCTTGCCCATGGTATTTTCCCATGGTATTATCCAATGAGACACCTAATAGAATATCTAACTAATCACTAGTTGACCCAAATGATTATATCATTATTACATCATTATTAAATCATTAATGATGTCATTAAACACCTAAAAGTCAAAACTATATTATCAATATTCACCGAAAAACAAAATTTTTTATACAAATTTCATAAACTCACCCTAACCTAATATTGATTCTTTGAATTCAAAAATGAACTCCATTTTATGAAAATAATTTTCTAAATATTTTAATTTAAATTTTAAATAAAATCATTATTTATAAAAATACAACTCTAAAAATATAACTTATTTTGTAATACCTTGAAAAAGAAATCAAGGTACTATAAAATTATCATATAACCATAAGAAAATAAAGTAAAAATTTATGATTACATATTATGAAAATAAATTTTCATTTTAAATTACTAAATTAATTATAAAATTGTAAATAAAATATTTATGACCTTCCAAAATGAAAAAACTTATACTTGGATTGATTTTTCACTTTTAAGATGTCTAAATTGTTTTTATACATTCATGGGAGAAGTATCTATTTTTTGGCTGATTTACTATTCATTACTATTCAAAAGGGTATGTTACTATTCATACTTTATTATTTACTAAAAAACATGTTGATCTTATTAGACTAAAAATTTCTTATTGATCGCAATATTAGGAGATGATTTTTTTGAAAATCATTTCACATTATTAATTATTTAAAGTTTACATGAATATTCTAAAAAGCCCTTTTTAACCAAAATTCATAAATAATATTTATCAATTATTTATCCAGACATTTGAAAATCACAAATTTTACCATAATAAGAAATAAAAATTTTATTTATACCAATGGATTACAGAAAATTTTCTAAGGCCTCGTTACATAGCCCCTTATAACACCTTCATAGGATCTAAGTGTAAGGTGGGCTATAGTGATAGAATATTGGGGCGGCTCAGACAACATTGCCCGAGTGTTGATTTCTATCTTCTTGAAATTCTCCCTGAGGTGATTCCATTCAATCATTAGATGTTGAATCTCATATTGGGCTTGGTCTAGAGAGAAGCCCAGAGATGCTAGCACCTTCCCAAGCCCAGACAGATGGGTTTCATACGGCCCGAGTCTACTGGATGCGGCCATCAACTCTTCTTTCTGTATTAGTTATCCAAGATCACTTGTATTTATAAAAAATAATTATAATGTTAGGTGTTTAGTTTCTAACAGTCATATTGAACAATGGTTATATTATAGTTGAAACACAACAATATCACTTCATTAATTAAAGGATATAATTTTATGGAGTATAAAATGAACTAACTCACAAATTTAGGAAACACATATTATCAAAAATTTCAGGTTGTTACATGAGTTCCCATGTGCAATAAAATCTTGGGAGGCGTGAAATTATAAAACTTAATAGGGTACCCAAAATGTTCTCTCTTACTTACCGATATATAATTTCATATATACATGTGAAAGGATCAAATAAAAAATAACTACTGATAATAAATAAATAAAAACCCACTATGGATCCTTATGTTTTTGACACTAATCAACCAAGCCTACTTTGTCTAGTTCTAGGGTATTTGTGAGCATGTCGTGATCCTTGTGACTCCTAATATAATTCAGGCACTAAATCCATCGTAGCCCTAACTAGATCCCAATGATTCTTGGGACCCTTCCAATTATAGTTCAAACATCAAATCTCTAAATCCATGACAACCCTAATATCGAGATTCAAGTATATGGAAGATCCGATTATATTGGTATGAATCTAGTGTCCCATACCTTGATAGTCCAATAAGATGGGCTCTAAACCCATATATTCCACTATCCATATACTCTAGACTCTGGGGTCCCATTCCATGACATTCCAACCTTGTGGGCTTCAAATCCAAGGTAGAAAAAATCATTTGGTCAGGACTCTAGGATTCATTCTAGTGGTTGTTTAAACAAATAGGCTCCAAATCCATGCCATCCACTCTCAGTATTCATGTTCTAAATCCATGGAATCCCACTTATATCACATATCCCTTAAAGTTTCAATCGATGAATTTCCATGCGTAAAATAAATCACATGGGCTCGACAAGTTCCCATACCCAATACCATTTTCCAGATCCCCTTAGTTTCACATGTTTTATATGAATTCTATGGTGACACTCACTACCATCAGACATATACTCTATTAATGTAGGTCGATCAACATGGTACCCACTGGTGTCCCCCAGTCCTTTGATGTTGAGGCACACAACTTGAGTCCTCACTTTTAAAAATCCAAAAAAATAAATAATACCCAGATGATACTAGGTCCCTCAAAATCATCCTCAATTCAGAGTGACATTGCTGGATACCTGGGTACAACACTTGGAAACAATTATGGGATGGACCTTGGCGCATCTCAGTTTCTCAATTCTTACTAATATATTCTATCCAGCAAAACTAATCTATGACTGTATATGGTCGGTCCACCTTATCCTGGTCGTATCAGATGGCCAAGGAACACTGACCCTAAATTTATAATATGTTCCCAATAAAATTAAGTAATCATTAGATACCCATATGGCTCATAATGGATGATCATGTAAAAGACTAAATAAACCCCTTATGAGGGTTCCCTAGGCTCCTAAATAGGGGCCACTCGACATGGTTAGACTCATTTTACTCACAAAGGGTCATACCCCTTTAGAAGAGCACATAAATCATGGGTAAAATATCAATTCAAGTCATTATTCATCTACAATTGAAGAAAACTAGAAAGGCCTGGGAACTTTTTTCCATCCTTATCGATGGATAACTTTTAATAATTAAAAATTAACTTCAATTAATAAATTATTTTAATTAAACACATTAAAACCCTAAGTTGAGTGACCACACATCCCATGAATCATAAACTAATAAAGACTCTTATATATCAAGTAGGTACACCCCAACTAAATTTTAAAGAGAACCCAATTTTTAAGGTTTCTTGATAAATCCCACTGAGGCTTATCATGCCCATTCGGCTATAGTAAAAGCACCGAGGCCCTATCACATATCCAAACCTAAAAATTAATTAATAATAATTGAACTATAATTAATTAATTAGCTGTAAAAAATTATAAACAACTTTTAGTTTATAATTAAAATAAACATAATCTATAAAAGTTCACTAGTTGAGCTCATCACACTGAAACAACAACCAAAAACTCACTAACAGACTATTCCATTCCCCTATCAGCATTCTAAGAAAAATTCATATTATTTGATGAAAAAAATAATCAATTTTTTATTTCAGTTCATATTATTTTAAAAATCACCATGAATCTATAATTTAATGATACCACAAATGGCACTGAGTGCATATTGTCTTGGTACACCCTATACACAAGTAGTAATATATCCCCTTAATGACCAGGAGACTCCACATTGAATTATTGTAATTGGAATTGAAATCCTTAAACTAGGATTCAGAAATCAGAAAATAATGGAAAGGGGGGGGGGAGAGATTATGCCAATGGACATGTATATGCGCCTTAAATTGATGAAGAACTCTTAAAAAATCCCCCCCAAATCAAGTGGGGAGGTGGATCCAAATAGGATTGATCTACTATCTTGTACTGAAAAAACCAAGAGGAAATGTGGGCCACCCCTCTTTAAACCAAAGGGATCAAATGATAATTCTAACCCCTTAAAATTCCCATCTAGATATCTAGTTTGGGTCCATCGGCTAGTCGAACAGGTTCCACCAGCCAATCTGTGTGAATAACAGTGGAACGAGGCCATTGACCAGGCCATAGGCTATCTAGGGTCACACTAGAGGCTAGCATGTGGCTGTAGGATACAACAACCAAACATCCCGTCCACCCGAACCTTCCTCCAATGATCTCCCAATCCTTCTGACTACCTTATAGATCCCATGGAATATCTAGTTACATATGATTGAGGGTTTATCCTTATAAAATTTTTATTACAATGCTCTGATAATTTTTCCCCATCCACAAATTGAATATTCAAATTTTTAGTAAATTTATAAATCATGTAAAAAGATGAGGAATTCCAAAATCCCCACCATAAAACTTTTCATCCATAATAACTCTCGCCAATTATATTTCTATAAAACCTGTTGTAGATCTTTCACTAATTCATCTTCATCTATCAACATCCCAAACCAACCTTCCAAACGTGCTTCTATACCAAAACCTCAAAATTATGGGGCTCAATATAATAAATCATAAGGCAATTCTTGTAACCATTAATTGAACATCAATATAGAAATTTGTTGATCCCATAAATATTGAAACATGCTAACGTATTCATCAAACTTATTACTTGACCATTCGTTCTCCACACGACTTTTCTCATAGAGGTCAATTTTAAGCCATAATTATTCCCATCATCATAATTGACAACTAAAAACCCCATATAGCATTCAAAAAATTCCCCCAATGATTTCCACAATACCCTCACTCATTCACACCCTAGAATTCCATTCCTAACTCTTTTTTCTAATTTAAATCAGTTGAATTTCAATCAAAAAATCTCAAAATGCAGTTGTACTATATTTTTCATAAAAATATCCAATTGATTCAATAAACACACACCTCGTACCTGAAATGAAATTCTTGAAGTGGTGTGAAACACATCAATTCCCACTCTATGTGAGAATACAATTCAAACCACCTTTATCGACTAGTCCTAAAAAAATTAGCTCCAACCACTGATGTGTCACCACATACCCAACTACAATGCCTCCATGACATGTGGTTTCTCATGGGAATCTAAATACCTAAAATGATTTTCATACCTAACAACCAGTGTGACAACCATTGATGAAAAATATTTTGAATAAACCCTCAAAATTATTTCCATGACTTCCAAAACATTCATGGTCTAACATATCTAGATCATCACAAACCATACTAAGACCCCTGTTCATTCTTGTTCTCCATTTGATATCCTTTCCAAATTTTTAATAGTAATTAAATGAGGAATCTAGTATTGCTTGGGTTAATTTATTTATTATTATCATAATTTTGAAATATTCATTCAATGAAAGGTCACATACTGCAATGAAACTTCTCAAATGAGGGTCGCATGTTCATGGATTCCATCTTGCTCCCCACCATAGGTGAATCCCTATCATCACACTACCAAGAAATGTTCATAATCACCATGGCCCATCAGCCATCCATAATTGATCAAATAGAATAGCATGGACAAGCTGGATGAAAAATCCTTTTTCCTGACTTCCACTAAAAATCAATCCATAAAGTGGGTCACCAACCCTAACTAACCAATAGTGGAATTCCCACAAAATGGTTTCCTTCAAAATTATTCTCTAGAACATTCTTAGTAGGTTCCACTTCCAACCATATGTTTGGATCCCTCAATACACCCGCATCAGGTTCTCAGGCTAAAGTACCATAATCAACATAAAACTTTCTATTAGTCCTCAATATACTCACCATCATCGTTGATTCTAATTCCAATAGTTTCAACACATGAATAGAATGAACTATCTTATATTCCCTTAAACATAAATTATGTACCCTCACACACCACATGACCCACCATTCCTCTATAACACACCCTTCCCACTATAGTCTCATCAAACCATTAGTATTAAATCACTAAACAAAGAAGTATATGATCCCACAAAATATTAAACTCCTCAATCCATAAGCCTTTGAAACTCCTATTCAAAAATAGCCACCTTACCTATTCCATGATTCACCACACAATCCCCTCTAATATGAGTCCACCCACCACTATATGTGTCCACACATACTTTATAGTGTCTCAGTATCATTCACATGTTTATCAATAACCTAGAATAATTCCAAACCCATGATCCTCTACCCACATTCTCATCATGCTACTAAGAACATCCACTGTTAATTGGATTAGGAACTCGAATATTCCTTCCTGTAAAATACAATATGGATACTAATGAACTAAAGTTCCTCTTCTCAAGGAAACTAATGAATTACAATTCTAATACCACATAACACCAAAAAAATCCTAAGCATTGTTCTTAGTAAGATCTTACAACCATGATCATGACCACTAAAGGACCCCTGAGCCTAGGAAAACTCCTCAGATGGGTTTCCCTCACCTTGTACAAAGCATAGGCTCCCTACAATACCCATATATAACTAAGGGTCTCTAGGTCTCCCAGCTAGCCTAATTGGATATGTCTCACACCAGGGTCACTATGTCTAACCACCTAGACCATAGTACAAACCCTCTCACCAAGGTTACTGTAATGACCCAAACTTTTAAAAATTGAATTTATTCCTTCTTATAGTAATTTTATCTAGTATAAATACCACTAAATCAATTATAGACCATAATAATATATTTATAAATTATGAATTAATGAAATAAGAATTTCTAATATAAGTTAAGGAACCTATACTGATGAAATAGTAACTTGACCTATAAAATAATAATGAGACACTTATGAATTGTAAACAAGACAATTCAATAGTAACCTCACCAAAAAATGATAAATAAAACTGATCCATCTTAAAAGTGAAAATATGATATAATTATATCATTGTATAAGTAATTAAATATTTTAAAAGTTATCAATTATGTGTCGGTATTAATTTAATTTGTAAATATTTAATTATAATTTTACGATTAATTTAATAATTAAAATTAAAATGTATTTTTTTATGAAATAAATCCATAAATTAATATTTTCATGTCTTAGGATATTAAGATAATTTTATGAGACCTTAATTAATTTTTTCAATGTGTGGTAAAATTAATTATAATTTGAAAATTAGTATTTTTCGAGTAAATGGTGATTTTAATTAAAAGTTAAATTACTCATATTTTAGAAAATTATTTTCATAAAATTCAGTTATATTTTTAATTCAACACGTTGAAAAATAGATAATGTGAAATTTTGGATGTTTTCTTAAGTACTTTATTTTTTTATTAATAGTAAAATATGATAATTTTTAATAATTGTTAAATACATGAATTTTGGAGTCATTATTTATTTATGTCTAATGTAAGAACCTTAATCTAGAAACATCGTTCATTATTTTAATTTATCTAGAGATAATTCTTAAAATATTTATTGTCCTGAGCCAAAATAATAAACTAATGAATTTAATAATGAGAGAACACCCATATCTTTCACTATAAATACCACCCCTCACACCCTCTTATCCTCACACCTCTCAAGCTTCGAGGCTTTCCCAAATTAAGACCAAAAATATCCCCAATCCACTCTCACACATCTATGAGCTCTTGGTCTCATCAAAAGACCAAAACATTTTTCCTAAGGACGTTCTCAAGGAGGATAAATCCTATTCCTCTTAATGTTTCTTTTAATTTCTCTTCAATTTAATTTCTTTTCTTCTGTTATATTAACTGTATCTTATCCCAAATGGAATGATAACTCTATTATGTTTAATATATGGGTTTTCTATCATTTAAATGTAAGACACACCATCAAAATCTATTCTCTCTCTCTCTCTCTCTTATTCTATAAATGAAATTGACACCCGTGATGTTTCAATTTACCGACATCAAGAGAGATACACTTTAATTTTCCATTAACACCTTGAAAGTTGATAATAAAACAATTAAATGGTTTAAATTATATTTTAATGTGTATGTTATAACACTTTTTATGTTCTAGAACTAACATATATGCAAGATACTAAATTATAAAACAAAATGAGTTTGTTGTGATCAATAAACCACCAAAAATTTACCTCAAATGATCATCATGAAATTTTACCTAATGATTCATCCTCATACCATATAAAAAAAATTATATATAATATCATTTAATATTATGTAAGATAATTAATATAATATAATAATAATTCTAGATATTTATCCACATTTTCCATGAACATCCATTAATGTATAAAAGTAAAGAAATCATGGAAACCATGTAAATAAATACTCAAAATGATGAAATGAAACACTATAAATCATATAAAAGCACATAAAATTACATAATAAAACCATAATGAATAAATTTCTTGTATATAAGCTTAGGATTTTTGAATTAATTAATCTGATGTGAATATACATGATATTAAAGTGAATATGAATTCAAACAAAAGGTAAGTGGAATTCTTAAACCAAAGTCTCTTTCTTTAGGGTTTCCCTCTTTCACCCCATATTCCGCATGATCATTCCTTAAAAATAATTTCTTACTAATTATCTTAAATTTTCTAGGATATAAATGTTTTCAACTTGAGTTTATGATAAACACAATGTTTTCCAAAAGAACGCTTCTTTCAAGACAACACACCTTTTACTGCTTGAGATTGTTTCTTATTCACTCAAGGTTGATGATTCATATATCATGTATGTTATTCACTATTTTACATGGGAAACCAAAGTTTATGAATTTATATTTCATTAAGTGATACGAATTTATTTCAATGGGTTATTTTATGTTTAATATTGATGTACATTCTACATAGCTTGCATGATAATGTAAATATTATGATGTGACGAGTACACTCAGAATTATATCGGGAAAAAATTAATGTTATGATGTGATGGGTGAACCTATAATTTTATATCATTCTAATTCATTAGGTAATATCATTAATCACTTGAGAAAATTGAAATATGTGTTAACATGATGCCATATTTGATCACAACTATGTGTAGAAGTTAACCACTAAGATATGATGTTTCATTTTTATTCATTGCCACATTTCAAGCCTTTTCTTAATGATTCATCTGTTGATTATGATTGTATGAATTTTTTATGATAATAATTATTATTCTCACCCAATGTTATATTGTTTCATGTTCTTATATATATATCCTCTTATTGGTCTTTTAGATCACCCATTTTGATGTATTAATTCAGGTGATTATTTGTACTAAGGAGAATGTGAAGACCTTTATGAATCTAGAGAGGAAGGAATTAAATAAATTTTTATGTTTTATTTTGTAAATGTTTTGTATGGTATTAATTATCCTAATAAAACAAACCTTTTAGATCCTGGTTGTGTAACTCTTTTATGTTTTTCATCTTTAAAATTATCTAACAATAATGTACGAAAAGTACAGTCATTATAGTCACATCTCATAGAATTCAAAACAGGCCCTCTTCTAAAAAACCTGTTGAGTCAAAAGTATTCTTATGAGTTTTCTCATTCCTTTATGTTTTCCAAATCCCAAACTTGATTTCTTTAATATTATTTTTCTTACCTTCCTTAATAACTTTTTTCTAAACTTATGAAAGTCCAATTATAATCAGAATCATGTTATTTAATATATTTTATGCTATTTTCTAGATAAGTATAATAAAATTTTTCTTATGAACGAATAGAAAAATGAATCAATGAATACCAGATCCAAACTTTTATTCTAATTCACCCATTTTCCAAATTCCGATTCGCTCATATTTTCAAATGTGATTCACATATTTTATAAATTCCAATTCGCTCAAATTTTTGAATATGATTCACACAGTTTCCCAAATCTGATTCTCTCAAGTTATTGAATCTTATTCACATAGTTTATCAACTCTAATTATTATTTAATTTATAATCTGATTCATAATGTTTGTCAAATTTAGTTCTAACACTTAATCGAAATCGATTCACATAAATTACTGAATCTGATTCTCACATTATCAAATATGATTTCTTGGGTTTTAAGAATCCTATTTCTTATATTTCTCAAAACTGATTAGTTACTATAGTTTCATATTGTTTATATAATCTGATTGTAACATATATTCATTTCTGGTTACATAATAATTCTTCTGATGATATTTTTCTTTATGATAAAATGATTTCATGTAATCTGTCATTTTATGACCGTTGTAAGTGCCAGTTGTAATGGTCCCTTTGAAAGTTCAGGAGGAATATGAATTTGGTAGACCTATTCAACCCTGAGAATCCATTATTATAATAAGTAGACACTAAATAATTTGTAAATAGTGCTCGACAACTGGTTGTATGTCTATATGTTGTAAATTTAATATAATGATACTAGAGTGTGGACTACTTGTTCCTTATGTTTGATTAATTTAGTAAGAGAGTGTCAATATTAAATAAACCTTTTCAAGATATCTCTATATGATTTTATTCATGTTTTTAATTCTTTAATCAAGGGATTCTAGTTAAAGGAAGAGATTGGTTTGAATTATCTTTTTAATAAAGGGATTGCATGTATAATAATACAAAACTTCATCTAATCTTTCACAGATCGAGGGATTACCCAATTGTGGGTAAGACAAAATTTCATGAGAGTATAAATGAATGTAATTTTATCCAAATTTCTTGGATACCCCTCTATTAATGGTTAAAATATTTCAATGAAATTGTTCTACTTTTTCTTTTACAAGATTCTTTAATTTTGTTGTAATTTATTGTAAATAGAAAGCGTTGCTTATTATAAATTATCTATTTGTATAAACTTTGATTTAATATTCTATACTCTTAAATTTATAATATATATTAAGTTAAAATTTTTATCAATTTCATTATTATAATAATCTTTATTGGACCGAAGTTATATTTAATTAATCTTACATAAGAGGGTTTAGTGAATCTGATTTGTTTTTCTTTGGTAAACTATGATTTTTTCAATATTAAAAACAAAAGTTTATAAACATATAATTCACCCCTCATGTAATCTTTCTATATCCATACATATTTTGATCCAAAAATTGGTATTAGAGGAGGTTACCACTGCTTATATATTTTTTTACATTACATTGTAAACATAGTTATATCCCCTTTATAAACTCTTTGTTGATAAATATTTTTATACACTGACATGTATCATGGAAAATTAATTTTTTGTATTATTCTAAAGATTAATGGTTTTAATATTAGATCAATAAAAAATTTGAATCCTGAAAGACCAAATTTTTTAGGGTAATAACTATGAAGACTAGAGAGAAATAATGACGATGCTTGTCACTAATACCGGTGTTGATAACTTTGTAATTCTTATTGCAGAATACAAAATTCTTGATAATGTTGTTAGAGAATTCAAAAATCAAGAGAGACAAGAATATAAACATAACTATAAGGTATGAAATACATTACCGTGTTCAAAGAAAATAAATATATACATCCAGATATCATCTTGTGAAGCAACAATAAAATTTGGAAGAAACTTGAGATTACTCATTTTGGTACATCTAAAGAAATCAAGCCCAGAAGAGCCATGATTAGAGAAGGCTTCCTTGTTTTTGTTTTTCCATATAGACAACCTGTAACTAATGTTAAATAGAAATTTATGAATATTATAAATAGATTAAAATAAATGGGATTAAATGTATTAGAATATTATATTCTTATGGAAAAGATCAAAGACATCATACCAAATGAATGCGAGTCAATGAGAATAGCAGTTGAAGAATCATGAAAAGTTACAAATGTTACTCTTAATGAGTTATTTGGAACTCATCTACAATATGATAAAAGATTGATGAGAGATGATGAAAATGAAAAAAAATAATGGAAGTGTTTCTTTTAATGAAACCTCAAATAAGATGAAATTGAAGACACCTGAGAAAATAGTGATGTCAACAAATAAGAATGTTATGGTTCAATCAAACTCAAGTGAATCTAAACATTCAGATAATGAGTTATCTAATATTGCTCAGAAGATGAAATAGATTGTTAGAATGAAGTATTTTCTATACAAAAATAATAAAAATGAAAACATGGAAAAGAAATATTTAGAAGTCACATTATATGAATGTAAGAAGGAAGAACACATCAAACTGGATTGTCCAATGCTTAAAATAAAAGGTAGAAAGGTAGTTATTAGGAAAGGAATGAAAAAATTTACTACCAGCCTAAAATAAATAAATTTATAAATGAAAATAATTCATGGAGTGGAAGTGGTGGAGATTCATATGATTAATCCTCAGATATTGAAAATTCCAGACAAAAGAATATTGGACGTCGTTCCATAATACATTTTGAGAATCAATGTTTCATAGAAAAGGTGCACACCACTGACTCCTTGACCAATATTTCTTTAAATTATATTTATAATGATGAAAAAATATTATAATTTTTTGGTTAAAGAATCTTACTCATCATAAGGAAATTATTTACCTTTATTTGAAAAAGTTTCTATATTTAACAAGTTACTTGAATGTGAGAAATGTAAAATTTAAAAAAACATAAAAATGGAAATGTTTGAATTAATGTTTTAACAAAAAATTATCAGATCATTCAAAATATAGTGATGAAAAATATTTTGAAATCATTTCTATTTCTAAAAAACATGACTATGTTAATTATTAAAAGGATAAACTTTTTAAGGATCATGAAAATTTTGTTTCTGAGAAACAAAATTGAGAAAAAAATCAATTCTGGAAAAATTACTTGTGAGGATAAAAATTTAGTCATTAGACTAAAATATAAAATCTTTTCTCTTAAGAAACATTTATCAAACATTACCTCTAGTAATGAAGAATTTGATAAAATGTATAAAAATTTCTTCCTCTATGGAATAGTTCGGGAATTGGTTATTCTCATTTGAAACCATTTTTTTGTAATAACTATTTTGTTCTCAAAAGTTACCCATTTTCACTAAATGTAAAAGTGGTGGACATTGGAACAAAAATTGTTCATTTACAAAAATGTAATCCTTATTAATTTATAAAACTATATTTTCTAAAAATATGTGGTTTCTTAAGATCATACTTTATAAAATATTTGCATCCAAGAAAGTATGGATTCTAAAAATCGAATTGTTTTATTTTAATGAAAACAAAGGAAGTACCAATAGAAACACATGTTACATATATAGTGGTTGTTCCTGGTATATGATTGCTAACAAATAATTCATAAAAATGATTATTGATATGAAGGATGTAAGGGTTTTCTTTAGAGATAATTCTCAAGGATAGATCATTGGTATATGTGACATAATTCTTTTTGGAAAAGCTATAATTTCAAATGGTTTATTTTTAGGGGTCTTAAGCACAACCTTATAATCCTAAGTCAATAATGTGATGAATGTTACCTTGTGAATTTTAGGAATGATAAATACCTAGTACAAAATTCCAATGATGAATATATTCTTTCTACCCATCGACTTGAGAATGTTTACACACTTAACATAAAAGACCTTAGGTTCCAAGACTTACCTTTCCATAGTGTAATTGAAGATCAATCATGGTTATGGAATAGAAGGTTATGATACACTAACCATAATAACTAATGAAAATTGACTATGAAAGGACATGTTAAGGATATTTCGGATCATATATTTGATTCTTCAAAATTCTATAACCCTTGTCAAAATGGAAAGAAACATAAGTCAAGATTTAAATAAATTATGGAAGTCTCAAATAACTAATTATTTACAATTAGTGCACATTGATCTTTTTATTCCTACAATTACTGGAAGTATAAGAGGGAAATACTCTATTTATTTCTAGTTTATGATTACACTAGATTTACATGGGTCTATTTTCTTGCAATGAAATATGATGACTTTCCTTATTTTAAAACATTTAAAGTCAATGTTAAATATGAGAAAAACCTTCCATTGATAACTATTTGTAGTTATCGTGGTGGAGGATTTGAAAATTCATATTTTAAAACAAAATTAATAAAATGGAATTACACATAAATTCTTATCTCCAAGAAATTCTCAGAAAAATGGTGTTTTTGAAAGAAAAACTGAATTCTTCAAGAGATATCATGAACCATGTTAAGTGAATACTCAATTGCTAAATATTTTAGGGCTAAAACTGTTATTACTTCTTTTTATACTATAAATATAGTTTTTATAAGGCCATTTATTAATAGAAAACCTTATGAGTTATGTATTAGCCAAAAAACAAAAATAACATACTTCAGAGTAGTTGGATTCAAAGTATTCATTTAGAACACAAAATATAACTTACATAAATTTTCACCCAAATCGGATGTAGTAATATTTTTAGGTTATTCCACTACCTCTTCTCATAGAGTTTTTAATAAAAATTAATGCACTATTGATGAAATAGTACATGTTAAATTTGATTAAACATTTCCTTTTTTAAACAATACCAACCTATATCTTCATATGTTTTTTTTTCAAAATTATTTATCAACCATTGATAGAAGAATCTTATAATAATGAGAATACTCTAGAAAATATTTATGAATAATTCACCCTAGAAAAATTTCAACCTAATGTTGATGATTTTTTTACAAAACTCAAGTTAGTTGTTTCTTATGAATCATCCGAGTAATAGTATCATCGGTGATATAAATAAACTCGTAAGGATTAGATGTTATATTAGAAATTAAGTAGAGAATCTAGAATTTATTTCCCAATTCAAACCCAAAATTCCTGATGAGTATTTAGGTGATGAATATTTTATTAAAGATATGCAATATGAACTAAATGAATTAGAAAGGACCAAAGTCTTGATGTTGGTCAAAATACCTATAGAAACCTTTGTAATTGGAGTAAAATGGGTCTTCAAAAATAATTGTATTGAAAATGGAATCATTATAAGAAATAAATAAATATTATTTTCTAAAGACTATAATAAAAACAAAGAAATAAAACATGAATAAACCTATGCTCCAATAGTTAGACATGAATCTATTTGTATCCTATTAGTCTTTGTAGCGTTCTTTAAATTCAAACATTTTCATATAGTTATGAAGTGTTCTTTCCCTAACAAATATTTTCAATATGATGTTTTTACAGAATAGCCTCGTAGTTTTGAAAAAAAACATCCTGAAGATGTATTTAAATTTCCCAAATTTTATATTGTTTTAAACAAGCACGTATAACCTGATATGATAGACTTACATGATATTTGTTACAAAATAGTTTTGTTAAGGGAACTACTGATCCAACCCTTTTTATAAAGAAATAAAACAATTTTTTTTTGATTGTTCAAATTTTTGTTTATGTAATTATATTCAAATCAACTCAATAATATTTAATTGATTCATTTGATTTTTATTAAATTTGAGTTTGAAGTGAGTATGATGGATGAGTTATCATTCTTCCTTGGTTTTCAAATATCTTAAAAACAAGAAGGAACCTATATATCTGAACATAATTAAATTAAATATCCTCTTAAGTAGCATGCATATGAAAATACTAAAAGTATTAGTACACCACTGTGTACCTAGAATTACCTTGATCTTGATGAAGCTAGACAACTAGTGGATCAAAAAAATATTTATAGGAATGATAGGAAATTTAGTATACTTGATAGCTAGTCATCAATACATATTTTATCCAGTATTCTTATGTGAAAGATATCAAGAAAATCAAATATAATCTCATTTAAAATCCATGAATTTTTTTGTTTATTTAAATTTAAATATGGATTTGAGACACTTTTATTCTTCTTGGAATTATTTTGAACTAAAAAAATTTTCGGATGCTGATTTTGGTGATGGTAAAATGGTTAGAAAAAATTATATTTAGAACTTTTCATTTCATAGGATATTCATTAGTTTCTTGGTCTTGTAAGAAACAAAATTCGGTGGCACTTTCCACTACCGAATCTAAATATGTAGCAGTTTGAAGCTGAATTTGTAGCATCTAGAATCCATTTTACTCAAGTATTATGGATGCAACATACACTCACTGATTATGGAATGAGCTTTACTAAAACTAAAATACTATGTGATTACATTAGTGACATATTACTAAGAAAAAATAATTCACATCACTCATGTAAAAAGCTTATAGATATTAAAAATCACTTTTTTAGGGACCACACACTTAAAAAAGATATTATTTTACAATTTATCAGAACGCAAGAACAACTTGCTGATATTTTTACAAAACCTTCACCTTTTGATAGATTTGAAAACATTAAACAAAATTTAGAAATTATAATTGCAAGGTAATCATTCATTTACACCTTTTTTAAACTATCTCCTTACACAAAGTTAGTCCTTTTCATAGGTGATGCATATTTGAAATTTTTTATTTACTTTTTGGATCATATCAATTTTTTTCAAAACCAATAAAAAAAATTTTTTGGACTCTAATTATTTATTTGTATTGTATAATTTTTTTCCTTATTCATTCTTCAAAACCTTCTTATTGTTATAAAAAAATCATATTTAAAACTTCTATGAACAATTTATTTCAAATACTAATAAGTCATCTCAGAACTCCAAAAGGTACAATTTCCTTCTTATCACATCTTAAATTCAACTTTTTATATTGGTATTTCATTTTATTTATCAAAATCATTTTTTTATTAAAACTATTTTTTATTGAATCTATTTGTTATACTTAAAACCCCAAAAATTCGGAACTTATAAAACCTTATTCAACTTAATCACAACCATTAAATCATATCGGTCTATTTTCAACTGTCAGATTAATCATGGAAGATGAATCGTCACCTCACCGCTAATATATAGAATGGGACCCCCGTGTCCCACATTTATCTCCACTGTCTTCTATGTGAGCTGCTTCCAATCTTCAAAACCCTCAGACCAATTTATTTTCATTTCCTTAAATCCGAATGTCTCTATCGTTATCTTCTCAAAGTTCAATGCCTATGTCAAAGGAATTAAAATTGGTTTATATTTTGATAATGGTTAGTTGATAAATATTTATTTCTCATCTACTATTATTTATTAAGTAAGATCATAACGTTTTGAGGATGAAAATCTATCAGTATTGTGAAAAAATTGGAGATCATGATCTAGTAGATTCAGAACAAGTTATTGAGTTTTTTGAGTTAGTTTAGTTCTTTATAGAAGGAGGAAAAGATAAGGTACAATTTAAATGTTATGGAAAATAATACTCAATGTCTTTAACGAAATCATCTGACATCCTATAAATATACTTTGAAGCAGAATCTTTCTATCCTTCTCAAAAACTTCCATAATCATATGGTTCTTTAAATATTTAGAAGGCTATAGAATCAATTTTTCTTTTGTCAATAAATAATCCAAAAAAATTTCATCTCACCTCCAACAATTGGATTATTGAATTATGGATGCATGGGTTACTCGTTACGATAAAATAAGTCAGAGATACCCTCAATGTAATATATGTATTCATGATATGTTTTCTTGTAAATCATAGAATGATAAACATGATGGGATACATCTTATTGACAATCATTAATATGAAGGATAGATCGATCAAGTATCAGATCCTTTTGTTTCTAGAAACCTTATCCAAGTTGTTAGTTAATTGCTTTAACTCTTTAAATTTTCCTTGTATATTGAAGCCAATGAAGATAAATATTCTTATATTAAGTGAAGACACAATTAGTAGAATGAAATATTATTTTGATGATAAGACTAAAGAATTTTTTTATTTATCTAGAAAGGTAGGTCAAGTTGGAGATAGTTTTAATAAATAGATAGCTGAGCCTAAGAAAAGAAAACCTCAATCCTCTGAACCGTAAAATTCAAAGAAGCAGAAATCTTATCGAGATAAAGTTTTTGCAAAGTGGATACAAGAAAAAGACAATATAAATGAATTATATCTGATATTTGGGTTAAATCTCATACAAGAATTTTTTTTGAAAGTATAATGTATTTATGGACAAGAAAAAGAATCAATAGATAATAAGTTGAAAAAAAATGTTTTTTAAAGTAGAGTTGTGAAAACATTTATTGAAACTATATAAAAAGAACGAGAAGAAATTTTTGTTCTAGAATGCTTCTTTCAACAATCTTTACATTACCCTAAAAAACTAGGTTCCATGGTGATAGAGGCTACACTAACATATAATAGAAAAGAAGTAGTTTCAGCTTTATTTCCAAGTGTTGAAGAATAATCTCAAGAATGAGATGAAGCCAATGATGAGAATGAAACTAAGGATGTGATTCATGAAATTGAAAACATTTAGAAATATACCCAATCCGACAAAATTTCATTATGAAATTTCCAAGATTACTCTTAAAATATTTCAATAGTAGAAAAGTCCCTTCATAAATCTGATCTCCAGAGACAGATGTCAACCTTATCCCAGAAAAAAATGTCACTGATAGTGAAGTTCCAAAAGTACCTTTTGATAGTGATTATGATAGTGATGATGATGGTGATATTGATGGTGATGAAAATGGTGATAATGTTGAAGACAACATTGCCCAAATTTCTTATAAAATACAAACAAAAAATAAGACATAAAAATCTAAATCAAAGAATGAAAAGAGAATCATATAGATGATCGGACATCTAAGAAAAATCAACCAGAATCAAGAAAACTCGTCATCTTCCATGGGAGAATATTTCAATGTTAAATATTTGAAGAAATTGGTAAATACTATTGTTTAATTTAAAAATATTGAATCAAGATTTCAAGTAATTCAAGAATCTTTAAATAAAATTTTAGAGTCAATAAACCTTCTGATGGAGAATATGATCAAGCTTGAAGAATATTTCAAATCCTTTGTGGAAATTTATCATTATGGTAGGAAATAATATAGGGAGATGACCAAGTGGTAAAGAGAGATCAATCATTATCTTAATGTTTTTGTTGATATGTTTGATTCAATCAAGAATTATTTAAATTATTTTGATGACTTTATCAAATAACTATCAAATATATTTTTAGAAAAGATGAATAATAATGAAGGCATTCAGTTGCAAGGAGTGAAACATTTAAATGGAAATTTAAATTTCATCGTATCTGAGATCAAAACATTGATGAATGAAAATGATGATATGATTTAAAAATCCAAATATCACGAGGAAAATATTAAACGTTATGAATAAAATATTCAAATCCTTGAAAAGAACAATCATTATCAAGAAGTCCTCTTAACAATGTTTTAAGAAGATCACAAAGAATGGATGAAGTTGAAGGCTATAGTTAGATCCTTAATGTTGAAGAAGGATTTTTTTGTCTCTCCAAAAATTTTATTGTAAAAATATTTCATAATCAATTAGCAAATTTTATATTATTTTGTATTGATTTTTGCCTATCCATTTTTCGGTACATTATATTCTCTCCCTTACATTTTCTATATCACAAAGGGGGAGAGTGTTTAAGAATATTAAAGAAGGTATCCTTAGGAAAGGGTGATATTTCTTTAAGAATGGAAGAGAATATATTAAATAAAATAACACAATCCTTAGGGGGAGTTTATATCTTAAGGAGGAGTTATTCATATTCATCTTTCTAGGATTCATAATCTCAGGGGGTGATAAGTTTTTCTTTTATAATCAAATATTATTTTGTCGATATTAATACCATTTTCTTAAAAAATATTTTGTTCTTTACAAAAATGGGGAGATTTTTGAGTCAAAAGTTTCCTTAAAACTTTTCTCATTCCTTTATTTATTGTAAATAAAAAACCCATTTCCTTTAATATTATTTTTCATTCATTTTATATGAATTTTTTTTCTAAACTTATGAAAGTCCAATTATAATCGAAATCATGGTCTTAAATATATTCTATGTTAGTTTCCAAATAAGTCTAATGAAATATTTATTAAGACCGAATATAAACTAGAATCAATGAAAATCAGATCCATAAATTTAATCAGATTCACACATATTCCCAATTCTAATTCACTCAGAATTTTTAATCAGATTCACATAGTTTCTCAATTCTAATTCACTTAGATTTTCGAATCCAATTCACATAGTTTCGCAATCCTGATTCATTCATATTATCAAACCTGATTCACACAGTTTCTCAATTCTGATTATCCCAAAAATTCAAATTTGACTCATAGAATTTCTTAAATTTTATTCACACACTTTATCAAATTTGATTCTCTTAAATTACTGAATATGATTCTCACTTTATAAAATATGATTTTCATTATTTTAAGAATCCAATTTCTTATCTTTCTCAAATCTGATTAGTTACTATATAATCTTATTGGTCTTATAATCAGATTCAAACATATGTTCATGTATAGTTACATAATAATATTTCTCAATATATTTTTCATTAGGCTAAAATGATACCGTATAATATTTTATTTTATGACTATTTCAAGTGCCTCCTCTACAGGTCCCTCTAAAATTTTAGCAAAGATATAACTATTGGTGACCTAGTTAACTGTTGGATTCCACACCTATAAATACCTATTCACTTCATAATTTTTAAATAGGTATAAAAAACTATGTGTGTGTCAACATCCTATAAATTTTATCTTATGATACAAGAGTTTGAACTACTTGTTCCCTATTTTTGATTACTTTAGTAAGAGAGTCACAATCTTAAAGATACCTTATCAAGCTTTCTATTTATCATTTTATTCATGAATTTGATTCTTTAATCAAGGGATCATAGTTTAAGGATGATAGAGGTTCCGTGTAACTACTTAATCGAGGGCTTGTGGGGATAGAAAGATAGAATCTGCATCTGATCTTTCACGGATCAAGGTATTACACTTTTTTGGGTAAGAGATACTTTCTTGAAAGTATAAATCAAGGGAATTTTTTACAAATTCATTAGATACCCTTATCTTGGAGGTAAAATAATTTATTTCAATTATTCTACATGTTCTATTACTAGTTTACTTAATTCCACTAATATTTCTTATAGATAGAATGTGTTACTTATTATAAATTATCTATTTGCATAAAATATGATTTAATATTCTATACGCTTTAAGGTAGAATCTATTTTTAGATAACATGTGTATAAATTTCATTAGGATAATAATATTTATATAACCCAATTTATTTTTAGTTAACCATACATAAGTGAGTTTAGTGAATCTAATTTTTTTAACTTTGGTAAAAAAAATTTCCTGAGGATTAAAAATGAATGTTTTTAATCATACAATTGACCCCTCTTGTAATTGTGATATGTTTATAAATATTTCAATCCAAAAAATCCATATAATAAAAATGAAAAAAACACGTATCTCAAGGACCTCAACATATTATATGCATCAAATTCCAACTCATCCACCCGTAAGTACGCCAGCTCTAAAAAGAATATCTACATATAATTCCCCTAAATGTTTACTCTCTCACCAGTCATGGTCATATTCATGGATAAGTATAATGACTCATCCCAAATGACCCATTCTGACAAAATGTAACTAGAAAGTCCAATTATGTATAATTTCATTCTATGTTATTTTGGAAAACACCATATAGGTTGTTATTGACACATTAAAAAATTGAACATAAAAAAACTCATAACAAAATGGGTCTAGTGCTAAGAAAAAAATACCTATACCGACCCACTAGGGCCATTACACTATATATGACTCTAGACTGTATTTTTATTATCATTATTGATCATCTCATCATATATTACCATGACCTATCATCATAAAGGAATATGAATAATTTTTGTCTAACTCGATAGAATTTCACTATGTTCTTATTCAAGAAAACATCTCTTGAATAGATTTTGAAATGTTAAAAAACTAATCATCAATCATTAATGAAATTAGACACTATCTGGTCTATAAGTAATGTGAACACAATGTGCTTGATATAATACAATATATGATTCCTTCCTATACAGGAAAAGAATCGGAATAAAAAACTAATCATTCAAATAAACATCTGATTCATCACTCAATGTGAAAATAATATACAACAATAAAATCGAACACCAAGAACATCAATTCCATCCTTGGTATTCTAGACTTCTTTCTAGAAAAATTGTTTCTGATATGCCTTCGCCATATACATCATAGGAATTGAAATATACATATGTCTCCAAACTAGAATTTCAAAAATAGTAATTAAAATTTAAAAGTATGATTTGATTCTAATTTTTAACATCTATGCTCGGATTACTATAGGAACAATAACAAGAATGGTTCATCACATGACCTTGGGTCTGCATCCCTGAATGATAAGAGTTCCTAACTACCTTGGGTGTATAAGGAGGTACCATGGGGAAGTTATACCCCTTGTATTGGAGTTCACTATAATAGATAAAATAACCAATTATCATAAAATAATAATAAATAGATGTGTGTGCAATAAAAATAAACCATCCAACCCATTATAAGAACCCTTGCAGAAATAGTACAGTCATACAACAATGATCATGCACTGGAACCATCACATATACAAATAAACATAATAAATAAATAAAATATAACTAAAAAAGGCTCTGATAGGAACTCAATCCTCTCCTTTATCCTACTCTATAATCGTACTCATGCTTCTTACCTCGATCATCAATGTCATAAGAAATATCAACCTAACATGTACATACATAGAGTGAATTCCTACTTAGTTACCAATGTACAATGAAAGACGATGCAGGGTTTGAGAACAAAATCTTATAGGGTACCTCCAGATTAGCCCCATAATAAATAGCATATTCTATGATATGAGAATATTCAAGGATTATAAAAACAAATAACTTTTAACAATAAATAAACAAATAAACACCATTGATCCTGAGATATGTGACCCTGATAAACCATACCTCATTCAGACATTGTCCTGATGTCACTAAAAATTTCATGATGACCATTCCTCTTGATAACATATGTGTTCTTATTCTATGAAATCCCCAATTTTATCCTCCTGACTCATTGGAACTATCCCGCGATAGTCCAAAAATATGGGATCCATATCCATGGTCACTCCAATACTGAGAACCATGTTTTTGGTACCTCCAACAATATACTCATGACTCTGGGGTCCTATTCCATGGTTTTCATATCATTGGGACTCCAAATCCCAAGAATAATCACTCTATATAATCATATCTTAGGTGTCCCATATCATAGAAATCAAAACAACCATGCTCCAAATTTGTTTTAACCATAATCCGTATTCTCAAGTCTATAGGGTCTCATCTAATGATAGTACAAATATATGGACTCAAAATCCCTGGAAGTGTCTGTCTGTATAGCAAATATATATCCGTGGAAGCCCACTGAAATCCCATCATCCCTATAGTCTCATTCTATAACCTTCCAGAAATAAAATAAATATCTCTCTCTATATAACATAAATCACAATGGCTGGTCAAACTCCCTTTCCAAACATCACTATCTATATCCCCTTGGGATCACGTGTTAGGTATAGGTTCTAAGGTGACACATGATACCTTCTAAAATACACCTAAAAAGGGTTTGTAAGTTAATGGGTCTCCCACTGGGGTCCCATTTTTCATTAAAATTATAGGCACAAAACTTGGGTCCTTGGTCTCAAACATGTCACATTGGTCAACACCCAATTCCAAGATGATACTAGGTCCCTTAACAATATCCTCATGGAGATGTGATCTTTTAAGATACTTAGGTATGATACTTGGAAATATATTAGAGATACCCCAAGACTCATCTCATTTCCTCGTGTCTTACTAGACCAGTCCACTCACCTAACCAGATCTCATTCCGCTTAAGGTATGCCAACCTAGGCCTGTCTACTTCTGATAGTGGAGGAACACTTTCCATTAGTCTGGGTTATGATAACAGTTACTCAAAGGTTTCATCGGGGATATCTAAGTCTAGTAAGGCTCGATCATGTAGAAGTCACTATACACCACTTATGGGGGTGTCCAAGGATCCTAATCAAGGGAACCCAACATGGTTCAACTCGTTTATGTCACATTTGTCACACCCCTTTGGAGGGGCACACACATCATAGGGAAAATCTAAATTCAATTCCTCATCCATTGATGCTAAAGGGAAATGATATAGTACCAAAGTACATCGATAACATGGAACTTTTTTCATCCTAATCAAGGAATCACTTTTAAAATTAATCTATTAAATTGAATTTATAAAAAAAAAATAAAAAATTAAACACATTAAGGTACATGAATAACATCCCACACATCATAAAAAAAGAATAAATTCCATAGGGAATATTTGAAAACTACTTATCCCCTTGTGAAGTGAACAAACCTTTTAGAGTAGCCCAAAAACTCCCACCAATGATTTCCAAGCCCATCTAGCCATCGTCTAAGAATCAAGGCCATGTCTTATCTGAACCACCATATTAATTTATTATAATAAAATTATAATCCATTAATTTAATAAAAAAATACATAATAGTTTTTAACTTATAATTAAAATGTGTATAAATACTAGATTCCCAACAAATGAGATCATCCCACAAGAACCAAAACCAAATATTCTCCAACTCCTCAAAACATACCTTGGTCCCCATTCTAGGTAATAAACCTATCATGTGATGGAATAATACTCATTAATTTAATTTAATTTAATCTTAATAGATTTGAAAAATCACAGTGGTCGAATACCTCAATGAAATAGAATGAAGCAATGTGTGTACATCATTTGGAGACGAACATTACTAATTAGCTAGAAATACACTTGATGATCGACTAATTTAACCATTATTTAGTGTAATCGACACTAAAATACCTAAAATAGATAACTGAAATGAGAATTTAAGGGAGGAGGAGGAGGATATAAGTGTCCAAAAGAGTTGTAAATTCACCTTAAATCACTGAAAAAAGGATTAAAAATCAACGCAAAATCAAGGGGAAGGAAAACCTAAAGGGGAGGGATTGACCAACAATTACAGACAAAACCAACATGAAAAGAGGGCTTCCAATTTTGAAAACATGAGTGGGGTATAATGGAAAACCATCACACATATAATAACCCAATATCAATATAGTGATACTAATAGTAGATCAAAGAAACTATGACATCCATCGGCTAGCCAGTGGCTGGAAAGAGGCCAGTCAGTGGCTACAATATATTGTATTCAAGTATCACAACCACCCAAACCATCCTCTAATGATCAGTCATGCCTCAATAATATTGGGGTTACCATTATTAAAATTTCATTCTGAATCTCATATAAAAGTTTTACCTATCTACTAAATGAAAATTGGAATTTGTCTTGAATTTAAAGATCCCATATGGACATGAGGAATTACTAACCATGATACATAATTTGGATTTGATAATTAGAAATATAATATTCATTTTAGAAAATTAGATTTATAAAATTGATAATTTTTTTAAGAAAATGTATAATGGTAAAAAAACAATTTCTTTGGAAAATATAATCATAATATTAAATGATTTTGTAAACATTTCTTTGAAATAAATAATCATTAATTGAATATTAAGGAATTTTTCATAGATATATACATTGAATTTAATACTTAGAATACAAAATATTTAACATTAAATTAATAACATATAATCTATATTAAAAAAATTTAAAATAAAACATATTTCCTTGACTATAAATAATTAAATTTTAATTCCTTATAATTACACAATTTTTTCATTGATTATATTTATCTATTTTTAAAATTATTTATTGAATATTACTAATATATTTTATATAAAATCATTCTATAAAAGTAGTAAATTTTTTAAAAATTCATAATGTATAACAAAATTTTCATTAAAAAATATTTTTTTTTCAAAAATGAATTTTTATTTTTTATTATAATAGTAATTCTTATATGTTACTACCATATAAAATAATATATTAATATATTTATTACTAGATACCCAATGACTATATATATTTAACAACTATAAAAATATATATAACTATTACATATATAATTGTTATATATTTAATGGTTATATATATAATAGTAATGTTACTAACATATGTTTGTAATTCATTCATTTTATTAATTTTCTTAAAAATGTTTATCATATATCTAGTTATTTTAATTATTTTTATAATTATACTTCATTTAATGATCTTAATGAGACATCATCAAGAATAATACATCAATCTTGTAGTATTTTAATTTATTAATTCATGTTTCCCCTTTATAATTTCCTTAATTATATTCCATATATGATTCTTATAAAATATTAATATTTAATTCATTTTTTGTTATAATATTATAACTTAATAAAACAATAAATTGTGTCTTTTAACTCAATAATTCATATAAGATACTAAAGTTCAATTCTACTAAAAGAATATTCCATTATGAAGAAAGTATAGTTCACGGAATGAAAATGCATATCAAAACTAAAGATGTCACATTCTTACCCCTTTAAGAATTTTTGCTTTGAAATGTTTTGTTTCTATCCCTAAGGTTAAATAATCTAGGGAATCATAAATATATGTATGAATCAAGATATATGTTATAATTATAACTCATCCATGATAACTAGGATAAGATGAATAAATATATTATTTCCCTCACAATAATAAAATATTGATATTTTTTTAGTTTCAATCATTCATACCATTTATCCTTCATTATTAGCTATTGTGAAACATATTAAGTAATTAGTTTCCATAATAAGTTAATTATTTCCAGTTAATCAATAAAATATTATGGAATATGAAATTATATTTAACTACACCATCAACTGAAATTAGCTCTATGTTTATAGAGATAATTAATGCCTCATATGACACTAAACTCAATCAGGAGAGAAAAATTAAAAAATAATTTGGACAATTTATTTACATTCGATTAATTTATCAAACCACTAGTTATTTTATCGCATAATTAAATGACCCAATATTTTATATGGTGAATTAATTATAATTAAAAAATAAAAAAAATAAAGTAATACATAAAAAATAAACCTAGAAAATCATTTTCAGTTTTATAATAAGTGTACTTATAAACACCTAATTTTTAATGATCCACTTATATATAATTGTTTATATAATATCATTCTTAATAACATAGTTTATGGAATCAATTTTCCACATTTACAATCAGTTTGGTAAATTATCTTGTGTGATTCCTAATCATTTAACAGTTGAAACACTGATATACTAGAGAGTATTTGTTGGTTCTTTTTTATCCGTAAATTTTCACTAACCTCCTTATATCACATTGTAAAATTTCTTATCGATGGCCTCATTTATCACACCTAATAAATGTTACCATTATTATAAAACAATTCTATATGTGATTCATCCATCATTATTGGTACATGGGGGATTAAATAATCCCTCCTCCATGAGACTTATAAATCCAACATCCATAAAAATACATTTTTCTATTTTTATCCAAAAAATATATGATTCCATTTTGTGTTACCAACACCCATACACACGAAAAAAACATTGAACAATCCCTTCATAAATAAAAAAATTAATATTTCAAATTATTTTTAGAGACCTAGTTTTAGGATACGAAATAATTGATCAAATTTACTATCAAAATCATTGATAAATAATAAGGAATAAATTAATTTTTTTGATGTTTTACACATAATAAGAAATAAATTATTTATCCCATTTAGGTCTATGTACCTCCATTTATATCATGGTAGTACAAGTACCAAGAAAATACTTTTAATTTTTTTTATAGACTCTTCCCATTAAAGGGATTTAATTCCTTATTTCTGACTTGTATTCTCAATAAGTATAAATTATTAATCCATTTAACATTTTAGATTATAAATGGAAAAAATATATTTTCATGTTTAGAATGTTAAATAACAAAAAATATATATCTTATAATTTTGATATATTTTTCATCAACTAATGGATCAAGATATCCATTGAAAATGGAAGTTGTCATTTGGGGGCCCGAATTAAATGTTTTTCAATCTTTGGTACATGTATAATTTGACATGGTTTATATTTTATTAATAAAATAAGTTATTTATCTACCATAACAAAAATTGTTTTTATGATATCTTTAATTATATATCATTGTTCCCTAAGGAATCCATTTCACCACCCATCACAATCATTGTTCGCTTATTTTCATCTGTTTCTAACCATTGACTAAAACTAAATTGGTTACTGTAATAAATGATAATATCATTATAAACCATAATAATTATATGAAAAACTGACCCAAATAATTCATTTCCTAAAAGAACATTTTTTAAACCTCAATTTATATTTATTTCATCCTTTTATTTTTCTTAACCTAATCCCAAAATAAATTAAACCTTGAAAATATACCAACTAAATGTACCAAATTATAATGAACATATTTTTTATTTTTCATTATTATACATTAAAATTCACAAATAAAATATATTTCCATTACCCATATGTTTAATGTATTTATATATTTTCTATTTAAAATTGTTAGTTTGCATGAAAAAATAGTTATTTCATAAAATTTATTAACTAATAATTGCCTTCTACAGATTTTATAAATAAATATTTCTTTATTACATCCTAAATGGGAAATATAATAAGTATATTTGGTCAAATTTTGTTTATGGGGAAAAATTAATTTTTCATTGATGATTTACCAAAATATCATAAAAAAGTGAGAACCAAAAACATAATATAAGTGAAATGATTAATGGAATATGATTATGAAATCTTGAGAGTAGTGTATAATATTATAATAATATATGTTGATATAGAATCATTAAAAAGTTGATATCGAAATCATAACATATACAAAATAATTAGAATTTGAAATCCTAAAACAATAATCATAAACCATATTAACTTAAATTAGGAATGTGGTGAAAAATTAAACAGAGTAAATGATACCATGGTTAAGGATATCCTTTATGATCATTACTATATAATGGAAAAAACATGTCCTATAATACAGTGGTGTGGATAAACTTCCATATCCCTTGAAATAGTATACTAGGATAACCTCCAATTTTCTCTAATATAGTAGACATGGATAACATTATATTCCCACCAATATAACAAGTCACATGAAATAATATCGACAAAATTCATTAGTGTTAAATATAATTACAATGATAATTACTAACTGATGATACATCTATAATATTTGTGACATATTAAATTAATCATACATCACTCAAAAAAGAATAGATTGATTAACCCTTGTAAATAAAATGGCTATATATCATTTTCATGACATACCACATAATAAAATAATCAGAGATTGGATCGAATGCTACTAAAAATTCAATCATCCAAAATACAAATAACATGTAATAATTTTGAGGGAAGTGAATGAAATATGATAAATATAAATGATGGGTCTTGTAGTTAAATAATGTATAACATAAGTGAATCATATAAAGTGTTTCTTATTAGTTTGGAATGAATTTCATAAAAAATGAAATAATTTGTTTTCAAAATCAATATAAAAACATATAATAAAAAATAAAAAAATTATTTTAGTAATAAAATATCCAATTAATTGTATTTTGAAAAAAAATTAGAAATTTAAAATAAATTGGATGTAAATTAGATAGTTCTATAATGGTTGAAATAACTTCTTTTTATACTTTTTTTTACAATTTGATGTAACTTTCATTAATAAATGATATACATAATTTATTTTTTAAAATAATTATAGAAAATTATTAATGTTAATTTTGAAAATAAATTTCTTTCTTTCAAAATATGTAAAAGAAAAAATTATTGTAAGAATGAACGTGTACATGGATGTGAAATACTCAAAGATAGGGTATGAATTATCCCATAAAATGTTTCATTTTATGAGAATATAATTGATAGAATATACTTAATGTGGAAGTTCACAGTCAAAGAAGAAATAATATAACTTAATGAAAGGATATAGAGTTAATAAAAACCTTATGAAACCGGAAATTTTAGTACATGAAAAAAATGAAATATAGGGTATTAAAAATTCATGAAAGTATCAATGGAAGTAAGAAAAAAATGTATTTATAAATTTCCAAAAAAATTAAAAAACATGACAAAAAAATTGACTGAGAATATAAATCATAGAGATGAATCTTGTAAATTAAGGGGAAAATGAAATTTTCTTATTGTTTCTTGAATTTTGAAATAGACATAACAAAAAATCATATAGTGATACTGAATGAAATTCAATATTATATTTATAATATTTTTTTTTATTTTAAATGTTTATAAAAAATCATATATAGAATATCTCATTTAATATAGATAATAAATAATGATTCTCAATCATAAGAAAAAAAATATGAGAAGGAAAACCATTACATCTTCTGTAAAGTTTGAATCAAAAGAAATTGAATTGGAAAAAATTAAATGGATTTTTAAATCCCATGAATCATAGTTAAATTATGATATAATATTTCAATCAAGACATGTAAAAACCATATAAATTAAAATTGATTGATGATATGAATCAACTCTCAGTGAATGTAAATTGATATGGAATCCTCGAATTTAACTTCTGAATTATTCAACCACACCTATGCTCTAAATATATCAATCATATCAATAATGATAAAATTTTCAAAAACATGCATATATTTTTACGTTTTTATATTAATGATTTATATTAATTTATCACACAATTATCTGTTACTTTTAGTTTATATTTTTTCAGTTATTATTAATTTGAATTATTCTGTACTTTAATCAGTAGAGGGGTTTCATTCACTATTCTATGTTCAGAAGATCAAAATCTTAAAAATATTAAATTTACTAAAATCAGAGTGTTAAAATTATTTTATAGTGTTCTTTATTCATTCCATAATAGGTATGATTATGATAAGTAATTGATAATTAGTGATTTGTTTGTTTGTGATGACATTATCTACCAAATAGAGTTATTTTAATAATGAAAAAAAAAATTATTTTACTATTAAAAACTATAAAAAAACAGAAATTCATCATTAATACAACAAATAAAAAATATTTTAGTGTTCATAACCATCAATGATGAAAATTTTATACCATCATCCATGTTGGTTGGAAAACCATCCTAAATAAGAAAACACTATATTTTAATGGATGAGTATAAAAATATTATAATATCATTATAATTTAATGATAGTTAAATTATTTTGATGATATAATATTTGAAAATAATATTTTGCAGGTGTATTTGGAGATAAAAGCAAACTAGATAGATGGTGTTGTAACTTATTATGTAAAAACATGACTTCTTTGGAATCCTTCTTTGGTTTTGATTTATTTGTGGTACATTTTGTTAACCATGGGATTCTAAAAGTGAGAGGGGATTTATATGGAGGAAATTTTGATAGATATTGGAAAGTAAAATAAATTATTGGTAGGTTTTGTGATGGGTAACAGATGGTCATTTTAACTGGTGAGTTTAAGTGGAATGTTTATTAATACTCATTCCTTGAGCTATAAAAAAATGTAATTTTCCCAAGAAAGTGAATCAAAAGAGAAAAAAATGAATATAGGTATTGTATTCTCTAATTCACAAATGTTCGAGATAATGTTTAATTATATTTTATGATTTTACTCTTTATTTTAACTTAATACATTTTACCCTTTACCCGGTAAAGTTAATTTTTACCTCAATATCTTTTTTTCCAAAAAATAAAATTAACCCTATTTATTAATTTTCATATAGAGAATCAAAATGGGAATTAATACATAATTATTCCATATAAATTCTTAAATATTACTTATGATTAATTAATTAATTATTCCTTGAAATAACCCAGATTTCCCAAAACCCTTCCCTTGTGAGAATCAAGTGTTTGAGGTGTTCTGGGAGCTATCGGTAGCTCACTCTAAGAGTTTTCCAAATTTCCAATTTTTTATCATCATGTCAGTACGTTGGTGTGTCTATGTGTTAGTGTGTTATTGTCTCATTGAGTCAGAGATATCCGTATCGGTGAGTTTGAGGTGTCATCATCAGTGATTCGAGGGCCTTAATGTCTGTAGGTCGAGTCGTCGGAAGGTCCAAGCGTCGGTAGGCCGTGGAATCAGTATGTTAAGGCATTAGTAGGTTATTGCTTTGATAGGACATGAAATTAAAAGCTATGAATCAATGGCTCAACATCAATGGATTAGCATCTGTCACTCACCCATTAGTGACTCATTTTTGGTTTTCCCAGTTTTTCTCAGTTTTTGTAGTTTTTTCACACTTATGTTTTATTTGATGTAAACCAATTTTAAATCTTTATTCTATAATTTTTAAGGGAATTTTAATGGGTATGGATTTTTTATTTAAATATCCTAACATCCTAGGCTATTTGAGATACCCAAATAGTGTAATCATGACCATGATCCCATGATTAATGTCTTTTAAAACCAGTATTCCTCTAAAATAGGATATGCCTCTTCAAAACAAGAATATTACCTTCATTTTATTCTTTCTATTTCCCCTTTGGTTCACCAAGATCCGATCTCCGTAGACGAGTCATGCGCCTATGCTAGATCCTCTCCTGCTCTATTGTCCTTGAGTTCTTCCAGTGATGCTAGTGCGATCCCCTCTTCTTGGACCAAGGAGTAACTTTGACCCTTTGATCATATAGGTAGGTATTTCATTTTATTTTATTTAATTATTCATCATGAGGGGTGGGTATATTATTTAATCCTTATGAGGAATGGCTGGATAGTTTCAAGAAAATGATAAATAAACAAGAAGTAAATTTGATAAAATGATAACACAGTTAAGTAAGATAATGAGCAAGGAGTGGCTCGATGTTGATCATATATTTTATTTGTCATATTTTATTCTGTTATAGTTTTCATGGATATATTCCTTCTGAAAATCATGGTCATTGGTGGTCTTTTTTTAATTTTTATTCTGTTATGGTTGTGATGCTTTGATAAATGGCTATAACATGAAATCTATTTAATCACTTATACTTGTCTAATTGAAATGGATGCCCCAGGTTTAAAACCCTTGTTTTATCACCCTAGATTATCAAGTGGACTTAAATAATAGTGTCTATCAAATCTGAATATGTCTTGTTGATAGGTGTGGATGAGTGCAGTGTTCTGTGGATTTTTGTTACTTTGCATGAGTTGTTTGTTGCTTCTATTGGGAGCACGATTGAGGGTTAATAGTTATTTCCCAAGGATTTTTATGTGGTATAGTAAAGTTGGTGTGTTAATATCTTAGTCAAAAAGATTTATTGATTGTGGAATGTATGAACTTGTAGGTAGATGAATTTCTTTTTTGTGTTGTGGTCGCAGAGCGATGTCCGGGAGTGGGACAATAGTGATATTATGAACTTATATGCAGTGGGACTGAATTGAGAAACTATAGGGATGCGGGGATACAAAGCTGGGTTGAGAGGGGAGGATTATTTGGTATAATTTTGAAGAATTATTGTGGTGTAGTGGGACTATAGTTCGGGTTTTCTTACTATTTTGGTATAGATGTGGTTGTTAGTTTCCCAATATTAATTGAGTAACTTAAAATAAATCTCTAAATTAATAAATGGAATGTGGTTGACTAAAAAAGGGGTTGGGATATTCTCTAGCACTGGATATTGTGTGGTTATGCCTATAGGGGTGGCATCGAAAGTGGTTCTGAGCGTGTCTGATGAATATTCAGAAACTCCTAAGTTTGGTTGAGTATTTGCTTACCTATATATATATATATATAAATTATAGTTCCTTGTGATTTCTATATACACTCCACCCTTGTTGAGAACTATGTTCCAAACACCTCCATTTCATGGGGAAGAGTGTCTTTCCAAACATCCCATTGGTAGGATGGATGGTTGGTTACTGACATTCTTCCTTACACCATCTTCTGGTTTCGTACCAATCGAACATATCTAGGTATACTGTAATGGATTAAGGCTTATTGTAGTCCAAGAATCTTCTGGTGAAGGTTTTTCTTTAGATGGGAGGACTAGGTGTTTTCAGGACAGGTTTGTTTTCCAATGTATCTTTGGGATGAGGCCCATGTGTCTTTGTGTGAGATGTGTGGTTGTTGCGACCCAGGTGTATGTTGGATGGATTGTGTGTGGTTTTAGGCCTAAGTGTGTGTGGGTGGGTTGTGGCAATGGGACTGCATATGGGAAGAGTTGTAGCATCAATATGTTATCCATTAGGGATGAGTAGTGAACAAGTGAGAAAGTGGTGTGGGGTACCGCAATATCGATGTTCTTATACTATTACTTTACTTAACTTTCATTATTTGGAGAGAGTTACATGGAGAGGATGGGCTAGTTTGTATTACATAGTGGGTTCTTTGAGGTTCTACTATTTTATCACAGAGACATTAGTATTTTCCTTCAACTGTGCACTCATGGATTTAGATTTTCATACTGGGTATACTTATATACTCACCCTTTGTATATAAAACTATTTTCAGGTTTCCAAGAGGACATTGAGGACCATTCTAGACCTTACTAGCTCAGGTGTCGGGATTTATTGATGTTTCTACTTAGACTCCTTTCTTTTGATACATTACATTGGTTTTTTTGTACCTTGAATTAGCTTTAATTTTGAACATGGATGTGGGAAAAGGGGTTTTGATTTACTTTTACTTTTAGTATTTGGAGTTTCCTAGGATTTACCATCTTATCTCCCAATATTGTTCTATAAAAAGGGAAATTCCATCCATATTACGTGAGATTCTATAACCTTGGTGCTAGTCGCCTCTCTAGGGCCTATCAAAGGCATGAATCATGGGCCATTATCTCTCCTTATACTTATAGAAGGAAGAGTCTGGTAGTTTTTTGTTCCTTCCCTCATCTTGGAGAAGGCATGTCATAACAAAATGTTATCAAAGGCATGTTCTTGGAGTTTGAGAGATATGATGGAGTTCAGAGTTAGGCATAATGAGGATTGTATGGTATGGTAGGGAAATAGTGTTAGGCAATCTTGGTTCCTGAGATAGGCTAGGGAAGACTAGCTAGGACATGGGATTTTAGATCCCCATGTGATCTGATGTAAGGACTCCAGACCTACTAAATTACTAAGTGAGACTACAACAATTGTAGGGTAGAGGCCCCATGAAAGGTACATAAATCATAATATATTGCGTTCTTATGTGTTATGGGTTTTTTGTGAATTTAAAATAAATGAAATGTTAAAACAAAATATAAAAGAAATTTTCTACACTTCTCAGGCATAGGAACTCTTTGTTTACGTTTTCAGATATGGCACCCGGAAACTGCCCCAATGTAGTATGAGCAGTTGAGGCCCCACTAGGTGACCCAAATAATCAGTGTTGGGCTGATCGAGAGGAGGAAGATGGCCAGTGGTAGAAGATGCTTCGTGCCTTCCAGCGAAAGACTCTGGGAAAGTAAGAGGGTAGCTTCTCAGACATAGAGATGGAGAACATGATTGAGGGGCCAGTATCACTTTCAGCTTGATCTGGGATCCTATAGAGTACTGGGTTCCTCTAGACGTGATCCAGATAGAAGGATCAACATGTTAGTGGTGCAAACTTTACCTCAGGGAGAGGAAGGAAACTGAGGTTTTATGGGATGACCTTAAGAAGGATTTCCAATAGAAATTCATTTCTTCCACGGTGACAGCTGAGATAAGGTAGGAGATACTCTCCCTCTAGTAGGGTAGTATGTCGGTGAGGGAATTGAAGATCAAGTTCAAGGATTTCCTACACTTCTCACCAGATCTCTTCCCGGAGGAGGAGTCCCAAGAAAGATTCATAGATGATACAGTCTAACCTTCTATTTTGTATGTTGTTACACCTTTCCGTCTACCTATGTACGTATAGGTTCTGAATAAGGATGACATAGTGGAATGGATTCACATGATGGGACGTGTGCTGCGATAGGGGAGTTAACTAAGTTCGTCAAAGGGGAAATCCATTAGTAGCAGGTCTCCAACCTCAGGGCCTTCAAGGTTTCAGATAGTGGGGAGTAGGACTCAACAGTTCCATTACATATCTCTTATCTCATGCCCTTTTCTTATGGTCTCGAGATTGAGGTGCTTTATCTATGGAGGTTTTGTACATCTTTATAACCAGTTCCCAGTTTGAGCATCGTACTGTGTGGGGGGGGGGGGGGGGGTGGCTCTGCACTCACCTCAATAACATTAGTTGCTGGTCAGGCCCATCCAGTAGTAGGGGCTGAGAGATCCCGCTCCAATGAGGGTAGATGGTGCTGGGGGAGGCCACCCTCAGGGCACTCCTTAGGGTAGATGGTGTTGGATCATAGTTGGGGTGGCCGTCGACAACAAAGAGGTAGAGGAGGTGGGTATGGGAAGTTTCACACCGCAAAGGTTGTAGTTCTAGTGGGTCCATAGGTTTTTCGAGGAACAATTAGTCTTTTTAGTACTCTTGCGTGTTCCTTGTTTGATTAAAGAGACACACACTCCTTTATTTCACACATTCTAGCCCATGATCTTGGACTAGATGTTGAAATATTTCCCATGTCGCTGGTGTTGAGTATGCTAGTTTGTGGTTAGACCAGCATGTTTGATGTTTTTCGAGGATGTAGACTAATGTTGGGGCCACAACAGTATAGTGGGGATCTTCTTCTGCTGCATATTCACCTGTACTATTTCATCCTAGGAATCTACTAGTTCTTTTCTGTGCACACTATTATTGACTGCTTCCGAAGAAGAGTCACATTAATAGATGTGGCCGGCCAGCGCATAACTTTTGTTGCCGAGAAGAGTTGTTAGGATGGTAGCCAACACGTGGAGCATGTTTTTCTTCATTATCTGAGTTATCTATGGGATCAGTAGATATAGAGATGTTGGATGTTTCAAGAGTTTTTAGAGAGTTCCTATATTTCTTTCCCAAAGAGGTTGTAGCTATACCCCCTGATGTGATGTTGAGTTCAGAATAGACTTGTAACCTTATACCAATCCAATTTCAATGGATCCCAATCAATTAGAACCTTTTGAGTTGGGGGAGTTACAGATTCAGGTTGATGAAATAATGAAGAAGGGTTTTATCTGGTCATTTGTGTTGTTATGGGGTTCCCCAATCTTGTTGGTGAAGAAGGTGGATGGTGGCCTAAGACTATGCATAGACTTTCGGAGGCTGAATCAGGAGACAATAAAGAACCATTACCCATTCCAAGGGTTAAAGATCTTTTTTACCAGTTAAAGGGGGTAGGTTGGTTCTCTAAGATCTATCTAAGATTTGGATATCACCAGTTGAGGATAAATGAGGATGACATCTCAAAGACTACTTTCAGGTGTAGGTTTGTGCACTTTGAGTTCGTTGTCATACCCCTCGGTGTCACAAATGCACCGGCCATTTTCATAGGGCTCATGAACTCCGTTTTCCATGTTTACATGGACCAGTTCTTCATTGTGTTCACCGATAACATCTTGATCTACTCATGGTCCAAGGATGAGCATGCCGGGGATCTGAGGACAATCTTGGAGGTCCTCTGACACCACCAGCTCTATGTAAATTTATCCAAATGAAAGTCATCGACGTAATAGGTGCACTTGCTTAGACACGTGGAGTTTCAGCAAGGGATAGTAGTGATCTAATCAAAGGTAGAAGTGTTTATTTCTTTGTAAGTACCCAAGAATGTGGTGGAGTCTCGTAGTTTCCTTGTTCTGGAAGGCTATTACCAGAGGTTAGTACCCAAATTCTCTTGATTTGTAACTCCGTTCACAACATTGACCACAAAAGACCAGGCCTCTGTATGGAATGTGTAGTGTCATGTTGCTTTCAGCTATCTAAAGGGGAAGCTAGTCAGTGTCCTAGTACATAGGTTTCTGGACGAGGGGGTGATATTCGAGGTCTTTTGTGACACTTACAACAGGGTCTCGGGATGTGTGCTGATGCAACAACGGGGAGTAATCACTTATGGGTCTTAGATGTGACTACCTCACGAGCATAATTATTCCACCCATGACATAATTCTTTCAGCGTTCGTGTTCATGCTGAAGTTATTGCGGCACTACCTCATCAGGGAGCGCACTTTGGTCTTCATGGATCATAAGAGCATGAGGTATATATTCTCTCAGTGAGTCCTAAACTTGAGGTAGCGAAGATGGATGGAGTTCCTCCAAGATTACGACCTCGAGATCGCTTAAACCTCATGGAAGGGGAACATGTTGACTGATTCCTTGAGTAAGAAGTTGCAGAAGGAGGTAGTTTGAGAATCCATGGATGCGTGGAAGGTAATAGAGGAGTTGGCCACTTTTCACCTGGATGTTGGGGATGAAAATGTTATAGGTTATATATTTTAGATGAAAGGGATGTCTTCTTTGGTGTGGTAGGTAGAGGAGTCTCATTGGGGAGACTAAGAGGCTGAACTGATGTGTGATCACATTGTCCAGGGTGATGCTCTGGAAGGATTGTCAAAGGATAGCCAGAATCAGATGGTGTTCTGTGGGAAGCTATTTATCGTAGTGGAAATACGAAAGAGATTTCTCTGTGAGTTCCATAGATCACCCTTGGTGATGAATCTAGGAGTCTCCAAGATGTACTGAGGCCTGAGGGAACAGTTTGAGTGGTTTAGGGTGAAGCGGGAAGTTGCAGAATTTGTGGTGATATACATAGTGTGTCTACAGGTGGAGTCTGAGCTCCATGTTCTCAGAATCCTGTTGTATCCCTTGGAAGTTCTTTAGTAGAAGTTGGATGACATCTCGATGAATTTCTTCATAGGATTACCCATGGCTCAAGGAGGATGTGATTCTCTTTGGGTAGTAGTGGACCGGTTGATGAAGTCAGCTCACTTCTTGGAAATTAAGGAGTCATCTGTAGTGGATTCCTTAGCATAGAGGTACGTAAGTGAAGTGGTGTAGCTACATGGAGTTCCAATATCCATTTTTTCATATCGGGATACACATTTACCTTCAAAAGTCTGGTGAGGATTGGAATATGCATTTGGCACCCGTTTACTATTTAGCACTACTTTCAACCCCCAGATGAATGGATTAACAGAGAGAACCATACAAAAATTGGAGGATATGCTGAGGGCATGTGTATTGGACTTTGGAGGATTGTGAGTACAACACTTTACCCTAGTAGAGTTTTCATACAAAAAATATCCATCACTATACCATTGTCATAGAACCATTCAAAGACTTGTACGGTAGACAATGTCATTTATCTGTGTGCTGGATAGAGGTAGGGGAAACATCCCTTCTTGGTCTAGAGGTAGTGCAAAGAACAATGGAGAATGTTCAGCTTGTGTGTCAAGGGAAGAAGGAAGATCCAGACTGGCTAAAGTCATAAGACAATTATAGTAGGAGGACTTATTAGTTCAGGTTTGGGGATGATGTTCTCTTAATGGTCTCCCATTGGCACAAACAATGGATGTTGGGTAAGGGAAACAAGCTTTCTCTGAGGTTCTTTGGACATTTCAAGGAGGTGGGACGAGTGTGCGAGGTGACATATCAGCTGGCATTGCCACTATAGTTGGAGAAGATCCATGACTTCTTCCATGTCTCTAGATCTGACTGTATCTACATGATGACTCCCAGAACCTTGAATGGGGAGAGTTGGATATTGAGGATGATGTGATATTCATGGAGCGACTAGTAAGAATCGAGGATCGTGATGAAAAGGTGCTATATGAATGAACCATTCCATTGGTTAGTGTGATCTGGAGGCATAGTGGCCTAGAGGAGAGTACTTGGTAATGGGAGGCATAAATTCATGCCCAGTACCTGAAGTTGTTCTGTGTTTTCTCATTTGTTTTTCCTTGTAGCTTGTTTTTGATGTAATGATTGTCCTTCCATGTTGTATGGTAAGTTTTTTCCTAGTTCTATGATTTTGTGTGAGAAGTCCTGAGTATGGGGAGGAGAGGCCTTGATCCCTAATCAAGACACATTAATGTGGATCTAATTAAACCCATTCAGTTGAGACAGTTCCACCCAAAGCAGATAATATATTGACATGGAGGAAGGAGATCCCTCATCCATATGTCTGTATAGTGTGATTTTTGTGTTTATATGGTTTTTTGAGGTAGTGAGGCCTTAGTGATTCTACAATTTTTTGGGAGATATACGTCAAGGATGTGTTCTTGGATGTCCAGGTTTTCTCTCCATTTTCAAACAACACATGTTGGATTACTCTTGAGACATATCTTAAGGGATAGTTGTTCAGACCATCTTTCTACTTCATTTGTTTTGGAATTCTCGGGGAAAATAATGTTACAAGAGGAATCTAATGTAATAACCCGGATTTCCCTAGACCCTTCCATTATTATAATATAGTTCTTGAGGTGTTCTGGGATATTTAACTGGCTCACTCTAAGAGTTTTCCAAATTTATAGTTTTTCATTGGCATGTTGGTGTGTCGGTGTGTCAGTGTGCCACTGTGTTAGTGTGTCAGTGAGTCACAGGCGTTGACATTGGTGATTCATAGGCATTGAAATTTGTGAGTTAGAGGCATCTTCATTAGTAAGTTGAAGGCATCAATGTCTATTGGTCGAGGCGTTGGTAGATCGAGGTGTCGGTAAGTCGAGGCATCAGTTATTCGAGGTTTCAGAAGGTTTAGGTATCAATTGGTTGAGATATAGGTAGGTCAAGGCTTCAGTAGTTCATTTTATCAGCAGCTCAATGTTGGTGGGTAAGTTTCGGTGGATTAGCTTCGGTGACTCACCCATCATTGACTCATTTATGGTTTTCCCAGTTCTCCCAGTCTTTCTACCTTTTCTCCTTTTATGTTTTATTTGACATAATCCAAGTTTAGAGCCTTATTTGGTCTTTTTTAAGGGTTTCTCAAAGTCTATTTACTGTATCTTTAAATATCCTAACATTCTGGGTGATTTGAGATACTCAAACAATGTAAACTTGACCACAATACCATGATTAATGTCCTCTAAAACCGTTCTGTCTTTAAAATAGGATGTGTCTCTTCAATGCCGAGATCTTCCCATCGCTATGTATTTTATGTTTACCCTTAGTGTTCCCAGATACTTCCTCCCTAGATGAGTCGTGCGCCTATGCAAGAGCCCCACCTGCTCAGTTTTCTTGGAGTTATTCCCGTGCTTCTCGCGTGATCCCCTATTATTGGTGCAAGGAGGAACATTGATCCTTTGATCATTCGGTTAGAGATTTATTTGTCTTCTCATTAATGTTTCATCATGCGGGGTGGGTATGCTAATGAATCCTTATGAGGAATAGGTGAACAGTTTTCTTAAAATGAGAAATTAACAAGAATTAAATTTGATCAAAAGATAACATAGGTAAGTAAGATAATGGGAAGGGAGTGGTTCGATGTTGATACCCTTTTATATTTGTTATATTGGATTCTGTTATGGTTTTTTGTGACTATATGCCTTCTGAAAATCATGGTTTTTGGTTGTCTTTTCTTGCACACTTTTATTTTGTTTTGGTTGTGATGCTTTGATAAATGGTTGTAACATGAAAACTGTTTAATCACTTATACATGGATAATTGAAATGGATTTCCCAGGATAAAAACCCCTGTAAGATCATCCACATTTATCAAGTGGACATAAATAACATTGTCTATCAAATATAAACATGTCCTATTGATAGGTGTGGCTAAGTGTTGTGTTCTGTTGAGTTTTGTAACTTTGTGTGAGTTTTGTGGTGATGCTATTGGGAGCATAGTTGTGGGTTAATAGTTATTTCCATGAGATCTGTATGTGGGGATGTACAGGGGGTGTGTTGGTATCTCAGTCTGAGTGATTGATTGATTGTGGAATGGGTGAACTTATAGGCATATGATCTACCATTTTTGTGTTGTGGTCGTGGAGAAACATTGAGTATTGGGATTGCGGCGTGGTTATGAACATATATGTAGTGGGACTACAATTAGGAACTATTGGTTAGAGAGACTATAGACCAGGATTAATAGAGTAGGATTTTGTGGTTTAATTTTGAAGAATGATTGTGGTGCAGTGGGACTATAGTTTGGTTTTTCTTTTTTTCTTGGTAATTATGTGGTTGGTAGTTTCTTGGTTGTACTAGAGTAACGTAATGTTAATCCTTAAATTAATAAATGGAAATTGGTTGAATAAAAAATGGTTTGGGTTATTCTCTAGTGGTGGATGTTGTGTGGTTATACATATAGGGGTGGTAGCGAAAGTGGTTCTTAGTTGGCTAGATGTTTGTTTAGAAACCCTTAGGTTGGGATGAGTGTTTTCTTACCTAGATATATACAAATTTTAGTTCCTTTTTATTTCTACATGAACCCACCATTGTTGATAACTATGTGTTGAACACATCTATTTCATGGTGGAGGGTTTCGTTCCCAACATCTGGGTGAGAGGATGGATGGCTAGTTACTGAATTTATTCCTCGCACCCTCTTATGGGTTCTTACCACACGAGTGTATCTGGGCAGACAATAATAGAATGAGGCATACCATAGTCCATGAAAATTTGGGTGATGGTTTTTTGTATATGAGAGGCCTAGGTATTTGATGTACTGGATTTTTTCCCATGTGTCATAGAGATGAGGTATAAGTGACTTCTGGTGAGAGGTGTTGTTGTTGTGGTCGAGCTATCTGATGGCAGGATTGTGTGTGGTTTGAGGCTTAGGTGTGTGCGGGCGGGTTGTGTATGTTGTATTTCGTATGGTAAGATTAGTCTCACCAAGATGTTATCCATTATGGATGAGCATTTAACCAACATGAAAGTATTGTGGGGTACCCAATTATCGATGTTCTTATACTATTACTTTACTTGAATTGCATTATTTAGTGATACTGTGTTAGTGAGGCTAGTCTAGTTAGTATTCCTTGATAGGTGCTTTGTGGTTCTATTTTTTTTTCTCATAGGGACTTTATTATGTTCTCTCACTTGTTCATGGGTGGCTTTATATTTCCCTACTGAATTGTTTTTAGGTTTCAAAGAGGACTTTGAAGACCATGATAAACTTTACTAGCTCGAGCATCGAGATTTGTTTTTCCATTTCTGTTTAGTATCTTTTCTCTTGGAACTTTACTTTAGAGTTTTGTTGTACCTTGCGTCAGATTTACTTTTGAACCTGCATGTGGGAAAAGGGTTTTGGATTTACTTTTTGTATTTGGAGTTTCCTGGGATTTACTGTCTTATCTCCCGATCATGTTCTTTAAAAATGTTAATGCCTTCCATATTACGTGAGATTTTATACCATTGGTACTAGTCTCCACTTCGAGGCCTGTCAAAGGTGGGACTCAAGGGTAATTATCTATCCTTCTACTAGAAGAAGTAAGGCTTTGGTAGTTTTTTGTTCCCTCCCGCATATTGAATAAGGAGGGTTATGAAATTCCTTATAATTTCTTAATTATTATTTATAATTATTTAATAATTCTATGGGTGATATTTATTTATTTTAAAAATCATTCATTGGCCTTTATCAATCCATTTTATTAATATCATAATTTAAAATATATAAATTGGATATCAGTGAATATGGTAAAAAAATTATTTAAAATAAGACATATTTTCATAATTGAATTAATATTTTTTTATTCTTTTATAATATTTTTATATATATTAATTACGTATCAAATAAAATATTTTTATAAATATATCTACATACCCAATGATTATATATATCAATCAAATATAGAAATATGTATAATTGATTCTTGAATAATGGCTATATATTTAATAACTATAAACATAATGAAAAACTTAATTATATACTTTTCCATAATCATTTATTATATTACTTTTAAAAAAAAATTATATCATGTTTCTAATTTTTTCATTTTTCTATAATTATATTTGGTAGTATGATATTCATAAGAGAACGAGAAACTGATTACATAAAAATTTGAAACTGTATTATTTACCTGTAATTATTTTCCTCTTGTAATTTAAAAAATTATATTATATATATGTTTATTCTAATGTATTAATGTTCCCATTTTATTTTGTAATATTTATAGTTAATTAAATAATTAAATGTTTATTTTTTCTCGGTATTTCATAAAATATATTTGAGTAAAATTATATCAGAAAAAAATATTTTATAAAAATATATAATTTATGGGAGGGGGAATTTTTATTTAAACTGATGATTTTATAGTAATAAAAACTAATATTGTCATTTGTGCATTGTTAATTATTATAATGATCATGATTTGAGAATTTTATCATTCTTACCCCCCCCCCCCAATCTAAAATAAAATGGTATAACACAACCAAATGTCCAAATTTGTGCTAATGGGAATATTAAACCACAAATTATATTTTATTATAAAAACTCATTGATTTGTATATTATTAATTTATAATCTAAAAATTTATAAAAATAATGTATAAAATAATTATTATTATTATTCATGAAAAGTTTGATGTAGAAATTTATTTTTAAATGATAGTTTTCTAAAAACATGATTTCATTTACTTGTAAAAAGAATTGAATCCATTTTTTAAATATTTCCCAAATAATTTAAATCAATTGGATAAATTTCTATTAATAATTTCATAATTCATTTAATTATTTATAACTAAAAAACAACAAAAAACTACGATTCTTTAAACCCCAATCTTATTTGGGAAAAAATATCAACGAAAGGTTTATAACAAAAGTCCCCATTTACAAAATTTTTATTCATCCCCAATTAATACTTTTATCTAAAAGTCAATGGAGAATATAATTATTAAATTAATATAAATATGACACTAAAAGAAAATCCTTCGTAATATAATTAGATTTTCATTATGTACCCATCCTTTTACTCTTAATTCACTACCCCTCAAGGTGACTACTTGCTCATTTTTTATAGAGAATCAACCAAAAATTAACTATCCATCACATAGGAATATGAAATCATAAAGAATAAATATTTATCTATAATTATGTCAAACAAATAATCAAAATATTCTTTTTATAAAATCTTGATCAAAATATTATATATTCCAATTACTAAAATTCCATCTATCACTCTCAAAGAGTAAATGTGGTAAAAGTATCTAATTATCCCCCTTGAATTAAAAAAAACTATTTTTTGATAACTATATATCATAATGTAATTCTAGTCATTTCACCAGAGTAATTTTTTCTCCCAAACATCTTATATCTTTTTTCTATAAGCCTTCACATATCTCTTCATTTCAAAAATAATTGCCCCACATGTTACAGTGTAATGAATGTGGTTGTTCCACAATCTTCATGAATCTACAATTATAAAGGGAATGAGATCCTATATTTCAGATGGATCTACCCTTTTAATTTTCCCTTCCTTATATAGATTGTTCTATAATGGTTTCCATATTATCGAATAAATATTCTGCCATTTTTTTACCTTCTCCCTTATCCCTTCTTCCATTACTACATGATTTTTCTTCTATAATTCTTAATATTTTGATGCACTCAGGATTTGTGGTGTAGTTTCTCCTTCTTTACGTTGCAATACATTCTTGATTAACTCTTTAAATAAAATACCACATGAATATTTTTTCATTGAAAATAAGAATAATGTATTGATATTTTTCATGGAATCATACTTGAATCTCCCAAAATAGTCCCTTTAAAAATAATTAACTGTAACAATACATATTCTATCCAACTCTAAAAGCATTAAAACATCTATAAATATATCCAAATGATCTATTCTTTTAAATACCATCAAAAACACTATTATTTAAAAATATTAAGATTATTGAACATTGTAATTCATGATGAAAATATATATAAAAACAAAGCTTGGATCATATACATTGTTATTGATAATATATTGTAACATGAATTCACTCACATGAATTATGGATTATCATATTGGAGTATTGGTGGAATCCTATTTATTTTTGTTCTTCCACCCTACAAGAGAACCAATGTGTATATATGAGCTTCATGGATTATGATATTAATAAGGGAAATGGAATGGTGATATATGGTTATACTATAAAAACATGATAGGATGGTTAAGATAATGTCGAGGGGAGTCTTGTGACATTTTTATTAGATTACATTAAAAATATATAGTTTTTACAATACATTCTATATTATTGAAACATTTGGAGATAAATATTTTGGCATATATATATATATATGAAATGAAAAGTTCTCATATTGGTTTTTATATTGTATTATGATATTAATGATGATATATTATTACAATTCTATTTGTGAACTGCTTTGTTTTGTTTAATTAATTTTTTATTTTTTTAGGTTCATGATATCAAGGTTATTGCTTCCCTATGAATTGAATAAGGGAATTTTCACTAGAAAAATTCCTTTAGATTGTTGGGATATTTTCTATATGTCATGTATAATTCACTTGTTTGACCATTTAGATATGACCTTGAATTCGTTAAAATTTTAATCATCCCAAAATGTATAGTATTTAGTAACTGAAAATAGAAATTTCACATAGATATTCATGCCAACTCTTTGGAAGGGTTTTCCCCATTATCAATGAACACATATTAGGTATAAAATTTATTGTGAATTATTTGGTTAACCCATGATAAGGAAAATATCAAACGTATCTTTCGTGAAATCAATTAGGTTCATATTACATTGGATTTACCATGAAATTCCCACCATCACATATAAATGAAATAATTAAATTATTAACTAATTTTTATATACTATTTAGAATAAATAAATTCATGACTCAGTCATGATTGTATTCAATGTATATCATTATAAAAAAATAAGTAAAAAATTCACTTCTACAAATACTTTACCCATCATTCTACTTACTTTTCTTATTAAATTCTACTATTATCACCTTGGTCGGTATATAAAAATCAATAAGACATGACTACTAATTTTATACAAGTCAACTTTAAATCAATATAAATGTAATCATAACATAATCCGATAAAGATAAATCATGTCATTCTATAGCATTTTTGACTCATCACCTATTATTGAAATAATAAAAACCATATAGTAATTTTTTTTTTATAATTTTATCATTTTGATATATTATTTTACTATCCCATAATTGAACTATTTAATTCAACCATCACTATTTAAAAATTTTAATTATTACTAAATATTATAGGGTTATATTAATTGGATATAAGTCAGTTTGTTATGATCACTTAAATGAATGATTAAAAATGATAGGGGTGAACCAGTGTTTATTACATTGGGTTAAAATCAATTTGGGATCGATTATAAAATGATCTCCCATCTAAATCATTATATAAAATAAAAGTGGAACATAACATATTTTAATGTGGTCCATCCCAAATGAGTGTGACTATATCCTCAATATACAATGATGATTATCCAACACATATACATCTAATCTTTTTTTATCAAAATCAACCAATGGAATTAAATAGGGCTTGAACCCAAAGTAATATTGACATCAAATAGTTTAATATGAACTATATTTTTACCATGAATAAACAATATATTATATTATTGATAAAGTATAAAAAAAATATATTAGTCTCCCTTGTACTAGTTGGATATGTTCTTCTCCATTTTCACAATAATATTCTATTTGGATGTCTATTTCTTGATACTTCTCTATATCTATATCACATTCAAAAAAATCTCCAGAAATTTTTTATAGACATTGAAAATATATACATTAATAAATTTACCATGTCACATCCACTAATAAATTTCTAAAAATACCCACAAGCATCATATAATAACCTTAAAGACAATTTCCAAAAGTTCCAAATTTGAAATATATTTAAATATTTAATTTATCTTAGAAACCAACACATAAAAACATGATTCAACCAGTAATGTCATTACACCATTTAATAAAAGTTTCTTGAATAAACTAATTGCGGTATTGTAGCATGATGCACTCGATTGTGTCCTGAAATCTATAAATCACTAACTCCATAAAAAATATCCATATGTGTGACATTGTGAGTAATAACATAAAAACTCAAGGATCATTCCCTCACAATCATACCTAAATATCCTACCCTATTTAATGTGGGGTGGTGGATCCCCATGATACATGATATCCTATAATTTAATTCATACAAAACTATCATTGAAGCATGATCTATCCACTTTCAGTGTTGTTTAATCATAAAAAGACTTTCCTTCTTTCCTATAAATCCAAATTATAGTATAAAATTTAATATTATATCATAAACAGGTCCGAAATCAAAAATCATTGTAAAATTAAAATTTCATGGCTTATTACTTGGTAAAGGATGATTTCATCATACTATAGTGATTCACAAATTAAAAGTTTGAGTTGAACCTAAATTTAATATTACACTCTTTCACTATATATCTAACATCCTCATGACACTACCCATGTATTTAGGACATGAATTATTTAGATTTTATTCATATGTATCTTATCCCAACAATTTTTACCCTATATCGACACCCCTTATAGTACAATATTTCCTTCCTTTAACAATATACCCTTCTTGAATGATTCTAAAAATTATATATTGGTTTCCCAATATTATGAAAACACCATTAAATCATGAAAACAACTAAAAATATATAAAATGATTTGATCCTCATAAAATATATTTAATTTTTTTATTTTCATCCAATATATATCAATATAACCATATGAATTTTTTTTATTAATTCCACTCAATAATATAATTCAACACCTTCAATCATATTTTCTTCCCCTATATGAAATCATAATAATGTACTAAAATGAAATATATCCCTAACCTTATTGAAAATAAAGTAAAAATTCTTAAAATAGGGTTGGAATCACAAATCTTGAAGAAATAAGACATGAATCAGTCAACACTAATTTTGAAATGAACTAAATATATATATAAAATAGTTGACTAGATAAAAAATCAAAGTTGTCCATAAAAAATATTTTATAAGCTACAATATATTAAAAAAAGAATCTAGATGATTTTTCAACACATTTCCTGCACTCAAATCAACTAAAAGATTTAAAAAATAATAAAATATCAATACTATTTTCTTATAGCATATATATATCCACCATCATATCAATTAAAATATGATTAAAAGTGGGTAAAGTTATCAAATTATCATAAGTATTATTTGGGAGTGGTTTCATGTTTATATTAGTAACTTTTTTCATTAAAAGAACAAAATATATGTTCAAAGTGCATTTAACAAACATCTCCTTCAAGAAATGATATTTTATGTCCATACATTATGATATTAAAAGATTGAAATATATTATATTATAAATATATATTTATTTGGTTACAAAATTAAATAAGAAATGGATACTCATCCCATATATACATATTTTCAAGATGATTCTTTTTCCATATCATTTGTGCAGCCTCTTGTGATACAACGACATACTAAAACTCAATATTACTAAATGTAATAGATAAGTTTTATATTTTTATACCGAACCATACATATTCTAAAAATAAATATTACTCATCCTAATGTGGAATTATTGTCATTAATATAACCATTCTAGTAAGTATCTATAAATCTAATAAATTCCATTTCTCCTTTATTCTCATATAAAGGGCCATATATAGATACATGATTAACATAAATGAGAATAATATTTACTATTATCAAGTGTAAATACTTACTAATAGATTGAAACCTAGAATAAATTGTTTCATAAAAGACTATATCTAATTTTTATAAATTTAAATACAATATACTTCAATTCAATTTACTGTATTATTTCAAAAATGTGTCCCTAATGATATTACACTCCATTATACCAATTTACACTAGTTTAGAAATACCTATTGATTATTATGTGTAAAATCATTTAAATAGATCCTTTTCATACATTTAATGAGATATGAAAACATGACCAACAACTTAGATGATTTGAAAACCCAACAATTACATAATCTCACTAAATTGGGATGTCCCAAATCAGGGCTTCTTTTGTGAGAAAAACTCAACACACAATGTTTCTTAATCCCTGAGAAAGATGATATTATTAGTATATACAATCATAATCAGTGATTAAGTGTTTATATTAATCACATATAAGTTTTTATGAACCTAAAAATTTTTGAATTCTATTGTCTTCAAATACTCTTATAGAATGAAATATCAAGTTGTTAGGACTTGTTTCAATCCATATAGATCATTTTCAATTTTTGAAACTTTTTAAATATAAATCAATGATAAAACCCACATGTTTCTTAATATAAAATAACTATTAATGAAATTATATTTTATATAGATTAGATGGATTTAATAATTCATTTTTTTCATAATTGGAATAAAGATTTTGATGCATTAAATCCTGAAAAATTGGGAAACATTCCATCAATTTATATTATTTTAATTTTATAATATGGATTGAAAAAAACTATATTTATTTTTTTCATCCTCAAATTTTCCATTAAGATTTTTTTATAAAAATCCATTTTGTGATAATGGTGTCCTTATTTTTATCTCTAAGTAAAACCTCTCATGTCACTTAATTTTCAATCTAATATATTTATACATTCATAAAATCAGTCCATTTGTTATTCTTTAACTCTTCATAATCGGTTTTGGGTTAAACATTTGAAATAAGACTATACTGAAAATTTATATTCATTTTCCTTTTTTAATTGCACCCATTCATTTTAACCTCTAATGATATTCTCAATATCATCATGATTTCTAATTCTAACATTTATTCTAGAGGATAAAAAATAGTCATTATCATCCCTAGATTAAGAGAAATATATATTATTAAATAAATTTCTATATCGTCTTCATTTCTTCACAATAGGTTTAGTTGTTATTTAAACAATATCATCATCATCAAATACTTATTTTTTATTATTATCTTCATTTTAAATGACTTCCATAGAATCAGATTCAACTAGTGTCTTAGTTTTATTAACATGGAAATGATAAGAATATCTCTTTGGTGTGTGGATAAGAAAATTCTCATGTTCATATTTCTCATCAAATTTTCTATTGCTTTTTTCCTTTCCTTCATGATCAAGAATAGATTATTGAACACTCTAAACTATTTCAAATTTGTATTCTTCCTGAACAAAATTAAATATAATGTATCCTCTAAATTATACCTTGATAAACACATATTTAGAGTGATTATAGAAATTTTAAGGACATTTAACCAAAAATACATGAAGTTATAATGCATAATTAGCATGGTTTTACAAAAAATAACAAAGATTATATTCTATAATTTATATATTCCATTTCTTTATAGTGTTTATGGTTAACTGAACTCATGACTAATTCCCTTTCTTCATTCTTCAAACGATTTGTTAGAATATTCACTTCCATTATTCCATATAAATATTTAAAGAGAGAATAAAGTATATATTTCTTAGTTATTATCCATAAACATTTAATAATGGTCATCAATTTGTAATTTAAGATATAAAAATGATACAATTAATTATAGTAAACTACTTAATAAATTTGATCAAACAATCATCTTATCTTATTTACTTCTTTAGCATGGGCCTACAAAAATTAGGTTAGAAAAAATATAGGCTACTTAAAATTTTAATTTTAACCCCTTAAAACATTTTATTCGGAATTTATCCCATTTTGATAAGTTTTTTAAATAGTAGTTATGACTCTCTTTTAGGAAGGATTATTTATCATAGCTTTATTTTTAACCAAAATTCTCATTCCATTTCAAATATGGAGACAAAGTCTTATATTACATAATTATTTTCCATCATATATAATCATAAGGAAAATCTATTTTAGCTTCTCTAATATGAAATATGTTTCCATTTGTTCACATTAGTTAGAAAAAATCCATCAATTCCACTTTTCATAAATTTTGGGTTATGGTTGTTGAAAAAAAGGTGTAAAAGTTATAGAGTGAAGGTAGATATGATCTATTCCTAAATTAATGTTTAAAAATGGGTTTTAATCATATTAAATAATATTATGAAAATAATTTATAGAAAATCTGTATTTCATGTGAAAACCTTGTGGAAAAATATATAAATTTTGTTTTAAAACCTCAGTGAAAATTTAGAAATCTGAGATCCATTTTTTAAAATCATAGTGGGTTACATAGTTCATGTTTTTTTGATTTATTTTGACTATAAATTGGGAAATTATCTCATCACGTAGGGGAAGATGAATAAAAAGAGGATGATTAATAGAGATAGTGAATTGTTTTACACGTAATCCTTAAAAAAATATATTCCTCCCATGAAAGAATTTATATAACTAAAAGTTTATTAGATAAATGACATTATGAGAGAAAATATTAGTGAAAATGATATTTATATGAACATCACATGTGCGGAAAAGGAGTTTATAATAATATTAATAAAATTTCCCTGAATTTAAATGGTAATGGGATATTCATATTTTTGATATAGAAAGAGTTTTATAGAAAAAATTTATTTTGTAAATAGAATTTATTTCTTTTATCTAAGAAATATCAAGGGGAATAACGATTACACCTATGCTAAGAGAGTTGTGTGTTCTCAATATTTGATTGTTTGTAAAATTGGGTGATAATGAGTCTACTCTAAATATTATAAACAACATTAGAATCTATTGGATTTTGTATATTTTCGCATCACTATTATATATTCATTAGATGTATCCTATTTTTAGTAATACAATTAATTTTTTTTATAACTCCTGCCTAATTTTGTTTCCATAATTTAATGTCCTTTTGTAAATAGGGTAGAGTGTTTCATCTCCCGATAGAAAAACATATGAATGGGGATTATTTTAATCTATCATTCCATGATTCATAATCCCTCGATGTTTGTTGGACCTTGTGTGGGGATAAAATGTTTTATTAATGTTATATATTCAAGTTAATGGAATTATTGTCTAAGTTGGAGTCATAGTAACAGCAAATCAAAAAGGGAATTGAATCATCAATGTAAATAACATTTAACTCGTGAAGAATTAAATGTATCATTATTTAGTATCTATAGTCATGGATGTATTCAAAACTTTTATTCATGGAATTATTATTAAGATAGATAGTAGAGATTTAGTAGAGTGTGATTTTAAAGAGTTCTATAAATATTATAATAGAATGAATACATTATATGGACCTTTATTCGACACAATCTATATTAAGGTGATGCTTTGTTAATCCCCACACACCATAGGGGAAAGGATACTTAATATAATATTAAGGGACTCAATTGTGTTTAAAGCTAAAAAAATATTCTATGGAAAAAGTATGAGGACATGATGATGAACCTAAATGTAGCATATCTAAAGAATATATCTTCCTTAGTTTAATATAAATGTCTCCATCCCCAAGGAAAATGAATAGGGATCTGACATAGAATAGTCTTCATTACACTATGATTTCATAAAAATTATAGAATAATTAAAACGAGGTTTTAGATAATTGATAGTCTAAATAATGGAGTAAAATGAATTTATGAAGATTATCATATAGAATGTTCTATAATAAGAATAGGTTGATGAATTTGTGTCATTCATGTAATCAAAACAGAAATTTTTAATATTATTGTTTAAGAGGAAACATTCACTAGCGTGATTTTAGTGTGGAAATTTCTAGAACCTTTTTGTAATGTGTCTTAATAGGTTTAATGTTGTTTATGATGATGATGATGATTAAATTATATAAAATAATTATTCAAATAATTTTAGTGGTGGGGGTTTATTAGGACCAAATTCTCCAAGAATAAATACTACATTCCCAAGAGGATAATAGTTTACAATAAATAAAAGAAAAATAAATATAGGACTACAAACACCTCAATGATGTTGTTTATATGGATGTTGTAGAAAGGTTTTAAGCATGGTAACACAATGATGATGAAGAAAAATTTTTATAAGTAATTGTTGGTTTCAAATAAGGGGAAAGGATGCACTTAATTATATAGATGATTAGAGATATAAAATGAATAAATAAAATTGAGTGGTATGAAAGTCTAGAATAGTTATTTAGGAGAAATTAAATGATAATGTTGAGCTAAATGTTGAAATTGAAAAGAAAAATTATGAAAAATTGAAAAGCATAGGGAAGGTTGTTGAGTAATGGTTCATGATCGAAGAGGGGACCATATTATCAATTTTGACAGAAAATGTTAAAGGTGAAGTAAAACTTATTGAATAAATTATAAGATAAATAAATGGTCTATAGTGAATAATAAATTATTATGAAAAACTATTGATTCATATTATGTCATAATATAATCAAATTGTTGAGTTTTGGAAAATGGTAGTCCTAAAGAGAAAGAATAGAAATAATATTTTTTTTAAAAGACACTTCCAAATTTCAAATATGGTATGGCGATTGAATAGTAGTATATGGTAGTTCTAGTTTACTCCAAGCCATAGGAACTCACTTTAAAATTGAGGGTTGATAAAGTATTGAATCAAAATAAGAACACGCAAAATACCAAAAGAGTGTGTTAGGATTCACTGATAACACATAAGAATACACTTGAAATCTGGGGTTATTATTGTGCAAAGATATTACATACTCAATGTTTTTTCACTTATCTTTTCGGTATTGTAAGTCACTATAGAAACAACGTTACCTAATAAAAACCCAATATTTTACGTATTATTTAAATGGAAACTATTACTGGTGAGGCGTTTATGGTTATATAGAGAGGTTTTCACATCCATGATATAAATGCATGTCACTAAAAATACATATTGTTTTAATAAAAACTAATTCCCTTTCTTCATTCTTCAAACTATTTGTTAGAATATTCACTTCCATTATTCCATATCAATACTGAAAGAGAAAATAAAGTATATATTTCTTAGTTATTATCCATAAACATTTAATAATGGTCATCAATTTGTATTTTAAGATATAAAAATGATACTATTAATTATAGTAAACTACTTAATAAATTTGATTAAACAATCATCTTATCTTATTTACTTCTTTAGCATGGGCCAACAAAAATTAGGGTAGAAAAAATATAGGCTACTTAAAATTTTAATTTTAACCCCTTAAAAAAATTTATTCGGAATTTATCCCATTTTGATAAGTTTTTTAAATAGTAGTTGTGACTGTCTTCTAGGAAGGATTATTTATCATAGCTTCATTTTTAACCAAAATTCTCATTCCATTTCAAATATGGAGACAAAGTCTTATATTCCATAATTATTTTCCATCATATATAATCATAAGAAAAATCTATTTTAGCTTCTCTAATATGAAATAAGTTTCCATTTGTTCACATTAGTTAGAAACAATCCATCAATTCCACTTTTCAAAAATTTTGTGTTATGGTTGTTGAAAAAAAGGTGTAAAAGTTATATAGTGAAGATAAATATGATATATTCCTAATTTAATGTTTAAAAATGGGTTTTAATCATATTAAATAATATTATGAAAATAATTTATAGAAAATCTGTATTTCATGTGAAAACCTTGTGGACAATTATATAATTTTTTTTAAAACCTCAATGAAAATTTTGAAATCTGAGATCCATTTTTTAAAATCATAGTGGGTTACATAGTTCATGTTTTTTATTTATTTTGACTATAAATTGGGAAATAATCTCATCAATTAGGGGAAGATGAATAAATAGAGGATGATTAATAAAGAAGTGAATTTTTTAACACGTAATTCTTAAAAAAATGTATTCCTCCCATGAAAGAATTTATATAACTAAAAGTTTATTAGATAAATGACATTATGAGAGAAAATATTAGTGAAAATGATATTTATGTGAACATCTCATGTGTGGAAAAGGAGTTTATAATAATATTAATAAAATTTCCTTGAATTTAAATGGTAATGTGAAATTCATATTTTTGATATAGAAAGAGTTTTATAGAAAAAATTTATTTTGTAAATAGAATTTATTTCTTTTATCTAATAAATATCAAGGGGAATAACGATTACAACTTTGCTAAGAGAGTTGTGTGTTCTCAAAATTTGATTGTTTGTAAAAATGTGTGATAATGAGTCAACTCTAAATATTATAAACAATATTAGACTCTATTGGATTTTGAATATTTTCACATCACTATTATATGTTCATTAGATGTATCCTATTTTTAGCAATACAATTAAATTTTTTTATAACTCCTGCCTAATTTTGTTTCCATCATTTAATGTCCTTTTGTAAATAGGGTAGAGTGTTTCATCTCCCGATAGAAAAACATAAGAATGGGGATTATTTTAATCTATCATTCCATGATTCATAATCCCTCGATGTTTATTGGACCTTGTGTGGGGATAAAATGTTTTATTGAAGTTATATATTCAAGTTAATGGAATTATTGTCTAAGTTGGAGTCATAGTAACAGCAAATCAAAAATGGAATTGAATCATCAATGTAAATAACATTTAACTCATGAAGAATTAAATGTATCATTATTTAGTATCTATAGTCATGGATGTATTCAAAACTTTTATTCATGGAATTATTATTAAGATAGACAGTGGAGATTTAGTAGAGTGTGATTTTAAAGAGTTCTATAAATATTATAATAGAATGAATACATTATATGGACCTTTATTCGACACAATCTATATTAAGGTGATGCTTTGTTAATCCCCACACACCATAGGGGAAAGGATACTTAATATAATATTAAGGGACTCAATTGTGTTTAAAGCTAAAAAAAATATTCTATGGAAAAAGTATGAGGACATGATGATGAACCTAAATGTAGCATATCTAAAGAATATATCTTCCTTAGTTTAATATAAATGTCTCCATCCCCAAGGAAAATGAATAGGGATCTGACATAGAATAGTCTTCATTACACTATGATTTCATAAAAATTATAGAATAATTAAAATGAGGTTTTAGATAATTGATATTCTAAATAATGGAGTAAAATGAATTTATGAAGATTATCATATAGAATGTTCTATAATAAGAATAGGTTGATGAATTTGTGTCATTCATGTAATCAAAACGGAAATTTTTAATATTATTGTTTAAGAGGAAACATTCACTAGCGTGATTTTAGTGTGGAAATTTCTAGAACCTTTTTGTAATGTGTCTTAATAGGTTTCATGTTGTTTATGATGATGATTATGATTAAATTATATAAAATAATTATTCAAATAATTTTAGTGGTGGTGGTTTATTAGGACCAAATTCTCCAAGAATAAATACTACATTCCCAAGAGGATAATAGTTTACAATAAATAAAAGAAAAATAAATATAGGACTACAAACACCTCAATGATGTTGTTTATATGGATGTTGTAGAAAGTTTTTAAGCTTGGTAACACAATGATGATGAAGAAAATTTTTTATAAGTAATTGTTTGTTTCAAATAAGGGGAAAGGATGCACTTAATTATATAGATGATTAGAGATATAAAATGAATAAATAAAATTGAGTGGTATGAAAGTCTAGAATAGTTATTTAAGAGAAATTAAAAGATGATGTTGAGCTAAATGTTGAAATTGAAAATAAAAATTATGAAAAATTGAAAAGCATAGGGAAGGTTGTTGAGTAATGGTTCATGATCGAAGAGGGGACCATATTATCAATTTTGACAGAAAATGTTAAAGATGAAGTAAAACTTATTGAATAAATTATAAGATAAATAAATGGTCTATAGTGAATAATAAATTATTAGGAAAAACTATTGAGTCATATTATGTCATAATATAATCAAATTGTTGAGTTTTGGAAAATGGTAGTCCTAAAGAGAAAGAATAGAAATAATATTTTTTTTAAAAGACACTTCCAAATTTCAAATATGGTATGGCGATTGAATAGTAGTATATGGTAGTTCTAGTTTACTCCAAGCCATAGGAACTCACTTTAAAATTGAGGGTTGATAAAGTATTGAATCAAAATAAGAACACATAAAATACCAAAAGAGTGTGTTAGGATTCACTGATAACACATAAGAATACACTTGAAATCCGGGGTTATTATTGTGCAAAGATAATACATACTCAATGTTTTTTCACTTATCTTTTCGGTATTGTAAGTCACTATAGAAACAACGTTACCTAATAAAAACCCAATATTTTAAGTATTATTTAAATGGAAACTATTACTGGTGAGGCGTTTATGGTTATATAGAGAGGTTTTCACATCCATGATATAAATGCATGTCACTAAAAATACCTATTGTTTTAATAAACACTAATTCCCTTTCTTCATTCTTCAAACTATTTGTTAGAATATTCACTTCCATTATTCCATATAAATACTGAAAGAGAAAATAAAGTATATATTTCTTAGTTATTATCCATAAACATTTAATAATGGTCATCAATTTTTATTTTGAGATATAAAAATGATACTATTAATTATAGTAAACTACTTAATAAATTTCATTAAACAATCATCTTATCTTATTTACTTCTTTAGCATGGGCCAACAAAAATTAGGGTAGAAAAAATATAGGCTGCTTAAAATTTTAATTTTAACCCCTTAAAAAAATTTATTCGGAATTTATCCCATTTTGATAAGTTTTTTAAATAGTAGTTGTGACTCTCTTCTAGGAAGGATTATTTATCATAGCTTCATTTTTAACCAAAATTCTCATTCCATTTCAAATATGGAGACAAAGTCTTATATTCCATAATTATTTTCCATCATATATAATCATAAGAAAAATCTATTTTAGCTTCTCTAATATGAAATAAGTTTCCATTTGTTCACATTAGTTAGAAACAATCCATCAATTCCACATTTCAAAAATTTTGGGTTATGGTTGTTGAAAAAAAGGTGTAAAAGTTATATAGTGAAGATAAATATGATATATTCCTAATTTAATGTTTAAAAATGCGTTTTAATCATATTAAATAATATTATGAAAATAATTTATAGAAAATCTGTATTTCATGTGAAAACCTTGTGGACAATTATATAATTTTTTTTAAAACCTCAATGAAAATTTTGAAATCTGAGATCCATTTCTTAAAATCATAGTGGGTTACATAGTTCATGTTATTTATTTATTTTGACTATAAATTGGGAAATAATCTCATCAATTAGGGGAAGATGAATAAATAGAGGATGATTAATAAAGATAGTGAATTTTTTAACACGTAATTCTTAAAAAAATTTATTCCTCCCATGAAAGAATTTATATAACTAAAAGTTTATTAGATAAATGACATTATGAGAGAAAATATTAGTGAAAATGATATTTATGTGAACATCTCATGTGCGGAAAAGGAGTTTATAATAATATTAATAAAATTTCCTTGAATTTAAATGGTAATGTGATATTCATATTTTTGATATAGAAAGAGTTTTATAGAAAAAAATTTATTTTGTAAATAGAATTTATTTCTTTTATCTAATAAATATCAAGGGGAATAACGATTACACCTTTTATAAGAGAGTTGTGTGTTCTCAAAATTTGATTGTTTGTAAAAATGGGTGATAATGAGTCAACTCTAAATATTATAAACTATATTAGACTCTATTGGATTTTGAATATTTTCACATCACTATTATATGTTCATTAGATGTATCATATTTTTAGCAATACAATTAAATTTTTTTATAACTCCTGCCTCATTCTGTTTGCATCATTTAATGTCCTTTTGTAAATAGGGTAGAGTGTTTCATCTCCTGATAGAAAAACATATGAATGGGGATTATTTTAATCTATCATTCCATGATTCATAATCCCTCGATGTTTATTGGAACTTGTGTGGGGATAAAATGTTTTATTAATGTTATATATTCAAGTTAATGGAATTATTATCTAAGTTGGAGTCATAGTAATAGTAAATCAAAAAGGGAATTGAATCATCGATGTAAATAACAATTAACTCGTGAAGAATTAGATGTATCATTATTTAGTATCTATAGTCATGGATGTATTCAAAACTTTTATTCATGGAATTATTATTAAGATAGATAGTGGAGATTTAGTAGAGTGAGATTTTAAAGAGTTCTATAAAGATTATAATACAATGAATACATTATATGGACCTTTATTCGACACAATCTATATTAAGGTGATGTTTTGTTACTCCCCACACACCATAGGGGAAAGGATACTTAATATAATATTAAGGGACTCAATTGTGTTTAAAGCTAAAAAAAATATTCTATGGAAAAATTATGAGGACATGATGATGAACCTAAATGAAGCATATCCAAAGAATATATCTTCCTTAGTTTAATAAAAATGTCTCCATCCCCAAGGAAAATGAATAGGGATCTGACATAGAATAGTCTTCATTACACTATGATTTCATAAAAATTATAGAATAATTAAAACGAGGTTTTAGATAATTGATAGTCTAAATAATGGAGTAAAATGAATTTATGAAGATTATCATATAGAATGTTCTATAATAAGAATAGGTTGATGAATTTGTGTCATTCATGTGATCAAAACAGAAATTTTTAATATTATTATTTAAAAGGAAACATTCACTAGCGTGATTTTAGTGTGGAAATTTCTAGAACATTTTTGTAATGTGTCTTAATAGGTTTCATGGTGTTTATGATGATGATGATGATTAAATTATATAAAATAATTATTCAAATAATTTTAGCGGTGGTGGTTTATTAGGACCAAATTCTCCAAGAATAAATCCTACATTCCCAAGAGGATAATAGTTTACAATAAATAAAAGAAAAATAAATATAGGACTACAAAAACCTCAATGATGTTGTTTATATGGATGTTGTAGAAAGGTTTTAAGCATGGTAACACAATGATGATGAAGAAAAAATTTTATAAGTAATTGTTGGTTTCAAATAATGGGGAAAAGGATGCACTTAATTATATAGATGATTAGAGATATAAAATGAATAAATAAAATTGAGTGGTATGAAACTCCAGAATAGTTATTTTGGAAAAATTAAAAGATAATGTTGAGCTAAATGTTGAAATTGAAATGAAAAATTATGAAAAATTGAAAAGCATAGGGAAGGTTGTTGAGTAATGGTTCATGATCGAAGAGGGGACCATATTATCAATTTTGACAGAAAATGTTAAAGATGAAGTAAAACTTATTGAATAAATTATAATATAAATAAATGGTCTATATTGAATAATCAATTATTAGGAAAAACTATTGAATCATATTATGTCATAATATAATCAAATTTTTGAGTTTTGGAAAATGGTAGTCCTAAATAGAAAGAATAGAAATAATAGTTTTTTTAAAAGACACTTACAAATTTCAAATATGGTATGGCGATTGAATAGTAGTATATGGTAGTTCTAGTTTAATCCAAGCCATAGGAACTCACTTTAAAATTGAGGGTTGATAAAGTATTGAATCAAAATAAAAACACACAAAATACCAAAAGAGTGGTTTAGGATTCACTGATAACACATAAGAATACACTTGAAATCTGGGGTTATTATTGTGCAAAGATAATACATACTCAATGTTTTTTCACTTATCTTTTCGGTATTGTAAGTCACTATAGAAACAACGTTACCTAATAAAAACCCAATAACTTAAGTATTATTTAAATGGAAACTATTACTGGTGAGGCGTTTATGGTCATATAGAGAGGTTTTCACATCCATGATATAAATGAATGTCACTAAAAATACATGTTGTTTTAATAAACACAATTTCATGTAATCAACAAGTGAGATAAAAAAATAAATTTATGTATTTTCCAAATTAATTTGGTCCATAATATTTCAATGAAGATCAAATGTATTAATAACCAATCTATGTGAATTTGTAGACATTGATAAAAAAGAAATGATCTTATAACAAAATAGTTTTGTGGATTTACCTGAAATCATTAATCACACAGGTGTATTGATTTTTAATTGAGGATTTTCTTACAAAATAAACTGATATAAAGATCTAGTAATAATCATCTAATTTTTGACTTAATATTTTCAAATAATGAAGGTTTGAATATAAATTTATTATAAAAATCCAAATATTTGGGGATAAAGACGCGGTAAGTGTAGATGTCTAGGTTAATAAAGGTATTAGTCACAAATATATATGTGTAATTCATCCATTTCACATAGTAAATTCAGTGAATTTCACCAAGATGAGTTATATAATCAATACTAAGGGTAGTGTAGTTATAATTAATGGGATATACACAAAGGGGAATCTATAACACACTTGTGGAGAAGAATATAAGTTATTTATATCAAGGGAAGAGGAATAAAGATAGTGGAATAATATGATTAGTCACTTGATCCAAAAACCCTCAAATGATTTGGTGAATAATTTTGGAGTTCATTATATACCTATATTATAAAAGATCACACACACATGTGTGATGTTTAAAAAAATATAATTTCTTGAATGACATCCATGCTGAAATACATGAAGTCAATAAGGTTTCTTGAATTGGTTTATATTGATGTGTGTAGGAATATATCTCCAATGGCCAATGATGGTAAGATGTATGATTTTCTATTAATTATTGACTTGAAGAGGATTGCATTGTTGATCTTCATTTCCTTCAAGTCCTAGGTGTTTAATTATACAACTCATTATTGAAATATTACTAAAACAATTCTGGGGTAGAATTTTCTAACATTTTGAATATAAAATTTCATAGAGATTACTTACTTCCAAGTGGAGGATTATCTTGAAAATCATAAGAGAAGGCATTATGTCTTCTTATTTAGAACTCCTTTATGAAATGGGGTAGTTGAGAGGAGAAACCTGATGATAAAAAATATGTAATGACATATTCTTATAGAGAAATAAATAGTATAGATATTTTGGAAAGAAGTAGTATTATAATACAAATATATTACTAATAGAGCTTTTTTATTGGATAATAAAATAGTCTTTATATTATGTTGTATGGGAAAAAGCTGATTTTCAAGTAAATTTTGATCTAGAAAAGTATTTTCATTATTCTCAATAAGAAGAAAAAAGAGTATGTTTCATTCTCATGGCTATTATTTTATTTTCATTTCCATATCATCCATGACCAATGCATGCAACTGTTTAAAATAATGTTCTGGATTGACTTTTTTTCTTCAACTAGTAACTCTGGTGGAACTTGAGTTCTATATTTAAAAAAATAGTTAACAAATTATGGTGTAAAGTGTTAATGAGTTTATTATCTCATTGTGAGAACATGTAGTTGATATAGATTCTAAATAATACAGTGATGATGATTAAGATGAATTAAGGTTGGAAACTACTTAGAAGTTTAGTCACAGGTCTGAAAATTATATGCAAAATATAATCAGTGATCAGGTAGTGCCAATATAAAGAGTATAATTATTTCTTTACTGAAAATATTTATTTGATCTCAGGTAGATACAATGTGTTTTGAATATGATAATAATAATTATAATATGGTCTATGTGATGTATAAAGATCATGGCCAAAAAACAAGAATCATACATTAGAGATTATTTATAAGATGGATAAGAATATTAACGACACCAATTGGGTTTTTATAACTAAATGATGATTTTATAGTGATTCAAGAAAAAGAAAAACTTATGGGAAATTGATATGCCGAGATTTAGGGTATTAATTTATAAGAAACATTTTATAAAATGGATAAATTGTAAACACTTAGATTATTCATGTCTATAATGGTGAAAAATACATTCATGGCTTTCTAACTAGTTGTTCAATTAGAATTCAAAAATTTATTTTTCTGATTAAGAGTTTTCCATCAAGTGGGTAGAAAGTTTTATTGTGTATAATGATGAGAATAGTGTTTAAAAGTTAAAGAATGGACTTTATGGGTTAATTTAAGAACCAAGAGCATCATATTCTAGACTTGATCGGTATTATAAGAATACTGGTTTACAGTATGGTGGAGTCTATCATAATTTAAATATCATAATAAAGAGTAATCAACAGATTATGGTTCTCATATATATTGATAAAAAAATAATTTTTTGCTAAAAATAATCACAATGAACGATGTTTTCAAAAATCATGAGGTGTGAGTTTGTAGTGTTGATGATTGATGAGTTTATATTTTACATAGATTACTTGTAGTACAAAGATGTCATGAAATATTTATTTCTCTATCCAAATTAGAAAAGGATATTCTTGAATGTTTTGGAATTAAGGATTCCAAGAGAATAAAACCACCCATGTCTTCCTAAATGAATTCATTGAGTGATGTTGTTGGAAAAGATAGTAAAATCATGGAATATAAGTAAATCATCACAAGATTATTTTATATGATATTGAAAAGGCCAATATTGTTTTTGAAACATGTTAATATTTAATAAATCTAATTAATAATATGAAAATACACTTTCTAATAATAAGGAGAACACTATGATCTATCAAAGGCTTAATTAATTTCATTTCACCTATCAATGAATTTTTTTAACATGAGTTATTGGAAAGTACATATGTATATTGGTCTCATTTTTTAGAATAAGGAAAAAAAAGAATATGGTTATTCTATATGTATTATAAGATTTCTCATTTCATAGAATATCAGGTAACAATATTTAATTTCATTCAGTACTAAAAAATATTTATAAATTACGTTAATTAAATCTTTCTTTCAAATGTTATGGATAAAGAATCAAATTATATGTATGGGACGTGAATTTAATTATCCAATTAAAATAAATTTTGAAAAATTAAATTGAAATAAACCATAGAAAAAAATAAAATCACTCATGAAAAAAACATTTAAATCAACAATCAAAATTTTAATGATAAAGTTGACAGGGGTTTGTAAAATTGGATTATATGCCTACCCAACATAAAATCACAAATATCAGGAAAAATGCCTTACACATTGAGAATTTTGAGAGGTAAAAGTTGGCTCTTAGTGTTTATTTGAAACTTTATACTAAAATAAGTTTTGTATTTGATACCCCAAGTATCCAAGTCATTTCATGGGCTCCCTTAGGTTTTTGAGATTCTCCTTTATCATTTATCCCATAAATAAGATACCTTTAGGTTCATTGGAAAAGGGTGAGATAGATTTTTCCAGAATTGTGGATATGTGATTCAATAATTTTATAATGGGGGGGGGGGTAATTCAATAGTAAACTAGTTCAATAAAAATTAAATTTTATTCTAAAAGGGAAAATAACTGATCAAGATAAATAAAGTGATTATAAATGAACTATTCATGTTAAACATTTTTATTATGTCTATAATGACTTATGGTGGAATAAATTTCATGCTAAGGAAGTCATTAATTATTATTAAGAGGTGTATAGGGTAGAAAATATTTATAGTATAATGTGAAAAAGGATTATTAATAAGGTGGTAAAAGATTTGAAATTGTCACCAATAATCACAATTGGGGTATTTTAAGTGAAAGCCCATAATGTTGAATTATCAAAAATTTTGATTTCTTTTTATTGAAAAAGAATGCTGAAAGAGTTCCAAATTTGATAATATCATGAGGTATTCATAAAGGAATGTATCTAAATTCGTTTTATGTTTTTTTAAAAATAATTTGAAGATTACTTACAAATAATGATTTCATTTACATACCTAGTTGAAGATAGTAGAACTAGACTTGAATGAAGTGGGTGATGTTCACAAACTAAAGGTGATAAATGTTTTTAGAATTATGAATGGGTTTACAATGTGTGTTTTTGGATAGATTTATTTAACAAATAGTTCACCGGTCTAATCATACAGGGGATGATTAATACATAGAGGGAGATAATGACACATAAGTCGTTTTGTAAGTAAGATACATTTGAGCTTATTTATATGAGATTGAATTTATAAAACTGACAGTTACATATAGAATATACATTATGAAAAATATGTATTTATATGAATGTGTTTTTCATGAACATAAATTGTTGAAAATGGGGTTTTGAATATAATAATGGATTCAACAAAAATTTTGTTGGTAAAGTGAAATTCATCATTATGATGAAAGAATGTCTTCATGAACTAATAATTTTGGTGTATACAAAGTTGATTTAGATCGTATATGGAAGCTTATGAATGAGTAGTGTGTAAATTCCAATTTAGAGAGCATAGTGTTCTTATGTGATTGGTTTTACACGTCAGGGACAACGAGTTTTCTTTGTACATTGTAAACAGTAATGTGATCTAGTATATTTGGTCCATTAGTATATTTTCATTGTAATTTATATTGATGTGTCCAAGTTCTATTAAACTAATAAAATTATTGTAAAACCATAATGATTCAATTTCCATCATTTATAACTCTAAAATTTATTATGGAGATTGTCTTTCCAAAAAAATAACAAGATCCTTAGGGGAGGTTATTTTAATATTATATACCCATATTCACCCCTTAGGTTATTCAAAAAAGAATGGGTTAAACACCATCCCTATTAAACATGTCTCTCCATATATCATTCCTTTCATTATAAAACCATTGTTTCTAAATATAACCTCATTTCAATTATATAAATCTATGACATGCTCACCAAATTTTACCTCTGACCATAAATGAATTAAAAATTATTAGAATTTAGTTTATTTTAGAAAATATTTTTATCTCCAATATCATATCTATCTAATAATATATCAATAACCAATGTAATATATCAACCTTTATACATTAAAATATTTTTTGGTTTTTCATATGACTAGTCATGTGTAATGATAAAAAAATTTCTAGAACCCATGGATTATGATTTTTTCATCCCTTATAGGAATTTGTTACAAAAAATGTTTATTTATTGGATTTATTCTCATCTTTAATCATTTCTAAACTCCACTTCAGGTTTAATTATTATTTAATTAAATTAATTCACTCATCTAAACTATATAATTTTTCATTATATATTATAAATACTCCTTCTCTTTTTTCAAATTTTTTTTCCATCTCATCATTATCCTCCACATTCTATGGGGTTTTCTATATTTTAATTTTATTATCTATAACATGGATCATTATAATTCATTAATATGGATTGAGAAATATTTTATAATCATATGTCATCATTGTGATCAAAAACACCAAAATACCAGTAATAACTTTAAAATAGTTATCAGTGATAAAATATCCTATCCATACTATGTAACAATTGAGCCTTCATTTTTATACACTAATGTGATAATTATATAAAAAAATTAATATTTCCATGGATGTTTGGTATTTAAATAGAGTTTATTTTTATTTTTCTCCTTCTAGATATTAAATTTTATTCGTAATTTCTAGCCAGAATGACAATCCCTTTTAATAGAATTCAACAAAACCATTATCTCCCATTGAGATGTTTCACTATTAGTCTTTACATAATAATATCTATATCCCTTGAGTTTCATAATATTATTATATTTATTTATTTTAACACACATGAAATAGTTCCATATCCTTAATTCTTTCTCTTAGATCTTAGAACATACTAATTTTTTATGAAAACTTTATTTTAATTAAATATAAATTCATTCAGGTAATCCATATATTAATTAATATTAATCGTAAAATTTTAATTCTATTTATCTATAATGAAGATTATATATTTCATAATATTATTTTTCTTATTTATCATTGTATTTTCATGTATTTTCCTCTTAACATACTAAACCAAGTTACATTCAGAATCCATATTTTTATACCTTTAAAATATAATTTCTTGATATGAAATTTTTTTTCTATTAGTATTATAATTTATTTTAAGAACATATTTATCTTAATTAACAAGTGATGCAATATATTTTATTTATAAATCCCAACTCTAGTAATCTAGAGCCAGTGGTTATTTATTACAATATTACAAAATAAATATATCAAAATATCAAAGATCTAGAAATTTAATAGTCATATGTAATAGATACAAAGATGGATATTGTAATACATTGAAAAATGTATTAAATCCACTAAATACATGTAAATGTTTACTTTTTCCATGAAAATATAAAATTCACCCAAATTATTCTTCATAGTTTCCTTGGGAAATAGGAAAATTATAAAGGGGTGAGCTCAAACACTTAATAAGGTGTAGTTTACAAAAGAGAATTTCATACATAAAAATTGAATCAATATTATAAAAAACTTCCATGAAAAATGGTCATATTCGCATAATTTATCTAATAAATAAATATATGGATAAGAGTAACAGATCTCATAATATTGAAATAACAAATTTGATAACAGAACAAAATAAATAATCACATGGCCAACAATATTTGATTTCATGTTGATAGAATATATAAAGTGGTACTTTTTAATCTTACCATTAAGGTATCAAGTTGGGAAATCATACATAAATGGGCAATTAATACACTCAATTATGCAAGATAGTTTTTCTCATGAGACCTACTGATTAATTTAGGGGATATATATTTCTTGTTCAGAGAAATTATATAACAAGTCTAATTTATTCATTATATTACTATAATCAATAAATAGTACATAATTAACATTCATTAGTTATCAATAATAATCTATATTAATATTACATGTATACATATTATAATCCATTACCCAGTTGATAATGAAACTACTTTCTTTGTAAACACCCTAATTGTTTTTACTATTCACACCATATTGAGTAATAGATATAATGTTAATTAAATATTGAAAATTAATGATGAAAAATAATTTTAATGGAATGATAAAAGGTGAGAGAGAACATTATTTCAATTTCAATATATTAAAATACTTCATTATAGTTCATAATGAATCATGTGAAATTCCCAAAACATATCCCCCATGCGTGTCAAACTAGGTGTATAATATGGACCATTAGTTTTGATCTAATTGTAGGAAGATTTAATACCCAACCAAATTTCTTCAGACTTAATATCCCTAGGTGAATCTGACTCAAATCCTATATCTATTGGTTTGTATCCAAATAGATGTTTCATTACTAGGGAACAACACCCTCTTCACATTGAAAAAATTTTAGGATTCATAATGGTATCTTATAAAGGTTGTATAAAAGGAGTTAATGTGGATCAATCATTTAAAATTTGAAAATTTTCCATATATAAATCAATTATTATAACATTTACCATTTAAATTAAAATGAATAATATAGGATATCTAATGGTTAACAGTTGATTAGGAACCCTTACATTATTATAGTAACAGATTACAAAAAATGAAATAATGATAAGGAATAAGTAATAATTATTTAATAATATATCAAATGGATGACAATACTATGGAATAAAAATCATAGAACAATAGGAAAAAGTAATTGAAATTATAAAAAAAATAATTGAAATTTAAAATGAAAGAGGAGGATTGTAAAGCCTTACATGAAAGGTTGCTTCTTAAATATTATGAATAACTTCATATAATATTATATACACCTTTGATGTGACACTCCAACACTTATTTGTCATTTAATAATAATATTATGGTTTTATTCTATTTAGTTTTTGTACTTTTTGAAGAAAACATATGAAATATGAACAACAATTTTTATTTAATAAAACACCAAAGTGTTTATGATACAACAAGATCAAAAGAAAATATACAACCCAAAAATACCTATTAAGAGGCCTATTATAAATATAGGGAGACCACCCAATAAAACAGAAAACCCAATAAGATAGTAAGGGTCCTTCAGATATGCCACAATGAATATCAGTATGGCTAGAGCCACGGCAATTTCATTGAGCATCACAGGAATGATGTGCACAATTTTTTACCAAGTTGTACTGAATATAGAACACCTTGATATATGTTTATATAAGGCCTCAATTCAACCATTACTCCTTAGGTGACTGTTTAATTTCTATCAGCTATAATTATAGTCGTTGGTCATTCTATTGGTTTAATTTAAAATATCTATGTATATATAGTTTTCCAACATATTTAAGTTATGTATTGAAATTATAAATTTAAACAAATAAACTATTTTTTTAAAATATAAAAATGACAGTGATTTAATATTTCATCTACACTTATTAAAATATCAAAATTAGGTATGTATTTTAAATACCTTTCAAATATTTCAAATGTGTTGAAAAGAATTTTTAAATGTTTCCATTATTGATATTTAAACCAAGGTTTTAACTAAAACCATGTCTTTGATTTTTATAATACTATTATAAGATTTTCATAATGATGTATTGAACTTTGATTTATCACTTTAGGTTTTTAAAACAATAGAATTTATAAAAAAATGGAAAATATTTAGTTATAGTAGAGGATTCATTTTTTTGAACCTATATATATATATATATGAAAACTTATTTTTAATTTTAACAAAAAATAAATATTTACTTAGTTAAAATATAGGTGAGTACCCCACTTAGCTGAGGGCCACCTTGTAGCAGCCCTCAAGGCCTTGATAAGAATATCACCCACAACCCCCGGGCAAAAGACCTAGGCTGGTGTGCACGTTGGGTGTGTGCTATGTCACGTGCATGGGAAGAATATATTACCCTCAATGTGTGTAGGTGGGTGTGTGAGGACTAAAGCTTGCCACCGTGTCGGGTGGCACGACAGTGTGGGTGGGAGCAGGAGTGCACTCGTAGATGAACCAGGTACAAACAGTACCGGGAGGGGAGAGGGAGTAATTTGGCTCAAGGCCATATGACTCTGGTTCATAAGGGATCTCGGGAACTTCTTCTGTTTGGATGTGGGATGACAGAAATCAGCCGGGATCACATCCAGGAAACTCGATCTCACCACACACGATATAATCCATTCGATCAGTCCAGCCATCGATCCCTAACGTTCGTGGTCTTTCAACTACGTTTTTTTGCGCTATCCGATCCATCGCGTATCTAATCGCATCCATTCCTTTCATTTTAAAATCATCGAGTCTTTCTGATCTGTTCTATCATCTCTCCCTCAAATCTGAACTTTTAATCTTTTATAAGATTCGAAGATGCACCCCAACCGTCAGATATGAGCGAGATTTAATACCAATCGTCTAATTATTTTCTAGTTCTTTCTCATCCGCAGTGTCTTATTCCTCCCACATGCGCTGAACCAATGGTTAATACCACTTTATCCTTTCTATTTATTCAACACCCGTGACTCTAGTGGACCCTACCTTGCCCTCATCTTCCACAAAGACTCACCCTCAGTCATTTTATATTCTGAGTGGGCATTGAGTTTCCAAAAAGTATCATTAATATATATATATATAGTTTTATATATAGTATAGTTTATATATTTGACTCTTTACACTTCTCTCTTGGGTTATCATCTTCTCATGACTCCAGAAAGTTTTTGAGCCTCTCCTACACCTCAAATCAAGTAAGGGACCTCATTGCCTTGTTTTTATTTTTTTTGAGTATATATATATATATATATATAGACATATGGTTGGGTATATAACATACTAGTTTCTTTCTAAGATAGTGAATTCATGATTTTAAATTATGATCATAAGTCCTTATCATGCAAGGTTGTGTGATTTTTTATGGTTCTATATGTGTATTAGAATATATAATTATATATATGTACATATTTTATAAAAAACCATATATATTTCATGGCCTGATTTGCGATTTATGCACCATTGATTAACTAATGAACCTGAAATGTTTTAAATATTCAAGTATCATTACACATATAATGTATGATCCCTGCAAACACTTTACATAATCAGTTATATATATATATATATTCAGGTTTAGATAAACCTCTATTGTACTAAAAATTAAGACTCTTATTTATTGAGCATGAAAGGTTAAGTAGTTTTCTAAAATGTAATGAAATATATTTTTTACAAAACTCTAATATATGTATGTACGACTATATGCATTTTGTACCTTTGGGTTTAAATCATAAACTAATTAAGTTTTCATAAAAACTAATTTTTGGTGATTTAATTAGGTATGTGGGATGCATTATGTTCCTTTTAATTTATTAAACCATGGGTTTGTTGAGAAAATATTGTATGAACTTTTTATTGAAGTACATATAATTTTAACACAAATTTAAATAAGAAAATTAGTCACCCAAGTGTATTCCCTCGTAATATTTTTAGATGAATGAAATAATTCATTTATTTTTCTTAAGAACTTAAATCCGCCATAGTAAATGTTTTCAATCATTATGTTTTGATTTTTTAAATATTCTATTTATGAGCATGTGTTTTAAAAATTAATGGAAATTATTATAATTTTATAATAGTGAATTCTGAAATATAAAATTATTACATTTATAATAAGGATTCTAGGGATTGTCATTTTATGCGATAAACTTGTAATTCTTTAGTTGTCATAACTTATGCTATAATATTCTTTTCATACATATCATTTATTGTCATATCTATAATAATATTTTAATTAACACTTATATGCCTAATTCACTAAATATATGTAAATTATAAAGAAAAAAATTAAATTCTTATGTCTATTTATGGATTAACTATTAAATTATTCAAAGTTTCATTGGATAGTTTGAATAATTTGAATTGAGAAATTAAATATTCAATGTGGTATGGGAAATTTTGAATATACTACCCTATTTGGCATATGAGGAATGTATTAGACTCTATATAATGGGTTGGGGACCAGTTAATGAAAGCACCTCGATGCATCGGTAGTTCTCATGAGACAATTAGGTCATGGAATGAGGCCATTGACATTTCAGGTCTTGACACGAGATCTTGACGGGGTCTAGCATTATACGTTCCCTCATTTTGTCTACAGAATTTAATTAATCAAGTGTGTATTCAACTAGATAATATACTTGATTAAGATATTTATAGAGCTTAACTAACCAAGTGTGTATTCAACTAAAGAATATGCTTGGTTAAAGATACTTTACATTTGAGTATCATAGAAAGTAAAAGCTTATTGCTTATTAATTATTCCGCACTCAGAGATTTATTAGCTAGTGTATGTTTTTCAGTAGTCAACGATGAAATTGAGGTTATTATTTTATACACAACTCTAAAAATGTATTACTATTAGTTACTAATTTTATACTATCATATTCAAATGCCGTACCTATTAAAGTTAGAATTCATCTTCTTAATTTTCTAAATGGGAATGCTTATAATTGGATCATGTTTCCTTATAAATTTGTTATTATTCCCTGAAATGTGGTCTTATAAATGTTAGACTAAGTTCTATTTTATGATACATGTGTTAAAACATTCATTAAGAAAATGTTTTATGGAAAAACCATAAATTAATGTTTTCAAAAAGTTATAATTGGAATTTTATGTTATTTTAAAACCCCTTATTGGGCATTCGTATGCTCACCCTGCATTTTCAATTTATTTTCTTTTATAGGTTTTGTAGTTTTGAGTCCCTCTGTTTAGTGAATCCTTAATGAATACATTTTTGTACTGTTTTGAAGGAATTCTAATAATTTTATCTTATTCTCTAGGTCCTTAACCAAAAATATCCTCTCTAGTGGACCATGTGTGTGTGATTTCACCTTTTCTTTTATTAAAACACACCATGTTTTCAACGAAACCACACCATATTCGGAGTAGTCTTGGGATGGGGAATGAAATTTTATTTAATATATAGAGGAAAATTATAGTGAATTAATTCCCAATATCCTTGGAGTGGAGTGGTAATGTAGAATTAGTGGATGTGACCACTTTTTATAGGTGAAAAACAGGGACATTTCCTTGTAAACTATAGTTAGGTGAGGGGTAAAGATGGAGTCACATGGGTGTTAGGTGAATTAGGTAAAGATATGATGGTTATACATGTGGTATTAACGTACCTAACTAAAAAAGGTCATCTAGTACTTGTAAGTATCATTTTAATAATAAAAATATTAAGTCACTTTCATTTACTTCTCTTACCCCCATTAAACATTATTAAATCTTTACCAGGGTAATTATTATTTTATAAGAAATATAATATGATCAATATTACCAAATTTAAATTTTATAATTCTAAATTTGGACACAATTTATTCTATAAGGGTTTCTATATATGTGAAAATTAACTTTTAAAATGAAACATATGATATAAAATAACTATTTTTGTAGGAAACATTAATTTTTTATAAATTTATCATTATGAATATAATTTTCTATAAATTATTAATGAAATAAGGGTTAAAATATATTTTATTATTTTATAAATAATATTAGATTCAATTTTTAAAATATTTAATTTTAATTTGTTTATATAAGAGTACAAAACAATGAAAAGGCAAATTCATTAGAAATAAACCTTTTTTGAAAAATACCAAGAATTACTTTAGGATTACTTAGATATTTGGAACAAAAAAATAACACAAATAATAAAATTTTGAAATTAAACATTTAAATATTTCCATGAAATGAATTTTATTATACTTACTATAACAATGACTTAATAAAATGTGAATTATGAAATTATTTTAGGGATATACTGTGTACTAACTATAGATGAATCTCAGGTTCTACATTCTCCCCTAAAATAATTCCATCCATAAAATTTGTGATATATATTAGTAAATAAATAAATTTTTACATTTATTTTAAATTACTTATTTAGTTTCCCACATTGCTTCTTCAAATATGTGATTCCTCCAAATAACTATAACTAGTCCAGTTTCTCGATTCTATAATACTTTCCCTATAGTTTCATAAATCTTGACTAAGTCTTCATTACAAGAAAATTTATGTTCATGATCTACTTCCTTGATGGTTAGTATGTGTGTGGGGTATATAGTTTACATTCTAAATATTTATACATAGAAGCCTTCAGGAACTTTTGATAGATTATTAAGACAATCCAAAAGATAATTCATGACTCAAATTATCTCTAAAATATAAAAATGCCTAATGTACCAAGGAATTAGATTCCAATTACAACCAAATATTATAGATACCTCCCATAGTGATAATTTCAAGAATATTGGATTACCTATATGGAATTATAAGTATTTTCTTTGATAATTTCAATATATTTTGTACCTATTCTGAGAAATTTTGATATAATTTTGGACAGCTTATGCCTTCTCACATTTCACTTAAATGAGTTACGGAAAAACTAGCCTTATTTCCTCAACATCAACCCAATAAGTTGGGTATGAAATTATTTCCCATACAACAACTCATAAGGTATCATATTTATAATAAAATTGAATCTATTTTTAATGGCCAAGAACCTCCTGGTCCATTACTTTCCTAAAAAATCAGTTCCACCAGAAGTGGCACTGGTCATAGTAGCACCATGGTGGTGGCACCATGATGGTGGTACTATGACAGTCGAACACCGAAATGGTGGCACCGCTCATGGTGTCTCACCAAATCGGTGGCACCCTGACGGTGGCACCATGAACACAACACTGTGACGGTGGCAATGTGATGGTCGTGCACCGAAATGGTGGCACTGCTCATAGTGTCTCACCAAACTGGTGGCACCATGATTGTAACGACCCAATCTTTTTGAGTAGTAGATTAACTTACTCTTAATGATTTAATAAGATGATAATGGTCAATGAAGGAAGAGGAGTCGATGGCTTCATCCAGTAGACTCGACCCTTATGAAGCCCACTTATCAGAGCTTGGGAAGGAGGTAGCATCTTTGGGCTTTGATTTGGACCAAGCCCAAGCCGAACTCCAGCGTGTCAAGCTTGAACGGAAACGCCTACGGGAGAAGTTCATGTTAGTAGAGATTACTACTAGGGAAATGTTATCTGAGCCTCCCTCAGATTCTGTCACCATAGCACACCTTACACTTAGGTCTTATGCCGGTGTTATAAGGGGCTATGTGACGAGACCCTAGCTCCCTTGTGTAATCCTTTCGAGTGAATAAATTGAGATTTCTTCCTTTAGTGATGTTTGTGAAATTTCAAATGTCTAGATAATTTTAGATTGAATTTTATTGATGAATTTTGAAAAAAAGGATATTTTAAAATATTTATGTAAACCCTAAATAACTAATGATGTGAAATGATTTTCAAAAAATGGTCTTCTACAAAAGTGTTCAGTAAGGAATTTGGAGTCTAATAAGATTAACTTAATTTTTGATGAATAGTAAATTATGAATAGTGATTTTACGCTTAGGATTAGTAATGTGACCAAATGGATTAGTAATTTCACTCAAAGAAGGTTTTAATATAATTTAGACACCTAGATTAAGTAATGTGATTCAATAAAATGGGTAAATAATGGTTTCATTAATTATTAGTCAAATATTAGTTTTTTCGGATGAATAGTGTTTTTTAATTAAAAATTTAATTAAAAATAATTAAAAAATTATTTTTATAAAAAGGACTATTTTTGAACTCAGAGCATCGATATTATGTTAAGGTAATTTTTGGGGATTTTTCTGAAAAAAATGAATTTTCAATGAATAGTGTTTTTATTTAAAAATTAAATATAAAATATTTAGAAATTTTTTTTTATAAAATGGATTTCAGTTTTGAAATCAGAGCATTGATATTTGGTTAAGGTGAAATTTTGAGATTATTCTGAGAAAGTTAAATTTTTCGATGAATAGTGAAAATATAGTTTTAAGTTACGGGTGTTTAATGACATCATTAAATGATGTATTAAGTATATTTTCAATATGGTCGAATTATGAATAGTAAGATAAGGTTTGAGGTGTCCCAAGTGGCCAATACCATGGGCAAATACCATGGGAAAGCTCATGGTTTTTCCAAAACCACTAGTGAGGTGTCCCTTGGCCATTAATGCCTTGTCCCCTCACTTTCCCTATAAATACCCACCCTTTTCTCCTTTAGTTTCCACTCCCAACTCTCCCCCAACGAAGTTATGGTCTCCTTACCTCCCAAGGAGTCCTCCCAAGGTTCCCCAATCCCTCAAGGTCCAAAACTGTGAGTTTCAAGGGTCACGTTTTAAGGTAAGGGATCCGACCTCTCTCTTTCATATCATGTAATCTCTTTTATGTCATTCCTTTTATGCTCCATGTTATTATGTGAGAGGATGTTCTTTTATAATCCTCTTACTTCCCCTTTCATGTTTATATGATGAGATATCCCCTCTTACTCTCATCATTTTGTTTTATGAATGTTTAAGTGATGCCGTTAGGCTGCCGAATGTTTAAGTGATTCTTTCACCCTTCTCATTTTTCAAGTTCGATTTTCATGTCAAATCTTTCAAGTTCCTTTTTATTATGTTGGGGTATGATCTCTATATATATCATACTGATCTATAATGATCATATGATGAGATACCCTATTTGATCTATTCAATTCATTTTTGATGATGTTTAAGTGACGCCGTTAGGCTGCCGAATTTTCATAAGAGAAATCAAACTTTTGTCTTCCTTTCATTCTTTTCATTTCAAATGGTATGTCCTTGAAATTGCATCACCATGTCCATATATACTTCTTATTCTGTCCCTATACTATTTTATGGGTCAATTATGATTGTTCGATCCATTTTCCCTCTCTTTTCAATGTTTTCTAAAACCTTGTAACATAGTCGTTATGCTGGAGGATTTTCGTCTCAAAATGCCTATCTTTTCTCAAAATTATTTTATGTTATAAAGTGAATACTCAAAGCTCCTATTTCTATAGGGGTATTCACATATATATAAAAATGTTCTATTTTAAATTCTGGGATTTACATACGTGATACCCGCTTTCCCTTTCCGTGGGTTTAAAGTAACGTAAAGATCATGTCTTTAAAGCAGTTTTTAAAACGTTATGATTATGAAATGAAACCCATTTATTTTATTCTATATGGGTTATTTATGAAATTTTTGATTATGATATATGTGGCTCACATGATAATAAAGGCAAAATTTAAGGGTGCGCCCTGATAGCGCTCCAATGCATTGGGTAAGGACTTAATCTTTAGAGATGACCATTTTAACGACGCCTTGGTTAATAACCTTGGTAATTTTTAACAACACCTTGGGGATGGACCTTGGTGAAACGAAACGATTGTCAATATAAAGTGTTGCAGACACATCTTCATGTTATGAAAATGTTATTTTTATTATGATTTATCTCATGATTTCTTTCTCATGACTTAAATTTCTTTTCATGTCCTTATTGAAGTATCTCTAGTTCACATGTAAAATGTTTCTCTTGTTTCCCTTACTGGGCCTTCTGCTCACCCTTTCTTTTGATGTATGTCCCCAGGTTATGAGATTCATAATGAACACAGGATGAACTAAAGGAGAAGCCTTTCAAGTGTTTAAGAAGAATGTTTTATGTTTTTTTATGTATTACGGTCCTTGTTTCCAAGACACTAAACCTTAACGATCCTCAATTCCGTGTAATGGAATGAAAGTTATGTTATAAAAAGACGGGATGTTATAGTTGGTATCAAAGGATGGTTTAGTTATTTGTGGAAATTAGGATATAAAAACTTTAGGAAGAACCCTATAGAAAAGTTTAAATATAGGAAAACTTCCTGGTATTTTGGTAAGTATTGAGTAGGTGGTTTATCAAACAAATACATCCCTGTCTGGATACAAGCAGGTAGAGGCGGCTCTGGCACAGATGTACATAGGGGTAAAACCCGAAAACACCGCTTGGAGCTAGACTCGAACGGGAACTGGTGCACAATAACGGGCCTTGCTGCACTCTTGGTTATGACACTCCCGGGGGATATGTTTGGTTAATCAAAATCTTTTTATGAATCATTATGAAGGAATTATAGAAAAGTGTAATTTTCTAAGCATGACGTCTTAGTTAAAAGATTCATAAATGAAATAAGTTTCTTACTAAGGTTTTATTCTTTTAGAAAATGGCGGGCAATAGGAGGAACCGTGCCGATGGTGACCGCAATGCACCATGTGCTGACGACCCTCCGATGGAAGCCGGAATGGAAACATTCATGCGAATGATGAACCAACTGACTCAAGTTATGAGTAATAACTTGAATCAAGCAGAGAGGACGACCTCACCACGAAGGGAACAACACTCTGTTGAGTCCTTCATGCATCAACGGCCACCAACATTTAGTGGATCTACTGAACCATTGGTTGCGGAACAATGGATAAGCTCCATTGAAAAGATCTTTTCTGTACTTCATTGTTCGGAACAAGAAAAAGTCACCCTTGCTGTTTACCGCCTAGAGGGAGAAGCTGATCAGTGGTGGTCACTGATCAAAAACACGAAGCCACGAGGAGTGATAGAAGCTTTTGAGTGGGAAGAATTTCGTGGAATTTTCTTTAACAAGTATTTCCCTCGTTCCATGAGAATGAGAATGGAGAAAGAGTTTCTCGAGCTGAAGGAGAAGGAGAACGAATCTGTCGGAAGCTACGAGATGAACTTCACAATGCTTTCCCGTTATACCTCAAGCTTTGTCAGGGACCCTAATGGGAAGGTTGATAGATTCTTTGGTGGACTACGACCTCATCTGCAGAAGAATCTAGCCAACAGGGACTATGATAGCTATGAAGAAATAGTTCGAAGTGCTATGAAAGTCGAGCTGGAGTTTGGTGAGACACAATGGTCTCATAAACCAAATGAAAAGAAGAGATCGTTGGAGCCCAGTTCAGGGAAGTCATTTGATCAGGGAAGAGGTGGAAAGAAAATGCAACTTACCACACACAATAAATGTGGGAAGAATCATCTGGGGAACTTCTTGAACGGAAGTGGAAAGTGCTACAAGTGTGGAAGAGGAGGCCATATTGCTCGGAATTGTCATAGTGAGGTGAAGACTCAGCTTCCCAACAATAACGACAGAGGAACGATGGTTCTGGCCCTACCCGAAGTCACATGCTTCAAGTGTGGACATCTTGGGCACTTTTCTAACCAATGTCCAAATCAGAGGGCGGTGGAGGGGAATCACCATCAACCTCAGCAGAGGCCAAGAGAGCAAGGTCATGCTTTCAGTATCACAACAACTGAAGTTGAAGTCCCGAATGATGTGGTAGCAGGTACTCTTGTCATCCTCTCAATACTAGCAAGTACTTTATTTGATTCTAGTTTTACGCATTCCTTTATTTCCTCCAAGTTTGCAAGGAATATAGAATCAATCCCCGAAATGCTATAGGTAGAGTTGTCTGTCAAGACTCCAAGTGGGATTATCCTTGCATCAACAGTATTTAGAGACTCTAGTGTTTACTTTGGTGAGAAGAATCTTATCGCAAATCTAGTAGTCATTCCCATGATGGAATTCGACATTATACTAGGGATGGACTGGCTCTCAAAGTATAATGCTAAGATCAAATGAAGAAGTAAGGAAATCTCAGTAGTCTTGAATGAACGACCTACAGTTATCTTCCAAGGAGAGATATCCCGAACTGATCCCTATCTAGAAGCACCTCCTATAGCATTCTTTATGGAGTTAATCGGTGATGATGAAGAAGGAAAAGGGAGCATACAAATATAAGATGTTCCGATTGTTCAGGAATACATGGATTTATTTCCTAAGGAGTTACCTGGACCTCCCCCAGAAAGAGAGGTAGAGTTCTCCATTGAACTAGTACCTGGGTCTCAACCGATATCAAAGACTCCGTATAGAATGGCAAATGTGGATCTAGAAGAGTTAAAGAAACAACTCCAAGACTTGTTGGATAAGGGGTTTATCTGACCAAGTGTGTCTCCTTGGGGAGCACCAGTTCTCTTTTTGAAGAAGAAGGATGGGTCAATGCGGCTATGCATCGATTATAGAGAACTGAATGGGATCACAATGAAGAAAAAATATCCTCTTCCAAGAATTGATGATTTATTTGACCAACTTCGCGGGGCTCAATTATTATCTAAGATTGACCTTCGATCTGGTTATCATCAACCGAGGGTGAAGAAGGAGGATATTCCAAAGACTACCTTCCGATCAAGATATGGGCATTATGAGTTTACTGTTATGCCCTTCGTCTTGACTAATGCTCCTGCTATTTTCATGGATTTGATGAATAGAGTCTTCAAGGACTACCTTGATAACTTTTTGGTAGTTTTTATTGATGATATTTTGATATATTCAAATAGTCGTGAGGAGCATGAAGATCATCTAAGGGTTATATTGAAAACTCTGCGGAAGGAGAGGCTCTTTGGGAAGTTCAGAAAGTGTGAGTTTTGGTTACAACAGGTGGCTTTCTTGGGGCACATCGTAACCAATGAAGGAATCTCGGTTGACCCTGCAAGGACAATGGTTGTGGAGGAGTGGCCTCAACCCACAACAGTAACTGAGATTCGTAGTTTCCTTGGTTTAGCAGGATATAATAGGAGGTTTGTGAAAAACTTTTCATGGCTTTCTAATCCACTAACCAAGTTGACTCGAAAAGGGGTTAAGTTCACCTGGACAAAGGAATGCGAGGAAAGTTTCCAAGAGCTAAAGAAGAGATTGGTTACTGCACCTGTGTTAACACTACCCTCTATCGGAGAAGGATTCGTTATTTTTAGCGATGCATCTCTAAAAGGGCTTGGGTGCGTCCTCATGAAAAATGACAAAGTAATTGCTTATGCATCACGACAGTTGAAGATTCATGAGAAGAATTATCCTACGCATGATCTAGAGCTGGAGGAAGTGGTTTTTGCTCTAAAGATATGGAGGCACTATCATTATGGGGAGAAATGTGATATATACACTGACCCGCAAAGTCTAAAGTATATTTTCACACAGAAAGAATTGAACATGAGACAAAGGAGATGGTTGGAGCTTATTAAAGACTATGATTGTTCAATTCATTATCACCCTGGAAGAGCAAACAAAATCGCGGATGCGTTAAGCAGGAAAGATCATGTTGTTCTGGCAACAATGAGGATCGTAGGAGATCCCTTGATTAAAGATCTAGTAAAACTGGACGTGGGAATTACAAGGAAAGGGACATCATCAACCCTATTCCAAATGATTTCTCAACCTTCATTACTAGAGAGGATCAAGAAGGCTCAAAAAGAAGATCCTTTGCTGCAGGAGAAGTTTGAGGCTGTAAAGGATGGGAAGTTCCCTGATTTCCATATTGATCAAGAAGTTGTATTGAAATTTCGTACAAGACTATGTGTTCCATCTATTCTGGAGATAAAGAAAGAACTGATGGATGAAGCTCATAGCTCTACATTCTCTATACACCCGGGAAGCACTAAGTTGTATAGAGACCTTCGTGATCATTATTGGTGGGATAACATGAAGAGGGAGATTGCTGATTACACTACAAGGTGCCTGGTGTGTCAGCAAGTAAAGGCATAATGACAACTTCGTAAGGGGGTATTACAACCGCTACCCATACCAGTATGGAAGTGGGATAATATCACTATGGACTTTGTAACTGGTCTCCCGAAAACATCCAAAGGAAACAATGCGATATGGGTTATTGTGGACCGTCTCACCAAGAGAGCCCATTTTATCTCTATTCGGGAAGATTTCTCTCTGGATCAGCTTGCCAAGATATACGTGAAGGAAGTGGTAAGGCTGCATGGGGTACCGCTATCCATCGTATCTGATCGTGACCCAAGATTCACATCAAAATTCTGGAGAAGTCTTCAACATGCTCTGAATACTGAATTGAATTTTAGTACAGCCTATCATCCACAAACTGATGGCCAATCTGAAAGGACTATTCAGACACTCGAAGACATGTTGAGATTATGCTCAATGGAATTTAAAGGTGGATGGGATCAACACCTCCCATTAGTTGAGTTCTCCTATAACAACAGCTTCCATTCGAGTATTCATATGGCACCCTATGAAGCTCTATATGGAAAGCGGTGTAGAACTCCTACTTGTTGGGATGAAACTGGTGAGAGGAAGCTTCTTGGGCCTGATCTCGTGCAAGAGATGGCGGAACAGGTTCATGCCATCCAACAACACATAAAGGCTGCTCAGAGTCGGCAGAAGAGATATGCTGACAATCATCGAAGGGACTTGGAGTTTGGTGTTGGTGACAAAGTCTTCCTTCAAATTTCTCCATGGAAGAGAGTCATGCAGTTTTGGAAGAAAGGGAAGCTCAGCCCTAGGTACATTGGCCCCAATGAAATCCTTGATCGCATAGGAGCAGTGGCCTATCGTCTAGCACTTCCACCGAACCTAGCTCAAGTTCATGATGTCTTCCATGTATCTCTCTTGAGGAAGTACATACCCGACCCTTCGCATGTACTGAACCCAGAGGTGGTACAACTGGAACATGACCTCTCTTACGAGGAGCAGCCAGTGGAGATCTTGGACCGTAGAGACAAGGTCCTACGAATCAAGACTAACCACCTTGTGAAAGTGTTGTGGAGGAATCATAAATATGAAGAGGCAACTTGGGAGCCGGAGGAAACAATGAAGCAAAAGTACCATCACCTTTTTGACTAGGCCTCAAGTATAAATTTCGGGGACGAAATTTCTTAAGGGGGGAAGAATGTAACGACCCAATCTTTTTGAGTAGTAGATTAACTTACTCTTAATGATTTAATAAGATGTTAATGGTTAATGCAGGAAGAGGAGTCGATGGCTTCATCTAGTAGACTCGACCCATTATGAATCCCACTTATCAGAGCTTGGGAAGGAGGTAGCATCTGTGGGATTCGCTTTGGACCAAGCCCAAGCTGAACTACAGCGTGTCAAGCTTGAACGGAAATGCCTATGGTAGAAGTTCAACTTAGTAGAGATTACTACTAGGGAAATGTTATCTGAGCCTCCCTCAGATTCTCTCACCATAGCACACCTTACACTTAGGTCTTATGCCGGTGTTATAAGGGGCTATGTGACGAGACCCTAGCTCCCTTGTGTAATCCTTTCGAGTGAATAAATTGAGATTTCTTCATTTAGTGATGTTTGTGAAATTTCAAATGTCTAGATAATTTTAGATTGTATTTTATTGATGAATTTTGAAAAAAGGATATTTTAAAATATTTATGTAAACCCTAAATAACTAATGATGTGAAATGATTTTCAAAAAATGGTCTTCTAAAAAAGTGTTCAGTAAGGAATTTAGAGTCTAATAAAATTAACTTAAATTTTGATGATTAGTAAATTATGAATAGTGATTTTACGCTTAGGATTAGTAATTTGACCAAATGGATTAGTAATTTCACTCAAATAAAGTTTTAATATAATTTAGACACCTAGATTAAGTAATGTGATTCAATAAAATGGGTAAATAACGATTTCATAAATTATTAGTCAAGTATTTGTTTTTTCGGATGAATAGTGTTTTTAATTAAAAATTTAATTAAAAATAATTAGAAAATTATTTTTATAAATAGGACTTTATTTTTGAACTCAGAGCATCGATATTATGTTAAGGTAATTTTTGGGGATTTTTCCGAAAAAAATGAATTTTCGATGAATAGTGTTTTCATTTAAAAATTAAATATAAAATATTTAGAAATTTATTTTTATAAAATGGATTTCATTTTTGAAATCAGAGCATTGATATTTGGTTAAGGTGAAATTTTGAGATTATTCTGAGAAAGTTGAATTTTTCGATGAATAGTGAAAATATAGTTTTAAGTTACGGGTGTTTAATGACATCATTAAATGATGTATTAAGTATATTTTCAATATGGTCGAATTATGAATAGTAATATAAGGTGTGAGGTGTCCCAAGTGGCCAATTCCATGGGCAAATACCATGGGAAAGCTCATGGTTTTTCCAAAACCACTAGTGAGGTGTCCCTTGGCCATTAATGCCTTGTCCCCTCACTTTCCCTATAAATACCCACCCATTCCTCCTTTAGTTTCCACTCCCAACTCTCCCCCAACGAAGTTCTGGTCTCCTTACCTCCCAAGGAGTCCTCCCAAGGTGCCCCAATCCCTCAAGGTCCAAAACTGTAAGTTTCAAGGGTCACGTTTTAATGTAAGGGATCCGACCCCTCTCTTTCTTTTCATGTAATCTCTTTTATGTCATTCCTTTTATCATCCATGTTATTATGTGAGAGGATGTTATTTTATATTCCTCTTACTAACCCTTTCATGTTTATATGATGAGAGATCCCCTCTTACTCTCATCATTTCGTTTTATGAAAGTTTAAGTGACGCCGTTAGGCTGCCGAATGTTTACGTGATTCTTTCACCCTTCTCAATTTTCAAGTTCGATTTTCATGTCAAATCTTTCAAGTTACTTTTTATTATGTTTGGGTATGATCTCTATATATATCATACTGATCTCTAATGATCATATGATGAGAGACCCTATTTGATCTGTTCAATTCATTTTTGTTGAAGTTTAAGATATGCCGTTAGGCTGCCGAATTTTCATAAGAGAAATCAAACTTTTGTCTTCCTTCCATGCTTTTCATTTCAAATGGTATGTCCTTGAAATTGCATCACCATGTCCATATATACTTCTTATTCTGTCCCTCTACTATTTTATGGGTAAATTATGATTGTTCGACCCATGTTCCCTCTCTTTTCAATGTTTTCTAAAACCTTGTAACATTGCCGTTATGCTGCAGAATTTTCGTCTCAAAATGCCTCTCTTTTCTCAAAATTATTTTATGATATAAAGTTAATACTCAAAGCTCCTATTTCTACAGGGGTATTCAAATATATATAAAAATGTTCTATTTTAAATTCTGGGATTTACATACATGATACCCGCTTTCCCTTTCCGTGGGTTTAAAGTAACGTAAAGATCATGTCTTTAAAGCAGTTTTTCAAACGTTATGATTATGAAATGAAACCCATTTATTTTATGCTTTATGGGTTATTTATGAAATTTTTGATGATGATATATGTGTCTCACATGATAATAAAGGTAAATTTAAGGGTGCACCCTGATAGCGCTCCAATGCATTGGGGATAGACCTTGGTGAAACGAAACAATTGTCAATATTAAGTGTTGCAGCCACATCTTCAAGTTATGAAAATGTTATTTTTATTATTATGTATCCCATGATTTATTTCTCATGACTTAAAGTTCTTTTCATGTCCTTATTGATGTATCTCAAGTTCACATGTAAAATGTTTCTCTTGTTTCCCTTACTAGGCCTTCTGCTCACTCTTTCTTTTGATGTATGTCCCCAGGTTATGAGATGCATAATGAACATAGGATGAACTAAAGGAGAAGCTTTAAAGTGTTTAAGAAGAATGTTTTATGTTTTTTTATGTATTATGATCCTTGTTTCCAAGACACTAAACCTTAACGATCCTCAGTTCCGTGTAATGGAATGAAAGTTATGTTATAAAAAGACGGGATGTTATAATGATGGAGACACCATTACAGTGTCTCACCAAATCGTGTGTCACCATTTTCATTTCTATTTTTAAAAGTTTTTCTAGTTTCACCTTCGCAACGTATCTTTTGACGTAAAAAGTGTAAAATACCATTTTTATGCCTTTCTGAAGCCCATAAATGATATCTAAAATCCTTAAGATATGAGAAACCTTTGATTTCCCCAGTGTCATTCCCTTTTTCACTACCTTTTAATTCCACCCCGTTACCTGTTTTCCTCTATTTAAGGTGGAAAAACTTTTAATCATAGTCGTTATGACCACCTCTACCATGAGAATTATTAAATGATAATTAATTCTATTGTGTGTAACCACCCAACTGAGTCGATAAACCACGATCAGACATTAAATCAGTTCAAGGATTCAGATCCAGTAACTCCAGGCCCTCACCTTTTTATCGCACAAGAATTTATTATTTTTATTTTTCTTCTCTGTGGTTGGTCTCCTTTCCATTTTCTCGGTGCATTTTGAGTTCCCTTTTTGCGAGGCTAGTGGTGCTCCTATGCCAGTTATTTTCCTGCCCACTCTTGGGGCCCCCATAGTTCCTCCCCTACAAGTCTAACATCCCCAGTTCTTGGTACATGGAGAAAACATCAATCACTAATCATCCAATTAAGTTCCTTACTTAACATCTCTTTACCGTGTATCATCAGGGGTGGGTGTTCTAGGTTTCTATAGGGATGGATAAAACCAAACCTTAATGAAGATAATAAATAGACTTTGAAATAATTTTGGGGTGTTTTTGATGATGTTTTTGTACTCTTATACATTTTATTATATGTTGTGAATTAAATGCGATTATGTCCACTGAAAATCATGGCCATTGGTGCTCCTTCCTTGTGCACTAATAAACCACCATATTCTGGACAATTATAAGATTGAATGGATGTAACATGGAAACTGGGTAACCACATAAATTTGGTTGATAATATTGTTTCCCAATAAATAAGAATCTATTTGTGATCATCCCGGTTAAACAAACAGTAGAATGGAACTTAATGAATGGTGTGGAAAAATCTGGAAACTTCCTTACTCTGTTATGGTGATGTGTGTTTTTTCTGCTTGATGCTTGTGGGGTGATGAGGTTAGGGATGGGATCTCCTATTGTTCAGTTGTTGTCTTGTGGATCTGTACCCGTGTAGTGGGGATTGATTTGGGTCCAGCAATTTGAGAGATCTCACGGATTCCTCTGTTGTTGTGACTTTACAAGAGAACTGTGTGTGAATGTTTAAATTGCCGCTTGGCTGTTTTCCCTTACTTGGCTTGTTGGTATGCATGTTATTTTCTCGGTAGTGAAGTATTGTTAAAACTGGATTACTTGAATATGAAAACAATAATGGGTTCAATGGGGAATTGTGTTTTGGGAATGAGTTATGACTTGGTTGTGGCTGTGGTGCTTCTTATGAATGAATAAAAATGAGGGTGTTTTTATATGGGTTGGTTTTGGAACCCCTAGACTAGGATGAGTTCCTATTAACTATATGTATAATTTAGTTTTTTAGTTTTTTTATTAGTGCCTCATCCCATTTGAGCACTTTGTGCTAAAAAACCCTGTTTCGTGGGGGATGTTGTTTTTTCCAACACTCCTATGGGTGGCTAGTTATTAGCTCCCATTCTGCTCCATTTCTCGAGTAGACCAAGACTCTTCATCCAGGATGTGATGGCCTAAGGTCCATTATAGCAAAAAATTCTTTGGGCATTGTAGTTGTAGTGGTTGGACTAGGTGTGTGCGGGCAGGTTGTTTCCCATGTGCCTTCAGGATGAGGCCCTGGTGTCTCCGGGCATGGTAGTAGTTGTTTGAGACTAGGTGTCTTTGATCATGGTGGTAGTTGTTCTATCCCTGATTTCCATAACAGTGCTTATGAGTGGTTGTGGCCCAGGTGTTTGCGGGCAGGATGTGTGGTTGTGGTAGCCCCGGTGTGTGTGGGTGGGGTATGACAGTGGAAGTATGGTGAAATTGAGGGGAAGGTCTGATGCGTAGGATTTGTTCATTAACCAGTGGGAATGTGGTGTGGGGTACCCAAACATTGATGTTTTATTTCTATTAATTTACATGACTTGCATTATTTGGGGAGTGTGCCTTAGAGAGGTTTGGGTGGATAGTTTCCTTGCTAGGTTCTTTGGTTATCTTCTTTTCTCACAGGGCATTAGTATGCCTCCCCACTTATGCATGAGAGCTTTTGATTTTCCCTACTGAATATACATGTATACTCACCCTATGTATATAAAATAGCTTTCAGGTTTCTAGGAGGACTTCGAGGGTCATGTCGGACCCTAATAGCTCGGACGTCAAGTCCTTTAACATTGCTATTTTTCTTTTCTTTTGGTAAATCCCTTTGGATTTCTTGTACTCTGTACCACTTATTACTCAAACATGCATATGGGAACAGATTGTTTTGGTTTTACTTTTACTCCCAGCTTTGGTGTAGTTTGAGATTATTGTCTTTTCTCCCAATCCTATCGAATGAAAAAGTGTGATGCCTTCCATATTATGTGTGATTCTATACCATTGATGCTAGTCTCCACTTCGTGGCCTATTCAAGGTGGGTCTCATGGGGTCATTATCTCTCCTTCAACGTAAGGAAGGAAGGGTCGACAATCTATTATCCCTTCCCTCATCTTGGTGAAGGAGGGTCATTATAGAATGGTTTTAGAGGCAAGGTTGAATGATAGGATGGAGTCGGGAGTTATTCATAATGAGAATTGCATGGGAAGGTAGGGAAATAGTGTTAGGAAATCTTGGTTCATGAAATAGGTCAGGGAAGACCGAATTGTACATGGGATTTTAGGGCCCCCCATGATCCAATGCAAAGACTCTGGGCCTATCGAATGACCATGTGAGGCTACACTAATTGAAGGGTAGAGACCCTAAGAAAGGTACATGCATCATAATGACTTGTTTTCCTATGTGTTTAGGTGTTCTTGGAATTTAAATAAATAAATAAAAATATTAATCAAAATTCAAAAGAAATCTTCTACACTACTCAGGCTTAGGAATTCCTTTTTTACCTTGCAACTATGGAACCTAGAAGACAACCACGAGTAGTGGGGGTGATCGAGGCCCATGAGGCTGATTTTAATGATCATAAGAGGGCTGATCGAGAGGAAGAGGATAACCAGTGGTAGTAGACGCTTCATGACTTTTAGCGGCATACCCTTAGGAAGTAGGAGGGTAGCATCTAAGACATGGAGACAAAGAGTAGGCTCGAGGAGATGGTGATAGATTTCAGCATTATTCGGACTCTGATAGAGTACTGGGTTCCTCTCATTGTGAGCCTGATGCGGGGAGCAGCACATCATTGGTGGATTCTCTATCTTAGGGAGAAGAGAGATGCTATGGCTATGTGGGATGACTTTAAGAGGGAGTTTCAAGTGGAATTCCTCTCTTCCACGATGAAGGATGAGAAGAGGTAGGAGATACTCTCCCTTAAGCAGGGAAGTATGTTCATTAGTGAGTTGGGGATCAAGTTGAAGGATCTCTTTTTCTTTTCTCCAGACCACTTTCTGGATGAGGAGTCTCAGGCGAGACGTTTAGAGGAGGCACTATGACCTTCTCTTTAGTATGTTGTTACTCCCTTCACCCTACCAACGTACTTGGATGTCCAGAAGAAGGTTGAAGTGGTGCAGAGGATGAACAGGTTGGGAGGTGTTCTACGAGAGGGGATCTAGTTGGGCTAATCAAAGGGAAAGGCGGTCAGTAGAAGACCTCCAACATCAGGCCCTTCTATGTTTCTGTCGGTGGGGAGTAGGCCCCAACAGTTCCAGTTCTAACCTCTCGATCCTCACCCTTTATTTTCGGACCCATTCCCAAGATGCTTCATTTGTGTAAGTCATGGGAACCTTTGGAATCAGTTCCCAGACTGAGAACAGTACAGTGAAGGTGGGCCCGTCCAGCACCCACCTCAGAAGAAATAGCTGGTATAGCGGGCTCCTGCTCCTCCAAGAGCATAAATTGCGGCAGGAGGATGACCTCAGGGCACTCCTCAGGGACCTCAACAAGGGCGTGTTCTGGGAGGTGGCCGAAAGCCGAGGGGCAGAGGAGCTGGGTGTGGGCAGTTACACACCGCAGAGGCATGAGTTGCAGTAGGGCCGAAAGTCGTTCGGGGTATGATCAACATGTTTAGTTCTCTTTCCTATGCCGTGTTTTATTCTGGGGATTCACAATCATTTTTTACACCATTTATAGCCCATGCATTGGGTCTATATGGCAAGATACTTCTCATACCCCTGGTTTTTAGTTTTCTAGTCAGAGGACATACCAGCTTGTCTCGTATTTGTTAAGAACGTAGACTGATGCTGGGACCACATCAGTCCATTGGGGACCGCCTTTTGCTACAGATGCAGCCATATGATATCATTATGGTCATAAAATGGCTATTCTATATATGTTCAATTATCAACTACTTCCAAATAAGGATCATGTTTTCAGATGTGGGAAGACAACGTGTGACCTTCATCGATGAGCGAGGTTGCCAGAAGGGCAGCTGGGGAGTGAAGCCCCTTCTTTCTTTGCTAGACGAGGTGTCAGTAGAGTCGGTGGATACAAAGATGGTGGAGGTTTTAGGGATTGTATGTTAATTCATGGATGTATTCTCTAAGGATGTGGTGACTCTACCCCCTCATTTTGACGTCGAGTTCGGGATAGATTTTCAACCTGGTGCCCATTCGAATTCAATGGCTCCCTATCATATGGCACCTTCCGAGCTATAGGATTTATGGATTCAGATCAATGATCTGATGAATAAGGGTTTTTTTGACCAAGTGTGTCACCATAGGGAACTCCATTTTTGTTCCTGAAGAAGGTAGATGGTGGTCTCAGGCTATGCATAGAGTACCGGAGACTGAATCAAGTAATGATCATGAACTGTTAACCTCTCCCGAGGTTAGTCGATCTTTTTTACTAGTTGAAGAGATCATGGTGGTTCTACAAGATCGAACTATGGTCAGGATATCACTAGTTGAGGGTGAAGGAGGGTGAAATCTCGGAGACTGACTTCAGGTGTAGATATGGGCATTTTGAGTTCGTGGTCATGCCGTTTGGCATTACAAACATGCCAGCCGTGTTCATGGGATCATGAACTCCATCTTCCGGGAATATCTGAACCAGTTCGTATTCTTGTTTATTGGAAACATCTAGATCTACACAAGACCAGTTGAGGACCACTCTAAGCATCTGGGGATGGTTTTCGAGGTCCTCTGACAGCACTAGCACTATGGTAATTTGTCTATGTGCATGTTCTGGAAATGAGAAGTGCAATTCCTTGGACATGTGCTGTCCGAGTAGGGAATAGAGGTTAATTAGTCAAAGGAGGAAGCAGTTATTTCTTCGACGGCACCCAAGAACGTGGTATAGGTTCATAGTTTCATGGGTTTAGTGGGTTACTACTAGAGATTTGTTCCCAAATTTTCTCGAGTTGTATCAAATTTGACAGACTTGACCAAGAAGGACCAGGCTTTCGTGTGGAGGGAACAGTGCCAGACAGCCTTTAGGTATCTAAAGGGGAGGCTGGTAGTTCCCCAATACTAAGGTTGCTAGAGGAAGGGGGTATTTGAGGTATTATGTGATGCATCAGGCCAGATATTGGGGTGTGTGCTGATTCAATAGCAGGTGGTGATATCTTATGGGTCTAGGCAGTTACGTCCCCATCAGCATAACTATGGCACCCACGATTTGGAGATCGCAGCAGTTGTGTTCACACTATGGTTTTGGTGGCACTAACTCCTAGGGGAGCACTTTTCAGTATTCACTGATCATAAGAGCTTGAGGTATATCTTCTCCCAGTGGGACTTGAACTTTCAGATGTTGAGGTGGATAGAGTTTATTTAGGACTACGATATTGAAATTTCCTACACCTTGGGAAAGTGGAATGTGGTGGCTGATTCCTTGAGTAGGAAGTCATAAAGGATGTGGTTCAAGAGTTGGTAGATTCTTGGAATGCGATGGAGGAGTTGACTACCCTACACATGGATGTAAGAGTGGATGGTGGTAGAGGTTTTTTATTTCAGATGACAGTGCGGTCCTCTCTACTGCGGTAGGTGGAGGAGTCATACTGGGGAGACTCAGAGGCTGAAGTGATGCATGATCTTGTTAGACAAGGAAATTCTCCAGAAGGATGGTCGGAATATGGGTAGAATTAGATGATGTTTCTTGGGAAGTTGTTTGTCCTGGTGGAAATGCATAAGAGAGTTCTTGGTGAGTTCCACAAAACACCCCTGGTGGTGCACCCAAGAGTTTCCAAAATGTACTAGGGCTTGAGGGGTCAGTTTTGGTGGCCCGGGGTGTAGCAGGCAGTGGAAGGGTTTGTGGAAAATTATCTCATATGTCATCAGGTGACAGATGAACATCGCGTCCCAGGAGGTCTGTTACACCCTTTAGTTTCCCTTGAGTGGAAGTGGGATGAAATATCGATGGATTTCATCATCAGACTACCCAGAGTTCAAGGGAGTTGCAATTCCATATGGGTAGTGGTGGACCAGTTGATGAAATCGGCTCACTTCCTAGCAATCCAAGAGTCGAGTGCCTTGGATTCCCTAGCACATTGGTACATGGACGAGGTGGGTCAGTTTCATGGAGTTATGAGGTCCATATTATCCGGTAGGGATACTCAGTTTACCTCACAGGGCTAGAAAGGATTTAAACATACATTTGGCACTCAGTTATTCCTTATCACTACTTTCCACCCCCGGATAGATGGGTAGACAGAGCGCAACATCCATACATTGGATGATATGCTATGGGCTTGTGTCGTAGACTTTGGGGGATCATGGATACAACAATTGCCTTTGGCGAAGTTTTCCTGCAATAGTGGATATCACTATACCATTGGCATGGCTCCGTTTGAAGATTTGTAAGGGAGGTCATGTCACTCACCCGGGTGCTAGAGAGAGGAAGGGGATGTAGGTTTTCTTGGCTCAGATGTGGTGAAAAGCACGATGGAGAACATTCTTCTTATACAAGAGAGGATGAAGGCGGCCCAATACTGGTAGAATTTGTATACTGATAGTAGGAGGAGACCCTTGGAGTTTGTGGTCGGGGACCACATGTTCTTGAAGGTATCCCCTCGGTGTGGACAACGGAGGTTCGATAGGGGGAGTAAGCTTTCTCCCAGATTATTCGGACCCTTCGAGGTGTTGAAGTAGGTCTACGAAGTGGCTTATCATCTAGCACAACCACCGCCGCTACTGAGAGTGCATTAAATCTTCCATGTGTCTCAACTCCTTTGGTATCTACACAATGATTTGCACATCCTCGACTGGGGAAAGCAGGATATCGAGGACAATGTGACATCTGTATAGAAACCAGTGATGATCAAGGATCATGAATAGAAGTTACTTCGTGGATGAACAATTCTATTGGTTAATGTTTTATGGAGGCATAATGGCCTTGAGTAGTGTACCCAAGAATGGGAAGCACAAATGTGCATCCAGTACCCATAACTATTTTGAGTTTTTCTCTTTTTTTCATACAAGATTTTGATGTAATGCTTGAGCTGGTTAACTATGAAATGTGTTATTTTTTCCTTGATCTCTAAGTGTGTGTAAAGAGTTCGAATTGTGGGGAGTGGAGGACTCGATCCCTAGTAAATATGCATTAATGTGGATGCGTTTAAACTCACATGGGAGAGTCGGTGGAACCCAAAGAGGATAGTATCTTGACATGGAGGAAGGGACTCCTTAATCCATATGAATAGAATGTATAGCCTCTAATTATGTGTTTTTTGGTTGCTTGGGAGAGAGGAGCATTATTGTATCCATGATTTTTTAGGAGATAGATGAGGAAGAGGTGTTCCTAACTATCGAGGTTGTTCTGGCTATCGAATGATTCTTGGGTGGTTTGTCTTACAAAGGTATCTTATGTGGTGGTTGTTCGGACCCCTCTCGTATCTTTGGATTTTTCCTTGAATTCTCGAGAATGAGAACAGTTTGAGAGGTATCTGATATAATGTACTAGACCCTCCCGATCCATTACTTTTCCAAAAACATGGTTCCACCAGAAGTGGCACCGGTCACAGCAGCATCGTGACGGTTGCACCATGACAGTCGCACACCAAAATGGTGGCACCATGACTGTTGTGAACCGAAATGGTGGCACCGCTCATGGTGTCTCACTGAACCGGTGTAACCATGAAGGTGGAAACATGATGGAGACACCATTAAAGTGTCTCACCTAATCGTGTCTCACCATTTTCATTTCCATTTTTTTTGAGTTTTTCCAGTTTCACCCCCACAATGTATCTTTCGACATAAAAAGTGTTAAGTACCACCTTTTAAGCCATTTTAAAGGTCATAAATGATAAATAGAATCCCTAAGAGCCAAGTGACCCTTGAATTACCAAAAAGTATGGCTTTTCCTCGGTGTCATGCCCTTTTCCATACCTCCCAATTCTACCATGTTACCTATTTTTCTCTATTTAAGGGGAAACCCTTTGACTCATAACCGTTATGACCACCACTAACATGAGAATTATTAAATGATAATTAATTATATTGTGTGTTACCACCCAACCGTGTGGAGAAACCATGATCAAACTTTAATGCAGTTCAAGGATTTTATATCCTGTAACTCTATTCCCTCACCTTTTTATCGCACGATACTTTTTTCTTCTAGTTTTTCTTCTCTTTGGGTGTTCTCTTTTTCCTTTTCTCAGTGTTTTTAGAGTCCCATTTTTCTAAGGATAGTGGTGCACCTATGACAACGATTTTTCTACCCACTATTGGAGCCCTGAAGTTCCTTCCCTAGAAGTCATGCATCCCCAGTTCTTGGGGCGTGGAGAAAACATCGATTGTTGATCATCCAAGTAGGGTCCTTACTTTATCTCACTTTACTGTGACTCATGCTGGGTGGGTATGCTAATGTTTCTATGGGGATGGAATGAATAAATCCTTAATGAAGATATTAAGTGGAATTTTTAAAGATTGATGGGGTGTGTTTGATGACACTATTTTACTCTTCTAAATTTTCTTATATGTTGTGAATTATATGGGCTTATGTATACATAAAATCATAGCCATTGGTGGTCCTTCCTTGTGAAGTAACAAACCTTTGTTTTTGTTATAATTTTCTAATTGAATGGATGTAACATGGAAACTGGTTAATCACATAATGTTGGTTTATAAAAAGGTTTCCCAATAAATTAAAATCCTTATGTGATCATCCTAGTTAACCGAATTGTATAAAAGAACTTAATGAATGGTGTGGAAAAATCTGGAAACTTCCTTGCTCTATTTTTGTGATGTGTGTGGTAATTTTTCTTGATGCTTGTGAGTGATGTGGTTGGGGATTGGATCTCCTCTTGTTCTATTGTTGGATTCTAGATCTGTGCCCGTGTGGTGTGCCTTGATTTGGTTCTAGTACTTTGAGGGATATCAGGGTTCACTTTGATTTTGTGACTTTACAAGGGAACCGGGAGTGAATGTTTAAATTGTTACTTTGCAGTTTTCCCTTATTTGGCTAGTGGGTATTCCTGTTAGATTCCCAATAGTAAATGATTGTTAAAACGGGATCACATGAATATGAAAACAACAATGGGTTCAATAGGGAATTGTGTTCTTGGAATGATTTATGACTTGGTTGTGGATGTGGGGCTTCTTAGGAATGAATAGTAATGAGGGTGTTTTTATATTGGTCGGTTTTGGAACCCCTTGGCTGGGATGAGAGCTTGTTAACTATATGTATAATTTACTTTTTATGTTTCTTATTCACGCCCCACCCATGTTTAGAACTTCATGTCGAACACCCCCATTTCATGAGGGAGGGTGTTTTTTCCAACACTCATATGGGTGGATAGTTATTAGCTCCTTTTCTGCTCCCTTTCCCGAGTAGCCCAAGACTCTTTAGGCAGGCTGTGATGGCCTGAGGTACATTATAGCCCATGATTCTTCAGGAAATGTAGTTGTAGTGGTTGGCCCGGGTGTCTGCCGGTAGGTTTTTTCCCATGTGTCTTCGGGATGAGGCCCAGGTGTCTTCGGGCGTGGCAGTAGTTCTTCGGGCCCTGGTGTCTTCGGGCATGGAGGTAGATGTTCTGGCCCAAGTGCCTGCGGGCATGGTTACATGTGGTTTTGGACTATGTGTTTGCGGGCAGGATGTGTGGTTGTGGTTACCCAAGAGTGTGTGGGCATGGTATGGTAGTGGGACTGCGGTAAAAATGGCAGGGAAGGTCTAACACATAGGATGACTTCAATAACTAGTGGGAAAATGGTGTGGGGTACACAAACATCGATGTGTTATTACTATTACTTTACTTGACTTGAGTTATTTAGGGAGTGTTCCTTGGTGAGGTTTGGGTGGATAGTTTCCTTGATAGGTTCTATGGTTATCTTCTTTTATCACGGGGCATTTGTATGCCTCCCCACTTGTGCATGAGAGCTTTTGGTTTTCCTTTCTGAGTATACATGTATACTCACCCTACATATATAAATCATTTTTCAATTTTGCAGGAGTACTTAGAGGGCCGTGCCGAACCCTATTAGCTTGGATACTGGGACCTTCGACATTTCTGTTTTAATTTTCTTTTTGTAAATCCCTTTGGAATTGTTGTACTTTGTAGTAATTTATTTTTGGAACATAATGTGATTTCAAGCATAGTATTCAAGCCACTTGCCTTTGGGCCTTCATGATATGTAATGGGTCTCACTCTACCTAGTCTAAAGAGGTCTTTTTTAAATAATAAAAATGAGGCTTCGGCCCCAACCTTTAATTTTTTTGGAACATACATATGAGAACAGATTGTTCTAGTTTTACTTTTATTTCCATCTTTGGTGTTGTTTGAGATTTCTATCTTATATCCCAATCCAATTTTATGAAAAAGGGTGATTCCTTCCATATTAAGTGTGATTATATACCCTTGAATCTAGTTGCCACTCTGGAGCCTATTGTGGGCAGTTCTCTGGGGTCATTATCTATCCTTCAACTTGAGGAAGGAAGGGTTGGTAATCTGCTATCCCTTCCCTCATCACGGTGAAGGTGGGTTCTGACAAAATTGTTCTAAAAAAGTTACACTAGAGTAAGATATTGAAATGATGTTTCTTTTATGTAAATTTAGAATAACCTTTTAATATCCTTCAATGTTTGGGTAATTCTATCAGACTAATCAAATGTTTGATGATGGAAAGTGTTTCTCAATGGTATCTTCATATCCAAAGCCTACTGAAAAATCCTCTAAAATTTAAATGTGAAATGAGGGTCATGATTAGATATAATTTTTAGAGTTACACAACTAATCCTTACTACATCTTTAATATGAATTCATAACATACATTTAATGGTTAAGTCCCCACTTATTTCTTGGAAGTGTGTATGATTGGAGTGTCAATAAAAAACACCCTTTTGATATCATTACTCTTTGGTTTCTTAGTAATTCCAATAAAAAAATACATTATGATATTGTACGAATTACAAATTGGTAATGGGAGTAATTTCATTACACCATCAGAGAGTTGTCTCTAATAATTTAATATTTGGTATACCAAAATTTTATACGCGTAGTCAACAATTTTCCCCATTATGTTTTCCCACCAATATTTGTCCCTAATACCCCAATATAGCTTGGTGGTTCTATGATGTATGCATAAATTTGAGCTCTGTGCCTTATTCTACAATTCCATCTTTAGCTTAGGTATTGATGATATATATAGTCTCTTTCCAAATGTTATAAAACCATCATTTTATGTAAATTATATAAATCTCTCAACTTCTATGTCTTTAATATTCTTTTATAAACCCTCTTTTTTCCTTTACAGACTTATTTATCTTCTCTAGTAAAAATGGTTGTTCAATTATATAAAAAAGAAATGATGTTTCAACATCCTTAATAATATCCATATCCAAAATTTTTAAATTAATTAATTTTTGATCCTTGATTATAGACATCATATATAGGTCTCCATGAACATTCTTACTCAATGCATCCACCCCTTGTTTTCCTTCCCTAGGTTGTAGTGTATTTTATAATCATAGTACTTTATTTATTCCTACCATATTGTTTTTCTCATGTAGATCCCTCGCTACATGAATATATAATTAAAACATTTTTGATATATATATATATATATGTCACATATTTCACAATAAAAATAGTTCCTCCCTAATTTCAAGAAAAAAGATTCAATTTCTATATGAAGATCATAAATTTGATAGTTTTTTTATGGTTAATAAATTTCTTTTATTCATAAGTAAAAACTGTATAATTTTTTCAAAATAAAACACCTTTTTACTTACTTTGATGAATCATTTAAAATTAAAAATACATTTTCCTTTACATTACATTGATTATGTGAATTTGACCCTTTTATGTGCCAACATGGTTAATGAATTAGATAATCTTGCAATTTGTTCAAAAAATTATTGACTGAAATATGATAATGTAGGTAAACTATGTATTTTAGTTAAAATATTTGGCATGTGCCTTTATTTAGTAACATTTATCTTTGTCAGGTCAATGGATATCCCATCCTTAGAAATAATATGGCCAAAAAAGAGACTTGATGAAGAAAAAATTCAAACTTACATAATTTCCTATAAAACTAATGTTTATTTATTGTGTTAAGGATTATTCATAAATTTTCTTATTTATATTAATATCTCATAGTGTATATATCAAGATATCATCAAGAAAAACCAAAATAAATTATGAAGATGATATTTTAATACACTATTTATAATATCCATGAACATTAAGGGCACATTAGTTAACCTTTAGGTAATTATTCTGAACACTTAAAGAATTGTTGTTTTGTGAAAATGATTATTTGGAATATCATACATATTTTCATTAAATTAATGAAAAAAATAATAAAGTTCATCCTTTGAAAAGTATTGATCCCCTCATAGTTGATCAAAGTGATCACCAATTTGAGGTAAATAATATTTTTTTATTATAGTAATAGCGTTGATTTTTTTATATTCAATGTATAACCTCATATAACCATAATTATTATTAAAAAAGGCCATTTCTCCGAATAAGGAAACATGTGGTCATATGAATCCCATATTACAAAAATCTTGTAATTATTTCCTTAATTCAAAATTTTCATTGGATCTATTATATTAGGATGAATAAATATGGTATTTTAATAAAGGATTATATAAATAGATAAATCACCTTAATTATTTTCTAGATATAAAGGGGATTTCTTAGGTAATACAATAATATAATCCTTTAAAATAGATAGATCTATTATTCTAAAGATTCCCTTCTCAATTGTTGATTAATCTTATCCTAGAATTTCATTGAGATGATCCACAAGATGTGTTTACAAACATGAAACAAGAAAAGAAATATTTCCATTAAAAATAAGGTATACTATTCTATCTTCAAATATTATAATAATATTTTATTGATAATAAATTATTTTATTTTTCATTTAAGGGAAATCCATACCAAGGATTATTTCACAATCATCCATAAGCATAACAATGTTTTTTTCAACTATGGAATATCCAAGTATTTTTATTTGGACAAATAAATATAATTTTCCTTCTATAAGATTCCCAAAGGAATTTTTAACTAATAAATATTTCTTTAATAGAATATGGAATGACAAAATATTCTTATTAAACATGGGTGATTTGAAATAGTGTGTAGAACTAGAATTAAATTAAATATTTTATAACAAGGAGTTTAGGATAAAATTACATACTATGAAAAAATTTCAGACCTCAACATTTTCTTTTATCAGAAAAGAGGCTCATATTTTCTCCATTTTCTTCTTCTGCACCAGATTGCCATGATACTTGGGGAATTTATTTGAATAGTTATCTATCTCCTTGTAATAAAATCATTAAACAGTTTTCCAACCTTTTTCACTTTAACCCATGACCTTGATGGACTTTATCTTCACACTTGTATCAAACTCACATTATCTTGAAAAAAATTGGGTGTTTCTCGTTATAGGTATTTCCAGATGGAAATTATACACTTCTATTACTCCCCATTACCAAATTCTGTTTGATATGGCTCTCAACCACCATTTTTCTCTTGCTTTCTTTTGAATATAAAATTCTCGGGGAAGTCTTTCACAGTCTGGATGGTATTTTTAACATAATCCTCATAAGATGAAATTTTTTAAGAGACTAATTCCTTTCTAACACATTTATTTAATCCATAACAAGAAATATATATTTATTTTGGGTTTGTGTACATAATCTATATAATCTCTTGCTAACATTATAAAGTTATCCATATATATAGAAGCAACTTATTCTTCCTTTTTTTTATTAAATTCATAAATTTCATTTCCATGTTATCTGCTTTCTCACATGGAAAATAATTATCTAAAAAAATAATTTTAAAATAATTCCATTCCATACTATCAATCACATTCACCATCATAGTGTTTTGAATCAAATACAACTGTTAATTAGAATTCCCATTTAGTTGATATGTATTCATGATAACCTTCACACCTTCACGACATCCCAATAAATGGAATATATTCTCTAATATCATGATGCATTTCTCATCCTCTAATGGGTTAATGATCCCATTGAATCCTAGAGGTTACTGCTATATGACCTAATCCATCATTATTACATCATGACAAGGTGAAGATGGGTTGTTCCATACAGTAAATTTTTTTCATAACCCAAGTTAACAGTCCTAATATATTCATAATCTTCTCATCCATGACCCCAACAAAATTGATTTGATTATGAGGAAAATAACTAAACTGATTACTATTTTTGACATAGTTTTAGTTCATTCCATTAACAAACAATTCTAAAAAATTTCATATACATAATTATTTCATGAATAAAAAATTGAATTATAAAACATCTTATATAATTTATATAAATTTAACAGAAATTAATTACATATCATCTATAAATATGTATAAAATTTCCAAAGGCATTTTCATAGGGATATGTTCTCTAACTATGTCATTCTAAATCTGAATCTAGATATTTAAATTTAATTTTAAATATTACCAAATATATGGACCTAACCATAGTTCTCAAGTGAATAGATGAAAAAATACTCTAGGGAATAAACAAAAGAACTAATACGAAAAAAATAAGTTAACTTACCAATCCCATCCTCATTATGGATAACTCACCAAATAACACATCCAATATTGTAATATATTATCAAAAACATAACAAAGTCACCCCACTCCTGCTTCTCTACAAATTTCCACTCTCACACCACAATGAAGAATGCCATGTACTCCCATACCATCCATACATATCACATCACAACCAACCATCATTGATCTGGGCAGGGACACATCTCTCCCTACCCCACTATAGAAATGTATTGCATCCATTTCTTTAATAATTAATCATCACATCACATTTCATAACATGAACAGGGTAGTATGATATCATGAATGTGAATGACATAAACCTTGTCCCTTCCTCCTACCACAAATAACCCCCACTACATATAATATCTTATCACCACCTCATCACATTACATTTTTTTCAAAAAAAACCTCATCCAACACTACTGCTAAAGGAAGAGTGGGGTAGTGGGAATAGACAACCATATGTATCACCATCATCCTAGATATTGGAGAAAACAACCGAAACCGAAAAAATTTTAGGTGTTGGTAAGGTTCTCCAACTCATGTGGGACCCATACAGAAATAACATAAAATAAATTATATATCAATTTCAAAAATATCTATCCTATATTCACATGAAAACTATACTAGTACGCACCACCATGCCACTAATACACCACACATCAACCGTCATAACTGATTCCACCACAATATTAAACACACCACACAACAATTAAACAAATCCATACATTTAATATTTCAATTACAGGTTCCACCATTTTATAGATTTAATATGTTTTAAATTACTCTTAGTTACTAATTTGTTTCACTAACATTTACACTACCCATCAATTTAATTAATTTGCTTCTTCCAACTACCACATATCAATTTTCATCCCATTTATTATATATTTACCAACCCATACTATTTTATTTCAGCATTTCATTTTATCTCATGTCTATCTAAGAAACTAACCAAACCACACCACAAAAATCTCAACCATCTCATATCAACCCTAGAAATAAAAACACCTCACCAGAGACATATCACCACAACAAATACGTGTCACAACCACTACACCACCACCGTTACAAAACAAACCACCAAAATACTTCCCACAATGTATTTCGTGATAACCAACCGCCCCACACAACACAACCCCACTTATTGTAACATCCCATCCATTCAACACCAACACCACACCAAAAACTTTCCCACACAAGGAAAAGAAGAACAACCACACAAATATCCTCATCCCAATTTCTAAAATTTATATTCAGGGGATTGCATCACCTCACATAATTAATTGTAATGGGTATTATCACACATATGGGATTTTCATTTAAAACCAATTATTAACCATATTTATGATCTTTAGACTTTTATTCTGGGTGTGGTCAAACAAAAACACAAAAACGGTCTCACACACATCAACTATAGAACATAAAAGGATTCTAGCATATGTGATTTTTAGTATTGAAATCAACATGAAAAATATCATCGACAATGTCATTGAGTAATAGAAACATGAAATTCATCCCATACCCATCAATATTAAGTTTCAAATTCTTAGTATTTATCAGTATGAACCAATGTATCCCCCAAAGGAAGGGAAAAATAATAAAATCCTCATAAATTTCATGTAAATAGGGAGATAGTGAGAATTCCTTAACCAGTAAAATCTGTTTTGATTCGATGTTAAACATAGGGAAAAGAAGGAACATAAATAAAAATAGAAATACTCTAGGAAACACTGGATCAACCTAAACTGCTATAAGATATCACTAATAATGCATCCGAAGAATATCTAGAACAAAAGAAACATCACTGCTAGGAATCCTCTTTGAAGAAATGTAAGATAACAATGTGATAGAGGGAAAATCTAACCTCTTATATCCAATGAATAACCTTTAGAACCCAATGGTCAAAATAATAGAAACATGTCTGATGGTTCCTTTGAATATGCCTACAGTTTTCCCAAAACTAAGAATAAGTGGTTTCTAAATAAAATGATTCAATTGATCCTTATAATTAAAAATGATTTAAAACATTCAAATTTCATGTAGTAAATTACATATTAACAATGTGAATTATATGGGGCCAATGGAAATTAATCCATGAAAAAAATACAAGGCATGTGTTTCCCATATCTCAAACATCCACTGAAATCTAGGGAGGCTCAGCTGGAATTTATAAACGTCCTGAATTTTCATTTTCACAACATGAATATCTTTCTTCAACTACACCACCACTATATATAAGGCATGAATCAGGAACTACATAATCCATTAAAGGGAAAATCAAATTCTTTATTCCTCTTTCACATCATAAATTACCCACTTTAGTTATGTTATATCTCTAACCTCTATAGAACCTTCTCAAGCCTCCACTAAAACACCTCTAACTTCTAAAATAGAAATGTAATAAACTATGAAGGAACAAACCATAAAAATTAGAATTCTGATGAAATTGAAATTTATACTATCAATACAATACATTGAAAACATAAGCTACATCAATTAAATAATTGAAAATTTATTATTTCTCCTTTCAAATCTATAACATACACATAATATTCTTCTATATTTATTCAAAAATGGAAATATTATAAAGGTGTGAGTTCAGAAACTTAGTAAGGGGTATCATATAATGGAATATTTCATAGATAAATATGAAATTAATAATATATAATATTATATAGGAAATGGAGTCAGTGGTTTAGTTTATCCAATAAATAAATACATGAATACGAATTTCTAATATCATTTCTTTGAAATAAATTCATGGATAACATAACACTACATATAATCACATGGAAAGATTAAACTATTTTCATATCAATAGAATTCATAATTTTGTTCTTCTAAATATTACCATCAAGGCCTTATTTAATAAAAACCAGACATAAAAATTTACGGTATACACCTAATTTGTGAAACATTTCTTTTATCATGAGACCTACTGATGCATTGTGAAGATATATAATCCTAGGACAGACCATTCACATAATAAGTCCAATTAATTCATCATATAAAATTAATGAATAATAAATACATAATCTACTTTCCTTATTAATTAATAATTATCATCTTTGAAAAAACGTGTATATGAATTTTCATTAATTCCCCATTCAATAATAATATAAAATTCTTTCTAAATTCATGTTAATTTAATGCGTTTGACACAATAAAACTTAATGTATATAAGGAAAATTAAATAATTGATGTTATGGAGTAAAAATAAAATTAAAGTAGGTATTAATATTGTTATAAAACATAATGTAAAAGATAATACATTAAAATAATTCATTGTAATTTGTAATGAAACATGTAAAATACCAAAAGCATATATTAAGGAGTGTCTAAATAGGTGCACAGTTTACCAATTATTTTCTCAATGAGTGAAGGTGAAGTTAATAACCATATAACTTTTTATGGTTAATACACCAAGGTTTATTCAATCCAAAGACTAAATCCACTTGTTTGTATCCATACACTCATATCATTGCAATGAAACTGCGTACTATTTACTTTCCTTCTTTTTAATATGCATAATAATGAATTATGAAGGTAGTATAATGAGATGTAATTGTGTTATCTCCTAGATAATATTAGAAAACATATTACAATTACTTATAACAACATTTCACATTAAAATCAAAATGAATTAGACTGCACAAATAAGTGTTAAAAATATATTAGAGATGATTACATTAGCATAATAATGGATTATGGGAAGGCTATAATGAGAGATAATTGGTAATAAATCATTGATAATATATAAAATATATTGTAATTACATATGATAAAAATTGTGGAACTATATGAAAAATAATTGTAAATGACTTCATTAAAAATAAATGCGATTTAAGGTTAAATAAGGGGATTAGAAACCCTTACAAGAAAGGTAGATTTTTAAATAAAGAGAATAAATTAAATGACCATTAAAGAATAAATCCTATGAAAATTAAACAATAATTTAATAGAATATTGAGTGGGATAAGATAGGTAACTCAGGTTGAGTATATTTCTAGAAGATAGATATGAGATAATGGGTTCAAGTGATCTCCTTTTAAAGCTAAAAAAGGGACATTTCCTTGAAAATAGATGTTAGGTGAGGGGTAAAAATAGAATCACATGGGTGGTCGATGATTTTTTTAAATAGATATTTTTGAGGCATATGTGATTCAATTTATTTTAAAAAAGTATTGTAAAAGGTGTATGTATCATTGTAAACATCAAAATATTTTAACCACTTTGATTTACCCCATTTACCCCGATTAACCTAGATTTAATATTTACTATGGTGATTATCTTTTAAAAAAATATAATATTGACCTTATTACCATATTCAGATATGATGAATCAAAATTAAGACTTAATTAAATAAAATTAAATTTAGATATATGAGATAATTAACTATTAAATTAAATCATAAGATATATAAAAAATTGTTTTTTTAGAAAAATCTATTTTATACATAATGTGTTTTTATTCTTATTTTCAATCAATTATTAATTAATTATATGTTAATATAAGTGTTTATATATTTAAAAATAATATTATATTTTTCTTTAACAAGATATATATATAATTTATTTAGATAATAATACAAAACACATAAAATGAAAAATCAAAGAGAATAAACCTTTTTTTTAAATCACTATAATATAATTTTCATATTAAGAATAAAAAAATTATTTAAATTAGAAAAATTTGAAATAAAATTTTAAAGTTCATTTATGAATTAATTTTCTTTCTCCTTTACTCTAATTACGCATAAATATAATCTTTGTTTTGTATTGGTTTTAGTGATATAATGTTTAATATCTATAGTAGATTCATTTGTTTTATATGATTCACCTTATTTAGAAATAATGTCCTTATCAATTTGAGTATCATACTTTGAAAATATTTGTTCATCATATTATTAGTTAATCAAAAATATTATTCTTGTTTATTGAGAACTTGCATCATTATAGCTACTCTCCTACCTATGTAAATCATATTCTTGAATAGATAGAAAGTTTTTTTGAAGAACTCTTGGGATGTCTTATTCTTCCCATTTGATTTTGGTCGATTTATTTTTAAGGAATCTATTTTATTAAAGGTGCATTTTCTTAATTCATCATATTCATCATAATTTCCAATTATCAAAGTACACATGGAAAAAATATGATTACTTTTACCTTAGTGGTAAAATTTAAATGGTAGTATACCTTTATACACACCTTTTCTACTTTTCAATTTTCTTGATATAAAAGTGAAAATCTCATCAAAGCCTTATTTTTTCTAATTTCATTAAATTAAATGAACTCATATTTTATCATTATAAATTTTAATTCATTAAATTCAGTTTAATTTTCTTTCTAAAGAATTATTTTTAGTGTATTTAATCTTCTTATACAATAGGATAGAATAATGTTATGAAGTTAATCAACTACAAATTTATCAGGATCCCTATGTTTTAGATAATATATCTTATCATCAAACATTTTTTTAATAATTTTCATAAATTTATCTACAATTATGTAGTCCTCAAGTGTTTCTCTATATCATCATATGGTTCTAACTATTATGTCTTTCATTATTATATCTTTGAACTGTCTTCTATATAATTGCACCATTTATTCCTTTATTTTGTTGTCTCCTTTAAAGATATTGCGATTTTTTATCAAGATATCATAAATAGATTTCGATCCAAAAACATTTTCCAATTATTTATCTAACAATAAATAATGTAGATAATTTATTTCCTAACCAACCCTTTTTTTATGTCCAAAAGGGTCCTAGATACCCTGGGGGTGTGAATCAGGGCATGGATAATCTTTTCAAATTTATTCTAACCCCACAGAATCTTGAACTCTTTATTATACAAGTCACATTTCCCACTTATATGTCAACGCTGGTGTTATTATTTCCCTCTTTATCTAACTATTATGGTTTGAATTTAATATAGGAATTCAAGAATAAGTACACAATGATTTTTACTTGGTTCACAATCACTGGGATACATCCAAGGAGCATACAATGAAGATGAATTGATCATACCAAACTCACTATGGCTCACTACCAACAATGATGGTTCAATATAGATCTCATATATTCTTAGGCTCACCACTTTTACAAGGTTTAGGGTATTCCATCTGCATTCCCAAGGGTAACCCATTATGCATCTTTCTCTAGATCACTACGGGTGGAAAAAATCATTATATTCCTCTTCCTTTACTCACTGCTCTTGGAAGAGATCCATACACTATTTATGGACTTATATGTACCCTTATTATCTCTAATGAATGAATCCTCCACTATATGTAGTTTATTTTTGGATGATACACATTCATCCAATTGATGATTTCCACTTTACCATAGATGTAATGGTAAACTTCAGTCTTTTAGAAAACCATACGATGACTTGTGTGCCACTTTAATGCCTTTCAAGCAACTCTTGCCTTTGTCAAAGGAAAACAAATTGTGCGTGACTTTTTCCTTTCGCCCAACTTACTAAATGTGTGAAACCTCCTTGTAGTGCACAAATACTTTAGTTAAATTCAAATCCTTTCCGTTGTTCAACTTTTATGATCAAATTACTACTAGCGCACAACTCACTACTTCCGTGAAAACCACTACTTGTGTGACAATCACTAATTGCGCACCAGTATCCTTTAAGAAAGATCACCCAAACCAACCTTCCATGTAACTCCATAAATTGCATCCACCTCTTTCCATTTCAATATTTTTATGTAATATCCTTGAACAATGGCTTGTGAAAAACATTCAAACCTCTTAAACACTTTCTTGAAACATCCGTTAGCAAAAACACTTTTCACTATTCTCTATTTTTTGGACCCAAAAATTTGTCAAACGCTGGGAAATTGTGCCACCTTGTATACGATCTTTTTGTTCTCCCTCCAGAACATCCATTTCTTTTCAGATATACTCTTCAACATAGTTTCTAAAAAATATCTCTAAAACTCCACAACTGACCATGGAAACCCACTTTTTCAACAAACACAATCAACCCAAAAAATGAGTCAATATTACCTTGAGGTATTTTTCCCCAACACCTCAATACACTCTTCTAATCAGAAAATCACCATGTGTAAGATTATATTGGACCAATTAAAATTAAAATAACATACCCAAGAATAATTATTCTGAAAGATAGAAGACAAGGTACCATTTTATCTTTCCAAATATATAACCCTTTGATATCAAACATTGGTATCCCCTTATAATTGATAATTTTATGATTATCCAGGGAAATCTATAGTGAGAAATATTTAAGTCTGAATAATTAATCAGATACCAATTATTAGGATTTTAAAAATGTATAATCAACACTGAGAGGGGGTGAATTTTTATTGATAACATTTCTTCAAGAAACAAAATTTCTCTTATTTTGGTTAAACAAGGATCTTTCAAACTCCATAAATGGACAATGTAAATGAGGATCACAATATATTTTAAGAATTTTCATCCCCAATGTGGGTGACTATATACATGGTGTAGTTGATTATTATCCCACACACACCTGGATGATATTTTACTATCAAAATTAGTAATGTTTAAGAGAATTTCCTTGAACCATAAACAATACTTGAATCAACCAATTTTATATTCATTATATTACTTCCATGAAGGAACACAGATAAGTATTATCAAGGAATGATTAGAATTAAAAAAAATTTGACTCTTAGAAAAATGTTATATCTCATATTCTTCCACATTTTCATATAACTCTCCTCTTTATCTATCTATTTAATAATTATTTTTTGTTTCTCCCTCACCCAATATATAAAATATAAAATAATTTTCAATAAACATTCAATATCAACATACATGAATTTACCAAATCTCACTCACTGCTTGGGTAACAAAAACATCTAAAATAATTTTTTTAATAAAATCCAATAAAAATTCAATAATATCTTAATTAAAAATATATTAAAATAAGGGAACAACTTCATCAAGTTATGATATACTTAGTTATATCATGAATCTCATCAACTAACATATTCTATGAAGTAGTACCGTATCTGTTGTGGTGTTATTCACAATGTTGTTTTATGACTTCTTTCAATAATCAAATTACCTGGAAACCTATCACTTATATTGTGGAATGACTAACGGACTCATGAAGAAAGTCTCTGTCCATAAAAAATATAACCACACTAAAATATCATTGTCTATTCACTTTTCCATATTTACTACTCAATATCTACACTAATACAGATATTTACTCATAATCAACCATCATTATGGTGTGGTCTAACCTGTTACGATGTTTTTTAGTCTTATATATATTTTTAATATACATTTGAATAATTATTGTGGTATAATAATTCCTATTCTGATGTAAAATCATTAGTATTAAAATACCATAATATTATTAAAATTACATAGCCTATTATTATGGTGTAGCCTATTGTGTCGAAGTATAGTGGATTATTAATCAAATGGCAGTAACACACCTAAATTTCAAATCCAACACATTTATGGTTTAGCTGAACTCATAATGAAAAAACCGATGTTGTTATAGTATTACTTCGTCAGCACTTATGGATCCACATCATGGACAAAGAGCTTTTAAGGTATGACCACACCCCTTACATCATGGTTTTTGGTTCCTTCACAAAAAAACTTCTCCATTCCATCTATAAATTATTTATTTCATGCTCATTCTTACCCAAAATCCATATTATGTTATAATACTACTCACACATTTTCAAATGGTTTAAACCTCATACTATCTAGTTAAAAAAATACCAGATCGTCATTCGTTGGGATAATAGAGTCATAATTTATAATAACACTTAAATACCACTAATATCCTAAGTATATACATTATAAATGTTATAAACAATATAATTTTATTAATAGTGGTATGAATAATAGAATGTGAATCAAAATGAAAATAAAAGATATTTCTTTGGCCATGATTTTAAAGTATTGATTTTTAACACAAGGAATCATAAATTTGATGAATATATTTTAAATCAAAAAATCTAATGACTAACATTATTATTTAATAATAAAAATATAATAAATAATTTTAATTAAACTCCTGGAATATTTTAAAATTAATATATATACATTAAAATTAATAAAAAAAAATAGAAGATTAATATTATTTAATCAAAATAAAATCATAAAATCATATAAATATTAATATAATGAAAGTATATATAGTCTAAATATTCTTTTTTTGATTCTAAAAAATCCATGAGACTGAACACTACTATCATCCACTTGAATATCATGAGGCAAAATCAAATAAAAAATATAATTGTATTTTACTCCATAATGTCTAACATTCTTAATCATTATCACTGGACATGACCACTAAAAAAAACCTATTATGATACCATTTATATAACACTACAACAAATTCATATGAATATAATGTTAAATAAATATTTTTTTGAATAGTTTTTTTTTCACATGAATCATAAAATTAAAATGAATCGTGGTACATTTTATTAACAAATAATATAATAATTATAGAAAAACGTTAATACAATATAATAATACTTTATGAAACATCATTTTGAAAATTATTATAGGAATAAATCCATGAGTTTATTAAATACCATAAATGTAAACAATTAATCTTCTTGGGTTTCCATGAATATTATAACCTTGATTGAAATTTTATAAATAACTAAAAGAATAAGAAATGTAATAGACATGTTGGGAGAGAAATAAATGAATAGGGTGAGTGATTAAAAGAATTTCTGTAAGAAAATATGTTGTAATGAATTCTCATTATTATATATTTTTTCTTTTTTAATATGATCATTTGATATATGGTCATTTTTCTTATATCAAATAGGTAGATAGAGATTGTATAATTTTTATAAAAAAATTGGAAATAATATATTTAATAAATAATAAATAATTTTTTAATGAAATTAAATTCTTTTTAAAATATTTAACTCTAAAAATATGTTTTTATTCCCTAAATATAATTGTTCTTTATATTATTGTTATCATTAATGAAATTTTATATATAATCATTCATATATCAGAATTACAGTATCCCTATTCCAAATATATATTTTTCAAATATTTTTATCATTTTAATTATATGTATTTATAAAATATATGGTATTTTTTAATAGAATAGAATGATTAAACTATATTAATTATTGGTAAATTTAAAAAATAGTATCAAATAAATTCTAAATGAATTGTGTGGAATATGAATTTATGTTTTCATATTCATTGAACTATGTTTTCTTTTGAAATCATTTTTTTTTACTTTATAAAACATGTTTTTCTTCAAAAGATAAATTTCATGCATTTAGAGTATGAAATTTAATAAAATGTATGGGTTTTTTTAATAATAAATAAGGATTCAATCATTGGGCATTAATTAGTTAGTAGTATTGAGAAAATTATTTAATGAAAAAAGTTTATTTTTTTAAAGAATATTTTAATATCATGATTTTTTATTTAATAAAATTAAATTTATTATTTTTAAGGAATTATTCTAATAAAATGTATCAATGTATAAACCCAAATATTAACACATATTTAATTATAAATTAATTCAGAATAGAAATAGAAACCCATAATGTTTGAAATTTTATTTTTATATAATATATTATTTTCAAAATATTTTATATTTTCCTATAAAATATAACTTTCCCTTATTTAAAAATTTATTTGGATTAAATTGAAAAGCATGTCAAAATCAGTGAAGGAGTTAGTTATTTTCTATTAAAATAATTTATCGGCGTAAAAATAAAGAAACCATGGTAAAGGTAAAATGAGATAAAAAGTTGTTAAACTAAGGGGTAAAGACATAAAATATCATAAAACCCTATATATAAATGTTTTGAAGAGGGTTTTCTCAACAAAATCATATCTTACCTCTATTATTTTTTGACTTTGTATCCACTTTCCTTTTAAAATGGTGACCTTAATCATTAAAAAATTGAAATTCATAGGAATTACACACATAAACTCACCATTACATGACCCATCCTCTACCCTTTAACATCCCTACCCCACGAACTATAAAACCAGTTGTTAGATTGGTTTATACATGGCCTCAAGCGTGTCTTCCATTATGCCAAAGGCTGATTACTGGCAGCGAGGGTCTAATGATGGTATGGTTAGGAGACTATAGCCTCATGGTTATAGTAGCATAGCGGTATGTCACAAGAGGAAACCCAGAGAAACAATATAATAAATAAAAGATTATGGAAGAATAATAAAGAATGATGAAAAAAATTTGAAATAGACAACACCATATATAATTATGCATTCATGTCTATGTGATGTAATAAAGTATAGAAGGCTAAAAATATCATGCAATAAAGTACATGGATAAGAAAAGAATAAAAATCCCCAAGGGAAATATCCATGAGAATCAAGAGTAATAGTTCAGTCATGTTCTTTTAGGATCCCATTTACAATGAAAAACAAAATTAATAATCCAAGGACCCACAAACACGAGTTCTACTCAGGTACCCCAATGCAATAGTGTCCTGAGCGTGGTGTGAGATATATTCAGTAGGCCCCCATCAATAGTTTCTAATGAATAATCTAGTATATGAATATAAAATAACGTAGTGAACTTGTATATCAATAAATCATTAAACAAATAAAAGAAAATAAGATGGATCAATTTACTTATGGAAACTAGGCTGGCCAAACCTCCTTCAACCTAATATGAAATATCCAAAATGACTATCAACTAGTATAGTTATATAATGCAGATATAATCTATACATATAATTATAGGGGAGCATAATTGGTCCTTTCATAAAGGACGAATATATCACAGACCAAACCCAAGAATATTCTTTTTATTGGAGGATTCATCCTAGGGAATCAGTTATATATTCTCAGTCAATAATATAAAAGTCATCATTAGAAGTTACTTTTAGTGGAATCCTAGGCCCATCCAAGGAGAACCATTTATAGGATCCTAAGTATCGTAATAGGATCCATACAATAACCCAACACCATAAGAGTATGTCTAAGTACATCTATAAATGGAATCCAAAGTACCATTCTTGGTATGGTTTGAGTGTAAGAACCTCTATTATTATCCTTGGTATCTCATATTGCGGAGTATCTCTCATGGAATGGTATAACCATATTTCCCCAGCGCGCATCGATATTGACTCCCCTAGGGAACCCATATCACTTGGAATGAGGTAAAGAATATGCACGATGATCCCATCCATGAAATACCATTTATTTCTCCTAGTGTATTCACTATTCACTAACAATTCTAATTGTTAAGCATTATGGCCATGTCTAAGGTGATCCAAATATGGAATCTGAAGTATTTCTTTCAGCATACACGATTATTTTAAAAATTTATCTTCAATTAAATAACATGCCATTCTCTTAAAAAAGACACATAACAACATTGATATACAGAATAGGGTCACACCCATTTAGAAATTCAAGTAATGAATATGATATTCCATATACCAAATCTTTCCACAACCCATTACAAGGACAATAAAAGTAGACCTTTCCCATAAACCTGTCATTTAATTCATTAAGTGGCCCTTTACTTTATTAATGAATTTGAAGCATTAAATAACTATTTTAAGGCCAGGTGGACCGCCCATGATAGATAAAACCATACATTCAATTTTATGATATATGTTTTTCAATCTCAGATAACATTTAATATCATCATGTTTTTTCCTTGAGAAATTTTCGATAACCACTTAAGAGATATCATGATCACTAAGGGGTAACATAGAGGAGTGTCACATCCTTCCATATTCCAATTAATGAACCATTATAATTTTTATTATACTTTGAATCTAAATGAGTGGTTTAATTATAAAATAATAGATTATTTAAAGTCAATCAAGGATCAAACCCTTAAATGTAACATCCCGACTCGAGTGCCACATATTGGTTACCCGATCTGGTTGGATAAATGACCTTTATCATGCCAAACCATAATATAGAAACCCTAGATTAACATAAATGGATATTACATCATTTCATATGAATATTTATCAAATAATAAAAGTAAATTTTGGAGGGCCAAAATAGTTTAGAGTATTTTCGATCTTGGAAACATGATCTTCTATCTAGGTGAAAGGTATTAAAAATATCCCTTAGAGATATTTCTATTTAGTACTCATATATTTAACATTTCTTAATAACCTAAGGAATGGAAACATAACAATGTGTGAGCTCAAATTCCCAGTAAGGGTAAAAGGAGGAGATATATAATCATAATAAAGAGCATAAGGGTTTGAGAACCTGATCATAACATTATATGATTATACCCTGTATATAAAATATCATAATCTAGTGTTATGGAATAAATATTAAATTTTCATAAGCAAAGAATCATTAGTGAATTAAGATCATAATTCATGAAATAATAATATTAGAATACAACATATAAATGTGGCTAACACATAAACATGATATATCATCCTCTATAAGTCAAGGTGCATTTCCAGAACTTATCAGGGAACATAATGGGGACTACACCTACTGGGTGGGACACACCACCATCCCCAGTTACAATTATTTCCTTGTAAGGTATCGAGTTTCCCCCACTTCCCATAGTAGATCGGGTTCCCCCTTCTTCCCATAGTGGATCTGGATTCCTATTCCTCCCATAGTGGGTCAAAGCATTTGACTTGTTTCTGATTAGTATCCCATGAGATATAAATATTTTTCCTATGCATTGGAGGGAGATATAGGTCCCACTCATCACATAATAAAAACATACATATGTGTGACACAAGATCATAAAAAATCAACATATCATGACTCATAAAAGGATATGGGTTTCAAAAACATCCTATAATAACCTATAAAATGAAAAGTGCATTATAAACAATTCATCATATCATAACATGTGGAAATGAGATAGGCTTCATAATCATTTCATCAATTCATAATCCATTAAAATAAGTGGGTTTCATAAGCATATAACTTATGGAAGAGAAATGAACGTCATTGAAAATATTCCATCAAAACATAAACCATTCAATGAAATAATATGAATGGAAACCTTGGATAATATTCCCATTAAATCATTAACTATAACAGAGTATGACACTTTAGGTGGAGAAATATTTTGAAACATCACTTAGTAAATTTTTAAGAAAAATAAACTCTCATTAAAAATCAAATTAAAAAACATGAATCATTTTAAAATTATATTTCTTTAAAAAAAATTGAAAAACATAAAATTGAATCTTTAAAAAATCCTTCAAATCATTACTTGAGAAAAATCTTATCTCTTCTTTGAAAAATTCTTTTTGAAACATAATAACTTTTGAAAACATTTTTCATTAAAAATAACCTTTAAACATAACATGGAAGCTTTAAAAAACATTTTATCCACATTTTAAAACATAAAACACTTCTAAAATCTTTTTTCATGAAAAAATTGTTTATTTTTTTTTATAAAACATGGTTTTTGAATAAAATATATTTTTTACTAAAGATAGAAATAAGGCCGGGTTTTCATAAATATATGTGCTTAATCATCTTAAGTACCAAGAGTGAAAAATTGGTACAATTATATAAGGATATAATGAATAAAAATATTAACACAATGTTCATGAGACTTATTGAGATATGGATCCTAAAATTTCAATAGTGGAATCATAATCATAAACCATCCTGATAAACCATTATATTATAACCATAAACACAAACCACTTTGGTAACATCAAATCATATTAACTAAGGTAGAATAATGTTTCATTAATCTTATAATACCATGAAGATAATAATGTTCATGTTATAACATGTTAATGGGAAACTACATACATCTTGTAAAATAATATATATATATATATATAAAATCACGCGTCTCAAATAAAAAAAAATTAAGAAAAATTACATTATTAATTTGGAAAAATTTGAAATTTAAACCCTGTGAAGGAGAGATCATAAATTGTATAAGTAAATACCCATAAATTTAATGACAATATCCATATATTAAATAAATGGGTAGTATATACACCCCACAAAAGAAACGAGTGATGAATATGGCATATGTCCTATAAAAATAAAAGCAACACTAGAAATCCCTATACTACTTGAGTAACATATGAATCATAATAACCATTAATGAATAAAATAAATTGAAACATTTAATAAAATAAATTAAAATTAATTCATTAAATAACATTCCTTAGGACAGTATATACACCACATAAATGTAATGGGTAGTTAATATGGAATGTATCTCATGAATATAAGAAAGTGAGATGAAATTACCTTACCTTAAGTATTGACTTTCTTTGTACACGTTCAAATCTCCTATGTAATAAATATAAAGTTAATATAAATATATAAATAAAATATTATTATATATTATACAATGTATTAGTTTATTATTTCCTTATATTAGTCGTTTATTAAAAATTCCATGTGATGGTTTTGTTTCAAGTAATAACTTCTTTGTTTTTCATACATGTTTTGAATTTTTATTATTGATCCACTTACATATATTATTATTTAATTATTTCAAGAATTAAAAAATGATATAAATATCATATATATTCATTATATATTTATTTATAATAATCTATAAAATATAAAAATTGGAAATGAAATACTCCATTCATGGAGACGGTACGCCAAACATACGCATGAATGCTATTTCCATTTTCATGGGGTATTGAAAGAAAGGATTTAAATGAAATATATGTATACATATATATAATATCATTAAAGTATAATAATTATGTCATATATATCATATAAATTCAGTAACCACATCCTGAATATAATCATTGTAAAGTGTGAATGAATCACATCACATTGAGTTGGTAGTAGTCGAGACGTCCATAAAAAAAGTTATCGTATTTCCAAAAAATCGAAAGAATCAAGGTATGTGTAATATAATAAAGAAATATCATAATTAAATCCTAAATATAACATATATATATATATATATAATATAAAAATATAGATTCCATCATTATTCCCAACCTTGAAATGTGGCAATGGAAGAACGAACAACATTATTTCATGGGGTGGTTGTCCGCCGTACATAGGAATGATGATTTCATATCCAATTTTATGGTAGTGTGTGTGAATGTAGGTCACACCATTATAATAAAAATGTATTATTATATTTAGGAAATTTATGATAATATATAATCATGGAATAATAATAATTAGGGGGTGAAGAAAGAAATAAAATGAAAGTTATTGTTGAAGGATGTTACCTCTTCTTTGGGTAATTCCTTTTAGTTTTCACCAAATAACTAACTTGGTTTGATTTCTAACCAATGTGAGGATTATAGGGAGATAATTGAGAATTTTTTAGATTATTTGGTCATGTTTTGGATGATACAATGGTCTTTAATGTTATGAATAAGTGGGTAAGAGAGGAGGCCTTTTATAAGTGGGGAAAATGACATATTTGTTATCCTTAAAAGGATTTAACCGATCCAAGAATTTTACTTGTACCAAAAGGGTTAAAAATAGACCATTAAAAATTATTATATGTTAAATGTTTGAAATATGTCCTGTTAATAAATTTTATACATGTGTTGGTTCATTATTATATCTTATTTTCAATGATTAGTCATTTATTAAGCTCATTTTTTCCTTTATCAGTGTAATTAATTTTAATTAAATTCACTAATAAATTTTTTAAAAAACTAATTTTAAATCATTATAAACTATAATGTATTGTAATTCAAAATATAGAATCCATTTTTCCACATTATAATCACAAAATATACAAAACTTAATTTAAAATTAATTTTACAAATGAGACAAAAAAGGGGTTTTTAAGGTGAAAATGTTCAAGTGTTTGAAGTGTTTTTACATCCAATTTAAATGTGAAGATTATTAAAATTAAATAAGGTGTATTAATATATTTATAATTTATCTAAATAAACCATAAATAAAATTAAAATACAATTTTACTATGTAAATTAATTAGAATAAAAAGCAGTTTTCTATTAAAATTATTTTTTTTCGTTATTCATCAAAAAACTAAACTTCTTAGAAAAATACCAAAATAAAATTCCCAAGGTAAAATTTGATATTAATATTTCAAAAATAAATTTTTTTAAATTAAAAATTTTAAATGACTGAACAATTATATTTATAATTGATGTGCCATTAAAACGCCGTAAAATCACATTTTACAAATATGTATCTTTATGCATAAAATTGGTTTTATTATTATCTCTTGTATAAAAAATAAATTAGATTAAAGTTAAATAGTTTATTTAATATAACATATATATTTAATTAAAATCATTTATCAAATGTTTTTTAATTAATTTATTAAGGTAAAACGTATTTGATTTCATAAAAATGGTTTTCCACCAAAATACTTCCTATATTTTCCAAAGGGGTTTATTTTCATTTCTAGTTAATTGGTCAACACATAATTCTTCTAATATACATATGTAAACTATATTTTCATAATTATGTAAATATTATTCATAACCAACATTCCAATTTCTAGGTGAAAATTATTACAATATTTTAATAGTAATGTTAATAGTACATTGTAGTATGGTACAACTAGGCCTTGTGTGTCACAAAATTTGTCAAATGAAATTGTAATTATGTGTAACACAAACAAAACATAGTGTTTCATTTACCACAATATCATATAAGTTTTCTATGTATTAAAATATTGACTTGGTGTTGCATACAATGAATGAATAACATGGTTCTTTCATATAACACAAGCTATATTCAGTGTGGAGTGAAATGAAAAATATCGAAAATTTTAAATTAATTTGACAAAAAATTCTCAAAATCTATCAGTGTTAAATTCTCCCTCCACTAAAATGAATTTTTCCTTCTAAATTTGTCTCAGTTGTCAAATGTTTAATACTTGAAAGATCATTTCACAGAAACCCACATTGTAATGATGAATTCTAAAACTTCCTTTAAAAAAAAAAATTTTTTAAATATAATAGATAGTCAATGTAACTCATAAATTGGTTTCCATATTGGGGAACATAGGTGGGAAGGGATGAATGCACAAGGAAGAAAATCATATATAATTATCAAAAATGATTGAGTTCATTGATCCGAAGAAAGTGAATGATTAGTGGAATGTTAATATCCTCAACACCATAAATCTTTAATGATTTATAAGACCATCGGTTCAACATAAATGAAGGTATTAGTATAAATATTTTTCAATAACGTTTTCCTAGAATTGAGTAATTATTTACTACATGTAAATATATATTATTTATTTAATTCATTTTCATATGAACAATCTCGCCATTTGGTTGTGCCCTTCTTGATTTCCACTTCATATCGTACTCAATGAAATGAAAGTGATTTTTTATTCTAGAAACAAAAATGGGTCATAATATCTATATTTATAATGATAATTCATTTTATCGATCTTACGTTATCATCATAGAACAACGTTATCATAGGTTATCCAATATTTATAAATACTCATTTAGTGAGATAATAATTTAATCTCTAAAACAAAATTTGATGTTTAACTTAATCCATTCCATAAATGGTCAACCTTGTAAACCATCAAAAATATAAAAATAAAAAGCATTATAAATAACGTCAATAAATTTCTCAAAATCATCTTAACATTGATCCACCATATATCACAAAGTATTTCTTGGTCGTCACATTCCATACATATGAATAACTTCATCAGTTTTTCTCTTAAAACAAGGTAATTACCATAAATAATTATTTATTACTTGCATGAGTTATTATTAAAAATATCATTGGATACATTACTTGAATCCAAGAAGTCTGTAAACATCATTCATGATAGCATATACAACTTTTCCAACAAATGATTAATCAGTTTCAAGGTAATCAGTACAATTCAATTTACATTTTCATATCTAACATATCTTTATTCAAACAAAAATATCTCAGCCATAGGAACATATTAAGGGTCAGATTTACCTTAATAATGTGTTTTACATTAATATAACCTTCCTATTAAATCACTTTTCTGGTCAATCGTAACCATACAACATATTCTTATAAATCCTTAGTGAAAAACATAAACTAAAAAATCCTTATATATTTAAAAATTCATATAAAATAATTCTTGAATCAAAATACATAAAAACATCAATTTTTCCACATCATAATTATTAAATTAACAAGGCTATTTCATTTTAATACTTAATATTGACTTCCTTTCACATTTCACCCATAATCGCATCACCATCAACAATATAACCATTACTCGTACCCCCTTGATAATTTTCTTTAGGAGACTTCCACTTAAAAAATCGATTTGAATAATGCCCATTATTTCCACATATAAAATATTCATAATTTTATAGTACCATAGAGTAGCCAATATTCTCCTCTATTTTTTTAACTAAACTTTTCATTTTCTGTTTTTAGTTACTTTTTTTGTGTGTTTCTTTTCCATAGTCAAAACATCCTCATCTTCCTCTAGGACATTCACATGGGTTATTCTTTCCATATTCTCAATATAATGGAATCTGAACCTTCTTTCCTCCATTGTATCCATCAACCAAACTCTTAGGGAACTGCTTCTTTCTATTCTTTGGTGAGTTTGGGAGTTGGTTATGGAACACGTTGTTAATCATGTTCTATAAATACCGATTAAGAATTATCATAACATCCTTTATTCCAGTCATCATCCCCTTTAGTTGTTCAACATAAAATTTCCCTTCACATTCAGTGTTAACCAATCTCCTCCTGATTCCCACCACTGACTAAAACATTAAATCATAGTGTAAGTAACACTTATCATAGAATAAAATATCATAATCATGAAAAATCACTTATAGGATGTATAAATTAAGACACCATATTCAATATAAAAAACCATAGGTTCATACTAGGCCATTCATTTTCGACATATATTGGATCATGTATGATGGTTCATGAAGGGGTTTTGAATTTCAAAAGCATATCCCACAAGAATGTCAAACTAGGCTTGCAGTAAGGCCCAATTTCATGCACCATTTCTCGATCGAGTATAGATTAATATGGTTTTTTCAAGGTTATTGCCCCTTAGAACATCTCTGCCATTGCCACATACACTTGTATTATCTAAACTATGATATATTTCTATGAAACTACATTCTCTATCCTTTACAAAAATTCCAAGAATTTTTCCCATACATTGACTTATCCTTAGAGACATCCCTAGAAATATCCTTATAAATATACCTAGTGATATTACTATAGTTTTCTCATCCTATTTTCCAAAGGATTAATAAACCTCTCCTTTGATACCAAATATAGAATCTCAGGCATAACAGACATGGATGTTGCATCATTTTAGATGAATATTCATCACATTACAAAATTACATGCTTAGGGATCATAATAGTTTAGTGTATTTTTAAACGTGGAAACATAATATTCTACATTGTGAAATATATTTGAAATCCCCATTAAATATCTTCTCTTTTAGTAATCCTACTTAAAACATTTCTTAATAATCTAGGGGAAGGAGACATAAGAAAGTGTGAGATTAGATTCTCAGAAAGGGAAAACAAGGTAGATATGAAAGCATAATGATGAGTATAAGAGAATGAGAATATGATCATAATATTATAATATCATACCCTTCATATCAAATAAAATAATCAAGAGTCATGGAATAAATATTGATAGTTCATAAGACATGAATCATGAGGTAATCAAGAGAATAAGCCCTAAAAGCATAACATATGCATAAGACCTAGAATTCTGGCATACATATAAACATGTAATATCATTCACCATAAGTATTGGAAAATTTCGATAATTTATTACGACGATTCATGGTGACTACAGCTACAGGGCGGGACCCACCACAATTCCCAGTCGCAGTCCCATCCTTTTAAGGGACCAGGTTTCCCCTTATTCACATAGTGGATCAGGTTTCCCCTTCTTCCCATAGTGGATTGGGTTTCCCTTTCTTACAATAGTGGATCAATATTGTTGAATTATTTCCCATCATTATCTCACGATATATAAATCCTTTCCCAATTAATTAGAGGGAGATAAAGGTCCCACACATCACATAATAAAATCATACATATGTGTTCCATAAGATCATATCAAATCATAGTATCATGACCCATAAAAAGGGAATGGTTTCATAAACATCATATCATAGATCAAAAATTTAATATGTATCATAAAATAGTTATCATATCATAACATATGGAAAATATTTGTGTATGAATATAATTTTATCAAAGAATAACATATAAAATATGATGGGATAATTAGAATATAACCCAAGGAAGAGAAATATATGTCATGGACATAATTCCATCAAAACATGAACCATTTCGAGAAAGAATATGTAAGGTTCCCCTGGATCATACTGCTATAAAATCATAAACTATAAAAAAGTATGACTCATTGGATGGAGAAGTATTTTGAAAGATCTCTTGGAACATTTCTTAAGAAAAATATTCTTTCATTAAAAATATCTTTTTAAAACATGAAACATTTCCCAAATCATTTTTCATTGAAAACCACTTTAAGAAACATATAATGGTATCATTTAAAAATCTTTCAAAAACATTTCATGAAGAAAATATCCTCTCTTATTTTAATTATTTCATGAAGAATAAAACATTTTGAAAAACAAATTCTTTAAAAATAACCTTGAAATAAGGATGATTTGAAAACCATCTTAAACCATTTTAAAACATAAAATACTTTTAAAACCCGTTTCAATAAAAAAAATTGAGAATATTTGCAGAAAAATGGGTTTTGAATAAAATAGCTTTCTGACCGAAGAGAGAAATAAGGTACGGTTTTCATAAAACATTTTGTTAACAATATTATTTACAAAAGAGTGAAAAAAATAGTAAAATTACATTATTATATCATGAAAAACTAGATAAGAAGAGATATTCTGAGGTTTCTTGAGATATGGATTATAATATTTCATCAATGGAAGCATAATCATAAAAAATCATGAGGAATAAAGATATTGTAGCGATAAACTCATACCACTTTGGTAAAATTAAATTATAATCCCAAAGAGATAATACCAATAAATAAATATTATAATTTCATGAGAATAAGAATAATAGTTATATAAATTTCAAAGGGATAATATATATACCTTGTAAAAGAATATAGGTGTATTTAAAAACATGTGTCTCAAAGAATGAAAATTGAGGAAAATTACTTTACCGATTTGGTTACTTTTGAAACGTAAAACCCATGAAAAAGATATCAGAAAACTGATATTTAAATACCCATATATTTAATTATATTAATCATAGAATACTTTCATGTTCATTTTATGCAACAACAAAAATAAACGTGCGGTGATTATAAAATAAGTCTGGCAGAAATAATAGTTAGACTAGAAATCCCCTTACTCATTGAGTAACTTTTGAATCATAATCCACATTAATGTATATAATAAATTTAAAATTTAACATCAATAAGTAAATTTATTTCATGATATAAAATTTATTATTGTAGTATATACATCACAAAAAAAAATGGGTGGTGAATATAGCTTGAATCAAACAAATATAAGAAATTAAGAAGAAATTCTTTTACCTTAAGTCGTGAGTTTCTTCATACACATAAAAAAAATACTTTATATTAATTGTAACATTATTAAATATATAACATAGATCCATATTCCTATATATCATAACATATATTATTTTTTTATGACCTTATAATACTAGTTTATTAACAATTCCATGCTAAGGTTATGTTTCTGGTAATAACTACTTTTTTTTCTTACTTGTTTTGACTTGTTATTCTTGATATCTTCTGTAGATTATGATTTACTTATTTATAGAAGATAAAAAATGATAATAATATCATATTTATTCAGTGTATATGTATTCATAATAATCTATAAAATTTATAAATAGAAAATGAAATACACCATTCATGGAGACTGTTGGTCGTACGTGCACATTAATGTTTTTTTCTATTTTCATGGAGTCTTGAAAGAAATAATGTAAATGATATATATATATATACATATATATAATGTCTTTAAATTAATATTATTATGTCATATATATCATATAAAATCACGAAAACCATCCTTAATACATTCCATGTAAAGTATGAATGAATCACATCGCTTTAAGGAGACAGTAGTTCACACGTCCACAAACGAAGTTATCATAATTACAGAAGATGGAAAGAAACAATATATAAATTATATAATAATTCCTAAAGAATAATTATATCCTAAATATAATATATATCATATAAAAATATAAATTAAATCATTATTCCAAACCTTTAATGGTGGAAATGGTAGAACGATTGACGTTTGTTCGCGAGGCTGTAATCCGCTGTAACCACGAATGATGACTGTCTATCCCATTTCAAGGATGTGTGTGGGATTTTATATCATTAAATTATCATAAAAACATATTATTATATTGATGATACGTATATTATTATATAATAATGAAATAATAATAACTGATGGGTGAAGAAATATATAAAATAAGAGTGCTTGTTGAAGGATGTTACCTCTTCTTTGGGTAATTCCTTTTGTTTTTCACCAAAGGACTAAATTGGTTTTCATTACGAACAAATTCAGGATTCTTGGTCTAAAAAATATAATTTTGGATCTTATTTATTCTGGGTTTGGATGAGACAAAGTGATTAAGATGCGTGAAGATGTGAGGATGAGAGGATAACATTTATAAGTGGGAAAATGACACATTGGGTATTCTTGAAAAGATTTTTTTTCTCCACATGTTATAATTGTCCCATAAGGGTTAAAAATATAAATTTATATATCCATATAGGTTTAATGGTAGAAATATGGTCATCCAATAATTTTTTGACAAGTGTTGGGTCATTTTTACACCTTATTTTCAAAGTTTAGTCACTAGTTAAGTTCATTATTTCCTTAATCACTGTAATTAATTATTATTACTTCCCCTAATAATTTGGGTAAAAAACTAATTTTACATTATTATAAATTAAAATTATTCTATTTCAAAATATTGATTTAAATTTTCCATGTTATAATCGTTGAATTGGTAGAAATTAAATTAAAATTAATCTGGAAAACGAGACAAGATAATGGGGTTTTAAGGTGAAAATGTTAAATCATTTGGAATGTTTTTACATCCACTTTCAATGGGAAATTGATTCCAAGAAACTAAATTATATGAATATATGAATAATTAATCTAAATATAAATTCATTAATTAAAATATTATTTATCTATGTAAATATGTTATATAGAATATAGTTTTCAAATAAAATTAATTATTTTTCACAATTCATCAAAAAAAACAAACTTCTCAGAAAAATACCAAAAAAAATTCCAAAAGAAAATTTTTATATTAAACATTTAAAAATAAAGTTTATATTTTCAAATAATATTTTTATAAGTTTCAATAATATATTTAAAATATGTGATCCCTTAAAAGGAAGTAAAATTACCTTTTTGAAATATATATACCATTATACGTCATATTGGTTTTAGTTTTATATATTGCATATAAAACACATAATATTAATGTTCAATAGTTGATTGAATATAATATAAATATATATTTCATTAAAATAATTTATCAAAATTGTTTTAAGAAATTTATTTAGGAAAAACGTTTTTATGGCATAAATATAATTTTCCAGCAAAAGATTTACTATACATTCCAAAGGGATTTATTTTCATTTATAGTTAATTGGAAACTAAATAATTATTCTACTATACTTTTGTAAACCAAATTTTCATAATTTAACTGATCTTATTCATAATCACCATTCAAATGGATAGGTGAAAACTATTATAATATTTTAATAATATTATTAATAGTACATGATAGTTTTTTAAAACTAGGTATTGCATGTCACACAAGTTATCAGAGGAACTCAACATTGTGTGAAACACAAGCCAAACATAGTTTTTCATGTACTAGATGATAATATATGTTTTGTGTGTAGTGTAATCTCGACATGGTTTTGTGTAAAAATAAATAATAACTTTGTTCTTTTATATAACACATTCTATAAACATTGTGTCATGAAATGAAAAATATTTAAAAGTTTAAATTAATTCAAAAAATAACAAAATCTCGGGGTTCTACATTTATTCTAAAGGATGCCAAAAAGTAATGAGGGTGAAATTTCAAACATGGGGAGACAATCCCCTCTTTATGAAAGTATCACAATAAAAGAAATAAATTAACAATAACAAAAAGACAATAACCATAAGTAGAATAAAAATAATATCACAAGATGAGAAAAACAGGATTATAATATCCCAAAAAACTATATATATTATATTCCATAAAAAGTTTCAAGTGTCTAATAAAAATAAAAATAAGGACACTGACACTCTCATGTGGGTCCCGACCCCAAGTCTTGTTCCCTCATCCATGCTCTACCCAAACTAAGCCATCTAATAGAAAGATCTTTCTCTTATCATGTACTATAAACAGGAATAATTTTTAGGTACCAATAAGGGGTCCTGATTAGGGTGTGAGTACGAATTAGTTGGATATAACTAATGAAATATAAAACAAAATTCAGTCAATAATTGTTCATATATTTTTAAAAATTAATAATTTATAATCAGCAAGGTAAATAGTTTACATATTCAGTTATTGTTTATTTTAACACATAATTTTACCTAGTTTCACAATGAAACCCCACCTATAAATTCCTACAAAATATCCTGTCATCGTATGAACCATGTCATGTAGGTAAACACAATTAATTATATCATGAGATTTAATTATCAATTTCATTTCAATTTATTTCGTGTCCACTTGGAACCATAGTCCAATGGAAATATCATGGGCGTATAACGTCATCTAGAAACCCATGGGCATTTTAAGCATTAGTCTGTGTCCCACAACCCATATATCAATCAATCATAAGTGATATTTTAATGAAATATTTCATGTCCCATAGTCATTTATCACATGCATCCGTTTCGGTCTAAAACACTCGGTCTAGAAAACCATGGGTATTTGAAGCATCTATCTTTGTCCCACAACCCATTTATCAAACAATCACTGATTTAACATATATCACATTTAACTAATTTAATAAAAATTACCCATTTAATCAATATTTCTTATCCTGGTATACCATTTCCATTATGAAAAAATCAGGGTACAATACTTTAATCACATGGAATAATATGAACAATTAACCATTAAACCATTTATCAACATTTAATCATTTATGTCATTTACTATTTAAGGTTAATCCAACCATCCCCTGATTTCCATAATTAATCAATTCCATAATTCACTTTTATCAATCAAATAAAAACCAATTAATTCCCCAATTTCATAATCCCAATATACTATCAATTTAGTAATCACATTATTCTAGTAATTAATTAATTCCTTAATTAATCCAATTTATGATGTGATTTCAAAACAAAGAAATTCAATTTCAAAATTTCCCAAACATATTTATATTCAATAATATGAGATTTATAATTTATACCACCTACATAAAGGTCATTTACATGTACTCTCCAAACAAAAAATCCCCAAATTGAAGGGAAACGATCAAGAACGTGACGAATAATGAGATCTAGAACCGCAACCTAGATACAAGGTCAAACCGAGTTATATATATCATTACCAATATCTAATACATTACATTGGAAAATAAAACATTTATCTTTATCTATAAAGAGAGGCGGGAGAGAGGGGAAACCATATGGGAATAGATTTCTTTACGTGAGAGGTGTAGATATGTCAATTAGATCATCTATTTGCTAAGAATAGAGTTTAGAAGACCTTGTAATATGTCTGGGGGAATTAAAAATAAAAGGAAAACGTTTTTGGGTATTTCTAGGTGGTCTATGGATATAATATGTGGTTCTTTAAATTTTTAACAATATTTCAGGGGTTTATTGTTTCCTGTGCATAGTTTGTTATATAAGAGTAGGGTTTTCAATAATTGCGTGCCTACCCGTGCACCTCCACTTAGGGGTCACATGATTACTGTTAAGAGGGAGAAAATTTTGAAAAACCAAGTTCCAAATGTTAAATCCCGCTCTACCTAGGGTTGCATGTTTTTTAGGTTAGGGTGCACTATTCGGAAAAACCATGAGCCAACCATGCACTAACCATAACCCTGCCAAAATACTTCCAAATTTCACCCAAAATCACCCAAGACATGCCTCAACCAAAGTATAATGAAAAAAGAAAAACAAGTACTTATAATGGAGCTTGATACATCACCATAAAAGGATGGTATTATACAATATATCCACCTTATAATAGCATGTACTCTAGTTTAACTCTAAAGCATCTCTAATATTCAAAGGTAAAAATATTAGGCCATTGATTCGACATATATTATTCTCTCTTCCTTGTTTCCTTCTAAACATGGGAATTTTTATATAATACGTGAACTATTGGCAGGAAATTTCCCCACAACACGTTCTCAATTCAATTGACAATACATATCAGATGCTCCTTGAAGGATGCATCAGCCTCAAGACCTACATCATCAACATCAATCCCATGAGAAGGGTTGGGGTGATACCGCCAAAGTTGTAGCACATGGAAAAACCATGCATATCACTATACCTATGTGTAAGATCTATTCAGTATGCCACCAGACCAATTCACTCCACAACCTCAAAATGTCCAACAAATTGGGTCATCAACATTCCCTTCCTCTAGATCCTATAGTGACTTAATGGTAGTAATACCAAGAGGAACACACAATCACCCACTTTAACCTCAAGGGGTCATCAACGTTTATCAACATATGTCTTACGTGTACTTTGAGCCATATACATATGTTTCTAAATTAGCCGAACCTGGTCTGACATCTCCTTCATGAGACTCGGTCCCAATATATTTACTCACCAGCCTCCATCCAACATAGAGGGGATCTTCATGGCCTACTATAAAGAGCCTCATCTGGTTGAAAATTAATAGTTTCTTGATAAGTGTTGTTATAGGTAAACTCAACCAATGTTAGGTGCTACTCCCGTAAACCACCAAGGTCAAGAATGTATATCTGAATAATATCCTCCAAAACCATTATATTTTGTTCTCACTACCAATCTATCTATGGGTAGAATGATATACTCAGAAATACCTATGTACCAATAAATCTCTATAATAATTTCTAGAAACATGATGTAACATGTGAGTCGTTGCCAGAATATATACCCTGAGCAACCCCATGTAGATGTATTATCTTACTAATGTGAATATATCCATATTAATCCACTAATAAAGACTCCCATATTTTCAAAAAAAATTCTACATTCATTTGTTAATCCACTATCACCTGAATAACGTCATTCTTTTGAGGAATCCTTGGGGGATGCACCAACAAATCCGTGGTAACATCATCCCACATCCATTGAGGATGGACAACGGATGTTGTAAACCACTAGGTCATTGATGCATGGACTTCACTAATTAATAGGTGTAACATCTTGTCATGAACCATGCAATTTACTTTTTCATTACTGGCCATCAATACTTTTGACATAGGTCATGGTACATTTTGGTCAAACTCAGGTGCACCACTCATTTTATGTAATGAAACTCACACATCAAAACTTCGTGCATACTGAAAGGCACAATAACCCCATTCCTAACATAGATGATTTCATCCTCATTTATGGTCCAATCTGAAGGTGACCTCCCACCTTCAAGGATTTCCCACAAGGAAAAAAATTCTGAATCCTCATATTTTCTTTACCAAAACTGTCTAAAAAAATATAATCTAATGATACTAAAAAGGGTTCATCTACTCCAAGAGCTCCTAAACCACAACATCTATTTCAGCTAGAACTAGAATCATGTAAAACTTGATTCATCATCATACACTCAGAACTAGACTCATGTACTGGTTGAGTTCAGTTTTTCCGGCTTAAAGTGTTAGCAACATTGTTTCCCTTCCCAGGTGTATATTTTATATCAAAATCAAATGAATTAATTTATTCATCCCATATCCATTAACTGATATTCATTTATTGTTTCTGAAATACATACTTCAAGCTCTTGTGATTAGTGTACAAACTAAACATTTCATCAAATAGATAATGCTACAAACACCTCAAAGCATTAACCACTGACACTAACTCTAGGTTGTGCATAGGGTAATTCCATTCATTTGGTCTCAAATTCCATGACACGTACACCACAAATAAATCCCCTTACATGAACATAGCTTTAATACATTTCTTAGTTGTATCAAAAAATATTGTATACTCCTCACCCATCTCTAGTAGGATCAATATTGGTGTAATTTTCAAATGATTCTTCCACCCATGGAATAAATTATCACATGCTCCATACCACTCAAACATAACTCCCTTATTGGTAATGACCAAAAGTAGATCCTATAAGAAGGAAAAGTCCTGGACGGACCTATAATAATAGTCCTCTAATCCTATAAAGCTTCGAAAATCCGAAAAATTCCTAGAATTATCCAAAGAAACAACTACCTTTACCTTATCTTGGTACACTAACACACCTTCGGTTGAGATGATGTGACATGAGAAATGTAACTGATCGGTCCAAAACTGAAACCAAACTAGCTTGGTGTATGGCCGATGATCTATCATTGTACTCAAGATGACATCAAGATTTTGGGAATGATCTTCATGGGTCATAGAGTACGCACAATTTCATCCACAAAAACCAACAAAAAATACTCCAAGTACATGTTCAAGATTATTTTCATTAAGACCATAAACATTGTTGAAGTGTTTGTCAGCCCGAACAACATCCCAATAAACTCAAAAGTCCATACATTCTTCTGAAAGTAGTCTATTGTATATCAAAAGATCAAACTATCAACTGATGATACATTTAAATCAATTCAATATTAGAGAAAACACAAGATCCTCTCAACTATTTAAGGATATCATCAATATGTGGAAGAGGATATCATTTCTTCATTATCATCCGATTAAGCTACTAGTAACCAACACACATGGATAAAGTCCCATCATCATTCATTGTAAACAAAACTGGAGAACCCATGTTGATTAACACGGATGGATAAAACCCTTATCTATTAACAATTCCCATTGAGTCTTAATGTCTTAAATATATGTTGGTGTCGTTCTGCATGGTGAAATAATAATTGGCTCAACTATTGGCATGAGCTCAATTGTAAATTCAACATATCTCTTAGGTGGCAGCCCTAAGAAGTCATCACGAGACACGCCCTATAATCTGTCTATGATGGGTTGAAAAAAATCCCACTTCCCACCTTCATCATCTACAAAAAAACATGAGAAAGGCTTGTTAAGATCCCCCAATTGTGGATGAATTGGCTATGCACAGTTCGCCTTGATATCCCACTCTCCGTGATGAACATAATTGTCACCCTCATAAGTCATAACTGTAACTCTCCTACAATAAAAATCTATGTGGTATTTTTATGCTTATATGGATTACACACCCATAATCAAATCAAATACTAAAATATTGAGGACATAAAGATCCCATAGAGAATGATACTCCCCAAGCTCAAGAGAACACCCTTGAACAAGTATATTTCTCTAAACCATACCCCCAAAGGTGTATTGATCGTCATAACCCCACTCACAAAATCCATTTCAAAACTGAACCCATTCATATGTTTGGAAGATATAAACAAATGAGATCCACCTGTATCAAACAAGGAACTAGAAATAATAGAGGATACAAGAATAGTACCTCTAATTGTTGATGGTCAAGCCTCATTATTTACTATTATAAGCTGAGTGGAATGGAACTATCCAACCCCACTTATTGGCGATGCATTCTAAGTACCTTGATTTGCATGAATCTATTGATACATATTCTATTTTCTATAATTACCATATACACTTCCTCGACTACCATAGCCAATAGAAATATAACTTCCAGACTAGTATAGTGTAGAAGACACCCTTCTTATACTCTGGTATTGTATAGTTTCCCTATTACTACCCATATCTTGTGGTTGTGGGTTCTTGCAGAACCATAGCTGATGTCCCATCCAACTATAAGGTCATCAATCCACTAGTGGTTAGGGACAATTTCTATGAATGTGTCCTGGCCTATTGTACTGGTGTAAGTTCACTCTGGTAAGATCCTGATTAACTAATCCTTCCCCCTCAAAACTCTGTTTTCAACTACAATAGTGATCATTATCATAGTGATGCTTCCTACTAGTAGAAGTTTTAACTCTTGGTCGCTCAACAGAAACCACTTTCGTCCCACTAAAATCCTCTTTTAGGTTCCCATCAGATATGAGATCCTGATTCACCACCTCTTAAAACCTCTTCATCCAGAAGATGTTAATCTGAGACTTAATTTCAAATTTAAGACCATCTTGAAAACTCTTTTACACAATAGCCTCATCCCCTTCCAATACTATAAAAAAGAACTAAAAATATATAAAGAATCATGCATTGTCCATCATGGAGAATCTCCCCTATGCCAACCTCATGAACTCTGCTTCCCTCTCCTGTCTGAGTGTCTGATTGTAAAAGTGCTACATGAACTTCTCTTGAAAGTCCTTCCATAACATATTTCCAAACTTTCCATCAAGAGTCTTGATGTCCCACCAACACTTCACCTAACCATGTAACATATAATAGTCTTGTTTAACTCTCTTCTTAATAAGTGTCTCTAATTTATCATATATCATCTGGATAGAATCAATCTAGAGCATAGTTTCCTTACGTGCAACCTCTTCGGTAAAATTCAGAGGGTGATGAAAATTGAACTCCACTGTTAGGTAGGACATACTTTTCAAAACCATTCCAGGGTATCATTCCGTAAATTTCATAAAGAAAAAAAGTTCTCATGAAACTTATCCCCATCTCCATCACGTGAAACTATTGGTTCCTTGGGTTCCACATAGAGGAATTTTTTTCGATGTCCTCCTATCATGCGATTTACATGCGTTGTCATAGAGGCATATATCAACATTTCCAAACACACATAATAGGACACATTACAAAATATTAAAACATTATAAAAATTGGTATTCACATCAATTCATGTCAAGTAACCTCTCTCACCCCACCACACGGCCATAACCGAGGCACTACCACTACCATCAACTATCCCTCATCTAGGGTATGGTTTCCATAGGGTAAAAAAAATTCACAAATCAAGTTTCTCATTAGACAGCTGTTTATCAGTTTCAAATTTCCACCTTTTCCATCATTTAGAATTTTACATTTTCATATTATGAAATTTTTTTCAGTTTAATTACATAATAAAATAGCATAATTTCAATTTTAATAACTTTCCAGGAACCATAATTTACCATGCATGTCTAAAAATGATGCATGATACAATAATTTCAGTGTTCCTGTAATGATGCATGAATACTCAAATCTCAAGCCATACTGGGCCATGATAAAAAATATCAAAAAATATCAGAAACCATAATCACATCACCCAACAAGTGCATCACTGAAGGATAAATAAAATTGAACTACAACAACACACATCAGTAACAACAATCCCACCCTAGGTACTTGGGGTTTCCCCCTCACATTTGTCAGCATCTCCCATGAATGAGCTCATGTACAGGGCCCCACTCATCCTAGTCTCCTTTCGACCTTTACCAAATATTAAGACACAATAAGGAAATGAAATCCTCCTTGATACCACTTTGTAACATCCCGAATAGGGTGCCACATACTAATTCCATGATCCAACCGGTTCAATGACCTCAAGTATGCCTTCCCATATGGTAGAGGATTCCAAATAGGAGCAAGCGTCAAATATAAAACATGGGGATACTGTACTATCTTTATCAAAGTAGCACGTCAGTGTAAATAATTATGCAATACCAAAAATCCAATAACCATACCTAGGGTAAAACTAGTATCACATAATGACCAAAATAGAAATAAAATATACAAAACTAAATAGTAGATATGTCATTCCATAATAAGTGTCATGTGTCTAATGTAAAACCATTATAAGGAAACTAACACTCCCAAGAGGGTCATGGAACTACGTCTGGTTCACAAATCCATTCTCCATCCCTAATTAACCATCAATAATAATGATATTTCCCTTGTCATTTCATGAAAACATGAAGTCTATTTGCATTCTGATCATGTAGACTGATTAGGGTGTTAGTTAAAATTAGTGGGGACCACCAATGATGTCTAAAACTATATCTAGGCAATAATAGTGTATGCAATTTTAAAAATAATAATGTATAATCAGTAGGGTAAATAGTTTTCATTTTCAATTATTCTTTATTTGATAACATCTTTTTCCATAGGTTCAAGATGACACCTAGACCATCAATACATGATTTTAATTATTCTAGATTACAAACCATAACCCATAGCTAATCAAAATTCATAATATCCTAGGACTGGATTATCCATTTCTTTTCAATTATTAGCTTGACTAATTGGAACCATAGTCCAATTCCAATCTCATGGGTGTATAATGTCATGTATAGAACCTCTTTGGAATTTTAAGCGTCAAATTGTGTCCCACAACCAGTTTATCAATCATTAATAAGGGGAATTATGAAGAATCAGTCTGTTTCCCACACTCATTTTTCACATGCATGCATTTTGGTCTAAAACACCATGTTTAGAACCATGTGGGTAATTGAAGCATTAATCCTTGTCCCACATACCATTAAACAAACAACCAAACATTTCACATATATCACATTTTACAAGGTTAATCATAGTTAAACAAAATCATCAACATTTCACATTATGGTTTATCATTTCAACAATCGAAACAATCATGGTTCAATACTTTAATCAAATGGAATAATATGAAAAATTCACCATTGAACCATTTATCTACATTTAATCATTTAAGAGATTAACCCTTTACAGTTAAGTCAATGATCCCTTGATTTACATAATTAATCAATTCCATATTTCATATTTATCAATCAAATAAACAAACCCATTAATTCACCAATTTCGTAATCCCAATATCTCATCAATTTCATAATCACATAATTCCGTTATTTAATTAATACATTAATTAATACAATTAAATATGTTATTTCCAAACATTAAAATTACTGATTTATAGTTCCATACACACAATAATTATCATGACTATGGGATTTTAAAGTTAGACCACCTTCCTCAAGGTTATTAACAAGAATTCACCAAACCGAAAATCCCTAGATTGGAGTTAAATGATCAAGAATGTGATGTAGAAAAATATCTAGATCCAAAAACTATATTCATGATCAAAACTTGTTAGTTCTATCATAAACTAGATCTAATCCATAACCAATAAAAATGTACATCTTTGACAACAAATAGAGGCAATAGATAGGGAAAACCACACAGGAAGATATTTCTTATTCGGATAGGTGAAAATCCATCAATTAGATCATTGATTCACCAATAATATAGTTCATAAGCCCTTAGAATCCATCTAAGAGCCTCTAGATTTGAAGTAAAATGAGGTTGGTTCTAGCTAGGGTGGTTAGTGATATATATTGGGGGTTTGAGAAATATTTATCAATTCTTCAGGGGTTTAAGTTTCCATATTCATGGTTTCACATACGGGGTGCATGTTATTACCTAATGGTGTGCCTAAACATGTGGATCCTCATAGGTGTGTCATGATTATTACTAAGAGGGTACGTGGTTCTAAAATCAATGCACCATACATGAAACCCCCCTCTACCTTAGTTTTCACAGTTTGATGGGGTAGGGTTCATTGTTAAAGAAAACCATGTTACAACTGTGCACTACCCAAAACCCCTAAAAACATCCAAATTTCACCCAAATGTGCACAAGATATGCCTCAACCAATGTGTAATCAAAATGAGGGAAAATAGAACATATAAAGGGATCATGAAATCACTAGAAAAGCTTGGGATCTTACATTAATGGTGGTTAAAACCTAAGGTCAAATACCTTTAATATTTCCAAATTGAAATGAAAGGGATAAAAAAATTAGGGAATTAGGTTCTACATAAGTAATTTCATTATTTAAGAGAAATTCATGATGAATATATCATGGGGAACCATAGTGAAATTTATAAACAATTATTCTTTAATGGATAAATATATAGATCACATACAAATTCCAAGGATGGAATGAAAATCCAATATTGATGCTTGAATCAAGCTCGTTTTAGATAAATTGAAGAAATGGACAAACACCTTGGAAATAGGGTGATTTAGCTCTCACAATGTTTTCACAAAAAATAAGGGTTTAATAGATACTAGAAGAAGTATGATTGTTATTATTACTAGGGGTTATCCAACACACCTTTTGGAATTCGAAACAAACACCTGATGGATAAGATGTATCCATACCTAGGAGAGAAGAGGATAGCTCTATGGGAGGTTTCTACACATTGATGCAGAGACAATAAAATTATGACAAGAAAATAGAAGTATGGAGGGTAAATTGGGATTTCACACCCTTAAATGAGGTGCACAGTTGGGTTACACATTTTCTCAATCCATGTAGCAACTGTGATTTATCCTCTTCTTTGGAAGGGGTCTTGCATGGTTCATGCACACGGTTTGGAAACCTTGACCAAACCATGCATTTTCCCAATGTGTTTGAACCTAAAAAAATGCACATGCATGAAACTACTCTCACATTATTATACATAACTATTAAAGACCTCCATATCCACTATATCATCTATGTAGTTTCTTTTAGTGGGTTTTACAGTTTCAAGAAAATCGTCTGCCCCTTCCAGCTTCTCCCATTTTCAATGTTTTATAGCCCGATGATCCTGAAACATGATGAAACTAAAATGAAAACTCTTGTAACATAAACCTAGTATAATAACAAATTTAATTGTTTGAGGGCTCAAATTTACATTTCAAAGATCAGTTTCAAGAAAGGATCACCCACCAAACAGTAAAATTGAAATTCCTTTAAAAAATTCACCTGGTCTAAAACACGGGGCATTACAACCTCCCCACCTTAGAACTTATCATTACTGAGAATCCTTTGGTAAATTATAAAATCATCAATTAACATACTATGGATGTGATTTTTTGTTCAACGATCATGTTTTTTTTTAAACACCAAATGCATGACCAAGCATCACTTTTAGTGCACAGTTCAAAAGCCGTTAAACCTCATGCCAATTTTCGTATTCAAAACAAAGGCATTGAAATAGAAATTCCATATTTCTATTAAATTAGAGGCATGATCATGTCACCAGTTCTTTTATAAACCAGCCTATGGCACTCCCTACCATATTTTCTACCATTTAATAGCCAATTTTTAACTATGAAACCCCCACTATCCTAATTTCCAATTAAATCAATACCTTATCGCTCTAACGGTACTCTCAAAATGATTCTTGATTTTATTAAAGGTTCAATTGCCAACTGACCACATTTATCCTAGTCGAGCTATATTTTCATTAAATGCCTCATCCGACATTTCTGTTTCACCCATATAAACCTAATGATGTGTCTGAAACGATTCATCACCAACCACATCCATTGAAACAAAAGGAAACAAGTAAAGCCACTCCTTGTCCACTATTATTAAAACAATCATCATATACGGGTGGAAAATCACCACCTAAAACATGAAGCCTTATCCTAAGGAACATCTCATTTACATCGATAATGTCCAAAGAAGCCTGTAGTCAACTTCCGGTGATGTTTCATGCCCAAACACATATTTATGTTTTCATTTCCTAGATTGAACATTGTGTATACTCGATCCTTCATGCTTAGATCATCACCATAAAAACACCATATCCATGCCTGACTAAAGTTCAAAGTAACCTAGGAATCAACCACTAGAGTCCAAGGATCACATCCAAGGTATCCCATATTCTAGTATTTATAATTAAGATGTCGGTTCATAGGCAAACATACACGTATGAAATGCTGACTGAGATCAATGGTAGTCATGTAAAAGAACCAACTACTATCTATGAGTCAGTCAAAGGAATTCTTACTTGAGAACCCAAGTACCACTATAGAATGCCACACCCTTTTAAACTCATGCTAATCAAGCATTCAATTCATTGTATATATTTTATAAGAATGGCATTTTAAAAATTTATCTCGGCATATAAAAAATGCTCTCTAGGTATACCCAGGAAATTTAATTCTAGAGGACATGATCATGACAATGAAGGGAACACACTAAGAGGATAATTATAATTCCAATGAGACATGAGACACTTCCATCATAACCAGTATGAAGTACTCGACGAGGTTTTGATCCAACTGTAACCAGCTTACATGAGAAGGAACATTTGAACCATCATTGGGTGACACAATTTTGAAGGAAATTAGTTGATACTATTGATGCATCATCAATAACTGGCCTTGATTCCATTACTAAATAAGGAACCCAAGATCACCCAAGCATAACTAATAAGTCCCTTCCCGGAAAATAGTGTTTTCAATGTTTTTCATACTCATCCATCCATTTCATTGTCACGATTCCTTACAAGAATTGAATTCCTTTTTGAACGTTATATATTCTAGGGAATTTAAATGTAAAACTGGCCATTTCTATATAGTCTACCATAGAGGCGATCCTTCTGCATAAAAGGACACACCTCGAATGTTCAACATGATGATCCCCACATTAGGAATATCTTATTCATTGGTTACTAAAGGTGAAAGCTCACCGAATGGAAGACGATCCATTAACCACTAACCACAGGTTCTATACGTAACAAATACACTTAAAAAGAGTTAAACTATAATAGAGACAGAGAATATGCTAACAAGATCACTAAACTAGATTTAATTTAGACATATGTGTGACACTCTTCCCAAGTTATGTCCAAACGTACAATGAAATCATGTGTAAGATTCAAAACGAACTAACTACCATGTAAAAATACCTCATCCCTTTTTCACGACATCATCCTGAGCATTTTGGATGAGTCCAATTTCATATCACACATAGGTCAGTCAACATATGTTGTGACTGGAAAAAAATTTAATATCTCAAGGGTTAATTATTATCATCAAACTCATCCAGTACACTCCAATAATTATCATTTTGATGGGTACTGCATTTATCAATGCATACTACCCTGAGGTATATTTCTATAATGGAACATCATTTGAAAATATCTACAGGCTTATTGAACTTATGAATCTAGTATCTAATGGCATTTAAAAAAATATCATCCCAAATTCATATTATCCAATATGGTAGGAAAATATGCTGAAAATCTACCAAGTCATACAACAATAAATACAAAGAAGAAGAAGGGTCACATGACCTACAATGCAGATGAACATTCCATAAGCATATGTATATCATTGAAAATGAGCATTACATGATGCTGACACCTATAAAAAAATGGGACGAGGGTAAAACTAATAAAGGATGAAAAATTAAAAAATCGTTTTCTATTTAGAAATTAATTTCCCTACATAGGTCTATAACTCCTGAATAGTACCACATGATAGAATATCAGAAATGAAAAAACGTGTTCTTTAAATTTTAAGGATGCCACCTACTCAGGCTATCCCCGTACAAAATAGAAAGTGTCAAACAAATAGAAAGGTCATGATGAAGAGGTCACTAGGTTCTTCCACCTACCACTTAGGTCTAATGAAACCTAATAAAAGTCGTGAAAGCATATGGGATACACGAACATTCTCATTATATGGTATTCTTAGAGAAAAATTTAAACTACCCTGGCATGAGGTTTAGTCTATGAACAACACTAAATGAGTAATTTAAAACAAATTCTAATTTAGCTTCTTAAAAATTTCAAGGAATGTGTTTTAAAGAGATCTAAGAATAATTCATATGGTAAAAGTATTTGGTATATTATTTATCTAAATTCATAAGGAAATATAGGCAAGTTATTTTAAACTTTTTATTAAACATTTCTTATTTAACTATTATCCATCGTATTTAAGTTGTTCATCACATAAATCCCTTTAATATATTATATTTATCTCTATGGTTATCATAATTGGGATTTGTTAAACAAAATGTCAATTCCAATATATAAAGTAAAACAAACTTTAGTTTGTAATTTTCATTTTAATTAACTCATTCCTCATAAAAGTATATCTCAAAATCATATGAAATGAGTTTTATTAATTAAAGAGGAATCTATCCATGTAATATTCCACCATATTCCTATATATAAAACCATATAAAAAGCTATAAAAACATTAAATAACAATCCCTAACGAAAATAGCATAACATACCCCCATGAGGTTATGTACTAAGGCTTAAAATATAATGGTGGTTTATAGGGGTCCCATCAAGTAATTATAGGTTCATCAAAATGAAACTTGAAACATGTTAAATATTATGATTTAAAACACCCTTAGTGGGTTCATTTAACAAGAATTTATCACCATGACCAACTTACTTGGGTTGAGTCATGTCCATCACCAAAAAAAAACATTCCCTAACTGACCTACTTGGGTACATTTATGTATTTAGTAATTTGGTCATATGAGTTTTCATGCCTAAGTGAAAGAGTTACAAACCATTATAATTTAAAACAATTCATTTAAGGTCAAAATTTTGACAAAAATTATATTTACAACAATCTCAAATTATATCATGCACTTATATAGTGGTTCGATTATATGGTTTTCCATTTCTATATTTATAAAGTTCCCATACACTTTATAATTTTCAAATTTTATCCTATTTAATTACACCCAATATTTTTCATCTCATGAAACTATGGGTGCATGGCTCAAAAAATTCAGGATTGGTTGGTTAATGTGTCACCAAAAATCTTTGAGGTAAAACACCTTCTATGTTGATGTTGTTACCTTAATTACCAAATTTAAATTGAAATTATAACTAAACATATTACCACAAGACTTAAATATAGGTAAAAAATGATAAATAATAATCGAATCATGAAATATAAACTTGGAATCCCACTACATATGCATGAAAACATGAAATCATGGTACCCAAGTAGACATGCTAACTGTAACACTACAATCAAATAAGAATGTTGTACAGAAAAAACTAAAAAACACACACTTCATCTTATACAAAAAAAATGATAATGAAATACCTAAGTGGTTATTCACACTAAAATGTTATTATATTACCTTGCATGGTATATAATAGTCATCCTAATAGACAAACAAGGAAGATCGATGAATTTAAACTATCTTATTGATGCAATCTACATGGCATGGAATATGCCTGGCATTTGAATTTCAATGTGCCTATAATGACGCATGTAATGAAACATCCTTACCATACTGAGCCAACAGTAAAATACAATAAATATCATATATTAGTAAGAAAAAAATTTATAACATTAAGTTGAGGTGAAATCATACTCAATTTGAAAATTGAACAACATGAACAACAATCCCATGCCTATTCACTAGAAATTTTCCCCTTGTGGGGGTTGATCACTCCTTGAAAAAGATATTTACTAAGCATCAACAAATTCCTATTATCATGTATACTAGAGATAAATAGTAATATAAAGGAAAATAATATAATATGATAACACTTTGTAATGTCCTGTCCTGACTGAATACAAAACCAATAGTCAAACTGGTTGCCACATGGCCTCAAGGGCACCTCCCCATATGCTAGAGGTTGATGACTAGAAGTGAGGGTCTAATAATAATATAGTGGGGGAGACTATACCCAAATGGTAAGACAAGCATAGTGGTAAATCATAATAATACAAACACATATATAGTACAAATAAATGAAATATAGTGGAAGAGTAATAATTATTTAATAAAATAACAAGAAATGTCCATTTCAATATATTACCTTGCATGAATGTACATCTTATTCTATAATGAACATCCAGAGAAAAATTGTAGATAGTAAAATACATGGATAAAGAAAAGAACAACATTTCTTGAGGGAGATCTCGATGAGAATCATGAGTACTAGATCAATCCTTTTCTCCTAAATTCCCATGTAATATACACAACATAATAAATAAATCAAGTACCTATGAACATGAGGACTGCTTAGGTACACCAAATGCATTAGTGGCCCAAGCCTAGTGTGAGATATATTCAGAAGGCCACCAAAAATGGTTTATAAAGAATAATCCCATATGTGAATATAAAATTAGTTAGTGTAAAGGTATATCAACAAGGTACTAAATAAATAAAAGTAAACAAGCCTACACAGGTTCTTCAGGACCACCAGGCTGACCATACCTACTTCAACCTAAGATGGAATATTCAAAACCATCATCAATATATAAAATTATATAATGTAGATATTATCTATACATATAAATTCAAGGCAACATAATTGGTTCTATCATAAATCCTGAATTCAACATATACCAACCCTAAGAATATTCTTTGGCTTGGTGGATGTGTCCCTAGGAATTAGTTATTCATTAATATTATTTAATATAAAAATCATCATTATAATTTAATTTAATAACCATTATAGTCCCATACATGGTGGAATATATATATAAATAAAAGTATCACACCAATATCCCTAATAAATTCCAACATCATAATATTCCTCTTATGGAAATCCACAAATCGAAACCCATGTATCACTTCTGGCATAATTTGAAGGAAATAACCTCTAAGCCCATCCATAGTATCTCCCATATGGGGCTGAATATTTATCATTGAATGGTTTGACCATATTTACTAGGATCTTGTCCATAGTGACACCACTAGATGACCATTATCACTCATAATGAGGTATTGAATCTGCACGATGAGCCCATCCATGTAATACCAAGTATTTCTCATAGCACATTTACTATTTATTAACAATTCTAACAATAAAGGTTGAAGAACCCACCCAAGGGGATCCAAAAATGGAATCCAATGTATCACACTTAGCATACATTGTTTATTTGATCATTTAATTTAAATTATAAATGAATCAATGAACTTAAATATGACACATCACAACTCGGGTATTCAAAAGAGGGTCATTCCCATTTAACTATTCAAGTAATGAATAATATTTTCCATGTATTTAAGCTTCCCATAACCCAAAAAAAGTACACTATAATATGTACATTCCCATAATCATTTCATTTAATTTAATATGTTTCCCTTTCTATTATTAATGAATTCTAATAGTTGAAAAAATGTATTAAGGTTAGGTGGCCTACCCATAGAAGATAACACCATACATGAAATTGTTTAAGATAGGTCATGATAACATGCATTCCTTTCAAAATAATCAAGTTTTTTTATGATAAATTGGACATAACCACTTAGTATAAGGCTCTATTTCTACGGGATAACTTAGTGGAGTGTCACATCATTTTATATTTCAATTAATCAACTCATTTACTTTTTATAAGACAGTGTACCTCAATGAGGGGTTTTATTAGAAAACAATTGTCTATTTAAAGGAATTTAATTATAACACCCTTAAGAGTGGTTTAAACATGAGGTCCATGGCATTCAACATTTCTAAATTTATATGCGGGGGCTAAAAAAATTAGGGCATTGGGTTCTACATAAGTATTTTTATAATTTAAGAGAAACACATGGAGAATATGGCGTTCAAAACCACAGTGTAATTTATAAATAGTGATTCATTAAATTTAAATTCAATAAACCATGTACCTTATACAATTTAATGGACAAAAATAAAATATCTTGTCTTGAATAGATCCAGATCAAGAGAAATCAAAGAAATAAACAAACTGCCTGAAAATATGCTGAATTACATCGCACGGAAATAGAAAACCTAAAGGTGAGATAAATAGGGAAAGGATTAAGTATGAGTAACATAATTACTAATTTCAATTCAATGCACCTAACATTTCTTAAAATGGACACTGGGTGGAAGATATCTCTCCATACCTTGGATAGGAGATGAGAGCTCTATTGGAGGTTGTTATGAACATACTAGAAGAGAACAGAAGGTGGAGAATAAAATAAATGTTTTGAGGGGAAAATTGGGATTATACTCCCATTTAAATGAGGAAAATGGTTTTTTTACATGGTTATCCAAACCGTGATGCAACCATTCTTCAACCACTACCTTAGAATGGGATCTCACGGTTCATTTTCCCTGTTTGGGAAACTGTTCGCACACCATGCCTTTCCCTTCTATCAAGGAAACTGTAGCAATAGAATGGTCATTCATATCCTCTCACATGGTTATTCCAAATCTTTCTATACCTATATCTACAATGGTTTAGTATCATGGAATCTTTTAGTGAGCCACATGATTTCATAAAAATTATATGTCACTACCAGCTTCTCCTGTTTTCGAGGTTATGGGTCCCGATGCTCCTGAAACTCAATAGAACTCCCGAGACACATCTCTGACTATAAACTATGTCTAAAAAACCATTAAGTGTTATAATTTTTTTATTTAAATTCCAAATAACTATTTAAGTAACATCTCATACACCAAATTATAAAATTGAAATCCCTTTTGGAAATTTCACCCGGTGTTAAACCCAGGAGGTTACATACTCATCCAAATCCACTATTTGAATTCATTTTTCTCTTGAATCCAAGACCATTCTCCTCTAATAGATAATTTTTATATTTTTTCCCTTTTTACATGATAAATATGTCTAAATCATTCATTTCAAAATAACCTATGTTGATGAGAGAATTAAATGATGTAAATACGCAGTTCCTCAAAATATTTTTCAATTAACATATCACATACAACCTTTCTAAACAATATTAGTCACTATAATTATTTCATATTAAAATTATTTCTTATGGGGAAATTATATATTCGTTATATAAATCTATAATATTACACATTTATTAGTATAACATGTTATTTGATAGTTAGTTCACCCGCTAACATGAACAACTATATACCAACATCATTATTTTCCATGTGAAAAATTATCAAGACAATAATAATGGTTATATATTACATTAAATTTTAATTTATCTAATTAATATTATTCAATAATAACGAAACAAAAGTGTATGATCATTATAATGTATTCTATTGTTATTGGGAAATTACCTAAATCAACTGCGTCATGGATTTAATTCTCAAATACCATACCTATACCATCCATTAAATAAACATGAGAGTGATTAAATAATTAAATAAAAATGGTTCCACATAATTTAATAATCGATAAATTATTAACATGGAATCATATAATGAGGACTGACATCACTATTGTAAAACTCATGTGAAACAAAAAAAATTAAAAACATCATATTATAAAAATAAACAATAACAAGAAAATTATCTGTATTGAATGGATTTATCTAAAGTGTAGAAAAGGTAATCAAAATTAATAATGTTATTAAATAACTGATTAATATGGTTATGATTTTATAGAAGATGTTAAATCAATTTTGTTGATGTTAGGAGTAAATGTACGGGTTCTTCTCCAATCTCACATTGGAATTGAGATTGTCAACGTATAAATTTAAATTTAGGTAATATTGATAGATATTTATAAAAAACAACATTTAATATATTCTCCTACCATTATTCATTGAATTGATATGTATTATTACCATTTTTATTCTCTTTGTTTCATATTTTGATCTAAATAATTCACAATAATGGGAAATGGCCCTAACTCTTCTACTAAGTTTGGAATCTTTATCCTCCATATCTATTTTCATCAATATTTATTATAACTATCCTTATATACGCATAAATAATTTCATAATGTAAATTTATTCTTTATTTTAATTAATTTAAAAAAGTTTAATTGAAATATTTTTAATATTTTCCACATTAGTAATTTTATAATTACTTTGACTCGCTTTACAAAAGGGTGAACATAATATATTTTTTATCACATTCCATATCATTGAATTTTACCTTTTTTATATATTTTTTTCTTAATGGACCTTCCATTCTTAGTTTTCATGGATTTCTAAAATTAATTCCTGTTCACTTTATTTTATAAAATATTTCCTCTTAAGTAAATGTTATCAAAAAGTAAAGTATAATTTTTATTCTCTTTCAAAGGAATTTCATAATTCTCTTACAATGTATTTTTCATATATTCAAAAGTCTTTTAATGTTTCTAATTCTTAAATAAGGATATGATCTACTAATACAATCCACCTTCTTTATCTGTGTGGTTTACAAACATGTCTTGTGTAAAACTTCTTGAAACTCAGTTTATCTAATGGGTTAATTATGTTATAAAATTTTTTAAATTTTCTATTGTTAATGTGGAAAAAATATGTTTGGTTTATCATTATATAAAGGGTTTACCCACTACATCCTTCTAATAAAATAGGAATGTTATATATCTCATGATATGGAGATATCATATGTGTAGTTATCCCAACTCCAAAAAGGTTTTGGGACACGGGTGGTTAGCCCAACTATAGAAAGGTTATGGGACATAGGTGGTTAGCTAAAGTCTAAAAAGGTTATGGGACCAAGGTGGTTATCCCAAGTCTACTATATTATGGGTAGGTTGTAGGCCTAGTAAATTATGATATGAAATTAATGATTATTATATTATACATAAGTTATGTTTTTTATATTTATTGAACATTCTTATGCCTATATTTTGATTTCTTAGCTCATGACAATCAAATATTGTTTTCTAACCCTTAGTAGTCACGAATTATGTAATTACAAATACTTATGAGATGACTCATGATTTATGATATTTGTTTTTTTGTGTATAACGCTCTTTGTTTTGACCAAGTACCCTGATTTTTCCCACATACCCACATGGTCATCTTATACTCCATTATGATATTCAATATTTCTCTCGTATGTTTACCCTTATAGGGAATCCGATCACAGAATCTTCTTATATTTTCCTTATAGTGGTTATAACTAAATATATTATGTATGATGTGACTAAGAGGTTATCATCCAAGAATACTATTTGGGGAAAAAATGGAAGGGTTATTATTAAATTATAAGATCATATAGCTAATCTTCAAAGACACTAAAACTTTGGGTTTTTTGATTTTGTGAATTTAAAAGGTTGAATATTTAAATTAAGGAAATGATATAAAATATTGGAGTACAATGCTTAGTTGATATCACTTGGTATCAAATAATACCTGAATTGTTTTTTATAGCACTTGATCTGTAAGTACGGGTCTAGGGTGTATCAATTTTATAAAAACACAATCCAAGAAAAAACATGTATACTAGGTAAAATCACTATAAGACCTCAATAATATCCATGAATCACTGAAGGCTAATGATATCCCCCAATTATAACTATACAACTAATGAATGGACAATTTTTCTTGACAACTAAGAAGTCATAACCCATGAGAAATAATTATAATGTAAAAATTCAAACCAATCAACAAATAAAGTCATCATTTCCAAAATAAAAAATAGATTTGAATGTGGAATGAAAATCTTATGGTTATTAAAAAAATTAAGGGATGATTCATCTATTTAAATATATAATCATTTTTTAAAAAATAAATATTAATATCATGTAACTTGAAATTAATATTCCCAAATAATTATTTCCCTAAGAATGATATAACCAAAAAGTAAAATAAGTTAATTTAAGAATAATCCAAATAATGATATGGAATCAAGATCCTACTACCAAACTCTACCTCCATATCTATTGTCAGTCTACTTATACATATCAATTTTCTTCCCTCCAGGACCTTTTATTTCCTACTTCCCGATGAATAATTTCTATACATACACATGAAAATTATGCATATGTAAAACATGGGTGTGAATAATTCTATAGAATGTCACAAATTTACGTTCTCATTTATTATAAAAAATCAAGAAAAAGAAGAAATTAAAATATAATATAATTATAATTATGTCAATAAGGCACACTATTAGTTTAAATACTTTACATTATAAGATATAAAAAATTACATAAATCTAGATTGGAGTTACTATAATCTAGGTAACTATATGGGAATATTCATAGGGTGTGTATGGGTGAGTAAAAACCTACTAAATAAAATTTTATAAGATTATGTGGAAAGTTATTAAATTGATATATGGGAAACATTTTCTTAGGTTTGTTGGTGTGATGATAGAATTTATAACATATATATGTGAAAAATTAATAGTTCCTAAAGGGTTATGATATGATAACTATATTGTTTTGTGGGGGGGGGGGGTGATTGCGTTAGTGTATGGGGACTAGTTTTTAAGAATTTATCTATTTAAAGACTTGGTAGGATATGCAATGAATGTTTTTTCTATCCCATGTTTTATACTTTACAAGGATTAAATTGAAATAATTTTTTATAAATTAAGTCATTTTTCTGATAAAATTAAAAATTATAGATACGTCAGAGTTTGTTAACATAGATATATGAACGACTAGATTTTAAAATATTTAATGAAATGATGAAATAAAAATAATAATAAAATACATAATTTCATGAAAAAAATGGAAACATTGTAACACCTAGAGTTATCTAATTGAACATTCCTTTGTGACCTAACTTTTTTGATAGTGTATGGAACATGTAACACCTAACCAAAATAAATCAGGAAATGTTATATAACCATTAAAATATAGCTTTGGAAATGATGGGAAAAAATATATGTAACCCAATTATAAAATGTATGTATAAAAAACTATATAGTTCATTATTAGCAATAATGATGTTATAAAATTCAATTACTTTATATAAGAAACTAATAAGACTAATTTTTTTTAAATGTAACCCCTATAAAATTCATGTTTCTACAATTTATTTAATGGTAATAAATATATTATGTATAAATGATTTTATTGATATGAATAAAAATTTTAAAACATTTTTTATAAGTAATATATATGAAATAAGAATATGAGTTTTTAACATTTTAAAATTTTAATTTTGTATGAAAATAGTTTCCATTACATTTTAATATTTATATTTAAAATTTGGATTTTAAAATTTGGGAGTTTGAATTTGAAAAAATAAAAAACATTTATTGGCTCATCTTGTTTATATTATCTTGAGATGAATAGTAATGAGTGAACCCAGTTTTACCTGACATGTCACCCAAGATAGCTTGACACAACCCCTAAAGTGTGTTCTCGATCACCATGGGATGGTAGAAAGCACCTGGGTATTACCAAATAAAACCATGGGAACGATTTAACCCTAAAAGATTACACATCATGTATCATGTATACCAAAAATAAGATAAAACCCATTGTGTGACTTGGAAGATAATTATACATATATTAGATATAAAAGGACAATCAGAAAAGGTATAACTTGAAGGAAAAAATAAGAAAGAACAAAACCAATTATCATTATGACTAACTATCACTACCATCCCAATCCACTGGGAATGTGATATCATCCAAGAGAAGATTCCAAAACACATGATTACCTCCCCTATACTAAAATTATACAAAACCATGGATATATATACCGAATGGAAAAATTAATAAATGATTAATAAATTTCATTATGATACCACCAAAGAATGTATGGAATTTCTTTCGATGTGTGACCGTTAGTTATAGCATTAAAACAACCTAGTTAATAATCAAATTTCCGTATGATTTTTTTTTAAAATATAATTTTGTTTCTTTTAAAAACATTCCACATTCAAAGCCTTAATAATTTCATTACAAATAATAATAATAAACATAGGTAACAAACTATAACAACCATATCCCAAAAGATAAAATGGTGAGCTTATAAATCATGGTACACAATCATAATCAATATAATAAAATATATCCTAAGGGAATTGTATCCACAGGAAAAATGCATATGATAAACACGTGAGCATATGAAACATGACATGTTAGTGAAAATACCATGAAACAAAACATAATTGGGATCTAGCTTATGTTAATACTTAACTAGGAAAAATAAGAAACACTAAGCTGACAAGTCATTTCTTATGATATGGAGTCCTTCCATAGTTTGAAAATATCAGGATACCCATTTGATTTCATATACTCATGATAACCTATTAAAATTCCAATTTTACTTAAACATGAAACATTTTTTATATGTACATTCCCATGGTTCCAAATACTCCCAAGTGCCATGTTTTCACAAAACAAAAAAAAACTACACTCACACTTTTACTAAACATTTACATAGGAAAATTATCACCACTCCCATGATTTAGAAATCCATATTAGAAAAAACTCCATCATTGAATAATTTCATAAAACAAAAGAAATCAACAAATATATTTTAATGAAAACTACCTTTAAGAGATCCTTTTTATAAAATGGTATAATCCATTAATTAATTTTTAAAATGAAACTATAGAAAGTATAAAGAATATCTAGTATTTCATGCATTATAAATAATATACAGAGACCCCCAACTCAAACACAATTGATGGTTTCTTGACCTGAAAACCTCTAATAGAGAGTATATGCTTAAAATGTCAAGTAAAAACCATATATATCCCAACCTGTTTATTCCAATGTGGAGAGTAATGAAAAATAAGCCAGAGGAACTAAATCAAATTTTACAGTAACTAAATTCCCAAAACACGTTTCAAGAGGATACCAAAAAATTATAGGAAGTAATGCTTTGGGTATTTCAGAATAAATACTTTAGCAGTAGTAGTATTAAAACCTGAAAATTAATAATTCTATTTAATTTTATGTTTTAATTGAACATTAGATGCATAAAATTAAAATTCTTTTAAAATTAGAGTTATCACCTTTAAAAGCTAAAAGATTTAAATTTCTACGTTTTACAACCTTTGAAAAGTAAAAAGATTTTATAAAATGTTATTCCAGAAGAGAATAAAAACATGAAATTTTGATATTTCATCACCCAAAAATAGGGTTGCGTAAGGGTATCATGGTTTTACCTTTTCATAGGTTTTATGTTTCATGTTAGGGTACCGAGTTACACCTATGTAACCATTTATGGAATCAAATTACTATTTTGTAGCTCTGTATTACCCATATATTTCTTTGGACCTAGTACTATTACATGAAGTTTTAAATATAGTTATGTAGCTTTGGATTATAATTACATGGCCTTTGAGAAAGACAACATACCTTACATACCTTACCCAACCTTTACAATATGCCTTAGGTACCCTTACATGGACTTTTATAATGAAAACATTCCTTTACATATTGCATAAGATTTACCCTTATGCTTCATTTGGAAACATCAGATTACCATTACATTGCACTTGATGTAAACTTTGGCATCCTTTGGAAATACAATGTTATACTTACATAGTGTATATAATAAAGGACTAAATTTATGAAACTATAGGAAAACTCCACCTAACATTACCCAACTCATATAATCAATTATTTACCCTTACTCATCCAATATACACATGGTCTTACCATTATGTTTCCCAAAAAATTATCATCCTACCCATACAAAACTCAAATATATCTTTATATAGGTGATGATTTACACTTATGTTACCCTTATAATTTCAGGGTAATGTTTACAAAACACCCATTCATATGAATATAAGGTCTTAACCATTACGTATACCCTATACCATGGTTAATGGTAAAAAATAAGTTAAATATTATTTATGTTCCATTAAAATGGATTACAAATTTAATCCAAAATGGGTTCTAAAGATCATTTAAAAATCATTGATGTTAAAAATAACCTATAACACTTCCAAAACTAAATGATAACATTAAAAACCAATGAAAATATAGGAATGAAAAGGTTGGAATGTTATAATTCTATCCACCACAACAGTTTATACCAAAAACAAGTTGTAATTATTCTAAGATCACAAAGGGATATGTCTACCTGCACATAAAAAAACAAATCCCCACATCATGTCACTATCTTGTCCACAATTCCATAATTAGTGGATTAATGATATTGTTTTACCATGAAGTACCATACTTGAGTGATCCATAAACTAAACCGACTATAAAAAAATTAAGTTTCATAATTAAGGTCAATATCATTACATTTAAACATAGTGAGAGTGTCTGGTTGATACACACCATGGACTGATATCAATAGTAAAAACCCATCCAATGGATTAACCAATTTTCCAATATGTTCCATGATCTTTAAAGAAAATAATAAACACTAAAAATGAATTACCTTCCTCACTCAATGATGGTATCCCAAATGACATGGGTTTTAGCGAGAGTGTCTCAGCTACTCAGCCCAGCCTTGAATAAGAAATTAATACAGTTTAAATAACATATCGAGTGTCTCATAACTATTTCCAACCTCTTCTAGGATGTCCATACTATCTTTGTCGACCCTAAACAAAACATTGTCCTAAAAAAGTCCATTCACCTCCCCTTTTCCAAGATGAGGAAGATTCCTAAGTACACCCATAAAATTCTTTAGAGTGCATATCCTTAATCGTAGAGTAGGGATGATATGAAACTGAAAATCCAATGAAATAAAGAAGACACTTCTAAGGAATATCACATAAAATTGGATGATTTCTCTTGTCTAAACATATATTTGAAGATCTAATTACATTATCTCAATGATTGATAAACCATTTCATTCATCGATCCCTTTAAATAATGAGAAACAAATAATGGGTTTATATTGCAAGTGATAGCTACTAGAAAATCATGGAGATTCACACCACCAAAACATAAAATTCAAAATTTTATATCATTGAAATCTCTTTGGAAGGATAGAAATGAGATAATTTAAAGATTAAATTTATGATTAATTAAATCTTATCTTTATCCCTTCTAGGCATTGTGGTGGTCTAATTAAGAATCCCCTGAATTACTTTTCTAGATTCCATAATTAAATGGATAAGGCTACTCCAAATAGGTTGGTATGTGAGATTTTTATATACTTTTATAATTTTGAGGTATCATTAATTAAGGTCTATAATTGACTAACTCTCTCTGGACACTCACATTGATGTCTCAAATCTTGACACATTCTGATAACCCTAGAGTGCATAAAACAACCAGACCAATGATCATGATCTAAAAATTCCAATATTAGATCAACTGAATTAAAATAATTCATTCAAAGATAGAATTAATTATTAGGAGACTGAAACCAAAAACATGAGGCCACCTAACCATAAATTTCTTCAAAAAAACAATGCTAATAACTCGTATCTTCTACTTTCAAAAGAAAAAACTATTTTCACCAGTAAATCAGTTTTCTCACAATATGGGCACCCTAGATCTATAGAGATCAAAAAAATCGAGATAAATCCTTAAAAATTATTTCCTAAGGATCCCTCCTCATTTTATTCTTCATGAACCTTATTAGTAAAACCATTCCCAAATATCATGTGACCACACCGCCTTATCCAAGAGTTTACCAAATATTGGAATAATGAATCCAAAATTACATAATTGAGAATTTATATCATAGTATTGAATTCCTTTGGGTAACGATAATCCTCAGGTACCCATGATATTAATATATATCATAAACATCACTATATGGTGGTAGTGCCACCATGTTCTGAGAGAATGTACAACTGATATCAACTTATTGTCAAATTGAGAGAGATTCATTCTAGGAATGTGTAATTAAAGAAATACATAGGCCATAAGCCATCACCGATTTTTTTATCATCAAGACATATCCCAAATCCAGGTTTAAGTATTCAAAATGATAGAGTCAAGATACAAATAAGATTATAATGAAACATCATTGGATTTGAATCTAAAAACACTTCTAGTGTTACAAAGGAGTCATATGCTCCAGATCAAATATAATGAGGCTCTAAGTAAAATAGATACTTAACAACGGTCTCTATTCCATTTAGATTCAATTGAAAATGGTGAAAAAAATACACTAACTCAAGATATAATCAAGAATAAATATGAGGTATTACATTTTACACAATGAAAACCCCAAATAACTCCATTCATAATAATGTGAAAAAACCCTAATCTATCAAGGTGAATGAAAACTAGGGAAATAAAGGTTAATCCTATGAAAAGGTATCATCCTAAGGAAATTTATATAGATCCACCTAAAATATTATTAGGAAGGCACAAAATATAAAACTATAACCACCACATATCGCATAACTAAAAGACAAGTCAAATAGACACATTCTTCAGTAAAGAATCGAATATCTCTAACACTGGGTTATGAAACTGAATTTATGGTAACTAATGTTTTGAAATCACTATCTGGTGGTCCCAACTGTAAAAATAATAGTAATTTATCACAAATGGATCTTTTGGAAAAACCAATCATGAAACTAAACACTGCTACCCATGAACACACTCACCATGGACCAACTATATGGAACCAAGCCTAAGTCCAAGGCATTGCTTTAACCACAAGGTTATCCCATGGAACAAAGTTCACTGAGTGAAACAAAAAAACTAGGCATGAAAAAAAATTAAATGTCCAATGACCATGATGGAGTAACCCAAGGAACACATCAATGATCATACCTAAACAAGGAAATCCAAAAACCATAACCACTCAAAAAATATATATTGAAAACTCAAAGGGATGAACACAAAAATTATAGGATATAACTGAGATTCCAATATTCCTAAGGAACACAAAAAAACTAGGAAAAATGGTTCTTAAATATTCATCGACCCAACCAAACTTACATGGTCCCCTGGTCATCACATAAGAGGGAATCATCTTGATTGACCTCTTAAAAAACTATAATTAGATGAAAGGGAGGGAAGAATTTTATCTCCACTCTATTCAAATTCTGGGAAAGAATAAAGAGACATGGAAAAAATATTTACTTTTAAGAAATTCATTAATCTATAACAAAATACATCATGGAAAGATTAATAAAAAATAAATAAGTTTACTACTGTTGATACTTTGTTCCATCATAGAGTCTAAAAAATGACAAAGGGAAATACCATAGAAAAAAAGATGAGAAAACACATGAAGAAAATCATGATATTTAAATGCTTGAGCATTGATCACCCTAGTAATAACAAAGAGCCATCATCATGCAAGGTAATTGTGTGCCCAAACCTAGTGCACAACATACTTGTGCTCCCAAACTACTTTTCCTAGGGTGTTATTTTTTCTATAAATAGACCTTTGGGGACTTTATTTGTAAATACAAATTTCCCTGAAGCCTAATTTCTGCTCTGGTCTCCCTAGTGCTTTTCCAAAGTCTTATGAAACTTTTGAGGTAGTTCCTTAACACCTAAAGTAGAGGAATTAAAGTAGGATTATAGGACTTATGTCGTTTAATGTTTGAAATCCATAACACTTTCCAGCCTAAAGCACCCAACCTCCCTAAATGAGAAACAATTTCATGCCATCTATTCCTCTCATAGAAACTTGAGCACCCCACTTCTGGGAATAATTGTGAATACTCTTGAAGGATTGAGTCAGGTATCGACCAAGTATTAACATCCAGGATGTTCATCCCTCAAGTGAATATCATGTCTCCCAATCTTACTTGTGCAACCATACTTGCGAACCAATATCTACTAGGGTGCCCCTCTTGGATTCACCTACTCTCTTCAGTCTACAATCCATTAATACCTCTTCAAATTCATTCATGAAAAGGCTTCTTTTTCATTGGATCCATTTTATAAAAGGTATTCTATTGATAACATCACCAAAACCTCTTGAATTATCAATCCTTTGGGAAAGCCACATCAGTGTGTCTCCTAATTGGGTTTTTATATCCGTGGTCAGAGGTTTCTGAAATTTGTTTCACAATGGGGTTAAGATTCATGGTGTGTCTGTGGGTTTGTATATCCATAGTCACAAGCGATTTTCTCCCAAGATCATTTTTAGGAGGTTCTCAGTTTAGAGGATTGGGGTTTTTGTTTTGACCTCCCCTTCTCATCTCTAAAACGTGGAACCTTAGGTCCCTACTAGGGAAGGTACAGATCATACATTATATTCCATGAAAGAAATGGAGAAGTATCCCTACCCTACCGAGATCCACTAGGGAATCCATTTTGGTGTAAGCCCTTAACCTTTCAAGTTGAAGGTTTTAGACTTTCTCTTCTCTACTTCCTTCACCTTCACTCCTTCTTACATTGGACCATTGTCCAATGTAAAGAGAACTCAGGGAATGCTCGTCACCTCACCCTCTTCTCTGATCGAATCAACCTCATCCACCCTCACCACCATAGCTGCAACCGCATCCACTTGTGGGGGAGGAAAAGCATGGGTTCTATTGTTGAATATTTAACATCCTCTTGGATCTCACACTATGTATAAATGATGTGGGATTAGAAAAATTTTCAGGATCACAACATTTGAACAAAGTCTTCAACTCTGAGAACATTGATTCCCACTATAATTGGGATACGTAAGAAGCCTCCTCAGGTCCTGAGCTCACTGGATATCCTCTTAATGCATCCAATACTAATTCCATTAATCTGGGCATCTACCTTAGGAATAGGCCCAAAATTAGTCCCCTAAATCATCAAGACATATTTTTCAGGAATTAAGCCCAAACTCATTTCTCTCAAAGTACTATAATCTATTATGAGACAACATGATCCACGATAACTCGGATTTTGAACATAAATGGGATATCTAGGATGAATTATTAGGGTCTGAGCTCACTGGATATCCTCTTAAGGAATCCAACTCTATTTCATTTAATCTAGGCATCCTCCTTAGGAATAAGCCCCACATTAAACCCCCCAAATCATCAGGGCAACATTTTTATGAAGTAAGACCTAACTCATTTCACATGAAGGACTATACTCTCCTATTAGACTCATTGAACTACATGGTCTTTGATTCCCATCCCCATTGGATACATTGGAATCCTCCTTGAGGTTCAAACCCAACACTTCAAACAAACCTTGTTCTCCATGGACCATATTACCAATAGGGTCTAATATTACATTGAAATCCATATTCATTCCAAGTTCCTTGGGATGTTTAGGCATAAGTCCCACACAAGAACTTAACTAAGCACCTTTAGCTTAGATGTCTTTTCCACATGACATTAAACTGAATGATTATGTCCTTATCACATGACCTTAAAAGGTATGATGAATCCCATAAAGAAAAATTGAACTAAAAGTGTTATAATTCACTTCACAAGGATACCTTGGTAGCCTATTTTATTGGTACAATCCGAATACCAAAACATACCTTTATATTCCTGGATGACAATAAGTTCTAAGTTCCCCATTGACTGGATTAAAAACCAGCATCATCATAATGATGATTGAAAGAATCTATAAATATTATATGAGAGGATACCATTGATGGAGAACCTCAAATTCATATGGATATCTCTATTAACGAAGAACCTAAAATACATATAAATGATTCTAAATTTCACACAGGTTAATAAGTGATTGAAAATTCCAAGGGAAAATTATGTTAGACTTTGTGAATTAATAAGGATTGATGAAAATATCTTAATTTTATAAAGAGAGTGCCAGTGTAGAAAATAATCCCCCCAAAAGAGTGTGATGAGTCCAACCTCATGTCATCTCGACCAATGAATGTTATTAAGTATCGTAAAGATCAAACTTAATAAATGTCTACCTTTGAAAATCAGGTCCCTTTTGGGTAAATAATTATTGGATGTTTCTATTTCCCTGAATAAATAAAATGTAAACCACTTAGAAGCAGTGATTACGAAACTAGAACACACGTTCCAAGGAACTACAAAACAAAAATGGTGAACCCGACATGAATTCATTACCATGTTAATAATGTTACCCACCTTTCAGGACCATATAATTTGTTAAAGGAAGGTTAGACAAAGGAATAAATCACACATGTATCCATATAAATGTTGTTTCCTTAATGGAGATTTTTTTATGTTTTTCCTTAGAACTCCCTTCACTCCAAAATGGATTCCCTCAAGTTTACACCTGTGAATTTCCCAGCAGCTATTCAAGTCGGATCGTCATTCGCCAGAAGGAAGTCATCACCAACAAAGAATTTTCAATACGGGGTCTCCAATGTGATGGTAAGGGAGTACCATCATCATCGTACTATCCCATATTTGGAGACTTCCTGACAGGCTCTCCAGGTTAATAAAAACCCTCAATCGTCTGGTTAGTGGTGACTGATGGTCAAGAAGCAGATGAATCCAACCACCGTATTAAGCTATTTTGGGTTCCTATCCCTAGAACAAAACAACCAATCCCTCCCGTACTATATGTAGGTGGATCAAGAGGTCACTCGGGGCCTCAATTCAGAGATATAGGTGTCCTTCCTAAGGACTCCCACCAAAAATCGCCACCAGCAGAATCACATGGCACTGAAACCCCAACATGATGGGGGTATTGCCTCTGGAAGTTTGGCCCAGGGCTCTTAGACCTGGGCATGCAAGGTGAACAACCAGGGATAATTTCCAGTCATTAGGGAACATGTTCTAACATTTCCCCCCAATAGATAATCCCATAAACCTAACTTTATGTCAAACAACGAGAGGGAACATACACCTGTTCGTCCTAATTCTATGGCCCAACATATCGTATGGAAGCAACCCACCAATCCCACCAAGAACATTCGGTGGATTACCATGAACAAGAATATATATCTGTTTAAAAATTATCATCCAGTCATCAGGCTTGTCAGACTGCATTTAAGGAAGCATGCCAATCAAATGTGGTGGCATCTAGTAAACAAGAACATACACCTGCTTACACCCACCAATTCTTCCCGCATTTATGTCTGTCAGTTTTGAAGGAGTTTAGTCAACCATGTTTGGAAGAAAAAATATAGTAGGTACATAAACATTCAATCATTCATTAATCAAGACAATAGTCTCAATTGGCAGCACCAGAGAAGTCATTCGGAAAGCTACGACAACAAATCTGGGGCAGACTCAACTCTATGCCCCCATACATGAGTATTGTCAGTATCCACTAACATGAAAAGGAGGAAGGGAGCAGAAACATACACCTACTCCCAATACATAATGGATGTATATTCCCATTCTCGCCACTGAAGTAAACAAACATATCATAGAAATATTGAACGGGTAGACCCAAATTTCTACCCATATTCTGAAAGCATGCCAGAATATCATAACAACAACTTCAGAAGTACCAGGGGAACAAACACTTAAATCTCTCCCCACACCTGGGATAACACATCGACAAGAAATCCCAAAAAAGATATATACCTCTAATCTAGTAAAGGAGTGTTATGGGGAATACTCTCCCATATCATACAGACAATAGGATCAGGAACAAACACCTTTTCCAAATGGATGAAATCAGCATGCTCTAATGACCACTCCATGGCAGGAACATACACCAACCCATGATAACCACTTCTCCCAGAAAGTGGTCCCAACAATGTGTAATAGAGCATCCAAAAATAAGTCTTTCCAAACATGGTTGGAAAATAAAGAGCCAAGATGAAATCTATCTCCTCATAATGTTGGAGTTCTTGAAGCCCTCAGAAATTTATCTATTGTAGCTCAATATCCTATCATTTCATTTCCAAATAATGTATTAGTAAATGTAATAATGAATTTCCCAATTGTAAAATTCCTCATGAAGGACTTCTTCATGAAAATTTAGTCAATCTTGAGATCCTATCTCCAGATGAGAGCCAGGAAAACCCTCCATGTGGCCAAAAGACCAAGGAGAAAGAGGGTTTATCCCTTTCTATAATCCTCCATGGTGGTCCTCCTTATGATGGAATTTGCTGTGAAAGTTCTCTCTGTTGTAGTATTTCTCATTGTTAAGATAATTTCATAATTGAAAATTTTGTTATGAGAAATACCTCTTATCTCGAGGCACTTTCCCAAACAAGTCTAGTCATGTTTGATATATTTTCATTAATGGGTGAAATACTTTCTAAACTAAAATGTATATTAAGGTAACATTCATTCTATGAACCTCCCTTAGGTCATTTTTCTTCAAATAAAGTAGAGGAAAAAGTAGCTGATTCCATAGTTTTTAATAAAACAATCAGGAAGAATCCCCTTTGGTCAGACCAAGTGGAGAGTCCTCTAGTGAAATATAATAAAGATATGTTAAATATGAGAAAAAAGTTGACTAAAGGAGAAGTACACACCATGTTCCAGCCTTTGGAAAACTCTCAATATAACATTCCAAAATTGATGGTAGAATATTTCATTCACAGTGTCCACCCCAACTTATGGAAGACTCTTCATCATTTGAGAACCAAAGTATTTCCATATGATGAATATAGAAAATCATGTAATGGTAAAAGAAGGGTTTCAACCCCAAATTGATTAGGCATCTCTCTCCATTTCTCGACATCCATTGGTTGAAATGAAAAAAGAGAACACTTCAGTATGTATGCCTCAATGCTCTAGAGGGGCTACACTAGTTAATTTCTGATACCAGATTAGGTGTTCATATTAGAGGATGAGGTGAACATAGAACATTGCCTTTAATTGCACTCCAAAATCATAAAATCCCTCCAAAAGTGGTCTCAGGCAATGTTAATTCCCAAGGCTTGCTAAAATCAAAAATTTTGTATATAATAAAGTCTACACTCAAGAATATTCCTAAACAAGATCTCATCAGAGTCAGGCCCAAAGAAATAAATCTGTTGTGATACTTTTGCACAAAGCATTTGATAATCTTTAGCTGGGCTCCCACTTGGAGGATGTCGGTCGTAAGATGGTGAAAATGCCTGAAATAGCACAAAGATCTTCTTAAATAGGTGATTTGAATGGTTGTTCGATAATGAACTCAACTAAGGTCTGAACCAAAATTTTCAAAATTAGAAGAAAAGCTGTGCGGATCTCAGCTATATCAGCTGAAGAGCCCTCCAATCCTATAGGGTTGGGGGGATTGTTTAATGCAATCATTCAATTAAATAAAAATGTTAGTAGGTTTGAAGAAGATGAATAGGAACATCCCCAGGCTGCAGGGCTGGGGGCTTTTTCACATCTAAAATCCCATCCTCAATGGAAGTCATTTTTCTCCCAATTAGGGGAGAATCAATAAAGAGTGTGCACAAATGAACAATACAAGGATTCCATTTGGGTAACCTTCCGTCAAACAGTTCTTGGGAGTTCATCATATAGGATAGTAGAGTCTCATAGAAGATATAGAAGGACAAGATCTTACAAAGATACATTACAGAAATCCATCAATGCATTGTGCATCAGTAATTTTCATTAACTCCATTACAGAAGCTACTCCATAAAAAGATTATAGCTCAGTGGAATTAGAAGACGATGTTCTTATCCATAACATGGTACACATTGAAACAAATGAAGGACATGTGCGTACCTGAAATCAAAGGCTTACCTAGAATCTTGGTATTCTCTCAAAAATCAACTCCCACCAATTAGAAAGGTATCAAATAAGTGGAAAGGTAAAAGTTAGATCAAGTTCGATTTTTTCCACTGGTGAAGGTTATTCTCTTTCACTTGAAAACAAAATTCCAGCAAGAAGAAGTGGTGAAATAGTTGAAAAGACTAAATACTGTGTTACTTCAAAGCAGCATTTATTTTAGACATACTCCCCAGGATGATCCTCAACTTTGACATCTTTTAGGACCTCCTCAGAAAAGAGGATGTGTGGTAACTAAAAATGTGGATAATTAATTCCCTCTATTGGGTACGTAGTCAGGGAAGGATCAAACAAACCCCTATAGGCCTATTCCTATGGGTTATCGAAGAAAAATACTAGTAGCACCACCACCAGTGGTTTTTCTAGTTGTTGCACTAGATCAGGCTCTAACTACCGTACTTGTACAGGTCCCAGCTCATCCGTATTTTCCCAAAATTATTATGAACAGAATTAATGTAGTAACAAATCGATTGGAAGATATAGAAGCTTGGTGTATTCTAGTTTAGCAGGAAAATAGAGCTTACCCTGAGTGGGTGGATTTAATTCCTCCCCCACAAAATGTTGTGAATAAAAAAATTAAAAATATTTAATGGTTTAGGAGATTTATATCAACACATGACGAATTTCATTTAATGTTATTATCCTATGATGGGGACTCCTCAATAATAACAGGAAGTAATGCTAAGGTGATTTGAGTAGTCGTTATAGGGACACACTTTTGTCTGGTATAAAAGTTTAAAATCTCGATCAATTACTGGATAAAAAGATCTCCGTCAGAAATTTATTCTTCAATACAGCTCAACACTCCCGAAGAGAACCGTTTTTATCATAAAAATTGCAAGAAATTGGAAAATGAATGATTTTTATATTTCATTCCCCGATAAAAAGGATTAATATATTCCTTAAATCTGGCACTCCCTCAAGAAGCATTTTTGCTATTTTTTTGGGAAATCTACCTGATTATTTACACACACCAATGATCCCTTTGAAAGAAACATGAGGGTTTCAATATATCATCAATTTCCCAAGAGGTGGAGGATTCCATTTTGGAAACTAAAGCTGAATCTCAAGTAATTTCATCATCTCCAGGAAAGAGTACACGGAAAGTAAAGCCCACTACATTCACACTCAAGAAAACACATATGCCTGCTTCTACTTAAAAACCTTCATTATATCAAAGGGATACTCCTCCCGAGCATCAGCAGTAATGAATGTCTCCTCAATCTTATCAAAGATATAAAATGTGGAAACAATTTGAGGAGTTAAATAACAAACATTATTCTTTCTAGAATGAATATGTTCCTGGTTAATTCATCACACATCTCAAAAATAATTTTCTTTAGTTCGAAGGCTGAAGAAACCAGAAAAATAAGGATATGAAGATCTTCCAAATTTTGGTCCCATTTGCTAGATTTTGGGGAGTTTCATTCAGGTATGTTTTGCTTTCATAGACCTATTGTCAAAAATGGTAGACTCTGGACATGTGATGTTTAAAAGGTCGTCATCCCAAGTTTCATGTGTTATTGCTACTAATCCAGAGGAAGAAGGAGAATGGTAGGAAGTCAAAGGTAAAAGTGCATAGGAATATAAGAAATGGATTATCGGGAAAATAATAAAACGAACTCATGTCATTATATAGACACAATTGTCAAATGATTGGGTCTTTTTCTAGACCCGCAACAACAAAATCATCTTCATCAAAACATAAATCATCAAAAGGTCAATCCTCAAAGAGGAGACATGATCCAAAGTAAAAGGAGTAGTCAGAAGAAGATGATCTCATATAAAGACCAAATTTTTCCTTGACTGTAGCAGATTTCATGCCATCTATTTTAAAATAATGGTCCCTTCCCTGCCAAATGGCACAACCAGAACTGATATGTCAATAAAGAATCTTCATCAGATAAAGAATTGATCTTTGTTTTCATCGACATTATCCACATAATGGATCCCTATGTTGATGGTGATTCTAGTTATAATGATCTTGATTTCCTTATAACTACCCTTCTCAAACTATATATGCGGCATAAACTCATGGGAGAGCCCTTTATAAGGCTCAACAAGAACAAGTAAATTCATCCACACATGAGAGGTTTTATCACGAAATGATTATTTTGGAGGACCAATTAGAAAATACACCATATTTCTCTAATAATGTAGGTAGACCTAGTTAGTCTAATCTACCAAAGATAGAAGTATTTCCAGTATCTTCTCTAACACAGGGTATATCCACATCAGGAGTGTCAACTTCCAATGCACCTACAAAACTACATCATTATACTGGGAAATGAAAACCTCAAGACCAAAAGTACGATGTTTTGAAATATCTCTCCTATGTACCAGTCATGTCATTAATTTTGGATTCGTTAAATTTGTCAAAATATATTTGAGAAGAACATATTGAGGCTTTTCCTAGCCCTCAAGAGTTTGAGACTGAAGTTGCAGCAGCTGAGGTTTATCATATAAAGAATGATCCTATATAATTTCTTGTAGATATACCATTTACTAATGAAGATGATGATTATGTTTACACAAACATATCAGGCCCTTGTATCAATCGGGTAGGGTTAGTGACATAGACATCGAGGAAGCCTTCATTGATAATGGCTTAGAAGTCAACCTCATTCCTGTTCATACATTTCATTGATTGGGTCTCACCGAATTGGAGTTATCTAATTCCACTTTAATGTTTCAAGGTAATGATAAAAATATGAAAGATCCTCTAGCCGAGATTACACTCAGAACTTAGTTTGGAGATCTTGTGTCTAATTCATATTTAATGGTTTTTTTTTCAGGACTTGGCCTTCAATATTCTACGTAGAAGGCCTTGGTTACATCAACATTCAACCATACCATTGTTATAACACCAATTTCTCAAGTACTATTTCAATGGTCAAATTAGAACATTTTATGGTGAGAAGGATCCATTCAAAATGTGTAAGTCTCAATACATTGAATAAAATATTTACCACACGAAGGGAATGAGGTCTGTGAAAAAGGATGTAACCAGAATCAATTCTTCGCATGGCTTGGAAAAGATCCCAAAAAACCCATTCAAACATTTGAATACAGTTTATGTGTTTCTTATCAATCAAATTGAAAGGATAAAATCAAATATGAGAACCCATCCAGGGACCTCCATAATGTAAATTGGGGAAATCGAGCCTAACAATATGGGAGAAATTGTTGATTTACCAAGAAGTGATGAAAGTTTAAATGGAGATGTTTTCATTTCATCCATTGAACATCAGCAAGTCCATGTTTCATCAATCAGATTAGAAGAAGTTGTAGCAATACAAGAAGAAGACAAGGATGTTGATTCCTAACCCCTCATATCCACATCAATGCTCCAGGAAGACCCTTAATTTTTAGTAGGGTCTAAAATGGTGGCCTTTCCTTTAGGATGTTCAAATAATGACTCCTCTCCTAGCTTTAAAAGTTTTGCTTCATCACCTACTGTTCTAGTAGAAAAAAATAAGTGACATGTAAGGAAGTGGAAGAAGAAGAAGAAGATCGCAAGGATGATCCTCCAACATTTGATGATGGTGTCTCTAACAATGTGGATGAGATCAGAGAAATAAATCTGGGTATAAAAGAATATCCACGCACGAGTCTAATTAGTGCGACCATGACTTCTGAAAAACAAGAGATGTATACTTCATTTTTTAAGAAACATAATGATATATTTTCATGGAATTATATGGAAATTCCAAGCCTTAATATCATTGTAGCCACCCATCATTTGTGTTTTCCAGAAGAACATCAAGTATTTAAGTAGGCAGTAAGAAGACAACACCCGACTCATGCCTCTAAAATTGATGCTATTGTTGATAAGATTATAAAGGATAAATTTTTAAGGGAGCTTTAATATGCCAAATGGCAAGCCAATATAGTCCCTGTATAAAAGAAGAATGGGGAAATCATATTTTTCAATCATTTAAGAGATTTTAACCATCATTTTCAAATAGATGACTTTCTAGTTCCGATCATAGAGATTTTAATTGGTGCAATTGATGTCTATAAAACATTTTCCTTCATGGATGGATTCTCTGGGTACAATCAAATCATTATATTCCCATAGGATGAAGAGTCTATATCCTTCAGATCCCCTCAAGGTGTGTTTTGATATCGGGTAATGCCCTTTGGATTAAAGAATGCAGGTGAAACGTATCAACATTCCATGCACTATATCTTCAAACCCTTTTTAGGGAAATTTGTCCAATGTCATGTGGATGGTTTGGTGGTTAAATATAGTCAACTTTCCAATCACATGGTTGATCTAGATACCATATTCAATAAACATCAGCAACACAATTTTATGATGAACCCCTTGAAATTTCTTTCAAGGTAACCCCTAGAAAATTCCTTAGCTTCATTGTACTCCATCGTGGCATAGAAGTTGATCCTGAGAAAAAAAGCAATTGTTGGAATGTCACATCATCTAAATTAAAAATAATTAAGAGTAACCCAAGGACACTTAGCCTATATTCAGTGCTTCATCATGAATTTGATAGGCAAGTTTTTTCCCTCCACTGGATTAATGAAGAAGGGAGTCACCTATCAATGAATAGAAAACAATCAAGAAGCATTTGTTACCCTCCAGAAATATCTCTTGAGCCCACTAGTATTAATTACACCTATTAAAGGAAGAACACTTATTATATATGTGACATCTTTAGAGTGATCACTGGGTATCTTCCTTTCAAAATAGAATGATGGTAGGAATGAAAATAGCCTTTATTATCTCAGTCGAACTATGCTTGACATAGATACACGATATTCAAGTATTAAGAAGTGCTGCCTAGATTTTATATTTTCAATTCATAAAGTAAGGCACTAACTAGAACATCACTATGTCCAATTGGTGTCTCAAAATAACCTGATCAAATTCATACTTATTCATCCTATTCTTAGAGGGTGTTTGGCACGGTGGGTGATTATTTTACAAAAAAATTATATATAGTTTGTTCCTCAGAAAGAAATAAAAGGTAATGACTTGGCGGAATTCCCCACTGAACATCCGTTGGCGGAAGATACATCATTGAATACTGATGTTCCTGATGAAGTGGTGTTTTCTATTCAATATATTCCCCGAACATGGGAAATGTACTTCGATGGTGCTTCTATAAGTCCAACAGGGAACAGAATGGAAAACCCTAAACTCAACAATGTTGGGTTAGGAATTGTATTTATCTACCTAGAAAAAGCAGTGTTTCTTTATTAAATCCTATTGTCAACTAAATGAGAAATTATAATTTAATTTTGGAAAATAAGTCTTTATATCTCCACTATTTACTAGTAAATGATCCCAAGGTCCTGCCCCAAAAATATCATTCATATAGACCAATGTAAATGGGGGATCATATACCAAAATATGGTACATCAAGGTTGTGCCCAACCGATACCCACATTTACAATATGTATTTATAAAATACTTCATTATTCTATATAATATAATTGAGAATAATGGAGTGAGTAAAAATAATAAAGGCAACTGCATGCATTTTAAATACGCCTTAAAGAGTGGAGATAAAAATGAGTGGAGATCTCAAATAGAGTTTTTATCCTCGAAGACTAAGGTATATTTAATATTTTAAATGTTTTATGTATTTTAAGAAATTATATTAATTTTTTCATGCATTTTAGGGAATTATTGGAAAAAAATACATTCATTGAATTGAATTGCTCGTTCCTCTATATAGCCTTCAAAATATAACCACTAAAGGGAGTATTAATTGGTCAACTAATTCCATTGATTCTGTATCAATTCCAAAGAAAATATTTTCTGACATATTCTAATTTTTTTATTTTCTTTTATAACCCATAATAGATTCATTAATTATGTATAATTTTTATTTAGACCATATTTAATGCTTTAAGGAATAAAATAATCCGTAATTTTTCTAGAGGAATACTATATTATTGTTTCAATATAGAGGTTCTTTGAATGGTATATTATAACACTTATTTTTTCAAGACAGTTTGGAATCATCAATGTGTCATTTTCATCTTCTGGTATTTAAAAAATGGCTAGTATATCGACATATTGATATATATTTGTCATGACTAGCTTCATCTACTGATATTTTCTGAGATTTTAGAGTATGGGTAATGAAAATCATATATTAATATAAATTATGATTGATGATCATTATAAATTATTCATAGAAATTATTAGGAACATAATAAACATGTACTGTGATTACCAAAATTAAGGGAAACTATTTAGGGTAATCAAGGAATGACCCAACATTTTATGCCCTTTATGATGATCACAATATATGATTTAAATATAATAAAACTTCATATTTAAGAAATAAAATTTTTATTTATTTAAATTAATCCTCTTGTTATCATTAGGTGGGTCTTACAATTTAATTTCTCTAATTTTTTTGACATTCAAAAAAACAAATGCATGTTAATGGAAATTTATTTTATAATGGAACCAGTAGTGGAAAGGTAAATTAGAATTTAAAACAAAAATGGAATCACAAAGAGGATAATGTTATACCTCCAAAAGACAAAAAATAAGGAACTTAACTTTATAGAAATACAATTACACATGCTCAATAAACTTGTAGTCAATTTCAAATTATTGGAAAATATAAAAAGAATTTATTTTTCTTAGGTTCACACTCTAGAGTTTAGCATCTTATAAGAATTTCTCAACATGTTCATATTGAATATTAAAAATATTATTAGTATGGATTTTATATAGCGAAGGTTTTTATGATTAATATTGGATAATTGTGTATTTTTCTATCTATGAGGTAGAGGTATTATCCAAAATGGTATAACTTATGGGAATAAAAATATTTCTTACTATGTAGTAATATTTATTCATCTATTTTGGATAATAGTTTGGTATAAGAATGGTAATTGTTTCAGGTGATTTATTTTAGAGAATTAAAGTGTAACAAGTAGGAAGTGAAATATTTTTAATGGTAAGTAAGGTTGAAGTATGCTAGAAGGTTGATCCTATATGGTTGTTGTGGTCGGATGAGTCATTTGGAGATGAATTGGGGTGTGGGGTCAAAGGAGGATCCCTCATATTGTAAGGGGAATATGATATAGAACAAGATATTCAAAGAATGTAAAATGTATTTGTTATCATGGATTTGTTAGAGGATGAAACAAAGGATGGAGTTGTTGATGTTGTAATAATGTGTTAGGTTATTAAGGGAAGAGTTGGAAAGGAAGGTTTCTTATATAAACTTGGGGAATAATTTCAAAGGAATGGTTGAATAGATGAATATGGAATAGATATTGAAATTGAGATTTTCAGATTAATAGTAGTAGAGGTGAAAGTGTTGTAATGATTGTGATATTTGAAAAGGATGGGATATTTATAGTTAGAAGTGTCTTAGAGGATACAGGGTCAAATGGATGGGGTCCTAGAAAGTAGTTTCAAAAATAGATGGATGGAGAAATTATGGAAAAGGAGAAAGTTGATGAGATATTAGAGTAGAAGGTTGGGGTGGTAATGGTATGTGAGGATAATAAAAGAAAATGTATGGGTGAGGAGGGAAAAATAAAGGAGATGATTGTGGGATGGGTTCAAGAAGGAAATGTAGGTGAGGGAGGCCTGGAAAAGGGATTGGTTTGGATGGGAAAAAGAATGATAAAAAACTAAGGTTTTGGGGATGGTTACCATTTTTGGATTCCTTTGGAAGATTATCAATTGCCTTTTACACTCTTAGTTTTTGTTGGTGATTGAGAGTCACATTATCTTCTTCTTCATTATAACATTATCATCCATGATATTTTTATATCTTGTATAGGGACTATAAAATAAACTCCTAATTAAAAAATATCCTTGAACTTAGAAAGTGTACAAATGTCCATGGAAATCTCTAAATGAGAGGAAATATCCAATAAGACATAGGTAAAATCCATGTGACTTACTAGTTTCATGGTGAAAATTTTGACAAGGAATAAGTTCTACTTATTGAAAACAAGTTTCATATGGTTGGTGTTATAATAATAAATAAACATTTATATAGTGTAAAAGGGTGATCCCAGCTTCATTTGTGAATAATTATGAAGTAGTAGATTCATATTATGGGAAATAAATAGTCTACAGGGTATATTTTTTTCATTGATACACTTCATGGAAATATAAATGATGTAATCAAACAAAATAAAAATAAATTTAAGATATATATATCAATGCAGAAGTCTATTATGTACATGTCTAAAAAAATAATGGTGTTAATGAATTCTTAGAGGGATACTAGAAGAATATACATCTAGTTATAGAAAATATATCATTCAGGTACAAGGGATCCCATAATTTTAGTTTTATTACATGGTCTAAAAATATGTACCAAGGATTAATACTATTATAATGATATGAATTCAACATTTTTGTCGGTGTTAAGATGTCCTGGCCCAATTAGAGGAACACCAAAATAGTATTATAATATATCAATAGAGTGATAAAAACCAATTCACCGGATCCTAAATACTAAATAGTATTTTTCATAAATGGTTAGTTGTTATATTGTTATCAATAACTATCATATGTATTCTTGGTGATAAAAAAGAATTTAAATTTAGAATAAAATATTTTAAGATCTTTTTATGGAATATAACGGTCTTGAGAGTAGAGGGATGGGTGTCATAACATTTTTTTCATGATTACCCTAGATGAGTTTACTTCCCATTTTATGAAGAAATCATTCTGGGGTTTCTATAAATTTTTTTAAAAGGATATTAAGAATATATAGAAGAAGTAATATAGGTAGTATTCTGGAAGAAGGGTAGAACTAATGAGAGAGAGTAATGATAAGTGAAATATAGTGAATCAAGGATTCCCTATAATCTATAGATATAAACAAATTTTAAATCCTCATATTCAATACCATTATATAATAGTGTCATATGATATGGATTTCCAATCATAATGAATTAACTATTCTCCTATAATAACAGAATGTCAAATCATATCTCAAAGATAAATTAACAAGTCTATGTTTATGTGGTTGGGGTGGTTGTTCATCAATACAGAAATATATTTATTTTATAATATAATTAATATTAAATTAAAAATTGAAAACTATATTTTATATTTAAAAAGGTTTACATTTTTTGAAGTATTTTTTCCATCAACCTCTCTATCCAGAAGGTGATCACAATTTCAGTAAATTATGGGCAAAATTACATTTCAAAAGTAATCTAACAATGAAATTTTCCTGGAAATGAAAATTTGAAATCTCTATTAAAAAATTAGATTCTATTACAGGTTTTAGGATAATAATTATAATTTAAAACAATATTTTTTAATTTCATAAGGTTAAACCTCTCGGAGTTCAATATTTAAAAAATGCCAACAAAATGATCCTTTTTTATGAACTCAAGTTTGATATATCATTTTTTATATTATTAGACTAATTGTTGTAGAATTACCATCTGTGTGGATATATAATGATATAGATTGTTTTAATAAATATATATGGAACTAATGTTTTCATAAATAATTAGTATGTGTTTTAAAATAAAAACAAAATCATTATGATTGTGTTATATCCACAATAAATACCTAAAATAAATTGTTTTCTATAATATATTTTTATTCAAGAGTGGAAATTTCAATATATTATTTCTTCAAGATAGACTATGAGACATGATATTCTCTAATAAAATGACTACTATTGGACATATTATTTTTATCTAATCGGTATCCTCCCACATTAGCATCTAGGTAAATTTTAGTGGGTAATCACCTCCGGAGGTATAGAGAAAAAAAGTCTAAAGTTGTTTTTAAGAATCAAAAAAAATATTTCCAATGTCTTTAGTTGTGATTAATTAAAATTTTCTAAGAAAATATCACATAGACACACTGAAATAATTATTACTAATTGAATTTTATTTTGGTATAGTAGACTATATGTCATCCCTCAATAAATTTTTTTATCTAATAGATTCCCAAAATAATCTTCATAAAAATAAAAAAAGTAATAATCAAAGATATTATACTAGATGAATTATCTTAACCAAATATTTTACATAATTCAACATAATACTTTTATTGAGGTAGATTGTTACCATCCAAACATTCTACTGTTTTAAAACATATAAAAAATTTTGTTCTCTTATATTGAAAATTGTTTTCATACAATCATGTATGTTCTTATTTTTTAATTTTAATTTATCAAATCCTATAAAGGTGTCAAATGTTAAATTTAATATAGATAATGAAAATAAAAAAATTTCGAACATATTTAGAAATTTCAAGACATTTTATTTAGACAAGGCTATATTTTCATGGATTTTTTATCCAGTTAAATTTTAAATAATGTTAAATATTTATTTAGAAAATAAATATTTATCATTGGAGTGTGAATGGGAATATCTCCAAAATAAAACCAATGAAAGGAATTTAAAAACATTGGATGCTTTCATGAGTAAGGGTTTTATTATGAAATATATATTGTTTATTGGGGTTTTGGGCATCCTCAAAAGGATAATTTTTAAATTCCCATTCGTGAAACCCTAACACTTACTCTACAAAAATATTTCTGAACCCCCACAAATAGGATTATCAATTAATGAAACCAGAGGTATAAATGATGCAAGAAATTATAGATGCACATTCATGGCGGTGATAATGATGTTTATGGTACATGAATGAATCTTGGTATCACCAATATTTTTCCACAGAGGTATAGTATTTAGCTTCCCCATAAATCCTCAATTGTTTCTTATATGATTTAAGAATATAAATACTAATATGATTTTATTTTTATATTATTATTGATTTACTATCAGGAATATTAAATACTCAAAAAAATTATGTTATTGTTAATATCATATGAGTATTTCAATTATATACATTCAATAATAATGATCAATCATTCAATCAAGGAAAAGTGGGTGGAATAACTATTGGCCATCAATTTCCTCCTAGTGAAATCGTCATTTAATGTTTTCATATAGGATGTTCACATATAAAAATAATAATGATTTACGGTTTAATTAAGGTAACTTGGAACAATGGAATGATTAAAAAGGGTTGAGTGTAGGGATATATTGGATGCATTGATAATGAAGGGACACTATTAGGGTGTCATAGTAGTGGTTGAAATGTGATGAAAGTAACCAGGTGATTGTTTAGGTTCCATATCATTGAGGAAAAACTAGAGGGAACAGAGAAATGACTTTAATAAGGTACTAACAATGAGGACTTGTGGTGGAAGTCTCTAGATGGGAGGTAAAAATGTAATTTTTTTTATTGTATAGCGATATGAAATGATAGTGATGGAAACAACGGTGGGGACACCCTAAATTTTCAACTTCTAAATATTCTAGGTATAATTTCATATTACATGGTTTTTTATATCGAAAACACACTCTATGTGTGTAATGACCAAGAATTTTAAAAATGAAATTCCCCTTGTGATTTAATTAAATATATTATTATATACTACGGATATAGAAAACCCAAAACTTATTGTGTTTCATCAAACACTATCGAATTTAAAAGATCATTAAGAATAATTTATTTTGATAATATAATATTTGAACAAATATCATTTGATTAGTATAAATATAAGGTTTGAACAAATCCGATTGACACATAAAAAAGAAGTTATGGAAATAATAAGTAGGGTCATTCCAAAAAAAACTTCATTTACCATATATTAAAAGGGAAATAACATCACATGGATTTTTCCCTGACCATTCCCAAGAAAATATCCAATAAATTAAGCATAATTAAAACCATTTATAATAGAAATTCAAGCTCATTGAGATCAGGAACAAAATTATATAAGATGAAGCACCCCATAAAAGTATCACAGTCACACAGCTTAATCATATGGAGTTTTCTAGTGTTTTAAATGGGTATGTATCATGACTATAATAATATGAATATTAATATTTTAAAGAAAAATAGATATTTTTTTATTTTATTTTTGTAACATTATAAATTATTTTTTATTTTGATACAATAAAAAAATATTTTTTTTGGTAAAATTTAAATGAAATTAATTTATTAATGAATTAATAGATTTTTTAAATAGATAACATATTATTAAAATATTAGTATTAATTAATTTTTATTATATATAAATGATCATATAATTTTTGTGAATTAAAGTGTAATTTTTATAAGGGTTCAAAAACTATTATTTTCAAAAAGACCCCATCATTTCTCAATAAAAATATATTATTATTTTAAAAGTGAGAATTCAAATATTTAGAAAATTATTTGGATAATATAAATATTATTTTTTGGAATTAGAACCTCAATGTTATCCAATGGTAAATTTTTCATAATTCTATGAGTAATAGGATTTTTGAGTAAAAAGTTTATATTCTATAAATACATGATGTGTATTATGACATCATGATGACCCAAAAGGATGTTATAAATATTATAAAGGTTAACCATAACAAAATATATGTTTTCCTTTAAAAAAATACTATATTAAGTTTATATATTAATTTTATAAAACCTTTATGGGTCCTCTATACCATATTATATACTTAAGGTTTTAAAATCATTTCTTTATAAAAATTACTCACTTAAACTTAATCAAGGGTGTTATTTTAATATGTTTTTCCCATGGAATAATATAATATTGAAAACCAACCATTTTTGGTAAAAATTATGGGAAGGTATGCGGTTTTAGTTATTTTTTCATATAGACCCACAAACATAATTTCATGAAATGATAAATACTTCCCCCATTAATTTCCTATATATACTTATAAAAGATCCAATTTATTATAAAAAAAAGTGTCTATCATGTCCTTACTCTTTGATTTTTCTCTAGAGTCCACCCAATGTTCCCCAATTTTCTCAATAATCTCCTCCCATGCATTTGGAATTAACCGATCATGGTATGAGATCCTCTCTTTCTCCTATTCATTTTAGATTATTCATCATATTATGTATTTCATATCCAATTCCTAATTATGGGATATGTTCTTTAATATCCACATTATAATTCATTTGATGTCTAAATTATTAAAGAAACATTTCTATATCATTAATCCCTACCATGAACCTTTATGTACACCTGTTACCTTACTGAAATTTAGTATGGGATCTCACACTTTAGTTTTTATCCATGAATCAATTTTATGTTAATCCTATTTGTTGCCATTTGTTAATTCTTGGGAATTTTTTATACATCCCCATTATGGCCCTATTTATTTCCATGTGGTTAGAGACCCCTTTCACAGTCATTAATTCCTCCCATGAACCATTATTTACACCACTTTCCATGCAAAATTTTAGTAATAGATCCTATCATTCACTTCTTTATTCATGTTTATTTATTAACTTATGTATTTTATCTTAAATTAGTAATAATGGGATATGTTTTTTCATATCCACATAAATTTCCATTTTATGTATAAATCATTATAGACCCCTTTCACTCCCATTAATCCTTTTCGTTAACATTTATACACCCTCATTATGTTTCTAAAACTTCACTGTGATTTTCAATGCCAAACAATTGTTTAGTTAATGCCCACACAAATTTCCTATCAAGGGTGTTCACATTAATTCACTTATACATAATTGATTAGGTACATACATTTATTTATTAATAAATCCTTTATCATGTAAAAAAATTTGATGATTACTGATTCCATGTTGTATTATATATGTGGCACACATAGGCATGAGAATGAAATTAAAGTGATGGGTGAACCCATAATTATATAGTGCACCAATGAATTGAGCATTGTTTTAGTCTCATAAGATGCCAGGAAATGTATTAGGGAGTGAACCTAATCGATCAATGTAAATTTGTCATTATGATTTCTTGGTAGCTAGCCCTATCTTATGTTTATGATGTAGTGCTATATGATATTACCACATTTGTCATGTTTCCAATATGATTATGATGTTATATCATGCCACATTGTTCATGTTTATGATTCTCAATCCATTTATGCCCCAATGATACGAATATTGTCTAACATGTATTACTTTATTCATTTTATTCCATGTGTATTCCCTTACTGTGCTTTATAGATCACCCCTTTCTTATGTATGAACCTAGGTTATCCCATGAAGTTTCAAGTATGAATGAATAATATGAGATTGTTAAGGAAGATTACAATAAAGGAAATGTATTAACTGTTTTATGTTCTTATGTAATGTACATAATTACCAATGATACATGACTTATCAATATTACAGGTTGTATTATGTGTAATCTTATGTAATAAATCACGAGTTAATGTGTAATAAAGAGAAGGGTTGTCATAGTTTGCATCAGAGGAAAGTTTAGTTATTTTTGGGATTAGGGTCTGAAAACTCTAGGGAAAGCCTTAGGGATAAAACAAAGTATAAGAAAACATCCATATTTTTTAAAATTATATTGTAACTAATTTATTTAGAAAATAATCCCCTATATAGATACTATAATTGGATGTGGGTCTCACACAGATGTACATTGGGGTAAACCCCGAAAATACCACATTCAGATAGACTAGATTGGAAAATGGTGCATGAAAACGGGCCTTTCTACACATCTGGTTTGACACACTTGGGGGATATACTTTGGTAAATTCACATTCTCATTACAAACCATTTTCATATGAACCAAATTACCCATAAGAGTATATGTTATGAAATAGACCACAGATGATATATATTGAATCCTAGAAATTCATAATTTATGAAATAAATATCACTTATAAGTAATCCCATTTATTTCATTGGATTATTATTTATGTGTTTAAAAGTTTAAAAATAATCATCCTGAATTTTACCTTTATTCTAGTCAATATATGAAAGTAGGAGTAATTGAATAAACAACCAATGTGAAGGGAAATGTGATTGCTACCCAAAAGAGATTTCTACCATGATCAGAGATCATGTATGCCATCTTATAGTTATTCAATATCAGCTATCAAAAATCACAATTAACAACTATATCTTGTTGGAATTCCCAAATAAATCAAGGAGGAGGAGGAATTCTTCTCAAATAATTTCATCTAATAATGCTGATAATGTAAAGAAGACCAAATTTCTCTTGTGCAAAAAGTGTGGAATGTGGAACCAATGGAAATGTCACAAGGGAACAATGAAAATTCTTAAGTATGGGAAAATGTTCACAATTAATACATTTCCCAAACAAAATGGATAATTTGATGGATGGAAATAATGTTCAACATAATGTTTCTTATATAGTTCCATGTCATAAATGTGTATAAGTTGTGCATTATCAGAGACAATGCTCTAATCCAAGGTCTGAGATGCATAGTGAGCATTAAAAATCTATAAGAAAAAGGGAACAAGGTAAGTAATATGATGGTATGGATTATAATGATTGAAGTACATGTAACCTTTAATTAATAATTATGTATGTCATGTTTCATTTTAATTCATTCCCTATTTGTGTATCTTGTATGTTTTCTAAGAACATAGAGTCACCACATGAAATCACTTTATATCATTAGGGAAAATTAATATGACTATGTATCACATGTTGATGTGTGAGGAATTTTTTTTATTGAAAATAATATTAGTATCCCTTTAGTCTAATTTGATGCAATTATGGTCATGGATTGGATTTCCTGATATAGGGCCAACGTAAATTTTCATGAGAAGAAAATCAATATCGACATTGTGAATCATCCTCTAATTATTTAAAATGGAAATTAGAAGTAATAATCTTATTTAGCACAACAATCTAAATCATGAATATTATTTCTTTATAAGAAATCATATATTTCTCAAATTATTGAGTCTAAGGAAAGTATCAACATTGAAGACATGTCCATTGTCATAAAATATGAAAATGGGTTTCCTGCAATTTTTTTGGTCTTCCCTATAGCTGAGAGGTTGGATTTTCAATCAATATTATACCAAGAGAATAACCATTATATAAGAATACATATAGAATGGTTGTTGTGGAACTTGACGAGATGAAGAAAAAACTACTTGATAATATGATGGAGGGTTCATATTCCCAATTCACCATTGTATTGTTTGTCATGAACTAAAAAAGATCATGATTAAGAATAGAGTATCTTGAACCATATATTTATGACTTATTCAATCAGCTATGTAAATCCCATTACATCTCAAAGGTGGATCTTCATTCAGGATATTATCATGGGTAATGGAGGAAATCTACAAGACCACATTCCATACAAGGTTCGGGAACTATGAGTTTATAGTAATTCCATTAGGGACCATTAATGCTCCAAAAATATTCAAAGAATCGATGAATTGAGCCTTTAGGTATTACCATGATAAATGTTTTGTATTATTTATAGATGATATTCTAATATACTCTAAATTTAATGAGGAGCATGAGGAGAATCTAAGGACCACACTAAAAACATCAAAAAAAGAGAAGGTGTATGAAAAGTACAAAAAATGTATGTTTCAGTTGATGTAAGTATCATTAATAGGGAATATTATCACAATAAATGGGATATCAATAGACCCTTAAATGAAATAAGTAATTGAATTATGGTTGAGGCCAATATTTGTGATAGAAAACCATTGTTTTCTTGGATTTTCTAGGTACTATAATCTATTTGTGAGAAATTTCTCATTATTATCAAACCCTTAAACCAATATAACTCAAAGGGGATTCATGTTTTTTTAGAATAATGAATTTTAAGTGAGATTCAGGGAGAAGAAAAAGAGGCACATCTTGAAATCAGTACTCACACGACCCACAAGTGGAGAACTTTTTTTTGGTATATAGTGATGACTAAAAGAAGGGATTGTGATGTGTGTTAATGAAAAATTAAGATGTTATATCTTGTGATTTAAGGAAATTGAAATTTCATGATGACAACTACCCTATGAATGATCTAGTGTTGGATATAGTGATCTTATCTTGGAAAATATTGTGGCATTCTCTCTTTGGGGAGAAGAGTGAAATATATATGGGCCATAAGATCCATAATTATATATTCACATATGAAGATAGAAATATATACCAATAAAGATGGTTTGATTTTGTGAAGGACTATAACTTCTCAATCCCTTACCATCATATGAAAGAAAATAAAATATTAGATTCTCTATGTATAAATGATCCAGTAATTTTATCGTTGAGGATAATTAAAAAGCATCCAATATTCTTAGACATGAAAAGGATGGGCATGGGAATCATAATGGAAAAAATCATCAATAATTTCACAAATTATTTATAAAATATCCATTTTGGAGAATATGATGGGTTCTCATAGAGATTATGTAGGATTAAGATGAAATTGGATTCTATAAGAATAGGGAAATCCTTGGATTAAAATTTTAATGAAGGATTTTTGATACTTGGGTCATGACTATGTATACCATAAAATCCTAAATTAAAGTAGGAACTATTGGATGATGCACATAGTTTAACATTATATATCAATATAGGAATCAATTAGACATATCATGATCTCCAAGAGAACTATTGGTTGGAAAATAAGAAGATGAGGATAACATAATATACATCAAGGTGCATCGTACTTCAGCAAGTGAAGGTTGAAACGAAAAAATCGAAGGGGATGATGCAACCATTACCCATACCTACTTGGAAAGGGGAAAACATAACCATGAAATTTGTAAATGTTATTCTAAATTAATCAATAGGAAATAATCCTATGTGGCTTGTGTTGTATCATCTTATAAGGACTACTTTATTTATTACAATTTGAGAATACTTCTCACTCGATCAACATGAATGTATATACATTAATGAACTCGTGAGGCTTCATGGAACACCACTATCAATAGTATCTGACTGATACTCAATATTTTCCTCGATTTTCTGGAAGAGTATCAAATATTCTCTAAATACTGAGTTAAACATCATCACCAATTATCACCCAAAAATTGATATCCAATAATAGTAGACTATCCAAACCCTCATGGATTTACTGAGATAATTATTAGTTGACTACAAAGGAGGATCTGATCAACATCATCCTATGGTCGAGTTATCATAAAATAATATTTTACACTCAATCATCCATGTGGATCCCTATAAATCATTTTATGGGAAGAGGTGAAGGACATCATCATGTTGGGGTGTGGTTGGCAAATGAAAAATAATAGTTCTTAAAATGTATAAGGAAATTGTTGAAAATGGCAAGACCATTCAATAGCACATCAAGGCTACTTAGAGTAAGAAAAATTCTATGCTGACAATCATCAATGAGACCAAGAGTTTAAGGTTAGAGATAAGGAATATCTCTGCATATATTCGTGGAAGAAATCTTGATATTTTTTAATTTGGGAACACCTAGTCCAAGATACATTGGTCCCTTTGAGATCCTTTATCACATCAGAGTTGTGGCCAATTTATTAGTACTCCCACTTGACATATCTCATGTACATGAGGTGTTCTATGTATCACTCTAGATGAATTAAATTCCCAACCCCTCAAATGTACTCAATCCATAGGTGGTACCATTATAGACTTATATCTCAAATGAGGAGCATCTGGTGATGGTCTTAGATCCTAGAGACAATTTTATAAAGAATAATAAAATGCACCTAGTCAAAGTGCTATGGAGAAACCAAAAGTTTCATGAAATGATTTGGGAATCAGAGGAAGTGTTTAAACAGAGTTACCCTTATCTATTATAATATTTTAAATGAAAATTTTGATGGTTAAATTTTATAATGGGGAAATTTTAATGAGATGAACTTTTATAAATAGAATTTCCCTGGTGATTTAATTAAATGAATTATTATATATTATGTATACTGAAAACATATTAATTTTTAGGGTTTCATTATATCTTATCGAATGTAAAATTCCATTAAGAGCCATTACCAATGATAATATAGTCATTGAATAGTGATAATATGATTAGTATAAATGTATGGTTTTAACAAATCCAATTGTCACAGACAAAGGAAGTGATGAACATGTAGTACCCCTGGTTTCTAGTAAGTAACCCATGTTTTATTCTTTCTATGTACATTAAGCATATGAGAAATGGTTGGGAATGTTTGGAGACTTTTAATTTGTTAAAGGGGAAAAAAGTGGTGACGCACAGGCTTCACACGGGTTTCCCAAACCGTGCGGAAGCCGTGCAGGTGGTGGTCACTTTGGACAGAGGATACCACCCGGTGTGCTCATGGTTTTGGAAAACCATGTGAGGAGGCCGTGTGGAGAGCTCCTTCCAAGCAGTTACTACCACACGATTAGTGGACAATTTGACTTACCATGTGAACTAACCATGTGCAGGGTCAACATAGATCCTGTTTTTAAGGATCTAATCCGTTTTACCTTTAAACCCACTTGTTTTTGCTCCTAGACGGTCCTAACTTAGTATTTCTCTCTGGTGAACGTGGGAGAACACTACCATAAGTTTTGGATGCAATCGGGAGGTTTTCCTTGGCGTTTAAAGGCCGGTTGATTGAGGTAAGCCTCGTTTCCTTTAGTTTTCTTAGATCTCCTTCTTCTCTCTTGATGGATCATTGGATCTACACCCAAGGTGGGAAGATCTAAGGTAGTGGATGACTTTTAAGTCAGGTTTTGGTTTTTTTGGTACTAGGGGAAGGAATCTACGGAGGTTTGGGGTAGTAGTTGACTTAGTTTTGTTGGCATTCTTCATCCGTTGGTTGGTTTCGCCTAATTTTTTGAGGTAGGTGGCTTCACTCCTGATTCCTATTTCTTAGAACATGAACTCTTAGTTTCAAATTGTTTTCCTTGATTGAAATGGTTTTTAATCTTCTGTGAAAGAATGGTTGAAACCCCTTTTTAGTAACGGGTGAATGAAATTGTGTGGGTTTGGAAAGTGTTGGTTAAAGTGAATTTAAAATGGTGATTTTAAACTGGTTATGGTTTTTCTGCTTGAAAGAAATGGTTTTCAATAAAAGGTTTGATGCTTTATCGAAAGGTTTTTAACAAACATGGTTTTGGAATGGATTTTAATGGGTTGTGGTGTGTGTTCATATGCATTGGGATGGATAAGGGTGAGAAGTACCCCCATCAAATGGTTGGGATGGATAAGAGTGAGAAGTACACCCATAAAAAATGATGGGACGAATAAGGGCATGAAGTACCCCCGTCAAGGTAGTCCACTAAGTGATGGATTACTGGAAGGATAACTCACCACTCACAAGTATAGGGAGGTACAGGTTGCATGCAAGGCTGGTTGTGTGTATTTGTGAAATGTAATGAATGTTCCAAAATGGAAGTGTGAATTTGAATGGAATCTTTTCTTGGTTTCTTTTCTTGAGAAAGATGCTGTTTATTAGAAAATGGTTTTGACATCGAACATGTTATATTGTGAAATACTGTGGAATTGTTTTATATAAATTGTTTTATATAAATGTGCTAACATGTTTTATCCTAGAGGCATGGGTTGAGAAGTCACCAGGGAAAACCTACTGAGCTTCATTACTCACTCCCTGCTTTAGAACATTGGTGCTTTTGCAGATGTTATATACTGGGATGTTGAAAAAGGTAAAGTTTCACATGTTTACAACACTAATTCGTGATATTTGGGCTGGTTCATGATGTTGGATGTTGGATCTTGTGGAGTATGGAATTGGGTTACCGTCTTGTAGTCTTTTAGTTGTCTTTCCTCTATTTACTCTTCTTTAGTGTCAGTTTCCTCTATGGTACTCTTGGTTGGTTTATGGTAAAATAAATGGTTGAGTTGTCTTAGATTTTATCATGCATCATTTAGTTGATTAGTTGGTTATGGTTGTTGGTTCTGTGGCATGTTCTAAAAGGTTAAATCGTCCCGCACTTGTTTTGAAACACTTCAGCATTTATTTCCAGCCTTTGGCGCCTTAGTGATGTCACTTAAGGACTAGTAATGACTCATTCTACTCTCAAGACAATGAGGATAAGCATGTAATTACAAATGGTATCAGTTTGTTCGGTCCTTGGGGTATAAATGCAATCAGCTTATTTCTTTCTTTGTGGAACACGTAGTCATCAGTTTTTGTTGGCACCTTGTCATTGAATTCTTAAGTGTCTATTCCTCTGTGGGTCATCATAGGAATGAGTAGGATTGTCAGAACATGGAATGTAGAGCATAAAAAGATGTATCTAAACTTTTTATGTTGAACTTCAAGGTACAAAGGAGTTGGGCACATAAGTTTTTTGGAGACACTTAAAGGATAACAAACCTCATTGTCATGGGTTTAGACAATGAGATGAGCATGACATGCATTAGAGGAATGACTTCCCACAAGGAGTGCATTTTTCAGTTTGAGAAATGGATTATGGTTTGATGAAAAAGTGTGATTTCTGAAAATTTTAAACTTGTTTTTAAATGAATGATTTTGAAAAGAGGGTTGATGTATTTTGAAAATAGATTGATTTTGAAAAGATTGAATTTTTTTTCTAGAAATGGGTAAATGTGGAAAAGCTTGATGGTTGGAAATAAATGTTGTGATAGTGATGTGATAGAAATTGAAATTCTATGCCTTCAGTTGCGAGGAAGTGAGACTAATGGCATGAGTGGTTTGTATAGAAAATGGAAACCGTTAGGCATTGTAGAAACCAAATGGAAGAAACTGTGGAAAATGTGGTCACACCTGAGCCGTAGGTGAACTTGAAGCTAGTAAAAAGTATAGATCAAGAGTTTCAGGCTGTGGACATGAGAAATCAAAGGGATGAGTCAGGGCTTGTAGACCATTCTGTCCAGTTCCAGAATCAGAATCCACCCATATTTTAGGGTGATTCTGAAACAGAAAGGGCAGAGGTGTGACTGATTAGGATGAATTGTATCATTGATTTCATTGGCACACTAGAAGAACTTAAAGTAAAGTTGGAGATGTATATGCTGGAGGATATTTCACGATAGTGGTGGGAGATAGTGGGGCAGGCTAAGCTGGAACAAGACCTGGGCTGGGAGGAATTTGAGAAATTATTCCACAAACAATTCTATCCCCACACATTCAAGATCCAGAGGATGAAAGACTATTTTAGCCTGATGTAGGAGAATCTCTCTTTCATGGAGTATGCAGCTAAATTCATGAATTTTGGGCACTTTCATTTGATGTTTCTGCAAGTGCGTCACTGAAGGAACACATCTTTGAATCAAGGTTGTGACAGGACATTCGCTCGAAGATAGTTGTGGTCTATATTACAGATTATACAAAAATGATAAAAAGATCAACAATAGCTGAAATAGAATTCTCAGGAGTTATGGGACGGGGAATTATGATGATACCCACGGGAACAGGTGGGAACATTAATCCTGGGAACAAGTGGAAGAGGGAATCCTACTTCGAAGGAGGGAGTGTGAATCAAAATCAGACAGCTAGATTGGTGAATCTTCATCCACGGCACATGATGAAAGCCGGGTGTTTTCAATGTTTCTCAATTCATCACATGAAACTAGAATGTACAGCACTTCCGAGAGCATGCCACAACTGAAACAAGATGGGGAATCTTCAGCGATATTGTCACAGTTCTCCACGGTCGGGTGTTCATGACACTTCTTAGGTGTCGCAAGAATCTTATGCTTTGACAGGGCGAGGACAGAAAAATCAGTCTCACCAGTAGAACATAGCTACCTATGGGGATTCTAGGAATACGAAGACTCCTTAGGCAGGGTGATCTCAACAAGGAATCAAGGATCAAAGTGCAGCAACAAAAAAATTGTATGGTGAGGAACATGTGATTGTGGATGACTAGTTCGGACCGCCTATGGTGAGAGGTACGATTCTTTTGAATTCTACCCTCTTGTAAGTGTTTTTTGATACTGGTGCATCACATTCTTTTCTTGCTTCTCGTATTGCTGGTTTTCTGAACATAACACTTGAAATGATTCCTTTTGTGATAAAACATCAAACTCCTCTCGGTGAAAGAAAATGTAGAGCCTTCGTGTGTAGAGCATGTTCTATAACCATTGATGGAGATGAGATGAAATGGGATTTCTCAGAGTTGGAGATGGATGTATATGATATAATCCTGGGTTGGATTGGTTGACAGATTTCAGGTCTCACATCGACTGTTATAGCAGAACAATTAGTTTCATGACTGAGGATGGCGTCGAGTTTTTCTTTAGAGAAGAAAGAGTGGTGAAGTCAGGGGCAACGGGCTTGTTGGCACTAGTAGTGGAAATGATCTCTTACCAGTTATCTGTGTTAAAATTGGAATCAATGGACGAGATCACAAATAATAGTTTTCCAGTAGGCGTGGATCAATTTCCTGATGTCTTTTCTTGAAAACTTCTCAGGGTTACCACCTGTAAGAGAAGTGGAGTTTACGATTGATCTTCTTCTAGGGACCAGTCCTATCTCACTTCCATGTCATAGGAAGGCACCAATATAGTTAAAGGAATTGAAAGTGCAGTTGGAAGAACATGAAAACAATGGTTGTATTTGGCCAAGTGAGTCTTCGTGGGCAGTACCAGATTTGTTTGTAAAGAAATCAGATGGAACCTTGAGGCTATATATCGATTATCGTAAACATAACCAAGTTATGATAAAGAATATATATACACTTCCATGCACTGATGACCTGGTTGATCAGTTTAGGGGAGATTAGTGGTTCTCTATGATTGTCTTGTGGTTTGGATATCACCAGTTGTGAGTTTGGAAGGAGGATATTCCGAAGACAGCCTTCAGAAGTATATATGACCACTACGAATATTTAGTCTTTTCTTTTTCGTCTTATTAATTCACTAGTAGTCTTTATGGCATTGATGAATCAGATATTTCAGCGATATCTGGATTCTTTTGTTGTTGTGTTTGTGGATGAAATATTAGTGTATTCAAGAACAAGGGTTGAGCATGGAAAACACTTGGCGAAAGTGTTGGAAATATTGAGAGACCATCAGTTGTATGCCAAATTATCAAAGTGTGACTTTTGAATACAAGAGGTATGCTTACTGGGCCATGTTGTTTCTAAAAAAGGTGTTTTTGTGGATCTAGAGAAGATAGAAGTTGTTCTTTCTGGGCAACCGCCGAAAAATTTCTTTGAAATATGAATGTTTCTTGGTCTAGCTGGTTATTACTAACGCTTTGTGCATGACTTCTCACGACTAGATTCACCTATTACAGCATTTCAAAAGAAGAAAAGTGCATTTCAATGGACTGAGGAATGTCATATATCCGATCAAGAGTTGAAAGTTCACCTTACATTAGCACCCATCTTGATTTTGCGGGAATCAGGACATGGGTACGTGGTGTATTTCGACACTTCAGGATATAGGTTTGGAAGTGTTCTCATGTAAGAAGACCATGTTGTTTCTTATGGCTCAAGACAGTTGAGAGTGCATGAAAAGAACTACCCAACACATGATTTGGAGTTAGGTACAGTTGTTTATGCCTTAATGACTTGGCGTCATTATCTCTTTAGTGAGAAATTCACTATGTTTACAGATCATAATATTTTGAAGCATATTTTCTCATAGTGAGATTTGAATTTGAGGCAAAGTAGATGGATGGAGTATCTTCAAATTTTCGACTTTTACATGATGTATACACCGGGTAAGGGCAATTCGGTGGCCGATGCGTTAAGCAAGAAGTTGTATACTCAGTTGGCGCAAGCAGCTTTAGATGAGTGGCAGTTGATGTCGATCTTATCCGATATGTGTATGGAATGTGAAGACCGAGATGATGTTGCGGTTTTCATTCCAGTTGTTCTTGTTCCTGATTTGATAGAGATAGTAAAGGAGGCACATGTATCCAATGTAGACTGTGTTGCAATGAGTTCAAAACTTAATGGTGGGGAGACCATTGAGGGATGAAAGCTACATGGAAGTTCAGTTTTGGGGTTTTGAGATCAGATGGTTATACCTTTAACTGCTCAGGAACAACTTTTTCATGCTTAACACCATTTCAGATGGGCTATTCATCCATGAATATAGAAGATGTATAAGGAGATAAAGGCACAATTTTGGTGGAGCCATATGAAACGAAAGGTTGCTGAATTTGTTTCATGGTGTTTAACTTTTCAGAAAGTTAAAGCAGAACATTAGCAGCCATCGAGTATGCTTCAGTCTTTACCAATTCCATTGGGGAAATGGGAGCACATAGCTACGTATTTCATTATAGGCCTCCTAAGAATTGTTCTAAAGCACGATGCCGTATGGGTGATAGTGGATAACCTTACCAAGTTGGCCCATTTCATCCCTATTGGTGAATCTAATATGGTGGGGGATCTGTCTGGAATCTATATTCGAGAAGTTTAAAAGAGACATGGCATACCAGTTTCAATCATGTCCGACTGAAATCTGAGGTTCACATCTCATTTCTGGCGATCCTTACTGAAAGCCGTGGGAACTCAGTTGAATATGAGTACGACGTATCATCCTCAGACAGATGGACAATCCGAAAGGATGATATAGACGTCGAAAGACATGTTGTGGGATAGTTTAATGGATTTTGGTGGCACGTGGGAAGAGAACTTGCCTTTATTGGAGTTCTCATATAACAATAGCTATCAGTCCTTGATACACATGGCTCCATTAGAAGCATTGTATGTGCATCATTTCCATTCTCCAATTTGTTGGGTGGAAACAGGTGAGACTTCCCTTGTTGGGCTGATCCTTGTCCAAGAAACAACAGAGAAGATTCAGTTTAAAAAGAAGAGGATGAAGACTGCACAGAGTCATCAGAAATCTTATGCAGATCATCGCTAATGACCGTTATCATTTGAGGTGAGTGATCATGTCTTTTTGAGAATCTCTCCAAGGCTTGGACATTGTCATTTTGGGAAGCAGGGAAAATTATCTCCTTCATATATATTCCCTTTTGAGATACTGGAATGGGTTGATGAGGTGGCGTATCAGTTGGCATTACCACCATTGTTCAGTGCAGTGCATAATGTGTTCCATGTATCTCAATTGATAAAGTATCAGCCCGATCCTGGCCATGTGATCAGATGGGATCACATTGACCTAGAGCCGAATGCTTTGTTGGTACATATTCCGATGTGGATTGTGGATAGGCAAGATAAAGTCTTACATGGAAAAAATCATCTGTCTAGTGTGGGTTTTTTTGGCAACATAGGCAAATTCAGGATGAGACTTGGGAAAACGAGAAAGAAACGAAAGAGCAGTGGATAGAACTCTTTCAGGTAAGCGATGGTTTTCTACTTTCTGGGGACATAAATGCTAATGGTGGGGAGAAATTTGTACCCCCGGTTTCTGGTAAGTAACCATTGTTTTATGTTTTTTAAGTACATTAATAACATGAGAAATGGTTGGGAATGTTTGGATACATTTAAAGTGTTAAAGGGAAAAATGTGGGGACGCACGGGCTTTGCACGGGTTTCCCAAACCATGCGGAAGCCGTGAAGGTGATGGTCACTTTGGACAGAGGAGATTGCACGATGTGCGCACGGTTTTGGAAAATCGTGCAAGGAGTCCGTGCGGAGCGCCCCTTCCTACCAGTGACTACCATACAGTTAGCGCATGATTTGACTAATCATGTAATGTAACCGTGCGCGGGGTCAATGTAGATCCTATTATAAAAGATCTAATTTTTTTTAATCTTTAAAACCACTATTTTTTTCTCCTAGATGGCCCTAACTTGGTATTTCTCTCTGTTGAAGGTGGGAGAACACTTACCAGGTGTTTTGGAAGTGATCCGGAGGTTTTCCTTGGCATTTAAGGGACAGTTGATCGAGGTAAGCCTTGTTTCCATTAGTTTTTTTAGATATCATTGTTCCCTCTTGATGGATCCTTAGATATATGCCCATGGTGGGTAGATCTATGGTAGTGGATGACTTTTATGTCAGGTTTTGGTTTTGTTGGTACTAGGGGAAGGAATCTAAGGAGGTTTGGGGGAGTAGCTGACTATGTTTTATTGGCGTTCTTCGTCTGTTGGTTGGTTTCACCTAATTTGATCAGGTAGGTAGCTTCACTCCTGATTCCTCTTTCTTAGAACTTGAATGCATTGTTTCAAATTGTTTTGCTTCCATGAAGTGGTTTTTTATTTGTTGTGAAAGAATGGTTGAATCCCCTTTTTATTAACGGGTGATGGAAATTTTGTGATTTCGGAATGTGTTGGTTAATGTGAATATAAAATGGAGATTTTAACTAGTTATGGTTATTCTTCTTGAAAGAAATGGTTTGCAATAAAAGGTTTAATTCTTTATTGAAATGTTTTGAACAAACATGGTTTTGGCATGGATTTTCATGGGTTGTGGTGTGTGTTCATATGCATTGGGATGGAAAAGGTGAGAAGTACCCCCATCAAAAGTTTGGGATTGATAAGTGAGAGAAGTACCCCCATCAAAAAGGTTGGGATGGATAATGGCGTGAAGTATCCCCGTCAAGGTAGTCCACTAAGTGAAAGCTTAGTGGAAGGATAACTCACCAATCATGAGTATAGAGAGGTCCAGGATGCATGCATGGTTGGTTGTGTGGATTTGTGAAATGTAATGAATGTGCCAAAATGGAAATCTGAATTTGATTGGAAAATTTTCTTGGTTTCTTTTCTTGAGAATGATGGTTTTCTTAGGAAAATTGTTTTGACATGGAACTTGTTATATTGTGAACTATTTTGGAATTGTTTTATATAGATTGTTTTTTATAAATGTGCTAACATGTTTTATCCTAGATGCATGGGTTGGTAAGTTATCAGGGAGAACCTACTGAGTTTCATTACTCACCCCCTGCTTTGTCACATTGGTGCTTTTGTATATGTTATATACCGGGATGTTGGAAGAGGAAAAGTGTCACATGTTTATAGAACTACATTGTGATACTTGGGCTGCTTCGTGATGTTGGAGCTTGGAGCTTTTGGAGCATGGAGTTGGGTTTCAGTCTTGTATTCTTTTAGTTGTCTTTCTGCTGTTTACTCTGATTTAGGGTTTGATTCTGTTGTGGTACTCTTGGTTGGTTTATGATAAAATAAATGGTTGAGTTGTCTTTTCTTTTAACATGCATCATTTAGTTGATTATTTTTTTATGGATGTTGGTTCTGTGGCATGTTCTAAAAGGGTAAATCGTCCCCTATTTGTTTTGAAACCATTCAGCATTTTTTTCCAGCCTTTGGCACCTTGGGGATATCTCTTAAGGCCTAGTAATGACCCGTTGTACTCTCAAGCCAATGAGGATAAGCGGGTCATTAAAGAACTCAAACAGTATGATCATACCCTACGAATCCCTTTTATCTGTGATTCTTAGGGAGATAGTATCACTATTATTTTACATTGACCACGATTATTCTAAGATCCAACAACTAAATCTTAATAAAAACTGTGTATGGGATATGTTAAGCTCATCGAGATCACATCCCAAACCATGTAAGCTGAACCACCCCATCAATGTCCGACTATTGTTCACTATACTCTTATGAGGTTTTCTGGTGTATTAATGGGATATGTATCAAGAACCTAATAATATGAATATTTATATTTTATAGAATAATGAATAAGTTTTAATTTGTTTAGTATTAGTTTATAAATGATTTTTGATTTTGAAACAATAATACAAAAATTATATTTTTAGGTAATTTTCAAATTCAATTAAGTCATTAATGACTTAATGGAATTTTGAAATAGGTAATATTTAATTAAAATTTTATATTTATTAAATAAATTTTATTAAATAAATTGTTATTAAATATATATGATCATATAATTTTTATGAAGTCAAATGTAATTTTCATAATGGTTCAAAAATTGTTTTTGTATGAAACCTCAGTATTTCCAAAAAAATACCGATTATTAATTTAAAATTTAAAATAACATATTTAGAAAATTATTTGGGTAAAATAAATATTAGTTTGGAATCATAACATCTAAATTTTCCAATGGTGAAATTCCTATAATTTTCCGAGACAGTTGAATTTTAGGGTAAAAATTTAATATTGTATAGATATATAGTGTGTGTTATGACAACATGATGACACAAAATTATGTACTAAATACTATACATGGTATAAAAGAACAAATTTATGTTTAAATGTTAATATAATGTTATATTAAGTTTATTTTATCAATTTTATAAGTACATTATGAATCCTTCAAAACCTATAATATATTTTAAGGTTTTAAAATCATTTATTTATAAATATGAATTACTTCCACATCATCAAGGGTTTTATTTTAAAAATTTAGGACCTTAGACTAATAAATTAATTAATAAAACCCCAATTTTTTAGAAATCATGGTAGAAAACGATGTTATGGTTTTTAGTTTTTGTTATTTTATTAGAGTCTCAAACCTATGTTTGGGAAATGATAACACATTCCCCACTCGTTTCCGATATAAACCCACCCAAGATCCCATTTCTCTTGAAAAAAAACCTTTTATCATGTAATTAATCTTCTATACCCTCTCTATATTTGTCCCATGGTTTCCCCAAGCTCTCAAGAACCTCCTCCAAAGAATTTGGAATCACCCTCTCATGGTAGGGGATCCTCTAATTCTCATATTTATTCACGTTTCTTCATTATCTTATGTATTTTATCTCCAATTAAAAATAATGGTATATGTTATTACATATACCCTTTATTGTTAATTTTAGGTTTAAATAATCAGAGTCCATGTTAAATCTCATTAATCCCTCCCATGAACTTTATATACACCTGTTACCATGGTGAAATTTATTAAGGGATCCTCTGCTTCTCCTCTTCATTTTAGTTTATTCATTATCTTATGTATTTTATATCTAATTAATAATTATGGTATATTTTATTCCATATAACCTTACATTAAATTTTATTTATAAATTTTGTGATACCCCTTTCACTATCATTAATCCCTTCCATAAATATTTATACACCCCTATTATGCTCACAAAATTTCACCACGATTTTCCATGACAAACTATTATGTAGTGAATACCCATATGCATTTCCTAACAAAGTTGTTAAAAATCAGGAACACATTGTTATTTGGTTTGGTACATAAATGTTTATTCCACACATGTTAAACATGGAATAAAATTTGATGATAAATGATTCCATATATTATTATCTATGTGGCACACTTAAGCAGGGGAATAGTGCGCCCAAAATTATATACCACTCCAATAAATTGGGTAATGTTTTAGTCTCATGAGACTTAATTAATGGGATAAGGGAGTAAAATTAATATATCAAAGGGATTTTATATCATGTTTTCATGGAATTTATCCTTGAAAATTGTTTATGGTGTAGTGTCTTATGTTTTTTTCACAGTTCCCATGTTGCCTTTTATGATTTTCTTTTTATATCTGCCTCATTACTCATATTTATGATTATCACTCCTTGTATTCCCCATTTATTTTCCATTTATCTAAAATGTATTAAATTCTTCATGTTATGCCATATTTATTCTTTTACTAGGATTTATATATCACCCCTTTCTTCTGTGTTCCCTCTAGTTATCCCATGCAGTTTTAAGTACGATGGAATAACATGGTCATGTTAAGGAAGTTTTCAATAAATATAATGTTTTATATATTTATGTTATTATGTAATGTACTTAATTACAAAAGATACTAGACCTTTCTATCTTCTGGGTATGATTATGTGTACTCTTATGTAATTAATCAGGAGTTAATGTGTAATAAAGAGTAGGTTTGTCATAATGTGTGGCATTTTCTATATTGCTTGGGACTCAATGTCATAAAAATATCAGATGGTGTGTGAACTTTGGTGGTATCCCATGTATTTATTCCCAATATAATATAATTATTACTCATGGATACAAAACTGGGTGTGTCTATGGGTCAAACACTATGTTTAGCAGAACCACAATGCTTAAGTTTGGAAGTGTACATCCCATGAATTGTTTTTGGAAATTATAGTGTGTATTTGATATTACAGGTATTTTTCGAACAAAAAAAATTAAACTTTGACATATTACTAACATAGGGTGTCCTATAGATTCCATGGGGTATTTGAATATTAGGTAAATTCATGTGGTTTGGGACCACACTACTCATTATACTTGTGGTACATGCTAGAGTGAATCATAAGTTCAATAGGCCATATACCCCAATGGAGAACACCAAGTAATGTGATCCCAAACAATATAATTATATAATTACATGCATGGATACTGATCGACACTCACATTCCATGTCTTTAAGAACACATGTTATTTAATTTATATACTTCAGTGTTTTATGTTTCCTCGCACATGGGTGTCAGAATCAAATGAGTAAATATTATATTCTATGATATTTTAGAAAATTTCCTAATGGTTCAATCCTATTCGTCATAAAAGACTGTTAATAATAATTCATTGGTTGTTTGAGGATCTTATATCCACAAAGGCAGTGATTGGGTTTAGGCATAGAATTCTAAGTAGGTAGGGTTCGTGTTCCCCATAGAGATATGTTGATGATAGGATACAGATCAACCACATGAATCCAATAGTTGGTAAACCCCTACGAGTATGGCACATGCATACCCTATATAAATTAATTTAGCTGTGGTTTCAATATACCAACAATCTTCTTGAATTCTCCTTCCCTAGTGAATGTGCATGCCCTAAATCCTCATTAGGAGCCTTGTACCTTGTATTCTGACTGGTATATCTATAGAATCATGTGGCCCGAAGGCCTTGGGGTGGCCCTAAGGTCTTAAGGTGGCCCGAAGTCCTTGAGATACAACTAGCCCGAATGCCTTGGGTGGCCCAAAAGCCTTGCAGCACCCGAGGACCAAATCAGTGACCCAGAGGCCCATATAGATGAATAGTTCCAGCTATTATAGTACCAAAAAGTACCTGCAACATTTCTTTCTACAATACTGCTACAACACTACTATAGTAACCTAGAAATATTCCTTCTACAATACTACTACAGTACCTCAAATATGACATATTTCATGGATTTCTACATCCAACATTATGTGTCTTCTGATGTTCTATGTGTCCCAAGTTTCTTTTACACTACAAAACATTATGGAGTTTATCTAAGGAGATAAATGTTTCATTATAATACTTTATTTCTAGTTATTTATATTATATTGGTATTTACTTAAATTTATAATCCAAATTGGGTTTTGTATTTTTTTATTTTTCTTGAAGTTCCCAATTAGGTATGTTTATACTCACCCCACTAAAGGATTTGTGCCAAAAAAATAATGTCTATGTCGATGATTCACAACATAGCCAGGAATATGGTGGTTATAAATATAGTGGAGATGGTAATGTTGATTATTAATAGCATAAAATAGATTTTGAAAGTTAAAATTATAGTGGGTGGCTATTCTAGTAGACCTTATGGAGAGGATGCATTTTCCATTTCTTTTTTAATGACACCCAAAGGCTTTATTTATATTATTATTACTCTCCATGGTGTCCTAATATGGGATCATGAATTTTTTTGTTAGTTATTTTATAAATTCATTGTTATATAGTTTAGATTAGATAAATATATTTATGTTGGTTATTATATATATCATTTTTTTAGTATTACATATTTCTTTCAGGTTGATAGAGCCTAAAAATCCCATGTATATTATGCCTTGTTAGTGCTAGTATCCAGCCTCTGACCTATTGGAGGTAGAAATTGGGTGGAACACTCATCTTAACATTGGACTGGGTGGGGTCCTGGGGACTTGGGTGAAGTTATAGTAATATTATAGTGGGTTATTCTAAGGGAAATACATTGGACTTAGTGGTCGTTTGAGGACTATATTATATATTTATGGGAAATTGTGTAAGATATTTTTTAGTTTGATATTTGGGACAGGGAACCCAATGTTGTACTATTGAGTAACTTATACATTAAATAGAACTCTAATAAAATTTGGATTGACATAAAACACTATGGAATATATAGTGTGGTATAGTTAAGATGGAACACACATAAAATAATTCTAAATTGTAGTTTTTATATAATTCCTTTATTTCATCACCCTTATAAGGTCTGGTGCACATGGTTGTTTCTTATTAAATATATTATTATACATGTTGATACCAATATCATACATAAAGGATGGATCATAATGACCCAACAGAATGTTTAAGCCTCTAACAAATTATCATACATTCATGCAGATTAGCTGATAATGTGACCTTGTTCTTGAGTGAAAGGGAACTCTTCTAGTATCCAATTATATCAATTTTAGACCCCATAAAATCATACTTGATATAGATTTGATGTTTTATATTATTTCAATGTAATGTATAGTTTTTTATATTCATCATGTTTCACATTTCATTATTCATGGGACCCAAGTGTTGAATTAGTAGGGATAACAATGGGATATTAGCAATTGATTAACCATTCAACCCACCCCCACCCCCACCCCCATGATAGTGAGTTTAGTTAGTTCATAATGAGTGTAATGGAACAGAAGGTCTCCACATGTGAAGATGAACACATGAATATTTTTTCAAAGGTTTTTATGGGTTTTACTTCATTAAGATATTTTTTTATCATCATATATTTTAAAACTATTCCAATATCTTATTTAGTTCATGGGGTATCTAAAATTAGATCTTGATTATAATTATACAGTTTAATTTTTTTTTATAAAAAATGATTCATATATCTTATTGTAACCTATTAAACCATATACATGGTGAAAATTAGTTCCTACAGGTTGAAGGTATGTAAAATTAGAATCATCATTAGTTTTGTGAGGATGGAATTTTTTGGGAAGCATTAAAGAATCACTGAGAACATCCTCAAATCCTCATGATTTAATTTCGAGAAATGAGTAAATGTTTTGTGTTCATGAGACTCAGGGATCAGTTTTTGTGGTCTTTATTATTTACACCTACACATAACCTAATGTAGAAGAATATTTTATTGTAGTTCTTGGATAGTTTCAAAAAAAATAGTTTCATGGTGAACATTCAAGGTATGAGTTTTACATTTGTAAGATATAACATTATTGTGCATTAAATTTAGTATGGTAATTTAGTGGTTGCTATTTTTTATGATTTATCCCCTCATGGTATATATGGTTTGAGTGGTGAAGTTGTATTATGGTAGTTGATACCCTTATAATAAATTTATTCCCTAGATGAGAGAATAGATATTTGAATATCTAGCATCCAATGTGGGGTTTTTTTAAGGAAGAAATATTCTCATACTATCTTCCTAGTTAATTTTTCATAAAGGTTTGGAGTATGTTTTGATATTTCATTCTTCAATAATTGTATCCCCATGAGGCACTTGTATGGTATTAAAGAGCTATATTTCAAACTGTGATCAATCTGCGGGGTATGCCACATGAATAATTCATTTTAACCAATAATTTATGTTTCTGTTATTGTAAATCTAACAATGTTGTGAATGGTGTTTCTCTTTTGGGTATAGGTTTATTTTTTCTCAATATTTTCGAAGTGGTATCCAAGAATCTGGAGATCATACAGAAAGTTCGTATAAGTAGGTCATGACCACCCACATTAGATTATAGAGGAATGGTCACTGATAATATATGGGTTTGTTGCATGGTTTTCTAAGGAGTTCGGTTCCATTTCATGATATGAACATTATACAATTTCATAAATAGAAACCAAAACCCATCTATGTTATATTTAGTGATTAATGAATTCTTGTTTTGGATTAATAGTTGATATTTTGGGACTTCCACTAATGGTAGGGAAAGGATCAATTTTTATAACTGGTGAAGTCCTTATGTTTGGTGTTAGAGATATGTTATATGAACACTATCAAGTATTTATGAGGATTTGAGGCAGAACTCAATGAGATTTTCCTAGAAGTTATTTTAGGAGTTAGTTCGGGATCTATAGTTGATTCCAATGTAGTAGGGACTTATTAAGATTGAAAGTTTTCATGTGGTAGTTTATGATCTCGTCCATGACTGTGGGAAGGATAATTCCCTAGGAGTAGATACTCCTTTTAATTAACCATATCCATGTTGATGTAAATGTTTCATTTTTTTATTCTTAGGACAATTTTGGGAAAATTTATACATAAAGGAATTGAACAATGTATTTTTCTAAGATTCATAGAATGTGACATTATGCTTCCCTTGAGGAATTAATATGGTCCAAGCTTGTTCAGCTCATTCTAGTTAATAATTGAAACATATACGAATGAATTTATAAGAAAATAGGTAGTATAAATGATAATTTTCTCTTATTCTTATGAATATTTTATTTAGAAAACGTTTTTATTTATTTTATTTGATAAATTATTTAAAGGTGGTGAGGATGTAGCAATAAGAGTTCATCCATGGTTAAAACATTTATTATTTTTGAGTATCAATTTATTAGCCATCTAATGGGTTAAATTAGTATGTTTCCATATAAAATGACCTCAATCAACTTTTTTGATAGTTTCATTGATTTAAGGAAACTATTTTTACCCAGGGGTGAGTTTTGGTGGTATTTAAAGATAATAAACATCTTGATAATATTTTATAGTAATTTAATATTTATCCCTTATCCAAAAATATATATATTTATATCCTAAAAAGAATATCTTATAGTAATTTTGATATTTTGGTTGTGTTTTGTGTGTGAGATTTTTTTAATGGAAGTTATAAAATTCATTGGAGTTTCAAACCTAGATTAGTAAAATTCAAATAATTTCTCTAAAAATTCATATTAGATACACCCTAAACCTAAACCTTACTATATAAACTTGTTTTTAATCCTCTTATAAGGGTATTAGTAGGAATAAAACTAGATGTATTATAAAGAAGTAGCCTTCAAAATTTCATAATATAGAGTTTTAAGTCAAGAGTTGAATCTCCAACATTAGAGGATATTTATAGGTTTAGTGCTTTATAGAATTAGGTCATAAATCATACCCTACAAAACCATGTAATAAATGTGTAAATCTCCAATCAGTATCCATTTTTTCTAAACTATAAAACATTTGAAACAAAACAAGACTTAGTTTCATGAAAAATATTCATAACTTTCAACTTGAACTATTTTTTTCCCTAACCCATCATTAAATCATATGATTTTTTTTAAAAAAAATGGGACAATTACATAAATATTAGTATGTTACATTAAAATAATAAAACCATTAATCCAATAAAAAACATGAAAACTTACGAAAACCCTTTTCATGATAATAGAATTTTCACCTAGAAAGTGAATTATAATTATTTTAACGATATCATTTATATTTTATTTTGAAAATAAATGATTTCCATGAAAAATAATCATAAATAATAGTAAATTAATTTAGGTTTCTGGGTACATCATCTCATATAACCCTTAAAACCCCTTATAAATTAGAATAACCATAAGGCGAACATCCAATATAGTTCTCTAGAGAAAATAATAATTACCCAATGAATTCAACCTCTATTTAAGGGAACCCATCATATAATCTATAACATGCTCACTTAGAAAGCTTTGGTCACACCCATCATAAAAAATTTCCCAGAACTATATCATGAATAAAATATTTTATGTTGGTCAGTACAATCTAGTAAGCATTTGAGTATTCTTATGATTTTCTCATTAACTGTAACATTTATTCGCAGAGAAATCATAGTATTCCAAATTTCATTAAACCTAAGAAACATTTCATAAATAGGTTCATCAAGAATCATTTTAAAGTTATCATATTTAATATTATATGTGCTAAGTCTTTTTTCATTAACACCAGAGGTTCCTTCCTATGAAATAGATAAATTGTCCCAAACACCAGAGGTTGTTTTACAAGCCTAAATTCTATTAAACACTTATCCTCATAATGAAAAATATAGGGAATTCATGGGTTTGAAATTATAATTATAAGTATCCTTAGATGGGTCATCCAAAATATTCTTATTAGTGTCAATAATCTTATATTCATCTATAATTGAAGACCAAATCTCAAAACCCAAACTTTCGTGGTGCATTTTCATTTTGATTTTCCATTTTGCATAATTTGTTCCATTAAATTATGGAGGTCTTTTGGTAGCAACGCCTTCCAATCTATTATCCATTACAATGAAATAGATTTCTAAAAAAAATGGATGTTTAAAATAAATAGAAATTTAATGATCTTTTAAACACAACTAAAATCATATTTGAAAAACATGTTAAAAAGGATTCATAATTTTATAAACATTAACATGAAAACAACCTCTGATATAAAATTTTAGTCGGAGTAAGACACTGAATATGGGGGTTAATTGAGTTCCGATAAAAATTTCGGTTAAAAGTACTAGTCAAAATATTTCTTCAGTTAAAACTAAAATATGCCAGTTAACCAATATAGTAAAATTATAATAGTTTTACTATTAAAATAGTGTCTCAAAATATTGATTAATTCTCAGTTATAACAACATGAGATAATCATACAATTTTTTAAAATATTTTAATAAGTGAAAATAATTTTAACTGTTATCCAATTCTAACTATCAATGTAAAATTTTGTTTTCTAAAATATGACTTAAAATAATGAATGACTAAATCGAAATACATTGAAGACAAAACAAGTTGTTCAGTCTCAATATGACACCTAATCCAATCTACTTGGTGAGCACCTCCCACCAAGAAATATATATTAAAATATTTGATCTACACCCTTGAGCAGGGTTAATAATAGTGCCTGAAATTGTCTAGGTTGCAAGACCTCTTCCACTATTCTACATGGGAAAATTGACAGCCAAGACACATAGTAACTCTTCCATTGATCTAAGTGGGTGAAAAAGGTGTAGAAAGATATTTGTGTTGGGATGTCTTGTATCCTCTAGTTCAGTGTAGGAGAAATGGTGTGTTTTAATACAAACACACACACTACTTGAAATGTAATGAAACCATGCATAATAGAGAAAAATGTAACGAGATAGAGTTCAAAAGGATCCGCGTGTCATGAAATTCATCTTTGGACTCATTGTATACAATAGATGCAATGTTCTAGTCCTCTCATAAAAATTGAGTATCATGACTCAAGTGTCCTATTTTTCATTTCACTGAGACATTCCTCTTCTCCTTTGAGTTGCTGCAATAATTATTTCTTGATGTTTCATAGTAGGTTATTCTTGGTTTATTTCTTGTAATAATTGATAATTATTACTTAGGTAAATATTTTAATGTATGGGTGTTCTTATCTTTTTTCATGAAATCCACTACTATATATGTTTTCTCCAAGTCCATACTTTTACTTTTTATTTTGGTTGTTTTTGTTGGAGCTGAAAAGATGTACTATCTCAACACCTTATACCTTGTTCTGTCTACTGAAAAGATGAAAAATGATCATTAATTATATCAGTGCCATTAAATGAATCAAATATGACAATTTGAGACAACGTTTTTATATAATTGAAAAATACCGAAAAATAGTTAACTATGGTATGGTTTCACATTTTCAGAGAGAAAATCATAGTGATACAATCAAAGTGATATAGAAATGGTAAGATAGTTATAGTTTAATGGTTTTATTATGATTTGGAACTAGTAGCACAGTTGCGGTGTTTGGCCCGTTGTGAATTCTGGAATTGGTATTAAGACTACGATGTCAAGTAAATGGTGTCTATTCTATTTTAAAAATTCTAAATGATGTCTTATTACAGTGTCCTGGAAACGGTAGAAAGGAAAAGACATGAGGTCTTTTGAAAAAACATGGAACCAGTAGCATGCTTATGGTATCACATACTTTGTGATAATCTGGAATCAATAGAAAGGTTACAGTTTCATAGACTTTTCCCAATATCAATAAGTTTTCATAAGATGAAATATTCACATAATAGATTAAGATTTAACATAATCATTTTAAAACATGAAATAAAATTACTAAACAAAGTTTACAAGATTAAAACATGATTTGTGAGAATTAAAACATGAGTAATCCAATGATCTCTTAATGTGATTTGTGATCATTAAAACATGATGAGTCCAAAAAATATCCCAACAAAATTTCTGAGAATTAAAACATGTGGGATCCAACAATCTCTCCCTTTTTTATGATCACAAATGATGGTGTTTCCAAGGAAAAAATTAGAATGAAATAAATGGAGTACATTTCCAATCAAGATATTAAAGAATATATGTAATAAATAGAATAAAGGGTAATTATTTTCCCTTATGTGTGCTCCATATTATTTATCCCCCTTAGAGTATCAGCACTATCTTCACTAAGATGAGAAATCAGATCATGTGTATGTTTAAGTATTTTCTTCATATCTTCATCCATAGTTTTTAGATATTTCACTACATCTCTCAAAATCTTGTTCCCAGTCTGAACTTATTGAGTTTCATAAAGCATATTCGATTGAATGTAACAAATAGTTTTCTCTAATAGCAGTGAAGCATCCTTTTCACTATGGTTTATCAGAGGTGTAGGTTGAGACTCTAACAGCTTCCCAAAGCCAAACAACAAGTTTTCTTCAAAACTTTTCAGATCACTTTTACTCACAAAATCAAAATATTCATGAGAAGATTCAAGAATAGGAATTGAAATAGGTTAATATTCTTTAGAAGAGGATACATCTATGATGGAAATTTATTTTAATTAAAACATGATGGAAATATCTATCCCTTTTATTGAGGCCTATTGGGCATTATACCCAATAAAATAACTACAAAACCAAAACCAGGTATCTAGAGAACTTTGGTCAACAGGATTTGGAAGTTGAGTAATTTCTATATTGGGGTGCTACTCCCCCTGAATAGGTGAATCTCTTTTTAGGGATAAGGGATTTAGTCTCTTGACCCATAAAAATATTCTCAACTATTTCAGGTTCACCAATTTCTTCTATAGCTTTCTAAAATGCATGTTACATGTTTTCTTTAGCAGATAAGGTTATTTATGGTTCACTTTGTTCTTCAGACTATTCCACATCAGTAGGATCTTCTCCAATAGCATGTTCTCACTCTATAGTTGGCTATTCCTCAACAACATGTTCTTCTTATACACTAACCTAAGCTTTATAACAATCTTTAACCTTTTTTACATTAATATACATCATCGTTAGAGAGAGGTGATTTCTCAGGAGATACTCTCACAAAACATTCTCTAACAAAATCATTTGTTTTTTCATCCAGGCATTCCGCAATCTCATAAACATCTAATCTATGATTAGCTACATTTTTAGGTATGGATGGGTTTTCAATAGGATTAAAATACTCATAAAACCTATCATTATCCTCAACCCACAAATTTTTCCATGGAATCCTTCTTATCTTCATTATCCTACAAATTTCTTTAGTGGTACAAAAATCACATTCATCAAGAAATTATATATTCAAGATAACCACACATTTGGATAAAAGAATAGAATAAATGAACCTCGAATAGTAAAGGGAGGTAGAATTTGATGTAGTTTTGATCATATCACACATGTGAAGTATTATATACTTACACAAATTGATTTTGTGTCTATTTTTCATAAGAAGAATAAAAAATACATCATGATATATAAGAGTGTAAAAATACCCTTTTATTCGACAATTAAGTTGTTTAACAAGATTGAGCAACAAACTAGAGTCACCATCAATCTCAGAATTAATTGACCTTATATTATTTATATTTCTAGTAAAACATCCAAGAGACTCTTATAGGATAAACATGTCACTAAGTTGAGGAGGTCCTCTTTATAAGTCCTCAAAAATCACATCATGAGGTATTCCTATGTAGGCATCCAATAACCTTAAAGAAAAGGTGCATCCTTAACCATTTACCTAGCTCTTGACCACAAATCATTCATAGAATTCACGAAAAACATAACATACTGATAAAACTCAAAAAAAAAACTTTTGGAAGATTTTTATTTTCTCCTTACTAAACAAATCCAACCCCCCTATTCAATTATGACTCTTAGAACCAGATAATTACTGGTCAAGTGACACATTGCACATATTTCTATTTCTGGTATGACTTTACGATCCTAGAGACCTGGGTTCAGTGTTTTCATGGACATTATAATTGGAGCCTTATTCTGTTTCTTCCGAGGCCTGCGCTTCCCAGGGGTTGATAAGGATGGATGCTTCATCCTAGGCATTCCACCTGAGCTCATGAAAGATGAGAAGGATGGAAAGTAGATTAAGAGAGACATAGGGTTTCAGTTTTGATAGAGGGGAGATTGAGAGATGTGAAGTGATAGATATATATCATTTAGGGAGTTCAAACATCGCAAAAACAAAAATGTAGTAAAAATAAATAAAACACTCAATAAAAAAATATATGTTTAAAAAGAAATTCTAAAAAATATGGTGAGACCGGTATTACCATTTACTGTGTCAGTTTTACTATGTTACTCGAAACAGCTAAATAGTAAAGAATACGACATTGAACAAAGACAAAAAATTGTGAGATAGTAATCTTGAGATAGTAATATTGATACTGTAAGCTGAGATGGTATACTGAGACCTTAAACTGTTCCATCAAGGTTAATCATACCTAATTCATGTATGATGTAATTCACCCATTTAGAATATAATGTATTAGTGAAAATATCATCTAGATGATGTTCTGTGCTAAAGAATTCTAAAGTAATATCACCTTTTTTATAATGATCTCCAAAAAAGTAATGTCTTACATCAAAATGCATTGTTCTATAATGAGAAATAGGATTCTTTGATTTGTTAATTGAACACGCATTATTACCATTTATTAGGACATTTCTAAATTGATATCGATAGTCTAGAAAGGTGTGGTTCCGCCCTAAAATCTAAGCAAAATAACCACCAGTAGCGTTTTATTTAGCGTCAACAATAGATAATGCAACCAAAATTTTCTTTTTTACAATACCATGAAACTAGAGACTCTCCCAAAAAGTGTCATGTTCTAGAGGATATTTTTCTATCAAACATATAGCCACCAAAATCCATATCTAAATAGCTATCCAAGTCAAAGTATTTTCCTCTTTGATAAAATATACATAAGTTAGAGGTATGTTTGAGGTATTTTAAAATCATTTTAATAGAAATAAGATGCATCTCTTTATGATTTTCTTGAAAACGTGCACAAATACACACACTAAATATATTATCAGGTCTACTAGAAATTAAGCAGAGTAAACTCTTAATCATTCCTATGTGCGTAGTTTTGATCAACTGATTTACCATTATCATAAAGATCCAACTTATAGATGGTAATTATTAGAGAATCATTACTTTTATTATTATCTAAACCAAAAAATTTAAATAAAACCTTTAGTATAAGTACTTTGATTTAAAATAATACCTTCTTTATTTTGAAAGATTTGAAATCCAAGAAAGATTTTTTTTCACCCATCAAACACATTTCAAATTTATTTTGCATCTTCTTTTTAAAAATAATATATCAAGATTTTTTTGAAGATAAAAAAATAATATCATCAACATATATTTTAACAACAAAAACATCTTCAGAAATTATTTTCATTAAAAGAGTAGGATCTGCTATACATTTTGTAAAACCTTTAAAATAAAGAAAACTACTTAGTCTATAATACCAAGATCCTAGATCTGGTTTTAAACCATATGAAGCATTTATTAATTTAAAAATAGTATTTGGAAAATGAGGGTGTGTAAAACCAAGGGGTTTTACAAAAAAGTATCCTCAACTATATACAGATTTATGAATGCACTCTTAACATCCATTTGATTTAGTTTTAATTTTATATGTGTTGCATATGCAAGCCATTTTCTAGTGGCTTCAAGTATAGAAACTAGTGAAAAATATTCCACATAATCAATCCCTTCTTCTTGACTATACACTTGTGAAACCAATCTAGCTGTATTTCTTACTATGGTTCCATATTCATCTACTATGTTTCTAAACACCCATTCAGTTCCTATGATCATGATGTCTTTATGTTTATCTAATTGTTTCTATACTTTTTCCCATTCAAACTAATTTAATTCCTCTTTCATAGCCATCACCCAAAATTCATTATTGATTACCTCATAGATATTTTTAGGTTCAAGTTGTGATAAGAAAGCTTGATGTTCAACCTGATTTCTTAGAGAAGCTCAAGTATATGTTCGTTTGTCAAAATCTACCACAACAAAAACTAGAGGATGAATCTTAAGGTTTCCAACATATCTAAAAAATAATGGACTGGTAATTTCAAATTATTCAATAGTTTTATGTTCATTATGGCTTGAATATGGAGAATTTCCAGAACTAGAAATTTTAATAGATTCCCTCATAATATGGTGAGAAGATTTAGCTTTAATTTCCATATTTGACATATCATCCTCAATATTTTCTAGAGATGTCCTAGGTTCATGTGGATTTTTTTCAACAAATTTTACATGTATAGATTCTTACACACATTTGGTTCTTTTATTAAACCAACTATAGGCTTTATTATAAATTGAATAACCTAAGAAAATTCTGTCATCACTCTTGGAAGATAATATTTCCCAATTATCAATAGTGTTAAGAATATAGAATTGAAAAAAACATTAAATTAGTTTTCCTTGGGTTTTCTATTATTCCAAAAATCATAAATATTTATCTTAAGGATAGGCCTAATTAAGACACTCTTAATTATACAGATTGTTGTATTCAAATTTTCTATCCAAAATGATATAGATAGGTCATAATCAATAAACATGGTTCAATAAATTTCATGTAGGGCGCTATTTTTTCTTTCTATAACTCCATTTCGATGGGTTGTCCTAGGAGTAGAGAAGTTATGAATATAGATTTTTTTTTATAAAAAATAAAAACTCTTGATTTTCAAATTCATGTTCATGGTGACTTATTATGTTTTTCATTAAAATACCACGAAGATTTTATACAATTTTAGAATAATCGGTAAAATGAGATCAAGCTTCACTTCTGTGAGCCAAGATGAAGGTCCAAGTATATCTATAGTAGTAATCTACAAGAACGTAGACACAATTCTTCCCATTAAGACTTGAGACTCTAGAATATCCAAATAAATCCATGTGAACCTACTAGAGATTTGGATAAGTTGAAACTTCTTTCATTGGTTTGAAAGATATTTTTTGATGTTTTCCCTTTTGACAAAGATTTCAAACTTTGTCAATTGGAAAATCAAGTTTGGGTAGATCCTATAATAGAACTTTTCTAGTAATATTTATAAGAGATTTTACATTATAGTGTCCTAATATCCTATGCTAAATCGAAGACTCTTTGTGAAATACACTTAAGTATGAAACATTTTGAGAATCTAAAGAATCTATATTTATATCATAAATAATTTCATCTTTAAAAGAAAAAAAATACTAATTCATTTTTAGAATTAAAAACATTGTAAGAATTATTATCAAATTTAACATGATAACCATAATCACAAAATTGATAAATACTAAGGATATTATATTTTTATCCACCAAAAAATGTACTTTATAAATTAAAACTAAGTTATAGTTAACAATATGGCCAAGGGCTGTTATTTTTTCATCAGTATTTTTAACAAAGGTGATATTACGACCATAAATCTTTATTAGGTTCTTGAAGCATGAGTAATTTCCTATCATGTATCTTTAACATCAACTGTCCATGTACCATAAGCTTTTGTTGTATATTTTCAGGTAGTTTTTTTTATATATGAATCAAATAAGAGATGATTTTGGTACCCAACTTTTCATGGGTCCAGAAACATTTGTAATAAATTCTTTGGGAACCCATATTTTATTAATGGGTTTTCTATTAACAAATTGTAAAGAATTTGAAATGTAAACTCTTTTTGGTCCTAAGAATCTATAAGTAGTAAAACAGTTCCCAGTATTTGAACATGCAGAATATTTGTCAGTTTTTGGAATAAAAATAGTTCTTCCATATTTTTTCACAATGTTTCTTTTTCCAGGTTTCTATCTAATGATAGTAATATACCTAGGTGATACTATTTTACCATGAATTTGTGATAGAGTATTCTTTCTATTGGTAATTTTTATATGTCCTTTTTTAATAACTAAATAGATAATTTATGTTAATTGTTTTCTTTATGAAATTGATAGTTTTTCTCATTTTCTACAGATAGTTTAGATTTAACAGTGGTAGTCAAGGCATGTTGTTTCCATAAAGATTTATATTTATCTTTAAGTTCATTATTGGTGTCCTCTATCATTTTGAAGTATTCAAAAATTTATTCATTAGTAACATTTTTAGAATCTTGTTCATCTCCAATATAGTAAGGAGTTTGTATAGAAGACTCAACAGTCACCTCAGATGTATTTTTTATAAAACACATATTGGGTTTATCAGAGTTTTCATCATTTGAAGACTCTGAGTCACTTGAACTATCCGCAGAAGCACTCCATTTTTCATTCATGGCATTTTTATACTTTCAATTTTTTTTCCTAATATTTATTCTTAAATTTTAACTTGGGACAATAATCCTTTACATCTCTTTTTCTCATACATTTATAACAGATTATTTCACAGGAGGTAACCCCTTTCTTTGGATCCTTTTTTCAATTTCCCTTGTTATCATATTATCCTTTGATGTTAGACTTCCTAAAGAATTTATTTATATAAAAAACATCTTAAATAATATAGATAATTGATTCATTTTCTCATCACTATTGTATGGTGAATCTTTATTACTTGTACTATCAGAATGCGGTTGTATCCTTTCATTTTCTTCAGTTTTGGAAGTAGTAGTTTTGAAGGCCACTGAATTTCTCTTTGGTTCATCTTCCTCTTCCTTGATGAATTTTATTTCTTCATCATACATCATCAAATTTTATATCATCTCCTTTACTGGAAACATTCTAATATCACATGATTCACTAATTGATAGAGAAGTCCATCTCCATCAATCTGGTACGCATCATAGTATTTTCATGATTTTATGCTTGGTTGTAACATCTCTTCTCTATGAAATCATTGTATTCAAAATTTAATTAAACCTGAGATACATTTCATAAATATGTTCAACAAGATTCATTTTAAAGTTATCATATTTAAAAGTATATATGTTAGGTATCATTTCTTTAACACTGGAGGGTCATTCATGTGAGACAGATAAACTGTCCAAAGTTTCATGGGATGTTTTACATGTAGAAATTCTATTAAACTTTTCATATCCTAAAGAACGGTATATGGAATTCATGGATTTGTAATTATTATTATCTATAGCTTTTTTTGGGTCATTCTGTGTATTTCTATCAATAGAAAAAAAATCTTTTATTAATATACAATTGAAGACCAAATCTCCAAACCCATACTTTCTAGGTGCATTTTCATTTTAATTATCCATTGTACCTAATTTATTACATTAAATAATGGAGGTATATTGTTAGCATCTTCTTCCAATATATTATCCCTAACAAAGAAATAAATATTTAATGAATTGGAAATTTAGAGCTAAGAAACATTTAATGATCTTTGAAACACAACAAAAATCACAACTGAAAAAGATGTTAAATAAGATTCAAAATTTTGTACACAGTAACTTGAAAACAACCTCTGATACCAATTGTTGGTCGGATTAGGACACTCAATAGTGTGGTGAATTAGGTTCCTATAAAAATATCTGTTAAAAAGAATAGTAAAAATATTTCTTCAATTAAAATTATAAATGGCTAGTTAAAAAATGTAGTAAAATTATAATAATTATACTGATCAAATAGTCTCTCAGAACATTGATTAATTATTAGTTATAACAATATGATATATTGATAAAACTATTAGAACTATTATAATTCGTCAAAATTGTAATAACAACTATACAAAACTAACTATCAATGTAAAATTTAGTTTTCTAAAATATGAGTAGAAATAAAGAAAGGATAAATTTAAAGACATAGCGGATAAAAAATGTGGTTTAGCCTCAAGTCGAGACCTAATCCACTCCACCTGGTGATAAAATTCCACCAAACAAATATATAAAAATCTTTAATCCCACCCCGGATTCGGGTTAAAAATAGTACATGAAACTATCTAGGTCATAAGGCCTCTTCCACTGTTCTACATAGGAAAACTTTAAGCCATGTCACATAGGACCTCTTCCACAGTTATATGTGGGAGAAAAAAGGTGTAGAATTATATTTGAGTGAGGATATATTATATCCTCAAATTCAATGTAGGGGAAAATGTGTGTTTTATTACAGATACACACACTACTCAAAAAGTAATGAAATAGTACAAAACAGGGAAAAATGTAACTAGATTGAGTTTAGAAGCGTTTGTGTCATGAAATGTTCCTTTGGACTATTTGGATACAGTTGATGCAATGTTCCATTCCGCTTATAAAAATAGATTACCATGAGTCAAGTGTTCTATTTTTTAGTGGAGTGATATGTTTCTCTTCACCTTCGAGTTTCTACAAGGATGCTTCCAAGATGGTTCATAGTTGGATCTTCTTTGTTTACAACCAGTAGGAAGGATGAATTATTCCTTCAGTGTATATTTACATGTATGGGTTTTCTTCTATTTTTTCCTCCAATCCATTACTACATATTTTTTTCCAATTCCACGCCTTTATTTTTTATTTCATGCTCTTGTGTTGGAGCTGACAAGATTCACTATCTCCACACCACGTACCACGTACTGTCTACTGACAGGACTACAAAGGATCATTAATTATATCATTTTCATTAAATGACTCAGATATGAATATTAGAAACAAATTTTAAATTTAATTGAAAAATTCATAAAAATGGATAAGAATAGAATGAAGTCACAGTTGCGGTGAGATAGTCACAGTGAGATAGTTACGGTTCCATGATTGCGTTGAGATCTGGAACACGTAGCACAGTTGCGATGTTTGGTTCTTTTAGAATTATTGAACCAGTAGAAAGACTATATTGTTAGGTAAATGGTATCTAGTCCTTATTCTAAATTCTTAATGGTTCCTTTTTATTGATTCTTGGAAATAGTAGCAAGGAAACAATATCATGTCCTTTGCGAAAATCTGGAACCAGTAGCAAGCTTTTGGTGTCTTAGAATTTGTGAGAATCTGGAACCGGTAGCAATCTTACAGTTTCACAGACATGGCCAAATATCTATAATATTTCTTAAGATTAAATATTCACATAATGGATTAAAATTATACACAATCATATTAAAAAATAATAGAACAAGATTAGGAAAATTTTACAATATTCAAACACGATTTGTGGACTCAATCTGTAACGCCCCGACCCCAGCTACCCAGAGTCGGTGCATTACTTCGTAACATTGGCATGATCACAAAAGATCAAGTCTCGAAAGACCGATTAGTTTAGTATCCTTGGAAACACTAGATACATTCATAAGTCTTTCATTACATCAAAAAGTAAACAAACTACAATAACATGGTCTTCATAGTCCACACTCATATCCTCACTGACTATTCTTGCAAGTCAGTCATAATACACTTCTTTACATCCTGGAAAATATTAAAACATTGAAAGAGGTGAGCTCAGATGCTCAGTAAGGATAACAATATTGCGGAAGATTTTATAAGAAAACATAAGCATTTAAGGCAATGTATAACTAAAACAAAAGCCTTATTGAACTTGAACATCAGCATAATATGGAAAATGTAAAATAAAATAATGCCATTACATACTCACATGGATATTCTACTAGACGAATAATCACATGAAATATCAATAACCACTTTCATAATGATGGAATGTATAATGCCAGACATTCTGAAACATTTTGTCAAGGCCTCGGCCAAGACGTCTAAAATGATTAAGGCCTCGGCCAAAACCATAAATCAAATTGGGAAAGGGCCTCGGCCAATTCCACGTCTAGTTGTCTCATGAGACCTACCGATGCATCGAGGAGCTATAGCGGGATCCACCCGTCACATATTAAGTCCAATACATTCCTCATATGAATAGGTTTAAACATAACATAAATAGTCGTATTAAAACTAGAATACAAAATGTCAACAATTTCTCCATAAACTATGGATGGTATAAAATAACACATCCACAGTCAAATATTTCACAAAATGTTCAAAGGAAGTTTTGTATCATAAATCAATTTCAATTAAACTTAAAACCCATCAAAGGATGTTGACATGGATGAAATCAAAGCTATTTGAGAGAAATATCTCTCCTTTTTGAAATCATTTAAAATTCCCATAATTATAAAATAATACATTTACTTTGAAAATATTCTTATAAGCTCGTTAGGGAAGCTTCGACGAAGTTATAATGGCGGAAAATAGCCGCACCTGCCGTTTAAGTAAAAAAAACATTCTTACCTTAAATTTGTCAAAAAGGTCAAAAAGTACATTGTTTGGAAAATGATGGTAAGATTCCTTTCAAAAACGTATAAGGGTATAAACGACTTTAACCCATTTTCCATTTAATAGTGAAAATGTTTTGAAAGACATTTTTATGAAACATGGATTTGGATGATAACGAGGTCCCAGTAGATAATTATGTATAAACAACCTTGGATAATGAAGAGGTTGTGAAGTAAACCCTTACCTTGTACTTTTCCTTGGTTGGGGTAGGTTAACCTCATGTATAATGGTGAAATAATTGTTATTAAATTATACAAGAATCATATACATTCATATGATATCATATATGATCTTTTAACATTGCTTTGTTAACAATATCTTAGATTTATCGTTGTTTCGGGTGTTAACTTACTCATTTTCTTTTATATGTTTTGTTACGTAAGTCATGTTTTTCATGGATAGGTTGTATCTTATTCATATCCAGAATGATATCATGTCCTTAAACATTATTTTTAAATCATCAAATGATAATTATACTTGAATGGATACGACGGAGAATGAATCTCATCGCGTTCGTGGAGACGGTAGTCCGTACGTACGCACGAGCGACAATATCATTATTTTGATATTAAAATAATATATAATTGGATAGTATATCATATATACAGAATCATTATCATGTTATATTTATTATTTACATGAATTACATATAATTATTATACCCATCTAAATAATAATATATTGAATAACAATTACACCACGACGTGGAGATGGTAAGCCGTACGTACGCACGTATGGTGAAATGTCATTCAAATGATGGGTAGAATACTGAATATGGTTGTTCCATATTTATAATAACATCACATTATATAGAATATACTAGAGTTATAATTTTAGAATTGAAATAATAAACAAAGAGGGAGTGGAAGAAGAAAGAAACTTGAAAGAGGGTGATGAAAATGTTACCTCTTCTTCGGGTTCTTCTTTTTGATTTGATCAAAAGGACTCCATAGGATGGCTTAATGACTAAAGTAAAGCTTCTAGGATGAAGGGAGAGAAGTTTGGAGAGTATTTGGGCAGAGTTTTGCCGAACCAAAAGGCTTGGAAGTGTGAATAAGGTGGTAGAGGTGGGGGCCTTTTATAAGAGGAGAGGAGTGGCTCTTTTGGAAAGATTGAAATGTTACATTATTATACAATGCTTTTCGGATTCTAAAGGTCCCACACTTATATAATTCGTGTCTAATGTGATAAGGGTTCGAAAGCTCCTCATCCAATAGGCTTTGGACAAGTGTAAGCCTTGGATTTTGCATTATCTTCTCATTTTATTTAAATCATTAAATAATGAGGTAATCGCTGCATCATAATGATGTCATAAATAATTTAATTTATTTAATGTCTAAAAATTAAAAAAAAAATACTATGATGTATTAAATCTTTTTAGCTTTCGAATGAATATTTATAGTCAAAATTTGGATCTGTGTAACCCCACTTAAAAACTGTTTTAGTAAAACAACTCATGTTTGTGTCAATTTAATTTTACCATTAAATAAATATATATTAATGTCATTTTCCAACTAAAGTGGCTCCATGGGGTCCCCAAGTTGACCCATGGGTTGTCTTGGTCGGCCATGACTCATACAATAGGAGTAGTAAAAGTGTCAAGCTCATCTCATATTATTAAAACATTATTTTTACCTTAAACTACACTAATTACCTCTAATCGTGATTAAGAACTTAAAAGTTACTATTCACCAAAAAATATTTTAATCTCATTGAACCGCATTTTACTTTTTATTGACAACCATGTATGTCGGATTTTTGAAAATCATATCACAGAAGTGGTAATCTTTCATTTTAATGAAAAATCAGTTTTTAACAACCACTTAGTGGTTTCACTATTCATCAAAAATTGAAGTTTTTCAGAATAAGGCCAAAATTTCACCCTAAGCTATAATTGATATTCCGAATTCAAAAATGATGTCTATTTTACAAAATTCCAAAAATATAAGTTGTATTAATTAATTTTATAATTAATTCCAGCTGTTACATCAAATAGCATGTTTTTATGAAACAATTTATATCAAAAGATTGGCAATTGTTTATGTCCAATTTCAATGTTAAATTTATTCTAATGACCACCATTGGATAAAATGTAAAAAATTTATTCTAATTATACTTTAAAACCACTAAATATTATAATTTATCACTATAAATTATTTTTATTAAAAAAGTTGTTTTTAAGTATTTTTCACTATTCATAAAAATTTAGAAGTTCTCAGAAAAATACCAAAAATTCAACATAGGATAATTTCAATATTCCGAATCAAAAAATGAAGTCCATTTTGATAAATAAAATTTATAAAATTTCAAAATGTAGGTATTACTATTCACAACGGCTAGTTTAATTAGTTGTGGTGTGTGTTAGAGCTCGAGGTTGCGTACAACACACGCTATTGCATTATTCGAATGGAAACGTACAGTGGAAGCTTGGGATGTTACATTCTCCCCTCCTTCAAATAATTGCGTCCTCGCAATTTCTAGGGTATTACTGCATAAAAAGACTTGGGTGGTTTTTTATCATAAATTCCTCTGGTTCCCACGTTGCCTCTTCCATTTTATGATTTCTCCACAAAACCTTCACCAGACGAGTCGTCCGGTTTCTCAGCACCTGCTCCCTCACATCAAGAATCCCGACGGGCTCTTCACAATAGGAAAGATCGGGTTCCCGTTCTAATTCCTCATAGGTGAGTACATGTGTTGGTTCAGGCATGTATTTCCTCAACAGAGATACGTGGAACACATCGTGAACTTTGGAGAGACTTGGCGGCATTGCCAATCGGTAAGCTATAGCCCTAATTCGTTCTAGAATTTCGAAAGGTCCGATGTACCTGGGACTCAATTTACCTTTCTTTCCAAAATGTATGACTCCCTTCCATGGAGATACCTTCAGGAAAACATGATCACCGACTTGAAATTCCAAATCCTTCCTTCGATTATCGGCATAGCTCTTCTGCCTACTTTGAGCTGCTTTGATGTGATTTTGGATTACTTTCACCTTTTCCACCGTTTCCTCCACTAGTTCTGGGCCTACAAGTTTTCTTTCACCAACGTCATCCCAACAGGTTGGTGTACGACATCTCTTTCCGTATAACGCTTCATATGGTTCCATCTGAATACTCGAATGGAAGCTATTGTTATAGGAAAATTCTACCAGTGGTAAATATTGATCCCACATACCCTGAAAGTCAAGATAGCATGATCTCAACATGTCTTCTAAGGGTTGAATAGTCCGTTCTGATTGTCCATCTGTTTGAGGGTGATAGGCAGTGCTCAAACGAAGTTCAGTATCCAAGGTCTTTTAAAGACTTTTCCAGAATCTTGAAGTAAAACGAGGATCACGATCAGAAACAATCGATAGGGGTACTCCATGAAGTCTTACAACTTCATTAATATATAGTCTTGCTAGACGTTCAAGTGGTAGATCCTCCCATATATCCAGAAAATGTGCTGACTTAGTAAGTCGATCAATAATGACCCATATTGCATCATTCCTTCTAGGAGTCTTTGGTAGTCCCATGAAAAAGTCCATCGTAATATTATCCCATTTCCACTCAGGTATGGGAAGAGGTTGCAATACTCCACCAGGATGTTGCCTTCCAGCTTTCACTTATTGACAAACCATACACCTCGACACAAAATCAGCAATCTCCCTCTTCATAGTGTCCCACCAAAAATGTTCCTTCAAATCTCTATATATTTTGGTGCTCCCATGGTGTATAGAGAAGTTGGAACTATGAGCATCATCCAGAAATTCCCTTTTTAGATCAGGTATACCGGGAACACAAAGTCTCTTCCCGAATTTCAAAATTCCATCCTTATACACAAATGCCCTCAATCTTCCATCATTCACACCTTTAATATTCTTCTGAAATTCTTCATCATTGGTCTGAGAACTCTTAATCCTTTCTAGTAATGATGGTTTGGCAACCATTTGAAAAAAGCATTGATGTTTCACCTTCCCTAGTTATTCCCATGTCCATATTCACTAGATCCAAGAAAATTGGATCCCTTTCAATTCTCATCACATTCAAAACTCCATGGTATTTTCTACTCAAAGCATCTTCCACCTTGTTTGCCTTCCCCGGGTGGTAATGTATCATGCAATCATAATCCTTGAGTAGTTCAAGCCATCGCCTTTGCCTCATGTTGAGTTCTTTTTGTGTGAAAATATACTTCAAACTCTTGTGATCAGTATAAATCTCACATTTTTCACCATAGAGGTAATGTATCCATATCTTTAAAGCAAAGATCACAGCTGCTAACTCAAGATCATGAGTAGGATAGTTTTGCTCATTAATTTTTAGCTGTCGTGATGCATATGCAATGACCTTATCATTCTGCATAAGGACACAACCGAGTCCTTTCTTCGATGCATCACTATAAATAACAAAGCCATCATTCCCCGATGGTAGAGTCAATACAGGGGCATTGACTAATCTTCTATTTAGTTCTTCAAAACATTCTTCACACTCTTTTGTACAGACAAATTTAATCCCTTTACGTGTGAGCTTTGTCAATGGGGTAGCCAATCTGGCAAAATTCTGGACGAAACGTCGATAATAACCTGCTAAACCAATAAAACTGCGTACCTCAGTTATACTTGTCGGTGCAGGCCATTCTTGGATTACCTTGGTTTTAGAAGGATCAACGGAAATTCCTTTTTTAGAGACAATATGTCCAAGAAAAGAAATCTCATGATGCCATAATTCACACTTGCTAAATTTCCCATATAATTCATGTCTTCTAAGAGTCTTCAGGATAATGCGTAAGTGATTTTCATGATCATCGTGGCTTTTGGAGTATACCAAGATATCATCAATAAATACCACTACAAAGTCATCAAGATATTCCTTGAAAACTCTATTCATTAGATCCATGAAAACAGAGGGTGCATTTTTCAATCCAAAAGGCATTACTCTAAACTCATAATGCCCGTACATTGTTCGAAATACTGTCTTTGGAACGTCTTCCTTCTTCACACACAACTGATGGTATCCAGACCGAAGGTCAATCTTTGAAAAGTATTGAGCACCATGAAGTTGGTCAAACAAATCATCAATGCGAGGTAGGGGATACTTATTCTTTATTGTTATAGCATTGATCTCCCTATTATCAATGCACAACCTCATAGATCCATCTTCCTTATTAACAAAAAGAACAGGGGCTCCCCAAGGAGAAACACTAGGGCGAATAAATCCCTTATTACTCAATTCCTCTAGTTGTTTCTTTAGTTCAACTAATTCCACAGTGGCCATTCTATAAGGGGTCTTCGATATGGGCCTTGATTCAGGAATTAAATCAATGGAAAACTCAACATCTCGTTCTGGAGGATGTCCAGGTAAATCTTCCGGAAACACATCAACATATTCTCTCACAATAGGTACATCATCTATTTGTATATTCCTTTCCTCATCCTCAGTAATTTCCTTCTCTTCCTCCCCAATAATTCAATTTAGTTGAGCTACTGGGGGTGGATCTAGATAATAATTATGTGGAGACGATTCTGCTCTAAAGATAAGGTGTTCCTTATCATCATCATCAAGAATCGTAACCTCTTTCCTCTTACAATAAATTTTTGCATCATGGTCCGAAAGCCAATCCATACCGAGGATTATATCAAATTCAATCATGGGTATGACGATGAGATCAGCAGGTAAAGAACATTTAGGTGCTCTAATGGGAACTAATCAACAAAACTTTGTTGCAACAATACTTCCCTTAGGGGTTTTGACCGACAACTCCCTTGTTAAATCAAATTTAAAATATCTAATTTTCTTAGCAAACTGGGAAGATATGAAACAATGCGATGATCCAGAATCAAATAATTCATTTGCTAAACTTGAGGAAACCATTAAATTACCTGCCACCATGTCTTTCGGAGCTTCCACCTCATAAGTAGTGATAGCATAAGCCTGGCCTTGATCCCTTGGCCTCTTCTGAGGTAAGTTCCCCTGACGCTTAGGACATTCATTTGCATAATGTCCCTTCTCTCTACAATTATAACATTCCACGTTGACAGCCGCTTTCTTTCCCTTGCATTCATGAGCTTGGTGGCCTTTTTCACCACACTTTTAACATACTCCTTTTCCTTTTAGACAGGCACCAGGGTGCTTCCTACCACAATTATCACAGGGTGGAAATTCATTTCTACCCTTCTTCCCTGTTTCCTTATTTCCTTTCCCAGAGTTTTCAGCGGATCTTTTCTTATCTTGCTTTGATTTAAAGTAATAAGACTTAGAGAATTCCTTTTCCGTCTTGATAGCGCACGAGAAAATACCTTCGTATGAAGAGAAGGTTTGTGATACTAAAGCTCGACGGAGAAATGGTTTCAACCCATCAAAGAAACGATCAGTCTTACTTCTTGGGTTACGTATGTAATCTGCAGCATACCTTGCTAACCTTGTAAAGTTAGCCTCATACTTTGCGACATTCTCATCCTACTTCTGCCTCAGACTCAGAAATTGCCTTTCCATATCCGCTCGATGGTCTCGAGAAAAGTATTTTTCTAAGAACAGCTCTTTGAACTCCTGCCATTCCATGTTTGTTAATTCATCATCTTCCTTTGTGTTTTGAATTAGTGGCCACCATTGATCGGCATCTCCAGTGAGGCGGTAAACTGCAATGACAACATTCTCCCTTTCACTACTCCCCAAGGCATGGAATATTTTCTCTAAGGAATTTAGCCATTGCTCAGCTGCTATAGGATTTGTACTCCCATTGAAGGTTAGCGGTTGTTGCCTCATGAAACGGTCTAGAATTGATCCTCCACGTTGCGGATCAGGGTGCTCCATACGAGTAAGGTTGTTATTCATAACCTGCGTGAGTTGTCCCAGTACGGTGAGAAGCTGATCAGCACTAGTTGTATCACTAGCTCCACCATAATTATCCTGAGCAGGAGGGCAATCCCTACACGGAGTGCGTGCATTGATACGGTTTCCATTCCTTCCACTAGGCGCCATTTCTAAATAATGGCATAAACTAGATTAGTTCATGAATCAAAATACATAATTCCATACTTGTAAAACACTTAACATAAATTGAACTAATTATGGATATAATCCATTATTATAAAAATGTTTTATTTGAGGAAGTATATACTCGTATCCCATTATAGTGGTTTGTAAAGAAAATGGGAATTATCCAAAGCATATCCCCCAGGAGTGTCGTAACCAAGAGTGCAGCAAGGCCCATTGTCGTGCACCAGTTCCCGTTCGAGTCTAGCTCAAAGCAGTGTTTTCGGGTTTTACCCCTAGGTACATCTGTGCTAGAGCCACCTCTACCTGCTCGTATCCAGACAGGGATGTATTGCTCGGAAAACTCACAACATCTCTACAATAACAAAATTCTAGGAAGTTCTTCTATACTAATCCTCAAAGTCTATCTTCGAGATATGTGCTCTAATTAGAGTTTATCTAAATCTAGCTTCCAAGGTTAGTACTAAACTGCCTCTGATACCAACTGTAACGCCCCGAACCCAGCTACCCAGAGTCGGTGCATTACTTCGTAACATTGGCATGATCACAAAAGATCAAGTCTCGAAAGACCGATTAGTTTAGTAGCCGTGGAAACACTAGATACATTCATAAGTCTTTCATTACATCAAAAAGTAATCAAACTACAATAACATGGTCTTCATAGTCCACACTCATATCCTCACTGACTATTCTTGCAAGTCAGTCATAATACACTTCTTCACATCCTGGAAAATATTAAAACATTGAAAGGGGTGAGATCAGATGCTCAATAAGGATAACAATATTGCGGAAGCTTTTATAAGAAAACATAAGCATTTAAGGCAATGTATAACTAAAACAAAAGCCTTATTGAACTTGAACTTCAGCATAATATGGAAAAAGTAAAATAAAATAATGCCATTACTTACTCACATGGATATTCTACTAGATGAATAATCACATGAAATATCAATAACCACTTTCATAATGATGGAATGTATAATTCCAGACATTCTGAAACATTTTGTCAAGGCCTCGGCCAAGACGTCTAAAATGATTAAGGCCTCGGCCAAAACCATAAATCAAATTGGGAAAGGGCCTCGGCCAATTCCACGTCTAGTTGTCTCATGAGACCTACCGATGCATCTATGAGCTATAGCGGGCTCCACCCGTCACATATTAAGTCCAATACATTCCCCATATGAATAGGTTTAAACATAACATAAATATTCGTATTAAAACTAGCATACGAAATGTCAACAATTTCTCCATAAACTATAGATGGTATAAAATAACACATCCACAGTCAAATATTTCACAAAATGTTCAATGGAAGTTTTGTATCATAAATCAATTTCAATTAAACTTAAAACCCATCAAAGGATGTTGAAATGGATGAAATCAAAGCTATTTGAGAGGAATATCTCACCTTTTTGAAATCATTTAAAAGTCCCATAATTATAAAATAATAAATTTACTTTGAAAATATACTTATAAGCTTGTTAGGGATACTTCGACGAACTTATAATGGCGGAAAATAGCCGCACCCTCCATATAAGTAAAAAAACATTCTTACCTCAACTTTGTCAAAAAGTTCAAAAAGTACATTGTTTGGAAAATGATGGTAAGATTCCTTTCAAAAACGTATAAGGGTATAAACTACTTTATCCCATTTTCCATTTAATAGTAAAAATGTTTTGAAAGACATTTTTATGAAACATGGATGTGGATGATAACGAGATCCCAGTAGATAATTATGTATAAACAACCTTGGATAATGAAGAGGTTGTGAAGTAAACCCTTACCTTGTACTTTTCCTTGGTTGGGGTTGGTTAACCTTCTGTATAATGGTGAAATAATTGTTATTAAATTATACAAGAATCATATACATTCATATGATATCATATATGATTTTTTAACATTTCTTTGTTAACAATATCTTAGATTTATCGTTGTTTCGGGTGTTAACTTACTCGTTTTCTTTTATATGTTTTGTTACGTAAGTCGTGTTTTTCATTGATAGGTTGTATCTTATTCATATCCAGAATGATATCATGTCCTTAAACATTATTTTTAAATCATCAAATGATAATTATACTTGAATGGATACGACGGAGAATGAATCTCATCGCGTTCATGGAGACGGTAGTCCGTACGTACGCACGAGCGACAATATCATTATTTTGATATTAAAATAATATATAATTGGATAGTATATCATATATACAGAATCATTATCATGTTATATTTATTATTTACATGAATTACATATCATTATTATACCCATCTAAATAATAATATATTGAATAACAATTACACCACGACGTGGAGACGGTAAGCCGTACGTACGCACGTATGGTGACATGTCATTCAAATGATGGGTAGAATACTGAATATGGTTGTTCCATATTTATAATAACATCACAGTATATATAAGATACTGGAGTTATAATTTTGTAATTGAAATAATAAACAAAGAGGGAGTGGAAGAAGAAAGAAACTTGAAAGAGGGTGATGAAAATGTTACCTCTTCTTCGGGTTCTTCCTTTTGATTTGATCAAAAGGACTCCTTAAGATGGCTTTCTGACTAAATTAAAGCTTCTAGGATGAAGGGAGAGAAGTTGGGAGAGTATTTGGGAAGAGGTTGGCCGACCCAAAAGGCTTTGAAGTGTGAATAAGGTGGTAGAGGTGGGGGCCTTTTATAAGAGGAGAGGAGGGGCTCTTTTGGAAAGATTGAAATGTTACATTATTATACAATGCTTTTCGGATTCTAAAGGTCCCAAACTTATATAATTCGTGGATAAGGTGATCAGGGTTCGAAATATCCTCATCCAATGGGCTTTGGACAACTGTAAGCCTTGGATTTTTCATTATCTTCTCATTTTATTTAAATCGTTAAATAATGAGGTCATCGCTGCATCATAATGATGACATAAATAATTTAATTTATTTAATGTCTAAAAATTATAAAAAAACTACTATGATGTAGGAAATATTTTTATCTTTCTAATGAATATTTATAGTCAAAAGTTCGATCTGTGTAACCCCAATTAAAAACTGTTTTAGTAAAACAACTCATGTTTGTGTCAATTTAATTTTAACATTAAATAAATATATATTAATGTCATTTTCCAACTAAAGTGGCTCCATGGGGTCCCCAAGTTGACCCATGGGTTGTCTTGGTCGGACATGACTCATCCAATAGGAGTAGGACAACTGTCACGCTCATCTCATATTATTAAAACATTATTTTTACCTTAAACGACACTAATTACCTCTAATCGCGATTAAGAACTTAAAAGTTACTATTCACCAAAAATTATTTTAATCTCATTGAACCAAATTTTACTTCTTAATGACAACCATTTATGTCAGATTTTTGAAAATCAAATCAAAGACGTGGTAATATTTCATTTTAATGAAAAATCAGTTTTTAACAACCACTTAGTGGTTTCACTATTCATCAAAAATTGAAGTTTTTCAGAATAAAGCCAAAATTTCACCCTAAACTATAATTGATATTCCGAATTCAAAAATGATGTCTATTTTAAAAAATTACAAACATATAAGTTGTATTATTTAATTTTATAATTAATTCCCGCTGTTACAACAAATAGCGTGTTTTTATGAAACAATTTATATCAAAAGACTGGCAATTGTTTATGTCCAATTTCAATGTTAAATTAATTATAATGACCACCATTGGATAAAATGGTAAAAATATATTCTAATTATACTTTAAAACCACTAAATATTATAATTTATCACTATAAATTATTTTGATTAAAAAAGTTGTTTTTAAGTATTTTTCACTATTCATAAAAATTTAGAAGTTCTCCGAAAAATACCAAAAATTCAACATAGGCTAATTTCAATATTCCGAATCCAAAAATGAAGTCCATTTTGATAAATCAAATTTATAAAATTTCAAAAAGTAGGTATTACTATTCACAACAACTAGTTTAATTAGTTGTGGTGTGTGTTAGAGCTCGAGGTTGCGTACAACACTCGCAATTGCATATTTCGAAGGGAAACGTACAGTGGAAGCTTGGGGTGTTACACAATCTCGTAACATGATTTATGAGCATTAAAACATGAGGATTCCAATAATCTCCCAACATTATTTGTGAGAATTAAAACATGATTATTCCGATAATATATATATATCTAAATTATATTAATTGTCATATCTAATTGTGAGAGTTTTTTTTATCGAAAACGTGTCATGTCAGTTACCGAGGTAGTAGCCCTATATACACAAGAGTGATGTTATCATTATATTGGAGATAATTTTTCTATTTTATAATAATTTATTAAAAATATTTTAATGAGTTGGATAGTAAAATAAAACATAAACACATAGTTAGTAATGATACCTCTTCTTGAACAAACTCTTTAGGATTATACCTAAGTTATTCCTAGAATGGAATTATGACCAAAACAAGGAATATAAGATGTCATAACCCATCCCAATGGGGCCTATTTCATGGCTCCCCAATCCCAAAAAATGATAAAATGTAAAAGCCACAATGTTATCAATGCTTGAATATAACTATATCCCACAACTAGAGTAGGAAGGAAAGTAATGTAATGTAAACAGGTCCAAGATGCAATCCAACCAAATAGAGATTGTAATCCTAAGTCCATCCTATAAGAAAAAGGTCTCAGGACTAATTTTTGAAAGTTGAAGGAACAAACCTCAGTTTGTCTTGTCCCAAAATGCATTGTTCGGTCCTTTTCCTCCAAGGACTCCATCAATGTTTCAATCACTGCACAAGAAACTAAAGTTATGAGAAAAAACCATTTAGGGGTGATTATAACAATACACAGTAGGACACCACAGAACCAAAAATAAATTTAACAAAGGAAAGAATAATCATCTATAAATTGGTATATGTCTACAACACATATAAGAAAAATATCCAGATATACTCAACCAAAATAGCTAGTCTTGAGGCATGTCACCACCACTACATACCAACCACAGGAATTCAACTCTATGATTGCACAAAGCACTCATCTGGTATAACACACCTTTTGATTCTGATATAACTGATGATGTATGTCCGAGAGGTACTACTCACCAGGTCTCTCCATTAGAGATTCACTAAATGATATGAATAGATATATATAATACAACATACGAGGATCATTGCTAGGGCCTTGGGGGGATACCAAAAACTCTATCTGGATTAACCTCCCAAGTAGAGGATTGGAGCCATTATAGTGTTGGTCACATCGATACCGATATCTCCACCTAGGGAATGAAGAATGAATAGAGGATCCTACTCTAGTCTTCTTAGGGGAATCCAAAAAATCTGTCTAGGAAGTCCTAATAAAGATGTTATAGTCCTATGATTAGAAAATTATTCATCCCTACCATTATGAAAATGATAAAGGGAATGAACCCTAATTAAAATTTTCTACGTTACAGAGGAAAATACAATCAATCCATGTAGTAAGGGGAACACGGCATGTACTCGGTTTACACATTGTGTCCCTGGACCGCAGGTACTGCCTATGTACAATGACCCATGTCATCAAAACATTGTCATGTAGAATATGGGTATATAGAATGTAGAAGGAGTCACATGGCATGTCCATCCATCTAGGGTCAACTCATGTGCTCTGATCATTTGTTAGTACATAATGTCAACCCATATGTCCTTTCTTGTGTACCAAAACAAGGGGTAGTGTTTGTAATTGGTTCTGCCCAGACCATGTGGGGGAGTGCACACTGTGTAGGAAACCCATGTACTCCACCCCATGTTTGGGTACATCCCATGTCCACACTGAGTCGTCCAATGATGAATATATTCCATGTAGTCAGGACTACATTCCATGTGAATCGGGTTTTCCAGAAACCTATGTTCTTCCTCCCCTTGCATCGATCTGTCTCTCGGATTTCACTCCCATGCTCGGTTCACCTCAAAATTATACATTGAAGGCCTTTTCACCACCCTAACACCAGGTCGATAGCTTTCGGGCCTTAAATTGGCTAAAAAATACTATTTAATCCATCCCAACATAACTCTCTCAAAGAACGGTTTCTTATAGATCTATTTGATCCATCCACCACCAATGTTGTCGCATCACCATCATGTTGTCTCGATGCCAGATCTCCATTTTTATATTTTTGTGCTAAGAATCAAAGGTGAAATGATCAATTGTTCGAATTTGAGGGAAGAACAAAGAATTCACATCACAAACCCAAGAAATCAGTGGTGAAAATCACAATAATTATGATGTAAGAACCTTAATAAATGTTTTTTGATCGTGGCTCATCACAATTAGAAAGGTAAATTAATCGAAACAATTATATATAGTCAAATCGAAAATAATCCAACTAATATCCTCCCATCCCGCATGTACGATCGATCTTTGGGATACTCTATTTTTGGATTAGTCTATGTTTCTCATGTGAAACAATAATGATAAAGAATAATTTAAATAACGCATCCAACCAGGATGCTGGATTGCTTGCTGAGAAGGATCAGTCATCGCGTCGTTGCTGTTGTTGATATCTACCAAAAACGATGTTCGTCAATCTCTGATCTGAATATTTATCATCACCTGATAAAGGGGATTCTCTGAAGGATCCTCCCTGTGTCTCAAGATAATTCCAGGGTTATGATACTAACACTTGACCTCTTCAAAATGGGTTATTTAAAAGCAACCCTATCGCTATGTCGCTACCTAGACTAAAAAAATTAAACTAAAATGTTGTAATTTATTTTATTCATTTAAAACTCCTATGATTAATTACCACAACAGAATCATGATGACCACTATTAGTTCTTACTTTGGGTAAAGTCACATTTATAAACCCAATAGTGCCCTCAGATTTCAGATTTGGGAAAATGTTTTGATGATATTTTATTTTTTAGCAAAACTGTGTGTGTGTGTTCTATTTAATATTTTAATGTATTTAAATCATTTTTTCTAGGAACACCAGGCCTCATAATCACACTCATCCATAGTTTCTGGTCTTTAAATCAATCTATATAAAATTTAAAAATAATATATATAATAATCCAAGACATTACATTGTCCCCTCCTTGGGGATTTACGTCCCAAAAAATCCAAAACAAAGGCTACTAAAAAAGATGAGGGTACTTAAGAGAAATGTGAGCCTCTCTCTCCCATGTTCTCCCATACAGATTCTCATGCTTACACTAGACACACAAAGGGAATCGATCACCCAAGAAGGATCTGCTCCTGCTGATCCTCGATCTGCACTTGGTACTTACAAAAAGTCACACCATCCTCGATGTCCAGCTCTCCCATGTCTATGACGTGTGATGGGTCATGAACGTACCACCTAAATGGTTACATGTGGAAGATTTTATGTACCTTGTCTTACTGAGGTGGTAGATCTAAGAGGTAATCCACCTCTCCAACATTACGCAATATCTGAAAAGGGATGATAAACCTCTTAAATAACTTGTTGCCCTAGCAAATCTTTATAATCTGCATCGAGGTGAAACCCAAAGGAACATATGGAATCCTTCACCAAACTCTGAAGGCATCATCCACCTATCAAAATAAGACTTATGATGTCTCCTTTCAGTCCTCATCCTCTTCTATAAGATCTCCACCTTCTTGGTAGTATTTAACACCAACATTATAACCATGAGTGCTGACTCTCCGGGGTCAGTCTAGAAAATTGCTGACCTACAGGATCACCCATACAAAGACTCAAATGGTGTCATAATAATGGTATAATGGTAGCTATTATTTTATGAAAACTCCAGGAGTGGTATTTTATCCTCCAAACAATATTTAAAGTCTAACATGAAATCTCATAGCATGTCTTCCAGAACCTAAATGGTCCTCTCATTCTAGATGTCTATTTGCGGGTGAAACACTATCCTCAAGAACAATTGGGTCTCAATCATCTCATGTAATATCTTCCACAAATGGGATATAAAACATTAATCATGATCTGAAATAATCAATGATGGAACTCCATGGAGTTGAACTATCTCCTTAACATAGAGGCGTCTGAAGCTCTCTAATGAACTATGTTATCAGATAGCTAGGAAGTATGACAAATTGGTAATTCATCCAATGATCACCCATATGGAATCATTTCCCCAAGATGTATGTGGTAAACAAATAATTACCTCTATAGATATCCCATCCCACATCCATTAAATCACTTCAAAGGGGGAGCTAAACCTACTGGAACTTGTTGCTCAACCTTCACTTGCATATAAGTAAGGCATCAGGAATCAAACTCTACCACTCTCTTCTTCATCCATAGAGAACAGAACCGACATCAAATTTCTTGTTACATCTTCACTAAACCTGTATGTACCTCTAATTGGGATGTGCAAAAATCCCTCAAAACCTCCACCCGCAGAACAACTAGTACTATTATACATCCTCAAAAAATAATGACGTTCTCCCCAACTTTTAAATATCTATAAAGATCATGCCCTGTGGATATCTAATCATGTAAATTCTCCTAGTCGATATTCCAAAGATGTTAATATATATCTTGTTAAAATAGTTGTGGGGTAACAACCATCGAATGGAGGTTAGAGGCTTCATATCTATCCAAAAAAAGATAACGAAAATAAGGCCAACTGATCGGATTCCTCAATCAATAATTGTGTACTAGATATCCTGATGAATGCATCTGCTACCATGTTCCCCTTCCCGGGGATATATACAATTTCAAATTCATAATCCTAGAAGAACTCTACCCATTTCCTCTATCTCAAGTTTAGATCCTTATGATATAATATATAACTGAGACTCTAACGATGGGACTAGTTGATAAATCGCTCACCCATTACGTAGTGTTGCCACATCTTCAGCTCGAAGACTAACGCTACGAAGTAATGATATTGTGTTACATAATTATACCCACGTGGTGTCAATTGGTGTGAACCATAGGTAATCACCACTCACCTAAACATCAGGACACAACCAAGAATGATTCCTGATGCATCACAGAACACTACATACTCAACACCCTCCTCCGGAAATCTCAGGATTCGATTACTCATTAAATTCTCCCTCAGCTACTTAAAATCCTACGAGCACTTCTCTGTACCCACAAATAGCCTCCTCTTCCAGAAAAAAAACTTTCATAGGTGCTAATTTCGAAGAGAAATTAGGTATGAATCACCAAAAATTGCCAACCAACCCAAGGAAGCTTCCCACATCCATCACATTCATAGGTGGATCCCATGAAAACACTACCTCAACCTTGGATACATCCACCATTAATCCATCCACTAAGATAACATATCCCAAAAAGTGGTCTTATTAAATCTAGAACTGGAACTTTGCGAGTTTCCCATAAAGTTGTTTCTCTCATTGTACATCTAGAACCATCCATAAGTGTCTTGCATGCCCATCCTTAGATGTTCAGTACAGAAGGATATTGTCGATGGAGACTACCAAAAACCGGTCTATGTAAGGCTGCAATATCCGGTTTATGAGTTCCATAAACACAATTGGGCCATTATTTTCTCCAAAGGCAATCATCATGTTCTCATAGTGACCATGAAAACATTTTTTGGTCATAATTAGTATATCCTCACCCCGTACTCATAGTTTCTGATAGCCTGATATGAGGTCACCCTTAGAGAACAATCGTGCCCCTTTCAACTAACCAAGAGGTCATCGATCCTCTGTAGTGGATACTTGTTCTTCACAATCACCTAGTTCAAGAACTGGTAGTCTACACAAAACCTCAAGTTCTGGTCTTCCATTGTGGAAAACAAAACTGGGGCTACCTAGGATGAAACATTGGGTCTCACAATTCCCTTATTCTGCAAGTCTTCAAACTACACCCTCAGCACACAAAGATATGTGGGAGCCATCCAATATGTTGGTGCATAAATCAAGGTCTTCCAAGTGTGTATTTCAATGTGTAATTATATCTCTTAGTTGATATATAATCCTGGAGCGTATTTAGGAAGGACTCCCTCAAACGTTTCCACCACTGCTGAAAACTAGAAGTTCATTACATCTACTACACTGAGGGTTTGGCATGCCAACTGATTGGTAATCAACTACACCCTCCTATGCATGAGTCCATATTGTGTAGTCAATGTTTCATTTTCACTAAAAAAGGTTAACCTTATTTTATCACTATGTACATACCGCACCCTTCACCTAAAATAGTTAATATGGGCAGGGATAGTAGATAACCAATCCATACCATGAATTACATCATAGGGCCTCGATGCTTCCACCATGAGGTTCCAACCAAAACTCGCTCCTCCAAGGGTCAGGTTTGTGATCATCAAGTATCCTCCCATAGGTGTCTCCAAGTGTAAGGGTTGAGTCAACAGTTCAACCATAATCTCTAGGTATTTTACAAGATATGTGGCCTGAAAGGAATGACTAGAAAATGTGTCTATCCGAAATTTAGCCAAAGTAGAATAGACACAAATCATATCTAGAATCATTCATGGAGCCCTTGGGTCATATTCCTTGACCACTTGCAGTTTCCCACTTCCCTTTCCTCCTTCTCCCTAATCGTTGTGTGGATCATATATGGGTTATGGTGGTAGAAAGATGAAACATCAACCACATATGACTACACTTTCAGCTCATCTTCAACATCTATTACTCTTCCATTCTACCTTCTCCTGTCACTGTCTTGGTCTTAATGGTCCATCCATAGTTTCCCTATTAGAAGTACGGTGGGATGGACAATCTCGAGCAAGACGTTCCATGTCATCACATGAATAGTATCACCTCTATCAAGGATGATCAGATCGACCCTGGGAGCCCTAATCATCTGTAATGGTATCTCATCATGAAATGTATCCCACATCCATGTACCTAGAACTGATGTTGTATCCGAGCATCCGAGGTCTTTTCTATTTCTCATTCATTGCTGATTATCACTAATTGAATCTGCTCAACTAAGAAGATTTCAACCACCAAAGCCTTGTCAATCACTCAAGAATAAGTAGAAATGCACAAAGGAAAATTGATAGCCCGAATGTCTCTATATAGACCTCTCATGAAGGACTAATATCTAAAGTATTAATCCCTAGCTGTATTCACGGAGTACCTAGAAAGGTGGGTAAAACATGATGAATAATCATCCACTATCATGCTTCCCTAATAGAACTGAAGAAGATATTGTATTTTCACATATCTTGGTGTAACTGGTGAGAAATCCTCTTTTAAGAGGTTCTCAAACTATGTCCATGAAAGGGACACCTCATTATAATTATTGATTTCCAAACTCCACCATCATCTCATTGAGCTATGTATAATGCTAGCCACTAAGACCACCATCTGATCTGTGGGTTTCCGGACTGGATAAAAAACTTAGGTTAGCACCACAATATAGTCCTTAAATTCCAATGGGTTGGACTCACCTTGGAACCTAAGGGGTCTCTATCGTTAAATCTCAAGATGTGTTCTCAGCCTTTGCTCCTCATCCACAAGTACTACTAGAACCATGTGATTATCTACAGGTGGAAGTACCGTTGGTTCACAACGTGGATGTAAAATCAAGCGAAGTAGTCCGTATATCAAATCCTTATTACTGCTGAGGTCATCCTCATGATCAAGCAGGTGAATCCTAGCAGGTATGAATCGAGGAAGGATCCTGTAACAAACAAGATGTACCACGATCAATGATTATATCTAGAGAGATGACTCAAGAAGGATATAGAAATCACAAACCATTATTATATGATTCATGCTCCACTATTTTCATTAAAAATATTGTTCTCTTGTATTATGTCGAAAAGTAGGAAATCAGAGTCCTAGTGTATAGATACATCGATCACTACACCAACACTGGAGTCCATGTCCTGAAAGCCGAATTCTAAACACTTAACACTGTTTCACCAAACCAATATCACAGAATTCAATTCCTAAGTTAGAACTGACCACCCATGATACCACTCTGTTCTAACTAATCCTAGTGGGACCCATGTTACGACTCCCCAATCACACAAAATTCTGAAATGTAAAAACCACTAAGTAATCATTGCATGCATAGAACAATATCCCACAACCAAATTACGATAGAATGTAAATTAAAATAATCAAGACCATAATATAATCCCACCAAAAACAATATGTAACCACAACCAGTAAGAAAAATGTATTGGGACTACTATGTGAAATCCTTTAGAACAAAAATCTGTAATTCTAGTCACACAAAGAATCATCTAATCCTGGTCTGTCTATGACACTGTCAAAGGGTCGATCATCTGCATAAGACACAACCTATGCCGGAAAAGACCGTGCATAGGTGAGTATAAAAATACTCTGTAGGACACCTCAAAACAACAAGAAATATAAAAAATGAATGAACCATCAGATCTACACAGGTATATGTCTATAGAACATATAACAATACTACAAAGACAAAATAAACCATGAAACACAGTATAGAGGTATGTCACAACCACTAGATACCAACCCCATGATTTCAGCTCAAAGATTCCACAAGTCACTCATCAAAGAGAACACACTACTGAGCCTGATAACACTGATGATGTCTGTCCGATTGCTACTACCCGTCAGGTCTCACCATCAGAGATACACTAAATTATATTAAGATAGAGATATTATAAAACATATGATTATAACAACTAGGGCCATGAGGTGATAATAATAACTCTATCTGGACAAACCCTATAATTTCATAATCGGCGCCCATGTAATGGTGGTCATGTTGATACTGAGAACTCCACCAAGGGCACATATAATGAAAAGAGGATCCTACTCCGAACCTCTCAGGGGATTCTAACAACTATGTCTAGGAAAAACTACTTAAGGGATAATAAACCTATGAGTAAGAAATGTTTTCTACTTCCCATTAGGTAAATGATAAAGGGAACAAACCCTAACAACACATGTCCATGATATAAATTACAAGAGAATCAAGTCATGTAGAAAGGGTTACATTGGAACCACCAAAATTTTTATTAATTGAAATTCCTCTTGATATAATTAAATGTCTTATTATGTAAAATGGTTATATTACATATGAAATTACATGGTTTTATGTTTATGGATTTTAAAATAACATTAAAAATTGCATCCATTTCTAATATATCCATTGAACAGTGATCACATAATTAATATAAATACAGGGCTTTAGAAGATCCAATTTACTCAGACAAAGGAAGTGATGGCGATATTCAGTAGAATTACTCCATACGAAGAAAATTTTTCCGAGCTCAACAAGGAGGTAGTGTCACTAAGCTTTTCCCTTGACCAAGCCCAAGTTGAGCTTCAACATGTTAAGCTTGAATGGAACTGCCTACGATAGAAGTGGAATTTAAAAGAGATTAACACCCAAATGATGTTATCCGAGATGCCCCCAGAGTCTTTCCCCATTTCACACCTTACCCTTAGGTAATATGGGGGTGTTATAAGGGGTTATGAAATTAGACCCTAAAACAATGAATATGTGCATTATTTTTTTATAATATAAAGATTAGACATTGATTTTATTAATGTTACTTTTTAAATAGTTTTTAAAGAAAAAATAATAATTTTAGCTAATATTCAATTACAAAATCTATTTTGATAAATTAATAGATTTTTTAATTGGATAATATTTTAATAAAATATTTTTACTAAATTAATTTTCATTATATGTAAATAATTTTATAATTTTTATGAATAAAATTAAAATTTTTATTAAAGTTTGGAAGCTAATATTGTCCAAACCAATAATTTTTTTTATAAATGAAGGTTTTTATTTTAAAATTTAAAATTCACATATTTATAAAATTATTTTGATAAAATGAATATTATTTTTGGAATGCGGATGTCAAAATTTTCCAAAAGTGAATTTTTCATAATTTTATACGATAGTTGAATTTTTGGGTAAAATTTTTTTACTGTTTAAATATTTAATGTGTTTTATGAAATAATAATGACCCAATAGTGATGTAATAAAATAATAAAAATTTAATGTTAGGAAAATATATGTTCTACAATTAAAATAATCTGATTTTAGGATTTTTTGATTTATTTTACAAATCCATTGTGGACCCTCCATGACTTATAAACCATTTTAACATTTTAAAATGATTTCCTTGAGAGTGTGACTCACCTATACAAAATAAATCCTAATATTATAATAATTTCTTCCATTTTCCTTATAAAATAAATTTCATCCACCCCACTTTGGAAAAAACCATGGGAAAAAACAATGGGATTGTTTGTGGTTTTGATTAGTTTATTGTGTTGTTTTTAAAATGTAAATAATAAAGAATTACCTCTCCTTTCCTACATAAACCCACTAAATCTATCATTCCTCTTCACTCAAACCATTTAGGGATTTCCCAAACCCTTCCCTTTTCTATCTATATTCATTTCAAGTGTCCCAAAACTCCCAAGAATCCTTTCTCAAGCCTCTCCCAATCCTTTGGGATCACACTTCCATGTACGGGATTTCATCCTTTCTCATTTTTGTATAATTTTATTTATATTGTTATACCCTTTGATTTTCAATGTAAAATGTTGGGGTATGATTTTTCAACTCCCCTATACTACCCTACTTGGGATTTAATGATTATAGATCCCTTTATCTCTCATTAATTCCTCCATGTAGACCTATTACCATGCAGAAATTACGTAATGGATTTCTCTCTCCTCATTTATGTTATAGAAATTATTTTATATAATGCATATAAATTACATTACATATGTTAGGATATTATGTTAAATTACCCCTTACATTCCATCACAAGTATAAATTATGACATATCAACTTCTCTATCATAAACCCATTTTACAATTTCAGTTTGACGTTGTTATGTTGCTAAAGTCACACAAAATGTTCCATGCCAAAATCATTATGTAAGTGAATACGATACCCATTTTCCAATCAGGGTATTCACCGTTATGAATATGTACTTTTTTATTGAGGACTTACATTTATTTATTCCATATCTCTTATTCGTGGAATAAATTACGGTGTTTAATGAATCCATGTTGTATGATCTATGTGGCACACTTATGCATGAAATGAAATGTTTTTAAAGGGTGTCCCCTGATAGAAATCCAATGCATTGGGTAAAGATTAGTATAATGATAAGTCAAGTGAATATATTTTCAACTCATTATAATTTATGTTCTATGAGGCTGTACTCATGGTCCATGTGAAATGAGACTTGGATAATCCTAATATCATGTTAAATGTTGTTTCCACACTTCCTAGTAATGATAATCATGTTATATCTGGCCTTTATGTTCATGATTCTATTACTCTCCACTAACATAAAAATTTCAAAACATGTATTGTATTCTTTATGTTATTCCTTGTTAAATATCTTACTGGTCTTTATAGACCACTATTTGGTTATGCATGTCCTCAGGTTATCCCATGCAATCCTATGTACAAAGGAATGTTGTGGTCATATAAAAGAAATTTTCAATAAAGATGTTGTGTTTTATGTTCTAAGTTGTTATGTAATGTTCATAATTTCACAAGACACAATACTTCTTGATCCGTAGAGTTGTCATAAGTGATTTTTATATAATTAATCATGTTTTAGTGTGTAATAAAGAGTAGATTTGTTATAGTTGGTATCAGAGGATAGGTTTAGTTATTATTGGGATTAGATTTAGAAAACCCTAGTGAAATCCTTAGGGATAACAATATGTATAAGAAAAACATCCTTATATTTTATTGAGTATTGAGTAAGTAGTTTATCGAGAAAATACATCCCTGTCTAGATACGAGCAGGTAGAGGCGGCTCTAGCACATATATATCTAAGGGTAAAACATGAAAACACCCCTTTGAGATAGACTCGAACGAGAATTGGTGCACGGAAACAGGATTTGCCACACTCTTGTTTATGACACTCATGGGGGATATGCATTAATAAATTCATATGCCTAGTATGAACCATTATTAAGTTAATTTAAAAAAAAATCCATTAAGAATATATGTTAGGAATTAGATCATGGATAACATAAATAAGTTAACAAAATAAATGTAATTTATAAAAAATCTCTTTTTATCATTGGGTTCCCCTTTATATGTTACTGTTAAATTTATTTTTATTCTATTGAATGGCTAGTAATATGAGAAATCGGGATAAAAAATGATGCGAATCTCAATGTGATGAATGTCCTAATGAGATTCCCAATCCGATGGGAGTTGGAATCGCAGAATTTGTCACTATACCCTCTCAATTAACTCATGTTTTTAATAGAAAAATGGGTCAAGAGGAACATTTAACCCCCCCCCCCCCCCCCAATAAAGGACAAGATGAAATCGATATCCTCTTGATACAAAGGCCTTCTACTTTTAATGGATCATATGATCCCTCAATCTCTGAACACTGTATAAATCCATTGAGACGATATTCTCCATACTTCAATGCTCTAAACAAGAGAAGGTACTTCTGGGTGCTTATCGTGTGGAGGGTGATGCTAATAAATGGGGCACATTGATCAAAAATATGTATCCTGAGAAGGATATCGAGGTATTGGAATGCAATGATTTCCAGAAAAATGTTTTTCAATAACGGTTTTTGTCTCACCCTCTAACTTAAGATGGAAATGGACTTCCTTGACCACATGAAAAAACTCAATGAATACATCTGTGTGTATAAGTAAAACATTACAAGGATTCCACGATATTCATCCAGCTTTTGTTGTTACCCCTGAATTCAAGGTTGACTGCTTCTTTTTTGTGATAAAATCCAGCCTACAGAAAGCCCAAGCAATTTGTGAATTTGAGAGCTATGAGGAAATAGTCTAATGTTCCCTTAAAGATGAAATGATGATCGAGGAATCTCAAAGGTATCATGAGGATAGGAAGTGTAAGGTGGAATTTAATTTAAGTGGTATGATGGATAAATAAAATGGGGATAATAAATTACACCACCCCACTTGCCAAAGGTGTGAAAAGAAGAACCCCAGAAATTTCCTGAAGGGGATGGGGAAATTCTTTAGGTGTGGAAGAGAAGGGATCCTAGATATTAACTGCCGAAAAGAAAACCCCATTACTACAAAATAGGAGAGGAATTCTTTGTCCGACCCTCAACACATTTTTCATTTCTTTACCTACAAAGAACCAGGTCATATTGCAAACTGGTAACCTAAGCTAAGGGTTTTTGAAGGCAACCAACAGCCTCCAAGGAAACAAGGGCGATCCTTTTTCATCACTATCACTAAATTGAACCTCGAGAATGAAGTGGTGATAGGTAATCCAGTTATTCATTCAAGAATATTGAATGTAATTTTTGATTCTGGCTCTACACATTAATTTCTATACATAATGATTAGTAGAAAAATCCCAACACCACGAAAAATCATGGAAGTAAATATGTCGTTGAGAACATAAAATGGGTAAATCATTTCATCCAATGAATATAACTCCTCTCCTAACACAATTTGAGGATTAAACTTCCCAATGAACCTCAAAATACCCCCTCTCATGGAATATGGTACAATTATTTGCATGGTTTGGCTTTATTTATATAGATACAACATAATTTTTTGTGAGTGGGAAATCACTCTATATACGGGGAATCGACCCTTGATTCGGTATAATTGATAGGAGGAGGATAAATATTGTTTATCACTATAATATAAATTTTGGAGATTACTTCTCTATGATAATGCATATATTTTTTAGATGATTGAGTCTAAGGAGGCAACCATCCTTGAATACATGCCTATTGTGAGGGAATTCGCTGAAGTGTTTCCCGAGTAATTTCTTAGTATTCCTTGTAGAAGAGATGTTTATTTCTCAATTGATCTTATACCTGGAGTGTTTCCAATATCCTAGAATTTATATTTAATGGATTTTGTGGAGCGTGAGGAGTTAAAGAAACAACTACAGGAGAATCTAGATAAATGGTTTATACACCCAAGTGTTTCACCATGAGGTGAACCAGTCCTCTTCATCATAAATAAGGATGGGTCAACGCGCCTCTGCATTGATTATCGTGAGCTCAAAAAATCACGATAAAGAACAAGTTTCATCTACCCCAAATTGATGATTTTTTATCAGCTATGTGGTGAAAAATACTTCTCCAAGGTGGATCTGCAGTTGGGGTATTACCAAGTAAGGGTGAAGAAGGAGGATATACCCAAGACTGATTTTCATATAAGATATGGGAACAATGAATTCTTATTAATGCCTTTCAGACTCCCTAATGCTCCAAAAATCATCATGTAATTGACAAATAGAGTATTTAGATATTACCTTGAAAAATCTGTGGTAGTCTACATTGACAAAATTCTAATATTCCCTAAAACCATGGAGGATCACGAAGAGAATCTAGGAACTATACTAGGGACCTTGAGAAAAGAGAATCTCTATGAAAAGTACAACATGTGTGAGTTCTGGTTGAAGGAGGTCTCATTGAAGGGTCATATCATCATAAGCAATGGAATTTCTCTACATCCCTACAAAAAAGCTATAGTTGAGGGATAACTGAATCCAACATCAGTGATGGATATCCATAGCTTCCTGGGGTTAGCTAGATATTATCACCGATGAGTGAGAAATTTATCATGATTTTACAACCCTCTTATCATGATAACTTGTATGGGAGTAAAGTTTCCTTGGGGTGATGAATGAAAAGATAGATTCAAGGAGTTGAAATGGAATATTATCAATACGCTTGTTCTCACACTAACCACGAGTGGATAAAATTTTGTGGTATTTAGGGATGATTTAAAGAAGGTATTGGGCTTTGTGTTGTTGCAAAATAAAAAAGAAATTGATTATGCTTGAAGAAAATTTAAAGGTCATGAGAAAAACTATCCAAAAAATGATTTGGAGTTGGTTGTAGTAATATTCTCTTTGAAAATATGGTGACATTACCTCATTGGAAAGAAGTGAAAAATATATAAAGATAACAAAATCCTCATGTATATATTCACACAAAAATATTTGAATACACACCAACAATGATGGCTAGAGCTGATCAAAGATTTTTGGCTAATCAATCCATTACCAACCTGTGAAAGAGAGAAATGTGGTAGATGATCTAAGTAGAAAGGACCCAGCGATTCTATAATTGATGAGAATTTAAAGGATCCAATATTCTTATATTTAATTTAGTTGGACATGGTAATAATAAAAAAGAGAACATAATCAATCCTTTAACAAATGATTGCTCAACTGTGTCTTTTGGAAAATAAAGGGAAGCTCAAAATGATGATGTGGGAATTCAGAAGAAATTGGGAACTTTAGAAAAGGGAAATCCTCATAGTTTAATGTTAATAAAGAAGGAATTGTGAAATTTGGTTCTAGTCTATATGTTCCATAAATTCCATATTTAATGAAAGATCTTTTGGATGTTGAACACAGTTCAAATTTCTCCATTAACCCAGGAAACACAAATATGTATCAGGATTTGTGAGAGAATTATTGGTGGGATAACATGAAGAATGAGATCATTGAGTATACATCAAGTTGCTTGGTATGTCAGAAAGTGAAGGATGAGAGGCATAAGTATAAGGGGATGATGCAACCATTTCCTATACCAACATGTAAATCAAAGAAACTTACCATGGACTTTGTTACCATACTTCCAAAGACATCCAAAGGAAACAATGCTATGTAGGTTGTTGTGGATCATATTATAATTACTTCCCACTTCATTGAAATTTGAGAGGATTTATCATTTGATTAATTGGAATGGATATATATCAGTGAAGTTGTAAGGCTGTATAGAGTACAATGATCTATTGTATCTGATTGAGATCCAATATTCATCTCTTAGTTCTGGAAGAGTCTTCAACATGCTATGAATATGAAGCTGAACCTTCGTATGGATTATCATCCTCAAACTGATGTCCAATCTGAGTGGACTATCCAAATAGTTGAGGACATGTTGAGAGCATGCCCAATAGACTTCAAAAAGGGATGTGATCAATATATTCATCTGGTTGAGTTATCTTACAATAACAGTTTCCAATCAAGCATCCAAATGGATCCTTGTGAAGGCCTTTATATGAATAGTTTAGGAACACTGGCATGTTGGCATGAAGTTGGGGAGAAAAAACTTCTAGGTCTAGAAATTGTCAAAAAAATGGTGGAAAATTTTAAGACCATCTAGTAGCACATTAAAGCATCTCATAGTCAACAAAAATTAAATTCTAATAATTGTCGACGATACCTAGAGTTTGATGATGGAGACATGGTATTCATCCACATATCACCTTGGAAGAGGCTTATGAGATTTGAGAAGAATGGAAATCTTAGTCTGAGGTACATCATCCCTTTTGATATCTTTGATCGCATTGGAGAAGTGACCTATTGACTAGAACTCCCACCAAACCTATATCAAGTACATGATGTATTACATGTATCACTCTTGAAGAAGTACATACCTGGACCATTGCCTGTACTAATTCTAGAGGTGGTCCCACTATAGAATGACCTCTCACATGGAGAGAAGTCAGTGATGATCCTAGAATGTAAGGAAAATGGTTATATGAAATGAGGAAATGCTCCTCGTCATGTTGTTGTGGTGAAACCACATGTTTGAAGAAGAAATTTGTGAATTGGAGGAAGTGATGAAGATGATTTACCCTCATCATTTTTAGTATGGGAAAAGAAAATTTTGTGGGTGAAATTTCTTAAAGGGGAATATTGTAACAAGCCAAATTTTTATTAATGGAAATTCCACTTGATCTAATTAAATGTATTATTATGTAAAATGGTTATATAGGATAGGTACTTTCTTAGTTTTATGTTTTTGGATTTTAAAATACCGTTAGGAATTTTTACTATTGCTAATATATCCATTGAACATTGATCACGTGATTTTCATAATTATAGGGCTTTAAAAAATACAATTAACTCATACAAAGGAAGTGATGACCCTATCCAGTAGAATTCCTCTATACGAAGCCCATTTTTCGGTGCTCAGAAAAAAGGTAGCATCGTTAGGGTTCACACTTAACCAAGCCCAAGCCGAGCTTCAACATGTTATACATGAACAGAACCGCCTATGGGAGAAGTGGAAGTGGGAAGAGATTTCCACATGAGAGATGTTATCTGAGCCACCCCAAGAGTCTGTCACCATCACACACCTTACCCTAAAGTGTTATGCTGGTGTTATAAGGGGTTATATAACATGAAACTAGAACTCTAATTATGCACAATATTTTTTTTGTATAGAATAAAGAATATACATTAATTTTATTGTTTTTTTCTTAGTAAATATTTCTTAAATCACAAATTATATTTTTTTTTAATATTAAATTAAGATGTTTATTTTGTAGAATTAATGGATTTTTTAATTATATAATATTTTAATAAAATAGTATTACTAAATTAATTTTTATTAAATAGAAATGATTCTATAATTTTTTTAATAAAATTGTAATATTTATTAATCTTTGAAAATTGGTTTTTTCCAAAACCCATGATTTTTTTCTCAAACCCCATTAATTGTTTCTATCAAGCCTCTCCCAAGCCTTTCAGATCACACTTCTATGTAAAGAATTCTTCATTTCCCATTTTTTTCAAATTTAATTATGTTAATATACCATTTTATATTATTCAATTAAAAATTTTGGGGAATGATTTTACACCTCCCCCAAACATACTTCCTTATATATGAATGATGAGAGATCCCTTTCTGTCTCAATAATTCTTCCCATGTGCACCCATTAAAATGCCAAAATTCCTTAAGGGATTTCTCTTTCCTCATTTACATTAAAGACATTATTTTATATTATGAATATAAATTCCATTACATATGTTGGGATATTATGCTCAATGAACACTTACTGTCCATTTCATGTTTAAATTATTAGAGAACCATTTATCTCTCATCAACCCATTTTATGATTTCTATTTGACGATGTTATATTGCCGATGTTAGACCAAAATTTCGATGCCAAAATAATCATGTAAGTGAATACCATACCCATTTCTCTATCATGGGTTTCCCCCATTATGCACATGTACTTGATGATTGAGGAATTACTTTTATATATTCTACATCTCTTATTTATGGAATAAATTATGATATTTAATGAATCCATGTTTTATGATATATTTGTCACAGTTATACATGAGATGAAATGTTTTTAAAGGGCATACCCTGATAGCACTCTAATGCATTAGGTAAAGATTAGTATCATGATACATCAAGTGAAATGAGGGTTTACTCATGATAATTCAAGTGCAATGAGTGTTTACTCAATCTCTATGTGAAATGATCATTGGATCATGCTAATATCATATTAAATGTTGTTGCCACATTTCCTAGTTTGGATAATAATGCTATATCATACCTTTAAGTTCATGTTTCACTTGTACTCCATTTAAATACTTATTCCCTAACATGTACTTTATTCTTCTTGTTATGCCTTGTTTACTCCCTTAATGGGCTTTATAGCTCACCTTTTCTTTATGCATGTCCTCATGTTATCCCATTCAATTCTATGTATGAAGGAATTTTGTGGTCATATAAGAGAAGTTTTAAATAAAGATGTTGTGTTTTATGTTATAAGATCTTGTGTAATGTGCCTAATTTACCAAGAAACTAGATTTATCGATCATCAAAGTTGTCTTAAGAGAAATTTTATGTAATAAATCTTGTTTATGTGTGTAATAAAGTGAAGGGTTTTTATATACATGACATATAGTAGGGGCACACACCATTTTCCTGGACCATAGGTACTTTCCGTGTGCAACAGACCATGTAATTCCAATTAATGTCATATAGAAGATGGGTACATAGTGTCTTGAATGAATCACACGCCATTTATGTTCATCTTGGGTATGTCCATGTGGTCTGGTCATGTTTTATTACATGGTGTCAACCCATGTACCTGTACATGGGGTAGTCCGTCTAACATGTACAGTACATGCCTTGTGAGGGAGTACACTTCATGTATGCATCCTGTGTACACCCCCCATATATGTGTACATTCCATGCACACACTGATCCATCCAAATATGAACACACAGTATGAAGCCGATACTACATGTCGTGTGTATCATATTTTCTAGAATCTTGTGTTCTTCCTCCGCTCATGCGAATCCATATCCCAAATATCTATATAGTGCTCAGTTTGCCTTGAAAATATACATTAAATGTCATTCAACCACCTGGACCTAATATTTATTGGTTATTGGCCATTAGTCATCTTTTAAATTTGATTTAATCTATCCAAGCATAACTCCTCTAAAGAATAGGTTCTTCTGAATCACTTCGATACATCCATCATCGTCTTAATCACACCTCCATCAATTATTCCTGATTCCAGATCTCTAGTATTGGATTTATGCACAAAGAATCAAAGGTGTAATGATCAATTTTTAATAGATGGGGGAAGAACGAAGAACACCCATGACGAATGCATGAAATCGGCAGAGAAATGCACAACAATCAAGAGGTACGAACCTCCATTGATGTTCATGTCGATCTTGGTTCATCACTATTACAATAATAACTGATCTAAAACAATTCAATACAATCAAATCATGTAAACCCCTACAATTATCATCTCATCCCACAAGAACGATCAATCCATGGGATTATCTATTCGTGTATTAGTGTGCATCCATCATAAGAATCCAGAATAGGAAATAAGAATCAAAATAATGCATCCTACCAAGATTTTGAATCACATGAAGATGAAGATAGGTAACTATATCATCAATATTAGAGAGATCTACCATGAACAACGTTCATCGATCTATGATCTGAATTTCTATCATCGCCTGATCAAGAGGATTCTCCATAGGTTCCTCCCAATGTCTCTAGAGAATTACAGGGTCATGAGAAAAACCCTAGATCTCTTATAAAGAGATTATTTAAGAAAAAACCTATCTCTAAGTAGAATAAATAAATTAAAATAAATTTTTCTAATTTATTTTATTCATTTTAAACATCTATGACAACATTCCTAAATTGACCCATGTTGACCAATGTTACGTCATGCTTAGGGTAAAACCGTTATTCTAAAGACAATATTTTCCTCAGATATCTGATCCATCCCCCCATTAGAAGTTATTTCACTTTTGTCAAGAAAATTGTAGGTAAATTATATTTAATATATTAATATATTTCAGATATTTGTTTCGGCCGCACCGGTCCTCAGAAGCGCATGTCTCCTCTATGTGTGGTCTTGAAATCAATACATATAATATTTAAAAGTTAAATATATAAAATAAATGACATTAAAAAGGATGAAGTAATTTAATTTGGGAAGTTAATTGTTCTATGATTGATTAATCCAAAGGGGTTTGGAGGTGTGAAGAATAGAGGAGAAGGTGTAGACTTTTATAAGTGAAATGAGTTGTACACTTGTAATTTTTGAAAAGAATATGGTGTATCCGCATTTTTCACATTCCAAAAAGCTCAAAAATTGTTCATTATAAGGTCTTAGAAAAGAAAAGTACTAAATATGGACATAAAATATATTTTATACAAGTTTTTGGTTATTTTAACCCTTAAATATTTAGTTTCACTCTAATAAAAAATAGGTTTTACCATAACTTCAGAGATTTATTTTTAATGTTTTCACTCTTAATTATGGTCAAAATTTGAGTTGATCTAATAAGAAATAAGAAATTATGTTTATTAAAAATATGAAATCCATTTTACCATATTCAATTCACATAATTTTAAAAAACATAATTTTAAAAACCCTAGTTATAATGAAAGAGCAGGTTTTCAAGAAGTGTATTTTTTGAGAAAAAGAAGATTTTATATTGACTCTATGATTAATAAAAAAGATTTTATGAATACTTATGAGAATTTATTGATATATACTATAAAAATTTAATTTATAAAATTATAAATTTGATAATATTTTAATCAATTAAAATGAATAAACATTATGAATTTTAAAGCAATTTTTAGAAAAATCTCTCTTTTAAACCCTGAAATAATCTTTTACTAAAATCCAAGGTAAAGAGTATTAAAAAGCTATTAATTTGATTAAAAATAACTATGTAACACATAATTTATTTTAAATCATATTCATAATATAATTGTATGTCAAATTATTTAATTTGTTAAAAATAATGATTTTTTAACAAAAAACCTTATTTTTCTCTATTCGCTAAAAAATCAATATTTTCTAGAAAATATATAAATTTCACAAAAATGTAATTTTTTATATACTGATTTCAAAAATTTAATCCATTTTTTCAAATTCAATTTCTTTAATTGAGAACATAACCTTTGAATTAAAACCTTATAATTATATGGATTAATTAATAAAATTTCTTTTTTATATTTAAAAATTAATTAATATTTATATAATGAATAAAATCACTAAAGTGTTTCATTCTATCATTACCAGGGTTGTTACATTATTCCCCATTTCTTAATTTTGGTACCCATAATTTTATTCACTTATTAAATAAGTGGGGAAATTTTTCACTCCTAACATTTTTAAATTCCCATGTTGCTTCTTCAACAATATAGTTTTTCCATAAAACATTAACACGATGAATAACATTATTTTGAAAAAACTACACTCTATAATAAAGAATCTTAATTGGTTGTCCTCATAAGAAATATTCTATGCCAATTTATCTACTTTAGTTATCAAAATATGTGACAAATTTGGCATATATTTCCTTAAAATTAAAATATCAAAAACATTATGTGGCTAGGATAAACATGGGGAAAATATACTTGGTATGAAAATTATACAACATTCTCCATGATTCCATATGTATCAATGAATTATAGGATTAGATTTATATTTTTACCAAAATTCATAACACTTTTCCATGAAGCTACATAGAGAAAGACATGATCACCTACCTTATAAAAGGTTCCTTCATCGAGTTATCTGTATAACATTCTTCCTTGCTCTAAGATATCCTTTTATATTTATGAATCAAATAAATATTACTTTCCACTTCTCCTACTAACTATGGTCCCATAAACTTACATTCTTTTATGTTTTTTTAAGACACAATGTTCCATAAAATTCCTCAAATGGTTATATATTTATACGGGAATAATAATAGTTATTATAAGAAAACATAACATAATAATTGTATTGGTCGCAACCTCTATGGTAATCCATTGAACAAGAATGAAACATATCTTCCATAGTCTAAATAATCCACTCACAATGACTATTAGTTTTTGGATGAAAATTTATGCTTAAATTTAATTCAATACCCAATTACATATAAAGTCCTTCAATAAAATTAGATGTTTCCTTGGGGTCATCGTTTGATATAATGGAGATACAAAATCCATGTAACCTGACTATCTTCTTCAGAAAATGTTGAGAAATTTTATCTATAGAAACAATGTCTTGAATAGTAATGAAATTTGTATATTTAGTTAATTAATCAATCTTAATTGAAATTGTGTTGTTAACTCAAAAGTATGTGGTAATACCACCACAAATCCATGGATATATTATACCATTTCCACTCCAGCACTGGAAAATATTTAAGAATTCCATTTGGTAATTTCCATTCTTCTTTAACGTACTGATATTTAAAACACATCATGGTAAATACATCAATATAGCTATTTACTCAATCCCAATCATAATACTAATAAATGTATCTCTCTATCCTAGTGTTGCTCAGATGAATATAAAATAAATAACTTTGAGTTTTACTCAACAACTCATTCTTTAACCAGGAATCACAAAGCACACATAATATTTTTCCAATTCATAAAATTCATTCTTTATAAACATTAAAAACTGTAAACATAATATTCTTAATGTAATCTACAATTTCCAACAAATATTGATCCTCCATTTGATCTTGATTAATTATTAAGACAAAGTGGACTGCACAAAAACCTGACTCAAAATAGAGGATATCCCTGCATCCACAACTTCTAGCCCAATATTCCTCAAATCAATGAACAATGGTTCATGTTCCAAATATTATATGATCAATGTAAAATATATTTTTTTCAACTCAAAACATCATCCACAATGTTTTCACTTCCAATATAGTAATTAACCATGAAATTAGAATCTTTTATCAGTTTCATCCATGTTATCTGTCTCATGTCCATTTAATTCAGAGTGCATATGTATAACAAAATTTTATGATCAATATATATTTTACATTTTACTCCCTAAAAAAATATTCAACAACATTTTTAAATAAAAACCAACGATAAAAAATTTCAGATCATGTGTATGATAATTTAATATATGAGGATTCAAATAATATCAAGCATAATAAATTAACATATCACTATGATTAAGGAAACAACCAAGTCCTCTAAATGAAGCATCACAATAGATGAAAAATTATCTATTTTTGGAAGGCATAGCCAAAACTATATTATTCACCAATATTATTTTTTACTTCATAAAAACAATTATCACATTATTTTGACTAGATGAACTTAACTCCTTTTTTAACTTAGTTAGTAGGCTAGAAAACTGAGAATTTTTTTCAATAAACCTATGTTAGTTACCCACTATTCAAAGGAAAATATGGATCAATTTGATATATTTTGGTCTTATCCACTCATCAATATGTTTTTGAAAGTAGTTTTGACATTTATTCCATCTTTAGAAAAAATATTTCCAAAGAATTATATTTGTTATCATAAGAATTCACACTTACTAAATTTACCATATAATTATTTTATTTTTAAGGTTTGAAAAATAATCCTTATGTTTCATTCATGTGCCTCGTGAATTTTAGAGTACAGAAATATTTAACCAACAAACAAAACTAAATTTTTTTCTAATAACACATGAAAATCTTTATTCATCATATTAATTAATAAAATGGGATTACTGGACAATCCAAAGGTAATAACTACAAACTCATAGTTCCAATATCTATTTTGAAATTCAGTATTTGGGATTTCATCAACCTTCACCTACTATTGGTTGTACTCAAACCACAGTTCAAATTTAAAAAAATTAATATCCTCCATGGAACTAAAAAAACAAATCATTGATATGATGTAAAGGATAATTATTCTTAACAGTGATTTTCTTTATGTTTCCTTAATCAATACAATGTTTTATTGAACTAAATTTATTTTTAACAAAAAATTAGGATCACCTAATGGTGAATTACTATAGAGAAGGAAATATTTTTCTAACATCTCTTGAAATTTAATTTTCAATTATAAAAGTTCTACTTGATCTATTCGATAAAGGTTTTAGAAATATGATTAGCATGAAGAACTAACTCATTATTAAACTCATATTCCATTTTAGGAATAACACAAATAAATCATCAATAAGTACACGCGTGTATTCATTTACTATAGGAACATCACTTATTTAAATAGTTTCTTTATTTTCAACAATATAATATAGGTAAAAATCATTTCCATCTCAAGTCAATTTACAATCTTCTAGGTTTGTTACCATATGAATTAAATTAGTGAATATATATTTCTTGGATTTATAACCAATATTAGTATGAAAATTTTAAATTTAATCCATACCCAAAATTATATCAAATTATACTATATTAAGTTCAACCAGACTTGTAGGAGAGGTCATCCCCCTCATGAAAATGGGAATACTCATATAAATAATGATTTATTTTGTATTTAAACTCTATGTTTTCATCAAAAAATATATCTGAATTTCATGAGATGATATTCCAAATTTACATGATATATTCTAAAAAGTAAATAAATATGATGAGCCAGAGTCAAAGAGGGTATTGGAATAATAAGAATATAATAGTAACATACCTGTCACCACTTCAATTGATAGCCCAACATCAAACATTATAGCAGAAAAAGATTTCACCACAATGTTTTTCTTTTGATATTGATTATTGACAGCCCGAGTTAGAAACATATGGTGCACATTATAAAAATAGACCAAATATTTGTAACTAAAGTACCTCATCATTCTGTGGATATCACTTAACCCATTATTTCATTCTTCAGCATTATTTTTCATACAATCATGGGTTATATGGATAAACCTTTCATATCGATAACACTTCCCTAATTTCATAATACATTACACATGGTTCTTTTGACCACACTTACCACAAGATGGGGAACTTTATTTTCTTAACTCCCTATTTATTTGTCATATGTTTCATCGTCACCTTCTATCCTAACCATTTCTTACATTCATAAACATGAGGCACACAAGTGTCCAAAAAATACATATTATCTTTTTCAGCACAACAAACAAATTTCTCATGAATTTTGAAATCATGTGTGGAAAAATATATTCATATAATTGGATTCAATCCTGAGTAAAACCTATTAATTTTAATATCAATTCCACAAAAAATATTGTACATACATTGATAGTCTTATAAAATTGGATTTATACATGGCTATATAATCTCCATATTTTTCCTCAATTCAAGGAAATTATTTTCCATTTGGAGTTGAAAAATCATAAAGAAATATTTCACAAGGGATATATACTTAAATGTTTCTCATTTCATGGAATCAAGATTATATTTCAATCTAGTATTCTCAACCAAAAATGACCATCTATCAATCTCACCTACAAAATGATAAACAGTAAGAGTCACCTATTTTCATTCCAAACATCACATGACATAAAATATATTCCCTAAAGAATTAATCTTTCCTTCAGATACAACAGGTTAATATAATCCACTAAATGATAAAATATTTTTTCTCAAGAAATGAACCATTATATACATATTCCTTCATGGTATATTGGGTTCCTCTCTAGCATAGAAACTACCACTATTTATTGAATTTTATATTTGATCCATCACAACAATTAACTATTCTAATACAATTCCAAGAATCTTGGGATGCAGATTTGAAATGATATTTTCCTCTTAATACCTTCCCCTACATTTCCTTATTTAATATATGGAAATTATTTTTGGAAAGACATATTTTTGTTGAATAAAAATGATAATCTCAAATTTCTATATCATTTCAACCTAACCATAAAGTTAAATAATTTAAGAGTATTAAATTAGTACAAGAGCCTTAGCCTAGTTGGTGAGGACTCTCTAGGTGCATCCAAGAGACCCGAGATCAAATCTGAATGGAGGCATATTTCCAGGGTACTATAGAAGTAATGTAGCAGTACTATAGCAGGCACTGTAGCAGGCACTGTTCGGTACTGTAGCAGCCAAAACTATTAATCCATTTGGGCCTTCAGGCCACCGGTTTGGTCCTTGGGTCCTACAAGGCTTGCAGGCCACCCAAGGCCTTCTGTCCAGTTGATTCTCAAGGCCTTCGGGATACCTTATGGCCTTCGGGCCACCCCGAGGCCTTCAGGCAACATGAATGCAGGCCCTAGACACAATACATATAAAGGAGAAGCCCCAGATGATGATTTAGAGCAGGTGCACTCACCAGAGCAGATCCAAATAGATTGTCAGAATGAGAGGGTATGTCTATGCCATCGATACCGGCCTGTGTTTTCACGGGAAGCCTAACCAGGCGGTCATGCAAAAGGTGAAGAGCTACTATCAACATGTAGATGCTGGGGAGGGGGATTTCCTTGTAGATATCCTGGTTTGAATTCCCTATGACCTTCGGGTCTTGTAATCTCTTAAGCCTACGGGCCATGAAATCTTTGAGCCTACGGGACTTGTAAGGGTTCCCCCTCATCCCTTGAAAGGGGGGTTATCAAAAATCAATAAAAAATGAAGGCCTTCGGGCCATTCAGGCAAGAGTATATAATTATTATTATCCAAACATCTAAGGTCATCTAAACAGAGCTATGATATGAATTATAAAGACCCGACATTAAATATCAAATAATCATATATTTTAAATCAAGAACTAGTTCCCTTAAATTTGAATATATTTTCAGGTTCAAAGATTTAGATAATCAGGTAATAACTCATATAGAAAAAATCATATAATAATGTGGAAACTTTCTCTAGTATCCATTTTTTCCACCATATAAAATGTTTAAATAAAACATGACTTATTTTCACGAAATGATTTCAAGAATTAAATATAACCACTTTATTTCCCTTACCCATTCTTAAATCCTTTGATTTTTTTAGAAAAATTGGAATAAGAATAAAAATATCCACAAGGGACATAAAAATAACATAGTCATTACCAAATGCATTGGAGTGTAATTTGTGGGATCCCATCATATAAGGTATAATAGAATCACCCAGAGCTATCTAGGTGTACCCATCACAGTCAATGTATACAGACAATATAATTTATAATAAAATTGGGATTTCAACTTTTCATTATAAAATTAATTGAAAAATACTTTTGAACACATATGAAAAAACTTTTTGGGTATCAAAATATAATTTTCTTTTAAAACAACATTTCTAATAATAAAATAAGGAAAATAAGGTTAAAGGATTTTCATTTAATAAACATGGAATATTTTTTAGGAATCTAAAAATAAAAATAATAATCAATGTCTGAGGAAAATTTATTGTCTCCATATACTTTAAAAATAGGGCATTCCTTTTATCATTTCTCAAAATGTTTTGTATAAAACACGTAAAAATATTCCTTTTAAAACCCTTTGAAATAAAGTAAAAAAAAGGAATAAAATGTACATTATAAAATTTTTATATCCATACAAAAACCATCATAAAACCATTTTAAAAACATGGACAAAGAATATGCGGTTTTTAAAGGAAAAAATTAAAAGATAATTATTTTAAAGAAAATTCATTTATTACATTTGAAATTTTTTATTGATAAGCCTCATGAAAAAATTTATGAAAAACAGTAAACAACATGATTATATATAAATTATTGAATTAAAATTTAAGTTTTGATGTATATACACCTCAAATAATAATATAGGTTTGTAACATCAAAATATGCCTCAATGAAAGGAAATTGAGACGAAGTCCATTACCTTGAGTCTAATTTTTCACATACATTACTTGTGTTCCTGAATAAAAAATTTACGTTAGTTATTTAATTTATAATTTTTTTCAATTTTATATTCTTTTTATCTAACTTATTATAATTTTAGATATGATTATATAATCAATTATTTTTTACATCAGATGTTTTGACCATATTTTGTGTATGTGTCAAAAATGAATTTGGTAGGTCGACTATTCTCAAAGAGGTCATTATTTAAATATACCCAAATAATAATAATGAAATAATTATCTTATTTATACATAAATAATAGTTTTGTTACTAATAATTAAATATGTTAATGATATGTGACTATGTTACAATAATAGAGATGGTGCGTTCTATATACGCATGTGTATCATTTCAATTTTTCAATGACCATTATGAAAAGGTTTTAAGTAATATTTTATCTTTATAAAATTATAGTAATAAAATATCTACAATATTATTTATTTAATAATAGTTATATATATAATCAATTTTATGTGGTGGTGAACATATAGTCACATCTCTTCGTGAAGACGATAGTCCACACGTATGCAAATGACGTTCTAATTTTCAATTAGTGAAAAGGTAAATATTAAAAATGATATATTATATTTTAATAATTTTAATCATGTCATTAATATAATAATTATTTCATATATATCAAATATATTTATTAATTTTATCCTTACTATCATACATGTAAATCATTAGTGAAAATCAATCACATCACTTCTCAATACGCTTTTCTACAGTGAACACGAGAAAAATTATCGTATCCACTATATAATGGAAATTAAAAATGTATATATTATATATTTAATGTAAAATTATATAATTAATATCATAAAGATACTTTAGATCCAAAATAATATCCAACCACGAGATGTATTGATGGAAGCTGTTTCACATTAGTTAGTGAGGCGATAGCCAGTCGTCTACACAAGCGATGTTGTCATTTATCATTTGAGGGAAAAAGATATGTATATAGATAATTACCTCTAAATAATAACATTTCAGTATATAATATATGGTTTTTATTATATTATATTAATTAATTAAATTTTAAGGATGTGGAATAATAAATAAAATATGAACGCATAGTTTGTACTTTTACCTCTTCTCGGACCACCTCTTCGAAATTATACCTAAGTATTTCCTTGAATGGATTTCTAACCATACTAATGATTATAGGATTAGGAATAGAAGTTATGAATTTATTATTATGTCTTTTAAAAACCAAAATTGTATTAAGGCCTGAATAAGAGAGGATAGGGGGTGTTCTTTTGTAAGTGAGGTTAGTGTCCCAATTGTAATTTTTGAAAAGAAAAAGTTGTAGCCACATTTTTCTCCTACCAAGAAGCTCTAAAATAGTATATTATTGATAATTATACATTATAATATAGAATCATTTCAATGAAATATATTTTAGACAAGTGGTTTGGTTACTTTAACCACTATATATTTATTTTAACTTCTAAGTAAATCTACTTTTATATTAACTATAATAATTTATTTTAACTGTTTTCACCATTCATTATGGGGAAAAATTATGTTGAACTTATTAGATAAACTAAATTATCTTAATTCCAAATATGGAATCTATTTTACAAAATTTAATTCATATAATTATAAAATCATAATTTAAAATATATAAATGTTATGAATTTGAAAACATTTTTTACAAAAATGTCATTTTAAACCCAAAAAACAAACTTATACTAAAATCCAACAAAATGTTTGTTAAAAAATAATTAATTAGATTAAATATAACTATATAATTCTTAAGTTAACTTAAATAATATTAAAAAAATAAATATACTTTCATATTACTTAATTTATTTAAAATAAATGACTTTTTTACAAAAATTTGTTTTTAACTATTCACTGAAAAATTAATATTTTTCTAAAGAAATTTTTTTTTCACCAAACGTAAATTTTGATAAGATAATTTGAAAAATTGAATTATATTTTTAGAATTAAAATTATATAATTTTTTAATTAAGATTTTAATTTAGTCCTTATTATAAAATTGTTTATTTAAAATTAATTCCTTTTTCATTTAGAAAGGACTTCATATTTATAAAATGAAATAAATAAAATAAATTTATTATTCTCTCATTAACTGGATTATTACCGGTAGAAACTCTAGTGGTTATTTGGGATTTCTAATCTAAATTTTGATTTTTTTTCTTTCTGTATTGAGATATGATCATTGAAGTGCTTATATTTTTTCAACGATCAAAGAAATTGATCTTGTTCTTCTCACCCCATTCAGTAGTTCCACGATTTGAAAAAATTGATTATAATTTGATATTGAATATGAATTTTACTTGGGATTTTTTTTCATGAATTTTAAAAACTGATTAATATAATAATATTGATAATATTGTTTTATTATTCATATTTCATGAATGAAATATTGAAGATCAACTACAAGAATGATGAATAGTGAATGGTGAATGAAAGAACTATCACCCACTGAGTTTATCCCCTATATCATGTTATTTTACCATTTTTCAAATAGATATCAACATCACCCATCACAATTTTTTTAGATGAATGGGGCCTAAAATGGTGTCCCAATTGACAATGTGTGAGCATAGAGCCAGATCCGAAAAAGAAGAAATGTGGCCACATCTTCGAGTAACATAACAAAGGTAAACATAGAATGAAATTCCTAGAGATATAAGTAATTTTTTAGATTATTTAGTCATTAGAATTGATAATTTTCACTATAATTGATGGTTATGGTGGAGAAAGGGATTAGTGATAATGAAAAAAAAAGGAAAGGAAGAGACATCCTATTGTGACTAGAGAAGGGATGAGTGGAAACAACAACAGAACTGATATAAGTGTCAATGTTTATTATTGACTACTGAAAGTTATAGATCTAAAATTTATAATTACACTATGTGTGACCTTTAAATAAAACATCATTTAAATCATTATTTGTGATTATAAGGATTATATTCCATACAAATATCTCACAATGTATAAGCGTCGGGGATATATCATGTATGTTTTACTTGTAGTTGATATGGTTTAAATACGGGTATCACTAATGGTGTGAATATGAGTCACATGTTGTGTTCTGTAGAACCGCATGAATTTTTATACATCAAATTACACACCCAAAAACCTATATCGACATACATATAATTTAGTGGGAAGTATATCCCAGGTTCAAACTATATGAAAAAACTTGGGCACCATTATTTTCATATAGTGTGATACATGTGTAACATCATGACATGCCTCACTCAATATTAACTGAAATAGATCTATAAATGAACTCCATAAAACCATTCCCATATTCTAGAGGCATCCAAATATTATCAATGGTTTCTGGTGATGACACGGGAGGACTATACCCTCTGGTATAGGAAACCATAAAACAAACATCAACAAGAGTATAAGTAGTCAATATAAAAAGCAATACAAAGGAAGTATTATAGTTAAATTTTCATCAATAGAATATAACATAACACATGATATAAGAGAATAAATTATATAATAGTCACATGATTCAAGTAGATACCAACAAGAGTCCTGGTGGGGTGATCATATATAACCCAATATAAAATGAATAAAATTGAAAATCTCCACAACATAGCCATGAGTCCTGACCTAATCCCATGTCCTAAATCAATCTATGTTATCTTGCCCAACCAACCAATGTCTGGCCTCTACCCTACATATGTCTGTAATAAATTTGTATTCATGTGTAAAAAAGTGCTATGGTCACCCAATCATCATGTGAGTAAAATTTAGTAGGTAATAACCAACAATTTTCCTAACATAAAAAATATATACATTTCATGAATAATGTGATATGATTTGAATAAATAAAGAAATCATTAAACAATATAAACTCCAATAATATTTTTTTCCAATGCCACCCAACATTGACCATTCATTCATCAAATGGTGTTAGAGTGTCATTAAAATAAGATAAACCATCAAAATCATAGGAATCATATTTATCAAACCATTTTACATGTACCACAAAAGGTATATTGTTGAACATGAAAAGTCACATCCTCTTAAAGTAGAAACACATCCAACTTATCTCACATGACTAATTTTTCTTCATAAATCCTTAAGTGGGATCACATATAACTTGTTTCATAGTCCAATACATAACAACATTCTCACTCATTATTGACATTTCCTACCAACCCATATATCAATCTTCCTATGGATGGTATTTTTCCCAGCTCATTCATAATCAATTCGATATCAACAAAATTCATCCCCTTTTGAAAATAATAGAAAACCAAAAAGATACATCAATCCATAATTAACCCATCATATTTGTTTTGTATAAATCATAAAACCAAATAATATATTAGGTGATAGTATTAATGGAACCCAAATCATCCCTTAAACACAACCATCATAACCAGCACAATTTTGTCACTAGTTTTCATTCCATCTAACCACTATCAGAGTCCATCAAATCCATTATAAGGTTGGCATGATTCTCATTAAATACCACCTATCAAGATATAGTTTTATTAAAACAAACTAATTTCCATTAATCCAAACAATCAATAAACTTAGTATATATATTCACAAAGCACATTTCATAATTTTCATTTTAAATGGGAATATTTATTACATGTCAAATAACATAATAAAATCAAAGTTCCAATGGTTGAAATCTTTCCAAACATTATTCCAAATTACCACTAGGTTATTCATATTCACATACCCAACCCTATACTACATCCAATTACATTCTTGGATACTTCCATTCAATTTTTATTTCCATAATCATCCCATTTTTCATAACATAGACAGTATACATACATGGACCAGTAAGCAAAATCACAATTGGGATCATCAAAAATTTGTTACCTTATCCCATTCAAATGGTAGGATTAAATTCTATAACTCAATATTCATATCATCACATTATCATCAACATACCCACATCATGATTTAATAAACATATAATCCCACACAATCTATGGATAACATATACATGAGCAAATAATATATATTTAACCTTTGAAGTCTACCTAGGTTAGTCCTATGACTTCAAGAATATTCTTGTAAAAATAAACAATATGGTATAGCCCCATATATGCATTATCGTGAGGGAGGAACACACATGACATAGACTACTAATCTATCAAAAACATCCCCTGAACACTAAGGTCTCATAGAGGCTAAGCTGAAATTCCATCACCCTTAGTCAATTTTAATGCCTATTTATAGGAGGCTAAGGGAAAAAATCCACGGATAAATATATTTGAGGTGAATAAGGCTATATCCCTCTTGGGATGCAATATCACCTATCTCACACGTTAGTACATGGATACAACCATCTACAGTTTATAAATCCATGCATAGTGATCAAACATTCCATCATGGGGAAATAAATTATATACCACTGATGCGAGTGAAGGAAAATAATTTATTTTTTATTATTCTCAATTACACACTAGAAATGAGCCTATATATAAAATATCAAACAAAAATTTATAAAATATAAGAATAATGTTTAGGGACAACCTACATTAACCCCAATTCATTTCCTTTAGAAAATCCTAACCACCATCAACGCCTAAGATCAACCAATAATTATCTAAAAAATAAGTACATAATTCCAAAAAACAACCACTTTAACATACTATAAATAATTTTAATTAACTGACACAATTAATCCCATAATTAACTCCATGGGAATAAATGATGATCAACTCCCTCAATTACATCCCATGGCCTAAACCTCAATCTGCAATATAGGGATCACAATCAATACGTCCTTTAACCAAACAATAGACAAATAACTAACATATAGAATAAATTAATCAGTTTTTCCTCTAAACTTTAATTTAACACACATAAAAAAGTTGGGAAATTACAAATAGGTAATGTAATAGAGAGGTGTTACATACAAAATCCCCTTCTTAATAAACCAATTCCATGATCTAGTGGAATTGGTAACAAATACGTAGATGAATTCCACAAAAATCATAAGTGGAAAATAGAGGAATCAACATTTGATTAATATAAGAATAAAATACCCCATTGGAGTAATGAATAATCCCCCAAATTACCTGGATTAAGGCTCTTAAATGAGACGGAAGATAAGTAGGGTGAGTCCACCTTTTATCTCCACACACTAGCCAATAAGAGGGAACCTCAGGTGAGGAATATATAAAATGAGGGTGAAAATTAATTTAAACCCTTATAACACTCCTGGGATTTGTTAATATATTCATTCTTTAAACTATATGTCATTAATTGTTTACAATGTTTTTTATATTATTTCACATGAATTAATTTTGAGATAAGAACACATTATAAAATATATGATTAACATAAAGAAAACATTATTAAATCATAATATAACATCACAATAAGGTAACATGAAAATAAGTATTATATTTCATATTTGGTTAGATAAAATGGAAGATTATATCCATTAAAACTAAAAACATTATCATTGGGAAACAAGTAGAAACTAATAATTTCATTAAAACCTAAAAATGTTTTAGATCATCTTCTCCATTGGGGATCCCCCTTAGTATATGTAAAATAGTAATGAGAAAAAATATTATAAACAGAGAAATATTATTTTCAAATATAAACTGAAAAATAAGCGCATTAGAAGTGTGAAGTATGATATAAGAATAGAATAGATTTATAGGAACAAAATTGTGGTAAAATAGTCATTATAAATAGAAATATAGTCGCTAGAAATATAATAATTAGAAAAATTGTTTTTGTAAATATTTATGTTGAAATAAATTTTTCTAGTAGGTATACTAATGTTTTTTATTTTTATTAAAAAAATAAAAATAATATAACTATCAAATAATAAAATAAAATAAAAATATTCCATTAAACTATTATTTATTAAAATTTATTTTATTTATTAATTATTATAATTATTATTAATGAATGATATGATAAAATTAAAAGAAAGATTTCCATATTAATGGATTGATAGAAATAAATGATTAGGATATATATAATTAATTATAACTATATTTGTGAATAAATATTTAGAAGATACATTTTTTCAAAGTACAATTTTAGTGTTATGAAAATTTATCTTAATAAATTTAAGTACTATTAAATAATAATATAAAATAAAATTCATTGATAATATGAAAAATAAAATAAATTAAAATTCTTATGAATGTAATTAGAATTCATGTAGTCAGAATGAATTCATTTTATGCCTAAAAATATATTCTTCCTGAAAAATTACTTTTATTAGTTAGGGGAACCTATATTAAAATGGAAAATTAAATTTATCACATTTACAAATTGAGTCTAATAAAATGGTTTTCATAATAATATCCAATTTTTTTGATGATTTCATTCTCATTTCGTAACATAAAAATAATTTACCATGATAAATATTAGTTACCACCTTAAAACAATTATTTTTCAAATAATTTAATTTTTATAAGAATGGTTTATTTTTATATTAATAAGTTAAATTTATTAATTTATATGATTAATATAAACTAATATTTAAATTCATAAAAAATTTAGTATCCATCATTTAATTATTAATTTTTCAGAAATAGTAATTAGAATAGTTAATATTTAATATGAATTTTCATCATTTTTTCTTATATAACTTGTCTTATTATTTAAAGATTCATTTTATCACATTTATAAATTTAATAATATTAAATTATGTACCAATTTTGGAATAATCTTTCCAATATTTTGTAATAAGGGTCATCTTATATTTTTATTAAAACTATAATTACCATAATAAAGGTTTAATCAATGTTAATGGCTAAAAATTAGGTAATTTACATTGGCTCAAATTTCACTAAAATAATATGAAACATATAACTCATAGAAGACCTATATAAAGTGGGATTGTTAATAAAAAATGTCTCATGAAAATGTTCTCACCTAGCTCTCAAGGGATTCCATCTTTATCCTTGACCTAACAATAATTTCTAAGGAGATGTCCATATTTTAAAACTATAAAAGTAGATTACTCCAACCAATTTCAAGATGAACTTATCCTTATAAATACAATTGAAAATATTTACCTTTTACTTCCCTTAGTAATATCTTACAAATTTTAATCCTATAGTTACATGAATGTTCCCCAAGTCCTCTATTTTCAAGAGGACCTTTATGAGTAGATTCTAGACCTCAACATGAGTATTATCCACTCTATAACCTTTTATTATATATCTTTATCATCCACTAAACCAAATAAATATTCTAAACATTTTGATAAAATTACATAAGTATAATAAATATACTAAAATTTTATTATATTTTGGTAACAACAATTATCTATCTCCCTCCCACGCAATGGAAAATAAAAACGACGCCCGTCTTATGTGTGGATAACCACCGACATAAATGTCATATTTTATTTTTTACCACCAACAAAAAAATATGGATTTATAAATTTATTTAGTGAATAAAAAAATATTTATGATATTATTAATATTATGGAGTTATTAATTAGACACCCTATTAAAATTGTTAGTGATAAATTTTCATTGTAAATATACCTACTGAAACCAAGCATACCATGAAGAAAAATGATTTATTATTCAAGTAATGTATTCTTATAATTATTCCAATAAATATTAAAAATTATGATTTATCACATTAATAAAACCGAAATAATATCATTACACTTATGGAATAATGATCCCATAACTAAAACGCTTTATAAACATACTTATCTTATTATTATAGCATTTTATTTTTTAGGTCGGATTAAACACTATCATGAACGATGCAATAAATTTATATCACATATTACTGTAGAAAATTAATTATTTTAAATATTATATATTAAATAGTAAAAAATGTATTTTAATGAATGGTAATATTAATATATACCATATTATTAATATTCCTCTAGTTTTTGTAAAAATCTACTAAAAAAAATTCGTCACAGGTTTTATCTTCATGAATATTAACTAAAACTCTAATGTAATGAAATTATATCTCTATAAATACTGATATAACCTATATTAATAACATTAAGTAACATATTAATGAATAAGTTGGTATAAATGTACAATGATTGATATCAACATTATGAGACGTGTATGAAACAATAAAAATCATTAACATCTAATGATGAAAAAAATAACTAACAAATAAATATATAATAAATTATTATAATTAATAAGTATATAATTTAATAAATTTTAAAAATGATATAAAGTAATTATTGATGATGTTAGTTTCAATCATATAGTGTTTTAGAGCATACTCTTCTAAGTAGGAATCCAGTTAAGGGTTTTGTTGACTAATCCTAGTTTTCATTAAGTCATAGTTATAATACACCAAATATATTTTTATAAGTTTCCCATATTATTCTAATTTTTAATAAATATGTTGTATTATATTTTTCTATATGGTTTCATAGTTTCTATTCAAATTCGTCTTTATTTATGTATTTCCTAAATTAATAAAAAATGATGTTGTTAAGAATAATTTACATCCTCTTAAATAATCACTTTGTCTTCCATGTATTTTTTATTTATCTAAAAAAATATATGAATTTCTTATTTTAAAAGATAAACATGTATTTTGTCGTGTGATATTAATTTTTATCCACAAACATTTCAAAAGAGAATTGTTATCATCATTTTTAGAATTTTAGTTTCAATAATGGTATTTTAAAATATTAAAAATATTTTCCATTTCAAGATCATAGGTTTTTTCTTTTAATACACATTTCCTCTAGATAAACTATATATATTATTCAAGGATCCACTTTTTATGTTATTTATCAATTTTTTTTAAAGTATTCATGATAACTATTCAAAAAGTGTCTTTTTAAATGTGAATTTTAACTTTATTTCATTACAATGATGTTGAGAAATGTTTTATAAAAACTATTTGTACATTTCACATATATTTCACAATTTAACTCTAAAAGATATATATTATACGAGGCATTGTTTCATTATTCAACCATTAAAATCCATTATGATATTAATCCTCTTGGGTGATTGGAATTTGGTATCAAATGATCTAACTATTGTGGTAATTTTATGTGATTACATTTTAGAAGTGATATGAAAACCATTTTATTTATTAGGATTTTTTAGGATATGATGTATAAATAATTATATGACATAAAAATCTGTATGGATTATAATTATGTATAGGTTGGATATAATATAAAAATATAATTACTTATCAAAAGTATTACATATCATGTGATAGTATTTAGAGATAGGTAGTGATGGTCGATCCTCTCTAATAAATATATAGTGATACCAGATCTAGTATGTGATGAGATATATATTGGAATGCATGAAAATTGATGATATAATGGACTTGGTAGTTACCCATGACCTATGTTATGATTCATTAGGATTATATATATGTGATAGTATTACACCACAAACATACTCTTATATTATTCCCCATGACTCATTTTTATTATTATATGTTTTCACACTCTTATGTCATGTTATATACTTGATTACATATGGTTACACTACCATTTATATTTACTTATAAAATAATATCATTACTCTACATTTATCTAATTTTTATCCTATTATTATCATTTAACATATTTTTGACTCTTTTATAATATTTTACCTTACTAAGAATTTGATCCCACCCCTTCTTTTGTCTCCCATTTCTCTTGGTAATTACATCCAGGATTATGTGTAGATGGATGTATTATGTAGAGATATTTTTTAATATGTGGAAGAAATTATGAGAAATAATATTTCTATGTTTAAAATAATTAACATAACTAAATATTTGGTTGTCAAATTTATGAAATAATTTATAATATTTATTATCCAAATCATGTAAATGATTTAAAATATATCCAATTTTATATCAGATCATCTCACTTGGTATCAAAGATGGTATGTAAAGTATTCGTATTTTGAAATGGACACAAGAGTGTGGGTCCCGTAAATCATAGTTGGTATTGGAGTATGTTTTAGTTATATTTTGGGTTTAATATTAGAAAATATTAGTGAAAATTATTGGGATAAGACTAATTTAGAAAAAAAATTCAAACGTTTTGGGAAAGTATATAGTGTATGATTTCCTAGAAATGGCATCCCTATATAGATACAAATAAGTGGATATAAGATTTATATCATATGTACCTGGGGTAAATACCCCTAAAACGGTTCATTGAGTATTAATTAAATCTTCACATTGTGCACAATTAATATGACTAATTGCACACCTAGTTTGACACTCTCAAGTCATATGATTTAGCTGATTTACATACTGTTTAAATACAATTATAAAGTAATAAAATTATAATGGATGAAGTAATCTAGTTATGTAAGTGAAACTAATTTTAAAATGACAGATTATTACCTATATATAATACTAGTGATTCTTATGTTTGGTTATACACATCATTAAGAAGTTACTAATTATAATTTAATAGTTTCCGTTTTCCACATTTTTTAATTTAATTATTCTCATACCTAAACTTTAGATTATAAAAAGTAATGGTTGGAGACATTAGGTATCATTTTATAATTTAGTAAGATGGAAAATTTGGTGATTTTACAAATAATAAACCATAAAGGATTAGAGAAAGTGTTTATAATCTTATGGTTTTTCTTAACCAATTATCCCCATGTATGATTAACAACTTGCAATATTCTTAATTTCCAAACACACAAAATAAGAGAAAAAAGTGTTTTACGGATGTATTGGTTATAAATATCATGTAAGAAAGAAAATTACATTTCCTATGTTTGAAATTTTTTGGAGAAAACCTATAATTTTTCTAAATAGTACTGGGAAGATGTTTTAAACAAGATAATATAGGCCATTATGGAATATATTTTCAAAAATATATGAAGAGTCTAATTAACATAGTGGAGGAGAAATAAGTTCCTACTAATAATCCCCACATACTTCAATGCTTCAAATATTTTTTGTTTTGTAATTATACAAATAAATACCCTAATCTAATGAATAATGAGTAAATTGGACCTCATAAACCTCTAATATAAAGGGATAAATGTAGAGAAAATGAAATAACTACCATTGAAGTGGATTGTGGTAAATATGTTATACTGATCCTCCACTTGATATTTAAATATTCTTCATTATATTCTAATAAAAATCCCTTAATTATATCAAAGATTTTTTTAGAGCATCAACTCACAACTGTGATTACATGATATTTAATTATGGGCGAAAACCTAGAGTTTAATGATTACTTTATCCAATTTCGTAGTTTGTGGGAATTATATTCATAAAATTTTTATTATTCTCACATTATAGGAATTTGAGGTGATTTTAGGAATGGCTTCACAATCTCCGCAAAGTCTCCTTATTTATTACAAAAATTGGTAAATCATATTTCATATTCCAAATCAACATATGATTATCTATTAGTGAATGGATTAATATGAACTCTATAAGAAAATTAATTTAATTATATTAGTATAAATAGCCAATCATGATAGGGTTTAGATCAAATTATCATAGAGACACTCAATACCATGGATATGCTTATTATGTGGGAAACAATTTGTTTCATAGTAATACCTAAGATCATTAGGTAAGATATATCATTAGAAATGTGTGTCACCTCACAACTATATAAATAATAAATTTATTTATTTTCATCAGTGAGAGAAATTAAAATTATTAGGATAAATTTTATTTTAGGGTGAATATAACACCACAGGTTTTAGGAAATATCTTCTTCTTTAAAATATAGGTCTTTAATTTCAAAAAATTGTATTATATCCAAAGGATTAATCTTGAGTTGAAAATTAGTTATACAATATGTGATTTAAAATAAAACCACTTTATTCAATCGTAATAGAACATCAAAATATGAGTACTTGAATATAATTAAAACATTACCTAGATGGTTATATTCTATGTATGATAACATCTATTAAATGTGTATAAATTAAAATACGACAAAAAATAGAAATGAATAATTTCATTATAACTATGAAATCCCTTCGACCATATTCACTCCTGGGGTCCCCATTACAAGAACTAAACATTAAATCATAAATGATAAGGTCAAAGGAGAAATATTTTTGTGAAATTTAAGATGAACATTAAGGGAATGATATGTGTGATATAAGAGCTAAGAATGAAATGAATTTAGAGGGAGTAATGGGGGTAAAATTACTATTATAAAAAAAAATATAGTCGTTAGATACATTTTTTTAATATAAATCTATCTAATAGATTTACTAAAGTATTTTATTATTGATAAGATATTTAAAATAATATAATACAAAAGTAATAATAAATAAATGAAAAAAAAACTATTTAATAAAAAAACATATTTACAAAATTCTTTTTATATAATATATAACATTATTATTAATGTGTAATATATTAAAATTTATTGAAAAATATTAATATGAATGGATTGATATGATTTAATTGGAAATATATAAATAATTAACATTAAAGTTATTTGGTAAAAATCGTTTTGAAGTTCCATTTTTAAATGATTTTTCTAAAAAAGAGTTGAATATATTTAAGTTAAGTAATATAATCACTCATAAGTAAATATTTTAACATAAAAATAATCTACCTAGATAATTTTAGTTTCCTTATAAAACCTAATTTCTTTCATAGAATTTTGTTTTTCTAGGTATTGTGAATTTTTATCTTAATAAATTAAATTGAAAATTTTTAAATGATTAAACTACTATAATAGTTTAATGTAAAAAAATATAATAACTATCATTTAATTTGTAATTTAAAGGAAATATTTATATTATCAATTAATATTTATAATGTAATTTTTTTCACAAAAATATTTTTTACTATATATATAATGTTTTAATTCAAAAGATATTTTTCCTATATTTATATATTTAATGTGATTAAATAGATTCCAAAATAAAAAATAAAATTCATAAATTTTAGAGGAGGGTCATCTTATATTTTTATTAAGATTATAACTACCATAGTAAATATTTAATCAAGTTTAAAGGGTAAAAAGGAGGACATTTACTATAGCATGGATTTTTTTATACTATTACAAGGAAACTTTCATCGCTTTTGTTCATCTTGAGGGAGTTATGAAATGAATCATGTGGGGTAGGTTGGATTGTATTCATAAATTTTTCCCCAAATAGAGTCATTATTGGAACATTAATTTATTTTTCAATCATAAGATAGAAAAAATAAAACTATAAAAGATAAGAGCAGAAGATATTGGATTTAGAGGTGTTTATGGAAAAAAACCCCCCATGTCCACTCCATCAATTTTCGTTCCATGAGCTTAGTGAACTTAACTATGTTGGTCCTTTTCTTATGAACCATGGTAGTTTTGTGAATGAAACTAAAACATGTTACAAAAGGGTCTGAATATAATTTATAAGGGTATCCAGTTTTATAAGTCCTATCCACGGTCTTCATAGAAGATAACGGTGTATATAAAAGAGATATAGATTCTACTAATAATTACAAGATGAAACTAAGAAAATATTGTAAGCAATCTTAAATAATGGATAAAAATTAAATAATAAACACTGAAAGGTATTGAAACTAAAAAATATATGAACATAAAATAATAGCTATAACAAATATTTCTTCTTCTTCTTCAGAAATCAAGGAATATATTGAATTTATAGGAATGTATAGTATCATATGACTTCTTTTAGAATACTCTATTTAACTTGTGTTCCATATTTCTAAATCATTCTCAATCATAATTTCATTTTTTCACCCAATATATTTTGAATTATAAAACTCTATATGTATATATAATACAACTATCAAAATCATAAATCAAACTCCAAAAGGACATGATTTTTTCCCACATGTGACTATTATTTTGAATATAAAAATTGAAAAGTATGTTATTGAATATAAGGATATCCTCTATTATAAATACATTCATTCTTAGAAATAGATGTATTTCTATGTTTTCTTACCTTATCAAGAAATCATAATTTTTTGAAAAACTAAAATTAGGAAGGGAATTTTCTAAAGTTTCCCCAACATTAACACATACCTTTAAAAATTGAAATAATAATCTTAAAATATTTTCATAGATTTTTTTTGTATTCAAACTGAATTATCTTATTTATAATTCATTTCTAGAATAACAACATCGTAAAACACAGAGAAATTTATGAATTGAAACTTTGGAGAATAATTTTACTCTGAGAAAAAAAGCTTCAACGTCGTATAATAGTCTAATTCGACACATTATTCCATAAGATAAATTTTATTCTCGTATGATTTTTCTAATCTTTGTATGATAAATAATTACTTCATATGATAATTACCTTTATCAAATAATTATCATTTAGACTTTTTGATCTTGTAAGAAAATTTTACACTTTGTATAATAATCTTATTATCATAATATAAATTCATTTTCCAAGACCACTACTTGTAAGACATTCTTTCACCTATTATGATAAATATCATAAAAAAGCATTTAATATGATAATTTACATAGTCTTGAAATTGAAATCTTGGGCAATTTAATTTTTCCATCTCTATGATTATTTTTTTGATAGAAAAAATGAATTCCTAGAAGGGAAAGAAAAATTACAGGTTATTTGAAAAATTATAACTTCAAATGATAATTTATTACCTCTTATGATATTTTCCTTCATAAACTATATCGAACTAAAAATACAAATGTTTAACCAAAGCATTTTGAATAGAAATATTATATAATAAGACACTTAATGTCTTGAATACACTAAATAATAATTAATAAAAAAATTCATAGTAATTTTATGATTCATCAAAACATATTAAATATTTAGAAATGTTGTAAAAAAAATATTATGTAAAACAATACCCTCATTTTTTTGAAAAAAAAATCCATGATAAATTTAAACCAATTAATGGTAAAATTTCATGTTAACTATATTCTCCCTATTTTTTGTGATATCAAAAACTAGAAAAATCATTAAAATATAAAATACACCTAATTTGGAATATGAAAATTATGACCTGTAAGATTATAAATTACTAAAGTGAAGAGAATTCAATATTTACCTGTAGAAATATAGAAAAAACATAATTAAAGGTAAAAAAAGAACACAACATATTGAAGTTCATTAATTAAAAAAAATAACTAAATAATTAATGTATATTTTATAAAAACATATTCGAAATAAAAATAGAAACTAGTTTTAGTGAATGATACTATGATTTGGGAAGGTAGGACTAAGATGGAAGTTTCCTAGGTTAAGAATAGGCCAATTAATTTTAGTCATATCTAAACCAATACAAGAATTGTTGTTAACCAATTTACTAAGTATGGTCTTAATATATTAAGGAAGATAAATGGATCCTCCATCATAAAAAATAATCATCCAAAAAGATAGAAAATTATAATCTCATAAAAGGATTTTAAAATCCAGAGTAAAATGATTCCCATTGAATTTTGGTACCTATAAGAGAATTATCTCTTTATATTATAAAATAAGGATGCCCTAAATTTTGAATCATTTCCTTGATATGCCTTAAATAGATTGGCATACTGTACCTTTTATGTTTTATTCTTCTAAGACAAAACAACACATTTTTAATCTAGAAACAATGAAATAATGTCAGAAAACTTATAGTGAATATAATCTCTTCTTGATATCAACTATAGAATACTCTCAAATATTAGAATATCATCTTTGGAAACTATATCCTTTCCAACAAGGATACCATTAAATACATGAATATTTTTCAATTAAACAAAAAAAACTCAACCAAATTATTACGAACATAAATTCCATTGTAAGAAAGGATCTTTTATGAAAAATAATTATTTCCCTTGATAGTAAATTGCTGAAAATTTTCAAGTCTATTAGATATCTCACTAGCTTTACCTTAATTATTAGTTTGAATATCTTAATAATCTAAACAATAAAAATCATGAACCACTTTGAAGATCTATTATATGGAATAATTATTTGATGGTAAAACTGAGAAATTAAACATTAATTAAATAATCAATTTATATCTCAAAATGTTTAATTTCTTATTACATTAATGTAGGGATGTATTTTAAAAAAATAGAATATTATTCATTATCTCTACATGAGATTTTATCAAATACTTTATCTTAATGAAGTCTAAATTAAAATAGAATTTCCTTCTATATTCTCCATCTAATTCATTATTACAACAACTTCAAGTTTCATAGGTTTAATATCATAAATAACCACACTATCCAAAATAACTAAATCCTCACCATCCTAAGAGATATCAAGATATTCAATAATATGATCTCCAGGTATGGTCCTATATAATACAATAGGAGAATATTTCTATAGTGATCCTCTTCTTTTATACTTCATAACTAAATAAGGCTCTGCACTAACTTTCTCTTATTTTGAACTAATAATTTATGAAATACTAAAACATCCTATATATTCACACACGACATATTTAGGAGAATAATAAATTAAATATTCACTAACAAAGTTCACCACTTCTAAATCAGGATAAAAATATTTGAGTACACATCACCAAGAAAAGAAAGAGTCCTTGACTCACTAACTTCTATAAGAATTACCCTTATAGAAGAAGTAATGTGTTATTACTTATCTTTAATTATCTATATCTTATATTTATAAAAATTATCATCATTCACTACATATTCTGGTGCACCAACCTCAATAACAGTTTCTTCATGATCATATAGAGAAACAAAATCATTACTTTCTTATCCTTTTTTAAATTCTTTATAAATTCATTAATTCACAATTGGTTTTTCTTTATGTCTAACATGAGTATCAATAGGAGTAGGAATTATTTATATGAAATTATCCTTACTCTTCTTCTTATATTCAGTGCCTTATCATTCAAATAGTCCACTAAAACTACTTGAACAAACATGAACAACAGTAACAGACTCATCTTAAATAAGAGTAGGATTTTATCTTTTTCATCATCACTAATATAAAGTATCACTAAAAATGTTAATAAAATGACCAAAATATCTCCAAGAGTATTTATTATATAGAATATAGTTTTCATACCCTCACTTATATCTACTATATCTTTCTAATAATGTGGGGTTAACAACCTCCCAAAACGATAGAACATCCATTAATTTTGATAGGTAAAATACATATATCATAGAATTTACCTTGTAGGATTCTCTTTCTTATCACCCAACATCATATAGAGAAGATAAATATCAGGTTGTTAAAAAAATTAACTCACTGTTCAATCAAATGAACCCTATTTGAATGAATTTATGGAAAAAATTCCTATCAGATTCCAAGACATTAATAGACTTTTTAAAAACTAGTGGGGATCCAAAACGATATTTAATAATCTCATCTAGTAATATATCATTTATATTAACTGTTTATGAAAAAAAACTAGAAAAATAATTCAAGAGAATTAGTAACGACTTTTGTAAATTCCATAGATGATATTGTAAAGTTATTCCTATCAACATTAAACACTACCAAATCATCTGCATCATCAAATATAACTATGGTATTTTCTAAAAACAATTAACCTAGTTTTCATGAATGAACTCACTTATATATTCATTAAAAACAAACTATCATCCTTGGATGTTTGGAAGCTTATTCAACGACAATTCTATGTGGTCTCTCTATAAAAACATGATATCCATCCCACTAAAAACTATAAAAATATATATTATCCTCAAAGATCTTTTTATGGACTTTTTATATATCTATTTGATTATTTTCATTCTTAAAAAGATTTAAATATATTTAGGTTAAAGGATTTGTTAATGTTATAATGTGTTTGTGTTTGGGGTGATGAAGGTTCAACAGATTTCTATAGTTTAGTGGTAATGAGTGACGAATTATTTCTTTATAGAATACACAAAGTTGTCTAAAACAAGAAACATATTAAATATCATAAAATAAAATGAAAAAAAAAATAATGGGAACATGTAAAGTTACGAAAAAATAGATTAATAATTAAATGTAAGAATCAATTTCTAAATTGAACAAATTTCTTAAGATATTGGTGAAAAATATAGTCAATCATAGAATTAAAATTGAAGTTAAATAATTTAAAATTGAATAATTTTAATAATTATTTTATAAAATCGAAATAATCCATTGGTAATTGTTAGTAAATATTTATTGTTATTTATTTTTCTTAAAAATAAATTTTTGATAAATTTCAACCGATTGCAAATAATCAAATGAAAATTTATTTTACAAAAAAATATGATTGTTATATAAATAATTTTATCAATTTTTATGAAATTTTGATTGCACTGATGTTAATAAATTTTATTTGGACATGATAAATAACAAATCTGAATACCATTGACATGTGTTTCATCCCAAACACCTATGAATAAGAAATACCTTCAATAATGTATATAACTTCTATATTTTATCATACAATAGACTATTGCTTCTTACTTGATTATGAAAATGAGATTTCCCTAAAAGTGACAGGTTCTTGAGGTAATTTTTCTCTCTAGTCTACAATTACCAAAATAAATATTATAATATAAAGTTAAATCAAAATTTGAATTATTTATAAACGGTAAAGATAATTAAATTATATATTTTAAATATCGAAGAATCCTTTTAGAATCTTTTAAATGATTGTGGGGTCCTGAAAATTCATTAAAGGGGGAAATCCAATTACCCCAAGACTTGAAAAATGAATGAACTGGTCCCCGCTCTGGCTCCTAGCAATAGTATGCGGCCGGTTCGGCAGATCGCCCTCCCGCAATTCCGCGGACCAGCATCGTCCCCAAAATGGAGGCGGAAGCCCCTCTGTGGCGGTGAAGCATGAAAGACGTCAGTCCGGTCCACCTTTGCGAGGCGCCCCCTCTACGGACTACTGTAATTTGCGGGATAGGGACGGAATGGTGCACGACCACTGAGCAATCCCTCAACTCTCGGTTCAAAAAATCTATAGTTGACCGAGTCATCCGCAGGTGGGGATTCCTCATGGGCTTCCGCAAAAAGTGTTGTGTGACATATCCCCTTCGTGACTCTAAAAATATTCACCGAGGGGCACCAAAAAGAAAAAAGAGAGGAACGACGTGTGAAACCCCATGGGGAGACGTTGGAGAAATCACTCCCAGCGGTAAAGTTATGCGACCATCCGCGGACCACATATCGTCCACAGATGCACTATTCCACATAGAGGAGAAACCAAACCACGAACCAAATGCGTCCATCTCTTTCAAGGACGACCACCCCCTCTGCGGGCCAGTGTTGTTCACGAAATGGAGGCGGGAAACCCTTCGCGGATGGCCATCCTTCACGGACAGCCTCCTTCACGGCCTACTCCCTCACGACAAGCTCCTCCGCGGACAGCCTCTTTCACAGACAGCTTCCATTATGGCCCAGTCCGTCACAGACGACCATCCTTCGCAGACAGCACCCTTCGCGGACAACCATCCTTCTCGGACAACCATCCTTGGTGGATAGCCTCCTTCACTACCGTCATTTAACCCCATGAAAAATGGAGAGTTTCACCGTGAACTTTTCGAGTCTGGTCAACAGTGTTTTACATTGCACCCTTCAGCTACCTCAACATCCATCCTATACATTCCATGACTCAAGCTACTCCTCATGACTCTCCTATAAACCCATTACCTAGCTCCTTTTGCTAGGTTCATCGAGAAAGTGATGCCCTTTCGTAAGTCCCACACCAACTATTTCGTCCTAACCACATGATGTTAAACTGTATGGACCTCGTCCTATCCATATGACGTTAAACTATATGGAAACAGTCCTCTCTACATGACTATAATGTGTAGCATTCCCTCTAATTCAATAATTTGATGCCTCTTTCTCCATACAAGATATGCGTTATACTATATTTACAGTGGCATAACATCAAGAGCACTGGAATCCATTCAAACATTCCATAACTCCACCTCGTGCTTTGCATGTCCTTCATTCAAATCTTCATTCCCTTGCATGTCTGATGGGACCCCCTAATGGCATGGTCTCATTCCATATTGGCTCAGCTACTGTCCTGGGACAACGCCCTGGAAGACTTTGGACAACACTTCACGACAGGTCCTGTGTTTCGAACATGGTCAGTAGTCGAACCTCATTTGTTCGTCCCCATTTCAAGGTAACATGATGCGAATGCGGTGTTTAAAACATGTTAAATAGTTATCATCCATCACCATTTCCCCATCATTGCATTCTGAATGTTAGACCTGTAATTCACACTTTCCATCTCCATTTGTTCCGACTGATTCCAACGCCCTTGGCGTTATCTCGCTTGTGCACTTGAACATAGTCGTCAGCCCCCATTATATTCCTCAACCCACCAATGGGTTGGGATGCCCTCATGGTTAGAAACGAGGATGATGTCATGGGCGTCCATCCTGGAGTATGCCCCAAATTTTTGGACCGCTCTATGCGTACTCCCCACTCCACTTCTCACTGACGCACCATTTGCGACGTGATCGTATGGTCCCTACTGCCTCTTGTTTCTCACACCGAGCATGACTCACGTGGGTTTAGAATAAGCATAGACCATGAAATCCTCTTATGGCCGGCCTCAGAGCGTATGCCCCACCCTTGCGAACTACAAGAACTTTGTTCCCTGCCTCTAGGTAGGGTACATAGGAAGCCTCCAATATGTTCAAGCCTGATCACCATCGGACCCCCGGGTCCACATTCATGTTGGTTCTTCGACACCCCCAAATGAAATACGAGGACTTTGATCCCTATCTCCTGAGCACTGTATTTAGGAATCCTCTCATAGGTTCAATCCCACCCCCCGGTTATTCTGGAAACCTTCACATCGGTTCGCCTTCGTCCCGCATGACGTTAAACTATACATTCAAACTACGTGGACTTTGATCCCTGCCTTCTAGGTAGGGTACGTAGGAAGCCACCCTGAGGTTCAATCCAAACAATTGGTTGATCCAACTATCTTCACACTGGTGCACAACACCATCCCTAGTGCCGCCTCAATGAGTCCAATCTCATCAGGGCCATTAATCCAACGAGGGATGGTAAACCTCGGGCATAAATGATTACGAATCCCTGCGTTCAGCTGACCATTTCCAACCAGGAAAAATTCATGGATACTATGTTTGGGGATAAACCAAATATTCGTGAACATATGAATACGTCTTAAATCTATAAGAGATTCCCGGAATAGGCAATAATTCCCCCCTAAAAGGGCATGATGAGCCTAACTTCCCATCCTCTCGACCAATGTGAGTTCTTAAGCATCACTGGACAAACTACCCAGTGAACGCCTGCCTTTGTAATGTAGGTCCATGTATTATTGGATATGGAACCATTGGGAGTTTCAAAACGAAGACCGGTGTAAGTAACACTAGTAATCGAACGGGGGTCAACCTTCCGTGAGACCGAGAGTCAGGTGCGTCTGTCCTCTATCTCTCCTGAAGAGAAACGATTCGAAACAACGATATTCCTTTTTATTGTCATGGAATTATACATATAAACTAAGTGAATACTTATTATTAGGTGTCCCTATAAATATTTAACGAAATCTCCCAAATATTTTACTATAAAACTTGTTATTAAATATTTTTTTAGTTTTATCAAAGTTATATTTAATATTGGAACTCATATGTGTTGAATATGTCACATTGATTTGGAGTAAAAACCTTTCTAATAAATCATGAGTATATAAAAAATATTTTAAAACATTCCAAAAAATCATTTTTTAAATTTTAAATATAAATAAATAATATAAATCACCAATCATTTTCATTTCAATTTATTTTTAATAATTTTTTAAAAATCCAACACAAAGATTTTGAGCTTTTGAAAAAAAAATAACATCATCAACATATATTTGTATAACTAAAATATTTTTTAAATAGTTATTATTAAATAAATAGGGTTCTTCCAAACCCACAATAAAAACATTTTATAAATAAAATGAACTAACTATTTTATACCATGATACAAGTTTTTGGTTCATACCAAAAAAAGTTTTGGGATGTTTAAAAAAAGAATTTTAATAAGGAGTATATTCAAGTCCTAAAGGTTGTTAAATATATATTTCCTCCAGTAAAAACACATTTTGAAAATAATATTTAATATCCATATGATATAATTGAGAATCCATATATGATGGATAAGAAAAAATGAATATACTTTATTTTAACATAGAAACTAGGGACAATGTTTATTCATAATTATTTATTTTTTATTGATTATATCCTTTGGTAATAATCTAATTTTATTCCATGTTATCACACCATGATCATATGTTTTTTCAAAATAACCATTTAGTTATATTAAAGGGTTAATTTGATGGTCTTCTAACTAATTCCCAAACATTTTTTATTTTATACTAGTGTACTTATTCTTGTATAGAAACTACCAAACTCTCACAGTCAAAGGATTATTCTAAAGTATTAATTCTATTAGACATATAAAGGTATATATCTAATAAAAATTCATTTAATTATTATAGTCATAATGCCTTCATCTATGTTTACTGTAATAGTTTCTATATGATGGTAAATAGGGGTTCTATCCTATCCAACTAGAACACTTTTCGGTTCATCTGTTTCTTTCCATTTAGGAATGTACTTTTCATAACCATTTACCAATTATTCATTATATTAATTTAAAAATAGAGGCTCGTGTCTAAATTCATACATTAAATCACTCAAGTCATAAACATGATTGTATTTGTGATAAAAACTATCACATTCATCAAATTTCACATGACTAAATTCATCCACCATCATTTAATTTTTATTGAAACCCCTATAGGCTTAAGAATTAGTACAACAACCCAGGGATAATCCTTTATCAACCTTGAAATCAAACTTATCATGATTATACTTGGTTTTGAAGATATGCACATTGCATATAAAAATATTAAAGTACTCAACCTTTTGTTTTCAATTATTCCATATTTTATTGGGGTTTTCCTTCTTGTTATGCCTTATGAGAACTCTATTGATAACATAATATACTATGCTAATAGATTCCACTACAAAATAGTTAGAGTGATATATTCATAAAAAATTATTCAAGTAATCTCTTTTATGGTCCTATTTTTTATTTAAAAATAACATAATTTTAATACTTCTATGTTTAGATAAAGTACGTTTAATTCCATGTTTTGATAAAAATGAATTAAATTCATGAGTCTCAAATTCTTCCACATGATCACATCTCATGGAAACAAATTTATATCCTTTTCATTCTAAAAAACCATACAAAAATTGATAAATATACAATAATCCTCACATTTATTCTTCAAAAATAAACTCTTATAAATATTGAAATGTCAACAACTATAATATAAACAAATGAGTTACAAGCTAGACTTCTTATTCTAGAATGTCCAAATAGCTCCATTTTAATATGTTCAAGTGGTAATGATAAATAAATTTTATTAATTTATTTGAATTATTATTTTTGTTGCTTTCCAATTTGGAATGCATCACATACTTTTATTTTATCCCACTTGAGTAGTGGAAAATCGAAAATAAAACTATTCTTGTGTAATTTATTCAATGAATAGATGACATAATGTCCAAGAATCCTATTACAAATAAAAAATTTAGTAATTTCATAAAACAATATGTTCCCATTTCATTATACAATAAATAGTGATCTACGGTGTAAAAAGTTTCAGAATTTAGGGTATTAAATTAAGGAAACTTATTCTTAAAAATAGAATAGACTTTATTAGAAAAATCAACTAAATATCCAACATCACAAAGTTAATAAATAATTAACAGTTTCTTCATTAAGCCTTAAAAATAACATACTTTACTAATTAGGATTGATTTAGGATATAAAAAATATCCAATACCAAAAATCCTTCGTTTGTAATTGTTACCAAATGTGACAAATCCTTTATCACTTTTAGAAAATGAATGAAATTAGGAAAAATATGCACTTGTATGTCTTGAAAAACACTATGCATAAACTATTTTTCATTGATTACAAAATTCATTGTCCTCTATATAGAAAATTGTGGGGAAAAAATTTCTGGCACCCAAATTCACTTTTCTCTAATTGTTTTAGCAACAAAATATTTGGGATCACAAATATTATCACATTTTCTATGAATGTTGAGAACTAAATATAGATAAATTTTAGGAAACAAATATTATATTTTTTCCATATATATAAGAATTTATTAGTGAAAAATCATTTAAAAATGACAATTTGTTCAATAGTTAAAATAAGTGAAGTTAGATACATTTATTATTTTTTTACTACGTAAAAAATAATTCTTATATAACATTAGTTTCCTCTATTATTTTATATGTTTAATATTCATTAATTTTTTGTTATTTGTAAGAATGTTTTTAGATAATCATATATCTTATTAAACACACTAGTAGAATCCATTAGGTTTTTGAATTAAACCATTAATTATTATATTATTCCATCATGGAAATCCCAACTAGTAGGAGACACATCTTTTTTAATTTTGATTTATGAAATCAGATATTTAAATATTATTTTATTGATAACAAAATCATATTATTTCGTTAGATTATTTTTATTTTTCTTCAAAGACTCATAGTGGTCTTATAAAACATAAAAATACTCATTTAATTTCTCAAAATATAAATTTTCAAGTAAAAAATCCAAGTAATAATAATATGTTTTACAAACCTCATCAGCTTTTGTAATTAAATTTTACTTTTTGTTCAGAATAGATACTTTATCATTAAAATAAAAACTAGATTAATCACTTGTGTATTATGATTAACTACATTTATCCTTAATATCTTTATTCTTCTTCTTATAATGTAATTTCATTTTATACTTATTTTCATACATTATCATATTCTTAATCAGGTAAAAGTACATCTTGATATGCCTAATCTTTATGTACACTTGTAATTTTATTTATTTTTTATTTCCATAAATTTTTTAGTAATTGTTGAAATATTTATTGAGTTCACTTCTCTAGTTTTAAATTTTATTGAACATTTCAAAATATCAGGAAATCTCATCCCTTGACTTTGAATTTCTCAGAGTCACTTAATTAGATGAGAAATGAAATTGTTTTGCATTGTTTTTCCTCTCGTATTTTAATGTATATTATTTATAAGAATATCTTTCCCTCTATATAATCTTATGATATCCAACTAAAACATTCATTTCATCCTCATACATTATGAGTATAAAAATAATATATTATCTTTTTAAATCTTTGTAGCTGTAGATTTTTTAATGATAGATAAAATTCCACTCTTTTTGGATTGTTGAACTTTGAAAACATTAATAGATTGACCCTTTTAATCAATATGAGTTCCTAAGGAAGAATTTTTTTTGTTATTTCAGTCTGGATTTCATTCTTCTATGTGAATCTCTCACCATCATTCATTATAAATGTTTCATGTTTTAGATTCATAGATTTACACTTGATATATCATATATTATCAGTAACTTCATTGAAACTGGTATATTTTTTTCACCATTCATGTATTATATAAAATTTAGATATTCTATTTAATTCATATAGATAGAGTCTATATATAATGTCATTTATAGATTAGGTGTTAAAAAAAGTCTACTTATATATATATCCCATTTTTTTGGATCTCTTTCAAGAACTTTTTAAGTATTGATACATTTTAATTAAACCATTAGAAAAATATTTTATAAATTAATAATCATTTGAAACTTTTTACCTCTATAATTTTCACCATTGAAATATGGAGACATTCTCATAGTCATTACCTCTATATTTTCTTTTCATTGCATGAATTTTTAAATGATCCGCACAAATTTAACATTATATATTTGAGAAATATTTAGTCTAAACATGTGATTCCAATTTTTGATCCAAAGGGATTCAAAAAATTACTCAAGATGGGGGGGGGGGGCAGTAATTTAATTCTTAAAAATTTAACCCCGAACAGAATATTCCATCAAACAATTCTTAAATATTTTATAAAAATACATTGGAGATAAAACCATAATAGAGAAGAACATAACACTAAGGGTTTATATTTTTTTGGGGAAAATAATTCCCCATTACAGTCCTCAAATTCCCTCTCTATGATCATAGTGATTTTCAATCCACCCGTCCTTTCCTAGAAAGCCTGATAATTAAGTGAAAATAAATTCCACATGATAAAAAATGAATCAATAGGTTTCATGAGGCTCACCCATTTAATAATAAATATCAATAGTATTCGTAGAAGATAATAGGGTATATAAAAGATATGTAGAGTCAAATAAAATATATATGATGTAACTGATAATAGAGTTGTGGTTATTTCAGATAAAGTATAAGAATTAATAAATTATCTCCAAAAGATATCTCGAATGTATAAGATATTATCTTTGAAGAATATATATAGTAAATAATTCTTCTTCTTATTATTTATAAAACATGTAATGCTCTGAATTTATAGGAAAGTAGAGTATCAAATTCATTATTCATAGAATACTCTATTTCAATATTTTTCTCACTTTCTCAATTTTTCTCTATCTTGTTCACTCTTTTTCCACCCTATAAATTTTAATTTCAAAATGTATATATCTATATATCTAGATACTCTAATAGTTAATAGAATATAGAATATAAAAAAAGATAAACTCTATTCCTATAGATGACATTTGATTTCAAAATTAGAAATTGTGGGGATTTCATTTATTGTAAAATTCTCTTCATTGAAACTATTCACATTCATGGAAATTAATATATTATTTAATTCATCTTTTCTTATACAACTATCAACTTTTTTGAAAAAAGAATATTTAGGCATGGAATTTTATTGAGTGTTTACGATGGTAATAGATAGCCCTAGTGTGGTCGTAAATACTCTTAAATATTTTCTATGAATGAATTTAGTATTAAAATGAATTATCATATTCATAGGACATTTATTACTTCATATCTCCATATGACTAATTGAAATTCCTTAATTGAAATATTGATAATACATTTACTCTAACAAAAAGCACATTGACTTCATATGATAATCTGACTACACACGCAGTTCCATACAATAACTTTTTTTCCAGTATGATGTTTTTGATCTACATATGGAAATTCATTAATTTGTATGATATTTTCCTCTGTCAAATATCAAGATTCTAATTTTTTTATATCAAATGAAAATTTGGTCTGTCAAATGATAAATTTATCTTTTTATGATAAATGTCATTACAAAAACCTTTTATTATAATACATACTTCTTCCCCATATGATAAATTTCATATATTTGACTTTTATAGGATAATTTAATTAGTTTAGAAACCATAATAAAATGAAAATATTTTTTATCTATATGATCATTTCATATGAAACAAAATATAATTCTTAGTAGAGGAATAAAAATTATAGCTGGTATGATAAATTGTCTCCTCGGTTGAGAATCTATCAACTCGTAAGATATTTTCCTTTAAAAACTCAATCGAAATTAAAAAAAAGTTTCACTAAAACATGTAAAAAAATATTACATAATAAAGTTAAAAATTACCTCAAAACCCTTAAACATAGTTTATCATAAAAAATTCGGTATTTTTTTGTTCGTAAAAACGTAATAAATATTGAGAAATTTCGGAATAACATTAGAAATGTCTAGAATTTTCCTCCTATAAAAAGAGCTCACTTCGACCCAATTAAAACTACACATATCCTTCATAATTAATATGAATATCTTCCCATTTTATCTCATATAGATATATAATCTATTTTTTATATTCCCCTGTTTCAAAAAAATGTCTCTTGTCCTCTATTTCCATTATTTCATTCAAGTTAGTATTCAAACCCCCAACAAGATAATTATCCACTCCCTAAATCTTTTTCTCTAAAATTATATTCCACCCCTCATAAAACAATATTCTGATCATACTATTATAATGACATAAGTATCATTAGTATAGTTAAATTATCTTCTGTTTATTCCACAATAATTATCAATCCCCCTCCCATCCATTGTAATTTAAAAACAACACTTGTGTTATGTTTGGACTATATCCTCTATGAATGATGTATTTAATTTTTCTACACTACCTTACATGGACAATTATATGAAAAAATTTAATGTGAAAAAATTTATTAATTCAATGCTTATGATTTTTTAATGAAAACATTTCCATTATATTTATAGTATTAATGGTAATGGATCATTGTAAATTTAGTTGCCTAAATTGAGAATTGCAGTAGGAAAACAAATTTTTCTTTAAGTAATACCTTATAATCATTATTCTTCTCCCTATTCCCAAAGTGGATTTATCAAATTTATAAAAACTATTAAGTATCATTATACTTATTGATTATTTACTATACAAATAAACTACAACATAATCATACTTATACATTTATTATATCATGTTCTTGTTTAGGCCAGTTTAACCACATACGTGAACAATAATATATGTTTCTATAATGGATGTATGTGAAAGCTTAATTATTGGTAATATGTGAAAAAAATTAAATAACTTTTTTATATAATAGTAATATTTCACTTAATATGATATTAATATATCAATTTTTTGTTACAAATTCCCGGAAACATGTTTTTCACTAATTTCATCTAAAAAAACAAAACTAAAATTCTCTTGGAATGAACATAAAAGATTAAAAATAAATATAGAAATTAAATTTAAATAAATTTAATAATCTTTAGATAATAAATTTGTTATCTAATTATGGATATCAACATCGATATTATGAAGTCTCGAGGAAACAATTAAAATCACTAAAATACTATAATGAAGAAAACAATAACTAAATAATAAATGTTTAATGAACGATAATAATGTAATATTTCAAAATATTATATATTTTAATATGGTTATAACATAACTAATTAATATGATTATATTTATTAGATGAGGGTATGCAGTGTGTCCATAGAAGCAAGAAGCCAGGGTAAGGGTTTTGCTGACCCAATCTCAATTTCATTGAGTCATAGTTTTTGTCCCTTTAGGATTTTATTTTTGGTTTATTATTATCTTCCATTTCATTAATTCATGTGTTAATATCTATTTATATAATGGGAATATGCATTTTCTCACCAAAAGATTCATTATTGATTTAATTATTCATTAAATAAAAAATGTTTTTGTTAAGAATAATTCTAATCTTCCCCAATAAACTCTTTATCTTCCATGTCCATATTCTTTCTCACCAAAATTGATTATACTTATTTTTTTAAAACAGTTTTTCATTCTCTCATGTGGTATTAATATTTTAACTTAATACCTTTCAAATAAATTTCTCTCATATTTTTTATGATGTTAGTTAGTAAATGTATTTTAATATAGTAAAAATATTTTTCTTTATAAAAACATATATTTTTTCCTTCATTGAAAATGATATATTTAAAAAATTTATATCATTTAAAAGTATCAATTTATTTTATTTATTTTTAAATAGTGTCTATTTTTTTACGTAAGCAGCAAAAAAAATTATCTTTTTGAAATTGACTCATAACTACATCTCTTTACAAAAATGTTGGGGAATATTTTATAAAAAGTTTTTATATATTTCACATCATGTTGCGTATATAAATCCAAAAGATCAATCATTTATAGAGTTATGTTGTAGAATTCACCCACTAATTCCATTATGATATTTCTCTTTTTGGTTGATTGAATCTTGGTATCAATCGATCATTGTTTTGTTTCCTTTTCTATGTGATACTATTTCAAAATTTATTTGAAATAAATTTCCTTTCCTTGTGTTTTTCATGATATAGTGTATGAATGATTTCATGAGGTGTAAATGTGTATATATTATCATGGGGTGATGGTTGGTTCCTATATAACTATACTACATATTGGGTAAATTGTTATCTCTCATGATTCTATAATTTGGAACATATAGTGATGGTCAATATGTTGTAGGAAATAATTAGTGATTCGTAGTCCACTATGTGATAGAAAAAATGTTTTGTACCTAAGATACTATGAAATAATTATCACAGTAGTTATCCTTATCATATTTTAAGAATTATATATTTGTATACATATGTCACACTATTATTCCACAAACATATTGTTATAATATACTCAGTGGATCTTGTTTATTGTTTCATGTTTTTTCATGCTTAATACATGATATATTCTTGATAATTTGATGTCACACTACATTTTATCATTCTATATAAATAACTCTCATTATTCCATATTTCACCTTTATTTTATAATTTTCTTATTATCTAACCATTAAAATATGATTTGATAACATTTTCCATTACTTTGGATGACCATTATTCTTTTTTATATTTCCCCATGAAATTTAATGTAGAATTATGTCTATAATAAAGACTTATAATGAGATACTGTGATATATATTAAAGAAATTATATTAAATAATCTTTTTGGTACATAATCTCCAAACAAAGTAAACATTTGTTTCTTTGGGATGTGTTATTATTTTTGAGCTGTAATTTTTGAATTATGGAAATGATGTAAAATACATTAAAATTATGATTTATTAATCTAAATTGGTATCCAATTTAGTATATAATGTATTCATAGTTAGTAATGGGAATATGAGTTTGGTTTTTTGGAATATAAACCTTATTTTACCAAACTACATAAAACCATTACAATTGCGATAAACTACCACATGACCTCATGTGGTAAGGAAAATGGTTCAACCCCTGGACCACCCACTAGAACTATGTTGGATGAGAACTAGGGCTCTAGTGGCTTCCTAATTCCACTAAACAAGAGACCTCTTTCACCAAACACCCGATATTCTCCTTTAGGCGCTTTCATCCTACGAACCCACCTCAATAACAACCTTTTAAACTTTTCAGAAGCATTATTGAAGTCTAATTTCTATTCTATAATTAAAAAATCAAATTTGTTTTATATCCTAACAATTTAAAACACAGTTTAATTCCAAATCGACTAAACCAATTTGGATTAGGTCGTTAAAACCTCTCCACCATAATACTTCTCATCCCAAGGAATTCATTATGTATTTCTATTTTGTACTATCCGAGTATATATACCACTGATGCAAAATCAAATTCAATGTCTCCCACTAGTTATGGTAAATCCGAAACCAAAACCTAAACAGGAAAAACTAATTAAAACTCTGAGATCTACCCCAATGATTCTTTTCATTCCTTTAATGATTCATTTTATTCTCATCTAAATTATATATATTTTTTAGGGTTAAAAAACACTAGCAAGTACCCCCCCCCAAATGAACCAGTACGAAAAACATTACATATAATACCTCACAATGATTATTAACTCCAACAACTCTATATGGATTCCCCAATACCTATGGAATTCATCAATTTCCAATCCACTAACATCACACAATTTTTTGGTACCACAAGTCTGCATTATTATATCACTCTCTAAGTGTCACACCTTAGCATCACCTGAACATCCCCACCAAGATGTGAAATAGCATCCCTAAGAACATACACATAACATGAATCCAAACATTATAATTTTTTTCGACATACTCTATGAAGATTAAAAATACTATATAGTCCTGGTATTTGTATCAATCTTTTTCCAAAAAAAAACATAGTCATCTACTATAAAATTTTCTATGTCTTATAATCATTATTCACTTATCCAAACCATATTTACCCGATCCACATCACCAAACACTCTCATATATATATATATATATATATATATATATTCCTAAATTAATTGTATTAACATGGAAACATTCATTAAATAACTAAAAAGAAATTGAATCTATATGTAAGTCAATTCCACTAACATGTTGTCCCAAAACAAAATACAAAAAACACTGAATATGAGAAACTATACACTTTGATCATCCATTGTGTGATTCCAACAATAGAATTTCCATTATCATTGATCATTAAGAATGATCCTTACTAATATCAACTATCAGTTGAACACTAACACTCACAGTCCCCACTTGTATTATATTGAATATATCCACATCATATTACCCACTATAGTGTCCAATGGAATAGATTTTCCCCACACAATATCATCAATATTCTATTGATATCCCTTAATTGTAAAACCTCTTATTGATGGAATCATCTCAATATGAACAATCCTTTTCACCACTATAAAACTTTTATGTTATATCCCATTACAGATACCTCATAATTCATCTATTAACTCAACACCTTTCCAGTTACACTCTCACTATAGTTAAGGAACTCTTTAATTACTTTTCCATCATGTGGAGACACTCATCCCCTTAGAGTCCACACATACTCAATGGTCATCATACCATATATCATAGTTCAAAAAATATCATATCTAATTTTTCATTTGAGGTAATTACCATAGAGTATCCATATCCTCATTATGCCTTTTTAATTTACCATCACCCTATAATGATCAAATCATGTGCATTGATCCTCACCAAATACACCAAATCACCTTAATCAAACACACATGATTATCCCCTTAACGAAACCCTATCTTACTAACACACCCCATAGTGTCAAATTATATCTACCTTTTCTTTTTATCAATCAATAAAATTTATCTCACAAAATTTCTATTATCCATGGAGTCCATTGACAACCCATAGCCCTGCTTTAAAAACACTGGGTGATAAAGAGTATTAAACCCACCAAAACACATAATAATTTCTCAACTTCTCAACCTAAAATGGATCTCAAGGGAATAAAAAAATATCAAAAAATATCCAAACATTTACACAAGGATGGATTTATCATGACCTCGTCCCCATGATTCCCATTCCCTTCACAACTCATTCACTCAATCCAAAAATACCTCTATCGACAGGCCATGTATGTCTTATAAGTCTAACCATGACAAAGTGACTTCAAATATTACCATTCCAAGGATAATGTTAGGTCTTACCAATATTTATAAATCATTTTTCAAGATAAAACTAACTATTATTTCCCAAGTTATGATAATATCCATTTAATAATTATCATAATGGTTCTGAATAGCCCTCATTGAAAATTAAATTCTTGATTGATTTGGAAAACACCCTAGTGCTAACCTACTAATGAAATCACATGATTAAACCACAATTCACATTATGTATTAATATTAAACATAATCATATTAAAATATAGTAGAAAATTATTAAACAATGTTTACAGGATTCAAACATGATTTGCGAGAAATAAAACATGATGAATCCAAAAATCTCCTAACGTGATTTGTGAGAATTAAAACATGACAAGTCAAAAAATCTCCCAACATAATTTGTGATCATTAACACATATGGAGTCCAAAAATATCCCCCTTTTGATGATCGCAAATTATGTCATTTACAAGACAAAAAATAGAATGAAATAAACAGAGTACTGATCAAATCAAGATATTAAAGCATATATATATCAAATAGCATAAAGTGAAATTCATTGCCCTTATGTATCCTCCTTATTATTTATCCCACTTAGAGTATCAATACCATCTTAACGATGATGAGAAATAGGATCATAAGTAGTTTTCAATAATATCTTCATATCTTCACCCATAGTTTTTAGATATTTCACCTTATCGCTCAAAATCTGGTTTTCAGTCTGAAAACCCCAAATTTCATAAGGCATCATTGATTGAATGTACGAAATAATATTCTCTAATAGTAGTGAAGCATATATTTCACTAATGATTATCACAGGTGAAGGAAAAGACTCTAACAACTTCCCAAATCTAGACAACAAGTTGTCTCCAAAAAATTTCAGATCACTTTGACTCACAATATCAAAAGATTCATGAGAAGACTCATGAATTTTAACTGAAATATTCTAATATTCTTTAGAAGAGGATATTTATAAGATAGAAATTTATTTTAACTGAAAAACTATGAACAGATCAATCCCTTTTACCGAGACCTATTTTTTATTATCCACATCCAAATAATTGGGAAACCTATACCAGGTATCTAGAGAACATTGGTCTACAGGATTTGGAGGATGAGTACTTTCTATTCTAGGGTTTTACTCCCCCACAAATGTTGATTCTATTTTAGGACTAAGTGATTTAGTTTCTTGACCCATACCAAAATTATCAACTCTTTCAGGTTCACCCATGCCTTATATAGCTTGAAAAAGGGCATCTTCCATTCTTTCCTCAGCAGATAAGATTATTTTTGGTTCACTATTTTCTTTATACTATTACACAACAGTTGGATCTTCCTCAACATTATGTTCATACTGTACAGTAGGATCTTCCTAAAAAATATGTCCTTTCAATACACTAACACTTCCTTTAGAAGAATATTTATCCTTTTTTACTTACATCCACATCAACTTTAGAGAGAGGTGATATCTCAAGAGATACTCTGAAAAAACCTTCACTAACATCATCATTTGCTTCTTAATTCGGGTATTCCATAGTATCCTCAACTTCTAATCTAAGATCAATCGCATTTTTAAGTATGAAGGGGTTTTCAATATAATTAAAATACTCATATAACCTATCTTTATCCTCAAACCATAAATAATTATATGGATTCCCAATTATCTTCATTCTTCTACAAATAGCCTTAGAGGTAAAGAAATCACATTGCTCAAGAACAAATTAATTCTAGACAATAACTCATATGGATAAAAGAATAGAAGAAATGAACATCTAATAGAAGAGGTAGGTGGACATTGATGTAGTTTTGAGAATATCACACATGTGAAGCATAATATACTTACACAAATCCATTTTGTGTCTATTTTCATAAGATGAATAAAAAATAAATCCCAATACAAAAGAGTGGAAAAATCCCCCTTCTTCAAAAACTGAATTTTTGAACAAACTTTAGAAAAAAACATGACTCACAATAAATCTCAGAAGTAATTAACCTTATCTTATTTTTATTTCTATTAAAAAATCCAAGAGAATCTTATAGGCTAAACACATCACTAAGTGGATGAGTACCTATTTGGTAGTCCTCAAAAATCCCATTATGAGGTATTCATACAATGTAATCCCATAACCTTGATGAACAAGTCAATCTTAAACCATTTACCTAGATCCTAAACCCAAAACATTTAAGGAATTGAAGGAAAACAAAACATACTAATAAAACTAAAAAAAATATTTTTGTAGATGGGTCTTTTCTAATTGGTAAACCAATCCAACCACCTCTATTCATTTAGGACTCATAGAACCAAATAATTATAAGTTAGGATACACTTATACATATTTCTTTTTCTAATATGACTATATAATCCAAGAGACCTGGGTTTAGTGTTTTCATGGACATTACAACAAGAGCCTTCTTTTATTTCTTCTGATACCTGAACTTCCTAGGGGTCGATGACGATGGATGATTCATCGTGGGAATTCTACCTGAGCCCAAAAAATAATAGAAGGATGGATAGAAGTTTGAGAGAGACATATGGTTTTAGTTTCGAGAGAGGTTAGCTCGAGAGAAGTGAAGTGATAGGTATATATCATTTAGGGGGTTCAAACGTCACAAATAAATGTAGTAAAAATAAATACAACACTCAATACATAAATAAATGTTTAAAAATTAATTCGAAACAAAATTGTGAGACTGTTATAGGAATTTATAGTGTCAATTTGATTGTGTTACTCAAAACGGTGCAACAGTAATAATAAGACAGAGAACAAAGTCAACAAGTTGTGAGATATTAATCCTGAGATAGTAATGTTGATACTGTAAGCTGAGACAGTATACTGAGACAGTAAACTATTCCCTCAAGGTTAATAATACCTAATTCATGTATGATGTAATTCATCGATTCAGAATAAAATGTTTTAGTGAAAATATCATCAAGATGATGTTCTGTGCTAATGATTTCTAAAGAAATATCCCTTTTTTTATAATGAACTCCCAAAAAGTAATGTATTTCATCAATACGCTTTGTACTAGACTGATAAATAGGATTGATTGATATGTTTATAAAACACATGTTATTAAAATTTATATGGATATTTATAAATTGATATCCGTAGTCTAGATTGGTATGGTTCATCCATAAAATCTAAGCACAACAACCACCAGTAGTTATGTATTCAGCTTCAGTAGTAGATAATGCAACCAGATTTTTCTTTTTACTATGACATGAAACTTGTGACTTTCCCAAAAAGAGACATGTTATATAGGAGCTTTTCTTATCCAACTTATATCCAACAAAATCAGTATCTAAATATCTAACCAAGTCAAATGATTTTGATTTTTGATAAAACAGAACTAATTTGGTAGCATGTTTAAAAATCCTTTTAATAGCAAGAATATGTGACTCTATAGTATTTTCATAAAAACGTGCACAAATACCCATAGTAAATATAATAATTGGTCTAGTAGCAGTTAAGTAGAGTAAACTTCCAATCACTCCTCTATAGGTAGTTTGATCAACCGATTTACCATTCTCATCGAGATCTAACTTATAGGTGGTACTTATTAGAGAATCATTAATTTTAGTATTATCTAAACCAAAACATTTTATAATATTTTAGTATATTTACTTTTAATTAAAATAATACCTTATTTATTTTGAATTATTTGAAATCCAAGAAAGAATTTTAGTTCACCCATCAAACTCATTTCAAATTTCTTTTGCATAATCATTTAAAAAACAATAGATAAATATTTTCTTGAAGATCCAAAAATAAAATCATCAATATATATTTGAACAACTAAAAAATATTTATAATTTCATTTCATAAAGAGAGTAGGATCAGTTATACCTTTTGAAAAACCTTTAAAATAAGAAAACTTCTTAGTCTATCATACCAAGCTCTTAGAGATTGTTTTAAACCATATAAGAATTTTTTAATTTAAAAACATTATTTGGAAAATGAGTGTGTGTAAAACCAAGGGGTTCTTCAACAAAAACATCTTTAACTCTATACCCATTTGGTAATGCACTATTATCATCCATTTGATATCGATTAAAATTTAGATGTTCTGCATATGAAAGTCGTATTCTAGTGGCTTCTTGTCTAGAAACTGGAGAAAAAGATTCTTCATAATCAATCCCTTCTTCTTGAATATAATATTGAGAAACCAATCTAGATTTATTTATTAATATGGTTCCTTATTCATCTACATTATTTCTAAACACCCATTTAGTTTCTATGATCAAGATGTCTTTAAGTCTTTTCAAATGTTTATGGACTATATTTCATTAAAATTAAATTAATTCCCTTATCATAGCCATCACCCATAATTCATCATTGATTATCTCATTGATATTTTTAGGTTCATGTTGTGAAAATAAATCTTGATGTTCAACTTAATTTCTTAGAGAAGCTCAAGTATATGTTACTTTGTCTAAATCTACAACAACAACAACTAGAGGATGGATCTTGTGGTTTCCATCATATATAAAAAATGACGGACTAGAAATTTCAAATTCTTCAATAGATTTATGTCCATTATGGATTGAATATGGTGAATTTACAGAACTAGAAATTTTAATAGATTCCATCATAGGATGGTGAGAAGATTTCGCATTAATGCCCATATTTGACATATCATCCTCAATAGTTTCTAGAGATTTCTTAGGTTCATGTGGATTTTTTTAACAAATTTTACATGTATATATTATTACACACATTTGGTTATTTTATTAAAGAACCAATAGGATTTACTATAAATTGAATAACCTAAGAAAATTGCATCATCACTATTGGAATAAAATTATTCCAAATTATCAATAGTTTTATGAATATAGAATTTGCAACAAAAAACATTTAATTAGTAATCCTTGGGTGTCCTTTTTTCCACAAATCATAAATAACTATCTTAAGGATGGGCCTAATTATGACTCTCTTGATTGTATAGCATACTGTATTCATAGCTTCTGCCCAAAATTATATAGGTAGGTCATAATCACTAAACATGGTTCTATAAATTTCATGCATCGTGCTATTTTTTCATTTTATAAATTCATTTTGATTGGGTGTCCTAGAAGTAGAAAAGTAATGACTATATCCATTTTTTGATAAAGAAATTCAAAATTTTGATTTTCAAATGAATGTACATGGTCACTTATTACGTTATTAATTTTAGGACCACTAAGATTTTATACAATCCCATAATACATGTTAAACTGAGAGGAAGCTTCACTTCTGTGAGCCAAGATGAAGGTCCAAATATATATAGAGTAGTAATCTACAAGAAAATAAAAAAAATTCATCCCATTAAAATTTGAGACTCTAGAATTTAAAAAAAATCCATGTGAACTAACTCGAGAGGTGGATAAGTAGAATCTTCTTCTTTGTTTTGAATGTTATTTTTTGATGTTTACCCTTTTGAAAAGGATTAAAGACTTGGTCAATTGGAAACTCAAGTATGGGTAGATCCTCTACTAGAACTTTTTTTAGTAAGATTCCTAAGAGTGTTTAAATTATAGTGTCCTAGTCTTCTACTCCATATCCATGACTCTGGGGGAAATACACATAGTAATGAATCATTTTGAGAAACTAAATAATCTATATTAATAGTATAAACACTATAATTTTTAAAATAAAAAAATACTAATTCATTCTTCGAATTAACAAAATTGAAAGAATTATTTTGAAATTTACTAAGATAACCATAATCACATAATTGAGAAATACTAAGGAGATAATGTTTTAATCAATCAAAAAAATATACTTTAGAAATTAAAACTAATTTAGAGTTAACAATCTAGCCAAGGATAATTATTTTTTATTCAATATTTTCACTAAAGGTGACTTCACCACCATCAATATTTATTAGGTTCTAGAATTATGAGTAATTTAATATCATGTGTCTTTAACATCCACTATCCAAGTACAATAAGCTTTTGTAAGAGCTTTTCAAGTAGTTTTACTATATAAGAATCAAATAAGAGATGATTTTGGTACCCAAATTTTCTTGGGTCCACAAACATTATTAATAAATGCTTTGGGAACCCATATTTTATTCATTGGTTTTATATAAGATAATTGTAAATAATTTGAAATTTAAACTCTATTTTAACTGAGAAACTTGAAGTAGTAAAATAGTTCACAATATTAGAACATGCAAAATATTTGTCAGTTTTTTGCACAAAAATAGTTGTTCCATATTTTTCAGAAAAGTTTCTTTTTCTAGGTTGATATCCTATCATAGTAGTATACCTAGGGGATATCTTTTCACTAACAATTTGTGTTAGATTTTAATTTCCATTGGTAAAATTTTCTATGTCAATTTTCAATTACTCAATAGATAATTTATGTCCATTGTTTTATTAAATCAATTGAGTATTTTTCCCTTTTTCTAAAGGTATTTTAGATTTAACTATGGTAGTCAAGGCATGTTGTTTCTTTGATGATTTATATTTATCATATAGTTCATTATAAGTTTCCTCTATAATTTTATAGTATTACAACATTTACTCATTAGTAACATTTTCAAAATTACTTTCATCTCGATAATAGTAAGGATTTTGTATAGAGTACTCAATGGTTACCTTAGATGAGTTTTTTTATAAGACATATAATGGTTCTGTCAGAATTTTCATCATGTGAAGAATCTGAGTCACTTGAACTGTCCCCAAAAGAACTCTATTTCTCTTTCATGGCATTTTTATACTTTATATTTTTGTCCTAATATCTATTCTTATATTTTATATTGGGACAATCATTATTTACATTTCCTTTTATCTTACATTTATTACAGATTATCTCACTGGAGGTAACACCTTTCTTTGAATCCCTTTTCCAATTGCCCTTGTTATCATATTTATTTTTGTAGTTAGAATTCCAAAATAATTTATTTCTTATATAATACTTCTTAAATAATATAGACAATCGATTCATTTTCTCATCACTATAGGACTATGAATCTTTATTAATTGTACTATCAAAATGTGGATGTATCCTTTCCTTTTCATCAGTTTTGGAAGTAGTGGTTTTGAGGTCCACTGACTTTCTCTTTGTTTAATCTTCATCTTCTTGTATGAATATTAATTCTTCCTCACACATCATAAATTTTCCTATCATCTCATTTACTAAAAACTTTCTAATATCATAGGATTCTCAAATTGATACAGAAGACCCTCTCCGTCTATCTGGTAGGCATCAGAGTATTCTCATGATTTTATTCTTGTTTATAGCATCTCTTCCCAACGAAATCATAGTATTCACAATTTTATTAAAATTGAGATAAATTTCATGAATGGATTCAATAGGCTACATTTTAATGTTATAATATTTAACACTATATATGTTAAGTCTCATTTCTTTAACACTAGAGGTTCCTTCATGTGAAACAGATAATGTGTCCCAAATTTCTTGGTCTGTTTGACATGAAGAAATTCTATTAAACTATTCACCTCCTAAAGAAAAGTATAGGTAATTCATGTATTTGAAATTATTAATATAAGTATAATTTCTTGGTTCATCCCAAGTATTCCTATTATTTGAAAAAATCTTATATTAATATACAATTGGAGACCAAATCTCAACAACCATACTTTCTTGGTGCATTTTAATTTTAGTTTTCCATTGTGCATAATCTATTCCATGAAATAATGGGAGGTATATTGGTATCATCACCTTCCAATATATTATCCATAATAATGAAATAAATATTTAAAGAACAGGAAATTTAGAATTAATAAAAATTTAAAGATCTTTGAAACACAACTAAAATAAAAACAAAAAAAGTTGTTAAATAAGAATCAAATTTTTGAATATAGTAACTTAAAAAAACCTCTAATACCAAATTTTGGTCAGAGTAGGACACACAAGGGTGGGGTGAATTGAGTTACTATATAAATTTATGTTTAAAAGAATAGTCAAAATATTTCGTTAATTATTATTATAACTGGCTAGTTAACCAATGTAGTAAAATATTAATAGATTGACTTTTCAAATTGTCTCTCAGATGATTGATTAATTATCAGTTATAAAAATATGAGATATTGATAAAACTTTTGAAGATATTATAATGAGTGAAAATAATAATAACTACTATCCAAGTCTATCTATCAATGTAAAATTTAGTTTTCTAAAATATGAGTTGAAACAAAGAAAGGATTAATTTAAATACACAGTGGAAAAATGTGGTTTTGACTCAATTCAATACCTAATCCACTCCACATGGTGATCACCATCCACCAAAAGATATTTATAAGATGCTTTGATCCACATCCTGGATTCGGGTTAAAAACAGTACATGAAACTATCCAGGTCATAAAACCAAATCCCACTATTCTATGTAATAAAACTGGCATCCATGGCAGACAAGAACTCTTCCACAATTATATGTGGGTGAAAAAAGGTATGGAATGATATTTGGGTGAGGATATATTGTATCCTCCAATACAGTGTAGGTGACAATGTGGGTTTTATTACGGAAACACACACTACTCGAAATGAAATGGAACAGCACAAAACTTTGAAAAATATAATGAGATAGAGTTTCGAATGGTTTGTGTGTCATCAAATTCAGATTTGGACTCTTGGGATATAGTATATTAAATGTTCCATTCCTCTTCTAAAAATAGATTATCGCGAGTCAAGTGTTCTATTTCTCTGTGCAGTGATATGTTCCTCTTCCCTTTCAAGTTTCTGCAAGGATTCTTCCAAGATGGTTCATTATAGGTTTTTATTTGTTTACAACTAGTAATAAGGGAGAATTATTCCTTCAGTGTATATTTACATGTACGGGTTTTCTTGTCTTTTTTCCACCAATAAACTGGTACATATGTTTTCTCCAAAGCCACGCTTTTATTTTTTGTTTCTGGTTCTTGTGTTGGAGCCAACAAGATGCACTATCTCCACACCACATACCTCATAATGTCTACTAATAGGATAGAAAAGGATAATTAATTATGTCAGTATTATTAAATTACTCAAATATGACTATTAGAAACAAATTTTAAATTTAATTGAAAAAGTCAAAAAATGGTTATGTATGGAATGTCTTCACAGTTTCTGTGAGACAATTACAGTGCCATGATTATGTTGAGATCTGGAACCGGTAGCAGAGTTGTTATGTTTGGTTCTTTTAGAATTCATGAACCAGTAGAAAGACTAAGGTCTTAGGTAAATAGTGTGTATTCCTTTGTAAAAAATATGAATGGTGTCTTATTATAGTTTCTTGGTAATGGTAGCATGGAAATAGTGTCAGGTCCTTTGGAAAATCTGGAACTGGTAGTAAGTTTCTGGTGTCATAGAATTTGTGAGAATCTGGAACAGGTTGCAATCTTATGATTTCACAAACTTATCCAAATATCTATAAGTTTTCTTAAGAATGAATATTCACATAATAAATTAAAACTATACACAATCATATTAAAACATAATTGAACAAAATTAAACAATGTTTACAAGATTCAAACATGATTTGTGGACTCAATCTCCTAACATGATTTGTGAGCATTTTAAATATGAGGAGTCCAAAAATCGTCTGACATTATTTGTGACCATTAAAATATGAGTAGTACAATAATATATATATATATATACTTTATATTCATAATGATATCCAATTGTGAGATTTTTCTATCGAAAATGTGTCACATTAGTTACCGAGGTAGTAGCCCTCTATACACAAGAGCTATGCTATTGGTTCCCATTTGAGGGTTGAGGGGATGGATTTTGGTCATGGCCATAACATAATAATATAAAATTGTATTAGAGATAATTTTTCAATTTTATAAGAATAAATTAATAATATTTTATTATGTTCGAAAGTTAAACAAATAATACACATAGTCAATAATGTTACCTCTTCTTGAACCACATCTTTAGTATTATAGCAATGTTATTCCTAGAATGGAATTATAACAAAAAAAAGGCATATTAGATGTCATGAACCATCCCAATGGTTCCCGTTTCATGGCTCCCCAATACCAGAAAATGCTAAAATGTAAAATCCACTATTTAATCAATGATTGAATAAAACAATATGCCACAACTAGAGTGTGATGTAAAGTAATGTAATGTAAATAGGGCCAAGATGAAATCCTAACAAATAGAGGCGTCCCAAGCTCTCTAATGAACTCTGTTATTAGATATCTAGGAAGTGGGCCAACATGCTGATTAATCCAATGATCACCCAGATGGAATCATTTATCCTAGATTTTTGTGGTAAACCCATAATTATGTCTAATGATATATCATCCTACATACATTCAATCACCTAAAGGGGTTGAGCGAACCCTACTAAAACATGTTGCTCAGCCTTCACTTTCTAATAAATAAGGCATCGAGCAACAAACTCTACCACTATGTTCTTCATCACTAGAGAACTGAACTGACGTTAAATATCCCGGTACATCTTCACTAAACCTGTATGTACCTTTAATGGGGATGTGTGAAAATCACTCACAACCTCATCCTGCACCATTACTAGTACTACTATACGTCCTCTAAAAATAATAACGTGCTCCCCACCTTTTGAATATATATCCAGACCATGCCCTATGGATATCTGAGCATGTAAAATCTCTTAGTCAGTATTCCAATGATGTTCATATCTGAGTTTTTGGAAGATTAGAGTGGTAAAAACCATGGAATGGATGTAATATGCTCCATATCTATCCACAAAAGATAATGAAATAAGTCCAACTGATCATATTCCTCATTCAATAATTATGAATGAGATCTCTTAATGAAAGCATCTACTACTAGGTTCCCCTTCCCAGGGGTTTATAAATATTCAAATTCATAATCCTGGAGGAAATCTAGCCATTTACTCTATCTCAAGCTCAGATCCTTATGAGATAATATATAATTGAGACTCTTATGGTTGGAGTAGATGATAAATTGCTCACCCATTAGGTAGTGTCGCCATATCATCATCCTGAAGACTACCGTTTCACAGTCAAGATCATGGGGCAGATAGTTCTACTCATGTGGTATTAATTGGAGTTAACCATAGGTTATAACCACACATTTATACATCAGGACACAACAAAGAACGGTTCCTGAAGCATCGCAAAACACTACGTACTCAACACCCACACCTAGAAATATCAAGATTAGATCACTCGTCAAACCCTCCCTCAGCTACTAAAAATCTTTTTGGCACTTCTCTGTACACACAAAAGGCTTCCCCTTCCGAGTCAAATCATTCATAGGTGATGATTTCCTATATAAATCAATTATGAATCACCGATAACAGCCAACCAACCCAAGGAAGCTTCACACCTCCTTCGCATTCATAGGTGGCTCCCATGATAACATTGCCTCGGCCTTGGCTCGGTCCACCACCACTCCATCCACTAAGATTTCATATCCCAAAAAGTAGACTTCTTGAATCTAGAATGGAAACCCTGAGAGTTTCCCAAAAATTTGGTGCTCTCAAAGTACATCCAGAACCATCCTTAAGTGTCTCATGTGCTCCTCCTTAAACATTGAGTACATAAGGATATCATCGATGAAGAATTCCACAAACTGGTCTAAGTAAGGCTAAAAGATCTGGTTCATGAGTCCCATGAACATTGATGGGCCATTTTTTTCCCCAAAGGGAATCACTAAGTACTCATAGTGACCCAAGAAAACATTTTGAGGTCATCATCAATATATCCTCACCCTGTACTCGTATTTGGTGAAAGCCTGATCTGAGGTCACCCTTAGAGAAAAATAATACCCTTTTAAACTGGTCAAAGAGGTCATCGATCCTCATTAGTAGATACCTTTTCTTCTCAGTCACATACTTGAAGCACTGGTAGTCCACACACAACCTTTCTCTCTCGTCTTCTATTTTGCAAACAAAACATGGGCTACCTTGGATGAATCATTGGGACTCACGAAGCCCTTATTCTGCAAGTCATCCAACTACACCCTCATTACACGAAGATCTGTGGGATCCATCAAATATGTTGGTGCATAAATTAGGGTCTTCTGATTATGTAAATCAATGTATAAGTCTATCTCTCAATAGGGATGTAATCATGGAACATATTTAGGAAAGGCTCCCTCATACTCTTCCACCACAACTGGAAACTGGAAGATAATAACATCTACTACACATAGGGTTAGGCAAGCCAACTGATGGGTAATCAGCAACACCCTCCTATGCATGAGTCCATATTGTACTACCAATGTTTCATTTTCACTGAAAAAAGTAACCATTATTCTGTCACTATGGACATACCACACACTTTACATAAAATAGACAATATGGGCATGGAGATTAGATAACCAATCCATACTAATAATGACGTCACAGGTCCTTGATGCTTCAACTAAGAGGTTTTGACCAAAACTATCACCTCCAAGGGTTAGGTTTGTGATAATCGAGTCTCCTCCCATAGGTGTCTCCAAGTGTATGGGTCGCGTCAACAGTTAAACCCGAATCTCTAGGTCTTGTACAAAATATGTGGTGAGAAAGGAATGGCTAGAACATGTGTCTATCAATACTGTAGCTAATGTATTACAGACAGAAATCAAATCTAGAATCATTCTTGGAGCCCCTGGGTTATATTCATCAACCACATGTAGTTGGCCACTTCCTTATCCTCTTGCTACCTAATCGTGGTGTGGATCATCTAGGGGTTATGGTGGTAGAAAGAAGAATCCTCGACCACCTACTACTACTCTTTCAGCTGAGCTTCCACATCTAAAACTATGTCGATCTGCCTTCTCCTGTCACTATCTTTTCCATGATGGTTCATCCATCGTATCCCTGTTAGAAGTATGGTGGGTTGGACAATCTTGAGAGAGAAATTGCATGACATCACATGAATAGCACTGCCCTTATCATGGCTGATCAGATTGACCCTGTTATCCCTGACTTATAGATCATCTATATTCGTATCTCCTCTAGAAATGTATCCCACAACCAGGTCCCTATGACTGATACTGGTTCCATGTTTCCGAGGTATATTCTCCTTCTCTTTCACTACTGACTATCAGTTGTTGTATCTGATCAACTAAGAATTTTTCAACCACTAAATCCAATTCAATCACTCAAGAATAAGTAAAAGTGCAAAAAGGTAAAATGATGACTCAGATGTCTCTATGTATACCTCTCATGAAAGACATATCCCTAAAGTACTAATCTCTACCTGTATCCATGGAGTACCTAGAATGGTGGGTAAAACATGATGAATTATCATCCAATTTAATGATTCTCTACTAGAGCTAAAGAAGATCTTGTATATGCAAATATCTTTGTGTAACTAGTGAGAAATTCTCTTTTAAGAGGTTCTCAAACTATATCCATGAAAGATCCACCACATCATAATTATGGATAGCCAAACTCCACCATTGTCTTATTGAGTTGTGTACAAGACTAGCCACCAAGACCACCATATGATCAGTGGGTATCATGACAAGATTAAAAACTCAGGTCACCACCACAAGATAGTCCTCTACTACCTATGGGTTGGACTCACCTTGCATCCTAAGGGGTCTCTGTCACTAAATCTCATGAAGTGTTCTCACCCTTCACTCCTCATCCACAAGTACTACTGGCACCATGTGCTTCTGTACAGGTGGTAGTACGGTTGGTTCACAACATGGAGGTTACATCTGGAGAAATAGTCCTTATATCAAATCCTTTTTACTGTGGGGGTCATTCTAATGATCAAGTAGGTGAATCCTAGAAGGTACGCATCATGGGGGAATCCTATAACAAACCAGATGTGTCACGGTGGATTATTATATCAGGAGAGATGACTCATGAAGGATATAGAAATCACAACCCATTCTTATACGATTCATGCAACATTATTTTCCATGAAAATATGGTTATAGTATACTGAGTCAAAAAGTAGTTAATCAGAGTCCTAGTGTATAGATACGTCATTCATCACACCAAAACTGTAGTCCTTGGCTTAAAAGACAAATTCTAAACACTTTACACTGTTCCAAAAAACCAATCTCACAGACTCTGAGTCCTAAGTTAGAACCAACCACCCCTGATACAACTCTGCCATAACTCTTACTAGTGGGACCCATGTAGAAACTCCCCAACACAAAAAAATCAGAAATATAAAAACCACTATGTAATCAATGCATTAATAAAACTATATCCCACAACCAGAGTATGATAAAAAGTAAACTAAAAGAAACAAGACCATAATATAATCCCACAAAAAAGAATATGTAACCGTAATTCCTACCAGTAAAAAAGGTATTGGGGCTACTATTTGAAATCCTTAAGAACACACCTCAGTCATTCTAGTCTCAAAAAGAACCATCTGATCATTGTATGTCTACGACTCTATCAAAGACTCGATCATCTATATAAGTCACAACCTGTGTGGGAAATTATCGTGCCAAGGTGAGTATAAAAATACTCCGTATGACACTTGAAAACAATAAAAAAAGTATAAAAAATGAAATAACCATCATATCTACACAGGTATATGTCTATAAAACATATAACAAGACTATCCAGATATAATCAACCATGAAACAGAGTATAGAGGTAAGTCACAACCACTAGATACCAGCCCTAGGATTTTAGCTCAAAGATTCCACAAGTCACTCATCTAAGATAACACACTCCTAGGTCTGATTGCACTAATGATGTCTATCTGATAGCTACTACTCATCGGGTCTCTCCATTAGAGTTACAATAAAATATATTAAGATAGAGATATAATACAACATATGAGTATCAATACTAGGGCCATGGGGTGATACTAATTACTCTATTTGGACTAACCCTCTAATTTGAGAGTCGTCACCCATGTAGTGTTGGTCATGTTGATACTGAGAACTCCACCAAGGGAACAAATAATGAAAAGACGATCTTACTGCGGACCTCTCAAGGGATTATAAAAAATCAATCTAGGAAGTCCTACTGAAGGGATAACAATCCTATGAGTAGAATATGATTTTTACTTAACATTAGGTAAATGATAAAGGCAACAAACCCTAACAAAACATGTCCAATATATAGATTACCATAAAATCATTTCATATAGAAATGGGTACATTAGAATGACCCAAACATTTATTAATGGAAGTTTCTCTTGATATATATAAATGACTTATTATATAAAATGGTTATATAACATATGCACTTTCATGGTTTTATGTTATTGGATTTTAAAATAATATTAAAAATTGGTACCATTTCTAATATATCTATTGAATAGTGATCACATTATACAACAGTGAATCTTTCATAATTTTCTGAGACAGTTAAATTTTTGGGTAAAAAATAAATACTATTTAAATATATAATGTGTTTTATGACATAATAATGACCCAATAGTGATGAAATAAAATAATGAAATTGTAACGTTCAGAAAATATATGTTTTAAAATTAAAATAATGTGATTTAAGGCTTTTTTGATTTATTTTACAAATCCATAGTGGGCCCTCCAAGACATATATACCATTTTAACATTTTAAAAATATTTCCTCAAGAGTGTGACTCTCCTCCACAAAATAAAGCCTAATATTTTAATAAGTTAGGCCATTTTCCTAATAAAATAATTTTTTTCCACCCCAATTAGGAAAAAACCATGGGAAAAAACCATGGAATTGTTTGTGGTTTTGATTAGTTTATTGTGTAGTTTTCAAAGTGTAAATAATAAATAATTACCTCTCCTTTCCAATATGAACCCACTAAATCTCGTATTAGTCTTCACTCAAACCATTTAGAGATTTACCAAACCCTTCAATTGTATATCTATATTCCTCCCAAGGTTTTCCAAGCTCCCAATAAGCCTTTCTCAAGCCTCTCTCAAGCCTTTGGGATCACACTTCTAAGTAAGGGATTTCTTCTGTTCTCATTTATGTATAATTTTTATTATGTTTGTATACGCTTTAATTTTCAATTGAAAATGTTAGGTTATGATTTATAAACTCCCCCATACTTATCTTATTGTGGTTTCATGATTATATATCCCTTTATATCTCATTAATACCTCCCATGTACACCTGTTACCATGCCAACATTACGTAATTGATTTCTCTCTCTTTATTTACGTTAAAGAAATTATTTTTTATAATGCATCTAAATTCCATTAAATATGATAGGATATTATGTTAAATTACCCCTTAATTCCCATTAAATGTATAAATTATGACATTTCCCTTTATCTCTCATAATCCCATTTTATGATTTCTATTTGATGTTGTTATGTTGCCGAAGTTACAGAAAGATTTCATGGCCAAAATCATCATGTAAGTGAATACAATACCAATTAATCAATCAAGGGTACTAACCATTATGCACATGTACTTGTTTATTGAGGACTTACATTTATGTAGTACATATATCTAATTTGTGGAATAAATTATCGTGTTTAATGAATCCATGTTGTATGATCTATGTGGCACACTTATGCATGAAATGAAAAGTTTTTAAAGGGTGCGCCCTGATAGCAATCCAATGCATTTGGTAAAGATTGGTATCGTGATAAGTCTAGTGAAATGAATTTTTACTCATTATATTTCATGTTAAATAAGGGTTTACTCATTCTCCATGTGCAATGAGCCTTGGATAATGCTAATATCATGTTTAATTTTTTTTTCACTTCCAAGATATGATAATCATGCTATATCATGCCTTTATGTTCATGATTCTCTTGCGCTCCATTGACATACTTATTTCCTAACATGTATTGTATTATTCATAGTATTCCTTGTTTAAACCATTTTAATGTTCTTTATAGCTCCCAATTTTCTTATGTATGTCCTCAGGTTATCCCATACAATCCTATGTACGATGGAATGTTGTGGTCATATAAAAGATTTTTTTTAATAAAGATGTTGTGTTTTGTGTTATAAGTTGTTATGTAATGTTCCTAATTTCACAAGATAGTAGACCTCTTGATCCTCAGAGTTTTCATAAGTGAATGTTTATGTAATAAATCATGTTTAAGTGTGTAATAAAGACATGGGTTGTTATAGTTGGTATTAGAGGATAGGTTTAGTGATTTTTAGGATTAGGATTAGAAACCCCTATTGAAAGGCTTAGGGATAACACTAAGTATATTAAAAACATCCCAAAATTTTAGGGACTATGAAGTATGTGGGTTATCAATGAAATACATCCCTTTTTAGATATGATCAGGTAGAGGTGGATTTGGCACAGATGTATCTAGGGGTAAAACACGAAACACCACATTGAGCTAGATTCGAATGGGAACCAGTACACGACAATAGGCCTTGCAACACTCTTGGTTATGACAGTCCTGGGGGATATGCTTTAGTAAATTCCTAAGCCTAGTATGAACCATTATTAAGGGAATTTCTAAAAATTTCCCTAAGAATATATGTTAGGAAGTTGATCAGGGATATCATAGAGAATTTAAATAAATAAATGTAATTTATAAGTTATCCATTTTTATCATTGGATTCCCCTTTATATGTTACCGTTAAATTTACCTTTATTCTATAAATTGGCTGGTAATAGGAGGAATTAGGATAACAAACAATGTGAAGATCAATGTGATGAATGTTCAAATGAGATTCCCAATCCGATGGGAGTAGGAATCACAAACGTTTTCACTATACTCTCTCAGTTGACTCATGTTCTGAATTGAAAAACGCGTCAAGAGAAATATTCAACCCTCCCACCCCACCTACAATAAAGAACAAGATGAAATCGAGATCCTCATGATACAACAACATCAAACTTTTAATGGATCATATGACCCATCAATCGCCAAAAACTAGATCAACTCCACTGAAAAGATTTTCTCTATCATTCAATGTTCTAAAAAAGAGAAGGCGATTTTGGATGCATATTTTGTGGAGGGTGAAGATAATAAATGGTGACCATTTACCAAAATATGAATCTTGAGGAGGATACCAAGGTGTTGGAATGGAAGGATTTCAAAAAAAATGTATTTCAATAAAATTTTCCCCCACACCATCTAACTTAAGATGAAAATAGACTTCCCTACCCTCAAGAAAAAAGAGGATGAACCCATTCGAGCATAAAAGGATTTCAAAATATTCCTCCAGCTTTATCGTTACCCCTGAATTTAAGGTTGACTGCTTCTTTGGTGGGATAAAACCTTACCTATAGAAAGCCCTATCAATCCGTGACTTTGAGAGATATGATGAAATAGTCTGATGTTCTCTTAAAGGACAAATGAAGATAAGTTAATCTCAAAGGTATCACGTGGATAAGAAGTGTAAGGTGGAATTTAATTTTGGAAGTATGATGTAAAAATTAAATAGTGATAAAAAATTCCACCGACCCACTTTCCAATGGTGAAAAAAGAAGAACCCCGTAGATTTCGTGAAGGGGACAGGAAAATGCTTTAGGTGTGGAATAGAAGGGAACCTAGCTACTAATTGCTGACAAAAAACTCCCATTGCTGCGAAAGAGGAGAGGAATCCTACCCTCGACCCTAAACACATTTTTCATTTCTTTAACTGCCATGAACCGGGGAACATTGCAAACCAGTAACCTAATACAAGGGTTTTTGAAGGCAACCGAAAACATCAAAGGAAGCGAGGGCAATCCTTTTCCATCACTAGCATTGAAGTGAACCCCAAAAATAAAGTGATGATAGGTATTCCAGTTATTGATTCAAGAATAGTGAACATACTTTTTGATTCTGGTTCTACACATTCTTTTATATCCATAATTTTTAGTAGAAAAATCCCAACACCACCAAAAATAATGGAAGAAAAGATGTTAGTTAGAATGGAAAATGAGAAAATCATTTCATCCCATGAATATTACTCCTCCCCTGTTGCAATTTGAGTATTGAACTTCCCAGTGAACCTCAAAATATTACCTTAGGTGGAATTTGGTGAAATTCATGGCATGGATTGGCTTTCTCTATATAGATCCAACATAAATTTCCATAAGTGGGAAATCAATCTCCATGTGGTGAAACGACCCCTGATTTTGTACAAGTTAATGGAAGAGGATGAATCTTTTTATCACCATAATTTCAAGTCCAGAAATTAATTCCCTATGATAACACTTATCTTTCTCAGAGGATTGTGTCTAAAGAAACAACCATCCTTGAATACATGCCTATTGTGAGGGAGTTCTCTGATGTGTTTCCCGAGAAATTTCTTGGTTTTCCTCAATGATGAGATATTTATTCTCAATTGATCTTATACCTAGGGTGTTTCCAATATCCAAGAATCTATATTGAATGGCTGTTGTGGAGCATGAGGAGTTGAAGAAATAACTACAAGGGAATATGGATAATGGGTTTATATGCACAAGTGCTTCACCAAGAGGTGCACCAGTCCTCCTCATCATGAAAAAGGATGAGTCAATGGTCCTCTACAATGATTATCGTGAGCTCAACAAAATCATGATAAAGAACAAGTTTTTTCTACCACAAATTAATGATATTTATTATCAGCTACATGGATAAAAATACTTCTCTATGGTGGATTTGTGGTTGGGGTATTACCATGTAAGGGGGAAGAATGAGGATATCCCCAAAACTGCTTTTTGATCAATATATGGGAACTATGAAGTCATAGTAATGCCTTTTAGACTCACTAATGCTCCAGAAATATTCATGGAATTGATGAATAAAGTCTTTAGATATTATCTTGAAATTTTTTTGGTAGTCTTCTTAAATGATATTATAATATACTCTAAAACTGTTGAGGCACATGAGGAGCATCTAAGAACTGTACTAGAGACCTTGCAAAAGGAGAAGCTCTATGAAAAGTAAAACATGTGCGAGTTCCGGTTGGAGGAGGTCTTATTCATGGGTTATATCGTCACGAGTAGTGGGATATCTCTGGATCCCTCCAAGAATGTAATAATTGAGGGATGGGTGAGGCCAACATCGGTGATGGAAATTTATTGATTTCTGAGGATAGCTAGATATTATCATAGATCTGTGAGAAATTTCTCATGATTTTACAACCCTCTTACCATCCTAACTTGGAAGGGAGTAAAGTTTTCTTGGAGTGATGAATGTGATGATATATTCAGGGAGTTGAAAAGGAATCTTATCACTATGACTTCTCTCACACTACCCACAATTAGGGAACATTTTGTGGTATTTAGTGATGCTTAGAAGAAGGGACTGGGCGGTGTGTTGAAGAAAAATGGCAAAGAAATTACTAATGCATCAAGGAAATTTAAATTTCATGGGAAAAACGATCCAAAACATGATCTGGTGTAGTCTTTAATATTCTTCAATTTGAAAATTTGGTGACATTACCTCGTTGGGTAGAAGGGTAAAATATTTAACGATCACAACATCCTCAAGTATATCTTCACACAGAAATATTTGAATACACACCAATGAAGATGGCTAGATTTGATCAATGATTGGGATTGATCAGTCCATTACCACCCTGGGAAAGAGAGCAATGTGGTAGATGATCTATGTAGAAATGACCCAGCGATTATATCATTGATGAGAATTTAAAAGGGTCCAATATTCATAGATTTAATTAAGATGAAAATGGTAATCCTAAAGAAGGGAACATAATCAATCATTTCAAAAATTATTTCTCAACTATATTTTTTGGAAAGGTTAATGGATGATGGAAATGTTGATGTGGTAATTTAGAAGAAAGTGGAAACTATCAGAAAAGGGAAATCATTGATATTAAATGTTAATAAAGAATGAATTGTGAGATTTGGTTCAAGACTATGTGTTCCATAAATTTCAGACTTAATGAAAGCACTTTTTGATGTTGAACATAGTTTAAATTTCTCCATTAACCTAGGAAACACAAAGATGTATGGAGATATTTGAGATCATTATTGGTGGGATAACATGAGGAAGGAGATCACTAAGTCAAAATCAAAGTGACTGGTATGTCAGCAAGTGAAGGCTGAGAGGAAAAAGATTAAGGTAATGATGTAGCCATTACCCATACCAACATGGAAATGGGAGAACATCACCATGGACTTTGTCACTATACTTACAAATACATCTAAAGAAAAAATGATATCCGAGTTCTTTTGAATCATCTTATAACGACTTCACACTTCATTGAAATTTGAAGGGATTTCTCATTGGATTAACTAGAATGGATATATATCAGAGAATTGGTAAGGATGCATAGAGTACAAATATATAATGTATCAGATTGAGATCAAATATTCATCTCTTAGTTCTAGAAGTGTCTTCAACCTGATATAAATATAGAGATAAACCTTAGAATGGATTATCATCCTCAAACTGATGGACAATCTGAGTGGACTATCCAAATAGACGAGGACATTTTGAGAGCATGATCAATGGACTTCAAAGTAAGATAGGATAAAAATCTTCCTCTGGTTGAGATCTCTTACCATTATAGTTTCCACTCAAGTATCCAAATGGAACCTTAGGAATCCCTTTATAAGAATAGGTCCAGAAAACCGGCATGTTGAAATGTAGTTGGGGAGACAAAACTTGTATGTCTAGAAATTTTCGAACAAATAGTGGAGAAGGTTAAGACCATACAGTAGCACAATAAATCTACACAGATTAGAAAAAAGAGCTATGCTAATAATCATCAACGAGACCTAGAGTTTGATGTTGGAGACATGTTATTTCTTCACATATCACCGTAGAAGCGGGTTATGAGATTTGGGAAGAAGAGAAACCTTAGTTCAAAGTACATCAACCCTTTTGATATCCTTGATCACATTGGAGAAGTGTCCTATGGACTAGAACCCCCACCAAACCTATCTCATGTACATTATGTATTCCATGAATCACTCTTGAGGAAGTACATACCTAGAACATTGCATTACTCAATCCAGAGGTGGTACCATTGGATAATGACCTCTCATATGAAGAGAATTCGGTGATAATCTTTGAAATAAGGGAAACAATTATATGAAATAAGGCAATTCCCTTCTTCAAGGTGTTGTGGCGAAACCACAAGTTTGTTGAAGTAATGTTGGAATCATAGGATCTGATGAAGCAAAGTTACCCTCATTAGTTTTAGTGTGGGAAATGAAAATTTTGAGGGTGAAATTTCTTAAGGGTGAATACAGTAACGACCCAAAATTTTATTAATGTAAATTCCTCTTGATATTTTTAAATGTATTATTATGTAAAGTGGTTATATAGAATATTCACTTTCTTGGTTTTATGTTTTTGAATTTTAAAATACAATTATGAATTGTTACTATTGCAAATATATCCATTGAACAGTGATCACATGATTTTCATAAATATAGGGCTTTAACAAATCCAATTTAATCATACAAAGGAAGAGACGGCCTCATATAGTAGAATTTCTCAATATGATGCCCATTTTCGGATCTCAGAAAGGAGGTAGAACCATTGGGCTTCACTCTTGACCAAGCCCAAGCCGATCTTCAACATGTTAAGCATGAACCGAACCGCCTATAAGAGAAGTGGAAGTTGGTAGGGATTACCACTCGAGCGATGTTATTCGAGCCACCCCTAGAGTCTGTCACCATAAAACACCTTACTCTTAGGTCTTTTATGGGTGTTATATGAGGTTATGTAACAATAACCTAGAACAATGATTATGTGTGTTATTTTGTTTATATAACAAAGAATATACATTCATTTTCTTATTGTTTTTTTAAAATATATTTTAAAGCACAAATAGTGTTTTTAGTTAATATTCAATTAAGAGTTTTATTTTGATGAATTAATGGATTTTTGAATTTAATAATATTTTAATAAAATATTATTACTAAATTAATTTTTATTAAATATAAATGATTATATAATTTTTATGAATAATGTTTCAATATTTATTAATCTTTGAAATATGGTTTTTGTTATAACCCATGAAACTTTTGTCAAAGCCCATGAATTATTTTTATCAAGCCTCTCCCAAGCCTTTCTAGTCACACTTCCAAGTAAGGATGTCATCATTTCTCATTTTGGACAAATTTATTTATGTTGTTATACCATTTTATATTATTCAATTAAAAATTTTCGGGTATGATTTCACACCTCCCCCATATATCCCTCTTTATTTTTGAATTATGAGAGATCCCTTTCTATCTCTTTAATTCCTTCCATGTGCACCCATTACAATACCGAAATTACGTAAGGGATTTCTCTCTCCTCATTTACATTCATCAAATTATTTTACATTATGCATATAAATTTCATTAAATATGTTGGGATATTATGTTCAATTAAAACTTACTGTCCATTTCATGTATAAATTCTTAGAGAACCATTTCTCTCTCATTAAGTCATTTTCTGATTTCTATTTGACGTTATTATACTGTTGATGTTAGACCAAAATTTCGATGCCAAAATCATCTTGTAAGTGAATACCAAACCAATTTCTCTATCATGGGTATACAGCCATATGCACATCTACTTGTTGATTTGGTAATTACATTTATATATTCCATATCTCTTATTCATGGAAAAAATTATGATGTTTAATCAATCCATGTTTTACGATCTATGTGGAACACTTATACATGAAATGAAATGTTTTTAAAGGGTGTTCCCTGATAGAGCACCAATGCATTGGGTAAAGATTAGTGTCATGATACATCAAGTGAAATGAGGGTTTACTCATGGTAATTCAATTGAAATAAGTATTTACTCATTCTCCATGTTCAATGATCATTTCCTCAGGCTAATGTCACGTTAAATGTTGTTCCACATTTCCTAGTTATGATAATCATGCTATATCATACCTTTAATGAGGGTTAACTCATGTATTGAATTCTTCTATTTATGCCTTTTTTACTCCCTTAGTGGGCTTTATAGATCAACCATTTCTTATGCATGTCTTCAAGTTATCCAATGTAATGCTAAGAACGAAGGAATTTTGTGGACCTATAAAAGAAGTTTTCTATAATGATGTTGTGTTTTATGCTATAAGTTCTTATGTAATATTCTTAATTTCCCAAGAAAATGGACCTCTCGATCCTCAGAGGTGTCCTAAGTGAAATTTTATGTTATAAATCATGTTTAAGTGTGAAATAATGTGAAGGGATTTGATATACATGGCATGTAGTTGGGTCACACGTCATGTCCCATGACCTCAAGTACTTCCCGTGTACAATGAACTATGTCATTCCAAATCATGTCTTGTAGAAGACAAGTACATTATGTGTAGAATGAATCACACATCGTGTCTATCCATCTGAGGTATGTCCATGTGCTCTGGTCATGTGTCAATACATGGTGCGAACCAATGTTTCCTTTCCCATGTACCGGTACAAGGGGTAGTCCATGTAACAGGTACAATACATGCCCTGTGAGGGAGTAAAATCCGTGTAGGAAACTCGTGTACTCCACCCCATATATGTGTACTTTACATGTAAACATTAAGCCATCCAAAGATGAATACACACTATGTAGCTGAGACTACATGCCGTGTGTATCATATTTTCTAGAAATATGTGTTCTTCCTCCTATCATCTCCCAAATCTCCCTCTAGTGCTCGGTTTTCCTTTAAACTCTAGATCAAAGGTCATTTCACCACCTTGACACAATATTTATTGTTTTTGGGGACATTAATCAGCTTTTAAATTTGATTTAATCAATCCTAGAATAATACATCTAATGAACAGGTTCTTCTAAATCACTTCGATACATCTATCATCATCGTCGTCGCACCTCCATCAAGTCTTCAAGATTCCAGATCTATTAGATTTTTCCACCATGGATTAAAGGTGCAACGATAAATTGTTCACAAATGGGGGAAGAACAAAGAACATATGTGAAGGATGCAAGAAATCGGGGGAGAAATGCACAACAACCGAGAGGGATGAACCTCGATCGATGTTCGTGTTGATATTAGTTCATCACTATTAGAACAATAACCGAATCAAAACAATTCTATATTATCAAATCCTAAAAAACCACCTAATTATCATTCCATCCCAAAAGCCCGATCAATCCATGGGCTTATCTATTCATGGATTAGTCTGCGTCCATCAAAGGATTCCAGAACAGGAAAGAAGAATAAAAATAATGCATCCTAACTAAATTTTGGATTACAGAAAGATAAAGATAGGTCACTGAATCATCACTATTACAGAGATCTACCATGAACGACATTCATTGATCTATGATATGAATTTCTATCACTGCATGCTCAAGAGGATTCTACATAGGTTCCTCCCAACATCTCTTGATAATTACAGGGTCATCAGACTAACCCTGGATCTCTTCCAAAATGATTATTTAAGGAAACAATATGTATATGTCAAAGAAATAAATTAAAATAATTTTTTCTAATTTATTTTATTCATTTTAAACACCTGTGACAACATTCCACAATTGACCCACACTGACCAATGTTACGTCATGCTTAGTGTAAATCCATTATTCTAAACACAATATTATCCTTAGATATCTGATCTATCCCCCATTAGAAGTTATTTCACATTTTAAAGAAAACTGCAGGTGAATTCTATTTAATATAGTAGTATATTTCAGACATTTTTTTCGACTGCACTGGGCCTTAGAATCGCATGTTGCCTCTGTGTCTTGTCTTGAAATCAATACATATAATATGTAAAAGTAATATACATATAATCCATGAAATTACATAGAATGATGGAATTTTATTGGGGTGTAACTTTTTCTATGAGTGACTGATCTAAATGGGGTTGGAGGTGTGAATAAGAGAGGATAAGGTGTGGACTTTATAAGTGAAATGAGTTGTACACATGTAATGTTTTAAATGAAAATGGTGTAGCAGTGTTTTTCACATTCCACAAAGCTCATATATTGTCCATTATAAGGTATAAGACATGAAAAGTACTATATATGGCCATAAATTATATTTTATACAAGTTTTTGGTTATTTTAACCCTTAAATAGTTATTTTTACCCTAATATAAAATGGTTTTATCCTTGACTACGATAATTAATTTTTAATGTTTTCACTATTCCTTACAGTCAAAAGTTATGTTAAACTTATAAAAATTTAATAATTATGTTTATTCCAAATATGGAATCCATTTTACTGGATTCAATTAAAATAATTTTAAAAAAACATAATTTTAAAAATCCCAGTCATAATGAAAAAGTGGGTTTTCAAGAAGTGTATTTCTCAAGAAAAAGAAAATTTTATATCGACTCTATGATTAATAATAATGATTTTAGGAATTTTTATGAGTATTTATTGATATATATTATATAAAATTAATTTATTAAATTATTAATTAGATACTATTTTAATCAACTAAAATGATGATCCATTATGAATTTTAATGTAGTTTTTAGAAAAATCAACTTTTTAAACCCTAAAACAATCTTGTACTAAAATCCAAGATTAAAAGGATTAAAAAGTAATTAATTTGATTAAATATAACTATATAACACATAATTTAATTTAAATCATATTGATTATATAATGGTATGTTTAAATTATTTAAATTATTGAAAAAAATGATTTTTTACCAAATTTTTTTTAACTATTCACTGAAAAATCAATATTCTCTAAAAAATCTCAAAATTTCACCCAAATTAATTTTTTATATAATGATTTCAAAAATTAAATCCATTTTTTTCAATTCGATTTCTATAATTGAGAACATAATCTTTTAATTAAAAACTTATAATAATATAGTTTAATTAATAAAATTTATATTTTTATTTAAAAATTAATTAATATTTTTATAATGATGAAAATAAATAAAGTGTTTCATTCTATCATTACCTGGGTTGTTATATTATTCCCCCTTTGAAAAATTTTGTACTTACAAATTTATTCACGCATTAGACAAGTGGGGATATCTTTCACTCATAACATTTTCAAATTCTCATGTTGATTCTTCATTAATATAATTTTTCCATTAAACATTAACATGATGAATCACCTTCATTTGTAAAAATTACACTCTATAATCAAGAATCTGAATTGGTTTTCCCCATAAGAAATATTCTCTTCCAAATTAACTACTTTAGTGCTCAAAATATGAGATGATTCTGGCATATATTTCCTTACCATTAATTCATGAAAAACATTATGTGGCTGGGATAAACAAGGGGAAAAGACACTCGGTTGGAAACTTATACAAATTTCTCCATGATTACATATGTTTCAATGAATTGTAGGATTGGATTTCTATATTTACCAAAATTCATAATACTCTTCCATGGAGATACATAGAGAAATACATGATCGCATCCCTCAAAAAAGGTTCCTTTATCGAGTTATCTATATAACTTTTCTGTCTTCTCAAAGCTATCTTTATATATTTGTGAATCAAATAAATATTATTTCCCAATTTTTCTACTAGCTATTGTCCCATGATCATCCATTCTACTACGTTTTTTCAGACACTGTGTTCCATAAAATTCTTCAAATTGTTATATCTATATATTAGAATAATAATAGTTATTATAAGAAAACATAACTAAATAAAGGTATTAGTCCCAACCTCTTTGGTAATCCATTAAACAATAACGAAGCATATCTTCAATGGTCTAAATAATCCACTCAGAATGGCCATTAGTTTTTGAATGAAAATTTGTGGTTAAATTTAATTCAATAACCAATTACATATGAAATCCTTCCCAAAAATTAGATGTATCATAATGTGATACAATGGAGACACAAAATTCATGTATCATGACTATTTCTTTAGATAATTATGAAAACTTTTATCTATATAAATAGTATCTTGAATGATAAATAAATTCATAAATTAATATAATCAACCAACAATAACCCAAATATTATTGTTACCTCAAAATTATGTGGTAATCCCACAAAAAATCCATGGATATATTTTACCATCTCCATTCCAGCACTGGAAATGGTTTAAAAATTCCATTTGGTAATTTTCATTCTTCATTAACCTACTGATAAATCAAACACATCATGATAAATACATCAATATACCTTTAAAATAAATCCCAATCATAATAATCTTAAAGGTATCTCTACATCCTAGTGCTACTTTGATGAATATAAAATAAATAACATTGAGCTTCACTCAATAACTCTTTTTTTAACAAGGAATCACAAAACACATATACTATTTTTCCAATTCATAAAATTCATTCTTTTTCTACATTAAAAACTGTAAACTTAATATTCATAATGGAATATACAATTTCCTAAAAATATTGATCCTCTATTTTATCTTGCCCAAATATTTATGACAAATTCTACTGCACAAAAACTTGAACCAAAATAGAGGATATCCCTATATCCACAACATCAAGCCCAAAATTCATCAAATCACTGAACATGGGTTCTTGTTCTAAATTTAACATGATTATTGTAAAATTATTTTTTTCAACTCAAAACATCATCCACATTGTTTTCATTTCCAAGATAGTAAATAATTATGAAATTAATATATTTTTTCAATTATATCCATATTATTTGTCTCATGACCAATTCTTTTAAAGTGAATTTGTATATCAAGCTATTATGATCCACATATATTTTATATTTTACTCCATACAAATTATTCCACCAAATTTTTAAATAAAAACACATGATATCCAATTGTAGATCATGAGTATGGTAATTTAACCTATGAGGATTCAAATAATATCAAGAATAAAAAATTAGCATATCATTAAAATTTAGGAAACAACTGTGTCCTCTAAATGAAGCATCACAATAGATTAAAAATTATCCATTTTTAAAGGCATAGAAAAAACTAGATTATTAACCAATATTAATTTTACTTCCTAAAAACAATCATCACATTTTTTTACTAGATGAACCTAACTCATGTTTTCGTTAACTTAGTCAATAGGCTAGACAACTAAAAATTTATTTCAATAAACATATGTTAGTTACCCACTATTCAAAGAAAACTATGGATTAATTTGATATTATTCTGTCTTATCCACTCTACAGTATGATTTTTTATAGTAAGGTCAACATTTATGCCTTCTTTAGAAAAAATATTTCCAAATAATGAAATTTGTTACAATTAAAATTCACATTTACTAAATTTACCATAGAGTTATTTTATTTTTAAGGTTTAAAAATTAATCCTTAGGCTTCATTCATGTTCCTCATTACTTTTATAGTACACAAAAATTTAACCAATAAACAAAACTAAAGTTGTTTCTAATAACACATGAAAAACTCTATTCTTAAGATTAAATAATACCAAATATTTATTGGACAATCCAAAGAGAATAACTACAAAATCATTGTTCCCATATCAAGTTTGAAATTATGTTTTTGGAATTTCATCCTCTATCACCTACTCTTGGGGGTACTCAAACCACAGTTCAACATTCAAAAAATAATATCCTCCAGGGAACAGAAAAAAAATAATAGAAATGATGTATAGGATAATTATTATTAACAGTGATTTTATTTAAGACTCCTTAATCAATTCAATGTTTTATTGAATTGAATTTATTTATATCAAAAAAAATTAGGATCACCCAATGATGAATTACTATGGAAAAGGAAGCCTTTTTCTAACAACCCCTACAATTTAATTTTCAATTATAAAAGTTCTACTTGATCCATTCGATAAGGGTTTTAGAAATTAGATTAGCATGAAGCACTAACTCATTAGTAAACTCAACATCCTAGTTAAGAATAACACATGAAAAATAATCAAGAAATACATCTGTGTATTCATTTAATATAGGCACATCACTAATTTTAATAGAATCATTATTTTCAACAATATGATATAGGTAACATTCATTTCCATCTCAAATCATATTAACATATTCTTGGTTTGTTACCATAGGAAATAAATTAGTGAATATATATTTCTTGGATTTGTAACTAATATTAGCATGAAAATTTGAAATTTAATCCATACCCAAAATGATGTCAAATTATATTATATTCAGTTCAACATGATTTGTAGAAGATTTCATCCCCCTAATAACAATCGGAATACTCTTATAAATATTGATCCATTTCATACTTCAACTCTATGTTTTCATCAAAAAATATATCTTAATTTCACATGATGATATTCCAAATTTACATGAAAACTTCTTAAAAGTAAATAAATATGATGAACTAGAGTCAAAAAAGGTATTGGAATAGTTATAATATAATAGTAACATGCCTGTCACCACTTCATTTGACATCCCAACATCAAACTTAATAGTATAAAAATATTTCACCAAACCCTTTTTCTTTGGATATTGATTATTTAAAGCATGATTTAAATACATTTTGTGCACATTAGCATAATAATCCAAATCTTTCTAACTAAATTACCTCGTCATTCGGTGGATATCGGTCAACCCATTGTTTGGTTCTTTAGGACTATTTTTCATACAATCATGGGTTATAAGGATAAACCTTCCTCATTGATAACACTTCCCTAATTTCATAAGACATTACCCATCGTTCATTTTACCACACTTACCACAAGACAGATAAATTCATTTTCTTAACTCCCAATATCTTTGTCATATGTTTCATCATCACCTTATATCCTAACCATTTCTTAATTTCATAAAAATGAGGCACATAAGTTCCAAAAAAATCCATCTCGACATTTTCAGCACAACAAACAAAATTCTCATGAATTTTGAAATCATGTCTGGAAAAATATCTTCATATAATTGGATTCAGCCAGGAGTAAAACCTATTAATTTTAATATCAATTCCATAAATAGTTTTGTACATTCCAAGATAATATTGTAAAATTGTCTTCAAACATGGTATATAATATTTATCTTTTGCTTTAATTATAGGAAATGTTTTTTGATTTGGAGTTGGATAACCTTCAGAAAATATTTCTCAAGGGATATATACTTAAATGTATCTCATTTCATGGAATCAAGATTATATTTATATCTAGAATTCTCAACCAAAAATGACCATCTATCATTTCACCTTCAAAATCATAATAAGTAAGAGTAACCTATTGTAATTCCAAACATCACAATACTTAAAATATCTTCCCTTGAGAATTTATCCATCATTCATCTGCCACACTATTAGATAATCCACTAAATTATAAAAAAAAATTTCTTATGAAATGTAGAACTCTATACATGTTCCTTAGTGGTAGATTGGGTTCCTATTGGGAATGGATACTATATCCATTTTTAGAATTTTTTAGCTGATCCATCAGAATAATGAACTATTATAATCTCATTCCAAGCATCTCAGGATGCGGATTTTGAAGGATATTTTCCCCTTAGTACCTTCCCATACACCTTCCTTATTTCCTATATGGAAAAACATTCTGGAGAGTCATATTTTAAATGAATAAAAATGGTGATATTATATGTCTATATCATTTCAACTTGACCATAATGTAAAATAATTCAAGAGTATATAATTATAATTATCCAAAAATCTAATGTTATCTAAACTGACGTATGATACCAAATATAAGGACCCGACATTAAATATCACATGATATTATGTTTTAAATCAAGAACTCATTCCCTTAAATTTGAGGATATTTTCAGGATCAATGATTTAGTTAATCAGGTCATAACTCATACAGATGAAATCATATAATAATGTGGAAACTTTCTCTAGTATCCATTTTCCACCATATTAAACCTTTATAGAAAACATGATTTATTTTCATGAAACGTATTCATGAATTAAACACGACCTCTTTATTTCCCTTACTCATAATTAAACCCAATGATTGTTTTTTGAAAATGTGGAATAAGAATAAAAATACTCGTAAGGGACATAAAAATAACATAATCATTACCCAATGCAATGGAGCGTTATTTGAGTGCACCCATAATATAAGGAATAAAAGAATCACCCAATGCTATCTAGGTGTACCCATAATAAGTAGTGTATAGAGACAATATCATTAATAATTAAATTATAATTTCAACTTTTCATTATAAAATCCATTGAAAAATACTTTTGAACCCATATGAAAAACCTTTTTGGGTATCAAAATAACATTTTATTTTAAAATTCCATTTTCAACACCAGAATATGGAAAAAAGGGAATGGGTTTTTCATTTAATAGAACATGTTATATTGTCATGGAATCTATAAGTAAAATAATAATCAATGTTAGAGGAAAATTCATTGTCTCTATATACTTTAAAAATAGGGTATTCTTTTTTTCATTTCTCAAAACATTTTGTATAATACACCTAAAAATATTAATTTTGAAACCATTTGAAATATAGTAAAAAAAGGAATAAAATTTACATTATAAATTTTTTGTGTCCATATAAAAACCATCATAAAATCATTTTAAAAACATGGAAAAAGAATATAGATAGTTGAAAGGAAAACATTTAAATATAATTGTTTTAAATAAAATTCATTTATCACTTTGGAAATATTTGAATAATAAGCCTCATGAAAGAATAAAAATAAGAAAAACATTAAATAACTTGATTACATATATGTTATTGATATAAAATGAAAATGTTTATGTATATACACCTCATAGAATAATATAGGTTCGTAACATCAAAATATGCCTCAATGAAAGAAAATTGAGACGATGTCCATTACCTTGAGTCTAATTTGACACGTACATTCATTATCTTCCTGAATAAAATATTAATGTTAGTTATTCACTTCATAATTTTTTTTTTCAATTTTACTATTCCTTTTATTTCACTTATTACCATTTTATATATGATTATATAATAAATTATTTTTACATTAGATGTTTTGACCATATTCGGCATATATGTAAAAAATGAATTTGGGTGGTCGACTAAGCTCAAATGGGTCATTATTTAAATATATCCAAAATAATAATCATGAAATAATTATCTTATTTATAAATAAATAATAATTTTGTTACCAATAATTAAATATGGTTATGAGAAGTGACTATGTTACAATAATAGAGAAGGTACATCGTACAAACGCATGAGTAACATTTCCATTTTTCAATGACCATTATTAAATGGATGTATGTAATATTTTATCATTAAAAATTTATAGTAATAAAATAACTATGATATTATTTATTTAAATATAGTTATATATATAATCCATTGGATGTTTTAGTGAATATATAGTCACATCACTTCGTGAAGGTGATAGTCCACACGTACACAAATGACATTCTCATTTTTCAGTTAGTGAAAAGGTAAAAAATAGAAATGATATATTATATTTATATAATTTTAAATATGTAATTAAAATAATACTTATTTCATAAATATCTCACATATTTATTAACGTTATCCTTACTAACTTACATGTAAATCATTTGTGAAAATGAATCACATCGCTTCTCAATACGCTTGTTTGCAGTGCACATGAGCAACATTACCGTATCCACTACATGATAAAAATTAAAAATGTATTTATTATATATTTAAGGTAAAATAATTTGATTCATATCATAAATATATTTAGATCCAAAATAATATCCAACCATGAGATGTATTGATGGAAAATGTTTCATATCAGTTAGTGATGCGATGGTCAGTCATCCACACAAGTGATGTTATCATTTCTCATTTGGGGGAAGAATATATGTATATAGTTAATTATCTCAACTTAATAAAATATCAATATATAATATATGTTTTTTATTGTATTATAATAAATTAATTAAATTTTATGGATGTAGAATAATAAATAATAAAAAAACGCATAGTATTTAATTTTACATCTTCTCAGATCACCACTTTAGGATTATACCTAAGGTTTTCCTGGAATGGATTTCTAACCATACTAAGGATTATTGTATTAATAATATAAGTTAGGAAATTATTTTTAGGGATTTTCCAAACAAAATTTGTATTAAGGCTTGAATAAGAGAGGAGAGTGGGTGTTCTTTTGTAAGTGAGGTCAGTGTCCCAATTGTAATTTTTGAAAAGAAAAAGGTGTATCCACATTTTCCACCTACCAAGAGGCTCTAAAAAGGTATGTTATTGATAATTATACATTATAATATTGAATTATTTCAATAAAATATATTTTATACATGTTTTTTGGTTACTTTAACCTCATTTATATTTATTTTATCCTCCAAGTAAATCTGGTTATACATTAACTATAATAATTAATTTTTACAATTTTCCCTATTCATTATGGTAAAAAATTAAGTTGAAGTAATTAGATAAAATAAATTATCTTAATTACACATATGGATTCTATTTTACAAAATTAAATTCACCTAAGTGTAATATTTTAATTTAAAATATAGAAATTTTATGAATTTGAAAACATTTTTTACAAAAATCTCATTTTAAACCCTAAAAAAACATAGACTAAAATCAAACATAAAGTTTATTAAAAATCATTAATTTGATTGAATATAACTATATAATTCTTATGTTAATTTAAATAATATTAAAAACATAAATATACTTTATAATTACTTAATTTATTGAAAATAACTGATTTTTTTTACAGAAATATGTTTTTTCACAATTCACTGAAAAATAAATATTTTCCTAAAGAACTAAAAATTTCATCCAATGTAAATTTTGATAGGATAAATTGAAAACTTATATTAAATTTTTAAAATTAAAATTCTATAATTTATTAATTAATATATAAATTGAAACATTATTATAAAAGTGTTTAATTAAAATTACTTACTTTATTTTATAAAATGACTTAATATTTTTAAAATGAATATAATTATAAATTATTATTATTCTCTCATTAACTAGATTGTTATCGGTAGAAACCATATTGGTTGTTTTGGATTTCTATTCTAAATGGTGATTTATTTCTTTGTGTATTGAGATCAGAACATTAAAGTGCTTATATTTTTTTAATGAGTAAAGAAATTGATCTTGTTCCTCTCAACACATTCCATAGTTCCATGCTTTGAAAATATGTACTCTAATTTTATATTGATTATGAATTTTACTTGGTATTTTTTATATTGATTTTTAAAAACCCATTAATATAATTGGATTTATACTATTGTTTTATTATTCATATTTCATTCATTATATATTTAAGATCAACCACAAGAATGATGAATGGTGAATGGTGAATGAAAGATCTGTCATCCACTGAGTTTATCCTCTATATCATGTAATTTTCCTATTTTTCATATAGATATCAACACCCCCATCACAAAGTATTTTTTAGATGAATGGGACCTAAAATGGTGTCCCAATAGAGAATGTGTGAGTGTAGAGACTGATTAGAAAAGGAAGAAATGGTGCCACATCTTCGAGTAACATAACAAATGTCAATATAGAATGAATGTCCTAGATATATGAGTATGTTTTCTGATTATTGAGTCATTAGAATTGATAATTTTCATTATAATTAATGGCGATGGTGGAGATAGAGATTAGTGTTGATGACCAACAAAGGAAATGAAAAGACATCTCGGTGTGACAAGATGAGGGATGAGTGAAAACAATATCAAAAATGATATAAGTGTCAATGTTAATTATTGACTATTGAAAGTTATAGATCTAAAATTTATAATTTCACTGTGATCGACCTTAAAATAAAAAATCATTTAAAACATTATTTGTGATTCTAAGGTTTATATTCTATAAAAATATCTCATAATGTATAAGATTCGGGGATATATCATGTTTCTCTTAATTGCGGTTGATATGGTTTACATATGGGTATCACCGATGGTGTGAATATGGGTCACATGTTGTGTTTTGTAGAACCACATGAATTTGGATACATCAAATTACACACCGAACAACCTATATATACATACATATAATGCAGTGGGAAGTATATCCCATGTTCAAACTATATCAAGCAACATGGGAACCATTTTTTGCATATAGTGTAATACATGTGTAACATCATGACATGTCTCACTCAATAATTACTGAACTAGATCTCTAAATGAACTCCATAATGCCTTTCCCATATTCAAGAGGCTTCCAAATATTATCAAGGGTTTCTGGTGATGACATGGGGGGACTATTCCCTCTGGTATAGACAACTGTAGAACAAAGATGAACTAGAGTATAATTAGTCAATATAAAAAAATACAAAGGAATAATTATAACTAAATTTGCAACAAAAAATATTACATAACATAAGATATAAAAGAATAAATCATCAAATAATCACATGATTCAAGTAGATACCAACAAGATCCCTTGTGGGGTGATCAAATATATCAAAAATAAAATAAATGAAATTTAAAATCTCCACAACATGGCCATGAGTCCTTACATAATCCAATATCTTAAATCCTTCTAAGAAATCTCGCCCAACCAACCAATGTCTGCTCTCAACCATACATATTTTGGTAATAAATTGGTATTCATGTGTACAATAGTCATATGGTCACCCATGCATCATTTGAGTTAAATTTAGTAGGACATGACCAGGAATTTATCCAACATATACCATATATACATTTCATGAACAATGTGATATGATTTGAATAAATAAAAAACAACTTTAAATAAAATAAATTCCAAGACTATTTGTGTTTCCATAGCCACCCAACATTGACCATTTATGCATAAAATGGTTTTAGGGTGTCTCAAAAAGATGATAAACCATCAACGTAAGAGGAATCTTATTTTTCACACCATTTTATAACTATGACAAAAGGAATATTGTCGAACAAGCAACATCACATCCTCTTAAAGTGGAAACACATCCAACTTATCTCACATGTCTAATTTTTCTTCATGGATACTTAAGTGGAATCGAATCCCACTTGTAGCATATTCAAATCCATAACAACATTCCCACCAATTATTTACCTGGCCAACCAACCCATATCAAAATCTTCCCATGGTTGGTATTTTTTCCAACTCGTTGTGTAATCAATTCTATATCAACACTAACCACCCATTTTGAAAATAATGGACAACCAACAAGTTATATCAATACATAATTCACCTATCATATTTGGTTGGTAAAAATACCAAATCCGAATAATATATCACGTGATAGTATTCATGGAACCCAAATCATCCCTTAAACACATCCATCATAACCATCACAATTTTTTCACTAGTTTTCTTTCCATCTAACCAGGATCAGAGTCCATAAAATCCATTACATGGTTGGAATGATTATCATTCCAAAACACAAACCAATATATTGTTTTATCAACACATTAATCTTCTCCCATAATCCAAACAATAAATAACATCAGTATAAATAATAACAAATCACATTTCATAATTTTCATTTTAAATGGGAATATTTATTAAATGTCAAATAACATAATATAATCAAAGTTCCAATGGTTTAAATATTTTCAAAAAATTATTTCAAATTCCTAATAAGTTATTCATATTCATATACCCAACCCCATACTACATCCAATTAAGTTCTAGGATACTTCCATTCAATTTATTTTTCCATAATCCTATCAGTTTTAATAACATAGACAATATACAAACAAAGACCAGTAAGAAACATCCCAATTGGGATCCCCAAAAATTGGTTACCTTATCCCATTAAAATAGTAGGTTCAAATTCCATAAATGAATATTCATAACATCCCTTTAACATCAACACACTCACATCATGATTTAACAAACATATAATCCCACACAATCTACGGATAACATATACATGAGGGAATAACATATATTTAACATTTGATGTCCCGCTAGGTCAGTCCTATCACATCCAAAATATTCTTGTAATAAAAAAATAGTATAACCCCATATATTCATTATTTAAAGGGAGGAACACATATAGAATAGATTAATAAACTATCAAAAACTACCCTAGAACAATAAGGTCTCATAGATTCTAAGCTGAAATTCAAACACCCTCAGTCAATTTTAATACCTATTTATAGGAGGCTAAGGGAAAAAATCCAAGGATAAATATATTTCAGGTTACTAAGAATATATCCCTCTTGGGTTCACATATCACATATCTCACACTTTAGTACATGGAAATAACCATCTCTGGATTAAAAATTCAAGAATAGTGATCAATCATTCCATCACGGGGAAATACATTTTATACCACTAATGTGAGTCATGGAAAATAATTAATTTCTTAATTATGGTCAATTACACACAAGAAATGAGTCTATATATAAAATTTCAAATAAAAAATCTATCAAATATAATAATAATTTTTAGGGACAACCTATAGTAACCCCAATTCATTTATTTTAGTAAATCCTAGCCACCATCAACGCCTAAGATAAAACAATAATTATCTAAAAAATATGTACATAATTCAAAAAAATCCACTTTAACCAACAATAAATAATTTTAATTAACTGATATAGTTAATACCATAATTAACTCCGTAGAAATAAATGATGATCAACTAACTGGGTGATCTCCCATGGCATAAACCTCAATCCGCAATGATGGGATCATAGTCAACACAACCATTAACCCAAAAATATACAAAATCAATAATATATAGAATAAATTAATAAAATTATTCCTCTAAAATTTAACATAACACACTGAAAAAGTTGGGAAATTACAAATAGGTAATGAAATAGATGGGTGCTACATACAAATTCCATTTTATCATAACCCAATTCCATGATCTATTAGAATTTGTAATGAATACTTAGATTAATTCCAAAAAAATCATAAGTGCAATGGAGAGTAATAAATATTTTATTAATATAAGAATAAAATAACTCATTTTAGTCATGCATAATCCCCCACATCACCTAGGTTAAGGATGGTAAATGGGAAAGAAGAGATGGAGGGTGAGTCGACCTTTTATCTCCACACACTAGACTCTAAGAGGGAAACTCAAGTGAGGACTATATAAAATGGGGAGGAAAATAAATTTAAACCCTTATAAAACTCCATGTTTTAGTAAATATATTAATTCCTTAAACTATATGTCTTTAATTATTTAAAATGTTTTTTATATTATTTTAGATGACTTAATTTTGGCAAAAAACACATTATAAAATATATGATTAAAACAAAAAAAATTTAATCAAAATAGAACCTCAAAAAAAGGTAACATGAAAATAAGTATTATATTTCATGTATGGTTTCATAACATGGCTGATTATGTCCATTGAAACTGAAATAATTATCATTGGGCAACAAATAGAAACTAATAATTTCAATAAAACCTAAAAATTATTTGGACCATCTTCACACTTGGGTATCCCCATTAGTATAACTAAAATAGTAATGAGAAACAATAATATAAATGGAGAAAGATTATTTTCAAATATAAATTGAAAATTAAGGGAATTAGAATTTTGAAGTATGAGATAATAATTGAATAGATTTATAGGAACTAAATTGTCGTAAAATAGTAATTATAAATAGAAATATGGTCCCTATGAAAATAATCATTAGAAAAATGTTTTTTGTAAATATATTTGTTGAAATAAATTTTTCTAAAAGGGATACTAATGTTTTTAATTTTTATCAAAATAAATTAAAATAATATCACAATAAAATTTTAAAATGAAAATAAAATATTCCATTAATATATTTTTTTATTAAAATTAATTTTATGCATTCATTGTTAAAATAATTTTTAAAGAACAATATGATAAATTTAAACGAAATATTTCCATTTTAATGGATTGATAGAAATAAATTGTTGGGATATAAATAATAAATTAAATTTATATTTGTGAAAGAATATTCATAAGATAAATTTTCTCAAAATAATTTTTTTTTTGTTTTATGTCAATTTGAAATAATAAAATTAATCACAATTAAATAATAATTTACAATGAATTTTGATTGATAATATAAACAATAAAATAAATTAAAATTATTTTAAATTTAATTAGAAGTCATATAGTAATAATAAATTCATTTTATACCTAAAAAATTATTCTTCCTAAAAAATTATTTTTATCAATTAGTGGAACCTATATTAAAACGGAAAAATAAATTTATCACGTCTATAAATTGAGTCAAATAAAATGTTTTTCATAATAATATCAATTTTTTTTATGATTTCATTCTCATTTCGTAATATAAAAATAATTTACCATGATAAATATTAGTTACCACCTTAAAACAATTATTTTTCAAATAATTGAACTTTTATAAGAATGGTGTATTTTTATGTTTATAAATTGAAATTTTAAATTTATTTGGTTAATATAAAATAATACTTCATTCATTAAAAATTTAGTATCCATAATTTAATTATTAATTTATCATAAGTAAGTATCATAAGAGTTAATATTTAATGTGAACTTTCTGAAAAAAAAAGTTTTCTTATATACCTTGTATTTTTATTTAATGATTCATTTTATCACATTTATAAATTTAATAATATTAAATTAAGTACCAATTTTTCAATCATATTTTCAATATTTTTAAGGGGTCATTTTATATTTTTATTAAAAAGATAATTACCATAATAAAGATTTAATTAATGTTAATGGTTAAAAAGGAGGTAATTTACTACGGCTCAAATTTGACTAAAATAATATGACACATATAAATTATAGAAGACCTGTATAAAGTGGTAAAGTTAATAAAAAATGTATCACGGAAATTTTCTCACATTGCACTCATGGGATTCCATATTTTTCCTTCACCTAACATTAATTTATAAAGAGATGTCCATGTTTTTAGACTATAGAAGGAGATCACTTCAACCAATTTCAAGGTGAACTTATCCTTATGAATACAATTTGAAATTTTCACCTTTTACATCCCTTATTAATATCATCCACATTTTTTAGCCTATAGTTACATGAAGGTACCCCAAGTCCCCTATTTCTATGAGGTCCTTTATGAGTAGATTCAAGACCTCGACATTAGTATTATCTACTCTATAACCTTTTCTTATATATCTTTATCATCCACTAAACCTCACTCAATTTTCTAAATATTTTAATATAATTACATAAGTATCAAAAATATATTAATATTTAATTATGTTTTTGTAACAACAATTATCTATCTCCCTATCATGAAAGGGAAAATAAAAATGAGACTCATCTTATCTGTGGACAACCACCTACATAAATGGAATTTTTTATTTTTTATCACCACCCAAAATATATGGATTTAAGAATTTATTTACTGAATAAAAAAATATTTATGATATTATCAACATTATGAAGTTATTAATTAGACACTCTATGAATATTTTTAATGATAAATGTTCATTGTAAATTTACCTACTGAAACCAAGCATACCAAGAGGAAAAATAATTTATTATTCAAGTAATATCTTCTTATCATTATTACAATACCTATTAAAAATTATGATTCATCACATTAATAAATCTAAAATAATACCACTATACTTATGGAATAATGATCCATTACTAAAACACTTCATAAATATACTTATCTTATTTTTATAACATATTCTTGTTTAGGTCGGTTTAAACTCCAACATGAATGATGCAATAAATTTATATCACATATGAATATAGAAAATTAATTATTTTCAATATAGTGAATTAAATATTAAATAATGTTTTTAATGAAAGGTAATATTAATATATACCATAGTATTAATAGTCCTCTATTTTTCGTAAAAATATGCTGAAAGAAATTCATCATAGGTTTTATCTTCCAGAATATTAACTAAAACTCAAATGGAATGAAATTATATCACTATAAATACTTATAAAACCTATATTAAGAACCTTAAATAACATGTGTGTGATTAACTTGGTATCAATTTAGAAGGATCGATATCAACATTATGAGAGGTGTGTGAAACAATCAAAATCATTAACATCTAATGATGAAACTAAAAAATAGCTAACAAATAAGTTTATAATAAATTATTATAATTAATAATTATAGAAGGTAAAAAATTATAAAAATGTTATAAAGTTATTAATTATGATTTTAGTGTTAATTATATTGGGTTTTAGAGCATATTCAACCATGTAGGAATATATGTTATGGGTTTTTTTGACTCAACCTACATTTCATTAAGTCATAGTTTCTATACACTAAATATATCCTTATAAGTTTCCTATATTATTATATTTATTTAAAAAATATGGTATATTATATTTTTCTCTATGGTTTCATGTTTTATTATTCAAATTCTCCTTTATTTATGTATTTCCTTTATTAATGAAAAATGATGTTGTTAAGAATAATTCACATCCTCTTCAATAAGCTCATTGTCCTCCTTGTATTTTTTATTTATTAAAAAAATGACTTTATTATTTTCAAAGATAAGGATGTATTTTTTCATGTGATATTAATTTGTCTCCATACACATATTAAAAGATAATTTTTATGATCATTATTAGAGTTTTAGTTTCAATAATTCTATTTTAAAATGTTAGAAATGTTTTCAATTTCAAGATCATATTTTTTTCCAACACACATTTCCTCTAGATAAACTGTATATATATTTTCAAGGATCAACTATTTATATTAATTATTAATATTTTTTTTAAAATTATTCATGCTAACTATTGAAAAAGTATCTTTTTAAAAGTAAATTTTAACTATATTTCATTTTAATGATGTTGAGAAATGTTTCATAAAATCTATTTGTAAATTTCACATAAATTTATAAATTTAACTCCAAAAGATATATATTATATGATCTTTTGTTTCATGATTAAACCTCAAAAATACCAAATGATATTACTCCTCACTGGTGAATGAAATTTGGTATCAATTGATCTAACTATTTTGTACATTTTGTGTGATTACGTTTTAAAAGTGATATGAAACCCATTTAATTTATTTGGATTTTTTAGAATGTGATGTACGAATAATTTCATGTCATACATATATGTATGGATTATAATTATGTATAAGTTGGGTATAATATAACCATATAATTACATACATAATTTATTACATCTCATGTGATATTATTGGGAGATAGGTCGTGATGGTCGATCCTCTCTTAGACAAATGTAGTGATACCAGATCTAGTATGTGAGGAGATATATATAGGGATGCATGATATTCGATGATATAATGAAATTGGTAGTTACCCATTATTTTTTTATGATTCATTAGGTCTTTATATATTTGATACTATTACACCACAAACATATTCTTATATTATTCCCCACAGCTCATGTTTATTATCAAATTATTTCACATTCTTATGCCATGTTATACGCTTGATTACATATGGTTACACAACTATTTATCTTTACTTATAAAAAAATATAATTACTCTACATTTCTCCCATTTTTATCCTATTATTATGACCAACCAAATTATTGAGTCTTTTATAATATTTTACCTTACTCATAATTTGATCTCACTGCTTCTTTTGTCTCCCATTTCCCATGGTAATTACATCAAGTATTATGTGCAGATGTATTTATTAAGTTGAGATATTGTTTAATATTTTGAAGAAATTATGTGAAATAATATCTCTATGTTTATAGTAATTAAGTAAACTAAATATTCGGTACACAAATTTGAGCAATATTTTAAGATATTTATTATCCAAATCATGTAAATGATTTAAAATATATCCAATTTCAGATAGGATCATCTCACTTGGTATCAAAGATAGTATATAAAGTACATGTTTTTTGAAATGGACACAGGAGTGTGGGAAACGTGAATCATAGTTGGTATTAAAGTAAGGTTTAGTTAAATTTTGGGTTTAATAATAGAAAACATTAGTGGAAACTATGGGGATAAGACTAATTCAGAAAAAATTCAAACATTTTGGTAAAGTATATAGTGTGTGGTTTTAAAGAAATGACATCCCTACATAGATACAAACAAGTTGATATATGATTTATATCATATGTACCTGGGGTTAATACCCCTAAAACGGTTCATTGAGTATTAATTAAATATTCACTTTGTGCATAATTAATAGGACTAATTGCACACCTATTTTTACACTCTCAAGGGATATGATTTAGTTAATTTACATACTCTTTTAATAAAATTATAAAGTATCTAAATGATTGTGGTTGATATAATCTAGTTCTGTTGGAGATACTAATTTAAAATGACAATTTTCAACTATATATAAACCTATTGATTCCTATGTTTGGTTATACACATCATTTAAAAGTTAGTAATTATAATTTTATAGTTTCCTTTTTCCATATTTAATAATTTAATTATTCTCATACCTCAGCTTTACTTTATAAAAAGTAATTGTTGGAGACATTAGGTATCATTTTATAATTTGTTGAGATGAAAAATGTGGTGATTTTCCAAATAAGAGACCATAAATGATTAGAGAAAGTGTTGATAATATTATGGTTTTTAATAACCAATTATCCCCATGTATAATTAACAACTTAAAGAATTATGGACTTCCAAAAACAAAAAAAAAGATTAAAATGGAGTTTTACTGTTGTCTTGGTGATGAATATCATGTATGAAAGAAAATTAAATTTCCTATGTCTGAAAAATATATGAGAAAAATTTTAAAATTTCTAAATAGTATTGGGAAGATGTTTTAAACATGATAATGTAGTCCATCATGGAATATATTTTCGAAAAGATATGATGAGGAAATTTAACACAGTGGAAGAGAAATAAGTTCCTACTTATAATTCCCACATACTTCAATGCTTCAAATCTATTTATTTTTGTAATTATACAAATAAATACCCTAATCTAATTGATAATGAGTAAAATGGACCTCATAAACCTCTAATATAAGGGATCAAGGTAGAGAAAATGGCGTAACTACCATTGAAGTGGATTGCGATAATTAAGTTATACTTATCCTCAACTTGAGATTTAAATATTACTTATTAGATTATAATAAAACTCCCTCAACATATCGAGGATTTTTATAAGAGCATAAAATCACAACTGTGATTACATTATATTAAATTATGGGTGAAAACCAAGAGTTTTATGATTATTTTATCCAATAAAAAATAATATGGGATCATGTCAATTTACTAAAAAATAGATTAATAATGCACCTTAAGAATAAATTTTTAAATTGAACATATTTATTAAGATATTGGTGCAAAACATAGTCAATCATAGAATTAAAATTGAAGTGAAATAATTTAAAATTGAATAATACTAATTATCTTTTTATAAAATCAAACTAATCCATTAGAAATGGTTAATAAAAACTTATTGTAATTTATTTTTAAAAAAATTAACAATAAATATCAATGTTTTTCGAATAGTCATTTGAAAATTAATTTGATAAATAAATATGATTATTTTATAAATGGTTTTATCAATATTTATTAAGTTTTGATTGCACTAATGTTATTAAATTCTATTAGGACATGATTAACATTATATCTGAATACCATTAACATGTGTTTCATCCAAAACACATATGAATATGAAATACCATCAATAATGTATATACCTTCTATAGTTGATAATGAAATAGACTATTGCTTCTTACATGACTATGAAACCTGAGATTTCTCTAAAAGTGATAGGTTCTAGAGGTAATTTTTCTCTCTGGTATAAAATTACAAAAATAATTATTATAATATAAAGCTCAATCAAAATATGAACTATTTAGAAATAGTAAAGGTAAATAAATTATATATATTAAATATCGAAGAATTCATTTAGAATATTTTAAATGATTGTCCTTTTTATTGGCCTTATATCATTCTTATAAACCAAGTGAGTACTTATTATTAAGTCTCCATACAATTTTTTAGTGAAATCGACCTAATATTTTTCTATATAAGATGTTGTTAACTAGTTTTCTAGTTTTACCCAAGTTTTGTATAATATTGGAAGTCATTTTTGTTGAATATGTTACCTTGATTTTGAGTAAAAACCTTTTTAATAAATCATGAGTGTATAAAAATTAATTCAAAACATTCCCAAAATCATTTTTGTAAAATTTAAATATAAATAAAAAAAATAACTCACCAGTCATGTTTATTTCAAATTATTTTTGATTATTTTTTAAAAACCCATCACAAAGAATATGATTTTTTTAAAAAATATCAACATCCACATATATTTTTATAACTAAAATATATTTATAAATTTTCATATTAAATAAATAGGGTTCTTCCAAACCCACAATAAAAACATTTGATAAATAAAATGAACAAACTATTTTATAATAATATATTAGTTCTTTTTTAGTACCAAAACATGTTTTGGTATATTTAAAAATATAACTTTAATACGGAGTATCTTCAAGTCCTAAAGGTTGTTCAATATATATTCTCTCCAGTAAAAATACCTTTTGAAAATAATATTTAATATCTTTATGATGTAATTGAAAATCCATATACGATGAATTTGAAAAAATGAATCTAATTTCTTCTAACCTAGATTCTATGAACATGGTTTCTTCATAATTAATTATTTTTATTGATTATATCCTTTGGTAATAATCTAATCTTATTCCATGTGATCACACTGTGATCATAATGTTTTTCAAAATAATACTTTAGTTTTATTAAAATGATAATTTAAAGTTCTACTAACTAATTCCCAAACATTTTTCATTTTAAACTAGTGTATTTTTTTTATAGAAACTACCGAAATCTCATAGTCTAAGGATTATTCTACAGTTTTTATTCTCTTTGAAATAAAAACGTATATAACTAATAAAAATTATTTTAATTATTATAGACATAAATCCTTTATCTAGGTTTCCTATAATAGTTTCTAGATGATGTTATTTAGGGGTTCTATCCTATATACTTAGCACACTTTCTATTACATCGGTTTCTTCCCATTTAGGAATTGATTTTTCATAATCATTTACAAATGATTAATTATTTTTATTTTTAAATAGAGGATCATTTATAAATTCATACATTGAATCACTCAAGTCATAAACATGATTCTATTTGTGATAAAAATTATCACAGTAAAAAAATTTCACAAGACTAAATTCATCCACCATCATTTAATTTTAATTGAAAACCCTATAGGTTTTAGAATTAGTACAATAACATAGGGATAATACTTTATCAACCTACAAATAAAACATATCATGAAAATCCTTGGTTTTCATGATATTCACATTACATCCAAAAAAATTAAATTATCTAATATTTTGTTTTCAATTATTCCATATCTCATAGTGGTTTTTGTTCATGTTATGCCTTATAAGTACTCTATTGATAACATAATATAATTTGTCAATATATTCCAATAAAAAATTGTAGGAGTGATATATTCATACAACATCACTCATATAATCTCTTGTATGTTCCTATTTCTTATTTCAAAAATACCATTATTTTTCTACTTATATGTTTAGATAAAGTACGTTTAATTCCATTTTTTAATAGTAATGAATTAAATTCACGAGCCTCAAATTCTCCCACATGATCACATCTTATTGAAAAAAAATTATATCTTTTGTCATTTTGAACAACCATATAAAAATTGATAAAAATATAATAATCCTCTAATTTATTCTTCAAAAATAAACTCTTATAAATATTAAAAAGTCAACAACTATAATATAAAAAAATGTGTTACCAGCTAGGCTTCTAGTTCTAGAAGGTCCAAATAGTTACATTTTAATAAGTTCAAGTGGTCATGACAAAATATTTTATTAATTTTATTTTATTATTATTTGTGTTGCTTTCCAATTTTTAATGCATCACATACATTCATTTTATCCAATTTGAGTAGTGGAAAATCATAAATAAAACATTTCTTGTATAATTTCTTCAATGAGTAGACAACACATTGTCTAAGAATCATATTCCAAATCCACTATTTCATAATTTCATAAAACAATAAGTTTATATTTCATTACAAAATAATGGTGATATAGGGTGTAAAATGTTATATATATTTGGGTATTAAATTAGGGAAACTTATTCTTAAAAATAAAATTTTCATTATTATAAAAATCAACTAAATATACATCATCACAATGTTGATAATTAATTAAAAAAAACTAGTTAAGCCTTAAAAATAATGTACTTTACAAATTAGGATTGATTTAGGATATAAAAAATATCCAATACCAACAATCCTTCATTTTTTATTGTTACCAAATGTGACATATCCATTATCACATTTAGATAATGAATAAATTTTGTAAAAATAAACACTTGTATGTCATGAAGAAACAAGTGTCCATAAACTATTTTCCTTGATTTCAAAATGGATTTTCCTCTATATAGAAAATTGAGAAAAAAGATTTTTTGGTACCCAAATTCTCTCTTTTCTTTTTATTTTAGCTAAAAAATATTTGGGATAAAAAATCCTATCATATTTTCTAGGAATGCTTAGAACTACATTTAGATAATTTTTAGGAGACAAATGATATCTTTATTATATATATATAAGGATTTAATAGGGAAAATCATTAAAAAATGGAAATATTTTCAATATTTAAAATAAGTGATGTTAGATACATTTCTATATTTTTTAAAACATAAAAAATAATTCTTTTATAACATTGGTTTCCTCCATTACTTAATATGTTTTATATTTCATTATTTTTTGGTTATTTACAACTATTTTATTTAGATACTCATATTTCTTATTAAACAATATAGTTGAATCCATTAAGTTTTTGAATTAAACTAGTTATTATTATATTTTTCCATCATGGAAAGCAAAACTAGTAGGAGACACATCTTTTTTAATTTTTAGTTATGAAATCAGATATTTAAAGCTTCCTTTTCATTGATTACAATATCATATTATTTCTTTAGAGACTTTTTATTTTACTTCAAAGAGTCATATTGGTCTTCTGAAAAATAACAATACTCATTTAATTTATCAGAATATAAATTCTCAAGTAAAAATTCACAATAATAATAATATGTTTTACATACCTTACAAGCTTGTGTCATTAAACATGTCTTTTTGTTCTGAATAGATAAATTATCATTAAAATCAAAACTATATTCATCAATAGAGTATTATGATTAAATCCATGAATCCTTCATATCATTCATCTACTTCTTATAATCTAATTTCATTTAAACCTTATTTTTATACTTTATCATATCATTAATCAGGAAGAATTATAGCTTGATATGACTAATCTTCATGCACTCTTGAAAGATTATTTATTTTTTATTTCCATAAAAAAGTTAGTACTTGTTAAAGTATTTATTGAACACTCTTCTATTGTTTTAAATTTTATTTATAATTTCAAAAGACTTATAAATATCATCCCATGACATTGAATTACTCAATGTCACTTAATCAAATGAGAAAAAATGATTTTAAATTTTTTCCCTCCCATATTTTAATGTATATGCCTTTTAATAATCTCATTCCCTCTCTATCATCTTATGATATCCTACTAAAAATTCAATTTCATCTTCATACTTCTTGAGTATAAAAATAATATCTTATCTTTTTAAATATCTATAACAGTAGATTTCCTAATGGTAGATAAAATTACACAATTTTTGGATGGTTGAAATTGGAAAACATTAATAGATTGATCTAGTTCAGGAATATGACCTCCTAATGAAGCCAATTTGTTTATTATTTCAGCATGTCTTTCATTATTATAAGTGACTCTATCGCCTTCATTTATATTAAATTTTTCAATTTTTAGATTCATAGATTTATACTTGAGATATCGTATATTATTAGAAACTTCATAGAAACTGCTATATTTTTTCATCTTTTATGTATTATATTACATTTAGATATTCTATTTTATTCATCTGGATAGAGTCCATATATAATTTCATTCATATATTAGGAGTTCAAATAATAGTATGTTTCTACATATATATATCCCATTTTTATCTCTTTCAATTAATTTTTAAGGATTGATACATTTCAAGTAAACCATTAGAGAAATATTTTATAAATTAATAAAAAATTTATACTTTTAACCTATATCAACATTGAAATAGGGAGATTTTATCATATTCATTACCTATATATATATATTTTCTTTGCTGGAATTTTAAAATGATCCTCACAAATTTGACCTTATTGATTTGAGAACACAAGATTCTAAAAATTTGATACCAATTTTTGATCCAAAGTGAGTAATAAAATGAATCAAGATGGGGGGGGGGGTTATTCAATTTTTAAAAATTTAACCCCAAATAAAATATTCCATCAAATATTTATTAAGGATTTTATAATAAGAAATTGTAAATAAAACTAGAATAGAGAAGAACATAACACTAAGGGTTTATAGTTCTTTTGGGGAAAAATAATCCCCCATAATCCACTAATTCCCACTTTGTGATCTCACAGATTTTCAATCCACATGTCCTTTTCCATGAAATCTTAACAGATGAGTGAAAAAAATTAACTCGATACAAAATGTATAAAGTGGTTTTATGAGGCTCACCCATTTAATAATAAATATCCATAGTATTCATAGAATATAATAGGGTATAGAAAAGATATGTAGAGTAAAATAAAATATATATGATGTAACTGATAATAGACTTGAGGTTATTCTAGATAAAGTATAATAATTAAAAAATTATCTCTAAAAGATCTCTCAATTGTATAAAATATGATCTTCAAAGAATAGATATAGTAAATATTTCTTCTTCTTCATATTTATATAATAAGAAATATATTCAATATATAAGAATATAGAGTATCAAATTAATTCTTTATATAATGATCTATTTCAATATTTTTCTCACTTTCTAAATTATTGTCTATCTTGTTCACTCTTTTTTCACCCTATAAATTTTAATTTCAAATGATACATATCTATATATCTAGATACTCTAATAGGAAAGAGCATATAGAATATCCAAAAAGACAAACTCTATTCCTGTATATGACATTTGATTTTAAAAATAGAAATTGTGGGGATTTTGATTATTGTAAAAATGGTCTTCTTTGAAACAATTCACATTCAGGGAAATTAATATATTATTTAATTCATATTTTCTTATACAACTATCAAAAATTTTGAAAATAGGAGACATAGGCATGGAATTTTATTGTGTATTTACGATGGTAATAGATACCCCTAGTGAGGTCATAAATACTCCTAAATATTTACTATGAATGACATTAGTATTAAAAAGAATTATCATATTCATAGTCCCTTTACTACTTAATATCTTCATAAGACTAATTGAATTTACTTAATTGAAACATTGATAATATATTTACTCTAACAAAAAACACAATGACTACATATGATAACCTGACTAGACACACTGTTCCATAAGATAATTTTTTTCCAATATTATTTTTTGGTCTGTATATAGAAATTCATCAATTTGTTTTATATTTTCTTCTTTCAAATATCATGATTCTAAATTTCTTAAATAATATGAAACTTTAGTCCATCATATGATAAATTTATCTTTTTATGATAATTGACTTTTCCAAAACCATTTATTATAATATATTCGTCTTTCCCATATGATAAATAACATATATTAGACTTTTAGAGGATAATTTAATTAGTATGGAAACCAAAATACAATGAAACTATTTTTTATCTTTATGATCATTTCATTTGAAAGTAAATATAATTCTTAGTATAGGAATAAAAATTATAGCTCGTATGATAAATTATCTAATTTGTTGATAATCTACCAACTCGTATGATATTTTCTTTTAAAAATTAAATCAAAATTAGAAAAATAGTTTAACCAAAACCTGTAAAACGAAATTATTACATAAGAAAATTAATAATTACCTCAATAACCTTTAAAGTAGTTTATCATAAAAAATTGTGTATTTTTCGATTCATCAAAACATAATAAATATTGAGAAATTTTGGAATAACATTCGAAATGTCAAAGATTTTCCTCCTATGAAAAAAGATCACTGCGAGCCACTTCAAACTACAGTTATCCTTCATAATTAATATGAATATCTTCTCATTTGACCTAATATAGATATCTAATCCATTTTTTGTATTCCCTTGTTTCAAAAAAAGTTTCTCATATCCTCTACTTCCATTATTTCCATCATGTTAGGATTCAAACCCCCCAACATGACCATTATCCAATCCCGAAATCTTTGCCTCTATCATTATAATCCACCCCTCATCAAAAACATTTCTGTTTACACTAATATAATGACATTAGTATCATTAGTACTGTGAAATTATCTTATGTTTATGCAACATTAATTAAAATCCCCCTCCCATCCATTGTAAAATAAAAACAACACTCGTGTTATGTGTGGACTACCACCTCTATGAATGATGTATTTTATTTTTCAAAAATCTCCTACATGGATAGTTATATGAATATATTTAATGCATAAAAATATATTAACATAATGATTATGATTTTTTAATGAAAACATGTCCATTATATTTATAGTATTAATGATAATGGAGCATTGTAAATGTAGTTTCCTAAATTGAGAATAGCAGGAGGAAAACAAATTCGTCTTTAGGTAATAGCTTATAATTATTATTATTCAACCTATTCCCTGTGTAGATTTATCAAATTTATGAAAACTAAAAAAATATTATTATACTTATCGATAATTTAAAATATAAACAAACTACAACATAATCATACTTATGTATTTATTATATCATATTCTTGTTTAGGTCATTTTAACCACATTTGAGAATAATGATATATGTTTCTATCATGGATGCATGGGGAAACAAAATTATTGGTAATATTAGTCAGTCAATTTAAATAATTTTCACTCTAGAATAGTAATATCATCATTTAATATGTTATTAATATATCAATGTTTTGTTAAAAATTACTAAAAACAAGTTTGTCACTAATTTCATCTTAAAAAACAAAACTAAAATTCACTTACAATGATCATAGAAGATTAAAAATTAATATAGAAATTATATTTAAATACATTAAATAATCTATAGGTAATAAATTTGATATATAAATATGGAGATCAATATCGATATTATGAAATGTCAAGGAAACAATTAAAATTACTAAAATCCTATAATAAAAATAAACGATAACTAACTAATAACTTTTTAATGAATGATCATAATAAAATATTTAAAAATAAAATATATTTTAATATCGTAATAAAATAACTAATTAATATGATTATATTTATCATATGAGGGTATAGAGTGTGTCCATGGAAGCTTGAAGCCAAGGTAAGGGGTTTGCCGACCCAATCTCCATTTCATTGAATCATAGTTTTTCCCTTTAAGATTTTATTCTTGGTTTATTATTATCATCCATTTCTTTAACTCTTGTATAAATTTATATTTCTATAAGGGGAATCTAATTTTTCTCACCAAAATATTCTTCATTGATTTACTTATTTGATGAAAAAAAATGTTTTTGAAAAGAATAATTCTCATCCTACCCAATAACCTTTTTATATTCTATGTCCATATTAATTATCTAAAAAATGATCATATTTGTTTAACCCAATTTTTCATTATCTCAAGTGATGTTATTTTTTTAACGTACCCATTTTTAAATAAATTTCTCTCATCTTTTTTATGACTTTAGTTAGTAAATTTATTTTAATTTATTAAAAAGTTTTTTCCTTACTTGATCATATATTTTTTCCTTCACTCAACATGATCTCTATAAAAAAATTAAATCCTTTCCAATTATCAATTTTATAATTTATTTATAAATGATGTATATTTTTTACGTAAACTGCAAACAAATTATCTTTGAGAAATTGACTCATAACTATATCTCTTTACAACAATGTTAGGGAATGTTTTATAAAAACTCTTTATATATTTCACATCATGTTTCTTATATAACCCAAAAAGATCAATCATTTATAGAGTTATGTTACAGGATTTACCCAATAATCCCATTATGATATTTCTCCTTTTGGTTGATTGAATCTTGGTATTAGTTGATCATAGTTTTGTTTCCTTTTAATGTGATACCATTTCAAATGTTTTTTGAAATATATTTCCTTTCCTTGTGTTTTTCATGATATAATGTATGAATTATTTCATGTGGTGAAAATATGTTTATATTACAATTGAGTGAAAAATGGGTCCTATATAACTATACAACATATTGGGTAAAGTGTTATGTCTATTGATATTATAATGGAAAACATACAATGATGGTCAATATGTTGTAGGAAATAAGTAGTGATTCCTAGTCCACCACGTCATAGAAAACATGTTTTTTTCCTAATGTACTATGAAATAATTATCATAGTAGTTATCCTTATCATATATTAAGAAATAAATATTTATATAATTGTGTCACACTATTATTCCTCAAATATATGGTTATATAATACTCAGTGCAACATGTTTATTGTCTCATGTTTTTTCACCCATCAGACATGGTATATTCTTGATAATTTGACGTCACATTACCTTTTTCATTCTATATAAATAACACTCATTATTCCATATTTCACCTTTTTATTTTCATTTTCTTATTATCTAACCATTAAAAGATGATTTGATAATATTTCCCATTACTCAAGATGACTATTCTTTTGTTTTCTATTTCCCCAGGAAATTAAAGGTTGGATTATGTCTACAATAATGAAATATAATGAGATACTATGATATATATTGAATAAATTATATTAAATAATCTTTTTGGTACCTAATGTCCAAACATAATAGAAATTTGTTTCTTGGGGTTGTGTTATTATTTCGGAGGGGTAATTTTTGAATTATGGAAATGATGTAAAATATATTCAAATTATGTTTGATTAATCAAAATTGGCATCAAAGTTAGTATATTATGTATTCATATTTAGTAATGGGCCTGGGAGTGTGGTTTTAGGTAATATAATCCTTATTTAACAAAACTACATAAAACCGTTAAAATTGCGATAAACTACCATAGGAAGTCTAGTGGTCAGGATAGTCGTTCAATCCCTTTCCCACCCACTAGAACTATGTTGTATTAGAACTAGGGTTCTAGTGGGTTCTTGAGTCCACTACCCAAGAGACCTCCTTCACCCAACACCTGATATTCTAATTTGGGACCTTTCCTCCTAATCACCCACCTCAATAACAACCTTTTAAACTTTTTAGTAGCATTATTGAAGGCTAATTTCTATTCTATAATTAAAAAATCAATTTTTTTTATATCATAACTATTTGGAACCCAGTTTAATTCGAAATCCACTAAAACAAATTGGAGTAAGTCATTAAAACCCCTCTACCATAATTCTTATCATCACTAGGAATTCTCCATGTATATGTATTGTGTACTATCTGAGTATATAAACCACTGATGCCCAACCCAATTCAATGTCTTCCATTAGTTATGGTCATTCTGACCACAACCAAAACAAGGAAAACTAATTAAAACTCTGAGATCCACACACAATTATTCTTTTATTTCTTTGAATAATTCATTTTATTATCATCTAAATTATGTATTTTATTTGGGGTTGAAAAACATTGGCAAGTGTCCCCCCTACACAGACCAGTATGAAAAACTTCACATCCCATACCTCACAATGCTAATTAATTACAACAACTCTATAAGGATTTTCCAATCCCTATGGAAATCATCAATTACCAATCCACTAACATAACACACTATTTTTTGGTACCACAAGTCTACATTAGACTATCACTCTCTCAGTGTCACACCTAAGCATCACCTGACCATCACCACCCAGAAGTGAAATCTCATCCCTAAGAACATAGTCATAACATGAATACACACATTATAATGTTTGTAGAAATACTATCCCAAGATTTAGAATACTCCACAGTCATGGTCACCATATCGGTCTTTTTCCAAAAACACAAACCTAGTCATCTACTATACAATGTTCTGTAGTTTATAATCAGCAGTCACTTAACCAAACCATCTTTACCCGATCTACATCACCAAAAAATCACATATTTATATATTCCTAAATTAATTTTCCTAACTTTGAAACATTCATTCAATAAATAAAACAAAACGGAAACCATATATAAGTCTATTCAACTAAAATGTTATCATTAAAAATACAAAAAATACTCAAAATTAGAAACTGCACACTTAGATCATCCATTGTTTGATTCCTATAATAGAATTTCCCCTATCATTTATCATTGAACATGATACATACTAATATCAATTATTAGTTGAATAGTAACACTCAAAGTACCCACTTGTATTTTATTGAAGATATCAACATCCTATGCCCCACTATAAGGTCCAATGGAATAGATGTTCCCCACAAAATATCCTCCCAATTCTATTGATATTCATTCATTGTAAAACCTCGTATTGATGGAATAATCTCAAGATAAACAAACCTTTTCACCATTATACAATGTCTATGTTCTATCCCACTATAGATACCACATAATTCATCTATAAACTCAATGCCTTTCTTGTTCCTCTCTCACTATAGTTAAGGAACTCTTTATTTTCTTTTCCATCATGCTAAGACACTCATCCCTTTAGAGTCCACACATACTCATTGGTCATCATACCATGTATCATAGTTAAAAAAAGATCATATCTAATATTTCACGTGAGATAATTACCATGGAGTATCCATATCATCATTAACCCTTTTTCATTTACCATCACATAATAATGATCAAATCATGTCCATTGATCCAACCCAAATACACCAAATCACCTCAATCAAACAAGCATGACTATCCCCTTAGAAGAACCTTCTCTTACTAACACACACCATAGTTTTAAATTCTATCACCCTTTTATATTTATCAATCAATAAAATTTATCTCACCAAACTTCTATTATCCATGAATTCCATTAATATCCCATAGCCATACATTAAAAATATTGGGCGATAAAGAGTCTTAAACCCACCATAATGCATATGAATTTCTCAATTTCCAACGCCAAAATGGATCTCAAGGGACTAAAAAGTATTCCAAAATATCCTAATTCGTACACTAGTGTGGATTCATCATGATCTCATCCCCATGATTCACATTCCCTTCATAAATCATTCTCCCAATCCAAAATCCATCTATTGATAAGTCGTGTATGTCTTATAAGTCCATCCCTGACTAGTGACATCAAATATCTCCATTCCAAGGATAATGTTAGGTATTACCAATATTTATAACACATTGGTCAAGATAAAACTCACTATATGATCCCATGGTATGATAGTAACCATTTAATAAATATCAAAATGGTCCTTAACAGTCCTTATTGAAAATCAAACTCTTGATCGATTTGGAAAACACCCTAGTGTTACCCTACCAACGAACTCAAGTGATAATACCACGATTCACATCATATGGTTCCTATATTACATGAATAATTAGTTATTTAACAATTCCACATGTGAATTTAAATCCTATCACAATATATTAAATTTATATTTTTTCAGAATCAAAAACCTGAGGCATAACCCTACCAAACATGATTAAGTATTACACCCACCAGTGTTTCATCTCAATAAAATAAGTTATTTACCCATGTTTCCCATTTCTCAAGTAACACATGAACATAATAAAAACCTCTCTCATAGGCTTCCTTTATCTATCACAACACATTTTAAACAAATAATAAAATGGTACCTAAATACTCAATTATGAGACATAATTACCTTGGATCCAAACCTCATCCCAACACCACTAAGGTCTCATATATAGACTATATCTCATATCCCACATAGATAATAGCTCACATAGAAACATCAAAACTATATATCAGAAACCATATGATAATTCAACAGTAAATACACCCACATCGAGGTTCTGATGTTTATCAAGCATCCCATTCCCAAGCTAGAAACCCACTATATGGTACTAATCCTCACCATGCATCCACATCCTAGAACAACCCCTTTTGGATTTGAATTATTTACTTTTTTATATAAAATAATTTACGCTATAATGATTTATAAAAGGAAAACCAGAACAAACTAGTTCAACAAAGTAGCATTTGATTAATAAAATATTTGGTAAATCATCAAATAAGTTATTGTTAAAATTTTAAATAAAAAAAATTAATTTTATTTCTAGAAATAAATATCATGATTAAAAATAATCCATAACATGTCATGTGAACGTATGTTCTTGATATGATTTAATAATAGCCACTGTCTTTCCAACCTATTCCAAGAGAAAACTAGAAATAAATATATAAGAAACATCATACATTTAAATAATCAACCTAGTTGTATCATTTACTTGAATGATCATCAATCCTGACTCCTCGTGATACGGAACATAAACTCATATTGGTGTTTTGTTGTCAAAAACCTGGAATTCATCCCATTTTTTGACTAGTATTATCCACTATCTACTATATAATTAATAGTATGGTATTGAAATAAATCTATAACACCACATTTAAACATCTTGACATGGTCGACACAAGAGTAACCAGATAGAAGAACCATGGGACCTCTAGTATGTCACCCCATATTCTCGAGGCTACTGACTAGTAGTGCAGGTATAATGGTAATATGTGGTGAAAATACCATCTATTATAGTACACCAAAAAACATATCTATGGTATAATATAAAAGTCAATATATTAATAATAAGATAAAAGGAAAAATAATAGATAAACTAAAAATAATAATAAATAACATGTCACATGTATAAAATAATGAATTATATAAAAGTAACATGGGTCATCTAGACACCAATAAGATCCCCCATGGGTAGATCACATACAAACCAAGCCAAAGTAAGTAAAATTGAAAATTACCACAACCTAGTCACAATCCTGGATTCATTCCCATATCATGGACATGAAAACGTTATATAGCTCAACCCACCTACACCAAGCCTCTTCTCTACCCATTCCTATAATTATGAGATCTATTCAATAAAAAAAAGTGGCAGGTCTTCCGGATCAAGGTGTGAGTACAAGTTTTTATGGAAACATGAATGATTTACCATAAATTTCCATTATATAATGTGCATGGAAAATGTGATATCCTTAGAATAAATAAAAATAATAATTATAATAATAATACCTATTACATCCACAAGATCTGCCCAAGAAACTTGGTAGTGTCCATACCTAATTTGTACATTGTTATGGACTCTCTAAACATTTCATGATAACGCATATTTTACATATTTTTCTTATCCATCTTCTAAATTAACTCATCTCAAAATCAAGTGACACCATCATCCCAAGAGGCATAACATCCATGCCTCAATTTCAAAAGTATACTGGGAGGTATCATGTTTAACCCGCAATATCACAACCACCTAAAGAGGTATCCTATCCAATTTCATCACACATCCAACTCTCATACCCAAATATTAGAGTATAATAACTTCTAACCCAATGTGTATTTCATTACATAACAATATTTTTTACTACGGTTGTAATGATTTAATATCCATTGCACAATATAAACATAGTTTTTATGTCACTCAACCCATAGTATAATCTATTTTTATCACAACTATCTATCGTTGGTTTGAATAAACACCCAACCCAAAAACACATAAATTCACAAGTCACTCATCGTCTTTTGTTGGAATTATTAAAAAACCTATTACATCAACTGGGATAAAATTAACATGGCACTAAATTCAGTCTTTAAATACACCCAACAAAACCCATAGAAGTGTATCACTAGTTGGCATGAAAATATATAAAAAATAAAAATCCATCAAATACCATCTACATTTGCAATGAAGATAAACCTATAACATCTATCGAAAATAGTTGTAATGAAACCCAACACATCTATTATAATATAATAAATCAATAAGACATCCATAAAAAAGAAAAAAAAACATTTAATAATTTACAATTTAATTTGAATTCCCCATGACATTTAAAATTACATTAACAAATAAAATTCTAAAGGATTGGAAACTGACCCAACATTGGTTCCAAATCAGACTAGGTTAGACATACCCACATACCAAAAACATTTCTAAACATAATTCCATTATTTGATACTATCATTCCAACACTATTTCCAATATTTCATTAGTTTTTTAGATGACATCGAGGCACATACATAGCACACAATGTGTCATCAAAATCAAGACCCTACTCATGGGTTCTATTAGTTAATTTCTAATATAAGGTTTAAATCCAATTTCACAATGGGAATTTAATACATTAAACATTGCTACATTCAAATATGAATTAATATATAAATAATCCATATAAGTCTAGAGATATTGCATATGGAACTCTCAATGTCCTGCTAGGTCTATCCTCATATTCTCATGCCATGCCTATAATCATATCCAAAATGTTCTCATCCATGATATGTATTTTTTTTGTGGGATGAATTCCCATCCAATGTACAGTTCAACTAGCCAAAAATATAAGTGAACAAAATGATCCCACATAGGACAATTCTTAAGATAACCACCGTAAATTATTTATGTACCCTATAATGAGGAGATAAAGGGAATCTAACCATGATTCATTATGTTTTAAATAAAAAATTACATATCCCTATTAAAATTACATAACACATATATAATTATTCATATCAAGTATGGGTCCATTGATAATTTAGGTACTGATGATTGGTTATAAAATAGTCCATCATTTACCTATACATTTTATAACACTTGTACGGTTTATGGAAAAAATCATTTTTAATATAAGTTTTATCCTAAAAAAGTGGTGATACAAAATAAAATATTTCACATAGAAAGATACAAAAACCATAGGGAAAAAATCTAGGTACCACATATATCAAACTATATTAATTTTCCTCAGTAAATCCAATCCATCATTTTCAACCAAACTCAACCAGCCATCATCTATTAAAATGAGGTCATAATGCCACCAAACCCTTAATTTGACCAATTATAAACAATTTCAATTCACTAACACAATTAATTCCATAATTAACTCTTTAGGAATAAATAAATAAAAAATCATTAGTTGATCTTATATGTCCTAAACCACAATCTATGATGATTGGATCACTATAAGAAAATCTATAATCATAAATACAAAAAAATCATCTATAACATCCAACATCTATTCATCAGTTTATTCTACTTCAATTAAATGTAGAACGTAGAAAAAATTATTTCATGGAATTATTAGTAATAAAATGGTGAGTTGTTGCATGTAATCACCTCTCATGAGACTCCTATTCAAATCCATACAAAATCCCCTTCATAACAACCAAATTACATAGTGCTATGGTAAAATTCAAACAAAAATAAATAAATGGACTCTATAAATATTAGATAACGATAGGAGGCTAAATAAGAGGTGATCTATAAGAGAATAAATTATGTCATAGAAACGAAAAAAACTCCCCAGAATTACTTTTATCATGTAAGATAATGGGGAATGAAGTGAGGTAGGGGGATTCAACCTCCCACTTCGCACTCTAACCACCAAGAATGAATCCTAAGTGGTGGTGCTGTTAAAATAGTGATGAAATTATATTTTCTATACTATTTAAAAACATATTATGAATTCCATTAAATAGTTATTGGATAGAAACCAGAAATTTGGTACTAGGGGTATTGTTTGAGCCCCACTGTCTATCCAACTAAAGCTCCAAGGGATGGCCATTGGGTTTCTCATCGATTCATACTTCAACAAGTCAATCAACCTCTAAAACATAACTCATGGTATTCCACTTTTGTTCTTTTCCTCCCATGCATCATACACAAAAATTTCCTTTTAAAATTTTTATAGTATTTTTAATATTCTAATTCGCTATATATAATTACAAATTGAAACATGTTCCATTTTTTCTTCCATTGGTAGTTGATTCATTTATTATTCAACTTGTCAAAACTACAGAGGATCATTACAATGTGGCCCATACACTATGTGGGAATTAATACTTGATTTTTGGTTTGGAATCAAAAAACATATAATATTAGTGGGACATACACAAGTGACTCATGTGTTCCACATGGCATGTACCCTCAATAATAATTCCATATAGTTTTACCCCATGTGGCAGAACAATGTATATAAATTCCTTACCAATAACAAAGACTCATATGGTATGTTTAGAAGAGTAAATTCTTTATAATTTATAACATTTATCATTTACCGTTACTTAATTTAGGGGTGGGACAATATGAAAAGTAAATATTCCATTCAGTGTGGTTTTCCATGTAGAGTATGATTGTGTAATCTTCTTAGTCATTGTAGAACATCTAAAATGTGTCTTCAATAGATTATGTATTTTATCAAGGTAGTGATAGTGATAGGGTTTATGTGAGACATTCATAAAATACAAGATTCAGGTACTAAAATATAAATATTATAATGGAAGGGAATATATCACTAATATTCATCATTTATTTGGTACTCCTTCATTAGTCTAGGGTGTGGGGTCTTTATATTGGGCAATTCAGGCATAGGGATAATACTTCTTTGATATTGACAAGGAGTAAGTCCCCCATAAAATATTTAGTGATGGTACTCAGAAACATGATGGTATACAAAATATAACAACACAATAAAGTTTGAATAAATTATATTCATTACTTATTAATATTCATTTATTATATTTTATAGAGTTATAAGAATATTATGAAATTTTGTAAAAGGGAAAAATATTTATTTCTAACTAAATTTTATTTTTATTGAAATACTGATTTCATAGTTAAAAAACCTTAATTTGAAAAGGATAAATTCATTTCAGAATTCATAATGTCAAAATTATCATATGGTTATTTTTTTAATTTATTTGAATGTTTTAATTTTCAATGAATAGTCAAAAATACAGATTTTTATTAAAAATATATTTTCGAGTAAAAAATTTATATATTTCCATTTCATATTAAAATGTTTTAAAATAAAAATTTATTCAATTATATTTTAAAAAATATCAAATTATATTCTTTGAAATGAATTTTATACTTGAATTTGTATAAAACATTTTAATACTTATAAAGACATTTTTCTGAAGAAAAAAAATTATGTCATGATTTTTTGTTTTATTTAAAATAAAATTCTACAAAATATATAAATTAAATTTAATAAGATGGATTTAATACGTGTAATTTGAATCATTATTATTATTTAATATGGTAAAGTATATTTTTTATCATAATAAATATGTAAAATAGTGTCAATCCTTTACCACAGTTAATGTTAAAGCTGGTTAACTAGGGGGGAAAACTAATTATATAAGGTTTACAATAGAATAAATACTTTTCTATTTTCAATTGTATGATGGTATTTATACCCAATATTATCTATATTTTTTTAATGGACCATTTTTATCCATTTTTCATGAGTAATACATTATTATATTTTTTTGTTCTTAGAAACTCCATGTGTGCCCCTTTCGACTATAAAAGGACACCCACTCTTCTATCCTATCCACAAAATAAGAGATATTATTTAAAAAATAATGATATACATTTTTTAAATCACCCCCATGATATATATCCTCTATTTTGATCATAAAACCATCTTAATAATGCTTTAGGTAAAAACCTAAAGAGGTTGTCTAATGAAAAGGTAATGTTCCTAACCACAAATTTCATTTCATTTTATATTATACATCCATAAAATATTCTTTAAGAAAGATAAAATAATAACACCAATATATTCCATATAGTGAGATGTAATTATATTAATTTAACATACTATATCTCTCTACTCTTCCATCAAATGGGAAATGAAACTGTCATTCGTGTGTACGGTGGACTACTACCTCAAGAACCGATGTAATTCACCATCCATCATCAACTCTCATGGTTGGTTATAATGATAAATTTAATATATATATATATATATATAATATTAATTAAATATTTATCATTATTTAAAATTATTATATCACATATTTTATTACCATTCCATTCATTTAAAAATGATAATTTTGTTCTCATGTACATGTGGACTTCCACCTCCAAGAAGCGATGTGATTCATTTTTCACCACCACAAAACATGATTGATATATATATATTTTTATTTAAATATGTACTTTTGTTTTTATAATAATATTATCATTACAGAAAAAAAAAATACATAACGTTTTCCATCATGACCGTTGAAAAATAGAAATATTACTCATGAAAATGAATGGCCTATAATCATCATCATTGTAACCTAGTTCATATTTCATAACCATATTTATTGATTGGTTGTAAAAGTATAAATATTTTATAAAAATGATAATTATTTCCTGATTATTCTATATATTATTTAATAAATACGTATTTTACCATTGTCAACCAATCAAAATCATTTTAAGCAAATGATGTAGCACTGTGACACCAAATAGATTAGATATGTATCTTCAACTAATTACCTTGGTATGAATACACAGAATATATCCTGTAATGTGTGACGATTTTAGTTGTCTTGGTAAACTAGAATTATAAATTATTCTTCTATTATAAATGAATACATTAATTATAACATAAATTTTCTTCTTATTTCTAAATAAATAACATTGAGGATAACTCTAATCCATCTATTTAATCCCTTAATATCTTACCTAGTACGTTTCATGGATTATTATGCAATGAAGCATCATGAGGGTGAGATAAAATGCTCAGTAGGGTAAAATAAAGTGTATGAAATAATTAATCAATGAGAATAGCCAATATGGAACTGTAAATAATTGAACACCCATGTCATGTAATCAATAAACTAAATGGATGTGTATAAAAAATATGGAATGGTTATTACCAGAAAAAATTGGCATTCAAATAACTAGATATGGAAAATTAAATATGGTAACTTTAGAAACTGAAACACATTCCATTTAATGAATGAACTAAAGATGAAGTGTATCCATATATTTGTTGATTCAAAATATCATGGAGGAATAATAACAGAAATCAATATGATGGAAATTATTTCTTAATGGACGGCGTTTCTGAGACACATAAAAATCTTTAATGTAAATATACATCCTATAGACAGTTTAAAACTAATTATAATATCGTATTTTAATTATGAAACTTATTTTTATCATGGAAACATATCGATTCATCGAGGATCTATATAAATTAAGTGATCCAGCTATCATTACATTTCCATGAAATTTTTTTATATCGAGTTATTAATTCATTTAATAAATAACATTCATTATCAACTATCCATATTTATTAAAGAATACAAATTTATCAATATTTTCTTAAATAATCAAACAACATTCAAATTAGACACCATATGTAATGTGGAATATGTTTTATGAAATGGTAATATCAATGATAAATGAAATTTGTAATTTAGGGGATATTCTATTTTCAATGATCATCCGAGATTGAATATTTCAATGGGTCTAACAAATGAATCAAGGAAGTGAATATGAAAACAATTGTTGGCCAAAAAAATCAAAAACCATCCAATGTTGGAAATATGGCGGTATCAATACAACATATCCCAAAATAATTAAAAATAAGGGTTGTTGGAATTGATGAATAGTAAAACTATAAAATAATCTTTTAAAAAAATTCACGCAGAGAATATCCTTTTATTATGAAATCCCATTAGAAAAAGTGTTTCTTTAAAAATTAGTTTTTTAATAAATTTCATTAAAAACAATTTTATAAATGAAAAGGAACCATTAAATTAGTGATGGTGGGTAAATTAATTAATGTCATATGAGTAAAAAACATTTATTTTTCATAGTTAAAGGATGGAAAATTTCATAGTTTGGAAAGTGATAAAAATATTCCTTTGAAAATATTATGAAAACATAACTGTGGGTAAACATTTATTAACCAAATAATATAAAAAAAAATTTGAGATTTTTTTTAATAAAACATGGTTTTTATAAAATAAACTTTTCTCTAACTATGTAATGAAATAAGGTTAGGTTTTTTGAAAAACATTTTCTAAAATATTTTGAGTACAAAAGGGTGGGAAAATGGTACTAATATTAAAAAATGGTCATGAATAACTATACAAGAATGAAAGGGTTTATTTAAAAATGGTTATATAATTTCGTCAAATGGAAATTCCATTAAATTTTCAGAATTATTAGTCTTGAGGGTTATAATAATTTAACATCCCAAAGTGTCCCATACTAGTTTGATCCATTTTGAATCATAATCCTAATTAAATAATAATATTAAAGGAAATTTAAAATATCATGAGAATAAAGGTATTTAGGAAATAATATGTCAAAGAATGTATATACACCATATAAAAGAAACTAGGTGCATAAAAATAATCAATTCTCAATGGAATTTCAATTTATACTAAAATATCATACCTTGAGTGATGTTTATAAAAACAATTAAGCCTCAATGGAATGTAAATTGAGACGAAAATCCCATAATTTGATTTGCTTTTCGGTGAACGTACTTCAACTTCCTGTATAATAGATTAATGTTAATTTCAAAATACATTCAAACATTTTTTCATTTTATCATATAATTTATTTCACTTATTTTTATTTTGTGTACAAATTCTTAAACAACTATGTTTATGTCAGGTGTTTTGACCAAATTCGATTTATGTGTCAAACACAACTTTGGTATGTGATCTATGGTCAAAGGGATCATTATATAACTTATCCAGAATAATAATCAGGATATAATAATAATTTTATATATTAATTATACTTTGAAAATCAATTATTAAATATGTTTATAAAAAATGAATCATTGTTACGACCATAGAGATTATAGGTCGTATATACGCATAACTAACGTTTCCATTTTTTTGTGATCATTATAGAAAGAAGGTAATTATAATTTTATATTTATATAATTACTATTATATCTTAAAAACCATATTATTTAATCATTTTCTCTTAAATATATAATTCTTTTTATGTAAAAGGAATCACATTATGTCGAGGAGGTGGTAGTTTGCATATCGATGACCGACATTATCACTTTTTAGTGTAGAAATGGATATTAAATAAAATGATATATATTATATTTAAAGAAAGGTAATTATGTAATGAATAGTATATATATATATCTATTTTTTATGTATCATATGCTTAATTTTAACCATCCTCTATAAATTCCATTGATTGTGTGAATGAATCACATCTCTTTGAGGGGCGGTAGTCCACACATTAACAAATGATCTTATCCTTTTTACAAAAAATGGAAAGTATAAAGTTATTTGATATAAAATAATTATAGAAACTTAAATAAATAATAAATATCATATATAACATAAATAAGTATATTTTCCATCTGAATTTCCATCATGATAGGTGGTAACGGAAAAATGAACAATCATCGTTTTGTGAGGAAATAGTTCGTCATACAAAGAAACTGTATGATTGTTACCCATTAGATGTAATTGTGTGTAAGTGTTGGTTTAAAACATAGAATAAAAACATCATTGTATATTTATAATACTATTTTTTTATTAAATAATATTATAAGATGAATTTATGGGGTATATAATGGAAATAATATAAAAATATAAATAGAAAATGCTACATCCTAATCGGGTAACTTATTATGGTTTGAACCAAAGGTCTTACTAGGATTTTTATTTGACTAAGGAGATGATTATAGGATTAGCTTAGTGATTTTTATAATCTATTTTTTAGATATTCTTTGAGAAAAAGTATCTTGATAGGTGTGAGGAAGTGGGAGGAGAGGATGTCCTTTTATAGTGGATGAGGAGTGGCACACTTGTAATATTTTTACAAACAAATTCCATCAACATTCCTCACATTGGAAGAAACTCCAATAATGGAACCAATTGTATAAAAGATAGGATATGTTAAATATATGTCCATACAATGGATCTTGGACAATTATCTAGGTCATTTGGGCTCTTATGATTAAGGTTTAGTCTCCTATTAAACTTAATTTAACATTGATCACTGTAATTAATTTTAATCACATTCACGAATCTTTTGGGTCAAAAAAATTTGTTATTATTATAAATTTTAAATAATTATCATTACAAATATGGAATCTATTTTTTCAAAATTAAATCATATAAGTGGTATAAATTAATTTAAAATTCTTTACGCAGGCGGGATGACAATGCTGGTTTTTAAAGTAAGACATTTTTTCATGATTTCTATGTGTTTATAATTAATTTAAAATTTAAATTGATTAAAATGACATAAAATATATTAAAATATATAAATATTATCTAAATAATAATTTAAATAAATTAAAAAAATAATTCATCCATATAAATAAATTAGATGAAAAAGAAGTTTTGAACTAAAATTTAGTATTTCAACAATTTATTAAAAAATGAAAATTCCCAGAAAAATACCAAACCTTAACTATAAGCTAATTTTTATGTTTCTCCTTAAAATATTAAATTTATTTGTACATATAATTTTTATAAAAGTGTCAAAATTATATTTAAAATGTTTTCTCTATTAAAAGGTGCTAAAAAAGAATTTATAAAAATATATGTTTTTATATGTAAAATATGGTTTGTTCTTTTCTTATGAATATCAAATCTAATGGATGAATATAAAAAATTTTATTGAATATATAACATATAAATTTTATTAATACCATTAACTTATTGTAATTAATTATTTTTATTAAGTAAAATCTCTTTTAGAAGTATAAAATAATAATATCTCTTTTTATATCCAAATGGTTCTTATTTTCCTTTCTCATTAATTCGTAAGAAATTAATTTTTTTTAAATTTATATAAACCATATGTTCATAGAAGTTGGTTAATAATATTTATAATGGATATTTTATATGTTATTATATAAAATAATAATACTTTAATAATTTATTATAATTTGGTAGAACTCGGCCTTGCTTACAACGTAAGGCATCGAAGAAGGTCTCTCGTTCGTGTAATGTATTCTAACTCTATGTTTCATGCATTGAAATATATATAATCTATTTTAAATATGAAATATATTATAAAGTATCTAGATATTATATTACCGTACATGCTTGGTGTCGTGTGTCATACATGCTATTGAATACGAGGTCTTTAATTTACATTTTTTGTGTGTTAAATATGAACAGAATACCATCAAATCATATTATGTGAAATTAATTGATTATGAAATTAAGTATAACATAATAATAAATAAATAAAATTAATAATAAGCTTTAAAAATGTTCTTATGAATGTAAACATTAACATATATTGATTATTCAGAAAGATAAATAACATAAGTGACGACCCGAACCTGATGTAATTGGTTTATTAACAACATTTCTATTAATTGGGTTGTACTACATAATTGAATCTTTTATTCCATGATTATGCATGAAATATAATTTGATCTTATAATGTTATATTTCCAATTTTTTGTATGGATTAAATTTTTTTACACATAATCACTTCCTTGATTAATTCTCATAGTAATGATATAATCTTTATAAGGTACATCATCTTAACTTACACTCTATGGAGACATATTTGGTATTATGCACCTTTTAATTTTTATTTTTTGTAAATACTACCACTTTTTGGAAGTTAACAATAATATACATTTATTCATTACGATTTATGTTCCAATTAAATTTTACTCTTTCAAGGGGTTACAATATGATTGTTATAAAAGTGGAAAGAATTTATTTTACAATTTCATTTTTGGGATTACTCTTGTTTTATTTGAAATAATATTATAATATATCTTTCATAAACTCTATATATTTTCTTACCCTCTATATATTAATTTTTTTTTTAATTTTCTTCCAAATTTTATTCTCTTTTTCATTTAAATCAAAAATAAATAAATGTTTCAAAGAAAAGATAGCCATATTTCCCTTTTTGATCAAGTACATTTTTCTTCCATATCCATATCCTTTAGTTTATTTAAACAATCAACTACATTACTCAAATGATTTATTAATTAAATTTCAATTTATCCACGAATTTTTACCCGGTTTGAAAGGAATATTTATAGTTTTTCCCAAAACGGTAAATTTCAAATATATTAATAAAAAGTAAAAATAAATGTTTTTTAATGTATATGTTATAAAGAACTTTCTTATGTCCATAACCATTTTATGATCACTATATTCATCTATAAATTTTCAATTGTTTTAAAAATAAAACTCTTTAATGAATGATAAATTTGGATGTTTCACATCAATTATAATTTATTCTTTAAAATACTTTATTTTACACATCTGGTGATCATCTCTCATCTTTTGATTAATTTTCTGGTCATTAACATTATCTTAAAACATTCAGTTTCTTGGGATCATATATCATTGTACATTTCATTTCTCTTAATTTTCAATATTATTTGTATCATTAATATAATTATTTATTAAAATATATATCATTTATATATAATTTTGTTTCCTATTAATGTTTTTTAATTGTTTAGGGAAAATCATGATAAATCCATATTATTTTCTAAACATGGATATTTTCTTAAAATTAATATTGTTTATGAATTAAATTGATCATTCAATATATGAGGAATGAATTAGACATGTAGTGATGGGTTGGATGTTCTGTATATATCTTCTCAATGCATCGATGTGTTTAATGAGACAAAAAAGTTGGATAACGTCATTTAATTGGGTATTTGGTGTATGGCTACCCATAATTTAAAATATAATGGTTTAAGTGATTGATGGTAGAGATATAAATATTTATAAGATCATTATGTCAAGTAGTATGCATTTCCTTCATTGAGAATTCAGTTATTATTATCCATGAGATTATTAAAATTTATATTATCCATAAATTCATTTTGTGCCCAAATTAATGATTAAATGATTTTTTTGTGTTATTTACCTTTACATATTGATTACCCTTATGGATTTGTGACAACATCTGATGTATGTACCTCCTACTAAGAGTATGAGGTCATCCTTTTTTTTGTTTTCCATTGAATATGAAGAATGATATTATTAATAATATCAAGAATGCAAGAATGTTTTTATGTTATATATTTTATTTTTCCAATGAAATCATGGAATGATGTATGTGTATTTTTCATAAAATCTAATAAACTTGTAACACCCAAATATTTTATTATAATATATCGTTTTAAAATTAATCTCTATGATACCTTACATTACACACAACTCTTAAGCTTATATGAACCACGGCATACTGTTAATATTATTATTTATGATAAAATTATCTCATACCAATTAGATTTTTGGTTATGAATTTGATTAAATAACTTATGAAAATATATTTTTGAATTAGTTTATTACAAATTAAATATAAATAAATATAAAAACTAATTTAATATGAATTACATGTTTTTATAAAAACAAATTAAATGCATAGAAGTATGTTTTATACCAATAAAATAAAATAAATAAAACATTATGGATTATATTAAATATATATATATATATATATATATAATATTTAATCTAATGTTTGAAAGTCATCATATGTGTTTTATATACATGATATGAGAACGAATCCAATTTTATGCATAAAAGATGTATTTTTATAAAAAATAAAGTTTTACCGCCTTTTGATGGAACACTTGTTTTAAATATAGTTTTTGAAACTTTTATAAATTATACTTGAAAAAATAAGCTTATTATTTTATAAGTCAATATAATAATTTCCTTTGGTTTATTTTTTGTTAATTTTTTGGTAAATTTAAATTTTTACTGAACAATGACAAAATATTGCATTTTAATTGAAAACATATTTTTTACCATAAATAATTTATAGTGTTAAAATAAATTTTTAATTGGTTTTGAAGTATAATTAGATAAATTTTTTATCAAATAATCTAATGTAGGACATTGGAATAAAATTCACATTGAATTTTTATATAAATACATTTCAATCTCTTGAACATTTTCACTATAGAAATTTTTTTCTTGTTCGGTCAACATGATAAATTTTAAAATAATTTTAGCCAATTATGTGTATTGTATTTTGAACAATAAATTCCTAATTTTGAATAATATGGTACAAATTTAGTAAATAGATCCATTTTATTTTTCTAAAATATGAATAGTAACTATTGTACTTTTTTTAATTACCACGTTTATTGGTAAATCAGATAATAAAGGGTTAAAATAATATTATAAGTATTATAAAATTACCCCAAAACTTGTCTTAATTTTAATTTTTGAGGTTTTTTTTAAATTTAAATTATCTTTAAGCTGATATTATGTCTTCTTAGAGCCACTTATATGACTTTAAACAATTTTTAGTATTTTATTCTACTGAAAGTCTATTATGTCATACTCATGTTTTTAATAAGTATTACATTTTTATATGTGATTATTCAAGAGATATATTCAAATATGTATTTTTATTCAAAATATAAAAAAGATTATATTCATCAGGGAAATTTATTTTCAATTTTTAAAGAATAAATAATTAACTTAATGGAGTACACAATCATGATGCACAAATTTTTTCATTAACAAAAATTTCAAATAAATCATATTAAAATTACTAAAATTAATAAAATTTGAGATATTTAATGTCATCCAAGAATTTTATATATGAACTAAAAATATTATCTATGTAATAATGGTGGTTTTCCAAATTATCCTCTGTATTGATACTTTTAAAAAAGTTATGAACTGAATAGTGTCAAAATTGACATTAATGTTATTTTAAAATAATTTTTTTTTATTTAAAGATATAAAATTTATAAAAATATAAAATTAGGAATCATTATTCGGATATTTTTTAAAATTTCATCCATGAATCATTTATGGTTATTTATTAATTTTATAGCAACTATATTATCCGTTAAAGAGTAAAAAGCCAAGTTGTCTCGATAATAGTCAAAGTGTTTAACTAAGGGTTAACAGAAAGTGATAAGGGTAAGAATGTGACCTAAACATTTATAAAAATTATATTTTAACAATTTTATACCCATAATCATCTTATATTCTAAATAAATCACTTTTTTCCAATTTTTAATTGAAAATTAATTTATAATAATTTAATATTTTGAGAGTTTCGAAAAGTGCCCCTCAGCTCAATTATAAAATGGCACGTTATACCTAACTTATTCACACCACATTGACCCTACTATTTCAAAAAAACCCTTCCAAGTTATCACCCAACATCCTTATCCATGTTCTTTAAATCCTTATCTTCCAAAAATACCAACCCTATATCCCTTAATAAGATATCTAAAGAATGTCCTACCAAGAAGAGGTAATCATTTTTACCAACTCATCCAAGTTCATTTCTTCTTATACATCATCTTTATGTCATTTTTTCATGAAAAATTAATAAATAAAGTGTAATATATATTCATATATGTTATTATTTCTATGGTACACCCATATTTCACCTTTTATCCATCCTACAAAAAATGAAAACATTTCTCACGTGTACGTTTGACTTACCGTCTCCACAATGTGTTGTAATCTATTTTTCATCACCAAATTACTTGGATGGGTATAGTGATGGAATGGATAAATATATATGATAATTATGAAATTATATTTATTCTGTAAAAATTAATATTCCATTCAATTCATTATACTTTTACTTGTTAAGGGAATGATATCATCCCTCGTGCATAATTATGGCATACAGTCTCCACAATGCGATGTGAATCACTTTCCATATCCAAAATTACATATTGGAAATAAAAATTTATTTAATGATTAAATATGATATTTATAACATTAATATAATTCTATATATTTTTGATCTATATTATATAAAAAAATTGAGACATCCATGATAAAACGTGCATGGAAAAACTAAGCAGTTAACACCTGAAAATTGTGTAATAGAAAAATATTTTTAAAAAAATGATATAAGAAGATCATTAATGATATCATAAATATTTATATGGTTCTTTAATAAATTAATAACATGATTTAAACCATTAAATAGGTGGTTAAAGGACATCAAACTAAATGAAAGTTCAATGTATGGGTTTTCTCATCTCACTTTTACTTCTGTGAGATATATGTCTTGTTCACCACTTATTTTGTATATGAGGTGTGTGTACATCCCTTTGATATATAATATCAGGATTCTAATTTTTATAATGATATTATAAAATTCATTTAATTTTATTCCTTCATGGAGATTATGATTAAAATGTTTCAATGTGGTATGGGACATATTGGAATATTTAATGATTATTTTCCTCAATAAATTTTCAATGATCTCATTTAAAAGTATCTTCATCTATGTAAACATTTTTTATGTATCCTGTAATTCATTTTTGTTTATCTCTAATGATATCAGGTACCATATTATATTATACTATAATTTTTTAGTTTGATTAGTGATGTATAGTTTTGATATCATTCACCATATTACTCTGGATGGTTTGTGATTATGTCTACTTAATGAAAGTTATTGACATTTTCTATTCAACTTTCAATAAAAATGAATATGTTTATTTTGTTTTATAGATTTTATAAAAGGAATATATTGGACTTATTATGTGATGGTAGGGGCACTCAATAGCCACTCAATGCATCATTAGGTCTCATGAGACAAACTAGTTTGGGTATTGGCCGAGGCCTTACCCATTTATATATGATGTCCTGGTTGAATCCTTGACAATATATTTATGAGTTTTGGTGTTATATATTCCATTATTGTGAGATTAGTTATTTATATTCCTAGTTATTATTTTTATAGGGTAAGGTAAGAGCTCTGGCGTTAGTTCTCAATAGCCACTCGAGAAGACCAAAATAATAAAGTGGAAAAAGTACGAATAAATCTTAAGCTAAGAGCTCTGGCGTCAGGAAAATCGTTAGAAATTTGTCATGGAGAATGCATGGGGTTTGAATATTATCATCATTATTCCTTGTCATGGAGGTCCTCATCTTCAGCAATTCAGCAGCGACTCATGGAGGAACCATGTTTTCTTCCAACATTAGGAATCCATACTAAGGTTTAATCTAAAGGATAATATTTAGGCAAAGTCTAAATATTTGGAAAAGACTGGACATAGGGTTTGCATATTATGCCCTACATATTGACCCTAGAGATGGTTCATGATTCCCATATTCTATGAACCTTCCATACGTGGAAGAGGTCCCCAACATCCTGGCCCACTGAGCGATTACTGGAAGACCACATAACACGTCCGTATGTGGGTTCTCCTAATTCAGAATGTAAGTGAAGTATGAAATAAAAATTTCATGATATGAAAGATAATTCCAGTCCAAATACCATTTAACTACGTAGATTACTACCCACACGGTCCTCTGTGAATGAATTTTTAAATTTTTTACAGTTTAGTTCATGGTAGGGAAATTAGTTCTTGGACGGGGTGATAACAGTCAAGGATTAGTTTGCGGAAGTCGAAGCATTTTCGTGAACGAAGCAGTTCTCAAACGAAGCTGTACGCAGAGGCGGTGCATGAAAGCAAGGAACAAGAGAGCTTTTTGCCCGAATGACCTGGTAAAAGAAAAGTCACGTTGACCCCTTTATATAAACATCTTCCCCAACCGGGTCAATCTCTCTACCACAAACCGCTCTAGTTTCAGGACCACTCTATATCAGAATATCATCCTCTTAATTCTGATCAGACCCCATTCTGATGGGGGCATTTTTAGGGTCCTAAAAAATACACATAAGGGACAGAATATACTCCCATAAAATCAGTAGAAGAATATACCCAATTTAATCAATAATTTTAGAAAAATATTTAGAATATTAGTAAATGACCTAACCAGTCCACGTACCGGTTCAATACCAGTGGTATGTGACCGGTTCAGAGAACCGAGCCACCCATGGATGCTGTCGTTCAAGAAACAGAGGCAGATCTCCTACATGGATGAGAACCAAAATGCCGAAAAAAGTGAGGCCAGACCGGTCCGCATTCATTAATTTTTCCAACCACGAACCAGGCAGACTGGCCCCTCACTGCACACCATGTCATTCATGAAATGAAGGTGGAGCTTTGTGTGGCTATGAAGCGCCCCTAAGACCGAGTTGGATCACAAGCGAGGTGAATTCACAATACCCTATGAACCTTGGGTTGTCTAGGTCATCTGTAGGCTGGGTTTTCTATCACGGGCCTCTGCAAAAGGTGTCACCTGACAATAGACACAACCATTTCCCCCCTCTATAAAAGTAATTCAAGGGGAGAAGAATGGGATTGGATTATTAAGGATCATAATCATGGATATCATCTCTTAGAAGGAAGGCCTCAGACCTTTGGATAAGAAAGTGGATTTAAGGAGCTTAGTGTTTCGTAGACCGCGATGTTTCAATTCGTGATCCAACAACTGGTCTAACTAGGGAGGAATCATTAAGAACTAAAGGATGCATAAGTAAATTGGTAAACCGAAAAAATAAAATTGTTAAACCGAAAACCATGGCCCCTACGAGGATGCACTCCCCACAAACCAAGAATCCTATGCCCCTTCTTCGATCCAGCCCACTACATTGCACCCCCCCTACACTGGTGAAGCCCTGGTCGGTGGTGCCCCCCACCACCGCCGCTTGAACAGACTCCAACACCACGTAGAACCCCCAGACACGGGCGGAGCCCTGACCGATAGTGCCCCCAGCTACTGCTACTCGAGCGAACTCCAGTGCCACATTCCAAAATGGTATGCGTGCCAAACCCGAAGCCGCACACCACACAATTAAGGGGTATTCCCCTCAGTCCGCATACCACACTTGTATGATGACAACCTCTCCATCTTCTTAGCACCTACCTAAGCAATGGGTGCCACTCCTCATTTTTCCATGTGGTCCGCCAAGGCCTTCGGTGTTTCCATCCCCCATGTGAGATAAGTCCCTTCCAATTTATTCCAATCCTCCAGAATCCCTTCAGTAGCCTATCCATCAGCACCAAGCCAAGGCATCTCCCAATTCCACCAGACCATTATGATGAAACCTTTGGGTGCATTAGAGCACCCTCCTAAGTTCACATACCTATGGTAGGTAGATAAAAATGTGTTACCACATCCCTTGAATGGACATTAAGAGCATTCATGGGTTCACATACCCATAGTAGTCCAGATTCCAATCCCGAGAGCCCCTTTCTACCTCTTCATTCTTCAAGATTAAGGGATCCCAATTTCTTTTCCATTCAATGAGTGTCAGAGGTGAGCACTTCTCCCCTCCCCTGAAGAGAGTAATAGGTAATACCTCCTAGAGAAAGCCCCAAACCATCCTCTCCAGATGACAATAGCCTTTCTCCTTCAATTTGTGAAGGTTCATTGCTCTGTTCTCTCCACCGTCGTACCATGACCTTTACCGACATGACTTCTACCTTCCTTCCCTCCTCAACACCAAGGGGAATGAAAGTATCGTAGTCTCGACCCTCCCCATCTTCCGTCATCTTCCTCATCCTCACTTAGTAAGAAAAAAGTGTGTTGCTTTCCAAATCTTTGACATTCCCATTTTTCTCACACAGAGCATGACTCACATGGTCTTAGAGATTTGTGATGGTCATGGCAGCAGTAGAACGAACTACTTGGGTTTTGATCCGTGTATCCTAAGCAGGGTACGTAGGATACCTCCCTGAGGTTCAATCCCAACTCGGGACACCAACCACATGTAAGCCCCAACCATACCCCAACATGGGATGTCAATCACACCCTCGACAGGTGACTATCGTGTGTAATCCATGACCTCCCAGAACTATGTACACCTTGATTCCAAACTAACCGTGATACGTAGGAAATATACCTCAGGCATAACCCCAAATTCCAAGTCTAATACCCACCTATCCTTATTAGACTGTGTCCTCATGCCCCTAGCAGGACTATACCCGAGACCAGGAAATCATTTTCCCTCAGGTCCTCTGGGCCGCTTCGGCATAAGTCTCACACCATCCTTGATTAGCCACATGTCACCTAGACGTCCTTTCAAGCTGAATTTAAACTGTACGGTTGGGTCCTTGTCACACGACCACAAAAGGTGATGTGTCCCGTTAAGTGGCACCAAACTACACGGATTCGGATTCCTCTCACGAGGATACTAGGAAGCCCGTATTATGGGTTTGATCTAGAAGATTGAGTCACTCTTTGTCCCCCATGTATGACAATAAACTCTAGAGTGCCCAATTATACGCCTTGAAGGTAGTTTTATATGAAAAAACTCAAACTTCTCTATGATCTGTAATCCAATGAGGGAAGGTAAACCTCAGATGCAAATGGTTCTGGATCCCTACGTATACTTGTGACTTGAATCCCAGGGTAATCCATGGAAACTATGCTTGGGGATAAACTAATGATTTGTGAATATATGAACACATATTAAATCTATAATAGAGTCCCAGAATAAGAAATAATTACCCCCAATGGGTGCAATGAGCCCGAATTATCATCCTCTCGACCAATGTGAGTTCTTAAGTGACATTAACCTTATCACCCAATAAGCACCTGTCATTGAAAATCAGGTCCATGGATCATTGTATACAGGAACCATTGGGCATTTTGGCCTCCACAAATAAATTAGTTTGAGACCAGGAGAAGTCACAAAGATAGGGAACTGGATAGAAATGATTAAATAGCACTAAATCCCTTTAATTAGACATGGGAACTAATCACATCCCCTTTTCTGCGAAACAAATATAATAAATAATATCAATGGTACCGAACTACCACTCCCCCACTGGTTTGTTGCTCTTTCACAACATCGCACGTCTTGAGAATCTCTCATTAAAAAGGTTATCCCATAAACATCTAGGCGAATCACCCCAACAAGCAGCTAATAGAACACACCACCACATCCACATAACCAAAAGTAATGAGGTAGTTTTTAGGTGAAACCAAAACCTGTATAAATAGTATCACACATTGGATATTATACCTCAATCCATCATAGACCACACACCGAGTAAGGATCCAGAATATATCACTATATATACATGTTATACCTATAGTTGTCCTTAGGAATAAATATTCAGAATATATGTTTCTAAAATAACCACAAGACATTGTATCCCTCTATACAAATATATGGGGAAAACTAACTATCATGCATACCAGAAAAAGAAACTACAAACTGAAGATAGTGGGGCCAAAGGGGCTAGTCGGCCATTCTCCCCCCCCCCCACCAGGATGTTGCGGAAAACACCCCCCATGGCTTAGAGTCCCTTGGGTTTTAGTTTCCCTAACCGATAGGGTGGAGTACCATATAAAAACAAAAAACATACATGATATAATATATCTCACAACTACACTATGGGAATAACCTACTCTCATACACAACAGCAACTAATGTCTCTCGGACTTCAAGATATCATTGTTAAGGCCAAATATCCTATAAGCACAAAAACATTTAATGGTATAGAGTAAATTAAGTTATTAATTTTAATTATTTTCACTATATGGTAATTAATTCATTAAAAATTAATTAACCATTAACAGTTTCCACATTACATTACATTAGAATAAAAACAAAGTCCCATGACCTCCAGGCATAAAAATTCAAGTACACAACTACTCCAACTTATATCCTCAGCATTGTATCCCAGCAAGCTCCTACCACGTGGGTTAAACATTTATTAATATATTAAGAAAATTAATTTACATATTATAAGCTACTCTTGGAAAACATCATAATCTACCAGACACGGTAAATTACCAATCAGATTCATCTACATAAAGCAGTGGGGAAAGTAATGTAGAGAAACAAACAACATGGTCGTCATCCAAAAATCATATTCGAACAAGCATTCACCTTTCACAATAGTGGGTAAGTCTATATTAAACATGTTCGGTGATCTCTAGTGTCCTCCCTAACACCCACATGAATATCCTTATGCATCCCACCATCATAAGTGTAAATTATTTCCACAACAACCAGACTATCCCACCCCAAAAAACAAAACACCCTCCAGGATCATCCATCCAAGGCTAACATCCCATATGGGCCTCCCCGCCCCACATCACAAGGATTTTATCTACATTACATCACAAGCAGCAGGAAATAGACATAGAGACAAAGTTATCAGGCCTAAATCAAGGCATTAATCCTTCACACACAATGATCCCTCACATCCTCAAAGAACAAGGAACTCGACCTTTATAAGAAAGAATGAAACATATGCCCTACATTGAATTATCTTTTATCACACAACTGATTCTTATTCTATCTTGGATTATTCGATTCACTAATTACAAGTTCATACTATAGGAACCTAAGATGTAAACTATCCCAAGCGGTCAAAAAATAATTAAACAATTAATTTAGTATGCCTTTAATTATTTTATCAACAAGAATCAACATGCTTCACACCTTTATTCAATTCCCTTAACACATAGACAATAAAATTAATTGTTCTTCTTCCAACATTAAAACTACATCACACCAGTTTTATTAATCATACATCTTCAATATATTAGCCAATTAATTATCCATTAATTTTGGATTTACATTATTTTCCAATTCTACATTCTAATCCCATAATAACATACCCAACATAGATATCAAATTATCTAGAAATATTAGAGTAAATTTTTTATCAGTATACACGATAAAAACATCTCCATTTCAACAATATCAATTCAATAATCCGATTAAATTAATTATTTCGTTAATTTTATTATGATCCAAGGGGATAAATTATGCTAGATCTTCGATTTAACATAAATAAATAGATAAGAAATGAATCCCCTTCCTTATAAATGTTTTCAATGTTCTTCTCACTAGAACAGACCAACACTGCATATCTTGATCACCTCTCCTATAACAACTGCATCAACATGGGGATGCTATGCCAAATCTATGTTAAAAACAATAAAACAAACTCCATTAAAATCACTGAGATCAAGTTCCATAACATTTGAATGAGTAATGGGAGGATACATATTGAATAAACTCTATGATTACAGGTATACAATTATGTGTATCAAATCTTGATTGCTACAAACCTAATGAGGGAAGCTAGAGATCAATCTCCAATTAAATAATAACCAAAATGTCGAAGAGGGGGCTACCAGGTCACCTGGAATTTAGAGAGAGAGGTGTTTCACCCATATATTTTTTCCAACATGAGTAGCTAAAAACATTTAAAACATATATCACCACGTATTTACATGATGTGTCATTTCACACCATGTAATCCTTAGGGTTCGATTTCTGCTGAAAATGCATCACCTATTTGTTTTATTTATTTTTTAAACAATGATTTATTATAGATTTTGAAACATAATTTCACATCATTTAAATTTCTAGATAACATGAAATATCCCTACTTCCATCTTTTATCATCCAAACTCCACTAGACAACCTTTGTGCCTAATCTAAGCACCTGAATCTTTGAAAACACGCAAAGGGTTTATCCACATAGATATTGTCCCTTACATTGGTTTGGGTTAATATATAAATATAGGAGGAATATATATATTTATAATTATGTGGATATTGTGATCCGTAGAAGTCGATTAGAATTCTCCAGGCATGAAAAATTCATAGTAAATACAATTAATTTGGAGAAAAAGATGAGTTTGTGGTGGAAAATGATAAAAGGATAAAACTCTACTAGTCAAATAAGTATGTTTCCTTATGTTATTATTCTAGGAAGTAAATTAATTCATTAACCTTAGGAAAAGGATTTTGAAAAAAAATTATCAATTTAATTTTCTTTCTATGAAATCAATGGCCTTTTAACACTTCAAAAATTTATGGTTTTTTGATTTTTAACTTTCTTATGAGCATGTTCTCATTCAATCTCCATTATAACTTGATAGACAGTTTTCCCTTCATTGTCCATGTTTTCATAAATGAAACCCTATTACTTGTTATCTCATCTGAAATTTGTAATTCCCTATCTTTCTTTTATAGTGTTTGTTTTATCGACCCTTGTTCAGAGGTGATATTTCAAAAAAGGGATTTTAAATGGATAAATCATAGTTATTAAACCTAAATTAATAAATTGAGAGGAAAAGATTTATTGAAATATAGGGAATGTAACACCCTAATATTATATATAATGTCTCATTTTAAATTTAATCACATTGATAACTTACCTTGTGCGCAATACATAGCATAAACTAACCCTGATATAGTATTAATAATATTATTTAAAATTAAATTATCCCAAACAAATTAAATTGGTGGCAATGAATATGATTAACTAACATATGAAAATATATTATTGAATTCATTTGTTACCAATTAATTATAAAAAAATATAAAACAGAATTTAATATATATAATTTTTTTATAAAAACTATTTAAATGGGAACACATGTGTTTTATACAACTAAAATAAACAAAAAACACATTTTTGAATATATTATTGAAATATAAATATAATACATTCAATATCATGTTTAAAATTAAACCTATATTCTTTCAAAATATGATATATGAAAAAAATTCTATTTTACACAGAAAATATTTATTTTTTCAGAAATATATTTTTACGACCTTTTGATGGAACACGTGTTTTCATTCAATGGGATTAATTTTAAATTAATTTCAGTCAATTATGTGTTTTTGATTTTGAAAAATATATTCCATATTTTTAATCATATGGTCTATAATTATTAAATATATCCCTTTTATTTTTGGATAATATAAATAATAACTTTATTATTTTTACAAATTACCATGGTGAATGGTAAATAGGGTAATTATGGGTAAAATTGATATTATAAGTATTGTAAAATTACCCCAAAACATGACCTGATTTTATTTTATGAGTTATTGTCGACCAAAAACATCCTTGGGATTCTTTTATGGGATCATAGAGACACATGGGAAACTTTAAGCATTTTCAATATTTTATTCTAAGGAAATCTCAAAATGTCATACTCATATTTTTTATATGTATTACATTTTTTATCTATGGTTGGTCAAAATATATATTTGAATAAAAATATAAATTAAAAACAAATATTATTATATTCATGATGGAAATTTATTTTAAACTTTTAGAAAATAAATAATTACCTTAAATACTTACACAATGATGATAAATTAGTTGTTTATGTAATTGAAATATTAAATAAATGATATTAAAATAATAAATTAAATATAAATTGAGATATTTAATTTCACACGACATTTAATAGATTACCTAGATATATTATGGATGTACTAAAGGTTTTTGTTCAAAATTATCTTATATATTGACATTTTATAAAAAGTTCATAAATGAATAGTGTCAAAGATGACATTAAGGATATTTTAAAATAAATAATTTTTTTTTAAATGATATAAATTTCATAAAAATAAAAAATTCGGCCAAATTATTAGTATAAGGATTAAAATGTCATCTATCAACCATTTATGTTTATTTTTTCATTTTATAGTAACTATATTAACCATTAAAGAGTACAAATTCAAGTTGTTACAGTAGGAGTTAAATTGTTTAACTTATGGTCAATGACAAACTATAAGGGTAATAATGTGACCTAAACTTGTATAAAAATTTTTGGTTCCAATTATTTCGACACATAATAATATTATATTATAAATAAATTCCATGGTAACCATTTTTAATTGATATTTAATTTATATTAATTAAATATTTTTTGAGTTTCCAAATGTTTACTCCACCTAAATTATGAAAGGGAATCTGTTCCCTCACTAATTGACATCACCGAGATCCTTTTAGACTGATAAAAAAATTTCCATTTATCCTATGAAAATCATTATACATGTTCTTTTGAAACTGTTCTTCCAAAAATACCAACCATATATCTCTTCAAAAGATATCTAAATGAAGCCCACTTATAAAGAGGTAAATGTTTTTTCCAACTCATCCAAGTTCATTTCTTATACAACTTCCTATTCATTATTATTTTCTATCATGACCCATCCCCTGGGGCTCGTGCCGTGACTATCCCATTCCCGCCTTCCATAGGCCAGGGGCTGGCGACTAGAACCAAAGGCATAATTCCTTAAAACTACGAAGGAAATTCCTTTATAACATGTAAAAACACACATCAAATATGAACACTAAAAAACTGTATAACCAACAAGTGAGTACAGAATGTAAAAAGGGTTTAGAATACAATCTCAGCTAGAGAGTACAAGGAACTAAAAGTACAAGTACAACTGAGAAAAAAGGAAAAACGGCTACTAGGTCATCCCCCAAGGCACATACTGGATGAGTAGGTACTGATCACCTCTTCATCACTCCACGTCCCTCCGTCTCTTCTATGTACCGACACAACATAAGGTCTAACTCCGTGTATTGTCCAGTCCTGGTACTCTCAGCCTCGCTCAACACTGTTCGTCATCTGCATCCAACACAATGAGGTGCGTGCATAGCCCGTGTAAGTGTGAGTATAACGATACTCAGTAGGGACCCTAAGACCCTCAAGGTCTCTAAAAATCCTACAAGGATAAACAAAAAATTTTAAATCAAAAGATAACCCCACTTAGGTATATTCCCTTATATATACCTAAGTTATCATGTAATCCATATCAATCCTGGGGAAAACACAAAAGTTGCTGACTCAGCTCAACCAGGATTTTATTCACATTATCAAAACATCGGCTGCTAGAGAACTCCTTCTCTATCGAGTATAATTGTCCTACCGCGACACCAAGGTGCTTACCACTAACATTGGACTACTGAGGTACTCCTCCTGTCGTGTACCATGGGTCTGCCGCATCACACAAAGCCGCTCCCCACCATGGGTCTGCCACCAAAACTAGGCGCTCCCCATAATAGCCTACATAGGTACTCCTCCTATCGAGTACCATGGGTGTTCCACCCCAACCAAGTGCTCATCCACCGTGGGTGTACCATGACACCAAGGTGCTCCCCACTGGGCTTGTCTAGTCTCTCCAAGTCAATCGGTCAGCAGTAATCAAGTCTCAGCCAGCTACAACGTCTCAACGCTCTCCTCGCTCATCACAGGAAGGATCTACTACACAAGCTCTAGGTCGACACTACAGCTGTCGCGAAGTCCCACTAAGAAGTATCTCAATGCTCTCCAATGTAATAGAGGTCTCAACGCAATAGACAATGTGTCAATCAGACACCGGGTCTGTGAGTTATTAGCCTTTTAGTCTCAGGGGCCCGGTTGGATTCGTGTGCGATCCAACCTGACCATATCTCAACAATACCCCAAACTATAGTGGGGTATATTCAAATGGACCGTCATGCTCCAAGATTACCAAGGTCATTGACGGTTCGTCAAACGGATGCCTAATGCCAAAGATATGGCCAAAATAAAGTAAAGGGTTGTAATGGGCTAGGGTCCTGTCCCACCCGGTCGGACCGACCTGGCCCGACCCAGTCTGAGCCGACTCGGTTTGGGTTGACCCTACCTAACCTGCTGGGAATGGCTCGTTCTTTTAGGTGGGCCATCCCGTTAGGTTTGGCCAGGCCCGCTGGGCCCCGTCCAGCCGACCGCAAGGGGTCGTGGTGGGCCGCGAGTGTGCGGACCGGTCACGAGGGCACGGACTGGCCGTAGGTCGACATGAGGGCAGTTCAGCCCGGAGGGTGCCGCAAGGGCACGTCACGGCCCAGAGGGCACCATGAGTGCGCGGGAGGCCGGCTCAGCAGGGGTGCCGCGAGGGGCGCGGGAGGCCGCCTCAGCCGAGGCGCATCGAGGGGCACGGGAGGAAGGCTCGAATAGGGCGCCGCAAGGGGCGCGGGACGCCGGCTCAGCCAGGGCGCTGCGTGGGAGTGGTTCGACTGGGTGCTCGGAAGGCCAGCTCGACCGAGAGATGGGTTGGCCGGGATGGCGCATGCAGCTAGGAGGCGCAGGTGACTGGGAGGGTGCCGCAATTCGAGAATGTGCGGGCAGCTGGGAGGGCACCACGGTTGGGGAGACCCAGGCGGCCGAGAGGGCGCTGGGGTTCGAGAAGGCCGGGCGGCTGGGAGGGCACAGAGGTTCGGGAGTCGTGGGTAGGCGGGAGGGCGCCGCGGTTCGGCCCGGGGTGGAGAAACCGGTTAGGCCGGCGGACGGGGTGGAAGGGGCCTATTCAGCTGGCAGGTGGCATGGTCGGTGGGCGGCACAAGTCGCGAAGGCCACAGGTAGCGCGACCATTTCCTGCATCACATTCGTCACCTTGTCATCTCGTCGCCATTCTGAAGAACATCACAAACAAGCACGGTGGAGGGGTCAGGCCATGTTGGTTTGGCCTGCACCCTCCACTTTTAAGTTGATATAAAGTGGTTCAATCTTTCTTGAATTTCAATAAATTACCAAGAAGATAAAAGAATAAATTTCTATCAATACCCCACATGTTCCCTCAAAAACAAATCCCAACCCGCAAGGAAAATCATCCACAATGATTATTTTTTTTAGAAGGGAATAATTAAAGGAATAATATCATAATCAAATAAATTCCCTACTTTTTTTCGTTGTTCACCGACGTTGGCATGAGAAAGTGGACGTTGATTCGTTGTAGACGAGCACGTCCTACATCGAAGGAGGTTCCGAGGATGAAAGGTGAAGTCGTTCTTCATTGGTGGAGCATTCTTCGTAGGGAGGAAGTTCATCATTTGAGATTTTTCTCCCTATGTCCTCCTCTCCCAAGTTCCACCAAGATGAATACGACAAGCCAAAATAATAGATTAAGATATCCTATTAAATCGTTGGCATAATATTCAAATGGGTTAATCAATTAATTGAAAGTGTTGGCTCAATTAATTAATGAGGAGGATTTGGTGTAATTATATTAGGGGAGTTGGCACACAAAAGAAGGGAGGTAGTGGCACCATTAAATGAGTAAAGGAGGAAAAGAGGCTCTCCCTAACTTATGAGGGAGTTGATTGGTTTCCTAATTTAATTTTTAGGTTTAGTCCCGGGTGGTCCTCGTACCATAACCACTCATGGGAGGCTAGGTTCGGGTGGGCCGCACCACCCGAACCTCTCATTGGTGGTTATGGTTGGGTGGTCCCCATACCTCAAATCCCACAAGGAGGTTTAGTTATGGTGGACCCCACTTCTAACTTCCACATGGAGGCTTAAAAAATAAAATAAACCACAGTTTATTTTATTTTATTTTTTTCCATGAAAAACCCAAAAACTATCTTTTATTCTTGAGCCACGGTCATTGAGGTGAAAGTCTCTTTATTCAAATACTGGTGCTGAGAGTTCAATGGTGCCCTCAGGTTTCAGTTATGATCACCGGTTCAAAAGTTATAAACAACCTTCTCATACGTTTACTGAACGTACCTGAAAAAATCTTCAGAAATTGATTCAAGGCACACCGGGCCTCAGAATCACACTTCGTTAATTTTCGCGGACTCGTAAAATTCCCACATATTCGAACAAAATTACATGGAGATTCTGGGTTTTTATAGTGTCCATGTGTAGGAAATAAATCACTTATAATATATATTATGAGATATTATTATGATTATGGGACAACCATATTCCACCTTTTAACCATCCTAAAAAATGAAAACATCATGTGTGTGTACGTATAACTTTCTATCTCCACGTCATGGTGTAATATGTTTTTCATCACCACTTTACTTGGATGGGTATAATGCTATAAATATAAAATATATATTATAATAATGAAATTATATTTATTATTTAAAATTTAATACATCATAAAATTCCTTATCCATTCACTTATTAAGGGAATTATATTATTGCTCGTGCGTACGTATGATCTACCATGTCCACAGTGCGATGCGATTCATTTTACCTATCCAACATTAAAAAATGAATATAAAAATATCTTTAATGGTTAAATATAAAATTTTTAAATTTAATATTATTATTTATATGTTTTATCTATATCCTATGAAAAATAATAAATACATTCAAGAAAAAACCTGCATGGAAATAATAAGTAGTTAACACCCGGAAAAACGGTAATAATGAACACTATTAACAGAACGATATAAGAAGATCATATATGATATCATAAATATGGATATGTATCGGGTATAAATTAATATAAATATTTAAACCATTAAATAGAAGATTAAATAATGTCCAACTAAATGAAAGTGCATGATAAGAGTTTTCCCTTCTCACTTTCACTTTTGTGAGATATGTACCTTGTTCACCACTTACTTCTTATTATGGTTTATGTGCCTCCCTATAATATATTATATCATGAATATAATTAGTATAATAATATTATAAGTTTCATTTAATTTTTTTTACTTCATGGGTATAAGGATTGAAATGTTTCAAATTGGTTTCGGATACTTTGGAATGTTTAATTATTATTTTCCTAAATAATTTTTCAATGATCTCTTTTAAATGTATCTTCATATATCTCAAAATTATTTGTTGAATATTTTAATACATTGATTTTTATCTCTTATTTTACCATATACCATGTTATATTAAGATGTTGTTTATTAGTTTGACTTGGGATATACTATTTGGATACCATTCACCATATTACCCAAGATGGTATGCGATTATGCCTACTTAATAAAATTTATTTAAATTTTGTATTATAAATTCAATAAAAATATAAATTTTGATTATGTTTCACCACTTTCATATGAGGAATGTCACTAAAATTGTATTTTATGGGACAATAACTTTATAGCCCCTCAATGAAACTGTGGGTTTCATGAGACAAACTAGAATGAGTATTAGCCGAGGCCTTAACTGTTTATGTATGGTGTCTTGGATTAAGCCTTAACAGTATGTTTATGATTTATGAGATTATTTAGCCCCAAATTATGATATTATTTATTGATATTCAATTTGATTATTTTACTAGTATACTTTCTATATTTAAGTTTCATTATCATGTAACTATTTAAATAGCATTATTTGTTCATCATTTATTCTAGATATATTATGACCATGTTATTGATTAAATGACATGTGTTTTAGTGAATCACCTTGCCATAATAGTATATAATTAATTATGATAGTTTACACTATATGTATACCCATATTGGGAATCTGAGATCACCTCTTTCATGTGTTTTATTTTTTCTATGATTCCAATAAGTATATTATGAATGATACACATGGTTACACAAAGGGGATGATAATGGAAGAATCAATGAAATTATTTGTGTTTCTTATGTCAGAAAATGTAATATAAATTTCAATTATGTATCTAGTTTACTAGTACTACTAAACTATTCGGTCTTTTAGGAATTCCTTGTATATTATTCCAATGTAATAAAGCAGGGAACTAGCTCCATGTTATTGTGTTCTGGGCATTAAAAAAATAATCGGTACTTTGTGATGAGATCATTTAAATATTATAGCAATGTAATAATGTAGGAACATGATATTGGTTACTAGAGTTTCGGTTTTTACTATTTGTATTATATGATGTTTTGAAGATAACATGGGAATCCAATTTTAAATGTACATATCCAACATGATAATTATAATAATACATTAATTTATTTCAGAACTTTTATCATTATAAGGATTTTATTTTACAACTCAATATTCATGATGATAAAGAGCTAACTCAGTGTATCCCAGTATTCAATGATGGATCCTAATAGAGATTGGTAATCAATACCAATAGATAATATAGATATTTCTATACAATGTAGGAAAACATATTTGAAATTAGAACTGAAAAAATCATGGCCATATTAGGGAATCATAATCAGGTTATGATAAATATTCGTTCTTAAATAGAGAAGCATGTTTCTCTATAACATGATTCTCCTATGCTGAATCACTTTATATAATAGAAGCCTTCATCTTTAAGTGTAATTTATAATACATTGGTAGTAAAGAAATGGTTTAAGTCCTTATAAATGATAATCCCCACTTTGGGATGTAATGAAAGTGAAAAATATATTCAATTATTATATTATTCTAAAGGAGATACATATCAATAGTCGAAATTTTTTAAAAACATGAAATTAGTTAAAGAAATATATATAATGAAATAGAAAAAATTTTCATTAATTTTCTTTGTGAAATAATTCCATTGAGAATAATGAGCGGAAATTGGTAAGAACTCACCCACATTAAATAATAAAGAAGAGGAAAGTGTGGCAGAGTACGATTTAAATGTTAAAAGATAATCCTAGTATGATTTGGACTATTAACGTAATAAAAAAAGAAATATTTATTGTTTTATTGATGTTCTTATGTCATTTCTCTAAATGGAACTGGTTTCTCAAACATTTTCATTATATTATGATATAGTATCAAGTGCCATTATGTCAGAGAATAAATTTTATAGATAATATATATTCAATAGAAATATGGAAAATTAATGGATATTTGAACACACTGAAAAATTGGATGGTTCATAAAAGAAGGGAATAGAGTAATTTTTATCATGTGAAAATTGTGGAAAGAAACATACAGGAAAATGCTTGAATGGAATGATATTTTCTTATAAGTGTGGAGAATAGGGTCGTTTGGCTAATGAATATACGGAAAAGAATGATACCACTATTATATAGTGGTTCAAATATAAATAAACGAGTCATTATTCAAATCCATATCCATAGGGTCAGTGGAATCTACCTTAGAGGAGGCCAATGGGAGAAATCCAAGCTTATGTGATCACTACATCTATGATTGATGTTCCTAAATTTATGGTGGTGGGTAATCTAATCGTAGCCAAAAATTTATATAATGGATTATATGATTCTATATCTTTGTTATCTTTTATATATTATATTATTTACAAGAAAATTAGATATATTATTATCACCTTAAGAAGGGATTTGTTTGTAAAAACTCTTAGTGGAAATATCAGAGCAATAAGGATGTATTAATCATGCCCCATTATGATAAAAAAACATAGCCTATTTGTGGACGATATTATTACACCAATGGAGGATTTTTATGTAATCTATGTGATGGATAGGATTTAAAAATATTATGAGAAACATTATTTCAAAGAAATGGAAATTAGGATTATTGATAAATATGTGGAATAATTTACCATTAGAGTAGAGACTTAATGATCTAAATCTTTTATATATCCACCTACAATAGATAATCTGAATGATATTCTTGGGGATTAAGAACAAAAAAACATATGGATGGAAATTTTATAATTCAAATTTATAATGAACCTATTATTTAGGAATACATTTATGTATTTCTTGGGGATTTACCGGGACACCCACCATATTGTGATGTTGATTTTTCCATTGGTTTAATCCATGATGAAAGACTTGTATGCTTATTTATTAAAAAATATATCATTTATATATATGGTGTTTTTCTATGAATTTTATATAATTGAATGTAAAAACCATGATAAATCCATATTTGTTACTCAATATAGATATTTATAGATATGAAATATTGTTTATGAAATGAATTGATCAGTATTTATATGAGTAAATCATTGTATAAGTAGTGACGGGTGGGACTAGTTATATATATATCCCCTCGATGCATCGATAGGTCTCATGAGAAAAAATAGTTTTATAGATTTATTTAAATGGGTTTTTGGTGTTTGACTACCTATATTGTAAATTTTCCTAGTACAAGACCTTGACGGAAGAGATGTCATGATGTCAAAGATCATGAATCCCAATAGTGTGCATTTACATCATTTAAAATTCTATTATTACCCTCAGTGAGATTATTTCATTTGATATTATCCATAAAAGCGTTCATTGCTAAAATAATTGATTAAATATCATGTTTTTCAGTTATTTACTTTGTCATATGGATTTTTCCTTATTGATTCACGATAACTTATTCTGTACCTAACTCATACTAATAATCTAAGTTAACCCTTTTATATTTTCCCAAGGATAAAGACAAGGATATTAAAAATAATATCAAGGATTAATTAATTCTTTTATTCAATGTATTTTTTATTTCTAATGTAATTTGGGAATCATGTATGTATCCAGTTATTCAAGACTATTAAATTGATAGGTTATTTTGGGTGAGATCATTTGTATATTATACCAATGTAATAAATTTGTCACTAGCTATAGGTTACTGGAGTTGGGATTGTTAAATGACTCCTCTAACTATAAAATTTAGTATTCCCCTATGAGACTAGATGTTGATTCGTCATCCATTTGAATCAAAATTCTCATGATAAAATTTAAAACTCGATATAGTGATAGTCATCTATATGGTTTGGGACTTACATGACCACAAATCAGTCCATTTAATGGTATGATTTCATTATTAGGTTTCATGATATGTGTTGTAAATTCATGAGATCTAGGCAGTTTTGATGAGGTGTAATAAGAGTGTTTTGGGTCTTGTGACATGTTTGGAACATTTGATTAACTTTTAGATACAAAATACATATAGTCTATCAAAAACGTTATTTTTTTCTTATAGTATTATTGGTATATTGTGTTTCTTATATTTCACTACCCTTCATTGATATGTGCTGAAGGGAGTGTGGTCTTTTATTATCCTTAGATATCCTTCCCTATAATTATATATTTCTCATTAATTTTTTATTAGTATTTTTTTGTTTAATATTTTCTTAGTGTTTTTAGGTTAACCTATTTTACATTTTTATAATCACACTAAAATATTCTTCATTCCCATGGATATTGTGTATGTGAAAACGATTTGAAATTTAGAGATGGCCATGGTGAATGTGGAGATGGTGGAGATACTATAGTTTATTTTTAGTGGCATATAGTGGTTAATGGTAGTGATTTATATAATTATAGATAGATACAAAAGACCTCATGCTGAGGGTCTATGTTTATTTTCTTAGTCCATCATATTCAATGATAGGATTTGTTGCATATTTAATCCTCGTTGTGTTCACCTATATGGTGGTTCACTTATTAGTTGACGTCTTAAACATGAATTTTGAGGTAGTTTAGTTGTTTAAATATATTTATTTTTTATAGGATTTATAATATCTTGTTATTGGATATATATTTCAATATTATAGATGATAAACCCCCCATATATTTTATTTCTTCCTGGTACTAGTCACTAGACTTTTTCCTGTTAGAGGTTGGATTGGGGTGGAATTTTTAATGTATAACTATCTCAGGTGGGGTCCTGGTGTATCGAGTCATGTTAACCCATATCATACTCATTTTAAAATAATAGTGAATAAGTTTTGAAGAATATTCTTGATAATTTTTTTAGTTGAACGAATGATAATATCATCTACATAGATATGAATAATTAGGTTTTTAATAAAAATTATTAATGAAATCTTTTTATATTATATTCATTTTACAAAATTATTTCCAAAACAAAAAATAAAATAGGATTATTATAGAACCTTGGATATTTCTTAATTCATTATAGATCCTTGGTATGTTTAAAACCATGTTTCAGAATATGATTATTTCAATAACTCGGAGGATTTTCATCATAAACATCCTCCTAAATATAATTATATGGTAAAGTAATTTTTAATAACATTTAAAAAAAATATAAAATTCAAATACACTTTACTGGAAAAAATGATAAAAATGGATTTGGGGGTAGAAACTAGAGAAAATTCTTCCTCATAGTTTAGGTTTTCTTCCTGGCGATAAACATTATTAACAATTATGTAATTTTTTTAGATACTTTCTACATTTTCATCAAAAATATTTTAAAATACCCATTTAGACCATATAACCATAGAATATTGTTTCATTTCCACAAGTTTCTATGTTTGTTTCTTCTCATACTAATTGAGCTCTTATTATATCTCTATAATTTAGTTTTAATATCCAATGACCACTTCAACATTTTTTAAAAAAATGATAACATTTTATCTTTAGAGTTCTTCTAGATGATATATTATAATAGATATATCTAATATAACTATCAATAGTATGATCCCAAATAATTCTTTGAGTTATAATATGAAAGTCTGATTGATTCCCTTTCTATAGAGAATGGCTTTATAGTTATTTAATGATTATTTCCTCGATTTCAATATAAAAATTTTATAAATAAGGATATACTCATAAAATTTAATCTAGATCATCATTAAAAGTCTTAAAAGAATATTTTATGTGGAAAGAATGATTAAATTTTTCATGTACCATTTCATTAAGGGTATAATTATTTTTATTAAAGGCTATATAATCCTTACTAATGGAATAATAACCAAGAAATTTTCCATCAAATGATTCCAATTGAAACATTTAATGATTATATGTCATGATTAAAATAGATACTTTACATTTGAAACATACAAAGTATTTGAGCATAGGATTTCTACCATTCCATATTTAATAAAAATTTTATTAAATATATAAAATAGTAAAAAAAAAATTCAATGAAGTAGGTGGTATTTGTTGCCTCGGTCTAGAAATACATTGAAGTTTTATATTAAACTAGAAATATTCTAGAAATTATCTGAAGAGTTCTATTCTATTATTTGACTACACCATTCTGTTATAGAGTTATTTAAAAAATTTATTTTTTAGAACTTTCCACTAAATAAGTTTTTAAATCAATATTTACTAACTTTCTACTATGATCACTACAGTTAATAATAAAGGATATGTGTTTTTCATTTTTGATCCAAATATAACTGACACCTAAAACTATTGGTGGATTTTTTTAAAAAAAGACAGGACAACTAAGTGTGTTGGTAATACTCATCAACTACAAATATAAATTTAGTGCTTTTGAACAATAAATAATATTTTTTTGGCATAAAAAGGTTTTTGTGCACACATAATAGTGGGTTTGAAGTTTAATTATTTCTTATTAGATATAGGATAACTTTATATTTCATCAAAAATTTGAAATGAACATACATATTCAAGAAATCAAATATTATAATTGTTAGGTCCTTAACTTTATCATTTAATGTGTTTTTACTAAGGTCTATAGGTTGCAATACATGGGTGGTTTATGTCATAACCATTAATTTTGTACCCTAGCCCTAAGGGAAGGTATTTTCTAGTTTTAAAAGTAAAACTATTTAAAAGTATATACATATTCTATGAAATAAGTGGATAGTATGTGATATCCATATCATTAGTTATAGAACATTATTTGATTCAAAACATAACATAATTTCCCTCATCACATAATTGAAATATTTTTTATAGTTATACGTAATACCTATAATATAAACAACTATTGAAATAAAGTGTTTTCCCTGGATGGTAACATCTCATTATCATATTTTTCCTACATGTTTTCTTTTGATATTACAAAACCATAATTAATTCTCTTTAAGTGTCTGTAATTTGATCTGTCACTTTTCTGGTGTTGAGGTCAATTATTATCCATGTGGTATATATTGATCTTTTTTTCCACTGGTAGTCAATGTGATATCTTATAAATCAAATTACTATAGATACTAGTGTAAAAAATTATTTTTCTTAGAAATATTAGAAAATTAAAAAGTCGGAACCCATGTTTTTTTGAAATTATAATGTTTGTAGTAAATAATGTTATTTAAAGCATATGTTTTGATCTGATTGAAACAACATGGTATCCTTACTGATAACATGTTCTTACAATTTCATCAATTCTAATAGATTGTGTAGAAAGTATTGACTTCCTGTTCCAATTTATGATTCCTAAATTTTTTCAAGAGGTTAAAGAGTACCAAACTCCATTATTAAACTACAAATGATTTTAAGAAGGAGGTATTTTTTCAAAAAATATCACAAACCTATATAAACATTAGAAAATCCATCTTTATAAATTTCATTATCTAGGGGTAGTTTATCCACATTTTAATTTTTTGTATAGGGTTGATATATAGTAGTTATTGAACATAATTTGATTTTTTTTGTATAAATTTTGGTATCCAACCTATCTATATTGTCATTTTATATACAAAAATTCTTCATAGGACATTGAATATGCTTCCAATATCTTTAATATACTCGTGAAATTATTTAGGAGACAAATATTTTTCTAGAAAATATACAAGAGGATCAAGATATTATTATTTAAAAATAAGCGAGTTAATTAACTTTTCTATAAGGAAGACATTTTTTTGTGGAAGAAAGTAATCTATAAATATTTTACTTATCATCGCTCTCGGAATGTTTTTTTAATTGTGAGTCCTTTTTGGAAATCCAAGCGTATCACTTCAGTACCTTCTTTAATTTTATCATTTGGAACATCCTTGGTTCTTTCCCTTTGTTTTGATGGAATTTTGACTTGATATACCGAATTTTTTTTTCATTCATATATAATTTCTTTTACTTGATCCACTCATATTTCATTTCTTCTATACTTTTAATATAAATCCCTTCGATATGATTAAGGGTTTCTAGAATCTTTGTTTGTAAAATTCTACCCATTTCATGAATGCAAATAAAACCCATCAAATGGAATTTGTGTTCACTCATATCAGTTGGAGAAATATGAATATTATACATAAAGGTAGTTCCATTTATTTTATATTTAACCTTCTAATCATCTATTTTGAGTCATCTCTCGTACTATGTGTGAAAATAATCAAGTTCATATGTTTAATGTTTTTAATACTTTTTGTGTCTTTAATTTATGTTCTCTTTCACTCTCACTCTCTTGGTATGATTTTTATGACCATTTTAAGACTTTTTTATCATAGAGATACTTCTCTCCTAGAAATAAAAGACCATTGAAAATGTTGGTGAGATACTTGTATTTGTTTTGGAAAAAATATCGATGAAGGATGTATTCATGATGAGAAAAATAATCACTCATTTAGTAAGGATAACCCGTTCTATTAAAAAATGAGTATTATCCACCACTGTTTATGTGCTGTATAATATCTTAAAAAAGGGACACAAATATAGATGTTATGTGAAATGGAATATATGAGACAATATATAACCATTATATTAAGTAGGAACTCCAATTGTTTCTATCATTTAACGTTTCAGGTCGCTTTTCCTGGATTTGGTATTCATTCCACCATGTGAACTAGTGATTTGATCCAAATTTCCCATTAACTTTTTTCATTCCTTATATCCTATATTCATAGTCTCTTCCATCAAATAAATGTGGCTTGTTGAAATTTTGTATGGTGATGATTCCAAAATAAATTTTTATATCCATTAAAAATATTTTCACTATAATATGATAGTGTTAAAAAAAGGTCATATAACTACTTTTCTATAATAAACCTTTTTATCTGAGAATGGATATTGTAAGTTGAAGAAAATTAAAATATATTTTAATAAAATAAAAACCTTTTTTTGATAAAAATTAAATTTAATATAATCAAGAGTTTTTTAAATTTAATATTTATAAGAATAAGTATTTTATCCTTTTATAAAATCATGAATATAAGAGTGGGGATAAAAAATCCACATATTGAAAGTTTAATTAAATGTTTTTATGGTGGAATAATGAAAATTTAATCAATAATGTAATGAAAAATTCATTGTAAATGGAGTTCAGAAAATGAATTTTTTGTATCTAATGTATTTACTTCTAATGGATATCAAGTTCTTATGAAAGGAACTAAATCAATTTTGATTCAAAGATGAAAATGGATTTGATGACCATATTCAATATATCATCACTCAGTAAAAGAGCCTTCCCCACAAAAAACAATTATTTAGTAATGATTTTTTTATTCCAAATAATCGTAGAGATAATGATGGAGTGAGTAAAAATGAATAAGGGAACCTTATATATTTTTTATTTAGAAAATCAAAAAATCTAAGATAATAAGGGTAAATATAAAAATGATTTTAGTTCATAAAAAAAATTTCTTGGTTTTTAAGTTCTATGATATCATAGAGTAAAAATGTTCTATGAATAGATAAAACATCTCAATAGCCACATTGTTACGAGAATTCGTGATCAAAAAAAATATATTCACTCATTAGAACTGGTTTACTTTTATATAGACTTAATAATATGACAATTACAAATATAATTCTTTGGATCATTGATCTCATTAATTATTTGTTGATTTCAAAAAAATAGTTTCTGAAATCATCAGTATTTAGGGTTGACATTAATTACCCTACAAATATTGAGGAATTTTGATTGTTTTTATTTCATAAAAAATTGCACACATTTGGGAAAAAATAATCATTTAATATTAATGATGTATATTATTTTATTGGGTTTATGGATGATATGATCTGGTATATATTTTAATTGTTATTCGTTTTTGATTAATTTATCTAGTCACTATGTTTATTTCTTATTCTAGTATTTGTAATGAGGTCTATTATATCAATTTAATAGAATATATTTTTTTAGAATGATTTCATCTTCCAATACTTTTTGAGATATTATAGTTTAGATAATTTAATTTCAAGATTAATTAAATTCCACTATAATATATTATGAAATTTGAAAATGTAAATTTTTGGAAAAATAATATATGTGTATTATTATAATAAAAGGAAAATAATTGATGGTGTTCATAGAATGACCAATCAGCGTACATGATTATTGTATGGGGCCTATAAATATGACACTATATATTATAAGGGTAGTATAACACACTAATAAAAAATGAATTAAATGATTAATTGGAAATATTTTTTTAAAAAAAGAAGTCTTTTCTTTTTTTAGATCCTATCTAAGAAGAACTCTATAATGAACTATGATTGTATAAGATTTATTCGATAACTATTAGAACCCTATTAGATTTTCAAAGGTCTATCTATGTTAATAAAAACCACTCTAAATAAACTTATGTTGATTCTAGGAAAAGTTACCAATTTTCTAAGAGAAAATATTTATGTTCAGGTATATTTATAGGTCTGTATATATGATTTCATGTGTCTATGAGCAGTTAGTAGTGCCTTTTAGGCTAATATTTTAGGTCCATATGTCATGGTGGGGATGCATGTGTTTGTTAATTAGGCTAATTATTACAAATGGCACCAATGTTAATACCCTTTTTTATGGTCAATATCACTACCTATGCTTTATGTGTGGGGTATATGAAGAACGAGTAGTACATAAAGTGAGAGAGACTATTACCTCCATATTATAAGGATGATAAGAAATTAGAATTTTACTATACATTTAGAAAAGGTATAACTATTTTAGAATCATACCTAATAATAAATACATAGTGAAGTGTATATGGATTGGAGTAATTTAATGATGGGTTATATGTTAAGAAGTATCTTAAGATGTTCATGTGTGAGGAAGAAGTACATTATAAGAACTTATACAAAACTATACTAATATTTATTATTTTTATGAGAGATAACATTTATATTTTGTGGAGAAACTACTGGTTTCAAGTAGGAGAAGAAACCTTATAATGTGATTCTCTATAGGGGAAATTTAAATAATCCTTCAATAATACATATTCCATAGATTATTTTTTTTACACCATGATTGAGATTATTATCATAAATATTACCTTATCTTATAATGGGATTTTTTTCTCCTTACAGTAGGATTATACTATGACAATTTTCTTAAGTTCTTAATCCATTAGAAATTATTTTTTTATATTTATTGTTATCATTCCCATGGATTTTTAGAGTTTGATAGGATCTATGAAAGAGTAAAGACAATACTTTTTTAATAAATGTATAAAATTAAACCTAAAAAATATTATAGAATACTAAAATACTCTAGCTGATGAAGAATTTTTTGACATTATTATAGTTACACAGTAATATCTTTTCATTTTTTCAGAGTTATTTATATATTATTAGGAGTTAGAAATATGTAAAAATCATAGAATTGAAAATATGTGTCAATAATTCAATAATTGAATTTCAAGATATATTCAAATATGTTTAAGATATTTTGAAAATTCGGGAGGTTAAATAATGTGAGAAGGTTTTACAGTTTTACATTACTTAGAATATGATAGTCCTCCATTTTGAATGTTATGATGTATTCCCTAAAACTATAGAATAACATATATTTCATTAAATTTATTATATCTACCTAAATTATTGGTAAAAGATACATACCATAAATATTTAATACCAAGTTAAAAATAATTCTTGGATTTTTTATTTGATTTGGAATCCTATAATTAATTATACCGTGATAAAATTCAGTTTCCAAAATTTGTTTATTAGTTTTAAAATTTTATAGATATTGTTAAGATGAATCTACAGATTTTGTTAAGATATTTAAACCCTGATTTTTGGAATTCAATTTGATGACAAATTACTCAATAATATAAAATGTTATATAGTTATTCAGTAATCTCTATAAATATTTAAATTTTCACTTTGATAAATGTGAAAAAACATATAAATATTTTCTAAAATTTATTCAAAGAATTAAATAGATATAAGGTTCTTGTTTAGCAAGATAAATAACATTAATTCATTATCCATTTATTTGAGACACCTGAAAGTGGTATAATAATATCATTTCTATATGTTTACACTCATATTTGATCATTCATCACATATCTAATTTTTGTATACTTATACAGAGTTTTGTTATATATTTTTATTCAACACATTTTTTTCATTGATAATAACACAATAATAGGAGAAGTGGGTTAATAATAAATGAACTTCCATAATATAACCACTGAATAAAAAATTAGGTTGATCCTATAAAAATATATTGTGTTTATGTGTGCTTAAATTTTTTTTACTATCACACATCTCTACTGATTTCTTTATTGATTAATAGTTATAGAAACTAATAGGAATAGATGTATAATGTGTTATAAATTTAATTACAAGGTACATGATTTAGTATTAAGGAATATATTCTAATTTCATTATCAAGTATATTTTTTTAATATATGATCAAGGACTATTCCTAACAATATGGGTCCATTTTCTATTATGGATATATTTTAAATTAAAGAATATTATGTGAGTGTATGAATTCTATAAGAAATGAGGGTGTTTCCATTTTTAAAGGAAAATGATTTTATTTATGGAAATATTTGATAGTTATATACATTGTATCATTAGGTTTAAAAATTATTAAAATCATAAATATTGGTTTAAATCCCCCCCCCAATATATTACCCGAATTTACTCTATAAGAAAAAAATTAAGTGAAATATGAAAAGAAAGAATGTATGGGGTTTCTCAAATCTATTTCTAAGAACAGTTTGATAATATTTATAGATTTGAAAAAGCTAATACTACATAAAGGAAGAACCATGATTTTCATCAAGTAGATAATATGATGATAGTGTAACAATTTCAAAACATTGAGCCTCCGTTTGATGATATTTGGATAGATAATGTTAAATTGTTTGTATAATTCATTATACGAGTAAACAAAATGGTTAGCTTTATTGAAAGTCACTAAGATGTTCTATAATCTTCAATTGAGAATAATTACATGAGGATCCTACCAAAGAAATTTTATGCTAATATTTGTACCATTGAGGATTGATATTTAGAATAGTTGATAACTGAAAAACACAGAAACAACTTAATATAAAATCAGATAAGAGTATGATTTTACATTAATAAATAATAACTGATATAGAATTATATTTTTTAAATACTCCAAAGTCTTGAAGTTTAGTGAATCTAAGAGATATTAGGAAGAATAATATTGTTTATGATATTAATGGAATTAATTTCAATGATTATATATCATCTATATCTAAATTATTTAGAATATTAAATGTTAATTACGATGATGAAAACTATTCATTTACATTTTTCATTTTTTTATGATACGTTTTTTTCAAAAAAAATATTTGAGAATATTCATGGGGATGATGAGGTTTCTCAACAAAAAAAATCATTAAAAATGTTAAATATGGTGATATAAAATAACAATAGAAGGATATTCACTAAAGGTAGTGGAAATACCAATTCATTAGAGGAGAATAATTTTTGGTCAATGAAATAAGTGATATCTTATTATGAAGAAACTGAATAAGATCACAATGATTATAATAAAAAATAGTTTCAATATTTATAGACATAATTAAAATTCTCAAATGGAAATTTTAGTGATGATGGGTGCATCAAAGAATGTGATGAAGAAGGAGAAACAAGGAAGGAGATCCAACATAGATTATAGATCCTGGTTTGTATCAAATAAAATAATCAAATTAAATGACATTGGATCATTTTATAAAACAATTGAGAAATATAATTTTAGATCGATGCTGAAAATATGTTTATATTTGACAACTATTGGGGATTCAAATTCTTTTATTATTTAAAGAGACATGATTTGTGATATTATAGTATCTAATTTGAACATAAATAAATAGAAGGATGAGTAGATTTAGGTAAAGTAATTCAAAATTTATTTTTCATTGAATAAAATTTCTTTTGACTTTAAAAAATTTTATAGAAGATTATGAGTCATCAAAATCACCATAAAGAGGTTTATAATTCAACTAAGAAACATGATTTTTATCCTAATATGCACTACAAATTAATTTTTGATAGTTAATGTCCTAAAGATATCAATTTGAGAATTGATATTAAGGGAAACAAGTATGGCACTTTATATGAAAAATGTGAAACACACAATGGTAGTTCAATTACTTATGTTGAAAATAACAGCAATAATTTTTTGTAGAATAAAAAATGATACTTTATAATCTTTAATGAAAATTCACCATAAATTATTTTTTAAATAACGATAATGTAGTTAATAAAGAGTAATTATATTCTAATATGAAATAAAAGGGAACATGAATATATTCATCAATAAAATTTTGAACATACAATAATATTTTGTAATAAATGAAACTTTTGGTGTTCCAAATTTAATGTCTAAAAGCCATATGTTTTCCCATAAAATAATTTTTTCTTTTAATCATATGTGGGATAATATTTTACGGGGGGATGATAACATAAAAATACTAAATGAAAACCAACACAATGGACCAAAAAAGTGAAAGTGAAAAATATATTATACATAATTAAGAAAAAAATTGGTAGATGTGATCAATAATTACATACCATCTATGATTGTCTTAAAATATTAATGTATCCAACAAAAAAACAAACAACTCCAAATATCATAATAAATATTGTGGTTAAGAACATATAGTGGTAGTTGAGATTTAATAAACTTCATCAAAGTTTGAGAATCCTTGGATCATGAATAGTGGTTTCTCATCCCACATAACCATCAAGAATATTTTAAAGGAAATTCACAAATATGTTTAAGGCATTGTTACCATTGTAAATAATATTTTATTAAATTATGATGTATTTGTAATCAACCAATTTTTTTGAGAATAAAATGATCTCAAAGGATGTTATTTTTTTTATAATTGGAGACATAATTATTTAAGTGCATCACAGTTGTGTGAAAATGTAAATTTGTAAATTTTTCAAAATAATGGTTGTATTTTTATGGGATTAATGGATGGTATAATAATCAATAATGGAAAAAAACAAGTTTAAACCCTTTTAAAATCATGGTGGAAAAAATATTAATTCTTATGTGTAAGAAAGGGGAATGATCTATGAAATACAATTCTTATCTGTTTAGGACAAAGGAATATCAGTAAACTTGTCCAATATGATGTTGTGAGAAAAATTCCAACAACTAACCACGAATTAAATAAAAGTATAATGTTTATAAAAATGGGGAGATAGTGAAAAAATTTAAAAATTGGTGGAGATCAAAACAAGGTGCCCACATGAACTTATATATATATATGTGTGTGTGTGTGTGTGTGTGTGTGTGTGTGTGTGTGTATGGCCTGATGAGTCTTTTATCAACAAATATAGAGAAGTATTTCATTAACTTGTTTTATGATTTTACTTATATTACTTATGATTATTTTCGAGAGTGTTTTTAAATGACTCACGAGGGGTTTAAATCAAACAGGATTGTTATTGAAAAGGAATAATGGTATGATATCATGGTATTTTGGTATGATAATGGGTCCAAGTACACAAATGGAAACATTAAATCATATCTTCAGAAGCATGGAATAATTAAAAAATATTTAACATCATGGAAGCCTAATAAAAATTGATTAGTAGAGTGAAATAAGACATGTTTTGTCAAATAGGAATAACCTTGTTATTAGATACTAGAACTTAAAAATTTATTTAGAGGGAAGACATAATAGTTTGTAACACCTCATGATTTTAGATGAATGTTTTTCCCATAAAATTATATTTTTTAGTTATAATATATTATTTTATTTACTTGTGTATACTATTAGGGAAAAAATATAAAAATAATAAACATCATTTAAATTCATAATATAACATGGAAAAATGTATAAATATATCTAATAAGATTAGTCCAAATATAATGGGACAATAAAAATGTGAAAATAACATTATAAAAAAATTGAAATCCAATGGTAAATTTCCTCTCTGATAAATACCACAGTCATGAACAAAACTATGTAAGGGAAAAATATAAATAATAGGTATTTATAATAATTATATGGGTTATATGGCCATTATAATTGTTATATAACAATTATAATTATAATCAGGTCATTATAATTTTAAAATGTCCATTAGAATACAAAAATGACTGGTTATTAGAATTTATTATAAAAAATAAGTGAATATAAATATTAAATGTCTTAAAATAAATATTCAAATTATGTAACCTAGATAACATAAAATGTATATTTTTAATGTGATATGTTTTACCTTATTTAATAAAAACATTATTTTTACTTTAATATATTAATATCATAATTAATTAAATTTGAGTGTATTTTAGATAAATTGAATTAATTTTTTGGAATAAGGACATTAAAATTATCCAAAAGTGGTTTTTTTATTATATTCTAAAAACATTTATTGCTTTATATATAGTAAAAATTCACGTTTTTCATATAAAATAATTTTTGGGACACTATTATGATGTGAAAATGAAAAAATAATTTATAAAATGTTTTCTGAAGAATAATTTTTTAGTGAGTGAAATAATGTCTTTTAAGAAAAAAAATTAATAACCATATCATTAAATAAATTTCTAAAATGTAAATTATATTATATTTTTGTAATAATTGTAATTTTAATTGTATACTTCAGAAAAAGCTAAAGCACTAATATTTCATGTAAAACCCATATTTTCATCTAAATTTATCAAAAATAATGCTTTATATGACATATAATGTCGTGGCCAATGGATTTAATTAGTATATTTTTATCCAAATAAACACTAAAACTATAGAATAAGGGTCTTCACATGTAATTTATAATTAATTTATGAGTATATATAGAATTACCTCAACTTGTAATTACCTCATTGTTGATGATATGGTTGACCAAATCTCGTCAAACCATTGATACACTACAGGATCCAAGTAACACACTGTGATTTTTTATATATTTTTTTTGAATGAATAAATTCATTTTGATATTTTTAATTATACAAAACACCAAGTTTATCTTTCATTACATACTATATCAAGGTAATATTTCATTACACTCAACACTTGGTTCAGCTTGGGTTATATACAACACTAATATTAAATGAAATGTGAATTATTATTGAAATATTATTATCTAATATGGTAGTTTTCACTATGATATTAGAATGGTGGGTATAAATATGATTAACATAATTATGAAAATATATTATTTACACATATATATAAGATTATTTATTTTTTGACCAATTAATTAAAAATGAAAATCAAAACTATTTGAAAATAAAGGAAACCTTTTTCAGAAAAACTATTTTTATGAAAAAAGAAATTTACCATAAAAAATAAACAAATAGATTTTATTGAATGATTTTAATGAAATTTATATATATTATATTTTTTATAAAATGTTTAAAATTAATATTATGTGTTTCTTATACAACATATAAGAATAAATAATGTTTTACACTTAAAACTATATTTTCTAGAAAGTAGATTTATCCCCTTTAGAGCACATGTTTAAAAATATATTTTAACCAATTATAGAAATTTTTTTGAAAAAGTAATATTAATTTTTAAAATCATAATATAAAATTTTTATTATAGTAAATATTGGGTATTTTTTTCAAAAGTTTTATTGTATTGATGAATAGTGAAAAGTATTGAATTGTAATTGAAAAAGTGCATTTTCGTTTAAGTTATTAATAAAGGTAAATTATATTTCATTAATTTTAAAGTATAATTAGTTAAATAATATAAATATTAAAAAAATTTATATTATTTTAATTTATTTCATATTGAAATTGGATTTAAAAACTTTGTTAGCTTTTGAACATTTTCTCTTTGAAACCCTTATTTCTCATCATGTCTGCAAAATTATTTTTAAATTAATGTTTTCCATTTTTATAAAAGGAATTTAGGAAAATTGATTCCAAATTTTGAATCATAATAATTTATGTTATCTATCAATTTCCACTTCATTTATGACAAAATTTAATAGTAAAAACAATAAATATAATTTAAAACGGTTAAGGTAAAAATGGTTTAACCAGGGGTTAAATCAAAACGAATAGCTTTACAAATAACCCAAAACATTTCAAAACACAATTTATAGAAATACAATAAACTTATCACTTTTATTATCATTAATGGTCAATTATTGGAGCCTCATGAGATGCAAAGAAGGTGTATGGAATTCTTTCTTTCAAAAAATTAAAAGTATGCCACTCACCTCACATATAAAAGGCCACCCCTTCTCCTATCATATTCACACAATTAAACCATATTTTCAGTTAATACCTAACTAAATAAATTACCAACTTCCCTTATCTCATTCTATGATCCTTTTTTAGATATAAAAACAACCAAGGATTATTGTTCAAACCTACGGAGGATACCTCGAGAATAGGTAATGCTCATGAATGGAAATTTTTGTTTTATTTATTTCTCCATCACCTTAAATTCATATTATAACATGGTGATGTCATAAAATAAATATATGTAGGTAGCGGTTGACTTTATGTAGGAGTGACCTAAGGAGGATACCAAGAGAATAGGTCATTCTTTCATTGGTAGCCTTCTGTAGGTAGCGATTGACTTTATATAGGAGTGGCCTTCTATCGGTAGCTCTTTGATAATATACTGGTAGCTCCATGTATCGGTAGCTATTTGATCATGTACTGGTAGCTCTATATACTAGAGAGTCCTTCTACCGGTAGCTCTTTGTCTTTCGGTAGCTCTACTTTGTATCGGTAGCTTCATTCTGTATCGGTGACTCTGTATGTTGGTAGACTTACTTTGTCAGTAACTCTTGTGTAATGGTAGCTTGTATCAGTATACTTTTAGTCTATGCATATCGGTAGCTCCGTTTGGATCCATTGAAGTATATATATCGGTAGACTTATGAATACCGGATGACTTGTTCTATCAGTTAGCATCTATCAGTAGCTTCTATTGGAAGCTTCTATCGGTAGACTTACAAATATCTGTAGCTCTGCATATCGGTGACTCTGTCTATTTAGTCTATCAGAAACCTTTGTTTATTAGTAGACTAAGTCTATCAGTAGACTAAGTACCAGTAGACCTGTATCAGTAGTTATAAGCAGATTAGTGACTTAACACTACTGTTTTATGCAGAACACATCTGATTGAGTTAAAATTATTCAAAACTCATATAAACATAGATAAACATTAATTAAAATATTTCCAAGACTATTTTAATATTATTATCATCTTTATAATAGATTATCATAGACTGAAACAGTTAATATATAGAAAAACATTAATTGGGATTATCAATGTGAAATCATAATTGGGATTATCAAAACACGTGAGGTTAAGAATCTCCCCTTTTTGATAATCACAACTTATTATATTATAATATCAAAATAATTAGTAATGTATCAGAGGAAATATCATTAAATGAAATTGTATCAGAGAAAACAATATAAGATGTGAAATATGCAATATACCATAGGTATAATTAAATGTAATGGTTTCAAAGGTACAAGTTACAAAGCATAGAAAATATCTCTCCCTTAGATAATATTTCTCCCTTAGATAATATTTCTTTTTCTCCCCCTTTGTGATAATCATAATGTGGGAAACAAAAAATAGAATAGGAACAAAATAAGAAATAAAGGAAAGCCATGTGTATTTCATTTTTCAAAAAGGTACAAGGGAATAAAAAAATACATGGGATTCGTATCAAATATCTTAGACACTTATTCAATCCACATCTTCAATGTGATATTTTCCCTTGGGATCAGAAGAGGATTTAGGTTGTGTGGATGCAGGTGATTTCTTAGGAATTCCAGAAATGATCACAGGAGGCTGAGCCACTGAAACTATTCCTGGCCTGTACTAAGTAGTTCTTTGAGGGATCATAGGAGTAAGGCTTCAAATGGCTTGGGCTGGAGTCATCTGAATAAGAGAAGTAGTAGAGGCAGAGGAATGAAATGTTGGAGGTATAATCACTAGCCTAGCATCCACAAGCAAGAAGGGAAAAAAATATCTATGAATTCCATAATTATGCCTCCTCATATCTCCATAAAAGATATGAAATCATCCTTGTTCTCCATGAATTTGTCTAGGGCGGGAGTCAATTCCCTTAGCTTGCTTACTTCCTCTTTGAAGGCTTGATTAACCAGTGGCAGCTTCATATTTTATATAATGAGCTTGAAATGATTGTTGAGTTGGTGTTTTGTATAAATTCATTGAAAATATTAGTCTACCTTTTCCTTCACTTCTTTCTGAGAGGCAAAAGATTCTCTCATATAGTCTTGGACTATATTCATTATTTCTCTAGGTTAATCTCTAATAGAAATCACCACTCTTCTCAGGTCGGATGAGTCCACAGAGCCATTGGTTGATGCTGAACCAAGATCCTCCTTCATCACAGCTCTAATATGATCCAAGTCTACTGTAGGTCTGGAGGAAATAGAACCAACAGAGAATGTTACCATTTCCTTGAAGTTTTTGGGTATCCCCCTAATGTTATTTTTCACTTCAGAATCCTGGGTGCTGACATGATCTTTCATGGAGGTTTTAAAACCATCAAAGTCTAATACCATTTGGCTTACAACAAATTTGACATAAGCTAAATCTTTATCTTCTTGGGATTTAGAAATCATATAATATTCTAAAGAGATAACATATTTCTTTAGAGCTTCAAAACTTTCTTCCAGGCTAGACAACTGATTCTGGAAAGCTATAACTTTATCCCCTATTTCTTCCACAAAGGTAGAGATATTACATCCAAGAGAGAGTTCTAAAGACTTTCCCAAATTGCTCATCTCTTCAACAAAGCTGTGCTTTAATTCGGCAACAGAAACACTAAAAGACTCTTTCAGGTCATTCTTTAAGGAGTCAAAATCAGCCCTAGTGATCATATCAGCAGGTGAAACCACAACAGGTGCTCTTTCAAATGCTATACTAGCCCCTGAATCATTCACAATCGATTGAATTGATGACAACAGTGAAGCTTCCACTTGCCTTATTTCTTCCACAAAACTGATTTTGAGATCAGACTTTGGCTTATCCAGATCATGCATTTGGACCACATCTTTTGGTAACAACTCAGTTTGAACATCATAATTGGTTTTTGGTCTATTGAGAGATGCCTCATTATCATAATCGGGATAGTCCAATCCAAAAACCACAAAACCTGGGTCTTCTACCCAATCCTCAATTTTAACAGCCACTGAAACACTACCATATCTGGTTTGATGCTCCCCCTAAACTGGTGCATTATCTTGTACAACAAGAGTATTCCCACCAGGACTTTCTTCCTTAAAAGAATCTTCTACTGTCAAATCCATCTCTGCAATAGCTGCAACAGCAGGAGGCTCCTCTAGATTTGGCACGGGTCCTTCCATCTCACCAAATACTTCTTTAAGAGGAATAATTGAGATTATAATCAATGGACCCAAACATAAGAAAGTAGAATAAGATGCTTCAGATTCATTCTCCCTTTCTTCTTCTAAATAATCCTTTTCTGAAGACACAAATTCAGTAGTAGGTCTTGGAGGCATGTCCAGATCCCTTCCATCATCCATAGAAGTCTCCTCTTCATCAGTCTCATCACTATACTCAGGTTCTTCTTCATCAGGTCCTAGACCTGGAACCCTCCCATCCATAGGCCTTGAAGGATGATTCCCATGATTGAATTTATTATACACCTTCTTATCATCATTAACCCATTCTCCAATCCATGGGTTCCAGTTTATCTTCATATATTTTCAAATTGTTCTTGTGATACAAAAATTATTCTTTACTACCACTGTCTCATCCTGAGACTCAGCTACCCCTTCCACCTTAATCATTATTGATATCATCTTGGAAATGAACAGGGCATTGGTTTTTGACATAGGTCTGATCATATCCTCCATTTGAAACATTAGCAATCTGCACAGATTCACTTTCACACAATGTGTCAAGATATGTATGAGATAGATATATTGATATCTTAAATTCGCAAATTCCCCTCTCCTTGGTATTTAGACATGATGAACAAATTTGAACAGCAATCTGTTCTATCCATCCATTTCAGAAGCCACCACTTGTCTTTGATTTCCACTACCCGTGAGATCCTCTAAGGCAGTCTCATAATCAAATATATCACTTGTAGGTGGTGTTTAATTCTAGAAAAATCTAGAAACACCTTCGCGTGGAACCTTCAGGCATTCATCCCACTCAACCGATGAAAAATATATCTCCTTTCCATTCACAAGAGAAATCACTCGGTTCTCATCTTCTGACTTCTCAAAGATCACAAACACATAAAATTGTTTCACTATCTTCGGATAGTAGGGGCAATTATTGTTTGGAATGAAATCTACCCACTTTTGATCTTCCAGCACCTCGACCACTAAATATTTTCTAGCCAACAACCAATCCACACACAGCTCTTTTTTGATCACAATAAATCAATTTTTCAAATGAGGATTCAATGGTCGCCTCCTCGACCTAGTTATACTTATACTATCAATAGCTTCTGGATGGGTCTTCGCTTCTTCACATTTAGCTCATCAATGTCATCTCTCATGGTAGGATGTTTGGTTTTTTCCATCTTTGGTTCGAGGGATTTAGGATTTTCGAGAGATTCAGGAGATAAGGTTTGAGGGTAAAGGGTTTGAGGCTCAGTGGATTGAGAAGTAACTAGGAATTATTTTTATCATTTAGAAATCATAAAATAAATAATTGAAATATCGTAAGTATAAACGATTCATATTCTGGTGGAAGAAAGAAGTTTAAAAAAAAGCGTAATCATTGGTAAGGTTTATTAGTGGGAATTCATATCAGTGAGGTCTATCAGTGAGGTATCACATTGGTGAGGATTTCACATTGGTGAGGTTATTACATCAATGACATATATCAGTGAGGTTTTCACATTGGTGAGTTTTTTACATCGGTGAGGTACATCAGTGAGGTTTTCACATTAGTGAGGTTTTCACATCGGTGAGGTTTTCACATCGGAGAGGTTTTTACATCGGTGAGGTACATCATTGAGGTTTTCACATCGGTGAGGTTTTCACGTCTGTGAGGTACATCAGTGATCTTTTCACATCGGTGAGGTTTTACATTAGTGAGGTTTTTACATATTGAGGTTAATCATTCCTAACACATTTCTAATGTAACTTAACTTATACGAATGTAAAGGTTTGGTGGAGATGTCAGCTAATTGATGTTCAGTACCTATAAATTCAAGAGTAATATCACCTTTTTGGTAATGATCTCTCAAAAAGTAGTGTCGTACATCAATGTGTTTGGTCCTAGAGTGAGATATAGGGTTCCTTGAAATGTTTATTGCATTAGTGTTATCATAGTTAATTGAAACATGCTTAAAATAAAATCCATATTCCAAAAGAGTGTGTTTCATCCACAGAATTTGGGCACAACAACTACCAATAGATATATTCTCTTCTTTGGCAGTCGACAAAGCTACATAATTCTAGTTTTTACTACACCAATATACTAAGGATTTACCTAGAAAATGACATGTTCCAAATGTGATTTTTCTATCCAACTTTCAACCAGCAAAGTCAGTATCTGAATAACTCATTAATTCAAAATATTTTCCTTTTAGATAAAACAAACCAAACTTTACAATATGTTTAAGATACTTAAAAATTATTTTAACAGCATGTAAATGATATTATTTTGGAATGGATTGAAATCTTGCACACATACCCACACTATACATAATATCTGGTCGACTAGAAGTAAGGTAAAGTAAGCTTCCAATCATACATCTGTAATTGGGTTGATCCACGGGTTTCCCAGTTTCATCTGCATCAAATATACAGATCATACTCATAGGAGTATCACTTTCCTTAATACTATCCAAACAAAAACGTTTTAAAATATCCTTTGTATATTTACTTTGATTCAAAATAATACCATTTTCATTTTGAATAACTTAGAATCCATGAAAATATTTGAGTTCTCCCATTAAACTCATTTCAAATTCATTTTGCATACTCTTTGAAAAATAAGAACATAATGAATGTTTTGAAGATCCAAAAATAATATCATCAAAATTGATTTATACTATCAACACATCTTTAGAAATTGTTTTAATGAAAAGAGTTAGATCAGAAATCCCTTTAGTAAAATGTGTTGAAATACGAAAATTACTAAGTCTACCATACCAAGATCTTGGAGCTTGTTTCAAACCATATAAATCTTTATATTGCTTGAAACAATGATTTGGATAATGAGGATTAGTAAATCCAGGTGTTTGTTCAACAAAAATATCAACAATTATAAAACCACTTAGAAAAGCACTTTTGACATCCATTTGATATAACTTGAAATTTAGATGAGCAACATGTGGAAGTAAGATCCTAATAGCGTGTAATCTAGCTACAGGTGCAAAGGTTTTCTCATATTCTATACCATCCTCTTGACTATATCCTTGTGCAACTAACCTAGATTTGTTTCTAACTATGTTTACAGATTCATCAACTTTGTTTCTAAAAACCCATTTAGTGCCTATTGTCAATGTGTCCTTCGGTCTATCAACTAATTCCCAGACGTTGCTTCTTTCAAATTTATTTAACTCTTCTTACACAGCCATTACCCAAAAATCATCATTTATTTAATCATTGAAATTTTTAGGTTCTAGCTTTGAAGGAAAGGCTTGATGTTCAACCTGGTTTCTTAGAGAAGCTCTAGTCTGTGTCCCTCTATCATGATTACCAAAAACAACAACCAATGGACGATTCTTCAGAATCCTAGTTGATCAAGTAAAGGTAGGGCTAGGAATTCCAGGTTTATCTAAAGGTTCGGGTTCAATAGAAACTGATTCTAGAAAATGTCTAGAACTGGATGTCTTTACAGCAGGTTCTTTAGGTTTATCATTTAGGTCCAGAAAAATCAAATCTTCTTAAGATTTTCAAGAGAAGACTTAGGATCATTTGGATCAGTTTCATCAAACTTGATGTGAACAGATTATTCCACACATTTGTTTCTTTTATTAAATAATATATTGGATTTTCTAGTTATAGAATATACTGTAAAAATTCCTTCATCACTTTTAGAGGCAAACTTGTCAAGATTATCCTCTGTCTTGAGAATAAAAACATTGCATCCAAAGACTCTAAAGTAATTAACTTTAGGTTTCCTATTATTTTACAATTCATAAGGGGTTTTCTTAAGAACCGGTCTTATCAATACTCTATTGATAATATTACAAGCTGTAATCACAGCTTCAACCCAAAAGTAAATAGGCAGGTCATACTCATTAAGCATAGTTCTTACAATTTCTTGAAGGGTTCTATTTCTTCTTTCTGCTACACCATTCTGCTGAGGTGTCCAAGGGCCAGAGAAATTGTGACTATATCCATTTTGTGAGATATAAGATTCAAACTCATGGTTTTCGAACTCACGTACATGAAAGGGTTTTAATCTTAAGACCACTAAGGTTCTCTACAGACTTGGAGTATTTGACAAAATAAGAAGAAGCTTCACTTTTGTGAGCAAAGTAGTATACCCAAGTATATATAGAAAAGTCATCTACTAAGACATAGACATTGTGCTTCCCATTTAAAATACAAACTCTGGAAGGTCCAAATGATTCCATGTGAACCAACTCGAGAGGTTGATAAGTTGAAACTTATTTCTTTGATTTAAAATAAAATTTATGTTGCTTTCACTTTTGACATGGATTACAAACTTTGTCTGATGGGAATTCAAGTTTCGGCAGGTCTCTAACTAAGTTCTTCCTAGTCAATTTTCTAAGTAAATGAATTTTTCAGTGTCCAAATATTCTATGCCAAAGCCAATATTCCTTATGAAAAGCATTTAAACAAGTAACATCTTTCTTGGGTAAAGAATTCAAATCAACAACATAAACATTTTCATTTATCAAAACAGAAAATACTAAAGCATTTTTAATGTTAAAAACATTAAAAGAATCATTTTCAAACATAACATTAAATCCATCATCACATAACTAAGAAATACTCAACAAATTATACTTATGTCCATCAACAAATAAAACATTAGAAATTAAAACTGAAATAATGTTACCAATCTGGCCTAGGCTAAAGATTTTTCTGTTAGAATTATCACCAAAGGTAACATAGCCTCCATAAAACTTTATTAATCTTTTAAAGCATGAATAGTCTCAAGACATGTGTCTTGAACATCTACTGTCCAAGTACCATACCTTCTTATGAGAACTCTTCAAGAAGGTCTCCTACAAAACAGATTTAGATGAAAAATGATTTTGGTACCCAGATCTTCTTGGGTCTAGATAGGTTAGAAAGTAAAGCTATAGGTGCCCAAATATGTCTTATGGGTCAAAAATAATTTATATAATCAATATATTTTGAAAGATAAACTTTATTTGATATATAAAAATGTGAATAACTAGTTCAGGAATATGAATTTCCTGAACTAGAACTAGCAGATGTTTGTCCAGATTTAGGAATAAATCTATTTTTGCTAAACTGTCTCTGTCCAGGTTGGTATCCCAAACCAGCAGTGTACTTTGGTTCCACTTGTTTACCTAGAATTTGTGTAAGAGTTTTATTTCCATTTTTTTCTTTTCTAAGTCCTTTATTAGTTTCTCATTAGACATTTTGAGTTCAGTATATTCCTTAAGAAATTGAGCATTCTTTTCTTTTTCCACACCTAGATCTGTTTTAACAGTACAAGTCAAGGCATGTTGTTTCTTCATAGATCTATATTTATCTTTTAATTCATTGTAGGTATCTTCCAGCATATTGCAATATTCAAACAGTTCAGCCTTAGACATATTTTCATCATTATCTAGGTCACTGTTATTTCCAGAATAATAATCATTTAGAACAGGGGAAACAGGTACCTCAGATATGTTAGTCATGAAGCACATGATGGCATGATTCTTTATATAATCAGTTGCCTCTGACTCACTTTTGATTTCTTCCGAAGCACTCCAGGTTTCTTTCATGGCTTTCATGTACTTCATGTCCTTATAATCATATTTCTTTTTGAATTTTAACTTCAGACAGTCAGCATTGATGTGTCCTTTCCACTTGCATTCATAGCAGATTATATCATCTTCCTTATTAGATTTCTTCCAATCCTTATTCCACTTACCTTGTTGATCATACTTACCCTTGTAGTTTGGTTTTCTGAAAAACATCTTCTTCCCATGGAACTTCTTAAATATCCTAGCTATTTGAGAAATTTCTTAATCACTTTCTGAATCTGAATCTTCACTGGTTGAACTTTCTGTAGGTACATGTATTTTCTCCTTGTCTTTTCTCTTTGAAGTAGTAGACTTGAATGCCATAGATTTTCTCTTGGGTTCATCATCTTCTTCTTTTTTCACCTTTAGTTCTCCTTCATACATAATTAATTTACCAATCAACTCCTTAATAGATAGCTTTCTGATGTCACATGACTCTAAGATAGACACAGAAGTGCCTCTTTATCTGTCTGGAAAACATCTCAATATTCTCATGATTTGTTCCTTTGCTGGAACAACCTTTCCAAGGGAGCTCATAGTATTGAAAATCTCATTGAACCTGAGATTCATGTCAGAAATGGGTTCATCGGGCTTCATTTTAAAGTTATCATATTTAACAGTATAGGTATTCAGCCTCATTTCTTTAACATTGGTTGTTCCCTCATGGGAAATAGCCAAAGTTTCCCAGATTTCATAAGCTGTTTTTCAAGAAGATATTCTATTAAAATATTCATCTTCTAGAGCACAATACAGAGCATTCATAGCTTTACAATTATTATTGTAATCAGTCTTTGTAGGTTCATCCCAAGTAGTTCTATCAGTTTCTGGAATTTTATATTGAGTTTCTATGGAAGTCCAGATTTCAAATCCCATATTTTCTAAATGAATTTTCATTTTAAGCTTCCACTGAGCATAATTTGTACAATTAATGAAAGGTGGCATGTTGTTAGTAGCATCTTCTAGTCTATTATCCATAACTATATTTTAGAAAATATATTTAAAGAGATGAAATTTATAACTAACAGAAATTTAAGATCATTAAAGATTAAACGAAAATCACAGTTGAAAAACAGAGTATTTTGAAAACCTAAAAAAAATCCTTTGATACCAATTGTTGGTCAAAGTGGATACTCAAGAGGGGGTGAATTGACTTCAAATTAAAAAGTTACGTTAAAAATATTTATCTTAATATCCCCTATTTAAAAACAAGTTAAACTGTAGTGAATTTATACAGATTATAAAAGTTCAATTAGTTTCTCAAAGATTGATTAGGTCTTAGTTAATTTAATTAAGATATTAGATTAAATTTTTAAAATAACTTACTATTTCACAATAATTATAAACACTTTCTTATTTAACTATCAAAGTAACTTTCAAAGAAATTGTATTTCAAAGTAATTAGCAGTGGTATATAAAAGATATAGAAACTAAAATGCACAAAAGATGTAACCAAGAGGTTCAGTCTCAAGCCAAGACCTAGTCATCTCAAACAATTTATATAAATTTGATCCACACCCTAGATCGGGGTAAACAACAGTGAAAAACACTGTCTAGGTATGAAGACCTCTACCAAAATTCTACGTGGGAAAACCAACAACAGGTCACGGGTTTTCCAGGTCTTACTTGACCTCTACCACCGTCCACAGTGGGAAACAAGGGAGTTATAGAGTTTGAATGAGGATTTAAAAATCCTCCAGTTTAACTCATTAGAAAATTTGTGTATGAAATATACATATAATACAAACAGCTCGAAATGGAAATATAAGAATCACCAAAAGAATGGATAAGATTTTAGAATGTTCTAGTGATGTGAAGTGCAGCTATGGACTCTTTTGATTTATCAGAAATGCTTCTGAGTCCTTCTCTGGTTTCTTTCTAAAAATCAGAGTGTCATTTTCTTCCTTGGTTTTCAAATTCTGCTTCAGCATGAGTGCATGAAGAGTTCATTGTAGTTCTTCACTCAAGATGCAGCTTGTGTTCTCCTCTAGAATGAATGGATTCAGGTATGTCCAGTGATCTTCCAGTATGGTGTAGCTTTTTCATCTTGTTTGAATTCACCACGTTTCAATGTTATTCAGCCCTTGATTTTTTACACTCTTCACGTGTCTTCTTCATTCATGATTCTCATATTTCTGCACGGTCATTGACATTCCTTCTATAGCTTTCAGCTCCGGTAAAATGAATTATTACATTTTTCATGGTTACTAGGTATGGTTCCCTGACATGACAACAACTATCATTAAATATCAGTAATTGGATTAAAAACATCATATATGACCATTGCGTAATAAATAAATAGTATTGAGTTATAGAGTTAGACTAGTCAAGCTTTCATTGGTAGCCTTCTGTATGTAGCGGTTGAATTTATGTAAAAGTGACCTTCAATCTGTAGCTCTTTGATCATGTACAAGTAGCTCCTTGTATCGGTAGCTTTTTGATCATGTACTGGTATCCCTATATACCGGTGACCCCTTTTATCGGCAGCTCTTGGTCTATCGGTAGCTCTGATTTGTATCAATAGCTTCATTCTGTATCAGTGACTTTTTATATAGGTAGACTTACTTTGTCAGTAACTCTGGTGTAACAGTAGCTTGTATCAGTAGACTTTTAGTCTGTGCATATCGGTATCTCCGTTTGGTTCCAGTGAAGTATATATATCGGTAGATTATGCATAATGGAAGACTTGTTCTATCAGTTAGCATCTATCGGTAGCTTCTATTGATAGATTCTTTCGGTATATTTACATATATCGATAGCTCTACGTATCGGTGACTATGTCTATTCAGTCTATCAGTATCCTTTGTTTATCGGTAGTCTATGTCTATCGGTAGACTTAGTACCGGCAGATCTGTATCAGTAGCTACAAGTAGATTAGTGAATTAACACTTCTATTTTATGCATAACACATCTGATTGAGTTAGAAATAATTCAAAACTCATATAAACATAGATAAACATTGATTAACATATTTCAAGGAATATTTTAATAGTATTATCATCTAGATAATAGATTATCATAGATTGAACGAATTAATATATAGATAAACATTAATTGGGATTATCAATGTGAAAGCATAATTGGGATTATCAAAACAGGTGAGGTCAACAATATCAAAGGAATGGTTTACATAAATGTTTGAAACATGGATGAGAAATATTTAGAGAAATCCAAAGGTATATTTATAAGAATATATCGAGGGGTGAATCTAAGGATAATTCAAAGGATGATTCAATGTATAATAAAATAACCTGGAATTTTGGAAAAGGATAGATAAATTTATTTTCAAGAAATGACTTCTCTGTCTGAACAATACAAGTATATTTGAAAATGTTCTAGAGGGGCATAAGTGTAATAACTCTAAAAAGGGTGCATTGAACTGGACTTAATTTTCACCTAGTGCATAATAATGGGCCTTACTGCACACTTGGATTTATAATCCCAGTGGATTTTATTTGAAAATACAAAAACTTTTTATGAATCATCAATAATAATTTATGTATATGATGATCAATTATGGCCTAGTTTAATCCTAATGATTCATATATTTAAATGTATGTGTCATGATTCAGACATCCTATAAGTGACTTTTAATGATTATGTGGATTTCCACTATGATTAGTGTTGCTCACACTATGATTTTTGGTTTAGTAAATGGAAGGAGATAAAAGGAACTAAGTTAACATTGAATATAATGGAAAATTTTCTAATGTTAATCGAAATATTATGATGACTGAAGTGAATTATTTTTTGATTGTTCCTAATCAGTTATCACAGAACCTGATTAACAACATAAACCTTAACCAACAATCAAACTAACTAATGAAGAGAAGTATAGAGTTCACTAAGACTTTGAAAATGGAGAACATGGGGGAAATATGATTATGTTTTCGATGTATGAAGAATGTGGGAATAAGAACTATAGGGAATGTCTCATAGGGATGGTAAGACGTTTTTAGTGTTGAAAATAATGAAACGAAAAAATTAATCATTGTGGAAAAATGAAAAGTTTGGTTAATGAAATGGAAGAGAGTAATGGTCTTTTTAAGGTATCATTTAATGTTGAATGTTTTAATTTTAGAAAGTATAGGCATTATAAAAATAAATTTATGAAGGGTAAAGATCATAAACAAAATTAGTAGGGTTGTACAAGTAATAGTTTTGATACTGATAATGAAGCGACAAAAAATGATATATGAAATGAAAGAGGTATTAATAAATAAGTTTATGAATCCTTGGTAATGACTGAATTATGATGTAGAATGATCAAATTATAAATGTATTTAAATTCAATGACTATGTTATATTAATCATGAAACATATAAGCATTGTTTATTATAAGTTTTTCATTAAGGATATGCAAGAATATGTTGAATAGTGCTAATGAAATAGAAACATGATTTAATATAAATGTAATATTTTTTGGAAAACTTATGATTAAGTGACAATAACCATTAATATGTTCATGATGTTATGAAAATGATGTTTTGTTTGGATAAATATATGATTGATATGGATAAAGTAAATGAAATAGTATTGATAACCTCAGAACTGATAAAGTATTAGTTGACAATGTGGTTTATGTTATCATAGATGAATTTTATAGTATTTTTAACGAATATGTCCAACAATATATGTTTTATATAATGAATAATGAATAATGTATGTTTTCAATAATGTTTTATGATAATTCTAGTTGTTACCATTTATTAAGAGAATACATGATGAAGAAATTTATATATTTGGTATGTGACAATAAAGAGATACTTTATGATATATGGAATATTATTGTTAAGTTGATTTTGATAAATTTATTAAACTTATATATGAAATTTGAATTCTGGAAGTTATTTATGGTTAACTGCTTTTTGAATGTTTTAATTTGAACTTCATATGATCTTTTACAGATTTAATTATTACATCACCGAATAAAGGATTATTCATATTTTATAACTGGTGACAACATTTTTCTCTCTCTAGAGATATAAGTAATGAATTTTCATTATATTATGGATCTTATTTGTTTTCTTTAAACATGAAAAATTAAACTCTTAGAGAATATATGAAGTTGAAATTGATCAAGACATAACTAAAGGATGAAATTGTGCCTATGAATAAAATGATATCAAGTATGTACGTATTCATATGTTTTTGATCTAGATGGAAAATAAATTCCCCAAAATTAGGAAAATGATATTGAAATAACATGTTATCATCTTATAATAATTTTTAATGACATTAATTAAATTTTCCAAGCCTCTATTTTTATGGATTTATGGCCATTAACTTTCTCTTATCCATATTCATTATCGCTGTCCATCAATTTTGGGTTTTATTTTTTATCTTCTATGCCCTTGTTTTCACTTCCCACTTATGTACTCCTATTTAAAAACCATGTATATTTTTTTCCATACGAATTTCACACAAAACATTCTCCTTTTCAAGATTATATTTTATTAAAACATTTTACAATGTGGGTTTCTATGAAGTAATTTTTTCGAATGTTAGACCATTGATTATTGAGACAAATTTCAAGGGTAAAATTCATTTTAAGGGGGGGTAAAATGCATACCTAAATATTTTGTGAAATATATTTTTTGAATATATTGAACAATTTTGATATTTTTTATTATAAACAACTCTATGTTTTTCTTTCATTACATGCAACGCTGATTTTATCTTTTGTTACACACAACTTTTAGTTTAACATACATTACACACAACAATATGTTTAAATAAAATATGAATTATTATTAAAACATATTTATTTAATATGATAGTCATCACCTAGCCATTGGAATGGTGGTTATGAAAAGTATTTACTAAATAATGAAAACAAATGATTTAAACATGTATAAATAATGAATTATTTGGTGGAAAATTAATTTCAAATGAAAATAAAACTATATGAAAATAAAAGAATTTTTTTTCTGAAAACTATTTTTATGAAAATAAATACATTTCACCGTAATAAGTTAAAAAAATCCACTTTTATTAGATGATAATAAGGTAATGTGTATTTTATATATGCAATAAAAAATTTATCATTCATCTTATGTGTTTTCTAGGAAATAGATAATAATAAATCTGATTTTATGCTTAAAATTGTATTTTCTAAAAAGCAGTCTTATCACCTTTGGGAAACATACATTAAAAATAATTATTACAAATTTTTTAAAAATTATTTTAAAAAATGAAAATAATTTTTAGGATTTAAATATTATATTTATCTTTGGGTAATTTGTTTTTGTAAAAAGGATCATTTTTTATGAATTGAGAAAAATAATAAATTTTAATTAAAACCTAAATTTCGTTTAAATCTTTTATAAAGTTAAATTATATTTTAATTTTGTTTTAAATTAAAATTAGATCAAATATATATCTATTAATACAATTTAGGTCATTGAAAGAAATTTAATATTGAAATTGGATGTGAAAACATTATAAAATTTTGAACAATATTTCTTTGAAAACATGATTTCTCATTAATTTATTCGGTATTATTTTTAAATTAATTTTTTCCACTAAAATGGAATTAATTGGGGAAAATTAATTCCATATTTTAGATCATAATACTTCATATTATCTTATAATATCAAATTAAAAATTGTCCAAAATTAATAATAAAAAATGTAAAAATTATTTACCATGTTTAATGTAAAAATAGTTTTACAAGGAGTTAAACTAAAGAGATAAAGGTTATAAATAACCAAAAACATTTCAAACCCCCATTTTTTGGGAATATTTAGTCCATATATATTCAATTCTCTATAATTACCAATTATTTTATCCTTCTTATATGAAAAATATATTGGTGGAATTCTTTCTTTTAAAAAATTACTTGTACGCCACTCAACTCACATATAAAATGCAACCCCCAATCCTATCCTATGTACATATTCAAACCCATTTAGTTCATATATTTACTACCAAAATCACATCCAAACTTACCTAATATAATCATGGAATCCTTATTTCTGAAATAAATCGAACTATGTAATGATTTTGGTGAAAACCTAAGGAGGATACCTGAAGAATAGGCAACGTTCATCAATAAGAATTTTTGTTTTATTTCTTCCTCCACAAAACTAAATTTTTATTATAAAATGATGATATAATAACCTACATCTATTAAATATAATTATATATTGTTATGTTAATTTCATTACCTACAATTATCTGAACTTCTATCAAATGGGTTATGAAATCATTGTTCATGTGTACGGTGGACTACCACCTCAAAACCGGTATCATTTATTTTTTCATTACCACCTTTAATGGTTGAGTATGATGATGTATATAGAGTATTTATATGGTATTGATAAAATTATTATACTATTTGTTTCATTATAATATATATATATATACTTTCCATTCAGTAGGGGATACGATAAAGTCGTTCGTGTGTATAGTGAAGTACCGCCTCACAAATCGATGTGATTCGTTTAAACTAATGCTTTAAAAGGAAGATAATAAGGATAATTTTAATAAATATATATTAAATACATGACTAAATTGTTATATTAATTACATATTTATCATTTTTAAAGGTTAATATATATTTTCCTTCCATACCTTTTCCCTCAATGTATGAAGCCAACATCATTCATGTACATGTGGACTACTACGTTCATGATGTGATGTGACTCTATATTTTTTTTTCACAACACATGGATTATATGTATAAGTGAATTTAAAAAATTATGTTATTTATTATATTTTTATTATTCTATAATGTTAAAATATTACTTAAATTCTTTCCATAATTATCGTTGAAAAATGGAAACGTTACTCATGTTTACGTACGTCCTACCATTTCCATAATCATAACATACATTATTTCTAAATAAATAAATCATGATTGGTATTAAAAGTATAATTTATGTATATATATAATAAATATATCCATATTTTTATTCTTTATAGGATGTAACTATTAACAAATTAAGTGGAACAAAAATTAAAAATCAAAACATATTAAAAAAACAAGCGGTTATTACTCGAAATGTGACATTAACATGAAATTATTAATAAAAATGTAATAAAATCACATAAGTAGATCATATATGGTATTATTAATATGTCTATTATTATAAAATATAATTATAATAAAATAATATTTATTATACATTAGTTTATAATGTGTATGATCAAATTCGAGACTAAATGTAAGTGGATTTCAAGTCTCACTTTTATTTCTAAGTGACATATTCCATATTACCCACCCATTTCTTTTGTGTGGTTTGTATACTTCCCATTTGACATGTTATATCTTCAATATAATTAATTTCATGATATTTAATGTTTCATTTTATTTTATTCTTTATTTGTGATTATGATTCAAAATATTACTAAAGTGGTAAGGGATTTTTGTAACAACATTCCTTCTTCGAAGAATATGACCATGTTATGATCATATATTCTTTTATGATGTATATATAAAGCCCTTTAGACATGTAATATCATGAATTTTTTTATCATCTTGATATTTTATGTTCCATTTTATGTTATTTATTCATTGTGTTTATGAATCAAAATTACCAATGTGGTAATGATTATATGTTACAGTCTCATCATTTATTGAGATCGTTTATGATTATGTTTATGATGATAAAATCATATTATCCATATCTCAATAAAATAATGAATTTTTATTATCCTTTTATTATTAATGTTACATTCCGTAGTCATGTGTTCAGGTAATATAATGAATATTCATCTAAAAATGTCTAATATCCATGTATAGGAAGTTGGGGTTTCTATAATTAAAGGGTATAATCAATATAGTGGTGATCCAAAAAGTCATCACAATCTCAAAACATCATCATAGAATTTTTTTTTAGTACAACTGATCAATAATGATTTTTTTTGTGATCATAATAGAATCCTTATTAAAGAATGAATAACATTCGGTGTTCTCTAAATGTCTTAAGATAGGAGGAGATAAGAGCACTCTTTTTCTCTTGATTAATTTCTAGGGCTTGAGATAGATCCTTGATCTATCCTTTGTACACAACTAGTATAATTATGGAATGTAATATAATTAGATATTTATTTTGGAAATTTTAGGATTAGAAACTTTCACATGGTCCCTTTCTTAACTCTATAATTTGTAGTTAAAGCAATGTACAACAATTTTAATATAAAAATTATTATTAATCAATTGACATTTGAAAAATTTAAGAATATATAAATAAATATCATTTATATCATTTCCAATCGGGCCACTAATCTCTTCCTGCTTATCTTCCTCATTATTTATTAAACCTATATTAATGAATATTTATTTAATAAATTTCCATGTATTATTCATTGATAAATTGATATTTTTTTGGTTTTCCAAAACATGCTAAAAACTATATTCAATTATTGTAAAACATTCTTATCCATTGGAATTAATTTTGATTAAATCTTGGTGGTCAATTAGACCAAAATAAATTTTATTTATTCTAACTTATTAAATTTGATACTTAAATTTTACTGAGATTGTGGATAAACTTAGTGTGTGACCCTCTAGGCCTCATTCTAAGTGGAATTAGGCCTAATTAAATAAATTCTATGGTTGGTATCTATAAACACGCTAATTTACCCATTGAGAATGAAGGCAAGGTCCCAATGACATCGATTATCCTATGATTGTTTTCCATGTAATATAACCAATTTATAATGATATCTTATATCAAGTATGATGTGTATTGGTGGAATCAACCTATGAGTATGATTTCTCCTTCATTTACACTACAAAAATTAACTTTCCCACTTATAATTATGGCCAAGGATTTATCAATGAAGCTTTATTCCCATCAAAGGGCCCCATATATTAACTTCCATCAAGGGATAGAAGAGATAAATCATTTATCACATTATATATCAATGAAATATCTCTCATGGTGCACCCAATTTATCTTACCTCACCATAAGAATACGTCAACCTAGTTTTCATCAATACATAGAAGTACATGAGTCATGATATCCATTATCTATAACATTAATGTCCAAATATCTAGAAACAAATTTATGTATAGGAACATCTAATGACACATAAACATTTGGATTTCTATTGGGGGTTATATTATCATAATCTCCAGTAATGGAAATTACCAAGGGGTAAAATATGATAGGGTTCCTAAAATTATTATAACTATTCACCCCTAACAGACTATATCATTTTTATACCATTAAATGGTATCATCCAGCTATAGAAATTACATTCAAGAATATTGTCATGAAACCTACTAGTTCTCATCACTATGGTGAACATTAATGAAATTATATTGTGACATATATTTATAGAATATAAAAACATATAGTTTTTATATAGATAATCATCATGATGTCATAAGAAAACATTATTAAAATGTATTAAATTGATATGAATATCTATTATTTGAAAATATAACCAATAGACTCTAACATTTACTAGATCTTATTGACAACACTATTTAGTCCACTAGCTCTCACATAGTACTCATGCCTCTACTGATAAAGAGCCTTCATCAAGGGTTCCACCATTTTTTCTTCTATTAATACTCTACACACTACAACTTTACCTCATTACAAAACATCCCTAAAGAAATAAAACATCCAAAGTATGTGATTTGTACTTTGATGTCACTTAGGATCATTAGGTAGAGTCACCACTACTGTGTTATCACATTAAAAAGTGAACAAATCTACTAATAGGTATCACATCAAGATCACAAAAAATGTTTCAAATATAAACTCTTTCCTTGGCTACATTGGCACCTGTAATATATTCATACTTCACTTTAGAATCGGTGATAATTGGATTCTTTAAAATATTTTAGTTTACATCTCCTCCATTGAGATAAAATACATATACAAAATGTGACATCAAATCAAACTAGTCTATCTTAAAGTTATCATTTGTATAACCCCTGATGAGTAGGTCTTTATGTCACGAAATAATCATGGGTCGACTCTGAACCGGTCACCCGATCCAGTCTGCGACATGTCCTAAGGGGTGTTCCCGATCCCCTAGGATGGAAAAAACTGTTGGGAATCAAAACTATCAAGTGGGAATGATTTGGACTATAAATAAAACACAAGTAAATTAACAAAAACTGAGAGTAAAATTAAAAATATCAGTGAAAAGAGAAAATTAATAAACTACACATACCTCCACGTGACCTTCTAGGTCACCACCCAACTCAAAACAAAGCTCGCTCCAAGAGAGATGTGAAACATGGAGAACCTAAAACTAAAATGATAGAGTAGGAGTGAGAACTGATATGCTCAGTAGGAATTCCAAAATAAACCACACCAGATTCCCGACCTCTAAAATGAAATCCAGTCTTGCTAATTTGGAAATATGATATATAAAAATATGGTTTTCCACTCCTTTAACAAAATAGGTAGCCAAATTTTACTTTTAAGAAAGACCCAAATTATCTATTTTAATTTTCTAAATCAATTACCAAATAATATAAGTCATTGTATTGTACTATTTTTTAATCAAACAAGAACCAAAATAGGTTCTATATAATAAAAAGAAAAGTAAAAGTGTTTTGAGATCAAATAAGCAATAGATCCATAAAATCATGTAGAAACATAAATATATGAAACCATGGGATTTCATAAATATCCATAGAGAGATCCCTAGACGTACTCGGTTTCGAACCCTCTACCGGTGTATGGTGAAGACCCTATGTCAATAACCAACAAGATTCCCTAACCTGGCCTCACTAGTGGCAGAACCCGCCCTGCCTAACAGAAAATCCATAGTGTACCAACCCACTTAATCAAGGTTGATCAACAACTGTCATACAACCCTCTAAAATATTCCCATGAACCCATAGTGGTAATAATTCAGTGTAAGATGGAGGCCCTTGCACATATGACTCATCTTACCAGCCATCACCTGACTTGCCTACCCCGAACACGGAAACCCTATACAATAACCCATAAAAGAATATCTCTCCTATAGAGGTTCCCACCAGATATATATATATATATATATGTGTGTGTGTGTGTGTGTGTGTGTGTTTGTGTATAAAGAAGTACAATTTGTATCCACCAAGGTGCCTATTGGGATGTCACATCGCACGAACTTTTACACCATTTCAAAATCACTTTAAGTTTCCAACCAGGCGTTCACACTTTGAAAGTGACATAAGGTTCCAAACAGGACTTTAAGACCATCATTCCAATATAACACAAAAATATTCCATAAAAAATTCATTTTTAAAATCTATTTCAAATTCTAGGTTAAGAACACACAACAAATAGTAACAAACATGCCTTTATTTTTTTGAATTGTCAAACCATGCCTCCAGGTGCCAAACAAGTCAGGTTTTAAACAACACATTTAACCTAATCTTTTTAGTTTCACAAAATACCCTTCATAACTAGGGAAATTTTAGTAATCTATTTTAAAATACTTAGGACACTGTCATAATTAAAAGAAATTTGTAAGCAGGGTTATACATGTTATGTAAATTAATGGAAAACTAGTCTCTAAGAGGTGAAATCCATTTCACGAAACACATATCCATAACTACATATATAAATTCCACATGAATTTGTACACACCTTTTCTAGAAAAAAATATAAGCAATCATAGAATTCATGTTAAAGGCATGGCATGGAGGACCTACCTAAAAAGGAAGAAATCAAGCCTATGCACTTCATTTCGTGAAGATTTTGACGAAACCTACCCACCCTAACACCCACGTAAATTATGATAAATATATATACCTCTAATCCAATGTTCATGTTTCCCACTCCATGAGGGAATATGAGCATGAATGATATATATATACATATACACATACGTCCCTATGTATGTGTGTGTGTGCACAACCAAGGAGCCACCAAAACATAAATTAATTAACCCAGAGGGGTAAACAATATTGAGAAAACTATGAACCAATTAAGGAACCAATGTTAAATTTGAAAACCAATGAATTTTTAAAGAAACCATGGTACTAGAAGAGAATTTTTTTAAAGTATCATCTTTATTTGAAAGGCACATCTAATGGAAATACATTAATACCAATGAGAGTACAGAAATAAACATTTTCAGCAACACCAATTTCATTAAAAGCAAACACATTGATTCCACATAATCTCAATACAAATGAACATTTTAATGATAAGGATATCTTTCAATAACAACATACAACCCACTACAAAAAAACATGATATTCCACATAAAATCCCAAACCACAATCCAACAACTTTTAACCCAATGATTTGAAGGGGAAACACTACACAAAACACCTAATTTCACTATTGAAACCCAAATTAAATTTAACTATGAAAAATTGACACTTGAAAAGACAAGGATAATTGAAGATTCACTAAGAAAACTATTTTTGACAAAATCAAGTACCATAAAAAACAATAACTTGCTTATGAAACATATTACCAGTGTTAAAATCATGAATAAAAGAATATTGAAACACACAATAATCAAATAAATTTCATTGGAATGGAAAACCAAGAAAAATCATACCTCAATGGCAGGTGACCGTGACGCCACTTAAAATGAAGGATGAAATGAGCATTCTAGTCCATTCGCACACCCCAAAAGCGAGAAAAAATGCAAAAAACCCCTATGATTATGATTTTGACAAATTTAATGAAAAAAACCAAAATGTTTTGAAAGAGAAACCATCATAGGAAGAGGTTACAGGCAAGGGATGTGCATCTAGAGCAATGACCACTGGAGAGGAGGGGAGGGGCATCGGAGTTGGGCAGAGTGGCCGCTGGAGCGATCCGAACAGAGGCCGGAGCTAGGGATCAGGTTCGCCGTTACAAGGGAAGGGAGTAGGGGAGCCAGATAGCGTGATAAGGGGAGGTCGGTAGTCCAGATCACAGACGGGTTAGAGGGAGTGTGGAGTGGTGAGGTTGGAGCTCCGGGAAGGAGGTGTGGTGAGGGGGCGAGGTAGGCCAGAGTGGGAAGGGAGTAACTGGGAAGGGGGGTCATGATGTACCATGATGGAGGGGGATAGGGTTCTCTTGTATTTTTTTGATTTTATAATAATAATAATATTAATAATTTTAATCATATTAATAATAGTAACATGATAATAATAAAAATAAAACCAATAATATAACAATATGAATAATAATAAAAATACCTTTAATAAAATAGTAAAAATTCTAATTTCTTATAATAATAATATTACACTATTAATATTAATAATAATCTTAGTAATAATAATAATATAACAACATAAAAATAAATTTAATAATTATAATGATAACATCCTTATTATTAATACAATAATTTAAATTTTTATTTCATATTTATTATTTTATTTTATATTATTTTATTTTATTTCCATTTCGTTTTCATCAAGATTTATTTATTTCAAGTGGTGGGAAATAGCATGGTCACATGGGCCAGCTGCACAGTACCACCAAATGTGTGATGCCTGCACACTAGTCTGAAACCCACCAAATATGACAAACCACCAAAAATTTAACCCCGTGTTCAACCCGAGCCTCGACCAAAGAACCCACAGACAAGAAATAATAAAATAAAAATAAATTTAACAGTTAGGGTGTGACACTTTATATTCTTTATAAAATAGAAACATATCCTTAGTTAACCTTATATACTTAAGGATATATGTAACACCCCGAGATTTTATGAAAAATATTTTTTTTATTTAATGTCTTGTGTTGTACGTTACACCAAAAGGAGCTTGCACAACACGCATCCTTGACTTGCCTTGCATTACACGCAATCACGACCTTCCTCGATAGCATGTGTAGTACGCAATACCGAGTTTTCACTAAACAACGATATTCTATTAAAATATTATTAAAACTAGCCGTTATGAATAGTAATAACCACTTTTTTAAATTTTGTAAATTTTATTTTTCAAAATGGACTTCATTTTTGTATTCGGAATATCGAAATTATCTTAGGATAAAATTTTGGTACTTTTCGATAACTTTCATATTCTGATGAATAGTGAAAATTACTAAATTTTAATTAAAAACAACTTTTTTTAATAGAAATAATTAATAGTGATAACTTATTAATTTGAGTGGTTTTAAATTATATTTATAATTTATTTTTACAATTTAATACAATGTTGGTCATTGGATGTAATTTCACATTTAAACCAGTTATAAACAAGTGTCAATCTTTTGATAGTTATTATCTCTTAAAAACACGCTATTTGTTTGGACGACGGGAATTAATTTTTAAATTATTAAATGTAACTGATATGTTTTGAATTTGATAAAATAGACATCATTTTTGAATTCATAATATCAAATATAGCTTAGGCCTAATTTTAGGTATTTTTCTGGAAACTTTCATTTTTTGATTAATAGTGAAACCACTAAGTGGTAGTTAAAAAAACTGAATTTTTCATAAAACTTAATTTTACCGCTTCTGTGAGTGGAATTTAGAAAATCCTAGAGACACGGTTAATATCAAGAACTAAAATGTGGTTCAAGAAGATGAAAATTATTTTTGGTGAATAGTATCTTTTGACTTTTTTAACCATGGTTAAAAGTAAATAGGGTAATTAAGGGTGAAAATGATATTATTATTACCCTAACACATGTCCTAATTCTATTAGATAAGTGTAATTCGACCAAAAAAACCTTAGGAATAAAATATGACCATTTAAGCCCACTTGGATTAGATGAGGACATTTATTATTAATTTATTTAAAGAAGGGTTAAAATAGTTAAAATCAATGTTTAATAAGTAAATCATTTTTAATATAGGGTTATACATAAGATAAATTCGACTATAAATAGTCATTATAAATCTAAAAATATTTCCTACATAATGGTATTTTATTTGTAATTTTTATACATTAAATAAATTAATTTATTTATGACACAATGATGATGCTGTAATTATCTTATTAATGAAATATTGACATAATTGATGTTATAAATACCCAAATAAATGTAATTTCTGACTTTTTATGAAATAAACTAATTTTCTAGGTTAATAGGACATTGTATTATTGATTTAATTAACTTTTTTCGAACTAATCATTCTTTTATAAGTTTCACAAAATTCAATTACAAAATAGTGTCAAAATTGACATAAAATAGTTTTTAAAACAAATATTATATTATTAATTGTTATTTTATTCCTAAAAATCTAAGGTTCGGCCAAATGACTTAGATAAGGTTATATATATTAATAATAAACAACTTGGGGTTCGTTTGGATTCTTATAGTAAGTTTATTAACCTTATAGTATAAGAACACTAGAAGACACGGTAAAAGTAAAATTATTTTACTTAATGTTAAATCTAAATGATAAGGTTAAAATAGGAACCTAAACTTGTCTAAATTCAATTGGATGAGAGGATTTCGACCCATCCCCCCCCCACCCTTATCTTTGAAATGAATCAATTTGGAGCTATTTAAAATCGAATTTGACTTTATAATAAAATAATAGTTTTAGTTATTCCAAAGGTGCCCCTCTCCTCTCTTATAAAAGGGTACCTCCTCCCTCTCTTCTTCACACCACATTGAGCCTTCAATCTCGGCCAAACCCTGCCAAATTATCTTCTCCACTTCCCTAGAAACATCCTAGAGGTCCTGTTCTTCTTCAAATACCAATTTCAGTGCCCTAAGAGGAAGACTCAAAGAGGCGCTTCAAAGAAGAGGTAATGTCCGCTACCGATTCTTTCATCTTTATTTCTTCTTCGACTTCTTCTACTTAGGTTGTTTCATTATGAAGTAATAACATCAGTATCACTTATATAATTATATGTTATTATATTTATGAAACAACCTTATTTCACCATCTATCCATCCTACGTAAAACGAAATCACCACGCGTGCGTACGTACGGAATACCGTCTCTACATAGTGGTGTAATCTATTTTCCACCACCACCTTACTTGGATGTGTATAATGGTGTAAAAAATAACTATATATGATTATTGTTAAGTGATATTGATTCTGAAATAGTATACATACACTCCATTACAATTCCACGATCATGAGACCGATATCATCGCTCGTGCATACGTACGGACTACCGTCTCCATGACGCGATGAGATTCATTCTCCACGTTAACCATTCATGAATGATTATAAAGTATATATAATAAGTAATCATGAAATATATGAAATAATAATGATACTGGATTTATGTGTATATATATGTATGTCATCTACTTAATTCCATTCAACTCAATAAGAAAAAGAAAACAGCGTTCATGCGTACGTACGGTCTACCGTCTCCATGAACGGTGTATTTCTTTCCATTTTCTGATCTATTATATATATATATATTCTGAATATATATTATATATAAATAATGTTTTATATTCTCGAATTAAGTAATCATGATCTGTCTAATCATATGAATAATTACAAGTCAAAACACTGACGAACAATGAAACGATTTTACCCAAAACGCTATTTAACACGGAATTTACAAAAGAACGGGTAATATAAAGCCATAAGTGAACCATATATGATATCATAACAATGAGTATGATTCTGGAAAAAGTCAATGACATTATTTAAATCATCATAAAGGAGGTTTCGACACATACGAAGCAAATCGGACCTAAGGTAAGGGAAAATATCAAAATCTCATTTTTATCCGAGATTGTTTATACTTTGGAATTTATTGGGATATATTTTATCATCAACATCCATGTTTCCTCAATATGTAATATTATTTCTATTCACCTACAATTTTTTAAATCCTATTTTACCCTTCGGTGAGTTTTTAGTAAAAGATATGAAAGGAATCTTTTTTCATTTTTTGTACGAGGTACTTTTTTGACGTTTCCGACAAAAGTACGAGAAGAATGTTTTTTAACTTATACGGCATGAATGGATTTTTAAAACATTAATTCCAAGAAGCTTCCATTACAAGTTTTCAAGTTTATTTTTAATCAACTTCTTTTAGTTTAGAATTTTATGACATGTTAAGAAAGGAAATGTGTTTTTGAAGTAGAAAGGATATTTTACTCAAGAATGGAGTTCAAGTGTTTAATCAAAATTATTTTCCATCTAAGATAATAAAGGGTTCTGATTCTATCCCTATTATTACATGGATTTTATTATATTGTGATGGAAATATTTTTATGAATTCCTTTATCCTATATGAATTGTTTTATGATGTCATGATGTTTAAGATTCCCATTTTTATTACATGGGTTATGCTATGATGTATTGTTTATGATTTTGTGGCACACATAAGAATGGTGTCATTATGAGATGGGTGGGACCTATATCTACCTCCAATGCATTGGGTAAAGATTTTATATCTCATGAGATAGACATGGCTGGAACGGTAGGTTATACCGGTTTAGTGAAACGGGACTGAAATGAGGAGTGAACTCGGTTCAAAAATGGACTTTGTCCACTAAGATAGTCTTGGAAAGGAGTCTTGACTAATAAGAAATGATTCTCTATGATTATGTGTGTATTCCACAAAGATTCATGTTTTAAGTTATGACTATTGGGATTACATTTCACTACTATGATTTATCCCATGTTATGAAATTATGATCTCTTTTGCAGGTTAAGATTTCCAAAAGATATGTTCTTATGAATATGATGTGATTGATATTTCTTTTTTTACCCTTACTTAGCATTTGAGCTCACCCTTTTATGTTTTCTTTTCCCCAGGATATAAAGAATGGTTTTAGGTAAGAAAAAAAAGGAAGATCTTTATAGGAGATGTTGAAGATCTCTCACCATGATTAGATGATTACATTCCGAGTTTCCAAAGACACTAAACTATTACGGTCCTTGTGTGTGTGTTTTTGTAATGTACTATGTATTCCGGAAAACTAATGTAATGTCCATGTACGTCAAGCTTTGGGTATCTAGATTTGGTATCAAAGGAAAGGTTTAGTTAACCTTTGGAAACTAGGATGCGAAAACGTTAGTGAAATCCCTAATGATATTTCTAAGGTATGTTTAGGGATGTCCCTAAGGATAAGTATACATATAGGATACAGTCCTAGAAATAGGATAACGATCATAGAATTTAACCTAAGATGTTAGATATTGAGGATACTTCCCCTTTATTATGTTGTTTTCCCTAGCATGATCTTTGCCTCTCACACTATTCTTTTTGGGTTTTAGACGATGGCTGGAACCCGAAGGAACCGTGTTGATCAATGCAATGGACAATGCAATTATTGTCCTCCTAAACAAACAAATGTTATGGGAGAAGGAGTGCAAAATCTTATTTCTATACTTACAAAAGCTATGAATCATTCTTGACATCCAAATGAGCAGAGAAGGGAACAATATTCTATTGAGTCCTTCATGAGGCAATGTCCACCTTCTTTCAGTGGGTCTTCCGATCCACTTGTTGCTGAACAATGGATCAGTACCACTGAAAAGATATTTTCAGTTCATCAATGTTCTGAACATGATAAATTCATCTTAGCAGTATATCGTTTGGAAGGTGAAGCTGATCAATGGTGGAATCTTATCCATAATACGAGGCCAAGAGATGAAATTGAGTTCATGGAAGGGGACGAGTTCAAGAACTTGTTTTTCAGTAAGTACTTCCCTTGTATTCTTCGAACAAAGATGGAAAAGGAATTTCTTGAGCTGAAGCAGAAGGATGATGAATCTGTTGTTATATATGAAGTGAATTTTACAAGACTTGCAAGGTAAGCATATGGCATTATCATCCAACCTGAAAGTAAAGTTGATCGATTTTTCAGTGGCTTAAAACCAAGTCTTCGAAGGGCATTAGCTATAAGAGACTTCAATAGCTATGAAGAAATTGTGCGTTGTGCTATCAAGGTAGAAATGGAAGTTGGTGTTACATATCCATCTCATGGTTTTGACAAGAAATGAAAGATGGAGTTCAAGGAGAAATCTCATAATAATGGTGAAAAGAAGATGAATGTTTCCTTATGCACAAAGTGTGGAAAGAAGCATGGTGGAGATTGTCTTAAAGGGACTAGAAAATGTTTTCAGTGTGTAAAAGAAGGTCATCAAGCAGCCGAGTGTCGATGTAATGGAAAAAGGGTTTCTAATGATGTGAATAAAGCAAACACTGTAAAGAACGCACCACCAACACTTCAATGCTTCAAGTGCAAGGAAATGGGGCATTATGCTAATAAATTCCCTAATCCAAGGGTTAGTGATGATCGACATGAGCAACCACTTAAGGAAAATGACAAAGGGAAGTCACATGCGATCACCATTGGCGATGTTGAATATGACAACGATGTGGTGGAATGATTAAGTGTTTATGTAATGGGATTCCAGAATAATGTTGTATATAGTATCGTGGAATATTGGAATATTTATGTTTTGGTCTATTGTGGTTTTCAATAATTTTATGGCATCGGTAACCATGAAAAGTGATTGAAATATTTTTGTAAAGAAGATGATATGCACATAATGAAGGGATAAAGAGAATCTAATATGTTTGACAGTATTCACGAGCTCATGAATGATATAAGGACTATTTGATATCATGGTTTGAGGAAATAGAATTTTGAGGATTTTCGTATGTGGAAAGTGTTAACTTTTAACCGCATTCATATTTTCACTAAGGTTCAATGGATATTCATTCTTCAAGAGAATACATGATTAAGGTATTCACATGTTTGTAATTTGACCAACAAGATATATCTTATGATATATGGGGGATAAATGATGACATTCACGTGATCATTTTCTTTATACTATGAGCTTGGACCGAAGTATTTTAGATAATCCTAAAGATTGGAATGGATTATGTCGGACATAAGTTAGTATTGTTTAAGGATACAACTTTTTTTGTTATTGTTGAGGGTATGTTATAGTAATATAGCTTTAGAAAAAGGACAACCTGCAGGATGGGCGATAGCCCATCGCATCGGACAAGGATGTGGGAGTCGAACCCACAACCGAAGTGCGACTGGCCTTTATCGCCTACCAATGGCCTATAGGAAGTCCCTGTTTAGTAGAAACTAGTTTTATTATATTAAGTAGTATGATATATGAAGTATAAGTCCATTTTAGGAACCATATATGATTAATCTCACTATAGATGGACTTATGTATTTTTTGATAACTTTTCTAACCTTTTGTTTGAAAAAGATGGAATGACCCATCATTATATCACATGATCTGCTATCACATCACAAATGACAAATTCAACTTAATTTATTTAATAGATGAAGTGGAAATTGTCCAAAGAAGGACCAACAGTGAGACTATACCGAAATCACGAAAGTATTTCATCTAATTCCAATTTCACCAACTTTAGGGAAACGATATTGAAAACCAAAAATTTTGTCCTAGTGATCTTATATCTGATGAATCAGATGGTACCTTAGATCGTCACAAATTTATGGCTTTTTGATTGCTGGCTTTTCCATAGCCATGTTCTCTACCACTCCCCATCAGAGCATGATGGTTAGATTTCTCTTCCATATCCATATTTCCACCTATGTGGAAACCCGGTGATTAGTTTATTTGGGTAACCATTACATTTCATACTTTTGTTTTTAAAGATTGGTTTTGGTATTCCATTTTACGATGTGGGTTTCTATCAAAGAAAATTTCGAATAGTAAACCATTTATAACACCGACGAATTTCGAGGGCGAAATTCATTTTAAGGGGGGTAGAATGTAACACCCCGAGAGGTTATGAAAAATATTATTTTTATTTAATGTCTTGTGTTGTACGCTACACCAAAAGGAGCTTGCACAACACGCATCCTTGACTTTCCTTTCATTACACGCAATCGTGACCTTCCTCTATAGCGTGTGTAGTACGCAATACCGAGTTTTCACTAAACAACGATATGCTATTAAAATATTATTAAAACTAGCCGTTATGAATAGTAATAACCACTTTTTGAAATTTTGTAAATTTTATTTTTCAAAATGGAATTCATTTTTGGATTCGGAATATCGAAATTAGCTTAGGGTGAAATTTTAGTACTTTTCGATAACTTTCATATTCAGATGAATAGTGAAAATTACTAAATTTTAATTATAAACAACTTTTTTAATAGAAATAATTAATATTGATAAATTATTAATTTGAGAGGTTTTAAAGTATATTTAGAATATATTTTTACAATTTCATACAATTTTGGTCATTGGATGTAATTTTCACATTTAAACCAGTTATAAACAAGTGTCAATCATTTGTTAGTTATTATCTCTTAAAAACACGCTATTTGTTTTGAGGATGGGAATTAATTTTTAAATTAGTAAATGTAACTGATATGTTTTGAATTTGATAAAATATAAATAATTTTTGATTTCATAATATCAAATATATCTTAGGCCTAATTTTTGGTATTTTTCTGGAAACTTTCATTTTTTGATGAATAGTGAAACCACTAAGTGGTAGTTAAAAAAACTGAATTTTTCATAAAACTTAATTTTACCGCTTCTGTGAGTGGAATTTCGAAAATCCAAGAGACATGGTTAATATCAAGGACTAAAATGTGGTTCAATGAGATGAAAATAATTTTTGGTGAATAGTATCTTTTGACTTTTTTTTACCACGGTTAAAAGTAAATAGGGTAATTAAGGGTAAAAAGGATATTATTATTACCCTAACACATGTCCTAATTATATTGGATAAGTTTAATTCGACCAAAAACAACCTTAAGAATAAAATATGACCATTTAAGCCCACTTGGATTAGATTAGGACATTTATTATTAATTTATTTAAAGAAGGGTTAAAATAGTTAAAATCAATGTTTAATAAGTAAATCATTTTTAATATAGGGTTATTCATAAGATAAATTCGACTATAAATATTCATTAGAAAGATAAAATAATTTCCTACATAATGGTATTTTATTTTTAATTTTTATACATTAAAAAATTTAATTTATTTATGACACAATGATGATGAAGTGATTATCTTATTAATGAAATATTGACATAATTTATGTTATAAATACCCAAATAAATGTAATTTCAGACTTTTTATGAAATCAACTAATTTTCTAGGTTAATAGGACAAGTTATTATTGATTTAATTAACTTTTTTCGTACTAATCATTCTGTTATGAGTTTCACAAAAATCAATTACAAAATAGGGTCAAAATTGACATAAAATAGTTTTTAAAACAAATATTATATTATTAATTTTTATTTTATTCCTAAAAATCTAAGGCTTGGCCAAAGGACTTATATAAGGTTATATATATTAATAATAAACAACTCGGGGTTCGTTTGGATTCTTATAGAATGTTTACTAACCTTTTAGTATAAGCACACTAGAAGACATGGTAAAAGTAAAATTATTTTACTTAATGTTAAATCTAAATGATAAGGTTAAAATAGGAACCTAAACTTTTCTAAATTATATTGGATGAGATTCTTTCGACCCATCCCCACCTTATATTCTAAATGAATCAATTTGGAGCTATTTAAAACCAAATTTGACTTTATAATAAAATAATAGTTTTTGTTATTCCAAAGGTGCCCCTCTCCTCCCTTATAAAAGGGCACCTCCTCCCTCTATTCCTCACACCACTTTGAGCCTTCAAGCTCGGCAAACTCCTGCAAAATTCTCTTCTCCACTTCCCTAGAAACATCCTAGAGGTCCTGTTCGTCTTCAAATACCAATTTTAGTGCCCTAAAAGGACGACTCAAAGAGGCGCTTCTAAGAAGAGGTAATGTCCGTTACCGATTCTTTCATCTTTATTTCTTCTTCGACTTCTTCTTCTTAGGATGTTTCATTATGAAGTAATAAAATAAGTATCAATTATATACTGATATGTTATTATAATTTTGAAACAACCTTATTTCACCATCTATCCATCCTACGGAAAACGAAATCACCGCGCGTGCGTACGTACGGAATACCGTCTCCACGCCGTGGTGTAATATATTTTCCACCACCACCTTACTTGGATGGGTATAATCGTGTACATAATAACTATATATGATTATTGTAAAGTGATATTGATTCTGAAATAGTATACATACACTCCATTACAATTCCACGACCATGATAACGATATCATCGCTCGTGCGTACGTACGGACTACCGTCTCCTTGACGCGATGAGATTCATTCTCCACGTTAACCATTCATGAATGATTATAAAGTATATAAAATAAGTAATCATGAATATATAGGACATAATAATGATACTGGATTTATGTGTATATATATGTATGTCATCTACTTAATTCCACTCAACTAAATAAGGAAAAGAAAACAGCGTTCATGCGTACGTACGGTCTACCGTCTCCATGAACGGTGTATTTCTTTCCATTTACTGATCTATTATATATATATATATATATTCTGAATATATATTATATATAAATCATGTTTTCTATTCTGGAATTAAGTAATCATGATCTATGTAATCATATGAATAATTACAAGTCAAAACACGGACGACAAATGAAACGATTTTACCCAAAACACTCTTTAACATGGAATTTACAAAAAAAACGTGTAATATAAAGCCATAAGTGAACCATATATGAAATAATTACAATGATTATGATTCTGGAATAAGCCAATGACATTATTTATATCATCATACAGGAGGTTCTGACACATACGAAGCAAATCGGACCTAAGGTAAGGGAAAATATCACAATCTCATTTTTATCCGAGATTGTTTTTACTTTGGCATTTACTGGGGTATATTTTATCATCCACACCCATGTTTCCTAAATATTTAATATTATTTCTATTCACCTACACTTGTTTAAATCCTATTTTACCCTTTGGTGAGTTTTTAGTAAAAGATATGAAAGGAATCTTTTGTTGTTTTTCGTACGAGGTACTTTTTTGACTTCTCTGAAAAAAGTACGAGAAGAATGTTTTTTTAACATATACGACATGAATGGATTTTTAGAACATTATTTCCAATAAGCTTCCTTTACAAGTTTTCAAGTTTATTTTTAATCAACTTTTTTTAGTTTAGAATTTTATGACATGTTAAGAAAGGAAAAGTGTTTTTGAAGTAGAAATTATATTTTCCTCCAGAATGGAGTTCAAGTGTTTTATCAAAATTATTTTCCATATAAGATAATAAAAGGTTCTATTTATATCCCTATTATTACATGGATTTGATTATGTTATGATGGAAACATTTTTATGAATTCCTTTATCCTATATGAATTGTTTTATGATGTCATGATTTTTAAGATTCCCATTTTTTTACTTGGGTTATGCTATGATGTATGGTTTATGATTTTGTGGAACACATACGAATGGTATCATTATGAGATGGTTGGGACCTATATCTCCCTCCAATTCATTGGGTAAAGATTTTATATCTCATGAGATAGACATGGCTGGAACGGTAGGTTATACCGGTTTAGTGAAACAGGACTGAAACGAGGAGTGAACTCGGTTCAGAAATGGACTTTGTCCACTAAGATAGTCTTGGAAAGGAGTCTTGACTAATAAGAAATGATTCTCTATGATTATGTATGTATGCCACAAAGTTTCATGTTTTATGTTATGACTATTGGGATTACATTTCACTACTATGATTTATCCCATGTTATGAAATTATGATCTCTTTTGCAGGTTAAGATTTCCAAAAGATATGTTCTTATGAATATGATGTGATTGATATTTCTTTTGTTTACACTTACTGAGCATTTGAGCTCACCCATTTATGTTTTCTTTTCCCCAGGATATAAAGAAAAGTTTTAGGTAAGAAAAAAAGGAAGATCTTTATGGGAGATGTTGAAGATCTTTCACCATGATTAGATGATTACATTCCTAGTATCCAAAGACACTAAACAATTATGGTCCTTGTGTGTGTGTTTTAGCAATGTACTAAGTATTCCGCAAAAGTAATGTAATTTCCATGTACGTCAAGCTTCGGGTCTCTACAATATACATTAAATTAGTCCAGTTGTAGGATCTCAGACTTCATGGTGGTATGATCTTGTTTAAATTGTGGTTTTAATTCCTTAATGACTTCCAATTACATGTTTACCGAGTGTATAAGGATGCTTAAGAGAGTACCAAGGGTTTGTGACATGAAATAAAGAGAACAAAGGATATCTAATGCATGTTTCACACTTGGTGAATGATTATGGGTAATCATGCTTCCAAATGGTGTTATCCTGGAGGAGGGGTGCATGGTTAAGTAAATCATACAAGGGGGGGACCATGAAAATATGGATAGAGCTATCCTGTACGGTTGGAACATGGGTTGTTAAACTGTGGAGTGTTCCCCAGATAACCATGTGGCTGGAACCCCTCTTGGATATAGGCAAGTACATAGTTAGTGTACGGTATGGAAAACCGTGTGGCTAACCCATACGCCCCATTAAAAGTGGGTTTTACCATTTTAACCCCTCAGGATTTTATGTTTTCTACTAGATATCTTCATCCATTTCTTCACCAGAAATCCTAAAAATGAACTAAAACGACCAAGGCTATCCAAGGATCGATCTCCTTCATTTCTAGGCTATTTGAATTGTTGTTGGGTATGGATCGAAGCTCTAGGTGATTCTAAATCTTTTCCAAACTCTGATTTCAGAATTAAGGCTTTTGGTTTTGTTCTTCTCCTTAAAAATTCTTAAAACACCCTTTTTCTAGTGGATTAGAGGTCACAGATTCAAAGGGTTTTTGAATCCACGTTAATGGTTGAGGTTAAGCATGAGTTCATTTTCAGAATCATGGTAGGTTATCTACATGTTATATCCCATAGTCTTGTTGTGGATTTGTGTTTATGAGGATGTGTTTTGGTTTCTCTCTTATTGTAAATTTGATTCCTTTAGTGAGATTTGTTAAAATGGTTGGCTAAATGATGAATTGAACCTCTCATGATCCTCATTGGATGAATCACGATTGATTAGTCCAGTTTGAGGCCACCAATGTGGTGTTCCAACATTCCCTAACATAGAGAATTGTGATGTTAAGCCTAGTATTGACTTGAGATGATGTAGATCACATGATGAACATATTGATATGTTAGATTAAACCATAAAAATTCACCAATAGTAGCCATGTCTAGTTGTTTCCAAGGGAACAAGGGATTGTTTGGAATGATTTTAAAAATGGATAAATGGATTAATGTGAATATATCAAATGGATTATGAATTTGTAATGGAAATGCATAAATTTATTAAGTAATATGAAAGGATGAATGTGTCATATGAGTTAATATATAATACTTGTTGATTATATTAAATAGGATAAGGCAGAAAAAGGGAAATGGGATAAATTTATTTTTCTGAGTAAATGGTAAATGTTCTAATTGGTTAAGGATTGATGAAAATTCATTTTTTTTATGAAATTTTAATCATAAATGTTATGATTATTTTTTGTTTATGGTGTGTGATATAGTTTATGTGGTAAATGGTCAAATAAGAATATTCATATGGCTTGGTAGTAGTTGGGTATGATAATTGATGATCTACACCCACATTTCATGTTATATTATGGCTCTAAACACCACTCATATAATTCATGGGTTATGGAAGGGGATGAGGCACCATACCCTAACAATTTCATTTGATGAGACTACCTTGATAAAGGATCCAAGGTAAGTGTTTTGTTTTTTGATTTTGAGTTTTTTATACCTTGTGAGATAAGGAAATTGACTTATTCACTAATGAATGGAAATTTATTATCTTAGGTTATAGTGTAAATGATGTAAATTATTTACCCACGATATAACTGATGAAAATGGAATGAATAAAGACAATGGTTAATGTGAATATTGTTAACTAATGTTACCTGAGTTATCTGTTGTTTATCTTCTCATTTATTTTTCACCTACATGCACTGCTCATTTAGACTATTTGTTTTGTAGACACATACTGAGTTGTACTCACACCCTGTTCAAGCCTCCATTGGGTACCTGAGAAGATTTAATGTTTACAATTTAGCACAAGGTTAAATGCCATATTCTTGGAAGTTGAGTTGGCCATGGGATGTGTATGGTTGAGGATCCGGACATGGAGACAAGACCCATTTTTTGGATTTATCTATTTGTTTTTATTTTGGGTATTTCATCACTTTTGGTACTATTAGAATGACATGGAATATTTAATTTTCGGTTGTGGTTATACACTGTTGGGGAATTTTTTAGTAATGAATGATGCTAGTTTATTTATTATTATTCCTTTATTTTACATGTATTCTTCTATGAGTTAATTTGATAAACATGGTATAATCTACCCATGTGATCTAGTAGTCCCTAGCTGGTAGTCATAATCCTCTGGAAGAATGGGAGGTTCACTTGTGGTTTTGTAAAGACCCATCTCGGGGTACTAGTTTTGTGGTTGTGGATTGAGGATGTTACAAATTGATATCATAGTTTTTTTATATTCCTTACTTTTTGGGAATGGTAGAGAGAAGATTAAGAGGGGCTGGGTCATGGAAATGAGCTCATACATTAGGTTAGGTAACCCATGTACGAGGAAAAATCCAAGTTCCCAAGATGTGAATTATTTATCTAGATATATCTTGTTTCAATTCACTGATATTTTACTATAGGATGATGCACTTATTGTGTGATGATATTATTTTATGATATTTCCCGCATTAATTTAATGGAATGAGGATGTGAATTTATGAAACATTATACTAACCTAAGAATATAGGTGACATGATTCATGATAGCCCACACAAGATGGGTGTATGGGATATGAAGGGTAGGATGCATTTTAATATCTTGAAAATATTAAGAAAATGGTTTCCCATAGAGATGATACAAAAGTATAAAAGGAAAGAATGTAAAAGAATGGTTAATTAATTGTTCTTAATGATGGTTTTGAAGGAGTTAAAATATTAGTTGTAATCGCATGAATATTGGAAAAGTGCCTAAAATAGATATTTTCATTGTGAAAGTGGAAATAGTTTGAAAATGGTTGTATAATTTAAGACATGTGACTATGTGGGTTTTTTTCCACCATGTCAGCCATGACCCATGGTAGGGATGGTTGAGGGTGGTGTTCTAGGTTTGATGATGTCTGTAGGGATAGAGTATGTGAAATGGGTTGTTTATGGATAACGGTGAGCCTTATTTAATATAAATTCTAAAAGATTTATGTTAAATCTTCTAAGACATGTGTTTGGAATTATAGAGAAATGCCACCAAAATTATGAGTGATGGTTGGGTGATAGGAGGATATTAATGAGAACTATCCACTAGTAGTAGAGAAAGACAATTTGTTGGTCCATTATTATCAACGGTAAGATATTTTCTATGAATTTTTTTCTCATTTTATTCAGATGGTGGAAAGGGACCTAGGGTGGGTAATTCCAAGTATGTTTAATCAGACCAGAGAGTTTCAGTTGCAGAACCCACCATTTTTTCTGAGAGGTTATACTCATGGAAGTAACGTTCTAGATGATATCAATCCAGATTATTTTGGATCAATTATTGAATCCTCTTGAAAAGAGATTCAACTTGACAGTATATATGTTGCGAGGATATGAAAATAACTAGTGGAAATATTTGGTTCAGACTCATCAGGAAGATGGTATGTCTTGAAAAGTTTTCTAGGAGAGGTTTTTAGAGAATTTCTATCTAGATACCTTGATGTTAGAGAAGGCTGTAAAATTTATAAGGTTGACCTAGTGAACTATGTCAGTGATGGATTATGTGGGCTATTTCACAGATTTGCAACACTTTGTTCCAATGTTGGAAGGGTAATAGACCAAGATAACAAGATTCTTATAGGATTTACATACACATAATATTATGTCTAAGGTTAATATCTTCTAATTAAAGAGGTTTCTATAAGTGGTGGATCATTCCATTATTTTATAAGGGAACGTAAGGTAGGATTTATGTGTTGAGTTTGTGGTTTTAGTTGGATGAGCCAATGGTGTGCCTTCCAAGGACAAGAATTTTCATTTCTATAATATTCACTACGGTGTAAGGGAGGGTCAGTTCTAGTGAGTTCGGCATACATGTCATGTAATGTCCATTGTATGCCTATAGACCTTTGGGTCATGTATTGACCTTCTGGTCATGTTGGGCCTTGTGTATTGGCCATGCAGGTCATGTGAGGGTTCCCTTTAAACCCCTACAAAGGGATTATCCATTATTAAATAAAAAAATGGCCATAGGGTCATTTTGGGGGGAGTGAGCAGAGTAGTCATAAGAGATGATCAGCCTCTCAAGGTGGTGACATGGTCTTTTTCTATCAGTGTGTAAAGTCAGGGTGCATGCATGGCTAGTGCCCCTGAACACCGGTTGAGTTCCAAGCATGTCAAAAAATGGGGCATGTGTAGAGGTTCTGTAAGAACCCTAGAAAACTAATCATAGATGGAGGATCAAGGTTGATGTTGAGTGCAAGAAGGGGGTAAGTTACCCCATTCCATGTAGATATTTGGATCTCTAATGGTTGTTCTAGTAGCGATGGTTGGCCTAGTACTTTAGAACAATAGTGTCCATATGAGTAGGGAATTGCAACACTTGGAACCCATAAGGGAGCCCAGGGTAAATTGGTAGGTCAGCTCCATGCAGTTCAGTCAACACCAGGAGGTGTTGAGGCTACATCATCCACTATTCGAGGTATGATTCTTGTGGCCTCTATTCTTGATAATGATTTATTTGATATAGGTGCCTCACACTATTTCACGTTTTCCCAGTTATAGGGTGTGTTAGATCTAGTAGTGGAATGTATGTGTGGGGTTCTATCAATTGAGGTAATATCCATGTTTTTTAATCCTATGTCTCGAATAATGGAGAGCGGTGGAACGGGATGGAACCCTAGAGAGTCTCATCTTCTACGGTGACAATGGCGGCGACCACGAAGGATCCTCCCCCACCTGCGGGGGAGGGATCCTGATCAAGGAATGCGGCGTCCCCTTTCCATCCCTTTTCCAACCCTGAACATCTTCCGCGATTCCCGAAAGTTGTGATAGGGCCGAAGGTGCCGGAGCTCGTCGATGGCTGCCCAAATCTCCAGATTTCAACCTCGGAGTTCAATGAGGCCTTCGGGCTTCAGAAGTTCACCCTAATCACAAGGTTCAAACACTGAAGGCCATCAGTCGATGCCTTTGATAGATTCGTCTTCGCTTCTTGGGACCTCCAGGAGCGGGCAACGGTGGGATTGCTCGATAAGCATCATATTATGATCTGATTTTCTTCAGAAGAGGACCTCATATACAGCTGGTCTAAGGCACCCCGGCGTTGCAATAGCGATCATTTTTTCTTGTTTCGGTGGTCGTTCGATTTCCACAAGAACCGTGACTCGGCGTCCGCAGCAACTTGGGTTAGTTTCCCTAACCTTGTAGTGCCATTTCAAAACCCCTCTATTATCCGTATTCTCGGCAACCTCCTTGGTCGGTACCTTTGTTCGGATAGCAGAACGACAGCAGTCTATCACCCGGTTTGCCCGAGGATATGCGTAGAGATGGATGTGTCTAGGGTTCCTTTTGAATACATTTGGATTACAATCGGAGCAGAATACCGGTGCTGGCAGAAAGTTATCTACGAAGGATGGACGTATTTTTGTTCATCGTGTAATCGGTTGGGGCACGCCGCTGAGTTCTGTCACCGGAGACCTTCAACGTTGGAGAGTAGGGGTTTTTTCTTGCATTTGAGGGATAATAGTCTTAGGGATGGGCAAAACACCTCTCGGTCAGCGGGCAGTGGTCAAGCTCCACAGGTTTGTGATCAGGTGCGACTTGTGGAGAGGCGCGAACGGGTAGTGAGGCAGAGGGCATATTTGCAGCGGGTGTGGAGGAGGCGCGAATAGGTATTGAGGTATAGGGCTTATTTGCAGTAGGTGTGGAGGAGGCGTGAATGGGTAGTGAGGTAGGGTGCAGTTTCGTTGCGGGTGTGGAGACCATTGACGCGATTGTGGAAGCTCAACAGATCAATCCATTGGTGGTGGATGTGTTCAGTAGGATGAAAAGAGACTTGGTCAGTCCCTCCAGCCGGGGTGCTGAAGATGGTGGAGGAGGTTACCAGCCAGGGGCGATGCAGGCGGAAGACCAGAGGAATGGAAATAAAACAGTTCTGGAGCAGACACCGGGTGAAGGGAAGTTAGACACCGCTGGTTTAGTGGATGAGAGGGCATTGGTAGGCAGTGCGAAGATAAGAAAGGGGAGGCAGGGGCCTAAATTCAATGACGCTATTCTAGACAGAGGTAGGAAAGAAGGAGAACCGAGTGCACTTACCTTGAGGAACATATTTGAAGGGCTTTCAGAGGAGTGTTCTGAGCTCATTAGTGGAGGAGAGGAAGATGGAGCTAATGGGATGGCTATCAGCCGGAGTATACACCGACACTCTGCTGATGAGGCTCTAAGCCCGAAGAGCACTAGGGGTCCTAGAAGAAGGAAGGGGAGGAAGGGTTCTCCTCACTACCTCCTCCTATGAAGACTCGCTCGGCGAAGATTATGGATGACAGGAGAACTCCGGTAGAACCTCTGAGTCATTTGAGACCGGGGGAATAGGATTGTCAGCCCTTGGTCTTGATCTTATGCTCTGAAGAAGAAGAAATTGAATAGGTACTATTGATAAATGCTACTGAGGATGAGACTTCCAGGATGATGGGGAGATATCTTGAGGTTCTCATAACGGAGAATCAATATTCTTGGATCGACAAACAGGACTCAATTTTGGTTGGCAGATTCAACCTTGGGAAGATCAGTGTAGAGGAATACATCCAGACTTAGGATCAACTTGTGCCAGCCTTTGAGAAGCGGCTATTGGAAGACGTAGAATTAATCCTATCATCCTTAACATGGAAGCTGTTTAGGGAAACATAGATGGGTAATATTAAATTTATCACTAGTGACATTGTTTAAGCTTATGGTTTTGGTTGGCTCGTGTGAGTGTTTGGTCTGTGTTAGCCGTGGTTGCTTCGGGTTCCATGCAGTTCAGTTTTCTTGTTTCCAGTATGCTTTTGGACTGCTTCGAATGAGGATCAGTGCACTAAGTCTTCATTGATGCAGGTCGCTTGGAATTGGATTCTTGAGAGGGTATGGCTTCGCCATCGGTTCTGTGCCCTTGCTTTTACAAGGGACTGCTTGCCGAGGGGTCCTGTGTTGGTGAAGGGTTTTTATTGGCACACTTGCTGGGTTAGAGCAGTCCAATTGTTTGTTTTGGTTTTATGTGGTTTCTCACTTTCCCTTTGAAAATTGTTTTGATAATAAAAAGTAATTTTCAGTAGGGTTCTATCAATTGATACACCATTAGGGGTGTAGGAAGAAAATATTAATCAATCTAAGGGGTGTTCTCTTGATGTTGGTGGGAACCATTTCCTATGGGACATTTTTTTTCTTGAAATGTCACATTTCAATATGATTTTGGGTATGGCATGGCTAGTGTTGAACGAATTCTATAATGACTATTACCATTGTTGGGTAACATTCACTTCTCTTAAGGGAGACAAGTTTGTCCATCGTGGAGAATGATAAATCTAGGCAGGCTGTGTAGGGCTAGTTTTTTAGCAGTTGGTCGAAATAAAAAACCAAGTGGAATATTTTATTCCTGATAATGGGGGAGTAGATCTTTTCGTCATTCCTCCTGTGGTTGATCAGTTTCAGGATGTATTTCCTAATGACATATTTAGGCTTCCACAAAAGAGAGATGTTGAGTTCACAGTAGAGTTTCTAGTCAGAGAAGAACCAGTTTCCATCCCACCATATAAAATGTCACTAACAAGACTCTGGGAACTAAAAATTCAGCAGGAGGAATTGGAGAATAAATGGTAAATTCACACTAGTATATCACCTTGGGGATCCCCAATGTTTTTTACCAAGAAAACTAATGGATAATTGCGGTTATGTGTCAATTATAGGATTCTAAATTTTTTTATAGCTAAGAACTGATACACTCTTCCCCAAATCGATGTCCTTTTTTTACAATTTGAGGGTTGAGTCAGTGTTCTTCATGATTGATCTGAGATCAGGGTATCATATGCTAAGGGTTATACCATCTAATGTACCACATAACTCCTTTAGAAGAATATATGGGATATATGAGTTTATTTTGATGTTTTTCGGTTTGACCAATGCATAAGTAGTGTTTATGTTTCTAATAAACTGATTCTTTCAAACATACCTAGATCAGTTTGTAGTTATCTTTTTTGATGAAATATTGGTGTATTCTAAGACTCATAAAGATCAATCCGAAAAAATTCGACATCGTCTTGAGTAAATTAAGAGAGCATAGGATATATTCCCAGATATCCAAGGGTCAATTTTGGATTAATAAGGTGAAATTTATGGGTCAGATCATCTTATAGGAAGGCATGCCAGTGGACCTAGAGAAATGGAAGACAATTGGTTCTTGGGAGAAACCAAGACCATTTTTAATAGGGTAAAATTATTATTTTTCCTAGTTTAGGTAAGGAGTATACATTATTTTTTTATGTGTCTAGTGTTAGGATTTGGGATGTGATGATGTAGTATGATCAGGTTGTTGCATATGATTCACAATAGTTGATTTCTCATGAATGGAATTTTCCTATGCATGACCTTGAATTGGATTTGGTGGCCTATGGCTTGAAGCGTTTGTGAAATTACTTGTTGTGTGAGAGGTTTACCATGTATACCAATCAGATATTCCTTATGTAAATATTCTTTCAGCATGATTCTAATATTCAACAATGAATATGGTTCGAGTAAATGCATACTATAGACTTCAATCTAATTTATACATTATGAAAGGGAAATATAGTTGCAGATGCTTTGACCCAGAATACTCGAATCCAGGTATTTTAGGAATCTATATCTGAATGGAAAATGATGGCGTTGTTTTCTGAGATACATCTGGAGGTGTAATATGGACAATGGATGAAGACCCTTGCATCCTTAGCAATTTATTCCCTACCTTGGATACATATTAAAGAGAGGTATCATGATGATACGGAATGTTTGACTTTGTGGGAAGGCCTTAAAGGTCTAGATTCACCTTATGGTTATATCTTTCGAGATGATGGGATTATTTATTCTTGTTTCTTTATTTTTTTCAACATGTTTTCTGGAATAGTTGATTCATGAGTTTCATGAATCGAATTGGGAAGTGCATCCTGGTTTGACCAAAATGTATTGTGATCTTCAAAGGAATTATTGTTGTCGATGGATGAAGAAATAAGTATCATGATTAGTGGCATGATTCCTTGCATAACTGTAGTGGAAGGATAAGAATTAGTGGTCATGCAATTTTTTACAGTCATTTATTATTCTAGAATGAAAATGGAATAACATGAAGATGGATTTCATGGTGTGTATCCTAAGGATTCCTTATAAGAATGATGTGATCTGTGTAGTTGTTGATCTGGTGAATAATGTGGATCATTCCATTCCAATTTGAGGTAATTGTTTGATAAATCATTTGGATGAGTTGTATAACCAAGAGGTAGTGTGTTTTCATGGGATACTGTGGGCTATAGTTATGGACCAAGATCCACGTTTCACATTGTGTTTCTGGTAGGGATTACATAGAGAACTTGGTACCCAGTTGTTTTTTAGTATAGATTTTCACCCATAAAATGATAGGAAATTGGAGAATACTATTTAGAGGTTAGAGGAAATGTTGAGAGCATGTGTCCGGGATTTTGGTGGATCGTGGGAAAATCATCTAGAACTGGTTGAGTTTTCATACTATATTAGTACCCGGATATGATTTAGATGGAACCGTATAAGTTAATCTATGGAAGACAATGTGTATATCCATTATGTTGGATAAGGGCTAGAGAATTACGATTTTTGGGACCATGTCTCATGCAGGAGATCTCAGAATGATTTTGTTGATTTGGAAGCATTTGGAAATGGATCATAGTATGAAAAATTCATATGCGGATTGGTTTCATTTACCTCCTGAGTATATGGTGGGTGGTCGTGTTTTTCTCTAAGTTTCACCACGGTTGGGTCACCATAATATTTGGAAACAGGGTAACGTGGCGCCCAGGTTTGTGGGTCATTTGAGATTATAGAGAGGATTGGACTAGTTGTGTACTGGTTGATTCTCCCACAATGATATAGTGGAAGGAATGATGTTTTTCATGTGTCACAACTTCGACAGTATCACATGGAACCATACCATGTGATTGATTTGGAGGATGCTGATCTTGAGGTTGATTTTTCCTTCAAGGAGAATGCAGTTCATATTGTGGATCTTAGCGAGAAAGTATTGTGAGGAAAGATTGTACCTCTAGTTTCAGTTTTATGGAGAAATGGTATTTTTAAGGAATTAATTTTGGAGAGAGAGATAGATATGTGGGCCCAGTGGCCAAATCTACTTGAATTGGAAGCTTGATTATATTTGGTAGTTCAACATGAAGATGATCCATTATAATGTGGGGATGTTATAAGATCCCAAACATCATGGAGGTACGTTATTTTTTAATTTTTTTTGTAATTCATCAAATTTGGCCAAATAAAATTTTATCGCATGTATGAGGAAGCTCAAGAGTGTTCTGTGGGTTTAAAACATGAAAAAAAGGAAATATTTCCGTCCAGTGCATGTTTCATGGTTGGTGCATAGTTATGGGTAATCATGCACCCAAACTGTGCTATTCTAGAAGAGGGGTGCAAGGTTAAGTATACTATTCAATGGGGGAGTTCAAAGAATGCCGAAGTGGAAATATAAATTATTTGTTGTTTTTGTACGGGTTGTTAAACCAGGAAGATTCCCCCAGGTAATCGTGCAACTTGGAACCCTCTTGAGTAGATGGAGGTGCATAGTTGGCGCAGAGCTTGGAAAACTATTTAGACAAACCATGTGCCCCATTAAAAGTGTATTTTTACTATTTTACCCTATGGTATTATAAGTGTTATGACTAATTTCTTCTCCCATTTCTTATTTAGCATCCCTAGTGATAAAAAAACAACCAAGTCTTCCCTAGGATCAATCTCCATTACTTCTAGGCTGCTTGTAGTGTTATTAGGACTAGATCAAATATATGGGTAAGTCTAATCCTTCAATTTTACCTATTTTATATATTAGGTCTTGTGTTATTGTACTTCTACTTCCTAAGACAAAATACCCTATTTTTTTCAAAGGATATTAGATTCGGGCTTCGAATGGTGTTTGAATCCAATTCAAAGGACAATGTTAAGAATTTTTTTTTCATCTTCAGAATTTTGGTAGATGGTCTACATGTTATATGCCATAGTCTTGTTGTTGATTTGGGCATACGAGGTTATATTATGGTTTCTATATTATTTTGAATTTGATTCCTTTAGTAAATTTGGTCAAATGGTATGATAAATGAAAAATTGATCCTCTAACAATATCCATGGTATGCGTTGAGATTGATTAGACCAGATTTGGGCCACCAATGGGGTGTGCCAACATTCCTGAATATAGGAAGTTGTTATTTTAAGCCTAGTATAGGCTTGGGATTAAGTATATCACAAGGTCAACATGATGATATGTTATTTTAAAAAATAATGATTCATTAATAATTGTAGTGTCCAGTTTCTGGAAATGGCATAAGGGATTGGTTGACATGATGTGAAAAAGGGATAAATATATTAATGTGAATGTGTTAAAAATGGTTATAAAGTTTTAATGGAATTGTGTGAATGGATTAAGTCGTATGAATTTATGAATGTGCAAATGGGTTAATGAATGAGAATTGTTGAGTATGAAAAATGGTCTAATCCCTAAAAAGGAAAATTGGTTAAATGGGATATGCTAAGTAAGTGGTAAATATTCTAATAGGTTAAAGATTGATGATGATTCATATATTGTATAAAATGATAAATATTAATGTTTATATTATTGGATGTGTATGGTTTTTTATATGTTTTGTGTGGTAATGGTAAAACAACCATGTTCACAGGGATTATTAGTGGTAAGGTAATGGAATTTGGAATCTTTGCCCATGATTTTGGTTAGACTGAGGATCTAAACCACACCCCTATAATTCTTGGGTTAGAGAAGGGGGTTGATGATCTATACCCCTAACTGTTGAATTCTATTTGACTACCTAGGTGGAGGGTCAAAGGTAAGTGTGATGCTTTTGTTTATAAATTTTTTATCGCTAGTGAGATTGAGATATTTAATTATTTCCTTATGCATGTAAATTTTCCATCTTAGGTCAATGGGTAAATGATGTAAATGCTTAACCCATGGTATAAGTGATGAAAATGGAATGAATTAATAGAATTGTTAAAGTGAATATTGTGAACTAATGTTATACGAGTTATCTTTTTTTTATCTTATCCTTTATTTGTTACTTGCATGAACTGCTTTTTTAGACTGGATAATTTATAGACATTCTTGGTGGTAGCCTATTGAGTTGTAATCACACCCTTCTCAGGCCTCTATTGGTTACCCATGTAGATTTCCTGTATGAAGGTTAGGACAATGGAAAAGGACCTATATTTGGGAGTTGAGATGGGAATGGGATCTACATGGTTGTGGATCTAGACTTGGAGAAAGGACCCATTTTTGGGAATCAACCATTGGTTTTAATTTTAGCTTTTCCTTCACTTTGTTACTGTTAGCATGATATGGAATATTTATTTTTGTTGATGGTTATACCATACTTGGGAATTGGTTAGTAAATCATGTTTCTGCTTAATTTAATATTGTTCCTTTTTTCATATTTGGACAATTTTGGATTACTATGATAATGATGTTATAGTCTCCCAACATGCTCTATTAGACCCTTTCTAATATTCGGTAACTTCCAGTATACGGGGAGGTGTGCTTGAGATCATGTGGTGACCCGGATCGGGAAACTAGTTTAGTGGATTTAGGTTAGGGATGTTACACTGATACTATTCATCTATATCATAATGATATCTAACTACTATTATCAATGAATAAGAAACATCAATCCTCTTAGATAACTAGGCATACATGGATGATCATTTCACAGAAGTGTATGACATCATAACCATTATCATTCTATCCTATTATATTTGACGAAATAGTATCTCGTAAAGATGTATTACATGTGACTCTAGATCTAATACCCTATTTATTGGTTCCATAACAAACCACTTCATTATCTAGTTAATGTTTGTAATTTTACTAATTCTAATTAATCTTTTAGGTTTTACATGTAGGATTATGATCCCAAGAATATAGGTCTCTTCACCTAATTCATTCATGGAGATGAACATGAAATATTATTCCTTAACCTCTTTTAAGGTTGGTATATCATTTCCAATTAGTACTATTTCATTAACAAGTACTACTATGAAAACAATTTTCTTCCAACTAAACTATTTGTAAACAGATTGGTGAAATTCATTATTAATGAAACTAAAATATTTTATGGATTTCGTCAAACTGAATTTTCAAGGAACCAAATTATTTATTTAATCAATAAATGAATATTTCCAACTTACATATCTTTTTTCATTCCCTAGACTAAAAAACTATTTTTGTTGTTTCATATAGAAATCTTTCAAAAGGGTTCCTTTAAGAATATTAGTTTTGATATATATTTCCCAAATCTCATAATCTTGGTAAGATGTTGTGGAAAGAAGAATTATGATGGATTTAATAATGGAAACTTGAGAAAAAGTTTTTTTGTAGTCAATTATTTTCCATTTTATAAACCCATTATCCACTAGTCATTCTTTATAGGTTTTTTACTTTACCTTTTGTGTCCAATTTTCTCTTAAATACTCATTTAAACCCAATAGGCTTCACATCAACTTGTGGATCGATCAGAACCCAAACATGGTTTTAATATGAAGAATATATCTTATAATTCATGAATTCTTTCTATCTCTTAGCTTATGAGATCTCTACATTCTTTTTATATGGGAGAGGATCATCATTTTCAATAAATAACAAGTCACCATCATCGATAACAATAAAACCATATCACTCTGGTTCTCTTACGTCTATAGTGCTCCTTTGCAGCACTTATCTTTCAAGAATAACATATTCCATGGGGGATAATGGAATATGATAATGTACCAACTCTTTTGTATCTTGATAGAAAACTAAATAAAATTCAATATTTCTCCAACTATTCTCTTTGAGGATGTTATCCCTCTTAAGAAAGATAGAATGTATAGTGAAAAGTTGTTTCTTTTCTAAAGGGTTTTATTGATACAATCCCCTTATTTCCTTGGGATATCATTTACTAATATACTTTATGACTTGGTGTGATATTTAGTTCGTTGAGCTAGAATTGAAAAACTCCATTCAAACCTATACAAGAACATCTGATAAAATGGGATTCTTTCTACTCCTTAAATTAAAGGGAATGTCATTTTTCACATTATTTGGTACTCGATTTTCTATAAATGATACTATGTAATGTATATCCCCAAAAGGAAAAAGGAAGACTTTTATGGCTCATCATCGACCTTAATACAACCAGAAAGGTGTGATTCCTCCTTTAACTAATACCATTCCACTATGGTGCATAATGTGGATTTAGTTGATATAAAACACCATATGCCCATAGAGAATTGATAAACTCTTAGTAAAGATGTCCATCACCTTAATCTGATTTAATTTTATTTATCTTCTTACCAAGATGATTCTCAACCTCATTATTGAATTCTATGAACTTATTAAAGGGTTAAAACATATACCTCATAAAGTAGACATAACCCTAACTACTCATGTCATAAATAAAATTCAAAAAATATGAGAGTCCATCTCTAGCTTCTACTTGAAAAGGTCTTCACACATTAGGGTGTACCAATTCTAGGATATTCATGGCATTTTCACCTTGACCACCAAGTAGTTTTTTTTAATCTTACCTTATAAAAAATAATTGCATCTTTCATGTTGTTTAAGCACATAAACATCAAAATAACCATCTTTATAGTGATTTTTTAATGCTTTTGATTTACGTGACCAAGATGGTTGTGACATAGTTGGGTGTTATATGAGTTGTGCTTATTTGTTTTGTTATCAATTTTCAATATTAATTTTTTAATTCATTTCATAAAGACCATTATTAAACTATTCCATAAAATAACATGTGATATATTTATAAAATTATAAACTCTTATTTACAAAAATCTAATTAAATAAATCCATGTAAAAACGCGAAATGTGAATTTTGTTCTTGGTAACACTAGGAACATAATAAAAATTCATTAAAATAAAAATCAATATTGTATACAATATGAGATAGTAATTTATAATGGATAGAGTAGCCAGACTCACTCTATTAGTGTCCCATTGATCCACCCCACCTTTAGAAACCATTCAAAATATACTTGGTTCTTGTATTTGGTTACAAGTGTGAGCACAATATGTTTCATCTAATAAAAAACTTATAGATATGAAAATATTACCTATGATAACAAATTTACCTAACGCTTCCACTTTCTTCTTTTTTTGGGTGTGGTTCTTCTTCCAGTGGCCCTTCTTTACACATGAAAAACATACTACATCAAGTTCCTTTCTTTTCCCGGAATCTTCTTCTTTATGTAAGGGAGATGTTCTATATCCTTAGCCTTGTAATTATTATTTAGTCCCATTACTTTCTTCCTCCCCTTCATACTCACCAAACTGACTGTGGGTTTTTTCACAACCCATGTCTTTATCAACATGGTGAATATGAGTAAGATGATCCAAAAGTGTCTTATTTCCTTTTCTCATATTATATTTTTCAAGAAAACTAGATAAATATTTAGGTATTGGAGACATAATATGATATATGCACAACTTATCCGGGATATTAAACCCCAATATGTCTAATAATTTTATCTATCCAATTATCTTTACTACATGATGTCCAACTAGAATCTACTCTCTATGTATGCATGTGATCAATGCCTTGGAGATCTCATATATCTCTGGTCTCCACTTATCTTGATAGAGATCATAAAGGTGAGTAATGATTCTATATTCATATTCATCCTTATATTTCATTATAATATCATTGTACATGGAAAATAACATAAGACATTGGAAGTACACCACATTGTCTACATGATTTGGGTAGAGAGATATTATTCCTCACTAGCCTCTTTGGATGGTGACTCAGGAACTAGGATTTCAAGAACATATTTTTTCCATTCATAACATAGTATTATACTGAAGCACAAATAGAACACTTAGAAATTTATTCCTATGAGAGGGTTGTCCTTATGTACTATGGATCAAAATTATATTTTTAATGTTTTTTGATGTCCAATTTCTACAAATTATGTGGTGATAATTAGTACACACTTGATTAAAAAAATTGAATAATAAATTAAAATTAAAATCCATTAATATACCACTATTTGTTTGAAACTTAATATACCTTACCATTACATTATGAATAACTTTTTCATATATATTCATGTGGGTTGGATACATATTCCCTTTTATATAACATATAAATGGTCCTAAAAAGTTATTTTATGTGTTTTAGGTAGGTTTAAAATTCCAACTACATTAACTCATTGTTCCATGACTCGTTGAGTAGACCTCCCAATCCCAAAATCCTAGAAAAATATCTCCTCAACCCTTAACTCCCAATTACTCTATTTTCATATTAGGCAATAAACCACTAATTTTCACTAAGTTATGTCAACCCATAACATTAAGAAAAAATTTCCTTGATAATTGAAATCATCCAAACATGGGATGATCAATCACATTGAACTATGTGCTTGATTCTATATTAATAAATTGAAGGATATACTGACTTAAAATATTTGTTGATAAATTTTCATTATTATTCGTAAAGACCATATATATTCTTATCTTCCCTGTTAATATAAACTAGATTATACTTAAGTGTTTAAACATGTCTACTAAAATTTATGCATAATTTGGTTCTAGTTTATTACATTTTATATGATACTTAATTAATTTATTATGTGATGGGATAGAATCTAGAAAAATAAATTATAAACCATATAAAAATAGAAATAAAATATAAGAGGCATGATCATGAGATTATATAATGGAATGTTTATCCTGAAGATGATAAACTAACCCTTGTCCCTAGGGGAAACAACTTGAACTATTTCTTGGTTACTATTGTATCATTCCACCTTAGCTTTTATGTATTTCCTTGATTTGTTTCACCTCAACTCTTGGAATTATCCACCTCCTCTCAAAAATATCTCCATCCATACATTATTTTTTACTCACACATAGGTGAGGGGATATAATGGATTGGGTAAAAGGGGTTCACATAAAAGAAACCACATTCATACAAGACCTTTCATAATAAAAAGGAGAGTATGGTACACAAGCCATCAATTTTAATTAAATCATAATACATTAATAGAAACCAATCACAACCCCAGGGATTTTCTAATCACATGATCATCTACATAAATGAAAAAAGCATGCATTTTTAATCTAGTTTTCAATTACATCAATTCATTATTTAATTGAGGAAAAAACAACAAATTAGTCTAATAAATTAAAATATTAGTAATTATATCCAGACAACCTTATATTACCGTCATCTAAAATTTTAAATAAATTAAATTCATTTAAAATTAATGAAGTAAACAAGTGTACTTAGAGGTAAATATATGCTCTATTCAAAACTTTTAACATGGAAATTGATTTTATATATAATTATCAATCCAATGACATGGTATATACTGTCAAATAAATGAAACATGGAACACATGTGAATATGTTTAATTATATACTTATTTCTTCGGACCATGTAAAATTGAACATACTTCCTGTAGTAGACTATATGATGTGTACTTGGTCACATTTCTTGTACAATATTCTTCATGTGTCTATGGTGCACACACCTAGGGATTGGGCATGTTTCCTCCCAAGTATTTGATATAGGTAGATGGTATGTTATCCATCATACATGGAATTTTACCTCAAATACTCATGGATTCTAAATCCCTATGTGTTATTCTGATAAATTTCATGGAAGGACACCCATGTTCTCATCCATGAGAAAATAAGGACTACACATCACGTATATTATTTACACGGGGTGTAGTTCCTCAAACTATATGATCACCTGTACGGATATATATAATGATATAATTTTTATATATCATAGAACTAATTTTACCATGATATATGGATAATAAGAATGAGTACATGATGTGTAGTTATGAAGTAAATTTCTTGAAATCATGTGTTGTCTATTCAGAACCTTTGGCACCATAAAATGTCATTTTGGGATGTTTCTTCATTTTAATCATAATTGATTTTCTGGTTATTTGAGAGATAACAATTAAATTAATGAAACTATGATGTTTTAATATTAATAATGAATCGATATGAAGTGAAAGGAAACTCAAACATATGCAAACAATCAATGAAAAATTAATGATTATAAATTAAACATGTGTCTACTCTGATACCACTTATAGATTCTAGAAATAATAGAAGTTCTTGTATGACATGTCCAACATAGATTTTAGTATTAATTAGTGAAAACTATAGTTTTACATGATGTATAGATTCATGAAAAATGGATTTAAAAATAAATATTAATTGACCTGATAAATATTGAAACCATAGGAGATCCTTCACATGTAATTTATAATAAATTTATGAGAAGATACAGAATTACCTAAAATTTTTATCCCCTATTTGTTGATGATTCAGTTGACTATATCTCGTCTAAATGTAATTTCACTATAGGATCCAATTGCATATTCACCATAATGATGATCCCATCCTACACTACAATCTATGAACATCACCATATAATCTTTTGTTCGTAAAATGATAGATTCTAGTTTCTTATGTTATTCATGGTTGATCATAGCAGAATCCTTCAGGAAGATTGGAGAAATATTGGGGTACCATCAATGGATTAAGAGAGGATGATAGAATAGGACTCTAGATATCTGATCTCTCTCTATTCTTAAGATATGTCCTTAATAAATCTATTTCACACAATAAGATTCATTATGGAAATGGATAAAATTAGATATTTATTATGATAGGTTTAGAGTTGGAAACTTTCACCGAGGCCCTTTCCCAACTCTATAATTCTTAGTTGGCCCCATTTCCAATATTAATAATAAAAACATTATTATTGATCACCTCACATGTGAAACACGTTAAGAATATATAAATAAATATCATTTATGTAATTTCCAACCAGACCATTATGCTTAGTCCACTTATACTCATTATTATTTAATGATCCAGGAATATGACTATTTATTTAATAAATTTCACTCCATTCTTCATCAATAAATGTCACAAGTATTATGATCACCAAACCATGAAAAAAAATATTTATTGTTTTTATTTTACTCACTTTTCATTTTTAACAACTTGTGATTAAATCTTTGAGACCAACCAAATGTGAAGAAATTTTATTTATTATAAATTAATAAATTCAATATATTATTTTAACTATGATTATGAATACAATTAGTGTGTGACCCTCTAGGACTCTTTCTCAATGGAATTAGGCATAACCAAATAAAGTCCAAGCATAGTGTCCAACAACATTAAAAGGCACCCATTGAGAAGTATGTTAACATCACAACAATATATAATCTTTTATGAATGTTTACCATGTATAATAATCTCGTTTTCAAAATATCTCAAATAAAAAGGGTTTCACACAGATTCAATCTACTTATGTGCTCGATGTCTCTTTCATTGAAATTCCCAAAATGGAATCGTGCACTTAATACCATGGACATGGATTTTCCTAGGCATTTCCATTCCCATAAAGGGAATGAGATATCAACTTCCATCAAAGGATAGAATTGATAAAACATTTCTTTCATTATCCATTAATGCAATATATCTCATGGAACACCAAATGTATCCTAAATCATCCTAAGAATATTCCATTTTAGAATTCTTCAGTATATAAAATTAGGCATTTCATGATATGAATTAATGATAGTATTAAAGTCCACGGAACAACACACAGACACACATATATATATAAGAACATCCAAAGAAATATTTAAATATGGATTTTGAACTAGTAGGTAAATTATCATAATCTACTATACTGTAAATTAATAAGGGCATGAACCATAAGAGGATACGTCAAATTTATATGAGTTTCCACCCTTGATAGGTTATATCATCTGTATCCAATCAAATGATATCATTTTTCTATAGATCATATATTCAATAATCTTATCGTGGAACCTCATAGTTCTCATAATAGAATGAAAATTATATGACCTTTTAGTGAGATATATATTCTGAGGAAACTATCACATAAAACTTCCATGTAGAATAATAATCATGATGTGATTATAAAACATCATTAACATGTAATCGAGTACTAAGAACATCGGTTCTTGGGAACCAACTCCAACAATAGTTCTATAATTGAAATTAATTATTATAATGAAACATTTCGGTTTTATAAGTGTTAAAATATAAATAAAATATTTATTATTTAATAAAATACAATTAATAGCCACAATAATCAATACTATTTATAATCTACACCAAAAATACTACTTTATTCAACATTTTATATGAAAACAACCCTCTCCATAGCCTATATATAAACCCTGTATCACCTAATTTATTATCAATTAATAAACTTATTAATTTTCAAAATATCTATCAAAATCATTTCCAAAATCTTCTAAACCATCTTTTTGAGGCCCTGTTCAAATCAATGGACCCTCATCATAAGGCATAAATCTCATTCCAAAGATGCTGTAAGAAAGAGTAAAATATCAGTTTCAAATCCCCATACCATTATTTTCTATTCTATACATTCCCCGTATATAAAATAAGTCAAACATATATTAAAACTAAAATGGTTTATAATTACACTAAAAATTATTTATAAAAATCATATATTTTTTTTATTTCTTTCTAATCTCTCTTAATAACATCATTCACACCATATACGTTTATACTACCTGAGTGAATTATGAGGTTCTAAACTCATTTATTCCTTTTGTATATGTCTATAAAATTATTTTTAAACTGAAACAAAAAATTAATAATAAATTAATTTAATTTTTATGACTATATTTATAAAATAGTTTTGGTAATAAGGATATTAAAAATAAATAATCATGGTCATTTTTAACCACCTAAAATGATTTTATTAATAAACTACATATGTTTTTTATATATTTTAGAGTTTCAAATAAACTATTTAACTTTATTAAATTATGGAAAAAAACCCAATATAATGACACTTATATCAAATTTGTAACAAATACACTTCCTTTATAATAAATCATATTTTTAACTATGGACTGAAAAAATTAAAACCTCTGATGTGAACTAAATAAATATAACAAAGGAAAAATAGAGTGTGATAAAGAGTTATAATAATTTGAATAAAAATTAATATATTATATAAACATTTAATAAATTTTTGAAATATGTCTATTTAGGAGTTTTTAAGAATATAAATGGTGAATTAGGAATCGAGATATGGGGGCTTTTTCAATTTCCATTTTCATTCTAGTTCATACTCTCTATCCCCCTCTCCCAATATTTTTTTATTTCATTAATTCACTTATATTTATTATACATTTAGTATACATATTCCATTGATACATTAATTTTTTTTATTTTCCATCGAAAGGCAAGTATTTCAAATTCCCTTTCTAATCAATTCATTATAAAAAACCCTATAAAAATGAAATTTTCTATTTTTTCTTTATTTTCCAGCACCTCACTATAAAAGAATTTAATATTTTATAATTTCATAAAAAAATATTATTTAAACATAAAATTTGTTGGATATTTTTTTGGGTATGATATACTATCATATCTCTATAATTTTTTGTTTCTTTCTATGTTTTGAATCATTAATAATGGGATTCATTTCCATAACTTATTCATCTACTATTATGATTTTTTTGTACCATATTATTCTCTATATTTATGTAATTTTATTATTTATTCATATTTAAATTCAAAATAGTCCATAATCCCTATTTGTTTTATAAATTATATGATACCATGATTGTTTATATTTTGTGATATTATTATTTAACCCATTTTCCTTACTTTGGGTTTTTTCATGTTTTTGATATATATATGATTTATTTTATATATGGAACCCATATAAATGTAATATTATGAAGAGAAATGAGGTATTAAAATTATACATCCCCATAATCAATTAAATGATTATTATATCTCAGGACATACTCTGTATAGTGCCCTGTATGTGATCCTAGTTCATTATATTATGATATTTTGGTTGAAATCCTAAACATACATGTATGATAACATGTTTTATACTTTTTTTTGTTCTTATGTTTTCCATTATCTAAAGATTTAATTTATATTTTTCGATTTTTATGTTATTATTTATGATACATTTCTTTTAAAATACCATGGTATGATTATTTACCCCTAGAAATATCACAATCATTGTTGTTCCAATAATTCAATTACAACCTAAATATTAAATAGTTTCTTTTTAAGAATAACCAAATATATTTGATATAAATTACACATTGGATGTGGTTTCATATCCAAAATAAAGGAATGTGATAGGGATAAAAGGGGTTTTAATAAATTAATAAAATTTGAATGGAGAAGTGGAAAAAGATAAATCTTGTCTTGTTTTTAAGGTATTCTCATAAATTGTGGGTATTGGTTTTGAAAAGGTTTTACTTCTATCATAATTCTTGAAATGTTTCAATTTTTTGATTTCTTTTTTTCTAAAAATTATCAATGAATCAAAAGTTGCCTAAATGGATATAAAGATTCAATTATTAAAATGAGAAACTGATAATTATGTGGGGATTTAAAAATTTATATAATTTGAAGATGAGTAAGATAAAACAATCAACAAAATATATTCCTTATACTATCAGCCTCAAGGGATCCATAACCACCTAATATTTCATTAAAATTGTTTTGTCTTCCTTGATTGATCATGGTATAGATCCCTCAACTTTTGTATAATCGAATCTTACCATTCCTTATATCTTATTTTTCATTTTTCATCAATAAATGATTATTCTTTTAATAGATATTCTGGGGGATTTAATATTTATAATGTCATTTACTAGATCTTAATCCAATATCTCACTATGGAAACATTCCATTCAATCATATTTTCTCTACCCTTATTGCTTGAACCTAATAGTTCTCTTGGGAATTAAGAAATAGTTCCTTTTAGTTGTTTTAATTAGGGAAATTTGTTGAAGTAGTCTATTTTTTTCATTTTTTATTTCCACCATTATCATGTTTTCTTATCCATGTTCTTTAATTACTTTACAATATTTCTTAGTTTTTTCTAATAAATTTTGGATTTCTAGCTTAGAGTTTTACAACACTACCCTGTATGGTACTTGGTTTTTGACTTATATGTTCATTGATTTATATAAATACCATATATTTATGTTTATGTAATTATTTCACTTATTTTTTTTATTCTATATAAATTCTATTTTATTTCACCTTGATTTTGTGAAATTAAAATTGTCACTCCACAACAAAAAATGAAATTCATTGGCGATGCTCCTCACAATTGATTCATCTTGTAGATATTTTAAATGAGCTTTAAATATTCTCTTAAAGATTCTCAATAGGTTTATCATGTTAATTTTGTTTATATAAATTTTCTATTTTTTATTATGTTTTTTAAATTTACTATATTGTAGTATTTTATCACTTACAGTATTTTTATTTCATGAGAATGTTTATTTTCATATTTATTTCTCTTTTGATCTTATTTACTATCCAGTGTGTCATGACCCTAAATGGATCTTTTATAAATATATAAAATAATGGGGTTAATTATTGGATAACCTGATCATTAAGTCACATCCAACAACTACTTGTATATATATGTAATAATGGGAAGCACAAGTATCAAACAAGGTAGTGGATAAAGTAGATGTGAACAAGACTTTACCTAGACTCATTTATAATGTTGTCTATTGACGATATACACCTATACTCACTTACATTATAGAGGGATGATAGATATCTTGAGATAGTACTGAGTACTCATTGATCACATCGACTTTATAATATGTTTTTGAAGTGTGTATTCTAGATTCATAGGGTAATATTCCTAGTGAATGTGGTCTATGAGACATATATATCCTTGTACCAAAGATTTTGGTGGATGTTATGTCTGGGAAATATCCCTGGAATAGGTTTGATATCAGGAGATTTCTATAATTAGAAGGGTTTTACAAAAAGATATCAAAGTCTTCTCTCAACTATGAGAACCTATGATTGTGCTGATGATATTTCCAACTAATATTTTTTAAACATATTATAACATGATATTTAATATTAATATCCATTACATAAAAAATAAGGATTAAAATTCATAGTTTGTTTGAAAGACTAGTTATATGAAGCATTGCACATGAGACTCATCCCAATTGGTGAGGTATCCTTAAGTGCATCCCAAGACCCAGGTTCGAAACTATATAAGGGCATATTTTTTGGGGTATTGTAGCAGTACTAGAGCAGGTACTGTAGCATGCATTGTAGTAGCAATATAGCAGAACTGTACACTATGTGGGTACTATAGCAGGCACTTTAGCACTTAGTGAAGCAGGGACTGTTCGGTACTGTAGTAGCTGGAACTATTAATCATGGGCCACCGATTTGGGCTTGGAGTCCTTATGGATTTTGGGCCACCCAGTCCATCGTGTCAGTAGGTATTTTAGGCTACCTTTAAGGCCTTCGGGCCACCTCAAGGCCTTCGGTCCACATGCAGTTGCCCCAAAACACACTACAAAAAAGGAGCAACCCTAGAAGATGATTCTGAGTGTGTGCACTCACCAGAGTAGAGCCAAATGGATTTTTCAAATTGATAGGGTATGACTATGCCATTGGGACCAACCTATTCTTTCAAGAGAAGCCTATCCAGATTTCCATGCGAAGGTGGAGAGCTACTATCATTATGCAGATGCCAGGGAGGGGTATATCCTTGTAGATAGTCTGGTTGAATTCCTTAAGACCTTCAGGTCATGTAATCTTTTAAGCCTACGGGCCATGTAATCGTTGAGCCTATGAGCCTCTTAAGGGTTCCCCCTCATCCCTTGAAAGGGGTGTTATACAAAATCAATAAAAATGAAGGCCTTCGGGCCATTCAGGCTAGGTATATGGAACATTATCATGAAAATAACAAGTCTTTATTTTAATCTTCATAACAAGATCCTAAACCCCATAGAGATCTTATAACTCCATGGTATAACCTGGGGAATACATAGAAAAAATGGGTAAGATAAAAATACTAGTAAGGGAAAAGAATATGATACGGAAGTATAACATGTGAGTCTTAGGCATAAAATGATATCAAAAAATTGACGGCTCATGAGTAATGAAAAGGGAGAATTAAATATAGAATATTGTATCATAAGATCATGGAAATATAGGAAATTTTGTAGAAACAAAAAAATGAAATAATCATAAGTCAAGGATAACTTCCACGACAATATCATGTGGTGGGTAGAGTCCCATCGTAAATTAGGTTAACTCCCAAATCCCACGCATAATGTCTCATGATAAAAAATCATTACTAAATCCATTAGAGAGATATCAAGTTGAACCAATCATAACAGGTTCATGATTATTTTTTGTACAAAAGGAAATCAATCATAAGGAATAATAATAAAAATTTCCCATGGAAAGAAATGGGTTATGTAATCTTACCTCATATTATAATTGAATGAAATTTCATATTTTTCCAAAGACAAGAAGAAATTTAATACTATGGATGTTCATATCAGAACAAAAAATCCTAGGAATAAAAATAACATATTCAATTCGTAATATAAACTTTAAATGAGATTCTCATAAAAGGATTAAGGGATTCAAAAGTTCCACGTAATCTGGTTTTATTTTAATGAATGAATATGATAAATGAACTTGTGGATTGTATTAACCTATAAATACATGTTATAATGAGGTAGGTATATATATAATACACATATATATAGAAATTTTAAGAAATAAATAACATATAAGGTAGATATAAAGTGATCTAAATATATAATGTCCGTAACACGAAGAAAAGGGTTGTTTTGAGAGATCAATGACCTTAAGTCTCATCTTTCTAAGTATACATTAAAAACTAATGTATAATAAATACATATTTATTGTACATATATTATAGAACCATAAAAATATATATCATACAAAATATTATTTTATTATAACAGCTTACCTCTTGTTTATTAATATTTCCTTATCAAAATAACTATTTCATGTGATAACTTCTTTTTTTTCATGCATGTTTTTGTTCAGCAGTATCAGTATTTTTAAATTGATCATAATTACATCTGATAAAGAATGTTAAATTTAATATTAACATCTTATATATTCAATATATATATTTATATGTCTATTTTCACATATAAAAGGTATATATAATAAAACGTATTACATTATTTGTTGATATGGTAGGTGGTATGTATGCATGAACTTTGTTTCTATTTTCAATGGATGGAATGAAATAATGGTAAATAATGAATCAAATTTTCAGAAGAATATTAGCATAGAAAATAAAATTTATTTATTTAGTAAATACATAATTTCAACCATCAATGAGAGGCGGTGAATGAAAATGAATTACATCGGTCCATGAGACAGTAGTCCACCATACACATGAAAAAATATTTTTTCCCATTTGATGGAAGAGGAGAAGAATTTTGGTTATTTCATGAACATAACAATATATCAGTATATGTAAAATATTGGTGTTATTATTTTGTCATATTTGAAGAATATTTTATGGTTTTAGAAGAAGAAATAAAACTAAAACATTCAGTCAAAGACTATACCTCTTCTTCATAAAACATTATTTGGCTTACACCTTAAGACCTATAACATTGGTATTATTCCAAAAAAAAGACCTATAGACCATCGATTTGGATTCTAGAAAGATATTTAGATATGTATTGGATGAACTAAAAGGATTTATAAGTGTTAAAAGAAGAGGATATGAGGTACTTTTTTATAAGTTAGTGGAGGGAACTCTAGATAATAATTATAATATTAAATTAATACAAAATAATTTTATTAGAAAAAGATCCTAGCTAATAAAATTAAAACATAGGATGATGATGTGTCCAAATAAAATAATATGATAATTTTTTGACATTTTTATATTAGGTTTTTATACTTCTCTATTTTCTATAAATCGAATTGTCTCTTCTTGACAATTGAAAAGATAACGATGTTTTTTCTCTTTATTGTTACATGTTGTTACTATAAAAAGGAAAATCTTATCATAAGTTGACCATAGTATTTATTTTAACATATATAAAATTTCTTTTCTTAAATATTGGATTTTTCTTAATTTTAAATCATTTAATAAAATATTACTTATTATAAATTAACATTATTTTCATTTTGGGGGATATTCATTTAATATGAAATTCGAAACAACATGAATATAATGAACATATAATATAATACATTTAAAGCTCTATAATTTAGTATTTTTTTGTAAAAACTTCATGGAACAGAATAATTCCTTAAAATTATATTACTTTTAACGTTTTCAAAATCATTTATTTAATTTTTATTTTAATTGAATTAGTATTTTTTCAACATTATGTAAGCATTTAAGGTAATTATTTCATCCATAAAAATTAAAATTTAATTACCATTATAAATAAATTATATTCAAAATAACAATTTATAAATGAAAAAATTCTCTTTATCCCTATCACAAAATATTACAGAAATAAAATGAAAGAAAGTGATACTTTTTATTTCTTATTTTAATTAATTATTATAATGGAAAAACAATAGATATTTTCCTCCAATTTTTCATATTTTATAAAATTTTAAAGAAATATAAAAATAAACTCATATAATAGAAAAAAGGTAAGTGTAGTGGTCATTTTTTAGTCCTTAAAATATTAGTTTTTACCTTAATGTCCTGATTTACCCTTACCATGGTCACAATTATTTACTATGTTTACTATTCATAATGAAAAAAAATAAAAGAGAACAATTTAAAACATTTTTAAATACTAATTATAAATATTTAATCCATTAATCATTATTTAATTTATAGATGTTTCAGAAAATAATTTAAGATAAAAACAAAAAAACAATGAAAAACAGTTTTTTATAAAAATGCTTTTTATGTAAAAACAAATTATACAAAATTCAAGAAAAAATCATCCAAAAGGACATAATTGGATTAATTTATATCAAAAGGAACTAATGAAATTTTAAAACTAGTCCAAAATATAATTTGACTATGTAAATACTTCAAAAGGAAACACAGTTTCAAAAAATCATTATTTTCACTATTCATTAAAAAAACAATTTTTCTAAAAAATCAATAAAAATAATCCTAAGACAATTTTAATATGATAATTTCAAACATGAATTTTATTTCATAAAATATATTTTTAAATGTTTCAGAAATTAATAATAATATATTTTGAAAAATCCATAAAAATCATTTTTGAAGAAAATGTATTTTTTGATGATTAAAATGACTTTACTAAATAGTGAGTGCATATTTCTTGATAATTAGTCTGAAATTTTTTATTTAATATGGACTTTAGGAATATATTTCATAATTTGGTCATTCTTATTCAAACCTTCTAAGTTAATGGAAATGTTATAACTATAATACTTATTATGGTTCGTTTAAGCTCGGTTTTTCATGTTGTATATGCTACTTTATGTTGTATTTTTTTAAAATCATGATGTGTTACATTCTTCCTCCTTAATAAATTTATCCTAGAATTTTTTTATAAAATAATCAGGTAAAAATCATCAAGGGGTTTTCTACTTTATGTCTTCCTCTAGTTCCCATGTTACCTCTGTAATGGCCCGGACCTCTCCGGTCCATTACTTTGTGAAATGTTGGTATTGGAGGTGTTCCGGGAGGTCAAGGGGACTTATCCCCAACACTTTGCCAATTTTTCTGGTTCTATGAACAATGTTTCCAGTTTTATGAACAGTAACAGATTGCTGAGACAGATCAGTTTCACAGATCGGTGAGACAGATCAGTTTCACAGATCGGTGAGACAGATCAGTTTCACAGATCGGTGAGACAGAACGGCTTCACAGATCAGTTTCACAGATCGGTGAGACAGATCAGTTTCACAGATTGGTGAGACATATCGGTTTCATAGATCAGTTTCACAGATCGGTGAGACAGATCAGTTTCACAGATCGGTGAGACAGATCAGTTTCACAGATCGGTGAGACAGATCAGTTTCACAGATCAGTGAGACAGATCAGTTTCACAGATCGGTGTGACAGATCAGTTTCACATATCAGTTTCACAGATCAGTGTGACAGATCAGTTTCACAGATCGGTTTGACAGATCAGTTTCAAAGATCGGTGAGACAGATCGGTTTCACAGATCAGTTTCACAGATCGGTGAGACAGATCAGTTTCACAGATCGGTGTGACAGATCAGTTTCACAGATCAGTTTCACAGATCGGTGTGACATATCAGTTTCACAGATCGGTTTCACAGATCGGTTTCATGAACAGTAACGGTGGGTGAACAGTGTTTCCAGACTCCTACAGTTTTTCCCCTTTTGACGTTTCCTTTGACGTAAAATACATCTAAAGCCTTATTTTAAGGGCTCTTAAGGCCGATTCAAATTCCATAAATCCTTTATTAATTATTCCTAAGGCTTGGAATGTTTTACTTGGTCAAACCGCGTGGGTTAATGCGATCCGTTTTTAATGGATAATTAACCGGATCTTAAACTGTCACTTCGTTAAATCTTAAAAAGGGACGAGATATCATTCTCCCTTGTTCCTTCACTTTGTTCTTAACTAAGAGGCGCTAGAACCTTTCAATCCTTTCCATAGGAGTTGCACAAACAACCCTTATTCCTAGGATCAGTCCCGCTCTGTTGGATGCAACCAAGCTGTGTCGATCATTCTTCCACATAGGTTGTCGCGAGGGGAGGATTGTGACCCGCTGTGTGGATAAAGGACGTCAAGAACTCTTCGAGGTAGGGGATTCATGGCTTCTCTAATTATATATGTGCAATCGTAGAATTAGCATGATTTATCCCTTTGCATCACAATGAAATTGACCTAATTAAATACTTGAACCGGATTAAAGAATTGGTTGATCGCATGTTGTTTCTTTATACCGTGATAACGGTTTTTTTTCCTAGATATAGTGATATCTATGTTTTCTTTGTTTTGTTGTTCGTTCATGATAGAAATTTATAATGAACGTAAATCCGGAATTAGTTTTTAATTAATTGGCTAAAGATAAAGAGGCATGTTATTAATCTTGTTATTGTCGTTGTTGTAGTTGTTCTAATTTGAGGATAATCAAATTCGGGAAGTAAGCTTGGTTATTTAATTGTGATAGCTTACTGATTAGGTATCCATGATTGGAACCTACAAATAACAGGTCTGTTAATTCAATATGGATTAGAGAACAGATTATGTGGGAATTTCTAAAAGGGTTCTGAGTTACCCTCTTGTTTGTTAAAGGGTCGTGAGCCCATCTTGTGATGTTTGTTTTCCTGCTGCCTGTGCTGTGATGTGAGCCTGGATGGCTGTTGTGATATGTGGAGGCATGGAGACTTGTGGTTGTGGCAGCGGATGACGCCTAGTGTGGCGAGATGCATCGGTTTATGCATATGGGTGTCGGGAAGGACACCAAGGGTAATGGTATGAGATGAATGTGATGGTTTGATGTTGGTGGTTTGGTTTGGTTGTTTATCTTCTTTAATTTTCCCCACTGCTCAAGGCAGCTGGTCTTGCTTACCCTCTTTCCGAAGGAGGCGAAGACACGCGGGGTATGCCACGTGCTTTCTGTGTTTAGCCTCTCGATGGAGGATGGGTCTATGCTCTTTCTATAGGCGGCAAAGAAACGACGGGTAGTATATCTACTCACCGTGTTGAGCCTCCTTTGTGCTTAGAAGCATAGGATGTTTTTCTAGAATGCATGGAATGTGGAAAAGTAATTCGGTAAGGAGTATTTGATTAAATGGTGAAAATCCACGGGGATGGAGATGCTGGAATTGAAAGGTGATGTGAATCTTAAAAATGAGCAGTTGTTTTGAAAGTGACGCCAATTCAGTTTAATGTGGAACTGTTCATTCTTAATTAATGTTTAAAGAATTAATTAATGTACAGTGGAATTTATAAATGAGAATGGAGTAATCTAATGAAGTTCTTCAATCGGTTGTGTGCTTATAGGATACCTAGTCGTTGAAGTAGCAGCCTGGAGTCTGAGAGACGTTAGATGTAGTTGTATCTAAGACAAGGTAATGCCCATAGTGTGGATGTGAGTTACTTATATATTCTATACATTTTGTGTTTCTATACGCTACTCCACCCTTTCGGTAAGGGAAACTGACACCCCGGGGATTCTGAGCCCTGGGGGGTGTTTTTCCCAACATTCTGATAGGAGGTTAAATGGCTGACTACCCCATTTTGCCCCGCTCTCTTCTCTTGGTAGATACTTGTGCCATGAGGCACCGTGGTTAGTTACCCCATATATGTGTGTAGAGGGCTGTAATGGCTTGTGGTTATTCGCACACATATATTCTGGATATAGTATCCTATGGACTACTATAGGTGTAACGTGTATAGGCTGTGATGGATTGAGGATCCTTACTCGGTGTATGGGCTGTAATGGCTTGAGGTATAATACCCGACGTATGATACACGTTATGCGAGCTGTGGTGGCTCCCGGAAACTACCTGGTTACTTTGGTTGTGAGGACGGTGTGGTGCTTCGCCTAGGTGTCTGCGGGCAAGCCTTTGTGGTGCACGAGGTGCAGATTGTGGAGATTAGCCCAGGTGTCTGCGAGCAAGCCTTTGGAGAGAGATGCACAGGACGTATGTCGTTGGGGAAAAGAGGCAAACCAGTGGGGAAGTAGTAGCAGTGTACCCTTGATATTCTTTTCTATATGCTATATTCTTGTATGCATTACTTGGTGAGAGTAGCCATGGTGAGGTTGGGAACATAGTATACCTGTTTAGGTGACGATTTAGTTTCACTTGTTGTTCACTGGGCTTTATCATGTTTTCTTTACTTTTGCACGAGAGTCTTGGGGAGGATCCTACTGAGTATACTGTTATACTCACCCTATGTACATATAAACTGTTTTTCAGGTCACTTGGAGCAGGTTGGAGATCAAGCTAGTTGCTACTAGCTTGCGGTTGGAGGAGGAGCTGTTCGGGCTTGTGGTCGCTGTCGTTTTACATTCTTTTGGGTACTTTTAGTTTTCCCTTTCAGTTGTAGTACTTTTGCATGACATTTCATATATGTACTTGGGTTTCTTTTACATTTCAGTTATGAGTTGGAGTTGGTTGGAGTCTATTCTACCTCTCTCTTCTGCATGTGTTCTCATAGAGGGTAATGCATCCCATTTGTGTGTGTATTATACCCTCGGTGCTAGTCGCCAACCCGGGGCCTACTGGAGGTGGGACTCGGGGGTCATTATCTCCCTTTTCACATTGCCGGCCCAGGAGGGGTACACTTTGTGGGGAGGGGGTCGTGACAGAGTGGTATCAGAGGTCTGGTTGAGGGATAGGATGGAGTTTGGAGTTAGGCACATGTGAGGATGCATGGGATGGTAGGGCAACAGTGTCATTCATGTTTAGCAAGTTGGGTAAACACTGGAGACCGGCAAAGACATAGGCGTTCAGGTCCCCCTATGATCTGTTGCACGGACCATTAAGTTTACGGTGGCTACTAAACAAAGTGATATTGGATGCAGGGTAGAGACCTAGGAAAGTATCATGCATCATTATTCTTTGCGCCTGTGTTTGAATGGGTAGAACTTGGGATAGGTAAACTAAAATTAATAAAACAAAATAATTAATTAATTAATGTTTAGTCTTCCATATTCCAGGATTAGGAGCTCTAACAGTTGTTATTTTACAGGTATGGCTCCAGGTCGACGTCCTCGTCAGGTTTGCGCAGAAGGTGCCCAGCAGGCTGTTCCAGCAGATCACCGCCGGGTAGAGGTTGGCGACGATGACACTTGGAGGAAGACACTCCGAGAGATTCAGCGCCCAAGTCTACAGAAGTACGAGGGCTCCGTTTCAGATGCAGTCACAGAAGACTGGTTGGAGGAGGTCGAGATAGGCTTCAGTTCGATTCGTGCTCGGAAGGAACACTGGGTGTCCTTGGTTGTGACGATGTTGCGTGGAGCAGCGAGACAGTGGTGGTTCTTGTTCCTCGGGGATCGTGAGGAGTCAGCGATCTCATGGGAGGAGTTTCGAGACAGGTTTAGAGTCGAGTTTCTTTCTTCGACTGCGAAGGCATCCAGTCGCCAAGAGCTTCTTACCCTTCGATAGGGGAGCTCCAGTGTTCGAGAGTTTGGAATCCGTTTCAGGAACCTTCTACGATATGCTTCATACCTGTTACCAGATGATGAGGCCAGGGCGAGGCATTTCGAGGAGGCTTTGCGTCCAGAGATCCAGCGCCAGGTCACCCCATTTATGCTGAAGAAATATCTTGAGGTGCTGGCGAGGGCAGAGGTTGTTGAGAGGACTTTGGTCAGGACCGGATCGTCACGAGAGGGGAATCGTCATGATTCCTCACGAAGTAGAGCTGTGGTCTGGGGTTCCCGGTTTTCAGGACAGAAGAGTTTCCATTCACCTGGGGGTAGGTCCCAGCCCTTCCCATCTCGCTTCTCCGGAGGTAGAAACTCTCAGACCTATGCCAAGGGATCAGGCGCTTGTTTTTCTTGTGGTGGACGTGGACATCAGCAGCGGGAGTGCCCAACTTTTCAGAGTAGTCATCGTGCACCAGGCGCTCCACTCCAGGTTCCTCCGTTGAGGTAGTTCCAGCCGAGGCAGCAGCAGCAGGTTGCACCAGCTTTAGATCACCAGAGGGTATATGGAGCAGGCAAAGGACAGCCCCATGACGCTCCCCATCCTTAGAGAGCAGAGCGCGGCCATGGTGGTGGTCGTCATCAGGGTCAGAGAGGCCGTGGAGGTGGTCGTGGTCAGCTTCATGCTCTAGCTTTGCCAGCTCCAGGCGATCCAGACATCATCCGAGGTACCCTTTGCTTGTTTTCTACCTTGGTGTATGCCTTGTTTGATTCAGGAGAAACACACTCCTTCATATCACCAACCCTTGTCCATGATTTGGGACTTGAGGTAGAGAGGCTTCCAGTGCCCTTGGCGTTGACTACGCCAGTTGGAGGTCGAGCTAGCTTGTTTGAAGTATGTAGAGACTGTGAGCTAGTGTTGGGGCAACACCGCTCTTGGGGAGATTTCCTATGTTTGCGAATACAACCATATGATGTCATACTTGGCATGGATTGGTTGTATTCGGTGCAGGCTGTTGTGGATTTCTACAGGAAGAAAGTCATCTTCTTTGATGAAGATGGAGAGAAAGTGGTGTTTGTTGGTGAGAGAGATCCTCGGATGAGTCATATACGAGTTTCATCCTTATCATCCATGATGGCTGGGATGATTCTGAGTTCTTCAGAGGTTCAACAGTTGGCGTTTCCTAGGGTCGTAGAGGAGTACCCTGATGTCTTTCCAGAAGAGGTTGTATCCTTACCCCCTCGACGAGAGATTGAGTTTGGGATCGAGCTACAGCCAGGAGAGTCTCTTATCTCTATGTCTCCGTATAGGATGGCCCCTTCTGAGTTACGAGAGCTACGTATTCAGCTCGATGGTCTGTTGTAGTGTGGTTTTGTTCGGCCAAGTGTGTCACCTTGGGGTGCACCAGTTTTGTTTGTGAAAAAGGCTGATGGCAGTTTGCGGTTGTGCGTCGATTATCGTCGATTAAACAAAGTGACAATAAATAATCGCTATCCTCTTCCACGGATTGATGACCTATTCGATCAACTGAAGGGTTCAAGTTGGTTCTCAAAGATCGACTTGCAGTCAGGATATCATCAGATGCGTGTAAAGGATGAGGATATCCCGAAGACTGCTTTCCGTTGTCGTCATGGGCATTATGAGTTTGTTGTAATGCCATTCGGCGTGACAAATGCTCCAGCTTTTTCATGGGGTTGATGAATGCTGTGTTCCGTGAATTCCTGGACAAGATTGTTGTGGTTTTCATTGACGACATCCTTGTGTACTACACATCTGAAGAAGAGCATGCAGAGCATCTACGAGCCGTTTTGGGAGTTCTTCGCCAACATCAGTAGTTTGGGAAGTTGTCCAAGTGTGAGTTCTGGGCTCGAGAAGTTCGTTTCTTAGGGAATGTTGTGTCCCAACAGGGAGTAGCTGTGGATCCTTCGAAGATAGAAGCAGTGGTGTCTTGGACAGCCCCCAAGACCGTGTCAGAGGTGAGAAGTTTCCTTGGTCTTGCAGGCTACTACAGGAGGTTTGTGGCTAATTTCTCCCGAGTTGCGACTCCTCTGACAACTTTGACCAGGAAGGATCAAGCGTTCATATGGACTGATCAGTGTCAGACAGCTTTCGAGTATCTAAAGGAGAAGTTGGTAAGTGCTCCAGTCCTTTGTCTTCCAGCGGAGGGAGTCCAGTTTGATGTTTTCTGTGATGCTTCACATCTGGGGCTAGGCTGTGTTCTCATGCAGCAGAGGTCTGTTGTTTTTTATGGGTCTCGGCAGTTGCGTCCCCATGAACGCAACTATTCCACCCATGATCTTGAGTTGGTAGCCGTGGTGTTTGCGCTGAAGTTGTGGAGAGATTACCTTATTGGAGAGCGCTTTGTGGTTTTCACCGATCATAAGAGTTTTAGGTATGTTTTCTCTCAGCGGGATTTGAACTTGCGGCAACGTCGGTGGATGGAGTTCTTGCAGGAATACGACTTTGAAATATCGTATACACCTGGGAAGGGAAATGTTGTTGCTGATGCACTAAGCCGAAAGTCATGTAATGATGTTGTGCGTGAATCTGGTGATTCTTGGAGAGTGATGGAAGAGCTATCATCTTTGCATCTTGATATGGGAGAAGTTGGGGGAAGAGGTTGTCTTTTCCAGATGTCGGTGTAGTCATCCCTGATGAATAAGGTGGAAGAGTCTCAGTTGGGTGATTTAGAGGTGGAAGTTTGGAGAGACAGAGTTGTTTGTGGAGAGGCCCCTGATGGTTGGTCGGAGGATGAACAACACCGAGTGTTGTATCATGGCAGGCTTTTTGTTCCCTTGGAGATGCGCGAGATGGTTCTCCGAGAGTTCCATAGTTCACCCTTGGCAGTACATCCTGGTGTGACAAAGATGTACCGATCCTTGAGGAGTCAGTTTTGGTGGCCTGGGCTGAAGCGTATGGTTTCAGAGTGTGTGTCTCGATGTTTAGTCTGCCAGAAGGTGAAGGCCGAACACCGTGTTCCTGGTGGTCTTCTCCACCACTTAGAGATTCCTCAGTGGAAGTGGGAGGACATCTCAATGGACTTTGTTACAGGTTTACCTCGGGCTCCGGGAGGACATGATTCTATATGGGTGGTAGTGGATCGTTTAACTAAATCGGCCCACTTCATAGTAATCAAGGAGTCCAGCTCAGTGGAGGTTTTGTTGAGGCAGTATCTGGAGGAGGTGGTGAGGCTTCACGGAGTTCCTAAGATGATCATTTCTGATCGAGACCCTCGTTTTACCTCTAGGGTGTGGAGAGGTCTCCAACATGCTTTTGGCTCTCAACTATGCCTTAGCACTGCTTTTCATCCTCAAACGGATGGTCAGACAGAGCGAACCATCCAAACTCTTGAAGACATGTTGCGCTCTTGTGTTCTTGATTTTGGAGGTTCATGGGTGAAGCACTTACCTTTGGTAGAGTTCGCTTACAATAATAGTTTTCACTCTACCATCGGCATGGCACCGTTTGAAGCCTTGTATGGTCGGCCATGCCGTTCTCCGTTGTGCTGGACTGGGGTCGGAGAGTCAGCAATTCTCGGACCAGAACTAGTGCAGAATACGATAGAGATGGTTCAAATGATTCGTGAGAGGATGAAGACAGCACAAGATCGTCAGAAATCTTATGCTAATCAAAGAAAGAGACCCTTAGAGTTTAATGTTTGGGATCATGTGTTTCTGAAGGTGACTCCCCATCGTGGGCAGCGAAGGTTTGGTCGCGGAAGTAAGCTTTCTCCCCGTTTTGTTGGGCCTTTCGAGATGTTAGCTCGTGTTGGATCTGTGGCATATCGAGTAGAACTTCCCCCTCAGATGAGTCGGATACATGATGTTTTCCATGTATCGCAGCTCCGTCGTTATCTTCATGATGAATCTCATGTTATCGATTGGGGAGAGATCGATATTGATGATGATGCAACCTTCGAGGAGCAACCTGTGGAGATCAAAGACCACAAGGAGAAGGTGTTGCGTGGGCATTCTATTCCTTTAGTTCGTGTCTTGTGGCGACACGGCGGCATGGAGGAGAGTACCTGGGAGCGTGAGTCACAGATACGTGCTCAGTACCCAGAGTTGTTTAATGTTTAACTCCTTTCATGTAATGATGTTTTCTCTATGGTTGGACCTTTCATGTTTTATTTATGTACCGTTAATGTGATGTTATGTTTGAATTGTTTTTATGGGTTGTTTGTTCTCGGATGTCGTGGTTTTGTTCCAGATTTTGAACAACTCGTGTTGGTTTTCCCCTGAGAGGTATCTTATGGGGTGGTTGTTCGGACCCCTCTTTTCTTCTGGGTTGGTTTTTAATTCTCGAGGACGAGATTGTTTTGAGAGGTATCTAATGTAATGGCCCGGACCTCTTCGGTCCATTACTTTGTGAAATGTTGGAATTTGAGGTGTTCCGGGAGGTCAAGGGGACTTATCCCCAACACTTTGCCAATTTTTACGGTTCTGTGAACAGTGTTTCCAGTTTTATGAACAGTAACAGATCGGTGAGACAGATCAGTTTCACAGATCGGTGAGACAGATCGGTTTCACAGATCGGTGAGACAGATCAGTTTCACAGATCGGTGAGACAGATCGGTTTCACAGATCAGTTTCACAGATCGGTGAGACAGATCAGTTTCACAGATCGGTGAGACAGATCGGTTTCATAGATCAGTTTCACAGATCGGTGAGACAGATCAGTTTCACAGATCGGTGAGACAGATCAGTTTCACAGATCGGTGAGACAGATCAATTTCACTGATCGGTGAGACAGATCAGTTTCACAGATCGGTGTGACAGATCAGTTTCACAGATCAGTTTCACAGATCAGTGTGACAGATCAGTTTCACAGATCGGTTTGACAGATCAGTTTCACAGATCGGTGAGATAGATCAGTTTCACAGATTGGTGAGACAGATCAGTTTCACAGATCGGTGAGACAGATCAGTTTCAGAGATCGGTGAGACAGATCAGTTTCACAGATCGGTGAGACAGATCAGTTTCACAGATCGGTGAGACAGATCAGTTTCACAGATCGGTGTGACAGATCAGTTTCACAGATCAGTTTCACAGATCGGTGTGACAGATCAGTTTCAGAGATTAGTTTCACAGATCGGTTTCACAGATCGGTTTCATGATCAGTAACGGTGGGTGAACAGTGTTTCCAGACTCCTACAGTTTTGCCCCTTTTGACGTTTCCTTTGACATAAAATACATCTAAAGCCTTATTTTAAGGGCTCTTAAGGACGATTCAAATGCCATAAATCGTTTATTAATTATTCCTAAGGCTTGGAATGTTTTACTTGGTCAAACCACATGGGTTAATGCGATCCGTTTTTAATGGAGAATTAACCGGATCTTAAACTGTCACTTCGTTAAATCTTAAAAAGGGACGAGATATCATTCTCCCTTGTTCCTTCCCTTTGTTCTTAACTAAGAGGCGCTATAACCTTTCAATCCTTTCCATAGGAGTTGCACAAACAACCCTTACTCCTAGGATCAGTCCTGCTCTATTGGATGCAACCAAGCTGTGTCGATCATTCTTCCACATAGGTTGTCGCGGGGGGAGGATTGTGACCCGCTGTGTGGATAAAGGACGTCAAGAACTCTTCGAGGTAGGGGATTCATGGCTTCTCTAATTATATATGTGCAATCGTAGAATTAGCATGATTTATCCCTTTGGATCACAATGAAATTGACCTAATTAAATACTTGAACCGGATTAAAGAATTGGTTGATCGCATGTTGTTTCTTTATACCGTGATAACGGTTTGTTTTCCTAGATATAGTGATATCTATGTTTTCTTTGTTTTTTTTTCGTTCATGATAGAAATTGATAATGAACGTAAAGCCCGAATTAGTGGTTAATTAATTGGCTAAAGATAAAGAGGCATGTTATTAATCTGGTTATTGTCGTTGTTGTAGTTGTTCTAATTTGAGGATAATCAAATTCAGGAAGTAAGCTTGGTTATTTAATTGTGATAGCTTACTGATTAGGTATCCATGATTGGAACCTACAAATAACAAGTCTGTTAATTCAATATAAATTAGAGAACAGATTATGTGGGAATTTCTAAAAGGGTTCTGAGTTACCCTCTTGTTTGTTAAAGGGCCGTGAGCCCATTTTGTGATGTTTGTTTTCCTGCTGCCTGTGCTGTGATGTGAGCCTGGATGGCTGTTGTGATATGTGGAGGCATGGAGACTTGTGGTTGTGGCAGCGGATGACGCCTAGTGTGGCGAGATGCATCGGTTTATGCAGATGGGTGTCGGGAAGGACACCAAGGGTGATGGTATGAGATGAATGTGATGGTTTGATGTTGGTGGTTTGGTTTGGTTGTTTATCTGCTTTACTTTTCCCCACTTCTCAAGGCAGCTGGTCTTTCTTACCCTCTTTCCGAAGGAGGCGAAGACACGCGGGGTATGCCACGTGCTTTCCGTGTTTAGCCTCTTGATGGAGGATGGGTCTATGCTCTTTCTATAGGCGGCAAAGACACGACGGTTAGTATATCTACTCACTGTGTTGAGCCTCCTTTGTGCTTAGAAGCATAGGATGTTTTTCTAGAATGCCTGGGAATGTGGAAAAGTAATTCGGTAAGGAGTATTTGATTAAATGGTGAAAATCCACGGAGATGGAGATGCTGGAATTGAAAGGTGATGTGAATCTTAAAAATGAGCAGTTGTTTTGAAAGTGACGCCAATTCAGTTTAATGTGGAACTGTTCATTCTTAATTAATGTTTAAAGAATTAATTATTGTACAGTGGAATTGATAAATGAGAATGGAGTAATCTAATGATGTTCTTCAATCGGTTTTGTGCTTATAGGATACCTAGTCTTTGAAGTAGCAGCCTGGAGTCTGAGAGACGTTAGCTGCAGTTGTATCTAAGACTAGGTAATGCCCATAGTGTGGATGTGAGTTACTTATATATTCTATACTTTTTGTGTTTCTATACGCTACTCCACCCTCTCGGTAATGGCAACTGACACCCCGGGGATTCTGAGCCCTAGGGGGGTGTTTTTCCCAACATTCTGATGGGAGGTTGAATGGATGACTACCCCCTTTGGCCCTGCTCTCTTCTCTTGGTAGATACTTGTGCCATGAGGCACCGTGGTTAGTTACCCCATATATGTGTGTAGAGGGATGTAATGGCTTGTGGTTATTCGCACACATATATTCTGGATATAGTATCCTATGGACTATTATAGGTGTAACGTGTATAGGCTGTGATGGCTTGAGGATCCTTACTCGGTGTATGGGCTGTAATGGATTGAGGTATAATACCCGACATATGATACACGTTATACGAGCTGTGGTGGCTCCCGGAAACTACCTGGTTACTTTGGTTGTGAGGACGGTGTGGTGCTTCCCCCAGGTGTCTGCGGGAAAGCCTTTGTGGTGCACGAGGTGCAGATTGTGGAGCTTAGCCCAGGTGTCTGCGGGCAAGCCTTTGGAGAGAGATGCACAGGACGTATGTCGTTGGGGAAAAGCGGCAAACCAGTGGGGAAGTAGTAGCTGGGTACCCTTGATATTCTTTACTATATGCTATATTCTTGTATGCATTACTTGGTGAGAGTAGCCATGGTGAGGTTGGGAACATAGTATACCTGTTTAGGTGACGAGTTAGTTTCACTTGTTGTTCACTGGGCTTTAACATGATTTCTTTACTTTTGCACGAGAGTCTTGGGGAGGATCCTACTGAGTATACTGTTATACTCACCCTATGTACATATAAACTGTTTTTCAGGTCACTTGGAGCAGGTTGGAGATCAAGCTGGTTGCTACTAGCTTGCGGTTGGAGGAGGAGCTGTTCGGGCTTGTGGTCGCTGTCATTTTACTTTCTTTTGGGTACTTTTAGTTTTCCCTTTCAGTTGTAGTACTTTTGCATGACATTTCATATATGTACATGGGTTTCTTTTACATTTCAGTTATGAGTTGGAGTTGGTTGGAGTCTATTCTATCTCTCTCTTCTGCATGTGTTCTCTTAGAGGGTAATGCCTCCCATTTGTGTGTGTATTATACCCTCGGTGCTAGTCGCCAACCCGGGGCCTACTGGAGGCGGGACTCGGGGGTCATTATCTCCCTTTTCACATTGCCGGCCCAGGAGGGGTACACTTTGTGGGGAGGGGGTCGTGACAACCTCCCCATATTTATTGTTTTTCCATTATACTTTGACTAGGTGAGTTGTCTTATTTCATCGAACTTTATCATTAAGTATAATATCATAATTGGATTATCCTCATAATACATATCATTTTCTATATGTACTACATAAACATCCAATACATGTTATGTATATAATATGTACTTCTTTAATAGGAATATGTGTAATATGTTATGTACTTGTGATAAGGTTGGTGTGAATGACAGTTAGTACTATAAAACTTCAATGAGATTGAAAATATCAAAGTTGGAGACTTCGATTTAGCTTAACCTTTTTCCCCAATCTCATGACTCTCTTCCATGCAGATATTCAAATAAAAATTTTATCATTGACCTCAAACTCTAGGTATTGTCGATGATTTTCATCATAGATCTTCTATTGATAATGAGTAGCCTTGATGCATTGTTGAATGTTCTTAATCATTTTTAAAATTCCTCATCCATTTTAGGTCCCAGAATCTTACATTCAACAAATTTATTCCAACACATTTGTGTTATACATGTCTTCCCATAAAGGGATTCATAAAGAGTCATTTGGATACTATATTGAAAGTTGTTATTATATGAAATCTAATTAGTGGAAGATGTCGATCCCACAATCCTTTAATGTCCATTGAGTATGCTATCAACATTTCCTCCAATGTCTGGATAGTCTATAGAATGGAAAATATTTTTTGTGGTGATAAACCATACTAAATTTAAACATGGTATTTAGATCATGTTATAGAATCTTCTAGAACATGGATGTAAATATCAGATCTTGGTCAGATACAATTGATACTGGTGTCACATCTAGCCTCACCACCTCTCTATAGTATATCCATGCAAGTAGATCTTCTATGAATTCCTCTTGAATTGTAATTAAGTGAGTATCCATTGTAAAATGATCCACCAAAACCTATATAGAATTATTTTCTCGTTGATGTATTTAGAAGACTAGTTACGAAGTACATGGTTATGTTTTCCCATTTCAATGTAGATTTGGGTAATGTTAGCATCATTACCTTAGAATTTTTTTATTCATCCTTTAATTTATAAAATTCTTGAAACATTGATGTATATTCTTTAATATCTTTATTCTTATAACCTTACTAGTAGTACACTCGGAGAACTTGATACATCTTCCTCCTCCCTAGATAGATACATAAGGATGAGGTATATGAATCATTCAATACCTCCTTCATTATCATAATATTTGATAGTAAACATAGTTGTGAACCAAATCATACAATTATGTGTTCAATAAATTTTAACTCTAAGGATTTCCATTTTCTATTATCTTCCACCTTATTCTGAATTTCTACATTATCTCTTTGACCATCCTTTTTCTTACCATAAGGGATAATATAGAAATCATTTTAGAAAATAATGATGATGTTTTATCTATTATGATTACCATGACTATCCATTTCATATCTATGAATATGGGATCCTTCTCAATTATCATCACTGATAAAGTTTTAATATCATTTATACTTGGAGAATATTCAATTTTTTATTTCCCAGGGTGGTAATGGATTGAGAAGTCAAAGTCCTTGATCATCATTAACCATATTTTCTAGAGAATATTAATATAATTATATTTATATACACATATGTAAATAGGTGAAGATATTATGATATATATATGTTTCACCCTTATCACCATAGATATAATACCTCCTAATTTTCAACACAAATATCACTACAATCAACTCCAGATCATGTGTCAGATATTTCTTCTCATGAAAATTCAATTTCATTGTAGCATTTTCTATCATATTTTCATTTTTCATTAGTACATAGCAGAAACCCTTATTTTAAGCATCATTTTATATTACAAAAGATCCCTAGTTGAGGTAAATTTGAGTACTAGTGTAGTGATATTAATCTTTTTCAAATCATTAATGCTCTCTTTAGATTCACGGGTCCCGAAATACTTTACCACTTCTAAGTTATCTTGGTTGGCGGGTCTGACAATCAGAAGATGATTCTTGTAAATTTTGGATAATACACACCTATTCTAAGGAAACTATAGAACCCTATTAAAGATGTTTTTTAGGCCATTCCTATATTTCCTTTGTCTCATAAGGGTTTATAGATATCGTTTTTAAGGTGATAACATTCCCCAAGAATGATACTTCCTTCATAAAGAAATCAAATTTATTGTACTTTTCATATAGATTCTCCTTTCTCAAAGTATTTAGTAAAATATAAAATTCTTATCATTCTCCTCATTAATTTTGGAGTATATAGTATTATCCTATGTAAATATTACAAAAAATATGTTATGGTAATCTCTAAAGTCTCAATTCATTAATTCTATATATATTTTTGGAGCATGAATGATTCTCAAGGGTAGCACTACGAATTCATTATACCCATACCTTTTTGAAAGGCAGTTTGGGGAATATATTTCTTATTCACCTTTAATTGGTAATATATGATCATTGTTATATCATAGAGAAATAATGGGGCCCATATAGTTGATTGAATAATTATTCTATTCATGTTATGGGTAAAAAAATTCATTGTTTTTTTCATGTTCATGATAATTAATACAGAGGTGAATTAAACAATCCTTCTTCTTGATGAATATGATTTTTGTACCCCATGATAAAGCACTTGAGTGTAAAAAATCCTCTTCTATATTCTCTAGTAACTACTTTTTCATTTCTTCAAACTCAATGGTGGCCATTCTCTATTGGTTATTGGATAAAGGAATAGGTACATGTATGAGTTTGATGATAAATCAACCTCTCAGTCAAGAGGGAGACCAAGAATCTTTTTGGGGAATACATCAATATAATCCCTCATAATTTTCATGTCATCAAGCATTATTCTCTCTTTTGAATAAATCATTTTAGCATGATATTCTTTCTCATTAGGAAATAACATCCATGCTTGAGAAGAATAGTCTAAGGGATATTCATTATCCTCCTTACACTTGTAAATAATTGAAGTATGACATGGGATTTGAAGAGAGATTTACCTCTCTTGACTATTGAAGTTGCATTAATATATGTAAGCATAATCTAGGCCTAATATATCATCAAACTCCACTAATGTAAGTAATATGATTTTTTTAGGTGTATTCAGCCCATAAATATCAAAAGGGTATTTGTTATATACTTGGGATACAGAAATTTCACTATTTTATATTCTCATAGATAGATCAACCCCCATGATTTTAGGTGGTGCTTGAATAGTTCTACAAAACATGAATGATATGAAATAATTTATTGAACATGAATCAAATAGTATTGTAGCAATTTTTGAATGAATAACTTGAGTACCTATCCCCACATTAGTATCGGAGTCCACATTAGTAGCAGTGATTGTATATGACCTTAAATTCACTCTTGGACTTATAGGTTATAGTAATTGATGTTCTCAAACAATAGTTGTCTTATGGAATTAGATTTATTAATTTTTCTGTTCCTTATATTTGAAACACTAAACTACATGCGAAGTTTTGAACTAAACGTTTTCCACTCCATTTCATTAATTTCTTTGTCCATTTTACTTCAATATTGATTAGCATGATTTCCTTATATTATACATTTGAAGAATCTCTAAGTTCCATTAACATTTTTATAGGATAATTCATCCTGAACTTTTGACACATTTGATGTTGTTTTGTTTCTCTATTGTATTTATGTATTAAGCCTCCAAAATAAAACAACATTTTACAATTTTTATCTCCAGGACCATGAGACCACTTAGAGTCTCTAATAACCATCTCGATCATAAGGACACAAAAAATTCTATATTCATAGTTTTAAATTCCTCATGTCTTTAAATATTTCTATATACTTTTATTTAATATACTAAATATTTATTCCATATTACTTTTGTCATTGATGATAAATTCATAGGCATACCTTGAAACCCTTTAAATTTTGCCTCATACACCTCGATAGACTCATCTTTCTTTTGATTCAGTGTGAGGAACTCCCTATCCATTTTAAGATGGAGATATTAGGGAAATTATTTATTAAAAAATATTTTATTCAAAACATCTAATTCTGTGAAATCAATATAATTTTTGGACTTCATGTTCTTGATCAGTATGCAGCACCGATTTTCTTCCCCTTCATGCAATAAATGAACAGAATAAATTTCATTTATTCTAAAAATTGGATGACATATAATAAATTTCCCATGTATTTAATAAATTTTCCCATATTTATTGGATCGTAATATTCGCTAAATGAATAATACCTTTTCATATAAAATACTCAACTGTAATTTTCTATTAATTAAGTGACAGAGGGAATTATGGATGATTTAAGTTACTATTCATTGAATGAGTTAGTTGAGATAGTACTACCCTGATGACCCCAAATATTTCTCCTATAATATTTTTCATATCATTAGTTCAATCATAACATTTTCTATAACATTTTTTTTACCATGATTTCTCCTATTTCCCATGAGTAACAATAAAAAAGAAAAAAAGATGACAATAATTTAACTAATAAACAAAAAAATGTAAACGTACTAACTTATAAGGAATAAAATATAAGTGATAAGTATATGCTCAAATATTAGTCCCCATGTTTAAATATAGGTTATCCATGTAAATTTTATTTTGAGTCCTTCATAATGGTTTGTAAAGAGTTTTTGTATTTTTCAAAGCATACCCCTTAGAAGTTTCAAACATGGTGTGTAGAAAAGATTATTTATAATGAACCAGGTTATGATCAAGTTAGTATCCAATATTCAATTCATATAGCTAAAACTATACTAGATCTATATCCCGTTGTAGTATCCAAGGAATGATGTAATTTCATAGAAACAACTTGCTTTATACTCCACCAAAATTTCAGGATATATTCATACACATAAACTTATCCCAAGGGTTATCTCTAAATTATTCTAGTCCTAATCCCTAAAATGGACTATATATTACTATAATATAAAATATATAGACCCAAAAAAATTACACATATTATTATATGGTTTTAAATATAAATATTCATTTAATATAATACAATTATTGAAACTCCAAGTGTCTTTGGAAGGCTATGTACATAAAACATAAACATGAATATAAAATATCATTATTTTAATCTCTATAATGAAATCCTAAATCCCATTGAGCTCAGAAAAAAGATGGGATAACCTAGGGAATACATAGAAAAAAGGGGTGAGCTAAAAAGAACCACAATAGAATAAACATGATAAGGAATAATATCGCATGAACCAAAGGTATAACATGATTTCATAACAGGGAAATATCATGAGTAATCACATAGGATAAAAACATAAAGAACATGGTGTCATAAAATCATAGAATCCCAAGAATTACTGAAGCAATACACAAGATGACGTAAGCATAAGTCAGGGCTAACTATCAAGAAAACAACACATGGTAGACAGAGTCCCATAAAGGATTTAGTTTACTCCCAAATCCCATACATATCGTCTTATAAGAAAAAACAATTACACAATTAATTTGAGTTCTATCATAGAACACCCATAATAACATGTAAATTATATATCGTGCCACAAAATGAAATCAATTATAAGGTATAATCAGTATAATTTCCAATGGAATGAAATTGGTTTCGTAATCCTTCCTCATATAATAATCAATAAAATTTTTATAAAGGATCCAATTGAAAAATAAATTAAATACTATAGATTTTTATATTTGAGAACATAATAATAGGTCTCAAAATAATGGTTTAATTTTGGAAAAAACATTATATGATCACTACATAAAAGGATTAAGGGATAGAAAAGTTACCCATACTCGTGTTTGATTTTAAAGAAGGTATTTGAGAAATGAAATTATAGAATATGATAACTAATCTATGTAAGATATAATTATATAGGTATATATTTAAGATACATTTTAACATAACTTTTTAAAATAATAAATATCATCAAATGGATAGATAATGCGAGTTATAAAGATAATAGTCATAACTCAATGAAAATGTATGATTCAGAGAGTTCCCTTACCTGAAGTCGTGTCTTTCTTCATAAATGTTATACATTATTGTCTAATAAATATATATTTATTATAAATTTATTTAGTATCCATAATAATATATATAATTCCATATATTATTTTATTGTAACACCTTTCCACCATTTTATTAATAATTATTTATTAAAATCACTATTCGGGGTGGTAGCCGTTTCAATTTTTCACATGTTTTAGTTCAATATACTTGATATATATACATAGATAATAGTTCCATAATATATATAATTTAAACCATGATATTTATTTCATATATTTTATATATATATATTTTCATCTATAAAAGGTATAGATAAGAGAATGAATAACACCATTCATGGAGAAGGGATGGTGTTTGTACGTGTGAACAATATTTTCATTTTTGTGGGTTGGAATGAAATAAATGAAAATAATAATTAAAATTACCCTAATAATATCATAAATAACATATATATATTTACTAAATATATCATTATAATCATTTTATATGGGTGGTGATGATAAACAAATTACATCGATTCGTAAGGAGGTAGTCCTCCAAACCCATGAACGATAATTTCATTTCATATTTGATGGAAGTGGTGATGGATATAGACGATAACAATTACATGATAAAATTTAAATATATAGAAAATACTATATTTATTATTTAATTTTTTTAGAATATTATACATTTTTAAAAGAATAAATAAAACTAAAACAATGGGTTAAATGATATACCTCATCACTAGACAAAATCCATTTCATTACACTAGAAACTCTATAAGGTTGGTATAATTTAAAAAATAAGACCTATAGAATGTGGTTATGGATTTTAGATAAATATTTAGGAATGTATTTTCTATTCTTACATGAATTTTATGTGTGATGAAAATAGGAAAGTAGGATCCATTTTATAATTGAGTAGAGGGGTACTCTAGGAATTATGTAAAATGTTAAATTAATATAAACTATTTTTTAGGAAAAAAGGCTCTTAAATAATATAATTCTATGATATAATGATTATGGGTAGAAATTATTTCATAAAAAATTTGGTCAATTGTATATTAATGTTTTCACTTATCTCTTAGTTTTAACTCATGTTAACCCTATTTGACAATTATTATGATAGTGATGTTTTTACTCTTTAGGGGTCAATATAGTTACTATAAAAGAAAATTTGGAAAATAAATGGACCATTGATGATATTTTTAAACATAAGATAATCAATTTTATGATGTTATTATTTTTAGTAATTTTAAATCATTTAATAAAAAATTATTTATTACAAAATAACATTAATGTCATTTTTGGAACTATTATTTTATGTTGACATTTAAAAAAATATGAAAAAATGGAATATAATCCATTAAAAACACAATAATATATTATTTTTAAATATAATTCATGGAAAACATTAATTAATTAAAACTACATTACTTTTAAAATTTCAAAAATCATTTAATTTTTTCTATTAGTTGAATAAACATTGTGTCGGCGTTGTGTATGAATTTAAGCTAATTATTTCTTACCTAAAAATTAAAAGTAAATTAGAATGATAAAACCAATTAATTTATATTTAAAATATTAATTTATAATATACCATATGTTATATTTATCACTATCACAAAATACAATAGAAATTAAAAGCAAGAAAGTGATGTTTTTGACATTATCTATTACTTAAATTTTCTAATGGTCAAAATCAAATAAATATGCAACCAAGATGAAATATTTTCTAAATATGGATGGAAATTTCCATACTAAACTCATCCAATAAAATAAAATAAGGTTTTATGCTCATATTTTAGTCCTTATCATATTATTATTAACCCTAATTACCTAATTTACCCGTACTATTTGGGAAATTATTTACTATGGTTAGAAATAAAAGGAAAATATTTACCAAATTTGGAAATTATGATTCAAAATATGGAATGATTTTTTATGATTTAATTTATATAAGTTAAATAAATTAATTCAATATGAAAAAAAACACGAAACAAAAATTCAAATTTTCTATTTAGTTAATTAAATTATTTTTTACGAAATCAAAGTAAACAAATTCATTCAAAATCCCTTAATTTGATTATTTTTATTCAAAGGAAAATATTTTCATTTTAAAACTGATGCAAAATATAATTTTACTATGTAAATTCTTGACAATAAAATACAGCATTAATAAAAATCAGTATTTTACACTATTTGTTGAAACAACAATCTTTTCAGAAAATACCAAACAAATCATGATAAAATAAAATTAGTATGAATATTTTAAAAATGAATTTAATTTTATCAAATAAAGTATCTATTATTTATAGAAATTTATTATAATATTTTCTCACAAACAGAAATCAAAATCATTTTTGAAGGAAATGATATTTTATAATAAATTGACTTTAATAAAAAAAATGTGTTCTTATTTCCTAAGAATTAATCAATAAATTTTTATTGATTATAATATATATATATATATATATATCATAATGTGATTAACACTACTCATAGCATTTAATTTAGCAGCTAGGTTATAACTATAATAATATTTCATGGTTCATTTAAGATTAGTGTTACTTGTTGTATACGATATCAAGAATAATATTATTTTAAATACAATGATGTTATAAACAAATAATAGATTTATGTTATAGTGGGAAGACCACTGTGAAGAGTAATTTCTTGAGCTAAAGTGGAGATTGACTACAATTCAAGTACAAATATGCCTTTAGCCTAGGATTAGCTATGCAGTATACTTTTATGCATCAGAAATTAGTTTGGGAGAATTATTGGTGTCAAGATATTAATTAACAGCTTGAGGGTCACAATAGCTAAGGACACATGAGTGTAACTAAGCCACTCATGACTTGAATCTAGTAGACATGGTCTATTCTCTGATGTTTTGGTGACTCTATGTGTTCGATATGAGGTTTATTATCAACCCGGACCATAGAATCCTTCACTTTAACTTTACAAAATAGGACATAAGTTTAAGGAAGTGGAACTGGGTATAATATTTTAGATTCTTAACGTCAATATATATTATATAATAGAAAAATTAAACATCATTTCATATTCATTTACCCATATGTTGTGTGTTGAGAGTGGTCTTTGTTAGCGGCTTTCATAGGATAAGTACGCTTGATGAGTTTATTGGATGAGTGGAGGATGAGTGATTCTAAGGATGAAAGATCAATGACTAATGCTCCCTTGGTAGTCATATATTCACATGTATAATGGGTAATGGTTTGAGATGAGTCAAAACCAAAGTGTGTTTTGATTTGGTAACAACTATATGGTCGTGATCCAATACATTGGTGGTATTTAGATGATGATTACGTTATCCCTGTGCATCGGAGAGTGATAGCACATGATTTCATCAGGGAGGATATAATGAGGTAATTCAATACCTCTAGATAGTTTTTACATCCTTGTTTTATGAAGATCTATCATGACTTTAGGCGATAGTTATAGTGTACAGGGATGAAGAGGGGTATCATGGAGTTTTTTTCCTAATTCCTTACCAGCTAGAGGATGAAGGTTGTGCACCAGTATCTTGGGGTTTTCTCTTGCCATGTCTAATCCATATTTTGAAGTGGTAGGACATCACAATAAAATGTTTTATAGGTTTTACCAATATATATAAGATAATTGACATCATATGGGTGATTTTTGATCAATTAAATAATGTTTCTCGTGTTTTATTGAACTGAGAGACTAAATCAGAAGACTATTAATGAAAGATTCATGTTCATGAGATCATATGATTACATATATTACCCTTGAGTATTGTATATGATGGAAATTAATGTTTAAAGTCACACTTTTGTAAGGGACTAATGAAATTCCTAGGGTCTAAACTTAAACTGTATAGAGTGTATGATTCTCATAAAGACTGACTATCAAAGTAGATGATTTTTATGTTGGAGGATATGCTACAATATTGTGTTCTAGACTTTGATGAATCTTAATCTGTTCACATTTACTTTTTGACTTCACATTGCACCAAATTTACAAAGAATTTATTCAGATGGAACCATATAAGGATCTTTACATGAGGTTGTGTAATTCATCACTTTCTTAGCAAGGGGGTAGTAAGGCAGTGGTTGTGGGGCCCAATTTGATTCATGAGAACTTTGAGAGAGTTCAACTAATTCAAAATAGTTTTATCACCACTCAAATAAGGATGATATCACATTATAACCATATGATGTGACCTTATGTGTTCAATGTTATCAATCAGGTTTTCTTATGATTGACTCCTTATTCAATTCACTGAAGTATGAGTAAAGAAGGAAATATTTACCTATATAATATTGGAACCATTGAGATCATTGAGCAGGTTTGGATAGTTGCATACAATCTAGATCTCCCTTCATACTACCGATGTTTACATGATCTATTTCATGTGTCATAAATTCAAAGGCACATGGACTCTCATAGGCAAGTCATTGACTATGATGATGTTGAGTTGGATCTAGTTGAATTGTGTGATAAGAATCGATTGTGGGTTGAAAACTATATTAATAAAGGACTATGAGGGAATATGTTACCACTTTTCCAAATTTATTTGCAACATGGGAGAATCAAATATGAGATGATAGAGCAGAAGTCTAATGGTTGAGCTTAGTGGCCTATACTGTTTGAGAAAGATCACTACTGATACTTATCAATGATGAGAAGTCATTTGGGGGAGATAATCCTATTATACGAAATTTTTAATTAATCGTTGAACCCCTTTTGTTTGTAGTTTGTAATATTTTTACACGAAAATATATATTTCTAATAAAAAACCCCCTTATACAAGATTTTATTGTGTTACGTAAGGGTAAAGTGAGTTTTAGAACCCTTTCATAAAGGATACATCTTTTTATAATGGTTACATAATGGTAGAGAAACTAGTCCCAACAATGCATAAGGGTAAACATGTCTTGTGTCAGGGTATGCATACTTTGTATAAGGGTAACTACCTAGTTCATGTATTGGGTTAGGTTAGAAAATCACTATGTAAGGGTAGGTTTACACTACATAAGGGTATACTTTATTTCCAATTCTCATGTAAGGGTCATCTAGTAGTTGTGTATGGGTACCAACATCTTGCGTTAGGTTAAGGTAAGCATTTTGTGATTGTATCCCAGTTTGCATAAAGGTAAGGAATGAACTTTCTAATTGTACGTTGTGAATATTATGGCTCATGTAAGGGTATTGTGGGGTTTATAAATCCCACATAATGTTACCTAGTCACATAAGGTAAAATCCTCATTACCCTTATGCATTGTGTATATCCTTCATATGGGTAATTAATCTTACACGATTTATCAGTTTTTCTTCCCTAGATCCAACCTACAATGGCTTAAAATGGTTTTAAATAATGAAAATCATGGAGGAATTAAATTATTTTGATTCATTTTTGTTAATTAAAATGTTTATGGAGAATTAAATTCTACAATATAATGAAATAGTTGGAATAGAAATTAAATTGTTAATTTATTTTCTGGTATTAATTCTATGGCTCTATAGGCTGCATTATTATTTCTAAAATATCTAAAAACATAAGGATTTAATTTATTACTATCATTTGGGGTCTGAGTGATTCTAAAATTCCATAACATGAGATCATTGAAGTCGTCATTTATCAAATTTATTTCTTTCTTCTAATTTATAAGTGGGATAAAACACTTCTTCACTCTTCTTTCATTATTTCATTTCTTGAAAGAGGTAAATTACAGGTAGGAATTTATAATTCCCATTTTCTTTTTTGTATGAAATTTTTAAATTGATTAATTCAGATTCCTTTTAGAAATTATAATTAATTAATTCATATGTGATAATAATGTCGATACTATCAAATATTGTGAGATAATTCATGAGATGAAAATAACCTAATTTAAACACACATTAATAATAAGAAATCATTACTTGTATATTATTCTAGATTTCTATATCATTAACTGAAGTAAAATTATAATTATTGTTTCAAAAACTATGATAATAAGGCCCATGAGGATGTTTTCTTATATGTATATTTTTTCACTCTAGATTTCTAACAATAAAGGGTGTCTTATCCTTGACATTGACATTGAAAACATTGAGTTTGGAAGTTCCTTACTGTTTGGGGATCTCATTAATTCATGTTTCCATGATATGATTCTTATATTGGTATACTTTGATTTTCCATGACTGATTGTGATCCTATGTTAGTGTGTGTAGTTCTTGAGACCCATTATTGTATTTCATTCCATGACTATTTCTAGAGTATTTTGTTTCCATGTTTGATAGAAATAACATGTTGTTATGATTTTATTCTATTTCCTCATGTTGATATGACACACTTTAATCATATCATATACTATGTTATGTGTGTTACCATGACTTGAACGATGTTATTGGTACTATATTCATGGGTACCATCATTTTTTTATCAATTAGAGTATATGCATGTATATTTTCAGATGATGATGATGATGATGATAATGATGATAAGGGAAGGGGATTGACAGTCTAGTGGATTGAACCAAATAAGTAAGTTATGTGCATCTGGGAGATGCATTACAATCCTAATGGATTATTATTTCTCACATTTACATCAAATGATTGCCTTCATATCTTAGAGTTAAAAAAGGTACATCCATTTGATTGTGGAATGAGGGTTTTTATAAAACCGCTCGGTTTTAGGATTTTATATTTTTATACATGTTAAAAATTTATTATTATCATCGTATACACATTTTATAATTGATCACACTTGTTATGGACCCATTTGTGGTGTCTTAATGAGTCTTATACTCACATGAAACTCAGGAATTCATGGGATCTTGTAGAATTTATGCATATGGATCCAAACAAGGACAACATGCCTTGGTGGATGGTTACTACATGGAGCATGGAGCTGGAGGTGAGTACAAGATATATTCTAGATATCACCATAGTTTTTTATATATTTACGTTTATCACTTTATAATCTCATCCTTATTCACACTTTGGGAGCTCATTGATTATCTATATGAAATGTATTCCCTTTTTTTCTACATGATACTCTGATCATTATATAATTTATTACACTGTTTATTTATTTTCACTGTGAAAAGATACTTAGGGTACAGTCTACCAATTGATGGACATAGACTGTCTCTACAATTCATAATCCACGTGTATATGGGAAGATGCACATGAGGTCATGTGAAATTTTAGTACAAACGTTTTAGTTCAGGTTAGGGCATTACAAAAGAAGTGTATATAAAATAGACGAAATATTTATCTTTTCTAGTAATATTTTGGAGTATAAAATTTAAACAAGTTACTTTGGGGGCTTAAATAAGCTCCCTAAGCATGATACTTTAAATTATAAATAAACATAATATAATGACATTCTATTGAGATAGGGTGGATACCAATCTCCATGTAAAATAAAACAATAGTAACTCGTATATTTGGATAGTGTATATTGGTGAAATATTTTTTATCAGAAATTAAGAAAAAACTTTTAAATACTCTACTACCGAAATGAAGAAACATGTTAAAATATCAATGAATATTAAGATGTCATTTTTTATATTTGAGAGGTCCAAATATAGAATATTATAAATTTCATTAATAATAAAAATATACTTTTGAGTTTCTAAATATAATTCCAATGGATGACTAAATCGAATTATCTACAACTATAATTACTATGACTATGTTTTCCATGTATGAAGAAGGTGGTAATATGGAACAAAATCAGTTTGAAAATAAAAATAATATATTATATTACTTGATAGCTCCAAGAATATATATTGTATATATTTATTTCAATTTTTTCTTGATGACAAATCAATATAAATGAATTAGATTTTATAGTAGTGAAGTGAATCTTATACTAAGTATAATGAGATCTTGAGTATGTATTTAGGTATGATAATGAACAATATATTCATCATAAAAAAAATTATGTGTATTGGGTAGGTGATGTTGTAGATACAAATTTATCCAATAGAGGAGTATTGTTTAATGTGAGATTATGTGTTTCTTCAAACTCAAAAAAATAATAGTTTATTACACGTATTGCAATTGATATTTATTATGTTGTGACATCTCAAGACCCAACCCAAATTATATTTTTCAACTTACAACTTTAACAAATGATAGTGGAATTAACACAACCACTAGTGATTTGGGCTGGAAACCAAAGTGTAATAAAAAATTTAATGAATTTTACTCTGTAAAAATATTTTGAAATCTAATACCATTTCATGATGATAAAGGTTGAATTTTTTATATCAACCCAGATTATAATTAAATATAGATGAAATTAATATATATTTTGATAAATCCCTTGATAGAGTATTCATTTTACCAATTTGGAATGTTTTTAGTTGTATATTACCTCACAAAATCAATGTGAGTACATATTATATATTTTCCATATTTTATTCCTTTTCATTTTTTATAGGCAGTAGAATTTATTTGGATATTTTCTTGGAATTGGAGAGGATATATAATCACATTAGGTGTAAAAAATATTGAGAAAAACATTAGAAGGATTTTACATAATGGAGAGATATGAGGATTTATTAGTAGATTTTTTGGAATCTCATTATGTGTTTCCAACAAACACAAAATGGGAGAAAGAATAGACCTCATATAGTGAGTTGACAATTGGATAATTTTAATGAGATATCAATGAAACCTGGTAACTAATTTATTTTAATTTACTTTAAGAAATTTAATACTCTAATAAACATTACATTATTTTAAAATATTATATTTAGAAAATTATTACATTGGGAGCATACTATGATAAGGTTCATGAGTTATTGATTCATGAACTAATAGTTATTTAATGTTTTATTTATTTTCAATATTCAAATAATTTATTTTTATTTTGATTTGATATATTCAGTTGAAAATGGATTAAAGTTGTCATGATTTTAAAAAATTTCACAATAATAAGGATTACATAATTAAATATTATTCTAATTTAGAATGATTATTTTCACATATATGATGAACAATTCCACAATAACATATCATTATTTCATAGTTATTTCATGAGGATTAGGATTTTTTAAAAAATTTGTGACCAAAACATAACACAAAACAATTACATAAAAAATAAACTACAATGAAATTTAAGGGTTTTCCAAGGTAATTTAAATATGGTTTTCCAATTTTGGTGGAAGATCTGCACAAGCACTCTCCCAACCATGAGCCTCCTCGCTTACCCACATATGTCCATTACTGCCGTTTTCCCCTTCTGCCTGAACATTATAGAAACTCCTTTGCATGACATTATTCACTGCCCGGTAGCTAAGCAAATTTGGACTTTATGGGGCCCACCATCGTCTACTTCAATGACATCGACCTCTGACCTCCACGATCTTCTTATGTGGTGGTGCTCCTCTCCTTCCTTGGCTTCTACAAGTTCACTTTTCACTCTGGCATAGATTATCTGGGTCCGGCGTAACGATGTTGTCCTTCATCATGATCACAAACCCCCCGAATTATGTATTGAATGGGCCAACTCTTAGATTGAGGGCTGGAAAGACCACAATGGACATTTTATGCCAGATGTTACCCTATCCATCCCCCCTCCTTGGAATCCCCCAGTGGAAGGGACCCTGATGATTAACGTGGATGCGTCGCTCCCAAAGGTTGGGCTTTTTGTCCTCGGCCTCCTGGCCCGAAATCATTTGGGGAAAATCCGTCCTGCAAAGTACGAACCACATCAGGCATTTAGGGAACCTAGAGTTGTTGAGGCCATGGCCATCTTTGACGGTATGCTGCTCTCCTTAAAATGTGGAGGGAATGATATCATTGTTGAGTATGATTTCCTTACCGTTGTTGATGCTATCAACCACAACGATGGTGGGTTCCAGTCTTTTGGCATCATCATCAGGAGAATCCTCTCACGTTTCCAACGCTTCTATTTATGCACCTTCTCCTTTACCAAAAGGGAAGGGAACAATGCGGCCCATCATCTTGTGGCCTCTGGCCCATTCGACTCCAGCCATCTCTGGCTGGACAATTTCCCTTCAGGGCATTGCACATGTACCTCTACTGATCTCAATCATTAGTGTTTTTTGTTTTTAATTAAAAAAACATGAAATTTTTTATGGCTTAGATAATGGATGTTAAAATATTTTCATCATAGTTATTTTATACAACATCATAAAAATTGATATATTTTTCATGAGATTTAGATGTCTAGAATTAAATAAATCATGACAAAATTCTTTATTCTAGAATGTCTTCAATGTAATTAAACCAATATTTATAATGTTGTATAAATATTTAAATTTTTACTAAGAGAAGTTTCACGAAACATAGTGATATTCACTGAAGTATTGTTGCAATAATTATAGAGATATAAGGTTTATGATTAAAGTGAAAAAAAATTGATACTTTATATATAGATTGGAAACTCATATTGAGGATGGGAGAGGATATTTAATGTTCTTTTTCACTCATATTTGATCCTTCCTCCACTATATTTAATCATTAATATGTTTATAAATATGATTATTATCTTCATTATCGTATTTTTTATTATTCATTTATTATTAAATAATAATTTTTGAAGTAGGATAATAACAATTGAACATAAATGATAGACCCACTTGTCAAAATGAGCGGTCAATCTAGTAAAAATATATCATGTTCATGTATTTTTTTTCATTCTTATAATCCTTTATCATCAATGATATATTAATTGATTTAATATTATATATAATAACATGTATAAGAGTATCAGTTTTAAGAGAAACTTTTTATTAATTCACACATCCCATAATACTTCGAACTTTATTTCCTATGAAAATCTATAAGAACAGATCTATGGGATATATGGGGTGTTTCAGATGCTTGATCTAGTTAGTGGGGAATTTTTATTACATTTGTAATGAATGTGTGTATGATTATGTAAATAATAATGAGAAAGAATAACCCTCATACATGAAACACACACACACATAGTAAAATAACTATAAAAAATCATAATAAATAAGATAAATATGACATTCTTGAATAATAGTGCATACCCTCTCACAGTACTAGGAGGAAGAATAAATTACAATGACAATGAATACATGTATATGGCCTCAAATTGTATAAAACTATAGATGTTTTTTAAAATATTGTATGTCATATATAAACACAGAAGATTTTCAACGTGTATAAATAAATAGTATCATACCTCTTGGGCCTCACTCATAGTTCTAGTAGTCAAAAGTACCCCATGATCCTCTACTCATTATATAAGTAAACTCCCTTATCCCATGTCATATTTATTAAGAATTAATTTATATATCCATATTGATTATCTAGTGGTAGAAGTACAAACTATATGAGAAGTGTTTTGTTTGACTAAGCATATCCTCTATCATAATCCATCAATGTTTCAGTATGTATACCCTCCATAAAATGTAACCTGGAGTATAATTAGCCACATAATTCTATGTAATCATTTAATTTTTCAGTATTTATATTTCTCTAGTGTAATGAAGAATAGTCTAACTACGGCTTTATCTAACCCCGCCTCTAGATATACACACGAATATATGTTTTGACTGATGAAATTAAACATTAATGTCTACAATAGCATATGTCCCAACCTAAAAAACATGAACAAAAAAAAATTTAACTTTAATATATATAAGTATCAAGAAATAATGATGATAATGCGAAGATAATGAATCATAAAATGAAAATAATTCTCATTACTCATAAGTTATTTATAAGAACCATATCATATAAATTTATGAATCATAAAACCATTCATAATAATAGTTTTACAATGATTTGACATTTAAAATTATTAATTAAAAATATATATCATCTAATTCATAAATTTACAGTTAATATTGTCAGAAATAAAATACCAAAAAATTATTATAATTTTGTTTAAAAACATGGGTTACCTATTCCATTACTCAATGATTTTTATTTCTCATTATATATATAATGGAATATGAATATATAATTTAATGTGGACCATAATCAAAAAAATAGAATACCTTGTGCGAGCCAAAATGTAATTCCTTTACAAGTATTCCATTAATTTTCATAACATTTAAGGTACAATAGTAACAATTTCCTATGTTATTTTTTCCATATTCAAAAAACTATTTTCAAATACATGCACCTCATATCAATGAAAAAGTATCCTAGATTTGGTATTATATAAATGGAATAATCTATAGTAACCTTCTATAAAATACCATTAAATTAAAATAATTGATTCCTTAAATTCAATGAAGACCTAACCTTTTTCCTTAAAAATATACTTCTTTGATCAAACCATTCAATTTTTAGAGAAATTTTAAATCGTCTGGGGGTTCATATTTTTCTTAAATTTTTAGTCAAACTATTTCTAATTTAACACTAATTAAACATTTAATGAAATAGGTAAAGGAAGGTGAAATGGGTAAATAGTGAGAATAATTAAAGGATGATTTTTTCATGAAAGTGAAAATAACCAAGATTGGTTGGGAGAAATATTTTTTCCATCTTGAAAAACTAAATTATTATCTCTAAAGGAATTATATTACAATTAATTAGAATAATGACATATCTTATTGAAACTCTTTTAGATAATGTAGGTTCCTAAGGTACCACCCACTTGGACTCTAGTGGAAGTAACCCTTAATATTATCATTATAAGACCCACTAGGGGTCCGTTAGGATCCTACTAAAATTTTAATTGAGCTTATTTCTTCATAATGGATAAAAATTCTTTAATTCATCTATTAATTTTTCTATCAACCACCTTATACACATTCCTCCCACATTATGAGAAATTCCTAAGAACAAATACCCTATTTTAAAATTATATAATAATACAAAAAATTATGTTTCTAAAATATCATTCCACTTATTTGTTAAATATTTTATCCATCCAATAATCATTATTTCCAAGTCGATTAATATTTTATTTCATTTATAATTTATCATTATTACAATTCATTTTAATGTGGAAATCATTGAAAATTATTCTAAGTGAAAATTATAATTTTATAATCTATTATGCTTGAATTAAGGGATAAGAATAGTTAAGAATTATTGATTCTTCCATGACGTTGGTCGACATCATTAGATAATTTGTAATGTGTAAGATAATTGTTATTATAAATTAAATTTTGCTGATTTGGAAAAATTTATTAGATAAAATTATCTAGCTTAAATAATTCAGTACTCCATTATTATTATGTGATTTGTGTTAGCTTTTTAATATATATTTTTGAATGCTGGATTTCCATATATATGTGTGAAATGATTATAGTTTTGATATTTTGAAACATTTATAATATATTAACTCACACTATGAAATAACCTCAGACATTTTAATATATTTGTTTCTTCATAAAATATCATGACGATCATATTTATTTATCTATATTTACTTATAAAATTAAAGAAGAATATTTATATCTTTTTATATATTTAATTATCTTGTAAGCTTTATTTCCATGATATTAATGTTTTGTTTATTTTTACATTTAGTTCCTTATGAATTCTATATTGTTGATACAAATTAAAAATATTATGAAATAATTTTTAATGTAATAAAAATCCATTGGATCTAAGTGACTGGTTTAAAATGTGTCATAATTATGATACATAATTTCTATAAATCATATTATATTTAAGAAATTTAACTCAAATATTAAAAGGAAAAAATATTTACATTATAAAAATCTAAATGTGGTTTATAACCCTATTCGGTATTTGGTTAAAAAATCAATCTTATTTTTTATTCATTCTACTATTTCTTTATTTTCAAAAAATTTGAAAACATAAAAAAATTAATAAAAATCAATTAAGGTATGACACATACAATATTTTTATTGGGATATCAGAGTAAATTTTTTATGTGAAGAAAAGAGTAATTTGTTTATTGAAATTTAAAAAGATAATTTAAAGATATGGGTTGTGGATAAATAGTAGAGGCAAGAATGTTGAAAAATTAAAACATGTGGCATATCCTATTTTAAATAAGTATAAAAATCTCTTAGATATTTTATTGAAGCTTTATATAGAGATAAATATGAGAGTATAAAGCACTCAATTCAATATAAAAATAGTGTATATAAAGATATATTTTATTTGGTGAAAATATGGAAAGGGGTTTTGACTAATGTGATAATCATAGGAAAAGATGACTATGATGTTGTTTATAAATAATTTTTTATCACAACCTGTGTAAAAAAATCAAGTTTTTTGAATTCATATTAGGGATAAATTACATCAGATATCATAAATTATGATGTGTTAAATTTTACATTAGGTTTTAAAAATTACCATAAATAAAAAATTCCTTTTATAGTTAAAAAACTCATTAGAAGTGACAAATTTCGTTAAATAATACAAAATCACTTGGGTTTAGTAATTCCTATATGTGGTAAAAATCCAATTGGATTGGATAAAGAGAGTTAGGGAAATAGTGGAGATTTAATAAGATTGAATAACTATGAATATTAATAGATATGTAAAATTTTAGTGACACATATAATTTTTTATTTCATAATAAGGTTACATATATACCTAATAGAGTAGGTTGAAAAAAATCTTCATTACTTCCAAACATGTTTGTGATTGATTTTTATTATGATTAGGAATTATATCCAAATAATATTATCTATTAATATCATTCTGAATCAATATCATACTTCTTTAATTATTTTTTTATTTGTAATGTTTGATATTCTTAAATGATGTATGATACCACATTTATGTGAGAGAATGAAAAACATTAACTAATGTATATTTTTTCAAAAAAATTGTGTCATGTATTGTTAGTTCTCTTGGTGTTACTATTTGATGTAATGGGTCTTTTATAACTTTATTATTTTATAATTATTTGGTGGATGGAGGGTATATTACTTCTATCTTGGTGAATTGTGATGATGGTCATGATTGAATCAAGGAATGTTATCAAATATCATTTTCTTGATGTGATTTTATCATATTTTCCTCAGTTTGTTTCATTTTTTATAATCATTTCATTTTTTTGTATATCTTATTGGTCACTATATTCTAACCACTTCTTATTAAGTGATTATTATTTTTCATATTGTTTAATAGTTTACATTTTTCCTTATTAATCTGAATGAGTTTATATATCATTCTAATGAAATTAAGTCAAGTTCTTTTCAAATTACTGCCTTAAAATTAATTTTTATTTACAATTTTGTTACTTATAAAAATAATATATAGTGTAATGTTGATTTTAAATATATTCATAATGTAAAAATAATAATTATACGTAGATTTTATTAAGTTAAATAAATATATAAAAGAAATATAATGTAAGAAAAGTGGAATTAGAAGTTACTAAAGTATAAAAAATGGAAAATAAAATTCATTAGATAACAGTAATGAATGATAATATAATTTTTAATTAATATTATCAATATGTATTGGGAAAATAGAAATTTACAAAGAAAATTATATAATTTATGTGTATCTATCATTAGATCCAAAATTTATTATCACTAATAAATTTAAAATGGAAGTGTATTTTATTATTTTAAGGTCTTATATGACACATGTTCTTTTAATTGACACAAAACCTATATAATGTGACATATTTTTTAAAAAGAACAATGCACTCTACTAAAGAATTCAAGATGATTTCTTATAAGTATTTTATAAAAAATCTATTTATATGAAGAAAATTACTTATATATTTATGATATATATTTATTAAAAAACAGAAAACTTTTAATCATATTATATGTGGAATATATATTGAGTAAATGACTTGTATTGGATATATATATTACATTGAAAAGATATATATTTTTCATAATATAAGAAAATTGGGATCATGATGTAAAATAAAACCATGAAATATTTCAAAATCAGGATCAAAATATAAATTAAGTATATGATGTGTATGACACCAAAATATTAAAATAATGAAATTAAATTTGATATCATATATGACATGGAATAATGAGTTTAAACAAACTACGATATATTATTTAAATGTGACCATTATAACATGGCTATTAATATTGAAGGTATGAATTAAAATTTATACTTTTTAAAAATTATGAATAAAGATTTTAGATTAAGAAAATATATTTGCTAAATAAGGACTCAATTTTCAATAAAGTATTTACATGATTTCCAACTTGATTTTTCATCAAAAATGTTTTCATTTATTTTTGTGGGAATATAATATATTTAATTTCTTCCAATTTTCAAAATTGGTCAAAAAAAATGAACTAAAATTTTGAAATTATCAATTTAATATCAACTTATTGTATAATTTTTTTGTTCTTCTGGAAAAAAAAATTTGTGAATAGTGAAACTTCCACATTTTGTAAATTTGTCATTTTTAATGAATTGTGTAATTTAAAAGTATAATTATGATTTGAATTTTATTACACAGTAAAATAATAATAATTTTATTATTTTTAATCTAATTTGTTACATTTTCATCATCTTTATACTATATTTTTCTATAAGTTTATTTTGAGGCTTAAAAAGCCATTTTTCTGAAAAATATTTTTAGTGTATAATGATTATCCATTTTAATTAATTATAATAACACCTAATTAGGAATTATTTAAATGAAATTGATATAATATATATCTAAATATATTAATTGAAATATATATAATTCCGATTTCTAGTCATAGGGTCAATGTAAGGTCATCGAATCGTTTAGAAATACATTTCATGGAAAACTATTTTTCAACATGTTTTGCTTGTTCATTTTTAAATTTAATTTTACCACTTATTTAAATTAAATTTGATAAAATTAATTAAATATTTGGAATCCAAATAATTAATATTAGGTAATGAAATAAACATAATGTTTCTTCATGATGAATTTGAGAAATAATAAAACAATTTCACCATGCTAAAAGGCTATGCTAGGTTTTCCTTGGTTTAAACTATGTGATAAGACATTAATTTTTCATCTTAATTGTTATTGGATCAATTAATTTCTACCCTTATCATCTTATAATCACAATTAAATTATTTATTGGACAATTTCATTGAAATTTATCTATATAAGAATTTTAGTAATAAAAAAGACAAAATAGAACTCTCTTTCCTTTAAATATCTCTTATATGTTATCATAGGGATTACAAAAAGTGGTGAATGAATATAAGATTCTATATTGATTATAATGAGTTATTTTCATGATGGTAATTTATTGTTATTTTTAATTGATTATATAGTTATCTTAAATTTATATGCAATGATGACACAACACAATTGAAGACAGTGAAAAACACTCAAGCTAAATAAAATTAAATTCATTAAAAGAAATTAATTTGCATGATTTATGGTAATAAAATATTTTTATAGTTAATAATGATGTATTTTTTATTTTTTTATTTTATTATATTCAAAATTAATTATTATCTATATGTCTTCAAATCAAAATTAAATTAATAGTATCAAAATGGAATTAATGATATTTTATGGTATATAATATTTATTAAATTATTTCAAAATAATAAAAAAATCACCTATTGACACCAAAAAATATATTCCATGAAATTATCCACATAATTAAGGATGTTATCATGACTTAGACACTAAATGTATAGTTTCATTAGACATTGATTTTTATGCTGGAAGAAGGAGCCTATTAGATTTTGATGTTCAAGAAGAATTGTCACACACTAAGGGATAGACATTCTTTAGAAACATTTCTCGATCAAATTCCATGGTGGTGAGAAAATCCCTTTGAGTGTATTTAATGGATTAGGAATGAGAGGTGGTGTTGTATATGTCTCAACCCAAAACATCCTTTACCTGGCCTGAAATGTTATTTGTATGACTCTCCATTTTTCATAGGATTCAATATTGGTAGTGAAGGGACCTTCCTAGAGGGATGGGACGAAAGTCAGAAACTGATGTCGAGCAATGTTTTGAGGGTGTGTATGGTATGGTTTAGAGTTAGGGACTAACTTAAGGTGTCTATAAGGCACTTAGCCTGCTCAGTAGAAAGCATGCACAGGCCCCCCTATATGGATCTGAAGGACCATCCACCCCTGTATGGCGTACCATCAGTGGGTACCTATGTTGGTTACCTACGTAGGTGACATACATCAACCAGGGTCCCATGTATTCTGATAAATAGGACCCTATAGATTTTTTTTTTTAAAACTAGAAAATGTAAGAAGCCCCGTAGCTCTTATCACGTGACCCATTTTCCCAGGCCCCAAAAAATCTTTCATTTATCCACCAAATATTGAGAGAATAGATAATTAATGAGGATGGTGGGATCAACTTCCCTTTAGGGTCTAAAATATAATACACCTATGTGTTGAACCCATACCCCCTAGTTGACAAGCACGTTTGAGTAGGTCCCTCTCCATACCCGAGACATGTACGAGACACTTCTAGAGACACCTAAGGAAACCCTTGGTGCCTAGCGAAAGGCCTTTACCAAGTGTTCTTTCCCTGGTTTCCCATCACCCAAGGAATCTACATCCCCAAAATGCTGACCCTATGTAAATCATTTCCAATTCCTCTCAGGACACCCTATGAAAATCACTTTATTCTCTCCAAGCCTTGAACAGTGCATGACACCTTTTAAACCCTATTTCAATCCACCAATGGCAAGGATCCTCCTCCTTTAGATCCGTCAAATAAGGGGGTCCAAGTTGAAACCTACAACTATGCCTCCTGAATTTCATGAAAACTATGAGAGACACATGATTCTATCTCCCATTTGGTAATAAATTACATCTATTAGAGGGGTTCTGCAATTGTCCCACCTAACAGGTTGCATCCTTGGGGTGCATGTAGTTATGAATAATATCGTTCATTAGGAACACAACCTTTGGGGTAGTTATAGGGCCCTACCCATTGATATGGACTTTCCATTCCCTTATCCACTCCCATAGCCCCTCCCATTTCCACCAGAGGATGAAGGATACTGTGTGGTTTACTAGATCTTATTTTTCCTCTTGATTCTCACATTTGAGAATTACTAATGTGGTGTTAGAGGTTAGTTATAATATTGAAATATTCATGGTAAGATTCATTTATTGGTAGAAAATAATTACCAAGATATTAATTAATCCTTTCTTTATAGGGCCTCCATAGGTGTGGGTCCTCAATTCCTCGTATCCAACCCAATTGGAATCCTCATATACAGTAAAAGCCCCAATACCACTCCTTGATCTTCAAAGGTCTCATATTCCTAGTAAAGAAAGTCAAAGGGAATCCTTCTTGGTTTAAGCCCCAACTAAACCTCCAAATCTCTATGTGTCAAATAATTTCTCATGGCCCAACTCCAAAGGGACTCCTATTTGGAGTAATAACCAACTCAATCCTCTCAAAGGGACACATTCCCTATGAGAAAAAAACATTATAGGGCCTCTATAGGTGTGGGTCCCAGCACTCAAACTACAAGGTCCTTGATTTAAATCTATGTGGGATATGTAGGAAGGCTCAATAAGGTCCAAAACTAACACCCAAAATCAACCCTAATTCTCTCTAGGACACATTCCCATAAGTTTCATGTCTATCACAGGAGCTAACATCCCTTCTAGGTTCCTTGGGCCACCTCAGCATAAGTACCACCCAAAATTTGGCTAGGCACCTTTCGCATAGACATCCCTGTCACATGATGGTATACATATTGGCTTTTTCCTTATCATATGACCTTAAAATGTATTATGTTTTCTGTTAAGTGGAACTGAACTACATCTTTTATGATTTCTTTCATATGGATACCTAGAAATCCCATCTTATGGGCCTGATCCTGACGTCAAAACAACTATTGTATCCCTAAATTATGATAAACTTCAGATCTACCCACTGAATAGATTAAAACCATCATCTTAATAATAAACATTAATGAAATCACTAATATTTTCATGAAAGGGTCCCATTGATGGATTACCATATACTCATAAAATTAGCTTCATCGATGGAGAACCTCAAATACATGCAAATGATTTTAAATTCTACTCATACTAATAAATGATTGTTAACTTGAGGGTGACCTGAGTTATACTTGGGAATGATTTAAGGATTCATCAATGTGTCTTAAATGGTTACTAAATTCCTATAGTAGACAATAATTCCCGCAAAATTTTTCTGATGACTCTAACCTCCCATCCACTCGACCAATATGAGTCCCTAATCATTTTTAACCATTTCTTAATTATCACCTACCTTAGGAAAGTAAGTTCAAAAGACATCTCAAATAATGGAATCATTGGGCATTTCTATCTCTAATAACATAACCCATTGGAGCCCTTTTCAAAAAAGTGAACTTGGAGTGAATGATTGTGAAACCATTCAAATCCCCATAATCATAATTTTTAAAAAACAACACAAAAATGATTTTCATTGAAAATAGTAATAGAAAATTCAGAATGATAAATGGTCTTAAATTTCATCACTTTTCAAATTATTATCCAACTGATATCTTATAATTAAAATTATAACCCTTTCAATTTGAAAAATATTTTTAATGTGATTAGTATAAAACATGTTTACCAAGGGGTAAATCATGAAATAATGGTTTGATTATAATTAAATGTGAATAAATTATATTTTATATCCATATTAAACCTTATACTATACAAAATAAAAATACCTAGTCATTTTATGTATTTTAATTGAATATGACCTAATTATAATTTGTAATTTTAGGAAATTCCAAAAGATCCTCTCCGCACACATATAAAAGGGAACATCCTCTTCACTTTTCTTCACACCTCAAGAAGCATTATTTCATAAAATACATTGAAAAAGCAATTCCTTAGTTACATTAAAACATCTTTTAGGAATTGTTTTGATTATAAAACCCAACTAGGAAGGAGATTGATATAAACCAAAAAGTTTGTTTGAAGAAGATGTATCATTCCTAACAGAGAATTTTTGTTTTATTTCTTCTTATAACTCCATAAAATATTATTAAACCAGGTTGTTATTATATCATATGTATTTACCATACAATTATATGGTCTTAGGTTAATTTTGATACCCTGTATTCATATCCACTTCCATCAAATGGGAAACGAAGTTGTCGTCTGTGTGTACGGAAGTTTACCACCTTACAAACCGATGTTATTCATCTTCCATCGTCACCATTCATAGATGGTTTTCATGATTTATTTATTATATATATATATATATATATATGTATTATATTCATGAAATATTTATCATCTTTAAAACATAATATATCATATAATATATTATCCTTCCATTCATTAAAAAATGACAATGTCGCTCATGAGTACATGTGGATTACCACCTCCACGAATCGATGTGATTCGTGTTTTCATTATCACGTCACATAGATGGAGTATATATTTATATTTAAAGAAACAATTATAATATCTAAGATATTATTTTCATTATATAAGGATAGAATAATACTTACCCACATTTTATCATGATCGTTTAAAATGGAGACATCACTCAAACGTACGTGTGTCCTACCGTCTCTATGATTGTAATATAGTTCATTTTTCATTACCATATTTAATGGTTGGTTTAAAATAATAATTTATGTATATAAATGATAAATTTATTATTATCATTCTAGAGATGATGCAATATCGACCGCTTTTACCATTTTTATCCTAAGAAAGTCATTTTGGACATACACACCAAATATCATCAAAACGGCTGATATGAACTTAATTGACTCAGTAATTAAATATGACATGATAATAAATAAAATTAAAGTATTAATAAACATGAAAATGTTTCATATGAAATTATATAATAAATATTAATTTATTATTCATGAATACAAATAATGTGTGTGACTATTCAGACCTGATGTAATGGATTTCATTTCAATTTCATTTCATTAAGGCATATTTTAACATTATACACCAATTTCTTTTATACGGTTTATATACTTCCCTTTTACATATTTATTCAATAATATTTCAAAAATAATTGTATGATATTTTTTTTCAAATTATATTATCTAAGGTATTTTTTTTTAAAAAAGTTACCAAGTAGAAAGGGGTTTCATAACTCAAATTCTTTTCATGAGGTCATATTACTTATTTATTATCTTTGATATTATAAGATTATATATGGAATTTATTTTTATTATTTTATGTTTTTTTTCGATTTGTTTTATGTTTATTTAGATTTTATACACATAATAAAATCATCATTTGATTATCACTTAAATGTTATGTTTTTTTAGATATTTGTTCACGATTTACACTCCATTGAGCATATTTGATATTATGCATGTATTTATTTTTATGAGGTATATATAATACCACTATGAAATGAAATATAATGAATATATTTATATTCATGGTATTTATTGATTCATTTTAATTTATTTATTTTATGGGCGTTCTGATTCAAAATTTACCAAAGTGGTACGGTTTTATGCTTGCATCTCATTTTAATCAGGATTGTTTATTCATGAATTTCCATTGATGGCAACAATTTGGTCATTTTAAAATAATCCCATTTAATTTAAAAATCTCCCATTTATTCATTAAATTATAATGTAATAGTTCTATTTCTTGCTCTTTGATACTTAAAATTACTAAGAAATTGTTTTTAAGATAAGAAAACTTTATTTCTCTTTTCAGCTGAAAATGATTTTTCTTCCATATACAGGGTTTTTTTAAAAAAAACCAAGAATGTTTGTAATATCATCCATGATTTTTTAAAGTCATTTTTACCCATGATTTATTTTTTACAAAATGGTTTTAAAGGAACATTCTTTTTTCTGAACAAGGTACTTTTTTATATTTATCAAAAAATGTGAAAGGAATATTTATTTTAGAATACTCAGCATGAATATAATTTTTCCCCTATTAAGACCAATCAATGCATTGAATATTCCTTTATAATTTTTCATGGATCATTTAAAAGAAAATTATTTTTCTAATATTCTGGACAAATAAATTAAAGTCATTTTCAAAGTGAAAGGTGTATTTTACTAAAGATTTTTTACTGATATTTTTTGGTATATATATTTATCAAAGAAAAAACCCCTTTATTTTACATAAAATCCACTATGTATATACTATAATGATACCATACATATTCTTTCATTTGATTTTTTATGATCATTTTCTCAAGGGAATGTTTTGACATTCATATTCTTGATTAATTTTTTTGTCATTTACATTCACTTTATTATGATCATTGGACATTATATTAACCTTAAATATATATATTATTTAATATGGATATTTTTACTTATTTAAAAATTTATCATTTCAACATATTATGTTTTACTATGAATGATATATGATTGGATGGGGAAAATGGTTAAATCTATATTCTTTACTCAATATGGATATTTAATGATAAGGAATATTGTTTGAAGAATGAATTGATATGTCAATATATTAGGAACTCATTGGAAATATAGTAATGGGTGGGGCCCAATTATAAATAAACCCTCGATGCATTGACTAGTCCCATGAGATAAATCACTAATCTAAAAGGAAATGGGTTTTATTTGTATACACACACATCAATTATACTTTATTAGAATAAGGATTTGATTATATATATCATGAATTGTGAAATAATGATGTCTGTTATTATGAATTTCCTTTATTAAGAATTCATTTATTTTTATTTTGTTTTTTAGATATGTTTTAGATTATAGAGAGTTGGAGGAGGTGAATCAGTTATCCCTTTTTCTTTTTTTGAATAGTTTCATTTCAATTCAAACTCTATAGCTAGTTAAATCTTTGATCCACTATTCTTGAGTATCTTAGCCGTTCCTTGAATAATGTTGTAAATATAAAGGCACAAAACAGAAGGATATAAATTTTTTATAAAGACATACTCATTATTGTGTTTCTTATCCCCCCCCCCCAAATACGGATTATCTACTATATCATAAGGTAATTAAAATTAGTAATTACTTATGCCCCAATAAAAAATGGTTAATCTCCATTATTTTAGTCCACCTTAAAGTAGTTATTAATACCCCAACCCCAATAAAAACTTCTTCTCCAGTTATTGGTTGGACCCCACTATTAAAAGTTGGTCCTTTAACAATGCTAGTAAATGGGACTTATTAGTGATATTGAAATGATGATAATGTAAACGATGTGAAAGGGTTAGGTTTAACAACGCTCATAAAAAGTGCTGATAAAATAATCCTTTAACAACCATAAAAATTGTTGATAATGGGTTCCTTTATCATCCCTTTTTTAGTGATGTTAACTGATAAACATCCCCTTTAATTGCAGTAAAAATGCACTAATAAAGGCCCCACTTATAGTAACCATGTTATTTATTTCAAATTTAAACATGACTAATTATACAGATTTGCACTTATTAAAACATAGATGATTCAAAAGACTATTGTAATAGGAAGTTTAGAACATTATATAAAAAATAAAACATGAAATACAATATCATTATTGAAAACTTCTTTTACAAGCCCACAATATTCCTTTGTACTTAACAAAACATGGGATAACTTGAGGAGATACATAAGGAAAGGGTGATATGTAAATCCCAGTAAGCGAATACACATGGAATAAAATGAGGATAATAATACATGTTAAGTAAGCCATATCAATGAGGCATGATGGAACAGGACTATAAAGTCATGATATTTCAGTATTATCATAACATGTAAATGTGGCAACAACTTAAAACACTACATCATAAACAAGAAAGAATCAGGTAAACCCATGTCCTAAGATTTTAAGAAGATTTCCACCAAGTAATCAGGTAAAACCATGTCCCTACATGACGTATCATGATACTAAACATTACCAAACATATTGAAGTGCTATCAAGGCACACCCTTCATAATTATTTCAGTATCATCCTTAAGTATTCCACATAGACCATAGAACATGGATTCATTCAACATCATCATTTATTATGTGATCCAGGAATGTGTAAAACATATATGAAAGCCCTAAATCGACAATTATATGTTCATAAAGGTGAATACCCTTGATGCATGAATGGTTATGGTATTCACTACATGATTAATTTTGCAGGGATAATCATAGTGCAATTTCGGCACCATAACGACAGTATATGGAAATTCATAAAATTGGTTGATGAGAGAAAAAGGGTATCTCATCATTTATACATGAAATGGATAGTAAGTGGATCGTGTAAGATAATATCCCAACATATGAAATGGAATTTAATATGCATAATATAAAAAGAAGTTCTTTAATTGGAATGAGGAGAGAGAAATCCCTTACGGAATTTCATCATGGTAATAGGTGTATATAAAGGATCATGAATGGATTAATGAGAGAGGGAGGAATATGTCATTATTTATAAATTAAAATTAATTTAATGTTTTTATCTATGAACATATCGAAACATATTCAAATTGAAATTAAAAGGTATATCAAAAAATTAGTGCTTGATAAAAGAGGAAAGTGAAAGATCACTTGTGGAATTTTGGGCATAGTAATGGGTTGTATTAAAGGATCATATGGGAAATTAATGGGATTGAATGTAAGATAATGTATATATAAAATGGACGGTAAAGAGTTATGGATGAACATGTCCCAAATCAAGAAAATGGTAATTAAATGGCATGACATAAATGATGTGTTTGATGAAGAATGAGAGAGGGAGATTTTGTACTATGATGTGTTACTCCAAATCCATGGTAGGGGATTCATGGGAGCTGGGGAACCTTGTGATTAATCTAGGGGGTATGGGTAAGCGTTTGGTGTAGCTTAAAATAGTTTAGTGAAGAGAAATGGAATCTTGTATGCGTTTATATAAGAAAGGATATGGATTTCATTATTATTTTGGATTCCGACACTACATAATTGGATATTAAAAACCACAAACCATCCTATTTTTTCCGTTGGTTTCTATAAAATGGAAGTGGAATAAATTATTTTATATGTAAAATGTCCAAAGATATTAAAATAATGTCTTTTATTATGTGGAGGTGAGTCACACATTCAAGGAAATGATTTTAAAATCCAAAAATATTTTATATGATTTGGAGGATTCACTAAGACCTTATAAAATAAATAAAATAAAATTTAAATTAAATTTTTTATTGGAAAACATATTTTTTTTCTGAATATCTATTTTATAATATTTATTAAATCATTATTGGGCCATTATGATGTCATAAACCACCATGCATATTCATACGATATTTAATTTTTACCCAAATATCTGATTGTCTCAAAAAAATTATGAACAAAACACTGTTGGACAATTTTCACATCATGATTCCAAAAATAATATTAATTTTATATAAATATTTTTATTTATATTTTAATTTTCACTTTTAATATAAAAACCTAAATTTATTGAAAATTGATTCATTTTGACAAAAACAATTTTTAAACCTTAATGAAAATTACTTTTGACATAATAAAAACCATATTATCATTTATATTTAATAATTTTAATCTAATAAAAATATTTTATTATAATATTAATTATTTGAAAATTTAATTAATTATTCGAAAGTATATTTCTTATTTGAATTTTAATTTTAACCAAAAAAACTATTTGTGCTTTTAAAATCATTTACAAAGTAAAAATATTATAATAAAAGTATATTCATTTTTATATAAAAAAGTAATGTACTTAATCATAAAATTAGTTTCTTGTTATATATACCTTTATTACACTGTCATACACTCTAAGAGTATGGTGTACGATGCTGGGGCTTCCATGGGGCTGTTCGGTGAGCATGGTTTGGGCCGTGATCTCGATGAGCTTGGATTTCTCATGTAAATGGTTTTGTTAAAGATAATGTTGTTGGATCAAGGCTTTTTATTGGCCTAGAAAAAATCCCAATAATATTATTTCTCTCAGAAAAATTTCTAAATGGACGTCATAGGGAATGATCCTGCTGGTTGAGGCCATCACTTCCTTTTTCGGTGTCAAAAGGACTTTTTAATACCCTTTATTTATACTAGCCTTGTTAGTACTATTCAATGGATACATTATCATTGGTAATGATACTTAACAGCCATTTAAATCCAATTGGATATAAAAAAAAATTAAATTCATTTGTCTTCTATATCTATAAGACATTAAAAAGGGGAATTTTATTCATAATAGTTTGGGTCTTTATAACCTTCCCCCCAATAAAAATTTCACCCTCAAAATTTCCTTCTCCCACAAAAAAACATATGTGGGTAACTCTGCTTTGTCCCTTCCTCTGGTTCTCACATTGCTTCTTCAAACTTTTGGATTCTCCCGAACACAATGATGAGGTTCATTTTTTCATTTCATTGAACTTTTTATATATGATATAAGATCTTCACCGGATACTCCTCATAGGAAATGTAATTCTCCAACAATACCACCTATGGATTGAGTACATGTTATGGGTCTATTATGTAATTTCATAAAAGGAGTACATGGAATAAATCTTTTACTTGAGATAGTTTCGGTGGGAGTTCTATTTAATCGACCACAACTCTGATTCGATCAAGGACATCAAAAGGGCTGATTTACCATGGACTAAGTTATCCATTTTTCTCAAATATTATACCTCTCTTTATTGGAGATATGTAAAGGAATACCATGTCACTAACATCAAAGTATAGGTCACATAGATGATTGTCAGCATAACACTTTTTTGGACTCTGACCAGCATTGATGTGATGTTGTATGGTCTTAATCTTCTCCACCCTTTCTTTGACCATTTCCAGACCTATATGCTCTTTCCCCAACATCATCCAAACATTCCAGTGTTCTTCACTTATTCCCCTAAAGGGTTTCATAAGGATCCTTTTGGATGCTTGAATGTAAACTTTTGTAGTAAGATAACTCAACCAAAGAAATTTGTTTGTCTCATACGCCATTGAATTCCATTGAGAAAGTTCTAAACTTGTCCTTATATGCTTGGATAGTCTGTTTATATTGCACATTAGTTTGTGAGTGATAATCTGTACTAATGTTAATCTCAGTGTCTAGATCATACTGGAGACTTTTACAAAACATAGAGGTAAATCAGGGATCTCGATTAGACACTATCAATAATGGTACTCTATGTATCCTTACCACTTTTCTGATGTATATCCATGATTTTTGATCAAATGATAAAACTTTTCAAATCACAATTATGTATCCAATATTTTTAAGATAATTTACAACAACCTAGATAGCATTATTTCCTTTGGATGTCTTTAGAAGTCTGACGACAATGTAAATTCTGATGTCTTCCCATTTCTATATTGGTATGGGTAATGGTAGAAACATCCCCTTAGACTTATGCCTGTTATCCTTCACATGAAGACATACCAGGCACATTGATGTATATTATGGTAACTCCTTCTTCATGTAATCCCACCAATAGTTCAACTGAAGACCTCGATACATCTTTTTGTTTCTTGGGTGAATGGAGAAATTTGAAATAGGTCCATCATCCACAAGTTTATTATTTAACTAGTGATTTTATGGAACACATAACGTCCACCCAAATATCACAATTCCTTCTTCATTTACACTAAAATCTAAGGATTTCCATTTTATGATAGTTTCCACTTTCTTCTCAATTCCTTCATCATCTTTGGGACTATCATTTAAACATTCCAAAATATAATATAGAGAAATAATTTGTGAATGGATTGATTATGTTCCCTTATTTATGACTCCCATGTCCATCTTTATCAAATAGAATAATATTAGATCCTTTTCAATTCTCATCAATGATATACATATTGGGTCCTTTCTACATAGATCATCTGCCAACTTGTTCTTTTTCACAGGATGGTAGTGGCTTGAGTAGTTGTAATCCCTAAAGAGCTCTAACCATCTTTATTGGGAAATATTCAGCTATTTCTGTGTGAATATATATTTGAGACTTTTGTGATTTGTATATATTTCACACTTATCTACAAATAGATAATGCAACCATATTTTCAACACAAAGATTGCAGATTCTAACTCCAAATCATGCGTTGGATTGTTTTGCTCATGAATTTTTAACAAAATTGTTTTGTAGGCATTGACTTTGTCGTTTTTCATCAACACACATCCCAATCCCTTCTTTTAAGCATTGTTGAAGATTACAAAAAACTCCCTAGTTGTGTGTAGTGTGAGCACCAGGGTAGTGATAATCCTCTTTTTAAACTCCATGAGGCATTCTTCACATTCTTCAGTCCAAGAAAACTTGACTCCGTTCCAAGTTATCTTAAAAATAGGGTTTTACAATCATGATAGATTTCTCAAAAATCGGAGATAATATCCATATTACCCATGGAAGATATAGATATCCATCATAGATGACATTCTCATCCATCCCTTAATTTCTTTTATCTTGGAATGATCCACAACATCCCATTAATTTCAATGATATTTCCCATGAACAATACTTCCACCAATTGTAATTCACACTTGTTGTACTTTTCATAGATCTTCTCCTTTCGGAAAGTATTTAGAATAGTGCTTAGAATCCCATAATTCTCCTCCTTAGTTTTGGAGTATTTTAGTGTATCATCAATAATGACTACCACATCCTTTTGAGGTAATATCTAAAGACTCTATCTGAAAATAACATGAAGATTATTGGAGGATTAGTGAGCCTGAATGGAATCACTACGAACTCATAATGCCCATACCTTGTATGAAATGCAGTCTTGGGGATATCCTATTTCTTCACCCTTACTTGTTAATATACTGACCGCAGATACACCTTGGATAAGTATTGTGATCCACATAGCTGATCGAACAATTCATCAATATAATAATTGTTCTTTATCGGGATTTTATTGAGCTCACAATAACCAATGTAGAGGCACATTGACCCATCCATCTTCTTGAAAAAGAGGATTGGTGCACCCCATGGTGAAGCACTTGGGCATATAAACCCTTTATCCATATTTTAATGTAGTTTTTTCCTTATCACCTAAAGTTCCAAAACAACCATTATATTTAGATTCTTGGATATTTTCCTTAGGTATAAGATCAATAGATAATTCAACCTCTCTAAAAGGAGGAAGACCAGGAAATTCCTCAGGAAACACATCAGCAAAATACCTCAAAATAGACATGTATTCATGGAGGGTTCCTTCCTTAGACTCAATTATCTACATAATATAGATGTTCTAATAGGGTAGTTACATCCATGCTTGAGATAATGGTTCTGAGGAAGATTCATCCTTCTCCTTTCACTTGTACATAATCAGGATCGATTCTCAATATGGATATTAATTTCCCTATTGCAGAAATTTATGTTTTCAAAATAAAGGGAAAGCCAATCCATGCCCAGAATTGCAATAAAGTACTCAAAGGGAAGTATACCAAGGTTCTCTATAAATTGCAGTCGACAAATGGTGACAAGTGAGGAGTTTTATTCATGGGTTGATATAATTTCCCCATTTTCCAACTTCACTGACATCACCACTTCCATTATTTGTGGTGATGTTTGAAGAGTTATATTAAACTTTTATGATATAAAGGAATGCGTAGAACTACAGATTATAACCCAACCTTTCAATTTTCTTATTCTCGTTCCAATTTATTCAATATAAACCTAGGGATGAGTATACTTAAATATTAAACAAAAAATTAGGAATCCAATGACATTAAAGGAATAACATACATTGTTATCCATAACTTATGAATTTCTAGGCTTCAGTCTATGTTATGCATGATCTACTTCCTAAAATATATTCTTATGGTCTTTTTTTCTTTGATACCTTAATAATGGTTTGTAATGAGTTTATGAATTTACCAAAGCATAACATATAAGAGTGCCAAACCCGGAGTGCAGTAAGGCCAGTTGTCATCCACCAGTTCCAATTCGAGTATAGCTTGAAGTGTTGTTTTGGGGTTTTACCACTAGACACATCTATGCCAGAGCCACATCCACTTGTTTTATCTAGACAGAGTTTCATTTTATTGATAAACCACATACTCTATAATCACCAATATTTAGGGATGTTTTCATTATTCATACTCTTATCCATAAGGGTTTTCACTAGGGTTTTTGAAGCTTAATCACTAAAATAAATAAACCTATCCTCTAATACTAACTATAACAAACTTAATCTTTATTACATAAATAATCATGATTTATTACATAGATTTTGAATTAATAAAACTCATAAGATCAGGTGGTCTAGTGTATTTGGAAATTAATAACATTACACAATAACTTAAAACAGAAAATACAACAGATTTATTGAAAACATCCTTTACATAGCCACAAAAATCATTCGTACTTAACACTACATGGGATAAGCTGAGGATATATAGAAAAAATGGGTGAGATATAAATCCTAGTAAGGGAATCAATAAAGAAAAATTTGAGGATAATATTACATGTTAGATAAGACATATTAACGCGGCATGATGTAACATGAATATAAAGGCATGATATATCATGATAATCATAACAAGGAAATGTGCCAAAAACATAAAACACTGCATCATTAAAAAATGAATAAGGTAAACCTCTATCCCAACATGGGTTAAAAAAGTACCATAAAAGAATAAGGTAAATCCCTATCCCAAAATGACTTGTCATGATACTAAACATTACCCAATGCATTTTAGTCCTATCATGGTGCACCCTTCATAATCATTTCAATCTAATGGTTAAGTGTGACACATATATCATATACCATAAATTTATTCAACATCATCATTTATTCCACGATAATGGAATTCCAAATACATAAATGAAATTAATAAATAAATAAGTATATGTTCATAAATTTGAATTCCCTTGATAGAGGAATTGGTATGTTATTCACAACATGATGATTTTGGCATGGAAAATAACTGTGCAATATCGGAAGTATAACGACGTCGTATAAAAATTCATAAAATTATTTTTTGAGAGATTATGGTGTATATACTCATTTATAAATTAAATATATATTAAGGTGATTGTGGAACATAATATCCCATCATATTAAATTGAATTTAAGATTCATAATATAAAATAAGTGCTTCAATGTGAACGAGGAGAGAGAAATCTCTTACAGAATTTCGACATGGTAATAGATGTATATATAAGACAATGAATTTTTTAATGAGAGTATAAGGAAGATATAATTATTTATAAATAAAATGTATAGTAAGGGGAATACATACAAACATATACCAATATATTAAAATAATTTAATTTGAAAGGCATATCATAAAAGGAGTCCTTGATAAAAGAGGAAAGTGAAAGACCCCTTACAGATTTTTTTCATAGAAATGGGTGGGATTAATGGATAATTAGGGGATTAATGGGAGTGAAAGGAAGATCATGTATAATAAAATGTGAAGTAAGGAGGTATGGAAGAATATATCCCAAATCAAGAAAATGGAAATTAAAAGGCATGACATAAAAGAGGTGATTGAAGAAAATGGAGAGAGGGAGATCCCTTACATGGATGTGTTACTCCAAATGATCGGGAGGGGATTATTGGGAGCTTGGGGAGATTTAGAATTACTCTAGGGAGTAGTGTGTATAAGGTTTTCGAACTTCATGTAGTTTTAGTGAATATAAATATAATCTTTAAGGGTTTTATATAGACAATGGGAGAGATTTATTTACTATTTTGGTTTTGGACACTACACAATAAAATATTAAAAATCAAAAACCATACCCTGGTTTTTGACCCTGGATTATCGCAAATGGAAGTGGAATAAATTATTTTATAAGGCCTAGGTATGAATATATTAAAATATTTTCCTTTCATATGTGGAGGTGAGTAACACTTTCAAGGAAATAACATTAAAATCATAAAATAGTTTATCTGTTTTAGTGGAATCACTAAGGATTTGTAAAATAACTAAAATAAACATAAACATTAAATTATATATAGTAAAAAACATATATTTGGCCTAATATAAATTTTATATTATTTATCACATCATTATTGTGCCATTATGAGGTCATAAAACACCCTGTATATTTATACGATATTTAATTTTTACGAAAACATTTGTATGTCTCTAAATAATATGAAAAATTCACCATTTGATAATTTCAACATCCTAATTCCAAAAATTATATTAATTTATATAAACAATTTTTATAAATATATGAATTTTTACTTTAAATATAAAAAATAATATTTATTGAAAATTGATGAGTTTTGATAAAAAAAAAGTTTCTAAACCATAATAAAAATTATTTTTGACTTCATAAAAAATATACAATCATTATTATATGTAACAAATTTAATTTAATAACAATATTTCATTATAAAATTATTTATTTATAAAATACATTAATTCATTAAAAATATATTTCTTAATTGAGATTGAATATTAACCAAAAATATTATGTTTGATTTACAAATCACTTGCAATGTAACAATAATAAATGAAAGTATATTCACTATTCTATAGAAAAAAATGTACATAATCATAATGCTAGGGTCTTATTACATATCCCTTTATTACACGATCATATTCCTTAAGATTAAGGTGTGTGAGGGTGGGGATTTCATTAGGTCGTTTAGTGAATAGGGTTTGGGCGGTGACCTCAATAACCTTGAACTTCTCTCATAAATAGTTTCGCACGTGATTATGTTTTTAGATCTCCACTTGGGATTAGTTTAGGTAATAGACCAAAAATTCTATCTCCCTCGGATGCTCCTATAAATGGGCTTCATAGCGAATGATCATACTGGTTGTGGCCATCACTTCCTTTGTCTGTGTCAAAAGGATTTGTTAAAACCCTATATTTATACTAGTCATGTGATCATTGTTCGATGGTTATATTATCAAAAAAATGAAACTTAATTGTCATTTAAATCCAAATGGATATATTAAACAAAATAAGTTCATCTGTCTTCTATATCAATAAGACATTAATAAAGGGGAATTTTATTCATAACAGTTTGGGTCGTTACACCGCGGATAAAGGGTATTTTTTTCACACCCCCACCCTTAATAAATTCTTCCCACCCCACCCCATTATCAGACCTTCCCACACCCCTTTATCAGTGCTTCAGATAATCCACCCTCGTGTGCCCACCTCTGCCTCCAACAAGTTTCAAACCATAGACCTCCAGCTTATACACTAGTCCCTTTTCCACTTCCATATCCTTTTTTACATTTCATGTTCTATCTATATATTTATAACTATTTCGTTGCATTTTTTATCCATATAATTATATATATGTTTATATTTATGTTTATATATATATATAAATACACATATAAATTAATACATACAAACATACATATATCTTATTTATATATATGTGCATCTATAAAATTAATTATACATGTATATATTTATTTATTTATATTATATATTAATATTTATATACATATATTAGAATATATAGATAAATATATTTTTTCACTACACACCCAAAAATATATATATCTAGGGTGGCTGGGCGGGAGGGGGTTTGGGGCGCTAGTCATGGGGTTGAGTCTCTAGGTCGTTTTCTTTTTGTATTTCCTTGTAGCGTGTGTGTTGCCAACGATAGCTATAACCAACCTTATATATATAATATATATATATATATATATTAACCATATAGGTATATAAATATTCGTAAAGTTTTATTTGAAATTAAATTGAAATTATTTTTTATTTAGATAAGTCTTATATATTGAGAAATATATTTCATATGTAAAAATGTTTAATAATTTATTTATACAATTAAAATTTATGTTTGAATATATAAACAATATGTATATATTATTATATATTCCATTATAAATAATAATACATTGTTAAAAACATTTAAATTTCCAATCCATGATATCAGGAAGAATTTAATCCCTTGGAAAAATTTCAGTACCCACTAAAAAGTGAAAAAATACCCTCTTAAACCAATATTAAAGTCCATCAAATGATAAAAAATTAGGTTACCCTGACTAAAAACTCAGTTTTGGAGGCCCTACAGGCCATTTTTGGCCTCAAAAAATGGTACAACGGTTAATTTGTATCATTAACAGTAAAGAGCTCATCACATGCCTCGATTTGATATTTGGTAGAGCCTAAACAGACACCCAGATCAAAAAAATTCGTTATTTGAATTTTGAGTTGCATTATCAACTTATTTTAGATAAATTATTTATTTTTTGAATTTTTTATCATCAAATTGTTTTTAAATTACAATTAATCGATAATAATTAAAAATTTATCAAATAAAAATATTTTTTAAATTATTTTATAAGTCATTTTCATTAAATATATTATATATTTTGAGTGAATGCCTATTTAGCCTCCTCTAAATCATATTTAAAAAATATCTATTATTTTATATAAATATAAATATATAATGAAATAAATATATTAATTTTAGTGGAATATTTTTTTCTAAATATTCCAATTATCATTACTTCATTAGAAGTTTTGATAAAGGCCCAACTTTAAAAACACTTTTTTACTAACACTGATAAAGAGGGGGCTTTATCACTGCATTTTTATATTAACTGATAAAGAGACACCTTTAACAAAGATTTTTTTAGTACTGTTAAAGAACTCATTTAACAATTCTTTTTCTAGAACTAAAAAAGGGGTTTTTAAATAGCGCTTTTAGCTTGTGCTATTAAAACAAAATAAATGGATAAACCTAATTTTTTATTAGTTCTCCCAATTACAAACTTCTACGAACTCGTTAGACCCCCCAACTACAACCTTCTTCTTTAGATATCATGACCCACTATAAGATTATCTCTTGATTTTTCTTCATGATCTTGTTGGATAACACTTGATGTTGTACACTTCAAGATCCTTTGTATCTTTCTGGACTTTCATAGATACATCTGATCACCTATGTAAGATCATTTCCTCAGTGAAACAATGTTCGGACAGTTCTTCCTTCAAATAATGAAGTCCCAACCTCATAGAAATACAATCAACTAGTGCTCACAACTTCTTCAGTAATATTTTATGCTTGAATATACTTTGACAATGTCAAAGCACTATCTTCGTGAATTCTCAATTTAATTCCGGCATGCATGTAATAATGTATAGTGAATATACATTTCACATAACCCATTATAATTATTATTATTCTATGTGCCTCCTAAATCAGTATTCTTTCTGGAACTTTCTGGTGTCTTATTATTGACACTAAATATACATTTAATGCATGTACTACATGCAAATATTTATTCAGTAAAGTCTTGTTTCAAGACCTTTAGGTAAACCAATATTTTTCATGGTCACCAAAGGTACTTCACATATGATTTTGTACATGATAGTCCTTACTCCTTCCTCACATATGGGTTTTTTATGAATGAATCACATGAATATCTTCTATTACCTTCACATGAATCAGGTAGCCCATGTGTTTTTTTAAAGGAACAAATGTTGTATGTGGTTACTCTCTCCTTCTCTTTGTGCGGTCTAGAAGCATCGTGGTTTTCTTCTTTATATGAAAAGAATTTTCTATAGGTTACTTCTTCAGAATAACTAGAGGAGGCTCGACTCTTTGATCCAATAATATAAGAATATTTCCTCCAATTTCCATAGTGATTTAAAACTGATTTAAAATATAAAAGATCTCAAGATCTCATTGAATACTGAAGATTTCAGCATATTCTATTCATTTTACATAGAGGAGATCATGTGATCTCTAATTGTCCTGATCATGAAACACCTCAGAAGACTTCTTGGGATGTCACAGTGATTATTAGACTTCCTTTACGTGGAACCACATGATGGATTTGTGGAAAACCTCTTGTCAGTGTTGAATAATTTACGTCATAATAGTTGTAAATAATGGTATCTACACATGATCAAAGTTGAATTATTCATTACACAATGACATCACAGAATTGACTTAATACTTCATGTAATCTAATGGACATCATTCCACGCCACAAAGATATGTGTTCACCTCTCGTGGTTCTAATTCAATTTTCATTTGAAGGACTGATGGGATCCTCATTGCCTTGGATTTAACATCATTTATTCTTTATAATGTATTGATTGTGCTCTGATCACCAAGATAGTAAAATGGAAATCCAAAGATCGGTTGGATCATCGGATAATCGGTGACAGAGTTCAATGCATTTAGACATGCCCCTCGTGTGTCTGAGGATGAATATGATGAATGGGTGATGAAAATCATCCATAACAGATGGTTATCATTATATCCATATATTTTAAAACATAGATGAAAAATAGTACATCATCCCGTCCCACATCTAGGATCACTTTATTCTGGTGATTCTTAACAAAGAATAGCATGACCTCATTGCATTGAGAAGGAATAATGGGATCAGAACCTACAAGACAAACACACTCACCTCATGGACTGTGTCAACCTGTGATGGTTAACCGGCTCTGTAGACCCAGATATCTCACCATGTGTGTTCTCTTACGTGCCTCTACACTGACCCATTCAACCTCTACATCCATACAGGATGGACCATGTTGGCTCTATTATGCATGTTTGACCTCATGGCCCCATAATTCCTTATTTGATCCTATTCTATGCTAGCCCATGTGTTTGGCCATTATTTTTCACCATCCACAATATACTAATTCAAATATTCTATCCATAAAAATCATAAACCAATATTATTGAAAAATATTTCTTTAAAACATTCTCCTCCACAAATATGATTCATGTCAAATATAAATACATTTTAGACAAACTTATATTAAATCAATCTTCAAATAACATGAAAATTAATATTTTTCATGGCCTTAAATTTTTATTCCATTATTGTAACAACGTGTCCCTATTTATAAAATATTTAAAATTAAGACCAATTAAAAAATCATCACAATATACATGGATAATTGTGTATAAATTACATCCAACATCAATATATGAAATGATAAAAATTATCCATGCATCCCACTTCATCCACCAAAAATATTATCTTATTAATAAGGAGAATTATACAATCATGACATCTAATTCTATTAAAAGAATCCATAACAATTATTTAAGAAAAACCACTTCATCCAAACTCACCAAACACCTATAGACACATTATTAACAATAAATATAATAGTTAGGTTAAACAATATTCACCTTTGTATTTTGTTGTCATTATCAACACATATCACAAATCTCAATATGTAGTGAAGACTTTCACCCCCTTATTTTAAATAAAATTAAAATGCTATGTGGGAACTTATCAAAAATATTTTATCCTCCCTTTTATGAAAATTTCTTGAAAAATTTTATAAGGGGTATGATATCACATGGTTTTATTTTATTAGATCCTTTATTTAATCAACTCTAGGTCTAGGTGGGGTAACCCTCTATAAAAAAATAGATATAATCATGGATGTCTAAAATATCCATAAACTTCTATTTGTGTGAAAGTATGATCTAAATTTTTTCAATTGTTCTTTTAGGGGTTGGAAATAATTATATTTATCAATGAAATGATAAATCTTCTAAACACTTCAACAAAAACATCATAATGTTCAATTGAAAATTATATATCTCCCATAATTTATCATCTTTTCATCAACTAATCACTCCCGATTAATTTATATTATTAATGCAATTAAGAATGGGGGAATAAATTTTGAATGGAATACCAAATTCTCCAATTTAATAAAGTTGTTTAGATGTTTCAAATTCACTATGTAGTAAATATTTAAAAGGTTCATCTAATCTGGTCTCCCCTTAATGGATGCATTCATCATTTAATACTTCTGATGTGGAAGTATTTTCCTCTTCAGTACCAGAAAAATTACTTTCTTATTTTGACATATTATTCATTATTTTTTCTTGGGCTAGAAGAATTATCCTAACTTGTTTTATATAATACCCAGTTGTTTGAAACCTTTCGTACTTCATATTTTCCAAGTCATAATTTTTGGATTACTTCTCATCAATATTAACTTCTTAAAATATCAAATCATTTTTTCCTTTTTCTATTGAAAATATCTAGTATTTCTCTATTTTTCAGTCCTATCTAATTGTTTAGTATAGACAAACAATAATTATTTCTTAATGTTCCCAAATTATTTAAGCTTCCCATGTAATTCAATAGGGACGGTAGCTTTCTTTACTATCATTCCTATATTTAATTTTACATTTTGTTGAATCTGACTTGGTGAGATTACTCTACATTTCTAATCCTTGTGACCTTATTGAACACATATTCGACAAATATCATTCAAGCACTCAAATTTATTTTGTGTTGATATTTTAGATGTTTTTTTGGGTCATATGATTCTATTTTAGATAATATAATCCCATTTTTTACCATCTCTCACCATTGATTCATGCCTCAGTCCTAGTAGTGAAATTATATAAAAGAATTAATAAGATATATAGATAAACAATCCAAAATACCAGTAATATCCTCAAAACATTTATCTTCCAAAATGATTGTAATTATGGTCCTAAAGATTTTTTTCTATATTCTCACAGATTGTGAGCGTTTTTTCCTGGGAAGAAACATTCTAGCTAAAGTAGTACACTCTTTTATTGAGGAAAATGTTTACTTATTTATCCATTGGTTCTAATTTTTTTAGGATTCCTTCTCAAAAATTACTATTAGAGATTAAAAATGTGCATTGAGAATAACTAGGATTATAAAAACCTATCTCTGTGAACTCTTCTTCTCAGTATGTTATAATGATTTGAATTTACCTTCTAATACCTTCATAATGTAGTCTCTTATTTTATTTAAATAATTTTTTATACTGGGACAAATTTATTGTGTTACAGAAAATTCTTCCTCTTTTTTGACAATATTTTTACTAATATCATTCACCAACTTTAAAATTAAGCTCTCTTCAATTTATTTTTTAAATATCTATAATATTTTTTGATGCTTTCTTCTCAATCTCTTCTTTTCCACTATTTTTTCATTAATAGAATTCATTTTTCCTTCTAACTCAAGAATATTCAATTTAAATTCCCTTATTCTTTTAGATGATTCTCCTATTTCTTGAAAAATTATTTATTCTCAAAGGTGATTTTATCAATTTCTTTCTCCCATCTTTTCATTTCCTTCTTGTTTGTTATATTATCCACAAGTTTATTTTAATGATTATTGTTTTGAATCAATTATATGATTTTAGTATCGCCTATAGGGTATTGATAATACACATGGTTTTAATTAAACTGTGGGTATATATCTATAACCACGGTTAGGAGAACTGTGGGCATCGCTTATCCCCAAGATAACATATACCAATGGTTCATTGATCCAATGGTATAGATCCATGTCTCCAACATGGAGCATTATCCCACCCATCCCCATTTCACAAATAATTATACGACCTATAAAAAAAATAAAAATGAATCTACACATTTAATGCATTAAATATATTGTGTATTTTTCATTCAACTAACTAGTTTTAGTAGTTTTTAAACCATTTACAATACTATAACATACATATCCATCCACACAATCAATCAATAAAAGTCATTAAAAAGCATCCACACGTCTTCTTACTACTAACTCAAAAATGTAGAGGATCAATATATCCCGCCCAACCAACATCCTCATCCTCAACACCATCACCAACATATTCATCACCACCATCACAAACATCATTTTCTAGAGCACCAACATCATCATCAACACCACCACCACCACCACCACCAATATCATCAGCTCTACTACTACTATGACCCTCATTGAAATCACTTAGTGCAATATATATAGAACTAATTGTTTCTATACATGAGTAAAAATATATCTACCCATGATGGATGTGATGTACATATTACTAACATAACATTCAAGAATTTTTCAGTGACCATTTTACCTTTTTCACACTCTTGTATAGCTACTTTTTCCCATAGCTACTTTTGAATGAGTGTTTTGTAGCATGGTGGTTTGAGAGGTTGACGGGTTCCTTATAAGGACCAATACCTAGTGGGTATGATTTGTTTTCTAGGATGATAGTGAACACTCCCCCGGTGCTCCTCACCAAGTACGTGTCTCAAATGATCATTCATCCTAAAGTCTTCATATTCTGTATCATCGAGGGCCTCTAGGGAACACTGTATAGAATATAAAAAAGAAAATTAATTATGAATTACATATCAAAAATTTAAATATCAATAAAAATACTTACAATTTTTTTTATTTATGTGCATCTATAGCACTTCCATCATTTTTCTTCCTACTCAAGAAAAATAATTTTCCTCGAGGTACATGGACTTTGAGTCATAATTCCGCTTGCTACAAATTAAATTAATTAGTATAATAGTACATTATTGATCAATATGAAATTGATGAACCAAGAATGAATTAATATATTGAATTTTGAATAAATCCATAAAATAAATTAGCATCTAAATATACATTTATTTTGAAATTTACTGTTAGTGTAATAAAAAAATCAATACATAATAACTTTCATGCTAATGATGGGAATGATATAGAATCTTATTGTATGCTTATTTCGTCCAAAATCAATTTTTTTTAAATTATTTGGTTATTCAGTCACTTGGTAATTTTTATCATTTCATCCTTAGGTTAATTTTTTAGTTAGGTTGTTTGGTAATTTTTTCATTTTTTCATTTATTCAATCATGTAGAGTAGTTTTCATTGTTTTTTGTTTGGTGATTTTATATATTTTGGTTGAATTTGTTTTTTTTCATCAATGATTTATCTCATTTGGTTCATTTTTTTGGATATATATTTTAGCATATTTGAATATTTTTTCATTTGGACAGATTATTTTGTTCATTTTAGGTTAGGTTATTTTGGTTGATTTAGGTTTTACCATTTGATTCGTTTTTAGGTTAAGTCATTTTTGAGTTATATAATTTAGTTTATTCAAGGTAATGTTATTTTGTTCACTTTGGTTTAGGTCATTTTGGGTTTTTTCAATTATTTCATCTTTTTGTTATGTCATATTTTACTTAGTTCATTTGGTTTATTTTGGGATACATCATTTTGTACTTTTTATGGTTATGTAATTTTTGGTTAGTTTTTTTGGTAGTTTTTTCAATTTTCAGTCAGAACAATTAGTTTACATCGGTTTAGGTTATTTGGATTATTATAGGTTATTTCATTTTTTCATTTTAGGTTGGGTCTTTTTAGGTTAGGTTATTTTTTTAATTTTTGGGTTTTTCTCTTTTTAATGTTAGGTTATTTGATTTATTTTCAGTTAAGTCATTTTGTATATTTTTGTGTTATGTATTTTTTGGGATACATCATTTGGATTAGTTTGGTAATTTAGTCATTATTTTGTTTTGTATTAAGTTATTTGATCATTTTTTCATTTTTTGGTTAGGTTAATTTTTTTTTTATTTTGGGTTAGGTTATTTAATTTTTTCTTGTGACTTTATTTGGGTTATTTTTGGATAGGTTGTGTAATTCATCTTGGTTTATGTCAATTGTATAATATTGAGTTCGATCATTTGGTTTATATTGGTTTTAGCCATTTGGTTCATCCAAGGTTTTGAGTTTTGGTTAATTTAGGGTTATGTCAATTAGTTAATTTTAGGTTTTTTCATTTGGTTAATCTTGGTATATATAAATTGGTTAATTTGGGTTTAACATTTGGTTATGTCAATTGGTTAATTTTTGGTTATATCAATTGGTTAATCTTCGGTTATGTCAATTGGTTAATTATGGGTTATGTCAATTGGTGAATTTTGGGTTATGAAATCATTTTAATTTTGGGTTATGTAAATTTTTTGACATTGGGTTATGTTAATTGGTTAATTTTGGGTTATTTAAATTGGTAAATTTTTTTCTATGTCAATTGGTTCATCTTGGGTTTTGATATTTGGTAAATTTTGGGTTATGTCAATGGGTTAATTTTGGGATATGTCAATTGGTAAATATTGGGTTATTTAAATTGGTTAACTAGTCAATTGATTAATTTTGGGTTATGTCAATTGGTTAATCTTGAGTTATTTCAAATTTTTTATGTTAGGTTATTTAAATTTTTTAATTTTAGGTTATTCCAATTGGTTAATTTCGGGTTATAACAATCGGTCCATCTTGGGTCTTGTCATTTGGTGAATTTTGGGTTATTTTATTTGTTTAATTTTGGGTATGTTAACCTTGGATTTGGTCATTTGGTTTATTTTGGGTTATTTAAAGTGATTAATTTTGGGTTATGTCAATTGTTTAATATTTGTTTATGTCAATTGGTTAATTTTAGGTTATTTTAATTAATTAATTTAGGGTCATGTCAATTGGTTCATCTTGGGATTCTTCATTTGGTTAATTTTGGGCCCGGATATTTGGATCATCCTGGGTTTTGAAAATTGGTTAATTTTGGGTCTGTTTATTTTGTTCGTCTTTGGGTTATATCAAATTCATGTTAGGTCATTTGGTTTTTTTTGGGCTACGTCATTTGGTTCATCTTTGGGTTTTTCATGTTTGAGTTAGGTCATTTGGGTTATTTTGGGTTAAGTCATTTGGTTAATTTTTAGGTTATATATTTTATGGTTAGTTCATTTAGTCATTTTCTCATATTTTGGTTAGAAAAATTGTTTTAATTGGGTTTACGTTAATTTGATAATTTTGGGTTATGTCATTTTTTGATTTTGGGTTAGGTATTTTTAGGTTAGGTTAGTTTGTTAAATTATATTTTGGGCTTTTTTGGTTAAATGACATTCCCCCTTTACTCTAATCAACCAGGACCTTGGTTTTTAAAACCTCTCTACTAATAAAAATTCATCCCTAAAAGGATGATTCTATTTCACATCCAAGATCTAATACATACCATAATTATCAATCCTAACTTAAAACACTAGAACATATCTCAAATATAAACCATTATTATGATGTATGACTTAAAACATTTAATTCAAACCACAAAACATAATCATTTCAATATACCAACACCTTTTTGAAACTAATTCTCATTAAAATAATAAATTTAGAAAATATTTTTCTTTCATAAAAATTAACTATTTTAATGTATTCAACCCATGTCAATACCTATTCCACATTATAAAAAAAATCAACAAAAATATCTCCATAGTTTAAAAGGTAATTTCCAACCATATATTAAAGGCATTCATGAGAATAAAAATTAAATTTCAGCACTAAAATATTAGTAAATGGGGAATTTTCATCCTTATGTGTTAAATTTTAGAATTAAAATCTAACTATTAATGTTTTTATACTTCCTGGATAGAAAAATAAAAAAAAATGAACACTTTAATGACAATATAAATACAGATATAATTTCTATTGATATGAAATTATTTGGTGCCTCTCATGCTCAGGAATTTCAGTGTGCCCCAAATATTGAAAACACATCATAGAATCTTTTTAATTTTTATTTTTTTCGATGCATCCTGAAAAATATCAGTACAAAGAATAATAATAAAATTTTCAATAAAAACCATTAAAATTTAAGAATACCGTAAACTCATTTATATTACAATATGTCAACATTTCTTTATATTGTGTTATTGTCTAGTCAAAGAATATTGGTAGACCCCTTAAATTAAATTCATCTCTAATCTTCCAACAAAAATATAAATCATGCTCATATGATCGCTACAACTCTCAAATATCCATGAACCCTAAAAAATTAGTAGTTTCACCATTGGGAAAGATAAATTGATACTGAAAAAATCGTGTTAATTCATATAAATAAAATAATAATATATATATAAATAAAAAAATGCTTACCCATATCTATGAACATCATTTCTCTTATGTTTCATTACTGGTATTCCTCCATGAGACTGGTTTCATCTAAATTATATCACTGTACTTGTATAATGCTATCATAAAACTTTTTCATTGCATGGAATTTTTGCCTATAATATTATTATCTTCATTTTAATCAACTATTATTCATTTTTGATGATTTTAGGCTTCTCACATACTGTTGATCCCACATCGCCTTTTATAATATTCAATTGAATAAGATAAAAGGAAAAAAGAATTATTTGAGAGTAGAATATGAAAAAATGATGTGATATAATTAAATTCACTTACAAAAACCTAATATAGGATGGTCTTTAGGCTTTGATAGATAATTGGGACTTCCTCGATTGGTATCCTCTGAAAAATGTGTGCTTATTTCGATACATGCACCAGGTCACCAACATGCATTGGAGTCAAAGAAAAAGGAACTGAATCATAAAATCATGTATGGATAGTAGGAAATATATGTGGTGTAGACATGGTAGGATTTGATTATACGGGTTGGGGACAAATCATAGGATATAGATCTTAAATAAGTGGTAACATCCCTGGTGGTGTTGTAGACCTGGTATGAGAATAAGAGGATAAATAAAATGATGACGAATGTATGTGTGGGAACATCCCTAGGCGATCATGTAGAGGATTAAATGGTGTGGTATATGGCGTGTTTGATGGTGGGTCAGGGTGTGAATGGGTATGATATATGCTCTATATAGATATAAGAGCACCCCCACTCAACCCCTTACTAGTAGGATAAAGAGTAGTAAAATCTAGTTTAGACAAATATCCCTAAATTATTTTACAATGAATAAGAACATGATATTAAATGTTATATAGAATAATAATATTATAAGTATTATACTCATTAAGTGAACCAGATGAGGAAACCCTAGCTCGTGTATCAAACGATCATGATCAAATAATCTATTCCTTTGAACTTCTTAAATATCATTCATAATCTATATATGAATGAAATGATCATTTTTTAGAAACTTGTTTTAAAAAATCTTCATGTGAAATAAGTCATTAACAACATATCTACTATTTTTGGAATTATAATTCATGTTAATTTCATTTTTGATGGGTATTTTTTGTTTAGTTTTGTTTATTTTTAATTTATTTAATTTGATTTATTTCCTATTAAAAAACTTATTTTAAAACACATATTCCAAAATATAAATATTAAAAATAATTATTTTAATCCATTTTAAATAATTAAAAATATATTTGTGGTTTAAAACTGATCTATCAGTGAATTATTTTTTCTTGAATTTGGAGTGTCTACATATTTTGGTAGTTATAAAGCCATATATATAATACTATGTTATTATAAATTATGTTATGTGTTGTTCATAACTTAAAAGTACTGGGATTAATTCATGTTATGTTGTATATGTTTTTCCATTTAAATTAAAAAATATTTTTTAGAGAAAAGAATTTCTGTTCTTATTCTACGAATGATAGAATTATAGGATTAAGTATTTGAATTTTACGGAAGGTAATGTTCCTTGAATTATAATTTTATAGGTGTGTGTAAATCCTGTGAAATCCATCTAATAGAGTAGAAATTAATATTCTTTTGTATTTTATAGACTAATTGGTTTCCGTAAATCAAATTTAATATCCTGTGTGTACCACATTGGAAGGGTAAAGTAGGTTTGAACACTAATTTATCAATGAACCATTTGATAAATAATGGTTGTGCACCTATTATAGAATATGATATTGTGAAATAAAATTTATTTTTATGTTATGTGAGGTATTATTTCTGAATAAAATCTATATTAATGATTTTGGGACTTATTCTGATATTACCTTTCTATATTTAGAGATATGAAAATTTGTTGGTTTTATTTCATTGGATGTGTTGGTTAGGTTTAAATTGAAATACTACTTACGTTTTTTATGATATTATAAAAAAATTATTCTATTTTTTAGGTTTTGAATTTGTCATTATATAATTACATATAAACTTTAAAAATTATCTAAAATAGTTAATATGCATACTAAAAACACATTTCACATGTAAACTATAAACACATTTTATATGTAAAATGTAAAAACAAATTACATGTAAACTGTAAAAAATTTAATTTTAAAGAATTATATTATGTATAAATAAATTAATAAATTTATTTTTACTAATAGAATAATATAAATCTTCAATTCAATTTTTTATTAGATTTATTTCAATTCAATTTATTTATGTTCCTTCAGTTTGGTTCCTTGAGTTCATGTTGGTTTGATCGAGATTGGAAAAAATGAACCAAATGACCAAAATTAATTGATTTTATTAACAAAAAATTAACCAAATGACTTAAACTAAATAAAAAAAATGATCATAATGAATTATCAAATAACCAAATGAAAAAAATTCAAAATAACTCAACCTAAAAATGAACTGAACAACCAAACCGAAATGACCTGAAATTTATAAATGACCTAAATGAATATACAAAATTAACCAAATTACTAAAAATGACTAGATGATTTATACCTAATAATCCAAAATAATGAAATTCAAATAGAAATTCAAAAACAAGTAGAACAAACAAATATATAAAAAATACATAATTAATAATGAAAAAAATATATACATTAACAATCATGACATAAAGAAGAAATAAAAAAATAAAAGGAAATTAACAACTAAACGTACAAAAAACATTAAAAATGCGTAATAATGAAATAAAAAAAAAAATAAAAAAAGAATAAATCAATTATATAATCATATAAATTATAAATTAATAAAAAAGTATTAAAAATAAAATGCAACAAATTAAAAAAAACATTGCATAATTAAATCACCAATCATAAAAAATGAAATGAAATTATCCTCCTTCATCTCACACAAAATGTAAACCAATATATTAATGGAATAATGATAAATATGAAATATTTTTGGTTCCAGGTCAAATAGATTGAATTCGTAAAACTAACACGCATCTTAGGGAGTAAGAGAACTTCGTGATTGCTAAACTTTCTAGTGTAAAAGGGAATTTATATTCTGATTTTATTTGAATAGTGATAAACAAAAATTAATTACATTTGAAAAAGACAATGGAGTTGTAAGTAAAAATTAATCACCTTGAGAAAATGAAATCCAAACATTAAAGGAATGAGAAAAAAGTGGAAGGATTTATAAAAATCTGAAATTTCAATGGTTTTCTCATCATGTTCTTTTTCAATAGAATTGTTCATTAAATCTAAAATTTTACTGGGATTTCAACATCTAATATCCGATTATAAACATCATGTGGGATTATATCCTCAATATAAATTTCACTAATAGAATTAAAGACCACGAACCATTCAATTGGATTAATGTCTTCTTTGATTGACATTAATCCTTGACTCCTCTCACTATTTGTCTTCACAAGTTACTCAACCTAATCATAAAAATTATTGGTTATATATTAGGAATTTTGAGAATGACTATCAATACATGAATTAATTATTGGAAAATTATACAACATATAGAATATAGGGTCTTTTTTTGTTTCATTGAATACCTTTATTCTTAATAATTTTACCGGTAATTTCCACTAAAATAATATTTACTAATTGAAATTTACCTACCCAATATGAAATACCCCAAATAGAAAAAAAAATTAAACAACCAAAATTATTGAATTAAACTGAGAATATGAAAACATAATAACACCAAAACAAATGTTATGTAACAACAAATAAATGAAACAGAACCTAAAAACTGAATTAAACTATATTAAAACCCAAAAAACCAAAAAAATACAAACAAACTAAATATAAAAAACAAATATGAACTAAATCAATATAATGAACTATATATAATAAAATAAAATGTTGGTAGAAGAATAATGACCTAACTATATATTGGTTAGGTTTTCATACATAGAGAAAAAATGAAAAATATACTCAGGAGAAGATAAGAAAGATTTTTAACTCAATTATCTGATTTTTAAGAAGATTGAAAAAAAAATCCTTGAATTAGGGGAGAACATAGGAGAAAAAGACTTCCCTCAAGAGAGGGGAGAATAGGTATTGTGAGTAAAGGGTGGGGATGGTGGGAGTTCAATAGAATATTAAGAAGGATATAATTTTTTTTATAAAAATCATTAGTATATCTCAACTTATATGAATATGATTTTAAACCATTGGTATAGACTTATTTATATGAATTTATTAAACAAACTATTGGTATAGATAGATTCTGTCTAATCTATACCCATGGTTTCTATGAACCATGGGTATAGATGTGTGGGTATATGATAAGTATCCAATAGTGTTTAGATTTCTGGAATTTTTTCATAAAACACTTGTGATTCCTAGAAGAGCTCCGATTATCTAATTAACTAATTTTTAATGAAAAAGAATCCATTTCTGAACTCATCGTATTTCTATTCCTCAACATAAAACTCTTATTATTATTACTCCACTTCCATTTTTGAGATTTCTTCTCTTATTTATATGATTATGTTTTAAAATATTTCTTCATTGGATATTTATTAGAAAAATGTGCACTATTGTTAAAATTACATCATTTGAGTGATTATTTTCACTATCCTTTCCATGTCACCAATTTTTGACATTTCTATGAATACGGAAATCAATTGGTTGAAGTCATATTTATCTTTCTCATCCTCAAATTCACCTGATTCTTTTTATTATTTAAATTTATATTTACCTATTTATTTTCACTCAAAGTAAATGTATTATTTTTCCTTTTTCTACAATATTTTTTCTTTTATACTTTAATATTATATGATAATGTTATGAAGTTCATCAAGTGATATATCATCTTGGTATTTGAGTGTAGAAATATTTGAATCAAATTTATCTGGATAGTTTTTCATTGGTATCTAGATAACGGTAGAGTTATCCATCTTTTCACCAAAACCTATGATGATTCTAACAACCTCATTTACTCTTCTTAAGTATTCATTAATACTTTCATCATCATCAATTTTTATATCATTAAATAAACTTCTTTACACTTTTAGTTTGGAATTCTTAACATCTATATCCCCTTTTAATTTCGCTTCAGTTGTTCCCAAATATCCATAATAATTGGGATTTCTATGAATTTATTGTATACTTTTTTAGAATGTGGAATTAAGAGAAAATTATGAACTTTTCCATCCATTTATAGAATTCACATATCTGCGAAAGTCATAGGATCATTCTCATTACTGGTGAAAATCCCATAAATATTTCAACTCTCTCTTATACCCCCAAAGTGATAGAATATAGGGTATCATCATATTTCTCCTTCCATGATGGTTCTCACCATTGAAAGTGGGGACACCCATACGGTTTAATGAATTCATTCCCTCCATTCTTATATTAATGTTGGATATTTCATATGTCACCTTTACTCTAATACCACTCATAGTGTCTAGATCTTGGTGAGATCACTAAGATGGGAAGGGGTTAAACTAGTGGTACCGTTTTCAATTTACAAATTATTTATTTTCAATTAAATCTCTTTCACTAGTTAAAGCCTCAATATACTCTTATTGTGTCTCTCAGTATCTCCTTGAATAATTATATAAATAAAAAGGAACATAACACGAGTATTTACATGGTTTAGTACGAAGATGTACTCGTTATCGTGTTATCTAGTACCCCCATTTGAATTATGCACTATATCAAAAGGTGATTATAAATAGTAATAGGTAATTCCATGAAAATTAAAACTGATTATACTCCCGAAGTCCAATCCATCTCCAACAGTTGGTTAAACACTCCCAACTACACATTATTCTCCAATTATTATTTAGACCCCCCCTTAAATCATAATATTCTAGAAACTAGTTAGACCCCCTCCAGTTGAAACCTTATTCTTTAAATGTATAGATCCAATATAAGATGATATCTTGGTCTTCCTCCATGACATTATTGGATCACACTTACTCATGTACACTAGAAGACCCTTTTTATCTTGATGGTCTTAATCAAATATATTTGATAACCTATGTAATATTAGTATCCTTAGGAAAAAAAATTGATCAGTTTTTCCTTCAGCTAATGAAGTCCCAAAGTCACTAAAATATGTTCATTTGATTCATACAACTTCTTAAAAGAAATTTTATACATTAATAGACTTGCGTAATGTCAACTCACAATCTTCTTTAATTCCCAATTCAATTCATCCTTGTATATAATAACTCACAGTGCATAAAAATTTCACATAAACAATTATAATTATCTTTATTTTAGGATCCAACTTAATAGGAATCCTTTCGTGAACTTTTTGGTATTTCTCTATTGATAATAAATATTATGGGAATGAATGCACTATATTCAAACCTTTTTTCATTACAAAATATTGTGCCAATAACTTCACATAACACACTAATTTTTAGGATCACCAAAGGTACTTCACAAATGCCAATGGACATGATATTACTTGTTCCAAATTCATGTATGGGATTCAAATTAATGAATAATGTGAACCTATTTTATCACCTTCATGAGACTCATGTAGTAAGCACATTTCTTCTTGATAATAAAGGATGTTCTTGGGTTCCTTCTCCATATCTTTGTGAGTCTTAAAAGCCCCAATGGTAACTTATTCACTATTAAATGATTTTCCACAAGTCACATTTTTTAAATAAATTTTGGAAGCTCATAGATATCTTCTTCTTACATTGCATAGCCATGTTGGTACTCTGTATATGTCTTTCACAGGATTAAATCACACAACCTCCTTCAGTTCATCAAATTACTAAAGCACACATATGTTAATTTTCTAGGATAAATAAGAGATATATGTGAGGTATCAAACTAAAAACAATTTTCAAGCTTTCATCTATTAATATAGGTAGATTTCATTCGATTTTCATATCAATTCTGGACTCATTCATACATTTGATGATCTTGGGATCTCATTTAATATTTTAGATTCAATCTTGGTTTATTTTTTCTATATCAATGAGATCACAAAGCCTCCTGATTTATTTTCCTAGTCATATGACAAATTAGTATACTTCTATCAATTCCATGGTGGTTATTGGAATGCCTTAATGTGACTCCACTTGATGGATTAGTGGAAAACCACTCGACAATGTAGAATCCTTCATGCGATAATAGCTATAAATGACTAGAGTTATACACACTTAATGTTGAGTTCTTCTTTAAAATATGAAATCTTGTGACCACATGAATGCTTCTCAAAATATAATGTACATCACCCGATGACATAGAGATTTGAGACCACCTCTCATAGTGTTAATTCTTTATCTATGCGACGACTCTGTGGAATCCTCACTACCTTAGATTAAAGATCGTTTATTCATGAAAAAAGAAGTTGCACAGTGTATCAATTATTATCAGATCATCATGAAAATGAAATGGAAATACAAATCATGGATAGATCATTGTAAAATCAGTGAAGAATCATGTAACTTCAACCATGTATATATTACTGTTAAGATGAACATAAAGGTTTATTTTGGAAGAATGAAATTATATTTTTGGGGAAATAAGTTAAAAGGATTGAGATCACCTTTTAGGTGAAATAATTATTTAATATTGATAATATTGAGTTAAATTGGGATGCATGATTATTTATTTATGGAATAATCTATAATGAACCTTTGGTGTAAATTTTTAAATAAAATGCATTATTTCATCATATGGAGTTTTATACATTTTTTATTGTCAAACCTTGTGGTAACTATTTCAGTTGTGGTTAATATTTAAATATAGTAGGAATGGATTATTAATATTTTATGTATATTTTGATCCATTAAAAGATAATTTCAGTTTATTCACTATAAAAATTCAAATCGAATATTTACTTCTTATATTTAGATATGAAGTGTAAATTGATCATAGCACAACCAAAGGATGCAATTGTGATTATGAAATAGAATGATATCAAGAAAGTATATTTAATAATGTTATTAGTATTGATGGTAAATCAATTCATCAAATTTAGGAAAATAATCATCAAATAAAAAAGTTGTCTTATTAAAATTTTTTCTAATGAATTGATGATATTTTCACCCATCATGGATTTATAGTTTAATAGCCATTAACATTATCTTAGTCGTGTTATATATCACTCAATATTATTCCCCATACATTAGTTTTATCCTAAATTTCCATATGTTCAATTAATATTAATTTTATTATATTTTTAAATATAGTTTTGTGTTATTATAGAGGACCTTTATATTTCTCCTTCCCTCTTTTTATGTTGTAGTTTTATTAACCCTTTTAGGATGTAGTTCTTCCAAAAAGGAATTTTTAAATTGGAAAAAATTAAATTCGAAACACAAGTTAAATTTTTGAGGAATATATTTATTGAAGGTGGGGAGAATTTAAGACCTTTATATTTTAAATGAATGACATTATCATTAATGTCACATACAACACGCTACACGGAGCCTAAACAAACCACGATATATTATTCAAACGTAACAATTATGAAATACCCATTACAATTGGTGGTATGAATTTGAATAAATGATATTTTAAAATTATGTATAAAATATTTAGATGAATGAAATATATTGTTAAATAAGTACTGAATTTTTAGTTTTCCATAAATGCATTAAAAATATATTTTTCTTCAAGAAAATTTCTATTACTTTTTGTGAGAAAATAATATAATTTATAATTAATATTTTTATAAATTATATATTAAAAAATTAAATTAATTTTTAAAATCATCATATCAAAAATAAATTAGGGTGAAATTTTAGGATTTTTCTTAAAAGAATGATTTTTCAGTGAATATTGAAAATACCAATTTGTTGTATAACATTAACTTCATTTCAATAAATAAATTAATTAAGCAAACCCATTATTGTTGAAAATTGGATTAAAATTAACATAAGTATTGTTTAGTTATTTTTAATCTAATTAATTACATTTTTATCATCATTATACTATATTTTGGTATATGGTAATTTTTAGGCTTAAAAATGCATTTTTTTAAAAACTATTTTTCTGTGCATAATGTTTTTAAATTTAAATTAATAAAATAACCCCTAATGTGGAATTATTTTAAATGAAATATGTATATTATATAACTATATATATTATTTTAAAATCATAAAATCATTATTACCTATCATAGATTTAATTCAATATCATCTTATGCTTGAAAATTACATTTCTTGAAAATAGTTTGCGGACATGTTGTGTGGGTTAATTTTTTTAAATGAAATTATACCAATTTTGATAATTTAATTTTAAACAGTTAAATCCAAATTTAGAATCACAATAGTTCATATTATTTAATTTTTTCAACTTAATATTTTGTCATAATGAATAGTTAAAAGACTAAAAAATTCGCCAAGGTAAAAGGCTAAATTTGGTTAACCTATGTTAAAAATAAGTGATATGGCCACCATTTTTTTATTAATTATTATTTGATGAATTAATATCTACACTTATAGAATTAGTCAGTATGTTAAATTTTTTATGGGACATTTTTCCATGAAATTTTCCGATAAAATAATTTTTGCAATGAAAAAGACAAAATGTCACTCTCTTTCCATTAAATAGATCTTATTTGTTCACATAGAGATAAACATAAGTGATGAATGAACATTAAATTTTATATTATTTATAATTAAATTACTTTAATTATGTTAATTGTTTTTAATTTTTAGTCATTATATAGTTACCTTAAACCGTTATACAATGATAACATGTCACTTGTGCTATCAATGGAAAAGTGAAGGTAAATAATTTTAAAAACATTAAAGCTAATGTGTTTGGGATTATTTCTGGTTAAAAATTAATTTAACATTATATATTGATGTATTATTAAATTTTAAATGGATTAAATTCTAAATAAATAATTATATTCATGTATTCAAAGTAAAAATATATGAATAGTGTCAAAATGACATTAATGATATTTTATATAAAATGATATTGTATTAAATTATTTAAAATCCTAAAAATCATGAAATAAAATAATTATAATGATATATTTTCTTAAATATCTTAAATTTCTATATATGATCCAATTTTTATCTTATAATTAAAATTATAACCCTTTCAGTTTGAAATTTTTTTACTACGATTATGGTCAAAATGAGTTTACCAGTGGTTAAAACGAGAGAAAAAAGTTATTTATTAAATAAACTTGTATAAATACAATTATATGAAACTATACTGGCCTTATAAAATACAAAATCTAAATATCTTTAAACTTTAAATTATTTTCATTTAATATGACCTTATTATAAATTAATATTTTAAGAAATTCTGAAATTTCCCTTCCCAACACTTATAAAAGGGAACCGCCTATCCTCATTTCATTACACATAAAGAACAAATTTTATTAGAAAATACTAACCCAAATACATTCCTTAATTCCCATAACACATCCTAGATTCCTTAGTTTGATTAAAAATCCATCCTTGGAAGGTTTTTGGTATAAAATTAAAGTGGTTGTTCGAAGATGATGTATCATTATTAATCGAGCTTATTTGTATTATTTATTATTCCACCTCCACAAAATTTTCTTCATGTTATTATAATTAAATAAATATATAAATTATATTTTTTATTTTTTTATTTCAATTTCATATCCTATATACATTCCCTTTTCATTAAAATGGGAAATAAAACTATCGTTCTTATGTACGGGGGACTACTGCCTCGAAAACTGATGTAATTTGTATTTCATCACCACTAGTAACATATGGTTTTAATGATGAATTATATATATATATGTCTGATATTAATTAAATATATATAATTTTTACAATATAATATATCGTATTCTTTCTTAAATTTTTTTCATTCATAAAGGATAATGTCACTCTTGTGTGTGTGTGAATATCCCCTCCACCTGGTGATGTGATTCGATTTTTTCATTACCACATCATATGAATGGTATGTATAAGTATATTTAAATAAACAATTTTATATTTAATATATAATGATCATTTTATAAATATAATATAACAATTACCTTCTTTACATCAACATCATTGAAAAATGGAAGTGTTACTCATGTGTACATACGGCATACCATATCTATTAACACAATGTAGTTTATTTATCATAACCATATTAATGGATCGTTTTAACTATATAATTAATTTTAAAAAATAATTATTATTTCATGATTACTATTCTCTATACGAATTATCAAGGACCAATTTTATCATTGGAAACCAACTGAATTCATTTTTGATATATAAACCAAATATCATCAAACGTTCAACGTGAAATTAATTTGTTAAGTAGTTAAATATAACATTATATTAAATTAAATAATAGGGAATAAAAATATTTAAATTTTATATTAAGAAAATAAATAATCAACATACATTTATTATTTAAGAAGATAAATAATTTATGTGACTAGTTAAATGTGAGATAAGGGATTTTCTCTCAATTTCCTTTCATAGAGGACCATTTTAATGCAATAAACTAATTTATTTTATATGTAATATATACTTACCTATTAAATTTTATATAAATAATCATTCACACTTCATGGTTTTTATATTTATATTCAAATTATTTGATTATAATTTTATTTGTCTCAAAACATCTGATGTTGTAATGGATTTCAAAACTCAGTTTGTTTGCACTAGGTTATAGAACTTCTTCATTTTATTTTATATTATAAGATTATTTGTAAAAGTATTTTTTATAATATATTATTTTATTTAAACTTTTTATGTTTTTTTAAAATCGATTAACATAATTAATTCATTGATTAATTATCTTTTCAAACAATATGATCTTTCTAAGAGATATCATCAAAATTTTCACGACATTGAGGAATATTTGGTATTATACTCATTTTTTATGAGGTGTATCTAATATCGATTTGATAGGTGATAACATGAATCTCATTATATTTATGGATTTTAATTTTTTGTTTGATGTTATTTTATTCATGTGGGTTATGATTTTAAAGTTACCAACATGGTATCAATTTATGCTTCAATCTCATTTTAATCAGGATTGTTTATAATTGAATTTATATTAAAGGAAATTATTTAATAATTTTATAATTACCCCATTTTTTCTCTTCTATATATGGATCAAATTTTCAGTTGATATTACCATTTCTAACTCTCTTGTGCTTAAAATTATTGAAAATTATTTTTTATGAAAATCCATCTTTAATTTTTTGGTTTAAATTTCTTTTTCGTCCATATACATGTTTTATAAAATTATTTTCAAGAATGTTTTTAATGTTATAATATTATTGTTGAATTTTATTCCCATGTTTATTTTTTTACAAAATTGTTTAAAAGGAATATTCTTATCATTTTTTGACTAAGGTATTTTTCAACATTTAACAAAAAATTGAAAATAATCAACGATTTAATATATTCAGAAAAATGGAATTTTTTCCACTATCATGACCACTCTTTACATTGAAACATACATTAGAAATTTACATGTTTATATTAAAATAAAAAATTTTACTAATATTATAGAAGATTTTATTTTTTTAATGTGATTTTCAACTTCAAAAGTATATTTTCCTCAAGAATGTTTTTATGATATTTTTATGTTATTTTTATTCATTATTGGACAAAAATATTTACTTTTCTGATACTATACTGGGGATATGTCAAAATTATAACATACTAATTTTTTCTCTATATGTTCTACAATCAATTTGACCTGGGAAAGTAATGACATTCAATTTCTTGATTAATACTGTATTCATTAAATTTATTATAAAATAGTGGAATTATTATGATATTTATACATTAAAAATATCTAAAATATCTATATTAATTATAATGTATATTATTATTTATTATACCTTCTATGATTTTAACATGTGTTGTTTTACTATGAATGTGATTTTATTGACTGGGAGGATCTATTATACATTTTTATTCTTTTATCAATATAGATATTTATTAGTAAGGCATATTGTTTATTAATTAAATTTAATATTCAATATAAGAGGAATACATTGGAAATTCAGTGATGGGTGGGTCTTAGTTACATATATCCCATTAGTGAATCGACAGGTCTCTTGAGTCAAATCAGTAGGACAGTATTTGTAACATCCCATGTAAGTAAAGAATAATATATTTTCATTTCCATGTCTATTTATGAATTAGATAGTGTTTTAGAGGCTTAAAATGAGAATAAACCCAATATTAAGCATAGAATACTCTAATATGTTCAAAATATTATTTTACCGCCTTTTGATGGTGAACTTTATTTAAATCTACATTTTGACAATTTTACGTGTTATATTTCACAAAATAAAATCCTTATTTATAATCAAGACATCAAAATTTACTTTGTGTAAATTTTTTGTTATTTTTCCGATAAAGTTCATTTTTTTAGTGAATAGTGAAAATGGTGTATTTGAATTGAAAACCTTATTTTAATCTAATTTATTTATATTGTTATATTATCTTTTTAATTTAGTTTAAATTTTAATTAGAATATATTTTACCATTTAATCTAATGGTGGTCACTAGAATTAATTTCACTTTGAAATTGGACATAAATAACTGTCAATCTTTTCATAGATATTGTTTCTTAAAAACAAGCTATTTGTTTTAACAGCAGGAATTAATTATAAAATTAATTAATGAAACTTCTATGTTTTTAATTTGGTAAAATTGAAATCATTTTTTAATTTGGAATATCAAATTTACTTTGGATAAGTTTTTGGTATTTTTCTTACAAATGTTCATTTTTAAGGAATAGTGTAAAATACTACATTTGACTTCAAAACTACATTTTCATCTAATTTATTTATATGGATATATTGTCAATTTAATTTGTTTTAATGTTTAATTTAATTATGTTTTTATCACTTAATACAATTTTATTCATTGGAAGTGATTTCACTTTCAAATTACATGTAAAAACGAGCCATCTTTTGATAAATTTTACTTCTTAAACCCATTTTTTGTTTTGACAACCAGAATTATTTTTAGATTAATTATTGAAATTTATGTGTTTTGAATTTGGTAAAATGGATTAAATATTTGGAATTATAAGGTGAAAATTATTTAATTAATACTCTTTTGTTTTTTACTTGATGAATAGTAATTATAGTAATTATTTCTAATTAAAGTGATTAATTAGTAAATCGGGTAACAAGGGGTAAAAAAATAATGTTATAATAATATAAAATTACCCATCCATGTGTCTTAATTCTATTTCTTGAGTCATGTCCGACCATGTTATGCCCTTTACCAACTTTGGGACCCCATGGAATCACTTTTTTGTGATATGTACCTTTTATCATATTATTTTTTAAAGAAACGGAAATATAATAAAATTATGTAATACATAAGTAAAAAAAATTATTGTTTATATAAATGATATCATTGAATATAAATAGTAATTTTAAAGATAAAAATATTTCCTACATCATGGTATTTTATTTAGAATTTTTAGACATTAAATAAATTTATTTATTTATGACACAATGATGATGCAATTGTTACCTCATTAATGAATGATTTAAATATATGACATTATAAGTGTTAAAATAAATTTGTTTTGAAACATGGGATGTTATCCCTAAATTATATAGATAATTATGACTTTTAAAATATATGGTAATGCATTTATTCTGAAGGAATAATGATTTTACACCTTTATCAAAAGTCAACTACCAAATAGTGTCGAAATTGGAAGAAATGAGTTTTTAAAACAATTGTTATTTTATTAAATGGTATAAAAGTCCAAAACATCTAATATTCTGAAATATAACATATAATATTTTAATAATATTATTATTGATAAAATTTTTGTACTATTGGTATTTTAGAGTAATTATTATGACCTTATCGTTTGAAAATAAAAAGCAACGTGGTAAGAATTATTAGTATTAACTAAGGGATAAAATGAAATGATAAGGTTAATTTGATGACCTAAACTTGTCTAAATCCTATTGGTTGGGTGTTTTCTACCCCTTATACTCTTATCCCCGAAATATTTCATTTTGGAACCATTCCAATTTGAAAAACATTATATAATAAATTAATATTTCTTGACTTTCCAAGAGTGCCCATCCTCCCTCTTATAAAAAGCCCAAACCTCTACCCCCTTACCCACACCTCTCAAGCCCATGGTTCTTCAAACCTATTCTCATATTATCACTCAAAGTCCATATATTACTCCTAGAAGCCTGACGTTGGGCATAAGCTTTTCCATGTAATTCATTGGCTCAAATCAAAAAGAGTTTCCCGATTTAGAGGTAATGTCTTTTCTCAAGTTTCATTCTTTAATTTTCCTTCTTCACTCACCATTAACTTATCATTATTTGAATCCCACAATAACACCAGTATATTAAATATACTAGTATGTTGTTATGAGAAGGATTTGATTTACAAAAACACGCAAATCCGTCTAATTGTTAAAGAACATACTGTTTCTGTGGGTAGGGAATTACTGCTTCATGAAACAATGATTATTCAATATTCTCTTAACACCTTTCAAGGTGTCCATTATGATGGAAATATATTTATAGATCATATATATGGTATTTATTTTTTCTATATTCTTCTTTATTTTATGTTTAAATCATATCATTATGCTTTTCATGTCATGTAATTGCGATAATTTCATTTGAGGAAGCATGGACTACCACCCCCTCAAGTGATGTGACTCGTTCATGCAATACATGAACTGTATAAAGAATTAAATTAATTAAATTATGTAACCTATAAAAAATAAAAAATATACTTGAATTATAATATATATCTCTCTCATTTATTTTTAATTCTATTAATATGACAAAGAATTGAATGTAGCGTTCATGCGTACGTAAGGTCTACCGTCTCCATGAACGGTGCATTTCATTTTTTATCTCCAAATGTTATGGAATAGTGTAAAATGAAAATATACTGGATATATAAGATATTTAAATCATTAATACTATTATGGATATTATTTACTTATAACTACATGGAAAATTATTTTCAAACAAGTTTAGTTTTGACTCATGTACTAAACATCGACGAAAACATCTGATATGAACTAACATAATAATCTAATTATTATAACATGGTAATATGTTATATGAATTTAATAATAAAATTTAAATAATTTTCTTAAGAAATTATAAATTGAACCAAAATTTATTATTATTGAATACAATGAAAGGAACAAGAGAAGTTGGACTCGATGTATGGGATCCTACATCTCTCTTTCATTTTAAGTACTCTCTTTTATGTCACTTCATTTAAGCTCCACTTTCTTATGTTTGGGGATGTTCTTTTATATTACTCTTACATTATTTTTTATGTTCATATTATGAGAGACCCTATTTGATCTCATCAATCCATTTTTGGGAGTTTTAAGTGGCGCCATTAAGCTGTAGAATTTTCGTAAGGGATTTCTTATCTCGCTTTTAATTATGTGGGATTTCAATTGGTCAGCACTTATTTATGGAATATGGTGTATTGTGCACTTCAAATTTATATATATTATCATGATCCTATTTATATTCATGGTGTTCTGTAATTCATATGGTGGTTATTATCTTTTGTTCATATGACTTGATTGATTACAACGAGGTAAGGGTTTTTTATCTCACTTTTTATTCCCGTGAGATTCATGCTACATTTGACACTATTTCCTTTTTTTGTGGTTTATGTAATTCCCATAATTTTATTATTTGTGTTATATAATTTAATTTATGTGTATTTACATTTTCATTGTATGATCTTTCTATCGTGGGGTGTATATTTTGAAAGTTACCCAAATCGGTAAGGGATCCTTTCACCCTCCTTTTTTTAAAAGACTTCTTTTTGTTAGGTAATTTAATTTACCGCTTCTTATATTGGGATTTTTATTATGTATCCTTATATCTGTAAATTATATGTTCAAGTGATGAGATACCATTTTTCTCTCTCATCAACTCATTTCCTGGATTTTAATGTGATGACGTTAGGCTATCGAAATTTAGTAAGGGACCATCTTAATGCAATTTCAATTCATTGGGTTAAACCTCTACTTCTTGATTATGTATTTCTATGAATATGTGGGAATGAACTATGTTTTTTTTACACTTAATATACACTTATATTGGGTTTATTTCTATTTTTCAAAAATAATTATGTCATTGAATTATCCTTAATCAAAGGATACTGTCTTTGTAAGGGACTTCATCTCAATCTACTTTCATTGAGACATATTTTGTTTTAATAAAAGACATTATTTTATATGTTGTATAAACACATTTTACATTTCATTTCAATCAAAGGTAATCTTTTTCTATGAAGATTTTTACTAAAAGAAAAAAGGAATGTTTCTTTTAACATACGCAATGACAACGACCTTTCTGCCACCACGAGTATTATTTCATCTTTGGCTTCCTCAATAGGCCGTAAGGTTTTTAAAAGAAAATAAATACCATATACTCTATTATGTATTTTGGTATTGAAAATGGTTTTGATAATGGATTTGTTATGTCAATATATTTAAGTGATATATTGTAATTTAAATTTGGAAATGTTTTCTTTCCTTTATTTTTGTTTTATGTCTTATGATTTTATAATGGTACTTAGACATTTGACGGGTGGTTACATGATAAACCAAATGATGTGTGGTACCGTGAATACCAGGATGTGTGGTTATGTTATAACCTCCAATGCATTGAGTATGTAATTTGGCCGTATTACTATTCCATTTAGTGACATGTGTGGAAGTCGACCGTATGGTTATTCGATTTAAGTATGTTTATGTTCCAAGTTACCTTTATATGTTATGTGTTCTTCATATGGGTAATATTCTGGTTACAAATGGGTATGTAGTGGTCTTTTATTCAGTGAAGAGTATTTACTACATCATAAAGGTTAAATATATTACTTATGTTAAAGTATTCATGGTTTACCTGTTATTTTGAAAAACTAATAATTTTCTTCTTTGTGTATTCCTTACTAAGCTTTTTATTCTCATCCCAAGTTTTTGAAATGTTTCTCATAGGACATAAAGTGGAATAGGGTCAAGGATGGGATCAAGGACAGTCATGCTATCTAAATCATGGATCTGGACAAGACTTTTTTATCAAGAGTTTTTATTTTATGGGGAAATGGAATTTGAGTAGAAGTGTATACTTTGTATCTTTTGAGATTTAATAGTTATGTCCTAAATCTCTAAAACTCTAAACTTGAAAAGATCCTCAATGTGTATTCTTAAAATAACTCTAGAATAAGTAATGTTTAAGGTTGGGGCCTTATAGTTGGTATCAATTGTCAGTTTTGATAACTTTAGAGGTTAGGGTATTCTTTAATCATAAGTGACATTACCATAATGGATAGAATTTCAAAAAGAGTCATAGTTTTAGATAAAGTGAATGATTTCAAGATAACATGAATAATTATATCTTAGTATTTACCCTCATCATAAGATATTATATGATGATTCTAATGATATAATCACATTGGAATTTTTGGTTTTAGTAAATGGATGAATATAGTAGGAACCAAAGTAACAGTGGTTGTGAAGAAAACTGTGATGGTTTTCTGAATAAGCAACTGAATGACATGGGAGCTGCAATGAGAACTCCTGTGGCCATTCTCAAAAAACTATCAGGAGTCATGATTAACCAATTGAACCTTGGTGAGTTCTCTAATGCATCATTTATGAGAGAACCAACTCGATGTGGAAGTTCAGGTAATAATTATAAAGGTAACCATTACGGTTTATATGGTCCATACTTTTGAAGTAATTATGGGTTACTATATGTTATGATGTAAAATGAAAGGCATGAGATAATATTTAGGTTAAATTATTTTATGGTTATTTTTTAAGATTTTATCTCTTTTTGGGGGGTGTTTTAATAATTATATAGTTTTGGGGAAAGGACAACACATAGATCGTGTGACAACCTGTTGCGTTGGAAGAAGCGGCAGGAATCGAACCCACAACCAAAGTGCGACTGGGATTTTTTGCCTAACACTGGACTACGTGAAGTCCCTGGTTAATATGACTAATTCATTTTAGTTATATGATCTTATGAATCAAGAATATGTTTATTTTGGGTTATCTATGGAAATGATTAACCTATCATAGAGGATATGTGATTATGTTAATTACTTTTCAGTATGAGACTTTTAGAGTAATATATTTTATTTGGAGAAAAATGTTAACATTTATCATGAAAGACTATGTGATTAAATATTTCAGAGATTTGGGTTTCAATATTAGTTTGGAGTACTTTGATGAATTTTATGGATAGATATTTATTTAATGGTATTTGATGAACTTTGGGTTTTGTTGGACAAATTTTGGAGATTAAGAGTAGTTTTTCTTTTTGTAAAAGATTATTCTTTTTGGGGATTATCTGTTCTTGTACTAAAAATTTTGGTTTTGGTTTAGGCTTAAATACATGGAAAATATATAGTTCTCTTTTTTGGAATAGGTTATTCTCTAGAAGTTGATTATAGCGCTCTTAATGTGAACAAGTCATCCTAAATACTCATCTTTTTGAGAAGATACGAGTTTGTGTTAGAAATCTAGTAAGAGATAAAAGTCTACATAACAAGTAAGTATGTTTACTGATGTTTTAGTTACTCCCATAAATAAATTCTTCAATAAAAAATAACTTAAAACAAAAACGTTTTCTGTTAACTTCTCATACTGGGGAATCAAATACCGTTTAACCCATCATAAGTTTGTGATTTTATAGTGGTTAACTTTCTTCTAGAAATGTTTTATATAACTCTCCATCAGATCATGATGGTTTTTTCTCCTCCATATCCATGTTTTCATGGAATCCTAGTATCTTTTGTCTTGGGTGCCCTTTTTTACTTCTATTTCTTTCTTTTAATGTGATAGTATTATTGAATCCTTTTCCGAAGTGGGGCTTTCAATGAAGATTCCGAGCCTAATTTTAACATTGCGAGGACTCAATTCCCAAAATGAGGGAAGGATGTAACATAAAAAGTAAGTAATGAATAATATATATTCATTTATATGTCTATTTATGAATTAGATTGTGTTTTAGAGGCTTAAAATGAGAATAAATCCAATCTTAAGCATAGTATACTCTAATATTTTTAGAACATTGTTTTACCGCCTTTTGATGGAGAAATTTTTTTTAAAACTAAATATTGACAATTTTATATGTTATATTTGAAAAAATAAATTCCTTCTTTAGAATCAAGACATCAAAATTTACTTTGTGTAAATTGTTTTTATTTTTCCGATAAAGTTCATTTTTTAGTGAATAGTGAAAAATGCTGCATTTTAATTCAAAACCTCCTTTTAATATGATTTATTTATATGGTTAAATTATCTATTTAATTGGGATTAAATTGTAATAAAAATATATTTTTACAATTTAATACAATTGTGGTATTTGGAATTAAATTTCACTTTGAAATTGGACATAAACAAGTGTCAATCTTTTGATAGATATTGTTTTTAAAAAAACACGTTATTTGTTTTGACAACAGGAAATAATTATAAAATTAATTAATGAAGCTTATATTGTTTGAATTTGGTAAAATGGACATCATTTTTTAATTTGGAATATCAAATTTACTTTGTATAAATGTTTAGTGTTTTTCTGAAAAATGTTCATTTTTAAGGAATATTGAAAAATAATGCATTTTACTTCAAAACAGATTTTTCATCTAATTTATTTATATAGTTAGATTGTAAATTTAATTAGTTTTAATGTTTAATTGAATTATTTTTTTATAAGTTAATACTATTTTGTTCATTTTAAGTGATTTAACATTCAAATTGGATGTAAAAATGAGCCAATCTTTTGATAAGTTTTACCTCTTAAAAACACATCTTTTGTTTTGACAACGAGAATTATTTTTAAATTAATTACTGAAATTTATGTGTTTGGAATTTGGAAAAATGGATTCCATATTTGTAATCATAAGTTCTAAATTATTTAATTAAGACTCTTTTGTTTTTGACATGATGAATAGTAATTACAGTAATTTTTTAATTACAGTGATTAATTAGTAAATCAGGTAAAAAGGGGTAAACAAAATAATGTTATAATAATATAAAATTACCCATCCATGTGTCTGAATGCTATTTTTTTGAGTCATTTCCGACCATGGGATGCCTTTTTCTAACTTTTAGACCCCAGGGAATCACTTTTGTGTGATATGGATCTTTTATCATACTATTTTTTAAAGAAATGGAAATATAATAAAAGTATGTAATACCTAAGTAAAAAAAAATTAATTTTGTTTATGTAAATGATATATTTGACTATAAATTGTAATTTAAAATATAAAAATATTTCATACTTCATGGTATTTTATTTATAATTTTTAGACATTAAATAAATAAATTTATTTATGACACAATGATGATGCAGTTATTACCTCATTAATGACAGATTTAAATATGTGATATTATAAGTGTAAAACTATTTTTTTTGAAAAATTAAATGCTATAACATAATTTTATTGATATTTATAACATGTAAAATATATGGGTATGCTTTTATTTTTAAGGAATAAAGCTTTTATCCCTTCATCAAAAGTCAACTGCCAAATAGTGCCGAAATTGGCATAAATGAGTTTTTAAAAAAAATGTTATTTTATTAAAGGGAATAAAAGTCCAAAAAATCTAATATTTTTAAAATTTACATATAATATATAACTAATATAAATATTTTTACAATTTTGGGACTATTGGTATTTTAGAGTAATTATTATGGCCTTATAGTTTGAAAATAAAAAAAGGCGTGGTAGGAATTATTAATTATAACTAATGGTTAAAATAAAATGATTTGGTGAATTATATAACCTACAATTGTATAAATCCTATTATTTGAGTATATTTATACCCCTTATCCTCCTATCCTCTAAATATATCATTTTGGAATAATTTTTATTTGAATAACATTTTATAACAAATTAATATTTCACGACATTCCAAGAGTGCCCATCCTCCCTCTTATAAAAGGACCCCACCTCTAACCCCTTACCCACACCTCTCAAGCCCTTGGCTCATCCAAAATCTGCTCATATTATCTCTAAACATCCCTCTCTTACTCCTAAATATACTAGGATGTTGTTATGATACATATTTTATTTACACATACACACACCTCCGTCTAATGGTTAAAGATAATATTATTTCTGTGGGTGGTGAATTACTGCCTCATGAAAAGATGATTGTTAAATCTTCAATTAACATCTTTAATGGTGGCCATTATGATGGAACAATATTTATATATGATATATATGGTATTTATGTTTACTATATTCTTCTGTATTTTATTTTTAAATAATATCATTATTCTTTTCATGTCGTGTAATTGCGATAATTTCATTTGAGGAACTGTGGACTACCGCCCCCTCAAGTGATATGACTCGTTGATGCAATACATGGAATGTATAAAGAATGAAATTAATGAACATATGTGACTTATATAAAATATATATTATACTATAAGTATTATATATATATCTCTCTCATTTAATTTTAATTCCATAAATATAATAATGAAATGAATGTAGCATTCATGCGTACGTACGGCCTACCGTCTCCATGAATGTTGCATTTCATTTTTTATCTTCAAATGTTATGGAGTAGTATAAAATGATAATATATTGTATATATATGATATTTAAATCATTAATACTATTATGGAGATGATGTACTAATAACTACATTGACAATTCTTTTCAAACAAGTTCATTTTTGACTTATGTACCGAACATTGACGAAAACATCTGATATGAACTAACATAATAATATAATTATTATAACATGGTAACATGTGATATGAATTTTATAATAAAATTTAAAGTATTTTATTAATAAATTATAAAATTCCCAAAAATTTATTATTCCGGAATATAATAAAACGAACAACACAAGTCGGACTCGAGGTAAGGGATCCTACCTCTCTCTTTCTTTTTAAGTACTCTCTTTTGTGTCACTTCTTTTAAGCTCATATTTATTATGTGGGGGTATGTTATTTTATCTTCCTCTTACTGTAATTTTTATTTTCATATGATGGGAGACCCTATTTGATCTCATCAATCCATTTTTGGGTGTTTTAAGTGGCGTCGTTAGGCTGTCGAATTTTCGTAAGGGATTTCTTATCTCACTTTTAATTCTGTGAGATTTACATTGGTCACCACTTATTTATAAAATGTGGTGTATTTTTTGATGCCAATGGATATATATTTTCATGATTCTATTTATATTCATGGTGTTCTATAATTCATTTGGCAGTTATTTTCTTTTGGTCAAACGACTCGATTGATTACAACGAGGTAAGGGTTTTTTATCTCACTTTTTATTCCTTTGAGTTTCATGCTACATTTGAAACTATTTCGTTTTTTGTGGTGTATGCACTTATCATAATTGTATTATTTGTGTAATATACTTTAATTTATGGGTATTTTCATCTTCATTTTATGATCCTTCAATCATGGGGTGTACGTTTTGAAAGTTACCCAAATCGGTAATGGAACATTTCACCCTACTTTTTTTAAAAGACTTATTTTTGTTAGATATTTTAAGTTACATCTTCTTATATTGGGATATGTTCTTATATATCCTTATTTCTGTAAATTTTATGTCCAAGTGATTAGATACACTTTTTATCTCTCATCAACTCATTTTCTGAATTTTAAAGTAACGTCGTTAGGCAGTCAAATTTCTATAAGGGGACTTCTTAACCCAATTTCAATTATTTGGGTTAAACATATACTTCTTGATTATGTGGTGAAATGAATATTTGTGAATGAATTATGTTTTTTTTACACTTAATATCCACTTATATTGGGTGTATTTATATTTTTCACACATAATTATGTCATTTATTTATCCTTATTTAAAGCATACCGTCTTTTTAAGGGACTTCATCTCAATATCCTTTCATTGAGGCATATTTTATTTTAATACAAGTCTTTATTTTATATGCTGTATAAACACCTTTTAAATTTCATTTCATTCAAAGGGAATATTTTTCTATGAAACATTTTACTAAATGACAAAAAGTAATGTTTCTTTTAACGTACCCGGTGACAACGACCTTTCCGCCACTGCGAGTATTATTTGATCATTGGCTTCCTTAACAAGCCGTAATATTTTTAAAAGAAAATAAATACCATATAATATATTATGTATTTTGGTATTGAATAGGGTATTGATAATGGTTTTGTTATGTCAATATATTTAAGGGATATATTGTGATTGAAATGTGGAAATGCTTTCTTCCTTTATTTTGGTTTTATGTCTTATGATTTTATAATGATACTTAGACATTTGATGGGTGGTTACAAGATAAACCAAATGACATGGGGTGTCCTGAATACCAGGAGGGGTGGTTACGTTATAACCTCCAATTCATTGGGTATAGAAGTCGGCCGTATAGATATTCCATTTAGTGACATGTGTGGAAGTTGACCATATGGTTATTCCATTAAAGTATGTTTATGTTCCAAGTTAGCTTTATATATTATGTGTTCTTTATATGGGTAATCTTTTGGTAAAAATGGGTAAGTAGTGATCTTTTATTTAGTGAAGAGTATTTACTACTTTATAAAGGTGAAAATTATTACTTATGTTATAGTATTCATGGTTTACTTATTGTTTTGAAAAACTAATAGTTTCCTTCTTTATGTATTCCTTACTGAGCTTTTTATGCCCATCCCAAGTTTTTGAAATGTTTGTCACAGGACATAAAGTAGAATAGTGTCAAGGATGGGATCAAGAAATGTCATGTTGTCTAAAACATGGAACTGGACATGACTTTTTTATCAAGAGTTTTTATTGTAGAGAAAAATGGAATCTGAGTAGAAGTGTCTACTTTGTAACTTTTGAGATGTAATAGTTTTGGCCTAATTATCTAAAACTCTAAACTTGAAAACATCCTCATTGTTTATTCTTGAAATAACTCAAGAATAAGTAATGTTTAAGGTTAGGGCCTTATAGTATTAAATTATTTTTTTTGGGTTTATGCCTACCCATAGATTAAATATACATAGAAAAAGGATTTTATGTTATATATATCATAAATTTAAGAATCATGATGTCCAGTATTATACATTTCCTTCATTCAGGATTCAATTATTATTATCCATGATATTACTACATTAATAATATCAATGTATGCATTTTTTTCTCAGGTTATTAATTTAATGGAATGTGTTTTCACCTTTACATATTCATTATTCCTTATTTACTCATGATATATTCCATTGTACATAATCCATACAAATCGTATGAGATCAAATTTTTTTTTCTTTTACCCATGATATTAAAAATGAATCTTTATATTAATTCGTGGATTCATAATATTTAATTTCACTATGTTGTGATTTATGTTTTCAAATGTAACGTGAGATTCAATTACATATCTATATTACCAAGACTACTAAACTATTCTGTTATTTGGGATGAGTTAGCTTGAATTTTATGCCAATATTAAAAAGTAATAATTGATTTTTGGTAACTAGAGTCAGGGTCTTGTGATGATGATTATGAACACAACATTTTCTATCATGGGTTTCAAACAATCACAAATAAAACATATATTACAACTAAAAAATAATTCATAAGTGGAGGATATAATATAGTTCCCAAATAATTTGTTCATTTTCATATTTTCTCATTTTTATGTGTACACAACATATATATAAGATCAATTTTCAAGATATAATAATATCCATCATTTTAAAACTAATGTCCAAAATTACAAATAGAGAATAATAAACAGTTATGGTTAAGAAATTTTGTCCGTATAAATCATCACATATTGGAAACTGTGATATATAAAATATTATTTATTTATAAAAGTCAATCATGGATGTCATAAATTTCATTTAATATTAATAATACATTAATTAAAATCCTTATAAGAAAATTTATTGGAATTTAAATACATTTTCAATTTTATTCCCAATTCAATTTTCCTAATTAAAAATCATGCATTGAAAACACTATGAGAAATAACATAATTGAGGGAAAAAGATTACAACGTCATGTATCCACCTTATAAAATCATTATAGTAATTTAAATATTTTTATATCCATTCTATAAATTAGTTTCTTAAAAAATCTCTTGGTGAGGCGTTTTGGAATGAAATAAACATTATCACATACACTAATTTTCTAGATATCAACCTCACCATTCTTTTGAAGTGTATGAGAAAAAATTAATTTTTTAAGATAAATTTCATCTTAGAAACTTTAATATAAAAAATATAAATTATTTTATACAATACACGTTATCCTCATGTAAAATAGTAGTAATATCATTATTTATATTCAAAAAGGGACCATTTATGATATGTTGATTAATTGATCACAAAATAATCTAAAAAAATCTTATAAAAATAAAATAACTTTGTATGATTGAAGAATAAGTTTGTTTTATAAAATTACATAAAGTGGTGGCTCAAATATATGTGAATAAATATCCATTTTAAAATCTACAATTCATTGGATCAATCAAATATCAAGCAATATAATAGTTAAAAAAAATATTCTATAATTTTTTATTAAAACAAATAATTGATAAATAGATCCTTAAAGGAAGAAAAATATTTGTTTGATGTCATTTTAATGCATACAAGAAGGATATAAACTAAATATAGATTGCAAAATCACAATAAATGATATCTTTGGCATTCTATTGTTTTTTAGATATATTAGTGGAACTATAGTACTTATATATGTTACTCCAAACCAATGAGATATTTTATTATCCTCTTATTATCAAAAAAGGATAATTGTTACAGTCATTATACTATAAATCCATTATTTTTCTTATTATATGTAATTTATCTATATAAAAACTTTTCAAAAAATTATAATTGTATATTTATGGATGAATAAAATTTATGTTTTAGATTTTAAATTTGTAATCCAAGGTTGAACATTATATTTTTAAATTATATCATTTTTAAATCATTAAATAAATATTATACCACATTGGAATGATACTTATATCTACCTAATATTCAAATCATTAACATACATTACAATTTATACAAATTTTGATTTAATTCTCTTAGTATAAAAAAATAATAAAATTGGATTAATTTTATAACCGTCATTCCCCAAATACTCACTCAAACAGTCATATCAAAAAATCACTAACTGGATTAACTAATTTAATGATTCATTAATTTTAATGGAATAATTTTCTATATATATTGATCCAAATTCATGAATTTTTTGTTCATTATTCATTTTTAGACAAATATTATTATCAATGCTACTATATAGGTATATAACCACAATGTCTATCATTTTAAATGTATGATAATTATGTATAACCATTTTTATAAGTAGCTTAATAGTAATATAATCCATTATAAAGGAATATATTTCCTAATAATAAATATTCATTTATTTTAAAAAATTATATGAAGCTAAATATTCCTTTTTCCTCAAATACTCATTCATTTCATTTTTCATTCATAAAAATACCCATTCATAATGAATGTTATAATAGATATTCACTAAAATAATGTTATATCACATTTTAATATATATACCCATGTAATATAATATGATATTCAAATGATGATTATCATAGGACATGATAGGATCATATTAAAATGAATCATGGATGCTTTATAAGAAAATATATTATCATGTTATTGGAAAAAATATATGGGAGTGGAGTTCATGGGCCGGTTTCATATCTTCATTGTAGTTTAAATCAATTGTGAATCATAATATGATTTAATTATGGATAAACTACTTATTGATGTGTATGATGATTCATTAACATTAATAGGAAGTAACACATAATATTCCTTGATATGGAAGATGATTCCATGGAATTATCACTTTCTTAATAGAATAATGACATTATATAAAAATGATGTAGTTGAACCCAAGGTGTTTACTCTCAATTCATGTATGAATTTACCATCAACTCTTTAAGATCAGGGTTTTTTCTTCATATTCTTCTGATTATTCTCTTTCCCCCTTAGATGAATGGAAATATTCTTGATGTGATTGAGAATTCACTAGTCAATGTAAACCCCCTCAGTAATGAGAGTCATTTAACTGTTACTAAAAGTGTTCCCCATAAATCTCACTCTGTTGATGAGTTATGATAGAGGATACTACATTGTGGGTAAGTTGGTTTTGTTTTCTTCTTATTTAAGTTGAGAGAATAGATATCAGATTGAGTATTTAATGTATTTTTACACTTCATTTGATCATGTAATGGTCCCCTAAAACCCATTATTTTTATTAGATCCACCTTAACCAATGAATCAATATGATTTTCCTCAGTTTGTATCAAAACTTATTATATGATAAGGTGTTTGAAACTATATTATATAATATTATATGTTGAAATCAATTTTTTATTTTTTTATTAAATAAGACTAATTAATATATTATAGTATGATATAATAAATATCAAATATTTTATCTACTCTATATGATATGATATAAAATATCATAAAATTCAATAGATCCCTAAATTAAGGAAAAATAAAGCATTGTAATAATTTATGATACCCGGGCTATCGTTAAATGTAACTAAATCCTTACAATATCTCCATCCATAAGAGATGATTGAAACCAAAGGTTATGATTTGGTTATATCATATGATATGATTTAAACACATGTTAAACATAACGTATCAATTATAGATTAAGACTATTAATCCTGTTTTGAGTTTCCAAATAAAATATAGAAAAAAATTCATAAAACATTAAAATATTTCAAAAAAAAATTTGTTTTAATAATATTCAAAAACCTTAATTTTTTATAAATGCAAATTGATATTTTTCATTCATAAATTAAATATGAAATATTTATTTTTTTGTCATGTTTTTTTTGAAAAAAAATAATGATTTTTTTAATTTTTTTAATTTTAAAATTTTTAATTCCTTTAGAATATTCTGGTTTACAAAATGTTTATAAAGTAAAAATATTTTGTATTTTTAATTAATCTCATTAATTTATTTTAGTATATTATTATTCCTTTAATTTTATTCTAGGTATAACAAAATAAGATTTATTTTTGATCAATATTGATTGTAGTTTGTTATTGATGTTATTTAATTTATTTTAATTTTTGGGCACAATTTATACATATTTTCTTTTAGAGTTACAGTGAACTCGGTTTTACATTGAGTTCTGTATCCACTAGTATAGGGACATTGGATAGGAATTATCTATATCCAGGTGTATTTTTCCTTTTTAAGGCAGGGGATGACAATCTATGACTGTCATCTTACTCATGTATAGATTTTCAATCTCATATAATTCTAGAAATTTACATGATGAGTTCATTTAAATTATGAATAAGATGCATATATATGTTTATGAATAAGTTTGGATTCTATATTTTAGTGAGTGACACAAAATATGGGTTGTGAAAAGTGTTACACATTAATTTGGATTGAACAGATTAATTTGTGGATATAATGGGAATTATAAAAAAAGGAATTCTTACATAATGGATTGAAATATTGGATAATAAATATTTCATATGATTGATATTAAATATTAATTTATGATTTCATGGTACTACCATCCCTAAATTTTTATTAGAAATTATTGTCTGTCAGAGCTCATTCTGGTTGTGGTGACGTTCTGTGGTGGATTTTTTTATGGTCTATGGAGATGGTGCTTCTAGTCGATGATGATGGTGAGTTTCTATTGATAATCTATAGTGATGAGGTTATTACTCAAGGCATAAACCTAGGTTTACAGTGAATGGATTTAACAGTGATATGATGGATGACATCATTGGTGTTAGTGAGGGTCCCGGAGGCGGATCAACGACTGAGGTAGTGATGATGGTATGACTGACTATGTTTGGATTTTAAAATTTGGAATGGATATACAACATGGTTATGAAACTGGTGGAGTTTTGATATTCATTTTGTGTAATTTGATTATTGATTTTGTAAATTGAATGTGGTATAGTAGGGGTTTTTATGCATTATGTAAAGAACCGGATATTTCAAGGAAATGTTTTTTTTAATTTCATTGGAATTTTATGAGTCCGCTGTTTCTGACGGCACCTGATTTCGAAGCCCGGTGTCCCCGGAATCAATTTCTGATGTTTTGTTCAGGTACGTTCATTAAATGTACGTGTGGGGTTTTCTATCTTTTGAACCGGTGCTCCGAATTGAAATCTGAGGGCACCGATGAACTCGCAGCGTCAGTATTCTCCTAAGGGGGCCTTTACAATAGTAGTGTTTTATGCGGGTTGAGAGTTACTTTTTATTCATTTCAAGATAAATTAATAAAATTTTTGGTGTACAATTTTATGACATATGTTGGTGGTTATTTCCTCCCAAGAGGAGTTAGAGGTGGTTCCCATGCCCACAAAACCACCCATGAGAGGATATTTGTGAGATGGGGCCCACATGAAACCCTAACCATTCATCTCCCCCTAAACTCCTATGAAACCCCCCTCATTAACTCTCAATCCTCTCCACCTACTATCTTTGAATTTCAAACCGTTCACCCTCCTCTCTCTATTAAATATGCCAACCCATGTAATCAATTCCTTCATTAATTATTTTGGTGTGTCAACAATTCATTGAACTGTTTTAATTTTCAAGGAAATGTAAATATATTGAAGGGCCTTTTATAATATTGGCTTTAGAAAATATTTTGGGTTGGAAAATATTTGGTGGTGGAGTCTTTGGAGATTTTGAGGAGAGCTTCACCCCTCACCAATGACAAACACAGTTGTTCAACGAAGAACACCGTTCTTCAATGAAGAACTTCTCCAACGTAGAATGCGAAGATGCCGGTGATGATGCTTCTTCCTCGGTTTCTTCTTCAAAACCCCCATCCGACGCGGGACTTCACCGACGACTCTTCTATCATCCTCTTCGTCATCAACGGACCGACGCATGAGCTCAGAAGTGGAAGCGTACGGTGAACGATGACAACATTGTCTTCCCCCACAAAGAACGAATGCCCAACCACCACGATGTTCGTCTTCCAAAGTTTGATGATGTGAGTCATCTTTTCAAGGAAGGGTTATTTTTTATATTTTCATATATGTAATTTATACCATCAAGCATGGGCGTTTATTTGTAGGATGATTATATGAACCACTAACGCGGTGGGTACGGGATAATGAACAAGTTCGGACCCACCGCCATATCGTTCTTGATGCACGGATTGCTTTAGAAATTGGTGAATGGAAGGGAAACAACATTTTGAGGCCATCGTAGTGTAGAGTGGGACCTAAGAAGTCTGTAGGCGCTGATGGGAGCTAAAAGGGACCACATGAATGATTCCGGCGGCCTGTGAAAGGTCGCGCCAACACGGGTCGCCGACGTGGTGGCGTTGACGACCGGAGGCGGTGGCCTGCACCAGCAGGCTGCCTGGAGGAAGCGGCGCCCTAGCACACCGTTGGCAAAAGTCCCCCACGACACTGGCCACGATAGACATGAAGGGGATCCCGCGCCGCGCGTGATCCTGGATGACCGGGAGGCGCTAGACTGGTGCTGCCGTTTCGTGAAACTGGAGCGCCGCACACCCCCCTGCTTGGCCAGCCTAGTCGTGCCGCGGTCAGCCACGGGCCGGGTCGGACCGAGCCCAGACCCCCCTTTTGGTACCTTTTTTTGTAAAATTATCATAACACGAGATATGGACCTCTGATTGACACATAGTCAGTTTCATAGGATTCTTTGTGTCGAGACGGTAATTTCGGTTTATTACACTCAAGGTTTTGGTGAAGTTTGTGTACGGTCGGGATGGTTCGAACCCGAATCCAACCAGGCCCCTGGAACAGAAACGCCAATAACACTCAGACCGGGCGTCCGTTTGACGATCCATCTATGGAGTTGGTAATCTTGTTGAGAAGCGGTCCCTTTGAGTATACCCCATGGCAGTTCGTGTTACGGTTTAGATGCAGTCGTGTTTGTTCGTACACGAAACCAACCAGGCCCCTGAAACAAAAAGGCTAATAACTCATAGACTGGGAGTCCGATAGATGCGTCGTCTGTTCCGTTGTGACCTCTATGACATGGAAGTCCTTTGAGAAACTTCTTTGTGGGACTTCATGACACTTGGTGTATCGTTTAGTAGCTCATGGAGAAGATCCTCCCGGAGACGAGCATATGAAGTACAAAGGCCTAGTAGCTGGATGAGACCTAATGACTACTTGTCCGATACATTTCGGAGTGAATTGACTAGCCCAGTGAGGCACACTACTATGTGAGGTGGTAGACCCATGGCGGAGGAGTGCTACTTTCTGAGGTGGCAGACATGTGGTTCTTAACAGAAGGAGTACCTCTGTAGGCTATCAGGGGGAGCACTATTGTGTGAGGTGGCAGACCCATGGAACAAAACGCTATTGTGTGAGGTGGTAGACCCGTGGTACTCGACATGAGGAGTACCTTAGTAGTCTAAGGTTAGTGAGTAGCACCTCGGGGTCATGACAAGACTACTGCGCTTGACAGAGGAGGAGTTCTCCAATAGCTGTGATTTAGACATCATGTATAAAATTCTGGTTTAAGCTGAGTCAATGACCTTTGTGTTTTCCTAATGGTTGAGATGAGTTACTTGATAACTTAGGTATATGTAGGGTCATATACCTAAGTAAAGGTTATCTATTGAGATAATTCTTTATGGTTTACCCTTTTTGGATTTAGTGAGACCTTGAGGGTCTCAGGGTCCCTTCTGAGTATCGTTATACTCACCCCTACACAGGCTATTCCTGCACCTCATTGTGTTGGATGCAGACGACGAACAGTGCTAATCGAGAAAGATTGTACGGGGACTGGATGGTACCCAGAGGTGGACACTCAGCATGACGGCACATGGAGTGGACTGATTGACATAGAGTGCTATGGAGGACATTTGTACCTCCCCTTCAGTTAGGAACCTAGAGGAAGATCTAGGAGCCTCTTCCATCATCCAGCTATTTTTTCAGATTTACATTCAGTTGTAGTTTTACCTTTCTGTTGGTCTTGTATTTCGGGCCCCTTTGTACTTTCATCACACTTGTTTTACTTCTTTACTTAGTGTTTTATTCTGCTTGTACTCTGGTTTTGTGTGTTTAAGTTTTATAAAGGCAATGCCTTTCCAGTTGTTTTAGGGAGTTATGCCTTTGGTGCTAGTCTCCATCCCCTGGCCTATGGAAGGATGGAATGGGGTAGTCAGGACACGGGCCCCAAGGATGGGTCGTTAAAAATTGGTATCACAAGACATCGGTTCTACCACCAATCTTACGACTCTGATCTTTTATTTATGTAAATCAATAGTGTTAAGGGTACTAAGTGTTGTTTTCAGTTCCGGGACTCTAGTGTTGGTGCGGGCGGCCGACGTATCCATACACCAGGACCCTGAGTTCTGATTTCAGACTCAGTGCAAGAAAACACTGTTTGCGTGTGTGTTTTCAAAAGTTTCCTTTATGTCATCTCAAACCAGGTAAGCTCACGATGTGTAGTGTTTTGACCATGTCGCATTTGTTCTTTCAGGATGCCTCCCCGCGGAAGACTAGTTAGAGCCTCGAGAGTTGTATGTACTGACAGCACGCTGAGCGACGACGCCTCAATATAGGGCCCTCTTCTAGTTGAGGCACCCGTGGAGGCACCCGTGGTACTACCAACCGTTGGTCCACCGATTCCACCAGCCCCAGCAGTAGAGAGTGAACTCCGCTTGAGCGCACTGCACGAGTTCCAGCGCCATAGGCCACCCAGGTTCTGGTGAGAGACGGACCCACAAGCGGCTAAGGATTGGTTGGAGGCTGTGGCGAGAGTCTTCCGGCTAGTTGGGACGCCAGCTGACTTCATGGTAATCCTTGATGCCAGCCTCCTACAGGTAGTGGTAGGAATATGGTGGAGCCTCATTCTCTAGATGCACGACAAGGAGAAACTTCTATGGGAAAACATCGAGATCTTGTTCCAGGTAGAGTTCCTACCATCCTCCCTTCATGTGGTACAGATATAGGAGCTACTTCATCTGCAGAAGGGAAGCATGAGTGTACCTCAGTACTCAGCGAGGTTCACCGACCTCTCGCGCTACTCCACTGATATGGTATGTGATCCATTAATCAGGGCACAGTCCATCGAGTAGGGGTTCAGAAGAGAGATTTGAGCTTTAGTTATTTCTCACAGCATCCCATTGCAGACGAGGGTATTGGAGCAAGACCTCTTAGTGGAGGGTTTCCTTGCTGAGTAGTCTCAAGCAGTGAGACCCACCACTAGCCATCATGCATAAGAGTCTTCTACAGCTGGAAGTAGACAGATGATGTGGAGGTCCAAGAGGACTATACCTACAGGAGGTTGACCGCACGACTTAGGGTCGGTAGTATGGGGCAGCCAGCGTGGAGACCAAGGCAGACCTTCCAGGCAGTGTGACTCATGCGGCGGACAAGTTCACATGGATCATGACTATCCGAACCACCATGAAGATGATCAGAAGATAGATGAGGTACCTTACAGATAGATGAAGGAGTTTGATCGAGGCAGATCGCAAGGAGAAGGAGACTGAGGCAGAGGAGATGGTCGTGCAGCTGGTGGTGGACAACGCTTCGAGGTGTTGCCACCACCACAACCTAGAGGTCCACCCTGACCATAGGGAACATGTGGACATTGGAGAGCACATCTTCAGGCAGCTGAAGCATATGAGTATGGAGATCCAGAAGTAGGTGGATAGGAGCGGGACTAGTTCCAGGAATAAGGACCTTTTTTCATGATTCTTATAGATTCGTTAATGTCATTATTATGGTTGCATTTTGTCTTTGTACATTGAGATGTAGTAATAAAATACACTTGACCTTGTGACGTTTTCTTCCCTTCCTTTTTGTGTGGTTAATACTAAGAGGTTCTGGTTTAAACTGTTGACTTGACCCTCACTTTTGAGATTTCTACTGGAGGAGACCCAGTAACCACACACAGATGCCGACAGTGTGATTCAAGCCTTGGAGGCGAGAGTAACAGTTGGACATATTGGTAGTAGCGTCGAGGACTTACGATGTCATCCATAGAATGAATTAGTATCATTCATATTAGGATTGACTGTAATAGGCAAAGGATGTGGTTAATCAAGGGGATGAGATCAGATTTTCCTTTTCGGCAAAGGAGAAATCTTATCAGCTCTTGTAAATCGTAGGCAAAGAAGGGTGATGATGAGTTAATTGGCTAGTCTCACCCATAGTTCGTTGAGCGAATGGTGTGCGGTTTACTATAATCTCAATAGTCTCAGCTGTATCCTCTCTCAGAAGGACCTGATCTTGAGACAGCAGTGATGACTTCAGTTCCTCCGGGACTATGACTTCGAGATAGTCTATACTCCCGGGAAGGGGAACTTAGTAGCGGATGCGCTCAGCAGGTGGACTGGTATTCAGCTGCTAGGAGAGGCGACAGAGCAGCTGGCTACCTTACATAAATCTTTTGGTGATAGAGATGATGAAGTATATCTTCAGTCTCTTATAGTCACTCCTCTAATTCTTCATCAGAGTAGGTGAGGTGGCTTACCACCTAGCCCTTCCACCTCAGCTGCATCGGGTGTACGATGTCTTCCAAGTATCTTAGCAGAGGATATGCGTTCACAACCCATCCCACAAAATCAACCATAGGGAGCTGGAAATCAATGATGGGGTGACATTCACAGAGGTTCTAGTGGAGATTGAGGATCAACAGTAGTGGGTCCTGCATGGATGGTCGATTCCTCTAGTGCGCATTCACTGGCATCACGGGAACCTCCCGGAGAACACATTGGAGAGGGAGGCTTAGATGCATGCTTAGTACCCCTCTTTTGTTTCCCTAGTGTGTGTTTTAGATTTACAGGGACATAAATATCTAAGGTGGGGGTAATTTAAAGACCCATAATTATCAAGGAATTTTTTTTCTTAATTTCTTTGTAATTTTATGAGTCCATAGTTTCTGTCGGCGCCTGATTCCGAGGCCCGGTATGCCCGAAATCAATTTCTGAAGTTTTGTTCGGATACGTTCAGCAAACGTACTTATGGGTTTTTTTATTTTTTGAACCGGTGCTCGGAATTGAAATCTGAGGGCCACGATGAACTCATAGCACCTGTATTCGCTTAAGGGGACCTTTACCACAGTTGTGTTTTATGCGGGTTGAGAGTTAATTTTTCTGGATTTCAAGATAAATTAATAAAATTGTTGGTTTACAATTTTATTACTTATGTTGGTGGATATTTCCTCCCAAGGGGAGTTAGAGGTGGATCCCACACCCACATAACCACCCATGAGAGGATATTTTTTAGGTGGTCTCTACACGAAACACTAACCTTTCATATCCCCCCTAAACTCCCTTGAAAACCCCTCATTAACTCCTAAACCTCTCCACCTCCTCTCTTTGAATTTCAAAACCTTCAGCCTCCTTTCTTTATTAAATATGAAAACACATGTAATCAATTCCTTCATTAATTATTTTGGTGTTTCAAAAATTCTTTGAATTGTTTAATTTTTCATGTAAATGTAAATATATTGAAGGGACTTTTATAATATAGGATATATCAAATATTTTGGGTTGGAAAATATTTGGTGGTGGAGTCTTTTGAGATTTTGGGGAGAGCCTCACCCCTCACCAATGAAGAATAGATTTATTCGATGAAGAACACCATTTTTCAATGAAGAACTTCTTCAACGAAGAATGAGAAGACGCTGGCGACGATGATTCTTCCTTAGTTTCTTCCTTGGAACCCCCTTCCAACGCATGACTTCACTGACAACTCTTCTATCTTCCTCTTCATCGTCAGCGAACTGACGCATGAGCTCAGAAGTGGATGCGTATGGCGAACGATTACAACATCATTTTCCCCCGCGACGAATGAATTCCTGACCAAAGCGATGTTCTTCTTCCACATTTCGACGACGTGCGACGTCTTTTCGAGGTAGGGGATTTTGTATATTTCCATATATGGGATTTATACCCTTGAGCAAGGGCGTTTATTTGTTGGATGACTATTTGAACCACTAACGTGGTGGGTACGGGCTATCTAATAAGTCCGGACCCACCGCCACATCGTTCTTGATGCCTGGATTTCTTGGAGATGGGTGAACGGATGGTAAACGACGTTTTGAGGTCATCGTAGTGTAGAACGGGACCCGAAAAGGCCATGGGCGCAGATGGGAGACTAAACGGACCACCAGAATGATTCCTGTGGCCCGTGAAAGGTCTTTCCGGCACTGACGACCGGAGGTGGCGGCTTGCATCGGCCGGCCACCTGGAGGCAGTGGCGCCCCAGTGCGTCGCCGGAGGAAGACTTCTGTGACACCGGTAGCGGCCATGATGGAGGGGATCCCACGCCGCGTGGGATCCGGGATGATCGGGCGGTGCCAACCTTGCGTCGTCGTTCCACGAAACCAGGGGGTGCCCCCCCCCCCGCTCGGCCAGCCTCGCGGAGCCATGCCTGGCCACAGGCTGGGCCGCGCCCAGTCGGTCCGGACCCGGACCCGGGTCAGGTCGACCCGGGGTGGGTTGGGCCATGTCGGACCGGGCCCAGACCCCCCTTTTGATACATTTTTCAGTAAAATGCCCATAACTTGATCTACGAACCCCCGATAAATGTACAGTCAGTTGCGTAGGATTCCTTGGATAGAGGCGGGAGTTTCTTAATATTACACACATGGTTTGGCGATGTTTGGGTATTTTCGGGAGGGTTTGAACTCGAAACCAACCGAGCCCCTGAAAAAAAAAGCCAATAACTCTCAGACCGGACGTCCATTTTATGAACCATCGATGGAGATGGTAATCTCATTGAGAAAAGGTTCCCTTTATTAAACCCCATGGGAGTTCAGGGTATGGTTTAGATACAGTTGGGTTGGTTCGTACATGAAACCAACGGGGCCCCCGGGACAAAAAGGCTAATAACTCACAGACAGAGCGTTCGATTGACGCGTCGTCTGTTGCGTTGAGACACCAATGACGTGGCAGACCTTTGAGATATATCTTTTTGAGACTTCGTGACACTTGGAGTATATTCTAGTAGCTTGTGGAGCAGATCCTCCTGGAGAAAAGCATATGGAGTACGGAGACCTAGTAGCTTGCTGAGACCTGATGTCGGCTTGTCCGATATGTTCCAGAGTGACCTGAACAGCCCAGTGGGGAGCACTACTGATTGAGGTGGAAAAAACATGATAGAGGAGCGCTACTTTGTGAGGCGGCAGACCCATGGTACTCAACAGAAGGAGTACCTATGTAGGCTATCAGGGGGAGCGCTAATGTGTGAGGTGGCAGACCCATGGCGGGGAGTGCTACTATGTGAGGCGGTAGACCTGCGGTACTCGACAGGAGGAGTGCCTTTGCAGTCTAAGGTTAGTGAGTAGCACCTCGGAGTCATGACAGGACTACTACACTCGATAGAGGAGGAGTTCTCCAGCAGCCGTGATTTCGACATTATGTATAAAATTCTGGTTTAAGCTGAGTAAATGACCATTGTGTTTTCCTCATGATTGAAAAGGGTTACTTTAAAACATAGGTATATGTATGGGAATATACCTAATTAAAGGTTGTCTATTGAGATCTTTCTTTTTGGTTTATCCTTTTTGGATTTAGTGAGACCTTGAGGGTCTCGGGGTCCCAACTGAGTATCTTTATACTCACCCCTGCACGGGCTATGCCCGCACCTCATTGTGTTGGATGCAGACGACAGACAACACTGAGTGAGACAGAATGTATGAGGACTGGACGGTACCCGGAGGAGGACACTCGGTGTGGCGGCACACAGAGTGAACCAATAGACGCGGAGTACTGAGGAGGAAATATGTACCTACCCATCAGGTAGGAACCTGGAGGATGATCCCGGAGCTGTTTCCATCATCCAGCTGTTTGTCTTTTCAGTTGTACATTCTTTCAGTTGTAGCTGTATCATTCTTTGGGGCTTGTATTTCTGGACCCTTTGTACCTTTAGCACAATTTTATTACTGCTTTACTTAGTGTTTTCTTCCACTTGTACTCTAGTTTTGTGTGTTTACGTTTTATAAAGGCAACGCATTCCCAGCTATTTTAGGGAGTTAGGCCTTTGGTGCTAGTCTCCATCCCATGTACTATGGAAGGTGGGCTTGGGGTAGTCATGGAATGGGCCCCGAGGATGGGTCATGACAAATTGGTATCACAGGTCGTTGGTTCTACCGCAAAACTCAGGACTCTGATCTTTTTTTTCTTTGAAGAAATAGTGTTAAGGTTACTAAGTGTTGTTTTTAGTTCAGGGAGTCCAGTGTTTGTGTGGGTGGCCGACATATCCATACACCAGGACACTGACTATTGATTTCCGACTCAGTGCAATAAAAAACTATTTGTGTATGTGTTTTCAAAAGTTTCCTTTATGTTATCTCAAACCAATTTAGCCCACTAGGTATAGTCTTTTGACCGTGTCATATCTGTTCTTTCCGGATGCCTCCCCACAGACGACCAGTTAGAGCCTCGAGATTTGTACAAACTGACAGTCCGCCGATCGATGAGGCCTCAGTACAGGGCCCTCATCCAGTTGAGGCACCAGCAAATGCACTAGTGGTACTACCACCCGTTGGACCACCGATGCCACTAGCCCCAGTAGTAGAGAGTGCACGACGCTTGAGCGCGCTAAAAGAGTTCCAGCGCCAGGTGCCACCCAGGTTTAGGGGAGAGACAGACCCACAGGCGGCTGAGGATTGGCTAGATGCTGTGGTGGGAGTCTTCAGGCTAGTAGGGTTGCCAGCTGACTTAATGGTAATCCTTGATTCCAGCCTCTTTCATGCAGAAATAGGTAGATGGTGGAGCCTGATGCTCCAAATGCACGACGAAGAGACACTTCTATGGGCAGACTTCAAGAGCCTGCTCCATGAAGAGTTTGTACCAGCCACCCTTTGATCAGTGTGGATATAGAAGCTACTTCATCTGCAGCATGACAGCATGAGTGTAGATCAGTACTCAGTAAGGTTCACCGACCTCTCACGCTACTCCACTGATATGGTACGTGATCTATTCTTCAGGTCCCAGACCTTCGAGCAGGGGCTCAGATGAGAGATTAGAGCTTCAATTGTTTCTCACAGCATCCCGATGCGGACGGGGGTGTTGGAGAGAGCCCTCTTAGTGGAGAGTTTCCTTTCTGACCAGTCTCCAGCTGTGGGACCCACCACTAACCGGCATGGAGTATAGTATTCTACAGTTGGCAGTAGACATATGATGCAGAGGTCCAAGAGGACCAGACATACAGGAGGTCGACCACACGACTCAGGGTCTATAGTGTGGGGAACCCAGGGTGGAGACAGAGCCAGACCTGCCAGGATGTGTTAATCATGCGGCGGACAGGGTCACATGGCTCGTGACAGTCCGACCCGTCATGCAGACGATCATCAGATAGATGAGGGACCTCCCAGACAGAGGTAGAGGTTTGATCGAGGTGGAATGCAAGGAGCATGACACCGAGTTAGTGGAGCTGGCCATGCAGCTAGTGGTGGAAGACGCTTAGAGGTGTCACCACCACCACCACCAGGAGGTCCACCCCGACTGCAGGGAACAGGTAGACATGGGAGATCATATCTTCATGCAGCTGAATCATTTGACTATGGAGCTCCGGAAGCAGGTGGACAGGAGGGGGACTAGTTCCAGGCATAGAGGCCTTTGTTCATGATGATTCTAGATTCGTTAATGTCATTATTGTGGTTTCATTGTGTCTTTCTACATTGATCTGCAGTAATAATAGACACATGTCCTTGTGATGTTTTCTTCCCTTCCTTTTTGTGTGTTTAATACTAAGAGGTTCTGGTTTAAACTATTGGCATGACCCTCACTTTTGTGATTTCTACTGGAGGTGACCTAGTAACCACACACTAATGTCGACAGTGTGACTCAACCCTTGGAGGCGAGAGTAACGGTTGGGTCACTTTTTAGTATCATCGAGGCCTTACGACATCGTCCATAGCATGAATTAGTATCATTCATGTCAGGATTTACGGTATTAGGCAAAGCATGTGGTTAATCCAGTGGATGAGACTTGATTTCCCTTTTCCGAAAAAGAGAAATCTTAGAAGCTCTTGTAAATTGCAGGCGAATAAGGGTGAAGATGAGTTAATTGGCTAGTCTCACCCATTGTTCGTTGAGCGGACGGTTTGAGGTTTAATCTAATCTCAATAGCCTTGGGTGTATCCTCTCTCAGAAGGACTTGAACCTGAGATAGTAGTGATGGATTGAGTTCCACCATGACTATGACTTTGAGATAGTCTATACTCCCGGTAAGGGGAACATATTAGTAGATGCTCTCAGTAGGAGGACTGGTATTTAGCTGCTAGGAGAGGCGACAGAGCAGCTGGCTGCCTTGCATAAATCCTTTGTGGATAGAGATGATGCAACCTATCTTCAGTCTCTTACAGTCACTCCTCCAATTCTTAAGCAGAGTATGCAAGGTGGCTTACCGCCTGGCCCTTCCACCTCAGCTGCACCGGGTGTACGACGTCTTCCGCGTATCTCAGCTGAGGAGATGCATGCACAACCCGTCCCACAACATCGACAACAGGGAGCTGGACATCAATGATAGGGAAACTATAACAGAGGTTCTAGTGGATATTGAGGATTGACAGGAGCGGGTCCATCATGGATGGTCGATTCCTCTGGTGTGCATTCGCTAGCAGCACGGGAATCTCCAGGAGAGCACATGGGAGAGGGAGGCTCAGATTCATGCTCAGTACCCCTATTTTGTTTCCCAAGTGTGTGTTATAGCTTTACGTGGACGTAATTATCTAAGGTGGGGGTTATTTAATGACACAGAATTATCAAGAAATTTTTTTCCTAATTTCTTTGGAATTTTACGAGTCTGCAGTTTCTGACGGTGCCAGATTCTGAGGCCCAGTGTGCCCGGAATCAATTTCTGAAGTATTGTTTGGGTACGTTTAGTAAACGTACATGTAGGTTTTTCTATCTTTTGAACCGGTGCTCCGAATTGAAATCTGAGTGCACCGATGAACTCACAGCACCAGTTTTCGCTTAAGTGGACCTTTACCGTAGTTGCATTTTATGCGGGTTGAGAGTTAATTTTTGTGTATTTCAGGATAAATAATTAAATTTTTGGTGTACAATTTTATTACATTTTTTGGTGGATATTTCCTCCCAATGAGAGTTATAGGTGGGGCCCACACCCACATAACCACCCATGAGAGGATATTTTTGAGGTGGGCCCACACGAAACCCTAACCTTTCATCTCCCCCCTAAACTCCCATTAAACCCCCCTCATTAACTCTTAAACCTCTCCACCCCCACTCTTTGAATTTCAAACCTTTCACCCTCCTCTCTCTATTAAATATGCAAACACATGTAATTAATTCCTTCATTAATTATTTTGGTGTGTCGACAATTCACTGAATTGTTTTATTTTACATGGAAATGTAAATATATTGAAGGGACTTTTATAATATTGGCATTAGCAAATATTTTTGGTTGGAAAATATTTTGTGGTCAAGTCTTTGGAGATTTTGAGGAGAGCTTCACCCCTCACCAACGAAGAATGGAGTTATTCGACGAAGAGCACCATTCTTCAACAAAGAACTTCTCCAATGATGAATGCAAAGATAATAGCAACGATACTTCTTCCTCAGTTTCTTCCTCAGAACCCCCTTCTGATGTGGGACTTCACCGACAACTCTTCTATCTTCCTCTACATCGTCAACGGACCGAAACACGAGCTCGGAAGTGGAAGCGTATGGAGAACGACGACAACATCGTCTTCCCCCGCGATGAACGAATTCCTGACCACCACGACGTTTTTCTTCCACTGTTCAATGATGTGCGACGTCTTTTCGAGGTAGGTGGATTTTCTACATTTTCGTATATGTGATTTATACCCTCGAGCATGGGTGTTTATTTGTTGGATGATTATTTGAACCACTAACGCAATGGGTATTGGATAACAAACCAGTCTGGACCCACCGCCATATCGTTCTTGGTGCGCAGATTGCTTGGTGACGGGTGAATGGAAGGGAAATGACGTTTTGAGGTCGTCGCAGTGTAGATCGGGACCAGAGAAGGCCGAAGGCGCAGATGGGAGCTAAAACGGACCACCTGAATGACTCTGGTGGCCCGTGGAAAGTTGCGTTGGCACATCGGCACTGGCGACCGGAGGTGGTGGCCCCCTAGTGCACCGCTGACAGATGACCGTTGTGGCACCGGTAGCGGCGGCGATGGAGGGGATTCCGTGCCGCGTGGGATCCGGGATGACCGGGCGGCGCCAGCCTGGAGACGCCATTCCGCGAAACCGGGCCCCACCCCCCGCACGGCCTGCCAGGTCGGGCCGTCGCCGGCCAGGCCAGACCTGGACCAGGGTCGCGTCAACCCGGTTCGGGCCGACCTAGGGTGGGTTGGGCCGGGTCGGACCGGACCGGGCCCAGACCCCCCTTTTGGGACCTGTTTTGGTAAAATGCTCATAACCTGAGCTAAGGAGATCTGATCGATGAACCATCACTTACATAGGATTCCTTGGAATGAGATGGTCATTTCGGTATTTTACAGTCAAGGTTTTGGCGAAGTTTGGGTATGACAGGGTTGGTTCGAACCCAAAACTAACCGGGCCCATGGAACGAAAAAGCCAATAACTCTCAGACCGGACGTCCGTTTGACGAATCGTCGATGGTGTTGGTAATCTTGTTGTCATACGGTCCATTTGAGTATACCCCATGCGAGTTTGGGGTATGGTTAAGATACGGTCGGGTTGGTTCATACACGAAACCAACCGGGCCCCCAGGACAAAAAGGCTTGTAACTCATAGACCTGGCGTCCGATTGACGCGCCGTCTATTAGGTTGAGAACCCTATGACATGGAGGACCTTGGAGATACTTATTCATGGGACATTGTGACAGTTGTAGTATTGGCCAGTAGCTCATGGAGCAGATCCTCATGAAGACGATCATATGGATTACGGAGACCTAGTAGCTAGCTGAGACCTAATGACTGCTTGTCCGATACATTTTGGAGTGAATTGACTAGCCTAGTGGGGAGCACTACTGTGTGAGGTGGCAGAACCATAGAGGAGGATAAATACTTTGTGAGGCGAATGACATGTGGTACTCGACAGAAGGAGTACCTCTGTAGGCTATCAGGGGGGGCGCTATTGTGTGAGGCAGCAGACCCATGGCCGGGAGAACTGCTTTATGAGGCGATAGAATTGTGGTACTCGATAGGAGGAGTAACTCAACAGTCCAAGTTTAGTTAGTAGAAACTTGGATTCATGACAGGAATACTATGCTTGATAGAGAAGTAGTTCTCCAGCAGTCGTGATTTCAACATCATGCATAAAATTCTGGTTTAAGCTGACTCAATGACCTTTGTGTTTTCCTCATGATTGAGATCGGTTACATTATATCTTAAGTATATGTATGGACATATAACTAAGTAAAGGTTATATATTGAGATCATTCTTTGTGGTTTATCCTTGTTGGATTTAGTGAGACCTTGAGGGTCTTAGGGTCCCTACTGATTATCATTATACTCGCCCCTACACGGGCTATGCCCGTTTCTCGTTGTGTTGGATGCAGATATCGGACAGCATTGACCGAGATAGAATGTACGAGGACTGGATAGTAGTTGGAGGTGGAAAGTCTGCACGATGGCACACAGAGTGGACCGATAGACACGGAGTACTGAGGAGGACATTTGTACCTCTCCTTTAGGTAGGAACCGGGAGGACGATCCAGGAGTTTCTTCCATCTTCTAACTGTTTGTCTTTTCAGTTGTACTTTCTTTTAGTTGTAGCTGTACCTTTCTGTTGGGCTTGTATTTCCGACCTCTTTATACTTTCAGCACACTTGTTTCATAGCTTTATTTAGTGTTTTCTTCCTCTTGTAATCTGGTTGTGTGTGTTTACGTTTTATAAGGGCAATGCCTTCCCAGTTTTTTTAGGGAGTTACGCATTTGGTGCTAGTCGCCAGCCCCTGGCCTATGGAAGGCGGGCTTGGGGTAGTCACGACACGGGCCCCGAGGATGGGTCGTGAAACAATATTATTAAGGATCTTTATGTACGGTTTCCACATCCCCAAAAATATATTTTTATGAAATAAAAATGGATTGGGGTATAAAAAAATATAAAGATCATTGTTGATATTTTTTAATTACACTATATTTTACTATTTTGATCATATCATTCAAAATACTAATCAAAAATATTTTTTTATATTTTGTTTTTATTCATTAAATATCCAAAAAGTTATTCAAATATATCTTAGTTTAATTATACAATCTAAAAGGTTATGTGGACCACACAAAAGGCCTAATGAATTTGGAAAAGAATCTATACTAGTTGTGATGTTACATTTTATTGGCACAATCCTGAAGTCTGAATTCATAGATACTCCACCAAATGTCCAGGAAAATTGCACTAAAACTTGGATAAAAATTCCAAGGCCTAGTTTATTATTATTGGGTCCCGATTTATGCATTAAAATTCAATCCACAATTCTTCCTGGAATTTAAGAACATCCAATGTTTATTGAATTTTCTACCAATCCATCTTCCCCATTAAGCTGAAATTTTGTGGGTATAAATTAATGAGGTATATAAATAAATTTTTATAATAATGAGATCTAAAATGAATAAATTATCAAAGTCATAATTTCAATAACATTTAGTCCATGGAAAATATTTGGATAAATAACACATGGTTTACAAAAACAACCATCAAATTGCATCCATAATTACAAAAGCCTCCAAATTTAGAGGGTGACCTATCCACATTCAAATTTAAAACTATTAATACTAATATATTTCAAGATCTATATTTCTAAATGGTAAAATATTTCATCTAAATTTAATGGAAATTTTGGAAGGAAAATATTCCACCACCTTGGGATTTAAATACACCCCCCTATTCTCCCAAAATGTTTTGGAATTTAAGAACTCAAGGGGAAGAATTGGTATGACCATATAATTTTCAAAGGAATGGGAGGACTTTCCATAATCTTTTTTCAATAATATATACCTCTACTAAATATTTATTTTCATTTAATTGTTCTATTTTAATTTTATTCTTGTACGTTTGACTGTAATTTAATTTTAATTTTAATGAATGAATCTTCATATTCTCCTATTATTACATTCCACCGTATAGTGTGTAATATTAATAATATTAAAACAGTTTAAATTATTTTGATAACCCTTCCCGCTTTCATGTTCTCATTAAATCTATAGTTTATTTTTAACTCTCTTCATTGTTCATGTGTGTGTTAAGCACACAAATCTTTTCTTATCTCATTCATTTTTTCCTTAATTATATTATCCACCATTAACATCATAATGTAGATTATTATCCAAAAAATTAATGTATAAATTTCTCATTAGGGTGAGTCATAATTTTATGATGTTAAGTGATTTAGGAATTTTTTTCATTTAACATTATTTGAATTAATATAGTGTATTTCCAATAAAATGTTTTATGGATTAATGAAATGTTTTGTTTGACATGAGGATTATATAAATTATTAGAACCAAAACTAATCTTCGTTTCATGAAATATTGATCCTTAAATCAATATGAATAAATAATGATCATAACCCTAGTTAAGGATTTAATAAAGCCAAATACAATTGGTAATTCCAATCAAAATATTCTCATGAATTGGATTTTAGTTTAATGAAATATTTTGAAAATATAAAGGATATAAAAAGGCTTACATACTCAATAATTGAATCACCCAAATATTTATGAAACTAATAAATATAAATTCATCCATCAAAAATTTTAATAATGCTCTGTAAATAACCCCCTCCAACAATTAAAAAGACAAAACAAAAACAATTGACTCAGTAAATAGTATCACCATTGAGTACATGACCCAAGTGCCTCTATACAGATTATATCAGAGCATTGGAACATTGAAAAATCATTAGGAGAAAATCAGCCATGCTTTAAATGGATTTTTTTCTGGGGATTGTGAAATTAATGGACTTTTGTTTTTTATTTTAAAAAAACAATGAAATAAAGAAAATCCAAAAAAAATAAAAGAAAAAACACAATGAAAATCCCACCATATACATCCTTTTTAAATTTTTGTTACATCCCCATATCCTCCCAAAAAAATGCCTCAACTTTTTTTGACCATAAAATATAGAAAACACTTCACAGACTTCCAAGGAATGTTAGGGATAATAAAAACATTTCCCATCTAATTTATCTAAATACGGCCAAACCTCGGGACCAAAAAATAAAATAACTCAATGTCCATGATATGTTTTACCAACCCTTGGAATTAAATATCCAATAATATAGTTTGGTTTTGAAATAAAATTAGGTTTGATTCATCTTTTACCTCATTTCCATTGGATAGCTGGTGAGGACCCACATCTTCACCAGAAGTACTTCCATGTGGTGGGATCTACTATGAAGACTCATGGGGTTTCTAAACAACAAATCAACCTTCGAGAATTCCATTTCTACATAGAATATATTTCTATATCATGGATCCTCTACCATTATATCGGTTCAATAATTCTTATAATGACAATAAGTGACCCTTATTATAAAAAATATTTCCCACTTTCGAACCATTTTTATCTGAAAGGAAATTAGCATTCTTCGTCAATTCCCTAATGTATGGCTATATGAATACTAGGAGGGGTTAAAAATTCTTGTGGGAATTTTCTCACTCCACTAAATCCTTGAAAAACTCTATATTAAATACATTTTTAGTTTTTGTTGGTTATAAAGTGAACACTCATTCATTCAATGAGTGGTGGTTCTATTTTTGATAAAAATATAGAAAGGTACAAGATCTTATATGAAAATGGCTACAAACAAATAAAAATTACATACTCGAGCACATACTCAATCTAAACGAGTCCATGAGAATCAATCAATAGAGCCCAAAAATATATCTAAGTGGACTAGTGAACTTATAGGTCTTGTGTTAAAATAATTTATAGCTTCCAAACCCTCATTCTCATCTTCTCAATGATATCAGTTCCCTTTACCTTTCCAAAACTATGAAAAATATAGCTCAAAAACTCATCTAATTGACACATTTCGAAATTTAAAATATGATCCAATAGATTCTTAGAATCCAATGGAGCTCAGCAAAACACTTTCTCATAGGAACACCAAACCTCAACAAACAATTCAGTTAGTTAGATACTCCAACCAACCGCACTATGATTACTTATTACTACCTATATATTCTGATAGAAACACCATCTAGGCATGAGGTATGGTAATTCCATCTCCCAACCCCCTCAATTCCTTCTTCAAAATCCAAACCAATTCCAATATGGTTATGGTTGGAGTAACTTCCATCATCATTATCCTTTTGTTACACAACCTCAAAGTAGAAATCCTCCTTCTATTTAACATGGATTCCACAATCCTACTATGTCATCCAAATTACTAACATAGTACAATCAATTTCCCATGAACCCAACTCAAGGTAATCCCTAAGAGGTACAGAAATATTATTCTAAGAAACCATGGGATTTTTTTGGAATAACTTGCCTCCATTCACCTATTCGAACCTATAATAAATGAAAATAAAATTAGTTAGCTTGATTCAAACATAAGTCAGGAAGAAATATAAAATATTTCACATCTACCAAATTAACCATTTCCCATCCCCTTTGGTAATTTGTATGAAATTTCTTTTCAGTTTGGAAAGTAAATTTATATGGCTTTGGATGAATCCAAAAAAAATTATTTAAATTTGGGATATAAAAATAAAAGAAAAAATTCCCTAAAAAGTACCAGAAGCCACTCTTTCACCTCCTTCCATTCCACTAAGGATCCCAATTCCTTTTACTCAATCCATCTCTAAGACTAAGAATCCCTTATATCCTAATTCTGAATTTATTGAAATCATTAGATGTGTTGAAGTAAAAAAAATACCCTATTAGATACCAACAAACAAATACTTAAGTATGTAATGTTTTTGAAGGAATTGTACACCCACAAGAGAAAATATAAGACCATTAAAAATGTTTCATCCTAGAATTTCATTTCCAAGAAGTGAAAAGAATCTTGGGACATTTACGGTTCCATTCAAAATAGAGAGTTCCTACAGTGTTAATGCACTCATATAACTTTGATCCTTAATAAAATTTCATATTATCGAACATTGTTCTAATTACCTTGAATATAATGACTGTTTTCATTCAGTTATCCATCCAAATCAGTACTAGTACTAAGGGAATAATAAAGTATTTCCTTGTCTGAATCAAATGATCTTATCCTCCTAGTTGATTCCATTATCCTCGACATTGAAGTTGGGGAATCTTCTTCAATATCTCCCATAATCCTATTAATATCATTACTCATGATAGCTATAACTGAAATTGATTTCAATGCATGAATCTTATCCATATAATTTGGTAATGAACTTTTCATGTTAAATATTTTTCAAGCGATATGATACCCATCAGAGGATCACATTTCGTTCTCTATCTGCACTTATGAGGAATCTTCAAAGTGTCAATTAAATCTTATTCCATCATTTTATTCCCATTATAATGATGTAACACATTGTGAAATTTTCACCATGATTAACCAAATCAAAAATTTATAATTTGATATTGAGATTTCATTCATAGACTCCATCAATATAATGGATCTTGAAAACTCTTTGGAATCACATCTCACATTTGATCTCCCCTATTCCAATGTGGACAACAATGAGAAAATCAAATAAAAACCAACTGTAATCTCTTCCTCTATTCCTATGTTTTCTGGCCCACAAATAAGTGATGAAACTGATTTGAAACATCATTCTTTACCCCTAAAGTATGCATTCCTTTTCCATTATCACTCTTATCCTATAATTGAATCTATATCAGTTAATGAAACTGATGATTCTAAAATTTTTCAGGTGTTAAATGAAAACAATGCCTATGTTCAAACTTAGATGAAATATCAAGCATCAACATTTCCCTTTAGATTCATCACATCCATTTAGATGAATCATCTATACCAATCAGACAAACTCAATGAAGACTCAATCAACCCGTAATTTAGGTAGTTAGGGAAGAGATCACCCAAACATATTTAAGCCTATATTATATGCCCTATTTTTTATATTGAATGGGTTATTCCAATTAAGTTGGTACCAAATAAGTGTGGGATGACTATTTTCACAAATTAACATAGAGAGGTGGTGATAAAAGGAGTGAATAAAAAATGTTTTGTGTACATTGATTACCAAAAATTGAATGTTAAAACATTAAAATATCACTATCTAATTACATTCAATGATCAAATGTGATAAATATTATCTAGAAATTCAAAATATTACTTTCATTATAGATACATAGACTACTCCCAAATCCCACTTTCACCTCTACACCAAGAAAAGACTACATTCACTTTCCCCTTTGGAACATATTCATATAGAATAAATCCTTTTTCCCTTTGCAATGCTCCTACAACATTATAGTGGTGTATAATGATTATATTTTCAGAATTCATTGAGAATTGAATGGTGGTATTCATGGATTTCTTTACCATTTATGGTGATTAATATTAATCTTTCTAACATTCACTCTCTCTGGTCCTACAAAAGTGTGTCAAATATAACATTATTCTGAATTTTGAGAAATTTCAATTCATGGTTACAAATTTCCCATTATGGTATTCAATTTAATCTTGCCATGATAGAGGCGATCCAACCACTTCCTGAACCCACATCAGTTAGAAATATTGAATCATTTTTTATATCAGTTTCTATCAGTGACTCATCCAAGTATTCAGTAGAATTTCCCTCTCAGTCACTTTTAGACTCGAGAACAATGTTACATTCCATATTCATAAATCTTGTAAGAGATCCTTCATTAAACTCAAATTTTTTCTTACATATTCTTTGAAAATACAACCCCTATATTGATCCTTACCCTTTGAATTTATGTGTGATTCTTATGATGGGATCATAGGGCCCATTCTTTACTAAAGAAGAGAAAACATTCATCATGTAATCTAATATTTCCCAAAAACACTGGATGAAACTCAATATCATTACACTATCACTAAAAATGAAGTTTTAACAATTTTTTCCATGGATAACTTTTGGCCATATCTCTTAGGTTCTAAAAACATTATCTTTACAAACCATTAATATTTAATGTTATGACTTAAAAAAATGATTCTAAACCGAGGCTAATAATATAGATCCAAATGATCTAAGAGCTTAACCTTGAGATCAAAGATTGGACTTGAAAATAAAACCCTATGGATAATCTCTTGAGTATAATTTTTTATTATTCCCATTCTATAATCATTGATTCGTAATTTCCCTCAAAACACCTCCCATATCTCACACAAAAGTTCAATGGTTTGCCCGAATTGTAAATTACTTGTTTACTAGTGTTTTTATAAAACAAATTCAAAAGAATAAAATGTAAAGTTGAAAAGAGATTTAAAATACTATTTTGGGAAGATAATAGATATTGGAAAACTCGAGATAATATGTTGATTATGGGATTTTTTGATGAAGATGAGCATTCCTTCATCTTATAATTCTTCCACTCAATGTATGTTGGGGGACACTTTAGACCACAAAAATCCTCCTAAAATGTCATTAACTCTATATTCTTCTAACCATCACTCTTTAGAGTCTCACAAGAGTTTTTTCAATCATGTCCCACTTCCTAAACATTAGGTATAATTTCTGAAAGAAATAAAATTCAAAAGCCTTTAATATTCTATGAGATCATAAATATTTGGGATATCAGTTTCATGGGACCCTTTCCCCCATTCAATGGATTCTCCTAAATTTATATCGTAGTAAACTATTTTTCTAGTTGGGTCAAGTAAAGACCCATTAGAAAATATTATTCAATTACTAATATTTATTTCCTCAAAAATGGCATCATCCATCAATATGGAACTCTATGCACCTTGGTAAGTGACTCAGAAACCCATTTCTGTAATCTAACCGTGGAATGAATTTATAAAAATAATGGGGTTGTACATAAAAACATAAATTATATATCACCACCAAAAAATATGATCTTTCTAATAGATAAGTGAATATAGTGTTTGAGAGAATTGTTAATTCAACAAGGAAAGAATATCCTGAAATACTTAGTAATGTTCTTTGGGATTATCGAACTACCAATAAAACACACATTGGGATGTCTACATTTAGTCTACTATTTTGGTAAAGTGGGTCAGTTATTATTTGATATATAATATAATTCATTTTGGTATTTTAATACTTTTAATTTTGAATGTGAAAAAACTATTGATGATAGATTATTGTAGTTGACTGAACTAGAGGAGCTTTTCCTTGATTCCTACTAGAATTCCAATCAATATAAAGAAAACACTAAGGCACTCCATGAAAAATACATCCCATGAAAGGTAATTTATGAATGTTAAAAATGTAATTTTCATCAACTTTCGATTTTATATTCACCTAGTGAGTCTTAATTCTCATTGACAATGTACCTTTATTATTAATAATGTTTACACATTTAGTGTATACCATGTTCAATGCCCTTTTTCAAAAATTAAATTCATGGTTAATGGGAATCAGTTAAAGAATCACCATGAGAGGAAAAACATCATAGGAACCCCATTCACTTTCACCAAATCCCCAACCTCAAGAGCCAATCCTCCATGGGATGATGATTGAAACCAACAAAATCCGAACCAGGGGAAACACATTCCATTTAACTCCCTCTCCCTCCTTCTATCTATCTTTCTATATTTCTATCTATTTCTTCACATTCATCTCTCATTCTGACATCATATCTCATTTTTAACACTTTATTTATCTATAATCCTTTCTTTTTTTGTGTGTGGATATTTTTAAAAAAATAAACAAAATATCACAATTAATCTCCATCAACATTTGATATTTTTTACAAAATTTTGATGATTTAAGATACTTTTTCCATCTCAAACATCTTTTATTTTCATCATAGACGTGGATAAATTTTTGTTATTAATTCCATTAAGTGTTTGATACTCAACCATTGATTGGAAAATTTATTCCTCAACCCATTAGGAACAACATAAATTTCCATGTCATGGTCACCTATGTCCATCGATACATATTTTTTATTTTTTGCCCTAATTTTAAGTCTTCATTTTGTTGACCTCATAGCTGAATTTCATACTTTTTGGGAATTAATATGATTTAGGAATTTTTAGAACTACATGATAATCAAAATAGCCAATTTTCCTCACATTTCCCTTACATTTATCCTCCATTTTAATGCCCCTATAAACCTGTTATGTACTGTTTTTATAGCCACATTATAAGCCAAAACCCTTATCCCACCAAACATCTACATGGATTTCCATTTCATGATTTATTTAAAATTAAGTGTGGTAGATAAGGATTTTGTTCTGGTCTTTCTTTACATGATTCTCAATATGTCATAATATTCTTGATGGAAAGAATCCATTTACGTGTGGGGGAGAGGTTTTCATTTGGTGAGGTCAGGGAATGGATTTTTTTTATGTCATTTTTTATATATGTTATTGAAAAGTGTTAAAAAATAAAAATAAAAATAAAAATTTAATAAACAAATAAAGGGCTCTGTCTTGGGTGGGTAAAAATAAGTATTCTGAAACATTTTTTTCTTGTCATAATTATTAAAATTAGTGTTTTGAGGAGATCAAACAAGGGTTGATAGATAAGTGTGAGATTCCTCACATGTGCAACATGCGGAAAAAACAACAGTTACATCATATTATCTTCTGTCCTTGTGAGTAGTTTTTTGTTTTGTTCATATTTCTTCTTTTCATCTGCTTCTAATTTTACCTCCATCTCATTAATTTAATGGAAAATTCATACCCTTGTAAATATTTGTTAACATTTCCATTCATATCTCATTTCAAAAAATATATTTTTTCCATGTTGTTCTTTTACTCCTCTTTTCCACTCATTTGGACATTATATTCATGCCACCCAATAACCACTAAAAAACCCAAAAATTCTTCTTAACTCTAGTACACTTTATAATATGGAATGGAATTTAATATATCTTAAAAGCTACAATCTTTTCAATTTTGGTTAGTGAATAAGTGAACATTAAGAATAAATTGGCATCATTGTGAGTGGTGTGAGGTTTAAATGATAAAATTTTACATTTATAATTTTGAGCATGAAAAATTAATTGCTTTTGACACTTTAATACACTAAATGTTTTTAGTTTAATTAATTATGGATGAGTGAACTAGTCTAGACCCCCTTATTTAGGAAAAAAATTATCTCTCAGTGAGTGAAAATTATTTTGTTATATGTTATTATTTTGTGTTATTGATGACATGAACTATATTAACTATGAGTGATTTGAAATTACATGTTAATTCATAATTTTATGTTATCCCAATGAATTAATTATAACTAAAAAATGATTAATTGGCATTTTATTTTTTAGTTTTTGATCATAAACATATATAGAGAGAATTTTTTGAATCTATTCAATTACAATATAGTTTTTTATTTTGATCATATCATTAAATATAATAATACAAATTATGTGGTTATTATTTTTTATTTCGTCTAATTAAATTTCCAAAAAACATTCAACTTGATATTTTTCTAATTCATACATCTAATGGTCCATATGGACCACATAAGAAGGCATAATGAATCTATAAAATAAATTGGTCCAACATTAATGTTATATTTTCTGGACTCAATCCAAAATTATAAATCTATTGATACTACAAAATAGTTGTAGTTTATTCCATTAAAACATGTATAAAAATTTCAATAACCAATTCATCCCTAATGGGTCCAAATTCGTGCATGAAATCATGACCCATAATTATACCCAGAATAAAAGAGCAGCTCATCATTCTTGACTTTCTACCAATCCATCTGGTCATTTAAGCTGAAATTTTATGGGTAAAAATTAATGATGTATCCTAAAAAAATAGAATAATTTTTTTTTTCAGAAATTAAGTCATATTCATTTGCATAAATTCATTCACCATTACAATGGGGAAACAATTAGGACAATTCAAGATAGAAAAACTTGGTTGACCAAAAAATCCATAACATTGGCTTCTAAAGTCCAATGGCTCCCAAAATTTTAGGGTAATATTTAAACAAACATATAGAAAACTTTTAAGAAGAATATTTTTCAATATTAATATATATAAGTGATCAAATATTTTATCCAGCATTAAGGGTAGTTTTTTAAATCAACTAGTCTACCACTTTGGGTTATAAATATAGTCATTTATTCTACTTGAAAAGGGATAGATTATAATTAATCAATTAGGAGAATTTTAATGACCAAATACTTTAATCATTTATAGGAATACTTTACATAACATTGTTTAAACAAGATAAATATCACATCTACATTTCTTTTTCATTTTCATTTTCATTTTCTTTCGATTGTAATCGTATAAGATTGATTGTAATTTCAATTGAATGTTAATGTATGATTCTTCATATTATACTATTAATCTAATACAACTTATGTTTTTTATTTCTAATTATATTAAAATAGTTTAAATCAAGTTAAAAATAATTACCTCGTTCACTTTCTCACTCAATCCAAAGTTCGTGTTTGACCCTCATCACCGTTTACTTTTGTATTAATTGGAAAACTATTTTCTTGCCTCATTCATTTTTTTCTTCATTAAAATAATCACCCTTAACATAATAATATATATTATAAAACACCCAAATGAACGAGTAAATATATAATTTATGATATTCATAATTTATGGATGTTAATTGATTTAGGGGTTTTTCTAGTTTAACATTCTTTTAATTAATGTTGTGTATGTGAAACAAAATATTTTATGGATTAGTGATATGTATTTTTTGATATGTGGATTCCACGTATTATTGGAACAACAAGTACACATGGGTTCATTAAATATTGAACCATCCATAAATGAGAATTGAAAATGATTATAAGCCTAGTTAATGATTGGGTTAAAGCCAAAACAATTGGGAATTCTGATCATAATCGTTACATAAAGAGGATGTTAGTTTTACGTAATGATTTGAAAACCACAAAGATATAAAAAGATTACATAAATAAATAATAAAATAAATCCAATATTTTTCAAAAAAAATAAATATAAATTCATCCATTAACCAAAATAGTTAACCTCTAAAAACACCCCCACCCTCCCACTATTCAAAAGAGAAAACAAAAACAAACAACTCCTAAAATAGTCCCATCACTAAGGATTTGATGGGAGGGATTCTATAAACATTATAGCAGAGAACTAGATCATTGAACATTTTATAGGAAATAATAGTTTGTTCTTAAATTACATAATATTTTTGAGTTTTATATACATATTATGTGTACTAAATTGGTTAATCTTTAAAAGAAAAACCCATTAGAAACTGTGTCTGAGATTCATACCAAGGAAATATCATTTCAAGACCTCGAACATTCAATTGGGTGGGTTCTTACAAAGTAGGGTTCCCTTGGGTTATCTTATGTAACACATCATATAAATTAATAACACTAAAATATATGTAATTAAATCCTATTGTGATATTTGGGTGACACTTTTATAAAAACCCTATGAGTTAATATACCATAGTAATATAATTGATTTTATATCTATACAATGGACTCGAAAAAATAGATGACAACTCAACTATCCAAAAATCATAAATCATATGATTGGGATTATTTTTTATATAAATAATTAATTGGGAAGAATAATACCAAATTAGAATCATTACTTAGTGAAATATGTATATTGGATCACAATATGGATATGATGTGTGGGGTCACAAATTTTAGTAGTAATATTTTGATTAAATTTCCATGATGAAAAGATATAAAATATGATACTCACTTATAGGTATGTCTCTATTGTACATTATGGATTTTATCTTTTTAATAATTTTGAGATATCATAAAAGTATCAGCTATAAAACAATTATAGATTATTATCAAAGGTTGGGAATTTATCTCAAAGAGAAGAATTCTAACCATTTCAATGTGAATGTTATAGAGATCAATTACATCAACTCTAAATCTTGGGTATTGGATAATGTTTTTTGCATAAAACATTTTTGTTGATGAACATAGATTTATATATACAATTCAATTTAAAAAATTTGAAGTAAACCTTAGTTTTGGAAAGAAATAAATATTTTATTCATTATAAGACATCACGTATATTCTTACATTATCCAATGGATTAGTTCAAGAATTGGAGAACTATTTTTATGTTCAATCATGAAAAAGATATTTGATTTCTATATATTTTTTTAAAATATGGGTTTTCATTAAATATTAATAATAATAGATATTATATATATAGATGAATGAATTTATTTTACGGAGTTTTAAATATGGTTAATAGTATAAATAATCAAGATATGGATAGTCCAATCTATAATATTGAAAATATGAATTTCAGGGCTAATTATATTCGAATTGACCTTATTTATTTTCACCTTGTATATATAAAGGAGAAACACATCAAAAGACTCTATAAACATGAATTTCAGGAGCAATTTTGTTATAAATAATGTAATAAATTTGTTTTTTTACTGGAAAAATGTCCAAAACATATTTTAGTTGAAAAAAGATAAAGTTTTAGTTTGGTCATTTATATCATACATAGAAATGTTTGTGGACCAATGATTACAAAGGTTATTGGTCGTTTTAGGTACTTTTTTACTTTTTTTGATGGGTTTAGTTTGTACGGTTATATATTTTTTATGACATTCAAGTATGTATATTTTGAATAGTTTAAAGAGCTTTAAAATAATTTATACATTCAATTAGGAAAAATTATTAAGATTATCTAATCCGATCAAGGTGGTGAATACATGATCCAGGAATTCACTAATAATTTTAGAAATTGTGTAATTATTCTACAACACACTCATACTATTACACCATATTAGAAGGGTGTGTTTGAGAGGAGGATTCTTTCCCTATTAGACATGGTTTGGTTAATGATGGGTCATTATGAGCTTCTTAATACATTTTTGGTTTATACTATATATATTAATACATTCTCACATAACTTCATTTTATCTAAAGAAGTAATAAAGGCACCATATAAGATATGGACTAATAAAATTTCCAATTTGTATTTTACAATTATTTGGTGTTTTGTAGCATTTGTACCATGTTTGGATCCTAAAAAACCTTCCCTTGAGTGTAATATATTCTTATTTTTTATTCGTCCCAAGTTCATAAATTTATATCATTTATACAGTAAAATTAATCATAGTGTGTTTTTGGTTGGATTTATTACATTCCATGGGAAGAAATTTATCTATGGAGGTTTCTGTTGGAGGGAAGTTAAACTTGAAGAATTTCAGGACCAATAAAAAAGACGTTTTCCTAAGATAGGAAATAAATAGGTTCAATAAATGGTTGTGGATGAAAAACTATCTCATGTTACATAATAACCCCAAGGGTCTAGTAGGTTTCATCAAAACCCCAGGTGATATAAATTTATTTTGGAAAATAATGATGAATTAATGACCATTAGAGATGAACCTCATAATTACTAGGAGTCCATTGAGAGTTTAATTCACATAAATGGTTAGAAATCATGGAATCTAAAATAAAATGTGTACACTAAAAAAGTTTTTAACATAGTGTATGCACCTAAAGGGGTATAACCCATAAGTTACAAGTGTGATTTCAATGTAAAACTAATAATATAGGTGAAATTTCTATCTATAAAGTTTTCCTAGTAGAAACAATTACAAAAAAAATAATGGTATCGAGTATAATGAAATTGTTTCACCTATTCTGATGGTAATGTCTATTCATATATTACATTCCATAGTAAAGAATTTTGATTAATAGATATATCAACTAAATTTCAACACCACTTTCTTTAATACAAATTAAGTTGAGGATGTGTATATAATGTATTATTAAGGTTTTAATGTTCAAAATGAGACTTATAATTTATATACATTTCAATATTCTATTAATAGATTGAATAAAGATTTTAAAAGTTTGAATATCTGGTTTTTTATAATATTAAAGAGTATCATTTCATCAAAAATATTGATATATATTGTGTATACTATTCTATTAGTGGGAGTGTTTTAGTGTTTCTAATATTGTATGAAGAAAAAATACTTTGTATCAAAAATTAGGTCTTTACTTTACAGTCAATAAATATTTGGTTGTGGAAATTCCTTACTCTAAAATTCATGGTTGAAATGACCTAAAACCTGGCCAAAATGTATATAAATATATCTATGATTTTGTATAGCTTGAGTCACAACACAAACATTTGTAAATATTTAATGTCGTTTAACATAGAGAACATCAAAAGGTGATATTTATATGTTTAATGTTGCATGAATCTTAAAAATATTAATAATCATAATAAAGAGTTACAGAAAACAGATAGAAATCTATATGTATCCATCAAATGATCTACCAAGTATGCCAAGCTTTTTTACTCGACTTTATGTTTCTTATATACCATGAATAACTGTAATATTCCAATAAAATCCTTATGATAGTCAATAGATTGTATTTAAGAATATAATTATGAACATTATAAGGAATGAGGACAATTTAGTAGTCTTTGGAGGGGAGGAATATCCCTATTTAAAGGGTTTTACTAATTTTAGTTTCCAATTTGGGAGAGATGACATAATATTTGTTTCTGGTTTAGTTTTTTCCAAAATTTTGGAGCTATATGTTGAATGAGTTCTAAACAAATCTACCTAGATAGACTAAAAAATAGTGGAAGATTACATTATTACATTAGATGATTTGAGGGAATAAATTTATATCAAGAAGTAAGGTTATAAATATATGGTTTTTTCAAACATAGTGGGTGTATTCCGTATTTACTATGATAATAATAGAGTAATTTCTTAGAAAAAGTAACCCCTATCTCAGAAAAGGTGTAAACATATCATTCACATATACCATATCATATCATAGGTTGTTAAAAATTAAAAAATTTGGATCTATTAGGTAGATACAAAAGAAAACATTGAAGATCTATAGTGAATCAATTGTCTTAGTAAAATCATGAGTATTATATTTAATTCTATTGGTGTATTGTACATAAGACAATAATTATAATGGTTTTAAATGATTTATTACTTTATAATAAAATAAACTATTTTCTAATCATTAATTCATGTGTGCTTCAGTTTTTATTAAATTAATATTGTAACGATAATATCCCCTCAAAGTAGAAGTTTTCTTTTTCCATAGTCAATGATCAACATGATGTATTTTGTGTTGTCCTAGTCTGTTAAGAATACAATGAGAAGTGATATAATGAGATAATAAGTGGATAATATTTATATAGTTGACATAAAATAGCATTTCCCCTGGAATATCTTATAAAAATTGATAAAATTAGCCATTTATGATTGTTATCAATCCTTTTGAATTGAGGTTGTAATGATACTTAGCATGTGAAACTTCATAATTTGAAATCATTCTTATGTAATCCTTGATAGTTATATAATCATTGGGTGGTTGGGTATATTTTTTATCATGACATAAAATAGAGAAAAACCAAGAAAATATTTTCCAACATGTATTATTGGAAAATAAATATATACCTTGATTGGATTAAGCTTAAGAAATGCATGTCCGTGATTAGTTGGTTCACAAATGTTGTGTTCAGCTGCTTGTATGGAAGAAATGTGATGTTATCTAGTGCTATAAAAATTACATGGGTTTTATTAACTGATTATGTTAGTCTTTTCCAAAAAATAAAGAAATTATGAGTTCTCCTAAACTATATTGACATTGTTCCATGTCAAGTGGTTACTTGATGTCATGGAAAAAGGGATTATATAGGTATATATGTGATGAAAATGATACATTTTGTGGTGGAAATTTTCATTCTTAAATATGGATATGTATTACTAAGATCACACCAAGACCCATAGTAGCTTGAGTATCCCAGATTCTTTTCAAAAGGATGATTTTTTTCTTACATCTATCGAAATGTGATTTCATAATTATTTGAAAATGTAACATGTCTTTCAGGGTCATACATTTTGGATTTTGGGGGACAATTAAATTTTGGACAATTTTTTTCCAAAATGAAGAGTGTTAGATAAACTATAACAATCCTGGTAATGTTAATAGTAAATGACTTTTAGGCCTTATTATTATTTATTATTTAAATGTTTTATAGTTATATTCATTATACGAATATGAAGTAATTTTTCAATCAAAAAAGAAAATATTTTTATTCTTAAGAAATTTGTTTACATGTATTATATAGTTTTATTTAAAATCATAATCATCCAGTTATAGAAATTGAATATTACAAGAATTGTAAAATTTTTCATCTCATAAAATTAATATAATCTTATAGTGATTTTTTGGTAATTTGATAAATATTTTTATTTTGGGCTGAATAGTAGGAAATACCAATTTTTAATAAAACTGTAATTTATTTTTTGTACTTAAAAAGTCACATATATTTTTTATTTATTTCAAAATTTCATTATTTTATTTATATTAATCCAATCCAAATTAATATTATTATGATAAAAATTCAATTTTATTTTGGTATAAAAAAAACTAAACATAAGATGTATTTTTCTGGAAAACTGTTCTTTATAGCATTATGTGGGTTTATATTAAAATAAATTAATTGAACTTATATAAAATAAATTTTATATAATGGAATCCATATTTAGAAATATCAATTATATGTTTGATGATGAATCCATTTTTATTTCTACATCATTATGAATAGTAACTTTGGTTAAATTTTCAGTTACCATGGTAAGAGTTAATACTAGCCAAAAGGGTTAAATTAACCTAAAAACATATCAACCTCATATTTCATAGTAATATTTAAACACTATATCATCATTTATTAAAATATGAGGAATGTTTTATCCATTTTTCTTGAGTAAGTCATTATTATATTTTAATCTTTTGAAAAATTCGAAGTGTTTCCTCTCCCTCACATATAAAAGGATTCCCACTACCTTCCCTTCTCCACACACCAAGAGAATATAATATTGACCAATAAATACCAAAATAACTTCATAAAATCCATCCCTGATTAAAAGTTGAATTTTTATTAAACAGGTGGGTAATGACCCATCGAAACCAACTATAGCTTAAGGAGGTCTGATGTGTCCAAGGCGAAGTGGATCCCCATGAAAAAAATAATTACTTTCCATAGGAAGGGAACCCACACTATCAAATATGATAAGAGTGTCCTCCATATTTCTAGCCCATGCAAGCGCATCAGCTGGGAAGTTTTCTTGGTGACAAATATTCCTCACTACTTGTCCGATATTGGTATCCAACGAGAATCTTCTGGGGATGTATACCAACACCAATGGTGTGACACATTTCCACTGAATGATTCTAACCAGAACCTCAGTGTCAGACTCAATATGTAGCACCTGAATATATAATATTTTACAAAACTATAGACCCATACGGAGGGCCCTTACATTGGCACCCAATGTACACCCATAGTCACAGAATGCACTAAATCCGAAGCAAACAGAACCCCTTGAATCCCTAAGAATCCCCCGCCTCCCATCCCCCCATTCATAAATGATCCATCCACGTTATGTTTCAATAAATTTGAAAGAGGTTTCTATCTAACCCACCACCCATTAGTTCGTTCATCCATAGTGGTTATACACATCAAAATGGAAGTGTAAAACGGGTTACGTCCCCCCTTAAGAAGAGTCCGCAACTCAACTTGAAGAGATCTCACTCTAAATTTGAGATAGATCATGGATCAGATGTGGCCCGTTCGAACCTGGTAATGGGCTTCCCAGACTATCCAATAGATGGAGGCAAAGATGACTGACTGCACCATGATATCCATGCCATTTTGATCTGCACAATGGAACCAAGACATGATGAAGGCTCTAGAAAAATAGGTGGGTTTTAGATTCGAGCATAGGGTCATTACAGTTGTAGTAGTGGGAGGCCAGAGTAATCCCCCTTTTCTGGACATTCTAATATGTTGGGAGTTCCTTGTTTCTCAATCGCCAAATCTGAAAATTCATTTTTTTGGCATGTTCCTTACACAACAGATGGGTCCCCCATAGATCATGCTCCACTATTGCATGTTAAGCATTCGAGAAATCACTAGGGGAGTAGGAATCTGATCTCGACCCATTGTAGCGGCATCTATTAAGACCATTGTTTAGGGATATCAAAACAAACATCTCTCACTAATCCCAGAAAAGAAGAATCCAAATTGTATCTTGGTGGTCACTCACCTCCCTGAAGGTGCTTCTCGGTGTAGGACCCCCACCCCCCCATAAAGAAAAGGATTTCTCCAGCCCAGTTGACATTCCAGAAGCTAATATCACCCTCAAAACATCATTTATATTTTCTATTCATTAGAATATCATACTAATTATATTTTATTTATAAACCTATGTTGGTCTCTCGAAGAAGATTTATAGTTATTAATCAAATTTTTTCTTTACACTTCTTCTTTTCTATCCTTCATACCTATCCTAACCATTTTGATATAAAAACATAAATATCTAATATATGATGAAATTTTTTATTTTTATAAAAAACCTATTTTCATCTCCTTTTCTATCTTATGGAAAATATAATCATTGGTCATGAATACGTGTAGACTACCCCCGATACAAAGTTATTTTTTCATTTTTCATCAGTATATCATATAGATATTTAAAAGGATGTAAACAATGAATATATATATATATATATATTATTAATGGAATAATTATAATTTGAAAATATAATAAATAATATATTTTATTACCTTACCATCCATTGAAAAATAATAACATCGTTAGTGCGTACATGTCAATTACCACCTCCATGATACGATGTGATTCATTTTTCATTTTCATTTTATAAGGAGAGTAATAAAGATGTAAATAATCAATAAGTACGAAATTTATATCATATTTAAAATTATTTGAATTTTAAATATTATCTAATTTATTTCTATTCTACTTTTTATAAAAATGGAAATGTTGTTCATGGATATGTATGCACTATCGTCTCCATGAAACGATGTGGTTAATTTTTCATGGCATCCATACATGGTTGGTTTTAAAAGTGTTTATAATGTATAAATATGAATAATATAACATGTTTAATATTCTTGAGATATTGGAAATATAAAAAATTTGACCATGATCATTGCACATATGTGTTTTTGAGGTTAAAACCAAACGACCCCAAAACATCTTACATGAACTTAAGTATTTTAGTAACTAAATAAAACATGTTAAAAAATGAAACAAATGGACTTATAATATGGAAATCAAAATCAATATATTATTTATCATTTAAAAAACTAATATAATTTTAACGTTTAGGAGTTATAGAATGTAAGAATATTGACGGAACTTAAGGTAATATTTTTTCATTAAAAAAATTGTTTAAAATGTTTTAAAATAATTCTTCCCTACAACCATGTTCATTTAAATTTTTCTATATGGGTTAATTATGAATTTTTTTAAAAGTGAAAAAATAATTTTAATGTATATGAATTGATCAATTTCTACCATATTCATAGCTATTATTTGTTCACTCTTAAATTATAATTTTAAATTTTTATTTTCAAAGATATCATTTTTTCAATATTTTTTGAATTTTTAATATTAAATAGATTTTTATATGAAAAAAAACTTGTTATCTTCATTATGAGTTCATAAAAGTTCTTTGTTTAGGGGGTCAAATGTGTATTTAAAGGGTTACTGATAAAAAAAGGAAGCTTAAAAATATATTTTTCTTGATATGGTACTTGATAATTATTGATGTTGACTGTTTATTCAGATACAAATTATATGATGGTTGATCCTTATATATTTCCCCAATGCATTGGGTAATGTTTCTTGTTTTAAAAGGAATGATGGATGGAGTTCATCGAGGTGTTTTCTCCTACGAATTTAACAAGGCTACTATTATTTCTAACATGAGTGAACATAAATTACTGATATATTAATTTATTATACATAAAAGGGTTTCAAATTCCATGAATTTGGTTTTAAAGTATATCTATGAGAAAAAATGGATTTTAATATGTGGATATGATTTATTTTATACACTCATAGAATAATTTTTAAATGGTAAACATTTTATCATTTTTCATGTTTTTCATCTGAATAATTGACTTTTTTCTTTTATATCTCTTTTTGTTCTTTTTTGTGCTCATCCAATGTTTTCAAATATTTTTTAATGAGTTTAAGGATGAGTAGGAACAGATAAGAAATCATTATTAATTTCATGAATAATTTTAGAGAAATGAAAATGGGATACATTTTAAAAAAAAAAAATCATGGTAAAATGGATACCAAGCGGAAGTGTCCACCCTGTAATATGTGAGTTTGTTATGTAACATTTAAGAGTACATTATCTAAAAATATAAACTATAATTGTTGGTCGGAGTAGAGTAATCCAGAGTGGGGTGAATTGAGTATCTATTAAAAAAAATTCTTTCAAAAATTATTCTTCAAAGGGTTCCCCCATAAAGTTAAAGACAACCCAGTTAATCAAGAATATATTATTATGAATGTTTGACGGTTTAAATAAATTCATAAAAGACTAATTAATTCTAATTAATATTAATATTGGGTTATAACATTAGTTTTTATGTCATTCTAATAAGTTAACACAATTATAACTTCTTTCCAAGATTAACTGTCAAATTAAATTTGTTAATTTCCGGATTAAAAAGATAAATAGAGAAAACTAAAGTAAGCACCACAACGAATATAAAAAAAAGTTGTTTAGTCTCACGCTAACACCAAATACACTCTACTTGGTGATCACCTACCACCAAGAAGGTTATCTAAATAAACATGATCCCCACCCTGGATCGGAGTTAACAACAACACACAAGACTGTCTGGGTCACATGATCTTTTCCACAGTTTTTGGTGGGTAAACGCAAAAAAAGTCCCATGAGGACTTCTTCTACACTTTTCTGTGGGAATACAAAGGTGTAGAAAGATGTAATAGAAAGTATATCTTGTATCCTTAAGTTTTATGTAGGATATAGTGCGTGTTTAATATAGAGACACACACACTACTTGAAAAATAAGAGAAATATTACACAACCGAGCAAAAATGATGAGGTAGGGTTAGAAGTTCTCTGAGTGTTAGTCTATGAAGCTCTAGAATTTTGAGATGAAAGAGATCCATAAATCGAGTTCTATAGTGGAAAACATAGTATCATAAGTTTGGTAAATCTTTCTCATGTTCTTCGTTGTATTGACATTGTGAAGATGTGCTCAACGATTCTGATCTATGGTGTCCATACTTTTGATTCATGAATTATTTGTGTGTTCTTTAGGAATGTTGAGTTGAATGTGTTAGTTATTTTCTCAGGAAATCTCATATCTTTTTAGTTGTTACACTCTCTATGTATATTTTTGTTTCTGGGCCAAACTTCTCTTTTATTCTTTTATTTCATGTGTTGGATCTGACAAGTTTCATATATTCTTAACCTCGTACATCGTACTATCTAGTGACATGTATACAAAGAAACATTAATTATGTTAGTGCATTTAAAAGCATCAAATATAACTGTTAGAAATTAAATGAAAAAAATGACAAAATAAATTTAGAAATTGTGTCACAGTTTGTCTGTAAACGGAATCAGCATGAAACGGTGCCTCCTTGAAATGGTGTACGAATGGTCACTGTGTCTGGATGATCACGGTGTCTGGTCACAGTGTCTAGTTGCGGTCTCTGGTCAGGGTGGTTGGCTATGGTGTCTGGTCAAGCTGTCTGGTTGCGGTGTCTGGTCAAAGTGTCGGGTTGTAGTGTCCGGTTGCGGTGTCTGGGTCCTTTTCCAGAAAAACATAACAGGGGGTAGACTCACAGTGTCTTGGAATTAGCCAAATATCTGTATTCAAACTTAAGAAATTATATTAATATAATGGATTAGACATAATCATTCCTAAAAGAAATCATTATAAAGTAAATCATAAATAGTGTATAGTAATCAGTTTGAATGTATAACAATTAAGATCCTAGATAGCTTTACTTAATGTATAACGATACGAATCATCTGTACATATGATTTGAGATAGATTACATAGGATTAATAGGATTTACTTAATATATATGATTTGTGATGATTAAAACAAGATTAATACATGATGAGTCCAACAATATCTACCTTTTTAATGATCACAAATCACGTGAGTGAGAGAATTCATATTTCTCTAGCATACATATACATATTTCCCTATTTATTCTTTAATGGGAATATTTCTCCTCCTTTTGGGATTATCAAAAAGAGTGAATAAGAAATATATAAGAAAAGTGGACAATGCATGAGATAAAGAAGATGTCATTACAAACAAAAGGTAAAAAGAATACAAAACAGATCCCTATCAAAAGATAGTTGTCACTGTTCTTCCGCACTGGCTTGTCTTCTCTTTGCCCTTAGCAGCAGCATCAGAAGAAGAAGCCATATGAGAAGAGGATGAAGTGAAGTAAGGGCGTGAATTGTGTCTTTTAAAAATTTTTCGTGTGATATTGTTCTTCCCTTTAACTTTAATTAGATGGATTAATGCAATATAAATTTAAATAGCATAGACAAATGATGTATAGTGGTTCGGCGAATAGAAGGCCCCTAATCCACTCCACCAATGCTCTACTCCATGAGCTTGGTGATTTTCAATATCTGGTTCTCTTGTCAATAGACTGTTCTACAACTGAGTACAGGAAGTTGATACCTTTACAATCTAAGGAATAATATAGCCTTCTAGTTCAATTGTAGAACCTACATAGCTTAGTACGAGAAGAATATCAATCAAGATTAAAAATAAGTATTTGTTCATTGAAAATAATTTCCCGTTTTTCTTCAAAATTGCAGTAGAATGCAACTGACAGTAGCTGGATCGTCATCTTCCAAAATAATGATCTTCAAGTAAGAGTAATTCTAAGTCAATCTAGTCGTAGTAGATATATAAATATAGTTATCAACTTCAGAAGTAGATTCACAACTGATCTTTGATGTCGAATAGATGAATCTTCTGTCATGTTTCTTCTTCTTCAATAAACAGGGCTTTGTAGCTCTTCGTAATCAGCAAATCTGTAGATCTCAATAGTATATATTTTTCTCCTTTTTTATATTAATTGTTGTTTCTCCATAGTTATTGTATATAGAATATCTGTGTATGTATATCAGAACGATATTTTGAAAATTTTATAGAATAATGAAAATCACTTCTTCGAAAAATTTAGATCCTAAAAAGTCTCCTTCTGACTCGTGATATTCAAACATTTGAATTATCAGAACAGTCGTAACTCCCCTTGATATTTGGGATGAAAATATCCTTTCAAATTTATCCTTTGAATCATAAATAAAACACCTTTGAATCAGTCAAATACAAGTTTTTAAAAAAAGCATTTATTCCGGCTTAAAATCAGCCTAATAATCCACTTGTAGACCATTGCATAATAATATCGTCTTTAATTTTCCACCACCAACCATAAGGATGAACTGTATAGAATGCGTCTTCTGAACATAAGGTATATCACAAACATAAGGTTGATGATGCATCATTTATAAGCTTCCAAATGTAAGGTATGTGATCCATACCTTTGAAGAAATATAAGGTTGTTCACAAAAGTATGGTTGATAAACCATACTTTTGAGAAACAAACTTTATGTTTAAAACTTCTTCTCCCATACTTTTCAATATCCCAAACGCAGGGTTCCTCACTAACATAGGTTTCTTATTTCACAATTTTCTGATAATGTATGGTTGATTAACCATACTTTTCTAATATCTCTTTAGAGTATACACCGCATTACATCCTTACTCTACGATTCTACACGTAGGGTATGAACAATGTTTCCAGAACACACTGAATTGATTTCAGAACTCTTTAACACTTGTTTCACGCTGTATAAATAATTGAATAATCTCGCAAAAATAATAATTTATAAAATACTTATTTCTTAAAATATACTTAAAGTAAAATCATTATAAAACAATTAAGGGTATTTGTGAGAATCAAAATCATCATAATGAAATAAGTTATTGTTCTAAAAAATCTCCCCCTTATTAGTACTAAAATCATGTATTGGAGAAAAAATAATTTTCTCAACAATCTCCCCATTTTTTATGATCACAAAACCTATAAAATAACCAATGAAATCTACATACAAAATTAATTACAAATTTTTCAATGATAAATACAATATTAGATTTAATTTATTTTCTCCCCATTAAAGGATTAAGATTGTAACGCCCCGACCCCAGCTACCCAGAGTCGGTGCATTATTAAATAACATTGGCATGATCACAAGAAAGATCAAATCTCGAAAGACCGATTGGTTTAGTAGCCTTGGAAACACTAGATATATTCATAAGTTTTACATTACATCATTAAACGAAAAACTACTACAACAACATATTGTCTCCATAATCCACACTCATATCCCCACATAATATCCCTGCAGGTCATTCATAACTTACTTCTTCACTTCCTGGGAAAAATAAAACATAGAAAAGGGGTGAGCTCAAATGCCCAGTAAGGATAACAATATAGCGGAAACTTTCATAAATAAGAATAAACATTTAAGGCAATGCATTACTAAAACAAAAGCCTTTTAAACTTTAACTTCAACATAGTATGGAAAAAGTGAAATGAAATAATGCCATTTACTTATTCACATGGATATTCTACTAATCGAATAATCACATGCAAAAATCAATAACCACTTTCATAATGTTGGAATGCATAATGCCAGACTATCATAACCACATAGTCAAGGCCTCGTGCCAAGACTACAAATAAGATTTTGTCAAGGCCTTGTGCCAAGACACTAGTTTGTCTCATGAGACCTACCGATGCATCGAGGAGCTATAGCGGGCTCCACACGTCACTTACTAAGTCCAATGCATTCCCATATGAAAAGGTTTAAACATAACATAAACATTCGTATTAAAACTAACATACGAAATGTCAATAATTTCACCATAAACTATGAATGGTATAAAAATAGCACATCCATAGTCAAACATATCACAAAACCTTCAATACAATATAGATGTTTTGTATCACAATAGATCAAATTCAAATAAGCGTAAAATCTATCAAAGGATGTTGACATAGATGAAATCAAAATTCTTTTTAAAGAAATATCTCTTTTTATTTTGAAATTATTTAAGATCCATATAAAATAAAACATTTTCTTTGAAAATATTCTTATAAGCTTTTAAGGGAAGTTTTGAAGATTTTATAACGGCGGAAATTAGCCGCACCCACCGTATGAGTTAAAAAAAACATTCTTACCTTAATTCTGTCGAAAAGGTTAAAAAGGGACCTTGTTTTGAAAACGACGGAAATATTCCTTTATAAACCACTTATAAAAGTCAAAATGAGTATAAATGACTTTAACACATATTCTAGTAAATAGTAAAAATGTCTTGAAATACATTTTTAAGAAACATGGATGTGGATGATAAAGAGATCCCAGTAGATTTTTACGTATAAACAACCTCGGATAATGAAGAGATTGTGAAATAACCCTTACCTTGTACTTTTCCTTGGTTGGGGTAGGTTAACCTCCTGTATAATGGTGAAATAATTGTTATTAAATTATACAAGAATCATATATATTAATATGATATCATATATGATCTTTTTACATTGATTTGTTAATAATATCTTAGAATTATCGTCGTTTCGGGTGTTAACTTACTTGTTTTCTTTTATATGTTTTGTTACGTAAGACATGTTTGTAAAGGATAGGTTGTATATTATTCATATCCAGAATGATATAAAGTCCTTAAACATCATTTTTAAATCATCAAATGATAATTATACTTGAATGGATACGATGGAGAATGAATCCCATCGCGTTCGTGGAGATGGTAGTCCGTACGTACGCACGAGTGACAATATCATTCTTTTGATAATAAAATAATATATAAATGGATGGTATATCATATATAAAGAATCATTAACATGTTATATTTATTATTTACATGAGTTACACATCATTATTATACCCATCCAAATAATAATATATTGAATAACAATTACACCACGACGTGGAGACGGTAAGTCGTACGTACGCACGTATGGTGACATGTTATTCAAAGGGTGGATAGAATACTGAATATGGTTGTACCATATTCATAATAACATAACAGTATATGTAAGATACTGGAGTTATTATTTTAGAATGGTAAGAACAAAGAAAGAGGAAGTGGAAGAAGAAAGGAACTTAGAAAAGGGTGGTGAAATCATTACCTCTTCTTCGGGCTCTTCCTTTTGATTTGATCAAAAGGGATCCTTAGGTTGGCTTTCTGATCAACCTAAGGCCTCTATGTTGTAGTGAGGGATGTTGGGAGAGTATGTGGGCAGAGTTTGGCCGAACCAAAAGGCTTTGAAGGTGTGAAGAAATGAGAAGGAGGAGTGCCCTTTTATAAGAGGGGTGAGGGGCACCTTTGGAAAAGCTAGAAATATTAATTTATAATAAATTCATATTCGGTTTCTAATGGCTCCAAAGTTGATTATTCAAAGGTTAAGGTGGGGATAGGTCGGAAACCACTCAACCAATAGAATTTAGACAGGTTTGGGTACTTATATTAACCTTATCTTTAAGTATTAACTCTAAGTTAATTAGTTTCACTTTTACAATGTCTCTTTGTATTTTTATATAATATGGTTAATAAACTTACTATATACATCCAAGAGACCCCCAAGTGGTCCATTAATGATGAACCTATCCTGATATAAGTCTCTTGTCCGAACCTTAGATTTTTAGGAATTTAATATCAATTAATAATATAATATTTGTTTTAAGAACTCTTTTATGTCAATTTTGACACTATTCAATAGTTGATTTTTGTGAAACTCATAACAGATTGATTACTTCGAAAAACGTCAATTACATAAATCCTAATATATCATATTATCCTAGAAAATTAGTTTAATTCATTAAAAAGTTCATATTATATTTATTTTGGTATTTATAATATCCATTATTTTAATTTTTCACTATTATAGTAATTACTGCATCATCATTGTGTCATAAATAAAATAAATTATTTAATGTCTAAAAATTATAAATAAAATATCATTATCGAGGAAATATTTTTAGCTTTCTAATGGATATTTATAATCTAACATCCAACATATATAACCCTATGTAAAAATTGTTTTTCTAAAAGATATATGCTTGTGTCATTTTTGTATTCATTTTAACTTAATTAAAATAAAGTGTCATTATCACTTACAAGTGGATCCATGGGGTCCCAAAATTGACCCAAAGATTCCCATGGTCGACCATGTATCAACCAATAGGGTTAAGACACGTTTTAGGGTAATTTAGTATTATTATAATATTATTTTTTTAACCCTTATTTACCGGATTTACCCTTAACCATGATAAATAAAATATTTACCGCAGTAATTATTCAAAATGTCTAAAAATAAAAGTTACCTATTTACACAATTTGAACATACTGATTCCAAATATGGAATCCATTTTCCTAAATTCAAAACACAGAAGTGGAAGAAATTAATTTAAAATTAATTCCCGCTGTCAAAACAAAAAGCGTGTTTTTAAGAGATAATAACTATCAAAAGATTGACACTTGTTTATGTTCGGTTTAATTGTAAAATTATGTCCAATGACCAACATTATATTAAATAGTAAAAATATATTCTAAATATACTTTAAAACCACTCAAATTCATAATTTATTACTATTAATTATTTTGATTAAAAAAGTTGTTTTTAATTAAAATTTAGTAATTTTCACTATTCATCAAAATATGAAAGTTATCCGAAAAGTACCAAAATTTCACCTTAGGATAAATTTGATATTCCGAATCCAAAAATGAAGTCCATTTTAAAATATAAAATATATATAACTTCAAAAAGTAGGTATTACTATTCATAACAGCTAGTTTGATTGGTTACGGTGTGTTAGAACTCGAAGTTGCGTACAACACACGCTACTGTTTTATTCAAAGGAAAGCGTACCGTGGAAGCTTGGGATGTTTCATTTTAAATTTTTTGATGTCTCCATTTAGTCAAAAAGTTTAAAATATTGTATTTAAAAAGGTTTCACTATCAAAAGTTGATAAAAGTGCAATACTGAAAATGAATCTGTTCTTGCATTATGACTAAGAAACTCATAATATGGATTCTAAAATTATTAGGATTATATAAAGTTTAAAATTTAGTTAATACTATTCATGACCTCTTTTAATGGATTTTTTTTTGGTAAGTCATGGTGCAATTGAACTCAGTGTTGCGTGTAGTGCAAGTTATTGAATTATTTTTAAGAAATAACACACTATGAAATCTTGGGGTGTTACAAAGATAACACTTAATATTTCTTCCGAGTTGTAAAGAGTATAATAAATAAAAATGAGAATAAAAAAATTAATATTAAAAGTTTATATTTATCCAAATTTCTCCCCTAATAAATAGTATAATAAAAAAATTTAAAAAATTTAATGTAAAATGTGAAATATTTAAAATAAAATGTTGTGTTTGTCCAAATTTCTCCCCCTTTTTGTGATATCAAAAAGAATTATAGAATATGGAATATAACACATTTAATGTAGCACCGAACTTAATTAAATGATATTATTAACCGTTTGTAAATAATTGAATCTGTATTAGTGGCATATCTAATCAAAGAAAGAAAAATAAATAGAAACAAAAAAAATTAGAATAAAATAATATTTTATTAAAATAAATATCTAACAGTCAGAATTGTGATGAACACAAGAATCAAGGTGTTGTAAGGGTATGAGAGAGGGTCAATCTCCTCTGAACCAATTCTTTGATTTTTGTCAACTGCTCTCTCAGTATTATCATCATTCCACCTGCCAGTTTGATAATAAGATCTCCATTCTCCTGAGTCATATGAATATCTTCTATTATATTTACTCTAAAAAACTCATGAGGCCTCTCTTCCATCTCCACAAATAGAGTTGACTTCTGTGTGAACTGAGTTAGAACCATTCTAATACTTGCTTCACTTGAGGTCAAATGATCAACTATAAACGTCTAATTATCTAAAAATGCTGAAAAAGGGGAAATATTCCATTTATGGTCTTGTAATCATGCATTCATATTCTCCATGACCACTGTAATAGCCAGAAATCATCTGATTAAATTAGGTGAAGTACCTGATGTACTGGCCTCACTGGGTTTGATAGATGAAAATTGTTTCTCCATGAAAGATCTAAATTCTATTAAATTTTTCTTCATAACAATCTCGGATTTCAACGTTGAAACTTCATTTGAAATTTCCCTCTTAAACACTTTAAATTACTATCTAGAAATAGTACTTGATTTTAGTCTCTGAAAATTCAATTGTTTATTCTCTAAGTCTCTCTTCAAGGCAACATTTTCATATTTCAAACTTGACATATTCCTGTATCGCTCATCTACTTCCCCATTCACTGAATCAGAGGTACCCTATTCTTGATTATCATCCTCATCTTGTACATGATGCAGTAGTACTATATGTAATGAATCCACATCATATTTTTCTTCATCTTCATCATGAGTAGGTTTTTCAACAGGTTTTTTCTCCGAGTCTTTCCCAAACTCATCCACAAAAAATCTCATTCAATACTTTAGTATGTATCTCAAAATCATTATATTACTAGTTTACAGGTGCCGATGGTTGCTCCTCATGAGCATTATCTTCCTGGTATTCCTCTATCACTCGATTTTCCCTAAAAAGCATTTTCTTCATCAACCTGCACTTGATCAATTGGAGTTCGGACCACTACTTCTCCTTCCCCAGACACTGTCTCAATTATAGTTTTTGTTTGATCTTCTTGTTCTATCACTTCCTAAGAAAAATTTTATTGCTCTACTAGAGGATTCACCTTATATTGAGCCACTTATCCTTGTATTATTTCATCAAATATAGTTTCTCTCACAAAGGTATAGCGTAGGAGATCACCAGATGTGAAAACATGTGAAGGTACAACAGGCTCTTCAACAGAATTAGGATCCCTTGTCCTTGTGAACTAAAGTCCTTACTGACTTCTTTCTTTAGATACATCCATAGCCTCAAACCTAATTCTTCTTGATACAACACCGATTCTTGATTTATCTTGTTCTTCCTTTAATTTTTTTGGTTGGGCCTAAGCACTTTCTTCATCTTCTTCAGCTCGTACATGAAGTTGTTTTCCTTTAATTGTGATATATAAATATCCAATACTTCCCAATGTACCACCATTGAAGATATTACTGTGGTGGAATTTCACTCGAGCATCCACTAATATTATCATATCTTTCTTAAATATAATTTTTGAAATGAACAGTCTAAAGGGATAAAAGTTCATCCTTGCCTCTGGTTGGAAACAATAACTAAGATACCTTACCATGTATATTGGAAAGATAAATTTGATATCACTCAACAGAAAAAAAAATTATGTACATATCAGGGTAATGTATCTTTTTCCATCTCAGACATTCTAGGTGGAAGAATAGTTTGCACAAACTTAATCAACTTTTTTTGATGCGGTTCCAAATATTTCACAATCATTTTTTCTATAGATGCAGTTCCAAAAAAAGGACATAATATATTATGAATTATTTATAGAATCTCAAATATTTATTAATTAAAATTGATTAACTCCTTCATGGGGGCGGTTAAGAATTCGAGCAATGTCTACATATGAGATTGAAAAATCTCGATCCTCAATCTTAGCAACAATCGAATCCTCATTTGTTCCCACACTGAACTGTGCTGACATAAATAAATGGCGAAGTTCTAACACATATAGAAACTCTATATTATCACCATTAAATGCATGTTCATGGTTCTGAAAAGAAAGATCTTGCTTTAGCAACAGGTTCGTCTGATATCACCATTCCAGATCTATGACCTTTCCTTGCAATATTTTCCTTCCTGTCGAGCGCTGCCTCTTATCAGTGCTAGTCTTAGCCTCATTGGTTCTATTGGTCTTGGCCATTTCTGTCATGAACCTCTGATGTTTTGAAGACTAGGGTTTCAAAGGATCAGATTAGAATTGAAAAAGAGAGGTGAAGTTTGTGGTTTCGAAAGGGTTTTTTGGTAGAAATGAAACGATTCAAAATTTGAATGGTTTTTGAAAGCCTTTATTCCCGTGTCATCAGTAATAATTACCTAAATTTTAAAAACAAATAAAATCGTATGCATTTACTGACATATCTAATAAAATAAAATATTCGGTTTTAAAAAGACTATGTTATTTAGAAATAGAATAATTAGTTAAATAAAATACAATTTATTTAAAATTGAAAAAAACCTAGATCCTCATAATAAAATAAAACCTTGTAGTGGGTGGTGGTTTATTAGAAATATCATTTAATTAAATTTCGGTATTTACAAATTCAAAAAATATATCTTTTTTAATGACATGGTCTGTTAGAAAATGGTGTGTTACATCAATATTCTTATTCCTAAATTGATTAATAGGATTTTTGAAAATATTTATAGCACTAGTATTATCTCATAAATAGGCATACTATTAAAACATAGTCAAAAATCCATAAGATTTTTTTTCATCCACAAAACCTATGCACAACAACTCCTAGAAGATATATATTCTGCCTCGTCTGTTGATAGGGAAACTGAGTGTTGTTTCTAACTTGACCATGACACTAAAGATTTTCCTAAAAAGTGACAAGTTCCTTAGGTTATTTTTCAATCTAATCTACAACTTCCAAATTCTGCATTTAAATAAGAAATTTGATTAAAATCAGACGTTTTGGATCTAAGAAGTGATTGAAAGAAAGCTCCTTTTAAATATCTAAAAATTATTTTTGCAGTAGTTAAATGGGATTCTTTAGGGTTTGATTGAAATCTTGCACAAAGAACTACTGAATACACTATATCTAGTCTATTATCCATATGATATAATAAACTACCAATCATATCTCTATATAACTTATCATCAACTGATTTTCTAGTTTCATCCAAATCATGTTTTTTATTAGTACACATAAGAGTTGTATATGTCTTTCTATTTTCAAATCCAAATTTCTTTAGTAAATCAGTAATGTATTTTCTTTGATTCAAAACATTTCCAAAATATTTTTGCAAAATTTTTAGTGCTAAAAAGAAATTTAATTCTCCCATCACACTCATTTCAAATTATTTTTTCATTATATTTGAAAACTTATGACAAAGAGATTTATTTTTTGATCCAAAAATTACATCATCAACATAAATTTGAACCAATGAAATATTAGAATTTACAGTTTTTATAAATAGTGTTGGATCTTCCATTCCAAAAGTAAAATCATTTTTCAAAATAAAAGAGCTTTATCTTTCATACCAAGCTCTAGGTTCTTATTTAAGGTCATAAAGAGATTTAGTAAGTTTAAAAACATTATCTAATTTTCGTGAATTTTCAAATCTAGGAGGTTTCTCAACATAAACATCCACAATTAAATAACCATTTAAAAAGGAAGAATTAACATCCGTATGAAATAATTTAAAGTTTATATGAGATGTATCGGCTAAAATGAATCATATGGCTTCTAACCTAGCTACAGGTGCAAAGGTCTCATCATATTCTATACCTTCTTCATGGTTATATCCTTTAGCTAATAGACTTTCTTTATTCCTAGTTAATATTCCTTGATCATCTTATTTATTTTTAAAGTCCCATTTCGTTCCTATAACGAGATAATTTTGTGGTCTTTCAACTAATTTAAAGACTTCAATTCTTTTGAACTAGTTTAGTTCAGCATTCATTACTATCATACAACTTTCATCATCTAAAACATCTTTTATTGACATGGGTTCTAATTGGGATAGAAATACATAAAACTCAAAAATATTTACTATGTTTCTTATAGTTTTTATTCTCGTGTATATGTCTCCCATTATAGTTTCTAAAGGGTGATTCTTTTGGGTCCTTGACTGTCTAGGTAGGACAGTTATAGGTTCTTTAGTTTCATATTCTTCTGGACTGGACTGAATTTTATTTATATCTTTTTCTAAATCAACTTTCAGGTTCTCATGTCTCATGTTATCATTAGAGTCAGATTCATCAATTTAATCTGTCCTTTTCTCAAAGGGATCAGATTCGTCAAATTTTACAAGAAGTGATTCTTCAACAATCCTTGACATTTTATTAGAAACTCTATAAGCTTTGGAAGTAGTAGAATATCCTATGAAAATTCTATCATCAGATTTTGGATCAAACTTTCCTAGATTGTCCTTGGTGTTTAAGGTGTTAACCATGCATCCAAAAACATTAAAGTAATTTACTTTAGGTTTTCTGTTATTCCAGAGTTCATAGGGTGCCTTTTTCAAAATTGGTCTAATTAAAACTCTATTCTTTATATATCAGTCTGTACTTATAGATTCTTCCCAAAAATAGGTAAGAATATTGTATTCATTTAGCATAGTCCAAGCCATTTCATGAATAGTTCTATTTCTTCTTTCCACAATTCCATTTTTTACGGTGTTTTTGGTGCAGAGAAGGTGTGTTTAATACCCATATTTTAGGAAAAGGAATTGAATTCCAGATTCTCAAATTCTCCACCGTGATCACTTCTTAATGAAATTATTTTCAAAACTTTTCCATTTTGAACATTTTTACAAAAACTTTCAAATAATGTAAAAGCTTTATTTTTAAATTTTAAAAAGAAAATCCATGTAAATTTATAATAGTCATTAACCAAAAAATATACATATAATTTACCATCCATGAATGCTACTCTTGAAGGTCCAAACAAATACATATGGATATGTTCTAGCAGTTTATATGTAGCAATTTTGTTAACAGATTTGAAGGATGATTTGTGAAACTTTCCAAGATGACATGATTCAAAAAATATATCACGTTCAAACTTGAGGCTAGGGAAATCAGAAACAAATTGTTTCTTAGATAACTTATGTAAATCCTAAATATTGCAATGTCCAAGTCTTCTATTCCAGATCCAAGATTCATTTATCTAAGCAGTTAAGAATATTACTTATTGTTTACCCAAGGAATTTAAGTCCAGGGTATACACATTATCTGATCTAGGCGCTCTAAAATTAATCAGAGTATTTTTGAAAATAGAACAGAAATTGTTAGATAAATCAACAGCATAACCATTATCACAGAGTTGAGAGATAATTATCAAATTGTATTTCAATCCTTGTACATAAAGTACTTTATTAATTAAGATAACTTCTAGATCTCTAACTATTCCAATGTTAATTATCTTTCCTTTGGCCATGTAACCAAAAGTGACTAGTCCACCAACTTTTTGAGCTAGAGTTCTGAAATTTGATTATTTTCCACCCATATGCCAGGAGCAGCCACTGTCCATATACCATATGTCATTTTTGCATCGGTGGCCTACATCCTCATCTGTTTCTACCATAAACCACATGTTGGATTTTAGAATTACTTCTTCCTTTTCTGAGTCTGATTCTGAAGGGATTCTAGAGTCTTCTGACACTCTCCATGTAGCTTTCATTTCTTTCACATATTTTTGCTTATAATAATACTTTTTGAAGAACTTATTCTTCTTGTCTTCCTTTAATTGAGGATAGTCGGGTCTAATGTGCCCCATTTTCTTGTACTCATAATATGTGACATCCTTTTCATCATTTTGGAAATTTTTTCTGAAGCTTTTCTTCTTTCGGTAGAATTTACTAAACATTCTGGCTTACAAATCCAGTTCTATATTAGAATTTGATGAATCAAAACATTCTGATTTTATCTTTATTTTTTCTTTAGAGTTTATCTTTTACCTTGAGAAGATACTATTAAGGTAGTGTCTTCTCTCTTCATTTGAACCTTATGCTCATTTGCTTCATCTTGAATTTCGACTTCATACATCATAAGTGTTCAAATCAACTCTCTCAGGGTTAAGTCTTTGACAGGGGTTGATTGCCTGATTGCAGTAGAGATTCCATTCCATTTAGTGGGTAGTAATCTCAATACTTTCAAATCTTGATTAGCTTGTTTTATTTGGTCTCCCAAAGCATTTATATTGTTGACAATTTCTGTCAATATTCCAATCATTTGAGAAATGATCTCACCTTCAAACTTTCTGAATGTATCAAATTTAAGCTTAGTCGTAGCTTAAATCATTTTCCTGACATTGTCAGTATGTTCATAAGAAATAGAAAGAGTTTTCCACATCTCATATTCTATCGGGCATTGAGATACTTTGTTTAATTCATCAGGTCATAGACCAAAAATAATTGCATTCATTGCCTTTGAGTTCATATCATATTCTGGTTCAGTGGCTGTACTCCATGTCTCAGAATTTTAAGGTATTTCATATGGATTCATAATCTAAGAATATACTTTATATCCAATGGTTTTTAGATAAATTATCATTCGTGAATTCAAGAATAAATAATTTTCTCCATTTATGTAAGGTGCTCTGACCATAGGCATTCCCTCTCTTGTATCAGGCATCATGCTCTGTGTATAATCGCTTTCATCTTTTTCAGGATATATCAGAAATATCTTCCTTTGATACCAATTGTTGGACTGGTTTATACCAAATATACACAAGAGGGGGGTGAATTGTGTCTTTTACAAATTCTTCATGAGATCATGTTCTTCCCTTTAACTTTAATCAGATAGATTAATGCATCAGAAATTTAAATAGTAGGGACACACGATGTATAGTGGTTCGGGGAATATAAGACCCATTGTCCACTCCAGCAATGATCTAATCCATGAGCCTGGTGGTTTTCACTATCTGGTCCTCTTGTCGACAGACCGTTCCACAACTATGTATAGGCAGTTTAAACCTTTACAATCTAAGGGAAAACAGATCCTTCTGGTTCAATCGCAGAACCTGCACAACTTAGTAAGAGAAGCTAGTGACTCAAGATAAAAAAGTAGAATTTGTTCATTGAAAATACTTTCCTGCTATTCTTCATAATTTCAACAAAATGCAACTGACAGTAGATGGATCGTCGTCTTCAGAAATAATGATCATCAAGTAAGAGTAATTCTCAGTCGATCTGGTAGCAGTAGATATAGAAATATAATTCACAACATCAGCAGTATATTCACAATATATATTTGATGTCTAATAGATGAATCTTCTATTGTGTTTATTCTTATTCAATAAACATAGATTTTTAGCGCTTCATAATCAGTAGATCTGTGGATCTTGACAGTCTCTGTTTTTCACCTTTTTTTATATTTGTCATTATTGCTCGCAGTTCTTGTATATAGAATCTCTGTGTATATATATCACATCTATATTTTAAATATATATATATATAAAATACAAGAACTTCTTCTGGAAATTTAGATCCAAAAAATTCACCTTTTGACTCGCGATATTCACTACCGGAAAACGGGCATTTCGCATCGGTTTTTTCACGGCAGTTTTTAAAACCGCCGCGAAATAGATTTCGGGACGGTATTTCGCGGCATTTTTTAAAACCACCGAGAAATGTGAGAAATTTTTATTTAATTATTTTTTTTATTTTTTCAAGGATTAGTGGCGGTTTTTTAATAGACTTCCCCGAAAGAACGGCAGTTTGGCTAAAACCGCCGCGAAATGAAAAGAAAAAAAACATGAGAAACACTGAAAATCACTAAAACAACCGTAACTTTTGATCTGGGAATATGTTGGAGTGCAACGACTTGTCCAATCGAAGATAATGAAGAGATTTAGAGGCACGTGCCATCAAAAATATGAGATGGTCTAAGGTGCGGAAGATACGAGAGTTTTAAGAAAGTTGAAAAAGTTCTCCAACTTCCAACGACCATAACATTCTCTCCAGGTGTCCGTTTGAGATCTACTACATATCAAATCAAAGTCAGAGAAACTATATACGCACTAGTTGGACATAGAAAAGCTTTTTTCATGTTTTTCGACCGCCAAAAACCCCTCTGAAGGCCATCGAAACCCCATTTTCGTCACCAGTGTCCCGTCAAACTTGCCTTCAAACAGACCTAACTTTCAATCCGTGAGTCAGTTTAGAATCCTCTGCCTTCCTGATCGTAGTTCGTTCCATGAAATTCAGTTTGACTGGTCACAGCGCCCACATGGACTCCTGGATCATATGTTATGGCCTTTTTTGTGGGTGTCGGTTTTGTTATTTTTTTCGATTCCTCGTTTCTAGCACCCATTCCACATCAGTTTTTTTAAATGGTCGTAACGTCCGATCCGCCGGTCCATTCGGTCTCTTTCACCAATCAACTCGAAGATAATTTTAGGATCTTTTATTTGACTGGTCGCGGATCTGGAACGGACTCTCAGATCATATGTTATCTCTATTAATGTGAGACCAATGTTTTTGTCACTTTATGACCGTTTTGACTAGTTTTAATGGTTCCTCCATTTATTACTATTTATTTGGGTTTCTGTGACTTGTTATCATTATCAATGGCTTTTTTAGGTTATTATGATGATTATGTTGAATTCTTAAGGGGTTGTCCAGAGTTTTCATGAGTTTTCTTGCGCTCTCATGCATTTTAATGCTTCATTCTTCATGCTTCTCCATATGTTTTCATTCATTTTCATAATTTTTCATCCCTTATCACGCCATTTTCGTACTTTTTCATGTGTTTCATTTATTATTTATTATTTATTATTTATTATTTATAATATTATTTAATTTATTTATTACCTATTATTTGTTATTGGTTATTTATTATTTATTAATTATATATATTTATTATTTATATATATTTATTATTTATTATTTATTATTTAATAATAATAATAATAATATTTGTTACTGGTTATTTATTAGTTATTATATATTATATATTATATATTATATATTATTTATTATTATTATTAATGATATTTTATTTATTATATATTATATATTATATATTATATATTACATATTATATATTATATATTATATATTATATATTACATATTATATATTATATATTATATAGTATATATTATTATTTATTTATTATTATTTATTGTTTATTATTTATTTTTTATTGTTTATTATTTATTTTTTATTTTTTATTTTTTATTTTTTTACAATTATTAATTATGTGTTATTTATTGTTATTTTTATTTATTATTTATTGTTTATTGTTTATTATTCTTATTATTTATTAGTATTATTATTTATTATTTATTATTTATTAGTTATTATTTATTAATTATTAATTATTAATTATTAATTATTAATCGTTATTAATAATTAATCATTTACTATTTATTATCAAATATTAATTGTGGTTTATTATTTATTATTTATTATTAATTATTTAATTAATTATAATTACTAATTATGTGTTTTTTATTGTTATTCTTATGTATTATTTATTATTTATTATTTATAATTTATAATTTATAATTTATTATTAATATTTATTATTTATTATATATGTATTATTATCTATTATTAATTGTTGTTTATTAATAATTATTTATTATTTGTTATTATTTGTTATTTTTTAATTATTATTATTTATTATTTGTTATTTATTAATTATTATTTTTTATTATTTTTTATTTTTTATTTTTTATTTGTTTATTATTATTTATTTATTTTTATGTATTTTTATTTGTTATTTATTATTTGTTATTTGTTATTTGTTATTTATTATTTATTATTTATTATTTATTATTTATTATTATTTATTATTTATTATTTATTATTTATTATTTATTATTTATTATTTATTATTATTTGTTATTTGTTATCTATTATTATTTATAGATTGTTATTTATTATTTATTATTATTTATTTATTATTTATTATTTATTATTTAATATTTGTCATTTATCATTTATTATGTATTATTTATTATTTATTATTTAGTATTTGTTTATTATTATTTATTATTATTTGTTATTTATTATTTGTTATTTATTATGTATTATTTATTATGTATTATTTATTATTTATTATTTATTATTTATTATTTATTATTATTTATTATATCTTATTTATTATTTATTATTTGTTTATTATTATTTATTATTTATTATTATTTATTTTTTATCATTTATTGTTTTTTATTTAATATTTTTTAATTATTATTTATTAATTATTATTTATTCTTTATTCTTTATTCTTTATTATTTATTAGTTATTAGTTATTATATATTATATATTATATATTTTTTATTTTTTATTTTTTATTTTTTATTTTTTATTCTTTATTCTTTATTCTTTTAATTTCGTAATTTTATTATTTTATTATTTTATTTTCATAATTTTATAATTTATGTAAATGTTATTATAATTTATTTGTTATTTGTTATAAAAAACAGGAAATAATAATAAATAACTCAATAAATAACTAATAAATCAATAATTATTAATTATTAATTATTGGGTATTAATTATTGGTTATTTCTTATTGTATAATTATTATTGAGTTTATATCTGTTAGAAATGTGTTATTTGTTTTTACAATTAGTATATATAAGTATATTAAATTCTTTTTATTAACTACATGACGAGCTTGCTGGAGTGGTAAAGTCTTTGGAAAATATGCAAGAGGTTAGGGGTTCAAATCTCACCAAACACAGAATTTCATTATATTGCTTTGGTATGTACGTAGGCATGAGCATGAGCATGCATGCATAGATAATGTAAATAAAGTAATGTGAATTAAATGAAATAAATAAAATAAATACGAAATAAATAAAATGCATACATGGATAAAGTAAATAAAGTAATGCGAATTAAATTAAATAAATAAAAATAAATACGAAATAAATAAAATACGAAATAAATACATAAAATACGAATAAATAAATAAAACATGAAATAAACAAATAAAATATCAAATAAAAAAATAAAATACGAAATAAATAAATAATGTACGAACTAAATAAATAAAATAAATACGAATAAATAAATAAAATAAGAAATAAATAAATAAAATAAATACAAACTAAATAAAACAAGAAAATAATTAAATAAATAAAATAAATACAAAATAAATAAAATAAATAAAATGGAGAAAATCGATAAAAAAAACGAAATAAATAAAAAAATTAAAAAAATTAAAAAAATTAAAAAAAATAAAAAATAAAAAATAAAAAATAAAAATTAATTAATTAATTAATTAATAAAAAAATAATAAAAATAACTAAATAAAAAATCGCCGCTAAACGTTCTATGGTGGTTTTGAAAACCACCGCGAATAGTTTCCCGCTGCACGATTTAGCGGCGACCTTTCTAAACCGCCGTCAATAAACATTGCGGAGGATTAAACCACTGCGAAACGAAAAAAATGTCGCTAAATCTGCATTTTTCCATAATGATTCAAACATTTGAATTAATATAGCAGTCGTAACTCCCCTTGAAATTCGGCCTGAAAATCTCCTTTTATATTGATCCTTTGAATCGTTGATAAAACGACTTTGAATCAGTAAAAGACATGTTTTTAAAAAACTTATTTTATTTCGGCTTAAAATCAGCCTAATAATCCACTTCTAGACCATTGCATAATAATATCGTCTTTAATTTTCCAATGCCAAACCTAAGGTTGAACTGTATGGCATGAATCTTCTGAACGTAAGGAAGATCACAAACATAAGGTTGATGGAGCATCTTTTATAAGCTTCCAAACATAAGGTACATGATCCATACTTTTAATGAAACATATGGTTGTTCAAAAAAGTACGGTTGATGAACCATACTTTTGAGAAACAAATGTAACGTTTAAAACTGACATACAGTTCTTCTCCTATACTTTTCAATATCCCAAATGTAGGGTTCCATCTTGACCTAGGGTTCCACTTCCATAAGTTTTTATAACGTATGGTTGATTAACCATAGTTTTTTGATATCTCTTTAGATTATACTCCACATTCCATCTTTACACTACACTTCTCCTTGTAGGGTATGGACAATGTTTCTAGAACACAGTGAATTGATTTCCAAACTATTTAACACTTGTTTCATGATGTATAAATACATGAATACTCTTCCAAAAAATACGAAGATATAATATATTTAGTTTTTGAAATATACTTAAAGTAAAATCATTAGAAAACTTTTAAGGGTATTTGGGAGCATCAAAATCATCATTACGAAAAAGATTATTGTTTCAACAATCTTCCCCTTATTAGTAATTAAATCATGTTTTGTTGAAAAAAACACTTTCTCAACATTTGTGACTTGAGTCTAAGGAATTTCCAAAAGTGGAAGTTTTCACAAATGATTTCGAATGATGGTTTGAGGATTTTGAATTAATGTCCATATTTGATACATCATCCTCGAGGATCTCAAGATTGGTCTTATGCTCATGTGGATATGTTTCATCAAATTTGACATGGAAAGATTATTCCACACATTTAGTTCTTTTATTAAACCCTCTATAGGATTTACTAGAAATTGAATATCCCATGAAGATTCCTCATCACACTTGGATGAAAATTTGTCAAGATTGTTCTTAGTATTGAGGTTATAGTCTTTGCAACCAGAAACATTGAAGTAGCTAACTTTGGGTTTTCTATTGTTCCTTAACTAAGAAGGAGTCCTTTTAACAATAGGTCTAATCAACACTCTATTTATTATATATCATTCTGTATTTACAGCTTCATCCCAAAAATAAATATGTAAGTCATATTCACTAAGCATGGTTTGAGAAATCTCTTGCAGGGTTCTATTTCTTCTTTCTACAACTCCATTCTGTTGAGGTGTTGTAGGGGTAGAGAAATTATGACTATAACCATTTTGTGAGAAAAATGATTCAAACTCTTGACTTTCAAATGCACGTCCATGATCACTTCTTAAGGATTTAATTTTATATCCATTACTATTTTCTACAGTTTGGAATATTTGGTAAAATGAGAGTAGTCTTCACTTTTGTGAGCAAAAAAGAAAGTCCAAGTATATCTAGAAAAATCATCAACCAGAACATAAACATAGTGCTTCCCATTTAAGCTTGATACTCAAGATGGTCTAAACAAATCCATGCAAACCAATTAGAGTGGTTGAGAAGTTGACACTTCATTATTTGGATTGTAGGAAACTTTGTGTTTCTTTCCTTTTTGACAAGGATTACCCACTATTCCATTTGGAAACTAAAGCATGGGTAGGACTTTGACTAAGCCTTTCATAGACAACTTTCTAAGGGATTGAGTGTTACAGTTTCCTAGTCTCTTATGCCACAGCCAAGACACATTGTGAAACACACATAAACATGAATCATTTTGAGAAGCTAAAGAATCTATGTTAACATAATAAACATTTTTATTTCTTAATGTAGAAAACACTAATTCAACATTAGAATTAAAAACATTACAGTCATCATTTTCAAAATTAACATGAAATCCATCATCACATAAGTATGAGATACTAAGCAGATTATATTTCAATCCATCAAAGAACAATACTTTATAAATCAAAACTGAGTTAGAGTTACTGATTTGGCCAAGCCCAATAATCCTTCCTTCAGCATTGTCGCTAATGGTGACATTTCCTCCATCAATTTTTATTAAATTATTGAAGCATAAGTAGTCTCCTTTCATGTGTCTTGAACACCCACTGTCCAAGTACCATAAGTTGTTACAATAACTCATTAAGAAACTTTCCTACAAAATATCCAAATAAAAATAGAGTTTTGTACCCACACTTATTTTGGTCTATAAATATTAGTGATAAGTGCTTTAGGAACCCATATCTGCCTCATATAATTCCTATAAGCATTATGTAAAGTATTTGAAAAATATTCTCTATTTGGTCTTGAAAAACATGAAACAATAGAGAGTGTATCATAACTTGAACTAGTTTATTTGTTTCTAGAACTAGGAGTAAAGCAGTATTTCCTAGATTTAGAAACAAAATTAGTTCTTCCAATATTTCTTTTACCAAGTTGATATCAAATTCCAGTAGTATATTTAGGAGAAATCTGTTTACCTAAAATATATAACAAGGTATCCTTACAATGAATAAAACATTAAAGATACTTTTTCAATTTCTTATTAAATATTTTTAGTTCATTATTCTCTTTGAGTAATTGGGAATTTTTCACCCATTCTTTAGTGAGTTCAGTTTTAACAGTTTTGGTAAGAGAATTTTGTTTCTTTAATGATTTTTATTTATCTTTTTGTTCATTGCATGTATCTTTAAGCATACTAGAGAATTCAATAATTTCTTCATTAGATATATTTTCACAATCACTCTCATCTCCGGAATAATAAGAATTGTGTACAAGAGATTCCAGTGTTACCTTATATGTGTTTGTCATAAAACACATTTTGTCCATGTTAGCCTATTCATCATGTGAATATTTTGAGTCACTTGAACTGTCCCCCGAATTTCTCCATGTTTGTTTCATTGCTAGTTTATACTTTATATATTTATCTTCAAATCTATTTTTGTACTTGATCTTTCGATAGTCAGCCTTGAAAAGTCCATTTCACTTACATTCATAGAAAACAATCTCATTATACTTGTCACTTCTTCTCCAATCATTCATCGAACATACTTTTGGATCATATTTTCCCTTGTAGTTAGGCTTTTTGAAAAAGTTCTTCTTCTTGTAAAATATCTTGAACCTTCTAGCTAACTGAGTCATCTCCTCATCATTGTCAAGTGATGATTCTTCACTGCTGGAACATTCTAAAGATAAATCCAATTTCCCTTTGTATTTGTGTTTAGAGGTGGTGGTATTGAATGCAAAATATTTTCTTTTTTGTTCGTCCTCCTCTTCCTTTTTGACTTTCAGCTCCTCTTCATACATCATTAGTTTATCAATGAGTTCTTTTACAGGTAGGTTTTCTTAAAAGGTTGGGGTCGAAGCCTCAATTTATTATTAAATCAATGACCTATATAGACTGGGTAGAGGGTGACCCATTACAGGTATCTTGCTAATGTCGCTTGTATCTCTAATAGAGACGGACATTCCTCTCCATTTGTCAGGTAGGCATCTGATAATTTTCATGATCAATTCCTTTGCAGTTACTTATCTTCCAAGAGAAATATTTTTGTTGACAATTTCATTTAACCTGACATACATGTCTGAAATTGGATCATGATGATTCATTTTAATGTTATCATATTTAATAGTATTATTATTAAGTCTCATTTCTTTCACACTAGATGTTCCTTCGTGTGAAACAGATAGGGTATCCCAAATTTCCTGGGAAGTTTTACAAGTAGAAATTCTATTAAATTTATCATCTCCTAAAGAGAATTATATGGAATTCATAGCATTGCAATTGTTATTGTAAGAAGATTTGGTAGGTTCATCCCATGTGATTCTATCATTATCACGAATCTTATATTCATATATAATTGAAGACCAGATTTCAAAGCTCATACTTTCTAAATGCATTTTCATTTTAATTTCAAATCGTTCATAATTGGTTCCATTAAAAATGGTGGTCTATTGGTTACAACACCTTCCAATTTAGTATCCATGGTAAAGAGATAAATTAATAGATCTAAAAATTTAGAATTAACAGAAATTTACAGATCATTAATGTACAACTACAATCACAGTTGAATATGGTTAATAACTGAGTTTTAATAAACAAACCACTAATACCAAATGTTTGTCAGAGTTGAGTAATCAATAATTGGTGTGAATTGACTTTCTATTAAAAAAATTCTGTTTAAAAAGTATTCTTAAAAGGGTTCCCAAGAAAATTTAAAGACAAACCAGTTAATCAAGGTTATACTATTATGAAGGTTTGATTGATTATATAACTTATTTAAATATTTATTAATTCCCAGTAGTCTTAATATTGGTTTATAACATTACTTTTGAAGTTATTACAATAAGGAAATATAATTATAAATTCTTTACAACATTAACTATCAAATTCAATTTACTGATTTCTGGATTAAATTGTAAAATAGAGAAAAATAAAGCAGCACGATGGATGTAAAACAAGTGGTTCAGTCTCAAGCCAAGACCTAATCCACTACACTTGGTGATCACCTACCACCTAGCAGTTTATATAAATAAACTTGATCCACACCCTAGATCGGGGATAACAACATCGCTCAAGACTCTCTAGGTCACACGACCTCTTCCACTGTTTTTCATGGGTAAACACTATCAAGTCACACATGGACTTCTTCCACACTTATCTATGGGAATATATAAGTGTAAAGAGAGGTGAGAGAAATGATATCTTGTTTCCTTTATTTTTATTCAAAGGATAGTGCATGTTTAATATGGAGACACACACACTTCTCAAAAGTTAAGAGAAAAAATACACAAGAGAGAAAAAATGAATAGGTAGGGTTAGAAGTGCTCTAAGTGTTAGTTTATGCATCTCTGGACTTCTGAGATGAATGAGATGCAGAAACTGAGTCCTCTCATGGAAAACAGAGTACCGTAAGTTAGCTAAATTTGGCTCATGTTCTTCGTGGTATTGGAAATGCGAAGATGTGCTCAATTATTATGATATATTGTGTCCATCTTGTTGATTTAAGAATGTTTCATGTGTTTTTCAAGAATGTTGAGTTTCATGTGTCAGTTCTTTTCTCAAGAAAGCTTGTATGTTTTTCATTGTTATGCTCTCTGTGTATATTTTTGTTCCAGGCCCGCACTTCTCTTTTATTCATTGAGTTCATGTGTTGGAGCTGACAAGTTCCATGTATTATGAACCTCATACCTCGTACTATTAGGTGAAATGTCTTTAAAGAAACATTATTTATGTTAGTGAATTTAAAAGCATCAAATATGATCATTATAAATTAAAGGAAAAAACAACAAAACAGATGTAGAAATAGTGACACAGTTTGTATGTAAACGGTGTCTCCATGAAATGGTGTCTCATTGAAATAGTGTCTGAATGGTCACTGTGTCTATATGGTCATGGTCTCTGGTCATGATGTCTGGATGGTCATGGTGTGTGATCATGGTGTCTAGTTGTAGTGTCTGGTCATGGTGTCTGGATGCAGTGGCTTGTCATTGTGTGTAGTTGTGGTGTCTGGAAACGATGTCTGGTTGCAGTGTCTGGTTGTGGTGTATGGTTGCAGTTTCTGGTTGCAGTGTCTGGTTGTGGTGTCTGGCTGTAGTGTATGGTTGCGGTGTCTGGTTGCAATGTTAGAAAGTGATGTCTGGGTCCTTTTCCAAAAAAACATTACCAGTGGTTGACTCACGATGTCTCAGACTTTGCCAAATATCTGTATTCAAACATAATCAAGGATATTCATTGAATGGATTAGAATAAATCATTCATCCAAGAAATAATTATATTGTAAATGAAATATAGTATATTATTTTCATTCTAAATTTATATAAATTAAGATCTTGGATAGCTTTACTTAATGTATAACAATACTAATCATCTATACATATTATTTGAGATAGATTACACATGATTAACAGGCTTTACAGAATATATATGATTTTTGATAATTAAAATATGATTAATACATGAGGATTCCAACATTAATGATCCTTGAATTTTATGATAATAAATTATTGATTTAAATATATAAATTTTGTAATTATTTTTGGTTGGGTCCATATATAGACCTTATAAAAAAGTGTTTTATATGGATTCCGAAAGTGTTCCTATGTTTTTCACAAATTTATTATGGACATTTTGTGAAAGTGATTGAATTTTTGATATGATCTAAAATGAGGGTATATCATCTATTATTATATACCTATTTCATATAATATTTTATTCATATGATGAATATAAGAGTATAAATTATGCTCATACTGTAATGAAGCATGATAGGATTCTATTAGACAATATAATATCATATACATAGTATATGACATGGGGTTCCAGGGAATGGGCCAATGTTACCTCTTACATGTGGTTCACATCAGTTATAAATCATAATATAATTAATTTATTGCTAAAGTAACCATTAAAGTGTTAAATGATTGACTAAAATGAATGATAAGTAACAAATCATCTACTATGATATATTAGTTGAACCTAAATCATTAAAACTCTAATTATTAAATGAAGAAAGACTATAAAATGGATGTGATCCCCCCTATTGTGTGTCCTCTTGATTAATGAAATCCAATATGAAACTCTCTTTAATATCCTTATTCTTATTTCATCCAAATCAATGTACGTGTTATCACCCCATTAAAGAATGGGAATCCTCTAAAAAAGATGAAGGATCTACTAGTTGATGTAACACCATCATTGGTTAGATTCATTTGATTATCACTGGGGTTCTCGCCATAAATCATATTACATCGATGAGTTAAGATGGAGGTTATTTATTTATAGTCATGTTTGATTTATGTGCTTCATGTTCATATTGATTTTTTTTATAAATCTAGTTTTTCAAGTATTTTTTCCACTCTATTTTTTGTGATATGATCCTATAAAACCCTTCACGTGCATGAGGATTACATCATGTTAAACATCTATAATGAATTTCATGAGATTTTATATTTTGATATAATATATTAAATTAGAATAGTTTTCTACTTAATTTATCCTAAGTATCCGTGAGAAAAACATGAGAAAAAAAATATGATTAATACATTGATAATCCACCTTTTATTTTTTATATAAATTCCCATTTAAGAATAACATGTTTAATACATATGGAGATTCTCAAAATCAACCCAAAGAACTATTTTTTAGAAATTGAATATAATTTATATTTAATTAAAACATTCGGTTTCTCCCAATTCAGTCTATCATGACATTCAACTAGTAGTTTAAGTACTTAGTCATCTACAAGGATATCAAGTGTTTCATTACATGAAAACCTTCTAGAAAATGTTTTCTCTAACAGGATCCAATATATTTAGTGTCAATAATTTTTTTTAAAGGTTTGAAAAATTCATCATAATATACTTCATGTATTATAGTAGTATTTTCTTAGTACTGTAGAAGTTACTATAGTGGTACTGTATCAACCATATTTATTTATTTGATTTAGGCCTTCAAGAAACTAGACTGGGTCTATAGGATAGAGGGTCATTGGGCCCCCGTATGCCTTTAGGCCACAGATCCTTCATGCCACCTAAGGCCCATGGGTAATGGGACTTCAATATATAGGGACTCTAGGATAATAAGAAGTTAGGTCATACTACACATGTAGAAGGCCATATAAGACGAATCAAAGAAAGTAGAAACCGCCAAAGTAGAGCTAATCTGATTAGGAGTGAAGAGAGGGTATGGAAATCCCCATTGGTACTAGGCATAGTGAAACTATGTAGAGGAAAATTATAGTTGACAAGCCATTAAAGGTTGGGTTAGAGGTTTTATTAATGAAGAAAATGTTGGGGAAGGGTAGTTACAAGTGTGGTCATGTTTTTGTGCCTTTGGATCATCTATTAAGAATTTCACCTCTGGGCCTATGGGTCATGTAAGGGATCCATCATTACCTAGTTAAAATGCGTATTATCAAAAAAAATTAAGGCTTTAATTCCATACATAGAAGACCACTTTATTCTCAAGGAATGACGTTATTGAAGAAGTTTCACTTTCCTCATATTTGTTTACTTTTTCAATTTGCATGGGTTTATTTCCTTTCATATGAAGTAAAATTTTATCCACTAATCTAAATGGTTTACCACGTCATCGATGTGAAATAGGATCATTATTTATAACACTATTTTATTTTATTTCAGTTATATTTATTCAATTGTATCACATTTGTAAGGGATATATTATTATTGACTAACCATTATTCATTTAATACATCATAAAACTAATTTTTTAATTTTACTTAATTGATTATTATTTTTCAACATATAAATTATTTATATTTTTATAAGTAATATTATTTAATAATAGGCTCATTTTATATGATATTTATAAATATTTTAACATATGTTTCATTTTTAATAAAAAATTATATCTTTTCATCAAAATAATAATCATAAAAACATGTTTCGAAACATCTTCTATCATTATTTTATGATATGCCAGAATAGAGTGATATTAAAATCCACTGAAAGTTACCGACCATTATTGGAGTCCTATTTTCTTATAGGGGTTGTACTATCACATATACATCTAGCATTGGTCCAGTGATAAGTTGTAAATGATTGATAAATGATTTATTTATAACATTTTTATTACAAACAAGAGATAAAAGATTTTAAAAACTTATTCCAATTAACATTTAATAATTATTAAAACCTTTTAATATACACACATCAGTATGATCATGTTGAATTTTAATAACTAGCTAATCTTGAAAATGTCCCCTTAAATTTATTATATTTTCTAGAAACCATATAAATGTCAGGTCGAAATTTTATAATTAGGACACGGGGGACTATCTTGAAGAAGAATCAACCAATAAAAATCATATAATACCTAAATGTTATATATGGTGGATGTGTAGGATCACCTATCTCACAATTAATTATTTCAATCAATAAATATTAACTATTATGAATTTTCAACAGAGATTCTATTATCGTTATTTTTTTATGATAATGAGTACTGCTTGATAAATCTATGGGTGGAATAACCCTTTAATCAAGAACAACATTTTCATGAAAAATGATTAATAATATTCTCATTATAATTTATCCGAGATGACTTAAAATATCATTCCATATAATGACTGTGTACATGTCAATAAACTCTTAGTTTTCTATATTTTACACAATTATACTGATATTCACATAGTACAGAACAAAATCAAACCTTACATATTTTAGTTGAATTAATTTGTCACAATTTAATACTAGTTTTATAACGTTTTTTACACCTCATTCATCCATAGTCTTAAAATGATTTTAATTGTTTTGAATATATTTGGATGTAAATATATTCCACTGATAAATAGAAGAAAACAAAATAAATTTTTATAAAATATTATTTACAACCAAGTAGAAAAATATTTTATATTTTGAGTACATTAATTAAATTTAAATTATAGGTTATGGTATATAGAAGAGAACTTCCCATATAAAGGAGGGTTAAATAATTATCATGTTTAAGTATTGTATAATTCATGGCTTGGTAAATAAGAAAAATATTTTCAAGATGAACAATAATTCCAACATATATATTCATAACATTTATTTATTATAAATGAAATTGAAATACACTCACACACATACGTATTTATATTTGAATACGAATTAAAATAAAAAAGATAAAATAAAAAAAAGTAGAATATTTTTTAAATGTTACAAAATCATAGATCATATCTATTATGGGAATTTACAAAACATTATTAGGACCAATAAATTTATTTTTGAAAAATTATATTAGGTATTTCACAATTATTTACATCATCGTCATATTTCATCACTAGATTAAAAAAATTCCCTTTTCTACTTATACCCTTCACTTTTGTTGATAATTTAAAATTTTCAACAATGTATTTTAGTGTAATAAATGTGTGTAACTAATAACCTTTCATGAAACATCAAAAAAATTCATTTTCATACTTTAATAAATTATGGAATTTTGTTGCTCTTTTCATTTTATATATTTTATAAATAATTTTAAGATTGTATTTGACTCAATATTATACATGTGAATTATTATAAGGACCTCAACAATAAGTAGATATGTTATCTTAAAGTAATAGATTTAAAACATTCGATTATACTTTATATTTTAGCATGAATATTCATTATTATATTCCATGATAATAAAGAAATAAATTAGTATATAATATTTTCTAAATACCTTTTCAGGATAGTATTATTGCATAAGTGTTTCTAAAATAATAGATTATAGAAAATCTATTTTCTAATATATCACTGTTAGCCATATTTTCTCCACATAATTATCTCATTCTTGAAAACATGTGGGATTTGAAGGGAGGTTTGCGGTGGTGGTGGCATAACCCTTCACATCGAACACATATTTTCATGTCCTTTCTGGGTGGTTTCTAATCGGTTTTTTTCATGGGATCAGAAGAACCCAATGGTTACATTATTCGATATGTTTCGTGAACCTACTTAACAATGTTATGTGGTAATCTGGAAATGACTCCAATAGTGGTTGGGGACTCACATTGGTCGAGAGGATGGAAGTTCAGGCTCATCGCAGCATTTTGGAGGGAAATTATTTCACAATTTTGGGCTCCCTTATATATTTAATAAATATTCCTGAATCCTTTATTAAATCTGAAATATAGAACTGGTCACCTTTATATTAACCATAAATCATTATCATTTACTGTATTTATAATCATCTATATGTATATAAGGTTCTTCATTGACAAATACATTTTTATGTATCTAAGGGTATCCATAGATGTTACCCTTTTTTGAACTGATTATATATTATTATGTAATCAATTATTATTTTGTTAATTTTAATCCACATAGTGGGGTTCTATAGAATTTATCTTCACCTAGGAATATGGGAGTATTTTTTTATTTTAGAATTGGTCCCATGAGATGGGATTCCAACATATCCTTATGAAACGAATCATGAACCATGTAGTTTGGTTCCAATTAATTGAACACATAATATCTTTTAAGGTATTCTTATGAGGTCCAAACCATGTATTTTAATTTCATGGGGCAAGGACATCAAACAAAAGTTTCCTAACAATTTTTATGTGCAGAACTTATGTTGATGCGTCTGTAGGGACCTAGAAGGGATGTAGCCTCCCAGGTGGGGGAATGATCTTATTATGACTGTAGACCTTTAAGTATGGTGATGAAAAGGGATTGGAAGTAATATGACCCTCTAAGTTGGATATTTCATTAATGAGGATATAGATCAGAATAGATTAGGGTTGATTGGGGTAGATTTTGAACATCAGAGAGGCTTCCTAAACTTCTCATTTGAATGGTAATTAAAGACCCCATAGTTAGAAATGTTGGGGCATACTTCTATTGAGGAGGCCCTATGGTTTCTTCATCAAAAATATGGATTTTTTAAGTGGTTATAACATTTTTTGGCTTATAGTGAATAGGAGTCCCTTGGGATGGTGAGAGAAATATTTGAAAAAAGACTTGTGGCCAAGAAAAGTATTTGATCGTGTGAATGTAAATATTGTCACTAGCCCTTAATCTCGCATGATTAATTATTAGTGTGTAAAAGAAGAGGAATTAGATGATCTAAAAAACCAAAAATCATATTCATCTCTTGGTGGATGAGGGATGGGATATAAATGGTGGTGGAATGTCCTGTAAGAAATACTAGGGTCCAACTATTAGAGGGATACCCTAATGAAAAACCTTCCCTTATATAATTTTGATAGGTGGAAGAAAGGGATAGTGTAGGGAGATAGAATATAAGAGGTTTTTACCATTTTATGTTATTCCCCTTTTAGGCAATTAATGTTGTTTCCTAAACTGTAAATCTATCTACCACTACACATAACGTTTGGATCCCAATTACCCTGAAAATGCATGCAGGTGTACATTTTATGTATCCCTTCCAACAGGGAGAATAAATGTGGGGAATTTTTTACCACTATAATGAAATAATAGACATGGGACACACTATTGTTTCCTATCCCTAGGATGAATGAATCGGGTGGTTGTGAAGGGGGCCTTAAAGAAAGCATTCTCAGGTTCTAGTAGGAGAGATTTGAAGACATTCGGACAATTCATGAATGGGTCAATAAGGGGAAAAAAACTATGTGGAAAGAGGGTCACAATGACCTAAGGTAAAAAGACCCTAAGGATAACCCATCCCTCAAACTAGACTTTACTATGTGGGGTGGAATATCATGAAGGATCCCATGAAGGGGTCTACTTCACAATGTGATTTTGTGGGAATAATAATGACCTTTGTGAGTGGCCCGATAGGTCATATCATGAAGGATCCATTTGATGGTCTAATTTATGGTATGTGGAAATTAAATTACCTATAAGAGACTTTCATAGTATTCTTGGCTATCTATATGTACCAATTTATCCAAATACTAAGAATTTATGGGCATAGTAAATAATTTTTTTCCCATTATACCATGCTGGAGACATAGCATACCTGACTCAATGTGGTTAAATGGTAAAACATTCATACACATAATATTTTGTGGTTTTTTGGGTGGTAAAATGGAACCTCATGAGAAAATGAAATTTTCACTTCCTGGAGGTGTTAAATAACTTCTTAGTCCTGCACATGAAAAATTCATTATTGGGGGGTGATAATTCACCGCCTATCCCTGTAAATAGTTTATTTTCATTTTTATGAGTTCCATGCGGACCAAAATTCCCACATAGAAAGTGAACACTATTAAAGGAATGGGATGTGTTTTAGTTCATGGTTATGTTACTTATTTTTAAACTCCTTTGATGTGATATCCATTCAAACTTTTGGATTTTCCAAATACATCAAATGTTTTGCATATTTTTTTAAGGCCCAAAAACTTCCCATCATCAGAATGGGGTTTGATCAACATGAATAGGAGTCAATTCTATGGAATAATTCTTCTTGATTAACTAATTTTTGGGTTGTATGTGGACCCATAGAAGGTACCATGTCTATTAAATGTGTTAGGATAACTCATTTGTCACCTAGAAACCTCCTAATTATTTTAGAATCATCCTGATCTCACAGTGTACAATCCTTCATCCTATAGTGACTTCTGTTTGCGAATGGCCTTTTCTGTATACCAAATCCATATTGACTATGAACAAGTATTTACATAAATTAATTAATTATATTCATTTTATAAAGTTATTCACATAGAGATTTAAAACACTGCATACTAAATTTTAGCTATTATGTAGTTCACATAACACGTTATGTTGGAATTTTCTCTTAGATAAATTTTATATCATTTTGCATACTTTTCATTACATAGGGATAATATAGACCATGGGAAAAATTATTTTTCCATTTTGATGACCATGATTGGGAGGAAAATTTCTCTTTTGTTGAACATAAAAACTAACCCCCAACATCATATCATTCCTTAAGAAGGTATTTTGAAGAGTTTCCTTTCACTATAAATCCTAAATTTTCCATTTTCCAACCGATTAAATCAATAGAAATTATATCTTCAAGATATAGATCCAATTCCATCAGTTGATTAAAACTCTAAAACTTTTTTTTGAAGTTTCCATAGATCATGTTCAAGTGGACATTTGTACTTCAGTACATATCACTCTTAAATCAGATCGATGTAAGGTTTTCAATCTAAATGGTTCTTCATGGACTTATAGAATCCATAATAGTTAAAACATATCCTTACAGTCTTCTATTCAAGATTACCCATCCATTTTTATCCTCTCATGAAGCTATTCTACTAGAAGGTGAAGCACCAACTGGTATTTGGGGTATGAAGGGAGGTTTTCTTATTAACGGGACTGGGCATTCTGGGTGGGTCAAAATTGAATGACATTTCATGATTGGTCAAATGCCATCCACTTATACTATAACACCCAAAGATTTTATGAGATAGATTATTTTTAATATAATTTATTTTATGGGTTTTAAACTACACAATGATTAGCTTGCGCTGTACGCAACAGTGTATTACCTTGCAGTATATGCAACAATATACATGGCTTGTGTTGCACACAAGTTAAAGTTCTTCTTATAGAATTAATTTCACACAACACTGAGTATATATTTGTTCAATGTATAAATGAACTATGTTTTTATTGTGTTATACGCAACACCAAAGGATTCTTTCACTACATGCAACACTGATATGGCTTGTGTTAAACGTAAGAGTGACTTTTCTAGATAGCTTGCGTGATACGCAATACCGTGTTTCACTAAACAATGATATAATATTAAAATATTATATAAAATAGCCTTTATGAATATTATTACCCACATTTTTAATTTTATAGAACATTATCCTTCACATTGCAAATAATATGAGAACAAAATCAATTTTTCAGAAAAAAGAAGTACTTTTCAAAAACAAATGCACTTTTACCGACTTTTGATGGAGACCCCATTTTAAATATATTTTTGGAAAATTTTATAAGTTATATTTGACTAGATAAACTTTTTATTTGGAAGCTGGATATAAAAATTTACTTTGAATAAATTTTTTATATTTTTCTGAAAACTATCACAGTTTGATGAATACTGAAAATACGCTAAATTTTAATTGAAATCAACTTTTACATAGAAATAATTTATATGGTTAAACTATATTATTTAACAGTTTTAAATTATAAATAAAATATATTTTAATATTTTAGGACAATGAAAGTTATATCATTAATTTTATACTGAATTCATATGTAAAAACATTTCAATCTTTTGTAATGTTTTAAACAAAACCCATTTTTTTCGATAATGGGATTAATAATGAATTAATTACTGAAAATTATGTGTTTTGAATTTGGAAAAATAGATTGAATATTTGTAATCATAAGGTTAAAATTTTTTAAATAGGTAATTTTTATTTTTGGACATTATGAATAGTAACTTCAGTAATTATTTTATTTTCCATGGTTAAAGGGTAAATCTGGTAAATAAGGGTAAAAAATTCTATTATAATAATATTAAACTACCCTAACACATGACATAATCCCATTTTATGAGATATTTCTGATCATGTGTATCCTTGGGTCGATTTTGGGGCCCCATGGATTATCATGAATGTGAAAATGACAATTTATAAGAATTAATTTAATGTTAAGATAATTATAACCTAAACATATATCATTTAATAAATAAATTTTAATATAGGGTTATATAATACATTTATATGTCTATAAATATTAAATTTAAATCTAAATAAAATTTATACATCATGGTATATTATTTATATGTTTTAGACATTATATAAATATAGTTATTTATGACACAATTATGATGTAGTGATTACCACATTAATGAATGATTCAAATAAATAAATTTATAAATATTAATATAATTTTAATTTGAATATTTTGAAGTCATCCATGAATTTATTGGATACAGTTGACATATTAGGGATGAGTTAATTTCTTTGGTTCGAAGTAATATTGTTGTTATTAATTTTGTTAAAAAATTCAAGTATGAATAGTATCCAAAATTGATATAATTCATAACTTAAAACATAAAATAGTTTATTAAATGATATTAAATTCATAAAAATATAATATTCGTCAAAATGGTTAATATAATTCCAAATATTCCATAAATAACTTTTTGGGGGTCTTTTTACATGATATGGTGATTACATTTACCCACAATGCATAAATAACATGATATCACGGTATGATTAAAAAGGGTGAAATAACTGTAAAATAAAAAAGATAAGGATAAACCATTATTTCTAACTTGTCAAAAAATTATTGGATGATTGTTAATTGAAAAAATATCATATTATATTATAATTAAATAATTTTTGTACCATTTTAAATTGAAATTGAATTTATAAAAAATTAATATTTTGGAACATTCCTAAAGTTCCCCCTCTCCTCTCTTATAAAAGGGTATCTCCTCCCACATTCCTTCCATCCATTTTGAGCCTTCAAGTTCGGCCAACCACATCCTATTTCTCTTATAAACTTCCTTAGTTACATTCTATAGGTATTGGTATTCTCAAAAAAGAAACTCTAGTGCCATAAGAGGATTTTAATGGAGGCTCGTCAAGGAAGAGTTAATCACTTCTACTGATTATTTTAAATTTATTTCTTCTTATAATTCCTATTATTTAGTTGTTTTATTATAAATTAATAACATCAGTGTCAATAATATACATATATGTTATTATAAATACATATGATTATTATAACATGATACTAATTTTGAGATACTGTACGCTATCCACTTCAATACCATTCAACAATTATGGGAATGATATCATCGCTCCTGCGTACATACGACTCACCGTCTCCACGACGTGATGATATTCATTATCCATGTTAAACATTCAAGAATTAATATAAAGTATATATAATAAATAATAATTAAATAAATTATATAAATGAAATAATAATGATACTTTATTTAAGTGTATATATATGTCATTTACTTACTTCTATTCAATTTAATATAGAAATGAAATCATATTTCATGCGAACGTATGGCCTACCGTCTCCATGAATGTTGTATTCCATTACATTTATAGATCTATTATATATATGTATATACTGAATATATATGATATATAAATCATTTTATACATTTTGAAATTAAGTAAATTATGATCTGTGTAATCATTGGAAGAATAACAAGTCCAAACATGTACGATAAATGAAATGATTATTACCCAAAATATTGCTTTAACAAGGAATAGAAAAATGAAAAGGTAATATAAAGTCTTATGTGAATCATATATGACAACATAAATATTATAATTTTTTTGATACCAGTAAATAATATGTTTTATCCCACTAAATAATAGTTTCAGTCACATACGGAATAAATGAGACATAAGGTAAGGGATAACTTTTCCAATCTCGTTTTATCTGAGATTGTTTATTCTTAAGTATATACTAGGTATATATGTATCATCCATGTCCATGTTTTCTAAAAATTTCATAATAAAATGTGTACTAATATTCTATGTATTAGTAAAGTCATTTTTACCCATTTTGACTTTTACTACATGTTTTGGAAGGAATAATTTTTTTTACCATATGATGTATTTTTTGATTTTTCCATAAAAAGTACGAGGAGAATGTTTTTTTAACTTATATGGAATGAATGTGTTTTCAAATCTTCATAACTACTTATTTACATGAAGATTTATCCACACGTTTACAAGTTTATTTTGAACTAAATTCATTTATTTTAAAAATTCCTGAAATTTTGAGAAAATAAAATGTTTTCGAAAAAGAATGGATATTTTCCTCAAGAAATAATTTCAAGTGTTTTATCTAATTTATTTTTCATCTAAGAGGAAAACCGTAAATAGGGTTATGTTTTGATCTTTATTATTACTATGATTTTCCTTCATTGTGGATGGAATGATCTTTCATATGGGTTCTGTTATGATGAAATGATATTTATGAAACCCATTTTATTTTTTGGGTTATTCGATGATGAATGATTAATGTTTTTGTGGAACATGTAAGAATGATTTAATTATGAGAGGGGTGGGACCTATATGTCCCTACAATGAATTGGGTAATGATTTATATCTCATGATATTGACATGGTTGGAATGTCAAGTAAACCCCATTCAGTAATACTGGGAAGGAACGACAAGTAAACCCAGTTCAGTGATGGACTTAGTCCACTACGATGGTCTCGGCAGCAATTCCTTGACTACTATGGAAATTATATTATGTTCGAATTAGTTTGGAAAATTTAAATTTTTATTTCAATGTTTTTATATCATGGTTAATGTTCCTTAATTACCTATTCCACACATATTACTAAGATATGTTGCATGACTCAAGATTTTGATGTTTAAATTTTATGTTCAAGTTTTTATGTTCAATTGTTTATGGTTTCTTTTATGTATTCCATGGTTACCCTTACTAATAATTTGAGATCACCCTTTTTATGATTTATTTTCCCCAAGATATAAATAAATGTTTTAGGTAGGAAAAAAGGGGATGATCTTTATTGGAGATGTTGAAGATTTTTCACCAAGTTAGAATATTATTTTACATGTTTTTAAAGACACTAAAATAATACTATATTTGGGAATTTTTTTCCATGTATTAAGTATTTCTCAAAATTAATGTAATTTCTAGGTACATCAAGATTCGGTCACTATAGTTGGTATCAGAGTGAAGGTTTAGTCATCCTTTGGAAACTAGGATGTGAAAACATTAGTGAGATCCCTAGAGATATTTCTAAAGTATGTATTGCGATGTTCCTAAGATTAAGTATAACAATATGTTACAGTACTAAAATTATGGTAACAATCATTAATAACTGAGGATAAAACCAAAGATGTTATAGATTGAATGTAACACCCATTTACTACATTATTTTCATAGTATGATTTTTTCCTCTCACATTATTATTTTGGGTTTTAGATAATGGCTGGAACAAAAAAGAAATGTGTTAATGATCAATGCACTGGGCAATGAAATGATTTTCCTCCGGAAAAACCAAGTTTTATGGGAGATGGAGTGAGAAATCTTATTATTATACTTACACAAGCTATGAATCATTCTATAATTCCAAATGAGTATAGAATGGAACAATATTCGATTGAGTCCTCCATGAGACAACTTCCACATTCTTTCAGTGGGTCTTCTGATCTACATTTTGTTGAACAATGGATCAATACCATCAAAAAGATATTTTTAATCCTTTTTTATTTGTAACATTAAAAAGTAATTTTGGATGTTTACCATTAAAAAGGTGAAGCAGACCAGTGGTGGACTCTAATTGAGAATATAGAAGAGCAAGATGAAATTGGATCCATGGAATGGGACGAGTTCAAGAAATTATTTTTCAATAAGTACTTCCCAAATATTCTTCAAAAAAATATGTAAAATTATCTCCATGAGTTTAATAAAAAGGATAATCAATTCGTTGTTACATACAAGGAAAATTTTACAAGACTTGCATGGTATGCTTCTATCTTTATCATCCAACTTGAAAGTAAAGTTGATCGATTATTCAGTGTCTTAAAACCAAGCCTTGGTAGTCCTTAGCTATATGATACATTAGTATCTATGATTATATTGTGTGCTTTTCTATCTAGGTAGAACTAGAAGTTGGTGTTATATATCCATATCATGGTTTTGACAAGAAACAAAAGAAGGAGTTCAAGGGAAAATCTCAAAACAATAGTGAAAGGAAGATATATGTTTCCTTATGCTCAAAGTGTGGAAAGAAGCATGGTAGAGATTGACTTAGAGGGACTATAAAATGTTTCAAGTGTAGAAAATAAGGTCATCGAGCAGTTGAGTGCTGATGTAATAGGAAAAAGGTTTTTAATGATGTGAATGGAGAAAAACTACAGAGAACACACCACTAACACTTCAATGCTATAAGTGTAAGGAAATAGGGGAATTATTCTAACCAATTCCCTAATCCAATGGTTAATGATGATCGACATCAACAAAATCTTAAGAAAAAAGGAAAAGTGAAGTAACATGTGATCACTTTTGGCGATTTTGAGTATGATAACAATGTAGTGGAATGGTTAAGTGTTTCTCTAATGGGATTTCAAAATATTGTTGTGGAATATCATTTATAGGGTTATGGAATATTGGAATATCTATGTATTGGTAAATTATGGTTTACCATTATTATATGGTACCGATAACCCTGAAAAGTGATTGAAATATTTTTAGAAAGCTCATGATATGCACTCATTGAATGAATAAGGAGATAATGATATGTTTGATAGTATTAATGAGCTCATAACTAATATAAGGACAACGTGATATTGTGGTATGAATTTTTAGGAATTTGGTATGTAGAAAGAGATGTCTTTTGACAACATTCATGTTTTCACTATGGTTCTACGGAGATTCCTATTGTTATCATTGTTTAAAGAGAATACATGATTAAGGTATTCAAATATTTGGAATATGACAACTATGAACTTCCAAATGAGATATGGGAGATAAATGTTAAGTTGATTTAGTTCACCTCCTTCTAATGGTTTATATTTTCAATTTTTGGTAGGATTGTAATGTTATCCATTTATGGATAGTATAAGTTATATTTCGTTTTAAGTTTGTTTGATTAATGTATTGTCTCACTATATGTGGACTTATGCATATTTGATAACCTATTCTAACCATTTTGTTGAGACATATGGAATGACCTATCATTATATTTCATGATCTTATAATATTTAATTAATGAAATATTCAACTTTGTTTCATTATATAAGAGTAGAAGTGAAAATTGTTCAAGGCTGAAAAAATAGTGATATTGTACCAAAATCAAGTATTTATTCTCATGAAAAATTCGTCATCATTAGAAAAAAGGATCTTGAAAAGAATGTTATCCTAGTAACTTCTTATTTGATGAATTGGATGGTCCATTAAATTATCACAAGTTTATGTCTTTCTAGTAGTAAACTCTCCCCAAACATTATTCTCTATCACTATCCTTCAGAACATGATGCTTATATTTTTCTTCCTTATCATGTTTTCACTTCCCACCTATTTTCTCTAATGTGGAAACCCAGTGATGAGTTACATTGGGTAACCATTACATTTCTATCATTACTTTTTTAAATGATGTCTTAGTATCATTTTTTATGATTTCGGTTTCCATGAATGAAACATTAAAATAGAAAACCATTTATAACCCCGATGAATTCCGATGGAGAAATTAATTTAAAGGGGGTGGCAGGGTAGAATATGACACCCATATATTTTATGAGAAATGTTCTTTTTAATTTCACTGATTTCTTGTTTTGTACGCAACACAAATATTATCTTTCGCTATACACAAAACCATATTACCTTGTAGTATATGCAACAATATTATTGGCTTGTGTTTCACAGAAGTTCAAGTTATTTTGATAGAATTTACTTCACACAAGAATGAGTATAGATTTTTTTCAATTTAAAAATGAAATGTGTTTTGATTATGTTATATGCAACACCACAGTAAGCTTGCACTAAACGCAACACTAACATGACTTTCCTTTCATGCATGAAAGACTTTCCTCGATAGCTTGCATGGTACACAATATCGAGTTTCACTAAACAATTATATATTATTAAAATATTATATAAACTATCCGTAATGAATATTATTAACCATATTTAGAATTTTATATAAAATTATAATTAATCTTACACATGCTATGAGAACAAAATCATTTTTTCGGATAATTGATGTTTTTTTAAAAAAAATGCAGTTTTACCACCTTTTGATGGAGCATCCATTTAAAAAATAGTTTTTCACACCCTTATAAGTTATATTTGATAAGATAAACTTCTTATTTGGAAGTGGTATATAAAAATTTCACTTTGGATAAATTTTTCATATTTTTATAATAACATTCATATTTTGATAAATAGTGAAATTACGATGAATTTTAATTAAAACATCTTTTTTCATCGAAATAATTTATATGGATAAAATAAATTATTGAATGGTTTTAAAGTATGAATACAATATATATATATATATATATATATATTACGACAATTTTACTCATTTTCATTACTTTTACATTGAATTCATATGTACAAACATTTCAATCTTTTCTAATGTTTTAAACAAAAACCCATTTTTTCGACAACGAGATTAATTTTAAATTAATTACGGAAACATATGTGTTTTTAATATGGAAAAATTTATTCCATATTTTTTATAATAAGGTTAATTTTTTTTAAATAGTTTCTTTTTTTGGAGATTATGATTAGTAACTCAGTAATTATTTTTTTACCATGGTTAAAGGGTAAATATGAATAAATATGGGTACAAAATAATAATATAAAAATATTAAACTACCCTAAAACATGTCATAATCCTATTGGATGAGATATGTCCGACCATGGGTATCCTTGGGTTGATTTTGGGACCCCATGTATTCACATGAATGTGAAAATAAAAATTTTTAATAATTAATTTAAATTAAAGATAATTATAACCTACGCTTATATCTTTACTAAATAGATTTTAATATGGTGTTATATAATAGATATATATTCCTATAAATATTAATTAGAAATATAAAACTATTTCCTACATAATTTTATTTAATTTATAATTTTTATACATTAGATAAATATATTTATTTATGACACAATTATGATGTAGTGATTTCCTCATGAATGAAAGATTCAAATAAATGAATTTATAAATATCGAAATAATTATAATTTAAATTTTTTATGATATATCCAAATTTTCTGGATGTAATTGAAAAATTAGAAATGATTTTATTCCTTTGGATAGATGTAATAAATATTTCATGAATTTTTAAAAAAATCAAGTATGAATAGTACCCAAAATTGACATAATTTATAACATAAAACATAAAAAGTTTATTAAATGATATTACATTCCTAAAAATTTAAGATTCATCCAAATGGATAATATAAGTACAAATAGTCCATAAATAACTTTTTTTGTCCTTTTACATGATATGGAAATTACATTATCCCATAATGTGTAAATAACATGATATCACGATAAGATTAAAAAGGGTAAAATAACGGTAAAACCAAAACGATAAGGATAAAACAAATATTCAAAACGTGTAAAAAAATTATTGGATGATGGGTATTAGAACCAAAATCTTATTATATTACTATTAAATAAGTTTTGTAACATTTTAAATCGAAATTTAATTTATAATAAATTAATATTTTGAACTTTTCTAAAGTGCCCCTATCCTCTCTTATAAAAGGGAACCTCCTCCCTCTTCTCATCACTCCATTTTGAGCCTTCAAGATCGTCAAAAACATGAAAATTTTTCTTATCAACTTACCTATTTACATTATATAGGTTATTTTCTTCTCAAAATACATCCTCTAGTGCCCTAAGAGGAAATTAAAGGAGGCACATCAAGGAAGAGGTAATCTCTTGTACTGTTTCTTTCAAATTTATTTCTTATTCTACATCATCTTATTTAGTTGTATTATTATAAAGTAAAAACATAAGTATGAATAATATAATTATATGTTATTATAAATATGAGACAAAACTATATCACCTTCTATCCATCCAACAAAAAATGAAATCACCATATGTGCGTACTTATGACTTACTGTCTCCACGTCATGGTGTAATATGTTTTTCACCGCCCCTTTACATCGATGGGTATAATGATAGAAATAATAAAAAAATATATGATTATTATAACATGATACTAATTCTGAGATACTATATACCATCCACTTAAATACCATTTAACCATTATGGTAACGATATCGTCACTCGTGCGTACGTACGGCTTGCAGTCTCCACGACACGATGAGATTCATTATCCATGTTAACCATTCAAGAATGACTATAAAGTATATATCATAAATAATAAAGAAATATATGAAAGAATAATGATACTGGATTTATATAAATATAAATATATATTTCATTTAATTACTTACATTCAATTTAATAAATAAATGAAAACCGCATTCATGCGTACGTACGGCCTACCATCTCCATGAATTGTGTATTCCATTCCATTTATTGATCTATTATATATTTTTTATATACTGAATATCCATGACATATAAATGATGTTTTAACTTTTTTAAATATGTAAATCATGATCTATTTAATAATATGATGAATAACAAGTCCAAACATGTATGATAAATGAAACGATTATTATCCAAAACGTTGCTTTAACATGGAATTGACAAATGAACGGGTAATATAAAGTCATAAGTGAATCATATATGATACCATAAATATTATTATGGTTCTGTTATAGGTTAATAATATGTTAATCCCTACTATTCAGGAGTTTCAAACACATATGGAAGAAATCGTATTTATGGTTAGGGATAAATTTTCCAATCTTGTTTTATCTGAGATTGTTTATTCGTAACTATCTACTAGGTATATATTTATTATCCATGTACATGTTTTCCAAAACTATTCGCATAAAATGTGTACTATTATTTTATGTATATTTAAATTCATTTTTACCCATTTTTAATTTTACTATACGGTTTGGAAGGAATCTTTCTTTTGATTGCCATATGATGTACTTTATGTCTTTTCTAGAAAAAGTATGAGGAGAATGCTTTTTTAACTTATATGGTATGATTGAGTTTTTACATCTTCATAACTCCTTATTTCCATGAATCTTTCTCTACAAATTTATAATTTTTTTTTGAACTAAATTCTTTTATTTTAAAATTGCATGACATTTTGAGAAAGGAAAATGTTTTTGAAAAAGAAAGGATATTTTCATCAAGAATTAAGTTCAAGTGATTTATCAAAATTATTTTCCATCTAAGAGGAATCTATTAAATAGGGTTATGTTTTTATCCCTATTATTAATATGATTTGACTTAATTAATAATGGAATGATCATTTATATGGGTTATGTTATAATGAAATGGTATTTAAGAAACCCATTTTATTTCGTGGGTTATGCTATGATGAATGATATTTGTTTTTCAGGAACATGTAATAATAATTACACTATCAGATTTTTGGGACCAATATCTACCTCCAATGCATTGGGTAATGATTTATATCTCATTAGATAGACATGGTTGGAATGGAAAGTAAATTCAGTTCAGTAATATAGGGCCAGAACGGTATGTAATCCCAGTTCAGTGATGGACTTCATCCACTATGATGATCTTGGTAGAAATTCCTTGACTACAATGGAAATCCTATTATGTGATTATTAGTTTACCACAATTACATGTTTTATGCCAATTCCATTAGATCACGGTTAATGTTCATTTATGATATATTCCTAATGTACTGTCACTATTTATTTCATGACTCGTGATTTTGATGTTTAATCTTTATGTTCATGTTTTTATGTTCAAATGTTTATGGGTTGTTTAATATCCTCCATGGTTACCCTTACTGAGAATCTCAGCTCAACCTTGTTATGTTTTCATTTCCCTAGGATAAAAATAAATGTTTTATGTGGGAAAAAAGGGGAAGATCATTATGGTATATGTTGATTATCTTTCGCCAAGTTAGAAGATTATATACCATGTTTCCAAAGACACTAAACAAATATGGTCTTGGGGAATCTTTTTTGGTCATGTATTATGTTTTCCTCAAAAGTAATGTAATGTATTTTACATCAATATTGGTTCTCTACATATACCAAGTGAAATATATTTCCCATTTCACAGTATATTCTCCTACTGAGAACTTTCTTGAATTAATCGATCATTGACTTTCGAGCTCCAACACCTTCCACCTACATCATGGTGATGTCGGGATCAGTTTATGGGATATATACTGATTTTGGGTAATTCTAATTCTTTGTGAAAGTATTATGAATTAATTCATTGATCCAATTCTTGAAAAAAATCTGAAAGGGTTCTCTATTAGCAAGAGACCTACTAATCATGTTAGATAAGTCACTAGGTCAACCCCTTCACACTCGTTCACTTATTATGTTCAATGATTAGATAATGTTATTTTTTCATGCTAGAGGTCCAAGGGTGAAGGTTCTATGCACAATGAATCATACAAATCAAAAATATAGTGCTGTTTCAAGTTCATACTAGTCCACTCTCTTGGAAGGATGACACACTACATGGGGCTATAGGATTCAGCCAGACATATCGCTAAACATTGGGTTAAAAAAAATTTCTCCATGTTTTTTAGGATATGGATCTCTTCATAACATAGTTTCTATACTGGTATCATGGTTTTCATCATTATTATGTAAGCCATGTTGTAATATGGGAAAAACTATCCTCCTAGTTATACCCACCCTCACTCGTATTTATGAGTCTTTGGGTCATATACATGATGGAAGATCCCAACATCAACTTAGTAGACCCTTCCATATTTTATATAAATGGTTAAAAGAACACTTTTGATGTTATAAATATCAGTATACTATAACGATTCCTTATTTCACCTTTTTCCCACGTTTCTCATCATTGTTATCATTTTCCTAACTTCCATGGGAATCAACAGTTCTATTATGTTGTTAAAGGATCTCACTCATTTTTCTTTTATTCATTATTTGGAACCTTTTTAAATAGTGATAAGTATTACTGAAGGAAATTTAGAAAAACTCACCTACATTGCCTTATTTCAAGATTTTATTCTAACTACTTAGATAGATAGGGTGGCCATTTTCGATCGTTATGCTCCCTATAAGCTTGAACCAAAATTTGGATGTCAATAAATAGTTTCATCCTTACTCTTAATTAGGATTAAATGGTATTAACAGCCGAACATTCTCCACCAACTATGGATAATGATGATGCATGAGGAATATGGAGTTGAAATATATTTACCTTTCGAGAATAATCAAACCAACTTGTTGTGTGGTTATGGAAAAAATGGGGGGAATACTATCCAGATGGGATGTTGGGGAATCTAATAAAAAGAGTACATAAACTATTGGATTCTTTGAGTTTCTTTCTTGATATGATTTACTCACCCATTTCCTTAGAATAAATTCATATGCCCAAAAATTATAAGAATTTTGGGGGAGTTTTTACTTCATATTCCTCTCATATAGGGATTGGTGCAGACCCAACATATTTTATTGTCACTTTTTACACCCCATTGACATTGGGCTCAATGAAATGGTGTTCGTAACATCACATAATGGAATTGAACTTGATGGATCATTCCCTGAAATTAAATAAGATTCAAGGATATAGTGTTTTCCCATAGGTGTTTCACAATTTGAAAAAATCCTTGTTGCAGAAAATGTGATCTTGAATTCTATACATGTAGTAGCGGGTGAATAGGTTTAGTGTCCCAGTGCTATCATAAAACATTAGGTCATGAAAATGTGGTCTTGGTTCCATGTTTACACTCTCGTCATGGAGAATCATTTCGAAAATATTTTTGATAAATTAGAAATCATTTATCTAATCTTCCATGGTTTAGGCATAGATGGGATTGATTACCTAAATTTACATGTCCTTATTCATCAAGTTGTCACTTCCTGAGAGGAATTGGATTCTCTTTAATGTGATCGTATCCATTTAATATTTCCAACAAGCATGAAAATATTTATAGGGTTTTGCTACTGAGATGCATCATTTAGCTATTGAGGAAATGCAACATTATGATTGGACCACTTTACATACTATAGATCTTTGAGAATATGAGTCTTTAATGGATAGAATGATGTCCCAAATATCATTGAAAAATATAGAGCTAAAATCCATTTGATAGAAAATTATTTTACTAAACACCATTATTAATAAAATTTATCCACTTCCCGAAGCTAATGTTAGTCATAGAACCAATATCGACCAATCCCTTAATTTCATGTTCTAGGTACTAGACAATCTGTTAAATAAATAAAGTCATGTTTTACTGTATTCATTTAATTTTATTCTCATTTCATAATAATGTTAAGGAGGGGCTCCCTAATGTGGACTTTTCTGGTCCCAAATTTTTTTCAATAAATGGAATTTTTTTTCTTAATTGTATATACATTTTTTTATTTCAATATTTTTATTTCACATCAACATGCAGTGTTTCAAAAACATAACACCAAGATAACCCAAATCATTTGTCTATCAAGTAACAAAATCAACTCCAATCATAATTTTTTTTTAACAATGTACTCTATTTCAATTTATTTTGGAATGGGTCATTAATGGGTATAGGTATGATTACAATCACTATAGCACAAGAGTTGTCTTGTTTGAATGAATGAATAATATTGTATTAGAATTTTTGAATATATGAATTGAAATATTGTGGAGGGATTTTTGTTGTGATATAATTTTTTCTTAGGTAAAGGAACTTAGAAATAATAGTTTTATTGTTTCTAGAGACACATAATAACCCCAGAAAACATTATGTCTCTTATGTTACCCCCCCAAACTCTTTCATTAAGTATTATGTGATGCAGAATTAGCGGGCATGACTCGAATTTTACTTAGGTCCCCCTCTATGGGTTTTCAACCTAAAGAGTTCTACGTAACTTTACATTGTAATTTTGAGGACTTTTAATCTGTACCAGTGCAACTGGTGATTTAGGTCGAACATATTAGACCATGAGTAATGGGGAAACGACTCTGGCATGGTTTTTAGACTGATAATTTTTTAAAACATCCTAGATATGAAGAGGGAAATTTTTAGTCAGGATCAATTTATTTCTAGATCTGAAAATATGATATGGGATAGGTATTCATGGAATGGCCATGTGGAATGTTTCAAATATGGGTTCCAGTGTAATGTGCTCAGGGAATATAGAGATAGAAAGGGTTTCTCTATGGGAAAAAGGTTCTTCTGGTAGACAAGTCTTTTGGGAGTTACTTATACAATGATATATTGGGTTATATCAATGAAGAGTAAAATAGATGTGTCCTACAACATTATACATTCTATTATAAATGGTTGGAGAAAGCATAGGATGATTTTGGGCATTCCTACATGCCTCGTTGTGATGAGAATAAATCCATATATGGTTCTTGGTGACCAACTCTCTATATTGTTCAAACTCAAATACATAGAGGGGAATTTTTCATGATATATGTATGGGCCTAGGATGAGGGTCCTAGGAATCACCATATGGATTGATGAAATAGAACCAAATCATACACAGCTCTTCAGGGTGATGTGGTGGATGACCAAAACCAGAAAGGGATAAGTCCTCGCAGAAAAATTTTGAAGCATTTGACAGTTTAATGTTTGCTGACCAGGAAGTGGACTATTCTATTAAAAATATTCTGAGAAGGATGTTGTGTTCTAAATTTTAAGGTTTTTTATATTTGAATAAAATATTATCATCTTTCCATTTCAAGGTGATCTGACTAATAATGATCAATAAATTTTAATGGGTGATGAGGGAATGTTTCAATCTGCAATCTATGTGGTTTTTGAAACTAAAAAGTGATATGGGACAGGTATGCATGTAAGGAATATGAAGCATGTTTGAAAAGTCATTTCAACCATGATGTTACCAGGGATTACGGAGATAGAATATATTAATGATGAGGATGAAGGTGCCTCTGGTTTAGAGGTCTTTTGGGGGAGACTTATGAAACTCTATACTAGGGCATATCAATACATATTCAAAACAAATGTGTCCTTTGGTATCATAAATTCTATTACCGATGTCCAAGGAAATTTTATGGATATCCTAATTTCACCTGGACAAGGTGTATGATGTGTGGAAGGAACACTACTGGTATGAAAGAAAATTTTTTATGCCAAAATAAAGCTAGAATGGGGACTATGTTCTCTATAATGGTCTGACCCATGTGTAGGTAAGAGACACAGTTTAAAAAATAAATTTGGTATGGGGCATAAGATCTAGGAATCACTACATTTCTCATTAATGTGAGAATCAAGTCACACATAGTTCTAGGATGGACTCCCCACATTGATCAACCTGGTGTATTGAGGATTTATTAAATCATATTGCAGCTAGGCTATGATGCATAATCTAATCATCACGAAATATCCTAATATGCTGGGAATCAAGCCGCACATAATTTTTGAATTTAAAATTCTCATCAAGGGTCTAAACCACATTTATAGGGGTAATTTATTGGAATATGTATTCATGAATAGGGTAAAAACCCACAAGGGCACTCCTTTTTAGATATGGATCATACGTAGAAGAATCAGTGGATATTAATATTACTAATAGGCTATGTTTTAGGATTCATGTGTCACTATGTATCTCATAAATGTGAGAATAAATCCGTATATAGTTCTTGTATGATGGGGTGGTGGGAGACTAACACCCAGGATAGTGATCCGTTAGAGTGGAAAACATTGAAACGAGTGATTTTATATCCCGTAAGATTCTTCCACCATGTTGTTTAATATCATGTCATAAATATGTTTGATGTTGTTGTTATGGTCTTGCATCCAAGACCATGATAACCTTGATGTGAACTAATATTTCTTAATCATTCATGAAATTATTTAAAAAATCTCTTAAGCCCAAGTGAGCTATGCTCGGAATAAGATACAAGCAGTAGAAATGTTTTCTTTTATCATACAGAGCCGATTAAAAAAGGATAGGGTAATTTTTATCAGTTGGTGGATGGACTAGTATGTAGGATTCGAGCATCACTATGTTTCTCATAGGGATTATAATCAAGACATAAGTAGTTCTAGGATAATATTAACATTGGATGAGTGGGAATTTAACCATTAAATTTAACTTCATTCAAAAAGAAAGAATGGTGTCTTGTAGTTTTAGGTCATATGAGTATGACTATAGATTTTGGAACTCATGAGTGGAATAGGGATTACCCAGAAAAGGATGTTTTGACACACTTTGGATGTGAAGAAAGAAATTGTAAATCATGATATTATGGGTTCTTGAGTCGGGAGTAGTGATGTGGGACACGTATGTAGGTAATGACAACATAGAATTTGTGAAAATCGATTCTCAACATGATGTCTCTAGGGATTACATGGATAAATGAGGTTTCTATTGAAGATGAAATTTCGACTGATTGACAGACCTCTTGGGAGTGACTTATGAAAGGCTAGACGGGGGCATACCAATTCACAATTAAAATAAATGTGTCCTCAGGAATCATAAATTATATCACCGATGGTTTTGGAAATCTTATGAGGCCATGGATATCATAAGACCATAGTGGGTGGTTTCTGAATGTAATGTGTTTGAGAACAAATAAATCATTTGGACCGGCATTGGTTGTGGAGTGTGAAGTTACCTACATAGAATTTTTGTTTGTTTGAATATATAAGAGGGATAATTTCCCATAAATTTTTTGAACCCAGAAGATAAGGTATGAGCATCACAATATATCACATTGTGATGATAATCAAGAAACATAGAGTTATGGAATGGGGGTGTGGTGGGAGACTAACACCAAGGATTATGATCCACTCAATAATGGACTGAAATGTTATGTTATTTTATATTTCTCAATAAGGATATGAACCATGCAATTATACATCATCAAGAAAGAATGTAGTCATGAAGTTTAACATCTTGCGACTATGATTTTAGGCTATATATTTTAGATCCATACATCTTATACAATAGTGTCTCCTAGTTTTAAGTCATACAACAAGTACCACATGTCATGCCTTTTAAGGTCATTCCACAAAGACAATTGGATGAATAAAAAATGAATTTATTAAGAAACATTGCATTGGTATGGGTCTTAAAAAGATATTCATCCATCTAGATAAATTAATAATATTCATTAGAGTGGACCTTTTTTTGGAATAAGGTCCCCACCACTTTCGTTCAAGATGTGGAGGTTTTTTTCTAATATCATCAAGGTCGTGAGGACCAGTACCAATTCTTCTTTGAGGAAACAGTAGAGGAAAACATTATTGTTAAAATCCCATGCTATATTATTTTGGTGTGACTCTAATAAATGAAAAGAATGCAGTCTTCTCTCATCAATTTGAACTTATTAATCCATCTATTTTTGATATTTCCTGTCTATGTATAGCTGATTGTAGTTAGAAACATGAAGGGAGGGAAATTTGACCTCAATGGGTTGGACTTCTTCTATCTCATATAATAGTGAATATGGGGTCTCCTATGTGGCGGTGTGGGTTACAATCTGATAATCTCAAAAGGAATATAAGATCTTTTATGTTCAATAATTTTTTTCTTTATCCACTATCATCTAAATTATATTTTTATGGTATTGTTAAAGTCCACTATTTTTCAATTAGTCGTTGCATGATAGTAAGATGAATATTTGGATTTGATATTATACTCTTGATACATATTTTCTAACTCAGAATAATGAAAATTGGTTCCATTAATTCTTTGTATGATAAGGGACTCCAAATATTCTAATGATATTGGATTTCACTAAGCCAAAAATTCTTTTGATCCTAACTTATTTTAGGTATATTGTTTCATCCCATTTAGGGAAGATGTCATTGGTAGTGAGGATGTATTTGAATTTATTAGAAATAACTATTGGAAAAGGTCATATAATATCCATTCCCCATATAGAAAATGGCCATGATTCTTTGTATGTGTGTATTAACTTTGAGGTTTGATGGTTGAAGTTAACATGTACTTGGCATGAAAGACAATTTTTGGTGAATTTTTTGCAATCCCACATCATTGAAGGAAAGAAGTATCCAAGCATCGGGATTTGATGGAAATTATTAAACCCTAATAAGTGGGAACCATATACACCTATATGTAATTATTTTATGAAAGAAATTGTCTCTTCTTCATCAATGCTCCTGAGAACGATTCCATTGAATCCCTGTTTATATATGGATTTCTAGTGATCTCGGCCATCATAGAGAGTAATGTTTGTTTCTAATATTTGAGTTATCACTTTTACAGCTCTTTCTTATAGGATTACATAATTTTGAAATTATTATACAATGGTAATCAATCAAATATTTAGAGGACCATCTATTTTAGGGATGATACTATCCTCATTGATTTATTTCCTGTAGACACAAACAAAAGATGATATCATTAAGAAGTTATTTTTTTTATAATTGTATCATCTTGGTTGGATTCACTATATTCTTAGGAAAAATTTACAATGCATCAACCTAGTAATTCTATGATCATCGGACATGAGTCAATGTCATCTCCGAGGGAAATTCACCCATCACTCCCTATACATAGTCAAGAAGGGGGGTTATCTTTTACATTATGATGGAATAATCATTTTTTATCATCTTTATTACCAATTCCAAATCACTTTTAACCTTTAAGTGGTTCTCTATCATTTTAAGTTCCATTTTTAGCCCTACGATGAGGACTTAACACTTTTCATCATTATTCATGACACCTTATGATAGTTGAAAAGAGTAATATAAGTCATCCTTTTCTAGGGAGGTGAGTATGACTCTCGACCAAACTTTATTGAGCTTGGGGTCTTCAACTCTCATCCCAGTTGGGATTTTGTATGTGTGATAAAATACATATCTCATTATCTTTAAAAGAGAATATATATTCATCAATCAATTCAGTATTCAATGAATTTTTTTGTGTATATTAATGTTTTCATGGAAGTATGCTAATACCTAGACTTTCACTAATATATAAGGCACGAACAAAATTTCAAACTGCTGCAAGAAGATCTCCTATAATGCCAATTTTCGGGTCATCATAGGATGGATGAGGATGTATTTTAGCGGATTGTTATGAGAGACCAAATGGACCTCATGGTGCGGTATTTAGTGTGTCAGTTTATTAACAACAAACATTAGTTCCACGTAACTCTTCTTGATATATGAATAACAAGTATTGGTATCAAGAATGGTTCATCTGAGATAATTGAGGCTTTTTTTACTCCAAGAATCATTATTTTGTGCATGGAAATCAACCAGTGATCATTCTAGGGATATCACATACAAAATGAGAAGCTTCACAACAAAAAGTAGCATCATCAATGGTGGACTCAAAGGATATTACTTGAGATAGTCCAACGCTTCCTAACAGTATTCAATCCACTAATATGTTGCCGCCTTTTCATTATCCTGTTGAATTTCAAGAACATTCCTATCATTATTACTATATAGAAACAAATATAAGAAATATTTTCCTATAATACATTCAAATATTTGAGGTATAAAATAGGTTACTACCATGGATGGACATCATCATATCAGGATAAACATTGATGACACAATTTCATACCATAAAGCCAAGAATCCTTCCTGAGGTAACTCTGAAATCTCACTTCAAGGAGTTCATTTTGAGGCTATGTTGCAGTATTTTTTTGAATATTGTTTCAATATTGGTAATATGGTCATAGTGTTGCTGAGATTTAACCACCATATCATTTAAGTAGAACCTTGTAGACCTTTCCAAAAAAGATTTAAAGATGTGATTCATCGAACATTGGTATGAAGTAACAGTATTTCTAAAGAAAAAGGGTATTACCTAATAGATATAAACACCTGGGGATATCTAAAATAATTTTATTTATCATCTGAATGGGTTATCGAGAAATATTTGTACCATGAATAACGATCCACGAAGGAAACGACCTAATAACTATTTGTGGAATAAATCAATGGTTCTATGATCCGAACTGGGAAATAATCTTTTGGAAAATTCTAGTTTTTATCTCTGGAGTCGATGAAAAAATTGACTTACCATTCTACTTATTTTTCAGGACTATGTTGGCTATCCATTTTAGATATTGGAATTCCTAGATGAAATTGACCTTGATGAGATTTTGAACTTCGTCCTCAATTTTAGAGGTGTGAGTCAAGTAAGTCCTTCTGGATGCTTGTTTATAACCCTAATTGTTTTTTGGAAATCACAGGTGGTGAGTGGACACCTCAGGATAAAGACCTAGATATTTTTATTTAAAGGGAAACATTCCATGATGTTTTTTTAAGAAGGAGTTATATACCTTTTATTCTTCAGAATACATATTCACACTAATCAATTTTGTTCATGGGTCCTCCTTTGTACGTAGATTTATTTTTTTGACATCCTCACTAGGGTAAGATACACATTCCTTGAATTTTGGATGAGCATACCTATGTTAGTCTTCCTCTTCCTATTAATATTCCTCTTACTCTTCACTCTTTGGGGAAGTGGGTGATTAAAGAATTTTTTCAGAGTTAAGAGAGGATCCAACTTTTTAACTTTCAAAAGATGAAGTAGCTTCCTTTGACCTGACTGAAGGAAGGGGTTTCATTGAATCTCTAGAGGGGGTATGGGGGGATATAGAATGATAATATCCACTCTCTCCTAGTGAAACAATGGTCTATTCTGATTCGGCTAGTGGGGAAGAAATTTGTTGAATCTCAGGGGATGTAATTAGTTCATTTTGACCTGAACCTTTACCACTATTGGGAGATTCAATGGCCTCTTCAGTTCATTTAGGATTAGTCATCATGGTTGATATCATGAATTTTGTTGAATATGCACCTGAATATTGGACCAATATCTTCAATCTAATTGATGTGTATCATGTACTCTACACTAGATAATTTGAATGAATTGACTAGGGTCATTTATAGAACATTTGAGGTAGTTATCCAAGAAACACTGTCAGTTATGGGTTGTTTCCTTTCCCTCTAGTAGAATCCCACATCAATATATTGTGAATCACACGATTCAAATGGGTATTTATCACCATGAGACATTCCAAGTTTACTATTTAAGATGTATTTTAGGCATTGGAGGTTTGATGATGGGAATTTCGTGTGTTGATGAAACCAAGGCCTTCCAAGAAGTAAGTTGAAGGTTGTATCTTAATAAAAAACGAAAAATTATCTGTCGGATATGAGGTCTCCAATTTGAGCCCTAATCATGATTCTTTGAAGGGGATTTTCTCTATTTTATCATAACCTTGTAGTGTTAAAATAGAAGGGGTTATGTTGTCCATGTGGTAGCCCAGTCGACAAAGCATTTAGAATGGGATGCGGTTGACTCCTGAGACATTATCAATGAAAGCGTGTTTTATATCAATGTCATTGATCCTTCTAGAGACATACAAGTGTCTGATGTGTCCCTATATAATAGAGTCTTTGTCATTTTCTATGAAATATATTATCATTTTGAAATTTTTAAAATCAGTTACTACATGATATTTTTCAACAGCAACAACCTGAGCTTAAAACTCTAGAGGGCTGAGTAAAGCCTCTATCAGCTCTTTTTGGATGTTTTTCGATAGACTAGGAGCTTCTGGTTTGATATCATGTTCTCCACTAGTGCCAATAGGTCTGCGTGATCACCGAGGTTGATCGGACAATTATACCCCCTATAATAGAACTTTTAGGACTATCAGGTTAGGCAGACCCCTAGCATATCTAGAGTTACTTTATTGCTTCTTTTGGGCTCTTTAGAGGGATCTACAATGATTTTTTTCAGCATAGACAATCCTTACAGGTATGTGCCCAGAATATTGAGTTCTTCCACGAATGCATCTCCCCCTATACTAATGGATCTAAAAGTCTCTCCCTTGGATTCTCCAATCTGGTTCTAGGAACGTAGGATTATATCCATATTCATTATCAAATCAAGGATAAATTTATTTAATTACATTAATGGAACCATAGATTAATTATTCATTTGATGAGGACTCTATCTGGTGAGAAAAGTCTTATAGTACCATTTGGTGGGGTGGTTTCATTACTTTTGGGGTTAAACTCATGAATTTCGAGAGGTTAGAAGATAAATTTTTCCTTGGTACATGTTATTCTTCTTACATTTGTTTTCTACTTTTATAGTAATGTTGTTTTTAAAAAAACTGAACTTTGAAGGGTAATAGTGATGACAAATCACTCTATGCCAAAATAGATGTTATTGGGGGCACATTTCTTTATTTTAACTATGTTGAAAGGATAACATGAGTTCATTAGAATAATATTCTTGTCATCCAATCACCAATATTTTGATTATTATTTCTTGTAACATCCTTCCATTCACCATCTTCCTCCAAAGTGGTAGGAGAAACACACACTACCTGTGCAGGTGGTTTTCCTAGGTTCACTTTCCCAGAATCAACCATATTTTGTATGACATGTCTAGAATTGAAAAAAACCAGGATGGTGTTCCTCAATATTCAACTAAGTGGTAAATAATGCATGTAATCATCATTATTGACTTGGTAAGGTCTTTTGGGTTTTGGTAGGGTTAAAAGGTTGTTTTCCAGGGCTACTAAGAAGTTTTCAGGGACCTTCCCATCTCAAAAGAAGTTTATATTGATCATATATTCTCTAAATTAGGATCATTTGAAATCTTTCCTTTCATCCCTATGAGTATACTATTGATTATTATACAATTCATGAGGAGGTAACACATGAGGAGGTGCATTCTTTGGAGTTAGAGCTAGAATAGTTTATCGTTTCAACATAACAATTACATCTTCTACACTTCCCATCATCTTCATTTAGGGAATCAGCATAGGATGTTATTTATCTTTGGTTATCAAAATATAATCTTCCAACCTTTTTTCTACTATTGTAAGATCCTAAAATCCACCTGGGTACTTTACTAGATTAATGAATGTTCATAGCTCATTGTGAATATTCTTAATGCAATGTCCCAGTAAGTCTTCACAGAGAAACCTCAAGTTCAGGAAAAAAGTCAAGATTTTCAATATAGAAATGAAATTAGAAATTCTCCCATTTTCTCATTGTTAAAATTTTATGATATAAAAGACTATTGTTTTCTCTAGCATAGAGCTAAAATGATAGTGGAATTATTAGTGAAGATCTTCCCAACCCTTGATTTATTTTTCTGGTAGACTGGTATACTGGTCAAAGGCTAATCACTCTAAAGTTTTCATGCAACATAAAGCTTATGTGCCTCTTCTTTCCCAAGGGTCACCACCATGGGCCACACCTTGACACGAAGTGCATCATATGCTATTCAAGATCCCTTAAATCATTGAAAGTTGAGAACATAGGATTCCAAATGTTTTGTTGGGGAAGAGTTTCACCCACACATTTAAGGAAAGACTTATTCTCCTATTTCACTGGTGTAAATCATCCTTACAAAGTTTCTAATCACCTACTAGTGTTTCGATAGTGTCAACGATCTTGAGAGGAATGGCCAAATGGGCAGGATCCTGAGAAAGGGGAATATAAATTTGGGATATTTGTGGCAGTTCTCCTCATACTCACAATGGGTAACCTATAGGGGTTGGTCTATGAGGAAGTGTCTGACCTATCTCTGGTTATTTACCTAATGGAGGGAGATCCTAATATTTTATCTTTTTGGGGTATAAATATATTGGTTGTTAGTAACCCCATGTTGAGTAGATTTTTTGGATCCATTTCAGCTACAAGGCTGAAACATTTTTGTTGGGGTACGTCAGCTGAGATCATTGGTTGAGGTTTTGCTGGAAAAACATATCCATTAGGGATGTTGCCTTGGTATAGTTCTACATTGAATTTTCTCAAATCCTTCATCTCTTACCCTGTGGAGAAAATATTTCCTCATGTGCGGGGAGTTAAACCATTTAATGTGGTGTGTAATATCTGTTCACATAGTTACCCTTTTATTTATAAGAAGATCAATGAGGAGGTAGTGGTGGAGTTGTCAATGGAATCCCTAAATTTATAGAAAGCCTTGTGTTTCGGGTATACTCACCTTATTCAATAATTTCATTCGGGACCGTATTACAAACATAAACCTCCCCCTCTTGTTCATCTATGCCACCTTCATGTTATTTAGCATCTGTAGGGTTGGTTCTAAAAATGTTCACCGATGTATAATGCATTGCAGAAATTTCATCATAATCTAAATGATAACAACTTAGATTGTATCATGGGTAAATTACAAAAGAAATATGATCATAATGTGTATTCATACCGTTGAGATATTTTTTTATCTACCATGAGGCATCATCCTCTCCTTCACTGGTCCTCTTGGAATCATGTGATGAAAGGTGATTCAAATTGAATCTCAAGAAAAAAAATATCGTGTGTTCTTATTAAGGAAGTAACATCATCAGATAGGATGGACATTGAGGGTTTTTTCTATGACGCTCCTCTAAAATAGGAAAAATCACATTCCTGGAGAAGGAGGTTTAGGTCAAAATTTCTCTAGTAAGGTGGGAATGGGCTGATTCTACTCTGTTTTCACAACTTATTGGGTATGATTTAATATATTTAAAGGTTGTGTTAAAAATTCCCCCATCCTTATGGGCTTTGATTTCTCCTGTATTATCATGGCTACATCAGTTGCAGCTGTTGTCTTGATTTTAAATTTTTTTTAGAATATGGGATGGGTGTATTATTTGATTTTCACCTAAGCCACCCGATTATAAAGATATTGGAATTGCATGATCATTGGATTCCCTTAAGTAGGAGACTTGGTCAATATTTTAGACTTACTGATAAATGAGTCTTTCAATGGCTCACTCTATTCAGCACTAATGTCTTTGAGAGTTATTATGGGATGATTTTCATTGAGGATGCCATATTGGACATGTAGAGCCTATGTCTCAAAGCTGGGCTGAAGTAAGGATGTTACATAATGTCACTTCAGGTGGTCTCTACTAATCGTGGAGTAAGGTGAAATTAAATTCCCCGTGTTCACCCCATACTCTAATATGAGCATCGAATGTGGTGTCGGTGGTAGTTTGATACAACTCTTTTGATGCATTGAGACCTGTGTGATGAAAGGCTTCTAAATGTTTTCCAATATTTTTGTGTTGTGCAACAAGTAGGTATTCTAAGTCGATTTGATGGTGTATCCCTTCTATTACCCTTATGTGTCATGTATATCCTTCTTAATGAAAGAATATTTTTTTAGATGATGAAGAGTATTCCCTAAATTCAGGGGGTTACAAGGACACATTTTTTTGATATTACCTCTAGAATAATGTATTGTGGATTTTCTAAAGGCCAGAACATGATTGGTGTGTTGTCTTTAGGTAACTATATCCACATTAGATATATATCTTCTTCAACTTTGTCAAGAGTCTTCTCAAATTGATCTAACCAATGAGGATATTTCCCTACTGATTTATTATATATAATAGTATTGGCAAGGATTTCACGTGTCACTTTGGAAGGTAGGCGATCCAATGGTGGTTCAGAGAATAATAATTGACTTATGATGTCTTTTGGTTGAGGAATAATGTCACTTGTCAATGATGAGGCATCAGGGTTTATTTGACTCATTTTACCATGTGCCTTGTCCTAGGATATCATTCTTATAAATGATTCGGCAAGGGGAGGGTCTTCTTGATGACATGAAGTGTCACTATAGGGAGGAACTTTGTAGTGAATTCCATCACATATTTTAATCCAACTACTAGTGCAATTTTTTTAGCATATACTCTAGGGGGACCTTCAGGGTGGACAATAATAAGGGGAGGTCCTTCTTGTTATTTGATCTTGTATCCACAAGGAGGGTTATAGTGGCACTCATCAAGAGATGGGTTCTAATGATCGATCATATTTTGGGAATGAAATATGATTTCACGGTAAAATTTATAGGGAGGACCTCCAGAATTAAAGGTAGTAATGTTGTGGGGAGGACCTCCACAATTGCGGTTAATATTTTAGTAATTTTTTAATAGATGATTAGAATCCTGATCCACCATAGATAAACTTCTGAGGGCTTTGAGAACACTATCATTGAGTAGAGTGGGATCAAAGAACAACTCTTCATTTTCCAATCACCCTTGGTGAGGCTTATTTCTGGATGCTCTCTTTCAGATGACTTAGACCACTTGTTGTGGATATTGGCTTTCATATATGGGGATCTGTTTGAGTTGGTCCCATGTTCTTGTCAGAGTTTCCTAATATATTTCTAGAATTTATCTAGGGATATATCCCTACCTTGGAGTGGCCACTGGGATGGAGCGATGACCTCTAGTTGGAACGAGGGTATCAGTCCAATCCCATTTTACATTTCTCGTGGGATTTGGCCCACAACCCTCCTACACTGTAGAAGGGATATATATATGTTTTTTATAGTGAATATCATATTATATTGATGAGTCACCCTAATTGCTGGGATAGATTTGGGTGTCCACCCTTTTACAACAATCTCTACCATCAATATACCTTGGTAGGTTTTTATGATGTGGGTAGGAATTTGCATCTACCCTTTCATCATTGTTAGGATATACTAAGTTACTTTAGTGGCCTGAATTTGGATATGTACTCATTTTTTTGGGATAATGGGTGTGGCCCCGCTCTTTTTCTCTATTTCTTATTGGTATTAACTAGCAGTCATCGTGTGACAGGTAGAGATATGGGTTTTCCCCTCTTTTTTGTTGTGATTCGCCTGTTAGTTTCTCTAAATGCAAAAAAAAATAAGCTATCGGGCATGGTGGATTGGTGAAAGTGTGTGCGTATACTAAAAATTTTCCATTTTATTTTACCATAATTCTTTTATAGAGGGAACATAGGTATGAATTATTTCATTGTTGCTTGATCGTTGCCCTTGTAGGGATATCCTGAGTTCCCGAGACTAAGTGACTTGGGATGGAATCCTGAGGGTAACACCCATATCATGCTCAGGGATCGATACTGCATAGCATTGGTGATGGAATCTGGTGGAAGGAGCCCCATGGTAGGACACCTGTGTTGTTGGGATCATTTCATTGGTGTACTCTTGATCATCTTCCATTTAATAAAGGAGTAATTTGTTGTTGTGTTCCAGGGATAGGATCCCAAAATGATTTCAACCTGTAATTGGTGTTGTTGACTTCTGGGATACTAGTCATCGCTGAGCGGATGGTTGGTGGAGATTTGTGAGGTAGAGGGATTATCATGAGGCCTCCAGAGTATGAACAGTAACATTGATGTGGTACTACTAGATCAACGTGTTTGATACATGGTGTTGAAGGTGCTGAGTTGGTGACAACATCCCCTGATTGGATATGGATCCTAACTGTGCAAAAATTAAAGTATATGTCTATTTAAATTGGTAATATTATATTTGAATTGAGGGGAGTTCTAGTGAAATTGTATTGAAATATATAAAAAAACAAAAAAACCACATAAACGCATAATCTTAATAAGTGAATTCATGTGTAATCAATTGTTTTAGATTCGTGTTTGGCCTAATTTCATTTTTTTGTGAGCATGAAAGAGGAATGGAACGTGGGAGACACCATCATTTTATTTAAATATTTCATATTGGGTTCTCCATTTTTATTTCATTATCGAAAACGACACGGTATTTGAATGGTGTTTTTTTTGTGGTGGTGGAATGACCCTTCACGTCAGACACACCCTTTCTAGGTGGTTTCCAATGGGGTTTTCTCTTGGAACTGGAAACACTCAACGGTTCCATTAATGAATATGTTTCACAATCCTAATTTCAAATGACATTATTTCATTGGTAAATGAATACATCAATTATTGGGGACTCACATTGGCCAAGAAGATGGGTGTTTAGGCTCATCGAAACTTTTTTAGTGTAATTATTACCTACATTGGGACTCTCTTATTGATTTAGGACATATTCTTGAATCCTGTATCAATACAATATATAGAACGAGTCACCCTTATATTAATAATAAATAATTAGAAAGTATTGGATTTATAATAGTATATATGTATCTGAGTTTTTCCATCATTGGAGACAATTGAATGTATCTGAGGGTCTCCGTTGATGGTACCCTTTTGTAAACGGATAAGAGATTCTCATTCTATTTATTATTAAGATGATGGATTTATTCCCTAGAGTGGGCACTCATTAATTTATCATCATCCTCAAATATGGGTATAATGAACCTAATTTTATTTCATATTTAAACATGATTTATTACACAAACATTCAATTAATATAACTCAGAAGATGGAGATTTTTAGTCTCTTTAGGGCGTAGTAACATTACATAACACCTTAAAACAATAAATACACATCTTTATTGAAAACATCATTTACATGACCACAAAATTCTTTCATACATAGCATTGTATAGGAAAACGTGAGGACATACATAAGAAAAGGGTGTGCTATAAAGCCCAATGAGGGAAATAAACATGCTATAAAATATTGAAGACAACACCTGTTAGAAAATAGCCATATCAATGAATCATAAACTAAAAATAAACATAAATTCATGATATAACATGATAATCATAACATCGAAATGTGGAAGAAACATAAAACATTGTATCATAGGTAAAGGCTAAACTGCCAAGAATTCATATTGGACAATGTATCATAAAGGGATCAGGTAATCCCATATCCCAATATATCGTATCATGATACTAATAATTACCCAATTCATTGGTGCACTATCAGGTCACACCCTTCATAATCATTTTAACTTAATTCTTATGTGTGCCACATACATCATAAAATATGGATTCATTCAACATCATAATTTATTCTACAGACAAGAAATATAGAATACATACATGAATTTATTCAATAAGCGAGTATATGTGTATAAAGTTAAATACCCTTGATAGATGAATGGGTATGGTATTCACTACATGATAATTTTTTTATGGAAAATTGTTGTGCAATTGCAGTAGAAAAATGACATCATATGGAAATTCATAAAATGGGTTTATGAGAGAGAAAGAGGTATCTCATAATCTATACAAGAAATTTAATGTAATGGGGTCATGTAACATAATATCCAAAAATAGAAAAATATTTTAACATGCATAATATAAAAGAAGCACTTTAATGGGAATGAGGTGAGAGACATACCTTAAAGAATTTTGGCATGTTAACGAGTGTATATAAAAGATCATTACTCGCTTAATGAGAATGGATGGAAGCTCTAATAATTTAAAAATAAAATTGAATTTAACATTATTATGTATGATCACGTCAAAAATTATTCTAATTAAAATTAAAAGGCATATCACAAAATGAGTTCTTGATAAAAGAGGAAACTGAAAGATCTCTTACGGAATTTTGGAATTGTAACGGGTGGGCTTAAAGGATCATAGGGGGGATTAATTGGAGTGAAAGGAATATACAATCATATATAAATATAATGGATATAAAGGAGGTATATAATAACATATTCAAAGTCAAGAAAATGGAAAATAAATGACATGATATAAAAGAGGTGCTTTGGAGAAAAATGAGAGAGGGGATACCTTACTTGGATGTGTGATCCCAAATGTTTGGGGGAGGCTTATTGGGAGCTTGGGAAACTTTGGGGGGACTTTAGGGTGTATATGGCTAGAGGGTTGTCAATATTTAAAGAGATTGAGTGAAGATAAATGGGATCTTTGGTGGTTATTATTGGAAAGGTGGGGGAATTCTTCATTATTTTGGATTTGGACACTACACACTAAAATATTCAAAACAAAAAACCATCCCATGGTTTTTTACACGATTTATGGAAACGGAGAGTGCTATAAATTATCTTATATGAAATATTAATGAATATATTAAAATATTTCCCTTTCTTATGTAGAGGTGACTCGCACTTTCAAGGAAATTATTTTAAAATCTTAAAATATTATATATGTCTTGTAGGATTAACTAAGGCATTATAAAATAAATTAAAAAAAAAAAATTACATTATTTTAAAGGAAAAACATATATTATACCTAAGATACCTTTTATAGTATTTAATTACAACATTATTGGGTGATTTTGATGTCATAAAACACATTATATATTTATACGGTATTTAATTTTTACCAAAAAATTAGAATGTCTCATAAAATTATAAAAAAATCACTATTAGATAATTTTGACATACTAATTCCAACCATAATATTCATTTTATCTAAATAATTTTCTAAAAATGTGAAATTTCACTATTAAAATAATAACTTATGTTGATAATTGATAGGTTTTGACAAAAATAGTTTTCAAATCATAATAAAATTAATATTTACCTTCATAAAAATTATATGTTCATCTATATTTAATAAAATTTATTTACTAGTTATATTTTATTAAAAAATTATTTAATTAAAAAATCCCTTAACTAATCAAAATGTATTTCTTAATTGAATTTTTGTATTATCAAAAAATACAATTTCTGCTTTAAAAATAATTTACATAGTAACAATAATAGAATGAAAGTATAATCATTATTCTATAAAAAAAATAATGAACTTAATCATTATGATATGGTCTTGTTACATATCCCTTTATTAAACCAGCATACACCCCATGAGTAAAGTGTGTGATGGTGGGGCTTTCATGGGGTCGTTCGGTGAACATGGTTTGGGCTATGATCTTGATGAGTTTGAACGTCACCCATAAATGGTTTCACTCATGCTTAAGTTGTTGGATCTCGGCTTGGGATTTGTCTTGTGTAAGGACCATAAAGGTAATCTACCTTGGATTCTTTGATAAATGGGATTCATGGAGAATGATCCTGTAGGTTGAGGCCATCACCTCTATTGTGTATGTTGAAAGGATTTGTTAAAACCCTATATTAATACTAGTCATGTGATAAATGTTAAATGGATAAATTATCAATGGTAATGATACTTAATTGTTATTTAAATCTAATTGGATATTATAAAACAAATAGATTTCATATATTTTCTATATCCATTTTTCAAAATAAGGCATTTAGTTAAATCAAAGGGGAAATTTCAATTATCATATTATGAGTCATTACAATATTCCCCCTTAAGAAATTTCACTTTTGAAATTTTCATTTCCCACATTAAAATATATGTGAGGAGCTTTGTTTCAACACCTCCTTAAGATCCCATGTTGTTTCTTAAAATTTTTGGTTTCTCCAAAACACTTTGACCAGATGTATTGTCTTATCCTATAGAACTTTTTCTCTACGATCGAAGATCATTACATGCCTCTCCTAATAAGATAGGTCATTTTCCAATGGTACCATATCTAGATTGAGTACATGAGAGGGTTATATAATGTACTTTCTCAATAGTGATACATGGAATACATCATGTACTTTATATAGGTTATGTGGGAGTGCTAGTCGGTAGGCCACCACTCCTATGAGATCAAGGATCTCAAAATCGATGATGTATCTTGGAGTAAGATTTCCCTTCTTCCCAAATCTCATTACTCCATTCCATGGAGATATGTGGAGGAATAACATGTCTCCAACATCAAAATATAGTTCTTATCTACAATTATCAGCATAGATTTTCTATCCACTCTGAGTAGCCTTGATGTCCTACTGAGTGGTCTTAACCTTCTCCACTATTTCCTCATCCATTTCAAACCCTAGCCAGTTTGGTTTCCCAACATCATCCCAGCACGTAGGTGTTATACACCTATTCCCATAAAGGGCTTCATAGGTAGAAATTTGGATTCTTCAGTGGAAACTGTTGTTGTAAGAGAACTCATCCAGAGGAAGATGTTTATCCCACCCACCATTGAAGTCCATTTCATATGCTTTCAATATGTTCTCATGTGTTTGGATTGTATGCCCAGATTGGCCATTAGTTTGAGGGTGATAGGTCATGCTAAAGTTTAACATAGTATTTTGGTCATGTTGGAGACTCTTCTAGAACTTATAGTTGAATCTTGTATCATAATGATATATAATCAATAGTGGTATACCCTGATGCCTTAATAATTAACTAATGAATTTCCATGCAAGTTGATCCAATGATAAATCCTCTCAAATCACAATGAAATGCGTAGTCTTCGTAAACTGATCCACCACAACCCAAATATAATTGTTTTCTATAGATGTTATACGAAGCCCTATGACAAAGTCCACGGTGTTCTTTTTCTATTTCCATGTAGTTATGGGTAATGGTTACATCACCCCCTTATATTTTATCCTTTCCACCTTCACTTTCTGACATACAAGACATCTTGATGTATATTCTACAGTCTCCTTGTTCATATTTCCCCACCAATAGTGTTCTCGGAGATCTCTATAAATCATTGAACTTCTAGGGGGGATAGACATGGTTGAACTATGGGCATCATCCAACATCTCCACATTTAACTCGGTATTTGATAGTACACATAGTCCTGACCTAAATCACAAAACTCCTTCTTCATTAACAATGAACCCCAAGTATTTCCCTTCTCTAATAGTTCCACATTCTTATGAATTTCCACATCATCTCTTTCAACATATTTCAACCTCTCTGGATGAGACGATTAAGAATTAATCTATGAAAGGATTGATGATGTTCCTTCCATTATGATTCTCATGTCCATCCTCTTTAAGTCTAAGAATATCAGATCCTTCTCAATTATCATCAATAAAAGTGTTGTCATATCCTTTATTCATAGAGCATATGCCACTTTAATGGATTTCCTAGAATGGTAGTGAATTAAGAAAGCATAGTCTTTGATCAGCTTTAACTATATTATTTGGTGCAAATTCAACTCTATCTATGTGAACATATAATTGAGGCTTTTGTAATCTATATATATTTCAACTTCTCCCCAAAGAGGTAATGTCACCAAATTTTCAAAGTGAAGATCGCTATATCTAACTCCAGATCAGGTGTTGTATAGTTATTCATATGATATTTAAATTTTCTTGAATCATAGGAAATGAATTTTTCATTTTTCATCAATACATAGTCCAGACCCTTCTTCGAAGAATCATTGAATACCATAAAAATATCTCCACTTGTGGGTAGTTTGAGCATGGGTGTAGTGACAAGCCTACTTTTAAACTCATTGAATCTCTCTTCACAGACATTACTCTATGGAAACATGATTCCCTTATGAGTAATCTTGGTTATAGAGTTTGACAATCATGAGAAATTTCTCACAAATAGATGATAATACCCAACTAATCCACGGAAACTACGGATATCTGTCATAGATTTTGGCATCATTCATCCTTTAATTGACTCAGTATTTGAAGGTTACATAGATATCACATTTCTTGTGACGATAACATCCAAGAAAGAGACTTCCTTTTTCTAGAAATAACATTTTTCGTACTTGGCATAATGATTTTTTTTCGTAAGGTCATTAGAACAGTACCTAAATGCTCCTCATGAAACTTTTACTTTTAGAGTATGTTAGAAAAAAAATCAACAATGACTACCAATTTTTTTGAGGTAATATCAAAATACTATATTCATCAATTCCTTGAATATTGTTTGAGAATTAGTGGTTATGAATTGCATCACTTTGTACTCATAGTTCTCATACCTTTTATGACATGTAGTCTTGGGGATATCCTCTTTCTTCACCCTTGCATGGTAATATCCAGAATGTAGATCCAACTTGGATAAGTATTGAGCTCCACGTAGCTGATTGAAGAAGTCATCAATTCATGGAAAATGATACATTTTCTTTATCATGGTTTTTTTGAGCTCAAGATAATCAATACAATGGTGCATTAACCCATCCTTCTTCTCAAAGAAGAGGACTGGTGTACCCCATGCTGAAGTACATGGGAATATAAAAACTTTATCAATATTTTCATATAGTTTTTTATTTAGCTCCTCATGATCCAAAACATCCATTCTATATGGATTTTTATATATTGGAAATTACCGAGGTATAAGATCAATTGAGAACTAAACATCTCTTCTATGATGAAGACTAGAAAATTCCTTGGGAGACACATCAATGAATTCCCTCACAATAGGCATGTCTTCAAGGATGGTTCCTTCTTTAGACTATATCATATGAGAAAGATACACATTCTAATATGGCAATAATATCCATTATTCAGAAGATTGTGCTAAAGATGATTTGTCCTCCTCCTTGCACTTTTATAGAATAGGGGGTTGATTTTCCAAATATAGAGTGATTTCCCTCTCACAGAAATTTATGTTGGCTCTATATAAGGAATGTCAATCCATGCCCAAAATTGCATTAAATTCCACCAAGGGAAGTATAAAAAGGTTCATTGGGATGATAAATCCACATATTCAGACAGGGTTGGAGTTATATACATGGGAAGCTATAATTTCCCCATTTTCCATTTTCACAAATATCTCTAATTACATTATTTTTGTGGTGATTGGATTGTTCTACTAATAATTTAGGATATAAAAGAATGCATATGACTGTGGACGGTAAACATACATTTTACTTTTTAATTATGGTTATACTTTATCCAATATAGTCATAGATATGAGAACTTTAAACTATTAATCACATAATGGGAAATCTAATAACATTAAATGGATAACTTCTAAATTACATTTACCTCCCTATCTTATGCATTTCTAGGATTCTATCTATGTTATCCATGATCTAGTTCCTATTGTATATTCTTATGAGAATATTTCACTTAATAATGGTTCTAAATAAGATTATGAATTTAGCAAAGAATATTCCTTGGGAGTGTCAAACCAAGAGTGCAACAAGGCTTGTTTTCATTAACCAGTCCCCATTCGAGTCTAGCTCCAAGTAGTGTTTTTCGGTTTTACCCCTAGATATATATGTGCCAGAGCCACCTATTTTTGTTCATATCCAAACAAAGATGCATTTTCTTGATAAAATAAATACTCTATACTCACCAAACTTTATTGATTATTTTATTATACTTAGTACTATCCCTAATTAATTCTCTATTGTTTTCTAATCATAATTCCAAAAATAACTAAACCTATCCTCTTATACCAACTATAACGATCATCCTCTTTATTTCACATTTAAACATGATTTATTACATAATGATGAAATTAATAAGACTTAGAATATCTAGAGGTATATTGTCTTTGCGGCTTAATAACATTACATAATAACTTAAAACATGAAATATACATCCTTATTGAAAACCACTTTTACATGACCACAACATTCCAACACACTTATAATTGTATGGGATAATATGAGGACATACCTAAGAAAAGAGCGAGCTATAAATCCCATTAATGTAAATAAACATGGACTAAAATGAATAACACAAAACATGTTATAAAATAGGCATATCATTGTAGAAAAAAGAAACATGAACATTAAGGCATGATGTATCATGATAATAGTAACATGGAGATGTGGAAACAACTTAAAACATTGTATCATAGGTTAAGGATAACTACCAAGACATCATATTGTAAAAATTCCCATAAAGGAATCAGGAAAACCCATATCCCATTATGTCATATCATGAAACTAAACATCACCTAATTCATTGGAGTGCTATCAGGGCGAACCCTTTTTAATAATTTCATTCTCATTATTAAGTATGCCACATAGATCATATAACATGGATTCATTTGACATCATAATTTATTCCATGATCAAGTAATGTGGAATAAATAAATTAAAGTCCTCAATCAATGGAATAAATTATTTTATAAGTCTATGGTCTGAATATATTAAAATATTTCTCTTTCTTATATGGAGGCGAGTCACACTTTCCAAGAAATGATTTTAATACCTTACAATATTTTATATGTCTTGAAGGATTCACTAAATCATTATAAAATAAATAAAATAAACCTGAAATGACATTATTTTAAATGATAAAAATATATTTTTCTGAATATACCTTTTATAGTATTTTATTACATCACTATTGGTTCATTATAATGTCATAAAACACTTTATATATTTATACGGTATTTAATTTTTACCCAAAAATTCGACTGTTTTAGAAAATTAGGAAAAATTCACCATTGTGTAATTTTGAAATCCTGATTATTAAAATAAAATTCATTTTAGTGAAATAATTTTCTAAATATGTAAATTTTCACCTTTAAAATATAAACTGACATTTATTGGAAATTTAGTGGTTTTGACAAAAACATTTTTCAAACCTTAATAAAAATAACAATTGAATTCATAAAACTTATACGATCATTTAAATTTAATAAAATTAATTTTATAATAATAGTTTAATAAAATATTATTTAATTCAAAAATCCTTTAATTCATCAAAATATATTTCATTAATGAATTTTAATATCAAACAAAAATACTATTTTTTCTTTAAAAATTATCTAGAAAGTAACAATAATAGAATGAAATTATATTCATTATTCTACACAATAATAATTCCCAAAATCATAATGTTTGGTTATTGTTACACATCCCTCATTACACCCACATACACCATAAGAGTATAGTGTGTGATAGTGGGGATTTTATGGGGTCCTTCGGTGACTAATGTTTAGGTTCTGATCTCGATGAGCTTGGACTTCTCCCAAAAACGGTTTCTCTCATGATTAAGTTGTTGGATCTCATATTGGGATTGGTCTTGGTAAAATCCCTAAAATTCTATATACCGTATAATATCTGATAAATGGGCTTCATAGGGAATGATTCCATTTGTTGAGTCCATCACCTCATTTTTCTGTGTCGAAAGGATTTGATAAAACCCAATATTTATAATAGTCTTGTAATCACTGTTCAATGGCCATATTATCAATGGAAATGATACTTAATGGCCATTTAAATCCATATGGATATAATAAAACAAATGGTGTGTATGTTTTTTCTATATCCATTTTTCAAAATAATACATTTTATTAAATTAAAAGGAAAATTTCACTTATAATAGTTCAGGTCGTTACAACAGGGGTTGTTTTGATGTCAAGATCATACCCATGAGATGGGCTTCCTACATTTCCTTGTGAATGGAATCAGAACCCACATAGTTTGGTGCCACTTAATTAAGAACTTAATACCTTTCAAGGATATGTGTTGAGGATTAAAATGTGCAATTTAATGAGTTGCAGTGAGGATGTTCAGACGAATGGTGGCTAGCCAAGGGCTAGTGTGGGGCTTATGTCGAAGCGGCCTTTGTGGCCTCCTAGGTTGTGGAATGATCTTATTAGGAATGTATCCCTGTAAGGATGGTGGTGAAAGGGGGCTATAATGAATATGGACCTTCGAGTTTGATATGACCCTGTTGGGGATATGGGCCAAATAAGATTAAGGTTTATTAGGGGGGGTTTGAACCTCATATTAGCTTCCTATGTATCCCATTTGTATGGGAATAAAATCTCACGCAGTATGGAATGATGAGGATTACACCTATGGAGGAGGAACAAGTTTGATTCATCGAGAATATGACCCTTTGAAGTGGTGATAACATAATTGAGGATTGTACCAAACAAATTCCCTAGGAAAAGCTAGGGGAAGATCTGGAAAAGGACTCTTCATTGAGACAGGTATTTGATCATGTGAATTTATATAATCATCACTATCCTCAAAGCCCATGTGAGTCATGCTCTATGTGAGAAACAATATGAAGTGGAAGATCGTATAAAATGAAAAATCTCATTGATCTACTGGTTGATGAGGGCGTGGCTACAGAAGGTTGGGGAATTCATTGCATGAAAGAATAGGGGATTACTTCAGGAGGGATTTCCTAAGAAAAAACTCCTCTTATACTATTTTTATGGGTGGGAAAGGTAATGGGAAGGGTGAAAGACAACAATAGTGGATTTTCATATAATTTTCTTCCCATTTCCAGCAACTGATGTCACCTCCGTATTCGAGAATCCATCAAACACCACCCTTAAGAATGGGATCCCCATTATGATGAGAATGCATGGTTGTGAACATTATAAGATCCCTATCACTAAGGAGGTTAAATGTGGGGTTTTCAATACCATGGTAATTTAATAATGGATGGTGGACATGATAGTGTCTCATGTTCTTAGTTCAACTAAATCAGGTGGTCATGGGGTGTCTTAATGAAAGCATTCTCAGGTTCTAGTAAGAGAGAAATAAAGTTATTTGGATAGTTTGTGAAGGGGTCAATATGGGGAGGAATGCTATCCAGAAAGAGGGTAGCAAGACTGTAAGGGAAAAATACCCTAAAGATACCCCATCCCATACACTGATCTTTACTATCTTGGGTGGGAAATTATGCAGGGTACTGTGAAGGGTTCTACTTCTTGGTGAGCTTTTATGAGCACCAGGGCACCCTTTGTGGGTTCCCAGATAGGAACTCTCCTGAGGGATCCCTTTGTGGGTCTCCTTTACGGTATGTGGTATGTAAATTAACTAAATGAGTATTATCTATTTTTCTTACCTATATTTTTGTACCTATTTATTTGGAGACAATGTATTTATAGGGAAGGTAAATAACCTTTTTCCCAGGATACCTGGTTGGCCACAAAGCATAATAGGCCCCATGTTGTTAAGTGAGAAAACCATACTATTTTTTGGTTTCAGGGTGTAAAAGGACTCCTCATGGTACAAAATAAAAGGTAATTTTCAAGGGGTGACAATTCACTAACGCATCCCACAAGCGATTTATTTTTGTTTGCCAGAGCACCATGCGATGCGGCGATCCCGCATAGCGAGTGCACTATGCGAGTGGAATGGGCTGCTTTGCAGTTCATGGTTACTTTATCAATTTTTAAACTCCAATAATATATTTTCTATTCAAAATTTTGGCCTTTCAATTTTATTATAGGTTTTATTGATTTTTTTGGGACTAACAGTAATTTTCATTATGAAGTGATTTTTAACATGAAAAAATTATATTCTTCATATGAACATGCAATTTTGGAATATTAAATGACATTATATATAACATAAATTTAATATTTTTTCAATTAATAATTGTGAATATATCACTCTAATGTTTTTTTACTATATTATATGATCTTTTATCAAATAATATTTTTTTATTTAAATATTTATCACGATGATGATAGAGTGATATCAAGGGTTTGTTATAGTCTTAACATGATGAATTATTACCAACATTAATAATCTCAATAAATATTTTTTTTGTGTAGATGAATTTTGATATCTAGTATCCATGATAGATAATTATTTTTGAAAATATGTTTTTAATTTTAAAAATAGAGTATTTTCTTTTAAGGATATTATTCTTTTTTTCGGAGCACAAAACACTTGTAATTTGAGTTTGTTTTTTAATCACTTTTCTCAATATATATGTGTTTATATTTGTCTATTTTGTATAAAAATATTTAAATATTCAGTTCATTTGACGTAAAAAATAGTTTTTTTATTTTAAACTTCTTTCATACATTTTAAATTTTGAACAAAAATCCTATATATGTTGAATGTAAAAAAAATATAACTTCCATTATATATAAGTTTTTTGAATAAAATATTCAAAAATTTGTTAATTTTAACATGAATTTGTTTCTATATCTGAAACCTTTGTAATTTAATTTTTTTAAAATATAAATTAATTTCTATTAACATATTTTAATTTACTTTTTAAAAAAATAATTGCTTTAGAAACATATAGACATGATTTTATGAATTTATATTTCTTCACTATATTAATATTTAGATATATATAAAGGCTTTACTGAAAATAAAATATTTAATTTATTATTTTTATAAGACATGATATGTTTTTTGTTTTATATATTGATAAATTAGTGTATAAATATTTTTTAACGATTTCAATTAATGGTTTGTAAATTGTTTATTAATTAATTGATTTTTTATATGTTATATTTAAAAATATTGATATTTATTTTTTTAAAATTTAATTTATGTGATGATTTTTAAATAATAATTATTAATATTTTAAAACATTTAAAATTTATTTATAACATATTACATGCATTAAAATATTTTTATTGATTTATTTTTAAAAAACATCATATATATATATATATATACGATCGGGGGCCATTCTATTCAATAATGCATTCAATACCTATCGTTGGGATAGTTAAGAAAATGTGCGTGTGCCACATAAATTGTGATCATAGTGTTTCCCAACCAAATCACATCACATAGTCTGTTGGCTTCCATGAGTGGGTGTCACACCTAGTTTTTTTGTCAAGTCTTGGTTTTTATCTAGTTCATTGGAAATCGTGGTACTTTTCATGGGTTTTGGGTGAGATTAATGCTGTGTTTAGAAATTCCATATATTTATAATCATCCTACAATGGTTTACCCGTATCGTTTTTGGGAGTTTATGGAGAAAATGGTAGTTACATTCAGATTTTGGCCAACCGTGATCCCATTTCACAATTTTAAAAACAAAATTTGTTTCTTTTATAACTCCTTAATTTTATAACATTTTTCACTAATTCTACTTCCCAAATTTCCTCCCATGACATTTTAAAACCACCATATCCTTTTTGAACCCCTTAAGAATTCATAGTCATGGAGGGCCTTGGTCATTTATTTAAGTATTGGGCCATCGCCTAAGCCTAATTCCATTTTAAAAAACATAATTTGTTTCTTTTAGATCTTATTCATTTTTTTTATATTTTTCAGTGATTCCACCTCTCAATAGTGACCAAGAACACTAGGAACACCCCAAAGTTCCATTATCCCTCTTTGGAGCTCATATGATCCATGTATTAGGGAAACATTTCTAAAGGATTCTCATATCATCAAGATTTGGTAAGGTAATTTGTTTCTTTCATGAATCATTGTTTTTTATCTTTTCCCCCAAAATATTCCTTCCCTGGTTCTTTCATACCTATGGAGCCTCTCCAAGAATTTCAAATCTGTTCCCCTTCCTCTAGGGGTGTTGATATAAGGGTAGATGAACATTTCTATAGTTTCTAAGGTGAGATTCCTTCTCCTTCCTCTTTATTTTGGTTCCTCTTCTTCACCTATTATGCATGACCTAAGTTTATGTTATCCCATGATTTTTATGGGTTTTTGGTTTATTTATATCTGGTTTTCATAAATCAAGAGTGTTAGGAACCGTGAGATGTAATATCAGGTTTGTCGTTCTTTTCTACCATGGTTTTGAGGTAGGATATCCCTTGAAAATTCATTTATCATTTAATTATAGATATTTAATTATTTTTTGAACCTTATATATATGATTATTATTGATTTTCATGCTTTGGATACTTTTCTAGGTGTGAAAATTTGTTTTTTGAGCCTTATTTAGTGAAAAGTAGTGTTGTTTTGTAATAAATGTGTACTCCATTTGCTTACTTAAATGTTATATTAGACTATGCACCATGTTTAGGGTATTTTGAACATGGATCAGTAGATTGAATAAATTTATGGCATGATAATGGTATTTTATCCATTTTCAAGTGCTTAAAATAGGTTTTTTGTAAAAAGTGCATGTCATGTGTTCAGAAAATTGCCCGGTTGGATTTTATGTGCTTTGTGCGATTTAAAATGATATGTATGGATTTATAAATAAATTTAGAGACTACAGAATGGTATTTTGGGGTCTTTATGTTTGTAAAAATTAATTTTTTTGTTTTATAAACAAATTTTATTTTGGTGTTAAACATGTTTTTCCCAGAGATGTTGAAAACTGGCATGTTTGGATTCATTTTAAAAATGGTCATGTTTTGGATGTGTAACATAATTGTTTTAAGGGGTTTTTGAATGTTATTTTATACTGTAAATGGTGTGTATGCACCTCTTTATTAAAATTGAAATTTATACCTTTAGAGAATGTTAGTTTTGAGAAATTCTTAAAGGAATGTTTGTCATTTTTCTTATAAAAGTGGTTTCTATGGGTATTTCATGTTGTATCATTTGGGGAAATATTATGGTTTATGAAATTTATTTATTAAATGGTGTTTGGGATGAAAAATCTTTTTTTATATGGTATTGGAATTTTCTTTTCCACCAAAGATCATTTTTGAATGGATTCTATGTGCAAAGCCTCGTTATACATCATAAATTTTATTAAAGCAAATTTATGTGCTTTGTTGATCTGTGAAAGAAATGTGATACATGTGTGTAGGATGTTTGATGTGTGTATGATTTTGAGTGTAATATTCATGAAAAAAGGTATTTAATATCTTTGTAACTTGTTTGATCACAAAATGTAAAACCCATGTATCTATGTGTATAGACGTGTACCTGTATGCTAGTGATCTAGAGGGGTTTTGTCCTTGTTTCATGTTGCAAGTTTGACGATGAAAAAACGAACTAAACTATGATGATACTGATTCTATTGTATACCTCTAGGTTATGGATGATTCTCTTATAATTTTTTCATGTTCATGATAACAAATATATTTTACGGTTACTTTTACACTGAGATACAAGGTACCTGGGGCACACAACGAACTAGTGCCTAAGGGTGTTCTTGTGACTTATGCTCATTTTCTATTTTGTACTCAACAATGGAATATGGTGTGTTTAATTTTTAAATTATGTATCATGTGTATTTTTTTATAATATTACATTATTTAAATTAGCCCTCTTGAAAACTATTTTCAATTTGAAGTTTCGTCTCTTAGAAAATTAGTTACTAGCATTCTTGTTTATAAATCATTCATGTTTTTTCCTAGCAATTTTAATAAAATGGAACATCATTTGGAAAAAATATTTTTATTTATTATATGTCAATGTTGAAATTTATGTTTCTTTTATTTTAAATGATGTGCATTGAAAATAGAATATTGAGCTACCCTACAGAGTTTTAATACTAAAGCCCATAGTTGTCTACTTTTTTTTATCCCTTGTGCAGGTTTCATTTTGAGTTCAGTCACTTTGGGGATGAGTATTCATTGTGTTAGAGAGTGACTAGTGGGGTCACATAGTGTTAGTTTGGTCGTCATGTTTGGTTGGTTGGTTTTAATTTTTAGTTTTACTTTCAATTTCTGGTATAAATAATGTTCAGTTCAATTTTATCTAAATTTATGTGGGGTTGTATGTTACTTTCCATTGCTTTATTAATGACTATATTTGGGTGAAATCATTCGATTGAGTACAATATTAAATCCCTCAGTGATTTTCTCCATCCTGAGACGATCGGGAACACCTTTTGGGTCTTTTTGTGGAGCGACTAGAGTGACCGGTTTAGGGTTGACCCGGACTGGTTCATGACAAAATGGTATCAACAGAGGTTGGATCCTTGAGGACATTTCTTTTTAGAGAACCCTTTGTTATTTGAGTATTTCAAGGTAGATGGAGTAGTATTTTTTGTATTTTAGGGGTAGGTTCGGGAAGAGCGTCATGAACTCTTTCTCATTCCAACCCTTGGGTGTACATGGGAATTCTGATTTTATTAGTTTCTTTGGTTTATATTGATTGTTTGGTGTTGGGATATGACAATGGGAGTTAGACTAATGGTCTTTGTGAGCTCGCATGGCCTGGAAAGCCATGCGGAGCTAATATATGGTCTTATGAAGGCTCTATGAGTTGGTTGTGTGTTTGACATACGACCACCAAACATATGTTCAACTCACCCCTTTACACTAGTTCCCTTTTATGGATCTCTTAGAATTTTCTTGAATATGGATTTTTTTGAAAATATTTGTGTGAGAATTGTCAAAATAGGTTTTAATGGAATGGTTGGTTGTTGAAAAGTGGAAAATGGGTTTTCAAAATTTAATATGAGTAAGGTTTTGTTATGTTTTGTTTTGTGAAACAAATATTGGGGATAAATGGGAATTGATTTAATGGGATTGAATTTCCTGAATCTAAAATTATGGTTTCTTGAAATGAAATGTTTGGAAAGATTGGATTATTTTAAAGTGATTCTAAAATTTGTTTTAAATGGGATGTTTTGGGGTGTTGAAAATTGTTTTAATCTGATGAATTGGTTTTTCAAATTTGGTTTTGAGTGGCTGGTATTGATAAGGAAAGGGTTTTTGGCCTTTGTGGTTATCAGATTATGAAAAGAGACCTTTCATAATTTTGCAAAATGTGAAAGGGCTATTTAGAATAGAATAATTGTTTTAGCAAGTTATTTTAAAGGAAATGGATTGGGTTTTTAATAAAATGGTTCTTGATGAAGTGTGGTTTGTTTTGTAAAATCAGAAAATGTTTATTGATTTGGTGGTTAATGTTCCTCTAGAAGGTAAATGATTCTTTTTTGAGTGATGACTGTTTTATTTTAGCCTTGCTGTTTTCATGGGTTCACACATACATGGTTTTATGGATGAATGGACGGTATGTAATGGTGGTTGGGTTCTCTATGTGGCATGAAAACATGAATATGAGAGACTTGATGAAACACTGTTGGTGATTGCGAAAATACACCATGTTGGTTTGTTTTTAAAAAGTGTTTTATGCTGAAAAATTGTGGTGTTTGTTATAAACTGGTGGTTATGTGTCTGGTTTTTCATATATCTTAGAAGTGTTGTTTATTCGGTATGCTTCCATCCAGTATAGAAGTCATAGTCTTGTTGTGTCTTGATATGATATCTCGTTGGTGGCATTGTTTTGGAGCAATGATCTGTGGGATTATAAAGTTGTTTCATGTTGTGATGTGGTCATGGATGGTTCTCTATTGGAAAGATTTCCTAGTGATCAACCTAAGGATTCCTTCCAAATGTTAAATCCACATCTTTGAATGATGTGTCAGCCTATTTGTTGGAATTGACAGATTTTTGGGCTCAATTTAAAGCGCCTTTCCATTATGGTGTCCCTCTCGGTTGTATTAGTTGTTCTCAGTGATGTTGATGTGTTTCTCCATGTACCTTGTAAATTCTTCTCCATATTCGGAGTGAGATAAAATAGTGTTGGGTATTTCCATGTTCTTGTTTGGGTAATAGTTTGTTGTTTGAGGAAGAGAGTTTCATGGTGTCCCTTGATATGTTGATTCGGCCTTTGAGTGTTATGTGTCACCATGTGGAACTATGGGGAAGAGTTAAATTTAGGGATTATCAAAGCCCGATTGTGATGTAGGAGATACTTTATCCATCAAAACTCAAACCATAGGTCTCGACATGAAGCTTTCCTATAGTTAGTAGTCCCATCAGTAGTATTTCTAATATTGTGCCTCTAACATTTCAGTGAGGTACTTACTTTATTTATTTTGTGGTTTCAGAAGCCCAATGATTGGGTCCTCCTTCCTCCCTGCCCCAAGTGGTGGGGGTTTGGATCTGTACATATTGTGTTATACATGTTATTGTCTCCTCCATTCAAGAGTGGGTGGTTTAAATGTTCAGGGTTTAACCCTATTAACATGTGTTTTAGGTTGTTGTGGGAGGGTTTTAGTGGGCCTGTGTGAGTGGGTTCCAATTCTAGTTCCTGGTGAATTCTTGTTTGTTCATTTTTAGTTGGTCCTTAATGGTGGGGAGACCCACTACGGCTCTTGAATATCATTCCATAATAGATTTTTAGGATGGTAATTGTGATTTAATGGTGGGGATCCCATCCCCCCCCCCTCCCCAATTCATTGGATATTTTGAGTGAAATTTGGTTTGGGTGATTGTCAGGTTCATTGGGATAATTCCTATCAATCTGGTTCTTGTCTTGGATATGGAGGTGGTGGTCTAATATTCCATTCATTCTTGGGAAGTGATTGTGAGTTGGTGTTTTGTTTTTAAAAGATGAATAAGTTCAATTTATGGTGTATGATATGTACTTGTAATGAGATGCTAGACCATGTTAATAAGGAATTATTAGGTGTTGTTCTCTTAGCTATAAAGAGTTATGGATTTATGTGGATGGAATGCTTTATTGGTGGGGAGAATTCTCACACCATGATTTTTTCATGTCTTGGTTTTGATCTGGATAGTTGTAAATCCTAATCCTTTTATTTGGTTCTGGGTGAGAAGAATGTTTATTTTTACCTAACATCTTTTTCAAATCATCCTACCATGAGTTACCCATTTGTTTTTTGGATGTTTTTGGAAGAAATTGTGGTTACTTCAAGATTTGGGCCAACTATGAGCCCATTTACAGATATTAAAAACAAAATTTGATTCCTCTATAAATCCTTCATTTTTCTACATTTTTCACTAATTTCACTTCCCACATGGACTCCAATGACCTATTCAAACCACCACATCCTTTCATACCCCCTTAAGAATTTAAAATCATGGTGAATTTTGGTTATTTATTTAGGTATTGGGCGAGCCCGTGAGCTCATTTCCTATTTTAATAAAAAACTTCTTTCCTTAATATTTTATTCATTTGTTTATATTTTTTAGTGATTCCACCTCTCACTAGATCCCAATAAATCTAGGCGCAGCCCAATGTTCTATTTTTCTTTTTTGGGGATAATCTTAGTCACAGATTAGGGAACAAGGTCTCTAGGATTCCCAAATCATCCAGATTTGGTAAGGTAATTTGTTTCTTTCATAAATCATTATTTTTTCCCTTTTCCCCCAAAATTTATTTCTCTAGTTCCTCCAGACCTAATGAGTCACTCCAAGATGTTCAAATCCATTACGTTTCATTTATGGGTATTTCTGAAAGGGAATATGAAGAGTTCTCTAGTTTCTATGGTGAGATTCCTTTTCCTTTCTCATACATAGATCTTCTCCTTATACTTTCATTTAGTTTACTCTTATTCCCCTAGTCATTAATGACCTAAAGATCTATTATAACAGGATTTTTGATGGGTTTTTTGTTCTTTTAGGTATGGACATCATAGATCTGGAGTGTTGGGAACCACGGTGGGTGATATCAAGTGTGCAATTCCTTCCCGCCATGGATTTGAGGTAGGATATCACTTGAAATTAACTTTATCATTTAATTATCATCATTACTTACTTTTAACACCTAATATATTTGTTTATTATTTTTTTCATCCTTTAGATAATTTTCTTGGTTCGAAAAATGGTTGTTTAAGACTTAATTTTTGAAAAGTAGTGTTGTTTTTTTATAAACAAGTACAACACTTGCTTACTTAAATGTTAAATTACCTTACACACCTGGTTTATGGTATTTTCAACATTCTTCAATATAATGAATACATTTATGGCATGAAAATGGTATTTTACCCCTTTTCAACTACATAAAATAAGTTGTTTGTTTAAAAGTGCATATCATGTGTTCAGTATTTTTCTCGGTTGGCTTTTAGGTGCTTAGTGCGATTTAAAATGATTTTTATAGATTTATAAATACATTTTTAGCATGAAAATGGTATTTGGGGTCTTTTTATGGCTTTCCAAATTATTTTTGATTTTATAATCAAATTGTCTTTTGGTGGTAAACATGTTTTGGCCTTAGTTGCTGGAAATGGGATCGTTTGGCATCCTTATAAAAATGGGCATGCTTTAGATGTGAAACCTAAATGTTTAAAGGGATTTATGAAAGTTGTTTTCTGATTTAAATGAGTTTTATACACATATTTATTAAAATTGAAAATTTTACCTTTGGAAAATGTTTGTTTTGATAATTACTTAATGGCATGTTTGGTATTTTCTAATAAAAATGGGTTCCATGTGTATTTCATGTTGTATCATTTGGGGTCATTTTATGGTCCATGAAATTGATTTATTAAATGGTTTTGGGCTGCCAAACCTGGCTTTATATAGTATTGGTGTGTTTTTTCCTTAGAAGATCATTTTTGAATGGATTTTATATATAAGTCCCCCTATACTTCTTGAAAATTTTTTATGAAAATTTAAGTGGTTTATTGATCCATTAAAGAAATGTGAGACATGTGTGTGGGTTGTTTGATGTGTGTATGATTTTCAAATGACATATTCATGATAAAATTGTATTTTATATATTTTTAACTTGTTTAAGAACAAAAAGGGAACACTTGGGTATCTAGGTGGGAGGATGTGTACAACTATGCTAGTGATCCCGAGGGGTTTTGTGCCTGTTTCTCGTAGAACTTTTGGTGATGAAAACACTAACTAAACCATGATGATGATGATGATGGGGACCAATAGGTTGTTTATGATTCTATTAATAGTGGCTCGTGTTCATGTGAACATATATTTGTTATTGTTACTTTTACACTGAGATATGAGGTGCCTGGGACCCACAATGAACTAGTTCCTAGGGGTGTTCCTCTGACTTGTGCTCATTGGATATTTTGTACTCATTTTCTTCATATGGTGTGTTTAGTTGGTAAATTCATTAGTGTCGGTGTTTTATTTGAATTTTTTACATTATTTAAAGAAACCCTCTTGAAAACTATTTTTATTTCGATGTTGGATCTATTTGAAAAATTATTACTAGCATTCTTGTTTATAAAAAATGTTAGTTGTTGCCTTGTAATTTTTATAGCATGGAACCTCATTTAGAACCCATATTTTTATTTATTTTAACTCAAACTTGAAATTTATGTTCCTTTTATTTTAAAGGATGTGAATTGGGAAAAGAATATTGGGCTAACATACTATGTTTTAATACTCTCACCTATTGTTTTCTTCTGTTTTTAGCATTTCTGTAGGTTTTAGCTTGAGTTCCGTCACTTTGGACGATGAGTATTTATTATGATGAAGAGTTACAATTGGGGTAACATGGTGTTAGTTTGGTCACCAGGTTTGGTCGGTTGGTTTTTTGGTTTAGTTGTACATTTGGTTTCTTGTATAAATAATGTTCAGTTAAATTGTATCTAAATGTATGTTGGGTTTTCCGTTTCCTTCCACTGCATAGTTATTGATTATATTTGGGTGAAATCATTCCCTTGAGTACTGTATAGATTCCCTAAATAATTTTCATCATCTCAGGATGACCGGGAAGGCCTTTCTAGACATGTTGTAGAGTGTCCAGAGTGACCGGTTTGGGGTCGACCCAGACTAGTTCGTGACAGTCAGCCACATGTAGAAACTTGAATCCTAGCCCTTCAAGTTGGTTACATGTTTGAAATGAAGACTATGGATGAAGAATAACCACCATTTCATTGTATATATAATGTTAGGATATGGGGTTCTTTGGCGGCTAAGGTGGCAGGGGGTGGGGTGTGGGTCTCGGGGTCAAGTCCCCTGACCGCTTTCTTGTATCATGTGTATAGTGTAAGGCTCACCTTTTAAAGTTAGGGTATGGAGGTACCCAGGAAGATATACACCCAGTATCTATATTGATGTTTTATGGTCTCTTTAAAATTGAATCATGTAGGTTTTATACATTTTGAGTATTTGGACGCCTCATCATTCACATATTGGGAATATAATTTTTTTTATAATAACATCATGTTTTATTCCATGAGTAGAACATAATAATATCATCATGTTCGACATTTAAAGCTTTCTATATAGTTTTTTGACTAAAAAAATAATACAGGCACAAACATATACATTAATGGGAGAATGAAAGTTATTATGAGGACCTCCTTATCAATCCCATGAGTTGAATGGAATAATTATGTTCCTTTGAGATTGGTAATTTAGTGAAATGAAATCATATGAAGATGCAATTCTCACATAAACTACTACAATTGTGAAGTTTTTGTTTATAATGTCTTAACATATATGAGTGTAGTAAAGGTACCCAGGTTGGTAGCATAAGTCGATGGGCCAAATATTTTAAATTTTTTTCATCGAAGTGATGAAACAAGTCATCTCTGACGATCCGAGCACCGATATAATCTGAGTATCTCGCATGGTTTCATCAGAGCACAAAAAATAAAAGAGATCAGTACCCCGATCATACTACCACAAATCTGTCTTTTAACAGTTCTATAAATCACTATTATCAGTGCTATAAAATTTTTTATAATCTAAATCACATTAAAAGGGCCTCCCTTTTATCAGCACTAAGAGAGTGCGGATAAAGGACGGTTTTATCAAGGCTAATAAATGGAAAAAGAATTTTTTTTCCACAAATCAGTGGGTGAACCACCCAGAGCTCAATATCCCTTTCTTAAAGTGCTCATCTAGCCTCCCAACCCCTTTAACAGTGCTCAAGGCTCCCCTTTAGTAGCGTTAGGTGCCTGTTTCACATGCTTGTGTGCCCCGACCTTTGCTGGGTTTTGAACATCATACATTTCCCACACACGTTCACAACTTTCCCACTCCCCTGTATTGTTTTGTTCTATACATTATGAAATATCTATATATTTACCTATATTTTGTTGCATTTTTTATCCATATTATATATATGTGTGTGTGTGTGTGTAAATATATATTTACATACTTATATAAAATGTTTTGTTCGTGTGTGTATGTGTGTTTATAAATACATACATACATCCATACATATATTTATTTATATATATGTGTGCATCTATAAATATAATTATACATATTTATATTTATTTAAATATATTATATATTAATATTTATATACTTATATTAAAATATATAGATATATATATATATTTATTTATTTATTAATACAAACACAAATATATATATATATATATTATATACATTAATTGTATAGGTTTATAAATATTCATACATTTTTTTTAAAATAAAATGGATATTATTTTTTATTTAGATAAGGTTTATATATTTAGAAGGATATTTTTTATGTAGAAATGTTTACATATTTATTTATAAAATTATGTTTTTATGAGTGAATATATGAAAAATATGTATATATTTTTATATATTTGATTATAAATAATTGTACAATATGATAAATGATAATATTTCAAAACCATAATATCAATATGAATAAAATACCTGAAAATAACTTTTTTCTCCACTGAAAAAGATAATAATACCCTCTTAAATGAGCTTGAAAATCCATCGAATGATAAAAAATTGATACACCCCAACTAAAATCTTAGTTTTTTAGGGATTATGGGACTTTTTTGACTTGAAAGTTGTGACTAGTGTCTCCCAGTCACCATGACGTGGATCTTTTTGAAAGTATCAATTTGAAATGTGGAAGTTCTCAAATAGATGCTCGGATCAAAATTTATGATCGTTTAATTTTCGAGTGAAATTTTCAACTTATTACAGATCATTTATTGATTTATTAATTTTTTTTCTTTCTTCAAATGGTTATTTAATGTCTGTTAATTAACAATAATTATCAAATTATTAATTAATATTATATTTTTAATTATTTTATAATCCATTTTCATGAAATATCTGATATATTAAGTGTATATGCGTATTTAGCCTTATATGAATCATATTTTATAAAATATATTGTTTTTATATCAATATAAATAAATATATATCTACCTATATTAATATTTTTTTTAATTATAAATAATTTGTTTATGAAATATACTTTTTATTAACGCTAAAATCAATTATTTTAGCACTAAAAAATGGAATACATTCATCAATGCTGATAAAAGTGTCATTTATCAGCGTTAAAAATTGCAGAAAAAGGGTCCAGCTTTATCAATGGTGAAATTAACTTATAAATGGGTACTTTTATCAGCTATTTTTTGCACTATTAAAATTACCACCTTTATTAGTGTTTTTTAGCTCTAATAAATGGTAGCGCTGGATAAAATTGATTCTGTGGTAGTGCCTGATTTGAAGTGCACATGTCTATTGCAAGTTTTTGGAAACAGTTGCTTGAAGGATATGACGTTGAATCTTTCTAGATCATCCACACATGGTTCTCAAATTTTTACTTCCCCCATTTATTGTATTTTGGTTGTTACTATAGAGATCATATGATCTCTTCAACGCTATGACGATCACTACGATCATCTGCTTTTGATATGGAAAGACATACATGGATTGTTCGCTTGGATTGATCAATTCCCACTCTAGGATTCAGGAGGAGATAGATTCACATAATTCCAAACTCATGAATAGTCTCTTTAGAATGAGCTTATCTCCACTTTTATAGTAGATGTCGAAATACCGAATTAGGGTTCCCCGACCCCCATGCATTAAACGTCCACTAATAAATAATATAAATAATTAATTATGATGAACTAACAACACCATTAATATTATTTATATTTTATCACGTACTATAATATACATTAAAAATATTACGCAATGAAACCTGATTCGTTTACTCAACTCGTAACTCTTGATAATATTAAACAAACCTAGAATATTAAAAAAAACATTCATTCGTATAATAGTAATCTTTATATTTACTTAAACATTTATAAATTCTTTTAATAAAGGAACTTAGACCAATTATTATTTATTTATATAGTAATAAAATTATTTATTTATCGATGATCGATAAAACATGGACAACACCCGAACCTCATAGTGGGGCCCACAAAGTCTCATATTAATATTTACTTAAACAATGTATATTTTCAATTGCTTTATTATGTGTGACCCTAAATAAATTTATCTTGATAGCATATAATAGTATTCTCTGTCTAATAGTGGAGTCTAGAAACCCATCAAGGCCCCTAAAGAGACAATGAATATTATTAGTAATGAGAATCAACATATGAACACACATTGTGCAATATGATCTCTCTGTTTTTATATATCTCATAAAGTATCATGCTCCCTTGTTTCATTATCCTTTTTGAATTTATTATTTCTTAATTTATCTGGACGGATTAACCCTCAACTACCATGGCCATGGATTTATGAAGATACTACCATCTAGATCAACCTGGCTTGGGATATTACTTCCTCGACCCGGAAGTGAAAAATCATATCTTATTCATTCAAACAATGTCATACCACCAATGACGAACCCAACACCAGCTAACTGACCACTATTTCATTATCATGCCTTTTTATATGCATCAAAGAATGCGATCAATTAAAACAATTCGAGAAAGATATCAAGTCATGAGACTAATATACATGTCTGTAGATTGGAACATCCAATGTCACCCAAAACATGTGGTGTTCCAATTAATGGGTATGCCCTCATGATATCAACTACTAGTGACCACCAATTTCAAACTTCATGAGAAGAATTCTCAATGTTTATGATCCCCCAACACCTGATAGTCATACATTAACTATGTCCAGTTATTATGATGTATCTAGATCATAAGTCATATATTTAAGATTAATGTCATATTATCTTTATGTTCTCATTATAGCCAGAGATCTGTTATAACCTTTTGATACGATAATCAATCTATGGAAATTATCATTATATAGTGGATGTTGAAATGTCTACACTATAATGGTAAGTGTCCATCATGCATATCTCGCTATATACATGAAATGAAAATTGAAAAGTACCATTTAGTTGGGCCTAGGGAATACACTATTACAACACTCTCACTCTCACTAGAGCCAACATGCTAACTGACCTTGTAAGCTCTCACATGATTAAGACCACGTTTCTGCTGAGTCACAACTTTAGTTGCTTGGTCTGCCGCTTCTCTGTTGTGTGGCAATCCGGCTATGTGCGACCTCACCTCCATGAGTAAGACGCTTCATGAGATTTTATCCAGGAGTTTATTCACTTTTTTCCACTTTCAAAGCTTGAAATACTTGTTAGTAAGACTATCATAATATACATTATGACAACACTTTACATACAAGGTGAGATTCCATGCTTTGGAACAAATAGTTTCATATTTTATACTACTTATTTTCTACCTCAGAAGCCACAATGCACTCGATATTTGTAGACTGAGCTACCACTGGCTTGAATGAGATTTTTATTCTCATTAACTTAGCCTAATTGAAATATTAGATCATATTGGTCCTAGTAAGACTAGTGTTCCCCCCCAAAACTAGTATCACTTCCTCTCTATTGAGAAGTTATATATTCTTTGTACTTACTCTTGTATAATTAGACAGTTCCGACTGCTTCGCTTGAAATTCTCCTGGATATAACGAATATTTTCCTACTGTAAATTATATGTTTTCAAAATCATATCTTTAACAAGTCATCGAATTTGGGAATGATCCATCATAGATTCTTATATAATTATACTCACCAAATTAATCCCCTCTTATGCTTATGCATGTCTTCATGGAGAGATTTATGCCATGTGACATTGGTAACAATTCTCTATTGAATTGTTCCATCTTTTATTTTTCAATACTATGTCAGGATATGTATAATTTACTAGGTATATGAAATAGTGAGATCTACCTTAGTAGATCTGATTCCATACAACATATGTTGAAACATTAATTCAATCACTGAAGAATTACATTTATCATGTTCTTAACTAACTGTAAGACCAATAACTATTTTCATAGGTCATTAAACGTATATTAATTTGAAAATAATGGAAATACCACTAACCTATGGTAGACACATGAAAAATATTCATTCCAATTGAATACTCTAAGATCATGTTTCTTACTTAATCCTAAATGATATTTCAGTAACATGGAACCTTATTCGAATTCTTTGATGTCACCATCACTTTCTAGTTACATCGTACAGAAACCTTCCATGATTGGTGGTCTAGACATCTAATGCCCAATTTTACTGATCATTTAATGTATCTATGACAAGTAAACTCCTAATGGATTTAGGTATAACAACATAGAATTACCAATCAACACTTATTGGTACCACACTTGTACCATCCATGTACTATCTCACTTTAATACCCATTACAATATTCATAATAATAAGCCCCCTATACTTTGATACATGGAATCCATTATTGAATTTTAATTGATCATTATAATCTTAGATAATTTATATATACATCTTTCTTTTAGGATTTATTATTTTCAATGAATAATGTATTATTGACCGCGATGAATATAAAACCATCACCATGGTTTTATACTTCCTATTAAGTTTGTCTCCAAAACCTTCCTTTTCCACAAGGTATTGTGGAAACCATTCCTATGTCAACTACGTGTGCATATATTTCATCGACTAAACCCAATTCAATATTTTTCTCACTATCTCAACTAGATAAATGAACCTCTATATAGAAATAAATTCTATTACATTGAGTATCAATTTTCTATCAAAGGTATTTTTTGTAATATCCAAAAGAACTTTTTGGATAATTACTTTTGATGCACATTGAGTTTTTCTTGAAGGAATGTTTTTATATCCTAACGAACCCTTGAAACTAAACACATGTTCTTATGATATAATGGATTTCCTTCATACTATAACTCATATGATATCCATGATTCACAATATTTGGAATATGGTTATAGGTTAATTCCATTATTTTCAATGAATGTATTGAAAATAATTGAAGTATTTTCAATGTATGAGTTTTAACATTGATCATCATTTTACTCACATCATGTCTCTAATGTGTATAAGGAAATTTTCATTTAAGAATTACTCTGCACTACATTTTTTTGATCAATGGTAACATGTAATACTTATCATAAATCCTCCTTATTAGCATCTTTTTGCTTATTTGGGTAAGGAAATCTGTGTTTAGGAAATACTTAATGAAATATTATATTGATTGATTAATGATTGGTCATGATATTCTTCGATAGACCAGACCAAAGCATCTCATATTTTCTGGACCATGAATATACCATACTCCACCTTCAGATTTCTTAAACACTTATAGGAATCTTATGAAGTATACATACCACTAGCTTTCCCTTGGAATACTTCTTACTCTCTAGCTGAACTTATTCAGAAAGCATTGTGGCGTACATTTTTTTCTAAAGGTTTTTTTTTCAAACAAAATATGTATATATGTCAATAATACCTATGGTGGTTATCTCTATTTATTCTAAATATCACAGTAGGTATATACCTGAAAAATAATTAGTTGTTTATAGAAAATAATTATCTTTCCAAACACTAGGTATGTAATTCTTAGATTTATATTCACCATGTTTTTCCAGTGATTCATGTATTACATAATAATTGGTGGTGTAAGAAATACCATACATACATTTATTAAAAATTTTCTGGTAGTATCTATCAAACAATTATTGTTTTACAAGAACCATCCACATGGGAGAGAAATTGGCTGATTCTCACCACTGATATAGGCATACCCCTTCCTCAACTTCTTATATAACTCACCTTGATTTTTAGTAGTGTTTCTTAACTTCCATGGTTTCTATAATTAGAAACAATTATGTAAGGACATATTGCATCTAATACCCAAGGAACATAAATGTAATTTTAAATTTAATGATGAATATACAAAAAGTGGTATCTTCTTCTTACGTATGCTTCAATTCAGTGTAGTTTCTCATCCAGTGACCTATCTTTCCACAAGAAATGAAAATAGCCTCTTGTTTAATGCTATCACTAAATATATTTTGTTTCTTAGAAATTATTAGTGAATGTACCTTTGAAAATATATCGATATTTGGCCTTTTCGCCTTCACTTTCTATTAGTTCACCTCATGAATTAAAGATTTTACATTCTGTAAATTAATATCTTCTTAGAGAACTAGTCCCAAAAGATAATGAAGCAGTTTTTCCAAACTATTCTTCTAATATTTCTCAACGAAAATGGAAAACTTTGTGGAATGTATGAGAGAAGGAGATGGTTTGAATATTCTTGATTTGACTTGAAACGTAGTTTTTTAGTCATTAAATGTACCATATTATTATAAGTATATGAGTACCAACTTGAGTTTCATAATTCAAATGATATGTAATAAGTTTGATCATTATCTCATTAATTTATTGATTCACATTATCCTCTCACACTTCTCAGAGATGAGGCAACATGGTATATACATCCATTTTCTTATTTGGAATATGCTCTTATTTTGAAATTGATGTTAGAATTATGATTTAAACATCAAATTCATCATAAATGAGCCTCATGTAAGTATCTTTATCATCCTTTCTCGCCCTATGTGGAGGCTGATCTGGTAGTGGGGAGTCTAGCACAAATAATTTCCTTTCATATTGTTGTACTATGCACAAGCTCATGTACCAATATTGAAAATTTTTGTCAGTGAGTACATACTCTTTTTTCATTATGAATCATAGATTATATGTGGTGTTACATTCCATTTACTACCGAAAATAATTGTAGCACATTATTACCTTTATCTTGATTACCAATTAGACATTGCTGATTATTTAAATCATTAAATGTCTCAAACTATTTAATCGAACTCTAGAAACCCTCTATTTTAGAATCAGAATACAATTCTGCTTGTCTACTCTAGGGGAATGGATCCTTGAGCCATCCTTTATAGTCAAAAAGCTTCGGCTAAGACACTACTTGGAGAGTTCAAGGTAAGAGTTTGACTGACCAACCATATTAACTCACTCCTCCTTGATCTGTTGAGTGAATTCCTAATTTATAAAATCATAAATATAATTTAATCAACGTTTGCATATAAAATTAAAGTAAACTATCTATGAATACTCTTTTTTTCAACATTAGTTAATTTAACCTTTCAACCTTATAATAACACCCCAGTAATATGAGTCACCCTCAAATATGGCTGACCGAGAACCCCAAATAGCCAGTTGTATTTAAATTCAAATGATAGAAAGAATTTGAGAATTAATAATTCAATGGGGGTTATTTTTAAATTATTTATCGATGTATGAAATTGTTTTCTATCTTGATATGTAGGTTCTATGTGATCTCACTCTAAAATGTCAATGCAATAAATAGAAAAACATTCATCTTGTAATAAATTGATGTAATCTATGCATATTCAATGTTTATTATTTTATGTTATTATGTAAACATGAAGATCCAATAACATAATAAACAAAACATAAATTAAATATACTACATGACATATCTTGAGAGTCTATTATGAGTTTACCCTTTTAAACTCAATGGACCAACCAATACCAAGGGGTATAATACCATAGTCATATCTTGACTAACATTGTAGCTTGCACACCATCTGAATGTGTTATCATTTTGGTTGATCTTGATCTAGCAGTGGAAAGTTTCCTTCTACAGTGGTGGTGACCGAACATTGACTGGCGGCAATGAGTGGCCACGGGGCACGGGTGTGGCCCCATCGGGGATGACCGTCACCGGTTGGGACAATGGGGTGGCACAAACTAAGGGTCGGCCATAGATGGATATGAGCACGCGGGGGGGAGGATTTGACTGATAGGAATGAAATGACAGTTCCATGGAGGAGGAGACCAGCATGGGAGATGTGTACCTAGGTGGAAACATAGTCAGCGAAGCGACCTAAGGCTGGGCGGTGACTGCTAGGACCTGCCAGAGTAGGCGGTGACCACAATCTCTCAGTTGTGAAAAAGAGGTTTGATGCAGCCAAGGGACGGCTCAACCATGAGGGAGGTAGCTGATGATGTGAATCTGACCGATGCAGCAAGTGGCTGGAGGTGGGGGCCATGGGGAAGTGCAGTAGGGGAAAGAGGGGTGGCCACAGTGATTTGTAGAAGATGACCTTTTTAGGTCATTGTAAATATTTTTAATTCATTCTAAAATTCTAAAACTATAATTTTTTAAAATTGGTGCTAATTATTACTTGGTTGGGTAGTCAAGGCACAAAATATTTTTTCCACACCATCAAACAAATATTTCCACACCATTTTTTATTAAACATATTTTGATTTTTAATTAATAGGTTAGTTTTTTCAAACATTAATTGATTTTACTTTTCCACTAATAGAGGAAATTATTGAGTCACCAGTTGAAGAAAATCTAGTGGGTGGTATATATATATATCATTTTCATCAAATATTTAACATTTGAAACATCTTTCTCCGAAAACACCATTTGGATCCATATTTTTCCGAAATAGTTGTAAATTTTCCATACAATATCAGATCGAAACACGGTTGGATCTGTTGTGGCCAATTTCCTACCCTATAATTTAATTTAAAGAAAAATAATTTTTCTTGACTCATAAAAATCACGTGATCTCTTTGATACTAATTAAAGGTATGGAGGCATACAACAAGATCTGGTGGGTCAGAGACTTTAAATTTTTATTACTAAAGTTAAAAACATGTCCTTTTTAGAGATTTGATCTATGGTACAGTTCGAGGATCTCATGTGGTTTAATCGGACCAGATAAAATAAAAGAGATGAGTACCTCATTTTGATTTGAAGCACACATGTCTTTCACATGTTGTTGGATACTGTTTCTCAATGGATCCAACAATGAATCCCTCTAGATCGTCTATACATGATTCTAGAATCTCCACATGCATCATTTTTCATATTTCATGTGCTAGCGCAGAGCTTTGATGTTCTCTTCGATGATACAACGATCACCAACCTTCAATCCACAGAGGTGAACATAGACTATTTTCTTAGATTGAGTTATTATCTCCCTAGCATTCTAGAGGAGAGAGAATATATCAATTCCGAACTCATGAATAGTCTATTTGGAATTATCTTTTCCCCATTTATATAGTGGATGTAAAAATACCATGTTAGGGTTCCTTAACCACCGTGCATTAAATGTATTCTAAAAAAGCGATAAATAACTAATTATGAAATACTAGAAACACCGTAAATGATATTTATATCTTATCACATACTTGTAATATACATTAAATATATTACTTGATAAAACCCAAGTCATTAACCCAACATGTTATTCTCAATAATATTAAACGAACATGGAATATTAAAATAATATTCATTTGTATAATACTAATCCTTGTATTTACATAAACAATTGTAAATACTTTTATAAATAAATTCAACCCTATTATTCTTTACTTGAATAGAAGTGATTTTTTTATTTATCGATGATCGATAAAACAAGAATACACATAGACTTCATGGTGGGGCCCACCATGTCCCATATACCTATTCAGATGAATAGAGAAAACTCTCGAATGTGCTATTGTGTGTGGCCCTCTATGACCTTCTCTTGATAGTAGTGAATAATATTCACATACCAAGAGGAGAGTCTAGAAACTCATTAAGGCACCTAAAAAACAAGGAATAGTCATAGAAACAACAACCAATCTACGAATATGCACCGTGTAATATAATCTCTTTGTCTTTATATATTTCATAAATGTGGACACACTCTAGTGTTATATTTCATTCGTGATTTATTATTTGTTAATATATCTAGTTGAATTTACCCTCAACAATCTTGGTGATGGATTTACGAATTTATTACCATCCAGATGAAATTGGCTTGATATATTAATTCCTTAACCTAGAAGTGACAAATCCTATTTTGATCATTCAAGCAATGTATTAACACCAATGATGAACTCAACACAAAGTACATCTCCATGATTTAATTATCATGTTTTAAGCATTTCATTAAAGTATATGACCAAATGAAACACATTGATAATGACCACAAGTCAGGAGACCAATACACATGTTCATAGAAAGAAACATCCAATGGCACAAAAAACATATGGTGTTCTTATTGGCGAATCTTTCCTCAAGATCTCACATACAAGAGATCATGAGGTGCGAACTTCATGATAAAGAGTCTCAATGATTAAGATCCCCCAACACATGATAGTCAGTCATCAACTATGTCCAGTTAGTAAGATGTATCTAAAACATAGGAAATAAGTTTATGATTAATGTCATAGTATCTTGAGGTTCTCATTATAGTATGCTCTCTACTATAACCTTTTGACATGAAAATTAATCAATGGAAATTTCCATTAAACAGCGGACTCAAAAAATTATACACTCTAATATTATGTTTAAATCATTCATATCTCACTGTATACAAGAAATGGTAATCAAAAATTAATATTTAGTTGGGTCTAGAGAACCCACTATTACAACATATATTCTTTTGAATTTTCTGTGTGATAATGATGATAAGAAAGAACTTTGTCAATGAGTGGATTCTTTGATCTACCTCTAATGTTCACTATTATAAATATATACATTAATAGCACTAAAATTTTCCATTATCAGCAAAAAAAATGATTTATTATCACAATGTGATAAAAAAACCCAAGGATTTTTTTAGTGCTAGAAATTGGATAATAAAGGAACACTTTATCAGTGATAAAAAAAAGTACAGATAAAAAGTTCCTTTATTAACTCTGCTTCAAGAATTAATAAAGGACCCCCTTTTTCAGTGATTTTATTTAGTATTGATAAAGATTACATTTTTCAGTGCTAGAAAAAGCACTGATAAAGGACCCATTTATCAACACAATTACTAGCACTGATAAAGGGGCATACTATTACATGTGATGTTAAAATTACACTTCATTCCAGGATAAAAAACAATAGTAAAAAATAGAAAATATAGGTTGAAAATATATAATTTAAATGAAATATAATTTAGAACACAAATATAATAAAAAACACTATATTATATACATTTCAAACATTAGTTTTTAAAATGACATGTGTATGTACAAATTAACATAAACATTCAAAAACATAAATGTTATATTCCATTATCTTTATCCCCTAACCCCCACCCATGCTATTTCCAAATAAACCACCCCAACTCGAGAAAAATAATTGACCAGTATAAGAAAAAAATTCTTATATTAGTAATACTATAAAGAAATAAATTAAACACTAAGAGTCAATTTTTAATTAAAATATGTACTTTGAGTCATACCAGGAACACTGTGTATCAGATTGAGTTGTAGTTGATTCACATCACAACATTTATTTTTTGTATTCAAGAATTATATCTATGAAAATTATCTAAATAAGTATAATAAGAAAAAGATAATGAAATTAATTAAGTAATAGCAGATAAAATGGTGGGAAAACAGTCTGAGCTCGTTTTCATGGTTTTGGTGATGTGACGTAGGTTTTAAACTATAACGGTACTTCTATATCAAAAACAAGTACTTTGAGTCTTATCTCCCACACCATGTGTCAGATTGATATACATTAAAATTATATGTGTCACAAATTATTTATTTATCATTGTCATAATGTATCAAAATAATATTATTTCATTTTCATGGTTTTGAGTATACCACTTGTATTTTTTTTTTCTAAAATGTCATTTTAAAACAGAAACACACACTTTGAGTCAATTTGTCACATCGTATGTCAGTTTCTTGTGAGATTGATTCATATACATCACAAATGAATTATCAATCCTTATACAAAATTATAATGACAATATGAGTGTTTCTTCTTGGTTTTTTGTGACTGACACACTTTTTGAACTAAAATGTAAATTTTAAACTGATAATAGATACTTCGAGTCATATCGGACTCATCGTGTATCATATTGAGGTGTAGACGATTCCAACATGTCTCACATAAGATCTGAATTGTTTTCCTAATGTATAGAAAAATCGAATGCGTTTTTTCAGTTTTGAGTATATCACTTATCTTTTTTACTAATATTAATGAAAACTTTAAATAAAAATATAAAAATTGAGTCATATCGGTCACAACATATACTGGATTAATGTGAAGATTATTCATAAAAATAAAAAATGATTTATGTATCGTTTTCTTAAATTATCAAAATAATAAAAATATATTTTCATAGTTTTGACTAAATAACTTGTCTTCTTACTAAAATGTCATTTTAAATTAAAAACACACACTTTGAGTCATACCGATCACATAGTGTGTAATTTTGATATGAGAAGGATTTTTATATGTAATAAATGACTTATTAATCATATTAAAAATTTATCATGATAATACAATCATATTTTCCCACTTTTTAGTGAGTGATACATGTTTTGAACTAAAATGTGAATTTTAAATTTATAATAAACACTTTGTGTTATACCAGGAAGATCATGTATCATATTGTGGTGTGGCTAATTACTATACATAAAAAAACATAAGAACAATTTTCCTAAAGTATCGAAAATATTATGAATGAGTTTTCTTAGTTTTGAATATACCACTTATATTTTTTTCTAAAATTAGTGACAATTATAAATAAAAAGATATACTTGGAGTCATAACGGTCACATTGTGCCTCAGATTGAGGTGAAACTAATTGTTTCACATGAAAAATAAATTATGGATATTTTAATAAAGTATCATAACAATCAGAATGTGATTTCTTGGTTTTGAGTATTTCAATACTCTTTTCTGCTAAAAAAATTTCAATTTTAAATAAAAATACACACATGGAGTCATATTAGTTACATTATGCCTCATATTGAGGTGTGTATGATTCCTACATATCAAAAATTACTTATGAATCATTTTACTAAATTATAAAAGAAATATTAATGTGTTTTCTAGGATTTTGAATATGTAACTAATGTTTTTTAATAAAATAAATGTTTACACTAGAAACTTTTACATTGAGTCATACCCGTCACATCGTGTGTCAGTTTGACATGAGAATGATTCTTACAGGGAAAAAATTACATATGAATATTTATAATAAATTATAATAACAATATGAGAATGTTTTCTTCTTTTTTATGTAATGACATAGTTTTTGAACTAAAATGTCAATTTCGAACTGATTACGGACACTTTCTGTTATACCTGGAACACCATGTATCATATTGAGGTTAGGTTTATTACAACATTCCAAAAATGAATTATGAATCATATAATAATGTATCAAAATAATTTAAGGTGGTTTATTAGTTTTGAGTATGCCACTTGTCTTTTTTACTAAAATTATTGTCAATTTTAAATAAAAATACACATTTCGAGTCATACAGGGCACACTGTGTATCTTATTGAGAGGAGGCTCATTCCTATATGTTAAAATGACTTATGGATTGTTTTCATAAAGTATAAAGATAATAAAAATGAATTTTATCTGTTTTTTTAGTATGCCACTTTTCAATTTTACTAAAATTAATGTCAATTGTAAATAAAAAGTCACACTTGGAGTCATACCGAGCACATCGTATATTGGATTGAGGGAGGATTGATTCATACATGAAAAAAATTACTAATGATTATTTTTTCTAAAGTATCAAAATAATCCGAATTATTTTTCTTAGTTTTGAGTATGTCACTTCTCTTTTTTACTAAACTTAATGTCATGTTTAAATAAAAAGACACACTTAGAGTCATATGGGTAACACAGTGCATCAAATTTAGGTATGTACGATTATTACATATCAAAAAATGACTTAAGAATCATTTTAAAAATTTATAAATACAATTCAAATATGTTTCCACTGTTTTGAGTATGTCACTTGTGTTTTTTACTAAACTGTCATTTTAACCTGTAAACACACATGTTGAGTCATACCAGTCACATAAAGCATCTGTTTGATGTGATAGTAATTCCTTAACATAAAAAATAAATTATGAATCATTTTCCTAAATTATAAATAAGACATGAGAATGTTTTCTTGACATTCAATGAGTGACACACTTTTTGAACTAAAATATCTATTTTAAACTGATAACAGACACTTTGAGTTACACCAAGAACACCATGTATAGGATTGAGGTGAGGTTGATTCTTAAACATAAACAATGACTTATAGATAATTTTACTAAATTATAAAACCAATATAATGGAGTTTTCTTGGTTTTGATTTTGTCACTATCCATTTTTACTAAAATTAATGTCACTTTTAAATAAGAAGACACACTTAGAGTCATATCGGGCACACCATGTATGAGATTGAGACGTACTTCATTCATACACATCAGAAATGACTTATGGATAATTGTAAAAAATTATCAAACAAATAAAAATTCTTTTTATTGGTTTTGAGAATGTCACTTATCTTTTTTACTAAAATTAATGTAAATTTCAAAAAAAAAGACACATATGGAGTCATACTTGGCACACCGTGTACCTGATTGAGGTAGAATTGATTCCTAAACATAAAAGATTACTTATTAATAGTTTTACTAATTAAAAAAAGAATATAAATTTCTTTTCTTGGATTTGAGTATGTAACATTTCGTTTTTAACTAAAATTAATCATAATTTTAAATAAAAAGACAGATTTGGAGTAATACGGGTAACATTGTGTGTGAGATTGAGGTATGTTTGATTCTTACACATCATAAATGAATTATGGATCATTTTAATAATGTATCAAAATAATCCAAATGTTTTTTCTCAGTATTGAGTATGCCACTTGTGTTTTTTACTAAAATGTCATTTTAAAATGGAAACATGCACTTTGAGTCATACTGGTCATATCGTGTGTTGGTTTAATATGAGACTAATTACTACATGTTAAAAATGAATTATGAATATTTTTCATAAATTATCATGATAATATAAAAAAATTTCTCTATTTTCATTGAGTGGCACACTTTTTTTGAACTAAACGTTAATTTTAAACTCAGAATAAACACTTCGAGTTATATTGGGAACACCTTATATCAAATTGAGTTGAGAATGATTCCTAAACATAAAAAATGAATTATTGATAATTTTTCTAAATTATAAAAATAATATGAATGTGTTTTTATCTGTTTTTACTATTTCACTTGCCTTTTTTAATATAATTAATGTCAAATTTAAATAAAAATACACACTTAGAATCATACTGGGAACATCATGTATCAGATTGAGGTTCGATTCATTTCTACAGGTCAAAAATGACATATGGATTATTTTCATAATGTATCGAAACAATCCAATTGTGTTTTCTCAGTTTTCAGTATGTCGCTTGGGTTTTTTATTAAAATTTATTTTAAACCGGAAATGACACTTTCAGTCATACCGATCACATCATGTATCGATATAACATGATAATGATTACTACACATAAAAAATGATGTGTGAATTATTTTACTAAATTATCAAGATAATCTGAGAATGTTTGATCAGTTTTTAGTGGGTGAATCACTTTTTAAACTAAAATTTCAATTTTAAACTGATATTGATTACATTGAGTTATAAAAGGAACACTGTATATTCGATTTAGGTGTGACTAATTCATAAAAAAAAATGACTTATAGATCATTTTAATAAAGTATCAAAACAATCTGAATACATTTTATTGGTTTTGAGTTTGTCACATATGTTTTTTACTAAAATAAATGTCATTTTTAAATAAAAGGACACACTTGGAGTCACAAATACCACACAGTGTGTCATATTATGGTGATTCTAATTACTACATGTTAAAAATGACATATATATCATTTTAATATATTTTAAAAACAATCTGAATGTGTTTTATCTATTTTGAGTAAGTCTCTTTTTTTCCTAAAATTTATGTCAATTTTTAATAAAAAGATACACTTAGTGTCATACCGAGTATACCATGTATCATATTGAGTTTTGGTTTAAACCTACATTTCAAAAATGGATTATAGATCATTTTAAAAATTTATAAAACAATATGAATGTGTTTTATCAGTTTTGAGTATGTCACTTCTCTTTTTACATAATTAGATTCAATTTTAAATAAAAAATACACTTGGATTCATACCAATAACACCAATTTTCAGATTAAGGTGTGTCTAATTACATCACATAAAAAATGACTTATGGAACATTTTACTAAATTATAAAAATAATCCAAATATGTTCTCTTAGTTTTATTATGTCAATTGTGTTTTTTAACTAAAATGTAATTTTAAATTAGAAACATTCACTTTGAGTCATACTGGTCACATTGTGTCTTTTTTATGTGAGATTAATCCATACACCTAAAAAATGTCTTATAAATCATTTTTATAAATTTTTAAGACAGTCTGAGATTATTTAATTGATTTTCACTGAGTGAAACACATTTTGATCTAAAATATCAATTTTAAACTCATAACAGAAACATTGAGTTATAATTGGCACACCATATATCAGATTGAGGTGAAAATGATTCTTAGATGTAAAAAGTGACTTATGGGCCATTTTCCTAATGTATAAAAATAATATGAATGCATTTTCTTGGTTTTGAGTAAACCAATTTTAATTTTTACTAAAATTAATGTCAATTTTAAATAAACTGGCACACTTTGAGTCATATTGAGAACACCATGTATCAGATTGAGGTGAGGATGATTCCTATTTATCACAAATGACTTATGGACCGTTTACTAATGTATAAAAATAATCAGAATACTTTTTCTTAGTTTTAAGTATGTCAATTGAATTTTTACTAAAAATAATGTCAATTATAAATAAAAACTCACACTTGGAGTCATACTGGGCACACCATATATCAGATTGATGTACACTTGGTTCATAAACATTACAAATGGATTATGGATTGTCTCAATAATGTTTTCAAATAACACATGTTTGTTTTCTCATTGTTGATCATGTGAAATTTGGTTTTAAATAATGAGTAAACGTAAAAAAATAAGTATCAGGTAAAAATGATAAAGAAATTAACTAAAAAGGTAGATAAAATGATGAGAAAAATAACTAATTAGGGGTTGAAGTCACCACATCATGATGTATAAATACATTTTTACACCATGTGTTCTTACCATTCATTAAAATCAAATTTATTTCCTATATTATACTTCTCCTAGGGAATCATATCCAAAATAATATATAATAATTATGATAATAATTCTTCATAACCCAAATATATTTTTATGGTTTTAACCCATACTAGAAAAAAAAACATAGTAGGTAATCACATAAATTTGAGGTTAGAAAACATTCTAACACCATATACGCTACCCACTAATCTCTAAACCAATTTACTTCTTCTTTTGAGTATGAAGGTTGTTGAAAATATTTGTAGTAGAGAGAAAATATAAAAAAACAAATTATTAACAAATATGTTTAATGAAATTATAATTACCTTGGGAAATTACCTATTCAGGGATGTTGGTCTTTCTATGGTCTATAATATCTGTCATAAATTTTCAAACATAATATCCTCAATCACTGTTTATATATTTCTTCAAACACTGTAGAAACATTGTTCATTATAATAAATTGTTTTTAATTATATTTTAATAGTTAAATATTTCAATATATACCTTAATATGTTTCAATTTGAAGTAATCCATAGGGTTATTATATCTATTCACTAACTTCATATCATGATTTAGCTTATATTTAGCATCCTTTATATGATAATATTATTCTTGTTATAACACATACATATAATTAATATTTTATCTATAAAATTTTGATTACAATGCATTAAATATTAAAAATACACATCATTTTTGGTCGGTTTAATGGATATTCATGCATTTGATCCAAAAAATAAATATTTAGGAATTCCTATTGATTTCAATCATCATCCAATGATTCCAAAAAAATTTAAATAAATAATGAAATTATAATAAAATTTATATGATTATATTGTAGAGTTTCACCCTTATATTGTAAGAATGAAAAAGAGTATGTATTCAATTATTTTCTTCCTAAATTCTTCATTTAGATCATATTTTTCAAATAAATTTCGTTCTTTTTCCAATTTATATTCTTTCATAGAAATAATAGAGGGTGCAATGAATCCAAATCATGATTGGAAGGGTTTACCCTTTATATAGTAGTAATATAAATGCTTGTATAAAATTTAAATAGTTATTAACATTATTGAAAATGTTGGATCGTTTTTTGAAAATTTGTGTCATAAAAATATACCTTATCTATGAATTCACAACTATGAATCCCAAATATTAAAACATGAAAATCTATTTTATACTCTCAAGAATAATTGCATATATAATTAAAGATCCAAATATTTATTATTCATATAGAATATAAGACATATTTCCATCTTTAAATGTGGTCTTTGTGTGGATTTGTAGTGATAATAAATGATGTAGTGGAAATTATGGGGATAAGGTAGTCTGGGAATGTCTTTTTGATTTATTGGTTAATTCACTAGATTGTCTGGATCTGAACATCCATTTCCCTATCAAATTCTCTCTATGTAACACCATACCTCATATTAGAATTGTTTTATAATATGTTACAATTTTTTCAGATGAGAAAATTTGTTAAATACATACCTCATGTATCTTTATAAGATTATATGATCATGATATAAAAGTACCAATAGCATCATTGGTTATTTTAATATCTAGTTCATCAAGTGGAATTGGAAACTCACTAGTTAGATCATGAGCTACCTCAATCCCTACTCCCATGAGATCTCATAGGACTTAATGATTGGGAAGGTTTTATCCTAATATATTATATACTATACCCATCACAAACAAGGTGGTGGGTAGTTGTTGATAGATATAAATCTCATACAACATTACTCTGAAGAATTTTAGAAACATCAAGTAATCTTAAGTTGTTTGATTCAGATTTCAGATAAATATTAATGAAAAAATTGATTCCCTTAGGTATGGTATGAAGGTGAGGGGAATGATTAGACTCAAATTTATAAGGGTCATTTGGTTATTCATGTGTGGATCTTTATTCCTCTGCCAATTATATTTGATCCTTTTTCATATATTAGTCTTCCAAACTAGATGAGACTATAATATCTTGAAAATAATATATTTAAAAAAACATTTCACTAAATTATATGTATCTTCTTGTGATTTTTTCCTGAAATATGTTAGAGGAGACACCCCAAAACTTACTCCTCTAATGCGACCATATTGTTTTGGCCGCTTATGGTCACTGATGATTCTTATGTGTAAACCATATGAAAACATATGAACATAAATTTATTTTTTTCTGGAATATAATTATAAAGCACAATTAATTATTATTATTATATCATTCATGCACATGTTTCTCATTCTAATTTATTGTTTTCATCAACTATTATTCCCTCCTCATTTATGCTAGTCTCCTTCCATAGCACATGACATGGGATGGAAGTTTCTTTAGATTTGGATTCATCAATCTTCATATAAACAAAGGAACATAGGTTGTTTTATATCACATAAATATTTAATGTTAATTTGATATACATACCAATTTATTCTCTACTAAAGTGTATAACATCCTTAATTTGTGATAGGGGTACATTGGTTTTGATGCACATAATTTATTTTTATAATAATTTTTTGTATCATAAATTAAAATGTCTGAATCAAATTAAATAATATATATAATTTCAAATAAAATATTATCAACTACAATTCACCTGAAATGATTTCTCATCGTGGCAGCTAATGAATGCATTCCATGTTTACTACTTTATAATGTGTGAATAAGTAACTGGTGGGTGGGGCTTTACTTTCCCAACAAATTCACTGAGATGAAACTTGGTAAGAAGAGTTAAGAAGCTTCTATGAGTGTTTCTAGTTGCCATTAATATATATTTCTTATGGAAATCATACAAAATAAAAAAACTCTACAAGGAATAATGAAAATTAACTCAATGTTTCATTATATAATTTTTCGATAAAATAATGGAAGATTATCGTAACATTACCTTTATATCCTCCCAAAGGGTTTCGTTCTTTACGGGATAGATATAAAATCATGAATCTACATCAATCGACACATTCATCCTCATTGTGACCCCAACATAAATAATGATCATTGACTTGTTGGGATCAATAGGTTGGCCACCTTGATTTCATAAAACCTCCAATTTTATACACATACTTCTTTCCATGAAAATTTTGGTCAATATTTTGATGAGGTGTAATTATTATTTTTTTCATCAACATGATTTTGATCCCCTAATAATTTTACAGTTTCAACAATAAATGCCCATTCTTCCCTAGGATTGGTAACATCATCATGTGCAAAAGGTATTATCTGCATGAGTAGTCAAATATTTAATTTATATTATATTAATACTGTAGATAACACCTACTATTATGATGAAAATAATAGTATATTAAAAAACACCTTAACCTTATCACTGAACTATCTTTATTTTTTTTAAAGGTTGAAGGGATTTGTCTCCTAGATCGAGAATCCAAATCCCCTCGTTATGGCCACCTCTAACATAAAAGACATTCTCTATGTTGGGACTAACATGAACTAATTTTCATCTCCAAATGAAAGGGTCCACCTCAATTGAATTTTCCTTTGACCCAATATTTATTTTTATCTCCAACAGGACAATCAACCAATTTTTTCATTCTAGATCTATGACATAAAATACTTTCACTACTTGTGATTCCCTTATGAATGAGTCATATTTTTCCTCTTTCACAACAAAATTCACCTTCACGAATCCCATTTCATCAACTTTCACTATACTACAATTATCGACTTATTTTTATTTATAATAAGAACTTGAAATTTTGTATAATCTATCTTTTATATATTTTCTATAATGCTGAAATATGACGTATTCACATAAATTGGATTTTTATATTTGGAACCAGATATGTGTATTGCTTCTTCTGTAAGAATAAATATATTATTTATCATCATAATGTAGTCATCATGTTATTTTATATAGAACGTATAGCCATTTATTACAAAAATAGTGTAAGATATAAATTTTTCATTAGGTCCCCTGGCTATCCATAAAATTCGTTCAAAAAATGAATTTAAATTTTCAGATAATTCCGTATAAATATGATCTTGGAACTATCCTATAAATTTTTGGTTATATGTATTTGATATCCATCCTCCATCCCTTGATGGATTCAAATATATAATAATTTCTTTATGGGATTAAACAAATGGATTGACATCTTCACTATTACGTGAAATTTAATTGTCCACTTACTCCCACTCTCTGATGATAATATTAAAAAATTGTCTTCTAGAAATCCCTTTACCCATAATGTGTCCAATATGAAAAGACATTGGGAGACTGATACTATCAATATCTGATATTTAATCATTATATAATTTAATAGCTTCTTCAATAATATATCATTCTTCAATACAACCTTCTGGACAAGTTCGATTCTTGACACACCCTTTCAAACTAATCATATACAATTCAATGGGGAACATCAATATTAATGGATAAAACCACTTAGTTGAACCACTAAAACCAATTGAACCATCAGGTGAACCATTAAATCAAAGAATTATGGTGGAAATAGCATTTCTAATTAATATAATATGATTGAAAACTTCTTATTCATTATTGGAAACTTTTTTGGGTCTACAAATTTACTGCACATGGCTTTGAGAAAGAAGCATATTATAGTTAATGTATGTCATACATTTTTAGGAAGAATGAAACATAATGTGACATGCACTACATATTGCATCAAAACATGATAGTAATATTATTTTAGTTTTTAGAACTTCAAATTAGTCATTGACATGACCTTCTTTATATTTTTTGAATATTCTTATGGAACTTTTACACCATTAAGGAAAATTCCAAATTTCGATTTTTTCTATCTGGATAGAGTGTAAGATGATAGAGGAAGAAAATTATACCCTTTACCATTCACTGGTGCTAACACTTCCCTTATATACCCATTTTAATTGTATCAAATGTATTCTTGATTCCATATTTTATTTTTCTAGGAACACTTGTTAGAGTTCCAATAACAAAATCAAATAATTTTTTTTCGACATGCATGACATCAAAAAAATTTCCAACGTACAAAATATCAAAATGTAGTATTTGAGGAATGATTCAACTAAACTGAGTGTGAGAATTATTCACAAATGGGATTCCCAACAATACTTTAATGAAATATCTTCAAAAATTTCCATAAGCAAGAAAGTCATTTATCATCCCATGAACCATGGACCTCAATGTAAATTCTTCACTTATATGAGCATCATACATTGTAATACATGTATCCCTTATCAATTTTAGATATTATATCAATATATCCAAATATAAATCATTATAATTACAAGTTACTTTTGTTCCAGATATAAGTAAAGACAACATAATTTATTTGTTCTTTATGAATGACCATGGCAGTAAGTTAAAATTTATCAACATGGCTGGCCATGTTCTATGATTACTAATCTATATACTAAAATTATATATTCCACCTATATATAATTCAATATGGAACTTTCTCTACTCATTTAAAAATTCATTATATTCATAATAAATTTTCTTCCATTGAGGAGAATCTACTGGATAAAATAGTTTCCCATTTTTAATTATTTTATATGTATTCCATGTTAATTGTATTTTAGTTTATTGACTTCCATATAGTCATATAAAAAATGGAATAATAGGAAAGTACCATAAAACTTTCTAATTACCTGATTAATCTTTATTTTATTGATCCACACCAGAATTAGGGCATTCATTGAGTGATTTATTGTCCTTGAAAAATAGTATGTAATCATTTGGACAAGCATGTATTTTTATAGAGATCAATCCCATTGAATGTAACATTCGTTTAGGGTCATATTTTTTACATGGAATCTCATTTTATTTTTGTAGCATATCATTCATGAGAAAAAGTATTTCGATAAAGCTTGTGTCGCTCTGTCCACTGACTTCTTTTAAATTATATAACATCAAGACAAAAGACAATTTTATGTATTTTGTATAACCAATATATAATGGTCTCTTAGCATGACTATTTAACTTCTCAAACAACATTCCACAATCAAAAAGGTGATATTCTATTTTCATTTTCATTTCTTCTATACAATCTCCATAATCATTTACACAGGTATTCATATAATATGATCCATAAACTAAAGTATCATCTCAATCGGTGTGCGCGCTCATTTTTTCTTCATGTTTATTACAAAATTTATAGCTCTGATAAATGTTTTGAAAAATAAAATGTTTTTAAAACTCTTCTAGGATAATTTTTCTTTAATAAAAATAACATAAACACAAAAAAAGGTTTGAGAAGGTTCTTATCCATTCTATATTCCAAATATGATGAACTCTTTGACACCATATTAATACTGTTTGGTCAAACGATTAATGTGAATAAATTATTAATTCATATTCATCCTATCAGGTCCATAAAATATTCATTTTTGATAATAAATAAATAAAAAATATTCATAATCACATTTAAAAGTTATAGATAATATTAATAAGCGAACAAAACATTTGATTGTTTGAAATAATTTATGTATTCTTTGATGTAAAAGGGTAACTGAATTAAAAAAATAATTAATCCGCTTGTAGTCAGTGTATTTATATAAATTCATCCAAAATGATCACTGGTACATGGTATGGGATGACTACTACTCAGATTAGTTCAAGAAACATAGCTAAATGTTTAGAAGATATGGAGGATGAGTTTCATGAAAAAAATTCAATAACTGCTATATGGGTTTAAACTAGACCCCCATGAGAATAAAAGGAATGGATACAACTCAACTTATTCAAATATGAATGAAGATTAAAACTAAGGAACACCATGACACAAGTAAATCTGAATAAAACACCAAACTCATATAATCTATAGAATAACCTATAAACTACCACGTATCAGTAGAATCATTGTCATCAAAATAGGTGCTTGAATGGGTTTAAACTAGACCAATAAGAAAATAAATTCTAGAAAAGATATAGAAGACTCCCCACCATATTAGAATTCAACTAAAACATCCATTCTTCCTGAAATGGTACATTTATTCTAAATAAATGATAAATAAGAAAATAATAATAATAGAAAGTCTCAAAATAGATTTCACATATCATTTTTCCTCATTATCTAGATGAAGATTCCAAAATTACCCAATTTTTTTCTAACACTATCATTAATCACCTGAAGAAAGCCAAAAAGTAATATTCCTGAGAAAAATCGTACATAACACTAGAAAAAAAGATCCAAAATGTTTATAATATTAAATAATATAACCAAGATAGATTGCGAAATAAAACACTGGAAAAACTATTAAAAATTCCTCAAATGGAACTATGCCTCAACAAAAACAATATAGTCTAGACATGGGTTAAGTGAGATAAACCTAGGAATTATTATTATTATTTTTCAAACTATCCAAAAGGATTCATTTCAATGAAACCCAATTCTTTTTTAGAACCCCATTTCTTTGCTTTCATAAAGCAGTTTTCATAATGGACATAAAATAAAAATACACCACACATAAAAGGAACACCATAAACAAAATCATAAAATAATGGAATATTACAAACCTCAAAAAAAAATATTCTATCCATAACAACACATGATAATAAACTACCTTCTTTTAAAAAAACTTTCTTTGTCCATTTATCAAACCACTCACCCATTTTTTAATACTAAGCCCATTTTTGAAAAAAAATATTCAAATTTCAAATTCAAATAAACTGATTTACAAAAAACATTACAAGAGACCAAAACTTTTTAAATTACCACATATTATTTTAAAATTCCATATATCATCTCAAAACCACTTTAAAAATTCAAAAGGTTGATTTTTTAATTTTTATAACCCCACTTGAAATATATTTTTCAGAACTCCACATGAAAATAGACAATTTGTTCTTCAAAACAAATAACGTGATATGAACCCCATTTTACAAAAAAAACTATTATAACATGTGAAAATGTAATAACCCAGGTACTTATAAAATTATTTCTTTTCTTTATATATTTAAATATACCAATTATTTTAAAATATATAATGAAATAAGTGGTATTTATCGAAATTAAGGAATTAATAGTGGTGGAATATTAAAAAGACCTTTGAAATAGTAATCTAGATAATATAATAGTAAAATAACCTTATAAAATATAAATAAAATTTACCAATCCTATAAGTGAAAATATGATATATTTATGTCATTGAACAAGTAAATAATTTTTTTTTGAATATTATAAATTAAGTGTTGGAATTTCTATAAGAAATAAATATTTAATAACAATTTTATAATAAATATAATGATTTAAAATAAAATATATTATTATAAAATATATTACTATATTACTATATTGGTATTCTTATAATTATAAAATAATTTTATGTGAATATAATTAATTTTTCAAAGTTTTATAGAATCAGCTATTATTTTAAAATTGTCATTTTTTCGGATAAATTTTGATGTTATTTTTAAATTAAATTTCTCGTACTTATAAAATTATTTTTTAAAAAATTGAGTTTAATTTTGATTTCTAAATATTAAAAAATGTTTGGGGATAATTTTTGTGATTTTTCTGAAAAACGTGAATTTTTTATGAATAATGAAATACAATAATTTATGATATAAGCTGAAAACGTAATGTTATTGAGTTATATATGATGTAAGGATGATGTAATCCTAAAATATCAATATATACATTAATATTTTAAAAAATGTGATAATAATACATAAAATATTCTTATTATTGATCTGAAATAATAGACTAATAAATAAAATAATAAAAAAAACCTCGTCCCTCCTCCAATTGAAAGAAGGCCTTCATTTTTTATTGATTTTGATAATCCGCCTTTCAAGGTGTGAGGTAGAACCCTTTCAAGGCCCTTAGGCATAATACAATTATCAAGGGAGAGAATTCAACAGGTAAAAGTACACTTCCATTTTCTTTTATATTCTTTTCAATTATTTTTATTTTCTTATACTCTCTTCACCCCCAAATAAAAAGGGCATTAAAGCTAAATTATATTATATATAATTTAATATTATCAGGTTTATGGGAAAATTCATCATCATACTTTGCATCAAATCCTTTTTATTCTAAAAAATAAAAATATCATTTATGATGTATCGATTTGCCGCCATCATGGATGATATGTTATCAATTTCCATTACCACCATCATGACTGGTCATAAAAACATTTTAATGGTTGAAAAATATTTTGAATTGTATTATATAACCTATTTTATTTTCTTTAATTAACATATATTCATAATATTAAATTATATAATAAAACTAGTTCATAATTATTAATGAACTGCCAAAAAAATCTAAATTAATAACATTAATGTTTTATCTAGTGATTGATCATCCAATCGTAAAAAAAAGATTTATGGTATAATTTAACATTTTGGAAACATATTAATACCATTAATTCCACTTCTATAGTCTCACTTCCATTTGACAAGATAATCTATAATGAATCGACCATAGAAACCATATAAAGAATGCACTCAAAACAATGGAAATAAAAAAATATTATTAATTAATGGATGGAATGATGTTATAAAATGATCATATAAGGTTTTATAAAAAATAATATGTTCATTTAAAATATTAATAACACTATTTAAACCATTATACACGAGGTTATTGTCATTTTAAGTAAAAAGAATCTGAGGTAATTGAATTATTAACTCAATATTGATTCTTTGGGTTAACCTTCTAATTTATTAATTGAGTGGTAATAAGATTATTTGTAAAATGAAATATTGATTCTATTTTGTTTTATTATGTTTATTTATAGTTTATACCCATATTACATTCATTTAATTAATTCTCATATCAATTATATGATATTTGTAAGGGAATATTCCTTTAAAATCTAATTTTCATTTTTTTTAAAAGGAACAATTTATACAATGAAAATAGTATTGTTTTATGATTACGGTATGGTTCTCTAGAATTGTTTATGATGAAGTGTAAGACTTATATCTCCCTCAATTCATTGGGTATGTTTACGTTGGAGGTCGTCCGTATTGTTACTCCAAGTGTAACTGTGATGGTTTCACCATAAGTTAGCTGCGAGAGTTACATTGTATGTTAGCCGTGAGGGTTATAAATCATAAGGTAGCCACGACGGTTACAATATTAAGTATTCAATTCCCCAAGTAAACTATATGGTTTAATAATGTTTTCTACATTTTAGGGAAATATCTTATTTCAGAAAGTAAGTACATGATAATTTGTGAGTGAGAAGTATGTCTTTGTGAAAATGATTTCATATGTTTACCAGTATTCATGGAATAGTGGGTTCTCTCCTTATTTTCATATCCATTACTAATATTTTTGTGCCCATTCCCTAGTTTAATTATTTTGTCATAGGGTTTAAATATTGATAAGAGAATATGAGAAGCCACGATGAATGTTGGGAAGAATTTTTATGAAATAATTTAATGTTTTTGATATAAGCTTTTGTATTATGAAAAAATGGATATTATTTTAGTTTTACCCACTTTGTATGATTTTTGGTTGATATCTATGAATTATGACATAAATATTTAAAACTGTAAATCAAAAAGAACATTGGGGATGTAAATAAGTTAATTTTAATGGAATTTATTTGATTTTTAATGTTTAGTGTTGGGTACTTATACTTCGTATCAGAGTATGGTTTAGATATATTTGTGGGTTAGGAATATGTTATTAAAATAACCTAAATGATTCTTACCTTATTTTTATATTGAAATGATATAGGATTATAATATTACTACATTTCTTCATCTACGATATGTATGTTCATAATGGTTTATCATAGAGGAAATGGGGAAGTTGAAGTTGGTTGGTACGGAGAGGCTCATACCTTTCTAAATCTATAACCTAGAATGGTTAGAATTAAAATTGATCGGTTTGTGACAGTAATGTATTAGCTAATGTATTCAATAAATGGTGGTGTCATTCATTAAAGATAACAAACAAAACTACCGCAATGGAACATGATGATAGGGGAACATTTTATGAGGCGACACCCTCCTACTTTCATTGGATATTTTGACCTAGTGTGGCTGAAGGGTGGATTAAAGACTTTTAGAAGATATTTTTTTTAATGAGGTGTTTAGATAATCAAAAGTGTTGTCCGGTAATTTAACATTTCGAAAGAGAAGCTGACCAATGGTGGTTAACGGTTAAGAATACTAGGGACACTGTGAGGTCGAAACCTTGGAATGGGAAGAATTTGGGAACATTTTCCTTTAAAAATATTTTCCTAAGGTGGTTTTACTTAGGATGAAAAAACAATTCCTTGAATCTAATCAAAAAGAAAATGATTTAGTGGCCATGTATGAAGAAAACTTCACCCGATCGGAAAGGGACACTCCAAATATTATTCAGGATATTGATAGAAAAATCAATTGTTTTTTACTTAGGATTAAAGCCAAGATACTTACATAAATTATCCTCTTGATAATTAAATGGTTATGAGAAACTCATCCAATGTGTTGAGAGGGTAGAAATGAAATATTATGATGATCTTGTGAACTTTGAAAATAATAATAAGAAAAGGTCAAAATTGAAATAAATGGGTAATAATCAACCAAATAAATCTAAATGTAATAAATTTGAGTTTATAGTTTGTGGGAAGTGTAGAAAAAAGAACCCTGGAAAATTTATTAACAAATCTGAAAAATGTTTTTGATGTTGTAAGTTTAATCATATAGCCCAATACTACAACAAAAATGATCATAATATTAATTTTGATAAGAAAAAAATAAAGTGTTTCACAAGTGGTGAGATGGGTCATTATGTAGATACCTCCAAAAGAATGATCCAAATGGTGGAAAGCAATGAGGTTATAAGATGGAAGATATAGTGAGATCTTTTGCGACTATGTAAGTAGATGTCATGCCATCCAATGAAGTGGTATTAATTAGTTTGTTTGTTTAATCATATTTTCCTAATGTCTTGTTTTATATAGGGTCTACACATTTCTTTATTTCTATGAATTTTTCTATTAAATTGGAAATATAACCTCAAGAAATGAGACCCCAACATATAGTTACAACACCAAGGGGATATATTATAGAAAAAAGGCATTATATAAATCTTTTTGTTCTTTTCTTTAGATATCCATTACCTACAAACGTAGTTATTTTTTCCTTAGTAGAGATTGATGTTATTCTGTGTATGTATTGACGTTCTGATTATCACACTAAGATTGATTGTAGAGCTAGAGGAGATGTTTTTCAGAAAATGTTTCAGTTTGTATACAAGAACAAACCCATATAATTGATAACATATTAAGAATCTAAGAAACTATTAGAATATGAAAATGAAAGTTATCTTAATCATATTTTTGAAAACAATCTAAATGATTTGATTAATTATGTGCTAATTTTAAATGAATTCCTATATTTTTTTCCTGATAAGTTTCCTTGTTTTATACATGATCTAAAAGTTTAATTTACTATTGACTTGTTTCCTGATGCTTATGCTATTTAAAACCCCCTTATCAAATACATCAAGTGTAACTTCATGAATTGAAAAAGAAATTGTAGGATTTAGTTGATAAAAGATTCATTCATCCTAGAACTTCACTAAAGTGTGGTCCGTTATTGATTTTTAAAAATAAAGATGGTTCCATGAGGCTTTGAATTGATTATAGAGATTTGAATAATATTACTGTTAAGAATAAGTATCATTTTCCTCATATCAATGAATTGTTTGATCAGCTCCCGGGAGCTAAGTATTTTTTCCAGATTGACTTGAGATATGGGCACTATCAACTGAAGGTGAATAAGGATAACATCCTAAAAATATCTTTTCCTACTAGATATACGCATAATGAGATTTTTTTTATACCATTTGGTTTAAAAAATACCCCATATATATTTATGTATATTATGAATAGAATATTCCACCAATATTTAGATAAGTTTTTTGTGTTTTTATTGATGATATTTTTGTATTTTTAAAATGTTATGAGGATCATGAAAAACATTTAAGGATTTTCTTGAAAACTATCAAATAAAATAAGTTATACAGAAAAATATGAAAACGTTATTTTTAGTTGAAATAGATTTCTTTTCATGGGAGTATTGTAAATAAGGATGGAATAATAATTTATCCCTCTAAAACCAAAGTGGTTGATGAATGTCCAGGATCTAAAAATAATATAAATATTCGTAGTTTTATTTATTTACTAGGTTATTTCAGATGGTTTGTTAAAAAAAATTCAAGGTTATCTTACTCGCTAACAATGTTAACATGAAATGGGTTTAAATTTATTTCGATAAAAGAATGTGATGTTTGTTTTTAAGAAATGAAGAATACATTGGTGAATGCTCTACTTTTGGCCCTACCTTTCAGAAATGGTGACTTTTTCATCTATAATGATTCTACATTGAGGGGACTTTGTTGTGTTATGATACATAATGACTAGGTAATTACATATGGTTCAAGACAACTGCAATCGCATGATTTAAATTATCCCACGCATGATTTGAAATTAGCAGCTATGGTTTTTTCTTTGAAAATCGGGAGGCATCATTTATACAGATCAAAATATGAAATACATAATCACCATAAAATGCTGAAGTATATATTCACTCAGAAGTAATTAAACACGAGACATAGAATATGGCTTAAAATGATAATGGATTACGATTACATAGTCAATTACCATCCTACAAAATTAAACAAAGTGGTGGATGTCTCGAGCTAAAAACAGTCTACTACATTAACCATGTTACATTTGGAAAGTGACCCCTTGATTTATGAGTTGATGAATTTTCTCTTACAATTTGTTGGTGTAGGAAATTACTCTATTTTGTTTCTGGTATCAGTGCAGTCATCTCTCTTGTACAGAATTAAGAAAGCACAAAATAATGGCCGTGAGTTACAAAAAAAGGTAGAATTCGTGAAAAATGATAGGTTTCTAGAATTTAATGTGGAGAAAGATTGTTTGTTGAGATTTGGGAAGAGATTAAATATGCCTTGTATTTCACAGTTAAAGAAATATTTGTTATGTGAAGCTTATAGTTCACAATTTTTAGTTCATCCTGGTAGTACTATGATGAAAAGAGTCCATTGAGAGTATTACAGGTGGGATGGAATGAAAATAGATATTTCATATTTTACCACAAATGTTGGACTTGTCAAAAGGTTAAATTAGAGAAAAAATTAACATAGTGCGTGCATCATCCTTTTCTAGTTCTAGAGTGTAAATGAGAAAATATATCAATAGGCTTTATTGTAGGACTACTAAATACTTCATGAGGTAACAATTCAATTTAAGTTATTATTGACCGGATGAATAAATCTACACATTTTCTTTCAATTTAAGATACTCTGCCTTTGGATCGGCTTTCTCGACTGTACCGTAGGGATATTTTCAAGTTACAGATAGATCCTCTTTCTATTGTATCTGATTGTGATCCCAAGTCCACTTAAAACTTTTTGAGAGGCCTTTAGATGCCATTGGGCATACCAATAAATTTGATCCCATCCTTTTATCCTCAATATGGTGGACAGACTGAGCGAACAATTCAAACATTGTATGACATGCTTATATCTTGTTCAATGAATTACCAAGGAAGTTGGTATCAAAATATTTCTTTAGTTGAGTTTTAAAATAATAAAACTTTTCATTGTAATATGTATATGGAACCATTGGAGGCATTATATGGAAAGTAGTGTTGAAATACATCTTTCTAGGATGAAGTTGGGGAAATGATGTTGATAGGACCATAATTAGTATAGAAATTGGCTGAGAAAGTGAATATGATTTAGCAACACATGAGGACATCTTAGAGTAGGAAAAAAGTTATGTAGATAATAGGAGGAAAGACTTTTCTTTTGACGTAGTTATAGTGACCCAATCCTTTTACATATACTATTAAATGATTTTAAGATTAATTATACATCAGAGTAAAAGACAAGGATCATAATGTCTAGTGTCTTGGAAGACTAGGAACATAATCAAGCATTATAAAAAAATTATTTAATCTTCACAATGAGATCTTATCTTCCATTATGCTCATAAATATATATAGGACAACTTATGGATAACATGACAAAATGGATTAGCTAAAATCCCAGCAAGGGATTGACCATAAGAACAAAGCATTAGCACATGGGATAAAAGGCATGACATGATGATATAAAAAGGAATTTAACATATTAAGCCTTAATATATAAACACATAATAATATAAACATGGAGTCATAGAAATGTGTCTGTAATATAAAACATGACTTTAGTAAAATTCAAGGCTAACCGCCAAGATCGTTTCATATAGTAGCACAAGACAAGGCTAATCGCCAACACCGTCACACATAACATATCATGAGACATAACTTTATACAATGAATTAGAGCACTGTCTAAGATAATCCATATAAACATTTCATGAATATGTCTTCCACATATATAATCATACAAAATCAATCTTACATAAACAAAAGGATTACCCATGGAAATAATTGGGTACCATAATCACGACAGAAAACACAACAGATGGGCGTAACACAAAAGTGTACATGAAATAAAGGAAATAATGTATACATGGACATTATTAAGGGAAAAATATGTTTGTATCATGGTGAGTGATCTCAAGAACAAGTGAAAAAAATGTAAGAAAATTACTCATGAAATTTTGGCATAAAAACATTTTTGAGTGGTTTTAAGGAAAATACAATGAAGACATTAAAATGGAAAATAGAAAAATACTTTATAAAAAACTAAAAGTGAATAAAAAAGGATTTTACAATAAAAAAAATTATTTTATAAAGACAATGGAGGATTATAACATCTGATATAGTCCATATGAAATTATGTAAGAATATAGGAAGCTCCCTCCAAACAAGTTTTCTTATCAAGAAGTATTGAGGATGGAATCACTTAAAAATATGTATATCCCTGAAAGAGAATGAGGGATGGATATTGAAACATGATTTCGGAGAATATAAAAATCATGTATAATATGTAAATAAAAATAAAATACAACATCATTAACGTAAAAATAATGATATATCAACCAGAAGGAATAAAGGTGGTTCGTGTAGAATTCCTTATAGATTATCGGCATGGTATTGGGTGTTCTTAAGAGGTAATCATGAAAGCGAAAGGGGTTTATCATTACTTATACATTTTTAAATCTGTATTAGTGAGGTTCCAACTCTAACCCCATCATTAGGTATTACACATAAAAAGTCATAATGTAGAATAATTCTTGAATAACAGTGAAATAGAGAGGATCCTTTACCTTAAGTCAGTTGGGGTTCTCCACATGATATTATTGACCTGATTAAACAAATTAGGTTTATTAATTAATAATTAAATAATCTATTATATATGTAAAATATTTTTTATATCATTTTTACGTTCGTTGATGACATTTTTTGATGGGTTAAGTGGTTCAATTTCATTGTCCGGGTCCATTTGATTTCATGGTTTTTGTGATGGATTTTCTTATTTTCATGAATGGATAAAAATGTAAGATAAAAGTGGCTGTATAGAATCTAAGATATATGAAATTAGTGAACATACATGAGAATACATGGTTGTAAATTTAATTTGGTTACTTGGAGTGAATTAGAATCATTATATAAAACATTTATGATAATCATTTGAATTAATTTTATTGATTTTGCTCATAATTTACTTGTTTTGTATTATTTTTTTTACATCATGAGTCCATAAGGATTACAGAACATTAAATAAAATAGAATACACATATAATATTCTAGTGCAACCATAAAAATGGTTTCATGAACAAAATTGATGATAGTAATAGAAATTGATAACCTGTCATCCATGATTGTGAAAAATTAACACATCTCAAATGGTGTTTTCATTTCATTCAAATAAAAGGGTGGGGGAGGGAGAGATGATAATGAATTATAACAATAGAATAATATAATTCCATTACATGTATGTTAATTTAGTTATCATACCATTTGGATGAAGGTGGGTGAGAAATGAAACAAGAAAAGAAAAGAACATAAAAGAATTGGAAGGAGGAATTTACCTCTTGAGTTTATCTCCTTTGAGAGCCTCTTAAGGGGAATGGATTTTGTATTTTGAGGATACAAAGGGATTTTTTATGTGGGGGAGGATCTTCGAGAGTGATTTGGGTAGAACATAGGTAAGGAAAAAGTCTTTAGAGGAGTGATGAAAGGTTGTAAAGAGGGGTGGTATTTATAGTTAAGGATATGAGGGTTTTCATAATATATAATTCCTTGCTTTATTATTTTCCTTATGGACTAGAAATAGTGATGATTCAATAACCAAAAATAGTAATGAGTTCATGTGAGTTCGAACCAATTGGTCTTACATTAGTAGATAATCATCAATGACTCAATAAATCCATTATTTTCCATTTATCGTAAATTATCATATTTTACTATTCTTTAAAAATTCATTTATTTTAGAAAAATACCCAAAATTAACCCTAATTGTTTTTTGACATGTAGAATCCAAAACTGAAATCCATTTTTCAAAAATAATTTTCTAAATATGATTAATTCAATTTTAAATTAAAATCATAATTTACTCAAAAATTAACCATTTTAAAACATTTATTTTCTTATTCCAAGATATAGGTATGTCATACTCCCACTTGAATCTTATTTATATACTATCATAGATAAGGATACTATTCATTAGTTCATTTTACAATTCACAAGGGAAACATTACTATTCATATGATTATGTTACTGTTCACCAAAAATTAAGATGGTCATACTAGACTCCAAATAACTTACTGATCGCAACCATATATGTCATATTTTCGAAATTCAAATCACAGAAGTGAAAAACATATATTTAATGGTCACATAAAACATATTAGTTCATTATGCTTTGATTTCATGTGATTATTTGGCATAATCATAAGAAGGGAATTTTCATCAAAAAACATTGGATCGTTACATTATTCCCCCCTTATGAAACTCCACCCTCAAAAATTTGTTTTTCATTCTAAGCTATAAACAGGTGTAGGTACTTTTCCTTATTTTCAATTTTCAGTTCCCATGTTGACTATTCATACTTATGTTTCTGTGACAATACTTTGACCAGGTGATTAGACTTGTAGCATATGACTTTATCTCTAAAATCCAAGATCTTCTCTAGATGCTCCGCATAAAAATGATCATCCTCTAACTGTATCACCTCTGAAGAGAGTACATGTGAGAGATCTGGTATGTACTTATTTAATATGGATACATGGAAGACATCATGTAATTTGGCCTTATTAGGTGGATGTTCAAGTCAATAGGCCACAGCTCTGACTCGATCAAGGATCTCGAAGGGGCCGACATACCTGGGAATTATCTTTCCTTTCTTCCCAAATATCATGACCTTCTTCCATAGAGATATGCGTAGAAACACGATGTCTCTAGCTTCAGACTCAATGTCTTGTCGAAGATTGTATGCATAACTCTTATATCGACTTTGGGCTACCTTGATGTATTGCAGAATGGTTTTCACCTTCTCTGCCATTTATTCGACCATTTCAGGTCTAACCAGCTTACACTCACCAACTTTATCCCAACACATTAGTGTTCTGTACCTTTTCCCATAAAGGGCTTCATATGGTTCCATTCAGATGCCTTAGTAGAAACTGTTATTGTAGGAGAATTCAACCAGTGAAAGATATTGGTCCAATCCACCATTGAAGTACATTAAACATGCTATCAACATATCTCTTACTGTCTGAATAGTACGCTCAGATTGTCCATCAGTTTTGAGGATGATCAGATGTACTAAATTTCAGTTTAGTGCTTAGAGCATGATGGAGAATTTTCTAGAACATTTAGGTGAATCTAGAATAACAATTAGATACAATAGATATTTGTACTACAAACAGTCTTTCCACTTCATTGATGTAAATTTTTGCAAGTAGATCCAATGAGAATTCCTCTTGAATTGTGGCAATGTGAGTTGTCTTCATATAACGATCCACAATGACCCATATAGCATTTTTTCCTCCAGATTTCCTTGGATGTCTAGTAAAAAAGTCTATGGTAATGTTCTCCCACTTCTATTTTGGTAAGGGTTGTGGTTGCATCATTCCCTTGGACTTTTTTATTTCATTGTTCCCTTGTTGACAAACCATACAATTTGATTTATACTCAGCAATCTCATTCATTATATCGTCCCACAAAAAGTTCTCTGAGCGATCTTGATACATCTTTGTGCTCCCTGGGTGAATAAAAAAGGACAATCTATGTTGGTCATTCAAAATCAACTTATTTATCTATAGATCGGATGGTACACATAATCATGACCCATATCTTACAACTCAGTCCTTGTCAATTTTGAAATCAGGGGTTTTCCCATTTTTGATAACTTCAACCCTTTTCTGAATTTCCACTTCTTTTCTTTAATCATCCTTTATTTTCTCCATGAGGGATAGATAATCCATCATTTGTGAAAGGATTGATGATGTTCATACCATAATTATTCCCATTTCCATCCCCTACAAGTCTGAGAAGTAGGAATACTTTTCAATTCTCATCATTGATAAAGATTCGGGAACCTTTCTTCTTAGAGCATCTTCCACCTTATTTTCCTTAGTGGGAAGGTAGTGGATTGAGAAATCATAATCCTTGATGAGATCTATCCATCTTCACTGGTGAATATTAATCTATTTCTGTCAGAATATATATTTGAGACTCTTGTGGTCAGTATATATGTTACAATTCTCCCCATATAGAAAATGCCAACAGTTTATTTAACCCAATGATCACTGCCACAAACTCCATATCATGCATAGGATTGTTTTTCTCATGGATTTTCTTTTTCCTTGAGGAATAGGATATAACATTATCATTTTGAATTAAAACACAACATAATCCCTTTTTTTAAGAATCACAATACACCACAAAGTTCTCCACTTATTGGTATTGTAAGTACATGTGCATTGATAATCCTCCTTTTGAACTCCATGAAACAGTATTCACATTCATGAGTCTAGAAAAACATTACTCCCTTCCATGTCAGCTTGGTCATAGGGTTTGAAAATTGTGAAAATTTCTTCACAGACCATCGATTATACACATTTACACCCAGAAAGCTACAGATCTCTTTTACAGATGTTGGTATGGGCCACTCTTCAATCACCATTGTCTTGGAAGAGTCCACAGATATCCCTTTATAAGTGATAACATGCCCCAAGAATAATACTTCCTCTATCCAGAACTCACATTTACTGTACATTGAATACAAATTCTCCCTTCGCAATGTTTTTAACACCGTATTCAAATTCTCCTCATGTTCCCCCTTGATCTTGGAGTATATAAGAATATGATCAATAAAGACTACCATAAATTTTTCAATGTAATTTCTAAAGTATCTATTCATTAAATCCAATAAAATTGTTGTAGAATTAGTGAGTTTGAACGGAATCACTATGAACTCATAGTGTCCATACCTTATTTGAATGGTATTTTTTGGAATATCTTCTTTGCTCACCTTTAATCAGTGATATCCCGACCAAAGGTCCACCATAGATAAATAACTAGCCCCACGAAGCTAATCGAACAAGTCATCTATCTATGGAAGGGGATACTTGTTCTTTATAATGACTTTATTGAGCTCAAGATAATCAATACAGAGGGACATTTATCCATACTTATTCTTGATGAATAGGACTATCGCACGCCACGGTGAAGCACTCGGGCATATAAAACCCTTATATAGATTCTCCTGTAACTGCTTCATCAGATCTTCTAGCTTTTTGGTAGTCATTCTATAATGTGTCTCTAATATAGGCAGAGATCCCTGAATATTTTCAATTTCGAACTCAACCTCTCGGTCAGCAGGAATACCAGAAATGCATTTAGGGAAAACATCAGTCTAATCCCTCACAATGGGAATGTCTTCAAGCCTATTATCTCCATTGTGCCAATAATTTGAGCTAGACATGCTTTATCATAAATAATTAATACGCAAACTTGACACAATGATTCAAAAGGAGTTTCATCTTCTTCCTCACCCTTTTAAAGAATCATAGGATTCTTTGGGATTTGATGAGTGATATCCCTTTCACAAAATTTGATTTTGGAATTGTAAAATATAGCCAATCCATGCCCAAGATAGCATCAAACTCCACTAAAGGAACTATGAAAAGATTTTATGGGAGGTTCATCCCATAAACATTAACCAGGGAGGAGTTATAAACCATGGATGAAATAATTTTCCTATTCGATGTTCTTACAGATAACTTTTCCTCCAAATTTTGAGGTGGTTTTTGAATATTCATACTAATCTTTGAAGATATAAAAGAATGTGTAGAACCAGAATAAAATAGAATGTTTATTATTCTTGAATGAATAACAAGAATACCTGTCACCACACAATTTTCTGGTTCCTCTTCAATAATAGTGATAGAATAATCCCTTCCTTGTTTCCTTGGACATTGTTGTTTATTTCCTCCTCCAAAACATGGATTAGGGTAATTGTTCACATAATGCACACGCTCCTTAATGTTTTAACACAACACTATAGGCTTAGTGCTGATATAAAACTTACATTCTTCTTCCACATTAGTGGGATTCATTATATGCCTTCAGAAGTTCATGGACATATGTCCCAGCTTCCCAAATTTGAAGCAATTCTTGGTTCCCTTTAGATAGTTCCCAAGATGATTCTTCCCATGAATTTTACAAGTGGGATATTTGGGATTCTTTCCATAAAGGTATTTTTTTATGAACCACCTATGATGTTCTCTATTATTCTCTTATTTTTATTGGTCCCACAAGACCACTGACTGTCTCCAATCTTCATTTCATACGTGAGGGAACAACATACAATCTCCTCATAACTGTAGAAGTATTGAATCACCAATTCATTTTGTAGATTGGGATTTATCCTACTAAATAATTGATCCACCTTTCTTTTGGTGTTCATGAAAAATCCATAGGCGTACCTTGCAAGACTTGTAATGTTTTCTTCATATGCCGTGATGGAATCATGATCCTTCTTCTTGAGTATGAGGAACTCTCTTTAAATATTGAGATGGATGGATTGAGGAAAATATTTATTAAAAAAATCCTCTTGAATTCCTCCTAATTCATGGAATAAATTTTCTTCTCAGGGATTTGTATTCTGGATCAGCGTACACTATTGATCAACTTCCCCATCCAAATGATAGACCACTGGACCAACATTCTATTCATTTGAGAATTGGAGGATAGAGAATATATTTTCACTGGAGTTAATCCACTCTTCCACGAGGAGTGGATCAGATGATCCACTAAACATGGGAGGCCTTTTCTACAATAAGGATTCTATGGAAACGTGCTATTTCCTTGGTTAATAAGGGCATTACACATGATTCAAGTTATTATTCATATCATGATCCAACTAATCTTGTATTGTCATGATATTTTGAGAACCTGTTTCCATAATATCTGGCATATCATAAGGGAAATCGTCAAATTACATATCACAATGGTTTTTGGAACGTTTTCTTCTATTTCCCACCATTAACTACTAAAAAGAATGTACAATTAGAGGGATTGAATACTTAGTTATTGAACATAAAAAAGGATAAATTTGAACATAAAAGGATAAAATTGTAGGGGAGAATTATATCCTATATTGTGATTCCTTAGATTTAAATCTTGGTTCCCCTCTATCTATTTCAAAACTTATATTCTTATGGTATTTTTTCATTCCCTTAATAATGATTTTTACTAAGATAATTAATTTATAAAATCTTATCCCATGGAAGAGTCAAAACAAGAGTTTATCAAGGCCTGTTATTGTGTACCAGGATACCCTGGGTTAGGACCGAAACTCCTTGTTGATGTTTTTCCTCCTATGTACATCTATGCTAGAGCTGCCTCTACCTGTTTTCTTCCGGAAAAGGATATATTTTCTTGATAAACCACTAACTATATACTTTCAAAAATTTAGGGATGTTTTATTATACTTTTCCTCATCCATAAGGTTCTCACTAAGGTTCTCTATTCCTAATATAAAAAAAATAACTAGACCTTATTATGATACCAAATATAATGACCCTATCCTTTTACATATAAATTTCCATGATTTTAAGCATAATTATACATCAGAGTACAAGATAAGGATCCTAAGTTCTAGTTTCATAGAAGACTAAGTCAATAATAAAAAATTATAAAAAACATTATATTTAAACACTATAATGATATCCTATCTTTCATTGTGCTCATAGATCTTTATAGGATAACCTGGGGATAACATGAACAAAAAAATGAGCTAAAATCCTAGTAAAGGAATAACCATAAGAACAAAGCATTAGCACATGGGATAGAAGGCATAGAAATATGATTTAAAATGGAATATAACATATGGAACATTAACATATAAATAGATAATCATATAAACATGGAGCCATAGAAATTTTTAAGCAGTATAAAACATGACTTTAGTACAAGTCAAGGCTAACTGCTAAGATCGTTTCACATAGTAGCATAAGCCAAGGATAACCACCAAGACCTTCGTGCATAACATATCATGAGACATAACATTACCCAATGCATTGGAGAACTATCTAGGTGCACCCATATTTATTTTTAATGAATATGTTTTACCACAAAAATAATCATATATAATGAATCTTAAATAAACATAAGGATTATCCATGGAAAGAATTGTGTACCATAATCATGACAAAAAGTATTACAGATGGGCGTAACAAAAAAGTGTCCATGAAAGAAGGGAAGTAAAGTATAAATGGAAATTAAAAAGGAAAAAATATGTATCTATCGTGGTGAGTGATTTAATGTAGAAGTGAGAACATGTAGGAAAAATATTCAATAAAGTTTTCCATAAATACATTTTTGAGAGGTTTTAAGGAAAATACTATAGAGCCTTTATAATAGAAATGGGAAAATTCCTTTATAAAAATCTATAAGTGAACTAGTAAGGTTTTTAAAATAAAAATAATTATTTTATAAAGAAAATGGTGGATTAAAGTAGAAGAAAGAGTGTACTTGAAACCTGGTAATAATTTGGGATGCTCCGTCAAAATATGTTTGCTTATCGGGAAGTATTGAGGAGGGAATCGCTTAAAAACATGTATATCCCAGAAAGATAAGTATGGAAAGATCTTGAAACCTATGTTTTTAGAATATAAACATAATTTATATGTTTTAAATAAAAATTAAATGCAACTTAATTTGGGTAAAAATAAATATAGATCAACCCGAAGGTATAAAGGCGGTTCGGGCATAATTCCTTACAGATTATTGGCATGGTATCAGGTGTACATAAGAGGGAATCATGAGAGAGAACTAGGTTTCTCATCACTGATACATAATAAGGGAAGTATGGGGGATTTTTGAAATCATACCCCATTATTAGGAATTACACATAAGAGATCATAACATATAGGACATTCTTGAATAAAAGTGAAATAGAGAGGATACCTTAACATAAGTCTGTTGGTGTTCTCCACTTATTGTTAATGAGCGGAATAAAAAAATACCGTTTATTAATTAACAATTATAGAACCTATTCTATATTTAAAATATTTATTATTACCTTTTTATTTTCATTCATGACATTTTTTGATGGGTTAAGTGGTTCAATTTTATTTTTTGAGTCTGATTATTTTCTTGGTTTTTGTGATGGATTTACTTATTTTCATGAATAGATAATTATGTAATATGAAAGTGTTTACCCAGAATTGAAGTTATATGACCTTAGTGAACATCTAGAAGATTAAAAGGTTGTAAATTTAATTTTATTACTTGGAATGAATTCAAATCATTATATAAAACATTAAGGATAAACACTTGACTTAATTTTAGAAATTTTTCTCACAATTAACTTGTTTTATATTATTATTTTACATCATGAGTGAATAAGGATTTAAGAACATTAAATATGATAAAATACACATATAATAGTTTGTTTCAAATATAAAAATGGTTTCATGACCATAATTGATTATAGTAATAGAAATTGATAACTCGCCGTCCTGGATTGTTCTAAATTTACACATCTCAAACAGTGTTTTCATTAATTTCAAATAAAAGGGTGGGTAAAGGAGATATGATAATGAATTATCAAATTAGTATAATATAATTCTAGTAAATGTATGTTACTTGTGTTATAATACTATTTGGGTGAAGGGAGGTGAAGAAATAAATAGGAAAAGAAAAGCACATAAAATAATTGGAAAGAGAAATTTACCTGTTGAGTTTATCTCCTTCGAGAGGCTCTTAAGGGGATATGATTCAGACTTTTGAGGATACCAAGGTCTGTTGGACTTGGGGGAGGAGCATGGAGAGTGATTTCGGCAGAACATAGGTATGTCACATGGCCTTATATGAGTGAAGAGAAGAGGTAAGGAGGGGTGGTATTTATAGTGGATGAGAGGAGAATTTTCATAATATTGAAATTCTTTGTTTATTATTTTCTTTCAAGACTAGAAATAGTGATGATTCCATGACCAAAAAATTAATAAGTTCATGTGAGTTCAAACCAAGTGGTCTTATATCAGACAATCATCATCAATGACTCAATAAATCCATTATTTAAAATTTATCGTAAATTACCATATTGTACTATTCATAAAAATTCGAGTATTTTAGAAAAATTAAAAAAAAATCACCCTAACCATTTTTCAACATGTATAATCCAAAAGTTAAATCCATGTTCAAAAAAAATCTAAATAAGATTAATATAATTGTTAATTAAAACCAAAATTTACTCTAAATATACAAATTTTAAAACATTTCTTTTCTTATTCCATGATATAGGTATATCATACTCCCACTTGAATATTATTTATATAATATCACAGGTAAGGTTACTATTCATTATGTTATGTCATTATTAATAAGGGTTACATTACTATTCACCAAATATTTAGTTGGTCATATTAGGCTCCAAATAACTTACTGATCGCAATTGTTTATGTAAAATTTTCAAAATCCAAATCACAGAAGTGACAAACTTATGTTAAAAGGTCACATAGTACTTCTTAGTTCATTATGTTATGAGTTCATGTTATTATATGGAATAATAATAAGAAAGAAATTTTTATCAAAACACATTGGGTTATTATAGTAGGTGATCATATTTTTCTTAGAATCTCACTATAGAAAAGTGTTATATGTTTTGGTTTGGAATGAAATCTAAGTACACGGTTCATTATACCTTATTAACTCCTAGAGAAAGTTGGGCCATTTTCCTACTGAGTAGATTTTCCTCTGAGATTATCTTAGGTACACAATGTTTTTTATGTTTCGATGTTGAGAAAGTATGTGCTAGATCCATCTCATACTTTGAGCCTAGTAGTAGTTTAATTGGAAGAGAACCTTTCTTATGAAGAGAGACATGTTCAGATTCTCGGTCATAGAGATAAAGTAATACATAATAAATTAATCTACTAGGTTAAGGATTTATGGATAAACAACATGGTTGAAGAAGCAACATGAGAATCTGAAAATGCTATATGGGAAGGGTACCCTCACTTGTTTAATATGTAAATAAAAATCACGAGGATGTAATTTCTATAAGGTGGGGATAATGTAATGACCTAGGTAGTTATAAAACAATTTATTTTCATTTGAGAATTAAATAGTCAAATTCTTTATAAATATATAATTAAATAAGTGGTACTTATGGTAATTAAGGAATTCATACGGATGGAATAGTAACTTGACCTTCAGAATAGTAATATGTACTATATAATAATAACCTCACATAAGAAATTATAAATAAAATTCATCCATTTTATAAATTAAAATATTATGTATTTATATCATTAAATTATTAAATAATTTTTTGGAAGATTATAAATTAAGTGTTGGAATTTTTTTAAGTAATAAATATTTAATAACAATTTTATAATTAATATAATGATTTAAAATATGATATATTTTCCTAAAATAGATTCATAAATTAATACTTTTGTTGTCTTATTATTATAATATAATTTTATGAGAATTTAATTAAAATTTCAAAGTGTTAAAAAATAAGTTGTAGTTTTAAAATTGTTATTTTTTGAATATATTTTGATTTTATTTAAAAATTAAATTTCTCATATTTATACAATTATTTTGATAAAATGGAGTTCATATTTTTATTCTACATTTTGAAAAATGGTAGGGGTGAATTTTTTGGATTTTTTTAAAATACATTATTTTTTTATGAATGGTGAAATACGGTAATTTACTATATAAGCTAAATACATGATTTATTGAGTCATAGAAGATGTAAGGATGCTTTAATCCGAAAATCATGAACTCTACTTAAATATATTAATACATGTGATTATAATTCTCAATCAATTCATAGTTTTGAGCCAAAATAATAAACTAATGAATAAAATAATCCAAAACACCTCATCTCCTCCACCATAAATTCCTTCCCTCAACACCTCTTCTACTCACAATTTGAAGACCTGTATCTTAGTTTATTTCTACCCAAATCACGTCCCAAGACATTTACCAATGTACAAGACCAGATGGTCTCACCAAAAGTCCAAAACCAAGGGTCGTATCGTGGTTCTCAATGGAGAGAATTCAAGAGGTAAAATTCCTCTTTTATTTTAATTTATTTTATTTGAAATTATTTTTCTTTTATTATACTATATTCACATCACCTTATCCAAGAGGCATGAAAAATACATTATAATATATATACTGAATTTTTAACTTAATTATGAAAAAAATAATCATCATACTTCTTCTCCTATCCCTTTTATTATAACAGAATAAAAACATCATCCGCCATGTGTCAATTTACAAACATCGTTGACAATATGTTTTTAGTTTCCATTAACACCTTCATGGATGGTCATAAAAAAATTTTAATGGTCAAAAAAGATTTTATAGTGTATATAATGACATATTTCATGTTCTGGAATTAAAATATATTTTTAATATTTAATTATATAATGAAACCAGTTCATGATTATCTATGAATCGCCAAAATTATCTAAACAAATATCATTAATATTTTTTCAAATGATTGATCATCATATATGAAAACTACATGATTTATGGTATAATATAATATTCTAGAAAAATAGTAAAACAAATTTAATTCCACTTCTTGGAATCTGATTCCATTCGACAAGAAAACCCATTAAGAACCGACCATAGAAACCTTGTAATGAATGTACCTGAAACAATGGAAATAAAAAAATATTATTTAAAAAATGGGTGGAATTGTGTTCTAAAATGATCATATAAGGATTTAAAAAAATTAATATTTCTTTTTAAATTTTAATAACACTGTTTTAACCATTATATAAGAGGTTTAAACACATTTTATGTAAGACGAACCCGAGGCAATGAAATTATTAACAAAATTTCAATTATTTAGGTTGACCTTATACATTATTAATTATGTGGTAATAAGATTATTTTGGAAATTAAATTTTTATTATATTATAATTTATTATTTTTATTTTTATTGTATATACTTATTCCATTCATTTTATTAATTTTCACATCAAATATAATATATTTGTAAGGGACTTTCCTTTGAGAATCCTATTATCTTTAATTATTTAAGGGAATGATTTATATGATATATGTATTCTTGTTTTATGATCATTTTCATGTTCTTTATAATATTTTACTATTAAGGGTGTGACTAAAATTTTCTTCCAATGCATTGTGTATGTTTAATTTGGAGGTTTTCTATATGGTTACTCGAAGTGTAATTGCTATAGTGACACCATAAGGTAACCATGACGGTTACATTATAAGGTAGATATGAGGGTAAAAAATTAAAAGGAATATGTGATATTTACAACATTATGTAAGTAATGACCTATGTAACCTGTATGGTTTATTTATGTTCTCTATGTTTTAAGGAAATCTCGTTTTTCACAATGTACATGATACATTATGGGTGAGAACTATGTCTTTGTGAAAAAGATTTAATTTGTTAATAAGTATTTATGGAATAATGGTTTCCCTCATTTTTATATACCATACTGAGCTTTTTGTTTTCATCACAAGTTTAAAAATGTTCTCCAGAGTGTTTAAGGATGGGTATGAGAAAAGGATAATCCATGATTATGAAAGGATTTCATGTTTTTATTATAAAATTTTTTATTATGAAGAAATGGCTACTATTTTAGTTGTACCCACTTTATATGACTATGGGTTGATATATATGAATTTTGTCCTATCCTTTTAGAACTCTAAACCGAAAATATCTTTGGCGATGTAAATAAGTGAATTCTAAAGGAATTTACCAAATTATGAAATGTTTAAGCCTGGATCCTTAGAGAAAAAATAACAACTCATATTAAAAAACCACAAACAATAAATTAAAAGTTTAAAACTATTTCCATGGAAAGATATACACTTTTAAAAGATTAAAATTGTACAAGTTCACTTTGAAATCACTTCATGAGTTTCAAAACACTGAATCTATTTGAGTTCATTTTAATGGAAACCTTTTTTTCATTTCAAAAGCCACATTAATATTTTAAACCAATTTTCATTTTTAAATATTTAAATTTAAAATACGAATATGCATAAAAATTCTTTGTAAGACAAAAAAATCTTTCCACAGGACAATCCGTTAACAAAATATCCAATTTCAATCTAGTTTGAATTAAAATAATTTAAGATAATGTTTTTATATATTTTAGAAAAATTAATAAAAAAACATCCATAATATATTTTTAATAAAATAAACCACTATGATCATTTTAATAAACACATGACATGAAGATCATTTTATACAGTCCAAATAAAATCAGGATTATTAAACATTACATAGACATTTTATAATGCCGATATGAATAATTTTCCTTAGAATATTCGAGTAAATTAAAATTTTAAATCCTAGCACCATGGTAAATGATTTATCAGGTAAGATAGTTCCTGGATCAAGGAACCTCACACTGTTAGTGATAATAGCTACCTAGTGCAATCATTACCCTATGGCTATAGGAATAGTGGGTAGGATTCCACCTATACAAGTGTCTCCATACCTCACCAATGTTTACTCAGTATTGTCATTATATATCCTATTATGATAAACATGCCTATCATCAATGTCCCAGAATACCCACCTAAATACCAAGGTTCTCATGGGACTATTTTAAAATTAAATCAAGGGACTATTTATTTTTCAAAAACTGGTTTCATCAAATATCATACAAGAAGCCAAAAATTAAATCTTTCACATTCTATACAACATATTCATGAATGAACATCCTGATGGTTTTATAAATGTTCAAGAAATTGAAATCTATTTTCTAAAATATATCGAGTCATGACTTTTAAAACAATTAAAACATCATTTTAGAACAATAGAGTATTGAAGATTATCTTAAAAATACCAATTAAGCATCACCTGGAATACCTCATTCGAAAACATCAAAATTTATGAATAATCCTTAAAACATCAAAATTGGCCTCATGGATACATATTATAAAAAATATAAAGGCTTGATAATTCATTCCAAAATTTATACCTTGACCCAAATGGGGTCTATACATTTATTAACGATTCATTTTATTTAAAACCCATCCTGAAACATTTTCATAATTCTTGGAATTTCAAGTATCACTAAAAATTCCAATAATTTTTTTATGAAAATACCTTTCATGCCCAACACGGTATTTTAAATTGAAAATACCATTTTTAAATAGACAATTAGGAAATTTTAAAAGTGATTAACTTGAAACCATATTCCAAACATTCTTTAATGATAGGAAAACCCATTTATATCTATGAAAACCAAGTCAAAATCCAATTTATTCTATAGAAAATCAATGTGTATAATCAGTTATATTATTATATAAATAAAACATAATTATAAGAATAAATAAATCAAAAGTTCTGAAATTAATGATTCAAGAATGGTAAAAACAACTTGAACCAAGAGAAGATGAAGAAACTCTTGAGAACAGAGAGAGGAGGACCCCATGGGAAGATCACATGCCATAGAAATCAATGTTGCAACAAAAATTAGAAGATAGAACCCCCATTGGTTCATCCTGGTATGTGAGAAATGAGGAAGGTGGTAAAAAAGAGAGAGAGAAAATAAAAGGAAGTTAAGAATTAGAAGGAAACTGGCCTATCCAAATCCAATCCAGAATCATAAGAAAATCTTGAAGATCGTAGATGGAGGAAGATATGAATAAAGGGATAAAATTCATATAGAAGGAACCCAACCCAATTTTAGGGGGCTCATTGAACTCAAAGAGTGAGTTTTTGATCATATAGTAATCTAAAATCAATAAAAATCAAATTAGAAGGAGTAGATACCCTAAATGTGGAACTGATGCAAGCATTGAGCCAATGAAATGCCGCACTAATGAACACTATGGAACCTGACAATTTAACCAATGAGAGAGGTGAAAAAAATTCCATAGATTCGAGGATTGATTTATCTGAGAGAAAGTCGAGAGGGATGGACAATAAAAATGGATTTCTATGAAAGCTTGAGAGGCGTGACTGAAATCAGTTCAGTTAGTGTTCTTTTAAATGTATAGTAGAGGGTTTTATCAGCACATCCAAACAACTGATGATAATGATACCTTTTATCAGTGCTAATTAAGTGCTGATAAAAGTTGTGTTTATTAGCACTAAACCCGTAGTGATGATAAAGTATTTATAAATATAATTATAATAAAATACCAATAATGTTTGGGTACAGAGCGTGCTTAACCCTAAAAATTTATAAATAAAAATATAAGTATAGTAAAGTCGAATCATGTCACACAAGAATGCCACGGAAATATGAATGTTTCCATGATATACCTATCTGACACCATCAAATTTCTCATCAATATGTGGGAATTATCCCACCAACAAATAAAGAAAACAACCCAAACAATGGAAAAAGGGCCTCAAGGCTAAAATAAACCCAACTCAATGTCACCCCTCCAGAAAACAACAACCCAACCCAAATAATCTGACATCAATAATCTATCATCTTCCAGAGGTCTTCATTCATCAGCACAAGATCTTCACCAACCCATGAAAAATGTGCACCATCCTATACAATCCACAACCTGAACTTGCTGCTTCTCCAGGACCAAATGCCTCAGTCGGTAGCCCACACTGGCCGAGGCCACCGGTCGACCGTGAGGGCGCCGAACCCTCCTGAAGAAATTTACACACTTTATCTGGGAGCAATGAGAGGCCTCTAAATGCCAAGACTTGTACAATCTTAAATTTTCAAGTCGTAGGCCCAATGTCAATCTATTCTCCCCGTATTGGATGTTACCGTGGATAACATCCCCCGTAGTCTTCAATCATCCACCCAAGATCCTCACGACGGCCTGTTCCACCTACCATTACATTCCCCGAGGTCTCCGACAACACTTACACCCTCCACACGTGCCATCGCCTAAAATAGAAATCACCTCCACTACCAGGACCCATCATAATCCAACTATTTTTAGGTCTTTATGGATGTCCACATGGATCGTAGAACCACTGAACCCCACAAAGCTCCCAGATCTGAAGCACTGACACTGCACCTGAGCACCATCAACATCCATCATCTGAATCTTCACCAGCAGCCAAATCGGATCCCCACAACCAGGCATCTGTCGCTAGCTCCAACATCATACCATCACCGAGAAACCAACCCTGCCTCATCATACTACTCCTCCATTTTCATCCCCACCATCGAGTCAGGACACCTATCAATAGATACGCATGATTTTTTTCCTCCTCCAACCTATCACCAGCAACAAATCTGCTGCCTGGATCCACGTGAATAGAATCATAAAAAACAGATCCATAAGGCTTCAATCATCCTAAAAAATGAGGGACTTCGAGAAATCTCAACCATAATCATTGTTTCCACCCGTTTCGAACCCAATATTAACCAGATCAAGCGTTTTGTATGGGAAACAAGGGGTAAATAGATCCTTATTCCGTACAACATCGAATTGGATTCGATCATCCTCAACATCAAATATTTTTTTATGATTATAAATGTATTTATAAAATTATATATATATATATATTTATTTATTTATTTATATATATACATATAATTAATAAATATATTAAATATAATCATTATTTGAATATTTTTTTTATAATTTTAGGAATATATAAATATATAATTATTTATTTATACTTATACAAATACTTTTTAAAAATAATATATTTATATATTTTTAATTATAAATAAATAATTTTTAAAATATAATAAATATAAATTTATAAATATATTTTCATGTAAATATATTTCTAAAAATATTAATAACTATTTATTTATAATTATCATTATTATTATCATTAGATACATTTATTAAAATTTAGAAATTATTTTTATATATAATTATTTGTTTATAATTATATAAATACTTAAAAAATATTTATACATTTATATCATTATATATAATAATACAATTATATATATATTAAATATATAAATATAAATATAAATATAAATATAATAAATATATTCATTATTTAAATATATTTATTATAATTCTATAATTATATAAATATATAATTATTTATTTATAATTATATAAATACCTTTAAAAAATAATATTTATTTATTTATTATTATACATAAATAATTTTATAAATATAATAAATATACATTTAAAAATATATTACCAAATATATTTATAATTATTTATTTATAATTAAAAACTATTTATATCATTAAATCTATTTATTGAATTTTTATGATTATTTCAATACATTTTTTATTATTTATAATTGTATAGATTCCTTTTCAAAAAATTAATATTTATATATTTATATCATTATATATATTTATCTAATTATATATATATATATATTTTTAATAAATATATATAAATATAAATATAAATATAAATACAAATAAAAATATAATAAATATAATCATTATTTAAATTTATTTATTGTAATTTTATAATTATTTAAATATATAATTATTTATTTATAATTTTATAATTACGTCGAAAAAATAATATTTATTTACTTATAATTATAAATATATAAATTTATAAATATAGAAAATATAATTTTATAAATATATTTATTTATAAATATTTATTAGAAAATATATTTTCAACATTATAACTGAATATGTAGTGTTAAATTTGTACATATTAAATAACAAGTGAAATTGTATAATTAAAAATGGGAACATTTTAAAAACATTGAAAAATGGATATGTTTTATTAATGAAATATAAATTATTAAAAAATATGGTGATATATTAAAAAAACTATGAATACATATTAAAAATATTAAAACATAGAAACTAAATATTTATATATATATTTTTTAGAAAATGATTATTTTCCAAAAAATTAAAAATTAAAACATATTAACAATGAATAAATAATACCAAACCATAATACTATAAAAATTAAATAAATAAAAATTATTTACTAAAAACACAATATATTAAATGCATCATGTTACTAAATTAAATTATAAAATGAATATTAAAATTTGAATAAATTATATAAATATTAGGGGTATGAGTTTTTATATATGATTTCATTATTTACGTAAATATTTGAGTGGGTGTGTTGTGGATAAAATTAGATAAATTATTTATATATGTATGTGTGAAATCAATGTAATTCACAATTGATATATGTTAAATTGAAAAATCAAATGAATTCAACTATTGTCACGAATCTGGCCGTGTCGGCATCCGATCCGGCGCCTAGCCCGATCCGTGGCAAGGCCCGAGAGGTGTTCCTGATCCTCCCGGGCTAGCGAAAAGCACGATGGCATCGACAAAAAAGATGGGAATGGTTTTTTCCAGTATAAATAAATAAAATCAGATGAAATAATAAAGAGAAACTCAGAATAAATAAACCAAATAAAGCGACTAGTCAAGAACTGATGGAAATAAAACTAACTAAGCGGGACCAGCACTATATTCGTGTGACCCCATGGGTCACTCTCCAACTCACTACCGAACATCTCCCAAGGTGAACAAGATCATGTTGAACCTGCAACAGAAATTAAAACAAGAAAACACTATAGGCATAAGTATTAAAACTCAGTAGGCGTGCCCAACAAACTATTCCCAATACACTACCATTAAATAAAGAATTCACTAATTTCAAGTTTGAACTAAAATATATAAAATATGAGTTTTCACGCACAATTTCATTTCCAACACAAGTAACATCCCATTTCCATTTTTAATTTAAAAAAATGTTTAATGTTTTATAGGAAGTGGAGAACTGCATTTTAAAACATATTTTTAGAACAATTTAGAAATCCAGATTGTAGTTAGTAAACAGGATAACCACACACAACACACAACACACACTAAGGGCAATGAAAAAATTGGCACACAGGGGCCAACATCTGAAATGGAACTCTCAATCACATGCCATGTACAAATAAACACAAAAGGAAACATGGGTCGAACCTAGATGTTCGTGAACAATCCAGAACATACTATACATGTGACTCATCCTAAAGGCATGCCTACTCTCGATGACGTCATAATGCCCTAATTCCCGGTGTTTCCCTACATGGCCTTATCGATGGTCCAAATCCCCTAGTAGAGTGTAATCCATACTAAGGGCCACTAGGTAGTGCGTAATCTAAACTAGTGAAACAATCATTCTCAGAGAATTCACTCACTATGTCATGTTACCATGTGAACATGTATAATAAACAGAGGGTCAATCAAAAAAGTCACTCAAGTAGCAAAAACATCACACACAACTTTTTCAGTCAACGTACACCAATGATCACCCCTGAGTCACCCCAAAGAAAGTTTTCCAAAATAATTTATTTTATTAAAGTGCCAAACGGGCCATCACTAATTTTAAATAAAATCCTTCCTTCTGCAAAGAACCAAAACACTTTCTCACACTTCAAAAGAAATAATTTCTCAATAAATAAGAACTACATTTGAAATTCCATGAATTACATTTAAAGGCTAAACTTGCATTCTTTCACAACTGGGTGTTCGTTCATCAAGAATATATTTCTAGTGTCATATATAAAATAAACAACTCTGTTTACACCAAATAATCATTTAAAAATTAATTAAATTTTATTATTTCACATTTATTAAAATTAATAGAATATCAAGAAATTAATAAATTCTGAATTTAAAGGTGAGTGCAATGGGGGACCTTCCTCAAAGAGGAACCAAGTCATCCACTCGGCTCTTGGTACATTCTAACTAAAAAGCTGTTTCTCTTGACGATGGCAACCCGAAACTGCTTCACCAATACGCATATACATTTTCATATATATATATATAACCTTTAAACCAAGTACATATTCCTCATGCCATGAGGTAATATGTGCAAGGAGTATATACATATATACATGCTTACCCATGTATATACCTATGGGTCCTTGTCACATACGACCAAAACCAACAACAAGAGGAGAAAAACACCCTACAATGATGCAAGGGAGTCCAATAACTACCAAAAGCTCCAAAAACAACTAAAAAATTTTCCCTTCCCATAAAATTATATAAACTAAGAACACATGAAAAAAATTACACCATTCATGGAAAACATGCCACAAGGCCAATTATCATCACACTCACAACTTAATAAATCATTCACAAAATTAATAAAACTTTTCCAAGATACAGAAAAAATCTTCCTAAAAAAACATACTCCAGCTCCCCAATTTAAAATTAAACTCACACTAAAACATTTTCCTACACATGGTGCACACACTTCACAATATTTGATAAACAACTTAAAAATAATTTGAAGCGGCTCCAAATAGTATCACAGGACTCGAACAAAAAAGACCACCCAAACACGTTTTTGTTGCCAAACACACACCACGTACATGTTCAAACATAATTCACAGCCCTTTCACGACATAATAAAACAACAACAAAGTATATAAAAACACTACACGTGTCTCAACAAATGTTTCCATAAAATCAAAACATTCTAATCACATAAACATGTTACTAAACCCATCAAAATCATTTTAAACATCAAGAAAAACTATAATCTCACTAAGAAGACTAATGAAATAACATACTAAATTGATCAAACAAATATATTAAAAAACAAAAAATGTTTATGCATGGAACTGTCTAACTTTGGAGTCGAAATTCCCAAAAAAAAATTGCGGAACCCCAATCATCACACAACTGCACTGTACGGTGATCAAAATAAACCCTAAAATCAAACAATCAAAACATATACAGCATAAACAAACCAAATGAAAATTCAAAACCCCAATGAATAAGAATCAAAACCACAAATTGAAGGATGAGGGTTTACCCAGAGGGAAGCCATGCTGGTGAAGGGAAGCGGGGCACTAGAAAATGCGCCAGCATGAGGAGGGGTTGCCAGCGAGAAGGTCCGACTGTCGAAGGGAGGCATGCAGAGGTTTCTGACTAGAGGGGAGGGTGTACGCGCAAGCTATCTGGTGAGGAAGAGGGTGGAGCGGTGTGGTGTGGCTATTTGGAAATAGAGGAGGAGGCGGCATGTGTCACTGATCACTTGCTGGTGTAGCGGGTCGTAGGGAGGGGGGACGTTGCCAGGTAGAGGGGCCGGAGGAGGAAGGGAAGGCGTCAGCTAGGGTTGGAGTTGCAGTGCGACAGACCGAAGGGAGGGTGAGAAAACGAAATGGAAGGTAGGAGGCAAAGGGAGGGAGGGGGAAAATGAAATAAAAATAAATATAAATGAAACAAAAATAAATATGTTTTAAAACCTAAAAATAACATTAAATCAACTTAAAATATGAATTATATTTTTAATAAAAATAATAGTAACAACACTTAAATAAACATGCTGATAATTTCATAACCATTATAATAATTTAATATTATCTGACTAATTAAAATATTAACTGAAATAATAAAATGAGATAAATAATCCCAATATTAATATTACTAAAAAACTCTTGAATTATTTAATTATTTCTCTTATTTCCTTTTTGTTATTAAATTATTATTCATCTTGCTAATTAATTAATTACCCACACGTCGGGAAGGAAATACCTTGATTTGGAAAAGTCAAATGGCTTTATTCCTTTTGTGCGCGTGCGCCAACATTATGACGCCAAAACGCTTGTTTATCAACAAAACACAAACACTCTCACCGAGTCTGACCCACACCTCAACAAATAAAATTTAATGCAAAATAAAAATTATAAAAATAAAAAAAATTACTCTAGATGTCCAGGTGTGACAATTCTCCCAAACATGACACTTTCAGCCCCCATAATGTCCCGAAAGACTAGGTCAACCTCAGGTCCCAAGAAATACCAAAAAGATACTTAAAACCAAACCTCAATCGCCCAAAGCCCCAATATGAGTAACACTCATAACCTGACACTCCAAAACATCAAAACCAGAATAATCAAAAAAAAAATAACTAACAGCAAGGAATTCACCTCCAAATATAGCAAAAACCTATAACACCCTGAACCCTAACTTAGGGATTACCATGGCTGCTCGAGATCTCCAAGAAAGATCTTCCATCAACCCACTACCCATGCTAACCAGTTACCATGACCATGGTTGGGAATAGCCGTAGTAAGGGGATGCCCCACCAAGCTTACTTTGGAAGCATAGTTTTTCCACAATTTATCTTTATGGTGGTCTCCCCACTATATTAGGATTCTTATCAAACATTGGTTCTCCAATCCAAGACGATTCACAAACCCAGACTATCCTCTAACACTAGCTTAACCATCCATTCCCCCTAGGTTTAACCAACCAACATAATAGGAGACGTCGGTGAGAACCATAATGGGTCTCCCCACCATTTTAGAATATGCCTAACACCACAGGACCCATGCGGGCATTCCCAATTTACATTGAGAAATACTGAATGAACCCTACATCATGAACCCGCTAACACGGGCCGACTTGCAAGATGATTTCCACACTGGCCAAAACTCAACCACATGAGATGGGTTTGGTAGCAGAATCCTCTAACCTAGAAGAAGAATGGACATGCGCGCATTAATCCAACAAGAAAAAAGCACCGACTGGACGAGCACAATTCCAATCCATACTTGATCACAAGAAGGTTCACATATCACAGACACTGGCTTTTCAAGAATACATATTCTCTGAACCTCTTTAATACCCAATAAGAACTCCCTTAAATTAAGACCACAACAATGAGATATGGGTTCATGCCCCTCACAAAAAAATGAAGCCTTCAATGTAAATACCAAAATAGGAATGTTTAAGTTGTTCCCATCCTGACACTCTGGACTTACGTCAGACCAATCTCATCCCATGTATGATGAGTTTGGACTATGTGCAAGCTTCACCCCGAGACTTATGGTTGGGGCCATGATGTATGACGCATCTACCACCTTGCAGTCATATGCTGACCACCTCTAACTGGAACTTCCTCCACTAGAAAAGAAACATGCATACCTCTCCTTGTGTCCCATGAGAAAACTCTATCAACATACCTATTGAGAATTGCAGTGAATGGCTTAGAGTTCCTGATTGACCACACTAGAGATAAGAGATTGAGCAGTCTGTCAATCGCATGACGCAAACTGACAGAAGGAGCTCTCTAAGAACAAACCCCTTTAGTTCACACCCCTCATCAGATGAGGGACCTACACATACCACAATATGAGCAAGACCAAAAATATTATGAGTTTTAAATAGATTACTCCACACAACTTCTGTGGAACATGAAACTAACTCATCAGAAAGGTCAACACACATCAATCTCTTCCTATTGATTGGTGGAGCACATATGAGATCCAACACATCCTCTCACCTTTACTTCCTTAGGTACAATAGCGGAATGAGGTTATTCTTGAGGATCGCTCACGACATCCCCATTCACATCTAATACAGAACAATCCATATTCATCGGTCTAGTCTCGCTCCACCAGACATACTCGAGACAACATACACCCACAAAACTTTTGGGGTTCCTTAAAAATTGGAGACTCTTACAACTTTCCCAAAGCATTCAATGATATCCACACGACCTTGTCATTTATAAACAATCAACACCCTGAAGGAGAACCCAACTCTGCCACTCCACTGGGATTTTAGACTGAGCCAAGAACCGAGAGACTTGCTGGAAACCCATGGGACATTTCAAGGGGGAATATCCCAATCAAGAAACACAAAATAGCCTTCCACACATCCAAACACATCACAAAAAAATATCAATATACCAGACACAAGTCAAACGATTTCAATTTAAAATATCAATTATTTATTAAATAAAAACACCCGCTTGAAAAAAAATAAGAACAGTTCAATAAAACCCAAAAAATATTTTGAACTCATCGCTTTCCCACCATACTGAAAACCATTTCCAATTTGAAAATCCATTTAATCAAAAAAAAACCCATTTTTGAGAATAACCCACTTTTCCGGACACAAGAAAAAGCCTTAAAAATCAATCACTCACCTCTAATATTCCATAATGTCTCGCAAATATGCATCTTTCTGCCACTTAGGCACCCATCCACATGATCCATCAATTTTTTTCCATTAATCACATTCATGTGCACATGCGAGCACTCATAGGAATACCACTATACAAAACAAGGTTCTTCTGTTTTCAAAAATAAAACATACCCAATATTCTGAAAATACATTTTTTTCCAAAAGCATTTCAAAAATTCAAGGAAAATTTTCAAAATTATTGCCGTTTCCAAAACAACTCACGTCGATTTCAAATAACCCAAGTCATTACATTAGGAATTCAATTTCAAAAAATCAAACACCAGATTATAGAAAAAAGGTTAAAAAGAAACGCACCCCAAAAAACATGCTAAACTCACACAAAAAATAAAATAATTGCAATGCCAAAGTACGCTTTCCTTTAATAAAAACACTTTCACACAAACCGAAAACTAAATCAAAACATCACAAATAATAAGGAACCTGGATGGAAGACTAGTGGTTGTCTCTAACCCGGCTACATGGTTTAGTAGACCATGCCTTAGGCAAGCACCAACCACTGGGAGTGTTGAACCGTACTCTCAGGCATCACATGGGTCGTTACTCCATGTCAGACTGCGTGTAGTACCAGTTCACTCCTATTGTCATCCCCCATCCATAATGACATAATCCAAAAACATAAATCTCGTACTACGCCTGGTTACTCATAGATCAGAACGATTAAGAGTTCGTGATTCTCTTCCTGCACTTACCCCTCGAGTACCGACCATCCTATCTCCGATGTACCTGAAACCCCAAATAACAAGAACAAAAACTCCTCTGATACCATTTTGTCACGAACCAGGCCGGGTCGGCATCTGGCCTGGTGCCTGACCGGGTCCACCGCAAGGCCTGAGAGGCATTCCTGATCCTCCCAGGCTGGCGATAAGTGCTAGGGCATTGATAGAAATGATGGGAATGGTTTTTCCCAGTATAAATAAATAAAAACAGAGGATATAATAAATAGAAACTCATAAAAAATAAACCAAATAAAGGACTAATAATGGTTTTAATGAAATAAAACTAACTAAGAAAAATCACCACTCTCTCTGTGTTACCCCATGGGTCACTCTCCAACTCACGACCTGACATTTCCCTAGGAGAACAAGCTCTTGTCGAAACTGCAACAAAAACAAAAAGAAGAAAACATTATAGGCATGAGTATTAAAACTCAGTAGGTGTTCCCAACAAACTATTCCCAATACAGTACCTTTAAATAAAAAATTCACTAATTTCATGTTTGAAATAAAGTATACAAAATATGGGTTTTCACGCACACTTTCATTTCCAAAACAAGTAACAATGCATTGCCCATTTAAATTTAAAAACAAGTATATTGTTTCATAGGAACAGGTGCATTGTATTTTAAAACATCTTTTTTCGAACAATTTAGAAATACAGATTTCAATTAGTAAACAATAAAACCACACACAAAACACACTACGGGAAATGGAAATAGTGGAACACATGGTCCAGCAACTGAACTGGACCTCTCAATCCCCTGCCACGTACAAATAAACACTAAAGAGAACATGGGTCAAACCAAGGAGCTCGTGAACAATCCAGAACGTACCATACATGTGACTCATCCTGAAGGCATACATACTCTCGATGAAATTATAACGCCTTAATGCCCGGTGTTTCCCTACATGGCCTAACTGAGGGGCCCAATCCCCTAGCAGAGTGTAATCCATACTAAGGGACCCTAGCCAGTGCGTAATCTAAACTAGTGCAGCAATCGTTCTCAGAGAATTCACTCACTATGCCAGGTTCCCATGTCAACACATATAATAAATAGTTGGTGCATCAACATAGTCAATGAAGTAGCACAAACATCACACACAACTCACTCAGTCAACGTACACCAAAGATCACCCCTGAGTCACCCAAAGAGATTTTTCTAAAATAATTTATTTTATTAAAGTGCCAAATGGGCCTTCACCAATTTTAAAGAAAATACTTCTTTCTCAAAAGAACCAAAAAAATTTCTCACACTTGAAACTAAATCATTTATCAATAAACCAGAACTACACATGAAATTCAGCGAATTTTGTTTAAAGCCAAATGGGCTTTCGTTCACTATCGGGTGTCCGTTCATCAAGAAAATATTTCAAGTGTCGTGTATAAAATAAACGGAACTTTTTAGACCAAATAATTATTTAAAAATTAATTACCTTATATAATCTCACATTTACTAAAATTAATAGAATAGCATGCAATTAAGATATTCTGAATTTTAAGGAGAGTGCAGTGGGGGACATACCTCAAAGTGGAACAGTGCCGTCCACTCGGCTCTTGGTGCTTTATAACTAAAAAGCTGCTGCTCTTGAAGACGACAACCTGAAACCACTTCACCTATACGGATATACATTTTCTTTTATATATATATATACCCTTAAACCCATGTACATATTCCCCGCGCCATGAGGAAATATGTGCAACGAGGGTATAGATGTATACATACTTACCCATGTATATACCTATAGGTCTTTGTCCCTGATGACCAAAACCCACATTGTGAGTAGAAAAACACCCAACAACGATGAAAGGGAGTCCAATAACTACCAAAGCCTCCAAACACAACTAAAACAATTTCATTTCCCATTAAATAATATAAAAAAGAACACATGAAAAAAATATACCTTTAATGGAAAACATGCCACAAGGACAATTTGCATCACACTCACAACTTAATAAATCATTCACATAATTAATAATTCCATTCCAAGATACATAACACAGTTTCCCAAACAAACATACTCCATCTCCCCTGTTTAAAATTAAACTCACACAAATTTTTTTTCCTACACATGTTGTGCACACTTCACAAGATTTGATAAACCACTTAGAAATATTTTGAAGAGACTCCAAATAGTATCACAAGACATGAACACAAAAGACCACCAAAAACCCCTTTTGAGGCCAAACACACACCACATACATGTCAAAACACAATTTGCAGCCCCTGCACGACATAATAAGTATAAGGCCCCAGCCTTAAACCTTACTTAATCTTGAGTTATTACAAGATTACACATTGAGGATCTTTTCAGGTTTAGAGTTTTAGAGAATTAGATCATTAAACATTCATTACATTCCACATTTAAACAAAGTGGTTACATAAAAGACAATATTCATTCTTCCCATCAACGGAAACCTATTTAAAATTAAACACAGATTCTTTCTTGACACATCCTTGACACTATCATCACATCATGTACCTTTCCCTTGACTTGTGAAAAACATTTCAAAAACTTGGGATGAGCATAAAAAGCTCAGTAAGGGTTATAAAAATATGGAAAGGAAACATGAGTTCATATATACATAGTAATGAAATCATACTTTACCCATAAAACAAAGGCACTTTCATACCTCATCAAACCATGAATAAATCATAGAAATCATAAGACAAAAAGGTATCTTGAAGCATTCATAACATTTTACGTAGGGAGTAACCCTCTTGGTTACGTTTGGAATACCCATCACAGTATATTCCCTAAATCTCTTCGGAGAAACCTTAATGTTTCACTCCTTCGCGTTACCCAATGCATTGGAGAGCTATAACGGGCTCACCCGCCCTTAGTTTATCACGGAACCACCCGTTCTTCATAACAATTCCCAAGAACCATAACATAATCTTATCACATAAACATGAATAAAGGAAACATAACATTTCCACATTTCAATCACAATATAACATTTTAGGATATTGAAATAATGAATCCATTCAAAAAGAAACCATTTCCAAAACCATTTAAAACATTTAATAAAGAGATTTTCGAATCAAAGTGTCACATACCACCTTGAATCTTTTAACATTTTAAACCATTAATATCCATATAAATAAATCCTTAAAAGCATTTTGAAAACATGGATATTAATAAGAACAAATAATTAAAACATTTAAAACGATATTTTGGTTAAAGGGGGTTTACCAAAATTAGAGACACTTGAATAAAATAATCGAGGAATAACATTTAGTCAGAACTTTATAATATCATGAGAATAAAAGGATTCATGATATAATACTCCAAATTACAGTATATACACCATATAATAGTGAATTGGTGCATAACAACAATGAACCCTCAATAGAAATGTCAAATGTGATGAAATCCCTTATAAAGAAGGTATCCTTAAATTAAGGACAAATAAATCTCAAAAAATATGTGTGACAAATATATATACACCCAATATAAGTGGATATTATGTGTAAAACAATAAAAGTTCATTCACACATATTCAATGGATGACATATTCAATGACTACAAGTTGAACCCAAAGAAATCGAAATTGGGTTAAAAAGTTCCCTTGACAGCCTAACGGCATCACATCAAAATGAGTTGATGAGAGATAAAAAGTGTATCTCATCACTTGGACATAAAATTTAAATCAATAAGGATATATGAGAACATATCCCAACATAACAATATGTAAATTAAAAGACCCAACAAAAGAAGTCTTTTAAAAAAAAGGAGGGTGAAAGGTTCCCTTACCGACTTGGGTATCTTTCAAAACATTCACCCCATGAAAGAAGGACAATAGATCATTGATGTAAATACTCATAAAAGAAAGTATATTACACAAAGAGTAGAATAATGGGCATTACATACACCACTCAATGGAATTTGTGGAAAATGTAGCATAAATCTCACGAGAATAAAAGTGAGATGAAAAATCCCTTACGAAAACTCGGCAGCCTAACGGCGCCACCCAAAACATCCAAAATGGATTGATGAGAGAGAATAGGGTCTCTCATCACATGAACATAAAAATTACAGTAAGTGTAATAAAAAACATCATCCCAATAACAAGAAAGATGAGTTTTAAAAGGAATGACATAAAAGTGTATACTTAAAAAGAAAGAGAAGAGTAGGATCACTTACCTCGGGTCCGACTTGACTCGATCGTTCTTTAATCTCCTGAATAATAAACTTGAGTTAATTTCTACTTCCTTAAGAACCTTTTTCATGTTCATTATTCCTTTTATACCACTTATTACCATGTCATAAACATTATGTAATCATTTATGTTAATAATATTTGTTTTGCCGATATTTGGTTCTTAAGTCGAAAGTGGACTTCTTACAATTACATGTTGTTCGTGTGGAAAAATGTTTATTATATGCAGAATTGTATTCATGATTTAGATATCATATATTTCATATATATCCAGTACATTCATTCATTTATAACATTACATAATCATTTAGAGGTAAGAAATGAAATGCACCGTTCATGGAGACGGTAAGCTGTACGCACGCATGAACACTACTTTCATTTCTATTTCATATTTTATAGAATGGAATAATAATGATATAATGGTATATTATAATTCCAGTATAATATCATATATAATATCATATTTCCACCCTTTATACATCCCACATATGGTATTTAACGAATCAAATCACTTTGAGGGGGCGGTAGTCCGCACTTCCTTAAATGAAGATATCGCGTATACCCATAATGGAAGCCATAAATGTAAGACAAAAATGAAAAATACAGAAGCATAAGGAAAACATAAACATATTATATATCATATATAAAAATAGTGACATCATAATGGCCACCTTTGAAGGTGTTAAATGAGTATTTTACAATCATCGTTTCGGGAGGCAGAATTTCACCATCCACGGAAACCGTATGTTCTTTAGCCATTTGATGTAGTTGTGTGAGAGTGTAGCTCGAATGAATCTTATGAAAACATCCTAGTATATTGATGATACTGGTGTTGTTACAAAAAAAAAGAGTTTAGGGGGTTGGAGAAGCAAAATAAAACAAATGAACATGAGAGAAAGAATTACCTTTAAAACTGTAACTCCTTTTGATTTGAGCCTAAAGGCTTCCTTTGAAAGGATTCTGCCCAGAGGGAATCCTCTAGGATGAGGAGAGGGATGGAGAGAGAGTAAATGGGCAGGGGTTGGCCGAGACAAAGGCTTGATGAGTGTGTGAAAAGAGGTAGAGGTGGGGGGCTTTTATAGGAGGAGAGGAGGGGCACTTTTGGAATGTAAGGAAATATTACTTTATTTGAAAATGTGTTTCGGTTTTAAAAGGTCCCACATTGATATAATTCGTGGATAAGGTTATAATGGTTCGAAATCCACTCATCCAATAAGTTTTGGACATGTGTAGTTCATAGATATTACATTATATTTCCATTTTATTATAATCGTTAAATAATGATGTCATCACTGCATCATTATGATGTCATAAATAATTTAATTTATTTAATGTCTAAAAATTATAAAAAAATTACTATGATGTAGGACATATTTGTAGATTTCCAATGACTATTTATAATCAAAAATATGACTTTTATAACCCTACTTAAAAATTGTTTTAGTAAAACATATCATGTTTGTGTCAATTTTACTTTTACATTAAATAAAAGTTATTTATGTCATTTCCCAACCAAAGTGGATCCATGGGGTCCCCAAGTTGGCACATGGCTTGTCTTGGTCGTCCATGACTCACCCAATAGATGTAGGACAAGTTTCATTGTGTTTTCACATTCTTATAATATCATTTTTACCTTAAATTACACTAATTACCACTAATCGCGATTAAAAACTTAATAAGTTACTATTCACCAAAAAATTATTTTCATCCCATTGTACCACATTTTACATACTAATGACAACCATGTATGTCGGATTTTCAAAATTCAATACACATTAGTGGTAAACTTTCATTTAACTGAAAAATCAGTTTGCTTGATTACCACTTAGTGGTTTCACTATTCATCAAAAATTGGAGTTTTTCAGAAAAATACCAAAACTTTACCCTATGCTATATTTGATATTCCGAATTCAAAAATGAAGTCCGTTTTATAAAATTCAAATCATATTAGTCACATTAATTAATTTAATAATTAATTCCCGCTGTCAGAGCAAATAGCGTGTTTTTATAAGACAATAAGTATCAAAAGATTGACACTAGTTTAAGTCTGATTTCAAAGTGAAATTAATTCCAACGAACACTACTGGATTTAATGGTATAAATATTTTCTAATTTCAATTTAAAAACAATTCAAAATATAATCTAATCATATAAATAAATTAGATTAAAAAGATGTTTTGAATTAAAATACAACATTTTACACTATTCATTAAAAAATGAACATTATCGGAAAGATACCAAAAATTTACACAAAGTAAATTTTGATGTCCCGATTATTAAGAAGAGTTTTATTTGGTAAAATAGAATGTATAAGAGTGAACAAAACTATATTTAATAATGGTTCTCCATCAAAAGGCTATAAGTGAACCTTTAGTGAAAACTAGGGCATATATGCCTAAAATTGAATTCTTTCCGTATTTTAAGCCTCTATCCTTTATTGGATAAATGTAAAAACATTTAAAAACATATATAATCATATTTTAGTTATTTCTATCCATTCCCGCCAATACAATGGCTACATGTTAACTACCATTTAAAATAATATTATTAGAGTGCAACGTAAGATTCCCAAGAAACTCGTTGTTGCGTGTTGGGTACGCCATCGAGCATAGCGTCCCCTTTAAAGTCATTTTAATATTTTATTCACAAATAGGGATAAATATGAAAAATTCATATTATTTATTTACCTGGGGTGTTACATCCTTCCCCCCTTTTGGGAATTGCGTCCTCGCAATTTTAAAATTGCGCTTGGAAACATCCTTGAAAGTCCCACATCGGAATAAGAGTTGGTAAAACAAACACTTTAAAATAAAGAGAGATAAGTATAAAGGTCACCCGAGTTAACCCATACTAGGATTCCAAGTATGAAAATATGGACATGGAGGAAAAAAAAGGGTCATGTTCTGATGGAGAGTGATAGAAAACATGTTTAGGAGAAAGTTAACCATGAGAAAATCACAAACTTGTGATGGGTTAAACGGTATTCGATTCCCCAGTAGGAAAAGTTAATAGAAAACATTTTTGTTTTAAGTTACTTTTTATTGAGGAATTTATTCATAAGGAAACATAATCACTTATCATATTGACTTTAAACTTTTATTAGATTCCTTACACAAACTCATATTTTCTCCAAAAGACGAGTATTTAGGAAGACTTGTTCACATTAAGAGTACTATAATCAACTTCTAGAGAATCACCTAATCCACAAAAGAGAACTATATACTTCCAATATCATTATACCTTAACCATAACCAAAACCAAAAAGGTTAGTAAAAGGTCAGATAATCCAGAAAAGGATAACCCTTTATAAAAATAAAATCTATTCTTAATCTCCAAAATTTGTCCAACAAAATTCAAAGTTCAACGAGGACCATCCGATAAACAAATTTGTCCATAAAAATTCCTCAATGTAAACCCATCTAAGATTGAAACCCAAACATTTTAAGGATTTAGTCACATAGTATTCCAAGTTAAATCGTAACATTTATCTCCAAACAACATCAGTTGCTCCTAAAGTCCCGTATTGAAAAGTAATTAACCTAATCACATATCCTCCATGATAGGTTAATCATTTTCATAAATAACCCAAAATCATCTTACTCCTAATTCATAAAATCATATAACCAGAAAGAATCATTCAAACTAACCAGGGACTTCACGTAGTCCAGTGGTAGGCGATAAATACCAGTCGCTCTTTGGTTGTGGGTTCGATTCCCACAGCTTTGTCCGACGCGACGGGATGTCACACTGTCTGCGTGTTGTCCTTTTTCCAAAACTATATAATTCTTAAAACATTCCCCAAAATGAGATAAAATCTTCAAGAATAATCATAACATATTTTAACCTCAAGTTTATCTCATTCCTTTCATTTTCCATCATATCATAGAGTAACCCACAATTACCTAAAAAGTAAGGATCATATAAACCCTAATGGTTACCTTAATAATTATTACCTGAATTTCCACATCGAGTTGGCCATCTCGTACATGATGCATTAGAGAACTCACCAAGGTTGAAGTGGTTGATCATGACTCCTTGATAGTTTGTTTAGAACAACTATGAGATTCCTCATTGAATCCTCCATTTTATCTAGTATCTTAATTAGAGAACCACCACAGTTTCCTTCAAACCTGTTGTCTCTTTGGTTCCTGCTAGATCAATCCATTCACTAAAAATAGAAATGTCAGTGTGAGTATATTAACAAAACCATCATGTACAAATGATGAAGGTAAACACTAAGATACACTTATTCATTCACTTTATCTAAAACTAGGACTCTTTCTGAAATCCTAACCATTATGGTAATGTCACTTGTGCTTAGAGAATACCCTAACCTCTAATGTTATCTAAACCGGCCTTTGATACCAACTATAAGGCCCCGACCTTAAACCTTACTTAATCATGAGTTATTACAAGATTACACATTGAGGATCTTTTCAGGTTTAGAATTTTAGATAATTAGATCATGAAACATTCATTACATTCCACATTTAAACAAAGTGGTTACATAAAAGACAATATTCATTCTTCCCATCAACGGAAACCTATTTAAAATTAAACACAGATTCTTTCTTGACACATCCTTGACACTATCATCACATCATGTACCTTTCCCTTGACCTGTGAAAAACATTTCAAAAACTTGGGATGAGCATAAAAAGCTCAGTAAGGGTTATAAAAATATGGAAAGGAAACATGAGTTCATATATACATAATAATGAAATCATACTTTACCCATAAAACAAAGGCACTTTCATACCTCATCAAACCATGAATAAATCATAGAAATCAAAAGACAAAAAGGTAACTTGAGGCATTCATAACATTCTTACGTAGGGAGTAACCCTCTTGGTTACGTTTGGAATACCCATTACAGTATATTCCCTAAATCTCTTCGGAGAAACCTTAACGTTTCACTCCTTCGCGTTACCCAATGCATTAGAGAGCTATAACGGGCTCACCCACCCTTAGTTTATCACGGAACCACCCGTTCTTCATAACAATGCCCAAGAACCATAACATAATCGTATCACATAAACATGAATAAAGGAAACATAACATTTCCACATTTCAATCACAATATAACATTTTAGGATATTGAAATAATGAATCCATTCAAAAAGAAACCATTTCCAAAACCATTTAAAACATTTAATAAAGAGATTTTTGAATCAAAGTGTCACATACCACCTTGATGCTTTTAACATTTTAAACCATTAATATCCATATAAATAAATCCTTAAAACCATTTTGAAAACATGGATATTAATAAGAACAAATAATTAAAACATTTAAAACGATATTTTGGTTAAAGGGGTTTTACCAAAATTAGAGACACTTGAATACAATAATTGAGGAATAACATTTAGTCAGAACTTTATAATATCATGAGAATAAGAGGATTCATGATATAATACTCCAAAGGACAGTATATACACAATATAATAGTGAATTGGTGCATAACAACAATGAACCCTCAATAGAAATGCCAAATGTGATGAAATCCCTTATAAAGAAGGTATCCTTAAATTAAGGACAAATAAATCTCAAAAAATATGTGTGAAAAATATATATACACCCAATATAAGTGGATATTAAGTGTAAAATAATAAAAGTTCATTAACACATATTCAATGGATGACATATTCAATGACTACAAGTTGAACACAAAGAAATCGAAATTAGGTTAAAAAGTTCCCTTGACAGCCTAACGACATCACATCAAAATGAGTTGATGAGAGATAAAAAGTGTATCTCATCACTTGGAAATAAAATTTACATCAATAAGGATATATGAGAACATATCCCAACATAACAATATGTAAATTAAAATACCCAACAAAAGAAGTCTTTTAAAAAAAAGGAGGGTGAAAGGTTCCCTTACCGACTTGGGTATCTTTCAAAACATTCACCCCATGAAAGAAGGACAATAGATCATTGATGTAAATACTCATAAAAGAAATTATATTACACAAAGAGTAGAATAATGGTCATTACATACACCACTCAATGGAATTCGTGGAAAATGTAGCATAAATCTCACGAGAATAAAAGTGAGATGAAAAATCCATTACGAAAACTCGGCAGCCTAACCGCACCACCCAAAACATCCAAAATGGATTGATGAGAGAGAATAGGGTCTCTCATCACATGAACATAAAAATTACAGTAAGTTTAATAAAAAAGATCATCCCAATAACAAGATAGATGAGTTTTAAAAGGAATGACATAAAAGTGTATACTTAAAAAGAAAGAGAAGAGTAGGATCCCTTACCTCGGGTCCGACTTGACTCGATCGTTCTTTAATCTCCTGAATAATAAACTTGAGTTAATTTATACTTCCTTAATAACCTTTTTCATGTTCATTATTCTTTTTATACCACTTATTACCATGTCATAAACATTATGTAATCATTTATGTTAATAATATTTGTTTTGCCGATATTTGGTTCTTAAGTCGAAAGTGGACTTCTTACAATTACATGTTGTTTGTGTGGCCAAATGTTTATAATATCCAGAATTGTATTCATGATGTAGATATCATATATGTCATATATATCCAGTAAATTCATTCATTTATAACATTACATAATCATTTAGAGGTAAGAAATGAAATGCACCGTTCATGGAGACGGTAAGCCGTACGTACGCATGAACGCTACTTTCATTTCTATTTCGTATTTTATAGAATGGAATAATAATGATATAAAGGTATATTATAATTCCAGTATAATATCATATATAATATCATATTTCCATCCTTTATACATCCCACATATGGTATTTAACGAATCAAATCACTTTGAGGGGGCGGTAGTCCGCACTTCCTTAAATGAAGATATCGCGTATACCCATAATGGAAGCCATAAATGTAAGACAAAAATGAAAAATACAGAAGAATAAGGAAAACATAAACATATTATATATCATATATAAAAATAGTGACATCATAATGTCCACCTTTGAAGGTGTTAAATGAGTATTGAACAATCATCGTTTCGGGAGGCAGAATTTCACCATCCACAGAAACCGTATGTTCTTTAACCATTTGATGTAGTTGTGTGAGAGTGTAGCTCGAATGAATCTTATAAAAACATCCTAGTATATTGAAGATACTGGTTTTGTTACAAAAAATAAATAAATAAAAAGAGTTTAGGGGGTTGGAGATGCAAAATAAAACAAATGAACATGAGAGATAGAATTACCTTTAAAACTGTAACTCCTTTTGATTTGAGCCTAAAGGCTTCCTTTGAAAGGATTCTGCCCAAAGGGAATCCTCTAGGATGAGGAGAGGGATCGATAGAGAGTAAATGGGCAGGGGTTGTCCGAGCCAAAGGCTTGATGGGTGTGTGAAAAGAGGTAGAGGTGGGGGCCTTTTATAAGAGGAGAGGAGGGGCACTTTTGGAAAGTAAGGAAATATTACTTTATTTGAAAATGTGTTTCGGTTTTAAAAGGTCCCACATTGATATAATTCGTGGATAAGGTTATAATGGTTCTAAATCCACTCATCCAATAAGTTTTGGACATGTGTAGTTCATAGATATTACATTATATTTCCATTTTATTTTAATCGTTAAATAATGATGTCATCACTGCATCAATATGATGTCATAAATAATTTAATTTATTTAATGTCTAAAAATTATAAAAAAAATTACTATGATGTAGGAAATAGTTTTATCTTTCCAATTAATATTTATAATCAAAGATATGACTTTTATATCCCTACATAAAAATTGTTTTAGTAAAACATATCATGTTTGTGTCAATTTTACTTTTACATTAAATAAAAGTTATTTATGTCATTTCCCATCCAAAGTGGATACATGGGGTCCCCAAGTTGGCTCATGGCTTGTCTTGGTCGGCCATGACTCACCCAATAGGTGTAGGACAAGTGTCATGGTGTTTTCACATTCTTATAATATCATTTTTACCTTAAATTACACTAATTACCACTAATCGCGATTAAAAACTTAATAAGTTACTATTCACCAAAAAATTATTTTCATCCCATTGAACCACATTTTACATACTAATGACAAACATGTATGTCGGATTTTCAAAATTCAATACACATTAGTGGTAAACTTTCATTTAACTGAAAAATCAGTTTGCTTGATTACCACTTAGTGGTTTCACTATTCATCAAAAATTGGAGTTTTTCAGAAATATACCAAAACTTCACCCTATGCTATATTTGATATTCCGAATTCAAAAATGAAGTCCGTTTTACAAAATTCAAAACATATTAGTCACATTAATTAATTTAATAATTAATTCCCGTTGTTAGAGAAAATAGCGTGTTTTTATAAAACAATAAGTATCAAAAGATTGACACTAGTTTAAGTCTGATTTCAAAGTGAAATTAATTCCAACGACCACTATTGGATTTAATGGTAAAAATATTTTCTAATTTCACTTTAAAAACAATTCAAAATATAATCTAATCATATAAATAAATTAGATTAAAAAAGAGGTTTTGAATTAAAATACAACATTTTACACTATTCATTAAAAAAATGAACATTATCGGAAAGATACCAAAAATTTACACAAAGTAAATTTTGATGTCCCAATTCTTAAGAAGAGTTTTATTTGGTCAAATAGAATGTATAAGAGTGAAAAAAACTATATTTAATGATGGTTCGCCATCAAAAGGCGATAAGTGAACCTTTAGTGAAAACTAGGGCATATATGCCTAAAATTGAATTATTTCCATATTTTAAGCCTCTATCCTTTATTGGATAAATGTAAAAACATTTAAAAACATATATAATCATATTTTAGTTATTTCTATCCATTCCTGCCAATACAACAGCTACATGTTAACTACCATTTAAAATAATATTATTAGAGTGCAACGTAAGATTCCCAAGAAACTCGTTGTTGCGTGTTGGGTACGCCATCGAGCGTAGCGTCCCCTTTAAAGTCATATTAATATTTTATTCACAAATAGGGATAAATATGAAAATGTAATATTCTTTATTTACCTGGGGTGTTACAATAAGACAACAACAATGTTTATAAAAACACTAAAAATGGCTCAAAAAAGTTTTCATAAAATCAAAACTATCATATCACATAAACACGTTCCTAGACCCTTCCAAATCATATTAAACATCAAGAAAAACAATATTATCACCAACCATACTAATTAAATAACATAATATATTGATCAAACGAGAAAATTAAAAGACTAAAAAATGTTTATGCACGGAACCAACTACCTTTGGTGTTGAAATTCCAAAACAATTATGCGGAACCCGAATCGTCACACAACCACAATGTACAATGATCAAAATAAACCCGAAAATGAAAAAATCAAAACATATACACCATAAAAACCCAAATGAAAATCCAAAATCCCAATGAATAAGAATCAAAAGCACAAATTGAAGGATGAAGATTTACCTGGAGGGAAGCCATGCTAGAGGACAGAAGAAGGTCGCCGGAAAACACACCAGCAGGAGGAGGGGACGCCGGTGAGAAGGTCTGGCTGTCGAAGGGAGGCATGTGGAGGTTACTGAATGGAGGGGAGGGAATGCCCGCATGCTATATAGTGAGGAAGAGGGTGGTGCGATGTGGTGCGATTGTCCAGAAATAGAGGAGGAGGTGGCTCGAGTCGCCGGTTGCTGGCCGGTGTAGCAGGCCGGAGGGAGGGGTGACGTCGCTAGGGAGAGAGGTCGGAGGAGGAAGGGAAGATGTCAGCTAGGGGTGCAGTTTTAGCATGAAGGACCGAAAGGAGGGGGAGGAAATTTGATGAAAGAGAGGAGGAAAAAGTGAGGGAGGGGAAAAAAGAAAAAAAAGAAATAATAATAAAATAAAAATTAAGATGAATTAAAACCAAAAATGAACTTTAAATCAATATAAAAAAGAATAATATTTCTAATAATAATAATACTAACAAACCAAAAAATAACATGCTGATAATTTCATAATCATTATAATAATTTAATATTATATAACTAATTAAAATATTAACTGAAATAATAAAATAAGACAAATAATCCCAATATTATTATTGTTAAACAACTCTTGAATTATTTAATCATTTTTCTTATTTAATTATTGTGATTAAATTATTTTTCATCTCACTAATTAATTAATTTCCCACACATTGGGCATGTCGCACATTGATTAGGCGAAGATACATGGCTTCGTTTGTCTCGTGCGTGTGCACGAACATTATGATGCAAAAATGCTCATTTATCAACAAAATGTAGACCCTCTCGTCGGGTCTAGCTCGAACCATAACAAAAAAAAATTAATGAAAAATAAAAAGTATAAAAATAAAAAAAATTACTACAGATGTCCAGGTGTGACAATTATTGTTCATCGCTTGATACAAATAGTCAATATTTTTTTTATTAATATTAATTTTTAATTATAAATCATTCTTCACTAAATATATGACTTATTTAATGTAAATATCAATATGTTGTGTAATATAAATCATATTTTAGGAAATATTTTATATATATATATATATATATATAACAATATATTTCAATATTAAATGTATTAATGAATAATTATGTATACAAATCATTAAAAATTAATAAGATGTCAATATGTTTTTAATTATTACATTTTATTCATTGTATATATATAATATATTATTTATTACTATTTTTAATTAATTTATATATATATATATTAAATTTATTTATTTTTATTAATAATTTTTTCATTAATAAATTATTAATCAATTTTGAAATGTATTCATTTTTAATTTTTTAGATTAATTATAAAATTTTATTCATTTTATATATCTATAATTAATATGTACTATGTATTTATATATATAAATTATATATATTTATATTAATGTTCTCATTTTTATTAATAACTTTTTAATTAATAATTTTTTTAATGTGTTTTTTATTTACTCATTTTTAATTTTTATTAGTTTAATTATTTCAATTTATTTGTTATATATATATATTTAATATATACTATTTATTAAAATTTATAATATATATATATATAATAAATTTATTAATAATTATTTAATTATTAAAAAGTAAATATTTTTTAAATAAATTTATTGATTTTAATTTTAATATGTTTATTTTTTTCAATTTTTTCAATTTTTAAATATTTTAAATATTTATTGGTTAAAAAGTGTGGAATAGAGGTGAACCTTTTCATGTAGGACCCAACCATATGTATGGTGGTGGGCCACGGTCGAAGGAAAGCATAGGGTGGGACTTGGCTTGAACAACCCCATGAAGGAGCCCATATTGCAGTGTGTGGAAAGTGTATGTGGGAACCGATCCTCGCAATAGGCGTCTTAGCTCTTGATGTTGTAGGATCATTTATAAAGGAGAGGCCTATCCTATGAAATTCAGATGTGGGACTGGTGCACGTGATCAAGACCTTTATCATCACTAAAAATGCACTCATAAACGTTACCCTTTATCATCACATTTTGCTAGCACTGATAAAGACCAACGTTGTATATAGTGTATTTCATAGTAGCAATTCAAGATTGGTTTTCATGATATCTTGTATGTGTGAATGATGAAAAATCCTAAAACCCATTTTATAAGATCATTTAGAAGATGAAAAGAAGAAAACCATGAAAAATATAAAATGAATTGACATCTATTTAGTAATCCTTCAACTCCTGTGGCTGATGATAATCAGTTAGAAACAACCAATTGGATATTTTCTATTAAGGAGATCTATTGGATATGATATACCAAAATATCTTTGGAATGGCCTTTATTGATTTATAAATTTATTCTAGTAATTTCTTTATTAAGGAAGTAGTAGGGAAAGAGAGAGAGAGAGAGAGATGGAGAGAGATATATATATATATTTGAAAATTCAACGTAACCTATGGATATCGTCAAAGACAATGGACTATAACCATTATTTTATAGTGATTAATCCAATCATGAGGTAGGGCGTTCAATTTCTATGATTTATTTACCTCAGTGACTATCTAGGATGAACGCAAATCAAATCAAGAAACATATTTATTTCTCTATCAATTTTGTTGCAGGTGAAAGTTTATTTCCCAGAATTAGGAAATTATTTAATTGTTAATTATTGTTATATTTTTTTAATTATAATAACAATATATTGAGGAGAAACTGATTAATGTCTGAGGTTTGTTCCACATCTTATGTTTTGTGCATTTTTATCTCCCTGTTCTTTGTGCATTCGTTGCCAGTGTTTTGATTGGTCGGTGGTTCAACAAATACCCAGTAATCAATCATTTCACAACCATTCATTGGTGAAATGGTTTGATACCACCGTTTGAGTTTGAGCATCAGGGATGGAATCAAGAAACATTGATAATGAAAATTGATCGAGATCGTATCAGTGTCCTTTGTATGCTATTGGGCATTTGATGACAGTGTTGTGCAATGAGTGACGTTTTTTAGGCAAATAGGATGATGTAATCTGGTCATCTATGAAAATGGAGCTTGTTCAATCATATATCCATGCATACTAGTGGGTTTGGAAACCAAAATCGAGGATGAAAATGGTGTCATCAGCAAACACATGAAGACCCATGGGTTTTAGAAAATCTCTTGTTACATGGCCTCTAATATGAAGAACACAAAACTGTGTAACCCCATATGTGGCACAAGGGTTTTCATGGAGAAGAAAGGATCATAGGGCATGTGACACATGTCACACTATTTGTGACTCAACCTAGTGACTCACCATGTACCCTTCGGTACACCAACTTGACCGGAGTACATGGTCTAAGTCGTGTACTCATGCATGGTCTCGAGTACAGGGTCACAACCTGATGTACAAATCATGACTAGGTGTACATGAGAATAATTTTAAGGACCTATAAAAGTCGCATACCCTCTAGGGGCACACCATATACATGGAGGAATATTCCATGTTAGATGAAAAGGCATGGGATGGTCCCAAAAAGGCAAGACACACCGTGTACCCCCTAGTACGTGTCATGTTGTTTCTCTAGGGTGGTATGGGGCCCTCGTTCTCTTTATTTTGGACTAGTTTCTTTAGGGTGCATTCCCTTAGTCCAACCCTATGAGGGTATAGTGTGGTATTACATCTAGAACGTATGATTTTGATCCCCTTTAATGGATTTTCCTTTGATATAGTTCTTGGGGTCCCTCTGTGGCATTAGGTGGGATCCTCTATCACCTTCTCCCCTAACTGGGGTTCATAAAATTAGTATGAATAAACATACATGTACATCAATTCTCTACTTGGTGGTTTATCTCATATTGGGTTCTTAGTATACCTCGTGGCCTAGGTTGTGACCCCACTTTTGTGCATCGATCACTTCAACATTCTAGTGCGCACTTCTTCATGGAGAGACCTCATGTGTGAAACATCTCAGATATAAACCATCAATGCTATCAGACACGCAGAGTGAGTTCTCCCTAGTGAGGGTTTCTTGGAACCTATAAAAGGAATCCTATGTTGAAAATTTGGTTGTAACCTTACCATGAGACTTAGTGTCTACCATGAGTATATTTGGATGATTATTTTTATATGCCTCAAGGTTCTAAATGAAATTCCCTAGTGATGAGCTGACTACTATCTTAATTATATATGCTTGGTAATTTCAGGGTTTCCTACTAGGAATTGTTATAATCACCCCTATACTGTCTCTTCCCACACAAGTTATTTCTTATGAAGACGATAGACCATTAAATGAGGATCTTGGTAGATTAGGAGTAAAAGGATCTTATATCGGGGTTGACTGAATATGGTTCATACCAGGAGTCACATTTGACAATAGTCCCCTAATTCTAGTATGTTAGGCTTCTTTAAGGCTTTGGTGGGATTGTATTGGGCCCTTAATGATTTCCAATTTTAATGTTTTTTGTTTGGAGTTGTGTGCATATGTACAGGTACCATAGTTTAAGGCCTTCCATGTGTGTGATACACCTACTCGATTCTTGATGCCATCCCATAGCCAATTAGAGGTGGGCTTGGGGTTGTTACACTCATCTTACCATCTAACTGATGAGACCTGATGGTTCTAGTTATGAAAGTGAGGTATTATAGGATTTCTATCTCAGGACTAGAGTTGTATTTTTTGTCTAGTTGTGACATTTTGTTTAGGATTTGTGGTCATGGTGTTAAAGTGTTTTGCGATCATCTCTTAGGCCATAGACTCTAGTGTTGGTTCAATGACTGATGTATCTATTCACCATGACTCTAACTACCTACTTGTTTATTCGATACATTTAGGCACCCATTGAAGGGAAAAAAATTGGTACATGCATTATATAGGAACATGTTGTGGTTTTTATTTCCTTATTTAGTCATCTCACCAGATGTACACATTGACCCTGGTAGGTCTTATATATTTAAAGATACCTCCATGATGATTATTAGCTATGATTTAGTAGTTAGACAAAAATGATAATACACTTAGTTATGATGCTTTGATACATGGACCTATCTAGGAGGTGGTACCTCTGAGTGGTTTTCCAAACGTACCTTCACCCATCGAGTAGCATATGATACCAATAGTACTAGTGGATGGGCTGTGCTAGATGAGTTCACTTATTGAGCTTCAGTGTCAACAACCTATTAGAATAAAGGGTGAGCAAGACCCCAAGACAACTGAGTATTGGCTTCAGGTGGTTAGATGTGTATTTCCCCTTATTAAGACACCTATAGACCAGATGATGGTCAAATAAGAGATCCTCCTTCATAGATGTATTGAGAGATGGTGATTCAAATTAGTTTTATTGTATTAATAGGTGACTCTTTCATGGATAGGGTTGATATCTTTTTTATAGAGGAGTTTTATCTAGATATATTTTTAGAAATGTACATCTAGGAACTTTTCCAGCTTCAATAGGGAAACATGACTGTGGTAGATTATTCACCATGTTTTACCAACCTCTCACGATACTCGATAAATATGGTTTAAGATCCATTATTCTAGGAATAAATATTCAAGAAAGGATTACATAGATATATTCAAGCTAGTGTGACACCTTAATGCATCTTTACCCATTATGGAGTGATGAAACTTGCTTTGTTAGTAGACAAAATTATGGATGAGGAGACACCAACTGTGGGTTCTAGTGGTTGGCACACAAGAGTTGAGAATTCGGCAGTATGTATTTGATGGAAGATGAAGGTATCCAAGCATGCAATATTTTCTAGGAGGTGATCTCATAATAATATGTATATGGTTCAGGATCGCATGATGGTTATATTCAGGCTAGAGAGAGGCAGTGTTACACTTGTGACAGACAATGACATCATACATGAAATTGTAAAACCCTCTATGCAGTTGACTAAGAAATAGTATAAGGGTCACCTTGGTAAAGGTAGTGGTATATGGTTTGACATGTTGCTACCACCACCACTAGGTGGCTCTCAATAGGTTCAAAAAGCTGGTGGATAGGGTTTAGGGTAGTTTTTTCCAGTAGAGGCCTATTACCCAGATGCTCCATGGATGATTAGAGGTACAATCTATACCTTTTCTACATCAGATACAAATTCTATAGACGTAGGAACGAACCACTATTTTCTTTCTAATTACCTAGTTCAAGATTTAGAGATTCTGTTTGAGCCCTTAGATCAACGTTTGCACTTGGAAACCCCTACTTAAGGTGACCCAATGATCATAATAATCTACTGATACTGTGATCAGATGCTTGGAGGAGAGAGTTTCTTTTTGTATATGCACGATTCATGCATAGATTAATTTTTTTAGGAATAGGATTCAATGTGTCCATATATATGGGATGGGATTTTTCTTCATAGGTTACATAGAGACCTAAGTAGAGTAGGATAAACTCATGAATATGAGGGTGTATCTGATTACTCAACAATTGTCCAGCATGACTCTTAGGGATGTTAATTTTACGGGATACCAATTTCCCTTAGGGGTGGTCAAGTATGAGGACATCATTACTGAGGAAGTTTTAGTCTTACTTCCCCTCCGAGAGAATGTATTATACATATAATTAAATCCTAGTATGACCCTAAATATATGTTCCAACTTATGGGATGGATCCCACAGAGCGTCATTAGCTAAAGGTAAAGTTGGAGGAATTATAGAGGAAGGTATTTGTCAGACCCAGTGTGCCACCCTAGGCATCCCTAGTTATGTTCTCTAAGTGGAATGGGAGTGTGAGGTTGTGTGTAGATTACCGTCACAAAAATTAGCCGACAATACAGAATAAGTATCTACTATCGGTGATCAATGATATATTCAAGTAGTTGATAAGGTCATGATGGTTCTCGAAGATTTACCTCATATCAAGCAATAATTAGCTTTGGGTACGATACGAGGATATAACAAATATGGAATTTAGATGTCTCTATGGTCACTATGAGTACTTGGTGTTTTCTTTATGTGTGTTTAATTCCCCGACACTGTTCATGGGAATCCTGAAATGGATCATTCATCCTTTTCTAAGATGTATTTTAGTAGTCTTCATCGATGATATCCTCATGTACTCAATGTATGATGAGGAGCACATGATAATCTTGACGATGATTCTAGACTTACTTTAAGAGCACTAGCTTAATGGGAATCTCATTAAGTGTCCGTTATAGATTCAAGTGGTCCATGTTCTGGTATATGTCATTTTAGTGGAGGGTGAAGTAATAAAGCCAGTGAAGGTTGAGGTAGTGTTATCTTAGGAGCTACCCAAGAGCATGAGGAAGGTTCAAAGATTTCCTGGGTTGGTAGGATATTAAAGTAGATTCATGCTCAATTTATCTAGGACATCAGCTTCCTTAACTTCTTTTACACAGATGGTAAAACCATTCATGTGGATAAATATGTTCCATTAGGGTTTTTCCAATGTTTTGGAAGGGGATGAAAATCACCCCCATATTGAGATTTACAGAAGAGGGTATCAATCACGCAGTGTTATATGATGTTTCATGGATTATAATTAGTTGTGTTTTGATGTAGAGGTAGTTGGTGATTGCCTATTGGTATAGGCATTTGGCACTTCATGAGAATTACTACACATCACGTGATCTAGAGTTAATACTAGTAGTCTTCACACTAAATATGTGGAGAAAATATCTCATGGGTGATCTGTTTATGATCTATTATAACCAAAAGTGTATAAAGTATATTTTATCTCAGAAGGAACATAACAAGAGACATAGGTGATGGCTAGAGTTACTCTAAGAAAATGAATTTGAGATAGTTTATAATCCTTTGAAGGGGACCATGTTATAAGATTCTCTTAGTGGGAGATATTATTCTCATTTATTGGATGAGTAATTAAGGAAATTTTCCATATTGAAATTGTACATAATAGATGAGGATGGTAAATATTATCTCTAGTTGATGATTGTTAACCGCATGATTATGTAGTGAGATAGGGAGGTTTAGTGTGGAGATACTGACTGTGAGACCATGCGTACTCATATCTTCACTGGATGAGCTTCCGATGGGTTTTTTTGATTTGGATACCATGTTATCATTTTTAGAGGACTGAGGATTGTACCATTGAAATTTTGGGAGGTGGTTTTGAGGGAGTTTCATAGGTCTCTTTTAGTGGTATATCTAGGTATGGTGAAGATGTAAAAGGACCTTCATTTTCAGTTTTGATGGACATGGATGAAGAAGTGTGTAGTATAATTTGCCTCTTGATGCCTCACTTGTTAATAGGTGAAGGTTGTGCACCAGTTTCTAGCAGCTTTATCTCAACCCCATGAGGTTCTAGGGTGGATACGGGATGGTATATCTATGGAATTTATGATGGGGTTGAAACATATGTCTAGAGGTCATGAATCCATCTAGGTTATTATAGATCAACACCCCAAGACAACTTAATTCATATAAATCTAAAAGCATAGTTTAGTAGTGATCTTGGGAAACCATTACATGCATGAGACAATCCGACTGCATTGAGTTACCGAGACGATAATTTTAGACCTGACTCTTTCATCACATTGCAATTATGGAGAGGATTATAGGATGTCATTGGGACTTAGTTTCACATGATCACAATGTTTCACCCCCAAACTAATGTCCAAACTGAACATACCATTCATGTTCTAGAGGAAATGTCTTGAGGTCGCAATATATACATTGGTCATAGTTAGGAGGAACATTTACCCTTGGTGGAGTTTTCATATAACAACAACTATCATTAAATGATTGGTATGGAACCATTTGAGGCCTTTTACGGATGTCCCTATATGTCACCACGATGTTGTAGTGATCTTGGAGAATCAACACTCATGGGCCCAGAGTTGGTATGAGCTATGATAGATATGGTATAGATTATACAAGAGTGGGTGAGGACTACACAGAGCAATCATAAGTATAATGGGGATCGATGATGGAGGCCATTGGAGTTATAGGAGGGAGATCAGGTGTTCATGAGGGTCTCACCTCAACATGTATTGAATATATTTGTATAGGGATTTAAGATGTATCTAAGATTCATTGTACCTTTATAGATACTATTTCTGGTTCATGAGGTGGCATACCTCCTGGATATACCAAAATAGTTAGACTGGGTACACGATGTCTTCCACATGTCGCAGATGAGGAGGTATATGCACAACCCATCACATGTTATCAACATGGGTGATATGAAAATCAAGGATGAATCTACCTTTGTAGAGTACCCAATAGAGATAAGCGATCGACAGGAGAATATCCTTTTTTGGTGAGTGATTCCCATAGCATGTGTCTAATAGAAATATGAAAATCGGTAGGAAATCACTTGAGAGAAGTAGACCCAAATATGATTTTAGTACCCACATCCATTTTAATATATTTTTTATATATTTCAGGGGAGAAAATCACTAATATGAGGAGAATGAAACTTATCATTTTTTCGATATAAACTTATAAATATATCTATTTTTTCATTCATTGAGACGATACAACATTTTGAGACCTAGTGAGCCCAGTATTGATATTATAAAAATAATAAATATAATAATATCACATGAACAAAATTTCCATAAATTAATTTAATAATTCCCAAACAGGGTCTCAGATAGAAAATTGAGGCTGTCATTGAATCAAGAACATCAGTTTTACCCAAACCATGATATAAACTTTGTCGGGGGCTAATGTATCATGAAAGTGTAGTCATGGGAGTATTAGTAATTTAATAAATTAGTTCATGAATTGATTATTTATTATATCACCAAGGACTAATATAAATTATATTATATGGCTATAAAACATCCCTAGGGTTATCTTCATAACCATAGGGATTGATAGAGGAGATGGTGGTGGATCTTTCAGGGACAATCATAAACAAATCAAGATTTGGTGATAAGTGATCCAATGAAACCTAGAAATATTTTCAAAAAATATATCCTAGAACCATTATTCATCAATGATAAATCCAATATTGAGTTGGGGAATTTTGTGTCTCTAACTTATTTACCCTATTTATTATCCATTATGAACTCAAATCAAATCAAACGACAGATTGATTTTTTTCTCGATCATGTTGTGGGTGCAGAATTATTTTCAGGAATTGAAAAATTATTTTATTATTTAATATTGGTTTATTTTTTTTTTCATCATAATAGTACAAGATAAAGGAAAATATGAAAAATGGAAAAGGTTTATTCCTTATCTTGTGTTTTGTGAATTTTTCTCTACCCATTCTTCATGCGTTCATCCTAAATGTTTCGTTTGGACGGTGGTCTGAAAATACTCAGTAACCAATCATTGCACAACTAATATTTAGTTAAATGGTTTGATAGTGCAGTTTTGATTCAATAATTATTGGTGGAATCAATCTATGATGATAGTAATGATGGATGAAGAGTTGATAAATATCATTCTTATATGGTTGGGCATGCAATGATAATTTTTTTTTACAGGAAACATTTTTTTTGGGAAAGTATGCAGCTAGAATTCAGTCATTTGTGATTATGGAGCTCATTTGATCATAGATCCATGATTAATTGTGAAACTAGAATCCAAAATTAAAATATGTAGTGGAATATTTTATAAAAATGTGACGAACCACAAGTTTGGGAAAATACCATGTTAAACAATATGTAATCTGAATACCACACACCGTGTAACCCCAAATGTGGTTCTAGGGTTTCCGCAGAGAAGAAAGAATCACACACCATGTGACATGTGCCACATGTCGCATGACTAGACCCGATGACTATTCATATACCCATTTTTATATGTGCATGACCATAGTACACTTGCTAAGCCATGTACATGGGAATTACCTCTTGTAAATGAGAACAGACTGAGGAAAATAGGTATGGCCAGGTGTAAATTGGCACGAGGTGAAATACCTCTATATGACATGTACCCTAAGGGGAAACTCTGTGTATATGGAGGTACATTTTTTGTGAGACTACAAGACATGGGTAGACCCTAGGGTGGTAAGAGACACCTAGTTACACATAGTACAAGTTTTGTACTCCTGATAGGGTGGTATGTGGTCCCTATTATCATTATTATGGACTAGTTTCCATATGGTGAATTCCCTCAGTCCATCCTTATGTGGGTATAGTGTTACATTATGTCTTAAACATAGGATTGTTATCCCATCTAAATAATTTGTCTTGGATAGAGTTATAGGTGTCCCCCTATAGACCTGAGTGGGATTGTCTATCATCTTTTACCATAAGTGGGGTTCCCAGAATCAATGTGACCGACCATAACCTAGTGTCGATCCCTTACTTAGAGGGTTACTCCATATTGGGTTGTCGTTATAACCCATAGCCCTAGGTGTGACCCCCATTTTGTGTATCAATCCCTTTTACATTATCGTATAGAGTTTTTCATAGTGAGTCCTGATGAGCCTGCCATCCCTGCTAGATGCCATCAATGCTATCAGACTCACAAAGTGATTACTACCAAGTGAGTGTTTCTTTGAACCTTGAATATGAATCCTAGTATGGAAATGTAGTTTTGACCACTCAATGAGACTTCTTGTTTACCATGAATATATATGGATGCATATTTTTGTATGTATCATGTTTTTGATTGATATTCCCTAGTAATGAACTACCCACTTTGTTGATGCTTTATGATTTATTATTTTGGGGTGTCATACTATGTATTTTTTACTCACCTCTATATGGGATCTACCCATACATGTCATGTATTATGGATATTACAGGTTGTTTGATGAGGTTCTTTGTGGAACTAGAGTAGGAAGACATCAGATTGGGCTATAATAACCATGGTTCGTACAAGGTGTCATATTTTACTATAGTCCCCTCATTCAAACAGGTTGGAATTATTTATAGTTTTAGTGGTATTTTGTTTGTCCCTTTATACTTTTTAGTTTGATTTTCATACTATGATTATGGGATTTATATGTGTGAATGAATTTTTATGAGTTTTCTTGACCATCCATCATTGTATAGGTACTTGGAGTTGTTTTTGTGAGTACAGGTACCTTAAGATAAGGTCTCCCATATATGTGATATTCCAAATTAACACTTAACACCATCCCCTAGACTATTTTAGGTGGACTTGTAGTTTTCACACTCGACTTACCACTAAACAAGTGGGCCCTGGTGGGTTGGTTCATGATATATATATATATATATATATATATATATATATATATATTATGATCTATATCATGGATTGTGATATAGTACATATCTCATCCTTCAATATCGTCTATATCACTTCCTATGATATCCTCCATTTATCTTCCTGTGGTATATCCCATATTACATCATGTGACATGATACATTAGTGTGAATTTATCAGTCTTATGATTTCAATAAGGGCTCATAGGCAATATGAATATTTCCCAAAAACTTATGTAATTACATACAATGTGTTTTGGATTCACTTTCATAAAATATCGTATTTTCATCAAATAACTTGTACCCAAAATAAATTCTACTTCTATGAATTTATGTGTAAAATCATGGGATATTATTGAATTGAAAAATACTATCAATTCCCAATTCATATTCATAAGAATATAAGGGTATATAGAAAAGAATTAGTTCTCATCATGATTAAAAGTCATCTTTAATGCTCTCTATAATGAAAAAAATATCCATGAAAATATTTTGAACATATGTATCTTTATAAATAACACACATGATCATATTTCTATAATACATTGACCACATCTATGAAACATGAAACACAAATTTATCAATATCTCAAATCATATATTTTATATTCCCTAAAAATCCATGGACAATTTAGCTAAATAAATCAGAGTCATTTGTTAATGTAGATGAACATAATGCATGCCCAAGAATGGGAACATATTTCCTTAGTCTAACTCAATCGAGGAAATTTGTTTTATACCTATCATAATAAAGGAAAAATAAAATATTATTTTATAGAAACTCACTAAATTATTAACAACATTTTCATCCACCCCATAATTAGCTCAACCTCATGATCATCATAAAATATGTATCTATATAGGAATGTTTATATGTAATGAAATTTATTGTCCTTATTTAATTGGGATTTATATTGAGAATACCCCACTAATATATCAATTCAATCATGTATGGAATTTAATTCCATATGCTTAAGCGGTCCAGTATAAACAACAAGTCACAATAGTGTCACATGAATGAAATCTGTGACTCCATACGACCCCCACACATGTTAATCTTAACATTTAGTTAACACACAAAAATTTACATTACAAACTATGGATAGAGACAAATCACTATTTTTCTATAAGTGGTTAATCATTATTTAACACTTTTGAAATAAATTTAACCTATATGAATGATTTATAATGAGGATATTTCTATTAATACTAAATCCATGATATGTTTTTTAATCCCAAACATTACATCACATGAACTAGATTTGGGATTTAAGAAAAAATAAATTCATTATTTGAAGCCCCTAAAATATTAAATACTTTAGAGAAATAAATATTGTAATGACCCGGATATTTTAATAATATTTTTTTCCTAAATTTTTGGGTTATTTCATTTTATACCCCACAAAACTATATCATTTAATTAATGAAACGATACCATTGAGTTTTGATTGTTATATAACTGTTGGTTAATATGAACGTTGGAAAATAAACTATTAACATTATAATTATTGTTTATCAATACATGTGATATTTGTTAATTAATACATAAAGAAGAGTCGATGACCTCATCCAGTAGACTTGGGCTGTAAGAAGCCCATATATCGGAGCTTGGGAAGGACGTAGCATCTCTGGGCTTTGATAAAGACCAAGCCCAAGCTGAGCTCCAACATAGAAAGCTTGAACAGAATCGACTAAGGGAGAAGTTCAAGATGATAGAAATCACCACTCGGGTAATGTTATCTGAGCCAACTGAGGATTATATCACCATAGCACACCTTACACTTAGGTCCTATGCAGGTATTATAAGTGGATATGTAATGAGGCCTTAGATTATTTTTGTAATACCTTGGTATAAATAATATTTTTATTTATTCTTGGTAAAATTTGTGAATTTAAAATATCCAAAAAATGTAAGATAAACTTATAAAAGTGCCATATTGATAATGAATTGTGGGAAAAAGGGTATTTTAAAATATTTATGTAAAAATTAAAAAAATAAAAATGTAAAATGACTTTCAAAAAATGGTATTCTACAGTTGTGACCAGTAAGAAAATTAGAGTCCAATAAGATCAACTTGATTTTTATTAAATAGTAATGTATGAATAGTAACATACCCTTATGAATAGTAATGAATATTAATGAATAGTAAATCATCCAAAAAAATAGAAACCTATCCCATGAATGTATACATGAAAGTTAGACATCTTAAAAGTGAAAAAATGATTACAGTATATGTTTTGGTATTTTTGTATGTCCTAACTACTTTATTTACAATTTTATAATTACTTTAATAATTTAAAATGGAAATGTAATTTCTTAAAATGTAATCATAAATTGTTAGTTTATTTTCTTTGGTTTATACGATAGTTTTATGGGACCTTGATTACTTTTCAAAGGTGTTACAAAACAAGTTATAGATTTAATGTTGTTTATTTAGAATAAATAACGATTTTACTTAATAATTAAATTAAAAAAACATAGAAGATTGTTTTTCTAAAATGGACTTCATTTATGAATTTAGAGAATCAATATTAGGTTAGGGTAAATTTTTGTGATTTTTCTAAAACGATTGAATTTTCGATGAATAGTAAAAATACGGTTCTGAGTTTTGCGTGTTTAATGACATCATTGATGATGTAATCATGATGTAATAGATCTGTAATACTTTTTAAAATTAAGATATATTATAATGTGTCTCAATTGGCCAATACCATGGGAAAATACCATGGGAAAGCCCATGGTTTTGCAAATAAAATCGTTGTGGTGTCCCTTGGAAATTAATTAAATATTCCCTCACTTTTCACAGAAATACCAAACCATTTCCTCGTTATATTCATTCCAATATCCTCCTAAACAAATATATGGTCTTTCTACCTCCTAATTATTCCTACCAAGGTTCCCGTAAGCCCCCCATGGTCCTAACCTTCGAGATTTAGAAGATACTCTTCAAGGTATGGGAACCTTTCACCCTCCACTTTTAAGTCATGACTTCTTTTATGTTATGTCTTCTAGTTCCAATTTAATTATCTGGGGTTATGTCCTTATGTTTCTTTAATACTGTCCATTTCTTTTTTAATTGATGACAGGACCGTTCCAATCTCATCTAATTATTTTTCTGAATTATAAGTGACATTGTTAGGCTGCCAAATGTTCATAAAAGAAATTGCATTATCTCTTTTCTTTAAAGTTTCCTTTTCATGTGGTGTGTCATTACGCACCATGATATTATTTATTTTTATTATGTACCTCAATTTTAAATTATTCATTTATTTATTGTAGACAGTTTTCCCATCCCTTTTTATTGTTTTCTAAATCCATTTTATATAGCCATTATGATGTAGAAACTTTGTCTTGAAATTTCTCTCTCTTTCTCTCAATAAATTCTCTTATCTTATCTATATGAATAGTTAGACATATTTCATCTCTATGGGTGTTAATAAATACATAAAAATTATATTATTTATTTTTAAAATGACATACATATAACCCTCACCCCCTTTCTATGGGTTATAAATGACATAATGGTCTTATTTTTAATCACTTTTAAAATGTCACGATTTCGAAGTGAAACCCATTTCATTTCATTTATTTGGGTTATTTGTGAAATTTATGGTAATTATCTATGTGGGTAACAAGAAAATAAAGACATATTAAGAGTACACCCTAATATCACTCCAATACATTGGGTAAATAATTTAATCTCTAGTGATTACAAGTTTCATGATACCTTGGTGAATAACCTTAGTAATTTTTTATGACACCTTCTGATTAACCTTGGTGATATGTTAATGAATTTATAAATGAAATGTTATAGCCACATATTAAATATGTGATTAATGTTCTTTTTATTATTATATTCCTCTTTTTAGTTGCTCATGTCTTGTGGTTTTCATCATGTTCTTACTGATATCACAAGTAAACTGATTCCCTAGATTTCCTTACTGGTCCTTCATCTCACACTTTCCTATGATATATGTCTCCAAGTTATGACATTAAGAAATTGTAATTAGGATGAACTTATAATGAAGCCTTACAAGCTTATTAGAATAATTTTTCTTATGTTTTTTTCATGTTTAATGTTCCTAATTTTCAAGACACTAGACTTTAAAGATCCTATGTTTGTAAAATGTAATGAAAAGTTATGTAACATAAGTTTGGGATTCCATTGTTGGTATCAAAGGATAGTTTAGTAATTTATGGAAATTATTCTATGAAAAAATTAGATAAAACCCTTTAGAACAGTTTAAATATAGGTATAATTTTTGGTATTTTGGTGTGTATTGAGTAAGTGGTTTATCAATAAAATACATCCCTGTGTGGATACTAGTAGGTAGAGGTGGCTCTGGGACATATGTACCAAGGAGTGAAAACTATGACAATTATTTTTTTGGCTAGACTCGGGGTATCCAAGTACACAAAAATGGTCCTTGCTACACTCTTGGTTATGACACTCTTGAGGTATTTGTTTGGTTAATCATAATCTTTTTATGAATCATTATGAAGGATTTATAATGAAATATAAATTTTTAAAGTATGTTGTTTTAAGACATAAAATACATTATAGTTAAAAGATTCATAAATTAAATAATATTTTCACTAAGGTTTTATTATTTTATAAAATGGTGGGAAATAGGTGGAATCATGAAAATGGTGATCGCAAAGGTCCATGCGCTGATGGGCCTCCGATGGAATCCAAAATGGAAAATTTCAGGGGAATGATGAACCAACTGACTCAAATTATGGGAAATTACATGAATCAATCTGAGAGACCAATATCACCCTGAAGAAAAAAACTATATATTGAATCCTTTATACATCAATGACCACCAACCTTAAGTGGATCACCGACCCATTGATTGTTGGACAGTGGATTAGCTCTATTAAGAAAATATTTTATGTGATTCACTGTTCTGAACAAGAGAAGGTTACCTTTGTTGTTTATCGCTTAGAGAGAGAAGCTGATCAGTGGTGGGAACTGATTAAAAACACAAGGCCAATAGTGGAAGCCGAAGCTATGGTGTGGGAAGAGTTCATAGGGACATTCTTCAAACAAGTATTTCCCTCGATCGATGAGGACAAGAATGGAGAATGAGTTTCTCAAGCTGATGTTGAAGGAAAATGAATCTGTGGGAAGCTACAAGATGAACTTCACCAAACATTCCCAATATACCTCTATCTTTTTCATGGATCAAAATAGTATGTTTGATAGATACTTCAGTGGAATGAGACCTCACCTGGGAAAGAATCTACGCAACCGAGACTATGATAGCTATGAGGAGATTGTGAAGAGTGTGATGAATGTTGAAATGGAGTTTGGTGAGATGCAGTGGTCTCATAAATACAATGACAAGAAGATATATATGGATAAAATATTAGGGAGGATCTTAGATCATGGAAGAGGGGGAAAGTAAGTGCAATGTCCCAAATGTAATAAATGTTTGATGAATCATTTAGGGAACTACCTGCTCGAGAGAAGGATGTGGTACAAGTGTGGTAAAGATGGCCACATTGCACGGAATTTTCATAGGGACGCAAATCCACAACTTCCAAACACTAATGACAAGGGGAAGATGGTGAAGGCCCTGCCTAATGTCCAATTCTATAAGTGGGGACAACTTCGGAACTTTTCCAATTAGTTTCCAAATCTGAGGGCAGTGGAGGGGAATCACCATCAGCCTCTACAATGGCTAAGGGAACAATGTTGTACATTTTGAATCACTACGGCTAATGTTGAAGTGCCAAATTATGTGGTGGAAGGTACTCTTATTATTCTCTAAAATCTAGCAAGTAATTTGTTTGAATCTAGTAATACACATTCCTTTATTTCTTCTATGTTTTCAATGAATCTGGAATCATCCCCTGATTTTCAAAAAATAGATTTATCAGTCAACACTATGGGTGGGATTATCCATGCATCGTTAGTGTTTAGAATCTCAATTATTTAATTTAGTGAGCACAATCTTATCTCAAATATTGTAGTCATTCCTATGCTGGAATTCTACATTATACTAGGGATGGACTTGCTCTCAATGTATACTGCTATGATCAAATGAAAAATCATGGAAATCTCAGTAGTCTTGAATGGAAAACATACAGTTATCTTCCAAGGAGAGATATCTCAACCTAATAATTTTCTAGAAGAACCTCATATAACATTCTTTATGGAGTTGATCGGTGAGGAAGAATATGGAAATGAGAGTTTGAATATAGAAAATGTCCCCATCATACATGAATACGTTGCCGTATTTCTTGAAGAGTTACCCAAACCTCCCCCAGAAAGAGAGGTAGAGTTCTTCATTGAACTCATACAAGGGTCTCATCTGATAACTAATACCCCCTATAGGATGGAAAATGTGGAGCTAGAAGAATTGAACAAACAACTCCAAGATATTTTGGAGAAGTGGTTTGTCCGACAATGTGTGTCTCCTTGGGGAAAACCTATTAATTTTGTGAAGAAGAAGGATGGATCAATGTGGCTACGCATCAATTATAGAGAACGGAACAGGATCACAGTGAAGAAAAAATACCCTCTTCCAAGAATTGATGACTTATTTTACCAACTTCATGGGGCACAATTCTTCTCTAAGATTGATCTTCGTTCTAGTTATCATCATTTGAGGGTGAAGAAAGAAGATATTCCAAAAACTGCGTTTCAATAAAGATATAGGCATTATGAGTTTGTTGTTATTCCCTTCAGAATGAGTAATGCTCCTGCTATTTTTATGTATTTCATGAATAGAGTCTTTAAAGACTATCTTCATAACTTTGTGGTAGTTTTTATTGATGATATTCTCATATATTCCAAAAGTCTCAAGGAGCATGTGGATCTTCTAAGGGTTATTTTTCTAACTCTACAGAAGGAGATGCTTTTTGAAAAGTTTAGAAAATGTGAATTCTAGTTGCAAAAAGTTTCTTTCTTGGGGAACATTGTAACCAATGAAGGAATAACAATTGACCCTACAAAGACAAATGTTATAGAGGAGTGGCCAGATCCTACAACAATAACTGGTATTTTTAGTTTCCTTGGATTAATAGGATATTATAGTAGGTTTGTGAAATAACTTTCATGGCTTTCGAATCCTTTAACCATGTTAACTCGAAAAGTGGTCAAGTTCATCCAGACAAAGGAGTGTGAAGATTGTTTCCAAGAGCTAAAGAAGAGATTGGTTAATGCACTCATGAAAACATTTCCTTAATGTGGAGAACTATTCCTTATTTTTAGCGATGCATATCTAAAAGGTCTTGGGTGCATCATTATGAAAAATGACATTGTCATTGCTTATGCATCTTGAGAGTTGAAGAATCACGAGAAAAACTATCCTACGAATGACTTAGAGCTGATTGAGGTTGTTTTTTCTCTAAATATATGGATGCACTATCTTTATATGGAGAAATGTGATATATACAAAAAACATCAATGTTTGAAGTATATTTTCAAAAAAAATGAATTGACCATGAGGCAGAGGAGATGATTGGAACTTCTCAAAGACTATGATTGTTCAATTCATTGTCATCACAGAAGAGAAAACAAATTCACTGATGCATTAAGCTAGAAAGACCCAATTGTTCTTTCCATGATGAGGATTCAAAGAGATCATTTGATCAATGACGTAGTAAAGCTGGACATGGGAATTAAAAGTAAAGGGACATCATCAAACCTAACCCAAATGATTTCTCAAACATCATTACTAGAGATGATCAAGAAAACTCAAAAAGAAGATCCTTTGTTACAGAAGATGTTTGATGTTGCTAAAGATGGGAAGCTTCATGAGTTCAATATTGATCAAGAAGGTGTACTGAAATTTTGTACAATACTATATGTTCCATCTATTCCGAAAATGAAGAAGGAGCTGATGGATGAAGCTCATAGAAATACTTTCTCTATACATCTAGAAATCAAAAAAAATGTGTAGGGACCTTCCTAATCTTTATTGGTGGGATAATATTGAAAGGGAGATTGCTGACTAAACTTCAAGGTTCCTGGTATGTCAGAAAGTGTAGGCAGTGCGAAAAATTCTTAATGGGGTATTGCAACCACTACCCATACCAGCACGGAAGTGAGATAATATCACTATGGACGTAGTCACTGGTCGTGAACTTCCAAAGGAAACAATGCGATATAGGTTATTATGGACCATCTCACCAAGATTGTCCATTTTATCTCGATTCGGGATGATTTATCTCTCGATCAACTTGCCATGATTTACATGAAGGAAGTGGTAAGGCTGAATGGAGTTCCACTTTCTATCATATCTGATTGTGATCCACGGTTCACATCAAAATTCTAGAGAAGTCATCAACATGCTATAAGAACATAATTGAATTTTAGTATGGCCTATCACCCCCAAACTAATTGACAAACTGAAAGGACTATTTAGACACTAGAGTATATATTGATAACATGCTCAAAGGAATTTAAAGGTGTAGGGGATAAACATCTCCCTTTAGTTGAGTTCTCTTATAACAACAACTTCCACTTGACCATTCAAATGGAACCCCTATGAATCTCTATATGGTAAGAGATGTTGAACTACTACTTGTTAGCATGAAGCTGGTGAGAGAAGACTTATTGGGTCCGATCATGTCCAAGAGATGACAGAAAAGATCATTTCCATCTAGCAATACATTATGGTTGTTCAGAGTTTGAAAAAGAGCTATGCTGACAACCGTTGAAGTAACTTGGAGTTAGATTTTGTTGACAAAGACATTCTTAAAATTTCACCTTGGATGAGAGTCATGAGGTTTGGGAAAAAAGGGAAGCTCATCCCTAGATACATTGGCCCCTATGAAATCCTTGATCATGTATGATTAGTGGCCTATCAGCTTTCACTTTATTCCTATCTAGCACAAGTTCATGATGTCTTCCATGTAGCCCTCTTGAAGAAGTACATACCTAATGCTTCACATGTACTAAATCCAGAGGTGGTACAACAGGAACATAACCTCTCTTATGAGGAACAGCCTATGGGGATCTTGGATCGTAGAGACAAGGTTCAATGCAATAATTCTACACTCATTGGTATGTTGTTGTAGAGGAACCACAGTTGTGAAGAAGCCACGTGGGAACCCAATGAGTTTATGAGGTATAAGTACCCACACATTTTCTCTTCTAAGGGTACGAGTTAATATTTCAGGGATGAAATTTCTAAAGGGGGAATAATGTTACTACCCAAATGTTTTAATAACATTTTTTTCATAAATTTGTGTGTTATTTCATTTTATAATCTACAAAAATATATCCTTTAATTAATGAAGTGATAACGTTGGCTTTTGACTGTTATATGACTATTGTTCAATAGGACCATTGTTCAATATGACCGTTGGAAAATAAACTCTTATCTTTATAATTATTATATATAAATACAAGTGATCTTGGTTAATTAATACATAATGAATAGTCGATGGCGTCATCCAGTTGACTCATGTTGTACGAAGCCCATCTATAAGAGCTTGGGAAGGAGGTAGCATATTTGGGATTTTCTCTGGATCAAGCCCATGTTGAGCTCCACCATATGAAGCTTGAATGTAATTTCCCAAGGGAGAAGTTCAATCTGATATAAATCACCACTCATGAAATGTTGTCTAACCCCCCCCCCCCCAAGAGTCTATCGCCATAGCACACCTTACACTTTGGTCCTATGCAGGTGTTATAAGGGGCTATGTAACAAGGCCTTAGATACTTTTTGTAATCCCTTCGTATAAATATAATTTTTATTTCTTCTTGGTATAATTTGTTAATATCAAATGTTCAGATAAATATAGGATAAATTTATAGAAGATTTATATTACTAATGAATTTGGGAAAAAGGGTATTTTAAAATATTTATGTAAAATTTAAATAATTTAAAATGTAAAATGATTTTTTTTAAAGTCTTCTAGAGTTGTGAACAGTAAGAAATTTAGAGTCTAATAACATCAACATGATTTTTGTAACTAGTAAAGTATGAATAGTAACATTCTCTTATGAATAGTGATGAATAGTAAATCGGCCCAAAAAATAGAAACTTCTCCCATGAATGTATAAATGCAATTTAGATATCTTAAAAGTGAAAAAAAAAACAATCATAGTATAAGTTTTGGTATTTTTGTATGTCATAAATAATTAATTTACAATTTTATAATTAATTTAATAATTTAAAAATGGAATGTATTTTCATGAAATGTAATCATAATTGTGGGTTTATTGTCTTATGGTTATACAATAATTTTATGGGACCTTTATTACTTTTTTTAAGGTGTTACAAAACAAGATATAGATTTAATGTAGTTTATTTGGAATAAATACTGATTTTGTATAAAAATTAAATTAAAAATATTTAGAAAATTGTTTTCATAAAATGGAGTTCATTTTTGAATTCAAAAATTTATATTAGGTTAGGGTAAATTTTTGGGATTTTTCTGAAGTAGTTGAATTTTCAGTGAATAGTAAAAATACAGTTTTGATTTTTTTGAGTGTTTAATGACATCATTGATGATGTAATCATGATTTAATAATTCTGGTCGACTTGTGAATAGTAATATATGTTATGAAGTGTCCCAAGTGGCCAATACCATGGAATCATATCATGGTGAAGCCCATGGTTTTTCAAATACCACCGATGAGGTGTCCCTTGAAAATTAATTAAATATTCCCTCACATTTCCTATAAATACCAAGACATTACCTCATTCTTTTCTTTCCAAAAACCTTCTCATCGAAGCTCTACTCTTTCTACCTTGCCAGGAGTCCTCTCAAGGTTCCCTAAAGCCTCTCAAGGTCTCAACCATCGAGATGTCAAAGATATTCTTCAAGGTAAGGGAACCATTCACCCTCCTCTTTCCTCCGAATGGCCTGAAGGACTTCATTTTTATTTTATTATAGATAATCCCCCTTTTATGGGTTGAAGGGGAACCCATACATGACCCTTAGGCCTAGGGAACATGGCTCGACATGACCTGTAATTCATGACCTGAAGGCCCAGAGGCATACCATGCCTATACATGACCCATAGGCCCAGCCCAATAAAATTGATCCTCCCCCACATCTGCATCATTGTTCGCCATTAGCTCCCCACCTGCATTGCTTATCGGCTAGCATTGCCTCGTACAAAGCTGCACGGTACTGGGTCCCGATGGCGGTTTCCATACCCTCTCATTCTTCCAATCTGGTTAGCTCTGCTTCTGGTGAAAACTACTATTTCTCTAATCCTCTTCTAGGGCATTCTCCATGTGCACTGGGATACTTCATGGTCTTTAATGGCCCAATGTCTCTATGGACCGAAGCCCTTTGATGACCCGAAGTCCCTTGAGACCCATAGGCCCAAACGGGTGGTCCGAAGGCCCAAATTGGGTGAATAGTTCTGGCTAATACAGTACCGAACAGTACTTGCTACAGTCCCCACTATAGTACTTCTACAGTACTACTATAGTGCTACTACATTTCCTGATACAGTACCTACTATAGTACTTGAAATTTTTGTCCACCCTATTTTTAACTTGGGTCTCTTGGATGCCAAGAAGGAGCCCGTACCACTCGGGTATGGTCTTGTTGGCCCCTCCTCTTTTAAGTCATGACATCCTTTATGTAATGTCTTCAAGTTTCCATTTCATTATGTTGGTGTATGTTATTCTATTTCTTTATTACAGTCCATTTCATTTCCCATTGATGAGATACCCTTTCTGATATCATAATCTTAATTTTCTGAATTATAAGGTATGTCGTTAGACTGCCGAATTTTCGTAAAAGAAATCACATTCACTTTTTTTCACGTTTCCTTTTCATGTGGGGTGTCATTCCACACCATGATGTTATTTATTTTTATTCATTACCTCTACTTTAAATGATTCATCTATTTATGGGAGAACCTTGTCCCATCTTTTGTTATTTTTTTCTAAAACAATGTTATATTGCTATTATGCTGCAGAAACTTTGTCACAAAATTTCATTCTCTTTCTTTCAATATATTTTCTTATCTTATCTATGTGAATACTCAGACATATTTCATCTCTATGGGTGCTCATAAATACATAAAAATTATATTTTTGATTTTTTAATTGACATACATATAAACATTACTCTCTTTCCATGGGTTATAAATGACATAAAGGTCTTATTTTTAAGCACTTTTAAAACGTCACGATTTTGAAGTGAAACCCATTCATTTACTCTCTTTGGGATATTTATGAAATGTATGATTATTATCTATGTGTATCACATGAAAATAATGACATATTAAGGTTGTTCCCTGATAGCGCTCCAATGCATTGGGTAAAGAATTTAATCTCTATAGATGACAAGTTTCATGATAACTTGGTGAATAACCTTGGTAAATTTTTATGAGACCTTAGAATGAACCATGGTGATATGTTTATAAATGTCTAAATGAAATTTTTTATCCGCATATTCATGTTTTGATTCATGTTCTTTTTATTATTATATGCCTATTTTTTCATTTCTCATGTCTTGTGGTTTTCATCATGTTCTTATTTATATCACAAGTAAATTGATTCCCTTGATTTCTTTACTGGGCCTTATACTCACCAATTCCTTTGATGTATGTCTCCAGGTTATGATACAAAGTAATTTTACGTAGGATAAACTTATTATAAATCCTTATAAGTGGATTAGAATAATTTTTATGTTGTTTTCCGGTTTTATGCTCCTGATTTCCAATACACTAGACTTTAAAGATACTCTATTTGTAAAATGTAATGAAAATTTATGTAATATAATGGTGGGATGCCATATATATCTAGTATATTTTTTAAATTAATTGCATGTTCAATGGATCCACTACACCATCTTTTATAGTCACTCAAAAAATTATTTATATAAACCGTGTTAATAATTTTTTGATTGAGATAATATTATGGAAGAATGTATTTTGTCCTTTGGTGTGATTACGATTTTATATCCTTTATCATTGATTTTTTATATTTACAATAAAATCCTATCAGTAATTATATGATATGAACTAAACCTATTTTAGTGAAAAAAAATTTAATCTAACAGAATTTCAATGTTTGATAAAATGATTTTATTTATTTCCATTTTAAAATCATCAAAAGTTCAATAATTATAACTTTCATAGATAATCACTTCATCATTATTGTAGAGTGAAACCATAAATTTATTTTTTTAAATATCCTTCTCATTTTGGAATATATCATTAGTATAAACCTTTATAATGAGATATTCCTCACCACCCAATTCTAAGGAAACGTCTTTAGTTACTCTCAAGTACTTAGGTATATTCCTTAAAACAATCTAGTGAAATTTATGGTGGTTTTATTAGTATCGAATAATCATTCTATAATAATAATATTCATATGGTTGAGAATAAAACATTATATAAATGATTGAAATTGTTGTTTAAGAATAAGGTATATATATCAATTATTTCCATTATATCACATTATAATGGAATTAGGACTATATTTTTATCATAGATAAGGGATAATGCCCTGTTTTTAATAATAAAATAAGGCCCACATTTTAATATTGTTGGGAGGTAACCATAACATGACACAAAGGCCTAGTGGCATGAAATACCAATACAATATCATATGATGGAGTCCTAGTGGAAAAGCGATGGAAAATGGACAAGAGGAAACATGAAAAATTCCAAGCACCATATCAAACCTCTCATCGCTATCACTGCTAAAGAAAATACACAAGTGGGATAAATCAAAGATGATGTGTCTCCCATCCCCCAGTCGAGAGCTTTATCATGATAGACCAAAACAACAAGGTGGGAAACCCATCCATCCAACATTGAAATATAGGGGAGGTTTAGATGATAAGTGTTAGCACCCCTATCTCTCATACCATGTAACATTGATATGAACCTTTTTCAGAGTCCTCAATGTTATAAAACTTTATCAATTTAACAATTTTTCTGTTATTACATTGATAAATAAACCTATATGATCTATAACTATTAATCATCATTGGTTATATTTAGTCTAGTTCTCTCATTCCTTTTATTGAGAATAATTTCTTAAGCTAATCCTTTATAGAAATCAAAGTAAGAAATCACTTTAAGATAATTATTATTTTATCCACTTAAATACTATAAATATAGAAATATTTTTATTACCATTATTATATACATGAGAATCAATAGTTATTTTGAAACAAAACTCTAGATTACATTTTAAAAATTGATTTTTGTCTCTGATATGGTTTCATCGATATATAAATGGAAAATTTCATGTTTTATATCATGGAAACACTATTTCAATGCTCAAAAGAATTTTATTTTATCATATAAAATCCAAGACTAAACTTCCATTACTTAAAGGTATTTTTATGTCTATGTAATGGATCTTTTAATGTTTATAAAATGTTATGGGAATAAATATTTAAATATAATTCAGTACAGCTGCAGGTTACAAATTTTTTTCATACTAAAAAAGATCAATTTATTTTTAATCATTCACCATAAACTGAGATTTAATAGATATCACTCTACCATCTATGATATTTTACTTATGAGTGTTACACTTATATACCATATTTTTCTAACCCCTCTAAGTAGATAAATCATGTTCCAAACATTATTTAAATGCATGAATTCAATTTCAAATTACATAGCCTCTATATATTTACCAAAACAATAGATCTGTAGAGATTCTTGGTATGTGATAGGTTTATCTTGTATAAAATCATCCAAATCACTATTCACAAAAATGAATCAATATCTGTTAAACATTTGATGAATCCCAATATGTAACATCTCGATATTTTGAAAGAAAAACATCATGGTTGATAATGTATATGAAACATATCATCAATATTATAAGAGAATGTAACACCTGGAGACTCTAGGAAATATATATTTTAAATATATTCAATCTCTTTGATATCTTGTAATGCACACAACATCAGGTTTTAATGAAACACGATACTCAATTAAAATATTATTATTTAAACATGACCATTATAACCATGATATTAAGTAAGAGGGTTTGAATAGTAAAAACTAAATTATGGAAATTAAATTATATTCACATGTATAAAATAAATTAAATAGAAATATATTAATTATATATAAAATAATAATCATTTTAATGATAAATAAATTTTTTATGAAAAATTGTAATTTACAAAATGAATGTATAGTCATGCTTTGCAGACAAAATTTAAAATTAATTTTTACCAATTTTTGAAAACTTATTTGATAAAATGAACCTAATTTCTAAAACAATCATATAAATATTATACTAGATTTATTATTTTTTTGTATTTTCCTTAAAATTTTCATTTTTAATGAAAATTGAATGATAATAGTTTTTTTTGAAAATTGCATTATTTTCATAATCATTTAAAGGTTACATTTTTTTTAAAATTTATTTGAAATTAAGATTAATTCAATTATATTATAATAAATATAATATAGGTTAGTGGAATCAATTTCATATTGAATTCTTATATTAAAATTTTCTATACTTAAGAGAATTTCTCATTGGAAACCATTTTTTCATCACATCGGTGAGTTTTTTTTAAATTAAACACTTCCACTTCTATGAGTTGAATTTGAAGAAATGGAATAAATATTTTTAATAAAAATAATTAATATTATATAATAATATAAACATAACTGTAAAAAATAATTACCACAGTTAATGCTAAAATAAGATTACTATGGGGTTAAATTAAAAATATAACAGTTCAAATAACCCAAACACTTGTAAAATTACTATTTCTGGAAATATTTAGACCCTTATCACATTATTTACTATTTTTATATGTTTTTGGGACACATTTCATTGAATGTGACTTATATAATAATGTATGTCAAGAAACAGACAAAATGTGACTCTCTTGCTTTTAAATTTCAATTACATGTTCACATAGGAAAAAATGAATATGTGAATGAAAATGGAGAGTAATTTTGAGAATAATTAAATTAAATTCATGTGGGTAATTTATTTATAATTTTTGACATTCTATTCTATCAAATATTCTAAAAAATGAAAAAGGAATCTCTTAGAATGAAAAGGGGGAAAATACATGAAGAAAAAACAAGACTTTCAAAGGCATGAGTTTTGGGTCACCTTAGTCTAGCCAAACATCTGTCGGCGCATAGCCTACTTGAGCTCCCCTATATGTCATGAAACCCACTTGTGCTCCTAAATATGTCACACTACCTACTTTATCACCCAACCCCTATCTCCCGGGGTCTAATATTTGCCTATAAATAGACTCTTGGGGCCTTCTTTTGTACATATGAATTTCCCAAAGATCAATTACTACTCTGGTCTCCCTAGTATTTCTCCCTAGTCATTTGAAACATTCGTTATATTTATTAATCACATTTAGTAGAGGATTTAAGGTAGGATCAGTGTACTTAATTCATACTTAGTGTTTGAAACCAATAACACTTGCGCACCACAAGCGCCCAACCTCCGAAAATTAGAAATACATGCACGCCGCCCATTCCTCCCACAGGAACTTGAGTGACCCACTTCTGGGATCACCTATGAATACTATTGAAGGGTTGAGGAAGGTCTTTATCAGGTATTAACATATAGGTTTTTCGTTGCTTAGGTGAACATGAGTTCTCCCAAGTATACTTGCATACTTTCACACCCTTACCTACATGAGTGCCCCTCTTTGATTCACTTCCTCTCTTCAGTCTAAAATCCATCAAGACCTCTTCAAAGCCATTCATGGAAAGGCTTATTCTTTGTTGGATCCATTTTTTGAAAGGGATTATGTTAAGACCTTCATAATAACCACATGAATTTTCATACCTTCAGGAAAGGCACATCCGTGGCTTTTATTTGGGTTTTTATTTCAACTGTCAAAGGTTTCCAACATTTTTTTCAAAATGGGTTTAGGATTCATGGAGTTTCTATGGGTTTCTATACCCACAGTCACATGGACCTTTCTCCCATGACTAGTTCTGGTCAGTTCCATGTTATGAGATTAAGGGTTTAGGTTCTATCCTCCCCTTCTCGTCTCTAAGACCTAGAACCTCAGGTCTCTGGTAGAGAAGGTACAATTCATCTTTTCTTTTCCATGCAAGCATAGGAGAAGTCTCCCTCCCCATCCCAGGTCAAATTTATGGCAACAATCCTGGTTTATGACCCTTGCATTTCCCACATAAGGAATCATCATCACCCCTCCTTTATTCATTAGTGCTAGAGACCATAGGGAAGATAGACACATGGACTCTTATTTCATGTTCCCTCTCCTGTTGGGATTTGTCACCGTGGGAATCCATCCTTTTGTAAGCCCCTAAACTTCATCACTTCTTCCTTCCATTGTACCATTTTCCAATTTGAAGATAATAGAGGGAAGTCTCTTCGCCTCACACACTTCTGTGGTCACCTCTTCTTTATCTATCCTCACCACCATAAGTGCGTCCTCTTCCACCAGCAGTGGTGGAAAATTTTGAAAGCACCTTTATTGAGTCTTTTACATCCTCTTGTTTCTCACACTGAGCATGAATCATGTAGGATTTGTGATTTTTCATGGTCATAACATATTCACAATAGAATGAACTATGAGAAATCTGATTCCCACCATAATTGTGATACACAAGTAGCCTTCTCCTGGATCGAGCTCAGAGGATATCCTCTTCAGGAATCCAACCTTAATTTTCCTAATCAAGGAATCCTACATAGAAATAATCCACAAATTAAACTCAATAATCACCAAGTAATCCTTTTCAGAAAGTAATCCAAAATTTGTTTCTCTCACAAGAACATACTCTCCTATGAGACTGAATGAACTACGAGAATTCTAATTCCTACAAAAATTTAGATACATAGGAATCCTTCTCATGGCTCAAGCTCACCAGATATCCTCTTTAAGAATCAAACCATAATTTCCCTAATCTAGGAATCCTCTTTAAGAATAACCACCAAATTAAACCCTCAAATCTCCAAGGCATCATTTTCAGGAAGTAATCCCAAAATAATTTCTATCAAAGGACCATACTCTTCTTTGAGACTTATCAAACTACGTGGGATTTGATTCTCATCCATATGTGATACTTAGGAAGCCTTCTTGAGGTTCAAACCCACCACTTTAAATTAACCCTTTTCTCATTGGGCATTATTCTCAACATGGTGTAATCATACATAGATACCCATATCCTTTCCAACATCCTTGGGCTGCTTTAGTATAAGTTCCAAAACAAATATTAAAAAATATTCTTTTGCTTAGATGTCCATACCACCTAAAATTAAACTGTATGGCTAGGTCTTTATCACATGACCTTAAAAGGTATGATGTTTCCCATTCAGTGGCATCGAACTACGAGGGTTCAGATTCCTTTCTCCAGGATATGAAGGTTGCCCTTTTTTTGGGAATGATACCAAGATCAAAACAAAAAATCGTCTCCCTGGATGACAATAAATTCTTGGGTACCCCACTGAGTTTCTTAAAAATAAGTATCATCATAATGATGGTTAAAAGAATCTCTAAAGGATACCATTTATAGAGAACCTCAAATACATATGGATATCCACATTGATGAAGGACCTTGAATACATATTGATGATTCTTAATTTACACTTGTTAATAAGAGATTGAAAATTCCAAGGGAAACTTATATAATACTTGGTTAATTAATAAGGATTCGTGAAAATATGTTAAATTAAAAAAGAGAGTCCCAGAGTAAATAATAATGCCCCACAAAAGGTTATGACTAGTCTGACCTCCCATCATCTTAACCAATGCACGTTCTTAGGTATCGTGAAGTTCAAACTTATCGAACACATGCCTTTGGAAAATAGGTCCCCTTTAGATAAAGAACTGTTAGAAGTTTCTTATTCCCTAAATAAATCCAATGGAAAACGCATGGAAGTAGTGATTCTTAAAACTAGAATACATGTTTCAAGGAACTATGAAACAATAATATTTAGTAATCATATAAGTTCATCATGTTCTTAAGAAACACGAAGACAATAATTATTTAATTATTTGAAAAAAAATAACATTAAGAATAATAAAAGTAAAATAAATATAATGGATAATTTAGTTCAATAAATTTTTTAGATAAATGTACCATGTTATAAAGCTGTTAAAATAATATAGTTGAATTCCATAATTGTATTGTTATTCTTATAAAATTCAAATTAATTGAAAATTTTCAAAATTGACATTAAAGTTATTTTAAAAAAATTATATTTTATTAAATATTTTAAAATTCATAAAATCCAAAAATATTCATAATTTTTGAAAATTTTAAAAATATAAACTATGGTATATTAGTTGTCCAATTTTTATTTTATTGTGAATATATTGAACCCCAATGAGTAAAAACATTATTACCACGATTAAGGTTAAAGCTGTTTTTTCACGATACATGTGCTTGGGTTAATATTAATTTTAAACACCAGTAGGATTAATTTTTTTAAAAATTCTATTTCATATTTATAATAATGGGGTAAAAATTATCTAATAAATATAATTCTATTTTATTGTTAAAGGATAAATTACCTAGGTTAAAAATACTACTTTCAATAGTAAAAAATTAAAATGGTAAAAGTAATAAAACATAGAAGTTAATGAAAAAAATGTTTAGAAAATGAGTTTTTGTGGTGGAGGTTTAGATAGACTATAAAATCCCTAAAACCCTTTAATTATAAATTTTTGGTCCTCTTTTGGTGTGATTGACATCCCATTATTTAATAGTTTTGGGTATTTACAAAAATTTCACTCCTCGTTAAAAAAGGGCACTCACTCCCCTCACTTATTCACACTTAGCAAGCCATTTTCCTCGACCAAACCCTAATAAAATCACTCCTCATCATATTTATCAACAATATATATCTTATGGTATTCAAAAAATTCCAAACCTATAGTCCTTTAGAATATATCAAAAATAGTTTTCTCTCAGAGAATGTAATTTTCTTTACTAAGCCCATTATATTTATTTCTTTATTTAAAACCGTTGATTTTGTATTAAAACTTAAAATGTAAAAGAATAGTATCTCACACATACTTATATGTTATTATTTTGATGGTATAAAATTTATCCTTCTCTACTTCCATTAAATGTGAAATGAAATCGTCAATTGTGCGTACGACGAACTACGACCTTACAAAATGATGTAACTCGTTTTCCATTAAAACTTATCACAGTTGAATATAATGATGAATTTAATATATATATATATATATAATATTTATAATATAATTATCCTCTTAGAGTTATAATATCACATATAAATTTTTTTACTTTCTATACTGTTTAAAATATAATAACGTCGCTCGTGTGTATGGTGGACTACCACATTACGAAGTGGTGTGATTCATTATTCAGTTACAATTTACAAGTAAATTAATAATGTAAATTTTATTAAAAATATTTAATGTATATGACATTATATAACATAATTAAAATTAATATATCATAACCTTCTTATCCTTTCACATTTTAATAGAATGATATTGTTTCTCATGCATACGTATGACCAACCGTCTCCATGATGCGATGAGATTCCGTTTTGTGTAAAATTGTCTAGAATGGTTACAGAGATGTATATAATGAAAAAAATTATATTTATAACATTAATATTATTTTGGATATGATATAACTATGTCCTATTTATAGGAATGCGAACATTAATGATAAATCATGCATGTTTAAACAAGGTAATTAATATGTGAATCAAAAAAAATAATGAAATATTATTAAAATATGGGTGGTAAAATATAATAATAGGATTATATATGGTATGATATATATTATTTTGGTTATTTAATAGATTTATAACAAACAATAATTTATTATACAATAGGTTCATACGCATACAAAGGAATTTGAACATGAGGTAAGATATTTCTCGTTTCACTTTTACTTCTATGAGACATATTCCATATTCTCCAGTTTTTCCTTTGTATGGTTTATATAATAAATTTTTTGATGTTTTATATGATGAATATATTTATATTCATGTTATTTAGTGTTTTATTTTAAATTATTTCTTTTATGGGGCGTATGATTCAAAAATTACTAAATTGGCAAGGGTTTATTTCACAGTCTCATCATTATTCTGGATTATTTGTGTTTAAGTCCCCTTTGGGGGAATTATTTGGTATTTATATCATAAAATCAATATAATTTATTCTAATATGGTTATTTATTAAAATTTTAAGTTAATAGTAAATTTTTTAATTTCTTTGGTTCTTAAAATAATTTAGAAAATAATTTTAAGAAAATCTGACTTTATTTCTCTCTTTAGTCGAAAATCCTTTTTTACCAAAACCATTTTTTTCTAAAAATGTTTTCAATTTTATTTAAAACCATTAATATTATTTAGTATTGAAATTTTTACACATTTTTAATTCTAACAATTTTTTTAATGGAATCTTCAGGTCATTTTCTAATCAATGCATGTTTGGCTATTATTGATAATGTTAAAGGAATCCTTATTTTAATGTGTATGACATGAACACAATTTTATACCATCATGAACACTAAATGTTTTAAATTTTATTTTAAATGTTTTAAAAGGAAATTTTAAAATAAAATTATTTTCAAAATAGTTTTTGATCATTTATTTTAAAAAATAATTTCTATGTGGAAATGTTATTTTCCACAAAATAATTGAGTGGTATTTTATGGTATTTCTATTCATCAATTACGTAAAACCTTTATTATACTTATAACATAATTGGGATACGTTGTTTTAATGTCATCCTTATTACTTATTTTATTTGTTTATAATTAGTTAGACTATGGATGTATAATTTTATTTTCAATCTCCATGTTACTCTGGATAGTTTATGATTTTATTTATTTAATTGGGTAAGTATTAGAATTTCGTTTGTTATTTTTTCAATACAAATTTTTATAATGATTATGTTAAAATCCATTCATATTATGAGTGTATTGGGATTTTTAATCGAAGGTTGGGGAACCATTATATATAGAACCTCGATTCATCGATAGGTCTCATGAGACTAATCAGTTGGATAAATTAGATAAGTTTTTCCTAATATTTCAAAAAATCCAGTAAAAGGACTTAAAAGTCTATTTTAGATGACTGAAATTATGAATCACCTCATTATGAGATTATTTATTTATTTATATGGGATTATTTTATTAGTTATATTATCCATAGATATGTTTTAAGATCATGTGATTATTTATATGGCCTTATTTGATGAACATTTATTTATTCCATATTATGTTCAAGGTATTTCTTATATGACATGTGTTTAAATTATTTACCTTGAAAAATTGATTATGATTATTTATTACTGATAGATTACCCTATAATATTTCCCTTACTAAGAATCTAATCTCACCCATATATTTTATTTTATTTTACTCGACATACTAGGAAGTGTTTTTTGATTGATATTCGAGGATACACTATGGAGTTGTGTATTTTATGTTTTAAAATGTAATCTGAATTTAATGTATTTGTATATTTTACCAATAAAAATAAACCATTTATTTTTTTGAGATGTTATTGGTTGTATCTAATTCCAATGTAATAATGAAACCAATGAATCTAGTTTATTGGAGAGGTAGTATTTATATTTAGTATTAGGGGATGTTTTGTAGAAAAGTTGGGAACCGTATTAATGAAAAAATAGATTAGGGAACATAATACTACAATTGATATTGATGATAAGAATATAATTGATTCCTAATGTTTTTTTAAGAAGGAAATTATGTGGTTTTTCTTAGAAATACATCACTATCTGGATACTACAACTTTATGTGGTTCTATAATAGATGTACATAGGGGTAATAACTTTAAAAAAGGTGTGTTGGGAATGACTTGAGTGTTTCCTGGTATAATAAATAGGCCTTATGGTACACATATTTTGATATTCTTGGGGTATAGGATTTGGTTAATTAATATTTCCTTACATACCATTATAAAATATTTGAAAATATTTTTATGATTTGAATGCTTTGCAAAGAATTTTTTTATGATTAGGATATTAGACATATATAAACATTTCAATTTATGCTAAGTGACTCACTTGTTTTGAACTGATACATTATTCTTCCTAATGTAATTATCTAATCTAATTTATTAGATAATTTAGAAATGAATTTGAGTAGAATGAATCAGAACCATATCAACACATGTAATCCAAAAAGTATGAATGATCATTACTTTAATGGTCTAATGAAAATAATCTTTGGGGAAGAAGTCTCCAGAACATTTTATTCATATTAGGACATAATATCATGTGATATCAAGATAGAGAAACAATTATCTATTTCTTATGGATTTTAAGGGAAGAAATAGAAGAATATGATGTCAGAAAAAATACGGATGAAGGGAAAAAGTGAACGAAGGATTTCCTATCATGTGATAATTGTTGAAAGAAACACACAGGTACTTACTTAAAGGGAATGGATTTTACTATTAGTGTGGAGATAAATTCCACCATTCTTGTTATTTTAAGTGAACGAAATAAACCTTTTATGTTTAGTGTTTCAAATGTAAAGAAATGGGGCACTACAAAAATGAATTCCCGATGCATCAAGGGAATATACATTAAAATAAGCTAAGTGATCAAAGTCAAGCATATGATATTAACATAACAAAACTAGAGAGATTAAAGTTCTTGTGTATTTGGATTCAAGAACTATGTTATTTAATTTGTTTAACAATTATATTTTCTGTACGTAAAATTATTATAGTAAAGTGGTTTTTCGGTTAGGATTTGAAGACACGTATTGAATGGTACCAAGAAAATTGATTTAGTGGTTACTTGATATTTTGGAAAAAACATGACTAGGGGAAGATAAACCTTAATATGTTCTTAATACTAAGATAATAATTATAAAGAGAAGTTTATGGTATAATATTGGTGAGATTGAAATTGGTTAGTGATTTGATGGATTAATTTATCTTTGTTGTAATTTTCTGTATGTTTGGATCTATGGAATATATTTGACAACCTAAAATTTTATTTTTGGATGAATAAATGTTTTCATTAAGGTTTTATGATAAAAAAGGTATTAAAATTTTAAATGTGACATTAAGAACCAGTCAATATTTGCTGGGGAATAAAATGTCAATTTAGTGACCTCCCTTCTAAAATTTTAGACATTGAATTTGGCCAGACATATTTTGAATGAAAATTAAGGTTAAATATTTATATAAGGGATTATATTTGACTTTTTTGTGTTATTGGTTTACTTATGACAACCATTTTTGTTTTGAGAAATATCTAGAGATAAGAGGAATATCTTATAATTATTTTATTGATTCGATTACCTGTTAAATGTTAATTTTTGTGCTTTAGGAATAAAAAAGTGATATTGGAAATTCATTTTTTGGAATAAGTGATGATGTAATAATTTATTAAATAACAACCAAAGGATGAAAATACAAGTATATTTTGTTGTTTTATCTATCATAATGTTAATCAAATTAATTAACTATCATAAGATTGTATTGAAAAAAACTTTTTATCCTAGTAACTTTATATCTAATGAATCAAATGAAAAATTATCTCATCATGTATTTATGGTTTTCTTGTACTTAAATGTATATTGATAATTAAATTTTTTATAATAAATCCTCTCGAACAATATAAATTAATCCTTAGACATTATTATTCTCTTCCCTGTCTATTTGTTTATTTCCAACCAATGATCTCCTACCAGGAATCCTAGTAATGTGTTATCCTAGATGAAAATCATAATTCCATTTATATATCATCAAGAAGATGTCTTATTAAACCTTTTTATGATGTCGGTTTAAAACAATGGTATTTTCAATTATCAAACCCCTGATTACATAGATCAAGATTAAATTGTGCAGAAACCATTTATTTAATGTGTAGAATATTACACCCAGAGATTTTAAAAGACGAACATCACATTCAATAGAATATATGAAATGAAACACCAATATTATAAGAGAATTTAACACTTTGAGAATTTATAAAATATTTCTTATTTAAATAAATTCAATCTCTTCTATTGATTTCAACGCACACAACCTTAGGTTTGAACGAATCACAATACTCTATAAAAATATAATTATTTGACCATGAACTTTATAACCTAGTTGTTAAGTTGGATAGGATAAATAGTAATAAATAATTTTTTAAAATTAATTGGTTTAAAATATTATAAAATAAATTCAATGGATTTATAAATAATGTAAATAATACAATTAACATTTGAAATAAATATAAATGTTTTCTAAAAAACTATATTTTTCAAACAGACTGTTTAGTAACACTTTACGCACATAATTTAGTATTAATTTTTAACAATTTCAGAAACTTTATTTGATAATATGATCTTTATTTTCAAAATAAGAATAGAAAAAAAAATTAGGGTGAATTTTTTGAATTTTTTGATAGGTTTCTATTTTTTGATGAATAGTGAAAACACCTGTTTTTATCGAAAGATTATTTTTCAATTAAATAATTTAAACGTAAAATTATAATTTAATATTTTTTCTAAAGTAAAGTTATTTCAATTATATTATTATAAATAAAATTCATTTCAGTGGAATAAATTTCATATTATATTTATATATTAAAATTTTCAACACTGAAGAGAATTTCCAATTTGGAAACATTATTTTTCATCACATCTAAGGGTTTAATTTTAATTTAAATATTTATAATTATGTGATTTTAATTTAATAAAAAGGAATAAATATTTTCAATCATCATATTTAATATAACATAATAATTTCAACTTAAATTCTTTCTCATAATGAATAATAAAAACATTAAAAATCATATATAACTCATAAGGTTGGAATGATTATACCATGGGTTTAAACTAAAATTATAATGGTTAAAATAACCTAAAAACTTTTCCAATTCAAATTTTATGGCCATATTTATACTCTTATTATATTATTATCTATGTTTTTGAGTTTTTCAGACACCTTTAGATGAAAGTGAATTATATAACACTTTATGTAAAGAAAAAGACAAAATTTCACCCTCTCACTTTTAAATTTTAATTATGTGCTCGCATAGAGGAAAAAAAATATGTGAATGAACATTGATGGTGAATTTTAGAATAATGAAATTAATTTCATTAGGGTAATTTATTTATAATATTTATTAATCATATAATTACTTTAAATTCATATGCAACACCAATGCATTAATTATTTAATGAATATAAAAATCAAAATATGATACTAAAAATATTAAATGTAAAGTAAATTGAATGAATTATTATGAATAAATTATTTATTAGATTAATATATAATTTTATCTATATTTTAAAATATTTTCTTTTAATTATATCATTGTATTGATATTTTTTAAATTCAAATTAATGTAATAATATCAAAATTGATATTAATGTTATTTTATAATAAATAATATTTTATTAAATGTTTTTAAATTCATAAAAATAATATATTATTAAAATATATTATTAAATGTTTAAAAATACCAAATATGATCCATTAATGGACCAATTTAATTTTATAGTGACTATATTGACCCCTAAAGTATAAAATATTTATTACTCTGGTTAACGTGAAAGTGGTGTTTTTGCACGTTACATGCTCTTGTATTAAAAGGAATTTTCAAAACAAAAGGATTTTTATTTTATAAATATCATATTATATTGGTAATGTTTCATTACAAATTATCTAACAAGGATAATTTTATTTTAGTCTTAAAATATAAATAACCTTGGTTAAAAAAACTACTTACTGTAGTGAAAAAATAAAATGGTAAAAGTAAGGAAATTATAAGTTAAGGGAAAGATATTTAAAAAAAATGTTTTTGTGTGTGGTGGAGGTTTGGATCAACCGTATAATCCCTCCAAAAATTTAATTATAAATTTCTGATCTAGTTTGGTTGAGTGTGACTTCCCATTATTGTATAGTTTTGAGTATTTACAAAAATGTCACTTCTCAATTATAAAATGGAACTCACTCTGCTAGCTTTTTCACACATCTCAAGACATTTGGATCAAAAAAACCATTCCAAAAACCCTTTCCAACATCCTTATAAAAATTTTGGAGCTTATTTTCTTCCCAATATACCAACACTAAAGTCATTAAGAAGAGATCCAAAGGAGGTTTCTCTAAGAGATGGTAATTTGTTTCACTAAGAACTTTTTTTCTTTCTTTTTTTAAAACCATATATTATGTATTAAAACTTATAAAATAATAACAAAAATATCTCTAATATAATTATATACTATTATTTTTATGGAATTATATTTATCCATCTACAATTATATCAAATGGGAAATAAAATCATCAATCATGTGTACGACAGACTAACCCCTCATGAACTGATATAACTTTTTTCCATTAAATCTTATCACAATTGGATATAATGATGGATTTAATATATATATTTATATATATAATATTTATAATAAAATTTACTCATGTAATTATAATATCATATATACCTTCTTACTTTCCATTCAACTTAAAATATGATAATGTTGCTAGTGTGTACAAAAGATTACTACCTCCCGAAGCGATGTAATATATTTTTCAGTTAAGATTTACATGGAACGTAATAAGGGTAAATTTATTGAATATTTTTGTTATATATGAAATTATATAATTATGTAAAATTAATGTATCATACAGTTCATCACCCTTTCACTGTTTAAGAGAATGATATCATCGCTTGTGCGTACGTAAAGCCTACCGTTTCCATGAAGTGATGTGACTCATTTTCCATGTACAATTTTAATGGTTGGTTATAAGGATGTATCAAATAAAAATAATATTAACAAAATTTTTAGAAATATGGATATTATGAAACTATATACAATGTACAAGAATCAAAACATTCATGAAAAAACACGTCTGAGAAAACAAGGCAATTGGCACCCGAAACAATGACAATAATGAAATTTTATTAACAATTGTGTGGTAAAATGTTATAATAGGACCATATATGGTATGATATTTATGATTATGGTTATTAAATATATTTATAATAAACCTATATTTATTTTATATGTGTTCAAGACATATATTGATGAATTCAAACCAGATATTAGGGTTTTCACATCTCACTTTTACTTCCATGAGACATATGTCATATTAATCACTTATTCCTTTCTATGGTTTATAAAATCACCATTTTAACATTTTATATCATATATATGTTTAAATGAATTTTATTTAATGTTTCATTTTATTTAATTCCATTCATGGGGATTATGATTCAAAAGTTACCAATGTGGTAAGGGTTTATTTCACAATCTCATCATTATTCGAGATTGTTTATGTTTAGGTCTCAATTGGGGGAATTATTTGATATTTATATCATAAAATAAATCTATTTTTCGTATAATATGGTTTTCCATGAACATTTTCAAGTAATAGTACCATTTTATCTCTCCTTGTAACTTAAAATGATTGAGAAAATGATTTTAAGAAATTTCATCTTCATTTATCTCTATAGTCAAAAATCATTTTTCTTACAGATCCATGTGTTGTATTTTTTTCAAAAATGTTTTCAACATTATCCAAATTATTTATTAAATAAATAATTATACATTTTTTTCTTTTAAGTTTTTAAGGGAATCTTCATGTTGTTTTCCAAAAAAAATTATTTGTCTTTTACAAAAAATATGAAACCAATATTTATTTTTACATGTAGAATATGAAAAATATTTTCTACCAACATGACCAATTAATGTTCTAAATATAATTTTACATGTTTTAAAATTTTATTTTCATGGAAAATTATTTTCAAAATATTTTTTGATCTTTTTTTAAATATTTTCAATGTGAAATGGTTATTTTCTTCAAAAATGTTAATAATAACATTTTTATGATATTTTTATTCATAAATGAAATCAAACCATTATTGATATTATGATACAATAGAGAGATGTTGAATTTATATAATCATTATTATTTATTTGGATGGTTTATGATCAATTTGATAGACGATGAACAATATTATTACCATTTAGCATATTACTCTTGACAGTTTATGATTATGTTTATTTGATTGGGGTACACATTAACATTTCATATGTTAGTTTCTAAATATGAATTTTTATTTTGATTATTTTTCACCTATATCATATGAGTGATAAATTAAAATTTGTATGTTATGTGTGAGGTCTGATTATATATAGTCCCTCGATGCATCGATAGGTTTCATGAGACAAATCAGTTTTCCAAATTAGATAGATTTTCACCCAAAGTCTTAAACTATATTTTCCAAGGGCTTGAACATTTGTTTCATATGTGCAAAATTTTTAATTACTTAATTATGATGCTATTTGTTATGATCATTTTTTATTAAATTAGTTATAATTTAAATGGATAATTTTCATGTTCATGTGATTATTTATATGGCTTTATTTTATCATCATTTATTCATACCATATACTGGTCAAGTAATTTTTAATGACTATGTGTTTAATTTTTTTTAACTTTCATGATTTATTATTTATATTTATTCATTACAAATTTCATTATAAAGTTACCCTTATTCAGTATATGAGATCACCCCTTTTAGATGTTTTATTTTCTCCAGGATTTTAGGAAGTGGTTTGTGATTGATATATAGGGATACACTGTGGGGAATAATAATATCATCAAAGAAAATACTTTGAGTATTTTTTATTTTAAAATATAATGTAAATTTAAATTATGTATCTTATTTATCAACACTACTAAACTATTAAGTCATTTGGGATGCAATTTCTTGTATCTAGTGCTAATATAATAAAATAACCACGGAAATTGGGTTACTAGAGTCAGGGTATTTACACAATAAATCTATAATTTTCTTTTGATATCTATGTTAGTTTCGTTTTCACATCCTCTTATGATACTATCACATATTCCTTCTCAGGAACTACTCAATTTTTAGGACTTTAACTTTTATTGATACATTATTTTTCATAAAAAATATCAATTATTATATTCTATCTCAATAAATATTAAAGTAAAATCCATAGTTTTTTTCAACATGGATGATAATGAATATCACATAATTTCTATAATATATTAACCAAAATTATAATTTATAAAATTTTAGGAAAACATTCTCTAAAACATATTGTTTCACATAATATTTGAAACAATAAAGTATCAATAACTACTTGGGTGGACATTTACAAATCCATATCTGATATAATTTCATCAAAATTAACTTTTATAGAATCGAATTATATAATCAAACAACATTTAAATATAATAACCATATAGAGATATAGTAACATAATATTTAATCATCATTATTTAATCATTGATTGTTAAGGTATGATTACTCCATTTAGATACATCATTCCACTGGAATATACATAGAGTATTTAGTTATGAAAAAAATTCCATAATATTTGTTTATAATCAATGAACTCTTGAATTGGGAATTCCATGCCACTAATTTGAAGTATCCTAATACTTTTTTCAAGTTTATTTGGTACGTATATTTTTTAATACCCTAATTGTTTTTAAATATTTGGAACTTTTCTTGATAATTAACACATAATAATATTATTAAACTTCTATATTAAATGTTATCATGTATTTATTACCACCAAATTTTTTTTCACTCACTGGATATCATAAATGACTATATATTAAATCAAATATCCCACTATATATTTATATATTTGCAATATTTTTTTTTGGATAATAAAAACTATTACTATATATTTATCCATTAATAATTAAAGGACTCTAAATATCTATCATATATGAATCCTATAGATATATTTCTCATATATATACCCATAGATACAAGGACAAAAGTAATTGGTTCTTAAATAATTTACCATAATCTTATTCATTTTTTTATATATTCTAGATTAATCATCTCTCAAATGCCTATGTAATTAAACTATATCATGTTCTTGAAAACATTTCACTCATATATAGAGAATTAATTTGGTTCATAATCATGAAATAATATGAGTTATTTTCCCAAAAATAAACAGTAATCAAATGTATGTTTTTTTGTTTTAATGTAGTCATAGTTTTTAAATTCTAAAATTAAATCACTAGGGAGATGTAAATTAGGTAATAATAAATCCAATGTAACAACAATTTATGTATTTCCCATAAAATAGTCTACTTATACCTTAAAAATTATCTTTTATTTTTGAAACTTTGTACATCATTAAAAATGTTGGATGCATAACTGGAATCTAATTCCCATATGTTAGAATTATAAAAAATATTTATATAAAATTTACTTCCTTCTTCTAATTTCATTTTACCATATATTTAATAACACTTTACGATTTATAATAATAATTTAGAATGAATATAAAAACCGAGTATGTTTATAAAGACATTTAACTCTATAATATAATATATTTATCAACTATAACTTTTTAAAAATGTATCTTGAAAGTAATTTAATTAAATAAAATCATATTAAAATGATGAATCCATACATCATATATATTATTAGGAAAAGATATATATTTTACTAAATTTTGTGTCCAATTTTACATTTCTCTCATATTTTATAAATTTTTTTATTCAATCATGTAAATTATATTATATATATTTTTAGGATAGTTGAGTAAAGAATACCATATGAAAATTCATTTTATAAATTAGAAACACTAAATCCCCAAGAACATAATTATATTAGGATCCAAATTATATATAATCCTATAATCCTAGTTGGTTCACTAATACACAACACACCTTACTCAAGATAATCCATTGGAATACTACTTTTTCATGACTTACCCACTTCAATTATCAAGCTCTTGATGCGAAATTTATTTAGATGTAATAGACATCCTTATTATTGTATGATATTTTTCGTGGTACTAAATTTTTTAATATTTTTTCTTGAATTATGAATATTTATGCACAAATCTAATGATTTAATTTATATATTTCATGATTGGAACTAAATTAACATGTTGAAGTCATTTTAATGAATAATTATTGTACAAATACTACTTTTAATTATACATATATAAAATAAATTATTATTATTATATTAAATACATATATATTTTCTTCTCATGCAAACATTATAAGAAAATACTACCAATAATGGATTAAAATTATATGAAACTAATATCATATTCATGACAATATACAATGAAATGTGTATTCAATCCCCTACATTTCTAGATAGAATAGTAGTCCTCAATCTAGTGAAAGACTCACCTAATGTCCAAAAAATCCATAGAACGGTAATTAAGAGGAACCAAAATTTTAGTATGATTTCAAATCCAAATATGCACAAATAGATAATGAAATCCTTATTTAATTATCATAATAAATAAAATACTAATCATTTTGACCTAAATTAATTCTTATATTACACCTAGCATGAATGTTTTAAAATTCATGACATTGTATTTTTTAAAATAAATTTAATCACGTTAAATTAATGCGTAAATATATTCATAATATAAATAATTTATATTCAAGAATGTTTTATAGGGTATTAAATAAAATAATTAACAATTTAAATTTTTATCATGAAATATTCCTTATATGAACATTTTATATTAATAACATAATTTTTTTATATTATTTTAAATATTTCATTAATATGAAAATTTTATGTTATGATTTTTTTGAATATTTCATAAATGTATAATAGTTTTATATTTACAATAATTTAATGTTATAAACACTTAAAAATTAATAATAATAATTCTAGAATGATTTTATGAGTAACTATATATTGTAAAATGATAACTCTATGTTGTTTATCATGATATAGAGCATTCTCTATCATAGTTCTAGGTTTAAATTTATTATATAAAATTCCCTCTTCAATAAAAAATAGTGATATAATCCCCCATCATCGTCAATGTTTTTATTATAAAAAAAGTTCAAGATAGAGGTTGAGATACAAAAAGTGGAGTAGCTACGAGGGTAGAAATAATGAAAATAAAACATTACCCCGATGTTTTATTTTCTCATTTCTAGCTTGCATCACCTCCTTCCTCCTTCATGATCACTCCTTCCTCCTCTTATAGGTTCTTTGATAACTCCTCAATATGGAATATGATTTGAATTCAATCAAAATAATTGGTTCCGCATTGGTAATCTCTATAATCCTATTGATTATTCTCATTATTTATCGTCCCTTATCTGGTGCTATTTTAGTGAAAGATCACTTTCCCTATTTTAAGGGTGTTGGTCTATTTCACTAATTTATTCTATTCTACTTCAATCCTAAAGCTGATATTGGATGATGTTTCATCTACAACCCCACAGTTGGTGGTCTAGTTATTTTGCATAAAATATTAGGAAATTATATGACTCTATATATTGTGCGTCATTCGGAACATTTCCACATATCTCTTTAAAATGGGATTTTACTTTCTATGTTAATATACACATGTTTTTATACTCTCATTGACCCGTTTCAGCTTGATAAAGGATGTATACCTCATTGATATTCACCCCTTTAGGTGTGATAGATTAAATTAAACAATTTAATATAATGGTTAATGAATCTAACCACCTCTTATGTGGTTCGACTTGACTATAAAATGGATCCAGGTTTCATAATTAAATTTAATTACATAGATTAATGAATTGGAAGTGGGTGGAATGGCTAGACCACATGTAATGTAATTTTAAAAGATAATTGTATAAATTTTGATGCCCATGATTGATTAGGCTTTATGATTTGGTATTATTTATATGTAATCATTTTCTATTTTTATTGGTATGCCTTAGATATTGGCTGTTGAACAATAGATATGGGACCTATTGACTATGACATTTCATCCTCACTTACATCAGGTGTTGTACATGATGTTTCACACCAGTATAAATTTATTTAGATGATGGAAATAAAGTTCCAAATTACATAGTATTATGGGTTGGGAATGACAACACACCCCACCATCTCAAATGACATGAAATATGTCTCACATTCATAATGATATTTTGGAATTGTACGGTTTCATGAGCTTATAGATCATTAAACTACTTATGAATGTATGAGTTATGCCCCTGGTCCAGCTGGCACCTAGTATCCTTGTATATGCCTATATATGTTACCACATACATAGTGAATATATGTGTATATAGTATATAACTGTATGTATATTATTACAAATATATATATATGATATTTGAATCAGACATATTTTTTCCTATGCCAAAGAAGGTAGATTTTTTAGCCGTCCTATTGAAACATGTGTTAACTTGTATTTATTTATTCATATTTTTTAGTATTATTTATACCTGAATAATGATTTGTTATATACATTACTTGGATTATTTTTAGACACCATGGGTGGTGGTTTATTGAGTTTATCTCAGACCCTACTCAAGTCACATGTGGTACTTGAGTAGACTTCATGACGACACATATCGATAATGTTAAGCAACCTACTACAGATTCTTGGTTGATTTTACCTATAGCTAGTATCATGAGAGAAGTGGATCGATCTTATGATCATGATGCTAGTGGAGTTGTATTTTGTCCTTTCTTACTTTTGTATATCATGTTTTATATATATATCCATAGTATACCCTATTTCCCTTTTTTTATATATGCATGCCATGACATCATGATGCATATGAATCAGCCTATGGGATTTTGATTACAATTATAGTTTATTGGTTATTTTATGCTTCTACAATGGATTATTTGGTTTTTTATATTGGAATATTTTTGATATCATGATTGTGTTACTTTCTATTTATTAATTATTATTTTTTTTACACTATGATATTAGTGTATAGTCTCCCCACTATAAGTCCTTGGACCCTTGCTGCTAGTTAGCAGCCTCTGGCTTACAAGGATGAGTGCATGAGGCCATGTGACCCCTAAGATCGAGTCCTTGATTAAGTGGTTCATTGGATGGGATGTTAAAAAGTGGTATCAGATCCCTCTTTTTTAATTTTGTCTTGTTTTTTGTGTGTTAGATAGAAGACTAGAAGGTGACATAATTTGGTAATATTTAGGTTCTTTGGATCAGCTAACACATGTACAGGGAAATCCTAAATTACATGGGATGGTTATCTCTTTTATTAGATTTCACTTGTTACTATTGATTTTATTTCACCATTAGTTGATTCACATGTTTTGTGATGTTACTAATATTGTAATTATTTTATTTATTATAGACTATCATCCATTTTCCTGGTACGGAAGTGAGTTGATATCTCATGCGTCATTATCGGCACACTAGAACTAATATTCTATGCATTTTTCCATGCCACGTTTACATTATGCATAAATTTTCATACAAAATATAGTTAGTTCTTGGATTATTATATAATGAAATTTATAAACATTTATTGAAGGGATAATATAATTAGACTAATTATAGTTCATATATCAATCCAAATGGTGTTTTCCCACATAGATTGGTGATGAAACCAGAATTATCCCATAATACCACATTGTGGGTTCTGGAACTATTAGTTTTAGACCATGATATAAGTTTATATATTGCTATAAAGGAATATAAAATCAATAAAATTTAAGCTTTTAAATGAAATATTTACAGCTAAATTGAATACTATAGGCTAAGTAAAGGGTGTTTTCTTCTATACCATGCAACTGACACTCCACATATCAAAACCCATATTGTGTTATATTAAACCTAAACCCAAACCCAGGCCTATTAGTGGGTATTTTGGAGTGTATACTATGTTTTTATGGCCTATTATGGGTTTTCATTCCACCCAGATAAGGGTTTGGGAGCAGGAAAATAATTGTGTCCTTTTTCTATAGGAAGGTTGTTTGCCAATCATTTTATCAAATTGTAATTCTAAAAAATTCTAAATTATCTTCTAAGGTGTAAATTTGGAATTGTAGAATCATGACACCATGAAAGCCTCTGGGTATATGTCTGGAAAGCAGTGATTACCATACACTAGATGCGGTGGGCCCAGAGCCTCAAGTGATACTTCCTACAGTCCCGCCTATAAAACCATCTATTATTCTGGATATGGGAACTGATGCTTAGTTTCAAGAGGGATTTCTTTGTTTGATTTATTATATTAAAGGGCATGATAGACCTTCTCAAATACGGCATTGTATACTTAGGAGTTTTATTAGCAGAATCCTCCCACCTTCCTAGGGGATGGTAGACAACATGTTGTAGAGTCATGGCTAGAGGATATCATCTCTATTTTAAAGCATCTAAAGACACATTCATGGAGGACATTCAATATTTATGAATATATTCTACATGGTTATACCATGTGACGGAGTGATTCCATTACCTTGTAAGACCATCAACAATGCATGATTTGGATGGACCTTAAAATATTCATCTATAACTTCTAATGTCCACATAAATTTAGGGTTGACCGAGCTAGAGAGTTTATGAACAAGTAGTAGGAATCCATTTCTATCATGGAGTTTTCATATCATTTTCCTATGCTAAAATAGTTCACATGACCTTATCTGGTGATGATCTTTTGACTTTTATGTGATCTGAGGATGGGATAGTATATGCCATCCAATCATAGATCAATGTCTTTCGAATGAAGACTATATTTGAGATAGTCAACCATGACCTCATAATAGAGAGTAATTTGAGGGATGTTGATGGTGGGAACTGGGTTGGTTTAGAAACCAGACTACGTAGTGGTTATTTTTGATGAAAAAGTAACATTTTGATTTTTTTTTTGGGGGGGGGGGGTAGCAGTAATCAGGAAGTTCGTACTGACCACTTCTTGATATTTCACCTATGTGGGAAGTGGGGACACACAAGACCTTAGTATATGAAAGATCCAATTGAATGAAAAGGATAAGGTAAGAAGTGGAATATCCATGGTTTTTGTAAGAATTTTACATCAGTTCATAACGAGTGTGGATATACACCTTCCCCATGTTCTAGAGTAGAGACAATAGTATCTCGCTAGTTAGGCTGCTAGAATACCACCAGCCTCTTAGGCCGAGGTGGTGGTTGACGAAGAGGTAATTAGACTTCGGACTTGCAGTTCCAATAGAGACAGCCTTCTCAGGTAAATAAGGTTTCGACTCAAGGTTGTGGAATGATCCAGTTACATGTAGTGCAACCTATGCTGGAGAAGTAGAGCACCATGCCTTCTACTATTTCCACTAATATTATTGTAGCATGTACTTTAGTGTCTTCTTTATTTGACACATGTGTGTCTTCCTATTTTATATATGAGGAAATTATTGAAAGTTTGGGACTCAAGATGGAGTATTTATGTGGTGTCGTGACACTCGATACTCTGTTGGATACCTGATTAGAGATCATTCACCATTTTAGGATTTTCTAATTGATACTGGTGGATATACCCACGAGTGGAATATTTTCATCCTCGACATGGCAGGGTTTTATGTAATTACCAAAATGGACTGGTTAGTTTCCTAAAGATCCCATATTGATTTATATCACTAGAGAATGATTTTTACAGTATCATAGGGAAGTAGACATATCTATAAGGGAGAATGGTATGTCCATACATATTGAGATGGACCTAAGCATCATGGGCTAAGCAGAGTGGAAAATCATATTTACAGTCTCTTCTTGAATGGTTAGGGTTTATGAACTACTATTTTTCCTCCTATAGTTGATCATTTTAGGGATGTGTTTCCTGATGACCTTTTGGGATACTAATGATGTTGTTTAGCGTGTTAAATTAAATGTTTAGTTTTTACCAAAATTTTGGTAGTATAGTAGGATACCAAGGTCATCACTCAATGGAGGCATAGATAATTAATTAAAAAATTGTTGTGATTACGAAAATTAAAAGGGGAATGGGATTTTTAAAAACATGGGGTTTGATGAATTAATAAGACAAAAGAAATAGGAAAGAGATAAAACAAATAAAAAAATAACTAAATTGATTAAGTTTGTTTAACCCTAGGAAATCTCCTGATGCTCATCCTATATCACTTAAATAGATAGGGTTTATAACTTTTAATCCCTTGTTTGAATTGCCTAAAACCAGAATATTACTAATTTTAAACTAGGAAACCTCAAATGGTTCAGTCAAAAACACAAAAATTATTCACCAGTTACTGCCAATTAATGCGTGATTTGTGTTTGAATTCATAACCTAAACACACCATGGAAACACATGAAGAAATCGATGCGATGTATAGGGTTGTATGTTATTTATTTATGATACCGTTAAATAAATGATCATGGCACTGTAAATTTTTATGAGAGTTCAATTGATCAATATGAATCACAGAAACACCACAACTAAAAGAGGGAAGAAGAAATGGTGAATGGTGTGTGAAACATCACATTAAAGCGTACCCCATAAAAGATAACATTAGTTTAATAATGACATACTAGTATATAACTCAAATAAATAAGAATATAGGATGATGAAACACAATACACAAACCCAAAATTAAAAATAACATTCAAGCATTATAAAAACAAAGCTCAGTATTTACACCTCGTTCCTCCCCGAGTGATCGCGATGAGTTTAAAACTACATGGTAGGGGAGAAAGAAAAATATGATTAAGTAGAACTTCCCATACCCTCCAAAACATAAAGGAATTTTGAGAATACTAAACTAGGACTCCAAAAGAGCAGCACATTACCTACTGGTGAAACTACAAAATGAGGTTCCCATGGTTCACTTTTATATCCAAATGGGAGGTGGTTTTCGACCCACATTATTAAATATACCTCTTGGACCATTGTTTTGGGATATTAAACTGCCTCATCAAGACTTGGAAAAAAGGAAAAACTTATTTTAACCCCTATTATATATATCCATGCTAAATTTTGAGGCAATAAAATGTATAAAATGAGATATATTTCCAATATACACAACCAAACCTTTTAATCCATGCATATTATTTTTCATGAATAAATATATTTAGTTTGGAAACTTAATGAATGAATTATTCTTGGATTCCCTTATAAGAATTTCAGCCCATGTAATTTTGGATCCTCCCACAAAATTTTATCCTAATTTAATGAACTCTTCAGTAAAAGTATCTAGTTGAATCTACATTTTTTCTTGGATTCCAACACAGTTTGGTCCATTTTTCATCAACATCATCTTGAACCTTACAAATCACCTTAACCTATAACAAAAATATCAAAAAGGTGAAATATTACTTTTTAACAGTTATAATAATTAAATTATTGAAACAAAAAATGAAGTGAAATTTGTTATTATTTTTGTAATTTTCAATACAAAACCAGATTAATACAGTGTTATAAGGGTGAAATAAGACAGTGAATCATGGTGCAATCACACTCCCACACCTAAATTTTTTTTACTTCTGGGATAATTCACATTTCAATGCATGGGGATATTCCAAACCTCATGAACATTTAAAATTCATTGAAAATTTAATTCTTGATAGCAATGTGATCAAAGAAAGAATAACCCCAAGAAGTTACTCCTAATGATCATGGAAAAAGATTTCTTATACATTTTATTAGAAAAAAATTCAAAGATATTTGTTCTACCAATTTGAGAAAATAATTCAAAAGCCAAAAATTTCACTAACTCATCCACGCATGAATGTGATAAACATTTCATGATATTTTTTTCTAGTTTGTATCCAGTAAATTTAGGTTATTTTAAAAACATTCTACTAAAATGATTCTGTCCAGTGAACCTTCCCTATATACATTGCAATAAATTCACAAGTCCCACTCACTTAAGCATTCTCAGATGTCAAACATAATCTCCCAACCAAGATATCATCATATGTTGTATATTTTATCACTCCACTCATTTATTATTATTATTATTATTATTATTATTATTATTATTCAAAATTTGCACTTGGAAAAAATCTGACACTCATCTCTTAACCCTTGTTTGATCTCCTCAAAAAAATGGTAATAGTTATAACAAAATCAAAGGTCGAAGAAGAGTTATTTTTGACCTACCTAAGATACAACCCATATTTTTGTGTTTTTTGGTTTTTTTATGGCGTAAAATAGTCAGATAATAGGTACGCATGCATAGGTCAATCTACTATTGTAATTAAATATACCATATAAGTAAGGAATGTGTGGAAAAACAATTTGGTAAGATGATAATCATTAACCTAAATTATATTTACCTTATTTTGACTAATAAAAATCCATACTTTATAATAGGGTGTAAACATTTTTGGTGATCTTAAGTGACTTAATTTTCTATAAACTACCCACACAAATTGTACCATTATTCTCAAAGGTTTCAAAATGATACAAACATTTATATCATAAAAAAATAACCAATTTCATAGAAAAAACAACAGTTAAATGTTAAATTCATAATAAAACACACATTTCATCATTGAAACAATTTTTCATATGTTAAAACCACAAGGAATATGTAAATTCATCATTCATTTTTAATAATTTTTAGGATTAAGTGGGCATAATTTTACAGGATTAAGAGGTAATCATTTTCCATGACAAAGTGGGCATCAAAAATTGACATTTCAGCACAAAAGTGAGGATGGAGAACATGGGGGTGATAATACCTTGTAGAAATCAAAAAAGAGAAAAAAATAAAGATGATGAAAATTAATAACTAACATAGAAATATACACATCCCTCACACCAAAAGTGTGTAGTGCCCCACTATAATAGAAGAGGTTGTGGGAATAAAGGATAATTCTTGGTAGGATTTACTGGTATGTTTCTTCTTAAAGGTGGATTTCATCTACCAGATGCTCTATAAAATACTCACAAAAGTGTTTAAGTCTATTCCAATTAATGGTAATACATTGGACACTCTACTAATTCAAACCATGTATAACCCCAAAAGCGCAAACATTAGTAACAGTGTAAGGACAGCTCCATAGGAAATAAAGCTAACCTGGGTGGAGAATTATATTGGAATTTTACACGAGGACCTTATCACTAATATTAAACTTCCACTGAAGAATCATCTCTTCATGGATAACCTTTTCTTCTCTCTATAAATTCATGAAATAACATATTCATCACATCAAATTTATTACAAATTATGAATTTTTAACTTTATATGCTCACCTATATCGGAGAGACTCATATTACATTGTTTAATAGCCAAATTTTAATGGTTCTCTACTTCCACTTGGCGGTGAAAGACATTCCAAAAACAATCCTCTATCGTGAAATTTTGATCGGGGTTTTAATAGCTGTACGATATTTACTAAGTGCATCATCTAAGAACAAACTCTAATCTTTCCTATTTGGATGTACTATTTTTTCAAAGATTCTATTAACTTTTTGATTTGAGATTTATTATTGTCCATTAGTTTGGTGGTGATATGAAGTGGATAATTTATGAACAATGACATACTTATGATGTATGTTTCTCAAGTTTGGATTGAAAAAATATGAACCCTAGTCACTAATGTTGAATATTGGGAAGCTAGACCTGCTTCAAATCTGGGACCTCACAATATCAACAACAACTAGATAATCTTCATTATTTTAGACCTTTAATTGGAACCACTTTTAAACATAGTCAATAGATAATAATATTTTAAAAAATACAACTAAATTTGGAAAAGGATTCATGATGTCAATGCATCATGCATCAAAGATATAACAAAATAACATGGATTGTAGGTGAATTTCATTCTTCTTAGAGAAATTACCTATGAATTGACATCGAGAACATGACATAAAATATAATGGGAATATCTATATAATGTTTTTCAATAAATTATGGATTCAAGGACCTTTCTAGGTGTACTTTGAGAGCCAATGTTTATCCCACAATCCAAAGTGTGGCAGAAGGTCCAATAAGAGGTGAACTCACAGTCAGGGACACGCTAAAAAACAACATGGCCACTAAAAGTTTTCCAAAATTAAGGGTCATACTTAATGTACCATCGTGAATAATTATTAATTCTCTAGGATGGTGAAGCAATAAAATCATTGGGGACCCTAGATGTTGTCAATAAATTACATTGTTTGCATAGCATGGGGTAAGTTCCTCAACATCACAAAGGTTATCATGAGGAATGAATTATAGAATGGGGAGGGGTGAGTCAAAATGAAGGTCTAATGGTGGTGAAATACTATTAATATGGTCAGATAACACATTTTACACTCCTCTATTATCTAGAATATCTATATCATACTCCTGGAGGAGGAGCATCCACCAAATGGAGTGGGGATTTCCTACATGTTTTCTTAGGAGAAAACGATGGGAAACATGATCAGAAAACATAATGATATTTTACCGAAGAAGATATGAACAAAATTTTTTCATGGAAAACAAAATAGATATGAGTTATTTTTTATTGGTTGTGTAGTTTACTTGGACAGGGTCAAGTATATGTGAGGAAAACATAATGAAATGAGGATCCTTTTCAACCCTTTGTAACAAAATTTCACCAACTATAAAGTTAGAGGTATCACACATATGTTTCAAGGGGATATTCCACCTTGGTGGTTAGAGGATGGGAAGTTATGTGAGAATCCTTTTTAGTGAATTGAATTAAACATCACAATTTTTATAAAAAAATTCATAATTCTTTTTCAATAATCGAGATAAGGGAAATTAAATCTTACTAAAGTCATTAACGAATTGGTGGTAAAACCCAACATGAACCAAGAATGACCTCACCTAAAGAACACATTTTAGATATAAAAGGTCTGAAATTAAACTAATTTCTGACTCATCCACTTGAGTTGCATCATTTGAAATAACATTCCATACAATTACGATGGAACTCAAAAAAATACTCAAAATAGATCGCTAAAAATACCAGGAGCATTATATAGACCAAAAGACAACCTTCTGTATGAAAATTTGTCGAATGGAAAGGTAAATATTATTTTTTTTCTTGATACTCAAGGGCTATATGGATTTGAAAATAACATGAATATCCATTAATGAATCAAAAATGGGACTTACCATCCGGTCTTTCTATCATTTGGTCAATGAAAGGAAGAGGAATTTGGTCCTTTTTCATGGCTTGATTCAGTCACAAGTATTCAATACGAATATTCTAAATATTTTTCACACCTGTTGAAACCAATTCATTCATTTCATTTTACAAACCTGTTATTCATATTATTATGCACAATTTTCACTAGGATAACCCATTTGATATTAGATATAGGATAAAATATCCCAACAATGAGTAATTTACTGATTTCCAATATTACCACTTCAAGGAGAGTAGGATTCAACTAGTTTTGAGATTTTCTTACAGGCTTAGCCTCATCATCTAAAATTATATGGTGCTTAAAAATAGATGGGATAATACCAATAATATCAGCTAAAGTCCATTCTATCACCAGTTTACAGTCTCTTAAAATAACTAGAAGTTTTGATTCCATCTGTGGAGAGAGGTTGTTGGAAATATTGAATGGAAATTGGTCAATACCCTCAAGATAAGAATATTTTAAATTAGACAGAAGTGGTTTTAATTCCAACACCAGTGGTTTTGGGGTTGAGTGTGTGGATTGAGGGGGAGTGAGTTCCATGAAACTGTCTATCTACTTGTTTTTATTCTCAACGTAAATAGAATCAATGGAAATGAGATTTTCAGAATCTTCAACAATCATGGGTACCTCTGAATGAACACACTCATAAATTAAAGCAAAAAATTTACACTTTTCTGAAACCACGCAACACTCGTAACATGAATCAAAACTCAAATAATCCAAGGGTAAAGAAGAGGACAATGAATCTAAGTATGTGTCTATGAGATAATTTTATGTGTGTGTGTTGTTAGAGAGAACATCCATCAAATAGATAGGATGAGAGGAGTGCTCTTCAACAAGTTTTTTTTATGGAATTTAGGATATTAAAACATACCTTTCCCCATAGAACTCCATGGATAGTGCACCATTGTGAATGTTGGTGATCGACTTTTCTATTTTGAGAAATGGTCTTCCAGGTATGATTGGACCGCGTCCTTGGGTTTGGGTATCTTCCATCTCAAAAATGTAAAAGTCTATAGGGAAGAAGAGGTTATACACTCTTATGAGGACATCCTTGATCACTTTGGATGTGTGTGTTGTGCTCCTATTGGAATGTTTCAGGTTAATTATTTTTGGTTTAAGCTTTCAACCATACAAATAAGTATACACAAAGTAAGGCATTACACTAATTTAAGCAACCAAATCTAGAATTTCATTAGAAAATATGGACGCCCCTATTATACAGGGTATCATGAAAGTGCCCAGATCCTTGAATTTAGGTGGAACTACAAATTGTATCGAAGATGAGAAATTCCATCATAGGTTGACTCTCATTCCCCTTCAATCTCCATCGATGGGTGAAAATCTCTTTATGAAATTTGGCATATCCATGGATTTGTTTAACTGCATCCAATAAAGGAATGTTAACCTATAATTTTTAAAATGTATCCATTATTTCTTTACCAATATCATAATATATTTTTTAATATATTTAGAGAGTATTTGAACAAAAATAAGAGAAATGGATTGTTCAAGGTAATTCAAAATAATAACTTATTTACCCTTTTAGTCTTATTTTTTTCACTTGGTATAGAAAGAGAGTTTTCATGAGGGGGACATAAATTTTGGGAATAATCATTAAAAGAAGAAACTTAATTACCACTATAAATTGTGATTGCACATACATTACCTTTATCATTTGGATTCACAATGGTTTGGGATGTTAGTTGTCAAAACCCTTTATATATATCTCATTGAGGGTGTTTTCCAGTTTTCCCACCTGAGTTCGTAGATCTTGAATAGATGTGTTTTTGGTCTATTGGAACTGAAGGTTATAGGTTTACTTGTTCATAAACATGTCCTCGAGACTTGGTTCAAATTTGGGAGGGAAGAGTTTCTTGAGACGTTGAAGGATAAGAAGGTTTCATACCATGGCCTTGTTGATACCAGTTCTATTTAGGGTAGCTCGAGCTTCCCCCTTATCGGTACTACGGTTGTGGTTGCCACCCATGGTTTTGATTTATACTAATGTTCTTTTTCTTGAAGGGTGGTTCTTATTGAAATGGTTTCCCAATGATTACTACTGAACATGAATCTGATGAATCCTGATGTTATGGGAACTTGTAAGAAAAATGAGTGGTATCAAAACAAATACCATTATGCAAAGGAGCAGGATGAGAATGTGAATTACCATGTTCTTGAAATAATTGAATTATAATGCTATGATTCTCATCATGTTTATTATTTAAATTTTTCTCCATGGGTTAATGAATTACCTCCTGAACTCCTTGGGTTGGTGAAATATCTTATGTACTAAATTTTTGTGAATTTTGAGCCATGTTATCTATTAATTCACGAGCAGCTACAGAGGTTTATCAACTAGGGTACCAACATCCTTAGTATCTATCAATCCATGATCCAGGGGGATAATTCCCTCAAATAAGTTTTTAATTATATAATTTTCACCATATTTATGGCGGGGTTAACTCGAATAAAGCCTTTTGAATCTCTCCCAATATTCATGAAGGGTCTCTCATTGGGATTCCCTAATTCCACAGGATTATTTTCTAATTGATATACCTTAGGAGCCAGGGAATAAATTCTATTTAAAGAGTCAGTTCATGCCGTTCCAACCCACAATTATGGTAGGAAGATATTACATCTATTCTTTGGCTACACTATCAACGAGAGAAAGGGAAGACCCTAAACATTATGAGGTCCTAAAACATATTTTGGGGTTTCATAGTGGAGAACACTATGTGAAACTCCTTGATATGTTTGTGTGATTCCTCACCAAGGAGACCATGGGATTTAGTAAATATCTGGATGATGAGTGATCTCTGTTTAATGTTGATATCTTCTTTAGGATATTGGACATACATAGGTTGGTACTTCACACCTAGGGTGGTCATTTCTTTTAAGGTTCAATAATTTGTAGCCATGATTTATGGGGTTTGATTTGGTTTCATTTTTTATTGGTTTGGGACAAATTTAAATTTCAAAAGGGGTTCCAAAATTATACTTTACATTCCTCCTCTAGATTGCCTAATTTGGGAGTGAAGTATCTTTTCAATTTCTAGGTCAAATTCAAGCAATTTTTTTTTCTGATCGGGTCATGCAAATAAGTTGCGATGTTTGTTTTCATAAAATACTTTTTTTCTTGTTATGATGGAAGATGGAAAAGATAGATGAAAAGATTAACAATTAAAGGATAAAAAATAATGTGGTACTCTATAATTATATAGAGAGATAGAGAAGATCAATAGAGAAAGGCAGAGAAAGATAGAATAATAAATAACACACAAAAACAAATAAAATCAACAAAAAACCCCAAAGGGGAGGGGCGATATTGAAGGGCATAATAAATAAAAATTAAAATAAAGAAATAAATGGAAATAAAGAAGAAAAATAATTTTGGATCCTTGGAAATGGTGTTAAAATTTTATCTCATTGTTGATCATGTCAAATTAAATGTTTAGTTTTTACTAGAATTTATATAGTATAGTAGGAACCCTAGGTCGTATCTCGACGAAGCCTTAGATCATTAATTAAAAAAAGGATTGTGATTATGAAAAGAAAAGGTGAATGGGATTTTAAGAACCTGGGGTTTTATTATTTATGAATCCAATAGAAAAAGAAAAGTGGTAAATCAAAGTGGAAATTAACTAAATAGATTAAGCGTGATCAATCTAGAGAAATTTCATAATGCTCATCCTTCATCAATTCAATAGATATGGTTGAGATATTTTAATGCCTGTTTCGTAACACAAATGACCAGAATGGTTTTGATTTTGAAACTAGGATACCTCCTTGGTTTTATTCTGAAACACATAATGATTCTATAGTTACAATTGATGATTGGTTGATTTTTATTTGACTTCATAACCTACACTCAATAAGGAAACACAGTAAGAACTCAAAGAATTTTCCAAGTTTGTATGTTATTTATTTATAATATAATTACATAAATTTACATGGCATTGATAGTGTTTATGAGGGTTCAATTGAAAAATATGAACCATACAAACACCAAAATTGGAATAGGGAAGTAGAAATGGAGAATGGTGTCTGAAACATCACATTAAAGTATACTCCCAATCATGATCAAATGAGTTTTAGCATGAAATAACTATACATAAATAAACTACATATGAATAAGGGATGATGAAAAAAAATCACAAATACCTAGAATTAAAAAGAACTTTAAGTATTAAAAAAATCGTGGGATTTACACCACATCCCTCTCCATGTGATCATGAGGAGTTTAGAACTCCATGGGAGGGGAGGAAGAAAAATATGATGAAGTAGAACTTCCCATAGCCTCCATGTCAAATATGTGTTTTTATTTTTAGGTATTTTTCCTTTTATTTTCGGTCTATCATTTTCCCCTAAGTCCCATTCTAAAGTTTTAGGAAAAATGGAGGTTTTTTGGTGGGATGACTCAGACGCACGGTTGGCACACAGTTAGAGTGAATCATGTGCCCAACCTAGGTAACTATGCGGTAGAAGACAGAACCTACTACACAACCAGTACACAATCATGAGCCTCATCCTAGCTAATAATGTGCACTATGAACTTCATTAAAAAATGTTTATTTACTATTCTTCCCTTCTAGAATTAAACTTAATTTCCCCTCTTCTCCCCCCATCAGAATTTTTAGACATCATAGGTCCCCAAGCTCCCTTAAGCTCCCATAGCACCCATTTTTTAAGAGGCTTAGGTGGGAGAAAATTCAAGAATCCTCAAGTAAGTCAATTCCTCCCAGGTTTCTTCTATCTTCTTAGGGTTTCTTCCTTCTTTATTAGGGATTTAATTTTCCAAAAGGTAGGGTTTCATCCCTAGTGATTAATCTTTGGTTTTTTGGGTTTGATGACTTGTATTAAGGTTTTATTCTTTCTTGTGGTGTGGTTGATGTGCAGTTGAAGATTCAAATGGATTTTTGTGGATTTTGACATCAAATTTCACGACCAGTCCCCTAGGGCCCAGGTCGTGACTACCCCAAGCCTGCCTTTTATAGGCCAGGGGTTGGTGACTAGCATCGGAAAGGCATATCCCTAAAAAAAGAAGTCATTTTCTTTAAACCTGTACAAATACACAATCTAAGAACACAAAAAGATGAAACCATGAAGTGAAAATAAATTAGTAAAATAGTGTACTGAAAGTAATGGGCCGAAATACAAGACCAACTGAAAATATAAACTACAACAGAAAATAGAAAACAGAAAACAGAAAATAGGAAAGTAGAAAAAAGAAAAAAGAAAATATTAAACAGAAAATAGATAACAGAAAACAGAAAATAGCTCCTGAGATCATCCACCAAGGATCCTACAGGAAGGGTAGGTACAAATCATCTCTAATACGCTCCATATAAATCAGTCACCTCCATGTACTGCCAGGTACTAGCTCCTATAGTCTCAGTCGAGCTGCTCTTCATCTGCACAAGACACAATAAGGTGCGAGCGAAGCCCATGCAGGGGTGAGTATAAAAATACCCAGTAGAGACCCCATGACCCCCAAAGGTCTCTCAGAATTCCACAAATGAAAACCACAAAGCACAATCTCAATCACAAAGTACAAAGAAAAATACTCAACTTAACTAGGTATAAAACTCAGAGTTCATGAATAAAGATGATTAGTCTTAAGCTATATCCTTTTATTTCATTATGAATTTTCCACAGCTGAACCATGAAAGATTTGTTCCACTATCAATCCACACTGGGTTATACATCACTGATCTGCGATGGGCCACTATAGGGCTGGTCCTCGTCGGGCCGCACACTACTTATCCACATAGGGTCTCTACAATACTGATCCACATAGGGTCACTATGATGCTGATCCACACAGGTTTCTATGATATTGATCAACACAAGTTCGCTATGATTATGATCCCCATAGAGTGGATATGACACTGATCTACACAGGGTCGCTATCATTCTGATCCACACATGGTCTCTATAATGCTAATACACATATGGTCTCTATAATGATGATCCACATTGGGTCAGTATTTGATATTTCTCATAGGGTATCTGTAATGATGATCCACACAGGGTCTCTATAATACATATCCACATAGGGTCTCTATAATGCAGTTCCAAAGAGGGTCACTATAATGTTGATCCACTCCACATAGGGTCACTCTAATGCTGATCCACACAGGTTCGTTATAATGTTGATTCACATAGGGTCTCTATAATTCTCATCCACACAGGGTCACTATAATTTTGATCGACACAGGTTCTATATAATGTTGATCCACACAGGGTCACTATAATGTTTTTTCACATAGGGATGCTATAATGTTGATCCAGATAGGGTCACTATAATGCTAATCTACAAAGGGTCTCTATAATTCTTATCCACGTAGGTTCTCTATAATGCTGATCCACACAAGGTCACTATAATGTTGATTCACATAGGGTCACCATAATGCTGATCCACACATGGTCTCTATAATTGACAACCATCTATAGGATTTCTCGCAGCCGATGTGCTTGAGTTCCATAGTTTCCACTCCTCAAGATATAGGCCATGACTCAACTATCACAATATCCAATAAAGGAGTAAAACAGAGGTCCAAAATGTCATAAGAGTTTTAACGTGATAGACCGCACGTCAATTAGACACCCAGTCTGTGAGTTATAGCCATTTTAGTATCGAGGGCACGGTTAGATTCAGGTTCGATCCAACCTGAGCATACTCCAGCATTCTTCAAAACTCATATGGTGAATATAAAAATGAAAGTCTCATTCCAAGGATCATAGCACCATAGATGGTTCGTCATACAGACATGTGGTTTGTGAGATATGACCTTTTAAGTGTACATGGGCCGAAGAGGGTCTGGATCCGGTCCGACCCAATCGGACCGACCCGACCCAGCCCGAACCAGATGGTTCATCCCGAATGGGCTACACTGCAGTGGGATCAGCGCACTGGGCCACAAGATCGGCCCACTTGCTGGCATGACACTAAGTTTGGTGGATCGCACGGAGGGGTTTTCTCCCCATTCTCGAACAGATTTTCAACAATTCGATTTTTGTGAATAGAATCCCCATGTAGTGCTGCCTCACAGTCAGCGGGACCCATGGGGTGTGTCTCCCTTCGCCTCTATTGTGGAATTGAAGCTACTAATTCCTCACCGTGGAGCACGATGGTGTGCCGCCTTTCGCCAACGTGGCCGACCGAGAGCAGGCTGCCCCTGTCACCACGGCTCGACGTCGTGGCTCCCCTCCATGGTGCACGATGACATGCCGCATACTGCCGCCACAACCATCTGATGTCGGTCGCTGCCATCACTTGTCAGCACCAACATGCTGGTGCCACGCCGAAAAATCTTTCACGGGCAACCAGGTGAGCTCTGGTGGTCTGTTTCCGCTTTCGAACATGCCTATGGGCCTCCCGGGTTGCCGCCTTCACTGTGTGGCTCCCAAATTCAAGTTATGGCCATTTTGGAAATTTGACCCCAAAGAACGAGAAAAATACCAAAACAGCGGACGGTCTGAGCCTTGTTCATTTGGAATGTTCCCTTTATGTTATCACTATAACAAGTGGGAGTAATTAAAACATCTCGTAAAATAATGTTAAACCCCATTTAACACTTTTGTGATTCATCATGATTCAAAATTGCGAAAAATAAACAACTCTCCTGAATTTAAATATAAAAAACCCCTACCTCAGAATAGGATGTGAAATAATGGTTGTAGAGTTAGAATCCAAGCTTGATGAAGCAGCTGGAATTCGTCGATCTTGGATTGATTCCTCAAACAACGTCGTTCGATCCTCTGTTCTTCGTTGGTGGATGAATTCGTGGTACTTCGCCAAAGGTTCCTCACAGCCATTTCAAAAACCCAAAATCGAGCCTCATTTAATTAGAAAGGGAAATGTGATTAATGCATCAAGAGATTAATGAGGTTTATTAATGAATGATCCTCTCAATCACTCAATAGTGTGGTTACAAAAACAATGAGTCAAGCCATTAAATGGCTTGAAAACTTAGTTGTCCCACCACCACCACTCAACCATTGGTAGAATGACAAAATAAATATTTTATGTCATTTTATTATTCATTAAAATGTCTGAGAAACAAACATTTTCTCTCGACCTATTATGGCCAAACTTAATCCTCCCTTAAGTGAAACTCGGCACTGCAGATTTAATGGTTCCCTCATATTTTTAATCTGAACTCCAGTTCAAAAGATTGAAAATGATTCACATGCGTTTACTAAAAATATCATAAAACAAATTTGAAAAATAAATTCCGGGCACACCGGGCCTCAGAATCAAGGGCCGTCAATTTTTATACACTCATAATAAAACAAAATAATTTTAAAAAAATTATATGGAATTTAAATGTTTTTACATTCTCTCCACCATAGGGATTTTCATCCCAGAAAGCTATAAAAAACCTAGAGGACAAATGGGGGTACTGAACACATATATGAGCCTCCTGCTCCCATGTGATCTCCTAGAGGGTCCCGTTCTACCAAAAAATCTAACTAGAGGAACCAACTTCCCATGAAGGAACCACGCCTATTGAACCTCTATCTCCACTGGAAACTCTGCAAACATCGCCCCATCATCAACGTATAGCTCTCCCCAGTTGATAACGTACAATGGATCATGCACGTACCTCCTCACCTGCAACACATGAAACACATTATGCACCTGGTGCATCTGTGGGGGGAGATCTAGACATTACACCACCTCTCCTACACTGCTGAGGATCTGGAAAGGTCCGATGAACCTCATAGTTAGTTTTTTGCCCCGGCCAATCCTCCGTAATCTTCATTGGGGAGAGACCTGTAGGAAGACATGATCTCCCTCCTCAAACACCAAGGGTCTCTGTCTCCTATTAGTATAAGACTACTACCGGCTGTGTGTAGTCTTCAAACTCTCTTGGATGATCTTTACCTTCTTCGTGGTTGCTTGTACCTACTCTGGACCCACAAGTGCTGACTCCCCTCAGTTTGTCCAACATAGTGGGGATCTGCATGGTCACCCAAACAGGGCCTCAAACAGAGCAATGATGATGGTGGAGTGATAACTGTTGTTATAAAAGAACTCCACCAGTGGTAGGTGGTCCTCCCAAATATGACCAAAATCAAGGACACAAGCACAAAGCATATCCTCATGTGTCTGAATGGTCCGCATGGTCTGACTATCTATCTGAGGATAAAAGGCAGTTCTCAAGCGTAGCCGAGTCTAGAACGCTTCCTGTAATCCCTTCCATAAGAATTATGTAAAATGTGTGTCACGTAATGAGACGATCGTCGATAGCACCCCGTGAAGCTGTACAATATTATGTACATAGAGGCATCCCAAGCTCTCTACTGATCCCTTCTCTTGGACGGGTATGATGTCGGTTTACATGGTGAGTCGATCAACAATCACCAAGATGGAATGTGGCCCTATGACATATGTGGTAGCCCTGTCATGTAGTCAATTGATATACCATCCCACTTCCACTCCAGTACCTCAAGTGGCTGCGCTATGTCTGCTAGAACCTATTGCTCTGCCTTCACTTACTAAAAAGTGAAGCATCATGAAACGAACTCTCCCACTTCTTTTTTCCTCGCCGACCACCTGCACTAATTCCAGAGCTCTTGGTACATTTTCTCCACAACAGGATGTACAACCAAATGGGATGTGTGGAACTCCCTCAATACCTCCTCTCGTATCATCACTGGTACCATAGTGCATCCTCTAAAGAGAATTAAGTGATCCCCACCTTCAGAAAATCCATCAGCAGCCTTCCAAAATGATATCTGAGCATGTCGAGCCTCGCAATCTACATCCCCAAGATGTGCCTCCCTGACTCGCTAAAGGAGTGGGGATGTAACTATCGTAGACTGAAGATAATTTTCTCCATAACTTTCCACAAAGGATAAATGCAATGTGGATAATTGGTATATCACCTCACTCATCAAATGTAGACCATACCTCCCGCTTAGTGCGTCTGCTTCTATGTTTTCATTACCAAGAGCATAGAATATCTCACATTCGTAGTCCTAGAGGAAGCCAAAACATCATCGATATCTCAGGTTGAGGTCCTTTTTTGAGAATATATAACCGAGACTCTTGTGATAAGAGTAGACTACAAAACAGTCACCAATCAAGTAGTTCCACCACATATTTAGCATAAAGCCCACTACTGCTAACTCCAGGTCATGGGTAGCGTAGTTCTGCTTAGGTTGTCCCAAATATCGTGAGCCGTCTGTGATCACCACTCTCTACTGCATCAGGAAACAACCATGTTTTGTCCCTAATGCATTGTATTAGACTACATACCCAAATCCCTCTTCGGGTAGCCTCAAGGTTGGGGGCCCTCATTTGTCTCTGCCTCAGCTCCATAAAATTATGTTGGCATCTCTCTGTCCACATGAAGGGTTTTCCTTTCTTTCTCAAAGATGATAATGTGGTCGTAACTATGGAATGGTCGGGTACAAATATCTGGAAGCACCCAGCCTATCCAAGGAAACTTGGCACCTCATTCACACTCCTAGGTGGCTCTCAAGCAAGCAATGCCTCTATCTTTTCTGGATCCAATACAACTCTAGCCTCTAAAATAACGTGACCCAGGAAGTGGACTTCCTGTATCCAGAATTATAAATTTTAGAGCATTCCTTAAAACTGGTGTGCTCGAAGTGTATCCAAAACTATCTGTAGGTGTGTGGTGTGGTCCTCCTCCGAAACTGAGTATATCAAGATGTCGTCGATGAAAACCATCATGAAGCGATCATGGTAAGGAAGGAAGATATGTTTCATGAGCCCTATGAAACCTTCCAGTGCATTGGTCATGCCAAAGGGATTTACAATGAAATCATAGTGTCCATACCGACATCTGAAGGTTGTCTTCGGTTTATCCTCATCCCATAGCCTGAGCTCAGGATAGCCTGATCTGAGGTCTATCTTCGAAAAACATCGAGATCCCTTCAGTTGGTCAAAGAGGTCATCAATCTTCAAGAGTCCATACATTTTCATCATGGTCACTTCATTCATGTGCCGATAGTCCATGAAAAGACACAGACTCCCATCTGCCTTCTTGGTGAAAATAATTGGGGATGCCCATGGAGAAACATAGGATCTAATGAATCCCTTCCTCCACATGTCTTCAAATGACAACCGCAACTCATGAAGCTCTATGGGAGCCATCCAATTAGATGGTGTAGATATCGGTGTAGTCCTGGTATACAGGTCAATTTAGAATTCTACCTCTCTACGAGGAGGTAGTCCCAGAACTAAATCAGGAAACACATCAACATATTGGTCCACCACTATAGGATAACTCGGACTCTTCACATCAACTACACTGAGGGTAAGGCTAGCCAACTGATGTGTGATCGGCTACACCCTCTATGAAATTCCATCCTATGCTGTAATGGTTCCCTTCTAGCTGGTGAAGGAAAACCTAGTCCCATCCTCACAAACACTCCACACATTGCACCTAAAACAGTCAATCTGAGCATGGACCGTGGATAAATATTCCATTCCTAAGATGACATCGTAAGGCCTCGACGCTGCTACAAGGAGATCGTAGACAAATCTCTCACCTCCTAGAGTAATCTCACACTTCCAGAACTACTGTTTAATTGTCAAATCCTCTCCCATAGGAGTATTGAATCCTAAGGATCGAGCTAATGGCTCTACCGAAATCTCCAAGATCTGAACGAGATCTGTGAATATGAAAGAGTGATCGTTACATGTGTCCATAAGTACTATAAGTAGGGTGGGTAGACATAGATAATAACTTGAATCATCTCTAGATCACCATGATCATAGGACTCAGTTGCCTGATGTTTTACTCATCCCTGTCCACCTGCTCCCTGAGGTCGGGGTGGACCACCTAGTAGTGGTGACAGTAGAACCTCAAATCACCTCCCACCTTCTATAGCACAACCAGAACCTCTACCACATCTGCCACCCTATGGACCTCCTCACTCAAATATCATCCTCTTCCTTAGAGATCCCTCGACCCTCTGTTAATCGTTGGTATGGATGGTTGGGAAGTCACGAGAAATGTGGCCCTGCCCGCCGCACGTGAAGCACAATGTTCTCATCTACTGTCCTTCTCTACCATGTGAGCTCCGCACCACTGAACCAACATCTTGGGTACGTCATTCAGAAGGTCTGGATTGCATGGAAATCTATGTCATCTACCTACCACCTATTGCAGATGACTCGACTACCTGTAGCCCGGTGGTGGCTCTCACCATCGGTTCTTACTCAGCTAAGAAGCTCTCCACCAATAACGCTCTCTCAAGCAATCCATCTTGAATTATGATATAGAGATATATCTTCAACGCTCTGATCTCCCATTAGAGACCCTGCTCAAAGGTCAGGGTTAGAAATAAAGGGTCACATACCATGTCGGTGGAGTAGTGAGAGGGGTTAGTGAATCTCGCCGAGTACTGTGCTACTATGAGGCTGCTCTGCTATAAGTGAAAGGGATCCTGAATACACAAAGATAGTAGTGTTGCTGGAACAAAATCTGCCCTGATAAGGCTCTCAAAGTTCATCCAGGTGAGGGTCACCTCATAATGTCATAAGAGCGTCAGGCTTTACCATCTATCTTCCATGCCCTAGGAAATACTAGCAGCTAGGATCACCATCTGCTCTGCTGGTGTCCCATGTAGGTGGAAAATTCTAGCGACAGCCTCCAGCCAGTCCTCAGCTACCTGGGGATCTATATTTTCTCGAATCCCTTGAGGCCTATACCACTGTAACTCAGGAAATGAACTCAGTCAGCATACACCATCCGCCATTGGGGCTAGTGACAACTACTACCCAATGGGTAGTGGTCCTACTGGTGAACCATCTGAAGGTGCTATCAATGTAATAGGGCCCTACATCAAAGCCTCGTCACTCGGTGGGCCTTCATCATGAACTATTTCTAGAATCCTGGATGACTTTCTATGTGGAGGCATCCGGAAAAGAAATAGGTGTGCCACGGTCAATAAGTTATACCCAGTAAGATGACTCAAAATAGATCAAAAGTAAATCATTTCCAAAACACACACAATCAGTGTTTTGGTTCACTGAGTCAGAAATCGGAATTTAGTGTCCTGGTGTATGGATACATTGGCGGACACACCAACACTGGACTCCTCAAACTAAAAACCAAACTCAAAACACGTAACACTATTTCTTCATTGGAAATATCAAAGTCCTAGTTCTTTGGTAGAACTGAATCATCTGATACCACTTTATCATGACCTTTCCCCTGGGTTACGTGTTGTGACTACCCCAAGCCTGCCTTCCATAGGCAAAGGTTTGGCGACTAAAACCAGAAAGGAATATCCTTAAATGGGAAGGCATTTCCTTTTAACCTATACAAATACACAATCTATGAACACAACAAGATGCAACCACAAAGTAAAACTCCATCAGTAAAACATTGTACTGAAAGTAAAGGGTCGGAATAAAATCCCAACTGAAAAGATACAACTAAAACGGAAAACAAAAAATAGAAAATAGAAAACAACTCCTGAGATCATCCACCAAGGATCCTACCTGAACGGTAGGTAAATCTCATCTCCAAAGATCTCCACGTCAACCAATCACCTCTGTGTACCACCTGGTCTTGGCTTCTACAGTCTCAACTGAGATGCTCGTCATCTGCATAAGACACAATAAGGTCTGGGCGAAGCCCATCCATGGGTGAGTATAACATTACCCAGTAGGGACACCAGTACCCTCATAGGTCTCTCATAATTACAAAAATGAAAACCATAAAGCATGATATCAATCAAAAGTCAAAAATAAAAAGACTCAGCTCAACCAAATATACAACTAATATTTCTAGAATAAAGATGATTAATATTAAGCTATATCATTTTATTCTGTTATGAAGATTCCATGACTGAACCATGAAGGAGTTGTTCCATTATCGATCCACATAGGGTCGTACATCACTGATCCATGTTGGGCCTCTCTAGGGCTAGTCCTCGTTGGGTCACACACAGTTGATCCATAGAAGGTCAATAGAATGATGATCCACACAGGGTCTCTATGATGTTGATCCATACAGGGTCCCTATGAGGTTGATCCACACACAGTCACTATGATGATAATCCACACAAGGTCTCTATGATACTGATCTAAAAATGGTCATTATAATTATAATCCTCACATGGTTGCTATCATGCTAATCCATAGAGGGTCTCTATAATGTTGATCCACATAGGGTCTCTATAATGCGGATCCACACTGGGTCACTATAATGTTGATCCACACATAGTCTCTATAATGATGATCAATACAGGGTCACAATAATGATTATTCACACATGTTCTATGTAATGCTGATCCACACCGGGTCTCTATAATGCTGATCCACATAGAGTTGCTATAATGTAGATCCACACAGGGTCGCTTTAAATGAGAGCCAGCCGTAGGATTTCCCACACCCGGTGCACCTGAGTTCTGTAGTATCCGCTCCTCAAGTATATGTCGTGCATCAATTGAAATCATGTCCTAGAAAGTATTAACCCAAAGGAACACTGTGTCTTAAGGGTTATAATTCTATAGACGACGCATCAATCAGACACCTAGTCTGTGAGTTATAGGCATTTTAGTGCTGAGTGCCCGGTTGGATTCAGGTTCGATCCAACCTGAACGTACAACAATTTCCTGAAAACAGAAGTGGCATATCTCAAATGGACCATCTCGTTCCAAGGATCCCAACACCGTAGATGGTTTTTCAAATAGTTGTATGGTTCGTAAGATATATACTTTTAAGAGTATCTAGGCCGAAGATGGTACCGGTCCGGTCCGACCCGATCCGCCCGACCCGACCCGGTTCCGACCCGGCATGACCTGAGCTAGCTAGGCTGGCCTGAGTGGGCTATGTCGTGGGGGGATTAACCCGTTGGGTTGTGTGCTTGGCTCAGCCTGCCTTGACTGGGCACGACTCGTCGGGTGACTCGGCCCACTAGCTGGCGTGGAACCTAGTTGGGTGGACTGCGCGGAGGGGTTCACTCCCAATTCTCGAATGGATGTTTAGCCGTTCGATTTTGCAAATGGCACCACAATGTGGTGCCGCCTCCATATCAATGTGAACCACTAGGTGTGAGTCCCTTCACCTCCACCACAGCTTCGAAGCCACGACCTCATCACCACAACGCGCGATGGTGCACCGCCTTCTGCCAATGCTACCATTCAAGATCAGGCCACCCCTGCCCCTATGGCTTAATGTTATGGCTCTCTTTCATGGTGTGCAACAGCGGGCCACCCGCTGCTATCACGACTGGACGATGCCGGTAGCCACCGCACCAGTGTTGCACTAGAAAATCCTCCATGGGCCACTTGGTGAGATCTGGTGGTCCGTGCTCTCTGCCAAACGCACCTATGGGCCTCCCGGGTAACTTCCCTCACTTAGTGTCTCTTGAATTCAAGTTTCCACCAAGTTTTAAATTCATCCCCAAAGAAAAAAAAATACCAAAGTGACGCTGGGTCAGGGCCTTGTTCGTTTGGCCCACGCCCTCTCCATTAGAATTATAACTAGTGGGAGTAATTAATACATCACATAAATAATGTTAAACCCCATTCAACAGTTTGATGATGTGTCATGCTTCAATAACATGGAAAAGAAACAATTCTCATGAATTTAAAAGTAGACAACCACTACCTTGGAATTCGAGGTGACGTCGCGGTTGTGGAAGATGAATCTACACTTGAAGAATCCACTAGCATTCATTGATCCAAGATCGATAACTCTAACGACGTTGTTTGGGCCTCCATTCATCATGGGTGGAAGATGTCATGGTACTTCTCCAGAGGTTCCTCAGAGCCGTGTCTAAAACCCAAACCCAAGACTCATTTAAATAGTTGGGGGAATGTGATTAATGCAACAAGAGATTAATGAGGATCATTAATGAATGAACTTTTTAATATCTCAATGGTGTCGTTACAAAAACAAAGAGTCAAGCCATTAAATGGGTTGATAACTTAGTGGTCCTGCCACCACCCCTCAACCATTGGAAGAATAATAAAATAAAAAATTTATGTCATTTTATTATTTTTTTAATAGTCTGGAAAACTAAATTTTACTCCCAACCTTCTACTGTCGATGTTAACCCTCCCATAAGAAAATCCTGGTACCGGAGATTGAAGAGTGACCTCAGATTTTAAATCCGAGCACCAGTTAAAAAGATATAAAAATCTACCTGCACGTCTACTGATCGTACCATAAAAAAATTCCAAAATCATATCTATGCACATCGGGACTCAGAATCAAGCGTCATCAATTTTCACAGACTCCTAATAATCTCAAATAATTTAAAAATACATCAATTGGATTTTCCGGTTCTTTACATCAAAGGTAAGTGGTTCCATGTATAAACATTTTATGTTGAATTTATTTTATTTTCATGTTTAATTTATAATGTTCCATGATCATTATGTGTGGGGGAAAGTGGTTTTCAAGAGGACTAAGTGTGCATTTTATTTTTAAGTGGACCATTTATATGAATTTGGGTTATTTTCATGTGTAAATACTTTTTTTGACGCTTGGCGTGATTTATAAATTATAAAATTGGATTATTATATTATTTAAGGTCTAAATATCATATTTGGTATGATGTTTATGTGTAGTTTATTTTAAAAGATTCCTTTGGGTGCATTTTTTGGTGGAAAAGCCTTTTTTGTTCTTCAAAATTATTTTTTGAATTTTCTAAGTGGTTTATTGAGTTATATAAATGGTGTGAATCATGTTAGGAAAATGTTTTAGTGTGTGTATGATTTTAAAAAAGAATTTTGATGTGAAGGTGGTGTTATGTGATATATGAAACATTTTTGACCACAAAAGGGAAGTCCAGGTATCTACGTGGGTGGACTAGGATGAGTATGCTAGTGATTCAGAAGTGGAAGTGGCATGGTTTCACATAGTAGGATTGATGATGAAAACAATAGCTATATTTGGAAAATGAATTGATATCACTATAACTTTTGATTTTTCTCCACTCTAGGGGATCGTGCATGAGAAAGTTGTTGGTTTTGGTTCCTATATGACTTTTCACCAAGATACGAGGTAACTACTGGCCTACTAAAAGCTAGTTCCAAGGGGTAGATCCCAGGGCTAGTGTTTATTGGATATTTTTCAATTAACATCAACATAAGGTAGTTTTTTTGTTGTAATTTATTAGAATCAAGTGTGTTCTTTTTAAAATTATTTTCCTTAAAACTAAATTTCATTTAAATATGTTTTTCTTAAAATTGTTACTAGAATTTCCTTTGTATAAAATATTGCAAGATATTTACCTTATAATGTTTTTTCATGGAATCTTTTATTGGATGGAATTCTACTAGCATTAGGATCACACCCTACTTACAACATTGAGTGTAAGTAGACTTCTTAATGTTTTATACAGTTAAGGGAAAGGCTTTTGCTGATGATGGTTTATGTTGCTTATTCTCTTCTGGGTGCATTCTTATGGAGGTGGATTGAGGGTGATGTTCCCTTTCATTGTGGTGGTTTTTAACTTAGAATTTCTGAAATTTTTTGTTGTGTCCTTATTGGATGTTGGTTTAAAACTTTGTAACTCAATTCTGAAAATTCTTAATGGTTTTTTTAGTTTAAATTTTCATATACATTTTAGTAAATGTTTCTGGTTTTTTCTTATATATTTAGCTAAATAGTTCCCAATATTTATTTAGGATACTTGGGAACATGTTCCAACCCATGGGGATCAGTAATTCCCATTAATCAATGTAACAGATAGGGTTGGGAACCGGTTCGGATAATGAATCAGATAATTTTGTTAAAAAAATGGTCTCAGAGGTTGGTTATCCAATTCGTTAATTTTATTTGGGATGAGTCAGAATAGAGATGAGCTTGGAATATCTAGGCTCAGAGTTCAGGTTGCGGGTAGGGTGGCGGTCATGCACACCTCATGATAGACCTCAAGTAACCATGGGATGTTGGGAAGATGGTTTGTATTCTCCTTCAGGTGGTATGTGCAGGCTGTAGGCTGTACATGGTCATTGGGTGGGGGTGAAGTTGTCCAGTCATTTTATTTTCATAACAAGTTAGATTTATTTTTATTTGATGTTATTTATGAAAATTTTCAGAACTGTTTTATGAATATTTTCTCTTATGACTATTGATTTTTGTAGAAACATGCCTCCTCGAAGAACTCCCTTTCACCAGTGGGAGGAAGCCAGAGAGAGTTCCCCTACACCACTTGATCAAAGGCTAGTGGAAGCTATGGTTCAAGATATTCAGGATCTTGGATAGAGAGCGGTTCCTACTCCAACTCTTATTAGAGAAGATGAATCTAGTCATAGGAATGACAAAGCTCATAAGTTTCTGAAGAAAAAGCCTCCAACTTTTTAGCGAAATACTGGGATGTAGGAAGTATATGAGTGACTCCGAAAGATTGAGATGATTTTTGAGTTTCTTTACACCCCTAAGAATGTCAGGGTGAAATATGATTTGTTTTTTCTAGAGGATCCTAGCCGACGGTGGTTGGAATCAGTGCTTCAGGTGGGGAAGTATGAGTTGACAAGTTAGAAGGATTCCATGAGCACCTTCCTACCAAATATTTTTTTTCCATAAGAACACTTTTATGGAGAAAGTAAGAAAACAAAAAGTGAATCCTTGATATCAAACACTATAGCACATTACAGAGTTATTAAAGACCAACATAAAACATGTAGACCTACTATCCTTTGATAATTTCTATAAAAGAGATCTTACTGCTTTTACAGGGTCATCTCTAATGGTGCCTTCGAAATGGGATGCCAACCTCCCCCATGAGCATATTCAATGAACAATATTGTCCTGAGTAACTAACATATTCCTGATCCTAGGAGTTCATGAATCTTTCTTAGGGATATTGGTTAGTGATGGAATATGCTAACCGTTTTTCTTAGCTAGTTCGGAATGCACCAGAGACTATTTATAATTAATATATGAAAGCTTGGAAGATTGAGAAGGGGATATGACTAGAAATTTAGTCTTGGGTATTCATTTTAAAGCTGGGAATCTATGATGAGGTAGTGGATCATGATTTCATGGTTGAGACTAAGCAGAAAGGGATTTTTGGGTTTTCTGAAGTGGTTTCAACTGTGGGAAGTGACAGCTCCTCAGAGAAAAAGAGGATACATGAAAGGCAAGGGATGAAGGGAGGTGGTATTTTAGGAAATCCTTCTAGAATGTTTTCTTCTGTAGCTTCTGATCCAAGATATGTTGTGTGCCATCAGTGCAGGACGGAAGGGAACACTCGAACTACTAGAAAATATTCTACTAAGAATTTTTATCAGTATGGAATTATGGGGAAAATAAAACATTTCGACAGGGAGACACACCCATAATAGAGTGGGGTAAGATCTGTGGTATTTAGCGGATTGTATGTTCAGTCAGAAGTTACCCGGGTGGTGGGCTCTCAGTTTGGTGGTCTTGGTGTAGGACCAAATCATCATGGGGGAAATTCTAGTTTAGGGTAGAGATGTAAGATATCGATCATTTTTAGGAATAGGATAGACATCTTCATGTTATGGATTAGGCACCAGTGGGACAGGATTCAGGGCCCTCAATCGTTCTAGGTACCATTCTGATGGCATCTACTATAGCTAATATTTTATTTGATACTAGTGCATATATTTCATTTATCTCTACCAACACTGTGGATCTGTTGAACTTGCAAACCGATCTGATGTCTTTTTCAATGGAGTTAGTAACCCTGTAGGGTAGGAAGATGGATCAGGGGATCAGGTGTCCATATTGTGCGTTCTACATTTCAGGGGTCGATATGGAGTGGGATTTACTAGTCCTGGACATGGACCTATTTGATTTGATCCTTATTATGGATTAGCTGGTGCGCATCAAAGTGCATATCGGTTGTTATATGTGGAGGGTGAGTTTCATGGAACCCAATGGGAGTCCTCAAATATTTCTTGAGGAATGGGATCCATATTCGGGATGCACGGGATCTCCACTCCTAGAGTTAGGAAATATTATCTTTCAGTTATCATTACTCATTCTTGAGGAAGATGGTGGTGCTCCTACGGGTGGAATACATTGAGTAGTGGATGAGTTCCTAGAGATATTTCCAAATGACTTTTCAGGCATACCGCTAGAGACGGACATGGAGTTCGTGATTGATTTGGCACCAAGAACACAGTTGATATATCTTCCCTCGTATCATATGGACCCCACAAAGCTAAAGTAATAAAAGATATAGTTGGATGATTTGGAATCCAAAGGGTTTATTCACCCGAGCATCTCTCCATGGGAAGCTCCTATTTTATTCAAAAAGAAGGATGAGAGATACCTCTAGTTGTGCATTGATTTCAATAAGCTAAATTTGATAACTATTAAGAATTAATACAATTTTCCCAGAATCTATGGATTTTCTAATCAACTTAAGGGGGTAAATTGGTTTTCCAATATATATTTTCTTTCAGGTTATCACAAAGTTAGGTTGAGAGAGGAAGACATCCTAAAGATGGATTTTCGAATTAGTTAAGCCTACTTTATTATTTGTTCATGCCTTTAGGGTTGAACAATACTCCAAAACATTTTATGGCACTCATGAATAGGGTGTTCCACTAGTATCTTGACTCTATCATTGTGGTATTATTGGATGACACCATAGTTTATTCTGGATCTAAAGAGGATCATGAGTATTACATGAGGATCATTTTGCGCACCCTAGGAGATCACCACCTATATTTTAATAATTCAATGCGAACCTTCTAGATCATGGAAGTAATGTTTTTGGGTCACATGATTTTGGATTTAGGGCATTTTAGTAGACCCCCAAGAAGATAAATGCAATTATTTCATGGGATAAATTGAAGAATGTGTTCGAAATCAGGATTTTTCTAGGCATGGAATGTTGTTATAGAAGGTTTATTCATTAATTATCTCTTCTTTTCTCATATATGAGCGTACTCACTCAGAAAGGGGTGAATTTGGACTAGAGGCTAGAGTTCTAAGAATCCTTTGATGGGATGAAGTGGCGATTGATTACTACACCTTAATTCATCTATATATATTTTGGGAAGGTTTATGTGGATTAGTGTGATGCTTTAGGTAAGGGCCTTGCATGTGTTCTTATGTAGGGTGAACACATAGTGGCATATCGATACTGCCAACTACAATGACATGAAAATAATTACCCATACCATGACTTTGAATTGGAAGTGGTTATTCATTCATTAATGACTTGGCATCATTATCTTTTTGGGTGAGAAATGTTTTGTCTACTTTTAACATAAACCATCAGCAAACTATTTCTCCCAGAAATACATGAACTTGGGGAAACATCATTGGATCTAGTATTTGCAGGAATTCATCTTTGATATAATGTATTCCTTGGGAAAGGGTAATTCGGTGGCCGATTCCTCGATTAGAAAAGCAGTAGTGAAGGATTTGAGGACGTCCAATGATGAGTGGACCCTGATGGGGCACTTTTCCTAGATGCATTTGGATACCAAGGAGAACAATGAGTGTGTGTACTTGATGATCATTCATTTGAAGCCTTCTCTTCTAGTATTAATTCTACAAGATCATCCTACTGATAATCTATGTTAGTGGTCTATGTAGTCTCTTCATGGTGGGGATACTTTTTCAAAGTGGTCTTCACCTCCTAAGGGGATCTTGTACTTTATGGTCTGTATAGTGATGCAGTTGTCTCTGAGGAATATAGTGATTCTTGATAGAAACCATTCTTAGTGGGTCATACATCCTGGAGCTACCAAAGTGTATTATGATTTATTTCATTAGTTTTGGTGGCTTGGTTTGGAGCGGGACATAGATGGATTCGTATCAAGATGCTATATATGTTATTAGGTAAAAAAGATAATTAGAGACTCTCTAGTTTTCTTCAGAAATTACCCATTCCTACCTAGAAGTAGGATAAGGTTTCATTGGATTTCATTGTTTTATTTCCTTGTACTCTCAGATTAAGGAAAACTATTTGGGTGGTGATTTATTTTCTAACCAAATCATCCCACTTTATTCTGATCAGAGAAACAAATAATGTTGATGAGCTGGGCCGATTATATATTTAAGATATGGTAAGTTTTCACAGGGTTCCATTAACATTTGTTTCAGATAGAGGTCCCCGTTTTACCTCTCAATTCTAGGAAAGAATTTAGATGTCATTGGGGTTGATGATTAAGATGAGTAAAATATACCATCCTCAAATAGACGGTCAGATAGAGCGGGAAAACTGGGTACTTGAGGACATGGTCAGGGATGTGTTTTGGATTTCAGAGGATCATGGGATAGAAATCTAGGATTGGTTAGGTTTAATTTAATAATAGTTACAAATCCTCTATTCAAATCGATCCTCTTGAGGTACTCTATGGTCAGCCTAGTTAGTCTCTCTTATGTCGGGATAAGGTAGGTGATATATCACTTTTGTGAAAAAGTCTTGTGAATGAGATGTTTGAGAAAGTCAAGCTTCATAGGCATCAGTTATTGATATATCAGAGTCCCTAAAAATCCTATGCCAATCATAGGCTTCATGATCTTGAGTTTTTTGTGGGTGATTGGTTCTTCTTGAAGGTGGCCCCTCGCTTGGGCTATTATCATTTGGGATGTAGAGAAAGTCGATGCTATGGTATGTCAATCCTTTTGAAATCACTGAGCGGATTAGCAAGGTGTCATACAGGTTATCTTTTCCTTCTTAGTTGACATGAATTACTAAAATATTTCAGGTCTTCTAATTGAAAATGTATAATCTGAATCCATCACAAGTGATTATTTGGGAAGAGTTGAAGATAAATCATGATTTATAAGTTTTTGAACAGTCGACAAGAATAGTAGATTACCAAGAGAAGGTTCTTCATGGAAGTCTATTACATTAGTTTGTGTGATTTGGAAGCATGGTAATGAAGTACATGAGACATGGGAGTAGAAATAATGGGATGATAAAGAGTATCAATTCTTGTTTTCCGATCATGTTTTAGGTTTACTTTTTGGGGTAGAAAGTTTTAATGGGAGGGATAATTGTCACATCAGTGTTTCTCCTTTCAGGTATTTTTCCTTTTATTTTTGGTCTATCTTTCTTCCATAGGTCCCCTTATGATTTTTAGGAGAATTGGAGGTTTTTGGGTTGGAAGACCAAGGTGCACAGATGGCATACAGTTAGTGTGAACCGTGCACGCAACCCAGGTAACCCTGCAGTAGAAGGCATAATTTACGACATCGCTACAGCATGGCCATGTGCGTAGACCTAGGAAATAGTTCACTTTAGACAGAGTGTGTTCACGGGTAATTAAACCACGCAGATGAACTATGCATTTTTTTCATGCTTATTAAAACAAATTGGTATTTACCATTTTTTCCTTCCAGAATTAAACCTAATTCATCCCTCTTCTCCCCCACTCAGTATTCTTAGACATAGGATGTCTCTGTTCTTATTTAATATCCCTTGGAACCCATTTTTAATAGGTTTTGGTTGTATAAATTTCAAGAATCATCAAATAAGTGGATTCCTCCCTTATTTATTCCCTCTTTTTAAGGATTCTTCCCTCTTTTTTTAGGTTCTAATTTTTCACCAGCTAGCGTTTTGTCCCTAGGGTGTAATATTGGGTTTTTAGGTCCAATCACTTTGATTATGGCACATTTTTTCTTGATTGTGGTGAAGTTGAGTTACAATTGATTATTCACATGACCTTTGGTTATTTTGAAATAAAATGTAGGTGGTTCCATTTATAAACATTATTTGGGGAATTTAGTTTTCTTAAATGTTTAATTGAGCATGTTCCATTATCATTATGTGTGGTGAGAAAGTGGTTTTCAAAATGACAAAGTGTGTGTTTGATTTTTAGGTGGCATTTTACATGAAATTGGGTGTTTTCATGTGTAAACACTTGTTGTTTAATTTTGAAAGATTTTATAAAGTATAAAATTAGTTTATTATATTATGTGTGGGATGAAAATCATATTTTGGTATGGAATTTATGTGCGGTTTGTTTTATAATAGGACACTGGGTGCATTTTTTGGAGGAAAATACTTCTGGTGTTCTTAAAAATTATTTAAAATAAATGTTTTTTTGAGTTGTATAAGCAATTAGAATCATGTTTAGGAAATTTTTGAGTGTGTGTATTATTTAAACATGGAATTTGGCGTTGTATGTGGTGTTATGTGATATGTGAAACTTGTTTGAGAAAAAAAGGGAAGCCCAAGTATCTAGGTGGGGGAACTAGGACTAGTATGACAATGATTTGGAAGTGGATGTAGCCAAATTTCACTTAGCGATATTGATGATGAAAACACAATGTACATATTGAAAATGAATTGAGATCACTAGAGCTTTGGATGTTTATCTTCTCAACTGGCATGTGCATGAGAATTATATTAGTTGTTCTTCCTATACCACATTTCACCAAGATACAAGGTACCTAGGGTCCCACTTCTAGCTAGTTCCTGGGGGAAGTTCTCATGATTCGTGCTCATTGGCTATATCGCACATACCATCGACATACGGTAGTTTTTGGTTGTAAATTTTCAAAAGCAAATGTGTTATCTTTAAAATTATTTTCCTTAAAACTATCTTTCATTTAAATATATTTTTATTAAAATTGTTTCTAGAATTTACATTTGATAAAATAAAGAATTTTATTTTCCATATAAAGTTTAGTTCCTGGGATCTTTTCTTCGGAGGCATTCTACTAGGCTTAGGCTCACACCCTACTTACACCTTTGGGTGTAAATAGACATGGTAATGTAGGACCCAGGTAATGAAAAAGAATTTGGTGATGAAATTTTGGGTTTCAAGTTGTCTTGTTGGTGTAGTGTCTTTGGGATTTCTTTAGGGTGATTACCCATTTCCTTTTTGTGGTTTTTGAGTTAGACTTGCTGAATTTTTTTTCTGTGTCCTTTTTGGATGGTGTTTTAAAACCATCTAATTAAATTCTAAAAAATCATTAAGGTTTGTTTGGTTTAAAATTTATGATTCAGTTTAGAAAATGTTTCTAGTTTTTTTATTCTTATAAATTCAGGTAAATCATTTTTAATATTTATTTATGATACCCAAGCACTTGTGCCAGCCTGTGGGGGTTAGGAATGCCAGTTGGGCCATGCCACAGACTAGGTCAGGTAACAGTTTAGGTGACGACCTGGATTAGTTTGTGAAACTTCATAACTCCTAGAAATGATGGGAGGACTCATGTGTTAATCCAAAATAATAGTACCTTTCCCCTAGTAAAAATCCTAAATGAGGTGCCCAAGGTTCCCTTTAATAGCCAAATGAGAGGTGGTTTTGGGCACAATGAATTTGAGATACCACTCAAACCATCATTTTTGGATTGTAAACTACCTTATCACGACTTAAAAAAAAGAAAAACCCTATTCAATGACCTATTATCTATCTCCAGTTTGAAATTTTTATCCAGATAATTTATAAAATGGGAGATATTTTCAAAATACATAACCATACTTTTGACTCCATGCTAATTTTTTTTGGATAGATCATTTTGGGCATTTTAATGAATTAATTGGGCTTGGTTTCCTTTATAAGAGTTTCATCCCACGGAATTTTGGATCAGCTCACAAAATTTCAGCTAAATATAATTCAAAGTTAAGTATAAGTGTTTGATTGAGTCCATATATTTCCTTGGATTCCCGTGCAATTTGGACCATTATTCATCAACTTCATCTTGGGAATTCCAAATCACCTCAACCTATATAAAAACACCAAGAAAGTGAATTAGACCATTTTAACAGTTACAATAATTAAATCATTGAACCAAAAATGATGTGAAAATTGTTATTATATTTCTAATTACAAATACAAAACCAGATTTATACAGATCTATAAGTGTGAAATAAAAGAGTGAATCATGGTGAAATCTTCTACCTCTAGTGAGAGATGTATAATGAACCATATATCTTGATCTAGGATCTACTGCCATGTCCATTCCTCCATATAGGATAGAACTTATAGAGCTTCTGAAGCTCATGAAATAGTTGGAATACTTTGATGATAAACGATTTTTCTGACCTACAATCTCTCCATGGGGTTCACTGGTCCATTTTTTAAAATAAGGTGGACGGTAACCTTTGGCATTGTGTGGATTACTGATGGTTGAACCAACATACTATAAAGAACTGCTATCCACTTCCTCAAACAGATTACCACTTTGATCAGATATAAGGATCTCAGGTGTTTTAAAGGATTTATTTGAGTTCAATAGATCACTTAGAAGCTATAAGATCCTCAATAATACATCATAAAAATTTATGTAGTAGGTATGTTTTTTACACATAATTGGTAATGTTATTTGATCTCACAAATGTGACATCTATTTTCATGGATCTGATCAATTGAGTTTCCACCCATATCTGGATTCATTCGTGGTAGTCTTTTTGGAAGAAATCAAAGTGTATTATATCTCTCATCACGATTGTGCCTAACATATTGAGATCATATTTAATAAACAAAGAGAGAACCCACTATATGATAAACTCATCCAATGAAACTTTTGGATCTACATGGTTCAGTTCTGAGGTCATATCATCTAAAAGTTAGAAGTATCAGTAGACCTAGAAAAGGTGAGAGTTGTAGTTTCCTAGGAGAAACCCAAAAACGTATTTAACATACTGAGTTTCATGGGGATATATAGGAATTACAAATTATTCATCGAGGATTTATCGTTTCTATTAATCCCTCTTACATTCATGACTAATAATGGTGTGAAATTTGTATTATCATAATGTTATGAAAACACCTTTCAGGGGTTGATGGGAATATTGACTTTAGTGTTAATACTAATTCTACCAGATCCAGGCAAGGGATAAAATATTTATTGTGAAGAATTGGTTATTAGTTTTGTATTTTTTTTTCTGATGAAGGATGAGTGAGTCATAGCATATAGGTATCTTCAGTTTACACCTTATAAGTAGAACTACATAACACATGACCTTAAGCTAGCTGATGTAGTTCATTCTTTACGTTTTTTGAGGCATTATTTACCTGGGGAGGATTTTTTGGTTTTAACTAATCATAAAATACTGAAGTATATATTTAAATAGTGTTATATAAATATCAGATAACGTAGATGGTTTGAATAACTACAGTTGTTCGATTTGGAGGATGCCAACATACCTTGAAAAGGAAATGATATAATAGATTCTATTTTTCAGAATACTTAAACATAGGCAGTTCAAGGGGATAGTGGTGAGTGGAATCTCATGATTTTTTTAGATATACACTTTGATTTTCAAGAGAAACATGGGATGAATATCCTCTTACCTTTATCAGTGACCTATACCCTTATAAAATAAATGATAATGAAGAAAATTTCAGATCCTAAGGGATTAGTCCCGAGGGAAAGTATATCAGTAGATGATTCATCTTATGGTCCTGATGTTGATGAGGATGTGACCTTATACTATCATGGGAATTTCTAGGTCACAAAAGACATTATAGAGGAGATGATTCATGAATTTCATGCCTCAACATGGGAAGTGCATTCCTGTTTCACCAAGATGTATTGAGACTTATGTTTCCAATATTGGTGGACTGGCATGAATTGTGAGATAACCAAATTTATCACTTGATGTTACACGAATCAATAGGTGAAGGTGGATAATTAGTTATTGTAAGGACTTCTATAACTATTGTCCATTATTTAGTGGATGTGAGATAATATCTCTGTGGACTTCATAGATGGTTTACCCATATCACCCCATAGAAATGATATGGTTTGGGTTGTCTTTGATTGTTTGAAAAATGTAATTAATTTATTTCCTATTCAATATACCTTCTCGGTAGATGCTCTAGGGATATTATACATCAAGTAGGTCATACATATTCATGTATATCCTTTATCTATCATATCTAATATAGATTATTTCTTCACAAGATGGTTCTATAAGGGGTTGTATAAGGCCTTGGGTACACAAGTGATTATGGGAATGGCCTTTCAACCTGAAACCAAAGGACATATAGAGTATACAATTCATGTGTTATAGGAAATGCTATGTGCATATGTCCTTGAATTCAGGGGTTCTTGAGAGAAACACAAAACCCTTATCAAGTTATCTTATATTTATTGATTTTAGGTTCCCATTCAGATGGATCCTTATGAAGCCTTATATTGTAAGCCATACTGATCACCTATGTTGTGTCTAGAGGTAGGAGGGGAAGCATTTCATGGACCACATCTCATTTACGATACTTCAGTGTAGGTAAAACTGATCAAAAAGAACATGTCGATAGCTTAGTCTAGACAGTAGTCAAATGGAAATCACCATCGACAACCTCTTGAGTTTGAGGTTGGGTGTCGGGTTTTCATTCGAGTTTCACCTAGGATGATCCATAAAAAAATTCATAGGAAAGTTATGATTTTTAATTGATTCATTGGATTATTTTATTTTTTTAAATGAATCAGAATAGTGGAATATCGAATAGCACTTCCCCAATGATACTGGTCTATGTATGGTGTCCTTCACATATCTCAACTCTACTGATTCTATCCAGACCATTCACATGTTTTCCAACCTAATGAGGTTGTGTTAGTTATGGATTATTTTTTCAAGGATTATCCAGTGTGTATCATGGATTATATCATGAAGACACTCTAAGTAATGTCAATTACTTTTTTATTGTTGCTATGGAAGTATGGACGAGTATAAAACACGATCTGGGAGAAATAATATGATATGTGAGCTCAGTGGATGTATATTTTTATAGATTATCCATCTTTACCTTTCAAGGGACAACTTGGGGAGGAGTTTCTTTAAGGAGGGGTGTTCATAATGACCCAACTTTTCATGAAGGTATGAATGTTTTTTGGTTTTAATCCCATTTTTTCTTTGGTAAATGTACCTTATGGCCTACGGATAGTTTTATGAGCATCAAAGGCTTTTTTGGATCCCAAATCTCCACGAATTGGAAAAAAATAATGGTATGCACAGTTAGTACTTGGTTAGTATTAACTGTGTGAAATAACCATGTTAGAGATTGGTTGTACAAGAGAGGCCACACGGTTTTTTCGAAACCATTTGAGCCTTGTGTGCATGCCCATGAAGGATTGTAGAGGTTTGTGATGGAGTATTTTTGTACAACTTGTGCATAGTTATGAAAATTGTGCTCCTAACCCATGTGTGCAGTGTTCCAAGGTAGTGGGTGGTGTATGGTTGGACCATAATTTGTCCAACACTAAAAAGAAATAGTGCAACCTAGTTTTGAGTGGGGATTTTATGGTTTTTCCCTTAACTAACTTAAAACCTCACCCCTGTTTTCTTTTCCCATTTACAACATGAAACACCTCCTTACTCCTCCAAAAGATCTCCCTCATTATCTTCTAGGTTCTTTGATAACTCCTCAATTTGGGAACTAATTCAAATGCCATCAAAAAAGTTGTATCAACATCAATAAGCTCCATATTTTTGTTTATTCTTTTCATTATTTATATTCTTGTCTATTTTTTTAGTGTAATATAATTTTCACTATTCTCATGGTGTTGGTATGTTTCTATGATTAATTTTGTTCTACATCAAACCTGAAGTTGATATTGGACAAAGAGTAATCGAAAACCCTAGGGTAGGTGGTCTAGAAATTTTACCTAAAAGGTTCGGTGATTATATAGATTTCTCCCTTGTGTGGCATGGAAATCATTTTAGTGTATCTCCATAAAATTTGATTTTCTTTTCTATATAAATATACACATGTTTTTATACTTCTGTTGACCCATGTTAGCTTGTTATAGGAGGTCTACCTCATTGATCTCCACCCATTTGGGTGTGGTAGATTAAATTCACACCTTTAATATAAAGTTTAATGAATCTGAACACCTCATTAGTGGTTCAAATTGACTCTAAAAAGAATCATCTTTACTTAATTAAATTAATTTTCATATTTTAATTGATTTTATATGGGTGGAAAGAACACACCACATGATATATAATTACATCTCGGAATTTTATAAATTTTGACGCCCATGACTGATTGGTATTGATGATTTGGAATGATTTATATATAATGACTTTCTATTATTATTGGAATTTCATGGATATTGGCAGTTGAATGATGGATAAGGGACTTGTTAAGCATGAAGTTTCATGATCACATACATTGGGTGTTGGGAATGATGCCTCACACCATTATATTTTTATTTGGGTGATGGGAAGGATGTTCCATGCGCTTATATATTGATTGTTGGTAATAATGAATCACCCCACCTTCTCAAATGATAGGTAAGATGTCTCAAATTCATCAAGAGATTTAGGGATTATACTCTTTCTTGATCTTATAGCTCGTTAGACTAGTTATGGACATCTGAGTTATGCCATGGGTCCAGATAACACCAAGAATCCATTTATATGCATAATTATTTCTTCACGTACATACTTTATATACGTGTGAATAGTATATAAATAAATAAATATATATTATTACATATATATATATATACGATATTTGTTTCAGACATATTCTAACATTTAAAGAAATATGTAGATTCTGATAGGTTTCTAAATAAAACCTGAGACGACTAGTATTTATTTATTCATCTATGTTTATTATTCCTTACAACTTCATAGTGATTTTATTTATACATTTCATGGATTATTTATAGACGTCTTCACTGGGGGGGCTACTTTGTTTTTCTCACACCATACAAGGACCTCCTTTGGTACCCGAGTAGACTTCAAGATAGTAGGTATGGATAAGGACAAGAACCCTAATACATATTCTTGATCTATTTTACTTATATCTTAGAGAATATGAGTAGAGGACTGAGTTTACGCTCGTGATGTTAGTGGAAGTGTCTTTTTGAATTTCTGTATATATTTATAAATTTATGTATATATTGATCCCCCATATCCCCCAATTCCCTTTTGTATATCAACATTACATGAAATCATCATGTTTATGGGTTAACCTATGGGATTTTGACAATTATCACTATTGATTAGTTATTTATGCTTCCGCAATTGAATCGTGTTTTTTTGTTCTTTTCATTTATTTATATCATGATTCCAATACAGTATTTTCATTTATTGTTTCTATTGTGCCACCCTGATACGACGTTATAGTCTCCCCACCATACCACCTTGAACCCTCAAAGCTATTCATCAGCCTCTAGTGTATGGGGAGGTACACCTGAGGTCATGTAACCCACTGGATTGGGGGCCTCATTAGGTGGATCCTAGGTTGGGATTTTACACACATGACCAATGATTAACATACATAGTGACATCACATACCATTTTTTCATTATCGTGATAAATGAAATAGTTTTTTCTATGTTATGTCATGAATAACAACTAATATTTTTCATAAAATTAAAACTTCCAATGATGGATCCAATAATAATAATGGGTTTTAATGTAATTTGGTATGTATAAATGCATTATAAATTTAAAAATAAATTTCAAGATCAATTACTAAAATAAAATAATAAAATAATTAAAATTATAAAACTGCATATCTTATGTCAACAAAATTTCAACTCATTTATTCAATCATGAAAACTTAGAAACAATTAAATGATTAATTCCATTAAAGGTGATATATTTTCTAAAAACACTTTGAAATTGTGGAATCCCATTATTTTATTTCCAATGTTATTCTATTATCTCGACTGTTATAAAAAAAAAGGTTGATGTAATATTTAGAAATTTATATAACATACAAGTTTTTATAAAAATAAATCCTTGAACGATCTTTTATATATATCCTTTATTATAGTAATGACCCTCTATACGTTTTAAATTTTTATAAACTTTCATGTGACCATTTACAAATATTTTATAAATTTAGATCACAAAATACATTTATCATATGTGCTAATTGAAAATTTTAATAATCAACCATATGTTCAAAATTAATAAATAAATTATCACATTATTTATATGATGAATAATATGAGAATTTAGGTGGAATATAATCAGTGAAGTATCCATGATATCACATGTAACATTTTTATCATATTCAATGATTTATATAGTAGAAAATAATATAGAAAATATCACCATTGATATGGTTTTTCATAAATGGTAATACATGTGATCCAATTCAAGATTTCTTATTAATTTAGTAGTTACATTATAGTTGACCATTAGGTAGATATCCTTATGAAAGGACCTTAACACAAGGATTTCATTTATAGGGTCCATCTATTGAAAGAAAAATTCATTGAATTTGAAATTTTATTTATCTCAAATTCATGCATATAATTTCATGATCCACTATTTAATGACACATGAAGTTAATTATATCTCTATGAAAAAATTTTATTCGTTGTTATTAATACTTTATAATGGTGTCAGTGTCATTCCTTTAATACATATTTTTCTCAGGGATCTATGATTCATTGAATGTTAATAGAAGTTATCTAATTTCAATGGGAGTTATTAGGGGGTTTAATTACCCACATGATTATAGATAAATGGAAATTATATTAAACTGAACTCTAATGGGATTGAAGATGGGGTTTCAAAATAATTAAATTTTAAAAGTCATTTCTAATAGGTGGTGTAAATGATTCAAAATGAAAAAACCACCAATGAGTAACTATTAGAGTTATAAGAAGAATATAATGTGATCTATTTTATGATTATATATATAATAAACACCACTAGGTACCTAGTAATGATGTAAAAATGTGAGGTAAATACATACGTTGGTATCCAATTACCCTAAATCCATCAATTGGTCATCTAAAGGTAATGTGTTCATTTTTTAAGAGATGTAATTTTCTGGTTTTAAAAATATTTTAAAAATGACTCTATTAGGGGTTCATGTGTTGATAGTAAGATTTTTGGGAACCACCGATATCACTCTCCTATTCTCCATGATTTTATTCATCTATTTATTTCGGTTTGGTAGTGATTCTCCAATCCATTGAGGTAAGGATTACTCCTCCAACTCTTCCCCAAATTTTTTCATATAGTTTCTTCAAATTTTGGACTCTCTAAAATCAAGATTCATTTCACATATCACTGGATCATGATAAAATATAACTAAGATAAAGGTTATTTTTCATATTATATGTAGTACAGGATAAGAAAGGATGATTTGGATTCGTTGCATTTTGTTTCACTGAAGGTAACATTCCCTATGGATTTTCATAGAAAATATTCAATTTTGGTCGATTTTGTTTGAGAAATAGATATATAGATTTCATTATTTCAATTATAGATGTATTGGTGGAACATAGGAAGTCATTTCCATGTATATTATAATGGTTTTGGTGAGTTGGAATAACCAAGGGCTCATGTACTTCAGGATGATTAGTATATGTTTGGTAAGGTTGCATGAGTGGTATTAGAGGTGTTATATTTTAAAAATAGTGTAGTATTTCTAATATAAGTATATATAATTTTATTTATGTGTAATTTTGTATGATTTCATTGATATTTAGGTTAATGTAATTTTAAAAGGCACCAAAGAGGGTGGAGTGATGAGATAAATCCAGATAAGTCTCTTAGGATCAGAATAGATGTTCTTCTCAAGGATTAGTGATTCTAGGAAGGTCTAAAAACCACATCGCCCAGTGGTTTGTGAAATAGTGAAGTTATATAGTCTTAATAGGATATTTAGGAATTAAATAAATTATAATGGACTTAAGATAGGATTCCTTAGATTTGTCAGAAGGGTAGATCAATGATACACATTTTTATATTGGTATGATGAGGGATTCCAAATATTTTTATTTTATGAATAAGGTAAATTTTGTTAAGACACATTATAATTTTTAATTAGTAATAGTCTTTGTATTTAAGTAGATTTTGGATCAAAAAATCTTTGAAATTATTATGTTATCTTAGTGGGGAGGTTTCTTAAATCAATACAAATGGTTTCTTATTGATGAACGAAGTTCCACATAGCATCATCATAAAGGGAAGTAGGGAACTAAGATTCATGAATTTTATTCCATCTTCTGAGAGGTTTATTAACAGTATCAATATGTGGTCCACTATGTGGAAAAATTATATGGCATGACAATAATTGGTGATAACACTACCTTAGGGTATGTTTAGGATTTTGTTCGGTATTGGGTTCACCCTAGGCTTGGTTCATGGATTTATATTTTGAAATGAAATCTAGTAATGTAATCTCTATGAGAATGATTATTCATTGAATTTATGTAATTATAGAAAAATATGGGTGAGGTACTTGGGGTCTAGATACATTGTCTACCTAGTTATATATATTTTTAATTATGTTTTGACCAATAAGATATATGAGTGTGAAAAATCCCCAAGAGATGTTTAGTTTATAAAGGGGGACATTGTTTGTTATAGGTGAAGTGATGTAAATGTGATTTGTGTCATCAATGTTGTTTTTTTTCAACATAATATCACATTCAAAATCTCATGAATATAACTATTTAATAAAAGGTTAATTTATTTTGTAAATTTGGAACATTTTAGAAGAATATTAGAGTTAATGAATAATGTTTTGAGTTATTTGAGAAAAAGTAAACAAAATTATTCCATGATGTTTTTAAAACAATGAATCACTGCCTGACATCATGTAAAATAGCTTGGGTACACCATGAAATATTATTCGAGAAGGTTACTGTTTTAGGGATCAAGTAAAATGGCTTTTGGGGATAATTAAATAGGTGTTTTTATTCACCATTGAAATCCTTGTTATTCCATTTACTTGAAATATATTGTCATACTCCTTAAAATTTGAAGAAAATGGGTATAAATTATTTCATTTACCAATGAGGTTGGTGGATGTTATCCCATCACAAGGTGTGGTCCAAATTATAAATTGAGTTTCCCTTATAAACCTACTAACCAGGTACCTAGTGACTGTTAGGGTCGATCCCATAGGGAGAATAATGAATCAAGAACTAGTGTGAGTTAGATGAATCTCAGTCAGTAATACAAATGAAACACAATGAAGGGAAAAAATGAAAACGTGAAACTATTTGTGAAAATATAAATTAAAATAGAATAATAATAGAAAAAAATGACTATCAGGGTTTTTTCAATCATTTATATTCGTCATTTTTCTCCATTGGTGTTATTCCTGGTCTGATACAGCACCAACAATGAATAAGGCATTAGGTTCATTAAATATGTTTTAAACAATAATCATAATAAATGAAAAACTTTGGGTTTTAAATTATAAATCACATACAATAATTATTACAAACCCAACATGACACAAACTAGCCTCTTATGACCATAGTAGCGAAGTGGGGATTGAGCTAAAACTCAATCCCTACAATGGATATGAGAGGATTAAGGGAGAGGGATAATTACACAAAAAGAGAAATGAAAACAAGAAATAAAACTAAAATTTGGATCCAAGGGAGGTTCAAACGGTAGCGTGTCATCACATCCCCCTAGACGTCCCTATAAATTTACAGGGATACCCCTTCTATTTATAGAATTTTAGACTACACAGCATGTACCTTAAAGTACATGACATGTAGTCAGGTAAACTTGACATGGCTTGGGTTTCTCCACCAACAATTGATCCATCGATCCTCCCAAAGACATTCAATGCGTCAGTGGTTAGTTTGTGGGGGTACACAACATATAGCGCCAACCCACATGGTGTGTAGATTCTATTTCAGATACCATAAACTTCTGGAAGGGAGGAACCAACATGTCGATTTATAGTACATGGCATGTGGTTTTTGGTTGGCTACATGGGCATGTACTCAGTCTGGACAATTCATATCTCGGTGAAGGCACATGATGTGTGGATATAATGTACATTTCATGTATATTCCAATGTCTGTTATGATCTTTCCCAATTTGTGACTTTGATTGGAAAACATTTGACAATTTCCATGAATGCTGAAATAAAGAATTTATTTTCTAAAAAATTTACATCTGGTGAAAACATGTTTTAATAAAAAGAAATATGTATGAAAATGGTATACCAAAATAAGTCACATGAAACTCCCCCAGACTTATTCATTTACATTCCCTCAATAATAATCCTAATATATAATTAATGGAATCTAATCATTATAAATGGTAGCATTCACTAATTATACTTATAAATACTATTTCCATAGTAGATGATTTTTAAAAGGCTCAAATCATATTTCATTTCTAAATATATTATAATCATTCCTTCAATATACTTCAATTAAATAATTTCATCATCTTTCATTCACATTGTTCCACTTTTCTTAAATACCCATGTCACATGATGATTTACCTTGATGGAAAATACCACACTCATCACTCAAGATAATTTAATCAGATTTATTCTCAAAATCTAGTATACAACCTATATCCATAGGATTACAAGTATTCTCATTCTATACCTTAGAAATTAAATTAAAAAAACATGAGGTATTTAAATAAGGTTCAAAGGATTCTTGATGCAACAGGTAGGTAGGTAATGATGTGAAAAATAATAATATTAGAAGCTTGAAATGGAGTTTAGATTATAAAATTATAAAGCATGATATTAAAAAATAAAGCACAATGAAAATGAATCCCCAAAAATATCTCTCAATGGGTATCATCATGATGATATTCACCTTGCAAAAAATGGTTAATCAAACCATTAATAATTATAATAAATGATTTTGGCCCCACTTTTTGAATTTTCATCACACACCCAAACATATATAATTAAAAAACAACAAGGTACCACTAAGAATATAATGAATAATTTTTTGGAACCCTTATTACCAAATGAACAAGTGGAACTCCCCCCAAACATAAGACAACACATTTTCCTCTATGTGCAATACCAAGGAACAGAAGATGATGCAGCGAACACAAGTGGGACAATGCTAGGCAGAGTAAGGAAAGAAGTATTTACAAAATAATAGTGAAAATAAACTATGAAATAATACTCCCCTCATGGTGATCAAAAAAATATGGGATGTAGTCGAATGGAGAAGTCCATATAGCTCCAGAGTACATGTGAGTGTCGATGGAATTGAAAAAGAATTATACATTCACATACACCAGAACATCGGAAGCATATCAGAAAAGAAAGATATATATAATGAAGGAAATGTACATAAATAGTCACTCTATAGCCTCATAAGTGGAACTATCTGTAATATGGGGATCTAGAAGGGTAGGATCAACTTTAGTGAAGCGGGAGGCTCCATATTCGCACTCTAAGTGGTAGGCATAGTAGGTACAGCTATCATGGAATCACTGGTAGCATCTAGTCCTCTAGTGGATAAGAGAACTGAATATGTGGACAGAGTAGTTAATGTATTTATTCTCCCATTGCAAGGCATCGTCCAAATTAGAAATTAAAGTTTCCTTCTAAACCAACTAACTATGTAGCTAGTGGTAGACGAGGTCAATCCCATAGGGAGAATATAGAAGCAAGAAATAGTGCGATTTAGATGAATCTAAGTCGATTATCCAAATGAAAAATAGTGACGGGAATAGGTGAAAAAGTAAAACTATTTGAAAAAATTCAAATTAAAATAGAAGAAGAACAAAACAAAAATAAGACAAGCATGTCAGGGTTGTTATTTTTATTAGGGATTTATGTAATATTCTTTCTTTATCATTGAATTTATCAATGAAATACATTTACCATGAAGATTCAAAAAAATCGTTGTATCTTGGCCTAAAAACAAACAATTAAACATTTAAATGTAAACACCTTGCTTCGGTAATTAACTAGTTAAAATATGTTTAGGTTAATTACCCCTTAAAAAAGTGGCAACATTCTCACCAAATGGTCATGGATTTTCTCATTGCAACTCCTTTAGTTTCCACTATTGTTGTCATTCTTGGTCTGATATGATATCAACGGTGAATATGGAATTAGTTTCAATAAATAATTTGTAAACAAGAATCATAATAAAAACAACACTCTAGGATTTCAATTAAAAATCACTCACTATCATTATAAGAACCCCAAAACGAGTAAAACTATCACCTTATAACCATGTTCATGGTGTGTGGATTGAGATGAAAATAAATCCCTACATGGATATGAGAGCATATGGGTAAAGGGATAATTACACTAAAACATAAATGAAAATAGGAAATAAAACTCAAATTTGGATTCAGGAGAGGTTTGGACAGTAGAGAAACAACACCTCCCCTGGATTTCCCTCCAAATTTAGAGCACTTCCCCTCCTATTTATATAATTTGAGGCTACATGGAGTATACCATGAATTACACAAAAAGTAGTCATGTCAACTTGACTTGGCTTGGGATTTTCCACCGGTATGTGATCCAATGATCCCCCAATGTCTTTCAAAGAATTGATGGTCAGTCAGTGGGGGTACCCCGAATGTAGCACTACCCCATATAGAGTGCAGAGTCCTTATTAGCTACCGAACACTTCTTGAAGGGGGAAATAATTTGTCAATTTATAGTACAAGGTTTGTGGTATCTAGTCAGCTACATGGGTGTGTACTCGGTCTGGCCAATCCATGTCTGGGAAAAGGTACAAAACATGTGGTTATAAAGTATACACCATGTATATTCCAATCATTGTTTTGATCTTTCCCAATTTGCGAATTTCGATGGAAAACATCTAAAAATCATAATAAATATCAAAATAAATCATTTATCAATAAAACAATGTACATTTGATGAAAACATGTTTTAACACTCAAAAATCTGTATAAAAAAGGCATACACAAATCAGAAACATCCATTTCCCATAGTCTAAAGGCTGAAATGGTCATGGTTGAAATAATAATGTGAGGGTGGCTCAAGGTTGATTAAAACAAGGAGCTATTAGTTGTTTGTATATAGGAAGAAAAATGTGCAAGGTGATACAATGTGTTATTTCAATGTATTCATAGTTTTGGATCAATTATAAAATGGTTTAGGGAATTAGATATTACCATTCTATGGTCGCACCTCACTAGGCCTTGGTCTTTTGACGGGACCTAGGTTTAAGTGCTTTATTTGTAGGTATTTTGGGTTGGATCATGTTTTAATAAAATTCAAACCATCATTGTACCAAATCATATTAACGGTTCTAATTTTTGTTGGATTAATCCAATGTCCCATAATAAAGGGTGTGAATTTGGAAGTCAATTATTATTGATCTCGATTTTCAATTTGAATTTCAATGAATGAAGAGATCAAGTGTGTTTTTTTTTGTAAAAAAATCAAAATATATACATCATGATTAATTGACTGGGTTTATAGAGATAAAAGTAAGAGAAAAATAAAAATAATTCTATTATTATTTCTAAACAGGTAGGGGGAATCCTTATTTTAATTGAACTAAATAAACCCTCTAATTTTTGGGTAGAGGGAACTGACTACATGGCCCGTAGGCCCAATGGGTATGAAACCCATTCCCATCTTACTCAAAGGTATAAATATGAATCGAAGTTGTTGACCCGAAGTCCAATTGTGAAAAACCATATACCCCCATATACTATTATTTTCTTGTGTTTCTGCACCCCCGTATGCTATATTATGATACTATTTCTGCACCCATAGACTCCCACCATTGAAAGAACTATTCCCTACCACTTTTAAATAGTCCAACACCAACATATGGTGTGGCTTCACCTATGGCTTCCACCATCACCCAACATGGACCGATCATCATCCATATTTTCCAATTGATCACTATTGCAACCCACATTCACTGAGGTCCCACATCCCACATTACCCATCACCACCTACATCGAGTCCATATCTCCACTTTTCGATATCTCCTATTTATTATTTTTTTATAATATTTAAAAATACTTATATAAATAAATCAAAAGAATTTGGGGGATCTATAATATTGTTTGGTTACTTAATTTCAAGTTTTATGGACCATGGTGAAGAAGATGAGGTTATACTCTATTGATGATAAATTTTGAGATTCTATCTATTATAAAATTTCATTACTATTGATTATTTAATTAATTAAATTGATAATGTTTGGGATAACACTATAATTTTTGGGATACATTTATACACAACTTTTTTTCCAATGCTAAACCTAAATCATTGTAATCTATTTGGATATTCCAGTGGATCATGTGTTAATGGATGACACCATATCAGGTCAAGAATATAACCAATAATTTTTAGTGGTGAAACATATAAATATCTTTTTTCTAAATGTTTTTTTGTGTTGAAGTGAAAATCACATCAAAAAACAATATTGATTGATAATGATTTTTTTTTCTATTTAATAATAAAATTACTGACAAAATGATTAGATTCTTATTAAAAGATAACAATAGACTATTGGGGAATAATCATAAAATATATTTAGTCACATACCAACCCACTTGGTGAATACATGTGTTAGAACTTAGTAGTAAAGGGTGTTATTCCCTCAGAAATTGATATCATATTGTTTCGTAGTTCCTTGAAACATGTATTCTAGTTTTAAGAAACTTTTAGGACCAAAAGGGTCTAAGTACGTTGAGAGTGGGGGTGAATTAAGATATGGATATTCAATTCCAAAATTCTTCTAGCACAACTGGAGCATGACCTCAATATTTTAAGGGTCACTTTGTTTGCACTTAAATGTTACTATTGATTTTATTCATACCTTATTTATCAGATGATGATTATTCTTTGAATGAGATGCAGGAATGAAAATAGAAAGACGTAAAAAAAATTACTTGGTTCACCCCCACTATGCTATGTCCAAGGAGCATACAACGACAATGTGCTGATGTACCAAATCCAGGAAAGCTCACTGCCAATAATATTTTGGGCTACATCTCTTTTGCGCCCAGGCTCAGTGTTTTTAAAATGTTTAGGGTCATTTCACTACTTACCCAAGGGTCACTCCCTATTTCTCTCTCTTCGGCTCACTGCTAGTAGAAAAGATAAACTTCTTCCTCTTCCTTTTCTCACTGTACTTGGAAGGGACAAACTCATAGTTTATAGACCTGTAGGTATCCTAATTTCCACTAATGAATGCATCCTCCACTGTATGTAGATGCTCTATTGAAGTCCAAATATTATCTGCTGATGAATACCCCTTTTCCCCTGACCACTGGGCTCCATCCTTCGGCAAGTACCTTCACAAAGCACCCTAAATTGTGAAGCTCTCAATTTTAAGAAGCTCAAACAAGCCTTAGTGAGGCACCTGCCTTATTGCGAAGCTCACACCTTCGCTGAGATCATGCTTTCCTGGAGCTCAATTCATTGTAGAGTGACTTCCTTCGCAAAGCTCACTGAGCCAACATGGAGCAAACAACTTTCACGAAGCTAAATTAGCCACGACGAAGCTCCTCTCTTTTGCAAAGCACACTACCTTTGCGAACCACCTTCGCAAGATGAGAGAAAAAAGAATTTCATGGAAAACATTATACTTATCTCGATGGGGTAGAGGCCTATTTATAAGCGATTACACTGACCCTCAAACCATCTGCCTTATGGCAGCGCCACATCATCTCAAATCGCAAAGCATTGAAATTCCTACCAAAAATCTCTCAAAATCGCAAACCACCACATCAATTTTTGGATTGTGGAACTCGTCGTAATCGCAGATCATTCTGTCAATTACATAGTGCCTCCACCACAATGCTCCATTTCATTTCCATTCAACTCTCCCATTCACGATGCTCGTCGTAATCGCGAAGAACACTGTCAACATTCTTCTTTTCTTCGTGAAATCCAATCCATGAAGCCTATCTTTGTGAAACTCATTTAGTTTCCATATTTTTATGAGATCTTCAAGGAAGTCCATATTTCATGATGCTCACCAAACTCCATGTTTTCGACCCCAAAAATTTGGAAAACACTAGAAAACAGTGCCACCTTGTATCTATTCTTCTGTATTGCCTCATGTTATTTCTTTCCTTTTTCATAGTCCTTTGTCAACATGGATTGTAAACAACATCTCCAGAACTCAAAAATTCGTCGTAGAAACCTGCATTGTCAACAAACACAAGCAACCCAAAAATTATACAATGATACCATGAGGGATTTTTTCCTAACAGAAATAATTCTACTAGGTGGTTTCCGTTGGATTTATTTATGGAACTGAAAAATTCAAACAGTTATTTATCTAAAGGGGACCTTCTTTCCAAAGGCAGGATTTCATTATGTTTGAAATTCACGATACTTAAGATCATGCACAGGTTAAGTGGACGGGTGTTCGGACTCATCACACCCTTTTGGGGGGAATTATTGTCTACTCTAGTACTCCCATTGTAAAATTAATATATTTTCATGAATCCTTATTAATTCACCAAGTATTACATAAGTTTCCCGTGAAATTTTCAATCACTTATTAACATGTGTAAATTCAAAATCATCAATATGTATTCATGGTCCTTCATCAAAATTTATATTCGTATGTATTTGTGGTTCTCTATCAATGGAATCCTCTCATATACTACATAGAGATTATTTTAATCATCATTATGATGATACTAGTTTTTAAGACACTCAGTGGGGCACTATGGAATTTATTTTTATCCAGGGAGACGAAGGTTTGTTTTGATATTGGGATCGGGCCCAAAAAAGGGCTACGGATGAATCCTTGTGAAAGGAATCAAAAACCTCATAGTTTGGTGCTACTGAATGGGACACATCGGACCTTTTAAGGTCATGTTATAAGGACCTATCCCTACAGTTAAATTTTATGTGGTATGGAAATCTAAGTGGAAGATTCTTAGTCAATATTTGGTGTGGGAGTTATGCAGAAGTAGCCCAAGGAACTTGGAATGGATATGGGTTTCCAAGTAAGACTCGACCCTGTTGGAATTAAGGCCCAATGAGAATATGGCTGATTTTAAGTGTTGGGTTTGAACATCAAGGAGACTTCCTACATATCCCATATGGGTGAAATTCAAACCCCACATAGTTCGATAAGTCTCATATGAGAGTATAGTACTTTGAGAGAAATAAGTTTTGGATTACTTCTTGAAAAGGATGACTTAGTGTTTTGGGGTGTTTAATATGGTGCTTATTCCTAAAGAGGATGCACAGATTAGGGAAATTAAGGTTGGATTCCTGAAGATGATATTTGGTGGGCTCGGGCCACAAGAATCCATCCTACACATCCCAATTATGGTTTGAATAAGAGTTCTCATAGTTTATTAAGTCTCATAGGAGAGTATGGTCCTTTATGAGAAATTAGTTTGGGATTACTTCCTGAAAAGGATCCTTGGTGATTTGGGGGTTTAATTTGGGGATTATTCTTAAGAAGGATGCCTAGATTAGGGAAATTAAGGTTGGATTCTTAAAGGGGATATCATGTGATCTCAGGCCATGAGAAGGATTCCTACATATCCTAATAATGGCGGAAATCAGAGTTCTCATAGTTCATTCAATTGTGTAAATGTTGTGACCTTGAAAAATCTCTAATCCCGCGTGAGTAATGCTCGGTGTGAGAAACAAGATGATGTCAAAGACTCATTAAAGGATCTTTCAAAAATTTTCTCCTCTGCTAGTGGAAGTGGACGTTTCTATGGTAGCAAGGATTGACGAGGGTGAGGTGATCATGGAAGAGGGCAAGGTGATGAGCCTTCCAATTGTTCTCTTCACATTGGACGAGGTTCCAATGAATGGAAGAAGGGATGATGTTTATGGTCTTACACCAGGATGGTCTCCCATGGTGAAAAATCCCAACAAGAGAGGGAAAGGGTAATAAGAGTCCATGTGTCCATATCCCCTCTGGTCTCTAGCACCAAAGAATAAAGGAGGAGTGATGACGATACCTCCTGCAAGAAAATATACATTCTTACACAAGGATGGTTGCCCTACAATTGATCCTGGTAGGGGTGGGAGACGTCTCTTATTCTTGAGTGGAAATGAAAATGTGAACTGTACCTTCCCTACTAGAGACCTGAGGTTCCAGGTCATAGAAATGAGAAGAGGAGGACAGAACCCAACCCCTTATTCTTAGAACCAGGAACTTCCCAGCACTATTCCCAAGAGAAAGTTCCATGTGACTATGGATATACAAACCCACAGACACCCCCTGAATCATAACCCCATTGTGAAACAAATGTGGTAAACCTCTAACTGTAGAAATACAAACCAATATACGAGACACGTTCATGTGCCTTTCCTAAAATTTTGATAAGCCCTGAGGTTTTCGTGAAGGTCACAACATAATCCCTATCAAACAAGGGAGCCAATGAAGAATAAGCCTTTCCATGAATGGATTTAAAATAGGTATTTAAGGATTTTATACTAAAGAGAGGATGTGAATCAAATAGGGGAGCTCATGTAGGTAAGGGCGCACAAGTATGGGAGCACAGGTACACTTGGGTGACCTGATGTTCACTTAAGCATTGAACAACATGTACGTTAATACTTGGGCAAGACCTTGCTTGAGCCTTCATGAGTATTCATTGATGATCCCAGAATTGGGGCACTCAAGTTCCTGTGAGAGGAAGGAGTGGTACACAAGTATTTCTAATTTTGGGAGGTTGGACGCTTTAGGCATGCAAGTGTTATGGTTTTAAAACAATAAAAGGACATAAGTCCAATGATCATCCATTAAATCCTCTGCTCATTGTTTTGAATAACTAACATGAAAGTTTAAAAATACTGGGGTGAATTACTATGGTTAAGAGATAGTAATTAAGCTTCAGGAAATATGTCCATACAAATAAGGGCCGCAAGGGCCTATTTATAGAAAAATATTGGACCATGGGTGAAAGGGGTTGGGTGCTCAAGTAGGTTGCGTGACATATTTGGGCACCAAAGTGGGCTTCATGACATATGGGGGCTCTCAAGTAGGTTGCATGTCGAAAGAGGATTTGCTAAACTAAGGTGACCCAAAACTCATGCCTTTGAAATTTTTTGATTTTTTTTCCTGTATTTTTCCCATTTTCATTCTAATGGATTCCATTTGTGTATTTTTAAAATATTTGATGGAATGGAGTTTCAAACCCCCCCCCCCCCTCAGAATTATATACAAAATGAAAACTGGATCATATACTATGGCATCCCTCCTTTTTATAATATAAATTTTCATTACATCTTACAAAATATAGGATCTTTAAGGTTTAGTGCATTGGAAACAAGGAACTTAATACACGAAAAATAAAAAATTCTTCTTAAACACTTGAAAGGCTCAATAATTTGTTCATCCTATGTTCATTACTACATCTCATAACCTAGGAACATAAATCAAAGGAAAGGGTGAGCAGAAGGCCTAGTAAGGGAAAAAGGGAATCATTTTACATGTGAACTTGAGATACATCAATTAAGTCATGATAAATAGGTTTAAGGTATGAGAAAGATATCATGAGTCATATCATAATGAAAATAACATGATTCATATCTTGAATATGTGGCTAAAACATTTAACTTAGACAATCATGAACATATCACCAAGGTCCATCCCCAAGGTGTCGTTTAAAAAATTACCAAGGTTATTCACCAAGGTATCGTTATCATTGTAATCCTTAGAGATCACATCATTACCCAATGCATTAGGGTGATATCAGGGAACACCCTAAATTTGTATTTATAATCATGTGTTCCATATATATCATCATCAATAATTTCATAAATAACCTATATAGCCTAAAAGAAATGGGATTCATTTCATAATCATAAGATTTTAAAAACGACTTTTAAGACATGATCTTTATGTCACTTTAAACCCACAGAAAAAGAAAGCAGGTTTCATGTATGTAAATACCAGAATTAAAATATAACATTTTGATATATCTTTTAATACCCCTGTAGAAGAATGATCTTTGATTATTCACTTAATAATGTAAAATAATTTTAGAAAAAGAGAGAGACATTTTGAGATGAAAATTCTACAGCATAACGGCTATGTTGTAGGGTTTTAGAAATAATTGAAAAGAGAGGGTACATGGGTCACCCACTCATAAGTGATCCATAAAACAGTATAGGGACAGAATATAAAAGATATAAGGACATGTTGATGAAATCTGAATGACATACCATATGAAATGAAAAACATGGAAGGAAAAAATAAGATCCCCCTTATGCAAATTTGGCAGCCTAACGACATCACTTAAAACATCAAAAAAATGATTTGATGAGATCAAATAGGGTCTATAATCATATGAAAATAGAGGAAAACTATTATGGATATATATATCATACCCCAACATAAAAAAAGTAACTTGAAAGACTTGACATGAAAATAGAACTTGAAAATGAGAAGGGAGAAAGAATCCCTTACAAAAATTCTGCAGCCTAATGGCGCCACTTAAACATTATTAAAATGAATTAATGAGAGAATGATGGGGTCTATCATCATATGAACATAAAAAAGGATAGTAGTATTAATATAAAAGAACATCCCCAACATAATAACATGGTGCTTAAAATAAATTACAGAAAATAGAATACATGAAAAGATAGAGAGAGGTAGGATCCTTTACCTTAAAACGCAACTCTTAAAACTCGATGGTCGAGACCTTGAGGTCTTGGGGGAACCTTAGGAAGACTCCTTGGGAGGTAAGGTGTCCATAACTTCGTTTAGGATGATTTTTGAATGGAAATGATGAGATAATGGATTGGTATTTATAGGGGATGTGAGGGGACAAGGCCATAATGGCCAAGGGACACCTCATTGGTGGTATTGGAAAAAAAATGGGATTTCCTAGGGTATTTTCACATGGTATTGGCCACATGGGACATCTCATACCTTATATTACTATTAATAAGTCGACCAGAATTATTACATAATTATTATATCCTTAATGATGTCATTAAACACACGAAACTCTAAACAGAAAATTCACTATTCAACGAAAATTCATGTTTTTCTGAAAAATCCCAAAAAATCATCTTAACATAATATCAATGCTATGAATGAAAAAATGAAGTACAATTTATAAAAATATTTTTATAAATATTTTTAATTTAATTTTTAAATAAAAAACACTATTCACTTGAAAAAACAAATACTTAACTAATAATTTCTTAAACAGTTAATTACCTATTTTATTGAATCACATTACTTAATCAAGGTGCCTAAATTATATTCATTCTTTCATTAAGTGATATTAATAATAAATTTGGTCATAATACTAACCCTAAGCGTAAAATCACTATTCATACTTTACTATTCATCAAAAATTATGTTGATCTTATTAGACTCTAAATTTCTTACTGAACACATTTTTAGAGAACTATTTTTTGAAAATCCTTACACATCATTAATTATTTAAGGTTTCCATAAATATTTTAAAATATCCCTTTTTTCAAAATTAATCCATAAGATATATCCTATTTTTATCCGGATATCTTAAAATTCACAAAATTAACCATAGGAAGAAATCACAATTTTATTTATCTCAAAGCATTACACAAAGTAGCTACGGTCTCATTACATAGCCCCTGATAACACCAGCATATGACCTAAGTGTAAGGTGTGCTAAGGTGAGAGAATCTGAGGGAGGCTCAGATAACATTTCCCTAGTAGCAATCTCCACTAACTTGAACTTCACCCGTAGGTGATTCCGTTCTAGCTTGACACACTAGAGTTCAGCTTGGGCTTTCTCTAAAGTTAATCCCAAAGATTCCACCTCCTTCCCAAGATCTGATAAGAAGGCTTTATATGGTTCGAGTCTACTGGATGAACCCATCGACTCTTCTTTCTACACTAACCATTAACATCCCTATTAAATCGTTAAGAGTAAATTAATATACTATTCTGAAAGTTTGGGTCGTTACATTCTTCCCCCCTTAAGAAATTTCATCCTTGAAATTTTAAACCAATGGCCTGGTCGAAAAGGTGAGGGTACTTTTTTCTTCATTGTTTCCTCAGGCTCCCACGTCGCTTCTTCATACTTATGATTCCTCCACAACACTTTCACAATGTGGTTAGTCGTGTTACATAGAACCTTTCCTCTATGGTCTATGATCTCCACTAGATGCTTCTCATAAGAGAGGTCATGTTACAGTTGTACCACCTCCGGGATCTGTACATTCGAAGGGTTGGGTATGTACTTCCTCAAGAGAGATACATAGAAGATGTCGTTAACTTGAGCTAAGTTTGGTGGAAGTGTTGGATGATAGGCCACTGCTCCTATATAATCAAGGATTTCATAGGGGCCAATGTACCTATGGCTGACCTTCCCTTTCTTCCCAAACCGGTTGACTCTCTTCCAAGTAGAAATTCAAAGGAAAACATTGTCACCAATACCAAACTCCAAGTCCCTTTGACGGTTGTCAGCATTGCTATTCGGCCGAATCTATGCATCCATTATGTGTTGTTGGATGGCATGACCCTTTTCATTCATCTCTTGCACAAGATTAGGCCTAAGAAGCATTCTCTCACCAGCTTCATTCTAACAAGTAGGAGTTCTACATCGATTTCCATATAGAGCTTTATAGGGTGCCATCTGAATACTCGAATGGAAGCTATTGTTGTATGAGGACTCAACTAATGGGAGGTGTTCATCCCATCAACCTTTAAATTACATTGAGCATAATCTCAGCATGTCCTCAAGTGTCTGAATTGTCCTTTCAGATTTCCATTAGTTTGAGGATGATAGGTCATACTAAAATTCAATTTAGTATTCAGAGCATGTTGAAGACTTCTCCAGAATTTTGATTTGAATCTTGGATCACGATCATATACAGTTGATAGTGGTACCCCATGCAGCCTTACCACTTCTTTTAAGTATATCTTGGAAAGTTGATCAAGGGAGAAATCTTCCCGGATGCAGATAAAATGGGAAGTCTTGGTGAGACTGTCCACAATAACCCATATCGCATTGTTTCCTTTGGATGTTTTCAAGAGACTAGTGACAAAGTCCATAGTGATATTATACCACTTCCATGATGGTGTGGGTAGTGGTTGTAATACCCCTTAAAAATTTGTCATTCTGCCTTTACTTGTTCACACACTAGGAACCTTGTAGTGTAATCAGCAATCTCCATCTTCATGTTGTCCCACCAATAATGATCACGAATGTCTCTATACATTTTAGTTCTTCTCAGCTGTATAGAGAATGTAGATCTATTAGCTTTATCAATCATTTATTTATTTGTATATGGAATAGATGGAACACATATTCTTGTACAAAATTTCAATAACCCATCTTGATCAATATTGAAATCTGGAAACTTCCCATCCTTCACACCCTCAAACTTCTCCTGCAACAAAAGGTCTTCCTTTTGAGCCTTCTTGATCTTCTATAGTAATGAAGGTTGAGAAATCATTTTGGATATGGCTGATGATGTCCCTTCCCTTAAAATTCTCATTTCTAGTTTTACTAGATCCTTAATCAAGGGATCTCCTAGGATCCTCATTGTTTCTAGAACAACAGGGTCTTTCTTGCTTAACGCATCTGTGACTTTTCTTTCTCTTCCAGGGCGATAATTAATTGATCAATCATAGTCTTTAATAAGCTCCAACCATCTCCTTTGTATCATGTTAAATTCTTGTTGCGTGAAAATATAATTTAAATTTTGGTGGTCAGTGTATATATCAAATTTCTCCCTATAAAGATACGTCATCCATATCATTAGAGAAAAAACAACTGCTACCGGCTCTAGATCATGCGTAGGATAATTCATCTCATGTTTCTTCAGCTGAAGATATGAATAATCAATTACCTTGTCATTTTACATGAGGATGCACCCAAGCCCTTTCAGAGACGCATCGCTAAAAATAATGAATCCTTCTCTGATATAGGGTAGTTTTAACATAGGTGCAGTAACCAATATCTTCATCAGATCTTGGAATCTTTCCTCGCATTCCTTTATCTAGATGAACATAACCCATTTTCGAGTCCACATGGTTAGTGGATTAGAAATACATGAAAAGTTTTTCACAAACCTCCTATAATATCCTGCTAAACCAAGGAAACTACGAATCTCAGTTACTGCTGTGGGTTGAGGCCACTCCTCCACAATAATTGTTTTTATAGGGTCAACCAAGATTCATTCATTGGTTATGATGTGCCCCAATAAAGCCACTTGTTGTAACCAAAACTCACACTTTCTAAACATTCCAAAGAGCCTCTCCTTCTACAGAGTTTGAAAAATAACCCTGATATGATCTTCATTATCATCATGTCTCATTGAATATATCAAAATATCATCAATAAAAACTACCACAAAGTTATCAAGGTAGTCCTTAAAGACTCTATTCATCAAATCCATGAAAATAGAAGGATAATTAGTCAAGCCGAAGGGCATAAAAGTAAACTCATAATGCCCATATAATGATCGGAAGGCAGTCTTTGTAATACCTTCCTTCTTCACCCTTCGTTGATGATAACTAGATCGAAGATCAATCTTGGAGAAGAATTGAGCCCAATGAAGTTGGTCAAATAAGTCATCAATTCTTGGAAGAGAGTATTTTTTCTTCACTGTGATCCCATTCAGTTCTCTATAATGAATTCATAGCTGCACGGATCCATCCATGTTCTTCACAAAGAGAACTGGTTCTCCCCAAGGAGACACGCTAGGTTGGATAAACCCATTATCCAAAAGAACATGGAGTTGTTTCTTTAATTCTTCTAGCTCCATATTTTCCATCCTATAGGGGTTCTTTGACATCGGATGAGATCCTGGTATGAGTTCAATGGAGAACTCTACCTCTCTTTCTAGGGGAGGTCTGGGTAACTCCTCAGGAAATACATCAATGTATTCCTAGACGATATGGTCATTTTCTAAAAGAATAAATCCTTTGTTAAAAACTTTTTTCATTTATGAATATTTTAACTAAAATTATTTTATGTCTTAAAACATCATGCTTAGAAAATTACATTTTTCAATAATTCCTTCATAATGATTCATAAAAAGCTTTCGATTAACCAAACATATCCCCTGGGAGTGTCGTAACCAAGAGTGTAGTAAGGCCCATTGTCGTTTACCAATTCCCATTCGAGTCTAGCTCAATGTGGTGTTTTCGTGTTTTACCCCTATGTACATCTGTTCCAGAGACACCTCTACCTGCTCGTAACTAGATATGGATGTATTTTCTTGATAAACCACTTACTTAATACTCACCATAATACCACGAATATTTCCTATATTTAAACTTTTCTATAGGGTTCTTCCTAAAGTTTTCATATCTTAATTTCCATAAACAAATGATCCATACTTTGTTACAAACTATGGCATCCCGCCTTTTTATAACATAACTTTTCATTACATCTTACAAAAAAGAGGATCCTTAAGGTTTAGTGTCTTGGAAACCTGGATCTTAATACAGGACAACATAAAAAAAAATCATCTTAAACACTTGAAAGACTTCTTCATTTCTTCATCCTAAGTTCATTACATCATCTCATAACCTGGGAACATACATCAAAGGAAAGGGTGAGCAGAAGGCCTAGTAAGGGAAACAAGGGAATCATTTTACATGTGGACTTGGGATACATCAATAAAGTCGTGATAAATAGATTTAAGGCATGAGAAAGAGATCATGAGGAATATAATAATAAAAAGAACATGATTCATAAACTGAAGATGTGGATACAAAATTTAACTTATAAAATCATGAACATATCACCAAGGTCCATCCCCAAGGTATCATTTTAAAAAAATTACCAAGTTTATACACCAAGGTATCGTAACAATTGTAATCACTAGAGATCACATCATTACCCAAATAATTAGAGATATATCAGGGAGAACCCTTAATTTGTCATTATTATCATGTGAGCCACATATATCATCATCAAACATTTCATAAATAACCCACATAGCATAAAATAAATGGGTTTCATTTCATAATCATAACTTTTTAAAAGCTGATTTTAATACATGATCTTTATGTCACTTTAAACACACGAAAAAGGAATGCGGGTTTCATGTATGTAAATCCAAGAATTAAAAATAGAAAATTTTGATATATATGTGAATACCCCTATAGAATAATGTTCTTTGATTATTCACTTAATAAAGTAAAATAATTTTAGAAAAAGAGAGAGACATTTTGAGATGAAAATTCAACAGCATAACGACTATGTTGCTGGGTTTTACAAAACATTTAAAAGAGAGGGTACATGGGTCACCCACTCATAAGTGATCCATAAAACAGTATAGGGACATAATATAAAGGATATAAAGACATGGTGATGAAATGTTAAGTACATACTATATGAAATGAAAAACATGGAAGAAAGGCAAAAATAAGATTTCCCTTATTAAAATTCGGCAGCCTAACGGCGTCACTTAAAAAATAAAAAAAATAATTTGATGAGATAAAATAGGGTCGCTCATCATATGAACATATAGGAATAGTATTATTGATATAGAGATCATTTCCAAACATAATAAAAAGGAATTTTAATGATTTGACAAGAAAATAGAACTTGAAAATGAGATTGGAGAAAAAATCCCTTAAAAAAATTAAGCAGCATAATGGCGCCACATTAACATTATTAAAAGGAATTGATGAGAAAAAGAGGGGGTCTCTATGCATATTAACATATAAATTATAGTAGGATGAATATAAAATAACATCACCAACATGAGAACATGGTGCTTAAAATAAATGACATAAAGGAGAATACATGAAAAGAAAGAGAGAGGTAGGATCCCTTACCTTAAAACGCAACTCTTAAAACTCAAAGGTTGGGAGCTTGAGGGATTGAGGGAACCTTGGGAGGATTCCTTGGAAGGTAAGGAGGACAGAGCTTCGTTTAGGAGGATTTTGGAATGTAAAGGATGAGAGAATGGCTTGGTATTTGTAGGGGAAGTGAGGGGAGAAGGTATTAATGGCCAAGGGACACGTCATTGGTGGTATTGGCAAAACCATGGGCTTGCCCATGGTATTTGCCACATGGGAAACCGCATACCTTATCTTAATATTAATAAGACAACCAGAATTATTACATAATAATTACATCCTAAATGATGATATTAAACACCCGAAACTCTAAACTGAAGATTCACTATTGACCGAAAATTTAACTTTTCAGAAAAATTACAAACTATTTTCTTAACATAATATCGATTCTCTAAATTCAAAAATGAATTCCATTTTATAAAAATAATTTTCTAAATATTTTTAATTTCATTTTGAAATGAAAAACACTATTCGCCTTAAAAAAACTAATATTTAACTAATAATTTTTGAAACAGTTAATTACCTATTTTATTGAAGAACATTTCTGAATCAAGATTCTTATATTATATTAATACTTTCTTTAAGTGAGATTACAAATCCATTTTGTCATAATACTAATCCTAAGCATAAAAACACTATTCATAATTTACTATTCATAAAATATTATGTTGATCTTAATAGACTATAAATTTCTTACTGAACACATTTGTAGAAGACCATTTTTTGAAAATCGTTACACATCATTAATTATTTAAGGTTTACATAAATATTTTAAAATATCCCATTTTTTAAAATTCATCCTTAAGATAAATCATAGTTTTATCCATACATTTGAAAATTCACAAACATAACCATAGGAAGAAATCATAATTTTATTTATCTCAAAGGATTACACAAAGTATCTACAGTCTTGTTACATAGAACCTCATAACACTAGCATATGACCTAGGTGTTAGGTGTGCTAAGGTGAGAGAATTTGATGGAGGCTCAGATAACATTTCCCTAGTAGCAATCTCCACTAACTTGAAATTCTCCCATAGGCTATTCCTTTCACGCTTGACACGCCGGAGTTCGACTAGGTCTTGGTCCAATGTGAAGCCCAATGATTCCCCCTCTTTCCTAAGATCTTATAAGATGGGTTCATATGGTTTGAGTCTACTAGATGAAGTCATTGACTCTTCTTTCTGCATTAACCATTAACATCTCTATTAAATCGTTAAGAGTAAATTAATATACTATTCAAAAAGTTTGGGTCATTATATATACTGAGGTAAAATAATGAAGGATAAAGAAAAGAGCACATGGGAATGCATGTATTGGTGCTCTAGTAGGCTTGGGAATGCATGTTTACAGCGCCTAAGATTTATAGTGCGTAGGGTGATATGTGTCCCTTATATATAACGACGTCACTTCCGCAAAAAGTATCCCAACTTCTGAATTTTCAGACTTCAGCACACTAGTCTTCTTCTATTCAGGCACTCCTATTTCTATGTGCTTCTTCAGTACATTTTTTAGTTGCACAATATATGTTGGGAACCATACTTCCACGCTGACTTATAAATGTGCACCGAGTTTAAACTTGCATGCCTTAAGTCCTTGGAAAATTCTTTTGTAAAACACCAAAAATGAACTTAGTTTAAAGATGATTTCTATCTTTTTTGCAAGTTCAATGTCTCCCAAAATAATTGGTAATTCTAATTAGCTTACTGGAATGAGGATTGATGACATGATGAATGTCGTTGGTCATGATTACTTTGAAATTTGTGAAACCAGCCTTCCAAACATAGAAAAATATTTGAAGAAGTGTCATTTCAATTTTCCCCGAAGCACCTATCTAACTTTATATAGCTATGGACATTTGTTGGATGTTAATATTATAGATCTAAAGAACTATGTCCCACATTCTTTGTTTCAAGATTATACCAACTTCTCATCAGTCGATGTTTCTATTGGGGTCTCATTCGTTAATGCTGGGACAGTTGAGAAATATAATATTATGCATCATAGCCTGTGTGCTCTAGATTTGAAGGCACACACACCCAAACTATAGCCACACTGCTATTTATCTAACTTTCGGGATTCTTAGACAGATCAATCCAAGGTTTGGAAGAAAAATTGGGACTTCCTCCTAGGAGGAGGTGTAAAACCAACATGGATGTGGGCATACTGGGTGTGAAAGACACGAACAAAATTTTGAGATGACTTGAAAGGCATTAGGATTTATGAGGCTGTCTAGGTTGGGAAAACCTATGTGTATAGGAATGATTATTTCTTTATAGAATTATTAATATTATGGATCCCAGAGACTAATTCCTTCCATTTAACACATTGATTGGGAGGAATTCGTTTGTGGGGCGTTTACAAGATTTCTGGAGCTCCAGTACATAGAGATATGTATGGTGAGTTTATTCCTCCCAAGGTGACATGGAATGACTCAGAGAAGACACTATATTTGGTTTGTGAATTGATGAAAATATTTAACAAACTCAAGAATACAATAACCATGAAAACTCACACCAGGAGCGATATTCATCCGGAAGAATGGATGGAAATATTTTTGTTAAAGATGAAAGAAAAGAGTCCCACTTACACCCATATGACTAGCTGTTCAAGGGCATAGAAGAGTGGCACTCCTGACACTTTTTGGCCAACATTAGAGAAAGTACAATTCCATAAATGGGGATATAAAATCAACCCCAAAATTCCTGCAAAGATATTTCTGGAGGTTTTCTTGTCCATGTGGCTCAGCATGTATTTATTACCATTCCGAGTTTCCAAAGGAGGTCTGAGGCTGGGATCCTTTTTTATTGCATCTATGTTGGTAGAGAAAAGGATGGTATGGTTGGTTACTTCTATTTTGGCCATTATTTGTAGGATTTTTATTCATATTTACAATGGGATATCTCCATTTTGAATTACAGGACCATTCCATGTGTTGTGGGGATGGATCACTACTCACATCAGAACATATATTGTACAAAATAGAGTAAATGGTTTTTGAAGTTCTTTCTGACCATATGTTCAGAGCTTTTCTGGTATTACACCCTTTTCTTTGAATTAATATGACATCAATACTGGATTGATCATGCATAAGGGTTTCCATTTATTTCATTATGGGAATCCGCCTACACGGCCATTCGTTGATGATGGGACGACTAGTTTGGAATTGATGGAATATATGCTACCTTCCAGAGATGGCATGTTGGCCACCAAAATAAATGGAGAATCATATGTGAGGCCTATGTTCCTTATAGTTTTTCATGCCCATTAAAATTTCTACAACAAAATACTGTATCACCTCTTGTGCATGCAGATTAGAGAAATACCCAATTGTTTCCCGAAAACTATGGTTGTTGACATCTATGGAGAATACTGGGGTAGTATTTAATTTACCTATTGCTGATGTAGTAAGCAGATTGACTATCTAGTATGCTGAAAACTGGGTTGAATCTTACCTTGAAGGGGTATTAAATCGGGTCGTCCCTCGAGTGGGGATAATGTGAAGTAGCTGGAAGGAACTCTGTCGTCTGGAAGATAGTTATTCATTATCAAGTACCCACTTGATAGAATTAGAGGGTGGAGGTGAGGATGCTCAGAATTCATTTAAGAGACATTGTTCCAGATATAACCCCCCTGTCATAATTAAGAGCACCACTCCGTCAGTTTCTACTGAATTCATATCAAGGCAATCAAGTAGCCATCATTTTGAAGAGAAGTGAGTTCCATTTTCTAATCCCTCATCTATGACTATGGGTGTTGGGAAGAAACTCAAGTCAAAGGATGTAGGATCCTCTTCACAGACCGTAACATAAATTCTGAATATATATGACCGAAGATTGTTCAAATATGGTAGAATATGTACTTTGATGTCAAAACCGTGTGGACGGATCTATGTGAAGTACTGCATATTCCAAGAGTATGGGATTTGCGTGCTTCTTCTGACATTATTTTTTAAGGATAATCCCAATGAGGCGAGGAACTACATTCGAGAGCTAGAAATTCTCATATATTCTACTGATGAATCAATTCCTACCACAAAGTGGGTAAAGGAAATGATAGACCGTGGTACCATCGATGGGAATAATCATTCATTATACGAAGAGTGGCATGACTTTGAAGATCCTGAGGATGTAAGTTTATTTTAACTTGAATTATCATCCATTTTGAAACATGAATTTTAGTCAAAGCATTGTTACATAGGAGAAATATCATCTTAACTTATAGTTGGGTAATGGAAAGACAACTGAAGTTCTGCCACCACAGTATATCCCTAGAGGCACTGCACTTCGTGCTACCAGATCACCCTGTGAATCAGGAGAAATATTTCCAGGCCAAAAAGCCATGGAGGAGGAAATAGAAAGGGTATTGGAATCTCTAATACCTATATTTATAGATCATGATGAAATCCATCCTAAAAATAAGAATAAGTAAAAGCACCATAGAAAGAAGGTCATGGAAAAGCACTTTCTTAGCAGTGGTAAGTCTCTATAATAATCATGAAGTTTAGACATTATTCATGAAAAGGTGTTTAAACTTATAATGATTATATGGGATTATTCTATTTCTTCTTTGAAAGAAACAACTGATAAGATTTGAGGAACCGTAGAAGGTGCTGCTGAACAGACACAAATTCATGAAAATCCACTACTTCCTGAAGAGTAATTGAAGCCACAGGAACCAACATTTGTTCCTAGAAGTACTCCAATTCCTGCTATCGGAGGAGAGGAGGCTTCTCGTAAATCAAAAATACATCATAAGGAATCAAATGAAACAATAGATAAATTTTATTCTGTGATACTTTTAGGTGCATCACATGCACCAGAACATCTGGAATCAACTGACATTGACCCCAAAAGTTTTGTTGAAGAACCTACTTGGGGTCAAAGGTTGCCAAAGGAAGGTTGTGATGTAAAGAATCCAAGTGCTCTCACAGATGAGACTAACCTGGGATCTGAGATATCATTGGATGAAATGATTAACATTGTAATGTATTTTGAAGAACTATTAGAACATGTTAATATATTAAATTCATTATAAGATTTTTGAGTTCCTTGTATAGAATCAACTGGATGTGAGTTCTCATTATTAGTCCTGTTAATCTTCTAACGATTAACCTACTAACCATGGTTGGTTGAAATATGCAGTTCCATCTAAAGAAACTATTGCCTTAATGGTACTTGAAGGATTTTTTAATATTATGTTCAATCCCACTATTGAAGATACATTGGATCAGGTGGATCTTGAGATATCATAACTTCCTGATATTCACTCTGAAAATCTTAAGAATATTAAAGATAAAAATCCTCATCTAGTGACATCAAATAAAATTTCTAAAACTGGGAATATTAAGGAGGAGTTTTCTCAAGATGTTGTCCTACATATAGGTCTATCAACATCAACGCCTATATCTAGAGGTGAATCCTTTTCATTAGCCTAAAAAACATTAGAAGGGGATGTTTCCATTGTTCAAGAAGGAATAGAACAAGGAACATCTTTATGTTCATTAGTCCAAGAATATATCCATTCTTATGACAGTGATTCTGAATCAAATCCAAAACAATAGTAGTCTGTTCCTCTTGCTTGTCACAAAGCAAGGCAAAAAATCTAGAATATAATATTAGAGATAACCCTTGAGGAACTTACTACAAGTATTCCACAACTTTCATCTTTGTTTATCATGATAGGATTTAGCGGTTTTTGAACACCGTGAAATTCATACAGTGGTGAAAGAGATTATTCAGAGGAGGGAGTATGAGAAAAATCTTCGACAGGACTTGTTAAAATCCAAACTATAAATCAATATTGAAGAGTCCCAAGTAGTGTTGTCCCGGGATGAAGCTAATCGTACTACAAAGTTGAAGGAACTGAAGTAGACAATTAATGAAAAGCGTGTTCAGTAGCTACGACTTCAACAAGAGTTATATATCATTACATGGGATCTTGACCATCTTCATATCTCATTAGGATAATTCTAGAAGGATATTGAAAAATCTATTGCAGATTCTAGAGTAGCACTTCATCATGCTGAAGAGAGCGAGGTTGGTCACATAAAATAGATTCCCCAGGCAGTAGACGGGGCTCAAGAGGCTGTAAAAAAAATGAGGAATTATTTAGAAGTCCTTTTATAATTTCTGATTTTTTTGATAAGAGAGAGACTCCAATTTTTGGATGCTCCTAAGTGAAAATTTTCATGAATGAAAAGTATTTTGTCTTTTATCATTTTTGTTTTTTTCACTTTCTCTATCTGATTTTGTTTTACCTACACTATTGGGCCCAGTAAGTATAGTCTGATTTTTTCTTGGGTTATATGGACAACCCCACAAACATTATATCTCTGGACATTTTATTTATAAATATTAACTAAACTATAAAAAAATATACATTTAGTGATCTCGGACTCGACTTTTGTTTAATGTTCCCTTTGTGGGTTCTCCATCTGGTGAGTACCATGTCTCTTAGAAGTTCAGAGTCATGCATGTTAGACTATAAAGGACTAGTATTTAGGGTCAAATAACTTTTACCACAAATTTAAAATTATATTCTAAACAAGACATAGCTACTTAGAATCTCTTTTTTATTATTTAGATATTTCCAATGATAATCTTGAGATATGATTTTTATGGTCACCAAATTTAAATCTTATATCAAAATATGGGGAGTCTCTTCAAAGAATGAAGTTACCATTATTTGAAAAACCCGTTATGGGGGCTGTATTATACAGATCCAACTAAGGCATATGCTATATATCCAAATAGTGGCATCTTTTTATTAACAGACCTGTTATGTAGGAAACTTATGCAAGGCCACCTAAGGGCATGTACTACATAGTCAATCCAATGATCTATTTAGTAATTTAATGTTTTTCTACTGATAGACAGGGGAAAATAAGTTTTGGGTGACTCAAGACCACAGTGGGTGGTTTTTCCATGGAAAGGAATCTGAAGAATGAAAGAGCTATTTTATACTGTCATGTGACATGAATAGGAAAACCTTTTCTATAAAAATTTGGTGTATGTGGAATGACTAAAATTTATCAGAAATGGGAATTCATGATATCATATTGTGCAGTTTTAAGTCATGTAGTGAGGACATTGCTATTTTGTAGTTTTAAATCATGTACTGAGGAAATTGGTACTATGAAATTTTAAGTCATGCAGTGAGGACATTGGTACTGTGCAGTTTTAAGTCATGCAGTGCGGACATTGTGTGGCTTTATTATAAGGTCTTTATCTCTAACCAAAGGTATCAAACTCTTCCAATTTCCTTGTAATTTGTTTAGAAATATGATACCATATCCAGGTATGGATGGGAAAATGGTAAACTATGATTTGGGAATTTATGAATCCAAAGGATGACATGGAAAAAGGGCTAAGGGAATTACATGAATTATTTTCTAAGAATTAAGTTACCATTATTTGGCACACCCGTTATGGGGGCTGTATTATATAGAGCCAACTAGGGTATATGTTGCATAGCCAAATAGTGGTATCTTTTTACTGGCAGACCTGTTATATAGGTAACTTATGCAATGCAACCTACGGGCATGGGCTGCATAGTCTAGAAAAAGGGATCTCAAAAATCTAACATTCTACTGCTAAAATCTGAATAATGTTTACGGAGTTTCAAATTTTTCAAAGCATAGTGTTTCGTTTATGTAGAAAGGTACTTGAATATGGAAAGGGTATTTTCAACCAAGATTTCCAAATAATTAAGGGAATAGAACATCTACGAAGGTCTGACCTAAACGTAGGAGGTATGGTATCTTTAGTTTTAGGTCATACAAATAGGACCATAAATGGATGTAGTATATGTTATATGGGCAAGCGAATCCATGGTTATTTTATATTTCATTGAACACATGGTGATGGAAATGTGTAAACCATGGTCTTGAGACTTTCATATCGAGAGATAGATAATTGGACAATTATACCCGAAAGATTATTTTAAAATACAGATTCTTGTATATTGTCATTAATATTTGAAGGGAACAAATCTACAATAACCAATAATGAAGTTTACATTATTTGAAAACCCCATTATGGGGGCTGTATTATGTAGGGAAAACTATGGAATATGCTACATAACCAAATAATGGCATCTTTTGTCTGATAAGACTGTTATGTAGGAAACTTATGCAAGGCCATCACGGGGCACATATTTAATAGTCAAGAAAGATAGTTCTTAAAAATTAGAAAGTATGTCAACAGAAACCGTAAGAAAGATTATGAGGATCTAGAAATATTCAAAATTAAAAGTGTGGAATATAGAAGGGGGTTTTCCTCAATGCTCATGAGAAATATTTAAATCAATATTGGCCATGGGTTTTATTTCCTTTACATATATCTAACATATATGTAAAATGAATACTTTCTATGTCTCCTCTAAATTAATATTGTGATGTGTAGTTTTAAGTCATGCAGTGAGGACATTGATAGCTCCATAAGAAATTGAAACACCTTATTTATAAAAAAAACTCCATTTACCTATTTCATAAGCCTACATGAGCTATGATCGGTGTTAGAAACAAGGAGCAATAAGGGTTTATTTTACAATTTAAAAGTGATGAAAGTGAAGTATAGGTGTGTTATATTTCCATTATGTTTAACATTATGTGGTAAGGATAAAGATAAATTGATGTGAAAAGAAAGACATATTGTAACTGGATTAAGGGACAAATAAAAAATGTCACTAGGAGTCTTTATAGGGTAAGAATCAAGTCATACATAGTTCTTAAAACATTCCCTATACATGTTTGATTCTTATAAAAGGAATAAGGGGGTCTTATCACATGGATGAGCCCAAGATTGAAGATCTGGGCATCTATGTGTATCTCAAATAGATGAGAATCAAGTCGTTCATATTTATTTAAGCAATAATTCCTCAATCCAATCAATTTTGACAAGAATAATGGGTTATTTAACCCATTCTAAGAGAATGGTTAATCTTAAGAAATAAAATTGTATAAGGACCAAATCATATATCTTAAGTGAATACTCTGTATTGATCTGATTCATATACAAGAGGATAAAATAAAATAATAAGATTTTCTGATTATGGCTGGGCCTAAAATTAGAGATTTAGTCGTCTCTATGTATCTCATTGAAAATGATAATCAAGCCATATTTTGTTCTTGAAATAAGGTCCCTATGCGGATCTGACTCAGGTATAAGAAAAAGAGGGACTCATGTGCCACTAAAGAATAACAATGATGTTAATGATGTTTGCTTATGGAATCTTCTAACGTCGAATGGAGAAAATGTTAGTTTTAAAAATGATTTCATACAGTTTAATGTCATGCGATAAGGACGAAGATGATATGACTTTTAACATCATGCATCATAGACACTTATGGTTGTTATGAATTTTAATTTCTTGCCACTAGGATATGGGGGCTGTGCAATTTTTAGTCTTGTAGCGAGGACATTGTACTCTGCAGTTTATAGTATTGTAGTGAGGATAATGGTTTTAACTACACAATGTATTTATTTAAGAATATCTCAGTAGTTGGACTTGTAATAAGCACTACATCCATTGAGATTAAGTCATAAGATCCATTTGAGTATGCCTTATGTATGGAATAAGGTCATTCCCATTTCGGCTCAAGCATTGGAGGTTTATTCCCTGGTATCATTGGAGTCCTAAGGACCATCACCAATTCTCCATGACGAACTGAACGGAGGTGAAATTTCTTGTTAAAAGATCGTGTTATTATGTTCTGATAGTCTTCTCAATGATGTAATGTATGCAATCTTTTCTTATCTAATCATTCCAGAACATTGAACCATTTTTGAGATCTCTCATCAATAGAAAATTGATCGTAGATTGAAACTCTGAGTGAAAAACATTGCATTTCAATTTGAAAAACACCGTCTCTTCCATATACCAATGAATTAGGAGTTTCTTAGGTAGCAGTATATGCAGTGGTCTGATGATCCCATAAATCATTCAAATGTTTATGAAGTCATGATTTCTTATCTTTATCCATCATCATCAAGTGTATATTTTATATGTTCTTGATGAAGGCCTATATCTGCCCGTTGGCCACCACATGATAGCGATATGAATGATTGGATTTAATATTATGTTCATGATATAACTTTTTTACCTCAAGAGAAAAACAATTGGTGCCATTGTCTATCAAAATAGTATGATGGAAACCAAATCTGGTCATGATATTTGTTTTGAAAAAACTAATAGTGATTTTGGCTCTGAATTCTTTGAAAGGTATTGCCTCAACCCATTTAGAGAAGAAGTCAGTAGCAGTAAGGATATACTTGAATTTCTTAGCTGTGGATGGAGGATAATAACCTAGTAAATCCATTCCCTATATGGTAAGTGGCCAAGAGTATTTAGCTATATGTAGTAACTCTGGGGGTTGATGAATAAATTTGGCATGCACATGGAAGGGATGAAATATTTTAGGGAAATTTGTAAAATCTTGCGTCATTGAAGGACAAAAGTATCCAAGCCTTCAGATCTAGTCAGAGAGTCTACGCCCCGACTTGTGGGAACCACAGGCTCCTTAATATACTTATTTCATAACAACTACAGTCTCTTCTCCATCAATACTTCTGAAGAGTATTCCATTAAATTCTCACTTGAAGGGGATATTTTGGTGGTCTAGAATATCATAAAGAGTAAAATTGGTCACTCATCACCATATTTATTCTTTTTCAGCCCTATTCAGTGGAAGTACCCCATTTTGAAGATATTCCATGACGGATGTTCTCCATCCCATGGTATGACCATATGGCTCAAAAATAGGGCTAATTTCATTGATTTTCTCCATTTTGGTTTGAAAAAAAGGTGAGACCACACGACCATGGGATATGATAATGACTGTCTCATCCGGATTTGGATCTTTCAAGGTGGTAGATGCATTAGCCAGTGCATTTACTTGAGAATTTTGTGATTGTGGGAATAAGACAATGTCAGCTCTAAGGGACATTCTTCCATTAACCATTTGCTGTAATCACACAAAGGGATTAACTATTCTTTTCTGATAGAGTATTCCCCATTGATTTTCTTGACTACCAATTCTGAATATCCTTTTACCTTTAAGTGATTCATTTGAACCTAACGGTACAATTTCAAACCTGCGATGAGAGCATGATATTCTGCCTCATTGTTGGTTCCACCTCTTGAAAACAGGAAGGAATAAGAATACACTTCCTTTTCCGGGGGAAAAATGACAATTCCTAACCCAACATTGTTGAGTTTAGGGTTTTTATTCTCTTCCATGTTGTTCTTCTGGAAGAACCATCAAAGTACATTTCCGGTGTTTGGGAATCGTCCTGAATAGAGAAGACTTCTTCATCATGGAGTTCAGTATTTAATGATTTATCTTCCATAGATGGATGCTCATCAAGGAAATTGGACAGAGGTTGGCCTTTTATTCTATTTTGTCGCAAAAACTAGATATCAAAATGTTGTAAAATAACCACCCACTATGCCCGATTCCATGTAAGCATAGGATGACTGAGGATAAATTTGAGTTGGTTATTACGAGATATCAAATGGACCTCATGATGTTATAGGTAGTGATTCAATTTCTAAGCTGCAAAGAATTAATGTAAGAAACACTTTTAAATACTTGAATATTGAGTGTTTGCATCAAACATAGTTCAACTGAGATAGTACATTCTGTTTTCATTCCCAACATCATTCTTTTGGGCGATGGAGGAACCTAGTGATCGCTCTAAAGCTGTCACATAATGAAAAAGTGGTCTTCCTTTAATAGGAGGCATTAAAATCAATGGAAAAAATAGATATTTATTGAGTGTATCAAATGATTCTTGGCCATCTTTAGTCCAATGATAAGTGACTCCCTTCTCTATTAATCTAGTGAAGGGTAAACTTTTTCCTGCCAAATTGGTGATAAAGTGCCGAATATTGACCATGTGCCCTTGGAGTCCTCTTAATTCATTCAAATTTTGAGGAGGTGACATGCCAAGGATTGATTTTGTTTTCTTAGGATCAACATTTATGCCATGATGACATACGACAAAGCCAATAATATTTCTTGAGGTTTCCTCAAAAGCACATTTCAGGGGGTTCATCTTTAAATTATGTTTCCGAAGTTTATGGAATATAGTCTCTAAATCAGACAAGTTATTGGAATGTTTTCAGGATTGGACCACCAAATCATCCACATAACATCAATAAACTTCCCTATGAAGGGTTTGAATATATGGTGCATGGAAGGTTGGTATGTTGCAACTATATTCTTTAAACTAAAGGGAATTACTCGATAGAAAAACACACCTTGAGGAGCTCTGAAGGATGTGGATTCTTCATCATCTTAGGCTATACGAATTTGATTATAACCAAATTATCCATCCATGATGGAAATATTTTCATATCCAGTTGTTTCATTAATTACAAGCTTTGTAATCGGAATTGGAAAAATCAACTTTAGGAAAATGCTGGTTAAGATCTCTGAAATCAAAACAGACTCTAATTTTCTAATTCTTATTTTTCTTAGGGACGATGTTGTCCAGCAATTTAGGATATTGAAAATCCCTGAAGAAGTTATCCTTTATAATCTTATCAACATCATCTTCAATTTTAGAGGCATGATTTGGGCCTGTTCTTCTTGTGGCTTTCTTGAATCCACAATGTTCTTCTGAAAAAACCAAATGATGCATGTCTACATCTAGATTAAGACCATGAATTTATGTATAATTCCATGAAAATATATCTTAATGTTTCTTTAGAAATGAATTATACACCTCTCTCTATTCAGAGGTCATGGCTGCAATAATTAGAGTTGGGCATGTATTTTCTTCTGTACACGGGTTTATTTCTCTGTGCTCATCCACAGTGGTAGAGACACCATCCTCAAATGCCAGAGGGGAATCCCTAAGATATTCATCTTCTTATTCATTAGTTGTTACCTCTTCTATTTCCACTTTCATAGTATATGATGAAGAAAAACTCCCAAAGATAGAGGAGGAGTCGGTATTTGAACTTCCTGATGAAGAGGCCACCATATCTGACCCTACTGATGACGAAGGGTCTTCTTGGGGTAATAAACTGAAGATGATGGATTTGGAATCCATATATTTGTCTTCTGATAGAATTACTACAATTTATTCTACTCTGATTGACGAAGTAGAGGCATGTTGTAGTTCAGAAGATGAAATGAAACCATCTCCATTTAGGCTTCCATAACTACTTGGTGAGTCACTAATCTCTCAATATGGTCATGCTCAGTTGCCACAATTGACATTATGGAAGTTATTGGACATGTTCTTGGATTTGGTTTTACCCATTCAATTTGATTTAAGGGTAGCACATAATCTATAGTCAATTGTATGAATGGTTTTGCGGGGATATATTCTAGTCCATTCAGAGCATTATCTCTAGTTATTTCCTTTTTCATGGACTTCTTCCCTTTTATGTGATAAAACCCTGCCTCAATGTATTGAGAATCACATGTTTTAAATAGATCTTTGTCACTGTACAATTTCCTGGTTTGACCATTGAAAAGGTACATAATAAATTGGTTGTATCACGAACGTATGGCTGAATTTTGATGCATCCAAGGCCTTCCAAGTAGAATATTGAAGGCAATGTCTTGGAGAACAACAATGAAATATGAATTAGACATAAGATCTCCAAACTGAGTTTTGAGTGTAATCTCACCCAAAGGTTCTTGCTCATTCTTGTCATATCCTTGCAACATTAAAGTGGAAGGATTGCAGTCATATTTAGTCAGGCCAAATCGACAAAGTGTTCGAATATGAATGAGGTTGACTCTAGAGCCATTATCAATGAAGGCTCATCGGATGTTTATATCATAGACCTTGACAAAAAATACAACGTTCTAATATGTTCATGTACAACATCTTCTTCATCTTCTTCTATAAATTTTATGACTGTAAGAAATTCTACAAGATCATTATCTATATGGAAAACCTCAGAAGCAACAACTTTGGTTTCAAAATCTTGAGGAATTGAAAAAGCATCAATGAGTACCTCTCGAAGATCTTTTGAAATATTAAAAGGATAAAAAATTGATTACTTGGCCGGTAAATGGGCCAATTATTTCAAGACATCATACTTTTGGTCCAAAGGTCTAAGTTTCCCAGCATGGAGATGCAGTTTTGCAGGTGCAATGGAAGTTGATGCTGCTGATGTAGCTGTATTTTGTGTTGGAGCAGAAGCTGTAAATACTCCTGACATTGGTAGATTTGACTAACTAGATCTATTCACTTATTGAGAAGATAATGGTGTGTCTTCTAATCGGTCCTCCAAAATAGTTGTGTCATAACAAAACTTGTCTTTCTTGGAAGAAACACCTAGTTCTTGTTGATCCCGCAGAAGGGATCTTCCATGAGTTTCGACCACATATATGGTTCAAGAAGGGGTATAGTTAAAATGGTGGTTTCTAGAATTCCCACATCTTCCCCTCTATCATCAACCTTAGCCTCTTCCCATGGATCCACAATTCAGTAAAAGGAATTCTGACTCATTATAATAAGAATCACCATTGGCATAAGGATCCATTAAATGGATAATGTTAACAAAACCAAACATCAATTCTTCATCTGATGAATATTCTTCATGATAGGTTATTTCAGGTTGTGTCGTTTGGAGATGTGGTGCCCATGTTTTTGAAACAAATCGCATGGAATATTCTAGGGTCAAGGACAACTTTGGCCTTAATGTGAGCCCATATTCTTTCGAATGCTCTTTGTTCTTATGATCACTTCCCTTCTTTGAGGAACGACTTTTTGATGAAGGTTCTTTTACTATGGATGAAGTGGTGGAAGACACAATTGGTTGTTTCAATAGTCTTCATAAAATGGCATGAGTTTGGTTGATCATTTTCCAGATCATCCAATCATCATATTTCTGCACATTTTTACTTTTGACTTCTTTCCATTCGCCTTCTCCCTCTAGATCATTAGTAGTAACACATGCTACATGAGAAGATGAATTTTTTAGTTTCACTTGTATAGAGTCTATAATTTTTTGCAGGATGTATTTGAAAACAAAACACTCTTGAATTGGATATCCCACCATCTGGTGAAAGGGAAAATAATTCAGAAGATATTCATCTCTTTCTTTATTTGGTTCTTCATCCATGGAAACAAAACCAAATTGTTTTCCAGAGAAGAGAAAAAATAACCAGTAACTTGGTCATTCTAGATGGAATAAATTTTACTTTTTAATTCCTTAAATTTTTTCATCCTTTGATCTCTTTGATCATCTTGACTAGGTGGTTGTTTCTGCTGATGCTTAGGAGGAGGAGCCCTTTGGTATGATGAAGGTCTTGAGATAGAACCATGTATAGGTGCATGCTTGAGTGTAACTGTAGTAGATTATTCTTTCCTTATTCTCCTTCCAAGAGCTAATAAAATTACATGAGATATGTCCTTAGATTCAATAATATAATCTTATATCTATTGAAAAATTGAAGTAATGTCTTGAAACCCTCTTGTATATTTAACAGGGATCTATGGTGTGCATAACTCCTCATGTAGATTGGCCACAAATATTGGTAGTAATTCTTCTTGGGGATGTGATAGACTTATGAAATATGTTAATCCTTTCCATAATGCAATGAAATATGAAACTATTTCATTATCCCTTTGTTTACAATTGGTAAGATCAAAAACTGTCATCTTTGGTAGCGTTGAGCTAAATAGAAGAAGGAATTTCTGACAGAGATATTCCCATCTAGTAATTGATCGAGATTATAAACTTGTATACCAGATAGAAGATGGTCCTTATAATGAATGCACAAAACACATAAGCTTTACTCCTTATTGTTATTGAGAAGTTCCCATCATGGGATCACAATGAGAATAAAAATGTGTTATGTGTTATTCCAGATCTATTGAACCATTAAAGATTGGGAATGTGATATTCACAAAATTTGGTGGGGGAGGAATAGCATCCACCCAATCAGGGTAAGCTCTCTTTTCCAGATGAACTGGTGCATGTTGTTCCTACATAGCTTCTAGTTGAGTTTTTAATGCTTCAATTATGTTTATATGCATTTGGGGAATATCCGGATGAGTTGGAACCTGTGTAGGTAAAGCTACGGGAGCTTAAGCTGGTGCAACGATCGGTAAAACCACTGATGGTGGTGCTGATATTTGCCTTGGATAACCCATGGGAACATTCCTATAAAGATGTGTTGGATCCTGCCCTGATTATGTACCCAGTGGAGGGAATTCATTATCCACATCTGTAGTTACTAAAAATCATCTTTTGTAATGAAATCCTACATGATTTTCAAGTTGAGGACCTACCTAGGGAGTACATCTTGAAGAAATGCGGCATCGAAGTAACTATGTATTTAGTCTTTTCAACTCCATCATTTCCTCTTCTTGCTGTGAAAATATCTCTTCAATCAAAATAGATTGACCTTATCCAATAAAAAGTGATATGCAATATGAATTTTTCCTTTCCAATTATATGATGCCTTTCAAAGGTGTGGGAGTTAGTTATTTGAAGGTATACCTAGATTCTGGGTAAGCCTCTGATTTCAGGTACACACACCTTCTTCATTTGCCTCAGTGTTTACCATATTATGGAAAAGAACTTCTTCTTCTAATTTCCCTAAATTGGAATCATTTTTTGGGGGATCTTCTGCAATGGTGTTAATGGAATTCACTGGCACATAATGCATTGATGACATTCTGTCAGTATTTTTGTTAGATCATCTCCCTCTGTATATTTCATGAGATTTTGTTCTGCTATATGATAAATTCCTGAGAACTATTTGAAGGAAATTAAGCTGAAGGGAATCCTTAGATTGGTTAATTTTACACTTTCCTTGTGGCTTCTTCCCTACTTGTGAGAAAACTGACTTCCATTGAAGAGAGGATTGCATATGTGAAAAAACCTCCAACCCTACAAGATGGGTCTGTTCCTTCTCTTCTTCTTAGAATGTGGGAACATTTTTTGATGAATTATAAGGTTGAGTTAAATGAGCCCCCAGCCTTGTAGACTGGGGTGATTCTTGAACTGCTATCATTGAAATTCATGGAACTTCCCTTCTGATTTTGCAAATTTTGGTTCAGAAATTAGCTGGGTGCATTATCTGACAACCACTCAAATCACCTGTTTCAGAAGATTGATTGTCTATTTCAAACATTTTCATTCTCTGACGCCTGACATCCTCTAAGCGGGATGCCTACTCAAGATTCTCATATTCTTGACGTAAAATTAACTCAACAACTTTTTTTCTTTGGGCATGACTCTAATGAGATCTGGTTGAGGCTTCTTCTTGAGCATAAATTCGATTACATACAAACTTTATTGATTTTAGCCGATAGTGGGAAATAACATTGCATGAGGCCACTTTTGGCATACATTGATGATTTTGGAGTGCAGTGAAATTAAAAGCTTCATGTACACCCCATACTCTCATACAAACACTAGATGGGGAATTATAAATTAACTGGTGTAGCCTCTTTAGAGCATTGATGCATGCACATTGAAGGATTATCTGCTGTTTTTCAACCATTAGATGTTTGGAAACTGAGAGATACGCCATGTAAATTTTCATTTCAATCCTTGTATTACCTTTACAAGATTTTGATATTCATCATATGGTAATACTTTGGTTTTTAAATGATGAAGAGTCTTCCAAAAACTGAGGTGGATATCAGGAATGAAATCCTTTGTAATAAATTCTAGAATGTTATGATGAGAAGTGTCCAATGACCAGAACATGAATGGTACATATCCCTTAACTAATTATTTCCTCATGTTTAACACATCTTCATCATCATTCACTAGTGATTTCTGCACTTGGTCTGACCAAAGTGGATGCTCTGTATTAGAAGACAAATGACCCAAGGGAGGTTCGGAGAATGACCATTACCTTAGGATATCTTCAGGTTGATAAAGTGTTTCACCTATCAATGACAAGGCATCAGACATGACTGACCTTATGTTTGCAAGTTCCTCGAGATAGGAGGGCTTTCTCATTTCTACATTGTTAACTATAGAATATTTTTGACAATGAAAAATACTACTACAGAGATGACTTTCACAGTGAATGAATTCATGGGGAGGATCACCATGATGGATTACAGCACGAGATAAATATTCTTTCTCCTTGGTCTACAAGCCACACAGAGGGTTTTCGGGGCTCTCATCCTGAGATAGGCACTCTGGATTGACATAATTTTCATGAAGCAAATATTCCAGATGAAGTATCCACTGGGGAACTTCAGGATTAATACTACCACTTTCATAATTTGAAAATGGGAGGGTAGACTCTTGAGATGCAACAGATAAATGTCTTAGGGATTCAATAACCCCAGCATTAAGAGGAGCCAAATCAAGGCTTGAATCATGATTTTCCAATAGTTCATGGTGAGACTACTTCTTGGATGTTCTATTATACATAGTTGGGGCCACTTTCTGGGAAAAGTGGTTATCATGGGAAGGTGTATGTGCCTGCCTTAGATTGGTTACCAAAACTGACTGATTTCCTCCAGTTGGAAAGGGTGTATGTACCCAATATTGTTTTCTGTATGATATAGGGTAGTATTCCCCATGACCCTTTTTGACTGGAACAGAGGTGTGTATCTGCTCCGGGATCGAATGTCGATGTTTCATCCCATGTGTGGGGACTAATTTATGTGTCTGCTACATTGATACTACAGTAGTGGTTGTTATATTGTTCTTGCATGCTTCCAGAATATGGGTAGGGATTAGTTTTTTCCCTTTCACAATTGATAAGATATTATTGGTGACATCAATGAACGAAATGATAATATAAGTCCATTCCATTTCTATAGTAGGTGTATATTTCTACTCAATTCCTCATTTTCATGTCAATGGAACATGACCGTACTCATTTATGGGGGTAGAGAGTCTGGTATGCCCCAGATTTATCACCGGAGCTTTCCGAATGACTTCTCTTGGTACTTCTAAATGAGACTGTTGGAAATCATGATGAACATTGGTAGGAGTATGTGCCTGTTGGCTATTTCCTTTTCAGTATATTTTATGAAATTCTTTACATTATGGAAGACGAGACTGCTGACAGAATTTGTGTTTTTAAACAGTTGAATGTTTCTATTTACTAGTTGCCACCACATAGGATTGATGGACTTCATTAAATTCAGTCAGACGAACCTGCTGACTGGATGATAACTTGTAAGTAGGTGTATGTGCATGTTCACAGTCCTACAATGGGTTTATATGGTGGGATTGATGGGTTTTTGCCAGAAGAGTCAGCTGGTTACTAAAATTAGGATGGACGGGTGTATTTTCCCATTCATTGTTTTCTCCCTATTGTCTGGACATTGTCCCCGGAGTTTCGTCATGCATGACCAGGTCTGAGAGACCTGGGCCGAACGTCCTGAGGAAACACCACCATAATGTTGGTTGTTCACTACTTAGGGATTCTTCTGGAGGCGATTGCTGGTGGGAGTCTTCAGGGAAGGACTTCTGCATTTTTGAATTCAGGCCTTGAGTGACCTCTTGACCCACTTCCATGTAGTATAGAAGGGATTGATTGCTGAGTTATGGGGATAAGGACACGAAATGGTTGAAGATGGTGGTTGGAACCATCTGCTTCTTAAACAAAGGTCATCATTGGCTAGATGATTGAGGATTGTTATTAACCTAGAGGGCCTGTCAGGCAGCCTCCAAAGTCCGAATTTTACTGTGGTAATGATACTCCATTACAAGAACATTAGAGACCCAGAATTGATGATGTGGGGTTGGTGATGACACCCTTCCCGTGGATGGGGATCTAGCTTGAGCACCAGTCAAGAAGTTCACAGATGTTGTCTTGATGAAATTTATTTTGGAGTGAATGGTAATTATTAAAAACCTTGAAACAACAACAAACTCCATTAAACCATCATCTCTATTTTTAAATGGATAGATGCATGATTGATTTCGTTGTTTGGCCTTCCATTATCAATTGATAGGGGCCTAAAAGGTGGGTAAAATTATTAACGTGGCTAAGTATTCACATGAGGTTCACCATTTTTGTTTCGTAGTTCCTTGAAATATGTTTTCAAGTTGTAAGAAACACTGCTTCCAGGCGGTTTCCATTGGATTTATTTATGGAACCACAAACATCCAATAGTTCATTATCCAAAGGAGTCCTACTTTCCAAAGGCTACAGTTCGTTATGTTTTAACGTCACAATACATAAGAACTTGCATTGGTTGAGATGATTGGAGGTTGGACTCATCACACCCCTTTGGGGGGATTTATTGTCTACTCCAGGAATCACATTGTAAATTTAAGATATTTTCATAAATGCTTATTAATTAACAAAGTATTACATACGCTTCCCTTGGAATTTTCAATCACTTATTAACATATGTAAATTTAGAATCATCAATATGTATTCATGGTCCTTTATTAATGAGGATATCCATATGTATTTGAGTTTATCCATCAATAGTATCCTCCCATATACTATATAGAGGTTATTTTGACCATAATTATAATGATACTAGTTTTTAATCCACTCAGTGGGGCACTCTAGAATTTACTGTCATCCAGGGAGATGAAGGTTTGTTTTGATCTTGGGATTGTGCCAAAAAAGGGATACCAATGTATCCTTATGAAAAGAATATGAACCCTCGTAGTTTGGTGCCAATGAATGGGACACATCAATCCTTTTATGGTCATGTGGTAAGTAACTAGCCATATTTCTTAATGTCATGTGGTATTGACATCTAAGCGGAAAATTCATAGTTAATATCTGGTGTGGGACTTATGCTGAAGTAGCCCAAAGAACATGGAAGGGATATGTGTTTCCAATTAAGATTAGACAATGTTGGGAATAAGGCCCAAGGAGAATAAAGTTTATTTAAAGTGTTGGTTTTGAACCTCAAGAAGGATTCCTACATATCCCAAATGGATGAGAATCAAAGGCCACATAGTTCGATAAGTCTCATAGGAGAGTATGGTCCTTTGAGAGAAAATCAGTTTGGGCTTACTTCATGAAAATGATGCCTTGGTGATTTGGGGGATTAATTTGGGGCTTATTCCTAAAGTGATTTCCTAGATTAGTGAAATTATGCTTGGATTCCTGAAGAGGATATCTGGTGAGCTCGGGCCATGAGAAGGATGTCTACGTATCCCAATTATGGGGGGAATTAGAGTTCTCATTGTTCAATAAGTCTCATAAGAGAGTATGATCTCTTGAGAGAAATTAGTTTGGGATTACATCTTGAAAAGAATGCCTTGGGGATTTGGGGGATTAATTTGCGGCTTATTCTTAAGAAGGATGTCCAGATTAAGGAAATTAATGTTGGATTCTTGATAAGGATATTCGGTGAGATCGCCTAAAACAACAGTTTCTCTCAAGGGCATCCTAGACATTGGCGGTTCATGGGAGAAGAATATTCATCTGGTGGAGTTCACCTACAACAACAGTTTCAAGGAGACCATTTAAATGGAACCATACGAGGCTTTGTATAGTAGGCCATGTCGATCACCCTTATGCTGGATGGAGGCAGGAGAGGCATCTTTGATGGGACCTCGTCTTTTTTAGGAGACTTCAGAGCAGATAGAAATGATTCGGAAGAGGATGGCTATGGAACAGTCTCGACAGATGTATTATGCTGATCAGTGGAGACGACCTCTAGAGTTCGAGGTCGGGGATCAGGTTTTCCTGCATGTTTCACCGAGGATGGGACACAAGAGGATTCAGAGGCAGGGTATGCTTTCACCGTGGTATGTCGAGCCGTTTGAGGTTTTGGGTCGGTCGCCTGTCAGTTGCAGAAACCCCAGAGGTACCAAGCCATGCACGACGTCTTCCATGTCTCTCGGCTGCGACGTTACTTTTCAGACCCGCCTCATGTCTTTCAGTCTGAGGAAGTTGAGCTTGAATAGGATGCATCATTTGAGGATCATCCCATCTAGATTGTTGATCGCAGTACGAAGGTTCTCCATGGGTGTTCTGTCCCTCTTGTACGGGTGCTATGGCAGCATGGGCGAGTACAGGATGAGACCTGGGAGAGGGAGGCCGATGTACAATCGTAGTGTCCAAATCTATTCAGGGTTTCTTCATCTACGTCTCTCTAGGGAAATTCATGGAGGAATATCTTTAAGGGGGGAAGATTTTAAGAACTCGGATCTTCGTTTTAGGTACGCCTTTCCTTTTCTACAGTTTTTTGAGAAAAATAAACTTTTTGGAAATTTTTGAAGTACATGTCGTGTACTTTCTGACTGCACGTCGTGTACTCCTTTTCCGCTCAAAGCCGTGTATTGGCCGTGTCCAGGCCACACACACGGTGTGTAGGGGTGACGTGGAGTCCAATTTTGGTGGAGTATGGAAAAAACTTGTACACGCCATGTACTTTTCTTTTTTTCATTTAATGGATTGGGGTCGTGACAAACCGAGGAAAACATCTTCTTATCCAGCTTGTTCGTCTGAGAGCGACCCGTACAACCGGATCTTCCTCGAGCCCACATTCCTCTTTCCAATCTCGGTTCCAGCCACCGTCAATTGCGTTGGGATCGCTTCAGTAAGATCTCTCTTCTTATTTAGCCTTGTTCCATGGTTCCTCCTCGTTTTCATGTTATCGTGGTTTATGTATTTTAGAAAGTTTATCAGTTCTACGACATTCTAAGGAGATTCTGTCATCGTTGTTCACGTATGTCGATTCCCTATCATCAAGGTGGGTGGTTTGTTCCTTTCTGTAGAATGTCGATGAGTATTTTGTGAAAATTCCACCAATACCATTGAACGGGGTATTGCGTGTTCTTGTTTTTTCCTTTTTGTATTGCCTGATTTTCTTGATTGCTAGAGTAGATGTTTTTCTTGTGATTATGGTAGTTGTTACTATACTCTGGATTTTTTCTATTCTTGTTCTACCTATTTGGCATTTTTCCAGTTTCCATGCCTAGTTATTGGACAGTAGAACTATTGCTTTGTTATACTGTTGTGCCTTAGATTGATATCCAAGTAGTTCTTGAGGTTTACATGGACAATGCACGTGCACTGAGCATGTTTTATTAACACACACGACTATGAGAACCTAGTGTAGTAGACAATAGGTAAAATTGACGTAAGGGCTTCTCCAGAGTGTCTTTTAATACGACGCGAGACCACAGGGTGAATTGACATTAAGTGTTTCTCAGAGAGTCTGTAGTTCCTCAATGTGGGCCACAGGGGGAATGAGACATTGAGTGCTTCCCCAGAGAGCCTTTAGCACGATACGAGAATATAGGGGGAATTAGCGGTGAATGCTTCCTAAGAAAGTCTACTCTTAGCTGAACCAGAGGGGTGAGACGGTTTGTGCCTCCTAGAGGGTTGCTAGTACTTCTAGGTTGAAACATAAAGGTTAGGCAGTGAGAGCTACCCAAAGGGTTACCTGTTTTCATCTTGTGGCTCGTTGTTTACTTGTGTACATTAAATGATAGAACTGTGGATTGTAGCAGTTGTGTGCTTTTCTATTTACTGCTTCATACACTCTTACTTGCCTTGTATTCATTGACTGTTAGGCACAAATCTTTGGTTTATTGCCTACTGGGATGGTATATCACTCCCTATTTGTGCCATGATTTTGGGCCCAAACAGACTATATTGTTGCAGGTATAGATAAGGACAGGCGCCCTTCTACCTTAGGGGTTTGACTTTCCGGGAGCTGGGAGCATGGGACCGAGCTGAGGCTTGCGATGCGGATGAGTTTTTCACATGTTTTTATTTTACAGCTTCTTTAGTACTTGCATTCAGTTGTATTTTAGAATGTTGGTTTGTTTACTGCTTCCTATAGACATCTGTACCATGTTGCATCATTATTATTTTATACATTGATTCCACTATTCAGTTCAGTTGTTGTATGTTGTTTATTTTTTCCGCTATTGTTTCTAGTTGTTCTTCCACTGTATACATTACCGAATGAGGGAATAACTTCCCCAACGAATCACCAAGGCTCTCACTGCTAGTCGGCAACCTCTAGCATTTGGGGAAACATGCTTGAGGTCATGTGGCGAACCGGGTACAAGGAACCCATAGAGGGGCTCTGGATTTGGGTTGTTACATGCACCAATAGAGTTTTGGCTAGTCTAAGGTGACCCGAAACTCATGGCTTTGAAAATATTGATTTTTATTCATGTATTTTCCCTCTTATCTTTCTAATGGATTCCCTTTTTCAATTTTTAGACAGTTTGATGGAATAGAATTTCAACACATATATAAGGATTTCCTTCAAAGGCATTGAGGAAGTTTTAGAATTGAAAGTGAAAAGTTATCTCTATTTTTTATTAATTTTTTTCATTTCTTTGGTTCCTTCAATGAGAAAATTAATTCCTTCAATATAAAATGATTTAGACCATTTAATAGGAAAATTAATTTTTTTGGGAAGGAATGAATGTTTTAATACTTTCTCTTATAAGGTATATAAGTAGTTAATATTATAATTATAGGTTTTACAATAGCCTCTAATAGTGCAGTGATAACTCAAATTGATAATAAGAATATAGAGATGTATATAAATTTAAGTAATTATATCTTAAAATTACCTCCAAATAAATATATTACAAAGTTAATGGTGATAAATTTTGAAAGATAAAAATAGTAAAAGATGAAAATAATTGATAAATGAAATTTTAAAATAATGACCGAAACAATTCTATACTATAATGCCCAATTTAAAGATATTCATATACATGACGAAGAATATATGGATGATTTCATTATTAGAATTAATGAGAGTGTGAAAAATATATAATTTTTTAAATAAATTCTTTATGATTTAATAACAATAAATATGTTACCTTATATCTTTATAAATTAATTAATGGTAAAGTTTTACAAAATAGAGATAATCTTATGAATACATTTCATCAGTGTGAGTTGCACATATTTTTAGTGGCATATAAAATGAGGAAAGCTGGATATTTTATAATTAAAATAAAAAAATAGTTAGTCTATTTTAAATCCCTATGAAATGTAAATCCATTAATGTAATTCAAGAAAGTAGTTGATTGTTTAGATTAATATGTATATGTTTATGCATATTTTGAAAGGATTATGTCATTTATATCATGTTTTTTTTTTGAAAATGGAGAGATAAATAACCTAAAACATTTCTTATAAAGAATTTTAAAAATGGATAAATTATTATTTTTTGGGAAATTATCAAGATTTTAAGGAAAAATTTAGTGAAGACCATGTTGCGTTAGTGAATAAGTTATCTTAGTAGAAGAAATTGATATTTAATAATAAAATTTATCCTTTTATGGAAAAGTTATATAAATTTTATAAATTCAAAAATAAGTATTATTTTTCAAATATGGGGGAACAGAAATATGAGAATAGTGAAGAAGAAGAAGATTCAATATATAGGGATCGAGGTAAAATATTATTAGTCTCTAAGTTGTAAAATGAAGGAAAAAATATTAGAGGACAAAAAGAAGAAATAGAAATGGAATTTAAGATACTAAACCAATTGAAGGATAATATCTTGAAAATAACTATAGTTGATAGGTGGAACCGTATGTTATGTAAGTTACCTCATATACTATATGTTTTTTGTAAATTCGAAGGTAAAGAAGGATACAATTTATGAAAGATATAGAATGTCTAAGTGTATCAAATTTCAAGATGAAGAAGTCTAATGATGCACTAAATGTGAAAATAAATAAATAAGGAAATTCATGACTTTTAGAAAAAAAATTATTTGGGTCTTAAGACCAATTGAAAAAGACAAAGTTTACTTTTTACTTTTTTTGCATGAAGCTGGTGAATAATTGATGAATAGTGAGAAGACTAGTGAAATGTACAGGAATGTTAGATATCACCCAAAAAAAATTTATTATATATATTCTAAAATTCAGGAAGTTATCGTGAATAATACTAAGGGGAAAGATATGTGAAAGGAGAAGAATAATGTTTCTCTGCATAGTGAATTCTAGAATTCAAAAAAATATTAAAATGGAAACTTAAAGCTGAAATAATGTACAAATGTTGAGATGCAAAATTCAAGAGTAATTTTTTAAATGTTGGAGAATAGTTTAAAAATAACCCACAATTTTGTTTTCAAAAATAGAATAAAATAAATATTTTAAAAGTAAAAGAAATGGAAATTTAATATTTTTCATAATGAGAAGTTTTTTCTTGAAGATTTTCATTTTTTGGATACTTTTGGTGTTATTATATATATAGTCATGTGTTGAGGATTTTTTTGCTTAAATAAATTTATTTTAGTAATTATATGATATTTACTATTTAATAATATATGGTGAAAAAATCAACTAAAGAAGACATATTTGAAAAGAAGTTGTGAATATAGTAGTTAAATGAAATAATGTAAAATCTAGGTCCTTTTGGATTTGTAAAAATTCAGATATTTGAATTTTTTTTTTACAGAGGGGTTCATATTTTTAACTAATATTCATATTAAGAATATTGTATTGGGTGATGTTTTTTATATATTTTTAGGTATGGTGATTGTAATAGCCACATTGGTGGAAGTCAGAGCAAGAATGGGTGGCCCTGAAGCTGTTTTTATTATAGGTGATACACCATAGAGATCACTAATCCATGATTGAGGGAGTCATTCATAGGTGATCATGGCACTAGACCATTTTGGAGGGTGTAGCACCTATTGGTCTGGGAGCCTGAGGGACCCTACGATATCATTGTTGCCCGTATTTGGCTGTCTTAGTTGGTGTTTTTTCCATTGGAATTTCCCCTAGTAGAAATGGTGATGGGAAAAATTACAAGGATAAACATTTCACCAAGAATAGTTCTTGAGGGATGCCACCTAGAAAAATTGGGAGGATGAGATTATTCAGTTGGGGTATGAGGGTTCAGCATGGATCCTAGAATATGACGGGTCCTAGGGGTTGCATGGAAGTGCATGATGGTGTGGTTGAAATCATGGGGGGCCTACCCATGTATGTTAATTTTGTGAAGTTTTAATATTATTGTCTTTGATCATTTATGGTTTTGGTCTCCCACCTCTATTTTCCTCACTCATTAATGATTTCCATGAGGGCTCTCCATCTCTTCCCTCTCATCCCCCAATGATTGCAGTGTTATTATTGTGAGTTCCACTTTGATTCTAGGTGAGGTCTCTTCATCTTCCTTCATTATTCTAACCTCTTGATTTATTTGATTTTAAATATTCTTTGAATAGGGTGTCTTTAATGATTTCACCAAATCCTATTATAATTTCATCATTATAATAAGACATTTTCTTATCATAGATAGAGGGTGTCATGGGGGCTGCAAGAATTTCATTCAACCGTATTTTTATTTTGGTACATCACTGGATGAATTTTTATGGATTTTATGATTAAATAAAATAAAATTTATTATTTAATTAGTGTTGTTACCATCATCATAAATATATTTTTATTATGAAGAACTTTTTAGGGAAAAGTGGAAAACCAGAAAGTACAAAAACATTAAGGAATCACATAAGAAGTGGCCGAATCTTCAAATTAAAATTTAAGTATTTTAGTGTGGTATATTTGGTTTTTTTCTTGATCAGGTCTATAGAGACTTCTATGGAACTTCCTTGGGTGGTTAGACATTGTTTTTGTTGATGAGATAAACCATTGAGTTTTATGAAACTGTGCCAAAAATGAATAAATTGTGAAATTAAATATAATTGATATAAAGAATTGATTATTGAACTTTAAATCATTTATAATAAATTATTAGTTATAAGAATTGAGTAGGGACCTCCGAAGGTGATTTAAGGATTTGAGAAGATTAGGCAGTGTCCTATATTACTTGAAAAGTGAAAAATGTGTATGAGTTAGTGTTACCTTAAGGAAACCAATTTTTTATTATGATTTTTTTATGTATCATGTTATATAAAATATGACTACCCTGGGAAATTGAGTTATTTTATTTAATTAAATAGTTTGATTAAATGAAAAATCCTATGGATATCATGTATATGTCAGGGGACCTGATGGATCCTTGGACACGTTTTGAGACCTTAACCATCAATGACTGAGAATGAGATTATAAATGAGTATCATGTGGTAACAGGATCCTATAGGGGAATATATGTGGTTATCGAGATATAACATCCCTTAATTTAGGTTCCTTTTGTGGCCCTCCCATAAAGACGATTTCTTGATAAATATGACTATCCCACATTGGAATTAATGTAACTATAATAAATTTTATTACTTTTAGTATTATTTCTTAGATATAGGGGAGATAATTCCTCCATCACTATGATATAAGAAGTTGTGTGGGTTAGTCCTTGGTGGATTGATGATAGCATGTGTGAGTAGATAGATATAGTATGGCCTTGGGATGCAAGATGGAAATTATTCCATCCTTTGAGACCGATTCCAGAAAGGATTCCCTTATGAGGATATTGAACCCATAATATGATTACAATAAGGGTGAGGGACATTATTCCCTTTGAGTGATGGGATGTGCCTATGATTTGAAATTTAGATTAAGGATCCCATGTAGGGTGCTTGAACTATAATGAGACCTAGGGGCCTCAGTCGGTGAACAGTGTTCCTGATATCCTTAGAGAGGGGTAGAGTAGGGGATCATGTATCATTGATTCAATATGAAACCATAAATACATGTAATTGGTTCTGGTAGTATAGTTTTTATGATTTAAAATCTATCCAAGGAGATATGTGATAGGTTCAAGAAAGTTTCCGACCATTGGGGTTTGACATAATGTTCAAGGGTGGATGAACCCTTGAGTATATGTGTAGTTTCCTATTATGTTTTGGGGAGTATGTTCCCCAAATTATATTTGATATATATATATATATTTATTTAGGACTTGTGATTAAGGGTTTGAGAACTATGGGTGGAATATTTACCTCAAGTAATGGAAGTCCCATACTTGGTTGAGGGTAGGGGATGTGACCTACTCTTGGTGGGTTACATTTCCTATAGTTATAGGATAAAGGATCCCCTAGATGATTGTTTTATGTTTCAAGAATGGGTATATTTCCCCTTGAGTGGTTTGTTTTGTTACAGGGATGGGTATATTTCCCCTGGGTGGATTATTATGTTATGGGGATGGGAATATTTTTACCCGGGGGTATGATTTGTGCTCAGAGACACTCAATAACTAGATAAAAAAGGTTTATTTTATCCAAAGTGTCATATTATAAATTTAGGATTAATGGTGATTATTTTATTTACACTTTTATATTTTATTTAGTTATTCATCTGATCACATCACATGCGCATTCACTACTTTATTGGTTTTGTTTGTGACCATGTTGGTGGTTCCCTAACGAGTTGTACTCACAACCTTTTTAGGTTACCATAGAACATGTTCCCTATGTAGACTTAATTTATTAGAGAATTTGGTTGAGTAGAGCTATAGTTTATATTTTTAATAAGGATAAATCAAACTTAGTTAGATAATATGCATGAGGTATGAGAAAGATATAATAGTAGATAAATTTTTACAATCACTTTATTTATTTAATTTAATGGATTGTGATCATCCTAGTGGGTAATTAGTCATGTATGTGAGAATGATCGTGAGCTTTATTATTTTTTTCTTCTCCATTTTCTTTTGATATAGTATGATTGTTTTTATTAATTATATGTACTCTAATGATTATTATTATGGTAAAGTTTGATTATTTATTATTTTTCACTTTCATTTGGGTGTATAAGATTCCCATGTTAAAACCCTAGGCACCGACGGTTAGTTAGTAACTTATAGCATATGGGGAGGCATGCCTAAAGTCCCAAAAAAATCTCTGTCTAGTACAACATTTTGTTTACAATTTCAAAGGTATTACAAAGTGTTATTAGAGCATTTTTAGTTTTTCGTACCATTTTTGTTTTCCTATGGAAGAAAATTTATCATTTGGGTCTGGTGGATATAGAGTATTACTACATTGAATACAAAGAAATATGACTATGTATCTATAATGGAAGATGATAAGGAGTTCATTTATTAAATATTTTTCTAAAGGGAATAATTTTAATTTGGGAAAGTGGAATATGTTTCATTGATCATCCAAGTGGGATTCGCTTGTACAAGAAGTTGAGTTTCCAATGAAGGAAAAACATTATTGACTAAAAGTACCACTTCATCAGAAATATATTGGAATAAAATGTTTTAGAACTTCAAAAGTTAACTGGAAGCCAAAAACCTTGCATATATGCTCACTAAATATTTAGTTTAAAAAATGTGAGGTAGTATTATGCATCAGTGGGGCTTGGGTGAATGGTGGATGGAAAAGAAACACTACATGATAGAAAGAAGAAAAAGGATGTTTTTTATGAATTGAAGAGTTCATAATTTATCCCAAAAAAATTATTAAAATGACATATTGTTGGCATATAATGTCTATTTTCATTTCACGTGAAATTAATTCCTTGGAATTTCTTACATTAGATTCTGGTATGACTTGATGTGCCAGAAACGTGAAAATAAATTATCCAAATGATAGTAATACTAGAAAAAGTTTGCAACATTTGATTTTTTTCATATAAGTAGAAAATAATTATTAATCTCTATACAATAATGTATTTTGAAGGTTTATTGAAGAATGCAATTGAGTTCAACACAGTTACAAGTGGACACCATTCACATACCAAATGGTGGCTTCTATATGAAAGTGGGAAAGTGGTTTAACAAGGGTTACTGGAGGAAGTTTCTTATACATGAAAGTGGGGACCTTATGCATAATATAATATTGACTCAAAATAGTTCACAATTAAAGATCATATTTTTCAGACAATTATATTGTGTATGATTCTTAAAAATAAATCTTACTAAATAATTTTTATAGTTTCTTATCATTTATTGTGATTTTGATGAATATAATGTAATATTTTATGTTCCTCCAATAAATATATTAAAAACTCTCTGAAGCACATCAATCCCTTAATTTTCATTCTCACTTTCTATCCCTATATTAGTTGTAATTATGTTACATTTAATGTCTATGAAATTTTTTTGAGTGTGTGAGATTGAATTTTTGCGGTGGTTAGGGTTCCATGAATACCTGAATTTGGTACACATAGTCAATGGATGTTTAGTTTATGTTTCACATCGTCTAGTGGACTATTTCATATTGGGTAATTACATTGATTGAAAGCCAAATTATGGTTATCTAACTGGATGTATTGAAGAAGTGGATATACAAAAAAGTGGCATCAAAGTGCATGGTTCTAGATTAGTGTTTTCCTATCACATATGAAGTATCTTAGTTTTTATTCTCTTTTTTCCTTGACATTATTTAATTTTCAATGGTATTTTACTATTTTTAGAATTTTTGGTGTTAGTTAAATTTAATTCATCATTTGATAAATTTGATGTAATGGATTTTGTAATCATGGGAATACAGGTAAAGGATCGTCTGATCCAAAATTACCTAGTTTATCCACTTACTAATTTATTTTAGGAGAAAATGGATAAGTTTAAATGAGAACGTATAGATAAGAAGGAACTGGTATTGGTAACAATTTATCCAAAAAAAATGTCATCTATAACATCACTGATTCTAAAATACTTTTATAATTTATGATGGTTCTATAATATATGTATAATAAAATAATGAATGTTAATAAAGTTTTTATAATATGGATGTTGGTCATAATTAGTTAGTGAAAAGGGACACTGATTCCATAACATGTAAATTATTTGAATATGATCCAAGTGTTGATCAACTGAGTGAATTTAAATTTTCTAGTTGAGGTATCTGTTCTAATTCGATTAGCATCACTTTTAGAAATTTGGGATGTAATGGTGATTGATTATAGTAATTTTTAAGTGAAAATATTTTTTGTGCTTGAGGATATCCAAAACCGAAATATAGATGAGGAGCATCGTCAAGAATATGTCCATGTACCTTCCAAAAGTGTTCTCATTACTAATGGATGAGGATGGTCACAAAAGAGGAAATATATAAAGAAACTAGTGAAATATATTTCTCAAGATATAATTTGGAGTGTATTGTGTATCCCTTTCCCTATATGTTAAAATTACAGGAAGAAATGTAATATCAAGAAGAACTATAATGTATGCTAGTATAAATCTAGAATGGAATCAAATTCGGGAAGTTCAAACTCTATTTGAAATTTGGAATGAGTCAATCAACTATTACTGAATGTCCATAATCGAGTAGAAACTTAAGTGCTTGACTCGTAATTATAATTTAATTCAACATTTGAAAAATGATACATGGAATAATATGTATTTATAATGTTTGGTAGGGTTCATTTAGAGGATATTAAATCCATGGAAGGTTGTACAAATTAGTGTTAAAATTTTATATTATGAATGGAGCATTATTGAAACTCACAGAAGTAACATAAATCTTAGTATTAAGAAAAAGTTCATATCAGTTGGTAGATTTATGGGAATGTTATTGGTACCACATTTATCAATTGGTTATATAATGTTACATGATGTTTCATTTCAGTTTCTTGACCTATAAAAGATGATATCCTTAAATGACTAGAAGTTAAAATGAAATTATAGTTATATAAAGTATAACTTTTTGAGATCTTGAGGTTTTGAATTAAGGTACAATAACTTATGTAAGAAGAGTATAATGGTTATAAAAATAATTTATAATTAATTCTTGATCATATGGAAAAAGTGTGAAAGTTGTGTTCTATGGAAAAAGAACAATTTCCATTAATTTAGATGGATTAAATCGATAGATTTGGATGTTATAACATGGTCACATGGATATATGGGGACGTGACCTAGCTCAACACCATGGAGGTTCATTCTACATTATTACTTTCTTTGTTAATTCTACTAGATATATTTGAATATAAATTTTGAATTATTAGTCTGATGTGTTTCATGATTTTATTGAATGCGAACAATTGGAGAAATGGGGAATATGGTTAGAATTTTTAATGGCTCTATTAAGTCAATGGATTTGAATATACTAGAAAAAGCTTCTGAAATTTCAATAAGAAGAATAGGAAAAGGAAAGAAGAGATGATTCTAAAAACAAAACAATATAATAGTGTACATGATATGATGAATTATAATTTGAAAAAGAAGGATCATAATATGAGGATGCACTCAATAATTTCTAAGAAAATTTAGGAAGAATAACTTGACACAACATTATACCTTGTGAATAAGAATCTTGTATCACCAGCATGATAGGGAGTTATTTTTTGGTAAATGGTCAGACGTTATCCATCTAAAAGTATTTGGATGATCTTTTTTATTTTCATGTTGATGCTGAATATGGATATAATCTTGAGAAAAAATATAAAATATTTTTTCTACTTAGATATGGAAATAAGGCCATTAGATATCTACAATGGGTTGATGATAGTAAATAGGTCCTCCATAGTAGAGATATTATTTATGCAGCACCCTAAACACTTTATCCCAAAGCTAGTGGTTATTTTTCTACATTGGCACATGATACATGGGATCACATCCAAAATGATTTACAATTTTATAGTTTTGGAAGACTATATACATACATGATTCTAAAAGTAAATTTAAAACAAGAAAAAAATTATTATTCTATTGATAAATTTATCATTTCTTCTAGTATATCCCTAAAATCATTCATAATTATATACATTGATACAATGTGAAATGAAGACATAATAATGGGTGAGATTAGATGCTCAATATGAGAAATAATACAATAGAAGCTATCATAGGATAAGTAAAGAAAGAATAAAATAGAAGAGATTAAAAATAATCAAATATTCTATAGAAAAAATATCATAAAAAGTGGAATATACACATGGATGGAATAACCAAATAAATAATCACGTATGAAAAAAATAATTAATTTTATAATGATATAATTTATAATTTCGGACATAAAAATATTACTATCAAGGCCTTGTGGTAGGTCATCATACATAAATAGGTATGGAATGTTCGAAATATCAAAATAGAATTGTCTAATGAGACCGATATGTGAATCAAGGGGATATAAAAGGCCCCTCCAATCACTTTTTACATTCAATTCATTAATCGTATGAAAGAAATGATTAAAAATTCAATACCTAGTCTACATGAACATGGTCTTGAAAAAATAACATATGAAATGTTAATATTTTATCTAGACAATAAATTGAACAACATGATCATTATACATACAGTTAAATTTGTTGGTTGATATAATTAGATTTTATACCCATATAATCATAATATTCATCAAAGGATATTGACAACGATGAGATTACTTTTAAAACATCATCTGAACATTTCTTGAGAAAAATATGTTTTTCATATTGAATTCACTTATTTAAAATCTAAAAATTTATATAATATCAGATAAGAATCATATTTTGAATATAGTAATGGAAAATTTTAAAGGAAGTATCAAGGTAAATAATATTTATAATGGAAGGTAAATTTATTCATGTACTAAATGTAAAAACAAATATAATGTTCACAACTTTGGTAAAATGTACCTTTTTTGAAAAATTTATAGAAAATTACTTTTAAAAAAATACAATTAAATTAAAATATTGGTAAAAATAAATTTAATAGATAAATTTATAATATTAAAATCATCATTGAAATGTTTTTAAGTAAAAAATGGAAAAGGAAGAAAAGATTCTCGACTGAATGTAAAAAACAATATCCATTTTCCATAAAAACATTTGTTCAGACATATGAGTGCATAGAGAGTGAAAAATGAAATGAAATATTATACTTTCGAGAAATAACCATAGGAGAAAAAAATTATGACTTTTGAGATATAGATCCAATAGTTTCATTATTGGACATTTAAGTAAAAAGAATCTTGGTAAAAAGTGAGGTTGTAAAATAAAACCATTAATTAAAGTTTGACTTGCATCTTAAGTGATTTTAAGAATCTCTATAATAAATATAAATTTATTATAATTATATTATAGAACTATATATATACTTATAGTATCATATATGGTCCACATATAAATTTTTCCATCCATTTACTAATAACTCATTATTTAAATCATTATTTTTAAGTGTTAACTATTACAATTTTCATGAATGTTTTAGTTTGATAGTTTCAGTAATTTTATATTGACCAAGGTTAAATAATATCTAGAACCATAATAATTTCATAATTATAATATTCAATCATTATATAGACCTTTTAACCAAACATATAAACCATTTATGAAAAATTAAGTACAACACATTGTGGAGAAGGTTGTATGTACGCACACATGAGTGATATTTCCACTTTTAGATGGAGGGAATAAAAGAAAGTTACATAATTATTATATATTATAGAATAATTATTATATCATATATATCATATATATTGAATAAATATGTCTTTATTACCATCCATGTAAATAAAAAATGAAAAACAAAACACATCACTTCATGGAGAGGGTGGTCTACATGTACGCATGAGCGACATTATCATTTTCTAAAAAATTGTAATAAGGTATATAAGATATTATAAAACATTATTTATAATAATTCCCAAAATATATATATATATATTCATTAGTTCTTCATTTATATCCATCCAAGTAATGTAGTGATGAAAAAAAATTACATTGCTACACAGAGATGATACTTCGTGCATATGCATGAGTGATGTTTTCAATTTTCATAGATGGAAAGGAGGTGAAAAATGGATGTCACATTTTTATAATAACATATAATTATATTTATGAAATGATATTTTTTCTTTTTTAATGGTTATAATATATTTATAAGATGTAAGAGAATAAATAAACTTTGAAAGGTTCGGGAAAAACGATTACATATTCTTTGAGAGACCTCCTTTACCTTACATATTAATCCATATTAAGTTGGTTTTAGGAGAATAAAATAAGATTAATAATTATTTTAAGGATTATATTTAAGAGCTTTGGTACGTATTGGATGATCTAGAGTGATCATTGTTGGTGAATAAGGGAGAAAAATATGTTCCCTTTTATAAGCGAGGGGAGAGACAAATATTTAATCAATTAGAATAGTTAAATAATTTAAAGTCATTTTCATCTTAAGATAAAACCAAATAGCTCAAAAATTATTTTTGAGATAACATATGGTCTAAATATGTTTGAAAAATAATATTTGGGTAACTTTATGTGGAATTTTCACACTTATCCCTTTGTTTAAAATCCCCAGTAAACCATTTTTAACCATAAATCGTGGAAACCCGTTTTTATATTTTATTAAAACTAAAAATTAAGATGACTATATTAGATAATATTAAAAATGATGATTTAAAATATTTAATACATTTTACAAGATTAAATTTAAGGATTTTTCATAAATAAAATTTAATATAAGTGCGCAAAACACAACGAAACCATTTTTAGAAAAATGTCGGTTTTAAGCATAAAAATGGTTTTATAGAAAAAATATATATCATTTATTATGATAGAATTAATTATATTATGTTAAATAAAATGAGGCTTATTTTTATTTAAAACTAAACCAAAACATAAATTATCTTTTCATATACTTGATTTTGATAGAAGAGCTAAACATATTTTTTATTTGAACAAAAATATTACATAGATTTCCAAAATGCTAAGAATATATTTCTATAATAAAAATTATATTTTTATATGGATTATATTACTTATTAAATATATTTATAATTAATAAAAATAGTTTTTAAATATTTAATGTCCTTATGAAGTCATTATAATTTCATAAAAGTGCCAGTTTTTCTAAAATCAGTATTTCACTATTCACTCAAAATCAATTATTTTTAAAAAATCACAAAATAATACCCTAAGTTAATTTTGGAATGAATTTTCAAAATTTAAATCAATTAAATTTTTTTATATTTACTAAATTTAATAATTTAATTTTTAATCACATTCTTGAATAATTCTATGTGCATTACGTTATAGTTTCTTTGCCTGAATGGCCCAAAGGCCTTCATTTCTTACTATTTTATGATAATCCCCCTTTTTAAAGGTTGAACGAGAACCCTTCCATAGTCTATATGCTTAGTGGAACATTACATAACCCATGGACTTAGAGAAATTAATCCTAAACAGACTATAATAAGAATGGTGGTATTTGTATATACGTATCTTCAATAGATGGATGTAAAAATGACTTTCCATCCAACTGAGCTCGTGGAAGAAATTGACCATGATAGTCGAACCAAACATTAGATGGTTTTATTTCAGAAGGTTTATTTGATAGGTGAAACACAGAATATTTTCATTTTATAAAGAAACTGAATGATGGAATTTGGATCTTACTGATTTTATTTATTGATGGTATATTTCTAGTCAGATGAAAAAATATAAATCTAGAAATTGAAAACAATGTTTTATAGATGAATCATGATGGAATATCTCAGGTACGAAAAAATATATTTTTAATGGGGTTAGAAAGATATAGTACAATAAAAAAAATTTATCCCTAGGAGAATACGTTTATGATATTTTGGAAAAATATAGAATTATTAGATGCAATTTAGTCTCTATACCACATTATAGATACTTTAAATTATATAAGGTAAAATAAAAAAATAAAAAAAGAATGACAATACATATAAAATGTTCCATTTATGTCATTTGTTAGAATTTTGATATCTTCTATGATTTTTACTCAGCTAGATATACCTTTTGTAGTGTTCATTGTAAGTTAATTTATTTTGAACCATGGAAGGAACCACTATTAATCCATCAAGTGGATTATATATTCCTTAAATGAAACAAAAAATTTCACTATATATTTTTTGAAGGATGATTTTATGAATGGATTTATGGATTCAGACATGGTTGGATATTCAGATACCTAGAAGAGCATATTTAGATTTATGTTTACCAATATATGAATAATGATCATTTGTGTTTTGTAACTATAGAGGATTGTTAATTTTAGTAAAATTATAGTAGAGTATATAACTACACTATAAATAGGTAAACACTTGGTCTTGATGAATAATTTTTTAGAGGAACTATGCTGAAGTCGGGAAAGAGTACCACTTCATTATAGAAATTCCTAAAGACAATGTTTTAAATCCATGAATGATATATGCATGGAAAATGTTTATTTATATGTTAATTTGAACTTTTTTTCAATAAATTATGAATTTTCACTGTAGATTAGTGGGGATTGGGTGAAAAGATAGAGGATATAGAAATACTACATTCGTTAATAGGGTTGAAAAAAAGTTATCTAATTCTGGAACGGTTTAAAAGTTTCCATGAATGTGGTCTTCAAGTAGAATTGAGATACCCCAGACCCACATTTAATGATCCAAGGCTAAAAACACGTACATTACAACTGAATTTGATACCAAGGGGTATGACTCAAGAAATTGTTTTATATATTTCATCAATATAAACTATACATATATTAAAAAATCTCATAATTCTGATGATTAATGGGTTAGTACATTTGGAGACGATCAACCTAAAAATATTATTCAGACCATTTCTTCATAAGCACACTATACAATGTCTCCTTAAATATATATCATAGGATATAACCATCTTCATAATTTGGGTAGTGGAAACATAAGAAAGGTGTGATCTTAGGTGATAATTAATGGAAAATATAAGAGAAAAAAATTTATGGTATTGATTATCGGTTGAATATATTGTTATGAGATAATTTGTAATCATTAAGAACAAAACATTTCAAAAAAAAGATAAATAATCCTGGATTATAAATAATAAATCTAGGAGTAAGGATTTGATTATAATATAATACATGAGATTATAAATCTTGATAAAATTGAAAAATAAAATATTATGACACAAACATAATCATAAAATGTCATCACATTGTTAGAATACCCAACCATGTGCATGTGTTATTATCTCATGGAAATAATAAACTTTAATGTGTTTTTATTTCCTTAAGATGGAAAAAGTAAACTAATTATCATCTCATTGAGATGGGAAACTTTTATACATCATCATCTCACATAGATGGAAATATATAATGTGTCATCATCTCACTTTGATATAAGAAATAATATCATCATTATCTCGTCGAAATGGAAAACATTATGGTGTCATCTTATCACTTAGATGACAAAATTTAATGTGTCATCATCTCAATTAGAGAGAAAAAACAAATTCAAGATCATATCAACAATATATAAAACTTGGAACAATACATTAGAAGGTGATATAGGACCCCACCCATTAATATCATCCAATCAATACATAATTGTTCCACAATATCATTAAAACATTCGTTAATTCATCATTTTTTATTTAACCCATGGGAAATAAAATAATCTCATGAAATGTTATATATGAAAATATAATCATAATAAATTCATAGAAATAAGGTGGATAGTATCATTATAACATATTCTAAGTGTAACAAAAATAACATTATTAGATACACAAATAGATGAAAAAACCTCATTTAATATTATCGGATTAATCAATTTGAAAGAATATGAATGAATTTACCTTTATTGAAATGATTTAAAACTACTTAAAATGTCTATTTAACTACAATTTATTGAGCATTATTATTTTTTATAGAATATTATTTAAAATCTATAATATTTTTTAGAAAAAACTTTAATAGAACAGCTATTCCTTCAAAAACATTATTTCTGAAGACATAAAAACACATAATCCTTAACTGACTATATAAGACTTTAAAATCCCTTTTAAAATAAAGAATTAGATTTTAAAATTATATAATTAATTTTTAAAAGTATAAATATATTTTCATTTTCAATTCAAAATCAGTTTTAAAACCATTTTAATATATGAAAAAGAATCTTATTGAATAATAATGTTCATAATACAATGTGTTCATAGATAAAATTTAAAAAAGTTTTCATTACACATTATTAATAGAAAAAACCATACTAAAAATATTAAAATAATTATTTATATTTTTTAAGGAAATATAAAATAATAGAAAATGGTCTTAATAGACTATTGAAGAATATATAAGGATATCCATAAAATCAACCAATGAATATGGATATAGATGAGGAAAATTACTAAATGAAAAGAAGTTGATGGGTATTCTTATCTCACAATCTCCACATCAAGTAAATTATTTACCCATGGAAATGAAATTGAGGGAGGTTTTTTAAAACTGAAATAATAACATGAGTAAAAGAAAATTAATGAAGTTTTAGTGATAAATTTTAGATAATTGTTTCCCATTTGAAAATTTATTTATAACAATCTCGGTTTGAAAATGAGATTGAAAATAAATCATTATGTCTTTATTAAACTCTGATTCAAACACCATTGAAATGTTTAAATTAATATGGATTTTAAAATCCATTTAATTTTATTACAAGCTTCTAAGATATATATTCATGCATAGAATTTTACAAAAAATATTTGTGGTTAATACGAAGCATATCTCAATGAGGGAAATTGAGGTTATGAAACCCTTACATCCACGATAACTTTTGAATCAAAAATCCTTTGAAAAAGAAAACATAGAATAAAAAATTAATTTACATAATTAATACATAATAATTATAAAATATTCCAAATATATAGTACATACACTATATAAATAGAAAATTGTATATAGTATGAAATGTGACTCAATGAATAGAAATTGTGAAAAACCCCCCTTACCACTTCTTTACCATTCACATTTAAAACCCATGTATTATATAACATAAGATAGATATATAGATAAAATGAATTATTGGATAATTATACTAAAAATTAACGCATGAGAATTATATATACCAAAATATAAAATATGTGGTGTATTTTAAGGATATCTCAATAAAGAAAAATTGAGATTAGGAAACCCAAATATCTTTGGTAACATTTCAATCACAAACCGTTGAAATAAAAACCACAAAATTAAACTTTAATTAACATTAATTATATATTATAATTGTTAAATACTCTAAATAGGTAGTACATACACCATATAAACAAAAATGGGTTCAAAATTTGAAATACATCGCAAAGAGTAAAAATTGAGATGAAAAACCCTTTCCTTTAATCTTGAATAGTATGAAATTAATGTAACCACCTCTATAATAAATATTTAAATATAAATATTTTTTTAAAATATTATTAATACATATCACCATTTATATCCTGAAATTATAATCATTCACAACCCATATATTAGTAATATTGTGTTGATATTCATCATCAGATGTTAGAAATTTCCATTGTTTTGCTCATGTAACATAATAAAGATGTATAAACCCATTATTTGATTAAATTTAATCATTATAATATTATTTACGTTAATTTCATATAAGATTAATAATAATTTATAATGTGTAAATATTGTTTCAGGAGTGTTTTGGTTATTACTCATGAAGATGAAATCATCGATTAGCTTGCTTTGGGTAATTTACAAATACCAACATATTACATTATAATGATCATTTATTTTAGTGACATACATTAAGAATAATATTAAAGAAATATATAAATCTAGGATATCATATATATTAACCAAATTTATTTTATAACCATCCATGTAAGGTGGTTATGAGAAACAAAACATGACTTTCATGGAGGCAGTTATCTGGACATATGAACGAATGGCATTTTCTTTTTTAATAGATGAAAGAAAAGTATGATAAATAATAATTTATCTTTAAAAAATAATTATTATTTCTTATATATCATATTTATTCACTCAAAACATTCTTCAAAACATCCATGAAATGTGGGGGTGAAAAAAATACATTGTTCAAGGAGGCATTGGTCTGCACGCACACAGAGAAGATATTTTCTTTTTTCTAAGAATGGATGAAGGTATAAAATTATTGTTACATATAATAAAAATTAAGTATAATAATGTTATCCTTAATAAATTATATAATTTTAATATTAAATCAATTTCATGTGTAATTATTATAAGTGAGTTTTATTTTATAGAGTTATATTGATGATAATAATAATAAGTAAAATTTAAGAAAAAAATAAAATAGATTCATTCATACGAATTTTTTTCATATATTAAAATGTTTAAATTAATATATTAATTTATAAGTTTTATAAATAGAATTTAATAAAAAGTATATTAATTTTTAATTTATCATATCAAAAATAGGTTAGGGTGAATTTTTGTGATTTTTTTAAAAAAGGTGTTTTTTGGAAGAATGAACTTTGGACCATATATATTTTGTCTCAAAATTGAAATGTTTATACTACACTTGTTTATAAATATGACTTAATAATATTTTAATCTTCTTAAATATTCCAATCATGTCCTCTCCCTCACTTATAAAAGGGAATCCCTCTCCTCACTTCTCTACACTTTAAGGGACTCTAATCTCTACCAAGCCCTGCGATAAACCATTACCAACATCCCTCAACATGTCCTTGCAGTATTAGTTTGGTTATAATATCAACATAATAGTCTTTAGGGATAAAAATAAGGTGGATTTTTTAAGAATAAGTATATTTCATTACCGAGCATTTTTTTATATCTTATTCAACCCCTTCATATATTCTTCAATCATGATGAAATAATAACATTAGTATCTTATATATAATTTATTATTATTATGTTAATGTTTTAACCCTTTTTCATATACTTAACCACCTAATAAAAAATAAGAATATCGCCCATGTGTATATGTGGACTACCAACTGGCCAGACAATATATTTCATTTTTAATCATTAATAATTATAGATTTTCATGATAGTTTATCCAAATAAAATAATATGATACAAGTGATATAAATATAATTCAATAATGGTAAATAAATACTCTACTTCTTTCATTACCAGCCAATGAATTATAAAAATATCTCTCATGCATACGTGCAGACTACCACCATGTGAACTGATGCATTTTATTTTCCATCATCAAATCAGATGGATTATATATATAGGTGTATTTAAAGAATAATATTATATTTATTAAATAATTATCATTTTGTAATGATAAAATAATAATTTCTTTATTTTCTTCATGTTTATTGAAAAATGGATACTCCTAATTACATATGACTTACAATCTCCATTATTATAATATGACTCATTATTCATAACCAACTCACATGGCTATTTTTAAAATTATAAAAAATATATAAAATTTCCAAATATATATTTATTAATATTTCTTGAATGATATAATCCTGAAACATTTGACCTTTTTCGACATACTGACGTCATTTTGAACATATATTCCAAATATCATCAAAAAAATTTAACATGAAATTAACTAATTAAGTAATTTAATATAATATGGTTTTAAATAAAATAATAATAATAAATAGTTATTAAGAAATTATTTAATTAATATAATTTTATTATTTATGAATATAAAAAATATTCATGATGAGTCGGACTCGAAGGTAAGGGTCTTCTAGTCAAAATTCCATTTATTGAGATTTAATATGTTTTCACCGCAAGTTTTATTTTTTTTTGTTTAAATTTACTTATGGATGAATTTTTTTATTCATATCTAAAAGTTAATGTTTTTAAAAATCCATTAAATTTTCATTCTTGTAATATTTTATTTTTTTAATGTTTTTTAGTCATAAGGGAAACTTTACATTAAAACCACATTTTAAATTCTTTAAATATTTATTTTTATAAATAATTTTCATCCATGTCTATATTCTTAAAATTATTTAAATAATTATCTATATGGACATAAATAAATTATAATGGAAATTTTAGGATACTTTTTAATTCATTACAAATGATTTCCAAAATATTCATTATACATATTTTATACTGAACATTTTTAATTTATTTAAAAAAAAATTTAATGACCTATTTTAACATATACAAAGATGAATATTTTCCCATAATCACAAAAATTATTTAATGTTTTTAATCATTTATAGGATTCTAATTTTTTTATTAAAAACCCCTTCTTCCCTTTATTCTATGTAGTTTAGTTTAATTTTTTTTAAGAGTAAATTTTATTTTGATATTAGAACGTGTCTAGTATTTGGGTTAAAAATTGTTTTTGAAGGGATTTAAAATGAAGATGTCAAAGAATACGTTGTTTTATTAATGATATATAACTTGATTATTATATATGGTGATGGGTGAACCTAATATAACATATAATATAGGTAATCCCAATACAGATTATACGGTTGGGGAATCTGATATAGCTCTCCTATATATTGGGTAATGTTACTTATATTCAAAGGAAATAATGATGGAGATAACCAAGGGGTTTTCTCCTATGGATTTAACTTGAATTTAGTTATTTATGAAGTTTGTGAACAATTATTATGAATATAATTCTCCTATATTCCTATAAAGGTTTCAATTTTATTACTGTGTATTTTTATTGTCTTCTCTGAGAAAAAAATATTTCTCCCCATATGGATATGATTTATTTTATATGCTCAAAGAGTATTGTGTGAAAGGAAAAATTTTATGAGTTTTCATTTTTTAAATGGAAAATCAGATTTTGACTTTTATGTACATTACCATTCCTTTTGTGAACATACCACTTTTCAAAATGTTTTCATAGGGTTTAAGGATGAGTTGGAATAAATAAGAAATCAATATAAAAGTCATGATGAAAGTCATGATGATTTTTCATGGATGGAATATGTGTTTCATTTTAAAAATTTATATTGTAAAAAAATTAATAATAAGTTGAACTACCCACTTTGTAATAAATATCTTAGTTAGACAAGATTTATTTCCTGATTATTTAAAACTAAAAACCTAAATGTTCTTGGGGAATTCAATAATGTGAGGTATATTCTAAATATACAGGATTAAGTAATGTTTTAAATTCGGGAACATATTGTTGGTATCATATAAATGGTTTTGAAAACATTATTGTTTTGGATATTGTAAATAAATTAACCTTGAGAGATTCTACTTTATAGTTAATTTGAAAAGATATATCATTTGAATATTACCATGTTTCTCCATTAATCTATGTTTGTTAAAAATGTTTTTCTATATATGAAATAGGTATGTGTATGCAAAAATGTATCAGGAGGATAATGACCATCAAAAAATGAAATTTTTATTGGTTAGAATTAAAAATAAGTAGTTTGTTTCGGTGATGGATTTTTTTAAATGGGAAAAAATAGTGGAGATGTCCTTATTTGAGTATAATATGATTTACCATAGAGGAAAATATATATTGTAGATAATTTTTTGAAATAAATCCCTCCATATTTTTCTAGAGACTTAGGTATAATGGTATCCAAAGGATGGATCAATATTTTGGAAATGAAATTCAATGTCATGGGATGTTTAGAAATCCAAAAGGAATCTTTTATTATTATATATTTAAAAGGTTAATCTGATCGATGGAAGTCATTGGTTAAGAATACCAGATAGAGAGAGATTTGAGCTTGATTCCCCAGAATGTGATACATTTAAAAAAAATTACGATAAATATTACCCTAAGTATTTTCAACTCAAAATGAAGAAACGATTCTTGTAATTGAGGTAAAAGAAGGACGATTCAATAGTGTCCTATGAATTGAATTTTACTTGACTTCCCAGGTATGTATTTTGGACTATGATTTTAAAATTAATCAATTTTACCCACGATTAAAAACAAATTTATGAAGAGAATTTGCCACATGTCAATTTAAATGTTATGAGGAAGATATTCAATATGCTTAGAATGTTTAGGGGGAGTTTTCTAACATTTATACCCCTCATGATAAAATGAGTACAAAGTGGTTGAGGTGTCATGAAATTGAGAATAATTAAACAAAAAAATACCATGTTAATCCCCCCAACATGTTCCAAGTGTGGTAAACAAAATTTAGTTAATGTTTTAAAAGTTCTATAATGTGTTAATAGTGTGGTAGGTTTGTTCAAATGGATCATGACTGCAAATAAAAAATCCCAGATCAATCCAATAATGGGTTAATATACAGCCATCCAATTTTGATATATTTTTATTATAATGGGTTTTGGAATTATTCTAACTTGTGTTTGAATTTAGTTAGTCATGTTAGAAATCTTCAATATCAAAAGAAAAAAATGGGTGGATAAATCATTTTACACAATGATGGTTGATATTGGGATGTTTGATAAAGTGGTGAAAGGTATGTTAATTACTTATTCAAATAATGTATATGCCTTGTTTGATTTTGGAACTTTACATTCCTTCATCTATGACAAATTTTCAAATAAAATGGTAATATCACCTCATTGAAGAAAGATATTATTTTTTGTCAAAATTATTAGTGGAAGTATTTAATAAACTAATATTTTTATAAATTTTCCTATTATTATCATTCATATGTATTTCCTTGAAAATCATGTTGAAATACCAAAAATAGAGTTTGATAATATTATGGGAATAGATTGGATTTAATTTTATCCTGATAGGATAAATTTTAAAGTGAATAAATTTATATTCAATGATTTCATACCTTTGACAACATATCAAGTAATTGAGAAATTAATTAAAGGTGGAAGTAACAGTTACCCAAGTCATATTGTTAAAATGAAAGAAACTATTCTAATTAATTATGATCTAGTAGTGATTGAATATATAGACGTATTTACTAATGATTTTCCTTGTATTATTCACGTTTTGGAGGTTTAGTTTACTGTTAACATAGTGTCATATTCTATTCCTATTTCAAAACCCCTATATAGAATGGCACAAGTAGATCTTTAGGAATTGAAAAATCAGTTGCATGAATTATTGGATATAGGTTTCATTCATCATAGTACTTCTCAATGGGTTGTTCTTATTTAATTAGTTAAAAACAAATATGGTAGAATGATACTTTTTATTGATAATATATATTGAAATAACATCACTGTTAAGAAAAAGTATCCCTTACCTCATATTTGGTATTTGTTTGATCTAATATAGGGAGTGTATTATTTTACAAAGGTTGGTCTTAGGTTAATGAAACATCAGTTTAAGGTAAAGGTATAAGATATTATGAATAATTTGTTTTATTATATATATAAGAATTATTAAATTATGGTTATTCCTAATGGGATGTCTAATGCTCTAGATATATTCAAGGATCTTATGAATGGAATTTCCATGACTATTTTAAAAAGTTGTGGTTGTTTTTATTGATGATATTTTAGTATATTATAAAATTTATTGGGAATATGAATGAAATCTATGTATTGTTTTAGAATCCATTAAAAAATTAAGTTATATAGAGAATTTATTAAACGTGAAATTTGGTTGCAACCGATTTCTTTCATCAGGAATATTATTTATAATTATTGAATAAATATTGACCATGATAAAAATTAAGTGGTTAAAGTGTAGAGAACCGAAGCTTAACGTATATAGAAATTACATTACTTTTTCAGAATACTTAGTACATAACAAAAACGCACACACAAGGACCGTAACAGTTTAGTGTCTTTGGAAACTCGAAATATAATCTTCTAATCGTGGTGAAAGATCTTCAACATCTCCCATAAAGATCTTCTTTTTTTAAAAAACCTAAATCCTTTCATTATAACCTGTGGAAAAGAAAACATAAAAGGGTGAGCTCAAATGATCATTAAGGGTAAACAAAAGAAATATCAATCACATCATATTCATAAGAACATATCTTTGGAAATCTTGACCTGCAAAAGAGATCATAATTTCATAACATGGGATAAATCATAATAGTGAAATGTAATCCCAATAATCATAACTTAAAACATGAACCTTTTTGGCATACACACATAATCATAGAGAATCATTTCTTATTAGTCAAGTTAATTGTCAAGACTATCTTAGTGGACAAAGTCCCTTTCTGAACTGAGTTCACTCCTCGTTTCAGTCCTGTTTCACTGAACCGGTATAACCTACCGTTCAAGCCATGTCTATCTCCTGAGATATAAAATCTATACCCAATGCATTGGAGTTAGATATAGGTCCCACCCATCTCATAATGATATCATTCTTATGTGTGCCAAAAAATCATAAATCATACATCATTGCATAACCCATGTAATAAAGATGGGAATCTTAAACATCATGACATCATAAAAAAATTCATATAAGATAAAGGAATTCATAAAAATATTTCCATCACAACATAATCATATCAATGTAATAATAAGAATATAAACAGAACCCTATATTATCTTAGATGGAGAATAATTTTGATAAAACACTTGAACTCCATTATTGAAGAAAATATCCTTTCAAATTCAAAAAAAATTTCCTTTCTTAACATGTAAAACAATTTTAAACTAAAAGAAGTTGATTAAAAATAAACATGAAAACTTGTAAAGGTATCTTATTGGAAATAATGTTTTAAAAATCCATTCATGCCGTATAAGTTAAAAAAACATTATTCTCGTACTTTTGTAGGAAAAGACAAAAAGTACCTCATACGAAAAAAGACAAAAGATTCCTTTCATATCTTTTACTAAAACTCACCAAATGGTAAAATATGTATTAAACAATTGTATGTGTATGGAAATAATATTAAATATTTAGGGAACATGAATGTGGATGTTAAAATACACCCCATTAAATACCAAAGTATAAGCAATCTCGGATAAAAATGAGATTGTGATATTTCCCTTACCTTAGGTCTGATTTGCTTCGTAAGTGTCCGAACCTCCTGTATAATGATTTAAATAATGTAATTGACTTATTACAGAATCATAATCATTGTTATGATATCATATATGGTTCACTTATGACTTTATATTACCTGTTATTTTGTAAATTCCATGTTAAAGAGTGTTTTGGGTAAAATTGTTTCATTTGTCGTCCGTGTTTTGCCTTGTAATTATTCATATGATTACTTAGATCATGATTAAATAATTCCAGAATATAAAACATGATTTATATATAATATATATTCAGAATATACATATATATATAATAGATCGATAAATGGAAAGAAATACATCGTTCATGGAGACGGTAGGCCGTACGTACGCATGAACGCTGTTTTCGTTTCCTTATTGAGTTGAATGGAATTAAGTAGATAAAATACATATATACATAAATCCAGTAGCTTTATAATTTCATATATTTCATTATTATTTCTTATATATACTTTATAATCATTCTTAAATGGTTAACATGGAGAATGAATCTCATCGCGTCGTGGAGACGGTAGTCCGTACGTACGCACGAGCGATGATATCGTTTCCATAATTTTTGAATTGAATTGGAGTGGATGATACAATATATCAGAATCAGTATGATGTTATAATAACTATATATAGTTATTCTTTACACCATTATACCCATCCATGTAAGGTGTTGGTGGAAAAACAGATTACACCACGGCGTGGAGACGGTATTCCGTACGTACGCACGCGCGGTGATTTTGTTTTCCGTAGGATGGATAGAAGGTGAAATGGGGTTGTTTCATATTTATAATAACAAATCAGTATATTATTGATAATTATGGTGTTACTTTATAATGAAACAACTAAAGAAGAAGAAGTTGAAGAAGAAAGAAGCTTGAAAAAATCGGGAGAAGAAATTACCTCTTCCTCGATACGCCTCTTTGAAACCTCCTCTTCGGGAACTAAGATTGGTCTTTAAGTTTTACCATAACCTCTAGTATGTTTCTAGGGAATAGGAGAAGATAATTTTGCAGGGGTTGGCCGAGCTTGAAGGCTCAAATTGGTGTGAGGGGGAGAGGGAGGAGGTGCCCTTTTATAAGGGAGGAGAGGGGCACCTTTGGAATTCTTAAAAATATTAATTTATAATAAATCTAACCCCACTTAAAACCTCCAAAAATGAATAATATTCTAAGATTAGATGATATAGGAATGTAATCTAATCAACCAATAAAATTTAGACATGTTTGGATCTTATTTTAAACCTTATCATTTCGATTTATCAATTTAAGTTTATTTGTGGTAATAAAATTCAAAATTTTAAATTATAACAAATAATTACTTATTTGTTGTGAATTTTCCATAATTGTTTACTTTATAAAATTATAGACCATATAAATTTAAATTTATAATTTTTAAATATTTTTGAGATTTTTAAACAATTTTATAATATGTTATTTTAATAGTGTCAATTTTGACACTATTCATTTATTTGAATTTAAATAAAATATATACAGAAGATATGTTCGAAATAAAAGATTTAATAGATTCATAAAAGGTCATATGTGTCTATAAAATTAGTGGATCACATTAAATAGTTCATATAATATTTATTTTATTATTTTTAAAACCATTTATTTGTTTTAGCTCTTAATAAAATAATTACTACAACATTTTTGTATAATTATTTAATATACTGATTTGTTGCATAAAAATTTAAAATAAATTACTATGATGAAGATAAATCTATTACCTTTCACAATAATACTTTTACTCGAATTTATCATCTTAAAATCACAATATTTAAATTGTTATATTTATTAAATTATGAAGGTGACAACTTTGGAATCATTTAAAATAAAATAATATAAGTGTCATAATTGCTTGTATAAGACTCCAAATGGTCAAATATTAGACCTTTGGATGATTATAGTTTATATTTACATGACCAATATGTTTTGGTCAGGGTTTTGTTCCTTTTAAGGTCACTATTAGTTTAATAAAAACTATATTCTTGATTTTTCACTAGATAAATAATTTATGCATCACTATTGTGTCACAATTAATGATAATTATTTAATCCCAAAAAATTCTAAATAAATTCTCATAATGTAGATAATTTTGTTAGATTTCTTTAGGATATTAATGTTTTAAGTTTCATGAAGTTTATCACTAACTTAAAATTATTATACTTATAGTATTTAACAGAGTGACATGTTGTCACTTTCTTTGGTTTTAATAATAATTAAATTATTTTTATGGTCAAAAGTCCATAAAATGAATCTAATCCGACCCTTAGTTGATATGGGTTTACTTTTAGCCATCCAATATAATTTTTTCATGTGTTAGGTTAATTTTATAATATTATATTTACCATTAATTACCTGATTTACCTTTAACTATAGTAAATAAAATTTACCGTAGTTACTATTCATAATTCCCAAAAATAAAAAGTAGATTATTAACATAATTTGGACCCACTTATTCAAAATATGGAATCCATTTTTCCAAATTCAATACAAAAAATATGCAGAAATTAAATTAAAATTAATCCCATTGTCGAAAGAAAACGGGTTTTTCCATAAAACATTGCAAAAGATTGAATTGATTTAACCTACGAAATCAAGGTAAAATCAATGCTAATGACATACATTATATTAAATGGTAAAAATATATTCTATTTATACTTTAAAACCATTAAATATTATAATTTAACCACATAAGTTATTACGATGAAAAAAGTTTTTTTAAATTAAAATATAGCGTGTCTTTACTATTCATTAAAATATGAAAGTCATCAGAATAAAATGGAAAATTTATCCAAAGTAAATTTTTATTTCATGATTCCAAAGAATAATTTTATTTTGTCAAATGGAACTTATAAACATGTCAAAAACTAGATTTAAAGTGGTTGCGCCATCAAAAGGCGGCAAAACTGCATTTTTTGAAAAATACTTATTTTACCCGAAAAATTTATTTTGCTCTTATACAATGTTCTAGAAAATGTGTAAGAGGAATAATAATGTTATAAAATTAAAAATTTAGTTAATACTATTCATAACGTCTAGTTCATAATAATATTATAATAATATATCGTTGTTTAGTAACACCCGGTATTGCGTACAACACACGCTATCGAGGAAGGTCGTGATTGCGTGTAATGCAAGCCAAGTCAGGGTTGCGTATTGTGCAAGAATCCTTCGTTGTTTCATATAACATAATCCAACCATATTTCATTTATACATTGAATATATATATATATATATACTCAATGTTGCGTAGAATAACTATTATCAAAAGTGTGTGTAACACGATCCAAGAATAGTGTTGCGTATACTGCAAGCTAAAATGGTGTTGCGTATAGCGCAAGTTAATCATGGTGTATCATACAACACAAGACATTAAAAGAATATTTTTCATAAAATATCGGGGTGTTACATAAAAAATGTACAGGAAAAAATTATTATAAATATTAATAATTTTCATCTATTGGAATGTTTCTACTTATGGGTATTTGAAAACTTTTCTCGGTTATCTAGCCCACTAACTAAGTTAACTCAAAAAGGAGTTAAATTAACACGATAAAATAGTGTGATTATTGTTTACAGGAACAACATAGAAAATTTTTGAATGCTTCAGTTTTGGACCTTTCCACTATAAATAGTTAATTTACCATCTATATCATCATTTCATTGAATATACATGGTTCTATTTTGATTCAGAATGATTAGGTAATAGCTTTTTCTTCACATTAATCAAAATCCTAATGAGTTAAATTGTTCTACACATGATCTAGTGCTAATTTTTTTGTTTGTTTCATTAAAAACCTAGAGTCCTCATTTATATAGAGTAAAAAGTGAAATATAAATTAGTTAGAAAAATAATGACAAATATATTCACTCTTAAATAGTTGACCACCTTGAAGAAAATAAGGATTGAACTAATAAATAATTATTATTATATAATTAATTAAAATTAGGGAAAAAAGTAGTTGATTCTTTTAGTTAATAATATAATGCATCATTAGCCATTCTACATTTGGAATATTATACTTTCATAAATGATTTGATAAATGATGGCCTAGAAATTGTGCATTTATGAACTTCCTTTGTTTTGTTTTAGGTCTCAATGGAGTCTTACTTATTAATAAGGATTAGGAAATTCTAGATGGAAGGCCTTGAATTGAAAAAAGGTGGAATTGGTAATAAATTAAAGTTATTTATATTTAACAGTGATAAGGATGGTGTTTTGAGATTTGGAAAACAGTTGTGTGTGCTAGCGATCTCCCAGTTGGAAAAGGAATTGTTGAGTGAATATTAGAGCTCTCCATTTTTATTTATCATGTAGTACTAAAATGAAAAATTATAATCATGAGTATTACTGGGAGGATTAAAAAATGAATTATATATTATATTTTCAACATATTTTTTGACTTTTCAATATGTTAACATTGAACAAAAATTATTGAAACGGATGATTTAGCCATTTCCTGTTCCAGTGTGTAAATGAGAAATATATAAAAGGATTACATTGTGGAATTTCTAAAGACATATTGAGGTAACAATTCAATTCGGGATATTGTTGATTGATGGAATAAATATTCACATCTGATTCATATTAAAGATACAATGGATCCAGATCATATTTCTCGGTTGTATCTCAAGAAGATAATCATGTTTCATGAAGTTATTTTCCCAATTATTTCTGGTTGTGATCCATGGTTTACATATATATTTTTTAAATTCCTTCAAAATTAATTGGTTACTGAATTTAATTTAAGTATATATTTGTATTCTTAATCTAATTTACAATTAGAGAGAACAATTCTAACTTCAGAAGATATACTTCAAGTTTCTTCAATAGATTACTGGGGATGTTGGGATCAATAATATTCATTGTTTTAATTTTCATTACTACCCAATTTCATTCCATTATATAGATGGGTCTTTTTAAATAATTATATTAGAATTTGTGTTATATTTCATATTTTTGAGATAAATTGTGGAAAAGTATGTTTTTGGAACAATATTTATTAGAGGAAATGGTTGAAAATGTGAAGAGGATTTAACATCAACTGAGAATTTATCAGTGTAAAAAAAAATATTTATGTAGATAACTAGAGGAATGATCCTTTGTTTGAGGTAGGTGATCATATTTTTTTAAAGTATCACCATGGAAAAGTGTTATGTGTTTTGGTAAAAAGGTTAAGTTATGTCAATGGTACATTGTACCATATGAAATTACAAAGAAATTTGGATTAGTTTCTTTCCAAGTGTGCTTATGTCACGACCTGACCCTACTCGGGCTCGAGCTGCAACTACCCCAAGCCCGCCTCCATAGGCCAGGGGCTGGCGACCAGCGCCAAAGCCACAATAACTCGGGGAGGCCATTTCCTAAGTACCTGTAAACACCCACACAACAAACTCAATGCAAAAGTGCAGAGTAAAAGAAAGAACAAGCAGGGTAAAAAGAAAAACTGCTATAAATATAAACCACATATGTGCATCGACCTCTAAACAGTACAGAGTAGAAGATGAAAAGAAAAGTGGAAAAACACGCACCCAACCAAAAGTTCCACAACCTGGCAACAGGTAAACGAAAAAAGAAACAGCTGACGGGTCTCCCACCTGGAACCTGGCCACGACCACCGCACGCGGTCCAAGATCCCAAGCTCCTACGCTCCACTGAAGCCACTCTCCACCTGTCTGTCGTCTGCAAGGGCACACCAAGTGTGGGCAAAGCCTGAGCAGGGGTGAGTATAAAAATACTCATTAGGATACCCCGAAGGCTCGAGGGAGCAACAAAAGGAGGTACCGAAGGGTGAGTAGTAGAGCGAATAGGGAAAGTAAAGGAGTCCAACCGAGGGTGTAGTAAAGAGTCCAGCTCAACCCAACAAAAGAAAGGAAGTAGACTCGTCTAGGCACAAGGAGATGGAAACGGTGAGAAGATGATCATCCCGTCGAGTCTTCGCTACCTATAGTAGGAGAGTAGACTCATCCAACCATGAAAAACTAGACACGGAAATCACGTGACATACCCCACGCGTATTCGCCTCCTCTGGAAGGAGAGTAACCAAACCCAAGGAGTGGGTACCAGAAACAAGGTATATACAAATCCATATGCTCAATCAAGAAGCCCGAACAACGTCGTAAGGGGATCCCCGTCCCATAGCTCATACCAAGAAAAGTGAGTCGCCTACAGTCCCAGTGTAACCCCATCATTGATGCCCAGTATCCCACACGTCTACCCCAAACCACAAGCCTAGGGGCTCAATCACCACACCTTGATACTATCCGCTTTGGGAGGCACTGACTCGCCCGCACAATTTTAGGTCGCGTCACAAGAACGCGTCTCGGTGGGGAAAGTGTCCCTCGTACTTGAGAGTTATAGGGTAATTCAAACCACGTCTCGTCACTGCCCCGCAGTCGAGAGGTCTCCTCAAATCCAAATTTTTTCCATCACCGACCCGTACAACCAAGGGTCCCGCTCCGGTAAACACGGAGGAAAAGCCACAGACTAACCTAGTCGGAAGGACTGAGTCTGGAATACCAACAAATGACCCACTGCCCAGCCCTGTTGGAGGGTAATTCATAACCAAATATCGGGTGACCCACTGCCCAGCCCCACTGGAGGGTAAACCCTAATAAGATACTAGGTGACCCACTACCTAGCCCTGCTGAAGGGTAAACCATAACACGTCATCTGGCGACCCACTGCCCAGCCCCGCTGGAGGGTAAACCATAACACATCTTCTGGAGACCCACTTCCTAGCCCCGCTGGAGGGTAGACCTGGAATAAGTCGATAGGCGACCCACTGCCTAGCCTTACTGGAGGGTATGTCTGGAATTAGAGGACGGGTTGCCCACTGCCCAGCCTTGCTGGAGGGTAGACCCTAAGAGGTCGTCGGGTGACCCACTGCCCAGTCTCTGCTGGAGGGTAGACCCTAATAGTGTTGGGTGACCCACTGCCCAGTCTCTGCTGGAGGGTAGACCCTAATAGCATCGGGTGACCCACTACCCAGTCTCTGCTGGAGGGTAAACCCTAGAAGTCAGTAAGCAACCCACTGCCCAGCCCTGCTGGAGGGTAAGTCCGAGGAAGTCGATGAGTAACCCACTGTCCAGCCCCGCTGGAGGGTAAAACTCAGAACCGCTCTGCCATCTCTACAGGATGATACAACACTTCCAACTGAACACGGAGTGGGTGTCGCGCAACCACCCAACTCCAGAATAGCTCTCCCAAAATAGGTGCAGCGTCTGCCCCAGCACTGGGTGCCACTAGCACCACAACCGACCAATCCATCGAGGACGAAACCAGGGGGAGACCACTCAACCCTGCTGGTCAAACCAACGAGCACAGAGCCAGGGGAAGAGCTCCACCATGCTGGTCAAACAAACACACAGAGGGACCCTCTACGCTGCGAGAGGTCAAAGTACGCAAAGCAGAACACGACACGCACGTGGGGCCCACACAACGGGTGGCCCCATCTCAACCACGAACGGAGCACAAGGAGGGGAAAAACTCCTCATGGAGCAACCACTGAAAGTCGTCCAACGAAAATGACAACTCATCAAGAAACCGAGCCTCCAGACTCCACCAACGCCAAGATGCTCCACGAAAAAGGCTGGCTGTCAAGACACTCTCTGATCCATCAGCGTCTGCACAAGCCTGAAAAGGCTAACCGCTTCCTCGAGCCAAGCCTCTGCTACCTGAGGGTCTGGATCACCACTGAACCCCAGTGGTCTCTGCCGCTGGAACTCACGGAGCACGCTCAAACTGCGCTCAAGCTCAGCCTGCTCTGCTGAAAACTGCCTACTGCTCAACAGGTGGGGGTGCTGCTACCGGCCCACCCGGAGAAAGGGGCTCGCATGATGGGTCATGGACTGTGGCCTCATAGCTCACAGGGTCGTCGTCACACACCCAAAGCTAGTATGTGGTCTGGCTGTCTTCGCGGAGACATACTGAATATTATCAAGGAGTTCCACGGTCAGATGAGCATATATGTATATACCACAACAACGACGATGGGGAGCTGACTCAAAAAGGACAGTCAAAGACTCAGTCCTATGTGATGCACAAACAAATTTTCCCTTCAACAAGTGTCTCCGCATGCTGAGTCGACAAGCGGGTTATCAAGGTCCTGGTGAATGGATACGTCGGCCGCCGCACCATCACTGGACTCCCTGGCCTGAGATCCGCTCCCGAGACACGTTAACACTGTTGCCCTATATCCCTACCAATTCCTCTTTTAGGGACGTCCGCACAACGTCCCATGGAACGAACCACCTCTGATACCACTTTGTCATGACCCGACCCTACCCGGGCTCGAGCCGCAACTACCCCAAGCCCGCCTCCATAGGCCAGGGGCTGGTGATCAGTGCCGAAGGCACAACAACTCAGGGAGGCCTTTGCCTAAGTACCTATACACACCCACGCATCAAAATCAATGCAAAAGTGCAGAGTAAAAGAAAGAACAAGAAGGGTAAAAAGAACAACTGCTATATATATAAACCACATATGTGCATCGACCTCTAAACAGTATAGAGTACAAGCTGAAAAGAAAAGGGGCAAAACACGTGCCCAACCAAAAGTGCCACAACCCGGCAACAGGTAATCAAAAAAAGAAACAGCTGACGGGTCTCCCACCTGGAACCCGGCCGAGACCACCGCACGCGGTCCAAGATCCCAATCTCCTACGCTCTACTGAAGCCACGCTCCACCTGTCCATCGTCTGCAAGGGAACACCAAGTGCGGGCAAATCCCAAGAAGGGGTGAGTATAAAAATACTCAGTAGGATACCCCGAAGGCTCGAGGGAGCAACAAAAGGAAGTACCGAAGGGTGAGCAGTAGACCGAACAGGGAAAGTAAAGGAGTCCAACCGAGGGTGCAGTAAATATTCCAGCTCAACCCGACAAAAGAAAGGAAGTAGACTCGTCCTGGCACAAGGAGCTGGAAACAGTGAGAAGATGATCTTCCCGTCGAGTCTTCGATACCTATAGCAGGAGAGTAGACTCATCCAACCATGAGAAACTAGACACGGAAAGCACGTGGCATACACCACGTGTCTTCACCTCCTCTGGAAGGAGAGTAACCAAACCCAAGGAGTGTGTACCAGAAACAAGGTATATACAAATCCATATGCTCAATCAAGAAGCTCGAACAACGTCGTAAGGGGATCCCCGTCCCGTAGCTAAGCCCAAACAAAGTGAGTCGCCTACAGTCCCAGTGTAACCCCATCATTGATGCCCAGCATCCCGAACATCTGCCACGAACCACAAGCCAAGGGGCTCAATCACCACACCTTGATACTATCCTCTTTGGGCGACACTGACTCGCCCGCACTGTTTTAGGTCGCGTCACAAGAACGCGTCTTGGTGGGGAAAGTGTCCCTCGTACTTGAGAGTTCTAGGGGAAGTCAAACCACGTATCGTCCCTTCCCCGCAGTCGAGAGGTCTCCTAAAAACCAAAGTCGTTCCATCACCGACCCGTACAACCAAGGGTCCCGCTCCAGTAAACACGGAGGAAAAGCCACAGACTAGCCTAGTCCATAAGACTGAGTCTGGAATGCCAACAAATGACCCACTGCCCAGCCCTGCTGGTGGGTAATTCATAACCAAATATCAGGTGACCCACTACCCAGCCCCGCTGGAGGGGAAACCCTAATAAGATACTGGGTGAACCACTGCCCAGCCCTGCTGGAGGGTAAACCATAACACATCATCCGGCGACCCACTGCCCAGCCCCACTGGAGGGTAAACCATAACACATCATCCGACGACCCACTACCCAGCCCCGCTGGAGGGTAGACCTGGAATAAGTCGATAGGCAACCCACTGCCCAGCCTTGCTGGAGGGTAGGCCTGGAACTAGACGACGGGTGACCTACTGCCCAGCCCTGCTGGAGGGTAGACCCTAAGAGGTCTTCAGGTGACCCACTGCCCAGTCTCTGCTAGAGGATAGACCCTAATAGCGTCGTGTGACCCATTGCCCAGTCTCTCCTGGAGGGTACACCCTAATAGCGTCGGGTGACCCACTGCCCAGTCTCTGCTAGAGGGTAAACCCTAGAAGTCAGTGAGAAACCCACTGCCCATATCTACTGGAGGGTAAGCCCGAGGAAGTCGATGAGTAACCCACTGCCCAGCCCCGCTGGAGGGTAAAACTCAGAACCGCTCTGCCATCTCTACAGGAGGGTATAACACTGGCTGACCGGACATGGAGTGGGTGTCGCGTAACCACCCAACTCCAGAACATCTCTCCCAAAATAGGTGTAGCGTCTGCCCCAGCACTAGGTGCCACTAGCACCGCTACCAGCCAATCCATCGAGGACGAAACCAGGGGGAGACCACTCAACCCTGCTGGTCAAACCAATGAGCACAGAGCCAGGGGAAGAGCTCCACCCTGCTGGTCAAACAAACACACAGAGGGACCCTCTACGCCGCGAGAGGTCAAAGTTCACAAAGAAGAACCCGGGACGTACGTGGGGCCCATACAACGTGTGGCCCCATCTCAACCCCAACTGAGCGCACAACCATCCTCTGGTACAAACAACCACACGTACCTCCAAGTGCTCCCGTATACTCCTGGAGTATACCTCATTCCAGCCCAAAGGCTATCGTGCACACGACAGCCAGCGTCAACGCGAAGGCGTGACGTAAAAACTCCACCTCAAAGGCCCAGGCACGGCCAACCACGTCACCTCAAGCATTTACATCACTCACACGGGAGTGCACGCGATCACTCTCCAAAGGTCCGCTACAAGCAAAGTTGGGCAAACCACCACTAGAGTACCTTCCATGTTCCACATTCAACAAGATCACGCAAGAGGCTCCGCACAACCAAACAGATCACACCGTTGCAATCCTTGCGCAAAAACACGTGAGATAGACTACTCACTCGCCTGAAACGGTCAACCAGTGAAAAAGGTACTATTCACCGAAACCAAACACGTGTGGGGCCCACCCCAAGATCCCGAAACTGAACCAACGGATCACGCCACTGCGATCCCCTTGGAAAAACACACGGGATTGAGTACTCAATCGCCCAAAACGGACACCTAGTGAAAAGGACACTATTCACCGTAGCCGGGTCCGGTGGGACCCACACCACGTCCCCGAAAAAGGTCGGGCGGACTGCGCCATCACAAAGCTCTCGAAAAAGCACGTCAAATTGACTGTTTACTTGCGTGGATTGGGTACCCGGAGAAAAAGATGCATTCCGGCGCACCGCACACTAGTTGTGTCACATGGGACCCGCATCCCGGTCCCGAAACTCAGCGAACGGATCGCACAGTTGTGATCCTCTCAAAAAAATACACGAAATGGACTACTCACTTGTCCAAAACGGTCGCCCGGTGGTAAAGCTGTAAATCACCGTCAACTCCCGAAACGGCCCTCGCAGGGCCCGCACCATCGTGCGGAATTACAGCAGGAAGACTGTGCCAACGCGTTGCCCTCGGAAAAACACCCAACATCAACTGCTCGCACGCCCCGAACGGACGTCCGGTGAAAAAGGCGTGAAATGCCGCACGCTGCTCAAGAATCGGTCTGTGGGACCCGCGCCTCAACTTCGGCCTCAACGCCTGAAAATACCCTGGCAACCTCTGCCTCGATGCTTGGGTCCCAACGCCACTGACGGCGCTCCAAACGGACATCGGACGCGTCTGCGCCGTCCAAAACAAGATTTTCCGGAAGAACGCTCGTCCACTTAAAGACGCACCGCGCCTCCCCGACCGCTCATTTCGGGAATTAAAAATTCACGAAACCATCTCAAAAAGACCGTCTCTACGTCAGGTCCACTCCACCATAGACGGCACGCAAAACGGATGCCCGTAGCCTGAAATACGGGCGTTCGAAGGCTGAGGGGCAAAGCCCCTTGGGCCGGACCGGCCCGGACCGGCCGGTCCGCCCTACTTGGGTCGGCCCGCGCCGGCCGGCCCGGTCCGCACAGCAGGCCCGCGGCTCAGCCGCGGGTCCGGTCCACCCCGCCATGGCCAGCTGGCCACGGCTTGCTTCAGCTGACCAGCGGCCTCGCGGCCGGTTGATTCCCCACAGCGACCTCCAAAACGCGGGTCGCGGTCGTGCACGGAGGTCGCGCGCTGCGCGGCCCCCCTCTCCTCCGCTCGCCGGTGCCCGCGGCCGGCGCCACGACCGGCTTCCGACATCTACCGCCGAAGGCTTCCGCTGAAGGCCGCTGCCGTCTCCCAGAAGCGCCGCCGCCGTCTTTGAAGCCCCGGCCGACCGCCCTGCTGCGCCGCGCTCCGCCCCGCGCCGCCGCCGTCTGCCGCCTTCGGCCCTCGCTGGAAAAAATTTCCAAGGACCACCGAAAACTATCCGGTGGTCGAAATTTCGATCCGGATAGCTTTCCGGAAAGCATAGGACGGGATCTACGCAACCACGAGATTTTTTCTAGGATCCAATGGTGCTATTGAGCATAAATGAGGATTAAAACAGGGGAGGGGAGGAAAACTCAAATCCGCCTACCTCATTGGGCTTCGCCCGACGCTTCCCGCGTGATCTGCCCCACGCCGTTGCCTCCACGGAGTTGGCTCGCCGGAGCTCGCCAGAATGGAGGAGGGAAGGGGAGATGGTGTGAGGGAGGATAAGAGGAAGAGAAGAGGGAGGGGGTGCATTTAAGTAAAAATCACTTAAACGCCCGCCCGACAGCCCCGAACCCGAACTCCCGACGGGGTCGGGATTTAGCCTCTCCTAGGATAAGAACCACGCTCTAAGCGCAACGGCGGTCTCCGAATTTTATTCTGAGACCCCGTTCAAAAGTTACTAAACTTAGCGCCCGAGGCCGCCAAATTATGAAAACGCCCCTGGGGCCATTTTTCACAGACGGGTCACGCCCGAAAAACTTACACCCCTTCTAGGGTAAACGACACGCTCCGAACTCAACGGTGCCCTCGGTATTCCAATCCGAGCCACTGTTTAGGAGATACCTGCATTTCTCCACTAAAAGAATAAATTAATTAATTAATTTATCCGTTTAACATTCCCGAAGCGGGCGAGGGGTCCAAACGTCCCGCGACGACATGTTTTATGTCGTTTCTAGGGTAAACACCCCATTCCGGACCCATCCGTACACTCGGATCCCTGATCCGGAACTCCGTTTAGGAGTTATCTCATTTATTTGGTGTTTCCAATGTGAACGCAATCAAAATTTAATTCCGGCCACTCCGGGGCTCGGAATCGCACGCCGTCTGAAGGCGCTGCTCTAGAATATCATCAAGAATATTCCAAATTCTTTCACAAAAAAAACTGGGTTCTTACATCATTCCCTCCTTCAAGCTTTTCATCCCTGAAAAGAAAAATTAGGGAGCAACACAGGGTACTAAGATCACACCTGGCTTTCCCATACCCAGAAGAACCCACGCACAACTCCATGCTTCCACACACAGACCAAAGGATTGATCTGTTCACGCGAGGTCGGCCCTTGCCGACGTCGTGCAGCCACTCCAGACTTTTGGGTTTGGGGAAAGGCGGTAGGGTACCTCGCCATCCCTTTGCACAGTCTCAGACGGCCCGAAGGCCCTCGGGGGTATCTCACCTCCCCGGTCAAACCTCTACGTCGCACGCCGCGACTGGAATCACCACCCACACCTGAAACAAGGCCCGGTGATTCCCTCCTTCAGAATATCCATATGGTGAAACACCCAAGGATATCTGGTCACGCAAGATTCCACAGTCGATGTCTCTCTAAAAAGACTCTCTTACACGCTCGGAAGCGAAGGATCCAACACCATCGACTAAAGGAAAAGGTCTCACGCCTTTTTCCTTACCAACACAGGGTTACACCCGATGCCCTGCGTCACCCTGGTAACACCTCAAACAAAGAGTAGGGAGAAAAGCCTTTCACACGCAGAGCCTAACAATTCTACTGCAAGAAGTAGAAGAGTCGCAAGGGGTGCCTCTCACCATCCCGTGCTCTGCAGGATCGTAGACATTCAATGCTCGTGGCTGTCTATGGTCCCAACCATCAGCTCTCGGAGCCTGACGTGGAACGCCTAGTGGTGATGGGGAGATCTCGTAATTTCGTCCCCCACTACCAGATCCTCCCGCTACTCTGCTAGCACCACCTCTCTGGTCACTACTCCGATTACGGCGTTGCCTCTACCATGATGGTGCCCCAACTGCCTGCCCGATGCACCCAGCAACTCAGGTCGGGAAGTCTCGTGCCAAGTGACCTCGCCCATCACAAGCATAGAACCGGTGCTCTCTGGGCCACCCTGGCACCCTCCGGCGCCACTGTGGTGTACGACCACGGCCAGGGATCCACTCACAGAAGGGAATCCTCCGCTGAGGCCCTGCGCCTTTTCTCCACAGTGGTATACGACCACGTCTCCAAAACCAGCAGTGGGAAGGCCACCTGCATCGAGGTCCTGTCCTTCGGCACCTGCAAGCTATGGCAGACGTCCCGGCTCCATCGCACCCACTGCCGCTACCAACTGCAAAACATGACAGGAAGCCCTCTGTCACCAGCGCCTTCTCTAGCACCATGGCACATGTGGAAATGCCCAAGGGTACTATCACAACATGAATCTCTTGGCGGAGACCCTGCTCAAACTTCCACGCTCGAAGGTTGTCGTCATGGACCAAGTCCGGGTAAAAGCGTGCACGGTCTACAAAACTAGCCGCATACTCGGCCACCGTCATCCCTTCCTGCTAAAACTGTAGAAGCTCCTGAATCCGAACGGAGCGCAAGCAGGAAGGGAAAAACTCCTCACGGAGCAACCAATGAAAGTCGTCCAACGAAAATGACGACTCGTCAAGAAACCGAGCCACCAGACTCCACCAACGCCAAGTTGCTCCACGAAAAAGGCTGGCTGTCAAGCCACTCTCTGATCCATCGGCGTCTGCACAAGCCTGAAAAGGCTAACCGCTGCCTCGAACCAAGACTCTGCTACCTGAGGGTCTGGCTCACCACTGAACCCCAACGTTCTCTGCCTCTGGAACTCATGGAGCACGCTAAACCTGCGCTCAAGTTCAGCCTGCTCTGCTGAAACTGCCTACTGCTCAACAGGTGGGGGTGCTACTACCGGCCCACCCGGAGAAAGGGGCTCGCATGATGGGTCATGGACTGTGGCCTCATAGCTCACAGGGTCGTCGTCACGCACCCAAAGCTGGTATTTGGTCTGGCTGTCTTCGCGGAGACATCCTGAATATTATCAAGGAGTGTCGCGGTCAGATGAGCATATACGTATATACCACAACAACAACGATGGGGAGCTGACTCAAAAAGGACAGTCAAAGACTCAGTCCTATGTGATGCACAAACAAATTTTCCCTTCATCAAGTGTCTCAGCATGCCGAGTCGACAAGCGGGTTATCAAGGTCCTGGTGAATGGATACATCGGCCGCCGCACCATCACTGGACTCCCTGGCCTGAGAGACGCTCCCGAGACACGTTAACACGGTTTCCCTATATCCCTACCAATTCCTCTTTTAGGGACGTCCGCACAACGTCCCATGGAACGAACCACCTCTGCTACCACTTTGTCATGACCCGACCCTACCCGGGCTCGAGCCGCAACTACCCCAAGCCCGCCTCCATAGGCCAGGGGCTAGTGACCAGCGCCGAAGGCACAACAAATCAGGGAGGCCTTTGCCTAAGTACCTATACACACCCACGCAGCAAACTCAATGCAAAAGTGCAGAGTAAAAGAAAGAAAAAGCAGGGTAAAAAGAACAACTGCTATAAATATAAACCACAGATGTGCATCGACCTCTAAACAGTATAGAGTACAAGCTGAAAAGAAAAGGGGCAAAACACGCGCCCAACCAAAAGTGCCACAACCCGGCAACAGGTAAACAAAAAAAGAAACAGCTGACGGGTCTCCCACCTGGAACCCGGCCACTACCACCGCACGTGGTCCAAGCTCCCAATCTCCTACACTCTACTGAAGCCACGCTCCACCTGTCCATCGTCTGCAATGGGACACCATGTGCGGGAAAATCCCAAGCAGGGGTGAGTATAAAAATAATCAGTAGGATTCCCCGAAGGATCGAGGGAGCAACAAAAGGAGGTACCGAAGCGTGAGCAGTAGAGAGAACAGGGAAAGTAAAGGAGTCTAACCGAGGGTGTAGTAAAGATTCCAGCTCAACCCAACAAAAGAAAGGAAGTAGACTCGTCCAGGCACAAGGAGCTGGAAACAGTGAGAAGATGATCTTCCCATCGAGTCTTCGCTACCTATAGCAGGAGAGTAGACTCATCCAACCATGAGAAACTATACACGGAAAGCACGTGGCATACCCCACGTGTCTTCGCCTCCTCTGGAAGGAGAGTAACCAAACCCAAGGAGTGTGTACCAGAAACAAGGTATATACAAATCCATATGCTCAATCAAGAAGCTCGAACAACGTCATAAGGGGATCCCTATCCCGTAGCTCAGCCCAATAAAAGTGAGTCGCCTACAGTCCCAGTGTAACCCCATCATTGATGCCCAGCATCCCGAACATCTGCCCCGAACCACAAGCCAAGGGGCTCAATCACCACACCTTGATACTATCCCCTTTGGGCGACACTGACTCACCCGCAAGGTTTTAGGTCGCGTCACAAGAACGCGTCTTGGTGGGGAAAGTGTCCCTCGTACTTGAGAGTTCTAGGGGAATTCAAACCACGTTTCGTCCCTGCCCCGCAGTCGAGAGGTCTCCTCAAAGCCAAAGCCGTTCCATCACCGACCCGTACAACCAAGGGTCCCGCTACAGTAAACACTGAAGAAAAGCCACAGACTAGCCTAGTCAGAAGGACTGAGTCTGGAATGCCAACAAATGACCCACTGCCCAGCCCTGTTGGAGGGTAATTCATAACCGAATATCAGGTGACCCACTACCCATCCCCGTTGGAGGGTAAACCCTAATAAGATACTGGGTGACCCACTGCCCAGCCCTGCTGGAGGGTAAACCATAACACATCATCTGGCGACCCACTGCCCAGCCCCGCTGGAGGGTAAACCATATACATCATCCGACGACCCACTACCCAGCCCCGCTGAAGGGTAGACTTGGAATAAGTCGATAGGCGACCCACTGCCCAGCCTTGCTGGAGGGTAGGCCAGGAACTAGACGACGGGTGACCCACTGCCCAACCCTGCTGGAGGGTAGACCCTAAGAGGTCGTCGGGTGACCCACTGCCCAGTCTCTGCTGGAGGGTAGACCCTAATAGCGTCGGGTGACCCACTGCCCAGTCTCTCCTGGAGGGTAGACCCTAATAGCGTCGAGTGAACCACTACCCAGTCTCTGCTGGAGGGTAAACACTAGAAGTCAGTGAGAAACCCACTACCCATCTCTACTGGAGGGTAAGCCCGAGGAAGTCGATGAGTAACCCACTGCTCAGCCCCGCTGGAGGGTAAAACTCAGAACTGCTCTTCCATCTCTACAGGAGGGTATAACACTGGCTGACCGAACATGGAGTGGGTGTCGCACAACCACCCAACTCCAGAACAGCTCTCCCAAAATAGTTGCAGCGTCTGCCCCATCACTGGGTGCCACTAGCACTGCTACCGGCCAATCCATCGAGGACGAAACCAGGGGGAGACCACTCAACCCTGCTAGTCAAACCAACGAGCACAGAGCCAAGGGAAGAGCTCCACCCTACTGGTCAAACAAACACACAGAGGGACCCTCTACGCCGCGAGAGGTCAAAGTTCAGAAAGAAGAACCTGGCACGCACGTGGGGCCCACACAATGTGTGGCCCCATCTCAACCCCAACTGAGCGCACAACCATCCTCTGGTACAAACAACCACACGTACCTCCATGCGCTCCTATATACTCCTGGAGTATACCTCATTCCAGCCCAAAGGCTATCGTGCACACGGCACCCAACGTCAACGTGAAGGCGTGACGTAACAACTCCACCTCAAAGGCCCAGGCACGACCAACTACGTCACCTCAAGAATTTATATCACTCACACGGGAGTGCACGCGAGCACTCGCCAAAGGTCCGCTACAAGCAAAGTAGGGTGAACCACCACTAGAGAACCTTCCATGTTCCACATTCAACAAGATCGCGCAAGAGGCTCCACACAACCAAACAGATCACACCGTTGCAATCCTTGCGCAAAAACACGTGAGATAGACTTCTCACTCGCCTGAAACGGTCAACCAGTGAGAAAGGTATTATTCACTGAAACCCAACCCGTGTGGGGCCCACCCCAAGATCTCGAAACTGAACCAACGGATCACGCCACTGCGATCCACTTGGAAAAACACACGGGATTGAGTACTCAATCGCCCAAAACGGGCACCCAGTGAAAAGGGCACTATTCACCGTAGCCGAGTCGGGTGGGACCCACACCACGTCCACGAAAAGGTCGGGCAGACTGTGCCATCGCAAAGCTCTCAAAAAACCACGTCAAATTGACTATTTACTTGCGTGGAATGGGTACCCGGAGAAAAAGATGCATTCCGGCGCACCGCACACTAGCTGTGCCACGTGGGACCCGCATCCCGGTCCCGAAACTCAGCGAACGGATCACACCGTTGCGATCCTCTCGAAAAAGTACACGAAATGGACTACTCACTTGTCCAAAATGGTTGCCCGGTGATAAAGCTGGAAATCAACGTCAACTCCTGAAACGGCCCTCACGGGGCCCGCACCATCGTGCGGAATTATAGTGGGCAGACTGCGCCAATGCATTGCCCTCGAAAAAACACCCAACATCGACTGCTCACACGCCCCGAACAGACGTCCAGTGAAAAAGGCGTGAAACGCCGCACACAGCTCAAGAATCGGCCCGTGGGACCCGCAACTCAACTTCGGCCTCAACTCCTGAAACTACCCTAGCAACCTCCGCCTCGATGCTAGGGTCCCAACGCAACTGACAACGCTCCAAACAGACGTCGGACGCGTCCGCGCCGTCCAAAACAAGATTTTCCGGAAGAACGCTTGTCCACTTAAAGACGAACCGCGCCTCCACGGACCCTCGTTTCGGAAATTAAAAATTCCTGAAACCATCTCAAAAAGACCATCTCTGGGTCAGGTCCGCACCGCCGCAGACGTCATGCAAAATGGACGCTCGTAGCCCGAAATACGGGCATCCGAAGGCTGAGGGGCAAAGCCCCTTGGGCCGGACCGGCCCGGACTGGCCGGTCCGCCCTGCTTGGGCCTGCCCGCGCCGGTCGGCCCGGTCGGCACAGCCGGCCCGCGGCTCAGCCGCGGGTCCGGTCCACCCCGCCGCGACCAGCTGGTCGTGGCTTGCTTCAGCCGACCGGCCGCATCGCGGCCGGTTGATTCCCCACAGCGACCCGCAAAACGCGGGTCGCGGTCTTGCACGGGGGTTGCGCGCTGCGCGACCCCCCTCTCCTCCGCTCGCAGGCGCCCGCGCCCGGCGCCGAGGCCGGCTTCCGACAGCCGCCGCCGAAGGCCGCCGCCACCGTCGCTGCCCCTGCCAACCGCCCTGCTGCGCCGCGCTCCGCCCAACGCCGCCGCCGCCTGCCGCCTTCGGCCCTCGCCGGAAACCGGCCGTGGTTGGAAAAAATTTCCAAGGACCACCTGGAATGATCCGGTGGTCGAAATTTTGATTCGGATAGCTTTCCGGAAAGCTCGAGACGGGATTTACGCAACCACGGTATTTTTTGGAGGATCCAATGGTGCGATTGAGCATAAATGAGGATTAAAACAGGGGAGGGGAGGAAAACTCAAATCCGCCTACCTCATTGGGCTTCGCCCGGCACTTCCCGCGTGATCCGCCCCGCACCGTTGCCTCACCAGAGATGGTTCCCCGGAGCTCGCCTCGCCGGAGCTCGCCGGAATGGAGGAGGGAAGGGGAGAGGGTGTGAGGGAGGAGAATAGGAAGAGAAGAGGGAGGGGTGCGTTTAAGTAAAAATCACTTAAACGCCCGCCCGACAGCCCCGAACCCGAACTCCCGACGGGGTCGGTATTTAGCCTCTCCTAGGCTAAGAACCACGCTCTAAGTGAAATGGCGGTCTCAGAATTTTATTCCGAGACCCAGTTCAAAAGTTACTAAACTTAGCGCCCGAGGCCGCCAAATTACCAAAACGCCCATGGGGCCATTTTTCAAAGACTGGTCGTGCCCGAAAAACTTACACCCCTCCTAGGGTAAACGGCACGCTCCGAACTCAACGGTGCCCTCGGTTTCCCAATCCAAGCCACTTTTGAAGAGATATCTGTGTTTTTCCATTAAACGAATAAATTAATTAATTTATTTATCCGTTTAACATTCCAGAAGCGGGCGAGGGGTCCAAACGTCCCGCGCCGACAGGTTTTATGTCGTTCCTAGGGTAAACACCCCATTCCGGACCCATCTGTACACTCGGATCCCGGATCTGGAACTCCATTTAGGAGTTATCTCATTTATTTGGTGTTTCCAGTGTGAACGCACAGAAAATTTAATTTCGGCCACTCCGGGGCTCGGAATCGCACGCCGTCTGATGGCGCTGTTCTGGAATATCATCAAGAATATTCCAAAATCTTTCACAGTAAAAAACGGGTTCTTACAGCTTACCTCTATGTTTATATAAGGTACTTGCAATATTTCATGTTTTTTTATAATGGAAATATATGCTTGACACATAGTTTTTTTTGAGCCATAAATTAGTACATTTAGAATATAATATTTCATATGAGGAAAAACTGGTTCATATTCTTGATCATTGAGAGTAGGTGTTGTGGAAAAAATTAAATTATCTTGTTATGGTTTTTTGGAACAACCATATTGTTGAAGAAGAATCAAAGGAATCAAAAAATTCTATAATGAAAAGCTATCCCAAGTTTTTTATATAATGAACAAAATTATGAGGATTTAATTTAAAAAATGGGAATTAATGTAAAAACCCATGTAATTATTATAGTAAATCAGTTTTATTCATTATTAATATTAATGAATTTTATTTTTTAGATTTATATTCATGATAAGAATAATCATAAATTTTTCAAAAACAATAGTTTTATTCTTACTATTTCTTTCATGTATTAAAATATTTCCCTTAAAATATTAATTTCTAAATTTTATAAATTATATTTTAATGAAGGGTAATATTTTTAAATCCAACATGAAAAAAATGAGATTATAGTTATTTTTAATGTATTATCTAAACCATTTGATATCTGAATGAATAATTTTCAACCTTTAAAACCTAAATATCTGAATGTAATTGTTTATGGAACAATTTCACATGAATATTAATTAATAATATTTTATCCTTTTTAAAAACTCCAAGTGTGTCGTCTCTCTCACTAATAAAAGGACACTCATATATTCTCTTATTCACACTTCAAAAGAATCTTAGACCATCCAATACCTTCCCTAATACATTATTAATTTACCAACATATAACCTTTAGGTCTTGGTTTGGTCATAATACCATCTTAAAAAGTCGTTACGTACAAACCTAAGGAGATCTCTAAAGAAGATATATAGTTCTTAACCAAGAATTATTTTCATCTTCTACATCCTTAAAATATTATTCTACCATGATGAAATAAAAAAATTAATGTATTAAATAAATATTTATGTAATTATATTTATGGTATGACCATTTTAATCTACTTAAACATCTAAATAAAAATAAATAAATCACTCATGTGTACGTGAGTATTACTACTTCACGAGATGATGTATTTTAGTTTTCCTCACTGAGTCTTATGGATGGTCATTATAATAGATACGAATTAAATACTATGATATATATAATATAAATTATGTTTTTCATTGGTAAACTAATATTATACATCTTTAATTACCATATATTAAAAAATAAAACCATTACTGGTGTGTAAGTGTAGACTTTAGCCTCACAGACCAATGTATTTTATTTTTCATCACCAAAAACATGGCCTACATATGTATTTTTATTTAAAGGAAAAAAATTATTTTTATTATATAATTATTATTCTAAAATATGGAAAAATATTTATCTTCTCTCCCTCATATTTTTTGAAAAAATGGAAACATTTCTCATGCATTCGTACGACCCACTCTTTTAATGATTGTAATATAATTTATTTTTCATGGGAAAATTACATGGTTAGTTTTCAAAGTACAATTAATGTTTAAAAAATTCAAATATATAATTATTAGGATACTTTAAATGTTATAATTATGACCCATTTGACCGTATTCAACCCACTGAAGTCATTTTGGACATATGAGCTGAATATCATCATCACAATAGTTTTGACCGTATTTTTTAAGTAATTGAATATAACATAGTAATAAATAAAATAAAATTAATGATAAGAACAAAAAATTTTATTAATAAATTATGTAATTAATAATTTTTTTCCAATGGTAAAGAACATACGTGATGAGTCAGACTCAAAGGTAAGGGATTTCTTTTCCCAATTCCCTTTTTTGAGACTTAAACTATTTTCACCAAATGTTTTATTTTGAGTGGTCTATAAACATCCTTGTGGATGTATTTTATTATTATTATATAAAACTTAAGGTTTTTAAAAATCCATTAAATTTTCTTTCCTTTAATGTTTCATTTTTTTAAATGTTATGAATTCATAAAGGACACATTCTCTTAAACCATCTTTCAAAATAATTTGAATATTAATTTTTATAAATCATTTTTATCCATGTCATTATTCTTAAAATTATATTAAAATTTTATTTGTAATTAAATAAATTAATTATAAATAAAAATTTATTTCTCTTTCAAATTCTATACATATTTTTGTAAAAAAATTATTTTTATATATTTTATATGAAACATTTTGAATTTATTTCCAATTGAAAAATTGAATGTTATATTTTAATGTATATTAAGTAGTTAAAATTTCTAAATATCACAAAAATTATTTTAATTTTTTATACCATTACAATCATCCATGTTTTAGTCAAAGAAAAACCATGAATTACATTATTTTGGGTATTTTAGTTTTGAATAGTTTTTTTAAACATAATAGGTATTTTTATACCGAAAAGGGTTTTGTATATGGGTTAAAAAAATTCAACAGATTTGTAATGAAAAGTTTCAAAATTATTATTTTTTCATGATATCATACTTTAGGATTATATATTATGAGGTGTGATCCCAATACAACTTAAACAATGGGTGAAACCGATATAGTTTATAAGGTGGGTTATCCAAATAGATCTCTCTAATGCAGTGGGTAATGTTCATTGTCTTTAATAGCAAGGAGCGAGTTAACTATAGAGTTTTATCCTATGGATTTAATTGGGATTCCATTATTTAGAACATGAATAAACACAAGTTATGATTATAATTATCAAAGAATCCTCTAAGGGTTTCAATTTTATTACAATGGATGTTTAATGTTTTATTTGTGAAAAAAGTATTTTATCCATTTAGATATGATTTATTTCATATACTCAATCAGTAATGTGGGAAAGGAAATCGTTTTAAATGTATTAATTTTTTTCACTAGTCTAATGGATTTCTTTTTTTAATGTACCTTAAAATATTTTTTAGAAAATCATATTGTTTGAATTTTTTATTGGGTTTAAGGATGATTCTGAACAAACAAGAAATAATGTTAAAAGTCAGGAATATTTTTCATGACTGAAATTGGAGTTTCATTTAAAAAATTTTATATAATGAAAGAATAGATACTGTGTGGAATTGTAATCTTTATAATATGTGGGTTTTCTATGTAATAATTATGACCTAAGTCACCAAAACTATAAATCTAAATTGTATTTCAGTATTTAAGAATGTAATGTCAACTCTAAATACACAGGATTTTGTAATGTTTTAAGGTTTGGTCTTTATAATATTGATATTAGTATTTTTGGATGCTATAATAGAATTTTGTATAGGAGAAGCCTTAATAAAATAGAAATGAAAAGAAGTGGTTCTAGAATTTTTACCTTACTCCAAATAACTACCATGGAAATAGAATTACACCTTTAAGGGATAGTCTTTTGAGGAGACGAAAACCACTAAGACTTGGATAAGATTTTTTGGAATAGATATTGAGATATTTTGGTTGAACTAATGGATTTGTGGTGTTAGAAGATTTAGGGTGCCGATAGGGTTTTTTTATAAGTGAAGGGAGTTGAATTTTGGTGATAATATAAAAGGAAAAGTCACTATTTAGGGAATGTGGCTGAAAAATTGGACAATAATAGAGATGAGATGAATTTGGGTCAAGAAAGCCCTTTCCTGAACATTTTAAGATATTGTTTCAGGTTTTTAGGAATTTTTTCTTAGTTTTACTTTTATTATAATTTATTTTTTCTTTAGTAACAATTTTTTGAAACCTTAAAAAATATTATAAATAAAAAATAAATATTAACCCAATTATATAATTTATATTTAATAATTTCAAATATTAAATAAATTTCATAATATTAATTCTCTAAAATTGATAAAAATTAATTTTAATATAATAATTTAAAACACGTAAAAGTAGTTTTATAAAAAATATAACTTATATTTTAAAATGTAAAATTAATTTTTCACTATTCACCTAAAAATTTATTTTTTAGAAAAATCCAAAAAATATTGTATTAAGATAATATTGATATGATAAATAGAAAAATTAATTTTTTTTTCAAATTAAAATTCTAAAATTTATTAATTTATCATTTTAATGAAAGTAAAAAATATAATGAAAATGAATTTTATAGAAAAAGGCAGTTTTAAACTTTTTTCGTTCTTAATATTATTAAATATTAATTACTAGTCAAATAATTGTCAATATAATATTTAATAAATTTAGATATTATATATTATTTTAATCGTCTTGTGAATGTGATCAATTAAATTTATTAAGATAAAATACATAATTCTTTAAAAAAGTGTTCTTTGATAAAAAATAATTTTTGAAATTAAACAATGAATTAATTATTCTCTAAATATAAGAATTTTTAATTGGTTACTATTATTTTATTTACTAGAGGTTTTATTATTCTTCTAATTTTCATAATATTTTTCATATAATATGTCTCATCTTGTATTATTTTTTTTATATGGAGAAAGTTATTAAAAATTTTATTTTATTAAACATAAATAAGATATATAATACTGGGGAATTACATTCTACCCACTAAATAAATAACATCCCATAATTTTATTTTCATTCGCTATTGAGAATAGACAAAAATTTTCAATATATATTTAAGACATGAGATATAATTTTTAATGAAATGTGAATCTTACTAACTTGGATAAGACTAGAAAGCTCATCCCTTGATTGATTATTAAGACCTATATAATGGAAGTTATCTTGATAAGGAGTTCATAGTTATCCTTTCCATGATAGATGATCATATATTGGTTTAGGAAATGAAATTTGATTTCTTTATTATGAAAATTGATATGGGATCTAAGTAGAGAGATATAATTAGTGTCCAAAATCAAATAAAATTCTTCTAAAGGATAAATAATATTACTTGAATAATGCACATTCCCACAAACATAAACATGTGATTCAATAATCATTAAAATATTTATATTAAAATAAATTTGATGGGGTGGTGATTTGATGTTCAGGCATACCTTCTAAGATAGAGTGGAGTGGAAAAAACAATAATCTAATAGGACATCTAAACATGTGAAGTTTAATATAGGTGTACCTTAATTATAATGAACCAATTTTGTTGTTTATGTAGTATTGGATCTTCCATTCACTTGGTTGTGGAAGTTACTCCTTCCTATTATTGTCAATAACCTTTGGGTTAAGTCATCGACTTACATAATGCCCAAAATCTATACATTTTAAACATTGATGTGCGGGTGATGTATTAATTTTGACATTTGTAACTTCAATTTTATTATATGACCTCTTTATCTCTATTTGACTATCATGAACTCGATGTGAAATCCTTTCACACTTGAAAAATTTTCTTATTCCATTGATAAATTCTGTTAGGTGATTCATACCACATTATTAACACATATAAAGTTTATCTTATTCTATCTATGGTTATTTTCACCTAGATTTATAATAAACTATATCCCTCACTTCATTGGTGAGTTTTGATGTTTTATAAGGTTTAGGTCGTTAATAATAACTCATGATATTCGGGGGATCTTAACCACAACATTTTCAAATTTATGTTCCATCTCATTTAGTTTCTCATTATGAAATATACATGATTTCCCATCATATACCATTTTAACTCGATTTACCATAGCTACAACTAATACATAAATAATGGAAAGTTGATGTTAAGAATTTGATACTCTTATAAAAAAGAAAATTATTAATTTAAAAGTAATAAATTATAAATGAAAAATATACCCCAACTTATAAATTACTAGATTTCAATCCATGTTTCCATGGTTGTTTTGCTATTAGGTTCTCTAACCATACCATAAAAATGTGCTCCAATTTTTTGTAATGGTTTATAACGGGAATGTGAATCAATGAAGCATATCCCTAAGGATGGCCAAACCAGGTGTTCAATTATGACTCTTTGTATTGAACCCATTTTTAAGGTTATTAACCATGGTGTATCTATACATGAATCTATATCCACTCATTTGCATCCTGATAGGGATATCATTTGGTGGGAAATACACACTCTTTATTTTTTTGAATTATTAGGAATTTTCTTTATATTGAGTATTATACTGATATATTTCACTAATTTACTCTAGTATTAATCCAAAAACTAAATAAAATAATCCCTAAAATAACTAAACCATGCTTTGAAACATACTGAGACACCCCATACCCTCACTTGAGGATCCGATTCAAAAAACACATACATTCAAATAGTCTTCAATACCAACAGAGATAAATCGAGGAAAAATTTCATAAATTTTATAATATAAACTATACATCTCCAAAATAATATAATTATCTGAATTGTTGAATGTTTAGTGTCTTTGGAGATAAGCTACATAAAAATATTATTATTAACATTAATCTATAATTACACTATACTATGTTCCCTTCTATATATCTCATAGTATAAACACATATACATGATCTAGGGAATGGATTCATAAGAAATGAGAGATCTCAGACGCTCTATAAGGGTAAAAATATATGATAATAATTGATGATCATCAGTTAGCATAAGGTAAGATTGTGGGTATGAGATTATAGTCATGGTTTATGAACATAACATTAAAAAACATTACCTAAAAAATCATGGATCATCAATAAAAAATAGAGTCATAATTATTAGATCATAACATAATAAATGATTCATTATATCATGATAATATTGAAAAATTTAATATTATGGTACAAACATAATAATAAAAAATCAATGAATTATGAGAAACCAAACTATTTCCACATTTCATCATCTCACTTCTGATGGAAAACATTAATGTTTTATCATCTCAATAAGGTAGAAAAATTAAACTCATCATCATTTCACAAATATAAAAAATATTAATGTGTCATCATATCAATTAAATGAAAAACATTAATGTTTTATCATCTCACTGTGATGGAAAACATAAACTTATCATATTCTCACAGAGATATAAAACTATAATGTGTCAAAAACTCACATAGATAGAAAAATTTAATGTTTCATCATATCACTTATATGAAAAATTTTAACCCATATAATTTATTGAGTCAATAAGGTTTCCTTATGATTTTTTCATTTCTCTGTGTTTTGAAAATCACAAAGAATTTATCTTAAGGAAAATTATATTTTCCCTAAGGAATATTTTCACAAGGAAAATTTCCCTTCTCTATGGAAATTTTTATCCATACCTATGTTTTAGTTATTACTTTTATAGTCTCTCTAAATAAAACTCATTTTATTACTAAGGAAAAATTTGGTTTTATATCTAAAATATCATAATCCTATAAGTAATTGGATATAAAGTATTCAGTTTTCAGGATCCAAATTCATTGTATTCCAGAATCCGAGTTCTCTGAATTTTAGGTTCCGAATTATCTGAAATTTATGTTCTGACATCTCTGAAATTCAGACTCCAAATTCTCTGAAATTAAGACTACAAATTATGTATAATTCAGAATACGAATTCTTAATATTTTAGACTCCGAATTACTCAGAATTCAGACTCCAAATGTCACAGAATTCGGACTCCCAATTCCTCTGAATTCATACTTTGAATTCCTCAAAATTCTTACTCTTAATTCCTTGGAATTTGGACTCCGAATTCCTCCAAATTCAGACTCGGAATTCATTGGAATTAAAATTCAGAGATATATTGAATTCAGATTCTAAATTCTTTGTAAAATAGAATCTGAATATCGATGTCTTATAGAATCTGAATGTTTACTTGGTAAGATTCTGAATTCTATTTTTTCTTAGACTCTACAAAATATATTTGGTTAATCCATTTCATTTTACATACACTAATTATGAATTGATTTCATACAATATGTTTCTAAATAACCATTAGTTGAGAGAGACGTGTACAGGTCCCTCTGAAATTCAAGGAAAAAGATGACTACTGAAGGAGGGTGTTGACCGATGAAGAAGTGCCTATAAATAGGAGCTCATTTTAATTACCTCATAATCGAGAATCACATGTTTTTCAATCTAGAGATTGTATTCCACTGAAGAGATTTCAACACACAGAGAGAGAGAGAGACTCATTCTTTGTGCATATTAAACATTTTGTTCATATTTCATAGTGTGAATATGATTTTTTCTGAGTACAATCGAGGGGTACAATAGATTTAATGAAATAGGTTATGAGTACCTCAATGATCGGGGGCTTCTGGGGATAGTAAGACAGATTATGATATTCCTATCAAGGGCTTACCCTGGTGTGGGTAAAAGAGACATTCTTGAAAGTATAAATCATGGGACCGTTATCCAAGGTTGTTGGGTGCCCTAATCATTGGGTTAAAATATTTCATACTTGTTACTTGTTTGGTTTAACGTTTATTTCTATTATATTTTGATAAAGGAAGAATGTATAACCTTTTTATATGTTCGTATCACTTTTATATACTCTGATTATTATGATTCTATTCAAATTAAGGTAGAATATTTTCCTTTTAAACATTCCATTAGTTTAATTTCCGGAACAATATTTCCAGAAGCTAGGATGTTTTTTTAATAGAATTAAAATAGGTTTTGTGAAATTATAGTGTTTAACTTTTTTAATCATAGTTTTCCATAAGAGTAAAAACAAAAGTTTTTAAACTTACAATTCACCCCCACTTGTAATTGAGAATCTACATCATTATATCTATCCTACAGTTGGTGTCAAAAATGGTCTCTAAATTACTTATATTCAAATTTATGTTTTCTTGATCATGTTCTCCTTATTTAAAAATTTCCTGCTTAATTTTTATTGCATAATTTTTCTTGCTTATGTCTTTCTCAGAATATTTTTTAGAAACCATATCTACTAACAAGTTTTTTGTTGAAAGATGTTTTCATATCGAATGGGGGGAATTAATGTTGGTTCAATTGACAATCTAAATTCTACCAGAAAACCAATATTTGATGGTAATGATAATGAATACTGAAGTGATAGAATAAATTCTTTTTTTATTAATACTAGAATGGACAACGTTTTAATGCTTATTGGAGATTATAAAATTCTTGACAAAGAAGTAAAAACCTTCACCAACCATGAAAAGATAGAATATCATCTAAATTACAAGGTATGAAATACTTTGTTGTGTTCTATGACTAGGAATTTATATAGTCAAATTTCTTATTGTGAATCTACTAACTGCATATGGATGAAATTGGAAGTTACACATTTTGGTACATACAATGTTATAGAAAATAGAAGAGCCATGCTTAGAGAAAAATATCATGGATTTATATTTCTCTATAGAGAACCAGTTTACAAAGTGAAACCAAGATATATGACAATTTTCAATAATTTAAAATCTATGGGAGAAAAGGGTCTTGATGATTAATCTCTTATGGAAAATATTATTGACTTTATGCCTAATGAGTGGGAATCTAAGAGAACAACTATTGATGAGAATTTAAAAGTGTCTCAAATTACTCTTGATGAGCATTTTGTAACTATTATTCAATATGAGAAAATAATAAACAGTGATTATGATATGAATAAGAATAATAATGATAATGGAAGTGTAATAATTACTACAACTAAATCCAAGACTCCAGAAAGGTTTATCAAATCAAATTTTAAGAAAGACACTGTTTTATCTAAATCTAGTGAATGTGAACATTTTGAGAATGAGATAGCTAATATTTATCTAAGGATGAAAAATATAGTTGCAAAGAAATATTTTCAGTACATTAATAAGAAGAAGTAAATACAAGATATGAAAAACTCAGAAGTCACTTGCGATGAATGAAAAAGAACAGGGCATATAAGGCCAGATTTTCCTATGCTTAAGAAAAAGGATAGAAAGAAAAAGTATTCTGAGAGGAATATAAAGAAGTACCATAAATATAGATCTATGAATTTTTTGAAATCTAAAAACACTTGGAGTGCATGTGGTGGTGAATTATTTGATAAATCCTCAGAGTATGAATCTTTTTAACAGAAGAATCTTGGACTACTTCCCAAACTACCCATTGAAAATCATTATCTAATGGAAAAGGTACACAATGATGAATTTATTACTAATGTATCCTTGAATGAAAATCATACTGATGATAAATACTATGAATCCTCAGATGATGAGCCCTCCTAAAAAAATGATAATACATTACAGTCTTATGAAGAAGTGTTTAGGTTTTCTAAACATCTTAAAAATGAAAGTTTCATACTCAAGAAAAATCTTGTTAAGGAAAATTCTAGATTATATATTTTAACCAATTAAGTATCATATCATTCTAAAGATCTTGATAAGAAAAGTTTTATTTTTAAAAGTATTTCCAAAAATCTTGAGGAAGTTAATTATTAGAAGGATTTACTTTATAAGGATATTGAAAATGTAATTTCTAAGAAAATTATTTTATAGGATAACTCTAGTGCTAAAACAAATGTTTTTTAGGATAATAATCGATTTATTAAACTTATATCGGAAATATTTTCCTTAAGTAAATTTCTTTCAAATTTAGCACTATGTAAAGAAAACTTTGACAAGATGTATTTCAAAATTCGGCCGTTAAGAAATAGTTCTCGGTTTAGTTATACTCATTCTAAACCAATTTTTAGTAATAAATATTTTCCCCAAAGTTCTCTATTTTTCAATTAATGTCGGTGTGGTGGAAATTGGTAGAAAATTTGTTCGTTAAAAAAATCCCAATCTTTAGGTTTCATAAAGCATATTTTTCTATGAAAACGTGGATGCCTAAAAGTTTTCTTTTTGAAATTTCTAAATCTAAGAGAGTTTGGATTTCGAGAGTCTAAATCTTTTATTTTCTGAAAAACAAATAAGGTACCAACAACAATACATGGTATATGGATAATGTATGTTCTCGGTATATGACTGGTAACAAAATATTCATTGAAAATATTGTCAAGACGAAAAGAGGAAAAGTAAACTTCAGAGATAATTCTCAGGGAAAAATTATTGGTACATGTAACATTCTTCTTCCTGGGAAAACATTAATTTTAAATGTTTTATTTATTAAGGGTCTTAAGCACAACCACATTAACATAAGTGAATTATGTGATGAAGGTTACCTTGTGAATTGTAGGAATCATAATTTCTTAGTACACAATTCCAAACAAGAGTTTATTCTTTCTTACCGTAGGTAAGATAATGTATACACACAAAACATATAAGTACATATGAGCCAAGATCTACCTTGGATTAATGCAATGGAAGAGCAATCATGGTTATGGAATAGAAGGTTAGTACACTGTAACCTTAGGAACTTATGTAAACTCTTAAAAAAGGAAAGTTAAGTATCTACCGTATCATAGATTAAATTCATCAAAAGTTTTTCATCCTTGTCAATTTAGAAAGAAACATAAATCAAGTTTAAAATCAATTGGTGAAGTCTCCACTTATGATTCATTTCATTTAGTGTATATGGATCTTCTCATTCAACACAAATAGGAATTATTGGCGAAAAATATTATGTATTTGTCTTAGTTGATGATTACACTAGATTTCGGTGGGTCTATTGTCTAAAAATGAAGTCTGCCGGTTTTTATTATTTCTATATTTTTAGATCCCAAGTTAAAAATGAGAAAAACCTTCCACTGATAACTATTCATAGTAAACATGGAGGAGAATTTCAAAATTCAGATTTTGAAAATTTCTGTAGTAAAAAAAGGCACTACTTATAACATCTCTGCTCCATAAACTTCTAAGTAGAACTGTGTTTTTGATAGAAGAAATAGGATTCTTCAAGAGATAACTAGAACCATGTTGATTGAATATTTTATAGGTAAACTCTTTTGGGCTAATGCTATAATTTCTGCTAGTTATAATATAAATCAAGTTTTGATTAGAATTTTTCTTAATAAAACCCATTATGAATTGTGGAAAGGTAGAAAACCCAAACTTTCATAATTCAATGTATTTGGTTGAAAAGTATTCATTCCTAGTAATAAGGATAATCTATATAAATTCTCACCCAAATCTAATGAATGAAGTTTCCTATGCTACTCCACAACTTCTAGTCTTATAGACTTTTGAATAAAAATAATTGTACTATTGAAGAAACAATGCATGTTAAATTTGATGGAACTGGTACTTTTATTTTTAAACAACCCCTACCTGCATCCTTGGATGTGTTTTCTAAAACATATTATCAACCATTGATAAAAGACCCTTCTAATAAGGAAAATGTTCAAGAAAATATTTCTGAAGCATTTACAGTAGAAGATTTCGTACCATATGTAGATGAAAAGGGTTTACAAAACCCAAATCAGTTGTTTCTTAAGAATCATTCCAGTGATAGTATCAGTGGTGATGTAAATAAACCTATAAGGTCATGAAGTTCCTTAATAAATGAAGTATAACATTTAGCATTCATTTCCCAATTAGAACCACAAAACACGGATGAATCTTTAGGTGATGATGATTGGATAAAATCCATGTAGGATGAGTTATATTAATTATAATGGAAAAATGTTTGGACCTTGGTTGAAAGACCTAAGTAAAATTCTGTTATTGGAGTAAAATGTGTCTATAAAAACATTGTGATGAAAATGGAATCACTGTATGAAATAAAGCTTGATTAGTTGCTAAAGGATATAATCAACAAGAATTAATAGAATTTGAAGAAACCTATGATCTTATAGATAGACTTTAATCTATTCGTATTTTACATTCCATTATAGAATTATATTATTTACAACATTTTCAAATGGATGTAAAATGTGCTTTCATTAAATGATATGTTCAAGAGGAAGTTTTTTTGAACAACCTCCTCATTTTGAAGATACAAAAAATCCTGAAAATGTTTTCAAATATACTAAAGATTTATATTGATTTAAAAAATTCCCTAGATCCTGGTAAGATAGACTTACAAGATTTTTGTTATAAAATAATTATGTTAATGAAACCTCTCATCCAATCCTTTTTATAAAGAATGATAAGAAAAATGTTTTGATTATTCAAATTTATGTTGATGACATTATATTTGGTTCAACTCAGCCACCATTAACTTATTCGTTTGTGAATCTAATGAAATCTAAGTTTGAAATGAGTATAATGGGTGAGTTAAAAATTTTCTAAGGATTTCAAATCTCTGAAAAATTAGAACAAACTTATATATCCCTACATAATTTTATTAAATATCTTCTTAAAAATTATTGATATGACAACACTAAAAGTATAAGTACTCTAATCAGTACCTCAAATTCTCTTGATCTTGAGGAATCTTGGAAACCAGTAGATCAAACATCATTTAGGGTTATGATAATATGTTTACTATATTTGATAGCTCGTAGACTAGATTTTATATTATCAGTATCCTCCAAATAAATATTTTTATTAAAGAGACTCTTTTTTGGTGAAAGTGTGAAACCAAACAGTTCAATATAGCACTTAGACACTATAGTACATAACAAAATTATTAAACACCAGCTTAAACCCATTTGACTTAACTTCCTTGAACAATTTCGAGGAATGATTTTTTACCTTTTTGTCGGGCTCGTCTCTGATAATGTCTTCGAAATGAGAATCCAACTTAAGCCATGCTTGCAGGAACTCCTCTTCAACTATCTTCTTGTTGTTGAAGCCTCTGATGAGGATTAGTTATTAGTTGTTGATCCACTCGTTGGGCTCCTTATTCGTGTCAACTTGAATCAACATTTCTTGCATCCTTTCCGCAACCACAGTAGAAGTGCATATGGATACCACATTCTCGGACATGTCTTCCACGGATTGTATCAACAGCTCCCATGGATCTTCCCTGATCACCACTTCTCCTTCCATCTCACCAGGCGTCCCCATCGCTCCAACCTTAGCAGTTGAGACCGATTCCCTCTCATGTACCTATATTTCCTCTGCACCAACCATATTTGTTCTCACCCCACACTATGGACCAAGGGTAACCGCTGGTGACACCTCCTCTGTATGCAGGTACAACTGGTGTTGATCTCCTTACTTTGATGGTTCTGTCTCTTGCTTTTGGGATTCAGAGACCAAGGTTTTCTATCCTTCCACTCCCTCCACTGGCTGAACCTCAATCTCCTTGCGAATACCCCATTTTAATGCTGACCTGGTCTCCATCGGCTTTGGAAGATAGGAGAAGTCATTGCGCCCCTTCAGATTCATCTTCCCAGAATAAATGCAGCACCCCGGGTCCCTGTTCTGTTTCTTCAGTTTCTTCTTTCTTTGGTTGTGCATGGTTTTTCCGGCTCCTCCTAAGCCATTATCATCAAAAGGCAGCTCATCAGCCTCACACTCTGCCTCGGATTGACCCTTTGAATTTTCCTCAGACTCTCCCTCATTGCTCAAGCTTCCAAATCGGTTGCCGAGGTCAATGCAGGACAGGGTGACCCTGAAGTTGGTGTTCTTCTTGGTATCCAGTGTCCTGCCTACCCCATGGGAAGACTGCTCCCACTCATGGATTGACTTCGATTTACTCTCATCATTATACACCCTACCAAAGTTCCTTCAACTGCCAGTGTGCACCACCATCACATACGAGCATGGAGCCACCGCCCCATAGGATAAGCCAACAGCACCAGCCACTCCAACATACCCCCCCAGAGTCTGGGTAGGTGATTTGAGGGTGTCTAGATTTTCTACCTCCACTCCACTGTCCTTGGATGCCCCTAACATAATGCTGTTAGGAATTCCATCCAGATCATTCTTAGGACTTTTGAAACCTTCCACTACACTCGTCCCTAGAGGCATAGTAGATTTGTGCATACTAGCTCCACCCGAGCACCGGGTGTCCTCGGTCTCAACATTTCCTTGACCGGAACTAGTAAACACTGCACCTGTCTCAACAACAGGATAACCACCCACACCTTCCACCTTCAACCTCCCTATATTCAAGATATCAATCCAATCATATGGAATCTCATTTAAAAGAAGTAAAAATAATTTTTTTCTATTTAAAGGGATCCATGGATTTAGGACTCTTTTATACTTCTAAAAATTATTTTCTTCTAAAAAGTTTTTCAGATGCTGACCTTTGTGGGTGTAGAATGTATAGTAAATGTACATCTAGAAATTTTCTTTTATTAAGAAATTTATTAGTTTCTTGGTTTTGAAAAATCAACACTCAGTAGCAATTTCCACTTCTAAAGCTAAATATGTAGCAGCTTGAAGTTTTTGTGCTCAAGTGTTGGGGAGGCAACACACACTCAAAGACTATGACTTGAGTTTTACCAAAACATAGATATTGTGTGATAACACTAGTTCCATTTCCCTAAGAAAAAACCATGCACATCACTCTTGTGAAAAACACATAGATATTAGACATCACATTCTTAGGAATCACAAACAAAAAAGAAGATATCACTCTTTAATTTATCGAAACACAAGATACAATTGCTGATATTTTCTCACAATCTTTGTCATCTGATAGATTTTAATACATTAAACAAAATTTAAGAATAATAACTATAAAATAATGGTCTATATTACCTTTTTTTTGAAATAAATCTTCTTAAATTAAAGAACTATTTTTTAGAAGGGTAGTACATTTTATTGGTATTAAAAAAAATTTAATCAAATTAATTTTTTATAATAAAACTTTTTTGTATTGAAAATTTTTCATAATCAAAATTTTTCATAATCATATTTTTTTGTACACAATATCTTTTTAATAATAATTTTTTTTCCAGATTCCAAAATTATTGAATCCAAAATTTTCCTTCTTAAGGAATATTTTCAAAATTTAATGTTCTTGAAGAAAGATTTTCCTCATTTCTGATAATTTTCCTAGCAATCCAGTCGGTATGATACCTTACTTATATTTTCATAATCAAATTTATTTGTCGGTATTTATATCTTATTTTAATAAAATGTTTTGGATTCACTTTCCCAAATCTGATGTTTTATCTTAAAAACCGTAAAAGTTTAGAATCCTCCAAAATCCTTCTTCATCATTCATCTCAACTGTCAGATCATATCGAGTTAGTTTCCACAATTGTATCAATCATAGAATATGAACCATCATATAAACTTCTCTATAATGAAGCCCCTAATGGTTGTCCCACATCAGTTTTCAAGCCCTAGAGTGCCGAATCTCTAACTCTTATCATAATTTCCATTCTGTATTTGTGATCTTCTCATCTCTGAATGTCTTTGGAAGCGTCACTATAGAAGAAAATTTCATCAACTAAAGAAATATTTGAATGGAAAATCTGAAGATAAAGTTTAGTTGATCAGAAGTTCTTTGCAATGTATGATTCTTATATATCTAAGAATATCAAGTTGTATGGATGGGAGAGTTTGTGTGTATCAAAACCAAAGGCACATGATCCAATTTACCCAGAGTTGATGGTATAATTTTATGAGACAATAAGTTTTTTCATTCATGATTGGAAATAAAAGTTTTTCATTAAGAGTTATGGGAAAATGTATTCTCTTTCCTTTTCCTTGGATACAAGAATTATACGAATTTCGTATGAAGGGGAAGCTAAGTTCTCTTCCCACAAGTTACCAGACATATCAGGAAGTTTTGATAAAGTGAAGGCCATAGAGTTCCTTGTTTTATCAGAAACAAGGTCACCAAATATCAACCATATCTCTATAAACTTCAGGATATTATTTTCATGGGATCATGTATTTCTCATTTGGAGAAAAGGTGATAAGTATACCTTGATGAAGAGTGATATATATATTCTGGATTTTCTGGTGAACCTCAGAAAGATTAATCTGGTGATGTATTACTTTCCTAAAATTATGAATATCAAGAATGAGACTCTAAAATCTCATATTATTATATATCCAGTTATTATTTTTAATATCATATTCCTTTTTCTACATTCGTTCAAAATCCCAAGTAGTTCTAAGCCATGAAATTTCAAGGTTATGTTGATGAGTGATGATATGATCAGAAGGATGAATATTTTCTTTAACAATAATTCCATATAGATTTATGCGTTATCTAATAGTGAAATATAAGTTTTATCCAAGAAACCAGAAGTAGCTGAGACTTCCAAGAAATATCAAAGAAAGAGAAAGTAGAAATAACAGGTAGCCAAGGATAAAACTCCAATAGTGAAAAAAAATCCCATCAACACCCCAAAATCTATGAAACCAAAGACATATCCAGATAAAGTTGTTGGTAAATAGAGATAAGATAAGAAGAACATGAAGGAAAGAGAGCCTAGCTTTGGCTGGGTCGGATCTCGCTGAGGCAAAATCCTTAAAGAGTAAGGATGTTGAGGAGTTTGAGAAGCCAGAAAAAGTGAAGAATCAATAGAATAAAATTTATAAAGCTAAGATTGTTCAATATCTTTTCAAGGATACTGAGAAAGCTTCTTAAGAGATCTAGGTACTATAATTGTTTTTACAAGAATCAATTCCAGTGTCTCTGGAAAAAAATGGTCATTCCGGAACCTGATGAAGAAGAAGAGATTGTACAAGAATTCAAATTGAAAGGATAATAAGTGGAAGGAAGTGATGATATATATGATATGATAAGGTGAGTTAAAGAATATCATGAGAAGGATAGTACTTCTATGTGATTATCAATTCGTACTTCCCAGGAAGAATCTTCTAAACTTGATACCCCAGGAAAATGTGATGAAGGTTACAAAGAAGAAAACAAACCTTCACAAGAAAAGACAAGAAATCATGATTTTTTTCAACTAGAGGACTAAGTAGCACATGCTGAAAAGGAAAAGGCTGAGGAAGATAATATTGTCCAACTCTCAGATAGTGAACATGAATCACCAAAGGCTACTGAGATCATTCTAAGAGCTGATAAAGGATTGCAGGTGGTAGATGATACACCTAAAAAGGATTTTGTGGATAAGAAAGATGTTGGTGGATCTTCAAAAAGAAAGGTTGTTGAGGTAGAGAGAGAATCCTCACCAAAAGGAGAATCTGATTCAGAATCATCTTCTATGGGACATGATTTTTTTGTTCAATCACTGAATAAATTGAATGATACAATTCACTTGTTTCTGAGTATTGACTTGAGGTGTCAGATGCTTTAGAAATCATTTAATCAGAAATCAGATTCTAATTCCATTCTTATGGAAAAATTTTCAGACTTGTGGCTGATTTTATATCTTTCTACATCGGGTATGATGCACAAAGTAGGTCGTTCTAGAAAATTACAAAGTGGTATAATAAGACAATTCCAGATTTGAGAATATTTGAGGAATTTAAAGATAATGTGATGTATTGTTTTGATACCAATGATGTCATGATCAAATACCTTACATAAAGTTTCAATGAGAATATCAATCTTGAACAATCATCTTGGAAGCAGGAAGACAAAGATCTGAAAGAGAAACATAATCCAGTTGCTTTGAATCTAAAGATGGAGGGATATCTCCGAATTGAGTTCATAGAAAAGATCATTAATCAATAATTACTTTTAAAGATGCATGAAAAAATTCTGAAGTCTCCGGATGAAGAGATCACTGTTTTGGAGAAGAAAAATAAAGATCAAGATGAACTGCCCAAATAATTTGAAGAGGATCATAAGGAGCATAAAAGGTTGAAGACAATTTTCAAGAAGCTTATGCGAAAGGAAAAAAGAAGGATGATTTTTTCCATAACTCCGATCTTTTGTTGTATTACCTTTCTTGTAAATATTTTTCCAATCATAATGAATTTTTTTTGTTCTTCATGTATTTTGTTTTATAGTACTTATATTTAAGGTACCATATTTTTTTCCCATTCCCTCAATTCCATTTTGAAAACCACAAAGGGGGAGAAAGGAATGATAAAAATAATACAAAGTATATAAGATAATTCCCTAAGTACGGAGGAGTCTATATAAGGGGGAGTTTTATCGAAGAAGATTTACTTATGAAATATAAAAAATCTCTTTAAGGAAGTCAGGAATATGATCCTTATGGTTTTGAAAACATAATGGGGAGTTACTTGTATTCATCATGATTCATATGTAAAGGGATATAAGTTTTCATTTTATGTTCATAATGAAAATTTCTAAGTCCTTATATTCTTTTTCGTAAGGATGTTTGTGCTTTCAAAAAAGGGGGATATAGTTGAATCAATAAGGATTCCTTATGAATTTTCCATTTCCTTATGTTTTGAAAATCACAAAAACTTTTTCTTGTGGAAAATTATATTTTCCCTAAGGATTATTTTTATAAGTAGAATTTCCCTTCTCTATGGAAATGTTTATCCTTACCTTTGTTTTCATTGTTCATTTTATAGTCCCTTTAAATCTAACTCATTTTATTACTAAGTCCAAATTTAGTTTCATATATAAAATATATTAATCCAATAACTCCATGGATATAGAGTATTCTGTTTTCAGGATCTGAATTATCTGAAATTTAGAATCAGAAATCTCTAAAATTCAGGTTCTGAATTCCTGGAAATTTAGGTTCTAAATTCTCTAAAATTCAGGTTCAGAATTTTATAAAATTTAGATTATGAATTCTCTAAAATTTAGACTCTAAATTCTCTAAAATTCAAGCTCCAAATTATTTAAAATTTAGTCTCTGGATTCTCTAAAATTTAGACTCTTAATTCTCTAAAATTCAGACTAAGAATTCTTTAAAATTCAGACTCCAAATTCCTAAGAATTCAAACTCCAATTTTCACAGAATTAAGACTCCGAATTCTATATAATTCAGACTCTGAATTCATTGGAATTCATATTTTTAAATATATTGAATTTAGGGTCCAAATTCATAGTAAAACAGAATCCAAATATCCAATTCTTATAGACTCTAAATGTTTAATTAGTCAGATTCTGAATTCGATTTTTACATAGACTCTAAAAAATAGATATGTTTAATAAATTTCATTTCCTTTAAACTTGTTATGAAATGATGTTGTACAATCTATTTCAGAGTAATCATTTTTTGAGTGACACGTCTACAAATCCCTCCAAAATTCATAGAAAAATATAACAATTCAAGGAGGGTTCTGACCGTTAGAGAAGTGCCTATAAATAGGATCTCTTTTGAATGAGATCATAATCAAGAATCAAATGTTGATCTATCTAGAGATTTCATGCTACTGAAGAGATTTTTGGAGAAAGAGACCCTCATGATTTTTTCATACTGAACATCTTGTTCAGATTGCGTAGTGAGACTATGATTATTGCGGAGTACAATTGAGGGATTCTAGGGATAGGAAGACAGTGGTGTCAACAACCTTAATGATCGATGTATTGCGGGGATGTGAAGACAGATTCTGATATTCATATTGATGGCTTACCCTGGTGTGGGTAAGATAGAAATTCTTGAAATTATAAATCAGGGGACCCTTATCCTTGGTTTTTGTATACACTACTCTTTGGGATACAAGATTTAATTATTGTTACATGTTTAGTTTCATGTTTATTTCCAATGTATTTTGATAAAGGAATAATGTATATCCTTCTTATACTTTCTTATCACTTTTATATACTCTGATAAGTAATATTATATACACATTAAGGAAGAATCATTTCCTTGTAAACATTACTTTAGTTTCATTTCTGAAACCTTATTTCTAGAACCTATCAATTTTGTTTAATCAAACTAAAAGAGTTCTTGTGAATTTACCACATTCAACTTTGCTAAATGTAGTTTTCTGTAAGGATAAAAATGGAATTTTTTAAACATACAATTCACCCCCTCTTGTAACTTAGCATCTACATCATTATTACAATCCTACATATTTAAGTATCTCATAAGATCCCATCCATCAATAAAATTAAACCCAAGCATAATTTCACTACAAAACTTTAAAAACATTTACAATCTCATCATGTTTTAATTACCCCATGATAATGAAATGGGTTTCAGAAAATATTCTATAAAACATTATCATCATAAGTCATCCAAAGAATGAATTTAGATGGTATTATAATAAAATAACCCAAGTGTTACATAAGGAACATTAATTGATATTAAAATTGAGGGAAATCCCATTTTAATATTATTGGATAAGCCACTTTGAAAAATGAATAATAAGAAAGATCCCTTTTTGGAAATTATTAAAAACTCTTTAAAATGTTTTCTTTAAAACTAAATAATTTGAGAATGATGCAACATTTTAAAGATTATATGTAAAAAAATTATTTTTAGAAAAACAATTTTACAAAATAGATATTATTTCAAAGACATTATTTGATATCATAGACAACCTAGTTTTGGTCAAACCCTTTTTTTTCTCATTGAGGGTGCCCAGTTGAATCTTTTCCATCAAACCATAAATGGTGAAATCGATGAGAGTCTCTCATATAAATAAATGATTGATTAATCATGACTCAATCCATTTTTCTTCGCATATTCTATGCAACCAATGATCCCGATGTAAAGCCATAAAATAACAGGATGGATTGATTACCACATGTTATGAAACATTATTGGTATATCAAACAATGCTGATATTCCATATATAAATCTTACAAACAATCCTTTTCAACCAAGGTTCCCATGAAATAAGTCCATCCTTACTTTGAGATGTCCACACAAGAATAATGGATGGATTATGAATAAAAGGAAAATTATATTAACCATGCATATCTAATTGAGCATGAATCACGACTATGACATTGCTCTAACCAGTGACATTATTCTTTATTGTAAGCATGAATGTTGAAACTGCTATCATCATCAACATCATAATCTATGATAATTTCATCATATAGTGAAATTTTTGGAAAACTATCTACAAATGCAACCCATGTGGGTCACAAAATGATCTCACATACCTAAAAGCTTCAATGTTAGGTGGAAAAAATATTGGTTTGGGAAAATCATCAACATGGTACAATCTTGACCCTTGAGGCTTTTGATGAGGGTATCCATGTAATGAAACTAATGTTCTTTCATCATCCATTTAAATCTACATCTAATTCAGTGCCCCCATTTCTATATCCAACTATTTCTAGAACTTATCCCTAGTGTGAGACAATCACCACATTTAGTCTCTGATGAAGGTGGAATAGGGAGTCCAATAGTGATCCCTTATAGTTCAGAGGCTGCTAAGGATGGATCTTGTTAACCGCCCTCACGAGAACCATCCAATTGGTACCCATCAATTTCCTTTTGAGAGTACCACCAAACACACTTCCACATCTAATACCGATGCACAATCAACAAGGAAGACACATCAGGTGAGGAGGGACCTAAATAATAGTGAGTGGGCTCATATCACAACTCTCATTGACGATGTCTACCATCATATTTCAGAAATAACTGAAATGTAGGATCATATCCCTTCTCAGAACAAGTTCTTTGGCATAATACTATAGCATCATGGGCTTGTGCATATCCCTTCCCCCATGCATGAATCCAATAAACATATTTTGGTAGAACAAGGAGGATAAAATTGTTATCATATACCCATTTCAATCAAATATATCTACCAATATACAACATAGAGGAAAAATACATAGGCTTATATCCATGTGATCTCTTTTCTAAAAAGATAATACATCTTAGAAACAACTGAAGAACTCCACCAAAAGATTCCAACATTGGTACAAATAGTGGTACAAGTGCGTATTCCTATCCCTGCATCCATGGAAGCCCAACACTCTAACCATTATAAAATATTGGTTTCTTTATTGCAAGAGTAAATTACTACTCCCATCTAAGAGGATTATCAGCATATTATCTTAAATGATGAGGCATCTAAGTGGTCTCATATTTTCGTTCCAAATAGATATCACCAAGTGAGGGTGGCACATTCCTCAGGAAATGGGCACATAGTTGTTGAAAAAGTCTGATGACATATTACAAATCCTAGGATTGGGCCCATAACCCCATTCTATATAGAGATCACTATGTGATAGGGGAACATGTCTTGGAAAAAGACTCATATTACTATTGAATAAGACCATTGACATACATAAATGGCCTATGATAGGGCCCATATCAATATTCTAGATGGGGCTCACCAAGTGAGAATGGAACATTCCTCAAGATAGGTGCTTATTATTCTCTATGAATCTGCCTAGCATATTCTAGTAGATCGCAGAATCCATATACATATTCCTACTTCTAACAATGGATAACTACACCAGAATCATTTTGAGCCAATAAAAAAAAGATTCTCATTACCCTTCTCCCATTTTAGTGGTTCGTCGACATATTCGAGTGGGGAATGAATATTCGGACTCGGATAATATTCCTATAGAAAAAAAGTCCCACCCAGTGTGAGTGATGAATTCCTAGAGGAAGGTTCATATCCCTGCCAAAAAATTCTAGTGGCATATTCCAGAAGCTCGCGATTGAGCTCATACTTTCGTTCTCACCGAGCCTCCCCAAGTGAGAATGGAACAATTTTCAGGATGGGTTCATAAACATATCAATAATGAGGGAGCTTATTGGAATAATCTAGTAGATTTTCAGTAATAGGATCTTACTCTTGAAGATTCAGATGATTATAAACAATGTAATTTTATTTTTCATTAAATAGGCTCATATCTCAGTAAAATTCTAGAAGGTAATTCGGTATATTTTGACCATGATGATGTATGAGGATAATATCCCTAATCTACTCAATTCCAGTGTCCTTGAGGTTATTCTAGACACATTATCAACAACCCAATTGTCCTTAATATCTTCAATCAATGTAGAAGATGATCATTACTATGATAGTCTTCCTTGTTGTAGCGTGGAAATGGATTACATGGAACCTACTCCTTACATCGATCGTAGTTAACTTCCCCATAGAGATATCTACCAGGGACAAGGAAATCATTTCCTTTCCCAGAAACCTTTATATAAATAATTATTCAAAACTCAAACACATTTTAATATAGAGGTTCTAAAACATCAGTTTCAACCACATATAGTTCCCCTTCAACTTCCAACAACACTGCACTATAGTCAGAAAGTGATCCCAAGAAGAATATTTTGTGGTTTGATCAGATGGAGGCATGTAATTTTGATCAAGAGGAGGCCAAAATATATATATGGATATGTTTATCTAGGAAAAACCTTCCCTCCATGTTTGTACGCCTTAATAATTTTGAATACGGGGTCCCAAATGAGCTATAAAAGTATTTCATGCATTATCTACACAAAACTATTTCGGATACTCATCCGTGATTTAAGGATAGAAATATTCCCAATCCATGATACAATTACCACCTCCATCTCATCAATACACTCTATTGTTAGCTGGATATGGCCTCCTTTTCAATGGACCAAAAACTAGGAGTGGATTATTATAAAAAATCCCTATATAGTATTTGTCTCCGCATTGTGACAACTCTCTGCTGACTGATTTCTAAAGCATCACCAGATGTACATATCTGAGGATGGGTGAAATATGTAGAATTTCACATCCATATATACCCATAATTATATAACCCTTTATATATGGTAGCCTATAATTTCATATCCTTGAGTAAAACTAGAGGACTGAGTAACATGTGATCTAGTTGTTAACTACCACAAAATTTTCCTACATCAATGATTCCTAGAAATCGCAAATGGAGAGAGAAGATAGTCCAACAATATTTTAACAGAGCCCCTTAAATAAATAAGAATTCATTTCAGAGAAGAATGATAAGGTTGAAATAAACCATACAACATCCTATAGAAACTGACTCCCGTCATAGGCTACCATTGCAACTTGCTCCTACAAGAGCACAACTACGCCAAATCTAAAAGGCCGCAGTAGTAGCTATCATAATATCTGTCTAAGAGTGGACCCATATCACCAGGACATGGGAATATCTACCACCACATCCACCTCTCAGATCATCAATTCCATAGTGAATTTGGTAAATATCATCAGCAGTTTCAAACAAACCCTAGCTTACTAAGATGGGGGAATTTATATATCAATCACCACCACCAAGTGAATAATCACCTGAGAGGGTCCTAAGAAAATTATTTTTGATTAAAGATCAAACTTATCCCACTAGTTTTGGGGCATTCATATATCAATTCTCGTCTATGAGTCCTCAAATCATCAATCGTAGGAATCAGATCCCCAAAAAAACATTAATTAACTCCAATTTTATCCCTGAATAATCTCCATCCTGCAGGGCTGAATGGATTTTCATCATCATAATTACTATATAGAGAGTTATTATTCTCCATGTGGGGAGGTAAATATTGATGGTCAATATCCCATACATTCCTTCCATAATAAGACCAACCTCTATTACCATGTGTCTTTCTAAAAATTGTGACTGGAAACTACCTCAATGTCATTACTCACAGGCCAAGACAAGAGGAGCATACGATGAAGGTGATCAGACCCCATTGGGGTTATAAGACAAAATGAAATAATATGTCTAGTTGTTCGAAAAATGATCCTAATGAAGGCTAGGAATAATCATCTTGTTGCACTGAACATAATGGAACAACAACCATTTATCAATAAATCTCTATAAATTTATTCATTGTAAACATGACAGACATTTTGGATCAAGATGGAAATATAGAGGGATACAACATGGAGAACCTACCTCGAGAGGAGGGTGATATAGATTCACTAATTGAAGTTTCACACACCCGGAACTAGAGGAGGTTTCAAATCCTATAGCCCCCAAATATTGAGTTTCCACACCAATAGTGGAACACTACCAAAGAAAATGGGAAGGGTGTCGCTACATCCCAATCATTGTCTCAAAGAAGTGATGTTCCTTCCATGGAGGAATTTTTTTTCCAATTACGGAATGAGATAAAAAGTCACAGAAAACTCAATGAGGAGATACTAGGGGGAATATTCCCACCTTCCATCATCTAGGAGTAGGAAAATATTTGTCATCCCCTAGATGATCCTCTTAAAAAAGTAATATGTTAGCATCCGAATAGCTCTGGATCCCTAAAACTAGTCTACATAAAAGAGGAAGTCATAAATGACCATGACATCACTCAATTTTCGAAACAACCTCTCCCTTTATAGGGTAATCATATAACCTTAGGACGAATCAAGAATATGTTAGAGTCAAAGGCAGGGCCAACTCATCAAGCCTTACCCACTGCCTATAGATAAAAGACATCCCCGATAGTAGTACCCTTGGAGCTTGATAACATCATCAAGTACCAAACTACTCTATTGGAATCTACCGAAGGGTGATATACACTTGGGAAGCCTAAGAAGAAGCCATATCTTGAATGGATGGTTGACACTTTTCCTCCACCAAATTTCAAAAATCCTATATTATCTAACATTGACATTGTGGGATACCCTAAAAACCATCTCACACAATTCGTATCCCAATGTAGGCTGATGATGGGACCTCAAGATGAACTTGACGAAACAAAGATGAGGTGTTTTATACAGACTCTAATAGATTAAAACTTTTTTTGGTACAATAGTATGAGATCATGATCTATTTTAGGATGGTACGACCTTTGTCATCAATCTTTTATCATTTTAGTTCCACTCTGAGGAAAATGATAATTGTTGACCCGAAAAAAATGCAATAAACATAAAAACGATAGGGTGTGTGACTTCATAATTCTATAGAATGGTTTTACATATTCACTCAACATCACTATCTCACGGGATAATCTACAAGAAATATTTGCTGAAAATATATAGGATGATTTTCAAACACCACTGATCCCATAGAAGTATCTAGGTGGGTTCCATGAGTTTACAGAAATGACCCAACATTTGGAAGAATCCATTTAAAAAACCTAATAAAAGTCATAACACATGAACCTAGAAGAAGGAAAAATTCTAGGAAAATGATAAGGTAAACCTGTAAATCTCAGTATAGCAGTAGTGACCATCCAAGCACCGAGGAAGGACCCGAACCACCCAACCCCATGTCATGTGACAACAACCAAAAAACAACCCATGTCTTGAAGCATAGTGAAATCAGGGTCACCTGATAATTGAGGATTAGATGAATAAAGAATAATCCTTATGAAATTAATAAGACCCATGTTATTTCATCACATACATGAATAGTATTATGATCAATCTGCCATAGTCTAGTAATAACAATGAGGCCAACCTCACCTATCTTCCCGATTACTTCCCTTTCTACAGAATGTTGGGTCATTATATCCATAACTTCTTCATCATTGAATATTTTCTTTAAGGTATAGTCAATTATTGATAGGTAGTGTTATATCACTCCATAGAGAAGGTGTACATCATAATCCTTTCTCTTTCAGAAGTAGGGGTGATTGTAAAAATGTAGCCTCCCGACATGGGTGGAAGTTTGATAACTGTATGACTCAAAAAACAGCTAATTGATCTCATACCCCCATGAGAGAAAAACTATTTATAACCAAAATATCTCTTATTTCTATGGAGTTAAAATTACATATACCTACCAAAGGTTGGATGTGACAATCGAAATTAAAAGGAAATAGAAGAGGAGGACTCACATTCATCTCCAACGCAATCTCTAACTATTGTAGATTTCCTCCTTAAAACATTTGAAGAATGAGCTCCACCCCACCAACCAGAATTCTCATCAGAAAAAGATATCATATTTTGTTATTTAAACATGATACACTTGTTAGGCCCCTTCTTCAATGATGAGTATTCCTTAGAATATTATTTTCTTACACATAACCGCAGAATGAGAGGTAGTAAGCACATGAACTGAGGATACTGGGGAAAAAAGTCTGGTTGGGCCCAATATTTTGGTTACATCCCCATAAAGGACATATATGAAGCTGATACCCTTGGAAAAGTTCTATATTATTCCCAATAGAGTCATGGAGGTGTCCCAAAATCCTCCAGTAGTCACCCATGCCCTGTTTCCATAAATGGAATCCAAGTATGGGTGAGATTATCTGATCATCCTAGATAGTGGAGAATGCTAGCCTGACCTATGACATTGTAAGAAGATGACCCATTAACTTCTACACAACCACCATGACCATCCACCTAAAATTCCTCAACACTTGATACACATGTTAAGAAGAAACCCCACATGGAGAAACACTGACCTATGAAATAATAGTATGACATTTTGAATTAGTTGAAGGTTTTCTTAGCCAAGATCTCAATCCAGGATGTAGTCAATATTTCAAAATAACTCAAAGAGGCACTTATTTAATCCCTCTATATCCCGTAGGATTTTTATACATAGGTTTTTGAAGTTGAGGATTATCAAGTAGAGACCATTCCATAAAAATGAAATGAATCCATCTCATTCACTAACTAGGAAAAGAAGAGGTCATCTAATGGAATATCAAGACCCTATATGTTTTGGGAAGAATCAATAATGTTTGATTTAGAAGAGGTCTGATTGATAATGGTTTTGAGATCAACCTTATCAGGGTTGAAACGCTTTGAAATTTTGGATATAACGAAGGGGACATATCACCCAAAAATATGATCATTTAAGGGTACGATAAGAGTGATCAAAGACCTATTGGGAAGATCAAACCCAAATCTATGTTTTGGGATATCACACCTGAAACAATGTTTAGGGTTTTCTAGTAAGACACTGCATAAAATGTCTTGATCATAAGGCCTCGATCCATAGCTACTTGGTTGTAACTTTAATATTCGTTCAATTTCTAATGTGACCCATCTATGAAAAACTTGGCATAGTACATGGTTAAAAATACACCATTGATACTTTCAAGGAATCATATGTTAAAGCAGGTTTCTATAAATGGGAATGAAAACAAACAATGGTGGATGATGATATGCATGTTTCTACCCCAAATGGATTTGGGACTACCCCATCAAATCTATATATTCTGATCGACAATGACAATGTGATCCCTATAAATTTGGTTGAGGTAATAGACATGATCCCAAATGTCAAATCCCCTTTTATCCCTAGTGATGGTGTAAAAGAAAATCAGCTCTAAAATCTCTCTGTAATGAATCAGGAAATTGGGGATGATATTGTATCTTATCGTGGCCTCTCCCACCTCAATAGTGATAGATAATCCCCCCATATTTCTTATTTTGTTAAAAAATGTCTCCACATACTCAGAGGTGTAAGAATATGAGGATGACCTGGGGAATTCCACTCATATATTTGAGAAAGGTGTCTCCACCACCATCAATGAGCTATGGTTTATAAATATTGGATCAGAAGATGACATGTGTCTTATATTTATTAGTTTCACCGTCCCCTCAAAGATAAAGATATGTACATCACATTTATAAAGAAACACTGATATGTGTTCACTTGGAATGATAGAGAAATGACCAAATTGAATCTAAATGTAGATATGCACTACCTTGAATTAATTGATGACCATAGAGGCTTAAATAATGAATCCAAGAGGATACACCACTTTAATTCCACCAATGTTGAGGTGGAAGTTGAAAAATTGATCAAATCCACCTTTTTAAAAGAATTAAAATACCCAATATGGATTTATGATATTGTCCCTATCTTGAAAAATAATGGAACAATTACAGCCAATATCGATTTTAGATACCTTAATCGATATTTCGCAAATGAAGAGTTACTATGTTGGATCACAAAACTCTTTTTAATGAAACTACTATCTTCCAATCCCTTCCATTCGTGGATGGGTATTCAGGGTACAATCAAATAAATATATCCCCATGATATGAATAATCCACTTCCTTTAGATCTCCTTAGGATAGTTTTGCTATCAAGTCATTCTCTTTGGATTAATGAATTATGGATCCACTTATCATCACACCATACATCATATATTTAAGACATTATAGAGCTGGATAGTCGAATGCTATGTCGAAAACCTGGTTTTCAAATCCTGACAATGATGTGATCACTTTACAGATCTCCAAAGAGTCTTCGATAAGATTCAAAAACACATTTTGAAGTTGAATCTGCAGACATTAACCTTCGGGTTAGCATCAAGGAAGTTCCTTGTCTTTTTGGTTTTCCACTGAGGCATCAAGGCCGACCTATAAAATAATAGTTCTATTTTAGCAATGTCACCCCCCAAAAATATCAAAGTACTAAGGGGGATCCAATGGAACCATTCCTAAATTCAGAATTAATATTCATCTTGGAATGGAAAGATCTCCCCTTCACCAGGATAATTAAGAAGGGGATACCCTACTAATGGACCATGGACTTCCAAGAAGCCTTTTAAAGCCTCATGAATTATCTACTTCACCCACCAGTTTTGATGCCTCTGGGGGTGGAGAGGCCACTCATCTTGTACGCGGCATATCATGAAATTGTCACTAGGTTCTCTCCTCACATGGAAAAATGATGCGGGGAATGATAAAAATCTCTAATACCTCAGCCGAACAATGATAGGTACTGAGACTTGATACGCTAATGTTTAGAAGAACTAAATTTCACTCATCTTTGTAGTGAAAAAGATGAGGCATTACTTTAATCACTAAAAATTACATCTAGTCTTTTGTATTGATCCACTTAATCACATCCTTGTATGTCCTATATTTAATAGGTGCTTGGGTTGATGGGAGGTCATTCTATATAAATATGAAAACCAATTTTTTATAATATAAATCAATGAAAGGGAATGACGTAGCTGATTTCCGCACGACACATCCCACCCTTAAGAATACCCTCATAGACACATAACTCCAATATAACGAGGTATTCTATGCCCATAACACTCCTTGAACAAGGGAGATGTATTTTAATGGAACCCTCTTAAGTCATATCGGAAAAGGATGGAAAATATGAAGCCTAGTTGTGTTGGATTAAGGATTTTACTTTTGTCTCTAGAAGAATATGTTTTTTCCTCCACTTTCTCATTATTTTAAAGCTCCATGAAAAGTGATGCCAAATACGAAGCCCTCATCATGGGATTGGAACTAGCCGTAAAGTTGTAGATAGACTACCTAAATATCATAGAGGATTCATAGATAATGATAGAGTAAATAAGTGGTGAATATTCCATAAAAAAATAATAACAGACCCCACTCACTGGATACATTATGGGACTGATGGTAGAGTTCCCTTTTGGGCCAACATTTCATCATGTTCCCCGATCACATAATACATGCGCTGATGTGTTGGCTAATATATCCACATTCTTGTCTATCTCTGATTAGAGGGATGCAATATACCATATCACACACCTAATAATGGTCTCATTGATGGTATTCTATGATATGGATGAAATAAATCATGTCACAACCGACCCAAAGTGTGATTAAACGATATCCACCCTTGGATGGATGGAACCCATAATCTGTTATCTCTAAAATGGGTCTCTCCCGATGGACCAATACGAAAGGTAATAGATTCATCTCCATGCATTGAACATTACCCTGATGGATTATCCAAATGATTAAAATTCACTGTCATAGGGAGTCTTTGAGAAAATATTCCTTAGATGAATATCAGAAAGATAGATTCATACTGTCATGGAAGAAGTCTGTTCAGGCTCCTGTGGTGCTCGTTAGTATGGGACCATACTCTCCCACAAAATATTGTTGATGAGTTACTACTAAAAAATATGATATAGGACTATGTGGAATTGACCAAATAAAATTCATGTGAGATAGATTCATTCAAAAATCATCAATAAACACATATAACTTCTACATTTGGCTAAATATTCCTAGCCATTTTCCATTTGAGGAATGGATGTTGTGAAGAAATATCCCCCACCGACCAGTAAATAGTTTAATAATATCCTTACTTCTGCCAAATTCTATTCAAAATGGGATGACACAATACCCCTCAATGATGTCACGATGAATAATTCCATAAACTTCATAAAGTCCCATATCATCACTAGGTTTGGAGTCCCTAAAATAATATTGACAGAAAACGACACTGACTTATATTCTACAAGGTTTAAGAAACTATACCAAGAGTAAAATATTGAGTCCAATCGCTAATATCTCTATCATGCATCAGAAAATGGAAAGATATAGGCCTTCAATAATACTCTATCAGATATACTCTAGAAGATGGTGAATATAGAGAGTAAGTCGTGTCCGGAGAAGCTCCTCCACGCTTTATGGGCCTGACGTACCACCATGTGTACTACTACACAGGAAACACCCTACTCATTGGTGTATGGGACTAAGGATTTGTTACCCATAGAAGACCAACTACCTTCACTCTAAATAGTCATTTGTGGAGAACTCCTTGATAATGATCAATGACAAATCCATCTAGCTAAATTATAGTGACTAGATGAGAACAAGTTTCCTACATTTCACATCTTTAAAGTATATAAAAATCGGGTCACATGAGCCTTTAAAAAAATTCACCTATATTAATTACTCAAAAGATTACTATTGTTGGTCCATATAAACACAATGATACTAGTGAAGAAGAATCCAATGATGGAACCCAAATGGGAAGTGCCTTGCATCATACATAAGGTCTATCAAAACGTATATTACTAACTAGAAATAATGGATCTGGAATATGTCACACCTCCAAACAATGAATGTTTTCTAAAGAAATACTTTTCATAGCTGGAATGAAGCACCCCTCATCTTGGTTGAATGTTGTAAAACTACACAATATCATCACAACAACAAAATGTTAAATTGAACAACATCTCATGTCCTAGTACTAATAATTTAGACTACATAATGACCAAATTTCTTTACCACATGATGTTAAACTGCATGGATGATTTTCCTTACTCCATAAAATTAAATTATACCCATTTCTAGAATTATGTGTGGCTTGATTTCTTCCATCAAAAAATATATAGTGATGCCCAAACCTCTAGTCCTGGACCCAGATGAAATATTACTTTCTTTTCACATCAGGTGATAATTTTCCTTACCACATGATGTTAAAATGAATGAAAAATGTTCTTGCCATAGGACGTAAAACTGCATGGATCCATGAAATCAGTCATCATTCATGTTGGGTGACCTACTTCCTTACTCGAAGATGTTAAACTACATGTCTAATGTCCTTTTTACTAGACAGTTAACTGAACGGGATTTCTCGAACCACATATGACTTCATTACCATTTCAATATGATGTTTATGGATTCTTTGATCCAATACCTTGGTCTACCCACCGCATGATACAAAATTCCCCTATCTTATCCTTAATCTCCTTTTCATGATGAGAGGAACCCTAGGCATTTCTTGTTTCTCACACCAATCATAGCTCACATGATATTGGGAATTTTAGTAAGGGATCCACAAAAAAACAAGTCATAACATATCAAAACAGGCCCATCATGGTCTTAAATTCAATAACATTAAAAGAGTACTATGAGTCCTTGCCTCATGATGTTAAAATTCATGGTTGGTGTCCCTTGAATGACATAAAACTGCACATTCTTGTGGAACTTTCCTGATAGGAACAATATTGTTAGTGTTGGTATCCCTCCACACATACATTTAAGGACTACATGTGACTTGATTCCTGATACCATAGGATACCTAGTGACACTTGAATCTCCAACCTTGGGTCCAGTGAAAAAAAAACACAAAAATGACCCCTCTCTGTATATAGTCTAGAATTTTAGGAATATCCTTCCTCCAGAACTATATGTGGATTGATTCCTATTAACTTAGAACATGTAGTGACACAAAAATTTCAATCCTTGGGTCCTTCCATAATACCACTTTTCACATCAGGAAGCCCATATCCTTACTGCATGACATTAAACTACACGGTTCTTCATGAAATATGTGTGGATTTATTCATGTCATCATAAGATACATAGTGATATCTGGATCTCCATTCTTGGACCAATATACAATAATCAATGGAAAAAATATCAACCTCTGCATATAGGTCATACATGTGTATAGTGTTTCCTATTTAATAACTATGTGTGGATTTAATCCTGTTATCACAAGATATGTAGTGATGTCTGGATCTCAAATATTGGGTCTAGGTACAACAACCGATAAAAAAAATTCAGACCACCTACATAAGGGCTGATTCCTGTAGGATTATTTTTCATACCTACTAGTCAAATCGAGGTATGGATTTCTTGTGCACGTAATATATCATGCAAAATTTTTCACATTGGTTCCCACATCCTTACCACATGATATTAAACTAAAAGAAATAAAATAATTCATTACTATATGATATTTAATTGCAGGGATAATTTCATGATAACATGGAGTTAAAACTACACGACAAATGAATCCACACTACATGATGATAAAATATGCAGAACATCACCCATTATCATCCTTCATCAAAGGACTAAAATAGCCTTGCCTTGGTCAACCAGAGTATAGGACCATTTCTCCATCTTTTAAGAACCTCAATCCATAAAACACACTTCATTACTCGAGCACCTCAAGTTGCTACAAATCATTCATGGACCTTGGAAAAATATTTGTGGCTTCAAGGGACCCGTTATTAGACTATGCATGCATCCCAATGGGTCACGTATATGCACCTATGGTTGTCAACCAAATGTGTCACTCAGAAAAATGGGATTTCTAAAACCTATGAGCCCTAACATCACTATAGTAGAACAAAACAACTCAGTGTCTTCTAGGCTATTTATAGTACAATTTTTCCGTATCATTACTAATGTCCTAAGAATCTCGACCTGTGAGTTGAAATATTTTCACCTCCCTCTCAGAAGGTTTTTGGGGAACTATTGAACTTGGGTAACCTAGTTAGGATCTTTTGTTACATCCACCATATTAGGTCCATGTGTTTCACGTTCATAAACTAGTTGAACTTTGGTAAATGATATATGACCATAAACTCTATCCTATAATGGTCAACATCACAAGACCTTGAACAATAGTTAAAGTGATATCAAAATTTTTGGGTTGATAACATGAAAAGGGAGGACTAATAAAAATACTAGTCTACACACACTAAACTCCTTATCACAAGAGTTTAGGACAAAATTAAGGATTAAATAAATAAGGCATAAAGATCACTAGGAAGACACTTTTTCCCTAGTAAAATACATGTTGTTCTCGTTGGGCACCCTAGTCCGGGAAAAACATAGATTAATTATTTTCACATCTCCTCTTCATGAGAATTTGTTCTCTAAATAGTGAAACAAATTTTAGGGTGCTGAAAACATTTTTGGATATTACACTTTCCCCAAATCACACATCATGATTTGAGCACCTCATATCACTGTAAACTTTACATGGCCCCTAGAAAAGGATACACAACATTAAGGGAACTGTTTTTGACTATCCATGTATACCTATGTATCTTTCATTTGTGCGATGGTCTTATGAAATATGCATCACTGTGGAAAGAGGAATTTCCAATCCTTGTGAACCAAATGTCACCGCAATAGAACTCAGCACCGTAGTGTGTTCTGGACTATTCTTAGTACAATTATCCCATATCATCCTCCTGACCCCAGTACTTTGGATCCAGATTTAGAATCATCTTACCAAAATATCCAAGTGGATTATACAACCTCAATGTTACATTGCAATGTCTTGTACCCATTCTCAAAATAGGAATGAGAAACTCCATTACTAAAACATTAAGGGCCCAAACCTCATGATTTTAAACCACAATGTATAGGGATCGAACCCCACAATTAAGAGATGAAATTCCTTAGGGTGCCATAAAACATCCTGGATAGCTCTCTACTATACCCAGCCTCATTATCTAGATGATTGAGTCTTAAAAAATCTCTTATGTCCCTAAAAAGGAGTGGAGAACATCTTTTCTTGACCATGATATTGACACTTAATGGCTTTAACCTACCAAATAAATTATTCTCCTCCTTACAAGAAATTAGCATCAATCATTGTGATCCCCACAACACCATGGAGGAACTTGGCACATTATATCGTTATGGGTTATCCTTGGAATGTCTACCCCATTTGATATTTACCGAAATAATCATTTGGGTTATGAAATCTATCATCCATATTATAACTATCAACATGGGCATGGCAATCCAAGTGTTTTGAACTCAATCAATATTACCCCAAAAAATATTCCATGACCCTTGGAAAAGAGTGGATACACATATATTTGATAATTCTACTAACATGTAAGGGATTTTACCTAAAAACTAGACGCACCTCCTCCTTGTAGTATGGGATGCCTAATCCTCATGATCCTGGGAAACACCATGCTGGAAATCAACACCCTAGGTTGTTTTGGGTTATTCCTTGTATGTCTGGATAATATCCCATGATCATCAATCAAGTACAGGCTATAAGACTTTAAAATTCTTGGAATCCAATGTTTTCAGATAAAACACCATAAACTACAGTGATAAAAGGTCTGATATAAAAGACTAATAATGAAAGTGATAGAAGAACATAGCTAAAATACCCTAAACTACAATAATATAGGGTCCAAGATAAAATACCATGATCTAAAATGATAGAATTTATGAGATAATAGACTATAAAATTAAATTACAGAAGGTATTTTCTAAAAGACACTAAAATATAGTGATATAATTTCTCAGATAAAAGGCCCTAAACTACTATGACAAACGGTTCGAGATAAAATACCGTAATATACAGTAATATTATGTCCAATCTAGAAGACCCAAAAATACAATGATAGAAGGTTCGAGCTAAAAGAACCTAAACTACAGTGATAAAAGGTCTGACCTAAAAGACCTTAAACTACTATGATAATAGTTATGAGATAAAAAAACCTAAACTACAATGATTGATGGTCCGATATAAAATACCCTAAACTACAACACAATAAAAATTCAGTCTGAATGAATGAAAAATTAAGCAAAAGGCCTTAATCTACAACACAACAACAATTCATAATGAAACAATGAAAATGTTTGCAAGACTCACTATATATCCTTGGAAAAAATTATGTTATGCTTTTTAAGCCTACCATATTTAGAAAAAGATAGATCACTCTACCTCTATGTCATATATTCTACCCAATAATCCTTTTAATAAATAAGAATTTTGATGATAACTAGAAAAGGAACATCAGTAAGGAATCTCATGTTGGAGGGCATTAATGAGCACATCTTGAGAAGAATCAGTTATAATTTAAATATCCAGATCTGTACAATTAGGTATACTTTATATTATGAAAATATTGGTATTGTTGTAGATTCATAATACATCAAATCATAAATGTTTCATGCACATAATGAATTAAAGAAAAATGGAAAATGACATAGAATCTCAAAAAATACATTCTTTAATAGTATAAAAAAGGAAGAATCTCCACATTTCCGAGTCTCTCAAAAAAATATCATGAAAAAAAGAGTTCATATCTATGGTCGAACTACAATAAGATTTGATCAGTTGAGGGATCCATGTCAGTAACATTTTTGTGAGAAATGTTAGTTGAATGCTGAATTGCCACTCACCCCACCTTTTCTTCTTATTCTTGAGGATAGATATTATCCACAAAAGTAGTCATCTCCTCAACTCTCTTTTGAGAAATTTAAAATGATGATGATCATGAAATGTTAGACATTAGGTGGGAATTTACATTCCTCATAACTAAGAAATTACCCCCATAGGAATTATTCATGAGGGGGGGGGGGATTTTGACACCCTCTAAATTAGAATAAGAATACTAAAAATGAAATTAATAGTTGAATATGGGTATTATCTTCCCTCTAAAACAATGGAAGAAGATGGTGGCCAAGATCACATGAGTCACGTTAACATTCGAGAGATACGCAATTGCATGACCTTAGGAAGGTCATGAAGATAGTCACATATAGCGCACAACCTATGGAAGATCTCATGAATCCTATTTGACCAGTCTTTATTCTCTTTCAAAGGATCCCCATACAACCAGTGAACATGATTTTTTAGAAAGATAATCTCTCATAGGTCATGAGACTTATCGACCAGTGGATTCCAAACAAACCATCCAAAAATCCTTTTATAATAGGAATAATGTATCCAAAAGGTGGAACCTTTTGTAGTAATAAATACCATGAGACAAATCACTAATAGGTAGAGTGATTTTCTTTGAAAATACTCAGACAACCTTGTGATATTCCCAACCATTGTATAATAAAAAAAGGAAATAAAAAAGGGAAAATAAAATTGACTATTATAGTCATAAAAATAATGTGATGTGCCCTAGCTAGTTTGTAAGACACCACAAACTTCTGGTGACATGTCCACCTTGTTGTGAGAAAGACCAATGGAATTTCATCCTCATCACATGAAGGGCATTGGACATGCCCATGCTACCTCATGCTCCCCCATTGTCTCCATAATACAAACATATGGGGTTTTCCATGAAGTGATCACATATCTCTACAATAACTTTCATTGGTCACGTGACCCATCACTAATGGGGAGAGTGATTGTCTTTGAAAAAACTCAAGAAAACTCAAAAAACCTAAAAAATACAAGTAAAATAAACAAGGAAATAAAAGGTAAAAGGTGGGGGTCCTCTTTTGGTTATAAAAATCATGTGATGCAACAACATGGTCTTACAAGACACCTTGAAAATCCAATTTGATCATGCAAATCCCCCCTGGTAAGCCATCATTTCTACATTGAATATCTCAAACAAGACATTTCAGATCACATGAGATCCTTTCAGCAGGAATCCTTATCTTACAAAAGTCAACATAAGACTGTGAATAATCGGGGTGGTGAGGACAAATAATACTTCTCCCTAGCATGAAAAAGGACCAAGAAACAAAAAAATGAATCATTGGAACCTCAAATGAACACATCCTGGCATCATAGAGGATTTATGAGAGTGGATGATCTCACTACTATGAAAGTTTTCTATTAGGTAATAGTTTGCGAACAACCAGAGTGATCATGAAATATGCATAGGCACTTCATGCGATCAATAATAGATCATGTGATTTACTTTTTTCAGGTCACATGAAGAACATCCCATATATCTACTAGATCTTTTGGGACTTGAAACAAAAAATCACTTAAAAATATAAGGAATTTTTAAATAAAGGTCTAAAATAAAGACTAAAAAGATAGGAGACTTGTGTGAGGAACATATACACTATTCCTCATGTGCTTCACATGGACCACCTAGATCATGCAATAACATTAGGAAATGTCATCCCGATCTTGCGATACACATTTATTATACTATTTGGATCATATAAAGTCCCTGAGACATGTCAAGAGAAAGGCGCATGGCTCCCTTCAGGAATGCATACCAAGTCTCGTGAAACCCTCCAGACTCGCCATTCATACCTTGTAGTGTCCTTAAAAAATGTCACCTGACTCATATGGTGGTACTTGTACACGCCAGTTGTGTTATGAGATGTAACTACAGTATGTCAACTGGCTCTCTCAATGTCTTTTGGACATACTATCTAGAACTCACAATGTCCTCCAGACATGTATGTTGGATTTCATAGCACCCTACAGACCTATCAACTTGGATCATGAATCACCCTCTAGACATGTCGTATTAACCCTCATGATACCCTCCATGTGTGTAAAATATATTTAACTATTACACCAGGGTGAGTCATCTGGATCATGTGACACCATCTAAGCATGTTAGCTGGTATCATGTGTTGGTTTCCAACATCATCCCGCCAGGTTTCGTGATTTCCACAAGACAAGCCAGTCTTGATCATATGACAACCTTTAGACATGCTATCCATGTTGTGTGACATCCCTCTAACAAGTCATTTAGATCATGAAATTATCATTATATATGTCAATCATACATCCTCTAATATTTCAAGTGGAAAATCAAGGCATGTTTAGAAAACAATCCCTGCATGTCTGGAAGGAATGAAGGATAGTTCAATCGAGAATCCTGAGAATTTATAACCTTGTCAATCCTCAATGTGTAATACCTAATCAGAAGGGAGACCTCGGTGTGTAATCCATGATCAAAAGAACTATGATGAATCTGATTTCTGCTATAACATGGATACATAAGATGACTCTATATGGCTTGATCTCGGTATCAATCTTTAAAGGGTTGTCCCAGTGCATAAGTACCTCATCTATAGAAAATGTGAAAAATTATTTTCCATCCCTTGTTCCTCACACCGAACATAGCTCATGTGTGCATAGGTAGTTGCAATGATCATATCATTCATTTCATTAGCCACTATAAAGAAAAGGGAAACTTCAGCATTTAAGCCTCGATCAATGCCATAATATGATATGTCACACATATATGGGAATCCTGAGTGTGCAAGACCTAATCAATAGCATAGTATGATATTTAATACATATAAGAGAAACCTCAATTTGTAAGCCAAAATCAATTGAACTATGATGAATATGATTCCTTCCAAAACATGGATTTATAGGCTACATTCATAATTCCTGATCTCAAATTGGAATCAACTTCGATGTAAGACCCACCATGTCTCTAAAATTTCAACAATTGGGACCCAATATCTCCCATGGGATGATCATACATCCTCCTACAAAATAATATTGAGAAGTCACTGATCTATGATGATTTTGATTCCTTATATGACCATGATATTTTGGATGCACTCATAAGGCTTGATCACAAATGAGCATCCAATTCGGTGGATGTCCCTCATGTATTTGACCTTACAACAATTAACACCCAATATATCCCATGGGTTGATCATCCTTCCTCATCAATTAGTGGATTTAGAAGTTAAAATAACTATGAAGACGTTGATTTCTACAATAACAAGGATATTTAGGATACTTATTTGAAGCTCAAAATCTATATTAACATCTCAAGGGAAGTACTATCACATAAGACCCAAATCCACATTAAGGATGATTAATTCATATCCATTGTTTTTTATAATGATCGTAGCTCATATTGGATTAGGGAGGTTCAATAGTCATATCATTTGCATTGTGCATCTCCACAAGCCAATGAAATCTCACTATTGTTAGGTATACTAGGCTAGATACCCTAAGAGGGGGTTGAATCATGGTATGAAAAATTAAAACAACTTCCCCTCTTGTCTTTTCTAGTTTTTAGAAAAAACCCTCTTCTATCTCTTTTTCCCGCAGCAGAGTATGAATGAATCTTAAAGCATCCACAAGACACAATAATTTTACATGGTTCACCCTCACTACGCTACATCCAAGGAGTATACACCAGAGATGTGCTGATGTGACAATTCTATTATAAGCGTACTATTGTTTACAAGTTCAATGTGGACTCACTCTCCCTTATAGTTGACAACCATTCACATTTTTAGAACACATTGCTCTCTCAACTGAAGTGAGATCACTGCTTCTTCAGAAGATCCACTCACAGTTTATAGACCTATAGGTCTCTTCATTATAAAAAATGAATGCATATTCCTCTATATGTAGATGCTCTGTTAATGTTAAACTTTCATACACTGATGAATACAAATTTACCATGGATTTAATGAGAAATCATCCAACTTTCTCATAGCCCTAGAATAATCGGCATGCTTCTATATGCTTGGCATGATTTTTTATGCTTTGCATGCTTCTACAAAACTAGCGTGCAAGTATCACCAAACCACTTACGTGACTCCTCCTTCAACTCTGAAGTTGGGCGACTCACATCCTTTTATGCCCAAACAAATATTGGCATGCAACTATCAACTGGTGCGCAACCTTTGAGTATCTTTATACTTGTGCGACCAAACCACCACTTGTACAACTGAACCAACTATGTGACTAAAGCTCTAACTTTTTGAAAGCGTTGAACTACAAAAAAAATGAGGAGGGGTATCCCTCTATTTATAGGCATTTTGGGTACCCTGAGAGTTGGCATGCAAGTCTCCTCTCGACACTCAAGACCAGCCACCCATGTCTCTGTCACCCTAGTCACTTGCGCACCCCAACCAAAACATGGGCACCCCTCTTTCCATTTCCATATTTTGATGTTCTGATCATTAAAAACATATGGCCCACAAGTTTCCATGATTCCAAGACACCGGTGCACAAGTCCCATTTCCAAAAACAATTTTCTACATTGTCGATTTTGAGGCCAAAAAAATTGGCAAACAATGGAATATGGTACCACCTTGTATCTTCTCTATTTGTACCACCTCCAGATCATCCATTCCTTTTCCAAGGTTCTTCAATGAATCCTGGATTGTTGACAAAATCCCATCAAATTGACAAGTCACCATGTAAACCCCCTTTTTCAACAAATTTGTACATCATGGCCTAATTTTTCAACAAACACTACATGGAGCCCCACTTTTTCAACAAGCACAGTCACCTTAAAAATGCTTCAATGATAACTTGATTTATTTCCCCCAACAATATCCCCCTTTGGGTTTTTTGAAAACTCTTTCTCAAAAAAATTATCTACCCTTTGATACCTCATTAAAGCATCTTCCAACTGCTACCATAATTCACCTCTTGATGTCTTGATAGCTTTGAAGGATTCACTTAACACATACTCTAATCCCACAAGAGCAATGCTCGCCGTGAGAAATAAGAGTAAATGAAATGGTCATCAATGAATCAATTCTTTTCAGACACCAACTATTGAAACCAAACTGATACCAATTTCATAACTAATATTAATTGTTGATACCACACTGATACCAATTGGTGATAGCTGGAAGACTTCTGACATCATTCCAACACCACTCTTATACTTTTATCATGATCCTCACCTGTCGTGATATCTACTATTTGATCAATCACTTCTAGCATAGTCATATTTAAAAGTAACTCATATCTCATTGATCTCGCCCAATCTCACTGCTCCAAATATCATCTTTTCCCCATGTCTTGGACAAAGAAATTTTCTCCCTTGATTAGCCATCGTTTATCCCCCTTGAAGAGTCATTATTTCTCCCCCTTTGTCAACAAACCCTAAGGTCACTCCTCTGTGTTCTGAGACATTGGAAGGAAGAAATATTAGTATAGTAGAGAAAAACACACCATACCTTGAGGACAGGGGTCCCACATCAACACTTTTTCAAGTGAGGGGAGTCGAATGGACTCCCAGAGCCAGTCAATGTCTATCAAAATCTTCCTTCGGTAAGGCCTTTATCAGAATGACTGTAACTTGTAGTTCTGTAGGCACATACTCCAACTTCATGTTTCCCTACTCATCCTTCTCCTGGATAAAATGACACTTCATATCAATGTGAATTGTCCTGGAGTGATAAACGAGATATTTGTTGAGATTTATTGAACATGACTTATTACAATGAATTCTGATTAGAGACTTCACTTCAACTCCCATATCATCATGCTACTGCTTCATCTATAACAACTGTGTGCTAGCTTGAGTGGGTGCAATATACTCATCCTCTACTGTGATCAATGAAATGCAGTCTTGCTTCTTTCATAGAAAAAAATACCCAAACCAACAAGATAGTAAGCACTTCCTGACGTTGATTTCCTATCATCCGCTGAATTGGCCCAATCTTCCCCAGTATGTTTCAAATAACTCTGACATAAATTTTTCATTATTAATCAAGCCGAAATCCACTATGCCCTTGATATACCGAAGTATCCTTTTTTCTGAAAGCATGTGGCTTTCCTGGTGATTACATTGGTATCATGATGCTTGGCATGTGAGGAAAACAATATTTGGTCTCGTCGCTATCACATACAGTAAATTCCCAATAATCTATTTGTATTTTGTGATGTTAACAGCCTTGCCATTATCATCGTTCCATAATTTCATCCAGGTAGCAAACAGAGTCTTCATATCAATGTAAGTTTCCATTACAAATATTTTTAGAACCTCCATGGAATATTTGAATTGAGAAATGAATCTTCCATTCCTTCCTTGTGTCACCTGTAAATCAAGGAAAAACATCATCTCATCATTCATAGTCATCTCGACCTCATGTTCCATGAATTCAGAAAACTGTCTGCACTATGCTTCATCTGATCCGCCAAATATTATGCCATCGACATAAACCAGCACCATCATCCTTTTATGACTATTTTTTGTTGAAATAGAGAATATAATCAACTCCACCACACAGGAAACCAAGTTTCCTCAAATACTGATCAATCCTTGAGTACTATGCTCTTGGTGATTGTTTCAGCCCAAATAACACATTCTTCAGCCAAAAAACCTTTTTCTCATCCTCGTGAATGAGAATACCATCTGGATACTCGATATACACTTCTTCCTCTAGAATCCCATTCAATAATAAAGACTTGACATCCATCTAGATCACTTTAAACATCTATTTCACTGTAATGGCTAGCAATAATTTGATTGTCTCCAACATTGAAACTGGTGTAAATGTCTCATCGACATCAATTCCCTCTATTTAATTGTATCCTTTGCACACTAGTCATGCGTTGTTTCGAATCACTATTCTATATTTATTCATCTTGTTTTGAAAGACCCATTTAGTCCCAATGGAATTCTTATTAGCTGACCTTGAAACAATCTCCCATGTTTGATTCTTCTCATTTTGATCTAGCTATTCACTCATGGCCTAAACCCAATTTTCATCTTCTACAGCATTAGCAAAGCATTTAGGATCTACCTGAGATAACAAAGATGTATATTTTATTGATTTCATTCTTCTTGTACGAGCTGGAGCTTATTTATTAACAATGATATATTTTCTTTAAATTTTAGCTCAACTCCTTGGCTTCTGTGCAGATACAGATTTTTTTTCTTCATTCGCATCATCAGTATCTTCTTCTGAATTAGCATCAACCGCTGTTTCTCCTCCGGCTTTACATTACTCCACATCACTTTCATCCAAAAATTGTTCACTATTCCATTGAATATTCTCATCAAACTCCACAACCATGAAATCATTGCTCTAAACTACTTTATCTAGACTTTTATTAAAGCATTTATATGCTTTTCTTTTTCCTGAGTGGCTAAGGAATATACCCTCATCTCTGTGACACTCAAAATTTATTTGGTATGTATTTTTCTCTGAGCATCATTCTAGAAATGTTGTTGATGGTCCTATTTCCCCTTTCAACCACTCAATTCTGTTGGGGAGTTCTCACTTAGGAAACATGATTCCTTATCCCGTGTTTCTTGAGATACTCTTCCACCCGAGTGTTTGTGAATTATGTACTATTATTAGTACAAAAATTTAGAATTTTCTATCCATGCATCCTTTCGCCCTCTCTTTCGTACTATTTTAAGCATCAAAACACATTGTTCTGATGGTAAATAACAAATACCCACACCATTATTTTATAGTCATTAATAAAAACAATATAGTTCCTTTTTCTGTCAATTTCTCGTGGTGTGATCGGCCCACAAACATCTACACGCACCCATTTGGGTACTCTTGTTGACTAATTTTCCTTTCCCTTATACGTCTTTTGGATGATCTTCCCTTGTTGGCATGCATCAAACGTGTGAGTAAGATCACATGATAGCTTCTGGATGTCTCTTACGGCATCACAGATTACCAGATCTTTTGGGTATGGTTGACATAGATGACCAAGTTTTTCACGAATCAACTTGTTTTCATCCACTCAGGATAGAAAGGACATATTTTCTTCTCCACTTACCAGGTATAGATTATCCTTTTTTCTTTTTCCCTGTAGAACCACTGCCCCATCTTTTTCTTTGATGATACGTATCTTCTTGGTAAAATTTATAGAACTCCATAAGTCACATAGTTGACTGGAACTGAGAAAATTGCGACTGAGGACTTCTACTACTAAAACATTAGCACGTCTCAACTATTTTCACCCAAACATGGCCTCTCTTGAGCCAATAATCTTCAGGACTTCATCATTTACAAACTTGAAAACCCATTCTTTTTCACATTTTACACCTATAACAAGATCTTTATTACCTATCATGAATGATGATAAACCACTTTCAATGATTCATAGACTAGAAAAATATAATGCATCACGGAAAATTTATACAACTACTGCCTTCTCATCCTTTTTCTTCTTAGTCCATATTTTCTCCTTCACACTAAGAGTGGATTGAAACTTCTGACCATTATTAGTGTATGATGGAACAACTTCTACTTAAAAAGAAGAAAATCTAATTTTAATTTTCAACTCACCTGTTGGTTCATTAATATGCTTCTTGCGAACATCTTGATTCGACATTGACACATTCCTCTGTATGGTCGAAGTACAATAGATAGACTTGTGCCCAAATCCTCTGCACCAAAAATAGTGTCCTTCAAAATATGTTCTAGAGAACCATTATCTGTTTGCCTTCCACCTATGTTCTTGTGCCCTTCGATATCTCTAGGGTATATAACACACATTCTATGAATGTACCATCTTTCCAAAAAAATAATACCTGATATAAATCTCATTACTTCATGTTACATAAACCCTACTATTTTCCCCTTGGTATCTCTAAATATTCTGATTCTTCTTTATTCCCCAATCAACCTTCAATCATGGAATGGGTGATTGTGGTCTGAATTCAATTTTCACATCATTTTTTTATGATCAAGCCCCCCATCAGCCATATCTTCTGAAAATAATTGATTATTCCTTTTTTCTGAACCACTATTATCCACTTTCAGATTCTCGGTTTTCTGAGCGATCTTCTTTCTTAATGTCTCAACTGGAGTCAAGAGTTTTTCTTGATCCATAATCTTTTTCCTCAAACTGACAACATCTCCTTCAAGTTCCTCTATATGCTTGATTTGGTCCTTCCCTATGTTATTTAAGACAACATAGAATTTTCTCCATGATATTTTTTATTATCTATCTCTTCAACCTCCTCAACATCATACTCATCTGAACTACCACATTCTTGTGAATGGATATTATTCTTCTTAATGAAATTTCTTTTGAACTGTTTCTTGCCTTATACATAGGCTGAAGACTTCTTCTTGGGAATATCAACTTCATCCTCATTGTATTCTTGGAACTTCTTGCGAAACCTTTTCATAAGGGGTCCAATCATTTCACATCTAAAGTGTGCTAGTGGAAGTTTCCCTTTAAACATACATTTTACTCTTTGAATATTTAAGGAAAGGAATGACATCACCTCATTTATCTCTTCTTCTTTCTGATAATCATGAATAGTGAAATTCTTCATCTCCATGAATTCCATAATCATTGGATTTCCCCTTTTCCACAGTGTTGTTATCATCATTTCTCATTTCATATGCAACAAGGGTGTTGTGAAGGTTATCAAAGTTTATCTCATTCAGGTATTTATCTTCCAAAATTGAATCTTTTGGATTAGACTACGGAGGATGTTTCCTTAAGATGCTCTTCACAATCATTATGTCTTCAAAAACATCTCGAAGACCTCTCATGTCTTCCACTACAACATTTTCCCTATCAATGAATGCATCAACAAACTCATTTGAGTTCTTTCTTAGATCTCCATACTTATTCCACAACACTTGCAGATTTTCCTATTTGACATTTGTATCTCTTTCATATATATTCAATAGTTTTTCCCACATGGCATGTGATGTTTTTCATGACCTCACATTTGTATTCATAACATTAGATAGGGATCCCCCTAAAGCATTAATTCCTGTGGAATCAGCATCCAATTCTCTATGCTTAGCATTAGATAATTCACCACTATTAATATTTGATGTTATGTCATGCATTGCTTCTGTGAACACATCCGCTCCCAATGATTGTATGTAGTGTTTCATCTGATTCTTCCATAGATGAAAATTGTTCCCATCGATGATCTGAATCCATTTGTGATTGGTAACCTCTATTTGAGAGAGAAACACTGATATCAACCTTTCTCTCTGATACCAATTATCAGATCCACCAGGCTATATACTCTAGGGCTAAAACAGGGTATGAAAAAATAAAAAACCTACCCCTTTTGATCATGTTTTTTGGTTAGACAAAACCGCATTCCCACTCTCCTTCACATTGCTGAGTATGAATGAATCATAAAGCATGCACATGACACATCAATTTTACTTGGTTCACCCTCACTAGGCTACGTCCAAGGAGAATACCCCAAAAATGCATTGATGTACCAAATATACTATAAGCAAATTGATGTTTACATGTTCGAAGCAGACTCAATATACCTCTTGGTTTACAACCATTCACAATTTTAGAACCCGCTACTCTCTTAACTGAAGAGAGCTCACTGCTTCTTCAGATGATCCACTAACAGTTTATAGACCTCTAGGTCTCTTTATTAGAAATAATTAAATCAACTTCCTCTATATGTAGATGATCTGTTACTGTTCCACATTAATCCACTAATGAATACAACATTACCACAAATGTACTGGGAAATCATCCAACTTTCATGCAGCCCTAGAATAACTAGTGCACTTCTCTATGCTTGGAATGCTTCTCTATGCTTGTGCATGTTTCTCCAAACATGGAGTGAAAGTTTCACCATACTACCTATTCGACACCCCCTTCTTCAAGTTTGATCTTAGTCAACTCTAACCCTTTTACACCCAAACCAATATTGGCCTGCAACTATCAACTGGCAGGCAAATTATGAGTATCTTTATACACACGTGACCTAACCAACACTTGTGTGACCAAACCACTTGTGTGGATGGAGATCTAATTTTATATATGTGTTGAACTCTATCAAAAATGAGGAGGGTTAGCCCTATATTTATAGGAATTTTGGGTACCTGAAGCTTCGGTGTGCAAGTCTCCTCTCAGCACGCAAGTCCAGCCGCCCGAGTCTCTGTCACTATAGTCACTTCCATGCCCAGAACAAAACTTGGGTGCCCCTCTTTCCTTTTCCATATTTTGATGTTCTGGTCATGAAAAACATATGGTGCGCAACTTTCCAAGATTCCAAGATAGAGGGATGCAAGTCCCTTCTCAAAAAATACTTTTCACCATTTGTCGATTTTGAGGCCAAAAATTTGGCAAATAATGGAAAACGGAGCCACCGTGTATCTACTCATTTTGTACCACCTCCAGATTATCCAATCCTATGTCAAGGTTCTTCAATCAATAATGTATTGTTGACAACATCCCTTGAACTCAATAACAAGCCATGTAAACTCCCTTTTTCAAAAAAATATTGTATATTGTGACCTGATTTCTCAACAAACACAGCACGTAGGCCCACTTTTTCAACAAACACAATCACCTAAAAAATGATTCAATGATACCTTGAGAGATTTTTTTCCCAAAAATATCCCCCTTTGGGTTTGTTGAAAACACTTTCTCCTAAAATTTCCTTGAACTTTCATAACTCATTAAAGATTATTTCAACTCCTACAGGCATTTTCCTCTTGCGATTTTGATAGAGTTCAAGGATTCACTTATCACAAACTCTAAGCCCACATGAGAAATACTAACCATGAGAAACAAGAGTACATGAAAAAGTCATAAATGAATCACCTAATTTCAGACACAAACTACTGACACCAAACTGATACCAATTGTTAAACTGATACCAATGGTTGATACCACACTGATACCAATTGGTGATAGGTGGAAACCTTCCAACACCATTCCAAGACCACTCTTCTGGTTTTCTCACAATCCTCAGTAGTCATGATATCTACTCTTTGATCGATCATTTCTATCATTTTAATATTTAAAACTCACCACATATTACATTTCTCCCCCCTATCTCACTTTTCCACCTGTCAGCTTCTCCCCATGTCTTTAACAATGACATTTTCTCTGTTCATTAGTCACAGTTTCTCCCCCTTGAGGAGTCACTATTTCAACCCCTTTGTCAACGAACCCAAAGTTCACTCCCCTATGGTCTGAGACATTGTAAATAAGAAATATTAGCATAGTAGCGAAAAACACACAATACCTCGAGGAGGGGGGGTCCCACATCCAGACTTTTTCAAGTGTGGGTAGTCGACTGGACTCCCAAACCCAGTTGATGTCTCTCAAAAGCTACCTTGGGTAAGGCCTTTGTCAGAATATCTACATCCTAAAGTTTTGTAGGCACATACTCAAACATCGTAATTACCTAATCTACCTTCTCCTTGATAAAATGACACTTTATCTCAAAGTTCTCTGTCTGGGATTGATGGATGGGTTTTTTTTTTGAGATTTATTACACTTGAATTATCACAATGAATTTCGATCGGAGACTTCACTTCAACTCCCATATCATCAAGTTTCTTCTTCATCCATAATAATTGTGTGCAATCTTGAGTGGATATAATAAACTCAGCCTTTGAGTTGCTCAATGAAATGAAATCTTGCTTCTTTCTTAGCCAAGAAATACACAAACCACCAAGATAGAAAGCACCTCATGGCGTTGATTTCCTATCATCTGCTGAACCGGCCCAATCAACATCAGTATATCCCAATAACCTTAACATATATTTGCCACTACATATCAAGACAAAATCCACCGGTCCCTTGATATACCAATGTATCCCTTTTACTACAAGCATGTTGTTTTCCTTGGGATAACATTGATATCGTGCTACTTGGAAAGTGGAAAAAGAAATATTAGGTCTCGTCATAGCCAGGTACAGTAAACTCCCAGTAATCTGCATGTATTCTATGATATTAACTACCTTCCCTTTGTCATCATTCAATAATTTCATCGGGTAGCAATCAAATCCTTCATCTACATGGAATTTTCCATTATACATCTTCTCAGAACCTCTTTGGCATATTTGTATTAATAAATTAATGTACCATTCCTTCCTCATGTCACCTGTAAACCAAGAAAAAATGTCATCTCACCAATCATGGACATTTCAAAATCATGTATCATGAATTTGAAAAATTGTCTGCCCTATACTTCATCTGATCCACCATATATTATGTCAATGAAATAAATAAGTACCATCATCCATTGATTACTATTGTTGTTGAAATATAGATTTTAATCAACTCCACCACGCTGGAAACCAAGTTTCCCCAAATACTAATCAGTCCTTGAGTACCATGCTCTTGGTGCTTGTTACATCCCATATAATGCCTTCATCAATCGACAAACCTTGTTATCATCCTCATGAATGAGAAAACCATCTGGATACTCAATATACACTTCTTCCTACATAATTCCATTCAAAAATTCAGATTTGAAATCCATCAAGAACACATTGAACTTCCATTGCACCGCATTGGCTAGTATTAATTTGATTGTCTCTAGCCTTACAACCGAAGCAAATCTCTCATCGACATCAATTCCATAAATCTAGGAGTATCCTTTGCACACTAGTCGTTCTTTGTTTCGAATCACTATTCCATCTTCATTTATCTAGTTATGAGAGACCCATTTAGTCCCAATGACATTATTATTAGTATACCTCGAAACAATCTCCCAGGTTTGATTCTTCTCAATGTGATCTAGCTCTTCATTCATGGCCTGAATGTAGTTTTCATCTTCAGCTACATTAGAGAAGCATTTAGGATCTACATGAGATAAGAAAGTTGTGTTCTGTAGTGATTTCATTCTTCTTTTTTGAACTGAAGCTGATTAATTGACAATGATATTTTTTCCAGTCAATTTCAGCTTCACTACCTGGGTCTATGTAGATATAGGTTTTTCTTCTTCATGCTCATCATTAGTATCATCTTTTGAATCGACATTATCCACTTCTGCTCATCCTGTGTTACTTTCCTCCTCAACACTTTCATTTGGAAATTGTTCACTATATTGTTGAATGTGATCATCATTTTATACAATCTTGACATCATTGCTCTCAACTACTTTTCCCTGCCTTTAATTAAAGTATTTATATTCTTTTATTTTTCCTGAGTAGCCAAAGAATATTCCCTTGTCTCCATGTGACTCAAATTTCTAGTGTTTTTATTTATTGAGTATAAATACCGTACTCCCAAAGATTCAAAAGTACTTCACCATTGGATTTTTCCCGTACCACATCTCATATGGAGTATTTCCTTCTTTCATACATAATAGACCCCTATTAGAAATGTAGACCGATGATAATACAACCTCCTTCCAAAATATCCGAGGTAGGTTTTTCTTATGAGAATCATTCTGGCCATGTGGTTGATGATTTGATTTCTCCTTTCAAATACTCCATTTTGTTTGGGAGTCTCACTGAGTAAACTTGATGCCTTATCCCGTGTTTCTCGAGATAGTATTCCAATTGACTTTTCTTAAATTACGTACCATTATCAGTACAAATCTTTATAATTTTATGTCCAAGTTACCATTTACCCTCTCTCTGGTACTGTTTTAAGCGGATGAACACATCAGACTTATGGGAAATAACAACTACTCTGGTCATTCTGCTATATTAATCAATAAAAAAAAGGTAGTACCTCTTTCCGTCAATTTCTCGTTCAGTGATATGCCCATAAACATCAGCATGAACCAATTGGAGCACTCTTCTTGACATATTTTACTTTTCCTTATACGTCATTCTAATGCGATTCACTTTTGGCATGCATCGAAGGTGTGAGTATGATAACATGATAGCTTAGGGAGGTCTCTTGCTGCATCATACTTTACCAAATCATCTAGGGACGGTTGACATAGATAACCAAGTCATTTATCCCACAACTTGTTTTCATCCTCTCTAGATAGAAAGCACATATCTTCTTCTCCAATTACCAGGTAGAGATTTCCCTTTGTTTTTTTTCTATAGAACCACTACTCCATCTCTTCCTTTGACGAAACAGATCTTCTCAGTAAAACATATAGAATTTCCCGAGTCACATAGTTGACTGACACTGAGAAAATTGTGACTGAGGCCTTCTACTACTAAGTCTTCAGCACGTTCCATCTGTTTTCCCCCAAACATGGCCTTTCTTGAGACAATAATCTTCAGTACTTCATCATTTCCAAACATGAAAACCCCTTATTTATCATATTTTACGCCCGTAACAAGATCTTTATTACCTGTCATGTATGACGTGCAATCGCTGTCAAGGATCCACACACCAGATCAATCTGATGCTTTAAGGGAAATTTCTTCCACCACTGCCTTCTCATCGTTTTTATTCTTGGACTATATTTTTACATTCACACTCTGCAAGGATTTAGACTTCTGATCATTCTCAGAGTATGATGAACCAGCTTCTTCTTGAAAATAATCAAATCTATTTTGCATTTTTAACTAACTTGTTGGTTCATAGATCTGCTACTTGCGAACATTTTGATTCTACTTTGGCACATTCTTCTGTATGGTCGAAGTACAGTACCTATCCATATAACCAAATCCTCCACAACAAAAATAGTGTCCTTATAAATATGTTATAGAGAACCATTATCTGTTTGGTCGCCACCTCTGTTCTCATACCCTTAGATATATCTTGGCTATGGAACACACATACTGTGAATATCCCATATTTACACAATAATAACCCCTGATATAAGGTGAAGTCCTTTGTGTCACTTCAACACTGATAGTTTTCCCTTGGGATCCTTGAATATTATGATTCTGCTTTATGCACAAATCTATCTTCCATCTTGGAATGGGTACTTGTGTACAGACATAAATTTTCACAACTTTTTTTATGATAAAGCCCCCCATCGGCCTTATCATCAAAACATAATTGATGCTTCCTTTCTACTAAACCAATATTCCCCACTTTCAGATTCTAGGTTTTTTGAGTGATTTTCTTCCCTGATGTCCCCTTAGGAGTCAAGAGTTTTTCTTCATCCTTAACCTTTTTCCACAAACCAACAACATCTCCTTAACGTTCTTCAATATGCCTGATTTGATTTTCCTTTTGTTATTCATGCAATAGATATCCCTTTTTTGTTCTTTAATCTTTATTTTAAACTCACTAACCAATTCTGAGTCCTCTGTTGTTGATGACTTTAGTTTCTCAATTTCTTTTATCAACTCAGACTTCTCTTCTTTCTGTTTCGGTATATAGAGTTTGGCGTCATTAAAAACTATGTTGGATTTATTTTTTTTGGCTCTCCAAACATCTATCTCCTCAATAGCGGCCTTTAACACAGCTTTCATATCATGTCCCCCTTCAATTTATTCTTCTTCATAAATTTCAGTTTCTTCCTTTTTCTGAGTACTCCCTGCAACTACCGCCATATCATTTTCTCCATGATCTTTGAATTTCCCTATCTATTCAACCTCCTCAACCTCGGACTCATCTGAGCTAGAACATTCTTAGGAAAGGATATTCTTCTTCTTAAAGTAAATTCTTTTGAACTATTTCTTACCTTTCACATAGGTTAACGATTTTTTATTGATAATATCAACTTCATCCTCATCATATTCTTGGATCTTCTTGGGGAACCTTTCCGCAAGGTGTCCAATCCTTCCACTTTAAAAGCTTGCTAGTTGATGTTTTCCTTTAATCATTCCTTTTCCTCTTCGATGATTTGAGGAAAGGAATGACACCACCTCATCTTTCTCTTCTTCTTCCTGAGAATATTCAATGGTGAGCTTCTTCATGGCCTTGAATGCCACTTCTTTGGATTTACCCTTTTCCACAACATCGTTATCATCATTTCTCATTTCATATGCAACAAGGTTGATGTGGAGGATATCCATTGTTTCCCTTTCATGTCTTTATCCTTGAAAACTGATACTTTCATATTGAACCGAGGTGGAAGTTTCCTCAATATTCACTTCACAATCATTTTGTTTTCAATAACTTCTCGAATACCTCACATGTCTCCCACTACAACATTTACCTAGTCAAAGAATGCATCAAAAGACACATTCAGGTTCATTCTCAGTTCTTCACACTTGTTCTACAACACTTGCAACTTTTCCTATCTGACCTTGATATCTCCTACATATATATTCGATGTCTTTTCCCACATTTCATGTGTTGTTTTTCATGAAATAACCTTCATATAAATAGAATTGGATAGGGATCCCCATAAAGCATTAATTCCCTTGGCATCAGTATACAATTCCCTACGCTCAGCTTCAAATAATCCACCACTATTAATATCGGTTGTTATTCCGTGCATTACTTCTGTGAACACATCCATTACGAATGATTAGAAGTAGTACTGCATCTGTTTATTCCACATCTGAAAATTGTTCCCATCAAATATCATAATCCCTTTGTGATTGGTGACATCCATTTGAGAGAGAAAGACTAATATAAACCTTTCCATATGATACCAATTGTTAGGTCCACTAGGCTAGATACCCTAATTGGGGGGGTGAATCAGGGTATGAAAAATTAAAATAACTACCCCTTTTGATATTTTTTTGTTGTTAGATAAAACCCTCTTCTCTATCTCCTTCCCATTGTAGAGTATGAATGAATCATAAAGCATGAAAAGGACACAACAATTTTACTTGGATCACCCTCAACGGGCTACATCCAAGGATCATACACCAGTGATGTGTTGATGTACCAAATCTATTATAAGTGGACTATTTTTTACAAGTTCAAAGCAGACTCACTGTCCCTCTTGGTTTACCACCCCTAAAAATTATAGAACACACTGCTCTTTCAACTGATGTGAGATCACTACTTCTCCAGAATATCCACTCACAGTTTATAGACCTGTAGGTCTCTTAATTATAAAAAATGAAAGCATCTTCCTCTATATATAGATTCTTTGTTAAAGTTCAACATTCATCCACTGATGAATACAGTTTTACCACAATGTACCGGTAAATCTTCCATCTTTCATGTAGCCCAAGAATAAGTGGCGTGCTACTCTATACTTGGCACACTTCTTTATGCTTTGTCGTGCATCTCCAAACCTGGTGCACAAGTGTCACTAAAACACATGTGTGACACCCCCTTCTTTAACTATTAACATGTTTGAATCACACCCTTTTACATACAAACCAATATTGGCATGCACCTATCAACTGGCGCACAACTTCTGGGTATCTATATACTTGCGTGACCAAACCACCACTTGCGCGACCAAACCACATGCGCGATTGGAGCTCTAATTTTCTCTAAGTATTGAACTCCATGAAAAACGTGGATGGGTAGACCTCTATTTATAGGAATTTTGGGTACCTTGAGCACTGGTGCGCAAGTCTCCTCTCGGCGTGCATGTCCAGCCGCTCGAGTCTCTATCACCCAAGTATCTTTCATGAAAAAACAAAAACATGGGTGCCCCTCTTTCGTTTTCCATAATTTGATGTTCTGATCATGAAAAACATATGGCACGAAAGTTTCGATGATTCAAAGACATCGGTGCACAAGTCCCTTTGACAAAAACACTTTTCTTCATTTTTCGATATTGAGGCCCAAAAAATGGGAAAACAATGGAAAATGGTGCCACCTTGTATCTGGTCTTATTGTACCACCTCCAGATCATCCATTACATTGTCGAGGTTCTTCAATAAATCATGTATTATTGACAGCATCCCTTGAACTCAAAAAATCACCATGTAAACCCCCTTGGTCAAAAAATTTGTACATTGTGGTATTATTTGTCAACAAACACAACACGGAGGCCCACATTATCAACAAACACAATCACCTCAATATACTTAAATGATACCTTTAGGGATTTTTTCCATACAATTATGTAAGTTCCTATGAGTGGATTGATATAAACATCTACCAACTGAGGTCATCTACCTTGGTGAAAATCCTAAGGGTGTTATCTAACTATGATAACTATTATTCCTAGAATAACTAGGATAAATAGGATGTATCCTCAAGACTCTAGCTCAAATATTTAGTTATTATGTTCTAGATCATATGTCATGTCTGCATGATGTAAATCTTCATGGGTTTAACAGAATGTGTGGATTTTGATTCCTATAATAAATACGATAAATAGGATACCTCCAAATAAATTTCTCCCCTCCTTGTAATATTAATTGCCTCCCTATATGGCACAAATTCCAAAGTGTCTGGTTATGAACCTTTAGCATATAAGCATCAATTCATACTGGTAATTGGATGAAGAATTTTAGATACCTATAGATGGATTCACTAATGAGATTCCCTTATCCTACATATAAAAGGGGATAACCTATGATCTGTTTGTTACAGAAACTAGTCTTATATCATGATTAGGAATAGATTCATGAACATATCTTAATTCTATAATAGAGTCCTAGAGTAGGCAACAGTTCCCCCCAAAAGGGTTTGATGAGCCCGACCTCCCATCCATTCAACCAATGTGTGTTACCAAGAATCATTGCATCTACAACCCCAATTGAACACCTACCGTCAAAAAGAAGGTTTTTACACTATTATGGATACATAAACCATTGTGAGTTCCCGTTAATGATGGAAATGGTGACCCGATGTTAATGATTTTGAATGAAATCAAACCCCCCATAATCAACCATTGGGAAAAACTAAATTCTCCTCAGTCACCCATTTTCCATTGAAATAAAAATGTTGAACCCTATGTGAACATATTTAATCACAAAATCACTTTAAAAACATAAAAATAATGGAATGTAAATTTCATGTCAAACTATTCTGTTTGATCGATGAGGGTGCTCGGTCATCTATTTTCTATCAAAACAAAAATCATCTAATTTGAATTTTGTATAATGATATGGTCAAACTATATAGGTTAATTGAGTATACAATTATATCAATAATTTAATAACATGATCATAATCCATATGGGGAAATATGAATAGTGGTCTTAAATGAACAAATCCTCAGTGTAGTAATGAAAACATAGATGGAAATGAAAAAACATCATTATAAAAGAATACTTCAAATGGTATCACACAAGAAGGGACCATAACACAAATTGTTTGATACCATGAATTTAATTAAAAAAAATTTAATATATTTATTAATTTTATAATAAATCATGTCACATAAATCAAATGAGTTTAAATTATTTATAATATATAAAGGAAAATGTTTGTGAAAACCTAAAATATCTTAAAATATAATATTTAACATTAGTGTAAAAAATATTTAGGTAAACTTAAATATAATTTTCAAATTGGAGAAGTGAAAGATTGGGAATACTACTAATTTTAAAAGAATTATCCACTAGTAGATCCTTGAAAACGACATAAATTTTTCTCTAGAGTATTTGGAACAAAAGATAAAACATTTGATTATAAAAGGAAATGTTTTAACACTTTCAAATTACCTTTTCCTAAAACACACATTTTAAAAAGGGTAAAAAAAGTTTATTGAAATTTAATTTTCCAAAATCATGTTATAAAATACTGTATAATAAAATAATTGGGTGGAATACCATAAATATGGAACACCAATTTTCATGATAAAAATTTATAACTCAAATAATGGAGATTTTATCTATCAGTATCAGTTAAGAAAATATACTCCATTAGGAATGAAATTTTTGAAAAGGGTTTTATGTGGTAAAAATGTAATCATTGAGTGAGTTTAATATAATTAAAAGTTAATAATGTAACCAACTTATATTAAATAAGTTTAAGATAACTATCAAAACTCAATGAAAATAAATTGTGTTACCAAAAACTCTTATGTCTAAGGTATCGCATGAGTCATAAGATATTTAAAGAAAAGAACATGATTTAGAATATTATATCCCAATAATTATAAGGAATTAATTTTGATAAAATTCATGTGTTATTAAATTAATAGAACACCATACAAAGGAAACATGTTGTGTAACATTTCATAAAGAATCTAAATTCAGACTAAGAAAATCCTTATGAATTGAGTAAAATTTTAAACAAAACTCATTGAAATAAAGGAAATGTAATTAAACATAAAACACCATAATTAAAATATTATTAATGATTTATATATTTAAAACAAATTATATGTATCACATAAATGAAATAGGTTGATAATGCCAAACATGTCTCAAAGAGAAGAATTTATGAAAAAATATCTTACATTAGCCATGATTCTCTCTACTCTTTCAAAACAAATCCTAAATAATTAAATTAATTTGACTAAATACATACACAATAAATTTATTCAAAACTATATTCATTTATTACACTCATTTATATTAAATATATATATATATATAAGTTAGTTTTCGCCCATATTCAACAACGGGTGTAAGTAATCATTATCAATTTGAACTAGTTTTATAAATATGGTGATGGTATTCATTATTGTTACAAATATTATCATTCCAAGATAAATAAATATACTATTATAGATCTTAAAATATATTTATAAAGGTAAAATTTGATTGAATTTTAGATTTCATCGATAACCATGAAGATGAAAAGGATGTTGATCATGTTTCGATGAATCTTAATGAATCAACATTGTTTCCTCAACTAATGACTTTAATGATGATATAAACATAAGGGAACTAAAAAAATTATTTATATATTTGTAACATGTCATACCTTTAAATAGGTTCTCATATTCATCCATGATATTAATTTATACTATTGTTTAAGTAGGTGGTTAAACCGACCAAAACATGGACCTACCATGATTAATAGATGATTATGAGGTGGTTTAGTTGTAATATCATTATACTAGAAGAAAAACTATCATTTTTAGTATTTATTTGTGTAATATATCTAAATTTTAATGAATTATCAAGAGAATATAATATACATACATTCATAACAATTAAAGAAGAGATCCTCTTCTTTTCAGTTTGCTCATTTTAAATGAATGAATTAATAATAATCATTAGTTAATTATATAATTAATTGGTTCTCCAATTATCATAAGAAAAACATAAAAATGCCATAAAAACCATATTTATATTTTATTATATCCTTATATTCTTACATGATAGTTGGTAATGAATGAAAATTACAAAGTTCATTGGAAATGGTATTCTGCACGTACACATGGATGACAATGTCATTTTCCTAGAATGAGAGAAAGGAGTATTATAGTTTAACAGTTAATAAAATAAAATATTCCTTAAATATCATACATATATATTAATTTATTTGGTGTCAATATCATTTTATGGTGATGAAATGAAATTAATCATGATGCATTGTGAATACGGTAGGCCGCAAAGAGCACTACTGATAATTTAATTTATCATAAAGGAAAGGGGAACACTGTTTAATGTTTTGAAAATAATTATACTAAAATATTAGTATATTAATGATACCGATGTTTTCATTTTAATATAGTGTAATTTAATTTTTTGAATAGGAAGTGCATATAAAAAATAGAAATGAGAATGGAGTGGTTCTCACTTATTTGATTATCTCATTTATAAAGGCGGTTAATCCATTAGAGGATGGAAATTTTAAAAGACAAAAACCTATTGAAAGTGTATAGTAATTTTGAGGAGAGTTTTTGAAGAGTCTGGGAAGAACTATGAGGGTTTTTTTGTGTGGGGATGTGAAGAGATGTCTGTTTCTTATATAAGTGAAAAAGGTATGAGATTTATATAAATAACCAAAAACGTTTCAATAATAAGAATTTACAATTGAGAAATTTTTCTCTAAAACTATTACATAATCTGTCAGGGAATTTATAATGTCAATAAAGCCTTCAAACAAAAATCAACACACATGTTTTAGACATGTTTTATGTATTTTACTCTTATATTTTTAATCTTACCATTTTAGCTCTTACCGTGGTAATTAATTTTTTACCTAAGATAATTTATCCTATATTTGCAAAAATAAAAAGGATCTTTAAAAATAATATGGAACTAATAATTCCAAATATTAAATATATTTAATAATATTAAATTTATAAAAGTGATGAAAATTAATTTTAAGATAATAAATATACAATGTATTAATTTTTTTTCAAATATATAACTTACATTATAATATTTAAAATATGTGTTTATAAATCAAAACCAACATTTATAAAATTAAACTTTATCTTATAAAATATATATTTTTTCTTAAAAAAATATTTCATGAATTTACAATTCATAATTATATTATAGTAATGTTGTAAAATCCGTGTTAAAAAACATTATTTTACAATTTTTAACTACATTCATTATTTTTTTAAAATACCAAAATTATTATTAAGATAATATTTTTTTGATAAATAAAAAATTGATTTAATTTTATCAGACTAAAATTCTAAAACTTATAAATTTTATTTTTAATTAAAAACATAAAACATAATAAAAATCCATTTTTAAAATAAAATGAGTTTTAGTATATCAACTACTCCTTTTCCTATAAATTGAAAATTAATATAGCATTTACATATTATGAATATTATCAATATAATTTATTATTATTATATAATAATAAATATATTTCTGTGAAATAAAATTTCAATTTCTAGAAAAAATATTTTTTCAAACATAATGTTAATTGAGCAGAAAATGACACTTTGAAAAGTGAAGAAATTTATGAAATTTATATACATATAAATATTTTATTACATATTTATATAATAATAATTTATAATTAAATAATATCTTATATTATTAGTGTATTAACTAATTATCAAATATGTTCTAGTGGATGTCGAGGGTGGTGATTTTTCTAGCATAGATCTAGTGGCAATTTACACAAGCATGGATTTCTCTCACAAATGATTTTGTTAATACCATAATTGTTCAAGTTAATATCTGTCTTGGTCCAAATGAAACCATCTCAATGCTACCTACTGTTGATGTAGAAGTTTTAAGAATGGCTGCATTAGGCGGATAGAAGAGAAACGAATGAATCCGTGACAAAAAAGAGGAGAATTCGGGGCCTGGGAGGCGGGCGCACACAAGATTGGTGAGGCGCGCATAAGGGGACTTCAGGTGTGCAATCCCATGCGCGCTGACCTTCCTTTTTCATGCCCAAAGCACCAACCTCCGCAAATGGATGTTCCAGGCCCCATTTCCACACTAAAGGCGACGTTCGACGGGCGTTTGTGCACCCACCTCGTTTCCATGCCGAAGGCGACGTTGAACAGGCTTTTGCGCACTCGGCCCTATTTCTGCCTAGAAGGAAACGTCGAATAGAATTTTGTGCACCCAACCCTATTTCCACGCACAAGGAGATGTCGAATGGGAGTTTGCACACCCGACCTCTTTTCTCTGCACATGGGGACATCGAACGAGAGTTTGTGCACCTGACCTCATTTCCGCCCACAAGGCGACGTCCGATGGGAGTTTGCGGGACATGCTCTTGCATGCCTCTCCAAGGACTGTAGCTATAAAACAACCCATATCCCCACCCGTTAAGGGGGAACTGAAGACAATGTGTTGCTCTGTAGTGCCAAAACCCCATCTTCTGCGACCGTGCGAAAAACCCCATCGCCTTCAGTTATGGGATTTTGCACGATAGGTCCCCCAGGGGTGCCTTCAGGTGGGCCCTTGGATCCTTGTGAATTTTGTTTCTTCACAAAGTCATTTTCACACAAGGGGTCCCATATTGCATGAAAGTTCTCACCGAGTTAGGTTCTCTGGCACACAACCCATCCATCTTGCGCAAAGCACGTCTATTTTGCACGCATCCCTTGGGCTTGCAAGCCACTGGTCCATCTTGTACCCAAACCATCCGTCTTGAACGCAACCCATCCGTCATGCATGCCAACCAGCCCAAATTTTTACACCGCATTCATCTTGCGTGAAAACATTTCATCTTGTGCACATACCTCTTATCTTTCCCCAACCCATTCTTTTTTGTGTGCTCGATGTGCTTCCCTCTTCATGAGACACCTTGTTCGAACCTCTCTTATGCACGGCACACCTGCATCACACGCTCTCATCCCGTGTGGCCCCTCATGTTGGCATAGAGCAATTTCAAAGACCCTTAGGCGATGCCTACCATTGCGTTGATTTTCCTCGTGGTTCTTTGTATAAGAACACTAACAACTATTGCTTCTCCACATAGCCACATTATAGTGGACCCCCCAATGGATCGCTCCATAACACCCCCTTATCACAGCATTGTCGATGCCTTATTTCCATCAAGGGCATGCATGTATTGGTTATGTATGTCCTAAGGGTTCAGAGAAAACCAACCTCATCCGAGTTATAGGAAATTAAACGACCTAGTGCCATATTCCTCAGAACAAGACATTAAACTACGACCTTGTTCTATGCCTTGAACGCACCCCTCCCCCATATTGGAAATTCTCAATACCCATTCATCTCAACCGGAGCGAGATCATTCCTCGCATGGAATGAGATCATATTTATTGAAGTGATGTATGTCCGTGTGGAAAGGGAAACCACCCTAGTGTAAGCCCCTAGATTTTAATGCAGGATATAGCGTCGCTACTCCTCCTCTCTTCTTGGGTACCAAATCCCTCTCCTGTTGGGATTTGTCACCACCCAGGCTTCCATCCTAGATTAATTCCCAATCTCCATCACATTGAGATTCTAAACACTTGTAAGACCCCTGTTTACTCTTTGGGATTTAACCACATGTAAGCCCCTATTTCTTCTTTAGACTACTAACCACATGTAAGCCCCAGTCCACATCCTATGGATGCACCTTTTGCGACATGATCATCAGGTATTTACTGCCTCTTGTTTCTCACACCGAGAATGACTCATGTGGGATTAGAGTATGAATCGACCATGACATCCTCTCTGGGCAACCTAGATTGTAAGCCCCAAACCCTTCCGAACTACGAGTTTTTTGATACTTGCTATGGACAGGTACGTAGGAAGCCTTCATGAGGTTCACTCCCACCACCCATTGGTCGCCAACCGTCTTCATGTCGATTCACCAAACTCTACTAAACTATGAATTCTTTGATCCTTTCCAAGGCAAGGTACATAGGAAGCCTCCCTGTGGTTCAATCCCAACATCCATTAGTCCCGACCATCTTCACATTGGTTCCTACTCTCGAACTACGTGGACTTTGATCCTTGCCTGTGCAAGGTACGTAGGAAGCCTCCCTCAAGTTCAAGCCCAACAGACTTTGGTCCCGACCATATTCACGTCGGTTCCAAACCTCCTAAACTATGAGGCCTTTGATCCTTTCTAAGGAAAGGTATGTTGGAATCCTTCCTGAGGTTAAATCCCAACAACCATTGGTTCCATCCCCCCTTCATGTCGGACCACCTTCGTCCTGCATGACGTTAAAATACATGCCCCCTTTTCTTCCTGTTGGACGTTAAACTGCATCCCCCATCCTACGGTAAGCTATTGTGACCCCATCCAGTGGTAAGACCGTGTGACCCCATCCAACGGTAAGTCGTTGTGACGCCATTCATTGATAAGCTGTTGTGACCCCATCCAGTGGAAAGCTATTGAAATCCCCAATCGGCGGTAAGACATCGTCAGACGAACTACGAGGACTCTGATTCCCTGCCAAAGGGATACGTAGGAGGTCTCTTCGAGAATCATGCCAGACTTCACCATCGTCCTTGATTCGACTCCACTTCATTCTCCACCCACTTCACTAAACCATCCATCATCCATTTTGGTTCTTACCCAGGCCGCCACATCCCAGTGGGATCCTGCCACCCCATTCCCCATCCACTATAACAACAATCAGGTAGCGAACTATGCATTAGCCCCAACATCAGTGTTCCCTTCATGGGTTTCCCCTACCTGATCCACTCTAGACAGAGTTTTGATCAGTCCTATCCATCTCCAATAGATGTTAAACCTACGGAATACCCTATGGTAAACATAGGAAGCTGAGGAAAACCTCAGATATATGCATATGACATATAATTCCCCGCATTTGACGTGGGATTCCTTAGGCTTCTATGCCCTCTAAAAGACCAATAATAAGGGGAAGAAACGTAGACGCGCTAGTGTCCAAACCTCCAGACATTCCATTGATGTCCAACATGACTAGTCCCCTCACTGAAGGTCACTACCCCGACCAAACCCCTAGGAATGTCTTGAAAGAATAAGTGTAATTAACTGGTGTCTATGAAGATATGGCACTAGAAGAGTTTCACGAACAACATCTTAAATCTATAAGGGAGACCCAGACTAGGTCACTTGTTTCAAGGAGGAATCCATGGAAGCAATAACTGACATCCCATCATCCCATTTTAAAAAAGGAGAAAACATCTCTGGACAATGAACGGGTGTTGTCCGCCTTTGGAAAGTGGGAATGCGGGGAAACAAACAGTGATGTCGTTCTCGAACAAGATGGACACGCGCACCCTGGGGAAAGCGTCAGAAATAGAAATAGTGAACCCGACATGTATTTCTTCTCCTCAATATGGAGAATAATAGAGTTAGAGACATCAGTGGAATAGCATTTCATTGGATATATGTATCTGTTGATGGGTTCCACCAAGGAAATAGAGGGCCTAGCAAGAAACTCACCAGAAGTTGGGGCTGTCAAAACGTTGGACATCTCAGTCTGTGATGTTGTTAGTGTGGATCCATCTTACCATCCATGGAAATCGGAATGGATTTGGGGCACTTTTCATCGATTCCATTCCTTTAAGCACAAATGGGATAATCTCCCTGCTTTTCAGGAACCAAGCTACTGTAGGAATTTTCTCACCGTCGGCCCACCGATGTAGGGGCAGGGGAAATTCCAATGTGATAGTCTCATGTGGCTCCACCACTTCAGCGACAACCTCAACGTCTATAAATTCCAGGCGCCCATGCCCCACCTCATCGTATGAATGCATTCAGCGGAGAGTGATCAATGACCTCGTATGCCGGTACAAGGAGGCACTACTAGAAAAATACCATATACCAACGGTTTAGAGCACCGTTGCCAAGTAATCTGTGAGGATAGGTCTATACTAACGGTTTGGGAAAACCATTATTATAGAAATATACCAACAGTTTTGAAAACTATTAGTATAAGTAATATTAAAATATATACCAACGGTTCCATAAAACTGTTGGTATATGTAATTCAAAAAATAATCATTCATTTGGTTTTGATCCCCGCACCTCCCATTTGTAATTTAACGACCTAACCACTATCCTAACTCAACTTTGTGAACATAATTTAATAAATATATATATGTATTATCATAAGTATATTAAATTTTTATTTATTTAATGTCCACTAGAAGAATATTCAATAAAAAATACATGTCCCTATACCAACAGTTCTCAAAACCATTTTTATAGACATATACCAACTGTTTTTAGAACCGTTGGTATAGGTTATTTGATTTTAAGACCCATACCAATGGTTTTGTACAAACCATTGTTATAGTGGGACCTATACCAAAGGTTTTCCCAAAACCGTTGGTATAGATCATATTTCATGTAGTGTGGATGGAATTATCCCAACGAGGGATAGGGACTGCTAGGACCAGAAGGCATCTGCGCCTCGTTTCCACCGCTATCCCCAAGGGCCGCGCATAGAACAATTTCTCCCCACTCCATCTTACAATCATTTAGGGAGCCTCTCCCCGGATCACATCGCCAACTCTCTCTCCTACGCCAACGAGGTATGGAACGTTTGGGCCAGCTTGGTCAGGATCCCGTTTCAGGGGCCCCAAAGGAGGGCTCCCACTAGGCCGCGCTAGTGCATCCTCCCAATCCCATGAGTCGAGGAGTAGGTAAGACATGCACATTCACCATTGACTATAGTCCGGTTGACTCGACACTAGCATCAGGCATAAGCTGAGGAAGACGCCCAATAATGGGCGCCAACATCAGCAACTAATGTGGTACGGGACATGTCCGACATATATCGTCAACCCCTGCGTATTCTGAGAGGGATAACTTGTATAACCAACTTGGATCGAGGCTCCATCCACCCCATCGACATGATGGGCCAGCTCTCCTGGACGCCGGTGCATGTAATGGATGCCGTCAGTACAGAGTCCCTCCCCAAACCTCCACCATGGAGAACGTGAGTCTTCTACACTCCCATGCTCGGCATGGGGATCCGCCTCATGCTACCCCTAGTCCGAATGAGGGGCCTCCCCATGATGGTGACACTCAGCACAAAAGCCTCTATTGTTCTCATTAAATCTAGTATGGAGATATCCCACCTGCCACAGACCGCCAAGGTGGGGACATTGCACTTTCATTCAATATCTAGTGTGGGGGACCACCCCATTTTCTTACAGCAGACAGCGAAGGTCCTCCTCGCCATAGCAACCAGAGGGGTGAAGTCCAGCCTCACCTCACTACCACGCATCAGGGAGGCCCTACCCGTGTTCTTCTAAAATTTTACGAGGTCCTTCCTCGCACTGATGTCACCTGGGTAAACAAGCATGGGGGTCCCATCTATGCTTTTATAGGATCGAGCAGAGGTCCTACCCGCTCCATCACTTCCCACAGAGGTCCTGATCATATCCCTTTTGGCATATGTCTTGGTGCTCCTCGCACTCCATCTTGCTCAGGTGGAAGCCATCTACGCCCCATCACTAGTATGGCCGAAGGACCTCATCATGCTGGAAATATACCCTGTCCTAAAGAACCATCTCGGGGTAGGAGGGCGGGTCGTCTCTGCCAAAAAAGGTAAACTGAGAAGATTCAGACTGAGATCAAACCATTATTCTTCTCAGATTCCAAATCTGAATATGCCTCAGGGATGGAACCTTCTCCTAGGTCCTCCATGTCAAGGGTCAGGTCATGAACAAGTTGCATCAGCCTCGCACTCTAGGAATTTGGAGCCCACTGGACTCCCGACTCCATCTGCAGGTATATACAGAAGGATGAAATTTTGGTAATCCCATAGGTTACGGTCGTGAAATCACCACTGTCATCACCATAAGCACTCTTTACCTCGATTAGAGATCATATTGATCTATTTTGGGGACCAATGGTGGATGAGAAGCAGCACGGCCCATCGCCAATCGCCCTAGCCCCTACACCAGGGACAGCAGCCATCATCCCATCTTACCACGATGTTGTGGTTGAGTCACATCATTCATCAGAGGGTAGCCCGAGATGTGGTGGTTTATCAGCTCGCTCACCATATTCTCCACCGGCTAGGCTACCGTACCAGTGGTATGCTTCGGTACCGCTAACTGTTCCCCAGCTACCTCCGATTGACGAGTGGGTAAATGGAAGGCCATACCCTGAATCCGAGCCAAGAAGATTATGGAATATCCTCACAACAGACCACTTCCCTTAGATGGTTTGGCCCATGGTAGCACCAAATTTCTGCGCACCAGAATCCCTCAACCCAGAGGAAGCAATACAAAAAAATTCACCATTCGCGACCGCCAACTGACGGCCAATGACGGTCATCATTGGCCCGTCACTAAAGGCCAATAGCGACCATCAACGGGAGTCTCTATAGGTGGTCCATGGACAATCGCGATGGAGGTCACTAGGAGGAGTAGAGGCGAACTCTTTTGGCAGTCACTAATGATATGAAAAATGAAACCATTAGCGACCACCTAAGGCGGTTTCTGGTCTGGTAATTTTTTTAAAAAAATACAGCATTTTGACAGCAACCAAAGAACCAAAAAAACAACCTACAACAAATTTAAGCACATGAAAAAGTTTCAATGTTGATGTGTGTTTCAATTAAGTGGATGAAAACTGCAATTTATAACTCACCAAAGATGAGCAACATTCAGTCACCCATGACCGGTAGATACCCATTCTTAATTAAGGATGGAGAATTAAGTCTGCCAGATGTATGATATGAGAAAATATTATATTGATATAGCTTATTGGAAGAAGGTTTGATTGGAAGCCAATTCAATCACAACTCATGATAAAGCAATAAAGTTGAGTAAAAAATATATATCAGATAAAGGAAAATTACCATCCAATAATTAATCAAAAAATATAGTAATGTTTTCATAAGAGCTACTGAAATCCATACTTGATGATTATTAGATGATCACCAAATGGATTCGCATAGAAGGACATGCATGAATCAATGTAATCCATTTATTAGTGCTTCATGTTTCTAGAATAAATTCAAGATCAAGGGAAAGAAAAAATGTTATGGCCTCACTGGCTGATGAAACTCCTAGAAGTATCAGGCTATATTCACAAGTCTTCTCATCTAAAGTCATTATTATATATCCATTTTAGACATGAAATACAACCTATACATCCTCATCATGTTCAAATCTTGTTTTGATTAATAAGATATTGATGTTGAGTATTCTACTAAGGGAAATGAACAAATAGAGACTCAATCTATGATACTGGATATTGAGAATATATTTAAGAAGTTGTTATCTGATATTAATAAAGACCAAGATATTTATATTCAATACTTTTAGACTAAAAAAAGAAAATTATAGAAAGAAAAAAATTGAATTTGAAAAAAAAAGACTGAAATTTTTATTTGTAGGAAGTACATATAAAAAAATTAACTTGAAATTAATAATACATTTTTTTGTTGTTTAATGGCTCAATAAAAATTTAAATGTATTCTGATAGAAAATCTACCTTGAGTACAAGGATCTGAAATTAGGTGACACTGCTATATTACATTCCTAGATCAGTCTGCCTCTCATAGTGCTACCTTGGGTGCTATGTGATGACTCCCTAAATGATGGTAGGTGATTGGTTGTTGAAAATGAAAACATTTATTTCTTTACACATAATGAAAAAAAGAGGCAACAATAGTTAATAGTTGGTTTTGTACCTTTCCACTTAGACCAGTCATGTTGATATCAGCCATAAGATCTTCCAAGTGCATGCTTGTACAAATAGTAATGTCAAACATGCTTCCAACCTATTTCCATAGCTTCTGAGAAAAGATTCATCTCATGAATAGGTCTCGCATTGTCTCTTCGTTCTTCAATAAAAAATGGCATGCTAAAGTATGTTGTTTCCCATCCTTCATATCCAAAACCAAGAAACACTTCCACCAAAAACCATTTAAATAATTGTTTATACAGAGGACTCATGTATACACTAAATTGATCTAAATTGCAAACCAACCCTCACCAATTATCTAAATTGTACAACCAACTCAATAATTAAAACATTATTTATACACTAAAATGAATAATTTTCACAAATTAAAGACATTATCTAAGATATTCCCTTATAATTTGATTCTCTTCATTCATCAATGCATCAAAAAAATTATAAACAAATAGCAGTCAAGTGGATTAGTGAATTTAAATCTTATCACTACCATAAGAAATATCCATTACTGCATCTTTGAAAATGAGAGTTTAACGTATGAGTATTCCATTCCCTGGAAACCACAATAAAAAAGCTTCATCCATGATCCTTTATGGTAAAACTAAATTTAAAATATGTATTTGGAATAAATGAGAACATATTTCCTTTTACAAAGACTATACAATCAACAAAAATCAAACCACAAAGACAATGCATTATTAAATATGAGTGATGGAGGTTCCCAAAATAAAAACCCTAAAACTGAAATACTCGATTACTAAATTGCATAGAAAATCCAGAACCATGTAATGATGTAGAGTCGGAGGCTGGGTGAGACATGAAGGAGAGGCGGTGGTTAAGGCGGATTGGCGGAGTGAGGCATCTCGCGTGGGTGAAAAGACGAATGATCTACGACGAGAGGGAGCAACGGGTGAGGGAGGCGGAGGTAGAGGTGGGGAGGGAGATGGGGTCGAAGCAAGGGGAAGCTAAGGCCGGCGGTGAAGGCGTGTTCGGTGATGGAGTGGACGAGCAGTGGCCAAGGCAATGGTAGGGTTTGCTGAGGGTGGTTTATGAGGGAGAAGAGGGGGAGGGGGGTTATACCGCGTGAATTTTTTTTATAAGCCTAGCGACCACCATTGGTGGTAACTATTGATACCCAATAGAGACCACTAATGGTGGTCATCCATTCCATAGGACTCTAAAACATAAATTTCTAGTACAGAAGTCGAGTGTTTCTATCAAACCCTATGGGAGACACACTTCCGCCTTCATCACCATTGAGTGGATTCTCCGAAGATCCAAGAGCATTTTGAACACATCAGAAAACATTTCGATCTAGATGATTTAGCCGCACTCCCTATGGCCCAGCACCCTGAGTCACAAGTTCGCCATAGGGCCCTCTAATAGCAATGCATTCAGAGTTTCAAGGTATTTCTCATGATTATCATGGAGGCTTCCCCCCACTTGTTGATCTGTGACTAGGGGAAATATGCTTCCTTCCTCTTCAATCCTATTAGATGACAACCCGACTCACTATGAGACATTGAGGACATGACCCCAGGTAGAGTCACATTCATCATGAAAACCCTATTAAAAGAGGAAAATAAGATGGAGCTCCTGGACGGGGACCTACCGCCTAAAAGTGTGCCACAACTACTAGATCCCTCGAGAAGGGTTACTCGTCAATAGAGGATCCTGTTGGGTCTCCCAGCCCCCACCAAGGCATTAGTCCTTAACTAAAATCATGGTAAGGTAAAAGAAAATCTCTGAACTGCCAAACACTCCAACCCATTCGACTTAGTGTAGAAGATGGAGGAAGACCCCAAAAGGTTGTTTTGTGTCAACAACTCACAATGAAAAAGATGGTAGTCAATGACCTCTTAGATGAAGGGGTTGCATAGCGACGTCCAGACTATGGTAATCCAAGGCCAGGGTAGCAGGGGAAAGAACAACTTACCCTCAGTGAGCTTCCTCTAGGTGACCCTGACCATCCTACCCCCATAGACATGGTTGAAGCCAGAAAATACTGCAAGAGGGATCTGTATGTCTCGCCAAACCCTCCAAAACAGACCGACAATCCAAGGGACCCAGTTAGGGTTCCCCCAGCTACCCTAAGGGTCATGCCACCATCCACTCCATGAGCCGTTGGGCTTGCTTATCATGTTGATGAACCTACCCATGCACTCGAGGATAGGGATCCCTGTCATGACAGGGACCCTGGCCCAGATGATCCACTGAAATCCCTCATCACCCACTTTAAGGCATTGGAAACACGTTAGGTGGCACTCCCACCTAATGGGAAGCGATATCCGACATGGGTGGATGATAAGCCAGCACCCCCAAGTTTTGGAAATCCCACATTATCCCCCTTTAATGGGTAGGGTGACCCCCTATAGCACCTATCCCACTTTACCTCAAGGTGTGTCCCCATGTTAGGAACTCCAATGCAGTAGGAAGCTTCCAAACTCCAGTGGTTTGTGCTGACATTGGAAGGGCCTGCGTTTTTCTGGTACAACCAGCTCTCCATCGGATTGGTAACCAGTTGGGAGGACCTCCGTAGGAAATTCCTTTACCAGTTCAGCTCCACCATGCCAAAAACGAGTATTGAGGACCACTTCAAGTGAAAGAAGAGGTATGATGTGCCCGCCGCCGACATTGTTTTCCAATGGAAAGGACTCATGTATTCCCTCAACATGCCGCTGACTCAAGAGAAACTGCTGACGATATGAAAATAAAATGTCAAGATGGATCTGGAGCCCTCTCTAATCACCCAGAACTATCCCAAGGGATTTAATGACTTCTCTGATAAGGCCCAATTCCTAGAGGAAGCCTTGTAGCATGCTAGGCAGGCCTGTCTGTTGACTCTATCAATCCCCACAAGAAGGGACACTATGGTCGAGCCCACCGTAGTGGCCCAAATAGAGGCTCCCAGATGATTAGATTTGTTTCCATTGGAGCCACCTTTATAGACTCGTAGTGTCCCTCAAACTTAGGCACAATCTCCAGCCCAGTAAAATCCACCTCAGAATCGGCAGGTTCCCCTGCACAATGCGCCATCATCGCCCAGAAAAGACAACCGAGTTCCACCACCTCAACAGGCTCCTCCATCCCCTCATCAAACTAAAGCTCCAAGTCCCCCTTTCTAGAAAGTAGAAACTATACCTACTCATTCAATGAGGCACAGGTCCCCGGTTACTTCTGTAGTGCCTTGGAGCGTGGGATTATATGTTTTTCTTAGTGTAGAAGACCGGATGAGGAAAACCTCACTGATCACCCTGATTACTTCCCCTACCATTGGATCCTAGGGCACACTCTTAAGAAGTGATATGTGTTCAATGATTGGCTCAAATACCAGGACAAAAACAATGTAGTTCTGCTTGGCCCAGCCCCAGCGCTAGTGGCCAGTGTCTTCATGAGGCCAGATAGTGGTAGCGACACTGAGGGGGAGTGTCACCAGGTTTCCAATTGTGGATCCCAAAAGTATGACGACTAGATTGCTCACAAAAAAGTTTCATGTTCCCATGTTTTCATACAGGAATGCCTAAATCGGACATATCCTTCAGAAGCTACCGCCACAACTTCTGCTTCGTCGTCTCAGCCAACCTCTTCCCAAAAGAGCTAACACCGGCAATGTAAGGTAAAAAAGTCCCCACCGATGCCACTATCATCACGTACTCTCGGCGAAATTATGCCCATGGAGATAGAGATACCTCCTAGAATATTTCTACTAGTGTATGACTCTTCAGGTGACAGTCAGGGGTACTCCTCAGTTAACACCGTAGAGCTTGTAAATCCTTACATGATTCTTGATGATGAAGAGCGTCAGGCGAATCATCCCAATGTCCTCAGTCATCGCCAGCCACGACGAAGCCGTGGATATATGATCCATCAGAGTGCCACAATCAGCACTTCCAGTCTGGCTTTTAATGCTACCGAAACTAGGAAACATGATTAGTGCAGAGCTCAGAATGCACGACCCTCACCCATGGTGGCATCAGGCCCACCTTCACCGCCGTTCCTGTTGCTTGATTTGGATGATCCACCTCAACCATGCCACAACCAGCCACGCCCTACTGCAGGCTAGTTGTATTCATCTGTTCCTCATCCGATATACACAATGTAGGCTTTGACTAGTGAGAAGCGGGACATTCCTAGTACTAGTCAACCATCGGTCCAGTCGGCAGGGCCCACTATACCTCATGTCATAAAGCGACCTCCTACAAGAATAAATTCAAGCCTGGTATGGAAGTACGATGTTCTTAAGAATCTTTCCTATATCCCAGCAAGACTCCCCATCCGTTAGGGCCTTTACTTATTTTCAGATATGTGTGAGGCCCTCACAGATGCTTTAAAAATCCCCCTTCAGTTTGGGAAAAAAGTAGCATGCCCAGAAGCTTTTCATGATGAAGTTGTTGAGAATGCTGAATTCCCGGACATTATCTCATTCACTAGAGAAGATGGAGGATCCCCCATATAGTGGCACATTCTCCCACTATACATCACTATACAGTTCAATGGCATGGAGGATCATTTTTTTCTTGTCGACAAGGGAACTATAATTAACCTAATCTCAACTCCAACACTACAAAAGTGGGATTATATGAAGATGATTTGAGTCCATCTGACATAAGAATCCAAGTTTATGAAAAGATGGAATAGACACTGGTCGGTAATATTACCTTGAAGACCTAGTTTGGTGGCCTAGATTCCAGCACCGAATTTATGGTAGTTTCCTAGGACACCACCTATAATGCATTGATGGGAAGGACATGGCTCCACCTGCGTGCGGATGTTCTCTCATCATATCACCAGTGTCTCAAGTACTCTCATAATGGTTGAGTTGGAGTGCTTCAAGGTGGTGTGTATCCCTTTTCCTCTAGTGAATCCCAATATCTGCATGCCAACTACTACAAGAGAAAGTAAAAATAGATTCAGAATAATGAGGTCAAGCATGCCGCGACTGTGACCGATCCTTGGATGGATCTAGATGGTGCCTAAATCTTTCTAATCCACCAATTGGAGGATACGACCCCAGACATTGGACAATGCTTCACTGTTTCTGGGATGAGGGGGAACACACTCCCAATACTATGTAACGCCGAATTATCACCTCGTACTCCTATAAGAATCAGGCTTAGGTGATCCCAGAGCCTCCTAAACCCATAAGGTATTTGGATGTCCGCACCATGGAAACGACAATACATCATACATTCTTATTCTATCAGGCTGGAATTAATCATCTTAAGCCAACACACCACTATTTCCTCGACATCATCAAGCGCAGTCCCTTGATCCGAAGGCCAGATGGGATAGGATCAATAGACTTTATCGCTATGGTTGCAGTAACACAAGAGTCCTCCAATGCAGTGACCACTGCCACTCAGTATGGCACTAGCTTCCCATATGGATTTGCTGACTCGGAATAAAGTCCCCCCCATAGAGGATTCCCACTCCACAAGTGAAGTATAAGGTTTATAGTATGCTTTTCCTACCTTTTAGGAGGGTGTCTCTACCACGGTCGACAAGTTGGTACAGGTGAACCTTAGTAGCGAGGCAGACCTGAGACCCACATTGATTAATGCTGCCATTCCCCTCGAGGAGAAACATTAGTACATAGACATCCTGAAGTCACACTGTTATGTGTTTTCTTGGATTTATGACAAGACACCAAGACTAGATCCTCAGGTAGTCATCCACCACCTCGGTCTCCTAGCAAATCATCGCGGGTTCAAGCAGCCTCCCCAAAAGATGCACCCTTCTCACGATGCCATTGTAGAGGCAGAAGTTGATAAGATTGTCAAAGATAATTTTGTTAAGGAGGTCCAGTGCCCTAAATTCCTAGACAATATTTTTCTATTTTGGAAAAAGAAAGGATATATTAGGGTCTGCATCGACTTTCGGGATCTCAATTATCACTGTCCGAAGGATGATTTTTCCCTTCCTGTGACAGAGTTGTTGATTGACGCTAAAAATGGATTACAATCCCTCTCCTTCATTGATGGGTAATCTGGGTACAACCAGATCAAAATGTCCCCCGAGGATGAGGATTTCACAGCATTCAAGGCGTCCCATGGGACTTTATGTTACCATGTCATTCCCTTTTGTTTAAAGAATGTAGGTTCCACCTAACAACGGGCTATGCATCATATATTTAAATAGATCTTTGGAAAGTTGGTGGAATTCTGTGTGAACAATATGGTGGTCAAATCTTGCCAGCATCAGGACCATTGCAAATACCTTGAGAAAGTGTTTGTCTTACTACATTCCCTTAACATGACGATAAACCCCTTGAAGTGTGACTTCGGGGTCACCATTGGAAAGTTTTTTGACTTTTTTGTCAGATATAGGGGCATTGAGATCATCCTAGAGAATATCAGGGCCATTATCCAGATGTCTCCCCTAAGAAACATTCGGGATCTTCGAGGTTTCCATGGCTACATATGCTACATATGCCGATTCATTGTGAATAGAGTTGGAAATTGTAATGCCTTTTCTAACCTCATGAAGAAATGCGTAGTCTATGAGTGGGACGAAGAGTGTCAAACTACTTTTGAGGATGTCAAGCATTATTTGCTCCAGCCTCTGGTATTAATGCCACCCATCTCCAAAAAGCCACTAGTCGTTTATGTGGCCTCCCTAGAATGATCTCTCTGAGCCCTTCTCACCCAGAAGAACAATAAGGGGATAGAGAACAACCATTACTACCTCAGCCGAATGCTCCTCAATACGAAGACCAGATACCCCCCCCCCATCGAAAAGAGCTTCCTTGCACTGGTATTCATTGTATAGAAGTTTCCACATTACTTGTAGCACCACAAGGTTCGACTGGTGTCCTGAGTAGACCCACTAAAGTACATCCTAAACTGACCCATGTTGACAGGACATCTAACTCAGTGGGAAGTAATTCTCCAGCAGTTTGATATCATGTCTACCCCTAAGAAAGATATTAAGGGGAAAGCATTGACATACTTCCTTGATGTGCGTCTGGCTCCTACTGAATAGTCCTTGGATCTCGATTTCCATGATGAAGCGATTATATTGGTATATTAGGCTACACAGTGATGGGAGATGCACTTTGATGGTGCTTCCTGAAGCCCCCCAGCAGAAGGCTCAATGGACCTATCTAAACAGAGTAGGCCTGGATATCATCTTCATTACCCCAGCACAAGCCATCCGTCCATATTTATTCTTGTTGTCAAAAGGCTTCACTAACAATGAGGCAGAGTATCAGGCACACATCACTAGCATCGAGATGGATCTTGAGATTGATGTGCCCCATTTTCATGTGAAAGGGGACTTTGAACTAGTCATTAAATAGATCAATGGCGACTATGTCATTAGAAATCCAGAGATCACACCATTGTTGGAGCGCACTCTCCAGCTAATGGCCCAGTTCACGTCTCGTCCAGAAGTTACTAATGTTCCTCGATCTCAGAATGGTCAAGTCGATGCCATGGATGGCCTGGCTACATAACTCATGGAGCCCGAGCAGGATGATCTGTTTATCCAAGAGGTACATCAGAGAGTCATTTCTCCTATAACCCCTGATGATGACGACGACCCACGGGTAAGCCATCTTACCACCGGAGCCTCCACGTCAGGACCCCCCGGGTCCCCTGGATGAAGTGTTAGAACTGACCCTGGGCAGGAGATCCCCCTTTGTTGGGTATCTCTAGAATGGTAATCTCCCAGCAGATCGTGCCGAGCACGAGTGAACCCAATGTCGCGCGTTGCAGTTTTCCGTCCAGGACAGTCATATTCATGAGAAAATCCTCTACAAGCATGGATTTGATGGGGTTCTATTCCCTTGCATTCATGGAGTCGAGATTCATCGGGTCATGCAAGAGCTCCATGTCTTTTCCTATAATTCTCATTAGGCCAGGCCGAAACTATCTCACCAGATCCAGAGACAGGGGTACTTTTGGCCATCCATGATCCCTGATTGCATCGAATTCTCCAATAGATGACATGTATTCCTGATTTATGATATATTTATGCATCGTCAACCAGAGCCTCTCCACTCCACCATATACTCTTGTCCATTTGCGTTATGGGGACTCTATGTCATGAGACCATATCCATCGGCGATGGCTGGCTAGTGAAAATTTATCCTGATGGCTACAGATTTCTTCTCCAAGTGGGCAGAGGTTGTTCCACTTAGAGAGGTCAAAGCCCGTTCCATCGTTGACATTGTGAGCCCCAACATCATCTACCAATTTGGATCCCCTCATGTCATCCTCACCGATCAGAATGAACTCACGTGCAGCTAAGATGCAAAATTTGTACGCTAAGTACAACATCCATTCTAACCAAACCTCCCGCTATCATGCACAAGCAAATGGAAAAATCAAGGCGTTCAACAAAACCCTCTCTAAAATTTTTCAGAAAATGGTTGGTAAGAAGATGAAGAGTTGGGAAGAAAATATCCCCAATTCTATCTGGGCTTATCAGATGACGAATCATAATTCCACTCGGGTGACCCCATATTCCCTGGTGTATGGGACAGAGGTCGTCCTGCCTGTCGATATTCAATTAACCTCATTGGACACAGCTGTCTACGATCAGCTAGTGCCAGATAAAGTAGCCGAAATCCATCGGGTTGAGTTTGAAGCACTCGATGAGAACATGATTCATGCCCTGCATAATCTGTAAAGGCATTAGAACAATATAGTCCAAGATTTCAACAATAAATTTTTCCTCTGTTCCCTCTTTCAAGGTGACTTGGTATTGGACTTGAGGGAACCAATGATACATGGAAGGAAACCACCCAAGATGGAATCCAAATGGGAAGGACCTTATATCATTCACAAGTTTTACTCCAATGGATCCTACTCACTAGTTACAATGGATGCTGAGCGTATAACTCTTCCCACCAATGCCATGTTCCTCAAGAAATACATTGCTTGAGCTATAGGGTCTAGCACGACCCAAAATTGCATGACAGTCCTACATGACCTTAAAATGCACGGTCCTACATGACCACAAACTATGCATCATCCTACATGACATTAAATTGCATCTCAAGAACTACGTATGACTTGATTCTCATCCTCATGGGATACATAGGAACTCTCAGACACCTCCTCTTGAGTCCAGCCCTAGTTTTCTATTTGAATATCCCCTCCTGGGAATAGTTCTTTTGGGGGATCTGACATTGTGTTGTGTAGGCATCTTAGAGCCCACCCATGTCAGGGTTGTGATGATTGCACCAAGTTCCCTCCTGCATTCTTCTAATCCTCCTACGTCCTTACTACATGACACTAAACTGCATGGCCTTTTTAGAACTACGTGTGGCTTGATTCCCATACTCATGGGATACATAGGACCACATAAACATTTCATACATATTCCCAGCCCCAAAACATCGTATATTTCATCCATAGGCTTTGCCCCAAAACATAGGGACTTTCCATTTGGAAAAAACACATGGTGTGACATAGGTCTTTTCCCTCATTCGCATCAAGTTCATCATGACCATACCATGTATCTCACTCCCCGGATGATCTCTATCTATTCTCCTTCCCAACTTTATTTGGAACTTCACAAGTGCATTCGTGTTCCACACACCCCATAATTTGGGTCCCCATTATCTTTCACATCCGAAGGGGCCCTCAAACGATAAGGATACTTCGGAAAAGGTCTCTCTTACCATTACGTGCCAACACCCTCAAGGGTTTTAGACAACAAATTGATATGAGTATCACATTGTGAACATGGTCAACTGTCGACACTCATTTTTTGTTTCCATTATAGATCACAAAATATAGATACCATGTTTTGATTCTAGTCAACAACCACCCTTTGTCGTTGTCACCACCCCATTTTTTCCAAACATGGAGTGTAGTGGTTCATGCTGCCCAACCGCCTCTCTAAATCTCAGACAGCCTTGAGCGGGAGTGTGATTCCAACTATCGGACCCGTATGTGATAGGGAGAGCCTAGTCCTACTCATTGTTTCCCACACAGAGAATTGCTCACATGGGCTTAGAAGTTGTGAAGGAAATTCCCACATTACAGGTCATATGGCTACATTTGGTTGGGATGCTCAGCCTCAGGTCCTTAGACCCCTTCAGGCCCCTGGACCAAGTTCTCATTTAAGAATGTGTGGTGCGGTATGGAATATTGTCCTCATTCATATCGGGATATTTAACTACACCACACAAATCCCCTTGAGACATCCCTCCCTTTGTTTATCATCCTCCCCGTGAGCATAGGCCCTGCCATGCTTCACATGTCCCATCATTTGGGACTCTATCACCTTCTATATCCAGAATGGCCGCCAAATGGAATAAATAATTGTCCCAAGGGATCTCCTACCGTTATAGTCTAACACCCTTGAGGATTTCAAGTGACAAGTTGATACAAGTCCCGTGTTGCGAATATGGTAATGGGTCAAAGCTCAATTGTTCGCCCCCGTCTAGTCACACAAGTGGGGATAATGTTTTGCGAACCTGGTCAATAGTTGTACTCTATCATCATTTCCACATTTTGGTCTTCCCTAAGCACGATGATTCTCCCTCTCTGTGCCATTCATATGACATTAAACTATACATATACGGTGTGAGCTCTAGGACACTAAACTAAGATCACCTTCATCCTCACTATAAAACGTTAAACTAGAAATTGGCTAGGACTTTCTGTTTGAGGCATAACCTTAGGAACATTGGCCTTTTCAGGACCCTGGCCCATGTTCTCACTTAGGGTTGTATGGTGTGGTGCATGATTATGTCCTCATTCACATCGGGTTTCTCACCATTCCGTACACATCCCTCAGATGAGATACCTTACCCCAACCATTGTCCTCACAGCAAGACGTTAAACTAAAAATTAGTCGGGAATTTTTGTTCATGGCCCAGCCTCAGTCCCCTTGGATCCTTCGGGCCCCTGACCCAAGTTCTCACTCAGGTTTATATGGTGTGGTGTAGGATTATGACCTCATTCATGTCGGGTTGCTCACTGTGCCGTACAAATCCTTGGATGAGATACCTTACCCTTCCTTCACCCTCACTACAAAACGTTGAACTGAATATTGGCCGAGACATTCAGTCTGAGGCCCAGCCTTAGGCCCCTTGGCCTTTTCGGGACCCTATCCCAAGTTCTCACTTAGGATTGTATAATGTGGTGTGGGATTATGTCCTCATTCATGTTGGGTTACTCGATGTTCCATACACACCAATCGTTGTGGTATCATGCCCTTATTTGCATTGTCCATTTCTAGAACTATGTGTGGCTTGATTCTCATCATAAAGGTATATGTAGGACCTCCTAAATATCTAGTTTTCGGGTCCATCCCCATCTCTTAGAAACCTCCATATCATTTTGGCCCCTAAGCCTGCGTTTTTCCAGAAGATGGTTATATGGTGTGGTATGGTCTTAGGTCCCTATTCATGTCAGGTTTATAATAAACATGTTGAATACCTCTCTCTCTCTATCTCTCTAGAGAGGAATTCACTCCCTTTCCCATCCCTCATCTCTTTGAGTCATCTACCCTTAAGTTAGGGCCCTTAGCTCTCTTCGGTGATTCACTAATTGGCACGTGAGTACTCTGGTCTAGAACCCAGAGTGTTGGATTCTACCTAGACATGCTTTCTCCCAATTTTCAGGCTACGTGTTCCTCTTCATTTGGGCTTCCATTAACTTTCACACAGGAAGGGACCCCAGAATGGTATGGATGATAGGACTAAGGGATCTCCTACCATTATGGGCCAACATCCTTGAGGGTTTTTTAAAAAAATAGATTCAAGTCCCATGTTGCAAATATGTTTATCAGTGGATGCTCATTTGTTGTTCCCATTTCATTCCACACGATGTGGACACTGTGTTTCGAATACGGTCAACAGTTATCATCCATCGTCATGATAGCCCCTTCAATCCTTGAATGTTGGTTACATGATTCACATTATTTTCCACCCCATCATGTCCAAATGGAATTTTGACACTCTTGACACTATCCTTCAGTGCACATTTGCACGTTAGGAGGAAAAAAGCCGTAGTGAAGGCATCATTTGAGGTTACGCACTGAATTCCCTTTGGAATTCATTCCAAGTATTGAAAAAACCACTTCCACCCTTGTTTCCCACACCGATTTTGACTCAGGTGGGCTTATGGATTGGTTTGAGGTCTGAACTTACTTGGAAGGATTCTGATCCTCTATTGTTCGTGTTCTAAGTCCTTAAACTGAGATCTCTTTTAGAACAACGTATGACTTGATTCCCATTTCCAAAGGATATGTAGGAATTCCCATACATCTTGTCTTTAAGTCCACCTCAAGTTCCAATAATTTCCATCTTTCATTATTTCTTCTGTGTTATAACTCTTATAGGACCTCGTTACGTGGCACAGGTCATCTTATGCCCTCATTCACTTCAGGTTTGCAATAGCCGCACCATGTTTTCCCTTTTCTAGGAGTTAGTTCCCCATAATTCATATCCTACACAACATTAACCTATACGTTGTCCCGCACAACATTAAAAGGAACCATTGAAAACTACATATGTCATGATTTCCATTACAATGGGATACGTAGGAGCACCTGGACATATCATCTTTGGGTCCAGCTCAACTAGGGACTAGCTCCTCTTGTCCCATATCCTCTAACCTTTTCTATCCCCTCATCTTGAGGTTTCCTACGTGGAATCAAACACGGTATGATGTGGAACTCTTCCTCATTCATGTTGGGTAATCTTTATCACGTTGTGCACATTCCCTCATGAACCTCATCTTTCATATATATGTCTGATCCATATGACTTTAAACTATATTGCTTATTCCCTGACAAATTCAAACTATTGTGTCTATACTAAACAATGTTGAAATTCATGGTTGGTCCCATCCCATGACCCTAAATGGTGACATTATCGTCAAGGTCGCATGACAAAAAATAGCAATGCACCGTGATATCCTCATTTGAGGGGGGATCTTGTTTGGTATCAGTCACACACCATACCATTGGTCAATTCTGGCATACGACTTGATTCCTATGGTGTACTTGAACATTATATCCTAGGTCCATCTCTCCAATAAAACATACATTCATCCAAATGGACAAACAAGATCTATCAAATACTACTTCTTTTGGTGCAAGGGTCAGACCCGCACAACCTTATTATCTATGACACTGGTGTCCTACTATGTATCCTTTAGAACTATGTACGACTTGATTCCAATCCTCATGGGATACGTAGAAATGCCCGTTCACTTTCCTCGAGCCCAACATAACTTTCTTTTTTAGTCCCTTAACCTAGAACCTCCCCAAGGAACACATGGTGATCTGGAATCCAAGTCCTCATTCATGTTGGGTTTAGAAAATGTCGCACCATGTGCCTCCTAGTTATTTTCCCCACCTTGCCCGATTTATGTGAACCTAAACTAATATCTCCCTATGGGAATTGCATGTCATGTTTTCTCACTCCACCGCCCTATGCACAGTCCATTAAATCAATCCCCCTCAATGTATCAGCCTATGACCATTAAGTTGGAAGAAGGAAACCTCAGGACCCTTGTCCTGGTATGGGGACTCGACTCCCTCTATCTGATACATCTTTTTTTCATACACAGACATGTTGTGGCAGTGCTCAAAGAGTTGAATTTTCATAAGGATGTTCCCTTATTCCATGTCCATTCTTCGTGAGCCCATCATTTGGATCCCCATTCTCTTCCATGTCTGAAGGGACCCCCCTTACGACCTTGTCTCATGCCACACTAGCTTACCTACCGTCTTGGGCCATCATCTCTGAGGACCTCTGATGGAATTTGCAATAGGTCATGTGTTTCAAACACGGTCAGCAGTCAACCCTCATTTTTTATCCCCATTTTAATCTAACACAACAGGGATACTGCGTTTCGAACACAGTCAACAGCTATCATTTGTTGTCACGCCACCCTTACAATATTCTAAATTTTGGGTATCCTAATTCACACATTCCATTCCCCTATGTTTGAATGAAGTCGAATGTCCCTAGAATTTACCCGCTCGTGCACTTGAGCATCTTGGGGGAAGTGATAGATAGGCTATTATGAGGAATTTATTCTCTAGTCAGGTCTCCCACATTTATTTTTCAAAAGCCCGGAAGATTCACTTTTATCTCATGTGTCTGAAGTATGATTGTCACTGCCACATACAAATGGAGTAATAGCGTGAGCATCCCTTGTTTCTCACAAAGGGCGTGACCCACGTGAGATTTGGAATGAATCACTACTTACTTTGGGATTGTGGTCTAAGTGCATTAAAGTAAACAAGAAAGTAGTCTGTTAATGCATAAAATTCATAGCTGTAAGTAATAAAGAAGGATGAGTTTAAGAGGGTCGGCCAAAATAGGGTCCTTAAGGATCAACATTTTGGATAGACTACTCCAGTACTACCACATTCAAACTTTTGGCTTCCAACTTTGCTTCCCATTCCCTGAGATCCATCTCATCGACAACAGCAGTGGGGAACAATTCATTAGCCCTGGATTGTGCCTATCATTGTTCAGTATGTAGCCTAATCATTTTGCGATTCGCCTGCGCCATTTTCTTCTATACATATGTGATATGGTCCTTAAATCACTCAATGAGCTCATATTGGGTTGCAATGGATGCCTCCCTTTCCATCATTTTCTCCTCAAGATGTTGGACCTCCTACTCCGCCTCTAGGAAGGCTTGAGTATATTTTGAATCCTACTGGCACTGAGATGCATCTAAATGTCGGTTGTCTTTCTGTATCTTCTCCTCCATGTAATCATGGATCATTGCTTGACAAAGGAAAGAGTCCACCCCACTATCATAGATAAATCGTATCCATGTGCATAGTGACCCCATCTGGCTTAGCCATTCTACGTGTGGTTGGATGAGAAAGTGTCTGATGCACTTCCAAGCCTTGCGCCTTTTCATACAGCTCTCCTCCATATCATGTGCGTCAGAATCGTCAATTTCTTCGGGGTCCACGGACATGTATTCGTGGAAATTGACGAGGAGTTCAGTAACATCATATTCTTTGGGAACACCCACCTCGTCAGTGAATTCAACCTTGTCGGGATGGATCTCCACCCTATAGAATTTCCATCCCATATTACGATCTCTAGCACGTCGAGTACCGTGGTAAAGCCACCTTGAATGGTTTCTTCTATAAAGGTCAATGCGGTCACTACCCATCCCACTCTTGAAAATGTCCCGGACTCGACAGTTTTTCATGACTCCAACCTTACGATCACTGCGTTAGGAATCAATATCTCGATTAACTGAATTCTCCACCAAAGAAGAAGAACAATGTGAAAGGACTTACATGAGCCAAGTACGACATTGTCTAACGCTTGTGTCAGAGTGGGGACTGCTTCCAAGAGATATCCTTCGACGCTTGTCAACTCGATTACCGGTGTCAGCTCTTCTGGGACAATGGGGATGGTGGGGGACTCTCCTTCTGGCTCATTAGCACAAAATCCAACCGAAATCAGCTCCCCACTATGCAGGGTCCTGAGGACCATCCCCCGAGGTTGCTCCCTGGTCTCCATAGGCTTTCCTACACCCCTAGTGGGGAAGTATTCCTAGGGACCCATGCCCATGTGTTCCTGAATAGTACAGAGTTTGGTTGATGGATCGAGACTATGAAAAGATAAAGGCCTGTATAAGGTTTAAACCATATCTCAAGATACTCTGCCAATTCTGCGTCAGATCAGATGATTTCTCCACTCTCCCAAAAACTCCACCGGTGACTGGGAGCTTCTGAAGGACCCTCGCAACCATGGCCTTCAACTTGATTCTCTTCATCATGTCCTTCCTACTCATCCTCCTCCTCCTCCTCCTCTTCTTCTTCCTCTACACTTTCATCCTTAGATGGAAGCCTCTCTAGGTCATGCTCCTGACTAAGCATTACTTTCTCCAGGATATGTGGTTCTTCATACCGGCCCCGCTGGAATGTGTACATATCCAAGGCTTTCATGTATGCATGCTGACGATGAAGATTTACCCTACCCAATATCCAGATTCTCCCTATGTCTGGACGATTGAGCCCGATGTGTATCAACCTCCTCCATAACTCTTCGGCAGACATGGACTGGCGTAGCGTTCTCCAGGAAGACCACATGGAAGGGAAGATAGAATTGGAGGATAGCATCAAAATATACCTAAGTTTCTTTCCTGGGAGTTCCCTAGTCAGACCCTGAGGCTATATACGAGACCACCCTTCCCCGGAGGGTAGAGGAACATTCTCGGTCTGTACATCCCCTGCCGATGAAGTAACGGCATGCGCCGCACTAGCTGCCCGACCCATTCATTGCCTCACATCCCCCACATCACTTCGTCTACCTTTCTACTCTTCGGGATCTGCATTAGAAGCCTTGATCTGCTTAATGGGTTTCCAAATAATTTCCTTGGGATGTGATCTTGTCCAGTGTTTGGAATAATATATTGACAGTCCCACACTAACATCAGTGGGGAGAAGAGTGATGATTTCGTCCAAGCCTGCTATCATGAACATAAGACACAACTGGTGGAGAATGCATGGATGCATTTCTTCCCAATCCTTGGTGTATAATTTCTTGGGCATCCAATACATGCAACTGAACTTCCTGGAGAACCTGGGGGCACATAGGGTTCGATATAGATTTTTCAATTAATTCGGACCACCAGCACACTACCCCGATTGCTCTGTAGGTACACCCTCTACTCTAGTGGACCCCACCCATCATCTACCATTTGGGAGACTGGCATTCGGAATGGGTGGAGGTCGAAGTCATTGTGACTGCCGATCTTGATCTTGATTTCATCATCCCTGAGTGTCAGTGGGTGGGTTCCATTGATGTTCAAGATGGATGGCCACATACTGTTACCAGGTCGGAAAATGGAATTAGTGAATTCATACCCACCACAATGGGCTATGACCCAACCATGGAGAATCTGGAATGGCCTGCATATCTTCCTAGGAATACTTCCCCTCGAGATGCTCCCAGTATACTATATATCCTAGCCAACACTGGTACCCCTAGGTTAACCTTGTTCTTTGCAGCCATAATCTCGTCCATCACTAGTAACCCCAGGTGGACTCCCATACTCGTGTCCCCCACAGGTTACTAACATCATCACAAGAATGTGGTAAGGAACTTGAAATACCACACATTTGGGTCTCGACATTCATCGATACCAAATCCCCATGATCATAATTCTCTTGTCTCCAGAATCATCCAATATGATCCAGCTTTTCCCCTTTGAGATATGTTCGGGAATTGCTTGCCTCCACCCGGAGTCTTTACGGTCGGGTCCTGGGTTAGGAAGAGGCTAAACCACCTTTAATTGGATATGTCCTTTAGGATATATTTTATTATTACCTCCTCCTTGGAAAGCTTTAGCAGGTTCCATGACAGGATTGGGGTGCATGTTTTATCCCCCCAGACATTCTTGGTCGGGAGGACCTCATTGTACTGATATCCCTCTAATTGGATTCCCCCAAAACAATGGACATCCCATAGGCTGATGCCAATAACGTCCACGATTCGGGTGCCACTCAACGGGTGCCCCGGACCCAGTTGGTCACATGACCTCAAGCGCATTTCCCCAAACCCCAGAGGCTTCCAACTAGCAGCGAGGGCCCAGGTCTGAATGTGGGGAAACTATTCCCTAATTTGTGAAAGTGTAGCGCAGTGGAATAGATAAATAACATATAACAGCGGAAGCAGTTAACAATATATAACCAAAATGGTAAACTAAAGTAATATTGAATCATAAGTCATATATATAAGGATGAATCATGTCAATAATTCTATGAAAGAATTCGGAACATGAAACATTGTAAATCATTGCAATACAACTCAAAATACAAGGCACAACCAAACAAAAACAAAACAGAGTAAACAGAACGCCGCTGCATCACAAACCTAAGCTTGGTTCCATGCTCTCCCACTTCTTTGCTATAATCAAGTAACTGTATAGGGACCCTTTACCTTATCCACACCTGAAAAAATATATTCTGTTTGGTTCGAATACATGACCCAAAAAGGGTGTGAGAAATAAATCCCAGTAGGCACCCACCAAAGGCCCGTGCCCAACTTTTAGTGAAAATGTGCAGCCGTAGTGCGCAGTAGTAAATGAAATAAGCTAAGCAGTACTCAAAAGTAACTAACTCTTCCATTTATCATTCCATTTAAATATTAATTTAGCCTTGCCAAGCATGTGCTTTAACATGGCAGGTACAACATATAAAAATCACCACAGTGAATATTCATGATAACACTGTCCTAAGACATACAATCCTTACACTTAGGTTATCATATGAAAAACCCACAGGTGATTTTCCACATGAAAAACGAATATTTCTCTCAGGAATATGATGTGTCACCCAAAGGCATAGAATCTATTGCCCACGGGAATAACCAATATTTCCCTCAGGCTAAAAGAACCACTGCTCTCAGGCTAAACGAAACACTACCCTGAGGCTAAGAAAAACTCTGCGCACAGGCTAAAGGAATCGGGCCGAGCCCAAAGCATAAACCAAAAATTTATATAAATATTATTTCAAGAAAAATAAATGGACATTATAATCATGGCATACCCTCAGGTATCTTGGCCAAACGACTAAATAGAGGAACACACACCTAGGGTGGTCCTAGATCTAAGTAGTGATCCCAAACAACAGTTTTAACTTATAAAATGTTTATCTATACAATTCTAGATAACATTTATCAAAGGCCACAACCATACGACACCCCAAACATGGGATTGTTGCACAACGGTACACAAAAACACATAACAGTTAGAATTTAAACAGCAGACCACGTACCTCGATCGTCTTTGATCAGTATACGTGAACATCGCCTCCTGAAACAAATGAGAAGAACACATATCTGAGGTGAACATAATCTCGTTCAAACACAAATAACATCCCTTACAGAAAGAATTGGTAAGAACAACGTAAGGATAAGTTGGAGCTTACCCGTGCGGTTCCAAGGAGATCGACGGTGTAGAAATTGGGTTCCCGGTGTGTGGTCGGGATATCCTCCAAGCTCTGGCCATCTCTACCGCTCTCCTCTGGTGTTCTATGCTTCCCCTGTGAATTGAGGAGGATAATGCCCATTTTAAGTAAAAAAAATAAACTACACTGCATTTACAATCAAGTACACGGCGTGTACTTCTCATCTTTTAAAACTGTTCCATTGGAGGCTTCTTTCCACCGTGACACTATTCGTCTATCGACATGAGTACACTGCGTGTATTCCTGATTACACGGCGTGTACTGTCACTCCGCTTGTGGCTGCCTCCACTACCGTACTGTTCACGTGTCGACCGATTACATGGCATGTAAATACCTAGTAAATGGTATGTAGTCAGTTTTTACACCCTTCATTGCCAACAGTCCTACACGCCCTGTGTACCCATACCTCACGACCAAAGTACAAGAAGTGTGGAAAAGTACATGGCTTGTAGTCACAAAATTTGGTATTTTTCCCCATTTTCATTATTTTCTCAAAAAAACATAAGAAAAAACAAAAAGAAGAAACTCGTACCTCAAGAATAAGAACCATTTCTTATAAACATCCCCCTTTAAAGAAATGCGTCCCTAAATTTCCCTTACAAGGGTGGTGAACATAAAGCTCAAAACAACTCTGGCCACTGAGCACATACATCGGTCTCCCGCTCCCTGGTTTCATCATGTACTCGTCCATGCTGCCATAACACCCATACCATAGGAACTAACTACCCTCGGAGAACCTCCGTGCTCATATCAACGATACAAATCAGATTATCCTCAAAGGATACATCGATTTGAATCCCAACCTCCTCAGGCTGAAATAAGTGAGACGGGTCTGAATGATAACAACGTAGGTGAGATACATGGAAGACTTCATGCATGGCCAGGTAACTCTGTGGTAACTACAACTGATAGGCAACTGGCCCGACTCTCTCTAGAATCTAAAATGGCCCACATACCTCGGTGAAAGAATACCATATCTCCTGATCCTCCTGTGTCCCAACCATGAAGAAATACGTAAGAAAACCTGATCCCCGACCACAAACTCAGAGGGTCATCTACGACGATCAGCATAATATTTCTGACGAGACTATGCAGTGGCCACCCACTTCTAAATCAACTAGACCTTCTTAGAAGTCTCTTGCACGAGACATGGTCCAATTAAAGCTACACCAACTGCCTCCAACCAGCACAACAGTGATCGGCATGGCCTACCATATAAAGCTTCGTAAGGTGTTATCTCAATAGTTTCCTGAAAACTATTATTCTAAGAAAAATCAACTAGGGGTATCTACTTCTCCTAATAGCCCCCAAATCTAGGATGCATGCGTGCAACATTTCCTCAAGCACATGTATCATATGCTCTCACTGGACATCGGTCTGAGGGTGGTAAGCTGTGCTCAGAAGCCCCTGTGTACCTAGTGACCTTTGAAAACTCTGCCATAAATGAGAAATAAAGCGGGAGTCCCTATCTAAAATGATGGAATGAGGAACCCCTTGAATCCGTACTACCTCTCCGATATACAACTTTTTGATCTCATCAACACAGAATGTCTCCTTGATCATAAAAAATTGATCCACCTTCGTGAGTCTGTCCATAAAAACCCACACGACATCATTTCCTTGAGGTAAACTCAGTAACCCGGTCACGAAATCCATCGCGATGTCATCCCATTTCCATTTCGGAATGTGTAACTGATGTAACAGTCCAGCTGGCCTCACCACCTTCACATGCTGACATGTGGAACATCTGGTAACAAATCTAGCTAATTCCCTCTTCATACTCGACCACCAATACTAACGTATCAAGTCACATTTCATTTTGGTAACTCTGGGATTCACAAACCACACTGAAGCATGAAATTCCCGCATCAAATCCTTGCGTATATCCCCTAGAACCCACACTCTTCCATGGAAACAAAATACCTCATCATCACCAATCATTCATTAAGGAGGAGGGTCCTCCCTTATCCCCGACTCCCATAGAACTAGGCATTTTGAATCTGATTGTTGTCTCATTCTCACTCTATCCAGGAATGTAGAAGTCATATCTAAGGAAGAAAGATAGGTTTTCCCTGACTCTCATGCACCTCCAAATGCATCTCAGAGAACAAGGGCATAAAATGCCACTCACCACTGGCCTCCTGAACTGCCTGTGACTGAGTCCTTCTACTGAGTGCATCAGATAGTGCAATACATTTACCAGGTGTATAGGCAAGCTCATAGTTTAAGGAATGAAGGCATTCAACCCAACTTCACTATCTCAGGATCAAGTCACGCTGAGTAAAGATTTACTTTAAACTTTTGTGGTCTGTGAAAACCACAAAATTCTCTCCCTAGAGACAATTTCTCCAACAGTGCAATGCATGAACAACTATAGAGAACTCGAGATCATGTGTCGGGTAATTCCTCTGATGTGGCCTCTACTACCAAGACCCATACGCAACAACTCGATCACACTGCATCAACACTACTCCCAGACCAATACCTGATGCATCACAAAATACTGTATAGCACTTCCCTTGATATGGAAGTATTAGGACTGGTGCTGATGTCAACCTTACCTTCAGTTCCTAAATGGCTGTCTCGCAAGCTTCTGACCAAAGGAACTTCACACCCTTCTAAATCAAACCCCTCAATAGCGCTACGAAGCGGGATAAGTCCTGTATAAAGAGACTGTAATAACCAACCAGCCCCAAGAAACTGCGTATCTCAAACACATTTTTAGGATGCTCCCAGGACACTACTGCTCTTTATATGGGTCTACTGAAACTCCTACCTCTGATATGATATGACCCAGGAAGTGAATCTGGTCCATCCTAAAGTGGCACTTTGAGAGGTTATCATATATCTGATTCTCTCTTTGTGTACTCAATACGATCTCAAGATGGGTTTCATGGTTATGTCGAGTGTGAGAGTACACCAAGAAGTCATCCACAAAGACCACCATAAAAGAGTCCAGATAAGGGTGGAACACACGATTCATCAGATCCATGAAAACTGCTGGCGTGTTTGTGAGTCTGAAAGACATCACCAAGTACTCATATAGACCATACCCACTCTTGAAGGTTGTGAGATTTATATTAGATGGTCTAAAGTGCAACTGATGATATCTGGATCTCAAGTAAATCTTAGAGAACAATCATGCTCACCGAAGTTGATCAATGAGATCACTAATCCTCGACAATGGATATCGGTTCTTAACCTTCAAATGGTTAAACTTCCGATAATCCACACAGAGTCTGAGGGTGTCGTCATCCTTCTTCACAAAGTGGACTGGCGAACCCCAAGGAGAAGTACTGGGTCAGATAAAACCCTTTCACTGCATTTCCTCTAACTTCCTCTTGAGCTCCTGCAACTCTGGTATAGCCATCCTATAAAGAGGAATAGACACTGTGCTACTCCTGGCATAAGATCAATAGAAGAATCCACCTCTCGCTCTAGAGGTAGACCTGAAAATTCATTCGGGAAGACATCCATAAAATGATCAACTATTAGAGGGAAATATTTATAACATGCTCTCTGGTCATCCAGATATATACTCACAAACTCGGTTGTCACTCCACCTCACCCACGATGCTCATGTCCAGCTCGGATCGCCTGGACATCTCATTCACCCTTGTATAGAAACTTTCCACCCACTAGTGACTTGAAACTCACCCTGAGAAAATAACAATCTAAAAAGGCTCTAAAGGGTACCAACCATTCCATCCCAAGAATGAAGTCATATCTCGTCATCTCTAAGACATATAGGTCCCACAGAAAGTCACACCCTCCAACCTCTTGGGGGCACTCCCAACACTGACGCACACTAGTCATTCTAATCCCCAACGGAGTGTTTAGCGTCATAATATCTAAAGAAAAGGAAACACAAAGCCCAAGGATCTCCACAATGGGAATAGATATAAGGCTAATTGTAGTACCCGTATCGAAAAGTACAAAAGATAAAATAGAAACAACTAGAATAGTACCTCTGATAGTGGAAGGTCTGGGATCATGCATCTATTTGGTCTGTAGCACTACATATGCCTGCCCAGTGCCGCAGCCCTACGACATGGCCTGGCTACCCTTAGCTGACCCGCTGTACTGTCTCTAAGATCATGGTGTCTGGCTACCACAGCCACGACCACCATCTCTGCATGCATGCCCTGACATATTTCAGTTTCCTGACTGGTAAAAAGTTTATGGTCCTTCTCCCGCATGTGGAGTCTTCACAGAACCCCTCTCACTAGACACTAGAGGAAACACCATGAAAAAGCATTGCAGGTGACCCATCTTTCCCATGCTAGGGACTGCAATGGGTCACGTGGACACTGTGGTGTCTTATGCACCTCTCTTCCACACTGGTAGAAAATAACCTGACCACCTGAAGAATTCTTCTGGCTGGTACTGCCACCATGAGAGTAGTCCATCTATCTCATCTTCTGACCAGTAGAAATAGTACCAGAAACTAGTGTTGAACCGCCTTGGTCCACACCACTAGCTTCCCATTGGTTTCGCTCAGTAATCAGTGCATAGTTCACAATAACATGCACTGTAGGTAACCTAAAAATGTTCACCAGTTCTCAGATGTCTTATCAAAGACCATCCTCAAAGCATCTAGCCCTAAACATCTCATCACCCACTAGAATGGGTGACAAATGTTGAAGCTCGGTGAAGTGAGCAGAATAATCCATCACTGACATAGTTCCCTAAATCAGATTCATGAACTCTCAAGCTTGATCTTCCCTTAGCATCTCTAGGAAGAAAAAATCATATAAGATCACCTGAAAATCATCCCACGACATGTATCTATGATGCTAAGACTGGGTGGTAGCATCCCACCACCTTTTGGTGGAATCACGCAACATATAAGTCGTGAGATCGACCCTTCTCCCTAGAGGCGTCTCTAGATGCTCGAAAATAGTCTGCACTGAAACTAGCCATGAATCCACAACCTGTTGTCCACCATCCCCTACAAACATAGGCGGATGCTGCTGCTGGAATATATGTGTGAGCTCTGCCATATATGTGGAGGCCTATGGTGCTCCCTGGAAGGTTTTTATAAACCGCATGAATCCTTCAGAGAACTACACATCCATGCCTGTGTCTGGTATAACGGCCGGTGCTACATCTGTCACTTCTGGAGGTTCCACTGGAAGCCCATGAGCCACAATCTCCAGAGTATAATCATCACCACTCTCCTGGTGAACAACTAGTTGTCGTCTTGGTGGCATGACTCTACAAGTTCAAACGCACACGTTTGATCATGATTATTAAAGACCTAAAACAATGAGACAAGAGAAAGAAAGTCGTCAAGATTTACAAAGCATGACTACACGACGTGTATAAATACTACATGGCGTGTTCTCACAAGCCATCTACAAGGGCATGTACTCTAGTTTAAACTTGTCGTGTAACACTCAAAACACACGACATGTTTTCTGAATACACGACGTGTACTTGAATCCCCCTTCCATTCTCGAGTCCTTATACACTGATAAGACACACAGATAGTCTAAAAAAACTACACGGCGTCTCCCATAGGTACACGATTTGTACTCTAAAAGCATTCACTGGCCCATTTTGTTCGTGACATGGCCTGTGTACCCAGGTCTCACTTCATGGCGTGTTCCAAAGAGACATGGCGTGTTCAATGAAGCCCCAGACCGACCTGTGTTGCTTACTACACGACAGGCTACAGGGATGACACCACAAGGCATGTTCCAGGAGGACACGACATGTACTAGGAAATATAACACCAACCTGTGTTGTTAGTGACACGACTGGGTACCTGGGTCAGACTACATGGCGTGTTCAAGGTAGCCATGGCATGTATGTCTTAAGGTTTCCTCCGTCCGTGTTGTTAGTTACACGGGCGGACATCGGGTCAAAACAACACAGCATGTAAAACTGGTACACGCCGTGTTTTCCCAAGCCCTTACCTACCCCATGTCCCCACCCACATAGTCTATGACACGGTAAGAGACTACATGCAATGTACTGAGTGTACACAGCGTGTACATAAAAATTTTACCCTTCTTCCCGAACTGAAGAACGCACCGCGTGTGTCCAAGGAACTACACGACGTGTATGCTGGATTTTCTGGACAGTATGCCTCAGAAACTACTCCGGAACCCAGAAAACACTGAAATAAACATCTAAGTTCCAAATTATAATCCATGAGGGCCCATACTCCCCAAGAATCAAAGCTTGGAATCTTACACGTATTATAATAAGTAAACACATTAATGATCCACCAAATTCCGGTCATTGAGGGCCCATACTCCCCAAAAACCAAAGTTTGGCGTTCATTCTATCAAAACCTCACACAAAAATACCCTATCACATAGCAGGTATTTATCAAAGAAGCTATCACAAGAGCATGATATTCTAGAAAAACAACTATCAAAACAACATTAAATTCCTAAAGCACCTACATGGCATGGAAGAATGCATGACCTGTGATTTCTAACATGTGCCTAAATCATCCATGAGATAGCATACCCTCGTTTCATCAGGTTTCAACTAAATAGAACCCATGTATAACATATAAATAGCACACCACAAGTGTGTCACCCAATGGTGAAAATAAAATCAACTGTAAAATTTCAAAACCAGTAATAATTTGCAAAAACTGAGGTTGACTGGATTTTCCCAATATATGGGTTAGCTACTCTCGGGCACAACCTATTAACAACTACCATTTCTATCCTATCCCTGACTATAGGATCCAAATAGTAAGTGAAAAAAGAAACACCTTTTATAGCACTTTGTAACGTCCCGGATCCAGGTGCCACTCAACGGGTGCCCCAGACCCGGATGGTCACATGACCTCAAGCGCATTCCCCTAAATTCCAGTGAATGTCAACTAGAAGTGAGGTCCTAGGTCTGATAGTGGGGAAAAAATTCCCTCATTTTTCATAGTGTAGCTTAGTGGAAAAGATAAATAACATAAAACAGTAGAAGTAGTAAACAATATTCATCCTAAATAGACTACTAAACTAAAAGTTAATCAGCAGTCATATATATAATGATGCAGCATGTCAATAATTCTATGAAAGAAGCCAGAACAAGTTAAACTGCAAAACAATTCAATACAACTCAAAATACAAGGTACAACCAAAAAACAACAAAGAAGAGTAAACAGAATGCCACAGCATCGCAAACCTAAGCTCGGTCCCATGCTCTCCCACTCCTCTTATAAAATAATGTGCCTATATAGGGACCTGTGCCCTTATCCACACCTACAACAATATAGTCTGTTTGGGATGAAGACATGACCCAAATAGATTGTGAGAAATAAATCCCAGTAGACACCCACTAAAGGCTTGTGCCCAACTGTTAGTGAAACTGTGGAGCAGCAGTGTGCAGTAGTAAATGAAACAAACTAAGCAGTACTCAAAAGTAACTAACTCTACCGGTTATCTTTCCATTTAAATATTTAGTTATCCATGCCATGCCTGTGCTTTAACATTGCAGGAAAAACATATGAAATTCACCACGGTGAATATTAATGATAACAGTGTCCTCAAACATACAATCCTTACCCTCTGGTAACCATAATCGAAACCCAAATGTGATTACCCACAGGAAAAACGAATATTGCCCTCAGGAGTACGAAGTGTCACCCACAGGCACATAATCTAATAATCACAGGCATAACGAATATTTCCCTCAGGCTAAAAGAACCACTTCCCTCAGGTTAAACGAAACACTTCCCTTAGGCTAAGAAAAGAACTGCCCATAGGATAAAGGAACCAGACCAATCCTGAAGCATAAACCAACAATTTATATAAACTTTCTCTCAAGAAATAGCAATTCACATTAAATCATGGCATACCCTCGGGTATCCTGGCCAAACGGCTAAACAGAGGAACGCACCCCTAGGGTTGTCCTGGATCCAAGAAGTGATCCCAAACTACAGTTTTAACTAATCACAAGTTTATCTATACAATTCTAGATAACTTTTGGCAAAGTCCATAGCCATAAGACACCCCAAACATGGGCTCGTAGCACACCAGTACACAAGAACACATAGTAGTTGGAATTTAAACACCATACCACCTACCTCGATCGTCTCTAATAGGTATACGTGAAAGAAGCCTCCCAAAACAAATGATAACAACACAAATCTAAGGTGAACGTAATCTCATTGAAACTCAAATAACTTACCTTAGATGAATAATTAGTGTGAACAGTGCAAGGAGAAGGAAGATCTTACCCATGTGTTTTCAAGGAGATTGATGAGATAGGAATTGGGTTCCCGGTGTGTGGTTGGGAGATCCTCCAAGCTATAGCCGTCTCTCCCACTCTCCTCCAGCTTTCTAAGATTCCTCTGTGAACAGAGGAGGCTGCTGCCTGTTTTAAGCAAAAAAAAAACTACATGGCGTGTAATCTCAAGTACATGGAATGTACTTCTCATTTTTTTAAAATATTCCTCTGGTGGCTTCTTTCCAACACAACATTGTTCATCCGTCGACATGAGTACACGACGTGTATTCTTGATTACACCTTGTGTACTGTCACTCTGTTGGCGGATGCCTCCACCACCTTTCTGTTCACCTACCAACTGATTACACGACATGTAAATACCTAGTACATGGTGTGTAGTCGGTTTTAACACCATTACTTTCCGACAGGCCTACACGCCCTGTGTACTCATCCCACACGGCCAAAGTACACAATATGAGGAAAAGTAGGTGGCCTGTAGTCACAATATTTGTGATTTCCACCTAATTTCCATATTTTCTCAAAAACACTTAAGGAAAAAGGAAAAAAATAAACCCGTACCTCAAGAATAAGAACCGGGTTATTACAACGCCCACCTCCCCATGGTGGTGGTGGAAGGTTGTAATATCAGGCAACCAATGATAGAACCGCTCTTTTACCAAGTCCTGTTATTGATTGAAGATGAATTGGGACATTCAAACAGCCTCAAAAAGCCCAATATACCATAGCTCTGGTTTGAATTCCCCATATGTCTGAAGTACCCAGTACACCCATGCCCATTCATTGGTAATGTTTCCCCTGGATCCGAAATCCCTCTCCTGCCATCCCGTCATCTCGTCAATAATGCTGCTACTGAATGTTCGTGAATAAAGAGCGGGAGATTCCTTGAGAATTGGATTGCTTCCCACAACCGTCCTGGTCATCAGATTTATGACATAGATAGTTGTGTTATGTGTTTTCCTAGTAGGATGGTTGTTCTTTGCAATATGAAATTTTGGAAGACTATCCTCATGTGTCACCCACGACCGTGGGGTGTCCATATTGAAATTGGGCCTCGAAACTTCTTCTAGAAGACTTAAGTTCCATAGTGGTAGGATACCATTCAAGACGTAACCCTTTTGAGCTTGCGTATGCATGCCTAAAAGCGTCTTCCCATCAAACAGAACCCTCACCGTGGGAAGAAATTGAGGGTTCGTGATCATTTGGGATCTTCTTGCAGCAGTAACAAATTCCCTTTCAGAGTTGGTATAACAACCCATACTTTACATACATTGTTAATACTTCAAAATTGAAGCATTCTTATTACAACATATAACAAAACCACGAAAGGACCGTATAGGTTTAGTGTCTTTAGAAACTGGGAAACATAAACAACTGGTTCATAAAGCATCTACATTGTCTCCCATTTATTTCATCATATCTAGAGTCCCTTTTTGGCATATTCTACTTAATAACCTTCTTCCTGACCTGGGGAAATAAAACATACAAAAGGGTGAGCTCAAATGCTCAGTAAGGGTAACCAAACGAAATATCAATCACATCATATACATAAGCACATAACTTTTGGAAATCTTAACCTGCAAAAGAGATCATAATTTCATAACATGGAATAAATCATGGTAGTGAAATGTAATCACAATAATAATAACTTAAAACATGAAGCTTTGTGGCATACACACATAATCATAGAGAATAATTTCTTATTAGTCAAGGTTCATTTCCAAGACTATCTTAGTGGACAAAGTCCATTTCTGAACCGAGTTCACTCCTCGTTTTAGTCCTGTTTCACTGAACCGGTATAACCTACCGTTCCAGCCATGTCTATATCATGAGATATAAAATCTTTACCCAAAGCATTGGAGGGATATATAGGTCCCACCCATCTCATAATTATACCATTCTTATGTGTGCCACAAAATCAGAAACCATACATCATAGCATAACCCATGTAATAAAAATGGGAATCTTAAACATCATGACATCATAAAACAATTCATATACGATAAAGGAATTCATAAAAATAATTCCATCACAACATAATCAAATCAATTTAATAATAGGGATAAAAACAGAACCCTTTATTATCTTAGAAGGAAAATAATTTTGATAAAACAATTGAACTTCATTCTTGAGGAAAATATCCTTTCTACTTCAAAAACACTTTTCTTTTCTTAAAATGTCGTAAAATTATAAACTAAAATAAGTTGATTAAAAATAAACTTGAAAAATTGTAAAGGAAGCTTCTTGGAAATAATGTTTTAAAAATCCATTCATGCCGTATAAGTTAAAAAAAACATTCTTCTTATACTTTTGTCGGAAAAGTCAAAAAGTACATCGTACGAAAAACGACAAAAGATTCCGTTCATATCTTTTACAAAATCTCACCGAAGGATAAAATTGGATTTAAAAAATTTTAGGTGGATGGAAATAATATTACATATTGAGGAAACATGGATGTGGATGATAAAATACACCCCAGTAAATTTCAAATTATAAACAATCTCGGATAAAAATGAGATTGTGATATTTCCCTTACCTTAGGTCCATTTTGCTTCATAAGTGTCCGAACCTCCTGTATAATGATTTAAATAATGTTATTGGCTTATTCCAGAATCATACTTATTTTTATGTTATCATATATGGTCATTTTCTTAGCATCATGGTAGTAATATTTCATTGCTACTTGTTATTCGAGTGTTTATAACTTTTTGTTCTTATGCGTGTTTTGTCGAATAAATTCTTATTCTTATATTTTGGTTATAGATACTTCATTTCCAGAATGGTATTAGTGTAATCTATATCATATAAATTCATTAAATTCATTTATATAATCATTATGAAATGAAGATCAAGTAGAACGAGTCGCATCACATTGTGGAGACGGTATTCCGTAGGTACGCATGAGTGATGATATCGTTCCTATGATCGTGGAATTGTATTGGAGTGTATGTATACTATTTCAGAATTGGTATAAATTTATAATAGTCTTATAATGTCATTATTTACACCATTATACTCATCCAAGTAAGGTGGTGGTGGAAAATAGATTACACCTCGGCGTGAAGACGGTATTCCGTACGTACGCATGCGTGACGATTTCTTTTTCCGTAGGATGGATAGATGGTGAAATAGGGTTGTTTAATACTTATAATAAAATATCAGTATATGAGTGATACTGATGTAATTACTTCATAATGAAACAATTAAATAAGAAGAAGTGGAAGAAGAAATAGAGATGAAAGAATCGGTAACATACATTACCTCTTCTTTGAAGTGATTCTTTGAGACCTTCTTTTAGGGCAATAAAATTGGTCTTTAAAGAAGACAAGGACCTCTAGGATGTCTCTAGGGAAGTGGAGAGGATGAATTGGCAGGGGTTGGCCGAGCTTGAAGGTTCAATGTGGTGTGAGGGAGAGGGGGAGGAGGTGCCCTTTTATAAGGGAGGAGAGGGGCACCTTTAGGAAAACTAAAAATATTATTTTATTATAAAGTCAAGTTCGGTTTTAAATAGCTCCAAATTGATATATTTCGAAGCTAAGGTGGGGTTGAGTCGAAATCCTCTCATCCAATAGAATTTAGACAAGTTAGGTTCCTATTTAAACCTTATCATTTAGATTTAACATTAAGTTAAATAAGTTTACTTTTATCATGTCTTCTTGTGTTCTTATACTATAAGGTTAATAAACATACAATAAGCAGCCAAACAAACCCAAGTTGTTTATTATTAATATATATAACCTTATCTAATTCATTTCTCATAACCTTAGATTTTTAGGAACAAAAAAACAATTACTAATATAATATTTGTTTTAAAAACTATTTTATGTCAATTTTGACACTATTTAGTAATTGATTTTTGTGAAAATCATAACAGAATTATTAGTTCGATACAAGTTAATTAAATCAATAATAACATGTAATATTAACCTATAAAATTAGTGTAATTCATAAAAAGTCTCAAATTACATTTATTTTGGTGTTTATAACATTAATTATGTCAATATTTTATTAATAAGATAATTACAGCATCATTTTTGTGTCATAAATAAATTAAATTATTTAATGTCTAAAAATTACAAATAAAATACCATTATGTAGGAAATATTTGTATCTTTCTAATGAATATTTATAGTCTAATTTATCTTATGTATAACCCCATATTAAAAATTATTTACTTATTCAACTTTGATTTTAACTATTTTAACCATTCTTTAAATAAATTAATAATAAATGTCCTAATCTAATCCAAGTTGGCCTAAACGGTCATATTTTATTCCTAAGTTTGTTATTGGTCAAATTACTATTTTCCAATAGAATTAGGACATGTGTTATGGTAATAATAATATCATCTTTACCCTTAATTACCCTATTTACTTTTAACCATGGTAAAAAAATGTAAAAACTTACTATTCACCAAAAATTATTTTCATCTCATCGAACCACATTTTAGTCCTTGATATTAACCGTGTCTCTCAGATTTTCGAAATTCCACCCACAGAAGCTGTAAAATTATGTTTTATGAAAAAAACAGTTTTTTTAACAACCACTTAGTGGTTTCACTATTCATCAAAAATTGAATGTTTTCAGAAAAATACCAAAATTTCACCCCAGGCTAATTTTGATATTCCGAATCCAAAAATGAAGTCCATTTTAAAAATAAAATTTATAAAATTTCAAAAAGTGGTTATTACTATTCATAATGGCTAGTTTTAATAATATTTTAATAGCATATCGTTGTTTAGTGAAACTTGGTATTGCGTACGACGCAAGCTATCGAGGAAGGTCGCGATTTCATGTAAAGCAAGCCAAGAAAATGTTGTGTAGAAAAGGATTCCTTTGATGATTTATATAACATAAAAGTCTCGGGTGTTACATTCTACCCCCCTTAAAATGAATTTCGCCCTCGAAATTTGTCACTTTGTAAGAAACAGATGAGGATACCTCTCCCTCATCATATCCTCAAGCTCCCATGTAGCTTCTTCTAATTGGTGGTTCCTCCATAAAACGTTCACCAATCGAGTGGTCTTGTTTCGCAGGACTTTTTCGCTACGATCCAGAATCTCTATCAGTTGTTCTTCATAAGAAAGATCTTGCTCCAACGGTACAACTTCTGAGCTGAGTACATGTGAAGGATCAGGTATGTACTTTCTCAGGAGAGATACATGGAACACATCGTGAACTTGAGAGAGATTCGGTGGAAGCGCCAATCGTTAAGCTACCTTCCCAACAAGATCCAGTATTTCGAAAGGACCGATATATCTAGGGCTCAACTTACCCTTCTTTCCAAATCTCATAACCCACTTCCTGGGAGATATTCGTAAGAACACTTTATCACCCACTTCGAACTCTAGGTCTTTTCTTCGGTTGTCGGCATAACTTTTTTGTCGACTCTGAGCTGCTCTTATGTGTTGTTGAATAGATCTGACCTTTTCTGCCATTTCATCAACAAGATCAGGTCCTAATAGCTTTCTTTCCCCAACTTCATCCCAGCAAGTTGGAGTCCTGCATTTCTTTCCATACAGAGCTTCATAAGGAGCCATCTGAATACTGGAGTGAAAGCTATTATTATAAGAAAATTCCCCCAAAGGTAGGTGTTGATCCCAACCACCTTTGAAATCCATAGAGCAAGCTCTCAACATATCTTCTAGGGTTTTAATTGTTCTCTCAGACTGACCGTCTATCTGAGGATGATAAGCAGTGCTGAAACTCAACTCTGTATCCAAAGTATGCTGAAGACTTCGCCAGAAATTCGAGGTAAATCTTGGATCCTGATCGGATATAATAGAAAGTGGTACTCCATGCAATCTTACCACTTCCTTTACATATATCCTAGCAAACTGCTCTAGAGCGAAATCCTCTCTAATAGCAATGAAGTGTGCAGACTTTGTAAGGCGATCAACTATGACCCAGATAGCATTATTGCCTTTGAATGTTTTAGGAAGTCCTATGACAAAGTCCATAGTGATGTTTTCCCATTTCCATTCGGGTATGGGTAATGGTTATAACATCCCCTAAGACATCAGTCTCTCAGCTTTAACTTGTTGACAAACCAAGCATCAAGAGACAAATTCAGCAACATCTGTTTTCAAGCCATCCCACCAGAAGTACTCTTTCAGGTCCCTATACATCTTCGTGCTTCCAGGATGAATAGAGAATGAAGAACTATGAGCCTCATCCAGCAGCTCCTTCTTTAATTCGAGGATGGGAGGAACACAAACCCGATTCCTGAACTTTATTATCCCATCACAATCAAGGTTGAATTCAAGAACTTTTCTCACCTTCTTTTGTAACTTGACATCTTCTTTCTGTGCCTCTTTAATCTTCACATGTATAGATGTTTCAACATTCATTTGAGAAAGATAAGATTTTTCCCCTTCCATTATAATTCCAAGATCCATCCTTTGTAAATCCATAAATATTGGATCTTTTGTGATCCTCATCATGGATAAACTAGCATGGTCTTGTCAACTTAATGCATTTTCCACCTTGTTTGCTTTCCCAGGGAGGTAATGGATTGAGCAGTCGTAATCCTTAATCAGCTCCAACTGTCTTCTTTGACGCATATTCAGCTCCTTTTGGGTGAAAATATATTTTAAACTTTTATGATCAGTATAAATATCACACCATTCACCATAAATGTAATGCCTACAAATCTTTAATGAAAAGATTACCGCTGCTAACTCCAAATCATGTGATGGGTATTTTTGCTGATGGATTTTCAATTGTCGTGAGGCATAAGCTATCACCATATCATTTTGCATAAGAACACACCCCAATCCCTTCTTGGATGCATCACTATAGATCACAAACCTTTCTCCACTACAAGGCAGTGTGAGCACAAGTGCACTGGATAACCTTCTTTTCAACTCCTTGAAATTCTCTTCACATTCTTCCATCCAGACAAACTTAACTCCTTTCCGAGTCAACTTGGTGAGTGGATTAGATAATCGTGAAAAATCTTTCACAAAACGTCGATAATATCCAGCCAAACCAAGAAAACTTCAGATCTCAGTTACTGTTGTTGGTCTTGACCATCTTTCGATAACCTCTGTTTTTTTTGGATCCAAGATATCCCCTCTTTTGAGATTATGTGACCCAAAAATGCAACTTTTTGAAGCCAAAATTCAGACTTGGTAAATTTGGCATAAAGCTTCTCCTTTCTCAGGGTCTTCAATATAATTCTAAAGTGATCTTCATGTTTTTCCTTGCTCTTTGAATAGACAAGAATATCATCTATAAAGACTACCAAAAATTGATCAAGATAGTCTCTAAAGACTCTATTCATCAGATCCATGAAGATAGCAGGGGCATTAGTAAGACCAAATGGAATCACTATAAATTCATAGTGTCCATACCTTGTACGGAATGTCGTCTTTGGTATATCCTCCCTTTTGACCCTTAATTGATGATACCCTGAACGAAGATCAATCTTGGAAAAGTATTGAGCTCCTTGTAGTTGGTCAAATAAGTCATCAATGCGTGGGTGAGGATATTTTTTCTTGATAGTGATCTTGTTAAGTTCTCGATAATCAATGCAGAGTCTCATTGATCCATCTTTCTTCTTAACAAATAGAACAGGTGCTCCCCAAGGTGACGCACTAGGGCATATGAATCCCTTATCAATATTCTCTTGGAGTTTCTTCTTCAATTCCTGCAACTCAATTGGGGCCATTCTATAAGGTGTCTTTGAAATAGGCAAAGCACCCAGTACGAGTTCTATTGAGAACTCAACTTCACGATTTGGTGGAAGTCCCGGTAATTCCTCCAGAAAGACATCATCAAACTCCCGTACAATGGGCATATTCTTAATCGTGAGTTTCTCACCAACCATTTGAGAAAAATAACCTTCATTTAGTAGAATCAAGACCCATAAGATGGAAGAAATTTACATTGGAAGGTTATGTTCATCCTTGCATTGATAGATGATCATAGATTGATCTGGAATATGAAATGTGACTTACCTTCTTTGGAAATTGATATGAGCTCCATATAAAGAAATCCAATCCATGCCATGAATCACATCAAATTCCACTATAGGAAGGATCATAAGATTTGCAGGAAGCACTTTCCCACAAACTTCGATCGGAGAAGAATTATAAACTTTTGATGCGACTGTTGTGCCATTAGGTGTTGTCACAGCTAACTCAACATCTAATTGTTGAGGTAATACGGTGATACCCTTAGAAAATTCTTCAGAAATAAAAGAGTGGGTGGATCCAGAATCAAATAAAACATTTGCTACTTTAGAGTGGATGGTAAGTGTACCTTTCACCACATCGTTATCATACTCCACATCGCTGATAGAAATTGCATGTGACTTTCCTTTTCCTTTAGCGTTAAGAGTTTATTGACGTCGACCATCATCATCAACCCTTTGATGAGGGAATTTATTGGAATAATGTCCCATCTCCTTGCACTTGAAACATTGAAGTGTAGTAGGTTCATTCTGTGTATCCCTTCCTTTGTTTGCATCATTAGACATCTTCTTCCCATCAACGTGGAATTCAAATTCCCGATGACCTTCCTTTCCACATTTGAAACATTTACTTGTCCCTTTAAGACAACTCCCTCCATGTTTCTTTCCACACATTGAGCATAAGGGAAAGATCATCTTCTTTTCAGTGTGCTCTTTAGATTTTCCTTTGAATTCCATTTTCCTCTTCTTATCAAACCCATATGACTGATGGGTTACTCCAATCTCCATCTCAAATTTGAGAGCACATCGAACGATTTCCTCGTAGCTATTGAAGTCCATTATGGCTAACGCCCTTCGAAGACTTGGTTTTAAGACACTAAAGAATCGATCGATCTTACTCTCATGTTGGATAATAATACCAGAAGTGTACCTTGCAAGTCTTGTAAAATTTTCTTCATAGGTACCAATGGATTCATCATCCTTTTGCTACAGTTCAAGAAACTCTTTCTCCATCTTTGTTCGGAGAATACGAGGGAAGTGCTCATTGAAAAATAAGTTCCTGAACTCGTCCCATTCCATGGAATCAATTTCATCCCTTTGCCTCATATTCTTAATAAGATTCCACCATTGATCAGCATCTCCTTCCAAACAATACGCTGCTAGGATGACTTTATCATGTTCAGAACATTGAAGAACTGAAAATATCTTTTCAGTAGTACCAATCCATTTTTCACCAACTAATGGATCAGTAGACCCGCTGAAAGAAGGTGGACACTGCCTCATGAAGGATTCAACAGAATGTTGCTCCTTCCTTTGCTCGTTTGGAAGTCCTGCATGATTCATAGCTTGAGAATGTTGGGTGAGCATGGCTACAAGATTTTTCATTCTAGCTCCCATAATGTTTGGTTGTTCAGGGGGACAATCATTTCATTTCCCATCGCATTCCGCATTAACACGGTTCCTTCGGGTTCCATCCATTGACTAAAACCAAGAAGAATAGTGTGAGAAACACTAATTATAATAGGAAAACCACATAATCAAGAATAAAATTTCACACTTAAGGTCTTATCCTAGGTTATTCATGGCCATTTCTAAAACACTAATATTGTGTTTTATGCTTAGACTTATCCTTAGGGTTCTTACTAAGGATTTCATATCCTAGTTTCCAAAGGTTGACTATACCTTTCCTCGGATACCTACTATAATGACCCATACTTTGCATACATTGTTAATACTTCAAAATTGAATCATTCTTATTACAACATATAACAAAACCACGAAAGGACCGTATAGGTATACTGTCTTTAGAAATTGGGAAACACAAACAATTGGTTCATAAAGCGTCTACACTTTCTCCCATTTATTTCATCATATCTATAGTCCCTTTTTGGCATATTCTACTTAATAACCTTCTTCCTAACCTGGAGAAATAAAACAAACAAAAGGGTGAGCTCAAATGCTCAGTAAGGGTAACCAAAAGAAATATTAATCACATCATATACATAAGCACATAACTTTTGGAAATCAAAACCTGCAAAAGAGATCATAATTTCATAACATGGAATAAATCATGGCAGTGAAATGTAATCACAATAATCATAACTTAAAACATGAAGCTTTGTGGCATACACACATAATCATAGATAATAATTTCTTATTAGTCAAGGTTTATTTCCAAGACTATCTTAGTGGACAAAGTCCATTTCTGAACTGAGTTACTCCTCGTTTCAGTCCTGTTTCACTGAACCAGTATAACCTACCGTTCCAACCATGTCTATCTCATGAGATATAAAATCGTTACCCAATTAATTGGAGGGAGATATAGGTCCCACCAATCTCATAATGATACCATTCTTATGTGTGCCACAAAATCAGAAACCATACATCATAGCATAACCCATGTAATAAAAATGGGAATCTTAAACATCTTGACATCATAAAACAATTCATATATGATAAAGGAATTCATAAAAATAATTCCATAACAACATAATCAAATCAATGTAATAATAGGGATAAAAACAGAACCCTTTATTATCTTAGATGGAAAATAATTTTGATAAAACAATTGAACTTCATTCTTGAGGAAAATATCCTTTCTACTTCAAAAACACTTTTCCTTTCTTAACATGTCGTAAAATTATAAACTAAAAGAAGTTGATTAAAAATAAACTTGAAAACTTGTAAAATAAGCTTCTTGGAAATAATATTTTAAAAATCCATTCATGTCGTATAAGTTAAAAAAACATACTTCTCGTACTTTTTTCGGAAAAGTCAAAAATTACCTCGTACAAAAAACGAAAAAAGATTCCTTTCATATCTTTTACTTAAAACTCACCAAAGGGTAAAATTGGATTTAAACAATTGTAGGTGGATGGAAATAATATTACATATTGAGGAAAAATGGATGTGGACGATAAAATACACCCCAGTAAATTTCAAAGTATAGACAATCTCAGATAAAAATGAGATTGTGATATTTCCCTTACCTTAGGTCCGTTTTGCTTCGTAAGTTTCCGAACCTCCTGTATAATGATTTAAATAATGTTATTGACTTATTAATGAATCATACTTATTTTTATGATATCATATATGGTCATTTTCTTAGCTTCTTAGTAGTAATATTTCATTGCTACTTGTTATTCGGGTGTTTATAACTTTTTGTTCTTATGCATGTTTTGTCGAATAAATTATTATTATTATATTTAGGTTATAGATACTTCATTTACAGAATGGTATTAGTGGAATATATATCATATTCATTCATTCAATTCATTTATATAATCATTATTAAATGAATATCATGTAGAGCGAGTCGCATCACATCGTGTAGACGGTATTCCGTACGTACGCACGAGTGATGATATCGTTCCTATGATCATGGAATTGTATTGAAGTGTATGTATACTATTTCAGAATCAGTATAAATTTATAATAGTAATATAAATTCATTATTTACACCATTATACCCATCCAAGTAAGGTGGTGGTGGAAAATAGATTACACCACGGCGTGGAGACGGTATTCCGTACGTACGCACACGCGGTGATTTCTTTTTCCGTAGGATGGATAGATGGTGAAATAAAGTTGTTTCATACTTATAATAACATATCAGTATATTAGTGATACTGATGTTATTACTTCATAATTAAACAACTAAAGAAGAAGAAGTGGAAGAAGAAATAAAGATGAAATAATCGGTAACGGACATTACCTCTTCTTTGAAGTGTTTCTTTGAGACCTTCTTTTAGGGCACTAAAATTGGTCTTTGAAGAAGACCAGGACCTCTAAGATGTCTCTAGGGAAGTGGAGAGGAAGAATTGTCCGGGGTTGGCTGAGCATGAAGGCTCAATGTGGTGTGAGGAAGAGGGGGAGGAGGTTCCCTTTTATAAGGGAGGAGAGGGGCACCTTTGGGAAAACTAAAAATATTATTTTATTATAAAGTCATGTTCGGTTTTAAATAGCTCCCAATCGATATATTTCGAAGATAAGGTGGGTATGGGTCGAAATAATCTCATCAAATAGAATTTAGTCAAGTTTAGGTTCCTATTTTAACCTTATCATTTAGATTTAACATTAAGTTAAATAAGTTTACTTTTACTGTGTCTTCTTGTGTTCTTATACTATAAGGTTAATAAACTTACTATAAGAAGCCAAACGAACCCCAAGTTGTTTATTATTAATATATATAACCTTATCTAAGTCATTTGTCCGAGCCTTATATTTTTAGGAATAAAATTACAATTACTAATATAATATTTTTTTAAAAAACTATTTTATGTCAATTTTGTCACTATTTAGTAATTGATTTTTGTGAAAATCATAACAGAATTATTAGTTCGAACCAAGTTAATTAAATCAATAATAACATGTCATATTAACTTATAAAATTAGTGTAATTCATAAAAAGTCTCAAATTACATTTATTTTGGTGTTTATAACATTAATTATGTCAATATTTCATTAATAAGATAATTACTGCATCATCTTTGTGTCATAAATAAATTAAATTATTTAATGTTTAAAAATTACAAATAAAATACCATTATGTAGGAAATATGTTTATCTTTCTAATGAATATTTATAGTCGAATTTATCTTATGTATAACCCCATATTAAAAATTATTTACTTATTCAACTTTGATTTTAATTATTTTAACCCTTCTTTAAATAAATTAATAATAAATGTCCTAATCTAATCCAAGTGGGCCTAAATGGTCATGGTTTATTCCTAAGTTTGTTTTTGGTCGAATTACACTTATACAATAGAATTAGGACAGGTTTTAGGGTAATAATATATCATCTTTACCCTTAATTGCTCTATTTACTTTTAACCGTGGTAAAAATAAGTAAAAAGTTACTATTCACCAAAAACTATTTTCATCTCATTGAACCACATTTTAGTCCTTGATATTAACCGTGTCGCTCGGATTTTTGAAATTCCACCCACAGAAGCGGTAAAATTAAGTTTTATGAAAAAATTAGTTTTTTTAACTACCACTTAGTGGATTCACTATTCATCAAAAATTGAAAGTTTACCGAAAAATACCAAAATTTCACCCCAGGCTAATTTTGATATTACGAATCCAAAAATGAAGTCCATTTTGAAAAATAAAATTTATAAAATTTCAAAAGGTGGTTATTACTATTCATAACGGCTAGTTTTAATAATATTTTAATAGCATATCGTTGTTTAGTGAAACTCGGTATTGTGTACGACGCAAGCTATCGAGGAAGGTCGCGATTTCGTGTAAAGAAAGCCAAGCAAGTGTTGTGTAGAAAAAGATTCCTTTGATGATTTATATAACATAAAAGTCTCGGGTGTTACAGTCGGTCTGTTGAGAGGAAAATTTTAGAACCTTGAAAGGATCAGCACGAAAGAAGGAAGATTCAGAGAGAAAAAGTGGAGGCAGTGCGAATGAAGGTTAATGTGTGTAGGAAAAATTTTGGTGGTGTGAAAAACCTAGAGTCGGTCACGAAATCTTACACGCGGATCAAGAATTGTTTCACGCATGAGAGCAAGAAATCCTGTTGCATGGAAAAAAGTAAATTTAGGGCCTTGGGGGGCCTATACCTATTTATAAAGAGCTGAGGCGTCTTCCGCACGCATGCAACACTCTTGTGCACAACATGCATTTTTTCACGCCGTCAAGGATATCGTTTCTATTTTTTTCGACGTACCCTCTGAATCCGACTTTCAGGTTCCCTTTTGGCTCTGATTCTATGGGGGGTAATTTTTTTATGCCTAAATTCAGATAAGGGACACATCGGGTGGATAAAAGAGAAACAAATGAATCTGTGACGAAAAAGAGGAGAATTCAGGGCCTGGGATGTGGGCGCATGAAAGATTGATGAGGCGTGCACAAGAGGTCTTCCGGTGATCAAACACTTACATACTAGCCATCCTTTTGGGTTCCCAAAGCACCGTACTCCGTGATTAGATGCACTCAAACCCATTTCCATGCCGATGGTGATGTTCAATGGGTGTTTTCATGCTCTCCCTATTTCCGTGCAGAAGACGATGTCGAACGGGATTTTGCGTGCCCGTCCCGGTTTCTGTGCTGAAGGGGACATCGAACGGGGGTTTGCGCACCCGACCCCATTTATACCCAAAAGGATACATCGAATGGTAGTTTGCATGCCCACCCCATTTCCTCACACAAGGCGACGTCGAATAGAAGTTTGCGTGCCCATCACTGGTTTTGTGAAAAAGACACCGTCGAACGGGATTTTGCATGCCTGACCCCGTTTCCACGCACAAGGCGAAATTTGACGGGAGTTTTCTCACCAGGCTATTGCGCACCGCTCCAACGACTCCATTAATAAAACAACCCATATCTCTTCCCTTAAAGGTGGAATCAAAGATGAGGAGACTCTCTGCCACACAAATAACTTATCTTCCGCGACCACGCGAAATACCCCATGGCCATCAGGTATGGGATTTTCTGCGACAGGTCCCCTTGGGGCGCCTTCAGGCGGGCCCTCTAATCCTCGTGAATTTTGTTTCATCCTGAAGTCATTTGCGTGAAAGGGGTCCCATTTTTCATGCAAGTTCCCTCTACGTCAGGCGCTGTTGCGCGCAACCCATCCAACTTGCATGCAAACCGTCCATCTTGCACTTACCCCTCAGGATTGAGCACCACCAGTCCAACTTGCGCACAAATCGTCTGTCTTGCGCACAACCCATCTGTCTTGAATGCCACCCATCCCTCTTGCATGGAAACCCTTCATCTTGCGTGAAATCCTTGAATCTTGAGTGAATACCTCCTATCTTTCCCCAACCATTCTCTTGCACACTCTCCATGTGATTCCCTCACCTTGAGGCACCTTGTCTAAGCCTCTCTTATGCACGACACAACTGCGTCACACACTCTCTTCTCGTATGGCCCATCATGTTGGCACAAAGAAATTTCAATGTCCATTGGGAGATGATTTCAGTTGCATTGCTTTTCCTCATGCTTCATCACATAGGAACTCTAACGTCTATTGATTCTTTTCACATCCACAAAAATGTGGAACCCCAATGGATCGCTCCATAACACCCCCTCATCATGGAATTTACGATTCCTTCCTTCCCTCAAGGGCAGGCAGGTATTAGTTATGTAAGTCCTAGGGGTGCAGAGAAAGCCCACATTGTCCGGCCTACAGAATGTTAAACTGCCATGCACCATTGTCCTTATCACATTCAATTAAACTTTAAACTCTCCTTGTGCCTTTCACCCCCCCGACCTTGGACATGCTGCACGCCCACTGGTCTCCACAGGATCAAGATCATTCCTCAAATGGAATGAGATATTCTTTATTGAAGTGATGTATGTCCATGGGGAAAGGGAGACCACCCTGGTGTAATCCCCTCACTTTTCATGAAAGTGGTAGAATCCCTGCTCCCCCTCTCTTCCTGGGTGCCAAATCCCTCTCTCGCTAGGCTTTGTCACCACCTAGGCCTCCATCATGAAGTATGTCCCAATCTCCATCACCATGGGATGCTAACCATGCGTAAGCACCCATTTCATCTTTGGGCTGCTAACCCCGCATAAACCCCTGTTTCCTCTTTGGGATGTTAACCATTCCTAAGCCCATGTTTCCTCTTTGGATGCTAACCACAGGTAATCCCTTGTTTCCTCTTTGGGCTACTGACCTCATGTAAGCCCTTGTCCACTTCCCACGGACGCAACTTTTGCGACATGATCGTCAGGTCTTTGATGCCTCTTGTTTCTCACATAGATCATGACTCTCGTGGGCTTAGAGTAAGCATCAACCTGGACATCCTCTCTGGGCATCCTAGTCTGTAATCCCCACACCCTTTAGAACTACATGGTCTTTGATCCTTGTTAAGGCGTGGTACGTAGGATGCCTCCTTGTGGTTCACTCCCACCCCCAACTTGTCTCGACCATCTTCACATCGGTTCACAAAACTCTCCTGAACTAAGAGGTCTGTGATCCTAGCCAAGAAAAGGTATGTAGGAAGCCTCCCTGAGGTTCAAGCCCAACATCCATTGGTCCTGACCATCATCACATCAGTTCCCACACCCAAACTATAGGGACTTCAATCCATGCCAAGGCATGGTACGTTGGAAGCCTCCCTGAGGTTCAATCCCAAAAACCATTGGTCCCGACCATCTTCACATTTTGTCCCACCCTCCTGAACTACAAGGTATTTGATCCTTGAAATGGAAAGGTATGTAGGAAGCCTCCCTGAGGTTAAATCCCCAAAACCATTGGTTCCGTCCCCTCTTCACGTCAAACCACCTTCATCCTGCATGAAGTTAAACTACATGACCCCTTTTCATCATACATGATGTTAAATTGCATCCCCCATATAGTAGTAAGCTGTTGTGACCCCATCCAGTGATAAGCTGTTGTGACCCCATCCAGCGGTAAGCCATTGTGACCCCATCCAGTGGTAAGCCTTTGTGACCCCATCCATCTGCAATCCATTGAAATACAAAATCGGTGGTATGCTGTCATCAAATGAACTACGAGGACTGTGATTCCCTACTCCATGGATACGTTGGAGGTCTCTTCGAGACTCATGCCCAACATCACCGCCGTCCTCAAGTCAACTCCACCTCATTCTCCACCCACTTCACATAACCATCCATCATTGATTTTGGTTCTTACCTGGGCCTCCACATCCTTGTGGGATCATGCCACCCCATTCCCCATCAACTTTAACAAAAATCGGGTAGCTAACCACGTGTTAGCCCCAACATCAGTGTTCCCTCTAGGGGTTGCAGCCAACTGGTCCAATCTAGCTAGTGTTTTGAATAGTCTGATCCATCTCCGCTAGACGTTAAACCTGTAGCATACCCCATGTCAAACATATGAAGTTGATGAAAACCACATATACCCGCCTATGACATATAATTCACCGCATTCAATGTGGGATAACTTGGGTTCAGCACCCTCATGAATCCCTATAATTAGGGGAAGAAACCCAGACATGCTAGTGTCCCACCATCTAGACATGCCAATGATGTCCAACATGACTACTCCCCCAACCGAAGGTTGCTGCCTGGACCAGACCCCTTGGAATGTACCAACAGAAGCAGTGTCATTAACTGGTCTCAATAGAGATATGGGACTGGGAAAAGTTTCATGAAAAACGTCTTAAATCTATAAGGGAGACCCGGACTAGGTGACGAGTTCTGAGGAGGAATCCACGGAAGGAAGAACCAACATCTCATCATCCCATTTAGATCAAGGAACAAACATCCCAGAACAATGAATGGGTGCTACTCGCCTTTGGAAAGCGGGAATGTGGGGGAACAAATAGTGCCGCTATCCTCAAACAAGACGGACGTGCACCCCTCGACGAAAGCCTCCGAAACACCTACATCGCAATCTTGGATAAATTGGTTTCCTAAGGGATAATTTCACTACTCAATGAACTTTCTTTACTTCATAGATTTGGTAATACAAATACTTCCTTTTATGATTACTAATTTAACAGCTAAATTATAACTGAAAAATTTTATTTTAAAATATCATAGTTTAGTTTTAGTTTTGTTTTAATAGTGAAAAAAGGAATTAAAAATATTTATCTAAGGATAATATATATTGAAGTAATTGGTTGTTACATTCTAAACCCCTTTAATAAATTTCATCCTCAAAATATTAATTATTTTTCAATGATGAAAGTAGGTATAGGGTATCTTATCATATCCAACATTAAAGATATAACCTCTAATGTGACATCAACCTTACTGTCTTAGGCTATATCACATTACATATCATTATCTAATTAACATTAATTATACATTTAATCATTTACTCATTTATGTATGTATTTGAACCATATATTCTCCATAATAAATTTTTCCTAAAACCATTTGAATCACCAAGAAATTAAAATAGAGAAAAACCATCTATTTATCCATAAATCATAGATAAAATTTAACCCAAAATGTATTAATCACTATTTCCTAAATTTAAATTCTAGTTAATATTAATCCAAAAATGAGGTAAACTTCACAAAAAAGATCATGAATCCCCTTTATCATTAAATCAATAATCAACTCTAAGCCTACCAAAACTATATAACTAAATTTTATCAGAATAATTCAACCTTTTATTACATCAATATTGAGCATATTTTAAACCTAATAGTTTTTAATACCTCAATCATGTGTTATTGAATTATTATACAAAAATATAACCTTGTCAGAAAATCATGTTCCATGTTTATTAAAACCATTTAATATAAGTTTTCATACCTTTAAATAAAATAATATAGAGTAAAATCCTTATATGTTTCACATAATAATTATGACTATTAGAATATACTAGAAAATTATCAACATATATCAATCACTAATAAAAATGTCTAATATTATGAAGATTTTATTTCTATAAAGATAACAACTTCACTAGATTTTGTAAGATAAGAAAACTCACTGTTTCATCCCCATAACAATAATATACTAAAATTTTCAATCATTTAAGTGTTCTATCTTTTTTAGTTGTATGACACAGTGGTTTCTAAAAATGTACCTTTCTTAGCTTAATATTTATGATCCTATTTCAACCAAATACTAAAATAAAAATAATTATGTTAATATCTTAAAAAATTAGAGTAAATGATCATATAAATATGAATATTGCATCCTAATATACCATCACCAATTAAAACATTATTTATTACTCAGGTAATTTTATTTTAGTTATGTTACAATAGGTTCTTCCTAAATCTCTCTTGGTTTTACATAAGATACTTCAAGTTGTGTCCCCTAATATATTTTAACATAATATCGTAACATAATTAGAAAATAAATCCTGCATAATTGTTTAAAAAGTTTGTGACTGATATATCACACCTTCAATGAGTGTAAAATTAGATTTACAGTTATGGATCTTTTTTGTGCATTGTGTGACAGTTGATTTAATACCAAACCTTCTATTTTAGAGGTTATTACACCTAGGTAAAACTGTATCATATCCTGTATCCACTTGATGTATCCTAATAGGGTTGTAAATTTTTGAAAAACCATACAATCTGTACTTTACCAAAATTTCATGATTTTATCCTTAAATTAAATATATCCCTTAGACAAATCTCTATGGGTTTCACTAATGTTATATTATCCTAATTCCAAAAAGTTTACCTCAACTAACCTAAATGGTTATCAATACATTTCAAATTATTATCAAACTTAACTTATCAATGTTTAATGATATTTATAACTCTTAATTTATCCTTAGATGATATCATGGTAATCTCTTAAGTTTTCAAAATCTTGACCTGAAACCAATTTTAATACCCCTCTTAAGTAATCCGAACCTTACTTTGATACCAATTGTAATGCCCAGACCCACACTCCCAAAATTGGTTTCATATAAAAAAATTTTGTATTATGGATTTGATAACAACTGTAGATTACTGAAAATAACTATCCTATATTTACATGAATTAGCTCATCTATATATAATTATATACATTATGGAAAAATTTTAAATTTATAGATTTAGAAAGTTAGAAAAAATCATAAACTAAAAAGGTCCATTTTATTTTCAAATAATGGAAATTTTATTTGTTACAACTAAATAAGAAAATACATAATACATAATAAGTGTTTAACATCTCCCAATTTGATTTCTCAAAAACTCTATCATTAATTATATATCATGTGTACTACTTTTCTTCATATTCTATGAAATATAAAACTATGAAAGGGGTGATATTAGACATTCAGTAAGGGAAACATATAATTTAAACTATAAAAAATATAATCATGGAATACATATTATGATTAGAATAAATAATATAAATAATTCAACATTTAAATAAAACTACGATAATTATATATGGAAAAAAATGAATGAAAACATGGATATAAAAAATAATGATTTCATATGGATGGCATGGATAATATCAGACTAAAAAAACAACTTCAAGTCCTTATACTAAGAAATTATACTGATATATTGGGAGGTATACACCAAAAACCCATGCTAGTTTGTCCCATGAGATCTGTTGATGCATCAAAGAGCTACATAATGATGGTCCCCACCTGTGACATGATTATGTCCAATGCATTCACAATACCGGTCAATTTTGTTTAATACCATTCTCTAAGGAAACATGACTGAATCAATGCATGAAAATTCATATAATGAATAATATGTAACATTAATAAATAAATAACCAATATTAGTAGTAAATAATTTTCAATAATATCAATAATTCTATACCCTATAAATAGTCTTTCTTTCTAGGTTGATATCCTCAAATCCGAATTTTTCAAAATGAGATGTCCACAATGTATAGGTTAATGAGAATACAATTTTTTCAATAATGGAATAACATGATCATAATCCATCTACTAAAAGAAGGTGGATTCTTTCAAAATAATATACCCCTGTGTAATAATAGAAACATTGAAGGAATTTGATATAAATGGAAAAAACCTTGTAAAAGAATTCTTCAAATGGTATCCCAAAAAAAGAGATCAAGAATCAAAATTTTCATTACCCTGATCCGTATTCCCAAAAAATATAATATAAATTTATTTATCATATAATAAAGCATGTAACATAAATAATAATAAATCCCTTTGAATATGATAATTAAAATGGTGGTTAAAAGATAAAAGACCTTTTAAATTACAGTTTGGACATTTATGAAAATTAAAAAATTTCATATCACTTTCAAAAGTAACTTTTGAAAAGGTGAAGTCATTGATTTTTAAAAAATTTACTTTTAAAAAGAATATCCACTAACAGTTCGATAAAAATAAAATAATGACTTCAATGGGAAATAATGATCCAAAGACAAAAAAATTTATTATAAAAGGATCATTTTCTACACTTTTAAATTACCTTTCTTGAAAACTCACATAATAAAAAGTTTTGTAAAACCTTATTTAAACTTCATTTTCCAAAATAGAATTATAATGTATAATATAATAAAATAATAGGATATAATAAACCAAGAATAGAAAAACAAAGCTCATGATAAAACATTATAACACAATGAAAGGAGATATTAGTTATCAATATCCGTTATGGTAACATACTCCCTGAGGCCGGAACTATTTGAAAAGGAAATTATGTGGTAAAAATTTAAACCCTGAAAGAATAAGGAATAATTTAATCAAAGGAAACAATTATCCTGAATTATATGAAATTATTTTAGGATAATTATTATAACCCAATGTATGAAAATTGAGTTACCAAAACCTCTAATGACTAGGGTAACACTTGAGTCGAAATATATTTAATGAAAAGAAATTAATTTTTATTTGTATATCCAAATAATTAAATTTAAATAAAGTATAGAACATTAATTATATTTTAAATCAATTGAACACCATACAAAGGGAACATAGTGCATAACATGTAACATGCCTCAAAGAATCAGAATTGAGACCAAGAAAACCTTAATGATTCAAGTAACATTTTAATTAAAAACCGTCAATAAAAAAGACTTTTAATTAAAATTTTAATACCATGACTTAAATATGGTTCTTTATATTATATCTAAAATAGTAAGTATTTGGAACTCATAAATAGAATTTTTTGTATAATACCAAAAATGTATCAAAGTGAGGAATTTGACATGAAGACACTTTCCTTGGTATTGATTCAAAATGAAATTCCTCCAAACATCATGAATAGTTAAATTATGTTCACTAAATACGTATCAAAAAATTTATTGAAAAAAATAACCATTTATACTTCTCATGACATGAACGAGCCTAGGTCATCCCTAAACCGGTCACCCAAGCAGGTCTGCGGCATGGCCCGAGGGACATTCCCAATTCCCACGGGCTAAAAACTAATTCAGGACATCAAAAAATAAATGAGGGAACAATTTGGAATGCAAATAATAGGAAAAAAAATAAATTAAAACTAACACTAAAAATAACAACTAGAGGAATGACTATAATAAATTGCACATACCTCTATGTAACGTCCTAGTTCACCACCTAATGCAGTACCACACTCGCTGCACAAGATATTCAAACAAAAACCTGAAACTGAAATGATAAGATAAGTGTGAGCACCGAGATTCTCAGTAGGGATGCCAAGAACAAACCACTGATTCCATAAGTTCTCTTCGTCGATGGTGCCTTTCAGCGAGTTGAAAATGTTATTGAGGTTGTTTTTGGTTTTTTCAGATCTTGTTCGGTGTTCATCTATGAAGGATCATTTTTTCATTTCTCCGGGTGTTCACTATGTATCTCTTTGGTGATGGTTTCGACCGAGAGTCTCTTGGAGAGGTTCTACCATTTGTGAGATTCTGTGATGATGATTTTAAGGCTGAAATGACTTCAACAGTAACATTAATGATCGTGAAATTTTCTTCAATGGAGAGGTTGATGGTTGTTGGGATCTCCTGCAGTGATGGGAGGACGTCAACAGTAGTGTGTTGTCGCTATTTCAGTGAAGGTTTGTTGTCTTTGTCTGTGTAAGATAGTTCTGGTTGCGGTGATGTTTTGTGGTGGATTTTATGATGGTATGTGGAGATGGTGCTTCTCATCGGCAATAGTTGTGTGTTTCTGGTGACACTCTATGGTGACAAGGATGATGCTCAAGGCAGCGATGGGAGTTTACGGTGAACAGATTTGATGGCGATATGATGGCTGACGTCTTCGGTGTTAGTGAGGGTCTCGAGTCAGTTTGGTGTCCGAGGTAGTGATGATGGAATGACTGACCGACTTTGGATTTCAAAATTTGAAATTGATGGACGACGCGGTTATGGCACTGGTGGAGTTTTGATTTTATTTTTTGTGGAATTTGAATGTTGATTTTGAAATTTGAATGTGGTATGGTGGGGTTTGTGTTTTTTATGCAGTATTACTGTGGATCTTTATGTACACTTCCCACTTACCCAAATTGTGGTTTTTATAAGATTAAAAATTTATTGTGGTGGATCAAGGCTATGTAAAATTAAAATAAGCGAACAGTGCAAGATGAAAATAATCTAATAGGTGTACCTGAAAGTAGAAAATTAATGTAAATAATTTAGTAACCATGGGTGATCCTAAACATCCCTAGAATACCCATGTAAATACTCAGTTCGGAACCACCTACTGGTGTCTGGTGAAGCCACTTAGTATATAACCAACTGATCCTCCTCGCGAAAAATGAAATCAGTAGATCTCCCATTCTGGCTTCTATATCTACCCATGGGTACCAACCCACCTAATCAGGGCTGATAAGAAACCATCACTCAATCATCTAAAATATGACCAGGAACCCATTGTGGTTATAATAATAATACCATGTAAGTTGGAGGCCCTTAAATGCATGACTCACCTTACCATGTTATCACCGCACTTTCCTACCCCAAACATGGACGCTTCTTATGTGTTCACCCAAAAAGGGATACCCAAGATAGGAATTCCCTATATAAATATATATATATATATATATGCGTACATTACAAACATAAAAATTTTCAATGGGGTTGTCACATCATTCGGTTATCAAAACGACCTTATTAAACACTTGGAGTTTTAAATCGGGCCTTTAGTTTTACATAATCAAATGCCATTATGAAAACATTACAGAAGCTCTCTAAAAACAACTCAAGACATCACATTTTTATAGAAAAAGCTATACATTCCCTTAAGATCCCCTTTTCAAAGCATTGGAAAAAATTCCTTTAGTGATACTATGTTTAATTTCATAAAAACTAACCAAATGATGCCTTACCGCACACACTCAACAAAATATACAACAAATGAAAACAATAATATACTCATGGATTTATTTTCAAAAAAATTTATAGAGCCTCACGAAGAGACCCAAAACATTTATAAAACAAGAACCGCTTATAAAACTGAGGATTCGAGAAAAATACAAATTGAAGGAACCATCTTTATTTGAGGGCACTTCCATGTGTGCACCTTGTGCACCCTTGGATGTGCCAATGTCTAATGGCACATCGAAACACCAAAGTGATGCGAAATAATTTCTTAAAAAACCCTATGTTCCATAAAATGAACCAACAAAAAAAAAACAAGTTCTGGAAAATGTTTCTAGAAGAAAACACCACTCAATCCGTCTAACAATACCATTTGAAGATAAAGGCATTTTGTTCTAACCAAGTTGAAAAGGCAGAAAAACACTACAATGAATAAACTATTATGCTTATAAAGGTGCAAATAACATTTATAAATTAAATGAAATAATGGACGTGCACATGGAATGCTCTAGACAAGGGAATTTATTGAAACACATACCTAAAGAGGAGGGCCAATTTAACATTCAGCAGTTGACAGATTTATCAGCGACCACTCGGAATTGTTTCACAAAATACACACACCTTCATATAAATATGTATATTTCTCTTAATTCAATGTACGTATTCCCCACTTCATGATGGAATACGTACATGGGATATATATATATATATATTGATACCTTAGTATATGAGTGAGTACCCCTTAAAAGTTGGCCGAAATTCACTATAACAATTACATGGACCATAAAAACATAGCAGCATGGATAAACACACCTTATAAAAATATTTAGAAGCCATAAACCGTATAAACAACCCATTTTTTTAATCCAAGAAAAAATTTGAAAACAAAACACTTATACAAATCCAGATGTTTTTAATCATTAATCTTTTCATGGACAAACCTCATTTGAAAACCCAGGACATACTTCAAATCAATTTACAAAAATATTTCAAAAGGGGACAACCTCAATAAACCATCAAAATTTCACAAATCCACCAGAGAAAAAGTTTGAAAACATTAATAAAAATCCACTAAAGGTCAACCCCACCCAAAACATTTATCAAAACCATTACCAAAAACAAAACCACATATCCAGATTCAATTTCACAGAAAAAAAAACGTCCATGAATAGAAGGACATGTCAAAACCTATTTTTAGAAAGCTAAACCACTGATTAGTAATTACCATAAACTAACTACACTTTCAATATAAGTTCAAAACCAAATGTAGATTTAAAATCATACATCGGATGAAGACGAAGAACTGAATTGAAGTGAAACCACATTTCCTTTGGTGATGGTTGTTGGAACACACACCAAAAGGTTCTAAGTGGTCCTTTTCACAACCTAGAACCAGAATACACAACAATAATCAAGTTACCCATTTGACTAGTGTTTTAGTTGAATAAGTAGGGTCATAGGAGGACCTAAAATCTTCCAAAGCACAGAGATATGAAGAGCAACCAACCTTACATCAGAGATCATAAGATAAGCCGATGCACAGAGAGGGAGTCGGGGGGAGGGGAGCGTCATGCCTTAAAGGAGAGGGGGAGATGGTCGCGTTGTGATTCAATTCGGAATCCACCGGCTGCAGAGGGTGGTCAGAGAGGAGAGGGGGATTGATCTAGAGAGGGGAATCATTAGAGGGAGAACAAGATGGGATGTCATGCGTAAGAGGGGGAGAACAGGGGGCTACCATCACTGGAAGAGGGCACAGCGGGATAAAGGCGTGGCTTTTGGATGTCACTAGAGGGTAGGAAACACTGGGGGGTGTGAGGGTTCAGGGAGGAGGGGAGTTCGGTGTGAGGAATGAAGAAACACCTAGGTAAATAAAACTAAAATAAAAACTAAAATACAATAAGAACATAAATAAAAAATAGAAATAGTACTAATAATAACAAGAAACAAATTTTAATGACCATATTTATAATAATATTTATAGTCATGTAATCATAGTATCTTCATTAACAATAATATTATTATCTACAATGAATTATTATTATTATTTTTATTAGGTTATAAAAATTTCCCCATTTTATATTATTTTATATTTTATCATCATTGAATTTATTTATTTTAAAAAAAGAACTGGGCAACCACATGGTTCACTTGCGGCCAGAGGTGCAGCTTCGTGAACCACACATAAACCGAACCAGCTGACACTGCCCACTACAAGGTCAAGCTGCACACTCATTGCACAATTTTATAAACTATGAGCATATTAAGAATCTTACCCTAAAGAAACATTGGCATCTTCATGTTCATGACACAATGGTGAAAAGGCTTCTGAAAATTTATAACTCGACCCACCTGCTACCAAAACTCAAAATAAAAAAATTAAAATAATGTAAAATAATAAACCAATATGGCCAGGGTGTGACAATAATCCCCACCAAAGACACTTTATTCCCCAATAAAGTCACCAAGATTACATTTAACACAACCCATGTCCATGCCCAGACAAATCCACAGGGAACCGAGAGCCTCAGGGTCACCATTCCATCACATGTCACACCTGATCAATTCAAGAGAAACCGATAACAATGATTGAGGGGGGAACACAGAAGGGTTCTCCAAAAAACCAGAAATCAATAACAAAGAAACCTTGAAGACTTTACACACCACCCCCGGGGGGGGGGGCAACATGGGACTCCCAAACTGAATTCAACTCACATTCTCATTGCTAACAGAATAACTACACCACTAGGATTTATAAAAATAAAGTGGCGTAAATCGGTGAACTGGGACACTCGGATAGAGGAACACATTACAAAACTCAAACGCAATAAAGGAAAACCTACGAAGAGGGATCCAAACTAAGTAAGGGCCCAAAGAAGTCATCCATTATTTCCATGAAAACAACCATCCTCTTAATGAACACAATAGATACCAAACTCATAATCAAAATAGGTCTGTTTATTCATGGTCCCAACACCCTTCAATGTATCCAAACAGTTTTTAAACCACACTGAGAGCGGATAAGACTACTTAGATTATGGTGGAATGAGTTCATCACACCACCACAAAAAGGATGATCTTACAAAAACGATGAGTATAGAATAAGTAAATTTTGGATACTTTCACCCCAAAGCAGAAAACATTATTCGAACAGAGGTTCCACACACCCTCGATAACTTCAAACAGTATGTGAGCTTTACTCTGATACCTATGGCTAGGGCCCTAATGGCTGGAGCATCTCCTGCCTCACATTCATGCATTTTCATCCTCCGGTCCCTAACTCCTCCTCCCTGAACCACACTTCTTTCATATCTCTTCCCGGTGGCCCGAAAATTCCCACGACAGAAAGACTTCGAAGTGATGAGACAAGGCGCCTTAGAATGCCAGAACCAGCCACACTAGTGGAATACGGGAGATTGGTCCAAAAAACTGGGTGTTGGTATAAACAAAGATAGATTCTTGGAGACATGTTCCTCTGGTGTGAACTCCTTACCATACAAGAAACCATAACAAGATCCGACCCCCACAAACTACACTCCAGACTCTAACGATGATGATATAACCCACCATTACTAGTCCATAACAGAACGCTCAAATAACTCTGGTATGGTATAAACCTAAACTACCCTGTGAGTTCCCAATAACAGGAAGACACACTATCTTTCCGAACAAAACAACTGACTGTAATAGACATTTATTACCTCAATAAACACACAACACATAAAAAGAACTGGGAACATGGAATAACTCATTATCAACGTGTGGAGGCTTTCTAGGTTTCATACTCATAACAACACGAAAAACTCCATCGAAACCAACACCAAGACATATCTCAATCAAGGCAACAAAAAAAACCAAGGGAAACAATCCCATAAACCAAACATATACAAACACAAGAAAAAATCCCTTTTCCAAAACCATTATTTGATTAAAATTTTAAAACTCTCCTATGACATATTATGAATCTCCACACGTGCGTTTACCCATTCCTGCTTACATCATTCGTGGAAAAGTGCCCCCACATACTCTCTATACATACCCATGAACTTGTGACCCTCCATATAGAACTTCAAGGTCCAAGCATTTATTTTCCTTATCAAACCCAAACACATGCCAAAATTTCCAAATAGAAACAAATCCTCTTTAAAAACCACATTACCAATTTGAAAACCATTTGAGGAAAGCACTCCCATTCGAAGACCATTTTCATTTTAAATATCTTTTTTCATTTGAGAATCCCGCTTCACTTTCAACAACAATCACATTAGCCAAAATTAAAATGAAACACCACAAACGAAAAACCATATGAATGAGAAACTAGGGTTTGTGCCTAACCCGACGATATGGCGGTGATCTATGTCCCAGGTAAGGTATGAAACTAAGAGAACCCTGAACCGGGAACGTGGACTACACGTGGGTCACCACCAAATGTGAGGACACATCATAACCCGAATCGCCTCTATTGTCATCCCTCAATCGAAAACAACCTAAGAAAAAAGGCGCATTTTCTCAGACTACCACAGGTAACTCTTGTCTCGTGGTGAGTAGTGGTTATCAAGCACCGACCCGTAACCTAACTCCTGAGCCCCAAAGATCCTAATATTCTTCTACTAGAAACCACAAATAACAAGGGCCTCCACAGTTACCTTTTTTTCATAAACCATTCATGGTCAACCCTGAACCGGTCACCTAAGACGGTCTACAACATGGACCGAGGGATGTTCCTGATCCCCACGGGCTGGAAACTAGTGTCAGGCATCAAAACATAAATGAGAGAACAATTTGGCCCAAAAATAAAAGACAAGTAAATAAATAAATACTGACAGTAATAATGAAAAATAATAGAATGAAGAAAATAAGTTTCACATACCTCTATGTGAGGTCTCGGGTCACCATCCAATGTACCACACTCCCTACACAAGCGATTCAAAACTAAAACCTGAAACTAAAAAGATAATATAGGTGTGAGCATGGTGATGCTCGAAAGGGATTCCAAGAACAAACCACTTAATCCATAAGTTATCTTTTCCGAAACAGTCCATAAACCAAAGTTTTAAATACAATTATAAAATTAGGATTTCGCATTAAAAAAAAGAAACATGATTTTTCAAAATAATGAAATTCCAACACATTTTACATACCATTTCCAAAAACATTTGGTATTTTTTAAATAAAACTAAGATAGAAAGACCAGGGTTGTGCTATAATAAAATAGGTGAACAATTCAAGCTGGAAAGAAACTAACAGGTGTAGATAAAATTAGAGAAGAAAAATAAATAATTATGTAACCATGGGTGATCTTAAACATCCCTAGAATACCCCTTGATATACTCAGTTCAGAACAACTTATCAGTGTATGGTGAAGCCCCATAGTCTATAACCAACTGGTCGCCCTCGCGACAAAAGAAATCAGCAGCACTCCCCAACTAGACTCTATATCTACCAGTGGGTACCAACCCGTCTAATCATGGCCGATAGGAAACAATCACTCGATAAACTAAAAGAAAATTAGGAACCATTGGTTGTTATAATAGTAATATCCTTTAATTATGAGTCCCACACATGCGTGATTCACCTTACCATGTCACCACTTCACTTTCTTACCCCAAACACGGATGCTTCCTATGTGTTCACCCATAAAGTGTTACCCTAGATAGGAACACCCCACATAATTATATATATATAATTATATATATATATATATATATGAATACATGCCAAACTTACAAAGTGCCAATTGGGTCATCACATAATTCGGTTATCAAAACCACTTTATTAAACAGTTGGAGTTGTCAATCAAACCTTTATTTTTATATAATAAAATTCCTTTATGAAAACATTGCAGAATCTCTTTTAAAACAACTCTAAACGTCACCATTTTATATAAAAATCCAAACTAGCCCTTAAGTTCAACGTTTCAAGGAATAGACATAAAAGTATATAGTGATACTATGTTCAATTTCTTAAAAACAACCAAATGATGACTTACACCACACACTCAACAAAATATACACCCATTTCCAAATGAGCATATACTGATGGATTTATTTTCAGATAAATTTAAAGATCCTCACGAAGAGGCCCACAACATTTAGAAAACATGAACCTTTTATAAAACCGAGGATTCGAGAAAAATACCAATTCAAAGAACCATATTAATTTGAGGGAACGTCTAGGTGTGTACCTAGTGCACCCATGGATGAGCCAATATATAATGGAACATCAAACCTCTAAAGAGATGCGAAATCATTTCTACAAAAAGATTAACTTCCATAAATCCAACCAACATAAAAAAAAGTTCCATAAAATATTTCTATATGAAAACACCACTCACGACGTCCAAAAATACCATTTGAATATAAAGGCATTTAGTTCCATCCAAGTTGGCCAGGCACAAAAACAATACAATGAATAAACTATTATGATTATAAAGGTGAGAATATAAATTTTAAATTAAATGAAATAATGCAAGTGCACATGGAAAGTTTCGGGCAAGGGAAAGGATGAAACACCTACCTCAAGAGCAGGACTAATTTAACATTTAATAGTTGACCGATTTATTAGCGACTTCTCAGAATTGATCCACACACACACCCATACATTCATATAAATATGTATATATGTCTTAATTCAATGCAATTATTCCCCGGTCCATGAGTGAATACATAAATTGGAGATATATATATATATATATATATTCGTACTTTTGTGTATGTGTGAACACTCCTTCAATTTTGTCCAAAACTCACTACAATAATTACAAGGACTATAAAAACATAGCAGCATGGATGAAAAAACTCCAAAAAAAATTATTAATAAACAATAAACACTATGAAAAATCCATTTTTTATTATCCGAGCCACCGTTTAAAAAAAACACCTTTACAAATCCAAAAATCATTAATCATCATGATTTTCATGGACAAACCTCCTTTGAAAACCCCAGACATAATTAAAATCAATATAAAAAACATTTCAAATGTGGAAAAACTCACTAAACCATTAATATTTCACAAAGACATATGAGAACAAGTTTTAAAACATTAATAAAAATCCTATAAAGGTAATCCACCCCCAAAACATTTAACAAAACCATTTCCAAAACAACACCATATATCCAGATTCAATTACATAAACAAAAACACGGGCATGAATGGAAGGAAATGTCAAAACATATTTTTAGAATGTTAAACCAATAATAAATCATTACGATAAACTAACTACACATCTAATATAAGTGAGAAAACCAAAAGAATGTTTAAACTCTTACAATGGATGATGGAGGTGAACCTAATCGAATAGAAACTTCCTCACCTTCGATGGTGGTTGCCGTAACACACACCAACGGGCCCCGAATGGCCCTTTTCACTACCTTGAACTAGAAGAAACAAAAAAAATAAAGTTACCCATTTGACTACAGTATCTGTTGAACAACTAGGGTTGGAGGAGGTCCTAAAACCGACACAAGAAAAAAGATATCAGGAGAAACTGACCTTACCTATGAGATTTGAAGAGAAGTCGATGCGCGCAGAGCAAGTCAGAGGGGGGGGGGGGGGGGTCACGTCACTCCTCAAAGGAGAGGGGGAGCATGTCGCGTTGCACTTAAAAGGAGGAATCCACTAGCTAGGGAGGGTAGTCGGAGAAGATAAGGGGTTGGAACTAGTGAGGGGAATCAGCAGAGGGAGAACTAGAGGGGAGGTCGTGCGCAATATAGAAAGAATAGGGGGCCGCCATTACCGGAAGAGGGCATGCAGGGAAAAAGGTGCGGGCACCGGAGGTCATTGGAGAGAAGAAAACAAGGGGGTGCAATATGAAGGTTGAAGGAGGAGAGGAGTGCGGCATGAGGGATGAGGGAAAAAAGGTAAAAAAAACTAAAATAAATACTTAAATAAACAAAAAATAGAAATATTACTAATTATATTTACATTAATAATAATAAAAACCAAATTTTAATGACCATATTTATAATAATATAAATAATTATAAAATTATAATAAAATCATTACTAATAATATTATAATATATATGAAAATTTTATTATTATTATTAGGTGTAAAAAATTACCTCATTTTATATTATTTATCATTTTATCATCATTAAATTTATTTATTTAAAAAAACTGGGCAACTGCATGGATCACCTTCGGCCAGACGCGCAGCATAGCGAACCACACAAAAATTGAAAAAGATGGAATTTCCCACTACAAGGTCAAGGTGAAAACTCATTTCACTATTTTATAAACCATGTGCAAGTTGAGCATATTTACCTAGACCCACTTGGGAATCTGCACGAGCATTGTGAAATGGTGAAAAGGCTTCTAAAAATTTAAAACTCGACCCACCTGCTACCAAAACTCAAAAAAATTTAAAATCATTTAAAATAATAAACCAATAAGGTTGGGGTGTGACACATCATTATTTTCATTTTATAAATATATATTAGTTAGTTTTTGCATATTTTCAATACCGAGTGTATGTAATCATTATCACTTTGACCTAGTTTTTCAAAAAAGGGGCTGGTTTTCAATTTTGTCAAAAAATTTATCAATAAAATATATTGCGACTGAATTTTATTTTACAGGTTACTAATAAAGGAATAATTTCATTCCAGTGAAGTTTCTATGACAAACTATAAAGTTGAAATTGACGACAAACTTATTTCAGTGATTCTTAATGAATGAAAGTTGTTTTGATAATTAATGAGTTCAATGTTAATATATACTTAGTAGAAAAAAATATTCAGATATTTAAATAATATCATACCATGAAACAAGTTATCATATCGATCCACGATATACATTTATTGCATTGTTCATGAAAGTGGTTAAACAAACCCAAACGTGATCATATCATGATTAATGGATGATTATAAGGTTTTTTAGCTATTATATATTTATACAATAATTATGATGATTTTATATATTGTTTATTGGTGTTATCTATTTGAATATTGATGATGTTAAAAAATAATATACTTTATTTTAAGTCCATACTAGGAAATAAGAGTCCATTTTACTCTTAGCACACTTATATTACAAAATTGGATTAATAATAATCATTTTTTGACAATTTAATTAATAAAATATATATTTCTCATACAGTAATGTCAATGATATCCTAAAGATCATATTTATCTTTCTATTATATCATTATATCCAACCATGGATGGTGGTAATGAAAAATAGAATACCCATTCCATGGAGGTTGTAGTTCGAACGTATGCTTGGTGGAAAATTTTATTTTTATAGAATGAGAGGAGATATTAGTATGGTTTATAATTTAATAATTTTAAATCTGTTATAAACATATTATTTCTATATTAAATTATCTATAATCACCCAAAATGTTACATGTTGTTACGTGGAGATGGTAGTCCACACACTGCATGAATGGTAGTTTTATTTTTCTGAAGGGAAAGGGGATATGTTGTTAATGATTTTACCAAAATTATAATAAAATATAAGTATATTAATGAAAATTATGTTATCATTTTAATATTCTGTTATGTAATTTTATGATGATGAAGCACATATAAAAAATACAAATGAGAACATAGGGATTATAAAGTTATTCTAATCCTCTTGGATTATATCCTTTGCAAAGGGGTTTAAAACTTTTGAGGATGGTCTTTTGAGAATACGAGAAACCATTAAAGGTGGTTAAGAATGATTAGGATTGTTATTTAGTGTTTGATAAGAACTATGGGATTTTTTTAAGGGGACACGATGAGAGGAGTGCCCATTTTATATGTGAAATGAGATGACATTTTTGTAAATACCCAAAACATTTCAATAATGGGAAGCCACCTATCAAGTATAGTGGATAAAAAATTAATAAATAATGGATAAAGAATATTATAGGGTCAATAAACTCCTTTAAAAACATTCAAAGACATGTTTTAATTTTTTAGGCATTTTAATCAGAGAATGGTACTATTACAAGATTAGATCATACTATGGTAACTGTTTTCTTAAAAAAGGTAACTTATACTATATTTTCAAAACTAAAATGGTTCATTTTAAATTATTAAGAGCCAATGATTTCAAATATTAAATCCATTTAATAAATTTATATTTCAATAAGTGATAAAAATTAATTTGAAAATAATAAATGAATAATGAATTATAAAAATATTTGTGAAAAATTAACATAAGACATAAATTTAAAATATGGGTTTATTAATTAAAACCCAAATTTATAAATTTTTAATGTCACTTATAAAATACATATTTATTTATATAATAAGTTTTCTTTAATTTATAATTGATAATTATATACCACTAAAGTCCTAAATTTCACGTTTTTTTTCTAAAATTGGTAATTTAAATATATGCTTTAAATAATGTTTGTTAGAAAAAAAAAATAAATTTATCTTAAGTTAATATTTCCATGATAAATCCAAAAATTAATTCAATTTTTAAAAATTAATGCTCAAAATTTTATAATTTTTTAAATTAAAAAACAACACAAAACGAAAAACTACTTTTATAGGCAAACAACTTTTGGTATTTTAGAATTTCATTTTCTTATGAATTACTAAATAATCTAGTGTAAAATTATTAATCATACAATCAATATATATTATTATTATTCAATTATAATTAACATAGTTCCTCCAAAGAAAATTCCAATTTCTGGAAATATATTTTTAAAGAATAATGTTAGTTGAGAAATAAATAAACTTATGAATGAAATGATTTTTTTTATTCAAAATAACTTTTAAGGAAAAAGTGGGAAAAAAGAATGTCTAATGATGAAGGTCAGTCGACATAGAATGAAATCACATAATCATTAAAAAATGGTAAAATTGTTGAATAGATTACCATGTATAGTCCACATTGGAGTGTTTCAGTCTACATAATTAGATCCTCTTGGATTAAGTCTTCAATGTGAGGGGATAGCTTGTATCAATTTTGGATCTACACATCCATGTTGATATTCCATTCCTTGAAAACCCATGCCAAAATAAAATATTGGTGGTTGATCCAGTCCCTTTGGTTCTTTCTAACAACCATTCGAACCTCTCTTTTTAATATTCTATCTACATCCTCTCTATAGAAATTAAGTTTGATAGATTTTTAAAAAATTTATTCCTCAGAGTAAAGAATTATCTCAAGGAATTTTCTCGCTCTCTCTCTCTCTGTTTCATCCCCTCTACACCACCCTAACCTTGATCCTTTATTTTTATACAAATTACCTTAATCTTTCCACTTATTAGACAAGAAACCATTTTTCATTCTTGGTCATGAGGAATTGGTTCACATTCCATTCCCTTATCCCTTCTAGTTGTTCCTGTTTCCATAGGCTTAGGCATCTAGGATTATTCTTTCCTCCCTTCAGTTCCCATTCCTTTTTTCACAATACAACAACCCGCATCATGGGGACCAATTGATACCTTATTCTTCCTTGGGTTGTGGAGTCCTATAATTCTCATTAAATCTTCACTAATAATAGATGTGTGGTTAGAAATATAAACATAAAAAGCATCCTCATAGAGAAAATGTTTTCCCAAGGGATACTCATCTGATAATGGTGTTTTCAAGTCTAAATCTAGAGTATCCCCTAGTCCTGATCTAGGTGAGCATCCTACAATCCTCTAATGATTTCCTGGCCTATCTCCTACTCATGGACCATACCTAACTCCATCAAACCATTAAAGATATTATTGAGAATTATGGTTTTCATATCACTTCACGACTTAGACCTGGTCACTGCATTCACTCCAATCCAAAAAATATGCTTCTTCTTGCAACCTGTTGGACCTCCCTCACTTTCCATATGAGACTCGCCTACGTGATTCGGCACCTAACCATAGTTCACTATATCATCCTGCTATCCAAGTGATACTCGCTCCTAAATGCATGTTGCATTCTAGTTTGGAGCCACCAGAGATGATTAATGGGGATTGACACTGAAGGCTTATTAACATCCACATAGTAAATAGTAATATGGGCATAATTCTACCTTTTATACATTCCTCCATTCTTTAAAGTCTAAGAAAACAAAGGAAAAACCAAATAGTGAGTTAGTCGATCCTCTTATAGAACATTCCTAGCCGGTTTGTGGACACCAAATCATGTTTCATTATATCAAAAATATTAGAGACCTTTCAATCATGAGGAAATTTTTATTTATTAATATGGAAGACTAAAGATGTTTTCTTGACACCCAAATTTTCAACTAAGAGAGCCATATGAGAAGCATAATTGGGTTGTGAAACACCATTCACCTCCCCAGGGTAAAGCAAGTGACAATGCCGATATACAGGGGAAATATTCTCTAGTCAACAACATGAAGTGCAGAAATATATCTAAGATTAGAATATCCCAAGTTTCTTTCATCAAAATTATTTCCCATCTATTATACAAATACAATCAATAGGTGGATCAGAAATTACGACCTCAACATAGATACACAAGTATATGAGAAGAAAAACCGACTCAGTTCTATTATCCAAACACAAAAAGTGGCTGACCGGATTAACAAGCATATATATAATTGTAGGATTTTGGAAGGGAAGATGGTTTTCGGGAAAACTATAACAAATAGACATAAAAGGAGAATCATGTTTCATGTATAAATAATAGGAACAATGAGATAGGTAGAAGAAAAATCTATTTAATATGCATGGAGTTCTAGACTATGATATGATCTGGTACTCCTCTGATGAAAAATGAATCATCACACGCTGCTTGTCAAGAATCCCCACAACCGCATGGTCTTTAAATCCCCCAGAACCAAATAAGAACCTGTCAATGGATTCTAATAAAGGATGATATTTGCTGATGTGATCCACCAATGTCAAAATCAATCATGGTGAAGCTTCGTTAAAATCCTATGATTAGAGTGAAAGATTAGGGAAACCACCAAGGCTATTTGGAACTTTAGGGATGAGATTGATTACTGGGAAATGAGGAAGAAAGTATGAGTTTTAAAATGGTGAGAAGGTTGGCCTTGTGGCTATGTAATATAGAGGAAGTCCCCCACCACTATTAGGAGAGGGTCTAGGGTCGCAACGATTGGTTCCTATGTCATCACTACATGAGCATCAAGAGAAGAAGAAGAAAGATTATAATAAACTAGTTAAAATTATAAAAAAATATTGATATATGAATACATATACATATTTTAGTACATGTTGATAAAATCCTAATTTCTAAATACTCAACCCCATATGATCTCTTTGTATGTTCTAAACATCATTTAAGTGCTAGAGGGATTTGAGGGCAGTGATTCCCCTAGTATAAATATCATTGAAATTTCTATGAGAATTAATTTATCTCCTATAGGATCTTGATCATAACATAATTGTTCAAGTTAATATTTGTATTTGTATAAAGAAAATAGTAGAGAATCTATCTTCTTATTGAGCTCGGGAAAATGGGGGTTTGTAAGGGAGGTTTCTGCTACTCAATCTCATTTATTTGTTTTATTTATTTCATAATATAGTAACTTCCTTTTATATCTACTAATTTAATAGATATATTATAATGGTCACATTTAATGTTATCATAACACAATATTGTTTTAGTTTAGTTTTATATGTGGAACATGGTAAAAACATATTGACTTAAGGATAATATATAGTTAAATCATAGGTCATTATGATGAATTAAATAATTAGGTTAATTTTATAAAGGTGAAAATTTAAATTTTATTAGTTAATAATTAAAATGAAAATTAAAAATATAAATAGAAGGTGATTTTATAGAAAAATAATTTAAATTTTTAGTTGTTCTTAATAATATTTTACATCATTTACTAATTAATGTTTTTATATATTATTTAATATAATGAAATACTAGATATTATATTTATCAAATATTAAAACATATCAATTTATGTCATTTGGTTGAAATACAAAACATTCTAAATAAATTATTTGATAATTCAAATTCCTTTTAACATTAGAACATTTTCATTATGAATCATCTAAAAGTAATAATTTTCAATTTATTGTAGAATTTTTATTTACAAAAGTTTTAAGTCCTCTTATAATTTTCTTTATAAATTTTATCTAATTTTATGGGGAATATTTTAGTTTGATTTTATTAGTGGATAAATCTATTAGATATAATATTTAATTAAATATAAATATTTACTAAAATATTAGGTGCTATAGTGAGATTATTGGGAAGGGAATTATTTTTTAATTCCCCAGAAATACATTCATTGTAATTTCTTTCCTTGTAATTTCTTTCATCAGAAGTTGGTATATCTCGGTCTGTATATAGTAGTAGTATAAATTCTCTAGAAAATGCTAAGATTAGAAGAAGTCACTAAAATTTTATGGTTTTTAGAGTGACCCCGAATGTTCAATCAACTCGATAGGATGATGTCTTTAGAAGTTTTTTTGAATGAAGTAGTTTTGGTTATCGGAGTTACTATATATCACTAGTAATGTACCATTTTATGACTTCTAAATTAAAGAAGGAAGAAAAACTTGGTTACTAAATTATGTTTCTTATTACATTAATTGAGAGACTTCTACATAGTAGTATCATGACTCTGAATTATGGAAAACAAAATTTCAAATTTTTTAGAAAATTATAGAGTGTTCATTTTTTATAATAAATACTACTAACTGACATAGTAATTTGTAATATTTTAATTTATTTCTGATGAATATAATGAAATATACAATGTTTCTAATTTAAATTTTTTAAAACTAGTTAAAAGAACCTCAATATACTTTTTTTATTTCCTACATTGTGCCCATAATGTTTTTTGTAATTTTGTTAGAGTAATTGTCTATAACTTATGAAAGAGTGAGTGTGGTCTAGTTTTTGTGGTGTGTAAGGTTATTTACATCCTACATTAGGTTCACATAGTCATGAAATGTTTTGTTTCCACTATACATCATCCAATGGTCTAGTTATGATGGGATACTTCAATTTTCTAAAGCCCTAGTTCTCATAGTCTTACTAGAAGTAGAGATGAAGTGGATGTCCCAAAAATATTATCATGACAATTCATATATTATTAATTGGGGATAATTGGATATAGAGGATTTCTTGACTTTAATCAATAAACAATAATTTATTTGGAATCATCTAGAAAGGGTTCTTTATCTATTGATGAGTCATTTACTAAAATATTATGGGAAACATGGTGATTTTTATGATGGAACCTATAATCATGAGACTCTAATGTCATATCATTTCCCCAATCTCTTTATGTATTCTTTTAAAATTCCAAATAAATTAGAATATTTGTTTTAATAATGAAACTATTTTTTCTTAGTGAAATAATTTTATCACTTTCATAATTGAGCTTTCATTTTAGTTTTATTATTATTTTCGGTTCTATTAGATACAAAACTGATCTCATTGAATTCTTTTATGAATTTTAATATGTGAGGAATTTTAAAATATGAGAAGTTAAATTTTCATGACCAAGGACCCACAACAAAAAAAATAAAATAAATGAAAAAACTAACCTTTAATTAAAAATAATTTATTATAGTATTTATATATATCGTATGTTTCAATAAAGGATAAATTTAAAAAATTTACGTTATAGTCTTCATTAAGTCCTTATTTTCTATAATTAAATATTCCACATTTAATTTAAATCATAACATTGGATTTAGATGTTGTATGAATTCATAGGAAAATAAAAGTTCTAATATATTAATATTTTAAAAGAAGACTATGTTTGATATAGTAAAAGATACTCAACACTAATCTTAAACTAACTACAAAATGTGATGACCATTGTCATCATGGGTTTTAAAAATCATAAGAAATTTGAGCTCTTTTGTTCCCATGAGTTTTCATGGGAAAATGGCAAATAATCCCATGAGATGATCATCGATAATTTTTTAGAGCACTATGTTAGTCTTATAATAGGGTGTTTACACCAGGACAAGAGTTTTGTTGAAATTTTATTCCTTTGAATTTTCACGTAATATTTATCATTAAATAAATTAAATATTAATTTATCTATATATGTTCAGTTTTCATTTCTTTTAAAGTTATCATATTTCGATTTTTTCTCATCCACTAAGTTCCAAGTGGGGGTGATTTTCTAAGAAACGCGTAACATAATGTTGGGCGATGAGGTTGGGCTTGAGCCAATTTTTTGTTTTCTTCTTTTTTTATTAATTTTTGTTTTTTTTTCTCCCTTATATTACTGCATATTCACATGTGACCGGGGGGGTTCCCTTTGGGTTCATTATCCAAGAGAGGGAGAACCATAGAAGATATGGAGAGGGAGAAAATGAGGTAGCACTATGAAGGTCTTGTCATACCAGATTGTCACATGACACTTGAAGATCATGGATATGATCAAAGCATTATTGGATTACACATAGAGGTAGGATTTATTAATTTTTTTCACCATAAATAACTATATTGTAGTTTTTTTATTTTAAATCCTTCTATAGGTTTTTAGGGACCCTATGGGGGTAGATCTGTGGCTTTTGTAGAGAAATAATGGGTTTCATGGAGTTTTAGAGGTTTCTCATTTATGGAAACCCTTGTACACAACATGTGGTTTCATGAACACATTCTCTTTATTCTTCCTATTTAGGGAAGATGAAGTTTTTGGCCTACATATAGTGTACTCGGGGGTACATTCTATGTAGAGGGATTCTGGGATGTGGATGAGTACGCGACTAGACGCCCCATTTTGTGGGACTTGGTCATGTAGGGTACATTACCAGTCCCCATGTGTGGTGTATGTAATGGAGGAATACATTACTAGGATAATTACATGTCCTTATACGTGGATAGGGACCCCATATGGGTTTACAAACCATATTCAAGTAGTACACCTTGTTTACATGGGGGTTTTACATTCTAAGTGGGGGTTGCGGTACACGAGTAGGTACCCATGAAGGGGTAAAGACCATGTATAAGGCCTAAATGATGTCTAATATTGAAAAGTACACACCATGTGGACTAGGGAACACAAATAGAGAGTAATTTTTGTGATACAAACTGTGTACCTAATGTAAACACTATAGAAATTTATTGGCTTCACCTATTTTTCTCGTTTTCACCCTAATGTCTGAATTAGAATTTTGTGTTGACCATTATGAGTGTTTTCTCATGTATGTAATGATGTTTTTATTATTTCTATATTTAGAGGCATTCTAGATGGTTTTTTATGGTATAAATTTTCAAGAGGTTTTCTCTGAGGTTTTGTTTAAGAATACTCATATGGATTTTGTGGGAGCTTGTTGGTGGTCCAGGATTATGGATGTTGGATATTATTGTTTAAGGTTCATTCAGACAGGACCTGGAAGAAAAAATTAATGAATATCTCTGAGTAGATCTTGTTTTTCCCATGTTTTCTATGATTGATTTCTTAAGGTTATAGTAGGTAAGGTTTAACCTTTTTGTTTGTGGATTAGAGATATCAGATATGTTAGAAGTGGTTTTCACCATGGGATGACAGTTATGGATGGGTGTGATTGAGGTTTTGATTTGATTCTGAGGTACTTTTTTAGATTCCCTTGTGGGCTAGTTTATGATAAAGTTTTATGTGGTATCCTTAGTTACCTTTTTAGAATGATAGTATGATATATTTTGGATGGTGCTAAGATCTGTTGTAGGGTATTGATTTTTGAGGTGGTCATAATGACCATTATGAATGACCCTTTTGGTGGTCTTGAGCTATTAAATTAATATTAGGAACATTGTTGATTAAGGATTATGGGGAGTCTACCGAATACTATTTTGGGATGATTATAGACTAGGTATATCCTCTTATTTTGGATGATTTAGAGGAAGCCATTATAGGGTTTCCTCCAATTAATGTGTCCTTTTATCTTATTGAGGATGTTTCTATGAGTGTGCCCTAAGATCATAGGTGCAGCAGGGGATTCCTTAGTTGGATTTTTATTTATAATATGGACTGAGGGGATTTGGGACCCCTTAGTTTGATTTCACCCTATGGACGGTCATGGAGAGACCATATTTTCTATTTTGTTTGGATGCTAAAATCCAGAGTGCTCAGATAGGCGTTGTTCAATTTTTTCTATGAATGGATCAACACTGCTAGATTAGCTATTTGGATGATGACTTCAAGGTTAGATCATCTCACAATCATTTTGGACATTGTCCATGATTTTTTAGGAAGTTTCTGCTTAGGACTATTGTTTGATGAGGAGGGCCTTGGGATATCATGGATCTTGCATTTTCTCTAAGTTTTGATCTAGTTCCCTCATCGAATATATAGCTATTTTTATATGGGAATAAGGAGCTAATGGAAAGTCTATATGATTTCACTCAAATAGTCAAATATTCACTCTAGATAGAAGTTATTTTCCTTGGAAGATTTTGTGCTCCTAGCCTTGTGTATAGAGACACTATATAGTGAACCCATCATGTCCATGTGGATGGAGTATATCGGGATGTGTATCTAGTGGATCCATGGTAGAGCCCTAGTTATTCTGGAGGAATTTTGGGATATGAATGATATTTCATGTATAGAGGGGAGGTTCTATTTCTAGTTCCAATTTTTCTATCAGAGTCCTAGATCCTGGTTAATTCACTTTTTGGTTTTGTATTTCAATGTTTATGCACCGGGGTATAAAAATCATGCATTTTCATTTAGGCGTGTTGTAGCTCTTGTGTAGATCTAGTGGATGTGACAGTTTTTGTGCGTGGTTGGGTGAGCCGCATTCTATAAATTCTATACAAGGGGCCGGATTTGGGGGTATATTTAACTTGGGTGTCAGCAAAAAATGAACAATATTCTATTTTGTTTAGTTTTCCCAAACTTTTATTCAACTGTTTTATTTATTCTAGTTACTAGTAAATGTATTCTAGTATTGGAATATCACATATACAAGAAATTTTTATGATATAAAATTAATGGTTCACTATTGGGGTGCCCTATTGGTATTTATTTCTCACCCCTATACATTCTTCTCGATGTACGTGAATACTCGATGTTGGATTTTAGGTTGGAGAATAGTTTTCACAATCGATGGTGCTAAGGTCCAATGTTGTTGGATCTAGAATCTCCACTCCTATGGAGTTACATGATAGGGATGATGAATCTTGAGAATCGTGGTGACTTGGAATATTTTTTGGATCAGTCTTGGTAGTAGAGAATGTCCTATTTAATGACATTTTTTATTTTTTAATGTGGTTGGACCAGTGGGAGACCTACTGTTTTATATTCTTCATGCTAGAGTCTATATGACTATATGAAAAATTTCATTTATCATAACATTATTTTGTTTTATATTATTTATTATATGTACATTGATTTTAATCCTTGTGTTTCAGTTTGGTTCGTTTTCCATTTTTATTTCATTGCGATCTAAGTGTATAGTCTCCAAACGGCACCTTTTAGACCCTCACCACTAGTCAGTAGCCTCTAGTATTCTGGGAGGTGTGCTTGTGTCCGTGTGGAAGGCTAGATCATGCGACGTGTCAAATCAACCCATCATGGTTCCTTACAAATTGGTATATGATATTTTTGGTTTTATGAATTGGAGATTTAGTAGATAGGTCCTATGAGAATATTTCAAAACAAGGGATGGATATCAGGCTGATTTATCATGAACAACTTTTTGAATAGGATGTATATAATTCTAGGGAATGGGATTAATGTTCTTTGATTCCATATTTAGGGTATTGTGATTTGAACTAGTGTAATCAACATGAGTTGTGTTTGTATGATTTTTTGTTATTTTTTGGCTCTTGAACCATGGGAAATAGGTACGTGTTCATACATCATTCTATACACATAGTATTTTCTGACATATTCTTATATGTGGTGTTGTCTTACTAAGGGAGGTTATATTTTTTAAAGATTCAACAACTTCATAAATTTTATTTTCTTGTATAAGTACTTGGGGGAGTTATAATTTACTAAACCTCATGTATATCCTTTCTAATGATTATAGGTCATGTGGATCATGATCATAGAGTTTATTTGGTATTGTAGATACAGTTCCTTCATAATGGGTTGCATGGAATACCATGTGGGTTGGGAATGGGATATAAGTGACATTTTGGTGGCTCGATGATGGAAATGATTCCAGTGAGATATTCGGATTGATATCAAGTTTAACTAAGTTAGTGGTTCCCCTAAAGTATAAGGTTTGGGTTCCTTGATAGGGATATGTTCTTTTCATTTTTCATCTTTCTGGTCTTGTAATGGGGACTGCATTACTGCTATAACCAATGGCTTGAGTGGTAATGATTTTTCTTCATTGGTGGGGTGTCCTAGGTCTGCTATCACAAGGGATGTGGTTTGGCATAAGGATGCCTGTTGTTTGAGAAGTGGAGTTTTGGGAGATCTCTTTATCTAGTGAATGCCTCAATAGGGTAGGATTGGTTGGACCCCTCATCCTTGTTATTTTTGTTGCACCTTGGGTAGCACAATGGGAGCATGGTCAGATGCTTGTGGGTTTGGATCGATGTTCATATAGAGAGTGCTTGTGTGGTTGATTGTGGAAAGAGGGTGATACCACTCTTTTGAAGGAGAGTATTGAGGGTGATATGTTTTTTGGAAATGACCTACATGATTAGAATGGTTATCATTTTTAGGAATGCTATCCTATTTTTTTAGGAAATGGTCCACATAATGGAAATCCCTGGTGCTTGTTAGGTGGAGATTTAAGTAAGTCCTTTTAATGGGGAGTTCACTATAAGTTTTTGGGGTCCGTGAGTTTACATTTTAATATTATTTTAGTGTGGAGTTTGCAGTGTTTCATAATGATGGTCCTGTGTGAGATATTTGTCCCTGTATAATGGATATAGCATGGTCTAGGTGGTTGGTCATTGGGAAGTGGGGTGAATATAAGGATTCTCTTATTGTGGGGAGCGTTAGATCAGTAATGGTTTTATATCTGTCATTTTGGGAGAGAGTTGGGAGCAATATTATATAAGCCATTGGATGGTCGATATTGTGACAGTTGTACCAATGCTTATGTGAGATCATGGTTGTTTTGTATCTATCGTGGATTCTTGTGGTCAAGAAATGTGTTTGTATAGAGTTAGTGATGAACTGCATCATTAGGGGTTGTGAAAATCATGGTAAATTTGAACCTTTTTATTCCTAGGAGTGTTCAAGGGAAAAAATAGTAAATTATTTTAAGAGACGATCTCACATAATTATTCTAACCACTCTGTAGGTCATGAAATTTTATTTTTACTCTAGGATAATATTTTTGTGAAAAAATAGAGTATTTCGAATCGTCATGGAATAATTAATATTTAATTAAATAAAAATTAGTTTAATTCCGTATTTTTTAGTCGTATATTTTAAATAGGATATCAAAATGAGATTACTTATCCACCATTGATTCCATAATGTACGAGGTTTCCTATGAATGATAGAACATGGTGTCAGACATTAGGGTTGTGGCTGAACCCCCTTTCCTTTCCTTTTTCCCATTTATTTTTACATTATTATTCTTTTTTTTATTTCTTTTTCTCCATTGGATTACTATTAATGAAATTGGGGGATTCCCATTTAGGTTATTTGTATGAGATATGGTGAGGGAGATAAGATAGGTAGAGGGAGAAGTGGATGCCCCACCATAGAGATCAGGTTGCACCAGATCATCGTGTGGCAATAGCATATAACAGAACAGATCAAATCATCACTAGTTTCCTCCTGTTGGTAGGTCTATTTTTTCACCATAAATCACTATGATGTATTTTCATTCATGTTTTAAATAATTTTATGGGTTTTGGGGACCTTATAGGGGTCAATATATGGATTTTGTGGAGAAATGTGAGTTTCAGACCATTTCAAGGGATTGCCATTCAAGGAAACCCATATAAACAGTGTCTAGTTTTATGAACACACTCGCTGAGTTCTTCATGTTCAGAGAAAAAAAGTTATTTGGACTACACACCTTGTACAAGGGGTACATGTATTATTGTTGTCATTTAGGGTGTGTCGGATTAATTGTCTATATACCATGCATGGGGGTATATGTCCATGAAGGGTAAATGGCATGTCAACATGTGGGGTGAAAACCTTGTATTCGTATACACCCCTAAAAATTATAAGACCATGTAAATTTTGAGGGACCCCATGTGACGGTACACACCATTTACATGGGGTAATTTATATGTACTCAGGAATTTTACACACCGAGTGGGGGGATGAGGTACACAGGATCGCACACATGCAGGGGGACATGCCATGTACAAGGCATAAAAACCTTGTAATTTGGAGAAGTAAATGTGGAGTGGCCTAAGGAACATGGACCAGGTGATCTTTTTAGGTTACATTCAATGTTCCCTATGTACATGTTGTGTACTTTTCTTGTCTTTGTCCATTTTTTTATTTTACCACACTAATGCTACAATTAGACTTGTGTGTAGTCCATTCTAAGAGTTTTTGCATGTATTTCATGAAGGTGTTATCCTTTCTATAATTAAAAGTCGCCTGGATTGTGTTTTGGATGTTCATGTGTTTTAAGAACGTTTTCTTTGAGGTTTGGTTTCAAAATCCTCATGTGGGTTAGATATGAGATATTAAGACCTTTTATTTTTATACATGTATATTACATCATTTTTTTAGAATATTTATTACATTAAATAAATATATGCTCGAAAATTACAATACCTTAGTACCATTGGAAACATGGAAACCTAAAAATTGGCCCATATGTGAGCTAAATCATCACCCACTTTGTTATTCATAACTTATTACCCTTCTTAGACATATCATACATAATAAATATCTTCAAAACCTGGGGAAAGGAAACATAATAAAGGGTTTTCTCAGATACCCTTTAAGGGTAAACAAGGTAGATATATAAGAAAACATGAAAATAAGGGTATGATAATATGAGCATAACATTTTAAAAACATACCCTATATAGAGAATATCATAAAAATGATTCGTTTAATAATTAGTTGTAGTTCGTAAGGCATGTTTCATAAAAGAATCAAAGAATAATATCCCAAAGATTATAAAATTGACATAAGACATATAATTTTTGGCATACACAAAATCATAGAAAATAATTCTATATTAGTCAAGGCTCACTACCAAGACCATCATTTCAGAAAAATTACATTACCAAACTAGGTTCACTCTCCGTTATAGACCTGTATTACTAAACCCATTTCACTTTATATTCTAGCCCTATATTTTTAAACTTGGTTCACTTCCTGTTCTAGTCTAATATTACAGAACCAAGTTCACTTAATTTTCCAATCCTGTATATCTCATGAGATTTAAATCATTACCCAATGAATCAGAATGAGATATAGGTCTCATACTTCACATAATGAAAACATAAATATGTGTTCGATAAGATCATAATGATTCACCATATCATAACACATGAAATGAAATGGGTATAATAATAATTTCATCATATCATTACACTACTAGAATTAGAGGATGTATCAATAGATCTATAGCTATTGGAAATAAGGGCCATGGATATAGATAATTTACTGCCAAGACATTTTCAATGGCCAGAGGAGTATCCCACCCCACTCCAATTTACCCTAACCCTCACGCCCCTCCTCACTACCTTTATCTTCTAACGTTTCCACAATATTTCTCCTCCTCACACTCCTTATCCTCCTCGTAACCCTCCCAATCCTACCAATTTAACAATGCTCCTCCTAATTTCACCCCTACGCATCATCATGATCATCCTCCAACGTGGCCACCCCACCTCCCAACCAACACTACTCTGACACGGACTCCCCACCTCCTCCTCCAATGTGGATGTGAGGTTGGGCCAACACGGAGTCCCCACCTCCTCCTCCGGAATACCTCTAATATAGCCACCCCACTTAACTGTGATCCTCCTTCTCCAATGTGACTCTGACATGGCTTAGAAATGGCCACTCCACCTTTATCCATTCTTTCCTTCCTATAAAGTAGAAGTTACTACATTTTTACCATTGACCTATATCAGAGATACTACTCACTAGAATTATATCCCCCACAACCTCAAGGTGAATTTTATTGAATAACATGTGGGTTGAGTATTATTTCACCATTTTGTGCTCATTTTATTTTTCATTCTTTACTTTATAGAAATAAATAACGCATACAACACCATATAAACTCCATCACAACGATGGGACTCAAGATTTGATTTCTACTAAGGAAATTATTGAAAAAATTACACAAAATCATGGATAATTTAGTGGATAATTTTTAGATAAGATCAAGATAATATACTATGAAATCAAAGGATTTTTAAATATTGAATGGTTTTTCTTTCAATTATTTATGTCATTTTATAGTCCTCAAAATATGATTGGATATTGTAGTTTCACCTTGTGTTTTCTCTTCCTCAGAGTGGACATTAAGAAAACACATATGATGAGTCCCTATACGATGAATAAGAAAATCAAATATGCTGAGGTGTGTGGTTATTTGGCTATTAAATGGATAACAATTAAAGTTTTCTTACCCTTATATGACCCAAAATCGTGGTAGGATTGGATTTTGATGGATGAGGCTAGTTAAGATATATTTTTAGGCATGATTAGAATTGAATGATCAAAAACATATTTTGGTGGGTTTATTATGCCTTGTTTTTTTAGGATTTATCATATTCAATATATAGTTTTAAAATATAATAAGGATTAGATTTTGATGGGCAGGGAAAGGTAAGTGGAATGGTTTGACATGCTTTATTTTCTTAAATCAATTTTTTTTGAGTTTCTTATTAATTGATATTTATGAATAAGAACCCTATTAATTTGATTTTTGGTAGGATCTACATATTTTTTAATTTAGTTTCCATCCTATCATCATTGTTTTTTAAAATTGTTTTAATTCTTGTATATATCTATAATAGGATCAAGTAAATATGTGATTCGTTTTTGATCTTTTATATAAATTTTTATTTTGGGAACCATTATTGAATTTTTAAAGTTGAATAATCCTATCATATATGAAATTATGTAGCCTTTCAAAACAAATTAATTCAATAAGGTGATGTTTTGATGAATAGATTATTTAAGCTATAAATTATTCTAGAGTGCGAAAAGATAAAATCTCACTTAGAAAGGTCTTTAGTTATGATATCATATTTTAATAGACATTTACATGAATTCAAGTGATACTTTATGGACAGGATATATATTTTCAAAAAATTCAATGTTACTGAAGGCTTGAAAAATGCCTACTCATTAATAATTATCATAGTGATATTTTTTTTTTCATTTTTAACATATTCTTAATGGTTTTTTAAATTTCATTTAGTTGTCCTGTTACAAGCTTGAGATTTTTGTTGAATGGGTTATTTGATTTGATACTCAACCAATCCTTTTTAAGTTTGTATTCTATCCTTACAGGGGTTGAATATTTATTTATTCTCACCTACATTTACACTTCAATTTAGTGTGTCAATGAGTTTTATTCCCTAAAAAGTATCTTAGCTGACTCTACCTGTAGTCATATTAATGGGGTTTTTTTAAAGCAATGCTACTAGTTTATTTTAAGAACATAAAGAATCTGTATACTTATACCATGTTTTGAGAGTCTGGCTATTATTGAACACAAATTCTGATTAGAAATTTCATTTTTTCTACTTTCTATCAAATAAATTTCTTGGTTCTATTTCTGTCTGTTTTAATATCCATTAAATTGTTTTTTTATTTTTATGTAGATTTGATAATTGTGTTCGGGGGATGCATTATTAATTCAAGAGTAAAACATTTTTAAGATTCTAATGATTATTCGACTAGGATATATAATATTAATGAATAATTATAGAGAATCCACAAGATCCATAAGGTGGAAAGGAAACATTAATATGAAGGTGATAGATGACTATAGTTTTAGTGTAGATAAATCTTTTAGAAATTCATTGGGAAGTGATAATAGTCATAAGATAATTGATTTATATTCTGTAATTCCAAAATTTCAATCATGTATTCTCACTATTGTAATGACACATTAACTTACTAATTATTATATAGAGTTTTTTTTTCAATTAATTTTAAATGATTAGTATGATACTACATTATTTGATGAAAATTATGAATATGTGACTACCCTTAAAAAATGATATAATATTTAATGAAAAATATTACCAATATATAGTTGATCATTATATGGAAAATGAAAGTGTTTCAAAACATAATTCTGAGAAGAATTTAATTTTTTTCCATCCTCTAATGATTTGAACAAAGTTGTAAATCATAATTCCAAAGTTTGGATTATTAATAACATTTTTTTATAATTTAATTTCGATAAGGGATACTTTTGATAACCCTCTATGATATTTGTAACCATCTATTAAATCCTCACTTGTTAGGGAGATATCTTCTCATATGTCAAATTATGAGACTAACTATATTTTTTTAAAGAGTCCACCTTTTTCACTAAATTTAAAATTGGAGGTAACCAGAAGAATCATCACTCATTATTCAATCAATTGTATCCTTTAGTGTATACATTTAAAAATAACTTATAAATGTTTAACATTAATGAAAAAGAATAGTTTTAAGTATAATTGGTTTATTTAAAATATTTTTTGTCCTATAATGTTTGGATAATAGACTATTGATTTATTGTTAAGAAGGGATAATTAGTATTAGGAACTGAAGAATATGGTATATAGCTTGTTTTACTGGTACCATTATTTTAAGAATAAGAATACTTTGTGATATTATAAATTAGTGAATTTCAAGAATATTTTCTCACATCAGATGTAATTATATAATGGATTAAAAAAAATATATGAAATATATTCCTTCCTTTCATTTTAAAATATACAAATATGGCACATAGAAACTAGGTATGATCATTTTCAAGTATGCATGTAGTCTTTATTGATATATATTCTCTTGATATATAAAAACCCCCTGATGAAATGATGTGGATAGACATTGTAAACATTAAAATATGAAAAAACATTCCGAAAGTATTACACATATTTGATAATAACATTAAATGAATGTCATTGAAGGTATAATGCACATGTTTTATAATTGCATATTATAGATGAGTTTTTTAATATATATAACAACAAATAATATTTTTTAGGTGGAATTTACTTCATGTTCTTATCGTATATAGTTTCTCAATAAGATCCCCTCACTGTTTTTTTGATTTATTTTTATTTAAACTTAAATTTATACAGACATTATTCAGTAATCCCTAATCTTTTTGATATATTCTTATTCAATGTTTTGATTATATTTATGATGATAATTTGAGGTTATTAATTGGTTGTGCCTATGTATTTGGTTTGTTCATACATGGTGCCACATCATTTCACTATGGTTTTAATCTTTTTTAAATAACGATTCATATTACTCTTGCTTAATTCTTCAATTATTATTTTTGAAATTTTATAATGAGACTCTGGAATCCATAGAAATTATGATCTCTATAATTTATCCATATAAATATCCCTTCAATAGGGTAACATAACCTCTAAATCATCATATTTCAATAAGAATCCCCTAATCCTGTTATACCATAATTTAGTAAAATGAAAAACTTCACCAGAAATCACCGAACCAAGTCTATATTCTCATAGACACTCAAACAAGACCTCATAAACTATTATAACTGAAAAAGGAAGAAATAAATACTTTCGGTTTTCTTGTTTCATACATAAGTTAATCATTTATGAAAGAACACTATTTCCATCATTCATTAAATTAGAAGTCAAATATTTTTACACAAGAATTTAATATTTATGGACATCCTACCATCATACCAAGGTGATTTACAATATCTTATAAAAATACATCCTAGTGATAACTTCTGAGGAATAATGAAATTTCCTTATTTTGATCCACCTTTGACTCTTTTGTTCCACCACTGTTCCATAGGACACTAGGGAATGAATTTGAATTAACATCACCATAATACCCTAACATAATAAAAAATACCTTTTATTTTCACCTTTTTTGACCACTGATCTCATGAAAACCAATCATAATATACCATCATCCAAGAAAGCTATCATTGGTGGAGTCAATCACTATCGCTGTACTAAATATTCTGAAACATAATTCAGAGTTTCTCTTTTGGATTTATTATTAAAATACAAATTGGTAGTCATAATTACAAACAGCATTCAACTTGATGATTTCATATAGGAATATAGGGAAACCTCTACTCGATAAGTAAACCAATTTGTCACATACCTTACTATTGTGTCTCCAATTATCACTCTTTTGAAAAAGTATCCCTTATCCTAGAGATCCTATGAGATATAAAATGATTTGAAATAATCTCTAAATGAATTTCCTTGATATTATTCATATACTTGTTATATTGGGTTTAAATTATTTAAAACATATTATTTTTAGTAGATCATGTGTTAATATTAAAATTTTATAGTTTTTACATAATATAGAGTATAATTGATCAATGAATTATGTATTTATATTTGATTATTTAATTTTATCATTGGAATTATTAGAAAATAATTACACTTAATTCTTGTGTTTAATTATTATTTTAGGTTATTTTATGTTTTTTCAATGGAATTTAAGAAGTTATTTGAAATTTGGGGTTTCTTGAAATGTTGCAGATTACCCATTTGGGCTAGACATATAAAAATTACTCATCCCATAACATACTATCTAGCTATACAGTTGATCCATCGATTATAAGTAAAAATAATATTGGACATGTGAAAAATGAAAACAAAGATTGAAGTAACCCCACATTCATGATGATTGACCAAATGGTGGAACCTACTATGATGTGTACACACTGACCAACTGAAGAAGAACTTGATCTACATTGGCTAATGTAAAGTGACTATATGACCATCCAATATAATGCAAGATGCACCTACCTCATAATCACTTTTTTATTTTATGGTAAACCCATCAATTTTAAAAAAGACAACATATAATTATCATGCATAGTTTACATGCATTCTTTGATTGAATTTTTCAAACTACAATTTATAATTTGACCATCCATGTAAGCATGAATTCCATTGATAAGAGGTTTCCACTTGGATCTTTACATGCATAATATTTTCATCATCCCTGGTTAAGGAGGGTCATGATTTTTATGGAGGATAAAATCATTATATAAGTCCATTTTTCTGCAGCTAAAAGACTCATGAAGGAGAGGATTGTCCATATAAGGTTGAGTGAGGGTTTATTTGTGTTGCTTATTGTCCATATTGACTAGTTTAGTATGCATTTTTCTGAAGTTCATCAATGATTTTTATGCAAAATAGGAGGCTAGATGGGTCTGTTTTTGATTTAAACCATGAGATCAATGTTTCTTCTATAAATATAGTCTCTAATTATCATATGTTATTGTCTGTGCTACCAATTGGGAGCTGGAAACAATCTAGGTTATTGATTTATACTAACTTTTATTTTTGGAACTATTGGTGCGCATTTGTTACATCCTGTGTTATAAATAATTACATCATTTTTGAGTAGTTGGGGTTTGGATTAGTGGTAAGCACCACATAAATCTACATGAAAAATGGGGGTTCAAAACCCATGGGGCGTAGGTACTGTAGCAACACTGTAGCGTTACTGTAACAGTTGATATACTATTACAATAGTGGAACTATAGCAGCGGCAGGGGAACTGTAGCTGCGGAAGGTACTGTGCGGTACTGTAGTAGCATGGGAACTGTAGAAGTACTATTCATAGAATGGGTCTTGGGCCTAAAATTTAGGCCTACAGGCTATGTAATGGGCTAAATGCCCACTGGGTCGACGGGCTATGTAATGGGTCTCCCTCTACCCAATTAAATTGGTCTTTTCTTTTCTTTAATAACAAAAATGAGGCTTTGACCCCATCCTTTAAAAAAAATTACTACTTTTTTGATCGGGAATCTTTCATACCTAATATTTTTACCAGATTCTTAAATATATTCGACAATAGAAATATTGATATTTTATTTTTGGTAGTTTTATTTGTAGTTCATCTGGAAAGATATTTTTTACCCTGATAGATATTATGTAAATAGACATATGATTTCTTTTATTATTGTGTTTTTGACTTGTTGCTTCTATGGTTCATGAACAAGCATTATAATATATATCATTATATTTTTATTGTATTATGATAGTGCACAAAATCTCTCTTAGATTACTCACTTTTTTTATTAATTTTTATATGTTCTTTCATTGATTAATTATGTCATTCATTTGACATTATGTTTTATGATGATTTCCTTATTAATAAGGACTTGACTTATGAATTCAATTATAGGCACTATGAGCTATGGATTTTCTTATATTTCTTTGGATTAACTGTTATTTCTTTTTTCTCCCTTAAATTTTTCAAAAATATTTATTATTCCTCTAAATCACATGAATTTTTTATTTTTTCGGCACTAGTACTGCAACTTTTGTGGGGTTGGTTTGATCATATATATACAACATTACATCCAAGCCACGATGTCATTTTGGAAATAGATCCTTAAGATGGTCAGAATGATTGGAGTCTAAAAATATATAACTTTATTTATTTTATATCTCTATGAATTTTAAAATATCTATCCGGTATCAACCCCTACCTTTCTCTTGGTAATTTTCATCAATCATTAGTACATTCAAAGAATGCTCTATAGATCTTTTTTTTTTCATTATTAATAATGTTTCCATGTATTGATTTTTACTGTTATTTTCCGATGGCTAATGGATGTAGATCATATCCTTTTAATGTGGATGTTCTCAGAAATATAAGGTTCTTATTTTCCAATAAGATCGTGAAACAAACTAAGGCTATTGAATAGTCGATTGTAAACAAAATAATCCAATGATTATCTTTTCACCTTTAAATCATCTATGAGATCATGTTTCTTTGGACATGAAATTGAATAATTTTTTTTGTAATTGTATCTGTTAAAACCCTATGGATTAACACAAGGGAAATTTAAGAAATTATTTAACCTCCTATAATAATATATTATTCTCAATTTCACTTTTATAAAAAATTAATATTTAAAATTTTTGAAAGACCTCACTCTAGAACATGTTTACTTATCTTTTATATTTTATATATTTTTTTACGCTTATAATAGTGGTTGATGGAATTATTATTTGGAGTGGTTTTTTCTTTACAAGGTATTAATTTTTCATAAATGTCCCAAATAAGATCAATAGTAAGGATTTATAAATATTCCTTCTATATTTTATCTTCAAGTTCTTTGGAGACTTTTATAATGAACCACTAAATTTATTTTGTTATAGGAATAATAACAGATATAGGTAAGCTAATCTAAGGAAACAAGAAAGGAAATTTTTTAATGTGATATTGAAGTTAATTTATTGTGGATAGTATAACAAAAATGAACATATCTCTATGACAGTAGTCTATGACACTTCAATATTTTCTTATGTGGATCACTCTTTGGTTTTTCCATTTTTTTGAATATAGTTTCCACATGGATCTTGAGAAGGATATTAATACTTATTACATATTTAATTATTGTATATTTAAATTATTTTTCATGATATTTTAAAACCATATGTTGGAAATCATAGCCAGGTAACTCATACAGTTGCATTGATGATTGGCTCCTTAAAATACAAAAAAATCTACCATCAGTACCTTGAAAGACTCAATTGTGGATTGATTTATTTCATATTTCAATATTTGTTCCTTGGTGATTGTGAAAGTTTTCTTTCCTTTAACCTATTTTTTTATAACATAATTTCTCATATATTACAATGACTCACCAATTGAAAACTACCGTAACAACAATGGCCTTTTCTAGGAGATCACATTTCATCTCTTATATAATTCTTGTGCAATGTTGGGTAATTATGTTGTTAGTGATGTATACATTGATCTCTTGACAATTTAATTATCCAATGCCTTTCTCAGTATGTATTCCAATGATCCTCCAAAAACATTCGTAACCATAAAATTGAATGGTTCTATATTTTACAATTAAATAACTATCTTTCATATGAAACATGATATATGTGGTTTTACATGGAGAATAAAACTTATTTTTAATTTGGTAATTATTACAAATAGCTATCCTTGAATATGAAAATGATGGTTCATAATTCATGATAATGATCTAAATTTCGAAAAGTATGGATTAGTTCGTTTGTTTTCAATTTTCTTTACATTTTATACTTGAATCAAAAGAGTGTTATGTTAGTGTTCATGCCTCTCTTTTTTCTATATTATAAAAATTATATCTTCATTTCTACAATAGTTTGTGTATTATTCTAATTTTTAATTGTGAATTGTATAGTTATTAAGTATTTTAGGGTATTTCAGTAGTCAAGGGCTATAGAGATCATCGATTTAAGTAAAATTCCTAGTTGAGGATGGTCCTTATTATTTTCTCATGCTTCAAATCCTTCTGAGGAATCTCTAAAAAAGTCACTATATTCTGGTATGTCCTTTAATTTCAGGATTTTCAATGTAGTGGAATCATCAATCCATTTTTCTTCTTTTATTTAAGATGATTTAGTATTGTAAAATCTATATTATTACCTAAAGTGCATACAATGTGTCCATTTGTATGACTATTGTAATTTATATTTTTTACACTATATTAAACATAATAATAAGGATTTTGTACACCCAATATTCCCCACTATTGTTCTATATTTTTTATACTTTTTGAAGACACCATGATAAAATTTAACATTATATTTGATAGAATTTGAATAAAAATTAAAATTATTTAAAGAAAAATATTCATCCTTGTGGTATTACTGTGGTTTGAATACTTTGTTGTCTGTGAGTTAATGTAAACCCATAAGAGGTTGTTATTAAACTTATTAGACCTATCTTGTTATCTTTTTGATCCATTATTAAAGGATCACATGTTACTAGATTTTCTGGAAGAGGAATTTCCAATGATTTTATCTTGAAACAAAGGATGAGTTATTGTTTTCTGCTAGTTCGTGAGCTTGAGGTGGAGTGGATTTTTTTTTTCGTGCAGTTTCTTGGACTTCCCTAGAGGATTTTAGATATTTTTTATACTAATAACATCGGTAGGTTATGGTTATATGTATTTATTTTATGTTAACCACTATAAATTGGAGTTTGGAAAAATGACGTTTGGTGTTCTATATGAGATTTAGCAGGGTCAAAACCTATTGTATTTTTTTGGAAATTGGAGGATATGAACATGTTAGAAAACCGTGGAAGTAAACATTGTTTTTTTGGAAACAAGAAGCTCTATCCATGGTTACCACCATAGAAATAGACCTATATCCACGATTTTAAATAGTGGATATATGTCAGTGTGGCAGAATCTATAGCCATGGCTTCTAATCGTGGCAATAAGTGTACATACACAGTGGCAATCATGGCTGTATTCATTGCCCTATATCCAAACCAATAAGATCCATGGTTCAAAAAACCGTGGATATTACCTTGAGAAACAATTTATTTACCTATAGCCATGGTCTAAAACCATGACTATAGGCTGAATTTATAGTAGTGTAACCTTTTGAAAATAGATAGGTTTCGTAATCATTTAATCATAACATCACCCATGAAAAGAATAGGGTTTAAAAATAATTTTATCATGGTATCACCCATTGAATAGAATCAAGTTTCTTAATCATTATTCCATAATTACAAAAACCATTTAAGGAAAGAATATGATTGGTATTCTTGGATCATATTCCCAGTAAGGAATATATAACACCTAAAAATGAAATCTCAGATGGAAAATAATTTTTACATACAATTTAAAAAAATTCATGTATAAAATATCATTTCTAATTTTAAAACACTTTTCATAACATATTTTTTTTAAATCACTTTCATTTAAAATAACCATAAAAAATTACAATGTAATCTTTATTAATCATTGAAATAATTTGTTCAAAAAAAATTAAAAATTAAAAAGAAAGAATGTAAAATCACTGAAAACGCTTTTTAAAATATAAAAAAATTTCAAAATAATTTTCCTTGAGAATCATCATAAAATAATCTTTAAAAATATTTTTGATTTTAAAAAACATAGTTTTGGAAGAAAATAGATTTCTGACTAAAGAGAGATATAATGTTGGATTTTCATAAAAATATTTTCTTAATTATCTTGAGTATCATAGAGTTTAAAAATGGAACCATTAAATGAAGATATAATGAATAAAAATAGGATATAAAATATTCTAATAATTATTTATAGTTAGATCATGAGATTTCTACATCAGAGACTTAATCATAAATAATCCTGATAAATAATGACATTGTAACATAAAATCATTATAACCTTGGTGTACTTGAATCATAATACCTATGAAGTAATAACATAACATTGTACTAATAATATTAAAAGAATAAATAAATTATTGATATTAAATGTAAACAGATATTTATATACACTGTTTGAATGAATATAGGTGGATTACGTAACATACATCTCAAAGAGGAAAATTGAGACAAACACCCCATACAGTTTTGGTAACTTTTGAATCGTAAAACTGATGAAAGTGAAATACTCAATTGGATATCTAACTACAAATAATTTTAATTAAAATCATCTTAAAAAAAATCATGGGAATTTTTTACACCACATATAATAAATATTTTTTGAATATATAGTTTCTCTTACAAAAGTAAAAATTTAGACCGAAATTCATTACCTTATGTCTTGACTTCTACCGTACATATTCAAACCTCCTATAAAATTAATATACTTTTATTATAAATTATTTAAATAATAATATTAATATATATCGTACTATATATTATTTTCTTATAAAATTTTATTTCCTGTTTATTAGTAATTCCATGTAAACGTTACGTTTCAGGTAACAACCACTTTATTTTTCGTAAAGGTATTCCTTCATTATATTTTCTGTTAACATAACTTAATCATTATTTCAATATTTACAAAATGATAAATATGATATAAATATCATATATATTTAGTATCTATGTAATTATAATAGTATATAAAAGATATAAATAAGAAATTAAATACACCATTCATAGAGACTGTAGGATATACGTACGCAGGAAGGTTGTATCCATTTTATTACTAGATTAAAAGAAATAAAATTATATGATAAATCATCATTAAAAAATTATTTTTATTTAATATATTTTAAATATTTTTATTAATCAAACATTTGATACATTCAATTTAATGCATTAATGAATCACAATGCTTCGCGATGCAGCCGTTCGCCATACACACGAACAGCATTATCATATTCCCACAAAAAGTAAAGTATGAAGGTATGTGTGATTAAACAATTAAATAAACATAATAAAATAATAAAATAATATAGATCATATATAAATAGTAAATCTATCATTATGGCCTTATTTGATAGGTTGTAATGGAATAATGAATGAAATCAGTTCACAAGGCGGTAGTCCGCCATAGACACGAACGATGATTTCGTAACCCATTTGATGGAAGTGGGTATGATGTAATGTCATGAAATTATCATATAAAAAATTTAGTTATATGAAGGATAATTTTTGTTTTATATAATACTGATATTAAAAAAATTAATGTTGTTTGAGGAATAAATAAAACAAAAATGTTCACTGATCAGCTTTACAACTTCTTCAAGTATCCTCTTTAGGTTTGCACTTAATGCAATTCTATGATGGATTTATATCAAAATATGGTTTCTTGGATTAGGTTAGGAAAGTTTAGAGGAGATTTTGGAAGGGATATTCTGAACCCAAGAGGTGTGATTTTGTGAATAATGGAGGAGAGGGGGTGGCCTTTTATAAGTTAGGTGAGTAGAAAACTCTTAATTTGTTGAAAGAGAGAATTCCACAAATTTTTATCATAAGGAAAAATGGTAATTTTTTTTTCAAATTATAACACTAGAGATGATAATTTTTAAACATGTCAGACCAATAGTTATTTGACCAGTATGTATGTAAATTTGGTAGTTTTATTTTTATTTTAACCCATCGGTAAACTCATTTTTACCATAATCATAGAAATTAATTTTTTCTGCATTCACAATTAATTTTCTTGAAAAAATAATTTGGAATTTCTATAAAATATAAATCATTCTGATTCCATATATGGAATAAATTTTTATAAATTAAATTATAATAATTGTAAAAATATTAATTTTAAATTAATCCCAAAGACGTGGTGAGAAAGTAGGTTTTTAAAGGGAAAATTATCAAACTTTTACATGGTTTTTGTATCCAATATCATTGTGTAATTGATTGATATGAAATAAATGTGATTAATATATGTATATTTAAAATAATTAAACTTTAAAACCAATCAAAAATATAATTTAACTTTGTAAATAAATTAATCAAAAATATTGTTTTCAATTAAAATTCAATATTTTTCTCTATTCATAAAAAAATCTTTTTTAAAAAATCTTGAAAATTAAGCATAATCTAATTTTGAAATTAATATCTAAAAAACAAATTTTAATCTATCAATTTAAATTTCTAAAATTTCTACAATATAATTTTATTATTTTTCAAAAATGTACTAAAAATATTTTTGTAGAAATTGAATTTTAAAAACATATAAAGTAATTGTCAAAAATTATATATGTTATTATCAATATGTTTTTATCAATATGTTTTCATTATATAAAACTATAATATATAATATTTAAAAATTCATTATTACTATTCATATTACTAATTTTGATGGCTAGGTTATAATTGTCACTTTTTAAAAATATATCCTTGGTTTGTTAAAACTCAGTGTCCCGTGCAACATAAGCTAAGATAGTGTTGGGTATAACGAAAGATTGACTTGGCATTGTGTATAATGAAATCCATGAAATAAATTTAATTTATTCAAAAATATTCATAATAAACATGGGGTGTTACATTCTACCACCTTTAAATTAATTTCACCCTCAAAATTCATCACTGTGATAAACAATTGTGGATACTTAAGACTCATCATATCCTCAAATTCCCATGTAGAATCCTAAACTGATGGATTCACTAAAAACTATTGACCAGTTGAGTGGCCTTGTTTGATTGAACATTATTTGTACAATCCAGAATCTCCACTATTTACTCTTCAAACGAAATATCTTGTTCCATCGGTTTGACCTATGAGTTCAGTATATGTGAAGGGTCATATATATACATTCTCATGAGATCTACATTGATAGAATCATGGAATTGATAGAGGTTATGTGGAAGCACCAAGTAATAGGACATCATCCCAATAAGTTCAAAGAATTTCAAAGTGACTGAAAAACCTAGGGCTTAGTTTTCCTTTTTTCCATAATCTCAAATCCTTATTCCATGGATAAATTCTTAGAAACAACTTATCACCAAATTCAAATTATATATCACATCAATGATTATCAATATAAATTTTCTACTGACTTTCATATCCCTTGATATTTTTCATAAATAATTTAACCTTCTATTCAATTTCATTAGCTATCCAGGCCCCAATATCTTTCTTTCTCCAAATTCATTATATTATATTTTATCTCTACATTTATTTCTATATAGGGATTCATAAAGAGCCATATAAATTCTAGAGTGAAATATACTATTATAGGAAAACTCAAGTAGAGGAATTTATAATTAAAACAACCTTTTAAATCGAAATAACAAGATCTCATTATATCCTCTAGGGTTTGAATTTTTATTTCATGGTGTCCATATGTTTGAGGATGATATACAACACTAAAACTCAAATCTGTATCAAAAGATTCTCCAAAACGTTGAGTAAATCCTTTGATCCTAATTATATATAATGGAATGTGGTTCTCCATGAAAACTTACCACTTCATTAATGTATATCTTGTTAAGATGAGATGAAGATAAGTCTTCTCTGATAGTGATGAAGTGTGTTGACTTAGTTGGGTTATTAACTGTAAACCATAATGGATTATTCCATTTAGAGTTTTTTGGGAGTCCAATGAAAAAATCCATAGTGTGGTCCTAACATTATTATTATGGTATGGGTAATGGATGAAAAATACCCTTAGAATTTTGTCTTTTATACTTAACTTATTTAAATACCAAGCACTGAGATATAGACTCTATGATATATCTCTTCATTCCATCCTACCTAAAGTATTATTTAAAATATCTATAATTATTATTACTTCTAGGATGAATAGAGAATAAAAACCTATGATCTTACTATGAAAAATCCTTTATTATGTTTTGTATGTAAGGAACACATAAAAAATTTAGGATCCTTATTATTCAATCATGATCAAGCTTAAACTATTGAACATTTCAAACCCAATTTTGTAGTATTATATCTTCCTTTTGCGACTCTTTAATATTATCTTGGATAGATGGATGAATATTCAATTGATAAATATAATATTTTATCCTTACATCTAGATTTACAGATATAACCTTTTAAAATCTAAAAATATTAGATCTTTTTGGATACTCATCATAGATAAACTAACATGATCCTTTTGACTCAATGCATCAACCACATTGTTCAATTTCCTCGGGTGGGAATGGTTTGAGAAGTCATAATCCTTAATCAGATCTAACCATATTCTTTGGTTCATATTAAAATCCTTATAGGAGAATATATACTATAAACGTTTTTGATCATTATATATACCACACTTTTCACCATAAAGATAATGCCTTCATATCATTAATGACAAAAATTATCATAGCTAACTCGAAATCATGATTTGGAGAAATTATTCTCATGAAGTTTAAATTTTCAAGAGGTATAAGATATAACCATTCATAAGAACACATACTAATCACCTAATCAATTCATAAATATCGATAAAAACCCCTTATACACTAAATGGAATTATAAGCATAGGCAAACTGACTAAGCATCTCTTCAGTTCCTTGAATTTTTCCTCATATTCATTATTAAAAAGGGACTTGGATCCCTTATGAGTTAACTTTTCATAATATTAGATAATCATGATAGATTTTAAAAAAAAATATGGATAATATCATGATAAATCAAGAAAACTACAAATCTCAATCACAATGGTTGGTCTGAGGAGACATTCAATAGACTCTGTATGTGATGGATCTATTGGCATACCTTTTATTGAGATTATATAACCCAAAAAATGAAACCACTTGGAGAAAAAATTCATACTTTGCAAATTATGAATAATGTTTCTCATTCCATAGGATCATAAAAGAAATATCATGTGATATTCATTATCTTCCTTACTCCTTTATTAGAAAAGAATATTTTCTGTAAATACTAACAAAAACCAATCAATATAATCAATAATGACTATATTCATTGGATCCATGAATATAGGAAGGTCATTAGTAAGACTGAAATATGTATCTATATATTCATTATGCCCATACCTTGTAAAAAATTTCATCTTATTTATTTCCTCCATATTGACCCGCAATTGATAATATCCATAATTAAGGTTAATCAAGGAAAATTATTGAGCTCTGTGTAGTTTATCAAACAAGTCATAATTATGGATAAGATGATACTTGTTCTTAATTTTCATCTTGTGGAGATCTCTCTAATAAATTCATAGTCTTATTGATCCATGTTTATTTTCAAAAAAATAATAGGGGTACCCTAATGTGACACACTTGGCCGAATGAATCAATTATCAAGGTTTTAATAGAGATGATTAATTAGTTATTACAAATAAATATGGGACATTATATAGGTTGTATTTTAAATTGGTGTGGTGCAAGGATTGAGTTTTATTGAGAACTCAACTTTACATTTTTGTGCATGGCTGGGAAACTCTTATGAGAATACATAAACAATTCCTAAAAATAGTAATACAATTGATGTAGAGTTTCTCCCAAATTATTTGAGATAAATACCACTTATTAATGAAAATTAATAACTATATAATGGATGTAATCTACATCAAGAGTTCATAATTATCATCACATTGACTGATGATCATAGGTTAGTTTTTAATATCAAACCTAACTTCCCTTCCTTGAATATTGAAGTGGAATTTATGTAGAGAAATCCAATCCATGCATAGAATGGCATAAAATTGAATCAGATGAAGAAAAAAATGATTTTTGAGAAGTATATTCCCACCAATTTCAAAAGAAGAGAAATCACAGAATTGATACGTAATCATTTTTCCATTAGGGTATTTCAATGCTAATTCCTTATCTAATTGTTTGTGTGGAATCTTGAAACCCTTAATCAATTATTTATATATAAATGAATGGGTATTTCTAGATTCAAATAAGACATTACCAGTTATAGATTAGATGATAAGTGTGCCTTTCACTGCATTGTTTTCACACCCATCATCAGAAATAACAATCACATGAGATTTCCCTATGTGCCTCGGCTTAATAGGTTTTTTATATCCGTCATCATCATTTACCCACATTTTTGGGAATTGGTTACTATAATTTCCATTATACTTACACTTGAATAACTGAAGTATAGGAGGTGAATTATATATATCTTTCACTCTATTTGCATCATTATCTATCTTATTCCAATCACTTTGACAATCAATTGCCTGATGACCATCCCTTCCAGAATTGAAACATTTATTAGTACCCCTAATGTAATTTCCCCCATTACAATTCTAGCGCATAGAGCATAGTAGAATGTTAATAATCTAATATCCATGGATCATATATTTTTCATTGAGCTTCATCTTCCTTTTATAGTTAAAACCATGAGATTGATATGTAATTTCAACATCCATTTCCACCTTGATTGGACATCGAAAAATCTATTCATAGCTAAAAATATATCTTACAGATTACACCCTTCAAATATATGATTTTAAGCATATGAATTATCGACCAATCATAATTTCATGTAGGTTGATAATATTAGAAGTGTAAATCACATGTCCTCTAAAATCTTCCACATTGGTTACAATAGATTCCTCATCTTATTGAATTATCTCAAGGAACACTTTCTAAATTTTTATATGATGAATAAAAGGAAATTAATAAATGAAAAATAATTTATTGAACTCATCCAAATACATGGAGCCAATTTCATCTTGTTGCATGATATTATTTATAATATTCTATGATGGATCCACTTAACCTTCTAAATGGTCAATAGAAAAAAACGACTTTTTCATTTTTCAAAAATTGGAGAACAGAAAATATCATTTCAATGGTATTGTTGAGAAATAATTAGATCAATAGAACCCCTTAAAGAAGGTGTAAGTTACCATATAAATTACTCACACTAGAGAAAAAACATGATTTAACATATTTTTTTTTTAATTTTAACATCGGTTTTTAACTAATGAATACAAAGGTGACATAAAAAATAAGGTTTTCGGTGTCAGGTTTTTGAAAATCAACACCAAGGATTGAATGAGATTCATTTTCAATGTCAGTTTATCTAAGAAACCGATGACGAAAAGCACACCAGTTCATGTTTTTTGGGTCAGTTTCTCTACCAACTCAATGCCAAAATATGAACACCATGGTTTTCAACATTGGTTTCTAATATAATCCGACACCGAAAATGATTTTAAACATTTATTTATATAAGAAACTGACCCCATAAACTACTTTGTTGCATATTTTTGGAGTTTGTCTCTCTAAGAAATCAACACCAGAAATGAAAACAACACAATTTTCGGCGTCGGTTTTTATAAAAATCAAAGCTGAAAACCAATCGATATTTTAAATGATACTGCATCAATTTTTATGAAAACTGATGATGTAAGTTAAAAGTTTTTGGGGAAATTTTTAAATATTGCACCCCATAAAAATTTATAATACCTTTAAAATAAATGCAGTATGCATCTATCAAACAACAATTATGAGTTACTAAAAATATATAAAAACATGAATACTTTTAACATGTTAATCAAAAAAATTTCTATGTGTTTGTATTATAAATTAGAAGTAAATGTCACATACCTGAAACATGCAACATGATCAATTCTGGTTATCGTTGAAGCATTCATTTGATATCATTATGTTAAAAAACTATTATAAAAAAATAAATCTTCTGTGAATAGTTGTTATTAGGAAAATTTAATTATAATCAGAAACATTAGAATATACATACCATAAATCATAATCACATTTAACAAATAGTTCACAAACAAAGATAAAAAATTTCCAAGTTCATATTTCCTGTATGAATCAACATAATTGTACATCTAAAATAACATTTAATGATGTGATATTACAAAACATAATACTATTATTGAAAATATAAAGTTACTAATATGACTAATCTGATCAAAATCAGTCATTACCCAAGTTTTTATTATCTCAAACATGAATCATAGAACATAATAACCACATTAGACATGTCCTTATTAACGATGAAGCTATACATAATAAAACATTAACATGATAATGAAATTTAATATATATATATATATCAATAAATCAAAATAATATCTAATATAAATTAAAATTACCTTTACTTTCAAATAGTTTATTTCATTTGGCTTCACTATTGACAAGATTTTTTTTAAAAAAAATTCCATGACCTCCATTTTCATATATATCATCTAATAATACATATATAATCAATGATAATTAAACATAATGATCTTTTAATGAACAAATAAACTTACCTTTCTAATATGATGGAAAATTTTCTACAAACACTTCCTAATAAATAGAAAACCAATATAATGTATTTCCACATGGGTAGAACACACCTAAGATCTAATGACCCTTACAATACTGAACATCACATTTAATGGAATTGTAAAGAACATTAGTGCATAAATAAGTTTCTGTTCTTACCCATCAAGAAATGGCATTAAACAACACCTAATATTAGACACTAATAACATCTCATATATATATCCCACTCTATTATAAGTCGACACATATAGAACAAACATTGAAATGATTTCTGTATCTGTAAATCCATAAATACATGTGATATCATTTTGAGTATGTAGTGTGTGTATAAACCTAATTAAAAAAAGTAATATAGTTAGCAAAACAAAACCATCTTTATTTTAAATGAAATATCAATTTATTTAGATAGAAAACAACTGCAACATAACAAAGATGAGTTCTGAAAAATTAAACAGATCCATGATATCTTTTCTAAATATTATCAATGGATAGTCTCTTTCAGATACATTGGATGATATTTGAAACTCATTGATATTATCCAAGGAAGATGAAACATTACATAATCTTTTTATCCCATAATAAATATCAGAAGTATCTATAGTTTTTTGTTGCAGAACCTTTTGTTTTCTTTTAGGCCATTTAATTTTATTTTATATACTCCAATACAATTTTAATGTTATATAATTTTTTAAGTAATTTTTAATTAGATGTAATTAATATTAGAAAACAAATAACTCTTATGAAATTTGAGGAATAAGGATAGATGTACAAAGTAAAAATTTAGCCAAACAGTCCCCAACAATGACAACCTTCATGGTAGGGAATGGTAATAGAGCAGTAGGATCAATAATATCATGTATCAACACTCTAACCTGGCCCATATGAATTTTCTGCTGATTTACAGAATCCTAAAAAAATACATGACTCTGAGTGGTACAATAAGTACATCAGGGTCTCTTATATACAAATCACAGTATATGGTTGGGTCCAAGCAAGGCGGTGGAGGATCTAATTAGATAGGTTGGGAAGACTGGGTTGGTTGTGTAGACTATGACTATTTCATCAATTTTTCTAACATAGCCTACTACACAGATTTGTAAAATTGGTCACCCATGGACTGTTTCATATATTTTAGCTATGATTTTACGGAATCGATTTTTGGGTCTCTTGATTGTTAACTTTTATGAAAAAATTCTATCTGAATACTAACACCCACTTCATATCATCTTATGTAGCCAGGGAGTTTTGGATTTCCTACAGTAGTGGCTAATATTTCCATCCTACACTCAGGCATAAAAGTTCCCTATGTTGATTTATCCAGATGTTCATCCTGAAATGAAAAATGAAAATGGTATATTATTGTTGTTAATTTATAAATTACAAAAAATCATGAAAAATAATAATTTTTTACATACAATTCTTTCTTCAACTTCCATATATTTCTCTGTAAGATATTTTTCTATTTTTATTATTCTCTCAATTTTAAATTTCTCATAGATGGTGGGGGAGATGGAAGACCAAATTGGACCTCATCAGAACCACTAGTGGAGTGATTTCTTAGTAATTAAAACCTTTCTTCAATCATTTTTTCTCTAATAAATGATACCCTCCATGTGATAATGTATGAGGGGGTACATTCTACAATTGGATGTCTTGATTGTGTTTCTTTGACTCATATAAAATAATATGTAAACTAATAAGTAATTAGGTACTTATATAAGATATTTTAAAATATCAAATAATATAAATATCATACGAGAAATATTTCATAATGCCAAGTGTAAAACAATTTCTCCCATGTATCTTCTTATAAAAATAGATACTTAAGGCATCTGTTTTAATTTTTTTCCTTCCAAAAACATAATATTTTTGTTATTTTTTTTTAAATCCCTCAATCTAACCACCACTAATGTAAGACATCTTTTCTTAACAGCTTTTGTTTCCTCAAAATTGAATGTAATATGTAATTTCATAACATAAATATTAGTCATTTAAAATATATCATATTCAAAAAATGAGATAAAATAAATAAATTGAGATGTTTTACCTTTATGGCCTCCAAAAGATGATCTATCACCACCTTATCGAATGACATCCAATCTGTATATAAAATTCTAATCCTCCACGGGATCTGTATGATGATATAGCTAATAAACTACATTTCATTTGGTCCAGTTGCATTATTATTATCATCAGAACTAATATGTAATAGCTCATATCCACAATAAAGTGATATTTCTGGATAACGTGTAATTCCGCCTTTTCCAACTCAAGAAGTAAATTTCTAAATTATAAAAGGAGGAGACACCCCTGGTGAAGTTTCATTAGTAGACCAACAATTAATATTATTTAATTAAAAGTATGCTTTCAATAAATAATTATATTGCTGGATATTTAATAATATGAAAAATGAAAAATACCTTGGTAGAGATTCTTCTATCTCCCTATATGTGTATGTCATTATAACAAGAAAATTTAAAGTTTTTTTGTGTACCTAAATATAGTTAGACAAGTTATTAACAATAAAATCAGAAAACATAAATATGTAAGTACAAAAAGTTGAACACATGTGTATATTTAAAATTAATAATGATTTTTTTACTCTTAAACAAAATAAATATGCAAGGTGAACTATTATATATAATCATTACTTCAATAAATATATAAATATTTCAAAATTTAAATATCAATGTTTGAAAAGTTGTTCTCAAATGCATAAATTCAATAAATATATAATAATGTATGTCAGGTATTTTAATGATTTTTTAAACCATAACTATAGAATATCAATATTTAATATAAAAAATAATATAAAAAATAATTATAAAAAATAATTATAAAAAATTAAATATCCAATAGTTATTAAATAATACAATTTTTACAAATGTAATTTTAAAAAAAGAAATATAATATAAATAATCACCAGATTAATTAGGACAATAATTTAGTATTTTCATATATCCCTTTAGTTTGATCATTTCATACTGCCTGTACTATGTCTGCGTTGTAGTCATTGTTATCTAAAAATCGTGTCATAGATGGGGATGTATCATATAATACAATATCATCTTCATCTGACTCACCATCTAATGATATTATTTTCCCTTTAAAATTGTTAAACCACTGATAATTTGATGTTTCAATGACATAAAATACTTACTTTTCCTGTGTGTCCATGATAAAAGGATCTTCATTGCAATTAAATTATTTCAAATCAACTAGTTTAAACCCATATTCATCATGTTTCACACCACTATTAATTACAACCCAACTATTCATAAACAAGACGACTCAAAATTTAATATAATCAATTTCTCATATGTCTTCAAGAACTCCAAAATATATTGTTGATGAAAAAATATGGGTTTCATCTTTTGCACTCGAAAAATGAAGTGCTTCAACGATCACCAATACACCACTATTTTTAATGGTACTCTTGTCATTTAACTTCTTTGTTTAAAATGTGTACCCATTAATATCAAAACTAGACAATGTTATCACATTAAGAGATGGCCCCCCTCCAACAATTGAAATGTTTTTGATGTAGACATATCTATGTTGAATTTCACTTTGAACCATGAAACAAATGTCTTTTTATGATAAATCATCATTAAATTTTTATTTTATTTTTCAATATAATAACTTTAATTCTATAATATGTGATGATATATATAATTAAACCTCATCTGTATTGTTCAGAATATAAAAATGTGCCTGTATCACTTCATCACATGAAATGAAATTTACCTTTAAGACACAATTCCCTCTGACTTTACTATCAATTGTCATATATTGAGATATAGGGAGACCAATATGCACCACATCATATTAATAATCAGCACAGAACTCAAACATGTATTCTGATACATATTTTTGAACATTAGAGGCCTATATTCTATAATTATTTTTAGCATATGCCTTCAAAATTTCATATATCATTCATAAGGATACATCCATAGTAAAATATATAGGCCCACATATTCTTATATCACATACCAAATGAATCACCAGATGGACCAATATATCAGTAAATATAGGTGTGAAAAACATTTCTAATTGAAAATGAATAAGTGTACCTTCATTCTCCAACACATCAAACAAATTTGGATAAAAAAAAAGCTATAAATTGATTTGAAAAAATTACCTAACATGATGATAGAATTTCTAACAGCTTTCATTAGAATACCATGCAGTGCGACTGGTAGAAGTTATTACATCAATATATGACAATCATGAGATGTCATAACTATTAATTTAAAATCCTTAAATGATAATAAATTATTCACATTTTAATAATAACCAATTAGTATATTAATACTATGATGTCACTGATAAAAATTCATCTTCTTAGTCTCGATTAATGTGTGATAAGCCAAAGGTAAATATGTTTTGTTTTCATTCTTAGTGGGAGATAACATCAAATGTATTCCCATTGATATCATGTGTAATCTAGCATGAAACCCATATTTTGCCTTTCCTTTTATTTCTAACAGATTTCCAATAAAACTATCACATATGGTTTTCTCAATAGTCATAACACCGATGTTATGTTTTATCTCTAGGAATCCATAATAAGGTAGTTTGAAAATGATAGATTGTTTCTTCTAGATATTTTTTTAAGACCAAAACTTCTTTTCTTTCCATATATCGAATCAATATTTTTCACCCTGTCATAATATTATTTAACTAAAAATGGTCACAAGGGAATATTGTATTCCTATAAACTATTAAAATCATTTTTCAATCTACAATAAGGGTTGAGTCAATATGGTTTTCTTTATGACTTTTCCATTCCTTCTTGTTTTGAAAATCACAAACACCTTATCTTTAAGAAACTCTTTTTTATTCTATGCTTTGCTTTTATAAGGGAATTTTCCTTCTCTAAGTAAATTTGATCTTACCATATTTTCATTGTTCATATTTTGACTAAGTATAAAATTCGTATTAATATTTGTAACCTTGGAATCCTATAAATACATAGATTTGAGGCATTTTGTTTTAGGATCTGAATTCTGGATGAGAACTGTAATGATGTTCCACTCCGAATTCTGGATGTGAACTATAATGGAGTTACACTCCGAATTCTGGATGTGAACTATAATGAAGTTCCACTCTAAATTCTGGATTTTAACTTTAATGAAGTTCCACTCCGAATTCTGGATGGGAACTGTAATGATGTTCCACTCTGAATTCTGGATGCGAACAGTAATGAAGTTCCTCTCCGAATTCTGGATATCAACTGTAATGAAGTTACACTCCGAATTATGGATACAAACTCTCATAAAGGTTAACTCCTAATTCTGGATACAAATTCTCATATAGTTAGACTCCAAATTCAGATTACGACCTTATCTAAGTTTTGACTCCAAGTTCTCTGAATTCAGACTCCGAGCTCATATCTGTTATGACTCCAAATCTCTATGAACTCCGACTCCGAACATTGTAACTTCAGGTTCTGAATTCTGATGAAACCACACTCAGAATTTCCCTGAAGATCAGACTCCAGATTTATAAAGAATTCAGGTTCCGAATTCCTATAAAACTGAATCCAAATATCTCTTTGTTATAGACATCGAATTCTATTTTGTTTAGACTCTGAACTTTTATTTTTCTTACGCTACAAACTTTTTACTTACCATACGATTTATTAAGCTTGTTATAAAATTATGTCGTGATTTTAGTTACACATGTTTTGTTATAAAATGATGTCGTCTATTCTGTTTCTAACTAACCAGTGGTATAGTGACACTTGTACAGGTCCCTCAGAAATTTAAGGAAAATATGACCAGTGGAGGAGGGAGCCGACCGTTCCAACTGAGCCTATAAATAGGAGATCATTTGAAAGATCTCGACAACTTTGACATCAGTGTTTACAGGATGTTGAAGTGATTTCTAGATAAAGAGTCTCTTATCAACTCTCAAAGCTTCATGAGGAAAGTGTGAACAACTTATTCAAACTTTTCCTTGTGCATACGTTCTTTATGCAACTCCGATTGTTGGTGATTACAATCTAGGGCTTCCAGGGATAGGAAGACAGAGGTTCCAACACCTTGAAGTTGAGGGCTTCCTTGCTGAGGAAGACAGAGGTTCCAACTAACTTGAAGTTGAGGGCTTGCGGGGATAGCAAGACAGAGACTCCGATCTTCGTATTGAGGGCTTACCCATGTGTGGGTAAGACAGACTTTCTTGAAAGTATAAATCAAGGGACCATTATCCAAGGTTGTTGGATACCCTTCTCTTTGGGTTAAAAGATTTATATCTTGTTACTTGTTTTTGTTACATGTTTTACCACTACATTTTTTATTGTAAGGAAAGTATAAAATTCTTATATTTTGTTACACTTGCACTCTGATTAATTTAGATTCGATACCCTTTAAGGTAGAATTTCATTTTGTAAACATTGTTTAAGTTTCAATTTCCGGATCCATATTTTCGAAACCAGTTTTTCAGAATCACTTTCCAGATTTAAGCAAGTGTATAGAACTAGAAGTATGTAACTTCATACTTTGTCCCAATCTTTCTATTGGTGTTATAGGAGTTGTGAATTTCTTAGTTTAACTTTGTTAAACTTAGATATTTCGTTGTTTAAGGAAATTTTTAAAGTGTTCAATTCACCCCCCTCTTGTATATTGAGCATCTACATTGTTATTTCAATCCTACAATTGGTATCATAGGGGGTTTCTGAAATAATTATATTCACATATAATTTTTTATTGCTCAGTGTTTCATTGTTCAATATTTTTCCTTGATTTGTAATATTCTCCTTAAATCTGAACTTCTGTTATTAACAAGTTTTTTTGTAGAAAGACTCTAAGATGGCAGGAATGAATGTTGGTTCCATCAACAACCTTAATCATACAAGACCACCAATTTATGATGGTAATGATTATGAGTATTAGAGAGATCAAATGAAAACATTCATTATTAATACTGGGGTAGATAACTTTGTTATTCTTACTGTAAGTTATCAAATTCCTGATAAGGAAGTTAGTACTTTCACAATCCAAGAGAAGCATGAATATCAACTCAACTACAAGGTATGAAATACTTTACGATGTTCAATGACTAGGAACATATATAGCCAAATTTCTTTTTTGTGATGCAGCTAAATGTATATGGAATAAACATGATGTTACTCATTTTGGTACATCTAAAGTGATTGAGACAAGAAGAGCTATGCTTTGAGCTGAGTATCATGGTTTTAATTTTCCTTATTGAGAGACAATTTGTAAGGAGAAAAAAAGGTTTATTACTATCATGAATATCCTAAAATCAATGGGAGATAAACGTCTAGATGATGAAGCTCTTGTAGATAAGATTGTAGATATTATGCCCAATGAGTGAGAATCAAATAGAACATCTATTGATGAGAATATGATGGTTACTCAAATTTCCTTAGATGAGCTGTTTGGAACTCTTCTCCAACATGAAATAAGGTTGAAGAGTGATGCTGAAAACATCAAAAAGTAGAATGAGAATGGTACTATTGCTTTTATGACCACATCAAATCAGATGAAAGCTAAGACTCCTGAGAGAGTAACTAGATCCAAGTCTAAGAAGGTTTCTATTCAATCTGAATCTAGTGAGAGTGATGTCTCAGAGAACGAGTTACCTAATCTTTCTCAACGGATGAACAAGATATCTGGACAATGAAATTTCCAATCGAAGTATAAGAAGAATGAAAGGAAAGATAAAAAAGATTCAGAGGTCACATGCGATGAATGCAAGAGAAGTGGACACATAAGACCTGATTTCCCTATGCTTAAAAAGAATGAATGAAAAGAGAGGCATTCTGAAAGGAACAAGAAGAAGTTCTACAAATCCAAAACTATGAAAAATCTGAAAGCTAATACAATATGGAGTTCTAGATGTAGAGACTCTTCAGAAAGAAAATCCTCAGAATATGATTCATCAGCTCAGAAGAATATGGGATTCATTGGTAATAATTTTTTTCCACATACATGTCTTATGGCCAAGGTACGATCTGTCGAGGCTTTAACAAATTTATTTATTGATAAGAATTAATATTCTGAACATAGTACTTATAATGAAGATACTTCATCCTCATAAAATGAAGAACCTTAATATGAAGAAGTATCTTGATTTTACAAGTTACTAGAAGAAATAAATTTTAAAATGTCTATGAAATTAGATAAGGAAAATACGAGGGAAGAAATTCTTACAAAAGAGATTCTAGATCTTTCTACAGATCTTAAAGATAAAGAAGAGTTTTTTGAATTTTTTTTAAAGACTTTGAGAAATCAAATTATGATAAAGAAGAACATTTTAAAGATCATAAGAATTCTATTTTAAAGATGAAAGTTTTTGAGGAAAAATCTAACTCTAAGGAAATGATTCCTGAGGATAGGAATTTAGTCATTAGACTGAAATATGAAATATTGTCTTTTAAGAAGCTTCTTGAAAAATTCACCTCTGGGAAGGACAATTTTGACAATATGTATTCTCAAATTAAACCTAAAGGAAACACTAATGTAGTAGGTTATACTCACCAAAAACCAGTTTTCAAAAACACATATTTTGTTCCTTCTAATGCTCCTTTTTTCACTAAGTGTCAAAGTTGGGGGCATTGGAAGAAAAATTGTTCATTAAATAATGTTCAATCTCTTGGGTTTCGTAAAGCATATTTTTCTAAAAAAATGTGTATACCCAAAATTTTGTTATCTGGAAATCTCAGATCCAAACAAGTTTGGATTCTGAAAGTCTAATTCCTTTCTTACATTTAGGAAGATAAAGGAAGTACCAATAACAATACATGGTACATGGATAATGGATGTTCCCAGAATATGACTGGTAACAAAAACTATTTTTAAAATATAATCAAGATGAAAGGAGGAAAAGTAACATTCATAGATAATGCTCAGGGAGAAATTGTTGGTATAGGTAATATTGTTCTTCTTGGTAAAACATTAATTTCAAACTTTTTGTTTGTTATGGTTCATAAGCACAACCTCATTAGCATAACACAATTATGTGATGAAGGATACCTTGTGAATTTTAGGAATGATAAATTCATAGTTCACAATTCAAAGGAAGAGTTTATTATCTCTGCCCACAGGCAAGAGAATTTTTACACTTTGAACTTAGAAGACCTAAGGAGCCAAGACTTACCTTGCTTAAGTGCAGTGGAAGATAATTATTGGTTATGGCATAGAAGACTAGGTCACTATAACCTTAGAAACTTATTTAAACTTTCTAAGAAGAAACTAGTTAAGGATCTACCAGAGCATATATTTGATTCTTCTAATGTTTGTGATCCTTGTCAATATGGAAAACAACATAAATCTAGTTTTAATTCAATCGGTGAAGTCTCAACAAATCATGTGTTATAGTTATTTCACATGGATATTTTTGGTCCAACACAAACTGGAAGCATTGAGGGAAAGTATTACGTATTTGTCTTAGTTGATGATTACACTATATTTACATGGGTCTATTTTTAGCAAAGAAATCTGAAGATTTTTCTTATTTCAAAAGTTGTAGAGCCCAAGTTAAAAATGAGAAAAACCTTCCATTTAAAACTATTCATAGTGATCCTGGAGGGGAATTTCAATATTCTTATTTTGAAACTTTTTTTAGTAGAAAAGGTATTAATCACAACTTTTCAACACCTAGATCTCCTCAAAAAAATGGTGTAGTTGAAAGACGAAATATAATTATTCAAGAGATAACTAGAACCATATTGAGTGAATATTCTATAGCTAGAAATTTCTGGGATGAAGCTGTAAGTACTGGTTGTTATACTATAAATCATGTTTTGATTAGACCTTTTCTTAATAATATTCCTTATGAGTTATGGACTGGTAGAAAACCTAGACTTTCCTACTTCAAGATTTTTGGATGCAAAGTATTCATTCTGAATACTAAAGATAACTTATAAAAATTTACACCAAAATATGATGAAGGAATTTTCTTAGGCTACTCCACACTTCTAAGGATTATAAAGTTTTAAAAAAACTCACTTGTCCTGTTGAAGAAACAGTGCATGTAAAATTTGATGAATCTGATCCTTCTATTTTTAAATCATCCCAACCTACATCCTCATATGTGTCTTAAAAAACTGATTATCGACCTTTTTTAGAAGATCCATATGATAAGGAAAATGTTCCAGAATATATTTCTGAGACATTTACCCCAGAAGACATTCTACACTATGTTGATGAACATGATCTACAAAAACCAAGTCATGTGTTTCTAATAAATCATCCCAGTGATAGTATCAATGGTGATGTTAATCAACCTGTAAGGACTATAAGTTCCTTATGAAATGAAGTAGAACATCTAACATTCCATTCCCAATTGGAACCAAAAATCACTAATGAAGCTTTAGGTGATGATGATTGGATAAAAACCATGTAAGATGAACTAAATGAATTTGAAAGAAATAAAGTCTGAACCTTGGTTGAAAGACCTAAGGAAACTTCTGTTATTGTAGTAAAATGGGTCTTTAGAAATAAGTGTGATGAAAATGGAGTCATTGTTAGAAATAATTCTTGACTAGTTGCTAAATTCTATAATCTACAAGAGGTAATATACTATGAAGAAACCTATTCTCCAGTAGCTAGAGTTGAATCTATTCGTATTTTACTTGCCTTTGTAGAATTATTTAATGTAAAACTTTTTCAAATGGATTTGAACTATGATTTTCTTAATGGTTATGTTCAAGAAGATTTTTTTGTTGAACAACCTCCTGGTTTTGAAGACACAAAATATCCTGATCATGTTTTTAGACTTACTAAAGCCTTTTATGGCCTTAAACAAGCCCCATGAGCTTAGTATGATAGACTTATAGGATTTTTGCTTCCAAATAACTATGATAAGGGAAATGCATATCCAACCCTTTTTATAAATATAGATAAGAAAAATGTTTTTGTTGTTCAAATTTATGTTTATGACATTATATTTGGTTCAACTCATCAATCTTTAACTGATTCCATTGCGGATCTAATGAAATATGAGTCTGAAATGAGTATGATGGGTGAGTTAAAATTTTTCCTTGGTTTTCAAATTTCTCAAATTCAAGAAGGAATCTACATATCCCAACATAAGTATATTAAATATCTTCTTAAAAAGGATGGTTATGAAAACACTAAAAGTATTAGTACTCTTATTGGTACCTCAAACACACTTGATCTTAATGATTCTAGGAAACCAGTAGATCAAACATCTTTTAGAGGTATGATAGGAAGCCTACTATACTTAAAAGCTAGTCGACCAGACATGATGTTTTTAGTATGTTTATGTGCCGGATATCAATCCAATCCTAAAGAATATCATTTAATGGCATTGAAAAGAATATTTCGCTACTTATAGGGAACCGCGAATCTAGGAATATTATATACTTCTGGAAATGATTTTGTTTTAAAGATTTTTTCAGATGTTGACTTTGGTGGTTGTAGAATGGATAGAAAGAGTACATCCGGAACATTTCATTTCTATGGAGATTCATTAGTTTCTTGGTCCTACAAGAAGAAACACTTAGTAGCACTCTTCACTGCTGAAGCTGAATATATAGCAGCTGGAAGTTGTTGTGCTCAAGTGTTATGGATGCAACACACACTCACAGACTATGGATTGAGTTTTACTAAGACTCAAATTTAGTGGGATAACACAAGTTCCATTTCCCTTAGTAAAAACCCTTCACATCACTCTCGTGCAAAGAACATAGATATTAGGCATCACTTTCTTAGGGATCACACACTAAAAGGAGATATTATTCTTTAATTTATTGGAACGCAAGATCAACATGATGACATTTTCAAAAAATCTTACCCTCCAATAGATTTGAATACATGAAACATAAGTTAGGAATGATAACCGTGAGGTAATCCTTGTTTATTAACTTCTTCCTCAACAATTCTCCTTACAATAATAAACTTATTTTCATAGGGGGAATACATTTTCTTGTTAGCATAATCAAAATTTTCATAGTTGTTTTTTTTCTTGCTTTGGTACTCAAAATATTTTTAGTCAATTTTGTTTAAACCTTTTTAATCAAAATTTTCATTGTTATATTTTTTAAGCTTTTGTAATCAAAATTTTCATTGTTAGTTTTTTTATTCTTTTGTAATCAAAATTTTCTTAGTTAGTTTTTTCAAACTTTTGTAACTAAAATTTTCGTAATGATGTTTTCATAACTGAAATTTTCGTAATGGAAAATTTTCAGAACTGGAAATTTCGTAATGTAATTTTTGTATTGGAAATTTCATAAGGAAATTTTCGTATTGAAAATTTCGTAATGAAATTTTCATACTGGAACATTCGTAATGAAATTTTCATACTGAGAATTTTTCTAATGAAATTTTCGTACTGAGAATTTTCGTACTGAAAATTTCGTACTGAGAATTTTTCGTAATGATATTTTCATACTCATGTTTTTCGTAAGTAAGATTTTCATAGTCAAATTTTTATCAAGAAAAATGTAACCTATTACAAACAATCTTTCTAGCCCATCTTAATGGTATGATTTCCTTACTTAAGTGTTTGTAGTCATATTTTTCTTGCTGGTATTTTTCTATGAGTTTTAAAATTTTATGGATTCTAGTTTTCTTAAATCAAATTTTTTTCTTAAAACCTCAAAAGATTAGAGTCATTTTTTTCCTTGTGTCTTGTTTCTCAACCGCCAGATCAAATATCAATTAATCTCAATCATTCGATAAACCATAGTAGTTGAACGGCAACCTCAACGAATATATAAAGTGGACCCCTGAGGGTGGTCCCACATTGGTTTTTCAAATCTCTCGCATCCCGATGCCCTGCCTCTCTTCTTAAGGCCATTCTTATCTTTGTTAAGATAGTTATGAATTCATTAGAAGATTTCAATTCCAAATGTCTGTAGAATCCACCTCTCATGAAATGACATCTGTAAAGCTTATTTCCAAGTGGTTAATTTACAGGGAGAGGTTGGTGCATCCAAGTTTTTATAAGTATAATACTCTTATTTCCATGAACATCAATATCAATGGATGGGAAGATGTTTTCATATCCAAGACAGGGGATCAGGATTCGGTCTATTTGGATTTTTTTATTGAGTTTTATGAGTCTGTTTCCTTATTTGAGGAATATGGAAGAGAGAAGTTTTCGTTTAAGACTTATGGGAAGCCCTATATGCTTTCTTACACCAAGGCTGCAAGCTTGTTGTGTTTATCTTATGAGGGAGAAGCTGAGTTTTGCTCCCACAATCTGCCCGATGTGTAAGAAAGTTTCAACAAATGAAAGTCCATGGAATGACTTGGACTTTCAGATGATATTACAAAAAATATTTCTCATCTCTCTCTGAATAATCAGATTCTACAACTTTGGGTGAAAGGGTTTTTCATACCAAGAAGGGGAGACAAGGATAATCTCAAGAAGAGTGACATCTATATCCTAGATTTCTTGGTAAATTTAAGGATGATAAATCTGATGAGGAATATTATTATTACAGTTAAGAATATCAATGAAGGGAATTTGAAGGCTCAAATCATCATGTATCCAGATTTTCTATCAAAGTTGATTGTTCAAACTATTGATTAATTCAAGATTAATTTCACCTCCATGAAAAGGATTTGTAAGGTAATTCTTATCAGCGATGAAACATTAAAAATGATGAAAATGAGTTTTTCAGCTGAATCCAATGAATTCTATCTTTTACCTGAGGAAGATACTGAAGCTGCTGAGAAGGAGAAAAAAGTTCTGAAATCATCTAAGAATGCTGAGAAGAAAAGGAAGTTGAAGAAAGTGGTTGATGCTCAAAAAACACCTAAGTTTAAGGAATTCCAATCCGCACCTCCCAAGCCGAAGAAACAAAAGTTTTATCCAAATGATGGGGTTTCCAAGTGGAGGGAGGAAAAAGAGTAAAGGTAAGAAGGGGAGCCACAGTTTTTCTTGGACCCTACTCAGGATAAGTCCCTAAATGAAAAAAGTTGGCGAAAAACTTGAATAGAAAGTAAAATAGATGAAATTGAAGAAGAAGTTGTCTGAAGCTGATGTTGTTCAAACACTTTTGAAATTCACTGAAATCGCTTTAGAGAATATTCCTGTTCTGAAATCTTTTCTGGTTGAAGATTTTCCTAAAACACTAGGTTATAAGACTCTAAAAAATTCTAAAGAGATTTCTCATGAAGAAAGGGAAGTTTAAAGAGATGCAATAGTTAAGGAAGTTGTGGAGGTAGTCCAAAAAGATGAATGGAGTGGAGGTTCTGATGATATAATAAGGAAAATTGAAGATTATCATGTTAAGCGAACTCTATCCGAGAAAATCTCACTTCAGACTTCTCAAGCTGGATCTTCAAAGGTAGCTACTCCTACAGATGATGAGAAAGGTCAAGAAGAAGTTAGCAATCCTTCTGAGGAAGAATGTACTCATCATGATTTCCTTGAAGAAGGATCTGGAAAAGAAAAATTTGATGAAGATAAAAATGTTCAAGTGTCTAACATTGAGCAAGAATCTCCAAATGAGGAAGAAGTTTCGAAAGTTGACAAGGGAAAAAAGGTGATTTCTGTTACACCTAGAAATATTAATATAAAAAAGAAGACAGTTGATGGTTCATCTAAAAGGATGTTTCATGAGATAGAGGAAGAACCATCTCCTACCCAACTATCAGATTCAGAGTCATATGTCTTTGGACATGACATTGTGGAACAACCCCTAAAGAAGATGGTGGACGTCATTCTGATATTTCCAGAAATAGAATCCAAATGCCATATGCTTCAGAATAGATTAAATAAAAAATCAGACTCTGTATTCATGGTGATGGATAAATGTGCTAAGCTTGAGGCTGATCATAAAAACATTCTTATCAATTATGATGCTCGTATATTTTCTTGCAAGAAGATAACCATGTGTTCTAAGATAGTTGTTCAAGACATGGCATATTTTGATCAATTCCAATTCGATGTTAAAGATGATTTTGATGCGGAAGACACTAAAATCAAGGATCTTACAAATTATTTTGAGAAGAAGTTAACTCTTGAGAAGGATGTTCGGATGCAGGAGGTTAAAATCTGAATGGAAAGCTATGTTCTCTTGTCCCATATTACTGAGAGGAAAAAGATCTTCGGATTCAGTTGAAAGAAAAGGTTATAAAGCAAGAGGAAACTCTTAAAGCTCAGGAAGTGGAAATAGAGGCTCAAGATGTGAGAATCTTTACTTTAGAGAAGCAAGTTGAGGAAGACCATAAAGAGTTGATGAAAATGAAGACCATTCTGAAAAGCCTGTTATCCAAGGAAAAAGAAGCCAAATATAATCAAACGCGGTCTTTTGTTGTACTATTTTTCTTGTACTATTTATTTCTAATAGTAATTAAATTTTGTTTACCTGTATTTTGGTTGGTTTCATGTACTAATATTTTAGGTACTTTATTATCTTTTCCATTACCTCAAACACTTTTTGAAAATCACAAAGGGGGTGAAGGAAAAATAATTCTACATAGAAAAAGAAACGTCCTCTAAAACATAGTATAAACTTTCCTAAGGGGGAGTTTATCTAAGGGGTGTTTTTATTAAATAAGATTTCGTCATTTATAAGGAAAATCCCATTCCAGAAATCTAGAATACGATCCTTAGAGTTTCAAAGCCTAAGACGGTGTTAGTTGTATTCATCATTATCCATAAACAAAGGGAGATAAATGTTAAATTCAAATCCTAGAAATTTATTCCAATTTCTTATATTATTTTTCGTAAGGATGATTGTGCTTTCCAAAAAGGGGGAGATTGTTTATTCAATAAGGTTTTCCTTATGAATTTTCCATTCCATCACATTTTGAAAATAAAAAAAACCATATCTTTAAGAAAATATTTTTTATTCTATACTTTTCTTTTATAAGGAAAATTTTATTCTCTATGTAAATTTATTCTTACCATATTTTCATTGTCCATATATTGACTTTGTATAAAATTCGGATTCGTATGTGTAACCTTAGAATCCTATAAATACTTATATATGAAGCATTCTGTTTTTGGATCCGAATTTTGGATGTGACCGGTAATGAAGTTCCACTCTGAATTATGGATGTGAACTGTAATGAAGTTCCACTCCAAATTCTGGATGTGAACTGTAATGAAATTCTACTCCGAATTCTAGATGTGAACTGTAATGAAGTTCCACTTTGAATTCTGGATACGAACTATAATAAAGTTCCTCTCCGAATTCTAGATATAAACTATAATGAAGTTACAATCCAAATTATGTATATGAACTCTCATATAGTTTGAATCTGAATTCTGCATATGAATTCTCATGTAGTTTGACTCTAAATTCTGATTACGAACTTATCTATGTTCTGACTTCGAGTTATCTGAATTCAGACTCTAAACTCTTATGTGTCCTTACTCTAAATTTCTATGAACTCTGACTCTGAAATTTGTAATTTCTGCTTCCGAATTCCATTGAAACCAGACTCTGAATTTCCCTGAAGATCAAACTCCAGATTTCTATAAAATTCAGGTTCCGAATTCCTATAAAATAGAATCCGAATATCTATTTATTATAGACTCTGAATTCTATTTTTGTTAGACTCTGAACATTTATTTTTCTTTAAATACAATCTTTTTATTTACACTCTGATTTATTAAGCTTATTATAAAATGACGACGTTCTTTCAGTTACACATGTTTTGTTATAAAACTATGTCGTCTATTCTGTTTTGTAACTAACATGTGGTTTTTGTGACACGTGTAATAGGTCCCTCTAAAATTTACGGAAAATATGACTGTTGGAGGAGGGAGCTGACCGTTCCAACTGAGCCTATAAATAGGAGATCATTTGAAAGAGCTCGAAAACATTGACATCAGTGTTTACATGATATTTAAGTGATTTCTATAGAGAGAGACGCTCTTATCAACTCTCAAATCCTTGTGTAGAATGTTTGAACAACTTGTTCAAACTTTTCCTTGTGCAGACAAGCTTCGTACAACTTCAATTGTTGGTGATTATAATCAAGGGCTTCCGGGGATAGGAAGAAAGAGGTTCCAACACCTTGAAGTTGAGGGCTTCCTTGTTGAGGAAGACATAGGTTCCAACTACCTTGAAGTTGAGGGCTTGTGGGGATGTTGAGACAGAGTCTCTGATCTTCATATCGAGGGCTTACCTAGGTGTGGGTAAGATAGAATTTCTTGAAAGTATAAATCAAGGGACCTTTATCCAAGGTTGTTGGATACCTTCTCTTTGGGTTAAAAGATTTATATCTTGTTACTTGTTTTTGTTAAAAGTTTTTCCACTATATTTTGTATTGTAAGGAAAGTATAACCTTTTTATATTTTCTTACACTTGTACTCTGATTAATTTAGATTCTATACACTTTACGGTAGAATCTCTTTTTTTAAACTTTGGTTATGTTTCAATTTCCGGATCCATATTTATGGAACCATTTTTTCAGAATCACTTTCCATATTTAAGCAAGGGTATAGAACTAGAAGTTTGTAACTTCATACTTTGTCCCAATATTTCAATTGGTGTTATAAGTTCTGTGAATTTTCTTAGTTTAATTTTTTTAATCGTAGACATTTTCTTGTTTAAGAAAATTTTTAGTGGGTACAATTCATCCCCCTCTTGTATATTGAACATCTACACTGTTATTTCGATCCTACAATTAGGACGATAAAGTTTCAAAAATAATTTATGTCGCATGTAAATTATCTCTCATCAATTATGAAATTATTAATATGAAGTATGTTCTTCACAAATTGGACTTGTTTTATATCCCTTAACACTATATCCAAATAAGATTCTATATGTAGGAAATTCATTTATAGTGAACATTATCATAGCATGCAAAAGAAAATAATCTTTCTTGTATACATCAAAAACATTGACACCAATCTCCTGTGGTAGATTCAAGTAATTGATCAACGATGAAAGATACACATTAATATAATTTTCTAGTTGTTTTGGTCCAGAAATCATCAATATCATCATAACTTATTTTTTCTCCATACATATATGTGGGTATAAGTTGTAAACTACTGAAAACAATTCCATGAACTATGATGGATTCTTAGGCTCTAATTTGGTTTCATTCCATCAATTCACAATCCCATTTTGAGATTTCCTACTTCACATAAAAAATCATAAATATGATTATCAAATCTTTTCAACTATAGTGAATCAGAACGTTGACGTAAGTTTCCATTAGAGATGCTATCATTGAAATTACATATTAACCTATTTTCATCTATTGAATTTTCAAATATACGCTTCAATTGGTGAATTTTTCGAATGTACCAAATTGGTTTAGTAGGATATTTGATTTTGGTACCTAAGAATAAATAAAAGTTGAATTAACAGAATTGTATCAATGAATTATTGGATGATATCATTAGAAAGCACAAAACAGACTTTTCATGATGTTAAATGTTAGCACTTGAAAATATATTTGAGTTGATGTTTTCATCCATCTTATAGTGTGATGTCCCACATATAGGAAAAATTGATAAATATTTATATTTTTTTATATAAAACACACAATCATTTGGGTAAACATGTATCTTTTTATAACCCAATCCCTTTGGGAAAAAATATTTTCTTCACCTAATAATTGGAATCTGGAAGGTAATTTCCTTCTAGAAGTAGCTATTTTAAAGGCTCAAGTATATTGCATAAACATTTATTACTCCCCCAATTATTTGAATTAAGTTAACTAATCTGAAAAATGATAATAAAACTATATTTTTACAACAACCTTGGAATAATGGTTCCTCAGAATTTCTATACAATTGTTCCATGGTTGTTTTTTTCTTGATGGTTTTAACATCCAAATCCTGAATTAATTCTTCAATACAATCATCTACCTCATTATGAATTGTGTCATCAACATTAGATATGGAATTTTTATTTCATTCCCTATTCCATATCCAACATTCCTAATTAATGATAAAATCATTTTAAATGTTATGATCTTTGATTTATTTGGAGTGTAAAATTCTTATATTCTAACACTTCACACATAGAATGAAAATAAAATAATTTTTTTGATGATTTTTTTAAAAAATTCCAAGAAATAATCATCTTCTTTTTCATATTCACTAGTCTTTCATTGTAAATATATCCAATTCTGATCCATTCAAGACCTGATATCACAATATAATAGGGGGATTTATTAAAACATATAAACATTTAAATATATATATATATAAATAGATAAATTTTAAACATAAACACATTTAAAAAAATGATTGGTAATCATGGTATGAATCTTTAATATATATAAACAACAATTAACCACATGCACTAAACCATTATATATTTTATGGAAAACATAAAAAATATTTTTATTATATCTAATCTACTTTAGATATAATTAACATACATACTCACTCATATTGGAAAAAAATGTAATAAAATGTATCATTATTCCAAAGCCTAATTGTGTGACCTTATAAGAATTTGTATCAATAAAAATGATTATTAATTCGATAAATAGTAACCATAAACCAATAAATTGATCTATCAAAACATATTAGTTTTCTGATGACAAATGACTTGGCATGATCTTTATTAAGAACACTCATATATCTATATGAACATATACACTATATGTATCCCCCAATATTATATTAATACTTATATAATAAATATATCCAAGACATTGAGACTAACCACTGGAAATGAACTATTACAAAATTATATTTAAAAAATCATAAATTATTGAATCTCTCATTAGACTGGCCAATCTAGATGAATATATCACATGTCAATAATATGTTTAGATAAAAACATTTCATGTTACTATTCTAATAATGGCCATGATTTTCCTTCATCTTTATGAAATTATGGTCTTATAAGTTCATACATTAAGATAAATTTCATATTGGAAAAATAAAAACTACATTCAAATAATTAAAACAACATCTCAAATGGATTAATATAAGGTAAATAATTTATCTTCAAAATTGAAAGAAATATACAAAATTAGGAGTATACCAATGAAAATGTATCCTTAATCTGGACTTCATTGCCTCAACTTGAAAATGGTTTCAACATGGAAAATAATTACCTAGACAATGGAACAATGAAAGAGGAAGAATAATCGAGACCAAAAATCATGAAAATTGACGAAAATAAACACCAATGGTCTGTGAGGATCAGACAGTCACCTTTAAAGTCATCGTGAGTCAAGATAACGTTTTCATAGATATAAAACAATGAGGTTTTCGAGACCTTAATTTTTTTTAAATTGTTTTTGGTGTCTATTTTTTCAAAAACTGACTCTATAAAGTCCAGATTAAACCTTTTTAAAATCAGTTAAAAAATGACACAATAAAATCACTTTTTCAAATATGATTTTTTTAAAAAACAAATCCAAAGAGAATTCATTATAGAGTCATTCATTCTGGTTTTTTAAATAAACTGATAATAAAATGCGATATGTAAAAATTTTCATGACAGGTTATGTTAAAACCATCACAAAAAAGTCCCCATGGCAACATTTTTTATCAGTTTATAAAGCACCGATGTCATATCTCCAAAATTGAAGCCCCTTTTTAATCCAGTGTCAATGAAATATATTTAACACCTTTGTTCATATGAAATTCCAAAATTATTCTTAACTTAAGAAAGTTGTGTGAGTATAATAATGAAATTTTTTATTTCATCTCCCATAACATTTGGTATCTTAGGAGGAAAATAATTGCATTTTCCATCACACTTTTCATTAACATAATTACTTCAGGTTCTATCCATTGACTAAAACAAAAAATCAGTGTTAAAGAAACAATAATCATAGTGAGGCACCACATAATAATCAAAAATCACTTATAGGATGTCTAAATAGTGACACCTTAAGTAATATATGAAAAATTATATTTAACATAGGTCATTCATAGTCATATTCTATTTAAATCTTTCATTATGGTTTGTAAAGAATTTTTTAATTTCCAAATCATATCCTTGAGGAGTGTTAAACTAGGTGTGGAGCAAGACCCATAGTTGGGAACTACTCCCTAATCGATTCTGGCTTAATAAGGTGTTTTTGGGGTAATTACCCATAGGTAAATTTATGATAGAGCGAAATCCACTTGTAGTATCTAGACAATGATATATATCTAGGAAACAACATGCTCTATCATTTACCAAAATTCTAGAAAATATTCCTATACTTTTACTCATAAATATACTTATCCTTATATATTTCATTAGGGATCTCACTATGGTTTTGACATATGAGTTTCCAATGGTTAAGTAAAATTTTGTTCTGATACCAACTATAACAACCCAGGTTTTTTATACTTGGATATTAAATAATTTTTACATAATATTTATCACATTACATAAATCACACATGAGAACTGTAATATTTTAGTGCCTTTGGAAACATGGAATCATAAAAACTACTTTATATGTGAGCTTTGTCATCTCCCACTATGATCTTTATAACTTTGAACTATTATTAGAAATATCTTATATAATTAATATCATCATAACCTGGGGAATGGAAAGACTAGAAAGGGTAATATAAGATTCTCAGAAAGGGTAATCAATTGAGATACGTCATTATAACATGAACAAAAGGGTATAAGAATATGATATTCACATTGGAAAACCATACCTTCCATATCAAAGATCATAATCATGTGTCATGGAAAAAATATTTGATGTTCGTAAGACATGAATACTAAGGGAATAAAAGAAAATGATCCATGAGAGAATAACATTGGCATTAGACATAGAATTTTTGGCATACAAATAAGTATAGAAAATCATTTCCATATTATCCAATTCTCACTGAATCGAGTTTACTACTCATTCTTATCCAGTCTATCTCATGAGATATAAATATTTACCAAATGAATTGGAAGGTAATATAGGTCCCACTAACCACATAATAAAATAATACATATTTATTCCAAAATATCATAAACATTCATCATATCATATCCTATTAAATGAAATTGGCATCGTAAAATTTTAATATATCATAACCTATGGCAAAGAGATAGGTTTCATAATCATTTCACCAAAGCATAAAACATTAAAAGAAGTAGGTTTCATTACATTTTCTCTTGGTATAACCCATGGAAGAGTTTAACACCACTATAATTTTATGAAATAGTTTTTTAAATAATTTTATTTCTTTGATAGGTTGTGTATCACACAATATAATGTTCAGAAGAACAGTAAAATATTATTAAAATAAAATATAGTTGTTATATTGTAGAAATTAAATTAAAGAAATGAAAAGGAATAAATAAATTATAAAAAAAATATTGAGCTCAATAAATATGAATTGGAAAGTTCATATTAAAATATCACTGAATATTTTTTAAGTAAATCCACTTTATTTTTCAAAAATATGGTTTCTTAAAAAATGATTTTTTCAAGTTTTTTAATTGAATATTAAATTATATAATTTGAATGAAATTTATTTGAAAAAATTAATTTAATTTATTAATTCATTATTTCAAAATAATCTGAAAATTATTTTTTGAGAAGTTACTGACATCATTTATTTTTCAAGGAAGAGTGAAAAACAATGATTTTTATTGAAAACAGTATTTTATTATGATTTTTTAAGGAAAATTGTGTTTTGGTTTGTTTTAAATTTTCAATAGTACATTTTTAATTAAGATAATTCAATTATTATCATTATGTGTATTTTATTCATGAATTTTGTATAAAACCATTTAATTTTTTAATAGACCTTTTTCTCAAAAAACTTTTTATTATTGCGTTTTTAGGATTTAATTTTAAATTAAAAGATGAAACTTTTATATTTTGAATTTATAAAATTTAACATTATATTTATAATTAGAAACTTAAATGTTTTTTGTTATGAAAATTTTATTTTCAGTATATATGAATAGTAACCGTGGTAACATTTATTACTACGATAAAGGGTAAAACAAATTAATATGGATTACAAATCAGTGATTAGACCACAATTTTTTATAAAATTTATTATTGGATGAATTTAGTTCAACCCTCATCACCAAAACATTGAAAATATTTTTTTTATGGAAACTTGTTGACGAAAATGACTTTTATATTATTTAAATCAATTAACGTCACAAAATGTCACTTTCAATGTCTTAAATATTTCTTTTGTTTCCACACCAAGAAAAATTTATGTAATGAATGAAAATAAGTGGTAATTTTGAACTAAATAAACATATGTTCATGATATAAATTTATTTACAACTTTTTGGGGCTATATGCATATGATTATGACCTTTTTAGTATTTTATTTAATTAAAAAAATCAAACATATCGCACTCCTATTTTAATAAATATAATCTTTTAAATATGATGTTATCAAGACGATTTGTTTGACTATAAATTATATTTTTAAATAAAAAATATATATCTTCAATATTATAATTTATTTATAATTTTAAAGAATTAAATACTTTCCCTTATTTCATACACAATGTTTATGTAGTAATTTTTCAATTAACAGAAAAAATAAATGGTATTCAAAATAATAGAATTAATATAATTAGAGATATTAAGGTGATCAAAAAATTCAATATATTACTTGAAAATTTTTGGTGTATAATAAAATACTTGGTGTTAATCTTAAATGTTGTGTTAATTTTATTAAAATTAAAATTAGTAAATAATATTAAAATTGACAGTAAGAATATTTTATGTAATTTTTTTTTATTAAATTATTTAAAAATCATAAAAATATTGAATATGATTATTATAAGGTATATAATGTCATTAATTGTCCATTTATTGTCCAATTGACACTATATAAGTAAAATTTATAACCTTCTAATATTGAAAACATTGATATCGTAGTTAAAATTAAAAATGGTTCACTAAGGGTTAATCAACATGAGAAGGTTTAAAAGAACACCAAAAAATATCTAAAATATATTTGTTTATAATATTAAAAAATTCTCTCATAATATCTTATAATCCATGTCTATTTGGTTGTATTTAGATGGAAACTGAATTTATTATGATTTAATCTTATTTGAAATTCTAAAATCACCATTCACCTCAATTATAAAAGCGAACATCATCCCTCACTTATTTACATAAATTTGGCCCTTATATACCGACCATACCCTACCAATATATTTTATAAACTCCCCTAGAAATATTATAGAGGTTATTGTCATTGCAAAAACACACCCAAGAACCCTTTAAATGAGAAATAAAGAAGATGTTTTAAATAATAAGTAACCACTAAATCCAATCAATTTATTTTTATACTATTTATTACCTCCTCTAAATATATTATGTTTATCAAAAAATAATAACTTCACTTTCCAAAATATGATTAATCTTTATTATTATACACACTATTTCCCGTCAAACATGAATTGAAAGTATCGATCATGTGTACGTATGGTTTACCAAATCCACGTAGCGATACAATTCATTTGTCATCACCAACAATTATGGATGAGAATTTTGATTGGTTTAAAAATATATATGATATAATAGTTATTCTACAAATACGAAATATTTTATACCTATCATTCCATCAACTAAAAAATGAAAATATTGCTCATACATACGTGCAACATACCATCTCCATGAATGGAGTAATTTAATTTTCTATCTGTATTTTCTATGAATAATTTTAAATATGTATATAATTACTATATATGATATTTATAACTCGATTTAAATTCTATAAATTATGATACTATGAAAATAATTTATGGGAAAAGACAGCCAAACCAAAACATTATTGGGAAACAAAGTAGATATCACCCAGAATAGTGATTTGAATAACACATTATTAATAAACAGGTGATAAAATGATATAAATAAATAATATAGAGTATGATAGAATTAAGATTATGGATATATTTATAAAATACCCATATTTTTTATACAGGAGGTTTGAAAGTGAATAGTGAAAGTCAAGACTTGAGGTAAGGGTTTATTTCACAATGTCATTACTATTAGAGATTGTTTATGTTTAAGTATCCACTGGAAAATATTTCTATTACATATTCATGAATTATAAACATGTTTTTAGAAATGTTTTTACCATTATCATATAAAAGTTTAAATATTTTTTAACCCATGTTTTACTTTTTACATTATAGTTTGAAAGGTATATTTTTATTATTTTCCCAACAACGTACTTCGCGACTTTTCCAAAAAAATATAAAAGGAATATTTTTTAACTTATATGGAATGAGAGGATTCTAATTCCTTAAATACTCCTTAATGATTTAAATATTTTTATACAATATTACAAGGTAATTTTCAAAGAAATGTTTTTCCTTTTTAATTTTATGTATTTTGAAATAAATGATTTTAAAATGGAAATGATACATTCCATATTAATTAGTTCAAGTGATATTTAAAATTAATTTTTTTATCTATGATAGAATTATATGATGTGACTTATAATATAATGAGGATATGATCAAAGGATAAAATATATATTCATTCTATATATTTTTCTATTTACAATGGCATGATTTTTATGAATTCTATTATATTTCCATGAGATTTGATATGATGAAATCGTTATGAAACCCATTTAATTTCTATGGGTTTTGCAATGAGGAAATGATTATGAATCCAATTTTTTTCATGGGTTCTCATATGATGAATGATTTATGTTCTTCTGAAACACTTATGTGTGGTTTTAATTATGTAATGAATGGGGACTATATCTCCCTCCAATGCATTGGGTAAATATTTATGTCTCACGAGATAGACATGGTTAGAACTGTGAGTGAAACTGGTTTAGTAACAAATGGTTAGAATGGGAAGTAAACTAGATTAAGTAAAAAGGGCTGGAATGAGAAGTGTACCAGGTTCAGTAAGTTAGGGTTGGAATCAGGAGTGAACATGGCTCACTACCAGACTTTTTCATTATGATAGTCTTGGAAATGAACCTAAAATAATATAGAAATGATTTTCTATTATTATGTGTATGTCAAAATTCAATGTATCATGCAAATGTTATTATATCATGGTTTATATAACTTTAGGATTAATATATTTCCATGTCTTATGAAAATGTTATTATATAATGGCTCATGTTTCTTTATAATTCATTTATTTTGAACTGCCATGATTTATTCCATGATTCATTATAATGATCTTCAATATGTAGGGTATAATTTCCATATGTTATATTAATGTTATTATACATATATGCTCATGTTATGCTTATGTAATCATTGATATCTCCCTTGTTTACCCTTAATAATATTCTGAGCTCATCCTTACTAATGTTTCCTTCCCCAGGGTATGAAGAAAGGTTTATGTAGGGTATTCCTAAGAGGATTACATTATGAGAAGTTCTTTATGGGATATTTTGTATGAAATTCATAAAATAAGAATATTTTATATCCAATTTCCAAATACTATAATCCTTTTTTTTCTATTGGGGAGTTTTGTTTTTATGTTTTGAATATTCATATAAATAGATGTAATAATTGATTATGAGAAGAATGGGTTGTTATATTTGGTGTTCGAGTAGGGTTTAGAGAATATTTTGAGATTAGGGTTAGAAAATGTTTATGAAAACACTATGGATAACACTAAGTATAGAATAAAATCATAATGTTATGATAATGATCATGAATGGACTAGTTTAATCCCAAGGTTTCATTGATTAAATAAATATGTTAGTTATTAGATATAATTTCTCATGATTATGTGGTTTCCCACTATGATTATTGTTTCTCACACTACGATTTTTTGGGTTTTAGATAATGGCTAGAACCAAGAGGATTCAGGTTAATAGTGAATGTGATAGACAATTGGATGATATTTATTATGAGAAACCAAATGAAAGGAGAGTCAAAAAGTGAATTTTTTTTATTGTGAATAATAATAAATCTCATTATATGATCAATAATCACAATTTTGGTGAGTTTTGTAACCTATATTATAAGAGAAATATAGATTTTCAAGGTGACCACATAGGAAAAAATGTTTAATTTACCAATTGTAAATAATGTAGAAATAGGAATCATAGAGAATGTTTCAAAGGAACTGGAAGATGATTTGGGTGTGGAAAATAAGGACATAAAGATAGTAATTTAAAAGGAATGTTAAACTTTTTTTTACACAAAGGATGAGACAAATGTTATTCCTAATGAGTCATAGATAGTTAAAATGTTTAAATGTGGAATGTATGAGGATTATGAAAATCGATGCCATAGGGGGGAATATAGTGATGAGAATCAGTAGGGTTTTATGCTTAATGGTTATATTTCTGATGATGAAGTGAGTATGAATGAAATATGAGATGAAATAAGATTCTCAGAATAAACCGAAGAATCTTGGTTAATGTTTTAATAAGGTAGTGGAATAATTGAGTGTTTATGAATTGTAATTCAAGAAAAATGTTATAGAAGTATTTTTATGGTATTATGGAATAATGAATAATCCTAGGATTGGTACACTATGGTTTTTTACTTAGGTATTTGGAAGTATATTTTGAATTTTATTGGTAACCATGAATGATTATTGATGTGGTAAGGTGATTGTTTTTTGAGAACACGTGATTAAGGGAAAGATAACCCTTAATATCAGTATGATGTTTGGATAATAATGGGATAAAGATATATTTTATTATGATAAAATATATAGAATAATATTAATGGCCTTGGAACTGATTATTAATATGATGTCAGTGTGGTTTATGAAATCATGGTTCGCTTTTATAGAAATTTTGGATTTGTGGTATGATGAATGATTTTTTGAAATAATTAATGTATTCACTGAGGTCATATAGTAATTCATGTTATTACTATGTTTCAAGAGAATAAATGATAATAGCCTTTACATGTTTTTTGTGTGAAGATTAAGAGCTATTTCAAGATGTTTGGGAGATTAATGAAAAGTTTATCTTAGAAATTTAATGACATTATTTTGAAGGTTTTGGATTTCAACATTGTGAAAGGATCATATGGGTAACCATTTATGAAATTGTTTATGTTGAATTTTGGAAAAGGTTTTATAGATTAATGCATTACATCACCATATCAAAATTTATATGTATTGCATAACCTTTTCTAACTATATTGTTATGATGATAACTAAAGATAGAAGGAATGACTTATTATCCCATTAAAGATCTTATGATCCACTAGTTATTCAAGAAATAAAATTTCATCATTATTTCATAGAGTATGTTATGAATTATAAATTAATCAAGCCACAAAAATATAGTGATATTGTACTTATGAAATGAAATCAACGAAGTATATCTACTCAGATGATTTTAAAATAAAATGTTTTTCTATTATCATCATTTTTTATGATAACAATATATTTTCGCAGAGCTATTTGGTCTAGTGTTTAATGTCCATTAACCTTATATTGACATTGTTTTATATAAAAAATAATTAGTTCTTGCAGTTATTTTTACCATAAAAACCCATATTTAAATGTTTCCTCTATGTGCAAGCACAATTATTTGTTACTTCAGGTATCCTTTATTTTTCAAATTCTCCCATTTAAAGTGATGTTTTATTATTCATTTGTACGTTTTGGGTTTCTATTAATGATTTATCATATATTAAATATTCGTTGAATGAGATGAATTTAAAGGGAGAAATTGATTTTAAGTGGGGTGCAATGCAACACCCTGAGATGTTTTTTAAATATATTTTAAACTAATTTGATTTCATTGATTTCTTGCATTGTTAACAATAGAATGTTTATAAGAACCATGAAATATTATTAAATTATTATATTAACTTCTTGAAATAACCTTTAAATTAGTATGAATGAATAGTAATTAACAATCTATGAAATAAATATCAAACTCAATATGTATTTATTGAGAAGTTCTTAGAATATGATCACCCAATGTTTTTAGTAAATTCAAATTTTTATTCAATAAAACATTTTCATTAAAAATTATTTTCTTCATTTTTATTAGTGGATATTAATTTATATTAGTTATATAAAATATAATTTAAAAAATGAATTTCATTTTGGAATTCTTAGTTTTAATTTCATTTTAAAATATGTTTTTGAAAAATTTCTGAAAACTTTTATTTTTCAATGAATTGTGAAAAATATTGATTTTTATTAAAAACTATATTGGATATTAATTTTTTACGGGGTTAAATAATGATTTTTATTTGTTTTAAATTTTAATCATTTAATTATTTTTTTAAAATAACATAATTATTATTTTTTAATTATATATTATTGTAACATCCTGAGTTTTTTAAAGGAAACGTTATGTTCCGTAGCATACATGATACACCATGTCATGCTTAAGAAAATAAATAAATATTAATTATATGTCAACATTAGAACCTAGATGTTTGAATGGTGGGAATGAGAAATATTAACTGAATTATGGAAATAGGGTATTTACATGTTTATATAATGATTCATTGGTTTTAAAATTAATTATAAATGAAAAAAAGCAATTAAATATAAAAGATCTATTTTAGGAAAAAATATTCAAATGAGAATAATTTTTGGAGTATATTAATAAATTATAAATTAAATAAAATATTTAAAATTTATCTTATATGTTTTCCAGACATTATAAAAGAACAACTACAATTATACTCTTAAAAATAACATTTCCAAAAAAAGATAGATTTGACACCTTCTGACGACGAACCTATATTAAATATATTATTATCATGTTTATAAATTATATTTCAAAAAATAAACATCTTCTTTTTATTTCTAACATCAAAATTTACTTTGGTTAAATTTTTGTTATTTTCTGTTAAGATTAATTTTCTTCTAAATAGCGAAAAAAATAATGCTTTTTAATTGAAAAAACATTTTCATCAAATTTAGTTATAGTTATAAATACTTTTTCTGTATTTTTGAAGTATAATTAGATCCAGTTTTTATCATTTAATCCAATTTAGGTCATTAGAATCAATTTTACATTGCGATTGGATATAAAAACTTGGTGAACTTTTGATCGTTTTTAATATGAAACCCTTTTTTCTTATTTCATCAACGAGATTAATTTTTAATAAATATATGAAAATTATGTGTATTTAATTTGGAAAAATAGATTCCATATTTGGAATTATTTATTCCAAATTATGTAAATAGCTCTCTTTTAATTTTGGTCATTATGAATAGTATCTTTAGTAATATATTTTTTACTATGGCTAACGGTAAATCAGATAAATAAAGGTAATAATTTTATTTTTAAAATATAAAATTACCATAATACTTGTCTTAATTTTATTGGATGTGTTTTTTATGACCAATAGAACCCTTGGGTCTATTTTAGTACCAGTTGGATCGACTTGGATTTCTTTAATGCATTTATAGTATTATATTCAATGAAATTTTTTTTGTTACACTTTTATTTTTTACAAGTAAAGTATTTTTAATACGGGGTTATACAAGGGATATTTTAGACTATAATTATTATTTAGAAATATAGTAATATTACCTAAATAATTGTAATTTATTTATAATTTTTAGGAAATATATAATTACATTAAATGGTGACATAATAATGATTGAGTAATTGCTTAAAAAATATAAGTTTCAAATAGATGATATTATAAATATTAAAATAAATATAATTTGACACAATTTATTTCATAAAATAATTTTATAGATGGATTTTACACGTTACATATGATTTAATGTCGTTTTTTTGATGGAATAATGTTGTTATTTTTTAAATGTTAATAAATGAATTGTGTTAAATTTGACACTAATGGTATTTTAAAATATAAAATATTTTATTAAAGTATATAAAATTTATAAAAACTCAATACATGTAAAATTATTTTGTTATAAGTCTAATAATTTAACAAATAACTATTTTTATTGGTCTTCTGGCATGTTAAGGTAATTATATTAACCCTCAGAGTGTAAATTGCATGATAAAACACCAAGAGTTAAAAAGGGTCCAACCAAAAAAAGGATTTAAAAAATAATCAAAACATGTATTATTTTCATTGGATTATTTTATTGAGACCCATAATAATCCAATATTTGAACTAAATCCATTTTAACCATTTTTATTAGAAAATGAATTTATATTAATTTAATATTTCGATGAATTGAATGAGTGCTCCTCCCCTTCCTTATAAAAGGGAACCAACTATTCCTTAATTTTTGAAATGAAAAACCTATTTTTTTTCCAAAACTATCATCACATATAACTTCCTATAATACCTTCCCACATTCTATATCTCTTTTTTTAGGAATAACACCCTCCTTAGAGTTGTTATGGTGTTAATCAAAGGAGATCTTCTTAGGAAGAGGTATTGTTTTTAATTATGTATTTTTGTTTTGTTTCTTCATCCACGTCCTTAAAATATTATTCATCCATGATGAAATAATAGATAACGTTTTATAAATATTAATATATTTTATTATGTTAATATCATCACCTAAATCCATATCCACTTGAATCTAATGTGGATAGAATTAATCATTTGTGCATACGTGTAAACTACCACCTCTACAAACTTATTTAATTAATTTTCCATTACTGTCTCTCAAGAATATATATAATGATGAAATTAATGGTTATATATCATATTAATGACATATATATAATTATAATATAATAATATATCAATTTGTTTCATACATTCCATGCACATAAAAATGATAGCATCCTTGGTGCGTACGTGTGAATAATCATCTCTATAAAGCAGGGTGATTCATTTTTAATCACCACATCACATGGATAATATATATAATTATATTTAAACGATTAATATTATATTTAAAATATTAACATTATATTTATGATTTTATGCTCATTTTGGAAATATAAAGTAAAAATTAGCTTTTTTCTATAATCATCGATGAAAAATATAAACGTTACTCATGAATACATATGACCTACCACCTCCTTGATTATAACATTGTTCATTTTTCATAACCATACATAAATTAATTGATTTAAATGTATAATTTATGTATACAAGTGATTATTATGTCATTAATATTATTCTAGATAAGTTGTACTAATGACCATTTTGACCTTATTTGGTTTACCGAAGTCATTTTTGACTCAAGCACCGAATATCATCAAAACGTCTGATGTGAACCTAAATAACTAAGTAATAGTTATAATAAGGTAATAAGTTATATAAATGGAATAATAAACATAAAATATTTCTATATAAATTAAATAATAACCTATGTATATTATTCAGGACTATAAATATTGTACATGATAAGTTAGACTCGAGGTAGGGATTTCGTCTCCACCACATTTTATTAAAGAATTTCTTGATGATATGCGCCATTACATTTTTATAATCTATATATATTGTCAATGAGAAATTTCTTATCCATATTATATCTACAATCATTTTAACTATTGTTTTGATAATTGTATTCTTTAATGGAAATTGTGATTTAAATGTCTAAAGTTGTACCGAACACTTTGAATGTTTAAAGATATAATTATTATATAATTTTCACCATGTCAGTATTTTTTATATTATTTTACATATTTATATAAAAAATTATAAAATAAATATTATGTATATTTTTAAATTTATTCAAAGGTTTTAAAGAGGAAACTTCTTATGTTTTTAGTATGTGATGCTTTACTTTATTTAAAAACCTTTTTAATGGTTACCTTTTCAACTATTTTTACAAAATCCCGAATGATTGTTTTTTCAAAATATATGACATGAATGCATTTTACATTTTAATTTATCGTAAATTGTTTTTATTATTAGTTTAAAAGTTTATCATTTTATTTTCCAATAATTTGTTTTTATTTATTAGTGTGTGGCTTTGTAAAAAGAAAATGTAATTTCAATGTGGAAATGATATTTTAACATTATTTTTGTTTTATGTGTTATGATTATGATATGGTTATTGAAATTATTTATGAGTACGGGTGGTTCCTTAATAAATTGGTGGATTGTGAGCCTATGATAGATCTTCCATGAATTTGGTAATGATATAGAGTTAAATGGTTGGGCTTATCCTAAGAGATTACGGGAATATACTAAAATGAGTATTCCAAATGAAACCATGAAGGTTACTCCTTATGTATCCATGATAGATAAAATGTAATAATGATATGGATGAAACATGTTAACATTATAATTTATTATTTATTTATAGTTTCACATGAATCTTATTATTTCATGAGGTAAGATGAAGAGTTTCTGTTTCATGGCTAAAAAGTATGAATTTGTGAAATTTTTTATGTGCTTAAATTATTCATGGACAAACAATTTATTTCCTTATTTTATGTCCATTAATATGATTTTTTTTCTCTTACCAATTTTATAAATTTTTTCACAGGTATTAAAATTGGAAAGGGAAAAGAATATTTCATGATGAAATAATTGAAGTTTACTCTCTAAAAGAATTCATGTTTTATTTTAATGGGGTTCCTTAGGTAAAAAAATTAATAATGAGTATATGTTTCCACATGAAATGTAAGGATCTACATTGTATGATTTTTTCCAAATTCACTAAAAATCTATGCTGAAAATATCCTCTAATGTGAAATCTTGTTCAAATACACTAGAATAAATTATGTTTAAGACCAGGTCCATACAGATCTTATGTAAGGGAGGTTTAGAAAAATTTGGAGATTAGGATGTTTTATTAAGAGTTATGGATATCGTAATGGGTTTATAATTATCAGGTTGATCTTAATTTTAATGTATTATAACCCCATTTTAAGCTTTATGTTATGAAATTTTATGGTGAATTAGGGAATTTTTTGAGACATTTATTTTTGAGGTAATTATGGGTTATTACTTTTTTGGATGGAGAAGGAAAGGTTTAAGATGAAAATTGAGGTTAAATGATATTATAGTTAATTTTGAGTATGTATCATAAATTTTAAAATTTTCTTAAGGGTTATACATTTATAGTTTTTGAAAAAGGACAATCCGCATAAAGGGTGACAACCTATCGTGTTCGGAATGACTACGAGATTCGAACCCACAACCAAGGGATGACAAGTGTCCATCACCTAACACTAGCCTATATGATTTTTATGGATAGTATAATTTTTTTGGGTGAAAAAATTAATGGATGAAGAATAAGTTGATTTTGGTATCATATTTTTTATCGAACAGATAACCTTGGGATTGGATTTTTTTGGTGATTAAGTGATTAATATTATATCAGATGATGTTCAATGTTTCAGGTTTCCTATAATAATATGGTAAATATAATTATATGGTATTTTCATTTAAAATTAATGTTTGAATTATATTTTGTAAGAATTTGCATTTTTATTTTTGACTTGGGGTGATTCATTTTTTTTTTGAAAATGATTAACCTAACTTGAAGATTTATGGATTAGTGAAATTAATTTTTGGTATTATACTTTAAGTGTAATTGTTTTTAAATAGAGATAAATTTTAAAATTTATACTTGAATAATATGTGATCAAATTCTTCTAAATTTTATGTTTTAATGTTATTTTGGAAATTTTTTTAGGAATTTGATGGTAAATATTAATTGATTGGTATTTGATAAAAATTGGGTATTGCAATTGAATTTTGGAGATTGAACTAATTTTTATCATATATGGTTTTCTTTTTTGAAGAGTTATCTTCTCTTGCACTAACCATTTTTGTATTAGTTAATGTCTAGAGATGAGAGAAGTATATAGTTAATATTTTATTGATTATGTGACTCTATAGAAGTTGATTTTAGTAATTTATGTGTGAAAAATTCATCATAGAAACTCATTATTTTAAGAAAAATATGAGTTTATGGTGTAAATTGACTAAAGGATAAAAATATACTTTTTATGTAAGTATTTTTGTTTTTGGTCTTATACTATGAAGTGAATTAATTCCAATACTCAATGAAAAGGAACCTAAAACAAAAAGAAATCCATTTAGTTTTACTCTTATGAAATCAAATACCGTTTAACCCATCAAAAATTTATGGTTTTATGATTTTTAACATTCTCCAAAAAATGTTCTCTATCACTCTTCAACATAAATCAATGGCCAATTTTCTTTTCCTTATCCATTTTTTCTACCTGAAACCCTAGTATTTGTTGTATTAAGTGACCTTCATACATCACTTTCATTCTTTTAAAATAGTAGTCTTATTTAACCTTTTAATAATGAAGGATTAATATAAAGGCGTTTTGAAAATATATACCTTAGATATATACCTTGAATTAAAATTTTGTGGATGTAATTTTTAAAGGGGGGGGGGGGAATGTAACATCCATAGTTTTAAAAGGAAACACTATGTTCGATAATGTACATGATACACCACGTCATGTAAAGGAAAAAACTAATTAATATAAAAATTTTACCATTAAAAACTAGTCATTAGAATGGATGGGATGAATAATATTAATTTAATTATTAAAATATAATTTACACATATTTATATAATGATTGTTTGGTTACCAAATTAATTAGAAATAAAAAAACCCAATAGAACATAATGATGTGTTTTTTATGAAAAAATATTTAATATGAATAAATTTTGGATTTTGATAATAAAATATAAATTCTATATAATGTTTAAAATTAAAATTATATGATTTTTAGAAATTATAAACGAACAATTTCAATTATTTGAATAAAATGAGAATTTCTCTAAAATACAATGTTTATCACCTTTTTATTCAGAACCTATTTTATATCTTGTTTTGGTTACTTTTATAAATAATATTTAAAAAAATAATATTATTCTTTCGAATAGGAAAATTGAAATTTAATTTGGTTATTTTTTTGGTATCTTTTTTATAAGATTCATTTTTTGACGAACTTCGAAAAAAATAATGCATTTTAATTGAAAACTAATTTTTCATCAAATTTTTTTATATTGTAAAATATTTGTTTTGAATAGTTTTAAAGTATAATCTGATCATTTTATTATCATTTATTAAAATTTTGGTCATTTGATTCAATTTCATATTGATTTTGGATACAAAAAAATCTTGAACTTTTGAATGGTTTTTCTTTAAAAACTCATTTTCTTATTCATTCAACGAGATAAATTTTTAACTAATTTTTCGAAATTATATGTTTTGAATTTAGGAAAAAATATTCTATATTTGGAATCATAAGGTCTCAATTATGCAAATAGATCATTTTTATTTTTGTCCATTTTGAATATTAACTTAGTAATAATTTCTATAACCATGGTTAAGGGTATATCGGGTAATTAAAGGTAAAAATTATATTATAAAAATATAAAATTACCATAACACTAGTCTTAGTTCAATGGGATTAGTGTGTTCCAACCTATAGCATCCTTGGGTCGATTTTAGGACCACTTGGATCTGGTTGGCACCAGAAAACAAATCCATTTAGTTCAAATAATGCTTCCAAACATAATCTCAGAGTGTAACACATTTTGAATGCATTGATTTGACTAGTTTGAGAGCTCATATGGAGTAACAGATTAATATATATGGCCTTTTGATGGCAGGCTACTAAAAAATGGACATCTAGGATGATTTTGAGGAAAAGTATGGTTTTGCTTAGAAGAATGGAAATTTTGTGCAGAAGAATGAAATTTTGTGTGAAATAAGAAAATATTGTGCTCAATCTATCACAAAAACCTTTTATGCGCCCAATGTGATGCCATCTTCCACCCCGACCATCCAAAAATGACTAAGTTGTGTGAATGTTTCGAGATGTGTGTGCAAGATCAACATTTGAGTGAATATTCTTACACACCCATGTGATGCTAGTTGAGAATGTTTTGTGAAGTTCATATAAAATTGCTAACGAAGGTGCACACATGTTTTGATATGTGCGCGCAATGTTAGTATCTGTGCGCAAGACTCTTACATTCCTAATACTTTGTCAAAAGCCCCTTTACATGTGCACCAACTTTAGGGTGTGGGGAAGAACTATTTTTCACCTAGAATATTATGTGCTACCACTTAAGGTTTCTCCTATAAATACAAGTGCACCCCACACCTTGAGTTAAGTCTCTAGAAGTCTGCTAATTCTCTGCTGCGCATAAGACCACCTCTTCCACACTTGTGAAAAGGAATGGAATCCTCCATGATTGATCTTAAGCGGTAGAAATCATACAATTCTACCTTCACATAGGCTCGCATTGATTTGATCCTCATCTGATCTCTTTTTTACCTAAGTCATGTGTGTGCAAGATATCTTCTTGCGCCCAATATTCCATTCTAATGTAGAAGATTCCAATCTTGCATGCATGACTTCCAATATTTCACACAAAAACATCAATCTTACAAGAAAAATTGTTATGTTACAAATTTTGTGCTCAATAGTGACAATGTTCCCCACTTTCACGTAGCTATGCCACACAACCCAATATTTCTCACAATGCATCCCATCTGTAGCTCATCTTACATGCAATAGTTCCCAGGACAGTGCCCGATGGTACATAACATGGGGGAGGTACCCCCACACCCCCACTCAGGATCACTACCGGGCTATAGTCTCTACCCTCTAGGCTGGTCACTTCCCTACCATCACTAACCCCCATTACAAGTGGAGAGTCACATCATGAAACTTCCGGGCCAGGTTGACGATATTTTACATTGCGCCCTTATGCGCACCCACCTTCCACCAATGAAACACCATTTTTCGAGTTACTCCTCTACACTCCAAGAAACACATTGAGTCAACATATTAATCTTTATCCCATTACTATTCAATGAGTTGATATTATCATCATCAATTTCCCGAGAAACTTGATTTGAACCATTCCTTAAACAACTCATCCAAACCAATATCACCTACCTCATATGTCAGGTTCATTAAGAAAAGAAAACACTAGAGTAAGTCCCATCACAACCATTTCTAGGATCCTTCTGTCTAATATTCTTCTCTATCCGACATTTAACTATAGGATTACCTATCATTCATTATTTGGATTCGTTATGCATCGAGAAAAATATTCCCTCATGGCCTGACATGAGGAAGACAAAATGGAAAGGTCATTGCACAAGCCCCTCACAACTCATCCAATCACATGATGTTAACCTAAATACTTATTCCTTACAATGTATATGGGATTGCCTCATAGATATACACGAGGATGAAATCATGGGAATTTTCCATGCATAACCCCAATGCACAATTTCCTCTCCTTAGCAACACCTGTAATGCTTCCACGCGTAATCCCCAAAAACCAATTTCCACTCCTTAGCGGCACCTGGGAAAAATCTATGTTTGTGCCCCATCCATTTTTGTCACTCCTTAGTGGAACCTGGGTAGCTTCCACGTGTAAGACCCATCCACCCTTTCTCTCCTTTTCGTCACTTGTGTAGTTTCTTTACGTATTCCCCATCAACCTTTGTCACTCCTTAGCGTCACCTGAGAAACCTCCAAGCATAAGCCCAATCCGTTGTTGTCTCTCCTTGTCGTAACCCTTTCGGCTTCCACATTTAATCCCCATACACTTTTTTCAGTCATTAAAGACACCCTTGAAGCTTCCATGTATATCCCCAACCACCTTTTTTCACTCCGTAGAGGCACTCGGAAAACTTCCAAACGTATGCCCCATCCACTATTGTCATTCCTTAGCAGCACCTGGGCAGCATCCATGCGTAATACCCATCCAGTATTGTCTCTCCTTAGTGTAACATGGGAAGCTTCCATGCATAATCCCCCGACACTATTTTCTCTCCTTAGTAGCACTCAGGTAGTTTCCATGCATATTTCCCATCCACCATTTCTTCTCTATAAAAAAATTTGGGCCACTTCCACGTATAATCCCCACACCATATCATGTGAGCGTACCTTCATGACATGGCTGTCATGTCTATTTCTGCCTCTTTTTTCTCACACCAAGCATAACTCACATGGGATTACATTAAGCATCAACCATGGGATCCTCCATGGGCCTCTAGCCAAGTGTAATCCCTATAACCCCCTTAATTCCCAAACTACGGGGACTTTGATCCTAGTCTTCTAAACAGGATATGTAGAATGCTTCCCTTTAGTTTATGCCCATCATCCATCTATTCCATGCATATAATGGAAGTTCAATTTTTTCCCACATGACGTTAAACTATTTTCCCCTTTCATCTAACATGTCGTTAAACAATATGCTCCTTTCATCCTGCAAAATGTTAAACTATATGATTCTTTCATCCAATATGACGCTAAATTTTATCTACGAACTATGTGGGTTTTGATATCTTTTGGGTATGTAGTATGGCTCATCAATGTTTGATCCCAACAAATAATAAACTATTGTTCTCCTTCCTAGGGATGTACCCTCCTGATGCAATAGATGAATTTTTTGGATTCATCTACTAGATCTGCCTCGCTAAGGTGTTCTAATTCCCCCTGAAATCTAACCATGCTTAATCCACACACAATTCACAACCACCCAACCAAGAGTGTCTCTATTACGATGGGAATATAACAATGCATACTCCCTAACATTTATTTAGGTTGCAATCCTTTGTGTACACATCGATTATATGCTCAATTCCTGATCGATGTGGACATTGATCCCTGACTTTAACACAGGGTATATAGAAAAAATCAATGAAGGTTCAATCCCATCACCCATTTCTCATTCTGGTCTATCCCTCAAACATTTTTGTTTCAGGAAGATCATGCCCCAACCTGATGGTTCCTTTTCCTTCGAGTCCCCATCCACGAATCCATTATCACGAGTCACCTCCTCTGGTGACTCATAGCCCTATTCCAGAGCTACATGGACTTGGATTCCCATCCAACATGATGCATTGGAAACCGCAGCGAGGTTCAATCCCAACATCATCATCTTCACTTCTGTTCAACTTCATTCATCCTCATCCATAGACACTCCCTCTATATCCATCATGATTTTACCCTAGCCACCACATCCTGATAAACTCATTCCATCCATACATGCCGCTAACCATTCATAAGCCTCAACTCGCTTCTTGGTTGTTGTCCATTATGCACACGATGATCCCATGACTTACCCATTCGAACTACAAGGTTGTTATCCTTGACTTCTAAACATGGTACATAGGAAGCCAGTTAGAGGTTCAATCCCAGCCCATGGTAAAACCTAGTGTCTCCTTCACCGGGACCCACCATCCTATGATTTATCCTTTGTGATATCCAGATCAATCCTCATGGTTTTACAACTTCCCTCCTTGGGACACACCACCATGGTTCCTACCTTTTGGGAATCCTGATCCATCCATATGGTGCTCCCTTTTTGGGATACACCCTCAAAGTGTGACATCTTCCCATTTTGGGGACATACCACCTTGGGTCCTCTATTTTTGGGTGTTCTAATCCATCTATGTAGTACTACATTTTTTTATACACCCTTATGGTGTCAAATATTTCTTTTATGTAACTCACCACCCTGGGTCCACTCTTTTTGGGTGTTCTGATCCAGCCATTTGGTGCTCCCTTTTGGGATAGACCCCCGTGGTGTGACATATTCCCTTATTGGGACACACCACATTAGGACTGCTCTTTTTTAGCATTCTGATCCATCCATATGGTGATACCTTTTTGGGACCCACCCTCATGGTGTGACATCTTCCCTTTTTGGGACATGCCACCCTAGTTCTACTCTTTTTGGGTGTTTCAATCCATCTATCCAGTAAACCTTTTTGGTACTCCCTCCTAGGTATGTACAAACATGATCTATCTCCATAGAAAATTAGGATAACTCTTATTACATCTCTATATGATAATAAACTCATGGCCTACCCCATTTTGAACATGGGGTGTCTGATGAAAACCCGGGAAACCACGCCTTTGGCATGACTGAATCTGCTAGATGTTAAACTGGTGGCATAACCTCTGTTAAAAATGAGATGCTGAGGAAAACCTATCATGATATACCTATGAAATAAGACCCTCCTCAATCAATGTGGGACACATATGGTTTATTACCTTGGAGAATCCTTCTTACGAGGAATAATAAAGGTTTTTAATGTTCTATCATCCATTGATTCCCCTAACATTCCTGATGTTACCATCTACTCCGACCAAATGTTGTTACCATGTCAATATCCCTTGGAAGGTCTTCACATGAGTACCATAATTAACCAGTATCCACAAAGTTATGGAACCAAGAATGAGATTCAAAAACCATGACTCAAATCTATGATGGATACCTAGACTAGGCTCTGAGTTCTGAGGAGGAATCCATGGAAGGAGAAACCAACATCCCATCACCCCGTATTGATTAAAGAGAAAACATTGTTGAAGATGTGATGGATGCATCCCGCCATTGAAAAGTGGGAATATAGGCCCACAAGCTTGTGTCTCCATGATGATGCGCCCATCGTCCATGTAATGCATTGGAAACAGATCCACATGTATTAATTTAATGCATTAATAATATTATATTTAATGAAAATTTATTTTGGTTACACTTTTGTTTTTAAGAAGAAAATTATTTTTATATAGGGTTATATAATAGATATAGTTGACTATAAATAGTATTTGAAAATCTAAAAATATTAGCTATATCATTTTAATTTATTTATAATTTTTTGGATAAAATAATTAAATTAAATGGTGACAAAATGAGGATGCAATAATTGCTTAAATAATGAATGAATCAAATAAATGATATTATGAATATTAACATAAATATAAGATGTCATAAATGATGTCATAAATGGATTTTATGGATGAATTTTACATTTTAGGGATGACTTAATGTAGTTTTTCAAGGAAAAATGTTTTCATTATATTTTTATAAAGACAATAAATTAATAGTATCAAAACTGCCAATATTGGAATTTTCACATATAAAATATTTTATAAAATAAAATAAAATTCATAAAATTTATAGAATACTAAAAATTGTTAGTATATGTCATATAATGTCATATATAACTCTTTCATTGGTAGTTTGTCATTTTAAGGTAATTATAATGACCCTTAGATTGTAAATTACATGACAAAACGGTAAGAGTTAAAAGGATTTAAACAAAAAGATAAGGATTGAAAAATAATAAAATCACCTATAATTTAATTGGATGATTTGATTTCTAAAAATAATAATCCTATATTTTAAATAAATCACTTTTTACACATTTATATTAGAAAATTAATTAATAATAATTTAATATTTTGATGAATTTCAAGAGTGTCCATCCCCTCTCCTATAAAAGGAAAACCATTGTTCTCAATTTTTAAATATAAAAACCTATTTATTTCCACCAATATTTGACAATATACCATCCTATAATACCTACCCACATTCTAGAGCTCTTATTTTAGTCATACGACCCTTCTTAGAGGTGTTAAGTTGTTAATCAAAGGAGAACATCTGAGGAAGATGTATCATTTTTAATTAAGAGTTTTTGTTTTGGTTATTCATCCAATTCCATAAAATAATATTAAACCAGGATGAAATAAAAAATCTAGTATTATATATATAATTAGAATTTATTATTTTAATTTCACCACATAAATCCATCTCCACTTTCATTAAATGGTGAAATAATTAATCGTTCGTTTCTACAAGTGAACTATGATATATACGAACCGATATAATAAGTTTTCCAGTACCTTTTCTCAAGAGTATCTATAATTATGGAATTAATGTTTATATATGATATTAATAACATATTTAGCATTATTATAAATTAATATATATATTATTTTCTTACTTTTCAAGCATATAAAAATGATAACATCGTACGTACGTACGTATGAACTACCACCTCCCCGAACCGATACAATTTCTTTTTAATAACAAAATCACATGGATAATATATATAAGAATATATAAATTATTAATATGATATAGGTTATATTATTATAATTATATAAGAATAAAATAACAAATACCTTCTTTCCATAATGACCAATTAAAAATTGAAATGTTACTCATGTATACGTATGACCTATCGTCTCCATGATTATAACATTGTTGATTTTTCATAAACATAAATAAATGGTTTGATTTAAAAGTATAATTAAGTTATAAAATTCATTATTACTTCATTAATATTATTGTGTAGAATATTTACTAATGATGACTTTGACCATATTTGACTTACTGAAGTCCTTTTTGACTAAAGTACCAAATATCATCAAAACGTATGATGTGAACTTAAATAATTAAGTAATTTTATTGACCAGATAATAAGTCATATGAAAGGTATAATAAACATAAAAAGTTTTTAAATAAATTAAATAAATGGCCAAATTTTATTATTTAGTACTGTAATGATCGTTCAAGACGAGTGAGACTCAAACTAAGGGATTTCTCCTCAATCTCCTTTCATTGAGGAATTTCATGAGAACATGCTCTTTTTTTATAAGGTGTATATACATATAGTGTGACATTTATTATCAATATTACATATATAACCATTTCAATTAATTTTTTTTAAATTTATTCATTCATCGAGATTATGATTTAAATGTTTAAATTGGAATGAGACACTTTAAATGTATAAATATTAAATTATTAAATCCTATTCTCCTTGTAAATATTTATGATATTATTTTACATATTTATATAAAAAGATTATAAAGGATAATATATTTCTATTTTTAATTTTAATAAAAGGTTTTAAAAAGGTGAACTTTTTATGTTTTGGTACGAAACATTTGACGTTGTTTTAAAAACCTATTTAAAAGTTACTTTTCAACTTTTTTTATAAAATAAAAAAGAAATGTTTTTTAACTTATATGAAATAAACGTATTTTCCCAATTTTATATAACATTATTGTTATTATTCATCCTTTACAAGTTTTATATTTTTTTTTCAAATAATTTGTTTTCAATTATTAGTGTGTGGATTTGTAATGTATGATTTTAGTTTCAAATAATGAGTTTTCATTTATGGGTTATGATTTTGTAGTGGTTCTTTGGATTTTTTTTGTGTATGGGTAAATCCAGGATAAGATTAAAGAGGGATATCCTATGATAGCTATCCAATTCATTGGGTAATGCGATAGAGTTAAACTGTTGGGTTTCTCTTAAGTGATTTAGGTTATATACTACGATGATCATTCCAAATGAATCCATGAATGTTACTCTCTATGATCCATGAAAGCTACAATATAAGAATGATATCAATGCCACAAGTTATATTTATTATTTATGATTACTATGTATTTTTATAGTAATATTATTATTTCATTAGTTAAGATGAAGATTTTATGTTTTATGGGTGAAAAGTATGATTTTTCTGAACATGTTTTCATGAGTTCAAATTATTCATGGACTAACATTTTATTTTCTTATTTTATATCCCTTACTAAGATTTTTATGCCCATCCCATATTTAAAAATGTTTTTCAAATGTCTTATTATTGGAAATGGAAAATAATATTTCATGGTGAAATAAATGATCACATGTCTCAAAAAGTGTTTATGTTTTATTTTAAAGGGTTTCATTTGGTGAAGAAATGGATAGTTAGTATAAGTGTCCACATGTAATTTATGAGTCTTCATTATAAGAGTTTTTCATACATCACTAAAAAATTAAACTAAAAAGATCATAGAATGATATTTATAGTTAAAAAACCCTATAATGTGAATACGTTAGGTTAAAGAACAGGTTCTTAAATTTATACCATAATTTAGTATAAAAACATTTTATGTTTTAAAAGGCCATTTTTATGAAAAAAAATATTCATTGAGTTTTACAGAATTAATATTAAATTAAATTATTAAAATTCTATGTTTTTAATTTTGAATAAATGATTATATATTTTTATGTAAGTGTAAAAAATTTAGTAGTTAAGACCTTTTTATGTATATTCAATATGAATATAAACTGTGTTAAATTTATTACCCCGACAAAGGGTAAAACATGTTAATAAGGATTAAAAATAAGTGACAAGGCAATTAATTTTTATAATATTTATTTAATTGATAAATTTAATTTAACCATTAACCCATATGTTTCAAAATTGAGTTTATAACAGACACTATTCCATGAAAATGACTTATATAGTTTTTAAATCAACGAAAGTCACATTCTTTGTCTTAAATATAACTTATGTGTCCAAATAAAGAACAAACATGGTTATAAATGAATATAAGCTTCCATTTTTAACATAAAAATTCATGATAAAAATTTATTCATGACTTTTTGAGGCCCCTTTGATAAGATTTTGACCTTTAAAGTATTTTATTTTTCAAAAAATCAGACACATCACGCTATTTTTTTTAATAATTATAATATTTTTAATATGGTATCAACTAGAGGATATGTTAGACTATAAATAGTATTTTGAAATATAAATGTATTTTATAAATCATGGTAACATATATATAATTTTTATGAATTAAGTAATTACCCTAAATGCTCACATAACACAAATGCAGTAATTATTCAATTAAGAGAAATATAAAATAAATCATATTAAAAATTATAAAATTAATAAAATTTTAGATTTCTAATGTGATAAATGAATTAAATATAGTATCTTGACATTTTAGGGATATAATAAAATATTTATTTCTAATATTACATGTTTTCTTGATATTTTTAAAATTCAATGTTGAGAATAGTATCAAAATTGAAAATAATGATATTTTTTTGATATTAATATTTTATCGAATTATTTAAAAATCATATAAATATTTAAAAAATAAAAATTGATTATTATATTGCATAAAATTTAAATATTTTAAAATTTATAGGTTAATTGACATTATATAAGTAAAAATTAAAACCTTTTACAAACTTAAAAGTTTTTCATGTAGTTATCATTAAAATATGTTAAAAAAGGGTTCATCTAAATGATACGGTTTAAAATAATTCCAATACATGTATAAAATATATTGGTTGATAATATTAAAACCTTATATTACCATAAATATTAAAATAAATCCATTTTATGGTATTGTGATGGATAATGAATTTATTATAATTTAATCTTCTATGAAACTCCAAAAGTGATCCTCACCTTAATTATAAAAGGGCACACCATCCCACACTTATTTACAACACATTGAATATGGTTTAATCAAAATCATAAGGTTTAAAATAATTAAAAAACATGTCTAAAATATATTTTTTGATAATATTACAACCTTATATTATCCTAAATTTGAATCCATAGCCATTTGGTTGATAGATAATGAATTTATTATAAATTAATCTTCTATGAAACTCTAAAAGTAACCCTCACCTTAATTATAAAAGGTCACATCATCAGTAACTTATTTACACCAAATTGTGACGTATAGATAATCTATTTCATTAAAATTTATCTTCTAAACTCACCTATCCACATTATAGAAGTTGTTTCCTCTCAAAAAAAAATTATAGTGATCTCTAGACAACAAAAGAAGGCATTTTGAAGAAGAGATAATCGCTCTAACAATTCAATTTATTTTTCTAATATTTTTTACCTAATCTAAATCTATGATGTTTATCATAAATCAGAAACTTTATTTTCTTAAATATTATGATTTTTATTATGATATTTTTTTGTCTCCCATTAAAAAACCAGTTAATGTATCTGTCGTGCATACATATTACATGCCTTCTCCACATAACAATAGAATTAATTTTTCATCATCATATTTTTTGGATGGGTATTATTATAGTTTTTATTGATATATTTGATATATGTAATATTATAATGATTATATAAATACTAATTATTATTTACCTTTCATTCGGTCAATCAAAAAAATAAAAATAATTTTCATATGTACGTACGACTGACCATCTCTATGAATGGTGTAATTTATTTTATTATATATACATTCCTTGAACGATTAAAAATATGTATATAATTAATATATAATATTTTTATACCATTATAATGATCTAATTAATGACGAGGCCAAGATCAAATTGTAAAGACCAAGAATGATGAATTAAAAAATACTTGGAAAACGACGCATTTGTCAACCAAAATAGTTATTTTTAAAAAAATTATTATTAAATAAGTTATCAGATGTTATAAATTAACAATACATGGTACAATATAATTAATTTCAGGGAATAAATTTATAATAAATATATATTTTTTATAAATGAGGTTTTAATTTGAGAAAATAAATGCAAGACTTGAAGTAAGGGTATATTTCAAAATCTAATTATTACATGGCTTTTTTATGTTTAAGTATCAACTTGTGAATATTTCTATTCCTTGTAATTTTTTTATAAATTTTGTTAAAAAGGGTTTTCTATTATCTTTTGAATATTTAATTGCATTTTTACCAATATTTTACTTTTTAGAAAACAATTTTAATGGAATATATTTTTCATTTTATAAACAAGGTATTTTGTGATTTTTCGACAAAAAATATGAAGGAATATTTTTTTGACAAATATAACATGGGATGATTTTCCTGCCATCATGGGAAATTAATTATTTTAAGCTTAATATATATTATTTCAAGGTTATTTTTAAAGAAAATTTTTCTTTTTTAATTTCATGTCATAAAATTTTATTTTAAAATGGAAATGATATTTTTATAAAGAATCATATCAAGGGGTCCATCAAAATAATTTTTTTATCTATTATAAAATTATATGATGTTACTTATTATTTACTAGGTATATGATACAAGGATAGAATCCTAATTATTAACTAGATGGTTTATGCTTATGATGACATGATGTTTATTAATTATGTTAGATTTCCATGAGTTATTCTGTAATGAAATGTTTAAGAAACTTGTTACTTTTCCCTAGGTTATGAAATGATGAAAAGTTTACATAACCCATTTATTTTCACGGGTTATGAAATGAAAAATTATTTGTGTTCTAATAGAAAAAATATATATAGTTTTCATTATGGGATATGTGGGACCTATATCTCCCTCAAATACATTGGGTAATGATTTATATCTCATGAGATAGACGGGACTAGAACATGGAGTGATACCGCTTTATCAACATAGTGCTAAAATGGGAAGTGAAACTAGTTCAGTATAACAGGGATTGAACAGGAAGATAACATGGTTCAATAATATAGGGATAGAATGAGGAGTGAACCTAATTAAGTATAGGAATTTTTCCAGTTTGATAGTTTTGGAAATGCGGCTTAAAAATTATGGAAATGATTTTCCATGCTTATTTAATGCCACAATACCATGTCTTATGCTAGTTTTATTCTATCATGGCTCACATACCTTTATGATTCATGTTTTTCCATGTTTTAAGACAATGTTATTATCTCCTGGCTCATGTTCCTTTATAATTCATCTATCATGAACAACCATTATTTATTTCATGATTCAATGTTATGATCTTTTATATAAAGGGTACAAATTATAAATGTTATATTTATGTAATTATACCCTTATTATCATTTTATTTCATAAATAATCATTGATATCTCACTAATTTTCCCTTATTGATCATATAAGCTCACCCTTTATTATATTTCCTTACCAAGGTTATGAAGAAAGGTTTAGCTAGGGTATGCATAAGAGGAGTACTTTTGGGGGAATCTATTTGTGGGAGATGTTATATAACTTTCATAAAATAATAATAATTTATATCTAATATCGAAATACTCTAAAATTCTATAGTTTTTTTTCATGGAATGTGTTTTTATGTATTTAATATTGTTCTAAAAATTTGAAATATTTGAGTATAAAAAGTGTGGGACGTTATAAATAGAAACACATTTCATAAAAAAAATCCATAATAACATAAAATATTCAGAGAAAGAATATAGAGTGTATTCTTGGATCATATCCTCATTAATGAATAGATAATATCAATGTATGTCAGCGTAAATGGAAAATAATTTTGAATGTTCATTTAAAATATTTATTGAGGATAATATCATTTACACTTTGAAAAAAAAAATTATAATATAAAATAGTTTTATAATCAACTTCTTTTAAAATAAAATAGAAATCTTATAATGGAATCTTAAAAAATCCTTGAAATCTTTTTCATAGAAAATTAACATTAAATAATAGAAGGGTTTCACATAAATCATTTAAAATAATTTTTAAACTGTAGAAAATTTTCAAAATCATTTTCATTGAAAATGATATTGAAATATAATATTAAAAAAAGGATAATTTTTTTATGAAAAATAGTTTTTTAAGAAGATTGATTTCCAACTTAATAGAGAAATAAAGTAAAATTTTCATAAATTTTCAGCTAATTATCATGAGTACCCAGGAGAGGAAAAAAGGTACCATTACTTAAAAATATCAAGAATATAAATAGTATTATAAAATTCATGAAATTTTTTTGAGAGGGAGATAATGATATTTCATCATTTGAGACTTAATCATAAATAATCTAGAAAAATGATGATATTGTAACATGAAATATTTACCACTTTGATATCATTGAATAATAATCCTCATAAAGTAAAATATCATATTCCACTTAAAAATAAATTTATTATAGATAAATTCATGATGTTACATTTTAATGGGGTTGTATATACACCTTGTGGAAGAATATTGGTTCATAAAATTATGTGCATCCCAAAAGAATGAAAATTGTGACAAAAACCCATTACTATTTTTGTATATTTTGAACTGTAACACCATTAAAGAGAGATAATAAATTGGATATGTAAATAAAAATAATTTTAAGTATAAGTATCAAAAAATACATCCATGGGAAGTATAAGCACCACAGAGAAGAAAGAGGTTGTGAATATAGCATGTGTCTCACAAAAGTAAAAAGTGAGACCTGAATCTCTAACCTTAAGTCTTGAATTCCATCGTAATCGATCAAAATTCCAATATAATAAATATCAGTTTATTATAAATCTATTAAAAATAATATTCATATATATCAAACCATATATTATTTACTTATGACCTTTTATTACCCATTTATTAAAAATTGTATGTTAACGTTACGTTTCGGGAAATAACAGCTTTTTCTGTAAAATTTTTGAATCATAATATTTTTGTTATATTACCTTAATCATGAATTCATCATCAAAAAATGATAACCATGATATAAATATTATATATATTCAGAATATATTTGTTTACATTAGTATATATAATATATATAATTAGTAAATGAAATACATTGATCATGTAGACGAAAGGTCATAACAGACATGAATGCTATATCCATTATCTTATCATATTGAAAGAAAGAAAAGTACATGATATAATATAATTTTATAATAATTTTTATATCATATATATAACATATTATTTATAAAACCATCCTTAATAAATTCCACGTATATCATGTATAAATCACATCGCTTCGTGAGGTGATAGTACGTCACACACATGAATTATATTATCATATTCCCAGAAAATAGAAATAATGATGTTTTTTGTGATATAAAAATTCAAAAATAATATTAATAAAATCATAAAAATATTATATATACTATATAATAAATAAATCCATCATATTTCTTAGCCTTTAGCGGTAGCATTGGAAAAATGAAGGACATCAGTTCGTGAAGCGGTAGTCTTCCGTACACAAGAAAAATGATTTTGTAACCCATTTGATGGATGTTTAGATTATTTTAGGTCATATAAATATCATAAAAAAATCTCATTATATTTAATATACTAATTTTATTATATAATAATGATCTAAAAATAATTAATGATGTTTGAGGAATAAATAAAACAAAAATGTTCTTTAATGAACATTACCACTTCTTTTAATATCCATCATATTTTTCACCAAAATAAATCATAGGATGGGTTTAATTCAAAAATAAGGATTATAAGATGAGGATATATATGTTTAGAGGTGATTTTATAAGGTATATTCTAATCCAAATAGGTCTGAATAAATTAACAATGGAGGAGAGGGGGTGACGTTTTATAAGTGAGGCAAACTTGTAAATTTTTTAAAGAGATAAATCCACAGATGTTTCTAATATGTAATATGGGTCCAAAAAGGATGGAATTAGAACCATATACATTTTAATTTATATATATATAAATCCAATTGTTTTACATGTTTATTTGTAAATTTGACCATTGTCATTTTAATTTAACCCTCTTGTAATCGTATTTTTCCCTTAATCACTGTAATTTTTTTTACGTTATTCGCTATTCATTTAAAAAAATATATTGGAATTATTAAAAATAAAAAATTATTATGATTATAGATATGGAATAAATTTTTCAAAATTCCATTCACATAATTTGAATAATTTAATTTAAAATTAATCCCACAGACGTGATGAGAAAATGAGTTTTCAATGTGAAAATGAATAAAAGATTACAACGTTTTTATATCAAATTTCATTGTAAAATTGATTCAAAAGAACTAATTTGGATTAATATATGTCTAATTGAAGAAAATATATATTAAGATAAATTTAAAAAATAATTTTAATTTTTAAATATGTTAAACGAAAATGATGTTTTTAATTAAATTTCACTATTTTTAAATATTCTCAAAAAAATGAAACCTTGATGAAAATCAGAAAAATTCACAGTAAGATGATTTTGAAATTATAATTTCACAAATTATTTTTATTTTATCAAATTAAATTTATAAAAGTGTCATTAAATTAATTTTATTATTTTTCAAAAAAGTGAAAAAACATTTTTTTGAGAAATAGAATTTTCAAAACTATTAAATACTTCATCGAATATTTTGTATTTAATTTTCAATAATGTTTTATTATAAAAAAATAATAAATAATATCTAAACATTATTTATTACTATTTATATTACTAATTTTAATGGCTAGATTATAATTACAATGTTTAAATAATATATAATTGTTTTGTTAAAACTCAGTGTCGTGTGTAATGCATGTTAAGCCCGTGTTTCTTATAGAGAAAACATAACATGGCGTTGCATGTAATTTAATCCATATAATAAATTTTATTTATTCAAAAAATAAAATAAAAAATACTCGGGTTGTTACATGAGATATGAGTTCTGGGTGGTGGTTGTGAGCTCTTCTGTGGACTAGCTTGTAGATATGGGTTAGTTTTTTTGAGGTTCTTTCAGATGGAACACGAAAGGTGGGATCAAGTAGTATCTTTGAGGAGATATTTATTTTTCCCTATTTGACCCAACCAGTTTCTCATGGTTTGGTTAGTTTAGTTTTAGATTTCATGTTCAAGTATCAATGTTATTTGTACCTTTGGAATATGTTGAATATGTGGGGTGAAAGTTAAAGACGAGTGCCATCAAGTTGTTGATATGTGTTTGATGGACTCTTTTGGATGTCATTGTGGGAAATTTTAAGATAAAGTGATCATTGTTGGTTGTATTCAATTTTTGAGAATGTGTGTATGACATGTTATTTGGTGCGGAGAGGCCCTTGTTGGGTCCTACATTTGAAGTGGTCATGAGGACCATTATGAATACCAATACTAGTGGGCTAGTTCTTTTAGATGATTGTGGGAATGTTGTTCATTGAGGATCAGTTAGAATCTATTGAGGCCCATTTAGGATGTTTTTGCACCATGCTTTTCCTATGATTTTGGATGATCTAGAGGAACCTCTTATAGAGTGTACTACTCTTATTGTGGCCAATGTGAAGGTAGTTGCTGTTTCTGTTGGTATGGGATGAGATATTTGGTGTATAAGGGGAGTCTGTAGTTAGCTGAAAGTTTATTCTCTAAACCAAGGGATCGTCGGAGCCTTGCGTTTGGTTTAACCCTAAGGTGGGTGATGGAGAGACTGTAGTGCCTATTTTTTATGGATTCGATGATATAATGTAACAAGGAGGCCTCATTATATGTTGTTCGAGAGTTGATCAACACTTCTAGATCAACTTAATCGGTGATTGGGTGAAGGATTTATCATTCTACATATGGTTAACCTTTAGCCTTGATGTTTGAAGAAATTTCTACAAAAGACTATGGTTTGAGGAGGATACCCTTGGGATATCTTATTTTGGTCTCTAGACCTTAGTATTGATCATGTTTTATCTTCCATTGTATTTCTATTGCTAAATGGACTTAGGGAGATAATAAACGATTGGGATGTGTGAACTCCTCTAGTTTAGTATTTTTATTGCTAGAGTTTGTTTCTCAGGGATGTTGTTATGCTTTTGGACTTGTTTTTGGCTCCCTTGTGTAGTGAATCCATTTAGTTTATATCAACGAATCCCAGAGGGTGGTTTATCATTATGGTCTACAATGGATCCCTAGTTATTCTGCTGGACATCTCGGATATGAACGATCTTTGATATGTGGAGAGGAGTTTCTGTCACCTGTTTGAATCATGCCATTAGGGTCTAAGATCCCGATATATGTTCTTTGCAGTTGTATATGACTATGGTTATTCTTTGTTATCCAAACCTTATGATTTTTCATTTAAGCATATTGGTTCTCTTTTTTAGATCTGGTAGATGCACTAGTTATTGTGTGTGGTTGGGAGATTGATATTCTTTAAAACATTTCACAGCTGCCATAGTAGGGGTAGATTCACATCGAGTGTTAGAATCGAACCCATGGTTATATTTCATCATTATTTTTGTTTGAACAATGAAGTAGTTTTTTTATTATAACTATTGTTATTTTTTTGATAACATAGTATTTTCATTTGTTTATGCACTTATTATAACAACAAATTATAGAATTACTTTTGAGGGAGGATTATAAAGATTTATTTACCACCCCTTTTATGTGAACCTCAGTGTGCATGTAGATTTGATGTCTTTTTTTAGGTTAAGGAGATTTTTTCATGGTGGATGGGGTTGAGTCCACATGTTTCATGATTAGGAGGATCCAATCGTGTAGTTTATCAGGATTAGGATAGTGCAGATCAAATGTCATGAAGATTGGGTATGTGGTTTTGCTGAACATGGTTAGAAGGGCCTGTGGTATTTATTATCATTTTTTTAATTTTGTATATGTGGTTTTCCTAGTGGATGAATATATGTTGTAAGTTTTTATGGTATATTTTGTATGATTTTTTTGTCACATTTCATTTATTATTGCACGATTCTATTTTAGTTTATTTATTATTCTCACTCTGATGGATATCCCTATGTATGAGTTTGATTGTTTTTTGTTGTTATTGCACTTTATCCTAAGGGTATAGTGTCACCAATGAACTTTTTTGATATTAGTTTTTGTTCAATAGACTTTTGAATTTTTGGAGGTGCACTTGAATCCTTGTGTAATGCGAGATAGGGTGACGTGTCAGGCCGACTCAGGCTGGTTCCTTATAATTATTATTTAAATTTGATTGTTATAACCTTATTGTTTAATTGGTGGGTATTAATATTATTAAACACATTATGAATATATATAAATGTTTTATTAAATAAACACTTTTGGATTACATCTTACGAAATTAGAATTGAGTTTTTAGTACAAACATTTTATGCTTAGAAAATACATTTTATATATAAATTATTTTTATTACTTTTCATGATAAAATATTATAATTAATTTAGGTAAATTTTAAAAAATGTGTTTGATAAAAAGAATACCATTTATGGAGTCAGTATATTAAAATTATTTTTAAATTAATTGTTATTAATTTTTGAAATGTTTTTTTACATTGAATAATGAAAAATACAAAAAAATTAGGAAAATATATTTTATTTTAAAACATTTACAATGTAAAACTCTATTTTATATTAATTTTAAAGATTAATTATTTTTAAAAAAAAATACAATTATGTTCTTTTTAATGAGTTTAATTCTTTAATTTTGTATAGAAACAGTTTATACTTAAAATGAGATTTTTCAAAAAAAACCTTTTTTCATAGAGTTTTTTGTGTTTAATATTAAATTTAATTATAACACTTATAGAAATTAAATTATAAAAATAGATTCAAAATTTTTAATTAGTAGGTATAAATTTTTTAAAGAAGACCCTTTTATTTTTTATCATTAAAATATTATCCAAAATAAATAATTGTCACCTTGGTAAGGGTAAATCATGTAATTATGGTTAAAAATGACATGATAAGGACTAAAATATTCCCCTAACACTTGAATATATATTATTACATGAGTTTAGTTTTTAAATTTTCACCCAATTTTATAAAATATATTAACATGGTTCCATATTTCATTGATTTTGACCTTTATAATATCTCAGTAAAAAAAGAAAAAAATATCATTTTATTTATATTATAACTATAATATTTTATAAAAGCTTTAATAAACTCATGTTTGGTTATAATTGTTTTATTAAAATATAAAATTTTTTTATCATGGAAACTTATATTTGTGTTTTAGGGATGGAATAATTATCTTAAATTATTATGTAACACTGATACAATTCTTTTTCAAGTAGTAGAAAAATATAGTAAATGATTTTAGAAACTATAAATGTAATAATTATTGGGTAATTAAATGTATCCAATGAAATGTATTGGTAAAAATAACATATTAATGAATTATTGATTTTTTATATTTGAATGATAATATTTTCTTATCGTATTCAAGTCAAATTAAATGAATAGTTTTGAAAATGATAGTAAGGTTATTTTATAATAAGTAATAATGTATTAAGTAAGTTAAAATTACATAAAATACTATATTAAGTTATTTCAATGGTATCAAATTTAAAATATCATCCATTTCCAATTATTGATCTAGTTTTCCATTTATAGGTACTGACTTGATCCCTAATGAGTAAAAACATTTCTATTATTGTAATTGTCAAAAGGGTTAATAATATATTAAAAAAATTAGTAGTGTGAGAACATTTTTTAAAGATGTCCACATCTTTTTTGATAATATTTATTTGACCCATAATCCTAAAATATTTTTAATATATCATTTTTGATCCATTTTAATATTAAAAATTATTTATTTAAATTTAATACTTTAAAAGATTATAAGAATTTTGTTCCCTCAATTATAAAAGGAAATTCCCTTTACTCTTCCCTATACACATAAACGGTAATACATTAAGCTAATGGAAAGAAAAATAAATTTCTAAAATACTTACTCATATTATATATGAATTATTTTGAATAAAATACTACCCTTTGAGGGATTAATGTTTAAAAATGTGGTTATTCGAAGAAGATACATATCTTTTAACAAAATGTTTTAGTTTTATTTATTATTCCATATATTTTAAATCTAATTCATCCATGATAAAATAATTACATCAAAATTAAAAATATAATTATATTTTATTATGTTAATTTAATAACCTATATCAATATTCTTATTTTCTAAGATGGGAAATGAATCCATCATTCATGTGTATAGAAGACTACTACCTCTTGAACCACTGTAATTCGTTTTCCATCACCACATCTCATTTATGGTTATAATTATGTATTTAATGTATATATATTATATTTGTGACATAATTATAATTATGTAAATTTAAAATAATTCATAATTTCTTTCCGTTATGATAATTTAAAAATGGCTACTTTACTGATATGTATGTATGATACACCGTCTCCATGATTGTGACATAATTAAATTTTCATAAATATATTTCATTGTTGGTTTTAAAAGATAATTTATGTATAAAAAAATAATTATTTCATGATATTTATTTTTTGGATGATGGAATAATGCCCCATTTGACCACAGTCAACATACCGAAGTCATTTTAAGGTAATGAACCGAACATTCTCAAAACACCCAATATGCACCTAGATGATTAAGTAATTAATGATATAATTAAAATAAATGAAATAAATTTTTTAATTATTTTGGATGAACTCTATAAAAGGTAATTAAGAAATTAAATAATTCAAATAATTTTATTATATTAGAGTTAAAGGGAATACATGGATAGTCTGGACTTGAGGTAAGGGATTCCGTCTTAATTTCCTTTCATTGATACATATTTTAATATTCTAAAACTAATTTATTTTATACTATTCATCTTGTTAAAATTTTAAATTTTTTTTTATCATGAATCCATCATACATCATGGAATTTAATGTTGAACTTCTAATTGTCTCACCCAAGGGGATTTTATTTGAATGTTATTAACTCATAATAGATTTCCTAATTCAATTACAACTCATTGGGTTATATCAAACATGATTGATTAAAATATGTCAATATTATATGTGAAATGGAAATTATTTTATTTACATTGTATTAACAATTGTTTTTTGATTTAATATTTTTCTCAATAATCGATGTGTTGATTAAATTTCAATTAAATTATATGCCATTTTTAAGAGTTATTCATCGAATATTATTTTTTGTTGAGACATAGATTTATGTCTTACAACTATCTTAGTTTATGAAGTCCATATATAGAACCATTTAAATGTTATTTCATGGATATCCCTATTTTCATGATTTTTAATGTTTCATTGGATGTTAGTATTTCCTGGTGATTATGACTCAAAAGTTATCAATGTGGAAAGAGGTTTATGTTTCAATTATATTCCAATCAATATTGTTTAGGGTTGAGTTTCTATTGGGGATATTATATGATCCTTATTTGATAAAACCATTTAAATTTATTATTCTCTCTATATTTCTATAATTTTGATGTTTATATACTATTTAGCTCTCTTTGGTATTCAAAATGGATCAAAACCAATTTTTAGGAAAATTCATCCTTGTTTCTACTCTTTCAATCAGAAAACCTTTTCATTCCGTATCCATTTTTTATAAACTTTTTGGAAAAATGATTCTGACTATTATTATGTTATTTTTTAATTTCATTTTTATGTTTTTAAAAGAAGGTTTAAAAATAATCATGTTTTCGTTTTATAAATAAGGTATTTTTTTACTTCGGATGTGATTTTTTAACATTTATGGAATAAACTGAATTTCATTCAATCATGACTACTATATTAACTAAAGATTTAATTAATAGTTTCTATTACTCCTTACAATGAAAATTATTTTCCTAATAATTTGGAATTTTTTTAGTTTTTAAAAATAAATTTCAATGTTGAAAGGGTATTTTCCTCAAGAAAGATTTTAATTATTTATATGATATTTATATTCATAAATTCCAACAACCCTTTATTTTTCTTATTCTCTAATAGGGATATGTTTCAATGATAAAATCATAATACTTTATTTTGAATGATTATGGTTGTTTAAATGATATTTTTATGGAAATAGTTTATTTTCAAGGATTTAATCATATAATGAAATGAATAATGGTTGTTTTAATGAGTTTTCTAGTTAAATGAAATATATATATACTTCCTTAATGTTATGGATCATGAAATTTTTTTATATTTACGGGTGGTCCTATTATAAACCCGAGGGATGTGGTTTCGTTATAAAATGAGGATGGGGGTTTTCTTATAAACCATGTATGAGTGGGACCATAAAATACCTATAATTCATTTGGTAATTATTATGGACTCTAACGAAATATATTTTAATTTATCCTTATTGGTTATTAGACTTGAAATAGGAATTGTAAGAGTGATATGAATTTGATGTTAAAAAAACAAGCACAATTTATTTTGGATTTTTATAGGTTTTTAATGTTTAATTTGATCATGACTAACATAACATGGATACTGGATTTTGATGCATATGACCCTTTAAATTTAAAGATTTATGAAATGTGAGACGTTAAATGATCCATGTTTTGTGGGGTATGAATATTATTGTGTGATATGCAATAATTTGGATTATTTTTTGATCCCCTTAAGCTCGTATTATGTTCACTGATGGGAATAAATTTTTAATACTTATGTTTACCATTAATGATTGTTTTGGATCACCTTTATTATGTTTCCTTTTTCAAAGGTTGTGAAGAGTGGTTTTATGTATGTTAGCCTAAAGAGATTACTAGATGATACGATTTAGATTTTTATGAACCAGTTGATTATGTATCAAAATTTACATGTTATATTTTGTCCCTATTATTTAATACTCAAAAAGTAAGAAATAACCTGTGTATTTAAGTGATCCAATATTTCCATTGATGTTGTAATCTTATAATGGTTTAAATTGGGTTACATTTTTAGTATGAAATCAAGAAATATAAGGATGGTGTTTTAGCAACATATCTGAGCGTGTGTGTTTAGGTTTGTTAGAGTGGGTATTAGATTATATTTTATTACAAAATAAGTGATTAATATGTTTTTATGTGTGGTTAATTTTTGATTTATTGATACCATTACTGGTATAAAAGTTTAAGGTTGATCATAATTTCAATGTCTTAGACACCCCGTTTGAGGTTTTATGTGATGGATTTTTGAGGTGGATTGAAATTTTTATTGGGTTTTAGGAAGAATGTTATATTTAGGCTTAAATAACCCTTTTGGGTTAAAATATGATTTTATGTTTATTTAATTATGGCCTATTGGATAATGGGATATAGAAAATCTTGAGGGTTAAAAAGTGATTTATTGAAAAGTTGATATCCTTAGAAATATTTATGGTCAAGCTAAGGATTACCTTTTAGGGTAATATAAAATTATTATTCATCAATATTTTGTGAATTTTAGTACATTATCAAATTATATATTTATTTATCAAGGTGATTAATGATATTTTAAGATACATTGTATTCGTCTGAGGTATATGTAACCCTTAGAATTAATGTGAAGAATTATTTCATAAGAATGATTTTATATTTTGGCGGATGTAAGATGAAAGGTCTGAGATAACCTTTGTGGGTAAAACATTTCTAATGTTGAGTTTGTTGTGGTTATTTTGAATATAGTGTTATTTTTTATGAAATTATCTATGTTGATCCTTGTTGTTGTTGTTAAATTTTGGAAATTAATATTTATTCATTTTGGGCATTATCATTCCTTATGCTAACCATTTATGTTTTAGTTTTATGAAAGCTAGTATGACTATAATTTTATAATTTTTTGGATTATATGATCCATTATATGTTTATTTTATTTCTTCAGACATGAAATATTCATATTACTCATCATTTGCAGAAAAAGATAAGATTATGTGGGAAATTGATTAAAGGATGAAATTATACAAGTCAAGTAATAATATTTACTTATGTTATTAACAATATTGGGAAAGTAATTCCTAAACATTAAGAAACATATATTGAGAAAAAATTATAATATTAAATTCATTTATGATAATTCTTTTTCCTTTTTTATATCACTTTGTTTTATGATTTTGGGATGTTAACATTCACATTATCATTCACTTTCTCGTGACCAATGATCTCTATCACTCTCCATCATTTTATGGAAATTAATTTTTTTCCTTCATGTCCATATTTCAATTTACACTGATTTTATACTATATAGAAACCTATTTATGTGATATTCATGATTTTTTTCATATTTCTCATTCTCCATTTACCATAGGAAGTTTTATTAACCCTTTTAAAGATGTCAGACTTCAACAAAAGTATTTTGAAATGAGAAATGATTAATTATTGATATCATGTTAAATTGTAAAGGAATAAATTTATCAAATACAGATTAGAATTTAATATCCTATTATTTTAAAATAATACTATTTTTGATATAATATATGATATGCTACACTAAGCTTAATCGAACTGTTAAATAGTAATATTATTTAAATATGGCTGTTATAACATAGATATGGAGTTTTCAGATAAGAATTGGATTAAAAACAAGATTATATATGTATATATAAAGGACAAAAATTAAATTTAGTTTATTTATTCTTAGAAAAAAAATTCAACATTTAGTAAAGTAATTTTATGCTTCAAAAATAAATTTTCTTACAAAAAGTTTTTTATTGTTTTTCATCAGAAAATATTATATTTAATTTCAAACAATTTTTGAATATTTATTTGAAAAAAATAATTTTTTTTGAAATTATAATATAAAAAATAACATAATAAAAATTAATGAGAATTTTTAAAAAAATTCATTTTTTCTTTAAATAGTGAAAATTTTGAATTTTTATGGAAACTGAATTTTATTTTCAAATATATACAATGTGAAATTAATTTTTTTTTAAATATAAAATTTTATTTTTAATTGAAAAAAATTATTATCGTAATTTGAAATAGTTTTAAACTTTAATTTGTTATAAAAACATTTTTATAGTTAAATTGGGCTTTTTCTGAAAACACTTTTTTGCACATTTTTCCGAATTAATTTTATTTTAATAATTTTCAATTATAGAAATAAAATTATTTAAAATTAATTCCCTATTTTAAATTATTATTTTCAAAATTGGTAAATAGGATCCTTTTATTTTTAATTCTTATGAATAGAAAACACACTAAATAATTATTGCCTCTGTAAGGGAAAATCATATAAGTAGTGTCGAAAGTAATATAAAAAGAACTATAAACATTCTATAACACTTTATTCTGACTTATTGGATGCGTATAGTTCCTCAAAATCCATACATGTTTCAAAATTATGCCATCTTGGTTCCATATTTCCTTGATTTTTACCTTGATATATTTAAGTAAAAGAAAAAGTAAAAAATGTTATTTTTTATCTGTTAATATTTGTAATATTTTGTGATAGGGATAGAAAAATCATTTTCATTTATAAATGGTTAAATGGAATATTAATTTTTTTTCAAGGTAATATATTTTTAATTTTATGTTGTAAAATAATTACCTAAAAGTGTATGCAACACCGACACAATGTTTGTGCAACCAGAATAGAATTTAGTAAATTAACTTATTAACTCTAGGGGTAATCTTCTTTTGATAATTTAATGTTTCACATGTATTTTATAGATCAAAATAAAATATTTAGGACTTTTAAATTCATTATATTCCAATTCCATTATTTTCATGTTCTTTTTAAGCCAAATTAAACAAATAGTTCAAAAAATAACATTAATGTTAATTTAAAATAATAAAATTTTATAATATGATTTAAAATTAATAAATAATTTATATTTATCCATTTTTTGGGATATGGTTTTAAAAATAATTCATGGTCTATTTATTGGTAAACTTTTCTCTAATAGTAACTATCTTGACCCCTAAAGAGTAAAATGTTTTGTTATCAAAGTAATCGTGAAATGGATTAATGGGATGTTAAAACAAAAAGATAAGTCCGAAAACATCACCAAATCTTGTAAAAATTATATTAGATATTATTTAGATCCATACTCATAAAATATTCTAAATATATCATTCTGGATCCACCCCTATGAAAAATATTTTATACTAATTTAATACTTTAATAAAGTCCAAGAATTTCATTACTCACTTATTTAATGAACCCCCTCTCTTCTTTTATCAAAACTTCCTTAGCCATTTGGTTTATAGAAACCCTACCCAAAACCATTTACAACATCCCTACCCACTTTATATAGGTTTTAGTATTGATATAATACAAACCATAGTGTGATTAAAGTGTAAATAAAAGAAGGTCGTCTAAAGAATAGATATAGAATTTAATCGAATGTATAAGTATTATTTCATATTCTAACTCATAAAAATATTCTTCAAACATGATAAAATAATAATAAAAGTATCTTACATATTCTTATATTTTTTAAAAAAAATTATAATCCACATGCATCGACTTCTTTCATCAGATGAGAAATGAATCCATCGTTCGTGTGTATGGAGGACTACCACATCATGACCTGATGTAATTAATTTTCCACCACCAAATATCATGGATGATAATAAATGTTGATTTAAGGTAAATATATGATATAAATAAAATAATTATATTTTTTTAAAGATGAAATTATTCTTAAATTCTTTATATCACGATCCCAGAATAATAGAAACGCAACTCAAGAAAATGTATGACCTATGATATCCATGATTATAAAATAATTCATTTTTCAAAATTATAATTATGGTTGTTTTTTTAAAGAAAAATATATTTATAAAAATAATAATTATTTATCATTATTATTCTATATATAGTGAAATAATAACCCAATTATCCACATTATACATACCAGATTCAACTAGAGGTTATGAACCGAGCATCCTGAAAATATAGGACATGGAAATAAATGACTAAGTTATTAAATATTCCATTGTAATAAATGAAATAAATTTTTTAATTATAAGGAATTAAATCTAGAATTGGTTTTTAAGAAATCATGTAATTGATATAGGTTTGTTATACATGAGTTAAAATACATACATGACATGTCTAGACTCATGTTAAGATATTTCGTATCAATTAACTTCTATCAAGGAATATTTTAAAGCTATGTACCAATTTTTTATATTATGTATATGTCAGAAATTTTAGAATTTTTTATCATGAATCATTCATAATTAATGGTATTTTGTGTTTTAATTAAAATTATCGCATCCAATGGTATTTTCTTTTAATGTTACCTGGTGGAAAATGATTTCTTAACTCAATTTCCATTCATTGGGTTATATCACTCTTTCATTGATTATATTATGTCATGATTATGTGTAAAATTGAATTTTTTAGAATATGTGTTATTTCTACTTATTTTTTTAGGGATTTAATATATTTACACTTAATATTTGATTTATTATTCCTCAATTCCATGATATGACTATTTTAATGGTTATTCACATAAAATTATATTTCTTTTTTAGAGAAATTTATTTTATAAACATGTGTTCTTTTATGGGGTGTATTATTACCACATTGACATGTTATATGATGAATATACTCATATTCATGATATTTTATGTTTCATTTGATGTTATTATTTCATGGGGTTTATGTTTCAAAAGTTACGAAAATGGTAAGGGGTTTATGTTTCAATTCTATTATAATTAGGATTCTTCATGAAAGAAATTACATTGAGAAAATTAAATGACTATTATTCGATAAAACAATTTAATTTTATTCTATTTGTTATATTAATTGAATTTTTTTATGTACCATTGTTTTTCATTGGTATTAGAAATGGTTTATATAATGTTTTTAAGAAAGTCCGACCTTATTTCTCATATATCAGTCGGCAAAAAAATTCTTCCATATCCATATTTTATAAAAAAATCATAAAACTTTATAAATATTATAAAATTAAATTAAAATATCATTTTAACTATTTTTTAATTTTTAAAAATAGGTTTAAAAATAACATTATTTTCATTTCCTGAATATGGTAATTTTTACCGAAGGTTTGAACTAAATATTTATTCCCATAATTATAACATGAACTGGATTTTACACTATCAAGATCACTCAATGATTTAAAGAATCCATTAATATTTTCAATGGTTATTTTCAAAGAAAATGTTTTACTCAAATTTATGATATTTTAAATTTTTAAAAGTGATTCTCAAGGTAGAGAGGGTATTTTCCTAAAGAATTATTTTAATGATATTTTTATTATATTTCCCTCAATTAATGAAAAAAACCTTTGATTTTTATTATTCTCCAGTGGGGAGATGTTCTAATGATACAATACTAATTCTTTCCCTGTGTGGATTATGATTATATCAAAGTGGTTTTCATAGAACCTATTTCTTTTCAATGGTTTAATAAAGTTACTAATTGAATAATTATTTTTTATTTGATTTTTATTATGATATTGAAGATGTATATAATTTATTCATGTTATGGTACATGGAAATAATCTATGACGGTTTTTGAACCTATTATAGACCAATGATGAGTGGTTTTGTTATAAATCAAGGATGGGTGGTTACTTTATAAACTATAGATGGCGGGGCCCTTTATATCCATTTATTTCATTGAGAAATATTTATGTTATCTGAAGAATTATATTGTAAGTTAAATGTATTGGTTATTACATTTGTAAGAGTGATTTGAAAATGGGTATGAAAAAGAATTCCCAAGATAAAAAAGACATTTTATTTATTCTTTCTATGGGGGTTTAATGTTTCATTTTATCATGATTGACATCACATGGATCATGATTATTGATTACCATGACTCTTACCTTTGTAAAATCATTATGACTTGTCACATATTTAATGACACGTGGTTTTATAGGAATGTGTTATATTATGTTGTACGAATTCACTTTGATTATGTCATCATACCCTTATGCTCATCTTATGGTCAATAATGACATTTAATTATATATTCTTATATTTACCCTTACTGAGCGTTTGATATCGCCCTTATTATGATTCTTTTTTATGATGTGAAGAAAGAATTTTTGTATGTGTGTCAAAGGATATTACAAAAGGGTATGATGCATATTTTTATGAACTATTTGTTTTGTTATCCATGATTCTATTTAATAGTTGGTTCTAATTTTCTAAAAATATAAAACTAAAAAGTTCATTTGGGATTTTAGAGATTGAATATTTATTTTGGTGTTATATGAGTTTAAATTGTTGAAATTGGAACACATTTATTAGTATCAAATAAACAAATGTAAAGAAAATGATTATAACATCAGGTCTAGGAGTAAGAGTTTAGGGTTGTAACAAAAGGAGAGGAGGCACTACATCCACCCTCGATGATGTTAGCTTGGAAAGTATTATTTATCATGTCATTTATGTGTATTTATCACCATATTTATGTTTATAACATATATGGTTCTTGTGAATAATAATAATAACAATAATAATATATTATTATTATATATTTTGTTGGTCAACATACCCGTGGCTATCCTTTACATCCACCAGTAACATGACATCGTTAGGCTTCACTAACAACTATGGTCGCAGAATACTTCTTGGGAGGCCCTCATGATTCTCATGGATCCCACTAAAAGTGTTGGTATTTGAAATCTAGAAAAATTGGGTGATGGAAATTGGTAATGTTAAATGGATTTGAGTGGGGAAAATACCCAACTAGTGAGCCTACTCATGATTTGTATGGTAGATGTAAGATTGTATTGACAAGATGAATATAATGGTATTAGACTCACAATGGGAGGCCATAGAGAAAGAGATGGTCATTTCTAAGGGAAGTGGATTTAGTGTGGTATATAGAAAAAGTTTTTAGTATGGAAATAATCTTAGAGATAACCATAGTCTATTAGATTGTCCAAGAAATTGATCATAACCCTCAGATCAATAAACTATTTTTTTATTTGAGGGACATATGAATAGTATAACTATTGATCATAGTGAGGAACTCCTTTATCCTATTATTTACTGAGGTGATGTTTTTTATTTATATTTTTTCCGACCATTCGAGGAGTATAGGTGGGTGGAATGGGGTTGTATGGAAAACCTTTACCCCATTTCGTTAAAATAATTACATTAGGGTGCTTAGGAAGGCCATGTTCAGGAACAAATTATTTGAATTTATTTACACATATAAGGATTCATCCACTAACCATGAAATATTAAAACTTATCCCTCATCATGTTCCCTATACAATAGAGCTTCGACCTAGACATGTGTCCCATCATTTTCTAAATATTACACACTATGACATTGATTTACCCAGTGTCTATTTAATACAAATAAATAGGTTATATTAATTATTTCTAAATATTGATAATAATTGAGATTTTTTTAATAGAAATTGAAGTGATATATAGTTTAGTTTAGTAATTTTAATTATTCACACAATGACATTAGTCATAGATCATGCAAGGAAATTTAAAAAATATATATAATATTTCTTCTTGCAAGAATAGCTCAAAGGTATCATTTTATGTTATATTTTTTAGTTGTAAATATATCTATTTGGTACAAAATAATATTTTTTTAAGTTATTTGAGTGAGTAAAGATGATTTTCTGTTTTGATTATTTTTTTGTATTAGGATATCCAAGTGGGTCCCCTGAGGGGGATGATGTCTATTTTGATAAATTAAGTTATATTATGATGTTTTTGATAATGATGTGATGATTTAATTCCACATTCCCAAATACAGTGGGGGTTATTCATTTAGATTGATTAAGATCAGGGTAGGTTTCATCTCTCAAATATTCATAGTGATTGAGATGATGAGAAATACTAGTTCTCAATGTGCAGATATTTGGTTGTCTTTTTTTATGGTAATTGATTGTATGAGATTCCACATATATTTCTTAATCCATGTGATGTGTTGTTTAAAATTGAAATGATTTGAGTTCCCAATATCACTTCTTGTTATTTATATGGTTATAATTTATCAATTCCTTGGGTTTTTGGTAAAACCCCACTATAGGGATTTGGTGTCCAATGAATATAAATAGAGACCTTTATTAATAGATTTGTGGCATAAATTTGTATAAAATTCATTTTCATTATAATATGATCCAATATTGACTAAAACATAGTGTTTAGTATTCAACTAACACAAAATATACATAGTAATTAATAATTCTACATGATGAGATTAATTTCATTCTTTCTTTTGATAATTTACATTGTGGTGCATGATACCCATTTTCTCAATACTACATGATTCGATAAATTTTTGGTGACTTTATCCTATAGAAAACGGTGTGTTCCTAGTGTCACATTATTATCATGACTATTTATGATGGAAATAATATTATTAGAGTGAATCTTTTAGTGATTTTTTTTCTGGATTACATCTTCACCTATATAATACTATGGTGTGATGTGTAGTGACATCACAATAATGTATTATAATTTTATCAACATTGATTAGTATGTACACACTTCCATAAAATATATTACGAATTTGGGATATATTATTATGTTATTACGCTGACAACTATATAGGCACTTGTATGGTGATATACTGGTGTTTTTGTATACTAATTTTTCTTTTCTGGTAACAATGGGGAATGTGTTACTAGTGGTGGATGTCCCAAGGAGTACTGTGTGTGTCCTCAATAGAAGAGATTGTTCATTATGAATGGTCATCATTACAGGATAACTACTAGTTTATAATATTACAGAGCAATTTTATTTTTGTTTCCAGAAATATAGTGTAAAATCATGGTAATTAATATCATATCGTGTATATATGTATTTCAAATTTTTTGTGTCTATTTACAACATATATTATTCCCAAGGGATGAATTATTGATGTAAAAGGTTCGTGATTTAATTACACCATTATAGATATACACCCTATAGGTTTTAGTAATGAGATCCTAGCCTATTTGATATGGGAATTGGGTTACAGACATTGCCTTACTGTTGACCCGAGAAAGGATCTGATTAGGTCAGATCATGTCACATAACAAATATTCAATTTTTAAATATAGTTTCTATAGTTTTCAAAATATTGGTAATTGTTTTAATAATGCATGAAAAATATTTTATTTATTTTTTTATATTAATTCTTATAATATTTTAAGTATTAAATTTGATTTCATAATATTATCAAATATTTAATTTTCTAAAAGTAAATATATGTTTTTTGTTTCAAGTATTTATTATTATTTTCAAATATATTAATGATTTGTAAAGAATATAGGATAATTTATGTAGTTTTGTCTCTATTATTATTTTTTAATTTCTTTCTATTTCTATTAGTTTTTTCAAAAATAAATTACTTTAAAAATAATACGTTTAAATCATGTAACATTATTTTTTAAATAATTTTGTTTTAGTTTTTAAAAATTTTTATCTATTTAAACATTAAAATTTATTATTTTCAATATTTTAAATTTCTAAAAAAATTAATGACATCTCAATTTTTAAAATAATTAATTTTTTATTTATTTTTTCTAAAAATTATTGTAATTGAAAATAATGATATTTTAAAAGAATGGGTACAATATTTGTTGGAAGAGAGACTATGACTTCTTAAAAAGTAATTATGGATTTCTGAGAAAATAACATATATTTCAATGTTATAAAAAAATTTAAAAATTGAGTTAATGATATAAAATATTTTTTCTAATAATTGATAAACATAATAAAATATGTATTTAAGGTAAATGTTCTTATAATTTTTTCCTTTAGTTAAAATGAAACAAGAAATAAATTTAATTATTTAATTTATAAAATAAACTATGTTACATATATATATATATATATATATATTTGTGTGTATGTGTTTATATCTTGTTATTATAGATTAATATTATATAATGGCAGCTTTCACAACATCCAATGGGTGGTGATTCTCATTGGTTTCATTTGAAAACCTCTATACCGATGTATTAAATTATAACTATTGATCTTTTTTAAAAGATAGAAATTTGTTTGGACCATTAGTTATTACCTTGTATAGTATATATATATATATTGAAATATATTATAATGATTATAAAACATTTCCTACACATTTTAACTTATTATCTCTTTATTTTATATAAAAAATTAGTATTTAGTGTTGTGCTCATTCACAATCTTCTTGTTCCTTCGATCAATATTGGGATTTTTTTGAAAATAAATATATTCGAAAAACGTTTTGATAATAATTTCACTGTACATTATCAAACGGATAAGTATTAATTTAAAAATTTATATATTAACAAACATGTAATATTTTCCATTGTGAATATTGTTAAATTATATTTCCTATTACTCAATATTACGGGAAAGAATTACTTCTAATAGATTCTAAATTTAAAAATGCATCTAATTGAAAATATCTCAAGTTAGACCATCACATTGAATAATAATGTTTTCACACAAGACTATTCCGAAAACTATGAATTTATTCTTCATCATATCTATTAATGTTTAAAAAGTCAAAAAAATTACTATAAAAGACCATTTAATCTAATTGAAACAATTTAATGAAATGTATGACTATTAGTAGGTAGATTATGAATTAAGTTTTTTGGGATCCAAATATTCCAGGTTAATAAAAATATAAAATTATTATATATTTAAAATGAAATTATATTTAAAATTATGTGGTGAAAATGTTACCAATGGGAAAATGTTAGAAAACGCATTATCAATTTTCAATATCCCAAACATTCTTTTTTAACCACAATATGGTGAAAAAATTCAAAGAATATTTGAATTTTCATTCTTCCCTTATTATTGAGAAAACATTAGGCTCCTAATTATGAATTATAAAACCTAACAACTACTTTTTAATAATTCTAGGAATTAAATTTAACTACATATTGTCATTTTCATGTTAGTATTCTATGTATTTGAGGTGAAGGTAAATATTATTCTTCAGGTAGTCATACACTAAATGAAAAGAGGAAAGGGAACCTCCATCAGTTGTAAAGTAATGACTAATCACAACTAACGTAGAAGAACAAGTAAAAATTCATTTGTATTAGTTTGGTTTTTAAGGGAACCCATCACAAAATCATCATATACCAAGAATCGTTTTTGATATATGTCAATAATTAATTCAAAGTAACGAGAAAATAATAGAAGCAATTTTATTTATCACATTCTGAAGAAATATAATTATATAATGAATTTTTATATAACTAATAACTTTATAAACCAGTAAGGTGTTTATCATGATGAAGATATAAAAATTCCACTAAAAGAATGTCCTAATATTTGTTTTTTTTCTGAATATTGACCATTATTTTGTTTCATTTTATTCTTTTTTTTAATTTGAACATATATTTTACATTTACTATAATAAAATAATATTATGAATGAATCAATTATAATTGATCCTTAAGATGATGAAAATTTTTATTTCTTACAGTTTCATGATGTATAATATACTAAAACATGAGAAATATTTTACCAACCATAAAATGAGAAGTGTCAATTTGAGAACATTATGTAGTGGTGCGAAATTAGTTGATTCCTCAGGAAGATAAACTATATTCTTACATGGAGGTGCCAATTTTTTTAATAAATAATTATTTATGTTCTCCAAATAATCGATAAAATATATTATCATTTAAATATATTCATCAAAATAGGTATCATATTGAACTTATGAATTAAGATAGTATTTATCACCATTATATAATAAAAAATAATAGTGAGAAAATATTTATTTTCAAGGAAAATATAATGATTTTGTTTTTTATCTATGGGAATATGAATATAATAACTTCAAATATGGTAAATTATTATTCTACCAAACCACATACATTCAGGGTATGACATAATCGTTTAGTCTATCTAAGATCAATTATGTGGATAAAATTTTATAATTAAATCGGAAATATATTCTTTTTTTAAAAAGCTCTTAAATTAGAATTTTTTTTATTTTGTTAAATTTATATATGAAATTTTCACATGTATTCTTTGAATAAACTCATAAACTGGTGATTTTTAGATTAAAAGTTGAAATAATATGATTACAGTTATAAAATCTAGATAACTTAGATAAATATATACAAATTTAATAATATTGTTGAATATTTATTTAATTATTTTAAAAATTATTTCATAATCATTCTAATAAGTTGTGAATATTTGTTTTGTCATTTTCAATATAAAAATAGTTTAATTGAATTCTCTATAAGTACTTCACAACTGATTTCTAGACCATTTCTAAAGAAAACGCAATTTCCTAGTTTAGGATGGGAACTTACAATTTTTCATAAAGTAATAACGGTTTAAATAAGTTAATTATATTATTGTGAATATCGTCCATTTTATTTATCTAGTGTTCATGATAAAAAAATTTCACATTTATTAATCTGTGTTTGTGTTGTCTATGTTACTATTAAAACCAAGAAATGAATAAAAAATGAACACAAAATATGTTTTAGATTTGTCTCTCATAATTATAAAATATAATACAACAATAATAAGATATATTTCTCTATAAATATATGATTATTTCTCTTTTGATGAAAATATTTATCATATATTAAAAGGTAAATAAATCAACACAAAAATAAATATCATAAAAAATAATATCATTATTAAATTATAGTCATCAAAAAAATATATATACACCATATGTTTTGAAGACCATCAATTTTAATGGTTTAGTAAATCAATTTACTATTTAATTCAATGATCCAAAATGGGCAATCACATCTTACATACCCAAGAAAAATAAAATTATTAGAATACATGTGCCAACACTAAATATAACAATGATTTAAATAATTATTCTAATAAACATTTGAATCATAGTTGACCACCCAATTTAAAATAAAAACAATTCTATTTATAGGAAAGAAAATTATACCATTATGGTTGAGAAAGTAAATTAACAATAGAAATATAGTTTTATTCTTAAACAATTCTCTGATATGGAATTTTTAAAATTTTAATATCTAATGACATTCATTCTACATGGTCTTCTTCAATTATCCATGATGAATGTAGGGACTATAACACTCTATAGTAACATTGGTACTGATATTTACGCAAAATAACTAAAATATTGAAAATCCATGTTGTGTTTTTAGGATCTTAGGATATTTAATCTAATAAAATGAATAAATATTTATATGAATTAAATAATCTAGTGTATATGGTTATAAATATCTGAGTGAATTTTTAATGAAATAAAACTATAAAAATGATCCAAATTTTAAATGTGTATTCATAAAGTGGGATGGAAAAAATATATCATAATTATATAATACTTTTATTATATTCCTGTTATTGTGACTAAGAAAAAGTTTTAAAATATATTAAAACATTAAAAAAATATTTGATATAAAAGGATTTTGTAGATAATGTTCTCTCTTGAATAGAAAATTAACAAAAGGAAGGAGGATTTTCTAAATATTATAGATTGAGGTTTAATAAAAAAACTTATTTTGAGTATTTATATGTATAATTCAATTATACTGAGTACATTAATGGTTTCACAGTATCAAAACCACGATAAATATCCTTTTCAACCATGACTGGATAATGAAGAACTAATAAGTCCTAAAGTACCATATTTTTGTGAAATATGTGAACTAATATACCTCATATATAATATTATAGCATATATATCTTTTGTAATCCATATATTACATGGTATCATACATATATTTAGTCAAAAATAGTGGAACTTTTATTTCATTTCATTTTATTAAATAAATTATTTCATATAATTGTTATATTCAAGTCATTCTTACTATGATTCATAAATCTAGTCGAGAATAAATTTCATTGAAAAAGACTATTCTAATAATAAAAAGTGTTTTGGATTAACTATGAATAATAATATTCAATATATTTTATATGTGGGGAATTTTCAATTTATAAATAAATTAATTGTTGGTTATACAAAAAATTATTGGAAAAATCATATATCAACTAAAAAATGTTTAGTCATGATCGTTTGACGAATTGTGTGATTGATATTAAAAAAATTAGATCATTTGATAATCATGTCCATTTTCTAAAATTTTATTGCCAATTAAATCATTTTAGAAATTATTTTATAAAATAGGGATATAAAGATAATAATTTTGTATATTATTTGAAGATTAGTATTTAAGATTAATGTATTATTGTTCCCATAATCATGGTATTCTACTTGATATTATTGATAATTTTATAAATGATATGGGATCAATATGATATAGAATAAAATCATTATACATTTATACCTATTTTTATATGGATTTTATAAAGTAAAGGTTAAAAATAAATCCATGTAATTCATGACATCTGGGGAGGAGTGTTGTAAAAAAATGAAATTTAATAGTGAATACCATAATTTATCATGGGTGGTGAATCTCAAGAATTTTATTTCCAAAAATATATCCACATGACTTTAATTTTTTTTAACTTTTATATAAAAATATAGATTCATCCTATTCATTGATTACATATTTGGGGAGCCTATATATATGAAATTATATAATAATGGATAAAAAATATTTATAAACACATTATTTTCTTTCATGTGACATTATTTTAAATAAAACATTGTGAATGAGAATATTTTTATTCTCTATATTTTTTTAATTCAATTAATAATTAATTTCATAACACCCCGTTCTTTTTAAAAGTTACTCCATCAAACCAAAATGTGAGTGAACTCAACTAGTTGGATTATATGATTCGAAAATACATGAAAATTTTCACATATTGCCTTTACCCAAGATATAACTCCCCCTTGGTGACACTACTCTTTACCCATCCCTTGAAACTCTTTCTCCACCCTCTTGGCTTCCCATCATTGTCCATTCCAATTATGATTACTACTCTGACATCTACCACATATTATATCTCTTTATTAAATTCCTATGATTCGTTAGTCAAATCCATCCTGAATCCCAATATTAATAAATTTTCTCAAATGTACCCATTTACGATCAATGAAATTAATACCTTTAAAACATCTCCACCTCATTTCAGGCTACCACCATTATTTTTTTTGTACCCATAGTTTTCCCCTGAAATTTTCTACTTGATTATTTTTTAATCATTTATATTTTTTTATATTTTTATAAACATCATACATGAGTGATATTACTTTTTAAGGAAAAAGTATCATTACGAAAAAAATTACATTTTTAGTTTTCAATATTTTGTTGTAGTTGTAGGATCATTATGTAAAAGTGAGTAAAATTATTTCTCTATAATGAAAAGAAATAAATTAAAAAGAAATGTACTAAAATATATTATATATTTAATTTAATTTAACATATTTGTTTTTATAATTTATTCCCCACCAACAATATTACATATCTACGATGCTGGTGACCAATTTATTTTCAAATAATTCATAAAAAATTAAACATGTAGTTTAATAAATTTTGTGAAAAATAGTGGTTTTTCACCAAGGTGAAGTCCCTATATAAAACCTACTAAATCCAGAGGCCATGATTTGATGAATCATGTTCACATTAAATAATGAATTCTAGGATATTTTCTTAGTAAATCCCATGTGTTTTCCTAGAGAGATATTTAAGACACACACACACACTATTAAAACCTATACCCATATTCCAACCACTACACCGTATATGAACTAATATAATCAAGTACACACATCCCCACCTCAACTTGTGCACATTCCCTTGTTTTTTGGGGGTTTCTAGAGAAGATACCAAACTATAAAGGTACCCAATGATTCATTACAGATATAAGGACACCCCAATCTCTAAATTAAAAATATACATACACCAAGAGTATATCCCATGAACATGAGTGTGAAAATTCCAATACTAATATTCCAAGTATTCCATAAACTATAAAAGGTGATTTATGAATCAAAATGATGGGGAATGAGATAGAGAATAAGGGTAATTAATTAATCCCAGGTGTAACATCCCCCAATCTGACACTCTATCGCTTCTCCAAATCGGATTAGTTATTGGACCTTAGGTGCACCTCATTGTACTCCATTGGATTCATAATAGAAGTTGGGGTGTGATTTGTATAGTGGGGAGACTGTAACCCTTGGTATAAAGTAAAAAAAGTGGAATATTCCCTAATAATAAATACCAAGGTATTGAAAAAATAATAGAATCAATGTATCAGACAACCAGAAAGATAAATGGAGGAACCAAAAAACTAACAAAAACGAATCATGTAATAACAGGTTGATCTGTATCTAAATTTCAAACTGAAAATAATACAATTTAAAGAAATAGATGACACTAAATAATCTCAAAAGACCCTAGTCCTGAATCTAATGTCGGTCTTGTATCCAAACTCCAGCCCATCCTACAAGAAATAAATTAGAAACAAGGTCCCTTGCCCTAGTACAAAACTATATCCATGCAATCTGCTCAGGTACCAAATGATGACTAGAATAGATTGTGAGTAAAACTCATAAGGTCAACACCACCATGTCTAAAAAAACTAGTTTGATAAAAAAAGTTTATGAAATTAAGTTACAAATAGGTGTATTAATTAATAAAATAATATAATACATCAATTAACCTACTTCAACAACTTTCCATAATATTTTTGAGTATGTGGCACAAACAGGAAAATGAAAAACCATATATCTATTAGCCAATTTATTTTTAATCAAGGGTTTTCTCACCCAATGAGTATCCAAATACCATGCCACAATCAATTGGATTAAAAAGTGATCCAATGAATAATCCAATAAATAAATCAATTAATGCACACATTTTTTTGTCGTAATCCCAATATTTTACATACATGACAATTATAAACCAATATGGTTAAGGTTTAGACCTCTAGGTTCAACTAACTATTAATGTGGAACAACCAATGGAAAACACCAATAAGGAATAAGGAACTGAAGATTCCAATAAGGACCTAGATCAACCTAGGTGAAGATTATAACCCAAAACAAACCCACGGGTAAAAGAGTCACATTGCAATGACAATGAATGACTAGAGACAAGAGGGAAATGTAAGAAAAGAAACTCACTAGGGATTGGATATAAAATCATGAGGTTTGAAAAGGAAGATGAGACTCTAAAATTTCTTGGAGTTCTCCATAGAGCTGAGAGGAGAGGTATATATCCATTGGAATTAAAGAAAATCATACACACTTCCTACATAAAACCATCGGGTCTAATGAATACATTGTGAGGAATCCTTTCACATAATGTATTTTTAAATTAATCAGATACATTGAAAAAACTATCACACAATGTTAATATTTATATTTATATACATTTACAAAATATGAATACAGTTTATGAGGTGTAACTTCTTCTTGTCATTAAACAGTTCATGACCTATTTCTGGTGGATGTTATACTTTTTGTAACATATACACAATGTGTAATTGTCTTGAAAATATTTTTCATCCCAACTTTTGTGAAAGTACTCGAACCACCTTTATAGACTTTCAAACACAAGGGATACCCTCATAATATCATTTAATATGTTTATAGAAATACTCAATCAATTAAAATAAGTATATATCCTTGAACATTAGCACATTGTATCCCAACAAAGGTTCTCTACCTCTGAAAAATATTTATCTGCAAAGGTCCAATAGAATGCTCAAAGAGGGGCATTCCTGGATGAAGATGAGATATTAAAACCTCCCCAGCATATAAAATAACATTCCCAAGAATCTCCAAGAATCAATATAAAATCTAGATGAATAATTTGGGACACTATGATCGCTTATTATGCATTATCTCCTAGTTATACTCCTAAACATGGCCCTAATTCCACTGCACTCAAACTAGAGGTATAGTCCTTCCTCATAGATACTTATCACTACCATCTAGAATCTTTATTGGATGCTTCTAAAAGGATGAATTATCACAAAACATGACATCCTCAATGTGTACCACATGATAAGGCTCTGGATAATATCTCGAAAGCTGCGATATGTGAAACATATCGTGCATGGAACTATAGCACTATGGAGTGCTAATTTGTACGCCAATAGACCAACCCTATCCACTATATCAAACATGATGAAAAATATGCTTTTCATCATTCCCTATTTTTGGATATAACATTTCTCAAACCTAGGTGAAATCTGAATGAAAACATTATGGCCAACCTCAAACTCTATAGGTCCTCTCCATTGGCTAGTGTAGGATTTTTGTATGCTCTGCACAATCACCAGCTACCTCCAAACTAGTTGATCCTTCTCAGAAGATTACTTCATGAGACTAGTACCAAGAAGAGAATACTCAACTACCTCCTACCAATAAATACTTGAATAACACAACCTTTCACAAAAATTCACAAAAGGTTCCATCTAGATCAATTCCTGGAAGTTGTTATTATTTGAAAACTACATGGGTGACATATGCTTCTCCCATAAACAGTTGAAATACATAACATAATCTTGTACCATATCATCTAGAACCTAAATAGTATTCTTACATTAACCATCAGTCAAAATATGATGGGATGTGTTCAAAAGAGGCTTCTTCCCAAAGCCTTCTAAAGATCCTTCTATAACTATGATGTGAAATAAGTATACATGTCTGAAATGATACTCCACATAACCCAATCAAACCGTACAATCACATGGATGTACACACTACCCAAATCATCAAAAATGAATTTATACCAAATAGGAAAAAATTATTCTACCTTTTTCAGCTAATCCATTATCATCTATATAGTATCATTCTTGTGGGTTTTACTTGGTAATTGTATTACAAAATCCCTAGTGAAATCATACTATATCTAAATAGGAATGGGTGGTGGATGCAACCACCTAGCTAGTGTTTGATGCTTGTATTTAATCTGCTAACATATGAAACATCTCTCCATAAAGCCTGCTACATACTTCTACATTCAAGGATTGAAACACTACATATGGATATCAGGATACAACTTTGTCAAACTAGGATGTACAAACCATATAGAAACATGAAACTCTCTCACTAGATCCCCACACAAGCCCCTAGAAACCCATACATGGCCACAAAAAATAAGATAACTTCCACTGCTATGAACCCATTTTGATGGTGTCTCACCGCCATATACTTTTTCTCATATAACTAACCCTCCAGATCAGATAATTTTTTTATCTTGATCCATCCCAAAAGCATGGGCATAAAAGTTATAGAGGCTAGATATACTAATCCCTAAGACTCTTAAACATAAAGGTACATGTACAAAAAGTGTGAAATCATCCAAAACACATTATAATACTCCCAAATATCCTCTATCAATTTTTTTTTCTCTCAAAAAATTTGTAATGACATGGCCCTTCCCTAGTGTATGAGACCACTTGAAGTTGAAAGACTACAGATACTCCACCAACCTCCTCTACTGAAGTTTCTAATACCACAAAGAAATGATATACATGGGGATCTTGTAATCGGTTTACACCAAAAACCTGTCACCCATAAGATTGGGTATCTAATATATTAGGTCAGGTACCACTGATTCCAACTATGTATATTGGTTTGGGTAATTTATCTCGTGTGTTCTTTGATATCTAAAGCCATAAGAAGCCAATCGATCATCCTCCACCATAAATGCTCCAAGTCCAACTATAGGTTCACCACATATCCTGATATATGATTATCCCATATAGGTAAAATGAGGGTAGGTGTTATGACCCACCTTCTTTTAATCTCCCTAAAATATATCCCCCAAGAATCAGACGAATCAAATTTCACTCCTTTCTTAGTCAGCCATGACATCAGTGCTTCCAAACTGGATAATTCCTATATAAAGCCCTAATAATTAATATATAATACCAAAAAACTCCTAATATTAAAGAAATTATTGGGTCAACCCTAGGATATCATAGATACCATGTTCTCTCAGTTCAATAACACTCCTTCCTCTAATATTCCATGGCCCAAGAAATTCAATTTGTCAATCCCGAAACTACATTTCGTTATCTTGGAATTAAGATAATGATATCTCAATATATTCAACATGATATAAATATGATTTCCTTGATCATATTTTTATTGGGATAACACTAATATTTAATTGAAAAATACTACAACAAACTAATCTAGAAAATCATTAATGATCTGATTCACTATGTACATGAACACCTCATATAAGCTGGTTAATCCAATCGTAATCACTATGAACTCATATAAACAACATATACTACTAAAATAAGATTGATGAATGGATGATGGTCTCATCCTCAACTGGTGGTATCTGGATCTCAAATAAATATCAAGTAAAATATTAGCACTTCTCTACTAATTTAAGATATCATTGATGTGTGAAAGAGGATATTGGTTCTTGAACTTCATTTGGTTTAATATTTTATAATCAACGGATAAGAGAATGATACCATCAACCTTCTTGGTTAAATTAAACAGGTAACCCCATAGAGACATACTAGACCATATGAAAGTTTTAGCTTCTGGGCCTTCCAACTGAAATTTAAACACTTAAAGCGCTACTGGTGAAATTATACAAGGTGCGATAGAATCCAGCTCTACTATGGAACCAAAATGATCATGAACTCAATCTCCCACTTTTGTGGTAAGTTATAGAGGTTTTACATAAATACATCCAAAAAATGGTCTAAAACAGGAGGAAAATAGTCATGATGCATTCTACCATCTTCTAGAATAAGTCTTGTGGTATAAACCACGAGACAATCCAATTTTAACTAAATTGGTCTAATAAGACCAACCTGAAGATCCCACTTACCATGGTGATAATTGTTACCTTCTTTTGGATATAGAAATTTAACTATCCTATAATAATCATTAATATAGTCAGGTTATATGACTAATAAATCCATTAAAAATATAAAATAAAAACCTATCATTTATAGCACAAACATTTCCCACAAGAAATGGTAATTTTCTATCTCTAGAGAATATGATTTACTACATTTGATATTTTCAAATAGCACTCCAAATTGTGTGTAAATATTCAAAATTACATCCATGATTACCACACCCATTCCTGAACAATTTTACAAAAGTGAAGATAAATTGGAATATAATGCTCATTTATTAAAAAAATATAAGAAAGGGTTGACGAAACAAGAATCATAACTCTGACAGTAGAAGGTCATATATCAACACTACCCACAATAGTCTATATAATGTGTAGATGACCAAACTCACCTATCTAGGATCTATCTTGACTCCCCTAATCTATTCCTAATATATGATTCTATATTTACTATACTAGGGTACTATTCCCCCAGCATTGACCTGAACATTATGTAGAACTCCATATGCCTATTTGCTAAAGAGTAGCTTGGTACTTCCATGACTCTAGAACCTATCCTAATCACATGACACTACTATTATACTATATGAACCTATAAAATTTCTATAGGTAGCACATCCCACCAGAAGAATAACACTCCAATGTGGGGTATCGAAACTAAGGCCTCTTGTTTCCCAACATTCAACACTGAAATCACGTAAATGTAACACAATACTAAGATGAATTCCCACTTCCATGACTGATCTTTCCACTATTTAATTGGAGAATACTATCATAGATGTGATTCTTTTTACTAGGATGTGATCTCCTAGTTCCCCATAACGAATTAGCTTGGATGGTGGCCAAGGCCTCTCTCATATTACCTTCCATGATGAGTGCTTGATTCATCATATCTAAAAAGATAATCTGAGAAAAATCTTTCTCATGTGGCCTGATCTCATAGTGAATCATGTCCTACAAATATCTCTTCCTAGATATATCATCAGTAGATAAAGATGGTGTAAAACACTAAAGGATGGTGAAACATTCAACATAGTCCATCACTGACATGCTCACCTATGTCAGATTCCTTAACTCATGAGCCTTCTCATCTCTCAACATCTCTAGATAGAATTTCCCAAGAACATCACATCAATGATCTTCCAAGATAACTCCTCCTCACATGCAATATTCTCTAGAATATCCCAAAAATTTTGGGAAGGTATACATAGAATAAACTAATCATGCTTCTCTCTCCTATATATGAGTTTCTCAGGATTCTAGATGACTTTCTGCACTGAATCAATCTAGAACTCAACTATCTGGGGGGCCTACCTCCCTAGTGAATGTTGGTGAACTCAATTATTGTAACTCCATAGTTATCAAAGATATTAAAGGTACGGTGTGAATATTCTCCCGTAACATGGATCACATGACCGTCATGATGTTTCTGCAAAGATGAACATCCATAGTATCCTTAAGAGCCACAAGATGAACCAGTTCAGTTGCATTAGGATCATTCAATGTTATACACTCTTTATGTTCTACATAAAGATGATGAGGATAAACATTCTATATAAGAAAAAAAAATCCTTATAAAACTACCTAAAAACAAAGTCAACCTCAATATGTGACACCAATATATAACCACTGCTTCTAGTCTCTCAAAATATGTATTACAAGTTTTTTATCATGACATAACAATTCATTTAACTCCATTTATCTTATATAACTCGTATCTGAAACCACAATTCATATAAGAATGTATATAACACATGAAATAAATATGTCCTCATCATGAAAAATGAAAGTCAATATATTTGACTATGCTCCTATTAGGAAGCATCCATAAACATCTCATGCAATATCAAGCCACAAGTATAAATCTCAAAAAATAATATCATCATGAAACTATAACAACACACAATAGCGAATCACCCAAGGTGAAATTACGTTAAAAGTAACAAGAGAACAACATAAAAAGAAATACCATTTTTGGAACTCAGATTTTCCCTTATATATTGGTTAGATACTCCCATGAGAAAGCTTATTAACAATTCCCCACACATCATAGTATCATTTTTACCTTCCCAAATAGTAAAGAATCAGAAAAGAAAACCTACTCCTTTGATACCACTTTGTAACATCCCTCGATCTGGTACTCTCTCACATAGCCAAATTAGTTTAGTTAGTAAACCTCATGGACACCTCCCCATATACAAGAAGTAGATAACTAGTAGTGGAGGTGTGATTTGTATAGTGGGGAGGCAATAACCTATGTTATAGAGTACAATACATTGAAATAATCTATAATAATAAATAAAAAAGAAACATAAAAATAGATGAAACAATATATCATACAACTGGAAAGATAAAGGGAGGAATAAATTAACTAATAAAAATGTTCCATGTAATGAAAGGATGATTAATATAAAAATTTAAAAATGAAAACAACACAAATAAAAGAATTTTATGATGCAAACAAACTCAAAACAACTCTGTCTAAACCCCATATCAGTCCCATATCCAAACTCCTTCCCATCAAGAAAGTAATAAATTACTAATAAGGTCTCATACGCTTGTCTAAACATGAATCTGTGGTACCCAACAATATCCAAAATAGAGATTCAATATAAATAAGTAGTTCAACCCCACCGTATATAAACAAAACTATTCTGATAAAATGTATGTGGAATGAATTGATAAACAGGTGTATTAATTAATCAATTAATATAACATAACTATAAATCTTCTTCGACACCATACTGGAATATAATTGGATATGCATCACAACTATGCCAACCAATAACCATATATCCATGGAAAAATAAGACAAATCTTGGATGAGCCTGCTATATAAGAATTTAATCATGGGATAGGATAAATCCATCTCAATATAATCATTGCATTAGGGGACTGGGAAGAGCCTAATTGATATAGTAATTACAACATGATACTAGGAAATGACTGATCAATATAAGAATTACAACATGGGACATGGTATAGCCCACCCAATATAGTCATTACAACATGGGACTGGATAAATCCATCTTAATATAATCATTATATCATGGGACTAAGCCAAGCCCGCCCAATATAATAATTCCAATGTGAGACTAGGTTGAGCCCATTCAATATAAGCATTACATCATAATAACAAAACTAGTCACAATTGAATGGATATCACAATATCACATCAAAATAATCAATGGTTAATTATAAAAATATCCAATTTTATTTCAATTAAACATTAATTTATATCTCAAAGGATCAACCATCATAGGTGTCCATTCATGCTAAACACACATTAATCCATTAACAATTTTATTTTTATTCAATGATTTTCTCACCCAATGGGTAGCCAATATCTCGTTCAGAATCAATTGGATCCAAAAGTGATCTGAGGAATAATTTAATCCGTTATTTATTTAATAAATGTTCATGTTATGTTGGAATAATCTCAGTATTTGACATAAAATAAAATTATCAAACCATAGGGTTAATGTTTAGACCCCTAACTTTAATGATCGATTAACGCAATGCTTCCAACAAGAAACATAAATAGGGATAAAGGCATAACAGATCACAAGAAAAAACAATATGAACCTTGGTCTATAATAAGATCCAAAACATACCCACAATCAAAATATTTACATTGCAATGATAAGGAATGATGGGAGAGAATAGGGAAACCTAAGAAAATTAACTCACCCTAAATCATATGTGAAATTGAGACATCCAAAATATAAGAAGAGAATCTGAAATATCATGGAGTTTACCCTTCGGTTGAAATTATAGGGATTCATGAATTTAATTGAATGAAAATCATACATACTGGCCAGTTAAAACCATTGGTTCTGAGGAATACACTACATGTAATCCTATTTCATTGTGTATTTCTTAATTAATGAGACACACCCAAAAACCTATCACCATGGGATACTATTTTCATTGATCTACCTTTACATGCTATAAATTAGGTTCATGAAGTTATCCAATTTAGGTCATGAACCATTTCATGACCTCATTCTGGTAGATGTTACACATCCTTTAACATATAAACATGGTGTAATTGTCTTGGGAACAATTTTCGACTCAGCTTATACAAAAGTGCCCAAACCTCATCTAAATGCTTCCAAATATAGGGTAAATCCTCTAAAGTTCATTTAACAAATTTATAACCATACTCCTTTAATTAAAATAAACATAAATACCTAAAAGTTAGGTAATTTTCCCCAATAAAGGCTCTCCATCTTTGAAAAATACTTGGCTACCAAGGACCAATGAGTAAATCAAAGAGGGATAGACCTGGAAAAGATGAGATCTTAAACGAGGCTTTCATACATTAAATCCATATGAAATTACACATCACCAAAGTGTTAAATTCACTAGTTTGAATGATTCCTTCATAGTAGATATCCTGATAAGAAGGGTAGAGTTTCATGATGCTTATATCCTTTTAATTATCAATTATCATGCCTAGTAATAAAGGCCAAATTAATAACACTATTCACCCAACTCACCTACCTAGGTTAAGATTCACCATTTCATCCTAGTGGATTATATGAAACTATTTCCATCATTCTTACCACCCACTCAAAAAATCCACCTTTTTAAAACCCTAAAACATATCCTTACTCTATAAATAACCGAGTCATTTTCTTTTTTTATATGGCCCTCATGATCCTGTATTTGTCAAATAAAGTAAATCTGGAGTCTTATAAAATACCACCGTTATTGGTACCTCTCCTATCATGGATCCTCAATGTCATGTGAATCATTTAAACTTTTTATAATGGGTACCCTAGACATTTTGGAATCCAATGTCATCTCTTATGGCTCATGCTACGCATCATAGATTCTTCTCATTAGAATACTTATTCCTTATTTCTAATTAATAAGTTATTAATCTAAATGGGATACTTTTATAATATAATCCCCTTGATGAATTCAACTAAAACTCTATGAATGGTAAAAAACAATGTATTACCTATACATAGATCCCACACAAAACCATATCTACACGTTTTTCACCGAGTGATCCCAGTAATTTGAATTTAACCTATACGACATAGTAGTCAAAGATGTAAAACCTTAAAAGGAACATAAATTGATATTGTCTCATAGCCTTAAAAGATATGAAATACCTTATTATAGGGAACCAAAAAATACGAATTTCAATTATTGTCATAGGGATTTATATAATCTTCTACCCTTAGGACAAATTCTAAAACCAAAACACCAGTTTTCTCCCCCTTATCATTCAATATATTTTCAAATATCATGATAATGTCTAGAGTTCATTCCTATATGGATCAAAACAATTTATTTATAAATCAACACGGATTAAACTATGAAAAAACAAAATTATTTTATGAAATTTTTTACTAAATGAATTAGCGATAATCAATCACTTTTATGAAATGGGGGACTATTATAATAACCCAGAAGGATTTCAAAAACATGTCTTAAATCTATATAATAACCATATAAAATATAACAAAATCCCTTATGGTATTATTTTAAATCTATTACACTTGATTTTAACACATTTATCTCATGAAACCAAACTAAATGGGTTATGCAGAATAAAAAAATTAGTAAAAAATAGTTAACTGGACATTAAAACATTACTCAATAAGTAGATTGATTGTTCAAGAATTTCACTTCTGATACTGAACTTATGTGTTTCCTATTTCATAATATTCTATATATTAGGAATAAATTCCTTGATATATATTCAGTAAGGAATCATCATCCCTTTCTATCATGAGGGAAATTGCATAGTAGCTGGGATTTCAACTAGTCACAAACAATTAGCATGCCAAACCTCTGCTATTTTTTTTTCTATAACTACCATATCCATAAAATATCTATGAACACTATTTAGAACCATGTTCCATCAATATATGTTCGTTAATTCCGTAGTTCATGAATACCATTAGAATAGATTAATTCATACTTTTAGATACACCATGCTTGAGTTATGGAGTTGAATCCACTATGGTTTTCACCATGGTGAAAGGATATATGGGGAGGGTAGTCCCCATAATCTCATTTAACAACATAAGGGTCATATAATTTGACAAAAAAAAAGACTCATATTGCTTATTTAGGAGAGGATATGGGAGACGACCAACGAATTTTAAATAATTAATCCTTTTATTTATGTATTTTATGTATATAATGTTTTTGGATTTCCTTTGATAAGTTTTGGTGGAGTTTTAGAATGTTTCTGGGGTATTTTATTGTGGAGTAAAGTTTGAGAATTGTTAATAGAAACCATGAATCACCTCCCAAGAAATAGTGCAACTGAAATAGTGGGCATTGGGTAGGTTCACGGTTAGGCGCATGGTTTTTCTAAATCACGCTACCACCCAGGTGAAACCATGAAAGTGAAATAGAAGGGAATTACTAGATTGGTGGATATTTTTTCTAACCACAAGATCAAACCATGTGATGAGTGTTTTTATGCAGCGGTTTGAACACATTTTGTGCATAGTTTTCCCAAACGTGCACTTAAATCGTGCAGTATTGAAAACAAGATCTGTATTTTGTCCATTTAATTGATATTAATCCCTTAATGACTTATTTTCCCACTTGTTTTCTATAACATGAATTCAAATCCTCCCAAAGGTTGTGGATACCTTTCCCCAAGATCCAGGAGTGATCCATTGGGAATTATTAGAGGATTGGAGGCCCATATTCTTTAATATGTGATTTTTCATAGTTATTTTCTTTATTTTTATTATTCATCCATATCATGGATTCATGGATGTAATCCATATGGGATAGATCCATGTTATTTGATTCTAATAATGATTATATATAGTTATGTTGATGGTTTTGAATATTATCTAAGGAGGATTTTGGAAGATCTAAGCCAGGTTTTTGAAGAATTTACATTGTTCTTCATCTTCACCTAAATTTTCAAAGTAGGTGGATTCTGTATCAAATAATCTTATTATAATTTCAAATATTTATTTCAAATTTATTGAATTTCTTTAGTTGAATCATTAATTTATTTTAACACTTTATAGAAACCCTCTTTATTGATGGTTTGTGAAAATGTGAAGATTTGTTGTTTTGTGGAATGTGAAATTGGTTACATGATTTTAAAATAATTATTTTAAAATGAGTTTTTTGTTTTGATTTATGGAAATATATTTGTAGAATTTTTTTCAATAATTATTTCTTTATGGAAATGGGTTGAAATGATTTTGGTATAATGGTTGCGCATGAGTAAAATAGGATGGATAATGGTTGTGAAGTACCACTATCAAAGGGATGGGTTGTGGATGTGGAGTTCCACTATAAATGGTATCACCGTGCTTGTGTGTGTGTATTTTGTGGATGTTTGGAGTAGAACGGGTTATGCCAAATGGATTTGTAAATGGTTTGAAACACTTGATTGGTTGCTTTCCATGAAGATCTATATTGCTTTGAAATGGGTTTTTTTTGATAAAAACAATTTAATTTTTATATATAAATGTAATAACATGTTCTATCCTAGTTGTGTGAGTAGGGAAGTCAATGGAGAAATACTAATGATTTTGTTTTTGGATTCCACTTTGTACTATGATATGGTTCATTTTGAAGTTTGGTTTTGTTCTCAAGGGGTTATACATCGAGTTGCATTAATTTTTGCTCATGTATCATATAGTGGTTGTTTGGTTATGGTTATTTTGTTGGGTTATTTAATTATCAATTAGAAAATCACCCTAACTATTATGAATCCCTTAGAATTTATTTCTATCCTCTGGTGTCTCGGGGATGTCACATAAGGCCAAGTAATGTAACATCACTTCCCAAACCGATGGATGTGGGGTGAGATGTTAAAAATGTTATCAGTTAGTTAGGTCATTGATTTGAAAACCATTTTGGTTTATTCCATAATTTGGGATGGTACCAAGGAGTAGGAACATAGACACTAGAAATGTTGGGAATAAAAAGGAACATATAATTTATTAATTCTAAACATAATTTTATCAAGGATTTGGGTATATAACTGTTTTGTGACACTTCTTGGATTTGTAACCTTATCATCACGGGTTTACCCGATGAGGAGAGATTGGCGTTAATTTAAATAAATCACATCCCACTAAGTGTGAATACTTCATTTTTTGTAATTGTTTTGTTCTGGAGATATAGTGTTGATTTTTTAAGATAGTTGAAAATTGATTGATTTTCAAAAATTTAGGCTCGCGTTATGTTTTGGTTGTATTTTTTCAATAAATGATAAGATATGATATATCGTTGTTGGTGAGAAAAGGTTGAGTTTTGGATCCTAGACACCGCATCAGACTGACCATCAAAAAGACTTGGAAGCTATATCAGACACAGAACTTTGGTCCCAAGCCATCGATAAAAGGAATCAGACTCTGTCTATCAACATGAGTCAATATATATTTGAAATAGAAATGAGAACATGATCAGAAGATAGAGACATCTGGGATTATTTCTCAAGAATAATTAGCATAAAAAAATATTGAGTTATATTAGAGAGGTTGATAAGTAATATAATTTCCAATTTTTAAATCTAACAATGATTTTAGGATCAAGGAATTCTATAGATTGTGATGAATTCATGATACAATGTGGAGGTTTTACAAGAGAAGAGAATACTATGTGTAGTATTATGGATTATTCTTCTTGTTGTTAGGATCACTATACATAGAAGGATGCAGATCATCAATATTAAAATCATCAGTGTGAAGATATTATAAGGATAGAAGATTAATCACACTGAATAAAAGAAGTCACGACCAACACCGATCCATAATAATATATTTTCATTCCAAATCGTTTTATTAATTGTTGGTATCTTTAATACATAAGATAAAAATTTGTATTGGGGGAAAAATTAAATGATTAAGTTGATGAGATTGATGAATCAAATGAGAATTGTGATTTATCAGTAGGATGAAAATAAATAATGTAGTTAAAAATTGTCATCAGGTTGGATTTTATTTTGATTAAGGTAAATAAGAAAATAAAAAACTTTTAATTGTTTCTCATGAATTAGTATATAATCATCAGACTGGTAATGAAAATATTCCATTAGAGTGAAGTAGAGAACGATCCATCAGACTAATGATGACATTGATAATGTCATCATTTTCTAAACGTAATCGGATACAAAATCATGATTATATGGAAATCATGAAAATGAGAAATACATTGAAGACATTTAAAATATGTTCTTTCAACCAAATTATAGTTGAAGGAGGTTTTGATTACTTCAAAATTCTCTCTATGGTTTAACAAGAATTTACTTGTTGATATGAATCATCTGTATGATAAGAATTTAAATATTTACAAGCAGTCATCATAATGGGGCCATATTTAGTTTTAAATATGTCTTCATTATAATGAAGAATCATAATGAATAATTTTACAGAAGAATCATACTGAAGAATCGGACTAAAGAAGATAGTATGTATGATTAAATAATTCTAATGATTTTAATAAATTTGTGGAGAGTCTATAAGCTCCAAAAAGTATTGAGAATATTTTAAGATGTAAAAGGTGCAGAATTCAATGAAATATAAATCAATAAATTTTAAACTTCATTGAGATGGATGTGAAATTATTTACCCACAATTTCCATTATGAGGTTCCTATAAAAATAGAGAATAATGCATTTTTATTGGGAATTCCTTTAGTTAAACTTTACACATGTGTTAGAGTTCCGATAATTATGGAAAAATTATTGATATTTTGATCAATCTATTTTTTAGGTTGAATTTAAGGAAGATACTTATAAGTGAGGTTAAATATGATCATAAGAGTAAGTTCTTTTTTATAAATCATCATTTGAGATATCCCATAAAAGTGAGCCCATCATAGAAAAATCCATTGTAACATGGTGCATTGGACTGAGTCCCATTGTATAGTGGAATTATGAGATTCCGATTGGGTTTTTACTCAATTGAAGAATTAATATCATAATGAGAATTAAACCGTGGCTAATCAGATGGGGAACATCAGATAGAGGTTACAAGTGTGAGACATATCAAAATAACATTTTCAAAGTATGAGTTTTTGGAAATAGTTTTTGGATGATGTTTCAAGACCAACTACTTCCATATAGATTTGTTGATGTTTATGATGATTTTATATAGGTAGAGTTTGATTTAGCTTAATTATGAAGGAGTTGAATTTTTTATAAAGTGTAACATAAAATAATAAGGAAATATAATCTTGTAAATGTAGATACTTACCAGTAGCTTAAAAGGCTCGTTTGTTTTCACAGGGTGTATAATTGTCTCTGAAAAAGTGGGTGCTGAAAATGATATTTGGGGGTATAAACAAATATTGTAATAAGTTTTATACTGCTATTGTATAAATTTCTACTAATTATGAATTTATATTATGAAATGAAGATAGTAAAATAATCCATGTTGGTGGGACTATATAACATAGAAAATAGTAGTTTTTTACCGAACTATGTAAATATCAAGTGATTTCTTCTCTTTTATATTTTTCATATCAAGAGTTTGGTTTAGAAGTTATATTTAATTGGATCATAATATTAAAAAAAATTAGGCTAATAATTTTTACCTAATAAGTAAATAAAATTTCTTCTAAAATAAAAATGAACTACTGATTCATCTCCCTCTCAGTAGTCCTGATATTATTTGGGAAATACAATTGGTATCAGAGTTATAAGTTCCCTCTAGATGATCCATCCCTAATAATATAGAATTTTAATTTGGTGAATAATATGGGAGTTCTAGTTTTAAGGGTAAGAACTATCATAGTTGGAAGAATAGGATGTTACACCATCTTCTTCAAGTTGGCCATGAAGTTAGATATTCAATAATAGTGGGATTTACTCCTATCAATGAAAATGTTATGACATCTAATCACAAGAGAATTATAGAAGTTAATAGAAAATATCATAATTCTTTATTGATGGCTCTCACTAATGATGTTTATATAATGATTATAGGGTTTCTAATAACTAAACAAATGTGAGTTTAGTTGAGAAGTATCTAAGAATGGAATGAGAAATCTAAATAATCCAAGTCACAAATCCAGAATGGTTTATATGAGTATTTGAGAATAGTTGATGATGAAAGTATATATAGTCAGATTATATGAGTATGTGAGATTAAAAGAAACATAATAAGATTTAGTGAGAAGCTGGAAGATTCTAAAATTGTTATAACATTTATGATATACTTTCTAGATTTATTTGATTCTATAGGTTCATCCTTGTGAGATCATGAGTATTTATCCAGAGATAAAATTTTGAATATACTTGTGGAAAATGAAATGAGAAAATCTCATTCTTTCAAGAAAAATTTTGATGGTGAAATTTATTTCAAATATTTTCTAAAGGGGGAAAAATATAGAGAAGATCATGAATAATCACTTGATTCAAAGGAATAATAATAAACTGAAGATTTCAAAAAAATTATTTCCTTCCATTATAAGAAATACAATAAGGGAAAATAGAAAAGTAAAACTATCAAATATTATAATTGTGAAGGGAAAATTCATTTTGTAAAGAAATGTCCAAGGAAGAAAGTGGATGAGTATGAGTTTGGAGAGGATGATGAGAAATATAAGAAACAAAAGTGGAATAAACATAAGGAAAAATTTACTTATATAATGTAGAAGAAAATTTATATAATCAGAATAAATAAAAATGATTCATCATCTTGTAATGAATTAGATAATAAACTAAAATTTATTTATCAAGTTAGAAATAGAAAAAATTCTTCAGATAATGATGGTAATGGTGAATAGATTATAGAAATGGGATGGATTATTTAAACAAAATATGAAAAAAAAACTGTATAATACACAACTCAAGAAAAAAATAATGTAGTTAAAGAATTGTGATAAACATATGTATTTTGTGAATGATTATTAGATTATGAAAGAAGAGGAATATATCAATTTATTAGATGTCAGAATATGAATATTGGTGACCTTGAAAGAAAACTGAAAAAATATTAATAATGATCAGGTATAAATGAGAACCTCAACATGAATGAATCTACACTTATCGAAAAAACTAATAAGAACATGTTGATGATAGATGAGTAAAAAAATATTATTTATGTTATGAAAGTAATTCATGTTGATAAAGAAGAATATTCCTTTAGAACACAATCAATTATTTTTATAATAAAAAGTGAGATAAGAAAGATGTGAGAAAACTTCACCAAGGTAGTTTTTGTTAATAGATAACCTTATAAATAATTTTAATGGATATTTATACATGAATAATTATGTGGGAAAACGTATATCATTAAGATAGATTGTAATTACCTAGGAAAATATAATCCTTAGAAAATTGTTCCATGATTTTTAATGAAACAATAAAAAAATTTCTAAAGAAATTCACTATCAATTTGAGAAATCATGATTCTGATGTCACTATCGGCATTGTGTAGTTTTTTGATAGAAATATTATTCATAATGGTATAACATGTCTCTACCGTAAAACTAATATAAATCATGATGGAGTTATTATAGGAAAATAAGATCAAATTTTAGTAAATGTTTTTGAAACTAGAAAAGAAGACTCAGAAGTTGACGAATGTTTAAGCCTTAGTAATGAAACTATCGAAGATGATGAAAGATGAGTATATTATTAAAAGTGATAAAATTAAGCAGGATATATAAGAAATGAAATAATTCTTATTTATCTATATAGAAAAAGTTGACATGTCTATAAAATCATAAGAAACCCAAAAATTTGCTGAAGCAAAGGGGACGAAGAATGTTTTTGAAGATATGAGAAAAGTTGATAAAAATATATCTATAGAATATTGACTAAAAATGTTGAAAATATGTAAGATATATGACCAATAAGGTAATGTTACTACATGTTTCTTGAAAATCCTACTAGAACAAGAGGAAGACATGATGAAGCTGTTATAAACACACTATAACAAAAATGTTACTACAGAAGAAAATAAATTTACATCCATATTAGATGAAATTAAAATGGAAAATAAATTTTTTACAAACTACAAGAAGATTGAATAGAATGAAGAAAATAAATCCAATGAAAAATATAATAAGAAGAAGGAAAATTAAATACTAAGAGAGGAATCTTAGTATGAATGATATTTTTATGGAACTGCGGATGTTCCACCTTATTCCCAAGAAATTAATATTTTTACTAATTTATAGGGAATTTAAGGAGTTAAAATAAGAAAAATGGTACCTTAGTCTCTTACAATTCTTAAAAAATAAAGTAATGAGATCAAAAAATATCTGTTTTTGAATAATTTGTTTATACACATGAGCTTTATGATACATTTTTTTGATATGGGAGAGGGTTAATTTTATCTTAATAAAATATTTCAAGATTTCACTAGCAATGAGAATGTTTAAATAAACATGAAAATGTATTATATGATGTTTTGTTATGGAAAACATTGAAAACCATGATTATACACTCTGGATTTCTACACCAAGTTTTCCCACATAGACACAGGGTTGTTTAGTTAAATACTTCTTATTAAGAAACTCATGCGATACATATATTCTCATGAAGAAGAGTTTAAATATTTTAGTATTAAATGTTACAACCCTTGGAAAGGAGATTATTTGTCAATAAGGGGAAAAAATTTCATGATGACCCCTTTCAACATGATTGTATATAAGGGAGAGAGAAAATGAATGGGGGAGATATAAGAAATAGGGGGAGAAAGACATTATTGGAGAGAAGAAAAAGTGATAGTAGTATTTTTTTTGAAGTGGGTATTGAAAACAAACACAAAGGGGTTGATTGTTAGTCCCCAGATATGTTTTGGTTGTATTTGTAGTCAATGGATTATAATAGGTGATATAAGGTTGAATTTAAGAAAATTTGGTGTTTTGGTTTCCAGACATACCCTATCAAACTGACCAGGAAGTTATACCAGAATCCTAAATTCTTATCGAAGCCATCAATATAAGGAATTAGACTCATTCCATTGGTAAGATTCAATAGATCCAGACAATAAGAATCAAAACATGTTGAGACTCCAAAGACAGGTGTGATTTTCACTTAAGAAGAATCAGCCTTAGAAGATTCTGAGTAATACCAAAAAGGGTCATAAGTAATAGATCTTCCAATTATTAAATATAAAAATGCTTTTATGACCATGGAATTATCATAGATCATTAAGAATCTTGGATAGAATATAGAATTCATTGAAGAGTGTAGAATAAGATGTGAATTATTCTGGAAGATTCTTATCAATGTGAGGATCACCAGACATAGAAGGATATATATCATCGATAAGTGAATCATCAGTTCAAAAATATCATAAGGTAGGAATATTGATCATACTAATGAACAGAAGCTACGACTGACACTGATCCATCATAATAGATTCTAGCACCGATTTATTTTTATTTATTATTGGTTTCGTTAAGACATTTGTTACAATGTTTTATTTGATACATAATTGAATGGTTATATTGATGATATTGATGAAATAAATTATAATAGTGATTGATCAACAGGACAAAAATGAATAATGTAGTCAACCATTCTCATCAGGTTGAATTGAATTTTGATTGAGGTCGGGAGAAAAAAGAACAAAAGTATCGAATCTTTATCAATAAGATGTACAAACTCATCACAATTGAGCCGAAAACATTCCATTTGAGTGAATCAAAGACTAATCCATAAGATGCATGATAACATAGATAAAGTCATCAGATGCTGACCTTAATCCGACATGGAATCATTGGTTTAAGTAATTGAAGAAAAGAATAAATACATTGAATACATTTGAATCATGTTCTTGCTTCCAAAGTATTTTTGAAGGAGGTTTTTAATGTTTTAGAATCTACAAATGGTTTAACAAGAGTTTTTCAGTTGATATAAATCATCTCTATGAGAATATGTTTAGTGTATAAAAATGGACATTATAATGGGAACATCTTTAGTTTTCATATTTCTTTATCATAATGAAGACACATAATGATGAATCATAATTATGAATTAAATGTAAGAATCAAAATAATGAAGGTAATATATAATATTAAAGAAGTCTTCATATTTGAGTAGTTTCATGGATATTCAAGAATCTCCTAGAAGTATTGATAAGAGTTGAAGAAGTCAAATGTGAATAATTAAATTAATGAGAAATTTGGGAATTGTGATTGTTTTTAGAGGGAAGTGAAATTTATTTTCTCGTATTATCTTTTCCTATGAGCTAATAAAAGGAGAGAACAATAAATTTTTAGTGGGAATGTTTCTAATTGATATATTCCCATGTACTAGAGCTAAAAAAATTATGGAACATGTATTGAGATTCCAATTAAACTATTTGATTAAGGTTGATGCTTAGGAATATCCATCGAAGTGAGGTTCAATCCGATCATCAAAGCATGTTCCAACAAATGAATCTTTATCAAATAAATTCTATTGGTGTGATCCCATTAGAGAAACTTCCATCAATGTATGGTTCATCAGATTGAGATCCTTTAGATGGAGGAATTGTGAGCTGCCGATTAATTTTCTACTCAATTGAATAAGGAAGAGAAGAAGGGGAATCCGACCGATGCCAATTAGATGAAGACAATTAGATGGATTTTACTAGACAAAGGAAGATCAGACTGACTATTTCTAAGGTTGTTTTTCAGACATAGTTTATGTAAGAATTTTCAACATCAAAAAGTTCCTTAGATAATTTTTTAATTTCTAGAAGATTGTACATTGGTAAACATTTATTCATCTTACTTGTGTTAGGAATGAAGGATTTATTATGTGGATCAGAAAAGAATAAGTATAGTTAATCTTGTAACTAATGATACTTATCAGTATCAGAAATTTTTGGATTATTTTTCTGGGGGGTAAAGAAAGCTATGGGAAGGTGTATACTGAAAAGTATAGTTTGGGGGTATTACCAAATATTTTTATAAATTTTCTACAAGGATTAAATAATTTTTATTTTCTTGTTCCTTTTTATTCATAAAAGAATATAGTAATAGAATCCATGTTGGTGAGACAATCTAACATGTAATGAAGTAGGTATTTTTACCGAACCTTATAAATATCATGTGCTGCATTCACTTTATATTTTTTACACACGAATGGTATGGTTGAGAAGTTATATTTGAGTAGATAATAACATTAACATGTTTTAGAGTCTAATAATTTTTACCTAAGAAGAAATGAAATTTTCTTATAAAATAAAAAACTAACCACTTATTCATCCCCTTTTTAGTGGTCTTGATCCTATTTAGGAGCAACACAAAAACATGGTGGATTTTTAAAAAATGGTTTAAAACTAAAAAATTGTGGATTTTTGGAACTGCTTGTTGGGATATGTGTGATGTGGTAAAATATGAAATTGGTAAACTTTAATTTTCTAGAGATTGAGAATAAATGGAATTTATATTAATAAATAAAATTTCTCCGGTTAAGAATAGAATAAACTAACTAGAAGTGGCTACTGAAAATATGGTTTCACCTGGGCCACAGGTGAACCAACAGCTAGTTCAAATCATTTTCCATGCTTTTCAATCTATGGATAGAGGAAATAAAAGGGATGAAAAAAGGAAAGTAGATCATTCCTCTTAGTTCCAAAATCAGAATCAACTCATCTTTTAGTGTGATTCTAAATTAGAAATGGAAGAGGTGTGGATAAATTGTTCAAATCAAATCCAAGATTTATTAGTCATAACAACTATGTTGAATGTCATGAAGTAAATTTATATGTTGTAGGATCCTGTATGAAAGTGGTTGGATTTATGAATTCATTTTAAATTTGACCAAGTAATCACAAGAGAGGATTCTGAAGAGTTGTTAAAGAAAAAAATTATATCCTCACATATTCCGGATTGCTAGAGTGATGAAAAGTTTCAGCTCTGAGAAGGAGAATATCTCAGTGACAGAGTAATTGGATATATTTACGAATTTAGTATGCTTTTCACCAAACATTTCTGCTTGTTCATCCTTGATGGTACATATTTTTTAATCGGGATTAAGGCCTGAAATTCACATGAAGAGTTCCGTTCATTATATAATAGACTTTGCATAGGTGTTAAATAGAGGGAAATGATAGAAAAATACATATTATCAACTATGGTTTGTGGAATCATGTTGATACCTATGAGAAATGGTGGGAAATATAATGATGTGAGTAGTGGAAGATGAAAAACTATTTTCAAGGTCGTAGAATGACTTAGAATCAGATGGTTGGATCAATGAACAATACTCCTAAACCCAAGGGAAAGGCAAGATGTTATAAATATGGTTTTCAGGATCACATCAAGTGGGATTTTACTACACCGCCTAGATCATGTCATAATTGAAACCATATGGGGAATCTTCAGCATTATTGTTGTAGTGATCCAAGATCAGGTGCTCGGTACACATCTTATGGATCACAAACATTGTATGATTCAATAGTATGAGGTCTGTAGAATAGTTATCATCAGAAAAACTAATGATTCCATGGTGATTCTAGTAATACCATAACTCCTCAAATAGTTCAATATCAATAAGGTAATAAAGAGAAAAGTTTTATGAGTAAGAAATTGTATAGACTAGAGTAACTAATTAATGATGATCAATCTGAACCATAAATGGTGAGAGGTTTGATTCTTTGAAATTTTACCCTTATAGAAGATTGTTTATATGGATTCTCCCCATTTATTTATTTCATATCATGTTGTTGATCTTTTGGGTTTGAAATTTGAGATTATGCCTTCTGTTTTGAATCTTCAAACTCCACTTTATCAAAGATAATGTCATGTCATTATAAGAAAATAATGTCCTATAAAAAATGATGGGGATGAATTGATATGGGATTCATCTATACTATTTATGGATATTTTTGAAATAATCTAGGGTTTGGATTTGTTGACTATTATAAAATCTTTCAAGAATTATTATAACTGAAGGGTTAGTTTTACAACTAATGATGGCATCGAGCATCTCTTTAGAGGATCCTAGAATGTAAATGAAGGTGAAATGTGATTTATGAAACAAGAATTTTGAATTATCTCATACCATTTAGAAGAATTTACCATGGAATTAATCTATGGGTTTTAGAATGATGGTTTTCCAACAATGGTTCATCAGTTTTCTAATGTTTTTCATGAAATTTTTTGAGGGTTTTGACCCCAAAGAGAAGTGGAGTTTATGATTGATCTTCTACCAGGGACTGGTACTCTATCAATTCCATATTATTATATGGAACCAATATAATTAAGGTAATTGAAATTATTTTTTGAATATTTGGAATGAAAATTGTTCATTCGGCCTTGTACATCTCTGTGGGCATGATCACATTTTTTTTTTGTAAAAAGGCAGTTGTTACTCTTTAGATTTGTGTAAATTATCGTAAGATTATCTAAGTTGTGATAAATACTCACTATACAATTAAATGAATTGATTATATGTTCATTCAATTTAGGGGATACAAATGGTTCTGTAAAACTGAATTATACTCAGGATATCAACAATTATGGGTTTATAAGGAGGGTATTCCAAAGACAACCTTCATGAGTAGATATAGCCATTACGAGTATGTGGTTATATTTTTTATTATTAAAAATGCACAAATTGTCCTTGTAAAATTGGTGAATCAGATATTTCAAAGGTATATGGATTCTTTTTTGGATGAAATATTGGATTATTCAAGGATAAGGGTTGAGAATGAGAAACACATGGCGAAAATGTTGGGAAGTTTGTGAGATAATCATTTTCATTCCAAAATTTCAAAGTGTGATTTTTTTGATTCAAGAGATATTTTTTATTTCTAATTTAATATCTGAGAATGTGTTTTCTATTAATCCAAGGAAGATATTGGTTTTGATATCATGGAAGCTGCGAAAGAATGCCTTTAAGATACATAATTTTCTTGGCTTGTCTAGTTATTACTGATGTCTCTTTCATGAATTTTTACACCTTAATTCATCCCAGATAGCTTTAAAAAGGAAATGTTTTTCATTCAAATATAGTGACGAATTTTAGAATTCATTTCAAGAGACTAATATTTCACTTACATCAACATCAATCTTGATATTTACATAATCTGGACAAGTTTATGTGGTAAATTGAAATTATTTGGGATTGGGGTTGGTATGTGTTGTCAATAAAGGAGATAATTTTATTTCTTATGGCTCATAAGAGTTAGGGTTTCTTGAGATGAAGGAACCAACACATGATTAGGAATTATCTACTATATTCCATGAACTAAAGATATATAATCATTACTTATTTGGTGATAACTTTATGGTGTTTACAGATCATAAGATCTTGAAACACATATTCTCATAAATGCATCTTAGTTTATGAAAATTAATATGGATGGAGTGTCTACAAATTATTGACTTTGAATTGATATATACACCAGGTAAAGGCTATTTAGTGGTAATTTCATTATGTATAATTTAATATGTTCGATTAGAGAAAGAGGCTTCATATTAGTGGTAGCTGATGTTGGTGATAGCTGACATGTTCTTGGACTGTGAAAAGGGAGGTAGTGTTATGGATTTATCCTCATTTTATTTTGTTTTTGATTTGGTTGATAAAGATAAATAGGCACATACATATTATTTTGAATCTGTGATTTTGAGGTAAAAACTCAATAGTGGGGAGACTATTGAGGGAAATAAGCTGGATAGAGGGTCAGTGTTGTGTTTTCTAGATCATGTGGTTGTACATATGGTTTATGATTAATAAATCCTTAATTATTAACACCATTCTAGATGGAATATTCATCCTAGAAAAGAACAAGTGTATATGATTTTGAAAGTAAAAATTTTGTGGGATGGAATAAAAATGACTAAGGTTGTGTTTTTGATGAGATACCTTACCTATTAATGGGTTAAGGTGGAGCATGAAAGACCAATTTTTATGTTTTAGTCTTTACATATTTCTGTTTGGAAATGGGAGAAGATATCCTTTGATTTTGTGATAGGTCTCCTAAGGATTGTCAAGAATCACAATACCATATTGGTGATAGTGAATCAGATCACAATGTCATCTCATTTCATCCCTATTCATGAATCTCATATAGTTAAGTAATTGTCTAAAATAAATATTTTATAAGTGATAAATAGGTATGGTGTACCAGTGTATATTGTGTCAGAACGAGATCTGATATTTACATCTTGTTTTTGGAAATCCTTATAACAAGACCTTGGGACTCAGTTGAGTATGAGAAAAATGTATAATCCTTAGAGGGATAGATAATCTGAACGAATGATATATAATTTTGAAGAATTAATTAGGGATTTTGTAATGGGTTTTTGGGGGTTATTGGTGGAGAACATACCTTTAGTGGATTTCTCATAAAACAAATGTTATTAGGTCTTGATACGTATGAATCCTTTTGAAGAATTGAGTTTGTATCAGGGTCATTCTCCATTTTATTGGGTTGAAATATTTGGGACACCACTAGTTTAACCATTCCTTTTACAGGAGACAAAAAAGAAGATTCATTTTATCAAAAATAGGAGAGATATTTCTCAGATTCATTAGATATCATATGCAGATCATCATCGAAGGCCATTTTCATTATAGGTAAGTGATCATATGATCTTGATAATTTCTCCAAGTATGTGGAATTTTTGTTTTTTTGAAGAAGGTAAAGTCATGTCCTCAATACATAGGCCATTTTTAGGCACATAAATGGGTTTGCAATTTCTCATATTGGTTGTATTGGACACAAAAGTTCAATTAAGTGAAAAATGTGGTTCAGGAATCTCATTTGAAGAAGTAAAAACATGATCCTGACATTGTTATTCAATGGGATCCCATTGAACTAAAGATTGATGAATTTTTTTTCATGATCTATTGATAATTTTTTAATGAAAATAGAAAAGATTTCATGGTAAAATCATCATTTTAGTGTTGGGTTTATATAACCATGGACATATTCAGAAAGAAAAATGGAAATATGAGAAGTAAATGGTCATGGAATGTCCCAAAATATTTCATAAAATGGTGATTTTTTTATTTAATTTTACGGAAATACCAAAGGAGATAAGAATATTGAACCCTAGGTTTTAGGTAAATAAGTCTTTATTTATATATTTTAAGCATCTAAAGTTATTGGGTTATGTTCAGGGAGGTTTGGAATGTTATTAATATTTACATGAATTTTATAGAGGTTCACGGATTTTAAATAGCTATAAGAAATAGTGAATAACCACATAAGAAACTGTACAAATGAAAAAGTGGGAATGGGGTTGGTGCATAGTCAGGTGCATGATTTTTCCAACCCATGCAGTCACCAAAGAGAAATCGTGAAAAGTAAAATAAAGTTTCTTATCATAGTTGGTTCACAAAGTTGTCTAAACATTTGAGCCAACCATTAGAGGGGTGTTTGTAGGTAGTGGGTGGAACGTGGTTTGCTTACATTTTTCATAGTTGTTCTCCTAAACTATACAACAATAAAATTATATTCAGATTTTGTGGATCTAATTTAGATTTTATTCTTAATTTATTTTTCTCCCTTGTTAGACCATATCACAAATTCCACTCATAAAAAAGGTTATGTATACCTTTTACCACGATCAAAGTGTGATCCGTTGGAAATTCATGGTGCATTGGGGGCCTAGATTCCTTGTAAGTGCACATTATAGGTTGTTTGCAACTTCTCATCTCTATTGGATTCATGTATCTAATCAATTGGGGATAGATCCATGTATTTTTTATTCTAATAATGATAACATATGGTTCTTTTTTATGGTATTAAACAATATATAATGTTGTTTTTAGAAGATTGTGGCCATGTATTTGAATAATTTGGGACATTCTTCATTTTCTCTTAAGTTTGAAATGTATATGGATTCAATATTAACTCTTATTCATATAACCTTATGTATTTATTTCAAATTGGTTGAATTTATTGATTTGAATTGAAAACTTTTTGTGAAAAGATTTATGGAAACCCTCTTTAGTGATTGATTGTGAAATATTGGAAATTGGTTTTTTTTTGGAAATTGAAATTGGTAACATGATTTTAAAATGATGACTTTGAATTGGTTTTTTTGTTTTGATTTATAGAAAGTGATTATTTGAAATGTTTTCAACAAAAATATTTTTTTATTGAAATTAGATGAAATTATTTGGGAATAATGGTAGGGAATGATTTTAATGGGATGGACACAGGTCATAAAGTACTACCATCAAAGGCACATGTTATGGATTCAAAGTTCCTGAATAAATGGTAACAACCATATTTTGGGTGTGTGTGTCAGTTATAGACTTTTTGAGTGGAATGGGTTATGTAAAATGGACATGGATGTAGCTTGGAAGACTTATTTGGTTTCTTTCCCTAAAGAGCGTTTTTTTAGAAATATTTTTTTGATAAAAGCTATTATAATTTTTTTTATAATTTTTCTATATAAATGTAATAAAATGTTCTATACTAGAGGAATGAGTTGGGAATTAATTGGGGAAATTTGAATGAGTTTTATAATCAACCCATTCTTTACCACTTTTGGGAATTTTTATTTGATTTATATCAAGACCTAGGTAAAGGAAAGGTATGCCTATTCCTTAGGGATGAATCACAATGCATTGGGAATGGTTTTTTTGAGTTGGATATTAGAGCTTATTGGGAGTTATTTCTAGATTTTGAGATTTTATTTTGGTTGTTGGTTTTGGTTTCTACTTTGTACTCTGATATGGTTTATGTTCTAGTTTGGTTTTGTTGTTAGTGGGTTATACATTGAGTTATATTACATTATTAACATACATAATATATTCTTTTTTTAGTTATGTTCATCTATTTTGGTAGATTTATTTTTAATGGTAAAATAATCCCCCATATTTTTATGAATCCCTTGGTTTTTATTGGCAACCATTGCTGTCTTGGGGATGTCACCTAAGTCTGAGTAATGTTCCACCTATTTAAGATACAATGGATGAGGGGAGGGATGTTGAATGTACCATATATCTAAATGGTTATCATGAAGCTGTTTAAGATGTATTTTACTATATAAAATCATCAATACCATTGTAGAAAACTCATTTTCCTTAGATAATATATAGAAAACACCATTCATGGATGTTAATAATGGGAACCCAATATATTGTTCCAGGTAAAACCAACTAATGGGATACAAAATAAGGATCATTCTTTTACCATAACAATTATTCATATGACTTTCAATCATATCATGATAATAACTTAGGGACCGTTCTATACCACTAATAACATGAATCCATTAATATATTCAAAGAAAACATTTATTGGCCACATCAATCAATTACCCCCTATAATGGATTAGAACCATTTCTATGAAGGTATACCCCATAGTGAAATATATATAGACTTCCGAGGTCCTCCTCAGACTGCTAATTTTGGAGGTTATCTCTACGAACAGATAAATATAAAACATAGAGGTCCTTACCATGGAAAAATATGAGTGGAAAACAATTTAATTCCCCCTGTGGTACTTGTTATAGAGGTTATACTTGTAAAACGATATTCAAAAAACAAGTTGATCCTCCTATTTCCAAAAAGAAAAAAGAAAAGAGACCCTTGAAGATTCCATAGAGTAGTTATTTTTAAGATCCACACCTTAATAAAAAATTGTACTAACATACTCTTCCTTACTGTGGTTTCTAACATAGTGTTCCTCTCCTGGAAAATTATAAATAGTCTTGAAGTCAATAATTCCTCCCTAGTATTTCAGTTATAGATGACTTCCCAACAATGTAACAAAATGAACCGATCGTAGAGTTGATCCTTGTTGTAACAGTTGTGGAGGTTCCCATCACGAAAAAAGATGAGACAAAGGTCCTCTATGTGTTTAGTAAAAATAATCAAAAAATTTTATGGTTTTCATCATGATTATTTCAATTTTCTCTATCAATTTTTTTTTGATTAAAGTGTCCCTAAATTTATTTTTCTTTAAATGAATAGATTATTGAAAGGTATAATGGTTAAATGATAGTAAATTGGATGTGATGTGGGATATTGGATTTTTATTTTCTTATTTACACAAAAACACTTTTTAAACACTTTATACACTTATAAAATATATTTAAAATCAGATGAATTTAGATGATTTAGATATGGTGAAGTCCATTAGTAATCATTGAATAGAATTTAAGAAGTATTGATTTAAAGTGTGAAGTTGTTAGATGTGTTTTAGTGATAAATTAAAAAAAATATAGTAAGGGATATTATCACTCTATAATTTATATTTTTATGGTTAATATATGGTATAATATAAATATATAACACCATAATGATAGTTTCCATGTGATCATATTAGTCCCAAATATTAAGATACTTGAGATGGTCATTCATGACATGAATCTCACACTACAATTGGAAGGATATGATATTTCATGATTAAGATATTCCAAAAGTGTATAGAATTAGTCCATGAAGGATAATGTTATGTGATTAAGTCCATTACCACCATAATATAGATGCTCATGAGAATTTTGGTTTTCTCAAGAATGTGTATAAAGGAAAAGTTAGTTTTGTGAAGCAGTTAAATGGAAAATTTCTGTTTATGTTGTAGTAAACCTAAGAGAATTGTGATTATCTTGGTCAAACAACAATTAATGTGGTTACACAATGATTGTTTTTGAAATATAGTTTCAAAATAATCAGATGATATGGATTCTTGGATCACATTGAGGCTAATCCTACTCGACTTTTAATGCCCCTAAAACATATCAGTGGTGACTGTAATGTATGAATTAATAAAATGGATCCAATTAATATGGCATAAGTTAAAAATAAAATTTATATTTATATATTGAATATGATAATAAATGTATAATAAAATTGGATTCATTTTATTGTACAAGAGAGAGAATGAGTGTGTGAGAAATATTGAAAAAAATTGATATTGTGTAACCATGGAAGATAAATAAAAAGACACCCAAGAGAAAGAATAATTGTTTAATATCATCACCGAAATAGTTATTTATGTTTGAAAACTTTTATGTGATTATTTTCATTGTTATTGAAGAGGTTGGAGGTTTTTTTGGTGTATTTAGTATTTATATGATATTATTCTTTTTTTAAACGTCAAAGGTTTTATCTTTTACAAAGAATACTAACCTAAGTAGTAAATAATGTGTCACGTTCTTGAAAATTTTATCACTAGCTGTTTGATAAGAAGAATAGAATGTGAAGAATAGAAGGTGAGTTAGTCCTCATTTTTAGAAATATGGAGTCTCTTATTAAATTTTCTATAATGTTTATATAAAATGTTTGAGGATTAATTTTTTCAATTATAAAGGATAATGTAAAAATAGTTGGGAGAATTTTTTTATTCAATATGATTTCACGGATAAACCATGATTAATTTTAATCCATGATGATTATTATATTATTTGGAAACATATTTTATAGATTATAACATGGATATGTCCATCTATTTTGGGTGTTTAACTTTGTAAATTTATAGTTCCCATTGGGTATTCATTTCATAAAGTGTTATAAAAGTTATAACAACACAATATTCCTTCAATTTAACAAGTTATGATGTTTTTAGGGGTTATATGAAAAATAAGATCATTCAATTAATAATCCCTATAGTGAATCTATGATAATATTAATACATATTAGTGTAGTGGTATCTAATAATTTGTATTAGAGTAGTATTATTGGCTTCCTTAAATGATGGTCGGGTTTTTATACATTAGAAGTGACAAGAGTTCTCTATTTTTAAAGCTATGTTTCTTCTATATTATTTTAATTTATTGTATTAAATTATTTTAAGGAATCTTAGTAGAGTTTTAACATATTTTGGTATGAAGGATCACATATGGTAATATAGAGTGAAACCGTAACCATCATATGTTAGTTTGTATATTCTTGTAGTGATGAAATATGGGTATTTTACTCATATGGAAAATGGTGTGTAATAGGGATTTAACAAAAGAAGATAGAGAAGGAATATCAACTTCATAATGAAAATCATTTTTCATTTTTAAATAAGAATTCATTATATTCATGGGTATTAAGATAGTAAATTCTATATTGGATATGTTGGACTATATATTTGAGGGAATCTGAAAGTGAAATAAACAAAATTAGATATTATATTTATAAATTATGATGAAATTGGAATGCATTAGGATGAATATACTAATTATTTTTTCATAAAATTTGATGAAGTGGTGAGAGTTGATAGAGGTTTTAGTGATATTCTATAAGATTCTAGGGTATTCAGGAATACAATTCTTATCTTTTATAAAAAAATTATTCAAATATTTCAACACTTTATGAATGATATTCAAATATATTTTCACTTAATGACCTACATAAAGTATATTTTTGGAACGAATTTAATTAATTTATTCCATACAATAATTTAACATACAAGATTCCGAATATACAAAAAAAATACGGAACCTAGAACAACATAAATAAAAAAAATGTGTCAAAATGAAGATGATATTTCTAATCAAATAGAATAAAAGATAATTATGAAAAATTGGAAAACCAATCATGGAATGAGACTTACATTAAAACATCTATTATTAAGAAGAAAAATAAAAAACTAAATAACAGTATAAGAAACATGTCCCCTACCAATAGAAATTATGGTCCACTGCACAAAAAAATTACACTAAAACACCCAATTCATTTTTATCGAATATTTGATACTTATTAAATTTTAAATAATAGTTCTATTGAGAAAAATATCAATGATAAAAAATAAATTTTATTTACAAATATTAATAAGTATAATTGTTAGAAAGAAGTCATAAAATGAAGAATAAAATTTTTAGGTTGATAAAGATATGGATATGATTTTTTAGTGGTCAATTTAATTCATCTCAAGAATTATTTAGAATGGTGTATAAAATACTCAGAAATTATTTCTCTAAAGTGTCTCAAGTGTAATGATATTGGAAATTTTACAAATAATTTTCAAAAACTGAAAGAAGATGAATGTGATGAAGAAATTAGGCCATCAAGGATTTCATCAAGAAAAAAAACTCCAATAACCAATAAAGAAAAGTTTCCTTTAATTTGAAAAGATATTAATTTATCAAATTCATAAATAGAAATTTCATGTCTCGATTGTTTGATAAATAAATTGGTAAAGAAAAAAATGAATTTTAAACATGAAATAAATAAGAGTAAAATTTATTATCTACAAATGTAAATGATAATGAAATCACTAGTAATAATGATGACTATGATTAGGAGGAGCAAGAAAGTGATAGATAGTTTATATTGAATAATGAGTTAAAATTGTATTTTTTTATGATAAAAAAGTAGTAGAATGGGAATATGGATATGAATAAATACACTAAAACATCAAAGAACATGGATTTTCCTCATGTCGAAAAGTAATCATTGTTGTTGAGAGTAAAAAAATATTTAAAATTATTACACCCTAAAGAATATAAAATAAAAAATAAAATATAAGAGAATTTTAAGGAGAATGAAAATAAACATGAATGTTTTAAGAATAATCCATTAGGAGGAGAATGTCAAGTGAAAAAGTTTATTTTTCTCTTTGATAAGTCTATCTATGAAGCTAAATAGTACTCAAAGGGATACTTCTAGAGTGATGAAAACTCAAATAAGTGTGATGACACTACCAATATAAAAATAAATTAAAATGTGATAGTAAAATAATTTTGATGTATATAAAAAAATTGGAATTTTAATATTATTTAAATATATTTGAATAATGTGGAATAAATGAAATTCTAAATATTCACACTTGAATAAAAATTATAATAAAATTATAATAAAATTATAAATAAAATAAAATAAGGTTGCAGTGTGATGAAAAATGGAATTTATTTGGAATACAAAATTGTTTCAAAAATAAGAGAAACAATAAGAGGTCAAAATTTTGTTTTAAATTAGGTAATATAGCCTTAGAAAAAAATTTTATAGAATAATGTTTTTGTTTTCTGTGGATTTTTAGTGTCCTGGTGGTTTTGAACACATAAAAAATATTCTAGTTTATTGAGGGGTATATATATGAACCCAAGATATTTATATATCATGTGTTTATGGGGATTCAGTCCACTTAAAGAAGATATCAATAAAGGAAAAAATAAATTTTTTAGGGTAAATATGGAAAATTTGTTTCTGGTGTTGAATGAAATTTATTGAAGTTCTCTCCAACTATGTAATGAAGGTGAAAATTGCCACACTCTCTTTCTATATCAATTTATTCCGAGTATTTATGCTCAAACTGATTAATATTAAAATGATAATTCTAAAATTAAATCACTTAATGTTTATTTTTCATTGAATTATTTATAGAAATAATATTTATATATTTTAGAATATAGATGATTATAACAGATGATAAGTGATATAAATATTCTCAATAATTTTAATAGAAATAAATAAGGTTTAAAATTAATTTTTTATTATTTTTCACTCCAAATTATATGATGTGGCTCAATATATATTATCTATAACATGATAAATATTTAGAATAAACATTACATCGATAGGTTAAAACACAATTTTCATAGTGGATATCAATATTGGAATGAAGGAAATGGTGTAAATTTTTAAAATAATGGTTGATAGGTAAATATTTAATGGATTTTCATGTTGTGACTGGAGAATAATTAATGAACTTGATTTTTTTTCAATTGGGAGATGTTTAAAATACACACTTCTTTATAATAAAAGATAATAATGAGTTACACTAATATAATTGGAAATCTTTGCTGTAGAAATATAGACATGATTACTTATAAAGAAAAATTTCTTTTTATTCCTATATTTAAGATCGAATGACATTGGAATTTATATAAATAAAAAAGGTGAATATGTTGAACTCATCATATAATAAGGTGGCGATTCAAACACCATACCTAATAGAACATATTCATTAGGATATTTATCATCCTATTAGAAAAAAATCAATAAATTTAGATAATTATTGTATATATTTAAATTATTAATTTTTATAAATTACATATATTATGTTTAATGAATAAATGATATGTTAGATGATTCTTAAGTGTTTAAAGAGAATTACTATGAAAGAGTGTGGTTTTTAATGAAGAGAATTTAAAAACATGATTTAGTAAATTACACAAAAGAATATATTAATATTATCTAGGAAATAATTATATAAAATGTGAGTTTATTTCCCTTCTACCACATAATATAAAAGATTCACTAAACATAAGAATTAAATTTTTGTGGTGATAGACTAAACATTTTTTTGTTGATAATAACACTACATGATAGTTTTGGAGTAATGAAATTGAAACTATGGGATCCAAAAATATTTCTTAAATCATCCAAATTAATAAATTTCTCCTTATAAAATTTACTAGAGTGTGGATCTTATAATGAAAAACATTAGGTTATTTTGAATCAAATGTTTTATCAAGGTGAAAAAATATTTTTTTTGAACATTTTTATTGAGTGTTGTTTATAAAATTTTATTAGGTGATCTACTAATTGAATGGGTATAATACTAATATAACAATGAAATAGAAATGATTTCTAAAAGTTCTAATGTGAAGTTATCATAAAACTAATTAAATTGGGACTGATTAGAAATACTTTTTTGAAGTGATGGTGATGGTAAAGGATTTATTATACAGTACACTAAAAATACATGAAATCTTGAAGATTCTAGTGATTTTCAAAAGTAATATGAGGATTAATCCTTATAAAGTTATGAATAATGATGAAATCCTATTTATTTGCGTTTAACAAACCTGGTGAAAAATAATAATAAAATTGTAGATGAAAAAAATGTGTTTCCAACATATAGAACTTTGGGGAATGCATCACATAGCTCATTTTTTCACAAGATAAATTAATAATTATGGATAAATAATTGAATCATCAATAATTTTTTTATTTTATGAATTAATAATTAGACAATATTGATATAACAATACTTTCTTGTTGTCCAAAATTTGATGAGCTAAAATTTTATTGCAAAGAATGGGTGTTACCTTATACATTCAATGAAATTAATAAAGTAATGATATATAAATTAATACAAATTTTCAATTTTTCTTCATAATTTAAAGGAATTGACTTCCATGAGTAATTAAACATAGTTTCATGACTTCAAACTGTAATGATTTTTCTTGTTATAATTTCAAAAAGATGATACTAGAACCATCAAATAAATCTTATTTCATCGTTTAATAATGGTGGTCTTGAAGAGAATATGTACATTAAAGAAAGAGATGATTTTTATTAGAGATGATGAAGGGAGATATTATAAATTGGTGAAAGGGCTTTGTAAGTTAAAAAAATTCTAGGGAATGTTATTTGAAGCTAGAAACGTATTTGAATCATTTAAATTTCAGAATAGGTGTCGTGGATATAAACTTATACATTAAAGATATTGAAGAGGCATCTATCACTATTACTTATCTACATTAGTTATATTATTTTTTCAAAAAACTAATAAGTTATTTTCACTAATTTTTTCAAATTAAATATGGATTTTTGTTAGATGTAGTTGTTGTGAGAGATTAAATTCTACCTGTAATTTCAAATTTATCAAAAGGAATATCATATCATTTCTCAAGAAAAATATATAAGTTAATTAGTAAATACGTTTTATATAGATAATTAAAAATAAAATTCTACTATAATAGGAATGTAAACAAAACATTCAAAAGATGATAGAGGTAAAGAGGTGAATCAAAACTATTTAAGAAAACTCATTGGAAGTTAACTAAATATAATTTCTTTAAGACCATATAAGAAATTTGTTAGTATGATCTATTATTAGAGTCGAATTGCACACAAGGAATCTCAATTTTTAATAGTTATGTTCATTCAAATGTATATCAAATCTTTTCTGTTTTTTCATCATTCATATCATAGTAAAATAATATTGGATCTATATGGATTTTTCAACATAGATTAGGTGGGAATCATTGATATTAGAAATTGTACATTAGATACGGTATTCTTCTAGGGATACAGATTAGTGGAATAGAATATGAAGAAGAAACGATCCATTTCATTGAGTAGGTTACAATGAATATTTTTTTTACAACTCTAGAAATGAACCAATTGATGTGGATAAGGACTCAGCTTAACGATCTCAATGTGGATTTGAGGTTTCCATTTCTACTGTGATTAGGTACTCGAAGTGTTAGTAATCAAAAAAGAAATCCAATTTACAATTATTTGTGAAAGAACATCGGTATCAAATATCACTTTATAATTTAAATGATTGAGAAAATAGTGATGAAATTTGAGTTTGTTCGTACTAAGTTGTAAGTAGTGAATGTATTTACTACAAAATTTCCAAAGAATAGATTTCATAGGATGAGGCTGAGGATGAGAGTTTAGCCTCATTATTTTCAACAATGAGGTATGGTATCTCATACCCCATCTTATTATAATTGGATTTTTTGTCTATTTGGGAGATAAAAATAAAAATTCAGATAATAACATTTTATCTTAATGGGGTGAAATATATTTAGAGCATGTTTTTCAAATGTGAAATTTTTTGAATTTTGTTACTCTTTTTTGGAAATTATAATGTATTATAATGTGTTTTTATGTATTTTTATAGGGAATTTTTTTTACATTTAAAGCATTGGTTTTGATAGCATGAGTTGAGAAAATAATTTAAATACAACTGTTTGAGTGTTTTTATAAGGCACCCATGTGGATAGTCTTATAATATTTATTTATTTTCTTATTTCCTATAATATGTTCTCTCATGTGGGATTTTAATGATTTAATGATGATTAGTTTCTAAATTAGAGGGTAATTAATGGTCTTTGATTGATAGTAATATTTGAAGGCGTATATTGTTTTGACCATAATGTTTTTTTGATATTAGAGGTGAACTTAAAAGGGTTTGTGTGTAAAAGGGGAGATTATCCAAAGGACGATATTGAAGAATATATGACATGAGATATTATATTTTTTCTTCTATTTTAAACCCATAAACAAATTTTTTTGACACATTTTAAATACTTTAATCATATTCAAAATTAGATTAATTTAGATGATTTAGGTGAGGTGAATTATATTTATACTATTAGAAGATATTGGATGTATATTGTATTTAAAGAGAATAGTGTTTTTATATTTTTATTATTGAATTTAAAAAATACTACAAGAAATGTTGTCACATGGTAATGTATCTACATAATATTAAGAAATTGTGAGATGTAAATTGATAAAATTATAATGATACTGCTCACACTATAATATTTTTATACATGTGAAGATGCTTTAGATGGTCTTCCATGACATTATGTTTATACAAGAATGGGTAAGCCATGATATTTCATGTTTATATTATTTGGTTAGTGAGTTGGTATAGACATTATAGATAATGATTATGTCTTGAATAGAATTAACTTATCTCTAGGTCAATGGAACTGAGAAATTTGGTTTTATCATTAAAGGTATATCATCATGAAATACACCGTGTCATGCCATAATAAATATTTTGGGAAATTTTGTTTGTGAATTAGTTAGAGGGTAACAACATTGTTAGTCTATAGTAGAGCTTATCACACGAATATTATCATTGGTAATATTTAGTTAACATGGGAATGTTATGATTTTTTTGAAATATTATTTTAAAAATTTTATATTATTTAGATTCTTGGATGACACAGAGGATACACAATCTCAATATTTCTTTTTCCAAAATCATTAAAAAGGGTACTAGAAGGTATGGATTGATCTAAAGTATTGAATTGATGTGGAAGATATTGATACTGTATGTTTTATATAGATTTGAAATTTTAAATTAAAACTATATTAAAAGTAATTTTAGGTTTTTATGTTATTAAGAGAAGATGATAAGCAGACAGTGTGTTAGTGATATATTGAGAAAATTTGAAATAGTATAACAGTGGAAGAGGAATACACTCAAAACAAAAAGATATGATGAAACATTTTATCAACTCAAGTATTAAAATTGGAACACTTATATGTGATGATTTTTTATGTTATAGAGGAGGATGACAATTTTTTGGTGTATTTAGTACTATTCTAATATCACTCTTGGGTATTAATGATTCAAGGTTTTCAATTTTATCAATATTTCCCTGTAAATTGGTGAAAAACGTTTTTGGTTGTTACACATTGTGACAATTGATGTTTGATAATAGGATCGATGTATGATGAATAAAATAGGATTTAGTACTCATTTTTATCAAAGTGAAGTATCTCAAGGATGGATAAATAAACTTCTTGTTTTATCATTGAAGATAAATTTATTGTATTTTTTTAGAACACATTACATTAAATGGAAGAAATTTTCCATGTAACAGATGTTCATGGATATAACTTTCTCATTTGTAATATATATTGATTATCTTATAATAAAGTCTCAAGTTTTCTAGATCATACCAAAGATGTAGCCATTCGATTTGAGTAGGGGACGTTGTAATTTCAATAAATCCACTATTGTTTTGTTTCTTGAATTGAAATAGATGTGATTAAAGTGTATAATTCGATCACTTGAAAATTGAATCAATTTTTTCCATTTGTGAAGTGTATAATAAAACCCCTAAGTGGATTTGTGACAATCCTATTACCTATTGATATCTAAGAATCCAACTGTTTCCATAGAATCCATCCCCATGATAGTATATCATATTATCATAAAGGTAATCCTAATGTCATGAGTATTCCAAAAAAACCTTTTTATAGAAATGTAATTACAAAAATAATCTAGTTACATAAGTAAATTCACTTTAAACTGGAAATAATTCAACCAATAAATGGGTGACTTATAGTGTATTCATCATAAATTACACCATTAAACCATCAATGTTTGGATGATGATATATATTTCAAACAAATTCTTCTATATCACTTGAAAAATATCCAGAAAAGAAACCTTTGTGGTCAAAATAGTTTGATGAGTCATTCATTGAACTTGTACAAGATTCTAACACCATATTAGCTAGATACTGAAAAATAACTATCATGTTTTGGATCTTTTATAGGACTTTATATATGTCCAAGAGACCCTATATGTGTAATGTATATATTAACTTCATCAAAATAATTTGCAAAAATCAATAATCTTAGGTGAAAGCACATACATTAAGAAGATCATGAAAATAAACTCATGTAGTTATATGAATAGTGTCACCAGGTTTACCTCACCACTCTCCTAGTATCCTGGAACCCTAAATATGGGAAAACATGATAATATATACACATATTTCCTAAATATCTTTGAGGTATTTCTTTAAATTTTTAATCAGGATTCATCAATTGTGTGAATCAATAGGTGGATAGAAATTGGAACATCACATTTTACCTCACTTGTAAAACAATAATATCATACAGGAAAAGTCGGTTTTTGGTATGGTATAGTCAAGTAACATCCCTAATAATGGAGGTGTTAGTTAAATAATTCGACAAATAAAAATTTCTAGATTATAAAGGAGACATAGCTGTTAGAAATGAGTAAATTAAAAACTCAAACAACCGACTATTGGGAAAATAAGACAAGTAAGCATATGGTGGTCTTACCCTACTATAATGGATGTGTATTAAATGATAATAATAAATATAGTACAACAAATAAAAAATATATTATATCTATAACATATAATAATTCAATCTAGGGAGGTGAGTAGAACTACAACAATGTCTGTAAAATCCTAAGGCAACCCACATCCTATAGGCTACAGAGACTTTTTACCCCAATTTCCACCCTTGGATTCATTAGTCAAATAGAGGGATACCTTAATTAAAAATAATAAAAATGATTAGGAAATAAGTATTCCAAATTTGTGGGTGGATCAAGGGGATGTTATATACTCAACTCCATTAATAGTTCATTAACCAACCGCACCACATAGAACATGTTCAGTACTGATTATAAAATATCATCTCATATTCTCCCCACATGAACAATCTCTTACTACATCACTATTAGAGAGTAAAAATTAAAAATTAAATAATCATAAATATTGTAAGTCTAAAATATCCTCTGATAGGAAATTTATAAGGGAATACATTTATTGTATTGTTGAAGGTTATTTAAGGGCTTAGGGGATGTCATTATTCATAGACAAAGATGAGTAATCAATTCCTTCCATTTGATTTGATTTATTATGTTTTATTTTTAATAACATTCCAAATACTTAAAACCCTGACACAAATAATAAAAATAAATACATGGAAGATTCTATGGATAATATCAATTTCATAGAGGTATATAAACAATGGGTATATACCTTATACCAAACACAATATCATGATCTTGGGTATCCTATAGATATTCTAATTTCAATTACATTTTGAGGAAATAACAATGAAAAATTAAATTTTTTGAATAAATTAACATCCTACCCTCTACTCAATGGTGTTGAATTTTTTTAAATAGTTAATCATGAAATATGACAATAAAATAGAAAAAAATAATAGGATTTATACATAAGTTTTTTGGGGAAATACACGTGTGATGAAAAATATTTATACGAAAGGAATTCCCCCTTTTTATAATCCAACATGAAGGGAATAGACTCCTCGGCACAAGAAGGTAGAGTGTTCTGACCTGGTAAACAAGTGATTTCATGATCCTATTTTATTAATTTAAACTCATGTTAACTACTAAGAGTTTCTTTTTATTGGAAATGAACAAAGGAATTAATCAGAGATCACCCTGAGAGGGGGTGAAGCAGGGTGTTAAAATGATTAAACCATTAAAATATCCTAAAAAATTAATATTTATGATATTATATGATCATTAAATATCAAGAATAATGGAAACTCTATTATTGTATTTAGAAATAAAATCCTAATGTTTTCATGATCTATTTTTTTTATCTTGTATAATTTAAATATGAACACAAGTATTTAAATGGTTCAGCCTCACTAGGATACATCTAATGAGCATGAATCCATATTATTTTATGAATAAAAATATCTTTATATCTCACTTACTACAACGGTTTGGACTGGGTCACTTATCACCTAGGCTCACTACCTTATAAAGATTAGGTTCAACTAATTATTTTCCAAGGCTCATGGTCAGATCACTACCTATTCTTCCTACTCCTTTTCTCAATACATAAGTAATGACACAAAAAATAGTGTATTGATAAATATGTCACTCCGTTATAATTAAATAATAAATCATTAAAATAGAATGATTCTCTAATGTAGTTATTCTAGGATTTTTCTTCATCTTTATGACAATACCTAGATTCACAACGTCATCTACTTTCCATAATGCCTCTAAAACAATATTATATTTTCTATAGAAATATAAAACCCCTTTATAATCATAATAATGATCTAAAATAGAAGAAAAAACATTATTAAATAATTTATAGTTCCTTTCCTATAATACAAGATTATTATTCTTTTAGTGTTCGATATTAATTTTGATGTAATTCTCCCCTTTTTCTGGATATTAAATATGTGCATAGAGATCCATTTTGGCACCACTTCCAACTGATCTCCCTTTCTTGATATAGGGAGGATATTTTTTATCAATTAGAAAACTATAAAGATCATTTATGGTATTTTAAAACTACCCATAACACCCTCATTATTCCTTGATTATTTTTCCAATTAACTATTAACAAATAATTACACGTTGACATCTAGAACACTCATAGCTACAACATGGTTTGAAACAGTAAAACATATAATCTATCAATATAAAATTTCTATGGAATTGTCTAGTCTACTGCTGTTTATTATTCACTTTTCATAATTCACTGTGGCATTTTCTATAATACCATAACATTGTCTACTTTTTTAGAGGATCTAAAAAACTCCTCCTTCAACTCCACCATCACCCATGTATAATTTCACATATGATCTCATCAAACTAAATATCACACTAAATTGGTTAAATAATTCACACATCACTGTGGTGTGAGATCATGTTGGATTGGTGATTCTAAGTACAATTCTCACATTAAATCCAGACCTTCTAGGATACAAGGAGTAATTATGGTTCATATACCATTTCTTCTAGAGAGATTTTTGTGTAACCATTTCTCTATGACACAGAATTTCTGAAATTTTCTGTGGCTTCAAAACTCTTCTAAAAATCCATCTTTATTATAGACATATCTATATAGTGTGGACTCATCAAATTCTCTAGGGGAATCTAAATTCATACATTTCATTTTTTATTTCAATATTAACCTGACGGTGGTGTAGCATAATAAATCGAAAAACTACATTATAAGTTCCTTCAAAATTTCCATGGAATATAAGAAACATCACTTTCACAACAAGATAGTTATGAGTAAGAGAGTATTCTCCCATACATTTCCACTATTTCACCAATCATTTTCGACCACTTCCATCGTGAGACCACACTATGATGCATTCCACTGCTTCCATGCACACATGACTACCATAATATATTCTTACCTTGTCTTTAGTACTGTCGAGGATCACCAACGTTACAAGTTCCTATATGAAGTGGAACCTTCTACTAAATGATTAGGAATAAAGTGGCGGGTATAGGATTCTAGGGTTGGAATTACTTTTTACGTCCTCTATCATTATCATCTCATAAAAATCAATACTACAGTTCATCCATGATGAATGTGTATTGAACAAATTTTAATGTTTCCCTCCAACATCTCCCCTTTAGCATATCTAGAAGCACTATGGTATAATATTATCAACTAAAAATAATTTTATTCCATGGAGAATAATATGTGGCAAAAGTGAATTGTGTGTAGACTACTTCATATTAAGAGAATATGGAAGGGAAAAAGATATAGTTAAGAATGAAAAAAATACTATCATCTTTATTGAATATAGGTTGATAGACCATGTGCATGAAATCAACATGATATGACTAAATCAACGAGTCAAGATCCCAATTACATCTAAAAACTATGTAGCACTATCTTTTATTTCATAGTCATTCATGAATTATTGAAATCACAACAGATGATTGAGGTAATAAGAGGAGAAAGTCCAACAGGTCCCAAATATATTAAAAAATCATATAGACTTCATTACATCATCCTTATGAATAAAATTATAGCCCCTTCAAAAAAATCTTTTACTATTGGAGAATAATAGTACATATTTTTCAATTCCATATGACTGGTAAAATAATAAAATAGTGAGGAGGAATTTAATGAGATATAATATATAATAAATCAATGAGGATCAATTCACCATGTTAGAGAAAGAAAACATGAGGTAGACCTTTGAGACCATGAATTATCCATGATGAATTCATGCATGCTATGGAATCCAAGAGAATGACCCTTAAATGAACCAAATTTGAATATCATCTAAATCTAGGACAATATGACACAAATTATACGCATGTCTAACTGGTGGATAAATTTTATGATATATATTAACTATTTAAAGTAGGTAATATATTTGGATAAAGTTTTCTTAGACCACTAATTATAAGAACACCTCCTATCTAGGGGACATGAGTAACTACTTCATTGATATAATAGAGACATATTACTCAAACCCAATTATAATTTAATAGTAGAAAACTTATTCCTTTATCAATAAAATATCGTGAGATAAAGAATATCAATATTGTATCATCAAGACTCTTGATCATGGAATCCCTTTGTATTTCTTAAAATAAAAAATAATCACTCATTAAAGATTTGTAATATCCCAAAGAGGTTAATAATGAAGAAGATTTCCCCATGACATATTGTGTTAATGTTGGATCGAGTTAAATCAAACTATTAATTCCATCAAGGAGTAATATTAATAAATAGTCATAAAAAGGAATATCAAATCAATATATGTATCTGGAAAACTTGAAGATGTCAACATTGGTATTGATTTAGTTTGTAGTGGTTAAATAAATCACCTCATTCCCATTAAACCCTCTAGTATATGGGATATACAGAATCTGAAGACACTTTTTATTTTATGAATTATAGTTATAAAAATAATAGTAGAGAATCCTATTAAAGATAAAATAAATGACCCAATTTAGGGACATAATGTCAAATTATGAGTTCATTTTGATTAATCAATACACTACCTTCAATTCTCTGCTAATATGTACAAGGATTAGTTTTTATATAACAAAAACATTTTTATATCACCGGTGTTTGAAATACTATATTAGCAGAAAAGTTGGATTACATTATTATGATATCTCACCTTTCAATTCCTTTAAATCTCAATATAATGAAATAAGTTATTAGCATAGAGAAGGTAATCATTGATAATTTGAAGGAACTTCATAGCCTACAACTCATAATTCATTAGAGTCCACACCTATTAAAACATGGAATTAGGTGAAGGGAAGATTTATTCTCCCTAATGAGCATATTGAAATAATAAATAAAAAATTATAGAACCATAAATACCTACCATCTAAATGGAAACAACCTCAAATTAAATTATTTTCTTCATAATGTATAATGAAACCTAGTTTTTTAACTGTATAAATTTATAGAATATGATATAGTAATGTGATATATACAAATTGATCCATGATTTTAGAGGCTTTATTAAGAAATTGTCATTATTGTCATTTAGTAAGTAAATCCAAAAAAGTTTATAAAAAAAAATTTATCACAAAAAAATGTTCTGGATTTTGGTAACTTTACATCAATTGAAGGGGTATACTCTATGACCAAGGAATGTTCATCCACTTTATATGTGTACAAACATAATAGGGAGGATTATCCTTTTAAATAAAAATTGGTTGTTTCACCCCAGCCCCATATTTTGTTTCGTAATAAGAGATCAAATATTCTCCACCTACATTTGAGGATATCAGATCATCTACAGTTGATAATCTTAAACATATGAATTTGGATTATAATAAAGACCCATGACCTATAACAACCACTACATCTATGAATTGTAAGGATAATTATAAATATTTTTTTCTTAGGAAATCCTTGGCTACATTTTTATGGAGCTATATAGAGTGTCAGGTTTGGAAATTCAAATTTCAATTGACTTCATGGGATTACTAGGCCATCATCTTGTATAAAAAAAAGACATTCAGAAAAATGAATCCATCTCACAGTGATAACGTGGAGGATGAGGTGGATAAACTAATAAAATAAAATTTCATCCATGTAGTTCACTACCCCAAATAGATAACTATAGTTCTTCATGTTAGAAAAAATAAGAGACATATTAGATTCTACATCAACATTAGAGAAATAAATCATCATTTTCAAAATAATAAATTACTTATCCCAATTATAAAACTATATTTTTATGTGATCACTCAATTTTAATCCCTATAATTTATTTTTCGATATTATTGATATAGGTAGCTCTGCAAGACTCTAGATGATGATGAAAATACTTCCATTAAAGAAACCAATGGAGTGTATTACTGTAAAGTGATTCCATTCTATCTGAATAATATTTTATTTTATTACCAAAGGGATGATACACTAAATTATAAAACTACTTATTAGAAATACCATTGAATGTTATGTGGATTGTCACATCAATAATTCACAATAATGTTAGTGAAAATTTTTCCAATTTAGAAGTGTTATTTGTTATGATTGGTTGAAAAAGATGAAGATAATCCCACTAAATTGTATATTTTGAGTTAATTTAGAAATATTTCTTAGATTTTATGATCATAATTATGGGATTTATATGAATCTTATGAAAACCAAGGCAATACATGAAACATTCCCTCCTTTAAATATTCATAATTTTAGAGGACTCTAAGTAATACTCACCAATATGAGTAAATTGATAACAATATCAGAAATAAAACTAATACCCTTTACTAATTATAATATTAATGATTTAATATAATAATGGGATGAATATATTTTGGATAATTTGATAACATAGATCAATATCAATTACACCTTCTATTTTTGATGCCACCAGCGGAAGGAAAAACTCTTATCCTTTACATTACTAATCTAGAATAGGAATTTGTAGCACTTGTTACATAAAAGAATGATTAAAGAAAATAAAGCATCCTCTATTTAATTAAATGAAAAATTTTATAATATTAGTGTAGATATATTATTTTTTAGAATAATTTCCTTGCATTGAACTTTGATTTTAAAAACTCACATCACTACTTTCTTCATCATACAGTTCACATGATCTCCCATATTTTTTTTAAAAAACACCCTTGGTCATATAATTCTAATGTAATTATTAGAAATATTTCGTATCATTATTTAAATTTTTGAAATCAATTTCATTTCCTATAAGGTTACTAATGGAAATGAATTCATTTATTTCATAGAAAAACACCCGGACTCAGAGGAGTCATCTTTGCACAAAAAAATCCCTAGTTAATAGGATTTCCATTATAAAAAATATTCTAAATAATGGTAATTATAATTTCATATTTCTTCTGAATGGTCAATTGGAATGGGTATTGATTACCTAATACTCAATTGAGTTAGTTGAGATGTTTTATATTTATCTCTAGTAAAGGAACTCCTCCATCAACTTTACATTATTGAAAGGATGTACCAATCCTGAGGTAGAATAGTAGGACATCATCACTAGCTTAGTGATAAACATGTAGATGTTGGTTTCCTAATTGAAAATAAAGGGTGATAAAAAATTTATAATTAAGAAAATTAATAGAGAATATGATATCATGAAAGATGAATTTATACCATTTCATGATTACATATTGGAATTTATGGCGTAGTTTACTTTAGAACCCTTGATGAATCATATTTCACATTCATATAATGCTCATGAATATGAATTGGGAACCATAGGAAAATATAATACTAATCAAGATTAGGATGAGGTGATTATTCATGTCTAACACCAAATAGTGGTTATACAATTCATCAAAAAATTAATTATCGGTATAGATGAGATTGATATCATTATCGATCAAGTAGGACCCTTTTCCATAATTAACGATATAAAAATCAACAAGATGTATAAAAAAATTTGAGTATATCTAAAATTGAACTTTAATATAAGAATGATATAGGAATGAGCATATTCTTTGATGGGTAGTGAATTTTTTCCTAAACAATAAACAGAATTCCGAGAAAGTACTCTATAAACAACGTTTAAATAGGGTCCATCTCAGGTGAACTGAAGTAAAAGAGATTATATTGTGAAACAATTTAATACATGCACATAAGAAATGAATCAAATGAGATCCAAGATCTTCCATCAAATTAGAACACTTGGGCGCTTTTGGCCATCCATGATGCATTATTTCATAGAATTCACAAGGAGATGTAACCCATTCTATGAATTTTCTATATTTATTCATCAAACCCTATAGTTGTTTCATATTTCCAAATAACTATAGAAATTTAATATACAGGGGTTATCTGTTATGATTCTATACCCTCCAATGATCATCAATAAATAGAAATTTGTAATCACTTCCACTAACTACATTTCTAGATAGGCTGAAGTTTTACTCTTAAAGGAGATTAAAAGCAATTATAAAACATATTTTATGAAATACAATATATTTTCTATATTTAAATTTCATCACACATTTTATATAAAAAAATAGAATAAAATAGTACGAATTTGAGATAATAATGTTTTACTTGGAGTACTACATTCAATTTAATCCCGAATCATGCTATTATACAACTATAAGTGGATATATAGAGGCCTTCCATAAGACTATATCAAATATATATATATATAACAATTCTGGAAAGGATAATAATTCTTAGTCTAGAAAATTTATTAGTGTGTTGTGGAATTACTATACCACCATGCATACACTTTTAGAAGATATCCCATAATCTTACAGGTATGAAATTGAGGAAACCTGTCTTTTTTAGGTTTGATTTCATTCACTCCAAATACCTATTCACTAAAAACAATATAATAATGATCGATCATAGATAATATTGAATAAATTGGAGAAGAATAATGGAAATAGGTAATTAATGTTTCATAATGTAACACCCCAAGCTTCTACGGTACGTTTCCCTTCGAATAATGCGATAGCGTGTGTTGTACGCAACCTCGAGTTCTAACACACACCACAACTAATTAAACTAGCCGTTGTGAATAGTAATACCTACTTTTTGAAATCATATATATTCTATATTTCAAAATGGACTTCATTTTTGGATTCGGAATATCAAAATTAGCCTAGGGTGAAATTTTGGTACATTTCGGATAACTTTCATATTTTGATGAATAGTGAAAATTTCTAAATTTTAATTAAAAACAACTTTTTTAATCAAAATAATTAATAGTGATAAATTATGAATTTGAGTGGTTTTAAAGTATATTTAGAATATATTTTTACCATTCAATTTAATGTTTATCATTGGACATAATTTTACAATTAAACCGAACATAAACAAGTGTCAATCTTTTGATAGTTATTATCTCTTAAAAACACGCTTTTTGTTTTGACAGCGGGAATTAATTTTAAATTAATTTCTGCCACTTCTGTGTTTTGAATTTAGGAAAATGGATTCCATATTTGGAATCAGGATGTTCAAATTGTGTAAATAGGTAACTTTTATTTTTAGACATTTTGAATAGTTACTGTGGTAAATATTTTATTTACCATGGTTAAAGGGTAAATCCGGTAAATAAGGGTTAAAAAAATAATATTATAATAATAAAAAATTACCCTAAAACGTGTCCTAACCTTATTGGTGGACACATACCCGACCATGGGCATCCTTTGGTCAATTTGGGGACCCCTTGGAGCCAATTTTATGTGGTAGGGACACTTTATATTAATAAAGTTAAAATAAAAATAAAAATGGCATAAGCTTACATCTTTTAGAAGAACAATTTTTACATAGGGTTATACATGTTGGATTTTCGATTATAAATATTCATTAGAAAGCTAAAAAGATTTCCTACATAATGATATTTTATTTATAATTTTTAGACATTAAATAATGTATTTTATTTATGACACAATGATGATGCAGTAATTACTAAAATAGTAAAAAATTAAAATAATTGATCTTATAAATACCAAAATAATTATAATATGAAACTTTTAATGAATTAAACTAATTTTATATGATACTAAGATATATTAGGATTGATTTAATTGACTTTTTTCGAAGTAATCAATCTGTTAGGAGTTTCAAAAAAATCAACTATTGAATAGTGTCAAAATTGACATAAAAGAGTTCTTAAAACAAATATTATATTATTAATTGATATTAAATTCCTAAAAATCTAAGGTTCGGCCAAGAGACTTATATTATGATAGGTTCCTCATTAATGGACCACTTGGGGGTCGCTTGGATGTATATAGTAAGTTTATTAATCATATTATATAAAAATACAAAGAGACATTGTAAAAGTGAAACTAATTAACTTAGAGTTAATACTTAAAGATAAGGTTAATTTAAGTACCCAAACCTGTCTAAATTCTATTGGATGAGTTGTTTTCGACCTATCCACACCTCATCCTTTGAATAGTCAACTTTGGAGCCTTTGTAAACCGAATATGAATTTATTATAAATTAATATTTCTAACTTTTCCAAAGGTGCCCCTCACCCCTCTTATAAAAGGGCACTCCTCCTTCTCATTTCTTCACACCTTCAAAGCCTTTTGGTTCGGCCAAACTCTGCCCAAATACTCTCCCAACATCCCTCAATACAACCTAGAGGCCTTAGTTTGATCAGAAAGCCAACCTAAGGAGCCCTTTTGATCAAATCAAAAGGAAGAACCCGAAGAAGAGGTAATGATTTCACCACCCTTTTCTAAGTTCATTTCTTCTTCCACTTCTTCTTCCTTTGTTCTTACCATTCTGAAATAATAACTCCAGTATCTCGCATATACTGTGATGTTATTATAAATATGGTACAATCATATTCAGTATTCTATCCACCCTTTGAATAACATGTCACCATACGTGCGTACGTACGGCTTACCGTCTCCACGTCGTGGTGTAATTGTTATTCAATATAATATTATTTGGATGGGTATAATAATGATGTGTAACTCATGTAAATAACAAATATAACATGTTAATGATTCTGTATATATGATATACCATTCATTTATATATTATTTTAATATCAAAAGAATGATATTGTCGCTCGTGCGTACGTACGGACTACCGTCTCCACGAACGCGATGAGATTCATTCTCCATCGTATCCATTCAAGTATAATTATCATTTGATGATTTAAAAATGATGTTTAAGGACTGTATATCATTCTGGATATGAATAAGATACAACAACCATGGCTTATGTAACAAAACATATAAAAGAAAATGAGTAAGTTAACTCTCGAAACGACGATAATTCTAAGATATTATTAACAAATCAATGTTAAAAGATCATATATGATATCATATTAATATATATGATTCTTGTATAATTTAATAACAACTATTTCACCATTATACAGGAGGTTAACCTACCCCAACCAAGGAAAAGTACAAGGTAAGGGTTATTTCACAATCTCTTCATTATCCGAGGTTGTTTATATGTAATAATCTACTGGGATCTCTTTATCATCCACATCCATGTTTCTTAAAAATGTATTTCAAAACATTTTTACTATTTACAAGAATATGGGTTAAAGTCATTTATACCCTTTTTGACTTTTTATAAGAGGTTTATAAAGGAATCTTTCCGTCGTTTTCAAAACAAGGTCCTTTTTAACCTTTTCGACAGAATTGAGGTAAGAATGTTTTTTTAACTTATACGGCGGGTGCGGTTATTTTACGCCGTTATAAAATCTTCAAAGCTTTCCTTACAAGCTTATAAGAATATTTTCAAAGAAAATGTTTTATTTTATATGGATCTTAAATGATTTCAAAATAAAAGGATATATTTCTTTAAAAAGAATTTTGATTTCATCTATGTCAACATCCTTTGATGGATTTTAAGATTATTTGAAGTTGATTTATTATGATACAAAACTTCTATATTGTATTGAAGGTTTTGTGATATGTTTGACTGTGGATGTGCTATTTTTATACCATTCATAGTTTATTGTGAAAGTATTGACATTTCGTATGCTAGTTTTAATACGAATGTTTATGTTATGTTTAAACCTTTTCATATGGGAATGCATTGGACTTAATAAGTGACGGGTGGAGCCCGCTATAGCTCCTCGATGCATCGGTAGGTCTCATGAGACAAACTAGTGTCTTGGCACAAGGCCTTGACAAAATCTTATTTGTAGTCTTGGCACGAGGCCTTGGCTATGTGGTTATGATAGTCTGGCATTATGCATTCCAACATTATGAAAGTGGTTATTTATTTTTGCATGTGATTATTCGATTAGTGGAATATCCATGTGAATAAGTAAATGGCATTATTTCATTTTATTTATGCCATACCATGTTGAAAGTTCATGTTTAAAAGGCTTTTGTTTTAGTTATACATTGCCTTAAATGTTTATTCTTATTGATGAATGTTTCCGCTATATTGTTATCCTTACTGGGCATTTGAGCTCACCCCTTTTCTATGTTTTATTTTTCCCAGGAAGTGAAGATGTAAGTTATGAATGACCTGCAGGGATATTATGAGGGGATTGTAGTGTGGACTGTGGAAACATTATGTTGTTGTAGTAGTTTTTGATTTTATGATGTAATGTAAAACTTATGAATATATCTAGTGTTTCCAAGGCTACTAAACCAATCGGTCTTTCGAGATTTGATCTTTCTTGTGATCATGCCAATGTTATGTAATAATGCACCGACTCTAGGAAACTAGGGTCGGGGCGTTACAGTTGGTATCAGAGGAAGTTTAGTACAAACCTTGGAAGCTAGATTTAGATAAACTCTGATTAGAGCACGTAGACCTAAGATGAACTTTGAGGATTAGTATAGAAGAACTTCCTAGAATTTTGGTATTGTAGAGACTTTGTGAGTTTTGCGAGCAATACATCCCTGTCTGGATACGAGCAGGTAGAGGCGGCTCTGGCACAGATGTACCTAGGGGTAAAACCCGAAAACACCGCTTTGAGCTAGACTCGAACGGGAACTGGTGCACGACAACGGGCCTTGCTGCACTCTTGGTTACGACACTCCCGGGGGATATGCTTAGGATAACTCTCACTTTCTTTACAAATCATTATGAAGGGTTTATGAGTATATACTTCCTCAAAGAAAACATATTTATGATTATGGATTATATCCATAGATAGTTCAATTTATGATAAGTGTTTTATAAGTATGGGATTATGTATTTTGATTCATAAACTGATCTAGTTTATGCCATTGTTTAGAAATGGCGCCTAGTGGAAGAAATGGAAACCGTATCAATGCACGCACTCCATGTAGGGATTTCCCTCCTTCTCAAGATAATTATAGTGGGGCTGGTGATGCAACTGGTGCTGATCAGCTAATCACCGTACTGGGACAACTTACTCAGGTTATGAATAATAACCTTACCCGTATGGAGCACCCTGATCCGCAGCGTGGAGGATCAATGTTAGATCGATTCATGAGACAACAACCACCAACGTTCAATGGAAGTACAAATCCCTTAGTAGCTGAGCAATGGATATTTTCCCTAGAGAAAATATTTCAGGCTTTGGGGAGTAGTGAAAGGGAAAAAGTTACCATGGCAGTTTACCGCCTCACTGGAGATGCTGATTAATGGTGGTCATTGATTCAAAACATGAAGGAAGATGATGAAGTATCAAACATGGAATGGAGGAAGTTCAAAGATCTGTTTTTAGAAAAATACTTTCCTCGCGACCATCGAGCAGATATGGAAAGGCAATTTCTGAGTCTGAGACAAAAGGAGGATGAGAATGTCACAAAGTATGAGGCTAACTTTACAAGGTTAGCGAGGTATGCTGGAGATTATATTCGCAACCCAAGAAGTAAGATTGATCGTTTCTTTGATGGGTTAAAACCATTTCTCCGTCGAGCATTAGTCTCACAATCCTTTTCATCGTACGAAGACATTGTCTCATGTGCTATCAAGACCGAAAAGGAATTCTCTAAGTCTTATGACTTTAAAGCAAAGCAAGAGAAGAAGAGACCTGCTGATCAATCTGGGAATGGAAATAAGGGGAAGAAGGGAAAGGTTGAATATCCATCTTGTGGTAAGTGCGGGAAGAAACACCCCGGTGCTTGCCTGAAGGGAATGGGAGTCTGTTACAAGTGTAGTGAAAAAGGCCACCAAGCTCATGATTGCAAGGGGAAGAAGGAAGCTACCAACGTTCAGTGCTACAATTGCAGGGAGATGGGGCATTATGCAAATGCATGTCCTAAGCGTCAGGAGAACTTACCTCAGAAAAGGCCAAGGGATCAAGGCCAGGCTTATGCTATCACTACTGCTGAGGTAGAAACTCCGAAAGACGTGGTGGCAGGTAATTTAATGGTTTCCTCAAGTTTAGCAAATGCATTATTTGATTCTGGATCATCGCATTGTTTCATATCTTCCCAGTTTGCTAAGAAAATTAGATATTTCCAATTTGATTTAATAAGGGAGTTGTCAGTTAAAACTCCTAAGGGAAGTATCGTTGCAACAAAGTTTTGTGAATCAGTCCCCATTAGAGCACATAAATTTTCTTTATCTGCTGATTTCATCGTCATACCTATGATTGAGTTTGATATAATCCTCGGTATGGACTGGCTTTCGGACTATGATGCGAAGATTTATTGTAAGAAGAAAGAGGTTACGATTCTTGATGATAATGATAAGGAACACCTTATTTTTAGAGCAGAATCGTCACCACCTAATTCTTATTTAGACCCACCCCCAGTAGCTCAACTTAATTCAATTATTGGGGAGGAAGAGAATGAAATAACTGTCGGTGAGGAAAGGAATGTTCAAATAGAGGATGTACCTGTTGTGAAAGAATTTGTAGATGTATTTCCGGAAGATTTACCTGGACATCCTCCAGAACGAGAAGTTGAGTTTTCTATTGATTTGATTCCTGGATCAAGGCCTATATCGAAGACCCCTTATAGAATGGCCACTGTAGAGTTAGTCGAACTAAAGAAACAACTAGAAGAATTGAGTAATAAGGGATTTATTCGCCCTAGTGTTTCTCCATGGGGAGCCCCTGTTCTTTTTGTTAAAAAGAAAGATGGATCTATGAGGTTATGTATCGACTACAGGGAGATCAATGCTATAACGATAAAGAACAAGTATCCCCTACCTCGTATTGATGATTTATTTGACCAACTGCATGGAGCTCAATACTTTTCAAAGATTGACCTTCGATCTGGATACCATCAGTTGTGTGTAAAGAAGGAAGACATTCCGAAGACAGCATTTCGAACCAGGTACGGGCATTACGAGTTTACTGTAATGCCGTTTGGATTGACTAATGCACCCTCTGTATTCATGGATCTGATGAATAGAGTTTTCAAGGAGTATCTCGATGAATTTGTGGTGGTATTTATTGATGATATCTTGGTATACTCCAAAACCTACGAAGATCATGAAAATCACTTGCGCATTATCTTGAAGACTCTAAGGAGGCATGAATTATATGGAAAGTTTAGCAAGTGTGAATTCTGGCTTCAGGAGATTTCTTTTCTTGGCCATATTGTCTCTAAAGATGGAATCTCTGTTGATCCTTCTAAGACCAAGGCAATCCAAGAATGGCCAGCACCTACGAGTATAACTGAGGTACGTAGTTTTATTGGCTTGGCAGGTTATTATCGACGTTTCGTCCAGAATTTTGCCCGATTGGCTAACCCATTAACGAAGCTCACACGTAAAGGGGTTAAATTTTTTTGGACAAAAGAGTGTGAAGAATGTTTCGAAGAACTGAAGAGAAGATTAGTCAATGATCCTATATTGACTCTACCATCGGGGAATGATGGGTTCGTTATTTATAGTGATGCATCGAAGAAAGGACTTGGCTGTGTCCTTATGCAGAATGATAGAGTTATTGCCTATGCATCACGACAGTTGAAAATTCATGAACAAAACTATCATACTCATGATCTTGAGTTAGCAGCTGTGATCTCTGCTTTGAAGATATGGAGGCACTACCTCTATGGTGAAAAATTTGAGATTTATACTGATCACAAGAGTTTGAAGTATATTTTCTCACAAAAAGAACTCAACATGAGGCAAAGGAGATGGCTTGAATTACTCAAGGATTATGATTGTATGATACACTACCACCCGGGGAAGGCAAACAAGGTGGCAGATGCTTTGAGCAGAAAAGACCATGGAGTTTTGAACATGATGAGAATTGAAAGGGATCCAATTTTCATGGATCTAGTGAAGATGGACATGGGAATAACCAGGGAAGGTGAAACATCAATGCTTTTTCAAATGGTTGCCAAACCATCTTTACTAGAAAGGATTAAGAGTTCTCAGACCGATGATGAAGAATTTCAGAAGAAGATTAAAGCTGTGAATGATGGGAGATTGAGAGACTTTGTGTATGAAGATGGAACTTTGAAATTTGGAAAGAGACTTTGTGTTCCCAATATACCTGATCTAAAAAGGGAATTGCTGGATGACGCTCATAGTTCCAATTTCTCTATACACCCTGGGAGCACCAAAATGTATAGAGATTTGAAGGAACATTTTTGGTGGGACAACATGAAGAGGGAGATTGCTGATTTTGTGTCAAGGTGTATGGTTTGTCAACAAGTGAAAGCTGGAAGGCAACAGCCTGGAGGAGTCATGCAACCTCTTCCCATACCGGAGTGGAAATGGGACAATATTACGATGGACTTTGTCATGGGGCTACCAAAGACTCCTAGAAGGAACGATGCAATATGGGTTATTGTTGATCGTCTTACCAAGTCAGCACATTTTCTTGCTATAAGAGAAGATCTACCCCTGGAACGTCTAGCAAGACTATACATTAATGATGTTGTGAGACTTCATGGAGTTCCCCTATCGATTGTTTCTGATCGTGATCCCCGTTTTACTTCAAGATTTTGGAAAAGTCTTCAGAAATCCCTGGATACTGAACTTCATTTGAGCACTACTTACCACCCTCAGACAGACGGACAATCAGAACGGACTATTCAGACCTTAGAAGACATGTTGAGATCTTGCTCACTTGATTTTCAGGGTATGTGGGATCAATATTTACCTCTGGTAGAATTTTCCTATAACAATAGCTTCCATTCGAGTATACAAATGGCACCATATGAAGCGTTATACGGAAAGAGATGTCGTACACCAACCTGTTGGGATGACGTTGGTGAAAGAAAACTTGTAGGCCCAGAACTGGTGGAGGAAACGGTGGAAAAGGTGAAGGTAATCCAAAATCACATCAAAGCAGCTCAAAGTAGGCAGAAGAGCTATAATCGAAGGAAGGATTTGGAATTTCAAGTCGGTGATCATGTTTTCCTAAAGGTATCTCCGTGGAAGGGAGTCATACGTTTTGGTAAGAAAGGTAAATTGAGTCCCAGGTACATCGGACCTTTCGAAATTCTAGAACGAATTGGGGCTGTAGCTTACCGATTGGCAATGCCGCCAAGTCTCTCCAAAGTTCACGATGTGTTCCACGTATCTCTGTTGAGAAAATACATGCCTGACCCAATGCATGTACTCACCTATGAGGAATTAGAACTGGAACCCGATCTGTCTTATTGCGAAGAGCCCGTCAGGATTCTTGATACAAGAGAACAAGTACTGAGAAACCGGACGACGCGTCTGGTAAAAGTTTTGTGGAGAAATCATAAAATGGAAGAGGCAACGTGGGAACCCGAGGAACTTATGATGAAGAACCACCCGAGTCTTTTTATGCAGTAATACCCTAGAAATTGCGAGGACGCAATTATTTGAAGGAGGGGAGAATGTAACACCCCAAGCTTCTACGGTACGTTTCCCTTCGAATAATGCGATAGCGTGTGTTGTACGCAACCTCGAGTTCTAACACACACCACAACTAATTAAACTAGCCGTTGTGAATAGTAATACCTACTTTTTGAAATCATATAAATTCTATATTTCAAAATGGACTTCATTTTTGGATTCGGAATATCAAAATTAGCCTAGGGTGAAATTTTGGTACATTTCGGATAACTTTCATATTTTGATGAATAGTGAAAATTTCTAAATTTTAATTAAAAACAACTTTTTTAATCAAAATAATTAATAGTGATAAATTATGAATTTGAGTGGTTTTAAAGTATATTTAGAATATATTTTTACCATTCAATTTAATGTTTATCATTGGACATAATTTTACAATTAAACCGAACATAAACAAGTGTCAATCTTTTGATAGTTATTATCTCTTAAAAACACGCTTTTTGTTTTGACAGCGGGAATTAATTTTAAATTAATTTCTGCCACTTCTGTGTTTTGAATTTAGGAAAATGGATTCCATATTTGGAATCAGGATGTTCAAATTGTGTAAATAGGTAACTTTTATTTTTAGACATTTTGAATAGTTACTGTGGTAAATATTTTATTTACCATGGTTAAAGGGTAAATCCGGTAAATAAGGGTTAAAAAAATAATATTATAATAATAAAAAATTACCCTAAAACGTGTCCTAACCTTATTGGTGGACACATACCCGACCATGGGCATCCTTTGGTCAATTTGGGGACCCCTTGGAGCCACTTGTATGTGGTAGGGACACTTTATATTAATAAAGTTAAAATAAAAATAAAAATGGCATAAGCTTACATCTTTTAGAAGAACAATTTTTACATAGGGATATACATGTTGGATTTTAGATTATAAATATTCATTAGAAAGCTAAAAAGATTTCCTACATAATGATATTTTATTTATAATTTTTAGACATTAAATAATGTATTTTATTTATGACACAATGATGATGCAGTAATTACTAAAATAGTAACAAATTAAAATAATTGATTTATAATTACCAAAATAATTATAATATGAAACTTTTAATGAATTAAACTAATTTTCTATGATACTATGATATATTAGGATTGATTTAATTGACTTTGTTCGAAGTAATCAATCTGTTAGGAGTTTCAAAAAAATCAACTATTGAATAGTGTCAAAATTGACATAAAAGAGTTCTTAAAACAAATATTATATTATTAATTGATATTAAATTCCTAAAAATCTAAGGTTCGGCCAAGAGACTTATATTATGATAGGTTCCTCATTAATGGACCACTTGGGGGTCGCTTGGATGTATATAGTAAGTTTATTAATCATATTATATAAAAATACAAAGAGACATTGTAAAAGTGAAACTAATTAACTTAGAGTTAATAATTAAAGATAAGGTTAATATAAGTACCCAAACCTGTCTAAATTCTATTGGATGAGTTGTTTTCGACCTATCCACACCTCATCCTTTGAATAGTCAACTTTGGAGCCTTTGTAAACCGAATATGAATTTATTATAAATTAATATTTCTAACTTTTCCAAAGGTGCCCCTCACCCCTCTTATAAAAGGGCACTCCTCCTTCTCATTTCTTCACACCTTCAAAGCCTTTTGGTTCGGCCAAACTCTGCCCAAATACTCTCCCAACATCCCTAAATACAACCTAGAGGCCTTAGTTTGATCAGAAAGCCAACCTAAGGAGCCCTTTTGATCAAATCAAAAGGAAGAACCCGAAGAAGAGGTAATGATTTCACCACCCTTTTCTAAGTTCATTTCTTCTTCCACTTCTTCTCCCTTTGTTCTTACCATTCTGAAATAATAACTCCAGTATCTCGCATATACTGTGATGTTATTATAAATATGGTACAATCATATTCAGTATTCTATCCACCCTTTGAATAACATGTCACCATACGTGCGTACGTACGGCTTACCGTCTCCACGTCGTGGTGTAATTGTTATTCAATATAATATTATTTGGATGGGTATAATAATGATGTGTAACTCATGTAAATAATAAATATAACATGTTAATGATTCTTTATATATGATATACCATTCATTTATATATTATTTTAATATCAAAAGAATGATATTGTCGCTCGTGCGTACGTACGGACTACCGTCTCCACGAACGCGATGAGATTCATTCTCCATCGTATCCATTCAAGTATAATTATCATTTGATGATTTAAAAATGATGTTTAAGGACTGTATATCATTCTGGATATGAATAAGATACAACAACCATGGCTTATGTAACAAAACATATAAAAGAAAATGAGTAAGTTAACTCCCGAAACGACGATAATTCTAAGATATTATTAACAAATCAATGTTAAAAGATCATATATGATATCATATTAATATATATGATTCTTGTATAATTTAATAACAACTATTTCACCATTATACAGGAGGTTAACCTACCCCAACCAAGGAAAAGTACAAGGTAAGGGTTATTTCACAATCTCTTCATTATCCGAGGTTGTTTATATGTAATAATCTACTGGGATCTCTTTATCATCCACATCCATGTTTCTTAAAAATGTATTTCAAAACATTTTTACTATTTACAAGAATATGGGTTAAAGTCATTTATACCCTTTTTGACTTTTTATAAGAGGTTTATAAAGGAATCTTTCCGTCGTTTTCAAAACAAGGTCCTTTTTAACCTTTTCGACAGAATTGAGGTAAGAATGTTTTTTTTAACTTATACGGCGGGTGCGGTTATTTTACGCCGTTATAAAATCTTCAAAGCTTTCCTTACAAGCTTATAAGAATATTTTCAAAGAAAATGTTTTATTTTATATGGATCTTAAATGATTTCAAAATAAAAGGAGATATTTCTTTAAAAAGAATTTTGATTTCATCTATGTCAACATCCTTTGATGGATTTTAAGATTATTTGAAGTTGATTTATTATGATACAAAACTTCTATATTGTATTGAAGGTTTTGTGATATGTTTGACTGTGGATGTGCTATTTTTATACCATTCATAGTTTATTGTGAAAGTATTGACATTTCGTATGCTAGTTTTAATACGAATGTTTATGTTATGTTTAAACCTTTTCATATGGGAATGCATTGGACTTAATAAGTGACGGGTGGAGCCCGCTATAACTCCTCGATGCATCGGTAGGTCTCATGAGACAAACTAGTGTCTTGGCACAAGGCCTTGACAAAATCTTATTTGTAGTCTTGGCACGAGGCCTTGGCTATGTGGTTATGATAGTCTGGCATTATGCATTCCAACATTATGAAAGTGGTTATTTATTTTTGCATGTGATTATTCGATTAGTGGAATATCCATGTGAATAAGTAAATGGCATTATTTCATTTTATTTATGCCATACCATGTTGAAAGTTCATGTTTAAAAGGCTTTTGTTTTAGTTATACATTGCCTTAAATGTTTATTCTTATTGATGAAAGTTTCCGCTATATTGTTATCCTTACTGGGCATTTGAGCTCACCCCTTTTCTATGTTTTATTTTTCCCAGGAAGTGAAGATGTAAGTTATGAATGACCTGCAGGGATATTATGAGGGGATTGTAGTGTGGACTGTGGAAACATTATGTTGTTGTAGTAGTTTTTGATTTTATGATGTAATGTAAAACTTATGAATATATCTAGTGTTTCCAAGGCTACTAAACCAATCGGTCTTTCGAGATTTGATCTTTCTTGTGATCATGCCAATGTTATGTAATAATGCACCGACTCTAGGAAACTAGGGTCGGGGCGTTACACATAACATTGAATTTCATAAGAATCATGTAGCCTGAGAATTCAATAAGAAGGATAAAAGCTATGTATTTATTTAAATAGAGTTGTTTTTATCCTAAATGGAACTAATTATAGCAATGAAAAAAATCATGATATTAGAATTTAAAGGGTAAGGTCCTTGCATTATATAAAATTATACTTCAATATAGGATATTACATAATCAAAATGGTGGAAGAATATATTATTCCAAGAAAAAATGTTTGGATTATTAATAATAATCTCACATAATGTAATATCGAGTTTAATATCACATGTATCAAAATCAAATAACACATGGTACTTATCATATGACACTACATTAACTAGAATAAGCTTATTACCACATAACATAAAACTATATGATGTAATATCCTTATTGAAATACCTTAAACTCAATGAAATATAACCAAACCCACATAACCGTAAACTCCATGGTGTGGTCTAACCTATATGACTATAAATAGCTTTGTGTGGTCTAACCTATATGTTGTTAAACTATTTGATGTATTATAACACAAATAGCTTCAAGATGTATGAATTTACATATATAAGAGCTTAATTTATGTAATCTCCCCATTCATTAAGAGACTAGATGACCATAATAAAGTTTTCCATCTATAGTGGCACAATTCATGTAGTGTCTCACCCTGGGTCCCACTCAACATTACCTTGAGACGGTGGACACATTACATTAAGAATGCTTACCTAAAGGTTAGTGATTGTTGGATAACAGTGAGGGCACATGGTGTGTATATGGGGAGACTATCCCATCATAGATTAGAGTGTGAATCACCGTAGATGGTATATAATAATGAGCAGAATCATAAATAAGAAAATAATTGACACCTAAAATAATGGAAATAACTGAAGATATATATAACAAGAATAAGTTGAACATACATATACAAATGATGATGATGGTCATGATGCTATAAAAAATGAGAGTACATGGGAGTAATGGGATACAAGCATATAATAAATGCTAGAAAAATATAAAAAAGGAAACAAACTCTACTACAAGAATATTGATCATAGGATTAGTCCACTTCCCAATTCTCTATCATAAAGCTGTTAATCAATCAAGCATAGAAGGACTCAAGATTCCATTTATACATACATGAAATCATGAAGTCTACTTGGGTAATATAAGTGGCCAAGTAGGGCATGAGATACAATCTATGTTGGCTTCCACCAACTATGCCTAGGAAAATCCATTTCTTGTAATAAATAAATGAATAGTGTTCTATGATAATAAATAGAGAGTAGTAAATCAGTCAATAAATAAAACAACTTTGGTTTGGGTTCCAAAATGAACACCTGACCGATACCACCTACTTCAGCCTATAAAAGATTTCTAAACTAGGATACCATTCTAAGTGATATGATAATTGCATAGGAAATCATGAAGAAACAGCCAATGTATAAAGACCCCAAGCTTGTGATTTGTATTGGTAGCTTCATTCCAATTTCATCATTCAAACACGTTCAAAATATAACTACAAGATGTCACATATATACTTGCAAGAAATCCAAATAATAGAAATGGTGGAGTCATGATACCATCCAAGGAAATATAATAAGAATCTCAAGGGTTTCTATAGGTGTCCTTGATATAACCAATAACACAGAGTCCGTTAAAGGAAACCCATAAAGGCATCCCTTGTATCACTAACTATATAGAGAACTATAAGCCCATAATAAGTATCTCACACAAGGAACCGAGTATCACCCTAAGAATGACATAACCATTTTGACAATTGGTCAATCCTTGGTTGCTCCCCTAGGGAACCAGTTTCACTAAAGAGATTGTATAATCCACATAGAGAGCTCGTACATTGAAAACCAATGTATCACTCTTGGACCATTAAGTAGATCCAAACCGAGCATGACTACTCCATCCACAGAGTCCTGAAAATGGGACTTGTGCTCTCCCTTGACCCATAAAAAGTGAGTCATATTAATCAAGCACCACTCAAAAGACATAACATATGATCACATGTTATCAATAAGAATTTCATTTTCACATTCTAAACTAGCTATCCTAGTATAATATCCAATTCAAGCCAAACAATTATGGAAACAAGTAGTAAATACATGAAATTAAGGAAAAATATCAAGGTATAAGGTACATAGCATGACATATGAAATCATAATATTCATTGAGTACAAGGATTCCATGAAAATCACATTTTTTATCTAGCCCAAGAACAAGAGGAATGATATAAGGAAAAATAATTTTCATAAATCAATAAGCATTTGGCATTGTGCCTATAATATGAGAAGTAATTTTTAACATAAAAAATTCTGCTGAAGGGTTATTAACTCATGGATTATGAACCATTTCAATACAAATTATTTCATAAGTCATTTGATCAAGTGAAAATCACACACACAAGGTGGATAATAATTCAAGCCATGGGAAAATAGTCTATTTAGGTGGGCACACCGAATGGGGTGGCCAAGGACGAGTGAATCAATCCATTGGTTGTCTTTCACCATAATATAATGTCACATATGATGTGAAGGACCCATTAAATTTATTTTTTTAACAAATTTAATGCATCACTGAAAGGGTGCGATGAGTAGAACAACAACACACTATTTAAAAAAAAGCAATGAATCAGTAATGTTGGTACCATACCACCTACTTTGATATAGTAGCTATCCACTTTCTATTTTTGAGGCTTAAATTGAAATAGAATATGAGAAAAAAGTAATATTAAAATTCAATGAAAACAAGGTGAAACTGTTCACACATAAATAGCATAAGAGAGGGTAGAAGAAACATGAAATAGATCAAAGAGGATAAATGAGCTTACCAAGGAAATTCTATTGCTTATGATGTTGATAAGTGTTATCACAAACTATTTAAAGCGGGGGGGGGGGAGTATCTCCACATGTGGAATAGGGGAAGAGTGCTACTGGAGAATAGAGGAATAAATAAAAGGGGTGGATTAAATCATTATAGAGGGTAATTTTGGGAATTTCACACTCAAAATAAGGGTTTATGGTTTGGCCACAATGTTAGAAAACCCAAGCACCAACCACGCTCCATATTATACTTCAAAGGTGATCCCCACATAGTTAGACACAAATTTTTTATAACCATGTGAAAATTGTGGAAAAGAAACTATCCAAAAACCACAGTAGCACCACACATCCATGCGCCTGGGGTCACATGGTTGTAAAAAAACCATGCATCCCCTAGGTTTCTACTCTCTACAACTGCATGGTTTAGGGAAACCATATGGGTTGGGCTACATAATTTTTCTTAATCGTGCATCCTAGTTTTTTTCTCAATTTACTAGGCTTGATGAACTGAATGATCCCCAAACTCCTCATGATCTTCTTGATTCACATAGACATTATTATAAAGGAACTTTTCCAGTTTTTAAACCATAAATAAATGGTATTTATCTTTAAGAAAATCTTAGATGTTACAATTCAGCTATAATATGAAAAAAAAATTAAATTTTTGAGAACCATATGTCATTTGATTCCTATTATTCTATGATACATGGAGACACTCATATATTATATTAAAAAGCTAGTTTTGAATTATATATTCAATATATTACTCATTTATACTAGCCTATTATGTGGGTTTAAAATTTTTCTTCATGTTTCTTCACATTCACCCCACACCAGGATAAAGCACCCCTTTTCTAGAGCTATGTGTTTCTAGATTCCTTTTATAAAAAGCTATATATTTAGTCATAGATCTTTTTTGTAGGTCCTAGACTCAAATTTTATTGCTAGTTAATCCTCAATTTCACCATGTTGTTTGGGTCAAGAAATTTTATCATGTTTAGATCCATATCCTTATACTAGGATACCCCCACCTCTCACCTTGATATCATAGTTCCCTATGAAATTTTTTTAGATCTTCTTTATGAATGTGAACATTAATAACTATTTTTTTATTGAGCCTTATTCCCCCAAGATAAATAGAAACAACTATATATCATATCCATAACACATTCACACCTTTTCCTCCCCTCCCATATCCTCTTCATGATAAATCATTTCAATTTTCCTTGAGTGAAAATATTCCAGATATCATTCAACACATCCATATCATATCTTTATTTCATATCATGCATGTTTGAATCTCTATAAACCTTCCATTACTTTTTTTATAAAGTAAAAATAATAAAAAAAACACCACATTGGTATGGTGATGGAATATACACAACATATACATCCTTCTTACACCAATCAAAGGGAAAAAAATTTTATTTAAGAATATACCCTCTAACCCCATATTCCTGGATAATATACAATATAAAACATCATTAGAAGACATTAAACCACCATAATTTGTATATTTTCCTAAAGGTATGGTAATGAGAACTATATTCAAACATCATAAATGGTCATACTATTATATCTATCATTATTGAACTATTTCTAATTCAAACACAATAACTCATTATTTTCATATTCTATTTCCCTCATATTAAAATATTTAAAAATATTCCAATATTCTAAAAATCCATTTGGGTTTTATAATTCCAAAATGAATGCATTACTGAATTTATACCCTAAAATTTATCCTTTTATGGTTATCCATGCCAACATCATTGTTTTTTGATGCTTTCCCTGGGGCCACCACCTACCTGTTAATGTGAATGGGCACACATTTTACCCAATATTCCTAAATTCCAAAGCAATATGACATCCATCACATGAAATGGGGAAGTATACACTTTAATCTAAACAAAATGAGGGGATGTCAGTTCCTCCTTCCATGGATTCCTCATTGGAACTTGTTGCCTAGTCTAGGACTCCCTCGTAGAGTTAAGTCATGCTCATTGAACTTATTACCAATTCCATCTATTTGTAGATGATTTTTAATAACACTATTTATGTCTCAAAACTTCAGTGGGTCTTAGAAGGCTAGAAAACTTCTGTTAGGAGAGTATTCACATTGGGAATTTCTGGAATGTCTGGATTCTAAGAACTCTGGTCCCAATTATTCTTCCTCATATGAGGCCATCTCATGGAGGCATTTTATATGTGGATCCCATGGAATCCTGTTTCGATCATGATTTATCTAATTCAATAGGAGTATATCTTCCAAGTCATTCACAATAGGAATCCCATGTTTTTTATGAGGTAGAAGTCCCAATGGGAGAATAGCTTTTATGAAATTCACCTTAGTCATCACATTATTTTCATGAGGTATGTATTTGTGATTTAATGTTTATTTCCTTATAGAGATATATTAGAAAACATGGTTGAGAAATATCAGGGAACAAGTATAACATCATGTGGAGATTGGAAAAGGTTGACTAGATCATGTCATGGATATGGATCAAGGAGGTGCATCCCTTGGAGGGAGAACTAGAATGTTTTCTGATGGATGGATTAGAACTCCACAAGGAGGTAGATATGAGAGGTGTGTCCCATAAAGGGAATATTTCACTCCATTATGGTTGATTAGAACACCCCTAGATATGGATCAAGGTGGTACATCCCTATGAGGGAGTACCTATGCTTTCCACTGGTTTGAATTAAGCTCATAGGGGCATCCTCCGTACCCTATTTAGAATACAAGGATCAAAACCCACATATTTTAATGTCACGATTTATAGGAATGTGATAGGACCAATCTATGTGGATTAAATTCATGTGGTAAGGACACTCGCATCCTAAAGGGATCACCAAAGAGTGATGTTGTGGGGGGATTATGTATAGAATCTACCCTTCATAAGAGGATTTCTCATGGTTGGAGATGGTGTGGGTATTATGTAATAAGATATATGATGGACCTGGAAGAGATGTGGTCTCCTATGTGAGGGGCATGGTATTACCTAGGATGTGGCCCATAGAAAACCATGGAGGTTGTGGATGTTGGGATTGGACCTTAGAGAGTCTTACTACGTATCCCAGTTAGTTGTGAATCACTGCCCATGTTGTTCATAAGGTCCTCGGGATTATACATAAGGAGGTTGACCATATGAGTGGAGGTTGGGGATTACATATGAAAGTGACCCATAGGATTGGATGGGGTGGGTTTCATGGTCACCACTAACCTCTATGTTTATGCGAGTCATGATCGGTGTGGGTAACAATAGGAAGAATTAGTACTACCACCCATGATGTGAAAGAAGCATAAACGATAGATGATGTGGGGTTTACACGTGGAAGATACCAAAAGAGGTTGTCACTTTGGGTGAGGAGGATATCATTCCATATGAGGAGGATCTCATTCCTTATGAGGGTATGTGGTGTGGAGACAATTCCATTCCATTCACACAAAAAGAGTCATATGCATATTACATAGGTTAAATCAATAGTTTAACGACATGTGTTGTGAACTTTGTCACTAGCCAGGTCTATGTCTTGTAGCTCAAATCTGGGGGACTCACTCCTGACCCCTTTGGATTGCATGACCATAGATCATGAACCTCTAGGAGGGGTATGGATTTAGTAATTCTAGGGTGTAATGATGGGTAGTAGAAGTCGGTCTCAAGTTCCACCTTGGTCCCTATGCTGATAATCAATAGGTGTTACGATACCTATGCTGAGAAGAATGATGTAGGAGAACACATGCACAAAAGGCACAGGGGAAACCATGTAAGGGACCATGAAACTAATTCATACAAGTTTGGAGGGGTGTGCTGAAGGTATTGATGCTTCACACAAAGGATGCTCAAGTATTGTGCTCTAATACAAGGGCATGAAATACAGTCTCAAACAGAGGGTTTGCATATGGTTGGGGTTTGCGTGCAGGGCATGGTGGCATTCATGAAGAGTCATTGTACTCACCCAACTTTGTTTGAAAGAGGTCGGTAAAGGATTATTCAATTGTGAGACTAGTCAATTATGGACCCCTTTATAACCAATCACATAAGAGACTCTACCTTTGGTATTCCATGCTTTTGTGATGCTGTGGAATATTGGTTTTACGCATAGGAGAGTGATTATTTGTCATTTTAAGAGTCTCCCAAAAGGAGGGGGGATGTCCTTATATTAATATCCATAATCATTGGTGAGGTAGGTAGAATATTTCAGCTACAGAAAATATTTTTGTCTAGAAGACTCATTCACTACTAGAAATCAGACGTGCTAGTTGAGGCCCTCGACATCGCCTTTGGAATTTAATATGGGAGATTTTGTGAAATATTTATTTCTTATGCACAATGAATTTTCCATGAATGAACTTGACATTACCATATTTTTTGTCTTGGATAATGAAGTGAAAAACCCCATCACTTGTAGTGTGTAAAAGTCTTTCGCGCCGATTAGATGTAGTTCACGTACACATGGAATCATGAACGCACATCTCGTATCATTTTTAGGATAGACCTTCATGTCATGATCTATGCTACGTTTTAAAAAAATGATCCCTTATGGAATCAAATAATATCTCTGTGCCAACAAATCCCCCCATAGAATCAGAGTCCAAAGGGGTCCAGAATATTAGATTATGATGGAAACATCGAAGATAGTGATTCTCTCTCATGGATGAACGTGAGTTGGTTTATGGTCACCCAAGAGGTTTACAAGTGCACATAAACTAATACCCATATCTATAAATAGGTGGATGGATCCTCTGTATTGTACATTGAACTTCTTCTCGATTTTCCATTGATCATTTGCATATAATTCTGTATTTCTTATGAAACATCCTCTATTTCAGACTCTATATTCATGAATAATTCTATCTTTCAAGTATTTCCCACTCTAATGACTCAATTTTTACACACTTCACCAAAATTGTGTACTATCATTTCTTTTTCATGCACACCACAATTCTTCTGAGTGAATTGCTTTTTTTTGAAGTCATCGTAAATGGCCCAGAAATGGAACCAAACTAAAATTAAAGCTTCCATCGTTACATGGAGATATTAAATAGCGTGAATACCATAGATTACGTGGGAAAAGAGGTTTCATAAGAAAACTATATTTTCATGGGAATGGTGAAAATCCTAAAAAACAATATCCACAGAGTGATTACCTCCCTTTGTTAAGATTTTGGCTATTGGAAGAGGTGATTGTTCAACTGTCCAAAGGCAATACACACGATTGTGGTTCACACGCGAAGATGATGTGAACCATTAGATTATCTATGTTCAAAGCGATACTTTTAGGGAGAATAGGTCTATGACCATCTATATACTAAATGGAATGGCCAAGATGATCAAAAGGAAGGATCCAGAATCTAATGAAATCCCTACCCATTATTTTTGTATTTTCCATTGCCGCATGTAAGAAAACAACATGTTATATAACACATATTGAGACTAATGATCTGGAGTTAACATCACCTATGAATGGGAATGGGAATACTGGGTATTCTATACCTATCTAGAGTACGTGGTGGAGCTGTGCCAGGTAAAACTATATGAGGCATTGTGGACATCGCAATTCCATTTTTACCACCAACAAGAGATGGTTCAGGAGTTCCTCAGCCTTCGGTCCCTAGATGCTAACTCCTTACATCTCAATTATGGGGAATGGAGAAATCACTTTATGGGATATCCAATGCATCATAGGAATCCTGCTAGTAGGGTTCCATTATGAAGAATTCCTTCCATGATAGAACACTTGGTGTGATTGCCAGTAGACTCCTCTCCCAGCAAGACATTCATTGGAGGAATTGAATAAAAAACTAGAGTAAAACCCTATTTTAAAAATTAAATCTACTTAAATTTGTGTTTTGTGGTGTTTTTTAGTAATAAATCAGATGGGAAGATAACAATAGGTGAGATGCAGTGCCCAACAACACTGCAAAGTAAGCGGTGATGATCATATCAGTTTGTCCTAGAGGAAGGGATGTCTGATCTGTGGGTGTACAATGTCATAGATATATGGGATAAACTCATTCACTATACCACATTCCTTTATATGTTCTTGAATGGCTAGATTATCCTAGTCAAGGAAAGGTAGATGGGGTTGTGCCTTGGAATGATGGTGATGGAGACAATCCTGGTGGTTGGAAACATGGTAAACTTGGGGGTACGTGTGATGGTTAGGCTTTACAGCATGCTTGGCAATGTTACAAATGGGATAACACTATGGATGATCAATGATCTATTTTAGTTTTTTCATAGCTGCATCATGGTACAATATTGGGGTTATGAATTTTCAAACTCTATCTCTCCTCCGAATGCAGGTATGCAAATATCTATGATGAATATCGTCTCGGTTAAGCTATTGGTGGTTGATGAAACTATGGTTTCAATGAGAATAGAAAACTATGTGACCTTAGACATTCATGCATTCTCAACCTTAGTAGGTAAAGTGGTGGATAACCTATAGTGTAAATCATTGTAAAAGGAATACCATCAAAATATGATTGGAGGAGTGATGGTGGCCAAGATTGATGACCATGATTACAGTGAACCATATATGCCTTCCAAGTTTTCATGACAGTACAAGTGCCTATAGTATCTGAATAAGAAATTATAGAATGGGGGGTTTATATTAAACAAAGTCCCTACATCCTTTGTAATCTATGGTGCATGCAAGTGAATGTTTGTTCAGGGGAGACAATTGTGCAACCACCAACAAATGTCGACACTGGCCTATTGATAGAAAATTATAGATATTGGGGTGGAATCATGTCTTGAGGAAATTATGGGGAGGTTAATCCTATTGGTTGATGTAATATTCTCATAGAGTGGCTTATGGGATTCCTTTGGAGGAGAAATCACGACATATGTGGTTTTTTAGCATGGATTTGCAGTGGGGACAGTGCAAGGCACTGTTTCACCCCTAACCCAAGGAGGGGAAGGATATGAGAAGTGCCTTTTAGAGAAAGAGAATGTCATTAATTCTAATATGAAAAGATCTATGTTGGGTCATATAAAGAATATGATGTACTAGTTTCATCAAGCGTTAAATTCTATTTTCCCTTCTCTTTAGACCTCCTAGAGGACTCGGTGGACGTCGAAGTCAACTTAGTACTTGTGGAAGAAGTTTATATTATATAGGGTCGATCTACCAGAGGCTGGTCATTAACAGATCATGATCAATGTATAATTTCATGAGAGGGACATTTATTTGAAATCCAAGGATTACATCATATTCCAATAGGGAGAATACACCCTTCCTTACACCCCAGTGTAGGTGAATTTCGATGGTGAGTTGAGGCATGAAGAGATACCACAAGTTGATGATTCAAGTGAGGATGCGTTAACTGATGAGGAATCACTAGAGTATATCAAATAAGAATAATAGGTATCAATAGAAAATCAAGGTATTAGTCATAAGAGTAGTGCAATCACATACTCTAAAGAATAGTTGGACATGTTTCTCGAGGTAAGCCTTCACTTATTTTCCTCCCTTGATCATTACATTCCATTATCTTAGATCCCTAACTGATGTTTGTTTTGAATAAGAGGAACATTAGAATCAAAATGGGACACCTACTAGGGGGGGTTAAGGTGCACTAATGGGTGAACAATAGAACTCTATGTGTTATGTGCCCATTGATGGGGTAGGTGGTTGGATGACGGAGGAGCTTATGGCGATAACTTCTGTAATGTCTCAACATGTGTGCCACATGACGGTTCTCCGAGCTGGTTGGTAACATGACCTAAAGTGTTCCTCCCTTTATTCCAAGGTATGATGACTAGAAGCAACGACCTAATATCAATCATGGGGAGACTATACCCTATTTTTCAGCGTAAATCACCCATGTATGTAAATAAGAACGAATAATAACAAAATATATATTCCAAACCAGAAGCATACCAATATCCCCTAATTACCAAAATTGAAAAGAAAAAATCGAAATTGTAACAATTGATATGACATGCTAATGTACATGTGAAATGTCTAAAATTAAACCCAAAAAGATAGAAAATGAATACTCTCCCTTGTGGGTCCAAAACCATGTTTGGTTACCTCATCCATGCTCCATCCCATTTCATCCTTCTAATATTGGGCCTTCTACCTTAACCTGTCCAGAAAACAAAAAGTCTATTTGGGTATTGATCATGCATCCCAAGTAGTGTGTGGGTACAACATAGAAGGCCACCACAAGTGGTGCCTAAAATAATATCTAGTCAATAACAAGTGTATTCAGTTTTATAAATTAATAAATACAATGCATAAGTAAATAGTTTACAAATTATTAATTAATATTTATTCAACAACATAAACTCCTGTGATCCCATAGACACCCGTACCGCAATACATTCTTCTACTCATGTCGTAGCCCAAAGTATGTCTATGGAAAATAACATCTCAATTTGACATTGTTTTCATTATTTATTTGTTAATTCAATTCACATCTAACCATTCACACATTACACAATAGAATGACCATATTCTCATTCTATATTTCACAAAAAATGAACATGTTACCATTCATACCATACAAAAAAATGACCATGTTCCTATTCTTTATATCAAAAATAAAAAAGATGTTACTATTCATACCTTACATAATACAATTACCATGTTCTCATTCTTTATTTCACAACTAAATCACCATGTTACCATTCATCTCTTAAAAACCAAATTACCATTTTCTCATTCATAAAAACATAATTAATTCAATAATTAATTATACATATCAATTAAATTTTTAATTCAACAATTAGTTTATCTAAAAATACCCCTTAATTAATTAACCAATTAATTATGAACCTTAATCCCTTTAATTAATTCATGTACTAATTAAAAAATATACATACACTCAAAATCGCGTAATTAATTCCACAATTAATTATCTCAATTAAAATCTCAATATTGCATAATTAATACCTCAATTAACTATCCCAAATATCAAATCTTAATATCTAATATCAAAAAACTAAATATCTCATAATTAATTATATAATTAACTATCTTAACCCAGAATTCTAAAAACCCCCAATTCCACGCCCTCTCAGTTAATTAATACCCTAAATTAATTAACTCATCAAGAACACAATTTATAAATATATAATAGAAGTTATAATATTACATACAAATAATTTAAATCAATAATATGGTATTTTCATCATTGACCACCCACCTCAAGATTGGAAAAGAACGATGGACAATGGAAATCCCAAGAATTTGAGAATAACAATGATATAGAACAAGATATAAATTTAAAACCCTAAATTGAGATTAAAGAAATGAGGATCCTCTAAATCTAGATCTAGATATACAATCCTAGATCTTTATCTATTCAAAATAGGATGAATAACTATCTCTTGAATATGAAAATAAATGAAGAGGAATGAGAAACCAAGCGGGATAAGATTCTCTTATCGGGAGGGGTGTCGATCGTAGATCCGGGCATAAAATCATGAATAATAGAGACCAAGAAGGCTTTAAATCTATCTAAGATTATATGGAATCTAGAAATACTCTCTTGTGTCAAATGGGGGTCTAATGGGGTGATTTTTTAGGGTTCGGGTGATTTAAAATCTACTTTTTGTGTGAATTTAATTTCTGTACATGGTTTGCTTAGTTGGGTGCATGGTTTCCCCTAACCATGAAACTCTATTATAGTGGTGCACAATTTATCATAATAGGGTAAATGGTTAATGAAACTATGCCCCAACCATATAAATCCCCACTTCCATAGGTTCATGGATTTCTGGGGTGGGGCACATGGTTTTCCCTTACTGTGTGCCTAAACCATTCAATTCCCTTTTCATCCATTTCTCTAAAATATTCACCCCAAAATATTCAAGATAAAACCCAAAAATTAAAATTATACAACACAATGAAAAAGGGTACATATAAATAATCCCAAGACAAGTAAAAAGGTTTGGATCTTACAACCTCCAAAACATATAGCAGATCATCCTCAATCTGTAATCCCGAGCATCTTTAGGATTATGGGTCAAAAAGATTAGGCCGCTGATCTCTCATACTTTCTTCCCTTTCCCTTGTTTCCACCACATCCATGATGACACAATACAAAAACTATTGACATGGTCTTTCCCCGGAATACATTATCACTATGTTCCAACACACATATAAAATGCTTCTAAAAGGACACATCTATATCAAGATGAACATCATCTACCTCGATCAAATGAGAATGGTTGGGGTGATACCCCCGAAGTTGTGAGACATGAATAAAATCATCCATAACACCATATCTATGTGGATGATCCAATCAGTACGCCATCAGACCACATCTATCGACAGCCTCAAGTGGTCTAGTTAACCTTGGCACCAAATTTAACTATCTCTATATCCTATGATGACCCTATCTAGGTGACACCCAAAGCGTTAAATTATAACCCTCTATAAACTATAGGGGTCATTAATGTCTATCAGCGTACACAATCTGTAAACTCTGAGATATAACCATATATTTTCAAATTCTCCACACTTATTATGATGCCTCCAAAAAGATTCTTGGTTCCAACCACTCTGACACACCTACCTCCAACCAATATTGATGTGATCTGCATGGCCTATGATAAGAAGCCACGTATGGTTTCATTATAATAGTAGCCTAAAATTTTTTTGATAGGAAAAATCCACTTGTGATAAGTGATTCCCCTAAAACACACTAAAGACCAGTACACAAGCTTGAATCATATCATCAAGAACCTGTATAGTACTCTCTGATTTCCCATCTATATATGGGTGGAATGCAATACTCAAAAAACCCATTGTGCCCATAACCTTTTGTTAATTCCTTCAATAATCATGAAGGAAAGTGTGAATCACTGTCTTATACAATAGTCTCTAGCACCCCATGAAAATAGACAATCTATTGAAAATACAAATATCCTAGCTATTCCACTGAGAAAGAAAACTACGTAGGTAAGAAATGTGATACCTTTATCATTATATCCACAAGAAAATCGAAACAGATTCATTCTTCTAAGGAATCATTTGAAGACCCACCACAATGTCCATTGTAACTTTTTTACACTTTCATTTCAGAATGGGAAATGACTGCATCAATCCACCAGGTTGTTGATGATCAGTCTTAACCTACTGACATGTGTATAATCATACCACGAACCCTGCTAACTCCTTTTTCATGATCGACCACAAAAAATTCCATCATAGGTTATGGTACATTTTGGTCACGCTTGTATGTACCGCCCACATTGAGGCATGAAACTCATCTATCATATCCTCATGCATCATTGTAGGCACAATAACCTAATTTTTGAAATATATGATATCATCCTCATCTATGCTCGAATCAGAAGGTGTATCCTCACCTTCATAGCTTTCCCTCAAGGAAAAACACTCAAGATCCTTATATTATATGTCAATGATCCTTCTCAAATGGGTAGAATTTATTGAAACTGATTCCCGAGTAATATTCTCTTGACTCTCCTAAAACAAAATGTCAATCTAATCTTGTAAAGATATCATCTTCCACTAAGCACTAGACTATTTAACCACATGAGTTTTAGTTTTTCTTCCCAAAACATTATCCACACTATTTCCTTTCCTGTGCATATATTCTAACTCAAAATCAAACGAATGGATATACTTGACCTATATCTATAGCTGGAGATTAATATATCACTATGAAAATACATTCTTCATGTTTTTGTGGTATGTATACATAGTTAACTTTTTAGCCAAAAGGTAATTCTGCCAACACTTAAAATCAGAAACTAGTTCTTTCAACTCAAGGTCATGGGTAGGGTAGTTCCACTCCCGAGGCCTCATCAACTGAGCCCCATATGCCACCACCCAATATCCATGCATTGACACAACTCGAATTATAATCCCATAAGAATCAAAAGACACTGTATACTACTCACCTAACTTAGGTAGGATCAATATTTGTTCCAATGTAAAATTATTCTTAAATTCCAAGAAATCATTCTCACATGATTCTAGCTAGTAAAACATTATTTCTTATTTAGTAAATCATGAATATAGTGCAGAAAAATGAGAAAAAATCCTTAATTAATCTCCAACAGTATCCATTCAACCCCAAAAATATCTGAATATTGAATATGTTATTGGGATTATCCTAATAATCCACAACCCAAACATTCTTTGCGTATACTGACAAACCTTCCTACAAGAATTATTGATCCCCAAGGTTACACACTCATATGGATAAAACATGTACCCTTTAACTCATATAATGGATTATAGAGATCTTAAAACTCGGTCAATATCATTCTGTATTGTGAAATAGAAATTGTGTAAACCCTCTACATAAGTTCAGTGGTAAATTCCACATCTCTCTTAGGTGGAAACCCTAAAAAATATTCAATAAAGAATTCCTAAAACTAGTCTAGCATAGGTGGAAAGAAATAATCACTACACCTTCATCATTAAATAATTGAATATAAACCTATGACTGGAGCCCTCCTGGTTGCTGAGTAATTGGTCCTTCTCTACCTGCTAGGATATCCTTCTCTCCTAGGTGAACATAACTATCCCCCTTAGGAGACATATAATATTATCTATTAGGATAACAGTCTATGTGGAGTTAGTGTGATACTAACCATTCTATACCCAAATTTAGGTAAAAGACTAACATTTCAAGAATATAGAGGTCCCATAGAAAATGATACTCACCAAACATGAGATAAAACCCCTTGGACAAGAAACTATCTCTCGATTGTACTCCCATAAGTATGTATATCATCAACACCCTACTCATGGATTCCACCATATGGCTAATAAAATTCCCAAGTTTTACAAATATGAATAAATGGGAAGGTAGAAGTATCAAATAAAGCACAAGAAAAAGTATAGGAAATAAGAATAGTAACTCTCAATGTGGATGGTCCAGCCTTACTATCCACAAATGTAGGCTACACCGCGTGCTACTATCTGACCGCTCTCCCATGTGGTGTAGTATGGCTCCCTAGTACTACATCTCTCTACTGATACTAACGATCATTCCTCGAAGCACTACGTCTACTTCCTCTACTACCGCATCTTGTAGAAATCAAGCTATCATACTAATGTGGTGCAGATTATCCCCTTCCCACACCCTGGTTCTATCTCACTCCTATATCAATTCTCATAAGCTGTTGGATTATGAAAAATTTATTTAGATGTACCATCTTTCCGCAATATTAACACTCTATCAGTGTTTAGGAGAACATTCTTCAAAATTGTCCTGAACTTCCAAACTGGTGACATATCACCCAAGTAAGATTCTATGAAATTGATACCTCTGTTTGTGCATCCCACTTCCCACTGCACTGACTAACGTTTTTGTAGAGACACGTCCTACTCTCTGGAGTTTCAATTGATGAATGTCTAGATACAACTACATGTCCTGCATTGGAAGCCTCGTCTTGGGTCCCCTCAGCTATGAGATCATGACCCACAACATTCATAAACCTCATTAACCCATAAAAGGTTAGCATGGGACATAATCTCAGTGATAATCCCATCTTGAAAACAACTCGTCATAGTTTTCTCGTCTCCTTCCATCACTAGAGAGAAAAATTCCAAATATGTAAAGCATCCAACCTAGTCCATCATATAAATACACCCCTAAACCAACCTTATTAACTCAGTTCCCCTCTCTTTCCTCAGTATCATTGAATAGAAGTTCTCCCATATCCTCTCTAAAAAGTACTTATATAACATTCCATCAGCCTATCTATCCCACACCCGAATATCCCACCAGCACATCACTGATCCTCAAGAATATAAGTATCCAACATGAACCTTATATCCTCCAGAGTCATTATATGGTCAGGTATCATCTCGAGGGACTCAACATAAAAATTCATATACATCAGGTCCACCCTCTATAGTAAAAGGTGGTGGGTGCTCTAATTGAAACTCCTTCGTAATATCCAACATAATTGTCACAACATACCTTGGGTCTCTTCCCATAATTTGGATAAATTAATCAACGTTTTATTATATATTCACTCCTACTTCCTCACCAAGAAACATTTATACCCCATGTTCCATTATTAGAGAATAATCCCTAGCCATGAAACCCAATCATCCTCTCAAAAATCATCATCATGGTGGAATACTCTATAAAATTCCAAACACACACCATAGGAAATAAATCACAAAGTTAACACATCTACATAAGAGGGAAAAAAAACAAGACCCACCAAGTCTTTTCCACAACCCTCAACCGGAAATCAAAACGGTGGAGCTATTACTACTCTTAACCATCCCACACATAGGTCTTGGTTAACATGGGTAAACATATTCACATTATTCAATTTTATCATTTAGACACCCATTTATTCTCATCTTCCATCGTTTTTAAATCTTTATCAGTTTCATATTTTTCACCATTTTTATTTCAATTTCATAATAATGGAAAAAAGTTCATGTTCAATAACTTACTCATAACCCATTTTCCCATGCATTCCTAAAATGATTCATGTCACAATAAGCCTGAGTGCCTAGACTGATGCCCTAAACTCAACTCTCATACCATAAAAGTCCATGAGTCAACTATCAGAAAAATATCAACATCAATAATCATAGATCAAAACAAGTGTGTCACCCACGGTTAAATAATATCCAACTATAATATCCAACATCAATAACAACAATCCCACCCTAGGTACCTTGGTTCTCCCCCATACATGGGTTAGCTACTCTCAAGCACATGTTTATAACTGAGGCCTGAATCTTCCATTCATTTTTTCTACCTTCCTCAAACATTAATACAAAAGAAGAATAAAATAAAATTGATATCTGATACCAAATTGTAACATCATGACCCGGGTTCCACATGCTGGTGCACCGAGCTAGTTAGTCACATGACCTCATACACGCCTCCCCATACCGAAGAAGGTACCGACTAGTAGACTTAGTATAATATCATCAATGGGGATACTATAGGATCTTTTTCGTAGTAAATAACTAGAAAAAATGGGAATAAACAATAACAAAATACATATTCAAAACTAGAAGGACACCGATATCACATAATGTCCAAAACTAGAAATATAATATCAAAACGAAAACAGTAGATATTCCATGATAATGTTTGTGTTATGTTTCAAAAAATAAACCCAAAAATAAAGAAAATTATGACTCCCCCAATGGGTTATGAATCATGCATGGTTCCCTTATCCATAGTCTATCCCGTATTAGCCATCTTACACAAGGCCTTTTCCCTTAACCTGTCCAAAAAATAGAAATTCAATTTTGGTACTGATCAGGTAGCCCAAGTAGGTTGTTAGTTCAACTCATTAGGTTACTAAGAATTGGGTATAAATCTATATCCAATCGATAAAAAGTGTATGCAGTTGAATAAATAAATAATTACAATATATAAGTATACCATTCAAAATTATCAATTAATCTTTATTTAACAACATACACTTCTAGGTTCTAATAGATACTCGTACCACAATACCTAAATTGGCTCATGTTGAAGTGTGAAGTATTTATGAGGGAAATCAGAACTCCTAATTCCATTTTTTACATTATTTAATTACTAAATTAGTTCCCATGTTACTGTTCACACATTACACAATAGAATGACCATGTTTCCATTCTTTATTTCACAAATTAATGACCATGTTACCATTCATACCTTAAACATTAGAATGAACATGTTCCCATTATTTATATCACTACTAAATAACCATGTTACCATTAATAAATTACACATTAGAATAACCATGTTCCCATTCTTTATTTCATAACTAATTTACCATGTTTCCTTAATTACATCAGAATCTAATGACCTTATTACCATTCATAAACACATAATTAATCCAATAATTAATTATCCACATCAATTCCATTACTAATTCAACAATTTTTTTATCACATACTACCCTTAATTAATTCCCCAAATAATTAAGTACATCAATATCATTAATTAATTCATAATGTAATTAATCAATATACACACACCCAACATCCCATTATTTATTTTTTAATTAATTATCTCAATTACAATCTAAATATTTCACAATTAATACCATAATTAATTATCCCTAGTGTCAAATCATAATATCTCATAATTAATACCACAATAAATTATCTCAAATAAATAAACTCAATATCTCATAATTAATTCTACAATTAATTATCCCAAATCAAGAAACAAAATATATCAAAATTAATTCTACAATTAATTATCTAAATATATAATTCTAAAAATCCCCAATTTTACAACTCTTCAATTAATTAATTCACTAAATTAATTTATTTATTGATAAACAATTTCAAAAAATCAAATACAAATTATAAAATTAAATAAATATAATTTAAATCAAGTCCATGAGATTTGAATTATAGACCACCTACCTCAAATTTTATAAAGAAAACTAATCAATTGAAATCCCAAAAATTTGAGCAGCAGAATGAAGTAGATTGAGATTAAAATATAAAACACAAATTGATATTTAATTAATCAATTTCCTTCAAATATATATCTAGATCATAAATAATAGATTTAGATCTTATCAAAAAGGAATAAAACCCCATTCATGAATTGGAGAATAAAGGAATAAGAATGAGAAACCATGTGCAATAGGATTTTCTTTCTAGGAAGGGGGTCGATCATCAATATGGGCTTCGAGCCACAAATAAAAGAGTTTGGTAAGGCTAGTAATCCATCCAAGAGGATATGAAATTGTTAATGAACATATATGTTTAATGGGGGACATATGGGGTGAGTTTTGGGGGTCTGTGTGATGTAAAATATAATTTATAGTTGAATTAAATCCTTGCACATTGTTTTCTAGTTAGGGGTGCACGATTTCCCCTAACCTTGTGTCTAACTGTGAAAAACTATTACAGGGGTTCACTATTAATCCTAATAGATTTCTTGGTTTATCAAACCATGCACCAACCTTGAAAATCACCATTATCCAAGTATTCACGATTTTATGGGATGGGATGCAAAATTTTTGCTGACCATGCACCTAAACCATGTGCTGCCCTTTTTCATAAAATTTTCTCAAATTTTCATCAAAAACATAATTCATGTTAAAACCCAAAAAAATTACTATTCATAAAGAAAAGGTGTAAAAGTTAACAAGCCCAAGACAACTCCAAAAAATGTTGGGATCTAACAACTTGAGAGAATCAAGTGCTTCTTTTATCAATGGGGGACCACAACCTTGCGTTCAAACATCAACACCAATTTCTAGGGAGGGGGTTCAACTATGATGACTCATCATCCATATTCCTCTACCCCAATGTAAGGATATATTTTAAGTTACATGGCTTTCACACCTTCATGGATCCTTCACATTAACGAATTTTTCTAACCTCATGTAGGTCCTCAAGAAGCTCATACTCAATAAATATTGGAGGACCATGTACTAGTTGTTAATATACGGACTGGGTCCAAGGGTCTCATATAGTGAAAATACACACTGCAAGTTAGGGGATCAACTAGTAAATTCTTATCCTTTATAGGTCTTCTTCCATCACATCACCTTAATATATCATCTACTCACCCAATTGACTAAAATGTTCTTTTATTGAGAAATTATTGATAGACTAAGTGCCTAGAAAGCAGATGAAGATAGAACATATAGGGGACCATATTTAATACCCTATATGGACCCTAAAGATAAGGTCATCCAAACTGACCTGACCTTAGTTCTGTGAGGGTAATCTGTTGGAGTTTCAGGTGATGTCAAAGGTGGGGAAAAACCTGAGGCTGGTGGGGGTGAAGCTATTGAAAAATGGTCAAGTGAGTCAACTGACATGATGATCTAGAGACATTACCATCCAAGAGTATTCTAAAATAGGATCCTCCTACCACCATTTTCATAGTTTATCCCAAATATGATCTTTTACGCTGTCAATGATAATAGGATTCCGAGTTTGAGGTTGTGGAAGATAGTATTCTAGTCCAGCATAGAGTGTGGAGTCATACACAGTATTTAAACACCCAGACCAAGTAACTAGTCATTGTGAGAAAGATTGGGATCATATTACTCTGATTATGTTACTTGAGCACTATAGGGGTTGATGATCAAATTCCCCACACACTATTCCTTGACTTCCATTAAGAGTGGTTTCATTAATGAAGCCATCATTTGGAGGTTTCATGGAACCAGTAGAGGTCTGACAATATGCGGATGCTCTAAGAAGTCAACCATTACATCTGGAGTATATAAGAAAAAAATTAATAAGTATGTTTTTTATAAAAACTAAATCATACGTCATAATCCTATTTAGTGCTCATCTGGATGAGGTCAAGAGGTAGATGAGGTAAGTGTCCAATTATGTAGTTGATTTCTGAGCTGCACGGGATAGAGCATAGATCTGTTCTAAACAGATTTGTTCCATTCCAAATGAGAAGGAAATAAATCTCAGGATGAGGTAGTTGGTCTTGGATTCCACATGGAAGAGACTGAAAGATATGCAACACTGTATTTCCAGAGTATTTCTATAGGGGAAATGTTACAGGACTTAATAGAGACTTCAATATGAGGATGGACTTAAAAATACCATAATTTTCTTGTTTTCCATTGAAAATTTCATGCGTTCATGGAATTGTTTTTCCTAAATTAATTATCCCACTAACATAATATATCTGAGACAACCAATGACCAATACATAATCTCATGTGATCCATTCTCGGTGTGATAAACAAGCGACAAAAATGTGATTTATTTTTGTATGATAATGTTATATTGTCATCGAGCACTCTAGGTATGTTATGTTTTACTGAAATCAAGAGTTTTTGGGCTTAGAAGAAGTTTTCGTTAGAGGATATATATCTTATAATATCCAAAAATATTTTCCAACATACGCTAATTCATGAACATGATAATTCCAAGGGTGTTAAAATCTACTCGAACAAATGGTAATGGAAATTTTCAATCACAATTCCCAAAATATAAACCCAATGTGTCACATATATTATTTTATTATGTGTTATTTTTCTTTATATTTTTGATATTGTATTTATCCCTAGTTTTTCATAGGAGTTTTTGGAGGAAAATGATGTTTTTTGGGATCGACAGAAGGTGGCACACTGTTGGAACACAGTCAGGAGTAACAATGTGCCAACCTAGGGGAAACTAATTTCCTATGATAGTGGAATTTTCTATGTTGTACATCTTGGAAGACAAACATTCACCCTCCCCTAGGATACTATGTCGCCAATTTCCTCTTAGAAAGAGGTGACCACACAGTTTCCACATGGTTTGGAAAACTGTGTGGGCTAACAATGTGGCGTACCCTGGTCATTAAAAGTTGTGAATTACCTTCCAAACATTCCCCAATTTATCCCCAAGCACCCCTTATTTGAAATATACTATATTTTCCACCCATGTATCTTCCTCCATGCCCTTTTGGTCCCCTTGAACTCCATGTATATAGTGGTTTTGGCATGGGTTCTTCATAGAATCAAAAATTATGTATCTTTTCTCCTGATTTTATCCCTTATTTAGGGTTCTTCTTCCTCTCTCTCAGGGTTCATCTTTACAGTGTGTTGATTGAACTAATAAGGATACAATATTGAGTTTTTGGGTGAAATATTTATTTCTTTGGTTTGATCTAGCCTTTATAGGGATCCTTTTAGTCGTAGTTGTTGTTTTCCAATAATGTTTGGAAGTTTACAAGCTTGGTTTTGGTGATTCCTTATTTTATAATTATTAGATTAATGTTTTTTTCTTTTATTTCTTCTTTAATGTGTACTATGGATTGATTAAAATAAGTGAAATGTTTTATCAGAATGTTTCATGAAATGAATGGTTTGAAAAGTGGTTTTACAAAAATAAATGGTTGGATTTCATGTGTTATTTCATTTTTGTGCTTCCAATGGGTTTTATAAATTGTTAATGTTGGGCGAAGCATGTATAAAAAAGGATTTGGTTTGAATATAAACATGATATGGCTTTTTCCTAGGAAAAATTGTGGTTAATCAAGTGGGTATATGATGCTTGATGTGTGGATGTGAAAGTGGTGATTTATGTTACATGTGAAATGGACAATTTATCAAAATGGGAATCCAAGGTATCTATGTGGGTGGACTATGGATAATATGCCGGTTAGATTGGTGGGGAAGAGGCCTAGATATTTCTTGAAGGACTCATGATACCAAACTAACTAGACCGTGGTGATTATGATAGGAGACCACTAGAACATGGGATGGATTCCACTCTAGTGGATCGTGCATGAGAATGTTGTGGGTTATGGTTTCTATACCATGTTTCACCAATATATGAGGCTCTTAGGGTCCCACTAGTGGTAGTACCAAAAGGGATTTCCTATGATGTGGTTCTATCTTGTGATGTGGTGCTTTCTGTATCTATATGGTGGACCTCTATCTTATGTTAAGATGAAAATATTATTTCTTCGAAAATATTTTCCTTAAATGACTTTTATTAAAAATCATTTCATGTTATTTCATAAAACATGAATTGAGATTTATCATTAAATGTTATGTAAGTGAATCTTTGATTTCGGTTAAATCCTAATGAGATTTGAATCATACCCTACATACAACTTTTGGTATATGTAGACATTGTTATGTATGAAACATATAAAGGAAAGATGTATCATGGTGGTGATGTTGGATATTTTTGATAGTGTTCCTCTCTTTTAGGTGTTTGTGGAGTTGGTTTGAGGGTGATGGCACCCTCATTGCATGGTGTTTTTTGTTTTGGTTTAGTCGACCCCACTCCTTTTTTTAGTTCGGTTTTTTTTGTTTTGGGGTTAAAGTTGTAAAATGTTTAACTTGAATCATTGTATCTCTTTGGGTTTTGTATATTAATAATGGAGTGATTATTCACTATTAATATTGATTTATGGTTGTTTATTGTGAGTGAAATCATTCCCAAAAGTGTAATGTTGATACTTAGGTAATAGTTTTCAACCTGTGGAATTGGGAACACCCTTTAGGACTTTCCACGGACCAGTCTGGGTGTCGGGTTGAATGGTAATCTAGTTTGGTTTGTGAAAAAATGGTATTAGAGTAGGTTTCAATCTTTCTTTAGATCATGATATTTGGAAGAGTCTGGATAGTTTGGAGCTAGGATTGTTGGAGATTGAGGTTCTAGTTGTGAGTGGGGTGTCTGGACAACACACATCATGATAGATCATGAGTCACCATGGGATGTTGGGAATTTGGTTGACTTCTCCTCTAGGTGATATGTATAATATGAAAACAATACATGGAAACTAGGCGAAGGTGAAGTGGTTTTACTCATTATTGTGATGAATGTGGTTTAGTTTTGATTTATGGAATTGTTTTGAAATTCATGTTATTACTGAAAAATATTCAGAATGGTGTATTGATGATTTTTCCTGGTGATTGTGTTTGTTGTAGAAATATGCTTCCCTAAAGCCCTCCTATGCATCCACATATGATTCTAGATATATTTCTCCATCACCAATTGATCAGACACTCGTAGAAGATATGGTTCGGGCTCTTTAACTTTGGGCCAAGGATTGGATTTTGGTCCTGATCTTGTTGGGGAATCCAAACTCGGTCCCACAACAGAAAAAGACCAGGAGTTCCTTAATAAAAATACTCCTTCCATCCAGGGTACCATATAAACCTAGTAAACTAAGGATTATATTGAGAAAACATAAAGGATGTTCAAATTTCATGACACACTAGATGTGATCAAGGTGAAGTGTACTTCATTTTTTTGTTAGGTACCATTCTAAGGAGGCGGGACTCTATGGTTTAAGACAAGAAACACGTAAAGATGTGTTGGAAGGATTTAAAGGTCATCTTAAATTAAAATTATTTCTCTGAGACCCTATACATCACTAAGACCCAAGTGTTCTTAGATCTTAATCTGGGGGATTGTTCTGTGATGGAGTATTCAAATCACATTAACGAGTTGGTTTAGTTCACACACAAAGTAGTTTCTAATGAGAAGATGAATGATTAAAATTTCGAAATGGGGTTGTGACAGGATATCTGATCCCAAGAATTATAGTTTAAATTGAAGACCTATGTTGAGGTTGTTAATCATTATTTGATGGTGTATATTGATTATAGTGAAAATTGTGGTTTCATCATATCCATGTCTACATTGGGATGGGTAAGTGGTTGTTCATCCAAGAAGAAGAGGAAGTGGGATGAGTATGAGAAGTAGACAGGTGGTAGTTTGGGCCATTTGTTCAAAATTCATCATCAGTATCATCATGAGGAAGATCAATCCTATGCCCTCAGTGTGGGAAAGAGGGAAATTTTTAGTTTGGTTATCCACTTCCACCAAGACCATTCCATTAGTGTGGAGATATGGGGAACATGTAGTGGCTTTCATTATGGAAACTTCTTACTAGAGAGGTGCAGCTTTATATGCCTTCAAGGTGATGAAAGCCTAGTCTGATCTGATAGGGACAATGGGTCCTCAATTTTTTGGTCCTGGAAGAAATGATGGATTTTTTAAGGAAGATTCAGAGTTTGGTAGATACACAGGCCAGTGGTCATTCTTTGGCTCACCTAGAGATGAGGCACATTTAAGCTTTAAATCAGGCACTAGTGGAATTTGATGTAAGACCTGTGATAGTTTGAGGTATGATTATCAATTCATTATTAGTATCTTTTGTAGTTTTGATACCAGTGCCTTTGTTTCTTTCTTTTATTCGTCTACTATGGGTTTCTTGTTTCTTACATATGAGCTTATGTCATATGCATTGGATATTTTGACGTCGCTTGGTAAGAAGAGAGATAAAGGTCTCATGTGTCCATCTTGTTCACACACCAAGTTATGGGTCGAGCTAGTATTTGATTTTCTCGTGATGGAGATGGACATCTTTGACTTGATCCCTGGTACTAATTGTATGGTGTGATTTCATGTGAAAATTGATAGTTATCTATTGAGAGTGATTTGTTTGGAACCTGATGGAAGTTCCTAGGTTTTCAAGGAAAATGGGATCCTCAGTCAGGTTATGATGGACCTCCACTTCTAGATTGGGTTATTATAGTTATTAAAATATCGTGAATGAGGTTGAAGGATGTTGGGGGTAGTATTCCTTAGGCTGTATTACCACCTGTGGTGGATGGGTTCTCAGAGGTTCTTCCAGATGACATTTATGGCTCACCATCGAAGTATGATGTGGATTTGATTATTGATTCGGCACTGGAATGAAATCCAATATATCTTCCCTCATACCACATGGCCCCCAACGAGTTGATGTAATTAAAGGTAGTAATGGATGATTTGGAATCTAATGGATTCATTCAATTGATCATCTCATATTGTGATTCCCCGGTTCTATTTTCACAAAAGGATGATGGATATATATGGTCGTTTATTGATTACTAGAAGCTGAATAAGGTGACGATTAAGATCAAAATATTCCTTTCTCTACATCTATTACTTTTTTGATCTAATTAAAGGGGTGATGTGGTTTTCCATGATTGAATTGTTTTATGTGTATCACCAATTTAGAGTTAGATCAAAATATGTTCTGAAACAGCCGTCTGAAGTAGGTCTGGCCATTTTGTGTATTTGGTCATGCCATTCGGGTTGAAGAATTCTCCAGTTCTCTTCATGGTACTCATGAACCGAGTGTTCTATTAGTATATCAATTATTTATTGCATGGTATTTGTGTAAAATGCCATGGTTTATTCTGGGACTGAGGAGGATCATGAGCTGTATTTGAGGATTTTATGGGATAATATTTGAGATCATATACTCTATGCAAAGTTTTCCAAGTGCACTCTCTAGATCAGGTAGGTGATGCTTCTGGGTCTTGTGATCATAGAACGGGGGATTTTGGTGACCCTAAGAAGATCATTGTAGTTATATCATGGAAGAATCCAATTTATTTTTTTGAGATCAGATGTTTTTTATGTCTAGCGGGGTATTACAGGTTGTTTGTTGGGGATTTATATTGGCTTTGTTCTCCCTTGATGGTGCTCACTCAAAATTTTGTGAAATTCTGAATAGATCCTTAAATGTTAGGCATCCTTATAAGTGATTAAGTAGTGATTAAACACAACCCCTCTTTAACCTTATGGGAATCAGGAAAGGGATATGAGGATTAGTGTGATGCTTTAGTTTTGGGTCTTGGGTGTGTGTTGATGCAAGATGATCATATGGTGGAATATGGTTTTGGAAAACACCCCAGACATGAGAAAAATTACACAACCCATGACATAGAATTATTAGTGGTGATTCATAAATTGGATAAATTGAATCATTATCTATTTGGGGAGAAGTTTTTAGTTTCTTTAAATCACAAGATCTAGGCCTTTAAATTCCACCAAAAGATTCAAATCTAAGGAAACACCATTCGGTTGAGTACCTTAATGGGTTTGATATTGTTATCATCTAACCCTGGGTAAGGGTAATGTGGTAGAAGATTCCTTGAGAAGGAATGTGGAAATAAAATACTTGAAGTATTCTAGTGACGAGTGGAATTTATCGGGACTTTTTCTAATATTCATTTAGAAGCCTAGGAGAATAGTGGAGGTGCATGTTTTTCCATTGTTCATATGACACATTCTGTTCTAGAGTTGATTCGGAGAGTGAATCCAAATGATGAGATACTCTAGTGTTCTATTCAATTCCTAAATGTTGGTGAGGTTCCAAGAGAGTGGTCGTTGTATTTTGAGGGAATAATGTGCTTCAAGGGACACAATGTGGTTCAATTGTAACTATGGAAGGTTGTAATATAGGATAACCACTAGTCTCAGTGGGTCATTCATCATGATACCAGCAAGATGTTTTATGATATGATTCATTAGTTCTAGTTTCATGGTATGTGAAAAGACATATTTGAATTTGTATCTCAGTGCTATACTTTTTAGTTGGTCAAAACAAAGCACTAGAGACCCTCTGTTTTGCATCATCCATTAGCCATTCCATCATAGATGCAGAATGTGGATTCCATGTATTTCATCACTGTCTTACCTTGTACACCCTGAGGATAGAATTCCACATGGGAATTGACTGATATTCTTACCACAAAATTTCATTTTTCCACTCAAGGTTCCATCCATGATGGATGAATTCGTTCGGTTGTATATTCAAGAGATACTGAAGTTTCCTGGTATTCCATCGATTATTATTTCAGGCAAGGACCCCCCCCCCCCATTTTACCTAATGTTTTTTGGAAGGCATTCAAAACGGATTGTGGTCATAGTTCAAGTTATGTATGACATATCATCCTCGAATATATTATCCGATGGTGTGGAAGATTTAAATCTTGGATGAAATTCTATTGGAATGCATGTTGGGAATCAGTGGATCATGGGATATACTTTTAGAGTTGGCTGAATTTTCATATAATAATAGTTATCAATCCATGATAAAAATAAAACACTTTGAGTCCCTTTACGTTCATCCATTTTAGTATACATTATTTTGGGATGAGGTGGGTGAGACTTCATTTTTCTTAGGCCAAGCCTTGTGCATGAGATGCTCGAAAAATTGAAGTTGATCAGGCAACATTTTTTGGCTGTTCAAAGTCACCACAAGTCCAATTCCAATCAGAGGTGATGAGCTGTGGAATTCATAGTGGGTGATTGGTTGTTTTTTAAACTGGAAACACACTTGGGTCACCTTCATCTTGGTAAACATGGGAAGTTGACAGTAATGGATTTTAGACCTTTTTATATTTCCAAGTGCGTTGGCAAAGTGGCGTAAATTTTATCTTTTCCAAATTAGTTGAAGTTAATTCATTACAGGTTATATGTTTTTCATTTGAAAAAGTATAATATATACCCATCACATGTGTTTAATTGGGAAGAGTTATATTTGGAATCATATTATTTTGTTGGAGTATCCAATTCAGAATGTGGATTCCTATGAGAAAGTTCTTCCGTGAAAGTCCATACCATTGGTCCAAGTTATTTGGTATCATGGTGATGAAGAACATGAGACTTAGTAGAAAAAGTCTTGGGTCAAGGAGCAAAATTTGTTTCTTTTCCAAAATCGAAAATCGAGTTGCCTTTCTAGATTTGGAATGATTTTATGATGGGGAGAATTTTCACATACCTGATTTTATTCTAAGGTATTATATTGTTTATTTTTTTCTTTTATTTATCCCTTGGTTCTCCAGGGATTTTTTGGAGGAAAAGTTTGGTTTTAGTCTCAGAAGGATGTGGCACAAGGTTGGCACATGGTTAGAGGAAACCATTCACTGGACTAGGGTAAACCAAGCTTTTTGTATAGTGGAATTATCTAGGATAGACAACATGGCACACTGGCATACACTCTCCCCCACGAAATAATGTGATTGATCTTCTCTTGGATAGAGGAGACCACACAATTGCCGCATGGTTGGGAAAACTAGGTAGGCTAACCATGATACCAACCCATGTCATTTAACGTAGTGAATTACCATTCAATTATTCAATGATTTTAACCCCAAACCACTTCTAATTTAAACTATATGAGATTTTTATCCCTTCGAGATTCCTCGACAACCTCTTATCCCCCTTTACCTCCAATGTTTGGGTGGTTTTGGCCATTTATCTTTGAATAATCATCATGTATGTATATTTTCTATCACTTTCTTCCGTCTTTTAGGATTCTTCTACCTCTCTATTGGGGTTCTTCTTTTCGAGTGGGTTAATTGACCTAATAAGGGTTCAATCTTGTTCCATTGGGTGAAATATTGTTGTTTGTGGTTCAATATTTCATTTTATAGGGATATTTTGAGATGTGGTTTTGGTTTTCCACCAGATTCTAATGGTTTCTAAGAATATGGTATGTTATTCCAAATTTTATCATTATTATATGATTTTGGAATTCTTTCTTTGCTTCTTGAATATGTTCTATAAATTGTTAGAAAGGTGTGAAATTTCTTTTCAAAAGGCTTCATTATGTTTATTCATGAAAATTTTTTATACAAATTTGAATGATTGGATTTCATGTTTTATTTCCATGGTTTGTTTCCAAATTCATTTTATAAATTTTGAATGTGATGAGAAGCATGTTTAAAAATGTATTTGGTGTGTATATGAACATGAAACGGGTTTTCCCTATGAAAATTGGTGGTTTATCATGTGGTTTTATGATTCTTGATGTGTGTAAATGAAAGTAGTAATTTATGTAACATGTGAAAGGAAAAATTAATCCAAAATGGAATCCTAGGTATCTAGTTTGGTAGACAAGGACTAGTACACTTGTTGGATTTGCGAGGCTGATGGATAATTCCTTCTAGAAGGATTGATGATACAACACTAATTGAACTATTATGATGTTGATTAGAGACCACTAGTCCTTAGTATGGATTACCCTCTTGTGTATCATGAATGAGACTGTTGTGGTTAATGGTTTCTTTACATTTTTTACAAAGATACAAGGATAATAGGGTCCATCTAGTTCTATTACCTATATGGTTTTCCCATGATTTCATGTTCTCAAGTGATGTGGTTCCTGTCTTTGGTATGAAATGGACCTTTATTTTATTTTATGTTGAAAATATTTGTTCTTTAAAATTTTTCCCTTATAATGATTTTATTAAAATAATCAATGTTATTTTTAAAAAACCTACATGGTTATTTATCTTTTACTATTATGGAATGGAATAATTCATTTGGGTGGAATCCAATTGGGCTTTCTCTAAAACCCTACATACACCATTGGGTGTATATAGACATTATTATATATGACTCACGTAAAGGAAATATGAATCATTATGGTTATGGAGGATCTGGATTTTAGTGTTCCTCTCTTGTATGTGTTTGTGGAGGTTGATTAAGGGTGATGGCCCTCTCAATGCATGGAGGTTTTTTTGGCTGTGGTTTCGTAGGTTCCCCTCATTTCTTAGAAGTTTGGTTTGTTTTGGTGTTTGGGTTGAATTTTTAAAATGTTTAACCTGAATAATTGTATATATTTCGGTTATTAATATTGATCATGGTGTGATGATTTACTTTTTAGATTGGTTTATGGTTGTTTATCATGGGTGAAATCATTCCTAAAAGTTTAATGTTGATACCCAAGTACTAGTTTCCAGCTTGTGGGAATCATGAAAAACTCTTCAGGTCTTGCCACGGACCATGATTTGTGTTTGGTTGAATGGAAATTCAGTTTAGTTCATTACACAAGGATAGTGGCACAATAGTAAAATATAACATCTGTCTATGTTCGAAACATAGGATCTATACTGTTAGCATGGAATGGGGGAAAACAAGTGGGGTTTGACTAATGGCCATGTTCAAAACATAGAACCTATTTCAGAATTTCATCCAATGTCCTCTGTAACTATAACAACCCAAGAATTTATTAATGAAAATTCATCTTGATCTATTTAAATGTCTTATTATGGGTATATAAAACATATGCACTTCCTTGTTTTTATGATTTTGGATTTCAAAATACCATTAGGAATTGTGACCTTTTCAAATATATCTGTTGTACAGGGATCACATGATTAGTATAAATATAAGGATTTAAAAAAATCCAATTTACTTAGACAAAGGATGTGATAGCCTCATCCATTAGACTTTATCCATAAGAATCCAATTTGTTGGATCTCGGAAAGGACATGACATCATTGTGATTCCTCTTGACCAAGACCAAGATGATCTTCAACACGTTATGTTTGAACAAAACCGCCTATGGGAGAAGTGGAAGTTGATAGAGATTACCACTCAAGCGATGTTATCTGAGCCACCCCAAGAGTCTATCACCATCGCAGACCTTACCCTTCAGTATTATGCAGGTGTTATGAGGGGTTATGTAACAAGACCATATCACTATGAATATGCGCATTATTTTTGTATATAATAGTGAATATACATTCATTTTAATATTGTTACATTGTAAACAGTTTTAAAAAGAAAAAAATAGTATTTTTAGTTAATATTCAACTAAGAAAACTATTTTTATTGAATTAATGGATTTTTGAATTAAATATTATTTTAATAAATTATTATTATTAAATTAGTTTTTATTAAATATAAATGATCATATAATTTTTTGGGTGAAATTTTCATTTTTTATGGAATTAAAGATGTTTTTGTCAAAACCCATGAATTTTCGATAAATGTTGGTTTTTATTCTAAAATAAAAAATTATCATATTTAGAAATTTATTTAGATAGAATGAATATTATTTTGGATTCCGGATGTCTAAATTATCCAAAGGTGATTTTTTCAAAATTTTCTGAGACAGTCATATTTTTGGGTAAAAATTAAATACCATTTAAATAATGAATGTGTTTTATGACATCATAATGACTCAATAGTGATGTAATAAAATACTATAAAGTATATGTTCTGCCAATATATGTTTTATCCTTAAAAAATGTTATCTTTTTTTTGTTTGATTAATTTTATGATACCTTAGTGGACCCTCCATGACTTATAAAACATTTTATCTTTTTAAATTGTTTTCCTTGAGAGATCCACTCACCTGCACATAAGCAACCTTATTATTTTTAGAAGTATGGACATTGGCCATATAAAATATTTTCTTCCACTCCCGATTGGAATAAACCATTGAAATAACCCATGGGATGGTTTTTGGTTTTGAATAGTTTAATGTGTGGTGTACAAAACCTAAATAATAAAGAATTCCCTCTTCATTCCTATATAAACCCACCAAGCTCTTAGTTCCTCTTAAATAAAATCCATTGGATTTCGTAAAAACTATTCCCTACTATCTCTAGAATCCTCCCAAGGCATCTTATTCTCTCATGAAGTCTCTCCCAAGTCCCTACCAAGCCTTTGGGGTCACACATCCACGTATGGGATTCTCACTTTCATTATTACTGTCCAAGTTTCCTTATATTGTTATGCTCTTTTATTTTCTATTAAAATTTGGGGTATCATTTTTCACCTACACCATACATCCCTCTTCATGTTTGAATAATGGGAGATCCAATTTCTTTATCCTTAATGTCTTCCATGTATACCAGTTACCATGCCGAAATTCCGTAAGGAATTTCTCTCTCGTCATTTACATTCAAGTTATTCATTTATATCATGAATCTAAATTACATTACCATTGTTGGGACATTATCTATATGAACCAATTACTATCCATTTCATGATAATATGATGATACATCCATTTCTCTCTCATACACCATTTTTATGAGTACTTCTGTCACGCCGTTACGCTGCCGAAATTGCACTGTGATTTTCCAAGAAAAAGACATTGTGTAGTGAATACCAAACTCATTTCTCTATCAATGGTATTCACCTTTATTAACATTTACTTATTGTTTAAAAGGAATTATGTATGAATTATAGACACCTTTATCATGGAATAAATTATAATGTTTAATGAATCCATGTTTTGTGATCCATGTGGCACACTTAGGCATGAAAAAAATGATAAAGAAGTGTGTGCCCTGATAGTGCTCCAATGCATTGGGTAAATTATAGTATAATGATACTTCATGTACAATGAGTGTTGAATCATGCTAATTCAAGTGAAATGAGGGTTTACTCGTGCTCCATGTGCAATGAGGGTTTACTCAAGCTCTATGTGCAATGAGCCTTGACTAATGATAATATCATGTTAAAAGTTTTTTCCACATCTTCATGTTATGATCATCATGATTTATCATGTCATTATAGTAATTTATATATTGTGACCCATTTAATTTCTTATTGTCTAACATGTATTTCATTCCTTGTGTTATTCTATGTTTATTCCTTTACCGGGATTTATAGCTCACCCTATTCTTATACATGTCATTAGGTTTCCCTATGAAATGCAATGTACGAGGGAATGCAGTGGTCATGTAAAGGATGTTTTCAATAAAGATGTTGTGTGTTCTATGTTTGACGATGTTATGTATTGTTCTTAAGCCCCAAAGACACGATACCTCTTGATATTATATATTGAATCAAGTAAATTTTATGTAATAAATCATGTTTATGTTGTAATAAAAGTTGGGTTGTTATAGTTGGTATCAAAGGATAGATTTAGTTATTTTTGGGATTATGATTTGAATACCCTTGTGAAACCCTAGAGAAAACTCTACATATAATAAAAACATCCCTATGTTTTGGTGGGTATTGAGTAATTGGTTTATCAAGAAAATACATCCCTCTCTGGATACGACCAGGTAGAGGCTTCTCTGGAAAAGATGTACCTTGAGGTGAAAACCCTAACAAGGAGTATCAGGCATGACCTGGTGAATCCTGGTACATGAAAAAAGGCCTTTCTGTACTCTTGGTTATGACACTCCCAAGGGATATGATTTGGTTAATTAACAAGCATATTACGAACAATTATAAAGGGAATATTAAAAAAATGCCTCTAAGAATACATGTTTGAAAGTAGATAATGGATAACATAAATTTAAGCTTATAAATTCATAAGTTAAGGAAATAAAAGTAATTTATAAGTCACCCATTTTTCTATTTGGATTACCCATTCTTTTTTACCCCAAAATTTCCATTTATTCCAGCCAGAAGTCCGAAAATTAGAGGATGTGGGATAACAAAAGATTTACAGATCAATGCGATGACTGTTCTAATGATATCCCCAATCTCATAAGAGTGGGAATCATGAACTTTGTCACGATAATTTCTTAGTTAACATATGCATTGAATTGATACATGGGTCAAGAGGAACGTTCAACCCCACCTAAGAAATAACAAGTCGCCATCGAGATCTTAATGAGACAAATGCCTCCTACTTATAATGGATCATTAGATCCCTCAATTGTCGAACAATGGATAAAATCCATTCAAAAGTTCTTTCCCATCTGTTAATATTTCGAACAAGAGAATTTTTTACTGGCTGCTTATCTTATAGAGGGTGAAGCTGATCAATGGTATACGTTGATATAAAATACAAATCCTGAGAAGGAGATTAAGGCGTTGTAAGGGAAAGATTTGAGGAAAATGTTTTTCGATAAGTATTTTATGCACACTATCCAAATTAAGATTGAAGGGACTATTTTGCCCTCATGAAAAAAGATGACGAATCCGTTAGAGAATATGAGGCAAACATCACTAGGCTTGAATGATATGCCTCTGGCTTTGTCGTTACCCACGAATTCATGGCTGACCGCTTCATTGGTGTTCTAAAACCTAGCCTACTGAAAGACCTATTGATCCTTGACATTGATAACCACGAGGATATTGTCTAATGTGCCCTCAAAGTGGAAATGGAGATCAGAAAGTCTCAGGGGTATCATGGGAATAAAAAGTGTAAGGTGGAATTCAATTCTGGTGGCCTGATGGATAAATCCAATGGTTCTAAGAAAATATAGCACCCCCTTACCAATGGTGCAAAAAGAAGCACCCCAAAGATTGGATGAAGGGGATGAGGAAATGATTTTTTCATAGAAGAGAAGGTAACCTAGATATTAAATATTGGCAAGAACAACCCACGACTGCAACAGAGAATAGGAACACTTCGTTCGAACCTCAACGCGGTGTTCATTTCTAAAATTGCAAAGAACTAGGGCACCATGCAACTCAGTTACTAAATCCATGTGTTTTTGGGGGAAACCAGAAACCTCTAAGGCAACAAGGGACTTCTTTTTCCATCACTACCACTGAAGTGAACCTTAAAAATGATGTGGGGACAGGTACGATAGTTATTCATTCTAGAATATCAAAAATACTTTTTGAATTTTGTTTTACACATTCTATTATATCTCGAATGTTTAGAAAAATAATCCCAACACCACCACATATCATGGAAGTAAAGATTTCGGTGAGTTTGTAAAATTGGGAAATCATTACATTCCATGAATATAACTCTTCCCCTATCATAATCCATGGATTTTACTTCCTGGAGAACCTCATCATACTCCCTATGGTGGAATTTGATGTAATTCTCAGCATTGATTGGCTTTCCTTGTGTATTTCCAACATAAATTTCCGTGAGAAGAAAATCACTCTTCATATGGAGAATCGACCCCCAATTAGATACAAGTACAAGGAGGATGATGAATATTATTTAGAACCTTCATCTCAATCATGTATATTAATGCCCCATGGGCACACGTATCTGGCTCAGATGATTTAGTCTAAGGAGGAAAACATCCTTGAAGGAAGGCTTATTGTGAGTGAAATCGCTGATGTGTTTCCCAAAGAATTTCCTAGTCTTCATCCTAGAAGAGATGTTGAATTATCAATTGACCATATACTTGTGGAATTTCCCATATCTAAGACATCGTATAGAATGGATACTGTGGAGCTTGAGGATCTTAAGAAACAACTACTGTAGAATCTAGATAAAGGGTTTATACACCCATGTGCTTCACTATGGGGTGCACCATTCTTCTCTATTAAGAAGAAGGATGTGTCAATGTGGCTTTGCATCTATAATATTGAGCATAAAAAATCACAATAAAGAACATGTATCTTCTACCCCGAATTGATGACTTGTTCGATTAGCTCTGTGGAGTACAATACTTCTCTAAGGTAGATTTGTGGTAGGGATATTATCAAGTAAGGGTGAAGAAATAAGATATACCCAAGACTGCATTTCGCACATGATACAGGCACTATGAATTCATAGTAATGAATTTCTGACTCATCAATGATCCAGAAATCTTCATGGATTTGATTAATAGAGTCTTTAGAGATTACCTCAAAAATTTATTGTAGTCTTTATAGATGATATTATAATATACTCGAAAACCAAGGGGGATCATGAGGATCATCTACGAACTATACTAGAGGCCTTGCGAAAGAAGAATATTTATGAAAAGTATAGAAAGCATGAGTTATGGTTGAAGGAAGACTCATTCTAAGGTCATATAATCACAAGCAATGGGATATATGTGGATCCCTCTAAGACACTTGCAATTGAAGGGTGTCCGAGGCCAACATTTGTAGCGAATATCCATAGCTTATTGGGGATGGCAGAATATTATTGCTGATTTGTGAGAAATTTTTTACAATTGAAAAACCCCCTTTCCAAGATAACTCGGAAGGGAGTAAAGTTTTCATGGATTGATGAATGCGAAGAGAGCTTCAAGGAGTTGAAAAAGAGTCTTATCACTGCGCCCATTTTCACATTACGCACAAGTGGAGAAATTTTTGTGGTATTTAATTATTCTTCGAAAAAGGGCCTGGGTTGGGTGTTGATGAAGAATGATGAAGTGATAGCCTATGCCTCAATGTAGTTGGAAATCTATGAGGAAAACTATCACATGCATGATCTGGAGTTGGGGGCTGTGATCTTTGCGTTGAAAATCTGGCGGCATTATCTCTATGGGGATAAGTGTGAGATATATACTGATCATAGGAGCCTAAAATATATTTTAACACATAAATATCATAATATTCACCATCAAATATGGATAGAACTCATCAAGGATTATGACTACTCAATCCATTACCACACTGGGAAAATGAACAAGGTTGTGGATGCTCTAAGTTGAAATGATCGAATGATTCTGTCATTGATGATAATTGAAAAGGATCCAATCTTTTTAAATTTTCATTGGATGGATATGGGAATCGTTAAGGGAGGAACAACATCGATCCATTCTAGAAAGATTTCTCAACAATCCCTCATGGAGAAAATAAAGGATGCTCAAAGAAAGAATATGTAAATTCTAAAAAGGGTCAAAGCTATCAAATATGGGAACTTCTTAGATTTTGTGGTTGATAGGGATGAAATCGTGAGATTTGGGTCATGATTATGTGTAAAATATGATCTAGAGATAAAGAAAGAGCTTCTAAATGATGCACATAGCTCAACCTTTTCTATTCACCCAGGGAGCAAAATGATGTATCGAGATCTCTATGAAAACTCTTGGTGGGACAATATAAAGATGGATATTGTTGAATATACAAAAAAGTGCCTGGTATGTCATCAAGTGAATAATGAGAGGAAAAATTGTAAGTGGATGATGCAACCACTACCCATACCAACTTGGAAGTGGGAGAACATTACCATTGACTTTGAAACTAGACTTCTAAGGACATATAGAGGAAACAATGATATATGGGTCATTGTGGATCATCTTACGAAGATATCTCCCTTTTTTGATATTCAAGAGGACTTCTAATTGGTCAACTTGTAGTGATTTACATCAAAAAGTGGTAAAGCTCCATTGAGTAACACTATCTATTGTAGTCAATCATGATCTGAGATTCATATCAATGTTCTGGAAAAGTATCCAACAATCTATATGCACTAAACTGAACATCAGTACAACCTAATATACTCAAACTGATGGCCATTCTATGTGAACTATTTAGACATAGAAAGATATGTTTAGATCATGTTCTATGAATGTTAAAGGATGATGGGAACAAAATATTCCACTGGTTGAATTCTCCTACAATAACAGTTTCCACTCGAACATCTAAATAACACAATATGAAGACCTTGATGGGAAAAGGTGAAGAACACTAGTGTTTTGGGATGATGTCGGTGAGTATAAGCTGCTAGGACCTGAAATGGTTGATGAATTGGTGGAGATGGTGAAAACCATTCAGTAGCATATTAAGGAATCCCAAAGTTGACAAAAGAGATATGCATATAACCGTCAGTGAGACCTTAATTTCAACGTTGGGGACTTGGTATTTCTATTAATATCCCTATGGAAGAAGGTAATGAGGTTTGGAATGAAAGGGATGTTAAGTCCCTAGTACGTCAGCCCCTTCAAGATTCTTGATCGTGTCGGGGTTGTGGCATGTCGATTAGCACTTACTCCTACCATGGCCAAAGTACATGATGTATTTCATGTATCTATCTTAAGAAAGTACATACCAGACCCTTCACATGTACTCTCATTAGAGGTAGTACAGTTAGTGGTCGATCTTTCTTACGAGGAGCAACCAGTGAAGGTCTTAGATCATAGAGAAAATTTCTATGAAATAAGACAATTCCCCTCATCAAGGTGTTGTGGTGAAACAACAAGATTGGGGAAGTGACATGAGAATCAGAGGAACTAAAGATGAAAAGTAACCCAAATCTATTTTAGTCTAGGAAATGGAAGTTTTTAGGGTAACATTTCTTAAGGGGGGAATATTGTAATGAAAAAAACATTTATTAATGAAAATTCATCTTTATCTATTTAAATATATTATTATGTGTATATAAAACTTATGAAATTTCTTGGTTTTTATGTTTTTGGATTTTAAAATACCATTAGGAATTGTGAATATTGCTAATATATCAATTGAACCGTGATCACATGATTATCATAAATATAAGGCTTTAACAAATCCAATTTACTCAGATAATGGACGTGCTGCCCACATCCAATAGACTGGCTACATACGAGGACCGTTTTTCAGAGCTCCAAAAGGAGGTGGCATCATTGGGTTTTTCTCTGGACCATGTCCAAGACAAGCTTCAACATGAGAATCTTGAACATAACCACCTATAGTAGAAGTGCAAGTTGATAGAGATTACCACTTAAGCGATGTTATCTGAGACACCCCAAGAGTCTGTCACCATCACACACCTTACCCTTCGGTCTTATGCAGGTGTTATTAGAGGTTATGTAACAAGGACTTAGCGCTATGAATAGGCAAATTGTTTTGTATATAATAGTTAATATACATTAATTTTATTACTGTTACTTTGTAAATATGTTTTAAAGAACAAATAGTATTGTTAGTTAATATTCAACTATGAAATCTATTTTGATGAATTAATGGATTTTTTAATTAAATAATATTTTAATAAAATAACAATATTGGTATTAAATTACTTTCTATTAAATACAAATTATCATATAATTTTATTAATGCAATTGTAATTTTTATTAAGGTTTGAAGGCTACTTTTATCAAAACCCCTAAATTTTCGATAAATGTCAGTTTTTATTTTAAAAGTAAAAATAAATATATTTAGAAAATTATTTTGACAAATTTAATATTATTTTTGGAGTAAAGATGTCTACATTATCCAATGGTTTATTTTACATAATTTTCTGAGACAGTCAATGTTTTGGGTAAAAATTAAATACCGTTTAAAAATAGAATGTGTTTTATGACATTATAATGACCTAATATTGATGTAATAAAATACTATAAATGATTTTTTCAGATAATATTTTTATTATCCTTAAAATAATTCGATTTTATAATTTTTTGAATAATTTTATGATGCCTCAGTGGACCCTTCATGACTTATAAAACATTTTATCTTTTTAAATTTTTTTCCATGGGAGTGGGACTCACATCAACATAAGAAACCCTATTGTTTTTAGAAAGTAGGAAAATGGCCTTATAAAATATTGTTGTCCTCTTCTATTTGGAAAAAACCATGGGAAAAAACCATGGACTGGTTTTGGTTTTGGTTTGTTTAATGTGGGGTGTCATAAGCCTAAATAATAAAGAATTCCCTCTACTTTCCTATGTAAACCCTCCCAATCTCCCACTTCATCATCACTCAATGACTTTGGATATCATCCAAATTCTTCCCACATCTCTCTATAATCCTCCCCATGCATCCTAATCTCCCAAGAAGTTTCTCTCAATCGCCTCCAAAGCCTTTAGGATCACACATCCAAGTAATGTATTCTCTCATTCCTTATTTATGTCCAAGTTACCTTATATTGTTATGTCCTTTTATTTCCAATTATAAATTTTGGGGTATGATTTTTAACCTCCCCCATACATCCCTCATCATGTTTGAATCATGATATATCCACTTTCTCTCTCATTAATCCCTTCCATTTATACCCATTACCATGATGAAATTCCTTAAGGAATTTCTCTATCCTCATTTACATTCAAGTAATTATTTTGTATCATGAATCTAAATTCCATTACAATTGTCAGGATATGTATCTATATAAACAAATTAATATCTATTTCATGAACATATTATGAGACACCCCTTTCTCTCTCATTAATATTTTTTATGAGTTCTTATGTCATGTCGTTACGCTGCCTAAATTGCACCACAATTTTCCAAGCCAATGTCATTGTGTAGTGAATACCATGACCTTTTCCCTATCATGGGTATTCACATTTATTAATATTTAATTATTGTTTAAATAGTTTCATGTAAGAATTACACACTCGTTTATCATGGAATAAATGATGATGTTTAATGAATCCATGTGTTATGATCCATGAGGAACATTTATCCATGAAATGAATTCATTAAGAAGGGTGTTCCCTGATAGAGCTATGATGCATTAGGAAAAGTATAGTATCATGATACGTCATGTGATATGAGTGTTTACTCATTCAAATTCAAGTGAATTGAGGGTTTACTCATGCACATGTTCAATTATGGTTTACTCATGATTCATGTGCAATAAGCATTGGCTCATTCTAATATCATGTTAAATGTTGTTGCCACATCTCCATGTTATGATTATCATGCTTCATCATGCCTTTATGTTCATATTTCTATTGTGCCCAATTTATATGCCTATTGTATGACATGTATTGTATCCCTCATGTTATTACATGTTTATTCCCTTACTGGGCTTTATAACTCACCATTTTATTGTGCATGTCCTCAGGTTATCCTATGCAATGCTAAGTACGAGGGAATGTAATGGTCATGTAAATGAGTTTTTCAATAAATATATAGTTTGTTTTATGTTCTATGTTCATATTTAATGTTACTAATCACCAAAGAATCTTGACCTTTATATCTTCTATGTTGTATCAAGTGAAATGTATGTAATAAATCATTTTTAAGTGTGTAATAAAGAGAAGGGTTGTTATATTGACAATGGCCATGGATGGTAGGTCAGATAAAATTGCATGGGACCATACTGTTTGGTTATCCCTCAATTGTGAATGGTAATTATGATCCAAATAAGGGGCATGTAAAGCATATAAATGGAGTGATGGAATGTAAAAATGGATTCCAACACTTTTATAATTATGAGACTGTGGATTAGAGAACACTAGTTTAATAATGAAAAATGATCAAAACCATATTATAGGGTAGCATCATCTTGGATACCAAGCAACAACATAAAATGTTAAAAATGTAGTAGATGAACAACACTGGGTGAGAAGAACCCTCTGAAAAGGTCATGCGATGTTTTATAATTTCACTTCTTCAACTAAGGATGAAAGAAAGAAAATTAAATTTCATACAGTGATGATGGTACATTTTAAAGTTAGACATCATGCAACTAGGATATATTGCATAGTTTAACATCTTGTGACCAGGATGTTTTACACAATTTAAGGCCATGTGGTTAGGACCATGTCCAATAATTTAGAGTCATGTTTCATGGACCATGGGAAAATAGTTTAATGTCACATTGAATAGACCTTGAAAAAAAAATTTAAAGTCATGAAGCGTGGACTACAGAATGGTTTGTTCCATCTGTATTTGTTTGGCATGGAGGAAATAAACACTACATGAATGAGACAAAAGATGCTTGTATACCACACAAATATTAGGAACTAGAAATTACACATTTCATAGACTCTTATCTTCCAGTGTAAAGAATTTAATAGTTTATGGTCATGATTCTCAGACCATTGTTTTCTTCAAATGAATATTTATATCATGAAGATTTAGAAAAGAATACATGAATGAGGACCAAATAGGACCCGAATGACACAACACATTCCCAAGAGTATTCACATGCAATTTTAATTAATAATTTTTGGATATAGACTCCTTGTTTAAGGTCGTAGAGTTTGTACCAAGGGATCCTTTGTGAAGCTTGACCATATCGGTACACAACCTTCTAGATATCAAAATACCACGTGATTCATGATTGGTGTGCTAAACAAGGAAGAGAAAAGTGGACTTCCTAACATTTGGATGAAAAATTTAGGGGTGAGGAGGTACCAAGTTTATAATATTCAGTAACACTTTCCTTCTTACTCAGTGCCTAAAAATGCCTAAAGAGGCATCACCAAGGGTGTTTTGACTCCACCAAGATATATATAGGGGGAAATAAGGTAAATAAAGAATATATAGATATGGATAAAGGGTTTAATGATGAGTAGGGATCAAATTTTGACCATGATAGAAACACATGGACCATAACCATACTAGTCAAAAATGGTGTGAGAAAATGTAGGATCAACAGTTTAACAAGTTCAAAACATAGGTTCCACTATTTACTACTTGAGATACATTAAAGCATTGGACCAAAAAAAGAGGTGAGAGAGAATGAAATGAGACTATCACCATTAGGGGGCCCATCTATATTTTTAAGATGATGGAAGTTCAATCTAATAAAAACTCGAAGTGTAGAATGGGGAATATCATAAAGTGGGATACAAATATGGGTTTAAAAATTGTTTACTGTTGTATTTCAAGGACCATGGATATAGGTTTTAGGTTATAGAGATGAAACCATGAACTCTTAGTGTATGTTCATAATATTTAGACGACATGAAATGTCCCAAAAAAAGGACACTGATAGCATAGAAAAGTGAGAAACCTGAATTCAACTATATATTATGAGGCCCAACACAACAACACACAATCCTGAGAATACTTTAACAAATTTTAATGTCATGGTGATTTCCCTAAGGGAGAATATTAGTTTATGATCATAAAGCTCCGACTAATATGAGCCCAAGGGGATAATGGATTTGATAAATTTGTGGTTGGTCTTAGACATGAGAAGTTCGAGCATCACTACATATCCCATATGAATGGGAATCAAGACATACATAGTTCTATAATGCAATACCCATTGTTTAAGGTCATATGGTCTGAAGCATGGTGGGAATTTTTGTGTAATTTTATTTTGACTATAGTGAAAATGTTTTTTCCATAGGTATATATATATGGAATTCTAGAGGTACAACATGATGGGAATGAAGAAAAGGAGGCCTACATAAAACATAAGCACCATAAGATGATCTTCATATATTTTATGGTCACAATTAATGGGCCATACATGTGGCCAAGTTCCCAAAGGGTTAATGAATATGAGACTGGGTCTGGAGATGAGTGGTCCGATAATCAGTACATATCATGTAAGGATAAGAATCAAGCCACACATAGTTCTATATCATAATGTTGTAAGAGACCAGCAAAAGTAATAGTGATCCTCTCTGATGAGGAATTTGGAGGCATCCCACAGATATTGTAGGGTATCCCTTGTTTAGGGAACATGTTAAAATTTCTGAACCTTCCCATATAAATCATAAGAGGCATCCTAGTTCAAAATAAGGTAAATATATTCTCCATTTATGATGTAAGAGGCACCCCGATTTTATATGGGGTAAAGTCGCAGTCTATTATCATGAGTTGAGGATATAGGATCATAGTTTAAGGTCATTGATTTTGGACCTATGAGGTTGGGTACCCCAAAAAGACATGTTTTGTGTGGTGGAATTAAAAAATGGATGTAAAGAAGGGGCATGGAATCCCACCACAAAAAACAATTCTTTAGAGAAACCTTCTTTCACTTTAAAGATGTGATTCTTGGACTTACTATGAATAGTTTAAGGTCGTGTATCCTAGACCATAGGGTGGATATTAATTTAAGGTATTAAATCTCATAACATGAAAATGGGGAGTTCCACAAGTGGATATGTGTCGTGTGGTGGAATAGGAAAAATTATGTGAATGAGTACATAATACGGCCAGTTTCACAGTACATGTTTCATAGAGGACTTTTATACAATTTAGATTCATAATGTCTGGACTATAGGCTCTTATATTATGGGAACATATTTCAGATCATAGTGGGTAATATCATCAGAGGAATGTTCATAGGGTGATGGTGTAACAATCCTAATGTCAATGAGGGCCATGAGGCCCCATCCACATGACACATCTTGAAGAAAACATGTATAAGATTTAATATTGTGATTCCTGGACTAGGATTCCTACTTTATGTTATTAGAACAGAGAACATTTTCCAATAGTTTACATTCATATTTCATGGACCATTAGCTATTAGTTTAAGGTTATAGAGTTTGGACCTAGGGAAGGAGGATTCCAAAAATTGGCACATGTGACACGAAGGAGTGACAATACTAATGTGAATAAGTGCCTAAGAGGCCCAGTTCCACACCAACATTTGCCAAGAACACCTTAACACAATTTAAAGTCATTATTCATGCAATGAGTTTACTAGTTTACAGTCATATTGTTTGGAACAAGTTCCCAATTTAACATCATTTTCCTAGGATGTGGACATGCTGTTTAATGTCATAAGATATGGATGACTACTGTTACATCGTTTAATGTCATGCAACTAGGATGTTGGTGTTATGCAGTTTATCATCGCGTGGATGAGACTCTAGATATTACATAGTTTACATAGTTTAACATCATGTATTTAGAAGGATAGGTGTTACATAGTTTAAAATCATGCAAGTTGGATGATTGTGGATCCTTACATGAAGTACTTCATGAGAAAATTGGCATTGGTAAGAAGATTAAGGAACTCTTTATCTAAGGTGATCAAATAGTATGACACATTGGAATAAAATTATTAATGATGTAATTTCATTCCCACTTGGGCTCCATCTATGGATGATTTTTTCTATGTATCATTGTCATTTATATATCTAGTACCTTGCCACCCTAGAGAATGGAGTGGAGGCCAAATTTATTGTCGAATTCTCTTACTATCTTGTTCTAGTTCCTCTATAGATTGTGCAAGGCCTAAAGACTATTCTCTTCAATGTATTCTAGATCAACAAGAAGGAATTATGCTATTATTTTTTGGCATATTATGGTCATATAAATCTGTTTAGTGCAATGGAAATAGAATCTCAATGTGTAGGACTATCTATGTTTCATACAATTATGATTATCGATTCAGGTAGGTGGAATTCTGAGTCATCGTCTAATTTACCTAGTGAGCATTGGGGAGATAATTTGACAAACTCCTTTTTTACCACCATAAGTTTAATAAAGTTGGAGAACATTTTTTTGAATGCCTCAATAATTCCATTTTCCTATGCATAATAGAAGGAAAAATGGATGGACAAGATACTATAAATGGATTACAACTCCTCATCTTAGAATCTCGGAATATAGTGCAGTTATTGGTGAGAATATAATAACAAACTAAAAATTAGAGTATGATGTGATAGATCATGTATTCAATCATATAACACCCCTTTAATTCTTTGATAGGATTAGCTTCTATCAACTACGAGAAGAAATCCATTTTGATCAGAATAAAACAACATTGGTGAGCTATTTCTGGTGGGTAGGGTCCCATGAACTCGAGTCCCCAAAATAAAAAGGAATAAGAATACATGGTATTATGATGTGGATATAGTGATCTATGAACAAAATTGGAATTAATTTATCATTTTTGGAACCTCATGGAATACTCGATGCAGTCATGATTTTATGGTGGGGTTGAAATATCCCAACCATCGAATCTAGTGGGAGAGCATCAACCCTTCCTAATGATCACCATAAAACATGACATGAACTTCTTATATAAGTTTTGAAATATAATATCCTTAGATGAAAAATAGTAAAATTCGATAAACTCTAGATTTGTATAGAGTCTTCTATATCTTTTCCCCTCTCTAGGGGTGAACTGCGCTTCACACCAACATATTCACAAATGTTTGGATTTGTTTGGAAGGAGGATACAATGATGGATATACTAAATGAAATTGATTGTGAAATCATAGTTTTCATCTACTGTGGGGGGATTTGGTGGTCCCAATATGAATGTACCAATAGGTATATGTTTTACCTGATGGGTACAATCATTATCTAGAATGATGGGAGAAATGAGTCTCAGATGAGCTATGTGAATGAAAAGATCATCCTACTTTGGCACTAAAGATATGGGGATAAATTGTATAAGGCATTATATTATCCAATATATGACTCAATAACAAGATTCATTTCTAGATAAAAATGAAACTAGGCCATCAGCCAGTGAGTGAACTCTAGTAGAGGCTTGAGCTCTGACTTCCTGATGATATAGTCACCATTGATCTATTTGAGGACTAACATGGAGTCTCCATTCACATTAAAGTAGGGGAAATAAATCTCGAGGGATAACTCAAGACTAGTAATTAGAGCCTAATACTCTTCCTCATTAATGGGGTAGCATTCTGATAATAGGGATGTGTATGGAAGAACAACCTATGCAGGAATGATGAAGACGATCCCCATGCCTAAACTATTGAGCATGGGGTCATTGATCATTGTACTAGTTAGAATGTGTGAGGATCCATGTAAATATTTCTTCCATCATGGAATTCCCTAGTCCACTGGAAGGATAGAATCATTTGGGAAATCAACTTCCATAGGAAATTCATTAGGAGCAGGATGGGTGGATAGAAAGTCGGAAAATCCCTAAAATTTGAAGGATTTCTGTGAGATGAAACTAATGTCAATACACTAAAGGATAAATACCCATTGCACTAGATATCTATGAAACATGGGGATATTCAGTAAATAATTTAATTTATCCCCATGGGGCACCGACTGTATCTTATTATGCTATAGATAATGCGACAAATTCTGAATTGTGAAAACCAGTGTAAAGAAGCTCCTCTTCATAGGGGAGTATCTGGCCTCCATGTCAAGGAGCATGTGACTGAGATAACATAAACTATTATATATTAATTAACTATTCATCTATGAGACAATTGTGTTGATTGATTGCTTTAGGGAATTCAGGTAAAAGACCATAGGCTTCCTAATGATGGGTTGAATCCAAACCGAAGGTTGTATCAGATACTACTTAATTTCAATGAAAGTGTCCGGTCACTCATTATCTTATTTGTAGACGGTACCATTCTTCATTATCATTGAAAAGGGTTTATACTTTCTATACATATTTTTGATTCATTAGCATATGTTGTCTAAGTTTCCTTCAATTCCATAAGGATCCTATAGGCTTCTCAGAGGATTCATCTAGATGATTTCCGTGACTTTCAGTAGGTCGATTGTGATGCCTATGTATCTGATGAAGAAGCTAAAAGACATCCCAAAGGTAATAAAAGGCTCACTTAAAGGGGTTCATCTTTAGATTCCAGAATAGAGAAATCCAAAAACTTTATCTATATCTTCGAGATGGTCCTAACATTGGAGGTATATGAACAACAAATCATCCATGTTAAATTCCACTAGCCCACCCCCATGATAATTGGTTTGAATATGTGGTGCATGGATTCCTAAAAATCGGTTTTTTCATTTTTCAGACTTCAAGGAATTACCTTATAGAATAATTCCTTTAATGCACTCTAAAATAGGTAGACTCCTCATCTTCAAGGAACATCTAGATATGATTTTATCTAGAATATCCATCCATAAAGTAGAGGGACTGTATCATTGTGATTGAATTGATCAATAACTCCATCACTATAAGGGGACAATCATCCTCCCAACATTGGTTGTTGGGATCCCAAAATTTTATACACTGTCTGAAATTTCTATTGTTCTTCCATTCTAGTATGAGTTTGGAAAACCAATTGGGGTACTTGACATAATTTATAGAGTTATCTTTTATAGGATTGTCACCCTGGCCATCAACCATGATACCCTGAGAATGGTAAATTTTATTGGGAGTCTTATTGAACTTGAAATGAAACACTGGAAGGCCAAGATGGTGGATGGAGAGTTAAGGGTCTAGTCATGGAATCTCATCATGACTCATGGAATATTCTTTGTGACGTTTCTTTAGTAAATTCACATACAACTGCCTTTCGTCTCGAGTCATATCTACACGGAACATCATTGGTCTTGGATCTATCTTAGTGCCATGGTTCACCTAAATTAACTCATTGAACGTGGTGGGTATTTCCTCTTCAAATACATGAGGAGAATATTCAAAATCCTCTTTATCGTCTGAGGAATAGGAACTAGTGGGAGGAGATAGTTCCTCAAGGCTGAATGATTCTGGGGGAAATTTGGTGCCTGCTTAGGTAGATATAGAATTCATTCTAGGGGGATCAAGCTCTGGTGAGACCATCATGACAGTTTTTTTTTGAGCTAATCCCATAAGGGCTTCTACTATAGGGTCCATCTAGGATATTTAATTAATTGTGGTGGGTTTTCTTCTATCGATTCAACCCATCTCGATGAAATATGTAGGAGTGACAAACAATATTAGCCATAGAGAGAACCTCTTGAAACTTCACATTGGTGGGAGATTCTTGTATCACCAATGTCTGGGCTATGTATGAGTATGAGGTAATCATCAAACATTTATTTTAATTAAGATTGGGGTTCCCTTTCCTCCAGGAAACAACAATGATACTTCCCCAATATGTGAATGTGGCCTCCAACCATTGAATTAGGAGGAAGAAATCATTGCATAAATATTCTCATGGGATGGCTGCAATAGTGGTTTGCTCAAACTCATTAGTTGTAACTAGATTTTACTTTCTCTTGTAATATTGACATCTAGATCAAGGTATTAGTAGGATTACGAGGGGGGAACATAGCCATGAATAACACCTACACAACCATTGAGATATTAAATGAGGAATTTTTAGTATGGGGATGGGACTAATGCATGTAGATGGAGCTATGGCCTACCCATAAATGCATTTTAGTGGGTATCATATGAGACAATCATGAATTCAAAACCTCCTACCAAGCCTCTCAACAAAGTGTTCAACCAGATTCTTCCATGTAGTTTTTTCTTGGTCCTATCATAACCAAAGATCTTCAAGTCATAGGGACTCAAATCATCATAAGTCAGTCCTAGCATACATAGTTTTTAGTTTCGGATAAGATTAATCATGGAACCAATGTCCACTAGGAAGTAGCATATTTCCATGCCATTGAACTTTCCTATGATGTGAATTGGGTTAATATTCCACTACATGAGAGAACCTTCATCTTCTTTAGAGAATAAAATGACAACATAGAATTCTTCTTACATTACCTCATATGTATAGTAGGCATCCACAACATCTACTTATGCTTAGAAATGGATGTGGATTTTCTTGGATTATATAAGGGCTTCACACATTTCCTTAGGCAAGAGGAGGGCCTCATGAATTGAGATCCCTAAAGGTATGATGGGAATATGATTCATAACTTCTTAATTTCGTGCTAGATGAAAATTTATGCCTGAATGGGGTTTCTATTTAGCTAGATTCATTACAGGTGTTTTTGGATTTACCACTATAATCTAGATGGTGTTAACAATATCCTATTTATCATGAGATAACTCACCCAAAACCACTAATAGTTGACTTTCGGGTGCATGAAACCTAGATTTCACTAGATTTAGTTGATAAAAATGTGTCTATGGATGTTCTTCCTGGTTAGTTAACATGATTTACTATGGAGGCATGTTTAACGGAGCAGGATAAGAGGAAAATTCCAAATGGGATCTATATAGGGCATGTTACCTGGTCTCGGTTTCATGCATGGATTAGTTTGATGTGATAGCTGGAGCATTCTAATGGCATGAATGCATTCAACCATTCCTTTGACACCAGCAAATAGTGGAGCATAGGGCTTTACTGGTGGCCCTTGTCACTATGAACCATAAAGGGATCCACCAACATGACAATGTTCAATGAGGAATAATCCTCATCATTATCAGAGGAGACATTCAATGGTGGATGGACCCCAGGAGCGACACCCGGCTCAAGGGCCGTGTAATAGCCGAGGATGCGGGAAGGCATTGGAACTATTGGGGGACTCTACTTCTCCTTTTACTGTTGGCTCCTACTCTTTTTATAAAAAGAAGGCATTGATGTCGATGCTGAAGGGGTAGCTGGGTAAAGCACAATGACATACAACAGTTCTGTCCAACCTGATTATGAATTAATGATTCCATGGGTGTTAGAAAATTCTTTTCAAGCCAACCGATTTTCATTATTCTGAGTCCCCATGGTTGGAAACCAATTGCAATTCACTTTCACTATCACTGTTAGGCTCGGAAAACATTTGTGCCAACTGTTCTGAGACATTTCCCAACATGACCATAACATTATCCACGTTTTCTTATATCCAATCCATGAACACATGGAATTATTTTATGATAGGTCCCATGATATTTTGGTAATGGAAATTGTTATATTGATCAGTACACTTGGGTTTATGTGGATTACTGCACTCCAGTAACTTCAGATTCCCCTACTAAAGGGCACCAAGGAAATGAGTGGGATCATTTTCCTATTTGAAATAATATATCCATTTCATCTTATTTACGAAGGTAATTTTGGGATCCTAGCCTTGGTGAGGGCCTATATCATTTTGATGGGAAAGATACACATTATCGCATCGGAGAGTCTACTTTTAGTGGTGTGGAGCCTTCCAATTATTCACTTGGTAGGGCTGAGCATGATGAGGCTAATTCACTTGGTATAGATGTAATGGTAAATGGGAAATAGGTCCAGAAACTTTGGGGTCTCATCCTATAGGATTGTGGTGTTCTATGTTTTGGATACTATTCTTATGGGAGATGGAAGAGGTAATGGGAATGCTTTATTATTCTACATTAAGGCTTCCTTAAGATACTGATCCTTGTTAAAGAGATACAAAAACCCACCCAATATGTTCTAATTAATGATGGAAGGTACCATCAAAATCATTATATTCCCATTTCACATTGTAAGTATATAATCAGGAGTCACTGACATATTGAGTGAATATATGAGGCCCTTCCACCTAGTGATGAAATCGTTGAAATTCTCATCAGGCAGTTTCTTTCACTGGAAGAGGTTTGTAGTGCTTGTCTTATGTGTGGTGGAGTTGAACTAGTAGAGGAACTCCCTGGGAAGATCTTACCAACCAGTGATGGACCGAACGAGTTACTGGTTGTACTATACGAACATAGGTCCTTCCAATGTCTTTCTGAAACATCAAATCTCAGCGGCCTCCTAATACTATGGGGTTCCTAGCATGGGCCCACACATAGATACGAAGTAGGAAAAATGATAGAGAGGGTCTCCCATCCCATTGAAAGTGGAAAATCTTGGATTCATGAAATCTGGGGGTGTTTAATGTTGTCCACCCATACCAGGTATGGCTTCCTGTCATGTGTAATTTACACCTACCACATCTATAGGGCTTAGATCTGAGTGGTGAGAGTAGTTATCATGTTATCATGGAGGTAGTTTCTATATTGACAAGGATTCCTTACCACCAATGCATTGACAGGATCATCAACCAAGTAAGAAGGATCATTGGATAATGGATTAGCTCGATATGGGTCCCGATGAATATTATAATACTTCTTGAGTGGATTCAAAAACTCATATTTTAGTCACTTTCAATAAAAACCCACTTATAGTCTCTCTAGATGCATGGTATCACTAGGGTCAATTAGGGGAAATTGGGTGATTAGAAATTGTGGCGGTCCTAGAGGAGGATTAATAAGATCCTATCAAGGATCACCATGATCTTGGATCTACTCATCACATAGCTGATTGATGAATTTTTTTCTAATTAGTGAACTTTTAGAGAATGGTGGAAATTGTGAGATCAAACTATCCCTTCTGTTTAATATTATTAGGATCTGAAGGCCAAAGTTGTCATTTTCTCTTGTTAGTACTCTGACTGGTAGTGAACAATGTTGAAGGATCACTGAATTTGAATTCATACCTTTGCTGGAATGTAAAAACATGTGTATGACATGGTGAGGGACTTGATGTTGAATGGTGGTAGAAGCAACATCAACCACATCACCACATCCTTAATAGACTTGGTACTCACCATAACCTCATGTGTGAAGGAAAAGACTCTCCTTGGAGGCTTAACTATATGGTTTTATAATAACCCATTATATAATAGTTCTCAATGATCCTTGGTTGAGGTGGTTAGGGAAATTGGAAAGGATAGTTATGGATCCATCTTGATACCCTAGGAGGGAGCTTGGAATTCCTCCACATGAACGTACCTATAGATTGATTTGGGGATCCTATGAATCTCACCTTTCAGGATGAAAAAATCCACCTACCAGGATCCTTCCCTAGACTCTAATGTAGATGAATGGGGTGAAGGTTTCATCATTGAATTTCATTCTCCTCAAAATCAGATAGGGTAACATGATTGAGGATTACATGGTGCTTCTCATAATTTTTCCTTTGACTGTGGTAGTTCTCTCTTCTTCCCTGTGATGGTTTATTAGGTAGGGTAACTATTAATTATGATGAGGACCTCTATGATGGGGTGAATGTGCATAATGATCTTCCACTTTAAAAAGATTGAATATGTGGAGGGCCTCTATATCAATTTTTTCTAAGCAGGGATGACCCCCTATTTGACTGGTTATGGGGTGGGAAGGACCTTTACTATGGTTGTTGAATAATTAGGGTGGAACTCTTATTTGTTTGGAAGACACATGGGGAGGAACTTGATGCTGACGATTCGTAATTTCATGGGGAGTAACTCTATATTAGTAAGTCGAAGCATGAGGAGGACCTTGAAATTGATCAAAATGGACACGGGGAGGAGCTCAGTGTTGAGGGGATGGAGAATATAAAAGACAACATAATGTTCTGTAAACTCATGGGGATTAACTCCACTTTGATATTTGGGAACTTATAGAGGACCTTCATGTTGAATGTTGAAGGAGTGTGCAGGACCTCCACTCTGATTGGCTCTAGAAGGGGGAGGAACTCCATGTTGGCCAGTGGTGATAACATGGGGAGGACCTCCGTACAGATTGTCGATGAAGTGGGGAGGACCTTCACATCGATCTATGTTGGGGTGGGAGGATCTCCTCTTAATTGAGGAATGTGAGGACGAGAACCATCATGTATATATTTCATGACATGGGGAGGGCCTTCATGTAGACTGGTGGTAGAAACACAGGGATGACCTCTTAACCAGTTTTCGAAGCGGGGAGGACCTATGCTTGAATTTGGAACATAATGAGGAACATTGTGCTGATTGTAAGAGTTGGGATGAAGTTTAATTAGGTTAGTGATGGAACGGGGAATACCACCTTACTAAAACTGACCATCAAAGGTTGGACCATAATGGATATTGATGGCACTAGTGATTGATAGAGTCAACCCAACCAACTAGTGGGGTGGCTGAGGTCTCAGTCCTAGCTAGGTGAAAATGATTCCATAATCTTCTATCACAAGTATATATGTAGTATGTTACGGTGGGGTAATGGGTCACTAATATTATGAAATATGATTCCATTTATTAGGAATTCTCCAAATCTTTTACCATATGTTGATTCCCGATGGTTCTGATGGGGTCAATGGGTTAGGTTTATAGTCCTCCTGTTCTTCGACCTGAATGATTATACATAACTGGCTTTGACGGGGCCTGGTTGGAGCCCTTCGTGGTGTCTCCCAAGCCATAGCTGTATCTATGGTTAGTCAAGCATCCCCCACATCCTCGACGTAGGGGAGTGAGTCATTGGATCACTATAGAGAGAGGCTCCTAGAGTTTTTCTCTATTGGAATAGGGAGGGGTTGTTTCCTATGTGGCCCTTGGAGGCGGTGGTGTTGGTGAGGTTTTGAAGCATTCAGGTCCTAGAAGTCCATATCCCTTATGGGAATGACCCCCTCCATCTCATAAAAACATAAGAGGGTGTCCATCACCCTCCTATGGATGATATCTGCGGGTTACATGGGGCGTCGGTGCTTGGTAGTTGTAGTCAAGATATATGTTGTGGAAGAGGTGGTGTCACATGGGATTGCTACATTAACTTTCCTCCAACCCCTACATCTATGATTGTTGTGTGGGGTCAGTTTCTTATTATCGTGGTCTTGGAATGTTTTTGGATTAAAACTTTAGTAATGATACGTGTAATGAAATTCCAAATACCCCCATGTCTTCCAATCTTCCATGAATACAGATAGAGATATGTGCTGAAAATGTCACACACGAGAATTCAAAATGTTTAAATGCCCCAATTTTTTTTTAGTTCTATACTGGGATGACTATATTCTTGGTGGCTCCTGCTGCTAGATAACTAGATCCAGTGACAGGAAAATTTGTTGATGTCTTAAAAGCTAGTAGTCCCTATATTTAAGAGAAGAGTTGCACATTGGGTTCACCATTTCTATTTCTAGTTATTTCTCCAGGGTCACCAATTTCATGTTAATGTTCAATGAAATTATTTCTACCCCACATTTCCAATTTCCAATGGTGGGTGATGACCAAAGCATTCAACAAATATTTTTTCCTATGATTGAAACAGTGTGATGGTATGTTAGTTCCTCCTTCCATGGATTCCTCCATTGAACTTGTTGCCTAGTCTCGATCTACCACATAGAGTTATGTCATGATTGTGGAACTCATTCCCAATATTGTCTCTTTTTAGACTGTGGTTAACTATGATGTTTTTTTCTGGAAATTCTGGTTGGTCTTAATAGGGGAAAAACCTCTGATCAAGAGAGAAGACATGTTGGGAATTTCTGGAATGTTTCCACACAGGGAACAGTAGTCACCTATATTCTTCCCCATAGGATGGAATCTCATATAACAAAATTAGGCACAATACCCAAGGAATACCTTGTCAATAATGTGGTATCTAATACCATAGGTGTATATCATCCAAGTATTTTATATCAGGCATCCCATGTTTTTTATGAGGTATGTATTTGGGATCACAAGATTATTTTATTATGGAGAAGGATCAGAATTCCTGGTTGAGATGGATCGATCTATGATTTTATCATTTTGTTATGATGGGAAAATGTTGATAATAATTCCTCATGGAGACACATCAAGGAGGTGCATCCTTAGGAGGGAGAACCTGAGATGCTTATTTATGGATGAATTATAATTCTCCATGGAGTTGAATATGGGAGGTGTGTTCCATAAAGAGAATATATCACACTGTGAAGATTGACCAAAACACCAATATTGGAATATCAAGGAGGTAAAAAACTAGAAGGGATAACCTAACTTTACCATTGGTCAGGATTAAAACACAGAGAGGCATCCTATATACCATATTTAAGATACTGTGATCAAAACTCATGTTGTTCAATGATGTAGTTTAAGGGTGGGAGATAGGACTTGTTCATGCCATTTAACGTCATGAAGTAACTATTATCATGTCGCTAATGGAGCATCGAGGAGATATGGTGTGGGAATTACACATGGATGCTTCTCATTTCAAGAGTATTTCTCTTGGATGGATCTGGTGTGGGGATAATGTGTTGAACCACCCGAGAGAGCTGGAGGAGATGTGGTCTCCCACGTGAGGGGAATGATCTTACTAAGATGTGGCCCAAAGAAAATTAAGGTGGTTATGGGTGTTGGTTTTTTCCATTATAGAGGCATTTGAAACATCCCATTTAGTTGGGAATCAAATCCCACATTAGTTCAGAAGGTTTAGAGGATTATACCTAAGTAGGATTCCCATTAGAGTAGAAGTTGGGGTTTACACATGGAAGTGTCACGTAGAAGTTTATGGGGAAGATTTCATGGTCTCCACTAATATCTAATCTCTTTTCAGTAATTATTGGTGTGAGAAACAAGAGGAAGAAATATATATTATGCTTGTGTTGTGAAATAATTTTCAATGAGAGATGGTTCGAGGATTACACGAGGATGTTCTCCAAGGAGGATGTCATTCCATGTAAGCAGGACATCCATCCATGTTAAGAGGATTTCATTCCCTATAAGGGTTGGATTTGTAGAGACCATCCCGTTACACTTACAAATGGATCATCATGGGAATATTTCATAAGTTGAAGACACCCTTAAATATCATGTATTGAAAATGTTGTGATTTTTTGGTTTTACATCATTCAACTCAGACGTGGGGTACTCACTGTTTACCCCATGGAATTACATGATAATTGAGAATGAACCAATAGGAGGTTCATGGATTTAGCAATGTCGGGGTGTAATGAAGTGGTCCCTCATGAGGTCTAAGATACGATCCATATGTGGATAAACAACAAGGTATACAATACCTATACTGAGAATCAAGTGGTATGATAATTCATGAACTAGACGCATAGGGGAAACCATGTAAGAGACTATCAAATTGATGCACACAAGTTTAGATACATTCATGCAAGAGGTGGATGCAAGGTATGGGTGTTTCATACAATGGATGATCAATTATGGTTCTCTAATACAAGGTATGTCCATGAAGCCTCAAAGAGGGGTTGAGTGAAAGATTGGGGCCTAAACACAGAGGTAGGGTGGCACGTAGAATGAGTGATTTCATGAACCAAACTAGGGATGAAAAATGTTTGGTGATGATTAATCCAATGTGGGACAAGTCAATTGTGGATCCACAAGGAAATTTTTATCAAGATCATCTCCCTTGGGTGTCCAAGATATCATGATGGCACCAAAGATCGGTTTTACACACCGTATAGAGACACTTGTTCTTACTGAGAGTCACCCCAAAGGTGGGGGTTTCCTTCTATATATAGCTAAAATATTTAGTGGTGGGAGTGAAAGGTTTTGGTCATGGAAAATCATTAGATGTGGCCAGATCATTTGTAGCCAGAAATCATGTGCACTAGTTGAGGCCCTTTATGTACCCTTTGGCACATAACATATGAGTTTGCACAAAATATTTATTTCTTATGTGCAATTCATTTTCATTCACTACACATGAATTTACAATATTTTTATGTAGTTTTACAAGATAAATATCCCATCAGCTTTAGCACAAAAGATTCTTGGCCCCTGGTTTGATGTCTTGCACACACACATGGAATGTTTCATGTGCATCCCATATCATTATTGGGATGGTCCGTCGGGATGGGATGTAATGGCTCGGACCCCCGGGCCATTGAATTTCCAAAATACGGCTCTACTGAAACAATGGAACCATGATGGTGGAACCGGTCATGGTGGAACCGTGACAGTGACACTGTGATGGTGGAACAGTGTCCTCACCCAGCCCTCCATTTTCTTTTTCCAATCCCACTCCCGAAACATAATATTTTTTACATAAATTAATTCTTTTACCTTTTTAAATCCATTTAAATCCCATAATTAATTTCTAAAAAACCCGAGAAACCTTCCTGATGGGCGGTATTAAATTACACCTTAATATCACCATGTGTAACTACCCACCCGTGCAGGAAACCACGATATGACTTTCCAGGAGTTCAAAATTCCATATCCTGTAATAGTATGTTCTCATATTTTTATATCCCACTATAGTTTCTTCTTCTTCTTATCCTTGGATGGATTTTTTTCTTTCCCCTAGTGTTCCTGGAGTCCCTCCTTCTCGTGGCTTATCGTGCGCTTGTGCTGGTGCTTTTCTGCTCATCCTTGGAGTCCCCGACATTCCTCCCGAGCAAGTCGCGCATCCCCTGTTCTTGGCGCCTGGAGAACAACTTTGATCCTTGATCAATCAAGTATAGATTTCTCCCTCCTCTCTCATTTCTGTGTGTTGTGTGGGGTTGGTATGATATTGTTTCTATGGGAATGGATGAAACCAAACGTAAATGAAGATAACAAACGGACTTTTAAAAGAATGAAGGGGAGGGGTGTGATCGATAAGCTGTTGTTCTGTTTTCTCCTCTTCCATAAATATTAATTTTGTGAATTGTTCGGGCTTATGACTACTAAAAATCATGGCCATTGGTGATCTTTCTCTATGTACTAATGAACCCTTTCCTTCTGTGATGATTAAATGACTTTAACATGGAAATTGGATAATTACATAGACTCGGTGGATTAAATGGATACCCAGTAAACATAAAGCCATGTGTGGTCACCCCGGTTAACCAACAGAAAGTAGAAAATAATGAATGATGTGCTTGAACCTCGATGTTTCACAGTCTATTTTGGCAGTAGGTGTGTTGTTCTGTTTGATTTCCTATGGGGTGATATGGGTGAGGATGGGATCCTCTGTTGCAGTACGGGTGTCGGTTGTGAATCTGAAGCTGTGTAGTTACTCTGTTTATGACACAAATTGGGGTAGAATCCTCTATTGTAGGAAAATAGTTGGTTATGGTTTAGGGGATGTGGGGTTGTATCTTGAAGCCTTCTTTAGTTCCAGTACTTTGAGGGATCTCACTTATCCCTTTGTTATTGTGACTTCACAAGAGAACTGAGAGTGAATGCTTAAATTGTTGTGACTATTTCTGTTTTCCTAGGTTTTGGTTATGCCTGTTAGATGCCCAGTAGTGCAGATTTAAATTAATGGGATCACTTTAACATGATGCTAAGAATGGGTTAAATGTGGAATTGGTTTTGGCAATGAGTCGTGACTTGGCCGTGAGTGTTGTGGCTTCTTTTATGAATGAATAGTAAAAAGCGTGTTATGATTGGGTTGGATTTGGGATTCCTAAGTTGGGATGAGTGCTTGTTAAATTTTCATATATCTGTAGTTTTTATGTTTTCTTATTCTCGCCCCACTAATGTTGAGCACTTAGTGCCAAACACCCCCATTCCATGGGAGAAGGGTTTTTTTCCCAACACTCTTCTGATTGGATGGTTATTACCTAATTTTCTCCTCCCTTTACCGAATATTCCATGACTCTGTATGCATTATGTGATGGCCTGAGGTCCATTATAGCCCATGATCCTTCAGGCGGGGTAGTTGTGGTGGTTGGCCCAGGTGTGTGCAGGCAGATTGTTTCCTGAGAATCTTCGGGATGAGGCCCAAGTAGCTTCGGGCGTGGTAGCAGTTGTTCTGGCCCAGGTGTCTGTGAGCATGGTTATGCGTGGTGGTTTTGGCCTAGGTGTTTACGGCCAGGATGTGTGGTTGTGTCCTAGGTGTGTGTGGGAAGGGTGTGGCAGTGGGACTACGTTGAGAATGGCGGGATTGGTATGATGCGTAGGATGTCTTCAATAACCAGTGGGAAAGTTGCACGAGGTACCCAAATATCGATGTGCTATTACTATACATTACATTACATAAGATATTTGGGGAGTGTGCCTTGGTGAGGCTTGGGTGGATACTTTTCCTTGCTAGGTTTTTTGGTTGTATCCTTTTTCACGGAGCATTAGAGTGCCTCCCCATTTGAGAATGAGAGTCTTTGGTTTCCCTACTGAGTATACTTGTATACTCACCCTACATATATAAAACTAAATTCATGTTTCTTGGAGGACATCAGGGATTGCTTGGGACCATACTAGCTCGGACGTTGGGGTAGTTTCTGTTGTTGTTTTCCTTTTTCATAGTACATTACTTTTTGAGTTCTTGGGACTTGTATCTTTTACTTTTGAACATGCATATGTGAATGGTTTACTTTCGGCTTTACCTTTACATTCATCATTGGTGTTGATGCGGATTTTATCTTATCTCCCGATCATATTAAAATTAAAAGGGTAATACATTCCATCATGGGTGTGATTCTATGCCCTTGGTGCTATTCGCCACTCCGAGACCTATTGAAGGTGGTTCTCGGGGGGTCATTATCTCTCCGTCAACTTAAAGAAGGAAGGTTCTGGTAATATGTTGTCACTTCCCTCCTTTTGGTGAAGGTGTGTCGTAATATAATGGTATCAAAGGGAGGTTGAGAGATAGGATGGAGTCTGGAGTTAGGCACAGTGAGGATTTAATGGGATATTAGGGCAACCGTGTTTGGTGAACATGGTGCGTGAAATAGGTCAGGGAAGAACGGCTAGTACACGGGATTTTAGGGCCCCCCGCGATCCGATGCAGGGACTCTGGACCTACCGAACGACCAAGTGAGGCTACACTGATTCCAGTGTAGAGACCCTAGGAAATGTACATGCATCATAATGACTTGTTTTATTGTGTTTCTTGGGTGTTTTGGGAATTTAAAATGAATAAGAAGTCAAAAAAAAATTAAGAATAATATTATGCGCTACATGGGCTTAGGCATTCCTTGTTTACCTTGCAACTATGGAACCTGGGAGACGACCATGTGTAGTGCGGGTGATCGAGGCCTAGGAGGTAGACTTCGACGATCGAAAGAGGATGGACCAAGAAGAGGAGGATGATCAGTAGCAGAAGACGTGTCTTTCCTTTCAGTGGCATACCCTTTGGAAGTATGAGGGCATCATCTCTGACGTGGAGACAGAGAGCTGGATTGAGGAGTTGGTGATAGCTTTCAGCATGATCCGGGCTCTAGTGGAGTATTGGGTTCCTTCGGCTCTGAGCCATATGTGGGGAGCGGTGCATCAGTGGTGGACGCTTTACATTGGGGAGAAGAGGGAGGCTGTGGTGACGTGGACTGACTTCAAGAAGGAGTTCCGGGCAGAATTCCTCTCTTCCACGATGAAGGCTAAAAAGACACAGGATCTACTCTCCCTATAGCAGGGGAGGATTTTAGTAAGTGATTTGGGGATCAAGTTCAAGGATCTCCTCCACTTTTCTCCGGACCCCTTTCTGGATGAGGAGTCTTGGGCGAGACGTTTAAAGGAGGCACTTCGACCTTCCCTTAAGTATGCTGTTACTCCCTTAACCCTACCGACCTACTTAGACGTCCATAATAATGCTGATGTGGGATAAAGGATGCACACACTAGGAGGTGTATCATGATAGGGGATCTAGTTGGGCTCGTCGAAGGGGAAGGCTGTCAGCAGTAGGCCTCCAGCATCAAGACCCTCTAGGTTTTGACCAGCAGGAAGTAGGCCTAAGAAGTTCCAGTTCCAATCCTCGGGTCCTCACGCTTTCCTTTCGGGCCCAGGACCGATGTGCTTCATTTGTGGGAGCCCTGGGCACCTTCGGAATCAGAGCCTGGAAAGAGTGCAGTATAGTGAGGGTTGTGCATTGCAGCACCCACCCCAGTCGTTGCAGTATTCAGCGAGGCCCATTCAGCATAAGAAGGGACATCGAGCTCCCGCTCCTCCAAGGGCGGACGTCGCAGGAGGAGGCCGACCTCAGGGATCTCCTCAGGGACCGTGACCCAGACGTGGTCTGGGAGGTGGCCGATAGCTGAGAGGCAGAGGATCTGTGTGTGGGAAGTATCACGCCATAGAGGCAGCAGTTCCAGTAGGGCTAGAGGTCATTCGATGTACGATCAGCTTGTTTAGTACCCTTGCTTATGCTTTGTTCGATATTGGAGCTTCGCACTCCTTCGTTGCACCCAGTCTGGCCCATGCTCTGGGTTTCGACGCTGAGAGACTTCCAGTGCCCCTGGTGTTTAGCACAGAAGTTGGAGGTCAGACCGACTTGTTTCATGTTTTCTGGGGGTGTAGACTGGTGATAGGGCCACATCAGTCAGTCATGGATCTTCTAATGTTGCAGATACATCTATATGATGTCATTCTAGGAATTGACTGGCTGTACTCTTTATGTGCCGTCATTGACTGCTTCCGAGGATGGGTTGTGTTTTCATACATGGGTGGCCAACATGTAACTTTTATCAGTGAGATGGGTGTCCAGAAGAGTAGCAGGCAAGGGGAACCCCTCCTTTCCTTGTTAGCTAAGTTGTCAGTGGAGTTGGTGGACACAGAGATGGTGGAAGTCCAAGGGGTCATCAGTGAGTTTATGGACGTCTTCCCCGAAGAGGTGACAACTCTACCCCCTCGACGTGATGTTGAGTTCGGGATAGACTTGCAACCTGGTGCCCGTCCGATTTTTATGGCCCCCTACCAGATGTCACCTTCGGAGTTACGGGAGTTGCAGATTCAGATTGACGATTTGATGAAGAAGGGTTTTGTTCGGCCAAGTGCGTCCCCATGGGGTGCTCCAGTCTTGTTCTCAAAGAAGTCGGATGGTGGTCTAATACTGTCCATAGATTACAGGAGGCTGAATCATGTGACAGTCAAGAATCACTACCCTCTTCCTAGGATAGACGATCTCTTTCATCAGCTGAGGGGAGCATGTTGGTTCTCGAAGATCGATCTGCGGTTTGGATATCACAATGTGAGGCTGAAGGAGACAGATATCTCCAAGACTGCCTTCAGGTGTAGATATGGGAACTTTATGTTTGTGTTCATGCCGTTCGGCATTACTAACTCTACAGATGTGTTCATGGGACTCACGAACTCCATATTCTGGGAATACCTAGATCGGTTCATAGTAGTGTTCATTGACGACATCCTGATCTACTCAAGATCAGAGGAGGATCACACTGAGCACCTGAGGACAGTTTTAAAGGTCCTCCGACGACACCAGCTCTATGGAAAGTTGTCCAAGTGCATTTTCTGGACGCGAGAGCTGCACATCCTTGGGAACGTGGTGTCCGATTATGGGATAGCACTGGACCCATCGAAGGTCGGGGCGGTTGTTTGTTGGGAAGCTCCCAAGAATGTGGAAGAGGTTCATAGTTTCCTTGGGCTGGCAGGTTATTACCAGAGGTTCGTACCCAACTTCTATCTTATTGCAGCACCTTTGATGGCTTTGACCAAGAAGGACCATACTTTTGTGTGGAACGAGCAGTGTGAGGCAGCCTTCAGCTATCTGAAGGATAAGATGGTTAGTGCCCTAGTGCTGAGATTTCCAGAAGAAGGGGATCCATATGAGGTATTTTGTGATTCTCTAAGGCAAGGACTCGGGTGTGTGCTGATGCAACAACAAGGGGTGATCTCTTACTGGTCTAGGCAGTTACATTCCCATGAGTGTAATTGCACCACCCATGATCTGGAGCTTGCGGTGGTCATTTTTTCACAAACTTTTTGGAGGCATTACCTCGTCAGGGGGCGCTTCATGGTCTTCACTAATCACAAATTCTTGAATTATATCTTCTCCAAATGGGACCTAAACTTACGGCAGTGAAAGTGGATGGAGTTCCTTCAAGACTATGACTTTGAAATTTCCTACACCTCCAGAAAAGGGAATGTGGTGGATGATGCCTTGAGTAGGAAGTTGCCAAAGGATGCAGTTCGAGAGTCAGCAACTGCTTGGAATGCGATGGAGGAGTTTGCTTCGTTGCACCAGGATGCAAGGATGGATAGTGGTAGAGGTTTCATGTATCAGATGATTGTGCAATACACTCTTATGCAGCAGGTGGAGGAGTCCTAGTGGGGAGATTCAAAAAGTGAAGTGATTCTTGACCTGGTTTCCCAAGGCGATGCCCTGGAAGTGTGGATGGAGGATGGTCAGAATTGGGTGTTGTTTCAATAAAATATGTTTTTCCCAGAGGTGATGCACGAGAGAGTTTTTAGTGAGTTCCACAAATCACCTCTAGCAGTGAAACCAGGATTTTCCAAGATGTATTGGGGTTTGAAGGGTCAGTTCTAGTGGCCCGAGGTAAATAGGGTGGTGGCAGAGTTCATGGCCAGATGCCTAGTGTGTCAGCAGGTGAAGGCTGAACACCATGTTCCATGTGGTTTTCGGCAGCCTTTGGATGTCCTCGAGTGGAAGTTGGATGACATCTAGATGGATTTTGTCACGTGACTACCCAAGGTTCAAGGAGGCTGGGACGCTATCTGGGTAGTGGTGGACCGGTTGACGAAATCGGCTCACGTTCTAGCGATCAAGGAGTCAAGTGTAGTGGACGCCTTAGCACGGAGGCACGTGGATGAGGTGGTGCGATTGCATGGAGTTCCAAGGTCTATAGTCTCAGATAGGGATTCACTATTTACATCATGAGCCTGGAGAGGATTGCAACATTATTTTGACACCCAGTTACATCTTAGCAATACCTTCCATCCCCAGACTGATGGACAGACAGATCTCACCATCCAGACCTTGGAGGATATACTGCGGGCATGTACACAATATTTTGGTTGATCGTGGGTGAAACACTTGCCTCTGGTAGAGTTTGCCTATAATAATAGCTATAACTCTACCATTGGCATGGATCCATTTGACGCCTTGTATGGGAGGCCATGTCGCTCATCCATGTGCTGGACCGAGGTTGGGGAAGTATGCATTCTTGGCCCAGAAGGGGTGAAGAGCATGAAAGAGAACGTGCAACTTATATGATAAAGGATGAAGGCGGCCAAGGACCGGCATAAGTCATATGCTGATAATAGTAAGAGGACCTTGGAGTTTGGGGTTGAGGACCATGTATTCCTGAAGTTCTCTCCCCAACGTGGGCAGTGGTGGTTTGGCAGAGGGAGTATGCTTTCCCCCAAGTTCATCAGAACTTTCAAAGTGTTGTAGCAGGTCAGAGAAGTGGCTTATCAGCTGGTGTTACCACCACTTCTACTGAGGATACATGACGTATTCCATGTGGCACAACTCCGACAGTATCTACATGATGATTCACACATCCTCGACTGGGGAATGATGGATATTGAGGACATCGTAACGTTTGTGGAAAGTCCAGTGCAGACCGAGGATCGTGAGGAGAAGGTGCTCCAAGGACGAACCATCCATTTGGTTCTTGTGTTGTGGAGGCCTGGCGGGCTCGAGGAAAGTATCTAGGAACGGGAGACATAGATGCATGCCTAGTACCCGGAGCTATTTTGAGTTTTGTCCCATTTTGATTGTACTTTTTTTGTGGTGGAATACTTTACCTTGTTAACTATGGAATGTTTGGTTTTCCTTATTTTCTAGATGCATGGGAAGAGTCCTGAATGTGGGGAGGGGGGACTCGATCCCTAATCAGGATGCATTAAGGTTGATGAAATTAAACCCACGCATGTGAGTCAGTGCCACCCAAAGTGGATAGTATCTTGACATGGGGGAAGAAACTCCCTAACCCATAATACTGGACAGCTTGACCCCTTTATATTTCATGGTTTCTTAAGGGATAGGTGTTTCTAGATGTCGATGAGGTTCACTCCTGAGAGGTATCTTTCGAGGTGGTTGTTCGGACCCATATTTATTCTTTAGCTCTGGTTTTAATTCTTGAGAGCGAGAATAGATTGAGAGGTATCTGATGTAATGGCCCGGACCCCCTGGCCATCACTTTTCCAAAATACAGCTCCGCCAAAACAGTGGCACCATGACGGTGGCACCATTCATGGTGGCACCGTGATGGTGGCACATGTCAAGGTGGCACCGGTCAAGGTGGAACCATGATGATGAAACTGTGAAGGTGGAAACATTAGGGTGACACCGTGAGGGTGGCACCATGTCCTCACTCTTCCCTCCGTTTGCTTTTTCCAAACCTTCTCCCGCAACATAATACTTTTGACGTAAATAATTTCTTTTACCTTTTTAAAGCCATTTAAATCCCATAATTAATTCAAAAAAATCTCGAGAATCCTTCTCGATGGGGGGTATTAAATAACACCTTAATATCATCATGTGTAACTGCCCACCCACATAGGAAACCATGATCCGACTTTCCAGGCGTTCAAAATTCCATATCTCATAATAGTAGGATCTCATATTTTTATATCCCGCTAAAGTTTCTTCTTCTTATTCTCCTTAGATGGATTTATTTATTTCCCCTGGTGCGCCTGGATTGCCTTATTCCCGTGGATTGTGGTGGGCTTGTTCTGGAGCTTTTCAGCTCATCCTTGGAGTCCCCAACGTTTCTCCTCATAATGTCGCGCATCCCCTGTTCTTGGCCCGTGAAAAAAACTTCGATCCTTGATCAACCAGGTAGGGATTTCTCTTTCATCTCTCCTTTCTTTGTATCATGTGTGGTGGGTAATCTATTGTTTCTATGGGAATGGATGAAACCAAATTTAAATGAAGATAACAAACGGGCTTTTAAATGAATGAAGGGGAGGGGTGTGATCGATATGCTGATGTTCTGTATTATCCTATTCCTTTAATATTTTTTTTTGTGAATTGTGCAGGAATATGCCTACTAAAAATCATGGCCGATGGGGGTCTTTATCTGTGTACAAATGGACGCTTTCCTTCTATGATTATTAAATGAATATAACTTGTAAATTTGTTAATTACGTAAACTCAATGGATTAAATAGGTACCCAATAAACATAAAGCCCAGTGTGGTCACCCCGGGTAACCAAGAGAAAGGAAAAAATAATGAATGATGTGCTTGAACCAGGACGTTTCCCACTCTGTTTTGGAAGTAGGTGGTTTGTTCTATTTGATTGCATATGGGGTGATGTGGGTGAATATGGGATCCTCTGTTGCAGTACGGGTGTTGGTCATGAATCTGAAGCTGTGTGGTTACTCTGTGTATGACACGAATTGGGGTGGAATCCTCTATTGTTGGAAATTTTTTTGTTATGGTTTAGGTGATGTGGGGATGTATCTTGAATCATTCTTTGGTTAAAGTACGTTGAGGGATTTCACATATCCCTTTGTTATTGTGACTTCACAAGAGAACCTGGAGTGAATGCTTAAAATGTTTTGACTGTGTCTCTTTTCCTGGCTTGTTGTTATGCCTGTTAGTTTTCCAATAGTGAAGAATTAACTTAAATGGGATCACTTGAACATGAATCTAATAATAGGATAAACTTGGAATTGGTTTTGGGAATGAGTCGTGACTTGGTCGTGAGTGTTGTGGCTTCTTTTATGAAAGAATAGTAACATGGGTGTTATGCTTGGGTTGGCTTTGGGAATCCTTGGTTGGGATGAGTGCTTGTAAACAATTCATATATCTGTAGTTTTTATGTTTTCTTATTCACACCCCACCCAAGTTGAGCACATAGTTCCGAACACCACCATTCCATGCGGGAGGGTGTTTTTTCCAACACTCCTCTGAGTGGCAGGTTATTAGATCCATTTATGCTCCCTTTCCCGAATAGCCCAAGATTCTTTGGCCAGGATTTGATGGCCTGAGGCCCATTATAGCCCAAGATCCTTTGGGCGGGGTAGTTTTGGTGGTTGGCCCAGGTGTGTGTGGGAATATTGTTTCCAAAGAATCTTCAGGATGATGCCCAGGTGTCTTCGGGTGTGGTAGCAGTTGTTCTGGCCCAGGTGTCTGTGGGAATGGTTACGCATGCTGGTTGTGGCCCAAGTGTTTGCAGGCGGGATTTGTGGTTGTGGCCCAGCTATGTACGGGTGGGGTGTGGCAGTGGGACTACGGTGAGAATGGTAGGATTGTTACGATGCGTAGGATGTCTTCAATTACCAGTGGGAAAGTGGAGCTTGGTACCCAAATATCAAGGTGAAATTACTACACATTACTTGACTTTCATTATTTGGAGAGTGTGTCTTGGTGAGGCTTGGGTGGATTGTTTTCTGTGCTAGGTGTTTTGGTTATCTCTTTTTTTCACGGGGCATTATATTGCCTCCCAACTTCTGCATGAGTGTCTTTGGTTTCCCTGCTGAGTATACTTGTATGCTCACACTACGTATATAAAAATGATTTCAGGTTTCCTGGAGGAATTCTGGATCATGCAGGACCATACTAGCTTGGACGTTGGGGTAGTTGTTGTTATTGTTATCCTTTATCATGGTACTTTACTTTTGGAGTTATTAGGAATTGTATATTTTACTTTTGAATAGGAGTATGAGAATGGTTTACTTTCGGATTTACCTTTACGTTCAACTTTGGTGTTTTTGGGGTTTCTATCTTATCTCCCGATCCTATTAAAATAAAAAGGGTAATGCCTTCCATATTGTGTGTGATTCTATACGCTTGGTGCTAGTCGCCACTCCAGGACCTATTGATGGTGGGTCTCAGGGGTCATTATCTCTCCTTCAACATAAATAAGGAAGGGTCTGCAAATCTACTGTCCCTTCCCTCCTTTTGGTGAATGTGGGTCGTGACACGGGATGCATGCTTCTTTTGTCAAAAAATTACCCTATGTAGACTCAAATTACTTATCAGTGCCAATTATCATAATATGTTTTACTGTGTCAATCATATTTCATTGAGAACATTCTATTCACTATCCTTGTGACCTAACTATAGTTGCAAATAACATAATCTATAACTATATGCTTGTTACCCCCATTTAATGTCACTTATGCATGAGTTGGGTTCATCATTCTCATCAAGATAATTTTCTATCATTAGTATGTATGAAACATCACATTGGTTTTTTTGTGAACATATATTATAGAAACCAGATTTCATACCAAATAGATAGACAATAAACCATAAAAAGGGAAACCAAGGTGATTCATCTTGTTAAAAACCTATAAAGGGAAACATGATTTTTTATCTTTTGATCACTAAACCTTTATAAATTCATAATACAAGAAAAATTTCATGTATATAAAGGAAAACAAAAAAATTATGTGGCATGTACGTTTGGACCTAGAATAGTATGAGTAGTTCTTATTAGGCTAACTAATCTAATATAAAATTAATGGAAATTTCAAATGAAATATGTTGCCAAATAGTGTTTTCTTCTACATATTACATCACAGTTTCCCACATTAGAGTTATTTTTTAAACGAGGGTTATATATGAATACCCTTGATGAGAAACCCCATTATAACATAATATATATGACAAAAAAATAGAATAAATAACATTTATGTCAATGTTTTATAATCATAAACTTCAATTAAACATTGGATGAAGTTGTATTACATTCATCTCGAAATTTCATATATTGAACCATTTTCAAAAAAGAAAAACTACAATTAGTGGAGTCGTATACACTTGCCAGGTTGAAAACCAATAAAGGGAAACATTTTTAATAGTTGAATATTTACTCACTATTTTGGTTACCATTTTACTTAGGGAATGGGGTTTGGTTGAAGAATGTATATTCACTAAGATTAAATATTTAGACATTACCTAAGTTTTCAATATGACTATGAAATCAACACCAAATACTTTTTGGATTCTAGGTCTAAGGGCCTTAGGTATCTTGCATTCCCAACCTCCCTGATCATCCCCTTTATGATCTCGGCCTCCAGGCTCATGTTCCCTTCCACAATGAATGTATAATACTTCCTTCCATTCCTAAAATATACACTCAAAAACTCATGTGTTAGGTTCCCATCCATTAGGGAATGAGTTGTGGTTACCTGGCTTGTATCATTCCATAGTCTTTCCTTTCCTATAAATAAGGTCGCAATTCCTCTCATTATGACATCACATTGACACATGAGGATGAAAGAGATAATGAAAATAGGAAAGTCTGAATCATTCATAGATATTCCCACTCTCCCATGCCTTCCCATCTCCTTCAGGTTATATCCAATGTAAAATACTAATGATAATATAGAAAATTAAGGGTACTTATTTTTTCATAAGGGTTAATATGGGAACCAAAGTTATATTTATTAATTGGATTGGATTTATTGTTAGTATTAATTTATAAAATTGTGAAATTTTGGTCCTGTAAAACGTGAATTATGGATAACATGGTTTTCTCTTGTGAAATACCATTGATCATGTCCCAAAACTGAGGACCTCCTTGTAGAGGTTGTGACTACACCATAACCATTGGAAAGAATAACTTCAACAGCAAGGGACCTTTTGGGATACCCTTGTAATAGACTATCAGCACACCACAATGGTAATGATTTGATTATAACCATGATATAAATTTATATAATTAAATAAAGAGTCTAAATTAGTAGTTTGAATAAAATTTTATAAACTTGGTTTCTACATGTGTTCATGCTAAAAGTGTAGACTACCCAATGGTGGGTTTTATTTAGGTATATTAAAGGAATTATTGGATATTTTTGGTTTTTTATTTCTATAAATTTCCATGCTACATAATCTACTTATATTGTGGAAATTTTATGCATCTATTCAAGCATATGACCCTCAATGAAGGCATGCCGTTGATGCTGGGGAACCGCTTTGAGGTGTTGGGAGTTCAAGACCCTCCATTGTCTCATGAAGAGGTGTCTTCATGTGATGACATCTTCAACCACCTTTTAGCAGATAGCTTGGACCAAATTCAAGGGAAAAGTCCTCATAGTCCTAGAAGGAAGAAGTGAAAAAAAGGCATAAAAAATTCAAGGAAGTGTATTGTGGTGCAGGGGAAGAAGCCAAAGGGTCGCAAGGACTACTCTCACTTGCCAAAACAAATGTAGACCAGGTCAGTTAAGAAGGGTAGAAATAAGTAAGGCTCAGTCCTTCAGAATGGGGAAAGTGAAGAATCAAGTAGACAATCAAGAGACCGAGAAGTAGAGGATGAAGAGTGCTTGAAACTTATCCTTCACTCCAAGGAAGAAATGCTTGAGTGGGCTGTATGTCCCAAATTACCAGAAGAAGAGCTCAACAGAATCTATAAATGAAGGTTACGAGTTGATTCCACAGAGGATCAAGAACTGTGGTTAGATAAGAAGGATATAATATCATCATGAGGCTTCAATCAGAGAGAAATCACCTCAGGGGAATTTATCCAGACAATGGAAAGGATGATTTCTCACCATGAAGAACTTATCAGAGACGATTTAGAAACCCATGTATGTTCGATGCACTTGGATACCTATAGAGTAGCTGAGTCTAGTAACATTATTCTTGTTTTTAATCATATTGTGAGATCCTTTAGCACGTAGCAGTCCTTCTGTGAACTATGGTTTCCCATTTATTTTATCCTTAAAATGGCTTAATAAATATTTAAATTTAAAAAAAATAGTGGAAATTTTATTGAATCGATGAAGTTTCCACTATGAATGTTCTTTCTACACCACTACTCACATTATTGTTGAGAAATGTTTAAATAAAATCCATATCAACATGATATAATTCGTATATTGGGATATATTGTTTAATATTTTTTGGTTTCTATATCATTAACGTATATTTTAAAAGATTAACATTTCCAAAATGTTTGGAAATAAATGAAGATATCTAAATATTAAAATTAGATATATAAGGTGGAGATATATTTTGGAGGTGATGTAATTTCTTAGAATTAAGAAGATGATGGTTTGTAATTTTTAAAATTGATTTTTAAATTTTAAATTAAAAATATTATTTATTAGAAGATTCAAATTGTACACATTATAATTTATCCCACAAAATAAAAGATGGATAATTCGTGAAGATGAGTAATTTAGAGATTAAGATCAAGGTGGAAGTCAGGAATTAAATAGAAGACCCTATTGTGCATATCATTGATGATCTGGTAATGAAATATTAAAGTATCATGGAAGAACACCCTTTCTAATTGGTGTCACTTATCATTTAATAAATCATTACAAGATAAACCTATGAAATGAATATATCATATACCTAATTTAAATTAGTGTGAGGAATAAATGTTGAGGTTTTGGGACTTATACAAGTAGTGATATCTTCTAAATGTATTAACGAAATACTTGAGAGGTAGTAGATAATTGTCAAATCAACACACTTTTTAAATTTGTTCCTCAGAGTTACATTTTTATAGTTAAACCAAGTAAAACCAGTGTGGTATTAATATTTATATTTATTCATTTGATTATGACTATTAATTAAATTTATATTTTTTATTCAAATAGCAATACTATATCCAATTTGATCTAAATAATGTAAGAAAATTTTTCACCCTAATTCCCCCCTTAGGGTATATAGCGGGACTGATGTACAATAAGTGGTATCAGAGCCATTGGTTGATTCTGAAGTTTGTTGAGATGTTTTTTTTCATGGAAGTTACTATTAATACTAAAGGAGTTCCAGTTTCCAATAAATGTAATTAAATAATATGATAAAATAGAATGAAATTTCACATTACATATCCTAGGATAGATTTTTTTCATAAATTCACAAGATACAAGTATGTGTTCCAATATAAAGGTTTAAGATAGAATCTAATAACTGTATATCAAATGGTGATTGAAAATCATATCATTCTCTTCTAGGATATCTTTATAATTATATTTAAATTATGGTGACGAACTTATAAATGGATAAAGGTATTAATAATAAAGATGCAATTATATTTAAAGTTGATGTAATAGTTATCGAGAGAATGTTTCCGGTCTTAGAAAATCGGTTTGATAATCTAAATAATAGTTCAAATTAGAAAAAATAAGGTTTATTTATCCCTTAAAAAGAAATTATTGGTGCCACATGTGTTTATATTCAGGAAAAAATATTATTACATTGTTAAAAAACAATTTTAAGATTACCTTCTATGTATAATCAAAATATTTCATCTTCATAAGAAATGGATCTTGGTGATTTTTCTCTTGATGACATACATAGTACGTTGGTTTCTTATGAGATGTTAGTAAAACTATAAATAACCATAGAAAATTCATCAATATAAATTAAATTCAAAGAATAGAGTTTTAAATTTGAAAAGAAAGTGAATGAATTTTAAAAAAGAGATGAGTTACTATTACTCTGTACAATACATTTTACAGACCAAAAAATAAATATTTTAATTCATGATACTTATAGATTGTATCTATTGTGAAATGGTTGGTCAATTTTATTTGAGATATATAAAAAAAATTATGAATAGGGTGAAGAGTATGATTTATCACCAAAACTGGTGATGAATATTCCATCTAGAAAAAACATTAACTCTATAAATTCTAATAGTAAGAACATTTAGGGAAAGTTATTGAATGCAAGGAAGAGGGGGATGTTGAGAATGATCTGTGGTAACATATAAAAATAGTTTTATTTTAAATTTTGAGTTTGTTATGATAGAATACAAACATAAATTAAATTATAATATTAAAAAAAGGACAACTGGGAGTAAGTGTTGATCTCCATGTGGCCTTGGTTGGAACTCTTGAATATTCTGATTTATAAAGAATGAATAAAAAAATAGAAGGTTTACTAAATTACTATTCATGTTATGGTAATGATATCAATAACTATGTTAATCATATTGAGAAAATTTAAAATGAATTAAAAAAGAATAATATGAAATTTAAAGAAGTTGTGAATTATATATTTATGTTTAAATAATATATTATGATCATTGATGGACTTAACTTTACTTCCCAGAATAATGTTAAGAATACCGATAATATTGAAGAAAAAACTACAAATTGAGAAAGAAAATTGATCCCAAAATGAAAAATAGGTAGTTCAAAAAAGAAGCTTCAGATTGGGCTGTTTTAATATGAAACATAGAATGAAAAGGAATAATGAGGTTAAAGAATGTTTGAAGAGATTTTGACTAATCAGAGACCAAATAGTATTGAAAAATCTAGAATTTTATTTAATTTTAAAACAGAAATATAATGTAATTAATATTTTAAAACACATGTATGTGGTTAAAAGGAAATAGTTCTCAACCAACTAGAACTTATCAACAATCAAAGGATTATTCAAAATATAGAGATATACGGAAAGGGGATGACAATTGTATTTTTCCATTAATGAAAAGGTAGTTTTGTAGTTTTATTGGATACACAAAGTCTCATTGTTCTGAATTTTAGAGAAATCTAGGTGTGGAAGACATTGGAAGATAAATAAGTAAATTTTTTATATACACATCATATCATGGAAGAAACTCTTTCTATAGATACATTTTTATTAGTTGAAACATTGGACATAATTTTATTAATTAGATACAAATGAAAATAATATATTCAAATAAAAAACAAGGGAATGAGGATACAAGGTGATATAATCCAGTTTCCTTATATAAATGGTTTTACTATAGTGGTTTTTCAACTTAGAATACATGTAATATGAAATTTTTAATGAATGATAATGGAAGAGTTTATGGGACTATGTGATTCAAAAATATGAGTGCATTAAATAGAAAGGGATATATAAGGAAACATTTGGATAGATATAAATTGAGAATTTTCTTTGTTATTTGTATAATAGGTTTAGATATAACACTATTATATTTTATGAAATATTTATTTATTCAAATAAATTTAATTTCATCGATAGCTTTTTATATACACAACAATGAGTTTTAACGAACTAGAATATACTATTAATATTATTATTTAAACATGACGATGCTAAACATGGTGGAAGGAATATGAATATTTTTTATATAAATAAAATATATTGATAAATAATAACTTAATTTTTGGTAAAGTCATTATATAATTTGAAAATACTTTTCATCCAAAAAAATGTTTTTCATTTATTTTTATAAATATATAATAAAATTTATTTTTTACACTTTTATAACAATTATTTGAAAAAAATAACTTAGTTTTTGGAATCAAAATTTAAAAATTATGTAAGTATTAATTTTTAATAATTTTTTGAAATGATTAATTTGTCAATGAATAGATAAAAATAATTTTTTTATCATTAATACCTTTTTAATTTAATGTAATTACAAAGATAAATCTTAATTTCATATGGTTTAAAAGTTAAATTAGTTAGATTATAAAATTATTAATCCAATTTAGTTCATTGAAATAAATTTCATGTTGAATTTTTATATTAATACTTTGTATATATTTAAATAATTTTTCTTTTGAAAACCATGTTTACATCAAGGCTACAGGTTTAATTTAAAAATAAATTCTACCACTTATAAGAATTTAATTTTAGAAAATGGATTGAACATTTTAAATAATCATAATTCATACTGTATAATAAGTAAAATATTTTTTTTCATACTGAATAGTACAATATTGAGAAAAATTAATTACTCTAGTTAAGGTTAAAATATGTTTACCAGGGTTTAAAAAATTAAGGGTTAAAATTACATAAAGACTTGTACTATTAATAAATTATAGAAATATTTATAACTTTTATCATATAAGGTTCTATAATTATCCAATATTAATCCAATTTTCATGTTTAAAACATTGGTATAAAAATTTCATGATTGTCATCTCCCCCACTTATAAAAGGATACCCCATGTCCTCACTTATTTACACATAAAAAGAATTTTTTTCAAAACATAATACCATAATATGTAACTTGATTTAATCCTCAAGTAATATAATAATTATGTTCATGGTTGAAACTCCCAAATAATGGCTTCAGTGAAAACATAATGTGGGTTTCTAAAAAATTGGTGTAGTTCTTGATTGAGAATTTTTTTATTCATTATTCCACCTCTTTAAAATATTTTTAATTAATGATGATATATTAAATAAAATATCAAAATTTAATTTAATTTTATAATGTTAATGAAATATCCTATATTCATATCTTATTACATAAAATGGAAAACAAAATATTCGATCATGTGTATGGAAGATTACCATATTGTGAACCGTTGTAATTTGTTTTCCATCACCACCTCTCATGGGTAGATATAATTATGGATTGAAAGTATATATATATATATAATATTTATGGAATAATTGTACTTCTATAATTTTAATACCACATATACCTTCTTACATTCCAATCTATTGAAAAATAATTACGTCGCTTATGCGTACTTGTGGATTGTCGCCTCAATGAAGCAATGTGATATGTTTTTCATTTTATTTTGAATTCGTTGGTAATAAGGTCAGATTTAATGGATTTAAATAATATATATGAAATAAAAATTATTTTATAAAATTTTATTCATATTTATCATTATTTCATTCCATCCTTCAAATAATAGAAACCACATTCATGAATACGTACGACCTACCATGTCCATAGATTTTTTAATTAATTTTTCTATATCTAACATTTTAGATGGAATATAAATATGTATATAATGAATATATGTGTTATTTTATAATGATTAAAATTATCTAAATTAGGGATCCATAATCAAGTTATAAGGACTAATTCTATCGAATTAAAACATACATGAAAAACGAAGTAGTTATCACCCAGAAAATTGATCCCAATAACGAATAGTTAATGAACATGTGTTAAAAGAATACAAGTAAATAATAAATGCTAATATATATAGTAGTATTTTTTTTAATATATTTACAATAAATATATATTTATTATATAGGAGGATCAAATTTGTACTATGAAATTCGAGACTTGAGGTTAGGGTTTTGTACCCTCTCTTTTACATCATGGAAATATATTCCATATTGATCTCTTGTTTATTTTTTGTGGTGTATATACAACCACATTGAAATTTTATATCATAATTTTTTTTATTTTAATTATATTTAACATTTCATTTGATCTTATTCTTTAAATGGCATTATGGTTACCTAGTTTCTACTATGCTATGGGATTTCTTTGACACTTTCATCTCTATGAGGCACATTCAATATTCAAAACATGTCTCTTTTGTATACTGTATATACTTACCATGAACATATTTCATGATTCAAATTATTAATTTTATGATTTTCTAAATATCCATACAATTTAATTTTAGGGGGATTATGATTCAAAAGTTAACAAAGTCATAAGGGTTTTATGATACGATCACATTTTTTATCTAGATTGTTCATAATTATTGTTTTAATTATGAAATATTATGATATATCTCTCAAAAAAAGAATGAATTTTATTATCCTTTAGTTATTTATTTGTATTAAAAAAACTTATTTCATTTCTTTCTCTTTAAGAACTAAAGAGACCAAAAACCATTGTTTAAGAAAATTTATTTTATCATTCCCTTCTATCAAACACCATTTTTCATCCATGTCTATGTTTCAAAAAATGTTTTCAACAATGTTTTTACTATTAAATGGATATTTTTTAAAGTTATTTTTACCATAATTTAATTTTTTAAAGAATTTTTTAAAGGGAATATTCGTTCCACTTTTTCATATAAGTATCATTTGACAATTTATAGTAAATGTGAATGAAATCTTTTTTTTAACATGTACAACATGAACATTATTTTCAATCATCATTACTAATTAATGATCTAAATATTACCTTATAGATTTAATAGGTAATTTTTAAATAAATTGTTTTCTTGAATATTTGTTGAATTTTTTCATTTTGAAGAAGTAAGTTTTAAAGAAATGATATTTTACTCAAGAATGTAATAATGATATTTTTACAAAATTTATATTTATCAATGAAAAAAACCATTAGCGTTTCTTTTGTTTTATTAGGGATATAATCCAGTGACACCATCCATACTTTTTATCTGTATGGTTTATGATTATGATGATGAAATGTTTTTAACCCCAATTATTTTCTATGGGTTATACTAAGAGGAATTGATGAAATGTTTTTGGAGCCTTGTTTATTTTCATTGGTAATGAAATGATGATATGATATGTATTTAATGATATTGCAGAACACATATATATATGATATTAATTAAGTAAAAAGAGGTTCCATTATAAATTTAGTTTGGATGGTTCCAATATAAACCATGTATGAGTGATCATTTTATAAAACTCTAATACATTTGGTAATGATGGATAACACATGAGATAATTATGTTATGAGTGAACCAGATTTCATGTTCAAAATGTTATATGTGGACTTTGTTTCATGTCCATAAGGTTCTATGTGTAATTGGTTTCATGTCCACAAAGTTATGTGTTTAAAATTTTTCATCTCCATAAGGTTATGTGCGGACATAGTTTCATCTCCAAAAGATTATTAATGGACCTGGTTTCATGTCTATAAGGTTATTCATAGACCTAGTTTCAATTCTGTAATGTTATACGAGGGCCTGATTTCATGTTCTTAACTTAATGAGTGAATACATTTCTATTTATAAACTCTCACAATGTTATAATCTTACATTTTACCACATTTCTATATTTATGTTATGATTTCATGGATTATATTCATTTATGTCCTTTATGATTCATGTACTATGAAATACAAATAATTATTCCATGAATCAAGGTTATGATCTATGTGATGTAGAGTATTGCTTTCAAATGTTAAGCTCATGGTCTCACACCATTATGTTCATGTTATCTATAAGTGATTAATGTTATATCCATTTATTATCTATACCAATCATCTAAATTCACCCTTTATTATGTTTCCTATCCCAATGTTATGAGTAACGTTATTATGTATGATATGTCTAAAAAGGGTGACAGTTATGAAGGATTTAGTGGGAGATAATATAGTTCACCTATGAACTAGTTGTTTATGTATCCATGTTTCCAGATGAACAAGGCCTATATGATTCTATCTTGGATCATTATGTAATTTAATGTATAATAAAATATTAATATGTCGTATCTATGTAAGAAATGTTTGGTTAATTGAAGTTGGTATTAGAGAAAGGTTAAGTTAACCATTCAAAAATGGGATGAGAAAAATTTAGTATAAACTACAAGTATAATTCTATGTACAAGAAAATATCCTTGAATTTTTATTATTGTAGAGTGAGTTTTTTCCAATAATTTTCAACCCTATCTCAATACTAAATGTTGACATGAATTTTAAATATTTGTACATGGAGGAAATGAATCTGAAAAGGACACATTGTGTATTGAATATATTGACATCATATTTTTGAAAATGAGTCCTCTTACTCACATGATTTCACACACCTAGGTGTTTGTTATGGAAATTCACAAAATATTTATAAAGTATCATAAGGTATTTGAATAGATAATTACCATTGATGAAAAAGGATAAACCCATGGTGTTATATATTAAAAATAATGTTTCTTGTTTTAGAGTCCAATAAATTAATTTCCATGATAATGCGGTTTCCCACTATAACTGTTATTCATCACACTATACTTTCTTGTATTAGAAAATTATTTGAACTTTAATGAACTGTGTAAACATGAACATGGAATCCAATTATATGACCATACTCATGATAAACTAAATTTATTAGAAGTTGGGATGAAATATTTGTGGATACTCTCACCCATCTCTCTCAAGATATAAGTGGTAAAATGAGACATGATGAACTTATGACATTACCAAGAAAGGGGAAACAAGTATTTGAATCATTTATGTGACAATGAACACCATACATTTATATGAAATCTAATGCACTAGCAACTGTGAAAATGATCAATGTGGTGGAAGTGATATTTTCTGTTCTTCAGTGCTCCAATAATGAAAATGTTATCCTAACCATTTTTCATTTTAAAGGTGAATTAGATCAATGGTGGAATCTAATTTATAATACGAATAAGCATGATGAAATTGAATCCATTAAATATGATTATTTTAATGCAATGTTTTCTATAAATTACCTCCCTTTTATTTTATAGAAAAATAGTGAAGGAATTCCTTGAGCCTAAGAATAAGGATGATAAATCCATTGGTACCTATGAGGAAAATTTTTCAAGACAATAACGGTATTATTATGTGTTAGAAATCATCCCTATAAAAAAATATCAATTCTTTAGTCGTATGAATTCAATTATTTAAAAGGAATTAATTAAAAGGTATTTTTGAAGATATGAAGAAAATTTTGTTGTGCACTCATATTGGAAATGGAATCTAGAACCCCTCATGGTTCAGTTGATAAGAAATGAAGATCTATCCTTACAGATTCTCCAATGGCATATTATATAGACAGAATAAAATTTTTAAGCCACATAAATTAAAAAAAATATTGGAAGGATCACTCAAGTGAACTCTTGAAAGAAAAAATAATATATTTCTTGGTGACAGACTTGGAAATTTAGGAAAAGATGATAAAAGTAATGTGAATAATCTAGTCAATGAAAGGATTGAATAAATGATTAAAAAAAATACAAAACCCACAATTCTGTTCTATAGATTCAATGATTTTGGGAAATATAAAATTAAATACCATAATACATGGGAAAATAAGGATAGTAAACCATAATATCATTTCAAGATAAAGGGAAAAAGAGAAATTTTATACAATCACAATAGTTGAAGTGAATCAGTATAATTAGGAAACACTTATCCTCCATTCCATTATTTTTAATTTCATGTTGGAGTTTGTATGAAGTGGATATATTAAAATTATATTGATCATAATTTAGCAAAATTTGATTTGATTATAGAAGTTGATTATCTTTCTCTAAATAGATTTGGGAAAAATGAAACTACTCTTGATATTCTGAATAAACATATGATTATCTATTAGTGCAATGATAATATGATGTCCCCAATGGGAATGTTTTTTGCCTAATATATGAGTATATTTGTTGATGAAAGGGTCAATTATATTTTTAAATAATATATCATTTAATTATTATATTATTTTATAAATTATTAGGGTATGTACATCTTGTTATGAGACATTTTGATTGATTAAAATTATTTCAAGATAAATGTTAACTGTATCATGGTAGGATATAAGATCAAATCATTTCAATATTTTGAATTCAATTTTGGAGAAGAAGTTTTTATAGGAAACATACTATTAACAATTTGTGGAATCATTTATGTGGAAATTTTTCTGTTATTATTGAAGTTTTAGAGAAAAATGATTTGTATTTATCCATATCAGATAACTTATTCTTACTATTTTGGTTTTGGAAAATTTATATATATAAGAGAAAAAAATTTCATCCTTTTATGGATATTATGATATATTAATGTCTAAATATAGTGCTTCATGTAGGAAAAATTCATCTTGACTATTTTTTTCATAGAGTAAGAGATGAAGTGTAAATTGATAACCACACAAATGATGGATGAAATTATTATTATGAAATGTAATGAAATTAAGTTAGTATATTTTATCATGAAAATACTAAACTTTAGGAAAGGGATAGTGGAATAAAATGTTTCCCTTATAACCTTAATTTTTTGATGAATTGATTTTATTGTTCTGACCACATTGGCTTACAATTTGTTGGCCATTAACTTTATCTAGATCATTCAATTTATTGTGATCAATGATCTATAGACAATATGTTTATTCCATATCATTATTTTCACTTCCCACTAATTTTATATTATATTTAAACATAGTTATGTGTTATTCCGGATTAGCTTCATATTTTACATTCCCATATTTTAATAGGTAGGTTTATTAAACAATTTCTACAATGGTGGTTTTCCACAATGGAATATTCAAATGCAAAACCCATGATTAACAAGGTAAAGTTCAAATTTTTATGAAATAGTTTATTAAGTGACGGGAAGAATTTAAAACCCTAATATTTAAGGGGATATATTTTCCCAAATTAATTTAAATATCCTTGATAGCTTGTGTTACATGAAACACTGATTTTTAATGAACCACGATACAGTATTGAAATAAATATTAAAAAATAACCACCACAACCCAGCCATTAAAATCATAACAATTAATAGGAATAACCAAATTTTTTAAATGAAATATAATGGTATTAGATAAAGGAAATATTTTTATAAATAAGTACTTATTTTTTATAGTCATTATATACTTTGAAAATACATTTATTCAAAAAATGATATTATTTAATTTTTTGGAAAACATAATAAAATTATTTCTTCCAATGTAAGTTTTTTTAAAAGTAACACTATTTTTTGAATCAAAATGTCAAGATTATGTTTGGGTGATTTTTTTAATTTTATAAAATGATTAATTTTTCAATTAATAATGAAAAAACTAATTTCTGTTAAAAACTTCCATTTCCTGTAAATAATTACAATGAAAAATATATTTTTTTAAACGGTTTAAAATTTAGATTGGTTAATTTAGATAAATATTAATACAATTTAGGTCTTTATAATCTATTTTAACTTTATTTTTCATAAAAAAAATTATTGTTTCAATGTTTGTTTTCATTGGAAAACCATTTTTTCATCATGTCTGTATGATTAATTTTATATTTAAATTCGGACAATTATGTGAATTGAATTTTCAAGAATGGGTTAAATATTTTAAATCACAATAATTATTATTATATAATAATTTTAACTTATTTTGTGGTCATAATTAATTGTAACAAAGTAGAAATTAGTTACAACTGTTAGAGTTAAAATTGGATTACCAGAGGTTAAATGAAAATTATAATAATTAAAATGACTTATAATGTTGTCCAATTCATATTTTAGGTAAATAATTTGATCTTATATCAAATAAGTTTTTATAGTGATAAATATTTGATGTTTTGAATATGTGTAAAACATGGGTATAAAATTTTCTTTTCAAAACATCTATGTGTGTCCTCTCCACTATTTATAAAATAGTACTCACTCTCCTCTAATATTTACACTTAGGATGACTTTTGGCTTGGAAAATACATACCCAAATCCATTCTTCAATTCCATTATCAATTCACAGAGGCTGTAGTTTGATTATAAAACCATCATAGGAAGTCTTTTGGTGAAAAGATAAAGATGTTGTTTGATGAAGAGGTGACGATCTTGACAGAGAATTTTCATCATCTTCCACATACTATAAATATTCTTTTACTATTTGGATATAATAACATAATTATAACCCATATACTATTATACTATTATTTTAATTTCATAAACAATATCCATCTCCTCATCCATCAAATAGAAAATGATACTGTTGATCATGTGTGTGGCAGAGTAGTCCCTGAAGAACTGATGTAATGTTTTTCCATAACTACCACTCACATGTATAAATATAATGATGGAATTAAATAATATATATAGTATTTATGGAATAATTGTAATTTTTGAATTATAAAATCATATATACGTTCTGACCTTCCAATCCGTTTGAAAACTATATCATCACTCATGAATACATATGGAAAACAAACTCCATGAAGTGATGTGAAATAATTTTTCTTTTTATTTTTTAACATATCTTAACAAGGATAAATTTAATGAATTTATATGATATAATTATATATATATATATATTCTAAATAATATAAATATTTATTTTGTTTCATCTATTGAAAAAACTGAAGCAACATTCATCCATATGGATGGTCTACCGTCTTCATGAATGGTGTTATTAATTTTTCCATATCTAAAACTTACCAGTTACTATAAATATGCATATAATGAATATATATGATAATATATCATTATTAGATTTCTATAAATGATGGAATAATAATCAAAGTACAAGGACCAAATCTTCCAAAACAGAACATGCATGAATTTATGGTAAAGGGATATAAGTAAATCATATATGGTATGATATATATTACTATTATTAGGGAATATATTTATAATAAATATATATTTATTATACATGAGGTTAGAATGTGTATGAAGAAATTCAAGAACTGGTATTAGGGATTTTTAGTCTCTCTTTTACACTTGGGAGACATATATCATATTCAGCACAAATGTTTGTTCTTTTATTTATATACTAACCCTTTGACATGTTATATAATGAATATAATTATATTGATGGTATTAAATGCTTTATTTGATTTTATTCTTCAATGGGGGATATGATTCAATAGTTTACAAAGTGGTAAGGTATTTTCCTCTCATTTTATCTTTGTGAGGAACATTCCATATTCACCAATTGTTTATTTATGTGGTGTATATACTTCACTTTAATTTCATTAATGGTGATACTTATGAATGTTTTGGAGGTTTATATATACATTTAAGGTTATTTATATTATAGATTTTATGATTCAAACTATAACAAAGTGGTAATGGTTTTATGATACATTCTCCATTTGGGGATATTTTATAATTATGATTCTGATGATGAAATTTAATGATATTTCTCTCAAGATACTCCTTAATTTTCTTCAACTGTAGTAATTTAAAGAGAATTTTTTTTCCATTCATCTTAGTCTCTTTAGAAACTAAATATAACAAAAGAACTATTTTAAGGAAAATCGGTGTTATATCCCTCCTCGGTCGATTTTTTTCCATGTCCTTTTTTATCAAAACATTTTAAAGAATGATTTTAATATTCTATAAATATTTTTTAATTGTATTTTTTACTCTATTTTTAATTAATGAAAATTGGTTTAGAATGAATCTTATGTTTATTTTTTGAAATAGGGAAATAAGGTATTTTTAACAAAATTGTGAAAGGAATATTTGTTTAAAAATATACAACATGAACAATATTATCCATCATCATGATCACTCAATGATTTAAAGATTCCATTAAATGATTCTTAGTTAATTTTAAAAAAAATTTTTTCTTTAAATTTCGTGATTTTTTTTTATTTTAAATATTTTATTTCAAAATGGAATTGATATTTTCCTCAATAATGTTTTAGTCATATATTTAGATAATTTCTATTGATCAATGACAACAACCTTTATGGTGTATAATATTTTATTGGGGATATGATCTAATAATAATATTTTTATTCTTTATCTATATGGTTTAATATTATGTTGATGATATGTATTTGAAAACCATTTATTTGTTATTGGTTAGGCTATGTTGGATTGATGAAAGACTTCAGAAACAAATTTTTTTTTGTAATGATTATGATATAATGATATGATTAATGTTTTATGATTTTGTGGAAGAAATAAATATAGTATTCTTTATGTGATGGGTGGTTCTATTATATACCATGGATAAATCATTTTTTATAAACCAATTATGATTAATAATGTTATACATCTATAATGTATTAGGTAATGATGGATAACACATGAATTAATTATGTTATGCCTGAACCTAATTTGATGTTAACAATGTTATATAGGGAATTGGTTTCATGTCAATATTGTTATGTGTGGAACTAGTTTCATGTCTATATGGTTATGTTTTGACCTTGTTTCATGTCCCCAATGTAATTTGTGGACATTATTATATGTTCATCAGGTTATGCGAAGACATGGTTTCATGGCCACAAGGTGATGTGTGGACCTAATTTCGTGTCTATAAGTTATGAGAGGGCCTAACTTCATGTCCTTAACATAATGAGTGAAATTGTTTCTATTTATACATGTTCATAATGTTATAATATTACATTTTTCTTAATTCCATTATCTATGTGATTCTATCATGGATTATGTTCATCGATTTCATTTCTGATTTTTGTTTTAAAAACTACCTTGCTTTACGAAATTTATCCATGTTATGATCTATGTTTTAAAGGGTATGATTTAAAAAATATTAATATAATATTATCAATCACTTATATTCATTTTATATTTAAGTTATTAATATAATCTACCTTTCTTACCATTACCAAGCATCCAAGATCTATTTCTAATGTTTCCTTTTCCAAAGTTATGAAGAAAGGTACTTTGTATGATATATATAAGAAGGGTTCAAGTAATGATGAAATTAGTGGGGGATTATGCATATGTACTATAAACTATTTGTTTATTTATCCATGGTTCCAATGGAACTAGACCTATATAATTATAGAATGCATTGGTATTTTATGTAACAAATATTTATATATTAATATGTGATATCTAGTTATGAAAGGCTTGTGTCATTATATATGACTAAATTTATTATTTATTAGTCAACTTTGTGACTTAGGATTAGAGGTCACATTCACTCTCATGGGTTTTTTGATTAAATGAAAAATATGTAAATTCATAGATAAATTTTAGAGAAAAATATAAATGTAAATCAATTTGATAGTAAAGAAAACTCTTTCCAATTAATAGTGGAAGAAGAAAAGTTTTTTAAGCATCAAAGGTTGGTAATTTAAATCAAGAAATCATATAGAACATTTATCAATTCAATGTAACAATGGATATTCCTACCATACACAAATATTTGGAAATATTTCTAATTATATCATTGATGAAATATAGTAAGAAATAAATATCATCCAAATAATAAGAGTGCATCATGTTTCCTTGATTTGATACATACTAATGTTGGTGGTCCAATTGATCAGGAATGTGAATTTTTTGATTGTTATTTCATCTTATTTGTAGATGATTATTGAGATAAGGGATTTCTATGTTTATACAATCAAAATAGAAGTATTTGAATTTATAAATAGGGTGTTTAAGAAGAGAAAAAATGAAACTGAACAAACTATAATATTTTTAGATAATGGTGTGGAATGCACAACCTATGGGGTTTAACATTTTCTAGAAAAAATGATGTAAATCATAATGTGTCTTTAGTATGAATTCAAAAATAAATTGGGTTGTGGAAAGAAGAAATCCAATGTTTATCAATATTTAAATGATATTGTTTATAGATTGTGTCATCTCACAATAAAATTGGAAATAATCTATTTAAGTGGTTTTATATAATCAAAATAGAGTTTCAATTAGTTTAGGATAAGATAAGAAACCATAAAATATGTTTCATGGAATGAAATCCTATTTGAATAACCATAATTCTTGAAAAATAATGTTTTTCATATTAAGTAAATAATGCAATTATGGAATGTATATTGTTGCATCAGAGGAAGGTATATTATTTGGCTACTCAACAAACAGTAATGATGATTTTTTTTCAATAAGTGGCCATATAGAATTATTGGGTATAGGGAGGTAATAATTGTTCAAAATGAAGAAAAATAAAATTCTATAAATTATATTCTCTAAGAATAATTTTATGAATATAATGTATTAGAAAAATATTTGGGAGAATATAAAAATTTTTAGGCTGATAAATATTCTAAGATTGAATATGTATAATATAAAATATAACGGTGAGTCATCATATGAATCATTCAAAAATGAATAGGGCTGAAATTGATCCACGAAATATCATTAGAGACAAATCTACCCCAACTCAAACATGTTAGATAAAAACATTAGATAGTTATTCTCTATAATCTATGATTAAATGTCTTTTATTTGGTGGAGTTGACTAAAGGGAATCAGGAATGAAATCCATGTCTGGCTAGTTAGATCAAATTGATTAAAATAAAACTAGGAATAGTTTGTAATGACCAAAAAATCATCATTTAATTTTTACCAAATGTGACTTTAAGAAAAATCTTGACGAAAATGTAATAGTTATCTGAATTAAATCAAGATTGGTGTGAAAATGATATTATCAAGTTGAAGGAATTGATACTGAGGAACAAAATTGTTGGTGAATGTGTAGAGTCTATAATACTCTCCCTTACAATGGTCATCAAATAAAAATTTCATAGTGATTGATATGGATGTTGATACAGAATTTTGGAATGGATTCTTAAATAAAGTTGTTTATATCTAGAACTAGTTATATTTGATCATGGAAATTATGATTCTAAATTATAGAGGTCTATAAAATATTTGAATTGGAAAAACGAAAGAACATATTTATGGTTATGAAAAGATGAATTAATTTTCTAATGAATATGAAGTTCATGACATGAGTTTTTGATCACATTTTCTATATGAATGTTTATATATATAATTTATTCATGGTATATGATTATGTTGATGATATAATATACGTTTTTAGTATTTTTATTATTATAAATTTTTATCATTGATGTGTTCAGAGTTTGAAATTTCAATGATCATAAAATTGAAATATTTTATGTGGTTTATAGTTTATTATGATGTAGTAATGAAATTAATTTCACAAATAAGTATGAAAATGAAATATTGAAGCAAGTAATAATGGATGATTGAAAAAATGATTCATCTATGACTACATTTAAAAAACAAACTAAGTATAATGGATAATAATAAGGTGGAAGAAACAACTATTTTTTGAAAAATAATTGGAATATACTATATTTTACTAAACCATGGACATATATTTTCTATTAAACATGTTCGGAAGAATGATTTTAGAGTTTCTATAATAAATAAAATTTAGTTATTATGAGAATAATTTTATGGTATGTTTAAGAAACCATACATGATGGGTTGTTATTTAAATAAGGAAATAAAATGGATTAATTATCATACTTAGATGTTGATTGGGATAGAGAAACTATAGATAAAAATCCATATGTGGTGGTACATTCAACATTAGGAGTAATTAACTTAGTTAAATAAGAAATAAACATGATCATGTAACATTAAGTATAATATAATCAGAATAATTTTCATTCACATGATCATATAGAAAACTTATTTTGCAGAAGAAATACTTAAAATAAATAGGTGAATAGGGACAACCTCTAATGATGATTCTGTGAAACTACAAATGTTCTATTAATATTACAAAAATATTTACTCAAATGTTTCGCAAAAAGAGCATTGAAATATAGTACCATATAATAAAGTATAAAGTAGGGTAATAATAGAGTGTATCTGAAATTCATTGAAACTCTAGAATAAGAGGTTGATATAATAAAAATTCCCTTGTTAGCTCATGTATTTTGAAAACATAGTCTGAACCTTGGAGTTAAACCATACTCCTCAAACTAAAAATATTAATAATCACCATTACCCAATTTTATATAATGTTTTATATTGTATTCGTGTATTTTTATAGGATCATATATTGTATTGGGTGTCAAATATAGGGAGAGATACTATCCAAAGAAATTGTTCAAAGATAAGGGATTATATCAAATTTCATTAACCACATTGTACCACTAGATTCTTTCCCATGTTTCCCATACAAATCGTTATATCACATAAGCTTAGATAAATTATTAATGACCCATTGTTTGGTTTCTAAATTAGTAACGAGTTAAATAACCCTTTTTATTTTTTTTGAGAAAGGGGGACAAAAAAATGGGTGAATGAATCATATGACATGTATTTAACAAAATGTAAAAGAGGGTGATTATTGGAATCAGTGGTAATACCTTTTTGATTGGATTGGATTTGTTGACAATATTAATTTAAAAAATCTGGAAATGATGGTTTGATAATTCTCAAAATTCTAGCGAAAAATCATTTTTCAAAGGTGCAATACCATTGATCCATCCTAAGAATAATGGAAAAAATCATAGAGGTTATGGATATATTTTATGTCTTGTACATGACAATTTTAGTGTAATTTGAGATTTAGAAATTCCCATACTAGAGTATTTGGTTATGTTAAAATTTTTATACAAAATAATATTAGTAGCATTGTATATTTAGAGATGCCCATGCTATAGTATAAATGAATTGCATAGTTCCACACCATAGATTCAAATTATTCCTTATATATTGTATCTTTAATAGTTTTATGGAAATTATATTGACGTTAGGACTATAGGCATTCATGATGTAAAACTTCAATTTGTTATAGACAATATAATTTTGAAGATCAAGTGAATCCGTTGAAATTGCTGATTTTGTATGTCTACTTGTCTCTGTACTATAGAATATGATTTCACTCTAGAAATTTTTATATAATCAATAACGTTTTTATAATGAAGGTATTTTCTAGGTTATATAACTTGTTTTATTTGAGAAATAGTTAAATTAAAACTACCTCTTCATGCCATAAAGGTTATACTGCATTATTATTTGGAGTTTATTGCTAATTTGTTTATATATTATAATGTGTCCATTTATTAATGGTTTTGAGGATAAATAATGTTCATAAAAATACAAATTCAAAATGTATTATGGAGATCTCTTTTAGAGATGATCTAATGTATTAGATTATATTAGAGGAATTTGGGTTGTAAATGTAGTTTGAATTTCAAATCCAACTTTCATACTATTTTTAATATAAATAATTTAACTGTGAAATTTTGAAGGTATGACCCAAAGTAGAAGATAAATACCTCTAAAATATTATATATTTAGATATTCTAATCCATGTATAATTTTAATGAATTCAAGGATTAAAAATAAGAACCGAGTTTTCAAATCCTTGAAGATTTTCATGTAATCTTTTGAACCATCATAGAAGAATACCATTGATGATTGGTGTTTCTTATCTAGTCCAAAATAATTTTAATACCTTACTGTGTGTCTAATATGGGTTATAATTCTATAAATAATTGTGTGGAAGAGTTTTATAGGTCATGGATCTTTGATTAGTAGTGATATATTCCTACTGTTCTAATCACATACTAGTGAGGTAGTGGTTACTTCGGAATAACAACACATTGATTATATATAATCATTAGATTAGATTATTTATATGTGAACCAATTGAAATATATATTATATTAATCTTTATATTTTTGAATTCCAATAATACAATGAATATTATATTTTTTTCAAATGTCAATATAAGATCCAATTTAATCTAAAGAATGGAAGATGTTTTGCCACCAAAACTTACCCCACCATTGTCGGGTATATAGAGGAACCAATGGACAATAGTCTCAAATCAGTCTATTATGAAAAACCACTTGAATATAAAATCATGGTTATGGGACACTATCACATAAGTATAACACTAGGGAACTTTGCAACTAGCCTCATTTGGGAGAAAGCACAAAAGCACTACATGCTTAGGCCATCCTAAAGCCATCCACCGGGGAAAAAATGCACCTAGATACCCCATTAGGGTGACACTTCTCCGAGGAAATCCCATATATGTAAAATTTCACACCTGAATTCACACATATATGGCACATTTCCCAATCCCATACACCTAAGAGCCACTTCTCTTAGGTACCCAATTTGGGTACCGCTTCACCCATGTACTCCATTACCGTGACACCTCTTCCGACCCCACACAAAGAAAACCCTTTACAAAGGTACCCAAACATGGTGGTACATTTTCCTACCATCATACTAGTGGGATCCTTTAACCAGGATACCCAATAATGGTTTTTTCATGAATAAGTCCATAAATGGGTGCCACATTACCCATGCCTTTCTACTATGGTTCCTCATCACCTAAGTCCCATGGGTTTGTTAACCTTCACTCAAGAATAATAAATGTGCATCAATTCACCTATAATTTCATGCATCAACACCCTTAGTGAAAAAATAATATTCATAGGAACTTAACCACCCTTGATCTCCCCATGGCCTTATGATGTATATGAATGGGTAATGCACACCATAGTTATACCATTCAATAATATATTAATTTGATAATATTACATTATAAAGAATTCCTCCTAAATTGATATGATACTTAATGAAATTGTGGTCATTTAATCCCTTGATAATAATGTAATTATTTTTTTATCACCTTCTGAAAAGTTTAATGTTCACAAAACACTCATTAATGTGTCTAATTATTTCATTTAATTTGTTCATAGTTATAACTGTAATGATATCATGTTAGATCTATTTAACAATATTTTATTAAGTCTTTATAGTGTTAGTAAACTCTCAGAGGTATGTTGATTGTTATTTTGAAGGCTTGGATATAATATTGATGGTTATAGAGAACATTGAGAACCAACAAGTAGAAATAGATAAACGATTTGTAGCCACCAACATATTGGTGATAATGGAAAAGGCCTACCATTGAAATAAAAGGCCACTGATATGCTAGTGGAGAAGAATTGGCTACATGGTTTACTTAAAAAGAAGCATTTCATACTCTTGGATTCCACCAGACAGTTAGTGGAGGAGTGCCATCTACCATGTGGAAGAATTCAATACACTTGGAATTCTAGGGGACCACCCAAATCTCGATGGAGGTTGTAGGGTATCTGATGGAATAGAGATAGAATGTATAATAATGAATTTAATGATTGTAAAAATGTTATTAATGTAGTCTTTTTTGGATTCTTGACTATAGATGAATTTCATAATGTTCATAGAACTTTTTTCCTTATGAATAGACCTCTTTGTGCCCTTGAAAAATCAAATTCTCCAAAATTATCTAATGAAAATGCACTGCATTCTCCAAATTTTTCTTAGGTGACCTAATTTTCGAAGTTCTCTCTATTTTGTAGAAGATTTTTTTCATATAATAAAAATATTCTCACTCCCACATCTTTCTCATTCTCTCATAGGGATTCCAATTATTATTTATAAAGAACTAAGATCATCCATAAAAGTTATTTTTTCTAGTGATCCTCCCCATTATTCCTTCTTTCTTATAATTTTATTCACACTTCCATTTATGTTAGGAACATGGATTTATTTCAAAAATAGAAAAATTGAATGTTTTTTATTTTCTTTGATGTTTATAGCTTCAACCATTAAAAATATAGGGTCATTTGTATTCTATTTTCTTTCTAAAACCTTTAGAAACTTAGTTTGTTTTGGTATGTTGGTTAATTTTAATCCCAAGGGACTAATATAATAGACACTCAAGAAATTGGTATAGGAGGAAAATTGATTCATCAAATAAAATTAGCTATAATACTTTATCAAATACAATTATTTATTTTATTATTTATTTAGTTATTTATTATTTTAATTTTGATTATCATTTCATACTTCAATATCCTCAATCACTTATTTATAAAATCTATAAATCTTTCATGATTCTACTTTTATAAGTGTATTATTATTAAACTATTAATAATTTATTGATTTAATTAGAATTATTATTTTTAATATCTCCAATGATTTTAATAACCATAAATCAACTAAAATTGGTTTTTAGTCATTAAGACATTTTGTTGCTTCTTTTTGTTTTAAAGGGAAATTCACACCCACACACAAAAACACCTCTTAAATTTTAACTATAATTAATCCTGCATTTGATATCATATGGACCTAGAATTATTTTTTTCCTAGTTTTATTTGTCTTCAAAATCATCATAAACTTATTCTTTTTCCCAAAATATTTAACCTATTTTAAACAAAATCTTCTTTTACACTTGTATAATTCTCTTAGGCCTATTTGTTATACCATTTAGAATATATTTATGACCGGTTATAATCTAACTACTGAAGAAGAAGATAAATGGATCTATAATGACATTTCATCTTTTGAATCAAATAGAAAATAAATGAATTCATTTCATTGTGGTGTAGACCAACATGAAATTTATTGAATGTATATAAATATAAATAGATCAAGAAATATGAAAAATCATAGATATAACTCATTAATGAATTAATAATGTTAATGATAATAGATTAATATGTTTTGAAAATAAATCAAAATTTATGTACATCATAGGGAGTCTATTTCTTAAATGTTTACATGATTCATTATAATTTTTAACAATTAAAAGGCTCTTCATGATGATATTTCTATATAGAATTTATTAAATAAAATATTTTTGTTTTACTTAGAAATTGGGAACCCCAATTCACTACAATATATGAATAATAACTCATAAATAACATGGTGGAAAAGATATCATCATATCCTTCATGAATATGAGATAACATTGAAAAGGAAAACCAAAATAAATGATGTGTTTTCAAATAAAGTAGAAAAAAATTTATTTGAAGTCGATAAATGATAACTCATCTAAAAATTATTTCAATATACTTCATATTATCGAGAAGATGAATATAAAATGCCTTCCTGTTTCACCAAGAAGGAAAATCATGAAATGGACGTTACATCATTTTCAAAATTAAGTGCCACATGAATCATGATTATACCTTAAAAAACTACAAATAAAAGAAGAAATGTATGAAACAACTTATAATTCTAACATGGAGTGATATAGAATATACACTCTCACCATATGAATGAAATGATGAACATAAAAAATATATCATAGAATTTCTCAAGGATGTTGATGAAGATATTTATCATATTTCAAACACTCTGTCCCATTACACTTCATTATTTTTTAAATTATTCAACATATTATATAGATTAATATGATATTGTTTATGATATATAACAGCTTGAAAATTCTTTTGGTGATATGTTTTCAAAATTTAATTTTTTTAGTGTAATTATAATTTTCTTATTAATAAAAAAGTTCAATATTTAAAAGATAAATATATCCTGGTTTTAAAACTAAATGAATAACGAAATATTAAAATTTTGAATAAAAAATTAATGATCATAAAAAATAATATATCCCAAATTACCCATGGTGATCAATATCAAAATATTGTTTTCATATCTCGACGTGTTTTTCAACGATATTTAAGATTTTTTTCCAAGAAACTCTAGTTTTTATAAAAATTCTAAAAGTAATAATTTTTTAAAAGGGTATTACCAAAATATGTTTTGTAATTATTTTATGAGAGTTTGGAATCTTGTTATATAATGAAATTTTAGAATTATTTTTATTTGGTTGACCAAAGAGAATTCCTTTATTATATTATTTTTTCGAATGGTAATTATTGTTATAAATTTTTTTTATTCCAAATCCTTTATTAGCTAATATTAGGGGATCTATGTTATGGGTACCAAAGGATTTAGTCATTTAATCCATTACAGATTAATTTTTTAAGGGAAAATCCAATAATTCTCCTTGTTAAATGTATTTTAGGAGATTGGAGCACATTTGTGACGATTCTTATAAATTTAATCATCGTGAATAATTCAATGATGGACATGTCAATTTTGGAAATGATTCGAAAGGGAAAATCATTGTTACTAGTATAATGATTTTATCCAACCCCACATAAATTAAATATATTTTTAACTATTAATGGATGGAATTATAATTTTCAATAAATTAGTCAAATATATGGCGGCAGCTTCAAAATACATTTAGAAAATCATTTTTGTAAAAAATTTAATTCGAAATGAAATATTTTATTTACCATCTCCCCTATTAAAAATTTATATATAATAGATTTAAAATCACATTAATTTCAAAATGTTATGTTTTATGTGCATTAGGTAATTAATATCATATTTGATATTAGTAACTAGGTTATGGTAATATTCAATATCTTTTTATATCAACTTTAACCTACTAGTTAAATATGTACTATTATTTTCTTCTATAGATATATTATTTTGGGAATGTTTCCAACATGGAATGATACCCAAATATTCCTTAAAATATAACAAATAAATTTTCTTATACAAAAAACTTATTAATTTTTTACCTTTACCTTTTCAGAAAAACTAAAATTTTAGTATTAGAGATAAATATTACACCATTGTAATTATCAATAATTTTAATAGATTTAAAATGGTTATCATCTTAGATCATAAAAATGAGTCTTGTGAAGTCTTTATCAACTTTTCATAGAAATTTTCATATTAAAAAGGATAAAAACTCTCTTCCCTTATAATTGATCATTGGTGGTAATTTTATAAAAAATACATTGATGAGTTCTACGTTTCTCAAGGTTATGACCACTCTTTTTCCACTCTTAGAACACCTTGATGGAATGGGTTTATTGTTATATGAAGTAGGAACCTATATAAAATTTTAGGTAATCTCTTGAATGGTTTTAATTTACCTTAATTATTTGGGTCTGAATAATTCAATACCATTTGTTATATCCTTATCTATTTTCATATAATTACTATATTTTTAAAAAACATTTTTAAAAATTGGAAAGGAAAAGTTCAAAAATTATTCTTCTTTAATGTTTTTAGTTGTAAATGATTTATCATTATTACCATATATAGTTAAAGAATTTTAACCCCAAATCCTAGTAATGTGTTTTTCTTAGATACTCAAACCCATATAAATCCCAACGAGTCTTCAATAATAGGACCAGGACCCTAGAAGAGTCAATCCTCATCAAATTTGATGTGAATAGTCCAATACATAATCCTCACAGTGATGATGTTATTGAATAATATATTTTGACCTTACATAAACCTAAATATTCTAAAGTAATTAAATATTTTCAATAATATTCTTTCATTCAATTAATGGAGAAAACAATTGAATCCAAAACCACCCCTTGATATTTTTACTGGTTGATTACATTACAGAACTCAGACTAGATGGTCAGTCATAAATGAGATTGGAAACCATGATTTTATCTCCCACATTTAATATTTAAACCTTTACAATGATATTAATGATGATATTCATATACATTCCATTCCAGTGGAGTTGTAATATTTGAAAAGTAATAATGTTTGGACACATACAGAATGAACTGATAATAATCATATTATTGTCAACAAGATGACTCTTAAAAAAACATGATAAATTGAAATGTCACTCATAAAAAGGATCAAATTATTTATTATTTATATTTTTATGAGGAAGGTATTGACTATGGTGGGACCTTTTCATATTTTCTATATCTAGAATACATTAATTTTGTTTGGAATTCTCTACTCATTTTGATATTAAACTTTTTAAATGGATTACATAGAGATTTTATAAATGGTTTTATCTCAAAAATTTCATTATGGTTAAAATACATAGTTTACTAAATGCTAATATTTTAAATCATGTTTTCATTTTATCCAAATATCTTTAGGGTTTTAAACTAGACCTATAGGCTTGTTATGAAATATAAAAAAATCATTGAATCAAATGATTTCAAAATAGGAAAATTTGATTCACCTCTTTTTCTAATTTTTTTTCAAATTATTTATTTGTTGTTAATGTTTTTATTTATGAAGTCATATTAATCTGAAATAAATAAAATATTTTTCGAAATTATTTTTTGATTCAATGTATGAATAGATGGAAATGATTTTTATACGAGGACTCATATTCTTCCTTGGATTTCAAATATCCCAATCTAATGATGGAACTTGTCTAAAAAAATTAATACACTACTAAAATTTTAATGAAACATGGAATAGATCATAATAAGTAAATTATGACTCCTATGAGTATAAATTGTAAGCAAACATCAGATGAAGCTAGTAAACATGTTGATATCAATCTTTATTGATATATAATTGGAAGGGTACTTTACCTTACTGCGACCTGACAAAACATTATGATTTGTGTATGAATTTTTACTCATTTTCAATAAAATCCAATAAAATATCATTTAAATTTAGTAAAAATAATTAAACTATATTTATATGGGACTAAAAACCTGAATTATTTTATCCAAAGGAAATTTATTTTGAACATTATGGTTTTTTCGATGTAGATTTTTTTGGATAATGACATTTAATAAAATATACTAGTGGGAATTTATGTATAATAGGGAAATACCATTCAACATAGTGTATTTTGAATAAATAATCAATTTATATTTCTATAGTTGAAGTAGAATACATAGATATTTGTACTTTTTTCACCAAAACTACAAGGATGTATCATACTCTCTTATAATTTAGGCTAACATATAATCATTTCCTTATAAAATTTGAATAAAGTTGTGTGATTAGTACATCTATAAATCATATCCATTATTATCACACTAATCGCATCAATATGGGACGCCATTTTTTTGAGATCACAATCAAAAAACATGTATTTTTCTCCAATATGTTTCCAAAAAACCTTCAGTTTGTCGACATATTCTCTAAAAACATTCATCTTGATCTATTTGACATTATTTAAGGTGAGATGGGTATCTTTATCATGTGATAAATTTATTTTTACAATGAAATGAATTATATTTTTCCAATTTGTTTTAAAAAAATCAATTTTTATTGATTCAACAATTTCAAAATATAATATTTTCTTTCTTCCTAAATTTTTTTTCCAACATTCCTTAATTTTGGTAACGTAATGTGAGTGTGAAACACCAAATAAACAAATTATGTCTAGATATAAAAAATTGGACTTTTATTTGGTTTAGGTGTTCCTGTATTTTATTAACCCCAAAAGGGTTGGTTGTAATTTTAATCCAATATTCACCCTAGGAATGTATAGTTGTTATTTACAGCACATCCGATTGCACACTCTTGGGGATTTTCTTAAACTTAATTAAAATAATATTTACAATACCATAATCGTGTAATATATATTTTTGAATATTTTATTTCATTATTTAGTTTTTCTTATTTGTTACTCATAATTTCTTTTCATTACATTTTGGTTAGTTAATCTTATTAAAACTAAAATGGTCATTGGAGAGAAACTCATTTTCTAAAATTTATATTTAAATTTATATTTAAATCATCTAAATTTTTATTTTAAAGTTTTTTCAATTTTTTATTTCTATCTTATTTATATTTAAAATTAAATACAAAAATATTCATGGCATCATTAGCTTCATATAAAACATATATTTCTTAATATTTATTTTTTCGAATTTTTTAAAACCTTATTTTCAAATCTCTAGAAAGATAATTAATTATGATAATTTTTTTTAGATTTTATGTCTTTTATTATAAATTTGTCCATGAATAATATTTGATAATATAAAGGGTGGAGAAATATCTTAGGTAATTATAGAGAAAATTATAAAAATATCTGGTATTAAGTTTTACTCTATTGTTTTATGTTTTCTTTATGGTTATTTGATGTTTTTATTAGGGAAAAAATGTATAGAATCATGGGATATAAATGCTACATTATCTTATCAATATAATTTTATCATTTTTATAAAACATGTGTTGTATTATTTTTTTTGGAAAAGTATTTTTAGAAAATTATCATTCTTAAAAATAGTTTTTATAAAAACTATCTTGTTATACACCAAATATATTTAATTTTTATAAGGGTTTTGTGGTCATAAAAAGGGGTATATTTTTTTCCTTGTCACCATCTTTAAATATTAATTATTAAAATCAACACTTTTAATGGTATAATTTTTTCAATTCTGTGTTACATAGTTATAATTCCAAAAATATCATGTTTTAACCATTGAGTTATCATTGATGAAATATTGATAGTTTTAGTGAGCACTTAGTGTTAATTTACTAGTTCTTTTTAATGTAAGGAAGGAATATTTAAGTCCATATAGTACTTTAAGAACCAAATGGGCATTATATCTAGATGGTTCATAAATACCACCATAAATGTGGGGAAAAAATAATCCTCCCCATAAAACAGAATTCCACTAGCTAATCGGTGTAGGATCTATGAGAAACTGGTGTATTTAGATTGAAGTATTACATGATCTAGGTTTCCACCAACCAAATAGAAGAGTATAACCAATGATCCAATGGAATAAGGTAGTTTTTTGGTGGTTCTATATGGTCCACCAAGTACTAGGTAGAGGAAACCTAATATGTGATTGAATCTTAAGAACAAGTACAAGAATATATTTATTGACGATCAAAATACCTTTAATTTGGCCTTATTTAGCATAATAACCATAAAAGAATAATATAATATTCAAAAATAATTTTGATCTTATAAATATGCTTCCGAATGGACTTGGAAACTCAACCTATTCATAATTATCGAATTAAAATGTTCTAAGAAATAAAAATTTCTCTAATGTTATCTCGCTTCCATTTAGTAGAATGACCTTGTTGAAAAAAAATCCTATCACCCCTACATCTTGATCAATATCTAATAGTTTATCTTCTTATTCTTTAGGTATAATCATGACCATGTTAGAATAATTTTTCATCAAGAAGTACACATTCAGTTTCCTTATTCCTTGTATTTCAATTCTCACTACCTTTAAAGTGATTGACATATGTTTCATTATAAAACTCCTGAATAGAAATAGATTTATTTTCCTTAAGGTGTGATGATAATACCATTAAAAATATTGATTTAATTGTTTTCTATTTTATTATTGAAATTTAAAATCAAGGGTGATTTGGTATCTTAGCTACCATTACTGCCAATATATGATTTCAATAAATCATTAAGAAATTCTAGTAAGGGACATATGGGTTCATCAGTGAACATTAGCCAAAATCCATTATACATACATGTTATTTTTTGATTATTTATTGATTAATCTTTTTATTATCATTTTTGTTATACATTCATACATAAATATTCATGACAATTTATTTATTAAATCACTCATTCATGTATGATTCATCTTTTATAAACCTATAATTATTTAATTATTCTTATATTCTTAAATTACCTTTTCAATTGATATTTTTAAAGGCAATAATAATTTTCATTAAGATAAAACTCTACAATTATGTTTATATTTTTTGATTAGTTTAATTGCAACTTTTTCTTCAAAGTAATGTTCAACACACCCCCACCACTTTCCTTTTTACTGTACTCAAACCCATAGGACCCTACTATTAGGATACTTGTGAAACCTCTCCTAGCTAATGTTACCCATCTTAGTTACCCAATATCAACCATCATATCATATATGGCATAGATTGAGAATATATTTTCTTCTAAATGTTTCAAGGATCCATATATGGTCCATCACTATAGTCTAAACCCCAATACACACCTTCAGTAGAGTCACCTTCCTTGTAAAAAAACTACAGTCAAACTATATATAAACCCAACATGTATCATTCCTACTCCAAGAGAGGATATGTGCCTCCTCATAGGTGCAATCCCATGGTCTTCCTAAAATATATATATTATTCATGAGTCTAATAATCCTTTTTTTCTTATCAATGGACAGGTGGTGTTGGCACACATATAGACCACCTACATTGTGTACACATGAAAACCCAACATGATATAATCCATCTTTCGGTTTGAATAGAGATTGAACAATAATATGAAGTAATGACCAAAACATTCCCTTGCTCGAGTCACCTACCAGGTCGAGTTCCTCTTGGAAACCAACAAAAAAGATCAAACTCTTCCCCAATGGTTTATATTCCCCATTAGTCATAATTTTTTTATGTGGTAAATTCCATATGATTCAATCTTCTTTAATGGGATATATTATCCATGATAAAATCTCTATCACTATTCTATTTACCCTTTGATTAAACCCATTAAATTTCTCTTCTGAAAATCAACATGAGGGGTGATCCAAAAAAGGAAACCCATTCATAAGACCCAATTTCTTTTCTATTCTTGATTTTTTTACAACACAAACATCAAAACCTCCTGATTTTAAACTTTATAGACTAGTAATAACAAAATAATAATCAAACTATAAATCACAAAAGACCTAGTATTTGCTTGAATTTATTCATAATTTATTGGATAACTCAATGATCTTCAATTCAAATACATCACAGCTCATAGACACTCTACCTTGTTGGAGACTTCACCTAGTCTTACTTATATGACCTTAAAGGACACCAAATGGTACTTATCAATATGAACATAAAATGTATCCCATGATAGATTAAGTGGAATTATACTATGTGGGTTCTTATTACATTTTTGTTTTATGTTTTATTCTCCTATCACGGGGCCAATCCATCTTCCCAAACATGTACCACTTCCCAATATAGTGATAAATTACAATGACACCAACTTTGAAGAATATAACTATAGTAAAATCACTAATTAATAGAAATTTATGTTAAATATGATACATATATATATATATATATATATTCACATATAGCAATGGATTGGATCAGTTGTAGCAACAGTAATAACTTGTTATATTACAATTACTTTGATGTTTCCATGATTACATATTAAATTTTTGTGAGATCCCAGGAGAAAGTAATAATTTCCCCCAAACGGGTTTGTATGAGTCTAAACTCAAATACACTTATCTTATTTGCAATTTAATGCCTTCCATGCGAAATTTATATGAAAGCCATTGATTGGAAAACATGAATATACTAACTTAGTAAACATTATTTCAACTCTAAGGGCCCATCGAAATTAGAATTTTGAATGAAACATGAAATCACAATACTTTAACAAAAAATGCTAGAGTAACATCATCTTTCAATAATGAAACTTTAAAATGGGTGTTGGGGTTTACATGAAATATAAACTTTATACAAACATGAGTTATTTACCCCAAATAGAGATATATCAACCCTGATTCTACTTGTGATGTTGCATTGATGCGTTTCCTGATTGTGGTTATTTCCTCCTTCAAGACTTCTATTAAATGGAACCTATGAATTTGTCATATATCTTCATGTTCCTAGGTAAATCTTGTAATATCCATAGCTCATGTTATTTCATAGTGTACAATCATCCAATGTTCTCAACCCATGCATGAGTTTCAGTGAATTTTGTGGATCTATAAACATGAAGAACATTATAAATGACTGAATGCATCCTTCACCAGAATGTTGATCACTTTAGTTTAAGTGTAGCACTTCAATAGATAAGTAGAAAAATTGGATTTAGTGTGTGAAATACTCAAAAAGATGAATCCTTGGTGTCAAATAATCAACAATGGGTCGAAACAACATACACGACCTTGTTGGACACCTCTAATCACATTAGAAGTGTATCCTCAGAACACTACAACCCATACCTCTCTAAATGTAGGGTGGTAGAATAGGGAATCAATGTTAGAAATAACTAAATTTTTAATCTTTCTAGGATGGATTCAACCATCCATCACCATCACACTATGTCTCTAGATCCTCATGAGTAGGATGATGAGAGCATCATAGGATCCCAATACACATATTCTAGACTAGAAAATATAGGATGAGGGCCTGTCGAGAAAAGATGGCTATGGAGGTCAAGGGGAGGGATTACATCCCCCCTCCAATTATAATTTAAGAGTAGGATTATATACCCAGTACCATCAACACAAAATAGAACGCTTACATCCACATTCCCATCCATGAAGCCTACTGACATATTTTAGTGGAAACCATGGAGTATACTTATATCGCATCAAACTTTCATGAAGATCATTTGAATATATTAGTGAAATTTACTATTATATAGTATAATCTTATTCTTGAACAATGAAAAATATAATAGGTATATATATTCTAATGGAAACAATATATTGGGCTGACATCCATGCTCTGACTTATATATATTATGGCTATATTTTGGGGACAGTGTAGAAGAAATCTCATATCACTATACACATTGATGAATCCCATCAGTATATCTCAATGAAATCCACATATCTAGATCATATTGTTTCACAGTATAAATCCAATCATCGATATATTCCATCTATTACCCAATATTAGCATTGTATCCCAACTCCAATTTATAATTTCCACCTATATATTTATATGATAATAGGGGATTCATTAAGAGGGCTATTTCTAATTAGGGTTACTACACATAGAAAGCTACACCAATTATGATTGATGTTCCAAATCTATTCTTGGGATGGGGGAAGTATGGGAAAACGTCACCCAATGGGGCATATACTATCCATGAGAAAAACGTTATCCTTTACCAAGTATTTGATAATATTATAGAGTGTCTCAAATACATATCGATAGTATCCCAAGAATATTTTTGATCCTCATCTATAGAATATAGAAAATATATCCATAGAGGTTTTTCTTATTATACTATGATCACCAATCCTAGAGAGACTACCCCGAGTTTCTACCACATGGGTCATCCCTTTATAAATATGAATATCAACCATGAAGGTCATTCTCAAGGCATGGGTCATGAGTGTCTTCCCCACATCATAAAGATCAACTATAAAGTATGTTCATATCTTGAAAATTAATTAATATCTTCTAAACATGGAGGCATTCCGTATGAATATAATTCCAAGAACCCCACATGTCCCACTCCTGATATAATTTCTAGAGTTCCTCCTCATGATAAAGAAAATAGAATAAGTGTAGGTCCTCTTTAATTTTATCAACATGTAGGTCCTAGATAAGATGAATTAGTTTAGACTATTCCATAAAACTCAGATTCAGTCAAGAATAAAAGATTAGATACACCATGATCCTCATACCTGATTGGTCATATCTCATCCCAATCAAAAGATATTACGGGGTAACGACTAGATTCTACAGCTACCCTCAATTTCTCACCCATTTATGAAACTGAGGATATTCTAAATGATCATGATCTTCCTTACATAGATGGGGAGAAACAAATTTTATTGTCATAAAAAGTCAAGGATCCCCTCACAATGGTTAAGTGTAATGGAACTGTTTTGTGGATAATATTACAGAAGGATTGGATGTTAGATATGTTCTGGACTATCACCTATACTTTAGCTGACATTCTAACCACATTGAAAAAAGAGTAACCTACATTCATCACATCTTCTACGTGAATCTCTACCATATTAAGAATAAATATATATATATATTATAGGGAGTAAGCTAAAAACGTAATTTGATAGGTGATATATGTTTTTGATTTCACTTAACATACTTTTATGTGGACCAAAACCCTATGGAAATGAAACAATGTGAGTGCCTATAATGCGAATATATGAGTAGTACAAAGGTACTCCATATTATAGAAACTGATAACACACATGATGTAAATATTAAAGGGTGTGGTGAATATGATGCTCTAAATTTAAAAAAACTTTTTATCTAATAAATATAGTATGGGGAAAATATATTCAAATTTCATCACTTCAGGCCAAGTCGCATGAACCGAGTTTATATATACCAATTGGTCTGTCTAGTGAAATTATTCCATTTATAAGGCCTAAAATTGGTAAACTAGTTAGGGAGAGATATTTAAAAACTCAAAAATAAATCCACCAATAAATTCATGAAGAACAACTATTTTAGTAAAACAAATCACACAACTTTAATGCATATATTTGTGGTAAAAAGAACCCATCCAAAACAAGTAATATATTTATGTCATGTTTGAGTAGAGGCCTGAAAAATTAAGAATATTTTGGAAGTAGATCTCTTAATAGAATTATATGAGGAACCCAAGACTATAAAAATGATGTAATATTTTAAAACACTTATGCATATGATTATCAAATGAATAGTGGGGCTAGAACATCATGTTAGTAAAACAATATCATCCTAATCCCATAGAGTTGGAGGCATTATTACCGTTCCTATACAAGAGTTAGTATTTTCCAAACTGAGAGGATAATTATGAGAGGTTCCTGTATAGTTCCTTACACTATATAATCATTCCTATTTTTTGGACTGAAATCGATGAATGCTATTGGATAATCCCTCCAGATCATTATATATAAGACACTTCCTTGAGAACTTTAGGGTAAAAGGTAATGACTCATAATATCCACAAGATAAATCAGTCCATTATGAAGGTGTTATTCAAAGAGGACTATGATCTATCCTTCAAGTGACATTTGGGGGATAATAAATTTATATATAAATCTACTGAGGATTTGATTTACATTTTTTCTCTACATCAGGGGATATTTGTATTTTCATCTCTACATATGACACTGAGAATCACACTAAAAGAGAAGCATGTGATAAATATAAATATATTTGATATGTGTTTCAAAATAATGTATATGAAGAATGTGTTCATATGAAACATCAGAGTATGGTAGATCCTCCGAATGTATTGTTTCCAAATGGTAATAAAGACTCAAACAATAATAAAGGGAAACACATGGATATATCTCACTCAACACATATTGAAAAGAAAACGACTTTCTACGATGGAAAGGATCACTAAAAATGAAATAAATTTAAAAAATTTAATTCATAAAAACATGATTTAAATAGAAGAAATATTACTAATACGTACATCTCACTTAATTATGTAAATATATTTCCTCTAGAAGAACACCCTTGGAAAGAGGAAATTCTCATCCAATGAGAGAACAATAAAAACACCCATCCAAAATTGTACAATTTTTTTTAACTTACATCAATGTCTAATGATAATATGGAATTCCCTACCTTATAATAATAACCTGCATAATTTCACGTTATCTACCATATAATGATTCGATTTTAACTTCAATAGTAAGAACATGTGAGATGAACATATCCAACTCCTCCAACAATCTCTTATTAAGGGTTGATATAGGAAATTGTTATTTTGGAACTCCTATATTCCATAATGTCTCTTGTTAGTTGATTGTAAATGATTGAATATTTTCCCCTACTAGTATAGATGGGAAGACATTCATACCCCAAATGGGCTTATTTTTCTCCAACCCACCTAAATATTGGAACCCCACATTGACAATATTCAAAGGCAGGAAAAATCCATAGTAAAATATCACACACTTTACCACCCATTTTACCCCATAATGAGAACTATATAGAAAAAATTAGAAGAGAAGATCTAGTGATTCCTACATAACAAAGAGGGACCAATATTTTTCAAGTATAGAAACCTTCTATGTGGGTCTATTACTAACCGAGAAGAACACGGATGATATGCCCTCTACCATTTTATATCTAAAACAAAGAATATAATAATATTTTATCTCTTAAATAGATAAAAATGTGAATACAATATGGGATTGAAGATTATTTCGAGATGAACGTCTAAATCTAATCCCTGAACATACATATTCCTCAAGAGTAGATATTAGATATTTTCATTGAGAATATATAGGATATGCTATAAGAACTAAAAATCCACATTACCTAACATACTAGTTTTCAAGGGTTTCAAATAGTCACACAATTACTGGATGACTTGATTAATTTCCATAGGTCTAATTCTTGGTGAATAATATTAGTAGAAGGAATGAAATATGGTAGAACAGAGACCACAACCATGTTACTTAATCTTGAACCTGTGTGAGATCTGGTTCCCAATCCTATAATATATTGTATGGATACCCCTAATAGGAAATGATATCCATATAAATACCCTCCCAAAGTTGGAACTATAGATCAACCTCTATTGAAATTCCAAAATAAAAAGAATAAAAAATTACTATAAAATGGGACGGTTCTGGGTTTTTTCATCACATCACTATAACAGAACTTGATCAAGTAGTCAAAGGTAAAAATACCCAATAATGTTTGACTCAATAATTTCCCTGATTATTTCCCTTTAAAATTTTTACTAGTGAAAAATATACTAGATTGATTCATCTTCAAGAACATACACCAGAATATGGTTGAATTCAAATATATCAATTTGGGTAAAAAATTATCATAGGGGAGAAATGTTTTTTCTTCTCCAATATAGGAATGAAGAAATGGGTTTGAATTATAAATAAAACAAGTATAAATTTTATGAATAATGACCATGAAATTGGTTATGTGGGTACATTCTATACTCATGATACAAATGAATCAATCAGGAGTGACCATAGTTTTCCCATTAGTACCTAAGGTGATATTTTCTTCTATGATTCAACACAACCAATGTCAACTAAAAAAGGTGAAGGAAGAAGATACCTTATCGATTACTAAGTCAGTATATACTCTTCAAGACATCTTACCACATTAATGGAGAGAATGAGAACCATTCCAACAGATAAAACAATGGGAACTACCTCAACAAAATGGATTCTCCTCGGATGTTGAGTCTCATTATGGTTTTATTATTATCACCCACATGGGAAAGCCCTTTGATGATGAGGTGGATTAATGCACCCAATTTTCTTATAAATAATGTGGTAATTAGTGAAAATTTATGTAACACCCCAATATTCTGTGGTATGTGTCTCTTTTAATAATGAAATTGCTTGCATTATATGAAACTTCGATTTCTAGCAGACCATGAATAATCAAACTAGTCGTTATGAATAATAAAACCAACTTTTTGAAATGTTGTAAATTTTAAAATGGACTTCATTTTTGGATTCAGAATATCAAAATAATCATAGGGTTGTTTTTTGTAATTTTTTTTAAAACATTAAATTTTTTAATGAATAGTGAAAAACACTTCATTATTGCTTAAAACCTACTTTTTATGTAAATAATTATTTATTTTATTTAAATTTATTTTAGGTCAAAATAGATTAAAAAATCAATATTAGTTCAAATTAATTCATTGGAGTCATTTTATAATAAGTCTATATATATAAATTTTTATTGAACTATTTAATGTCTTTTACCCACCTTCTAGGCACATTTCAAATTTTCATAAATGGTATTTTTACCTCTTTTGTGAATTGAATTTCAAAAATATGAGAGACATGGTTGACATAATTAAGTAAAATTTAGTTTAATAGTATGAAAGTAATTTTTGGTGAATAGTAACTTTTGAATTTTATTTACCACGGTTAAAAGTAAATATAGTAATTTAATGTAAAAATGATATTATAATTACCCTAACACATTTAATAATTTTATTGGATAACTGTTTTTGGAAAAAAATAAACCTTTCGAATAAAATATGATCCTCTTTGATCCACTTGGATTAGATTAGGATATTTATTATAATTTTATTTAAAGAAGAGTTAAAAGTGTTAAATTCAAATTTTCATAACTAAAAAAATTTTAATATAGGGTTATACATAAGATATATTTGACTAAAAATATTCATTAAAATGATAAAAATATTTCATACATAATGGTAATTTATTTATAATTTTTAGTCATTAAATAATTAAACATATTTATGAAACAATGATGATGTAGTAATTACTCTATTAATGAATGATAAAAATAAGTGATATTATAAATATAAAAATAAATGTGAATCGATACTTTTGGTTCATTAAAATACTTTTTAGGGTCAATATGAAATGTTATGATTTATTCAAATTAATTTTTTTTAAGTAATCGCATTTTTTTTACCTTTACAAAAGCCAAATACCAAATAGTGTCAAAATTGACATACATGAGTTTTTAAAACAAATATTATATTCTTAATTGATCTAATATTTATAAAAATATATGGTTCGGAAAAAGGACATAGATAAGGTCAGAAATGTCAATAATGAAATACTTTGGGTTCTCTTGGATTTTTATTCTTAGTTTATTAAAAAAAATTATAATAATACAAGATTACGTTGTAAAAGTAAAACTATTTAGCTAAGAGTTAAATCTAAAAGATAAGGTTAATATGGAAACCTAAACAAATATAAATCCAATTTGTTATATTTTTTCAACCCAGACCCAACTTATCCTTGAAATAAACTCTTTTTAAGCCATTATAAATCGAATATGATTGTATAATAAATTAATATTTCAAGATTTTACTAAAGTGACCTCACCTCTCTTATTAAAGGGTACTTACCATTCTCTCTAAATCACACCTCCACATGTATTTGGATCAGCCACAACCTAAACAAATATCATTCCAACTACCCTAACTTCATACTAAAGGCCATAATTTGATCATAATTCCAACTTAATGAGCTCTTATGGTCAAATAAAAATGAAGCACCTGAAGAAGAGGTAATTATTTCATCACCACATTCAATGTTGTATTCTTCTTCATCTTCCTCTTTCTTTGTTGTTTCAATAAAATAATAATAACTCCAACACCTTCTATATACTATGATATTATTATAATTATGGTACCACCATATTCATTATTCTATCCATCTTATAAATGATAATGTCATCATACATGCGTACGTACGGTTTGCCATCTCAATGTCGTGGTCTAGTTTGTTTTTCAACACTTCATTATTTTGATGGGTATAATAATGAGTATAATTGATTTTAATAATAAATATAACTTGTTATTTATTTTTTATAGGTAATATACCATCCAATTTAATACAATATCACCAACAATAGAATGATAATATCGTTCGTGCGTACGTATAGATTACCATCTCCACGAACGCGACGAGATTCATTCACCATCGTAACCATTCAAAAATAATTTTTATTTTATGATCTAAAAAAATTATAAGAACATAATATCATATTGGATATGAATAAAATACGTCCTATCCATAACAATAATGACTTATGTAACAAATCATATAAAGGAAAATGAATCAATTATCACCCGAAATAATGATACTAATGAAATATCATTAAAAAAGAAGCATTAGAAGATCATATATGAAATAATATTTATTTAATTGGTTATTTTATAATTTAATAAATATGAATTTACCATTATAAAGGAGGTTTACCTACCCTCTACTAGGGAAAAGTACAAGGTAATGGTTAATTTTACAATCTATTTATTATCCGAGGTTGTTTATACATGTATCTACTGTGGCCTCTTTATCATCCACAACTGTGTTTCTTAAAAATTAATTTCAATATTTTTTAAATATTTACTATACTATGGGTTAAAGTAATTTATAACCTTTTTTTTAATTTTTATAAAATTGTTTGAAAGGAATCTTTCTGTCACATTCAAAATAAGGTACTTTATGAAATTTTCGACAAACAATACAAATAATGTTTTTTTTCTTATACGGAATGTGTATCTATTTTCCACCATTATAAAACCTTAAATGGTTCCCTTAACATCTTATAATAATATTTTCAATATAAATTTTCTCTTTTACAATGATACGACTTTTAAATTTTTTTCAAAATATAAATATATGTTTTTCAAAAATAGTTTTTATTTCATCTTTGTTAACATCCTTTGATGGATATTACACTTGTTTGAAGTAGATTTATTATCATACAATCTTCCATATTGTATTGAAGGTTTTGTGATATGTTTTACTATGGATGAGTTAGTTTTATACCTTTAATTATTTATGGGTAATGTATTAACATTTTTTATTCCAGTTTTAATACGAATGTTTATGTTATGTTTAAAACTTTTCATATGATAAATGATTTGGACTTAGTATGTGACGGGTGGAGCCCACTATAGATCCTGAATGCATTGGTAAGTCTCATGAGACATATTAGTGTCTTGGAACAAGGCCTTTACAAAATCTTATTTTTAGTCATGGCATGAGGCCTTGACTATGTGGTTATGATGTCCAGCATTATGAATTCCATCATTTTGAAATTATCTATTGACATTACATGTGATTATTCGACTAGTATAATATCCATGTGAATAAGTAAATGGAATTATTTGACTTATATTTTCCATATTATGATGATGTTTAAGTATAAAAAGATTTTTTTTAGTCTTATACATTGCCTCAAATGGCTATTCTTCTTTATGATAGATTCTACTATACCGTTATCCTTACTGAGAATCTGAGCTCTCCCCTTATGTTTTAGTTTTCCTATTATATAAAGAAGTATATTATGAATAACCTATAAGAATAGGCAATGGGATATGATTGTGTTCAATGGGGACAAAATGTTGGTGTTCTTCAATTTCATAATGTAATGTAAAACTTATGAATGTATATAGTAATTCCAAGGATACTAAACCAGTCGGTTTTTTTAGACTTGATATCTATGATCACTGAAATATTATGTAATAATGAACCGAAACTATGTAACTAGGGTTGGGGCATTATAGTTAGTATCAAAGGGAGGTTTAGTAGAAACCTTGGAAACTAGATATAGAGAAACTATAATTAGAGATCATTACCCTAAGATATACTTTAAGGATTAGTATATAAGACATTCCTAGAATTTTGGTAATGTAGAGATTTTCTTAATTTTCCAAGAAATATATCATTATCTGGATAAGATCAGTTAGAGGTGGCTTTGGCGCAGATGTACCAAGAAGTGAAAACTCTAACGTAGAGTTTTGGTCTTGTCTTGGGGTATCCTGATACATGACAATGGGCACTGTTTCACTCTTGGTTTCGACACTCTGGGGGGATATGCTTAGGAAAATTCACATTTTATTTACATACCATTATAATGAATTTATTATTAAATACCTCCTCAAAGAAAACATTTTTTAGGATTAGGGATTATTTGCATAAACTGTTCAATTTATGTTTCGTATTTTACTTTTTTGTAATTGTGTATTGCGATTCCTAAAATAATATAGTGTATGTAATTGTTTAGAAATGACACCAAGTTGAATGAATTGAAACCATATCAATGCACATAATCCATGTAGGGATTTCTCTCCAACTGAAAATAATTATAGTGGAGGTAGTGATGCGACTATTTCTGAACAACTTATAACCATACTAGGAAAAGTATCTTAAGTTATTAATAATAACCATACCCATATAGAGAACCCCGATCCACAATTCGGATGATCATTGTTAAACCACTTCATGAGGTAACATCAAAAAACATTCAATGGGAATGAAAATCTATTGGTAGATGAGAAATAGATATGTTCCTTAGAGAAACATTTCATGCATTTGGGAGTAGTGAAAGGGAAAACATGTCATGGATGTTTATTGCCCCACAAGAGATGCAGATCAATGGTGGTCATTAATTAAATACATAAAAAGAGGATGAATAAGTATCAAATATGGAATGGAAGGAGTTTAAAGATATTTTCATCGAAAAATACTTTCTTCATGACCATTGAGCAGATATGGAATGAAAAATTCTTAGTCTGAGGAAAAAGGAGGATGAGAATGTCTCAAAGTATAAGGCTAACTTTATAAGGATAGCATGGAATGAAGAGGATTATATATGTAACTCAGAGAGTATTATTGATTGATTCTTTGATTGGTTAAACCCATATATCGATTGAGCATTATTCTCATAATCCTTCTCATTATATGTAAATATGGTCTCATGTGATATCAATAAAGGAATTTCCTAAGTCTTACTCATTTAAAGAAAAGAAAGAGAATAAGAGATCTCATGATCACTTTGTAAATGGAAATAAGGGGAATAAAGGAAAAGTTGAATTTCTTTTCTGTAATAAATGTGGGAAGAAACTCCCTGGTACTTGCCTGAAGGGAATGTGAGTCAGTTACATGTGTGGTGAAAAAGGCCACCATGCTCTTGATTACAAGAGGAATAAAGTGGATGTCAATGTTGAATGATACAATTGTAGAGAAATGGTGCATTATGCAAATGAATATTCTATGTGTCAATGAAACTTACCCTAGAAAGGGCCAAGGGAGAAATTCCATGTTTATGTGATCACTACTATTAAGGTTGAAACTCCCAATGACGTGGTTGAAGGTAATTTAATAGTTTCCTCAAATTTATCAAATTCTTTATTTGATTCTAGATCATCACATTATTTCATATCTTCCCAGTTTTCTAAAAAAACTTTATATTTCCAATTTTATTTAACAAGGGCGTTGTTAGTCAAAACTGCTAAGGGAAGTTTCATTAAAAAAAATTCGTCAATCATTTCTCATATTGGAATATTAAAATTATGTATCTGATGATCACATCATTATACCCATGATTAAATTTGATATAATTCTTAGTATGGATTTTCTTTCAGACCATGATGTGAAATTTTTTTTTAAAAATATTATGGTTACAATTTTCAATAATGATAAGGAGTACCTTATCATTAAAGAAGAAACATTTCCATCTGATTCATATCTCGATCCACTCCCTGTAATTCTACTAAATTCAATTATTTGGGAGGCAGAGAATGAAAAAACTATGGGTGGGGAAAGTAATGATCAAATAAAGGATGTAAATTATGTGAAAGAATATGATGATTTTTTTCTAGAGGATTTACCTTAACATCCCTTAGAACAAGAAATTTAATTTTTCATTGTTTTATTTCCTGGTTCAGGGATTATATCAAAGAACCCTTATAGAATTGACACTGTGGAATTAGTGGAACTAAAAAAACAACTTGAGTAATTTAGTAATAAATGATTTATTCACCCTAGTGTTTCTCCATGGGGAGCCCATGTTATTTTTGTTAAGAAGAAAGATGGATCCATGAGGTAGTGCATTGACTACAGGGAGAACAATGATCTAAAAATAATGAAAAATTATCCCCTTCATCACATTGATGATTTATTCAATCAACATCAAAGAGGTTAATATTTTTCAAAGATTGATCTTCGATCAAGATATCATCTATTGTGTGTGAAGAAAAAAGACATTCTAACGATAGCATTTTGTACTAGGTATGTGCATTACAAATTTATAGTAATTCCTTTTGGACCAACTAATTCACCTTTTGACATCATGGATCTAATGAATATAGTTTTCATGGAATACCTTGATGACATTGTAGTGGTATTTATTGATGATATCTTGGTATAATCCAAAAGCTACGATGATCATGAAAATCACTTGTGCACTATTCTAAAGACTCATAGAAGAAATGAATTATATGGGAAGCTTAGAATGTGTGAATTCTAGATTTAAGATATTTATTTTGTAGTCCATATTGTCTCTAAGGATGGAATCACAATTAATCCTTCTAAGATAAGAGCAGTACATGAATACGCAACACCAACGAGTATAACTGAGGTATAGAGTTTAATTGGATTAGAAGGTTATTATCGGCATTTCATCCAGAATTTTGCTCGATTAGTTAAGCCATTAATCATGTTCATGTGTAAAGGGGTTAAATTTGGTTGGAAAAATAGTGCGAAAAATGTTTTCAAGAACTGAATAAAAGATTATTCAATTCTATTATCTTGACTCTACCATCGAGGAATGATGGGTTTGTTATTTATAGTGATCATCAAAGAAAATACTTGGTTGATTCATTATGTAGAATGGTAGAGTTATTTCTAATTCATCATGACATCTAAAAATTCATGAACAAAACTATTCTACTCATGATCTTGAGTTACCAGTTGTAATATTTTCTCTAAAGATATGGAGACACTATCTCTATGGTGAAAAATGTGAGATATAGAGTGATCAAAAGAGTTTGAAGTATATTTTATCATAGAAAGAACTAAACATGAGGCAAAGACGAGGGCTTGAACATATCAAATATTATGATTTCACTATACACTACTACACGAGGAAGACAAATATGGTTGAATATGATTCGAGCAGAAAGGACCATAGAGTTTTGAACAAGATTAGAGTTGAAAGAGATCCAATGTTCATGGATCCTATAAAGATGGATATGGGAATAATCCTAGAATGTGAAACATAAATTCTTTTTAAAATTGTTTCCAATCCATATTTACTAGAAAGGATAAAAAGTTCACAGACTAATTTTGAGGAGTTTCAAAATAAAATTAAATATGTGAATGATGAGAGATTGATTAACTTTATATATGAAGATGGAATTTTGAAATTTGGGAAGAGACTTTGTGTTCCAGACATACCTGATCAATAAAAGGGATTTTTTGGATGATTCTCGTAGCTCCAATTTCTCTACAGACCCTGGTAGCACTATGATGTATAGATATTGGAAGGAACATTTTGGGTGGGACATCATGAAGATGGATATTACTGATTATGTGTCTAGATGTATGGTTTTTCAATAGGTAAAGGCTAGAAGAGTTATGCATCATCTTACCCTAGCAGTGTAGAAATGGGATGATATTATGATAGACATTGTCATGGGCAACCAAATAATTCTAGAAGGAATGATGCAATATGGGTCATTGTTGATCGCCTTACAGATAGTACCTTTTCGTACTATAGGAGATGATTTACCACTAGAACATTTAGAAAGACTATATATTAATGAAATTTTAAACCTTCATGGAGTACCCCTATCGATTGTTTCTGATCGTGACCCCTGTTTTACATCAAGATTCTTGAAAAGTCATCACAAGGCCCTAGATACTGAACTTTGTTTCAGCACTGCCTACCACAATCAAACTGATGGACAGTAAAAACACTCTATTCAAACCTGAGAAGACATGTTGAGATCTTTCTCACATGACTTTTAAGGTATGTAGGATCAATATTTACCTCTTGTATAATTTTCCTATCAAAATATCTTCCATTCAAGTATTTAACTGGAACCATATGAATCATTATATGGAAAAATATTTTGGACACCAACTTGTTGGGATGTTGTAGGTGAAAGAGAACTCATAGGCCCAGAACATGTTGAGAAAACAATGTAAAATGTGAAGATTATCCAATCCCACATCAAAGAAGCTCAATGTAGGAAAAATAACTATGCTGATAACTGATGGAAGGATTTGGAATTTCATGTAGTAGGTAATGTTTTCTTGAAAGTATCTCAATGGAAGGGTGTTGTACGAATTGGAGTTGTAGCTTACCATTTGGAAATACCTCCAAGTCCCTCCAATGTTCATGATGTGTTCCACATATCACTATTAAGAAAATACATGTCTATCCCAATGAATGTACTCAAATGCAAAGAAATAGAATAGGAACCAGATCTGTCTTATTGTGAAGAGTCTGTCAAGATTCTTGAAACTAGAGAACAACTGTTGAGAAACCGGATGACTCGTATGCTAAGAATTCTATGGAGAAACTATTAGATGTAAGAGGTAATGTGTGAACCCAATTAACATATGATGAAGAACCACCAAAATCATTTTTTGTAGTAGTATTCTAGAAATTTCAAGTACAATATTATTTTACGAAGGGAAGAATGTGACAACCCAAGATTCGATAGTTTGTTTCTCTTTGAATAATGCAATATCTTGCACTTTATGCAACTTCGAGTTCTAGTGCACCATGACTAATAAAACTAGCGATTATGAATAGTAATACACACATTTTGAAATTTTATTAATCATAAAATGGAATTCATATTTGGAATCGGAATATGAAAAATAGATTATGGTGAATTTTTGGTATTTTTTAGAAAACATTCAATTTTTAAGGAATAGTGAATAAAACTTCGCTATTTTTTAAGAACTACTTTTAATTTAAATTATTATTTATTTTAGGTTGAAATAGATACATAATACCAATATTATTTCAATGTAATTTATTGGAGTCATTTTATAATCAGATTTGATATATAAAATTTTATTGAACTTTTGAATGCCTTTTACCCTCATTTTAGGCACATTTGAAAATTTGCATAAAACATAATTTTACCACCTATGTTAATTGAATTTCAAAAATCTGATAGACATGATTGATATTATTAAGTAAAATTTGGTTCAATGGGATGAAAATAATTTTTCTTGAATAGTATATTTTGCATTTTATTTACCAGAGTTAAAAGTAAATAGGGTATTTAAAGGTAAAAATGATATTATAATTACCCTAAAACAAGTTCTAATTCTATTGGTTAGGTTTATTTTGACAAAAATCAACCATAGGAATAAAATATGATCCTCTTTGATTTACTTGGATTAGATTAGGACATTTATTATGATATTATTTAAAGAATAGTTAAAAGTATTCAATTACAATTTCCATATTTAAAACATTTTAATGTAGGGTTGTACATAAGATAAATTCAACTATAAGTATTCATTATAAATATAAAAATATTCCCTACATAATGGTATTTTATTTATAAATTGTAGACATTAAATAATTAAATTTATTTATGACATAATAAAGATACAGTAATTTCCTTGTTAATTTAAGATAAAAATAATTGATATTTAAAATAGTAAAATAAATGTAAATTGATACTTTTGATGAATTAAACTAATTTTAGTGGTTAATATTACATTTTAGGATTGATTTAATTTATTGTTTTATAAGTAATCAATTTTTTTAACTTTCACAAAAACCAAATACTAAATAGTGTCAAAATTGACAGAAATAAGTTTTTGAAACAAATACTATATTATTAATTGATATAATATTCATAAAAATAAATGGTTTGGAAAAAGGACTTATATATGTTTATATATGTCAATATTGAACCAACTGGGGTTCTATTGGTTTTTTATTGAATGTTTATTAACCATTTATTAAAATAATACAAGAATACAAGGTAAAAGTTAATCTATTTAAATAAGAGTTAAATCTAAAAGATATGGTTAATATGGTGACCTAAACCTCTCTAAAACCTATTGTTTTAGAGGTTATCAAGACAGACCCACCGTATCCTCTAAATAAATATTTTTAAGGCCATTATAATCCAAATATGATTTTATAAGAAATTAATATATCATGCTTTTCCTAAATTGACTGACACCTCGCTTATAAAAGGGTACTTCCCCTTCTCTCAAATTCACACCTCCAAATCCATTTGGATAGACAAAAACCTACTCAAATAACCTCTCAACTAAACTCACTCCACCATATAGTCCTTACATTGATCATAAATTCAATCTATGGAGGCCTTTTGATCAAATCAAAAAGAATCACCCGAAGAAGAGGTAATTACTTCATCACCTCTTTCATTGTTCTTTTCTTATTACACATCATATTTAATTTTTGTTTCTATAACAAAATAATAACTCAAATAACTTATACATATATAAATGTTATTATGAATATGGTACAACCATATTCATTATTCTATCCATCCAATAAATGAAAAAGTCACCATACATGCATACATACGGCTTACCGTCTCAACGTCATGGTGCAGTTTTTTATTCAACACTTCATTATTTTTATGGGTATAATAATGATTAAAATTTATGTAAATAATAATTATAAAATGTTAATGATTCTATATATTTAATATAACATCCAATTACATATTATTTTTCCATCAATATAATGATATTGTCACTCGTGTGTATGTGTGGATTACCGTCACCACGAACACGATTAGATTCATCCCCCATCGTTACCATTCAAGAATAATTTTTATTATATGATTTGAACTAATGTTTATGAAAATAATATCATTATAGATATGAATAAAATATATCTTTTCCCTAAAATATTATGACTTATGTAACAAAACATATAATGTGAAACAAATCAGTTAACACCTGACACGCTGATACTACAGAAATATCATTAACAAAGAAGTATTAGAAGATCATATATGATATCATATTTATGTATTTGGTTCTTGTTTGATTTAATAATAATTATTTCACCATTATACAGGAGTTTAAACTACCCTAGACTAAGTAAATGTACAATTTAAGGGTTAATCTTACAATCACTTTATTATCTGAGTTTGTTTATACGTGATTATATACTGGGAACTCTTTATCATCCACATCCGTGTTTCAAAAAAAATGTATTTCTAGACATTTTAACTATTTTCTATACTATGGGTTAAAGTAATTTATATCCTTTTTTAATTTTCATAAAATAGTTTGAAATGAATCATTCGTCTCTTTCCAAACATGATAATTTATGATCTTTTCGACAAATTAAATAAAAAATATTTTTTAACATATACGGAAGGTGCATCTATTTTCCACCATCATAACACAATCGAAGATTCCATTACCACCGTATAAGAATAATTTTAAAATAAATTTTTTCTTTTATAATTATGTGGCTTTTAAATTATTTCAAAATAGAAGGAGATATTTCCATAAAATAGTTTTGATTTCATCTATGTCAACATACTTTGATGGTTTTTACACTTGTTTGAAGTTGATTTATTATGATAAAATCATCCATATTGTATATAAGGTTTACTGAAATGTTTGACTATGGATGTGTTATTTTTATACCATTCATGATTAATGGTTAAAGTATTTTAATTTTGTATTGTAGTTTTAATACAAATTTTTAGATTATGTTTAAACATTTTCATATGAGGAATCAATTGGACTTAGTAAGTAACGGGTGGAGACCTCTATAACTCCTCGATGAATCGGTAGGTCTCATGAGACAAAATAGTGTCTTGGCATAGGGCCTTCAGAAAATCTAATTTGTTTTCATGGAACGAGGCCTTGCCTATGTGTTTATTATGTCCCACATTATGCATTACATAATTATGAAATTAGAAATTGATATTAGATGTGAATAATTGACTAGTATAATATCCATGTGAATAATTAAATGGCATTATTTGAATTATGATTTCCATATTATGCTGATGTTTAATTTTAAAAGGCTTTTTCTTTAGTCTTATACTTTTCCTTAAATGTTTATTCTTATTTTTGATAGTTTCTTCTATATTATTATCCTTACTGAGCATCTGAGCTCACCCCTTTTTTATGTTTTGTTTTTTCCAGGATGTGAAGAAGTATATTCCGATTAACCAGCGGGAATAGGATATGGAATATGAGTGTGTTAAAATGGGGGACAATGTTTTAGTTTTTATCTTTCATAATGTAATGTAAAACTTCTGTATGTATCTAGTACTTACAAGGCTACCAAACTAATCTTTCTGTCCAGACTTGACCTCTTGTGATCTGCCAATGTTATGTAATAATTCACCGACTCTAGGTAACTAGGGTCAGGAAATTAATGTTGATGAGGTATTCAAGGAAGATGTAGTCTTGGTGAATCCTATTTCTAGGGAAATATTTCTTCTATGTTCATATATATTTTAAGATGTTGATGAATGGTAGTCCAACTAGCTTAAAAAGAATATAGATGTTCTCTTATATCAGTCATTTCATGTTCAAACCAAATTATTTAAGAGGGGATACTAATATACATATTTTATCAAAATGATATTGAGGTATAGAAAAGTTGTTTCATCCCAACAATCCAACCATAAAGATATAATGTAATTTTAGTCAAATTAAGGAGTTTTTATCATGATGAGTTTTATCCTCAATGTCTTGAGATAAACAGTAGCCTCATTGAAGGATTCATAGGAACTTTTCTTATAAATAAAATATCTTAGCACTGATTTTTTCATTCTAACCATGATTTACATTCTAAATGCCATTCATCTCTCTATATAAATCAGAGAATGGTTTATTGAGGCCATAAAAATAAATCATTAAATTAATGAAAATGTTTATTTATTTAACATATATCTTATGATGCATGGTCCTTTTGTATTCCATACAGTTATTTGCTAAAGGTACATGACCATGATACTTTAGTATGGGGTCATATCGGCTCTTTTTATATATGTGGAAGACTTGATGATATTAACATATTTCGGTAAAAAGTTGATAATCATTCAAGGATCAATATAATCCTAATACAAACCCTCTAACCATTAGGATATAGTGAATTAAATATTCAACCTCTAATATGACAACTCAAGGGTATGTAAATAGTTGATAGTGGTCCATTAGATTGATCGGGCAAATAACACCATTAAGAGATCTTATGCCTAAATAAAAATTCATGGAAACACCACTACAAAATCAATCCTATAATAGTGCCGATATTTATTAGTGCTAGAAAAAAGTGATGAAATTTGGCATATTTATCAGTGCTAAAGTAAATTTTGATAAATTTAGCCTTTTATCAATGTTTTTTAGCACTAATAAAAGCATCCTTTATCAGTGATTTATTTTTTTGTTATGATAGATAGTATCCTTTATCAACACGTTATTTTTCGTGTTGATAAAGGGTACCCTTTATCAACACTATATGATTAGATGATGAAAAATAGTTTACATGAACCATAAAGGGTACCCTTCATGTAAACTATTTTTCTTTTAGATTATGAATAAAAAAATTCATGATCTATTGTTTGATTAACTATCAATGTTTTTCTCCTTTTTAATTTTTTTTGAATAAATTTTATTTGTTTTCTATTGATAAATATAAAGATATCACCACATCCTAAGGGCCTATTGTTACCCTTAGATTCACCATCCATGTATAATTTTAACCAAAATATAAACAAAGGCTTCCAAATAACATCAAATATACCAGTAGGTGTAATGATGTTACAAGTAATACTATGGCACCATGAAATAAGTAAATCATGAAGGGAGCTATGAAATTAGTGCCTTTAATGGGAATTGGCTTCCCATATAGTTGAAATGATCCATGATAATAAGGAATAAAGATTGAATTTGTTTTTTAAATTTAAAAAACTGTTTTGGATTCTCTAAATGGCAAGTATTTTTTCTTTCACAGCATCCTAAAATTTTTTATTTGTTTAATCAATAATTTGAAATCTTTGCATCCTTCTCTTAGTAGAATTTGGGAAATAAAATTTACATATATAAACACCATGTAGTAATCCTTTAGCTACTTTATATAGATAATAATCAAACCTTTGGACTAAATGATATTGATTCATGTATTGTGATCCCTCTGAAGTTGGATCTGTGCACTTTAAATGGTCAGTTGGGAGTACATGACAGGATTAAAGTTAAGGATAATATATATTAGGAAATTCCAAAATTAATTAATTTATTTTCCAATTATCTTTAAATAAATGTTAAGTTTGAATATGTATATAACCCCCATTCTGTGATGCTTTTAAAATTTTTGGTCATTTATATGAAAACCGTAGGGTTGTAAAAAAGAATATGAAACACAATCCTAACCCACATGCTTGGAAATATGTGTCCAATCTAAAAAGGGAGAGGCCATGGATTTTGAAAATGGGTACCACTCTAAAAATATTGGGTAACTGAAACAGTTTAAGAAACCAGACCCTTACATGAATCTTGGTCTCAGGAACTCCTTGGCCATTTTTTATGACGAAGAAGAGAATGGAATTGAGGAGAATAATTAATAATATGATATTAATCAGCATATTTTAATACTTATCACCTATCTTTCACCAACTACTGATACAATAGTATTTTATGATCTATCTGCACTACTTCTTTTCCATATTTTTCAGGGGAGATGATATCTAACACTTCTACCATTGCGTAGGATACTTTCAAAGGTCAATATTCTTATAATCCTCTAGATTCATATGATTCCATTCATGCATATCATTGAGTCAATCCTTCAATGATGATAGTCATTATGACTTATCATTGTGGTTCTACTAATTGGGTTACCTCTGCTACCCTTGAATCTCTTGTAGTTATGAAGAGCATTCCATGCAGTCATGCCTCTCATTCGGTTAACTCCACTAATGAATCAGAGGCCTCTCCTTATTCCCAATTAGTGAAACAAGAGCTTGGACAGTCCTCAAATAGTAATCATGAAACCTAAAGTTCTTCTATTATTATTTTTAGTAGTATTAAATCCAAGGAGGACCCTTTTAAAAAATGCACAGTGGCTGTTACAAATTCATAACACACTGGTAAGGTGAAGGACACCAGTTCTCCAGAAGATGAGAGTCATGCAACTGCTATTCTAGGTAATTAAGAACCTATTTCCCCAATTCTTGTGGGTCATTGTCACATTTAAAAGAAAGAAAAATAACCTTCAATTAGGAAAACTTGTAGAAACAAGAAATAAGGTGTAATGAAAAGGGGTCCCCTCAAATAATGATATAATTGAATCTATTCTTTTTGAACTGTCAGGGGTTGGAAAAAAGGGCATTGCCTCATCAATTCATAGATTCATTCATGTTCATAAACACAAATTCTTGGGTATTGAGGAACCCAAAAAATTCTAATCACTTTGTGTTTAGGGACTTGAAATCAGAGGTTATATCTTACTAGGCATCAATGTTGTTTTGGTAATATGGATTCCTTATGGGTACATGATCACATATCTATCTATAGATCCTTGATCCACCATATTGATGATAAAATCATAACCTATGACGCCATCCATCATAGCATTCATTTATATTGGTCTTTTGTTTATGCTAAGACTAATTATTAGTAATGTAGTATCCTTTGGATGAAAATTGAAATCTATAAATAGGGAATTAAAGACTCATGGATTGTTGTTGGAGATTTCATTGATGTTTTGTGTCCTAGTGAAAGGTTGGGAGATATTATCCCCCCTCTTTGCTCAAAATAATCTAATACATATATGGAAATTTGAAATATTTTTGATATTAATATGATAAGAGAAAAATTAACATGGTATAGAAGGAAAAACACTCAAATGGTGGTTGTAAAACATGACTATGCTTTATCTAACGATAAATCCCTTCAGCATTGTGATACTATTTCAAGAATTACCCTCTCTAATATTAACTCTGTCCATCACCATATTTTGGTCAGCCTTATCAATATAGCCTTTATGCCAATATTTCCCTTTCACTACAACAATGATTGATCTTCTTATCCAAATTTTAGCAAACACGTGACTATTTTCTGGTCTTCTTGTCATGGTGGAAATGATTCCAATTCTTGCATTACAAATTTAAAAAATTTAATGTATAATATCCAGAGTTTTTGTAAGGATATAAAGAACGAGGTTGAGTAGGATATGGTTTATTTGGAGCCTTAACTCAACCAGATTCAATGTGACAACACCTCAGATGATTTTGAAGTGAATTTGGGGTAAGAAATAGAGAAATCTTTGACACTGTATTGAATTCTATCCATTAAATACAAAATATAGAAAGATAATTTCAAAGATAAATGGTTAAAATAGGGGGATCGTAATAGGAAATTTTACAATAACCTTTAAAGAGCCAGAAAAGCTTATAAGCTTCTCACCCTCAGGAGGGAAGGTGATAGAATACTTGATAATGACGAGTCTCTTGTAGATTTATTTTGAGATTATTTTCAATGGTACTAATATCAACATTGGCATTCAAGAAGTTATCATTCCATGAATACTGAGTTATGAGGATAATGTCAATCTTACTAGCATTCCTCTTGATTTGACAATTTTAAAGTAGTTTTCAGCATCAAATCTGATCATTCTCCGGGATTGGATGGCTTCAATAAGTCCTTATTTAACAATTGCTGGGATTTCGATCAATTGGAAGTCTGTAAGATAGGTAAATCCATCTTCTCCAAATGTATCTTTCCACATGAACTTACTGCACAATTCCACACCCATATTCCAAAGGTTGAAAATGATTACTAGATTCACCACTTCAAGCTCATTTCCCTCATGAATTCCATTTTAAAATTATCACCAAACTCAATTCAAACCGCCATACCATAATTTTTATCAATAATGTCACTTGGAATCAGTTTTTTCTGAAGGGTAAGACCATATAAGATTGTATAAGCACATCCTACAAATGTGTCAACCTCTTTAACAAAACTATTAGTGGTGGATGAATTTCTATTAATCTAGTTATAAGAAAAAAAATTACACCATGGATTGGGGGATTATAAAAAAGGTGCTTCATATTTTTATCTTCATTGTAATCTTTTTCAATTGGATTAAATTACATTTTGAATCTGCTCAAATTTCGATGCTCAAAAATGGTTATCCAAATGTTTTTTTTTTCACTTTCTAAAAGGGTGTTAGGAAGAGGGAACCCCTCTCTTCCATCCTTTTCTCCATATGTGATTATTATTTGAGTAAACTTCTCACAGATATATTTGATCAATGACTTCTCAAACCCATCCAATCTTCAATACATTTCGAATCCCCTACCCATATTCTGTATGCTGATGACATGATACTTTTTCTACAAGGAACTAAAAGGAATGTGATTCATTTAAAGAAGGAACTCACTCACTATGATGAAGTTTTAGGGTAGGAAATTAATTGGAATAAATCTTACAATTATTTTGGTAAGGTCATACCAACCACTGGAAGATATCAACCTTTTATGGATCGAGGAATTAAAAGTGGATCTTTGCCTATGAAATATCTTGGTATTCCTTCTATTTTTATGATGACCTAAGGCCAGCTATTTTATAAAAATTGTTGATAACATTGAGAACAAACATTCTTTATGGAAAGGTAAATCTGTCTCCATAGATGGTAGAGTTTTTCTTGTCAAACACACAATCATTTCCAAGCATTTTCATTATTCCATGATTTATAAATGGACTGCTTATTTGATCACTCATATCAATGTTTATAACAATATTTTTTTGTGGAGTGAAAATATTCTTGAAATGAAATTAGTTACTATAGATTGGATTAAATGTTTAAAACCCTTCGATAAGGGAGGCCGGATAATGAGGAACATTAAATTATTCAATGAGGCTCTTCATTCAGTGTTCATTAAGAATCTTCTTCACAGTGATTTAGTGGATCTTGGATTTCATAGAGGAAGATTCATTGATAAATTAAAATAGAGCCATAATTATTATATTGGATCTTCTATTTGGTCATCCATAAAATCATTTTATGTTAATATCATGTCACAATCAATTTGAATTATTTGCAAGGAGTCATCTTTGAATTTTAGGATTGAAAACTCGACTAACTCTCCTCTTATTTATATAGTCGATCAGCAGCATATTCTTGTTGATATTGATGTTTCTATCTAAATTTATTTAGTTATTTTCAACTTGGAGATATATTGGAATCAAATCCACCTCTTAAAAAACTATATATTTTCTCATTCCAAAGTTATATTAATATGAGAACATGTTCAGAATGGACTTATGGACTCCAAAGTCTTTTATCACACTGACATTGAATCTTTTACGGAGTTTTCATGGATTAAATCTTACGACAATCCTTGTATTAAGCCTTCTAGAAAGACCCTTATTTAGAGACATTCCTACCGTAAATTACCCACTGATGATTGATTAAAATCATGTGGTATTATCTTATGTCCAAGATGCATCTTCAATAACTAACATCGGGAGGGAAGGGAATTGCATATATTTTCTATTTATGTTCCACAACCTTAGCATTATATAATGAACTGTAGGAAATAATTGAGGTCCACATTTATATATCCCTTGATGTAGCTTATTGGATTTAACTCTGTATAGCAGTACATTTCACCCCTTAGTGTAACCTTCTCCTTGTCGCTGCTATAGTTGAACTAGTTAACTTTCTCTAGTCTAGGCATAATGAGCTCATTCACAGGAAGTCACAATTTTATATCCAGACAACTCTTGCATGCATCATCACTACAGCTAAGGATGCCAACAATACCCAACCATACCACTCCAAAAACATTATGAAAGACTTCATGATTCTTTGGAAACATGGCGTGCCTTGGAAATTCAAATGATATTCGGGTCTCTCAGAAGATATCTGGTAAGTACCCCTTACAACATTTATTAAAATCAACGTTGATGGTGCTTCAAAGGGAAACTCGAGTCCTACAAGATGTGGATATATTTATAAAGACCATTCTAGTCATTTCATTGAATGTTTCTTTCGAAAAAGTGATATTTCTTCCACTCTTGAAGATGAAATGTTCTGTTTCATTCATGTTGTATTGTTTTATCACCTAAAAGGCACGAATAACGTCTGGTTGGAATGTGAATCCACCCATGTGGTTCATGATACCTGTAATGGAGTGATACATCGTCCTTGGAAACTCACTTCTAAATAGTTGAACTTCCTTTCCTACATTTATAATCACAATTTCAGCATCAATCATTTTAACAAGGAAGTTAATGTGGTGGCAGATGGGCTTTCCAATAAAGGGATCAATAAAAAACTCACTTGATACAATGATAGTCCTTTTCATTTGAACCCTCTTTATGAGAAATACTGTATTAAATTTTATTCTTTTAGAATCATTTAATCCTTCTTTAATTTAATAAATTTATCTTGTCCACTTTCCCAAGAAACCCCTGTAAAAATTCATGTAATATGATATAAGAAATTCTAACAGAAGAAATAATTTTTTTCATTGGGGTTTGGAATATCTAATCATTCTATATAGATATGTAAAATGGAATATGCGATAAAATACACTATTTCTGTGTCTCAAAATAGATAATCAAGTCATTTTTATTATATCAATGAATATTTAAAATATGAATACTATTTAATGTGAGCTTTTTATTTTTCTTTGAAGATATCATAAAATGTGATAGATAATAATGGATTATCAATTTCCATTCAGATCACACCAGTTATAAGGCATGATAAAAATTTAAACTATATCATGGATTATGATATATTTTATATCAATAAATACATTTTTAAGAACAATATTATTTTTCAAATTATCATATATAAGTAGAATAATATAATTTTTATTATGATTATAAATTTTTTTCAGAATGAATTTTGTGAAACTGAATTTACTTATAATTATTTTATATAAAAATTATTTATAAATTAATTATAATTATTTATTAACAGATTATGGAAAATTTAAAAAAAACATGTCCTTAATATCAATTAATAATTATAATGTACCTTTTTTATATATATTTAATGTGTTATCATTTTTATAATTAATATCTTATGATTATTTGTTTATATATTGTGTAAAATTAATATTTTAAGAACCCAATAGGATGGATATAGACAAAATATGGATTCATGCAAATCGCTTGACAAACTTATGTCAAGATGGAGTGAAAGAGGTCATCAGGTTTGCAAGAGAGCATGTAGAAGACCCTTTTAAAATCATTTCTCTGTGTTTAAGTTGTTGTTTATCAAGAGAAATTAGTCTAGAAGAGTTGGAAGAACATTTGATTTGTCATGGAATAGATCAACACTATAAATATTTGAATAAACATGTGGAAAAAATAAATATGGACCTCAATTGGGATGATACTATGATTTATGAATCATTTTATATGAATAACTTTGTAAAAGAAGATGGAGATTAGATGGAAGAAATGAAAATAGAAATCGAATATGACCATCATGATTTTTCAAAGTTGTTTGAGGAGTAAAATATATATTCTATGAAACCATTATATATTGGTTTTACAAAATACACAACCTTTTTAGCTATAATTATGTAATATATTTGGAAATATGGCAGTGGATGGAGTGACACCAAATTTGTAGAACTACCCAGTGTTCAGAAAGATATGATACAAAATGAAAATGAACTACCATTCCAAACATATGATGATAAATGAATATTAAATTCAATGGGAATGATCTCTTATAGAATAAATGTTTTTAAAATTATTTCATATTGTCTTACATGGACCATTAATCACTCATAAAATGGCATAACTGTGGGGGAGATGGATACAAGAAAAATAAAACTAATCCTTCTAAATATGTATGACACATTCCTATGATTCCATGGTGTTGAAGAAAATATAGATTTATGGAATCCATGAGATAATTAACCTAGAATGTAGATATAATAATTAAACATGGAATCATATGTCATCTAACATGTTCTTCTTAGTGGTAGAAAATTAGTTACGAGGCTCCTAAATTAAGAGATGAGCTTAGAATATTTCGTCTTGTGATATCTATAGATGGAATAAATCCATTTGGTATATAGATTAATAGTCACATTACATGGCCCATCATGTTCGTAAATTATAATTAGTCACCATGGTTATACATGAAGTGCAAATACATTATGTTTTCCCTGCTTATATCTTGACCAATGCAACCCGGTAATGATATTGTTATCTATTTGGATTCATTTATTGATGATCTAAAATTGATATGGGATACATGTGTAACAATGTATGATGCTCATAGAAGTAAATCATGCACATTGAGGGACATGTTTCATGAAAAGATAAATGACTTACCTGTTTATGGAAATTCATTAGGCTATAACATTAATGGAATTTTGGGGATCCTCATTTATGAAAACACACATACAAAGTTCAGTTGAAACATTCCTCAAAGACCGTGTTTTCAGGACATCAGAGTTTTTTACCTCAACAACATAAATTTTTATCCATGACAACAACATTTGATGGGAATATAAAACAAGGTATGAAACTATCTCTAGTAATGGGATACAACTATACAAATAATTAAAAACTGTTGACACTATTTTCGGTAAACCATTCTCGTAAAACCATAAAAAAGAATTTTGGAAGAAGAGGTCAATTTTATTTGAATTACCATATTGGAATTGTTTTAATGCCATAAATTTTCATTATTTCATCCTTTTAGAAAGAAATGTATTTGATAGTGTTATTGGTATGTTACTAAATGGTCCTAGAAAAAATGAATGATGGCATAAAGTCTAGGTTGGATTTGATTGAAATGGGGATAAGGGAAGAGTTAGAACCAGGGATGGGTAAAATATGGACTTTTTTTCATCCAGTAGCTTACACTCTATCCAGGCGGAAAAAATGTAAATTTTTTCTTTTCCTGACTAGTGTAAAATAACATCAAGGGTATTCATTAAATATCAACAATGTCATGTCAATGAATAATATTAAGTTACAAGGACTGGACTCACATGAATTATTTATTTGATGCTAGATTTAATGCATGTTGATTTTCATTGCATTCTACCTCAAAATGTATTACATAAATTAACCATAATCTACTTCTTTTTCAAATTAATATGATGTAAAGTTATAGAACCATCAAATTTTACCATTATAAATAAGTAAATTCCAATCATATTAAGTGAATTAGAGATGTTCTTCCCACCAACATTGTATGATATATTGGTCCACCTCACGGTTCACTTGGTCAGAGAGGTTCTATAGGGTGGTTCTGTCCATTACAGATTATTTTACCCCATTGAATGATATATAGATATTTTTAATGGTATTTTAACAATAAAAGTCAGAATGAAGGTTGTATTACAGAATGATATACTGTTGAAGAATTTATTGAATTTTGTACTAATTGCCTGTCATATTTTGAAAGTATCAGTCTCCCAAAGTATCATCACTGTGAAAACTATATGGGTGAAGGGATTTCCTTAAGTGATACCCACAAATAAATTCATATATATTTAAATGCATCAAATGGATTAAATATGGATATCAAATACACATAATAAATTGTTTATAGGATGGCTCACTGATAAAATTTATAAGGGGTTATATGAAAATATGAATTAAATTGATGAATGACATTAATGCCTTTCCAGAGGACTGAATGAAAATGATATAGAATAAACTGGTTTCTTAATAAATGGTTATACATTCTATACAAATGAGCACGATGACTTTAGTATGATGAAAAATAATTGTGTCACTTTGTGGCTGAATCGATGCACATATCTGGTTCCAAAAAGAGAAATATAACTTATGAAAATATGTCATATTTTGACATTATCAAATAGATATATGAGTTGGATTATTCAACATTTCAAGTGCCTCTTTACCATGGTAAATGGGTTGATAATTTCAATGGAGTGAAAGTGGATGAAATGGGATTTCTGAAGGAGATATTTAGTGCAGACGGGAAAAAATATGAGCCATTAATAATTGCATCACAAGCAGTGACAATATTGTATGTATCCTATCCAACAAACAAGAATTGGTCAATTGTACTAGTAATGGATAAATTAAATTCTGATTAAGATGAAAATTAATATGAGGATGACCCTTTCATTGGGACATCACAATCAATTCATGTCATTCCAAATGTAGAAAATGTATTTTCCATTAGAGGGGACCATAAAGAGTGGATTTGGATTCTCTACAGAGGAAACAAATATTTCAAAAAATTAAAACAACAATAGGGTTCAATGATAAGGTAAAAGTGTTTTTTAAAATATTATGTTTTTCTTTATAAAATTATATGTTCTCTTCTAAATTAATATAAACTAAATTCGATGTTGGACTAATCATGTAAACAATGTCTTCTACCTATGATGATGTTACTAATCCCTTGGAATAACGAACTATATTGAAGGAAACACTTTTTAAATATGTAAATGAAATGTTATGATAAACTTTCCCTATTTTACCAAAAAATTATATAATGGAATAATGGTTTAATTTTCATTATTCCTTGCATAGTTTTTTTACATTAAATTTTTTTTATCCTTGTTTCATGCTTTTTCAAAAAGAGAAATGATGTTATTTGTACAAAATCAGAGAGGTAATATTAATGTGTCTACTATAAAATCATCGTCCTTAGAATTAATGTATTGTTTCATATTTATGATTAATTTATTTATTATTTTTATTACTTACATGATAATTGTTTTCTTATACTGATGGATTATTTTGCCCGAGTTTGGGTGCTCAATCCATCTTTCATGCCATTCTACACCGAAACATCCACATACTTCTTCACCTTGAAAACATTTTCACCCTTGTAGTGGTTCATTTATCAATTACTTTCAAGTTACCTCTACTTAATTTTCAGGAAGAGTAACAACAATTCCTTTACTCAATTACATAGTTAATCATGATTCTTTCATTGCAAAATTATTTTCCATTAAATTATAGTATTGTATCATATTTATGTTTAATTTATTTATTTATAGTACTAATCACATAATAATTTTTTTGTTATACAGTTGAATTATTTTGTTCAAGTTGGGGTGTTATGTCTATATTTACTACCTTTCTACACAAAAACTTCAACATACTTATTCTCCCCGAAAAACATTTCACCCCTTTAGTGGTGTATTTATCACTTTCTTTCAAGTTACCTCCACTGCCTTTGTAAGAAGTGAAATGACGCTGTCTCTAATAAATTACAATGATAATCGTATTGTTTTAATAGTAAAATTGTTGTCTATAGAATTAATGTATTGTTTCATATTTATGTTTAATTTAAATCATTTTGATTATTAATCAAATAATAATTGTTTTCTTATATTAGTGGATTCTTTTTTTGAGTTGGTGTTGTCTTCCCATCTTGCATTCATTTCTACACCAAAACGTCTAGAGACATATTCTCCCAAAAAAACATTCACCCCTATAGTGTTGACATTTATCACATTACTTAATATTCCCTCAATTTCTCAATCACAGATGTAATCTTGATAATAAAATTGTAAAATATTTTTTGATAGAATTAAAATATTATTTCATAATTACGTTTAATTTATTTCTTTTTAGAATTAATCATAAAAAATTCTTATACATGAGGATTATTTTTTTGAATTAATCAGGTATTTTCTAAGATTATCATGCAGTGATTGAAATTCAACAAAGAATGTCATTAGAAATAATGGTAACACTGATATTTATTATTATTTTTAGACTTTGTGATGTGTAAGAATTAGCCACACCTTAATCGGACACATGATTTGATCGTTATTACTCAATGTACTTCATTCTATTTAATATTGATATTATTTTATGTAAAAATGGAAAATGACATACTCAAAACTAAGAAGAAAATGTCATATTATTTTGATATTATAAGACCATGATCCATATGTCATTTGTGATGTGTAATAATCATCTTTTCCATAATTTAATACATGGTGTCCCCGATATGAATAAATGTGTACATTATTTATTTGAAATTGACATTTGACTTTAAAAAGTGTCACTCGCTGAAATCCATGATAACACACTAAGATGTTTTTGATAATTTAGGTCATAAATTAATAAATCATTTTTTAAGTGTAGGAATTAGTCTCACATCAAACCGGTACACATTATGATCTGTAAGTGTCAAAGTGAGTGTTTCAAGTTTAAAATGATATTTTAGATAAAAAGAAAAGTGACATACATAAAACTCAGAAAAAATTCAAATAGATTGGATACATTAGTAAAAAGAGACATAAGTAATTTGGGACATATATTAATTAACCACACCCCAATCCGATGCATGGTGTGATTGGTATGACTCTAAGTGTATCTCAATTTAAAATTGACATATATTTAGTATAAAAGAAAATTGTCTTACTCAAAACCAATATAAAACTTTTAGATTGTTTTGAAACATTAAGAAAATGATCTATATTCATTTTGAAATTGTAGTAATCAGTTTCACCTCAATCCAATACATGGTGGGACAGGTATGACTCAAATTGAATCATTTTATTTAAAATTGTCCTAAATTTTATTAAAAAGGACAATAGACCTACTCAAAACCAAGAAAATGCATTCACATTGTTTGAATAACTTTTTAAAATGATCAATAAGTCCTTTGTGATGTCCAAGAATCAGCCTCACCTCAATATTATACACAATGTGATTATTATGATTCAAAGTTAATGTTTTAATTTTAAAATGGAATTTTAGTAAAAAAGTGGGGGGATGCACTCAAAACTGAGAAAACATATTCATATTTTTTTTAATACATTAGAACAACGATCTATAAGTTATTTGAGATGTGATTGAATCAACTTCACCTCAATCTGATGCACAGTGTGACCAATATGACTCCATGTGTGTGTTTTTATTTTATTTTTACACCAATTTTAATAAGAAGTCCATGTAACTTACTCAAAACTAAGAAAACACATTCACATTATTTAAATTCATTATGAAAATTATCCATAAGTTGTTTTTATTTGTATTTATCAATTTAACCTCAATATGATAACATTTATATAATTTTTAAACATTTGGAAAATAATTCTTAATTCATTTGGGAAGTTTAAGAATTAGTATCTCCTCAATCTGACACACGGTGTGATCAGTTTGACTCAAAGTGCATCTTTTTATTTAAATTTGTCATCAGTTTTAAGAAAATTGTTATTTGACCTACCAAAAACCATGAATACACATTCAAAATTTTTATATAATTTATGAAAACAATCTATATGTCATTTTTTATGTGTAGGAATCAACCTTAGTTTAGTCTAATACACAATGTGATCAGTATGATTCAAAGTGCGTCTTTCAATTTTAAAATAACATTTTAGTAAAAAAGGCAAGTGACGTACTCAAAAACAAGAATACTGATTAATATTATTTTAATACATTGGAAACATGATCTATAAGGAATTTTTTATATGTAGGAATCTTCTACACCTCAATCTGACACATGGTGGGACATTTATAACTCAATGCTAATATTTTTATTTAAAATTGTCATCAATTTTAAGTAAATAGACAAATATTTAAATCAACACTAGGATCAAACATTTCTATTATTTTGATACTTTAGTAAAATTATATATTTGTAATTTTTGATGTGTAGAAATTAGCTGCACCACAATCTGATATATGATGTGTGAGGTATGATTCAAAGTGTCCATTATTAGTTTAAAATCGACATTTTAGGTCAAAAAGTGCCACTCACTGAAAATTAATGAAACACACTCAAATTTTCTTGATAATTTATAATAATTATTTTTAAGTCATTTGTGATGTGTAAGAATCCATTTGATGTCAATTCGATATACAATGTTATCAGAATTAGTCAAAAGTATGTGTTTTCAGTTTAAAATTACATTTTAGTAAAAAAGAGAACTGATGTAATCCAAATCGAGAAAACACATTCAGATTATTATGATAATTTATAAAAAATATCCACATGTAATTTGAGATATTTTGGAATCATCTACACCTCAATATGATGCATGGTGAGAGCGGTATGACTCCCAGTTCATATTTTTATATAAAATTGATATCCATTTTAGTAAAATTAACACTGTCTATTAATTTATTTCTTTATATTATTACTAACCTAATAATTGTTTTCATATATAGTTGTGTTGGTTTGATCGATCATGTGTGTTTGTTTGGAAATTTCATGAGTTGGGTCAGGATTGATGATAATGGAACATTGTTGTTTTTGAATGAATGTAAAAATTTGTATTTATGTAACTGTATAAACAACTATTTGTAATGTCTATTATATTTTGTTTATTTATTTATTTATTTTTTGTAAATTTCATTTCATTTAAATTATGAATTGTTAGTTATTTTTTTGACATCTTATGTGTTTCTGTTGCTACGATGTGTTGTTACAGGACAATGTAGTAGTGTTTTAGTGTGCTCTTACATCACACTACAGTATGACCCTATATCATCACTTTAAAAAATGTTGATGAAATTTCCTTTATCATTGCTTTTATAAGAACATATAAAGGTATAATTTATTAGTAATTTTATAGTCACTGATAAAAGACAATTTATCAGCTCTTTTATAAGCGCTGATAATAGACTAGAGCATTTTTTCCCACCCATGTAGTCTCTACTTTTCAAGCACTAATGAAGGACATTTATAGAACTGTTGAAGGCCAGTTTTGTAGTAGTGAAATATAGTAGGACACCATATTCAATTTCTTTCGATGATATAGGTTAATCCAAACTCATGAAGTGATGCCCCCATCATTCCATCAAGGCCTAAAATATTCTATTTATGGTAATTTTGGTGTATTTTTTTGGTGATATATTCCCATTTGAGTCCCTTAAATATTTTTATATAGACACAAGGTTCTATAAAAGGTAGTTGAAGTAGTTGATGGTGAATAATTCCATTCAGATTACAACCCATAATGGTTTGGAAACCACTCCTATCAATCCATGAATCAGTCTCGGTGAAGACTATGGGTTTTCTATTGACCAAATAAAGGTGAAAAATTAAAATCCAAGAAGTAATTAGGTATCCTAGGTTCCATTGGATGGTTTGTTAAGACATCCAATAACATTCCTATCATCTGAGGGATAATATTATTTTTCTTTCATATAATTTATAGTAATTAGGGGAATGATTTTTCTTCAATCGATGTGTATTAATTCCACCACTAAGAATCACTATCATAGATAATGTTTGAAAAATATTTATAAAATATACCCAAGGAACTTCAATCAACTATAAATGAATATTTGTAGAAGGAGAAGAAGAGAACATGTTTGAGTAATTTTTTCTACCGTAATCCTGATATCATTCACATCAAATGAACTAAAACATAGGGGAACAATCTTGATTAATGTACCAATACCCCATATCACCTCTTAAGATTCAAAATTACTACCCATAATCCACTTAAAATAACAATAATGAAGTAGGAGAAGATGAGTACGAATATCTCTAGGATTATCCTACAGAATTCGTTGAAGGTTCCAATATTTCTTTCTATAAACATGAAAAATAATATTTGGGTATGGAGGAAGATTCATATACTACATATATGACCTTAAAATAAAGGGATAAATACATATCTATTTCAAGAAACACTAATATTTCATTATATGAAACTTAATGGAGATTCATGAGTTGGATCCACAAGTGGTTACCCATTGTCTGTGTTTTATAGAAAACTTCCATGGCTAAAAATGGTATAAAAGGGGAATAAATCATACCAATGTTATAGAAGTATAATATGATGTTCATAACATAATAAAATACAAAATTATATGGGATGTTCAATACAAGAAACATCATGTGAATATTATCATTTTTATGAAAATTAATGAATAAATAATGTTCTACACTGACTCTAGGGATATAACATGACATTCTCCAAAAGAATATTTCCATGTCCTAATCATGGAGCTATTTTTCGATGCAATGGATCACATAAAATACCTCTCCTTTAAAGATGGCTATTAAAGATATTAAAAACTTTGGATGGACTGATCAAATTATAAGGGAACATCCTTCCTAAAACACAATGGTTAATATTTCAAAAAAGTAATTCACTTTTTCATGAAAAAATTTAGAACCTCTTTTCAACATCCCATACACCATATCTTTATGCACTCCCTAGAGAATACCATGGAGTGTTATATATATTTCCGAGTTTTCAAGTTACAAAAAAATTAATCATCTTGATGATCCTGAAATGGGTTTCAATATGCTAGGGAAATATAGTAGGATATTGAATTCCCTAAAATTAAGTTTTCTTGAAAGATTAGAAAAATTACATGGCTTCGAGATATGTCATCATTAAATTAAATTTAAACCCAAAAATATGATGGTTTTACTTTATTTTACATTTCCTAGAAACCAGTAATAGTTTAGGAAACATTAGGGTAGTATTTTTGATATCCAAATATTTATAATAATCCTTATCAATAAATTTTCACCCTGTGAAATGTTAAAGAAAAGGTGAAATTTATAAGAGAGATATTTTTTTTAATAAATATATTGATGAGCTTGTGTAATACCTCTTACATTCACTAGACATTACATAACTTATAGAAAATATTCCTATCATCCTCTATGTTCTTAACAAAGAGTGATCACTTATAACAAACATTTCTTAGAAGAATATTACAATATGGTGATATGAATTTTTTATCTTCATTGTAAAAGGTTGAGTGTTGAGACATTAAATTATGATATCGATTAGTTGTTATTTGAAATATTTTTCATAGTGAAAATATTGAGACAAAATATTAATAACCATTAGGGAATTTGTAATTATTATGGGCTGTATTCGAAGTAGTTATACCCATGAAAAATAATTTTTCACTAATTTCCATTAATAAATCCACATAACTAGATAAATGAAACACCAGAATCATCAACGATATGATCTTTAAAATAAAATTTATAACAAATTTATATAAATAATAATTACCTTATGTTGTTATTGTTTCATTATTTTTTGAATAAATTGGATACTTATTTTCATATATTTATTGTGTTAGAAAATCTAAGTATATAATCAAAATAGAGGTATCTAATAATACTCTATATACCTCAAAATGATGCCATAAAATCATTAGGTTATAGTTTGAATAATTTTCACCACTTTTATTTATCATTGTTAATCAAAAAAAATAGTCATTTTATACATGAAGGATTTCTTCCAATTATCTAAATCCCTCTAGGTGAAGGAGGATCGAATCCGTCCATTATTTAATGTCTTATATTGTACAGATAATTCACTATAGTGGATTTATTATGCAAAATAATTCTCCAGCCCTTGAAAAAATATAATCTGGTTTAAATATTTTTCTCAATGTATAATCTATTACAAAATAAACCATAAAAACTATCTTAATTATATGTGAACCCCATATCAAGTAATATAAATTTTTTTATTATAATTTCTTTGATGTGAAATGAAATTATAAATTAATTTAAAATAACTTCTAAAATAAATAAATTAATTTTCATTTTAATGATATTTTATATATCATTCTCACTGAACTCCTAAACCATTTTGTATATACTATATACAATTTATCCAACCTAGAATAATAAATATTTATTTTTTTAAATAAATATACCTATATTATCCATACACTAAATATTTATTCTATCAAAATAACAAGAATAACTATTAATCCTCCAAACCTTAGAAAAAATATATTTTTTAATATTATATTAATATAACATTTCCCTGGGGTCCTGGATACACTTAAATTGTGACTAACTTGGTGCCTTTGTCAATAAAATATAGCTTATTTGAGAAAGTATAAGATTATAATATTTCAATAATTGAATTCACCCATAGATAAAGTTTTTAAATGACATAATGACAACAACCTCTTCTAAATGAAAAGTATATAATAAAATACGATCATATCAATATCCCATCAAATATGTTCCATCACCTGATTTATTAGTCTATGTGATTTCTATATTTTCTATGACATTCTTAAAATGATCTCCCATTTAAAAGAACCATGTCCATCGAATGAATCCGTAAAATTCACATTAATAAAATATCCAATGATATTTACTTATACTACCATTGATGAGAACAATCATTTCTTGAATTAGCGATTAATTACATATCACTCACGATGAACCCAAAATATCATACAATGTCATGAGAATATGTCATTACACTATTAATCAAAACATAATATTTCACAAATCATTATATAAATTAAAAATAATCTAATTTTATATTACTAGAACAAATTTTGATCAATTGAATTATCCAATGACACATAAAACATGTTGATTTATATTCGGTGGGTCTCTTTCCATAACATCCTCTCTTAGATATTACCCTGGCAGAACTTCTTAATAAGTTATATTAATATATTAAAAACCAATATCCCAGACAGAATATGTCACCTTTTCCATTTAGCTGATAGAACCCATCTTCAGATAATGTATTTATGACTATTTTTATAACACTCAATCTTTTGAACATAACGAGGAACTACTATGACCGTTAAATATAAAAGATACATTAGTAATAATATGACCATAAAAGATACATAGAAGAACAATAATCATGTGATAAGATATATATTAATATTAAAAACCATGAATATATAGGAAATCTAATGTAGAAAGTAGTTGGTTATGGGGAAATAAATCCAACAGACACCAACTTACTTAATATCCAACTACCAATGTGATTGAGTCCTTAATACTAGGCATGGAATCAAGACCCTAATTAATATTATGTATTCACTCTTATTATTTAGCTACGCAAAATAAATAATATAATCAAACACTTTGGTAGAATCATTAACCACTAATTTCTTTTATCAGTTATTGTTCATGAATCCTTCATTAAGGGTGAATAACTATACTAAATATGATTTTAGATCAATATAATTTTTCTAAAAACACGAATAGGTATATCCCAAAATGAATAGACCCTCATATCCTATATATACCAGGAATATATAATTTTTTAATTTATATACTTAAGGATAGGATTTATAGTAGTCCAATTTTTTTCCCGAAGGTCAACCTGATCTCTTCCTACCATTCTCAAGGCATAGGAAACCTACTTTTTTATATAACATAGAATACATGATAAATCATCTAATAGACGCATATAGGATTCTATGAATCCAATCTCTTTCTCTCTTCTGTTGTGTCTGAGGGAATTTTTTTTTGGAGAGATGTATACCATGAGAAACATGAACCAATCTCCTCTTCGATTATTTCAAACTAAATATCTTCCATAACCTATTAATTATTATACCATGATATAGTCCTATAATATTCCTATGTATATAAAAATTGACATAGGTCATAATAATATAGGTTGATTAACTTTTATTTTTTTGGGAGAATCAATTGTTCAATAATACCTTAACTGACAGTAAGACATGTATCTCATTTTTGATAAGTAATATTTCAAAGGCATATACTACAAGGAAAATGATTAAACTCCCACTAAACTATCTTGGAACCAAGGATCATATTACTTTATAATGAAACAAAATTACTATATTTCTTAACCAGAATGAATGTAACATTATTTTAATGGCTTTTTCATCTCATAAAATGAACACTATTACATGAAAACCTTATTTCTATCACATGATGTAACAAATATTTGTGGTGGTATCATTTAAAATCTAATATAATTTTCCTAATAAGGAAATATATTTTGACATATATCTTTTAAATCTCATAATCAATCTAATCTGGTAGGAAAAGTATAATCATTATGTGATTTAGTATATAAACATGTGTGACCTTTATCTACTATACATGACTTATATGTACAAACATTTTTTGGTCGAAGTAGATGGAATGATGGGGTAGAATTGAAATTTAAAAATTAATATAAAAAACATAAATCTAAATATTTTTATTCAAGAAATAAATAAATAGGTGAATTTATTAAAAAATAAATTGATAAATTTGATATTTATTTAAAAGTTAATTTCAATACTAATCGAGTGGGTATGAACAGTGGAAAATTAATGTTAAAAAATTATTTAGTTTTTTTGTATAGAGTATGAATGATAGAATGAATAAATTTATGTAAATTACAAACATGTTTTTATAATGTAGTTTAGAAATATATTTATTTAATCCCTTGCATTTTCTCACCATAGGTTGAGAGGCTTATTTTCTTACTCCATTTATCTTAGTAGTGATTCAGAAACATGTCCCTCTCAATTATGGTTTTTCAGCACCCTCTTGAGCTTAATGAGTAGGAAAGGAATATGTCTCTCATTTTTTGATGGCGATAATGTACCACATTGAGATTTTTAACATATAACTTTAAATAATTCAATTGTGTTTATAGCTTTCGTTCCACACAACACCATACTTTAACGAAATTGTGATATATTTATATAAAATATAAATATTTAAGTGTTATAGTTAAACCCAAGTTGTTGAATTAGTGATAATGAATAAAAAGTATCCAATTAATTAAATATATTAATAATAAAAATAAATTCTTCTTTTAATGTGAATGAAATTAAATTATATTACCTAAAATGACTAATAAGCTAAATTCTTATTTAGAAAAGTATTTTTTTAAGCATATTTTATTTCTATGATCTATGCATTTATATTTTAAGTAATATATTATTAATTATGATAAATTCTTATTTATATTAATAAAATTTTAGCACTAATTTATTTGATAAATAATATGTAATAAGAAGAAATATAATTAAAATATGAAAATATCATTTTCTAATAAAAACAATTTTTCATTACATTTTATATTTTTTATAAAAATACTCAATTTATAAATTTTTTATTTAGAATTTCATAATATAGAAATAATTTTTTTATTTTTTAAAAAAATTCTCTTAATATGATATATTTGGTTTTTCCCCAAAAAGATAGTTTTCTGTCGAAAAATCCGATTCAAAAAATTATAACTTTTAGAATTTTATCATTATATATGCATTTCCTTGAAGTTTAAAACCCAATTTAAGTAAGAACTATGTATTTAAAGAATAAATATTTGTATTTTAATATATTTTTTATACAAAAAATCTAATTCTATTATTTTTAGAACTAAATTAAAATGCTTCTTTAATAAAAATTTATTTACAGTCATTTCGTTAAATAATGTGATTTCAATGAGAGATTATCTTTTGGATTTCCATGAAAGACACTAGAATTTTATTTTATTTATAACACAATAAATATCTATTAAGAAATCTTATTTTCAATATCTATTCCTTTGAAATAAACTCTATGCTTAACAAACACATTTATTTCTAAAAACTATTTTTACACATTACGTGCAGTTATCATAAAATTAGTATTTCAAAACAATAGAAATTGTATTTCATAAAATTATTTCAAAATTATAATGTATGAATGTTCAAATTAGTTAAGGGTCTCAGTGTTAATTTTTTCATTAATATTAGTTACTATGGTTAAAAATTAATTACCATGTTAAATGTAAATTAGGGGAAATCTAAATAGTTAAATAGAAAGTCCTTCAGACACTGAAATATGTCTCCCATAATGGGTGTTTTAGGGGATTTTATACCTATAATCACATCCCAATAGACTTTGTTTCATTTTTGAGTCATTTACTATTCAATAGTAACATCACATTATTAAAAAATTTAAAGGTGCTTCCAAAAGTTCCATTCTCTTCACATATAAGAATATAACACTTACTACACTTCAAGAATCAACATACCTTCAAATTTTTAATTTGAAATCAGAAAAAATTATCATACTATAAATCTATTACAAGTTAAAAATATTATTCTCACAATTATTTATCATAAGGCCTTCATTTCAAATGAAAAATTCCAAGGAAAATTCAAGTACTTGATGCGAGTATTGTCAACTACTCAATTTTTATTCCATAATATATTAATTAAAATTTATTATAAAAATACTAATATAATTATATTATTATAATTTATATAATTTAATGTTACTATACTCTGGGTATTACGATTTTATATTCATCTATCCCATCCATTGATAAAAATTGAATCATCATCCGTGCTTACATTCGAACTACCACAACCCCGACAACAAAATTCATTTATCATAACTATATATCACAAAAATATACAATATACAATATCATTATTCTTTTTTCATTATATTACAACTAAAACACATCAACATATTTTATTAATCAAGTTTGGTTCATGTTTGGGTCTTTTTAACCACCTACTATAACAATACTGCGAATTTATGTCATTGATGACAATGAGAAGTTATATAATATTATAATAAGATATTAATATTTAAATAATGTTGTGTTTCTTTTTTAGTAAATTCTTTATGGATATTTAACCCATTAATTTTTAAAACGCATTTTGTTTGTTAGGAATAGCCAATACATAATTGTCATCGATTTCATATTTATAGATGTTATAAAAAATACCATATAATTAAAATATATATTTATAAAATATCTTATAAAATCAATTATAGTACCTTATAAAATCTAATAATTATTTATTTTTTTTATAATACTTGATATTATCAGCATTTTTATGGAACTAGTTCAAATAATTAATGATTTCTTACTCTAGGTATTGAAAATAGTTTGAAAATAACTACTATGTATGTATATGATGATTAAAAATAAATAGTTTAAATTGATATAGTTATATATATTTTTATTAGTTATATATTTAATGACTTTAATTTAATTATTAAGTAAGTTCGATGTATTTTGAGAAAAAATCAAGAACAAGGTAATGGTTTTAATCGATATTTCCTCTCTTTAAGACATATTTGTTATTGTGAACATAATTTCATTTATATGGTTTATATATTATTTATATGAGATATAATACTATTATTTATCTTTTTATAATGATATTTTTAGATTAATTACTATCCATTTCTTTTAATGGGGTTTTATTAATGTCTTACCCAAGCCACATGTGGTTTTCTTAGTCTCAACTCTGATTCCATGAATAATTTTTTTGAATCACATATTATTCATATAGTGCATTAAATTTTAATAGGAATATTTTTATCATAATATTTTAATTACATGGTAGTTATGATGAAAATCATGTTCCCTAATTCATGCATATACTAATTTAGTTCATTCTTGAGTAGTTAAGTTTTTTTATACTACAACTTCTGTTCATTGAGTTATGACTGTTTTATTGAACTTATTTAATATAATTTGGGTAAATTACACAATTTTATTTTATTATGTTTTAATTACTCATTGTTTATATTTTTAGTACATAATCCCCTTTTTAAATGTTATGTAATTCATGGAGTATGTTTCTTGTAAGGTGTATTGATAACTCAAATCTCTATTATTTGAGTTATAATACATCACCTTGAACATTTCATTTCTATTCATGGGTATTCAAACTATAATATTTTATCATATGATATTGTTTCATCTATATTTTAGAAATTATTTTTTAAAAAATGTATTTTTTACCTTTTTACTGTGTGAATTTCTAATAAAGGTATTTTAAAAATAATAAAAATTCATTTTCCCTTTCACATTCATATTTTTTATCTTCCACTTCACATTTTTCCAAAATAGACCATATTCATTTCCAAGGAACTATTATTGAAAATTATTTTTAAAATTTTATTTTTTTAAAAAAATTTATATCACCTTGTTAAAAAGTGTCTGGGAAGTTACTTGTACTAACTTATTCGACAACAATATTAAAACTATTTTCTAAATGTTCTTTTTTGTTTTAACTTAATTTTAGAAATTCATTTTCATATGTATTTACCATAATAAGATATATGTTTTCCTATTTATTGTCTTATATAAATTTTATTTATAAGCATAATGAACTCACAGTTCCTAACGATCAATGTCTTGATCCCTTATTCAGTGGTATCATTCAAAAAAAATCCCCAAATTTCAATCATCTATGTAAAAATTATTTTATCAGTCATTTATTACAATTGTAATCTGTTATTTTTAAAAAATAATAATTATTTATTTTTATGGGTTATAATAATGTAATCACTTTTATTTTAACGGTGAAAATTATTGGTTTTTCATTTATTAGTATCCCAATACAGAAAATTGTTAGAATGTTGACTATGTACTGTTTGACCATCCACCTACTTTTTCTGGATGGTTTAGGATCGTGTTATCCATTTTATTGACATTGTAAAATGTATTAACATTACTGAGAGTTATTTTATAATAACATAGGTTGATCACACATTGATATTTTGTATTCTTTTTTATATAGGAAACCATGTTTTAATTCAAATAAATGTTCCTTAGGGAATGGTATTAGAATTCTCGTTAACTCTAATGTTGATTTTATGAGAATAAATCAGGTGATGGGTGGGTCCTAGAATTATATGTAATCTATATATATCAACCTGTCTCATGAGAAAAAATAATAAGGGTTTTGGGGTATACCAATTACCATATCATGATAATCTCTTAGATTAAGGCGTTGATATTATTTTTTTGATGTCAGACATTTTGTATTACATCAACATGAAATATGTGATATGGATATACATGTTATCATTTTTCTAATTGATATATCATTCTATTTGTTTCAATGTTATTATGTATTCACATTTTTTACTTATTATTAAAATAACATATATTCCATGATTTCCTCACATGTATGTTTTCCATTAATAATAATTTTAGCTCACCCCTTATATTTCCATTTCCATAGGTTAGAAAAAATATTGTATCTGTGAAATGTTTATAAGGACAAAAAATATGAAATAATTTATTATATATTATTAATACTCATCATGGATTAATTAGTTTCAGATATAATAAAAAAATCTTCTTGATACAAAGAACACAGACATTGTTAGTTTTTTTACTAATTCTCTAAGACTTTAAACATGAAAATATATATGGGAAGAAGAAGATAATATTATTGTTATTTATTTCATAATTAATGATATTTATATCTAGAATTTTATTTATTATCTCAAAGTGAGTGTGTAAAGTATGTGTTTAATGAATTAGATTCTAGAGTATGGGTCTGTGGCATCAAAGAGAATCTCTTATGGAAGGAGATGAGAAGAAGAATATTTTATTAGAGTAAACACATTACAATACCACTCCCTAAATACACTAAAAGGATTTATAAAAATTGATATGAGATATTGAGTACATATAAAGGAAAATATATCCTTTGAGATTGATGTATAATTGGTGTTGTTTATATGAATAAAGGCAATGACATTTCTATGAATTCGACATGAGTACATTGTTTTTTTATAACAAGTGTTGTTCAAATCCACCATAAGTCTCCAATCCTTATAGGAACTTGTTTTATAGACTCCAAAAGATCTTGGAATATTTTATAATTCTTTGGATCCAATAAATCCAAATAATACCAAAATCAATTCAATTTTAACCACGTTAAATACAACACCAAAGGAGCTATTTTGATTCCACCAGTTACCCATTGCACCTCCTCAGTTGGATGATGGGACACCTATAACACACATGTTCTAGAAAAATACTCATTGTATATAAACTATAATATTAAATTCATTTACATAAAATACAAAAAAAATTAATATGTTAATATAAAATATTCATGTTATAATAATAAATCATTATTAATTTTTGTATTATTTTCAAATAAATAATATTAATACATTTTTATTAAATATAAATGCACATTTTATATATTTTTATTTTAAAATTTATACATAACCATATTTTTTTCTTCAAATAATAAGGTTTATTACACACACATGATTAATATACTAATTAATTACATATAACTAATTTATTTATATTTAATTATTAAAAACAAATATTAATGTTGAATACAGAATATAAAAACATAGGTTGAGAATAAAAGTTCATATTAAGGGTTTTTAAAATAAGGATTAAAATCATTTTTTTTTAAAATTTTATTAAATCAATTTCTTGAACATTTCAATTTTTATCAAATATGAATCATTTTAAATAAAAACAAATTTCCTTTAATTTTTTTGTTTTTAAAATCTATCATAAAATATAAATTTTAAAAATATCATAATAGAAATATTATTTTGATAATATATTTATATTCATAATATAATATCCTTGTAAATAAATCCCCATTTCATATTTGAAACTTCAGAACAATAATTTTGAAAATAATAACTCCTTGTTGATTTTAATTACTCTTCGAAAATTCTATGTGAAACATGTGGCTACTAAGAATTTTAAATGTATAAACTTCAATTTTTGTAAGACTTCTCCTAGGATCTTTAGGTCACTCCCTATTTCCCAATATCATAAGAAAAAACAAAGATAGAAAATTTAAATAAAACATTTTTAAAGAATTAAATTGTCATTATAAATATATTGAAATAAATATAAAAAATTAATAAATATATACATTATTATCAATGATTAATATAGTTACATATCTAATTATTATTATCAAATTTCTCCTTTAAATAAAATCCATCGAAAAAAATTGTAAGTTAATCCTGAAACAAAATTAACATTTTTCAAATAATTTTCACAAAATTATGACATGTTGACGATAAATATAGTGCATGGACGTACGATACATGTAATAATGAATAAAATCATTAGAATTAAAAAGAAGATTATTTTACATCAAATGAAAACCATTAATATTATTCAAACCATACTTGAAATCAGATAACATTTAAAACAAAATTCCATTACAAAAAAAAGTTTTCAAAAAACCATTATTCATTTTAGAATAAAAAATTTTCATTAAAAAATTAAAATGGGTATTTTAAAATGGCCCCCTTATAGAAATTATTTTGGAAAAATATAAATTTAACAAAAAAATGTTGTCCCAAACCTTAATATCATTTATTAATTTATTTATTCCTTAGTTTCACATCAATTGAACCCTATAACTTCTGATATTAGTTATTTCTTTAGTGAGATAGGCTTCCCATGAACAAAATATTATTATTTCTCACATTCCCTATTAAACTAAAAACTATAATAATATAATAAAGGATTATAGGTGGGGTACTTAAGGTAGTATTTAACTAATTAAAGGGTTCTATTTAAATGGATAACCATTACTATATATTCATGTAGAAGTATCACATATATGAAATAGTAGTTTATAATCATTTTATTTATAATGTTATGATAAAATTTCATTTAGAAAAAATATTTATATAATATTATTTATGTTACTATATACTTTCCCAAAACTAATCTCTAATTTATAAGGATAAGAATGAATGGTAGTGTATATAAATTAAATATCATGATGGGATTTTCACTTGGAATCTCTAACAATTTAATAACCCATAATCCTCAATACATGAAGCTTTGAGTTCTTATTGGATTACAGAACATGATAGAGACATTTTAAGTTCATGGGGAGATTAAAAAATTTTCTTATAAATGATTTTGTTTCATGTTTAACTAAATTCTTCTTATTTTTCAACACAATTGGCATGAAAACCGATTTTCAAATGATATATGTAGATATTATTTAATTTTATCTAACGTTTTTCACATGACGAGGAAGATGATATTGATATAAGTTTATATATTAGCAGGATCATACATCTACCTGGATTATATTTTACATATAAAAATCCATAATAACTTGGTTTATCCCTTACGAAAGTATTATTATACCCATGAGTAGATTTTGAAAATGAAGGGTTTTATTTATGTAGCCCCGGGTTTACCATTACATAGGAATTATTTCCCTACATAAAATTTACTTAGAGGAGTAGTTTAGAATTACATAACAAATTTATATAGTGGTATACCTTTATGAATGTGTTGAATTACCTTTACATAGGTTATATATGATGCATCTTACCCATACAAAAGTTTGGGTTCTACCTTCTGTACCCCATGCACTGGGTAGGTTATCCTTACATGAGTGGCATTGTACTATTATGTGAGCGGTGTTGTACCCTTACACAACACATTGTAATTTTAGGTTATCCTTCTGTAAGTGTTTATCTACCCTTACATATCCACTCTAGAGTGTGGGTTACTATTATATATTGATATGGTTTCCTTTATGTGAGCACGACCCACCCTTACACATGATGGATTTACCTTTACACAGTCATATATTACACTCACAGAAGCCATCATTTCCCTTATGTGAACATGGTAAAAGAAACTTACCCTTATATAGTGAGATATAACTTTACGTGAGATTCTACTTACCCTATGTGAGTACTATCCTACCCTTACATAGAATATAATGATTTTTTTTTGTAGGGTTTCAAAACTGTAACTTACCCTTATATAACATCCAATATTATGGAAACTTGTATGTTAACTTTTATGTTTTATAAATTTAATATTATAAACTATGATATATTTTTATTCTTTTATTCATTTATTCATATATAAATATAATTTCACTATAATTATTTTATTGAAAATAAATATGTCTATTTAAAAAATATTTATTTCTATCTTCATAAAATTATATTTACTTAGAATTTTATTTATTAATAACTCATAATTAATTAATACATGTTATACTACTAAAAATTAAAAATATACTTCCTTAAAATTAATATTTTTCTAAAAATTGTATTTATATTCTTTAATATAATTATTATTATATCAAATATATATCTATTTCTAATTCATATAATTAAATTGTATTCATTTAAAATTAATATTTTATTTTTCTTGATAAATGGTGTATTAGTGTTACAATTTATGTTTATCATATAATTTATCACATTCTTCCTGCTTAATTTAAAATTGATATATTAAATATTCTACATAAAAATTTATATTTATAAATTTAGTATAACTGAATAATTTCTAAGTGATTAATTAACATATTAGTCATTTGTTAATAATAAACCCTTCGACTACAAAATAAAAAAAATGATTAATTATAAATATTAAAATGATAACATATAAAAGGTGAAATTATATATATAAAAATATATTAAAACAATTTCATGGGAAATAAAGAAAATATAGTTTATGAATTATTTTTATAACTTCATTAATTAGAATTAAAATTTTCAAAAAACTGTTGTTTTTAGATAAGAAATAAATTTTCAAAAGATTCATTACATTAAAATGTTTTTTAGTTTTTTAATATTGAATAAACTATTTAATTAACATATATTTAAAATAAAAAATGATATCATTATTTGGATGTTACATGAGGTAGGAATGATGTCGGTGTGTAAATATTTTGAAAGGCTAAATCTCATGATATCCAAATCCTCAATATAGCCAATCAAAATTACTATATGAGGTAAAAATTGTGATCCTTCTCAAAATAATTTACATGAAAAGTACCTTGGAGATCATTCATTGCTCTTTTCATACATTCCTCTAATAAGGATCATTTTTGGGAGAGGAAATTCTATACACATCCATATCCTAATTCATCTTTGTTAGCACACTTAACATGAATGATAAAATGAGACATTGGATGTCTGGTGAATTATATAAGTCTTTTAGATAGATAGAGATATATTCCTCAATCTAATACCTATAAGTAACATCTAGAATATGAGACTTTATAATATAGTAAATTTTATATTGGTGAGTATGATGTACATACACTAGTAAAACTCATTTGAGATAATATTGGTTAGGATATTTTTTTCTATAGTATAGATCTCAATGAAATTAGCACATTTTTATTAATTTCCATTTTATACTAAAAATTAAACAATTGTATCCGTAAATTATATTGATTACTTAAAATGAGATTCAATAAATTTTATTTATTGGAATACAATTATTTTATCAATTCACAGTAGACATTTATATTAGATTTATAAATTATTGTTACAAGGATATTATAGTGGAAGAGATTCATATTTCCCTTCATTATAACCTATACATGTTCTTGATAAGTTATTCAAAGGTAATTAGATAAGTGGGTCTTCCAATAGTGTTAACTCATAGACCCCTGATCCATTTAGTGTACTCCCCAACCCAGAAATCAGGGTATCATATTTCTTCAACACATTCCTACTATTTGCACCGTATATTTAAAGGTCTGTCAACCCCTGATGGGAAAAGGGTTATGTTAGAACAAAATTTTATTAAAAAATAACTAATAATTTAATTCACCCTCACTTGTGTAAAAATAGTACTTTGTACTATAGTAACATAATAAATAATGTAATGTAATCTTATACCAAAATAATTTTTTTATTAATTAAATTCTAAATCAAAAAGAAATAATTAACCATGAACTTGAAAAAAAAAATAAAAAAATATAAGATTCATGATCATGATCTTTATTAATGGTTGGTTTATCAAGATGATGATAAACCAACCCATTAAAATTAGTTAATAACAAATTAATCCAAGACATGAATTGAGTTACATCAGTACACCTATATACTTAAGTATCTATAGGGTTGGATTCACCTTTTCTCTACATTGAACCACATCTTCTCACATAAGAGATATTGCCATTACAAATACTTATTCACATATAAGTGAGGTACACCAAAGGTATGAGGTTATATAAATGATACTAAAGACACATATGCCCATAAAAAATATATTTGAGGGGATGATACACTGATCATCATTGTAATTTCATAATATTTATCATAAAACACATGAAATTATAATTAAAATAAAATATGATAAAACATATATAGGATGATCAGTATCCTGAAAATCCATTCATGAAATTAGAACACATTTGAAAAATGATATATAATTCTTTAGAATTCATTATTTATTAATATTAATTACCTAAAATCATAAATTAACTACATTATTAATTATTTTTTTCATTTATCTTAATTTTACATTGAAATAGTCTTAGTTAACCATTATATTGAATTTTAAATAAATTGCATTCATTAAGTTAACATAAAAATAATTATTTACACCACATGTACTTGTAGGAAAAACGTAATGTACCTTATTGAACAAATTGACATCTTTTATGGTCTAATTCATTTACTATGTACTTATAAAGAATTTAGCATATAGGAAATCATCTGATATTACATGTTGTGTAGATCAGTGTGTAAATTCCAGGTACAAATCTTGATACTTACAAAACATGACATGCGTTAACACATGTTTCATGTATCACTTAAAATGTATGTGTGATGTACATGGAATATAAAATAAAAATAAATTTGGAATTAAATATTCATTAAAAAATCATCACATGGAATTTAGTATAGCTACACATCATACAGTTTGGTTTATTTCCACAATATATTTTTATTTTTCATTGTTAATTTATATGGTGTACTCACTAAATTGGGGTGTAATCCATGAAAATAATTATGAGATGAATGATGTGTGTACCATGATAGCTGCTATTTACACCCTTCTATGGTCATATGCGATACATGACTAGTGAATAAACCTGTATACCTTGTGAAAATTTATATGATTCACATCGTTTACATAAGCTACATGTTGTGAAACCACATTTGGTCATGTTTCTCAGAATTAAGTTACCATATGCTACGTATTAAATACATGTCATGTTATTTGACATCATAACATCCAAATTTACCATGGTGAAAGACAATGTGAGGTTAAATAGTGTATATCCCAACTACACATTCTGTAATCCCTAAAATCAGGTTCCATATGATCAGACAATTAGTTGTGTTTAAAGAAACCACATACACATCCACATGATGTGTTGTGATTTTCACATGTCATCTTAGTGTGGTGAATATAGTTACATGAAATATAATTTTTAGTTACACATAATGTAGTACCATGATATTGATATAGAATTTTTGTCACATTTGGATCAGATATTTGAATATTATCATTTATTCTAGATATTTTCTTAGTCACATAATGTTAAAAAAACATGATATCTCAATTTTCTGATTAAATAATGAATAAGATAATAATGAAAACAATCATAAAATTTGAAATGTTATCAATGAATAATAAATAATTATAAATTAATATGTGAAAAATTTAATATAAATTAATTGTTCTGGGGTGTAGAGGAAGATATCAGGCCCATGCATAACAAATATTTTCCCCCGGTTTCCTTAAATAAGTCCCCATAACTACATGAATAAAAACCATAGAATCCTAAAATATAGAATATTTCACATATAATTTATAATTAATTTATGAAAATATAAATAACATAATCTTTTAATTATTTATTCATTATCAACTCATTTTACATATAATTTTCATTTTATCATTGTGGTGAAGGATCCATGTTTAGAATCCCTTTAGTGGTATCCAAACATTGTCTACATACTTTGAAATATAATTGTGGAATCACCAGGTGCTAGAATGAATGATTCCGAACACATTAAAAAACTTAATTTATTGTAACAATAATTATTTTTATTCTTAAATGATACTTTCATTTTCTCTTGGGAACTTGAGAGGGAGGAGTAGGATCAAAGATTTTTAATCTAGAGGGTGTTTTATAGAAATTTCCCTCTAGGGATAAGATAATTATCTACAAATTATTTGTCATGAAAAAATTATCTTACCAATGTAATGATATAATTAGTTTTAAATACTCAGTCTACAGTAAAATTCATTGAAAAAAGGACCTTAACAGTTCAATTAATTATAAAAAAACCCCACTACCGGTAAAAATTATAATATTATTATTTACTTGATGTATACTAAACTCACAAATAATTTAAAGCGCGATATTTTAAATAAATGGATTAATATTTATTTATTTGGTATCAAATAAATAATTCTTACCAAACCGATAACTCAGGCTATCAATACAATTTTGATTTTATCTAATATTGAATAATAAATATTTTTTTTAAATAAATATACATCACTGTATTATTTGTTCAATTAATATTAATGTTATCATCATAACCTGAGTAATATTGTATATCAGAACATTAGAATAATATTTATTCCAATATTAAATAAATATAGATTTTAACTGAGGTTTTAGAAACACATTTTCTGTCACCCTATAGCCCTCTCTCTCAATGGAAGTAGAATTTCTTACATAAATTCCATGTTTAGATTCTAGAAACCTGTTTATACAACTGTAGAGAATGAAGTTAATTATTAAAATAATAATAACCTCTTGAAAACATTCCTTGTGTTGTATAATATCTTTATCATGAAATATTATGAACTAGGATTCATCTTTTATGTCATCAACCAATATTCTCAATATATTTTCATTTAATTTATTAAAATCAACTCTCTAATACAACCGATATAGCCATATATTTAATTTGGAAGTTCCATTTTAATTAAATTATTAAAGATATATAGTTTTACTAACTCAAAATAGAGAAATGTATTCTTAACTTATTCACTAATGAAATGTTTCTTATTAATAAGAAAACATATCCTAAATTAATACAAGTATATTTTTTAATGTTTTAATCAATACATATATGGTCACAACCCATTTTTTTAGAGGTTGGGGCCGAAGCCATATTTTTATTAATAATGTAATGCAATGACCTATTTTATATGGGTAGAGGGAGACCCATTACATGGTCACAACCAATGATTGTCATTATAATACATTCATGTTTAAGGAGAAATAAAAACATATATTGATAGAAATATCAAATGATGCATCAAACAAATGGAATTCAGATGGGTTGGTTGGTTCTCATATCTTCATCTCTTAGAGATTACTAGGATATAACTTCATAAATGATGTATCAATATATTTTGAGCCACATAACCATGATTTCATATATTACATGTGTCACTAAAAATTATTTAAACTATTCATAGAACACATATTTAAGAATATCATCATAGAAATTTAGGGCTCTAACTATAGGAGGGAAATGCTATTCCCTTTCAATTTGATAGAAACTATAAGGTTATTATCACATTAAATTTTATATAGAATAATATTCATTATTTGGTAAAATATTTATCAGTATTATATACAATGGATATATAGGTATTTGAAAGTAAGTATTATATTGTTATAGGGAACGAACTCCAATTCACATAATCCCTCTGATCAATATACTAGTCTAAATTCAAGGTCTTCTGATGTTAACTGGGTTTTTTTAGTCTAATGGGGGTCATTCTAAAACAATTTGATATCAGGTTAATTTCATGGAAGAATATTTAGGGGAAATCACTAGTGAACATTATTTTTTAAAACATTATCTCAAAAAACATTATTAAACACTTAAAACAAAAATGAAGATTTCTTCTATGTCTATAAAATCAAAAAAAAACATTAGATATGTACTTTGATCGTTCATGTTAAATCCCAAAAGGGATAAAATGGAATTCCCAAAACATAAAAGGATTATATTGGGGATTTGATTGATATTCACAATAGTAGTAGTATTACAATACTCTTTCCTTTCATCAAAAGGATTCAAAAATAATGAGGTGGGATATCGTGTCCAAAATTCACTCTTAGTATTGTACCTGTAGATACTAAGGACCTAATTGAATATCATGTAAGACACAAAATTTGATTTCAAAAAAATAAATGGGGATTTATCCATTAAAATGTAATAATAGGTTCCATTTCTTGGTTAATTTTTTGGTTGATGGATGAATTATCCTTAGAGCCAACATTATCTCATATCCCTAGGATAAAGAAAACACTAGAAAATTTGTTGGAAATTTCATCTACAACCCTATAATATCTATAGTAATATGAATTGATCATTCAAATTACACACCATATGGTGGTCTCACTATTTATTACTAATGATATGAAGGATATGAAATAATTTAATAGAACCCTTAATCATTAAAAACTGATACACTTTCTATCTCATATTATAACTATGTATACATATCCCATAATATAATACCTCAAAATTATAATTCTACAATTAAATTGAGTCAATAAGGAATAGATTCATCACTGCTCAATAAATTTCATCCTCTATGGAATCATAAATTCTAAGAAAGTTTTTAATGACTATGTGTTTGATAGATGCGTTCATATGTGAATTAATGGAAGAATGAACCACGATGTTATGTGGGAAGAATATATCAGCATAAGATGTTCTCACTAGTTAGAGAAACGTTTATTTATGGTTTTCAATGATGAAATAATAAATTTAATTCAAAAAGAAGTTCCATTACTGTTATACATATTCCAATATTATTCATCAACCGTGAGAATAAATATAAATGGCTAGATAATTTGGACTATTTTTAACATGTGGAATAGATTTTAGGGGGTCATACTTGTAATTCCCTTCCCCTATCACATTTCCTTGAGAAGGAGATGAGGAGATACTTGGACTTACGCGATGTTCCCAAGGCACCAAAAGTTGGAAATAAATGCTCACAGATTCAATAATAAAATAGGTAATTACATTCCATTGAAATAAACCAATAAACCAAACAATCCATTACCAAAAAAACTACATGATTCATGGTTAAAAAGTGACCCAATCCATATAATACCAATATTTTACCAAATGTCCTACCACATCTATACTATTACCTAAGACCAATACAACCAAAACACAAATATACCACTATCAAAGTACTAATAGGAAGAAAAAACAACAACACTCCAAAATAACTATATTACCATCCATTTCAACACACCAATATCCATGTTCCAAACTCGACTACATTGTCAATGCATCTCGACAAACCTATATTAAAATGAGATTATTTACTCCTACCTATATCCTAGAATATAGAATCTGGAAAGCACTGAGGTTCCAAAGTAGGGGTGAGTAAAAATACTTTGTTGGATTTCCCAAAATTACTTCCCTACACACACCACCAGGATATAATACCTTATAACAATTTATACAAAACAGTTAATATAATCTCTAAGAACTATAGAAACAATGAACAACAAGACAAAGAAATCATTACCCAAATGAATTTACACAATTTAGTGAATCTCCAAGGAAAAAAAACAAAAAGGTTATTACCAATTTCATTTCTCATGACATCATATATATCACAACCGTACACAAAATTATAAACATAACCAATACCATTCTATAAATCATGGTGCTACTTTAACGGTGATACCTTCATGAATGACCAATCTTCTCCATGGTGTGGGACTTCACACCCATCCCTGGTGTGGGAATACATACCCATCACCCTCCCTTTTTATGATGGTACATTCAAGACCATCACCTTGATTGTTCTACATTCTCGACCACCATCCATACAACTCAAGACAATCAACATTTATGAAAATCACCACAACTTTTCATTCTACAACTACCAAAATCATATCTGGAAAAAATTTCCATTTCCAAGTCAACCAATTATTACCAAAAATATTCAACATAAAATGTAAGGTTATTTCAATAAATCACACCATTATTGAATATTCCCTCAAACCATTCTCTATGTGAAACCATATTTCAATAAAACAACATTTTTTATTGAAAACCATCTTTCATTAATCATTTACATGACTCCATCAAGCTACCAATTTTAAAATCAATATTTTAAAATATAACAACAAAACTATTTCAAAATATTAACCCACCGACTCCCCAATCCCCAAATCATAATAGAAAGGGTTTCCTCCCAGTATCACACATTATAATAATAATAAATTCTATGAAAAATCATTTAATTGAAATTCATAATTCTAGTTTTAGAAAAGAGGGGTTGAGAGAGAAGCCATCTACTTTTAGGGATCTAGTGAAATCGACCAAAAAGGATCCACACCACAAATCTGGACATAACTCCACCAGAAACAGTTTAGATATCCATTCCTATCATCAAGATCCCAAAAATCATCACTCTAGGATATAACAACCCTAGATCTACATGCAACATATGTAGATCTAGAAAACCAATAGAGGGAATAGAGGAGATATAGAGTAAACCGCAATGAAAACAAAAGATAATACATAAACAAGATGAAACAACTTTAAACCACCATGAAAACCATTAAAATCTATTCCAAAATGAGTGTGAGAGAACCCCTAGTTCTTGGGAAAAAGAAAACCCGCATAGGGTTCGTATGGGAGAAGAAATGGGGGAGTTAGGGAAAATCCAGACTTACCCCATTAAAAAAAATTAATGGGTTTCCTGGTTAGCCTGTACGGTTTGAGAAACCATGCACTAATCATGTGGAAGATACTGTCTGAACAATGGAATATCACATGATTACCAGGGATTCTTGGACGGTTTCCCCTAACTGTGCTCAAAATGTGCATCCTTAAAAACGACACAAAATTTTTCTAGCACCCTTCCAAACTCGACCAAAATATCCCAAACCTTACCCGACTCCTTTATATACATAAAACGGTATCAAAATTTGTCATATAACTCAAAATGGTTTAGTTATATTCTCCCCACCATCGGAATTTCCATTATAGTAATGTAGTTAACCATCACTTTTCCAAAAGAGCTTGCACCATTGATCTTCCATCTCTTGCTCCTACTCCAAAAGTCGCCTCCTGGATTGGACCATGCTACAATAAATCCTGAACTAGACCGATGCTCTTACCACACACGATTTTATCGTGCCTACCCCCAATATTCACTAGCACATGCATCAAAGAAGCATCCGGATCTAGCTCAACATGATCTCATTGAATCACACGGTCCCGATCTGGCTGATACTTTTCCAACTGTGGGACACAAAAAAACATTGTGCACCACACTAAACCATGGTGGAAAATCCAACTGATAAGCTACCTCTTCAATCCTCTCATGTATCTCAAATAGCCCAATATACCACAGATATAACTTACTATGCTTTCCTAATCGATGATATCCCAACCTAGGATGGATTCTAAAAAACACATGATCACCCACCTCGAACGACAATAGTCATCAGTGATGGTCCACATATGATTTATAATGACATTGATCCATATCCATCATATTTATGATTAATTTGATCTTCTTCATATTCTCTTAGACAATCCTTAGTCAAATCATCAATGTCCCACCCATTTCCACTCAACATAATGGAAAATGACATAAACGCCTATACAATGCCTCAAATAGGGACATATCTTTGAATGATGATAATTGATATTATATGGTAACTCCACCAATGGTAAGTGATCATCCCATGAACCTCCAAAATCCATCAAACAAGACCTTATCATATCCTCTAATGCTTTTCTCAAACTCTCGGATTGGCCATCTGTCTGAGGATGATAGACCGTGTTCATCGTCAACTGTGACCCAAGGGCTTGAAGTAAGGATTTACAAAAATGATATGTGAACCACCAATCTTTATCTAATACGATTGAAACTGAAATTACATGCCTCTTGACCACATCCCAAATATATATTTTGGACAGATCCTCCACTACATGAGATTCGAGAATTGTGATGAAATGGGCCGAATTTGTTTGTCGATCCAAAATAACCAATATGACATTGTGTTTCCTTACCATTCTCAGTATACTTGTAAGAAATCCTTTGCTATTGTTTCCCTCTTCCAAACTAGAATAGAAAATTATTTCCACATTCTTACTGGCTGTTGATGCCCTTCCTTGATTTACTGAAAATTCAAGAATCTCGAAACAAACTTGACTACTTCCCTTTTCATACCAGAAAAACAAAACCTCTCTTTCAATTCCTTGAACATATTGTAATTTCATAGATGGATAGTCCACATAGAATGATGAAAATCCCTAATAATTACCTCATGATAAGCCACTGGTATGACCATCCAATTTTTAAAACAAAAAACTGTGTTCCCATTTAGTTTCCAGCCCTCAATTGTCTACCCACCATTAAGTTTAGACCTCATCGCTATACACTCGGAATTAGATGTATGTTCCTCTTTAACCAAATAAATATGGTAGGAACCAATGAAACTAGAAATAAGACCACTCTATCACCCAGGTCCTCACATTTCGACCGCATTTCGGCTTTTAATGACATCAACTACCACTGATCTAATGCCAATTTCCCCACCTGAGCGCATGTCTTCCTACTTAATGCATATTCCACTGAATTTCCATTACCTGGTGTGTAAATTAAGTCAAAATAAAACATCTAGAAATATTCCATACATCACTTTTTCCTCAAGTTCAAATCTCATTGTGATAAAATAATCTTTAGACTCTTGGGATTGATAAACATTGTTACATTCTCGATGAAGAGATAATGACGCCACATTTTCAAAGCATGAACCACTATCACCATCTCTAAATCATTATTTGGGTATTTATTCACAAGCATCTGCAATTAATGTGAGCTATTTGCAACCACATAATTCTCATTCATGAAAAGACACCCCACACCTGATCATGATGCATCACAATACACTACATACCCTTTCCCTATTTCTTGAAAAACAAGATTAGTGTTGATGTATGGTGACCCTTTATCTCTCTAAAACATTTCTAACACTACTTTTCCCATTGAAATGGAACATTATTCCTTGTCAAATATGTCATCGGTGAGGCCAATATTGAGAAATTATAAACAAACATGGATAACACCCAGATAGACCAAGGAAACTCTATATCTCAAAGGCATTTATAGTGGTTTCCATGAGATAACAACCTATATTTTTTCTGGATCGACTAAAACACCCTCCTTAGAAATAACAATGCCAAGGAAATGAAATTCTTATATCCAAAAGTCACACATTGAAAATTTGGAATACAAATAATGATCCCACAAGATCCCCAACAATATCTCATAGTGCTGCTCAAACTATAGCCTTGTTCTCAAATACACCAGTACATTATCAATAAATACTACCATGAAAGAATCCAGATAATTCTGAAATATCAGATTCATCAACTTAATAAACACCAATGGTGAATTCGTTAGACCAAAGAGAATAACCACATACTCATAATGTCCATATCTACTTCGAAAAGCTATTTTGGAAATATCCTCCTTCCCCATCTGCAATTGATAATATCCTAACTTCAATTCAATATTAGATAACCACTGAGTTCCCCTCAACTGGTCAAACAAATCATTAACGCATATAAGTGGATATAGTTTCATTATTGTAAAATGATTAAGTCTACGATAATAAATAGTGATCCACAAAGTTACATTCTCCTTTTTAACAAACAAAATTGGCACTTACCACAGAGATCTGTTAGTCCAGATGAATCCTACGGTCTCTAACTCATCCAACTACACCTTCAAATCCCTCAATTCTGCTAGTTCTATCTTGTAAGATGAATATCAGAAAGGACTGGTCCCTAGAAAAAGATCAACCATAAACTCCAATTTTTTCATAGGCGGTAACCGAGATAATACATTAGGAAAGACATCTATAAAATGATGCACAACTATCCGAATAATAGTATTATCTATACCTTCCACTGATTACAATTACAACAAATCCAAATAATATGAGATGGTTCCAACTATGGGTTCCAAAAAATCATTTGCACCCAACTTTTCATTCTTCTCCCCTTTAATAAGGTGTTCAACACCATCCTCCATTGTAAAACTATCCATCCAGGCATAGATAATGATGTGGGCCTTAAACATCACTAAAAAATCCTTCCATAGAATTATATCATTCACATCTATCTCAATCACTGAATAATACCATTTCAATTCAATTCCATCAACAACAATATTATAGAATCTACATAAGAAATATCTACACTCTTTCGGACCCAGTGGAGTTTGATGTTTTAAAATCGATGGCATAATTTACAAAGATAAACCTAGGAAAATAACAACATGGGGAAAATAAATGAATTGGAAGATCCCATATAAACAAATCTTGCATCAATGTTGAATTTAAAAGAACCGTACCTCACACTATGAATGGTCCTGACTGATCATCCACCAGAAATTGTTCACCTCCAAATATCTGTGTTCTTTCTATGCTCTTGTAATTATTAGCTTGCGGAATCATCCCTTGTTGAGGAGTTTCACAAACACCTAACCATGATTCATTATGACAATACCACAAAAGATTACCCATCTATATTCAGTTATGTCATTTTCAAGGTTGTTCCTTACAATTCCATTTCATGTGGCCTACAAAACCTCACAGAACGCATCTCGGCTTACAATTGGGTCTCAGTGGAATTTTAAACAATCTAGTGGTATGTTTCTGATGTTCTTAATGTCATTGAGAAAAAGACTTGATCTTGATCTTTATCTCAGTGTTAAGGTTCAAACCTCAACTGGTGAGGATAATCGTACTTCCACTACTTGGATTAAAGACCATGATAGATATCATAAAAGGTTTATCTAGTTTCTGTCCTAACTAAAATGTTTTAAATTCCTAAGTGATTCTTTGGGGAAACAACTAGTTCACCCGGGTCTCAGGTGCAACCACGTTTTCATCAGTTTCCTCTGATTGGTCTCTTCCATTCCTTCTTAGTTCCATCTCTATCAACAAAAGAATCACATAAGTCTCACTCCCTAGACACTAAAGCCGTAAAATTACAATTTCAATTACATAGAAACTATCACCACCAGGCTTTCCATAATTTTACATTTCCCATGTTGAACAATTTTTGAAAAATATTCCATGTTTTTAAAATCAACAAATTTTCAAAATACCATAACCATTAAAATTTCAAATGCACATATTTTAATTCATTGCCAGATTTTCCAAAAATCCATATATTTATACCAAAACATAAGCCATTATACCAAATGAAATATGAATTCTAGAGGGAAGTAATTTTTAACACACATTCTGAGATCATCTCATTGGGTACACCAATGAAAATGAGATAACTTATGCTTATAAGTATCTCCAAAACACTTATGTACCAAAATCTATCGTAACATGAAGATTATCATAAAAGGGTAAGCTACATAATTTTTTTCTATACATTCCAAGTTCCGAAAACCCTACACCTTGCTACCATCCCGACTCAAAGAATATACCAATAATGAATTTCAACACCAAAAAAACAATCAATAGAAAAAGTCATGAACAACTGCTCTCAATTTAAAGCCATGTACTGAACAAACTGATACCAATTATAACACCTCTCCCACTAACTCGATGGATTTAGAAGTAAGATTGAAGTTACATGGCCTTAAACAACATTACCAAGGTTCCAAATGTAGACAATAAATGCTATGTTCTTAAAGAATAAATGGGGAACGATTTTCCCTTGAGATAAAAAAATCAATCAAATAAACCATTACCAAAAAAACTACATATTGATTTTTAACAATGTGACCCAACCCACATATTACCAATAGTGAACCAAATGATCAACAACATCCATACGATTACCAAATACCAATACAAACAAACCATAATAATACAAGTATCAGATTAACAAGAGGAAGAATAAACAACAAGACTCCAAAAGAACTATGATACCATCCATAGATCCACACCAAGATCTAGGCTCCAAAATCCATATCATTTCAAAATCATCATGATGATCCGCTAGAAAAATGAGGTGCTTTATTCTTACCCATGTATTAGAATACAACACCAACAAAAGAACCTATGTTCCAAAGTAGGGGTGAATAAAAATATTTAGTAGGATTTCTCCAAATGACTTTTAAACAGACACCTCTAGGATAGAACTTATTATCACAATTTATATAAAACACTTTATATAAAGTTCATGAACTAGTGCAACAATGAACGACAAGAAAAACTAATCACTACAAAAATCAATAAACCCAATTTAGTTAATAACCATGGAAAGAAAACGAAAAACTCATTACCCATCCCATTTTGCATGACCGCATATATATGATAACCATACACAAAATTATTTCACACAACCAATACCACTAAATCAATCATGGTGATACTTTAAAGGTGGTACCTATATGGGAAACCTATATCCTCCATGGCGTGGAACTTCACCCCCTTCCAGGGCGTGGGACTTCAAACCCATCACCCTCTATTTTGATGATGTTACATTCATGACCATCAACTTATTGGTGATACATTCCTGAACAACATCCATTCAACTCATGACGATCTACAGTTACAAAAATCTCTAAAACATTTCAATCCACAATTACAAAAATCAAATCAGTCAACAATTTCAAACACCAGTTTAACCAATTATTCCTAACAACATATCAATGTAACATGTCAAGATACTTAAATAAATCACAACTTTATTGAATACACCCTCAAACCATTCTCTATGTCAAACCACATTTCAATAAACCATCATTTTTTATTGAAAATCATCTTCCATTATGAACTTCATTAACTCAATCATGCTACTGATTTTAAAATCAACATTTTAGAATTTAATAACAAAACCCATTTTACTATGTTAACCTCCCCCAATCCACAATGCATCTCAAAACGGGTTTCTGTCAAGAAACACATATCACAAAAATAATCGATCCTCAGAAAAACCATTCAGTTGAAATTGAACATTCTAGTTATAGAAAACACGAGTTGAGAGTGAAGCCACCTACCATTAGGGTTCTAGAGAAATAAACACACAAGTAATTGTACCACAAATTCGAACAAATGCTCCACCAAAACCACTATATATCTTCTTATCTATCATAAACAAGCCCTAAAATCATCATCAGATTCTAGAAAACTCTATATCTACAAGAAATGAATTTAGATTTGGAAAAGCAAGATAGGGAAGAGAGAATATATGGTGGAAACCACAAAAAAACCAAATTAGAATACTTACCTATGATCAACCACCTTCAAATCACCATCAAAACCCATCAAATCCCTTCCAAAACAAGTGGGCGTGCACCCATAGCCCTTGAGAAGAAGAAATCACACATAGGGTTCTTATGGGGGATGTAATGGATGAGTTAGGTCAAATCTCAACAAACCCTATTTTAAAAAACCATTTTTATTGTGAGACATGGTTAACTCGGACGACAAGACAAACCCTACATATGATAATGTTTGAACATCAACATATTTCACGGTTTCCTGGAATTCCCGCTTGGTTACCCCAAACTCTGCTCAAACCATGTACCCTTAAAATGACCTCTAATCTTTTCCAAAACTATTCCAAACTCTCCCAATCCCCCTCAAACCTTACCCAACCAAATTATATAAATAAAAATTTATCAATATAGGTTATATTCCTCAAACTAGGGGAGCTACAATATCCCCTATCTACATCTATCCTTACTTTCACTGATGTCTTCTCTATATTTTTCGAGTCTATATCCCTCAAGAAAGTAAAAACTAAAGCTATCATAAATTTAATGGTGAATAATATCATTATAAGTTTTAGTTTCCTTCAAAAAATAGAGATATATATAGGCACCAATTTTTATGCTTCAAAATTCAAACCACTATATATAAAATAAATGATTCTATTTAACTATTCATTTGACTACCATGTGGTGGAAACTAATAGATTATGCCCAAAAAAACTATATGTTATATCCTTCAAAACATGATGGACATAGATAATTATTCATGTTCGAATAACCTTATATAATGTTTTTGGATTAACACACCATAACCGTACTACCAAAAAATAAACCCCATATTTTCTTATATATGAGATAGAACAAATTTTCATATTTTGTTTTAATTTTAAACTTTTAACATTTATATCTAAATTAAATTTTGTGAAGATGAAAAATAAAAAATAAAAAATTATTAGTTGGAGTGACTAATGGAGAAATGGTTCGGAAAGTTTCCAAACCTAGAGGTTTATCAGGATCATATTACACAATCATTTAATATAAATATCCATCATAACTCATTCATCTAAGGAGAAATGGTGATGGCCCTAAGAACACTCATGATAACTATGAATAATTATCTGAATATGGAACAGAATGGGAAAGGCCTTATGCTACACATAACATAAAATTCAATGGATCCCCATTATTGACTATACTGGATGGAGAGTATAGTACACCATCCAATTAATGAAAGGTTTCTCTAGATATACTTTATATTATTTCATGATGGGTACACAGAGTCCTTTTTATGTAACAACCCTCGTTATTATTTTCATCAATTATTTTGTTTAAGATATTTATTAAAAGAGGGATAATATGGTTGATAAGAAATTTGACAAATAATTTAATATTTTTTAGTTGACCAATGGTGTTTCTTTATGTGTGAATATTTATTCAGTAGTCAAAAGTAATAACAATGATATTATAATTTGTCATAAAAAATGTGTGTTTAATTAATAATGTATTTATTACTATTCATAGACTTTAATGACTATTTTTATTCTAAAGTGGGAATGTTTTCTTATAATTGATAATAAAAACTATTGTTGTTGTAATAATTATTATTTTTAATTGAGGGAGGTCATATTTATATAGAAAATGTCTATATATATGTATATAAACATGTATTCACACACACACATAGACAAACATATATATATATATATATATATATATATATATCTGTGTCTCTAAAAATACATATTTACACACACACACACACATAGATATATATATATATATATTGAATAATATATATGTTTTTCTATACTTGTTAAAAAATAGAATTAATTTTAATACATAGATAGATATATATAGATATATGTATATATACATTCAATGAGTACATTTCTTAATATAGATATACTGATATATATATATATATATACATGCAAAAAGTACAATTCTTAATATATATATATATACACATTCAGATATATATATATACCCATATACATTTATGTTTATAAACATGAAATGAGTATGTTTCTTAATATGTGAATATATATATATATATAATGACAATGATGTGATGTGTTTAAAAGAGAAGTTTAATTATGTCAATATATTTATATAGGCCATACAAGAAGATTCTATACATGAGGTAAAAAATTAAAAATAGTAAAAATTAAAGTTGGGATTTGTGGGGTATTGTATTAGGAGAGAGGAAAATAAAACAGTCAAAATATAAAATTAATAATCATAAATTGTTCTAAATGAAATGAGAAAAATAATATAAAGCGGAAATATGGTGAAAAAACATAGTGTATAGTGTAATATGCCAAATTGAATAACCACTAAACTGATAGTCTAACCGGTCACCACATGGGCTCAAGAAAGCCTACCCATATGCCAATGGCTGATGACTAGCAGTGGGGATCTAATGGTGGTATGGTGGGGAGACTAAATTCTCATATTCAAATTCATACATTGTAGTATAAGTTGAAAAAATGGACAATAACAGAAGTGGTATAAATTAATGACAATGCAGTAGAAGATAAATATATTTATAGAATAAAAGTTAACATCCAATTCCAATTCATGATGTAATGAATTCATGTTCATATAGTGAAAAAACATATAAGGAGTTAGTAAAATAAAGAGTAGAATTTAAAAAAAATGTCTAAGTGGCCCAAGGCTAACTCCTCGATCATCCTGAGTACTAGCTCAATCATATTCTCCATAGCTCCCAAGTACACAACACAATATAGAAAATTAATACTAGGGCCTATAAAAATGCATTACTGCATGGGTACCCCAGTGCAATGGCATCCCAGATAGGGTGTGATGTATAATCGTAGTAGGCCAAAACCAATGGTGTCCAGATCAAACCAATTCATGCACAAAAAATGAACAGTGTTCATACATAGGTGAATTCAAGGACATATGTAAATAAATTAATAACACTTTAGTTTGGGTTGCTAAATTGATACCCACCTGATTCTACCTACATCATCCTAAGATGGATATATGAAAAAAGGTAACCGATAAGATTAATTTAGTTATATACACTATATCATAAATGAATCAATATAATTTGTTTGACCACAAGATTGTGTTTTGGGTTGGCTGTCACACCACTAAGTCATCATCCAAGAATATTTACCGCTTTATTATCATGTCAAAAATGTTAATAATAATAATAATTTACCATAATTGAATCCATACAAGAATCTATAAAATCATGTAATGGAAACATGGGCCCCTCCAAGGCAATCTATAATGAAAACCCAAGGTCCATATAGGTGCCTTTGATATATCCAATACAACTGAGTTATTTTAAGGTGGCCCATAGTGGAATCCCTCATATCACCCATAGCATGGGAAACACTGAGTATGTACTAGTTATCTCAGATAGGATACCAGGTGTCACCTAAGGAATTGAGAATCCATCTTTCTAATGATTACATCCATGGTTTCTCCCATATTTAACTAGTGTCCCTTTGGGGAATAAATAGTATGGAAATGATCCCATACATGGGAAGCCAAATTATCACTACTAGTGTGTCAAGTAGATCTCAACCAAACATACAGAGTCCATACATTGAATCCTTAAATCGAAATCCATGTTCCTTCTCGGACTATATAAGTTGAGGCATAATGACCAAGGCACATATCACTAAGAATAAAATATACAATCACTTAAAATGAATAATGCATGCAAATAACTCATGAAAAACAATTTATCCAAAGAATAAATCCATCCCTAGGTAATCAACTATGAATTAAGATAGCATGGACATGGAACTAAGCACAACATGACCATTAGAATACAAGACTAGCACCCATGGATTTGAGAATAATTAAAATAAATGAACAATAAGACTTAAGTGTAGAGAACATGGTATGGAATAGGCTCAATGTATAATAAAGGAGGCACTAGAAAAAGATATATGTAAAGGATAAGTCACAATGCATAAGCACATGAAAAATTTAATAACGCATAAGCATAGATACTCAAGAATCATATTAGATTCTTTCAGCCAATTTAATTTATTCAACTCATTTATAGAGTCCAACCAGGGGATGAATCATTATTTTTGATACCCTAACTATTGGTAAACCATTAATCATAATTAAATTCATTAACATAAGGAATTTATTAAATGTGCAAACCCAACCTCAATGGAGTTTAAACTAATTAAGGATTACTGGCCAAGAGTCCCGAGGTATGAAAACACCCAACAAAGTGGATAATGTTTTGGAGATCACCACATGTGGTGATTCGCTGCTCGCAAGGGTCATAACAGATATAGAAAAGGATTCAATTTAATCTATTTAACAAAAGGAGGAATCACAAGAAGTGTTTGGCATATGGCATAACAATTCCCCCTATAAAACAAAATGAAACATTGGAAATAACTATAGTGCCTACCTTATACCATGAACAACCCACACATATCATATCAAGATATGATTTGGTCTATTTCAAGAGAAATAAAATGAATAGATGAACAACACGAAAATAGGATGAATAAGATTTCCAAGAAATATCACTTTTATAATGAAGAGAAAGTGTGTAACGAAGAAAGATGAAATGATAGATTGTAGAGAGGAATCCATAGGGAATGATGGTTCAAAAATATGACAATGTATCGAGGAGAAAACTAGTACCCTTCCTTATTAGAGGAGGAGGGGGAATCAACCATGAATAATATGAGGATACCAACTAGAGGTAAAAAGAGGAAGAGATAGGGGATTAAAGTTTAGGTTCATTAAGGAAAAAATATTAAATTCAACTAATAGAAAAAGGAAAATGATTTTACTACCCTTTTGGCCAAAAAGTGAACCAATCATGCACTAAGGCACTACCAAAGAAGGAGGGGGTTGCACAGTTCATGCAAATGTTTTGGGAAATAGTATTAAAACCGTTCATTTTCCCACTGCCAAAATCCTGCAACATGGAACATAGATGTGCATCTCATTTTTAATGGTTTTACTAAATTTTTTCTCACTTCATGCTCTATTATATTAGGCCACATGCTTTCTACTTTATATCACACAGTTTATGAAAAACCATTCATCCCTGACATCTCTTCACAATTTTGAGCCTTTTAAGTCTAGCACTAACAAATCATAACAAAACAATAAGGGACCCCTTTAGAGTTTATCCAAGTCTTAAAGAAACAAATTTAAGAGTTTCAACTCTAATAATTTCATTCAAAATTTCAGTTTACAAATAGTTTATCCACAAAATGAAAAAATTCAAATTCCTTTAGAATTTCACGTAGTCTAAAAAAGATGAGAGGCTACATGCAGAATTTAAATGTGTAGAAGAGAAACCCTCTCAAAAAACACACTCTCAGATCCTATCTCCTCTACCATATCCTCTCTCTAAAATTATCATATATTTTTTCAATGATATTAAAATCAATATTTATCTGAATTATATGTTATTAGTTATTTGGGATTAGTCTTAAGAGAATATTATGGGTATGTTTATGATTTGGGAATCATCACTAAGTGGTGTATAAACACCATGTTTTAATTTTCATGATATCTTGGTATGTAAGTCCTTAATATTCTAAAATTTTATAGTAAGATGCATGACTTGATTGTATGTGTGTAGCTTATGAGAACTGTATTGTGTGACATGATTTGTATGGTGGGGTGTGTCTGTAGCCTATGAGAAATAATTTTTTAATAATGTTATTATAGTTTTTTTGGTTTGATTATATTTTTCATTCATTCAATATATGTTTGAGTCATGGGATAAAATTTAAAACCATACTATGATTATATTTTTTCTTATCCATCATGAGAGGAAAGAGTCATGGGTGTGTGTAACCTTGTTCTAAAATTGTTCTGACTATCCATTGACTTGTTTGCTAAGTCATCATATGAATTTATCAACCATGTTCAAATGATGTGACTTGTAGGATATTAAATACCTTTTATTATGGTGTCAAATAATGTAGGACCCGGGTTCCTGGGAGCCTGGTTAGTGCATTATAAATCAATAGGTTATATGTTTATTTACCCATTTATTTAATTCAATTCGTACACACTTATATACACATGCATCACATATGATAAATATGAATTGGTGTTTTTATACCTAGAAACCCTAAACAAGAATCTCGATGTGCATACCGAATTTATAATTAGGGATCATGTTGAGGAAAAGGTACATATTTCATAAAATTGAGTATGAAGAGTAGGGTGGCGGAGTTAATGTTAGGATAAATTCCAGGATCATTTATTATAATCCCTCATTTTATATTTTTGTAATTTTATTATCTTATTACATTGATCCACTATATGTAGGGATCCTTTTTACAGGGTGTTACTCATGTATTATAACATTTATTGCATGGGTATGGTTTTATTTATTTATTCCACTATATTGATGTGGTTTTTATTGTTTTAGTTATTTATTATTTCTTTAATTGTATTTATTATTGTTGTAAACTAGTTACGTAGGGAATAGTCTCCCCACATTTCCTCCCAATACCACACCATTAGTCAGAAATCTCTTCTTTATAGGCAGGAATGCATGAGTTCATGTGAAAGAATGATCCAGACAAGTGATTCAGATTGAGGTGTTACTAAGATTAGTCGAAGGAGTTATTTCAGGGATTAATATAAAGTAGATATGATAGTCATAACTTGGTTAGGGTAATTATGCATGATTTTGTCCATCACTTATATAGTGGTCCTCTTAGTTAACAGGGAACTGGTGTTTCTATTTTGGATTTTACTATTAATGTTGATGGATTTTCACAGTGAGTGATGTACATGAGTTTCATGTTATGTTTTTTGGGATTTTGGGGTGAGTGCATGCATTAAGGATGCAGATATAGGTTTATATGACATAAACATGGTAGCTTACAACAGATTGTTGTTTTATTTAATTAAATTTTAGATATAATATATTTATTAAAAATAATTTTGAATACATATAATTAAATAAACTAATGGCATGATTAAATGGAATTTCAGAAAATTGGATGGCATTTTTTATTGTTTTGAATTTTTTATTGGTTGGTTGGTTGATTTTTGAATTATAATTAATAATTAAATGTTAGTATAAATTGGGTGTATCAATTTCAATGTTCTTATAAATATACATTTTCAAAAATTATTTTTGATAGGATGAAAATGTGTATGAATGTATGTTTTGAGAATTAAATGATATAACCAGAAACATATTATTTATGTTAATTATGAAGTATTCATAGAATGAAGTGTTATGAAGTGTATTTGATCAATTGATCAATCATTTTATTTTTCATGAAAAAAAATTATTGAATAATATAAAATAGGAAACATGATGGATTCTATTATTTATTGTTTCAAGTGGGTTGATGTACCATGATTAAGATGTTAATTATAAAAGTAATAGTATATATATATATATATATTGTGATACCTTGATTTTGAATTGTGGAAGTTATATTTATTAGTTGTATACAAATAAAAAAAATATAAATGAAATATGTTTAATATTATTTGTATTTGAATTATCATTATATAATTAATATATATTAAAATATTTAAGAGAAAGAGAGCGATCGAATAAATTTAATTATAAAATAACAACCAAAAACATGTAAGAAGAAGAGAAGATTTTTGTGATATTTTTTTAAAAGGAAATGTGTATTTTCATTTTATGTGAATACATATGAATTATTAATTGTGAATCATGGATTGTGATTTGAATTAAAAAATTAAAATGTTTTAAAAAATTGAAAATCATTTTACTGAAACATTTTAAAAGTTATTATGTGTATATATATAACAGTAGTTTTAAGAAATGCTTAAAATTTTAAAAATCATATAGAATCGAAGAAAATATGTGATATAAAATTTAAAGAAAATAATAAAGATAAAAATGTAATGATTTTTTTGGAATAATCTAACATTTCAAAAAAAATGTTAAAAAAATAAATATACAAATAGAAATCAGTATTTAATTTTTTTTGAATGGAGTTTTATTTTTTGTTTGAAGCATATTGCTCTTAACGATTAAATGGAATATTTAAATGTTGTTTTTTGTTAATGATATACAAGAATTTATTTTTTCATGTTATTTTCATATTTATAAATTTAATTTACGGTGGTTATAAGAAAATGAAACAAAACACACACACACAAACATGGGACCACTGAGACCAACTACACCCCTCCATGTATTGACCCACACTATAGAAAGCCTATTACATTGATATTCGTGATGGTCCAGTGGACCAAAAGCCATTACACGGATCTGAACCTCTACCTGTATCACTCCCATGTCAAAACCGTCAAAACTACCTTCCAGCATCATTGCATACGCCATCACCTAAATAAAAAATTTCATGAACGTTCTTGGATACCCTAGTACAAAAATACACAAGATAATAATGACATATCTTGATGCGTAATATCAATACCCACATGATGGTGATTGGATCATGGAATCACACATGATCGAAGATGGAAATGAGTTTCCACAACACAAAAAAAGATAAAATATTACAAGTTATCATACTATATAATAGAAACTAATAGTTACTAGAAAAATAAATAAAACATAGCCATAATAGATAAAAAAACATTTCAAAAGAAACTAGAACGTTAACTAGAAAAAATTCTTAAAAACACTAATGTAACATGTGGACAACAACTCCACCAGTGACCATCATCAACCCATGGTCCAAAGGATCAAAGAACATCCCCTAACTCTACGTCGATCATTCCCTTTTCTGAAACATAACATAAGAATGTCTAAAACCTCACAATGGAGAAGGTATGGTGTGATCTAAACAGCTCAGTATGGTTTCACCAAGTGTTCCATAATCTATATTATAACAACTTACCATTTATGAAATCAGTTTAAATAAAAATGGGATGCAATTATAACAATTTACCATTTATTTTTAGAGGAATTAAACACAATGCACATTCTTTTCTAGGTAGGGCTACAAGGTTAGACAAAACATGGACCATAAGAGTGTTATCATACCGCTATTCTATTTGGGGTTAATGGTTTGGCCACATATATAAACTAATTGTGCACTAACCATGATTCCACACATTGAAATGTGTGCATAGTTTGGAGGTGTTGTAGTAGTCTTTGGACAAACCACAGACCCCCTTCCAGTGTCTCTCAATAGGGAACACTGTTTTCTTGGCCAAACTGAATGTTTTTCCCTAAAATGGAACCAATATTTCACAACAAAAAGGTATCCCAAAATTATCTACATTTAACCTAATACACCGTGAAACAATAAAAAACATAAAGGATATTAAATCATGGGTCAAGGAATACCTGAAAAAAGGTAATGAGTTGTTACAACCTCCCCATATAAAATATTTTTTTCCCTAGAAAGCCTATCGGGGATTTTCTATATCAAAGAGATGATACAATTTCCCTCTCAAAAGTTCCTCACACTCCTAATTATCATTTGAATTAGAACCATTATTCCATATCACATAGAAAAAATGAATCTTCCTCCCACGACATACCTTTTTATCGTAATCAACAATCCTTAATGGAATCTCAATCATATATAAATCATGCCCAATATCAGGATTTTCTTAGATAAAGACATGAGATGGGTTAGAAATATAATTCCAAATCAATGATTCACGGAATACATTATGTATCAATTTAAACTATGGTGGAATTTATAAAAGGTAATATACTTTCCCCACCTACTCAAGAACCTCAAAATATCTCACAATATAAGGTGGAAGCTCCCCTTACCACCCAGGATGTCGATGAACCAAATGAGGTGAAACTATAAAAAACACTGGGTAACAAATTGGAAACTCCAAAGGTCACCTATAATGGTTAGAAAATTATTTTTTCTTTTCTGTTTTTACAAAATTCTCAAATGATTCACTTGAATATTTGTCGTTGTTCTTTAGACCAAAATCAACCAAACCAAAGATATTTCAACAATATTTGAAAAAAACAAATAGAATTTACAAGGAAAACCATAAAAGGACTAAAAAGGAGCCATACAAATTTTTTATGGTAACTATTATTGTGGGTGATCTCAACCAATACCAAATGGATACCCCAAGATCCCAAAAAAAAATATAAGCAAGAATCATGTCCTCAAGAATCTATATAGCTTGTTCTCTCTGGACATCCATATGTGAATGGTACTTCTTACTCAAAAGAACATGATATTACATAGCCTCTTGAAGGACATTCCGAAAATGAGTGGTAAAATGGGGATCTCTATTAGATACTATAGTGGATGGAACTCAATGAAAATAAAAATTACCTTCCACATAAAGATTTCCTAAATCCTTAACATTGGTTGAATAATGAATGGGTAAGAAGTGAGCTAATTTCATCAGACTATTGATGAAAATAAATATCACATTCTTCTTTTTGGGGTTATTGAGAAACCCAACCACAATGTCCATAGATATCTCATTCCACTTCCAAGTCAGCGTTGAATGTTTTTGCTGTAAACGTGATAATATTTGGTGCTCGACCATATCATGTAGGAATGAATAATAATGAGAAAAAAATGACCAATGTCCCATATCATACCTGGCCACTAAAATCATTATTTCATAACAAAAATCTTATTCAAGGTTCTGGGTAGATCTTCCTACTAAGAATTATAGAAACCCACATCAAAAATTTTCTTATTGGCAAGGGAACACAAATATAATTAAAAAAAACATAGGATACGCTTAGAAAAGAATAACCAATCCCTGATAGTCTCCAAACCATAAATAGGGTCTCTAATTCCATATGATTGATAATTAAGATGTTTCTCATGATAAATCATCTCAATAAGAGTAAAGGTTAACTATACACTCTCCAGAAAAAACTTAACATCATCATCATGTACTCCCAAATACAACTATATAGAAAGTAGCATCCCAATCCACTCCGCTATTGATTCCTTTATAGAATGGGACAAAAGATTCTTACTCAAAGAATATGCAATTAAATTTCCCATCACTGGGTTTTCATAAATGTTGAAATCAAAATATTTTATGTACTACACCTAATGCTTCTATCAAAGGATCAAATATTTTTGAGGGAAAATATAAAATAAAACTTTTGTGGTTAAAACCCATAGTAAACCATTATCCAAAAAGATAATGTCAATAAATATTAATATCAAGTATCATGACTATGATTTCTAGTTCATGGGTTGTATAGTTATCCTTGTGTGTCCTAATATCTTTAGAACCATAAGCTACCACATTATTTCTCTATATAATAACCCACACCAATCCCAAACATGTTGAATCAAAAAAGTCCACATTGACCAACCTAGACTCTTAAAGCATCACAATTTGAACTGATGTAAAAAAAATTACAGATCAACCAATACTGCTAGCATTTATCATCAAATATAACATCACCCCTTTTTAGTTTGAGTGGTCATTAAAGAAGAAAACATTGAAAATCCATTACATACAATCAATAATACACCGTTAAACCCAAGATATTCTGAATCTAAAAAATTTTACATGGTTTATCCTATGTCATAATTGCTTTATCATTCTCAGGATCAATCATAATACCATGTCGAGTGATAAAATTTCCCATGAAAGTTACTTCTGAAATCCAAAAAATCACATTTAAATAGCTTTTAATATTGTCAAATATTTATCATCATTTCAAAACATCTCTCAGATAATGTACATGATCCTCCTAAAATTGATATTCAACCAAGAACTAGTGGAAAAAATGTATTTCCACATTAGTTTTTTTAAATTTGATGTTGGTCTTGAATTGATATTGATAAATGATACATAAAAAATATAATCTTCAATGTTAGTTTTTATGAACCGACATAAAAAATTAGTCTCTATGGGACTTTATCATTGAATTTCATATATATGGACACCAAAAGTAAGGCCCAGAAAGTATTCAAAATTTGTTTTCATATCAAATTATTCAAAAAATTTGGTCCTGATAGTCCTCGACATTGGTTTTTTAGAAAACTGATGTCAAAATTCGGCTTCTACATGGGTTTTATCGTCGGATCCGGATAAAAAATGACATAAAAAGAATTTTTAAAAAATTATATTTCACATTGGGTTTGGTAAAATACAACTTCAAAACATTGAAACTCTTGATATTGGAATAGAGATTACTTCTCAGGCTTCAATTTGACTTTTTGTGGAGCTAAAACGAAGTTACGCATCAAAAGTTATGGGTGTTTTAAGTTGTAGATCTTTATGTTTCAATAGATACAAATTGATTAAAGAAACATGAGGAACAAGAAAAAAAACTTTACAAAAAATGAACACAGAAAATAATGTACAAAAATATTCAAACTAATTTTATTTATTTTATTAGTTTCATTCGAATCGATATCAGGTATTTTGTTATTTCACTGATTTCTAAGGAAAAACACAAGTAGAAATAAAAATGGTGAGTGATAAAGAAATTTTCACCTCAACTAATGAAACTAATGTGGAATTTTCATTTTTTGTCTCGATCAAAATAATATTTCTTCATTATAATAAAAATATCAATATATTTAGAGATTAGGAAAACTATAATAATGAAATTAAATGATGAAAATAAATACTATGTATAAATCTTCGATTGAAGAATTGTAAAAATATTAATTATATTGAAGATGTAAAAATGATGAAATAAAGAGGAGTAGGTTCTATATATATTTAATTAAAATATTATTGGTGGTGATGTATTAACATTTAGGTGGGATTTTGAAAATAAAAATGCACATTGTGAAAAATTGAAATACCAAAACCGCGTATTTGATACTTTAATTTTAACATCGGAGAAATTTATAACTGATGTTAAAAATATTCTCATGTTGGTGTTTTAACATTGGTTACTGAGAAAAAAATACAAAAAGTTATTTTTGACATTTTTTATACGAAAACCCAATGAAAAAATAATCTTTTAAGATCGGGTTTTTCAAAAACCAACATTAAATATCAAGTCTTATAATGTTCAAATTATGATGTCAATAACTCTGGATCCATTAGTCCGTTTTTACTCAAAAGCCTATAAACTATAATCTTGAAAAATTATCCAAAACATGTGTTTTATTTTTAGCATCATTTATTCGATAAAAAGACACCAAAAAGTGACTTTTAACATCGGTTATTGAAAAAAACCAATGATAATAATCATCTTTTATAATTTTCAACTTCCGACATCCGTAACATTAGATAAGTTAGTCCATTTTTTCTCCACAACCTATCAAATAAAATATTTAGAAAATATCTAGAACTTTTTATTTTATTTTTAAGGTTAGTTATTGGAAAAACCAATTCCAAAAAGGTACTTTTAATGTCATTTATTGAAAAAAACCAACGTTAAAAGTCAAGTCTTATAATGTTAAACATCTAACATATATATAATATGTTGTGTAGCTTTGTTTTTTATCTCCAACATATCAAATAGATTAATTGGAAATTATATAAAAATTATATTTTATTTTTAACATCAGTTATCTGAAAATCTGATTCCAAAAATTGATTTTTACATTGGTTATGGAAAATATCCAACCTTAAAAATCATGTTTTATAATTTTCAAATTCCGACATCCATAAATTTTGATTCGTACATAAATTTTATTCCAATAACTATGAAATTGTGGCTTGATAAATCATATAAAACATTTTTGTATATTTTTAACATTGGTTATTTGAAGAAATAACTCCAAAAGGGACTTTTAATACCAGATATTGAAAAAACTGACGTTAAAAATCAAGTCTTATAATGTTTTTCATAAAACAACCATAACATATGATCTATATATCCTTTTTTTCTCAAATACCTATAAAATAAATATTTGATAAATTATCTACACCTTTTACTTCATTTCTAATTTAATTCAATTGAAAAAACCAAAGCTAAAAACCATCTTTTAACATAGGTCTCTAAGATCCGATGCTAAACAGTTGACGTTAAAATCCATTTTTTACTAGTGAATATTTCATCCACATAGAACACTATGAATGTATTAATATACTCATGGATGAATTTTTTTGAAAAATCAATAAATACTGCATGAGAATTTTTAGATGAAATTGAATGACAAGATACTCATAATGGTCATACCTTCACAGAAAGTTAGTTTTCTAAATTTATTATTCTTTTATTCTCAACTACTGTTAACCAGATCAAAGGTAAATCTTAAAGAACAACATGTACCATTTCATCCACTCAATTAGATAATCAATATATGGTAATGGATACTTATTCTTCACAATGACTCTATCATATTTCTGGTCATCAAAAAAAAGTTCAATTGTTAAATCACCATTCATAGAAAACAGAATGGCCGATGCCTGAGTTGAAACACCCAAGAAAATATATCATTTTTCAATCAAATCGTCCAACTAGGAATTAAACTCTATTTACTCAACTGGATCCATTATATATGAAGGAATAGACACTTTTTCGGTATTAGGTTCTAAATCAACCAAAAAACTCTACCACTCATACCGGTGGAATGCTAGAGTAACCACAAGGAAACCCATCAGGAAACTTGACGAAAACTTGGGGATAATATCACTCAAATATTACCAATATTGATCAAAATAAAACACTAAAATTACCTTCCCTAACTCTGGATAAGAAGGTATAATTCTACAAGATCATGGGTATCATTCTCCCGTAAAAACACATCACTCCCCATTGGTCATAAAAAAGGAGACCCGTTAAAGTTAATATTCAATTGAAGACTTATTGGAAAAAATTCTATCTATCATAAGAATGAAAACAAGTTGTTTCATTTCCAGAACTAGAAAGTTATAGTTAAGCTCAATTTCTGATAAGGAGAAAATAGAAGCATGACAATAGAGACCATCATCTCTCTTATTTCCTAGGGGCATAGTAATAATCATCAAATAAGATAAAATATCCATATAAAGATTTAGTATATTTAAAATATTTGTCTCTGTAAATGATTGAGAATCAATAGTATCAAATAAAGAAGTCACTAAATATGAATATACAATTATGGGACCTTTCAAAGATTCCAGAACCGTATACACTTCCTCTACAGACACTTCCATTACATGATGAAGATTTGTTCTAGATTCATGTTTATAGATAATATTTTTTAAGAAGGATTCTGATTATACCATAGAAGTTTTAGGTTATGATGATCCCTTTACACTAAATGGATTATAAAATAAATAGAATAATTATTGTACATATCCTTAACGAATATTTGAACAACAGATCATTGGTGCCTCAGTTCAATCACATCTTGAATGCCCAATGTTTCCACTCTCGAATCAAGTCAATGAGACTATTATATTCACTACATGAGTTATAGAAGATACATTATATCTAGAAGAACCATGAGAATCATAATTATTTTTCTTTTCTTTAAAGTAACTCACATAACATCCACTTAGTGTAAAAGGAACTTTCGTCAACCCTGACAAACCAACCCGGTCAACTGAACCATCAACTACATATCCAATATGTTAGAATTTGGAGTGAAAATTAGGGAAAAAACCTATGAATATATATTAGATTAAAAAAATATCAATCCATCATTCCTTAATCTTCTAATTATAAACAATCTTATGTGAAAACTGCCCAGTCTCATTCAAGAAATTCACATACTGCATCATGGCCCTATCAGTCTGTTGGAGGTTGAAAAACTCCATATCCTTATCCAGAATCGTAGATTCATTATTGAAATGATCAGTGAAGAGGAATCTAAAGTCCTTCTACTCCATAACCTCACTATTCTTCTCTATTACCATTTAATCCCACAATATCTTTATAGTCCATTCTTACAAAAAGGTAGCACACTACACCGGATTAGCTTCATGCCTTTCCAAGAAACCATAAATCCATTCTATCTTGTCCAACGAATCCTTAGACACTTGTGGATAACAAGTTACGTGGAATGTATTGGATTATAGGGAAGATACCCATGAGCAGAATTCTCAGATTCAACTCTTTGAGGTTCCGTAATGAGATCCCGAACTGGAACAAGTGTAGGTTCTTATCCAAATGATTGTAAAATACACATAATAATCTCAAAAATATGATTTTCCATGAGAGTACCTGCTCATTTTGGTTCACCTGAAGCTTCCTCTTGGTTTCTATTTACACATATTTTCAAATCCATGATGATGTGCAATATCAAAAGAAAACACTATATACATCATATGATTACGTAGATCAACAACTCACATAAGAGCAGTAGGAATAAAAATCCCTTTAGATAAAATTTCAAGATTTTGATTTCAACATACTTAAATCAAATATATGGAATAAAATAGAATATGTTCAAACAAATTACTCAATAACACTTTTCCAAAACACCCATGGTGACTGAAGGATCATTAAAGATATATATTTCCAAGAACTAACCTCAAACTACCTCTTATGTCCTATCAATATATCCCAAACTGTATACAAACGTCATGGAAAGATGCTTAACCTGCTCATTTGATACCAATTTTTCATAAACTATCCAAGATATCCTTGTATGATAATACTCATGCTGTCATTACCATATCTCGAAGGGCATTCACATTGCCCATAGGTTGGAGAATAGAACATGATAGGACACATGACCAAATAAGGAACAAATTTTGTTACAAAAAATGGTAGATAAAATATTACAAATGACAATACTCAACAATCCAAAAGGATTATGATAAAAAATATGTAAAATAGAAAATGAATATGTAGATAAATATCCAAAAAGAAACTACAATTACAATGGAAGAAAATTCAAAAGTAAATTCATGTGTAACAAGTGGACAATATCACCAATGATCACAATCATCCATCCACAATCTAAAGGATCAAGATCATCTACCACCTCTAAGTGGAACTTTCACTTTCCATGGACCTAACATAATGATTTCTACAAACACCCAAATGAAAAGGTACATTGTGAGCATAAAATTGTAGTATGGTCACACCAACTGTTCCATAATCAATAGCTTAAAATTTACCATTTAATTTATCATTCTAAATAATACATTAAATGGAAATACATTTTCATATTTTAAATAAAAAAATTATTTCATTCATGTAGAAGTAATATATATCAAAAAAAATGTTCAAGAATTATTAAATGATATTTTTATACAAAACATTTTATATAAATCATTGGCATATATACTATTTTTTAACAAATCAATGGAATGTATATCAAATCATTTAACTTATCATAACATTTTCAAATTCCATATGGTATGTTTGTTATTTGGTATAGGATATTCACATATCTCACAAGTTATCACGACTCATAAATCGAGTGTATACACAATCAAAACAATAATAGGGGAACCCATTATGTGTAATAAAACTACACCCCACTAGGGGATCTCATCACAAGCATCCTAATATGCCATGGTTTAGTTAGTATTGTCAACATAAATACAATTCTAGGGGACCAAGATACTTTTCTTCTTTTCAAAACTACCTATTAACTAAAAATTCTACCATGTACTTCAATTAATCAATCAATCAAAAAAATTTGGAATAAATAATTTTAAAACAAATTGAAATTAAATTTCTCAATTTTAGTTTTCAACATGCCTTCACATTAAAAAAAATTACATGTTTTTAATATTTGATTCCATTTCAAATCATGTTTAATTTAGTTACTTTTATCAAGATCAAGATCAAATAATGTTATAAAAATTATTTCTAAACAAATTACTAATTTTTGATAAGTCCTCCCCAAAATTTAAATTCCATTGAAATTGGGGTTTTTTTCAAAATCAATACCCATTTGAAATAAAATATTGAATCATATCAAAGCCATATTTTTAAATAAATAAAAATCTCACTTCAATTTAATCAATCATTTCAGGGTTTCAATCACTCGGTAAATAATTATATAACCACCTTCCTTTATTCAGTGATGAATAAATCAATAAAAAAATTGGAATCATCAAAGAAGAAACCCTATAATCACTATAAAATAAAAGAGAGTTTAGATCTATTAATCCCATATTTATCTATCAAACCCTATGGAGTGAAAAAATAGTGATTTTAATAAAACATGTGTGTGGAGATCTAATTAGCTGGATAATATCAAACAAGATCAACACCACATAGATCTGCAATGAAAATTGTATAGAGAAGTCAATTCCACAACTTGAGATCCTCCAAGAGCCTAAAAAAATTTAGAGTCGACTAGGGGGATTAGGATTCTTAAATGGACATTTGGTGAATTAGAAATTAATATTTTTAGGATTTAAAACTACACACATGATTTTTTGGGTAGGGTTGTATGGTTTGAGAAGCTGTGTTCCCTAACTGTGCACCCCATTATGTATTCTTTTTGGGGTGAATAGTTGGGTTGTATGGTTAAATTAATTGTGCGCTAACTGTTCATTCACCACGGTCCAAAGGGTTCATGGATTTGAGGGGTGAATGCTTGATTTGAAAAATAAATGCACCCCATCCAATGGCTCTCAGTAGGGAACACAGTTTTCTGGGTTAAACTGCGTGGTTATCCTTAATCATTCACTAACCAAACAAAGAACAAAGGGCTTCCAAAATTCAAAAAAATTCACTTCAAACACCCCAAAAAATGACCTGAATGAATAGAAAATAAAACAAGTGTCATGAATTTCTAGAATGAAGATAATAGGATGTTACACCCCCTCCCCAAGGCTGTTACCCTTATTGAAACCCTAGTCAGATGGATTTAGAGGCAAACAGTGAGTACCACTCAGTCATAGATCATGCCAAAAAAATTTCTGTTATTAGTATTACAGAAAATAAAAATTATAGAATTCAATTTATGGATTGTTGATTCCATCCATTTTAATGTATGAGAACTATTATTTTATTTTTTAATAGTTTATAAGTAAAGGTGAAAGTATTTAACATATAATATCGTGATGAATAAAATGAAAAAAAATTTATTAGATAACATTATAATAAAAAATAATTTTTAAAATATAATAATTTACATAGTTAAAATATATATTTTGAGTAAAAGTAATTTTTTAAATATATTATTTTGTTAACAATTAAATAATATATAGGATAATATTATTATTGAATGAAATATTTTGGTATGAAATAGAAATGTTTATAATATTTTATCGTTTAAGATGACAAGAGTTTTTTATGGATAATGGTATGATAGAGAATGACGAAATGTAATGGAATTTTTGTTCACAATATTTAATAAATATAGTTTAAATAGTTTCATTAAAATGTTAAATTTTTTGATTTTAAATGTATTTAAGGTAATTTTAGAAGTAGAAAATTGATCGAAACATGTCACTTCGGTGTATAAGCAAATTACTGAATGATCCTTTCCCAAAATAAAAATAATTTTTTTTATTATTTAGATATAATTAAATATTTTTTGTAACACCCCAGGTAAATAAAGAATATGACATTTCATATTTATCCATATTTGTGAATAAAATATTTAAATAACTTTAAAGGGGACGCTATGCTCGATGGCGTACCCAACACGCAACAACGAGTTTCTTGGGAATCTTACGTTGCACTCTAATAATAAAATAATATTATTTTCAATGGTAGTTAACATGTAGTCGTTGTAATGGCGGGAATGGCTATAAATAACTAAAATATGATTATATATGTTTTTAAATGTTTTTACATTTATCCAATAAAAGATAATGGCTTAAAATACGGAAAGAATTCAATTTTAGGCGTATATGCCCTAGTTTTCACTAAAGGTTCACTTATCACCTTTTGATTGAGAACCATCATTAAATATAGTTTTGATCACTCTTATACATTATTTTGGACCAAATAAAACTCTTATTAAGAATCGGGACATCAAAATTTACTTTGTGTAATTTTTTGGTATCTTTCCGATAAAGTTCATTTTTTAAGGAATAGTGTAAAATGTTGTATTTTAATTCAAAACCACTTTTTAATCTAATTATTTATATGATTATATTATATTTTTAATTGGTTTTAAAGTTAAATTAGAAAATATTTTTACCATTAAATCCAATAGTGTTCGTTGGAATCATTTTCACTTTGAAATCAGACTTAAACTAGTGTCAATCTTTTGATACTTATTGTTTCATAAAACACGCTATTTGACACGACAGTGGGAATTAATTATTAAATTAATTAATGTGAATTATATGTTTTGAATTTTTTAAAATGGACTTCATTTTTTAATTCAGAATATCAAATATATCTTAGGGTGAATTTTTGGGATATTTCTGAAAAACTTCAATTTTTGATGAATAGTGAAACCACTAAGTGGTACTTATAAAAACTGATTTTCCGTTTAAATGAAATTTTTCCATAATTGTGTTTTGATTTTCAAAAATCCAACATACATGGTTGTCATTAAGAAGTAAAATGTGGTTCAATGAGATAAAAATAATTTTTTGGTGAATAGTAACTTATTAAGTTTTTAATCGCGATTAGTGGTAATTAGTGTGGTTTAAGGTAAAAATAATGCTTTAATAAAATGAGATGAGCTTGAAACATGTCTTACCCTCATTGGTTGTATCATGGCCGACCAAGACAAGTCATGGGTCAACTTGGGGACCCCATGGATCCACTTTGGTTGGGAAATGACATAAATAACATTTTATTTAATGTAAAAGTAAAATTGACACAAACATGATATGTTTTACTAAAAAAATTTTTAAGTGAGGTGATACAAGTCATATTTTTTATTATAAATATAAATTGGAAAGCTAAAAGGATTTACTACATCATAGTATTTTTTTAAAAAAATTTAGACATTAAATAAATTAAATTATTTATGCAATAATAATGATGCAGCGATGACATCATTATTTGACGATTTAAATAAAATGGAAAGATAATGTAAAATCTATGAACTACACATGTCCAAAACTTATTGGATGAGTGGATTTTGAAGCCTTATCACCTTATCCACGAATTATATCAATGTGGGACCTTTTTAAACCGAAACACATTTTCAAATAAAGAAATATTTCTTTAGCTTCCAAAAGTGCCCCTCCTCTCCTCTTATAAAAGGCCCCCACCTCTACCTCATTTAACACACTCCTCAAGCCTTTGGCTCGGCCAAACCCTGCCCATTTACTCTCTCCACATCCCTCTCCTCATCCTAGAGGATTCTCTTTGGGCAGAATCCTTTCAAAGGAAGCCTTTAGGCTCAAATCAAAAGGAGTTACACTTTTAAAGGTAATTCATTCTCTCATGTTCATTTGTTTTATTTTGATTCTCCAACCCCCTTAACTCTTTTTATTTACTTCTTTTGTAACAAAACCAGTATCTTAAATATACTAGGATGTTGTTATAATATTTATTCGAGCTACACTCTCACACAACTACATAAAATGGTTAAAGAACATACGGTTTCCGTGGATGGTGAAATTCTGCCTCCCGAAACGATGATTGTTCAATACTCATTTAACACCTTCAACGGTGGACATTATGATGTCACTATTTTTATATATGATATATAATATGTTTATGTTTTATTTATGCTTCTGTATTTTTCATTTTTTTCTTACCTTTATGTCTTCCATTATGGGTATATGCGATATCTTCATTTAAGGAAGTGCGGACTACCGCCCCCTCAAAGTGATTTGATTCGTTAAATACCATATGTGGGATGTATAAAAGATGGAAATACGATATTATATATTATATTATACTGTAATTATAATATAACTTTATATAAGTATTATTCCATGCTATATAATACGAAATAGAAATGAAATTAGCGTTCATGCGTACGTACGGCTTACCGTCTCCATGAACGGTGCATTTCATTTCTTACCTCTAAATGATTATGTAATGTTATAAATGCATGCATGTACTAGATATATATGACATATATGATATCTACATAATGAATACAATTCTGGATATAATAAACATTTGGCCACATGAACAACATGTAATTGTAAGAAGTCCACTTTCGACTTAAGAACCAAATATCGGCAAAACAAATATTATTAACTTAAATGATTACATAATGTTTATGACATGGTAAGAAGTGGTCTAAAAGTAATAATGAACTTGAAAAAGGTTCTTAAGGAATTATAAATTAACTCATGTTTATTATTCAGGAGATTAAAGAACGATCGAGTCAAGTCGGACCCGAGGTAAGGGATCTTACTCCTCTCTTTCTTTTTAAGTACACTCTTTTATGTCATTCCTTTTAAAGCTCATCTTTATTGGGATGATCTTTTATATTAATACTACTGTAATTTTTATGTTCATGTGATGATAGACCCTATCCTCTCTCATCAATCCATTTTGGATGTTTTGATTGGCGCCGTTAGGCTGCCGAACTTTCGTAAGAGATCTAACTTCTCTCTTTCTTTTTAAGTACTCTCCTTTATGTCACTTCTTTTAAGCTCCTATTTGTAATGTTGGGGGATGTTCTTTTATATTCCTCTTTCTGTACATTATATTGTAATGTGATGAGATACCCTATTTGATCTCATTAATCCATATTCAGAAGTGTTATGTGGCGCCGTTAGGCTGCCGGGTTTTCGTGAGGGATTTTTCATCTCACTTTTATTCCTGTGAGATTTATGCTACATTTTCCACAAATTCCATTGAGTGGTGTATGAACTGCCCATTATTCTACTCTTTGTGTAATATAATTTCTTTTATGAGTATTTACATCAATGACCTATTGTCTTTCATTCATGGGGTGTATGTTTTGAATGATACCCAAGTCGGTAAGGGAAACTTTCACCCTCCTCTTTTTTAAAAGACTTCCTTTATTGGGTCTTTTAATTTACATATTTTTATGTTGGGATATGTTCTCATACATCCTTATTGATGTAAATTTTATGTCCAAGTGATGAGATACACTTTTTATTTCTCATCAACTCATTTTGATGTGATGCTGTTAGGCTGTCAAGGGAACTTTTTAACCCAATTTCAATTTCATTGGGTTCAACTTGTAGTCATTGAATATGTCATCCATTGAATATGTGTGAATGACCTTTTATTGTTTTACACTTAATATCCACTTATATTGGGTGTATATATATTTGTCACACATATTTTTTGAGATTTATTTGTCCTTAATTTAAGGATACCATCTTTATAAGGAATTTCATCACATTTGACATTTCTATTGAGGGCTCATTGTTGCTATGCACCAATTCACTCTTATATGGTGTATATACTGTCCTTTGGAGTATTATATCATGAATACTTTTATTCTCATGATATTATAAAATTATGAATAAATGTTATTCCCCGATTATTGTATTCAAGTGTCTCTAATTTTGGTAAAACCCCTTTAACCAAAATATCGTTTTAAATGTTTTAATTATTTGTTCTTATTAATATCCATGTTTTCAAAATGGTTTTAAGGATTTATTTATATGGATATTAATGGTTTAAAATTTTAAAAGCTTCAAGGTGGTATGGGACACTTTGCTTCAAAAATCTCTTTATTAAATGTTTTAAATGGTTTTGGAAATGGTTTCTTTTTGAATGGATTCAATATTTCAATATACTAAAATGTTATATTGTGATTGAAATGTGAAAATGTTATGTTTCCTTTATGCATGTTTTATGTGACACATTTATGTTATGGTTCTTGGGAATTGTTATGAAAACGGGTGGTTCCGTGATAAACTAAGGGCGGGTGAGCCCGTTATAGCTCTCCAATGCATTGGGTAACGCGAAGGAGTGAAACGTTAAGGTTTCTCCGAAGAGATTTAGGGAATATACTGTGATGGGTATTCCAAACGTAACCAAGAGGGTTACTCCCTACGTAGGAATGTTATGAATGCCTCAAGTTACCTTTATGTCTTATGTTTTCTATGATTTATCCATGATTTGATATGCCTATGTTTTATGGGTAAAGTATGATTTCATTCTTTTGTATTTATGAACTCATGTTTCCTTTCCATATTTTTATAACCCTTACTGAGCTTTTTATGATCATACCATGTTTTTGAAATGTTTTTCACAGGTCAAGGGAAAGGTACATGATGTGATGATAGTGTCAAGGATGTGTCAAGAAAGAATCCGTGTTTTATTTTAAATAGGTTTCCGTTGATGGGAAGAATGAATATTATATTTTATGTAACCACTTTGTTTAAATGTGGAATGTAATGCAAGTTTCATGATCTAATTCTCTAAAACTCTAAACCTGAAAAGATCCTCAATGTGTAATCTTGTAATAACTCAATATTAAGTAAGGTTTAAGGCTGGGGCCTTATAGTTGGTATCAAAGACCGGTTTAGATAACTTTAGAGGTTAGGGTATTCTTTAATCATAAGTGACATTACCATAATGGTTAGGATTTCAGAAAGAGTCCTAGTTTTAGATAAAGTGAATGAGTAAGTATATCATAGTGTTTACCTTCCTCGTTAGTACATGATGGTTTTGTTGATATACTCACACTGACCTTTTTGGTTTTAGTAAATGGCTGGATCTAGCAGGCACCAAAGTGACAATGGGTTTGAAGGAAACTGTGGTGGTTCTCTGATTAAGATACTCGATGAGATGGGGGATTCAATGAGGAATCTCATGGTTTTTCTAAACCAACTATCAAGGAGTCATGATCAACCACTTGAACCTTGGTGAGTTCTCTAATGCATCATGTACGAGATGGCCAACTCGATGTGGAAATTCAGGTAATAATTATTAAGGTAACCATTAGGGTTTATATGATCCTTACTTTTGAGGTAATTATGGGTTACCATATGTTATGATTGAAGTGAAAGGCATGAGATAAAATTGAGGTTAAATTATGTTATTGTTATTTTTGATGATTTTATCCCTTTTTGGGTAATGATTTGAGAATTATATAGTTTTGGAAAAAGGACAACACGCAGACCGTGTGACAACCCGTCGCGTCAGACAATGCTGCGGGAATCGAACCCACAACCAAAGTGCGACTGGTATTTATCGCCTACCACTGGACTACGTGAAGCCCCTGGTTAGTTTGAGTGATTCTTTTTAGTTATATGATTTAATGAATTAATAGTAAGTTGATTTTGGAGGATATGTGATTAGGATAATTACTTTTCAATGTGAGACTTTAGGAGCAACTGAGGTTGTTTGGAGATAAATGTTACGATTTAACATGGTAGACTATGTGATTAAATCCTTCATATATTTGGGTTTCAATCTTAGTTTGGTTTAATTTGAAGAATTTTATGGACAAATTGTTTATCGGATGGTCCTCGTTGAACTTTGGGTTTTGTTGGACAAATTTTGGAGATTAAGAATAGTTTTCCTTTTTATAAGGGGTTATCCTTTTCTGGATTATCTGATCTTGTACTAACCTTTTTGGTATTGGTTTTGGTTAAAGCCTAAAAAAATGGGATTTATATAGTTCTCTTTTGGGGATTAGGTGATTCTCTATAAGTTGATTATAGTACTCTTAATGCGAACAAGTCTCCCTAAATACTCGTCTTTTGGAAAAAAATATGAGTTTGACTAAGGAATCTAGTAAAAGTTGAAAGTCAACATGATAAGTGATTATGCTTCCTTATGAATAAATTCCTCAATAAAAAGTAACTTAAAACAAAAATGTTGTCTATTAACTTTTCCTACTGGTGAATCGAATACCGTTTAACCCATCACAAGTTTTTGATTTTCTCGTGGTTAACTTTCTCCTAAACATGTTTTCTATCACTCTCCATCAGAACATGACCCTTTGTTTTTTCCTCCATGTCCATATTTTCATACTTGGAATCCTAGTATGGGTTAACTCGGGTGACCTTTGTACTTATCTTTCTTTATTTTAAAGTGATTTGTTTACCGACTCTTCTCCGATGTGGGACGTTCAAGGATGTTTCCAAGCGCAATTTTGAAATTGCGAGGACGCAATTCCCAAAAGGGGGGAAGGATGTAACACCCCAGGTAAATAAAGAATATGACATTTCATATTTATCCATATTTGTGAATAAAATATTTAAATAACTTTAAAGGGGACGCTATGCTCGATGGCGTACCCAACACGCAACAACGAGTTTCTTGGGAATCTTATGTTGCACTCTAATAATAAAATAATATTATTTTAAATGGTAGTTAACATGTAGCCGTTGTAATGGCGGGAATGGATAGAAATAACTAAAATATGATTATATATGTTTTTAAATGTTTTTACATTTATCCAATAAAAGATAATGGCTTAAAATACGGAAAGAATTAAATTTTAGGCGTATATGCCCTAGTTTTCACTAAAGGTTCACTTATCACCTTTTGATGGAGAACCATCATTAAATATAGTTTTGATCACTCTTATACATTCTTTTGGACCAAATAAAACACTTATTAAGAATCGGGACATCAAAATTTACTTTGTGTAAATTTTTGGTATCCTTCCGATAAAGTTCATTTTTTTAAGGAATAGTGTAAAATGTTGTATTTTAATTCAAAACCACTTTTTAATCTAATTATTTATATGATTAGATTATATTTTGAATTGGTTTTAAAGTGAAATTAGAAAATATTTTTACCATTAAATCCAATAGTGTTCGTTGGAATCATTTTCACTTTGAAATCAGACTTAAACTAGTGTCAATCTTTTGATACTTATTGTTTCATAAAACACGCTATTTGACATGACAGTGGGAATTAATTATTAAATTAATTAATGTGACTTATATGTTTTGAATTTTGTAAAATGGACTTAATTTTTGAATTCAGAATATCAAATATAGCTTAGGGTGAATTTTTGGGATTTTTCTGAAAAACTTCAATTTTTGATGAATAGTGAAACCACTAAGTGGTACATATAAAAATTGATTTTCCGTTTAAATGAAATTTTGCCATCATTGTGTTTTGATTTTCAAAAATCCGACATACATGGTTGTCATTAATAAGTAAAATGTGGTTCAATGAGATAAAAATAATTTTTTGGTGAATAGTAACTTATTATGTTTTTAATCGCGATTAGTGGTAATTAGTGTGGTTTAAGGTAAAAATAATGCTTTAATAAAATTAGATGAGCGTGAAACATGTCTTACCCTCATTGGTTGTATCATGGACGACCAAGACAAGCCATGGGTCAACTTGGAGTCCCCATGGATCCACATTGGTTGGGAAATGACATAAATAACATTTTATTTAATGTAAAAGTAAAATTGACACAAACATGATATGTTTTACTAAATCAATTTTTAAGTGAGGTTATACAAGTCATATTTTTGATTATAAATATTAATTGGAAATATAAAAAGATTTCCTACATCATAGTATTTTTTTTATAATTTTTAGAAATTATATAAATTAAATTATTTATGAAATAATAATGATGCAGCGATGACATCATTATTTGACGATTTAAATAAAATGGAAAGATAATGTAAAATATATGAACTACACATGTCCAAAACTTATTGGATGAGTGGATTTCGAAGCCTTATCACCTTATCCACGAATTATATCAATGTGGGACCTTTTTAAACCGAAGCACATTTTCAAATAAAGTAATATTTCTTTAGCTTCCAAAAGTGCCCCTCCTCTCCTCTTATAAAAGGCCCCTATCTCTACCTCATTTAACACACTCCTCAAGCCTTTGGCTCGGCCAAACCCTGCCCATTTACTCTCTCCACATCCCTCTCCTCAAACTAGAGGATTCCCTTTGGGAAAAATCCTTTCAAAGGAAGCCTTTAGGCTCAAATCAAAAGGAGTTACACTTTTAAAGGTAATTCATTCTCTCATGTTCATTTGTTTTATTTTGCTTCTCCAACCCCCTAAACTCTTTTTATTTACTTCTTTTGTAACAACACCAGTATCTTCAATATACTAGGATGTTGTTATAAGATTTATTCGAGCTACACTCTCACACAACTAAATCAAATGGTTAAAGAACATACGGTTTCCGTGGATGGTGAAATTCTGCATCCCGAAACGATGATTGTTCAATACTCATTTAACACCTTCAACGGTGGCCATTATGATGTCACTATTTTTATATATGATATATTATATGTTTATGTTTTATTTATGCTTCTGTATTTTTCATTTTTGTCTTACCTTTATGGCTTCCATTATGGGTATACGCGTTATCTTCATTTAAGGAAGTGCGGACTACCGCCCCCTCAAAGTGATTTGATTCGTTAAATACCATATGTGGGATGTATAAAGGATGGAAATATGATATTATATATTATATTATACTGGAATTATAATATACCTTTATATCATTATTATTCCATTCTATAAAATACGAAATATAAATGAAAGTAGCGTTCATGCGTACGTACGGCTAACCGTCTCCATGAACGGTACATTTCATTTCTTACCTCTAAATGATTATGTAATGTTATAAATGAATGCATGTACTGGATATATATGACATATATGATATCTACATAATGAATACAATTCTGGATATAATAAACATTTGGCCACATGAATAACATGTAATTGTAAGAAGTCCACTTTCGACTTAAGAACCAAATATCGGCAAAACAAATATTATTAACTTAAATGATTACATAATGTTTATGACATGGTAATAAGTGGTATAAAAGTAATAATGAACTTGAAAAAGGTTCTTAAGGAATTATAAATTAACTCAAGTTTATAATTCAGGAGATTAAAGAACGATCGAGTCAAGTCGGACCCGAGGTAAGGGATCTTACTCCTCTCTTTCTTTTTAAGTACACTCTTTTATGTCATTCCTTTTAAAGCTCGTCTTTATTGGGATGATCTTTTATATTAATCCTACTTTAATTTTTATGTTCATGTGATGAGAGACCCTATCCTCTCTCATCAATCCATTTTGGAAGTATTGATTGGCGCTGTTAGGCTGCCGAACTTTCGTAAGAGATCTAACTTCTCTCTTCCTTTTTAAGTACTCTCCTTTATGTCACTTATTTTAAGCTCCTATTTGTAATGTTGGGGGATGTTCTTTTATATTCCTCTTTCTTTACATTATATTTTAATGTGATGAGATACCCTATTTTATCTCATCAATCCATATTCGGAAGTTTTATGTGGCGCCGTTAGGTTGCCGAGTATTCATGAGGGATTTTTCATCTCACTTTTGTTCCCGTGAGATTTATGCTACATTTGCCACAAATTCCATTGAGTGGTGTATGAACTTCCAATTATTCTACTCTTTGTGTAATATACTTTCTTTTATGAGTATTTACATCAATGACCTATTGTCTTTCATTCATGGGGTGTATGTTTTGAAAGATACCCAAGTCGGTAAGGGAACCGTTCACCCTCCTCTTTTTTAAAAGACTTCTTTTATTGGGTCTTTTAATTTACATATTTTTATGTTGGGATATGTTCTCATACATCCTTATTGATGTAAATTTTATGTCTGAGTGATGAGATACACTTTTTATCTCTCATCAACTCATTTTGATGTGATGCCGTTAGGCTGTCAAGGGAACTTTTTAACCCAATTTCGATTTCTTTGGGTTCAACTTGTAGTCATTGAATATGTCATCCATTGAATATGTGTGAATGACCTTTTATTGTTTTACACTTAATATCCACTTATATTGGGTGTATATATATTTTTCACACATATTTTTTGAGATTTATTTGTCCTTAATTTAAGGATACCTTCTTTATAAGGGATTTCATCACATTTGACATTTCTATTGAGGGCTCATTGTTGTTATGCACCAATTCACTCTTATATGGTGTATATACTGTCCTTTGGAGTATTATATCATGAATCCGTTTATTCTCATGATATTATAAAATTCTGAATAATGTAATTCCTCGATTATTGTATTCAAGTGTCTCTAATTTTGGTAAAACCCTTTTAACCAAAATATCTTTTTAAATGTTTTAATTATTTGTTCTTATTAATATCCATGTTTTCAAAATGGTTTTAAGGATTTATTTATATGGATATTAATGGTTTAAAATGTTAAAAGCTTCAAGGTGGTATGGGACACTTTGATTCAAAAATCTCTTTATTAAATGTTTTAAATGGTTTTGGAAATGGTTTCTTTTTGAATGGATTCAATATTTCAATATACTAAAATGTTATATTGTGATTGAAATGTGAAAATGTTATGTTTCCTTTATGCATGTTTTATGTGACACATTTATGATATGGTTCTTGGGCACTGTTATGAAAATGGGTGGTTCCGTGATAAACTAAGGGCGGGTGAGCCCGTTATAGCTCTCCAATGCATTGGGTAACGCGAAGGAGTGAAACGTTAAGGTTTCTCCAAAGAGATTTAGGGAATATACTGTGATGGGTATTCCAAACATAACCAGGAGGGTTACTCCCTACGTAGGAATGTTATGAATGCCTCAAGATACCTTTATGTCTTATGTTTTCTATGATTTATCCATGATTTGATATGCCTATGTTTTATGGGTAAAGTATGATTTCATTCTTATGTATTTATGAACTCATGATTCCTTTCCATATTTTTATAACCCTTACTGAGCTTTTTATGCTCATCCCAAGTTTTTGAAATGTTTTTCACAGGTCAAGGGAAAGGTACATGATGTGATGATAGTGTTAAGGACGTGTCAAGAAAGAATCCGTGTTTTATTTTAAATAGGTTTCCATTGATGGGAAGAATGAATATTATCTTTTATGTAACCACTTTGTTTAAATGTGGAATGTAATGCAAGTTTCATGATCTTATTCTCTAAAACTCTAAACCTGAAAAGATCCTCAATGTGTAATCTTGTAATAACTCAAGATTAAGTAAGGTTTAAGCCTGGGGACTTATATTTTTTACCTATGGTTTTAGTAAGAGTTAATTATTTTTTATTTGGATTAAAGTGATGGAAATTATTATTGGAAGAATATGGCCTTATTAATTGTGGTTAAAATTGGTTAAAGAAATTTATACATGTGGTTTTTTTGAACTAAAGTCTTGTTTGGATAAATATTTTGGTGGTTTTAATATAGTTTTATTAATATTCATGTGTGAATATAATTTATGTTTTATAAAGGTTATATGCATTGTTATTAATGTACATTTTTTCTTGGTCATTTTAAAAAAAAAATAATAAATTCAAAACTAATAAAAAGGTTTTTATAACTTATTCTGTGTTTAGAATTAGGATAATATTTGGTTTTTAATGTGTTTGAATGTATAGAATATTTAATATACATAACATTAATTGATTTTTAGTTATGACTTATTTGGATTGTGGTTTAGGATGAAAAACTTTTATAAATATTAGTTTATTATTGGTAAATATAAAATGAACATGGAACTAATGGAGGGTGTATGCAATTGATGAAGAATTTTATAAAAAATATTATAAAATAAGTAGACTACTATTATTGAGTGAGATTTATATCCTGAGGTGATGTGATTTATGTAACATCTATTGATTTCTAAATTTTATAATCTTGTTTTATTTTTAATGTGGAAACACAAATAGTGGTGACTAATGGTTCAATGATTTCAAGTGCTTCTCGGGGATGAGCAGTTCTTTCATGGAGAGATTGTAACAACCCATATCGTTAGTCATTAATTGTTTGTTTAAAAGATTTATTAAATTGGGGAATATATATTTGTGAAAAAAATTATTAGTTTTCTTGTGACTTTTTTAATTGATAATGAAAATTTCATCATGTGTGAATATTTATTGATTCAAAAAAGGAATAATGCTGATATTATTTTGTATTCTAAATAAATGTATGTGTAATAAATTATTTTTTTTTAAATTCAGTTTATATTTTTTATTTTATAGTTGAAATTTGTGCTGGGAATTAATAATAAAAATTATTTTATTTATTTTCATTAGTTGAATAATATTATATTAGTGTAATGAAAAAAGTTTATATATGTATGTATATACATGGGTTATTACATATATGTGAGTGTGTGTGTGTGTGTGTCAACACACACACACACACATACATACATGCATACATACATGCATACATACATACAAACATACATACAAACAAACAAACATACATACATACATACATATGTACGTATGTATGTACGTACATATGTACATACATACTTACATAAAAACATACATACATACATATGAACATACATACATACAAACATATATACATTCATACATACATATATACATACATACATACATACATACATACATACTTACATATATACATACATACATATATACATACATACATACATACATACATACATACATACATACATATAAACATACATACATACCTACATACCTACATATACAAATACGTACATACGTACGTACATACAAACAGACATACATATAAAAAATAATATATGTGTTTGTTTAAACTTGTTAAATAGGTGGGATAATTATATATATATATATATTTATATTAACATATATGTGTAATGGGTTTTCTTCTTAATATATATATATATATATATGGGTAGATTTTAATATATATATATATATATATAATTAGTGTGATTGGATGTGCATGAAAGAGGAGTTTAAAAGCATAAATATATATATATGTTGTATATGGGAAAGTTCTGCACATGAGAGAACAAAATAAAAAAATAAAAGGAATTATTAGTGTTATGTGTGGGGAATATTATAGAGAGAAAAGAATGTAATAATGTTAATGATAAAAATGTGAATAATAATAATAATACTAAATTATTTTCATTCAAATGATAATAAATAATTATGTAAAATGGAAATGGGGGAAGCACTATAGAGTTAATATTGTAAGGGGGGAAGAGGAAAACCACTCTTAGGTATCTCACATTCTTCCAGTCCCATGTACTCTCCCCTTCTCTAATGTTATCATTACATATTTCATTGATATCTCATTTGATATTTATTTGGTTGGAACAACATTAGTTTTATTGAATTAGTCTCAATGATAGATATATATAGATGTTTATGATTACATATTTCTTAGTAATTCTCTATTAGTGGTGGATCAACACCTGATTTGTGATTTCTATAAATTTTTTGTCGGAATTACTTACCATTTTATGAATTTAATATAAAGATGTATGACCTTATTGGAATGTGGGTGAGTGTTTATCCTATGATAACTCTGTTGTGTTGCTTAAATAGCATGTGTGTGTGTTTCCGGTGATAAATAAAATTTTTCCTAAAGTGATGATATGTTATTCTAGTTTAATTATATTGTTGCTATCAATCATTATATTGTTGATTATTGTGGAATAATATGAATCATTTTACTCATTATATTTCGGTTATCCATCATGAGGAGGTTAATTCATGGGATGATATGTATAAACTAGTTCTAAAAATATTATTTCTATACATTAATGATATTTTTGAGTCATTATATGAATTGTGATACCATATTTAGTTGACGTGACAAGTTTGACAATATATATCTTAATTCATTGTTTTGAATCAGGTGTGATCAACATTCATGGAAGCCTGGTTAGTGCACTATTACTCATAAGGTTGTATATTAATTTATGATTTTTTTTCCTAGGAATTACATAAACTTTTATATACACTTGATGAACCTATGATCAGGAACAATTTGTGTTATCTTACATGGTTTTACTCTCACACATTTCATGAGAATATAGATGCACATAAATATTTTAGGGTTAAGGATCTAGCAAAGGTAAAGGAACCAGTATTGGGTAGTTTTTTAGGTGGGTAGGGTGGGTCAAGGTGATGGAAAAATAGAATCTATAATATTTGTTTTCATTAATATTTTTAAATTTCATTATTTTAATTAGTTTATTTCCTGATTCACCCCATGTGAGGATCTATTTATTTTACTCAGTTTAACTCTTTTATTCCATCTTGTTTTTTGTATCGTTATTATTTTCCTTGTTTCTATTGATATATTTATGTTAGAGTTTTTCATTTATCTATTTAATTTTAATTTTTTTGTATATATAATTGTTAGAACCCTTTTATCAAGGGAAGAGTCTCCTTACATGGTATCATTAGACCTCACGCTCGTTGGAAGCGTCTTGCATATGAAGAGAAATTATTGAGACCATGTGGTACAACAGACCAGACTGAGTGATTCGTGCTAGGGAGTTACATGATTAATGAAATATAATGTAACATCCCCAAACCCAAAGTCATATATATGGTTCTAAAAACATAATCAAGACACTACTGTCTTGAGATAGATAATTCTGACCAAATGTTTTCCATAAAAAACATAGAATGTCAAAAGGAAATATTAGTTAGCTTATAGCGACAGTGACATTTTATGTTTAATGTTTTATATAATTATGAAAATCAATTATATATATAATACCCAAGACTTTTAGAGAATATTTTTTCCACTATAGAAATTATTCTTATTCCATAGTAAGTATTCAATATGTCCCACAAAATGTAGCAGTTATGAATCCTTTATAAACTCAAATAATATACTATCATTTTTCTTAACCTATGGAAAACTATACATATGAAAGGTGAGATCAAATTATAAATAAGTGTAAACATAAGCATTAATAATTGAATCTTCTTAATAAAAATGTGATGATAACATGGGTATATTGACATAATCAAAGTTCATGAGCATAATATAAGATAACATATACCCATCCATACCTAGATAATAAAACATGAAATATGGAATAATTCATCATCATGGAAGGAGTCATAAGAACCCATAATCCTGATCTATTTGATTTCAATCATGATCAAAGGAAATATTTATAAACCACAGAAAGAAAAAAATAAAACATGTTTGTATCTTGGGACATTTACTTCATATAACACTTATAAAACCCATAAAAATTATATATAAATATATGGTTAGCATCCAGTATAATTACCCAATGAATTGGACACCTATTAAGGACACACATATCCTAGTTTTATTATAGAACCAACCATCATTGGATTATAATGCTATTACACATCATCAATAACAATTTTCGAGAACCATGACATGAATAAAGTATATTTATATTTCGTATTATCATAAATCCCATAGAAACGTCTATTTTTTCTATTATAACATGATTAACGCTTCGAAAAGAAATGGGTTGCATGGAAATCTCATTGAAAAAATTGTATATTTACATAAATAATGAAGATTTTATCATTAAAAAATATACCCAATGTATCATAAAGAACATATTGGGTTATATGAGTTGATTTATAGAAATAACATTAAAATATAATTAAAATTATTAATAAGTAAAATACCATTTTCACATTGAAAATAAAATTTTAAAAATAAAAAATCATAAAATATTATCAAAATACTTTTCCGTAAATATAACTATTGAAACTTATAAATGATGTTTCAAATAAAATAATATTCATGATGGAAATATAATCCATTCATATTTCAATTTTTTTTAAATAGAGTCAATGGTGAGATATTTATAAAATTTTGAGAAATTTCTGATTAAAAAAATTTATATAAGAAAAAAAGATCATGTAAAATAGATTTAGAAAATCATTTATGTTTATAAAAGAACAGTTTACGAAATCATTTGATAAAACATACAGATGGATGAGAATGATTATTGATTTAAAAGAAGATAAAAGATCAGTATAACTTATGAAAAGCATCCTTGAAATTTATCTAATAAATAATGCAAAAAATGGAAAATTAACATGTAAACCATAATAATAACAAGAGGAGAAGAAAAAAATTTACATGATTTCCTTTAATGGAACCTTTCACATAATCAATCCTGAAAATAATAGACACGGTAACATAAATCTATTTCCACTTTGGAAACATTTCAATAATAATCAACATGAATGAATAACATAAAATTAAAACATAAATATCTTGAATATAAGAATATACAAGATATAATTGTTCAAAGATATATTGTATACAACTCAAAAAAGGAGATATGTTCATATCATAAAGGAATGTCCCAAAGAAATATAATTTGAGATGAATTACCCCTTCATAGATGATGTCATTGAATAGATAATTAATTAAAGGATAGATTATGTGTAAAAATTTAAATACAAAAAGAAATATTAATATAGAATAAAACAATTGATATATATGTTCACATACAATCATTCCATAATAAATTTAAGGACAAAGAGTAATAACACAATAAAAGTAAAGTCAGTTAAGAAACCCTTTACAACTTGGTAACATTTAAATAAAACCCCCCTGGATAAAATAAGTCATGTTTTAATAAAAAAGAGAATATAGTTGGAAGTAATTATTATATATTTTTAAAATTTGAATTATACACACAATTTAAAAAAATTCTGAATAATATTAAAATATGTCTCAATGAAAATAAATTCAGTCAAAATCCCTTACCCCAAATCCATAATTTCCATGTATTCCAATAAAATACTATATAATAAACATATATCAATTATTTAATTAAATAATAACATTATTCAGGTTTGTTAATTTTTCATCAAAAAAAAATTCCATTTATTACAATTACATATTTAATTAAATAATTAGTTATGTCTGCACTGGGTGTCTTATGAACGTTCATTTCACAATTTCAAAATAGATTCGAGGTGTTATCCATGGTCAAAATGGGACATTGTTCCATAATCTCAAGACTATTAATCATGAAATAATTATAATTATTATAAATCCATTATAAAATTAAAAACAATCATGAAATATGGTTATGAAAAATGAACTATGTTACAATATTGGAGACGGTTAGCCATTCTTAACCAAGAGTATATTTTCCATTTTTCAATGAAGATTATTGAAAGAAATTAGGAATTAATTTATCCTTATAGAATGAAAATTATATCATTAATATCATATTATTTCATTATTTATACTTTAATATGTCATCCATGTGATGTGGTGATAAAAAACTGAATCATGCCGCATCATGGAGGTGGTAGTCCATAAGTATACCGAAACAACGTTATCATTTCTAAATGAATGAAAATATTAGAAATTATTTGATATATTTAATTTTATTAATTATAAATTTTTCATTAATAACATATACATATAAACACATTAAATGAATCATCATAACAATCTGTGAGATACGATAATGGAAAATGAATTAAATCGGTTCGTGAGGTGAGAGTTCGATGTACACATGAATGATGGTTTCGTTTTCCATTTTAGAAGGGGAGATAGATGTTGGTAATAACATTGTCATAACAATATATAAGTATATGGGAGATACTAATGTTACAATTTCATCATTTTTAATAATATTCTAAGGAGTTGGAAGAAGAAATATAATCAAAACAATCAGTTAAGAATGATACCTCATATTCGAATAACCTTTTATGGTTGAAACCAAAATCCTTCCTAGGATAGTTTAATAAAACCAAGGCTTTTAGAATGTTTATATAGATTTAAGGAAATCATTTGGGTATGTTTGGTTATAACTAAATTTTTCTTGAAATGTGAATAAATTAGAAGAATATATGCCTTTAATAAGAGAAGGGAGGGGAACTCTTCAAATTTTATAAAATTTTAAATTAATTAAAACAAATTATGATTCCCAAATGGATAAAAATTTATATATATTGAATATATAGATATTATTATTCTAAATAAAGTCATTAAAAATTGATAATCTTAAAGAAAAATTGTATACTTATATATTTGTTTTCACCCACCGTTAACCCTTTAGACAATTATAGTGATATTAATGTTATTTTACTCATATGTGGTTAATATAGATAATATAAAATGTAAATGGACAAAAAATGGAGTATAGATGATATAATAAACAAAATACCATTCACTTTTCCATGGATAATTGTTTTTTTGTATTTTAATTCGTCTAGAAAAATATAATTTATTATAAAATAACAATAATGTCAAATTTCAAACCTTTTAATCAAGTTGACTTTTTACAGTACAATAAATAATATTATTAAAATAAAATAAATTAAAACCACTCTATTATGTCATTTTTTCAAAAAAAATCTTTAACAAAAAATTAAGAAAATATTATTATTATGTAGTTTTAAAAATCATGTTATTAATTAAACAATAGCTTTCACAAGAACCGTGTCAATGTTGTATAAGAAGATAATGTCATTATTTCACCACAACAAAATGAAAAATAAATTACCCTTATAAAATAGATTTACCTTTTATATAATAAATTATACCCAAAATAGCATCTTTTTATCCCTATATCAAAAATTTAGAAATAATAAAAGAAATAGAATTGAATTTTTGCCTTTTCATTATATAAAATAATATAAAAATAAAATCATGGAAAGTGGAATCTAAACCGATATATTAGACTTATAGATGGTTGTGTATGTGATATAATCATACAATAAAATTAATGTAAGTTTTATGGTCATTTTTTTGTTCTTATGATTTTATTTTGAAACTTCATTGCACAATTTTACCTTTACCATGGTAACAAAATTAGTTAAGTTAACATTCATAATGTCCAAAAAATAATATATTTTTATATTTAGAATTTTGAACCACTAATTCCAAATATGTGTTCAATATTTCAATATTTAAAACATTTAAGATGAATAATTTAAGTTAAAATTTAATTTAATAAGTTATTTTGAACACTTTTTTAGGAATTCTTTTTAGTATAATTTTTTTATATAAATTAAAGGGTAAAATTCCTTTAAAAACCCATTATTAGATTATTTTAAATATATATAAACTGGTGATATTATAATGATAATCCAATATATAATTTTAATTTATAAATACTTCCAATCAAAATATAGTTTTCAGTAAAAATTAATGTTTTTCCCTATTCATTGATAAATCATACTTTTTTGAAAATTATCAAACATTCCTAATAAGACAATATTGACGCAATAAATTCATAATTTAATTTTAGATTAAAAAATAATTTTTTTTCAATATTATATTGATTAATTATACTATTATCTCAAAAAAATCTATAAAAACCATTTTGGAAGAAAACCTATTTTTGAAATATCAATGACTTTACTAAAAATCATGTTCTTACTTCCTAATAATTAGTTGATAAATTTTCATTTAATTAGAAATTTATATATATATTATAATTATTTTAGACCAATTCATAACCGATAATTCAATAGATCAATTATAAATGTCATATATAAATAATAATATTTTACGGTCCATTTAAGCTCGATGTTGTATATTTTGTATCATATATAACGTAGTTTGCATTTTAAAATATTAGGATATTAAAACATCCCCCTCATTAATAAATTTTATCCTTGAATTTTTTTAATAAAATCAAAAATCAGAGTTCTTCAATATCAAAATTACTTTTTTGAAATATAAAATGGTAAAATGGGTTATTAAAACTACTATTGAAAAAGAGAATGGGAAATATAATGGTTTTCTAGAATAATACATAAATGGGTTACCAAATAGAAAAAAATAATGGGAAATGAAAATGTTGAATTAGAAGAAGAGTGTAATGATAAAAAATGTTAGACATTGAAAAGGATCGTTGATCATAATAAAGTGAATAATGAAGAGATAAATATCAGACAAAATACCATAAATCAAAGAGTTCTGAAAAAATGTCCATCGACTCATTAGAAGAGAAAGTAATAAGATAACATTTTTTTTCCGGATTTTTTTCAAACAATTGAGGAATTCATTTACTATATAGGCTACGAACATAAACTCAACATATATATAAAACATAATTCATAAATGAATCTCCACCACAAACTAATTTTTTATTCAAACGGTGAGTATTTGAGATGATTTTTTTGTCTGATGCACTAAAATCAACATATAAGGTATTTTATAGTTTAAAAAAGGTTTACAAGATATCCCTCATTTATTTAGAGATTAAACAGAACCAAAATTTCTTGAAAGATATAAAACAATTCCCAAATGAATAAACCTTAATATGAAGGAACAATACCTCAATATACGAAATTCAATTGTAATACCCATCAGTTAAAATGATTTATACACATATTCTTAGAATATAAAATTAACATTTATCTCCAAAATATACCTACCATTTTCATAAATAAATAACCATATATCTCAAATAACCTCAATAACCACAAGATAAAAGAAAGTGTATCCCTAAAAATCTATCACACTATTTTAAACATATATCCCCAAATATTGTTATAGAATTTTTCCAAAATAATCCTTATAATATATCTAAGGGTTACACATAGAAAAACCCAAAAATAAATCTCACAATATATCATTAATCACCCAAATATTCCTCACATAAATCATTAAAAGGGATTTCTAAGACATTGAACCTATAATTGAACTCAAAAATATAATCCCATAATGGTTTTTATAAATCTTACAATAAAATCACATGAAGAAATCATAATATCAATATTTCTCTAAACCATGGATTTGATACCAAATATGTAATCCTCAAAACCACACTCTTAGATCTGGTGTAAAATGTAATAACTATATTCTTATCTAGATAATAATAAACATGACTCATTTTTCTCAGAAAAAACATACCACATCTTTTGGAAATATTGGATCTCAAACATACTAAAGGACCTTTTAGGTTTAGAGTTTTTGTGAATTACGAAATAATATTATTTAAACAACACTGATGACATAAAGAGGGTATATTTTTTACTATACACATATACTCAAATTCAATATTATGAATTCAAAATCTACCATGATATTCTTCACCTATGAAACCGTTGTATTCTTAAAAAATTTATCATTTTTCTTCACAACATAGGGAAAATTAAACATAAGAATCTGGATATAAAATGATAATTAATGGTAAAAATAATAATTAACAATTGAATGTACTCAATGAGAATATGTTTAGAACAATGTTATTATTACATAATCAATGTTCACAAGAATAACATATGATAATTAATAACCATCTATGCCGAGATAATAAAACATAAAACATAGAATAAATCATTATAAATGGAAATATTAAAAGGAACCAATAATCTGGATCCATTGGATTTATGTCTTGATCGATGTAAACGTTTGTAACCCTTAGAAGTCACAAATGAAATATTTTTTATCTTTCAAAATTATCTTCATAGAACACATAGAAAATCCACAAAAATTAGAACAACTATATGGTTTATTTCCAATATAATTATCTAATGCATTGGAGGGCTATCACAGACCCACCCATCCTTGTCCTATAACAGTACCACCTATCCTTGGTTTATAACTAAATAAACAATCATCATAAATAATTTATAAGAAACATTACATGACTAAAGTACATATATATTTCATCTCATCATAAAAAATCCTATAAAAATCCATTATTCATTTCATAACATGCTTAACTCATGGATAAGAAATGGGTTCTATGATAATCTCTTTAAAAAATCCATAATTGAACCTAAGAAAAATTACGATGTTATCATTAATAAATATCCACTCTGGAGCATAAGTAATATTATTTGTAGTTGGTGTTAATGAATAGAAACACCATTGATAGATAATAAAAATAATTCTCGAGGAAATTAACCTTTTCACTATGAAAATCACTTTTAAAACCTAAAATTTCAAAAAATATTATGAGAATAATTTTATTTGAAAATAAATATAGTAGCATATTTTGTATTATCAAATTAAATATTGGTCATAATGGTGGTAAAATCCATTATTGTTGTAAACATTGAAAAAAAGCTTTCTTTTTAAACATTTTGTAAATAGAGTCAAAAGTGACCCAAATAGGAAATGTTTTAAAAAATTAATTTTAAATCATTTTAAAATAATACCAAAGATCATGTAAAATATCTTGAATAAATATTTTATGTTTAGAAAAAAAATGTATGAAAATATTTTAGAAATCATTAATACATAAGAGAAATATTCTTGATCTAAAATAAGATACATAATATGTATCACATATGGAATAAATCGATGATATTTAATTAATAAATATTGCAGGAAATTTAATCTAATAATTTAAAATGAATTCATAACCATATGAGATGAAAAAAATAAGATAACAATATTTCCATTAAAGTAACCTAAAATATGACACTCCCAAAAAGAAAGGATATCGTAACATAAATCATTTTCTATTTTGGTAACATTTAAATCATAATCCCCATGAAATAGTAACATGAAATGAATTTTATATGGTATGAAAATAAATATATTCTTGATATAACATCTAAAATGGGTATTATATACACATCATGAAGGAATATGGGTGCATATCATAAGCATATGTCCAATAGAATGACAATTTTTTATGAATTACCACTATAAAGTTCATATCATATCATTGAGAATTAATAAAATTAGATATTATGCATAAAAAATATAAATAACCACAAAATAAGTGGTAATATATAATAACAATATATATATATATTCAAAAATAATTATGACATCAAAATTTAAATTAAGAGTTATACCCCAATGAAATGAAATTTAGTTAAGAAACCTTTTATCACATGGTAATTTCAAGTCAAATACCATTGAATATACAAAATCAAGTTTCAACCTAAAAAATATAAATTATTAAGGAGACATGATATAATATGTTAATTTTAATTATATACCCCATACAAAATAAATTTAGTAAATAACAATAAAATATTTTTCAATGAATAAAATTATGATAATATCCCTTACCTCTAATCCAGACATTCCATGTATGTCCAATAACTATCAAATAATAAGACTATATAAGTTATATAATTTTTTGATCATTTTATGAGTTTATTAATTTATCATTAAACTCTATGTATCATTTATTACACGAGAAACTTTAATTACATAATCTGTTAATTCTATATCGGGTGTTTTGAGAATGTTCAGTTCATAGTTTCATAATATGTTTTGTGTGATGACCATGGTCAGAAGGGTTCATTGTTCCATCATATTTATAATAATAATCATTAGATAAATAGAATTTATATACATCAATTATTATTTTCAATTCAATAATTAAATATAGTTATAAAAAATGAATTATATTACAATCATAGAGATGGTAGGTCATATAAATGTATGCCTAGCATTTCCATTTTTCATGGTCATTGTGGGAAGAAAGTAATTTTACGAATAAAAAATGGTTCTGATTGATTTTTTTATTAAGTATTTAAAAATATATATATATATTTATACTCAAGGTCAAAATAATTTTTAATTATCTCTAGACCGTTGATTACTATATAAAAAATATTAAAATATTTTATTGCATTAGAACACTTCATTTTAGTGTTTATAGTTTTTCAAATTATTAAATACATCCAATGAGATATATAAGTCCTCATTTGATTCTCAAATATAGTGTTAACCATATGTATGAACTCAAGTTGGTTGGCACTAATTATTCAATTGGTGGAGTTTTTGGTGGGTTCATTAAGTAGATTAATTAATTAATTAATTAATTAAATTCATTTAGTACCCATAACCTAATTACCTCTTTAAATTTTTTCAGGGAAGATAAACAAGATTACATGCATAACATTAGGAGTATTTGAGGGGAGAATCACTACTCTTCATTGGAAGATCCAGATAAAATGATGAATGAGGATCAGATTAAGGTGGATCAAATGACATTCAGTGCATCCAGCATATTTTTTACAACATAGGTGAGTGCACTGTTCCGCAATTATCAATCCAAAATAATGTTATGAAACATTAATTATGTATTTTCACCATATTTTATTTTCCAATCATGGGATCAATTATATTTTTATATTTTAACTTTTTATCATCAAATGATTCATACAGAAATTCGATTTTATTGGTTCAATATTCAACCCTCTTTGCACCTACTATCACAACCAGATATCCATGTTTATGTGATCATTGTGCTGTAATGATTTTACAATGAAGTATTTACTTCATTATTTGGCATTTATCTTCAATGTTATTTGTTTTCTTCAACATTGACCCACATGGTCACGGTTTTTCATTTCTAGGGATGTTTCGAGCACAAAAGAACCCACGAATTCAAGGTGGTTTTGTGAATAATAAATGTGATACCGATTTTTAGATGGATCGAAATGGATCATGGGTGACGCTTCCTGGATATGGGATTTAGTTTAGATATAGTTAACATGAGGCACACCAGACTCATGGAAGATCATCAATGGATGATCAGATTTTGATTTTTGACAACTGGAGGTGAGGAATCAATGTCCTGAGTCATTACCATTTTATTTCAATTGGTCAAATGGAATATTTTTTATAAGAGATTTTAGATATTGATCTCCATGAAGAAACTGTGTTTTTTGAATGAAATTAAAATATATGACTTGTACTATGAAGATATCACACTGTGTAATACACTTGGTGGAGTGGATAGGGTTTTAGGAAGAGATAAATATCACACACCATATAGATCCCCCAGTGTTCATGTAACCATGTCCTCGAAGCTTGGCAAGTACTCTAATAGTATATAGGCATAGTCAGAGTTAGGTGCATTAGAACTATGAAAACCCATGTACTTAACACAATTCATTTCATGAATTGTTACCAAAATCCACACTTTGTACAACTCATATTATCATTAATCCTAGTGAATTTTGTAAATGAATTAAAAATCATAATAACTTGAAAAAAATACAATGAAATTTTGAAAAAATCAATTTACATAATCGTAAAATTACATCATTATTCTAACATTGTAGGGGATATCCCGGGGAAGTATAATAAAAATGGGTGAGCTATAAGGCCTAGTAAGGTAATAAACAATGAATACAAGAAGAAAACGAAATAAATGTGATCAAAGAGGTAATTCAAGGTAACATAAGAGGGGTGAGATGTATATTATTTTAAAATGAGGCATGATATAACATGTTTACATAAATGAAACATGGTTATGAGGAAACAATATAAAACATGAAAACATAAAAATATGTCAAGTATAAAAGAAAATAAAACAATAAACATTGTTTTTAATAATAAAAAACCATGAACCATACATGAAATATCATGAGATTAAAACATTACCCAATGCATCAGAGGGCTACATAATTCCAAGACCACCATTCATATTCATATCATGTACATGTGTTAGTGTTCCACATAGATCATTCATCCTAGGATCATAGTTCATCACATATAATCCAAATATTAAGGAGTGTGGAATACATATATAGAATTACCAAATAAATTAATGATATTTAAATCATAGTGTGTACCATTCAGTGGAAATGGGTATGAGTATTCACAATGCTATTGTTTGGTATAGAAAATCATAGGATAATTTATGCAGCAAAATGGGAGTACATAACGATTCATTGGAGGGATTAATTTGAGTGAAATGATTTTCTCATAACATGGGAATCATAAGGATAATATAGGGGGAAAGTAATAACATAACCAGGCATTAACAATTGAAATTTAGAGGTTATAATGTAGATAATCTTCATAAATAAAGAGGAAAGGAGAAGAACCCTTTCTTTGAGAGGGTGGTTCAAATTTCATAGGAGGAGATTATTGAGAGCTTAGGGGGAACATTGATAGTGATCTAGAGAGGAAATTTCAGAATGATGTCATTCTATAATAGTTTTTATTGAATCATATTGATAGGTTGGTGGGTTTAAAAATAAAAATAGTCAATAATTCATTATTAATGTCCAAAATTTGGTTTTGGACTCTATATGATAAGGTAATCAAAACCACACAAATTTCAATTGTGTTTCCCATTGTTTCTTCCAAAGTGGAGTGTTGTTCACTATTTTAAATATTTTTAACCTATATCATTAATATAATACCATTGGTGATGTGGAGGTGAGTCATACATAAAAATTATTTATTTTAAAACCATAAAATATTTTTTACGTTTTGGGGGATTCGTTAAGGGTATATAAAATTAATCAAATAACACAATAATTTATTTTAAAGGGAAAACATATATTTGTTTTAGGATACTTTTTATGGAATATATTATATCAATTTTAGGTCATAATGATGTCATAAAACTCACTGTATATTTATAACATATTTAATTTTGAATGTAAAATTTTGTTGTCTTTGAAAATTTTGTAAAATTCACCATTGGATAATTTTGACATACTGATTTCAAATATAATATTTATTTTTAAAAAATAATTTTTTTAATATTTTAATTTACACTTTTAAATTAAAATACTCATTTATTAAAAAATACTAGTTTTTTTACTATAACGGTTTTCAAACCCTTATATAAATTACAATTTACATCATAAAATTATATTATCAATTTTATCTAATAAATATTATTTAATAATAATATTTCACTAAATTATAATTTATCTCAAAAATTGATAAATTAATTAAAATACTTTCTTTACTGACACTATATATTTCTCAAAAAGAATAATTTTTGTTTCATCATATCAGAATAATATTTTTATTAAACTCTTAATTTAATAGTTAAAAATTAACATTAAAATAGTATAAATATAATCATTTATTTAAACAAAATAATATATGTAAATTCATAGTGTTAGGGTTTAAACACATGTCCCTTTTATTACACAAGAATATTCTTTGAGGGTAAGGTTTATGATGGTGAGATTCGCATGGGGTGGTTCAGTGAATATGGTTTGTGTCATGATATCGACAAAGTTGAAAATATATAAAAATGGTTTCGATATATATTCAGTTATAATATATTATCAAGGGAATTTTCAATGGAAGATTCCAGTAATGTTATCTCCACTAAACGCTATAATAAATGGGCTTCATTGTATATGGTCATACTGGTTATGGCTCTCACTTCTTCCATCCATATAAATTGGATTTTATCACAAAACATTATATATAATACTCATTAAATCAATCTTCAATGATTATATTAACATTAATGATGATTATTTATAGTATTTTAAATATTATATGATGTAAAATTCCAAAATATCCAATGTAGTGAATGTGTTTGCAATATAAAAATTCTTTAACACTGCATTTATCCATTAAAAAATGTAATTTCATTTAGAAATGTTTAGGTCATTACCATCTTCCCCTATTAAAATATTGCACCCTAAAAATTTTCATTTAATACACTAAAATTAAAAAGGTTACTTTTTATTAATCTCCATTTCCGGTTCCAAGTCACTTACTAAAACTATTGGTTTGACCACAACACTTCGACCAGGTGAATTTTCATATTTTGAAAACCTTCTCTCTATGGTCTATGATCATCACTAGTTTCTCCTCAAATGATTGATCATTTTGAAATAGTAACAACTGTAGATTCATTACCCCTAATGGTTCTGGTATGTACTTCCTCAAGAGGGATACGTGGAACACATAATGTACATGATATAGGGTGGGTGGGAGTTCCAGTAGATAGGCCAGTCCTCTGATGTGATCAAGGATCTCAATAAAGATTATGTATCCAGGACATTGTTTTCCTTTCTTTCCAAACCTATTGATTTTATACCAAAAACAATATTTTATGGATTTCATTATCTTTTACATTAATCTCTGGGTTCTGTTGATAACTCAATATATATATATATATTTGACTTTGTGTGGATTTCAAATGATTATAGATGGTTTGGACCTTATCCATCATTCCATTGGTAATATTATCTCCCATAAAATTACATTGTTCAACATCATCCCATAATGTTAGTGTCCAAAGCCTCTTCCCATACATATCCTCATAACGTTGCAATTACATTCTAGAATGGAAAATTTTTTATTCGAGAAATCCATTAGGGGAGGTGTTGGTCCCAACATCCGTAGAAATTCATTGAACATGTATACTCCTAGGATCAAATAGTCCTTGTAGTCTGACCATATTTATGAGGTTTATAAGAAGTGACGAATCATAATTACATATAAAATTTATGATAAAGTATTATCCAATTATTCAAGGAAAACCACAAGTCTCAATCAGATTTAAAAAATATTGGAAGTACATTCTGTCATTCAACTCTATTTTGTATATATTTAAGAGTTAGTAAAAATAGTAATCTTAAATTATAGTAATGAAATGTAATGACTTTTTGAGGAGGTCGATTAATATATAGATAGTGTTATTTATATTAGGTGTCTTGGAGATTCATATAATGAAATCCATTGTTATATTTTCCCCTTTTTATATTGATATAGACAGTTGCTGCGTCACACCCTTATACTTTTTTCATTCCACCATGACTTATTGGTATACCGAGCATCAATATACAATCTTTGAAATACCCCTCTTCATGTTTTCCCACCATAAGGTTTTCTTCAAATCACCATACAAGTTATTTATTCCTTAATTAATAGAGAATGATGATCAACACACATCATCCATATGTTCACTCTTCAATTTTAGTTTTGATGGGAAACATTTTAGGGCTCCAAACCATATAAATCCATATTCAAACAAGTTAAACTCTAGAATATTCACTACGTTCTTCTATAGAAACATATAATCATTATGGACCTATATGATATTCCCAAGAATATATGTTTGAGAAATTATTTTAGATAGGTAAGATAAATAATTTTTTTATTCTCATTTCCATCCATCACTTTCCATGAATATTACGTCGCTTTAAATCCTCATCACAGATAGAGTTACTATATAATTTCTAGTTAGAGAAACTTATATTTTATTTACCTTCCCATAATGGTAATGGATTGTACAATCAAATCTTTGACCAGCTCATACCACATTCATTGGTATATATTGAACTCCTTTTATGTGAATGTATACTTAAGGATTTTATGATCTGTATATATATATATATCAAAATTATCACCATAGAGATAATTTCAATAAGACTTCAACTCAAAGATAACATCTACTAATTATAGATCATGCATTGAATAGTTCTTCTTGTGGATCTTTAATTAGTGACAGGAATATGATATCACATTTTCATCTTTCATGAGTACACAACCTAATCCCTTGGTGTACGCGTCATTGTGGATCGTAAATCCTGCCCCATTGGTGGTGAATTATAGCACATGTGAAATGATTATACTCTTATTTAGTTCCTTAAAAATATCTTCACATTAATATATCATGGAAAACAATAAACATCTCAAATTTATCTAGGTTTGCTGGCTTGAAAATCATTATAAGTTTCTCAAAAATAAATATAGTTCCTATCCAATCTAAATAAACATCTAATTTATGTCAAATATATTAGTATTGGTCATACTTTAATTGCCTCAGTTTTTGAATGAACCATAGATATATGTTTGTTAGCAAGAAAATCCGGAGGAATTTTAGACAGTCTATTTATATGTTTAATTGAGAATTCACCTACTCATTTATGAGGGAGACACAATAATTCTTCAAGAAACACGTCAAAATATTTCCATATAATGGGAATGTCCCCAGGGATGATATTTTCCTTATTCATAATCATTTTTCATATATTCACTTTCTTATAATTAAATAATATCCATTCCTGACATGATGATACAAGTTAAATTCATCATTCTCATTAAAAATGTTATTTTATTTTGGTTTAACATTCTATATTATATTTTAGGAATTTGATAAGGGTATCACATTACCACCAAAACGATTAGATGTTGAATTAATAGAGAAAAACATAATGGTAAAATTATCTCATCTCAAGTATCACATTCTTCTCTAATATATTTTTATGGAATTATTCATCTATGAAATCATTTTATTCTCCCTCTAGTTGATTTTGATATTATTTTTTACTTGTATTGGGTTTATTTTATAGATACCATATCAATTATTGAGGAAAGTAATTCACATTAGATATTACAAACCAATCTATATGCATATATTTATGTGGGGATAAATATTAACATCTATTGCACATTACATCCATGGAAGGTAATTTTATCACATGTTGGAAGACATACAATCATATCAATATATAAATTCATAGGAATATAAATTAAATAATGTAACATCTAGAGATAATCAATGCATTTAGTATACAATAGGGATTACATTAGAGTAAAAATTAGTAAAAATAATGTGTAAAGAGGAATAATACACACCTAATAAGAAATGATTCCCTAACATAAGAACAACTAGAAAATAATAAAATCTAAGAGAGCCATGCACCTATATCTAAGAAAAATATCTATAAGTGGTCAGTGAACCCAGTTATCACTATGATTTACTATAATCACTACAGATATGTCTTCCATATTCATAAGTTATGATACATGCGAGTAAATTCCATGAAAGGTTGTGTATATACATACCCAGTAGGATGCCTTGAAACTAAAAGAGAGATATTGATACATATAAAAATAGTCATCCAAACCTAATGCATGATTGAAATGAAACCCAAATAATACACATATATATTATCATTAAGAATCCCAAATGAGAGAGAAATGAGATCTCTATCTCACAAACTAGATGAAGTTGACCAGTAAGCCTGAAGCCGCAAAAGTTTATCCCCAATGCCTATCATCAATCATAACCTCACTAATATTTGTGTGGAGGGTTTTGTACCTCATAATTGCACTCCACATTCAAGGGACTACACTTATACCATGGAGTTCCTACACCATAGTGAACTCAAAGATGAAAGAGTATCAATCCATAGGTATAGAACCCATACATTATACTAAGTACATACCACAACTATATAAATAAATTGGGTACCCATTCCCTATTGTGATAGGGGAGTATTGACCCTAATATATCACTCATAGCTAGTGGAACATGTTCTATAGTGAGATAAAGGATTAAAAAACCTATAATTTCATTGATTTCTTGAGGAAATCATTCCCTAGTGAAACTGGGTGGTACTGACCCCAGTATTTATCTGATATATTGTATAACCACCTCCCTAGTTTGATAGGGGAGTACTGGCCCCAACATCTATTTGGTGGTCTTCGTGATCACTATCATTATCAAACGTATCTCAAATAAGTTTCACAATCATAACATCTCACATTGTATCTCAAAATCCACTAGAATTTTGACAATAATGTTCTACATTGAAAAAATATTGTATAGTATACTAATGGGCCAAAATCCAAGTCAAAATAAAGGATATATAAGAGGTAGAAGATTCACTTAGAGGAACACAACATTTAGGGGGTCCACATGGCATGCGGCCCTTCTTTGCAAATGGGCATTGTTATCCATGAACATGGAATGGGAAGGAATGTCTCTATAAAAAAATGTATTCTGTGGTATATGGAAGTCTGACCACACACTAAATCTCAATCCATGTCCATGTATTCATGTTCGTTCATGTGTAATTTGTTACATGGCTTGTATATTCACATGGGTCCATGGGTGTGTAAGATGGAACACGTCTTGGTCACCTGGGTATGGTCACTTGGAATTTAGGTCCACCTAAATGTCATGTGATATTTAACTTCACTCAAAACCCCAGTACCCCAGTTAGGTGGACACAAACCTTGTGTTCTCCTAGGATAAATGAATTATTGTCTGTATTTCGCAGATATCCCCCAAGGTTCCCAGATCCATGTTCCTCATCCGGAATCATTCCTATTGATCTGAATAATTCATCGGGGTGGGGGGGCTTTGATAATCGTTTCTCAACCTCTGATGGCTAGAAAATGGAATGCAATGATCTGCTCGAAGTCTGCATCACCTTCGTCACCCGTTGAGCCTCGTATTACCACCCGTCCCCACTCTAGATCAAATATGCATGAAGAATAAAAAAAAATACATCCCTATAAGTATATAAATCACTGGCTTAGTCATCATGAGAATGTGCACCATGAATATGTTGTTGAATCTAATTTGTAGATGTATATGTATATTAGATGGAACAATACAAGAGGGGGGTGAATTGTATGTTTAAAAACCTTGAGTTTATACACATTGAGATTAGTTTAAAAGATCTTAAACTAATACAATTCAAACAATCATAATTAGTATTTAATATAAAGGTATGAAGTAATGTAATACTATTAGAAAAGTAAAGTAATTGTATTCAGGATGAATACAATAATCAGAGTAATACATGTCTGAGATATTCTACCATAACGCACATAGAATCAATTAATAAAAATTGTAATAGAATAATTGTAATTAAAACAATTACAATTGAATGTGTAATGAATAAAGGAAGAAATACAAATTCCTTTCTAACACAAACAGCAGCAGAAATGTAAAAGTATTACAATTCTTTTTAACCCAAAGAGAAGGGTTATCCTTTCACCTAGGATAAGAGGTCTATCTTACCACCACATTGGTAAGCCCTCGATATGATGATCGGTTCGTCTATCTGCCTATCCTCGGCATCTCTCGATATGATGATCGGAACGTCTGTTTTCCTATCCCCGGCATCCCTCGATTTTATAGGTAATCAGCACCTCTGTATCTCAATTACTTGAAATCCCTCTATACGATGATCGGACGCACAAAGCACAAATCATGATAGAATTCATAGCCTATCTCTCTATAAATATATAGAAGAAAAGTATCACAGTTATGTCATTGTTGTTCTTTATTGGCTTCAAATGACCTCCTATTTATAGGCCTCAGGTTCCAACGGTCACATTTCCTCCAATGGTCATATTTCACTGAAAAACTCAGAGGGAATAGGACACCTGGCATTATAACGGTCACATTGAAACAGAAAGCACAACATTGTTTTGATTAGTTTGTACTTAACTCAACGACATCGTATTGGTTAAAACAAGACATATAAATATGATAAACAAGAGTACGACTAATATGAAACATGAGTTTTTTTAACTATGTACCAAAACATGAAAGTATGAAAGTGTGAGTATTATAAGTATTACTAAATGTAATTTATTGATATGATACAATGTATGATACACAAAAGTAAGTATGATTGACAGAGTTAGTATGATATGATTGACAAAGTCAGTTCGATGTAATTGACAGTGTCAGTATGATATGATTGACAGAGTCAGTACAATACGATTGACAGAGTCAGTATGATACGATTGACAGAGTCAGTACGATACGATTGACAGAGTCAGTACGATATGATTGACAGAGTCAGTATGATACAAGATAAAAGACATTTGTGATTTCCAATACATGATATAGAAGTCAAAGGAAAAATTTTGACTCAACAATCTCCCACTTTTTGGAAATCACAAAACACAATGTAAAGACAACAAGAAATACTTATCTCCCACTGAGTTTTTGGAAACTCTTCTGAATATGAATTTGAATACAACTAACTCCCCCTTAGGTGTATACTTTCCTAAGGATTTAACTCACATATTTTCCTTGGTTTTAAAGTATTTTACTAAAACATTATCCCTTTGTAAAACATTATCCCCCTTTATAAAACATTCTCCCCCATTGTGATTTACAAAAAGAATGGGGGCAACCTTGGGTTTCCTGAAAGAGTTTGATAAAAGAAATACATAAAAAAGAAAAGATATCATAAAATTCATTACAAAACAAAGAGGATCCATCAGAAAAAAAACGAATACAACAATCATTTGTTTTCTCTTTCCTTTTCCTTATTTATCTGCTAATTAAGAACAGATTTCATCTTTTTGATTTCTTTCTTGTCTTCAGAAATTGAATCGACCTGAGATCTGAGATGCTTTTTTTGGTCGGAAAAAATTTGATCTTGATTTCTAATAGTCTCCTCCTAGACTCTGATTAATTCTTCAAGGGTATCAATTCTGTCATTCATATTCTTGTTATCTTTAGATAACACATAATTTTTTTTCTTTAACAAAACCCTTTCATCTTTGAAAGATGAAACCATTAAGAATTTAGACTGAAAAGAATTCATTCTCTCTTGCAATTATTTCACTAAAGGAATATCGGCTCCATGAGTTACTTGATTCAGCCTTTCAACAGTTTCTTTGTCAAGCTTATTGAAAGCAATTGCAAGATCATTTGAAAACCTCTTTATATCTTCAATTTCTATATCATGGTCATTAAACAAGCTGTCTATTTTATATGACCACTTGGTCTTCCTATTTCAAACCTTCTTATGAGTAGCCTAAGTTTCAGAAAGAACATTCAAATCAGCATCAACTGACAAAACTTTCTTTCTCAATTCTCTTATAGAACGAAACTTCTTTTTCTGATTGTCAGTAACAAAATAAATTTTCCCTTCCAGCCTGGTAATGTATGGAATATTATTTTTTACCCTCCTTAAAACATGAAAAATTTAATCACTTCTCTTGAGAGAAAATTTTTGTTCTGAATCAATGTCTTCATCGAACGAAAGCAGTTCACTTGATTGTCTTGAGTAAACAACTGGTTGTTTTCCTTTTTCTTTTTCTTTCTCCTTTCTTTCTTCTTCTACTTTGTCACTAATGAAAATAAAATTTTCATTATGAGAGGATTTATCACCATTATTTGCTTGAGGGGTTGTTTTATTCAGAGTTTCAGAAGTTTCAATAGGTTCTTGATCGGCATGAGGAACTTTTTGAATACCTTCACTCTACTTTTGAACCGATTCTTCTCTACTTTTTTTCAAACTTTGAAGGAATTCCAAAAGAAAATCTCTTTCATCTTCTTCAACTTATTCTATTTCTTGCAACATTTGTTTTCCTATTTCTTTCTCTGGAAGACTCTGTACGATTGGTTCCTCATGTATTTCTTCTGTTAGTTGAGCACTAGCATCCTCAACCATTCTGAGTAATTTAGAGATATCAATGTCTTGAGCTTTTCTTTTCAAAACATACTTATTTTTCTTTTCAGCTTGAAGGGTTTCCTCTACACTAATTCTTTTTGCAAAAACATCATCTGGGTCAAGACCGAACTTTGGATCATCTCCCTTTCTCTGTTCTCTTTCTTTTCTCCACTTGTCCACAACCTCCTTGTTGTACATTGGTTTCTTCTTTGGCTTTGAACTGGTTTGGTGATCTAACTTTTGAGGAACACCAAAAGAAGGATTTTCTTTTGCTGGCATAGGTGCCGATTGATTCTGAGCCGATTCTGCTTCTAACTCTTTTATAAAAAGTTTTGAACTTTGGTCAAATCAAACATTCAACTTCTTCAAATTACTTTTTCTAATACAGGAGGGCTTCAAATCTATCATATTTCATTTCAAAGGAATATTACAAAACTTCATACTCTCGAGAATGAATTTTGTATGAATAGCTGGATACATAATCATTTGGGACTTAATTCCTCCTGACATAACATTCTTGATAGTTTCAAAAAAATCCCATGAGATTTACTTTTCTCATATTTACAAGATAATCAAGCATAAAAACATTAGAAACTTTCAGAGTTTCTCTATCTCATTTCCTTGGGATAAGAAAAACTTGCATCCAAAGAGTCACAAACCTATTTTCTGGAGAAATATGAGCTACTTTCCTCTTTTCATCATTTATTATAAACAATAAATTTTCAGCATTCTCTTTTTTAAACATACCAACTTCCTCTAGTAGTTTATGAGATGGACAGAAAGAGTCACCTTCTATCGGAACATTCAGAAAATGAGCTTCTTGACTCACAGACAAAGAAATATTTCTATCATACACAGCAAAGTTGATAGTAATATTTTTATCAAAGGATACAATTTTATAAAACTAAGTGACATCATAAAAAAGAACTGGATCTTGAGATACTGGTTTTTCAACACATAGATGTTCCCATCCTTGAAAAAAAATGATTCTTCTGATTATTGAATCGTACGAATCAAAAAAGTCCTGAGAAACTAACCTTTCTCTGAAAATGTCTTTCTCTGTAAATGTCTTTGATGAAATTTTGGTGGGAGTATTACCAGAGGATTGAGACATATAGGTGAAGCCTCTTTAAAGATCGTACGATGCCTTAAATCGGTGGAGCAGAGCTTCACCACAAAATATGAAAAACCAATGTGGGTTTGGGGAGGGGGGATATTTATAGGCGGCAAAAATGGTGACCGTTGATCTTCTACGGTTGAGATTAGAAGAAATAAGATCAACATATAGGATTAAATCAAAAAAAATAAAAAAAATTAAAAAAAAGAAAAGAAAGTATGTGCATGTAGGAGATTGTAAGGTAATTGTTAGTTTTAGATAGTATTAAAGAAAGAAAAAAACACAAGCGTACGATGTAAAATAATACAATCAACTATCATACCGATGGAAAACAAAGTCGTTACCATTAACTGACAAGCCTATGGAAAGAAATTTTGTTACCATGAACTAATAAGACGATGGAAAACAAAGTCGTTACCATTAACTGATGAGTCGATGGAAAACAAACTCGTAACTATTAACTGACGAGCCGATGAAAAAAAACGTGTTACCATGAACTGACGAGCCGATGGAAAACAATCTTGTTTCCATGAACTGATGAGCCGATGGAAAAAAAATTCATTACCATGATTGGTCGATATGATGGAAAAGAAATTCATTACCATGATCGGTCGATAGGATGGAAAATAAATTCATTGCCATGATCGGTCGATACAATGGAAAAGAAATTCATTACCATGATTGGTCGATACTATGGAAAAGAAATTCATTACCATGATCGATCGATACGATAAAACTGTCAATACGATAAACAAAAAAGTAAATGATATGATAAAACTGTCAATACGAAAAACAGAAAAACAAAAAACACATACCCGGAGAGTAAATAATTAAAGATCATAAGATAAAAAAGAAATATAGTAAGAAAAGTTCTCCCCTTTTCTAGAGGAGTTGTTTGATGTAAGAAGAAATGTAAAACAGGAAGTGGATATGAATGATTTTTTAATGTAATCATTCCTAGCTTCTGTTTTATAAACTCAAATCAATCAAAAGGTAATGGTTTTGTGAAAATATCAGCAAGTTGTTCTTGTTTTCCGATGAATTGTAAAATAATATCTCCTTTTTGTGTGTGATCCCTAAGAAATTGATGCCTAACATCTATGTGTTTTGCACGAGAGTGATGTGCTGGGTTCTTACTAAGAGCTATTTCACTAGTATTATCACATAGAATTTGGGTTTTGGAAAAACTAAAACCATAGTCAGTGAGTGTGTGTTGCATCCACAACAGTTGGGCACAACAACTTCCAGCTGCTACATATGCAGTTTTAGCAGTGGAATGTGCTACCGAGTGTTGTTTCTTGGAGGACCAAGAAACCATAGAATCTCCTAAGAAATGACATGTTCCAGATGTACTTTTTCTATCCCTTATACAACCACCAAAGTCATCATCTGAAAAACTTTTTAAAACAAAATCATTTCCAGAAGAGTAAAAAAGTCCTAAATCCATAGTGCCTTTCAAATACCGAAAGATTATCTTTACGGCTTTTAAATGAGACTCTTTTGGATTAGATTGATATCTTGAACATAAGAATACATAAAACATGAAGTCTGGTTGACTAGATATAAATTATAGCAAACTTCCTATAATACCTCGAAAGATTGTTTGATCTACTAGTTTCCTAGTTTCATCAAGATCAAGTGTATTTGAGGTACCTATTAGAGTGATAATAATTTTAGTTTTGTCATATCCATACTTTTTGAGGAAGTCTTTAATATACTTATGTTGAGATATATATGTCCCTTCTAGTTTTTGAGAAATTTGAAGACCAAAAAAGAATGTTAACTCACCCATCATAGTCATTTCAAACTCAGATTTCATTAAATTAGCAAAAGAATCAGTTAATGATTTCTGAGTTGATCCAAATTTGATGTCATCAAAATAAATTTGAACAATTAAAACATTTTTATTTTCCATTTTTATAAAAAGGGTTGGATCTGATGTACCTTTTGTATAATTATTTTTAAAACAAATCATGTAAGTCTATCATACCATGCTTTAGGGGCCTGTTTAAGACCATATAGAGCATTGGTAAGTTTAAAAACATGATTAGGATGTTTTGGGTCTAGAAATCCAGGAGGTGGTTTGACAAAAACTTCTTATTGGACAAAACCATTTACAAAAGAACTTTTAACATCCATTTGAAATAGTTTCATGTTAAATTATGCTACAAAGACTAATAGAATATCAATAGATTCAAGTATAGATACCAGAGAATATGTTTCTCCATAGCCTATTCCTTCTTGTTGATTATAACCCTTAGCAAAAAGTCTTGCTTTATTTCGAACAATGAATCCATTTTCATCACATTTGTTTCTGAAAACCCATTTTACTCCAATTACAGTTGTTTCTTTAGGTCTTTCAACTAAAGTCCAATCTTGATATCTCTCGAATTCATTTATTTCATATTTCATTTCTTTGAACCAATATTCATCACCTAATTCATCACTTGGACATTTAGGTTCAGATTGGGAAATAAAAGCAAGATGATCTATTGTATTTCTTAAAGAATTTCTGGTTCTTACAGGTTGATTTACATCACCAATGATATTATCAATAGGATGATTCCTAAGAAACAATTGATTTGGATTTTGTAAAAACTGTTCAACAACATATGGTAGAAATTCTTCTCTAGTAAATGATTCAGAAGTATCTTCTTGAACATTTTCCTTATTAGAAGAATCTTCTAACAAAGGTTGATAATCAGTTTTTGAAAACACATCTGAGGATATAGGTTGGGATGATTTAAAAACAAAAGGATCAGATTCATAAAATTTTACATGTACTATTTCCTCAACAGTACAGGTGTTTTTATTGAAAGCTCTCTAAGTCTTAGAAGTTTTGGAGTAACCTATAAAGATTCATTCCTCGGATTTTGATGCGAATTTGTATAGATTATCTTTTGTATTCAGAATGTATACTTTGCACCCAAAAACATTGGAGTATGAAACTTTAGATTTTCGGCCAGTCCATAACTCATAAGGTGTTTTATTAAAAAAAGGTCTGGTTAAAACACAATTTATAGTATAACAAGAAGTACTAAAAGCTTCATCCTAGAAGTGCTTAGCAACTGAGTACTCACTCAACATGGTTCTAGTCATTTCCTAAAGAATATGATTTCTTCTTTCAACGACACCATTTTTCTGAGGAGTTCTTGGAGCTGAAAATTTGTGAGTAATACCTTTCTTACTACAAAAATTTCAAATTCAGAATTTCGAAATTCACCACCATGATCACTATGAATAGTTATCAATGGTAGGTTTTTCTCATTTTTAACATGGGCTATAAATGTTTTGAAATAGGAAAAGGCTTCATATTTCGTTGTTAGAAAATAGACCCATGTGAATCTTGTAAATCCATAAACTAAAACCAATACATAGTATTTGCCTCCAATGCTTCCAGTTTGTGAAGGACCAAAAACATACATGTGCACTAGCTGTATTTCATTAGAATTTGAAACATAATTAATTGATTTAAAGCTAGTTTTATATTGCTTGTCAAATTGATAGGGATCACAGACTTTTGAAGATTCATATCTAATATCTGATAGTCCCTTTACAAGTCTATTCTTTGAGAGTTTACAAAGGTTTCTTAGATTGCAGTGTCCCAGTCTTCTATGTCATAGCCATGAATGGTCTTCTATTGCACTTAAGTAGGGTAAACTTTGACTTCTAAGGTCTTCTAAGTTAATAGTTTATACATTCTATTACCTATGGGAAGATATAATGAACTCATCCTTGGAATTGTGTACTGGACACTTATCATTTCTAAAATTCACAAGGTAACCTTCATCACATAATTGACTTATGCTGATGAGATTGTGCCTAAGACCTTTAAAAAACAAAACATTTGAGATAATAACGTTTCCAAGAAAAACAATATTACCTATACCAAAAATCTTTCCTTGAGTATTATCTCCGAAGTTAACCTTTCCTCCTTTTGTTTTGATAATCTTTTCAAAAAGAACTTTGTTTAAGGTCATGTGTCGAGAACAACCACTATACATGCACCAAATTTTCTTGTTGGTACACTTCTCATTTTCCTGAAAAAGAAACAATTAGTTTTTTGGAATCCAAACTTGTTTGGATCCAGAAGGGTTAGAAAAGAGAATTTTAGAAATCCACATTTGTTTTAGAAAATGAGCATTATGAAATCCTAAAGATTGAGTTTTATTAAGAGAACACTCTCTTTTCCAGTGTCCACCACATTGACACTTAGAATAGAAAGGTGTTTTTTGTGGATCAAAATAGTTATTACTGAAAACCGGTTTTGAATAAGTATAACCATGTCCAGAATGATTCCTCAAATGTCTAATTTGGGAATACATCTTATCAAAGTTTTCCTTGCTATGAGTAAAGTTTGACAAACATTTCATTAAAGAGAAAATATCTGAATTTAGTTTTAAACCTATGTTTTTATCTTCCAAAACATTTTATTTTAAACTAGAGTTAGAATCTAAAACATTTTTCTTAGAAATCACATTTTCTAGATCCTTTGAAATTTTATCCTTATCATATTAGGTTTTCTCATGTATTTTTAAAGTACTTTCAAAATCAGAATTTTTTATCAATATCATTGGAAAGATTTGATACTTCTTTAGTTAAAACTGAAATTCTAGAATTTGTTTTATCAAGATTTTTCATAAGTTTAGAATTTTCATTTTCAAGTAATTTAGAAAATCTAGATACTTCGTCAAAAGAAGGTAATGTATCATCATCTGATGATGAAGAATAATCATTTGAAGATTTATAATATTCATTATCAATATAATTTTCATTTAAAGAGACATTTGTAATAGCTTCATCATTATGTACCTTCGCCATAGGACAATGATTCTCAATTGGTAGTCTGGCTATATGTCCAATATTTCTCTGTACTGAGGACTCATATTCTGAAGAATTGACTGAATAATCACTACCACTTGCACTCCAAGTATCATTTTCATTTATGCCTTCCTTTGTCTTATAATAATTTTTCTTATTTCTTTCAGAATGTTTTTCCTTTTTGTCTTTTCTCTTCAGTAAAAGAAAAACAGGACTTATATACCCTACTTTCTTACATTCGTAACAAGTTACCTCTGAATCTTTCTTATCCTTCCTATCTTTCTTTTTGAATCTGTATTGGAAGCCTTTCATTCCCAAAATCTTGTTTATCCTTCGAGCAAGATTGACTAACTCATTTTCTGAAATATCACAATCACTTGAATCAGATATAACAACTTTCTTGGCTTTGGATCTTATTATCCATATAGGTGTTTTAGCTTTAGATGTAAAAGCTACACTACCATTTCCATTCTTATTCTTGTTAAAATAAGCATCTCTTTTCATTCTTGTCCCATACTGTAAAAGAGTTCCAAATAGTTCATCAAGAGTAATCTGGGAAACTTTTCTATTTTCATCAATTGATGTCCTTTTTGACTCCCATTCATTTGGCATTATATCTATAATCTTATCTAAAAGAGCTTCATCATCAAGACCTTTTCCCCCATATATTTTAAACTGTTGACAATTTTCAAAAATCTTTCTTGCACTTTACATACTAGCTCTCCATATGGAAAAACAAATCCACGATACTCTGCTCATAGAATTTCTCTTCTTGTTTCTGTAACCTTAGATGTACCAAAATGTGTGACATCCAATTTCTTCCAAATACAGTTGGCTTCTTCACAAGAAGATATCTGGCTTTATATATTCCTAGTCATAGAACATAATAATGTATTTCATACCTTGTAATTCAGTTCATATTCTTGCATCTCTTGATTAGTGAAAGTAATGACTTCTTTGTCAGGAATTTTGTAACCTCCAGTAAGCATTATAAAATTGTCTACACCAGTATTGATCAAGAATGTCATCATTCTATATCTCCAGTACTCATAATCATTCCCATCAAAGATTGGTGGTCTAGAAGGATTTAGGTTTTCAAATGACCCAATATTCATTCTTTCCATCTAAAGATACAAAAAAACTTTTCCACTCCACACATTAATGTAGTAAGTAGTTAAAATGAAAGTTTGAAAGAAATAGAGCAAGTAATACTAATCAGTGGAAACCTCCTCTGATACCAATTGTTGGATTGAATATGTAGATGTATATGTATATTATATTGAACAATACAAGATGGGGTGAATTGTATGTTTAAAAACTTTGTGTTTAAACACAGAGAGATTAGTTTAAAAGATATTAAACTAATACAATTCAAACAATCACAATTATACTTAATATAAAGGTATGAAGTAATGTAATACTATTAGAAAAGTAAAGTAATTGTATTCAAGATGAATATACTAATAAGAGTAATACAAGTGTGAGAGATTATACTATAAAGCATATAGAATATATTAATAAAAATTGTAATAGAATAATGGTAATTGAAACAATTACAATTTTAAGTGTAATGGAGAAAGGAATATATAAAAATTCTTTTCTAATACAAAAAGCAGCGGAAATGTAAAAGTAATAAAATTATTTTTAACCCAAAGAGAAGGGTTATCCTTTCACCTAGGATAATAGGTTTGTCTTACCACCACCTTGGTAAGCCCTCGATACGATGATCAGTTTGTCTATCTGCCTATCCCCGGCAGCCCTTGATACGATGATCAGAACATCTGTCTGCCTCTCCATGGCAGCCCTCGATACGATGATCGGAACGTCTGTCTGCCTATCCCCGACAGTCCTTGATTTTTTAGGTAATCGGCACCTCTGCCTTTCAATTACTTGAAATCCCTTGATACGATGATCAGATGCACAGAGCACAAAGCATGAGAGAAGTCACATCGTATCTGTCTAGAACTTGATAGAAGAAATGTATCACAGTTATATCACTGTTTTTCTTTCTCAGCTTCATATGACATCCTATTTATAGGAATCAGGTTCCAATGGTCACATTTCCTCCAACAGTCATATTTCGCCGAAAAACTCAGAGGGACTTAGACACCTAGCATTATAACGGTCACATTAAAATAGAAAGAACGACTTCGTTTTGATTAGTTTGTAACTAAATCAGTGACATCGTATTGGTTAAAACAATACATATGAAGATGATAAAAAAGAGTAAAATTAATATGAAACATGTGTTTTTTTAACTATGTACCAAAACAAGAAAGTATCGTATGAGTATTATAAGTATTAATAAATGTAATGTATTGATATGATACAAAGTAAGATACACAAAAGTGAGTACGATTGAAAGAGTCAGTACGATACGATTGATAGAGTCAGTTCGATGTAATTGATAGAGTCAGTACGATACGATTGACAGAGTCAGTAAGATACGATTGAAAGAGTCAGCACGATACGATTGACAGAGTCAGTACGATACGATTGACAGAGTCAGTATGATACGATTGACATAGTCAGTACGATACAAGATAAAATACATTTTTGATTTCCAAAACATGATATAGAATTCAAAGGAAAACTTTTGACTCAACATATGTGGGTCTGATCATGCTCAGACCAGCACGACAATGTCAAACCATGGCCCTGTAGTCCAATTGTGAAGAATATGAAGAGAATATTGGAAAAAATTGTAAGAAAAAATTTAAAACAACATTGACCAAGAGTTATTTTCCATCGGTCATTGATCATGGATATTCAAGGTGAAAAATGGAATAAAAATAATTAGACTGAATAAAACATTTTTATTTTTCAGATGAACTCATACGAAGGATATAAAAAATTAGATCAAGAATATCACATTAAATTAATGCTCAATATTTTAATAAAATTAGAAAAAATAAAAAATTGATGATCCCTAACTCGATAAGGGATCAAACATTGGCTAGGATCATTTTTATACCAACGGAAAAGACCCACTGTGTCCACGACCTCCCGATCCACCTTGATCTGATCACCTTTCGTCCTCCGATCTCGATATTCCAATGAATAACGTTAGAGATCTTCTCAATTATCCACTGTTTTAAGAAGAAAAATATAGAAAAGTGTTATAATGAGCAATATATAGAGTATCTATGTATGTGGTAGTTTTAAAATAAAATAAAATAAAATAATTATTTATTTTAATTATATGCACTTCCAATGACTTCTTCATCAAGACAATTAGTGCCAACCAGCCTTCTGTCATGCCTAAGGTAAAGAATACATTTTGGACTCAAATTTGGTCACAAATTTTTTATCCAAATATTTTTTAATGAGTTATTCCATTATTCCCTATAAACAACATGTGGTGATTGTAATATATATAATATTTTTAAAATATCAATTTTAGGCTTGTCAAGCCTCAGAATCTTGCACTGTCTCAACAGATGTCTCTAGAACTATTCTATAAAACTTTTAAATGTATTATAACGAAAAATATAATTGATATTATATTCCTAGAATTGGAAAAACTATTTTCTATATTATAATGAAAAACATAACAAAAAATAATTCTTAGAAAAAAATTACCTTTTACCATAAAAATGGTTTTACAATAAAATCATATAGAAAGTTGATTTTTAGAACATTTATTGATTTATAAAATAAATGAAGGAATATTTAATGAAATTAAAATCAATTGAAAACTATTTTATACATGTTAATTACTTAATTAAATAAATGGATAGAAAATTAATTATTATCATAAATGTTCACTTGGGTTTTAAAATCTTAATCAAAGTTTCATAAATCCATCATAATAATTTTAAATTATTTTTATTAATTATTAAATATATATTAGGTCAATAAAAATGTTTCTAAATTTTTTTCATTATTATTCCATAATTATTTCGAAAACAATAACATATATATAAAAATGATATATTAAATATTCACCTAAAAATCGACCCACTCAAAAAACCATCAGAAAACTACTCAATTCTATGTTCAAAATAAAAAATTCAAAAATGAAGTTCATTTCAACAGATTATAAATATAATATTTTTTTATTTATATTTTAAATTGAAATTTTAAGTGAAATGAAAAAAAACTTATATATAAAAATATCATTTTTAAATAGGAAGTGTTCAAAATTTTATATCATATAATTTTATAATTAATTGATCATTAATTTATTATCTAATACATTTATGTATTCTAAAAGTGATAAATTCTTTAAAATACTCACACTATATATTGTGTGTGAAAAATAATTCTTTAAAACATTGAATGATTTTAATCACATCACATTAATTATTTATTTTCTAATATTTTAATTTAATTAGATAAAATTAGACAATGTATGTGTTATAATTGATTGATAGATTTATTTTTAATATTGTTTTATTGTAATATGTTGTGGATGTAAATATTATAGTGTTACATGTAACGTAATCTATCTAAAAATTATGTTTAAAAAATAATTACATATTGAAATAATAGGGTGTTACATTCTCCACCTTAAATAAATTTTATTCCAAAATATTTAATTTTTTCATAGAACATGATTTTATCATGACCAAGTAATAAAATATGATATTTATTTTCCGATTATAATTAATTTTCACATCAATTATAGTAAACATTTTATTTATGATTCAAATATTTATAAATCCTTATATGCATTATTATAAGACACAAATTAATGAATGTGTTTACAAAATTAAAACATTATAGATTAGTTGTATTTTGTATATAGGACATGACAGATTTATTGTAATGATATGTTCCTGGCTACCCCTATGATAGATGGACAAACAAATTCATTAAAAATATGGTATTATATATTGGTCAATTCTCTTCCATAGTTTCTTAAGCATTTGGAATGAAATTTGTGGTACTAGGTGTTGGTACTATGGTGATGATGTTGTTGAGACTCAAGAGGTTTGTGTAAGGAAAGCGTCAAGAGCACTTTATCAACCTCACACTCGATTTTCCATTGATAGCTGATATGTTTTGTTGATTTTTTTCTATTTGATGAAATTATTGGCTTTTTGTTTATTCCAATGGATATAGTGTTTCAAACCTCAATGGTATGGCTTGATTTTACTTGGGATTTGTGTGTAATATTTTGGGATGGTGAAAATGAATGATGTCAAGACTTGAAGTTGTGTCATAGGGCCTAAGAACCCTTTCAAAAACTAAATATTTTATTCTACAAATATTTTAGGAGACATTTTATTAGGGACCAGCCTTAATCCTTACATAATATTTATTTAAATGAATAATTTACATTGAGGATCTTTTTAGGTTTATAGTTTTAGAGAATTATGACATAACTATTACATCTCAAAAGATTACAAAGTAGACACTTCGACACCATTTCAATTTATTTACAACACATGAACTCTTAAAAAAAGAGTCATGTCTAGTTCCATGTTTAAGAAAATATTACTTTTACTTGATCCCATCCATGAAACTATTCCACATTATATCCTGTGAAAAAAATTCAAATAACATGGGATGAGCATAAAAAAGCTCAGTAAGGGATACACAATGAAGAAAAACTATTAGTTTTTTTCAAAACAAAAGGTAAACCATGAATACTTTATCATATGTAATAATTTTCACCTTTACGAATTATTAAATACTCTTCACTGAATAAAATATCATTACTTACCCTTTTGTAGCCAAAATATTACCATAAAACCCATATAAATAACACATAACATATAAAGGTAACTTGGGACATAAACATATTTTAATGGAATAACCATACAGTCTACTTCCAAACATATCACTAAATGGAATAGCCATACGGCCGACTTCTATACCCAATGCATTGGAGGTTATAATGTAACCACCCATCCAGGTATTCATGGCACCCCTCGTCACTTGGTTTATCACGTAACCACCCTTCAAGTGTCCAAGTACCGTTATAAAATCATAAGACATAAAACAAATATAAAGTAAAGAAAACATTTACACATTTCAATCACAATGAATCACTTAAATATTTTGACAAAACAAATTCATTATCAAAACCATTTTCAATTCCAAAATACATAAAATAGTATATTATATTTGTTTTCTTTAATAAACATTGCAGCTTGTTGAGGAAGTCAAAGATCAAATAATACTCGCGGCGGTTGAAAAGGTCATTTCCATGGCTTATGTTAAAAGAAACATTCCTTTTTTTCATTTAGTAAAATTCTTCGTAGAAAAATATTCCCTTTGAAAATCCAAGTGTGTTTATACAGCATATAGTAGAAAGTTGTGTATTAAAACAAAATATGCCTCAATTAAAGGAGATTGAGACGAAGTCCCTTACCATGTGTCTGACTTGACTTGATCATTATATAATCTCATGAATAATAACCTACAGTTAATTTATACGTGGTTAAAAACCTTTTTCAAGTTTATAATTACATTTATATCCATTATTACCATGTTATAAACATTATTTAATCATTTAAGTTAATAATGGTCTTTTTGTGGATATTTGGTACTTGATTCAAAAATAAACACCTTATATTTACAAGTTGTCCATGTTGTAAATAGTCCATTATATCCAGAATGATAATCATGATGTAGATATCATATATATCTTATATATCCAGTGTATAAACGTATTTATAATAGTACATAACATTTTGAGGTAAGAAATGAAATGCATCGTTCATGGAGACTCTAAGCAGTACGGACACATTAACGCTACTTTCATTTCTATTTCTTATTTTAATGAAATTAGAACATAGTGATACATAAGTATATTATAATTCTAGTATAATTTCATATATAATATCATTAACTCCATCCTTTATACGTCCCACTTAAGGCATTAACGAGTCATATCACTTTGAGGGGGCGGTAGTCCGCATTTCCTCAAATGAAATTATCATGTTTACCCATAATGGAAACCATAAAGGTATGCTATAAATGGAATTTATAGAAGAATAAAGAAAACATACACATAATATATATCATATATAAATAAATTTCTATCATAATGGACACAATGAGAGGCGGTAGGTGATAATCAAATAGTCATCGTTTCGTGGGGCGTTAGTTTGTCATCCACAGAAACATTGTGTTCTTCATCCATTAGATGGAGGTGTTTGTAAGATTAGTTTGAATACATATCATAACAATATAATTGTATATTTAGGATACTGGCGTTGTTACAAAATAATGGAAGAAGAAGTTTTTAGTCGTTGGAGATGAAAAATAAATGAAAACAACTTAAAAGAAACTGTTACCTTTAATTTGGGTAACTCCCTTTGGTTTGAACCAAAGGACTTATTAAAGTGACTTCTGCCTAAGGTAAGGATTAAATGATGAGAATAGGGATGTAGGGAGATTAATTAGACAGAGGTTGGATGATAAAAATGTCTTGAGGGTTGTTAGGAATTGGTTATAAGTGGTCTCCTTTTATAAGGAGGAGGAGGGGCTTTTTAGGAATGTGTGAAAATAATTATTTTATTATATAATGATATTCAGTTTCTAAAGGTCCAAAAATCATTAACTTAAAAGATAAGATGACTCATAGTCTAAATAATATCATCCAATATGAATTGGAAAGGTTTTGGATGTTATTTTAATATTTACAATCTTATTTATTTAAATCATTTATTAATGAGGTAAACACTACATCATTATTGTGTCATAAATAATTTATTTTAATTTATGTCTAAAAATAATAAAAAATACCATGATGTGGGAAATATTTTTATATTTCCAAATAATATTTATAGTAAAAAATATCACTTATATAACACCATAAAAAATTTAATTACTGAAAGATTTTTGTTTATGTCAATTTTTCCTTTACGTTAAATTAATTTATCTAAAGTGTCATTATCATTCATAAGTGGCGCCATGGGGTCCAAAAATCGACCCAAAGATGCCCATGATCAGATATGTATCATCCAATAGAATTAGTACACGTTTAGGTGTAATTTAATATTATTATAATATTAGTTTTTACCCTTATTTACCTGATTTACCCAATAACCACGTTAAATGAAATATTTACTGAAGTTAATATTTAAAATGTCTCAAAATAAAAGTCACCTATTTACACAATTTAGAACTCCTCATTCCAAATATGGATTCCATTTTTCCAAATTCCAAACATGTAAGTGGAAGAAATTAATTCAAAATTAATTCCTGTTGTCAAAAAAAAAGTGTGTTTTTAAGAAATAATAACTATCAAAATATTAACACTTGTTTATGTCCAATTTCAATGTGAAATTAATTACAATGACCAATATTGGATTAAATGGTAAAAAAAATTTTAATTACACTTTAAAACCAATTAAAAATATAATCTAACCATATACATAAATTAGATTAAAAGGCAATTTTGAATTAAAATACAGTGTTTTCACTATTCATTAAAAATGAACATCATGAGAAAAATACCAAAAAATTACCCAAAGATAAATTTGATGTCCCTCTTAAAAAGAATGTTTTAATTTGGTCAAATATAATGTATTAAAGTGACCAAAACTGTATTTAAATATGGTTTTCCATTAATAGGTGGTAAATCGACCTTTAAATGTAAATCATGCTTAAAATTAGATTCATTCACAATTTAACCCTCTAACATTTATTGGATAAATGTAAATAAATTTAACATGCATGAATAATCATATTGTAGTTAGTTTTGCTCATTCCATCCAATAAAATGGCTATGAGTTAAATACCATTTAAAATAATAATATTATATTACTAGTGTGTAATGTAAGATTTCAAATAAACCCATTGTTGCGTATCAGGTACGCTATCGAACATAGAAACCCCTTTAAAGTAAAATTAATATTTAATTCACCAATATTAATAAATATGAAATATGTCTTATTCGTTATTTACCTGGGATGTTACATCCTTCCCCCCTTTTGGGAATTTCGTCCTCGTAATTTTACTTTCCAAAATAAGTGGGGATATTTAACCTTCATACCATTTTTAGATTCCCACGTTGCCTTTTCAACAATATGGTTTTTCCACAAAACCTTTTCCTAGTGAATTACCTTATTCCGTAACACTTTCCCTCTACGTTTGAAAATATGATTTGGTTTTTCGTCATAAGGTAGATTCTCTTTCAACAGAACTACCTCTGGGCTCAAAACAAGAGATGGATCTGGCATATACTTTCTCAACATCAAAACATGAAAACAATTCTGTACCTAGGATAGACTTGGATGTAAAGCCACTCTGTATGCAACTGATCCAATCTTCTCTAGAATTATATAATGTCCAATGAACCTCAGACTCAACTTTCCCTTCTTACAATAACTAATTACACTTTTCCATGGAGAAACATTGAGAAATACATGATCAACAACCTCAAAAGAAAGATCATTCCTCCAGTTATCTGCAAAACATTTCTATCTTCTCTGATCTTTTCTCATGTGCTTCTAAATCAACTTAAAATTCTCTTCCATCTCTTCTACCAATTATAGTCCCATCAGCTTCCTCTAACCTACTTCATCCCAAAAAACTTTGTGTTCGACAATGCTTTCCATATAATGCCTCAAATAGAGCCATCTGTATACAAAAATGAAGACTGTTATAAAATGAAAATTCAACCAAATAAAGATGATTTTCTCAACATCCCTAGTAATCCAGTGAACAAGAAAGTAGCATATCCTCCAATGTCTAAATTGTTTGTTCTGAATTCCCATCTGATTGTAGATGAAAAGCTATACTAAAATTTAATTCAGTACCCAAAACCTTCTGAAGGACATTCCAAAAGTTAGAAGTAAATCTTGGATCACAATCAGACACAATGGAGAAGGTAAATCCTTGAAACCTAACTTTATCTTTAACATACAAACCAAGCAAGTTGATCTAGAGAAAATGTATCTCGAATAAAAAGGAAATAATGAGATTTAGTCAATCGATCAACAATAACCCATATTTCATTATTACCTCAATATGTCTTCGGTAATACCACAATGAAGTCCATGGATATATTTTTCCATTTCCACTATGGAACTGGTAATGGCTGATGCATTTATTTTGGAAACATCTGCTCTTCTTGGACCCGCGGACAAGTCAAACACTTCACAGTAAAATCAACAATACCTCATTTCATTCCATCCCACCAATAATACTCTCAAAGATCTCTATACATCTTTGTACTCCTAGGATGAACTGAAAACCGAAAAATATGAGCTTCACATAACAACTCATTCTTCAACTGTGAATCACAAGGCACACATAATCTCTTTCCAAAACTCAAAACACAATCATTATCAATGATAAATTTAGGCAACTTACCCTTCTGAACCAACTCTACCATTTTCTGTAACTCACTATCTTCTTTTTGTGCTTTCTTTATTCTATCTGATAGAGATGATCTCATGGAAACCTGATACAAAATAGAATAATTTCTTGCACCAACAACTTCTTTACCAAATTTCATCAAATAAAAAACCAAAGGATCTTGTTCCAAACGTAACATAGTTAATGAATCATTACTTTTTCAACTCAAAGCATCAACCACATTATTTGATATTCCCGAATGGTAATGGATTGTGAAATCATAATCCTGGATTAATTCTAGCCATCTCCTCTGTCACATGTTCAATTATTTTTGATTGAACATATACTTCAAACTTTTGTGATCAGTATATATTTCACACTTTACTCCATACAAATGGTGCCTCTAAATTTTTAAAGAAAAAACATCGACAACTAATTCTATATCATATGTAGGGTAATTTATCTCATGGGGTTTCAATAGACTTGAATCATAAGAAATTACCATATCATTTTGCATAAAGAGACAACCATGTCCTTTCAATGAAGCGTCGTTGTAAATAACAAACTCACCATTTTTGGAAGGCAGTGCTAAAACTGTAGCATTCACCGTTATTCTTTTCAATTCCTCAAAACAATCATCACATTTTTTTTATCCAAATGAACTAAACACCATTCCGAGTTAACCTAGTCATTTTAATAGATAACCGTGAAAAAGTTTCAGCAAACATCCAGTAATAAAAAGCAAAACCAGGAAAACTACGAATCTCGGTTATATTTTTGGGTCTTGGCCATTCTTCAAAACTATTGATTTAGCAGGATCAATCGTTATGCCATTTTTTTTAAACAATGTGACCAAGGAAAGAAATTTGTTGTAACCAAAACTCACACTTTCTGAATTTCCCATAAAGTTTATTTTCATTAAAGGTTATAAAGATGTCCAATAAATGACTTTTATGATCCTCTTTACTTTTATAATAAACCAAAATATCATATATAAACACAACCACCATTTATCACATGAGTTACTTGATCCGTCACTACAACAAAATGTTCAATTATGATTTCTGACCATCCCAGGATGCAGATATGGAATGTTATTTCCCTCTGTATGCCTTCCCAAAAAGCTTCTATGTTTCCTCTAAGAAAAAACATTATTAACAAAGAAATATCTTAGGTGAAGCAACATGGTAATCTGAAAATGATATATCCTTTTCATATTACCATAAATTAATTTATGGACATTTATTTAACAATACCCTAACTCCTAATGTTGTCTAAACGGACCTCTGACATCAACTATAAGGACCCAAACTTAAACCTTACATAATATTGAATTAAATGAATAATTAAAATTGAGTATAATTTCAGGTTTAGTGTTTTATAGAATTAATACATAACTATTACATTTCAAAATATTACAAAGTAGACACCTCTACACAGTTTCCATTTCTTTACAAAACATGAACTCTTTAAAAAAAGAGTCATGTCTAGTTCAATGTTTGAGACAACATGACATTTCCTTGATCCCATCCTTGACCCTATTCCACATTATGTCCTGTGAAAAACATTTCAATAAATTGGGATGAACATAAAAATCCCAATAAGGGATACACAAGGAAGAAAAACTGTTAGTTTTTTTCCGAACAATAGGTAAACCATGAATACTTTATCATAAATAATACTTTTATACTTTATGAAGTAGTATATACTCTTCATTAAATAAAAGATCATTACTTACCCTTTTGTAACCAATTTATTACCATAAAACCCATATAAAGAACACATAAAAAATAATGGTAACTTGGGATATAAACATACTTAAATGGAATAACCATACGGTTGACTTCCACACATATCACTAAATGGGATAGCCATATGGACTACTTCCATAAACAATGAATTAGAGGATATAACGTAACCAGCCATCCTGGTATTCACAGCACCACCCATCATTTGGTTTATCACGTAACCACCCATCAAATGTCCAAGTACCATTATAATATCATAATACATAAAACAAATATAAAACAAAGAAAACATTTCCACTTTTCAATCACAATATATCACTTAAATATATTAACATAAAAAATCCATTATTAAAACCATTCTCAATAACAAAATACATAAAAGATTATATGGTATTTATTTTCATTTAAAAACATTATGGCTTGATGAGGAAGCCAAAGATCAAATAATACTTATTGTGATAGAAAAGGTCGTTGCCACCACTTATGTTAAAAGAAACATTCCTTTTTTGTCTTTTAGTAAAAAACATCGTAGAAAATTATTCCCTTTGAAAATTCAATGGTGTTTATACAACATATAAAATTAATTAGTTTATTAAAAAAATATGCCTCAATGAAAGGAGATTGAGACGAAGTCCCTTACCTCGTATCCAACTTGACTTGATCATTCTTTAATCTCCTGAATAATACACTAAAGTTAATTTATACTTGATTAAGAACATTTTTCATGTTTATAATTCATTTTATATCCATTATTACCATCTTATAAACATTATGTAATTATTTAAGTTAAAAATGGTCATTTTGTCGATATTCAGTACTTTAGTCAAAAATGAACACCTTATACTTACAGGTTGCCCATGTGGTCAATAGTCCATTATATACAGAATGATAATCATGATGTAGATATCATATATATCATATATATCTAGTATATAAATATATTTATAATATTACATAACATTTAGATGTAATAAATGAAATGCACCGTTCATGGAGATGGTAAACAGTACGTACGCATGAACGCTACTTTCATTTCTATTTCTTATTTTAATAGAATTTAAAAATAATGATACATAGGTATAATATAATTCCAGTATAATTTCATATATAATATCATATATACTATCATTGAATCCATCCTTTTTACATCCCACATATGGCATTAACGAGTCTTATCACATTGAGGCGGCGGTAGTCCGAACTTCCTCAAATGAAATTATCACGTTTGCCCATAATGGAAACCATAAGGTATGATATAAATGGAAATTACTGAAGCATAAAGAGAACATAAACATAATATATATCATATATAAATATAGTTCAATTATAATGGCCACCACGAGAGGCGGTAGGAGATAATTGAACAATCACCGTTTTGTGAGGCATTAGTTTTCCATCCACAGAAACATTATGTTCTTCATCCATGATGTGGAGGTGTGTGTAATTGTAGTTCGAATACTTCTCATAAAAACATCATAGTATATTTATCATACTGGTTTTGTTACAGAAGAATGGAATAAAAAATTTTAGGGGTTGGAGAAGTAAAATAAAACAAAACAATTTAAAAGAAACTGTTACCTTTATTTTTGGTACTTCCTTTGGTTTGAAACAAAGGACTTCTTGAATTACCTTCTGCCTAATTTAAGGACTCTAATAGGAGTAGAGTTATGTAGGGAGATTATTTGGATAGAGTTTTTATGAGACAAATGTCTAGAGAGGTATGAGGAATTGGTTATGATTGGTCTCCTTTTATAAGGGGAGGATGGCCTCTTTAGGAACGTGTGAAAATATTATTTTACTATATAATGATATTTGGTGTATAAATATCCAAAAATAATTAAAGTAGAAGATAAAATGACTCATATTCTAAATAATATCATCCAATAGGAATTGGACAGGTTTAGGATGTTATTTTAATATTTAAAATATTATTTATTTAAATCATTTATTAATGAGGTAAACACAGCTTCATTATTGTGTCATAAATAATTTATTTTATTTTATGTGTAAAAATTATAAAAAAATACCATTATGTATGAAATATTTTTATCTTAGCAAATAATATTTATCATCATCATTATTACTTATATAACACCATATAAAAAATTTTTACTAAAAGATTTTTGTTTATGTCAATTTTTCCTTTACATTAAATTAATTTATCTAAATGGTCATAATCATTCATAAGTGGCTCCATGGGGTCCCAAAATCGACTCAAAGATTCACATGGTCGGATAAGTACCAAAAATAGGATTAGTACACGTGTAAGGGGAATTTTATATTATTATAATATTATTTTTTACCCTTATTTACCTGATTTACCCTTTGACCACGGAAAATAAAATATTTACTGAAGTAAATATTTAAAATGTCTAAAAATAAAAGTTACCTATTTACAAAATTTTGACCCTCTGATTCCAAATATGGAAACCATTTTCCGAAATTAAAACCACATAATTGGAAGAAATTAATTCAAAATTAATTTCCGCTATCAAAACAAAAAGCGTGTTTTTAAGAAATAATAACTATCAAAAGATTAACACTTGTTTATATCCAATTTCAAAGTGAAATTAATTTCAATGACCAAAATTGGATTACATTGTAAAAAATTAATTTAATTAAAATTTAAAACCAATTAAAAATATAATATAACCATATACATAAATTAGATTAAAAGGCAATTTTGAATTAAAATACAATATTATTCATTATTCATTAAAAAATGAACTTTATCAGAAAAATACCAAAAATTTACCCAAAGTAGAATATGATTTCCACATTCTAAAGAAGGATTGTATTTGGTAAAATATAATGTATTAATGTGAACAAAACTATATTTAATTAGGGTTCTCTATTAATAGGCGGTAAATCATCCTTTTAATGTAAGTTATGCTTAAATTTAGATTCATTCACAATTTAGGCCTCTAACATTTATTGGATAAATGTAAATAAATTTAACTAAAATGTATAATCATATTGTAGTTAGTTTTGTTCAATCCTACCAATACAACGGCTTGGATTTAACTACCATGTAAAATAATTATATTATATTATTAGTGTGCAACGTAAGATTTCAAAGAAACCCGTTCTTGCGTATCGGGTCTGCTATCGAACATAGCAACCCCTTTAATGTAAAATTATTATTTATTTCAAAAATATTAATAAATATGAAATATGTATTATTCTTTATTTACCTGGGATGTTACATATTTCATGATTGGAATGTGGTCATAAACCATGTGTCCATGTCGAGAATGGTTCCTCATCCAGGTTACTATTGTTACCTACACAGCTTGACTCTTGGATTGACATGGGTTTTTGGGTAAAGAAATAAATCCCATGGTCATTATTGGGATAATTAAGAACATTTGGATGGATTTTTTGGTTAATTTTATTCCATTTATATTCTATTGTGCTTATAATGTTAAATTGATTTTGTGTGAGTAAAAAAATGGATTTCGACGGAATTTTTTGGGTTTTTGAAACTAAACCTCAAGGATTTTTTGTAATGTTATATGATTTTCATATAGTGTTTTCAAATCGTTGATTTTATTTGAAATTATAAAAATGATTTATGTGGGATTGATATTGTAATCCAGTGGACAATATTTTTTAAAATATGTGTTTCCTATTTTAAATATAAATAGGATTTCTCAAAATTAGGTTATTACTTCTATAATGTGTATTTCTGAGGGGTGAAGGAATTTAAAATTATTTGAAATATGAATCTTTGTTATTTATTTTAAAAATAGGAATGGTGGTATGGTTTTTTTTAAAAAAAGGTAATGTTTAAAATTATTTTTAGAAACATTTTAAAATTAACCATGTATGGTTAAGACATGGGGTTAGAGCTTTAAAATTGGTTTCTGTTTGATTTTAAAATATAGAAGACCCAATTTTAATGAAACCCTGGTCATGAAAATGATATTATCAAAAAAAATTATTATTTTTATAATGCTTGTTGTTATTTTGACTTCAGTTTTTTAGTGAAACATGTTGGGATTTTATTGATGTGTCCATGTGAGGGTCTATTTCCTAGGTTGTTTGGTGTAAACCTCCTAGAATGGTCTAGAGTAATGTAATTTGGTCATCTTACAGGTTCTTCCTCCTCCAACATGACATAGCCATGGATAATAATGGAGTTTCTTGTGTTGTTTATTATTTAGAGTGTTGTGTTTTGGATTTATAGAAGGAATTTCTTCTATATTAGTTACATTATTGATTGTTGGGTATAGTTTTTAAGACCCATTTTTTTTTATGTTTAGAATAGTTTTTTTGGACACTCTTATGAGAGTCTGAGTTCTTTTAGTATGATTACATGGTTATTTATGGAGACATCTAAGGTTTTATGGATGAAAAGCCTTTTTGGATCTTCTCTTGTTAAATTTAGAGATGTTATAGCTTGATAAAACTATCACTCAGTTTTTAATGGGCTCTTCTTTATCATCCCATTATGAGAGGTGTTTGATTTTTCAGAATTTCTCATTTCTCATTTCATATTTTTTTGGATATTCCCATGTGGCTTCCCATTGTGGGATATGTTATTTCTAGTATTGGGGAAAGAATCTAGGGTGAATGTGTTGATACTTGGGGTTCTGTTTTATTTTTAGGTGGGATGTGTAGGCCATCGATTCATGCTTTCCATCGAAAATAATGTTGGTGTGGTATTATGAGGAGTTGAACATAAAAACACATGTATGTAAAAGGTGACCTCAATGTTATATCCCTATTGTTTCTAAACAAGCCATGTCTTCTATTGAATTCTACTTATCTGGATATCTCATTTTGGTAATCCAAGTTAGAGATTTGTTATAATGTTGTATGAGTATTTCATTCCTTGTGGTGGTGAAAAAGTTTCTTGTGGTTGGATTTGGCCAATATAGTTTTGTGAATCTTATAAAATATTTTGGAAATGTGATCACTTGGTGAGGTTATCTCCATCGGTAACAAGATTCCTATTGTTCCACTATTTTAGTTCATTTCAATATGCTGGAGAGAACGATAAAATATCTCCATTTCATTATGGATTCTCATAATTTTGTGGTTGATAGGTTCTTGATCATGTTTCTTCTTTTAGAATTACAAGGTTTTTTATGATTTATCATTCCATTGAATATTTTTTCAAGAAATCCAGTATCTTTTTGACCTCTTATTGGACATGAGACTTTCTTGGGGAAGAAAGTGGTATGGTGGGGAGTTTGTGAAATCGTTTATGTCACGGGGTCTTAATTAATTAATTTATTAAATTTATTTTATTCTTCTACGGATTTTAATTATTGTGGATGAAATTTTCAAATTTTATAGGAAAAAGGGTACTACACATGTGTTGCAAACGATTAGGAGTAACCATGCGACAACTGTGAATGAGGTTCAATTCATTGGTCAGTTTCATTTGGCATAGTTGCATCATGGTATGTTCAACCATGTGACTCTCTTAGTGATAAACATATGTTTCCTTGTTATTTTATAATTGTAATAGCACAGTTATCATATTGTTTGGTAAAACGTGCAAAAATCATGAGTTTTTTAAAGAAAAAAATATTTTCCAGTTTCATTTTCCTTTAATTTTTCCTTTCCCTTCTTTTACCCCTCACCCTATCCTTTTTCCCTTTCACACGATTCCCAAACCCTCATACTCACAAGTTCATAAACTCCACCCCCTTTCGATCTTCTTCTCTTCTCCTTGTTGTTTCTTTGTATTTCTCCCAGATTTAGGTCCAACTCAATGAGGTAAGGTCTCCACATACCTCCTTATATTTTGAGTGTTTTTCTCTTCTGCACATTGCCTCGTTCATTCATCTGAATCATAGGTTGAGTGTTGACTTAATTTTGGGTGTTTAATTCGATTATTATGGCACGTAATGGGTCTTTTCGGTCATCTTAATCGGAGTTTTCATATCCATCACCGATAGAGAAGAAATTTGGTTCGTTCTTCGTTGACCAATTCTATTTGAGGTACATTTTACTCCACTATTTTATTTTGACCTAATTTTAATTTTTAAATTTTGTGAATTATTCTCTCCTCTTAGTTTATTAGAATTTTTTAATATTCCTATAAAGGGAACCTACATATATTCACATATGTAGGTATATGTGTGTGTGTGTGTGTGTGTGTTTGTTACCCCTTTATATATATTAACTCTTAGTGATATGAATATGTATAGTGGCATGCATGTGATTATATATAAATGGTTGAAGGTCTGTGTAAGTCTTGGGATGGATTTCAGAATTCTATGTTTATGGTTAAGAGTTATGGGATATTTTGGCATGAATATTTCTATTTTGATGTTGGAGTTAATTTTTCGTTGATATATATTACATGAATTGTTCTGATTATTATTTTAAAAAGTATTTCTCTTTTAGGTATGATTAAATATATAAATATATATATGGCCTATGAAGGATCAATATTCCATAAATGATGTTTTTAAATATTGGCATGGTATAAAATCCAATTCCAGTCATATGAGAAATGCATGGTCATAATTTTAAATAAATATTGGGGTTTTTAAAATTCTGGAGAGAACCAAATTATTGTTTTAAATAGCTTTCTTGAATTAAATTGTCTCTCAAACCAATTTTTGAGGGTTTTGAAAAAAATAAATGCTTAAATGTGGGTTATGTGAATATAATTGGGTAATTTAACCTATATGGAATTTATTTCCATCCATTATGGAATTGAATTTTTTTTCAAAGATAATTTAAACAAGGAATAGTGGGTTTCTATTTGGGTTTAAAAAAATTCTTCTATGTAATGTATTGGTATACCAACCATGTTTTTTATAACAATGTATACAATTTTGTATTTTATGAAAATGATTTTTCACAAATGGCATGAATCCATTTTGGGACAAGTACATTCTTGTGTACCTAAGATGACTTAAGATCCCATGAGGGGATGTTTATTTTTTGTGCATTGTATATGTTTTTTATGTTTGTTATTCTTGAGGATGATTTTGTGAGGGTAAGAGGTGGTGCGTGTGTTGTATAAACTTATATGTCTCATGTAGTAATGAACTCTTGATTGTGAGCTCATCCATTGAATCATCATAGTAGATTGTGGTAAATACGGTAGGTGGATGCGTGGGGTTGAATCCATGTCATAGGTTAGTGATTATGGGCATTTCCATTGGGAATAAGAGATGTTGTTGTGGGAACATCCCCCTTAAGACTGAGTGTGATCATGGGAGGTTGGGGACTGAGACAACCCCAGTGGGGACCATGAGACCCCATGGAGGACCATTTAACACTACAACATTTTAGTGATGTTATGTGCAATGGTTTATCCTAGGGTTATTCTCAGTCATGATAAAACCCATTTAGAAAATATTGGATAGTACCACAAAACAGGGATCCTTTGGATCATTTTCAGGGATTTTCATTCTTCACTAACTATATCCCATGTTTCTTGGATTATTTATGGGAAAGTATGTACTTATAATTTGTTTCTTCTAATTTTATGACTTGAGCATAGTGGTTATAGTTTGTGTGGTTTACTTTTCTAATATTTTGAAAATCATTTAGAAATGATTTGTATTTGAAAAGTAAGATAAAATCATTAAGTAATTTTTTCCGAACTATTTTGATAAATGAGTTTGAAAGGTGTTCCCTTTTGGAAGAGGTGAAGAAAGGTGTTTTTAGGTTGTTATATCCAGTTTCTCATAAATGGTTAGTAATAAGCAACAGTTGGGAAACCAATATTTTGGAACAAAGTCTATGTTGTAGTTTCACCTATATAACTGTATATAAAATGTTTAATCTTTAATTATATTTAAAAATACTATGATTAGGGCGTAATAGGAAAGCGACTACTTAGTTTTAATGGGCTGTGGTGACCTAATGGGTTGTTTAGTTTACACCTATATCATTTTACAATTCGGGTTCACTTTTTAACCATATTTTCTCATCATGGTCGTGGGGTGAGTTTGGTGGTGGTCATCCATAAGGTCACATGGATGTTAGTTTATCTTTTTTATAGTTATTCCCTTCTACTTTACTTTACTTCTATTTTTTCAGTAAATTTTATATTATCTCTTTCATTTATTTATTCCAATATCTTTTATATCCTATTTAGGTAAAACCATTACTAATAGAGTTCTTATGTTGTACATGTGATTTTAATCATCCCATGAGGATTGGAAAATATTTTTAGGTATGAGGCTGGATGATTCATTACATTTCTCTTCCTTTTACTTGAGTCAAGTAATTTCATTACACTTATGATATTAAAAAAATAATAATATACTTCTATTTTTTTTCTATAAGAACAAATTCTTCCTTTGGGTTTCAAGAAATTTTCAACCACCACATTATCTCATATTCTAAATGTTAAAAATTAATGATGAATTTATAATAACTAAAGTATAATAAATTGATTCTAATGTATCATAATATCCATAAAAGTGTTGAAAAATTATTCCTCTTGTCTCTAAATATTAACTAAAATAAAAAATGCTTAGCATAATGAAGATAATACCTAAATTAAATTTGAATAAAACATCATATTTAGTAATTATATATTAGTCTATGAAGCCTAAATAATGAAACCAAATTTAAAACAGTAATGTTTTATGTTGAATTTTTATTTAAATAAATTCAATGTGTTTGATATATTTCTTTACATGAAACATTGATCTTAAACGAACTGCATTATAGTATTGAAACATTATTATTAAATGTTACTATTATCACATAGCCATTACATTGGAATATTAAAATAAGACTCACTATGTTTTGAATTATTTATTATTTATAAATGTTGAAAATTCATTCGTTGGTAACCAATTGGCCATAAATGAAATTAAAAACATTTAAATTAAAAAAAGATTTTTTACTAAAATGTTTTTTCATGCAATTTCTCTTTAACATAACAAATTAAATAAATCCCTATTAATGATTTATTTTATATAATTGTAATGATAATATATTTAATAAAATATTTTAACATTGATATAATGGTTTTTACAAGGAATGGAATAAAAAAATTCAAATTTCTCCTTAAAAATTTATTTTTCCAAAAAATGATTTTTATTTTCCTTTTTCAGTATTATTTTAAAATAAATTTCCATATGTTATAGAAATGGTATTTAACAATATTTGAAATCATAATTTCTAAATTTCATAGATATTTTAATTTCATTTTCGGTTAATATGAATTTAAACTATAGTAAAACTTGATTTCAAAGGTAAAACATAAAAATGTTAATGAGGGGTTAACCTAAAGAGATAAGGGTAAAAAATAATCGTAATGATTATATAAATCATACTAGTTATGTGGATTTATGCCCAATATTATCTTGAAATTTAATTTTGGTTTCATTGGATCCAATTTTTCATGATATTGACATTATAATATTGTAACATTCTTTCTAATTACAAGAGTGATACTCTCCTCACTTATTAAAGGAAACCTTCTATAATATCTTCTCTACACCACTATAGTTATTTACCTCAGCCATGATCTACCCAAAAAATCTCCCAACATTTTTATTCATGATGTTGATGTGTTTTTCTTCATAAAATACCCATATAATAGCCCTTATTGTTCTTATCAATAGATAACTCATAATTAAGTGGTATATGTTCTTACCAAACATTAAATGTTTATTTATTCTTCAACCACATGAAAATTTATTATAAACATATTATAATTATAAAATAAGTATATATACTATAACTATAAGTTTATATACGTTTTTATGGTTTCTTAGATTTTTATTCCCCTCCATTATAAATTGATAATGTCGCTCACACGTGCATGAGGAGGACCGCCACCATGAAGTGATGAGAATTAATTTGTCATTTCCTATTTACATGTATGGTACCAAGGATAGATTCAATGAATATATTTAATATTTGTGATATTACTATTATTCTTAAAAGACGAATTATTATTTACCATTCTTTCAACCAATCCATCAAAAAGTGGAATCAACACTCATGCTTATGTGTGAACAACTCCTCTATGAAGTGATTCATTTCATTTTTCATCACAGCATTATATGAATGGTTATAAAAGTGTATATGATTATTAAAATTGATACATATAAATTTCTTAATATTATATTAATTATTAATAAATAATAAATCGTTAATTACCTAAATAATCAATCTATAACATGCATTGAATATAGGCCAATTTTCCATAGAATGTTCATTTTAATGAAAATTGGTCTATAAAAAGAAAATTCTAAATTATAAACGAATGATACATTTTAATTTATCTATATATATGGTTCTAGAATAGATTTATAATATATGTATATTTTATATACTGTATGATTGAACACATATGATGGAATATGGGACCTGAAGTAAGGGTTTATGTTACAGTATCATATATTGTCAAGATTTCCTATGATAAAAATCCATTGAGGAAAATTATTTGATTATTATCCTATAAAACCCATATATTTTCTTCTAATATGTTAATTATTATAATTTTCAGGTAATAGTACCATGTTTCTCATTCTTTTTCTCAAAATGATGAATAATGTTTTTTTTAAAAACTGAACCTTATATCCCTTTTTTTCAAAAACTTTTTCTTCTACAACCATGTTCCTAAAAAAGTTTTATAGATGTTTTTATCATTAAATTAGTGTTTGAGAAAGAATATTTTTACTATCCTTTAATTTCTTTACAAATTATTAAAATTAAAATTTTATTTTGTCTACATATGATTTTCTTATAAATTTTCACAAAAGTTTGAAAAGAATCTTCTCTTTTAACATATACAACATGAATAGATTTTCACCATAAAGATAATTATTTTATTAAAATATTACAATATTATTTTTCATGGTTATTTTAAAATAAAATACTTTTCTATATAATATAGGGTTTTTTATATTTTAGGAATACCAAATGAGAAATATATTTTCTATGTTTTCAATGAAATGTTCAAATTCTCCATTAAAGGCATTTTTCATCAATGTCAACACCATTTATGGATGTTTATACTTCAATAGATATATGATCATGTTGAAACATCCAAATTAATTCATTGGATAGATTACGATGATGATGTTTTAAGGATGGTTCTATGAAACATGTTACTTTTTCATTAGATAATTATGTTTTGAGAAAATATTTATGAAACCAATTTCTTATCCATAGGTTTTTATATGATGAATGTTTTTAAAATATTGTGGAAAATTATTTTTAAGGTTTTAATTATATTATGGGAGATACTAGAATTATATATCCCTTTAATTCATTGGTTAATGATTGTTACCTTCTGATGGGGAGTGAACTAAGTCCTGTAAGGGACTTTATCCATTATGATTATCTTATGAGTGACCATTGACTAAGGAAATAATATAATAACAAGTGAACCATGTACAATATGATAATATTGTAAGTGATTTTTTGATATGTAAATGATTTTATATTGTTATGTTATTTCAAATACCATTACCTTATGCTTAGGATATTTTCTCATGGCCCATGATTCATTATTAATGATTATGAAATATAATGAATTTTTTCATTTTTTATGACAAATAATTATGTCATGAATCATGATTAAAGATATATAAAATATTGTGTAAGATTATCATTATTTTTTTGATCATGTTATAATTCCATTATGATTATAATATATTCATTTATGATCATTTGTTGATATCTATTAGGTTTACCCATATTGGGCACCTAAGTTCCACATTTATTAGGTTTCCATTTCCTTTGTCATATTGAATAGTTTTATATAGTGTATGACTATGAAATGTAATATGTGAGAACAATTTATGGGATATGTTAAATATCATTCATAAAATAGGAATATTATATATATATCCTCAAGATAATCGAACCCTTTATTGTTCTAGGGTATGAATTATAATGATATATATTGAGTTTTCATCTAAAATTATGTAATATTTATATTATAAATTATTGGAATTTTTTCTTTTATATCATTGAAGGGATCTATTATTTTTAGATATTATAATTACATAAAAATTGGTAAGTTCCTTGGGAATATATCAAAGTATAGCATACCATATTAATTTTATGTTAAATTAATGACTATGTGGTTTCGTAAAGATGAAATCCTTGTATGTGTATTGAAAATTGGATGTAGTTATGGTATGAATACCCCAATCATTAAAAACCCCTATAAATGTTGGTTGTCTTTCGTGATGATCTCCACTCCATGAATGATGTGTTTTCTTAATAATTCACATCTGGGGAGACACACTTGTGGGATATTCTTTTGTAAATTCACATTCTATTTAAGAACCATTATAGTAAATGAGAGCATAAAATCATTGAAATCCATAGATTATACATAGTTATATGAAATTAACATAAAGTATCATGGGTTTAAAGATGGTTTCATAATTCATGATATCCTAATCATAATTTTAATGTTCATATGATTGCTTACTCTAATTATTGACGTTTGATACTCACAGTAACTTTTTTTAGTTCATAGTCATGGGATAGAACTAGGTGAAATCAGTGAACAATGAATGTGACTTCCAATTAAATGATCTCCCTGAGGAGAAATCAAAAAATTTGTTAAGAGAATTGAAATATGTTTTATATGTATAAGATAAGGGCATAAAAAACTAATTATGAAGTATAAATAAAATGTTAAATGGAAGAAAAAAATTTTATAATAATATAAAACTAATTTTTCAATGTGTTATATTTTGGAAACATGAAAATTATCATATTTAAAGACATAATACAAAGAAAAAATCATATACTATGGATGGTTTTGTTCTATGTAAATATCTGATTTCTACCATGTTGTTTACATCCAACTTTTCCTCCACTCCAAATATGGTAATGTAATATTTATGATTATAAGAATCTGAAAAATAAATTTCATAATATTCAGGATTTAGTGGAATTTGTGGTGAATTTGGGAAATGATAATCTCTCTCTACATATATCCGCTATAAATTTCTAGAGTAAAGAAGTCACATTTTAAATTATGAACAACCCTATGATCCGCTTTTAGTTTGAGGATATATATGAGATTCCAAGGATAACTACCTCAAATGTATGGTAGTTACTACCTAGTCATAAGGGATATTCATTTTAATGGTTGGGGAGAAACACAAAATTTATGATATTCCTATTATTTTAAAATATAATAAATTATTTCTTGGTGTCTTTCCAAGTCTTTCCATTAATCCTGATGTTATTTTTTCAATAGAACAAAAAATAGTCCTACACATATTTCAAAGGCTTCAAATAAAATAGCCCATATTGATTTGAAGTAAATGAAGAAGAAGATCCTTGGTAATAATGATAACAGATTCATAAATATTGGTTCATTAAAATTGGGTACAAATGTTATTTTTTTAAGAAGATGGATGGTTCAGTGGGTATTTTTATTGATTATCAATAATTTAATAAGATTTCAATCAAGGAAAATAATCATCTATCCTGAATGATTGAATTATTTGATCAATTAAATCGATAATAATACTTGTACAAGGTTGAACATTTTTTTGTTAACAATTGATAGTTAATAAAGAGTATATACATTTGACAGTGTTATATATTAGGTATACACACTGTGAGTTTTTAGGGATATCATTTAGACAAACAAATGCCTTTGTTACCTTCATGTATTTAATTAATACAGTCATTATATATTTATTTTTTCTATTCATATTAGTCTTTATATATGATGTTCTTATATAATAAAGTAGTAAGTAATAGAATGATGATAATTTGAGGATTTTTTAAAGACCTTGAGAAAGGATAATTCATATGAAAAATTTAGGAAACTTGAATTTCATAAATATAAATATTAATTAATGGGTCATATATTCCTGGGAGAGGATATATCAGTGAATCCTTCAAAAATTAATGTAATTAAAAAATTAACCATAAAAACCACAGTGATAGAGATGAATAGTTTTTTTGGGTTGGTTTGATACTATAATCACTTTTAAAGAGTTTTCTCATGGCTATTTATTCCAATAACCATATTTACAAATATATTTAAAATTTAAATGGGCTGAAAAGAATGTTGGTAGATTCACCTGTGCTCAAACTACCATGTAGTAGAGAAGGGATTGTGATTTATAGTGATGAATCCAAGAAGGGAATAAGATTCATCCACATACAGAATGATATGGTGATTTTTTTATTCCCCACAGCAATAGAAAATTCATGTGAACAATTACCAAACTCATGATTTATAGTTGGAAGTGGTTATTTTTTTATAAAAAATACATAGGAATTATATTTATGTTGAAAGATGTGATATAATTATTAATCATAATTTAATGAAATATATATTGACTTCGAAAGAGTATAATATGCACAAGTGGAGATTATTGGAGTTGATTTAAGATTATAAATCTAAATACATTACAAATATATGAAAGAAATCATCATGTTGATGCTCTAAGGTAAATCTCCATTCTAGGTTTTCCCTGAAGAGGATATAATGTGATCACATAATTATTGATTTATAAAAGGTGGATCATAAAATCAATAGGAAAGGGGAAATATCATATATTTTCTATCAAAATGTTCAACAATCCATCTATGCGAGGATTAAATATGTGTAGATGGATGATTTGTAACTATAGAATAATTTAAGGAAAGTTCCTTAGTAAAAACCTGATTGCAATGGAATAATTTACTTTATTAATTTAGTATGTTTCCTGATAATATGATATTTTGAAAAATATATATTGGTTGAAGCTCATTGTTTCGAATTCTATATTCAAAATGAATGTTTGAATATGTATAGAGATATGAAATAGTATTTTGGATGGGAAAAAATAAAAAGGGATTTTATAGAGTTTGTATATTAATTTCTAGTTATTCATAATTTTAAGGATAAGGAAAATATATATAAGGATATGATATAACCATTACCCACAAAATAATGGAAATTAGAAAACATCACAAAGGATTGTATCATTAGAATCCCAAAAATATCTAACGTTCATAATGATATTTGAGTTATAGTTGATCACCTTTTGAATTCAGCACCTTTAATTGAAAATATAGAATATTTATCACTTGGAATACCATTTTGGGATATAAATTTAGTGTAACAGTTTCATGGATCACAACATTATATTGAATGATATTAGGACTTGTGAATTACCTCAAAATTCTAGAGATGTATTCAACAAGATTTGAATACAAAATTCAACATTAACATAAAATATAATCCTCATATCGATGGTTAGTCTAACAGAACCATTAAAACCCTTTAATATATATTCAAGTCAATTTATATATATTTAAATGGGGGTTGGGATCAAAAAAAATTCTATATTGGTTTTTTCTAATAGTAATATCATTCACGGAAGCATTTAAATGGATCTATATGAAAACCTCTATAATAAGAATTGAAAAAATCCAATATGATGTGATTAATTAAGTAAAAAACAATATTGAGACCTAAACATGATATGTAAATTGTACGTAAGGTTATAATACTTCCAAAACACATCAGGGCAGACTAATACTGCTTTAAAATTTATGCTGATAATCAATAGTGAGATATACAGTTTGATATTTTGGATTAGGATTCCCTATGAATAACACTTCAGAATAATGTTTTGAGATTTGGAAAGAAGTTTTAATAGGGAACCAAATATACCATACCATTCAAAATTCCAGATTGTATTGGGATGGTTTCTTATCTATCGGTTCTTCTACTAAATATCTCTCAAGTTCACAATTTGTAATATGAATCTCTCCTAATGAAGTACATTCATTATCCTTCACATGTATATAAATCCTTTTTTATACAATAGGGAAATGATCTCCCATGTGAGGGAAATCTAATTGATATTTTTCATAAATGAGACAAATTTTTTGAGAAAAAACAACTAATATTATCAATGATTTGTAGAGAAACCATATATTTTTAAGGCTACATGGGAACTCAAAGTGGTGACGAAGAAAAAAGTACCCTCAGTTGTTTTTATAGGATTTATGGAATCATTGTTGTAAAATTAATTTTTTGGGGTAAAATGTGAAAACCCTATATTTTATTATTTATTTACTTTAAATAAATTCAATGTGATTTATATTTTTCTTTACACATAATACCATGAAAAAATAAACAGTGATATAATATAGAAATATTTTTTTTAAATGTGATTAGTACGACCTTGTTGTTATATTAGTGACTTTGGATATAACTAAATAATTTATTAAATTTTTATTTACAAATTTATAAATTTAATTCATTGGTAATCAACTGATTATAAATTAAAATAAAATAATTTGAAAGTAAAAAATAGATGCTTTTCTAAAGAACAACTATTATTCATGTGATATATTATAATATTAAGAAAATAAAATAATCATTATTGATGAATGATTTAATTGAAATATTTAGATAATTTATTAAATATAATGTTTTAACATTAATCTAATTCTTTTTACATGGAAATGAAAAAAGAATAAATTCTACTTTTAATTAAAATGTATTTTATGAATATTAGTTTTCGTTAAATTATGATCACTTATTTTGAATAGAATTTTATCCAATAATAGAAATATAATTTGATTAAATGGTTTAAATATTTTTAATCATTATTTCCAAATTCAACAATGAGTTAAATTTCATTTTGGATCATTCTAAATAGTAACTGAGTTAATCAATATGGAAAATGTTAAAAGGGATAATGATGGGTTAAAATAAAACAATAATGGTTCAAATAGCCTGAAAAGGTCCAAATATTTTTTAGAGGATTTCAACAAAAAATTATCTTAACATAAAATTCTTGATTCATTGGAGCAAGTTTCTCATGAGTCTGAATGAATTATATTTTATTATTCTTAAAAATTAAAAACATATCACTCCCCTAACTTATAAAAGGTACCAAGTTCTCTTCTATGTCCACACAACTTAATAACATTACCATGACCAATTTCATACAAAAATCAATACCAAAATCATTATCAATGAAATTTAGGTTCTATTCTCCCAATAATACCAATTAATGATGTTATAATGTTCTTATCAAAGGATGATACCCAATGAAGATGAATATGTTCTTAATGATTTTTTATATTTTCATTTTTCTTAAACCCCATTAAAATTTTATATAAAAATATTAGATGATTTAATTATTATATTTATTGTACTGATCTTTTTTTATGTTAATTTTATAACCAATTTCTATGTCTTTTTTATCTATTGAAAAATGATAATGTTGGTCATGTGTATGTGTGGACTACCACCTCCATGAAGGTATGTGATTCATTTTTCATTTACTATTCAAATAGATTATGATAAGAGTAGTTTTAATTAATATATATGATATTTAGTATATAATCATGACTTTGTAAAGTATAATTATTATTTACCTTTCGTTCATTCCACCAATCAAAAACTAAAAACATCCCATGTGCATACATATAGAAAACCAACTCCACGATGTAATGTAAGTCATTTTTATGACTACTTTATGTGAATGGTTATAAATTTTTATATAATGAATAAATATTATAATTATGAAATTGGTAATATTATTTATATGATGTAACCATGAAAAGTTGTATGTTTAGAATCATCAAACTAAAACAATATTAGATAATGGAACATTTTTCACCAAAATATTCATTTTAATAATGAATTGTTTATAAAATGGAAAATCATAAATTATACAGGAACGAAAAATATTGAATTTTGTGTGAATTTTGTTTTTTAATAAAATTATAATAAATGTATCTTTATGATATGGTAACTTTTAATCGATAAGATGTAAGACAATAATTTAGGTAAGGGTTTATGTTACAGTCTCATTTCATTTCAGGGTTATCTATGATAAATTTCAATTGAGGGGAATTTTATCATCCTTATAATTTAAACCCATATATTTTACATTCCTCTAGTTAACACATGAGTTTTAAATTATTAGTACCATTCTTCTCTCTATAGTACTTAAAATTTTGGAAAAACTTGATCTTATGAAAAGATGACCTTATTTCCACTTTAGTAGATAAACATTTTCATCCATGACTATGTTATAAAAAATGTTTTATAAATGTTTTTATCTATATATAAATGGATTAGAATGATTATTCTTAATACCATTTTATATTATTACCAATTATTAAAGGAAATGTTTTTAAAAGTTTTACATATGACTTATTTTTGACTTTTTACAAATGTGGGAAATTATTGTTCTATTTTTACATATACAACATGAACAAATTTTACTGCCATAAATTATATTATTTAATTTGAAATTATGTTTGAAATATTAAATTTTTATTTTCAACGGAAATTTTTTTCTCAATATTTGATGAATTTTTAGTTTTTAATGACACCAAAGGAAAATAATATTTTCTCTATTATTAAATGGAATATTCAATGTCTCTTGTAATGGTGTGTCTCATCTATTTGAATAACTTTTAAGGATTTTTTTGAGTAATTTGGGGTATGATATTATGATATAATGCACATTAATTGTCTGGATGTCTTATGATGCTAATTTATTTAGAATGATTATATAAAATATACTAATTTCACATGGGTAGATATATTTATTTTGAAATATTTGTAATTCATGTTTCTTTTCCACAGTTTATTCTATGATGAATGTTTTTATGACATTGTGGATCAATTATTAATGGTTATTATTATATGATGGTTGGGGATATAATTATATATCCAAATAAATCATTGGGTAATTATTGATATCTGATGAAATAGTATACACCGTAGGGGGAGTGAACCCTGTTCAGTAATGAACTATATCCAATATGATTATCTTGGGAGTGAACATTGAATAAGGAAATGATGGAAGAGGGAGTGAACCCAATCCACTATGATAGTGATGGAGAGTGATCCTTGACTAAGGAAAAAAATTTCTAGTCTTATTTGTATGTCATTAACCAATATTTAATTCATATGACGTGTCCTTATGAATAATTATTGATTATTAATGATTACATAATCTTCTGAATTTTTTATTTTGTTATTACATAGAATTATTTCATGATTAATGTTTAAATATAATTGGAGGATTGGTTATGACATTCATATTTTATGATCATGTAATCATACCCTTATGAATATCTTATGCTAATTTAGGATCATTGATTGATATAAAATATGTTTACCCCTACTAAGCGTCTGAGATCACCCATTATTATATTTCCTTTCCCTAGGTAATAAATATATATTTTAATACATGTATGTCGAAGAAGTGTACTATGTGAGAATAAAATTGCTAGAGATGCTGAAGAACATTCATTAAATAAAATGATTATGAATATAGATTACAAAGACACTGATGATTTGAAGCCTTGGGGAATGTATTATTATGAAATTTATTTAATATTCATATAAAATGATGTAATATTTTTTCATGTAATTCTTGGGTTACCTCACTAAATTTATAAACTAAATAATTCCATAAATAAATCAAAATAATGTTTTTTTAAAATATTCCAAGATAATTTTGAATCCAAAAAATGAAAAAAAATGATCACACTTTCTTCCAAAATCATCAAAACATTATTCCCAAAAAATATAAATCCCCAAAGATTATTAAAATTATTCCTTATAATAAACTAATATTAAAAATAATTGAAAGATATGTTCCCATAATTTAACATAACCATTATACCATCACTGTTTTATTTACATAACTTAATCATATATACTCTAAAAAAGATATTATCATGTTCTAAAAATTACTTTGTTTCCCTTATTAGAAATTTATTTTTCAATCCTCAAGGTTAACTATATTCCAAAAATTTTATTACTGGTAATAATTAACTAGTTGTCCCAATTTTCCTTAATTACAAAAAATATATATCAATAACAATGTTTTAAATCATTTGTAGACGTTTATATAGAGTATATGGATTAACAACAAGATATCCCATACGACGGTCAATATAGATGTGCTGTTAGGACCAATTGTTGTGAACATAGTGAAGATTGAGTTAAGATTAAACCAACCTTTTAGAGTTTTTACCCCTAGGTGAATCTGTTTAAAAACCTATATCCTATTATATGTTTCTAGATGTTTACTTTATTCCTAGGAAACAACAAAATGTTTACTTTACTAAAATGTTATGATAATTACATATAATAAAACTTTTCTCTAGTTCTTTCACAAATGTGTTATCGTCCTAATACCTAAACAACATAAAATATAGTGTTAATTAATATTTACTCTCATATAAATAAAAAGTGTTATATAAACATCAATCTTATCCCATAATCAGATTAATCACAACAAAAGACAATATTATATGACTTTAAAAGGTTATCTATGACTTTGAATTTATGATCATAGAGAACCTTATCAACACATAATGGTATCCAAAAATATTTAATATCCCTATTATAAATACATGATAACCTCAAAATTTATCTAAACCATGTTCTAATACAAAAAATGAAAAACCAAACCCAGAAATCTTAGTTTAAATGTTAAAAATATATGAATTATATATTAGAATTGATACCACCTAACGGGGTCTAGTTAGAACCGTCTATAATTATGACATAAATGAAATTATTGCATCACATACATAAACAAAAACTTTTTAGGTTTATAGCTTTATAGAATTATTGAAATTATTACACAACACAATCTATGTCTTTCCAAACAAATGGATATTTTCCCTATTATACCCATTATTTCTTATTACATAATAAGTATTTAACATATCCCAAAAAAATATCAACACATGATAACCCTCTATATATATATATATTATACATGTTACTTTTATTCATATCCTGAGAAAATGGAAACATTATAGAGGTGATAATAGATTCTTAGTACGAAAAAACATAAAGAATAATATGTCATAGAATAAAAATTCCATGAAAGTTAAAAAAATAATAAATGATAATAAAATAATATCATTTAACTAATCTCATAAGATTTAATATTTCCATGTATACCAATATAAAAAATCACATGGATATCAATCACAGATCTCAAGGTAATGGAATGCATAATTTCATACATCATAATCTCACCATCAAGGCCTTAGCCAAGATTAAAAAAACTATCAATTCTAGAGAAAAAGACATCATAAATATTTTTTATTCCAATACAGAATACCATTTCCATTTTATCTCATGATCCCAACTAATACATCAAGCTGCTCTTTAATATTGAGCCCCACCCATCACATAATATGTCTAATGCATTCGTTATATAAAATAAATTAAATGAAATACCTAATTAAAATGCCACAAGAATAATAATTTTTATTACAAAACCACCATAAAATCGTAAATACATCCAAAATAAATAATCGTCCGTATTTTTTAGATAATAATCATCCATATAAAATATAAAAGTATTTAGATTTTCAATGTTTCCCCTATCAATATACGAGCTATCATTCTTGGTAAATACCCACAATTTTATTTATATTAATCAAGGTTCTTAAAGCATATAGATTAATGGTTATATTCCTATGTTGATACTACAAATGAGGTATAATACATCCATGATAATAAGGAATATGGACACTAAATACATCATAAATTCATAAAAAATGATGATGTTATAGAAAAAACAATCCATTTGGTATATAGAGAGTAAAATTAAATTAATGATTTTAAAAAATATTTACTATTAATTCTTTTGTAATATTATTTAAAAATTGAAGATAAATTCTGCTTTCTAAAATTATTTTGTTGAGATATACAAAATCCATTTTAAATAATTTTTTCTATATAATTTAAAATAATAGAATCGTTAAAATAAACTATACTTAAAGATAAAAATGTTGACTAAAATAAAAATATATACATATGTTTAATTAAATAACTTTTTAAAAATATTAAATTAAACTATACCCTTAAAATATCTCCTGATTTAAAAAATTATTACTTTCAATAACATATATGATTTGAATATTCCAACTTAAGGGAACTATGAAATACTATTATTAAAATATGACCGTCATAAACTAATAGTTGAATTTCAATGTATGAATTGTATTAAAAAAATTATAAAATATATATAAGAGCATACTCAATAATAATTTAATTATTAATTCTTACTAAATAAGAACCAAATTTTTATTGAATTAATTTTATGTTTCAAAATTTTTATATTCTTCAAAATTTGTTTTCTTTAATTTTGTGCATGAAAATTACAAATAATTTATTTCACTTTAATAATTTATTTAAAATGAACATGTTTTTTGAAATAATTATATTAAAACTATCTTTGGGTGAAATTTTGGCATTATTTTTAATTGATTGATTTTTTAGTGAATATTAAAAAATACTAATTTTTCAAATACTCGCATTTAATTTCATTAAATAATTTAATTTAAAAGTCCCATTAAATTTTGGATTTGGGTTTAATGTTAAATATTATATATTTGATTTATATTTATCTTTTTAATTCAGTATGAATTTGTAATATTCATAATGTTCATATAATTAAATATTAATGATGTCTTTTATGTATTTATATTAAAATAGATTTTTTCCACTTATAGAAATTTAATATTATGAAATGGACTATTTTTTTTGATTTATAAAATTGAATATATAGTAGTGTATATTTTTATTTGTTTTTTGATGATGTAAATTTTTTGGTGAATTATAAAAAAATATAGTTTTTATAAAATACGATATATTTTATGATATCATCAGGATATAAAATGTAATAACAATTTATTAAAAATAGGAAAGGAATAATATAATATAAAAAAATTATTATACAAAAATAAATAATAAATTATAATTTTAAATTTATTTCATTATAAATATGAAAATCATTTTCAGTGTCGTCGATGTGCTTGCAAAAAACACGAAATGTAAAATTTGGTGTCCCAAAGACAATATTTGTGATGGATAAAGACTTTAATTTAATGTTTTTTTATAAATGATGTATTATGAATCATTTGGATATATATATATATATGAATATTTTAGATATATAACATGTACATTTTACAAATTTTGTGGAAAAACATGCACAAGGAAAGAAAATTATTAATAACATATTAAATATTATTTATTAGCATATAGGTGAATAAAAATAAAATTTTAATGAATATAATTTTTTATTTATAAATTTATTTATTTATATTTATGATGGTAATTTTTTCGATTTTTAGTGGTGAAATAATTACCTAAAATTATTACCCAATGCCGATATAGTTCATGTCCAAGTTTTATAAAAATAAAGTTATTTTAAAAACTAAAATAGTAATATTATTTGGGAGCGTTAAAAAGTACCATGAATATGAAAGAAAAATATAACATATGAGAGACAATTAAAATATCTATATTATAATAAGAATTCTATCATGTTATTTTCAAAGTCAAATTATCTGAATCTTTATTAAAATGACATTAATAGGTTTTATATTAAGTATCTTTTTTAAAATATTATTAAATAATCATAAAATATGAATTTTATACTGATATATGGTCTAAACTACAATAAATTGTTATTTTATGAGAATGTTTTACAATATAATTATAATTATAACCCTTTAATAATGAAAAATTAATTACCATGGTTAAGGTTAAAATTGGTTAACTAAGAGATTAAACCGAAAGATTATTTTTTAAAAAATATGAAAATAAATTATTGGATAGAAATATAAATACCATATCTTTATTATATTTGAATTGGTTTGATTTTGGAACCATTTGTAATGAATTAAACACAATTATATTATAATATTTCATGTATTAAAAAATGATATTAATGAGATTTTATAAAGAATAATATATAATTAAATTATTTAAAATTTATATACTATTATATTCAGTCATGTTAATGGGATTCAGATTAGAATATATGATATAGTCTATTTATTGGCTAATTATCTTTCTATAATAACTTTCTTAGCCCCTAAAATGTTATGAAAAAATCTATGATATTGTGGTAATCATCAAAAGGGTTAATCAAGGGATAAAGTGAAGTGATAATGAATGAAACTGAACTAAAATTTTCAAAATATTGTTTTATTAGAGTATTTAGACTTATCATAACCATGCGTTTTAAATATATTGATTATATGGATTTTTATTTTAAAAATTAATTTATATCAATTTAATACTTAAATTAATTTGAAGTATTATCCTCCCCTCACTTATAAAATTTCTCAAACTCTCCTAATTTATTCATAATTTTTGGGGATTTTATCTACAAAAAAACAATGCTAATATTATCCTATATACATTATATCCATCCTATAGATACTGGTATTTCCAAAAATACTAAGTATTCATGGATTAATATATATGTAAAAAGAGGTTTATCGACAAAAATGTACAACTCTTAACTCAGTGTTTCCAATTTCATTTTTTTACCACATAAAAATAAATTTAATATATCCTAAAATAATTATATATTTTTCTAAAACATAATAATTTCTTATTATTAGAATTCATTTTGCATTATCCACCTCATCAACATCATATTGGAAAATAAAACATTTCGTGTGCATACGTGCACACTACTATCTCCTCAAAGCCATGCGTTTCATTTTTCATCACCACTTATAATTAAATGTTATATTGATGGAATTAATTAATATTTATGAAAAATAAAATATATTTATGATTCTATAATGTTCAATTATTATTTACCATTCTTATGTTCTATCCATCGAAAATTAAAATCGTTGTTCATGTATATATTCGGTCTACCGTTTCCATGAATGGCGTAATTCACTTATCTATCTAAAATATTTATTGATAACAATATATATATATATATTGAAGGCTTATAATATTAATATCATGAATAAAATTATAGAGATTATGGAATCATGATTAACAGACAATGAAGACAACTACTATACTGAAACTTTCCTGAAAGATGCAATAATTAAAACAATGAAAAGATGATTTTAGTATAGGTAAATGAATAAAAGGGTATTGAAATGTTATACATGCATAATATATGATATTATAATTATTAATATGGTTATTTTATAGATTTATAATAAATTTAAATTTATTATAAAAAAGGTTAAAGCATGTTCAAATAAGTGGAAGCTGGCATGACCCGACCCACTAGGTCCCACCTGGCCAATAGGAGGAAAGGACACTACAACACCAACCCTACCCCCAATAGGCTAGGGGATAGAAACCAGTGTTGCGTAAGAATATCTCAAATATGGGATTCCTAATCCAATGGTACCTATAGACATGCACACACATAAATCTTTATGTAACAAAAAATATATAATAAAACTTATTATATAAAATGCATCCATACATCTATCCCATAGTTAGTGTAATAAAAAAGTACTATAATAATAAAAAGGGTGAAAAAATACCAAAAAAACTATAAAATCATACTAACTTATCAGAATGAGGGTAATTTATCAAATTTTACAATCACTAGAGTCCTCTGTCTAATGAGCTTGTTATGCTACACCTGCATCGAGTCCCCCAAGGACTTCATCAAAAGGAATGTTATCTTCATAAGACATGACTTGTGCGGGTTGAGATAATGCAACGGTGAGTGTAATAATACAATGTAGGAACACCAAAAAACCAAAAATAAAATGCTAAAACTGAAAGGAAACAGTCTATTAAACCCCAAGATAGAGGAGGAAACCCAATTGATAAAGAATAAGTAACTCCATCTTGACCACTCCTCAACTACACATGATAATAAAGATCTTCTCCAAAAGGTGCTTCAATCATAAATTTCAACATGGAATCCCATAATAAACCATAAAAACTAATCTTAGAATCTATGTATCATGAGGTCCTTCCCTCATGACTAGCTAAAATATTATACTCCATGTTGAAATTTAACTCTCATCCAAGAGAACTCACTCCAAAGGCTTGCCAATTTATATAGAACTCTTCAAGATATTTCACTCAATAAAAAAAGCACCTCCATACATAATAGAACTATCCATGGGATATCAGACCATCTAGTATCTCTAAACTGATGGCACATCCCCACCATCACATGTGTCATATATCCCAATGATCCCACTCATCAGGTCTCGCCATGTAGAATGTCAAACTTTCACTTAGCATATATCGATACTCTGATATGTAATACTACCCATAAAAATTGGGGGACTCCTCAAACACCATATAGTACATCGAATATTATATCACTCAAATAAGGTATCACCATCGGTGTAGTGTTGGTCAACAAAATTCCACAAACACCATTTATATCAACCAGCTAAGTAAGGTATCATATAGGAAATGATGCCACAAACCCTAATAAAACATAATGATAGGTATTGGATGATATACCCAATGATTTCATATGAACAACTGAAACATATCAATATGTACAGTGTCATATACCTAATAATGCTATAAAAAGTATTAGGATGACATTATAGAGAGAGGATCACTACCCATGTTGTGTTTATCATGGTGATACAACAAACCACTACTAAAAAAGTCAATACAATAGGTGATACCACCCTGGCATCCCATAGGGATACACCGACTCTATTCAAGATTATAATGTATTGGGGAACAAAATCCTGTTATGAGAATGTAATACCACACTGTAACCTCCTAGGGATAGAAAAATGGAACCCACTACATTAATACTATTATATATGAAGCTAATAAAAGTGACCCACAAACATCACCTCATATCGTATCTCAGACCCTAAATCCATGTCCATAATAGAATAAAACCTGTACAGGTACATTGGATATCCTACTTGTGGGCTTCTATCAAATTATTGAAAAAAGATATGACTGAGGAAGATGTTTCCAAGGATAGTTTATGAAATATACCCATAGAACATGGTGGGTAATTTGAATCCTACCCCTAGATGTGTCTCCTATTAGTAATCAGTGTTTATTTGTGGATATACATCGAAAGTACCTATGTCACACAGTGTGAGACCTCATCTGATTTCCTAAGAATGTCTTCACCCATACACACATATCATGCCATGTAAACCCCTATAATGTATACCCTTGGTACATGGCGTGTCCAAGATACCAAACTACATAGTTGTTTACACATCTTGTTATCATGTTTGGCACCACATACCCATGTATGGAACCTCATGTACTTGTATTTGGCCATGTACATACACTCAACCATGTCCCTCGACATGGAAACACTTTCCATGTCCTCAATCCAATGGGTTGTGCTAACTATACAGTGGGAACCCTAAGTAAACAATGTGTAGACCCCAAATATCATATTCACTAAATGGGACGAATATACAACATGATCTCTTATAATGAAAATCCTCATATTCCATGGATGTGAACCCGGGGGGTATATTGTTGTACTTATTCTTAAATAAGATAATATATCATCAAAACACCCGCCAACACACCCTCAACTGAGCACCAGATAATGAAAATATTTATATCAATCCAATGCTAAAACCCCCATTCTCATATCAACCACGATCTCAGATTTCATAACCAATACTCTAATTAAGAGTTATACAACTTTTATAGAAAAAATATTCATCCGTGATAAAATATATTTAGTATTTTTAATATTTCTTCATTAAATCTATTTTATAACTAGAATTATATGCCTAATTGGAGCTTGTATTCTAAATTATTCCTATAAATATTCCAAATATTTACATAGAAAAACCAATGTCATTATAGAAGCTTAAACTGAGTGACTTCATAACTAAATTTCAATTTATTATGTTATTTCCCATATTAATTGATTGTGTTATTAAAAGATTAAAAAATTTTGAATGTTAAATTTATATATATTGTATTTCTACATGTATTTTGTGGATTTAAATTTGTCACACATAATTATTTCATTGATTAATTCTCACATCAATAGTATAATCATTATAAGAGATTTCTTCTAAATTTTTACTCCATTAAAACATATTTTGTAAAATGAACCTATTTAAGGAGGCACTAAATTTACTCTCTTATTTTCACCTCTTTGGTACTTGAATAATTCAAATAACCTTATGAATGAAAAACTCATCTTATTTATCTTTTGGACTGAGTATGTTTTTCTATCATGTCGATATTTTGAAAAATTATTTAACAAATGTATTTTTTATTTAAAAAATGACTTATCAAGAATATTTTATGTTATAAATAATTTTGTATCTAATTTTAAATTTAATATATTATTTCATTTAAATGAATAAAATTATGTTTGATAGATTACACGATAGGAAACACATATCTTAAATAAACCAAAAAATATTTTTATTTAAATATTAACATTATAACATAGTCTTTAAATTGGTGGAAATGAGTAGAATTAAGTGAGTAGTTAAATATATATATATATATATATATATAATGTTCCTAATAAATACAAATTTATTTATTAATTATTAAGAACACATTTCTCAATTTTCGGTAATGTAATTTTTTAATTCTTAAATACATTTTATTTAAAAACAATTTATATCTGTTTTCTATGAAAAATTTATAATTTATTTTAGGAACATATATGAATATTATTTTATAAAAATAATATCAATTATTATCTCATCATATAAAAATTATTTTAGGATGATTTGTTTTGAATTTTTTGAAATGAATGATTTTCCATTGAAAAGTGAAAATACAATTGTTTATCGAAACCATATTTTTTATTCAAAAATTCAAAAAGTTAATTTTTTTTAAAATGATTTCAATATAAAATAATTTATCTTCTATTATCATTAATCCACTAAATTTCACTTTAATTAGTTTAATGATTCAATTTTTTTATAAAATCACATTTTTACATAATATACATTTTTTCTCAAAATCATTTTTTATCACATTTTGCACAATTATATAAAAATTAATTTCTTCCATATGTATAAATAAATTTTGATAAAGTGGAATGTATTTTTATAATCACGAGTTTCAAATTTCGTAATTAAGACCATTTTATTTTTTGTGAATATGAATAGTAACCTTGGAAAACATTATCACCTTGATAAAGGGTAAATGTGGTTCATTTATGTTAAAACATACTGATATGGTCAAAATATTTCATATTAATTATTATTGGAGGCATATAATTCATTCCATATCTACTTGATATCATGTTTTATTTGTTTATTGGAAACTTTTCCATGAATATTACCTATATAATATTTAAATCAATGAATGTTACAAAATATCACTCTCTTAGTTTCAAATATATATAATGTGTTAATATAGGGAAAATATCAAGTTATGGATGAATATGAATAAAATATATTAATACTAATAAAAAATTTCATAATGGAAATTTATCTCCACTTTTTAGGTATTATATAATTACTTTAAATGCTTACAAAAATCTGACACAATATTTACTCAATTATTAAAAAAAATGTTTAAAAAATATAAAAACTAAATTTATTTGATTGAGGAATATTGTTAATTTTTTTTGGATAAATATGATGCATTAGTGGGGTTTTAAAATATTATATTAAAAAAAAATTCTTTGTGACGTTTGAATCAAATTAAATGAATACTTTAAATATTGTCATTAGTGATATTTTATAATATTAATATTTTCAAAAATAATCTCAAAATGATGAAAATGCTAAATTAGGATAGTGAAGATTATTTTTCAAAGGTTGGGACCGAAGCCTCAATTATTATTAAATCAAATAAAAGGCCTCTTTTAACTGGGTAGAGGGAGACCCATTACATAACCCGAAGGCCCAGTGGGTATTTAGCCCATTACATGGCCAGTAGGCCAAAAATTTTGACACAAATCCCATTATATGAATTGTAATGCTATAGTACCCACCTTCTAGAGTAACATACAATACCCTACCACCGCTACAATACCCTGCCACTATTATAGAGCCATCCATTGCTATAGTTTCACCGCTGCTAAAGTAACTGCGCCCAATGGGTTTTGAACCCCCATTTTTCTTGTAGGATTGCAAGATGCTTACCAGTATTCCAAACCCAAACTACATAGTGAAGATATTATATAGTCTATAATTTCTAATATTTTATATTAATGAGTCAATAGACAACTTAAATGTTAAATAATAAAGCTTTAAGAGTGAAAAAATCGTTTACCATATTTAATATTAAAAGTGGTAAACTAAGCGTTTAAAAAATTATTTTTAATAAAACACCACATAAACTTCTAAATGTTATATTTGTTGATATGAATTTTACTATATAATATATTTTCTTAAAATACTTGGAATTTTAGGGTTTTTTTGGCTAGAGAATGACTATATTATATTTTAATCATTCAATCAATTTCTAGAGTTCCCCTCCACTCACTTATAAAAGGCACCTCTCCATTAACTTCATCGCACTGCATTGAGCCACCTAAATTGACCATTACCTATAAAAATACTATCTAATCTTATTTATAAACATTATAGTGGTGATTTGTCCAAACGACCAACCCTTGAATGCTTAAGAGGATATCTGAAGGAATTCTTTCAATGATGAGGTAATAGCCTTAACCAATCACTTTCCTTTAACTTCTTCTTTACCTTCTTTGAAATCCATTGTATATATCACAAAATAATTAATTCATTATCCTAAATGCAATAAAATGTTATTATGACTATGGAATCACAATTAACCTTTCCTTTCTAGATCAAATACAAAGTCAATGTACCGCTCATGCGTACATATGGTTTATTGTCTCCATGTAGTGATACAATTCATTTTTCATCTCCATATTTTATGTATTGGTATTATGATATGTTAAATAATTATATATTATAATTATGAAAAAATTAGTACTCCGTAACTATAATATCACATCTAAATTATTACCTCCTAATTCATTGCATAACGATAACATTGTCTATGCATTTATTTGGACTACCGCCACCACGAAGAGATGTGATTTGTTTTACATTAACATTTTATGTGGATGGTAATAGGGCTATGTTTAGTGAATATATATGATATAATAATTATTCTGGAGAGTTGATTTATTATATACATGTCTTTATTTTAATCTGTTGAAAAATGAAACCAACATTAATGTGTATGTACGACCAACCATCTCCATGAACTATGAAATTAATTTGTCTATTTATATATTTAATGGATGCCGATAAATTTGTGTATAATCAATATATATTATATGTATATCATGACTAATTTTTATAAATTAAGTTACCATTATCAATGTAACATCCCCTATTATGGTACTCTCCGATTTAGAACAAAAAGGTTGGTAGCACACCTCAGCATACACCAGAGGCTACCGACTAGAATCAGGGGTCTAAAGAGTATTGTGGGGAGAGTATACCCCCAGGTATAAAGTGATGTATATGTAAAAAATAAACCATAAAAATTGGAGAAATTAATTTAAGGATGTATAGGAAGACAATAATATTTGGAAATTGAATAATGATATAAATAATACAAGAATAATGAACTGACATGTTGGAATGTAAGAAAATTTCATGCTACAAACAGTAAAAGTGAAATACATTCATCCTTAAATAAATAATCACAATTACCAAGGTCTTGAACCCCATGTCATTCCCACCTATAACCTCTAGACCACCAAGCAAGAAAACAATCAATTTAATGTTCCTCTTCCCATATCCAAACATGCATCCATCTAATATGCAAGAGTACGAAACAATGTCCCGAATAGGGTGTGATTATAGATTAGTTGGCCAACATCACCATGTGTAAACAAAAAATAATAATATGAAGTGTATGAAATAAATAGATAAATAGGTGTATTAATTAATTAAAAAATTGATGAAATTCAACAATAACATACTTCGACTACATGTCAGAATATCTTCGAGCATGTCATGAGACCATGTCAACCATAACCACATAACCATGGTAAAATAGCCCGCTTTTGTATACAGCCAAAATTTCTCAGAGCATGTCTTACGACAATGCTAACCACCACCATATCACTTGCTAAAACACAATACTGGAATAAATCTATGAATGTCTTTAGAATATTCTCAACACCACCATACTACCATGGTATCTTCACAACAATTTAGGTCAAATCACTGAAAGAATTAAGACATCTGGTTCAAATCCCTATATGCATTACAGCATGGGATAGGGAAGATCTCACTCTCTATAAGTATTATATCATGGTATTGGGCTGATCCCCCTCAATATAATCATTACATTATATATGTTTTCATGTTCTAGGGCCAAACCTGATATATAAGCATTTCAGCATCAAACACTTGTCCAGTCAAACAACCTAGATATCAAAATATCACATTATATATCTCAATGGTTAATTAAGAAAATTTTCATTTATCATTCATAAACAAAATTCAATTTATATGAAAAGTGATTAACAGTATTATCAATAATAAAAAACCCAAAACATAGGGTTTCAACATCAAGAAATCACATATGATCTCATGTGAAGCTAAACACACATTAAACCATTCTCTGATTCTATTATTTTCATGGTTTTATCACCCAATGGGTAGCCATAATATAGTTAATAATCTAATTGAAAACAAAGGACTCCAAGTAAATGACCCATTCATTATTTAATTGGTTTTCGAACACTCTACGTTGGTGCAATAACAATGATTAATAAACATGGAAATTATCAAAACATAGGGTTAAGATTTAAAACGCCTACCTTTAACTGAAGATCCAACAATGCTACCCACAGAAGGAACCCACGAGAAAAAAGGTGGAGATGAATTCCAAGAGAAAAATAGATAAAAATTGATCATGATCAAAACCAAAATTTCACCTGATCAAAATATTAAACTATAATAGTAAGAAAAAGCGAAGAGTGAAGGAAAAAATAAAAAAATTGCTTACCAAGGGTTTCTCAGTGAAACTAGGCATTCAGACGGGAATTTGAAACTCCATATGTTCCTAGAGGGTTAACATAGGTTAGGAGATGAAAAAATATAGAATATTTTAATGAAACTCAGTTGCACAACATAAATCAATAAAATATTTCATAGCATTACACGATTTGTGTCATAGTTACACATAGTGTAATTATTTTTAATGGGTTATGATGAAAAACTCACCACCTCATATTATTTTTATTAAAAACCCAAACATTATATGATGTTTAATACATTTATGTGGACGATAAATGTTCCACATAAGTATTATCATACCATTTTCCCATTTATGAAACCTCAACCACTTTAAAATCTTCTCAACATATTGATAAACCATGAAACACATAACCCATTTATAACTGGAATCCATTAATTCAGAGAAGCATACTTTCCCAAACATTAAATAATTTTCCCCAAAAAATGTTACCCATCTCCAAACAAGAATCAACCAGTAATGGTCAAATGAAAACTCCAGGAGGGACACACCTGGACAATGATTGGATCTTACAACCTCCCCACTACATAACAACTCACCCCCCATGTTTCTCTAAGTATCACTATGAGGTTGCAGTGAACAAGTTGAACCATTGTGTTCATATATCTGACTCCCTTTCCAAGGCCTCCTCCTAAAAATTCCAATGATGATACTACACTCTAACAAATGATATATCCTTACCCCAATGAAATTTCTCAGTAAAATCCAAAACCCATATCATATGCTCCTAAAAGGATGCATCAACCCAATGTTTGACATCTACTACTTCGATCACATGGGAAGGGTCTTTATTATATCTCCGTAGTTTTGATACATGGAAAGAGCAATACATTGAATTGTACCACTGTGTGATGGATAAATGGTATACCAATGGGCCAACCCTTACTTCTATCTCTCATTCCCTGACAAACACAAGTGCATGATTCCCCTGCTTCCAGATACAACATTTCCTCAACCTAGGAGATACCTGAAGAAAAAATGGATGTTTAACCTATAATTTTATAGGACATATCCAATGGATAGCATACAATTTATACCTACTATGTGTAGTCACCATCCACTATCGGATTGGATGAACATGCTCAGATGTCTCTTGCATGAGAATAGTCCAAACAAGTATTGACTCACCTAACTCTAGACAAAAATGAGGCAAACAACACAAAATTCAGTGAAAAGCCTCAAATGTTTCCATTTGGATCGTTGAATTGAATATATTATTATATGAAAACTCATTCAACACCATGTGTTTCTCCCATAAACCACTAATATCCAAAACATAGACTCATAACATATCCTCCAACACTAGAATAAACATCTTAGATAGACCACCAGCCTATAAATGATATGCTATTAAAAAAATAACATGTGATCATAGAGCCTTAAAAGTACCCTAATTCAGAGATTATGTGAAACAAGGATCCCTGTATGAAATGATACTCCTTGGAACAGCATGTAATCAAACCACCTCATCTATGTAAATACTTACAAAACATAAACTGTGATGATTTTTCTAATAGATAAAAATTGGGATACCATAGTCCTTAAGTCCATAAAAACCTATAATATATCATTCATATGGGTTTTCTTGGGTAATATAGTCAAAAATTACATTGTGAAATCATCTTATTTTTACTCAGCAATGGTAAAAGGCTGAAAAATCCCAGATTGCTTCTGATCCTTGACTTTCACCTACTGACAAGCGAAGCATCTATCTATGAATATTTCTACCTCCTTCTTCATTCTAGACCACTAGTACGTTCTATGTTGATTATGATACATATTTGTTAATAAATGATGCACCACCCATCATGAAGATTGAAACTCCATCACCATCTCTTTGTGTATGCCCATTGAATCCCAAAATCATCCACGAAAAAGAAGAGAATGTATACTACCGAGAAATTGACCTGGTGGTGTCCCCCCAAATATATTGTTTTTCCAAAAAGGATCATTTCAGATCAGAAAAATTATAGTTTTTAATCATGTCTAATAGTATGTGTATATTAGATGTCAAAGTTAGAGCTACTCATCCCTGAGACACCTAAATATCCAACAGAATGATTGCAAAAGGTAAATTATCCACAAATAATAAGAATACTTCCTTACTACCTCTATTATTTTATTTTCACTCAAATCATCTAAAATGATGTTTCCCTTTCCTAATGTATAATATAATTCACTGTTGAAAGACTGTAGAAACTCAACCCACATCCTCTGTCGATGGATCAAGTCCCACTAAGAAGAGATTCACATGATTCTCTTATTGTCTGTGTATACTAAAAACATATTTCCCACAAGATAGTGTCTCCAACATCTCATACAATGAAACACACTAGGTAACTCTTGGTAATGAGTAGGTAAATTACTATTATGCGGTATCACCTTCCTGGAGCCATAAAAAACAACTTGATCATCTTGTATTATAATTTCTCAATGTCTAAATATGGATGCATCACAACACGTGGAATATTATTTACATGGAATAAGTAATGTGAGTATAGGTGTTGAGATTATCCTACCATTCAGCTCCTCGAAAGATATCTCACAAAGCTATTACAATGATTCTAGAGCTGGGACATTCTCTAGGCCCACGAAAACTACTACATCTAAGATGAAAGGCCCCAATAAGTTCACTTTATTAATTACAGAATCTATATTTGGTTATCTTAGCATCAATTAGATTCTATCTTAATGTACTATAGATGATGTCACATTGTTTGGAATAATCTTCTACTAACTATGAGTACACTGAGATATCTTCGAGAAAACCAACCAAAAAATTGATTATGAAAGGGTGAAAGATCATATTCATTATGACCATGAATATATATGGCGCATTAGTCCACCCAAAAGTCATCACTACGAATTCATACAATCTATATCTTCTCATAAAAATAATCTGAGGTAGGTCTGATGATCTCACCCTAAATTGGTTGTAAACTAATCTCAAATCAGTCTTGGAGAAGTTCTTAGAACATATCATATGATCAAATATATCATCAATGAAAAATAGTGTATGTTGATTCCTGATCATCATATAGATCAACCTACAATAATCCACACATAATCATAAATAACCATCAACATTCTAGGTGAAGAGAACAGGAGAACCCTAGGAAAATGGAAACTATCGTATGAAGCAATTAGATTCTTGATCATCCATCTGATTTTTCAACCCATGAAGATCTTATGGCTTCATTCATTAAGGATGGATTGAAATTGTATCTACTCTCAGCACCAACTCAATAATTATCTCAATATAAAACTTCAACGGTAAGAAGTATAACTCATTATGAAAGGCATCCTAATAATATTCTAACAATAAAAGAAAATATTCCAACTTTATTCCATCATTATCTACAGAATGAATAACTATATGAGTCCTGGGACAATATAATCAATACTGAATTGGTCATGCATGACCAGTATGAAGACCCAACTTACCTTGATGAAAATAACTCCCACCATCTAGGATTAAAAAGGAAACTCTCCTCCTATAATATTCCATATTATCATAGTATAGAAATTGACAATCAATATAAAGAATAAAGTGTAAACCTATAATTTATATCAGAGATGGTTCCCAAAATAAATGGTAACCACATATCCAGTGATAAAAAACCATGAAACATTTGATATACTCTGACCACACACCCCATGGTGTATCGATAGTAAAATAACCATCCAATATTTTTCATATCCAAGCCCAACCCATTTTCAAAATGTGGTGATATAAAATATTAAAATTATCATGTATCAAAAAAACACGAGATATGGAAGATGATAAAAGAATCATACCTCTGTCAGTAGATGATATTTCATTCACAATAGCCAGATTAGTCTTCAAAACATACATCTAACATTTCCCTCTTCCCTAAGTTCCAGTCTTAATACCTTGAGATATTTCCCTTTATTGGTACTATGTCTCAAGAACTGGGGTTTTATATCCCCAACCTTGGCCTGGATGACCAGTGGAATTCTAGTTACCAGCCTGTTGAGGGGTGCCTGAGCCCCATCCCAACTCAAGTGCCTGTCCTGATTCCCATCCACTGGTATTTTGTATAGGGATCACTTAGAACCTATTAATATGACCCAAGCTTCCACATTTATGACACTCAAATACATGGTAAGTACACTACAAGAACTTATGGATAAACATTCTACACTGATATCGCTGAAACGGAACACCTCTTAGAGATGGTTGTCTACATCCCTAACTACTCTTACCATTACTAAATTTGTTTAAATTATTGTAGAGGTGAATATTTATACTCAAATAAGATCTCCTAGAAAGACCTACTGAAATAGCCAAACCTCTTCTCATAGCTTCTCTCGGATTTCATTGCGTGATGAGTTCATGGTCCATCATGTCCTCAAATATGATCATGATTTTTTTAACCTTTGACCTAATCTCATAGAAAAGACTTCCCTCGTGTGTTAGATACTTGAACTCCTAATCTTTTTCACCCCTCAAAATATCAGGAGAGAAATGGATCGGGATTTTTTTTCAGTTCCTTCCATGATAGATCATCCTACTGCCCAGATTCATCATGAATATACCACCAATTCTTGGAGGGTCCATGAATGATATACGTAGCAAGCTTCACCATCATATCTTTGGGTGCCTCAATATGCATGATGATATTATGGATTTACTCAATCTTGAAGAAGGATACCTGGTTTCCCCCTTCTAAATCAAATATTCAAGGATTCTAAAGTTGAAACTCTCTTTTTAACTTAGAAATATAAGGAATGGTATGAACCGTCTCCCTTTCCTTGGATCACATTAACAATAGGTAGCTTTCATGATGCTAAATATCCATATTATACATAAGAACTATGGGAATATTAGGTTATCTATGTTAGGATCATTTTTATTTATACTATCTTGATTCTCAAGTCGAATATAAAGAGGATGCATTTTCTCTACAAGAAAAACATACACCTTATAGAATTGGACAGATACAATGTCTAACTTAATAGGTGACTAAAACATAGGACCACTAACTCACGGTCTCTCTAAACATGGCTTACAAGTGTTTTATAATTACATGTGTATTCATTTCAATCATCTAGTGAAATAGATGTTTTATATCATAGTTGAACATGCTAGTATATACAACATGAAATAATACATATGCCCTTATCATGAATAATGGATGGAAATATATCACAATGTACTTATTATGATTCATGTATTCTTATATCCCGTCATTCCGGGCCATGGGTACAAATCTCCAGAATCTATAATATAATAAATCAATAACCTCATACAACATGTGAATCACCCAAGGTGAAATACCATGAACAGTAATAAGCATATATCACAAATAGAAATCCCATCCCTAAGCACTCATATTTTCCCATGTACATGGGTTATCTGCTCAGATACATAAGCTCATTACCATGTACCAACACATCCTTTTCTCCATTCTACATTTCCCAAATAGTAAAGCATAGTAAAAAAAATATCTATTTGATACATCATTATAATGTCTCCAATCCGTCAGTATTTTATTTGGCCCAATGTGATTGTTATGAGATCTCAAGTGCACCTCCCCATACACGAGAGGTTGCCGACTTCTAGCGGTGGTGTGAGGTTTATAGTGGAGAGACTATACCCCCTATTATGAAGTTTCATAGCAGTATAAAATAATCCAAAAACAAATGAAATCAATGAGTAGGAGAAGACAAAAACATAATACCACAGAATAATTCAATAAATAATAATAGAAGAATGGAGTGACATGTTGAAATTTATTTATATTTAATGATAGACACAATACAAATTAAAGACTAGTAGAATCAAGTAAATACCGAAAATTCCCTAAATCCTGAACCCCATGTCAGTCCCACCTCCACAATCCAGCCTATCCAGTATGAAAACAATCAACAACAAGGTATTTTTCCCTTGTCTAAACCTGCATCCACATAATCTCATCGGGTACCAATTGATGGCCAAAATAGGATGTGATTATAACTCAGTAGGTAAACATCACTATGTCTAAGATAACTAGTATAATAATAAGATTATGTAATAAAGGATAAAATCGGTGTATAAACTAATTTAATAATTAATAAAATGCAACAACCTACTTCGGCTCCATGAAATAATGTCTCTGATAAATTCTAATGACCATGTAAACCATAACCATATAAACATAGTAAAATAGTATTCTTAGGTTCCATGCCACAATATCTCTTAGAATGTATTACGACCATTCCGACCACCACCATATAACCTTGGTAAAATAACTTTCTTTGGTACTATGTAGGAATATCATTGAGCTTATATTATGACCATGCCAAACACCACCATAAAACTGTTGTACAGTTACAACAATCTGGGTCAAATACCTATATGAATTATGGCATCCATGTCAAATCCCTATAAATATTACAATATGTTATAGGGTGGATCCTACTCTCTATAATCATTATAGTGTGGGACTAGGTAGATCTCACTTAGTATCAGCATTACAGCATATATGTGTGCATCTTCTAGGGCCGAGACTGATTTATAAGCATGTTAACATGAAACATAAGTCCTATAATACATCAGGGATATCAAAAGATCAATCCATATATCTCAATGTTAAATTATTAAAATTAAAATTTCTCATTCATATATAACATGAAATTTAAAATACAATTGATTAAAAATTATTTAAATAAAAAATATTCTACAAATTAGGGATTATTAATCGATAAATTACATTGTATAACAAGCCATTATAAGAACACATTAATCCATTATATAATTAATTTATTTTCATGGTTTTCTCACCCAAACAGGTAGCCATAATATTGGTCTGATTCTAATTGAAAACAAAAGAATTTAAGTAAAAATAACAATCATAGTTAATCGGTTTGGGAGAACACTATGTTGGCCGAATAAAAATATTGAATAAATAATGAAATTATCAAAATATATAATTAATATTTAGACCCCAACCTTTAACTGATTATCCAAAAAGGCTTCCAATGGAAAAATCCCATGAGGAAAAACTTGAGGATGAACACCAAGAGAAACCATGATCAGAACTGATCAAGGTAAAAAATAACAACGCACATGGTAAAAGTATTACACCATGATGGTTGAAAGGAGAAGGGAGATAATGGAAAAATAACCAAAAAGGTTAACCATGGATTGATCACACAAAAAAGACATATGAAAGGGAATTTGACACTCTAAATTGGTCAAGAGGGTTTCCCTAGGACTAGAGGAGAAGAGCTATAGTGAATGAAAATAAAAATTAGCCACCCCACATAATTTATGAGTATGGTTATATAATATATTTATAATAATTCTATAATTATTATATTAGAGGTTTTAGCACATATGAAAGATTCCCGACCAGATATAAGGATTTATTTTAGAATCTCATCGATATGCAAGATTAATTATGTTTAAGTATTCACTAGGGTAATTATTTAATATTTATATTATGAACTAATTTTTTCATCCCACTTTATTATTTCTAAAAATTAAATATTTTTCTTTCTTTTTCCTCCATTTATATACTAAATAAATATAAATATAGTTTTTAAGGAAAATAAACTTTTTTCTACTTAGTAGGGAATAATTTTATTCCATATCCACATATAAATAATATTTTCAATATTATAAAATGATTTATAAAATAAATTTTACACATTTTTTATATTTAAAAAATGGGTTTATAAGGTATATTCCTTTTATTTTACAAACAATTTACTTTTTAAATTTTCCTATAAAAATTAAAAGGGAATGTTTTATTAAATTATATTGAATGAATGGAACAACCCATCATAAAGAATTCTTAATGTTTTGGATATTACATTTTAATATTTCCATGATTATTTTCAATGAAAATGTACTTAATTGTTTTATAGAAATGTTAAATTTTAAAAATTGATTTTTGAAGTTAAAAGGGTATTTTCCTCAAGAATATTTTTACTGAAAATTTATGGAAAATATATTATTTAACAAACAGCAACCATTATTTTACTTATGATACAATAGGGATAAGTTGTAATGTTAATATCCTCATTATTCTTCCAGATGGTTTATGAACTGTTTGAGATGGGATATACTATTTTGATACCATTTTCTATATTACTCTACGATGGTTTATGATTATATTTATTGATTGTAGAATGTATAAAAAATTTATTCTAGTTTTTCAATTTGAATTTTTACATTGATAATTTTTTACCCATTTCATATGATGAATGTGTTACAATTATTAAGGGATGGATATGTTTTACAATAGTCCCTCAATGAATTAGTAGATCTTGTAAACAAACTGGCATGTTTTTTAGGACATACCCATTTATATAAGATGTTTTGAAAGGAGGCCTGGAAGGTAAATTTATGATGTCCAGAATTATGAATACTCTCATTATTAGATTATTTATTGCTGTTAGTGTGATTACTTTTTTTATTTATGACATCCATTGATAAGATTTAAGTGGATGTGGATATCTATATGAAACTATTTGATCATCATTTACTCCAATGATATTATTCTTCATGCTCATGTTATTAATTAAATAGAATGTGTATTTAGATATTTACCATTCCAAAATAATTATGGTATATTTATTCATGATATATTCCACTATACTCATACCCTTATCGAGCATCTGATCTCACCCCTATCTTGTATTTTCTTTCTCTTGGATTTAATGAAGTGTATTATGATTGACATTTATGGACATGCTAAAAGTAATGATAATGTTCTTAATGAAAAAATATTTTGTATTAGATGTATTCTAATGTAATGTAATTTTCATGTATGTTTCTTTTTTTTCCAACACTACTAATCAATTCACCTATTTGGGATGTGAACACTTGTAACTAATTTAATTTTAAAAACTAACCACCTGCCCTGGGATATAGGTATTGCAATATTTATAGTTAGTATCAGAGTAAGCTTATTAGAAACCTTAGTAAATGGATTTAGGAAAATATATATTAGAGATCATAACTCTATAATATAATTTTATTATATTCCAAATGAAACCAAACTTATGATTTACCAGTTAGTTATAAATATATATTATAAACTTATGTCAAGTGTTTCACTAGTCTTGAAATCATACATTATGATTCATAATGTTATGATCTAATCTAGTGTATGTAATTTTTTTAAATGGATCCCAATAGAAGGAATGGAAATCATATTAATGCACATAATCCATGTAGGGATTTCCCTCCTGGTTAAGATAATGAATGTGGAGCTACAGATATATCTAGGGAAAAAAATTATAAAGATTTTGTAAAAGATTACTCAGCTTGTGACCAACATAAAATACATATATGATAATCTGATCCAAATTGAAATGTATCAATTTTTACCACTTCATGAACCAAAAAAATATTTCATTAAATGAGAATATAAATTCTTTTATAGGTAACCAATGGATAATTTATTCAAAGAAGTCATTTCCATATTTGGGAAATAATAAAATAGAGAAGGTTGTCATGGAAGTTTATCATCTCTCAGGGATTGTAGATCGATGGTGGCAATTGAATAAAAACACTAAAGATGAAGATGAAATAGAAATCATAGAATGATTGTATTTTATGGATATTTTCCTATTAAAATATTTTCATTGAGAACAACGTTTGGATATGGAGAGATAATTATTGAGTCTAACACAAAAGGAAAAGGAAAATGTTGTGATGTATAAACCCAAATTTGTAATATTATCAAGGATTGATGAAAACTATCTGTGATATTGATTGAATAAGATTGATCATTTATTTTATGGGACTAATAAAATCCTATAAGGAGAAATAGTCATGCAAATATACTCAGCATATCAGGATATATTATCTCGTGCTATAAAGATAGAAAAATAATTCTCCAAGTATTATTAATCTAAACAAAATAAAGATAATAATATGATGTGAGCGGAAAAAATGGGAAACATGAAGAAGATAAAGAAGGATTTTCCCACATGTGATAATTATGGAACAAAACAACCTGGTACATTCTCTAAGGGAATGTTAGTTTTCTTAAATTTTAGAGAAAAAAGAGATTAAGTTCCAGAATTTAAGGTTATGATAATAACATCTAATTTTGAATGATTCAAATGTAAATACATGGGTCACTACTAGATGAATTCCCCAAGCATCAATGGAAAATGTCTTAGATGAAAATAAAGGATAAAGTCCAATATAATGTTATTACTACTTCCAAAGTGCGATGATTAAAGTTCTTCTTTATTTAGATTCATGATTTATATAATAAAAATATTTTATCAATGATGTTCTAGTTATAATAATCATTAAATGTATAAGGATTCTACCAAAATAAATTTTTTTTATATATCTGAAGTATGTGTTGAGTTGTGGTGGTAACTATGAAAATTGATTTAGTGGTAAGGTGATATTTTAAAAAATACTTTAATAAGGGAAAGATAACCCTTAATATTTTACTCATGTTGAATATTATTTAGTTGTGATATTATTGGTGGCCTTGAAAATGGTCAATTAATAGATGATAAAGTAATTTATTATGTGATTTTTTTTAATTTATAAAATATACTTTATAAAATATATTTTATTTTTATAATGAAAATAGAGTTAATTTTTCTAATCTAGTATGATTTCATTAAGGATATATAATATTTACCATGATTTAGGAAAATGTACGATAATGTTATTCACATATTCGGTATGTGAAAATTAAGAGATAGTGTATGGATTAATTTTAATTTAATTTTATTTTTTTCTGACATATTTTTGAAGGGTTTTAATTTTAACCATTTATGGAAATGAATTAGCTAAATTTGTGTGCTACTATTGAGGTTATAGATATCAATGTAATTTTAGATAAATTATACTAACCATTTTAATTTTGGAAAATATATAGGGGCATTAAGAATTAATTTTCATTCTTTTTTGGGTCTTATGATTCATTTGTGTTAATTTTAGTGCTTTAGGAAAGAAAAATTCATCACGAATACACATATTTTGAAGCAATAAATTTGATTTTAGTGAAAAATGGTTAAAGGATAAAATTAAACATTAAAAGTAAGTATATTTCATTATTTTATTACCCCATATGGTAAATTAATTTATAATATATAAGAAATAGATATTGAATCAAAAAAATTAACTAATTAGAATCATTTTTGATGAATCAATGGTATTTTCACATATAATAAATTAATATTTATCAGTACTTGGGGGTTAAAGTTATCTTAAATATATATATTTCCACTTAAAATTAATGTTATCCAATTTAAATGTCTAGTTTTTTGATGACGTTAATATTTCCCTTTCCCTCTTTTTGAGAGGAAGTTTCATTAATACATTTTATGATGTTATTTTTTCAAAATGTAAATTGAATAGGTAAATCCATGATTATTGAATAGAATTTAAAATTGTGTGGGTAAAATATATTGAGGTTGGGGGGATTGTATAATTCAATACCATGATATATTTAATATTATAAACTAATGTTTGATAGCATACACAACACTCAAAACTAAGCTTAAACAAAACACAAAATATTATCACTTAAATATGACCATTATAATTAGTAATTGAATTGAATTGTATTAATAATATTAACTGAATTATTATATATATTTAAAAGACCTAATAAATATATATTGACTGATTAATTATTACTAAATACAAACGTAATTTTCAGTAAATTTATTTTCATCTTGAGGAACAAGTTTTCTTACAAAATGATTTCGATTTCAATTGGTGATAAAATGTTATAATTATTTTAATTAAATTTTATAAATTTTATTTTATAAAAATAATATGAATTTTAAAATCATTATATCAAAATTATATTGAGGTTTAATTTTTAAAATTGTCTAAAATGATTGATTTTCTGATGAATTGTGGAAAATAATAATTTTTATTGAAAATTGTATGTTCTATTCAAGAATGTAAAAAAATTAATTTTAATTTAAAATGATATCAAACCAAAATATTATCAATTATAATTTTAATAATATATTTATGTTAATTATAATTTATTTAATTATATAACTTAGAATAAAAGTATTTTTATACTTAAAAATGTATTTTTTTGAAAAAATTGTCCTTCATCGTGTTTCTTATATTTATTGTCAAATTAATTTTCTATACATATTGAAAATCAATTTGATAAAATTGATTTCATATTTTTAAATTTGATGTTTATAATTTATAAATTGGACCTTTTTTTTGTCCAAACGGAAACATAACTTTGGTAAAATTTATCTTCTCCGTAAAGGGTAAATTGGGATAATCTTTGTTGAAACGAATTGATAAGGTAAAAATATTTCATCTTAAATATTATTAATTAAAGTTAATTTTACCCTTATAACCTAATTTCAATGCTATATATATTTTGTGTACACATTTCTATGAAAATGACCAATATAATATTTAAATCAAGGAATGTTACAAAATTTCACTCACTTTGTTTTAAATATCAATTTTGTATTCATACAGGGAAACAATGTTATGAGTAAATGTAATTATAAATTTTTGGATACTGAAATTATTTTCCTAATTAAAATTTATTTATAATTTTTCAGTATTATAAACCTACATTAAATGCTTACACAACACCGACACAATATTAATTCAATTATTGGGAAAATAAAATAAATTATCTAAAAAAATTAAAGTATTATAATATGAGGGAGTTATAATGTTACTCATATTTTTTCTATAAATATGAAATATTAGTGTTTCTTAAAGTATTACATTCAAATTAAACCTTTTTATTAATTTCTGTTACATTAAATTAAATGAATATTTTTAAAATTGAAAATAATGATTTTTTTTTCAAATTAATATTTTATTAAATTATTTAAAAATCATAAAAACAAGAATTAGGACAACAGGGAAAATATATGGTCTAAATTTTCTTATATTTTCTATTTATAATTCCATATTTACCTTTTATGAAAAAAAAATTATTTCTTAATAGTCTAAAAATAGGATTCAACAGTTAATGTTAAGATAGGTTAACTAAGGGGTTAAACCATAATATATTGTTTAAAAAAACATAAACCTATAAAAAATTATATGAAATAATTTTGACAAAATAATATCTTATCTTGAAATAAATATTCTCTTGGACGAAATTGGGCTACAAAATGACTTTATTACATTTCAATATTTTCATAAATTCCAAGAGTGCACCTCTCCTCACATATAAATGGGTGCCTCTCTATTCACTTATTCCCAAAACTCTCATATTTAAAAATCAACCATTACCTTGAAAACCCACTTATAAAAATAATTATAAACATTATATAGGTTCATGTTTTCTCAAAATACAATCCCTAGAATCCTAAAGAGGAGATCTAAAGGATTTCTTTCAATGAAGAGGTAACTGCTTTAACCGATCACATTCTTTTTTTACTTCTTCTTTACCTACTATGAGTATATTGTTTTCATCGTAATTTTTTTGGTATTTGTAATATAATTTTTTTTTTATTTTTATGAAACCACCATTATCTGTCATATTGTCATCATATATAATGTGAAACTATCGCGTGTTCATACGTATGACTTACTGTCTCCACATTGCTATAAAATTAATTTTTCATCACCATATATTTAGGATGTGTATTATGATAAGTTCTATATTTATATATTAAACTTATGAAATAATTATACTTCTATAATTATAATAACTCATTTACCTTATTGCCTTCATATCCATCAGAAAATGATAACGTTGCTCGTTTGTGCTTATGGACTATAACATCCACGAAGTGATGCGATTTTTTTTCATTTTTAATTTTCTTGGATAGTAATAATGATATGTTTAATGAAAAAATATGACATATATTATAACGACCCATACATTACATACATAGTTATTAATTCAAAATTTAAGCATACTTATTACAACATATAACAAAACCATGAAAGGACCGTATAGGTATAGTGTCTTTAGAAACTGGGAAACATAAACAACTGGTTCATAAAGCGTCTACATTGTCTCATTTATTTCATCATATCTGTAGTCCCTTTTGGAATATCTTACTTAATAAGCTTCTTCCTGACTTGGGGAAAGAAAACATGCAAAAGGGTGAGCTCAAATGCTTAGTAAGGGTAAACAAAAGAAATATCAATCACATCATATTAATAAGAACATAACATTTTGGAAATCATAACCTGCAAAAGAGAGCATAATTTCATAACATGGGATAAATCATAGTAGTGAAATGAAATCCAAATAATCATAACATAAAACATGAAACTTGGTTTCAAACACACATAATCATAGAGAATCATTTATTGTTAGTCAAGACTCGTTCCCAAGACTATCTTAGTGGACAAAGTCCATTTCTGAACCGAGTTCACTCCTCGTTTCAGTCCTGTTACACTGAACCGGTTTAACCTTCCATTCCAGCCATGTCTATCTCATGTGATATAAAATCATTACCCAATTAATTGGAAGGAGATATAGGTCCCACCCATCTCATAATAATACCATTCTTATGTGTGCCACAAAATCATAAACCATAAATCATATCATAACCCGTGTAATAAAAATGGGAATCTTAAACATCGTGACATCATAAAACAATTAATATAATATAAAGGAATTAATAAAAATAATTCCATCATAACATAATAAAATCAATTTAATAATTGGGATAGAAACATAACCCTTTATTATCTTAGATGGAAAATAATTTTGATAAAACACTTGAACTCAATTCTTGAAGAAAATATCTTATCTACTTCAAAAACACTTTCCCATTATTAACATGTCATACAATTATAAACATAAGAGAAGTTGATTAAAAATAAACTTGAAAACTTGTAAGGGAATCTTCTTGGAAATAATGTTTTAAAAATCCATTCACGTCGTATAAGTAAAAAGAAAACAGTCTTCTCGTACTTTTGTCCGAAAAGTCAAAAAGTACCTCGTACAAAACACAACAAAAGATTCCTTTCATATCTTTTAAAAAAACTCACCAAAGTGTAAAATTGTATATAAACTATTTTAGAAGGATATAAATATTACATATTGAGGAAACATGTATTTGGAAGATAAAATATACCCCAGTAAATTCCAAAGTATAAACAATCTCGGATAAAAATGAGATTGTGATATTTCTCTTACCTTAGGTCCAATTTGCTTCGTAAGTGTCTGAACCTCTTTTATAATGATTTAAATAATGTTATTGACTTATTCCAGAATCATACTTATTGTTATGATATCATATATTGTCATATTCTTAGCTTCTTATTAGTATTATTTCATTACTACTTGTTATTCGGGTGTTTCTTACTTTTTGTTCTTATGCGTGTTTGTCGAATAAATTCTTATTTTTCACTTTAGGTTATATATACCTCATTTCCAGAATATTATTAATGTAATATATATCATATTCATTAATTCAATTCATTTATATAAACATTATTCGATGAATATCATGTATAACGAATCGCACAACATTGTGGGGACGGTATTCCGTACATACGCACGAGCGATGATATCGTTCCCAGGATCGTGGAATTGTATTGGAGTGTATGTATTCTATTTCAGAATAAATAACAATTTATAATAATCATATATATTCATTAATTTCACCCTTATACCCATCCAAGTAAGGTGGTGGTGGAAAATAGATTACACCACGGCGTGGAGACGGTATTCCGTACGTACGCACACGCGGTGATTTCATTTTCCGTAGGATGGATAAGAGGTGAAATAGGGTTGTTTCATATTTATAATAACATATCAGTATATGAGTTATACTTAATTGATTACCTAATAATGAAACAACTAATGAAGAGGGAGTAGAAGAATAATGGAACTTGAAGAAAACGGAGAATGTATTACCTCTTTCTCAAAGTGCCTCCTTTAAACTTTCTCTTAAGGCACTAGAGTTGGTCTTTTGATAAGACCAGTACCTCTAGTAGGTTTATAAGAAAGTGGGGAAGTGAAATGGGCAGGTGTTGGCCGATCTTGAAGGCTCAAATTGGTTTGAGGAAGAGAGGGAGGAGGTGCCCTTTTATAAGGGAGGAGAGGGGCACCTTTGGAAATATAAGAAATATTAGTTTATATTAAATCCCAACCCCACATAAAAAATTCCAAAATGACTCATATCCAAATATTAGACGAGATAGAGTTGTAATCACATCAACCAATAAAATTTAGACATGTTAGGAATTTAATTTAAACATTATCAACTTGATTTGTCTTTATTTATCAATTTAATTTTATTTGTGGTAATAATATTCTAAATTTTAAATTATTATAAATAATTACATATGTGTTGTGAATTTTCCATACTTTGACACATTATAACATTTTCGACCATATAAATTTTAATTTATAATTTTTAAATATTTTAGTTATTTTTAAACAATTTTATAATATGTTATTTTTATAAAATAACAATAGTGTCAATTTTGACACTTTTCATTTATGTGAATTTAAATAAAATATATACAGAAGATATGTTCGAACTAAAAGCTTTACTAGATCCATAAAATGACATATTTATCTAGAAAATTAGTGGAGCACATTAAATAGTTAATATAATATATATTTTATTATTTTTAAAACCATTTATTTGATATTTTAATTAATAAAATAATTTCAACATCACTATTGTGTCGTAATTAATGATAATTATTTAATCCCTAAAAATTTTAAATAAATTTCTATGATATCGATAATTGTATTAGATTTCTGGAGACTATTCAGTTTCGAAGATTCATGAAGTTTATCACTAAATAAAAATTATTATACTTATAAGATTTAAGAAATTGACATGTTGTCACATTCTTTGGTTTTAATAATAATTAGATTATTTTCCTGGAGAAAAGTACATTAAATGAATATAATCCAACCCTTAAGTGATATGGGTCTACTTTTAGTCATCCAATATGATTTTGGCAGGATTTAGGGTAATTTTATAATATTATATTTACCCTTAATTACCCGATTTACCTTTAACTATGGTAAATAAAATTTACCGTAGTTACTATTCATAATGCCCAAAAATCAAAAGTAGCCTATTAACATAATTTGGACCATATTATTCTGAATATGGAATCCATTTTTTGAAATTCAAAACATATAAGTTGCAGGAATTAATTTAAAATAAATCCCATTGTTACGAAAACGGGTTTTAGAAGTTAAAACATTTCCAAAGATTGAAATGTTTTACCTATCAATTCAATGTGAAATTAATGCTAATGGCATACATTATATTAAATGGTAAAAATATATTCTATTTATAATTTAAAACCATTCAATATTATAATTTATCCATAAAAATTATCTCAATGAAAAAAGTTGTTTTTAATTAAAAATTAGCGTATTTTTACTATTCATCAAAATATGAAAGTTATCAAAAAAATATCAAAAATTTATCCAAAGTAAATTTTTATACCCTGATTCCAAATAAGAATTTTATTTTTTCAAATTGAACTTATAAACATGTCAAAAACTAGATTTAATGTGGGTGCGCCATCAAAAGGTGGCAAAACTGTATTTTTTGAAAAATATTTCTTTTATCCAAAAAAAACTGATTTTTCTTTTATACCTCATTATAGAAAATGTATATGTTGAATTAAAATGTTATAAAATTCAAAATTCAGTTATTACTATTCATAACGGCTAGTTTTAATAATATTTTAATAGCATATCTTTGTTTAGTAATACTCGGTATTGCGTACGATGCAAGCTATCGAGGAGGGCCGCAGTTGCGTGTAAAGAGAGCCAAGCTAGTGTTGTGTGTAGTGAAAGATTCCTTTGATGGTTTATATAACATAAAAACAAAATATTTCTCATAAAAGTCTCGGGTGTTACATTCTACCCCCCTTAAAATGAATTTCTCCCTCGAAATTCGTCACTTTGTAACAAACAGATGAGGATACCTCTCCCTCATCATATCTTCAATCTCCCATGTAGCTTCTTCTAATTGGTGGTTCCTCCATAAAACTTTCACCAAGCAAGTGGTCTTGTTTTGTAGGGCTTTTTTGCTACGATCCAGAATCTCTATCGATTGTTCTTCATAAGAAAGATCTTGCTCCAGCGTTACAACTTCTGAGCTAAGTACATGTGAAGGATCAGGTATGTACTTTCTCAGAAGAGATACATGGAACACATCGTGTACTTGAGAGAGATTCGGTGGAAGTGCCAATCGTTAAGCTTCTTTCCCAACACGATCTAGTATTTCAAAAGGACCGATATATCTAGGGCTCAACTTCCCCTTCTTTCGAAATCTCATGACCCTCTTCCAGGGAGATATTTGTAAGAACACTTTATCACCCACTTCAAACTCTAGGTCTTTTCTTTGGTTGTCGGCATAACTTTTCTATCGACTCTGAGATTCTCTTATGTGTTGTTGAATAGATCTGGCCTTTTCTGCCATTTCATCAACGAGATCAGGTCCTAATAGCTTTATCTCCCCAACTTCATCCCAGCAAGTTGGAGTCCTGCATTTATTTCCATATAGAGCTGCATAAGGAGCCATCTGAATACTGGAGTGAAAGCTATTATTATAAGAAAATTCTACCAAAGGTAGGTGTTGATCCCAACCACCTTTGAAATCTATAGAGAAACCTCTCAACATATTATATAGAGTTTGAATTGTTCTCTCAGACTGACCGTCTATCTGAGGATGATAAGCAGTGCTGAAACTCAACTCTATATCCAAAGTATGCTGAGGAGTTCGCTAGAACTTCGAGGTAAATCTCGGATCCTGATCAGATATAATAGAAAGTGGTACTCCATGAAATCTTACCACTTCCTTTACATAAATCATGGAAAGATGATCCAGAGAGAAATCCTCTCTAATAGTAATGAAGTGTGAAGACATTGTAAAATGATCAACTATGACCCAGACAACATTATTGCCTTTTGATGTTTTAAGAAGTCCCGTGACAAAGTCCATAGTGATGTTTTCCCATTTCCATTCAGGTATGGGTAATGGTTGTAACATCCCCTTAGATTTCTATCTCTCATCTTTAACTTTCTGAAAAACCAATCATTGAGAGACATATTCAGCAACATCTCTTTTCATTCCATCCCACCAGAAGCACTCTTTCATGTCCATGTACATCTTCGTGCTTCCAGGATGAATAGTGAATGAAGAACTATGAGCCTCATCCAACAGCTCCTTCTTTAATTCGGGGATGGGAGGAACACAAACCTGATTCTTGAACTTTACTATCCTATCACAATCAAGGTTGAATTCAGGAACATTTCTCACCTTCTTTTGTAACTCTACATCTTCTTTATGTGCCTCTTTAATCTTCACATGTATAGATGGTTGAACATTCATTTGATAAAGATACGATTTTCCCCTTCCATTATAATTCCAAGATCCATCCTTTGTAAATCCATAAATATAGGATCTTTTGTGATCATCATCATGGATAAATTGGCATGGTCTTTTCGACTTAATGCATCTGCCACCTTGTTTGCTTTCCCAGGGTGGTAATGAATTGAGCAGTCGTAATCCTTAATCAGTTCCAACAATCTTCTTTGGCGCATATTCAGCTCCTTTTTTGTGAAAATATACTTTAAACTTTTATGATCAGTATAAATATCACACCTTTCACCATAAAGGTAATGCCCCCAAATATTTAATGCAAAGATTAACGCAGCTAACTCCGAATCATGAGTTGGGTAATTTTTCTCATGGATTTTCAACTGTCGTGAGGCATAAGCTATTACCATATCATTTTTCATGAGAACACATCCCAGTACCTTCTTGGATGCATCACTATAGATCAAAAACCTTTCTCCACTACAAGGAAGTGTGAGTACAGGTGCACTGGATAACATTCTTTTCAACTCCTTGAAATTCTCTTCACATTCATCCATCCACACGAACATAACTCTTTTTCGAGTCAACCTGGTGAGTGGATTAGATAATCATGAAAAATATTTCACAAAACGTCGATTATATCCAGCCAAACCAAGAAAACTTCGGATCTCAGTTACTGTTGTTGGTCTCGACCATCTTTCGATAACCTCTGTTTTTGCTGGATCCATATATATCCCCTCTTTTGAGATTATGTGACCCAAAATTGAAACTTTTTGAAGCCAAAATTCACACTTGGTAAATTTGGCATAAAGCATCTCCTTTCTCAGGGTCTTCAATATAATTCTCAAGTGATCTCCATGTTCTTCCTTGCTCTTTGTATAGATAAGAATATCGTCTATCAAGACTACCACAAATTGATCATGGTAGTCTCTAAAGACTATATTCATCAGATCCATGAAGATAGAAGGGGCATTAGTAAGACCAAATGGCATCACTATAAATTCATAGTGTCCATACCTTGTATGGAAATCCGTCTTTGGTATATCCTTCCTTTTGACCCTTAATTGGTGATACCCTGAACGAAGATCAATCTTGGAAAAGTATTGAGCTCCGCGTAGTTGGTCAAAGAAGCCATCAATGCCTGGGAGAGGATATTTGTTCTTGATAGTGATCTTGTTAAGTTCTCGATAATCAATGCAGAGTCTCATTGATCCATCTTTCTTCTTAACAAACAGAACATGTGCTCCCCAAGGTGATGCACTAGGGAATATGAATCCCTTATCCAGATTCTCTTGGAGTTGCTTCTTCAATTCATGCAACTCAATTGGGGCCATTCTATAAGGTGTCTTTGAAATAGGCAAAGCACGCGGTACGAGTTCTATTGAAAAATCAACTTCACGATTTGGTGGAAGACCTGGCAATTCCTCCGGAACGACATCATCAAACTCCCGTACAATGGGCATATTATTAATCGCAAGTTTCTCACCAACCATTTGAGATAAATAACCTTCATTCAGTGGAATCAAGACCCATAAGATGGAAGAAATTTCCATTGGAAGGTTATGTTCATCCTTGCATTGATAGATGATCATAGATTGATCTAGAATATGAAATGTGACTTCCCTTCTTTGGCAATTGATATGAGCTCCATATAGAGAAAGCCAATCCATGCCAAGAATCACATCAAATTCCACTATAGGATAGATCACAAGATTTCCAGGAAGCACTTTCCCAAAAACTTCAATCGGGGAATAATTATAAACTTTTGATGCGACTGTTGTGCCATTAGGTGTTGTCACAGCTAACTCAACATCTAATTATTGAGGTAATACGGTGATACCCTTAGAAAAATCTTCAAAAATAAAAGAGTGGGTGGATCCAGAATCAAATAAAACATTTGCTACATTAGAGTGGATGGTAAATGTACCTTTCACCACATCGTTATCGTACTCCACATCCCTGATAGAAATTTCATGTGACTTTCCTTTGACTTTAGCCTTAAGATTTTGTTGATATCGATCATCATCAACAACCCTTGGATTAGGGAATTTATTGGAATAATGCCCCATCTCCTTGCACTTGAAACATTGAAGTGTAGTAGGTTCATTCTGTGTGTCCCTTCCTTTGTTTGCATCATTAGACATCTTCTTCCCATCATTCCGGCATTCAAATTCCCGATGACCATCCTTTCCACATTTGAAACATTTACTTGTCCCTTTAAGACAACTCCCTCCATGTTTCTTTCCACACTTTGAGCATAAGGGAAAGCTCATCTTCTTTTCACTGTGCTCTTTAGATTTTCCTTTGAATTCCGTTTTCCCCTTGTTATCAAACACATATGACTGATGGGTTACTCTAATCTCCATCTCGACTTTGAGGGCACATCGAACGATTTCCTCGTAGCTATTGATGTCCCTTATGGATAACGCCCTTCGAAGACTTGGTTTTAAGCCACTAAAGAATCGATCAATCTTACACTCAGGTTGGATAATAATACTAGAAGCGTACCTTGAAAGTCTTGTATAATTTTCTTCATAGGTACCAATAGATTCATCATCCTTTTGATTCAGTTCAAGAAACTCTTTCTCCATCTTTGTTCGGAGAATACGAGGGATGTACTTCTTGAAAAATAAGTTCATTAACTCGTCCTATTCCATGGACTCAATTTCATCCTGTTGCCTCGTATTCTTAATTAGATTCAACCATTGATTAGAATCTCCTTCCAAACGATACACTGCTAGGATGAATTTATCATGTTCAGAACATTGAAGAACTGAAAATATCTTTTCAGTAGTACTAATCCATTTTTCAGCAACTAATGGATCAGTAGACCCGCTGAAAGAAGGTGGACGCTGCCTCATGAAGGATTCAACAAAATGTTGCTCCTTCCATTGCTCATTTGGAAGTCCTGCATGATTCATAGCTTGAGAAAGTTGTGTGAGCATGGCTTCAAGATTTTTCATTCTATCTCCCATAATTTTTGGTTGCTCAGGGGGGCAATCATTGCATTTCCCGTCGCATCCCGCATTAACACGGTTCCTTCGGGTTCCAGCCATTGACTAAAACCAAGAAGAATAGTGTGAGCAACACTAATTATAATAGGAAAACCACATAATCACGAATAAAATTTCACACTTAAGGTCTTATACTAGGTTATTCATGGTCATTTCTAAAACACTAAGATTGTGTTCTATGCTTAGACTTTTCCTTAGGGTTTTTTCTAAGGCTTTCACATCCTAGTTTCCAAAGGATGACTATAACCTCCATCTGATACTAACTATAACAACCCATACTTTACATACATTGTTATTACTTCAAAATTGAAGAATAATTATTAGAACATATAACAAAACCATGAAAGGACCGTATAGGTATAGTGTCTTTAGAAACTGGGAAACATAAACAACTGGTCCATAAAGCAACTACACTGTCTGATTTATTTCATCATATATGTAGTCCCTTTTGGCATATCTTACTTAATAAGCTTCTTCCTGACCTGGGGAAAGAAAATATAAAAAAGGGTTAGCTCAAATGCTTCGTAAGGGTAAACAAAAGAAATATAAATCACATAATATACATAAGAACATAACATTTTGGAAATCTTAACCTGCAAAAGAGAGCATAATTTCATAACATGGGATAAATCATAGTAGTAAAATGAAATCCCAATAATCGTAACCTAAAACATGAAACATTGTGTCATACAAAAATAATCATATAGAATCATTTATTATTAGTCAAGACTCATTACTAATACTATCTTAGTTGACAAAGTCCACTTCTGCACCGAGTTCACTCCTCGTTTCAGTCCTATTTCACTTAACCCGTTTAACCTGCCGTTCCAACCATGTTTATCTCATGAGATATAAAATCTTTAACCAATGCATTGGAGGGAGATATAGGTCCCACCCATCTCATAATAATACCATTCTTATGTGTTCCACAAAATCATAAACCATACATCATAGCATAACCCATGTTATAAAAATGGGAATCTTAAACATCGTGACATCATAAAACCATTCATATAAGATAAAGGAATTCATAAAAATAATTCCATCATTACATAATCAAATAAATTTAATAATAGGGATAGAAAAATAACCCTTTATTTTCTTATATGGAAAATAATTTCGATAAAACACTTGAACTCCATTCTTGAGGAAAATATCCTTTCTACTTCAAAAACACTTTTCCTTTCTTAACATGTCATAGAATTCTAAACTAAAAGAAGTTGATTAAAAATAAACATGAATACTTGTAAGGGAAGATTCTTGGAAATAATGTTTTAAAAATCCATTCATTCCGTATAAGTTAAAAGAAAACATTCTTCTCGTACTTTTGTCGGAAAAGTCAAAAAGTACCTCGTACGAAAAACGACAAAAGATTCCTTTCATATCTTTTACAAAAAACTCACCAAAGGGTAAAATTGGATATAAACGATTGTATAAGGATATAAATATTACATATTTACGAAACATGGATTTTGATGATAAAATACACCCCTGTAAATTTCAAAGTATAAACAATCTCGTATAAAAATGAGATTGTGATATTTCCCTTACCTTAGGTCCGATTTGCTTCGTAAGTGTCTGAACCTTCTGTATAATGATTTAAATAATGTTATTGACTTATTCCAGAGTCATACTTATTGTTATTATATCATATATGGTCATATTAATAGCTTCTTATTAGTAATTTTTCATTACTTCTTGTTATTCTTTTGTTTATTACTTTTTGTTTTTATGCGTGTTTTTAGAATAAATTCTTATTCTTCTCTTCAGGTTGTAGATACCTAATTTCCAGAATGGAATTAGTGTAATATATATCATATTAATTCATTCAATTCATTTATATAATCATTATGCAATGAATATCATGTAGAACGAATCGCATCACATCGTGGAGACAGTATTTCGTACGTACGCACGAGCGATGATATCGTTCCCATGATCGTTGAATTGTATTGGAGTGTATGTATACAATTTCAGAATAAATAACACTTTATAATAATTATATATATTCATTAATTTCACCCTTATACCCCTCCAAGTGAGGTGGTGGTGGAAAATAGATTACACTACGGCGTGGAGACGGTATTCCGTACGTACGCACGCGCGGTGATTTTGTTTTTCGTAGGATGGATAAGAGGTGAAATAGGGTTGTTTCATATTTATAATAACATATCAGTATATGAGTGATACTGACTTTATTACCTCATAATGAAACAACTAATGAAGAGGGAGTAGAAGAAGAATGGAACATGAAGAAAACGGTAGAAGGTATTACCTCTTTCTCGAAGTGCCTCCTTTAAAATTTTTCTTAAGGCACTAGAGTTGGTCTTTTGATAAGAAAAGTACCTCTAGTAGGTTTATAAGGATGTGGGAAAGTGAAATGGTCAGGGGTTGGCCGAGCATGAAGGCTCAAAATGGTGTGAGGAAGAGAGGGAGGAGGTGCCCTTTTATAAGGGAGGAGAGGGGCACCTTTGGAAATATAAGAAATATTAGTTTATATTAAATCTCAACCCCACTTAAAAACTTCCAAAATGACTCATATCCGAATATTAGATGCGATAGGGCTGTAATATCATCAACAAATAAAATTTAGACATGTTAGGAATTTATTTTAAACATTATCAACTTGATTTATCCTTATTTATCAATTTAATTTTAGTTGTGGTAATAATATTCTAAATTTTAAATTATTATAAATAACTACATATGTGTTGTGAATTTTCTATAATTTGACACTTTATGACATTGTAGACCATATAAATTTTAATTTACAATATTTAAATTTTTTTTTATTTTTAAACAATTTTATAATATGTTATTTTTATAAAATAACAATATTGTCAATTTTGACACTATTCATTTATTTGAATTTAGATAACATATATACAGAATATATGTTAAAACTAAAAGCTTTAATAGATCCATAAAATGTCATATGTTTCTAAAAAATTAGTGGTGAACATTAAATAGTTCATATAATATTTATTTTATTATTTTTAAAACCATTTATTTGATATTTCAATTAATAAAATAATTTCAACATCACTATTGTGTCATAATTAATGATACTTATTTAATGATTAAAATTCTAAATAAATTCCTATGTTGTAGATAATTGTATTAGATTTCTGGAGACTATTCATGTTCGAAGTTTCATGAATCTTATCACTAAAGTAAAATTATTATACTTATAAGATTAAGAAAGTGACATGTTGTTACATTCTTTGGTTTTAATAATAATTAGATTATTTTCATGAAAAAAAGTCCATTAAATGAATCTAATCCGACCCTCAGGTGATATGGGTCGACTTTTAGTCATCCAGTAGGATTTTGGCAGGTGGTAGGGTAATTTTATAATCTTATATTTACCCTTAATTACCTGATTTACCTTTTACTATGGTAAATAAAATTTACCGTAGTTACTATTCATAATGCCCAAAAATAAAAAAGTAGCCTATTAACATAATTTGGACCCTCTGATTCAGAATATGGAATCCATTTTTCAAAATTCAAAACATATAATTTGTAGTAATTAATTTAAAATAAATAATGTTGGTAAGAAAACGGGTTTTAGAAGTTAAAACATTGCCAAAGATTGAAATGTTTTTACCTATGAATTCAATGTGAAATTAATGATAATGACATACATTATATTAAATGGAAATAATATATTCTATTTTTACTTTAAAACCATTCAATATTATAATTTATCCATATAAATTATTTCAATGAAAAAGTTGTTTTTAATTAAAAATTAGCATTTTTTACTATTCATCAAAATATGAAAGTTATCAGAAAAATATCAAAAATTTATCCAATGTAAATTTTTATACCCTGATTCAAAAGAAAAATTTTATTTTTTCAAATTGAACTTATAAACATGTAAAAAACAATATTTAATGTGGGTGCGCCATCAAAAGGGGGTAAAACTGTATTTTTTGAAAAATATTTCTTTTATCCAAAAAAACTAATTTTGCTTTTATACCTCATTCTAGAAAATGTATAAGTTGAATTAAAATGTTATAAAATTAAAAATTCAGTTAGTACTATTCATAACGGCTAGTTTTAATAATATTTTAATAGCATATAGTTGTTTAGTGAAACTCGGTATTACGTACGACATAAGCTATCGAGGATGGTCGCGGTTGCGTGTAAAGCAAGCCAAGATGGTGTTGTGTGTAGTGAAAGATTCCTTTGATGATTTATATAACATAAAAACAAAATATTTCTCATAAAATTCTCGGGTGTTTCATATATTATAAATAAATTTATACATAAATTTAAATTATCATATAACTTTCTATGGTTTCATCAATCCAAAAATAAAAAGACTGTTCATGAGTTCGTACGACCTGCCATCTCTATGAATGGTGTAATTCATTTTTCTATATATAAATTATAAGGACAGCCCTTAATGTACATATAATAAATATATATGATATTTTTATCAATTTCAAAAAAAAATTAAATGATGTAACCTTGATAAAAGAATAAATACTAAAACTACAATACTAAAAAAACATGAAAAATAAAGTAGTTATCACCTATAACAATTAATTTATCATATAATTGTTAATAAAATGGTTATAAAAGTTATAATTAAATAATATATTGGAGATATATATTTTATTGGTTATGTAACTTTCGTTTAATAAATATATATTTTTTATATAAGAAGGTCAAACACATAAAAAAGGATTCAGAATCGAGGAAAGCATCTATTTCACAATCTAATCATTATTTGGGATTGATTAAGGCTATGAATTTGTTGGGTGAATTAATTAAAATTTTGTTTTGATACCCTATGTTTATATATATAAATTACAATTTTTACTTTCTTCTTCCGTTCATTAGTTACTCAAGATACTGAAATAATGTTTTCTAAGGAAACATGAATTTGTTTTTCTTCTCGTTCGGGAATATTTTTTCAATAATATCCATATTTTCCATAAAATGTTTTAAATAATATTTTTACTATTATCAAATTATTTATTAAAGAAATTTTTTTCCATGTTTAAATTATAAAAAAAGGATAAAAATAATCATCATGTCATTTTTTGAATGAGGTATTATTTCAATTTTCTTAGAAAAGTATAAAGGGGATGTCTATTTAACTTGTGGGACATAAATATAATTTCCTTTCACCATTATCACTTAATGTTTTGAATATTCCATTACAATTTTCCATTATAATATGAAACTATAATTCTATTCATATTTGTTTTAGAAATTATCATTTTTTAAAGGTGATTTACAATTTGAAAAGGGTATTTTTTTCAAGAATTTCATTAATGAATTTTTTTGGTATTCTTATTCATTAATGAAAACAACCCCTGATTCACACATTTTCCATTGGGTATGTTTTATAATGATAATATCCTTATTATTTACTCAGATAATTTCAAATTATTTTGACTGGGGAAGTACTATTATGATACCATTGGACATATTACACACGATGAGTTTTGAATTTGATTATTGATTTGGGAAATTAGTAACATTTCGTATGCTAGTTTTTTGATAAAAACGTTTATGTAGATTATTTTTATCTGATTTACTAAAAGGAATGAATTATACATAGTAATTGACGGGTAATTCTTGTTATATCCCCTCTATACATCAATGGGTTTCATGAGACAATCTATCATAGTTGTTTGGACGATATGTTTCCTATTTATGTAATATGTCTTTTCATGAGGTCTTGATGGTATATTTATGATGTAAGACATTTTTAATCCCCTCTTTATGAGATTATTTATTGATTCCATGTGATTATTTGATTTATTATGGTATCGGAGGATAAATTTCAAGATCATGTGATTATTTTTATTGAATTATATTATCTTCATTTACTCAATCCATATTAGTCTTCATGGTTGAGTTATTGATTAAATGGAACATGTATTCAGATATTTAACCTGCCATATTGATTATGCCTTATTTATTACTAATACCTTCCACTATACATATACCCTTGCTGAGAAACTGATTTAACCTATTTCTTAAGATTCATTTCCCTATGATTCTAGGATGTTTATAATGGTTGATATGTAGGGATATGATAAAGAAAATAATGATATCCTAAAATAAAATACTATGTTTTATTTTATGTTATCAAATTTAATGTAAAATTCAAGTATGTATCATGTTTCCCAAGACAACTAAACTATATGGTCTTTTGGGAGATGATATTTGGTATTTAGTGATAGTGTAATAAAGTATCAAAAATTTATAAACTTCTAGGGTTAGGGAGTTTACATTAAAATGAATATTTATAATGTTTTTCATAAGGGTAATTTTCAACTTTCTTTACAAAAATTCAAATTTAATGTTTATTTTTAATGTATATAGTATTAATTTACATTCCCACCACCATAATTATCTTATAATATTTTTTTATTCTATTTAATTTAAATGATTTTAAAAATAACACTCTTTAATGAAAAATTATTTTAGTTTTTCAATTCCAGCTTCTTTTATTCTCTAAAAGACTTGAATTTAACACAAACTTTATATTTTTTTGAATTAATGGTCATTATTAATCTATTAACAATTTTATAATCACTAAATTTATCTAGAATAATACACTTTAATATGATAATTTTTCATTGGAAATCATATTTATCTTAAATATCATTGTTCTTTATATAATGTATATTCTTATATCCTAAACTATACACCATTTCTTCAAATAATGTTTTACTATTAAAGATAAAATATTTATTGGGAAAATCTTGATATAGCATACCCTTTACTCTATATTGGTTTTTTTATTAAAGAATATAATTTATAAATTACATTGACGATTAAATATTTGATGAATTAATTTTATATTCAGTTATTGGTGGGACCTAATTAATTATACCCTCTATGAATCAACATGTCTCATGAGACAAATCAGTTAGATAACCTCATTAATTTTTTTGGGGTATACCTACCAATAAATTTATGTATATTTGCATATGGATTTGACAATAAATATATAATGACACATTGATCATGACATCTAATATTAAGAATTTTATTCATTGATAATTTAGTTACTATTATCAATAGGATTATTACGTAGACATTATGCATGGAAGAATTTCATACTCATGTTTTTGATTAAATAAAACGTTTTTCATCTATTTATCTTGACATATTGACTATGTAATATTTTCTCATGATAGATTTCATTCAATATAACCCTTATGGAGAAATCGGTATTGCCAATTTTTTTGTTTTCTTTTCCCTTGGATTTATTGATATATACATTGAATGATATGCAAGGATATTTTAAAGATAATAATGATGTTTTCAATGAAAATATTGTGTTTTATTTTATTTTTTCAAATGTAATGTGATATTCATGTATATATCTAGTTTAACAAGTATAGTAAATTATTCGGTAATTTGTGATTCAATAACAACTATCTAGTATCAATGTAATAAAGAAGATTCTATCTCCCAATTATGGGAGTTGGATTTGTTACTGTTGGAATCAAAAAAAGTTGTGTAGAAACCTTAAGAACTAAATAGATTATCAAACGTAACAATATGACATAGATTGAGGATAATTGCAGGAGAGGATAATAAACAAATGTTTTGATAATGTTTTTTCTCCTAGAAATTCATCCCTCACTTTATACTACTAGAGGTTATGGTTTTCAAAAAGATTCAAGTAGAGGTAATAACCCTGAAAAGAGTTAGTCGAGTATATCTCATCCATTATTCTTGTGCATGGTAAATGAGCCATTACTAAGAACATAGTTTAACACAAATAGTGTATATTCATGTATTAATTCAAATTTTCTTTATAAACCATTATAATGTATTTGAATAAATTTTGATTATATATGACCCAGTTTAATCCTAATTTGTCATTGTTTAAAAGGAAAATGTGGGATTTTGGGTTATTTTACATGATTATTTGATTACAAAATTTTTTCTCACACTATGATTTTTATTTAGTTTTATTAAATGACTCAAACTAAGAGGAATAATGTTAATCATAAATGTAATAGAAAATTTATGTCCCCTTAGAAACTAAATGTGATGGTATCTAGAAGGTTAAATATTATGATGATGCCTAATTAGTTATAATGATATATTATTAACAACATATACTTTGGGGATTTTACTAATTTTCAAAATAAAATAATGATGTACATCTATGAATGTTCAAGTGGTAATGACAATAGAGGAAATAATATTAAATTTACTTCATGCTAAAGAATTTTGAAAGATGCATCTTGGAGAATTTCTAAAATGAATATAAAGATATTTTCAATATGGGAATGAAGATAATAGAGAAATTAATTACTGAGGTTAAAAAGGAAAGTTCTATGGAGGGATATGAAGTTCATTATAAGGTACCTTATTTAGTTGATTGTATTATGTGTGGGGAACTTTTGAATTATCCTAGTCAATAATATAATGAAATTCTTAACTCTTTAACCAATGAAATTCAATGACCTACCAATCATTAAAGAGAACAGATTAATGTATTTATATAATAGTATTTTTGAATTTTTTTGTATAAGTGTTATATCAGAGACATTCTAGTTATGAGAATCATGAAAATTCTAATGTTTGTTCCATATAAGTTTTTCTTTAAGGATTTGAAATCATTATGCTGAAGGATATAGATAATTAATAAAACTTATTTAGTGGTATGGTGAGGTTTGTGGAGAAAAATTGATCAAGGTAAAGAGAATCCATAATATATGCCTCATTTTTAGTTAATAATATTTATTTGGGATACATAAATGTGCCAAAATAAAAAATTAAATATTGTAGTATTGGAGACCTTGAAAATTATTAGTAAATTTATGACAAATTGGTTTACTTCATATTAACAGTTATGTAATAATTCAATATTTTTTATTTTAATTGAGTAATAATCATAGAGTTATTTTTAAAAATAATTTATTATTACATTGAGGATTTATTGTGATTTATGATATTAGAATGTTTTAATAGAATATATTATCAATGTATTTTCGTGTTTTTTGTGACATTATAAGGCACTTATGTTTTATGGGGATAAATTTTAAAGATAATTTTAATATATATATATATATATATATATATATGTTTGTGCATGTGTGAGGAAGCCTTTTGGTTTTTTGGGATTCTAATTTGTTTAGACATATTTTGGAGGGGTCATATTGTAAACTATTTATGGAATGTATTATATTTAACTCAGGGTGTTATTATTAAGGATTTAAATAATAATGGATAAATAATTCTTAGAATTTTCGTTTTGGTAAATATTTAGAGAAATATGGAATTAATTTAATTTTTATAGGGTACAATAAATGTTAATTTTAGTGATTTGGGAGTGAAATATTTATCTCGAATGTTCATTTCATGGAGTAATAGGTGAAGTATAATTAAGTGAGGCACAACCAAAGGATATGGAAAGAAATTTTTTATCCTTTTATATTAATTTTTTATAATTGAATGATCCTTTAATGCCTTAAGGATTTATAGTTTTGTAGTCACTTACATTATCATGACCATGATTTATATCACTCTCTATTAGACTTTGGAAATTATTTTTCCCCCATGTATATATTTTAACATACAAGCAATGTTCTCCATATCTAGGAACATGAATATGTGATATTCCATATAACCTCTATGTTTCTCACTTTCAATTTTTAAGGGATGTTTTATTATCCCTCTATACTATGTGTTTTTCAGCACAGGTAGAACCTTTAATAATTGAGATAAAAAATTTATGATAGGATTTATTGGGGGTGATTAGAATGTGATATATTATGCTTTTAAAAGAATAAAGTGTTCTATAGTGTATGTGATATGCAACACTGAGCTTAAACAAACAAAAATTTATTATTATTAAAATATGTTTGTTATATGATAGCTATTGAATTATAATATATGTGTTATATACCAAATTTATGTGTAGAAGTATCAAGATCCTCTTCATGGAATATGTTTTCTTATATTGAGTATATCTTTTTTGTTTTTTAACTTGGGTGTGTTTGGGGGATATTTTTTTGTTTTTGGAACGGTTTTTGGTGGTGCATAGTAGGCACATAATTTTCTTAAATTGTGAACCCTACCCCAGAAAATAGTGTATCCCAAGATATATATATTTATATATTTCATGTTTGGAACATGGTTTTAAAAACAATGAGCCCTCATAGGAGTAACTATTCACCCCTCCTAGAAGAGATGCATGGTGTAGTCACACTGTTTGGATAATCGTGTGCCCCTTCCTAAGAAACCGTTCATGTGGGTTTTTTATTCTGAAATTTTTTTTTAAACATCAAAATCCCCCTTAACATCACCCTATAAATGACCCAATTTGACCTTAAATGATTTCTATTATTTTTGGAGGTTCTTAGATGGATTATAATACCTTCCAACATCCATTATTAATTATTTGAAGTACAGATTATCAGATATGATCCTCTTCAGGTATGTGGTTTCTTCCCAATTAATTTCTCCAGTTTCTTCTATCATTATCTTTTATTTTGAAAATATGTTTCCCTCTATAGGTTTTAATGACCATGTATTTTATTAATGTAAATTACTCTGGATCTAATTAAATATATTATAATATAGAATGGTTATATAAATTATAAGATTCACTGGTTTTATGTTATTCAATTTTAAAATACCATTATGAATTTTTACCATTTTAATATAGTACTTGAATTAGGATAACATGATTAGTACAGATATAGGGATTTCACAAATCAAATTTACTCAGACAAAGTAAGCGGTGGCCTCACCTAGTTGAATTTCTCCATACGAAGATCATTCATCAGAGATCGGGAAGGAGGTGGTGTAACTGGGTTTTCTCTTGACCAAGCTCAAGATGGTATTCAATAAATTAAGCTTGAATAGAACATCCTACGGGAGAAGTGGAAGTTAATAGAGATTACTACCCGAGTGATGTTATCTAAGCCTCCCTAAGAGTCTATCTTGAGCACACACCTTACCTTAGGTCTTATGTGGGTGTTATAAGAGGTTATTAACAAGACCCTAGAACTAAAATTATGTGCATTATTTTTTTATTGAATAAAGAATATACATTAATTTTATTACTTTTAATTTTAAGTAGATTTTAAAGAATAAATAGTATTTTTAGATAATATTCAATTAAGAAATCTATTTTGATTAATTATTGGGTTTTTAAATTAAATAATATTTTAATAAAATAATATTACTAAATTATTTTTTATTAAATATAAATTATTGAATAATTTTTATGAAAACAACTGTATTTTTTATCAAGGATTGAAAGCTGTTTTTGTCAAAACCCATTAATTATTTATAAATTTCAGGTTTTGTAAAAAGTAAAAATTCACATATTTAGAAAATTATTTTGATAAAATAAATATTATTTTTAGAATTAGGATGTCTATGTTATCCAAAGATAAATTTTTCATAATTTTCTTATACAATCAAACTTTTGGGTAAAAATTAAAGACCGTTTAAATATATAATGTATTTTATGACATCATATTTTCCCAATACTGATGTAATAAAATATTATAAAATGGGTGTTTGGAAAATACATATTTTTACTTTAAAATAATGTGATTTTAGGTTTGTTTTTTTATTTTACAAAGACTTTATATACCCTCCAAAACTTAAAAACCATTTTTACCTATAAACTGATTTCCTTATGTGTGACTCACCTCCACAAAATCTATCCTAATATTTTAACATGTTCGTACCTTGGCATTATAAAGTAAATTTTTCCACTCCCCTTTGGAAAAAAATGTGGGAAAAATCATGGCTTGGTTTCTTGTTTTGATTAGTTTAATATGTAGTGTCCAAAACCAAAATAATAAATAATTCTCCCTCTTCTCCTATATAAACCCACCCAAGCTCCCACTTCCACTTCACTCAAAACCTTTACAGCTAGACTATACCATGTCCTCCTCTCTCTATAATCCTAATAAGGAACCCCAATCACCCAATAATCCTTTATTAATCCCCTCCCAAGCCATTGGAATCACACATCCAAGTAAGGGATTTCTTCCTCTCTCATTTGTTGTCCATGTTTCTTTATATTTCTATTCCCTTTTCTTTTCAATTAAAAATATTGAGGTATCCTTTTTCACCTCCCCTGTACTTACGTCTTAATTTTGTAATGATGATATACCCCTCTCTCCCTCATTAATTCCTCCCATGTACACCCATTTCCTTACTGAAATTCTGTAATGGATTTCTCTCTCATCAACCATTTTTATGAATTCTTATGTCACATCATTATGCTGCCGAAAATGTACAGTGATTTTTGAAGCCAATGTCATTGTGTAGTAAATAAAATGCCCATTTCTCTATCAAGGGTATTCACATTATTCTCATTTACTTATTTATTATTGGTTTTCATGTATGAATTCCACATTACTTTATCATGGAATAAATGATGATGTGTAATGAATCCATGTTATATGATCGATATGGCACACTTATACATGAAATGAAATGATTAGGATGGGTGCACCCAGCTAGCGGTCCAATTAATTGGGAAAAGATTAGCTTGATGATAAGTCATGTACAATGAATGTTTAATTCATGCTAATTCAAGTGCCATGAGTTTCAACTCATGATCCATGTGCAATGAGATTTGGTTGATGCTAATATCATGTTAAATGTCATTTCCACATTTCCATGTTATGATAATCATGATATATCATTCCTTTATGATCATGTTTATCTTGTGTTCCTTTGGTATGAATATTTCGTAACAGGTATTATGTTCTTTATGTTTTGTTATGGTTACTACATTAATGGGATTCATATATCACCCTTTTTTATGCATGTTCTCAGGTTATCATATGCAATGATAAGTACGAAGGAATATTATGGTCATGACGATGAAGTTTTCAATAAATTTGTTATTTTTTATGTTCTAAGTTTTTATGTAATGTTCATAGTTTCCCCAAACACTAGACCTCTAGATCTTCAGAGTTTTCTTAAGTGAAATTTTATGTAGTAAATCATGTTTATGTGTGTAATAAAGATCAGGGTTGTTATAGTTAGCATCGGAGGATAGGTTTACTTATTTTGGGAATAGTATTAGAAAACCCTAGATAAATCCTTATGGATACGACTACTAATAATAAATACATAACTAGATTTTGGTGAGTGATGAGTAAATGGTTTATCAAGAAAATGCATCTCTATATGTATATGAAAAAGTAGAGGCTGCTTAGAATAGATGAATCTAGGGGTAAAATTTGAAAACACCACATTGAGATAGATTCAAATGGGAACTCATGAACGAAAAAAGCCCTTACTGCACTCTTGGTTATGACACTCCAATGTGTTATTATTTGGTAAATTTATAATCATTGCATGAACCATCATTAAGGGAAGAAAAGAAATTCCCCAAATAATATATGATGGGAATTATATCATGTATAACATATATTGAAGCCTATAAATTCTTAAGTTGAGGAAATTAATGTAATTTATAAGATATCCCATTTTGTAATCGGATACCCCTTTACATGTTACCCCTAAATTTTATTTAATTCCATCCAATGGCCAGTAATAAGAGGAATGGTGCCAACAATAGTTGTGAAGATCAATGTGATGATTGTTCTAATGAGATTCCCAATCTGATGGGAGAATGAATCACAAAATTTGCAATGATGCACTCTCAATTAAATCATTTTTTGAATAGAAACATGGGTCAAGAGGAGTGTTCACCCCCCCCCCCCACCCACACCAATGATAGAACAATCCCGAATTGAGAGCTTTATGAAACAAATACCTCCTACTTTTAATGGTTAGTCTGGTCCCTCAGTCGTCGAACAATGGATTAACTCCATTGAAAAGATCTTCTCCATCCCTCAATGTTTAAAATAAGAGATGGTTCTACTAGATTCTTATCATATGGTGGGTGAAGCCGATCACTGGTGTACATTGATCAACTATAAAGAATCCTAAGTAATAGATTAAGCCCCTATAATGGAAGGATTTCTGGACATTTTTTTATAAATATTTTCCATGAACCCTCTAATATAATATGGAAAGGGAAATCGTTTCCCTCAATCAAAAATATGACGAATCCATCCGAGAAAACAAGGCAAAATTCACAAGTCTTGCAGGATACACCATGGGTTTTTTCATTACCCCTAAATTCATAGAATACCACTTCTTTGGTGGGATAAAACCATTATTATGGAAATCCCTGATGATCAGTGACTTCGATATATATGATGAAATTTTTCGATGTTCCCTCAATGTCAAAATTGAGATTAATGATTCTCAGGGTAATCATGGGGATAATAAGCATACTGTAGACATTAATTCTGGATGTCTGATGTATATATCCAATAGTGCTAAGAATGTCACGACCCGTCCTCAAGACTTGTGCCGTGACTACCCCAAGCCCCCCTCCCATAGTCCAGGGGCTGGTGACTAGCACCAAGGCATAAATCCCGCAAAAACGGGAAGGAATTTCCTTTATAAAGTAAACAAACACTACAGAGTAAGAAAGTAGAAGTAAACACTAAGTAAAACTGGGTACAAAAAGTTGTGAGGAAAAGTAAGTGGTCCAGAATAAAAACTCAAATTGGAAGTAAAGTAGAACTGGAAAGGAAATACAGCAACTGAATGTAAAGCAACAACATCGATCTATCCACTGGAAGTTCCACCTGAAGGGTGGGTACATATAGCCTCCTCAGCTCCTCAGGTCCAGCTGTCCACTCCGTGTACGTCCTGTATAGTGGTCCACCTTCAGGTACTGAATTGCTCCACAAGCCTCAACCACGATCAGCGCTGTCTGTCATCTACATCCAACACAACGTAGTGTGGGAATAGCCCATGTAGGGGTGAGTATATTCTACTCAATAGGGACCCCGAGACCCCCGAAGGTCTCCCAGAATCCACAAAGGGTAATCCACAAAGGAATGATACAATCACGAAGTAACATACAACACTACTTAGGTATATTCCCATACATATACCTAAGTCATCAATTCCAGTTTGGATCCAACATACGAGCCGAAGTTCGATCATGTCCACATAGGATAACACAACACAGTCCACATAGGAAATCAAGTCAATCATATCGAAGATAATGATTGGATGTCAAGACTCAACTCACATAGGTATACCTCTTCGGTGATAGATATGATCAGATATAGCCACTGATTCATTTAAGTTGGGACCCACATAGGATGTTAAACCAGCTACTCTGCCAGACCCACATAGGATAGTAAGAACATAGTCAGACACTTCTAGACCCACGTAGGATACAAAAACAGTAGTCATTGCCGTCAAACCCACATAGGATTTCAGTACGGTCTTCAACGCTACTGAACCCACATAGGATTTCAGTGCAGTCTTCATCTCCATCGAACCCACATAGGATTTAAGTACGGTCTTCACCACTACTGAAATCACATAGGATTTCAGTGCAGTCTTCATCTCCGTCGAACCCACATAGGATTTCAGTACGGTCTTCATCGCTGTCGAACCCACATAAGATTTTAGTGCAGTCTTCATCACTGTCAAACCCACATAGGATTTCTGTGCAGTCTTCATCCTCGTCAAACCCACATAGGATTTCAGTATGGTCTTCATCGTCACAGTCACAGCCAGCTCTAGGGTTCCCACACACAGCATGCTCGTTCCGGGAGGGTCCGCTCCACGAGCCAAGGGGTCGATACATCAATTGACACGTAGTCCGGAGTTGATGTATCACAATGTTCCATCTTGACAATAGGAACTCAACATGACCAACGGCGCATTAATCGGACGCACGGTCTGAGAGTTATTGGCTTTTTCGTTCTAGGGGCCCTGTTGGTTTTTTTATGTCAAACCCAACCTGAACGTACTCCAACTATGTCCAAACCTCGAGTGGGGTAAGCCAAAAGGTCTGTCTCACTAATAGGAAACCAACAAAGTCGACGACACATCAATCGGATGTTCAGAGCTCAAGTTATAAGCGTTTCCGCTCCGAGGGCCCGGTTGGTTTCGTGTTCGAACCAACCCGGCCATACCCAATGTTCACTGAAACCTTGAGTGTAATATACCGAAATGACCATCTCGATCCAAGGACAGTTTCTCAACTAGTGGTGCGTCGATCGGGGGTCTGTAGCCCATGTTATGATCAAAAGATCTAAAAGTTCTGAAAAGTGGGGTCTGGGCCCGGTCCGACCCATCCCAACACCCCCCCTGAGTCGGCCTGAACCGGGTCTGGGTCCGACCCGCCACGGCCCGACCCGGCCTGGGCGGCCCGGCCCGGTGCGGCCGGTCCAGCCCGGGGCGGCTCGACGCTGGCCGGGGGGGTCGGCTCGGCGCTGCCTGAGCGACCACGCAAAGGGGAAGGCTGCCCCCTTGATTGCCACCGTGACCCCCATGTGGGGGCCATTCCTTGCCAGCATACGTGGCCCAGCGTCGCGTCCCCCCACCCCTTTCGTCCAACATAGTCGCGGGACGAGCAGCATGTGGCCGCGACGGTCCTTCCCAACCGCGCATCGGGCGCCGCCGCCTCCTGGCAGCCGGCCGGTGCCAGCCGCCGCCTCTGACAGTCGGCGCCGCCGTGCCAGCGTGGCGCACCGGCGAGGTCATCCGCGGACCACCGGATGCGCTCTGATGGTCTGTTTTGCCTGTCGTCTTCGCCAGCAGTCCTCCTGGGACCATCCCTTCACTACGAAGTCCTCATAATGCCTTTGTGGCCTGCTTCGTCATCGCCTGTCGATCCGCACACCAATAACAAAGAAACGGTGAGTTCGGACTTGTTGGCTAGTCCGCACCCACCGTGTTAGCGATTCAAATGACTTCCAACAATTAAACACATTTCTAGGATATAAGTCACATATATTTAATTAAACCAAACCCCCTACCTCAAGCGGTTGATGATCAAAGATTGTCGCGGGAGAAAGAACGTCGCGGAAGAAGCGTCCTGGAAGGAGGATCGTCAGCATCGCGGTACACGGTGTCGCGTTGTCGATCTCCGAGGGTTCGCGGTTCTTCATCGCCCTTCATTGGAGGTCGGCGTTCTTTGATGAAGAAGGTGAAGATTCAAGGCTTGAGTTATTCCTCTCCCAATTCTTCTCGCACAACGAAACAACCACTTAATAAAATAAGGCATTGGCTTATTCTATTTCCCATGCCAACTATTTTCAAATTCAAAATAGATCACGATTTAATTAAAGAGGGTTTACCAATTAATGAGGCGTTTAAAATTTAATTAAACGCAAGAGTTGAATTGGCATTTAAAAAGTGGGGTGTGGGTGAGTTACCATATTAAATGCACGTGGAAGGTAAAAGGAAATAAAGGGGTGGGGCTCATGTGGGCCCCACCTCACTAATATCCTACCTATGAGTTAGGGTATTAGTGGTTCCCACTCCAACCATCAAGCTTAGGGTTAAGCTACCTTAAATAAAAATAAAATTTGGTTACACAAAATTTTATTTTATTCTTTAATTAACCCCAAAATTTAATAACCTCACACGAAAAAACACAGCACCAAAAAAGGTGTTCTTAAGAAATTACAGGTGCTGTGATTCCATCCGTGCCCTCAGATTTTGATTCCGTGCACTGGTTCAAAATTTAGGAAAACTCGCTCGTTCATTCACTGAACGTACCCGATCCAAACTTCGGAAATTGGTTCCGGGCACACCGGGCCTCGAAATCAGGTGTCGTCAGAAACTAAATTCTCGTAAAATTTCCAAGAATATTAAAAAAAATCCATGAATTGTACTGTTCTTTACATTACTCCCACATTAGGAATTTATGTCCCCATAATGACACATCATAAACTAGGGAAACAAAAAGGGGGTACTATGCATGCATCTGAGCCTCCCACTCCCAAGTGCTCTCCTGGAGGTTCTCATGTTTCCATCTGATGCGCACTAGCAGAATCAAACGTCCACGTAGGACCCTCTCTTATCGATCCTCAATCTCCACCGGGACCTCTACAAAAGTCTCCCCATCAATAATGTCCAACTCCCCATGGTCGATGATATGCGTCGGGTTATGCACGTATCTCCTCAGCTGAGATACCTGGAAGACGTCAGACACCCTGTGCAACTGAGGTGGTAGTTACAGGCAATAAGACACCTCTCCTATCCTGCTGAGGACCTAGAATGGTCCGATGAAGCATGGAGATAACTTGCCGCCTCGGCCAAATCTCGGTAATCCACGTCGAGGTGAGACCCGTAAGAAGATGTGGTCGCCATCCTCGAACTCCAGTGGCCTCCGCCTCCTATCATCATAAGACTTCTTCCAGCTCTGAGCTGTCCTCATCCACTCCTAGATGACCTGGACCTTCTCTGCCGTGGCCTGGACCATCTCTGGTCCCACAAGTGCTTACTCCCCAGGGTCTGTTCAGCACAGAGGTGATCTGCATGGTCGGTCGTACAACGCCTTTTATGGTGCCATCCCGATGGTGGAGTGGTAGCTGTTGTTGTATGCGAACTCCACCAAGGGTAGATGGTCCTCCCAACTGCGACCAAAGTCGAGGACACATGCACGGAGCTTGTCCTCGAGATTCTAAATGGTCCTATCCATCTGAGAATCCTTCTGAGGGTGAAAGGTAGTGCTCAGACGTAGTTGCGTCTCGAATGCCTCCTGAAACCCCTTCCAAAGCAGGGAAGTAAAGCGAGCATCTCGATCAGAGCCGATAGATGATGGCACACCATGAAGTCATACAATCTCTTGGACGTAGAGGTGCCTCAAAATCTCTACTGATCCCTTCTCTCTGATGGGTAAAAAGTGGGCCGACGTGGTGAGTCGGTCGACAATCACCCAACTGAAGTCGTGACCTCTGGAAGTACATGGAAGTCCAATAAAAAATCCATAGATATCCCATCCCATATCCACTTCGGGACCTTCAAGGGTTGTACCATGCCTGCTGGTACCTGGTGCTCTGCCTTCACCTGTTGCCAGGTGAGGCATTGAGAAACGAACTCTACCACAACCTTCTTCATATGCGGCCACAAGTGCTGTCGTCTGAGATCCTGGTACATCTTCACCACTATTGGATGTACCGCTAAAGGGGAAGTGTGAAACTCTCTCAGCACCTCCTCCTACAAAGCATCTTGTACCATGGTACATCCTCTGAAAAGGACATCGTGCTATCCTCCTATATAGAATCCATCAGGTGCCTTTCTTGAGGATATATGTGCACGCCACGTCCCATAGTCTGTGTCCTCACGTTGTGCCTCTCTGACCTGCTGCAGTAGTAGAGGAGTAACTGTGAGTGACTAAAGAAAGGATGCTCCATCTCTATCCACAAAGGATATCTGCAAAGCATCTAGCTGCTCTGTCACCTCCCCGAGTAGCTGGATGCCCGTCCTCCTGCTGAGAGCATCGGCTACTACGTTCCCCTTCCCTGGAGTATAGACTATCTCAAATCCAGAGTCCTGGAGGAACTCTAGCCATCGATGTTGTCTCATATTTAGGTCCTTCTGCAGGAAGATGTACCGGAGACTCTGGTGGTCAGAGTAGGCTATAAAGAACTCGCCCATCAGATAGTGTCTCCACATCATCAGAGCGAATACCACTACTTCTAACTCCAGGTCATGGGTAGCATAGTTCTTCTCATGCTCCCTCAACTTTCGTGATCCATAGGAGATCACGGCCCGTTCCTGCATCAGGACACATCGGAGTCCGGTCCTTGATGCATCGCAGTAGACTACGTACCCTACACCCTCCTCTGGTATCCTCAAGATAGGTGCGTTGGTCAATCTCTGTCTCACCTCTTGGAAGCTCCGCTGACATCTGTCTGACCACACAAAGGGTTTCCCCTTCTTCGTCAAAGCTGAGAGTGGTGCCGCAACATTGGAGAAGTTTGTCACCAACATCCGATAGTACCCAACTAGACCCAAGAAACTCTGCACCTCTGTCACGCTCCTGGATGGCTCCTAAGCTAGCAATACCTCGATCTTCGCAGGATCCACCGCGACTCCCGCCTTAGAGATGAAGTACCGAAGAAGTGGACCTCTTGTAACCAGAACTGACACTTAGAGACCTTTCCATAAAGCTGGTGCTGTCGGAGTGTGTCTAGTACAACCCGCAAGTGGTAGGAATGCTCCTCCTCAGTGGTCGAGTATATCAATATGTCGTCTATGAAGACCACGATAAATCGATTGAGGTATGTCTGAAAGATCATGATCATGAGACCCATGAACACTTCTGGAGCGTTGGTTACTCCGAAAGGCATAAACAATAACTCATAGTGGCCATACTGACATCTGAAGTTCATATTCTACATGTCCTCGTCTCGAACTCTGAGCTGATGATAGCCTGATCTATGTTTTATCTTCGAGAACCACCATTATCCCTTGAGCTGATCGAAGAGGTCATCAATCCTCGGTAGCGGATACTTGTTCCTCACAGTCACCTGGTTCAGGTGACGATAGTCGACACAAAGTCACAAGCTCTCGTCCGCCTTCTTGGCGAACAATATCGGGGAAGCCCAGGGTGAAACTCTGGGTCAGATTAATCCCTTTCTCTGCAACTCCTCCAATTGTACCCATAGCTCTCGAATCTCAGCGGTGGCCATCTGATATTCTAGAGTGTATATTGGGTTCGTCCCATGGTACAAGTCAATATAGAAGTCTACCTCTCTGCGATGAGGCAGCCCTGGGATATCATCGGGGAAAACGTCCGCATACTGATCCACCACTACAGGAAAACTAGGACTATGCACGTCAACTGCTCCTAGGATGATGATAGCCAACTAATGAGTGATGGGATTTCTTCTCCTTTGCATGAGTCCATTTTTTCCAGAAAAGTCTCCCGTCTCGCCGGTGAAGGCGAACCTGCTCCTATAGGTGCATACACACTGCACATTGTGCCTAATACAGTCAATCTAAGCATGGACTATATTTAACCAATCCATGCCCAATATGACATCATAAGGCATCGACGCTGCTATAAGAAGATCCCAGCCGAAGCTCTCACCTCCTAGAGTAATCTCACACAGCCGACACCAGTGCGTAATTGTCGAGTCTGCTTCTGTAGGAGTCTCCAGCCTTAAGGATCATGCCAACGGCTCAGTCGGAATCTCCGAGCTCCGAACAAGGGAAGCAACAATAAAATAATGACTCACTTTTGTGTCTATAAGAACTGCAACAAGGGTGGAGTAGACAAAGATCGTACCTCGAATCATCTCTAGCATGACGTGGTCATAGGCCTCTGCTACCTGAAGCTGAGCTTGTCTTTGCCCGCCAGCTCCCTGCAGTCGAGGTGGACCTCCTGGTGGTGGTGGTGGTAAAGCCTCAAAGTGTCTCCCACCACCTACTGCTCGGCCATATCCCCTTCCTCGTCCACCTGCTCTCAGTGGACTGCCACGGTCGACCCTCTGCCTCTGCCTTGGTGGCCCGTCAACCGTCTACTGCTCCTCTGTATGGCGGGTCAGGCAGTCACGAGCCATGTGGCCTTGCCCGCCACATGCGTAGCACTGTATGCTCCTCAGAAGGCTGGCTCTGCACCCTGTGCCCCACACCTCTGAGCCAGTGTCCTGAGGTCGTCTGCATGATGGTCCGGTCCGCCTGGACCCCTGTGTCATCCTCTGACTTCCAGCTGCAGACGACTCCGCTACATGTCACCCCACGGTAGGTCTTGCCGTTGGCGTAGGCTTAGCAGAAAGCTCTCAATGAGAAGATATCACTCCAGTACGCCTTCTTGTGTTGGAATGCTGAGGGAGATCATTGATGTCGTGATCTCATGCCTATGTCCCTGCTCGAAGGTCCAAGCCTAGAAGAATGGGTCACGTACCATGTCTGTCGAATAGCGCGAGAGATCGGTAAATCTCGCCGAGTACTGGGTGACCGTCATGCTGCCCTACTGCAGTTGTAGAAGCTCCTGGATGTGCACCGCACAGAGGGTGGCTGGGATGAACTCTAAGCTGAAGAGGCTCTCAATGTCCATCTAGAGGATAGATGCCTCGTCGTGCACCTGGAGCATCAACCTCCACCATCTGCCTGCTGCCGCATGCAGGAGGCTCGCTGCGAGGATCACCATGAGGTCCGCTGGTGTCCCCACTAACCTGAAAACTCAAACAACCACCTCTAGCCAATCCTAGCCTGCCTGAGGGTCTGTATCCCCACAGAACCTGGGTGGTATCTGAATCTAAAACTCGTGCAATGCTCTAAGGCGACGTGCACTATCAGTGGCTGGGGCTGGTAGCATCGGTGGCTCTGCGGGTAGAGGTACCGCCGGTGCCTCCGCTATCAAAGGGCCCTGCACCGATGCCTCATCGGTCAGTGGGCTGTCGTCTCGCACAATGCTCGGAACCCTAGCTGGCTGTCGTTGTGGGGCTATCCTGAAAAGAAACATGTGCTCCATGGTCAAAACAGTATACCAGGTGATCTGACACAAATTAATCACAAAGAAAACTTTTGAAACACACATGCAATCTATGTTTTCGTGCATTGAGTTGGAAATCAGAAGTCAGGGTCCTGGTGTATGGATATGTCATCCACCACACCAACACTGGAATCCCTGGACTGATTACCACACTCAATACCCTTAACATTATTTCATCACATAGAACAAAGATCAGAGGCCAGAGTTCTACGGTAGAACCGAACTCCTCTAATACCAATTTTTCACGACCCGTCATCGGGACCCATTCCGTGACTACCCCAAGCCCGCCTCCCATAGTCTAGGGGCTGGCGACTAGAACCAAGGCGTAAATCCCGACAAAAAGGGGAAGGCATTTCCTTTATAAAGAAAAAAAACACCACAGAGTAAGCAAGCAGAAGTAAACACTAAGTAAAACTTGTCACAAAAAGTAGTGCAGAAAAGTAAGTGGGCCAGAATATAAACCCAAACGGGAAGTAAAGTACAACTGGAAGGGAAATACAGCAACTGAAATTAAAGAAACAACATCGGTACGTCCACTGGAAGTCCCACCTGAAGGGTGGGTACAGATAGCCTCCTCAGCTCCGTTGGTCCAGCCGTCCGCTCCGTGTACGTCCCGCCCAGTGGACCATCTCCAAGTACGGACTTTCCCCACAAGCCTCAACCACAATCAGCATTGTCCGTTGTTTGCATCCAACACAGCGTAGTGGGGGCATATCCCGTGTAGGGGTGATTATACGCTACTTAGTAGGGACCCCGAGACCCCTGAAGGTCTCCCAGAATCCACAAAGGGTAATCCACAAAGGAAAGATACAATCATGAAGTAAAATCCAACACTACTTAGGTATATTCCCATACATATACCTAAGTCATCAATTCCAGTTTGGCTCCAACATCTGAGCCCAAGTTCGATCACATCCACACAGGATAACACAACACAATCCACATAGGAAAGCAAGTCAATCATATCGAAGAAAATGATTGGATGTCAAGACTCAGCTCACACAGGTATACCTCTTCAGTGATAGAGATGATCAGATATAGCCACTAATTAATCTATGCTGGGACCCACGTAGGATGCTAAACCAGCTACTCTACCAGAACCACATAGGATAACAAGAACAGAGTCAGACACTGCTAGACCCATGTATAATACAAGAACAATAGTCATTGCCATCGAACCCATATAGGATTTCAGTACTGTCATCATCGCTGCCGAACCCACGTAGGATTTCAGTGGAGTCTTCATCTCCGTCGAACCCATATAGTATTTCAGTACGGTATTCATCTCTGCTGAACCCACATAGGATTTCAGTGCAGTCTTCATCTCCATCAAACCCACATAGGATTTCAGTACGGTCTCCATCGCTGCCGAACCAACATAGGATTTCAGTACGGTCTTCATCACTGCCGAACCCACATATGATTTCAGTGTAGTCTTCATCGATGCCAAACCCACATAGGATTTCAGTGCATTCTTCATCTCCGTCGAACCCACATAGGATTTCAATAAGGTCTTCATCGTCATAGTCCCAACCAGCTCTAGGGTTCCCACACACATCATGCTCATTATGGGAGGGTCTGCTCCATGAACCAAGGGGTCGATACATCAACTGACACGTAGTCTGGAGTTGATGTATCTCAAAGTTCCATCTTGACAAGAGGAACTCAACGTGACAGACGGCGCGTCAATGGGACGCCCGGTCTGAGAGTTATTGGCCTTTTCGTTCAAGGGGGGTGGTTGGTTTTTTTAAGTCAAAACCAACCCAACCACACTCCAACTGCATCCAAACCTCGAGAGGAGTAATCTAGAAGGTCTGTCTCACTAAGAGGAAACCCAAAAAGTCAATGGCACGTCAATTGAACGTCCGGAGCTCATGTTATAAGTGTTTCCGCTCCGAGGGCCCGGTTGGTTTCGTGTTCGAACCAACCCGGCCGTACATATAGTTCTTCTAAACCTTGAGTGTAATATACCAAAACGAACGTCTCGGTCCAAGGATCGCTACACAACTGATGGCGCATCGATCGGGGTTACGTAGCCCATGTTATGGGAAAAAGACCGAAAAGTTCCGAAAAGGGGGGGTCTGGGCCCGGTCCGACCCAGCCGGGCGCAGCCCGTCCCGGCCTCGGTGGCCCGACCATGAGCGGTCGGTCAGGCCCGGGGCAGCTCGGCGCTGGCTGAGCGGGGTCGGCTCGGTGCTGGCCAAGCGGCCACGCAAAGGGGGTGTCTTCCCCCTTGATTTCCGTCGTGGCCCCCACGTGGTGGTCGTTCCTTGCCAACGGACGCGGCCCAGCGCAGCGTCCCCCCCCCCCCCACCCCCTTCGGTCACGCGCAGTCGCGGGACCAGCCGCCTGCCGCCGCGGCTTCAGCCGCGACAGTCCTTCCCGGAGTCGCGTCGGGCGCCGCCGCCTCCAGCCGCCGGCATGGCGCGCCGGCGGGGTCTTCTGCGGACCATCGGGCGCGCTCCGGTGGTCCGTTTTGCCTGCCATCTTTGTCAGTGGTCCTCCCGGGACCATCCCTTCACTGTGAAGTCCTCATAACGCCTTTTCGTCCTTCTTCTTCATTGCCCGTCGATCCGCACAAAAAGAACAAAGAAACGGTGGGTTCAGACTTGTTCGTTGTTCCGCACCCACCGCGTTAGGTGTTCAAATGACTTCCAACAATTAAACACATGTCATGGATATAAATAACATATATTTAATTAAACCAAACCCCCTAACTCAAGCGGTTGATGATCAAAGATTGTCTTTGGAGAAGGAACGTCGCAGAAAAAGCATCGTGGAAGGAGGATCATCGGCGTCGCGGTACACGGCGTCACGTCGTCGATCTCCGAGGGTTCGGCATTCTTCATCTCCCTTCGTCGGAGGCCGGAATTCTTCAACAAAGAAGTTGAAGATTTAAGGCTTGAGTGATTCATATCCAAATTCTTCTCTCACAACGAAACAACCACTTAATAATATAAGGCTTTGCCTTATTTTATTTCCCATGCCAACGGTTTTGAAATTCAAAACAGATCACGATTTAATTAATGTGTGTTGACCAATTAATGAGGTGTTTAAAATTTAATTAAACGCGAGAGTTGACTTGGAATTTAAAAAGGGGGGTGTGGGTGAGTTACCATATTAAATGCACATGGAAGGTAAAAGGAAATAAAGGGGTGGGGCTTGTGTGGGCCCCACCCCACTAATATCGTACCTAGGAGTTAGGGTATTAGTGTGTCCCACTCCAACCATCAAGCATTGGGTTAAGCTACCTTAAATAAAAATTAAATTCAGTTGCACAAAATTTTATTTTATTTTATAGTTAACCCCAAAATTTAATAGCCTCACCCGAGCAAACTCAACACCGGAAAAGGTGTTCTTAAGAAATTATCGGCGCTGCGATTCCATCGGTGCCCTCAGGTTTCTATTCAGAGCACCGGTTCAAAAGTTAGGATAACCCGCTCGTTCATTCACTGAACATACCCGAGCCAAACATCGGAAATTGATACTGGGAACACCGGGCCTCAGAATCAGGTGTTGTCAGAAACTGCGTTCTTGTAAAATTTCCAAGAAAATAAAAAACAATTCCCTGAATTTTACGTGTCTTTACAAATAAATTACAACACCCCACTTTCCAAAGGTGCGTAATGAAACTACCTATAAATTTCCCGAAGGGGACGAAGAAATGCTTTAGGTGTAGAAGAGAAGGTCACCTAACCATGAACTGTCGGATTGAAAATCCCGCTGCAATGATAGAGGATAAGAACACTCTGTTCAAACCTTGAAGGACTGTTCATTGCTTCAATTACAATGAAATAGGGCTATTTGAAAACCAGTTCACTAAGAAAAAGGTTTTTAGAGGAAGCCAACAACCTCCAAGGCAATGGGGGTGAGCTTTTGACATCACTACTGCTAGAGCGAATGCTGAATATGAAGTGGTGACCAGTACGCAAGTTATTCATTGAAGAATTGAAAACTTACTATTTTATTCTGGTTCCACACATTATTATATTTCCACAATGTTCAGTATAATAATACCAACACCACCACAAATCATGGAAGTAGAGATGTCGGTGAGAATGAAAAATGGGGAAATCGTTACATCCCATAATATAACTCTTCCACTTTCACAATTTGTGGACTGAACTTCCCAGTGAATCTCTTTATACACCATATAGTAAAATTTGATGAAATTATTTTCATGGATAGTTTTTCACTATATAGATCCAACATAAATTTCCCTAATAGTGAAATCACTCTCTATATGGTGAATTGAAAACCCCATTCCTCCAATAAGAGATTTTTAATTCTTGATTTGTCTTATACCTTGGGCATTGCCAATATCCAAGAATCCATATTGAATGGATTTTGTGGAGCTTGATTAACTAAAGAAAAAACTATAGGGGAATCTGGATAAAGGGTTTATATGCCTAAGTTCTTCACCATGGGTTGAACCAGTCCTCTTCACTAAGAAGAAGTATGGTTCAATAAAACTTTGCATTGAATATTGTGAGCTCAACAAAATCACGACAATGAACTAGTATCCTCTGCCTCAAATCGTTGAATTGTTTGACCAGCTGTGTGGAGCACAATACTTCTCCAATGTGTATTTTCGATCATGAGGATATTACCAAGTAAGGGTGAAGATGGAGGATATATACAAAACCACGTTTCATACATGCTATGAGCACTATAAATTCGTAGTAAAGCTTTTTGGACTCACTAATGCTCCAGAGCACTTCATGTAATTAATGAATATAGTCTTTAGAGATTACCTCAAAACATTTTTGGTATTCTTTATAGATGATATTCTAATATACTCCAAAAACATGGAGGAGAATGAAGGGAATCTATGCATTGTATTTGAAACCTTGAAAAATGAGAATCTCTATGAGAAGTATATTAAGTGTGAGTTCTGGTTGAAGAAAGTTTCATTCTAGGGTCATAACATCACAAGCAATGGGATATCTATGAACCCCTCTTAGAAAGCTGCAATTGAGGCATGGACAAGGAAAACATCAGTGACAAATATCTGTAACTTCCTATGGTTAGCAGAATATTAATGCCTACTTGTGAGAAATTTATCATGATTGTCAAACCCTTTTACTAAGATAACTCGGAAGGGAGTTAAGTTTTCTTGAAGTGATGACAGTGAAGAGTACTTTAAAGAGTAGAAAACAAGGCTTATCATTACTCCTGTAATCACACTACCCATAAGTGGTGAACATTTTGTGGTATTCAGTGATTATTTGAAGAAGGGACTGGGCTGTGTGATGATGAATAATGACAAATCCAATGTCTATGATTCATGTCAATGAAGATTTTATAAGAAAAAATATTCAACAGATGATATGGAGTTGGATAAAGTAATCATCACTTTGAAATTTTGGTGATAATACCTCCTTGGAGAGAAGTTTGAAAAATATATGGACCACAAAATACTCAAATATAAATTCATAGATAAAGTGTTGAATATTATCCAATGAATTTGGTTAGAGCTGATCAATGACTATGACTGCTCAATCCATTACCACCCTAGGAAAGAGAATAAGGTGGTGGATGCTCGAAGTAGAAATGACCTAGTGATTCTATCATTGTTGAGAATTTAAAATGATCCAATCTTTTTAGATATGATGAAGATGGACATGGTAATCATAATGAAGGGAAAATCATCAATTCTTTTCACAAATTATTTCTCAACCATCCCTTTTTGAATGGTTAAAGGATCCTCAAAAGGATGATGTGGGAATTCAGAAGAATGTGGAATCTATCAGAAAATGGAAATCCTCAGAGTTACACGTTAATGAAGAAGGAATTATGAGATTTGGGTCAAGACTATGTGTTCTATAAAATCCAGAGTTAAAGAATGAACATTTGGATGATGCACATAGTTAAAATTTGACCATTCACCAAGGAAACAAAAGGATATATCGAGATCTCTAAGATAATTACCAGTGAGATAACATGAAGAAGGAGATTTCTGAGTATACATCAAAGTTCCTTGTGTGTTATAAAGTGGTGTCTATGATGAAGAAGTCCAAGGGTATGATGCAACCATTACCCATAACAACATGTAAATAGGAGAACCACTCCCTAGAATTTATCATAGGACTTTTAAAGATATCCAAAGGAAACAATTCTATCTGGGTTATTGTGGATCATCTTACAAAAACTACACACTTCATTGCAATTTGAAATGATTTCTCATTGGATCAACTGGAACAGATATACATTAATGAAGTGGTACGGTTGCATGGAGTACCATTATCAAATGTATGTGATCGAGATCCACGATTTACCTCTATGTTTGGGAGTAGTCTTCAACATGCTCTGAATACTAAGATGATCTTCAATATAGTTTATCATCCCCAAACTAATGGACAAATTGAGCGAACTATCCAAACACATGAGGACATGTTGAGATCATTCTAAATGGACTTAAATGGAGGATGGGATCAATATCTTCTTCTAGTTGAGTTCTCTTACAATAAACGTTTCCACTCACGCATCCAAATAGATCCTTCTGAAGCCCTATATGGGAAGAGGTACAGAACACCAACATGTTGGGTTGATGTTGGGGAAAAAACTTCTATGTCCAGAAATGGTCGAAGAAATGGTGGAGAATGTTAACACCATCCCGAAACACATTAAAGCTGCTCAGAGTCGACAAAAGATCTATGTTGATAATCTTCGATGAGAACTATAGTTTGATGTTGGAGACATGGTATTCCTCCACATATCATCGTGGAAGAGAGTTATGAGATTTGGGAAGAAGGGAAATCATACTATAAGGTACATTAACCCTTTTGAGATAAATGATTGCATTGGAGTAGTGACCTATCAACTAGAACTCCCACCGAACCAATCTAAAGTACATAATGTATTCAATGTATCACTCTCGATGAAGTACATGCCTGACCCATCACATGTACTCAATCCAGAGGTGGTACCATAGGATAATGACCTCCCCTATAAAGAGAATTAGCGGAAGATCTTACATCCTAGATAAAATGTTGTATGAAATAAGAAAATCCCCCCATCAATGTGTTATGGTGAGACAAAAAGTCTGAAGAAGCAATGTGGGAATTAGAGGAAGTGATGAAGCAGAGCATCCCTCATCTGTTTTACTTTGGGAAAAGGAAATTTTGATGGGGAAAATTCTTAAGTGTGGAAGATTATAATGTCCCAAACTTTTACTAATGAAAATTCCTCTTGACCTAAATAAATGTATTATTATGTAAAATGGTTATATAAAATATGCACTTCCTTGGTTTTATTTTTTTTAATTTTAAGATATTGTTTATAATTGTGAACATTTCTAATATAGTTATTGAACAGTTTTCACATGATTAGCATAAATAGAGGGCTTTAAAAAATCCAATTTACTCACACAAAGGAATTGATATTATCATCCAATAAAATTGTTCCATAAAAAGCCCATTTGTTGGAGCTCGGAAAGGAGGTGGCGTCAAAGGGATTTTCTCTTGACCAAACCCAATTCGAGCTTCTACATGTTATTCTTGTATGGAACCATCTACGATAGAAGTGTAAGTTAATAGATATTAAAACTCGAGAAATGTTATCTAAGCCTCCCCTAGAGTTTGTCACCATCACACACCTTACTCTTAGGTCATATGTGGGTGTTATAAGGGGTTATTTATCAATACCCTAGAACTATGATTATATTAATTTGTTTTTTATATAATAAAGAATATACATTCATTTTATTATTGTTACTTTGTAAATAGTTTTTAAAGCACAAATAGTATTATTAGTTACTTTTAAATTAAGAAATCTATTTTGATGAATTAATGTATTTTTTAAATTTAATAAAATTTTAATAAAATTTTTATACTAAATTAATTTTTATTAAATCTAAATGATCATATAATTTTTATGAAAACATTAATAATCCTTATTAAATCATGAAAGCTGTTTTGGTCAACACTGATGATTTTTCGTTAAATGTCAGTTTTTTCTTAAAAGTAATGATTCAAATATTTAGAATGTTATTTAAAAAAATGAATATTATTTTTGGAATCAGGGCGTCGAAATTATCTAATGGATAATTTTTCATAATTTTCCATGACAGTCAAATTTTTGGGTAAAAATTAAATATCATTCAAATATTTAATGTGTTTTTGTCATTATAATGACCCAATAGTGATGTAATAAAATACTATAAATGTTGTTTTCTTACAATATATGTTTTAACATTAAAATAATGTTAGGTTTTCTTTTACAAATCCTTTGTGTAAACTGTAAGACTTTTAAACCATTTTCACTTTTAAAATGATTTCCTTGAGAGTGTGACTCACCTCCACATAATAATGCCTAATATTTTAATATTTTAGGCCTTTAGCCTTATAAAATAATTTTTTCCACTCCAATTTGGAAAAAACCATGGTAAAAACCATGGGGTATTTTGAGGTTTTGTTTAGTTTAATGTGTAGTGTCAAAAACCTAAATAATAAAGAATTACCTCTCTTTCCCATATAAACCCACCCAAGATCCCACTTCATCTTCACTAAAAATCTTTGGATCTTAAGAAACATCTTCCATAATCTCTAAATAATCCTCCCAATTCACCCCAATCTCCCATGAAGACTATCTGAAGGCCTTACCAAGCCTTTGGGATCATTCAACATTGTAAGGGATTTCTTCCTCTCATTTTTTGTCCAAGTTTATTTGTGTTTATATACCCCTATATTTTCAATTATAAATGTCGAGGTTATGATTTATCACCTCCCCTATAATTACCTTATTATTTTTGAATGATTATAGACCCCTTTATCTCTCATTAATGCCTCCCATGTACACCTGTTTACATGCCGAAATTCCATAAAGGATTTATCTCTCCTCATATACATTCTTGAAATTCTTTTGTTTTATTAATATAAATTCCATTTTATATGTTAGGAAATGTATCTATTTGATCCCCTTACATTCCATTTCATGTAAATATGTTGAGAAACCCATTTATATCTCATCAAATATTTTTATTAATTCTTATGTCACGCTGTTATGCAACCCAAATTGCTATATGATTTTCCATGCCAAAGCCATTGTGTAGGGAATATTGTGGCCAATTATATATCAAGGTTATTTTCCTGTATTCAAATTTAATTATTGATTATATAGTTTCATGTATAAATTACCCATTACTTTATCATGTAATAAATGATGATGTTTAATTAAACCAGGTTATATGATCCATGTGGCACACTTATGCATGAAACGAAATGATTTATAAGGGTGTGCCTTGATAGTGCCCCAATGCATTGGGTAAAGATTAGTATCATGATACGTCAAGTAAAATGAAGATTTACTCATTCTAATTCAAGTTCAACGATTGTTTACTTATGCTCCATGTTTAATGATCATTGGATCATGCTATTATCATGTTAAATGTTGTTTCCACATTTCCATGTTTTGATAATCATGTTATATCATGACTATATGTCCATGTTTCTCTTACGATCCATTGATATGCCTATTGACTAGAATGTACTGTGATATTCATGTTATTAATTGATTACTCCCTTACTAGGATTTATAGTCACTCTTTTCTTATGCTTGTCCTCAAGTTATCCCATGCAATTCTAACTACGAAGGAATGTTGTGGTCATCTAAAAGAAGTTTTCAATAAATTTTTTGTGTTTAATGTTTTAAGTAGCTTCTGTAATGTTCATAATTTCCCCAGACACTAGAAATCATGATCCTCATATATTTCTTAATTTAATTATTATGTAGTGAATCATGTTTACATGTGTAATAATGAGTAGGGTTTTTATACAGGCTAAAGATCAAGATATATGTTTTGGTAGAACTGATATGTATGATTTTGGATCTAGTTTTTGAATATAGATCTCATTATTCAATGTAAAATTTAATGTTCAAATTCAATTTGGGGGTTTCCATTGGCTAGTTTTCATCCTCAATTTTGAGGTAGGATTTCTAAATTACAAATCCCATAGTAATCATTTAATTACATTTATGTAATTGTAAAATTTCAATTTCCATGATTGGGAAATTGAACTGATGGTTGAATTTTATTAATTAAATTTCCATGTGGTAATGATTCAGGATAAATTAGATGAAATTGAAATTTATGGAATAAGGTTAATTACTTCATTAATTAATTATTGGAATGTTTTAATTGTGGAATTTATGGGAAATTGGGATTGTGCAATTGAAAATTTATTAGGCCTAAAAATCTTTAACACAGGGGATTATGAGATAGTCGACATGGCATTAATGACTTAATGGGTTATACGAATTGAATATTGAAATATGTTTTAAATTATTAATTAATAATATTATTCTATGTCATTAAAGTATTAAGCCATTATTTGTTTTGATAAATGGAATTTTATGTCTTGGCATTATTTGTGGATAAAAACTATTAATGTTTATTAAATTTTAATATTGTTATATATGAGATACATGTGTGATTGATTCATAATCATGTGTGGGATATGGAATAATTCTTCAAAAAGACATTGTGATTAATGATTGCGGGACATGAAAAAACTTCTTAATAATACTACATCTCTAATTTTGTGATATACATGTGTGCGATATGCAATTCATCTTCAAAATACCACAATGATAAAGGAGTGTGGGAGACCGATTGCTGCTTCAAAATCCCACTTGTGTGATTTATTAATAAATGAGTGTGGGACACAAACTACTGCTTCAAACACTCATAGGGGCCTAGACATGGATATCTATATACAAAATTGTTGGCACTGAACTATGATTCCAATTGTATGTAATATGAATCGAATTAGATTGTTAATTTATTAGCATGATATTAAGTGATGGTTCAATCTGTTACATGATCCAGAGCATGTATTGAGGTTTCGAGTGACCTTGGGAACATGGGGAGGGGGGTACGTGGTTAATAAAAGAATACTAAAATTTGACAACTTTTTAAATTTTGAACTGTACGTTATTTTATATACAGATTCATACAATATTATTAACTGCATATTATTTTAGACATCGTTGGTGGTGGCCACTCTGTTCTACTCACACCCATCTTGGGATTCCTGATCACTACCCGAGAAAAATTCATTTCATCAGGATAGGATAAGGGCAACAATCATATAATAGAAGTATGAATATGGATAGAGTATCTATGAGGGAATGTGATGTGATTTGGGAACCACATGGGAGCTATAATTGTGTTTATTTATTTTGGATTTTTTATAAAGTCCCTTGAAATTTATTTAGAATGAAATTTCTTTTATTTATATTTGGATGTTGTATTTCCTGTTTTGTTCATCATGTGATACTAGTTTTGTTTGGGACTTTATTATAGCATTTGGTTGTTTATTTATTTTCAGTTGTTTTTCTACTTTTAAAATGAGGGTATAGTCTCCCCATGATCAATATTAGACCCTCAATTTTATTCAGAATCCTCTTGTGTATGATGAGGTGTGCATGAGGTCATGTGACAGATCGAATTAGGGCACTGGTGTGTGGCACTTGTGTCGATATGTTACAATGTGGTATCAGTGGAAGGTCCTTTTTCTTTTCTTCTATACTTCTATTTGGGTTTGGTAGAAAAGTTACTAGAATGAGTTAAGCCTTGGTTAAGATCTCATGCATGGGATTATCTACCCCATGTACAAGGGTAAAAGCCAAGTACCCTGGGTGGGATTTTTTTAATTTATGGTTGTTGATAATGTTGATGCTATTTTCACTCATGTGATGCAATTGATGGGTTATGTGATTATTGTTTTTGAGTTTTTCTTTGATTTGACTCGTGGAATGGTATGGAATGAGTGTTGTGTATGCATGTATAATTCTTGGAAATTAGTATCTATTATGACATGCATCATTTTAGGCACACATATGAAAATAATGTTTTCGGTAAATTGATAAAGGAAAATTAATTTCTCCTCTTTTGTGACGTAAATGAAATGGTGAAAAAATGTGAAATTGAAACAAATTGATAATGATAAAATATGTGAATATATGTGTGTATAATGAGACTTGAATTTATGAGAATTATTTTTACCAATTTTTAACCATTATCTAGATGTATGATAGTTAAGGGTAGTGATAGAGCCTTAGTTTTGACCGCGTGGTGGGGTTTGGTGGAATGACATGTGATGTATTTTGGGAGAACCCCTTATTAAAAGGGTTGATGTTGTGTTATGTTTTCTAAGGTGTTTTTTATAGAATTATGTAAATATCACTCCATAGTGACACTTTTTGTGAGGATGACATGAGGTTATGGCTAGAAATGATCCACTAGAGGTGTAAATCAAGGAACAGAGAGTGTTGGGTGAGGGAGATAGGTGGAAGTTCCATGAGAACATTTCTTGTTTTATATAGTTTATGGAAAGAGAAAAATTTAGGGTTGTGAAAATCATGTTTGATATGACATGGGAGTTCCAGCTAGAACACCCTCCAAATTTTACTAGAGAGGTTGGACATGAGGCAACTGAGTTCTGGTTTGAGTCCGTTCAGACTATACTAGACCACTTAGAAACTCTTGATGAGAAAATAGTCATATTGGCAGCCCATATGTAACATAGTTAGGTGAATCATTAGTGGTACATCCAGGATCTGGATGGACAGTTGGTGAATATAGAGTGGAAGAACATTCAATAGATTTTCTTGGAGCATACACCGAGATGCTCAAGCTAGAGTGATGGGATGGTTTAATGAGGATGAATTAGAGTAGTATATCGGTTATGGACTATATTTGTTACTTTAAAAAAATCAATTATTTTTTCCCTATTATTATAGGATATGAGGCTATTATGGGAAATTATTTTTAGAATGTGATTAAATATAAAATTATGTACAGGGTGAATATCATCAGGAAAATGAAGTTTAATGAGGAGGTAAATTATTCTCTCATATTTGAGTGGAACTTGAATGAGTATTCCTGTTATTTTCTCCAAAATGAGAAATTAGGAAAAAGTTATTATATTACATAGTAATAATTTTTATAGGGTTATAGTCATTAAAAAATTAACATATTTCTCTATGGGTTGTTTTATGTGTTATTCAAAACTAATCATGGAGTTTAGTTATATCCTCCTAACACCCCTATGAATGTCTCCAAGAGGGTCTTACACTATGCGACACCTGAAGTGGAAAACCTATTTGTGAAATATTTACCGCAATCTAAATCATTAATTCCATGTAGCATCATGTCTAGACTCATTTTGTACATCATTCCAAAATATATAGTAATTTTAATATATCTCAAAAGTTATTTTACATTCTAGAATAGGAGAGTCCTTTTAATCACCATAAGGAATTCTGAAATATCCATAATGAACCATAAATCTTGTCTTGATGTTTTCAAATAGATAAGGATTCCAATGATTTTCTTGAAATCCATTTGACAAAAAATATTCCGAATATCATCCTTTTTCAGTCATATCAAATCAATTGTAGAAGTGGATATTTATGAGAATACTATATATTGTACCTCTTAAATAATTATTTTGAATATTTATTTTGGGATTAAAAATGTTATAATTCTATTTCACATTCAAAAATCCGAAAAAATTCCAATTTTCTTAACAAGGAAATATCAAAATTTGATTTCATATCTTGAGTAAAATATTCATACATAACCCCACTGTCTCATGTATAAATAATTCCATCAATATATGTAGTGACAATAAGAGTTCTTTTGGAAATGTTCTTCACAAAATCGGTGTTATTATCATTTCTCCTTAAAAATGAAACACTTTATAGAAAACAATATATCGTCACATACCATGGTTTGGGGGTCTGTATTAAGAAATACGAATCATTATTAAGTCTGTATATTTTCTTCCATATTTATCAAGGACGTAAACCTCATTTTTTAAATGAAATAATATTCTTTAAGAAAACAATTAGTGAAGGGGTATTTTGAATTCATTTGGTAGATCTGTTAATGTGTATGTGATTCCACTAATAAAAACATTTTAATTCATTTTAAAATTTATATGGGAAGAATTTTTCTATGAAAAGTAATCCATTTCAATTAAAAGTAGGCTTTTTAAACCATATATTCTTTGTTTCTTGTTACTTTTTCTATTTTATTGAGTCAATTTCTAAACACACACATATTTAAATAATTTGTTTTGTTAATTTATTATTACTATTTCCCAAGTATGTTTCCTCTAAATATAATTATGATCATAATTTATAAAACTGATCCAGTTTGAAATCTAAATTTCATCTGGAACTATTTGAGGTTCATCTTTAGAAATGTGAACATTTTTGTTTTCCAATCTCCACCGCTTTGTCTTATAGATAAAATCATATTGATTCACAATAAGATTTTTATAGTGAAAATTAATATTTAATCTATAATGTTTCTTTATATAATTAAAATTCATATCATCCAATCATTATATGTTTCTAAATAACTATTATTAGAATTCTATACATTTCCAACATCTACATCAATTTGTCTCTCAACAATATACACATAAAAAGATTTTATATTCTTATCTAATACTCTAAAATTGACATCATTTATGGGATTATTTTTACATCATAACTTTCTACAACATTATATAATCAATTATTCCAATATTTTTATTCAATTCTTATTGAATTGTTTCAAATAAAGGAGACATCCTATACATATTCTTCATGTTTTCCCAGATTTGTGGCTTTAGTATTCATTTTGTAAGGGTGGCCAAAAAATGAAAAAATACTTAATATTGGATTCATTTAAAATCATATATCATATTTTATATTTAATTGATCAATTATGGATAAACATTTTTTCTATTCATGTAAAGTCATCCTAACAGTTTCCCTCTAAAAATTCATAGATTTTATGTTTCATAGATAATAATATCTTTCCGAAATAAAAATTACATAAATTTTCCCTCTTGAAAGAATTATGTTCAAGGGCGTAGGGTGAATATAATTAGTGTTTAATACCATGGATTTCAAGTTAATTTTAAATCTTATTTCATGTATAATCCCTACCATTATCTCTTCTAAGCTTCATAATGTAAACCCTCATCTCCTTTTCAATATATATTCATTCGATTTTGATCATGTCAAATGATTTAGAATTGTTTGTTTCTTGAACATAAATATGTTAATTCTATTGAATTATACTATGATGATAATGAAATATAAATAACCCATAGAAATATAATTCTTCATATGTAAACAGAAATAAGAATGAATGAGTGTAATTTGTCAAGTTTATTGAATATCTAGAAATTTATGTATTTATTTGAACATATTACCCTTAAAAACATTAAAAATACCCTATATATCTCATTTAATTTAGTGATATCTCTCACAATTAAATTATTTGTTATTTTATTCATATTTATTTGGAAAATGTATCCAATTATTCCATACCATTTGTTATTCTCATCATTTTAACTTAACTACCCCAAATTGGTAGGGTCAAAAATTTGAAATAGGTTACCACTTTATCTTTCACCATTGGATGAAAATTTCTCATTATTTTATTTATTAATTATAGATGTATATTTGATGAATATAACCACATTACCATCACAAAATACTTTTCTCACACTTAGAAGATTATGTTTAATCCCTTTCAAATTAATAAAATATTACAATTCCTTCTTATTTACATCATTTTCAATATAACCAAAACCCTTAATTAAATGATAAATATAATTTTTGAATTTCCCTAGCCCTATAAAATCTTATTTAATGGATTTTATGTTTTTAACTCACTAAAAAAGTATAAGAAAAATTTCTTTCCAATAATCCATGATATTTCATTCTATAATGCTTTCAAGGCCACTTCAATGATAACATATCTTCTATCTTGATTTATTTTTTGAATTATATTCCTATTTTAATTATAAGATTATTATACTGGAATTATTAAAATTTAATCTCTTAAAAATTGAACTTATTATTCAAGAATGAAACATATTTCATTTAATAATTAAAATTAGTCTTTTTTGGAATATTTGTTGTATCCATTCACTAAACATGTTTCTTTAATCATTATATACCTATATCTTCATAAATAATACCCATTTATTCTTTTCATATCTCTATTATAGTCATATTATTTTATCATAAATAATATATATTCCAAGATATTACACAATACTGATAATAACCACTGAATCTAGCTCTGTTAAAGTAATAGAAATTTTGTCCATAATTTTGTTGTTATTGGACATCGATCTGTTGTACTTTATTCTTCATTGATTTGGGAGTTATTTTATGATTTTTTTTCTTTTTAATAGATGTGGTAGTGTGTTTTTCATAACCCTATTTGGTTGAAGCATTATCAGAGTTAAATTTTTATCTTATATTATAATTAAAAGGTGATTAAATTTATGTTATAGTGGTTAAAGATTTTAGCTTCTACTTTAGGTTTATTTTCTCATTTGATTTTTATTCCTTAAACTTAATATCAACTTCTCTTATATAGAAATACCTCCTCATATTAGATTAAATTTCATATTTATGACATTGATATTGGGCCATGAAAATATATTCGACTGTTTTCTTAATTTGAACAAGAAGATCATTCACCATGTTGTCATTTTCAAAAACTTTCATCTCAAAATGTATAATTTTATTAATATAGACATTTTATTTTAGTATATTTTTTTATTGTACTTATTTGTCTATATTTTTCTTCGTAAATGGTCATATTTCATTTTATGTGTGATTATTCTGATCAATAAATTATTCTAACTCAGTTTCAATTATGTTCTCAATATAAGTAACATTATAATATTTTTATTCTCTGCTTAACTCTTCAGGTTTATTCACATGCTCCATAAAGTTAGTGAATTTAAAAAAAATTCATTTTTTTAATGAATTAATAATGGGTGACCATCAACTTCTTCTACACTAATATACCTTTTTTATTATATTTTTTAATTTCATATTACCTTTAAAAAACATTGAAACATATTTAGATCTTTTAATAAATTTCATAATTTGAGACTTCTCACGTTGATCAAATATTTCACACTCTTCACTATTATTATTTTGATAATTTATAGATAGGTTTCAAATTCCACCAGATTTGAAACACTTAAATGTAAGTCAGATTTATTATTTTCATTTTCACTTTCTAAAATTCATGGATATAAAAGGAATGATTCTCTTATAATCCACATTAATTTCTTCTTAAATATCAGAATCACAAGACTCCTCAACTTGTTTATCAATAATGTTGATTTTCATCATGGACTTAAATTACATTTATTTTTCATCTTCCCTTACAAATATTTGATAATTCCTCATTTCATATTAAATTATAATATTATATAGTTCATAAATTGTATGATCCTATCGCTCTCCCTATACATAACATATATGTTAAAAAATGTGTGGGAAATTTCTCATAAACATCTTAATATTGGTATTGTCTTGTAATTTTTTTCTATATCCTATAATATTGTTGATAATTTCATTGAATAATATAATGTATCCATCAATATTTTCATCATCATATATCTTGACATCCTCAAATATTTTCCTCCATCTTTGTAACTTTTCCTCTATTACTTTTATAATTTCTTAATTGATACATTCTACTATTCACCATATTTCATTAGAATATTAATTTACCATAACCTTTGTAAATGAATATCTTTAATATTGTAGAATAATGTAATATATTTCTTTAATACCAATATCCAAATTCTTCTTATCAACACAAGTAATTTGAACACTTTTATGAATAGTTGGAAAACTACCTATTATTTCTTCAACCAATTATGGGACAAGAGATGGACGATACGAAAGCATCATATTCATCTAAAAATGGTATTTTATTTCACAAAATGTTATAACACTAATAAGATTCATTGAATTATAAAAATTCATTTATAAATCTTATGGATATATTAGAGGGAACCTGGATGCTCTAATTTCACCATACATTCCCCAAGAATTAGTGCAGCACTAAGAATGGAGGTTGAATCCGTGGTGGTATTATTTTAAAGATTATTTAAATTAGAAATAAACATATTTATTGAGATAGATTTTTATTCTCCAATAAATAAAACAAAAACTCACTCTAATGAATGTATAAATGAAATTATTTGGGCACGAAAAAGTTTTTATAGTATTCAGAGCCATTATGGGAATATATTCTTTTATTTGTTTGGTTTTTATCTTGGTCCAACATTTTCACAATAATAATCAATCACTTATTACAAGTGGTTAGGTAGGTATCATCCTATAAATAGTTTTTGTACTTATCCAACTAGAATTACACAAAATCACACGAGAAATAAATGTATTAGGAGAAGATGAGAAAGACATCCTCTGAAATTGGGCAACGTTAAAAATTTAAAATGATATTTCTTTCAAAACTTCAAGATGGAAAAAATAATTTGATCACATATTCAAGTTATTTAACCACATAAAACCATTTTATGAATATAATAACCAATCAGATATTACAAGAAAATTTATATAAAAATATTGATCTACTTTTGAACCTTCATATCAATATCGGTTGGACAAATTTAGGGGTTCTTTAAAATTTCCTATTCTTCACTAAGCCCTATCTTTAGTATTTATTTTCATATATGATTATCAAGACCAGCCATTCATCTTCTCTCTCAAATATTCCCCTTATTTGGAAAACTAAAATATTATAGATGTAAATTAATTGTAAAAAACATTTATACCTCTTTATTCTAAATAGTTATTATAATAATTTTAGAAAAAATTCTTCCTCACGGTGTTTCCAAAAATATATTTTTCTATATCTATTTCCAATGATCATGGAATATTTTTTCCTTATTTCACCAGTATATCTAATAAAATTAAAAAATAACCCTTATTCATTTGTTATCTTCTAAATAGAACCCACTCAATAAATACACTCTATCTTTGAACACCATTGAGAGTAATTCAAAAATGAATGTAATTTTGAATTCCAAAAATACCGAGAATTTATCTTCTTTCACTACTAGAAAACAGGTCTATACCCACGGTTTTGCAAAAAATCCATGGCTATAGGGATTGTATGTGAACCTATACCCACGATTCTTCAATATTATGGGTATGGGTCACCTATACCCACGGTTGTGCCAAAAACTGTGGGTATAGTTTTCTTTTAAGACCTATAACCATGGTTTTGGAGAAAACCATGGGTATAGGGTATTTTCTGAAGACCTATACTGATGGTTCTTTAAAACATTGGGTATTGGGGTTTTTTTTGAATACCTATACCCATGGTTATCAAGAACCGTGGGTATAGATTTCCCGTGTTATGTTGGGGAATAAAAATTAGGCGGGACACGAAAAAAATTTGGAGGGAAGAAATTTTTTCACAGTTTAGATTAATATATTAATTTAATATAAATATATAATTTCCAAAATTATTCAATTTGGTTGGTAAAGCCTTCTCCGTGGGTGTTGTAGGTCACGGTTTCGAATCCCTCTGGCTGCGTTTTTTGAATTTAAATACCGTAATGGATTATATTAATATATATATGCAGATATATTATTATTTAATAATTAAATGTCGCAGATCGGTTGGTCCGTTGGTGGGGCGTACCTGTGATGCGCTTTGTGAGACGCGGGTTCGAATCCCTCTGACCGCGCTTTTTGAAATTTAAATAACACACTTGGTTATATTAATATGTATAGGAAGATATATGTATATATAACAATTAAGCATCGCAGCTTGGTCGGTCCATTGGTGGGGCGCGCCTATGAGGCGTAGCGTGAGGTGTGGGTTCGATTCCCCCTAGCGCCGGAATTTTTGGATTTAAATTCCCCACGGTATGAAAACCATAGGGTCTACTGTGTGCCACGCTGGAACATCGTGGTGCCACATTTGACTCCCCTATACCCACAGTTCTCCAAAACTGTGGGTAAAGGCTGAGACCCCTATACCGACGCCTTTCCAGCCCACGGTTCCCAAAACTGTGGGTATAGCCTATACCAGCGGTTCTGAGTCTATACCCATGGTTTTGACCCATGGGTATAGGTCGTTTTTTCTAGTAGTTTTTCCTATCCAATTTTATCTATATCAGTTCTCATTTTCCCCAACCCTCTCACAACACAATATGGATATTCATTTCAAAACAACACTAAATGTCTCAATAAAATTTCAATAATCAATCTACAGATATATTAATTTATTACTACATGATTTTAATATTATTATCAACTAAGGATCAAAAAAACATCGTTACACAAACCATAGAGAATAAACATATGCATTTTATTCTAAAACAAACACAAAATAACATTGTTTTTCACATAGCTAATGATTATCATCAGTGATAATGTTTTTTAAGATGAAGATTCCAAGGATTTATTAATCCAATTGAATCATAATTTAATTCTATATTTTTATCAATGAATTTTATCTCTAATATAATCATGTTTGTTTCATTTAGAATATTAAATGTTGGAAAATCATATGTTCTATATAGCATAATTATCAAATTCTCTCCAATGAAATAACTCTTAATAATTCTTCCTTAATATATCAATAAAATTGGGTAATCACACTTATAGATTCACAATTGACTCTTATGAATTCTAAGTTCCATTTAAATTTTTCCATGTCGCTATAGAGATTGACACTTATGAAGTCATGACTTAATATTATGAATTAAAACATGTTGAATATTCTAAACCAGGAAATAAATATTAGGAAGTAATGATTTAATCTTACAATTTTTTCGAACCATTACCATTTTTTCCAAAAGTTATATATAATTTTATTGAATTTATTATTGAATCTTATGAAGTCCCAACTTTTTACATGACCATTTTGACATAGAAATCAATATTGATTTTAAAAAATAAAAAACTATATTTAATTAATCATAAATATTCAAATAAAATCTCAAAAACATTCCAAAAAATATAATAGAATCTAAATAATATCAAAATATTCCAAAACATTATTGAAAAAATAAAACACTTTGTTAATCCCATGGAGATATTTAGGATTTAAACAATGCATGGAAACTCTCTAGAGTGGTTTTTTGGGTTGATCCAAATACCTATCAAGGAATGAGATAAACTAAATGTAAGAATTAGATATGTTAAATTGTTTTATGTATCATTAAAACACAATGATAGTTTCAAAATTAGTTAATTTTATGAATTAACTATGACTGAAAAGGAAACATTCATGATTTTCATTTAAAATGGTCTATATCCCAAATGAAACATTCCTAACTATACATAATCATATTTAAATAAATATATGGATCATATTGATAGATTAGGGGGGTTTAACACCAATTTGAATTAGATCATTATAGATTATTAGTATTATTAAATCCATATACAAAAGGTTAATATTCCATGATTTTTTCCTTCATTGATCAATCCTATTTATCACATGTCTCTCCCTCTTTAATCCCAACCAGTGATATAACAACATAGATAGTATAATATTCATTATAAAATTATATATTGTTAATTATAAATAGAAGGATCATGATAATAATATCTTATGGATATAATTACATTGATCAAATAAACCACATCCTTATTAGATTTACTTCAATGGAAGATTTTGATTTAGTTGTATATGCCAGGTGACATTTATTCATTTTTATATTGATTTTTATCCATTGATATGTTATTTGGAAATATTTTAGATCGAATATTTTTGGGATTTTAAATTTATTAAATATTTTTTAAAAATTGTTTGATTTATTATGGATATTTACTTTTTAAAAAATTGATTGGTCCCCAGTAAAGATAATATATTTTCATTTCTCAAAAAAATATGGTATTTGGTTTTAACGAATTAATTAAATTTTAAATCTATAGGATTTATAAAAACATTTATATTTTTAAAACTTTTTATTTTATCATAAATTGTGTTTTAATTTAAGATTTTTGAGTATTTAGGTTTTTTTGAAAACTTATTTAAGTAGAGTACTATTTTGGAATGTAAATTAATCATTTCAATGCTCCATAATGAGATTTTTGGGGGAGATTAAATGAGAAGCTATATGGACACTTTAAGTTCAATTCATTGAAAATAGGAAATTACAATACACTAGAATGTAAACCACAAAAAGTCATGTATAGATAAAGAGTAACCTCCTCTACTGAGATTAATATAACAAAAATAAGTAGCTAATTAGAACCCTAAATCACCTCACCTTGTATTCCAAAATTTCACACACATAGATAAATAGATAAAATATACAAAATTAAAATTACAAGAAAATTGATTTTGTATGTATATAAACACAATTACTACACCCACAAGAGAACAATCCTAAAGAAATTATTAAAAATTATCTAGAATAAACATGATTTTTTAATAATTATGACAATATGAGAACATCTATAACTGAGATTCATGTTATTGAACTCTTATTGTTTTTGGGATCCCACCTACCTTTTATTTAGAGTTTTATTCATTAATTTTGTAGCCCCAACATCCAACTTTCCTAGTGGTCCATATATTGAAATTAGATGATATTTATTCTCATAAAGAATTCCAATTCTCAATTCCGGACAGCCAGTGGATGAGCACATCACCCATTCCACTCACCTGATATGTGTTGAATGGAACCAAATTATAATGATATGACCTTTCTTCACATATCCATCAAAGAATAGAAACTTCTAATCAAAATTACATCATAAGGGGTTATAATTACATAGAATAAAAATCATGTTCATCTACTCATATTAAGACTCTATTTTTATTGAAATAAATTAGATCTCAAAAAGTATCTCCTATTCCTAACAATAAGTTCTAGTGAAATAGATAGGGATTTTCCATCATAAATTTATATTTTAGGAATTAAGAAGGACAGGAATGATCATGGTGTGACATAGATAGGGTAGGATTGTTAAATTGGAACATATAGTTCATAAATATCCATGGTGGGTGACTCTTTGGTCATATGTGATATTAATACTTTGTTTATGATTGATATTTATTATGTCCTCTCATATTTGATGATTCTAAATAATTAACTTGAATATCGGTCGATGAGGTGGGGTAACATATGATTTATAATCATTTGGTGTAATTGTTTTGATTTATTGGTTTTTATTTTTGGTAATATTTCATTGTAAACAATGTTTTTAAAATATATTGGATATTTTTAAATTTTATTATTTACATATTCTTGGATATATTATAAATGTAATTCATGGGGTTGATCTAGTAAAATAAAATTTGGTGTCATTTTACTCACCCTTTCCCAAATTCTTTAGTGATGGTATAGATTTCATTAATCATAATACAAGAAAAATAAAAAACATATTTATTTATTAGAAAAGGAATATATTATCATATTTATAGGATAAGCCTACAAGTATTGGTTGACACACTAATGGAGGAAGTGAGTTATACTTAGATAATATGTATATAGTCAAAAAAATTATTTTGGTTTTATTATATTTATAAGTATATTTATTCTAATATTATAGAACATTATTTTTTTATTCTATTTTAAAATTTTATTTCTTTTTTATAAACATTTTATTTTTTCCAATATGAAGTTAATATTATTTATTTTATGGGAATATAATTCCTTAAAAAATTATATTTTATCCCTAAATAAAAAATTTTATCCCCTATAAATCAAAAAATAAATTTTTTTCATATGGAGAGCCCATATAGTGTCTCCATATTCAAATGTCCTAGCTAAGGAATTATAAAATTTAATGATAGATTATTTTCAATTTTATTCATCATATATTTGGTAGATATGTAGATAAGTTGTTCATGACATAATGTTTTTCAAATAAAAGGGTATAATTATCCTTTTTATATCAAATTTTGAGTTTCTATACAGTCCAAGTATTACATGGGATTAAATAATTAGATATAGGATGCCAGTATGTTGTTCCCTATCTGTATCTACAACCATGAAGTGTTAAAATAAGAAATGTGATATTGATCAAATACATACATAAATAGATAAAACAACCGTATATCTGAATTTGTAAAATTATTTTATTACATATAATTTATATTGAAAATGGATTCAAGTTATTATTTATTTCAACAGTTCTTTGAAAGTATTTCATTTTAAAAATAATATATTTAAAAAAACAAATTGATACAATGATGATGATGAAGGATAAGTAATTTTATTTTTGATTTAAGGGAAACCAAATAATGTTTGATTATGCATATTATTTTATAGAGTTGGTTTATTTTTCTATGAATCTAATTACAAATGATGATTTTTATCCATAAACAATTGAGATGAGGATTTTACTTATGAAAAGATCAAAGGTGGTTCGTTTTGATATTCTCATCTACAGTAAGGTAATGAATAAAGAAATTATTGAAAAGGAAGACATGTTATTTTTCTGCAGTATTATTAGTTTTCTTTCTAGACTTGGTGGAGAGATTGATTTTTATAGAGAAGATGAAAACTAAGTGACCTCTATGAAGGAAATAGCAAAAAAATGTCTTCGAACTCCAATTTATATTATGATGGAATCCAAATTAGGTTTTACTAATGTAGTGGAATAGGATAATTAATGGGAGATAATTCAAATAATCCTCAGATATATTATCTATAAATAAAACATTGTCACCTAAAATGGGTTTACACCTATTTCTTTTGATAGTCTAGTAGTTTTTATTCAAACCAGACATATGTTGTATTTAGATATCTAGAACTCACTAAAATTGTATATTTAATTATTAGAATATTATTTTTAATTAATATATTATCACATGATGTGTGTTTTTCTCTATAACTATAAAATTATAGTTATCTAAGAGTATCAGTCACTTCCAAATATTATAGAAATTATTCACTATAATGATAACCTTTAATTTATAAAATAATATTATTTAAAATATCTATTATTGACTATATAACATATGTTTTATATGGCCAAATTTATATTATATTATTTTTATAATTATGATCATAAGTTAATGATTTTTTATTTCGTGATGTTCATAATTGGAAATCTATGAGAGGTAATGTTTTGAGGATAGACCCTCCAACAGTAATTACACATGTCATATTTTTCATTAGATATTTGAATCTACTACCAGTGATCCAATGGACTAGTAGTTACTAGGTATTATATTTTCCATATAACTATAGTGATTGACCCCTTCTATCCCCCTAACATATCACTTGTAAATAAGTAATGGGATTTCATGATCCCCCTCTAGTTGGATTCAAAATCAATACAAATGGTTCAAACTTACATGTTATTATTAAATGAGGGGGTATTTTCTAGGATATCATAGGCCGTCCATTCTTATTCTTCAACAATTTATAAATTTCTAGTAATTTTATAATAGATGTTCCAGTAATAATTTATACTAGATTTTCCATCTCCAAAAATTATGAAATCACTCTAGAAATTTTAGAAATTAATTACTTTATTCAATTATCCTTTTTTATGTTCTTAATACACTTAATTATGTTGTCCAATATGAATTTATATAGTAATAATGTATTGTGGGATAGGATGTGTGGATTTAACACAACTATTCTGAATGAAATATGGAAGTGCCCTTTTTTAAAAGTGTTTCCTAAACAAGAATTTCATTATGTATCAGGATCTTGTTTTTCTACCCTAGAAATACTATTTATTTATTCATAGTGATGCATTAATCCATCAACATTACATGGATACCTAATGTTTAATACCCATGAATTTTCCTTCAAATAAAAATTAAAATATTTATAATGGTGTTCATATCTAAAAGCCTCTATATAGGACCTTATAATTTAAATTATTAATAATTTATAACTTAAATGAAATAATTTTATATGTTGATGAAAACTATTATGACATATGTTATTGATGAGTTATGATACATTGGGGGTGTCATAAGTGATATAAATATTTTATAATATGTCAAGAAAAAATACTTTTTACTTCGTGTTGATGGAATAAAATAGCATTCTCATTTCATTAAAATGTAGCTATCTAATTAAATTCATGACAATCGTAGTTTATTAATGGGTCATTTTTGATGAGTTAATGAAAAATAATCAACCATACTAGTTGTTGAAACATGTGTGGAACCTACAAGATGAGAAATTAGGACAAAGTTATTATATTACATAGTAATAATTTGTATAGGTTTATAGTCATTACAAAATTAAAATATTTCTCTATGGGTTGTTTTATGTGTTTTTCAAAACAGATCTTGGAGTTTAGCTATGTCCTCCTAACACCCCTATGAATGTCTCCAAGAGGGTCTTACACTATGTGAGTCTAGAATCTGAGTTAAATTCTTTTTTGAATTTCATTTTTAAAATAAATTATAGTCTCATCCTATGGAATAATAATTATTCATGTTATATTGATCACATATATTCAATCGAAAATTATTAAATTTTAGAATATACATGAGTTGAATAATAAATATATATATTTATGATTTAATTAATATAATATATATTATTTTACTGAAAAAATAATTATAAAGATTTTAATTTATTCTTCAATCTTCAATAAAGGTCAATGGGGATTGATGGTCCCAGTAAAGTGTCTGATGGACATGATATATTTTATTTAATATATTTTAAATAAATATAAGTTAAAATATTTTACAAATGATATTAAAATATTTATGAGTTTTTTCATGCCATAGTACATATAATTATTATTATTATTGGTCACATAGTCTGATTAGAATAAATAATTAGTTTTTTTCTTCTCTGAAATTACTAATTGTTTTACCCATAATTATATAATCTTACTTATCTATTTTTTAGAGATTGTGAGGGTTGTCTGCAATGGAATTATATGAGATAGTTATTTAAAATCTATATAGGGAAGATGTATAGAATTATCTCAAGAATGAGAAACAATCCTCCACCCCCTTTTAAATCCCATGATAACTTCTTCTTACGATCACTATTGGATGATGTAAGTAAGTTGGTTTATCTACACTAGCACCAAGAATAACAATTGCAAAAATATGATATTTATCGACCATGTGTGGATACTACTTAAGGAATTCTATTTCAGATTATTCTCTAAAGTGATGATGTTAGAGAAGATAATAAATTGACCACCCACAATAAAATAATTATCATGTTTCTGTAATTACTTATATATATTAATTGGAAATTAAATATGAAAATAACCCTCTATATAGGGATTCACGTGTCTCTTTATAATGTTCATTGGATTCCATCTATAAAAACTAATTTAAATAATTATTATGCAACCTTCCACAAAAATATTAAGGATATATACTAATAGATATGATAATGATATAGATGAATCACATGTACGGTTTGGTAAAAAATCTCGGCATGGTCATATAAAAAAGATTGAATGAATAATATTTTATACATTACATACTTAAGGGGAGTCGAATGTAATACCCATAAGAGTATTAGGTACCCTGATTATGGTTTCTATCAAGATCAATATGGTTTTTATATAGGTGAACATCATTCCCTCATATTTTCATGAGTACTAGATTAAATAAATCAATAAGTAGAGTTAATTTCATACTCACAAGAGATTGGCGTTCACCTTTGGAAGAATTTATAATATCGGGTAAAATGATAATATTATAAAATTCGGATAGAAAACATAGAAATATTATTGTAATTTATTATTCTTATGATGATACCATTAGAAATTATAATTAGAATCGATTAGTTAATGATGTATAAGGTTTTTATTAACAGATATTGTTATTAAAATTTATTTACTTCCTAAAATATAATATATTTACTTGTAAGGAATATTGGGATATCCATGTGATTTGATTTTGGCCTATAATTCATGACCTTTTATATTTTTCATGTCATCTATTTAGTTTGGTTCTTTGAAATGTATAATAAAAAGATCAACATCATCTATAATATGTAGTGGAAAAATATACTGACATGTTTTCTAATGACATAATATGGCAATAAGTATGAAGAGGTATTGGTTTATTTATTTACATGATTCAAGAATCAATTAGAAATTATTTCTAATTTACAACATAGAACTACTTTAGTACTTATTATTAAAGTTATGGGATTAAAACATATAGGGAATGGATTTATTTAATAGAGGGTTTCACTTTCGGTGATAATTTTTTTATTTTCTCAAAAAATTGATGGCAACTTATGATTATATATCAACTGTGATAGATTAAGTTAGGTGATGATAAATAATATCTAATTTTTCTTCTCATTAGTGATCTTCTCTATCAACTAAACGAATGAATTTGGTTCTAAAAATTGAACAAATATTGGGGAATTTTTAGTTTTGATGGAAGGAGGAATTTTTCATAAATAATACAATTAGGTGAGGTTACATAAATTATTAGTTATTTAAAATTTCATTTTTTGTTTTAAGTTATCCTACTTAATCCATGTATTTCATTAATTATATCTTCAAAAAATACCTTTAACATTATTTATAGTTTTTATGGGTAATAATATAGTTTACATGTGATTATAAAATAATCATTGATGAAATTTTGTAATTATTATAGATATATGATATTATAAGAGGTTATATGAAAATATTTCTAAATTAAGGTTTTGGATCCTTGAGGAAATGTTCTTAGTTAAAGTATTTCTGCACAAGAAAATACAATATTGAGGAAATGATGTTCAAAATTATTTAAATGTAGTGATAATGTGAGTAGATATATAGATTTATTTCCTCAACAATAAAAATTTTTAGTTCATGCTGTGGGAAACATTATTTTCACATCACTATCCATCAAACGATTCACGGTACAAGATATTACATTTGATTAATTATTTATGATAAATTATTTTATAAATCAATTAAACATTATTTAATAATATTAAAGAAAAATTTAAAAAATTATTACAATTAAATGATTTTATTCATGGTTGTCAAAATTATTATAAAATCTTTTATATGTTGGATTCATAGTAAGAATATTTTTAATTGTTTTGAATTCTGAAACAAGTCCTAATTTGAATTTTTTAAAAAAAATCATTATGATTATAGTTCATAAAAGAAAACCATTAAATATTAATAAATACGTTTCAGTACATGTGATCAGTGGGGATCTATAACCAAATAAACTCCACAAAATTTGATTTTCTCACTATTCTCATTAACATTAAGGTTCTATACTGGAAAGAGTGTAATGAAATACTTCCTAATTGTTGGGTGAATTTCTCAACCCACGGACAGCTATGTAGGAGGTATTTCATTGGATAAAATGTATGGATTTACCATAAATATTTATTAATATATTTTAAATGTCATGACCCCCTCCCCACAAAGTGTACCCCTCCTAGGCCTGCAATGTGAGAAGGGAGATAATGACCCCTGAGTCCCGCCTCCAGTAGGCCCCGGGTTGGCGACTAGCACTGAGGGTATAATAAACATACAAATGGGAGGCATTACCCTCTAAGAGAACACATGCAGAAAAGAGAGATAGAATAGACTCCAATCAACTCCAACTCATAACTAAAATATAAAAGAAATCCGAGTACATATATGAAATGTCATGCAAAAGTACTACAACTGAAAGGGGAAACTAAAAGTACCCAAAAGAAAGTAAAACAGCAGCGACCACAAGCCCGAACAGCTCCTCCTCCAAACGCAAGCTAGTAGTAACCAGCTTCATCTCCAACCTGCTCCAAGTGACCTGAAAAACAGTTTATATGTACATAGCGTGAGTATAACAGTATACAAAGTAGGATCCTCCCCAAGCCTCTCGTGCAAAAGTAAAGAAATCATGTTAAAGCCCAGTGAACCATAAGTGAAACTAACTCGTCACCTAAACAGGTATACTAAGTTCCCAACCTCACTATGGATACTCTCACCAAGTAATGCATACAAGAATATAGAATATAGTAAAGAATATCAAGGGTACCCCGCTACTACTTCCCCACTGGTTTTCCGCTTTGCCCCAACGACATACGTCATGTGCATCTCTCTCCAAGGCTAGCCCGCAGACACCTGGGCTAAGCTCCACAATCTGCACCTCGTGCACCACATAGGCTTTCCCGCAGACACCTGGGCGAAGCACCACACCTTCCTCACAACCAAAAGTAACCAGGTAGTTTCCAGGATCCACCACAGCCTGCATAACGTGTATCATACGTCGGGTATAATACCTCATGCCATTACAGCCCATACTCCGAGTAAAGATCCTCAAGCCATCATAGCCTATACACATTACACCTATAGTAGTCCATATGATACTATATCTAGAATATATGTGTGTGAATAACCACAAGCCATTACAGCCCTCTACACACATATATGGGGTAACTAACCACTGTGCCTCATGGAACAAGTATCTTCCAAGAGAAGAGAGCGGGGCCAAAGTGGGTAGTCATCCATTCAACCTCCCATCAGAATATTGGGGAAAACACCCCCCCCCCCCAGGGCTCAGAATCCCTGGGGTGTCAGTTTCCCTTACCGACAGGGTGGAGTAGTGTATAGAAACACAAAAAGTATAGAATATATATGTAACTCACATCCACACTATGTGCATTACCTAGTCTTAGATACAACTGCAGCTAACGTCTCTCAGACTCCAGGCTGCTACTTCAAAGACTAGGTATCCTATAAGCACACAAACATTTGAAGAACTTTATTAGATTACTCCATTCTCATTTTATCAGTTCTACTGTATGTTAATTTAATTCTTTAAAAATTAATTATGAATTAACAATTCCTCATTAAACTGAATTGGCATCACATTCAAAAACAACTGCTCCTTTTAAGATTCACATCTCCTTTAAATTCCAGCACCTCCATCCCCGTGGATTATCACCATTTAATCAAACATTCAATATAGAGTTACTTTCCCACATAACAAGACATTCTAGAAAATAATCATATGCTACTAAAAACAAAGGAGGCTCAACACGGTGAGTAGATATACTACCCGTCGAGTCTTTTCTACCTATAGAAAGAGCACATACCCATTCTCCCTCGAGAGGCTAAACACGGAAAGCACATGGAATACCCCACGCATCTTTGCCTCCTTCAGAAGAAGGGCAAGCAAGACCAGCTGCCTTGAGCAGTGGGGAAAAACAAAACAGATAAACATTCAAAGAACCCACAAGAATCCAACAACCACATCCATCCCATTCCATCACCCTCGGTGTCCTCCCCGACACCCACATGCATAAACTGATGCATCTCGCCACTCTAGGCGTCATCCGCTACCACAACCACAAGGCCTCCAGGCCTCCACATATCACAACACCCATCCAGGCTCACATCACAGTACAAGCAGTAGGAAAACAACAATCACAACCATGGCTCTTGACCCTTTAGCAAACAAGAGGGTAACTCAGTACCCCTTTAGAAATTCCCACATAATCTGTTCTTTAATCCATATTGAATTGGAAGATTTGTTATTCGTAGGTTCCAATCACGGATACCTAATCAGCAAGCTATCACAATTAAATAACCATGCTTCCTTCCCTAATTTGATTATCCTCAAATTAGAACAACTACAACAACGACAATAACCAGATTAATTTACATGCCTCTTTATCTTTAGCCAATTAATTAACAATTATTTTTGGTTTTACGTTCATTATCAATTTCTATCATGAACGAACAACAAATCAAAGAAAACATATATATCACTATATCTAGGAAAACATGAGGCGAACCGTTATCATGGTATAAAGAAACAACATGCGATCAACCAATTCTTTTAATCCGGTTCAAGTATTTAATTAGGTCAATTTCATTGTGATCCAAAGGGATAAATCATGCTAATTCTACGATTGCACATATACAATTAGAGAAGCCATGAATCCCCTACCTCGAAGAGTTCTTGACGTCCTTTATCCACACAACGGGCCACAATACTTCTCTCGCGCCGACTTATATGGAAGAATGATTGACACAACTAGGTTGCATCAAACAGAGCGGAACTGATCCGAGTAACATTTGATTGTGAAACTCCTACGAGAATGATTGCAGGGTTCTGACATCTCGTAGATGAGAACCAGGAGGAAGAACAATGAAGAATGATATCTCGTTCCTTTTAAAAAAAATTAGAGAGGTGATGGTTTAAGATCCGATTTATTCTCCATTAAAAACGGATCACATTAACCCATGCGGTTTGACCAAGTAAAAACATCCCGGCCTTAGGAATAATTAATATAGGATTTATGGCCTTTGAATTGGCCTTAAAGTCCTTAAAATAAGGTTTTAAAAATGTATTTTACGTCAAAGAAAATGTCAAAGGGGCGAAACTGTTGGAAGCTGGAAACACTATTCACATACTCAAAATTTGGCAAAGGAAAGAATCGCTAGCTCTTAGAATTCTGGAAACACTGTTCAAACGTGAAATTTGGAAAAGGAAGGAATCGGTAGCTCTTAGGATTCTGGAAACACTGTTCAAACGTGAAATTGGGCAAAGGAATCGGTAGCTCTTAGGATTCTGGAAACACTGTTCACACGTGAAATTTGGAAAAGGAATCAGTAGCTCTTAGGATTCTGGAAACACTGTTCAAACGTGAAATTTGGCAAAGGAAGGAATCGGTAGCTCTTAGGATTCTGGAAACACTGTTCACACATGAAATTTGGAAAAGGAAGGAATCAGTAGCTCTTAGGATTCTTGAAACACTGTTCACAGAACTAGAAATTTGGAAAAGTGTTAGCCGAGCTACTGTTAGACTACGGCTACCGGTAGACCGAGGTACCGGTAGGCGGCGGCTACCCGTAGACTGAGCTACCGGTAGGCAGCGGCTACCGGTAGACCGAGCTACCGGTACGCAGTGGCTACCGGTAGACTGAGCTACCGATAGGGGGCGGCTACTGGTAGACTGACCTACCGGTAGGACGTGGCTTGGGGATAAGTCACCTTGACCTCCCGGAACACCTCCAACACCACATTTTCACAAAGTAGTGGTCCGGAGAGGTCCGGGCCATTACATTAGATACCTCTCAAAATATTCTCATCCTCGAGAATTAAAAACCAACTCAGAGGAAAAGAGGGGTCCGAACAACCACCCCATAAGATACCTCTCAGGGGAAAACCACCATGAGTTGTTCGAAAGCTGGAACAAAACTACGACATCCGGGAATATGGAAACAATCAATCCATATCCAAACAATTCAATCATCAAATCACACAAAAGGTACATAAATAAAACATGAAAGGTCTAACCATCAAGGAAACATCATTATATGAAATGAGTTAAACATTAAACAACTCTGGGTACTGAGCACGTGTCTGTGACTCATGCTCCCATGTACTCTCCTCCATGCCACCGTGTCACCACAAGACACGAACTAAGGGGATAGAACGCCCACGTAACACCTTCTCCTTGCGGTCTTGGATCTCCAGAGGTCGCTCCACGAAGGTTGCATCATCATCAATATCGATCTCTTCCCAATCGATAACATGAGATTTATCATGAAGGTAACGACGGTGTTCTGATACATGGAAAACATCATGTATCCGACTCATCTGAGGGGGAACTGATACTCGATACACCATAGCTCCAACAGGAGCTAACACCTCGAAAGGCCCAACAAACTGGGGAGAAAGCTTACTTCCACGACCAAACCTTCACTACCCACGACGGGGAGTCACCTTTAGAAACACATGATCCCCAACATTAAACTCTAACGGTCTCCTTCTTTGGTCAGCATATGATTTCTGACGATCCTGTGCTGTCTTCATCCTCTCACGAATCACCTGAACCATCTCTATTGTATTCTGCACTAGTTCTGGTCCGAGAATTGCTGACTCTCTGACCCCAGTCCAGCACAAAGGAGAACGGCATGGCCGGCCATACAAGGCTTCAAACGGCGCCATACCGATGGTAGAGTGAAAACTATTATTGTAAGAAAACTCTACCAAGGGTAAGTGCTTCGTCCATGAACCTCCAAAATCAAGAACACAAGAGCGCAACATTTCTTCAAGAGTCTGGATGGTTCGCTCTGTCTGACCATCCGTTTGAGGATGAAAAGAAGTGCTAAGGCACAATTGAGAGCCAAAAGCATGTTGGACACCTCTCCACACTCTGGAGGTAAAACGAGGATCTCGATCAGAAATTATCGTCCTAGGTACTCCATGAAGCCTCACCACCTCCTTCAGATACTGTCTCAACAGAACCTCCACTGAGCTCGACTCCTTGATCGCTATGAAATGGGCCGACTTTGTTAAACGATCCACTACCACCCATATAGCATCATGTCCTCCCAGAGCTCGAGGTAAACCTATAATGAAGTCCATCAAGATGTCCTCCCACTTCCACTGAGGAATCTCCATGTGCTGGAGAAGACCACCATGAACACGGTGTTCGGCCTTCACCTTATGTAAGACTAAACATCGAGACACACACTCAGCAACCGTACATTTCAGCCCAGGCCACCAAAACTGACTCCTCAAGGATCGGTACATCGTTGTCACACCAGGATGTACTGCCAAGGGTGAACTATGGAACTCTCGGAGAACTGTCTCGCGCATCGCCAAGGGGACAAAAATCATGCCATGATACAACACTCTGTGTTGTTCATCCTCCGACCAACCATCCGGGGCCTCACCACAAAGAACTCTATCTCTCCAGACTTCCACCTCTAGATCACCCAACTGAGACTCTTACACCTTCTGCATCAGGGATGACTGCACCGTCATCTGGAAAAGACAACCTCTACCCCCAAATTCTCCCATATCAAGATGCAAAGCTGATAGCTCTTCCATCACTCTCCAAGAATCACCAGATTCACACACAACATCATTACGTGTCTTTCGGCTTAGTGCGTCAGCTACAACATTCCCTTTTCTAGGTGTATATGATATTTCAAAGTTGTATTCCTACAAGAACCCCATCCACTAACGCTGCCTCAAGCTTAAGTCACATTGGGAGAAAACATACCTCAATCTCTTATGATCGGTGAAAACCACAAAGTGTTCACCAATGAGATAATGTCTCCACAACTTTAGAGAAAACACCACGGCTGCCAACTCAAGATCATGGGTGGCATAGTTGCATTCATGGGGACGCAACTGCCGATACCCATAAGAAACAACTGACCTCTACTCCATGAGAACACAACCAAGCCCCAGATGTGAAGCATCACAGAAAACATCAAACTGGACTCCCTCCGCTGGAAGACAAAGGACTGGAGCACTTACCAACTTCTCCTTTAGATACTCGAAAGCTGTCTGACACTGATCCGTCCATATGAATGCTTGATCCTTCCTGGCCAAATCTATTAGAGGAGTCGCAACTTGGGAGAAATTGGCTACAAACCTCCTATAATTGCCTGCGAGACCAAGGAAACTTCGCACCTCTGACACGGTCTTGGGGGCTCCCCAAGACACTACTACTTCTATCTTCGATGGATCCATAGCTAATCCATGTTTGGACACAACATGCCCTAAGAAACGAACTTCTCGAGCCCATAACTCACACTTGGACAACTTCCCAAACAACTGATGTTGGCGATGAACTCCCAAAACGGCTCGTAGATGCTCTGCATGCTCTTCTTCAGATGTGGAGTACACAAGGATGTCACCGATGAAAACCACAAAAAACTTGTCCAGGAATTCACGGAACACAACATTCATCAACCCCATGAAAACAGCTAGATCATTCGTCATGGAGAATGGCATTACAACAAACTCATAATGCCCATGACGACAACAGAAAGCAGTCTTTGGGATATCCTCATCCTTTACACGCATTTGGTGATATCTTGACCGCAAGTCGATCTTTGAGAACCAACTTGCAACCTTCAGTTGATCGAATAAGTCATCAATCCACAGGAGAGGATAGCGGTTCTTTATTGTCACTTTGTTTAATCGACGATAATCGACGCACAACCGCAAACTGCCATCAGCCTTTTTCACAAACAAAACTGGTGCACCCCAAGGTGAAACACTTGGCCGAACAAAACCACACTGCAACAGACCATCAAGCTGAATACGTAGCTCTCGTAACTCAGAAGGGGCCATCCTATATGGAGACATAGAGATAGGGGACGCTCCTGGCTGTAGCTCGTTCCCAAACTCGATCTCTCGTCGAGGGGGTAAGGATACAACCTCTCCTGGAAAGACGTTAGGGTACTTCTCTATAACCCTAGGAAACACCAACTATTGAACCTCTGAAGAACACAGCATCATCCCAGCCATCATGGATGATAAGGATGAAACTCGTCTATGACTCATCCGAGGATCTCTCTCACCAACAAACACCACTTTATCTCCATCTGCATCAAGGAAAATGACCTTTTTCCTGTAGCAATCCACAATATCCTGCACCGAATACAACCAATCCATGCTGAGTATGACATCATATGGTTGTATTCGCAAACATAGGAAATCTCCCCAAGAGCGGTGTTTCCCCAACACTAGATCACAGTCTCTACATACATCAAACAAGTCAGCTCGACCTCCAACTGGCGTAGTCAACGCCAAGGCTACTAGAAGCCTCTCTACCTCAAGTCCCAAAGCATGGACAATGGTAGGTGATATGAAGGAGTGTGTTTCTCCTGAATCAAACAAGGCATACACCAAGGTAGAAAACAAGCAAAGGGTACCTTGAACGACATATGGTTCGCCTGGGGATGGAAACACTAGAGCGTGGAGTTGACCACGACCTCCTCCACGGCCTCTCTGGCCCTGATAATGCCCACCACCACGGCCGCGCTCTACTATCTGAGGACGGGGAGCGTCATGGGGCTGTCCTCTGCCTGCTCCATCTACCCTTTGGTGATCTAAAACGGGTGCAACCTGCTGCTGCTGCCTCGGCTGGAACTGCCTCAATAGAGGAACCTGGAGTGGAGCGCCCAGTGCACGATGACTGCTCTGAATATTCGGGCACTCCCGCTGCTGATGACCATGACCACCATAAGAAAAACAAGCGTCTGATACCTTGGCATAGGCCTAAGAGTTGCTTCCTCCAGAGAAACGAGATGGGAAGTGCTGGGACCTACCCCCAGGTGAACGGAAACTCTTCTGTCCTGAAAACCGGGAACCCCGGACCACAGCTCTGCTTCGTGAGGAATCATGACGATTCCACTCTCGTGACGATCCAGTCCTGGTCAAAGTCCTCTCAACAACCTCTACCCTCGCCAGCACCTCATGATATGTCTTCAGAATAAATGGGGTGACCTGACGCTGGATCTCTGGACACAAAGCCTCCTCGAAATTCCTCGCCCTGGCCTCATCATCTGGTAACAGGTCTGAAGCATATCGTAGAAGGTTCCTGAAATGGATTCCAAACTCTCGAACACTGGAGCTCCCCTGTCAAAGGGTGAGAAGCTCCTGGCGACTGGACACCTTCGCAGTCGACGAAAGAAACTCGACTCTAAACCTATCTCGAAACTCCTCCCATGAGATTGCTGACTCCTCATGATCACCGAGGAACAAGAACCACCACTGCCTCGCTGCTCCACGGAGCATCGTCACAACCATTGACACCTAGTGTTCCTTCCGAGCACGAATCGAACTGAAGCCTATCTCGATCTCCTCCAACCATTCTTATATTACTGCATCAGAAATGGATCCCTCATACTTCTGTAGACTCTGGTGCTAAAACTCTCGAAGTGTCTTCCTCCAAGTGTCATCTTCGTCAACCTCTACTCGGCGGTGATCTGATGGAACAGCCTGCTGGGCATCTTCTGTGCAAACCTGACGAGGACGTCAACCTGGAGCCATACCTGTAAAATAACAAATATTAGAGCTCCTAATCCTGGAATATGGAAGACTCAACATTAATTAATTGTTTTGTTTTATTAAGTTTAGGTTACCTATCCCAAGGTCTACCCATTCAAACACAGGCACATAGAATAATGATGCATGATCCTTTCTATGGTCTCTACCCTGCAACCAGTATCACTTTGTTTAGTAGCCATCGTAAACTTAAAGGTCCGTGAAACAGATCATAGGGGGCCCTGAACGCCTATATCTCTGCCGGTCTCCAGTGTTTACCCCACTTGCTAAACATGAATGACACCATTGCCCTACCACCCCATGCATCCTCACATGTGCTTAACTCCAACTCCATCCTATCCCTCAACCAGACCTCTGATACCACACTGTCATGACCCCCTCCCCACAATGTGTACCCCTCCTGGGCCGACAATGTGATAAGGGAGATAATGACCCCCGAGTCCCGCCTCCAGTAGGCCCCGGGTTGGCGACTAGCACCGAGGGTATAATAAAAATACAAATGGGTGGCATTACCCTCTAAGAGAACACATGTAGAAAAGAGAGATAGAATAGACTCCAATCAACTCTAACTCATAACTGAAATATAAAAGAAATCTGAGTACATATATGAAATGTCATGCAAAAGTACTACAACTGAAAGGGGAAACTAAAAGTACCCAAAAGATAGTAAAACGGCAGCGACCACAAGCCCGAACAACTCCTCCTCCAACCGCAAGCTAGTAGTAACCAGCTTGTTCTCCAACCTACTCCAAGTGACCTGAAAAACAGTTTATATGTACATAGGGTGAGTATAACAGTATACTCATTAGGATCCTCCCCAAGCCTCTCGTGCAAAATTAAATAAAGCATGCTAAAGCCCAGTAAACCATAAGTGAAACTAATTCATCACCTAAACAGGTATACTAAGTTCCCAACCTCACCATGGCTACTCTCACCAAGTAACGCATACAAGAATATAGATTATAGTAAAGAATATCAAGGGTACCCCGCTACTACTTCCCCACTGGTTTGCCACTTTTCCCCAATGACATACGTCTAGTGCATATCTCTCCAAGGCTTGCCCGCAGACACCTGCGCTAAGCTCCACAATCTGCACCTCGTGCACCACATAGGCTTGCCCGCAGACACCTGGGTGAAGCACCACACCGTACTCACAACCAAAAGTAACCAGGTAGTTTCCGGGAGCCACCACAACCCGCATAACGTGTATCATACGTCAGGTATAATACCTCAAGCCATTACAGCCCATACTCCGAGTAAGGATCCTCAAGCAATCATAGCCTATACACATTACACCTATAGTAGTCCATAGGATACTGTATCCAGAATATATGTGTGTGAATAACCACAAGCCATTACAGCCCTCTACACACATATATGGGGTAACTAACCGTTGTGCCTCATGTCACAAGTATCTACCAAGAGAAGAAAGCGCGGCCTAAGGGGGTAGTCATCCATTCAATCTCCCATCAGAATGATGGGGAAAACACCCCCCCCCCAGGGCTCAGAATCCCCGGGGTGTCAGTTTCCCTTACCGACAGGGTGGAGTAGCTTATAGAAACACAAAATGTACAGAATATATATGTAACTCACATCCACACTATGGGAATTACCTATTCTTAGATACAACTGCAGCTAACGTCTCTCAGACTCCAGGCTTCTACTTCAAAGACTAGGTATCCTATATGCACACAAACATTTGAAGAGCTTTATTAGATTACTTCATTCTCATTTTATCAGTTCCACTGTAAGTTACATTAATTCTTTAAACATTAATTAATAATGAACAATTCCACATTAAACTGAATTGGCATCACATTCAAAAACAACTGCTCCTTTAAAGATTCACATCTCCTTTAAATTCCAGCACCTCCATACCCGTGGATTATCACCATTTAATCAAACATTCATTATAGAGTTACTTTCCCACATTCCCAGGCATTCTAGAAAAGCATCCTATGCTACTAAACACAAAGGAGGCTCAACACGGTGAGTAGATATACTACCTGTCAAGTATTTGACACCTATATAAAGAGCACATAACCATTCTCCCTCGAGAGGCTAAACACGGAAAGCACGTGGCATACCCCGCGCGTCTTTGCCTCCATCAGAAGAAGGGCATGCAAGACCAGCTGCCTTGAGTAGTGGGGAAAAACAAAACAGATAAACATTCAAAGAACCCACAAGAATCCAACAACCACATCCATCCCATTCCATCACCCTCGGTGTCCTCCCCGACACCCACATGCATAAACTAATGCATCTCTCCACTCTAGGCGTCATCCGCTACCACAACCACAAGGCCTCCAGGCCTCCACATATCACAACACCCATCCAGGCTCACATCACAGTACAAGAAGTAGGAAAACAACAATCATAACCATGGCTCTTGACCCTTTAGCAAACAAGAGGGTAACTCAGAACCCCTTTAGAAATTCCCACATAATCTGTTCATTAATCCATACTTAATTGGAAGATTTTTTTATTCGTAGGTTCCAATCACGGATACCTAATCAGCAAGCTATCACAATTAAATAACCATTCTTCCTTCCCTAATTTTACTATCCTCAAATTAGAACAACTACAACAACGTCAATAACCAGATTAATTTACATGCCTCTTTATCTTTAGCCAATTAATTAACAATTAATTCCGGTTTTACGTTCATTATCAATTTCTGTCATGAACGCACAAAAAATAAAAGAAAACATTGATATCACTATATCTAGGAAAACATGAGGCAAACCGTTATCACAGTATAAAGCAACAACATGCGATCAACCAATTCTTTTAATCCGGTTCAAGAATTTAATTAGGTCAATTTCATTGTGATCCAAAGGGATAAATCATGCTAATTCTACGATTGCACATATACAATTAGAGAAGCCATGAATCCCCTACCTCGAAGAGTTCTTGACATCCTTTATCCACACAACAGGCCACAATCCTTCTCTCGCGTCGACTTATATGGAAGAATGATCGACACAGCTTGGTTGCATCAAATAGAGCGGAACTGATCCGAGTAACGTTTGATTGTGAAACTCCTACGGGAATGATTGCAAGGTTCTAACGTCTCATAGATGAGAACCAGGAGGAAGAACAACGTAGAATGATATTTTTTTCCTTTTAAAAAAAATTAGAGAGGCGACAGTTTAAGATCCAATTTATTCTCCATTAAAAACAGATCACATTAACCCACGCGGGTTGACCAAGTAAAAACATCCCGGCCTTAGGAATAATTAATATAGGATTTATGGCCTTTGAATCGGCCTTAAAGTCCTTAAAATATGGTTTTAAAATTGTATTTTACGTCAAATAAAATGTCAAAGGGGCGAAACTGTTGGAAGCTGAAAACACTATTCACATACTCAAAATTTGGCAAAGGAAAGAATCGGTAGCTCTTAGAATTATGGAAACACTGTTCAAACGTGAAATTTGGCAAAGGAAGGAATCGGTAGCTCTTAGGATTCTGGAAACACTGTTCACACGTGAAATTTGGCAAAGGAAGGAATCAATAGCTCTTAGGATTCCGGAAACACTGTTCAAATGTTAAATTTGGAAAAAGGAATCAGTAGCTCTTAGGATTCTGGAAACACTGTTCACACGTGAAATTTGGAAAAGGAAGGAATCGTTAGCTCTTAGGATTCTGGAAACACTGTTCACAGAACTAGAAATTTGGAAAAGTGTTAGCCGAGCTACTACTAGACTGCGGCTACCAGTAGACCGAGGTACCGGTAGGCGGCAGGTACCGGTAGACCGAGCTACCGGTAGGCGGCAGCTACCGGTAGACCGAGCTACCAGTAGGCTGCGGCTACCGGTAGACCGAGCTACTGGTAGGCTGCGGCTACCGGTAGACCGAGCTACCGGTAGGGCGTGGCTGGGGGATAAGTCACCTTGACCTCCCGGAACACCTCCAACACCATAGTTTCACAAATTAGTGGACCGGAGAGGTCCGGCCCATTACAGTAAAGGATTATCTATAAAGGCATCAAAAATAGATATTTATAATATATATATATATACATACAAAAATTTAAATTCAAATGCTAAGGGATGGATCTTGTGGTTTTTCTTTGTTTATATATACAACATTTGGATAAAGTTCATCAAGTTTAAAACCAAACCATTGTATTAAAATAAAATCTAATTACATTTATTATTATTTGAAAAAATAAATAATTTTTGTTTTTGAATAACAGTGTTATTAGTTCGCTACCCATGTAAATTTCATCATACAGTGTCAGGGAAATAATTTGTTCTGGTATTTCACTAGATAAATGTCTTTCTATTAAATAAACAGAATGTTTGGTACTTTGATACCCTCATTCATAATTGACAATTATTACATTTATGCCAAAAAAGTTCCCAACACTTATTATTGTTGTTTTCTTAAATAAGGAATTTAATTTCAAGAACGATTCATTCATTTTTTATATGGATATAGCTATTAATATTACTCATTAAATATTCATATAAAGAAAAAAAAAATTTATTAATATGAAATAATTTCTTTCATGGAAATATAATTTTCATTAATATATTTTATATTATGTTAGTGGTTGAAACTCAAAAAGAAAAGAATACAAAAAATGATGATGTTAGTATAATTTTAAGTGAAATTCACTTTAAAAAAAATTCCATTAAAATATAATGGCGAAGATATATTATAATGTAAAAATTATATTTAAATAGCTAACAATATTATATCAAATAAATATTTTGTTTTTATAGAAAATTTATAATATGATGATAGTATAAATCTTAGAATATTTCTAAGTATTCAAAAATAACAAAAGTGATAAACATTTTAATGTTTTCCATTATGAATAAAAAAGTTTAAATGTAATATTCATGTCTTTCACACAAGAATTATGAATCGTAAATATCATGATTATTTAATTAATAGTTTCATTATAGTTTTTTTATCATAAAATTATTTTAGGGTTAGGATTTATCAGAGTGTTACATACATATGTAAATAATATTAAATGAGATAAAATATGGTTACAAGTACAAAAAATCATTATATATAAATTCATTTAGGTATTTTAATATTTTATATAGAAAAATGTTGATTTTTATGTATGATTTTTATAGTTATAATTTTTTTTCATGAATGTATTAATTGAATCTTGTTATACCGAATGATGTTTTTATCATTATTTTACATGGGATAAATATTTAATGAAATTAAATTATAATTAACCTCTAAAATTATGATATTGTTACATCCCTAAATTTTTTTAATGTAAATTTATGAGTTGTAATCACCCATAAAGATTTTATTATGCTTTTCCACATATAAATATGTTTAGTTTTTTTAATAAGGTATTAAATGAGTTTTTAATTGTACAAAACCCAGTTTATTATACCACTTTGAATGTCATACATAATGACATTGGCATGTTTGGAGTTCCATTTTCATTGTAATCTCTTTATCTCATGGTTAATAAGGATCCTTCAATATATACCTTCTTATTGTTATACCTTACATAATTCTATCTTGAAATTTATAAGATTAAGGGTGGTTTGGTATTTTTGTGATCATGTGGTAGATTTTTATTAATCAAGGTCTGTTTTTTCCTCCTATACCTTCTCATATATTTTTGATAAATTGCATAAGATATATTTGTACCTATTAATAAATACTTTCTTTGAGAGTCGAGAATATATAAGAAGAAATAGATGATATTTGAATAAACCATATATTTGGGTCAAATGATGTCATAGATAAAGGGATTATATAATTATTCATGATGCATGGGACACATTTTTTGGACTCATGTTTGGATATATACGTGTTTGTTCACAATCTTGTTTTATTATTTTATAGATTGAGTAGTGTTTATTTAATATTTTATTACAATTTTAGATTAGATCATTCATAATTATATTCAAAAATATAATTTCCTATGGGGTTTGATGAACCAATTAATAATAAAAATAGATCAAATTAATTACTTCTTAATATTCATGAATATATTGCATAGATCCAAATTCATTGTAATAATTATAAGTAATTTATTAGTGAAAAAGAAAATATTTTTTATTCTAAAAAATTTATTCTTCATGAAATATACTATTTTAATAAAAGGTTTAATTTCAAAACCTAATAATTTTTATTTGTAAAAATAATAAAAAAAAATTAAAATTATCAATTAAAAATTATCTTTGGGTTAATTTGTTGATTTTTTTTGCAAATGTTTACTTTTTTTGAAGAATAGAAAAAACAAATTTACATGTATTTAAAAAGTAAAATTATATTTATAATTATTTTTAAATATTAATAATTTCATATTTATTAAAATTTATATAAAATTTTTCATTAGGATCAAAATTACATTGATTTTTATATAAAAATTTACACTTAAAAAGGTATTTATCTAGATAACAGTACATTGTGTTACATGTTCTGAGTTTTAGAATAATTTTACCACCAATATAGATTTATTAAGAGAAAATGGATTTAAGAATTTTAATTAAGAGGTTCAAATTTGATAATTATTTGATCCTCATTTTTTCATTATAAAATGTATCTTTGGTAAAAATAGTCTGCTGTCGAGGTAAGAGTTATAATAAGGTAAAATTGTTTAATAAAAAATGATAAGGGTTAAAATAGACTCATAACTTTTGAAAATACTATTTAATGGACATATTATTTTATATATCATCTCCCATATATAGAAGAGTCATTATTGTATTCACTTTTATAGAGTAAAGACTTAATATATTTTAATATTTTAAAAAATTCCATGTGTGTCCTCTCCAACTATGATAAGAGGAAACCACCTCTCCTCCCATATACACACTTCAATAGCCTCATATAACATCCAATAAATATCCAAATCCATACCTAAAATAAATATCCACATCCTAAGGGACTTTTTGTATCATAAAAATATCCTAAGAAGGATTTCCGCATAAACCTAAAGTGGCTGTCTAAAGAAGACATATAATTCTTAATTGAATATTTTCTTTTTATTTATTACTTTACATCCCAAAAAAGTATCCTAATCATTTTTATATAATAACATAAATATATATCATAAGATAAAATATTATAATATTTATGATATAACCTTTTTTATACTTATCTATCAAAGGTAAAATGAAAACTCCATTCATGCAGACTACCACCTTGAGTGCCAATGTATTCTATTTTACATCACAACTTCACAAGGATGGTATATATAGGTGGATTTAAATAAGTATCATGATATTTATGATATCATTATCATTATATAAATATAAAATAGTACTTACCTTTTTTAAAACATTATTTTTTTAAAAATTTAAATGTTACTCATGCATATGTATGGGATACCATCTCCAAGTTGTAACATAATTCAGTTTTCATGACCACCTTACACAGTTGGGTAATATATATTTTTGAAATGATAATAATAATATCAATTAGTTTCTATAAATGATATAATAATGATCCATTTTACCATAGGAAACTGACTAAAGTCATTTTGGTCTTATGAAATAAACATCCTCAAATCGTCAAAATTAAACTTTTACAAATAAGGGATTAACAATGAAATTTAAATAAGTGAAATAAGAGGAATAATAAAAACATAATAACAATGAAAAATATACATAATCAAGTAAATAAGTAACAAAAATTAATTATTAATGAATATAAATAATATACGTGAAAAATCAGACATGGGGTGAGGGATATTGTTTCTTAAAACCAAATTTTAAAATGTTTTGGAAGATTGATTTAAAATTTATTATTATATACCATATAGATTCTGGGATGTGTAAATATTTATAGAAATTAATTAAAATTTTCTTTTTTACCCACATTGTCATTTCTTATCAATGTATTTGAAGGAAATGTTTTTATTTTTTATATGGAATGTTTTACTTTTTTCATAATGTATCAAAGGGAGGTTTTTGTAATATACATAAAATCATTGGATTTTCCTCCTATGTAATCTATAATTTGATATTGGGATTCATTTTCAAGATTACATATTTATTTGAAAGAAAATTTATCCATCCTTTTTTTGGTTATTTTAGTTTTGAAAATGACGCTATAAAGGAAATGGATATATCAATATGTAAAGATGTTTTATTTTTGTGTTAAAAAAGGTTATTTTTATGATTTTGATGATGTAAATGTATTATTTTTTATGTTTCATGAATGTTATAGGCATTGGACATTTATAATAGTGATCAGTGATCCCAATACACCTCTTCAATGAATTGGTTAATGGTAATGTTTCTAGGAAATGTTTTTGGAATTAATAGATTGTGTTATTATAATTAAAAATTCCCTTTAACGTGTTCTATTAAGATGATGTTTCAAGTAAACTAAATGAATTTTGGGTGAGGTCGGAATAAAACAATGTAACATAAGAGGGGAGGGGGTGGATTCTGTAATTTCAAAAATCTTTGACAACTATATAATTTTACACCCACACAGATTTATGCGGATATTGTGTTCACTTATAAAATGAGCATATAAAGAGAGTAAAAAAAATAAAAAAAATATCTTTTATAGTGGTTTGAGGAAAAAATATCCCCTAGTTTACTCTACCAATCACTCTCCTTGCGAGCTTGGTAAATTTCACAAGAATAGTCCTCTTATCACAGGAACATAAAACCACAACTGAGTATATGCAGTTGAATCCTTTACAACAAGACTAATAAAAAATCCTTCCAGTTCAATAACAGAGAACTAGTTATCCAATACATAGATCAAGAAGTAGAAACTCCATCATAACTACACGTGAGAAGTTTAAACTCCAATGAATAAAAAGATATTGATTTGTTGATTCCGGTTGAACTTCATAATTACAAAAGTAGAAACTGACAGTAGATGGATCATCTTCTTCAGAAACTAATATCTTCAAGGATGAATCAGTATGAAGTGATCCTTGTTTCACTACGATTCTTAAAAATGTAGAAACTAAACAGTGCCAGTAAATCAAGGTTCAAATGTGATGAACCTTAAAAGCATATCAATTTATTGAAAATAATAGTGATTTGATCATTCATTGTAAAGACCCGTAATTATCAAGGAATTTTTTTATCATAATTTCTTTGGGATTTTACGAGTACGCTGTTTCTGACGGCACCCGATTCTGAGGCCCGGTGTGCCTGGAATCAATTTCTGAAGCTTAGCTCAGGTACGTTCAGTGAACGAATGAGCGGGTTTTTCTAACTTTTGAACCGGTTCTTGGAATCGAAATATGAGGGCACCAATGAAACCAAAACAGCAGTAATTGCTTAGGAAGACCTTTATTTGAGTTTCCTTTACTCGGGAGGAGTTATTTAAAAATTGATTAAGTGTAAAGTGAAACAAAGTTGTGTCACAATTTTATTTCTCTTTTCTAGGTGATTTATTCCTATGTATGGGAGTTGGGGTGGGACCCACTAAAATCCTAACTCATCTTGATAGGATATGAGTCAGGTGGGTCCCACATGATCCCTACCCCTTCAAATTCCATAACTCCTCTAAACCCTCACATAAGTTATGTTAACTCCCATTAATTTGTATCTCACACCTCTCTCCTCTTTATTCAAGCCAACACACATAATCAATTAAGTGAGATTTGTGTTTGATTTTTAAAAATTAAAATTCATGGCTTGAAGTAATAAAATAAGACATGTCTTATTTTATTTTGGGGTTTAGTCTTTTTGTTGAGAATTGAGAGTGGTATATCTCTTCTTCTCTTGAAGAACTTCATCTTCTCCAGTGAAGAACATCCCTACTTCGACGAAGAATGACATCACACTATTCCATCATCTCTCCGCATCAAGGAAAGGGAGACATCGCTTCCTCCTTGTACATTCTCCATAGATGTATACGGAGCCTCACCCTGTGGTCCCATTTTCTACGATGCTAGATTCCGTGAATTTCATTGAGGTAGGGGTTGATCTTACGTTCACGATTAATTTCACGTTCTTCATTAATTATTGGCCGCTTTCTATCAATATAATGGGAGGAGGTCAGACTGCACAAACATAGCCGATCCTCCTCCCCTTTTGTTGTTGATCTTCTTCGTGGCTTGAAATGAAGGCGACGCGGTGCTGTTGCACCGCGCGGGAATGAGAGAACCGCAGCCAGAGCGGGCCGCGTCGAAGGTACGTGGCGCCGTCATGCCATGACGGTGAAGCCGAAGGAGGCTGCGGCCAAGAGTGGTACGCGGCGGAGGGGTGCGGCCCATGGCTTTAGTGGTTAAGTGGAGCGGCCGGCTGAGCCGGCCCCCGGTACAAGCTGGAGGCGGGACCCCCTCGGGTCCCGCGGTCACATTAAAGTCCATCCATAAAGGTCAGTCGTTTCTTCAATCAAGGGGTGTGGCACCCCCCCCCCCCCCCGTATCCCGCTCGGACGAGAGCCGAGACGCCAGCCATGCGGGCCTGGCCGCCCGCGCCGGACCGGGCCGCCCGAGCTCGGCCGAACCCCCTACGCCGGGCTGGGCCGCACCAGCCGGGCCGCGTTGCGCCCAACAGGGTCGGATCTGGACCCGGGTCTGGTCGACCTGGTTCAGGCCGACCCAGGGGGTATTGGGCCGGGTCGGAACGGGCCACAACCCCCTGTTTTCGGATAGATCCGTTCAAATGACAATAACATGGGCTACAGACCTCTGATCGATGCAACGTCAGTTGAATTGGGATCCTTATATCGAGGTGATAGTTTTGGTATATAACATTCAAGGTTTAGTAAAACTTTTGTGTATGGCCATGTTGGTTCAAACACGAAACCAACCGGGCCCTCGGAGCGGAAACACTTATAACATGAGCTCCGGACGTCTGATTGACGTTCCTTCGACATTTTTGAATTCTTTTTAGTGAGACGGTTCGTTTGGATTACTCCTCTTAAGGTTTGAAGGCAGCTGGAGTACGATCAGGTTGGTTTTTTCTTGAACACCAACCGGGCCCCTCGGACAAAAAAGCCTATAACTCTCAGACCAGGTGTCTGATTGACGCACCGTCTGTCGCGATGAGTTCCTATTGACGAGACAGAACTTTTTGATACATCAACTCTTAGCTTCGTGATATTTGATGTATCGAACCCCTTGGCTCGTGGAGCGGACCCACCCAGAATCGAGCGTGCTGTGTGCGGGAACCCTAGAGCTGGCTACGACTGTGACGACGATGACGACTGTACTTGGATCCTACGTGGGATCGGCAGTGAGGACGACTGTACTTGGATCCTCCGTGGGTTCGGCAATGATGACAACTGTACTTTGATCCTACGTGGGTTCGATAGCTACAGTTAATGTACATGGATCATACATGGGTTCAGCAGGGACGAAATCTATACTTGGATCCTACATGGGTTCGGCAGAGGAGATGATTTAGAGGCTACATCAATCATCTCCACCCCTCTTCGAGATTAGTATACCTGTGTGAGCTGAGTCTTGACTTTCAATCTTTATCTCTGATAAGATTTCCTTGATTTCCTATGTGGATTGGGACATACTTTCCTGTCTGGATTGAGTTATACTTTTCTTTGTGGACTGGGTTGTACTTGAGCTCATGAGTTAGATCAGAACCGGAATTGATGACCTAGGAATATGTATGGGCATATATCTAAGTAGAGTCAGTTGATACTTATATTCGTATATTTCCTTTTTGATTTATCCTTTGTGGATTCTGGAGACCATCGGGAGTCTCGGGGTCCCTACTGAGTATCGTAGACTCACCCCTGCACCATCTATGCCCGCACTACGTTGTGTTGGTTGTAGATGACAGACATCTCTGATTGTGGTTGAGGCTTGAGGAGCAGGACGGTACCTAGAGGTGGTCTATGAGGTGGAACGTACACTGAGAGGACGACTAGACTCGAGGAGATGACGATACTGTCTGTACTCACCCTTCAGGTGGGAGTTCAGGAGGACGGCTTGGTGTTTATTGCTTACTTTTCAGTTGTTGTACTTTCTTTTCATTTGTACCGCACATTCAGTTGGGTTTGTATACTGGCCCATTTACTTTCCAGCACATAATTTTGTTTTCAGTTTACTTAGTGTTTACTTCAGTTTGCGTACTCTGTCATGTTTTTTTCTTTTATAAAGGAAATGCCTTCCCTTTTATTGAGATTTACACCTTTGGTGCTAGTCTCCAGCCCCTCGCCTAGGGGAGGCAGGCTTGGGGTAGTGACGTCACGGGCCCCGAGGAAGGGTCATGACAAATTGGTATCAGAGGAGTTCAGTTCTACTGCAGAACTCATGACTCTGGTCTCTCTTCTATGTGAATCAATGGTGTTAAAGATATTTAGTGTGGTTATCCATCTAGGGAGTCCAGTGTTGGTGCGGTGGCCGACGTATCCATACACCAGGACCCTGACTTCTGATTTCCAACTCAATACACGAACACATGGATTGCATGTGTGTTTCAAAAGTTTTCATTGTGATTACTTTGTGTCCTCTCACCAGGTATAATATATTAACTGTGGCATGCCTATTTATTTTCATGATGGTCGCACGATGGTAGCCAGTGAGGGATCCGAGCTTTGTTCGAGATGGCATCCCACCGAGCGAAGAGGCCTTGGTGCAAGGCCCCATTATAGTGGAGGTACCGACCGTACCTCTACCCACCGAGCCACCGATGCCACCAGCCCCAGAAGCTGAGAGTACACGTCGCCTAAGTGAACTACATGAGTTTCAGCATCAGAGACTGCCCCGATTACAAGGGGAGACAGACACTCAAGCAGCCGAGGATTGGCTGGAGGCTATTGTTCGAGTCTTCAGATTAGTAGGGTCACCAGATGACCTCATGGTGATCCTTTCGGCGAGTCTCCTGCACGTGGTAGCAGCTATATGGTGGATCCTAATTCTCTAGGTTCATGACGAGGCATCTCTTCTTTGGAAGGATATCGAGTGCCTCTTCTGCTTGGAGTTCGTTCCGGCCACCCTCCGTGTGGTGCGCATCTAGGTGCTACTACAGCTACGGTGGGGTATCATGACAGTAGCTTAGTACTCAACTAGGTTTACTGATCTCTCACGCTACTCCACAGACATGGTACGGGACCCATTCTTCTAGGCTCGGACCTTCGAGCAGGTACTGAGGTATGAGATCAGGGCTTCAATGATCTCCCTTAACATACCAAAGTAGGCAGGAGAACTGGATCGAGCCCTTCTTGTAGAGATCTTTCTTGCTGAGCCTACACCAGCAGCGAGACCTACCACAGGGTGGCACGTAGCGGAGTCTTCTACAGCTGGCAGTCGACGGATGTCATAGGGGTTCAAGCGGACCGGACCATCAGGTGGGCGACCTCAGGATACTGGCTTGGAGGTGCGGGGAACACGCAGCAGATCCAGTCATACGAGGGGCAGACAGTCCTATGCATGTGGCGGGCAGGGCCACATGGCTCCTGACTGCCCGATCCGCCATGTAGAGGAGAATCAGACGGTTGAGGGACCACCCAGGTAGAGGCATAGGTTCGACCGTGGCGGTCCGCAGGGAGTAGAAGATGAGGCATAGGAGTTGTCCGAGTGGCAGGTGGTGGATGACGTTTTGAGGCTCTACCACCACCATCACCCAGAGGTCCACCCCGACCACAGGGAGCTGGCGGACAGAGGCAGGCTCAGCTTCAGGCAGCGGAGGCCTATGACCATGGTGCACCAGAGATGATTCGAGGTACTATTTTTTTCTACTCCACCCTTGATGAAGATCTTATAGACACAAGAGAGAGTCATTATTTCATTGTCGCTACCCTTGTTCGGAGCTTGGAGATTCCGATGGAGTCGTTGGCTCGATCCTTATGGATAGAGACTCCTACAGGAGCAGACTCGACGATTACACACTAGTGCCGGTAGTGTGAACATACTCTAGGAGGCGAGAGCTTCAGCTGGTATCTTCTTGTAGCGGCATCGAGGCCTTACGACGTCATCTTGGGCATGGATTGGTTATCTACAGTCTATGTTCAGATCGACTGTATTCGGCGCAAGGTGCGGTGTGTCCACACAGATGGAAGCAGGATAACCTTCACCGGCGAGAAGGGAGCCTTTGCAGTGCATGATGGACTCAATCAAAGGAGAGGATAGATGATCACTCATCGGTTGAATAGTCTTATCCTGGGAGCAATTACTGTGAGGAGTCCGAGTTTTCTGGTTGTGGTGTATCAGTATGCGGACATTTTTCCTGACGACGTTCCAAGATTACCTCTTCGTAGAGAGGTAGACTTATGTATTGAAATGTACACCGAGGAAACCACGATATCTACTCCAGAATATTGGATGTCTCCCACCGAGATTCGTGAGCTATGGGTACAACTGGAGGACTTGCAGGTCAAAGGATTCATTCGACCAGGTGTTTCACCCTGGGCTTCCCCGATTCTGTTCGCCCAGAAGGCGGATGGGAGGTTGCGACTGTGTGTCGATTACCGTCACCTAAATCAGGTGACTGTGAATAACAAGTATCTACTTCTGAGGATTGATGACCTCATCGATCAGCTAAAGGGATCACGGTGGTTCTCAAAGATTTACCTCAGGTCAGGCTATCATCAGCTCAGAGTCTGTGACGAGGATGTGCAGAAGATAGCTTTCATGTGTCGGTATGGCCACTATGAGTTCTTAGTTATGCCTTTCTTTGTAACCAATGCTCCAGTAGTGTTCATGAGTCTCCTGAACAGGATATTCCAGCCTTACCTCGATCGATTTTTTATAGTCTTCATTGACGACAAATTGATTTACTTGACCTCTGAGGAGGAGCATGCCTACCACTTGCGGGTTGTACTAGTCACAATCTGAGAGAACCATCTTTATGGTAATCTCTCAAAGTTATAGTTCTGGATTCGAGAGGTCCACTTCTTGGGGCACGTCATCTCAGAGGCAGGAGTTGTGGTGGATCCTGCGAAGATCGAGGCAGTGCTAGCTTGGGAGCCACCTAGGAGTGTGACGGAGGTGCGGAGATTCCTAGGACTGGCTGGGTACTATCGGAGGTTTGTTCCAGACTTCTCTAGAGTTGCAGAACTACTTTCAGCTTTTTCAATGAATGGGATGCCCTTTGTGTGGTAAGATAGATGTCAGCAGATTTTCCTGGAGCTGAGATAGAGATTGACCAGTGTGCTCATCTTGATGCTACCAGAGGAGGTAGTAGGGTACGTAGTCTACTACGATGCCTCAGGGACTAGACTCGGGTGTGTCCTGATGAAGGATCCGACAATGATCACCTATGGATCACGAAATTTGAGGCAACACGAGCAGAACTACGCTACCCATGACCAGGAGTTAGCAGTAGTGGTTTTCACCTTGAAGATGTGGTGCCACTATCTGATGGGCGAGTGCTTTATAGTATACTATGACCACCAGAGTCTCAGGTACATATTCTCGCAGAAGGACCAGAACCTGAGACAGCGGCAATGGCTCGAGTTTCTCTAGGACTATGACTTTGAGATAGTCTATACTTTTGGAAAGTGGAACGTAGTAGCCGATGCTCTCAGCTGAAGGACAGGCATCCAGCTACTTGGAGAGGCGATAGAGTAGTTAGCCGCTTTGCAGATATCCTTTGTGGATAGAGATGGGGTAGCCTTTCTTCAGTCCCTCACAATCACTCTTCCACTACTTCAGCGGGTCAAAGAGGCATAGTGTGGGGACGTTGACTGTGAGACGCGGCGTGCACAGATTTCCATAGGACATGCACCTAATGGATTTTTTGTAGGAGGAGAGCACGTAATCCTTTTTAGAGGATGTACTGTGGTACCAGATGCTTTACAGGAGGAGGTTCTGAGAGAGTATCACACTTCCCCTTTAGCAGTACACCCATGGGTAACAAATATGTACCGGGATCTTAGAAGACAACACTGGTGGCTAGGTATGAAGAATGATGTAGTAGAGTTCGTTTCACGATGCCTCACCTACCAGCAGGTGAAGGTGGAACACCATGTACCAGCAGGCTAGGTACATCCCTTGGAGGTCCCGGAGTGGAAGTGGGATGAGATATCTATGGATTTTGTGACTGGACTACCATGTACTTCTAGAGAACACAGCTCCATTTGGGTGATCATAGACTGAATCACCAAGTCGTCCCACTTTCTACCTATCAAAGATCAGGGCTCAGTGGAGAGGTTGGGATGCCTCTATGTTCAGGAGATCGTATAGATTCATGGTGTTCCATCATCTATCATCTCTGATCAAAATGCTTGCTTTACTTCTTGGCATTGGAAGGGGTTGCAGGAGGCATTCAGGATGCAACTACGACTAAGAACTGCCTTTCACCCTCTGACGGATGGTCAGACGAAGAAGACCATTCAGACTCTCAAGGAAATGCTCTGTGCATGTGTCCACAACTTTGGTCGCAGCTAGGAGGATCACCTACCTTTGGTAAAATTTGCGTACAACAATGTCTACCACTCCACCATCAGAATGGCACCATGTGAGGAATTGTACGGCCGACCTTGCAGATCACCACTATGCTGGACTGACCCTGGGGAGTTAGCACTTGTGGGACTAGAGATTGTCCAGGCCATGACAGAGAAGGTTCACATCATCTAGGATCGGATGTGGATAACTCTGAGCCGATAGAAGTCTTATGTGGACAGGAGGTGGAGACCATTAGAGTTCGAGGATGGCGACCACGTTTTCTTACGGGTCTCACCTCGACGTGGATTAAGGAGATTTAGACGGGGCGACAAGTTATCTCCGCACTTCATTAGACCATTTTAGGTTTCCAGCATGATAGGTGTGGTGGCTTATCATCTGGATCTTACACATTATTTTCAATGGGTGTACGACATCTTCCAGGTATCTCACTTGAAAAGATACGTGCACGACCCGACTCATATCATCGACCATGGGGAGCTGGACATCGGTGACAGAGAGACTTTTGCAGACATCCTAGTGGAGATCGAGGATCAACTGAAGCGAGTTCTACATTGGTGGTCGATTCCACTTGTGCATATCAGGCGGCAACACGAGAACCTCCAGGAGAGCACTTGGGAGTGGGAGGCCCAGATGCGTGCACAGTACCCTCATTTGTTCCCCTAGTTTGTGATGTATCTTTATGGGGACATAAATCCCTGAGGTGGGAGTAATGTAAAGACCCATTAATTTCAAGGAAATTTTTTTTCTTAATTTATTTGGTATTTTACGAGTACACAGTTTCTGACGGCACCCGATTCCGAGGCCCGGTGTTCCCAGAATCAATTTCGGAAGTTTAGCTCGGGTAAGTTCAGTGAACAAACGAGTGGGTTTTTCTATCTTTTGAACCAGTGCTCGGAATTGAAATCTGAGGGCACCGATTAAAATGCAATGCTGATAATTACTTAGGAATACCATTATTGGTGTTGCGTTTTCTCGGGAGGAGTTGTTTAAAAATTGATTAAGTGTAAAGTCAAGTAAAGTTATGTCAAAATTTTATTTCTCTTTTCTAGGTGGTTTATTCCTTGGTATGGGAGTTGGGGTGGGACCCACTAAAATCCTAAGTCCTCTTGATAGGATATTAGTGAGGTGGGGCCCACACGAGCCCCACTCCTTCAAATTCCCTAACTCCTCTAAACCTTCACATAAGTTATGTTAACTCCCATTAATTTGTAACTCTCCCCTATCTCCTCTTTATTCAAGCCAACACACATAATCAATTATGTGATATTTGTGTTTGATTTTTAAAAATTAAAATGCATGGCATGAAGTAATAAAATAAGACAAGTCTTATTTTATTTTGGGGTTAGTCGTTCTATTGAGAATTGAGAGAGGGATAGATATTCTTCTCTTGAGGAACTTCATCTTCTCCGGTGAAGAAGATCCCTACTTCAACGAAGAAGGCTATCACACCGTTCCATATTCTCTCTGAGTCAAGGAAAGGGAGATGTTGCTTCCTCCTCGGACATTCTCTGTCGACGTATACGGAGCCTCAACCCGTGACGCCGTTTTCAACGATGCTTGCTTCCGCGAATTTCTTTAAGGTAGGGGTTGATCTTACGTTCAAGATTAATTTGACATTCTTCATCAATTATTGTCTTCTTTATATCAATATAATGGGAGGAGATTGGACCGCACAAAAATGGCCGATCCTTCTCCCCTTTTGTTGTTGATCTTCTTCGTGGCTTGAAACGGGGGCAACACTGTGTCGTTGCACTGTGCGGGAACGAGAGAACCGCGGCTGGAGTGGGCCGTGGAGAAGGAGCACGGTGCCGTTGCACAACGCCGGGGAAGCTGAAGGAGGCCGCGGCCAAGAGCGGGCTGCGACGGTTCAGGGGAGCGGCCGACTGAGCCGTCCGCCGGCACCAGCTGGTGGCGGGACCCCCTCGGGTCCCACAGTCGAAATAAAGGCCAGCCATAAAGGCCGACCGTTTCTTCATTCAAGGGGGGGTAGAACCCCCCCCCCCCCCCCGCATCCCGCTTGTCCGATAGATGAGCCGCTGGCCACGTGGGTCGGGCCGCCCATGCCGGGTTGGGCCGCCCGCGCCGGGCCGGACCTCCGATCCAGGTCGGGCCGCGCCGGCCGGGCCGGGCCACACCCAACTGTGCCGGACCTAGACCCGGGTCGGGTCGACCCCGTTCAGGCCGACCCAGGGGGTATTCGGCCGGGTCGGACCGGGCCTGAACCCCCTATTTTCGGACAGATCCGTTGAAACACCCATAACATGAGCTACCGACCTCCGATCGACGCACCGTCAGTTGCGTTGGGGTACTTTGATCGAGACGGTCGTTTTATTATATTACACTCAAGATTTTGAGGAACATTGGGTATGTATGGGTGGGTTCAAACACGAAACCAACTTGGCCCTCGGAGCGGAAACGCTTCTAACATGATCTCCAGACTTCCGATTGACGTGCCGTCGACTCTGTTGGATTCCTCAATGTGATACGGTTCTTTTTGATTAATACACTCAAGGTTTGGATGCACATGGAGTTTTGTCGGGTTGGTATTAGCTTAAAATCCAACAGGTCCCATGGGACAAAAAAGCCAAAAACTCTCAGACCATGCGTCCCATTGACGCACCGTATGTCGCGATGAGTTCCTATGGACGAGACCGAACATTGTGATACATCAACTTTGAACCTCGTGACAATTGATGTATTGAACTCCTTGGATCATGGAGTAGACCCTCTCGGAATCAAGCATGCTGTGTGCGGGAACCCTAGAGCTGGCTGCGACTGCGACGACGATGACGACTGCACTTGGATCATACATGGGTTCGACAGTGACATTTACTGTACTTTGATCTTACGTGGGATCGGCAGCGATGAAATCTATACTTGGATCCTATATGGGTTCGACAGAGGAGATGATTCATAGGCTACATTAATCATCTCCACCCATCTTCAAGATTAGTATACCTATGTGAGATGAGTCTTGACTTTCAATCATTATCTTCGATAAGATTGACTTGCTTTCCTGTGTGTATTGGGATGTACTTTCATGTGTGGATTGAATTAAACTTTCCTTTGTGGACTGTGTTGTACTTGAGCTCGTGAGTTAGAGAAGAACTGGAATTGATGACTTAGGTATATGTATGGGCATATACCTAAGTAGAGTCGGTTGATACTTGTATGTGTATCTTTCCTTTGTGGTTTATCCTCTGTAGATTCTGGAGACCTTCGGGAGTCTCTAAGTCCCTACTTAGTATCGTATACTCACCCCTGCATGGGCTACGCCCATACTACGTTGTGTTGGTTGCAGACGATGGACATCGTGGATCGTGGTTGAGGCTTGAGGAGCAGGACGGTACCCGGAGGTGGTCTATGAGGTGGAACGTACACGGAGAGGATGGATGGACTCGAGGAGCTGACAAGACTGTCTGTACTCACCCTTCAGGTGGTAGTTTCAGAGGACGGCTTGGTGGTTGCTTCTTACTTTTCAGCTGTTGTACTTTTTTTAAGTTGTACTGCAATCTCAGTTGGGTTTGTATACTGTCCCATTTACTTTCCAGCACATACTTGTGTTTTTAGTTTACTTAGTGTTTACTTCAGTTTGATTACTCTGTGGTGTTTGTTTTCTTTTATAAAGGCAATTACTTCCCTTTTATCGGGATTTACGCCTTTGGTGCTAGTCTCCAGCCCCTCGCCTATGGGAGGCGGGCATGGGGTAGTCACAGCACAGGCCCCGAGGACGGGTCGTGACATTTATTGCAGAAAACCTATAAAAGATAATTTAAATAATGTAGTTGATTATTTGAATAACTTATCACACACACTTTCGACGATATACTCTGAAGGTATATATAGAACAACTAGATTTCTTTAGTATTCCAGATCAATAAAAAATAACGTGATTGAATTTGGAAATTCAAATTACAATTCACCAGGGATGTTGTAACGTCCCATAAGAATAGGAGAGATTTCCCTGATAAATATAGTTCATTGAAACAATTATAATTATCCTAAAATTGGCCTTTAACTCTAACTTGAATGTTTCAGTAATATCATATTGAAAATGAAACTTAAAAACATCTCCATTGAAAAAGACAACATAAGTTTCAACTAGCATAGTATAGGTTTCCTTCACCAAGAATATTTTTCATTTACATAGTATTGGGATCCAACCAATGTAATGTTACATAACCATACATTCATCTTCACATACAATATAGAATAAAATTATCATATGGATTATAATCTATACTCCCAACCATTTGAGCATAAAATCCATAATGTGGCATTGATTAACCATACATTCACTATCCCAATTGTATCGTATAAATAATAATTCTATACTCTAACATTGGGTAACTAATGCATATGCTTGACAATTCTATGAACGTAAGGATTATAATCCAAACAAAAACTGTTTAGTGTAGTGTAGGGCAGATACCATACACAAGAATTACATTTCCAATGTAATGTAGGGATCATTAACCATACTCCCATTTACTGAACATAGGGTTACAAATTTTGTTTCACTATAAACTTATTTAACGCTAAATTCCTTTAACATTGATATAAATTTCTGAAAACCCCCACATGAAAACATCATTAGAAAACAAACAGGGGTGTTTGTGATCATCAAAATCAACATATAATATAGAGTATTGTTGAGACAATACATGCCCAATAATATCCCATTTTTTTATGATCACAAATCCCATAACATATTCAATATAATATATATGAATTTTAAATTTATTTTAATTATATTCATTGCCCTGAATTATAATGAATAAAAAACATGTTAAAAATCATCGTAGTTTAAAAAAGAAATTCTTCAAAGGATTTTTTTGGTTTTCAACTAATGTGGTTTGAAAATATTCTCCCACTTTTTTCTTTACAAATATACTCCCCCACATTTATTCTACAACATAAATATTCTCCACCTTTTTTATATCAAAAATACAGTTTCAAAGAATAAATGATATAATCCACAATTATTATAGCACTAAACTATAAATGAATAGTTAGAAACACTAGTATAATTGAAATAAGTTTAGGATTGGTAGATAAATATTGAACATAAAAAATGAAAATAAATCAAAATAATCTAAATTGAGGTTAAAAATAATTCAATTGTTTAAAAAAAGATTAAATATTCAACCAAGAGGTATTTTTAAAATGAGGGGAAATGAATAGAATTACCAGAGGAAGTGGGTCCAATAGGATGAAGAATGTCCTATATAGAAACATTAATATCAAAAAGAATTAGAAGTAGGATATGAAAATTGTTGTTGAAGAATTTAGTCCACTTTCCAAGAAGATTATTCAAATCTTGTCGAATCTTCTGATTCACAACCAAATTAACATTCCTAAAATCTTTCATATTCACTTCTAACTCAATGAGTGTAGTCAATTTATCTTTGACAGGATTATTCAATTATCCCAACCATGATTCAGTCAATGTTAATTAATAAATAAAATTATTTTGATTAACCAACAAAACACTTTAAGGAGTACTGTCACATTAAAGCGTGTGTAGTCTAGCATTGAAATCAGCCTGCACTAAGGTTATTGATTCAAAACATCTGATTAGATAAAGTAATGTCTATTGAGAGGAGGTTTATGGTTGAATGATTTCCTTGAGAGACTGAAATTATCTACCTATCATCACCATTAACTCATAAAAATTTGTCTTCTTCAATGATTCATATTTTAAACAACTAAACTCTGAAGACATATTTTGATAAACTTTTGATGGTCTTTAACAGACATAATATTTTCATTGAATTTAATTATATGGATATTATGATATTCAAATTTAAATCTTTGAACTAAGGAACTTTGAATATATTTAAAATTATTTCTCTTAGCTTCCAATTCTTATCATAGAGACAATTATTAATCATCCAACATATTCATCTTTCTTACACATGTTCTACCATGAGAGTTAGAAGACTCTAGATATTGAGCCCCTGCTTGATCAATTTAAACTAAATCCAATCTTTGATAACAATTTAATTCTAATTTATCTCTTTAGGAATGTCCTCCAATAGCATCAAAATCTAGAATCAAGAGAGATTGCGTTTTAGGGTCGTGGACATATTCTATGTGATTTTCTTGACTGTGAGACTCCTTCTTAACATGGTCAACCACTAGAGGCTCATGATCAGCTCCAATAATAGATTCATTTATAGTTGCTGAAATGTCGATTGTATTTCTTCTTCTCTGAATAATATTTTCTTATGGAATTTATTTTCCTTCTTCATTATTCCTCTAACTGACAGAACCAATCAATGGAATCATCCTATGATCCTCCTTTTGTAGATTTTAACAACCTATGTTGTTATTCTATTCCAACATGCTGAATATTGTTCCATGATTTTCTCCAAAAAACATAACTTATTTACAGTCCCATTATTTAATACATTAATATGATAATATTTTTCACATATATTTTTTTACAATTTTCTCGTTCATCACAACAACAAAAAAACTATCCTACTATAGGGATAAAATCCCATCTTGGCATCCTTATAGAAAAAATGATTTGAATAACTTATCACAAACTGACATACATTCAACTAAATGAGGTTAAAAAAACAATACATACATGTTTGGATAAGGAAATTTCTCCAGATCAATATTCCTAAGAAAAATTCTAGGTTGCATGAATTTAATTAAAACTGTGTGATTAAGAGTAATCTCTTTCACCATTACCTTCTTGATAGTTCATGTTCCAGACAATATAAAAATAATGTACTCTAAAAAATATTCCTCATTACCTATATCCCTCAAACTCCTATGAAAGTCCCCACCATGGATGAAACAGAAAATTTGTGCCATTTCCAAAGAATAAAAATAAAATTCATTTTCTCTAATCATAGTGACAGTAGTGTCTTCATCAAATCCAAGACTGAATGTTGCATTTCAAAAGACTACTTTTAATTAAATGTAATATAATTCAAGCATGTTTCCACTGCCAAAATCATCACTTATAACATAAAATAATATTGATTACTTGAGTGAATGATTTGTGGAATCTAAATAATTGAGATCGATTAACTTACCGTGTATCACTATTCCATATGACCCTGATGGGTAAGTAGAGGCATCCAACATAGTCTCTTCAGATCTTCTTGAGGTATCCATAACTGAACGTTACAATTTTGAATGGATTGAAGGTTTAGTGTTTTAGAAAATGGGAATTAAGAGAATATGAGGATGTAGGAGAGGAGAAAGGGAGTCAGATAAGGAAAATAGCTTTCTTACGCCGAGTGAGAATGTACTCCTTATTTTTTAATTGGAAAAGACTAATAAAGAAATAAAAATGAAATTATTTTCAAAAAAATAACACATAACAAAATTAAATTCAAATAAATTATTTAAAATAATTTTTACTCAAAAGAAAATAGATATACTAAAAATACATTAACAAATATTTATATAATATTAAATATTCCCAACTCTCCCTTAATTAAAATAGAACATGAACTGTGATGTAGTTTAATAAATGTATTATCTAATTGATATTTAATATTTACATGTTCTTAATATATTTTCTTTTTTAAGTATTGATCTCTTATAAAAACCTTCCATATTTCTATATGCTTTGTCCTAGAATGGCATATTGTATTTTTTTTGAAATATTCATTGCACTAGTATTATCACATATAATATTAAAATTTATTCCAAAGTGCAATAGATTTTTTTTCATCCTCAATACTTATGCACAACAACTGATAGTAGAAACATATTCTAGCTCAGGGTTTTATAGGGAAACTGAGTATTTTTTTCTTACTATACCATGATACTAATGATTTTCTTAAAAAGTTACACGTTCATGAGTTACTTCTTCTATCTAATCTTTTCCCTCCAAAATCAACATATGAATGTGAAATTAAAATAAAAAAATAAGTAGTGAGGTAAAGAATATATTGAGAAACAATTTCTATTAATGATCTATTTTGTAACAAAATTAAAATGTGACTCTTTAGGATTTTATTGAAATATAGAACATAAACATAGAAAAAACATAATGTATGGTCTGCTAGTAGTAAGATATAGTAAACTACCAATCATACCATTATATAACATATTGTCCACTGATTTTCCAGCTTTACAAAAATCATGTTTTATATTAGTACACATAAATGTTTTATATATTTTTATGATTTCATGTCCCAAAATTTTCAATAATTCAATAATATATTTAATTTGATTTAAAATATTTCCATAAACTTTTCCATAAATAATAAATCATAAAAATTTATTCAATTCTCCAATCATACTCATTTAAATTTATTTTTTCAATAATTTTTAATAATACTTACAATGATTATTATTAGTTGAACTGAAAATAACATCATCAACATAAATTTGAACTAATAAAATATTACAACAAACAATTTTCATAAAAATTGATGAATCAGACAATTTCTCATCATAAACATCCTCCATCAAATAACCATTTAAAAAAGAAGATTTAATATCTAACTATTATAGTGTAAAATTCTTATGAGTTTAAAAAGCTAAAAGGATTCTAATATATTGTAATCTTTTTAAAGGGAAAAGGTTTCATCATAATCTATTCATTCTTCATGATTATATACTTTAGCTGCGAATCTAGTTGTATTTCAGTTTATGATACCATGATTATCCTTTTTCTTTTTAACGACCCATTTTGTTCCAATAACTAAATAATTTGATGTTCTTTATAGCATCCCGCCTTTTTATAACATAAACATTCATTACATTACACAAAACTGGGGATCTATAAGGTTTAGTGTCTTGGAAACCAGGAACATAATACATGAAAACAACATAAAACATTCTTCTTAAACACTTGAAAGGCTTCTCCTTAAGTTCATCCTAGGTTCATTACTGCATCTCATAACCTGGGGACATACATCAAAAGAAATGGTGAGCAGAAGGCCCGGTAAGGGAATCAAGCAAAACATTTTACAAATGAACTTCAGATTCATCAATAAAATAATGAAAAGAACATTAAGGCGTGAGAATGAAATCATGAGGCATATCATAATAAAAATAGCATTTTTTCATAACTTGAAGATGTGGCTACATCATTTAATATTTAAAATCATTTTGTTTCACCAAGGTCCATCCCCAAGGTGTCATTAAAAATTACCAAGGTTATTCACCAAGGTATCAGTCTAAAAAGTCATCTCTAGAGATTAAGTCTTTACCCAATGCGTTAGAGAGATATCTGGGAACACCATTGACATGTCTTTATTATCATGTGATCCACATATATCATCATCAATAATTTCATAAACAACCCATATATCATAAAAGAAATGGGTTTCATTTCATACTCATAACGTTTTAAAAACTACTTTAAAGACATGATCTTTATGTCACTTTAAACCCACAGAATGGGAAAGCGGGTTTCATGTATGTGAATCCCAGAATTTAAAATAGAACATTTTGATATATATGTGAATAAAACATTAGAATAAATATCTTTGATTATTCACTTAATAACATAAAATTATTTTGAGAAAAAGAGGGGGACATTTTGAGATGAAAATTCTGCAGCATAACAGCTATGTTACAGGGTTTTAGAAATCATTGAAAAGAGAGGGGACATGGGTCACCTACTCATAAATGATACATAAAAATAGTATAGGGACAGAATATAAAGGATATGAGTCATGGTAATGAAATTTTAAGGACATACCATTTGAAACGAAAAAAATGGAAGTAAGACAAAATTATATTTCTCTTATGAAAATTCGGCAGCCTAACGGCGTCACTTAAACTTCAACCAAAAATGAATTGATGAGATAAAATAGGGTCTCTCATCATATGAACATAAAAGATCAGTATGATAGATACAGAGATCATACCCCAACTTAATAAAAAGGAACTTGAAATACTTGACATGATAGTAGAACTTTAAAACAAGAAGGGCGAAAGAACCACTTAAAAATTCGGTAGCCTAACGGCGTCACTTAAAACTTCAAAATACTGAATTGAAGAGATAAAATGGGGTCTCTCATAATATGATCATAAAAGATAAGTATGATATATATAGAGATAATACCGCAACATAATAAAAAGGATCTTGAAATACTTTACATGAAAGTAGAACATGAAAACGAGAAGGGAGAAAGAATCTGTTACAAAAATTTCGGCAGCCTAACGGCGCCACTTAAAACTTCATAAAACGAAATAATTAGATTAAGAGGGGATCTCTCATTATATGAACATGAAAATGGAAGTAAGATGAGTACAAAATAACATCCTTTAACATAAGAACTTGGAGCATAAAATAAATTACATAAAAGATATTTCTTGAAAAGAAAGAAAGAGGTCAGATCCCTTACCTTAAAATGTAACTCTTAAAACTCAATGGTTTGGACCTTGAGGGATAGGGGGCACCTTGGGAGGACTCTTTTGGAGGTAAGGAGACCAGAACGTCGTTGAGGATGGTTTTGGAGTCGAATGGATTAGAGGAGGGCTTGGTATTTATAGGGAAAGTGAGGGGACAAGGCATTAATGGCCAAAGGACACCTCAAAAGTGGTTTTCTCAAAACCATGTGCTCTCCCATTATATTTCCCCTGAAGTTAGGCCACATGGGGCCCCCAATACAATACTTCATCACCTATGGTCGTCCAACCCTTAAAATATCTCATGACATCATCATGAAACAGTTATGATGTCATTAAACATACCGAAACCCTAAAACTGTATTTTTACTATTCACTGAAAATTCCACTTTCTCAGAAAAATCCCAAAATTTCACATTAATCAAATATAAATTCTCTGATTTCAAAAATGAACTCCATTTTATAAAAATAATTTTCTAAATATTTTTATTTTTAATTTTTAATAAATACACTATTCACTAAAAATTCATTTTTTTCAGAAAAAACCCCAAAAATTACCTTAACATAATATCGATCCTCTGAGTTCAAAAATGAAATCCATTTTATAAAAATAATTTTCTAAATATTTTTAATTTAATTTTTAATTAAAAACAATATTCACTCGAAAAAACTAATACTTGAATAATAATTTATGAAACCGTTATTTAACCATTTTATTGAGTCACATTACTTAATCAAGGTGCCTAGATTATTTTAATACTTTCTTTAAGTGAAGTTACTAATCTATTTGGTCACATTACTAATCCTAAGCATAAAATCACTATTCATAATTTACTATTCATCAAAAATCAAGTTGATCTTATTAGACTCTAAATTTTGTACTGAACATAATTGTACAAGACCATTTTTTGAAAATCATTACACATTTTTAATTATTTAAGGTTTACATAAACATTTTTGAAAATATCATTTCCCTAAAATTCACCAAAAATATGCATACTATATTTATCCAGACATTTGAAAAGTCATAAACATTATCATAAGAAGAAATCCCAAATTTTATTTAAAACAAATGATTACACAAGGCAGTTACGGTCTCCTTAAATAGCCCCATATCAAGCCAGCATAGGACCTAAGTGTAAGGTGTGCTAAGGTGAGAGAATCTGAGAGAGGCTCTCCCAACATCACACGATTAGTAATTTCTATTAGGTTGAACTTCCCGCGAAGGCGATTCCGTTCTAGCTTCACACGATGAATTTCAGCTTGGGTTTTGTCCAGAGCAAAGCCCAGTGGTGCTACCTCCTTCCCAAGTTCTGTTAGATGGGCTTCGATCTGTCCAAGACTACTGGGCGATGCCATCGAATCTTCATTCTATATTAATTAACCTAGATTACTTGAATTTAGAGACAAAAATCAAAACGTTTAGTTTCCAACGGTCATATTGACCAATGGTAATATAACAATCAAAACCCAACAGTCTCATTTTAATTATAATCATGTTATCAAATGAAACATTTTTTGTTGAGTATAAAATAAAATAAAATAACACATAAAATTAAGAAACAATATTTATTCAAAATTTCAGGTCGTTACAATCTTCCCCCCTTAAGAAATTGCGTCCTTGCAATTTTTAAAAAATTGGGTTTTGAAATTTCATTGAATGTCCCACATCGGAAAAGAAGTCAGTAAAAGTATTACTTTAAAAAAAGAAATGGAAGTACAAAGGTCACCCAAGTTAACCCACAGTAGGATTCCATGTAGGAAAACATGGACATGGAGGAGAAAACAAAGGGTCATGTTCTGAGGGAGAGTGATAGAAAACATGATTAGGAGAAAGTTAACCATAATAAAATCCCAAACTTATGATGTGTGTAAACAGCCTTTGATTACCTAGTAGGAAACGTAAACCAACCACATTTTAGTTTTACGTTCCTTTTCATAATTTTGAGGAATTCATTTACTACATAGAACAGAAACATATGAAAATATACCTACATTCAAGTAGAGTTTCATCCCTTAATAAGTCTCTACCAAAACTAATATTTTATCCAAATGATGAGAATTCAAAGACACTTGGTCTCATCAAAAGTACAAGAATACTCTTCTAGAGAATCACATAATCCACAAAAGATTAACTATCTATTTCTTCTATCTTAAAACATTATCCCTAAAATAGAAAGGGTAAGGTAAAACTACTCTTCCAAAAGAAAGAATCCCATAGGATTGGAAACTACATTTAAATCTTCAAAGTTCCATGGTACTACCCAAAGTTCATCATAGACCATTCCATAAATAACTGTTCTTAAAATTCCTCAAAAAAACCAAACTAAGATTGAAACCCAAATACAAGAAGAATTTGATAACATAGTCTTCCAAAATAAACTTCATTGTTCATCTCCAAAACACATCAACCACTCCTAACATCATATAAAAAAAGTAGCTAACCTAAACATATTTTACCCAAGATAGGTTAATAATTTCAATATGTAAACTAAATTACTAAAAGTCCACCTTAAATTCATCAATTCTATAAGTCAACCTTACTCCTCAACGAATATACCATAGTAATATATTTACCTCGATCATATAGGGTCCCCAAAATAGTGAACGTATTCCAAAATAATAATCATCTTTTAATCCCCTAATCATCTCTGTCATATTAATACGGCAATCATCGCATTTCCTATCACATTGGTTGTTGGGACATGTTCTTCCATTTCCCACCATTAACTAAGAAGAGAAAGTATAATTAGTGGCTCAAATAGTTAACCAATAATCATGAAAAGGAGCTTAAAGCATATAATGATAACTTGTAGAAGAAACGTATACCCTAACTAGTGATCCCCTAGGTTTCAAACTGGGTTATCTATGATCATATATTCTTATGTGAATCTTTATTTTTTTTATCCTTGTTCCTTTAATAATGGTTCATACTAAGCTTATGAATTTACAAAAGCATATCCCTCGGGAGTGTCGTAACCAAGAGTGCAGCAATTCCCATTGTTGTGTACCAGTTCTCGTTCGAGTCTAGCTCAAACCGGTGTTTTTAGGTTTTACCCCTATGTACATCTGTGCCAGAGCCACCTCTACCTACTCGTATCCATACATGGATGTATTTTCTTGGAAACCCCTTACTCAATACTCACCGAAATACCAGGAAGATTTCCTATATTGAAACTTTTCTATAGGGTTCTTCCTAGAGTTTTTATATTCTAATTTCCAAAAATAACTAAACCATCATTTGATACCAACTTTAGCATCCCACCTTTTTATAACATAAACTTTCATTACATTACACAAAACTGGGGATCTTTAAGGTTTACTGTCTTGGAAAACAGGATCATAATACATGAAAACAACATAAAACATTCTTCATAAACACTTTAAAGGCTTCTCCTTAATTTCATCCTAGGTTCATTACTGAATCTCATAACCTGGGGACATACATAAAAAGAAAGGGTGAGCAGAACGCCCAGTAAGGGAAACAAGCGAAACATTTTACATATGAACATGAGATACATCAGTAAAGTCATGAAAAGAACTTTAAGGCATGAAAATGAAATCATGAGGAATATCATAATAAAAATAACATTTTTTCAATACTTTAAGATGTGGCCAAAACATTTAATATTGACAATAATTTCGTTTCTCCAAGGTCCATCCCCAAGGTGTCATTAAAAATTACCAAGGTTATTCACCAAGGTATCAGTCTAAAAAGTCATCTCTAGAGATTAAGTCTTTACCCAATGTATTGGAGAGATATCTGGGCGCACCCTTGACATGTCTTTGTTATCATGTGAGCCACATATATCATTTTCAATCATTTCATAAACAACCCATATAGCATAAAAGAAATGGGTTTCATTTCATAATCATAACGTTTTAAAAACTACTTTAAAAACATGATCTTTATGTCACTTTAAACCCACAGAAAGAGAAAGTGGGTTTCATGTATGTAAATCCCATAATGTAAAATAAAACATTTTGATATATATGTAAATACACCTCTAGAATAAATATCTTTGAGTATTCACCTAATAACATAAAATAATTTTGAGAAAAAGAGAGAGACATTTTGAGACGAAGATTCTACAGCATAACAGCTATGTTACAGGGTTTTAGAAAACCTTGAAAAGGGAAGGGACATGGGTAACCCACTCATAAATGATCAATAAAAATAGTATAGGGAAAGAATATAAATTATATGATTCTTGGTAATGAAATTTTAAGTACATACTATTTGAAACGAAAAACATGGAAGTAAGACAAAATAAGATTTCTCTTATGAAAATTCGGCAGCCTAACGGCGTCTCTTAAACATCAACCAAAAATGAATTGATAAGATCAAATCGGGTCTCTCATCATGTGAACATAAAATATCAGTATGATAGATTTAGAGATCATACCCCAACATAAAAAAAAGGAACTTTCAAGACTTGACCTGAAAGTAGAACTTTAAAACGAGAATGGTGAAAGAACCACTTAAAAATTCGGCAGCCTAACAACGTCACTTAAAATATCAAAATACTGAATTGAAGAGATAAAATGGGGTCTCTCATCATATGATCATAAAATATCAGTATGATATATATAGATATCATACCACAACATAATAAAAAGTAACTTGAAAGACTTGACATGAAAGTAGAACTTGAAAATGAGATGGGAGAAAGAATCTGTTACAAAAATTTTGGCAGCTTAACGACGCTACTTAAAACTTAATAAAACGAAATAATGAGAGAAATAGGGGATATCTCATTATATTAACATGGAAAGGGAAGTAATAGAAGTATAAAAGAACATCATTTAACATAAGAACATGGAGCATAAAATAAATTACATAAAAGAGATTTCTTGAAAAGAAAGAGAGAGGTCGGATCCCTTACCTTAAAATGTAACTCTTAAAACTCAATGGTTTGAACCATGAGGGCTTGGGGGAACCTTGGGAGGACTCTTTGGGAGGTAAGGAGACCATAACTTCATTTATTATGGTTTTGGAGTCGAAGGGATGAGTGTAGGGATTGGTATTTATAGGGAAATTGAGTGGACAAGGCATTAATGGCCAAGGGACACCTCAAAAGTTGTTTTCTCAAAACCATGTGCTCTCTCATGATATTTCCCATGAAGTTAGGCCAAATGGGGCCCCAATACAATAATTCATCACCTTTGGTCGGACAATCCTTAAAATATCTCATGACATCATCATGACACAGTTATGATGTCATTAAACATACCGAAACCCTAAAACTGTATTTTTACTATTCACTGAAAATTCAACTTTCTCAGAAAAATCCCAGAACTTCATATTAACCAAATATCAATGCTATGATTTCAAAAATCAACTCCATTTTATAAAAAAAGGTTTCTAAATATTTTTAATTTTTTTTAAATAAATACACTATTCACCGAAAATTCATTTTTCTCAAAAAACCCCAAAAATTACCTTCACATAATATCGATGCTCTGAGTTCAAAAATGAAATCCATTTTATAAACATAATTTTCTAAATATTTTTAATTTAATTTTTAATTTAAAAAAAACTATTCACCGGAAAAAACTAATACTTGAATAATAATTTATGAAACTGTTATTTAACCATTTTTTTAAATCACGTTACTTAATCAAGGTGCCTAGATTATTTTAATACATTCTTTAAGTGAGGTTACTAATCTATTTTGTCACATTACTAATCCTAAGCATAAAATCACTATTCATAATGTACTATTCATCACAAATCAAGTTGATCTTATTAGACTCTAAATTTCGTGCTGAACATAATTGTAGAAGACCATTTTTTGAAAATCATTACACATTTTTAATTATTTAAGGTTTACATAAACATTTTTTAAAATATCATTTCTCCAAAATTCACCAAAAATATGCATATTATATTTATCTGTACATTGGAAAAGTCATAAACATTATCATAAGAAGAAATCCCAATATTTATTTAAAAAATGGATTACACAAGGCAGTTACGGTATCCTTAAATAGCCCCTTATCACGCCAGCATAGGACCTAAGTGTAAGGTGTGCTAAGGTGAGAGAATCTGAGGGAGGCTCGACCAACATCACACAAGTAGTAATTTCTATTAGGTTAAACTTCTCGTGAAGGTGATTCCGTTCTAGCTTCAAACAATGAAGTTCTGCTTGGGTTTGGTCCAGAGCAAAGCCTAGTGGTGCTACCACCTTCCCAAGTTCTGTTAGATGGGCTTCGATCAGTCCAAGACTACTGGGCGAGGCCATCGAATCTTATTTCTATATTAATTTACCAAGATTACTTGAATTTAGAGACAAAAATCAAAACGTTTAGTTTCCAACGGTCATATTGACCAATGGTCATATAATAGTCAAAACCCAACGGTTTCATTTTAATTATAATCATGTTATCAAATGAAACATTTTTGTTGAGTATAAAAATAAAATAAAATAACACATAAAATTAGGAAACAAGATTTATTCAAAATTTCGGGTCGTTAAGTTCTTTCCAATAAGTTCTAAAATTAATTTGTCATGACATTCTGAAGTGACTACTGATCGTGAGTTGTACCTACCCTTTAGGTAGGATACTCGGTGAACGATCCATGAGTTGTTTTCTCTTTCCATTTTACTCCTACATTCTAGTTGGGCTTTTTTTCAGCCCCCTTACTTTCAGTACAATTTTTACTGCAGTAATTTACTTAATGGTTTCTTCTTGTTGTGTTCCTTTATTTTGTGTTTGTATAGGTTTAAATTCAATGACATCCCATTTTAGGGATACATCTTTCTAGAGCTAGTTGCCAGCCCCAAGCCTATGGAGGGCAGGCTTGGGGTATTTAGGGCACGGGCCCCGGGGGATGGGTCCTGAAAAAGGTGTATCATGGATATTTGTAGAAGAATTAATTTTTGTTACTCAATATTTAATCCATGATTAAAAAAGGAATTGGTACATGATGAATTTAAATTACATGAAAAACATGTTCAACGTACCGAGAAAGTTGAAATTGAATTTTTTTGTGATCATATATTCTACAATAATCAGAAAAATAAGAGGTTCAGGTGAAATAAAATGGGGAATAATTAATCTATGGAATTCAACTTATGATAAGTGTTGTAAAAAATAATATATTGAATGTATTGTAAATTCAAGAAGCTTTTATAATGTTGTATGTTTGTACATGTGTCTTGTGACTTTAAAAGAAAATGATTAATATAGTGATCAAATGAATGATAAAAATCCAACATTAAGATGTCATAATTGTAATGAGATGAATTATTATTTGAAGACATGAATGAATATATGAATGAAGGATATAAGTATTCAATATCACATAGAGAAAGGATTCATTAAATCCCTTGAAACTAATCTATTAGATATTAGACCATCGTATGATGTGGTGTCTAGTAAATTATATGTTATTCATATTATTCCAATTCTTTGTTTCATTAGGGGTTTACAAATTCATTTATTTTTGAGAAATTTACTATAAATTATAAATCTCACCTCAATAAATAAATCTATAACTCTTATTAAATACACATAGAAGTAGTATTGAGTTATAAAAAATTATAATAATCTTCATGTTATCGATGCGGGAAAAGATTTAACTAAAAACATGTTGTATATCCCATTATAAAGCTGGTCATTATTCATAGTATGGATTGACATTCTATTTATCAGTACAATATATATTGTAGAGATAAAGAAGATGTTTTTCATAAGTAGTTTTAGTTTATATAAAATAATTACTTCATACCTTTAATAAAATACCACGAATTTCAATGGTCCCGGCACCGGACCGTCCCCCCTCGATGGGGAGGGGTGTCTTCCGATACCCGTTGATGGAGGTCGACCACCACTCTTCACCCCCTTTTCAAACCCAGAATGCATCCCTCCCTTTCCCCCAATCGCTATTAGTCCAAAGGTCCCAGTGTTGTTCAATGGAGCCCTGCAGTTATCGATTTCAAATCTAGAGTTCACTAACGCATCCTCTTTGCTTAATATGATGCTTATTGCAAGATTCATGCAGCATCGGCAGTCAGTCGATGCTTTTGATCACTTCATATTTGGGTCTTGGGGACTGCACAATCACACAACCATGGGGCTTCTCGACTCAAGTCACATCATGATTAGGTTTTCCTCTGAGAAACATCTGACACAAGCTTGGTCGTCTACACCTCGTTCCTACAATGGTGTTCATTTTATTTTATTCTGATGGACATATGATTTCCATATGAAACGTTACTCACCAACAATGGCGGTATGGGTAATATTTCCAGAACTTCCTATTCCATTCCAAAATCCATCGATTATTTATATGATTGGAAATCTCGTTGGTCGATATCTCTGTTCGGATAGTCGGACTAGGGCGGTCTGCCATCTGATTTCTCCAAGGATTTTCATTGAAGTCGATATGTCAAAGCCTCCAGTGGAGTTATTGTGGGTTTCCATATGTGAAGAGTTCCGCGATAAGCATCTTGTTATATTTGAATCTTGGGTCGTCTTCTGTACCCAATGCAAGAAATTGGGGCATATTTTGGAGGCTTGCAGGAGTGGTGAGATGTTGTGGAAGGAGTTAGGAATGATTCCAGGAGAGGTTCCAGTTGTTGGTGGTACTCTGTTGGTGGCCAAAGGTAGTGGAGAATTCTCAGGTTGTGAACTGGTAGAAATAGATCGACCTCATAGGCAGGATACTGAGATGATGAATTTGTACGAGGAATTCAAGGGGGTGTCCAAGCATGCCAAGGACATGTCTAAGGATCCAAAATGTTTTAAAATTTTTGGTCTGTTGAAAAATGATATGAGGGAGGGGAATCCTACTGGTGATATGGTCATACATGGTAATACAGTGGATTCAGGTGATGCAGGAGTTGCTGGTAGGCTGATGAATGATCATGCAGTGGCCTCAGGTGAGGGCATTGCTGGAGCTTCTAGTTCTAATGCCAGTGTGGAAGTTCAATTAGAGGTTGAGGAAGTTACCATAACTCCAGGTGTGGGTTCTTATGCGGAGGCAATCCGGTCACCTATTGGAGGACAGGATGTAGCCACATGGATCCCAACTAGATCAGGTCCTAGAAGGGAAGTGTCTAATATTGAGATCTGTAATCGTTTTTATGGTTTGACTAATGAAGATCTGGTGTAGGAGGCTGAAACTTATCAGAGAAGATACAATATGAATGAGAAGCAGGTCTAGGGGATCATGAATAGTGATGGATACAGGAAGGGAATCCGGAAAGAGCGCAAAGATTACTCATATTTTCCACCTCCCATGGAGACACGTTTAGTGAAAAATTTAAACTCCAAGAAGATGGATGGTGATGCTCTTGATCAACCATTGGATTTAGTTATGAGTTCAGATAACGAAACGGTTGAACATGTTTTGTTTCTTAACGCTACTGAAGAAGAAGCTGCTAGTGCGACGAGAAGGTCTTTGAGGATGAATTTTAATTAGGAATAGTATAGCTGGATCGACAGATAGGACTTGATTTTAGTTGGGGGATTTAACAATGGGAAGATCCGTCATGAGGAGTACATTAAGACTTGGGATAACTTGACGTTAAGACTTGATGATCTCTTAATGGAAGAACCGGTAAATCAGGTACGCAATATCTCCTATAAACTATTTAGATAGCTAAATTATGGTAGGCTTAAATTGTCTTTTAATGGTTCAGTTATTTCCTTTTGTTTCTGAACACATGGTTTCTCACATTTTCTTAAAAAGTGTTTGGAAATAAAAAATCTAATTTTCGGTCAATGTTATCGTTCACATATTTTTTTTAAGAAGGAAACTGTTCAAATTGGTTATCTTCCTATAGTAAATGACTATATAGTTGTATTTACTAAAACATTTCATAGAAATATACCTAATCAGAATATTTAATTTTTTATTAATTTGTTCTAAATGTTAAGCCAATAGGAAAACCTTCTCACCAAATACCTCAAGTGGAAATTTTCGAATTGGAAAAGTAGTTACAATCGTTACTTGATAAAGAATTAATTATTCCCAAAAAATCACCATGGGGTAATACTATCTTGTTTGATGAAAATAAATATGGTTCTGTGATCATTTTTTTTATTATAGATCATTTAATAACATCACTATTAAGAATAATCTTTTATTTACGCATATAGATAACTTTCTTGATATTCTTTAGAGAGCTCAGTATTTTTCAACGGTTTACCATAGGTTTTGGTATCATAATATGAAGGTGGATTAATACATTCCCAAGATAACATATCATACTTGGCATGGACATTGTGAGTTTTTGTATATTCCATTTTGGTTGAGAAATGATCCAGATATATTTATAATCCTTATGAATATATTTTTCTCATTATTTCTTAAACACATTTATAATAACCCTACCCTTTATTTCACATTAATACATGATTTATTACATAATATTACACTAAATAAAACCCATATTATAGAGAATTATATTTTTTTGATAAATAGTTACATAACATAACAACATTATATGCGGAAAACATATTCTTTATTGAAATATTCCTTAAAATGATCATACTTAAAACTGCACGGGATAACTTGAAGTCATACATAGAAAAAGTGAGAGATATAAAGCCTAGTAAGGGAATAAATATGGATAAAATTAAAATTTTAATACATGTTAGAAAATAAGAATATTAATGAGGAATAAAATGGGTCAGAATCATAAACATGAACAAAGCGGCGTGATATAGAGTGATGATGATAAAGGCAACAAAGGAAATGTGGCAATAACTTAAAACACTACATCATAAATATAGGTCAAAGATAAATTCTATGAAATCGTGATGGAAAATTACCATAATAAAATTAGGATTAATATTTATCCCAACATGAAATATCATGACACTAAACATTACCAAATGAATTGGAGCACTATATAATTTTGGGCACACCCATCACTTTTATTTCATTATCATTCTCAAGTGTGCCACGTAGATAATAAAAAATGGAACGATTTATCATAAAAGTTTATTACTTGATCATGAAATGTGTAATAAATACATTTCAATACCAAATAAATAAGTATAAGTAAATAATGGTGAACACCCTTGATAAAAAAATTGGTACAAGTATTCACTACACCATTGTTTGGCCTGAAAAATTGTGGTTGAATTTTGACAACATAACGATGTCACTTAAAAATTCATAAAATGGTTTAAGGAGATAGAAAGGGGTGTCTTATAAATTATAAATCTAAATGATAATAATAGTGAAATGGATAAAAATATTAACGTTAGTAATTAGAAATAGAAGTCATAAGATAATAAAGAAATTTGAATTAGGAAGATAAAGAAATGATCTCTTACTTGAATGTGTGAATCCAAATGCTTGGGGGGGGATTCTTGAGAGTACAGGGGAACCTTGGGAGGACTCTAGGGAGGTAGGAAATAGTATGGAAGTCATCCAATGATATTATATTATTTTAAGATAGATCTTTAGTGAGTTTATATAGGGAATCAGTTGGGATTTATTGAATAATTTGCAAACATAGGTTTTGGAATCTATAAGATAAAATAACCAAAACCACAATCCATACCATTGTTTTTTCCAAGGTTTATACCAAATGGGAGTGGGTTATATTATTTTATATGGGAATGGTCCCAACATAATAAAATAAAACCCTTGATTATGTGAAAGTTAGTCGTACTATTAATGAAAAGATTTAAAACCCTTAAAATTTATTAATGGTTTTGGAGGATTCTTAAATGAATTTTAAAATAAAAAATTAAACATAAAATTCCATTATTTTTAAGGAAAAAATATTTTTCCTTTTATACTCTTTATAATATTTATTGCATCACTTTTGGGTCACTATTATGTCATAATACACGATGCATATTTATACAGTATTTAATTTTTACAAGAAAATTCATCTATCTCAAAAAAATATGATTAATTAATATTTGGATAATTTCTACACTATAATGACAAAAAAATATTTATTTTATCTAAATAATTTTATAAATATGTGTATTTTTTATTTTAAAATAAGAATTGTCATTTATTAGGGAATTTTGGTTTTATTTTGAAAATAATAGTATTCAAACCCATATAAAAATTATATTTTACTTCATAAAATTTATATGATCATTTTATATTTGATAAAAAAATTATTAATAAAATTTTATTTATTTCATTATTCAATTAATTCATCAAAATAAATTCCATAAATGAATTTTTATATCACCCAAAAATAATATATGTGTTTTTAATATTAAAATAAAAATCATTTTAATGTAAAAACAATAGAATTAAAATATATTTATTATTCTATACAAAGTAATGTAAATACACATATTTCTAGTCTATTGATACATATACCATTAGTACATAATACAATTCCCAATGAGTATGGTGTGCGTCTGTGATACATTTATGAGGTGGTTTAGAGAACACGGTTTTGTCCATGTTCTCGATGAGGTTGCACTTCTCCCTTAAATAGTTTTAATGATGCTTATGTTGTTGGATCTCTGCTTGGAATTAGTAAATGAAAAATTTCAGAGATTCAATCTCCCTTAGAAGATGTGAAAAATGGGCTTCACAGGGTATGATCCAACTGGTTCAGGATATCTCTTCCTTTATTTGGGTCAATTGGATTTGTTAAAACCCTATGTTTTTACTAATAATTTGATCACTGATCAATCACTATATTATAAATGGTAAATATTCTTAACAATATTTTAATTCTAATAGAATATAGTAAAACCAAATAATTTCCTTTGTTTTATATAACCCTATTCTATAATAATAAATTTAATTAAATAAAAAGGGAATTTTATTTATAAAAGTTCAGGTCATTGTAATCTTCCCTCCTTTATAAATTTCACCATCAATTTTTTTACCACATTAAAATAGATGAGGATAACTCTGTTTTTTCACATCCACTATCACCCACATCACTTTATCAAACTTGTGGTTTCTGCAAAACATTTTAACAAGTGGAATTTTCTTATTTCATAGAGATTTGCCTCTATGATTTAAGATTTTAACCGACTTTTATTCATTAGAAATGTCATTATCCAATAGTACCACCACTAGAGTGAGTACATGTGAGGAATATAGTATTTAATATCTATATATTGGTACATGGAATACATTATGTACATGAGATAGTTTATGTGGGAGTGAAAGTCAGTAGGCCACCGCTCTTATCTGATTAAGTATCTTAAAGGGGGAAAAGTACATTAGACTGTGCTTTCCTTTTGTCTCAAATCTGATTACATTATTCCATAGAGATATGAGGAGTAATACCATTTCTCAAACTTCAACCTATGAATCTCGTTGATGGTTTTTAACATAGAACTTTTGTCAAATCTGAGTAGCCTTGGTGTGATGCAGAATAGTATCAACCTTTTCCACCATTTCCTCAACCATTTTAAGTCCTAACTCTTTTTTCCATAACCTCATCCAATCATGCAAGGATTCTTCACCTCTTACTATAATGTGATTTATAGGGATCCATTTCTATTCATTTGTGTAAATTGTTATTGTATGAGAACATGACCAAAGGGAGATATTCATCCCATCCTCCGTTGAAGTCGATTGAGAATTATCCCTACATGTCCTCAAGTGACTTGATAGTCTTATTAGATTGGCCACCAATTTGAGGGTGGTAATCCATGAAAAAGTTAAAATCTATATTTAGATATTGTTGGGGGTCTTTTCATGAACATGGGGATGAATCTCATATCTCGATAAGAGATAATTGATATTGGTACTCAATGCATCCTTACCACTTCTCTAATATACATCCTTTCAAGTCGATCTAGTAAGAAGTCCTCTTATATTGAAGTAAAGTGTTAATTTTTTGTAAGATGATCCACCATAACTTTTATATAATTGTATATTTTTGATGTCTTCATATGATTAGTGAAAAATATTATGGTGATGTTTTCCCATGTCCATATAGATATGGGTAATGGTTACGTCATCCCCTTTGATTTTTTCCTTTCTGCCTTCACATTCCAACATAAAAGACACAATGATGTATGATATATGATATCCTTGTTCATATAGTACCATTAATAGTATCCTCAAATATCTGAATATATATTTTTTCCATGATGGATAGAGAAGGTTGAGTTATGTGCATCACCCAACAACTCCATCAATAACTTAGGATTTTATGATACACATATTCCTCACCCAAATATTATAACACCTTATTCATTAACATTGATATCACAGGATTGACATTTTCTTATAGTTCACACTTTATTATGAATTCTAACACCCACTCTTGGTTCACCCTTTATCCTATCCAAAAGATATGGTTGATCAATCATTTGTAAAAGGAAAAATGAGGTTCCATCCTTTTTAATTCCCATGTACATCCCCTAAAAATAAAATACAACAATATCTCTCTCAATTCACATCTATGATATTATTTATGGATCCATTCAACATATAGTATCTTCCATTTTATTCAATTTACCCTTATGGTAGTGGATTGAGCAATCACAGTCCTTGATCATCTCCAACCATCTTCATTGGCACATATTAATCTCTTTCTCTGGGAATATATACTTAAGGATTTTTTGATCCGTATATATTTCAATATTATCTAAAAATATATTATTTTTCAAAATTTTCAATGTTAATACCATTGCATCCAAATCATACAGTTGTTATTTCATTTCGTGAACATTCATTTAACTTGAAGCATAGGCTGCGACTTAGTTATTCTACATCAACACACATTAGAATCCCTTTATCAAAGCATCATTGAATACAATGAAAAGTTATAGACATTTGGGTACTGTAAGAATAAGTAAATGATAAGTTTCATTTACATATCTTTGCATATCTGTACACATTATTCATTCCATGTAAACTTTACTCCCTTCTGATTTACCTTGGTTTGAGGGTTTGGAAATCACAAGAAGATTATCACAAATCGCAAATAATACCCATCCAATCCATGAAATTTACAAATATATGTCAGAAATTTTGGCCTCAAACATCTTCAAACTATTTATATATTTTTATGGGACCATAGATACCCCATTTTTTGTGATGATATTCCCCAAGGATGAGACTTACTTTTACCAGAACACACATTTTTTGTACATTTCATAAAGCTTCTCCTTTCATAAAGTCTTTAGAATAGTTCTCAGATGATCCTCATTATCCTACTTCGTATAGGTGAGTAGTATAATTTCTTAAATAAGTGTAAATTCAAAAATATGAACAACCCTGATAGTAAATGTGTATGGGAATTCCTTACACAATGTTTTGGAAAGGAAAATCAAGATGGACTTTCAGTAGTATAACTGTGCCACTTAAAAATTCCAAAAATGATTTTATGAGAGAAAAATTTGTCTATAATAATTTTGAAATAAAATGGAAAGTTATATGTATATTTAAAAAAAATCCCTTCATTATGAAATTGAAATATAAGGTATAAGGTAATGATGAAACACGGGTAAGGAAGAGAAGGAAAAGATCTATTACTTTAGTTTGTGAATCCAAATGCTTGGTAAGAGATTATTGTGAGATTGGGGAAACTTGAGAGGACTCTATATAAGTTAGGTATGAGTATGGAAGTTATCCAAGTATTTTTTGTAAAAATAGGGAGAATCGTGGGTAGGTATATATAGTAAATGAGTAGAGATTTCTTTTATATTTCTCAAACATGAGTTTTGTAATCTATATAATCATATAACCAAAACCACAAACCTTCACATTGTTATTTCCCTTGGTTTTGAAAATATGGAATATTTTTATAATATTTTTTAATTAAAAGTTAAAAACGTAATAAAATAATACCCTCTCTTATGTGTAAGTGATTCATACACTTAAAGTAATGATTTTAAAACAGTAAAATATATTAATGGTTTTGGATGATTGAAAAAGGATTTATAAACATAATAAAATAAAAAATCAAATTATTTTAAAGTGAAAAAATATATTTGGTCATGGATTACATTTATATTATTAATTACATCACGTTTGGGTCATTATGATGTCATAATGCAGAAACTATATTTATATGTTATTTAATATTTACCTGAAAATTGGAATGTCTCAAAAAAATTTGAAAAATAAATTTTTTGATAATTTAGATAGTATGATTTCAAAAATAATATTCATTTTATAAAAATAATTATATATATGTTTATCATCACTTATTAAATAATTTTCGACATTTATTTATTAATGATGGGGTTTTTGACAATAACAGTTTTCCCGCCCTTATAAAAAATACTATTGAATTCATAAAAATTATATGATCATTTTTAATTGAAAAAATTTGATTAAAAAATATATTTTTTAAAAATATAATTTATTTTAAAAAAATTAAGTAATCAAAATAATTTCTTTAACAAAATTTTAATATTACCCAAAAATACTATTTGGGGTTTCTTGTATCAAAATGAAAATCATTTGTAAAGTAATAATTATAGGATGAAAATATATTCATTAATTTATTAAAAAAAATAATGTATGTAATAATATTTATAGGGTCCTGATACATATCCCTCTACTATACTAGAAAATTTCATAATGGTAAGGTGATAAACTAAGATACTTTCATGGGGTAGTTTGACGAACAAGGTTTGATACATGATCTCGATGAGCTTGAACTTATCATTTAAAAAGTTTCCCTAATTTTTATGTTGTTAGATATAATATTGGGATTTGTAAAGGGAAAAACCATATATTATATATCCCTTGTATGATTCAATAAGAGGGATTCATTTGGTATGATCCTGGTAGTTGAGGTCATCACATACTTTTTCATTATCAATTGGATTTGTTAAAAACCTATATTTATACAAATAATGTGGTCACTATTCACCAATTATATTATCAATGATAAATATTTTTAACACCCTTTAAATATGATATAATATATTAAAACTGAAGATGTATATTTGTTTCTATAACCATATTACATAATATAATATTTAATTAAATCAAAAGGAAAATTTTATTTATAATATTTATGTTCATTACAAAATCCATGGTTTTATTTGTTTTTTTAACCCTAATATATTATAAAAGATTATATTATCATGATAAAAATTTATGGTTTCTAAGGAAAACCTTAAATTAAATGAAGTTTCAGGAAAATGATAATAAATGTGATTTCTGGTTGTAGAAAATCTTACTTCCAAGATATATTGTATGTAAATGTTGAATAACTATTTATCAATCTAGAACTAAAGTGGTTAAAGAGTGGTAAAGACCTAAATATGTAATATTGGATCATAGTTTTTTATTAGCCAGTTACAACATACATTTTTTAGAAAACATTTCTCCATTATATTGGAAACAATCTAATTTTACTCAAAATGGATTTATCTTCACTTGGATGAAATTTTCTGATGAATATTTCTAATAATTGAATATAAGATTAGTGGTTTCTATATTTTTATCCCTATAATATAGAAATGGTGAGTTTATTATCTATAATGTATCTTATTTTTAGGGAAAATCTTGTTTTATGATACAGATTGATAGGGTAATTCTTTATACTTCAAAAAATTGAAACCTCATGGGATAAAATATCCTAAAAATGAACTTGAACTATCAGCCATAGTTTCTCAATTAAAATCCTATATACATCATTTATACGAAGTAAAATGTGAAATATATACTGAAAATAAAATATTTAGGAATATATTCACTAGAAAATAATTTAATATGATACTTGGAATATATATAAAACTAATTAAGGATTTTGATTGCATTATTTATTACAATCGAAGAAAATTAAAAATTGTAGATGATTCTTTAAGTCAGATTGATATTGCATCATTTTGTATAATAAAAATAGAACATAACCCTTTGGTTGATGAGTTAACTAATGTTTTCCCAGAAATTTTCAATGAATGGACATCCTCTCTTTAATTTTAGGGGTTAAAAAAGTCACAATTGTCATACAAAAATAAGAAAACGTCCAAGGAGGATTATGTTTTACAAGAAAAGTTAAAATTGGTTCATAAATTGATTTTAACAAAATTTAATATTGAAAAAGAAGGTGAATAAAGATTTAGAAAAATATTATCTATGCCTTTTGATTCCTAATTAAATAAAGAATTATTGAGTGAATCCCATAACACTCTATTTTCTGTTCATCCCAGATGCACTAAGATAATAGAAGACCTTTGGGAACATTTCTTGTGAGATGAAATGAAAAATATGTTACTTAATTTACCACGAAATTATTGATTTTTCAATAGGTTAAAGTAGAAAAATAATTATTTATGGGAATTCCTTATCCTTCTCCAGTAACAGAATAAATATTTGAGAATATATCCATTGAAGAAAATATATCTTTGGATAATATTTCATGGGGTTAGGATAATGAGATAATTAGATTAAATGGATTATTTATTTATTGGTATTTAATGGTGATCCTTGATTTATGTATAATATTTGTAAAATACTTTAGATTTTTTTGATTAATGAATAAAATTTTAGTATAATTTTTCATCCTCAATCTGATGGACTGTCTAAGAAAACAATTCAATCTTTAGAGGATATTCATTGAGATGGTTGGTTAGATTACATGGGAATATGGGATCAAAATATTTCAAAAGATTAATTTTCATATAAGAAAAAATCTAGTTATAGTATATATGTGGAATATTTTAGAGAATTTTATGAAAATAAATGTTAGAATCCATCATTTATTGGAAAAGATAATGAATGAATGTTTTTTGGAAAAGAATTGGTAAAGGAAATTGTGAAGAAAATAAATGTGATTCATAATCATTTAAGGTCATATCACTGTAGGAAGAATGTTTATTCACATCACTGGAAGAAATATCTTTCGTTTAAAGTATGAGTACTTGTTTTTCATAAATTTTATCATTTTAGAACTGTTAAGAAATTCGGTAGAAATATAAAGTTAGGTTCACAATTCATTAGAGCATCTGAAATTTTTTAGAATTTTATAATGGTTTATTATCCATATTATTGGCCTAAATTTTTATATTAACTAGATTATTTGTTTCATTTTTTTAAGGAAGTATGTTCTAGGGTTATTTCACATTTTGAGTCTTGAATTCGATTAATTGGAGTAGAACATTTCTTGTGAGGAGTATCCTTTTTATATTCTTGACTATAGAGAGAAGGTGTTTTAGAATAATGTTATTCCTGTTGTTAAAGTTTTTATGAAAAACTATATGATTGAAAAATAAACATGGAAAATTCAATAATGGAGAAATATCCTCACCTGTATAAGAAGTGAATAAACATTTTAATGATGCAACTTCAAAAATGGGGAACATTTTTTAAATCTAGGTATTAATAATAATATATCATGTTTATTCCTTATAAATAACCATTAATTATACTTCATGGAACCATATTAATTATAATCAAAATATTCAATTTCTCAATAAAGTTGAAAATAGTTTTATTATATCTAAATTGTGTTTTATACATTATATGGCTTTATTTAAAAGTAAAAATTCTAAATTTTAAAATTTTATTTTAATTTTTGTTTCTTTTCATGTATTTAGAAAGTAAAATTCAATAATTAATTGGTTTTAAAATGTATTTAGTTTTTTATTGTTAGAAATAATCCAAAAAATGTAATTTTATTGAATATTACACTTGATTTTTATATAAAAACAATTTTATTCATCAAAAGAAATTTATCTGTAATCCCATTTTCTTTCACTTTATATGTTCAAGTACTAAATGTACATTATACTATATATAAATAACTGATCATGAAAGATTGATTTCATTTCTCTGATATGGAGTTTAAAATTTCATAAATAGTTCAACTTCATGTTTGTTCATGATTAATAGTGACACTTATAATGAAATTTGGATCTCATGGTAAGAGTAACAATAGGATAAAAGGGTTAAAACAAAAACTATTAGGTAAAATGACCTAAAATCATGTAAAAACATAATGTATTATAATATTTTCACTCTATAACATCATCAATTATAATATGAGTCATTATTAATCCATATGTCTTCATTAATGCATTAATAGATTTTAATACTTTCAAAAATTAATATTTGGTTATCTCCCTCACTTATATATGGACACCACATATCCTCCCTTGTCCAATTTTTAATATATTCTTATGTCATCCAATCCATACCCAAATCCTTCCCTAAAATCCATCACCACATCCAAGATTTCTTTGATTATCATAATTGTATACAAATAAGGATTTTAGTATAAACATAAGAAGGTTGTCTGAGGAATAGATATTGTTCTTGACCAATATCATTTTTTATTTCTTATTTTACCTCATTTAAAATATTAGTAACCTTTTTTATGTGATACAATTAGTATATAACATATAATAAATTTTATTATTTTTATTGTCAACCCATTTTCTATATATATGTGTATATATCCATCTAATAGGAAATTAAATCATCATCAATTTTTATGTGTAGTCTGTCGCCTCGTAGATAGATGTATTTTATTTTTCATCACAGCCTCACATGGAAGGTATATATAGGTGGATTTGAAGAAATAATATTAAATTTATGATATAATTACCATTATTTAAATAAAAAACAATACTTACCTTCTTTCCCTCGTGTTTGTTATAAAATGGAAATCTTATACCTGCATATGTATATACTACCATCTAGAAGTTATAACATAATTCATTTATCATAATAACCATAAAAATCTATATCTAAAAATATGTATAAAAAATATAATTAGAAATTTATTAAGATTATATAAATAGTATAATAATTTTCTATTTTACCATAGTCAAACTATCATTGCAATTTTGGACTTATGAACCAAAGAACCTCAAAACATACAAAGTAAACTTAGTTAATTAACAGATTAAGTATGACATAACAATAAGTGAAACAAAAGGAAACATATAAAGATAATCAACATGAAACACATTCTTGAAAAATTATATAGCTAATAAAACATTATAATTAAAGAAGATAAATAAGACATTGGATAAGTCAGACTCGATGTAAGTGATATTCTATCTCAAAACCTAGTTTTAAAATGTTTTGAAGATTTAAATCTAAAAATTTTATTATAATTCGATTTTTATGGATTTTTAAATATTTAAATAAATTAATTAAAATGACCATTGAAAATATCCAATGAATATCTTATAAAGGTCATCGAAAGGAACACTATTGTGTATTACCTATGGAATGATTATCTTTATATACAAAGTACAAATGGAATATATTTTATCATATATGATTTTAGTGAACATTCTCTACATCATAAATGTTATTTGATATTTGGTATTATTTATAATATTAAACCTTTTCCTTAAATAAAATCCCTTATTTCCTTTGATTTGGAAATATTATTTTTAAAAACAATGTTTTAATGGAAAGGGATATATCAATATCTGAATATGTTTAACTTATCATATCTAATGTATTTTTTTATTTGTTTGATGATGAAAATGACATGTCTTTATCATGTGTCTAATGCATATTATATTCCTTGATAATTTTTTCTGAAGATTGGTGTGCTTAATATATTTCTCTAGTGCATTGGGTAATGATTATTTTTTAAGAAAATTATATCAAATTAATTGAGTATATTTTTTAATTTTTAATGATTATTATAAATTTTCTTATAAGGGTTATATAAATATGATTTACCATGGAACCTATGTAATTTTTATATGTATACAACTTATAATAAATAGAAATATTTTTATTTCATAAGGTAATCTAAGAATCATTCATTTAAATAAATTATTATTATATTTAAGGGTAAATATTATGTTTTAAGAAATTTTTTTTTAGGTTCTCATGAATTCAATAATCTTTCATGTTTATGATCTTACAATTATGATTTCTTATATAATTTTTTTGGAATTTTTTTTAGTAAATAAAATTTCATGTGGAAGTGAATGATTATTTGAGCTCAATTTTAATTATGTTGATAGAAAAATATCTAATATTATCTAATGGGTTTGAAATTGCCTTATAAGTTTATTTTTTTATTTTTAAATGCCACTTTATAAGACTTGTTTAAACATACCACGTGTTCAAGAAACATAATTGGTTTTAATGATTAAAAGGATAATGGTGATTTCAATTTGGAAAACACGAAGATTTGTGTGGATAAAAAAACGTATAACATTTTAAAATTACAGTATTTTGAAAAATTGGAAACTATGTTGATGTGTCTTGTTTGTAATTAATAGGTTAATTATGTAATATTTATGAACTAATTCCATAAATACATAAACCTAAATAGGTTTTTGGGAATTCAATAAAATGAATTCTTGTTTAAATATTAAATTAGAGATTGAATTATGATCAAGACCTTATATGTGGTCACATGGAGTGGTTATCTAAATTATGATTTCATTTTTATAAATTATTTTAATAAAATATTATATAATTTATGGTAGCTTCATCAAAATGAGTTTTATATAATATAATAAATGTTTTTTTAGTATAATTTCACATGTTTTACATATGAGGTTATATAAGATATAATTTCCCATGTTCAATTAGTTATTTTTTGATTGATAGTGATTGTTTACTAAACCATATGGAATAAGTGTCATGATGTTTAAAATGATTTCTACATCATTCTTATGTGATTAAAATGAAATATTTTACACCGAATTGTTTTTTTATATTATTGGTGAATTTGTCAAGTGTAGTGGAAAAACCACTATTCATAAAATAGTTTCTGATATATTATTTTATATTCTTATATTTTTTTGTCTTAAAATTTTCATAAATTGGTTACAATAACATTCAAAAATATAGAAAGAATTCTGATAAAATTTTAATTATTAAATTTTTTATTTAATTTTTATCTAAACATTACCAATTTTGATATTGTTTTTTATAATTTATACATTTTGGAAGATTTACGATGGTGAAATATATAGTAATTTCAAATTTTATAAAACATTAAAAAAATATGATAAATAATATTCCAAATGTGTTTTTTTATTTCTTGTAAATATTAAAATATGTGTTTTGTGTAAGAAATAGTTATTCAAGGAATATTGATATACATTGCATGATTAATTAGAAAAACAAGCATACATCATGAGATGATGAATTATGGATATAGCCTAGAAGATTTTCTATGGATTGATTCATGACACTAGAAATGCTCAATCTAAAGGTAGAATTTGTAATGGTAAAATATATTTTACCATTAAAAGGTTACTAATGAAAAGTGTTTTTGGATGAAGACACACTATCTATAAAATTTTGGAAATACGTTTCAGTTGGTTAAGATGGAATGTATTTGATGAGGAGATTTACTACATAACCATGGCATGTAGCGGTGATTAATAACAATAAATTGGTGATACATAAACACCATACATTTTTTTCACACAAAGAATTCACATTATAAGTAAACATCACAAAACCCCTACATAATCATCATGTGTGTACTGTATAAACATGAAATGTTTTTATATATCCATATTGATAGAGAAATATTTTCCAAAACTATTATGATTGTGAATCTATGAAAAGTTGAACTATAGTTCAATATATACATCATATTAAGGTTGATTTGTATTGTGATTCATCAACTTTTTATCATGACCATATATGTGGATCTTGATCCAATGAGATGTTAATGGAAGATGAGAAATTTACATATAGAAAAGATGTATGCTTCCATAAATGTGGAGATTTTGAAAGAATTATAAGAAACTATGTTTGAGAAATACCTAAATAATGATATTTCAATATCACATAAAATAATAAAATTATTGTGTTCAGGATATTTTGATAGGGTGTTGGGATGAGTTTGAATAAGTTTAAAAAGAAAATAAAATTATAATTCTAAGGATCATGGAGGTTTTATAACTCAAATAAAACATTATTAATAATTTCATAACATAGATACCACTAATATGGTTCCTTGAGCTAGTTCACCATATGTACTTAAGATCAATTCACCATATGCAAGAGTATACTAATTAGAAATAAGTGTCAAAGGTGTGTCTATAGAGATACTATTCCATCATATCAGAGTAATAAAAAATATAAATAACTAGATAAAATCTATAGAATAATATAATCAGAGTGGAAAATTTGTAAACATAATCAAATATATAATAATAAATGGAATACAGTAGAGGCCCATAAATCCATGCCATACATAAATCCCAAATATTTCATTGTTCAGATCACATATAATGGTGTAAATAAAAGAACAATAAGTAAAGTTAAAGGATATTCCACATACATCGAGCCATACCGCATACCCAATCTCTTGATCGAAATCCAAGACATCCTACTCTATCAATCCCAAGCCTCAACCAATCATGTGCCTGAAACCATGTGAATGTTTTCTTGGGTGTGATAGTGCAATGAAGGCTTGAGTCGGGAATGGGTAAAAAATTAGTAGGTAACCACAAACATGGTCTTGTACATATCCAATCATATGTAGTGTAGGTATATGTGATCTACCGATTAGGTTAATAATAACAATTATGAAAAAATATTAGAATAACTAAATAATAAATGTAGAACAAGGCATGCTCAAGGAATGAACTATGTGTAGTCGAGACACAACTAGAATAAGGTTTCATCATATACATACATATATATATATATTTCTCTCTCTCCATTAATATACATAGGAAAATATGTATATATATTTTCATATATATATATATATTTGTGTGTGTAAGGAATCAAATAATATGAATAAAACCACTCTACGGTCGATCCTTGGGGTTTTCATCCTGATCATCTGGACATCCTATGAATAAGGTGTTGAGGTGGATGTCAGGTCACTCAAGTCTTGTATAATTAAGTTGATCCTCAGGTCCATACTTCCGATTGAAAAAATAAGATTTGACCCGCACTAAAAATATAGTTTATCGAGCTACAAAACCACTAGGGGAAACATGTCATAGCCCTATAATCATACATATTCATCTCCAATCAATGGGATTAAGGATCCTTCTAATATTTAGACATCATATAAATGAGGCACTGAGTTGGATTCAAAACCACACAATTGGTGTGTAACAGAATCCGATATTAGATTCCTATGTCTCAATCTATAAGAAATTATGACATTGCAAAGGGAATGATCCCTAAGGTAGGTGTACCTCATGTGATTTGAAGGAATACTCTTTGGATCCATGAAAAATATAATATCCAATTCAATAACCAGCTCAGTTTCCTTATTCCCAGATAGATCTGTGTAATGTAGTAGTGGTGCATCCACCTAACCCTATGGAGTATCATAGTCATCCCTAGTGGAGACAAATGTTATTACTCAAGCATTTTAGCCGCCTCCAAAACTATAGGGAAGTGTTCTCACCCAGCCAACTCTGGTATCCACTGTATACTAGTGGATATGTATATATAGGGGGACACTGGGTAGAGGTATTCTATGATAAACATGGGATCCATCCCTAAAAATACCTACACAAGGAGTAATCCAAGAGATAGAAGGAATTCAGTTTATGTTAATCATCAATTAAGAACTTATGATGCATATCAATGAAGTATGTTTACTAATCCTCTCTGTATAATAAAATCACACCAGTCTCATCGTCCATATACCAGGATTCACTTTTGGAAATCATAGCTTCATCAATAATAACTTGGTTAATTATAAAATAAAAGGGTGAGGGTGTAAGAATTCATAAACCCACCATTACTTCCACATCCCAATGGGATTACAATTTTAATATGGATTCTAAGGTAACACTCGTTATCATCTCTACACAATCCCATGTCTTTCTAGATTAGTGTTGGTCAATAATTGGGGCACCCACTTGTCCCCTTGGTTAGTTCATAGGATAGTAATCCTACAAAATATCCTCAAGGTTCTCACATAAATAAGGTATCCCTCTTGGGATCCTATGAATTATCATGTAATGGAGGAATCCCGCATGAGGTCCTCTAAAAGAGTATGTAACTAGAGGCATGTCACATGGGATCCAATTTTTTTGGAACAAAATAAGTTGAATACATCTTCAGATTCTTGATCACCCACATGTCTCAGGTCCATGTGTGAATCTAGCACATTTGGATTTATTGCGCCCCCTAACAGTCATCCAATTTAATTAATTAATTTTTATTAAATTAAACAATCACAAGAAAAGTAAGGGGGGGGGGAATAAACCTCAGGGGAGGGCCAAAGAATATACATATTTCCATAATAATGAATAAGTATTAAAGTTCAAGTATATCATACCACCTACCTTTATGAAATACTATAAACATATAGACATAGTTCTATCCATGATCTTAATGGGTAATGCAATCCCAACAGAGTCCGAGCAAATCCACATCATCATCATAGATTCAACCTAACATTGGAAAGATCAAAAATTGTAATGGAAAATAAATTAAAACATTAAAAAATTAATAATAATATAAATTAAAAAACTTATAATTGTCGATAACGCAATGAAAACCCATTACTCAATGTAAAAGTGATCAAATACATTCAGAAGGTATCCATGGTACCCTGACACCACTTCCCAAAAAAATCCAAACCAGTGGCATCAACACATTTATTTAATTAATTTTATTTAGGTAAAAACCCTATGAAAAATTAATTATGATGGTATATCTCATTGAAATGTCATTTAGCAAACCACAAATAGCCTTTTGGGTCACCGAGTTTCATAGAAGAGTGAAACCCCTAAAATTGGTATCATATTCCACCATACTCTCACCAAATCAAGAATAAAATACCTAATTGGTGTAACTATTGTGTGAGTAATAATATGAAGAATACAATTGAGGAAAATGTAGTTGATGGATTTAATCATTGTTTCTAGCACAACTAACGATAATTGATTCTGACCAAGGATAAGGGAGAACTCTTCTATTGAAAGTGAAGAGGAGAGTAGTGTGTATGATAGAGGATAAATGAATAGAAGTGTGGATTCCATCTTAATGATCATAGGGGTAGATGAATAATCTAAACATTTTTAATAGAACACAGTTTTTAATCATGGTTGGAAAAACCCTGCAACAATCGTGTAGTTGGAATAACCCAAACAACAGACCCATGCATGGGTATGACACGCTACAACGAAATCAAATATTAGATGTAGTTGTTTTTTTATTTCAGAGTAGTTTAAACAATCACTAATTTTTTTTGAAATGGTTTCCAAAAACTTTTTCTAATTTTGGTATTATCATCCAACATGTGTCAGTTCTTTATATTTAGCTATGGTATTTAGGAATCATTAAGGAACATTTTTATAGTAGTGTTTTTCTAATTTTTTGGTGGTTTCCCAACCCAAAAAGTGTGTCAATATTGCTAGGGCCAATAGGGGCCTATATACCCTGAGAGGGGGGTGAATCAGGGTATGGATATTCTTTTTCAAAGTTCTTCCTGCCCCACTGGATCTTGACCTCTTTGTTACAAGGGTCACTTTGTTTGAACTTGTGTGGTTACTGTGATCACTTGTCTCCTTTACCTAATGATGATACTTTTAATGCAATGTAGGAAAGTAAGCAGGCAGACACAGAGATTTTTACTTGGTTCACCACTAAGGGCTACGTCCAAGGAGCATACGCCGACAAGTTGCTGGTTCGTACCAAATTCCACTAGACTTCACTAGCTATGGATTACAATGTTCGGGCTAGATCACTTCTATGCCCAGGCTCACTGCCTATACAAGATTTAGGGTCAGCTCACTGCTTTCCCAAGGGTCACTCCCTGTTTCTCTCTCTATGGCTCCCTGTCGGTGGAGAGGATCACCTTCTTCCTCTTCCTAAGCTCACTGCTCTGTGAAGGGAATCCAATCACAGTTTATAGACCTGTAGGTCTCTTCATTTCTATTAAGGAATGCATATTTTTCTGTATGTAGATGCTCTGTTGAAGTTCAACTTTCACCCGTAGATGAATACCTCTTTGCCTCTGAACACTGTGTAATTCCTTTTGGAAACACCTTTGCAAAGCACCCTACTATGCGAGGTTCCCAATTTCACGAAGCTCAAACAAGCCTTCGCGAAGCTCCTGCCTTTTCGCGAAGCTCTCTTGCGAAGCTATCTCATGAAGCTCTCTCGCGAAGCTCAACTCGTTGCAAAGCAACTTCTCTCGCGAAGCTCACTGAGCCAACGCGGAGCACACAACTTTCGCGGAGCTAGAATAGCCGCCGCGAAGCTCCCCTTTCGCGAAGCACAACTGCCTTCACGAACCACCTTTGCGAACTGAGAGCAATGTATTTTCTCTGAAAATTATCTCTTCTTGGCTCGAAGGGGTCGGCCTCTATTTATAGGAGATTCCACCGACCCTCATCCTTTCCGCGCGAAGTCAACGCCACGTCATCTCAAATCGTGAAGCTCCAATGTTTCTGCCGGAATTCTGTCCAAATTGCGATGCTCCACGGCAATTATCCGTTCGCGGAGCTTGATGTAGTCGCGAAGAATCACCGTCAACTTACCTTCGTGACTTGCACCTTCGCCGAGAAGCTCCCTCGCAAAGCCCAAAATTCTTTCGCGCCTTCGCCGCGAAGTTCTCTCGCAAAGCCCTTCTCCGCCACGATGCGCTTCAGCCTCTGCCGTTCGCGAATCTTGACGTAATCGCGAAGCATCACCGCCTCCATTCTTCTAGTCTTCGCGATTTCCAACCCTTGCATCCTATCTTCACGAAAATCATGCCTTTGCCATATGAAATTATGCTCTTCATGGAAATCCACTTTTCGCCACCTTGTACTGCTCTTTTGTACCACCTCCAGATCGTCCTTTCCATTGTCATAGTTCTTTGTCAACATGGAATGTCAACAAATTCTCGGGAACTTGACAATTCTCCATGGAGACCTGCTTTGTCAATAAACACAATCAGCCCAAAAATACAGTAATGTTACCTTGAGGGATTTTTTCCCAACAATCTCCCCCTTTGGGTTTGTTGACAACTCTTCACAACTCTGCTCAGAATGATTTTCTGCACATTGATACCTCATTGAGTCTTCTTCCAGCCGCTACCACCATTCGCCTCTAGCGATTCTGATAGCATTCAAGGATTCCCTTAACACGTACTCTAAGCCCACATGAGCAATGCTCGGCATGAGAAACAAGAGTAGTATGAAAATTTCAACAATGAATCACTTCATGTCAGACCCCAATTTTCGATTCCACCCTGATACCAATTCTTAAAATAAAACCAGTTGTTGAACCACACTGATACCAATTGGTGAATTCTTAAGTTGATACCAATTGTTGATAGCTGGACACCGTCTCACACCATTCCAACACCACTGTTCTGCTTTTATCACGATCCTCAGCTGTCGTGATATCTATGCGTTGATCGATCACTTCTAGCATCGTCAGATTTAAAACGCTCTCCCCTTTTCTCATTGCTCCCCCTTTCTGGCTTCTCCACCTGTCAGCTTCTTCCCATATCAAATATGATTTATCAAATCTCCACACTGTCTCCCAGTCACCATTTTCACCCCTTTTAACAAACACTAGTTCTATTTTCTCCCCCTTTGTCAACGAACCCAAAGGTCACTCCTTTGTAGTCTGTAACAGAGTAGAGAACACAAATTAGCACAGTAGGGAAAACACATCATACCTCGGGGAGAGGGGGAGGGGGGTCCCACAACCACACTATTTCTAGTGCGGGGAATCGACTGAACTCCCAGAGCCAGTCGATGCCTCTCAAAAGCTTCCTTGGGTAAGGCCTTTGTCAGAATGTCTGCAACCTGTAGCTCTGTAGGCACGTACTCCAACTTCACGATTCCCTGCTCAACCTTCTCCTTGATAAAATGATACTTAATCTCAATGTGCTTTGTCCTCGAATGATGAACGGGATTTTTGCTAAGATTTATAGCACTTGAGTTGTCGCACTGGATTCCGATCAGAGACTTCACTTCAACTCCCATATCTTCAAGCTTCTGCTTCATCCACAATAACTGTGTGCATGCTTGAGTGGCCGCAATATACTCAGCTTTTGCGATACTCAATGAGATGCAATCTGGCTTCTTGCTAAGCCAAGAAATACACAATCCACCAAGATAGAATGCACCACCTGACGTTGATTTTCTATCATCTGCTGAACCGGCCCAGTCTGCATCAGTATATCCCAATAACTCTGTCTGAGATTTGTCATTATATGTCAAACCGAAATCCACCGTGCCCCTGATACACCGAATTATTCTTTTCACTATAATTATGTGGATTTCTTTGGGAATACCCTTATATCTCTCTGCTTGGCATGTGGCGAAAACAATATCAGGCTTTGGTGCGGTCATGTACAACAACCTGCTGAAAATCTACCTGTTTTCAGTGAGATTAACTACCTTGACACTGTTATCTTTTAATGATGTCATCCAGGTAGAACCCGGAGTCTTCATCTCCTTGGAATTTTCCATTCCAAATCATTCCAAAGCATCCTGGGCATACTCGGATTGAGAAGTGAATGTTTCATTCATGCGTTGTGTAACTATGCTTCATCTGATCTTCCAAATATTATGTCTTCTTCCTTGACCAGCCTCACCATCCTTTGATTACTATTGTTGTTGAACTTTGCACACCAGTCGTGCTTTGTTTCTAATCATTGTGCCATCTTCGTTCATCTTATTGTGAAAGACCCATTTAGTCCCGATGACATTCTTATCTACTAGCCTCGAAACAATCATCCACTTCTGATTCTTCTCAACCTGATCTATCTCTTCGTTCATGGATGAACCCAGTTTTCATCATTAGATGCATTAGCAATGCATTTCAGCTCAACCTATGATAGAAAAGATGCATGCTGCAGTGATTTTATTTCCCTTTTCTGAACTGGAGCTGCCTGATCACCAATGATATTCTGTCTATCAATTTCAGCTCATCTCGATGGCATCCTTGTAGACACACACTTGAATTTTCTCTTGCAGCTTCTTGGTATCATGAAAGCAGTCAGTTGATACCACATTGTTAGAACAAAATAGATAATCATGAAAACCCGTGTGTTGCTTCTTTTACACCAATCATTATTCATGATCATAAACATTCATCCTTCATATCATATTGAGATCATGCATCTGATTAGGATATAGAATGCTCCACCTGTGTTATGCAACTCTTCCTATTGTTAGGCCCAACAGTTTAGACCCATAACACGTCTTTTCCTCCTGCATCATTTGTTCTCATCTTCCACTCAGATTTGAGTCATTAACAAAATCTCTAAGCCTACTGAGTTGAAGCTCGGTGTAGGAAACAAGAGATAAAGTTAATAACACAATCACTTCCTATTGTGATCTGTTTCTCCCTTTATTCATCAACTCTAGTACCTGATTTGAATCAATTGAAATTATAGAGCAAATCACTTCTCCACTTCTCATCCTTATATGCCACTACCCCATGGATCGTATCTTCCTAAAACCTGAAACACATGAATCATCAGTTAATAGCATTTAAATATATAGGGAGAGGGGATTCTTCCGGACTCCTCAAGATGAGGATTGTGGTTGATCTTGATGGGTCAACCCTTTGATTCTTTCTTGGAGAGCATCACACTCCTTTCTTGCTTCCTCCAACTGCCTAGCCAACTTCAATTTTCCTGGCCATATGACTAGGCATTCATTGCCTACATTCTGAGCCTTTTTCTGATATGTAGATTTGGTAGGCTCAACCTTTCTCACCACTTGGGGTATAAGCCCACTGGTACACATTTCCTTCATTGAGGTTTTACAAAAATTCCACTTTCCTTGATTATTTATCTGAGTAGAAACCTCTCTATTTGGCATCTTCCATTTCTTCTTCTCCCATCATAGGGGTCTTCCTCTTTCCTTCACTTCTCGCTGAGAAACACGACATGTGGGTTTTTCAATGCATTCTTTGCTTATCTTCCTTTTATCAGATTTATGAGTCACCACCCTATTTTTCATTGGTGGTGGGTCCTCCATTGAACGTCCATTCTTCTTTATCACCGCTGGAGTAGATATCCCCTTAATCTTCCAGGTTTGCTCACATTCTCTCCTTGAGAGCTGTTGTGAGTATGACAGAGGAGGTGACTGATGCACCTTTCGTTCAGCTCCATGTGATTTCCCCGAGGCTCGAAGCCTATTCTTCTCCTTACCACTTTTTATCCCAGTACAGGCTTCTTTCTTGTACACTTCCTGTGGTGGAGATCTCTTTTCTTGTTCCTTTCCCTTTCCTGCTTTCTTCTTATTGCAATGTCTCTCCATGTGCCCATAGTGAGAACATATAAAACATTTTCCCTCAAAGGAATACATCATTTTATCATCTCTCTGCTGAGATGTTAATGCACCTTGAGTTATTCCTCTGATATTGTTCTCCGGAGCCTCCTGACACATGCTCATGGTGTGTCCCATTCTTCCGCAGTAATAGCATCTAATATATGCTTTCCTCTGAGAAGCTCTTCTTTCTAATTTCTCATGATGCTTCTTCTTGTTCTCAGATTTATTAATGTTTCTCTTTTCACAGCCTGAAATGTACTCCAGAGCCTTTGTACAGAAGCTTGATGTGTGGCCATGAACTCCGCAGAAATAGCACATATCATCACTCCTTGAAACTATCCTCATAGGCCTATCTCCAGCACCTACAGGATTTTTCTTACCTTTGTAATTTTTCACTGCATTTTTTTATCATCCATAGGAGTGGGATTATCATATCCAATTCCAGATTTTCCCAAAAAGGTTGACCATTGGAAAGATACAATCCTTTCATGCTTCTCCTATGATGCAGCATATTTGGACTTCATTTTATCATCACCTGCCGAAGGATGATCAAATAATAAGTGCAGTGCATCCTTCAACTTGGGATTATCTTTGGATTTAGACTTCTCCATTTCCTTCTTGACTGATTTTAGCTCTTCTTCCAGCTTTTGAATCTTAAAATCTCTTGATACAAGTTGAGCATCAAGTTCTTTTCTGAGATTCTTTCCACAACTCATCTCATCTTCCAGTTCATGGTTTAGCTTATTAACCACGACATTTTGATCTTTTACTTTCAATTTTTCTTGAGCAAGAGAATCGGAGCAACATGCATTCTCTTGTTGTAGTCTTTGATTCTTCTGAACTAACTCAGACAGCTGTGTAACTAGATCATCATTCTTGGATTTCAGATTCCGAACTTCATCGGACTCTTGATTCTCTTCACACTTACTAGCCTTTTGTTTTCCTTTTCCTTGAGAATCATTCTTCTCTGTTAGGTCAGTAACTATATCAATAAGCCTTTGATTTAATCCTCTTAGCTTGTTGACCTCATTTTCCAGAGCATGGATCTGTATGCCTTTAGATTTAATTTCCTTTGTGGATTTCTGATCCAATTCTTCAGTCCCATGGAAAACTTCCACCTTTTTGTTCAGGCCATCCATCTCTCTTTTCTGTTCTTCAACCTTCAGCTTATACTTACTAACGGATTCTGAGTTCTCTGATTTTGATAAATTAAGTTTCTCAATTTCTTCCATCAGCTCAGATTTCTCTTCTTCCTGCTGCTGCATATAGAGTTTGGCATCATGAACAATTTTGTTAGCTTTCTTGGTTTTGGCCCTCCAAACATCTATCTCTTCAAGAGCAGCCTCCAACTCAGCTCGCATATCAATTATTCCTTCACTTTCTTCTTCTTCATCTTCAGTGGTTCCAACGTCACTTGGAAAGTCAGGTTCTTCACTCATTCCATCAGCATCTTTGAATGAGTAAGTATTTTTGTTGTATGATTTATCCAAATCATTTTTCTGTTCACTGCATGATTCCTTCAGTAAGCTGTTTGATTCTTTTAGATGAATCACACTTTTTCCAGAAACACTTCCACACTGAGGGATACCACATGACTTCTGATTCTTCTTTGAAGATTTTCTTTTTCCCATGGTAGACCAAGATAAGCGAAAACAATATCTTCAACTTCACAGAAAGACTACACCAAGTCGAAGAAAACAAATCTGATAAAAGAAACCTTCCCTCGGATACCAATTGTTAGGGCCAATAGGGGCCTATATACCCTGAGAGGGGGGGGGGGGTGAATCAGGGTATGGATATTCTTTTTCAAAGTTCTTCCTGCCCCACTAGATCTTGACCTCTTTGTTACAAGGGTCACTTTGTTTGCACTTGTGTGGTTACTGTGATCACTTGTCTCCTTTACCTGATGATGATACTTTGAATGCAGTGCAGGAATGTAAGCAGGCAGACATAGAGATTTTTACTTGGTTCACCGCTAAGGGCTACGTCCAAGGAGCATACACCGAAAAGTTGCCGGTTCGTACCAAATTCCACTAGACATCACTAGCTGTGGATTACAATGTTCGGGCTAGATCACTTATATGCCCAGGCTCACTGCCTATACAAGATTTAGGGTCAGCTCACTACTTTCCCAAGGGTCACTCCTTGTTTCTCTCTCTATGGCTCACTACCGGTGGAGAGGATCACTTTCTTCCTCTTCCTTAGCTCACTGCTCTGTGAAGGGAATCCAATCACAGTTTATAGACATGTAGGTCTCTTCATTTTCATTATGGAATGCATCTTTCTCTGTATGTAGATGCTCTGTTGAAGTTCAACTTTCACACGTAGATGAATACCTCTTTGCCTCTGAACACTGGGCAATTCTTTTTGGAAACACCTTCGCAAAGCACCCTACTATGCGAGGTTCCCAATTTCGTGAAGCTCAAACAAGCCTTCGCGAAGCTCCTCCCTTTTCGCGAAGCTCTCTCGCGAAGCTCTCTCACGAAGCTGAACTTGTTGCAAAGAAACTTCTCTCGCGAAGCTCACTGAGCCAACGCAGAGCACACAACTTTCGCGGAGCTAGAATAGCCACCGCGAAGCTCCCCTTTCGCGAAGCACAACTGCCTTCGCGAACCACCTTTGCGAACTGAGAGCAATGTATTTTCTCTGAAAATTCTCTCTTCTTCGCTCGAAGGGGTCGGCCTCTATTTATAGGCGATTCCACCAACCCTCGTCCTTTCCGCGCGAAGTCAACGCCACGTCATCTCAAATCGCGAAGCTCCAAAGATTCTGCCAGAATTCTTTCCAAATCGCGAAGCTCCACGGCAATTATCCGTTCACGGAGCTTGACGTAGTCGCGAAGAATCACCGTCAACTTACCTTCGCGACTCGTGCATTCCCCGCAAAGCTCCCTCGCAAAGCCCAACATTCCTTCGCGCCTTCGCCGTGAAGCTCTCTCGCAAAGCCCTTCTCTGCCGCGATACGCTTCAGCCTCTACCGTTCGCGAAGCTTGACGTAATCGCGAAGCATCACCGCCTCCATTCTTCTGGTCTTCGCGATTTCCAACCCATGCATCATATCTTCGCGAAAATCATGCCTTTGCCATATGAAATTATGCTCTTTTGTACCGCCTCCAGATCGTCCTTTCATTTGTCATAGTTCTTTGTCAACATGGAATGTCAACAACTTCTCGGGAACTCCACAATTCTCCATGGAAACCTTCTTTGTCAACAAACACAATCAGCCCAAAAATACTACAATGTTACCTTGAGGGATTTTTTCCCAACAAATATAGCAGTAGTTTAAACATACACAATATTATTTTGAATTATTTGGAGTGGAAACCATAGATAAAACTAAAAAATAACAAATAAAAAAGAAAATATATAGCTCCAGTTTAAACTGCCAATAATAATTTTTTTATTCAGCTATAGTTTAAACTGTTGCTAATTAATGATTTTTAAAAAAAAATGCGGCTACAAAATCTACAACCCCAGGGAAACCAATAAAAAATCAAAAAACAATATGTTATAAAAAATTTATCCATCCCACCTCCAAAACCCATAAACATTGATCCCATTTAAATTACATAGTAATATATCTATTATTTAATAATATCACAATAAATATGATCAAGAAAAAATGATAATTAACGGGCTCTATAAGGTTGTAAGCATATCCTTTGATATAATTATACATAATGTTCTATAAGATAAGTTTCACATCATCTCTGAATCAAATGTGAATCTTAATCACTACCCAATGAACTTTGCACGACACACTCTCCCTCTAATTCTCTACTTCCCGATACAGGCACCTACATGAAAATTATATTAAATATTTAACATTGTTAAATATTTAAATTTAAATATAAAACCAATTATTTTTTTATACTAAATGATTTTTAATTTGTGTGATTTACCTACTCACTGCTAGTCATAGATTCAATATCACAAAGAACAAATTTTGTGATATTTTTATATAATTCAACTTATACATTCTACAGAGTGAAGTCCTTTGAATCTTTCATCTATATATGATCACCATATTTTTGAATTCTTCTATTCATGGAAACAAACTCCCTCCATAGAATTCCAATCATTTAGTCAATAATATTAACTCCATAACATATATTTAAAAAAGATGATTCTGATTTTTTAGAAATGATACATGTTTTACAGTTCTAATAAACAAAATATAAAAATCTATGACAATTAATTAATGGAAATATGAATTAAGTTGTTGATAAATGAAATAATTACTATACATACAATCATTTTTTCCATCAGTCATTTCATTTTTCTACTCCTTCAATAACTCATGTACTTCATTCTCCCTTTCAAGACCAACACTAGTAAAAAAAATTCTTTAATGTCAGTTTCTTTTTAATTTTAACATCAGTTTTTAACCATTTTTAAAGCCACCGGTGTAAAAAATATGACTTTTGATGTCATGTTTTGTAAACAAACACCAAAATGAATTCAAGTCTATTTTTTAGCATCATTATTTTATAAAACTGACCAAAAAATATCCATCTGAATCATTCTTGGCGTTTTTTTCAATGAAACTAATGAACAAAAGATAAAAAAATATTTTTTTCATCGATTTTTAAAATAGATGATGCCAATAATGAATTTTTTGTTTCACATTTATTTTAGTGCATTTAAAAATCATCTATTTTACTGGTCATGGAGCTAAAATGGATTTACGGATCAAAATTTATGGTCATTGGATGTTGAACATCACAATGTTTTGGTAGTATCAACTCGTTTCAAAGAAAAGATGAGAAACCTGAATGAAAATTATATACTCCAAATTAAATAAAATAATATTAATTATTTGAACATATTTCAATTCTTTTAGAAGTTTCCTTCAAAAGGATATGTTGTTCATCATCATATATCTTAGTTTTAGGGTATAACTCACACAATAATGAAAATGGCGATCAATAATGAATTTGTCACCTCGGTTGGTAAATCACATCCAGATATTTTTTATTTTTAACTCTATCATAAGAATAAATCATAATTATTAACAAGATTACCAATATATTTAGAAATGAATAAAAATAATAATAAATAAATTAAATGATTAAAATAGATATCGTGTTCAAATCATTGATTAATGCGGCCTTAAAAACATGATTGAATCGAAGAGGTTGAAAATGATGAAAGAAATATAAAATTGATATGTATATAGTAAATGAAAATATTTTCAATGTATTTGAATTAAAATTTATGGGGTATATTAAAAATAGAAACACATAGTGATAAAAATTTTGAAATATCGATCCCTCGTATATTTAGATACTTTTTTGACATCAGTTTTGTTTAAAACCAATGAAAAAAGAGGAGTTACGTTAGTATTTTGGTGTTATTTTTTAGATGAATACCAAAAAAACCCATCGATATCACTTTTAGCATCATTATTTTTAAATATTGACACAAAAATGTAAAAAACAAATTTGGGTCAATTTTTTAAAAAAACTGACAAAATTTAAAAATTTACTTTTAGAATGATTTTAGTCATTTATTAAGCTTTAATAAGTGGATATGAAATTTTAGTATTCCTCAGCTCATATCAATGTGCCTGTAATAATTCCATTTATATTCCTGTAACATTTTATCTCCTCCCAAATGATTAGTTAATATATGGAATGATTTTTGATTTCCAAAGTAGTTGAGATTGAGTCGATATGTTTTCCACAAGTCCAACATCAATTCATCCTACCTCAATATCATCCATGCATCTAGAATAAAAGGTAATATTGTCATCATTCAAATTTCCTATAGAAATAGATACATTAGGTTGAGATTTATTTTTCACATATGATTTCAAATTCCCAAAATAACTGTGAATTTAAATAAATAAAACATAATTATGTATTTAATAATCCTTGAAGAATTACATGCATAAGATTAAAAACATATAAATAATTAACCTCTCAATTGGATACATCCATAAATAATGTACTGATCCTAGAAATTTATTTGTCTTGACCAAATGCAGAGTTAAATTCATTATGATAGTCAAAACCAATGGAGGAAAGATTATCTCCATTGGAAAAAGTTTCAATACAATTATCTGATAAAGGCTATCAAGCTCAAATGGTTGTATAGTTTTCTCAAATAGTTTTATGGAGAATGTGAAAAATTAGAGTACAAAAGAATTAACCATTTTAGGTAAAAATATACACAATTCCAATGGCAGTAACTAATATAACAAAATATGTGAATCGGGAATTTTCCATCCATCTAACCAAAGATTCTGTAAATCAAAACATCATTGGATGTTACGTGAATAGTCACCGGATACCTTAAAATATTTTCAAATTTTATTTAATGTATCTTTATCCCTATTCTTCATTTCCAAACTTGTCCCAGCAAACATTCCATTCTCATCTATATGGAGATCACACCTTTTGTTCATTGTCTGTAAGTACTTCTATGAATTGAGACAGTCCTAAATATTTACATGAACATTAAAAAATTTGATGATTAAATTTTTACAAGGAATTATTCTCAATATGCATAAAATCAATATTATTCCAAAATAAATTAAATCCAAAATATGGAAGATTCGAAAATATACCTTTTTTCTCCTATTGTTGTGTTTTGAGTTCACTTGATAATGAACTTCAAACTCATTTTTCACTATATTTAAATTTATGCAACTTAAAAAATTATGTTTCAACATTACCAAAATGTTTCAATATTTGAAAACCTATCAATATCATTTGAGGTGGTCTACAATCAATAGAAACATTGAATTTTAACTTGTTTTACCAAAATCTATGAGATGCATTGAGAAATATTTGATAACAAAAAAGCACCATTTTTTACATTGTGGTAGTAATTCGGGGAAAAAATTAGTGTTGCAAACAAGATAATCCAAACCCAAGTAAGTATTATACCTAGCTAAATTCCCAATTTCAATGAATTCAATAATGGTCCCCATTTGAGCAACAAGCATATTGGAATTTTTTTTTCTAGAAGGCATATCTTATATTTCAACACTGTTGCTCCATAACTCAAGTAATTCTTCAATTACATGATGTAAGTATAAATAAATATCATTATCTTGAATTTATATTCAAGTAATAATAATTGAAATGGTAAAATATGTTTTGTTCATACACCTCCATGAAGGAAAATTGAAATGGATTAAACTTAAAGGCCAAATACTATAACCGGTGCTCAAAGTCTCAAATGGGTTGAATCCATCGACATCTGATCACAATCGCACATTCCTAGGATCAGATGAAAAATATAAATGTAATGAAACAAATGTATTCCCTATTTTTGAATCTCCTAGATATTTCATTAACCTATCATTATTATTATATATAGAATTCCACTTAATATGTTTGGTGGTTTTCGATGAAATGAAAAATCATTGCAGTAGTGGATTTAAAAGAATGCAATGAAAAAAACTTTTTAGGTGTGTTACTTTTCTTCTTCTTATTCAATGTTGTATATTGATTTTGACTTAAAAATCACCCATTTTCTACCATTTATATGATGAACATTTTTTTCAATCCTATCTGCTTGAATCCTCTTCCCATTAAGCCATACAATCAACGAAACAGGAATACATTTATGAATAATTCAGACCAAGCCTTTTTGAAAATTTTATCATATCATAAAAAGACTCATGGATCGTACTTTGATTAAAAGCATAATGGAATAACTACAGTATCATGGACACCGCCTTATTTATAAATACATATAGGCATTTGATATGGTAAAACTTTTGTAGAAAAATAAGTATTGAATATTTCAAACATCCACCATACAACTCTTAATTTCCACCATCAACCAAACCATGAAACACATTTGTATGATTAGTGAAGTATTCTATTACAATAGTCTCCACATAATTAAAAGGGGGATCCAATGATATGATACAATCTTTATTTTTTTTCCTATTGTATGAAAACATCACTTGCCATGATTCTATTTGTTCCACCCTCAACTGGTTGTCCTAATATGTTTTGATATCGACGTTTTTGTCTTGCATAGAATAATTATTCATTTATAAGGATTTTTAATTTCATTTTCAATTTTCAACAATGTTGGGATATTATTATTTTGATTGACATCAGTGCTAAAACACTTGGAAATATTTGATTCTCTATGTCAAATCCATCACAAATATTGAGCAGGGAAGTTCTTCAATATAATGTGTTAATAAACATAATCTTTTATTAACCATCTTTTAAATTTACATTTTGGATATGGACATCTTCTTCTCTAATAAACAGATGGATTGGAAATTATAAAATCATAAAATTCATCCAATCACTTTTCATACTGAGGTGTGTTCCTTAGTGATGTGATCTATCTTTTGTCCATATATATCAAAATCTTCCTACACTTTAATAAAAAATTAAAAACACATAAGTATTACCAAATAGGAAAAGAGAAAAAATAATTCCAGAAAAGCACAACCATGGTTGTTATAAGAAGAGTTGTGTAAGTACTAAACTATTAAATGTAAAAAAATAAAATCAATCATGGATTTTATTTTATAAAATAAAATCAAGAGAAAAATAATAAAATTATTAAGAAACACACAATGATGCATCAAAAAAATTTATACCCTCATGGGAAGAAATATCTCCTTGGAAGTAACTATAGTCACATTAGGATGAAGAGGGTATCAAAAATTTATTTAAACATTTTTCTTAAAGTATAAATTGGACTTTAATAAAGTGATTTAGAAGCCAATTATTTTCAAAACATTTGAAAACTACATTTCAAATGTTCATTGAAAATTATTTGTCAAACCACACATTGAAAACCAATTTAGAAAAATAAAATTTTCTATAAATTAATTTTTGATGGAAAGAGACCCCTCCTTAAATGAAATCAACTACTATCAAGAACCAATTATCCAAGAACAATCCTTCACTATTTTAAAACATCTCAAGCCATGATGAGACTTATAGTCACAAAATAATTTTAAAAAAAATATGAAATTTCAACTACCTTAAATAAATAAAACATTCATCTAACTCAACAGACACAAAACCACCCACCCCCATTCTCCATGTGAAGAATATTCACTTACTCCCTCCAACATAGCCAAATTGGAATCCAGAAAAAACAAAATAATTATAAAAAACATGAAATAAAAATATAAGATGAAAATTGTGTGTAAGAAGTCTCATCCCCACGTCTCATGTATAAATTTAAAACAATCCATTTCATACTAATTTTAAATATGGATATAACTGTAGATTTTTCCTTTTTATTAAAAATAGAATCATGTGATCATAATTTGAAACCATATCATTCAAGACATGGGAGGTGGAACCTTTTAGAATGCCAAATTATTTTATACTTTTAATGAAATTAAACATTTGATGTGAGAATTTTTTTTAAAATAATACATTCAATATACTCATCCCATTGTAAAACCTTTTCAATGTAAATAATTAAGAAAAATATATATTTTAAAAAATAAATGATAATGATAATGAAAAATAATCATAATAATAACAATATGTTAAATGAAAGTTCAATATTTAAGAAATTTAAGTCAATTATCATAGAAATGGAATTATCATGGTCATTATAATATAATCTGAATCTAACCATTATTGAATCAACTAGGATGAATATTTAGTATATAGAAATAAAAAAATAGAATTTATCCTATTAGTTCCTAATGAAATTTAATTGACCAAACACTCAATCATTCCCTACCTGGAATAACTAATGGAAAAACTCTCATAGGAGGACAGTAGTGCTAACTATGTTACACTAACTAGAGTAGTATCATAAAAAAGTATATAATGTAATCATAGATATCCTATTTAACTATACAACAATGAAATATGAAATCAAAGCCAGAAAAAATAAGTACAAAATAGAAAAGTATACTAAAAAAATAAAACAACTACCATTATAGAAATAAACCACTTTCATAATGAATTTTATATAATAATAATGTCCCCAAAATATGAAATTTATACTAATTTATACAACCCTAAATAATGGACACAATTTAAGGACCCATTTACTTCAAAAAAATAATTTTATAAAATGAAATTTGGGCCATTAAAATATTTGTTATGTTTTTTTAGTTCTAAAATCCTCTCTAACATTCAAAGTATAAAAATGTCAAAAAAGTCTTGAAATAATCATTGTAACCTATAATCAATTTTAGAAGAAAATGAAAGAATTTTTTTTTTAAAAAATATCAACAAATCATAGATATTATCTCATTGGAATTTTTTTGATTAAATTCACTTACATTGATAAATTAATAAATAATTAGGAATCCAAAAAAATATCATTTTATCCAAGTTAGTTTCATGAGAAAAATATAATAAATTAACATGAAATCCATAGTTACAATAATTACTATAATGAAATCATTTATAACATTGAAAAAAATTAACAAATAACTTATGATTCTAAATATAATGGTTTAGTCATTATGAGACCTACTGGAATCAATTTTTTTTCACTAAAAAACATCTCATACAACAAAAGATAATTAATATGAAATTGGGAGAGGGGAAAATTGAAGAATGGAGTGAAAAAATACCAATAAGGGAGGGCTTACCAGTAGGGAGATAGATCGCGGGGCTCATGGTTAACCATAGCTATGATGTGGGGTTAAGTGAAGGAGACACCTTAGGGGAGGGTAATGGAGAGGGATTGGGTGACATATTGAGTGAGGGAAAATGTGGGGGAGACCGGTCTTAGGGCTGTGACCGTAGGAAGGGCGAGAGCTCTGGGGTATTAGCCTCGGAAGGCTAGGGATATACATAAACATTGATGAGTAGGTAAGAATGTTGATGCTATTGACCAGAGTCAGGGGGAGGCAGAGCATGGGTGAGTTGGGGGGAGGAAAGCATGTGGGAGTTGAGTTCAGGAGAGAAGTGCCTGTTTTTAAACAAGGAAAATAATATTTACTGTCAGTTTTTAAAAACCCACCATGAAATCATTTGATTTTTTTAGTGGTGTTTTAGTAAACCACCACTAAACAATAATTTGGTGGTATTGACACACAATTTAATAAACCAAATTATAACCATGATACATAGTTTCAATGAAATATAGATACCCAAAGAGTTTTCAATATCCTCTCACACAGCTTCCCTAGCCATTGTTTCAAAAAAAACTAGGGAGTACTATTCAAAATCATGATTTACAATAACCATGAGCCAACTATATATCCTGTGGTGCGCTATTTTAAAACATCAATTTTTGGTACCTAATCACAAAAACACTCCTAGAACCTATGAGCTACATTCCAATAACAAATCCATGAATGAAACGTTATTTAGAGTCATTCCATCCATCAAATTCCCATTCCTGGTCTTTGATCAAAAATTACCAGTCTAGTAATTAAATGTCCAAATTTCTTATAGAAATTTCCAAATCAAAAAGGGTGTGCCCTTATAACTTACCCACCATAAAACTTATCATTCCAATGAATCCTTAGGGGAATCCGAAGGAAAAACCTAACATATTTGTGTCATGAATTAATTTCAAATTTCTCTATTTGATTTCTAAAAACAAAACACACATATAAGAGAAAATTTTTTCACATGGTTCATAACTTTCCAACACCCATGCCAATGCTTATAACCAAAACTGAAACATCAAGATGTCACTTAATCAAACCGATCATAACCAAGAAAGGATCATGTACTCATCTCTCTCCTCAACTAACATATGATTCCCCCAAGCATAGTTTTTCTTTAAACATCCAATTATGAGTTATTATATGTCCATCATCAAAATATACCATTTAAACGTAACCCTTGAATTCTAACAATGCTCCCAACACATTTCTCAACTAAAATAATCATTTCACAAATGAAGATACTTCAATTGGTTCTCTGTTGATCTAAATTGATGAATTCCATTTGATAAAGATCAACCTACTCCTTCCATATTTTCCATGAAAATCCCCTGATGACCGATAAAATTCACTATTCCCAACCCTATAGTGTTATCAATGTGGTTCGTCACCAAGAACATTTGACTATTCAATAGAAAGGAAGTTGAACCACCTTTAGATAACTATTATAAAAAATCCTTAACATCAATAGTAAATGCACCACTAAATAAGGATTCCAAAATCCTTTATCCCAAGGAATTCCAATATTGTTCATATCATGCCCACCAAAGCCTGAACCTGACTTCTAATGACATATCCTAGTTGAACCATCCATTGACCAAAACCATCTCCATGAATCAACATAAAAACAAGAAATTTTTTGATATAATAACTTTGGATCAGGGAAACATATCTCACGATCAACCACTACATTTGAACTCTAGCTAAATTCCATATCTAATCTTATAACATTCATTTACTACAAAATCCATCTATACACATTTACATTTATCCGATGGAATAATAGAGATAGAAAAACTATCACAAAACTAATCTCAAGTTCTTATGACCTTCCTCACATGAGGGTCATCCACTAGAGACCAACGTCTCTCTCCCCAACTTAACACCATCATCATCATTGAACCTTCAAAAATAGTTCATGATTAACATAGAAAATGTCCCATCCATTTCTTAACATAACCACTAGGAGAGAAAAATCCTCCCCATTCTCGAGTGTCACTCACAATATCGCATATTCTTAGACCATGAGAATGGCTTCCAAGGAAAATGATGAATTATGTATCATAATAAGGGTCACAAACATCAAAGAGACAATGATACACCCCAACCACATGGATTAATTTATAATACTCCTTGAGATTATCCTTAATAGGTTTATCATGAAACACAGAAAGACATTTAAATATAGATTCGCATAAATATAATGATCCATCGGTTTACTCAATATGATGTCAATATATTGGTGATTATCATACTTAAACTCAGAGTGTAATAAGCTCCCATATATAGGTGTGTATCACTATCCCAGACCATGGTCACACCAAGTAGGCTATATATTTCTTAATCAATCCCAAAAACCAAATATCTCGATAATGAGTTTCAAGAACCACCATTGAATCAATCACCTTACATCCCTGATTCATTACTAAATTATCTCTCAACACTAGGTTGTTCCTTTAATTTACAAAATCTCTATGTATCTAGGCCCATAAGCATCATATTTGAGACCATTAATCCTTATCTCACATCCAACAACTCACTAAAATCCCATTCAATACAGTTACCATGTGAAACTGGCATGAACTAAACATTCCACATAAAGTAGGCACACATCCTACATCACCTAATCATAACCTGACTCACAATTACATGAGTAATCCATCACAAGTTGAATCTTACCATGCTACACAACACATTTTCCTTAACATGCCAGGACATCCCTTGAAACTACTATTCAAAATAAGTAACCTCACATGTTCCATGATTTGTCTCCACAATGACCTACCACACATTTTAATTCTAACCACTAGTGTTTACTCGCTGTCTATTAAGATGCTAAAAGAACCCATTCATCAGCAGGGTCGAGAACCAAAACTGTTCTCCCCATTGACCTCAATCTTGATAAAAAGGAACCCATGTTTCTTCCTAAAAAACTAAAGGCATCATCATAGGTATATTAAAAAACCCGAAAACCATCCCTTCATCAGTCTCAACATGAGAATACAACCAAAAATTATTCCCTAATGGGAATCCAAAAACCCGAGCAAACCATCTATCATTGGTTTTCAATGATCAAACCAAATATCGACCTACAAGGTTATGAGTTAGAACAAAATGCCTCTAGGTCTCCCATGTAGCCCAACCAATTAGTTCTTATAACATGGTAAGAAGTACAACCACATATCTCAAATGTCAAAAATATCTAAGGTATTTTAATATAACATCAACCAAAGAGGGATAAAATAAACATCACAATGAGGGTATTGTAATGGAATCTCCTAACAAACATCCACCTACCATGTATAGATCCTCTATATGAATCCGCATAATCTAATGATCCCTTGAGTGTCACCCTATGGCTCTGAACAATTCAATGAAAAAGAACTCATCAGGAATCCATATAGGATAAAACCCTTTTGAGGTTCTAGTTCACTATAAACATGTTGGTACTAATGGATATCTCACTAGAGGATCCAACAAGATAACCGTATAGTGTTAACAATAAAAGAAAAATATCATATCACTGATATATTTCATATATCACTCTTATAGTTTAGTAATGAAAAAATACATTCCAAACTATATGTTAAACCACCATATAAAATTTTATAAACTCTTTAAATAAATGAACCTAATAAGAAACACAACATAAGGGTGCCAAAACACTTGAACCATGTTCTATATTAACCAACTAGGGTAACTTCACCTCCCGTACATGGGACTAAGTCATTAGCCTCACAATAAAAAATCTCACTGTACATACACATAGCCATCCATAGAACGAAAAATGTATAAGAATTTGGCCAATTGAGTAGGATTCCCCAAAGAACCTATGAGGGAAAAAACCATTTAGTTTTTTTCGTAAAATATAAAAAAAAATTCTTCTATTTCTAGTAACAGTCAAACTTATTTAGTCCTATAACATGTGGTCACCACTTGTCGAATATAATGCTTGAGATGCCTCTTGTGTTATTCTGACCAATATTTGAAATCAATCAATGGCCTTTTTCCAGTGGACAAGAGACATAAATCCATCAATGGTCAGTTTCCAATGGGATGAGATCCATCAATCCATAGTAAATCCAAAACTTCAAAAACATTTTTTAATTAGAGGAAATTAACATATGCAAGCGTAACATTGTAGATCAAGAACAAAAATCATGTATCCCTAGTAACATTGTCTTCTTACTAGAAAACATTTTCTCGATGCACCAGTCTAATCATCATCAAATATTTTGAAACATTCCTAGTAATCATATAAATCATTTAACATCCCAGGTAATTAAAGAATGAGACATATTTCATATTTATTAATATTTTTGAGTTAAATATTAATTTTACATTAACGTTTTTGATATGTTTGATAGCGTACCCGATACGCAACAACGTGTTTCTTTGGAATCTTACATTCCACACTAATAATATAATATTATTATTTTAAATGGTAGTTAACTCCAAGATGTTTTATTGGAGATAATGAACAAAACTAACTAAAATATTATTATAAATGATTGTTAAATGTATTTAAATTATCCAATAGAACGTTAGAGGCTCAAAATGTGAATAAATATAATTTTAATCATAATTTACATTAAAATGCTGATTTAACACCTTTTAATGGTGAACCATTTTTAAATCTAGTTTTTTCACTTTAATACATTCTATATGACCAAATCAAATTCTTCTTTAGAATGGGGACTACAAAATTTACTTTGTGTAAATTTTTTGGAATTTTTCCGATAATGTTCATTTTTTTAATGAATAGTGAAAATATTGTATGGTTATTCAAAACTATGTTTTAATATGATTTATTTATATGGTTATATTATCTATTTAATTGGTTTTAAAGTGTAATTATAATATATATTTTTACCATTTAATCCAATTTTTTTTCATTAGAATTAATTTCACTTTAAAAATTTGACATAAACTTGTATCAATCTTTCGATAGTTATTGTTTCGTAAAAACACTCTATTTGTTTAGATGACAGGAATTAATTTTAAAATTAATTAATTCTAATTCCATGTTTTGAATTTGGAAAAATAAACATAATTTTTGAATTCGGAATATCAAATATATCTTATGCTGAATTTTTTGTATTTTTCTGAAAAACATCAATTCTTGATGAATAATGAAACCACTTAGTAGTAGTTAAAAACCGACTTTTTCATTTAAATGTAATTTGAAAACTTCTGTGAATTGAATTTAAAAAATCCGACAAACATGGTTGTTATCAAGAACTAAAATGTGGATCAATAAGATGGAAATAATATTTGGGGAATAGTAACTTTTGACTTTTATTTACCACGGTTAAAGGTAAATAGAGTAATTCAAGGTAAAAATAATATTATATTAATTCAAAATTACCTAAAAACATTTCCAAACATTATTTTTTGAGTCATTTACTACCATGATCATCTTTGGGTCGATTTTGGGACCCCATTGAGCCACATGGGAGTGATAATGTCAATTTAGATTAATTAACTTAAAGTAAAGGAAAAAATGACAAAAGGAAATATCTTGTAGTAAATTAATTTTTATAAATGGTTATTTAAATTATCTCTTTGACTATAAATATTTAATGGAAATATAAAAATATTTCATAAATCATTGTATTTTTTTTATAATTTTTAGACATCATATAATTTAAATTATTTATGACACAATAATGATGCAGTGTTTACCTCATTAATAAATCATTTAAGTAAATAAGACTATAATGATTAAAAAATTATCCAAAACCTGTCTAATTCCTATTGGATGATTTTATTTCGTCCGTGAGTCATCTTATCTTCGACGTTAATGATATTTGGACCTTTTTAAACTGAATATAATTATATAATAAAATAATATTTTCACACTTTCCTAAAGAGCCCCTCCTCTCCCTTATAAAAGAAGACCACTTATAACCAATTCCTCACACGTATGAAGACATTTGGCTCATCCAAACTCTACCCAATTAAGCTCCCTACATCCCTATCCTCCACCTAGAAGCCCTACCGTAGGCATAAGGCACTTCAAGAAGTCCTTTGGTTCAAACCAAAGGGAGTTACCCAAAATTAAAGGTAACAGTTTCTCTTAAATTTTTTTCTTTTATTTTACTTCTACAACCCCTAGACTATTTATATTCCATTCTTTTGTAAAAAACCATTATCCTCAATATAATACAATTTTTTATGAAAAGTATTATAACTACACATACACACACCTCCATCTATTGGATGAAGAACATAATGTTTCTGTGGATGGAAAACTAACACCTCGCGAAACGATGATTTTTGATTATATCCTACGGCCTCTCATAGAGGCCATTATGATGGAATTGTATTTATATATGATATATATTATGTTTATTTTTTCTTTATTCTTCTTTATTTCCATTGATATCATGCCTTTATGGTTTCTATAGTGGGTAAATACGATAATCTCATTTGAGGAAGTGCGGACTACCGCCCCCTCAAAGTGATGTGACTCGTTAATGCCTTATGTAGGATGTATAAAGGATAGAGTTAATGATATTATATATGATATTATACTGTAATATACCTATGTATCATTATGTTTAAATTCCATTAAAATAAGATATAGAAATTAAAGTAGCGTTCATGCGTACGTATGGCTTACCGTCTCCAAGAACGGTGAATTTCATTTCTTACCTTCACATGTTATGTACTATTATAAATACATGTATATACTGGATATATATGATATATATGATATCTGAATAGTTAATTTCATTTTGGATATAATTAACTATTGACCATATAAACAATATGTAATTATAAGAAGTCCATTTTGACTCAAGTACCAAATATCGACAAAACGAACATTATTAACTTAAATGATGACATAATGTTTATAACATGGTAATAAGTGATATAAAATGAATAATAAACATGAAAATGGTTCTTAAGAAAGTAGAAATTATATTTAGTTTATTATTCAATAGATTAAAGAATGATCGAGTCATGTTGGACACGAGTTAAGAGACTTCGTCTCAATCTCCAATCATTGAGGCATATTTCGTTTTAATACATGAATTTATTTAATACGTTGTATAAACTCCCTTAACTTTTCAAAGGGAATATTTTTCTACGAAGCATTTTACTAAAAGAAAAAAAAGTAATGTTTTTTAACATAAGCGGTGACAACGACCTTTCCACCGCCGTGAGTACTATTTGATCATTGGCTTCCTCAACAAGCCGTAATGTTTTTAAAATAAAATAAATACCATATACTCTTTTATGTATTTTGGTATTTAAAATGGTTTTGATAATGGATTTGTTATGTCAATATATTGAAGTGATATATTGTGATTTCAATGTAGAAATGTCTTCTTTCCTTTATATTTGTTTTATGTCTTATGATTTTATAATGGTACTTGGAAAATTGACGGGTGGTTACATGATAAACCAAATGAAGGGTGGTGTCGTGAATACCTAGACGAGTGGTTACGTTATAACCTCCAATTCATTTGGAATGGAAGTCGGTCGTATGGCTATTCCATTTAGTGATATGTGTGGAAGTCAACCATATGGTTATTCCATTTACGTACGTTTATTTCCAAAGATACCTTTATATGTTATGTGTCATTTATATGGGTTTTATGTTAATATTTTTGTTAAAAAAGGGTAAGAAATGATCTTTTATTTAGTGAAGAGTATTTACTACTTCATATAGGTTAAAAGTGATTCTTATGATTAAGTATTCATGGTTTACATGTTGTTTTGAAAATCTAATAGTTTTCCTTCTTTGTGTATCCCTTACTGAGATTTTTATGCTCATACCAAGTTTTGTAAATGTTTTTCATAGGATATAAAGTGTAATAGGGTCATGGATGGGATCAAGGAATAGTCATGCTCTATTAAACATGGAATTATACATGACTCTTTTTTTTCAAGAGTTTTTATTTTATGAAAAAAATGGAAACTGAGTAGGAGTGTCTAATTTGTATTTTTGAGATGTAATAGTTATGTACTAACTCTCTATTACTCTAAACCTAAAATGATCCTCAATGTGAATTATTCATTTAATTCAAGATTATATAAAATTTTAAGGTCGGGTCCTTATAGTGGGCATCATAGGTCGGTTTAGAAAACTTTAGGAGTTAGATTATTGTTAAATTAATATACATGAAGTAATTTATGTTAATATTGTAATCAAATAACATTTACAGATTACCATGATGCTTCACCTTTGATATTTCTATGTTCATAATGGTTTTACATAGAGGAAACATGGAAGCTATGTTGGGATGACATCAAGAGGAAGACAACCATCCAAATCAGCAACCTGATATGGTCATAATCAAAATTGAACAGTCTGTTGCAGTGATGACATAGTTGACTCAGGCTATAAATGGTGGTGGTATTCCAGCACATGATTATCCAGATCAACTGCATAAGAACATGTCAGTAGTGGAGCATTTCATGAGGAAACATCCCCAATCATTCAGAGGATCATCCAATTTGGTGCTAGAAGAAGGGTGGATTAAGGCACTGGAAAAGATTTTCGATGTCATGGGTTGTTCAGAATGTCAAAATGTTAGTCTTGTTGTTTACCGTTTTGAAGGTGAAGCTGGTCAGCGGTGGTCGATAGTGAAAAATATCAGGGATAGAAGAGAGATTGATGATCTCAATTGGGATGAATTCGAAGGTATGTTTCATGAAAAATATTTTTCTAAGTTGGTTCGTCTTAGGATGGAAAAACAATTCCTAGAATTGAGGCAGGAGGATGACTCAGTGGCTATTTATGAAGCAAAGTTCACTCGACTGACAAGGTATGCACCAAATTTCATCTGAGATTCTGATAGTAAGATAAATCGATTTTACATAGGACTGAAGCCAAGATATCGAAGAGCGTTAGCATCTCGTGAGTTCATATGTTATGAAAAACTTGTTTGATGTGTAGATAAGGTGGAAATGGAGTTTTACGATGATCATGTGTTATTTGAAAAACAACAGAATAAGGGGTCCAGTTGGCAGGAAAAGGGGAAGAATTCATTAAAGAATCCTGGAGGTAAGAAAACTAAATATCCATATTGTGAGAAGTGTGGTAAAAAGCATCTTGGAGAATGTTTTTCATAGTATGGAATGTTCTTCTGGTGTGGTAAGTCTGGTCATATTGCTCATAACTGTAAGGAATATGATCAAGTAGGAAATGAAAATCCATCGGTAAGATGTTTTAAGTGTAATGAAATGGATCATTATGAAAATGATTGTCCAGAGAAGAACTCAACTGAGGGAAAGCAGCCAGACTATAAATAGAAAGGGGTGCTGAAATCCTTTGAAACTACTTCTACAGATGTGGGGCCATTGAAAGAAGTAGTATCAGCTCCAGAGAGCTCAGTATTTTTCAAAGATTGAATTGAGGTCGGGGTACCATTAGTTGAAAGTAAAATAAGAAGATGTTCCAAAGACCACATTTCATAATAGATATGGCCATTATGAATTTTTAGTTATGCCTTTTGGGTTAACCAATGCACCTGCTGTATTCATGGATCTTATGTATAGAATTTTCCGTGAGTTCTTGGTAAGTTTGTGGTTGTATTAATTGATGATATTTTGGTTTATTCAAAAAGTAAAAAGGAGCCTGAAAGTCATTTAACGGTCATCTTGAATACCTTAAAAGAAAATAAACTTTATGGGAAATTCAGAAAGTTTGAGTTTTGGTTACAACAAATTTCATCCTTGGTCACATTTTTTCAAAAAATGGCAAAACAGTTGATCCTTCTAAAACAAAAGTTATTGAAGAATGGCCAAGACCCACAAATAAAATAGAGATTCGTAGTTTTCTTGGTTTGGCAGGTTATTACCGGAGATTGGTTGATAATTTTCATGATTATCTAGTCCAATGACTACGTTTTCTAGAAAGGTGTTGATTTTATTTAGACAAAAGAATGTGATGATTGTTTTCAGGAATTAGAAAGAAGATTGGTGAATGCTCCAGTTTTGGCACTGCCTTCCAGAAATGGTGAATTTTTTATCTATAGTGATGCTTCGTTGAAAGGACTGGGTTGTGTCCTAATGCAGAATGATCAGGTAATTTCTTATGCTTCATGTCAGTTGAAACCTCATGAGTTAAATTACCCAACACATGATTTGGAATCAGCAGGTGTTGTTTTTTACTTTAAAAATTTGGAGGCATCATGTGTATTGAGTTAAGTGTGAAATATATAATAATCACAAAAGTTGGAAGTATGTATTCACTCGGAAAGAATTGAATATGAGATAGAGGAGATGGTTTGAATTAATCAAGGATTATTATTGCATGATCCATTACCATCCTGGAAAAGAAAATGAAGTGGCTGATGATTTGATTCAAAAAAGTAATGCATCATTAACTATGTTACATTTGGAACACGATCCTTTGGTTTTCAATTTGATGAAATTTGGCATAGAAGTTGTTGTTGCCGGAAATTATTTGGTTTTGTTTCAGGTGTCATTGAAATCATCTCTATCAAAGAGAATTAATCCAGTGCAGAAGGAAGACAGTGAGTTGCATAAAAAGTTGTCTTGGTTCATAAGGGAATGTTTCCTAATTTTAATGTTGATAATGATTTTTTTTCTGATTTGGAAAGATATTATGTGTGGCGTATGATTCACAGTTGAATAATGAGTTGTTATGTGAAGCTCATAGTTCTCCTTTTTCAGTTAATCCTGGTAGTACTAAGATGTACAGTGATCTTCAGGAGTATTACAGGTGGGATGGAATGAAAAGAGATATTGATGAGTTTACTGTGAAGTGTTTAACTTTTAAGAAGGTTAAATCAGAGAAAAAGTTACCGAAAGGAATGCTTCAGCCTTTACCAGTGCCAGAGTGGAAATGGAAAAATATATCCATGGACTTTGTTGTGTGATTACCAAAGACATCTCGAGGTAATAATGAAATCTAGGTTATAGTTGATCTATTGACCAAATCTTCTCATTTCATTCCTAATAGAGATACTTTGTCTCTAGATAAAATTTCTCGGTTGTAAGGTAAAAAGATGTTCAGGTTTCATGGAGTTCCCCTCTCTATCGTATCTGATCATGATCTCAGGTTTACTTCTAACATTTGGAAAGGCCTTCAGAAGTCGTTGGGTACTGAATTAAAATTTAGTACAACTCTTCATCCTCAATCAGATGGTCAATCAGAATGAACAATTAAGACGTTAGAGGATATGTTACATGCTTGCTCGATGGATTATTAGGGATGTTGGGACCAATTTATTTCTTTGATTGAATTTTCTTATTATAACTCTTTTCATTCCAGTATACAGATGGCTCCATTTGAGGAATTATATTGAAAGCGTTGTCGAACTCTAGCTTTTTTGGATGAAGTAGATGAAAGGAAGGTGATGGGACCAGAATTGGTAGAAGAGATGGCAGAGAAAGTTCAGTTGATTCAGAAGAACATGAGAACAGCTCAGAGCAAACAGATAAGGTTTGTAGATAACGGGAGAAAGGATCTTTCTTTTGAGGTAGGTGATCATGTCTTTCTCAATGTTTCACCATGGAAAAGTGTGATGCGTTTTGGTAAGAAGGGAATATTGAGTCCACGGTACATTGGACCTTCTGAAATTATGGAGAAAGTTGGATCAGTTGCATACATAGTGTATTTACCTCTATGTTTATCCTAGGTACACAATTTTTTTCATGTTTCGATGTTGAGAAAGAATATGTCAGATCTGTCTCATGTTTTGAGCCCATAGGTAGTTCAATTAGAAGAGAATCTCTCTTATGAAGTACAACTAGTCCATATTTTTTGATCGTAGAGAGAAAGTGTTGCAGAATAAGGTAATTCACTAGGAAAAAGTTCTGTGGAGAAACCATATGATTGAAGAGGGAACTTGGAATCTTAAAATGCTATGAGGGATCAATACCCCTAATTATTTTGATAAGTGAATAAAAATTGTGAAGACGCAATTCCCAAAAAAAGGGGAAGGATGTAACATCCCAGGTAAATGAAGAAAGAGAAATATTTCATATTTATTAATATTTCTTAATTAAATATTAATTTTACTTTAAAGGGGTTTATATGTTCGATATTGTACGTGATATGCAACAACGAGTTTCTTTGGAATCTTATGTTGCATACTAATAATATAATATTATTATTTTAAATGGCAGTTAACTCCTAGATGTTGTTTTGGTGGGAGTGAACAAAACTAACTAAAATATGATTATAAATTATTGTTAAATGTATTTAAATTATCCAATATAATGTTAGATGCTTAAAATGTGAATAAATCTAATTTTAAGCATAATTTACATTAAAAGGTTGATTTCCTTCCTTTTAATGGAAAACCCTTTTTAAATCTATTTTTGGTCACTTTAATACATTATATATGACAAAAATAAATCTTTTTTAGAATGGGTACATTAAAATTTACTTTGTGTAATTTTTTGGTATTTTTCGGATAAAGTTCATTTTTTAATGAATTGTGAAAATATTGTATGGTTATTCAAAAATATATTTTAATCTAATTTATTTATACGGTTAGATTATCATTTTAATTGGTTTTAAAGTGTAATTAGAATATATTTTTACCATTTAATCCAATTTTGGTCATTGAAATTAATATCACTTTAAAAATTAGACGTAAACAAGTATCAATTTTTTGATAGTTATTATTTCTTAAAAACACTCTATTTGTTTTGATAACAGGAATTAGTTTTAAAATTAATTAACTCCACCTCCATGTTTTGAATTTGGAAAAATATACATCATTTTTTAATTCGGAATATCCAATATATCTTAAGCTTAATTTTTTGTATTTTTCTGAAAAACATCAACGTTTGATGAATAGTGAAACAACTTGGTAGTAGTTAAAAAAACTGACTTTTTCATTTAAATGAAATTTTACCACTTCATTGAATTAAATTTCAAAAATACGACATACATGGTTGTTTTCAAGAACTAAAATTTGGTTCAATAAGATCAAAACAATTTTTGATGAGTAGTAACATTTGACCTTTATTTACCACGAATAAAGGTAAATAGGGTATTTCAAGTTAAAAAGAATATTATAATAATTCAAAATTACCATAAAACATTTCCAAACCCTATTAGTTGAGTCATTTACGACCATGACCATCTTTGGGTCGATTTTGGGACCCCATTGAGCCACTTGGGAGTGATAATGACAATTTAGATTAATTAACATAAAGTAAAGGCAAAAATAATAAAAGAAAATAACTTTTAGTAAATTAATTATTAGAAGGGGTTATGTAAATAATCTATTTGAATATAAATACTAATTGGAAATATAAAAAGATTTCCAATATCATGGTATTTTTTTATAATTTTTAGACATCAAATAATTTAAATTAGTTATGACACAATAATTATGGAGTTTTTACCTCATTAATAAATCATTTTAATAAATAAGATTATAATGATTAAAATATTGTCCAAAACCTATCCAATTCCTTTTGGATGATTTCATTTCGACCATGAGTCATCTTATCTTCTACATTAATTATTTTTGGAACTTTTGAAACCGAATATCATTATATAAAAAATAATATTTTTGCACTTTCCTAAAGAGACCCTCCTCTCCCTTATTAAAGAAGACCACTTCTAACCAATTAATCACACCTCTCAAGAAATTTTTCATGTCCAAAATCTACCCAATTAATCTCCCTACATCCCTCTCCTCCCCCTATAAGCCTTACCTTAGGAAAAAGGCACTTCAAAAGTCCTTTGGATCAAACCAAATGGAGTTAACAAAATTAAAGGTAACAGTTTCTCTTAAATTGTTTAAATTTATATTACTTCTCCAACCCCTAAACTCTTTTTATTACATTCTTTTGTAACAACACCAATATCATCAATATAGTAGTCTATTTTTATGAGAATGATTCAAACTACACAAACACACAACTCCATGTAATAGAGGAAGAACATAATGTTTCCGTGGATGGAAAACTAACGCTTCACGAAACGATGATGGTTCGATTATCTCCTACTGCTTCTAATGGTGGCCATTATGATGGAACTGTATTTATATATGATCTATATTATGTTTATGTTTTCTTTATTCTTCTATATTTTTCATTTATAACACGCCTTTATGGTTTCTATAGTGGGTAAATACTATAATCTCATTTGAGGAAGTGCGGACTACCGCCCACTCAAAGTGATGTGACTCGTTGATGCCTTATGTGGGATGTATAAAGGATAGAGTTAAGGATATTATATATGATATTATACTATAATATACCTATGTATCATTATGTTTAAATTACATTAAAATAAGCAATAGAAATGAAAGTATCGTTCATGCGTACGCACGGCTTACTGTCTCCATGAACAGTGCATTTCATTTCTTACCTTCATATGTTATGTACTATTATAAATACATGTATATACTGGATATATATGATATATATGATATCTAAAAATTAAATGTCATTCTAGATATAATTAACTATTGACCGCTTGAACAACATATAATTATAAGAAGTCCATTTTTGACTCAAGTACCAAATATCGACAAAACGAACATTATTAACTTAAATGATTACATAATTTTTATAACTTGGTAATAAGTGATATAAAAGAAATAATAAACATGAAAAATATTCATAATCAAGTAGAAATTAACTTTAGTTTGTTATTCAGGAGAATAAAGAATGATCGAGTCAAGTTGGACATGAGGTAAGGGACTTCATCTCAATCTCTTTTCATGGAGGCTTATTTTGTTTTAATACTCGAATATATTTTATACGATGTATAAACACCCATGACATTTCAAATGGAATATTTTTCTATGAATCATTTTACTAAATGAAAAAAAGGAATGTTTCGTTTAATTTAAGCGGTGACAATTACTATTCCGCCACTACGAGTATTATTTGATCTTCGGCTTCCTCAGCAAGCCTTAATGTTTTAAATGAAAATAAATACCATATACTCTTTTATGTATTTTGGTATTGAAAATGGTTTTGATAATAGATTTTTTATGTCAATATATTTAAGTGATATATTGTGATTTAAATGTGGAAATGTTTTCTTTCCTTTATATTTGTTTTATTTATTATGATTTTATAATGGAACTTAGACATTTGACGGGTGGTTATGTCATAAACCAAATGACGGGTGGTGCCGTGAATACCAGGATGGGTGGTCACGTTATAACCTCCAATGCATTGGGTATGGAATTCTTCCGTATGGCTATTCCATTTTGTGATATGTGTGGAAGTCGACCGTATGGTTATTCCATTTACATATGTTTATGTCCCATGTTAACTTTATGTGTTTTGTGTTCTTTATATGGGTTTTATGGTAATCTATTGGTTAAAAAAGGGTATGCAATTATCTTTAATTCAGTGGAGAGTATTTACTACCTCATAAAGGTTAAAAGTGATACTTATGATTAATTATTCATGGTTTACTTATTGTTTTGAAAAACTAACAGTTTTCCTTCTTTGTGTATCCCTTACTGAGCTTTTTATGCTCATCCCAAGTTTTTGAAATGTTTTTCATAGGACATAAAGTGGAATAGGGTAAAGGATGGGATCATGGAAAATTCATGCTCTCTTAAACAGGAAATTAAACATGACTATTTTTTATCAAGAGTTTTTATTTTATAAAAAAAATGGAAACTGAGTAGGAGTGTCTACTTTGTATTTTTGAGATAGAATAGTTTTGGCCTAACTCTCTAAAACTCTAAACCTGAAAAGATCATAAATGAGGATTATTCATTTAATTCAAGATTAATAATTTTTTAGGGCTGGGTCCTTATAAATCATATCTAAAATATTTTAACAGAAGGAAAAACATTTATCTAGTTCCACTTTCTAACATCCTATGCTGGTTTCCACTAATCTGGTTCCTTGATCTAGTTTCCCACATGGCCTCATGAATTCCTCCCTATATACTAGAGGCTACGAACTATAATCAAGAGCCTATGTTGTGTAAGTGTGGAGAATATTACCTCATATTAGAGTATGAAATTATATAAATTACCAGATAACATCTACATGGAAAGATAATGAGAGTGAAGATGTATTAAATATAATCAAGGTTGTAATAATATATTGAATTCAATAAAGCCCTGAATAACCATACCATACATAAAAACTGATCATCCATTGAGCCAATTACATACATATGACTAAATAAAAGGAAAAAAATAAGTGTAATGGTATAAAATATACATAATTAAGTACCACATTCTTGATATCCTGAAACATATCATAACCATCTAGCTTGATCAGTCCTAGGGATCAGCCTAATCTGTATTTTCAACCAAGTAAACACCTTCCTAAGTTCCCCAATTCTATGGAAAACCAAGTAGGGTGTGAGTGAAGAAATTAGTGAGGGAATCCCAAATTTAGTTTTGTACATTCCCAATAAAATATTTTATAGGTATATGTGGGTACTCATTAGGTAAATAACAATTATAATAACAATAATAACTAAAAGATGATAATAACTAAACAACAGATTTTGAATAAGGCATTCTCATGTAATATGATCAATCTAGCCAAAACACAATTACAATAATGTGTCTTCATATACATGTATATGCATATATATCACCATAAATATATATGTATGTAAATATATATAAATATTTATATTTGTAAGGAGTTAAATAATATAAATAAAATAGGTCTACAGTCGATCCTTATGTTCATCATCCCAATCATATGGAAATATTGTCAATAAGGGGTTGAGATGGATGTTTTTTCTCTCATGTCATGTATAATTGTGTCTATCATATTGTCCATGGTTCTGATAAAAAACAACTTCATCCGTTAACAAAAATATCTCTGTGCAAGGAATGCCACCACTAGGGGATACATGTCCTAACACTAGGATCACTTGTACTCATCTCCAATCACGATAATGAAGGATCCATGTAATATATAGTCATCCTATAAATAAGGAACAACTAAATATTCCAAATAACACATGTTGTTTTTAATCCAATACAAATTTTGTTTTAAATTCCCTAGTCCATAAGAAATCGTGACATTGCATCACAGATAACCCCTAAGTGGGATGAACATTATTCGATATGAAGGAATACACTTTAGAACAAATATAACACTTGGAATCCACTAAATAAATGTTTCTGAAGCCCCATTCCTAAATATCTCTCTGAAATTTGGTAAAGGTGAATCCACATGACCCTAGAACACGTTCAATGTTTCACTATATGAGATCAATTATATCCTCAAGGATTTTAACAACATCTATATGTAGGGAGAAGTTCACACACCCAACCACCTATAATATACCCAATGTCCAAGTATATAGGTATCAATATGGAAACAATAGGTCATGCGGTTCAATAATAAAATCTATATCCACCTTTGAAAATCACTATGCATGGAGGAATCCCAGTGAAAAGGGGAATTCCATCAATGATAAACCTCAACATGAAAGCTCATGAAGTGGATCCATAATGCATGCTATGTAATTGTCACCATATATTTAGATCACCTCAGGATCATTAGACTTGTACCAGGAATCACATTTGAAAGTAATAAATATCAATAGGATCCAAGTGAATTCATAAATAAAAGAGTGAGGGTGGATGAATGTTGAAACCCACAACTGATGCCACAACTTCATATCCTTACAAGTCACGCACAAGATTAAGTTTAAACCCACTACCATATCTACCAAAACCCATATCACACTAGATCATGGGAATTCAAAAGTTAGGGCACCCACAGTCCCCCCTTAGTCAGTCATCAAGAGGGGCATCCAACTCAAGGTCTTTGAGGTTCACACATGATCAAGGTATCCCTCTTAGTATCCAATGAATATGCACATAATAGAAGAATCCTTCATGAGGTTCTTTAAAAAGTATCTAAGTATAAGAATATTATATTTAATCATGTATGTATAATGATAAGAGGAGGTATCACTCTTGGTATCCTTGATCACCCGCTAATCTCATGTCTATGAGTGAAGCTAATGCATAATGGTGGTTAGGGACCCATGGCATTCATCCAAATTAATTACCCAATTTTTAATAAATAAAACTATCACTAGAAATGTAAAAGGGGGTAATAAAACAATGGGGAGAGACCAAGCATAAACATATTACCATAAGAATTCATAAATAACAAATCGTAAGGTACGACATACCACCTACCTTTTTCATTGCATTAATCATCTATACACAACTCTAAATTGATTAGGCCCAACTAATTATGGGTAATCCAAGCCCCATGGTTTCCAATACAATCCGAATTACATTACATATATTCATCCTAACATTGGAAAGATCTAGAATAGTCCAAAATCATAAAATACTATATGAAAAAAAATTATGATTTAAAATCCAAAAAAATTAATAATAGGTGCCAACTATCTGAGTTATCGTAGCTCGATGTAAATTCTAGAATCCATGTGCAGAAGGTATCCAGGGAACCACTGGAACAAATATTTGGAAAATATGTAATTAATTATTTTAAAAATTTACATAAATTAATTTCTTTTTGGTTTAAATCCTAATAAATATTCATAACAATGGTACACCTCATCGAAATGTCATGAGTCTAAGCACAACTGGCCTCTCGGGTCACCCTCTTACTAGGAAGAGTGAAACCCCCAACCATGTTATTAGATTATACAATGATATAGTGGAATTGGGACTAAAATATCTAACAAGTGGAAACAATGTTATTTTAATAAGATGAATGATACAATATAGGCAAAAATAATTAAAGGCTTTCCATAAATCTTTCGACACAACTCACATTGTCCGATTCTGGTGAACAGTAAGAGAAAACACCCATGGGTGAAGGTTAAAGAGAGTATGATAGAGGGGAGGATAAATGAATAATTTTGGGAATTAACACTTAATTATCACAGGGGTAAAAGTGTAATTTCAACCTTTTTAATGGATAACACAGTTTTTCCACACAGTTGTGTAAACCATGTGCTGACTATGCAGTTTCCAATACCGAAACACCACACTCCACCTATGGGAATGATGAATAGTTTAATAGAACTTATTCCAACCATGTTACATGTATGTAATAAACTTCACGCACCAATTTGGTTTTCCATAGCCTACTATAAGGATTCCCCACTTCGTGTACCAATAGAAACCGGACCGCATGGTCACACTACATGGTTTTCTCTAACATCTCAACAATAATAGGCCCTATGAGGCACCATTTAAAAACACTAATTTTTTTCCAGATACCTATAACACTCCAAAATCCTCAGAGATATATTCCAAGCCCCAAAAAATCCCTAAATACATTATTTAGTGGAATTAAAACCATTTAGTTTCCATTCTGATTATCTAATAAAAAAATGTCATGTTGAATAATTAAAAATTCCAATTCCTTCATGAAATTTACTACTCAAAAAAGGGTACATTAAATTTCTACTATGATATTCCATGAATAATATTCAAAATATAATTTTTTTGAATATAAAAATCCAATTTGGTGATGATGATTCTTTTATGCCTTCATATTTATGAGATATCAGTAGATTGTTATCGATATTGGTGAAGGAGTTGAAGATAGTCTTTATTGATGAAATTGAGAACTATTATTAATCCATGTGTTCATGAAGTATTTGGATGACCTTAATCATTCAAGACCTAGATTATTTTTCAAAACCAATGGTACTATTTATGTTATTGAAATAATAAAGGTGAAAACCAGTATATCTATCTCCTCGTGGTAGAGGACCGACATCTAGTGCTGTAGAGAACACCAAAAGAAAAACAAAGGTGTTTCTTTTTCAGATCATCTTTTTGAAGAATCATTATTTCATATAGTGGAATTTGGAAGCTATGGAGATAATATTTGATGTTGTGTTGTTATCTATTGTTTAGGATATTATATAATCCTTGTTAGGGGTAAAAATAATTTGAAAATAAGTAATACTTTCATTTAAACCTCGTAAATACCATGGGATACTCTGCTTCATTATATTAAATCATAATAATATGAGTATATGAGGAGTCATTGAGATGATTTAGAATCATAATAAGATAAAGTTGTTATGTTATAAAGGAATAAATCATAAAAATAAAATATATTAATCATTCACCACATTCCCCTCTCAATGATACAAATGAATTTGGGAAGGACATTTTGTATTATGGAAGGTTACCAGTAAATATGTAAGGAATAATTTAGGGTAAATAGAGAACTTAGATTACTTGAAAATAAAATGAATACATACCTTAGATGGAAATAAATACTATATTTTGATCATGAAGATGATACCTTAACTTCTTTCACATAACCAATATGTTATAAATGTTGCTAAAATGGGGTTTTGGCCAATTGATGATGGTTTTTTGATGACTTAATCTAATGAAAAATTATTAAGCTTCATGGAAACTAATAAAATTAAATCTTAATAACCATTTTAGAAAATTTGGACCCATATTTAATAGTTCTTAAAATATTAGTGGTGATATGGGATAATTTAGGAATTCTTTGTTAAATAAATATAAAGGCAAATTAAGAAAGGATATAGTTATGGAGGAATTTGTTTGAAGATATTAAAATTACTTTAAAGAAGGATATAGATGACTATATCACCATGGTGAATGATATATTCCTTAACATTCTATTATTTTGTGAGAAGATAGAGGATTACACCATTTTTAAGAATCTGATCATAATATTTTGGGTCAGATTTGATTCTAAGATTTCATATTTGTAGATGAGGGAGATATTTACTTAGACTAACTTTGTAGTACTCACATTACATATTAAAATGTGAAAGGATCTAACCATCAAGACAAGTCAAAATATGAATTGGAATATGAATCCATGATAAAAGGAAAATCCATATAAGAAGAGTCAATATAATCCATTAATTCAAATAATAAAGATGATAAAGATGACAACCAATTATTTTCCCTTTTAATAAAGAGAATCAAGAATATCAAATGGATGTTAAATGATAAAAAATTACATAGATGTTATAATTTTTGATAAATTTTTTCATGTTGATAAATATTTCCCAATGAAGTAGGTTAAGGAATAATAATATAATGAGGAATATAAGAAGATACAAAAATATAATAATAATAATAATACTAATTAAATCATCAAAAGATAAATATTTATAAGAAATTAATATAAATATAACTCATCTTGAAGCTCAGATAATGAATTAAATTTTTGGAATCATGTTATGAAACTATTTGATTCATATTATAGTAATGATGACATAGAATGAAATATAGAACATGGGGGGGGGGAGCTAAAAGGAAATTTTTAATCTTATATAAAGTATGTTACATAATTCAAGAAATAAAAAATGGTGTATGTTAAAGTGAAAATTAATGAGGATAAAAAAAGTGGATCTGGAAAATTAGTTAGACACATTTTTTTGATGAGAATAAGAAACCTTGTATTAAGGAAACATAACAAGGGATGAATATTAGTGAACTTAAGGATAACATAGCTATAAAACAAGAAGAAGTGGGAGACATTAAATCAAAATAGAATGTTTTTCCAAATTATATAAAAAAAATAGATACCACTTTAACAAGACTAATTCTATTAAATTTTAATCTTTTTAAGTCTTTGAGAAGATGCCATCCAATAAGAATGTGAAATATTCACCCAATAAATCTTAATATAATTTTAAAAAAACTTACATTATAGGGGAGAAAATTCACTTTAAACATTCTAGTATGAATAATGACTATGAGAGACACTAACTAATGGTTAATTAAGAAAAAAATCAACAAAATCATATACCAAAAGGCACATTGAATTTTATATTATAGAAATATAATAAAATAAATGTTTTTAAAAATTTCTATCAAAATGGATAATCCTGTTTTTTGAGGTTATTTCTAGTTTTGTGGATTATTCGAACATAACTATTTTACTTTTTTGTTTAATATACAATTTATATGAAAGATGAAAGAAACAATTAGGTGTTTTTAAAGAATTTGTTGGAGTATATAAAGGTATATAAAAATATATACTAGAATAAACTAAATATATTCAACAAGCCATGTTTATTTATTTATATGAGGTGTGTGTTAGATGTGTATAAAAATTCCACAAATATGAGTGTTTGCCTATAATTATAAGAAATAATTCCCATGCATTGAAATTTATGAAAATTTATAAATCCATATACGTTGAATGATGTAATATTAAGTATATCAAGATGATATTTGAGGAACCTAAAGAAACTAAGTAGGTTAACAAAATTATAATAGATCTAAGAAGATCAGTTGGAGAAGGTTAAGAGAAAGGGTAATGAATTTATGGATACTAAATCAAAAGGAAAAAAAGTTATTTTACATTAAGATGTTATAATTAATTATAATTTACAACTAAATATTTTTTTAAAGGATTTAGGGAAATGATATGAAATGTGGTCAATCTGGGGATGGAATATAGGATTACATGACAATCGTACCAACCAAATAAGAGAAAATGAAAAGGATGATTTAAGAAAAATGATGTAATAATTCTATAAAATCTAAGGTAACACAAATAACTTCACATAAAAACACTAAAATTGAAAAATATGAGTAATAAACTGATTTAGGTTGAAAAATAATAAAATAAGTACTGTTAAATCATCATATATTTGGTCTAAAAAGAAATATAAGTCTTGGGTGTTAGAAAACTCTCAGCCCAACTGTGTATTTTTTTAAACAATGATGTTCCCTTCACATTCCATATAATGGTTTATTATATTATAGGTCTTTCATGTAATTTAAGAAGAGGTTTAAATTTGTCATTTTTGGAACGAAATTAATGTTCTTTTATGGTGTTCCAATTACCATGAATAAGATGATTGAGTGAATGCATTGAATTTTAGAAAAATTGAATATGGATCTTTAAATATGTCACAATGATGGGTGAATCTAGAATCTAAGAAAAAGTTTAATAAATATAGACTATAGTTTTTGATTATCACACTTACTACACTTTTTTGTAAATATATTAATTATATTTATAAATAGGTGTACCAGTTGAATAAATCATGAGATATTGATGAAGTTTTGTGCATCAAACAAGAACATTATGATACGTTTATTGTAACGACCCAAACATTCATTAATGTAAATCCATCTTGTTCTTATTAAATGTGTCTTTATGTAAAATATTTATATAAAATTTCAACTTATTTGGTTTTATGTTTATTGATTTTAAAATACTGTTAATGATTGTGACCATTGCTAATATGGTCGTAGAGTAGTGATCATGTGATTAGTATAAATATAGGTCTTTGACGAATCCAATTTCATTAGACAAAGGAAGCGATGGCCACATCCAGTAGAACTGCCCCATTCGAATCCTATTTTTCAGAACTCGGAAAAGAGGTGGTTTCATTGGGCTTCGCTCTTGACCAATCCAAATCCAAGCTTCAACAGGTTAAGCTCATGTGGGACGGCCGACGAGAGAAGTTGAAATGGATAGAGATTACCACCTGAGCAATGTTATCCAAGAAACCCCAAGAGTCTTTCACTGTCGCAAACCTTACTCATCGGTCCTATGTGGTTGTTATGAGGGTTTATGTAACAATACCTTAGCACTATGGTTATGTACATTATTTTTTTCTTATAATAATGAATATACTTTCATTCTATTAATGTTTCCTTGTAAATAGTTTTTAAAGAAAAAATAATATATTTAGTTAATATTCCACTAAGAAATCTATTTTGATTAATTAATGGATTTTTGTATTAAATAATATTTTAATAAAATATTATTATTATTAAAATAATTTTTATTAAATGTATATGATCGTATAATTTTATGATGAAATTGTAATTTTTATCATGGTTCGAACGCCATTTTTTCAAAACTCATGAATTTTCGATAAATGTCAGTTTTTATATTAAAATTGAAAATTACCATATTTAGAAATTTTTTTACATAAAATAAAAATTATTTCTGGAATCGGGACGTCAAAATTATCCAACAGTGATTTTTTTCATAATTTTACGAGACAGTCAAATTTGTGGGTAAAAATTTAATACCGTTTAAAATGATAATGTGTTTTATGACATCATAATGACCCATTAGTGATGTAATTAAATAATATAAGCTTTATTTTCAGCCAATATATGTTTTACCACTAAATTAATACGGTTTTGGGTGTTTTTGACTTATTTTACAAAGCATTAATGGAACCTTCAAGACTTAATAAACATCTTGTCCTTTTAAATTGTTTTGCTTGGGAGTGTGACCCACCTCCACATAAGGAAACCCATTATTTTAAGAATCTAGGAATTTGAACATATAAATTATTGTTTTCCACTTAACTTTTCCAAAACCCAAGGTAAAAAACCATGGGTTGATTTGTGGTTTGGATTAGTTTAATGCGAGGTGTCCTAAACCTAAATAATAAATAATTCCCTCACCTATCTTATATGAACCCGCCCAAGCTCCCAATTTCTCCTCACTCAAAGCCTTTGGAGTTCATCCAACCTCTGCCCTCCTCTCTCTATAATCCTCACAAGGTGTCTCGATCTCCCAATAAGCCTCTCTAAAGCCTCTCTCAAGCATTTGGAATCACACTGCCAAGTAAGGGGTTTTCACCCTTTCTCATTTTTGTCAAATGTTATTTAAATTGTTAGGCCCTTTTAATTTCAATTATAAATGCATTTCTATGGCTTCAGACCTCCCCAATACTTCCCTATTTTTGTTTTAATTATCAGAGACCCCTTTCTCTCTCATTAAATTCATCCCATGTACATTCAATACTATGCCGAAATTCTGAAATAAATTTATCTCTCCTCTTTTACATTCAAGCAATTATTTTGTATCCTGACTCTAAATTTCATTTCAACTATTGGGACATCTATCTATATTCCCCCTTACTGTACATTTCATGTAAATATGATGTGACTCGCCTTTATCTCTCATCAACCATTTTTGTGAATTCTTACATCACGCTGTTGTGCTGACAAAATTGCACCGATTTTCCAATCCAATGTCATTGTTTAGTGAATACCGTGCTCAATTATCTATCAAAGGTATTCACCTATATGCACATTTACATATTGATTATAAATATTCATGTATGAATTCTACATTCCTTTATCATGTAATAAATGATTATGTTTTATAAATCCATGTTATATGATCGATGTGGATCAATTATGCATGAAATGAAATGTTTAATAAGGGTGCGCCCTTATAGCGCTCCAATGCATTGGGTTAAGTATAGTATCATGATACGTCATGTGAAATAGTTTTTTATTCGTGTTAATTAAAGTGGAACTAGGTTTTACTCATGCTTCATGTGCAATGAGGATTTACTCATTCTCCATGTGTAATGAGATTTGGATCATGCTAATTCCATGTTAAGTGTTGTGGACACATTTCCATGTTATGATTATCATGCATTATCATGCCTTTATGTTTATGCTTCTATTATTCTCTCATGATATTCCTATTTTCTAACATATATTGTATTCCTCATGTTACTCCATGTTTATTCCCTTACTAAGCTTTATAGCTCACCCTTTTCTTATGCATGTCCTCAGGTTATCCCATTCAACGCTAAGTACGAGGGAATGTGGTGGTTATGTAAAGGAAGTTTTAAATTAAGATGTTGTATTTCATGTTTTAAGTTGTTGTTTAATGATCATATGCCTCAAAGACACTAGACCTCTCGATCTTATGTTGTATCAAGTGAAGGTTTTATGTAATAAAGCAGGTATAAGTTTGTAATAAAAGTAGGGTTGTCATAGTTGATATCAAAGGATAGGTATAGTTATTTTTGGGATTAGGATTAGAAATCCCTAGTGAAGCCTTAGAGACAAGACTATGTATAATAAAGACATCCCTACGTTTTTGTGAGTATTGTGAAATTGGTTTATCAAGCAAATACATCCACGACTGGATACGAGCAGGTAGAGGCGGCTCTAGTACATATGTATCCTAGGGGTAAAACCCGAAAACACTGAATTGAGATTGACTTGAATGGGAACTGGTGCACGAATATGGTCCTTCCTATACTATTGGTTACGAATCTCCCAGGGGGTATGCTTTGGTAAATTCACAAGATTCGTATGAACCATTATTAAGGGAAAAAATCCCTATGAATATATGTTAGAAAGTAGATCATGGATAACATATACTGAAGGCAATAAATTCATATGTTAAGGAAATAAAATTTATTTATAAGTCATCAGTTTTGTCCTTGTATTACCCTTTATGTGTTACCCCTAAAATTCTTTTTATTCCAGCCAACGGCTGGTAATAGGAGGACTCGGGCTAACAACTGATGTGAAGATCAATGTGATGACTATACTAATGAGTTGCACAATCCAATCGGAGCTTGAATCACGAACTTTGCCACATTTTTCTCTCATTTAACTGAAGATTTGAATAGAATAATGGGTCACAAGTAACGTTAAACCCCCCTAAGAATGCACATGTCACTATCGAGAGCTTCTTAAGACAATGTCCTCTTAATTTTAATGGATCATCCAATCCCGCAATCATTAAACAATGGATCAACTCTATTGAAAATATCTTCTCCATACTTCAATGTTCTGAACAAGAGAAGATTCTCCTAGATGCTTATCATTTGGAGGGTAAAGCTGATCAATGGGGTACATTTATCCAAAAATACGAAGCATGAGGTAGAGATTGAGATTTTAGAATGGAAGGATTTCTAGAAGATGTTTTTTGATAAATATTTTTTGCGCACCCTCTATCTTAAGATGGAAAGGGACTTCCTTTCCCTCAAGAAAAAAGATGATGAATCTATTGGAGTATACAAGGAAAACTTCACATGGCTTGCATAATATGCCTCCAACTTCTTAATTACCCCAGAATGCAAGTTTGACTGCTTCTTTGGTGGGATAAAGCCTAGCCTGCGGAATGGACTGGCGATCTGTGACTTCGACAGCTATGAAGAAATTTTCTGATGTGCCTTCAAGGTTGAAATGGAGATTAGATAATTTTAGGGGTATCATGGGGATAAGAAGAGTAAGGTGTACATCATTACTGGTGGACTGATGGATAAATCCAACGACGCTAATAAGACCCGTCACCCCACGTGCCAAAGGTGTCGAAAGTAGCACCCCAGAAATTGCCTGAAGGGGACGAAAAAATACATTACGTTTGGAAGAAAAGGGAACCTAGCTATTAACTGCAAAAAATAAAAACTCGTGGCTGCAATAGAGAAGAGGAACGATTCATTCAAAACTCAATGTGTGGTTCATTTCTACAATTGTAATGAACTAGGGAATCTTGAAAATTAGTTCCCTAAGCCAAGAGTTTTCGGAGGCAACCAACAACCTCCAAGGCAACAAGTGCGAGCTTTTTCCATTACTACTACCAAAGTGAACTCCGACAACAATGTGGTGATAGGTACAATATTTATTCATTCAAAAATAGTGAAGGTACTTTTTTATTCATATTCTACACATTCTTTTATATCACGAATGTTTACTAGAACAATCTCAACACCACCACAAATCATGGAAGTGAAGATGTCAGTGAGTATGGAAAATTTGGAAATCATTGCATCCCATGAACATAACTCCTCCCCTGTCATAATCTGTGGATTGAACTTCCCGATGACCCTTTTCATACTCCATATAGTGGAATTTGATGTAATTATTGGCATGGATTGGCTTTCCTTATATAGATCCAACATAAATTGTCGTGAGAGGGAAATCACTCTCCATGTGGAGAATCGACCACCGATTGTTTACAAGTTCAAGGAGGAAGATGAAACTTCTTTATCTCTACAATTTCAAGTGTGGATATTACTACCCTATGAGCATGCATATCTGGCTCAGATGATTGAGTCTAATGAGGCAAGCATCCTAGAAGACATGCTTATTGTGAGGGAATTTGCTGAAGTGTTTCCCTAGGAATATCCTAGTCTTCCACTTAGAAGAGATGTTTAATTCTCAATTGAACATATGCCTGGGGCATTTCCAATAACCTGGACACTATATAGAATGGCTTTTGTAGAGCTTCAGGAGCCTAAGAAACAACTGTAGGAGAATCTGGATAAAGGGTTTACACGCCCAAGTGCTTCACCATGGGGTGCACCAGTCCTCTTCATCAAGAAGAAGGAAGGGAAAATGTGCCTTTTCATCGATTATCATGAGCTTAACAAAATCATGATAAAGAACAAGTATCCTCTCCCAAGAATAGATGACTTTTTCGATCAGCTGCATGGAGCACAATACATCTCCAAGGTGGATTTGCGGTCAGGATATTATCAAGTAAGTGTGAAGAAGGAAGATATCTCCAAGACTACATTTCGTACAAGATACTGGAACTATGAATTGATAGTAATGCATTTGGGACTCACTAATACTCTATAAATATTTATGGACATGATGAATAGAGACTTTAGAGATTACCTTGACAAATTTTTGGTAGTCTTTATAGATGATATTCTGATATACTCCAAAACCAGGGAGGATCATGAAGCGCATCTAATGACTGTACTAGAGACCTTATGGAAGGACAAACTCTATGAAAAGTAAAAAAAGTGCGAGTTCTGGTTGAAGGAGGTCTCATTCTTGGGCCATATCATCACATTCATTGGTATATCTATGAATCCCTCCAAAACATATTCAATTGAGGGACGGATGAGGTCAACATTTGTAATGGATATCTGTAGCTTCATGGGGTTAGCTGGATATTATCGAAGATTTGTTAGAAATTTCACACGATTGTAAAATCCTCTTAATAAGCCAACTCGGAAGGGAGTAAAGTTTTCATAGAGTGATGAATGTGAGGAAAGCATTAGGAAGTTGAAAGGGATGCTTATCACTGCACTCGTGCTCACTTTACCCACAACTGGATAACTTTTTTTGGTATTCAGTGATTCTTCGAAGAAGGTCATGGGAAGTGTGTTGATGAAAAATGAAAAAGTCTTTGCATATGTTTCAAGGAAATTGAAAGTTCATGAACAGAACTATCCAACACATGACCTCGAGTTGGCTGCAGTGATCTTCGCATTTAAAATTTGGCACCATTATGTCTTTGGGGAGAAGTGTGAAATATATACAGACCAAAAAAGTCTCAAGTATATATTCACACAGAAAGAGGTGAACATGCACCAAGGAATATGGTTAGATTTGATCAAAGACTATGATTTCTCAATCCATTACCACCCTGGGATGGTGACCAAGGTGGAAGATTCCCTATGTATAAAGGAACCCGTGATTCTATCATTGATGAGAATTGAAAAGGATCCAATATTCTTAGATTTGATGACGATGGACATGGGAATCATAAAGAAGGGAACATAATCAATACTTTCACAAACGATTACTCAACCATTACATTTGGAATGGCTAAAGGATTCTCAAAAGGATGATGTAGGAATTCTGGAAAAAGTGGAAGATATCGGAAGAGGTAAATACTTAGATATTAACGTTAATGAAGAATGAATTGTAAGATTTGGGAAAAGAAAATGTGTTCCATCAAGTTCGGAGGAGAAGGAGGAACTTTTGGATGATGCACGTTGTTCAAATTTTTCTATTCACCCAAGAAACACAATGATGTATCGAGATCTCTAGGAGAATTATTGGTGGGATAATTTGAATAAGGAGATCACTAAATATAAATCAATGTTCCTGGTGTGTCAGCAAGTGCAGGAGGAGAAGAAAAAGTCTAAGTGGATGATACAACCATTTCCCATACCAGAATGGATATGGGAGAACATCGTCGTGGACTTTGTCACTAGACTTCTGAAGACATCCAAATGAAACAATGCAATCTGGGTTGATGTGGATAATCTTACAATGGTTTCACACTTCATTGCTATTCGGGAGGATTTCACATTAGATCAACTATCACAGATATATATCAGGGAAGGGGTAAGGATGCATGAAGTACCACTGACTATTCTGTCCGATCGAGATCCAATATTCACCATTATGTTTTGGAAGAGTCTTCATCATGCTCTAAATACAGAAATGAACTTCACTATAGCCTATCATCCTCAAACTGATTGCCAATCTGAGCAGACTATCCAAACACTTGAGGACATTTTGAGAGCATGCACAATGGACATTAAAGGAGGATGGGATCAACTATAAGAACCTGGATCTTCTTTTCAGGTATGTTTTCATTTTCTTGTCATTTTTGAGGAAAACAATAAAATCTGGAAATTTTTAAATTACCCACCATTTATTGCGATGCCGCTGGAGGTCGTGTGCTAGCCATGTAACAGCCACACACACGGCCATATAGGGGTGACATGGAGGCCGCCTAAAGCAGAGTACAGAAAAGGGGTGTACATGTCGTGTGCTCCAAAAGTAAATGCCATGTACTTTCTTTGTTTCATTAAACATATCGGGGTCGCGTCTAATTGCCATAAACGACTCCTTTTATGTCTCGTTCGGCGGAGAGCTCCCAAACGGTCGTGCATATTCGACGAAACCCCAAGCGATCATCCGTCCTCCGAATTGAACTCTGTCAATTGTGTTGGAATCACATCGGTGAGTTCTCTCTTATAACGTGATTCAATCCCTATGGTTCAAGTATATCGATCTCTTAACATCATGGTAGGTGGTTTGTGCCATTCTGTAGAAATTATTTGAGTATTTTGTGAAAATTCCACCAATACCCTTGAATGGGGTATTGTGTGTTTACCGTTTTAGCCCTATTGATTACCTACTTTTCTTGTATGATAGACTAGAGGATTTTGATGGTGTTTTTGGAAAATTTTTAGGATTTGGAAGTTTTTTCCATGCATGTTCTTTCCTATCTGGACCGCAGGGTCTAGTTACCTTTTTGACTGCTGTTTTTCCCATGCCTAGTATTATAGAATGGTGTGACTATTCTTCTTTCAGCCTTAGATGTTGTAGAATAGTAGCCAAGTTGTTCTTGAGGTTACTTGGCCGATATGTGCTCTATACTTATTTGACTTTCACAGGGCCATGAGAACCTAGTGTAGAAGGCCATAGGGAGAATGGGCGTAGAGGTTTCTCCAGAGTGTCTTTATAATACGATGTCAGACCATAGGGGGAATTGACATTGAGTGATTCTTCAGTGTGTCTGTAGATACTCGACGTGGTCCACAGGGGGAATGAGATGTTGAGTGCTTCCCCAGAGCACCATTAGTATGATACAAGACTATAGGGGGAATTTACAGTGAGTGCTTCCCCAGAGAGTCTACTCCTTAGTTAAACTAGATGGGTGAGACTGTGTGTGCCTCCCAGAGGGTTGCTAGTAGTTGTTGGTTGGACCATAATGGTTATTCTATGAGAACTACTTAGAGGGTGACCTATTTGTTCCACTTAATTTTTTGTTAATTATATGCTAGAAACTTTGGATTTTTTGTTCCTGAGTACCTTCATGTTTACTACTTTCTATACTTTTACATGCCATATATTCACAGACTATTAGGCACAGATCTTCGAGTGGTTTCCTACTGGGATTTTGTCTCACATCCTGCTTGGGTCATACTTTTGGGCCCAAAGAGATTATATTGTTGTAGGTATAGATAAGGGTTAGCACCCTTTGACTTTAGGTTCTTGATTATTGTGGATATGGAGAGCATGGGAACAAGATAAGGCTTCTGATGCTAAGGAGTTCATCTTCTTTCTTTTTCACTTTGGTTTAGAAGTGTTGTATTCCAGTATTGTGACTAGTTTGGCTATTTTCCCAGACATATATGTATCATGCATAATTTATATATATATATACTCGAGTTGTTTCCTTATTAAGTCTTCCGCTGTTGCTATTTCTTGGTATTTACTACTTCCGTTGTTGTATGTGTTTTTGTACTTCCACTGTGTACTATGCCAATTAGGGCATAGTTCCCCCACTATCACACCCATGTCCCTTGCTGCTAGTCGGAAGCCTCTGGCATTAGGCGAAATGCAATTGAGGCCATGTGACCAACCAGGTATGGGGCGCCTCTGGGCGGCTTCCAGAACCGGGATGTTACAAAGTGGCATAAAAGCATATAAAGATGATTCGAAAGAGGTTGGATGATGAATATTCTCCACAAAAGTCATATGATGGTCAGCGGAGACGACCTCTACAATTCGAGGTTGGGGATCAGGTTTTCCTGCCTGTCACACCGAGGTTCGGGCATATGAGGATTAGGAGACAGGGTAATCTTTCACCTAGGTATGTCAGACTGTTTGAGGTGTTAGAGAGAGTTGGGCCGGTTGCCTATCGGTTGAAGTTTCCTCAGAGGTACTGGTCTATTCCTGACTTTTTTCACGTTTCTCAGCTCTAACATTAATTTTCAAAGACATCTCATGTCCTTCAACCCAAGGAGGTTGAGCTTGATGTGGATGCATTGTTCTAGGAGCATCTGATCCGGATTGTTGATCGGTGTACAAAGGTTATCTGTGGCTGGTCTGTTCCTCTGGTATGAGTGCTATAGAAACACAGGCACATACGGTACGGGACATGGGAGAGGGAGGCCAATGTACGAGCTTAGTGGCCGGGGTTGTTCAGGTTTTCTTCTTCTACACCGCGCTAGGGAAATTCATGGATGAATTGCTTTAAGGGGGGATGTTTGTAAGAACCTGAATCTTTTTTTTCAGGTATGTTATCCTTTTCTTGTTGTTTTTGAGGAAAAGTGAAATATTTGGAAATTTTTAAAGTACATGACGTGTACTTTATAAGTACACGATGTTTACTGCGATGCCACTGGAGGTCGTGTGCTGGCCGTATCATGGTCACACACATGACCATGTATGGGTGACATAGAGGTCGCCAAAAGCGGTGTATGGAAAAGGCGAGTACACGTCGTGTACTTAAAAAGTACGCGCTGTGTAATTTCTTTAATTTCATTAAATGCACTGGGGTCGCGTTTAATCACCATAACGTCTCCTTTTAGGTCTCGTTCATCCGAGAGATCCCGATCAGCTGCGGATCATCGAAAAACCCACGAGAGATCATCCGTCCTTCGAATAGAACTCCGTTGATTGCGTTGGAATCACATCGATGAGCTCTCTCTTCTGCTAGAACCTCATTTAATTATTCCTTCAATTTTCCAAAATATCACGGGTTGAACGATTTGGACTTTTTTGTAGGTATTCAACATTCAAAGGAGAATCAAGCCCCGTGGTTCAAGTATATTGATCTCCTAACATCAAGGTTGGCAGTTTGTTCCTTTCTGAAGAAAGTATTAGAGTATTTTGTGTAAATTCCACCAATTCCCTTGAATGGGGTATTGCGTGTTTACTATTTTATCCATATTGATTTCCTGTTTTTCTTGTATGATATAGTAGAGGATTTTGATTGTGTTTTGTGCTCATTGTTAGGATTTGGAAGTGTTTTCCATGAATGTTCTTTCATGTCGGGACCACTGGCTCAAGTTACATTTTTGACTACTATTGTTTTCCCATGCTTAGTATTGTAGGATGTTGTGACTGTTGTTATTTCATGTTGGGACGATGTTGAATACTATCCAAGTAGTTTTTTAGGTAACTTTTCCGATACGCGTGCTATGGTTATTTGACTTACACAAGGATGTGAGAACCTAGTGTAGTAGACCACATGGAGAATGGATGTAAGGGCTTTTCCATAGTGTCTTTATAATACGATCTGAGACCACAGTGGGAATTAACATTGAGTGATTCCTCAAAGTGTCTGTAGTTCCTCGACACGGGCCATAGGGGGAATGGGATGTTGAGTGCTTCCCTAGAGCGCCATTTGTATGATATGAGACTATAAGGTGAATTGACGGTGAGTGCTTCCCCAGAGAGTCTATTCTTTAGCTGAACCCGAGTGGTGAGACTGTCTATGCCTCCTAGAGGGCTGTTAGTACTTGTCAGTTCGACCATAGGGGTCAGGCTATGAGAACTACCTAGAGGGTTACCTGTTTGTTCCACTTACATTTTTGTAAGTTATATGTTAGAAACTGTGGATTGTATGTTGTTGAGTACTTTCCAGTTTACTGATTTCTGTACTTTTACCTGCTATATATTCACTGACTGTTAGGCATAGATCTTCGGGTGGTTACCTACTGTTATTTTGTCTCGCACCCTGTTTGGGTCATTCTTCTGGTCCAAAACGGATTATATTGTTTCAGGTATAGATATGGTCAAGCACCCTTCGACTTCAGGTTCTTGATTGTTAGGGAGGTGGAGAGAATGCGACCAAGCTATGGATTGAGATGGTGAGGAGTTTATCTGATTTCTTTTTCACTTTGGTTTAGCAATATTTTATTCCAGCATTGTGACTTGTTTGCCTATTTTCCCAGACATATATGTATCATGAATCATTTATAAATATATCTGCTCTAGTTGTTTCCTTTATCAGTCTTACGCTGTTACTGTTGTTTGGTATTTACTGTTTCCACTGTTGTATCTATTTTTGTACATTTGATGTGTACTCTGCCAATGAGAAATTGTTTCCCCACTATCACACCCAAGGCCCTCACTGCTAGTAAGTAGCCTCTGGAGTTCAGAGAAATGTTCTTGTGGCCATGTGACTAACCAGGTACGGGGCGCCTCTGGGTGGCTTCCGGAACCAGGACGTTACATCAACATGTTCCTCTAGTTGAGTTCTCTTATAATAATAGTTTCCACTCAAGCATCCAAATTTCACCATATAAATCCCTTTATGGGAAAAGGTTAATAACACCGGCCTGTTGGGACGAGGTCGGTGAGTGTAAGCTGCTTAGACCAAAAATGGTCGAAGAAATGGTGGAGAAGCTGAAAACCATTCAGCAGCATATCAAGGCAGCCCAGAGTCGAAAATAGAGTTATGGAGACAACCATAGATGATACCTTGAGTTTAAAGATGGAGACATGGTATTTCTAAGCATATCTACATGGAAAATTGTCATGATTTTTCGAAAGAAAGGGATGTTAAGTCCAAGGTACATCAGCCCTTTCGAGATTCTTGATCATGTAGGGGTTGTGGCCTATCAACTATCACTTCCACCTACCATGAACAAAGTGCCTGATGTATTTCATGTATCCCTCTTAAATAAGTACATACCATACCCTTCACATGTACTCTCTTCAGAGGTGGTACATGTTGAGCAATGTATTGTTTTTAAACAAATCAAAATAATGTTTTTTAAAGGGGGAGATTATTTTAAATAATACTCTGTCTCTTTATGATGATTTTGATGCTCACAAATACCCTTAATTATTTACTAATTATTTCGTTGAGTATTTTGCAGGAATTTATTTTATATAACGAGATTTTATACTTCATTTATTCCGAGATCAATTTTAGCGTATTCTGGAATCCCTGTAGCGCGAGATCAATTTTAGCGCGTTCTGGAATCACTGTAGCGCGAGAACAATTTTAGCGCGTACTGGAATCACTGTTCATACCCTACGTTGATGAACGTAACGTATGGATGAAAAGTTTACTTTTTATGTTATTTTGAAATGTATGGTTAATGAACCTTACGTTGTTGAAAAGTATGGAAGAAGAACATTACGTTTGGAAGGAACCTTACGTTTTCGTTGTTGAAAAGTATGGAAGAGAAACCGTACGTTAGTTTTCAGTGTTGAGTTTGTTTCTCAAAAGTATGGATCATCAACCTTACTTTTATAATCAACCGTACGTTCTTTGGAGAGTTGAAGCAAGACAAAGTATCGATGATCAACCCTACGTTTGAATGCTGAAGAGAAAGTATGTACGTTCTGAACCTTACGTTCTGAACCTTACGTTTGTGAACCCTACGTTTGGAGCCACGTCATCAACCCTACGTTTGGCGTCGGGATATTTTTGACAGACGATATTTCCTTTTGAATTAGTCAATCAAGCGGATTATTAGGCGGATTTCGAGCTGATTCTTAAATATGACTTTGACTGAATCAGAGACGGTTTACAACGTATTAATGATTGATTTAAACGGAGCTTTTTATGCCGATTCTTCAGGGGAGTTACAACGGCTCTGTTATTTCATTTAATATCGCGAATCTAAAGGAGATTTTCATGGATCTATTTATGCGGAAGATTTTCTCAGATTTGAATATATGTTCTATCTTGGAAACTTCGGAGATATATATATACACGGGAAAGTGTGTGAAAGATAGAGTTATTAATCTTTTGACGAGCAAGAAAACAGAGACTGTGAAAAGGCGTTCTTTTCTGTGATCAAGAAGAAGTGTAAAATCCTTTTTACCGAAGGAAGATTTTGATAGCAGATTCACGTGTTCTACATCGACTACCTGTTTTGAATCTACTGCTGCTGAAGTTGTGAAGTTTCTGGTAATATCTATTGCAACTGGATCGACTCAGAACTGTTTTGATTACGGATCTTTATTTTCTGAAGACGACGATCTATCTACTGTCAATTGCATTCTGTTGCAATTGTGAAGAACAACTGGAGAAGTGTTTCTTTATCGAAACCTTTTTTTTTGAGTGATCAGCTTCTCGTTCTAAGCTGTGTGGGTTCGTGTTTGAACCAGGAAGGCTGTGTGTGCCTGAGTCTTGTAAAGGTGTCAACTGCCTGTACTCAGTTGTGGACGGGTCTGTGGAAACGAGGACCAGATAGTGAAAATCGCCAAGCTCGTGGATTTGAGCGTTGGTGGAGTGGACTAGGGGCCTTCTGTTCCCCGAACCACTATACATCCGTGTGTTCATGCTTTTACTTTTTCTGCTGCATATTTAATCGTGCAAAAGCATAGTGAACAGAATTTGTCCAAATTGAAGAGATTGTAATAATTTGAAAAAGACACAATTCACCCCCCTCTTGTGTATAATCCGTAGATTCAGATCCAACAATTGGTATCAGAGGAGGAGCTTCTTATTTCTAAAGTCCTATCAAGCTAGAAGTATTTAAAGATTATACATAGTGTATCATGGCTGATATGAGAGAGGGAATGTCAATGGTCAGAGCACCTTACTTTAATGGAGATAATTATGGCTGCTGGAAATCACGTATGATTATTTATCTGAAAAATCTTGGTTACAGAGTCTATTCAAAGATTCTGACTCCCTATGAAATTCCTGAAAATCCCGATACATGGAGTGCTGCTACAGAGGCTGAGTATGACATAAATTCAAAAGCTATGAATGCAATCATCTGTGGTCTAGGACCAGACGAATTTAACAGAGTATCTCAATGCCCGACTGCATATGAAATGTGGCAAACAATAGCTGTTGCTTATGAAGGAACAGATAATGTAAGACAGATGAGATATGCAACTGCTAAGTTAAAATTCGATACTTTCAGAATGATTGAAGGAGAGAGCATCACTCAGATGAATGGAAGATTGACAGAAATTGTCAATAATATAACAGCTCTAGGAGAACCAATCAAGCAGGCTGATCAAGCGTTGAAGGTACTGAGAGTACTTCCTACTCGATGGAATGGAATCTCTACAGCAATCAGACAATCAACTTCTGTTAAAGATCTAACTATGAGAGAACTGATTGGTACACTGATGATGTACGAAGCTGAAATGCAAGATGAGGTAAATGAGCATAAAGTCTACATAAAAAGGGAAAATACTGCTTTGAAAGTGACTTCTCAACAAAAGGATAGAAAGATGAAGAACAAAGAAGTGAGTGCTAAATCAGAAAGCTCTGATTCTTCAAATTCGGATGAAGAACTGGCACAGCTAGCCAGAAAATTCAGAAAGTTTTATAGTAAGAAGAAAGACTTCAAGAAATCCTTTAAAAAGGATAGCAAGGAAGTGAGATGTTATGAATGCAAAAAGATGGGACATATCAGACCAGATTGCCCAAAATTGAAAGATGCAAAGAAGAAGAAATTCTTCAAAAGAGATGATTATGAGCAGAAAGACAAAGAAAGCTATGAAAGCTACTTGGAGTGTTTCTGAAGACTCAAGTAATTCTTCTAAATCATGCTCAGAGAAGGAGGAAGCCAATTTAAAAGCAAATATGTGTTTCATGGCTGAAACTGATGAGGTACACTCATACTATTCCTCTGACTCAAATAATGAATCAAACTCTGAAACAAGCCTCTCAAATAAAAAACTTGCAGCTTACTGCAATATGCTTGAAGAAAGGTATGAATCATTATTTAATAAATATAAATCTATAAAGAACTTGTACAAAGATATTTCAGATGAGAGAAATACTTTGCTAAAACAACATAAGGAATTAATTGACAAATACAATTCTGCTGAATCAAATAAAATTAATTTTGAATCAAAAATAAAAACTCTACAGGATGAAGTAGAATCTTATAAAACGGCTGCATTAATTTTTACAAAAGGAGAAAACACCTTAAATGAGATACTTGGAAAAACTGTAATTAAAAAGGAAAGGTTTGGAATTGGAAGTAAAGGAGAAAAACCTAAGTTATACAAAAATTATTTTGTTCCTAGCACTAAACAGGTTATTTGTAACTACTGTGGAACAAGAGGTCATATAGCTAAAAACTGTTTTCTAAGACAACCTCAGATATGTGGAATTAAGAAAGCTTATATTTCCAACGATCTATATGATTCAATAAATTTTAAGAAAACAAAGCAAATCTGGATACCCAGATCACTGCTTGCTAACACTCCTGGACCCAACAAAATATGGGTACCAAAGCAATTTGTTTGAATGTCTTTGCAGGTAGCAGGTCACCAAAGAAAGAAAGAAATATGGTATATGGACAGTGGCTGCTCAAGACACATGAGTGGAACTTCAGCTAATTTCTCTTCTCTTACTCGAAAGGAAGGAGGAATTGTCACCTTTGGTGACAATGCCAAAGGAAAGATTATTGGTATTGGGACAGTTGGAGATCCAGAGACAGTCTCAATCAACAAAGTACTTTATGTACAAGGGTTAAAACACAATCTGATAAGTATCTCTCAACTCTGTGATGATGGATACACTGTTGATTTTACTAACAATAGTTGTACTGTTTCTAAAGATAAACTGTTTAAGTTTAGAGCACCCAGAACTGATAATGTTTATACTTTGGATTTGTATTCCTTGTGTAAACAACAAGTAAACTGCTTAACTGCTAATATAAGTGAATCCTGGATCTGGCATAGAAGACTTGGTCATTGCAATATATATGCTTTACATAAATTATCTAAGAAACATTTAGTTTCTGATTTGCCTAGTCTCAAATTTGAAAATGACAGATTCTGTGATGCATGTCAGCTTGGCAAGCAACACAAATCATCATTCAAATCTGTTAATAAAGTTTCTACAACTAAACCTCTAGAACTTATCCATATGGATTTGTTTGGACCTTCAAGAGTAGCAAGTTTAGCTGGTAAATTATATGTTTATGTATTAGTTGATGATTATTCTAGATTTACTTGGATTTTCTTTTTGAAATTTAAAAGTGAAGCTTTTAGTTTATTTGAAGGTTTTTGTAAATCTATTCAAAATGAAAAAGGTTTTAATATAATCTCATTGAGAAGTGATCATGGTGGAGAATTTGAGAACCAGGAATTTAGTTCCTTTTGCTCAAACATGGGTATTAAACACACCTTCTCTGCTCCAAGAACACCTCAACAAAATGGGATTGTAGAAAGAAGAAATAGAACTATTCAAGAAATGGCTAGAACTATGTTAAATGAATATAGCCTACCTATATATTTCTGGGCAGAAGCTGTTAATACAGCTTGTTATATAATGAATAGAATTTTAATAAGATCTATTTTGAAAAAGACACCCTATGAACTATGGAATAACAGAAAACCTAAAGTAAATTACTTTAAAGTTTTTGGATGCAAGGTTTACATCCTGAATACCAAAGATAATCTTGGTAAATTTGATCCAAAATCTGATAAAGGTATTTTCTTAGGATATTCTGCAACCTCCAAAGCTTATAGAGTCTATAATAAAAAGTCAAGGATTGTTGAAGAATCAGTTCATGTGAAATTTGATGAATCTGATCCTTTTGAGAAAAGGATAGAACAAATAGATGAACCTGATTCTAATGAAAACATGAGACCTGAGAATTTAAAGAATGATTTTGAAAATGATATAAAAGAAATTCAGTCCAGTTCAGAAGAACATGATACTGAAGAGCCTTTGAATGTAATGCCTAGACAGTCTAGAACCTCAAAAAATCACCCTTTAGAATCTGTGATAGGTGACTTAGAGACTGGTATTCAAACTAGAAGAAACTTTGGAAACATAGTTGAATTCTCTGCTTTCCTATCCCAACAAGAACCTAAGACCATAGAAGAAGCCTTAGATGATGAGAGCTGGGTAATAGCAATGCAAGATGAATTGAACCAGTTCAAGAGAAATAAGGTTTGGGAATTAGTTGAAAGACCACATGATTATCCAGTAATAGGAACTAAATTGGTCTTTAGGAATAAACAGGATGATCAAGGGATAATAACTAGAAATAAAGCAAGATTAGTAGCTAAAGGATATAATCAAGAAGAAGGAATAGATTATGATGAGACCTTTTCACCTGTAGCCAGGTTAGAAGCCATTAGAATCCTTTTAGCCTATGCATCTTATATGAATTTTAAATTATTTCAGATGGATGTTAAATCTGCCTTTTTAAATGGTTATTTAATGGAGGAAGTTTATGTTGAGCAACCTCCTGGTTTTGAAAATTCTCAAAAACCAGATTCTGTTTTCAAACTTACTAAAGCTCTTTATGGCCTTAAACAAGCACCAAGAGCTTGGTATGAAAGACTAAGTTCTTTTCTTTTGAAAAATGATTTTACTGTTGGACTAGCAGATCCAACACTCTTTAAGAAAACTGTGAAAAATAATGTTTTGTTGGTTCAAGTTTATGTTGATGATGTAATTTTTGGATCGACCAATAAAATTCTTTGTCATGAATTTTCAGAATTAATGCAAAAAGAATTTGAAATGAGTATGATGGGAGAATTAAATTTCTTTTTGGGTCTTCAAATATTTCAAAAAGATTTTGGAAATGTTTTAAATCAATGCAAATACATTACTGATTTACTTAAGAAATTTGGACTTGAAAACAGCAAGACATTTACAACTCCTATGTGTACTAATATAAAACTTGATTTGGATGAAACTGGAAAATCAGTGGACAACAAGTTATATAGAGGTATGATTGGTAGTTTGTTATATCTTACTGCTAGTAGACCAGATATAATGTATTCAGTATGTCTTTGTGCTCGATTTCAATCAAATCCCAAAGAATCTCATTTAACTGCTGTTAAACGAATTTTTAGATATTTAAAAGGTACTATTTATCAATCTCTGCTTTATCCAAAAACCTCTGATTTTAATTTAATTTCATATTCAGATGCTGACTTTGGAAGCTGTAGATTAGATAGGAAGAGTACTTCAGGAACATGTCACTTTTTAGGAAAGTCTTTAGTATCATGGTCTAGTAAGAAACAACACTCAGTTGCCCTGTCAACAGCCGAGGCAGAATATGTGTCTGCAGGTAGTTGCTGTGCACAAGTGTTGTGGATGAAAAACACTCTTATGGACTTTGGATTAAATTTCAATAATACGCCTATTTTATGTGATAATACTAGTGCAATTAATATTTCAAAAAATCCTATTAGTCATTCTAGAACTAAGCACATTGATATAAGACATCACTTTTTAAGAGATCATGTGTTAAAAAAGGATATATTTTTAGAATTCGTAAATACAGAAAATCAATTAGCAGATATTTTTACTAAACCACTTCCCACGGCAAGGTTTGAATTTATTAAGGGGGAGTTAGGTTTATTTAATTTTAAATAGTTTTTTTTTCTCTCTTTTTCTTATTCTGTTTTCGAATTCTGTTTAATTTTTTGTTTCCCGCTATAAGTAATTTTATTTTGTTTTAAATAAAAGTAATGATTAGTGATTACACGGGAATCAAGGCTGTCAGAACCGTTTCACCTTCTAAATTGTTTTCACCTTTTTCGGAAACCCTTTCGAAAACCTAAAACCGCACATCTGCTCCAAAACCCTTTTCTGAATCTTCAAACCCTAAACTTACGAACCTTCAGAAATCGTTGTTGAAATGGCAAAGACTAAGCGTCCAGATGAAGCCGAGAGCAGTGCTGCAAAGAAATCTAAAGTAGTTGGTCGGAAAATACTGCAAGGTAAAGTCATCGATTTAGAATGGCTGTTTGAAACTAATTTACTGTTGAAGCAAGCGCTATCGTTTCAAAGCCTTGAGCAAGCTTTTAATAGTGAAAATTATGAGTTTCTTTATGAGGCAGAAATGAGACATTTCTTTAGAACTGTTCAGTTTAGCCTTGGAGATACGGAGGACAGTTTGTTGGCTCAAATAGAGGATAAGGACTTTTCCATATCATCTGTAGAGATAAGTCAAATTCTTAACTGCCCTCATGAAGGAGTTTTTCATTTCGATTTACGGAATATTGGAGATTCTGTACATAAGTCTGAAGACATTATGTCTTTTCTGTTTGGAACCAAAGTGATAAAGAAGATGTTTATTAAAGATTTGGAGCCTGATCAGAAAATCTTAGTAAAGTTTGTTCAGACTGGTTTAGCACCAAGGATGGCTGAGATGGAGAAAATTCTGTACCCTGACATGTATATAATGTATCTTTTGATGAGTGATATTAAGTTTAATTTTCCTCGATTTATGATAATATATCTGAGATACTGCTGTCAGAGTGAAGCAAGAATGACCTTTTTCCCATATGGAAGGTTCATTTCTTTGTTTTTATTTAAAAGAGGAATGATCAGATTGGTAAGTGCTGGGGTGAAATGTCACCACAGTAATGTTTTTAATGCTGGAACTTTGAGGAAAGTGGGATATTTCTGGAGCACAATTAAAGGAAAACTCTTACCTGTTGGATCTGAGGAAGACTCGGAGAGTGCTCAGGCTCAACCGGCTAAGTCCAAAGAGGGACAAGCAGAATCAAGGATTAGTACAGTGGCAAGGAGAATTCGCTTTGAGATGGAGGAAGTTGAGGAAGAGAGAAGTCAGGAAGGACTTCAATCTAGAAGGAAGAGGTCAATTGATGAAGAAATTATCTCTCCTGTCTTGAAATCTTCTGAACCTGTAATTTCTTATTCATTTGTGAGAGAAGCTGTTGTGGAGAGGACTGCACCGATAGAGGAACCAGTAGCTCAACCGGAAATTCAGCTAGAACCTCAAACTGCTTCTGTGGCTGTTGAAGAAGCAATTCCACAAGAACAACTTATGGAGGCAGTGCCTGGTGAAGAAGTGGCCCGACCTCAAGAAGTTCATGAAAATATTGTTCTTGATCATTCAGTAGAAGTCAGAGAGACTACTGTTCGTGATGAACATACTTCTGAAGCTAATACAGAAGTACTTCAGGAAGAATTTTCAGTGGAAGAATTTCAGGCTTCAAAAGCTAGTTCAGTGGATCAACCTTGTCAGGACAAGGACAAAGAACAATCAGATGCAGATTCTTTACCACTTGCCTTGCCTCATCAAACTATTTCTGAACATGAGAATAGAGCACAGGGTGCCCCTGATTTGAGAAAAGAAAAAGTTGTTGAGTTGTACAAGCGTATCTCTCAGTTGGAATCTGAGAATGATAGTCTCAGAAATTCTCTGAACTTAGAGCAGGTGAAGTTTCAGAAGCTGAAAGAATGTACTGTTTCAAGACAGGAAGTAGATTTGTTTAAAACTGATATGTTGCATGCTGTTGATCAGTTGAAATCAGAGATGGTAACGAAAGATGATTTGTCTGAGATGAAAATTTACATGGAGAATAAATTTGAATCTGTTGCAAATAGTGCTGTGAGTGGATCAGGTTCTTCACCTGATTTGATTCGAAGATTTCAAGCAATTACTGGAGCACTGAGCAATATGAGTGACAGATTACACGATCTTCAGTGTAATAGTGCCCCTTTGTTAGTTTTGCTAGATAATCAGAAATTTTTGGTAGATCAGTTGACATCTGGAGAGCAACCGATTAGGATTCTTTTGAATCAGTTATCAGAAAAGATGGCTCTTTTTGTTGAAAAAGAAGAAAGAATGCATGAGTTTTTTAGAGTTAATTTGATTGAAGATATTCATATGACTCAGGAGAATAGGGATCTTATCATCAAGTTAGGAGATGGGATGATGAAGAGGCTTCGAGAACAGTTTACAGAGATCAAGATCGCAATTCAAAGGAGATAGACACCTTTTTCCCTGTCTTATCCCTAAACCTTGATTCCTCTGTATATCACTGTCGTAGCTTGTGAATAAAAATTCTTTTCTTATCTTTTTTGTTTTATTATTTATTGATTTATGATTAAGTTAGCCAGTATAAGAAATTCACTTATTCATACCCAGTTAATTATAGCATTTACTTATAGTTCAGTGCAATATTGAATGTGTTCAAATCCTTAATTTTTCATTCTTTTTGATATCACAAAAAGGGGGAGAATTTGGATAAACACAACATTTAAATTCATTCGTTTCCTATGAAGAAATTTGGATATATAGGAGCATTTGGATATATACGACATTTATCTTTTATCTATTTGAAAATTTATTTTTATGGGAGAGTTATGGGGGAGAAATTTTATAGTTAAATATTGTTTTAATCCTTTCAAAATTCTAAAATTTTATAAAACTTTTTTTTTCAATCAAGATTGCAATTAAATTAGTTCTATTATTTTATGGGTTTTGTGATCATCAAAAAGGGGGAGATTGTTGAGCAATGTATTGTTTTTAAACAAATCAAAATAATGTTTTTTAAAGGGGGAGATTATTTTAAATAATACTCTGTCTCTTTATGATGATTTTGATGCTCACAAATACCCTTAATTATTTACTAATTATTTCGTTGAGTATTTTGCAGGAATTTATTTTATATAACGAGATTTTATACTTCATTTATTCCGAGATCAATTTTAGCGTATTCTGGAATCACTGTAGCGCGAGATCAATTTTAGCGCGTTCTGGAATCACTGTAGCGCGAGATCAATTTTAGAGCGTACTGGAATCACTGTTCATACCCTACGTTGATGAACGTAACGTATGGATGAAAAGTTTACTTTTTATGTTATTTTGAAACGTATGGTTAATGAACCTTACGTTGTTGAAAAGTATGGAAGAAGAACATTACGTTTGGAAGGAACCTTAAATTTTCGTTGTTGAAAAGTATGGAAGAGAAACCGTACGTTAGTTTTCAGTGTTGAGTTTGTTTCTCAAAAGTATGGATCATCAACCTTACTTTTATAATCAACCGTACGTTCTTTGGAGAGTTGAAGCAAGACAAAGTATGGATGATCAACCCTACGTTTGAATGCTGAAGAGAAAGTATGTACGTTCTGAACCTTACGTTCTGAACCTTACGTTTGTGAACCCTACGTTTGGAGCCACGTCATCAACCCTACGTTTGGCGTCGGGATATTTTTGACAGACGATATTTCCTTTTGAATTAGTCAATCAAGCGGATTATTAGGCGGATTTCGAGCTGATTCTTAAATATGACTTTGACTGAATCAGAGACGGTTTACAACGGATTAATGATTGATTTAAACGGAGCTTTTTATGCCGATTCTTCAGGGGAGTTACAACGGCTCTGTTATTTCATTTAATATCGCGAATCTAAAGGAGATTTTCATGGATCTATTTATGCGGAAGATTTTCTCAGATTTGAATATATGTTCTATCTTTGAAACTTCGGAGATATATATATACACGGGAAAGTGTGTGAAATATAGAGTTATTAATCTTTTGACGAGCAAGAAAACAGAGACTGTGAAAAGGCGTTCTTTTCTGTGATCAAGAAGAAGTGTAAAATCCTTTTTACCGAAGGAAGATTTTGATAGCAGATTCACGTGTTCTACATCGACTACCTGTTGTGAATCTACTACTGCTGAAGTTGTGAAGTTTCTGGTAATATCTATTGCAACTGGATCGACTCAGAACTGTTTTGATTACGGATCTTTATTTTCTGAAGACGACGATCTATCTACTGTCAATTGCATTCTGTTGCAATTGTGAAGAACAACTGGAGAAGTGTTTCTTTATCGAAACCTTTTTTTTTGAGTGATCAGCTTCTCGTTCTAAGCTGTGTGGGTTCGTGTTTGAACCAGGAAGGATGTGTGTGCCTGAGTCTTGTAAAGGTGTCAACTGCCTGTACTCAGTTGTGGACGGGTCTGTGGAAACGAGGACCAGATAGTGAAAATCGCCAAGCTCGTGGATTTGAGCGTTGGTGGAGTGGACTAGGGGCCTTCTGTTCCCCGAACCACTATACATCCGTGTGTTCATGCTTTTACTTTTTCCGCTGCATATTTAATCGTGCAAAAGCATAGTGAACAGAATTTGTCCAAATTGAAGAGATTGTAATAATTTGAAAAAGACACAATTCACCCCCCTCTTGTGTATAATCCGTAGATTCAGATCCAACAGTACAGTTAGAGGATGATCTTTTTTATAAGGAGCAACCAGTGAAGATCATAGAAAATAGAGAAAAAATTCTATGAAATAAGACAATTCCCCTCATCAAGGTGTTTTGGTGAAACCACAAGTTTGAAGAAGTGACATGAGAATCAGAGGAAATGATGAGGCAGAGTTACCCGAATCTGTTTTAGTGTGGGAAAAGGAAATTTTGAGGGTGAAATTTCTCAATGGGGGAATATTGTAACGAGCCAAACGTTCATTAATGGAAATCCATCTTGATCTAATTACATGTACCTTTATGTAAAATGTTTATATAAAATTTCAACTTATTTGGTTTTATGATTATGGATTTTAAAATACTGTTACGAACTATGACCATTGCTAATATGGCCATTGAATAGTGATCACACGATTAGTATAAATATAGGTCTTTAACGAATGCAATTTACTTAGAAAAAGGAAGTGATGGACTCATCTAGTAGACGTGCCCCATATGAAGCCCATTTGTCAGAGCTCAAACAAGAGGTGGCGTCAATGGCCTCCACTCTTGACCAAGACCAAGCTGAGATTCAATAGGTGAAGCTCGAGTGGGATCGCCTACGAGAGAAGTGGAAATTAATAGGGATTATCACCCGAGCAATGTTATCCGAGCCACCCCAAGAGTCTATCATCATCACACACCTTACACTTTGGTCTTATGCGGGTGTTATAAGGGGTTATGTAACAATACCTTAGAACTATAGTAATTTACATTATTTTTTGTATATAATAATGAATATACTTTCATTCTATTATTGTTACCTTGTAAATAGTTTTTAAAGGTCAAATAATATTTTTAGTTAATATTCAACTACGAAATCTATTTTGATGAATTAATGGATTTTTGTATTAAATAAAATTTTAATAAAATATTATTAAAATTATTAAATTATTTTTTATTGAATATAGATGATCATATAATTTTATGAATTCAATTGTAATTTTTATTATGTTTCGAAAGCTATTTTTTTCAAAACTTTTGAATTTTTTATAAATGTCCATTTTATATTAAAATTAAATATTAACATATTTAGAAAATTATTAAGATAAAATAAATTTTATTTCTGGAATCATGACGTAAAAATTATCCAATGGTGAATTTTTCATAATTTTATGAGAGTCAATTTTTTGGGTAAAAATTAAATACCAATTTAATATATTATGTTTTTAATTACATCATAATGACCCATTAGTGATGTAATGAAATACTATAAGCTTTATGTTCGGCCAATATATGTTTTACCATTAATATAATGTTGTTTTGGGTTTGTTTGACTTATTTTACAAAGCATTAATGGAGCATTCAATTCTTATTAAACATCTTGTCTTTTTAAATTGTTTTCCTTGGGAGTGTGACTCACCTCCACATAAGCAACCCCATTATATTAGGAATTTATGCCTTTTTCCTTATAAATTATTTTTTTTCCACTTCCCTTTGAAGAAAACATGGGCCAAAACCATGGGATGATTTGTGGTTTGGATTAGTTTGAAATGAGGTGTCCCGATCCTATATAATAAAGAATTCCCTCACCTTTCCTATATAAACCCATTGAAGATCGCACTTTATCCTCACTAAAATACTTTGTAGTTCATCCAAACTTCTTCCCTCCTCTATATATAATCCTCCCAAGGTTCCCCAAGCTCCCAATATGACTCTCTCAAGCCTCTCTCACACCTTTGGAAGGACACATCCAAGTAAGGGTTTTACATCATTTCCCATTTTTGTCCAATGTTCTTTAAATTTTTATGCCCTTTTAATTTCAATTATAAATGTTGGGGTATGCTTTTTCACCTCCACCATTATTCCCTATTTATGTTTTAATGATGGAATACCCATTTCTATCTCATTAATTTCCTCCCATGTACACTCGTTACTATGCCGAAATTCCGAGAAGAATTTATCTCTCCTCTTTTATATTCAAGAAATTATTTTGTATCATGACTCTAAATTCCACTAAAATTATTCAAACATGTATCTATATGACCCCCCTTAATGTCTATTTAATTTACAAATGATGACACACCCCTTTCTCTCTCATAAACCATTTTTATGAATTCTTACGTCACGCCATTACGCTGCTGAAATTGCACGATTTTCCAAGCCAATGTCATTGTCTAATGAATACCATGATCATTTCATTATCAAGGTAATTCACAATTATGCACATTTACATATTTATTATAAAGTTTAATGTATTAATTCCATATTCCTTTATCGTTTAATAAATAATTATGTTTTATTAATCCATGTTATATGATCCATGTGGCACACTTATTCATGAAATGAAATGATTAAGAAGGGTGCACCCTTATAGTCCACCAATTCATTGGGTTAAGTATAGTGTCATGATACGTCATGTGCAATGGGTGTTTACACATGATAATTAGTGTGCAATGAGGTTTTACTCATTCTTAATTTGCAATGAGGATTTACTCATGCTCCATTTTCAATGAGCCTTGGCTCAAGCTAATTCCATATTAAGTGTTGTTTCCAAATTTCCATGTTTTGATTATCATGCTTTATCATGACTTTATGTTTATTTTTCTCTTGATCTATAATGATACCACTATTTTCTAACATTTATTTTATTCTTCATGTTACCCAATGTTTATTCCCTTACTAGGATTTATAGCTCACCCTTTTCTTATGCATGTCCTTAGATTATCCCATGCAACGCTATGTACGAGGGAATGTAGTGGTCATGTAAACGAAGTTTTCAATAAAGATGTTGTATTTCATGTTTTAAGTTGTTATGTAATGATATTAATCCCCAAAAAAACATGACCTCTCGATCTTACACTTTGTATCAAGTGATGGTTTTATGTAATAAATCAGGTTTAAGTTTGTAATAAAAGCAGGGTTGTCAGAGTTGTTGAGATGTGTGGATGTTACAATATATTTCATAATGAATCATTGTGATCTACCAATATAATCTATTATTAAAATGAAACTACATGGTTGTTATTTTGTTGATATTATTTGAATCCGTGGTTATACACTCCGGATTTCTATAATTGGTATGCCCACATAGCCTTAGATATGTTTGATTAAAGTCTATTTTCGAAGTGAATATTGGGGTATAATAATTCCCATAAGTTTCTCAATATAAAATTAATATCTTAATATGATAAAATAAATATGGTTTCTATAGAAATTAAATAAGTATATAAGACCCCATTGTCCATTTACATTTGATTTTCAATAAATGGGATAATGAAATAAGAACACATATTGATATTCCAAATGTGTGGTGGTATTGATAATGAACACCAAAGGGGAGACTGTAATGCCTAAAGAATTTGATTTCGTTTTCTATAAATTTGTCAATATATGTTATTTCACGAATTAGTAAATCATAGAGTATTTTAATTGATTTTATTCTTGATCAGAAAACCATGAAAATAACCTAATATGGTGACTTAGGGTTGTAGACAAGATGTTATTTTCTGTAAATATTAATGAAAATTAAGATACTCTATACAAATTAAGTATTTATAATATGTTGATTGATGTGATGATCCTCAAGGAATCCAAAGTGATGTTTTATTGATGTTATGATATGACCAATTTGGAAATACACTACAATTAGTTGATAAGACATGGAATTAATGAGCTACTATATTGAAACCCATAGGTTTCAACTATGCTCTGTGACCATTAATTAGAGTTATATAAACGTCATATAATTTTTTCATGTACATCATGAAATTTATATAAAAATATAATATATCCTATTTTTCTTAATCATGAATGTGTTTTATAAGCATTTCATATTGTTTCATATCCATGATCTTCATTGAAATAATTCAAAAAATATCTATGATTTAGATGCTATGTAAAGTTGAAATAGTGGTTGATCTAGACATATTCATGTGGTCTATCCATATAATGGATTCATGGACTATATATCATGATAATATATGTGGAACACGATTCAATCAGAGGTCAAAATAAGAAGAGTTTGTTGCTTATATAAAAGATACATGTTTTCCTACATGTTTAGGTTTTCACATAATTAAATATAGCATATTTTGATGATGGTGATATTAAATTTATTTATTATGGTATAAAATAATAAATCCATAGTTTATATGATATTCAAAATACTATTTTGTGTGGGTATTTATATGAATTTAAATGTCTTTAAGAAGAAACAAATATCCTTCTATTAATGATCATGGTGTTTTCAAAACTCGAATATTTGATCCTTAATGTTGATATTTAACAAAAATATTCATGAAATTATTATTTTGAATATAAAAGGAACCTATAGGTGTCTGAAGAATTCATTTGATCATTGAAACATTTAGGTGCCTGAAGAATTATTATTAATGAGATAGGTGTAAAATCTAAGAGCTATTGAAGAAACATGAGATTTGATTTGAAACTATGTAATCATAAAGGATGAGGAATATCCAAATGGCTCATGATCTAGATGAACTATAAATACCATAAGTGATATTTATGTTCATTAGGGATAATATGTATATACATAAAAATCCATAGGGTAGTAGAAGAGGATTAAAATCTATTAGTATAGATAACATTAGGAGAAATCAGAAGGTTGTTCCATAATATATAAACCATGAGATGTTTTTTATATATTCTTTTGGACTCTATAAGAGTTGAATAGAACAATAACCTCTAACTTGAAAACTATTATTGATGATATTATACATCTGTGTTGTGTTGTATAGCCAAAATTTCATGGTGTGGTCGTTTTTGTAAAACATGTAAACACTACATGGTTATATATTTATTTCAAATACACCACACTAAGTTATGTCTATGAGAAAAAATTGAGAAGATTTATAACCATAAAAATATCAAGTGGTTGAGTTAATAGTGAAATATTCTAAAAAAAGAGATAACTGATTGAACTTCTCCCCCACTAAATGATCTAATCAGATAATGGAAAAACAATATGATCTTATATGATAATACTTAATTCTAATAAATGCATGTTGAGTAAATGTTTTATGAGAATTTATATAATAAGATAAAATCTTAAGAAGATATTTATCTTAGTCATATCCTCTATTTAACTCAAATGTTCTAGTGGGTTCTGATTACAAGAAAAATCATTCATAAGTTTCAAGATACTTTTACAAATTCTTTATACCCTTATATGTATGATTCTATTTTGTTATACTTAGGGATATCATTTAAATACATTGAAATATATAGTAATGTGGGATTAGTAAAAAATAATAGATAGGTATGAATTACAGTTATGCTTATGTATTTAAATTAAAATATACTTATTTAGATCATTCAACTTAGTTTTAGTAATTTATCTATTTCTTTAGGATAAATATTCTCCCCATTTAAACCCAACACGTAGAAAATTTCATTTTTGAGTTGGTTGATTCACTAGATATGAAAAAAACTGAGGTTGTGATGTATTAATAGTGTTTATAGAATTTTTTATATATTCAAATAGTTATTTATCTATCTAGATCTAATATAAATTTTATCAATGGTTTTCCAAAGTTAGAATCACTAATGATGTTGTCGATCTAAAATCATGAAAAGATTGAATGGGATATGAAATTTCACGAATAATGTTTTGATTAGAATAAATGTATAACTATAGATACATTTTATGTAGAGAACCGAATCTTAACGTATATAGACATTACATTACTTTTGCGGAATACTTAGTACATAACAAAAACACACACACAAGGACCGTAATAGTTTAGAGCCTTTGGAAACTCGGAATATAATCTTCTAATCGTGGTGAAAGATCTTCAACATCTCCCACAAAGATATTCTTTTTAAAAAAAAACCTAAATTCTTTCTTTATAACCTGGGGAAAAGAAAACATAAAAGGGTGATCTCAAATGCTCAGTAAGGGTAAAAAAAAGAAATATCAATCACATCATATTCATAAGAACATATCTTTTGGAAATCCTAACCTTCAAAAGAGATCATAATTTTATAACATGGGATAAATCATAGCAGTGAAATGTAATCCCAATAATCATAACATAAAACATGAAACTTTGTGGAATACACACATAATCATAGAGAATCATTTCTTATTAGTCAAGACTCATTTCCAAGACTATCTTAGTGGACAAAGTCCCTTTCTGAACCGAGCTCACTCCTCGTTTCAGTCTTGTTTCACTGAACTGGTATAACCTACCATTCCAGCCATGTCTATCTCATGAGATATAAAATCATTACCCAATGCATTGGAGGGAGATATAGGTCCCACCCATCTCATAATGATACCATTCTTATGTGTGCCACAAAATCATAAATCATACATCATTGCATAACCCATGTAATAAAAATGGGAATCTTAAACATCATGACATCATAAAACAATTCATATAAGATAAAGGAATTCATAAAAATATTTCCATCACAGTATAATCATATCAATGTAATAATAGGAATATAAATAGAACCCTATATTATCTTAGATTTAAAATAATTTTTATAAAACACTTGAAATCCATTCTTGAGGAAAATATCCTTTAAAATTCAAAAACATCTTCCTTTCTTAACATGTCATACAATTTTAAACTAAAAGAAGTTGATTAAAAATAAACTTGAAAACATGTAAAGGAATCTTCTTGGAAATAATGTTTTAAAAATCCATTCATGTCGTATAAGTTAAAAAAACATTCTTCTCGTACTTTTTTTAGAAAAGTCAAATAGTACCTCGTATGAAAAAAGACAAAAGATTCCATTCATATCTTTTACTAAAACTCACCAAAGGGTAAAATAGGTATTAAATAATTATAGGTGGATGGAAATAATATTACATATTGAGGGAACATGAATGTGGATGATAAAATACACCTCAGTAAATACCAAAGTATAAGCAATCTCAGATAAAAAGGAGATTGTGATATTTCCCTTACCTTAGTTCTGATTTGCTTCATAAGTGTCCGAACCTCCTCTTCTTTGATACACCACTTTGAAACCTCCTCTTAGGGAAATATGATTGTTCTTTAAGGTATACCATAACCTCTAGGATGCTTCTAGGGAAGTGGAGAAGATAATTTTGTAGGGGTTGGCCGAGCATGAAGGCTCAAATTGGTGTGAGGAGGAGAGGGAGGAGGTGCCCTTTTATAAGGGAGGAGAGGGGCACCTTTCGAATTATTAAAAATATTAATTTATAATAAATCTAACCCCACTTAAAAACCTCAAAAAATGACTCATATTATAAGATTAGATGAGATAGGGTTGTAATCTAATCAACCAATAACATTTAGACATGTCTGGATCTTATTTTAAACCATATCATTTTGATTTATCTGTTTAAGTTTATTTGTTGTAATAAAATTCTAAATTTTAAATTATAACAAATAATTACTTATATGTTGTGAATTTTCCATAATTTTTTACTTCATGACATTATAGACCATATAAATTTAAATTTATAAATTTTAAATATTTTTTTGATTTTTAAACAATTTTATAATATGTTATTTTAATAGTGTCAATTTTGACACTATTCATTTATTTGAATTTAAATAAAATATATACAGAAGATATGTTCGAAATAAAAGCTTTAATAGATTAATAAAAGGTCATATGTATCTATAAAATTAGTGGATCACATTAAATAGTTCATATAATATTTATTTTATTATTTTTAAACCCATTTATTTGGTTTATCTCTTAATAAAATAATTACTACAACATTTTTGTATAATTATTTAATATACTGATTTGTTGCATAAAAATTTAAAATAAAATACTATGATGAAGATAAATCTATTAACTTTTACAATAATACTTTTACTCAAATTTATCATCTTAAAATCACAATATTTATATTGTTATATTTATTAAATTATGAAGGTGACAACTTTGGCATCATTTAAAATAATATAAGTTTCAAAATTGCTTGTATAAGACTCCAAATGGTCAAATATTAGACCATTGGATGATTATAGTTTAAATTTACATGACCAATAAGTTTTGGTCAGGGTTTTGTGCCTTTTATGGTCACTATTAGTTTAATAAAAACTATATTCTTGATTTTTCACTAGATAAATAATTTCTGCATCACTATTGTGTCACAATTAATGATAATTATTTAATCCCAAAAAATTATAAATAAATTTTCATGATGTAGATAATTTTTTTAGATTTCTGTAGACTATTAATTTTTTATGATTCATGAAGTTTATCATTAACTTAAAATTATTATACTTATAGTATTTAAGAGAGTGACATGTTTTCACTTTCTTTGGTTTTAATAATAATTAAATTATTTTCATGGTCAAAAGTCCATAAAATGAGTCTAATCCGACCCTTAGTTGATATGGGTTTACTTTTATCCATCCAATAGAATTTTGGCATGTGTTAGGGTAATTTTATAATATTATATTTACCCTTAATTACCCGATCTACCTTTATCTATGGTAAATAAAATTTACCATAGTTACTATTCATAATTCCCAAAAATAAAAAGTAGCTTATTAATGTAATTTGGACCCACTTATTCCAAATATGGAATCAATTTTTCCAAATTCAATACACAGAAGTGGCAGAAATTAAATTAAAATTAATCCCGTTGTCGAAAGAAAACGGGTTTTTTCCATAAAACATTGCAAAAGATTGAAATGATTTAACCTACGAATTCAAGGTAAAATCAATGCTAATGACATACATTATATTAAATGGTAAAAATATATTCTATTTGTACTTTAAAACCAATAAATATTATAATTTAACCACATAAGATATTACGATGAAAAAAGTTGTTTTTAATTAAAATATAGCGTGTTTTTACTATTCATTAAAATATGAAAGTCATCAGAATAAAATGAAAAAATTTATCCAAAGTAAATTTTTATTTCGTGATTCCAAAGAATAATTTTATTTTGTCAAATGGAACTTATAAAAATGTCAAAAACAGGATTTAAAGTGGGTGCAACATCAAAAGGTGGCAAAACTGCATTTTTCGAAAAATACTTATTTTACCCGAAAAATTTATTTTGCTCCTATAAAATGTTCTAGAAAATGTGTAAGATGAATAATAATGTTATAAAATTCAAAATTTAGTTAATACTATTCATAACGGCCAGTTCATAATAATATTATAATAATATATCGTTGTTTAGTAACACCCGGTATTGCGTACAACACACGCTATCGAGGAAGGTCGTGATTGCGTGTAATGCAAGCCAAATCAGGGTTGCGTATTGTGCAAGAATCCTTTGTTGTTTCGTATAACAGAATCCAACCATATTTCATTTACGCAATGAATATATATATATATATACTCAATGTTGCGTAGAATAACTATTATCAAAATGATGTGTAACACGATCCAAGAATAGTGTTGCGTATACAGCAAGCTAAAATGGTGTTGCGTATAGCGCAAGGTAATCTTGGTGTAGCATACAACACAAGACATTAATAGAATATTTTTCATAAAATCTCGGGGTGTTACACTCTACCCCCCTTAAAATGAATTTCGCCGTCAAAATTTTTTGGGGTTATAAATGGTTTACTACTCGAAAGTTTGTTTAATAGAAACCCACATTGTAAAAAGGAATACCAAAACATGGCTTTTAAAAACTAAAGTATGAAATGTAACGGTTAACCAAATTAACTCATCACGGGGTTTCCACGTAGGAGAACATAGGTGAAAATATGGATATGGAAGAAAAATCTAACCATCAAGTTCTGATGGAGAGTGGTAGAGAACATGGCTATGAAAAATCCAACAATCACAAAGATATTGATTTGTGATGATCTAAGGTACCATCTGATTAATCGGATATAAGGGAACTAGGACAACGTTTTTGGTTTTCAAGATCATTTCCCTAATGTTAATGAATTAAAAGAAATACTTGCATGATTTTGGTACAATCTCACTGTTGTTCATGAATTGAACAATTTCCACTTCATCCCATAAAGAAATGAAGTTGAATTTGTTATTCGTGATGTGTTAGCAGATCATGTGATAGAATGATGGGTCATTCCATCTCTTTCAAACAAAAGGATAGAAAAAGTTATAAGTCCATCTTATGGTTAGATTAATCGTATATGGTTCCAAAAATGAACTTATACTTCATATATCATACCGCTTAATAAAATAAAACTAGTTTCTACTAACCAGGGACTTCCTATAGGCCAGTGGTAGGCGATAAAGTCTAGTCGCACTTCGGTTGTGGGTTCGATTCCCACATCCTTGTCCGACGCAATGGGTTGTCGCCCATCCTGTAGGTTGTCCTTTTTCTAAAACTACATTACTAAAACATCCCATCAATAATATCGAAAAAAGTTCTATCCTTAAACAATATTAACTTATGTCCAACACAATCATTTCCAATCTTTAGGCTTATCCAAAATACTGATGTCTAATCTCATATTATAGTGAAAATGATTACCAAAGAGTTCATATAACAAGCATGTTAATACCATCGTTGATCCCCGTATATCATGAGATATGTCTTGTTGGTCGCATTCCAAACATTCGAAGGCCTTAATCATGTATTGTCTTGAAAAATGAATACCCATTGAACCTTAGTGAAAGCATTAATGCAGTTAAAAGTTAACACTTTCCACATACCAATATCCTCAAAATTCTATATACTCAAACCATGATATCACTTAGTTCTTATATCAATCATGAGCTCATGAATACAATCAAACATCTCATTATCTTCTTATTTCTTCATTATGCGCATATCATCTACTTTACAAAAATATCTGAATAACATTCCATGGTTACTGGTACCATTCAACATATACATTCAAATACATTTAGGAAAAACAATATTGTAACAATCCATAGATGATTCTTTACTCCATAGTACCATTAACTATACAACATAACTCTCGATAAACAGACAATCATTCCACTACCTTCTAAAACAACCGACTGAGCTTCAACACTTCTTTCAGCTCATATATCATTTGTAGTCTCCTCATCATCATCCACATAAATACTACCCATATGACCATGCTGATTCTCTTCATGAGATTTTCCATTGGGGCATTGGTTTTCATAATGCTCGTACATTCCACATTTAAAACATCTAATCATTTTTGATGTCGTAGAAATAACATTATCCTTGTCCATGGTGTTAACTGAACCTTTTCCTTTGCACTTACTGGATTTGTGTCCTTCTTTTCCACACCCAAAGCATCTTCCAGTTCCTTTGAAACAATCTCCCTGATGCCTCTTCCCACATGATTTACATGAGGTAAATTGAGCTTTCTTTCCTCTATGATCATTGTGAAACTCCATCTTTCTCTTATTATCTGAGTCGGGAAACTTACCAAAGTTGAGATTATTGATCATATTATGAGATTGCTGATTAGGCATAATAACGATGTTTGGACTTCCAGATCCCATTTCATTTGCTTTTTCATGAATAAAATCATTCCATTGTCCGTCATATCCTCCATTACCATGAATCTTCCTGTTTCCAGCCATTTTCTAATACCCAAAAAGAATAGTGTGAGAGGCAAAAATCAAGCTAGGGAAAACAACATAGTAATGGGGGAGCACCCTCAATATCTAACATCTTAGGTTAAATTCTAATATCGTTACCGTAGTTCTAGGACTATATACTATACGTATTCTTATCCTTTGGTACATCTTTAGACATATCTTAGAAATATCTCTAGGGATCTCACTAACGTTTTCGCATCCTAGTTTCCAAAGGTTGACAAAACCTTTCCTCTGATACCAACTGTAGAGAACTGAAGCTTAAGGTATATAGACATTACATTACTTTTGCGGAATACTTAGTACATAACAAAAACACACACACACAGACCGTAATAGTTTAGTGTCTTTGGAAACTCGGAATATAATCTTCTAATCGTGGTGATAGATCTTCGACATCTCTCATAAAGATCTTCTTTTTTTTTAAACCTAAATCCTTTCTTTATAACCTGGGGAAATGAAAACATAAAAGGGTTAGATAAAATGATCAGTAAGGGTAAACAAAAGAAATATCAATCACATCATATTCATAAGAACATATCTTTTGGAAATCTTAACCTGCAAAATAGATCATAATTTTATAACATGGGATAAATCATAGTAGTGAAATGTAATCCCAATAATCATAACATAAAACATGAAACTTTGTGTCATACACACATAATCATAGAGAATCATTTCTTATTAGTCAAGACTCATTTCCAAGACTATCTTAGTGCACAAAGTCCTTTTCTGAACCGAGTTCACTCCTCGTTTCAGTCCTGTTTCACTGAACCGGTATTACCTACCGTTCCAGCCATGTCTATCTCATGAGATATAAAATCTTTACCCAATGCATTGGAGGGAGATATAGGTCCCACCCATCTCATAATGATACCATTATTATGTGTTCCACAAAATCATAAATTATACATCATTACATAACCCATGTAATAAAAATGGGAATCTTAAACATCATGACATCATAAAACAATTCATATAAGATAATGGAATTCATAAAAATATTTCCATAAAAACATAATCATATAAATGTAATAATAGGAATATAAAGAAACCCTATATTATATTAGATGGAAAATAATTTTGATAAAACACTTGAACTCCATTTTTTAGGAAAATATCCTTTCAAATTCAAAAACATTTTCCTTTCTTAACATGTCATACAATTTTAAACTAAACGAAGTTGATTAAAAATAAACTTGAAAACATGTAATGGTAGCTTCTTGGAAATAATGTTTTAAAAATCCATTCAATCCGTATAAGTTAAAAAAAACATTCTTCTCGTACTTTTGTCGGAAAAGTCAAAAAGTACCTCGTACGAAAAAAGACAAATGATTCCTTTCATATCTTTTACTAAAACTCACCAAAGGGTAAAATAGGTATTAAACAATTGTAGGTGGATGGAAATAATATTAAATATTGAGGGAACATGAATGTGGATTATAAAATACACCCCATAAAATACCAATGTATAAGAAATCTCGGATAAAAATGAGATTGTGATATTTCCCTTACCTTAGGTCCGATTTGCTTCGGTCCAAACCTCCTCTTCTTCGATACGCCTCTTTGAAAACTCCTCTTAGGGAACTAAGATTTGTCTTTAAGGTAGAACATAACCTCTAGGATGTTTCTAGGGAAGTGGATAAGATAATTTGGCAGGGTTTGGCCGAGCTTGAAGGCTCAAATTGGTGTGAGGAGGAGAGGGAGGAGGTGGCCTTTTATAAGGGAGGAGAGGGGCACCTTTGGAATTCTTAAAAATATTAATTTATAATAAATCTAACCCCACTTAAAAACCTCCAAAAATACCTCATATTCGAAGATTAGATGATATAGGGTTGTAATCTAATCAACCAATAAAATTTAGACATGTTTGGATCTTATTTTATACATTATCATTTTGATTTAACTATTTAAGTTTATTTGTGGTAATAAAATTCTAAATTTTAAATTATAACAAATAATTACTTATTTGTTGTGAATTTTCCATAATTGTTTACTTCATAACATTATAGACCATATAAATTTAAATTTATAATTTTTAAATAATTTTGTGATTTTTAAACAATTTTATAATATGTTATTTTAATAGTGTCAATTTTGACACTATTCATTTATTTGAATTTAAATAAAATATATACAGAAGATATGTTCGAAATAAAAGATTTAATAGATTAATAAAAGGTCATATGTATCTATAAAATTAGTGGATCACATTAAATAGTTCATATAATATTTATTTTATTATTTTTAAAACGATTTATTTGGTTTATCTCTTAATAAAATAATTGCTGCAACATTTTTGTATAATTATTTAATATACTGATCTGTTTCATAAAAATTTAAAGTAAAATCCTAAGATGAAGATAAATATATTACCTTTCACAATAATACTTTTACTTGAATTTATCATCTTAAAATCACAATATTTAAATTGTTATATTTATTAAATTATGAAGGTGACAACTTTGGCATCATTTAAAATAATATAAGTGTCATAATTGCTTGTATAAGACTCCAAATGGTCAAATATTAGACCATTGGGTGATTATAGTTTAGAAATACATGACCAATAAGTTTTGGTCATGGTTTTGTGCCTTTTATGGTCACTATTAGTTTAATAAAAACTATATTCTTGATTTTTCACTAGATAAATAATTTCTGCATCACTATTGTGTCACAATTAATGATAATTATTTAATCCCAAAAAATTATACATAAATTCTCATGATGTAGATAATTTTGTTAGATATCTTTAGACTATTAATGTTTGAAGTTTTATGAAGTTTATCACTAACTTAAAATTATTATACTTATAGTATTTAAGAGAGTGACATGTTGTCACTTTCTTTGGTTTTAATAATAATTAAATTATTTTAATGGTCAAAAGTCCATAAAATGAATCTAATACGACCCTTCGTTGATATGGGTTTACTTTTATCCATCCAATAGAATTTTGGAATGTGTTAGGGTAATTTTATAATATTATATTTACCCTTAATTACCCGATTTACCTTTAACTATGGTAAATAAAATTTACAGTAGTTACTATTCATAATTCTCAAAAATAAAAAGTATCTTATTAACATAATTTTGACCCACTTATTCCAAATATAGATTCCATTTTTCCAAATTCAATACACAAAAGTTGTAGAAATTAAATTAAAATTAATCCCGTTGTCGAAAGAAAACGGGTTTTTCCATAAAACATTGCAAAAGATTGAATTGATTTAACCTACGAATTCAAGGTAAAATCAATGCTAATGACATACATTATATTAAATGGTAAAAATATATTTTATTTATACCTTAAAACCATTAAATATTATAATTTAACCACATAAGATATTACGATGAAAAAAGTTGTTTTTAATTAAAATATAACATGTTTTTACTATTCATTAAAATATGAATGTCATCAGAATAAAATGAAAAATTTATCCAAAGTAAATTTTTATTTCTTGATTCCAAAGAATAATTTTATTTTTTCAAATGGAACTTATAAACATGTCAAAAACCAGATTTAAAGTGGGTGCGCCATCAAAAGGCGGCAAAACTACATTTTTAAAAAAATACTTATTTAACCCGAAAAATTTATTTTTCTCTTATACAATGTTCTAGAAAATGTGTAAGATGAATAATAAAGTTATAAAATTCAAAATTTAGTTAATACTATTCATAACGGCTAGTTCATAATAATATTATAATAATATATCGTTATTTAGTAACACCCGGAATTGCGTACAACACACGCTATCGAGGAAGGTCGCGATTGTGTGTAATGCAAGTCAACTCAGGGTTGCGTATTGTGAAAGAATATTTATTTGTTTCATATAACAGAATCCAACCATATTTAATTTATACATTTAATATATATATATATATATACTCAATGTTGCGTAGAATAACTATTATCAAAATTGTGTGTAACACGATCCAAGAATAGTGTTGCGTATACTGCAAGCTAAAACGGTGTTGCGTATAACGCAAGGTAATCTTGGTGTATCATACAACACAAGACATTAAAAGAATATTTTTCATAAAATCCCGGGGTGTTACATTTTAGATGTTACCAAAATTTGATAATAGATAATATGTATATTATGATGTTCCTCAAGATGATTTAGGATGGGTTGTTGTATAAGGTTATATTTTAGTGGTGTATGGATTTTGAGAATTATAGCCCCATGAGAACAATTAAAACATTAATGACTATGACTTGGTATAATTTTTTCATTTCATGACTAATTTGTGTAATTTTTACTTTGGAGTGAAGTTTTTTGAATATTTAGATAACAAACATATGAATTAAATTTTATTATAGTGAAATACGAACATTAGAAAAAAAAATTATTATATGATAATCATCATACATTTTACTTTGATTTATATTATACACTAGGTAAATGTAACAATATAGTTAATTCATTCAGTATTAAAACACAATAAGTTAAAGATATATACATTTAGTAAAAAAATGGTTATGTTAGGAGAGATTCATTTATAAGTAGAATAGAAGAGAAAACATGGTACTATTTACATTGATATCACATATACACTTTTATATCTGCTAAATGATGTAGAAACATCTAATTTTCAACATAAAAGATCATATATTCCATTAATGGTATGGATGATATTAAAATTTGGTCACTAGTGGATAAATCAATTACTTATTTCGATAATAGAGTCGTGGTTTTCAAAAGTTTATAGTGGTGGAAAATGAAGGATTATCATAGCTTTAGTTGGGTAGTATATCCTTGATTAAAGAAGTCGTACCATGATATCATTAGAAATTTAAATTGGGTTGGTATAATGAAGGATGATGTCCATTATGATTCTTTATGATTTAATTTTCAATATGTGAATGATGTGCATCCAAAACCTATGGGAATTTTGTATATTTTTTCTGTAACAATATTTAAATTTTATAATATCATAATGGATTTTTTTGGTTACTCTACAAAGGTCATTATAGAATAATGACAACATATGGGTGATTATATACTCAATTATGAAGTTATATTATACCCATTATAGGGATGGTTTCAATGAAATATATGAGTAAGTTGTATATGAAATAAGTTTTGAGACATCATTAAGTTCCGTCATCTATCATTCTAGATATATATATACATATAAATGGGTTACATCATGATTATAGAGGGTGGTTTAAAATATTATGGTTAGTTAATTAAATTTGAGTATATGTTATCATCCTCAAATAGATATATAATCTGAACATACTGTACATTATTTATAGGATATACTTTAATCCTGTATACCTGACCTTGCCATATCATGGGAATATAATAATAATTTTTGGGAATTTTTGTAAAAAAACAAAAAAAAACTACACTTTTAATGGAATCATTTATATTACATTGTATAATATAATCTTTTTCATTATTATGGTGGTTCATATCATGAGATAAGTATTTATTAGCATATAATCTGGTACAAGAACCAACTGATCATGCTTAATTAATTAAGAACAGAACGATGATAGGTGAGGCTTGATTGAATTCATATATTGATCATAAATAAAAACACTTTTTTTATTTAGAGATCATGTCTTCTGTGAGTTTCACCCTGGTAGGGACATTAATGAATTCGTATAAATTAACATTTTCTCCCCTATATGTTGATCATTTTGAGATGATTGAATTGATGATAGAGGTATCATTTCACTTGTATTTTATATCAATGTATTTTACAGTTCATTATGTATAATATATAATTCAATTTATAAATTACTTATTGGATCCTTCTAATATTATTCCTAGTAATATACTGAACTCGTAGTTCGATTTAACATTTATAGAAAATGTGGTGGTGATTGTTCATATGCATGATAAAATTCACATGGGATGGAGTATTAAATTTGTTATAGTATTATAGTTGGATGTAATATTTCATGAGTAGACTTGTGGGGCATATAAATATAATTCTATATGGTCAAAATGGTTGATGATTTTTGGGAAGATAAATTTTAATTGATTTTTTGGGATGAAAATCCCTATGGTGTGGATAATTAAAATACCCAATATGTATTTTATAATTTTTCAATTTAATTAAGTGGAGTTTTATAATAGAATATAATAGTTTTGTAGTATTTTGGATAGATAATGGTATGTATTACATGATAAAAAACAATTCATTATAACCATGAACAATGGATTTTGGGGTAAATAGAAATTCAAGGAAATACACAATCTTAAATATCCATGTGGGGTTGATTTTAGGGAACCGTTGGAGTAACTATTGGGCTCCTAGTTATCTAACTATACTTGATAGGGAATGAAAAATAATTTTCTGAAATGGACTTTAATCCAAACCAAGCCTCAATATCTTCTCATAAACATTTTTGAATTAAATTAAGGATCCCTTTAAGATATTTTGCAGGCTTTTTCAACACAATTTGATAAATATATATGGTTCTTGTCATATCAAAATTGAAGTTAATTAATCCATGATATATTTCCCTTGTTGATAAATTATATCAATCTCTTAATTCACCATCTTTAATCATTATTGATATAATTATATCCCGATGGATTAGAAATTTTTAATATGACTATGGATCCTAAATCCTAAAATAAAGGATCATGCTGTTGATTTCATATTGATAAGATTGGATGAATTATTTTAATAGTATCATTTTCAAATTTAAATTTAACAATTGTGTATTTTTTTCATTTTTGGTATGCATCATATATTAATTTATATATTGATTATGTTCTATTGATGCATGATTTCATATAAATGTTTTATAGATTTGGCATGATAGGAAATTCGTAGATACCTACAAGAATCCATATAGTTAATAATTTAGTTGTATTGAAATAAATTATATTTTAAACATAATGTAGTAAAAATATTATCTATATATTGTATATTTAATAATAATATGTTTATTACTCCATGGTAGTTCTAACATGGTAATTTTATTTTTTTATATAGTTTTAGTTTTAATTTGGATACTATAACAAAATTATATAATTATTTTTTAAGAGTTAGAAAATGATGATGTAATGGGAGGAAACTAAATCATGGGTATTATTTGAGATTGAGATGTGATGAACTCAATAATAATCTATCTTATAATTTTTTCTGTTTGTTGGTAGAGGTGGAGTAAATGAAGGAAGGGATGACCATGTCTTAAGACCACATCATGTTGGTTAAAAAATGTCAAAAAAAGTTGATTAGTTGAGACTCATAGATGAATGCTACATCATAATGCGATGACCATGGTGGGAAGAAGATAATTTAATGAAACTACATTATGGTTTATAATTTTTTGGTATGGGTTTATTTATATAATGATAATGAATTAATAAAAAAATCCATTATATAGATGAATATGGTATAATATTTAAAGATTCAAAATTATATCTGATGGGATATATAGATAATGTTATGGTTTTGTAGGCCACATCATGGTTTCTAAAAGTGCTGATAATCTATAAATTTCTTAGGTTACTTCTTATAACATACAAAACAATTATATAATATTAATTTGGATGGATGTCTTAAAATGATGGTGAACACTTTATAAAAGTATACAAGGGTTATATTAAAAATATATTTATCAATTTCATTATAATCGTTAATCCATTCATGGGTTTATAGGATAATATATGTGAGATGGAATATTTTTTGTAAGAAATTTGATTAATGAGGGATTGAATTTTTATGCTATTTTATTTTTGATAATGAATTTTTATTTTTATTTTTATTATTTATTTATTATTCCGTAGTATTCTCTTGATTATCGAATACCAAAAACATTTATCCATGGATTTTATTTTAATATTTTAATTAAACTACATGAATTTATAATTGAGAATGTAATAATTCCAAATAATCTATTTTTAACATTATTTTTTTATTTTTTTATTTTTTTATGAATAAAATTACCTGATCATAAGAAAAAATTAATATAGAAATTAAAAAAAAATTTAATACTACAATTTTTTATATATAATTTCAAAAGAGAAAATTATTTTCAAATTTATATTTATAATAATAAATTATTTATTTTTTGATTTACAAATATAAATTGTCTATTTTTAGTATTACAATTTATTATATTTTTTTAAATAAAAATCAATAAAATAATATATCTTTAATTTTGAATTTAATTTCTAATTTAGGTATCACTTACCTCTATATGTTATTCGTTGAACTAAAAACATATTATTCCTTTAAGTTAGATATTAGGAATAATATTTAAGAAAAACATGACATGCTTTTAGAATTAAAAATGGTTCATTGGAGTTAATTTTTTTAGTTCCATTTTTATGAATGAGTGAACATAGCAGAATTTAAGAATCGATAGATTATGAGAATTATATTCTAACCTAATTTTTACTTTTATTAATTTTTTCATTATTGGATTATTCTATCGTGTTGTCAAACAAATTCATTCTCCTTTTTTGAAAATATCAATCCACTCTTATTGAATATGAGTTAATATAATATTTTTTGGATATTTTTTTCCAAAACAGAACTTTTTATTATATGCTATGTTCAGATAAATCCAGCAGACTTATGTTCCTGAACATGGTAAAATTTTTGAACTAAATTCATCAGACTAATGTGCGTGATTATGATGCTATTATAAATAAAAATGAAGTTTCTAGATAGTTCTATGGGTGGTTGTTACACCAATATCTATAAGATATAATATAGAAATTAATGAATAATAGATAAAATATATTGGTGAGTGATTAATCATGAATCTCACACCTTCTCATAACCTAGTGTTCTTATTATTATATTTAATTTTTGGATTTTTCTTGGAGAATCACATTGTAAGTTTTTTATGCTTTCTATTTGTGGTATCACTTTATGATCCTTCATGATCAATGTTTTTTAAGCCTTTTAAACTATAAATTTTTAACTATGATGTTTGATGAATCCCTTATAAGGTCATGTTGATCAAAAAGAAATTTGGGGGTAGTTCTACCTTGTTTTGATGTTCTGAGAAAGAAGAAACATGTTAAAAACAATACCTTATTGATGGGATTAGTTAAAAAACTTATTGGTGTGGATTTTTTTACACCTTGTTTCCTATAATCATTCCTCTTACCTCTTTTTTTTATAAATTTGAAAATATTTAATTTCAAATTTTTAAAGTAATTTCATGTTATGAGTGTTTAATTTGTTATTTGATTCTCGATGAGTTTTTACATTGATGTATTTATATCTACCTATTTATGTAATTTTTCTTGATTTATGTTTTTATTATCAAAGTCTATTATTTTAAATTGTGAGCCTACTAAATTTTTACCTTCAATAATTTATTGACTACAAGTTTTCAAAACTGGTGTCTTATGATCAACTAAATTTTATAGCTATATTAAAAAAATAAGTTAGTAATTATAATACAATTATTCTATTATTAAACAGTCTGCACATGAATAATCCTACAAAACACATTATGAAATATATTTTTTGTATTACATTTAATTTATTGAATATGTGATATCAAAATTACTTACACTAATGTGTAGAAAGATCAATAATATTTTTTTTACAATGGAGGTTATTAATACAATTAGATGCTTAGAAAATTTAAAACCAATTATAACAATAGTTTTTAATGGTGTAAAATATGAGAACAGAAAATATTTTATATAAATGTATATCATAAATGATGGAGTTAAAAATTTTATTATATTGACCAATGAATATGAGATTCCTAATAAACATGTATATAATTTTACTTAATAATAGAAAGATGAATTTCAACTTAACTTATGAGTGTAGAATACATTATTTTTTATTTTTAAAGAAATAACTTTTTTAATATTTCATATTATTGATCATCATGTGAATTATGAATGAATATTTAAGTTTCACACATTGAAATACCAATATTATTAGAAATGAAAAAAGGAATACTGAGAGAAGATTATAAACCACTAATCTTTCTTCTGGGTGAATCTTTTGAAATGCCAAATCATTCTGAAATATTGTAAATAGTTTGGATTCAATTTGATATAGAGAAATAACAAATGATCAACTTATAAAAATGATTACTAATATTTAACTGAAATATATATATCCCATGATAATTGTTATTAATGACAAAATGTGTTGGTCAATTATAAAGGGAGATACCCAGATAGAGGTGGTGAATTAGATTAATACATATTTAAAAAATTTAGACATATATTATGATGTTTTTATCTTTATGTGTGGAACACATTTGTCTCTCCATTAATTAGTTCGTCGAAACAAGGCTAGTACAAGGAGTATGTAAAAGATATTTTCCTATTCACCTGAAACACTAGATCTGTATTCTTTTATTTGGATAAAAAATAAAGTGGTTACACTAAACCATCAAAATAAATATTAAAAAAATCCTAAAATTTCACTACCTCTAATCACAAGATAAAATCACTTATCCTTCCATTAAATCTTCCTTCTTTAGAATTTATGTATGTGAAAAAAAACAAGGATTGTTTTGTCTCTCCTACATTTCATTATGACATACTATGGATAATATTCTCTAGGTATATACTTATAATTTAACACTATCATATTTATATAAATCCATAAATACATTCTTCTTCTTGATTCTCAAAAGATATTTTGTTTCCCATCACCTATTTCAAATTTTTAAAACACACACATCATTTTATCAAACTATTTTATGTAATTATAGAGAATTATACAATTTTTATTTTATACAAGGGTTAGGATAATACAATTATTCATATATCTTCATGTGATTATTCTATGTGTCATCCATACATTAATTCAGTGGTTAAGACCCATTAAATTTACTTCAATCCCTTTAATTTATTAACTTAAATAACATATAATAATTTCCAGGAAGTCAAAAACAACTTGGTTCTAGTGTTGTCACATATAATATTTGTAATAAATGATTACCTGATTTCATAAACTTCAAACCCACTGTTTTTATTTACCATTATTTTTGTTTTTTTCTATCAGATTTTTAGTGAATTTTGAAAATAAATAATGGTTTTCAGGATTTTCTTGGTTGTAAAATGGTTAGGGAAAATCATGTGGTTTGGCACTACAAATTGTTCTTCTTATATTGGTGCACGGGAAGGGGGCACACAAATTTTCTAACACATGTATCCACCCCTCAAAAACATACACACTTTGATAATGGGGGTTTATATGGTAGGTGATGGGTTACACTAACCTTGCATCCAAACCATTAACCCAATAAAGAATCCCTATATGGGTTCACTGTTAGGGTTCACAGTGACTTCTTATCATGCAACACAACTAGAATTCAGTGCATGTGGGCTTTTAATCCACTAAAATTTTAATTCAAAATCACAGGATCACTTATTTAACACATAATCACCACCGTTAGACTCTAATATTATTTACTCATCTTGCTGGCTCACAATACGAGACATTGACTCTTCCAATATCTTATCATTATAGATCGAATAATTTTGGATTTTGTTTAATCCATTTTTTTAAGTGAATCTCTACTTGTATGGTTTCTCCATATCTTCCCATATAAACTTCTAAGAGTGTGTTATATCATCCTTTTGTTGATGTATATGATTTTAAATTTTATGGATATTTATTCTTGGTTTTATTCCATGATCTCTTTCACCTTTTTTATTCATTGTAATTTCCATTTGTAGGTGTTTATTTGAAAATGAAATTAAATATTTGTGCAACGATATATAATTAATCTAAAATTAAAACCCTAAATTACTTGATTTAATTTTATTTTGTTTTCAATTTATTCATTAAACTATGATTTTACATGATTTTATTTTTTATTTAAAATGGTTATGGTAATTTTAAAAACACCCCATTTTAATGGAATTGAAAATGTGTTGGTGTATTTTCGAGAAAAATGATGGCATAAAGTGATAAATGAATTTTGAAAAGAAAATATGATGTTTAATCCAATGAAAATTATATTTAAATAAAATATGATTTGAAAGGGTTGAACTTTAAGAAAACCTATGATATGGTTTTGAATTATAAAAGTAATGTTGATCTTGAAATTCGATATTTTATCATTGAATAAATAATTTATATGAAATGAATGATTTAGCCATAATTGTTTGATAGATTATATGAATCAAATTTGAGCCTGATTATTAATTATGTGATTATGATAAGTGCACTTGGACTCAAACCCCTTGTTAATGGATTTACACTAACAAATCCAACTAATCCTATAACAGATTGATTTGCATCAATGAAATGATGATTGATCAATCATGTTTGTTGGAGCCTTTAGGACATGTTCTCACATAAATGAGCTTTGATTAATGATTTAGTATTGTGAGAATCTAAAATCCATGAAATAACCTAACATAGGGATTATGGCCATGGTTCTTTTCTTTTTATGATTTAATTATATATTCCATTTTGTATAGAACTATTTAATTCATGCAAGCTATTTTACATAAATATTTAAAATAAAATTTTCGTTAAATCTAGTTTTGATATACCCACAAATTTTATTCGAAATAATATTTTAATTTAAGTTATTTAAATTAATTTCCATGAATTTTTATTTAAATAGAATTTTTAAATGGTTTAACTTCCAAATAATTGATTATAGCGCATCTGGTGGGACCATGACGATCTATTTTGCTCACACCCTATATTTTTATTTAGGTATTTGTAGACACTGTTATTCTATGTCTAGGTAAAGTAAAGTTTCCTCATAGAGGAGGTGGGGGTTTTTGTTTTTTCTGAATTGGAGTGATAGAGGTAACCAATGGTGATGTGATCACTGTATTTCAATGGTTTTTCTGGGACATTGTCTTGAATGTTTTTTTGAACCTATAATGATATACCATTTTTGGGTTCTCGATATCTTTTGACTTGGGATAAATTATCCTTAACGTGTGTTTGGAATACTCATAATGTTATGTTTATCTTCTGTTATGTTATCTTAAATTTTCCGTGGTGAAATCATTCCCTTTGATATATGATATTATATAAAGTAATAGACTACAACCCATGGGGATTGGGAATGCCCATCATGATAACTCATGGCCGAATATAGTATTAGTGTACAAGGGTATATAGGTTGATTAATTAAAAAATGATATCAAGGATGTTTTACCTTCTATCCTTGATGTTGTTATGTAGTATGGGAGGTACTATTAGATAAAAGGTAGGATTTACTAGACATGAGAGGATGTTACAAGCAAGGGACTGGATAAATCTCATCATAATGAGCTTTATGTCACTATGTGTGTTGGGAATGTGTTATTTCAGAAAAATATAAACTTATTATAGAAATTTATCTTGATTTGATCTAAGTATTATGATATAGAAATAGTTTTAACATTATTTGATGGAATTGGTAGTCATATATTACATCATTTATTTATTGATGTAAGTACCCTTGATGATGTTTGGAGTGTTTACTATTTATTTTTTGTAGCATCATTCTTCTAGGAAGTCATTTGAACAAGACATATGATGATTCTTCTAGTTAAAAACAATAATTTAAACCTTCAGTGGACTAAAATATTTCAGAAATCATGGTTCGAGCTGTCTAGGCTCTATGATAGGTAGCTAAACTCATTCACATTGAGGCTCTAGTTAAGGAACCATGATGGTATGAAATTAGAGATCATTATCAGTAGCTTAATTTGAATAAAACACCATATTTACTATGATGAAATGATCCTCAAGATTATGGGGATTTGTTAAAATAGATTTATATTCTTTTTGACTTATTAGAAATTCCTAATTTGATTAAGGTGATGTGTGTTACCTTCATGCTTGAGGGGCCTAGAATGAAATGATAATATTTGATGGAGAGAGTGAATAAACCAAAGGGAATAGGGTTGAAAGTATTTATATTTATTTTCATTCAATATTGTATTCCATAATCTATAGTCTTGGTGATGTTTATTCAGTTTTGTAACCTCAAATTGGGAAACAGGGTCGTCGATCAGCATGAAACCAACTTTGTTAAACATGATTAGTTTTATTCTAAGGTAATGAATAATTTGAAAATAACCGATTATATATTTCATTTTTGACAAAAAACATACATATGACCTCAGGTTTTCATGTTAGATCTCAACTATTGTGTGGATGTACTGGATAGATTATTGACGGCTGAGCATGACCTGGATGGAATGGAATCATTGATGTGATTTCTTCTTTAATCCTAGTGTATGTTTTCATATTTAATTTAAGGGTAATATGAAGAATCATGAGTTATTCTGTTTTTTTGAAAATATAATTTATCCATACCTATAATAGTTTCTATAAGTGGACCATTGACTTGCATCCAATTTGTTAAGGTTGAGAAATCTACGTGATTTTTCATGAAGGAACCAGAGAAATGTGGTATGTTCAGCCTTTCTGGACACTTGTAGAAGTTATATAATGTATTTTTAGCTCCAAGTAGTGGAACATGATCATCAACACAAAAAATTACTATGGGAAAATCATATTCTTTATGAACTAATGGGGTTTATCCAAAATCATCTGGAACAATGTTTCTTCACATAGTGGAAGATTCTCTAGAGGAAGATGATGTGGGTCCATCAATAGTGGGTATTACCATCACCAAAGCTTCATCTTTAGTGAATTTTTTACTTTATACGAGTGTATATCACTCATTCATATTCAATTATGTTCTTAATTTTTGAATTCTTCCTATATCTATTTTTTCGTAATTCATGGATATTACTATACCCCTTAAAGAGAGAGAGTGCATGAACTCTAATTCCCTTATTCTATTTTATCATTATCAAACATTTATCGACAATAGGATTTTATGATTCTTGACATGATACATCTTTATATTATTTTTAGGATTGCTTTTTTGATATCTCATAAGGCCAATATTGATTGTTATCTTTGGTGGGTATCCTTTACTATGTAAGATGTTGTGTGTCACAATTTCTATGGAGAATGGGACCCAATGATGAGTAGTTCTAGACCACATTCTCTAGATTGTGGAAGGGTGGTATTGGGGATTTATTTTGACATGTTGTGGGAATATTTGAGTGGTTATACCCCTCCAATAATCATTGAGTGTCTTGATCTATTTCCATGTCTTTTTTGGGATTTCCACTAGTATAATAGGTACAGTTTTCCTTTTATTTGGTAGCTAGTACTTATTCCCCTAAGCGTGTCTTTATAGGGTGATGCCAGTTCTTTTACAAAGAAATATAATGGGGAAACTCAACTTGATTTTATTTATAAAAAAACTCAATTGAGATAATGTGAAGGACAAATATCTATTACTAGGGACATGTGATTTGTCTGATTAGTTAAATGGGTTGAAGTGGTTCTCAAATATTGATCTTTGATCTAGTCAACAATAGTGGAGAATAAAATAATCATACATTCCAAAGAAGATATTCAGGGGTATGTATCAAAATTATGAGTACCTTGTTAGGACTTTTGGTCTAAACAATGGTCCTATAGTCTTTATGGAGTTGATGAATTGGATATTACATGAATATCTCAATTTTTATCATGTTTTTTAGATGAAATTTTGGTTTACTCCAACAACAAAAAATACCACGTACATCATTTGAGAGCAGTTATCATGGTTTTAAAAAATCACTAACTTTATGCCAAGGTATATAAGTGTGATATCTAGATTTTGGAAGTTATATTATTTGGAAACGTAGTCTTGAGACATGGTTTTTCCGTCAATCTTGATAAGGTCAAGTCATTTATTTCATGAGATAAACCTTGTAACGTTTCCAAGATCTATAACGTCTTTGTCTTAGTAGGGTATTACTTCCACTTTGTTAAATGTTTCATAATGTTTGGTTCTCCAATAACGTTTCTCATTTGGAAAAGATGAATTTGTTATGGGATTAATGATGCTATGATTTTTTTATTAATTAAAAAATCTTCTGAATTATAAAATTGTGTTGACCCTAATAAAGACTGGGTATGGAAATGTGGTCTTTTGTGACACATTAGGTTCAGGTTTGGGTTATGTTCTACTATAATGTGTTCACATGATAAGGTATGGTTCCAGAAATCGTACTCCACATAATAGTAATAAAATAAATCATTATCTTGGCCTCATTTTCATGATACATTCTCTTAGGGTTTCCAAAAATTACACATTAAAATAAAGTTACATCACTGATTCACAACACCAAATCTTCAGTTATGTCTTCTTTAAAAATGATTAGATCCATTAGAAGAGATAATGGGAAGAGTACCATAAATATTTTAATTTTAACATTTCCTACACCATTTTAAAGTGAAAATCCTTATATATTCTTTGAGTCAGATAATTCGAACACAGGCCATTCAAGAATCATCCAAAGAGTCGAATATAAAGGCTCTCTTTTCTCAATTTCATTTGGGTGTCCAGGAGGATGTGACCAAGACTATTTTGAAATTGGTTTGGTAGAACTCACTTGTTAATATTATTATTCAGAATAAATAGCTTATTGAAAAAATATATGGAATCATGGACTCTCTTTATGATGGGGAGAAAATTGGTGAGTGGTCGTTCTCATATGAGGGTGTCCAATGTTTCCAAAAGAGGTATGTTGTACCTATTCTAGTGAGAAATGTTTTGTTGAGGGATTTCAAGAATTTAAAGTGTACAGTGCACACTGTAATGATGAATATGTTTTATGACATGTGATGATGATTCTCATAGTTAGGTATGACATGAGACATTTATTACTTTGTTTCTCATTTTCATATCTTCTAATAGGTCAAGGTCGGGAACTGGAAACCCTAGATTTTTCCTCATCCCCTTCTTATGAAAATATGGAAATGGGACAATATCTCTATGGATTTCATGGTTGGGTTTACACATAGTACTAAAAATAATAATGTGATATGGGTTGTGATAAATCATCTAACTAAATCGACTAACTTTATTCCCATTTTTTGATATAACCAAATTCATGGACATTGGAAGCATAAATGTGGAGGAGATTGTTAGATTTCATAAAGTTCCATCTATCATAGTCTCTACTATAGATCCATGATTTCATTATAATTTTTTATAGAGGCTTCCAGTGGCAGTAAGATCCTAGGATAGATTGAGAATGAAATATCATCTATAGATGGTTGGCATGATAGAATGACTTATATATATCTTGGAAGGAAAGATGTGTTCTTGTATTCTGTACATCAGTGGAGTTTGGGATAGCCATTTGGGGCTGCTTGAGTTTTTCATATAATAGTAGTTACTAGTCATCCATTTTAATAGTTATTTTTGAGTCATTTTATTTCCATCATTATTGATATCCCTTCTATTAAATTGAGATTTGTGAATCTTCCTTGGTGAGATGCAGTTTGGTCTAAGAGATGATGAAAAAGATTCAGTTTATTTTTTAAAGAATGGTGAGAAAATGGATATGGTATTAATTAAATGATTATCACAAATGTATAACTATTGAGGTTTTAGTTGGTGACAAATTTTTTATGAGCTTTTCACATAAGTTGGGTGACCAACATCTTGGAAAGAAGGGAATACTTATACTGGGATTTTTGGGTCCTTTTGTGATTGATTAGTGAGTTGGTAATGTTGATTAATTTTAAACATCACTACTACAATTCAGATAAATACACAAAGTGTTTCATGTATTTAATCTAATGATGTATATTTCTAACCCATCACTTGTCTTGTTCTCTGAAGATCTTGATGTTGAACCCAATTTATCCCTGATAGAGAATCATTTTTGGATTATTGATTCTAATAAAAAGGTTCTTCAGGGGATGTATATACCTTTATTTCATGGGTTATAGCAACATGGTTCTAATTATCATGAGACATTGGATTATGAGGAACTTATTAGAGACTAATGGAAGAATCCATTTTATATGGATTCTAATTTACATTCATAATGGGGACAGAAAGTGTTTATGGTGGGGAGGTTGTAATGTCTTGTCACTGGATTCTAGTTAATTTTATTCCAGTTATGAAATGTCATTGTTTTTTCATTTTAAAGGTATTTTACATAACATTGTAAATTTTTTGGTGGTTTTTTGGGTTGTTCATGGTTTTCACATGTTTAGGGAAAACTGCGTGGTTTGGACTAGAAAACAGTGAAACCTATGATGGTTCTCAGGAAGGGGGTGCATAGTTCTCCCAAACTGTGTAGCCCCCATCCAAACTGTACACCCTTAGATAGTCAGGATTTCATGGTTATCACATCATTAAACTAACCATGTGGTTAAAGTGTGCACCCAATCTAGAATCCAAAACAATTGATCACAATTGGGGATTATGGTTATTACTAACCATGAAACGGAACTAGGAAACTGTTAACGTGGCTTTCAAATCCCCCTAGAGTTTCACTAAAAATTCCAGGACCCCCAAGATAAACCCTAATGACACCAATTCAACCATTATATGATTTCGGTGTCTTTGGTGTCTCTCAACAACTAGAATTTACTCTAACAACCTATTTTCAATGCATATTGAAGAATCAATGATTTTATTCAATCTACTTATAGTAATTGAATATCCTCTCATTTGGAATGCCCTAATCAATCCCTCTATTATTCATAGAGATTAATAAATCATTAATTTAATAATCTATCTAATCACTGATCTAATGGATAATGATTCTATATTTGATTCCTTGTCCTTACTCTCTTTCAAAATTCATTGGTATTTACCATTGAGGGTCTTGATTTCACCTCAAGATTTAAGGAATGTGGTTCTATAAGGCCTTACCCTATATTTCAAACTATAAATTTCTTGATTTAATTGAAATTTGTTTTCAGTTGATTCATTAACCTTGGATTGACAAGATTAGATGTTTTATTTGAAAAGGTAATTAGAATTGTTAACCCCCCCCCCCCAATTTCAATGGAATTGAAATTATTTGGTTGGATTTTGAGGAAAAAAATGTCTTTGATTGAGTAATTATTTTCAAATATATGATTGGATATTGATTCTTAATAAAATTATATTTAAATTAAATATAATTTTAAAGGCATGAAATTTATGAAACCAATGATTTTGTTTTTAAATTGAAAGGGAATTTTGAAACTGAAGTTAGTAATTTGAACAATGAATGTTGAATTGATTTGACATTGTTTATTTACACCTGATTGATTTATCGATTATTTGAAGAACATGTGTGCCTGATTAGTTAGTGGGTAATTAGGATAAGTATGCAAGGACTCTGTCTCACTATAAATGAATTTATGATTAAAATTAATACTAAACATTGTTTGGAATGATTTTCCTTGATTAAATATTGATTTATTAGCAATTTTTTATTGATCCTTAGGGATGTGGGTGAACATGAATGAGATGTGATTGTTGGTTGAGTTTTGTATGTATCTAAGACCGTAGAACAAATATATCACATGGATTATGACCATGGGATGTTTATTTGTTTTATTGGATTATATATTTCATTCTTATGTAACTATTTTATTTAATCCCTCTATTTTATGTGAATGATTTATATGAAATGGTCATTTAAGACTTGTTTATATACAATACATGTTGGATTTGAATGATTTTTTGGATGTAAAATATGATAATGATTTTACAGGTCCTTTTCAAATTAAATTGAATGTATAAATGGTTTAATTGTTATGTAATTGATTATGGAACACATAGTGAGCCTATAAGGCTGTTTTTCCCACACCCCACCATTACATTGAAATGTTTTTAGATCTTATTATGCCAATTCTAGGTAAGGGGAAAACCTATTAGAGGAGGCAATTGTTTCTGATTTGTGGAACCTGGATTGATGGAGCTGACAAATGGAGATGTGATCCACCTATTGACTGGGTTTTTCTGAGACACTATCTTTATTTTTGTTTGGATCCTTTGATGTTATACAATTTTGGTACTATAAGTAATTGACTTCTTATGGTACATTCAAATTCATTATTATTGTTCATAACAAACATGTTCTGTTTAACATATATTTTTTATCTTAATATTTCAATTATAGGTTAAAATCATTATATATGATCGTTGATATTATCCAAGGAGATAGTCTCCAACACATGGGAATCAAGAACACCCTTCGTGCGATGTTAGGATTGTCTTGGCCATTAGTGTACTAGTTTATCTAGGTTGGTTCATTGCACTATGACTTAGAAAACTATTTCTAAGGTCTTCAACATGATGTATCCTCTTTCCATATGGTATATAATCCTTCTTCTAAATCCTTTACAACAATATATCCTATTTCCTTAAAATACATTATATTGATCAATCAAATATTTTGGTCATGATATGCTTATCTAAAACATGGATTTTGGTTGAACAGATCCATAATTCTTGATCGAAAATCTCTTCCCCAACATCATTTTGATCATTAAATTATATCCACTAATATCATGGATCACCGAACTAGTTATAGTGTTTCCATCTCACTTTTAGAAGACCACCTGAATAATTAGAAACATTAATTCATCAACACTTCCTTATTCAAACACTTCCCAATGTATTGAACTTCTATGGAATGTACTTATCATGTTCAACATGACTATTCATCAATCAACTATTTAAGGTATTGGAAACATTGAAACACTAGTGACATTAAATTTTGGATGATCTCATCCTATTGATTAGGATTCTAACTATGGTGTAGAAACCCTTGAAACTCCAGTGACATTGATGTTTATCTGATCACCTATAATGACATTGTCTATAGAATAATGGAAAATTGTGAAAACACAATGATCCAAATATCCACTATATCATAAGATCTATGGATTGGAACATTTGTGAAAGCTACCTTTATAGAATAGTCTATTTCTCTAAAGAATATAATGTATACCTCAGCTATATCTGTTATATAAAACATGAAAATCATATAGATTTGATGAATCCATAACTATCCTACATGTATAAACTCTTATCCAAAACATTAATTATAATTGATACTCATATGTACGTGTTAAAAGACATAATAAATACCAAACACCAAATAAAATTTTGAAATCAATCTCCACCTTTACGTTTCTTGAACTTCTAACTGAATCACATATCTTATCACCTTTCCCCGAAGGAGTGCATCAATGATTCATTAATTAAGAAATCAAGGATCATGCGAGACAATATTTTTGTGAGAAACAATATTTATATGTTATAATACTCATATAAACTATTAACTAAACATTATTCTTCAAAAATGTTCTCCCAAAAATCATCCTCAAGTATTCACAACAATCAGTCCCACCTGAGTGGTGATCCCCCTTATCTAATAGGTAAAATACACCAATTTTCTTTGTAGATGCCTCCTATGCATTATTTATTTATCACACATTTTCAATGAACTCTAAAATTATATTTGTCAATATTTACTAAGGAGTTAGGGTGTATATTTATGGAAGTATATATAGAAAAGGGTACGGTATGATTTATAGATCTAGGGGTGTCTAGATTTGACCCGACCCGACGGGATTGACCCGACTCGACCGGGTGGGGTCAGGTTGGTTCAGGTTACAAAAAAACCCCGGGTTGGGTACACATCAGGTCAATTTTATATGGGTTGGGTCGGGTCTCGGGTTGGGGTCATTTAGACCCGACCCGACCCGTGACCTGATGGGTGCGCAACCAAAAAAAATCCCGATATCACTTAGTTGCGGCACGGGGAGGGCCGGCCTCACTCACCCCGACCCGACAATTCATTCTTCTCCCTCGTGCTCTCGCACTCCTCCTCTCCCCCTGACCGAAGAAACCCTACCCTCATCTTCCTCTTCCCTCACGAGTCACAATTGACGAGTCTTTCCTCTCCTCCCTCGCGCTCTCGCCCTCCTTCTCTCTCTCCCGCCTGATGCCAACTGACCCCGACCTTCCCTCACGGTTTAAGAAATAATCCCTACTCAAGTTGAGGTCTGATGAAACACCCCTACTGTCTTCCCTCGTGAGTTGCGGTCGGACGAAACCCCCTAATCTCCCTTCCTTCCCTCGCGAGTTGCAGTCGGACGAAACCATACCCTCCCTCACCTCTTTCCTCCTTCCTCCTTCCCCGAGTTCCCCATCCCTGGATTATGGTGCCTCCTCTTCATGTATTACAGACTAACAACAGTAATAAATTTTTACTTACTATAACCCCTATTAGTAGTGGTAGGTCTTTGAATTTAATTTGGTAATTGATTTTGTAATATTTATCATTCTTTTAAAGGTGGATTGAAATAGGATTGAGATTGAAAAATTTGGATTTTGGGTGTGCTTTGCGGCGCCTCCTCCTACTGCCTATTGCTGTGTGTGGGTGTGGTATGGATTGGTTCACTAATTGGTAAGCAATTTTTTTTCGAAAACTCTTATTAGTGCTTTGAATTTGGTTGGTGATTTTTTAGAATTTATCTTCCTTTTACACCATTGATTAGTATGCTATCACCTATTTTTTATTCTTGTGAGAATTCATTTGACTATATGAATTTTGATTCATGTTTCCTAGTTTTGGATGAGTAAATTTATTAAATTTAAGAGGGTGTGTGTGTTAGAGGTCAAATTTTATTTTATTATTTTGTTATAATGCCTTAGGGTAGTGTGCATCTCACATTAAAACATTTTATTTATGTTAACTACATCTTTTTATCCATAACATGAGGAACATAGGATACCAAGTGTAAATTTTAGTAATGTTTCCTAAGTGTGATAACTTGGATAGACACCCATACCATAGTAGAATGTCATAACTAGCTAGTGGGTTTGTCTATCACCACAAATGAGGATTTTTTAAGGTAATTTGGGCGATGAGTTGTGTAACCGTTAACTTATTGATATAATGTTCAATGTATGAACTCCAAGTGAAACATGTTTCATTAGCTCATTGTGTGTTTCTACATGGATTATACATTATTTTGTGATCATTGATTATTTTTGGCATATGAGTTGTCACGTTTTTTATGTTCTTATATTGGATCTTTTTTAGTAAGAATCATGGTGGTGAGAGTTGCCTTTTAAGAATATTGTCAATTTTTTAGAACATTATGGATTTTCATTTCATTAATTATTCCCTTTGACAATAGCTAGAGATCATGGAAGGTGATAAAATAAGTGATTCTACTCCTCTAGTTGGCGCAAGAACCCAAAGTCATATGGGGTCTAATACAACTACAAATTATATAGAAATAGGTGGGGGAGTAGTAACATACCAGTTGTAGAACGTGAGGGTAATAGGACTTTTGGAAAGGTTACAATTCCTAAAGCTCATACTGGTTCTAGAATTTCTCAAGCAAGGGATAATTTTCATAAGAAAAATAGTAGAGCTATTTGTACTTATTTTGTAAAATATTATTCTTGAACATCTGGCCAACATGGAACTAGTAATCTAAATAGACATTTTATAAGGTGCAACAAAAATCGACACAAAAATCTTGACAAAAGTCGAACCACTCTTGGTCTTAGGAAGAAGTGTGAAAATGAAAATTATTGGAAGGTTAAAATTTCAGTAGCTCATTTTAACTAAGAAGTGTGGAGAATAGCTCTTTCTAAAATGATAATCATTGATGAGTTATCATTTAAGTATGTTGATAATCAAGGTTTTAGAGAATTTATTGAAGCTATTCAACCAAAATTTCAAGTTCCATCTAGGAAAATAGTTTCTAGGGATTCCTTGCAGTTATATTTGGCTGAGAAAGAAAAATTTAAGTCTATGTTTGATATGTTCTCTCACATGGTATGTCTTACCACCAACACATGGACTTTAATTCAGAATTTGAATTATATGTGTGTGACTGCACATTTTATTGATGATAATTGGATATTGAATTGAGAATCATCTAGTTTTGTCTTGTTGTGGATCATAAAGGAGAAACAATTGGCCGAGTATTAGAACAGACATTGAAAAAATGGGGGACTAAAAGGATTAACACTGTTACAGTGGATAATTCTACTTATAATAATAAAACGATCAGTTATTTAGCGAGGAGGGTTAACGATTGTAATGGTTCAATTCTTAGTGGAGAGTATATTCATGTTAGATGTTATGCACATATTTTATACCTTATTGTTTGTGATGGGTTAAAGGAAATATTGACATCAATTGCTAGAATCAAGAAATGATTGTGCACATATTCTGTGAGTGCCATGGCTATTGCAATGAAGCTTAAGTTGGACAAGTATTGGGATATTGGTTCAAATTTTAATTCTCTCTTGCTTGCGGTAGTTGTTCTTGATCCCCGTTATAAATTGGAATATGATCGGGATAGTTTTGAAATGATGTTTGATGATGAAGAAGACAAAAATCAGTTGATGAGTAAATTAACAGAGGTTCTAAATAATCTCTATGAGTTTTACAAATGTAAATATCCCATTGTAGTTGGTGATAAATGTGAGTCCAGTTCTCATCAAGAGTCACATAAAAATGATGCTAGTATCGATACTTAGGATGATGAAAAATTGAAATATGCATATAGATTAAAGAAAAGGAAAAGGCAGCTGACACAACAAGGGAATAAACTAGAGAGATATATTGAGATTGATGATTGTGAGGATGATTTTGAAAGATTTTATATTTTGAGTTGGTGGAAAGGAAATGCGAGAAAATATCATGTTCCTCATGCATTTCTAGAGATATTCTAGCAATTCCTTTAACTATAGTATCTTCAGAGTCAGATTTTAGTAGAGGAGGACGAGTCCTTGATCAATTTCGAAGTTGTTTGAATCCCAACACTGTTGAAGAATTAATTTTCCCACAAAATTGGTTTAGAAAGTCTAAACCAATTGAAATTCGAAAGAAACTAGAAGAAGTGGAAGTGATTGAATCAGGTACTACCATTAAAAATATTATGATTTTTTATCATTTTTCATTTTTCAATTATAAATGTTTGTTTGATAAATAAAAATACTAACTTCTTCATTCTTTTGTTGTGTTTTTTAAGATATTCCAATTCCACCATCCATCACAATTTATGATCAGAGTTTCACTATCCAATGTAGAAGAATCAAGGATGATGGATGGAGCACTCTTCATTAAGGCATAAATTTATGATTGTACCTGCACAATCATACTGGGATAGAAATTTCATGCCTTTTGTTTGTAAATTTTGGAAAATGATAAACATGGTCAACGTGCAAAGGTTTGTGTCATCATTTCAAGTGTGTGTTTTGAGTTGTTTTTAAATTTAAAATGTTGAGGTTGCTGGGACAAATATTTTTTGTACTGGGTGATTGTTGGAGGTTTGTCGTGCAAAGATGTTTTCCCAGAAGGCTTCCAATTTTATATTACTTGTTTCCTGAAATTGATCTAGGTGATTTCTTAACATGTATTTTAACCATGGTTTTTCTTCTATTTTATCCCCTTCTTCATTTTGTTCTCAAATTTTCAAAAACATTGAACATATATATGGTGTAAGATGGTGGAGTCTCTGCTCTCCAAAGCATGGATTCTAGCTATTTTTTTTCAACTGGTTTTCTTACCTATACATTTCCTGAGCATGTATTAAACATTTTTTGAATATTTCAACTTCTGAATACTGATCTGAAAACCTTACCTTATTGGAATTTTGGCCTAAGTAGATGCTATTTTTTGTTTTCTACATATTTATTGGTGTGATTTACTTCTTCACTAGGAAGTAGATTTGTATGATGATTTCCATGTTTTCTCCATGTTTATTGGGGGGATGGTTTGCATTATAGGGGGTGTGTGAGGGGGGTGTGCAGGGGTGCAGGATGGGTAAGTTTGGGGTGTGCAGGCAGGGGGAGAGGGGGTTGGTGGGTGCAGGGGGGGTTAGTTTACTGTGTGCACTGTGTATGCAGGGGGAGAGATAGGCTGGGTTGGTTTAGTGTGTGCAGGCATGGGGAGAGGGGAAGGATGGTTTGTAGGGGGAGTGTGCAGGGGGCAGGAGGCAGGGGTGCAAGAGGGGGGAGGGAGGAAGTCTTGTGCTAGAGGGGGATAGGTGTGGCGTGGAGGTAGGGGTAATGGGGGGGGGCAGGCTGGTTTCCAGGGGGGAGTGTGTGTGTAGTGGGGAGGTCAGCTGGCTGGCGCAGTGGTGCAAGGAGGCTGGTGGTGCAGGGGTGCGGGGGGGGGGGGGGGTCTGGTGTGCAGGAAGGGGGGAGGGGGGAATGCTGGTTGGTTTGTAGGGGGAGTGTGCAGGGGGGAGGGGGGAGGCTGGTGTCTGTGTGCAGGGCGGAGGGTGCGGGGGTGCAGGAGTGAAAGGAGGTTGTTGCACTGTTGCAGGCTGGTGTAGGGGTCCAAGGGTGCAATGCAAGGGTGGAGGGGTGTTGTGCAGGGGTGAAGGAGGGGGGAGGATGGTGTGTAGGGGTAGGGGAGGGGGTAGGGAGTGTAGGGGGGAGGGGGCAGGGAGTGCAGGGGGAGAGGAGTGTTGTGTTGTATGAGGTAGAGGAGGGGGGGGGGGGCTACTGTGCTTAGGGGAGGGGGGAAGAGGGTGTAGGGGGAGGGGCTGAAATTTTTGTCCAGGGGGGCTGAAATTTTCGTACAGGGGGGGGGGGGCTAGGTTTTTTGTGCAGGGGTGGGGGGGGGCTGGATTTTTTATGCAACGATGTAGGAGGGGGAGGATATGCATGGGTGAGGGGGAAGAGGGTGCAGGGCGAGGGGGGCTAAAATTTTTGTTCAAGGGGGGGGGGGGTCTGGGTTTTTTGTGCAGGGGTGTAGGATGGGGGAGGCTGTGCAGGGGGGAGGGGGCAGGGGTGAAAGGGGAGATGGGTGTTGTGTTGTACGGGGTATAGGAGGGGGGAGGCTGGTGTGCCTGGGGGAGGGGGGAAAAGGGGAGGGGGCTGAAATTTTTGTGAATGAGGGGATGAAATTTTTTTACGGGGGGGGGGGGGGGGGGGTTGTGGTGGGGTTTTTTGTGCAGGGCTGGGTTTTTTGTGCATGGGGCTCAGGGGATGACATTTTTGTGTAGGGGGGCTGGGTTTTTGTGCAGGTGGGGGGGGTTTGTGTAGCAGGCTGGTGCAGTGCAGGGGGTCCATCGGGTTGGGTCTAGGGTGGTAGGGTTTGAGTGGCTGGTTCGGGTCAGTTGGGTTGGGATGGGTTGGGTCAGGTTGGGTCAGGTTTACACATATAACCCGACCCAAATTGACCCGACCCTCAGTGGGTTGGGTTAGGTCTGGTCCTTCGGGCATGCGACGGGTAACCCGACCCCAACCAGTCGGGTTAGGTCAGGTTGGCTGTTGTGGGAGCATGTGACCTGACCCGACCCAACCTTTTTTATTCGGTTCGGGCCTTGAAACGCCTCCGACCTGACCCAACTTGACCCATGGACACCCCTACATAGAGATAACTGATTCCTTTCATAATTAACCTTCGGTACTGCCTTGCTAATGATGTAATCCAATTGATTGTTAATAGGGATATAGTATAATTTCAAATTCTACTACACAATTTTACCCTTTATAAATTGGTATCTAGTCTTAATGTTCTTTTTACCATAGTGATGAATTAGATCATTTCTAGTATTGACAACACTTTAGAATTCACACATAATCGGAATATTAGATTCCACCACAATGACAATATCCATAATGTATTTTCATATTGATATCTATTGAGTAAATAACTAATTCATTACAATATACTCTAATTTTATAATTCTTAGTGATATAGATTCTTTGATTGTTTATTTTTTCAATAAATTTAATGAAATAAAAATAGTAAAAAACACCTCTAGAAGGATATTGTTAGTCATAAAATGATCCTAAAAAATTTGTATCTGTAAATCCCAATAGTTATTTATTATAAATTCTATAATGGAGGTTCCCTAAATCCATGGTTTGGTCGATACATAAATTATTAATCTCAAAACATTCATGTGGATTTCCCTTAGTAAACTTTTTCAAAATATGGCTTGACATGTGGGAAAATTTTTTGGTTGTAGTGGATATAATGTAGGGTAAACTACTAATAATTTTCTTTTAGAGGGTCACATCAACATCCTAACATTCTCAATATTTTGAATTTTTAATCTACGTATCTATGGGAGTAGCCATTTGTTTAGATTCATCCATTTGAAACCATTTCACCACCACCTTATGAAATATTTCTTGGGAGATAAATGTCACATACTTTCATTTAAATTACTATATACAAATGTAAAATGATAGTTCTGAAATTAGAAACATTTTTAACTTAGACATCATTCAATCTAAAACTATTTTAATTAAGTATCATTTGATCATATAAAATTTTTATGATTGATATTTATGAGTACCAACATCCATTCTCCTTTCCCCATCTTAATGTAGATTTTATGATCAGCCCTACCTTTAAGAAAACCAAGCTACTCCAAAAATTAGTCAATTCTCGAGTAACGTGCCCTTGGTTTTTTCTTAATTATATAACAAACATTATATAACCAAAACAATTTCCTTTCCTCTCTATGGATTTTATTCAATAACTCTGATTTCATATCTATTTGATACACATTTAACTACTTTTGGATAGTCATGGCCATGCAATAATGAAAAATCTCAAAACAATCCATGGGAGTAAATGTCGCATCTATGATAATTCATTAAATCAAATAATAATAGTTACACACTATTTCCATATTATTCCTTTTCACATGGAAATGTTCATTATGTTTGTTTTTGAAAAATACATTTTTTTCTGATCACATTCTTATTTTTTCCCTTGGAAATATTTCCACTATGTTTTTGTTTTCAATTTAGTAATGATCTTTATGCATTACCTTGAACTAAAATTCCACATTTGATATTTAATATATTAATTTTAGTTCCACTTGAGATAAAATATAATTTTTCAACAACTCTTTCATCCTTATTTTTTAAACTCATATATCGTGACCACCAATAATACTATTTTATTGGTTTTTATACACTTAATTGTCTGCTTTTTTAGGCTAATCATCAGATGTATACCTCATCATCACGGTTTTCAAAAAAGTTAACATTATAATTATGAAATATCACTGATCCATGACCGTACTTATCAATTAATTTCACAAAAGGCAGTTAAAGTCCATTGAATTCTTCTTATCTTGTTATGAAATATAGTCCCATGTTTTTGAATGATTCTAATTTTTATTTAAGGAAAAATCATTTCTTGAAATGTTTTCCCAACATTTTTTTCATCATATACATGAATTAAGGACCTAAAAAATACATTTTTCACCCCATAAATCAAGATTTATATTAATTTTCTTATTAAGAATAAAACATATATTTCAGAAACCCCAAAAAACATGCGTGTCAGATTCTTTACATACCATATTTCAAAGAGATTAATTTATATATATCTACAAAACATTGTCTTGTTGGAGATATCAACCATTATAATGACTACCTATATCTAATAAATATTTGATATGAAATTCTAAATGAGAATATTATTACATAATTTCATTATTATGAGACTCCACATTTCTAAAACTTCATTTTTTAATGGTGTCCCCATGGATGATGCTTGATGTAGAATCACATGTTTTTTAAAATATTCTTCCAAATGGTTATTTTTAAACTCTACACCATTTTTTATTCCAAACTTTTTAATTTTTTCTTCAAAGAATCTATTAAATGTTTCTTCCATATCATATCATATATGTCAATATATCATTTCAGTTGTAATCAAATTCAACTAAACCATCCTATTAAAATCATCAAAAATCAAAATATAATATAATTTTATATTAGAATATATTGGATTCATTGTCCTATAATCATCCACATGAATGAGCTCAAGAATCCTAGATGATTTTTATTTCTTTGTCTTATAAAACTTCCAAATTGGCTTCAGTTTTGGACAAATGCGACATATGTGAATATTTTTCCATGTCAATTTGGGGAAATATTAATCCCTGTATTTATTTACCACATTTTATAGGGACATTTTTCTTATATTACCAAGTAAATTATGATAAATAATAATCCTACTTGAAAAATAAAAAACAATCTGCATCAATAAGATTGATATTTTCATTGGTTTGTTGTGATTTAAGAACAACTAAACCCTCCTTATCCGTAAAAAATGAAATCAATTTTCCAAAAATTCCAAAGAATGTTGTGAGACACACTACTAACTCACACCCAAAATATTGTGGCAAAAAACGTAGACTAGGAATAATTACATTTTTCTAAGATCCATTCCACCAACCATGGACATCCCAAATCCAATAATTTTAATTACAAATTTATTCCCAATTCAAAACACTCAATTTTTATTTTACATGATAACGATTATAAGATGTTGTTTTCTATTCATCTGTGTTGTACATCCACTGTAAGGAACCAATAAGATAGACCTATATATTCCACTCAAAAAAATCTAGAAATTTGTACCTTCCAATTTCTTCTTTTCTTCACCCATGACCACAGGATGGCATCTTTTTAGGTTATACTAGATTGTTTAACCAATTTCTCAATGTTTTCTTCATCATTATAAACAGTTGAATCTTTTTAAGGTTTATAGTATTTTTGAGTTAATTTCCATAATTTTTATACCACTTATAAATGTCTCTTGAGGTACATTATTTTATACCATTGAAACATAATTGGTTTATTTATGCTGAAGGCCTTCACACTAAAAATAGTTTTGATAAAAAGAATAGTAGAAATATAAAAATATACTTTGTTGTTTTCTATATTATTATTATTTGTAAACACACATTGAAATTGAGAAAACATATTGAATGTTTCCTAATTTTTCATGGAAATAACATTTAACTTTTAGTTTCATATTTCCACATTTTTTGGATTGATAAGAGGTAATTTGAGCTTATTTTATGCACACATTCCTCTATGGTGTTTTTCTATAAAGTTAAATCAATCGGGGACTTTATTTTATTACGGTAATGATATACTAAATTATTACCATTATTTTTTATTCTCTACATGTGTGTAATATGAATATATTCTTTAGTCATTACCCTGTTAGTTTTTTTATTATTGAAGGACTAGACCTTCATAATTTCATATCGGGAGTCAATATTCATTCATGTTATTTACACTTATAATTCCATATCATGAATTCTCATTCGAGTAATTTGATTATTTTTACTATATAAATTTCATATATAGATATTCCATCAATTATCCATGTTTTTTCTTTACTTATGAGCTCAATGTCAACTTACTTTCTTAATTTCCAAAAATTCAGACTTATTTCTCAATTTTCTCCTTCAATTACGACTACAAATATTCTTTTTTTTAAATGATCATGGTGAAATGAGCTATAAATATTTTCTTATTGGTATTCATAATCCATATATTATGTTATTCAATGGATTCTTAAAATTATATCAAAAAATTATTTTAACCCCAAAATTCGTCATTTTAAACATCACAACAATTTTATTGTAGTTTTTCCATGATAGCTACCAAATAATATTCATCAAGATATTTAAATTCATTGTCTTCATCCACTCCTGACATATCTAAAATATCAAATTTATGAGATAATATGTTCTTTCTCTAGAAAAACATCAACTATGGTTTTATCTTAAAAAATCACCTTTAAATGTTTTTGTTTTAAATTCCACATCTTCATTATCATAGAAATTATTGAAGAAGATGGTCATGAGATTCCCTTATTTTCCATATCAAAAAAAAGAAGGTGGAATCATTCATTTGAATTTTTCCTTCACTTATAATGTTATAAGATATAAATTCATCACTTAATCAACCATATATTTATCTATATAAAATTGCGTGATACATTTCTCCATAAATATGAAATATACTTCTTGTGATATCTTATTGGACATGTTTTCATTATTTTAATTTCTCATTTCATATGTTACAAGAGTGTGATGTAATATAACTAGTAAACCCTCTTTTATATAATTTTCATCAAGCATGGATACCTTCATATTAAGATGAATAAATAATAATTTCATGACTATTTTAACAAATTTTACATCTTTGATGTTTTCACTAAGGCCTCAAATATCTTCTATAAGAGTGATTAGATGATTAAAAATGCATCATCTATTTTAGTTGGTGTCATCCTCAAATAATCATAATGATTCCATAGTACTTATATCATTTTCTATAGAACTTCAATTATTTCAATAGATATTCTAATGTTTTACAATATAGAGTGAGACGTTTGGTAATACATTACCTTTGGGTAGATATGGATTTCTAGAGACTCCCCCATAACATTTATTTCCATTAAATCCACATAAAATCTCCTTCGGTCTCATATGATAAGTATCCAACTTCCATGATAACAAAAACACCATAAATGGTTTTTGTGTAGACATCCACCCCCAAAGTCATAAATTAGTGTCTAATCATGTTCTTCCATAACATGATAATATTCCCTTAAAAATTAGTGATGCATTTATTTATAACAAATATTACTTGTTTCATGAATATTGAGAGAGAGAGTGAGTGAGTGAGTGTGTGTGTGTATGTGTAAGTCACCCTAGAACATTCACATTAATACCTTGTTACCTTATCAAGGAGAATACTCTATGAATAGTGGGCGAATAAGGGTAATATAGATTTTGAAACATTGGAAAATTATTTTAATCTTCCACTATCAATGTGAATACTAATTATGAAAATCCCTTACTGTTCTTTATGAGTGATGAAATAATTATAGATAAAACATTTTTTAGTTGGTTCACCCAAATTGGGCTAGTCCAAGGAGATTGAAAAAGAAATGTGTTTATGAACATAAACAATTAGAGAACACATCCTATATTTGGTTAACAAATTGATTGTTCACACTAACCATCCAAACTCACTATTAACATAAAACAGAAAATATCATTTCATCTCACTACACGAGAAACTCATTTCTTCTTAAATGCAAACACTTTTATTCACAAGATAAGTATATGAAAATACAATTGGATTGGTGTGTCTCTTATCTAAAACATACTAAAATTCTAGTGAAATTAATCTCTATGATTATCCTTATTGTTCAATATTATTATATTTTTATAAATGCTTGAACTCATTTCTTAATTTTGATTCTAAAGAGAGCATATGTTGTTCTCCTCCTCTTACTATAGATCTATTATGCATGCACTGAATTTTATCGAACTAATGTATCTTTATTTAGTGATTAATACCACCTTTATTTTGTTCAAGGGTAATGAGTCAATAATTCTTCCAATCTCTTAGAATGATCATTATAGGTGTCACCTACAAATTAATATTGTTTTAAGGAATAATAGTAACAATTTAAACACATTAATTTATAATCAAAAATCTCCTATATGAATTTATAGATTGTTAGAAACTTCTTGGTGGTAGGATTTTTATGGTGACTATGATATAGAATCATTCTTCCAATGCCTTTACCATAGCATATAATCCTTTACTATGGAATATATAACTTCTTCAAAATCCATCACCATGGAATAGAGTATTACACTACACAAAATAATAGGGATCGATCATATACGATAATTTATTTCTAATTCTATGTGGTGTGTCTTATAATTTATCAGATACAATATTATCACACAAAAATAACCTCCATAACTTAAACTCAATAATATAATTATATCTTATAACTTCTTGGCTCAATAAACTAGATATGTTTTGGCCACTTCACTGTGGTGTGACCACATGTATGATTAGAAACATTAATTCAACCACACTACTTAATTCACACTATCTATGACATTAATATCTTCTTTGGTGTGGTTTTATCCTCTTCAACATGAATTAGATGAGTAATATCTTCATGGATTAGGAACTCTTGAAACTCTTCTGGAATTGATGGCCAATTTATGACCTCTTATATTGTGACCTTCCATAGATGGTGTAGGAACACTAGAAGGTCTATCGAAAATACTGTCCAATTGATTTCTTGTTATGAAAATGTCCTAATAATAGATAATTGAGTAAACATAATAAAATATATTTTATAGTGTAGTACAAGCTCCACATTTTATAACATTTTTGCAACAAACCATTAAAACATAGCCTATTTTTTGTGACATAGAATTTCTATCTCAAATATATCTCCCCTAAACAACCTTCAAACATGATGAATTTAATGAATATATAAAAATAATTCAAGAATACCCTATTCTCCGCAACCTTATTTAACCTTGATACTCAATTGTAATTTCTAAAAAAACCCAACAAATACAAAATACAAAATGGATTTGTGACGATAAAAACAAAATTATCAATCTATCTTTGAATAATTTAATTAGACCTATCCTAAAATATGAGAATAGGCTCATGAATTATATCAATAAAGATATGAATAATAACAAATATGCATTCACTATGACTACCATGGGATTAATATTGGGGTGTAATAATTTGAATATGAGTACATATAAGAGTAACTTAAGATAGAATTATGATAAATTATTTTTAAAACATAGTGAGGGTGAGATTCATCATTATTTTAAATGTATTAATAGATTAATTGTGATTAAATAACACTGAATAAATAATAAAAATTATAGATATTTTATTATGAAAAGATTTATTCTTAATAACATTTATATTAAGAATGAAAAAATAGGGGAAATTAGACCTAATTACCCTAGAGTAAAAATAAGGGGTATAACTTAGAGAGATCGTAAAAGTGAAAAGGAAAAAAGTGTTTAGTTCCATGATGGATACATGCAGTACAAGTGAAAATACATCTTCTGATGGTTGTTAAGGAATAAATAGTCACGATAATCATAATATTTCATATTTTTATTCTAATTTACTATAAACGTACTTGTGTTTTATATGAAAGGTAATGATGGAATCATTTAATAATTTAAATCTTGATTATTTACTCATTTTTATTGGATAATGATACAAATGATACTACATTACTTTATAATGTGGAAATATATGGGACAAATTTTGAAAAAAAATATGATGTAGAAGATTATGATAATGATAAGGTTGATATTGTAAAGTCTTAAAGTGATTTAAATAAATTTAAAATTAATTTTTAAATGAAGAAAATGATATTTCTAAATTAACATCCCAAAATAGAGATAATTCAGCATCAATTAATTTGTAGAAAGATGATATTGTTATGGTAAGCTAAAATTATAAGTAATAATCTAAAAGGAATATTTCATACATGAAGATGGATAATACTTTTACACCCTCCACTATTGGGGAGGGGGTACTCTATCCTCATTTTCTCCTAATTTAGGGTTGTACTAATTATTTCCATTTTATAATTCCATGTATCTTCTGAAATTCCTAGATATTTTGTTAAGCATGAAATTTCCAAATATACTTACAGAAGATTCATGTATTATAAATATAACATCAGTGGCTTAATTAAGTTATCATCATATATTAGGGGACACATTTGAAATGTTCATCTTTTGTACCTAGGTATTATTAGAAAGGAAAATTATTGGTCTTATTGATAAAATACATATGATTATTTGGATTTCATAGATGGATTATTTGATTCTTGTGTGGTCTATAACTCTGTAGAAATTCAATGAGTGTGGATTCTACATTTTTTATGGTCATATGATTTTCACATTAATCGCAATCATCCTACCACAATTATATGGTTAATATTCCTCAAACTTCCACTTCCTTTCTCAAATACTGTTATTATATGTATTCTAGAAAATTTAGTATGTTTTTATCTATGTTATGATGATAGAAATAATTTTGTTTATCACCTGATTCATTTCCATGTTTCTAAAGAATTGGATGTCTCAAATATACCGATGGACTGGGTGTGGATTGTTTTTGAAGAATAATTTCATTATAAAAAAGAAATCATATTCGAGTCCTAGAGAAACTATTTCTTGTAGTGTAGATGTCTAGGCAATTTAGTTTCCACTTGTCACCATGGAGACTTGAACATGGTGATTGAATTGATATCACGATGGGAATTGGGGCCAAATGCTTGCACTGGTCATTAATTTTAGTTGGGAAGCAATAGAGAAGTTCATGATAATCCTATTCTGAATTCTAATCCATATATTGTAGCCAAATTTGATCATTTTAAGTGTGATATGGCAGATCAATATAATGTAGTGTGGGAACCTTGTGATAAAGGAGATAGAGGGGGTGTGTGCAGATGGTTCTTTGGATCTATATAGTAATGTATTGAATGATTTATCATATTTATAGGAAGTGGAACATGGATGTGAACCTAGACATGATTTGGTGCAACTAGAGGCAGGTGAGGGAATTATATCGAGGATAAAAGAAGATGAATGATTATTCCTCGAAACATTGATAGAATAGAGCAGTTGGGTGAATGTTGTAGATAAGTCATGATCGAGAAAAACCATGAAAATTTTAAGGAGATGGGTGAAGTAAATAAGAAGGTTAGTCCCTAGAAGATATGCCTTCATTATTAATAATTCTAATCACTTTGGAGGTTTCATGCCCGGTTTAGGAATTTGGGTATTTGGAAACAGTTCAATTGGACATGAAGATTCAATTATAACAGGATAACCCAACTGTAGACCAAGTCTTATATAAGGTCCAATATAATGATGTGATATCCAGTGAATTAACAATCAATACTGTGGAGGGAAATAGAGGTTGATGGGTCCATTTTACAATGAAAAATAAGGGATGGAAAGGGAACTGTGATGTGGGGGTGTAAAGTGGTTAGTGGCAAGAAAGGTAAAGGTCAAAAGGATTATTCGCACCTACCAAATCCAATGGAAAAAAGGTCACATAGAAGTACTAAGGTGATGGAATTTATACCAAATATTCAATACCTATAATTTAAAAGGGGATTAGATATAAAGTGAAAATTAGAAGCTTAAGTGTGGAGATACTTATGAATAAGGGAAGTCTTGAGTAGCGGGAATAGTGGAAGGTGTAAAATAAAATTTCATTAAGCTTGGTCTCTATTATAATAAATAAATACATGAATGGGACTTCCAAATCATTCTCCAAAGACTTATTTAGATAGCAATTTCGAAATATTGGTTAAGATTTATGTTAATGAGGATCAAAGGGAATGGATAGACAAAAAAGAACAAATTTTGGAATGTGGATTAAATTAAAGGATGATAACTTGGGAGGATTACATCCAAAATTAGGAAAGTATAGACAATCATTTTGATTTCTTAATCAAGGATGATATTGGTATGAAGATAAATTCACCTTGACATTGGATTTATATGGTATGTGGTTAGAATAATTTTATATTAGTAGTTAATTATTTTTTATTTTGTAATATGTATAATCATTCTTTTGGATGATCTAGCGTGGTTTCCTAATTTTTAATCAAAATTGTTTTTGAAATAACAATTAAATATTTATGTTTGAAGTTAAAATCTTATAAATGTTAATTTGAAATGTTACTTCCAAAATCACGAAAATTGAAAATATTAATTAATAGATATTGAAAAAAATGACAACTTCAATACTAGGTTATAAATATGCTAAGATATTATAATATCAATAATTTCTTTCAAATGAACACAATATTTTGTACAAATTATTGATGGGGCAGTCATTGGATGAATTATTTGTCATTAAAAAAGTACACGTGACAACCCATACTCTAGTAACCTAGAATTTTTGTTAAAATTATTACATTAACATAAATACAAGGGTTCTAATATTGAAGGACTAATCAATTTTTTTTTCTTATAGATCTAAATTCATACATGAGACCCATTTTACATTGGGATTAAAATATAAATCATATTAATAGAGAACATTCCGAATCTATTAACTAGATTAATGAATTATTATTCATATCATAGGGAATGAAAACAAATATGAGTGATCTAAAATGATCGGTAAGTGTTATGTACATCAGAATCTATCAAGACTAAATAAATCAATATCAATATGGATAGGTAAATAGTTTACAACACATGTCATTTAATTGTTAACCTAATCCTGAAATGCATCCATGGTAAATATCAATTAAAATAATATCATGGACAATGATAACTGAATTCCCAATGATGGAAATTATTAATATTGGACATCATGATCTCTAACATCGTGATATTTATACAATTGTTACATTCTTCTAAGATAATTCATAATTATGGGTAGGTATACACCAAAACCCCATTTAATTTGGAAAACTAATTTGTTTAATGAGACAGGTTGATGCATAAAGGGTGTATATAATATTATCCCCCACCCATCACTTAATGTCCAATTTATCCATATGTATTTAACGTTCAATCTAATTCATCAAAAATATTTATTATCAATAAATATCCTTTATTTTAAAATAATATAGATTTAGCAATATTTTCCCACGGCACACGAATTAAATTAATATTAAACCACTATTTATAAATATGGTATACCATTTAGGAAATAATAATATCCATGATACAAATAATATTTATTTTTAAGATAAATATAATTTCCAATTTCAATAAGAAAATGAATTTTTGAAGAGATTGTTAATGACCAAAAATTTAATAAGAGAAAGGATATGTCATTGGTTTATAAGAAATATTGTTTTTGTAATAAAATAATGTTTCTTGAAAAAATATATAAATTAGAAGTGAAATATTAATACAATACCTCATTAAATAGTTTTCTTTGTGAAAACATTGAAAACATATAGATGAAGTTAAATATCAAAAAATTGATATGACAATGGGGTTGTGTGTTAACACCATATACGTAAAGACATCACTTTTGTCATTTTTAAGAAAGTCAAAAATGAACCATTCATAAATCATTAAAAATATTCAATTAAACTATTTAAAAAATCAATGATCACATAAAAATTTCCATAATAAATTATTTTAGTAAAAAAACACGTTTGTGAATAAATTTTGATAAATATGAGGATGTAATATAAATATATTTGAAAAAAGGGAAATAAAATCTATTTTTTAACATAATTTTATTTGATTCATGTTACAGAGAGAGGAAAATAAAAAAACAAAATATTAAAACACCATAAATATATATTGGATAAGTAAATGGATGGATTTTAGGAAGGATGTATTATAATATTCCTTTAACTAATGTTAAGGAAATCCCAAAAAATAGATTGTAAAATAAATCCTTACATGTTTAGTAACTTTTAAATTGTGACCCCATGAAATAAAAAACCTGAACTGAGACATTCTTAGTCATTAATAAATTGGTATTAATGTTATATATATATAATGGTTTGTATATAAACTACATAAAATTAAATTGGTTCATAATATCAAATATGTCTCAATGGAGTAAAATTGAATTGAAATTCACTTACCTCATGCTTTCCTTCAGTTTAATGTAATTTTACCTAATATATAATGGTTTAAACATATCATTAATTTTTAACTGGACCATATTCATATTCATAATATCACATATGTTATTTTTTAATAATCATTTCACCATTTCATTAATAATATTTCATTATTACCCCTGTTTCAAGTGTTAACTATTTGTTTTTCCCATGAATGTTTTTTCATAAAAGTTTTATTTCTTATTCATAAGATATATTTATATCATCTATGTAGTTATATTAAATTTATAAATGTCAAAAAAAATTCATTAGGTACTTTTTTAGGATCACGGTTGAAGTCTGTACATAAAAAATGAGTCACATCGCTTTACAGAGATAGTAAGCCACATGTATACATGTGCAATGTTATCATTTCATTATTAGGTGAAATGTTAAGGAATAAAATGATATATTAAATTTATATAATCAATATGATCTCATATTTATCACATATATTAATCATCTAAATTATTATTACTATCCATGTGATTTGATGATTGAAAACAAATTATATCAGTTTGTGAGGCGATAATCTTTTATACACATGAGCGATATTTTTCCCATTTAATGAAGAATGAAACAAATAAATATTTTTAAATCAACATAATAACATATAATTATATGGTAGATATTTTTTATATTTTAATTATTATGACATAATTAAAATAGGTAAAATATTAATAAAAAAAGAAAGACCTTGGTGAAGACAATTGCCTTATCTTAGATAAATCACCTTTGGATCTCATTTTAAGAACCATAGGGTTGGTATTTGGGAAATAATACCATATATCTAAAATATAAAAGGGTGTTGGGGAGATATTTTGTTATATTTTTCTCAAGAAATATGCCTTGATTGGGGTGAATAAGTGATGGTAGGAGGTAAAATTTTATAAATGAGGTGAGTGGCACAATTGTAATTTTTCATAATTCTAAACAAATTTCAGGTCATGTTCTTGGAAATATGGATCCTAATTTAATAATATTAAAATTGGATAAGGTTAAAAAATAAATAAAACCAACAAATGGGGTTTTATAAAGTTTTTTTTTCATTTTAACCTTCATCTTTACAGATTAATCCCCCTATAAACACATTCTGACCTTAACAATGGTTGATAATTTTTTATATTTTTACTATTCATTATGAAATAAAATTATATTTAATTACCAAATTGTATTAACTATTTGGATTTAAAATATGGAATATAATTTATCAAAATCAAATCATATAATAATTAAAATTAAATTTAAAATTAAATCTGCAAAACATGTTGAAAAATATTTTTCAAGAAATGCATTTTTAATGTATGAGATGATCTTACATTAACAATATAACTAGTAATAATAAGTATATCAATTTAAATTCATATTTTGAGGTATATAGTCTATAAATTTAATTTAAACCATTCATTATTAAATATTATTTAAAATAATTTACATGGAAATACATTATTCCTTCTTTTTAAAAACAGTTTTCATGAATAGATCCATTTTACCTCAACACAGTCTTATTATTATTTATATCAAATGGATAGTAAAAAATTTATTTATTAAATATATTATATAAAATTATTATAAATAAAAGGATGAATAGTTAAATAATATATTTTCTATTATTTATAAAATATTATTTTAAAGGGAAATTGTCTAAAATTAATTCAAGTATTATTTAGACTTATTAAGTTAAAAATAGATACCCGTCCTAAAAAATTGGAATTTTTATCCAATGAAACATTAAAATGTTAATTGTATTAGATTTTTAAAAAAATATGATTTTCACTTACTATAATTGATTCTCATGTGTTATATTGTTTCCTCCTATAAAAGGTTGTTATCAAAATTTTCTGGGATATTTCTTTCTAAACAAATGAAGGTGTTTCTTCTTGATAACGTCATATAGTTCGTATGTTTCCTTCTAAATTTTATGATTTCTACAAAGTACCATTACCAGTCGAGTGGTCCAATTACTCAACTCTTTCTTTATAGTGTCGTGAATTTGGATAGGATTTTTATAGTAATATAGACTTGGATCCAATTATATTTCATCAGAGGAAATCACAAATATATGGTTTGGACTATACTACAATAACAATGATATATGGAACAAAAAATTTACAGTAGAGACGATTGGTGACCTTACCAAATGGTAAAGCAAAACAACAATATTTTGCAAAAATCATTTTTCCCTCATGCTTACGAGTTTAATTTTAAATTAAATTATCCAAATTAAATTATTAGATTTTAGAGAAATGGATTAAAAATTTGGAATAGTAATTATTTATATTATCCTACAGGGGAATATTAATTTTTTCCATAATGAATTTTGAAAACACTAAAAATTATTTATTATGCTCAAGGTAAAACTGGTTTATTGAGGGTTAACCTAAAATGGTAAGGGTAAAAAATGACCAAAAATGTATAATTTTTATTATATGGTTTTATTGATTCCTAAAATCTCATAAGGTTAACAAACTGTAAATTTTGGTTCCTTTTGGTATGAGAAACAATTGGGTGTAATTATTTCTTTTAAAAAAATTCAATGGTGTCATCTCCTCAACTTATAAAAGGACAACCCCTACACTAATTTGCAATCTTCCAAAACCTATTCAACCAGAAAATACCTAAAAAATAACATTATAAATTACCTCCCCTCATCTTATATTTTGTTTTGGTCTGTAAGCAATATTTTGAAGGATTTTGGTTAAAACAAAATGATTTTTTCTGAAGAAAAGGTCATGTCCTTTTCAAGCATGTTATTTTATTTCTTCTTCAACATACATAAAATATTATTAAACCTTGAATTTATAATAAACTCAATATATTTTATATATTTAATGTTTTTATGTTAATGGAATGACCTATGAACCGATGTAATTTATTTTCTATCACCAATTCTCATGGTTGAATATAATGATGTATATAATGAATATATATGATATTAATAATATAATCTTACATATTTAATTATAAAATTATATACATCTTATTAATTTCCATTACATATAGAATACGATAGCATCGCTCGTGTATACAATGGACTATGTCCTCGCCAAGTGATGTGATTACATTTTCACATTCAATTTGCATTGAAGGTAATAAAGATTAATTGGATATTGATATATGATATTAAAGAAATATTAAAAATTATTTTAAATAAAATTTTCATAACCTTAATTACCATAAAATCCCTTAAATAAATGATAACATCATTCGTGTGTATGGTGGACTACCTCCTCACGTAGTGATTTGATTCATTTTTCACCAGCGCTTTAAATCGAAGGTAATAAATGATAAATTTGATAAATATATCTAATATATAAAACAAATTATTTATTATATAAAATTAATATATAATATAATTCCTTACCTTTTCACCCATTAATGAGATGATAATGTCAGTCATGCATACGTATGACATACCATCTCCATGAAGCAATGTGATTCATTTTCCATGTTCAAAATTAAATAACAACAAAAAAATATATCTAATAAAAAAATGATATTAACAACATTAATATAATTATGTATATGACTGAACTATATCATATGTTCACAATATCAAAATCTCTTTACAGATGATGAATTATAAAACAATGTAATTAACTCCTTAAATAATAGTGATAATGAAATATTTTTATTGAACGAGTGATAATATTTTATAAAAGGGATCATTTGTGATATTATATATATTAATATGATTTTACCGTAAGTTAATAATTTTTTTTAAACCACTATATTGTAAATTAGATAATACTTACCTAAATGTAAGGGAAAAGTAATGGGTTTCTTGAGGCAATTTTCATTCATTGGGTTTTATGTATTTTTATTTGATTATATTATGCCATGATTATGTGGAAAATAAATTTTATTTATATGTGATTATTTTTACATTTTTATTTCTTTTGATTTAATTTTTTTAAACATAATCACATCATTTATTGACTCTCACATCAATGATATGATCTTTGTAAATGTTTCATCTCAAAAGATATATCATTGAGATATGCGTTCATTTATACACCTAACCACTATTAAACAGGGTATATGCTTACCCTTTACATAATATTTCCTGAATACTTCTTAATTGATGATATTTTAAGTTATTATTTTTTTAATTATTTAATCTGATGTCATGAATCCAATTTTTCCATTATAGTAAGGCATTATGTTGAAATAATAACTTAATCGAGAATGTTTATGTATTAATTTTCATTGCTGGAAATTATTTACTAATTACCTAAAAAACTCTCCATTTTATTTTGTTATTATTATTCACTATTTATTTATATAATAGTATTATTTTCATCCCATTTTTATCTAAATTTATTTAGAAACTATTTTTATGAATATCTAATTTCATTCCTCTCTCTAGTCAAAAATATTCTTCCTTCCAAACCAATGTTTTCTAAAAATTGATTTTGAAGATGTATTATAATAATTTTTTAAATTTATATTTAATGTTAAATGGTTTTTTAAATTTTTTTTTATAATGAATATTCTAATCATCTTCCAAACTTGTCAGTTTTTTAATTTATTTTATAAAAATGTGAATGATATAATTGTTTTTACTGTATAAATTATGCATATAACACTTCTACCTTCATGAAAAATCAATGTTTGACAGCTTCATCACTAGGTTTCACTGCTTATTTTAAAACAAATTATTCACTATTTAATAAATTATCATATTTTAATTAATTTTTTTCTAAATAGAAAGGATATTTTAATAACGAAATGTTTATATTGATTTTTCAATAAAATTTTGGATCTAATATGACATCCTATATTCTAATCTAAGTTAAAAAAGGTTATTTTCCTAAAAATTATCCTTTTAAAATCGTTTTTATCAAGGATGAAACATTAATGTTACATAATGATTCTAAATTACACATGTATTTTACTCACATGTATACCTTTGATTTTCTCCCTTCCTTTGGCATGGTAATAAATCCCATATGAACATCACTAAAATTTCTTCTTTAAATAATATCTTTTGATTTTGTTATTAGACAAGAATTTGAAATACATTTTTTATGGGTAAATCTTATGTTTATTCCTTTTGATTAATATCCATATTTTTCACACATATGCATGTAAAAAAATTAACTAGACTGGTGGTCACAAAATTATATATCTCTCAACTAAACTGGGTAATATTTTATCCTCATGGAACATCATGTATGTGATTAAGGGGACATCCAAGTCAATTATGTGTCTCTAAAGACCATGGAATGTTATTGTCATAGATATCCTTGAATTATGATTTTGTAATGCTGTATATTAATTCCACATTTCCTAGGATTCCATGATTTTATAATATAATATTCTTTATGTTATGAATATAAGTAGCTACTCATGTATCTTCTCTTTTATGATATCATGTTATATCATTGACTAACACGTTATGCCTCTATATCATGTTTTTTCCCTCACTGAAATCATTATCTCATCCCTTTAATTATATATTCCTCATGCTATCCCATGATGTTTTATGAGATCGAATTTATTTTATGATAACACTATGGAAAATAAATTAAGAATGCCATGCTTTATGTATTAAGGAACTAGTCAGCTAAAAACACTAGGACTTTACAATATTTTTATTGAAATTATTTAATATTTATGTTTATGAATCATGTAAAAATTTATGAACAAATATTGGGTGCCCATATCTAGTATCGGTTGAAATGTTTAGTTAGCCTTTGTAAAAAGAATGAATAATATTTAGTGATAAACCAATGGATAAGCCTAAGAATAAGACTATGAAAAAGAAAAATATCCAGGAATCTTAGTGAGGTATGAAAAAATGGTTTCTGACCAATTACATCCCTATCTAGAAACTAAAAGTGGACAAGGTTATTTAAAATATGGACCTTGGGGTCATAACTCTGATATTGGGATTTTAGGAATAACATGAGGATTACCTTTTAAATAGAAATGATCCTTATAGAACACTTATTTTGACATTCTGAAGGGATATGTTTTTAATTTCAGATACTCAATTTAAAACATGATAATTGATTTTAAAGGATGAGGATCGTGAAGGACCTAGGTTAATCCTAAGGTGTCTTATATTTAAATGAAAGAGTCATGATTTAGAAATCTTATAAATAATTTCCTATGATTATGTTATTTAGAAAAATAAATATTGTTTCTCACACTATGATTTATGGTTTTAGTTAATGGAGAGAACTAGTTGGAACTAAGTTAACTTTTACTGTTATCGAAAATGTTTTGATAAGGAACCAAATGGGATGATGAACGGAGTGAAGAATATCATCAGTATTTTTAATTTGTTATCATGATATATGGTGAACAACCTATACCTTAACAAAAACTCAAAATCACCAAATAATAGAAGGATAGAGATCCCTGAAATATCGAGTGGTGAAAAACATCGAAATAATATGATTACTTTTCTAATATTTTATGAGCGGGGATTTAAACACCCTACTGAATGTATCTGGGGAAGGATAATAGGTTTTGTGAGTGGAAAAAGTCACCAATAATGTAATTTCTATATAAAAATTAAAAGTTTGGTTAACCTAATGGATGATAATAATGGTTTACCTAAGGTATCATTGATGGTGGAATATTTCAAATGTCAAAATTATTGATATTATACAAATCCATGTCCTAAGGGGATGCTCAAGAAGATGATCAACACGGTTATATGGTTAAAGGTTTCTCTATTGATGATGAAGAGACTAAATATTACATATGAAACTAACGATGTATTACAGAATAAGAGGATGAATCCTAGTTAATTTTTTAAGAATGAATTGTAATGATTGAAATGTTTATATATTGGAAGTCAAGAATTGTGTGATTCATGAAAAATATATATGGATTTACCTGTATAATATTTTCTTTAAATATTTTCAAGGATATGTTTACTGGCCCATAAATGGGATTTAATGAAAATGTGACACTGTATGAAAAAAATAATTAAGGAAAAGATAATATAAGATATTTTCTTGATGTTTGTGTAACTAATTTATTTTTTGGAAATTAATGAGCAGTATAGAAAGCCTAAGTGTTTAAAAAAGTGATTTGATAACAAATGTTAATTTTTAAGATGATGATCATATTATCTATAATTTTATAGGATAATTTTGAAATATGAATAGGATTATCACATAAGATTCTCCATAAGTTTAGAAGATGGAAAACATGCATGATGACTGTCGACCCATATCATCTAGAAAGGGAGCAAGGCTTGGATAGAAAATTCAAGGGTGATAATGGTGCATTTCCTACCACTATCTTATTTGATTTACTAGTTAAAATTATTTTTTTCAGAGATTTTTCAAGGTAAGTCAGTATGCTTATTTTTGGGAAACATATTATTATATCTTTTTATTTGATTTTGATTTTACGAATGATATTTTGAGAGATGTTTTAATACATTGAACTATATATAGTGTTTTAGTTTTGACATGAATGATTATTTAGGAATAATTAAATCATATTTTATGATATTTAAGTTAAAAGTTTTTGAGATAAATTTTGAGTTTATAAACATATTCCATCCTGAGGTTATTGAGGTTTTTTTGAACATAGGTTTTTTAAGGAATAAACTACGATAAAACATTAGATTCATTATTAATATTTGGAGATTAATATATTCATATAAATTTTTGTTATTATCTTCTCTTGTGATAGAAATTATGATTTAAAAATAATAGGATGAATATCTCATAAATATTTTATGGAACTGATGATATGATAAAAGTTAATTCTAGTTCATTGGGTATTAAAAAATCATTTTGGATATTCATTTTCTTATTGTAAAAGGAAATGTGTAAATTGATTAAAGGATAATGAAATGATAAAATTGTGTTTCTGAAATAAAAAAGATAACAAGTTAGTATATATTCAGGTGCGCTCTATCTTGATTGAAAAATAATCCCTTTACTCTAGGAAAAGGAACTTGTTAGAAAAATGATATCATATTACATAAAAATAATAGAAATAAATGGTATTTTGACTCATCTCAGATTTATGATTATGTGGTTGTTTAGATTGTCAAGATAAATGTTTTATTAGGATCAATGATCTCTACTACTCTCTATAATTATTTATTCTTTTCTTTCATGCCCATAAATTTACTTCTCAACTATATTCGTCAACATGGAAACCTTGTTATGTGTTATTTTAGATAACATTCCAATTTCCCATTCCCTATTTTTATGTGGAATATGTTTTAACCCCTTTTTCGATGTTGGTATTCCAAAAAATACATTTTCTAATATGAAACCATGGATTATTGAGAGCAGCATTAAATTATAAGGACATAATTTATTTAAGGGTATATAATGTAACACCCACAACTTTTAAAATAAAAACATTATGTTGGATAGATTATATGACACGAAACCCCAATTATAGATGAGAATGAAAAGGTATGAGACATTATCATATATTTTATTCTTATATAAATTCAATTTCTTCGATATCTTGCGATGCACAAAAAACATGGTTTAAATGAAAAGTGACACTCTAATAAAATATATTTATTTAATATGACTATATTAAACTAGTCATTAAATTAGTGAGTATGAATGGGAATAATAGAATTATGAAAATTAAATGGTTTAAACTTGTATAAAATAATTTTAATGTCCATCTACTGCTTAAAAATATAATAATAACCATTTTCAATAAAAACAAAAATGATTTCTAAAAAAACTATATTTTTCTAAAAGGTGGTTCCGTCACGCTTTTCACACATAATTTTAAATTAATTCTAAAACATTTTTGAAAAAAATATTTAAATAAATAATCTTAATTTTTTAAATCTAAAGTTCAAAAGTATCTTTATAATTTTTTTATAATTTTATGAAAATATTAATTTGTTGATGAATAGTGAAAAAACTCAACTTTTTTATCGAATACTGCATTTTCATTTAACTTATATACAAACTCAGATTATATATTAAATTTTATTTGAAGTAACATTTGTTAAATAATATTAAAAATTTAATTATTTATATTTTGGGAATCAAGTTCATATTTAATTTTGATATAAATGTTTTTAAACATTTAAAATCATGTATTTGGAAAAAAACATTTTTTATGTGACTCTGGGTTGAATTTAAAATTTAAATTTCCACGTATGTGAGTTTAATTTGAAATAATTTCTTAAATATTTGGAATCATATTAATTTATACCATCTAATAGGGTTAAATTACTTTTTGACCTTACCGAATAGTGACAATAATAAAAATTATTTGACATTGTTAGAGTAAAAACAAGTCTACCGAGGCTAAACTAAAATGATAAGGTTTAAAAAGGATGCATAAATTTTATAATTCATATTTTAGGTTCAAATTTATACATTTTATTGAAAATATTTCATTTTTTATATATAGATCATAAGGAAAACATGGTAGTAATTTTTTATTTTAAAAAATTTTAAGTTTAACCTCTCCCCCACTTATAATACCCCACATATCCTCTTCATTACACCATTAAAATACATTGTTTCAGAATCTTACTCCCCAAATAAATTCCATAATTCACTCAAATAATCATAAAATCCAATTTTTTCATACAGACAATCTTGGAAGTATTTTCTTGGAAACCAAAAGAAGTTGTCTGAAGAAGTGGTAACCTCCTTAACTGAGTGTTTTATTTTATTTATTCCTCCAACTTTTAATAATAATATTAAGAAATTATGATATAATACACTTATTTTATTACATATATATTTATATTTATATTTTTTGTGAATTAACTATAACCATCCCCTCCTCCCTCAAATGGGAAACAAAACCATTGAGCGTGTTTATAACAGATTATCACCTCGCAAACAGATGTAATTCGTTTTCCATAACAGCTTCTAAATAATGAATATAACGATATATATAACTATTATATATTATATATATGAAATAATTATACTTATGTAATGATAAAATCAATTATACCTTCTTAAATTCCATTCCATAGAGAATACGATAATGTCGCTTGTGTGTACTGCAGACTACTACCTCACGAAGTGATGCGATTCATTTTTTAGTTATGCTTTAGATATATGTTAATAAAGACATTTTTATATTTATATATTAAATTAATTAAATTCTAATAATTGTTTTATATGAATATATCTTATAATATTTTACCATACCATCTATTTAATAAATTACTACGTCATTTGTATATACGGTTTAATACAACCTCACAAAGTGATGTGATTTGTTTTTCACGAATTTTTTAAATGGAAGGTAAAAGGGGATACATATAAAGAATTTATGTGTTATATATTACTTTATATTTATTATTAAAAATTAATATATAATCCCCCTCCTTAACCTTTCATTCGTTGTGGAATTAATAACATCGCTCGTGTGTACGTACGACATAATGTCTTTGCAAAGTGATTTGATTCATTCCACATGTTTAAAATAAAATAAAAATTCTAAATATATTTTTTATTAGAAAAATGAAATTAAAATCATTAATATCATTCTTAATATTAAAAAATACTATCAAATGCTATAGATCTGAAATGTTTACGACAAAACATGTATGTGAAAATATGGAAATTGATACCCAAAATAATAGTGATAATGAATTATTCTTAATAAATGGGTGATAAGATATTTTAAAATAGATTATATATGATCTTATAAATATTAATTTGATCATATTAAAATTTAATAACATGTTTAAAAGACAATGTATGATATTAAATAGCGATCAACTAATGCGAAGCGAGAGGAAATGGGTTTGTTAACTCAATTTATATTCATTATGTTATATGTCTACTTTTATGAATATATTATGCCAAAATTATGTGTAAAATGATTTTTGATTAATTAAATATTTTTTACAATTATATTTATGTAAATTTAAATTTTATACACATAATAATTTCACTTATTATCTCTCACCATAATGATATGATCATTTTAATGATTTCATCTCAAAACTTGTTTCATTGATAAAAATGTTCTTCAACACACATAATCACTTTTAAGTGTTGTATATAATTACACATTAAATAATATATTAGTGATACATCCTAAATTATGATATTTTGATTAAAAATTGATCAAATTTATTCATTGGATGTTATGATTCCAATTTTATCGAAGCGGTAAGGGTTTATATTTAAATGTAATTTTAATTGGAACAGTTTATGGCTAAATTTCAATTGTTTTAAATTATTTGATCATTTCTAAATGAACTGATTACATTTTATTATACTATATTTATTCTTTCCTTATTCACATAACAATAAAAAAAATTCACTCCATGTTATATAAAATTATTGAAAAAAAGATATTAATAAAATATGAATTCATTCATTTTCTTTGGTCGAAAATCCTTTTTTATGAATCAAGGTTTTCTAAAAAAGTTTAAAAAAACATACTATAATTATTTAAATATGTTTCTAACCACAATTGTTTTTCTAAAAAACGTTTTAAAAATAATATTCCAATTATTTTTAAAAAGGTACTTTTAAACATTTCTTACAAAAATTTGAAAGGAATGTTTTTTAATATATTCTGTATGAACATAACTCTACTTTCATCATCAAAACTCAATGTTTTGAAGGTTATTGATTACGTTCCAAAGATTAATTTATATTTTTTATTTAATTTTTAAAAAATTTATAGATTTCAAATAATTTTTTCAAAATGAAATTGATATTTTCCTCAAGAAAATTTTGAAGTGATCTTTCAAAGTAATTTTCCATCTAAGATGAGATATGTTGATGTCAATTGGATTATAAACGTAAGGAAACATCATTAAACATTACCTTTTATATTTATTTTAAACTAGAATTGTCACACCCCAACCTCAGACACCTATTTATTTTTTTTTAATTTTATTATTTACTCAGTCCTGCGTCATTTTAACGAGGTTTAGTTGGGTCCGGGTTTGAAATTTTCAATGTTTGATGTTTTTGGAGGCTCTCGGGCCAGTGCACGGTCCCCGCACCACTAGCGGTGACCATGCGTTTGGTCCTGGAGACTGCACGGTTGACCGATTATTATTATTATTTTAAAATGAAATGGGACAATTTATTGTTTTGTTTTTTTATAATTGAGTTGTTATATTATTACTATTATTATTATTCTTTATTATTATTATTAGAAGTATCATTACTATATTTTTAGTTTTAATATTTTTTTATTAATATTAATATTATATTTTATTGCGTTATTTTTATTATTTTCAGTTCAATTTTATTTTAATTTTTTTTTCTTTTGTTTTGGGTAAAACCCTAAAGGGGTGCTACCTTTTTTCCTTTCTACAGCATGACCTATCCCTCCCATGGCTTCCTGCGCACAGCTCTGACCAACCCCCTCCAATCTCGTCACCCCTTCTCCCTGCGCCAGCAGCCTCTCCACTCATTCACGCGACCCACAGCCACTCCGCCCCATCTGGTGCACCCCCTCTGTGGTTTTGCCCAGCGAGCCCATGCTCAGGCCTCCACCACTCAACCTCCGTTCGGTGTGGCTCACCCTCTTGTCCGGTGCAGCGCAGCCCCTGGTCCGGCGTGGCCCTCCCAATCTGGCACGACCTTCCCCTACAGGGTCTCCGCAGCACCGCGCCGGCCTCCTCCTGAAACACAACCCTCTCATGCGCCGACCACCTACAGTGCTGCCTCACTCGATGTCCAGAAGCAACGACCCCCCCCCCCCCATGTGTGCCCCATTACAGCAAAACCAGAACACTTTCTACTTCCGCAGACTACCGCTTCGCACAGCTGCTGCCCCAGAGTCTTCCCAGCAGACCCCTCCTTCAACACGGCGAAACGTCCCTCCACCTTTTCTCCGCCTTGCTCGGCGCGTGACCAGCAAACCCGAACTCTGACCCGCACTCGTTTTTGGCACGGCCCAAAACCCTTTTGCGCAGCACCTCCGCTCTGCTCGGGAGCGGTCTCAGTTCCCCTCACTGTCAAGCCATTGTTTTCATCTCAATCCAATTTTGGTGTTTCTTTAATTTTTCAAAACCTTGGCATCTCGGTTTGTGATTAATTCTTTTTGAATAATGTCTAGAGTATGTGATTGACGTATGGAGACCCGTTGGTCCATGGTTCAGCATCCGTCGCCAAAGGTGAGCCCGATGGACTCTATTCCCTATGCCACTGATGTTTCCAGTAAGGTTATCGCACCTAATTTTTTTGTTTCGCGTCATCAAATTCAGGGGATTTTGTTTATGCGAGTCTTGTATACCTCTTTTTTCTGGTGTTGGTTATAGTTGCCCTCAAATTTGTGCTTTGGGAATTGTTGCAGGGCATTGGGATAAATTCCACATGCGGGTACACTTTTTTGCAAAGTATGAATATATATATATATATATATATATATATGCATTCTGAGTGCATGTTTCCTCATGACGCGGGGAACACATGCATCAGTTTAAAGACATATATATATATATATATATATATATGGAAATGCGTGCGCGCGTGCAAGTGAGGTGTGGCTCGAGTTGGAATATTTTGACCGGACTTCCTTGAGGTAGGAAAATGAATGCATTTACTTTCCATTGCTTGTCCTTGATTCATGAGGTTTTTGTTAATTTATCATCTTGCCACGCCTCTCCATGGTACGTCTTTAAAAGTTGTGGTTGTGTTTGTAAATTTCCACTTGTTCTTTTTGGGCGAGTTTTGAAGTAAAATCCATGAACTGTTATTTAAAAATGTATTATAAACTTTTAACTTTGTTTATTAAATATTATATGTGGTGTGAATTATGTTTCGGAAATATTTTAAAGGTTCGCTGGGTTTAAAAATGGATTTTTGACTTGCGGGTATTTTGTTAAGTTGTGTAATTTTTTATTTTAACTGTGCAAGTAGTGTGCATTCTGATTTGGTGTAGTGAGGGTTGTGTTTTGAAAGCATGTAGAGGTGGTGTTTACGTTGTTTTTTCATTTTAATTTATTTGAGTCTGTGTTGATGTGTTTTAGTTGTGTTCTTCTGGCAGCGTGTCGGTGAGGAAGACCTGTGATACTATGGTCGTCGGCTTGCACGTGTTTGTGAGTCTGTGTGAGGCATGATGTGCCATTGTGTTTGGACTGCGAGCCTAGGTAGGTCCCCCATTGCACTCACCATTAAATTTAGAATTTATTAATTTCTTGATGTTTTATTAATTTTAATAAATAGAAAATAATATAAGATAATTAATTTTTAAATGATTATTTGGTGTAAAAAGAGCCATTTATTTTATACACGACACTCAGAATATTTTCATGACGAACGGAAACCCAATAGTGAAGGAATTCCAGTTTGGCCTTTAAACATAATTTACGGAATTTCAAATGTGGTTATGGTTTTAAAGACCAATCATTTCTTATGAACAAGTGTTTCAGGTTTTCTTGAGAAATGAGGTTTTTCTTTAAATTTGGTGAAGGCACGTTTGAAACTTTAATGAAATAAATTATTTTTGAAAAACACACTTTGGGGTTACTAACGGATGATCTTTGGTGTGCGTTGATTGCATGACTTGTGTGTTATATTTGTGCATCATGACTGATTGATTAAAATTGTGGACCCACCACATTTTATTGTATTTTTTGACATGGGAACCTAGCATGTTGAGTGAATCTTCTGAGAATGATTGTTGAACTAGTTTAGATTACGCATTGGAATGCGGCCCCATAGTAGGGGAATACTGAGTTATTGCTGCTATGGGGATTAGGCCCCTCGGTTTGGCCAACCAGGGCTGTGCCGAGCGATAGGGAGTTATAACATCATCGAGTTAGAGCATGCCTTCAGGATGAGTCACATATATAGTACATTCTGGATTGTTCCCAATCTTCTAGGTTCGACCCATGTTTCTTTTTGTGTTTATTTGTATGTGGTGGACGGTTGAGAGGTCTAGTTCAGTTGTTGTCCCTTGTGTGTCACTTTTTCCGTTGCATTTGGTATGTGTTGTGTGTTACGTGTAGTTCTCCTTTTTGGCTAATTACTAAATCTTGGTTTTCTACTTGTTCGCAACATCTTTTTAAAATGCAATACACCTATTCCTTTTAAACATTAAAAATTGTTTTTAAATTAAAAAGGGAAATGGACTGTTAATTGTTTTAGAAATGAAAGTGTGTGGAAACTAATATTATATGTAATTTAGTTCAAACCTGGAATTAGTAAATTTTGTTATTTAAATGTAGTGAATTGGGAATAGATATCAGGCTATCCTACTGAGTTTTAATACTCACACCAATTGTTCTTTTTTTATTATTTGTGCAGGCTACAGCTTGGGTGTGTTCGACTTGGGTGACATTTGGTCATGAGTTAAAGAGTGACCCACGAGGTCACACAGAGATAGTGGTTGTCTCTTCCGGTTTGTTTTATTTTTCTTTTGTTCTTGTTCAGTTACTTTACTATGTTTATTTATTTTGCACTGCTCGGTTTAACTTCAGTTGCTTTATTTATTTATTTATACTGGTTGAAATCGTTCCAATTGCCTCTGTTGATTCCATGGCACTTGTCGCCATCCTGGGAGGATCATGAACGCCTCTCGGGACATGTCGCGGACCATCTCGGTTGACCGGTTAAGGTTCGACCCGGGTTTGTTCGTGAAAAAATGGTATCATGGGGTGGTTTTCCCTTAGTAGACCTCACTTTTGAGAGTGAACTTTGTTAATTGGGATTTCCAGTAGATGGAGATTAGGACTGTCAGTGCTCAGGAGGTAGGTTAGGGGTCGGTGCCTGATCACCACCACTCAGGACGAGACCTGAGTTACTAGGGATATTCCGGGATTTGCGTTACTTTTCCTTGGTCGTTTTGGATTGAGGGATGACAATGGAGGTGAATCGGTTCACATTGCGGCCTAACATGGGGTGGTGACCCATGTGGAGTCCAAGTGTCGGGTTTAAGGTCCTCTTAGTTTCATGGTTTACTTCGGGCATGGCTCAACACCATGTCACTGGGTCAGACATATGCACTAGTTCCTCATTCTATTGTGCTATTACTGCATGTGTTTTTCTTTAGTCTCAGTTCATTTGAGCGTGCGTTAAAAGTGAAATTGTTTTTTAAAGGGAAAAGAGTTTCTTCAAAAAAAAAATTCAAATTACTAAAGTCAGTTTTTAAAGAGAAGATGCATCGGTTTGGAAAAACATGGTATAAGTTTGGATTTGGTAAGAAAAATAAGTGTTTGAACCTTACCATTCTTTATGAGGGGTCACACTTGCGTGGGCATGTATAGAGATTGTGTGGGGGAACTTTTTCGCAGATAAGGTGAGTGGGATTGAATAAATGCACATGTGACGGTTCATAAGGTTCCATAGGTGGGTTTTAAAATTTTAAAGAAATAATGGTTTTTGAAAAGCGATTTATTCTTTTATTTGTATATGTTTTGATTATAGGCATGTTTTCTTTTGCTTGTGTTGTTTCTTTGATTCAGTTTTGGCTTGATGCTGGTTTCGATGTTGTTTTCATGTTGTTATGAGTTTTCCGCCCAAAATGCCTCTAAAAGTTGTTAATGAGTTACGCCCAGATCTTAGTTCTTTTGTGTGTTTCTTGATTATCGAGGTAATTGAATTCTGTTAGAGGTAGCTGTATTGTTATGAAAGATAGTGTGTATTTGGGTAGTTGGGAACTCCCAGGGTAGTTAAGGTTCGTAATGTCCCAGAGTTATTTGAGGGTTCAGTTTTAGACTAGTAAAGATGAGATGTATCATTGTCATAGGAGTTTTGGGCGCGATTAATAGTGGTCCAATTCTGGGAAGGTGCCCCAAATGGAATGTAGTGTTGGCCGGTGGAACCTGTCTCCATGAAACTATCATCGTTGGTACTGGCTCCTAGTTCTTCGCACCGCTCTCTTCTGCACCACTAGTATGGAATGTCTGGACATTCTAAGTCGTCATGTTTCATCCCTTTGAAAAGTTACGACCATATTAGTTGTTTGAAACGTCGAACAGAAGGAGTTAAAGACCAGAAGATGAAAATGTCTGACTGTGAGGCAGGAGATACTTCAGCCATCAGGGCCCCAGCCACAGGTCTCGGGGTGAAGCTCGCACATAGTCAGGAGTTGCCGAGGGTGTGTGGAACCTCGGTCTGAATAATGTTTTCATCCTTGGGATGGAAATATCTGAAATTTTCTTTTTCTATTCTCATCTATGTTTTAAGAATATCATTGTTATGGGGGAGTGGTGAGCTCATTCCCCCATGATCCAAGTGGTCTTATCAGCTCTCAGTGTGGTTTTTAAATTGTTCGGTCACATTGAAGGGTGTGGGATATGAATGGATGGACCTGATCTGATTTTGAGTTGGTATCAGTTGTGTTTGTTAGGGGGATGTTCGTTTCATGAAATGGATGTGAGGTGTTGAGTTAATTCTTCATCCTTATGTTGTTGGATTTTTTTGTAGCATGTTTTCCGACAAAGGTTAGGGTGTGTTATTTGGCCTATGTTAGAAAATATGAACGAGTTTGATTTGGGAGATCTCGTGTTGGCCCCCTAGGGGAGAGTGTGTTCAATTATGGAGGGTTTCCATGTTAGTAAATTCTTGTGGTGGGGAGAACCCTCCGGTGTTCTCCCCTCAATATCAGGCAGTGATTGTTCATGAGTTTGTCCGGTGTGATGTGTGTTGGTGATATTCGCCTCGAGCCTCTTCATTGCTTCTAGTTTGGTTCGGCGATGGACTCTAGTTGTGTCAACTGTTGACTTGGTGACTTTCTAGGGGAAGAAAGTGTCTGTGGTGGGGAGAATTGTCACACCCCAACCTCATACTCCTATTTATTTTGTTTTATTTTTATTATTTACTCAGTCCAGCGTCATTTTGACGAGGTTTAGTTGGGTCCCGGTTTAAAATTTTCAAAGTTTGATGTTTTTTGTGGGTCTTGGGCCAATGCACGGTACCCACACAGCTAGCGGCGACCGTGTTTTTGGTCCTGGAGACTGCACGGTTGACCGATTATTATTATTATTTTAAAATGAAATGGGACAATTTATTGTTGTTTTTTCTTATTATTTAGTTGTTATATTATTATTATTATTATTATTATTTATTATTATTATTAGATGTATCATTACAATATTTTAGTATTAATATTTTATTATTATTAATATTATTATTTTATTTTATTGTCTTATTTTTATTATTTTTAGTTCAATTTTATTTTAATTACTTTTTTTATTTTCATTTGGGTAAAACCATAAAGGGGCTCTACCTTTTTTCCCTTCTACGGCGTCACCTAGCCCTCCCATGGCTTCCTACGCACAGTCCCGACCAACCCCCTCAAATCTCGATGCCCCTTCCCCCTGGGCCGATAGCCTCTCCTCTCAGCCATGCAATCCACAGCCACTCTTCCCCATATGGCGCACCCCCTCTATTATTCTGCGCAGTGAGCCCCTGCCCAGGCCTCCGCTGCTCAGCCTCCATCCGGCATGGCTCACCCTCCGTCCATCTTGGTGTAGCCCCCCTGGTCTGGAACGGCCCTCCTAGTCCGACGTAATCTTCCCTTCCAGGGTCTCTGCAGTACCTCATCGGCCTCCTCCCGTAGCACCGCCCTCTCCTGCGTCGACCACCTGCAGCGCCGCCTCGGCCGATGGCCATCAGCGACCCCCACCCCCTTGTGCGCCTCATTCCAGCAAAACCCGAACTCTGACCCACACTCTGTTTCGGCGTGGCCCAAAACCCTTTTGTGCATCACCTCCGCTCTTCTCGAGTGCGGTATCTGTTCCCCTCTCCGTCAAACCATGGTTTTCATCTCATTCCAATTTTGGTGTTTCTTCAATTTTACCGAACATTGACATCTCAGTTTATGTTTCACACTTTTTGCAAAATGTCTAGAGTATGCGATTGACGTATCAAGACCCATTGGTCCATGGTTCAACATCAGTCACCAAAGTTCAGCCAAATGGACTCTCATCCCTTTGACGCTGATGTTTCTGGTAAGGTTATCAAACCTACTTTTTTGTTTCGCTCATCCAATTTAGGGTCTTTTGTTTATGCGAGTCCTGGGTACCTCTTTGGTCGGGTGTCGGTTCTAGTTGCCCTGAAATTTGGGCATTGGGAATTGTTGTAGGGAGTTGGTATCAATTCCATGTGCGCACACACTTTTTTTCCTAGGTATGAATATATATATATGTGCCTTCTAAGTGTGTGTTCCCTCATGGTGTGGGGAACACATGCATCAGTTTAATGATGCATATATATATATGGAAATGTGTGCACGCGTGCAAGTGAGGTGTAGCTCGAGTTGGAAAGTTTAGACTGGACTTCCTTGAGGTAGGAAAATCCATGCATTTACTTTCTATTGCTTGTCCTTAATGCTTGAGGTTTTCATTAATTTATCCTCCTGTTACACATCTCCATGGTACATCTTTAAAACATGTTGTGGTGTTTGCAAATTTCCACTTGTTCTTTTTGGGTGAGTTTTGAAGTAAAATCCTTGTAGTGTTATTTAATATTATATTATAAACTTTTAACTGGTTTATTAAATAATATATGTGGTCTGAATTATATTTCTGAAATATTTTTGAGGTGCGCTGGGTTTAAAAATGGATTTTTGACATGTGGGTATTTTGTTAAGTTGTGTAATTACTTATTTTAACTGTGCAAGTTGTGTGCATTTTGATTTCGTGTTGTGCGAGTTGTGTTTTGAATATATGTTGAGATGGTGTTTACTCCATTTGTTCATTTTAATTGTTTTGAGTCAGTTTTGATGTGTTTTAGTTGTGCGGTTGTTGCAACGTGTCGGCGAGGAAGACCTGTGATACTGTGGTCGTCGCCTTGCGCGTGTTTGTGTGTCTGTGCGAGGCGTGACGTTCCATTGTGTTTAGACTACAAGCCAAGGTAGGTCCCCCACTGCACTCACCTTTAAATTTAGAATTTATTAATTTCTTGATGTTTTATTAATTTTAATCAATAGAAAATAATATAAGATAATTAATTTTTAAATGATTATTTGGTGTAAAAGGAGCCGTTTATTTTATACACAACACTCGGAATATTTTCTGGACAAACGGACACCCAGTAGTGAAAGAATGCCAGTTTGGCCTTTAAACATAATTCACGGAATTTCAAATGTGGTTCTTGTTTTAAAGACAAATGATTTCTTCTGAAAATGTGTTTTGGGTTTTCTTGAGAAACGAGGTTTTTCTTTATGGATGGGGAATTCATGTTTTACACTTTAATCAAATAAATTATTTTTGAAAAACATACTTTGGGGTTACTAAGGGGTGATCTTCGGTGTGCATTGATTTCATGAGTTGTGTGTGATATTTTTGCATCGTGACTCATTGATTTAAATTGTGTACCCACCCCTTTTTATTGTATGTGTTGACATGTGAACCCGACATAGTGAGTAAATCTTCTGAGAACGATTGCTGCACTAGTTTAGATTACGCACTGGCTAGTGGCCCCATAGCAGGGGAACACTAATTTATTGCTGCTTTAGGGATTGGGACCCTCAGTTAGGCCATGCAGGGCTATGCTGAGCGTTAGGGAATTATGATGTCATCGAGTTAGAGAATGCCTTCAGGATCAGTCACATGTATAGTACATTCTGGATTGTTCATGATATCCTAGGTTAAACCCATGTTTCTTTCTGTTTTTATTTGTATGTGGTGGAAGGTTGAGAGTTCTAGTTCGGTTGCTGGCCCATGTGTGCCACTTTTTCCATTTCCCTTGGTGTGTGTTGTGTGTTACGTGTAGTTCTCCTTTTTGGCTAATAACTAAATCTTGGTTTTCAAATTGTTTGCAACAACATATTAAAATGCAATTCACCTATTCTTTTCAAACATTAAAAATTGTTTTTAAATTAAAAAGGTAAATGTACTATTTCTTGTTTTAGAAATGAAAGTGTGTGTGGAAATTAATATTTTATATAATTTACTTCAAACCTGGAATTAGTAAATTTCTTTATTTAAAGGTAGTGCATTGGGAATAGATATCGGGCTAGCCTACTGAGTTTTAATACACACACATATAGTTATTTTCTTGTTTTTTAGTGCTTGTGCGGGCTACAGCTTGGGTGTGTTTGCCTTGGGAGATGTTTGGTCGTGAGATGAAGAGTGACCCGCGAGGTCACACGGAGATAGTGGTTGTCTCTTTCGGTTAGTTTTATTTTTCTTCTGTTCTTGTTTAGTTACATTACTCTATTTTTTTATTTTTCGCTGCTCGGTTTATGTTTAGTTGCTTTATTTATTTATTTATACTGGGCGAAATCGTTCTCACAGCCTCTGTTGATGCCCTGGCGCTTGTCGCCAGCCCGGGAGGATCGGGAATGCGTCTCGGGCCATGTCGCGGACCAGCTCGGGTGACCGGTTCAGGGTCAACCCAAGTTGGTTCGTGATAAGAATTCCCATTATTACAATCCAAATGATCATTTTGGTTTTGATTTTTAGATAATAAGTTCTAAATATTAAATTGTAAACCCATACTTTTTAAGAGGACACTTGTACCTAGTATCTATTTTTTCAGCAAATGATATTGTCTAATTTTTTTCCCTTTATAAAAAATCAACATAATTACCCCCTTTATATCATCCATGTGGCTAATCTTACAAAAAAACATCTAAAATCATTTTAAAACATGTAATGAGAAAAACAATAGTAGTAAAATACATAAATAAATGAATAATTAATCCATTGAAAACCCATTAATACATATTCATAAAAAGATACCTCTTATCTCTAAAAAGGAATTATATTTTTAAAAATATCATTATCTTACCCTTTAAATGTTTGTAAATTTATATAAAAACTCATTAGAAAGAATATAAAATATAATTACATAAAATAAGAGACTATTTTAAATATCACTATTAAAAATGTAGTAACCAACATGGACAACCTCAAACTCTATTGTTCCAAACCCATTAGAGGTTATATCATAACCACCCATCCTTGATGAATCCGAGAAGAACCCTTCATTGGTTAATAACATAACCAACCATCCTTAGATTATCGTCGAACCACCCATAATTGGTTAACAATAGAATCACCCATTATCATAAATAGTTTATAAGAACCACAACATAAACATAAATCATGAGAAATTGATTCATATAACAATATTTCAATAAAATAATCATTCCATTTTTAAATCACTCATTTTGAAAAATTATGCAAGTACAATGGAAAGAAGAATCATTAAAAGTAACCATATAAACTTGTAATGTATGATTACAAATATTAAGGGGAAATAAAATATGTAAAATCAATTTGTTTCATATATGTAAAAAAACTATCCTTTATCCATTCTAAAAAGAATAATTAAAGTATTTTTTTTAATGAAATCCCATACAAATATCATATCATTGAAGTGAGCATTAATGAAATGATTCAATTATGTTGATCCCCTTTATATATATATATATATATATTAAGTGTAATTACCAAAAAATATATTAAAAATTAATTTCACTGATAATATTTTAATGATATAATAAAAAAGTAGGAGATAACCCAAAGAATAGAAATTTTGTTAAAAAATCCCTTTTATAAATCCTTACAAAATCCATTGTTATAATTTTTAGAGATATTATAAAATTGATTTTCTAAAATATTCATTTAAAAATAAATAAATTAATAATTATCTTTAAAAACATGGGCATTATTCACAAATAATTAGTAAATAAATCACTAAAACATTTATTATGAGTTTTTAAACATTTCGGGAGACTTGGCTTCCCGGTTTTAGGGTCAGTTCACTTGAGTAAAATTATGGATGTTCTATAAAATGGGAATAAAAGAAGGGAATTGGAATGAAATGGTACTCATGGACTTCAATAAGTAAAAATGTTACCATACATCATTTTTAATTCTTGTATCATAATGATTCATTTAATAAAAATTTTAATGATAAAATGTTAGTTTATTTTGGTGTTTTTTTATGAGCATTATCTACTACTTGAATTTTATTAAATATTATATATATATATTAGTTCTATAATTTGAAATAAGTTATAATATACCAACTAAATAATTATTTAAAAAGAAGAATAATTTTTTATCATCTATGAAGTCGGTAAAGTAAAATGAAAACACGTTATACATGGAGATGGTTAACCGCCATAATTCGGAAAGTGGTTTCATTTATTTGAATAAGGTGAGATATGAAAATGTATAGATTTAAGATATTATATTATAAATGTAATATTTTTTATATACCTAATTGATTGACCCCTTAAGGACCCTAGAATCGATATGTTTTTGAGAAAAAAAGAACTTGGACGTCCGTATTTTGGGTATAGTAGGGTTTGGCTGATGTTTTAGGATAATAAAGTCTTTAGAAAATCAGGGTGGTGAGGAGTTGTATTTATACTTGTGGAGGGGTAGTTTTATGTGATTAAATAATTAATATTTTATATTTTAATCCAACCACATTTGGGTGGCATTAATTACAATGAATTAAATTGATAATTAATATTTTAATGTATTGTTATGGTCATGAAAAATATCAGTAAAGACTTTATTAGTTTAGTTTTTTAGGTATTTATATCTTTTACCTGTTAACTTTTACATGTTTCATTATTTTACCTGTACACTGGTACATATTTTTTTACCATGGTAAATTTTAAATATATAAAAATAAAAATAACCTTACTACCTAATTAAGATGTTATAATTAAAATATGGAATCCATTTTACCATGTTAAATTCATTTAATTTTAAAATTTAAATTTAAAATAAAACCCGAGGATGCAAGGAAAAATATACTTTTCATGAAGTGTATTTTTGAAGAAAAAGATGATTTTATATTAACTTTATGAATTATAGTAATATATATATATGAAAATAAATTACAATTTAATGATGTATTGTCTATAAATTTCATTTAAAAAATTCCATATTAGGGATTATTTTAATTAATTAAATAGGAAAAATGTTATGTTCCTTAAACATAGTGTTTCATTTTAAAATAACAAGAAATTACCAAAAGGTTATTTTACTCAAATATATTTCTAATAATTTTTATCATAATATCATCAATTAAAATAACATTTAACATTATAGAATGCTTCAAAATATTGAATATATTTCTATCACATATTTACCTATCTTGTTCTACCTTCCTTTGAGGGGGTAATAAAATCCTTTTAACCATCTCTCAATAGCCTTCTATAAGAAGTCCCTTTTTATTTTTTTAACATAAAATATTATGTAACCCAATTCAATCCATGGGTAAATATTATATTATTACCCTATGATTCGTATCCTTATTTTCCATACATATGCATGTACAAACAATTTATGTGATGGGTGATCCAAAAATTATATAAAAATACAATAAATTAGGTAATGTTTTAGTCTTATGAGATGTCATACATGTGATTAGGAAGTGAACCAATTAAATTATAGGGTTCATTGACTATAATATGTTGTCATGGTAGTTATCCTTGAATTATTCCTATTTCATGTTCTATATTTGTTTTAAATTTCCTATGATTCCATGATCTTATGATATCATGTATTTTACATTATACTTTCATTTGATTACTCTTGTTCCTTAACTTTTATGATATCATGTTATACATTTGAATCACATGTTATTCATCCTTATCATGTTTATTACCTTATTGGGAAATTTAGCTCACCTATTTCTTTATGTATATTTTAGATTATGCCTTAGATATTTTGGAGCTTAAATGGATTTTAGGAGATCAATATGGAAAATAAAATAATTATTCAATGTTTTATCTATTAAGAACCTAGTATTCAAATGACATTAGGCCTTTAAAATCCATGTGTTGTAATTATTTGATATTTATAGTTAAGAATAATGTAATATTATGTGAAAAAGGATTTTCTCTCCATTGGTACACCGTGGAAAAAATTATTTTTAGAAATTTAAATTGTCTCATGTATGTATGTCTTAGTTTCCCTTTCTTACTAGACCTTATTAAAACCTTTAATTGAGATACATTCAAGAAACAATTATCCCCAGATGCAATTTTAAATACATCCATTGATTATTTTCAAAAATCATTTTCCTACTTTGACCTTCTTCAATATGATTCTGAATTGACTTTTCCATTTTCATTGTCTCCTCAATTTGTTATATACCTACACATTTCCTTTCACCAATACTATTTTGACAAGTTTGAGTACGAAATATAATTAAATATAATACCTCATACAAACCCATTTTAATTATTGAATGAACAACATTGTTATAAAAAAAACTTAACCAACTGTAAATAATTAACTCACATGAATAGAAATTAAGGTGAGAATGATATCAACATGTCTTCTATTTTTTGAATTGTAATTCCAATATCTAATTCAGTTTGAGGATGGTAGGTGATGCTCAAGTGAAGTTTTGTATCTAGAGACTTTTGAATAAGTTTATATAATTTTGATATAAATTCAGGGCCTCGACCTTATAGAATTGAAATAGGCTAACCATGAAGTCATGAAAAATTATTTAGAAGGAATTGTGAAATTTTATCAAAAGGTAAATATTCTATTTTTAAAAGTAAATTAATATATTTGGTTAGGCGATCAATAATAACATGTATTTTATCATTCCTTCTATGAGTATTTGGTAATCCAAGGACAAAGTCCATATTAATTTCATACTGTTTCTAAATTGAAATAGGTATAGTTATTTTTACTCATTAAGATGTTGTCTCTCAGCCTTCACATATTTACAAACTTATAATTGTGACACATATTCTGAAATATTCCACGTTATATTATCCCACAAAAAATGTTCCATCAAATCCCTATTTATCATAGTGACACGAAGGTGTAAAGACAAATTTTATCTATGAGAATCATCTAATAATTATATATTTAGCTTAGTTATAAATGGATGATATAATTAATTTCCATATTTTAGAAATCCATATTTATATATAAAGTCTTCCAATTTCCACATCAGTCACATCTTAAAATTTATTTTGAAAATTATCATCATCAGGCAGAGAAATTTGATGCATTTAAAATAAATGTGGGATAAAAATAATTCGAAAAGGGGTTATTTTTAACCTTATTTAATAAATTTCATATCCATATTTACTAAATCCATGAACATAGAATCCTTATCAAGACAAATTTTCATCCCGACTCTCTAATCTTTCATGAGGAAAGAATACCTTATTTTCTTTACCTTGTTGTTAGTGTATTGTGAATATATAATACGTGATTACCTAGATAAATATAATTTTTAAAATATTGATCTCTTTATATGAAAAAAAGTATTCTTGGGTCATATTGTTTGTTTATATCTTACATATTTCATAATAGGGAAAATTTCTCCATGTCTTCACAGAAAAAACACAGCTACCAACTAAAGATCATGAGTTGGACATATCTTTTAAGGATTATTAGACAACATTGATGCATATGAGTTGAATTTATTATTTTCTATAAGGAAATAAACTTTAACTTCCTTCAATGCATCACCATATATCACAAATAAATCAATTTTTGATAGTAGAGTTAAGATATGGTAAATAGGCAATCTCTTATTCAATTCATCAAATCATTCTTAACTTTACTTTATCCATATTAACGTTACACCTATTTGTGTGATCTTTGTTAAAACATTATCCAATCTAGAAAATTATTTTTCAGATAACTATTAGTAACGTGCCAAACCAATGAAACTACATACCTCAGTTATGTTAGTTACTAAATACCATTATTTGACAACCATTTTCTTCATATGATAAACTAAGATTCTAGCCTTTGAGAAAATATATATTATTAAATTATCATCTTGAAACCATAATTCAAACATTCTAAATTTTCAATATAATTTTTTTCATCTAAGAGTCTCAAGAATGACCAGTATGTGATTATCATGGTTCAAATATATTTTATAATACATCAAGTCATAATAAATTAATACCAAAAAATTATGAAGTTATTCAATGAATACATTTTTCATTAGGTTTGAACAATGGGGAATTGGTCAGTCAAAAAGAAATTATCATAAACTTGTAATGTCTACACTGAATTAAAAACGTAGTTTTAAAAATTTATTCTTTCTTTACTCAAAATTAATGACTCCCAGAATGAATGTTTTTTTTTAAAAAATATTGAGCATCATGAATTTGATAGAATAATTTATCATAGCATGCAATAGAATAAATATTATTTATCACAATATGATTAATTTCCCTATAATCAATGTAGATCCTCACTGATATATATTTCTTTTTAAATAAACGAATAGGGCGTCGACATGGTGAAAAACTAGATAATTCCAATCCGTTATCATAAAACTCCCCCAATTTTTTCTTCAATTCCAATAATTGATCATTATCCATTATATATGGATTCATTGATATAGGTCTTTAATAAATGATTAAATAAATTGAAAACTCAACATCAGGCTCTAGTGGATACCTAGGTAATTAATTAAGGAATACATCATTTTATTCCATTACAATAGGTACATCCTTAGTTTTAATATTACCATCTCCACTCATAGGTTGTCACTCCTCTTCTTCCCTAAGAATATCCTTCAGAAGAGCATCTAAGGAAGGATCTAGACATGGCTTGAATGATGAAGTATCTATTCTAAAGATAATAAAAATTACATCGTCATCATGAATCAAAATTATCTTCTATTTGTTACAGATGTTTTCATCATATTTTGAAATAATGTATGTACCTATAATTATATCAAATTAAAACATTTATATAACAATAAAGTCAACAATAAGTCATTTTTATATATTATAATGGGAACTATCTGACACTTCCTTATCATAGTGATATTTTCACTATGAGTTTTGAATAACGTCACCCTTAATATGGTGCTATATAAATATGAATTTTTTTAGAAAGTATAGATTATATTAAAGAGTGCGAGGATCTAAAAAATCAGGTATTATAAAAAATGTGATTATTAATGTACCTTCCACCACATCATCAAAAGATTCCACCTCATCAATAATGATTTCATATTCTTGGCCTCCTCCCCATTGCCTCTTCTATGGTAGATTACCTTGATACTTGGGACATCAGTTAGAATCAAGTCCAATTTAATTACATTTTAAGAATTGAAAAGTGGTGGTCCCTTTTTTTTCTTTACATTCATTAAATAAATTACCCTTATCTCCATACTTATAAAAAAAATATAATTCCATTTAATAATTTTCTAGGATGTTTCTTCCAAAAAAAATCATGATTGAAATTGATTTATTTTATTATTCTTTGATAAATTCCATTTTTCCCTTTGTTGAACTAACTTATTATTCATTTTATTATCTTGAATGTAATGGATAAATAAAAAACATTCTCTATTTTGATTTCCAATAAAACAATTTCATCATATAATAGAAAATTTTGAGAAATCAATGCCCATCAGAGACTTGGATTAATGCCCTATTTTTTTAATTCTATCATTTTCTATTATAGATGTAATATATAGAATAAATAGTAAGTCTAGTAAATGTAATCTAATACTCTACAACACATTCTTCTTATTTTTATTTATGTTGAGGAACCTTCTATACATTTCAATTCATTCCCCATATGTAAATACTTTTTATAGAATTTTTCTTTAAAAAGTCTCCATTCATTTTGTTATATTTCTTCTTTCTTTATAGTATTTTGGATCACTACTAAACATTGATCAATGTCACAATTGAGATAACAAACTACCTCCACAAAAATTTTTCTTTCATCACCTCCCATGGAAACAAATATATTTTCAATGGAATTAATATATTGCTCAACTACTATTAGATTTGATGTTCTACTAAAATATTTGGGACTATGTCACATGAAATGATCTTATATATCTGTATCATTCCATAAAACATTATGTTACTCTATATGAAAAATATTTTTATTCAAACCTATGGAAAATACCCTAATATAATCATGATCATCTTAACTCTAAAACTAGCTGTATTGGATTTCTCAGTGAAGAAATTTATATATTTTCCCTGAGTATTGAAACCAACTATAATAACCTAGATTCTAGTAACCCTAATTTAATGTCAAATTTAAAACATTTTCATTGATATATGGGTTATAATATTGAAAGAATTATTACTCTAATAGTATTGGAGAGTGAGATAAATAAATAGTACCCATTATACATTGTCAATAAAATATGAAGCATACTAATGGGAAAATTCTTCACCGATGAACTTAAACAAAATATTCCCCTAAATATCATAGGGAAACAAAAACACAATGGTAAGATCAGATTATTAATAAGGTTTATTTATAGAAGAATATAACATGAATAAATATGGTATAATCATTTTGAAAATGTAAATAATGAAAAATATTATCCATTTAATCAATAACATAAAAAAATGCATCCATGTACAGTATTAATGAAAAAATTACAAGGATAATAATTACTAAATTATAAATGAAAGAAATGATAAAATTATACATTATGATCTTAGAAATAATGATATATATATATCATCAAAACCAGAGATCAATAAAATTTAAAGCATTCAATATGAATACACTAAACCCTATTTTAATTTGGGAAATTAATTTGGCTCATAAGACCTATTTATTCACCAAGGGGATGCATAATTCTGATTCCAACATATCACATCTTGTCCATTTCATTACTCATATATTTGAATGATCAATTTAATTCTTGAACAATATTTCTTGACAAAAAATATCTATAATGAGTGAACAATATGAATATATCATGATTTTTACTAGTCATTAAAATATCATCCATAAAAATTACTAAAATAAATAGATTTATAGTTTATCCAATAATAATATCCATCATTAAAATATTATAGATATTTAATAGAAATATAGTTTCCATTGATCATAATAAAGTGAATGTTTCCGGAGAATGTCAAAGACCAAAAAGCTAATAAGGGATGAGGTATGAGCATGAGTTCATTAAAAATATAGATTTTGTAATAAAATAATGTTGCTTGGAAACATAAAAATTGAAGTGAAATATTAATATAATATTTTTAAAGTTTTTAAAAAATTGAAATTTTATAATATAAGCTAAATATTATTAAGTCATTTTAGTGGTGGGGTGTATTTTAATGTCATATAGTTAAAAATATTCCTTTTGACCTTTTTGTATAGAAATTTAGAACTACTAGTTCAAAAAATATTGAAAATATTTCTTATTTAATATAAATGACTTTTGTAAAATAATTTCGAAAAATGTGGAAATTTAATAAAAATATACCTGAATAAAAATGAAATAAAATTGATTTTTTTATTGATTTTTTCCTTGATTAAAATTAATGAAGTAAATGTATTAAAAAAATGAAAATCCATAAATATCTAGTGGATAAAGAAAAAATGTATTTTATGAGGGATGTATTATTATATTCCTTCAATGAAAATTTTGGCAATCCCAAAAAAATAAGATTTCAAAATAAATCCTTACCTCTTTTGTAACATTCCAATTATCACCATTTTAAAGAATATTTATTTATTTAAACATTAATAATATTTAATAAATAGGTATTCATGTTTTATACATAAATAGGGTAATATATACAACCCATAAAATTAAAGAGGTTCATAATATAAAATCAATCTTAATAGAGTGGAATCATATAAAATATATCTTAATTGAGTGGAAATTCACATGAAATTCCCTTACCTCATGCTCTGCTTCTAATAAACACGATTTAAGATCTTTTATATTGGTTTTAAACATGTTTTAAATTTATACTAAAACCATATTCAAATTTATTGTAACACCCCAAGATTTTATGAAAAATATTATTTTTATTTAATGTCTTGTGTTGTACGCTACACCAAAAGGAGCTTTCACAACACACATCCTTGAATTGCCTTGCATTACATGAAATCACGACCTTCCTCGATAGCGTGTGTAGTATGCAATACCGAGTTTTCACTAAACAACGATATGCTATTAAAATATTATTAAAAATAGCCGTTATGAATAGTAATAACCACTTTTTGAAATTTTGTAAATTTTATTTTTCAAAATGGACTTCATTTTTGGATTCGGAATATTGAAATTAGCTTAGGGTGAAATTTTGGTACTTTTCGGAAAACATTCATATTCTGATCAAAAGTGAAAATTACTAAATTTATGAAAAAAAACAACAACATTTTTAATAGAAATAATTAATAGTGATAAATTATTAATTTGAGTGGTTTTAAATTATATTTATAATATATTTTTACAATTTAATAAAATGTTGGTCATTGGATGTAATTTCACATTTAAACCACTTATAAACAAGTGTCAATCTTTTGATAGTTATTATCTCTTAAAAACATGCTATTTGTTTTGACGACGGGAATTATTTTTTAAATTAGTAAGTGTAACTGATATGTTTTGAATTTGATAAAATATACATCATTTTTGAATTCATAATATCAAATATATCTTAGGCCTAATTTTTGGTATTTTTCTGGAAACATTCATTTTTTGATGAATAGTAAAACCACTAAGTGGTAGTTAAAAAAACTGAATTTTACATAAACTTAATTTTACCGCTTCTGTGAGTGGATTTTCGAAAATCCGAGAGACACGGTTAATATCAAGGACTAAAATGTGGTTCAATGAGATGAAAATAATTTTTGATGAATAGTAACTTTTGACTTTTTTTACCACAGTTAAAAGTAAATAGGGTAATTAAGGGTAAAAATGATATTATTATTACCCTAACACATGTCCTAATTCTAATGGATAAGTTTAATTCGACCAAAAACAACCTGAGGAATAAAATATGACCATTTAAGCCCACTTGGATTAGATTAGGACATTTATTATTAATTTATTTAAAGAAGGGTTATAATAGTTAAAATCAAAGTTTAATAAGTAAAGAATTTTTAATATAGGGTTATACATAAGATAAATTCGACTATAAATATTCATTAGAAAGCTAAAAATATTTCCTACATAATGATATTTTATTTTTAATTTTTGGACATTTAATAATTTAATTTATTTGTGACACAACGATGATGCAGTAATTATCTTATTAATGAAGTATTGACATAATTGATGTTATAAATACCCAAATAAATGTAATTTGAGACTTTTTATGAATTAAAATAATTTCATAGGTTAATATGACATGTTAGTACTGATTTTATTAACCTTTTTAGAACTAATCATTCTGTTATTATTTTTACAAAAATCAATTACCAAATAGTGTCAAAATTGACATAAAATAGTTTTTAAAAAAAATATTATATTATTACTTTTTATTATATTCCTAAAAAACTAATGTTCGTCCAAATGACTTATATAAGGTTATATATATTAATAATAAACAACTTGGGGTTCGTTTGTCTTGATATAGTAAGTTTATTAACCTTATAGTGTAAGAACACAAGAAGACACGGTAAAAGTAAAATTATTTAACTTAATGTTAAAACTAAATGATAAGGTTAAAATAGTAAACTAAACTTTTCCAAATTCTATTGGATTATAGGATTTCGACACATACCCACCTTAGTATCAAAATAAATCAATTTGTAGCTATTTAAAACCGAATTTGGCTTTATAATAAAATACTATTTTTAGTTATTCCAAAGGTGCCCCTCTCCTCCCTTATAAAAGGGCACCCCCTCCCTCTCTTCCTCACAACACATTGAGATTTCAAGCTCGGCCAACCTCTGCCAAATTCTCTTCTCCACTTCTCTAGAAATATCCTAGAGGTTCTGGTCTTCCACAAAGACCAATTTTAGTGCCCTAAGAGGAGGTCTCAAAGTGGCGTTTCAAAGAAGAGGTAATTACCGTTATAGATTCATTCATCTTTATTTCTTCTTCCTCTTCTTCTTATTTAGTTGTTTCATTATGAAATAATAACATCAGTATCAATCATATACTAATATGTTATTATAAGTATGAAACAACCCTATTTCACCATCTATCCATCCTACGAAAAACGAAATCACCGCGCGTGCGTACTTACGGAATACCGTCTCCACGCCGTGGTGAAATCTATTTTCCACCACCACCTTACTTGGATGGGTATAATGGTGTAAATAATAACTATATATGATTATTTTAAAGTGATATTTATTCTGAAATAGTATACATACACTCCAATACAGTCTCACGATCATCGCTCGTGCGTACGTACGGACTACTGTCTCCACGACGCGATGAGATTCATTCTCCACATTAAACATTCATAAAAGATTATAAAGTATGTATAATAAGTAATCATGAAATGTATGACATAATAATGATACTGGATTTATGTGTATATATATGTATGTCATCTACTTAATTCCATTCAACTCAATAAGGAAATGAAAACAGCGTTCATGCGTACGTACGGCCTACCGTCTCCATGAACTGTGTATTTCTTTCCATTTACTGATTTATTATATATATGTATATTCTGAATATATATAATATAAAAACCATGTTTTATATTCTGGAATTATGTAATCATGATCTAAGTAATCGTATGAATAATTACAAGTCAAAACACGAACGACAAATGAAACAATTTTACCCAAAATACTCATTAACATGGAATTTACAAAAGAATGGGTAATATAAAGTCATAAGTGAACCATATATGATATTATAACAATTAATATGATTATTTAATAAGTCAATGACATTATTTAAATCATTATACAGTAGGTTCGGACACTTACTAAGCAAATCAGACCTAAGGTAAGGGAAATATCACAATCTCATTTTTTATCCAAGATTGCTTATTCGTATGTATTTACTGGGGTGTATTTTATCATCCACATCCATATTTCATCAATATATAATATTATTTCCATCCACCTACAATTGTTTAAATCCATTTTTACCCTTCGGTGAATTTTTAGTAAAGTATATGAAAGAAATCTTTTGTCGTTTTTTGTACAAGGTACTTTTTGACTTTTCCGACAAAATCACGAGAAGAATGATTTTTTTCAACTTATACGGCACTAACGGATTTTTACGGTTTTATAAAGCCTTATTTTCATGAAGCTTCCTCCAAAATATTTCATGACTATTTTCAACAAAATCTATTTCTTTTAAAATTGCATGATGTTTTGTGAAAAGAAATTGATTTTGAAGAAGAAAGGATATTTTCCTCAAGAATTCATTAGAAGTGTTTTATCAAAACCATTTTCCATCTAAGATGAAATTATTTCATATGTGTATGTTTCAAGTGTAATGTCTCTATGATTGACATGGTTTCACTTTTCTTATTATGAAATGATATCCATTTCTTTTTTATGGATTATGTGATGATGGGATGATGGTTATGAAACCCATTTTATTCGTTGGGTTATTATGAATGATGTATGTTTATTTTGTGGCACAAGAAAGAATGATTTCATTATGAGATGGATGGGACCTATATCTCCCTCCAATGAATTGGGTAAAGAATTTATATCTCTTGAGATAGACATGGCTAAAACGGTAGGTTATACCGGTTCAGTGAAACAAGACTGAAACGAGGAGTGAACTCGGTTCAGAAATGGACTTTGTCCACTAAGATAGTCTTGGCAATGAGTCTTGACTAATAAGACATGATTCTATATGATTATGTATGTATGCCACATTGTTTCATGTTTTAAGTTATGATTATTTGGATTACATTTCACTACTATTATTTATCCCATGTTATGATATTATGATCTCTTTTACAGGTTAAGATTTCCAAAATGTTTTGTTCTTTTGAATATGATGTGATTGATATTTCTTTTGTTTACCCTTACTGAGCATTTGTGCTCACCATTTTATGTTTTCTTTTCCCCAGGATATAAAGAAAGGTTTTAGGTATAAAAAAAAGGAAGATCATTATGGGATATGTTGAAGTTATTTCACCACGATTAAAAGATTACGTTCCAAGTTTCCAAAGACACTAAACTATTACGGTCCTTGTGTGTGTGTTTTTGTTATGTACTAAGTATTCCGAAAAAGTAATGTAATGTCTATGTACATCAAGCTTACGGTCTCTACAGTTGGTATCGGAGGAAAGGTTTAGTCAAACTTTGGAAACTAGGATGCGAAAACATTAGTGAGATCCCTAGAGATATTTCTAAGGTATGTCTAGGGATGTACCTAAGGATAAGTATACGTATAGGATATAGTCCTAGAACTATGGTAACGATATTAGATTAAACCAAAGATGTTAGATATTGAAGTTACAACCCCTTTATTATGATTTTTTCCTCTCACACTATTCTTTTTGGGTTTTAGAAAATGGCTGGAAACAAGATGATTCACGATAATGGAGGATATGATTGACAATGGAATGGTATTATTCATGAGAAACCAAATGTAATGGGATTTGGAAGTCAAAACATCATTATTATACCGAATCAGCAATCTCATAATATGATCAATAAAGTAAAATTTGGTATGTTTCCTGACTCAGATAATAAAAGAAATATGGAGTTTCATGATGATCATAGAGGAAAGAAAGTTCAATTTACCCTATGTAAATCATGTGGGAAGAGGCATCAAGGATAATGTTTCAAAGGAACTGCAAGATTCTTTGGGTGTGGAAAAGAAGGACACAAAGCCAGTAAGTGCAAAGGAAAGGTTCTGTTAACACCAGGGATGAGGATAATGGTATTGCTACGACATCAACAATGGTTTAATGTTTTAATTGTGGAATGTACGGGCATTATGTAAACTAATGCCCTAAGGGAAAGTCTCGTGAAGAGAATCAGTATGATCGTATGGGTAGTATTTATGTTGATGATGATGAAGAAACTACAAATGATATGTGAGATGAAAGAATTGTTGAAGCTCAGTCAATGGTTTAAGAATGTAGTGGAATGATTACATGTTTATCATGTGTAATGTTGTATAAGTAATCTCATGGTACTATGAAATAAAGAGACATCAAAGGATTGTTACACTGTTGTCTTTCCTTGAGTTTTGAAAGTGTATGATTAATGGTACCAGTATCCATGAAAGGATGTTCAGATATTTTTGGAATGTAGATGATATGCACATAATGAAGAGATAAGGAGAAAATTAAATGTTTGATAGTATTCAAGAGCTCATGACTGATATAAGGAGAAGGTTATATCATGGTTTGAGTATATAGAATTTTTGGATTTTGGAATGAGTTAACTTTTGACAGCATTCATGTTTTCACTATGGTTTAATGGGTATTAATTTTTCAAGAGAATACATGATTAAGGTATTCACATGATTGGAATGTGACCAACAAGATATATGGGGGATAAATGATGGTATTCACATTCTTGGTTGACGACATTTCAAGTAATCGTTTTCTTTATACTATGAGCTTGGACGGAAGTATTTTAGATAAGTCTAAAGATTGGAATGGATTATGTTGGACATAAGTTAGGATAAAACTTTTTTTGATATTATTGATGGGATGTTATAGTAATATAGCTTTAGAAAAAGGACAACCTACAGGACGGGCGACAACCCATCGCGTCGGACAAGGCTGTGGGAATCGAACCCACAACTGAAGTGTGACTGGCCTTTATCGCCTACCACTGGCCAACAGGAAGTCCCTGTTTAGTAGAAACTAGTTTTATTATATTAAGTAGTATGATATATGAATTATAAGTCCATTTTAGGAACCGTATATGATTAATCTCACTATATATGGACTTATGTATTTTTTGATAACTTTTCTAACCTTTTGTTTGAGACAGATAGAATGACCCATCATTCTATCACATGATCTGTTATCACATCACAAATGACAAATTCAACTTCATTTATTTAATAGATGAAGTGGAAATTGTCCAAATAATGTCCAACAGTGATACTATATCGAAATCACGAAAGTATTTCTTCTAATTCCAATTTCCTCAACTTTAGGGAAACGATCTTGAAAACCAAAAATGTTGTCCTAGTGATCTTATATCTGATGAATTAGATGGTACCTTAGATTGTCACAAATTAATGGCTTTGTGATTTCTGGCTTTTCCATAGCCATGTTCTCTACCACTCCCCATCAGAACATGATGGTTAGATTTTTCTTCCATATACATATTTTCACCTATGTTCTCCTACGTGGAAACCCAATGACGAGTTAATTTGGGTAACCGTTACACTTCATACTTTAGTTTTTAATGACATTTTTTAGTATTCCTTTTTACGATGTGGGTTTCTATTAAACAAAATTTCGACTAGTAACCCATTTATAACCCCGAAGAATTTCGAGGGCGAAATTCATTTTAAGGGGGGAAGAATGTAACACCCCGAGATTTTATGAAAAATATTCTTTTTATTTAATGTCTTCGGTTGTACGCTACACCAAAAGGAGCTTTCATAACACAAATCCTTGAATTGCCTTGCATTACACGCAATCACGACCTTCCTCGATAGCGTGTGTAGTATGCAATACTGAGTTTTCACTAAACAACGATATGCTATTAAAATATTATTAAAACTAGCCGTTATGAATAGTAATAACCAATTTTTGAAAAATATTAAATTTTATTTTTCAAAATGGATTTCATTTTTGGATTTGGAATATCAAAATTAGCTTAGGGTGAAATTTTGGTACTTTTCGGATAACTTTCATATTCTGATGAATAGTGGAAATTACTGAATTAAAAAAAACAAATTTTTTAATAGAAATAATTAATAGTGATAAATTATTAATTTGAGTGGTTTTAAAGTATATTTAGAATATATTTTTACAATTTAATACAATGTTGGTCATAGGATATAATTTCACATTTAAACCAGTTATAAACAAGTGTCAATCTTTTGATAGTTATTATCTCTTAAAAACATGCTATTTGTTTTGACGACGGGAATTATTTTTTAAATTAGTAAATTTAACTGATATGTTTTGAATTTGATAAAATAGACATCATTTTTGAATTCATAATATCAAATATAGCTTAGGCCTAATTTTTGGTATTTTTCTGGAAACTTTCATTTTTTGATGAATAGTGAAACAACTCTTGGTAGTTAAAAAAACTGAATTTTTCATAAAACTTAATTTTACTGCTTCTATGAGTGGAATTTCGAAAATCTAAGAGACACGGTTAATATCAAGGACTATAATGTGGTTCAATTATATGAAAATAATTTTTAGTGAACAATAACTTTTGACTTTTTTTACCACGGTTAAAAGTAAATAGGGTAATTAAGGGTACAAATGATATTATTATTAACTTAACACATGTCCTAATTCTATTAGATAAGTTTAATTCGACCAAAAACAACCTTAGGAATAAAATATGACCATTTAATCCCACTTGGATTAGATTAGGCCATTTATTATTAATTTATTTAAAGAAGGGTTAAAATAGTTAAAATCAAAGTTTAATAAGTAAATCATTTTTAATATAGGGTTATACATAAGATAAATTCGACTATAAATATTCATTAGAAAGATAAAACGATTTCCTACATAATCATATTTTATTTGTAATTATTAGACATTAAATAATTTAATTTATTTTTGATACAACAATGATGCAGTAATTATCTTATTAATGAAATATTGACATAATTGATGTTATAAATACCCAAATAAATGTAATTTAGACTTTTTATGAATTACACTAACTTTATAGGTTAATATGACATGTTAGTATTGATTTTATTAACCTTTTTCGAACTAATCAATCTGTTATGAGTTTTACAAAAATCAATTACCAAATAGTGTCAAAATTGACATTAAATAGTTTTTAAAACAAATATTATATTATTAATTTTTATTATATTCCTATAAATCTAAGGTTTGGCCAAATTACTTAGATAAGGTTATATATATTAATAATAAACAACTTTGGGTTCGTTTGGCTTTATATAGTAAGTTTATTAACCTTATAGTGGAATAACACAAGAAGACACGATAAAAGTAAAATTATTTAACTTAATGTTAAAACTAAATGATAAGGTTAAAATAGTATACTAAACTTTTGAAAATTATATTGGATTATATGTTTTCGACCCATCCCCACCTTATCTTCGAAATAAATGAATTTGGAGCTATTTAAAACCGAATTTGGCTTTATAATAAAATAATATTTTTAGTTATTCCAAAGGTGCCCCTCTCCTCCCTTATAAAAGGGCACCCCCTCCCTCTCTTCCTCACAACACTTTTCCCTTTCATGCTCGGCCAACCTATTCCAAATTCTCTTCTCCACTTCTCTAGAAACATCCTAGATGTTCTGGTCTTCCTCAAAGACCAATTTTAGTGCCCTAAGAGGAGGTCTCAATGAGGCGCTTCAAAGAAGAGGTAATTTCCGTTACCGATTCTTTCATCTTTATTTCTTCTTCCGCTTCTTCTTATTTAGTTTTTTCATTATGAAGTAATAACATCAGTATCACTAATATACTGATATTTTATTATAAGTATGAAACAACCCTATTTTACCATCTATCCATCCTACGGAAAATGAAATCACTGCGCGTGCGTACGTACGGAATACCGTCTCCACGCCGTGGTGAAATCTATTTTCCACCACCACCTTATTTGGATGGGTATAATGGTGTAAATAATAACTATATATGATTATTTTAAAGTGATATTGATTCTGAAATAGTATACATACACTCCAATACAGTCCCACGATCATCGCTCGTGCGTATGTACGGCCTACCGTCTCCATGAGCGGTGTATTTCTTTCCATTTACTGATTTATTATATATATATATTTATATTATGAATATATATTATATATAAACCATATTTTATATTTTGGAATTAAGTAATCATGATCAAATTAATCATATGAATAATTACAAGTCAAAACACGGACGACAAATGAAACAATTTTACCCAAAACACTTTTTAACATGGAATTTACAAAAGAACAGGTAATATAAAGTCATAAGTGAACCATATATGATATTATAACAATTAATATGATTCTTTAATAAGTCAATGATATTATTTAAATCATTATAAATGTCTTTTGGACACTTACGAAGCAAATCAGACCTAAGGTAAGGGAAATATCACAATCTCATTTTTTATCCGAGATTTTTTATTCGTAAGTATTTACTGGGGTGTATTTTATCATCCACATACGTGTTTCATCAATATGTAATATTATTTCCATCCACCTACAATTTTTTAAATCCATTTTTACCCTTTAGTGAGTATTTAGTAAAGTATATGAAAGGAATCTTTTGTCATTTTTCGTACGAGGTACTTTTTTACTTTTCCGACAAAATTACGAGAAGAATGTTTTTTTCAACTTATACGGCACTAACGGATTTTTACGGTTTTATAAAGCCTTATTTTCATGAATCTTCATCCAAAATATTTCAGGACTATATTCATAAAATTATATTTCTTTTAAAATTGCATGACGTTTTGTGAAAAGAAATTGATTTTGAAGAAGAAAGGATATTTTCCTCAACAATTCATTACAAGTGTTTTATCAAAACCATTTTCCATATAAGATGAAATTATTTCATATGTGTATGTTTCAAGTGTAATGTATCTATTATTGATATGGTTTCACTTTTCTTATTATGAAATTATATCCATTTATTTTATATGGATTATGTGATGATGGGATGATGGTTATGAAACCCATTTTATTCGTTGGGTTATTATGAATGATGTATGTTTATTTTGTGGCATAAGTAGGAATGATTTCATTATGAGATGGGTGGGAACTATATCTCCCTCAAATTAATTGGGTAAAGATTTTATATCTCATGAGATAGACATGGCTGGAACGGTAGGTTATACCGGTTCAGTGAAACAGGACTGAAACGAGGAGTGAACTCGGTTCAGAAATGGACTTTGTCCACTAAGATAGTCTTGAAAATGAGTCTTGACTAATAAGAAAGGATTCTATATGATTATGTGTGTATGCCACAAAGTTTCAGGTTTTACATTATGATTATTGGGATTACATTTCACTACTATGATTTATCCCATGTTATGATATTATGATCTCTTTTGCAGGTTAAGATTTCCAAAATGTTATGTTCTTATGAATATGATGTGATTGAAATTTCTTTTGTTTAGCCTTACTAAGCATTTTAGCTCACCCTTTTATGTTTTCTTTTCCCCAGGATATAGAGAAAGGTTTTAGGTATAAAAAAAGGTATATCTTTATGGAAGATGTTGAAGAACTTTCACCACGATGAGAAGATTATGTTCCTTGTTTCCAAAGACACTAAACTATTATGGTCCTTGTGTGTGTGTTTTTGTTATGTACTAATTATTCAGAAAAAGTAATGTAATGTCTATGTACGTCAAGCTTAGGGTCTCTAAATTTATAATATGAGAAGTGCACTGTGTTGCATTTGTTGTCAATAAGACATGTTGTTGTCTTAGAATGAATGGATGTCAAGAATTGTCAAGATGTGAATGCCAAAGGTTGTGATGGTGTTGGTGATGAAGAGAGAATGGCCATGGTACTAAGATGCATGTCACTTAGGATATTCACTAAGTGGTATTGGAAATTGTGGTTGAAACATTCTCCATGGAAATCTGACGATTGTTGAGCTGATCTTTAAGTTCATAGAACTTGTATCAACTGGATACAAAGTCACAACATTGTTTGAAGACCATGCATTGTATTGACAATGCATGAGGAGCTGAAGAAGATCCATTCACTACTTCTAAGTGGATGAAGTGGTTTAATGAAGTCCATGCACTATCACTTGGTTCATGTGAACATGAAGAAGATCCAATTGATCTCTAATTGGATCAATGAAGCACATTGAAGAATTTTATGTGATTCAAGAGCTCGGTTGATGGAGAACCTTCGGGAATTCCCTCCTAAGTGAAGATTATTTGTTTAAGAAGGATTGGTGGATTCTAATGAAGAAGATGGAGAATATGTGTTAGAAGGGAAGAAACATAGAAGGAATGGCTTAGAGGAAGAATAGGAAGAGGAAGGATGGCTTAAGAGGCATTTGGCATTTAGAATTGGTATTTTTCATGGAGGACTTTGTTTTTGACAAAGTCTTATTTGTTACTTTGCCAAAAAATTGGCCAGCCCGTGGACACCTTGAGGGTTCAACCCCAAGGCACATGTGGGCCTAAGGCGCCACGCCCAAGGGGGAACCCGTGGGGCGAGTCCAGGGCGGCAGGACGCACCCAAGACACCGCTAGGCGTCTAGGGCACGCCAGGAGGAGCGCGGCAGGGGCGCATGAGCGCACCCGAGTGTGCATAGTGGGCGCTAGGAGCGCGCCCGCAGAGGCGAGAGTGGGCGCAGAGCGCGCCCGCAGAAGAACACGGTGCGGGGCGGCACCGTGGAGGGAGAGAATTCAACTGAGCCGGTTGGGGGAGCGCTTAGTTGATAAGGCGCGGAAAAACCGGGCGCCGTTTCGATGTGGGACAAACATTTTTGCCGCGGAGCGAATCCCAGCCGCTAATCTGATCGCGCGGACGATCTGAGCCGCACATCTGATCCCGCGCGAGATCTTCAGATCCAGGCCCTCTGATGTATTTCAAACGCCCGATCCAACGGCCGACGAGTCGTCCTCTTCCCCGAGCTCGGCTGAGGCCTCCCCGCGCATTCCCGCGGCCACCAACGAACCAGGCGCCCTCCGATCAAGCCAAATCGAGTTCCCGGCCACCTCTGATCAAGCTGAAGGGTCCAATGAGATCGTCTGGCCACACTGAATACATCCATGCAATAAAATGGGCTTGCATGTAATGTATGGAGAATTTCGGTCGAGGCCGAGGCAAACGAAGTTGCCGAGGCATAGGAGTGTTCGTGTTTTGAATGGGATGGCCTAAACAAAGGCCATGCACACGTTCCACGACTCTTGCATGAGAAGGAGCGAAAAATAAATGGAACCCGCGTGAATAGAGAGAAGAAAACAAGATTTAAGGAAATCTTGAAATCCTGAAATCTTCGGGAGATTAAAAGATATCCCACGCGGAATTCTTGAGGATTCTCTGCCTATAAAAGGAGAGGCCGAGACCTCATTATAGCTTGCTGATCCTTTGTTGAATATCCGAAGTCCCGTGAGTGCTTCAAGCCTCACGAAGAACACTCTGCGCGCCCCCTGCGCGGCAGTGAAGCCCGGAGCCATCAGAGGCTCCGTGAGATCCTTTTGCGCACTTCTTGTGCAAAATAAGAAGGAGGAAGGGCAACGCGACCTTGCGCGCCACCCTCTGTGCACCGCGCCGCCTTGCGCGGTTTGCACTTGCGCGCCCGCGGTGCCTTGCACCCGTGGCTTGCGCGGCCCTTGTGGCTTGAGCCTTGCGCGGCAGTGTTGAGGAAGATAAGTTGGCCGCACCTAGCGCGCCTACCTTGTGTGCATAGTAAAGAGAATACCCTACGGTGTGTGTGCTAAACAAAAGGAAGGCCGAGACCATGCCCTTGTGTGTGCCAAATTGAAGAACACTTTGTGTGTATGCAAAGTGAGGAGAAGGCCCTACGGGCAGTAGCTTGTGAAAAGAGGGAGAACCCAAGGCTTAGTGGCTTGTGTGCAAGGTGAACAAGGAAGGCCGTAGCCTTGTGGGTGCACACTTTGAAGACCAAATAAAAGAACATATTTTGTGTGTGTGCAAAGCAAGAAGAGGAAAGAGGCCAAGCCGTGTGTGTGCGTAAAGAGTGAAGACCACAACAAAGAAGAACACTTTTTGTGTGTGTGTGCAAGAGGAAGAAACAAGTTGTGTGTGCTAGACAAGAAGAGGCCGAAACCTTAGTGTGTGTGCAAAGTGAAGTGTACACACTAAGAAGGAGAAGAATAAGGATACTCCACACTAAAGTATAACACACCTTTAAGTGTGTGAACAAATTGAACAAAGTGTGTGAAGTTCAAGGAAGGTGTGTGCTTGAAGTGATTACACCCTTTGTGGGTCTACTGCACCAAGAAGAGGAAAGGAGAAGTACATGCATGCATGCATGCACGTGCGCACGTGAACTAAGCTAAATCAGGATGTGTGCATCTGAGTTGTCCAAGACCAGGAGATTCTTGAAGAATTGAGAAGGCCATGCTATCAGTGCATGAGGATGAAGAGCTGCCATGCACTCAGTGCATGAAGTTAAAGTAAGTGATACTGGACCAGACTGAAGTTAAAGACATCAATTGTCTGAGTATTCAGTAATTGGAGAGAGGCCAGGTCATCCTGAGAAGAAGGAGATATAGCCTGAGCAAGACGAGAAGACCTGTTCACCACAAGTGATCAGAAGAAGAGCAAGGCCAGCAGCCTTTATCCCAGGCTGCTGAGGATACTTGAAGAACTTAAAGTGAAGAAGAGCTACTCGTGCGACTCGAGGAGCCAAGAGAAGACCCTGTGGGACTCAGGGAGAAGAAGTCTTCAGTGGGATTCTGGAGCAGGCCAGTGGGACTCTGGTAACACTGTGGGACGCAGTATAAAGACCCTCCTGTGGGACTCAGGAGAGATACAGTGGGACTCTGTATCGACCATTGTAATACTAACAGATTATAATGGGAGAATCCATGCTGGGAGAGCATGGCAAGGATGTAGGCCTTTGGTGCCGAACCTTGTAAATCCTTGTGTCCTGTGCCTTTTCATTACTGCATTATCCGGGAAAGGTTGAGAGATACAAGAAGAGTGGATCGAGGCTTTAACCAGCCATAGAGGTTTAATTGATAAAGAATCAATTAGTAAAAAGTTTTAAGGGATCACTGATTCACCCCCTCCCCCTCTCAGTGATTCACACTGATCTGGGCACTTCAATTGGTATCAGAGGTCGGAGGTTACCTCTAAAAGATCCAAGGGAGTCTTTATGAAGTGCAGATTTGAGGAAACGAGCAACCAGCCTCAAATGGAGATATCTGCCAAGACTCAGAAAAATAGAAAGAAGAAACAGGCCAAGAAGATGAAGAAAGCATGTCCTAGCTGTGATGAAGTTGAAACAATGAATGATCTTCAGAGTGCACTCAAATATCTTCATAAGACAGTTCCCATGGAAGTGGAAAAGTGTATAGCTACAGGCATCCATGATCTTCATGAAGAAAAATCACAGTTAGAAGAAGAAGCCAATGCAATGGAAGATCAATTGGCTAAAAGGGTTAGCATAACCAACACTCTCAGAAAGCTGGTAAATGCCAAAGATGAAACAGTATCTCTTTGCAATGAAAGATATGAAGACACTGCTGAAGAATTGCAAAGAAGCCTTTCTGAGAATTAATTCTTTAAGATAATGATCAAAGAAGTGTTCCATGCACTGGAGAAGCTGCACAGAGTCTCAATGATTGTCAAAGATGATCAACTAGAAGATAAAGTCAAAAGGGTGAAGGAGCTTGACAACTCAATGCTTGAAATCAAGAAGGTGCATGAAGACCAGTTAGAACAGCTGAAAGAAAATTGGGAAGGAAGGCTAAGAACTGTTTAGGATGAGAAGAACTCCCTTAACATGAAATGCTTAGAACAAGAGGTGATATTGAAAAATCTGCAATCACCCAAAGCCAAAGCCTCCCAGTCAGCTGAAAGGAGAAATGTTGCTACTCAAGTATGCTTTGAGAAGGATGATTCTAGGAGAAAGACATCCTCTAATAAAAGTGCAACATCTTCTAGAAAGAAGGTACCATCCATACCATCTTGTACTGATGCTTCTAATTGTGTTTCCACAAAAAGTGCAGGATGGAAGAATAATTCCAAACAAATATGGATGAAGACAGTAAAGAAGCAGAGCTCTCCTGAAACAACACAGCAGGTCAAGAAAAGTACCTTACAATCAGAACTACTGAAGAGGTCAAGATTTGTGGGTCAGTGTTGGTGTTGTAACAAGTATGGGCATTGTGCAAAGGATTGTTGGTACAATCCACTGAATGCCAAAGCACAGAGGAAGCCCATGCCTAGGGGGAGCAAGCCAGAAGGAAAGAAGCAACATCCACAGGTCCAAAAACATATGTTTACTGCAAATAGATTTGGATTACTTGACAACATCTGGGATGATTGCAAAAGTGGTCAAAAAGATACATGTCAATCTCCAACTGTATCCAGAGCTCAAAAGAAGAGAAGATCACTGAACCTGGCTAAGAGAGATTCCTTGGGAAGCAAGAAGAAAGTAGAAAATGCTCCCAAGAAGTGTTTGAGAAATGAAGAGATGTCCTTGGAGTCTGATTCCAAGAAGGGTGATGTATCCAGAAGGACCACCAAGAAAACATGCTTCTACTGTGGAAAGAATGGACATATCATGGATCTTTGTAAAGAAGCCATGAAATTCAATAGAGGAAGACTGGACTCAAACAGACGATCAATCTAGAAGAAGCAGAAGGGATTGGTTGAAAATAAGTTGCCTAAGAAAGGTAGCTTAACAGCATCAAAAGAACCATGTGGAATATCCAGAACTGAGGCCACACTTCCAAGTGACTTACTAGTCATATGGCCACATCAGTTGCAACTTTCCAGAGAACTGAAAAAAGCTGAAGATGAAGTTCTGGCAATTGCTAAGGCAAAAGGAAAGAAGAATATTTCACATGAAGGTGTATTGAGATCCACACCAGCACAATCATCAATGAAGATCAAATGTGCAAGTGTGAAGAATGGTGAAAATGAGACATCTCGGTTGAGAGAATCTTCTCAGCCTTGTTGTTCACATTGATGTACCAAGGAGGTTCCATCTTATTCCCTAATCACTTGTATTTACATGTGCTAACATTGAAGGGAATTGAAGATGATGATCATTCTCATCTGGAGGATGGTTTGGACAGAATGGAGTGCACCCCTTGAGGGGGAGCCAATCTGAAGAAGATGGCATTCTTAGATTAATACCATCTTGAGAAAAGTGAAGGTATTCCAATCATACTTTCATCCCTTGTTTCTTAATTGAGTCTATCTTGTCAATTAAGGGGGAGTATTGATTGAAGACAAATGAATGAAAGGGGGAGCTTTATCTTTGAACTGAACTTTCTAATGAGATTTGTGAAGTTGTGCAGGATTTAGCAAATTCATTGTTATATCTGAAAAATTTCAAACCCCTGAAGCATGATCTCACATGTATAGTGAAATGTGGACAGCATTGAAAAATCTTGGTTATATCACTCTTGTTTTCTACACCGGGTTAGCCCAAGTAGACTTAGAGTTGATTTACTAAAGGTTCTTTGCTAAAGAAGAACATGTGGCATCATCCCTCTCTTAGTGTTTTTCAAGAAAATGCTATTCGAAGGGAGGAAGAGATATTGTGGAAGAGTACCACACCACACCTTTGCATTTGATTTCCAATAAGGGGGAGAAAATATTGGCACACATATTGACCCATTCATATGTGCTGAAGGAGTGTATTGACAACAAATACAAAGGGGGAGATTGAATTGCACTGTGTTTCATTTGTTGTCAATAAGACATGTTGTTGTCTTAGAATGAATGGATGTCAAGAATTGTCAAGATGTGAATGCCAAAGGTTGTGATGGTGTTGGTGATGAAGAGAGAATGGCCATGGTACTAAGATGCATGTCACTTAGGATATTCACTAAGTGGTATTGGAAATTGTGGTTGAAACATTCTCCATGGAAATCTGACGATTGTTGAGCTGATCATTAAGTTCATAGAACTTGTATCAACTGGATACAAAGTCACAACATTGTTTGAAGACCATGCATTGTATTGACAATGCATGAGGAGTTGAAGAAGATCCATTCACTACTTCTATGTGGATGAAGTGGTTTAATGATGTCCATGCACTATCACATAGTGCATGTGAACATGAAGAAGATCCAATTGATCTCTAATTGGATCAATGAAGCACATTGAAGAATTTTATGTGATTCAAGAGCTCGGTTGATGAAGAACCTTCGGGAATTCCCTCCTAAGTGAAGATTATTTGTTTAAGAAGGATTGGTGGATTCTAATGAAGAAGATGGAGAATATGTGTTAGAAGAGAAGAAACATAGAAGGAATGGCTTAGAGGAAGAATAGGAAGAGGAAGGATGGCTTAAGAGGCATTTGGCATTTAGAATTGGTATTTTTCATGGAGGACTTTATTTTTGACAAAGTCTTATTTGTTACTTTGCCAAAAAAATTGGCCAGCCCGTGGACACCTGGAGGGTTCAACCCCAAGGCACATGTGGGCCTAAGGCGCCACGCCCAAGGGGGAACCCGTGGGGCGAGTCCAGGGCGGCAGGACGCACCCAAGACACCGCTAGGCGTCTGGGGCACGCCGGGAGGAGCGCGGCAGGGGCGCATGAGCGCACCCGAGTGTGCATAGTGGGCGCTAGGAGCGCGCCCGCAGAGGCGAGAGTGGGCGCAGAGCGCGCCCGCAGAAGAACACGGTGTGGGGCGGCACCGTGGAGGGAGAGAATTCAACTGAGCCGGTTGGGGGAGTGCTTAGTTGATAATGCGCGGAGAAACCGGGCGCCGTTTCGATGTGGGACAAACATTTTTGCCGCGGAGCGAATCCCAGCCGCTCATCTGATCGCGCGAACGATCTAAGCCGCACATCTGATCCCGCGCGAGATCTTCAGATCCAGGCCGTCCGATGTATTTCAAACGCCCGATCCAACGGCCGACGAGTCGTCCTCTTCCCCGAGCTCGGCTGAGGCCTCCCCGCACATTCCCGCGGCCACCAACGAACCAGGCGCCCTCCGAGCAATCCAAATAGAGTTCCTGGCCACCTCTGATCAAGCTGAAGGGTCCAATGAGATCGTCTGGCCACACTGAATACATCCATGCAATAAAATGGGCTTTCATGTAATGTATGGAGAATTTCGGTCGAGGCCGAGGCAAACGAAGTTGCCGAGGCATAGGAGTGTTCGTGTTTTGCATGGGATGGCCTAAACAAAGGCCATGCACACGTTCCGCGACTCTTGCATGAGAAGGAGCGAAAAATAAATGGAACCCGTGTGAACAGAGAGAAGAAAACAAGATTTAAGGAAATCTTGAAATCCCGAAATCTTCGGGAGATTAAAAGATATCCCACGCGGAAGTCTTGAGGATTCTCTGCCTATAAAAGGAGAGGCCGAGACCTCATTGTAGCTTGCTGATCCTTTTTTGAATATCCGAAGTCTCGTGAGTGCTTCAAGCCTCACGAAGAACACTCTTCGCGCCCCCTGCGCGGCAGTGAAGCCCGGAGCCATCAGAGGCTCCGTGAGATCCTTTTGCGCACTTCTTGTGCAAAAGAAGAAGGACGAAGGGCAACGCGACCTTGCGCGCCCCCCTCTGTGCACCGCGCCCCCTTGCGCGGTTTGCACTTGCGCGCCCGCGGTGCCTTGCACCCGTGGCTTGCGCGGCCCTTGTGGCCTGAGCCTTGCGCGGCAGTGTTGAGGAAGATAAGTTGGCCGCACCTAGCGCGCCTCCCTTGTGTGCATAGTAAAGAGAATACCCTACGGTGTGTGTGCTAAACAAAAGGAAGGCCGAGACCATGCCCTTGTGTGTGCCAAATTGAAGAACACTTTGTGTGTATGCAAAGTGAGGAGAAGGCCCTACGGGCAGTAGCTTGTGCAAAGAGGGAGAACCCAAGGCTTAGTTCCTTGTGTGCAAGGTGAACAAGGAAGGTCGTAGCCTTGTGGGTGCACACTTTGAAGACCAAATAAAAGAACATATTTTGTGTGTGTGCAAAACAAGAAGAGGAAAGAGGCCAAGCCGTGTGTGTGCATAAAGAGTGAAGACCACAACAAAGAAGAACACTTTTTGTGTGTGTGTGCAAGAGGAAGAAACAAGTTGTGTGTGCTAGACAAGAAGAGGCCGAAACCTTAGTGTGTGTGCAAAGTGAAGTGTACACACTAAGAAGGAGAAGAATAAGGATACTCCACACTAAAGTATAACACACCTTTATGTGTGTGAACAAATTGAACAAAGTGTGTGAAGTTCAAGGAAGGTGTGTGCTTGAAGTGATTACACCCTTTGTGGGTCTACTGCACCAAGAAAAGGTAAGGAGAAGTGCATGCATGCATGCATGCACGTGCGCACGTGAACTAAGCTAAATCAGGCTGTGTGCATCTGAGTTGTCCAAGACCAGGAGATTCTTGAAGAATTGAGAAGGCCATGCTATCAGTGCATGAGGATGAAGAGCTGCCATGCACTCAGTGCATGAAGTTAAAGTAAGTGAGACTGGACCAGACTGAAGTTAAAGACATCAATTGTCTGAGTATTCAGTAATTGGAGAGAGGCCAGGTCATCCTGAGAAGAAGGAGATAAAGCCTGAGCAAGACGAGAAGACCTGTTCACCACAAGTGATCAGAAGAAGAGCAAGGCCAGCTGCCTTTATCCCAGGCTGCTGAGGATACTTGAAGAACTTAAAGTGAAGAAGAGCTACTCGTGCGACTCGAGGAGCCAAGAGAAGACCCTGTGGGACTCAGGGAGAAGAAGTCTTCAGTGGGATTCTGGAGCAGGCCAGTGGGACTCTGGTAACACTGTGGGACGCAGTATAAAGACCCTCCTGTGGGACTCAGGAGAGATACAGTGGGACTCTGTATCGACCATTGTAATACTAACAGATTATAATGGGAGAATCCATGCTGGGAGAGCATGGCAAGGATGTAGGCCTTTGGTGCCAAACCTTGTAAATCCTTGTGTCATGTTCCTTTTCATTACTGCATTATCCAGGAAAGGTTGAGAGATACAAGAAGAGTGGATCGAGGCTTTAACCAGCCATAGAGGTTTAATTGATAAATAATCAATTAGTAAAAAGTTTTAAGGGATCACTGATTCACCCCCTCCCCCTCTCAGTGATTCACACTGATCTGGGCACTTCAATATGATATATGGTCATTTAATAACATCTTATCACCCATTCGTTAATAATATGTCATTGTTACCATTGTTTTGGGTTATAATAACTTTATTTTCTGATGAATTATTTTCATGGAATTTCCAATTAATGTGAATATGATATATTTAAATAGTATATTTATTGATATTATTGTTATAAATATCATATTATTTCATTAGAAAACTTTTTAGAATAATTATTGAAATTTGGACATGGAAAATGAATCACATTTATTCATAGAGACAACATGTCATACGTATGCATGAGTGAAATTATAATTTCCTCAATGGGTGAAAGGCTAAGAAAGTAAATAACATATTAAATTTAAAAATTCAATATAATGTAATTAGTATCATATATATTCATTATTTCAAAAAAGTACTTTCTATGTTAGTCGGTGATGGAAATAAAATTTCATCAGTTGGTAAGGTGGTAGGTCACCGTATATATGAGTTATGGTTTTGTTTATCATTTAATAGAGTATTATATCGGAAAATATTATTTAATAAACATAATAACTTCTCAATATATGTGATAAATTGGTCTAATTATATTGGAATTTTTTAGATATAATTTTAGGTTCTATAAGAAACCAGGGGTTGGCCTTTTTGGAATATGAGTAGCTCTAGAACATTGGTAAGGATGTTGGGGAGATATATTTTTTCCAATTACGGGCAAGATAAATGGATTAAGTGGTGTACACAAGTGAGGGGAGAAGGTACTATTTTACAATTGAGGTGAGTAGAACACTTGATATTTTTTTATATTTTTACAATAATTTCATGTCTCCATTATAAAGATATGGCTCTAAAATGGATCATATTCCAAGGGGATACGGGTAAGGCCAAAACTCATCAAACCAATAGTGTTTTCGAATGTATTTTTCTATATTAGTTCCTCTATTTTTATATTAACTCCTTATAAAACCTATTTTCAAATTAATAATAGAAATTAAAATTACTGATTTTTATTTTAATTAGGGTTAAAAATGAAATTTACATTATTAATTAATATTAATTATTATAATAAAAAATATAGAATCCATTTTATCAAATTTTATTTATAGAAGTTTACAAATGTTATTTAAAAATAAACACAATTTTGTTTCGAATGAAATTTTTTTAAGAAATTCATTTTTCAAGAAGTAGTCGATATTATATTAAATATATGACTAAAATTCATCATTATATGAATTTACATTCATTTGGTTAGGTAAATAAAATAAAATTTTCATTTAAATCACTCGTCATTAAATATTAATATAATTAATTAAAATAGGAAGACATTATCCATTAAAAAATAATTGAAAAAATTCATTTTACCACCTAATGATATTATCTTTATTTCTATCAAATTGATTATAAATAAATTTTTAATTATAAATATTATAAAAAAAATTTAAATTAAATTATAAATAGCATAATACTACCTTATTTATATTCACAAAATCATATTTCTATGTGAAATTTTAAAAAATTTAATCTAGGCCTATTTAATACAATTAAGTTCAAAATTGATATTCATCAAATAAAATTATATTTTTTCCCAAAAAATATTAAAATGTTCAATTTAATGTTGTTTTATTAAAATATATTCTAAAAATACTATAATTTAGGATCTGATGTTTCAATGGAACCATTTATGAATCATTGATCATTTATATATAACGATCTTATACATATTGATCATAAAAGAGTCTCTAAATGTTGAAATTGAATTTTTCTTAGGAGTGTTTCCAAATTAGAGTTGGTTAAGATAATAAGGAACTCTTTTTAGATCAAAATAAAAACCATTGTAAAATAGGTAAAATAAAAAAATATAGTACTCGGTAACAAAATACTCCTATATTTTCAAAATATATCAAAAAATTTATATTTCCTATTGTTTGTCTACTTTTTATAATGTTTTCTTTATTACTTATGGTTTACCATTATATTTATGTTGGTTTTTGAAAATATTTTTTCCAACATGAATATGTTTTTAGATTTTACATGGGTTTATTTATACATTAACTCCTTGTAATAGAATGAGTTCTTTATTTAGATAACATTGGAATTTTATGATTTATATATTATTTAAGTCTTTTAGATGGGAGAAATTTTTTATCTAGGTTTCATGAAATTAATTTTTAGGTCTACCATTGTAGTTAATTAAAGATAATGAACTTGATCCTTGAATTTATTTTATAGGATAAATTATCAACGGTTTCATCTTTTTAATCATATCTTATGAAGTCTAAGAAAACCATATTAGGTATACTTTTAATTATTATTATTTTAGTAAATTTTTGTATAGTCATGACTTTTAATTTGAGTATTTTCTTCTTAAAAAGTAAAAAAATTGATTTGTAGAGGTAAATTTTATTCTTTATTTGAAAAAGGGGTTGGATAAGTTTATCGCTATTTTTGAAACTCAGGAATAAAAATTAAAACACCATTAATAAAATTTCAAGGAATAAAAAATATAGATAGAGATGTAAAATGGAGTATTAAATAAATTGAATACATCTTTGGAAGGAAAGTAGAGTAGGTTAAATGGACTACAAAATCATGGATTACAATTTATTAAATAATTAATTAATATCTTATTTATCTATATCATTCATTTATTGTAAAATTTATTCAATGTATTTATATATAATCTTATAATTGATGATTGAATACATTAAATTTATTTTACATATATTCTTTTTTTGGGTTTCCATTATCTATTTTGTAATAATTCTTAAGGGGTGTATATTTGTTTATTTTTTTTAGTATAGTGGAAACAAGAAAAAATTAAGGTATAGAACAATAGCTTCACCAATAATTCATTGAAAATTTGAAACAAAGTGTATCCTAATTGGATAAGCTGGATGTTAAGAGGAGGAAGTATTTTCAACAACTGGGGAGAAAAGGAAACTCTTGTATATTCATTTCATATCTAATGGTATAGAGAAATTTTAATAGATATTACAATAATTGGGATAGATATTATGATTTCATATTTTTTTAATTCACCTGATTTAATGGTCGTATCATTTTCTTAATGTTTAACCCTCCATGAAGTTATTTTATCTTTTTTAAAATCACATATAGGGAGATGTTAAATAAACTGCATTTTATTTTTTTGTTATAAAAATGAGCTTATTGGGTTTTATAAAATGTAATGGTCGATGTGATATTGGGATATTGAATGATAATAACAATATAGATGTAACAAGTAGTTTTCATTCATTAAATTATATCAACCAACCTTTTCATTTATATTTTTTTATTGTAAAAAATCATAATATTATTGATCTAAATGACTACTTTAGAATCCCTTATTTTGAAAATAAAAAGGAACTCATTTTCAATTTGAGTTAACATGGTGTGTTTTTTAAGATATTTTTTGTGAAAAAAACATAGTATTTAATTATATATTATAGTAATATGAATAAGACAAATTTAGGATATGAAAAATAATTAACAAACTGAAATGAATTCCAAAAAGATGTGAAATCTTCCACTGTTGTTATTGAAGGTTCTGGGTGCAGTGGAAGCATGGTTGGGATGGAACCCAATATTGATTTTTACTATGATCAATGATTATTCAATTATTAATATGAAAATAAATTCCCATATCCATGGAATATAATCAAATATTTAGATAAAAAAATAAGAGGCCCAAATCTTTTATAGAGGATCTTCCACATCATGTTTATAATTAATTCAATTAAGTTTATAACAAAAAAATACCTGGATATTCTGTATTTTCTCCCTTGATGATGTTGATCATCTGGAATGATCCTTCATAATTATCTTTTTGTGCTTGTAAGACTACAAAATAGAATCCCTCTAGCAGTGATCCACACGTCATTTGATGGCCTCCAACCGACACCACTCTTTCTTTAGGTGCTAGCGCGGCAATGCGAGTGTCTTGTGTTGGTAGTTCATGTTCGCCTTTTCTTCGGCCTTAAAGACCATCTCGCATTATTTATAGGGACGCAAAGAAGATTCTAGATAGAAATTTTTTATCTCAACAATTATCAATTCACTGAGTCTGTGGTTTGGTACATTGCACGATAGACGCATGTCTCTATTTATTGACATGGGGCTTCAATTATAATATTTAATTTCTTAACAACAATTAAATAAATTTATAACCGTAGAGAAAACCAGTGATATTAGTAATAATACCATGTCATTATTTATGGTGAACTAACTTTCACAAAACAGAATTACAAATAAAATTTTGTGTCAGAAAATAATAGCAGTGTTATTTTAATTTGTGTCAACTAGTTAAATAATCAATTATCATCATTAAAATAATTATTTTACTAACAGACCTTCCATGTTCCTCTCTAACTCCAATTACATTTATTGAAAACTAGAATAAATAAATAAGTAATTTATTCTCTGAAATAAATATTATATTTACAATTTAGTAAATAAATATTTATTAAATGTTAAATAAAATAAAAATATATATTTTACCCACAATCCGGTGAATAAATATTTATTTAATTTATGAAATAATTTTTACTTGAATAAAATTATTCCATTATCCAGAGAAAAATATTTATTAATTAAATTCAAAAAGAATTTAACCAAGACAACCTGAAACTGTTAGTGTGTGACCCTCTAGGATTCTTTCTCGTTAGACTTAGGCAGGCTTGCCTAAAGTCCAATAGTACTTTCTAGCAATGGGTCAAGGCACCCAAGAGAAATAAATTAAAGTCGCAATAAATAAATCCACATATGAATTCTCACTATTTAATATAATTCCATTGTTGTAATATCTCATCAAGCATGTTTCATGAAAGCATCACCAACTTTTATACTTGATACGTCATTCAAATACTATCAGAAATAAACTCATCATTCCACCATGGACATGGAATTTTGCATGATAGTTTTATTTCAATCAAAGGGATGAGATATCAACTTCCATAAGTGGAAGGGAAAAAACCTTCCTCGACTTATCCATTATTAAAATTCCAATTGGGATGCACCCAACGTACACTACTTCTAGCCAACTGCCTGTATGACAGTTTTCATCAGTAAATCAAAGTGCACAAGTCATGGAACGTATTAATAATAATATTAACGTCTAATGATCATTACACATGCTTGCAGATAGAAATATCTGATGACACCAAAACATGGATAATCCTACTAGCAGGTATGTTCTCATAATCTCTTGTCTTGGAGATTACCATGTGGGAAATTCAAGAGAGGAAGTATCATCTTCTTACATGTGCTCAAACCTGATGTTCTAATTTCTATATATCCTATCATATATGTCATCAAACCATAGTACTATATTTAAGAATATTGTTATAGCATTTCAAATTTCACATCGAAGAAGGTAACTGCCATAACCTTATCAATGCAACAAATACTATAGAACATTATTACATCATAGTCATGCAAAACAATGAACAATATATAATAATATGTTTAATATTTAAATACCTTAAATTTCTATGTAATCAAAGTACAACCAGTTGTTTCTAGAAAACCAACTCATACAGTTATTAAATGTTCTACGATGCATATATGATGTTGTTAATCACTTTTTAAAAAAAATCCAAATTCATTAGATAAATCCTAAAAACTAGACAAAAAAGGCCCTATAATATTCATAGAGCGGATCATTTCACACACAAAATATAATTAATTTTCAGGAATATGTTGTACCATAAGTCTTATAATTATTTTATTAATGATGATGTTGATCGATTTAACTTCATTTCAGTCATACAATATTTTCTTTAAGGGTAAAAAATATATAATCCCTATATATATAACCACATGTTCACTATAATTCTATAAATGGTGTTGATATAATTTTTAGTGATATAATAGAATATTTTACCACCTTCAATCATTCATCATCGACCAAAACAATATCTCAATTAGGATCGAATAAATATTTCATTGTTTTCTCAATGTTGAGAGGGTGAAAGAGGAATATATATTCTCTCTCGATATAATTCAATGAAAACATATATGGTCTTTATATAATCACTTTAGAGAGAGTTTTTTGTGAAAATAAATGATATATACACTCAATAAATAATATGACATTGTTTAATATACTTAGTTTTTGGATTTAGATATTATACATAAACCCTTATTTAATTCAATTATTCCAAGTAAACCCGACACCACTAAAACGTTATTGTTTTTGTTTTTGTTATTTCTTATCATGCACATGTCCCAATGATATCAAAATATCATTTATTAATTTCCTAAATGAATTTTTATTTTAAAGAAATTAAATTATATTATATCATCTCCACTAGGATCATAGCAAGATCCGCAATTCCTTATTGTTATTTATCAAAATCTAAATAATAATATATTTATTTGAATAAATAAATATTTTTATATTATTCATTCATTCAAAAACATAATATTTTATTCCCAAACTATATAATAGATATTTATTTAATATTCAACCTAGTTATATATATTATATCTAGAATATAACTAGTAAATGAATATATTGTGATAAAAATATCCTCAATAAATATTACTTCTCATTCTTGTGTATGTTTTTTGATCCTAAATTAATTTCTAGTAAATATTAATTGAGATTCCTTGACACCATATTTCATGTGAGCCCCTAGATCACTTTCATTGGGTCATTAGACAAGGTATCCAAAATTAAAAAATTCTTTTATAACAACACATCAAGGAACCCATAAATAATGAAGTTAGAGTCACAATGATGACAAAAACATTTTAACATACATTATATAATACAATCAGATTTCCTTAAATATCATAAATTTGGATGAATTACTCAAGTTATCAACCAATATGCTTGATATGTTTTTCCATGTCTACCTAAAATGAACTTTTCTATAAACCATTATGCCCATAGAAATAATCAGACTATTATATTTTGGTAAGTGTTTTCAGAAATAATCTCCCATCATGGGAAGGTAAAAACCCTTTATTTACTTATTCATTAATATTATACCACCTGTGACACGCCAAATGTATCCTACTTATATTTATTCATAGATAGCCAAGGGTTTTATTAATACATAAATGTATATAAAAAATGGTATTAATTAATATTAATCTCAATTATGATTATTATAACACGCATTAATAGATAGGAATTTCCAATGAAATGTATTACTTTTGGACTTATTATAGGAAGGTTTGTTCCCATGACCTCTAATCATGGATATTACCAAGTGTAAAAATCCTAAAAAGAAGTATTAGTATATAATGAGTCACCTAGAATTTATATTATATATCATAAGTGTCTCATCAGATGATTGCATCGAACTATAGAACATATGATTAAGAATAAAGTCATAGCACTTAAATGATCTGATCATAGTATGGAAATATTTTGTACTTTTGATCTAAAAAATACTCTATAGACATAATCACATTAAATGTACCATATATGAAAAATATTTATGTGATATTATTTATATTAAGTTATTTAAATATATATAGGTTATCTAAAGTAAAAATTAGTTAGTTATAATGAACCATATTCAACAGACTCAAATTTTTACTAGAGGGAACTATCATTCACTTTGATTTTATAAGGTATAAAATGATATTTATACTTATAATGAGATAAGAAGATAGTCATTGTGTCTTCAAATTTCTCCTCTAATGAAAGTATCCTTATTTTGAGGTCATTTCTTTGATAAAAATACCACAATAGGTTACAATACCAATGTATATGATTTATCCGTTGATATGACCTTGTCTTCTTAACCTGAAAACCAATTATAGTATTATCACGGTAAAATAGCATGGGGTCTGTATATGTAGAACCACATTAAAATACCATATTATTTTTTTTATCCATACTACTTATTTATCTATATCTAAATAAAAAATATTCTCAAAATCTATTATATCATTAGAAAACACTACCTTTTTTATCTTATACTATCTTATAGATCCTACATTGAGGGTATAAACATTTCATAGATATGATTTTTATCATCCTTCTCTGACTGGAAGCTATGATATGAATGTCCCTTGAAGGAATTTTCGTTATCTCCTTCATAAATAAGTAACATATCCTTAGTATGCCTCAAATAATTTGGGATGGTCTTTATTTCCTTCCAATGGTAGTCTCCTGGATCTACAATATATCTTTTCACCGTGGTCATGGAATAGTAAACATAAAGCCTAGTACATAGCATCGAATATATGACTTATAAAATCACTAATGTATAAGTAATTTAGTTCGCCCACTGTATCTTTTATTATATCTAATGATTCATTTTTAGGAAGATATGCATTCTATTTTACATTTGAACAAATTCCCTCTCTAATTATTTCATATTGAATATCTTCAAAATCATATCAATACATGTTCCCTTATTTTAAATGATCATCCCTATAGATCTATCATGGAATATCTTCATCCAAATAATATTTTATACTTCACCCACTTCCATTATGGGAAAACATGTTTTTAACATTATCTTATTATACTATAATATTGGTATCTAATTTTAAATTTTTAATCTTCTATACATATATACTACTAGGAAAACTAACCCACTCCAACTAAGCTTCTTAAAGAGCTGGGGATCATATTCATTCCTTAAGAAACCAAATTCAATTAGGGATTCATCCAAGTAAACCTCCTATGACCTAGAAGATTCCATCAACCCATTAATGAATCAGTGTTACCTGAAAAACGTTTGGGAATCCTTTGGTGTCTCAAATTTTTCATGTTTTTTCACATGGAAGACTTTTATATGGTTCACATTGTGGAAAGATATTTTTTAAATACATTTTCAAAACATCATAATCATTGTAACATATAATATAATGTATAATTCTTATGGATTTAATTATACATAATTTTGAAATGATTTTATCATAATCTATTACTTGACATTGTTTAAACCCTTTAAAATCCATATTAGCTAAATTATCACTAACATTACCTTCAATATATATTTTATTCATAAAAATATATTTTTGTTAAATTTGATTTATATCCACTAAGGGATCTACTAAAATAAAAGTTTGGTTTTCAAACACAGATTCACTATTAGAATTTATATATTCTTATCATTTAGTAGATTTTTGAGATATTTACTACTTCTATATAGCACAAAGTATCATTTTGATAATATTATAACAAGTAGCCATCCTCAATGACTAGAAAAATATATTTCTATAGTTCTCTAAAATATTTAGTGCTCTGACATAGTACGTGAGTCTATGGAAAATACTCTTCTATATAGATTAATATAATCTATTATTATGCCAATTACGATGTATCTTTATCCTAAAATTTCTCAATGTCAATATTTCCCTCACTATCCCATATGAATATTTTTCCCCTCTCAATAAAAATAAAATTTCTTATTACTCCCCCTAACCTATATGATGATTCATATAGAAAATATTCCCTAGTTTCACTATGATATCATATAAAGGAACACATTTTTCATTGAGGGTAAAAATTTTCCAATGGTGGCCTTAATTAATTCCTCAAATTGTTATAACCAAAAGCTTGATAATACAGAATTAATTTCACACCAAATCTTGTATGTAATAATATTTTATTTATTTTTTTGAAAATGGATTATTGTGTATTACCCTTTTTGAGATACATTCCCCAAAAGGATAATAGATTACTTTCATGACACATCATCAACCACACCATGTCAAAAAAATGTGTGGTTCTTCCTTTCACTAATACCATTACCATGTGGGGCATTATGTGGGGTGAGTTGAGATATTATCACAAACTACCTAAAATAATTGATTAATTTTTTTTCATGCAATATTTTCCAATCAATTATTATAATTTACTTATATTTTTCCAATGTTTATACTATAATTTATTTTTGAAATCCCAGAATATCTCAAGGATACATCCTTCTACCCAATTTAGTTTACAAATCCATATAAACAAATTCAATGGATTACATTTTTAATGTAAAAGATTACACCCATAGCTTCAAATAGAAAAGTTCTATATAAATATTAATTAAATAATTAAATAGACTCTATATCCATCTCTTCCATTACTCTACTTTTATATTTGGATATTTTTTCATTTAAATAGGCATATAAATTATCAAGTGGTTTTAGTTCAGAAAAATATAAATATATATCTTGATTTAACTCTGTTAATAACTTATCATTTACATGACCAATCTAGTGATGCAAACATTCAGGGTCATATAAGTCTTTTCATCTTCATTCACTATCTATTTATAACATTTTATTTTCATAATCAAATACATAAAGGCCATTTTATAAAAATTTCATACCATCACATGTGAAATATTTATTAAAATAGTAGTTATTATTTCTTTATATAAAAATTAATCAATCCATATTAATATTTTATACACATATAATATTTTTTATAACAATTTTAATATAATAATTCATCCAAACCATGATAAATCATGTATGAAAATTAATATTGTAATCTATACTTTCAATAACAACTAGTTTTTTTCTTTTGGTAGTTCAAAGATCCACCTCACCTCTATAAATATTTATGAATTTAATTTGATCTGGTATCTATATACTAATGTTATCATTAAATGTTATATCCCATACCAAATTTTTAGAAACTAAAAGATTACATGTAATAAAAAACAGATCTAAATCTTCTCTTTGATACTTCACTAAGTTGTGGTTCTTCCTCCAGTGTCCCTTCCTACCACATTAAAAGCACACTCATATTGTTCCTTTATCTCTTATTCATTCATAATTATATTATTTTATTTTTAATGATATATAGTCTTTAAATTAACCAAGGAAATATTTCATTACACTATCCATTTTTTTACCATTGGGAGTACATGTTTTTCATGCCTCGTATCTTTATCTTCTAGGGGAATCACTATATGGTGTTCTTCTAAAAAAATTTCAATGTTTTTTATTTTAAAATTCATAATAAAACTAGAGAATGACCATGTAACTGGGAAATCATGAGATCTACACACAATTACTTGGGCAGTTTAAAACCCAAAATTTCCAAATTCCCATTATAGCTAATCATTTTTACTATATATAGTCTGATAGGAACACCTTATCCAATATTACATATAAATAGTGATTTGGATGAATTATATATATCTTTCATAGCCTTTCCCTTTTAAATATTAGGGAAATGGGATAACATTGTGTAAGTATCTAATTCCTTGTGTTTATTCTAAAGCTCGCTAGTCATATATGATAACATCAAACTTGAGATATATGGAGCATCATCTAGGAATCTTAATAAGATAGATTGATCCTCCCCACTTGCCTATCTATCAAGTGTATTATAAACTATAGACTCCTTTATGTAAATCAACTATTCTTGAAATAGTACAATGAAAAAGTTCTTGTACAACTCCTAATATCTTCATATAGCAAAGTTGTCATATTTCTCAAGTACAAATCTCAATGATAATGGATCTCACCACGATTCATTGCATTATTTAACTTTTATAGAACTATTTTAAACATGTTTTGTAACTCAAATTATAAATTTATTAAAAAATTGATCCACCCATTTGATTTAATAAATTAGTTTTTATCACTGTCAAAAAGGGAAATTCAACTTATTTTGGTGATTTTATTGTTGGAGGAGGAGATGTGGAGGGTTGAAGATGGTCAATAATGAAAATGGTCCAAACTATATTTAATCCATGGGACACATGTCTAATATTTTAAACATTAAATGAAATCATTTCCTATAAATGTGATGAATTTTTGTGGATCCAAAACATCATGGTATACAAGTCATCACATGAAACTGAAGCCCAATTCTTCTATCTAGTGGCCCATCTGAACTGTTCTGTCCAGAAGACCGAATAATCACAAATTCACAAGTTAGTTTTGGTATTTTTACATTATCCCAAAATAAAATTATCCAATGGACACAAAATTTAACATTGAGAGATTCAATATGGCAAAAAACAATAGTAAACATTGGTCCATTTTGTGATATTGTGGTTTTGTTGTCAAAAATTGAGATACAAGTCATACAACCAAAACTTTTCTCCCAAAACCACTTCCCATATTGGCTATAGAAGGGAACCATGGGAACCCCATTTTAAATTTAGACTAAGGGATTGATGTCATTCCAATTTTGGAGTTCCATTGTTGCCCTATCATCCTCTTCTAGGATCTGGAGCATCAAATCCAAATAAGGAGAGATGAAATGAATAAAGATATCCACCTAAGTTTCAGCCTCCTATCTTTGTTGGGAAAAACAATGGACATTCATAGTGATGGAGATACACATTTTATAAAGGGAGTTATAGAACATTAAATTCTATTGGTTTAATGAATTTTTAGTTTTAAAACATTTAATTTAGTTGAATAATACTTTGAGTCATGTTTGAATTCTTATCCTGATTGAATCGAATGGAATTCTCTTTACTGTTAACTTATTGGTGTGAAGCCTTGAGTGTGTGACTTGTATAGTTCAGATTAGATAGCACAAGAATCCTTTCTTTCCCAAATTATTTGAGATTTCAATTTTCTTTTCAGGTTTTATACCATGTTTGAGATTTTGACCTTGTCTAAATGATTTTTATTTCAAGGCTTGGCTTAACATGATTTGATATAAAATCTTGGATAGTAATCGTGATTTTGATTAATTTCAACCAAAGAGTTACATAAAATCTTAATTAATCTCTATGGGTACTGAAATTGAATTTTTTTAGTTAAATTACAATGAACAATTTTTCTCATATTTTTCAAAATCCATTTGGCATATCAACTATTAAAATATTTAAATTATGTTATTTTATTAAAGCTATTTTAAAAACCAAACCCTATTTTAGTAATATTTATAAAATTACACACATTAAACATCCTAATACCTTTGATAGACGTCCTAGGTTCTGCTCTATACTATAAATCAACCATAAAACATAATGAATTTGACATTCCATGACTACATATTCATCTTTTGGCACCGTTTCTGGGGAGCACTTTGGTTTTTAGTGTGCTCTTGTGATACGTTGTTTTTAATTTATGTCGCTATTTATTTTTTATATGTTCTACCATTACATATACTTTTGTTTTTAGAGTTATTTTTTGTATCGGTTTTTTGCATGATACATTTAAATTTAGGATATTTACCACCTATTGAACTTGAACCAGAGAGGATCATACGTCAGTGACATCGTCACACATAAGAGAAGCCTTTCAAGGAGGTCACCTGAATCATTGAAAATTTTCCCAATACTTATATTTTATGAAAAATTTTAATATGAACATAAAGTGTATAATATGAATGAAAATAATATAACACTAAATGAACTAACCTCACCCGATGTTGATATCCAACCCACCTATATTCAAATGCAGGGTGAGACACCCAATTTTGAACTGAAAACTGGTTTAATTCACTTATTTCTAATATTTCATGTAATAAATAGAGATGACCCACCTAGTCATTTAAAATAACTTCACACTTGGTGTTCTACCATAAAACTTACTAATATGGATGAATAATAACTAAATATTATGTAATTCCCATTTTCATTATAAGATACCGCAAAATATTGGATTTAATTTGTTAACTCACCAATTAAAATATAGGAGGACATAAAATGTCTTTTTTTTTTGAAAAATAATACCTAGAATCTACAAATACAACTATAAGGAAATAACTATGTGGTATAATGAAATATCAAGTGAAAAATCATCATGAATACTAGGAAATATTTAAAAAGATTTTTTCATGTTTCCCACACCACTAAATACACGATAAACGTCAAATTCAGTATTTTTTTGAAGGTTTATTTCTTATTGATTGAAATATGATTGATGTTGTTGCACCTCATGTTCATGTTGATGAGAACCCAATTTCAATAAGAATCCTATTTGGGAACATGGTATAGAATACTCAATAATTCAATTTAAGATCCAAGGAACCCATTAGAGGTGTCCATGAGGTACAAATCACTAAATTTGAGAAGAAGAATGACACGATGGTCAATGAGGTATGTACCCTTCACTAAAAACTTGATCATTCCCAAGGAAAATTAAAATATTTTACTCCCATGAATTTTGGTATCTAATCTTCTAAAACACACTATTTTGACCAATTACCTCATCTGATAGAAACTTCTAAGAGTTATGAACCACTATTTCCAGGCCAAACCTATAACAACCACATTAGGAAATAACCTTACTATCCATCCAACACAGGATGGAATGACAACCAAGACTATATGAAAAGGGGTATTCAAACCAACCTCATCAACTATGGAACCAACTAGGTAAGAGTATTTATCCCCTAGCACCACTCGTAAATATAGAAACCACCACAAAGGCCCTTCTAATAACCCTATCCGAAACCCAATCCTAGAATGGATGCCATGATGAAAACATTTCTTCTAATATCCTCAAATTCTCATAAAACATTAAAGCGGTCATACAAGTCCTAAAATCCCAATTATGCCAACATTCCAACTCGGTAGGGGAAATTCAAATTCATGGTTCAGAAAAACATCCCTCTCAACCACTAGTCAACCTATTGGGGAAGTTAACTATCAATTTCATTACCCTTTAGAGTGTAAAAAACATAAAATTCAATTTAATATTCTATTAAAGTAATCACCTCGTAAGGAAACCACCATCCCAACCACAAAAAATGGTACAAATGTGGAAAAACATTGACATGAGAGATGCCCTTATAGAGGAAATAATGTTTCATTCTATTAGATTTCTAGACCAACCATTACTCTTCCATTTACTCGGAGGAACCCCCCCCAATAATATAAAAAGTAACTGAACTTGATAAGTAAATATTGGAAACATTCGAAAAAGTGTAGGTTAACATCCCATTGATCGATGTCTTGAAACAATTCAGTGATACACAATGTTTCTCAAGGAGATGTGTACACACCAAATGTAAATATAAGGTGATGGAAATTTGATCTTGGGTAGGAACGTTTCAGCATTGATAATGTGATCACCTCCTAAAAAATGAAATGATCCGGGAACATTCTTGATTCCATGCACAATAGGGGTGTAGTCCTTTCCCAACCCAATGATTGATTTAGGCTAATATATAAATGTGATCCCAAAATCCATGTACTCTTTATTATTGGTTGGGGAATTGAATTCCATAATAATTATTTTGAAACTAGAAAATTGGAGTACAACATACGATATTGGCGTGTTACAGGATATTCTTATGAGAGTAAAAAACCTAATTTTTTCTGCATTCTTTTAAGTGATTAAAATGTAAAATGACAGGATAAATCAGAATGACCCAATTATACAAGGGAAAACTTTCTTAAAACCTGCCAAAACTATAATTAATGTCCAAACTGGTACATTATCTATGGAGTTTGGTAGAATCATTTTCAACTTAAACATCCTTTCTTCCCTGAATCACCCTTAATAAGAACATTACTCCCCCTTTGTTAATTTAATTGATGTAAACTCTTTCTCCAAAGAAACATATTTTCTCTCCCCTGATACCCTTTCTCCGTTTTCATACCTGATAGAAATTTTAGTTAATGAATCATGAATTGAATTTTGTATCAATCTATTTAAATGCTTTACAGTATTGTTAACTGATAGTTTCTTTAACACTAAGGATTTTGTAACCATCGATGATACCACTAATCTTGTAAAATCTCAATCCTCATCTGAGGATGACACCATTGAGTAGTTATATGAGATCATTGACCTTCGAAAATCACATTCCCACAAATAAATCCAAAATTCACAAAAATGGGAACTAAAAAAATTTATTCAAGATTTAAAATATTCACATCTTGAGAATGGAAACATAATGCTTGTCATTATTTCTAGTTCAGTCTCTACAGAGAATGAATTTCAACTCCTTCCCCATTTTAGGGAGTCTAAAAACCCATTGGGATGGACAGCTTAGTACATTATTGGTATTAGACCATTAATTTTCACACATCATATATTTTTAAATGATGAGGCTAAACTAGGGAGGTAGGCACAACATCGACTGAACCCAAAAATCCTAGATGTTATTAAAAAGTATGTAACAAAAATATTGGCTACTGAAATCATTTACCCCATCTCTGATAGCCAATGCATTAGTCCAGTCCATGTAGTTCCTAATAAAATGGTCTTACATAAATTGTAAATGAAAAGAATGAATTGGTTTCAAATCATGTACAGAACAGTTTGTGTGTCTCTATAGACAATCACCAATTAAAACTACACACTATGAAGGACCAATTATCATTCCCATTCATTGAATTGATTCATGAGAGGATAGTGGGGTAGTCCCACTACTATTTCTATGAAGTGTATTATGGATATTTTCAAATCTATATTTACCCATGAGGCTTAACAAAAGGATACCTATACTTTCTCCATTGGCACATTTTCCCATAGGAGGATTTCATATGGCCAATTCAATTTTCTAGGTACTTCACAATGATGGACGATTAGTATTTTTATATTACAAATATAATTTCACGGAAGATTTCATGGATGATTTCACTATTTATGGATCATATTTTCATGACTATGTGAGTATTCTTGGTTCATTCTGATGTCTTTTTATTGGGAATAATCTCATATAAAATTAAGAGAAGATATATTTCATGGTGTGACAAGGTATAGTATTTGGACTTGTCATCACTGGGGATAGTATCCAAGTAGATAAATCAAATGTGGATGTCATTTATTCCATGCAATTCTCCAAATATGTGTTGGATGTGCATTCATTCTTGGTCATGTTATATTTTACCATAATTTCATTCCTGACTTTATTAATATTGCACTTACACTCTCCCTATTACACTAAAAATAATGGGAATTTATTTTTGATAATGAATGTGAGGAATATTTTAATAGATTGAAAATGAGTCTCATATCACCTCCTATAATCCAACCCCCTCGGTGGGATTTACAATTGGAACTCATATGTGATGCCTCTAATGATGTAGTTGGGGCAGTCTAATCACAAAGGATCGATCAAGATCCACATGTTATTTCTTATGTCTCACATACTATAGATCCTTCCCAATCAAATGTCCCAAAAACTAAAAAAGAACTAATTTCCATTGTTTCTACCTTGGATAAATTTAGGCCATATTATAAGGGTCCAAATTCATTGTTTTCTCAAACCATGTAGCTCTTTGGTATCTCCTTATGAAACTGGAAACCAAACCACATATCATTCACTGGATACTCGTCCATTATGAAGTAAATCTATAAATTAAAGGTATAAAAGGTGTAGAGAATGTGGTGTCTGACCATTTTAGTAGAATCCTCCAATACTCAGACATTGACGCATCCCCATATATTCCCATGAATGACATGTTTCCGAATGAGAAACTATACCAATTTAATGTTGTTATTCCTTCATTTTCCAAAATTGTTGATTATTTCCTAACATCTTTCATTCTAGATGATTTCAACAAAAAAAGGTTACTATCTAAAATATGAGTCATGATGGTACATTTTGGATGAAACCTAACTTTGGTGAACAAGTAGTTATGAGGTCCTCAGGTGTTGTTTTCACAATAGTTATTTTCAGTGTATCATAACGTTCTTCCAAACTCTTGCTTGTGGGGACCATTTTGGACCCCAATGGACTCCTCATAAGGTCCTCGATTCTGGCCTATTTTTTCCTACAGTATTTTGTGATTCCCATTATTTCTGTAAATCGTTCCCTCACTATCAAATAATGGGTAATTTATCTAGTTGGATTGAAATTACACTAAAAACCTTTAACTTTCATGAAATATTTTATGTTTGGGGAATTGACTCTATGTTGACATTTACTAATTCCTATGGAAACTAGTACATTATTTTGATAGTTTATTATGTTCAAAAACAGGTGGGGGCACAAGACACAAGTATAGTTGATTCCAAGAGAGATGGGAATTTTGGAGAACTCAAATTTTATATTGGTTCTGATTTCATATGTTCATAATCAGTGGCAAGGGTTCTCATTACAACAACCAAAAAATGAAATATCTTTTTCATCGGTTATGGGTTCGGGCATAGAGTTTCTATTGTATATCACCCACAAATCAGTGGTAAAGATTAGGTGTCAAATAGAGAGGTAAATAAATTTCATAAAAAAAAGGTTCATCCCAATTTAAAATATTGGAGTCTTAGACTCGATAATTCATTATGGAACTACCATACTTCTATCAATACTCTTATTGGAATTTCACCCTATGAACTTTTTTTTGGAAATATTTTAACCTCCCTTTTGAGATAGGTTAGCAGAACTACTCGCCTATTATACAATGAAATTATAGTATTCTTAGTGTAGGTTCTACAAATAAGTTACATACTCAAAATATGATGGAAATATGAAGAGATTCAACTGAGAACTCATGAATTATTAAAGAGATAACCAAGCCTATCCATTACTGTATCATCCATTATCATCAGTTCCACAATCAGTAGAAGGTCCTCTCTTTCAGTTCATAGATAATGTTCACCTATGTAAGCTTCATTCATGATGATTTGGCCAATACATTATTATTAATGTTTATCCATTTGGTGTTTTTTGAGTTCAAAATTAAGAAACCAAAAAAATCATCACACTTTACAGGGAGCAGCTGAAGCACATTCATAAAGACATTTCATAGTCCTCGATGGAGGAACACCATGTCAAATAAGTATCCTACCAATGAAACCCTCCAAGTTTATCCTTCATTCCAATATTATACTTTATTACAGTGTGGATACTACATACTCTACGAGAGGGGGGATGGGTATATTCCTTGGTTAGTTATGAATTTTTATCATCTTTTTTTTTCTCTTTCTTGCTTTCTGGTTGGTATTGTCACATCCCCCCTTATTTTTTCCCCTCACATTGGGCCAGTAATGTTAATTTTTATCCCCAATTTACCATGGAAAATTATTCTCCCTTAATTATGGATGTTGTTGAATATTCCTATGGAATTTCTCTATTTCATGTTGTTTTACTATTTAAAAAAATCTAATGAAATGTGCATTCTAAAAGGAATTCAACGTTGTGGTGAGATTGTATATTTAAATTTGGTTGTTTTTCGATGATATAAATTGTTTCATAATTTATATACCTTTGATAAGAATGGTACACCTTATATGAGTAGTTTAAGGTAAATTTGAGCCTCATAAATTTATCCACACATATTTGCACCCAACCTTGAATTATGAAAATTTATAACTTAATAGAAGTTAAATATAAGTTAGGTTAGTTTTTTTCTATAATACTAAATTATTTTTCCATACATTCTGTCCATAACCATTCAATTTCATTACTCTACCAGATTAACCTTATGTGTGTGTACCAGTTACCCTGTAGTTTTACGCCACAAAAAAAACAAACATTAAGAGGAGTCATGAAATATAAAAAATATTTGAAAATATAGGTCAATATATTATGGTTTGACCTTTGGGAATGCATAAGTGATTGGGTCTTGAATTATGATTACAAAGGATGTAGAGAATGTTTAGTGGAAAGGATCTTGTAAGCTAATTATTTTTAAAATAAGCTATATTTACTTGATAGAAAGTGGAAATAATATCACGAAATGGTTCTCACACACACACATGGAGAATTTTTGACATGGTTAACTTTTTAATTATTTTATTATATTAGTATCATTCATCTCTTGTAATTTAATTATAATAATTTTTTTGAGAAATATTTTTTCCATGATCACTGAGAATAACTCCCCGGTGTTATTTGTTTCATTGATAAATTTTTTATTAGGAATTATATTTTCATTTAATGATAAATATTCATGATGTGGGGAATATATTGATACATAATTTTTCTAAATGTGACTTTTCCAAAGAGTGGTAATTTTTAGGAGTGGGGGTGTGATTGTACAGTGATTCACTGCTTTATTTCACTCTTACACCACAGTTTTAAATAGTTTGTTTTGAAATTCCCAATTTAATAAAAATTTAACTTCCCATTTGACTTAATATATTATTTATAATCACTATGAAAATATAAATTCCACTTTTTTGAGATTTTATTGTTATAGGAGGTGATCTGGATGGTCAGAGATGATCCAAAATGAAAATGGGTCAAACTGTATTGAAGACCAAGGATTCCTATCCACTATTGGTTATATTTAGTGAAATTTTTACCTCCTAATGTGATGAAATTTTGTGGAAAAATCCAAAAAATCATGGGATACAACTCATCTCAATAAACAGAATCCAAATTCTTCTGTCTGGTGTCCAATCCGAACTGATCCTTCCAGGGTACAAAATCTGTATGAATTCAAATGATAGTTTTGGTATTTCAAAATACTCCCAATAATTTTGACCAATGGATGATAAATTAGACATGGATACATTACATATGCCCTCCAAAAACTCCCCTATTTTTTCCAAGTAAAAATATAGCTATTTACTTGTCAAAAAACAAGATACAAGTGGTATAACCAAAACTGGGTTCCCAAAATCACTTCCCATTTGGGCGATAAAAGAGAACCAAGGGAACCCATTTGAAAGATTGACCATGGGATTAAAGTTCTTCCAATTTATGTTCCATGGGAGTCTTCTCATCCCCTTGGAGGTTCTGGAGCTCCCTATCGTCACAGGGAGGGCTGAAATAAAGAAGGAGATACCCCCAAATTTCCACCTCCTCTCATTGTTTGGATAAATGGTGGGAATTCATTTTGAGGTAGCTAAATATTTTATAAAATGAGTTCTATAACATTTACAACTTCAGAATTTATATAATTTTGCTTTTAAATAATTTAATTTATATGTATCTCAATTTTGATTCATGTTTGAATGCTTTGTTTGATTCAATCGAATGGAATTCTATTTACTTTTAATATATCGGTGGGGAGTCATCGGTGTGTGACTTGTATTGTTCTGGACCATGGATGTATGGTTTTTATGTTAAGGTTTTGCTCAATGATCTTTGATATTGAATCTTGGAATGTAATAAGGAATCCAATTAATTTCAACCAAATACACACATCAAACCCAAATTATTATCCAATAATGGTGAACATGAAATGTGTGCAGTGAACTCCCAATGAGCCCTTTTTATCATATGTTTCAAAATCCAAATTATTTTCAAACTATTAAACTATTAATGTATGTTATTTTCTAAAAAAATTCAAAACCACCCTCACCATTTGTAAAATTTAATAAAAATATACATTTTAAACTTACAATTCTTCTTGATAGATGACCTACGTTATACCCTATAATATAAATAAAACTTCAACACAAAATCAATTTTGCTGGTCAGGACTATGGGTTCAATAATTTCAAGGATTAATTCCTTTTTATTTTATATAATAAAATAAAAGAATATTTTATTACATTATATTTTTTACCAAAATATATTATATTTTATAATCTTATCTATCTTATTACCCCTCACTATTCTATAAAATCTAATGAATCTACCCCCATTCGATTCAGAATGTTTTTTCATGTGGTCATTCTAATGATATGGATCCATATTTCCCTATTAAAACCTATTGGAGGGATTTTACATTTAATTAAAGGTATTTTGGTAGTTAGTTATTCCATATATAAACAATTATTACTTTTTTGCCTTTCGATTTAAATCCCCAATATGGAAATCTTTAACATGGATTTCCTAAACAATTTCCTAAATATTACATCATGTCTAGCGATGGCTGGTCCTCTTGAGGTAAACATGGTCATGTCAAACTAAAAATAACATTAAAATAACCTAATAAATGAATGTCTCCTGAAAACGGTCAATCCAATAATTAGATCTATTAATGTATACTAAACCATGTATTGAAAGTGTTTTTCACTTAATAAATCTTATGAGTGTTTTAATATTTATTTAAAAATTTTATATTGTCATTCACAAGACTTTTTTATTAATAAGTCTTTAGGATATACTCAACACTGAAAGTGGAGGTGAATTAGTGTTATGGGATTTTAAAACCAACTAATACTTCATATCCCTTTTCCCCATAGACATGTTATCCAATTAGTTCCATTATTCTATATTTTTTATATGAATGTATTTGAATGAATATAAAGGATGATAGATGATTTTTTTCATGTTTCAGTACCCAATAATTGTATCTAGTACATACTATGCATAGTTGTGAATAGTGAATAAACATTCCATTATAATAAGGTATAATTTATTGTTATTTGGATAAGATACAATCTTAAACTCACATGTGCATCCCTACACATTAGAAGTGGGACATAAAATAACCCAAATTATTTGTATTGATGAATGTCTAATCCAACTATAGTGTCCTTCAAGATATTTATACTATATGTGTAGACAATATTCATCATCATAAATTTCTTTAAAAATCAAAAACAAATTGTCCTTCATGTGTGAATTCTATTTAATGTTGCTTCTTCTTTTTCTATTACTTGCATAGTATTACGAAATAAAAATTTATTCTTATTATTATATTTGAAAAGTAGTAAAAAAACATTTTTTATATTCACAACATAAAAATTTAACTCTTATTTTATTTTACAAGTGTACGACTTCTTATCCTCTTATTATTATTCTCTCGAAATGGCTATTGGACCTATCTATAGTCTGTGAAACCTTAAATCAGTATTAATATCTTTCTTATAATTATTTAGTTGCAACATAAATTAAAAACACTCTTATATTATCCACTTTTCTTTTCCACCTTATTCACTTATTATTCTTTAGAACATATGTTCTTTAATGGTTCACTTCTCATAGGATTGATCTCACGACATGTGTATATAAATAATAAGCACTGATTTTAATTCACCTTCTTCTTATCGTAAAAGCATTCACTTTTGAAAAATAGTTTTCAACATATCATTCAACTTTGTATTCCCATTAATTGTCTTATTATTTTATATTTGAAACCCTATGCATGGTAGTCCATTGCCTAAAACATTTTCATTGGATACCTGCTCTTTTAAAAACTATTCATTTTATACTTGTGAATCTGATACCTATTCACCTAGTACATGTTTATTCAATGCAAGGTCATCTGATACTTTAAACCTGATACTTATCTGTATGATTCTTTTTCTTCTAATACATATTCATTAAATAAGGTTCACATTAAATTTTGGTTTCCTACTTAATCAGAAAACCAAAGTTAATGATTCTTGGTGAGAATTAGTGATTTAGATTTGTGAAATTATAGGAAATTTTTTAGGGTGTCTATAAGTGAGGAATGATTATGCTGAAAGAACAAATTTTGTCCAGTGGGGATAATAATTAGTCCGATGAACCATTTTGGCACATGGGTGGGCCAAATAGTGGAAAAAACACATGTTTGTGGGGAAGCTAGGATGCCTGTGTGGATCTTTTGTTATAATTTTATTATATGAGAAAACTAATATATAGAGTGGGGTCAATTCCTGGGTTGAGATGTTGGGTCCCCAATGAGTATTTTGTGCTCTAAATATTGGTGAATGTAACACCCCAAAATGTTAAAGAAATAAAAGTCTAAATATTACAATCATGTAAAAAGGTGAACCATTATTTTTTATATACATATAGATTAAAACTCCAAACATAAAGAGGTTTATCCTGGATTAGTGATCAACAAGGGTGGCCTCCTGTAAATATTCTTAGGGTGTGTGAGAGTGTGGAATGAGGACACTAAAAGAACATTTTTTAGTCATTGGGGAATTCATTTGTCTGATGACCTATTCTGGCATGTGGGTATGCCCTAGAGAGTGTAAAAAGATGTCTATGGGAATGAAATGGGTGATTATGAGGCCTAGTTGTTACAACCTACCCTTTTTAACAACAAAGTTCACATAACAATTCATTTACTATCCTTTATATAGAATCATTTTCTCCCAAAAAATTGTGTGAGAAGTATGAAATTAAAATTTTAACTTCCATATCCAAATTTGAATTCTTGATTGAGTTTTACATTACCTTACCTCCTTCAATCCTCTAACTAAATTGAATCCAAAAAACATCATAAGAAATTCCACATATCTCAAAGTGAGTGACATCTTAGAATCTTTTAAAACTCTTAGCTATAATTGAGAAAACTCATTGAATGTCTATCTCATAATCATCACATTGTGTATGTTTATAAAAAAATTTCAATGACCCACAAAATTATGTTTGGTATTTCATCATAGGAACATCTCTATTGGTAAATCCTTCTAGATCCCCTCTAGTCCGTAGTATTTATATTTTTTCATTCGTTAATCCTTACATGATTCCTATATCAAAACATTTCAATGTATCTCTATATAATGAAAAAAAATTTGGAAAAAAATATTTGATGAACTACACTCAGAAACGTTTTTCTGATAACCCCTCTTAGAATCAAATTTCCAATGATTTTACATAGAATCCTATATATTATTACATCATTTGGAAACTTGTATCTGATGAATGTTCTATGAAACATATGTCTAATGAATCTAATTTGAAAACCCATTCTATGACTTTATTTTTTCAACTTTATCATCTAGAGTAACCCAAAATGATTTTTTATTCATTAGACTTTGTCTGGAATCATAGATTCCTTCTATTATCTTTTTATAAAAGATAGCTTTACTCATGAATAATTTGATGTAATTTCGGTGTCTAGTACATTTAATAATAGAAAAATAATAATCTAATTTACATTTTCCAAAACATATCTATTTTATGGAAGTATAAATACATTCACACAAAATACTATCTTCCATATGATCGACTTATTCCACTCAACTCCTTCTGATTACCTTAGTATGTTTGACTTTGTCTGATCACCTATGTCCACTAGCCTTATATTTCACTATTTGAAATACTCCATTTTGAAAATTCATTTAGTTTATTCAACCTCATTATGCATTTAAGAAACATGGCTCTCCAAACATCTATGAACTTTTCTAATACATTAAGGTTAGATAACAAATTTTTACAAATAATTAAAAATTCATCAAATATCTTTTCCCCTTAAAGTAATGAATAAATTTAAAATCATCCTAAGTTATGGAATAAATTTATATTTGTTTAAAAAATTACACTCCTCTTAGAGAAACTTAGATTCTTCATCATTCGTAATCATGATTTCATTCTCACCATGTCATCACCAGCCACATTCAACACCCTATTACACATTCTTCAATAACAGAATTGGACACTTCAACCAAACATCAATGTAAAATATTCATTACAACATCTTAAACATATTATCATAAATTAAATGATTTTAATTCATTTATAAATAATGAAAATAAATACAAAAAAATTGGGATCTATAATTTCCTATTTTGTAACATTTTTCAATACATTGATGATGAATATGTTTATATGTGAACCTTTTATTCTATCTCTACCAGTTAATTTTCAAACATTCATTTCCCATTCTCTCACCCTCATTGACAATAAATACAAAGTAAAATTGAAAAGGATATAAATTAATTCTTAAATAGTTTGTTACCAATATTCTAACAGAAATTATATACTATCCATGCTCAGTATATAAAATAAGAGTATTTGATATAGAAAGAAAATTAGTACTTTACCAAATGAACTTGAACAAAATGAAGTGAGAACATGATATATTTCTCAAAAAACATATAGTGGTATTCATGGGTAATGATAACAATTACGATAAAAAAACATTTTAGACTAAAACAACCTAGATCACATAAACTAACTTCATCAAATTGATTAAAACCATTCAAGTATAAACATGGAGGATAAACATCCTCAGTATACTTCCATTATTCCAATTATCATATACCATTAATTACTTTAATTTCTCACCCATTATATTAATTTATTTTAGTTACCAAGGATGTGTTATATGGAAGTACATACCTTTTAAATGACACTCCTTCAATAAATTCATAGAATAATCATATTTTTTTAATGTATTGATTATGGAATGTTCATAAACATACTACACAGGTCTATTTCTCATGATCTTTATGATGGTGAATATCTTAAATTTAAATTGTTTAGGATCTCTATGATGATAATAGACAAAAATTTATCTTGTACTTGTGGTTATATATACCTGAAAAATTACATAAATTCACTAAGGATGACCTTATTTAATATATTTCATTGTAATTTAAAATTTAGGATAACCCAAGAAGGATTATTCCTAGCTTTGATATCATTTTCTCACAAAAACCAAATTGAAATTATCACGGATCTTCATCTTATTAGATCAGTTAGTATACCAAATAATCATTCTACGATATAAACTAATTTATATAATATTTTACAATATTGACTGCCAATCCAATACCTTAGGTTCTCCCCTTGAGGTCATACTTTACTATCAATTCCTAGAATAATAAGCACTCACACAATTATTCATGGTTAAGGGTATAATATGGATCTCTCATTCTTTACAATTTGAAGAGAAAGGATGAGATGAGTTTCAAAAACAACATACTAATTTCATATAATCTTAATGATTTTACATATGAACATCAGTTACGATTGGCGAAACATAGATCTTATCACTTATTTAATTTCCTTGTGTGTGAATTTTCCCTTCTCAAGAGACTTAATGGAACCAGAATAACATGGTGAAACTTTCAACTTCTTTAAGAACCCTTCTTATGCTAGAATTATTGAAAAAATATTTTTATGAGTTTAATCACCTTTGATTCAAATTGCATAAAATAATTATTTTGTAAAATGGTTCCAAATGTTGAAAACTTCTCATCAAATTTGACCTTTTTGCATGGAATGATTTTTCCTCCTCTGACACTATAGTATATTCTACCTCTTTCATCTTTAATTCCTTCTCCAGAATGATTATCCATTCAATGAATATAAATTTAGTGTTATGGGAATCTTTCTTGGATTTCCCACATGGATAATTTTGGGTGACATTATTTACATTTGTTATATTGAATATATTACTCCCCATCATCTTATTATATTTATTATACAGAGACCTTTCATCTCACTTCATTAATATCTTCTTGGGTGAGTTAGGAATTTCAATAATAAAAAAATTTACCAAGGATACATAGATTTAATTTATTTTAACTTTTTTGTTTTATATTCCCCTCAAATATTTTAACATGCCATGATTATCATAAACCAACATTATGACCCCCATTTTGTAATACATCAAGAATATTTTCAGTCATTCCAAATATATTTGATGCATACAAAAATTTCATAATATTTGGATATTTCTTATTCATTTTTTGGTTTATCCCCCTTAACATGGGATTTTATAGTTCTTTATAATATAGAGTGTTATACCAAAAATTTAATATAAAATGATCAAACACATTACAATACCGAAAAATGCTAACATATAATTATCCTTTCACATTGTCTATTGACTGTGGAAATGTTTAACAAGGAAGTTTTCATACATATTTTACTATTGTAGTTTATTATATTTGTGAACTAGTTTCCACGTTACTTATTTATATTATCATGGAAATTATTATAAGCTTATTCTCATTTTTCTATATCCAAATATGTATATATTTTGCTATCCAACATGAATTGTTCAAGAAAACATATATTGATAATTAATTAAATGTAAGTATTGATGGAACCTTTGACTTAAATGATTCATGTGATAGATAATTAATTGATGTAATGATACTACTTTCATATGACGGTGGAATTTATTAGTATAATTCCTTGTAGAAAATTGGATGTTGACATCAACATTTTCCATATTTTTTAAAAACTAAATATGTGTCAATTCATCCTGGTTACTCTGGATAACACTCTTCATAATGTGATTATAAAAATCCTTTCCAATAGGATTACTATTGTCTCATGGAAAAATAATCAATTGGAAAAAGTTTGAATTTGAGGATAGAAGGAATATTCAGGATTTCTTTCTCACTACCTCAAAGTGTGTGATCCTTCTCAATAAAAGTACTCGATGAGAAAACGTTTCCTTAAAGAATGATATGAAAATATACTTTTCCAAAATGGACTTGACGTTCATAGGTAGGGTTCTAAATATTGTTGATTTCAGTATGAATTTCATATAATGGGTCAGGGTGCTTCTTGATTCAGCCAACATCTTTATCCTCTTCAATGGGTCCCTGGAGGAATATTTCACTTGCTCAAGGGGGTGAGATAGGGGAACCCTCCCTCAGCAATTATGTTTTCCACTACAGATGATGACCTAATAAGACTCCTCCTAGAAATAGTGGATAGGGGTGACTAGAAGATCATTAGCGCATGCTATGTTATTCCTACTCCATCCCACCTTTTATTTGCTAATGACATTGTAATTTTAACCTAGGTGGGATTTAGGAACATCAGAAATCTCATAAAGGCTCTCCAACATTATGTGAATGTTTCTAGTCAAGAAATAAATTGGGACATACCCTATATTTGCATTGGTAAGAACATTACCACATCAAGAAATGTGTGTCTCACCAATTAATTTAGACTCAAGAAGGTATATGTTCCATTTTCCTACTAGAGTGTTCCATTTTTTGGGGGGAAATCATGAATAATTATCCTCTCAAATATAATGGATCAGATTTGAAGATCTCTAGGATCCTGGAAAGGTAAATCACATTCAATGGAAGGCCACATTTTCCTAGTTAAGCCTATTGTCAAATTAAAACTCATATACTCATCTATGGTTTATCTTTGACCTGTCTCTCTCCCCACAAAGATGAACGGAAAGATGAAAAATTTTGTATGGATTGGAAGTATCTTGGGAACGAAAATCATCACAACTTCATGGAAATTTTTTTCCCACCTTAAAAACATAGAGGATTGGGGATCAAAAAATTTAGTTTTTCAATCATTCTCGACAGTCCAAGATCATATGGAAGCTTATAAAAAATTATCCTAACCCAGGTCTTCATAGAAACTAGATGATGGACAAGATCCTCTCAGGAAAAAATATTTATCAGGACTTCTTGATTTGGCCGCGAATTAAACTTGTTTTATGATAGATTATCACTCTTTTTAAATGGGTTTCTAGTACTCATTTCTCTTTATTGTTCTGGTAGGACAACTAGATAGGTCACCCCTTATTAAAAGGGTTGCTGAAAATGGTAGTGGTGTTGATAAAAACATAATGATCATGGATTATCTGGAAAAACATGGATTCAGTTTAGGATGACATTGTCTCAATTGTTGAAAACTATGATTTCATAAATCAAGAGGATCTGCTCCTCTCTGAAGGGTCCTCAAATGGAACACTTAATACAAAGAGCTTATATAAATACTTCAAATGAGGGAACACCCATGGGATTAGTGGCTTTAATAAGAAATGGATTTCACCCCCTAGGTGTACTCCCATCTGGATGTTTCTATTAAACAAAAATATGGTAGATCTAAGTCTTCAAAAATATGGTATTTCTCTATTCTCAAATATGTGGTAGAAATAAATGTAGATAGGATGTTAATCATATATTCATGAGATGAAAATTATACTACACTTTATGGAATAATGTTATGCAAATGTTTGACATTCAGTTGCAGTGAACAGACTCGGTATGCTCCCTTCTCGAAGAAATACACAACACTTCCCACTCAAATTTGCTCATGATCCTACTTAATGCTACCTCTGATGAACTGATTTACTTTATATCGAGGATCAGGAATTCTATACCCATAGTAGGGTGTGCTTTAGTGATGAATATGCAATGGGGTGAATCTTCCCTGATATGAAATATTCTAATATATTGTATACTGAAAAATCCAATTATTTGATGGATGACTTATTGGTACTCAGATGGATTCATATTCCAAGTACTTTCCCTATCCTCAATGGCACCATGAATTTTTTTGTGAATCCCTGTTTTCTAGTTGGATAAAATTAAACACAAACGGCGCCTCAAGGGGAAATACATTCTCATTAGGGTGTGGTGAAATATTCAGATATCAAAATGGAAATGTTATTGAATAATTTTATGATTCTTGTAGTAATTTTGATGTACTAGAGGTGGAGATGATGTGATTTATTGTTGAATTTTATCTAGATAACAACACAAGATAGGGCACCATATGGTTATAATGTGATTTGTCTACTCTTTTATAGGTGATAAGAATAGGATAACATCACTTATCTTGGAAGATGACTAAAAAATGGTTCAAATTCATCGAAATTATTTCTCATATGAACTACATAATCACTAACTCTAACTGGGAAGATAACTATATTGTTGATGGGCTTGAAAAAAGTGGTTTAATGATGAAGGATTTCTCTACTAAACCACCCCTCCAGATGACATTCTTCCACTCTTAATCTGTGAACAATGTAAAATCCCATCATTCGGAATTCTGTAACATTTCTTTTCTTTGATCAATTTATTCAAAAGTTTTGAGGAACTTATTTCAAGTTCAATGTTTCTTATTCATGTAAAAACAACCTGTTTCAAGAGTTTGATACATTTTAGAACCTTTTCTTTTACATCCATCTCAGTGTTATCTACTGCACATTAATGTTGGATCACTTCATGTTGACTATCAAAAATCCCAAAAATAAAATAAGCCATTTATTAGGGAAAATAGTGTAGTATACCATTTAATGAATCAAATGATATATCCTATGAATCAATAATTGTATGGTCAATTCCACTTGGAAAATAATTTCTTGGATAAATTTTATAAGAATTATTACATACCTTCTGATCACTTGGCTTCTTTGATTCAAATGAGGTATGAGTATCTTCCCACAACATGGTCACAGATTGAACCACATTTTATTATTCTACAAAAAATATCTATAATCTACATCATTATTTCCTGAAGATACTGATCTTTCGTCCCCTTAACATCTATGGGACATCTTCTTGAACATTACTTTATATCTTAATTTAATAATAATCATGGTCTTGGTAGAAAATGCTTTTTTCTCAGAGCTAAATGAGTCTTCCACAAAACCAAACTTGATTGTATATACAATAAATAAATAAAAACCATCATAATTTCATATTCTCTCATTTAGATATTCAAATAGTTGTGAAACATAGCTCGTATAAAAACTTTTAGGACTAATTTTTGATATACTCAGCACTGAGAGGTGGTGAATCGGTGTTATGGACTTTCTATACTAGTTAATACTAAGTAATTAGTCAACCTAATGTTACAAATTTTGAATTTTATAGTACTTCCAAAACTTTTTCATTTTCTATTACATTCTTGGTAGTATGGAAGAATTATTTTATTATTCTCTAGTATATAATGTAGTGCAAATAACCTCATTCATATTTATAATAAAAAACTAGAATACATGAATTTTTACTTGGGTGGAAGTTATATTCTTCTCTTATTCATATTATCTTATACTAGTTTTAGGGCCTATCTTAAATAAGTCACACTTGGAATGCATAGTACCATGTATTCTTATTCTTCTTCCTATTAAAAACAACATCACAATAGTCTTATATTATCCCTTTTTCATATTCCACTTCATTTCTTCTTATTATTTTTCTTCTTAGGACATATGTTCTGCATTGGTACTCTTATTCATGGGTTGGGTTCAAAACCTCTTTATATCAATAATAATAACCTATTCATTTTCTATTACTTTCATGGTAGCGTGGAAGAATTATTTTATTATTCTCTAGTATGAAATGTAGTGAAAACAACCTCATTCATATTTATAATAAAAAACAAGAATACATGAATTCTTACATGTATGGAAGTCATATTCTTCTCTTTTTCATGTAATCTTATACTAGTTGTAGGGTCTCTCTAAAATAAGTTATACTTGGAATGCGTAGTAATATGTCCTTTTCTTCTTCTTCCTATTAAAAATAATATCACGACAGTCTTATATATTCCCTTTTTCATCTTCCACTTCATTTATTCTTATTATTATTCTTCTTTAGACATATGTTCTGCATTGGTACTCTTATTTGTGGATCTGGTTCACAAAATGTGTATATGAATAATAATAACTCATTCAAGTCACCTTATTTTGAACACCAAAATATTATGTTTTTCATAATATTATTGAAGTTATCTTAAAACTTCCTCTTCTCATTGTTGTCTCAATTATCCTCCATCTGGTACTATGTGTCTAGTATCTCCTTACCTCAAACCTTTTCATCAAATAACTAATATTTTAATACAACTTCTTAAGATACCTATTTATCTGATACATTTTCTTATTATACATGTTCATATAATACTTTTTATCTAGTACCTATTCATCTGAAGCCTATTCTGCTGGTATATATTTGAATGATACCAATTTATCAGGTAAATTATTCATCGAGTACTTGTCTATCTAGAACTTTATGTCCGATACATAGACCTAATAAAAACATTATGGATAATCCGTTCCAACTCATATTTCATTTTAAAAAAAGATCCACATAATATCACATGTACACCCACTTATATTGATTTAGTTTTATTATAAACTAAGAGATAATCATAAACATAAAATTTGAACTTTCAAGTCAATGTTTGGATCCCCACTCAATTCTAACTTCATAAGGCCATCTTTAAACCCCCAATTTAATTGGATTAAATAAAAATTATTAGAACATCCTCATATATTGCCTCAGTAATATCATTAAATATTCCTGAAAATACAATCTAGAATCATGATCTATTCAACATGATTACCAAGTCATTGAACATCCATAATAGTTTCAACCGAATGTTTGCCTTTATAAAAACGTTTTATGGATCATAATGTATTCATCTTGTATGTTAGATCCCAATTTTTATCTTCATTATAGATCCTTTAAAATTTATTCTAATTCATTGTTTTGGACATTATATGGAAGCCTAATGAGTTCACAATGGATTAGGGGATGTTTAAGGCCTTTTTAAAGCTTGGAACCTTAGGCATTGGAAAAAATCATTGGGTCGGACAATTAGTCGATACTGTGTGACCCATCTCACATAGTCTATCATAACCATAATGGGATGGATAGTTGGGTGAATAATGGTATATAATTCTCTATAACCACATTCTAGGGGCCACATGGCCAGGAAAAATGTCAAAAAAAAATTATCATAGGTATTTTTCATTGTTGTCACATGGTTACTCTAACACTAAGGCCTGACCATATGAGGTGCCCCTCATAAAAGGAGATGTTTCTTGGTTGATGCAGGGTTTAGTGAAATGTACTGACAAATTATGTGACCTATGAATTTTGGTAAAAATTACATTTTCTCCAATAATAATTTTTTTAAAACATTTTCTTTTTTCCTTTATTCCTTATATCATAAAGAACCCTCTATTCATCACATTTGATCTCCCAAATCATCTTCTATAGGCTTTGATAACATTCATACATCTAGTTTCTGATTCAATCCCCATTCTTCATGTTGTATCTACAACGATAATATATCAATTAATTTTTATATTTTCATCATTCTACTTTAACATAATGTAGTTATTTATGTGTAGGCTCATATGCACTACTTTTTAGGGCATTGATCTGTTCTTTAGATCTCTCTGAATCCATTCCAAACTATAGGCTAATACTGGTATAGTAAATTCATATGAGTATGAGGTAGGTGTTGTATAACTAATCTATAAAAATTCACCATTTTATAAATTTCCATGTGTGAACACCAATTTGATGAGGCGTGACCTAATTAATTCATGTCAACTTTTTATAGTAATTAGAACCATGTTTTAATACCCTTGTTCAATATTTTATCCATTATTGGATGTCATGACCACAACACTGACCACCCCAAGTAGGGTATTTTCCTGAATTATGCTTTTAGTTCCTTGTAAAGAATATCTGCACCATGTTTCAGGTGTGTTTGGACTTGACCTTGATAAAGGTAAGTGTTTATTTTAATCAATGAATTTTAATTTTCTAGAACATTTATACTTACCTCTAGACCCTCCTAAGGGAATTACTTTACCTTGATAAATCGAATCTTAAATGGTTAATTGGAATGTATATTATATATTTGACTTGACCTAATTAATGGATATATAATTACATGTTTTCTATTATGTATCACACCTTTCCATGTTTAATTTATGTAAATGAAATGTCTTGAGAACTCATGGATGTCATTCCAAATCAAGGATGATAGTTTACAAGGTTAATAGCCACCTTGGATACTGATCCTTGTCTATCAGTGGGTGCATCATATGACATTATAGGATCCAACCATTATTTTTATAGGATTCCTTGGATACACTCCTTGGATCTGGCATGACGTCTAATGACTTGTGGTTCCTTGAATACACCCTTGTGCGTAGTTATTTCTTACCCCATATTACCATGAATGTAATCCTTGGACTCTGTTAGAATTATTTTATTATGGAATTACATGGGAGATGCATCATGGATTACACTCTTACCCCTTAAACCATGATAATTATTATTAGAAGGTTGGGTTAACACCTTAGGTCCATGGTTCCTTGGTTGTTAACTTGGGTCCTTTTTACTATTTTAATCATCACAGGATGCCTTAATATACCTTGGATTCTTTATTATTATTATCATGACATGATGGCAATGTTGTTTATACATCACATGACTTACTATATAAACTAAAACATAATTAATAAATGACATGATTATATGTTCAGAAACTAGTTGAAGCTGGAGTAATTACTCTGGTATTTAAAATACTATAATGCTTAAATTTTTTATATGAGTTTTTCACACTGTTTTCAGTTTATATTACATAGACTAGTTTTTATAGATTTCATTGGTGGTGGCCTATTGATAATTATATCATACCCTATCATGGATTCCATTGGTTCCCAAGAAAACTACATGTAAACAGTTGTTTAAAAAGGGGATCATCCCACTATGAAAACCTAATATCACTTGATTTCTTGGGATATATCTTAGTAAAATATGGTCAATTTAGTGCTTGGGAAGCTTGATAGTTTTTGGTTTCTTTTGGATTTTTTATATCAAGTATTTATGAAAACCTTATATCTATGTTTTCCATATTCATAGTGACATTAAATATGTCATCATCTTTTGTATTGTATTCTTCTTCTAGTTGTATTTGTTTATTATTCATGTCTATTTTTGGTGTTCCATCTGTATAGATTGTTTCCTCTAATTATCTGTTATCATATAAACCCTTTATTTCCCACATTGGTAATGAGGGAATAGTCTTCACACACACACCCTAGGCCATCGCTACTAGTCGGTAACCTCTGGCATTCGAGGAGATGTTCTTGAGTCGATGTGGAGAACCGTACTCGAGGCACCCTTGACTGAAACCTAGGTTCATGACATCATAAAATGTTATCATATATAGGTTTTGTTATTAATTTATTATTTGGATACAATATATAGAATATTATGAATGCTTTTGAAAATGGTTATAAGCCATGCTTATGTGTATCTTACCAATGCTCGTGTTAAATCCAAATTTTCATGAAATAATAATTTTTTATAATTTTTTCTTATTAAAGATGATATCATTTCCCCATTCAGTTACACATAAGCTATGTGATGGTTTTTATAATTTTTATTGTGATTGAGATTTTTTTTAATCCTTGGACCGATGATATGAGGGAATGAAGCATTATTACATTCATCAATTTACACACATAGATTTCACATACCATACATATGTCATGACATATAGGTTCATTTCACTAATTTAATTTTCCTATTATTTTTGTGTTTATTAACTGAGACTTATTATATATATATATATATTTGTGTGTGTGTGTGTGTGATGTTCATTGGTTGTGATTGGGTGATTTTCATTTTCAATTCATGAGGTGTGCATTCGCTCTAGGGTGGGAATGTGTAGTTTACTAAGTCAAGTCATCATATATAACATGTTACATTATGAGACTTAATATAGAAGGGGTTAATTTTAGATTTAGTGGGTGTCTCATTAAGTGAAAAGGTGTATTGGCATTAATTAACCAGGAATTAAAATCCATTTTAGTATGAATTTGATATTAGTTTATTAGAAAATGAAACCTAAAAATGTTATACATGACAAAAAAATGAATGGTTTATAGTCAATGATGAGGCAATGTTCTATTAAAATTTCCCCTACTGAAACCCATATAATTTAAACATAAGAAATTACCAATATTTGGACTTCTATGTGGGTAGTTAGGGTAGTATACCTTGGGTAGCGTTCCCTTCATTCTATGATCTGGATCTCTTAGTGTTTCAAAAATCTAAATCTTTTTCTAAGGCATGTTCTTGGAATTTTTAGAACAATTCATCCCTAAAATACTCATGTATTTTCCCAAGATGGTGGAAAAAACCACACTTTAGATGTGCTAGGCCCTGAGCCACCAGTCTTACCACCATGAGTTCCACTTGAGGAACAACTTTTTATACAACAACTAGGCATTGAACCTCATATTTATGAGAATTTATTATGTCTAATATAGTCCATGTAGGGTGCTCCAGGGACTGTACATAATACGGATGATCTGACATGTGAATTCTAGTAGTTTCATCCTCCCAGCTTCTCAGGGGATAGTAGTCTTAAGGGTGTTTAGTATTGTATGGAGGACACTCTATCTATCTTTCAACATATAAAGATACCTCTAGATAGGATGGTTAATATTGAAACCTATATACTACATGATTTAAACAAGCACTAGTGGTATGTAATTACCCAAGCTAGTTTCTATCAGGGCATGATCTGGACTAAATTTAAACTGCTTTCTATAATTAAATCTTTTCGAAGACCCTGAGAGCTAATAATGCCAATGATTTCATGCATCTTGAGTAGGCTACTATGTAATTCTTGGATTATTCAGTGTTTTTCTCTAAGTTTCAAATCCTTTCCTAACTTATTAATGTTGATGAGCTTTCATGCACTAGAAACTTTAGGAATGGGGTCTAGTATGCCATCCATACATAGGTTAATGTCTTTTTCTTGCCTAAATTATCTAAGATCTTCAATAAATCTATTATCACTGAGAATAGCCTATGGGAAGGAAAGAGTACTGGGAAAAGAGGATTAGTGTCAAGGTAAGCCGGTTTTTTTCCTATAAAAGGAAATGTTACTTTGAGGTTTCATGTCATTGTAGGGGTGGTCAGAGACACCACATGATCGGCTATATTTTATTCCATAAATATTTACGGTAGGGACATCCAAAGCCTCAATATGATATAGATCAGATGGAGTGTTGTCCTTGAGATCATATGGGATATCTTAAAAGATCCTATCAGACCTTTCCATATTCTTACATTGGAAGAGGCTCTATGCTAGATCCACCATCAGGGGTATGTTATTAGAGGTCGTTTCAAGAGGGGAGTAGGAGTTTCACTAGCATGAAGAGCTGAGGAGGAGTTTGTAGCCATGGTATCCAGACTTTAGATCTTCAATTCTAGCTATGTGGTTACACTCAGGACAATCCACCTACAGAACAATGTTGTGGACCAATCCAATTTCATGATCTATAGCTGATACCTGAGGATCATAGTGTGGGAAAATTTATAGTATGAGGTAATATTCTAGTATCCTCCAATATAATATCATCCATATTTAATATAGCTGATTTACACTTCTTCATCTCTTTATCTGTCATAGAAAATCTCAAGCTCGGAATACATTATTATTTTGTTTTAATGGCCCTCAATACACCATTGTGAGTATAGTTAGTGGGAATACACCAATGTATGTAATTATCCATTGATTTATATAGTTTCCCTCTCTTATGGGGCCTTTTTTCGCGAGATGAAGGGATTTGATGCCAATCTCATGATGGATTGGTTGGTCTCGTATCACACCATTGTATATTTCTATCACTACAGGATTTTCTTTACATCACCAGAGGGTAGATGTTATTACACAAGGGCGATTGGGATATTTAAGATATCATATATGGACCATATCATCATGGGATATGTGGAGTGTCGTCCAATATTTATAATTTCTTCATGGGGGATGTGGGTTTACATCAGGCTGAATTCCTTCCAGTGGTACATCTTTTCAGATACATCTTTCTAAATATTTTTCTAGATTACATCATGAGATGTAGGTAGATTTTATGATTGAGTCCATTCAAGAATCATATCTAGTGTACTTTAATCTGTATTGGATAACACCTAATGAGTTATAGGAGGACAAGACGTAACTAGAGGTTTGGGAGGCCAAGAGTTTTATACAGCCTAATACTATTCCATAGGGTTCACCTTTTCTTTTCACCCAGACGATGGATGGAACCCTTAGGATTTTCAAGGATTATCTGAATTTTAATCATCATATATAGAAAACCTAATATCCTTCACCAAGAATAGTTTATATTTTTGACCAACATAGAAGATAGTTGGTATTCTCAAAAATTGAACTAATATTGGGATATCATCAAGTTCGAGTCAGACCTTCAAATATTCCACATACGGATTTCCAAAATAATTATGTCTTATATTAATATCTCTTAATATTGTTCGGTCTTACGAACGAATATTATATCTTCATGGATTTGATGAATATAATTTCTAACACTATCTGGATTCTATTTTCATGGTATTAATAAATGAAATCTTGGGGTATTTTCATACTCAAAGACATCATGCCACTCATCTTAGGATCATTTTGAATATACTGGGGGATCACTAGTTGTATGTTTATATAAATAAACTTCAATTCTATATTGACAAGGTAAATTTCCTAGGCCGCATTATCTTAGAGGAAGGAGTTTCTGTTAACCCAGATAAGGTGAGAGATTTAGTTACATGGGAGAATCCCATGAACGTCATGACATACAGAGTTTCATGGGGAATATGGTTACTAAAATTATTTTATACAAAACATACCACACATAGAATTACCACTTATAGTCTTGATAAATAACGGTGTAATGTTTATATTGTATGAAGTCAGTGAGTCAAACTTTAATGAGTTGAATAGAAAATAGACTTCAATGCTGATCCGGTTGCTACCAGATCAGGGTATGAGTTATATTGTCTATTGTGAATAATCAAGCATCAGTCCTGGATTAGTTATAATAAATGAGGATATAGTAATTATGTATGGATCTCCGCAGTTGATCACTCATTAGAGGAATTACCCATTGCATGACATAGATCTAGTGGTAGTTGTCCTTGCCTTAAATTGCTGGAGACATTATCTGATGGATTATCTCTTTATGGTGTATACGAACAACATGTGACTAAAATACCTCTTTACATAGCATCATGTCACCATTAGACAATGAATATAGGTTGAATATCTTTAGTCCTTTAATTTTGAGGTTCTATATACACATGGAGAGAGAAATTAAATAGAAGATACAGTGATTTAGAAATGTTACACCTATTCCTTATAGGAATCTAGTGATGAATAGAAATTAACGTCCCTCTTTTCTAAGATGCATCTAGAGTTTATTAATAGGCATGACTAGTCTTAACTATATGCATTGAATATTACATATTCCCTATTTATGAAGGTGAAGTGTGATAAATTCTCATATCATGAATTCTTGGTTCTCAATGAGAGTATTTCAAGATATGACCCACCTCCTAATTGGTCTATGGATAGAGAAGATATATTGTGTATACATGCATGTGTCTGGGTTCCTAAGGATAATAAATAGGTTTTGATGTAGGAGTCCTATTCTTCCTAGTGGTAATTTAATCGAAGAATCTCTAAGGTGTATCAATATATGTGATTCCCTTATCAGTGTATAAGGATGAAGTGTCAGATAGCATGTTTTATCACTAGGTGGTCCACCTGTCTGTAGGTGAAGGTGGCACACCAGAAATGTATAGTATTTCTACAGCAGTTACTAGTTCCAGAATATAAATATGATGATGTTTCTATGGAATGATTTTTCAGCATACATTGGTCACCTCGTGGTTGTGATGCAGTTTTGGTAGTCGTGGATTTAAGGATGAAGGTAGCTCACTTCCTTCCTATATGAGATAATTTCACATTTCAGGAACTAGGAATATTGAATGTCTGTTAAATTATATGACTGCTAAGGGTCCCTCATACTATTATTTTAATTAGGTACATTCATTTTACATAAAGGTTATATAAGGGGTTGTCAAAAGCTATGAGTATACAGGTTATCATGACAATATATTTTCACCCACATACCGATGGTCACACAAAACAGACGATACTGGTTCTAGATTAAATGTTTCAAGCATGAATTCGTTATTTAGTAATATAATGGTACAAGAATATCAATCTAATTGATATTTCCTATAATAATATATTTTAGGAGACAATTCAGAAGGCTCCTTTTGATGCCTTTAATGGTAGGTCATTTCTTTCAACCCATGAATGGTTAAAGGCAGGTGAGGTAATGCGACTAGGTCCTCATATTTTGCAGGAGACGTCAGAGAAGGTTCAACTATTCAAGAAGTGTATGTCTTCATCTCAGTCTAGATAGAAATATAAAAAAAAATTTATTGGCAAAATATAGTGTTTGAGGTCGGGGATCGTGTTTTCCTACGGGTATCACCCAGGCTTGGGTGTAGACAGATACATGGGAAATAGAAGCTATCACCTCATTATGTAGGGTTGATTGGGATTATGAGGAGATAAGAACCAGTATCCTATCAGTTATTATTATCTATGAGGTACCATTCCAGTCATGAAATCTTCTAAATTTCACTAATTCACTAGTATCATGTTGACCCATCAAATACTTTTTATCCAAAAAATGTTGAGTTTGATTTTGATGCTTTGTTTGAGGCGTATCTGGTACGCATCACTCCCCGTGGCATGAAGGATCTCCAATGAACATATATCCCACTAGTATGGGTGCTATAGATGCATGACTGTGTATAGGATAATATTTGGGAGTGGGAGTAGCATGTACGTTCCCATTGTCTAGAGTTGTTCGCAGATAGTGTTTCGTCGACCATGGAAGGTGAACTCAGGGACATGCTCCTTTAATGGGATAAGACAGTAAGAACCCTATTTTTATATAAGGTATAGATCCTTTGAAATTGGTCTAATTATTTATTTTTGATATACTATTGATACCTAATGGGGTCACATAGGTTTTGATGGTCTCTGAGGCTTTTTCAAAGCTTGGATCCTTGAGAGATGGAAAAATTTCCCAAGCCACACGGTTAATAGAAACTGTGGTACCCAGCCTGCATGTTCTCTCCAAACCATGAATGGTTCTCCCATATAAAGAGCTAGAGGGCAAACTCCCATGAAAAATTTCTAATATTTTTAGAAGATGTTTTTCTCATTGTTTTGTATGATTTTTCTGACCATGTGACCTAATAGTGTGAGGTTACCCGCCTTACAATAGATAATGCACGGTTGGAAAATAGATCGGCCAGTCATGTGGCCAAACCATGCGACTCGTAAATTTTATGTAGAATGACCATTTCACCCTAAATTAAATGTTCAAAACATTATATTTATCTTTTGTTCTTTTTAGCAGACATAACACTCCACTCTTTACATTTGAGTTACCAATGCATCTTCCATAGGCATTGATCTCGTTCATCTGCCCAATGTCAGATTTGATCCTCACTCATCAAGTTGGATACTCATAAGTAATATCTAGACTTATTTTCAGTTTTTATTTATTTATCTTTATCTTGATAGAGTTGTCAAGTTGCAGGGAAATATGCCCTATTTTTAGGTCATTGATCCATTTTTTCAGATCTCTTCTATTATATTCCAAACTAGAGGCTCATACTAGATTTAGAGATTTGTACAAGTATGAGGTAGGGCTATACAACTCATCCCTTAGTTTTCATTGTTTTATAAATTTACATGTGTGCATGTTGATTTTATAGGGTGTCATATAATTAATTCATGTGCCTTTTATAGTCATTAGAACTAGGTAAAAGACCCCTTTCAAATATATTATCCACTATTAGAGGCTATGACCACAATGCCAACCACCCCAAGTAAATTTTTTCCTTAATTTTTCTTTAATGTCTCACAAATCTTATCTACACCCCCATTTGGGAGTACCATGACTTGACCTTGATAATAGTAAGTGCTTAATTAAATCAGTGAATTGAAATCTACTGGAACATATATTGTTAACACTTGACCATCCTAAGGAAAGTTCATTAACTTGATAAATCTCTATTTAAATGGTTAATTGGTAATTATATTTTTCATATGACTCGACCTAATTAAATGTAATTTAATTACCTAGTTACACATCGGTACCATATGTTTCCATTATTAATGGAATAAAGTGAAGTGAACCCACTAAATTGATTATGAATTGAATAAGCTAAATGGTTGCATGCCCTACTATCCTTGTCATAAAAATGAAATGAAACATATTGAACCATATGAATTATTTAATGGAATTATTATTACATGAACATAATTAAATAACAAATTACATAAAATGTGGCTATTTCAGATGGACCTTGACATAATTACATGTGTGGTTAGACTCAAGCCTACCTTAGATTCCTGAGGAAATTCCTTGAGCACTAATAGATGCCATTCTGATTCAGGGACTCTTGTTTCTAAGGTTGATACCCACATTATAACATGATACATTTCTATTAGTGGATACCTTGTATGACATCGTATGATCCCTCCATTATTATTATATAATTAATTAGATATATTCCTTGGATCTAGTGTGATGTCTGTAAAATTGTGGTGCCTTAGATACATTATTGTGCATAGTGATTTTTTACCTTTTTTACCTTGGATGTATTCCTTAGACTCTTTTAGAATTATGTTATTATGGAATTCCTTGGTATATGAACTTTGGATTATATTCCTACCTATGTAGGTAGGATGCAAATTACTTCTGAGTTGGACTGACCCCGGATGTCTGAGATGCCTTGTTATTAAATTGGATCCTCTTTACTATTATCACCATTATAAGATTCATTATGCTATGTTGGATACATTTTTATTCTTATCATGACACGATGCCAATGATGATTGTATCTTAAGGGACTTTCTATATAAACAGGAACATACTTTATAAATTAAATGGTTATATGTTCCAAAACTAGCTGAGGCTTAAGTAGGTATGTGGGTATTCAAATTAGTGTACTTTAATAATTTTTTATATGCATTCAGGTACACATTTAAAGATTATATAACATGGATATAGATGTTGTTGATGGTGGCCTAATGAGTTTTATCTCACAATCTATCTCAGTCCCCATCAATACCCGAGAAAATTACATGTACGTATGTGCTGACAAAGAGAATCATCCAACCTTGGACGCCTAATTTTGTTTTCTTTCCTATGATGGATCTTGGTGGCTAATCACCATGATGGATGTCAGGATGCTGGATAGTTTTTGGTTTCTTTTTTCTTATTTTTTATAACATGTATTTCCTACTTCCTTGTATCCATGTTTTCCATATTTTTAGTCATATGACATGTATCATCATCTTTTATATATGATTCATATTCATGATATAGTTGTTTATTATTCATGTATACTTCCGTTGTCCCATTTGTTTATGTTTTTCCCACTATTTACTTATTATCATATCTATCCATAGTATTCCAATATTGCATTGTGGGAACAGTCTCCCCATGGACACACCATAGGACCTCTCTACTCATTGATAACATCTAGAATTAGAGGAGATGCACTTAAGGCCTTCTGGCCAACTAGAATTGAGGAATCTTTGAGTGGAACCTGGGTTTGCGGAATCATAGTGTACTTATTCATAAGAACTTGTTTGTCTTGTAATTCTATGTCACATAATCATACTAGATCCCTTTAGTTATATATAGTTAATATATTTTTTGAATAATATTACATAACTTTTTCCTCCACTTAGAGATTTCAAAATATCTCTATCTGATGAAACATCATCTAGAAAACTCTGTTCAGTGAAGTTCCTCTAGGAGAATCCAATATGATCACCTCACATGGAAAATCTATCCAATAATGTTTCTCAAATACTTCTAATTAATGAATTCATTCAAAAACAACTATTTTATTATTTTTCATATAAAACTATTCCCAACATATCTACTTATAAACCTCTATCTGATGAAAGAATTCATCGATATTTCTATGTCTAAGGAACCCACAACTGTTCTTTATTTTTTAGACTCGGTCCAAAGGCCCCATATTCCTTTAATTACTTCCTTTTAGAGAACCTACCTAGAATCATGAATATATTGAATTAATAATGATTTTTGAAACATTAAATAATGGAACAAAATCCTCCAACTTACTTTCTCAAAAAATCATTATCTAAAAAACTATGAATACATTTAGAAAAAAAATTGGTTCTATCCTCCGTCTGATCCCCTTGATTTGTTTAACTCAATCAGATCACCTCTTTACACTGGACACATACTTCCCAGCATGGGACACTCCATTTCCAAACTTCATGTGATAGATTCAATATCATTTCATTGTTAACAATTGTTCTTATATAAAAATAAAATCACATATTTGAGACATTAATTTGAACTCACCAATCATCATAAGTAACTAAAAAATATTCAAATAATCTTGTTCTTTCAATTAATTAAAATATTTAATATATTTTTAAGGTAAAATCATTATTTATATTTCTCATGATAATATCTTATCATGATAAAAAAACATATATTATTCCCCATTCGTAATTAGTAATTTATCATCACCACATCATCACCATCTCTATTCAACATCGAAGCTGCATATTCTTCCTTAACAATATTCGATACATCAACAAAACATCCAAGAAAATTTTTCATTACAACCTCTTCAACAATTAGTATCAATGAAATAAATTTAATTCCTTGAAAACAATTAAAAACATATATAAAACCATCAATGTGAAATCAACACTTAAACAATCATATGAACTCCTTGATAAATGAAAAGCGTCCTAACAAGGGCTAGAAAAACACTTATATCAATAGTTTTATTCTAAATCAAGTAATTGAAAGACTTATGACATAATTTATCTCTTATGGGATTTTATAATTATTTTTAAATTTTCTTATTTTACCATTTTCATATATTTTTAATATTATATAGATTTTATATAATTAAATAACCATGTCTGGATGAAATAATTAAAAAAATTAATATATTCTACATTTTCATCCTTTTTATTTATATTACATTTCAATATCGCATTTTACATCATATAAAAACTAAACTGCATATAAATAAATATCCATAAAATATATGGAAATATAATAAATAAATTGATATCATCCTGAGATTTGATGATAGTTTTTATTAAGAAGACAATAAAAAATGTTAACTAGAGGGGAATAACTCCTTGAGCTGGACTTGGCATGAGTTATATAATTTCTCATTTGTTCTATCTATCTCTATCATTGGTTTTACATCATATTTATTTGCTATAATTTTCTATCAATTGGGTTATCCTTCCATTACAAATTTATACTCACATATAGATTGTGGAAAACATGGGATTATAGTTGAAAAAAATAATTTGTGGTCATCCAAGGTATTATATATTAAAGTGGAAGGGATGAATCTCATGTACTCATAGTAAATACAGTACTAAATTATTTTTAATTACCTTGATTTTCCATGTAATGTTTTTAATTATATAGAATTATTATGAGTCTGCAAAAATTGATGGCTTGTGATTCTGAGGCCCGGTGTGCTGAGTATAAATTTTTTAACATTCCTTAATGTACGTTTAGTAAACATGAAAGTAGGAAATGCTAAATTTTGATCCTTTTCTCGAAATTGAAATCTGAGGGCACCGTTAAACTCGCAGTGCTGGGAGTTTCTTAAGAGAGGTTTAACCTCGACCATAGTGGGTTGGGGAGGAAAGTTGTCTTTTCATTTTCGTGGATGAATAAATAAAATTATTTTATTTTATTTTATTTTTAAAACATCCATTCACCTCACTTATAATTTTTTATCATGGGGACGATAGGGGTGGTTGGGAATTTAATGAAGGACATTAAATTCATGGTTACACAATGGTTGTGTAACAACCCTTCAAGTGGTTAAGGAGGATCATTAATTACTCCAATTAATGAACATCTTAATCAAATGTTACCAAGTTAAACTCTAACGTGGAGTTTTGGAAAATCATTGTTAAAGGATTGATCATGGAAGGATTCTTGACGAAGAAATAATTCCCTCACCAAGGATGAACTGAAGAACGACGGTTGTGTGACGTCGTTGGAGGCTTGTTGCGGGAATGATGAACACCAACACTTCCCCAAAAGTAGACGTTAAAAAATGATCCTGAGGTAGGTTTTTTATTTGGTTATTTTTAAAAGAATTGTTTAATTGTATTCTTCCCTCATGTTATCAAGCTAACGCAGTGGGAAAGGGGGAAATAAACAAGTCCTGAACACTATAGTAATTTTTTGAGCTATGTATTCTTCATGGAATTTTTATTCAGGTTGAACAGAACCTGAAACTGAGAGTGAATCGCCAAATAGGGAATCTTGGGGTGTCCATTGATACATTCAGATGAAAAAAAGGGTCACCGGAGCTCACCCTGTGGTCGTGGAAGACCATCGGTGTGACAATGGCATGATGACACCAGCGACCCGCGCCGACAGGCAATGGCGGCGGCCAGCACCATCCGACTGCGATGGAGGTGGGGCACCATCACGCGCCGTAGGAAGAGGCCGTAGCACTAGGCCACATCGATCAGTAGAGCAGCTGGCACTGGCCGACTATGGGAGGGGGGGTGCGGCTCTTCATCGCACACCACTAGAGCAGAAGGCTGCATATTTTTAGCAGAGGCGGTTGAGCAGGGCAGCTGACACCGACCGATAGTGGAGCGGAGCATCACACCATCGCGCATCACTAGAGATGGTTGTGGCTCGAAGCCATGGTTTAGGAGGATGGTCCCACCCCTGTAGGTCTTGTGGCGATAAGGCTGCGCCACGTTGTGTTGTGGACACGTTACCTGAATGGATTAGCCATTCGAGATGTAGGGGAAACGTTACCCCCCCCCCATAATTTATGGTGGGCCCCAGCTAATGGAACATGCCCCTATATGTGTCGGGCCACGGGAGCCATGCGGGCCATGCCCTCCGTGGGCCATGCCATGCCACACGAGCCCAGCTGGCCGCACCCCTCTCCAGGTCGGGCCTCCCCTGCCCAGCTGGTCGGGCCAGTCCACGGCCCAGAAAGTCGAACCCCTCATGGCCCAGCTGAGCTGGGTCGGACGTGTACTAAGTCAGGCTGACCCAAACCAAGTCAGAACGAGACCAGGTGGGGTCAACTCAAACCAGGTTAGACCCAGAACCATTCGGGTCGACCTGAACTATGTCAGTTTGGCCCAGACTGGGTCAAGTCGGGTCAGTCCGACTATGTCGGACTGGACCGAGACCCAATGAGGCCCTATTTCTCATAACGGGTCATAACCTGTGAATTGGATGTTCCTTTGATGAACCATCTACTGTTCATGTATCTTTGGAGTGAGACAGTACTTTGTGATTACTCCACTTGAGTTTTGGAAAATGTTGGAGTATGGCTTGGTTGGATTGAACATAAATCCCACCTGGTCCATGGCATTAAAATTCACATAACTTATAGACTAGGAACCTTTTTGATGCACTATTAGTTGTGTTACAACCCTTGATACATAGAGTTCCTTTGGGATACTTCTTTGTTGAACTTCATGGCGGTTGACGTATGACTGATGGCTTGAGGATCAGATCCTCCCAGAATCAAGCATTCTTAGTACGGGAATCTAGTGGTGGGATGTAATGTGAAGAGAGAATATTGATCCTATGTGGGTCAGTATCTATCGATACAATGTGGGTCAGAATCTACCGATCCTATGTGGGGTAGTGCACAACGATCCTGAGTGGGTTAGCGCTCACCGATCCAATGTGGTTCAGCATCTAACAATCTTCTATGGTTCTGCAAAATAGGATCTCGACAGAATAACATTATCCAGTAACACGACTAATCTTTTTTACTTCTGTACTTATGTTATACATGGTGTTAGCTGAGTCATTAACTTTGTGGTACATTTACCTTCGTGGTGTTACCTTCGTGGTGTTACCTTTGTGGGTTTCTCCCCTCAAGGATCAATTGTGAAAATGGATTAAAAGTTGGAGCCTTATGTTTCTTCATGAATGAGATGAGTATACTTTGATAACATAGGTATATTTATGGGAATATAACTAAATAGATTTGATTGATGCTTAGTCCTTTGTGATTTTGGTCTTTCTTTATGCTTTTTCCATTGTGGAACTCTGGGAGACCTTTGGGGGTCTCAGGGTCCCTATTGAGTATTCTTATACCCCCCCCCTGCATGGGCTACGCCCGCACCATGTTGTGTCTTTTGTAGAATACAGATAGTTTTGATAGAGGCTGAGGGATCCAAGACTAGATGGTGCTCAGAGGTGGACCATTTGACGAGACGTGATAGAGTGACTACTGATCGTGATCTGCACCTACCCTTTAAGTAGGACCCACTGTGGATGATCCAGGAGTTGGTTCTTCTTTTCTGTTGTACTTGTGCTTTTCAGTTGGGCTTGTAGTCCAGCCTATTTACTTTCAGTACACTTTTTACTATAGTAGTTTACTTCGTGGTTGCATCTTGTTGTGTTCTTAGACTGTGTGTTTGTAGGTTTAAAGTCAATTCCTTCTCGATTTTCATGTTTATTCCTTTCGAGGCTAGTTTCCAACCCAGTCCTATAAAAGGGGGGCTTGGGTTAGTCACAACATGGGCCCTGAGGGATGGGTCGTGACATTATTAAAAATCTATCCATGTAATAATAATAAAATACAATATAAATTAACAGTAAAATAAGTTGTTTTACCTCATAATCAACCATATAATAATCTACTACACATTTAATAAAATTGGATAGTACTCATTTTTTCATTCTTTTATTAATATAAATTGCTTAAATTTATAAAATAATTTTCTAAATATTTAATTAATTCAATTATTATAATGTACTATTTTAATAATTCTAGAGATATCCAACCTATAATACATAGAAAAATAAAGTAAATTATTTTTATTAAAATTAATTATGTACATGGACTATATAGATAGTTACTTGATGTGTACCATTCTAGTAAGATTTATATGAAATGTATAAGAGGTACCATGATCGATTCCATTTTGTATAACTTAAAAAATATGTAATATAGTAATAAATTGTATGTATTAGATGAATTTATGAAAAATAATAAATATAGTATTTATATATCACTTGACCACCTGATAAATACATAACATGTGAAAAACATTATCACACTACCTTTACCCATGTTACATGACATTTACTATTTTTTATGTTGAAATAAATTCCTCTGACATTTGTTTAGACTGACACAACATATCTAAAATTTTTTGTACCTAGTATGACAAGGAATGGATTATAGGGAATATACACTTACTACATAGCATGTAATCCCCTCTTTGTACATTCTTTCACTACACAAATTTTGAATCATCATGTGATAATATGTTTTACAAGGGGTATACCACTTTTTTATGCTATAAAAGTACATTTGGAATGTCTTCCAAACCTCAAATACTAAAGTAATTAGTTTATTTATTATTTATTTGATAATCACATTTTTAAATTAGGTTGAAGGTTAAACTTACATGGACTTTCGTCCCATTAGAATAGGCCCGATACATGGCCATTGAAGGCCCAAAGACAATACAGCAAATTGAAATCGAACCTAGATGAGGTTTGGTTTTATTTTCTCTAAAGAGTGTGACCAACATTGTTGTTCAGTAAGAAAATATTCATGCAAGACTGTATGAGATCAGGTACCGTTGGAAATTTCATTCCCTCTCATCCATCCCACTATAATTTCATTTTTTGTGGATGATTTCTTCTTCTCCCCTCATTTGGGTCTTCATATGGTTATCAGACCCTCTTTTCCCCTTTCTTATCCTTCATTTGTTGATCCAACCTTTTATCTTCCATGAAATCCAACCAAATACATCACTATAGTCTCCAACACTAGGATCCCAACAACACCTAGCCATCTCCATTGACGGATGTCACGTCACTACTTCTATAACATCCTAGTCATTTCTTCCTAAACAAATGTTGGGATCCAACCCCAGTACCCTTGTCTTGGGCGCCCATTTACGCCATCACCACCAGAGTCTCTTGCCTTTCAATGTCGAGGATCATAGAGATCCTAATACAAATAATATAGAAAACCATTGGTCCTCAAAATCCATAATTTATCATCCATTTAACCCCACAATGATTCCTTAAATACCCATCTCACTTCCCACCTATAGCTGCTTTCCTGGGTTAGCCCCACTAGGATCCACTTAAACTGTCAGAGGAAATCTTGTTCCCCAGGACTAAATATTAAAATGTTTCACTTTAATAAATAAAAAACTAAAATAGAAATACATATTCAAAGGTAATAAAATATAAAGGAACAAGAACTAATAGTTGAATCCAAAATGATTTATAACCCTAGGAAACAAATAGAAATCAATTAACACAAAGTCTTATCCATAATTGTGCAACAACTTGAGAATAGGGTGAAAAAATTCATTAGTTCTCCCACCATATATCACATTATCCCATAATATTCTTAATCTTCTATAATCCTGCAAGAGTGATGATTATCATTTGAGTGTCTACAAGAAATTCCAACAACAAAAAATCCATGATAGTCTTTCTGCGAGCCCCCACCAAATTCCAGTAGTAGAACGAGGAAAGGTACTAATTCCTACTAAACAATAAATTTAAAATATCCCATGGACTCCATGATGATCAAATGAAAACAGCAATCCAATCTAAACATAATAGTTTTCACCTATATATCAATGTAAATCTATGAATACATACATTAGGGGAACCAAATCACTCTAACTAGAAACCATTATCCAAAAACCCAAAGAAACCAGCACAGTATTGAAGTACATAAGTTCCACCATGAGAATCGAGAAGTTTAGAGAGAAATTACCAGATAAAAAATAAATTAGGGAAATGAATGAGCTCCCCAATCCAAGTATAAGATCAAAAAAAAAAGCAATCAAAAAACAAAACAATGAGAGAACCACGGTAAAGGGGAACAATAGAGTATGAGAAGAACAATCAGGCCATTGGGAACAATCATCTCTATGACTCTTCTAAAATCACCTAGCAGATACTAGACCCCAATTCCAATGAATGCGAGGAACACCCTGATGATTTTATCAATAAGGACATTAGATAAAATAAAAATCCAACTTTTTCGGACCCGGTTTTGATTGTAGTTTGAATCAAGGAAATGTCTGTTTGATCACTACATAAAATGAACCATAAATTGAAATTTGTATGAATGATATTTAGAGTTGTAAGATGTATAATTATATTGACAATAATTTCTCTCATTAAAAAAGAAATAATCCAATCAAGATAAATTTATCATGCTAATAGTATCCAAAAGAGATTGAATTAAAGATAAATAAAAAATAACCTTATAATAATTCAAATAAGGTGGTCAATGAAGGGTTAAAACCCGTGTAATTAAAAAATGAGAGCAGAAATATCCTAAAATTGTAAATTTTGAAAAATAAATGATCAAAATTCTAATAAAATTCCTAACATAAGTATCTCAGATTAGGGGCAATTTGACCCCACCGATGAAGAAGATCCTAAGTAGGATACCATTGGAGAATAGCAAGCCAAATCATGACAAATCAATTATTTTCATGAAAAAAAATAAAATATTAAAAAATTCAAGAAAAATAAATTAACATAAAAAAATTCACATTAAGTATAAAACAAATTGGGAATGGCACACCAAGCATGTCGCAACACCTCAAAAACCAGAATATGGTAATTTATAGTCCAATTCAATGAAAAAAATTACAATTTTGTTTTATTATAAAAATTATTTAATTAATTTATTATAATTTTATCTATCTAAAAATTAATTTTCAATTAAAGTCATTTACAAAGCACATAATCTCTCTTTTGACATTGTAGTCGGAAAATAAGTATTGGTCATCTCCAACTTAAAAAAGATTTTCTCTAATGATGCAACAAAAATGAGTATTGTTTTCAATATTCAGTATGTTTAACATGCCATTTTAAACCCCCATCATGATAATTAATCTTGATAAATTAAGTATATTGAATTATTTTATCAACTCACATGAAAATATCAATTTTAAATATTATATCTCTTAAAATGGTTCATCTTTACAAATAATATCATGTTTTTTTCATTTAAAAAAATAGTGTAATTGAGTAAAATTCTACATAAAATGTTCATTGATGACATTTCTAAAATTTTCCTTCAACAAAAATTTAATATTTCTTCAATGTGTTCAAACTGAATAAAATGCTCCCCTAATAATATAAGAGAATTATCAATAATCTGAAGGAATAAATTTCTTCTAAATTTTCTTGTATAATTAAATTTCAAATAGAATCATCTTCTACCTCCCCATCAAATTGTTTTCTCCATGTGAAAAAATCGTCAAATATTGGATCAATACCAACTTTCAATGCAGGTTTTTTTCCATTCATTAAGTCTTTATCCCAGTTCACTCAGATATTTTCAAAGAACAAAACCAAATATTTTGTTTTTGTACTTGCTTCATAGACGTATACCTCCGTCATTTTATGGATTTTACTACTTTAGTATACAGTATATATAATTTTATATGAAATGAATATGTTCATGATAAATTCAAAATTATTTAATGAATTAGACCCCGCTCATTTAATATCTATCATCACAATATCATCAATTCAGGAAGGATTGGTAGTTTCAACAATTGAATTTCATAACTCATGTATTTTCCATCTTATAACTGTAATACATTAAAAATTTATTTTCCAATGAGTTACTGATAATGGTTTTGGAATCAAAATATTTACATGGGTCCTTAGAATATTTCATTGATGTGGTGAACATACAAAAAAATTATATCATTTTCACATATGCAAAAAAAATTATTTCCTTCACATTATATCTTCCCATATTGAATAAAAAAATATTTATGCTATGAAATCCAGATGGAGTGTAAAATTATATAGGATCTAAATATAGAAGTATTTTTTGGACACTAATGATTACCTTTTATGATTAATCCATTATCACGACTTTGTCCTCTGGTGTCAACAATTTTGATTTTAAGATCAACCGAAGCATCATCAAGTGACTTGATAATCTCAAGGCCAGATGTTTCATCCATATTTATAAAACCAAACAAAATCCTCCAAATTGATTTTATATTATTCCTCATCATCAACACATCTGATAATAATTAACAAATTTGCATTCGAAGATAATTAAAAAATATAATTAATTTTATATAATCTAATATATATTGTAATGAATTTATAAAAAACAAAACCAAATTTTATATAAATTAAATTAAATATACACTTTTTCAAAATAATCTATATTTTTACCAATTAATTATTACTTTTCAATTTAATAAATAAATGAAAAAAAATTAATAATTTATAAAATGTGTAAATTCAATGGATTATTGATTATAATGATAAAATCATGTGTAAATAAAAAAATTTATTATAAAATTTAATGAAAAAAATGGTTAACAAATATGATAATAAAAATAATTAATAATAAAATATAGGAAATATTATTGTGAAATTATTTACCCACAGAAAAATCAAAAAGTGAAAATCAAAAATCTCATCTCATAAATACACTGGATATCGGCATTGTTGAATCCCTAATTTAAATAACTTCTAAAAATTAAATTGATTAAAAAAATAGAAACATAGAACCCACATACCGGGGGCATACACTAGTTAGTGGTATGATGGGAGTAGGAAGTGAGGCACCACACAGAGTAGGGGGATAGTTGGACCAGATAACATCAGGGGAAAGGTAGACTTTAGTAAGGATGTGAGGTGGGATAAGAGGTATGGGGTTAGTGCTTTGGTCAGTGGTCGACGGTCATGAAGGGGTTACTCCATGTTAAAAGAAAGAGGTAAGGCTGTAAATAAGTGAGGCAATGTGTGGGGGTGGAGGAAGAGGAGATGAGGGTACCATATTTTTTGTGTGATCATAGTTTCTAGGGTAAGGAGGTAGGTTGGAGAAGGAGAACAATTTGTACGTAGGTATGTCGTACTTGAGTGAACGACTAGTATAGGAATTTGAGGGAAAGGGGAAATGGGTATAGAATTCTCCCTGGTAATTTCCACTTCCCATCCCATTTCCCAATCCTAAGGGATTGCTGGGATTTCCCTTGGGTCGGCTCTAGGTTCCACCCCTCCCAAAATTCGCTTCTATTATGACTCGAACCTGGGATTAGATGTAGGATTAAGTGGTTTATTTTTTTACATTAGGCAACATACCAAAATGGGAATGTGTTGAACTATTTTTTAACCATTATAACTCATGAATTAAATACCAAGAACATATTTGACCACATAGTTTCTATGAATTTAATTGGAAAAATGATTGGGGATACACATTGTGTACGCCAAATACACGACATGTACCCTGTCAAATCTTGTAACCCTATAAGAGATGTCATATGGTTTTTAACTAATAAGTCTTATATAATGACACCCATAAGACAATTCAAATTTCTCATGATGCATCCTAGTGTGGAAAACCACACTACAGAGCATGTACTTTTAATTTATAGGTTTTGTAACTATGTCTAACTAATATAATCTATGGAACCTCCAAATGGTTTCTATAATAATTATACCAATTTAAAAAATAAATTTTTGATCATATGAATGAGAATTAATATATAATATTAACAATTCATATTAATGAAATGAAAAACTAGAAATGAAAACTAAAATCAAATATTTATGTTTCCAATGAATTAATTGATCATTATAAATTGATATGTGAAACACTATAATTCCATATAAAGGTTATGGGGTGTGAAGTGAATGCAGTTGGTCCATTTTATAATAAATATGATCCCAATTTATTTGTAGAAATACTTAGAACCAAAAATGACCTTATAATATCCATATATATCATCTTATCACACAAAATTTATAAGTAATTTATATGAACAAGATATTACTTATGTATAAAAATTATTTATCCGATGATAATTTTGATCAATCCATCACTATCCAAGTTGTACTGTTGTTACATAAAGAGGATACAATGTATAATACCTCTATTTTTATCCACACATGCAATATGAATCAACGAATGATGACAATAAAAATACATGTTAAAACATAGACAGTTTGACTACCATTAATTATTCAATTGTGAACACAATAAGATCTCTTTTGAGATTGAAGGTATATTTCTTGATTCTCTTGATCATGAAAGGGATAAAGGGGAATCAAATTCTATTCTTTGTATAATTCCAATGAAATGTAAGTGTTCTTGATAGGTTTTCATTAGATAGGATTATTTTGGGAATAAATAATTCATACACAAATAATGTTATATAACACTTGTTTAAATACTTATGGTTTGGGTTCAAATATTTCTCATAGGCGCTTATATAATTCACTTATTCTAAGTACACTACATGAAACCAAAATATAATAATAATTATTATTTCCTAATGACCAAACGTCTCATGGATATTTAAATATCATTAAATAATTAAATTTATTAATTTTTATAAAAAAATATATAATAAAATCATATCATCTCTATCTGGACCTGTAACACAGTATGTCAAACATCCTTAATATTTATCAATCATTTAACAATAAATATTTATTTCAGTAAATATATATATATATATATATATATTATTCAATAAATAAATAAATAAATATTATATTCACTAACTAGAGAATAATGTTTTCTTAATATTCACCTCAAACACACACACCCACACATTTATATTAATAATAATATAACTTGTAAATGAATATCTTGTTATCAATTTTTCAAGAATAAATATTAATACATGGTTTTGAAAATATTAATTATTTCCAAATTAATTTCATATATAATTCAAATGATAATATCAAATACGCTATTGTTCCTCACCCACTATTCTTCTTCCTCAATAGAATTAAAAATTTCTCCTAAATTCCAATATTAGAATCTAGAAACAGATCAACACACTAATAGAGAATGAAGTTGGGGTTACAATGACAACAACCACATACAAACATTCATTGTGTGATATATTCCCTTTATCTGATATCTCATCAAAAAGATTAAATTTCATATATCACAAAAATATATTCTCCAAATATCCTTCTTTGAAAATCTAAAATAAACATATAGATAATCCACCCAAGAAAAGGACATAATCATATAATTAAATTTCAATATAAGGGTCAAGAAATCATCTTCTAATTCTGGAAGGGAAAATTCCATTATTAACTTATTCGCCAATGTAATTACACTTGAGACGTACTCAACATATCATACATCATTGATAGTATATATCATGGTATAATTAATCAATACATTAAAGTAGATGAATCATGATATCTATTAAAAATAATATCAAGATAATCGATCGTTACACATGTTTGTTAATAGGATTAACCACATATAAATATATATAACATTTGTAGTTTATATTATCAGGAATACTCTAATAACCTCTAATCTTGGGTATTATAAAGTGAGGTATTCATTAGAATAAGTCTCAATTACTTATGATCCCTGGGTAATTTATGGTATATACCATTTGGGTCACATATGATGAATTGATCCAAGCATAGAGCATAGGTTTTAGAATATCATTATAAAATTTCAAGGATCACATCACAGTGGGGAACTGTCATGACCTTTCGATATAACAAATACTCTAAGGACATAATCAAATTAATTTTCAAATATAAGAAAAATCACCATGGTTTGATATTATGATTTTTTTTGTCGAATATATATATATAGATAACTTAAAGTGAAAATCAGTTGATTCTATGGAATCATCTCCAACAGTCATAAAAAACATGATGTTTGTAGATGTTTTTAATATAGGTTACCACAATGATGTGCATAAATTTGATTAAATACATGAATAGGTTATATATATATATGATACTAGAGAATAATAAAACATGAATATTTCATTACCTCACTACATTGAGTTCCCATGATTGTATTTTGTTTTTATTATTTTCTTAGTCCATATATCATAGAGAACTGAATTATAAAGGTTTTCCTACATTCTATATATAATTTCACCTTTTGATCAAGAATTACTAATGATTATCTATTTATAGAAAGATATGCCTTTTAAACTGTGAACATTTAATAATTCCTTGAAAAAAAATATTTCTAATCTTATTGGTCAAATAAAAGCTTAGAGATTGATCTTCCTATTGGAGAGGTTTTTTTGAAGAACTTACTTATCTAAAACTTGTACCCACTGATGGGGTTAGTTGATAAAGATCCTTTTTCAAAGTTTTTACACATCTGTTTCTACAAATGCATCTCCAACTGATATGAAAAAAAGCTAGGAATTCAATGATTGGAATTATTTGTTAATAATATCTTTTATGTGTATTTATATTGTCATATAATTCTCCATTTACTATTTTTACATTAAATTTTTATATATGATTGGTTTTTTAGTTTTTCCATGGATAAATTTTTAACTTATTTTTCTTTTTTACATTTTGAAAGAATTGAATTAACATGTATATAATTTTATTTTATCTAATTAGATAGAATTTATATATTTAAGATATGTAAATTATTTAATGATATAAATGTTCGAAGTAGGGGTTTCTACTTCAATTCACACTCCCACTATTGAGGCTATAAAAATTTCCTTGTATATGAAAACATATTTATATAGTAGTTCTTATTATAATAATTATTTATGCCCAAACACTCAACTCATGAGAAGATTCTAAATCCGGAAGGAAACATTGGGAATATGATCCTATGCTTAAAAACATTGATTAAAAAAAAGGCAATAAGTGATCATACCTAGATTTGATTGAGTTTATTAATTAAAATAAGATACATAGGGAATATAGATATGTACAAAAGATATAATATATTGTTACATCCATAGTTTCTGGAAGGGATCTTAAATCCCGGGTAATTTTGAATTTTCTATTTGGTGGATAGGCCAATATTGAAATTAAAAATTATAAAGTAATTTAAAAAATTACCATGAATTATTATATTTTTTTAGATACGGTCTAAGGATATATAATTGTCTTAGGTTTCTTGTTTTGGTGTTGGGAGAATCGGCCAGTGAGAACCAAAGATAGATAGAGATAGCACTAGGTGCACAGTTGGTACAAGATTAGTGCAATCCTTGTGGCCCAAACCATGTGGCCCATTTGAACTGAAGCTTAGTTAGAAAACCCATACAATGTGGTGTGCATGGATTTGTGAATTTCTATAGTTTTTAGTATAGATTATCCACATGTGTTGCACATCATTTTCTAAACTACGCACCATGATGTTAATGGTGGAGGTTCCTCTAGAGAGTGCCACCACACAGATTGAAAACCGTTATAAAATCCTTGCATCCGAACCATGAGGATCGTTAAAAGGGATAGAATTATGAAACATACCCTAATTCATTTTATCTTCGTTCCCATCCTTCTCCACCTCACTCACATGCACAATAGGGGGAACTCATCTCATTCTTCTTCCACCTAGGGTTTGAACTAAATTTCTCATTTGAGTTTTGTTTTGGATGTCTTTAGGTGAATTTTAACTTTTTGTACCACGATTATAAGGAAGATTATAATATCCAGGTATTTTATTTTTTTCATGGATGTTGAAGAATAAAATAAATTATCTAACTTTTTTGGTAAAAATCAGACTGACCATCGTATTCAAAAAATAGAACTCAAAAATAAAAAAATTTCCATCAAATTATGGATATGTTTTCAAGAAGAATGAATCATCTAAAAACCATGAATTCATAACTAATGACTTGATCATATCAATAAGGTAATTGGATTGAGTAAGGAACTAATATAAATATATGGATTCTTTTCTATTATTTGTTTCTCAAAAATATTAAGTAAGTTTTAAAACATGTGATTCAAAATTGATTAAATAAAAGGGGAAAATAAGTGAAGAAAATTTTATTGAGGATCATATTGGTAGTGAAAAGGTACTAAAAACCATATTTAGGAAAATCATGTTTAGACATAATAAGAAAGTAATATATTGTTATAGGAATAGGATACTACAATGCATTCTATTATAAGTAAGATGATGTTGAATCTAATCTTAAATGTTTAAAATTCATGAAGAAGTCATGATTACCAGATTAAATTTGAAAAAGAATAAAAGTTTAATTTTTGTCCAATTGGGATAGAGAAAAGATAAATAAGAATCTATTGTTTTGCATTTTACTTCATTATAATGATGCAGATCATAACTAGATTCATACTCAAGTTTTCTTAAGTATAAAATTTTGGATGAAGAGTTTAAAAAATATGCCAAAGTGTTTTCAAAGGGGAACATGAAGATCAATGATTTTGTTCGTAATTTATTACATAGAAATAGTTTTGATAAATTTGAATGGAAAAATAAAAATAGAAAAATTGGAATAGAAAAATCAAAATGGAGAAATCAGAATGGATAAATCTGAATGGAGAAATTAGAACAGAGAAATCAAAATGGAGAAATTGGAATGGGGGAATCAAAATTCACAAACAAGAATGGACAATCATAATAGGACTAAAGTTTGTTAAAATAGTCATGAGAATGATAAAGTCATGAGATGGTTTGAGAAGAGTTGATATGGAACATCCTTATGAAATTTCATTCAATGTTTACAAAAAAAATCATCATAATTGGTCAACATAAGTATTTCATATGACTTCATCATAATGAATAATATAATAATCAAACTGAAGAATCAAAATAATTAAATGGTTTTAATTTAATTTAAAGATTTATCTAACATTTAAGGATAATCGAAAGATCTAAAGAATATAGAATATTTATTTGATATTTAAGGATAATTGAAAGCATTTAAAAAGTCAAATAATGGTCTGATATTTAAATAGAAATTAAATATTTTAAAAATTCTATGAAAGATCCACGATTTTAAGTCCGATGGAAGAATTGGTAAATTTGGTAAAGTAAGAAAACCTTTTTAGAATCCCACTTAAACCATTATTAAGATCCTATAAATATTATTAGAGTAACTCATTTATTATGTGATGTTCATGGCTCATAAAAGATAAGAGAAAATATCCAAATTTCTACAAAGTGAAGAAGGTTTATGGATTTTTCATTCATTAATACGTTTGCTAGGAAAAAGAATAAGAAGAAGAAGATAAAAAAATTTATTCAGTTGGTTATTTTATTGGGCTAGATAATCAGACTGGGAAAATTGTATTGAGATTTACATATTTAAGAAGAAGAATTTCATATTTGTTTCTAGTAGCATTCATTAAAAGTTAAATTTCCCATATTGAACAATTAGACTATGGAATCAAGACTATAATTTCTATACTCATATTAGAAGTTGTTTGAAATTGTCTTAGTGGTATTCTGAAAAAAGTATTTTTATGTATTGATAACATAAAACTTTTGAATCGCATATAGTATTATTACGATGTCCAGTAATTTATTACCTGTTATAGGGTAATAAATTGAATAATTGTTTTAAATGATTAATTTTTTTGGGAACGATGATCTGGATGCACAATATTTAATTACCTAATTTTTTTCTACTTGAAGCACATGCACTATTGTATTGAATATAGTGCTACATGAGTGTATGGGCATATCCTGCTAGTTGTATTCCACACAAAAGTATTGTATTCTATTGGATTGTGTGTTATTGGATTATTTACATAAAAAACCATGGACTAGATACTCTTTTTATTAGTGAACATTTTAACTTCTTATGTTGCTATGTATAGTTGATTGATTTATTTAATGTAGAGGGGGGAAATATTTAATTGGAGGAAAAGGTTTTTTCTTAAGAAAGGAAACATAAAATAAAAATATATCAACGATTCACCCCCACCCACTCTTATTGATCCAATAATACTGACTAGGTGTTTCTACTTCTAAATATATCTTGGATAAGTTGAAAAACATTTACGAAGGAAATATATAATTTTATACTTCAAATATTCAAATAAACAGGATTATATTTTAACATTTTAAAATAAGTGAGTATGAATATTTTGGGTACTTCTTTACCAGGTTAAATGATATTGTCAGCACTATTAGATGTCGTGGTGAAATGTTATAAGATTCTATAGTTGTGGAAAATATATTCATAATCCTTCCTGAAATTGTTTATGACAAATTTACTTCTTCAGAAGATAGAGATCACGAAACATTATCTCGAGATTATAGGCAGAAAACACATATCCTTAATGAAATGATAGGGGATACAGATACAAAAATAAAAATAAAATTTCATAGTGAAATGTTTTCAATGTCTTTCCAGAGAGAAAAGTCGAAGAATATTCTTATTAATGATGAATTTGGTGATTTTGATTCCAAAAATGAGATATGTTAAAATCATGATGCATTTTTATTCTTATTTTCTGAAAATTTGAGAATATGTATTGGTAAATGTAAAGGTAGAGTTGCCTTGAAATTCTTCAAATGCGGATATGTTAGGAACATTGCGAATAATTGTCCTCGAATGAAGAAAGAAGAGGATGGTGATGATGAAGAAAGAAGGCCATTAAGATCAAGGAAGAAATATAGTGATAAGGATAAATATTTTTCTATAAGGAAAATATAAAAATTTATTCAAATACAAAAGAATAATTTTCTTATATAAATATGATAAATAAGAAGAAAGTGAAGGAGGATCTGAAAATCAGTTGAAAAAGACAGTGATAAATTCTTTATTAAAATAGTTAATAATGAAGAGTTTAGAAAAATCAATTCTGTAGCAGAAGAAGATTAAACTCGATTAAAATATAATCTGAAAGAATAATAGAAGGAACACCTGATAAATATTATAAGGAAAGAGAATGAAATCAGAATGTTGAAAAATGAATATTCCTCAAAAAACAAAGAAGAATATTTTCCTAATTGTAAAGTTAAGTTACTGAGAGAAATTTATAATTTGAATAATTTTTTTTGAGGAATAAAATAATCATAATGAACATCTAGAAGTAAAGAAGAAGGAAAATAGGGGAAAAGTTAGATCATTTCCAATAAAAACTTAATAATGGTCAATATAGAGGTACAAGTTTTAAAAACTCTATCTCTAAAATTTGTGAATGTTCTCGTAATGAGGAACCTAAGAAGGATCAAAAGTCTCCTTAAAAGTATATAAAATGATATGAAGTTGTTAATGAAAATAAATTTTTAAATTTTTCTAAAAATAATACTGCTCAGAATGTTATTTATAAGGAAAGACCAAAAAAGTCATGATGTCACAAGTTTATAAAAGTTTTGAGTATTAAAATTTCTCTATAAAATATGAATCTGAAAAGGATTATATTACATTTGGTTCCAATAATAATGAAAATAAAACCAAACTAAAATATAATATTCCAATTGAAATCATAAAGTTTGATCATCAACAATCTTTTGAAATGAAATATAAGAAGGTTACAGAATAACTTGTTCACAACTCCGGTCAGTATGGAAGTTTTAGAGGAAAATATTCATTCTATAGATACTGCTAGTATTTTTGTTGATTTAGGAATAAAAAATATGTTTTTTTTCAACAAACATGATTACTACAATTTCATAGGTTATGGAAGGCATAGTCTAAGGGGGATATAATCCTCTCAAAAGAAGGATGCTCAGACGAAAGTTGAGAGGGTTGGTGTGATAGTCGATAATAGGATCTGACCCCTATAAACTGTTTTTGAAAGTTATGACCAACCTAGATATCTTGTTAAGTGTTTTAATGTTTTGTTAGAGGTACAAAAAAAGTTTCATAACAATTCCCATAATAAAGAGGTGAATAAGAAACAGGGTGAATAAAAACATCTAGTTTTAAAACCACTCTGAATGCTACAAAATGATAATAAACATGGATCATTGATAGTAGGTGTTCTTATCATATGAAAAAGAAATAACTTTTCTCAATAATGTGAATGAATTCAATGAATTATACATTACATTTAGTAATGATGAATCACAGAGAATCAAAGGTGATGGATCATCCATCATTGGGAAAGAAAAGCTGAAATCCAAGAAACATGTGTCTATTGATATGATAAAATAGAACATTCTATGTGTTTCAAAAACAATTATGAGGGTAACAAAGGTATCTTAAAAAATATTGATTTTTTGTGAAATGTATGGAATATGGAATGATGTTTAAAAGAGGCTGACATATAAAAGTAAAATTGTTACCAGTTGGTGAAATACAGGACTCCTGTTAATTATATATAGGGAAGATAATTATTTGTGGGATAAAAGGCTGGTAAACATGTTTCAGAGAAACATGATAAAGTTATAGAAGTGAGATATTGTCTAAGATATGCCTGATATGTCAAGAATAAGAGATTGGTGCTGCACTATTTTCAGGAATGGATATATAACATATTTTGTTTATATAAAATTTTCCACTTGTTCAAAATGACACCTAGAACTTATTCATTACAATATGTGTGTGGTTCGATGAGAAATCAATAAGCTAATGTACATACCTATTTCATCCCATTTATTTATGACTTTAATCTCATTAATTCTGTTATGTATATGAAAAATAAATCAAATTACATGAAATGCATATATGTTTTAGGTTGAAAGCAGAGAAGTAATGTGAGTATTCTATGGAGAAGATAAGAACTAATATTGGTGGTCAGTATAAGAATAAATAATTAGAAATTTATCTTTCAAAGCATAGATTTCAGCATGAGTTTAGTTAACCATATACTCTTTAAAAAATATGGTTACTGAAATAAATGACATAAGGATAGTGAAAAATTTGGGGAAGTATGTTACTTGAATATGGTATCACCCACCACCTTTGGAAGAATGAAATGAGTACAATTGTGTATATCTAAAACTGATCTTTTTATAAAAAAAATTTATATATGTTATGATAATACATGATTTATGGAAATAATCCATGTTTAGAACACATAATAGTTTTTTGGATGCCATGTCTCATAATGAATAAAGGTGGAAACTATAGAGTGTTTGAGTAGAGAAGTGAAGATTTATTTTTTTGTCCATGATCCATAAGGAATAGGATTCACATGTTTTAAAAATTAAATTGGAATAATTGTTGATTATTTTGATATGAAGTTTATTGAAAAAGATAGGAATGATAAATGGAATCACGTAGAAAAGAAATTCGAGCTGGATAAGGAATGTTTATAAACCTTTTTAATAAAGATACTTACAATCATAATCCTACTCAAGTAGAATAATCGGACTCAGTTATTTCACATTATGAAGTTAGAACTAAAATTAGTCATCCTAGGCTGAAGAATCCTATGGAAGCTCGAAACATTATTTTGGATCTACATCATATGGTTGAAAAAAGAAGAACTTAAAAAGTTGTTACACATACTTATTTTTATTAAAAATTGGAGTTGAAATATGTTAATGAAGCTTTTGAGCATCCAGAATGGGTACATGATAAGAATGAAGAGATTAATCATATAAGAAATAATTATTCTTAGGAACTTGATCCAGATCTAGATAAAAATGTTATTGGTTCAAAAAGGGTTTTATAAAAATTTTAAAAAAGAAGTTGAAGTGATAAGGAGAAAAGAAATATTAGTGTGCAATGGTTATTCAAAAAATGAAGGTATTTATATTCATGATACTTTTTATTTGGGGGAATGGTTAAAAGCAATTAAAATTTTTCTTCTTATTGTTTCACTATTAAGTTACAAAATTTTCAACTGGATGTAATGTCCATATTTCTGAATGGGGATCTTGATGAGAAATTTTACATTGAAAAACCTTGTGATTTTTTATTGGTAAGGATGAATGTTGTGTGTGTAAGATAAAAAAACCTTGTATAGGATAAAAAATATCTGATATCCTTGTATTCTATCTTAGATACTTTTTTTTGGAAGATGAGTTCCATGAATGGAAGAGTTGATATCAATCAATAAATTAACTAAAGTCAGTGGTATTCCCTCATCATAAATTTATATTTTAATAATATTATATTTTTATGAAAATAATTAATATCTTGTGAGTTATTTTGGGAAGAAATTAAAATATTGTGTGAGATTTATATGCTGGGGGAAATGAAAAAATTCCTTGGGTTAAAATTTTTACAAAATAAGAAACCAAATTTTCTTTCTCAAGAAATGTATACTAAGGAAATTCTTAAAAAGTTCAGTATTGAAAATTCAAAACCAATTTCCACACCATTATTAGTGGGAAACAAGTTGAGTAAAGAATTTGAAGTGATAGAACTTGATCAAAAATAGTTTCGAATATTTATTGGATGTTTTTTATATTTGAATTCCTCAAGACCTGAAATTCATTAGGTTTTTACCTCATGTGTGAGATTTTAGAGTGCTCCTATAGAATCAAAATTACTTGCTGGAAACAAATCTTAGATATATCAAATGCACAATATTTTTTTATTAGGTATGATATCTTAGATTGGAATGTCTTTTTTGGGTATTTAGATGCTGATTGGGAATGAAATGTTGGTAATAAAAGTTCTACATCTAATATAGTTATATTTTAGGGGAAACATTGACTTAGTTGGAATAAAAAGAAACAAAATTTGGTAACATGTATCATGGACGAGAATGAGTATGTTTCTACCACTCATGCTACTACAAAACTTATGTGGATAAAAACATAGTTGGAAGAGTTAATTTTTGTATTAAAGATATCCTTGCACATGGGATGTGACAATCAAAGTGAAATCATCCTTAAAAAGAATCTCATACAATATTCTATTTCTGGAAATGATTAAATAAATTACCACATCATCAAATAAAATTTAGAAAATAATGGAAGTGAACCTTTAGTATTCTTTTAAATTAGAACAAGTTAGGACCATTTTCAAAAAAAATCTTACCAAAGGAACCTTTTTAGAAATTGAGGTTGAACATGGGCATCCAATCTCTTTCTCATCAAGGTTCATGTTTTTGTTTTAGTCCCCTATCTCATTTTACCATTTTATATTGTTGACAATGAGGAGAATTCTGTCATAAATTTATCCTTATATAAGAATTCATAAAGGGGGAGTTGTGGGTTTGTTGTGGTTTCAACATTTAAGGTTGTGAACTATTCTAAATGTTAGTTAGAGTGGTTGTGGGAAAATATTTTTTTGTATTCCTGGTAAGTTGAGGAAGTGAAGAATGTTGGTTAATAAAGATAATAAAGAATGACGAGGAAGGCAAGAAAGAAGATGAATAAATATGAGCAAGAAAGCAGTGGAATAAAGTTAGGGATGAAAATTTAGGAAGAAATACGAGTTTTTTCATTAGTCACTACTTTTGGACAGCATGGTTTTGCTATTAATGGTTCTGGAATCTTATAATTACTTTTCTCACGTATATATAGAATTATGGATAAGTAATCCATTTCTTGATTTTACAATGCTCAATGATTTATGAACCTTGGTGGACAAAAAAATCCAAATGTGGAAATTATTAGGTTAATGATGATAAGTAAGATTATTGAATTCAAATATTTTATTTTGATTTCATGTAAGTTAAAAAGGAAGAGAAATCATCTCAGTTTTATTTAGAAAAAATTGGACTCACAAATATTAATAAATTCCATTAGATTGGGGATATGTTTTATATAGAATGAATCTTCAAAATCACCTTGAGTTTGGTATGAAAAAATTGATCATAATGAGGAAGAGAATCAGATTCATGATGAATCTGATATAAATATGATGATGCATTACTATTTTTTATTTCTCAAAAATCATAAGTATGTTTTAAAAAAGGAAATACTAACTTAATAAAATAAATGGTAAATCAAGAGCCATCAATTGTGTTGAACATCAGATTGGAAGGGAAAAGGTAATGAAAATCATATTTAGGATGAGTAAGAAAGAAAGATATTGTTGGAGGAATTAGAAGCTACACTACTTTTCATTATAATTCAGATGATCTTAATGCTCATATTAAATGTTTCAAATTCAAAAATATGTTATTCTTAAAATCAATAAGTTAATGAATAAGAAGAAAAAATTAAATTTATTCCATGTGGGTTAAGAGAAATGAAGAAGAATAGTCTTTTATTTTAAATTTATCTTCATCGTAATGAGGTAGATTATAATTGGAATCATACTAGAGTTTTGTTAAGACTGTAATTTTGGTTGATGAGTTTAAAAAATATGAAAAAGTATTCTCGAAGGGGAGCATGAAGCTATAAGAATATGTTTGTTTTTTTTCATCAGTTGGAATAGAGAAATAATTTTGAGAAATTCGAATACTGAAATCATAATGGAGAAATGATAATGGATAAATTGCAATGGATAAATTAGAATACAGAAATGAGAATGAAGATATGAGAATGGTTATATCAGAATAGAGAAATCAGAATGTAGAAATTAGAATGAAGAAATCAAAATGGAAAATCAGAATTGGACTAAATTTTGTTATAGAATTCAGAAGTAAGTTGAACTTGTGGGAAGGTTCTAGAAGAGTTGATATGGAACATCCTTTTGAAAATAAAATCAACGTTTACAAAAACTCATCGTAATGGGTCATTTTCTATTTTTCGTATATCTTCATCGTAATGAATAATGAAATAATCGAACTAAATAATTGGAATGGTGGAATTTTTTTTAAGGAACTCAAATATTGATTTGAGATTTAAGGTGAATTGAATGCACTGAAGAAGGAAAATATTGATCTGATATTTAAGGATAATCGAAAGCATTGAATAAGTCAAAATTTATTTTATATTTAAGGATAATTGAAAGAGTTTTATATGTCAAGGAAAGAGCTTATATTTAAGGATTCTTAATGATTCATGAAATTTGGTAAAGTAGGAAAACCTAACCAAAATCCACCTGAAATCATTCTTTTAAGCCAATAAATATGGGGAGAGTATTTCATGTATCCTTTGAAATTCATCACTCATGAAAGAGAAGAGAGAAGATTAGAATTTCAATCAAGTGAAAAAGGTTTCCAAATTTTTCTTTCTTAAAGAAGATATACAGATTAAAGAAGTAGATGGGAAATATCATATTTAGTTGGTTATTATAATGGAATGGATAATTAGAATAGAAAAATTGTATTGATATTTTCATAATAAGGAAGAATAATTTCATATTTTTTGAAGAATTATTATATCAAATTCACATTATCCAAATCGAACAATTATTATTGTGAATTAGGATGGGAAATCAGATTAGAATTTCCAAACATAGATTAGAAGTGGATAAAAATTGTCTCAGTGGTATTCTAACATAATTATTTTTCCATATTGTGAAATCGGACATGGGAATAACACTGGGGAATTTGAATGATTATAATTATGAAGTCCAAAACGTTATTACCTTCCCCTAGGTAAGAGAGTGAAGAATTGTTTTTAATGTTAATGTTTTTTTTAAAATTTTATCAGGAATAATAAAAATTATATTTCATCATTTCATTCTACATAAAGTATATGCACTATTTGATTGAAAATAATGTTACATGAGTGTATGAGAATATCCTACCCATTATATTCCACACAAAAGTATTGTCTTCTAGTGGATTATGTGGTGTTCGATTATTTCCAAACCATACCAAGGACTAGATACTATTATTGAAAAGTTATCCTTATAAATTCTTGTGTTCCTATGGTTATATGTTTTATTTTTTTCTAATAGAGAAAGATATATTTAATAGGTGGAGAAGGTTTTTTCTTAAGAAAATAAACATAAAATAAAAAATATAACTGATTCACCCCCTCCACCTCTTAGTGATACAACAATCATGACTGGGAAATTTTCGGATGAGTAGTGGTAAGTATTTGATTCATCTTGATTCCTTTATTATTTTACCAAACCATACATAATGTTATTTCCATCCAATCCCATATTCCCTACTTCCATGGTCTTTTTTAGATTCTTCAATTTCCCTCATTTATGATCAGATTAGAGTTAAGAATTCGATGAGTGAGTGCATATAAGAATAATGTATGTGGTTCATGTATTTCACCCCATTTATATACATGTTATTGGTGCCTATTTAAATATGCGTGAGTGGGGTGGTCTGGTTGTGACCTACTAAATAAATTCTCATATTATAGAATAATTGATTGATGCCTATGGGATATTTCATGTTTATAAGGTGTGTTCAACCTCGAATAGATTTGGTTAGTTAAAGCATGGTTTCTATTTTTGATTGGGCATGTTGTGTTGATTTTTTAATTTATTTAAATTTTGTTAGGCTTTTATTTTTTCCTTCATAATGTGTTAGGCATGTTCTGTATTATAGGAGGTGATTTTGATCCCTAGGATTGTGAAAACATGGTTCATTGGTATGAGGGTGTGGCTCGAGACATATGGAATATTCTTGACCATTGGTTTTGAGCGGATGTGATTATTATGTTGAGTAATATGGTGATGACCATGTAGAAGATGGGTGATTCGGTACACATGTGGTAACGAGGATTCCAGTTACTATGGCTTAGAAAATTCTTGTGATTTTTTCTCATCGTGATTGGTTGATAGCATCATTGGAGTCATGTACATACTTATATGGACTCAGTTGAGGTGGTGTTGGCCACTTATTATGGGTAGAGGCCACTTTTGAATTATTTTATCAGGGGATAGTGTTAATTGTTAGTTAATGAGGAGGTACTCACTGTAAAAATCAATTTTTGATGGGGGTGAACCATTATAAAGGGGGATGAGTATCATTACAACATTGATATTTGAAGTGATGAGAAAATGGGAGGATGGATCTTTCCATGCCATAGGATGTAAATATATTGAGTCGATGATGGTTTACTATCCATTAATGAATGTATCCCTTTGTGACATAGTTTATCGGAATATTGAGCTGATGGTGACCGGTTAAATGGATGTCTGAGGGACGTGTGACATACATGTTGGTCGGTTAGATTTGTTATTGGGGTTACTAAATATGGAATGCTTGTGGTTTTGAATGGTGTGAGGTGTTAGGTGAATTGTATTTGGATAAGACATTGTGTTTCTTCAAATGTCTCTAATTTTGAATACATTGTGCCGCACTAGAATTGGTTGAGGTTGGTAAATTCATCATTTTGTATGTTAGGCATGACTGAGAGGGTTATGTATTCTTATGCACGAGTGTTTTTTATATTTATTTATTTGTGAAAACAATGGTATAATAAGGATGCAATATAGTATTACATTGGTGGTGGCCTAATAAATTCATACTCATGCCCAATAAGGGATTCTCTGGGTGTGTTTAGACATTATATATCTTAGATCAAGTACGGGATAAGACTCTGGGGTTACACCCTAGAAATCAGGGGTACACAAGTGTATGGGATGGAAGAAAAAAACCATGTGGTTAATTGCATCGATCTAGAGTTTATTTTTATGATTTAGAGTGTGTTATCATATGATTGGACCCAATAAATCATGAATGACTATTTTAATATTTTTTTTAATTTATTATTTTTCTGATATGTATGTCTATTTCTACCATCTTATTGTTTCCATTTTTAATTATTTGTTATGTTATATTTTTCATTACTTCCATGTTGTGGGTATTATGGGTCCTTATTTATTATCGACACTAGAGTGTATATTCTCCCCACTATCACCAACTCAGACCCTTGATTCTAGTCATCAACCATTGGAATTCTGGAATGCATGCCTAAGGCACATTGGGCCTCCAGCATGAAGCACTGGTTATGTGGCTCCTATGTTTTGGTTCTAAAAGTGTTATCAAATGTATTTTTCTTGCTTTTAGGTCTTACTATTGGGTTATGCTAGACCTGAGACTTGGGTATTGTCAAAAATGGGTAAAGAGGTCATGTGTGGGGACATCAACACCATGAATGTGGGAAATTTCAGGTTTTTAGGGATATGAAATTCATATTATTCATTACTCTTTTAGTGTTGATTGATTTCAACCTCGAGTGTAGCACTTGGGTGTGATTTCATTGTATAATGAGGTTTTTATGATAGTCCTAGAATTGAAAGGGAGGAGTATTTAAAAAGCGTGGTTGCAATTTTGGATCATATGATATGTGTATGTGCTGATTACTATTGTCTAGAACCTGAAATATATAAAAAGGGGGATGAACTATATATAATGTCCACAATAGAAAAGTATTGATTTTCCAATATAGTCTGTTGGTGTAATTAAACTATTCCTTCCCCGGTATGTGGTTCTTTATAGGTTCATATGTGATCCTATGTGTATTATTAATATGGTCCTAACTCAGATATAGGAAGGTAGGAATAATGGAATGAGGTCAGTTCATTAAAATGTCAAAAAAAATCTAAATTGTGTTTTATTACAATGATTCATGGTGGAATTGTACTCCACCACCTCTAATATATGATATTTTATATTCATTATATGTGAAAACATACTCTGATATGTGTTTTTAGGGGTCCATGAGGCCATATGACATGTTATATGGGTGTGGTAGAGAAATGTAAGGGTTGTGGGATGTGCTACCTATTTTTTATTTCCCTATTTTTTGAAATCCATATGTATATATATTATTAATATTATTTCCCATGATATCTAGACTTCATAATGATTCCACCGAGATGGGCTCGAGTAAAGTGTTAGGAGGTAGATGATGTGGTGTCATTGTAGAATTCATGGTATAATTCCAATGAAGATTAGGATGAGGCCCCTAATGGTTGGGATGAATATGAGGTGTATGTGTTGGCTCCAAAGAAGGCAGGGGCAACCATAGTAGGTGTATATATTTTTTATTTTCTAGATGAATAACTTAGAGAGAGACTGGTAGGATCCATATAGAGTATTAATAGAGGAGATTAGGGAGATGAGTCATCCATGGTATATCTGACATGAGATTTTCATTCTTTTCACCCACCATTATTTTTGTGTTAGGGCAGACCGATGGCAACATATAATTTGATCGAGTCTATGTAGATGATATTTGAAAAGATCAAAAATTATCTATGTGGAAGGTTGAAGCGAGTTACATGCATGATCATTGGATTGGAATAACACTAGTAAGACATACAAGTACAAGGTGGTGGACAAGAGATACTTTCATGGAAATATTTCAAGATAAGGTTTTTATATAAGTTATTTACAATAATTCTAAGGATGGAATGAGCCTATTATTTCATTAACCTACAGTATAGGGGTGTATATATTATGTATTATGTAGAAATATTCATAAGCCTTTCACATTTAGCACCTTCTATTGTTGGAAATTTCATCACTAGAGTGAGAAAGTTTAAAGATGGCTTATGACACATCAATATGTTCAATGTAAATAGATTTAGGATGACCTCATTATCTAACGTGTTGAATAAAGTGTTAATAGATGTGGTAATTTTAAATTAGTGACTTATTTTATCCATGTGATAGTTCCATATGATATTGGAAGTGATGCTTCAAGTAGTTTACATTAGGGTTGTGAGAAGTTTCTATATTTTATTTAGGGTAAAAATTTTGGTAGTCCACCTAGGAGTGGGACATTAATGTTCTGCTTCTAATGTGAACAGTATATTGCATGTTTTAACTCATTATGTGTGACTGATAAAGTATTTTTGGGTGTTATTCCACCTAACTAACATGGATAATTTCTATGGAAAAAATTCTTTGATATTTCGGAGTCAGGGATTGGGTAAAACTGAAGGATCTGATGTAGGACCTGGAGAGGTACCAAGGGATTGTGGTTGGGAATATACTATACCCACAGTTTAGGGTAGAGATAGAGAGACATAACTATAGTTTCTATGTTTGGTATCTAGTTTAGTTCCATGGTTAGGTTCAACCTTCGGATTTTAGGCTTTCGTATATGTGTACTCTATTTATTTGGAATGGTCGGATCAGGTTGAGGATTCGAAAATGGACAGAGGCTCACCATTATGGCGGTGCATCCTATTGTTTTTTAATATGAATAGTATGGTGTTTAGTCAATAATTTTTACTTATGAACATTCCATTCCTCTATGTTTGGAAAACCACAAACCCCTTATCTTAATCTAAATTATATTTTTCCCTAAGAATTATTTTCATAAGGAAAATTTTCCTTCTCTATGGAAATTTTTTCCTTATCTTTGTTTTTATTATTTATTTCATAATATCTCTAAATATAACTCATTTTAATGATAATTTAAAAAAAATTCTTCTCTAAAATCACATAATCCTATAAAACCTTGGATATAGAATTCTCAGAAATTCAGACTCCGAATTCTCTGAAATTCAGAATCTGAATTTTCTGAAATTCATACTTCAAATTCTCTAAAATTCAGACTTCGAATTATCTGAAATTCAGACTCTGAATTATCGAAAATTCATACTTTGAAATATATGAAACATATACCCTAAATTATTCATAATTAAGAATCTAAATTCCATATAATTATGAATTTGAATTCCTCTTAATTCGGACTCTGAATTCTTTAGAATTCATACTCTAAATTCCCCAGAAGTCATATTCCTAATTCATAAGAATTCAGACTCTAATGTCTATTGAATTCTGATTCTGAATTCTTTGTAAAATAGAATCCAAATTTCTATATCTTTTAGAACTTGAATATTTAATTTAATAGACTTTTAATTCCATTTTTTCTTAAACACCAATATCTATATTTGGTTAATCAATTTTATTTTCCTTATACATGTTAGGAAATGATGTCGTAAAATCTGTTTCTAACTAACCATTGTTTGAGTGACATGTGTATTGGTCTCTCTAAAATTAAAGGAAACATATGACTGTTGGAGGAGGGAGCTAAGCATTGGAGAATTTCCTATAAATAAGATCTCATTTGAATAATCCAAAAGATAGGTTCATCACTCTAGAGATTGCAGGCCACTGAAGTGATTTTTAGAGAGAGAGACTCTCTTGATTTGTGTGGTTCTAAACTTCTTGCTCAGATTTCTTTGTGAGACTCTGAATTTTATTGAGTACAATTGATGGCTTCTAGGGATATGAAGACATTGGTGCCGACTACGTTAATGTTAGAGGACTTTCCTGGATTGGAAGGTAGAGGTGCCTACTACCTTAAATGTTGAGGGCTTACCGGGAGAGCAAGACAAGTTTTGATATTCCTATTGAGGGCTTACCTTGGTGTGGTTAAGACAAAATTTCATTAAAGTATAAATCAAGGGACCTTTATCTAGGGTATTTAAATACCCTAATATTTGGTTTACAATATTTTTTACTCATTACTTGTTTTGTTTCAGGATTATTTTCGTTGTATTTTGACAAAGGAAGAAAGTATAACCTTATTATACTCTTTTATAAATTTTTTATACTCAGATAAATAAGATTATATATGAATTATGGTTGAATCTATTCCTTGTAAACGTTCCTTAAGTTTCATTTCTGGAATCATATATCCAGAACCAATCAAGTCTGTTTAATAGAACTAAAAGAGGTTTTGTGAATTTACTTTTTTTATCATTTCTAAACATTGTTTTCCTTAAGGTTAAAGACAATAGTTTTTAAACATACAATTCACCCCCCCCCCTTGTAATATAGAATCTACATCATTGTTTTGATCATACATATGGGTGCACGAGGTGCATAGGATATTATAGAATAAAACTATTTTTGGGTAGTATGTGGGAATAAGTTGTGATTCATGAGTTATATGAGATCTGTAGGAATCACGACTTTTTTTTGAATTCATATATAAATATATTATGTGGGGTCATTTTTAAGCACTAGTAAAATTTATGAATTTTGGAAATCATTTTTTATGTAGGAATAATTGTTGATACATATGAAAAAAAATAAGAGTGAGCACCAGATGAGGTGTTGGAATAATGGAATATCATGGAGAGAAATTTTCATTTGAGAGATGGTCACAGAACAATACAAAATTTTAATTTGGTTAAGAAGTAATCTTGTATGTAACATTAAATGTGGGGATCCATGAGGGGAATGGACATATGAATTATTATACAGATTAGTCTAAGAGATGTTATATGATGGGTATATTCGTTACTTTCTCTATGTGATACCGAATAGATCTAGAATGGGAAATTGTATGGTGGGGAGATTGTAATATCCTAGATTTTTTCAAAAGGTAGTAATTTATGGGTAATTTTAAATTTTACCATTACTAGATAAGAAAAACATTATTTTGTACTTAAAATCATAATTTTGAAAATTAAAACATGTTAGTACGTGGTATTTAGATGGGTTTTAAGGCTCAATAAGTTACTCGAATATCCTTATTGGTTTTGATCCCATCGATATTTGAGAGCCAAATTTTGGGAGACACATCCCTGACACTTGGTTAATGCTAACTGTGGGCCCTACACAATGAAACCTATTTGAACTGGAGAATGGTTAGACATATCATGTCATGTAAGGAAAATTTCTATGCCAAATTTCTACTATTTTTAGAAGAGGTGATCCTCAGGGGCTGCACATAGTTCCCCAAACACTGTGCCTAGCCAGGTGAGGTGGTAGTTCCATTGGATAGTGGAACCTAATGGTTAGTGCATGGTTAAGAACACCGTTCAACGTAACCATTAACTTCTTGATATGTTCTGAAATTAAAAATTAGACCCTCATTCATTTTATCTTCTTTATCCTCATCCTCATCACTTGCATGCATAGCAAGGGGATCCCCTACCATTATTCTTCCACCTAGACTTTGGCTAAACATCCCCGTTTGAGCTCAGTTTTGGATGTCATCATGTATAATAGATTCATAGTAGTAAGTCCTTGATTTCCCTTGTTTCATTTATTTTTTTACCTCACCATATGGAATTATATTTTATATCAGAGATCATTAACAATATTTCATGGTCCATTGTCATATTCTCTGATTTCTCTCATGTTGACTAGAATTAGAGGTTAGTTTTGGATGAGTTAGTTCCTATGAGCATATGGTAGGTGGTTCATAGCTTTTTCTACATTTATATATGTGTTTTGGGTGTTCATTTAAATACACATGAGTGGGTTGGTCCATGTGTGATCTATAAAATAAATTCATTATTTTTTATTGTATAATCAGATGATACCGGTGGGATATTGCATGTTTATGATGTCTATAAAACCTCGAATGGATAGAGTTGGGTGAAACATAGTTTATGTTTTTGGATGGATATTTTGTGATTTTTTTAGTTTATTTAAATTGTTTTATAATTTTATTAGTTCATTCATAACATGTTGGCCATTTCCCTAATTACTTAGGGTGATGTTGATTTTTGTGATTGCTATGATGAGGTTATTCATGTTGAGTGTGTGGCCTAAGATATATGGCATAGTAATTACCATATTTTTGAGGTGATGTGATCATACGGTTGAGGTGGATGGTGATGATCAGGTTGTAGGTGGGGTGAGTTCTTTAGGTGGCATCAAGGTTTTTGGTTGGGGAGGAATAACATTTTTTTTGACTTCCACTCATTGTAGATGGATGATAACACTATTGGAGTTGTGCTCACAAAAATAAGGATACTTTTGAGGTTGTTTCTACCAATCATTACGGATATAGGTGAATGTAGTTTGAGAAGATTATGGGATAGTGTTGACCATCAGTTAAGGAGGAGGTTTTCACTGTATAAATGTAACACCCGAGGCTTTTATGAGAAATATTTTGTTTTTATGTTATATAAATCATCTAAGGAATCTTTAACTACACACAACACTATCTTGGCTTGCTTTACACGCAACCGCGGCCTTCCTCGACAGCTTGCGTTGTACGCAATTCCGAGTTTCACTAAAGAACGATATGCTTTTAAAATATTATTAAAACTAGTCGTTATGAATAGTACTAACTGAATTTTGAATTTTATAACATTTTAATTCAACTTATACATTTTCTAGAATGAGGTATAAAAGCAAAATCAGTTTATTTGGATAAAAGAATTTTTTTTCAAAAAATACAATTTTGCCGCCTTTTGATGGCGCACCCACATTAAATCTAGTTTTTGACATGTTTATAAGTTCAATTTGACAAAATAAAATTACTATTTTGAATTAGGGTATAAAAATTTACTTTGGATAAATTTTTTGATATTTTTCTGATAACTTTCATATTTGGATGAATAGTAAAAATACGCTAATTTTTAATTAAAAAAAACTTTTTTCTTTGAGATAATGTATATGGATAAATTATAATATTGAATGTTTTTAAAGTATAAATAGAATATATTTTTACCATTTAATATAATTTATGTGATTAGCATTAATTTCACATTGAATTCATAGGTAAAAACATTTTAATCTTTGGCAAAGTTTTAACTTCTAAAACCCGTTTTCTTAACAACGAGATTTATTTTAAATTAATTACTGCAACTTATATGTTATGAATTTTGAAAAATGGATTCCATATTCAGAATCAGAGGGTCCAAATTATGTTAATAGACTACTTTTTATTTTTGGGCATTGTGAATAGTAACTACGGTAAATTTTATTTACCATAGTTAAAGGTAAATCAGGTAATTAAGGGTAAATATAATATTATAAAATTACCCTAACACCTTCCAAAATCCTATTGGATGACTGAAAGTTGACCCATATCACCTAAGGGTCGGATTAGATTCATTTAATGGACTTTCGTCGATGAAAATAATTTAATTATTATTAAAACCAAAGAATGTGACAACATGTCACTTTCTTAAATCTTATAAGTATACTAATTTTAATTTGGTGATAAACTTAATGGAACTTCGAACATGAATAGTCTCCAGAAATCTAATACAAATATATACATCATAGGAATTTATTAAGAATTTTTACCGATTAAATAATTATAATTTATTATGACACAATAGTGAAGTTGAAATTATTTTATTAATTAAAATATCAAATAAATGGTTTTAAAAATAAAAAAATAAATATTATATGAACTATTTAATGTGCTCCACTAATTTTCTAGATACATATGAAAATTTATGGATCTATTAAGTCTTTTAGTTAGAACATATCTTCTGTATATATTTTATTTAAATTAAAATAAATGAATAGTGTCAAAATTGACACTATTGTTATTTTATAAAAATAAAATATTATAAAATTGTTTAAAAATAACAAAAATATTTAAAATTTATAAATTAAAATTTATATGGTCTAAAATGTCATAAAGTGTCAAAATATGGAAATTTCACAACACATATGTAATTATTTATAATAATTTAAAATTTAGAATATTATTACCACAAATAAAATTAAATTGGTAAATAAGGATAAATCAAGTTGATAATGTTTAAAATAAATTACTAACATATCTAAATTTTATTGGTTGATGAGATTACAACCCTATATCATCTAATATTCTAATATGAGTCATTTTGGAAGTTTTTATGTGGGGTTGAGATTTAATATAAACTAATATTTCTTATATTTCCAAAGGTGCCCCTCTCCTCCCTTATAAAAGGGCACCTCCTCTCTCTCTTCCTCACACCAATTTGAGCCTTCAGGCTCGGCAAAACCCTGCCCATTTCACTTCCCCACTTCCTGAGAAACCTACTAGAGGTACTGGTCTTATCAAAAGTCCAACTCTAGTGCCTTAAGAGAATGTTTAAAGGAGGAACTTCGAGAAAGAGATAATACCTTCTACCGTTTTCTTCAAGTTCCATTCTTCTTCTACTCCATCTTCTTTAGTAGTTTCATTATGAGGTAATAACATCAGTATCACTTATATACTAATATGTTATTATAAATATGAAACAACCCTATTTCACCTCTTATCCATCCTACGGAAAAAGAAATCACTACGCGTGCGTACGTACAGAAAACCGTCTCCACGCCGTGGTGTAATCTATTTTCCACCACCACATTACTTGGATGGGTATAAGGGTGAAAGTAATGAATATATATGATTATTGTAATTTGTTATTGATTCCTAAATAGTATACATACACTCCAATACAATTCCACGATCATGGGAACGATATCATCACTCGTGCGTACGTACGGAATACCGTCTGCACGATGTGATGTGATTCATTCTACATGATATGAATTTCATAATGATTATATAAATGAATTGAATGAATTAATATGACATATATTACACTAATAAAATTCTGTAAATGAGGTATCTATAACATAAAGAGAAGAATAAGAATTTATTCGACAAATGTGCATAAGAACAAAAAGTAATAAACACCTGAATAACAAGTAGTAATGAAATATTACTAATAAGAAGCTAATAATATGACCATATATGATATCATAACAATATGTATGATTCATTAATAAGTCAATAACATTATTTAAATCATTATACAGGAGGTTCGGACACTTACAAAGCAAATCGGACCTAAGGTAATGGAAAATCTCAAAATCTCAATTTTTATCCGAGATTGTTTATACTTCAAAATTTACTGGGGTGTATTTTATCATCCACATTCATTTTTCCACAATATGTGACATTTATATACTTATAGAATAGTTTATATCCAATTTTACCCTTCAGTGAGTTTTTAGTAAAAGATATCAAAGGAATCTTTTGTTGTTTTTCATACGAGGTACTTTTTTGACTTTTCCGACAAAAGTACGAGAAGAATGTTTTTTTAAACATATACGACATGAATGTATTTTTAAAACATTATTTCCAAGAAGATTCTATTACATGTTTTCAATTTTATTTTTAATCAACTTCTTTAGTTTAAAATGGTATGACATGTTAAAGAAAGGAAAATGTTTTTGAGGTATAAAGGATATTTTCCTCAAGAATGGAATTTAAGTGCTTTATCAAAATTATTTTCCATCTAAGATAATATAGGGTTCTGTTTCTATACCTATTATTACATTGATTTTATTATGTTGTGATGAAATTATTTTTATGAATTCCTTTATCTTATATGAATTGTTTTATGATGTCATGTTGTTTAAGAATCCCATTTTTACTACATGGGTTATGCAATGATGTATGATTTATGATTTTGTGGCAAACATAAGAATGGTATCATTATGAGATGGGTGGGACCTATATCTCCCTCCAATGCATTGGGTAAATATTTTATATCTCATGAGATAGACATGGCTGGAACAGCAGGTTAAACCGGTTCAGTGAAAGAGTACTGAAACGAGGAATGAACGCGGTTCAGAAATGGACTTTGTCCACTAAGATAGTCTTGGAAATGAGTCTTGACTAATAAGAAATGATTCTCTATGATTATGTGTGTATGCCACAGAGTTTCATGTTTTAATTTATGATTATTGGGATTACATTTCACTACTATGATTTATCCCATGTTATGATATTATGATCTCTTTTGCAGGTTAAGATTTCTAAAATGTTATGTTCTTATGAATATTATGTGATTGATATTTATTTTGTTTACCCTTACTGAGCATTTGAGCTCACCCTTTTGAATGTTTTATTTCCCCAGGTCAGGAAGAAGCTTATTAAGTAAGATATTCCAAAAGGGACTATATATATGATGAAATAAATGGGAGACAGTGTAGACACTTTATGAACCACTTGTTTATGTTTCCCAGTTTCTAAAGACACTATACCTATACGGTCCTTTCATGTTTTTGTTATATGTTTTAATATGTAGAATTTAATTTTGATGTAATAACAATGTATGTTAAGTATGGGTCGTTATAATAAACGCATATATTATGGTGAGTAATACCATCAGATTGGGGGATATGTCTTGTTATGACATTGATGGATGTTGATCTAGGATGATGGGAGGATGTAAATCATCATGCCTCAAGACATTTGGTTATTAATACAATAGTGGTTATTTATTTATTGATAGAATGTTCTTTTTGTTCCTTGGAATGATAGGATTTTGAGCATATGGTGATTGGTTAAATGGAAGTCCAAGGGACTTATCATATAAATGTTATCCAGAATAATAAGATGACACAATTACTCAATATGTGATGTATATGGTCTTGAATGTTATGAGGATTCAAGTGACATGTATTGTGATGAGGTATATAGGTTGTTTTGGTTTGATTAATCATGGTTACATCACTTAACAAAAGTGTTGGATGAAGACGATAAATGCTTCTAAATGGTTGTTGATAATGAGTTTGAGGGTTATGCATTTTAATGTATTTGTATATTTTCTATATATTTTCATATGAACACACTATAATAAATATGAATGTTAGATAGGAACACGTTGATGGAGACCTAAAATTTTTAAACTCAAAATCTACATAGTCTCCTTAGGATGTGGGTAGAGTTTATAGCTTTGATATCAGGTATGGGATCATACTCAGATGATAGAACCTAGAAATTAGGGATGCATATGTGCATGGGATGGATGGAAAAAGTACCTTTCTATTATTTTCATCGATCTTTATTTCCTTTTGGTAATTTTAGTATGTTCTCATATGATCAACCATGATGATCATGTATTCCTATCTCTGTATGACTGTATGACATGTATAATTTATCTAGTATGTATAGTTATTTCTTTAAACTGGTTATTTCTATTTCTTATTATTACTTCCTCATAGATTTTTCATTGATTTTTTTGTTTTCTTATTTTTTGACCATATTTTATATCACCACCAGATGGTATAGTCTACTCACTATCACTTAATAAATCCATATATACTAGTTGGTAGCCTATGGATTTCGTGTAGGTTCACCTAAGACCTCATGGTAATCCTACATAGAGAACTGGTTATGTGTCTCCCGAGATGTGGCACTAAAAATATTATGGTTACCTACATGTTTTGAGGTATAAAAATCAATCCTTATTCCATCTATTATTATAGAAATTTTTTTAAAAATCCAATGATCATTAAAATGATATATATTTTTATATAATTCATTAGGATACAAAATAAGTATGTGGCCATGTGCTTGTAAATGTTTAGTAAAAAATTTGACACTTTTCAATTTAATAGTCTCTCCAAGGTTGTGGAAAGAGTGTGTTATATTAAATTTTCATTGTGAGGTAAACCATATGAATATATTAAAATCATGGCACTACATTCCTTTACTAGATGGGATTATATGGAAGGACATTTCTAAACATGATTTTCTACCCTTTTAAATAAATGAATAATACTATTGATTTATCATATTTAAACCAATTTATATTATAATTACATTATTAAAATTGAAATAGGTATATGGACATGTTAAAAATGTTTCTCTACTATGGATTGGTGATATGGTTATTAATTCAAACATTTTTATAACAATTTTAAAAGGTCACATGTTAATCAGTAATACGAGTTTCAATGAAGCGATGATAAATATGTTTCCAAAAGAGAGTTATAATCTTTTGGATGATGTATCTATTTATAAGTTTTAGAGGAAACTGGAATAAGTGAAACAATGGATATTAATTAATGAGGAATGTTTTACTAGATTCATGGATGCATAGTTGAAGGACATGAGAAATAATTATTAAACAATCATATCTATGATTAAACCCCAAGTTATGTATATTAATGATTTAAATTTATTTTTCTAAATTGAAAAATTATCTTTTAGGGATAGATAAATCCAGATGGAGTGGATAAAACGTTCAAAAAATTGATTTTTATCCTTTATTCCAAAAAATGATGGCATAATTTGCAAAAAAACAAGATTGTTGAAGGATACTTTGGACTTATTAGTGAATATTAAAGGGTATACAATAAATAGTTGTTAGTTTAATTCTTGAAAACAGTTACATAATTTATAAATCTAGAATTTTATGATGGTAAATTTTCAAATTAACTCAAATAAATATGAAAGAAAATATTCTCAAGTGATACAGAGGTCATCCCAATTGGTAAGGTAGATTATATCACCACACATAGTGAAAAATAGATAAGTGTATTCAAATAGTTAATAAAAATAACAAAAGTTATAATAAAATATTAAAATTGGATTAAATGTCAAATTATTTTATAGAATAATCACTTCTACCTTATAAACAACTTCTCCCATTCCTAGAAAGATTGAAGAAAGGACTAATCGATGAACAAAGTGGTGGGTTTTAAAAATGTTTTAAGAAAAATCATCTTAATATTCCCTTTTAATAATAATTAGATAAAATTTATAAAATAAACCAGTATTTAAAAAGAATTACTATGTTTGATAGCGTACAATAGAATCAACATCAAGCATAATAGAATGAAAAAAATTACTATATAAATATAACCACTATACCCTATCAATTAAACTAGTGGGGATGAATAGGATTAAATATTTTTCAAATAAATACATATATATATATATCTTTTTTTGTTTTTTAATTAATAATAATTTATTGATAAATTCTTAGGAAATAAGCACTCAATTTTTTATAATGAAATTTTATTCTTTAAATATATCTTTCCTTCAAAAATATGTTTTATTATTTGTAGTTAGAGAATAATATAATTAATTTTTGAAAAATGTGAAATTTTATTTCAAAAAAAATATTTTTTGACATCATTATATCAAAATTATCCTACAGTAAAATTTTTAGTTTTTTCGGAAAAGTCTGATATTCAATGAATAGTAAAAATACTAATTTTTTTAAAAACCAATATTTTATATTTAAGAATTTATAAAGTAAAATTCTATGATGGATTAGTTTAAAATTTTAATTATTTAATTTTATTTAAAATAATCCAATTACTCTACTTGAAATGAAATTTTTTCTAGCTTTAGGATGAAAACATTTTAAATTTAAAAAGGGCATTTTCCAGAAAAATGATTTTCATCATGCTTTTTTAGATTGATTTTAAAATTATATTCTTTCACTTATATGTATTTTATTTTTAAAAATGGATTCCATATTATAAATTCGGAGGTTAAATTTTGAAAATAATTCATTTTATTTTTAGACATTTGAATAGAAACATTAGTAATTTGTTCCACCATGGTAAAATGTAAATCAGTTAATAAAGGGATAAAAATAAAACAACAAGGATTAGAAAATGTTCCTAAAAATTGAATTAATTTTATTTTATGATTCCATTTTATCCATAATCATATAACATTTGTTTATGTGGGTTTTATTTCTATTTTTATATAAAAATGACCTTCATAATATTATACTAAAATAAAGTAGAAAATGTTACACTCTTGTTTTGAATAACTATAATTATTTTATCATTGTGGTAATTAAATTATATGATTATTTATAAATATTATTTCACAATATAATTTATTTTTCTTCATTTTGGTAATTAATTTATAATTTTTATTGAAAAGTTACTCTCCTTAAAGTCATACACATCATTTGCGCAATAATTATTCAATTAATGGAAAATTAAAATAAATGATTTTAAAAATATTAAATTTTGAATAATTTAAAATAATTATTGTTACTAGAATTTGTTAAAAAACATAACATTTAAATATTTCTTAAAATATTCAATTATAATTGCATTTGTTTTCTTTCTATTATAAAATTCAATTTAAATGAATTTTTTGAAAATTGGCATTATATATATTTTATGAAAAAAATAACTGGTTGTATGATTTAAATTCATAAAAATAAAATATTAAAACAATTTATTTCTATACGATTTAATTAATTGTCCATTATCTATTTAGAGGGACTTTTCCATTTTTAGTCACTAGGACAACCCTCAATGTGTGAAAAACATATAGTAACGGTGTGTGTGAAAAGGGTAAATAGGGGGAAAAAGTGATAAGGGTGTAAATGTGAAAAAAACATGGGAAAAAATTATTTATGAGCTTATTTAGATAAATAATCTTTTGAATTTATAATCTCTTCAATTTGGATCCCTTTTAACATCAAAAGTAATTTATATTTATTTAATATTTTAAGAAATTTTAAAAGTTCACATTCCTATCTATTGTAAAAGGAAACCTCTTCTTCTTATTTCATTATACTTCCAGAACCATTTGGTTCATGGAATATCTGACCTAACAACATAAAAATTCGTCTAAAATTTTAGAGGATCTTTTTGGGGAATACTACCGACTTTAGAGTGATTAATGTGTAATGTTAGGGAGGTTATACAAAGAAGAGGTATTATTCTCATTCAAGAGTTTTCATTTTATTTATTCTGAAGACACCCTCAAATATTATCCAACCATGACTATATAATAAAATAATTATCTACCTAAAAATTAGATATTATTATGTTAATATAATAATATATATCCATCTCTATCCTCTGTATATTTGGAAATTAATCCATTGTTTGTGAGTACAACGGACTACATCCTCATGAACTAATGTAATTAGTTTTTTATCACCTCCTCTCATTGATAGTTATAATGATGGAATACTATTAAATTCTGATCTATTTATAACAAACCTTCTAGAAATATACACCTAAATTTTTTTAATACTATTAAATTATGATCTATTTAGAAACTTATCATCCATATAAAGGTGAATTATATTGAAACTTCCATCATACCACGTCATCCAAAATAAATAATGGTTTGTATACCACTGAATAATTCCTTTTTCCACCATAATTGTGTCAAATATCAAATTACACTTCCTAGGGACCAACATTAAGCTATTAGGGATTTTAATTTCTTTATAAACCATGTTTCTATTTTAATTATACTTCAAATATATCAATTTATTCTTTAAAATGTCTTCCTCTAGATCTCTACTATAAGCCTTAGTAGTTCTAGAACATTCTAGAACATCATCCAATAGTCATATTTCAAAAGTTATTGTTCTTTCATCTAAACATACAATAACTTATTTCAATATGGTATCCCTATTCAGATCAACATGGACATGATTGGTTAATTTCATTCCTTCAACCCCATTTTCATCCAAGTTATAATCCTTCCACAAAGACATCCTATTGATGACAACATCATGACTCCTAATTGTCTTTCATTGATCATTTCCCCTAGGATTGAATTTGAAATTTTCATTACTAAACCCCATACAAATTCTTGAATTAGACCTACCATCAATTTTATCTCCATCATTTTGGTTCATATGGTTAAATATGAAGTTGCTAAAAAAATCAGGCATCCACTATCAATTTTTTTAGTAGTCTATAGTTCTTTTTTACGTCATTTCCCATATAAGAAGATAGACATCTGTTAATAAGGTATGCTATCATGGTCATTGCTTCCACTAAAAATAAAATGAACATTATTGACTGATATATCATGTTACATGACTTTATAGTTAATGTTTGGATAATCCTTTCAACCACACAAATCTATTTTATTGATCTCAGCATAATTTTCTATATCGTAGTCTATATTATCTAGGAGAAGTCCTAAAATTTTCACCCATTATCCCCCCTAATTCCAAACCATAATCATTTTTATCTTTCGATGATATTTCTTTTACGATATGGAAATATATTGGATAAATGTTTCCAATATATTAGCGTTAATCTTCAGAAATAAAATACATAAATTCATAGTAACATAATCAATGAAATTTAGAAATTATATCAACATAGTGTGATATTGGACTTGGGAAGGTCCCCATCCATCCAAGTCAACTAGTCGATGATTTTGGTCTATATTATTATAGTGATTCTATTTGATGAAGTTCCCATATTCTTTACCAAAACATAACTCTCACAACTTTTATGTTTAGTTTTATTGAGCTTCATCAAGCCTTTCATAGTTATAGAATATATTTTCTTCTCACTAATACATTGGATCCTCAAATTCCATAATTATAGGATATAGATATCCAAAATATCATAATTATAGATCCACATAATATTTTTTATTAGATATAGGATTCCATACAATACTCATCATACAAACACCATGGATCCTTTGGTCAGTATTCAAACTCCAAATTTAGTGGTCATACCTCTCCAACCTCATCAAGATGTCCTATGAAAATTTATTTATTTCATTCCCATATGATGTTTCTAACTTTTTACATCTATAAGATGATCCCTTTATTCATCCCAAAATTTATATACCCTTCACATATAGATTCTATATTATTATTCTCAATAGAAAAAAAAATTAAAACATCCAAACACATAATTGATAATGAACCATTGCTCTTCCATTGAGTAGAATGATTCCCAAGAGTCAATTACCCCAGAATCAGTTTTAATATTGAAATTTAGTAGATATTTTATACTTCCCTGAAAATAATAAAAAGTAATATATTATTTTTTAACATGATATTTTGGATTTATCCATATCATTTTTCAAAAAATTTCGAATATTTTGACTTTCACACACTACTAACATATAGGACTCAGTCCAACTGATTCTTCTAATCTTCTCTATCATTAATTTTCAAATGAATATTTATTTTGATTACATTGAAAGGATTACCAACATCATCCGTTAGTATTGAGTTTAATTATAAAAATATCTTGTAATTCAATCATTTTTAGTTTTTCATTTTGGATCAAGTTCCAAAAATCCTCAAGAACTAAATCTATTTTTTAGCATTAATTATTTATTCCTGTTACCATTTCATATCATAAATTTTAAATTTATGATATAAGTTGAATCTATGATAAATCATACACAAACATCACCGTTATAGATTCATGTTACCCTAAGATCATGTTTTACTCTTTAATGTGATTTTTTGTGGGTTAACCTTATGATATCCTCTTACAAGAAAAACTCTGCATCATGTCCACATTATTAAGATCGATTACCTCATTGTATTTGTATGTTATGGACTTGATCATCTCATCCATGTCCTTTAATCGCCACGTATTAAGGTAAATGTTCAATGATAATGTTGTTTGGTAATGTGTGAGGTTTGTTTTCACTCAAAAGAAATTATGATCATCGAAAGGATCCACAATATAGTGGACATTCAGCAATTAAATAGTTGTATAATGGAGTGATGGATAGTGATATTTAGTTCATCAAATGATGTAAACTATGGTAGGTAGATATAAAATTAAAATTGAACAACTTAAGTTCATATCACTGGCAGATGTATAAGAATTCATTTTTGGTTGTATCATCAGATGGGGAATTGTGTATTAGCATACCAGTTAAGCAAGTTGATGCCTTTCACTATATAGTTGTTTGTCCGTGATGATAAAATGAGGTGGATTTCCACCTTGTAAGGATAGATGGTAGTGGAAACTATAGTTATATATGAATTATAATATATATATATATATAATATTATTATTATTTTTGTATTAAATAGATAATCATTGATCATTGTAATCATCGTTCTTGTGAATATAGTAAAGAGACATTCATTAAAGTATTAGGAAGGAATCCTAAACTAGGTAATATTTTATATTCTAATGCCTAATATTTATTTTGATTATCATATATTGTATTTTCAATGGTGTTATTTCAATGGTTTTATGTTACTGAATTGTGTCTTTAGTATGGTTTTATTTAATTTTAAAGGAATTATAATATGGGGCTCATTCATAAGTTATTTCTTAGGAGCCTAATGTTTTGGATGATTGTCTAATTGTTGCATTACCAAAAAGTGTATGTGAATCCAAAATCCAGTATCAAGGCTCAAGGATAGTGTTTTTGTGAAGGATTAAGTCTTAGTTAAGGTGTTGTAGAGCTCAGTTCAGTAGCATCATTCGTCCAATGGACTTTTTGGATAATAACATTTTTCATAACATGAAATCCCATATTTTGTTCATTGGAAGTATTATGAGTTTTCAAGTTACAAAGTAATGGAATATGATGAGTGTATAGTTTGGTTAAATATTTTTAAATAAAAGGATTTTGGGTTCATGAATATACAGATAGTGGATTTCCTTCTATAAAAGGATGGACATCTTCAATTAACTAGATCCAAACAAGAAGATATGAATGTGAAAAAATGGGAAAGGCCAGACAATAAATCATTTTGGTTATTGAGATTTTATCTTTTTTATAATGTCTTATGTCATGTCTAGGAAGTAAATGAAGATTCATAACACATAAATACCTTATTTAATGTTTGATAAAATCTAATAGAAATTATCAAAGTGTTCTTGATACACAAATAGCTTTGGATGTGAATGTAAGAAGGATGATCTTCCATTGACCATATAAAATACTGAAATGTAATTTGAAGTCAACTAAATTTAGTGAAGTTAACCTTTAGAGAATCGGTTTGGGGGTTATTATTTCTCAATTTGTTCCAAGAATATTTGAATGTTCTGGTGACACTTATTAGTAATTTTAGTAGAAATTTAGGCTTTATGTTAAAGGATGCTTATTACCTGATCTTGGATGAGGAGATTCATAATAAAGATATTCTATGAGATGTTGAAAATTTTAAAACTTGGAGGGAAGAATATGTACTGTTATATAGAAAATAAACATTAAGGAAAGGGAAATAGGATCCCATATAAAAGTATTTTAGTGGAGGGTGCTCCCCGATGCTGGGATTGAATGATAAAATTTCACCTCAAGAAGTATTGTAGTGATCGAAGGGAGAACTCCAAAAAATGTATCTCTAGTGATAGTTTTGTGAATCCTACAAAATAATATATGAGGAGAATTCTCTTTATTACCACTAGTAGTTTGGAGTCTTTTCTAATAGACTATGCAACATCATTCCATGATACATCTGGGAAAGGAAACATAAATAATTATTCCTTTAGTAGATCTGTGAAGTTTTATCTTTCTAAAGATATTTATATAGATATAGATGGAAATCATGATGTATTATTCAAGAAAATTAATGGAACAATGCTTAAATATAAAGAATAGAGGAACATTATAAACCTATAGAATAATCTATTTCTATTGAGAAACTTGACATTGTTGGATTTTTTTACCCCCTTTCACTGATGAAAAATGGAATATTTCATATGGATCCAGGTTCATCAGAAGAGTGGTAAAGGAAAACACACAATACCTTAAGGGTTCACTAAAAGTATCATTCCATGATAGTGATTTAAGTTCATTAATTTTATGGCATGATAATCTTGGTTACCATAGTGAGAAGTTGATGAAATTCCTTCAAACCAAAGGATTTATTAAGTCTAAAAGCATAGAGTGTGAACATTGGGAGGATTGTTTCTTTGTAAAGTAGTGGAAGTTTCCTTTTTGGATATAAGGGAAGACAAAAAATAATCAGAATTTAGAGTTAGTGCAGATGGTTTTTATTGAGGTCGTTGCCAATGAATTCTCATAGAGGGTCACTCTTCTATATGACATTCATTAAAAGTTCCACTCATAAACTATGTGTGTACTTTTTGTAGTATATGTACAGGTTTTTGAGACTTTTTTCAAATAGAGGTATATAGTAGGGAAGAAGATTGGATATAATATGAATTTCCTTTGTTAAGATAATAGTGAAGAGTATAAAAGAAGGGTGTTTCATAGGTTTTACTATTTGAAGGAGATTTATTTCAAAATACCATGCTTGGGGAAATAGAAAAAAAATTTGTTTTAATGTGGATGAGCATGACATTGGTATAAAATGAAATAGTTATATGTATTCATGAAAAATTCCCAAAGAACTTTTTGGATGAATCTATAAATTAAACAACATACATGATCTACTTATGTCCATTATCCTAATTTGTATAGAAACATCTAGAGATATATTAGTCTAGAAAAGGTTGATTTAAACCACCTCATATTTTTTGTTGTTCTCACCTATGCTCACATTTATCTAAAATAAAGTGTCAATATGGAGGATTTGAATTGAGTGTGTTACATCTATAGATATAAACACAAATATATTTGATTTCAACAGTGGTACAAATACTATGATAAATTAAAATGAAGATTAAATTTGTCTTAAAAAATTGTCCCTATGGATGGATCAAAACAAGTTCGAAAATGTGATGGTATAAAAGTATAATATAAATTAGATGTTCATATTATTGGATAAATAGAAGCTATTTATGTTCTAGTGAATCCTAAAATCTTGTTTGGGTCAAAAGCACTAGGACATTAGGTAGAGTTACCAGAAGGATAAGGACAAGATATAATCATTCTACCCAATCCACATCTACCATAGAGTTAAAAGAAAGTTAAATCTCAAATTGTGGAAAATTATACTCAACAAGTTTCAGTACAACATTTTTCAGAACCATAAGAATATTTCCAGATATCTACTTGCGAGCATCGCCAAATGAAAATATATGATTATATTTTAATTTGATACTTCTTATAGATGATGGTGATCCTGAATTCCAAGAGTTTTAAAATAGTTTCTAAGTAATATGAAAAAATGGAGTTATCAATAAGGAATAAACTAGATTCTCTATATGTTTATGAAACATGGGGGATAAAAGAGAGACCGACTAAGATGTTTTTTTAAAAAAATAGGTTTATCATAAAAAGGAATAGGTTAACAGTTGAAGAAATTATGGGCGTAGAATAGAAATAATGGGATTTCAATATATGGAAGGAATTTATTTCATGAAAATTTGGTCATCGGTAGTTAATCGCACAAATATTCGAATGATTTTGAGTATGGTTTCATCAAGTGGATTGAATCTAGAGTAGGTCGATGTGAAGATGAATTTTTTTTGTTGGGATATAGGTGAGTAAATTTCCATGGATCTCTTATCATGTTTCCAGGATCAGAGGAACCAAAGAGTTGTGTATATACTAAAACATATAATTTATGGTTTCCTAGTATAACTAAGGTGTTATTATTTTAAATTAAATTATTTCATGATGTAATTAAGGAATTATAATCATTTTTTTACCAAAAGGTGTTTCTTGATGGGATCTTCATCATCCTACAACTCTGAATTGATGATACATTGATTAAAGGTCTATTAAAGGAAATAATTGATGAATGGAAAGAAAGGTTAGCTAAAAGATTTAGGATGAATAACCTTAGTCCTATTATGTAAACATTGGGAATTATGGTTATGAGGAACCTAAGTTCTAGTACACTCTACCTTGCTCAGAAAAATTACATTGAGGGGATTTTGGAGATATTCAGGATGACAAAAGATAATCTACTATCAAAACACTATGTTGGTCACTTTAATGTTAGCATTAAGAAGTCTATATGAATTAAAGTTAGGTTCAAGTTAATATAAGAGGTTCCATATATATGATATTTTATAAGTAATATGTCTGTAAATAGTTGAAATCATCTACACATTGAGAAGGCTGTTGAAGTCGACAACAGTATTATTTCAAAACATATAAGAGAAAACAAAGAGGATATGAAGTGGGTTGTCTAGAAAATAAAATGATCTGAAATATTAGATATTTTATTTGGGATAGATGATCCATTGAATGGATTAGTAATCATCAATTTTTTCATAGATCTAGATGTAATAAACTATACCACTAGTTATCTATTTACTTTTTGTGGGATGATAATGAGATGGATATTAAAGAGATAGAAATTCATTTCATTATTGACACTGAAAGAAGAGTATGTAAAATTGACTAATGTAGATAAGGATTTGTTATAGTTAAAATTATTTCAAGAGGATCCTAGGGGAATAACATAGGTTATTTCATTGTTTTGTGACTCGTAGAGAAAAATTTACTTAGCCAAAATTCACATTTTCATTGGAATATGGAGTGTTGGACTGATGAAAGATTAAAGCCTTTTGAAATCCTTTGGACATGTTGATGAAGCTCGTTACAAAATAAGAGATATGGTGGTGATATAACTCAGTTTTTCTTGGGTGATTGAACATTATAGATATAGTACCCTGTTGTTTATTTACGTAAGTTCAAAGCAAGTGAGTATACGGGAACTAGAAATGGACTTAGTCACAATGAAACGTTCAATAGATTCATTGGGGTATGTTATTCGAACTATGAGAGATTCATTTTAAAAAAAGGAAATTATGATCACAAAAAGGAGATAAAATATGGTGGAAGTATTTCCATGTATGGGATGGTTAATGAAGAGGCAGCAGCTGAGAGTCAGTTCACCAAAGGATACAGACAATGGTAAAAGGAGGGTGCAGTGGCATAGTACACTGAAAGTGAGGATTTTTAGTAAATACATCGGACATCATACATAGAAATATCATTAGATATAGAAAAATGAACAGAACAATCTAGTTAATGTAGTAATTGATTTTGAATATAAGGAGGCTCATCCCCAACTATGGATTAAGTTGTCAGTCAACCCAAGAAGGTCATATGGAGGTAGATACCAGAAACACTAATTGGATTACTCTATAAATATTATATTTTAAATAATTATTCATTAAGAAACGAATAATTATTATTTTTTATTGTCCTTAAAATGTATAAAAAATGTTAAGGTGTTACCCTTGATTAGTGTGAAAGTCTATAAAACATAATTATTGATGTTAGTCTTCCTTATGTTTCTTTTGATCATTTCTTCTTCTATTATTACTTGTGTTATTTAAATGGATTTACAATATTTTTGTGGTGGATTGGGTGTGCTTGTATTCCATACTCAATGAATCATAACATGGGGTTCATTCTATATTTTTTTCATCCATGCATGGTGTTCCAATGGAGTATCATCTGGCAGATTTACCAGAGGGAAACCATGGAGATAACAATGACATTATCATCAGACCCAGTACCTTCATGTCTAGTTTTTACCATTTCTATTTTTTCTATATTCTTTGAATAAACCCCCATTAATAGAATATATATTACATTTTTAATGATATGATCCTCTATGTCTATCTCTCATAAGTAAAAATAAATTACGTGAAACTTATCTATCCTGACCTTACCTTCATCTAACACTATATTTCTTGTTGATAGTTGAATAGAATTAGAAAAGAAATAAATACAGTGAAAGGTTTATATTTATCCAAGCTTCATCAGTGTGTGTCAATTGGAGAGAAACAAGTCAAGCACCGATACAATTTTTTGGGAATCTACCACTTCATTCAATTTTTTATGATATCTATCAGAAAATACACATAAGTGAAAATATCCATCGAAATAAACATAAAACTAAAAAAATGGTACAAATATTTATAATAGTAGCTTACCAACTAGCCTCATATATGGGGGATAACATTACTCTCTAGTTATTGTTTAAAATAATGCCCTCTAAACCCCTTTGATTGGTTACACTCGTAAAAAAATTATAGATTGTTGAATTGATAACACACAACCATAGTTGTTTTTTAGAATAGTTAATTTGTACCTTTATAAACATAATATTTTAGAGGTATTTCATCACACAATATTTAAACAAAACATAAACTATTACAAAATAAAAAATTTGATATATCTAAGAAATTATTAGATTTATTATCCCTATAATATTTTTTTAATTTTTTTATAGATATATAATAAAAATTAAATATTTTTAAAAAATAATAATGTGTAGATATATTGATAAAATAAACATTTATAACCTTTTTCAAAGGAAAAAAATAAAAATTAATTAAAAAATTATAAATTGGATATCAATATGAAAAATATTTTTTATGTTTCTAATTAATCTATAATTCTTTAAGACATTCAAAAAATAAACTTACATTACCAATGATAAATAAATTATAACATGTTTATAAAAATGATTAAAAATAACATTAAAAACAATAAAAAAATTAATTATGTTTAAAAAGGAAAAATAAAATTTTCATATAAAAAATAATTTTTATGATTATAATTTAATGAGATTTAATAGTATTGTATTTTTATAATTCAAATAATTAATATAGGTCTAAATTATGGAAAATAGAAAAAAAATTCACTTTTTAAATAATAAAAAAATATTTTAAATATAAATAAACTCATAACGCCTAAAAAATAGTTTTTATATTAAAAATTAATTAACAAATTTTTAAAACTTCTTAAAAATTTTATGTATTTATATTTCAAAAAATTACGAATAAAGTTTTTAGAAGTGATATATTGAGTATTTTTTCTATATAAAAATAATATTTTTGGTGACTTTAATAGAGTAAAATTTATTACTTATATACATAACAATCCCATTAAAACAAGATTTTTAATATCTTTTAAAATAATGTTATTTAATTATAACAAATGTAATATTTATAAATTTGATATAATTATATTAGAAGTTTCCACAATAAAATTATACTTTATAAATTCTGTGGAAAATCCATTAATCCCTAATAAATAAAAAATTAATTGAAAAAAATAACTAAAAATATTACATGACAATTTCATTGAAAATCAAATGGTATATTCCATTATAAACATATATATGGGAAAAATATATTTAAAAAAATTAGATAAAATGATAATGTAACGAATATGTAGAAAATTATACAAACAAAGCTACTATAAAATACAAGTGGGATATTTCACTAGAAAATGTTAGTGGAAATATTCATTGAAAATTCCAATTTTAAAAATTCAATAAAAATTCTGATATAATCTTCTCCTAGAAACAATCTCGTGAAAATTTCTACAAAATTATTTAACAGAAAATTAAATATGAAATTTTCAATAATAAATAAACTAAAACAAATTACTTTTATTATTTTAACTTATAGAGAACATTCTTCTCTAAATAAAATGAAATGATTATATTTAATTACAATCAAAATGTATTATTTTTTTCATTGAAAACATATTTTGATTACATTTAAAAATGTTATTTTATTTTAAAAGGCAAAGAAAATGTATTAGTTTTATTAAAATGATTGAAAAAATATAATATTTTATTAGAAATTAAATTTCGAATCAAAGAAATGTGTGTCATGCCATTAAATTTCTTGTAGTTTCTAAAATTTAAATGAATATTATTATCTTTCTAAGAATTCCAAAATATTATGTTCTTGCACAGACGTTTTTTTATTTTTATATGTCATAAAATGTTATTTTATATAAATATAAAGAAAGTAGTAATATATAATTTCATTAAAAATATAGTAATTTTTATTCAGAAAATAAAATTCATATATATATATATATATATATATATATTACATCAAACCTAGCCCCCCCCCCCCAATTTCTGAATATGTATTCCTATTAAAATTGAGTTTCCCCATAGAATCGGTGTTGGCATTATAGAAGTGGTGAATCTATTGGTGACTAGTTTTTAACAATTACCAAATCTTCTTTGAATCATTATATAAATTTTTTATATACCACTTTTGTTTGTTAAGTAAATTGGATCTCTCTCTTTTTTAACATATAAATCATACAATATGTAAAGAAAGTAAATAACATGAATTGAATTGGAAAATTATTTATTTCAAACTCTCACCCTAATTGATCCTCCAATAGCATAAAGGGAGATCTCAATACCCACAGACTGAATACTAGTGACTGGGAATCATAGGAACACAATAGAGAATAATTTCTCCCCATAATCAGAGTTATGAAACAATAGATTTTCCCCAAACAGATTGGTGCTACCGATCCATAAGTTGAAAATATATTTGAAAATAAAATAGGGAAAAATAAAATATTTTAAAATAAAAAAATAAAGGAAATAAAACAAATAATTCCCATGATCACCCCTAGTCTCCCTCTGCATATTAAAAGATGCAAAGATGCCTCCATATTTAATTTATTTAGAAATTATAATATATCATTACCCTCTCTCTGTAGAAATTTTTAAATGAATAATTGAAAATTTAAATCATATAAAGGGACACACAAATGACATGCTTCAAAAATATATGAATGTTCCTAAAATGAGGTAAAATGAACTATAGGATGAAGGCGATAAAATAAATCTAACTACATAATCTCCAAGTCAATCAACACTAAAATTTTTACCCCATAACTAAACTAAAATCGAAAAAATATGTTAATTATATAGGCATGAGCACATAAAGACTTGTTATTCCACTACACACCTTTCAAATTTCAAAACAATTTACTATAAATCCATGTTTTCCAAATTAAAATACAATTTAAATGTTTGTTTTCCATTAATTTTTCATCAATTAAAACAACCAATTAAAATATGATTCCTTAGGCTAAGACAATTTCAAACAAGAATAATCAATTTTAAACCACTTTAAAGCCCCACATTTAATGATTTTGAACCTAAACAGTTTAAAAAAACATTGAAAATCATTTATAAATGAAATAAATCTATGGAAAAGGTTAGATCATATTATATATTTAATAAAAAAATACACCTTTCAAATAATTTTCACAATTAATTTTCATTGCATCCATGGGCTAGAACCATGGTAAAATGGGCACAAAAATGACAATAATATATAAATAAAAAATTATAATTAATCCTATCAATAAATATTTTCATAAAACAAATAATGGGCCATAAAAATAAAACATATAATGGGTCCTATAAATCATTCTAAAAATGGTACACTGACATGGGAAAAGTACAAAGGCTCTAAAAATACTGACCTAACCATGTCAAAAAGAAACTATTCCAATAATATCGAACCATTCAACTCCTGAGTAGTCATTTCAGACTAACCAAAAACAAAAATTTATGAAAATCTATCATCAATAGGATGAAATAAAGTTTCTTTCGTAATGGCCTACTACCCCTTCTAAACTAACAATCTCAGGGTTTCCAAGAAACACACCCTAGTCAATCTAATGTTTCTACAAGGGTTTTCTCACACACAGGTCACCTACTATACTCAAAGGATTCCCATGATAGGTCAAATTTAGGGGGTAAATCAATAGAAAAATAATATGAAAAGGATCTATAATTATTCGGTGACCAAACCAAATGGTCAAATATTACATCTTCATAAAGAAGAGTTTTAGAAATTTCAAACTCGAACATTATTCCAAAAAACCACACAGCTAGAGGGGTGCCCAATACAATGACATGCCACTATTAATCTCCAAAGTGAACAAACAAGATATTTGCATAAGAAGCACCACAATCTCCCAATATGAAAATAATTAAATCACATTATAATTGAAAGTAACAACAATGTAATGAGATCATATTATGAATGAATGTTTTCATTATAAATCCATTTAAAACATCAACTACCCAAGACTAGAAGGATGTATATTGGATTTATTAAAAATAAAAGTCAACACCTACCAATTCATTCAAGTCAGGGCAACGAACAATAAAGAAAAAACTAGGAAACCAGGAAAATAGACCACTAACTATAGAACTAGATCCTCCAAAATCTTACCAAATGTGTTCAATACTAATAAAATAATAAAAAAAATTCAAACCCTATCAATGCTACATCCATAGAATCAACTTTCCTCCTATAATTTTAAAAAATAGAAAACATATTGGTCATTATGGAATTTATAGCTAAAAATAATTATATACCACTTGATGCAAACCCCAAATATCTTACCATTACCAAAGGCCACGATATTATTTTCATGATTACCAAACCCCTAGAAACATGTATTTATGTATTAAAAACCAAGGACACCTCTATAATATAGACCTAAGAAAACAACTAAGAAAGCCTCCAAAATATGCAATTCTCAATCAAAAAATAATACTAGAATCCCGGAAGAAATATCCTTTCTATGGAATTTCCCCAAAGATAAAAGTTTTTTCATGATAAAACTAAAATTCCATCATATATAACACATGATCCCTGATCTAAAGATAATTATCTATAGTACTTATACCTTAACTGTACTTTTTCATTAAAATTAAATCATTCTCAATGATCCAAGGGTATATTTTTTATCCAAAACCATCCCTACTCATATGATATTTCTTTAATTTTTGATCAATATAATCATCATTATCACTGAAAATATCATTAAATATTTCAAACTCAACAAAAACTAGTAATGAAGAAATAAACTCTTGTATAAATACATATTCACATTTTAAAAGAAACCTCACCTCTTAAAAACTCATAATATATAGTCTCAAATATTCAATCATGTATATGAATCAAACTACATTAAATAAGAGGTAATCCATATATGATATAATTCCTATCAATCACAAATAACTAGGGAATTGACAGTGTCCCACACAATCCATTTCTAAAACTATTTAACATTCTAAATACTTCATTACAAAAAAGAAATTAGAGTACCAAGAAAATATTTCCATGGTTTAATGTTTAATGTAAAATATTATTTTTAAAAATACACACTAAAATAACCCATAAAATCATTTCAAAACTCTTTTCCAATGAAGCATACTCAACCTTGTTTAAAAAATTTAAATAGGATACCACATTCATTTAAAACTCTAAGCATCAGAACACCACCCATCATTTAATTTTAAAACCCCACTGATATCAACCTACATGTGAAGCTAAATCATTATTTAAAAGAGCTACTAAAAAACTTTACAAACACTTGTTATTTCAAGTATCCCTTGAAATTACCAATTAAAACATTTGTTAATAATTTAGGAAAATATTGCCTTTATAAAACCTCAATAAGAGAATCAAACATTCTTTTTACATACCATAATGACCGAAATGGTATCAAAAATTTATGATTCAAATATTTAATTTAAATATGAACATCAAATAGATTTAAAATGTTTAGAATTTCAATCCCAAAGGCTTTTCTCCCCAATTCAATAAACCTTTTTAATAACCATTCATTTATTGTAAACAATAACTGATGTCATCCTATAATTTAAAACCTCTTTTCACATTAATTTTTAATTATAAAACCCTATGATTCATGTGAAAACCATTAAAAACCAAATAAATAGGTATGATTAATTAATTGAAAAATTTAGAAACGTTAATCAATGAAAATTTTAGAAATTAAATGATTAAGGTATGGAAATCCAACCTCAAATCATGTGTGTATTATATTAACTGTGTCATATATAACATATAATTACCAAAGAAGTGACGCATATGAATTATAATAATTTACAAAGCTATAAAAATGGTGTAACCCTTTGACCAAGGATTTGGATGAACTAACCATTATGAGAGAGAGAATGAAAACACTAGAAAAAATTAATGGGGGAGGAAATCTTGCCTAGGAGATTCGACCCTCAATATGGTGAAACATAAAATTTTCACATATTTTTACATGATTCATAAAAATAAATATAAAATTATAACAATAAAATTATCTAGATTTCGTAGTGTCATTGAAGGATTAGGTTATTAATACATAAAACATGGAATTTTAATTTTTTTTCCATAGTGATCCCCTAAAATCCACTTGCTCTCCTATGTCATCATGGGATAAATTGAGGAATACCTAAAAAAGTGGGTGATCTAAAAATAAATTTAAGGGAATAAACATGATAAGGATGAATAACATGTCCGTAAAAGTTATAACATGATATCATAAAAGAGAAGTCACATGATTAATTATAGATAATCATAACATAGAGAATATGGTATCATAATATCATGGAATATTTGTAAATGAGGTTGAAATATAATGAAAAAATAGAAACTATAGAAGGTCTAAGTAATTTTTAACCCTTAATTATTTAGTTTAACCTCCCCACCCCCAGTATACTTGTGTTTAAATTAACTAGGGTAAATAATTGTTATTGTTTTCACTTATCATTATGGTTAAAAATAATGTTAAACATATTAGATAATGTAAATTATGGTTAACCTAGATATGTAATCCTTTTTTTGGAAATTAATCTCACAAATGATTAAGAATTTAATTTATATTTTATCATATAATGGTTAAAAAAAATGGTTTCCCCAAATAAACAATTTCAAAATTTTAAATAGATTGTATGTGAGGCATAATTATTAAATTGATTACAATGAACTAAACTTGTGAAATGTTAATATAATTTATTTAATGGAACTTTGAAACCAATTTAAAATATAATTTAATTTTATAAATAATTTAAAAAATATGCAGTTTTTTAAAAACAAAATCTGTATTTTTCACATTTCAACAAAAAATTAATATATTCAAAAAATTCTCAAAAATTTACCAAAAGATAATATTGATATATATATTTCAAAAATGAAAATATTTTTTCAAATAATTTTTATATATATGGTATAAATTAAATTTAAATTATGTTTTCAAATCATGATTGAATCCCTTTTAGAAAAATACAAATTTTTAAAAAATAATTCTATTTTATTTTAAATGGTTCTTGTTTTATTTATAATAAGTAGATAACCATTGAATTAATTTTAAACATGTGTAAAAAATATCATTATCATAATTTAGTTATTTCTATTCGTACCCACCAACTTAATTGCTATGTTATATTGGTCATGTTTAAATAGTAATATTCTAATAGAGTTTCACTATTATTTTAAAATCGGTGTAGTGTGCATCATAAGCTTTAAAAGGGATTTAATTTATTTTTAAATAATATATATCATAATGTTTTAGGTTGTTATGTTCTCTTTTATGATTTTTTTTATCATATGAAATATCAAACATGATGATCCTCTTTAACAATCTTGTGGTGTTACATTTTACCCTATTCAAACAAATATTTTCCTCCCCAATAAATATTGATCCTGGTAATCAAGGGTTTGACATTTGAAAATACTATTATTGAAAAAACCACATCTAAAAATGGTTTAATAATACTTACACCTAAAAAGAATATAATGTAAACAAAATTCTATCTGGTATAAAACATAACTAGGGTTCCAATATGATTATCATTGGTGGGGTGTAAAAATATTGGAAAAGAAGAAAAGTGTACATATTTATGGAGAGTGCTAGAGATCATTGATGATTAGAAATAAAATTATCATAATAAATTCAAAAACCACAAAACAATTAATTGGTGGTGAATTCAGATGCCATTATTTCATTGGGTAAGAATGTAATGGGAAAACATTATTGTTTCAAGTTCATTTTCTTATAGTTGAAGGATAATTTATCAATAAAGATAGATAATGCTAATAAATATACATTCTTGATATCATTTTATTTTTTAAACTCATTTCCATACTTACATTATTCTTCGATCAATTTCCACTTTACCTATTACTCTAAAAATTAATATTTAATATTTTTTTATTCCTCGAGAATGAAAATTAATTTTTAGTGGATAATAATAAATATAAATAAGTAACTAATTATTCATTCCATATTTATTAAAAGTAAAATGGTTTGAATTAGATGAGATGATAATAAAAATGAATATGAATATATTAACATCTAAAATTCAACAATGAAATCAATTTTTTAATATAAATTACACATTAAATAAACAACCACGTAACCAAAATAACCAAAATAACCTAAAGATAATCATTCATTTATTATAAAAGAATGAAAATAACACAAATTCAAAAGAGATGGGAAATATGAAAATAGAAAGAATGCAAGCATGACCCCTTAAGGTGGCCTGAAGTGATGAAGCCCAAGGGTATCACCTCTAACCAGAGCCACCCCTAGTGTATTAATGATTATTAAAATCTATTTTCTTTCATGTTCACCTTAGTTATTAGGATAAGCTATTTTAGGTGGCATTGTAAATAAATTTTTAAGGTCGGTTAGTTAAACCCGATATTGTAAATTAATCTATTTTGGGGTTTTCACATAGTTTATCAGAAAACCAATGTAAAAATGACTTTATTTCAAATAATAAATTTATTATTCCTCAAAATAAGTATAAGAAATAAAAATAATAGCAGAAAAGCAACAAATAACGAGTAAAACATCCAGAAATATACTAACAATTGAACTTTCAAATTTACATTTTATATTGAAAATAAACTAAAACTCAATAAAACCTATAAAAGTATCCTCCAATAAAATTTTTTAATATCTCAACACATGTGAACTATACGGTCATGGGTCATCAAAAAGATACAAAATAATAAAGAGAGAATTTAAAATAAAATTTCAATAAAAAATGAAATATTAAGTAAAACCTTATAAATAATTCTAACCTTCTAGAACTTCATAACTATCCAAGTTGAAATTATTTTATACATAAATATAAAAACATTATATGAATTTTATTTTCAACATTCTGATTTTTTAAAATGATGTTTCAAATTTATTTAATTCAAAAATATCTTTATTGTGTAATATATCCAGGATTTAGTAATTGTTAATGAAAATTCGGCATAACTTGTACAAATTTCAGCTTCGATCTCTTCTTTCTCATCATCTCTAAAAATAAATTCCATGGTTAGTTTGAAAATAATATGAATAAAGTTAATTTTATTAATTTTAATATAAACAATTAATAAATAATCAAACTTATGTGCATAATAAATTCTTAAAATTTTCTCCCACTTCACCAGGGATAGAGCATAGTCAGTATACTTTCCTCTCTCTTGGAAAAAAACACCAAACATCCAATGGGAATTGATATATATGAGAATTTAATGTGATTTGTTAATATGTTAAGAGAAATATAACACTTTTTGAGATATTATATTTCATACTCTTGAGGATATTGAAACACCCATCATTGAAGAATAACATTATACTGAAATCTTTCAGCAATATAAAATGTTCTTTCAATATCGATCATTTTCAAATCTATATAAGAAATAAACTATGGGTCCATAAATACATATACCTATGTATTTTCATGATTTATAAATATTTTATATTGGTACATAGTTCAAAAAAAACATAATTATAAATTTTAATTAAATTAAAGGAATGTAAAAATTTTATTAATCGACTTTCATGGAAAAAGATTCATCTTGTTGATGCCAAAATGATTTATATATATAAGTTACATGAAATCATTTCTCTAAATCCTCATATTCATTGCACTCCCCCAAATATAGATATTAATTTCAATCTCATATATATCCATTAATAAATTTTAATATGATGAAAATCTATCATAATTAGTAGAATATTTATATGAAGTCAATAAAATTTGTATTATTTGTTGTCTATAAAAATAATATTTACCTTTAAAGTATTCCTATAATTAATTAGATAAATATATAAGAATTAAAATGATAAATAAAACATTAAGAGTAAAATGAAATATGTTTTAAAAAATATACAATTCCTTATGGTAATATGTCCACGTAGTCTAGATGTACAAACTAAAAAATGACGGATACATTGTCTAACTATCCAATCCTCATCTGTAGGAAATGGTATTTTTTCATCTATATCTATAATATCCTATACAGTGACCCTTTGATGCCCTATCACTATATAATTATGATGAATTGTGTCACTGATATAAAATATCATACCATATGCAACAATATGATAAGGATTGTCAACATACAACACAAAGTAACTAGTCAGCTATATAGAAGGGGTGCAAGGGTAGGATTACAAGGAGTAGTGTATAAAGGTGGACATGTATGATTAGGATAAATATCAGGAGTGGTATCTACAGGCAGTAGAGGAGGAGTCATATCGGTAGTCTGAAATTGTGTTTTCATGATGGAAAACATCAATGGTATTGAAGCTCAGATCATGTCATCCATCGTCACATGAATGTCAAAATCTTCAGATTAAAAAGATTTCATTTTTTTATAAACATGCTCTATTAATGATCATTCTGAATATAGAAACACTTTTTATACTGACACATTCGTTGGGTACCCACAAACACAACCTAGCTATTCCTTATTTCTTAATGTTGTAACTTAAATATCCATTCTACCCTCAGTAAAAAAGACCCCCTATGTGATATTCTCCACAAGAGAATACAGTTCGGAATATTTGAAAAAATATACAATGAATTCAAATATATAAATAGTTTATTCAACATAAATTAAAAAATATAATAATCATATTGTAATCCTCTCTTATACAACCCTCAAATCTTATTAAAAATATATTCCTTTTTTCTCATCCACGACCGCTTCAATTTTTTCATTTCTAGTGGGGAGATGTAGGGATTCCTTTTAAGAAGCTGTAAATTTTGCTCTTAGATTTTGTTGATTTTCTACTATCTTCTATTATTATAATAATGCATACCCTACCGAAGAATATGTTTTATTGTGTGTGTTTCTAAATTTAATCTCCTGATGATATCTCCTCGAATACTCAAAATTAACAATTAATATTAAATAAATCATTAACATGGTCATTCATATAAAAAAATCTAAAAAGGTAAAATTTCACTTGAAAAAAACTCTTCTTGTTATCTAATTTCAAAAAATGCTTCCCTGTATCTTAAACTATAAATGGATATATATCACATGGATTTTTATGTTGTCTATTCACAAATAAAGAACTATGATTTGACAGATGATTTAAAATCCATCTATCTCTTAGAATCTATGACAAACATTTACTTCTGACTCCTCTAATATTAGGTACATCAAATTCTATCTGATAATAAGGGAGTAAATAGATATTACTACTAAAATTTCAAGATAAGGAAAATAATAATAAACTAGCTAACCAAAATGGTATCCCTGAAGTATGAGAATGTCACTTTTTCAACACTTCACGAATAATCAAAAAAACATTAATTTTTATTTTAGCCTATACAGATTAAAATGAATTGAATTGTTTGAATTTGTACCACTTAGATTATCATTATCACCAAATTCTATTGGTAACCTCTATTACTGGCTATGAGAAACTAATATTTTTGGTAAATGTGTAGGGATACATTTAACAACACTCAATATCTAGTTTCCCCAGTGAAAGTAGATGTATCAGGTAACGGATAATGAGTATGATCGTTAATAAGAACTTGTTTACGTTCCTCCTCATAGGTATGAGTTTGATCATCTGCTGAAATATGTGGTGGATTCGAGTAATGAGCTATCATTACCCTACATATCAACGAAACTACAATTAGTAGAAAAATATACAAATCTATCTATTATATACGAAATTAAATAAAAAATTGACCATTATCAAATAAATTAATGTAAACTAAAAATAACACATTTTTATTCATATTATTTCTAGTTATCTAAAATTAAATAAAAAATATTAATGATAGATTAAATAACATAAATTAATGTATACAAATCCAAAATGGTGTTGAATAATAAAAAATATCCCATCGAATAAATCATTTTTATAACAAAGGGAATTTTCAATAATATAATCCTATATAATATTTTTTATATAGATTATGAAATTTGAAATAATTGGTTTTCTTAAAAATAAATTAATATTTTAGTTACCTAAGGGTAAACCTTAAAAATTAAACAAAACAAAACTCATATAAAAAATAATATCTTATTATTTATAATACATATTTTAATAAAGAAAAAAAATTAAAATTACTAAAAACTTATGAAATTTAAAAAAGTAATCTAGAAATAAACATAGATTACCTAAAATATTCGAAATGTATTAATGGATTTTTCCCCAAAATCTTTTGTTATAATGGTTTTATATGTAACAAGCCATGTCTATGATGTGCTAATAAAAATTATTTATTATTCATTTTCTCAAAGTAGAGATCTCACATAAATCAAAATCTTTAACAATTTTATCATCACCAACATAATATGTTTCGTGTAAAAAATTGACCACTTCATATCATATTTATTAAGAAAATATAAATTTGGTATTCAAGTGTTCCAATTCTAAAAGGATCAATAGTGTATTCCAATTTATTCAGATTAACTAGTATCATTCTAAATTCATCATTTTAGAAACTGTTGATATTGATAAACCATTTATAGTTAAAGAATGGAATTTCGAATTTAATGTAATCAACCTCCTAAATTTCTTCAATTACTCTATAAAATTTCATTGATGTGAATCTTGGGTTTTTTTCTATGGCACTCAAAAAATGCATTGCTTCTGCAAACACCAATACACTTCTATTATGAACCGCACTTCTATTGTCCTGATATTTCATATGAAATGTATATCTATTAATTTAATTCTAAAAACACATTATCAAATTTAAACTGGGACTATCCAATAACAATATCAATGTTTCTCATTCATCAGATTTACTAAGCATGACATCTTTAAACCCTGGAAAAAAAGTTTTTTGTGCTCATTCAAAATCAACATATCATTCTTATTTAGATAACATTGTTTCAAAACATTAATATTCAATTATATATATACATTTTTTCATCATATATATTATTAAATATATATTAATGTACTTACATTATCTGTTCACCTATCAATAATTTCATTTTCAATCCACTACTATAGTATATTCATTGTTTAGCGGTGGGTTTTTAGTGGCGGTTTACTAAACTGACACAAAAAAATTAACTTATTTAGTGGTGATTTTTTGTAAACATCCTCTATATTTTATTTTTATATTAAAAAAATAGTTTTCTTCTATGCCTTACCCTTCTACCTCTTCTCCTCCTGATCTCTCCTCACCCCCGACCTTGAACCCTAGCTTACTAGCTCTTCCAAGCCCTCCACCACACACAACATTCTCTCTCTAGCTCATCATCCCCTAGACCCCGAACACTAGAACCAAACCCATCACTGGTGCTCCAAAGCCACCCCCCCCCCCCCCCCCGACCCCAAACGGTAGTACCACCCCCTCATGGGAACTCTTGATCTCTCCATATCTTCACTTGACATTGAACCATAGCACCACCCCCTCATCGTCCCTCCCAAACCCCCCCACCCCCACCCTGAATTGTAGCACCACCCACCCCTCATCATCACTCCCAGACCCTTACTATCATTGTGGTCATAGACCCTAACCAGTATCCCCCACCCTTATCATCGCCCGAGTCATCATTCACACCGGATCCCTCTCCCTATTGTTTCCTTCACTCGGACCCATTCCAGGGGTAAGGTTATATAGCTTTTTGTTTTTATTTTTATCAAGAATTTAACATTGTGGTAGGTGTTTTTGTACATTTACAAGAATTAGTATATTCTTATATTTTTAATGATGAAAATATTTTTTTATTGTGTATCCTAATGATGAATGTAGAAAATTATCTCATTCTATTCTTTATAAACTATATTCTTATTGAAAATACATAACAATATTGGTGCCTTCATTTATAATGGAAGAGTTTGTTTGGAATAAATTTTTAATAAAAATTATAATGGAGAATAATATTACCACAGTTGAATCTAAATAAGAGATTAAATAATGAAATAATGATGAAAATAATCAAATGTATGATTAGATTATTATGCATATTCAATTTAGTATTGGTAAATTAGTTACAGAAAAAATTGAATTTCATCAATTTATACATGATCAATTCCAAAAAACTAAGGAAAAATAAACTCATGAGATTTGAGATATGGAAGTGAAAATGATTGAGAAGATCAATGAGTTGTAGTTTCATGTGGATTAATGTTTAGAATCTAAAAAAAGTAAAATAGTTTTGGTATGTTTATATGGTGATATAAATATAGATATATATATTACAAAATCAGATTTCCCTTTACAAACTATGTATTATTAGTCGATGGAATGGTAAGTGTATTAAAATCTATATAATTTCCTTCATTTATTTTAGAATATCCTTTATGTAGGTTTAATATATTATAATAATCTTGATTAATCCCATTCTTAAAGATATAAAATTAATTTTAACATATATTTTTTAATAAAATTTCTCTCTTTTAGTTTTCAACATGGTAGAGTTTGTTAGTGTTAGTTTTTATTTATATGGATAAATTTAGTGATTTTTGTAATTTTTTTATTTTTATGTTTGTTTTTTTGTTTTTTAATATTAAAAATACCTTAATTATTTTAATTAAATAATTATAATTTCTCATAGAACTATTTTATCATAAAATCTTATATTGTTATCTCAATGTTATATGTACCTCACTTTGTTAAATAGATAATTTCAATTTCTCACCCATTTTTCAAATTACATTGTGCTCATTATTTAAGTATTCATTGTTTATAATGTTTTAATAATGAATTCTGAATTCACATTATTTTTGTTTTGGGTTTTCTATGTTTTTTTAAATTTTTAAAATTTTGTATAAATGCTGTTTTTGAATTTTTATCAGATGATTATATAGAATATTGTATGATATGTATTCAGATAGTATTCATGGTGAAAAAAAATATAATTCATGATTGAACCTAATATATTCATGATTATAGAAACATATATGATATTTATTCATGTTTGTCTAATTGTAGGGTTTGTAAATTGTGTTAGGGATTTATAAGGTGATAAAAATTATAAAGAAAAGGGATATAGATTTTACATGATTTTGTTAAATTGAACTATTTTCATTATAGAATCCATAAATGGGTTTGTATTGGTTGCACAATCATTGCACGTTCTACAAAATAAAAATATAGTAATTTGTGTTTATTCCTTAAAATTTAGTAACAAATGGTCACAATATTACTTGAGTAGAAAAATTATGTGTTTTAATATTTTCTAATGTTGTGTAGCCACATTTTGATATATATGGATAAAATATTGATCAGAAGACCGAGGAAAACACCTCAGTATGGTAAGGGTTTAGAGGAGTTTTAGATTTTTTTTTGGATTTCCAATCAATCGGTTGATGGGAGATTAATATTTCCATGTCCAAAAAGTAAATTTAGAAGATAGTGGAAGAGAGATGAAGTTTATGAACACTTGATATTGAACCAATTTCCTTATAAATTTTTTTTTGATTTGGCATAGATAATGGAATATTAAAGAATATTTGATCACTGATGTCAATTGAAATAATGAGCTCCCAATTTCATCAACAATAGAAAATGAAATGAAAAACCTTATAAACGATGAATTCAGCATTTCATGATACCAACAAAAACATAAAAACATACCAGAACAACCACATGAGGGTTCTATAAAGAGAAAAATTATATGTGAAATATTTGAGACTTTATGACAACCAGATTAGAATTGTATCATATCATTGGATCATTTTCTTGAATCTATTGAGAATAAAGTAAGATAAAACATCACTGATCAGAAAAATGTTTTTCATGCTTTGGTTTAATATAGAAATCCAGAGTTTTATATTAGATGTTTGAAATATTCAAAATATTCCTTTCTACTGATGTTCTACCATATCAAATGCATATGAATAATTACAAATAATGTGATGTCCATGATATTGTAATTGTTTCATGATGAATTTATTGAAAAAAATATCCCTTTTACTTTTTATGATATGAAAAAAAATTAAAAAATGTGTCTAAATTATACAAAATTACATGTCTGTCCCAAATATTGTCTGATTTATTGTGGAGAGGATTCATGGTGAAAATATTGGAAAACAATTAGTCTTCTAAATAGTATTCAATGGATGATGTTGTAAGTCTGGATCAAATACTACTATGAATAAGAAGAAAATAAATACACCTATAATGATTTTTCATTAATTTATATTAAAGACCCTATTTCTGAGATTATTCATTTCATCGAACATGGTCGGTCACATTACATGTCATTCTATAGATAATAACAATGATGGGTTAATGCGACTTCTAAGAGATTAAAAATCATGGAATACATTAGATTAATTACATCTATATTTCTCATCTGATCCTAGGATATTTTAATTGGGATTGGGTTACCACAGATTCAATCCATTTGGGAATTTTTCTACAAGTTATAATATTTCATCGGTTGTTTTGATTTCTTACAATTGGACTCCCTATATGTGTATGCAATATATGTATTTTATCTTTTCAATGATAATTCCTGAAAAAGTATTCCTGGAAATTATATTAATGTTTACGTGCATCCTCTAATTAAAGAATTTCATGAGTTATGGAGCAATGATATTGAGACATATGATGTATCTTATATAACAATGTTTAAAATTCAAGATTTTATAATATGGGCCATTGGTGACTTTCCTGAACATGGAAATTTATATAGTTAAAATACTTACACAGGTTTGAAATGTCCTGATTGTTACATTGATTTTGATCCCTAATTCCTACCTTAGAGTAGAAAGTGGTGCTTCTTGTGTCATCTCATATTTCTCATTGCATCTCGTAGATTTATGTTGAAGAAGTAAAAAATAAATGTTTCTATTGATCATAGACCACCTACAATGTTTTTCATAGGTTGTGAAATATTCTTGAAAATAAGAAATGTTGACATAGAATTTGGGAAGGGGAATCACTTGAATTATAGTGGAAAACAAGTTCATAGTGAATCATCAAGTGAAGTCGGAATGTAACAATAGAATAAGAAAAGTATATTCTTCGAACATCCATATTAGAAATTGAATTAGTTGTGGCAGAATATGGATGTAATATATATTAAGAATAATTTTTGTGACAATTTGAAGTTCTCATTACTTAATAAGAATGAAAAAAATAAGGACTATGTCAATGCATTGAAATACAATCAAATAATGAACATTAAGCGAGATCTCTCGCCACATGAGAATAGAAAGTATAATCTAGTTATTTTTTCTATGGAAAATAGGGATGCAGATACATTATTGAAATTTTAAAGAATGTGATGTTATGTTATGGGTATTCAAGTAACAACTCATTGTTTGTTTTCTTAAAGAATCATAGGTTAAATGGATTGAAAATTCATGATTCACATATTCTTTATAGTAGTTAATGCCATTGGCATTGCATACATTATTGATTAGAAAGAAAATTACTATTGTACTCCAATATTGAACATTATTCATATAACAATGTGAGAAAACTCTTCAACCATTTGATCATTACATCCTTCATGAGATATTTTTATTGACAATGTGAAATAAAGATGATCTTTCCCCCATTATTTTTTACATTCATGATGCATTTAATTGTGCATTTAGTCGAGGAAAATAAATTATGAGGCCCATACATTATAAATGGATGTATCAAATTTAGAAACACTTTATTCATATTCTTTTCATTTAGGTAAACAATTCCTTCCACTTTATTAAATAAACAATTATTTTTTCCACAAATATCTTGGGCATTTAAAATCTTTCGTGAAGAAAAATGCTCAACTTAAAGGCTCTAGTTTTGAAGGATATTTGGAGTAAGAAGGTCTTGCCTTTTATTCTAGATACTTGGATGATATTGAGACAAGATTCAATCAAGCTAGATGTGTTGATGACAAATCGACTCATTCTCACCAACATGTGAACTCAAAAATCATTCATGTTATTGGTCGATCAGTTGGGATGCGCTCAAATGTTACATTGATAAAAATGGAATTATTATAATTCCATTGATACATGTTGTTGAATAATGAAAATTCATATCCATTTATTGAATATTTGATGACAAAAAAATAGATGAATGATGGGTCAAACACAAAATATGAAATATAAAACGAAATCCATTAATAAATATCTTCTAGAATAGTTTTCACGAGGTGTATGTTTATAAAAATTGAAATCAATACAGATATTAGGCTGAAACATATATTTTGAAAATATAATAATTTATATTACCTTTTTTAGATTGCAAAAACTGATAGTAAAGCTAAGTTGTCATAATATTTGAAGTATCTTGCTTGAAGTCCTCTAAAACTGTATAGAAATTTTGATGCTTACAATGTGAATGGATTTAAATTTCATACTGTTGACCAAGAAGAGGGTTTGAAAATATAGAATAGTGGTATATTTATATTTCATGAAATGGGATACTTTAGAAATTTGACTGATATTTTCAAATTAAACTACCAAGATCAATTTTCAACTGTATTATTCCAATGTAATTAAGTGGATAATATCCAGAGTGATAAAAGGTGTTCATTGAAATTAACTTATGTGAACATCTCTCAATTGATTGATTTTAGTGACCTTGAATTACATCATCTTTATATCCTATCATCATAAGATAAAATGGTATAATATATGGGTGATGTTTTTGATGAAGGGTGGAGTGTAGTTTCTCATATAAAACAAAGAGACTTGTATGATATGGTTTATTAAGTGGAATATTTGACATCTCCTTTGAATCCCATCAACATCTAAAAGTGATCCTATTTTTCCATCATGATTTTGGAAATATTAGTTTTTCTAGCTGGATCTAGTAAATGAAGTATTTATGGTGTAGGAAATGACATGACTAAACTAGAAAATGATTATATATGCAGTCATCCATTCATTTTTCCACCACATGTGTCATTTGTACAAACATTCATTATCATAGTTAGGTATATTTTGTTTGTTAGTACTATGAATATATTATCATTTCAAAAAAGTTCTCCATGATTTTTTTTTAATATTTTTTCTAGAGGTATTTTTTTTGATTAGTTTACTTGAATTCTAATGAGGAAGTGTTGTACTGATGTCAGTCAACTCGTCGTTGATGTTCCCTCAACCATATCAAAAGATGATGATCCAACAGTCTCCCTCCCTGTAGAATATAAGACACCCTTCGTTTTCCCCCTATACCATCTTTCACACACTCAATCAGTGTCTGATCAACATCTCATCTGACACCTCACCATTCCTAAGCCTCAGTTGTAAGGGAGCAGGTCACCACTCATTGTTCTTCATGAGGATATTAGATAGTGAAAGTTATAGGTAAATATTTTAATATGAATAATGTTATTTAACATTTTTTTATAGTACTAAATATTTTTTCAGAAAAGATAGAAATAATGATTCTATATAGTGAAATATGATAAGTTTAGATGCCTAGAATGTTAATGGGATGAAGAGAGTATTTTCACTCTACTGATATACAGTCCCTATGAATGACGTCGTGAGATTATTTGTCCAGATTCTAGACTAACTAGTGGTGGAGTCGGTTACCCTTCCTATTATGTATGTTGATTAGTGGAATATTCCTCCATGATAAAAAATGAATTTTTTGATTCATAGATAATGGTTATTTTAATACAATATAGAGTAATTTAATGTCATTATGTTTTTAAATTCAAATATTCTCTAAATGAATCTCATTGTGTATATTTTTTCCTACATTCTTGCAGTAGATATTATAGCACCAAACTAGACATTGAAAATTTTGTGTAAGAAATTGAAGGATTTTAAGGGGATATTATGGAATGAATTAAATGATACCTATTTGAGAACCTCAAAACTATATGATAAGTTACCCAATGGGATACCTAGAGAGAAATGGAATTTTTTTATTGTTTTTCATTGTCATGAGAAGAATGTTGTATTAAAATATATATTATTAGACTAATATAATTTTACATTTATACAGGAATATGATAAGGATATGATATTTAATACATTGCTATTAAATTAAATGTTATTTATTTCAGGATTTTCAACGAAGAATGCTTTGATTTGAGCTAAGAACATCTTCCCTCACACTGTTGGGTCAAAGGGTTTTTATAGAAACCGATCAACTCTAGTAATCAATTAATTATTTAAAATATATATATCATAGTATTATCTATTCCATATATTAAATTTTTTATTTATCTTTGTTTAATGTAGGAAGAAAATTTTGGCCACCAAGTCTCTTGAATAGAGATGTGGTTGGATGTTAATAAAATATATGACGTGATTTATGTTAATGAGCCTACCAAATAAGTTAGGTTATGAAATCATTTTTCATTATAATAACCTATTATCAGTTGTCAATATGTTAATATATTTTCCATTCAAATATGAATCATATTTTATTTATAGGTAAAAATTAAACAACTATGGGAAACTAATCCTATAGATTCCTTCTCAGTCTCCTAGGATGACCTAGTTGGTATTGTCCTTGGGAAGGAGAATACTATTCAAGTGTGTGGGATGGGTTTTGGTTCATTACCATCAAATGTATTTAGTAGGAAATCAACAATTACAGCTACATCTACTCCTGGTTAGATTCAATCCCTATCCCGATATTCTCAGAGAATGTTCGTTTCTATAAAAAACACAATTCAGGTATAGCTTGCTGAAATACCTGTATTACAGAAAGTGTTGGTTTATTTATATCAGAAGAAGACCGGATCTATCCCTTGATATATTTCAATGATGAATAGTGTTGAGTCGGTAAATCAAACAACATCAAAATATTTTAGTTCGAAAATTTTATTGGTTTTAACTTCAAAGATAAATATACAACACTGTTTAATTTTCAATAAATTTTCTTATAGGAGATGGTAGCATGAAGTAGTGGTGGGGATAGAAAGGGTGATGGGTAGAGCTCATCATCGGGTAGTTATTAGTGGTCTCTTTGATTTCTTCGACCAATATATAAAGGTAGGGTTTGTTCATGTATCATTTTTGGTACAAAGTATTCAACTGACATTTTCATGATTTCCCATGATTACAGTCTGAGAAACAGTTTATATCGTGTTTTTGGTATAATTATATGGTGTAATATTATTGTTTGTTTAAATTAATATACATTTTTATATTTGATTACTTTCCTTCATTAATATTTAAAGGGACTATGTAGATGAATATGGTCTAATAAAACAATAGTGTAGTATAAAGGATTGTTTTGGGTTTCTTAAGAAGAGAATAAGTTCTCTTTATCAGTATATGTAATTATATTTTTCTGATGACCACATAACACTGGTTAGAGAGTATTGCGTAAGTTGAAAATAGATGTCAGGTCGTTTCTATATATGAGACTTTATGTGGATATCCTTGTTTGTTTATCCTAAGGCTTATGTGATATGTATGGGAGGATTAAGAATAGTGAAAAAAATGGGTGATATGACCATATGGATCAGGATTCAGGAGAAACACCCTCATAAGTGTGGGTAGAGGCTTAATGGGAATAATGAGTTGGAAGAGTCCTATGGGATGAGATGATGGGAAATAGATAATGGCTCTAAATGTGTGGAAGGAATAAATATCTTCCTTAAGATATGGAAAACTGAACCTAGGTGAATGTTATAGGAGTTTTTCGATACATTGGATCATGTTTCCAAGGGTCATAGAGCCTGATAGGTTGAGATAATACTTGGGTATTAGAAATAAGAGATATAAGGGATTTTGTATAGTTCAACAATGAAATAACATTTAGGTTAATGGATTTTGTGTGTAATGGTGTGAAAGATAGGTGACATGTATGAGATCATATTAATGGGAACGTATCTGTATGGGTATGATGGATCTAGTCAGCTCCCCGATAGGAAATACATTATTTGAGATGAGAGGATGGGTCTCAAGTGACTAGAAACATGATATTTTTTAGTGATATTTGTGATTGGATTCATATTATATTTTTATTTTGTTTGTGTGATTTTGTGTGGTTATGATAGGAGATTGACCTGGTTGGTGAGAGGATCCTGAATCCAAGACTCACTATGAGAGAGTTGAATCTACCTAAACTACCATGGGTGAGATGGATTCCTTATGATCATGAAGTATAACATTCCCCTAAGTAGTCTTGTGCTGGGAAATTGGATCTTTCCTTGAGTAATATTGGGTAGGGAGAGTGGACCATTCTGAGTGAGTGGGTTGGGTATTGTTATAAGTAGATTCATGGATGATGGAAACTACCTTGATTGATGTGGTAGTGGGTTTGGATTCAGGTGTAAGATTTTTACATGATTTTTTTGGTACTGAGTCAAATACAAAGATGATTTCCACCCTCAGTCTTTAGGTATGCAATGGTTTACGACTTTCAATGCAAGAGTTAAGGTTATAATGAGATATTGGTATGAAATCAATGTACGTATTATATGTTATAATAGTTTCCCACTTAGTACATAATGACCTAATTAAAATAGTGTCATGGTATCCATGTTAGAAAATTCAATTCAGGAACTTTTGTGATATGTTTATTTTTACCTTGTTCATACATGTATATGATGGTGTATACAAAAGAAACTTTTTGAGTCCCTACATAGATGTTCCCACAAACCCTGTATAGGTACCCTGGTGTGTATACATACCTTATTTTTATTTTTTCCATTCAGATCATATGATGTGTATTTAATAGGAATAGATCATCTTGATGGGTAGTTAGAGGTATGGTAATGTGACATAGAGATTTAATTTTGTCTAATGTGTGTATTTTTTTTTATCTTTTTGTTTTATTTTTTATAGCATCTGGATAGTTGGTAACCTATAAATGTTGTGTATAACTATGTATCTACATGTTTTGTTTCATTTGTTATGTAATTATGTTATTAATTTATGTGTACTATAATAATAAGATATTTATATTTCCATATAAATATATGGTGGAATGTTCTGGTTCTTGTAAAATGGGAAGGTGTAATAATTATCTATGCTTTTTTATGGAATGTTTTGTCCATTGTTTTCTACTAGGGTTTTTCTTGGGCCACAGATTCTGTAGTTAATTTTTTGGTAAAACATAATATAGGAGTGGTTTAAACCTATATGAAATATGCAATTTTCTTCATGGAGGTGAAAACAATCACTAAATCCTCATCATTTTTTTGTCTGTAAAACCACTGCTAAAATGAAGAAAATAGTCGCCAAATATACATTCAACAACGCATTCTAGGAACCACTTCTAGATGGAATGAACCATTGTAGGTTGGATGGCAGAACCAACCTAATATATGGTTTAAACAACCACAAAAAAATAAGTGTCACAAAAAGGTGATTTTCCTAGAGTACCTTAATCCCATTTCTTGGATAACTAACTTGTTAATAGAGAGATGTAGGCAAGGTGATGTTCTCCATTGTAAAAAAATTGCCTGTTCAAAACTATTCAACCTCCTCGAAAATATACTTCTCAAAAATGTGTTCTTTACGTCAATATAGATTCTTGAACTACACCACTAGTATCTTTATATACCTTTCAAAAGGATATATCAAATATAGATATAAATTTCGGAAATAATTTGTTTCTTACACCAAGTGAACCATTAAATGCACAATGAAATGGAAAAAAATATCAATTAAAAACATTTATAATTGAAAAATTATAGAAACTACTTATTTACTGAATGTTTTTAAAGAATTTATGTCAATATCCTTATTAAAAATTGCTTTTTATATATAACACACCTTTATGATAGTCACTGTGACACTGGTGGGAAATATTCCACATAATACAATGAGAAGGAGCTGTTGTATCTTAACATGACAATCATGATATTTCATACTCATAAACTTCAAATCCATTAATGAAAAAAAATTATATTTTAAGAATAACCATGTGGCACTTTGATATCATGAATAAATTGGAAAAAATAATATTTCAACCCTCTTGAATAAGGTAATACATGCCCGGGGAATTATTTTTCTCCTTTAATCAGTAGTCAGATCCAACTACAATTGGATTCCCATTGAGAGGAAGTCCAATCATTCCTTTAACCCATATTTATTCTTTCATTTAATATCCAATAATGTTCAAATAAAGATATCACAAATATTCTTCTCCAGATGAAAGACATCAATATTATATTTTACCTCATGATTTCTCCATTATAGTAGCTCATAAAATATTTTATATTTCTTCCAAATATTTATATCATTACAATATTTTTGTGTCTTTCTAAATTTCAGAAAAAAATTTTTAACCCACTCAAAATATTGATCAGTGGATAATGTTTTTGGAGAAATATAAAATTCATGTGAACCATTGAAATCTTTTTATAATCTTTTATATGAGTGGTCCATTTTCAAAAACATTGGATGACCCATGTATACTATTTTTATCTCATGGTTTAGTTGATAACATGATCTCTTTTGTTCAGAAATTATAAAAACAATTCACCTTAACATTGTATCTATAAAAATTTTCATATTCTAGGAACTCATTTATTGTGAACATAATCATTTCATGAAGTTAAAAATATTCCATTTAATAAGAATCATGCAGCCTTATACATTCCTCCCATCAGTGTTTCAAATCATAAATTAATGGTGATAAGAAAACTTCAATATCATTTCCAACCTATTTTGATCCCGATATCATTAATCTTCCCATGAGATATTTTTTCAGCATACAAAATTTATGAGAAAAGAAATAATTTTCCAGTAAAATAAGACTTGAATTATGTGTTCTATTAAGGCTTCTATATGGATTCATTGTATTTTTTCATATTCTAAGTTGGATATTTCTAACTTCATTTCGGAATAAAGGAAAGTAGCGATAAATTTTATTCCACTATGGACAATCAGTTAAATGTCATGACTTTCCATCACAGATCCTTTCATCAGAATTCCATCTTAACCACTTTTTAATTTTTTTGAATTAAAAAATAAACATTTCAAATGAGGAATTATTGGAAGATAATTAAGTTCTTTCACAATAGTTTCTGTAACTCCAAAATTTGCATGTTATTTTTTTCAACTTATACCATGACGTCCCATCTTTAGGACTCTGTGAAATAAATTTTGATTCCTTCCTATATAGAACGCACTCTTTTGGGTAGGAATAGTTTTTTTTACCATAATCATATCAGTCATAGTATTTTCTTCACATTATATTGTGAATCAAGATGGACATTGTTTTTAAGAAGTATATATTTTCAAAATTATAGAAACTCTGTAAAGATATTGTCACTCCATAAATGTTTTTCCTTTACGATAATGAATCTTAACACTATCTAAAAAATTGTAAATTCCATAAAACCAAAATACAATGGTTTTTCAGCATCCTCATAAAGAATATCAATTGGATATTCTTTCTCAATTTCTTCTTCTTTAATATCATGAATCGTTTCTTTAATTTGATTAAACTTATCATCAAGCAAAGCATCATTATCAAGAGATCTAAAATTCTACCCATTTTCGAAATACAACCCCAAGTGTTGTAACACCGATTAAACCTTGAAAAATAAAATTATATTAGATATCTCCTCTTTTCAACTTCATCATGTTTAAACATTTTAGGAAAGGACATGAAAACAAGTTTTTGTTTGGAACATTATGTTAAGTAAATTCCAAAAAAGGAATCAACACACTCCTCACATCCATTTCTAATTCAAATTGTCCTAATCTAACTTTGAATCATTATTATATATAAGAAATATCAAAAATAAATATCTTGTAGAAATAATATAGTGGTGATAAAAGTTTTAATAAATTATTCATGCCATACCTAGATTAAATTTATATCAAATATATCATAATAGATAAGTAACAAACCACATAATTCTTCTTAAAATTTATATATATTAGAATTTTATAATTACAAATTCTATAAAATAATGGAATAAAAGTTTAAATATAATTGATAAATCAAAATTCATCTACCTTTACATATTTAATCACAAATTCCACTACATGTTATTTGTATTAAAAGAAAATACATTAACATAAAATTCTTTTTAAAACAATATGTCACCATAGTTTTTCAAAAGTAATTTATTTTAAATATAAAATCATTTCACATTATAATATAATTAAAAAACACTCAATTTTTTACATTAGAAAAAGGGTAACTATTTAAAAATATCCATAACATTTAAAATAATGAACACATATTTAAATCGAATGTTTAATTAATTATTTCTTTAAATTTAATAAATCATAATTCCCATGCAAAACCATTTTCTACAAAAAAAAAATCAAATCATCGTGGAAAGAAATAAATGTTTATCCATTATTGTGAATAATTATAAAAACACAGGTATATCTTTCTTAGTGTAACAAATCGTTATATTTTATATTATAAAATATTGAATAAACAACATGTAGGATTATTTTTAATAAGAAAACGAATAGATAGAGGGTAAAAATATGAATAATAAAAACTATATAATTATTCTATAATAAAAAAATAAATAGGATATAAACCAATAATCACAACATTTACAAATATCAAAGTGACATTAATTAATTATATGACATATATTATGGTTTTCTAGAATATTATCATTACATTATCAGTTTTTATTTAATAAATCATGGGAATTCATGTATAATAGTAATTATACAAAATGAATGAAGAGAATATATTTTCTCACTAAATATATCATTATATACTACGTCAGTATATAATACATCATAAATCCTTGCATTTCTATAATACTTTGTTGAGTAAAATTATCCATTCTATATGTAACATATAAATTAAAATAACTACAAGAGTACATTTGCTACCATGTTGTCAATGGTTATATGAGTAATCCAATAAAAAGAATCAGTAATATTTTTTAACAATAGAAATTCAATGCTAAAATTAATATAATTTTCTAAGTTCTTTAAAAGAATTTACATTAAACTAAACCAAAAACAAATTTTTCTATATGCACGTGATATTTAATACTATATCGTAGTTCAATGAAAAACCCCCAGAATGATTAGATTAATTAAATTAATGTATAAATTAAATACCTTCCTATACTTCTTTCAAATTTTAATTTTCTCGTTATTACTATTTAATGAAATAATTAATGAACTTGTTATAGTAATAACCCAAAAAATAACCATAATGGTTCATACCACCAACTATTTGCATATAATTTCATTAAAAATCCAAATTATAATTTGGGAGGCAATAAAATCCAATAAAATTTGTAGAAAAGATAACCCAATAAACCATTTGTCAAAAATTAATAACAATAAAATATAAGAAACCTTTGGTGGATAACAAAGAAATATTGCTAACACCATTATCGTCAAAAGTAATGATTTAATCCATTGCGTAATATTCAACTTCCATTTTAAGATTTAGAAACAGATTTTCTAATCATAGCATATTAATTTCACTTCAAAACAATGGTTGTGTGAGATTTGAATAAACAGAATTGAAAAAAAAGAGTTAAGGTGTCTGCGCCCGAGGATCGATGTATGAGGCTTACTTGACAGTTGAGATACGAGATGATCTAATTAGAAACAATGTGTCAAATGAAACCTGACGATGTATAAAGTTTCAAAACTAAGATTTGATGAAACTGGATCAAATATACAAGGGCGGGGCTTCCATGTGAGAGAGATAAGTTTTCTTTTGTGTTATTGAATATCACTGAAATGATTCAAAATGGAAATAAAAAAAATTAAATTTTATATCACATCATTTATATTATAACTAACGTGAAAATGATATTTTTATTGTCTAATCACTTCACTTATATTGAATCATAATTGAAAATTTGATTCATCACATCGGTTAAAATATAACCGATGTCAAAAACTACTTTATCATATCGATTATTATATACATTATGATATAATGTGGGATACTAGTTTTTTCTTGTCGGTTATATAATAACCGATGTGATAACAAAATATTCATAGATTTTGTACATCGGTTATGGATAGCTGATATGAAAAAAGATGACACAATAAATACATTTTATAATAGTGACCCCCAAATGTGGCATTAAATTCTCACTAGGATAATAGGTGATATCACCCTTATGACCTATAGTACATGTGAGATAGTCTGCAACCTTTTTGAGTTCATGAAAAATATTTTGGAGCTCCATTTGTTTGTACATAATACCCCTACAGATTCTAACTATATAAGAAATATACCATGGAACTTCATGAGTAGTCTTCATGGAATTGCATAGAATCAATGAATATAGATCCACCACCATTAAACTCACATTCATTTTTCTGTATAGAAGGAGGCCAATTAGAATTTACATGTCTTCTTCATTAAGACAGTACTTGTATAAAAATATTCAAAGTACACAAAAATAACATTTCCCCTTTAATCATGGACTATACTTCCACCTAGCATGAATCCCATGGTAAAAGAGCCATATATTTTATGTTTGTTACCTGAACAGTGAGGAATCCAACATACTCAGTGCCATTGAGAAATTCCACAAAATGGGTGGGAAGAAGAAATTTCTACCTATATTGGATTGAAGGTGGGAGTGTCTTTCCAATTCGTGATAAGACTCATCATGTCCATTAAGAGATATTTTATTCTTCTCACCATTGTCTTACCAAAGAAGACAGCTCCTTCAAAACATATATTATTCCTTTCTTTACATATACATCAGCACCCTACAATAAATACTACAGATCTTGCCTTCCTCTCATGGATGACATGTTCTACTACTTGGAATTAGAAGTAAGTAAAAGGTATACCCTTAAGCATATGCGACTGGATACCTATAAAATCAACAAAAAAACCTCCAAACTATACGGGCCCAATCTCCCTCAAAAAACAAATGTCTTGATATTTAATCCCGTAATTATTTTTAACACATACTCCTAGACTCTAGTCTAATGTTAGTTCAATTAATACATTCATTGGTGGGTAGTTCTCTATTTCTTATCTTCTATAAAACAAAATTATACTTTTGGTAACCTCCTTATACCAGATATGGTCACCCCATGTATCATATTTTCTTAAATATGTCATCACCCTAAGAAAATCCTTCACTAAGAAGGCACCCGAAAAATAATAAGTAAAAACACACTTATCTGGACCATTATAAACACCAATGAGGTTGAATATCTCACAATATATTTTTTCTGAATCTCTTAAATAATGCTCGAGTGTTTTCTTTCCTGCCTGATAGTAATATCTATTGTCGGACACCCTGGGAAACCCTTCTCTAAAGCGGCCCAGTTATGGTGCAAAAATGATATATACCTCCTCCCATATATCCATTAAACATGTAACTTAATTTTATTGTAATGAGGTTGAATCATGGGCTAGATGGATCCTCCCACTGCATCCTCCTCCCCCAGAATGTATATCCCTATATCTATTCCCCATAGGGTTCTTTCCTCAACCACCTCCCATGAGATATCTTCATGCATACCATGCGGGGTGTCCAAGATATTGGGCACATGTATACCTCCCTCTTATGTTGATATTTAAATTATCCACCAAGATTCTCAATGATGCTTCTCATCTGCATTCGCATCCCAGATAAAAGATACTAGTGTCTTATCGATACTAGAGATGTCTGCATTCAGTACTCTAATCATAGATAGTGCATGAATCAGTTTTGATGCGAGTAAACAGTCAACCAGAGTTATCATCCCACTGAATGATAAATATCCATTCTTCCATTTCATTATATGACCTGTAATCCATCCATAATATGATCAATGTTCTTTATATGAAACCTAAATGATGAAATACTAACCACCAAATAGTCCATGGGGAAAATCATTCATTAGACACCCATAATGCAGCACAGTGCACTAATACTAAAGTATGGACATCTTATTGATATTTAGAGGTTTCTATTCATTCATTATAATACATCACCACTCCATTTCAAATAATTTTAAATAACCTGGTTCATACCAAGAACTAACCTCTTGCTAGCATTCTTGAATACAATTGTATCATTCAGCAACATTATATGGGAGATACATATGAGAGAGAACCCTGAAACATTTGGGGAGAGTAATAACATTCAAGATACTCAAATTTATGTTGTTTCCAAATAAATATTGACAAATATTAATTATAGTTAGAGAGATGGGATCCATTTTCCACAACCCATGTGTTTCTTTAAAAAAATCCATAATTTTTCCCCAAAAAACAGATTGCCAACAATATAGAATCCAAGCATCATAAAATGATATCAACAACCCATGAGAAAAAACCCATCTTCTTCAGACAATGATGATAAAATTCCACTCAATTCTATCATATTAGTTTTCCATGTCTATATTAATTACTATGTTTGATCCATAGAACTTTTTGTTGTTGGTGTTAATCAATTCATGTGTAATTGAAATTGCTCCTTGTATAATCATCCTTTTCAAAAACCCATATTGTTTTTCTCATATACATCAAGGAAGATGTTTTGATATCCTATGATTGATTACCCTAGAAATCATGTAAATGGGAATTTATACATGATAATGGGTTTATAGTGCATGAGAGAGTAGGATTCCTTCATCTTTTAAATGAATAATAGGGAAGTGGTATAAGAAACATGAGGCAAGATTCCACCCTAGAATAAATAATGAATATAACTCACTATATAATTATCCAACACATCCCAACAGTCTCCATAGAAGGCACCAGGGGTTTCGCCTGGCCCTGGTGCACTCTCTGAGTTGAGACCCCCCATCACCTTGTTAACTTCCTCCTGTAGGGGCACTACTTCTAAGAGTTCATTGATATTACTACAAGCCGATGATGGAACCACATCAAGGAGGCCAGTATATCACCTTGATAACTCTCACTCATGTGAGTATTGGGAAAATCCTTTAAATATTTAAAATATGATTCCTCTATACCCTTTATGACATCTCAAACATCGATATCATTAGCATCCTCTATTAAGATATTATAAATATTTATATATCATTTATTCAATACACAAGAATTTAAGAAATAAATATTTATAGCACCCTCATGAATACAATAAATTCATGACTGTTGAGGAACCATTCAATAATTACTCTGAATCATATCTTCCATGATTTCCTTATCGGTTCATTGATTGCTGAATACTATGTCATTCCAATAATTCTTGAGGCAATGTTCCATCTGCTCAATTTCCATCATAACTACATCCGTAACATGGAATCATGGAGGACGGTTCATGGTCCATGAGAAGAGGTCACATATGAGTCTTCTATGCTTACTATGAACTATTATTCATGAATTCCCCAGTTTCATCTTGTTCCATGAGTCAATTTCCACTTGATGATATCCTGGAATTTCATTCCACGACTATGAAAAGTTAAAACATCATCCTCTATCATGCCTAGGGGATAGGGAAACAATGAGAGGAGAATGATTATAAATTCTACATACAAGATAGGTAACCTTATAATTCGTGAAGGCTTTAATGTCATTATTGTGGCCTAGAAACATATCAAGGTGGCACCATGTGTTATGAACCCCTTTTTGGTTATTGCACGTTGTAAACAGATCTCTGTAATAGCCCATATATTTGATGTCACTTCAATCCATGCACTACACAAACTCTCCATTGGACTTCTGTGGAAACTCATATCTCCATTTATTTTCCTTAGGTTTGAATACTATATTGAAATCACCATCTGCAATTCGTGGAAGAGTCTTGGATCTAAGGATTCTAGATCTTTTCACAAAAAAAATTCTAATCTGAAAATTATAGTTTCCTTATACAATTTTAATGTAAAATATATGACTCACTAAATATATATTCTATGTGACTATCTACTCAAATTAATTAACTAGATCAAAAGAGATTTTATGTTTCAAAAAGATTCAAATAAGCATATTGTATGGATTATCAAGTATGCATGCACTCATTCTAATCCATTTTTTATACTAAAAGTTTTTATTTGAACTTTTTTTGGCTCTAGGATTTCAAAAAGAGACCAAATTACTCTGGAATTTTATACCTATGAATTCTATTCTTATGAAATCTCCAAAACCTCAGGAATTTCATATTAGGAAGGATATAATAGAATAAAACACTATTTGGACTTGGCCCCAGGGAACATGGAACCTTTAATCTAAGGATAATGACGATTTAATCTATTCCTAGACTGAGATGTAGAACACACCCCAGTAGAAATAGGAAAGATAATATTGTACTAGAGGATGTATAATACCGACTCAGGATTTTGACACCCAGCATATTTGAAAATCCTTCCATGGAAAAACGTGATGGAATAAACATGAATATATAACTAGAATGTGTACCTGTTGGATCCAGGTCAAAGGAATTTTTAGACTGAAGAGATACCCTGTGAGAGGGATGGGCTGAAAAATGTCATGAGGGTGTATATGGATCCAAAAAAAGTAGTGAAAACTCAAGGAGGGTCATATATGAAGATCTCACCCGATTAGATGGTCCTGGTTCACGAAGAGTAATGTCTTGAGAAGATAAGAAGTAAGAAAGACCATTTCCTAGGCCTCTGTCACGAAGTAAGATAGGCACAACCCAGAGAATCCCTAAACTATGAGAGAAATTTATTGGCACTATATATGGAACTAGAGATATGTATGAAGAATCACGATAACCATAGGGAATATAAAGTGAAACACGTTCCACCTAGGATTCCTTGTAATAAGATTCTGTACATTTCGAAACCACATAGCCATTAATATTCCCTCGAACCTTGAGAGAGGCAACCTAAGGTCCAATAGAGAAGGGGTATTGTTTTAGGGTCCCTATGACCTCCTCCTAAATGCACCATGGTTGTGTCTACTACAAGATAGTAATGAAGTGTCCTTAACGTTTGAAAAAATAATAGAATCAGAGAGGTTAGTGGAAATACAAAGCATTAATTCATTCAATGAAATCCTAAACATGATGTAAAATACAATACATAAGATATCGAGATATTTCCATCTCAACATATATAAAAGAAATAAACACTTATTTGAGGAAGAGATCTTTCTCATCTGCACACAGAAATCTCCCAAGAGAATCACTAATGGTCATTATGAAATCTTCACTCAGAAAAGGAATAATAAGACCTGGTATACCAATAGCCAATGATTCAGTGATATTTTTCATAAATGTAATGACCACATAAAAATAGTTATTTTATTACCGATATGAGAATAAAAATTTAGAGAGTTCGGGGGGATAATATAATGTAACCTCATGTCATCCACCATTATAATCTTAACACACTCAAGGGGAATAGATCCAATGTTTGTGAAGACAGTAGGATTCGAATTTTGAGAGTACATTGATTCCAAAAATTAATCTGCCTTATTCCCATCTCTCCAAGTGTGTAGAATCATTAAATTATTTTTAATGAGTCTTTCACATCTTAAGAAGAGATAAATAATTGACCAAGGAATTGAAGTGAGGCTATTTATGGAAATAAAAATGGATGAAAGGTCAGTTTAAATTACGTTGAACCCAATATCTTTATACTGGCACAGATCAAGACCACTCATCATGATAATTTATTCCATGATAATAGGATCACCATTCCCATATAAGGCATTGAACACAATAATGAAGGATCCCATTTGATCATTAATAATCCCCCAATGCACATTTTTCCTTGATTTCATGACCTATCAACATAAAATTTTATCCCACAATAGGTAGAGTTCCACCACACCCATCGACCGCTTTTCACTATGTTTTGAATATATGAGGGAATTTGTTTACCATTATTAAATATATTAGGGAGGGAGATGATGTACAATGCTTCTATGAGGAGATGAAATCAACTACCAGACTTTTTTCCACCATCACCATTTGTGTTCTATTTATGTCCTCTCTCATGAATCCATTCTTCATGTTCCAAATGGTCTAACAATTATCTTCCAAATAAATGGATCTCCCCATATTCTCATGATTGTTAGTGCCTAATTCTGGAAACCATACACTCCAAAAATATATTTTGAAGTGTAATGTAACACCCCAAGATATCATAGTGTGTTATCTCTTTAAAGTAATTTAATATCTTATATTTCATACAGCATTGACTTGTCTTGTGTTATACCCAAGATTGAGTTTTTGTGAAACAACACCTTACTGTTATAATTATTTGAAAGAATTATTTATTTATAAAATAAATATTCTAATATTAATATTAATAAATAAATTTTAAATTTTATCTATAATGTTTTCACATAAATAAAACATATTTATGGTGAAATTTATATGTTTTGTTGAAATATTAATTTAGAAAAACGTTTTTCTTAAAAGAACAACATTTAATGTTCTTCTGTGAGAAATAATAAAATAAATTTTAGACACTCACAAAAATTCAATTTTGTAAAATATAGTTCATTTTTTATTTCAGAATAAAAAAATTATCTTAGGGTGAATTTTTGGAACTTTTCTGATAAATGTAATATTTTGATGAATTGTAAAAAATACTAAATTTTAATTAAAAAAACATTATTAATAAATATAATTTATAGTGTTAAATTATAAATTTTAGTGGTTTTAAAATATAATTATATTATATTTTAATAATTTAATATAATTTATTTCATTGGATGTAATTTCACATTTAAATTGTACATAAACGCACGTTAATCTTTTAATAGTTTTTACTTATTCAAAACTTGATTTTTGGTTTTGATAATATAAATTAATTTTAAATTAATTTCTGAATATAATGTGTGTTGAATTTTGAAAAATGGATTCAATATTTTTAATTAGTATATCCAAATTGTGTAAATAGATAAATTTTTGTTTTAGACAATCTTAAAAGTAACTTTAGAAAATATTTTATTTACCATGGTTAAAGGGTAAATCTAGTAAATATGGGTAAACATTAAGATTATAATAATATTAAATTACTATAAAACGTATCCTAAAAATATTTCATGATACATGTCCGACCACAGTCATCCTTGGGAAGATTTTGGGACCCCATGGAGCCAGTTGTAAGTGAAAATGACACTTTATAAAAATTAATTTAAAGTTAAGGAATTTGTAATATAAAAATAAATCTTTTAGTGAAACAATTTTTATATGGGGTTATATAAGTGATAGCTCTGAAAATAAATATTCCTTATATAGAAAAAAATACCGAAATCATGGTATTTTAATTTTAATTTTTATACATAAAATAAATATATTTATTTGTGACACAATAATGGTGTAGTATTTTTCTTATTAATGAAAGATTAAAATAATTTATTTTATAAATATCAATAACAATGTAAAATGAGACTTTTGATACCATAAACTAATTTTATATAATAATATGACATGTTAGGTTTAACTAAATGTATTTCTATAAATGTAATTAAGTTTTTATCACTTTAATAAAAACAAATACTAAATAGTGTCAAAATTGACATAAAAGAGTTTTTAAAACAAATACAATTTTATTAAATGATATAACATTCATAAAAATATAAGATTCAAAGAAAGGAATTATATAATGATATATACTTCATTAATTAACCACTTTAGGTTATATTGGCATTTTTTAGTAAGTTTATTGACAAAATAGTTTAAGAATACAAGAAGACATGGTAAGAGTTAAACAATTTAACTAAGGATTAAAATTTAACGACATGGTTAATATGGTGACCTAAACTTGTCTAAAATCTATTGGTTAAGATTATATCTACACATAATAACCTTATACTAAAAATAAATCTATTTTGATCTATTAGAAACCGAAAATTATTTTATAATAAATTAATATTTCAAGCTTTTCCTAAAGATCCTCTCAACTCTCTTATAAAAGGATACTTACCCTTATCTAAAATTCACACTTCCAAAGACATTTTTCTAGGCCAAACCCTGATAAAATATACTCAATACTAATCTCACGTCAACCTAGAGGACTTAATATGATCAGAAAGAAAACCAATAGAGACTTCTTATTCAAATCAAAAGGAAGAACCCAAAAAAGAGGTAATTTCTTCATCACCTCTTTCAAAGTTCTTTTCTTCTTCCACTAATATTTATTGTTTGCATACCAAAATAACAAATCCAGTACCTTATACATACATAGAATTTATTATAAATATGTTTCATTTATATTCATTATTCTATCCATCCTATGAATGACAAAGTCACCATACGTCTGTACGTACGCCTTACTGTCTCCATGTCGTGTTGTATTTTTCTATTCAACACTTCATTAATTGGATGGGTATTATAATGAGTATAATTTATTTAAATAATAGATATTAAATTTTTATGATAATTAATATATTATATACCATCCAATTACATACAATTATAGCTATCCATAGAATGATATTGTCACACGTGCGTACGTAAGGCTTACCGTCTCTACGACACGATGAGATTCATTTCCACGTTCACCATTCAATGGTGATTATAAAAATATATATTATTAATAAGTATTTAATATATGAAATAATAATTCTACTACATATATATAAATATTTATTTACATATATCTCATTTTTTTAATTCTGTTCAATAAGATATGAAAACAGAAATAACATTTATTCGTACGTACGGCCTACCATCTCCCTAAACGGGGATTTTCATTTCATATATCTATAAATTATACATATTTATATTCTGAATATATTTGATAAATACATGATGTTTTAAATTTTGGAAACAATTAAACCATGATATAAGTGATACGATCAGGAATAACAAGTCAAAACATGTATGATATAGAACACGATTATTGCTCGAAATATTATTTTAACATAGATATTATTACTAAAAGGGTAGTACAAAGTCATAAATGAATAAATTATGTTATCATTAATATGAATTTGGTTCTGTTATAATTTAATAACATAGTATGGTCATTATACATGAGGTTAAACATACCCTCGACCAAAGGAAAGTACAAGGTAAGGGTTAATTCCTCAATCTCATTATTATATGAGATTGTTCATATGTAAGTTTTTACTCTGACATATTTATTATCCATATCTATATTTCATAAAATTGTTTTCAAAAGGATTATTTTTAAGGGAATATATAACTAAAACATCATTTTAATTAGTTTAAATATTTATTCTTCTAAATCATACTCAATAACTTCCATGTTTTCAAAATGGATTTAAATATTTATTTATATAGACAAGAATGTTTTAAAATGTAAATTCTTTAAAAAGTTAAAAGTGTTATGGGACACCTTGATTGAAAAATGAATTTTCAATTTCTTCCTTTATAAATTATATGACATTAAATTATTTCATGAAAAAAGGATATTTCTCTCAAAGAGTTTTACTTATCATTTTCAACTATGTCAACATCATTTAATGGATATTCTTCATGATTGAGGTTAATTTATTATAATACAATGTCTTGTATTGTATTAAATCAGTTATGATATGTTAAAATATGGATACACTATTTTTATACCATTCATGGTTTACGGTTAAGGTATTAACAATTCGTATTCTAGTTTTAACATGAATGTTTATGTTCTGTTTTTTCATTTTCATATGAGGAATGCATTGGACTTATTAATTGACGGGAGGGGCCCGCTATAACCCCTCGAGGAATTGGTAGGTCTCATGAGACAAATTAGTTTCTTATCACAAGGGTTTGAAAAAAATTTATTTGTAGTCACGGAATGAGGCCTTGACTATGTGCTTATAATATCCCTCATTTTGCATACCCTCGTTATGAAATTTTGTTCTACATTGTGATTATTCTACTAATAGAATATCCTTGTACATGTGTATATGGTAATTTTTTATTTATATTTTCCATATTATGTTTAATTTTATGTTTAAAGGGATTTAGTTTTTATTATACAACTTTCCATAAAATTTTATATCTTCCACTAAATTCTTTACCCATACTGAGCATTGGAGCTCACCCCTTTCTTATGATTTTTTTCTAGGATATCCAAAAAGCGTATTGTGATTTAATATACGGGGTTATGCTAGGGGAATAATAGTATTCTAAAAGGATTATTTATGTTTTTTTATGTTTGAAAGTGTAATGTAATGTTCATGTATGTAATCTATTTTCCAAGACTTCTAAATTGATCGGTCCTTTGGGACATGATTCCTTCTAATCATGCCAATGTATTAAAATAATGCACTAGCTACAGGCTTCTTGGGTTGGGGAATTATAGTTGGTATCAGAGAAATTTTAGTACAAACCTTGGAAACAAGATTCAGAAAAACTATGATTAAGGAACATAACCCTAAGATAGAATTTGAGGATTGGAATAGAAGAAAATCCAAAAAAATTGGGTAATGGAGGGATTTTGTGAGTTTTACAAGTAATACAGCCTTTTTTGGATACTACAAGTGGACGTGGTTCTGGTACAAATGTGACTAGGAGTAAAAACTCTAAAAGGGAGTTTCAGGATTTCACTGGCGTATCCTGGTACATGACAAAGGGCATTACTGCACACATGGTTTGACACTCCCGGGGGATATGCTTAGGATAATTCACATTTTCTTTACAAACCATTATAAATGATTTATGAGTAAATATGTTCGAAAAGATACCATTTATATGATTTTGATACTACATGTTTGAAAATATTTAATAAATGTCGATAATTTTTCTATTTTATAGATTATACATCATTATATGATATAACCTAGTGTATTTGATCATTTAGAAATGGATCCCAATAAAATAAATTAGAATTCCAGCAATACTCATGATCCAAACAGTAAGAATGATCATGTCATTCGTGTTAATAAGCCAGCATATAGAAGGAAAATAGTCTCCCACGTATTCTTGTCATATGAAGAAATAATTTCATGTTTTAATATGATATGTAAATAATTCTCTGTGTCATATGGCTTTAAAGGGAAGCCATATAAGAAGAGGATGGTAGAGAGAAAGATGGATAGAGGGAATAAGGGATAGAAGGATTTTCCCACATGTGATAGATATGGAAAGAATCGTCTCGGAAGTTCTTGAATGGATTGGTAATTTTTTATATGTGTGGAGAAAAAGGAAACCAAGTTCATGACTTCTAGGGTAAGAAAAATGTTTTAAATGTTCAATGCTTCATCTGCAAGGAGTTGGGACACTACACGAATCAATTCCCCAATCATCAGATTATACCTCAAATCATACAATTAGATAATAATCAAGTTATGATACTACTAAAATTAAAAAGGAATAATTAGTGTTCTTAAGTTGTTGTTATTAAATTAGGTCATTTGAGTATTGTATTAATGATATAGAAGTTATAAGAATTATAAAGTATATAATTATTATACTACGGTACATTTTTCTTAAGGATTTGAGATTTTATGGTACCTAGTAATGTGACACAGTTTCAAGTTATACATTTTGGAATACATATGGTCTATAGAAATATAACCATTATTATGTTTCTAAAACTGAGATAAGGATTTCTGAATGAGATTTGGTTTATTTTAATAAATTATATTGGATATTCAGGACTACCTTGAAAATAATTAATTGTTTTTTTATTCTATCATTATTGGAGTTTACAACATTTTTTGATATAATAAGTATATCTATTATTCTATAAGGAATAAGCAAGAAAGAATTTAATAACTATGGTTTTATGGTAATTAAGGGTGTTACCATGTTTTATAAGAATACATGATGAAATTATTCACATGTTTTTACGTCAAAAAAGAGATTTTCAATATAATTACCTTCCTTATAAATTTTGGACTATGTGTTTAGACAGAGGTATATTGGATAAGTCTAATGGTTAGAAGGAATTAATTTTGGACATTGGATACTATTGTTTAAGGTTTAAACATTTCTTAAGATTATTTTTGTATTGTTACAAAAAGGACAACCTAGAGGTCGGGTGATAACCCGTCACGTCCGGCAAGGTCATGATCCTTGAACCCACAACTGAAGGGCCACAATGGTGAATCACCTACCACTTTCCTACATAATGTCCATGTTTTTATAATGTAGTTTTTTTAAATGTTCTGACATATAAATTATAATTCATTTTTTTGGAACCTAGTACATTTATGATAAATAGAATATTTTTTAGTTCTATTATCTTTTGGAGTGAAATATGATTTTGTGGTAGGAATTAGTTAATGGTTGGAATAATACTTTTCAAGTATTATTTATTACATTAAACATTAAGGAATGTATCTTAAAGAAAAGAATTTGTTATTTTAATACATTGAGTTTTGATGAACTGATGGTATTTTAAATCATCGTCATGGATTTAGGGATTTAAGGCCTTCAATTTTCAATATATTGTTCACTTGTTTATGATTGATGGCCTCAATCACTCTCGATAACTATTTACATTTTTCCTCCAATTATATGTCTCTAATTGCCACCAATTTTCTTCTATTCAAAATCATAATTTTTTGGTGACTTTTTATATTCAATTTCACTTTTATTAAGGCTAAATTTTATTAACCCTATTTTAGATGTTTCTTTTCCAAAAAGATATTTTCTATTATTAACATTTTATTTTCAAAGAAAAATTTCAAATTATGAGGTCAAAATTTATTGAAGAAGGGATAATTTAACACCCCATGATTTAATATTATTATATCTCTTTAAATTAATTTAATATATTATATTGCACACAGTACTGACCTAGCTTGTGGTATACGCAAGAATTAGTTTCTGCAAAACAACACATTAGGGTTACAATTATTTAAATAATATATTTATTTATCAATTAAATATTGTATTATGAATAGTAATAAATAAATTTTAAATTTTATTTATAATTTTTTGACATAATAAAAATATATTTATAATGAAATTTTTATGTTTTGTTAAAATAGTTTTTTAGAAAAACTATTTTCTTAAAAGAACTACTTTTTATGTCCTTTTGTGAAAAATAAGAAAATTAATTTTAGACAGTCATAAAATTTTAATTTGGTAAAATAGACTTAATTTTTGATTTTGGAATATCCAAATTATCTTAGGGTGAATTTTTGATACTTTTATGATAACTTTTATATTTTGATAAATAGTAAAAAATAATAAATTTTAACTAAAAACATTTTTAATAAAAATAATTTATAGTGTTAAATAATAAATTTTAGTGGTTTTAAAATATAATTAGATTATAGTTTAATCATTTAATATAATGTATTTCATTGGATGAAATTCCACATTTAAATTTTACATGAACACATGTCATTCTTTTGATAGTTTTTACATCTTAAAAACCAGCTTTTTGGTTTTGACAATGAGAATTAATTTTAAATCAATTTCTACATCTTATGTGTTTTGAATTTTGAAAGATGGATTAAATATTTGGAATCAGGAAGTCAAAATTTTGAAAAATATGTAACTTTTATTTTTAGATATTATGAATAGTAACTTTAGTAAATATTTTATATAGTATGGTTAAAGAGTAAATCTAGTAAATATGGGTAAAATATAATATTATAATAATAATAAATTACCATAAAATGTTTTCAAACCTTATTGGTTGATAAATTTCCGATTGTGGTCATCATTGGGTCGATTTTGGGACCCCATGGAGCCACTTATAAGTGAAAATGACTCATTATAAAAATTAATTTAAAGTTAAGAAAAATCTAACATAAACATATATCTTTTAGTAAAAAATTTTTTCTTATGGGGTAATATAAGTTTTATTTTTAACTATAAATATTAATTCAAAATATAAAATGATTTACTACATCATGGTATTTTATTTATAAATTTTAGACATAAAATAATTATATTTATTTATAACACAACAATGGTGAATTATTTTCCTTATTAATGAAAGATTAAAATAATTGATTTTTTAAATATAAAAAAATGTAAATTTAGACTTTTTTTCATCCAAAAAAATTCTAGTTGAATTTGACATTTTAGGTTTTATTAAAATGTGTTTTTTGTGAAGTAATTTTGTTTTTTTGAATTAAAAAAACGTATACTTAATAGTCTAAACATTGACATAAATGAGTTATTAAAAAATACTATTTTATTAATTGATATAATATTCTTAAAAAAGTAATATTAGAATAAAGGACTAATATAATTATAGATATATCATTCATTAACCACATTATTTTATCTTTTCATTTTTTAGTAATTTTATTAATCATATAGTGTAAGAATACAAGAAGATATGGGAAGAGTTAAACTATTTAACTAAGGGTTAAATCTAAAAGAAAAGGTTCATATGGTGACCTAAACTTGTATAAACCTATTGGTTAAAATTATTTTGACTCATACCCACCTTATCCTCAAAATAAATTCTTTTTATTTGTTATAAACTGAAAATGAGTTTAAAATAAATTAATATTTCAAGCTTTTCCTAAAGTTCCCCTCACCTCTCTTTTAAAAGGATACATATCCTTCTCTCAAATTCACACCTCCAAAGCCATTTACCTCAGTCATCCCCAACTATAATCTACTCCAAACTATACTATCTTAATCCTAGAGGCCTTAATTTGATTATAAATCAAATCAATTGAGACCATTTGTTCAAATCAAAAGGAAGAACCAGAAGAAGAGGTAATTACTTCATCTTCTCTTTCAAAGTTATTTTCTTCATCCACTATTCATTATTGTTTACATACCAAAATAACAATTATATTACCACCTACATATTGAGATGTTATTGTAAATGTTTTACAATAATATTAATTTTTTTATCGATCCTACGAATGACAAAGTCACCATACGTGCGTACGTACGGCTTACCGTCTCCACGTCATGGTGTGGTTTGTTATTCAACACATCATTATTTGGATGGGTATAATAATGAGTATAATTTATTTAAATAAGAAATATAACATGTTAATGATTCTATTTATATAAACTACCATCCAATTTTATACAATTTCACCTGTCAATGCAATTATATTGTTACTCATGCGTATGTACGACTTACCATCTCCACGACGTGATGAGATTCATTTCCATGTCCCCCATTCAACGTTTATTATAAAAATATATTTTATTAATAAGTATGTAATATATGAAATAATAATTCTACTATATATATATATTTATTTATTTATTTACATATATATCATTACCTTGCTTCCGTTCAACACGATATGAAAACAGAAACAAGGTTTATGCGTACGTACGGCCTACCGTCTCTATAAATGGTGTTTTCCATTTAATATATCTATTTATTATACATATTTATATTATGGACATATATGATACATAAATTATGGTTTGTATTCTGTAAGCAACTAAATCATAATATAAGTGATAAAATCAAGAATAAAAATTTAAAACAAGTACGATAAAGAAATAAATTATTACCCGAAATCTAATTTTAACATGGAAATTATTATTAAATGGGTAACATAAAGTCATAAATGAATAATGTATGATATCATAAATATTAATATGGTTCTATTATAATTTAATAATATACTATGGTCATTATATAAGAGGTTAAACATACCCTCAACCAAAGAAAAGTACAAGGAAAGGGATAATTTTTCAATCTCATTATTATCTGAGATTGTTTACTTGTATGTTTTTACTGGGATAGATTTGTAATCAATTTCATTGTTTCATAAATTTTTTTCCAAAATGATTATTTTTAAGGGTCTCTTTAACTAGAACATCATTTTAAATGGTTTAAGTATTTATTCATCTAAATCATTCCCATTAATGTCCATTTTTTTAAAAAGGTTTAAAGGATATATTTATATGGAAATGAATGTTTTAAAATGTTAATTACATTAAAAAGTTTAAAAGTGGAATGGGAAACTTTGATTCAAAAATTTCATTTAAATGTCTTCCTTTCTAAATTGTGTGACTTTTAAATGATTTCAAGAAAAGTTATATTTCCCTCAAAGTGTTTTACTGATCATTTTTAACTATGTCAACATTATTTACTAGATATTATTCATGATTGAGGTTCATTTATTATAATACAATGTTATATATTGTATTGAATGAGTGATGATATGCTTGACTATGGATGTGTTATTTTTATACCATTCATTGTTTACGGTTAATGTATTGACATTTTGTATGCTAGTGTTGAAACGAATTATTAGGTTATGTTTCACCCTTTTCATATGAGGAATGCATTGGACTTAGAATGTGACGAGAGGGGCCCAATTTAGCCTCTCGATACATCGGTAGGTCTCATGAGACAAATTTGTGTCTCGGAAGAAGGCCTTGAAAAAAATTATTTGTAGTCTTAACACGAGACCTTGATTATGTGGTTATGATGTCAGACATTATTCATTCCCTCGTTATAAAATAAGTTATTACATGTGATTATTCAACTAGTAGAATATCCATGTACATGTTTATAAGGTAATGATTTATTTATTTTTTCTATATTATGTTAAATTTTAGGTTTAAAAGGCTGTTGTTTTTATTACACATCTTACCTTAAAAATTTATAGCTTATGCTAAATTATTTACCCTTACTGAGCAACTGATCTCACCCCTTTATTATTTCTTGTTTTCCTAGGATTTTGAGAAGTGTATTATGAAAGATATATAGAGTTAAGATAGGGTAATAATGTTTTTCACAAAGGATTATTTATGCTTGGTTTTATTTTTGAATGTGTAATGTAATGTTCATGTATGTAACTTATTTTCCAAGACTTCTAAACTGATTTGTTCTTCAAGACATGATTCCTTATAATCATGATAATGTATTAAAATAATGAATTGTCTTCGAGATTCTGGGGTTGGGGCTTTACATGTAATGTAAGGGAAGATTTTTGTTACCACTACGATATATCTATATTCATGAGGCATACATGCCTTTAAAAAATAATTCGAATGAGGTCATAATTCTTGTTTTATAAAAACATAATCAATTCCAATCCTGGATGATACCCTTATACTGTATTCCTTAGTATATTGGGAATGTGTGGTTCCTCAAACACAAAATAAGAAAATTATATTTTGAAGGGATTTCCTTACACCATATCATCACATTCCAATCATTATAGGTTGTTGTGTTGGTCTTGAGTAAATACCAATAGCTCTTTCCTAAAGAGGTACCTGACAGTGATCTAATAAAAATACATGTACCTTGTTCACCTGATAATCCTAACCAACATGTTAGTCCATCACCCATTGGGAAAGGTTAGGATTCCATCACCCCAAAGATCTAGTAATTTTACTCCAAAACAACACAAAATCCTCCCATGATTGTAAAACCATGAAAACACTTTGAAATTTACGGTAGAGACACTTATTGAGGAATCCAAACTCTAAGAATCCAAAAAAAAATTGGAATTAGGTAAGATAAGGTTTATCTTAACGAAACCTCGCCACTAGGGGACACATCAAATATTCTAAGGATTTCGTGAAGGCGGGGGAAGGAACCAAAATAAAAAAGTGGTTACCTTCTTGCACTGTAGCGCAGACCTTCAGATAATTCTCTAACATACTTTGATACTTAAAATCCTTCACAAATCTACAAAGTAATTCATTAAAGGAAACCCTTAGTGAAGAGATGAGATATGAGAGCACGAGAAATCAGGTATCGGAAATGATGGTACGTCTACCACTGGAGGAAATTATTCGACATTAGGTGTTTCATGGGATTACATGGATATGGATGCCACTTAAGGATAACCAATAGATGAAAAAATTTAAACCTTCAGCCACATTTCGTGCATGTTTTCTTGAGTCTGCATGCAATCTATTTCCCCTATATGACATTCAATAACTTAATCGTAAAATAGCTTTATAACCTCAATGGTTATCTCATACCCTTTTAACTCACACATCCAAAAACATAATATAATTTTTCCAAAATAGGTCTTTAATTTATCGTAAATGGTAATATATACTCCAAGATCATAAAACATATCCTTAATTATCTTTAGTCACCCCAAAATCAAATAACATTATCCTATTATTTGTTTCAACAAATCAAATTAATATTTATCATTCATATAATCCATGAAAAAACAATGTTATACTAACAAGTCCATAATGTGGGATGGTGGTAGTTTTGGAAGCCTTATCACCCTTCATTTGTGGGTTAATGCCCCAAGACCATGCCGGATGCAATGGATTGTCACTTGTTTTGTGAGTTATCCTTCTTATAAAACTAGAAAAAAAAATTATTTGATGATAATATTCAAATTTATCTTCGATCCTATAATGTGATCCTTAATATGATGACCATAATCAAAAATAAAATTATTCATCAAGTCACTTTTTTAAAACCACTATGGTTTTCTATAAAACTCATTATTTTCCTCAAAATCAAATAATTACCTCCACATCAGAAACATATCCAAGACTATTTTCTCATCAATTATGTATTTTTTATAGTGTATCAACATTCCATTAAATTTCCTTTCTATTTACTTCAGGATATTATTGAAAATAAATTATCAAATGATACTACATAATAATCCATATGTGTAAATATATATATATATATATATATATATATATATATTTCATGACTCAAAAAATTTGTGAATTTAAGTACATAATCATTTCAATCATTCTTCATTATTATTATACCATTAAAAGAGATCCATCACCTTTTTCTTTAATGCCTCTTTATTTGAAATGGTCATTTGTAGTCTCTTCATCATCAATAATAAAAACATTACTTATAAAACATTGTTGAAAAAACTCTTCAACATTCCCCCTATGACATGGATTTTTATAATTTTTACACGTTTCACATTTAATACATTCGACCATCAATGATACCTTAGGGATACCATTATTATCATCAATCGTGTTAATTGAAATTTTCATTTTTCCTCAGAAATTACTTTCATTTATTTATTATTCTCTACATAAAACTTCTCCCCATTCCCCTAATACATTTAATTGGGTGTTTATTTCCACATTCATAACATATAGAACACTGGATCTTCATTATACTATGGTTTCCACCTTAGATCTCTATGTGAAAACTATACTTCTCTTCTTTGGTCTGTTCAAGTGTTGGTTAAGGTGTAGGTTTTTCTTTATATATTGTGATAACTGATTTGGAAAAATACAATATCTTTTACTATAATCATAATCCCATTTGTTTTCTCATCAACAGATTTTTTGTTACATTCAACATTTACCTAGTTCTTTCGAGACCCCACCATTGACTAAAACCATAATGAATAGTTTGAGAAAAAATATTTGTAACATCCAAGTAACTTAGTTTATAATAAATTATGTTATGAGAAATAATTGTTCAAATTATTCGTTTTAATTAATAAAAAAAATTATTATAAAATACTCATAAATAATTATGATTATATGAAAAATATATTGTTTTCAATTTAATTTTAAATTAATATTCTAAAACAATGTTGTTTTGAAATATTATTTTATTCAATATAATATTGTAATAAAAATAAATTTATTTGATTAGTTTTTAAGAAAACTTATTTTTATAAAAAGGATATAAAAATTGATAAATTTACAAATTTTGAAGACAATATATTTTATATAAAATGACTTTTAATTTTTTTATAAATTATTAAAATAATAAATTATGCTAATTATAAATTATGAGTATATTAAAAATAAATATTCATATTTTTAATACTAAATAAATGAGCCTAATTAATAATAATTATCAAAATTTTATTTAGAAAATATGAAATATTTATTATTAAAATTTATATCAAATTTATTTTCATTTTTGAAAATATGATATATATATATATATAAACACACATATTATATATATATATATATATGTGAAATTAAAATTACATGTTTTGAATTAAGAATTATGATTAGATTATTTTTATAAAAGTTTTACAACTGTAAATTTTTTTATAAGCTATGAATTATGATTATATATTATAATTATTTTAATAAAAAGAAATAAATTTTAAATTTAAATGAAATATGATTTAGATTTCATTTAACCTAAATATTATGATAATTTTTTTATAACAATAATAATAAACATTTTAATAATAAATGAAAATGGAAATTAATTTATTATTTTTACTAGTGAAATTGTTCAAGGGGGTAGGGAACTGAAAGGTCGAAATCATGGGAGATAGAGATTCACCTCCTAGAGACCGTGTGGTGGTCAAGGGTGACGGCTTCAGAGAACTGTCAGGATTGTAGATCGTCTATTGGTTGAGCTTCTATGTAAGCGTGATGAAGTCTGAATGCTAACAAGGGTTTGATTCAAGACTAGGGAGTTCAGTTTCTCTCAAGACTAGTCTGAGGGATGTATAAAGGGTTCATTACAATTATGATATCATATTCTTGTAAGGAAGGTGATTGTATAATTCATATTAGGATCTTAATGAGGTAATTTTTCTGTTTTTAGGTGTCTGATTTTCATTGATATGAGTCATTTTATCCATCGATAGCTGTCAAATCTGCTATAATACATTGACTTGTATTTTTTCTTTGTGGTCTATTTGTTCTAAATTGTCATTATTTTTTTATTATGAATAGAAAGATTACATGTTTTTCCAAATATGTCGATTATTTTTTCCCTGTAGAAGTATTAAATTGTTTCCGTTAAAATTTTGTGCTTTTTTTCTTCAAATAAATTTATTAAACTATATGGATGTATATTTTTTCTATATATATACAGAAGCTTCCTCTAAAATCTAAAACTTGACACTATTTTTAAATATTAGGGAATCACTGGTCCATTGTTAAATCAATTATATATTTATTTATGAAACTCTATAAATAGTGGAGGTTGTAGCTATAGGACACTTATTCCAATGTTCTAATCAAATTGGAAAACTAATTTTTCTATTTGAATGGGTTGATATATAGATCTAAGATAAAATATGATTTTCTATTTTGGAATAAATTAGTAGGAATTTTTATTTCTATTATATATTTCTTCCAATCTCTTTTTATGAATTTCAAGTCTATAAATTTATCAATGTAAATATATATATTTGTATATTATATCCAATCACCAAGGATATTTATTTCATTGATCTATTTGTTTATATAATTTCTTATTTACGTTAATTAAGAGTTTATTGTGTATAAGTGAATATATATATATATATATAGATATCGTAATAATTATAAATATTTATGTTTTGTTAAACTAACAAGTCCATTTTTTTAGACTTCTAATTTCATTTATATATATATATATATATATATATTATAATTACATTATTTGAAATGAATAGACAATTCATTTCGAATCACGATTTTACCCAATTTGACTTTTCATTAATAATGGATGAATTCGTTATTTTTAAAAAACTATAATCTTGTAATTATTATGTGTTAATAACCTTTCTTTAAAAATTATCGGTTATGAGTATACATGAATTTTCTTATATTTTCTCTTTGATGTAAAAATTATATACATATATTGTTATTTATTTTATTAATTTGGTAATTTTACTATTACATTTTTGTGCTCTATCATTTTATGTGTTTACAGTTTGTGTGTCAAAGAGTGTAAAATAAGTGTTTCAAGAATTTTATAATTTCAATATGTACATGTATAGATATATATATATATATATACCATTGATTTTCATTCCACAATTGAAAATAAGTAATATTTTATTTTATAAGAAAACATCCCATAAATTCATGTTATTATCTTACTTAATTTTATATTTTTAAATGATATAACAATAAAATATTTAACGTAAAAATATTATTTACAAGAGTTTTATGAGTATTATATAATTATTCTAAGAAAATAAAAAATTAGACATCTATTATTTGAATGTAAATTTTCATTTACTATTATTCGTTGTGAAAATATTATATATTGTTTTATGTGTCAAAATATCAAATGATGATTTAATAAAAGGAGAATTTAATATATTTATTTAAGGATGAGTTTTAAAAGTTAATGGGTAATTTATTAATGAAACGTAATTCATTTTAAATATTAAATACATTGATGTTAATTTTTTTATTAACAGTCTATGAAAATGGTAAGTGAAAAGAGTTTTAGTTTCAGAAAATCTCACAAGTAATTTTCAAAGAGGGTTCATAATTATATATATATATATATATATATATATAAAGGTGTATGATTATTTAATTCATGATCATGTTTCTAAAGACAAAACAACAGTTAAAATTTTATTTATATGTAAGGAAAGCTCAAAATGTTTTTATAAAAATGTGCACTTAGAGACAGTAAACATGAAAGAGAATGAGGAGTGAACTTGTCCCTCGAGAAAGTGGGTTGGCCCAAACACCCTTTAATGTTTTCAAGTCGCCAGATGGGTTGTTTTTCAAAAGCTTTCTCAATGCTTTTCCAAGAATCATTGGATTATTTCATTTTTTTCAAAGTATAATTATCTTCAAAGAGTTATAATATTTAGGAAGGAATTTTTAAAATTTATTTTTCACCGGTCCTTTTGAATACTCCATACTGGGAAATTTAATACCCACCCAATATTTTGAATTTATTTTCTATAGGTTTAGTAGAAAGTCTATGTGATATGTGTTTCTCTGAGTAGGTGGCGAATGTGAAGTCTTTTCATATATTTTTTTTGTTCAATATAGTTTTTTATGTTATAAAGCATGTATATAATTCTCCATATCGTAGACTGGAAAAGTTCATTAAATGTAATAAATGTTATGCATTTTTGTACTCCATTTTTTTTAAAAAAATACATATAATTATATGTGCTAAAACCAAAATCGAAAGACAAGTTCATTATAGTTGGTATTTGAGAAAAAGTCTATAATACATGAGAAATTATATGTTATCATCTCAGTGGTAGAGTATAGGAGTTTAGCAGTCCAAATTTTTCTTAATTTTGAAGATTGTAATTCGGAATTTTTTAAACTCCAACAAAAAATTTTGAGGGACCAAATATTTTTAGTGGGGAGTGGGTCAATGTGACATCCTAGTAACTTGATTTATAACAAACTATGTTATGAGAAATAATAATTGAATTATGTGTTTTAATTAATCAAAATTAAAATTTTATTAAGTAATACTCCTAAATATTTATGATTATGTTAAAATTTTAAAATTTTAATTTATTTTTAAATTAATATTCTAAAAAAATATGGTTTAAAATGTTATTCTGATAAAAAAATTATTTTAATATAAATATATTCATTTGATTTTAAAAAAAAAATATTTTTGTCATATGGTAATAAAAATGAATGAATTACAAAATTTTACATAAAATATATTTTCTAAATAATGACTTGAAATTATACGGATGTATAAATATATTAGGAAAATAAATTTTGATAATTATTAATTATAAGTATATTCAATATAAATATTCAATATATAATACTAAATAGATAAATCTAATTAATAATAATTATCAAATTTTAATTTATAAAATATTAAATAATAATTTTATATGAATATAATCAATTTTTTATCATTTTAAAAATATTATATATATATATATGAAATTAAAATTTTTAGTTTTGAATAATGAATAATGATTAAATTGTTTTTATGAAATTATTACATTTATAAATTTTGTTTCATAAAGCTGTGAATTATGATTATATATTATAAATATTTTAATAAAATAATAGAAATTAAAAATATAAATGAAATATTGTTAAGATTTTAATTTACCTAAATATTAATATAACTATTTTATAATATTAATAATAAACATTTTAATAAAAATAATTTAAAATTAGAATGAATTTATTTTTTTACTAGTGGAATCATTTACAGGGGTAGGGCACCACGATGCCAAAATTAAGGGAGAGGGAGACTGAAATCCTAGAGACCGAGTGGTGGTCAAAGCACACAGCTTCGTAGGAGTCACCTGAGTTCGAATCGTCTATGAGTTGAGTATTGATCCCATTGAGATGAAGCCTACATGCCATCAAGGATTTATTCAATCTTGGGGAGTTCAGTTTCAAGTGGGAGTATTTCGAGCGACGTAGAAGGGATTCGTCATGATTAGGGTTTAAGTTGTTAGCAAGGAAGGATATACTATTATTAATCTTTAGATATATATGAGGAAGGTTTTATCTTTTTAGGTGTCATATTTTCATTGAAATTTTTTGTTTCCTCCATTGATAGATGGAATATATGATATTCTACATTGATATGAATTTTCTCTTTGTGGTCATTTTTTCATAAATTGTCTTACATTTAGATTATGAACAAAAGGATATCATTTTGGTCTATAAATGGTAATTATTTTTTCCCTCTAGTATAATGAAATCGTTTCAGTCAATATTTTCTATAGGTTTGTTATCAAATAAATCTATTGCAATGTATGAATGTATATTCCTTATCTACATTTATAACCCATCATACTCGACAAGCTACAATTTTTCAGTATTTTAAAATCATAGGGAATCACCACTCTATAGGTAAATAAATTTTATTTATTTATTTATTTATTTATTTATTTATTTAAATTTATAAATATTGGAAGTTATGTAAATAATATCCTTATACCAATGTTATAATGAAATTGGAAATCCATTTTTTTCCTAGAGAGGTTGAGAAAGAGTGTGAAATTGCAAGATGGTTCTTTTTTTGGTCATGTAAGTGGAATTTTTATTTCAATTATATATTTATGAAAATATATTTTTTTGGATTTAATGTCTATATCTTTCTCAAAGTATATATTTATATATAAGTACATACCAGAATTATTTCCAAACACAATGATTTTTATTTCATGGTCTTCTAATTATTAAAGCAATTTCATAGTTTTTTTAATTAAGGGCATATTATATATAAGTTAATATATATATATATATATTCAGATATCATAAAACTTATATCTATATATATTATTCTCAACCTGAATGTTCATTTTTTGGACTTCTTATTTCAGTTTTATATATATTTGTTTTTCCATACATACATAATTTGAAATGAATAGGCAATTCATTTCGAATAATAAATTTACCTTGTTTTATATTTTTTTATGCAAGGAGGAACATATTATTATAAATAAATGTTATTATTATAATTTTTATGTGTTTATAATATTTCTTTCAAAATTATCAGTTGTGAGTATACTTTACTTTAATTATATTTTTTCATCAAAGTAATAAATTACATGCATATGTTGTTAATTATTTAATGAAATTAGTAATTTTACAATTACTATTATGCATACCATTATTTATGTTTTTATATTTTCTGTATTAGAGAGATTAATCAAAATATTTTCTTGAATGTCATATTTTTTAGGAGTACGTGTATATAAATATACCATTGATTTTCATTAGATGATTTAAAATAGGTAATATTTCATTTTGCAAGAAAATTGACCATAAATTCATGTTATGATATCACGAAATTTGGTATTTTTCACACGATAAAGGAATAAAAATTTTTATTTTCAAATACTACATACTCAAGTGTTATGTGTATTATATAATTATTCTATGCAAATAAAAAATTAGATATCTATTGTTTTAATTGTTTTTGAAATTTTCTATTTTTTAAGTGAAATTTTTATATATTATTTTATGTTTCAAAACATAAAATTGTGATTTAAACAAATGTGTATTAAATTTTATTATATAAGGATAAATTTTAAAAGTTAATGTTTAATATTTTAATGAAGATTAATTCATGTGAAATAATAAATACATGGATGTTAATTATTTATATTAACAGTCAATACAAAGGCTAAGTGATAAGAGTTTTGGATTTACCAAATGTCGCATATAATTTCCAAATGGCGTTCATAAATATATATATATATATATATATAATTATTTATAAATAAAAAAATTTAGGTTTATTTAAGCGATGATCATGTTTCTAAAGAAACAAAACCTGGTAAATATGTATTTAAATGTAAGGAAATATCACAGTGTTTTTATAAAAACTGGAACTTATACATTGTAAAAATGATGGGGCGTCGGGGAGTCAACTGATCTCATAAGAAAGTGAGTAGGTCTAGATACCCTTCAATGTTTTCAATTGGCCTCATGGCATCATTTACAATACCTTGCTTAATGTTTTTTCAATAATCACTGGATTATTTCAGTAAAAAGAGTATAATTATTTATAATGTATTATAATATTTTATAAATTAATTCTACAAAGGAACTATCTCAATAGTCTTTTAAAAAAATTTACAGGAAAATTTAATGCTCACTCCATGTTTTAAATTTATTTCTTATAGGATTAGTTGAAATTATTTTTCATGTGAGTTTCATTAAGTAGGAGTCATATGTAATGTCTTTTCATTTATTTTATTTTTTTTAGTATATATCCATTAAGTAGTAAGGAATGTATCTAATTATCTAAACCCTATACCAGAAAAGTTCCTAGAATGTATTATGTTTTGTTTATTTCTTCATTCTTTTTAATAAAAAACATAGTATTTATATGTTCTAAACAATGAAGCATCGGTTTGGGTCATTATATTTGGTATTAGTGTAACGATCTAGAAATATATAGATATTTGATGTTATCATCTAAGTGGTAGAATATAGAAGTTTAACAGCCTAATTTTTCATAATTGTGAAGTCAAAAATTTCAAATTTTCAAAAGTCTCATGAATGAATTTTGAGTTCACAATTATTTTTAAGGTGGCAGAATGATATATTCCAATAAATTATTTTATGATAAACAATGTTATGGTAATTAGTAATTGAAATTATGTTTTTTAATTAATAAAAAATAAAATTTTATTGTACAATACTCTTAAATAATTATGATTACGTGAAATAATTATAGTTTTTAAGTTAATTTTATATTAATATTCTAAAACAATGTTTCTTTATGGTATAATTTTTTTTAAAAAATATTTTAGTATAAGTTTACTTCATTATTTTTTTATCAATTTTATATCAAAAGTTATAGAAAATGAATAATTTTCCAAATTTTAAAGCCAATATATTTTATAAATAATGAATTGTAATTTCTCTGATTCATAAATATATAAAATAATAAATTATGAGTATATTAAATATAAATATTCATTTTTTTTAATATTAAATGAATGAATATAATTAATAATATATATTAAAATTATATTTATAAAATATGAAATAATAATTTTATATAAATATAATTAAATGTACTTAATTTAAAAAAATATGATATATATATATATACATAGACACACAAAACACACACACACACACATATATATATTATTAAAATTATTATTTTTGAATTATGAATGATGAATAAATTATTTTTATAAAGTTATTACTATTATAAATTTAGTTTTATAAAGGTATGAATTATGATTATATATTATAACTATTTTAATAAAGTGATATAAATTATAAATATATATCAAATATGATTAGGATTTCATTTAACCTAAATATTAATATATATTGTTAATAATAATAATAACCATATTAATAGAAAAAATTAAAATGAGAATGAATTGATTTTTTATACCAGCGAAACTGTTTAAGGGGGTAGGGCACCACGATGCCGAAATCGTGGGAGAGGGTGACTAACCTCTGGGAGGCCGAGTAGTGGTCATGTCCAATGACTTCATAGGAGTCTCCTGAGGGGTGATTATCTGTGAGTTGAGCTTTTCCCAAGCACAATGAAGATCGAATGTCGTCGAGGGTTCCATTCAACATTGGGGAGTTCAGATTCTATCAAGAGTGATCTGAGCAACATAGAAGGGGTTTATCACAGTTAGCATTTTAGTTTCCAGCATAGAAGGCGAACATATTCTTCATCATCAAATATTTGTGTGGTAGGTTTTGTCTTTTTAGGTGTCCAATTTTATTTTATATTTTTTCTTTCATCCAATGATCATTGTCATATCACTATATTATTTGATTTTTATTTTTTCTTTGTGGTATATTTGTCAAAAACATTCTTTCATTTAGATTATAAATTGAAGGTTTTTATTTTGGCCTACAAATGTTGATTTTTCATTCCCTCTAGTAGTATTAAATGTTTTTAGTCATTCATTTATACTATTTTTTCTTAATATAAATATATTAAAATGTATGAATGTATATTCTTTATTTACATCTATACACTAGATTACTTTGCATGTTTAAATTTGGCATTATTTAGAAATCTTAGTGAATAATCAGTCTATAGGTAAATCAATTATATATATTTATGCCACTGAATAAATAGTGTAACTTATGGATATAAGATCCATATGCTAATGTGCTAATGAAATTGGTAGATCAATCTTTCAATGCATAGAGGTTGAGATATAGTCCAATGATGATAGATGATATTTTTCTTGGAATGTTAATTTATATACAATTCAATATGTATATATATGTATATACATGTATTATTTCTAAAGACAAAGGATATCTATTTCATGGTCTTCATATTATTTAATTAATTTCAATTTTATGTCAATTAAGGGTGTATTATATATAAGTGAATATATAAATCTATATTTTTAGATTTCATCTTTCCTCTACCTATATATGTTTTACTCATCTGGAAATACCATTTTTTTACTTCTAATTTCAGATTTATATATTTTTTAGTGTCTGTGTGTGTGTGTTTTTTTATTTCTATAATTACATGATTTGAAATGAATTTTCAATTAATTTCAAATTAGGGTTTTACATATTTTGACATTTTTTAAGAAGAGGAAATGTTTGTTTAAATAATACCTACATGAATCATTTTTACGTCTTTAAAAATTTTCTTTCAATGTTATCAGTAATTAGTATACATTATTTATCTTATATTTGTTCCTAGAAGTGAAAATTATATGCATTTTTTATTAATTTTATTTTGAAATTAGAAATTTTTCAATTACTATTTTTGACACCATCATTTTATGTTTTTATATTTTTTATGTCAAAGAGAGTAATATAAAAGTTTCATGAATTTTATAATTTCCTCTTTATGTGTATATATATACTTATATATATACCATTGATTTTAATCACATGATTTAAAATAAGTACAATTTCATTTTTCCTAACTTTTCACTATACATTCATGTTATGATCTTACTTAATCTGACTATTTCTAGGTGATGTGGGAATAAAATGATTAATTTATAAATATTACTTACTATATTTTTTTTTATATTATATTATTATTCTAAGAAAATAAAAAAATTGGTATCTATTATTTTAATTAAAATTTACATTTTCTATTGGTTTATATATTATTTTATATGAAAAAACATCAAATGGTAATTTTATAAAATGATTGTTGAATATATTTACATAAGTATGATTTATAAAAGTTAAAGTCTAAGATTTTAATGAATAGTAGTTCATGGGAAATACTAAATACAAAGATGTTAATTATTTTTATTAACAATCTATGAAAAGGATAAGTGACAAGATTTTGGGTTGTACCAAATCTTGATATAATTTCAAAAGATAGTACATAATTATATATGTCTAATTATATATAATTAAAATTGTTTATGTTTATTTAAAGCATGATTATGTTTCAATAACAAAACCACTGAAAATTGTATTTTTATGTAGTGAAAGTTTAAAATGTTTTAAAAAAATTATCTCTTAGAAATTTTTAACATGATAGGGATTGGAGAGTGAACTCATCCCTTATAAAATTCGGTTGGCTCAAATATCCTTTAATTTTTTCAAGTGGCCACATGGTTTTGTTTTCAATATGTTTTTTAATTTATTTCCAAGAATCACTAGATTTTTTTTATTTTTCAAACTATTATAATATCTTATAAAGGCATTTTATAAAGATATTTTTTCACTGGACTTTTTGAAAACTCCATATTGGGAAATTTTAAGCCTAACCCATGTTTTAAATTTATTTTCTAAAGGTTTAGTAGAAATTATTCATGATGTGTGTTTCTTTGAGGAGGTGGCACACATTAAGTCATTTACATTATTTTATCTTTTTCAGTATAATTTTGATCAGTGGTAAGGCATGTATCTATTTTTACAGAACATCAAAAATAAAATGTTTTTTATTTATTTTTTCACTTTTAAAAAAGAATACACTACATTTATATCTGTTTAACCCAGAAGTGTGGGATCAGCCTTTGTAATATTCATAGTGGGAAACAAGCTAATCAAGAAAAATTATAATATGTCTAAATCATGACATTTTAATATCAATATGTTCCATATTAGATTTATCCAAGGTCATTCATGATTATATTCTATTCAAATCCTTCATAATGGTTCATAAATAGTTTGTGAATTTATAAAGCATGTCCACTGGTAGTGTCAAAATAGAAGCATGGTAATGCACATTGTCATTCACCAGGTAATGTTCATGTGAACCCAAATATTCCTTTTCATACTTGTTTCCCCTAGATATATCTATTTCCGATCCACATCCACTTATAGTATCCATACGAGTATGTAATTGGTCGAAAACCACTCACTCTATACATTACTATGATTCAATGATATTTTTATATAATTAGTGTCATTATTAGAAATATCCATATGATTCTTACTAAATATTTCTAATACATGCTTCAAATGTTAACTAAACCATTCTCTAATATTTACTAGGGATACCCAATCCTTTTACACAAATTATTACATTAATATTAAACAAAAATAACAAATAATTACAACAAAAGGATCATATATTCCTAGTTTCTTTAGAAGACAATTTTTTTAATACATGAAACAGGGAATACTTATTTTATTTTCTATAGTGATCTCCTAAAATCCATTCAAGATCCTAATTTTGCATGGGAGAACCTGGGAAATATTTAAATAAAGGTGTGAGCTAAAAATATAGGTATATGAATAAGCATGATAAAGAATCATAAAATCTGAGTCAAAGTTATAACATGATAAAATAAAATAAAATTAAAATGAGTAATATAGTGTACTAATAACATATTGAACATGGTATTATATGGTTATGGAATCAATGAAAATATGGTAGCAACATAAAACATGACATAAGAATAAGTCAAGGCTAACTTCCAAGACAACATCCCTTGGTGGATAGAGTCTCATAATGGATTATTTTCACTGCCTAATATCATACGTGACATATAATGAGACTAAAATATTATTTAATGAATTTGAGGGATATATAATTTCAATCCCACCCCTCACATGAATTTCAAGTACCTGAATATGCGTTCCACAAAATAGTGTCAATCCTAAGGATTAAATATAAGAATCATGATTGAGAAGAAAATATTTTCATATTATTTTCATATAAAAAATCAAAAATGATCCTTAAAATTATGAATTTAATATATTTTCATAAGTAATTTATTAACCTGTCAAAGGAAGGTAGAATAATAAAGGTATAAATAGACCCGATTAAAATGAGATTGAAATATAAACACTAACTACTTTGGAAGCATTTTAGTATTAAGATACCATGAACAAAGTAGATACATTATAACATAATATATCATAACATTGGAATGATTCATGATATATTGTGTAAAGGGGGTATATAATAAATTTAATATGGATTAGGTATGTAAAATAATGTATATCTGAATGACAGAATTTTAGTGACGAAAACATTAAAAAGTTCATATCATTGAAGTGAGAGTTAATAAACAAAGTGATTATGTGTATCAAATTTAAACCCACACATATAATATTGGAAATACAATAAGAAATAAATCAAAGTTCATTTATCATATAATCTTTTCATAATATAATCAATGAATTCGACATATAACCCAATGAAAGGAAATGGAGTCAAGAAACCTGTTACCCTATGCTTACATTAAACTGAGAGAATATTAATCACATGTAGATTGGTTTTAAAGATATAATTATTTTATAAGATAATAATATTAAAATTTATAATATCATATATGATCCCTATTATAAAATATTATCACATGTTCTTTAATAAACATTCATTACAACTTTTATTTCAGGTGTTAATTTCCTTATTTTCTCATTTATTTTTTGTTTTGAATGTTCTTTATATCAAACATATGATAATATTACACATTATATAGAATGAAAATAATTTTATGAATATTATTTTTATCATTATATAAATCTTTAAAATCATTAATTATGTTTTAACATGAAGAATGAATCATGTCACTTCGCATAGACAGTAGGTCGTACGTTCGCACGAGTGACATTATCATTTCATTAACTATTGCATGGGTAAGAAACCAGGATGTATATAATTATTTAATAATCAATATCTTTTCATATATATCACATATAATTATTAAATTTATCCTGTATCACCTTCCATGAAAAAAATTAAAGAAAAATAAATTGCATCTCTTTGCAAGGTTGTGGTCCACTATACACACAATTAACGTTATCATTTAGTCGATGATTGGTATGATAAGATATTATATGAGCTATTTATTTTTAAAAAATTATTAATTTTTAAATTATATTTTATATCTATATCAAATTAGTCCATATTACCTTTAATATAATGTGTAAGTGGAAAACAAGTCACATCGCATTGTGATACGGTATTTTATCGTACACACAGTGATGTTATCGTATTTTATATGGTGTGGAATGTAACAATAAATATGTTATATTAAAATTAATAAAGTATAATAATATCATAAAAAATCATCATATAATAAATTATATAAATAAATTGGATGTGGTGATGGAAAAATAATTATTTCGGTTCATGAGGTTGTTGTCCAACATAAGCATGATCAACAGTTTCATTTCCCATTTGAGGCAGTATGAGATAGTTGTAAATAAATAACATAAAATAAAAAAAATTGAATTAAATTTAATATAATTAGTAAATTTCATCATAATGTATTTATAATATTTTTATTATGTGGAGGAAGAAATAAAATTAAACACTTTGTTAATGACAAAGCCTCTTCTTTGGAAAACTTCAGTTAGTTTTTACCAAAAGACATACTAGGTTGTATTTATAAAAGAATTATTATAGGATTAGGGGAGAGAATTACATAATTATTTTTTTAGGTGTGTTCTTATATAAATGGTTCTGTAAGTGTGTAAAGGAGAGTACATGGGTGTCCTTTTATTTGTGGGGAAGAGGACAAAGTTGGAATTTTTTTAATGAAAGAATTTCATCTACATTTTTATCATGAAAAAAGGCCCAAAGATATACTATTTTAGAACCTAATAAGTGATATGGTATAAATATTTATATAAAATAATAATTAGAATTTTTTATGTCACTTTTAACCCTTTTCCTTTTAGTTTAACCCATGTTTAACATGTTTTTACCATAAATGTAGTAATTTATTTTTACTCTTTTCACTGTCCATTGTGAAAAAAATTAAGATTAAATTATTATTTATATAAATTATGATTATTAAAAATATGTAATAAATTTTTCCAAATTCAACTCACATAAGTGGAATAATTAAAGTCAAAAATGAACCCAGAGACGTGTCAAATAATGGTTTTTTATAAATAAAACTTTTCAAATGATTAAATGTTTTTATATCAGAATTTAATATTAAATTGATTAAACTGACCTAAATTAGTTAAATTTAATATAATTTAACTAATGGTACATTAATTCCAATAGAATATATAATTTAACTTTTCAAATAATTTAAACGATAGGGCATTTCTCAATAAAAAATCAGTATTTTTCACTATTCATAAAAAAATTAATCATTTCAAAAAATTCTCAACAAATCACCCAAATATGATTTCTACATGTATATTTAAAATTTTTATTTTATTTATAAAAATATATTTTCTAAAATTGGTAAAAATATATGTTACCTTATGTGTGAAAATTGTGGGAAAATCACCTTTTATAAAAAAATAGTTTTTGAGGAAGCATTTATTTTTCGTTCAAATAGTTATTATTTTATTTATAATAAATAGATAAAAATTTATTTTATTTTATTCATGTAGATAAATTATAATTTTCATAATTTATTTAGTATTTTTCACACCCACCAACTTGATTGAAAGGTTATAACTGTTATGTTTAAATAATAATATATTAATAAAGTATCATGTTCTGATATACCCAATGCTATGTCCATGGAAAGCTAACAAAGTGATTGAATTTATTTAAAAATAGTATATATAAAAATGACTTGGGGCCTTCAATTATCTTCTAATATGGATGTGGTATTTCATATACAATATCCTATATGATGTTTGTCTTTTAAAATCTTGAGGTGTTACACTAAATCACTTAGAAATGGTGAGTTATAGGAAGAGGGGGAGGTAGTTGGGAGAGTGGAGGAGTGCATGATGATGGGGGGATTTCCCCTGGGGGTTTTCTAACACCTAAGGGGGAAAAATAAATGGGGTAATATGAATGAAAATTAAATATGAAAAAATAATAAAATCAAATGTAATGACCTGGAAATTCCGTGGAATTTTTTTTAAATACATGGGAATTTTACGAGTCTACTTAAATTTACGGCCCTTGATTCTGAGGCCCGGTTTTCCCCGAATCAACTTCTGAAGTTTTGTTCGGGTACATTCAGTAAACGTACGAGCGGGATTTTATATCTTTTTAACCAGTGCTCGGAATTGAAATCTGAGGGCACCGTTGAACTCACAGTGTCGGTGTTTCCTTAATGAGACATTCACCGTAGTTGCGTTCTAATGAGAATGGAAGTTAGATTTTGGGGTTTTCAATATATTTAAATAAAAATAAGAGGGAAACTTATTTTTATTGTGGTTGTTAAAACCTCCAAGTAAAGGTTGTGGGTGGAGGCCACCGCACCCTAACCTCCCATGGGAGGTTATGGTGGTGGGGCCCACCCGAGATAAACTTCACTTGGGAGGATAATTAAGGTGGGGGAAACCCGGGCTTGTAACTCTTGGAACCCCCAATTGAAGTGGAATAAACCCATCTAATTCCTTTAATTAATTTTGTGACAACCCTTGAACTTCCCTTATAATTGTGTTAAAACACAAAAATTAATTAATGGCATTAATTAATTAATTTGAAATCTATTGAATTCTTTTGGCCAATAATTAAACAATGGGTTATCTTAACCCATTATTTTGGCTGACACATTCTTTTTTGTGGAGCTCTGGAGAACCCTTGGAGAACTCCATCCCTCCAATGAAGAACGATGAACATCATCATCGATCTTCAATCGTGCCAAAAGAGATATAGTCATCCGCGAAAAAAGTCATCTTCGAATTCGTCCCCTCCGAACACTTATCCGCCAACGACAAATATCATCTTCTTTTTCCAACATTGACGAATTGACGCCGCAATTCTGTGACTTCTTCAACGATCAACGTCATACGAGGTAGGGGATTTGAATTGTTTTTGTACCCATTCTTCATCGTTTAAATTATGTAATTTGAAACACCGATTTATATCACCGTAACGAGTAGGGCTCAGATTGAAATGAACACAGTTCGAACCTACCTCTTTGTTGTTCTCGTTTGTTGACGATGACGACGGCGCAATGGTGCCACCGGAGGAACGAAATGTGGAAAAAGAAACGGCAGCCGGTGATGGGCCAGCTGTGAAGGAACCAGCGACGCAAGGAAGCCAGGTGGCCAAGGGGGCACGACACCTCCGTACCACGCGAAAGTAGAGCCGTGACCACGACAGGTCGTGGTGGAGACGCACGGCACCGTCACGCCGCGCGGACGCCAGCAGAGGGTCGCATCCAGGGCGGGCCATAGAGGGGCACGACACCGTCGTGCAGCACCGTGGTGCTGGGCCACATCCAGGGCAGGCCGTGTCAGAGGGGCGCTTCACCATCGCGTCGTGCCGGTGGAGTGAAGTGGGAGGCTGCTCGGCCAGCCGAGAGGAGCGGGACCCCGTCGGGTCCCACGTGTGCAGGACCGGCACCACCTGGCACCAGTTTCAGCTCACACCCTGGTCGCGGCTAAGACGGACACCTTCCGGGCCTCCGGGTCGCCAGGCTGACCCGCCCACCAGGCTAGCCTGGCCAACCGGACTAATGGGCCAACCGTGCCACCGGGCCGCTATCGGGCCGGGCCACACCCTCGGGTTAGGCTGCCTTCGGGTCGGGCCACAACCGCAGGTCAGGCCTCCTTCGGGTCGGGCTTCCCCCTCGGGCCGGGCCACTCTCTTCAAGGCCGGTTCGGACTCGCAAACCGGGTCGGACCCATGGACCGGGTCTGACCCCAGTCTGGACCAAATTAGCTGAATACACATTTTCGACCATATCTTGGGCTACGAGTGTCTGATCAACGAACCGTCTGTGGCGACTGAATTCTTAGAATGAGAATGTTCATTTGGAATACCCCATATGATACTTGGATACAGTTTGTGTAGGGTCATGTTGGGTTGAACGTAAAATCCAACTAGGCCCCTGGAAAGGTAATGCCAATAACTCACAGACCGGACGTCTGATTGATGCACCGTCTGATGAATTGAGATTCCTATGACAAGGAAGATCTTTGAGATACTTCTACATGGGATTTCGTGACATTTTAAGTATCAACAGTAGATCGTGGAGCGGTTCCTCTCGGAGAGGAGCGAGTAGAGTACGGAGACCTAGTGGGTGGCTGATAACTGATGACTGCAGACCTTTCGACTCAGAGTGTTTCGACTAGCCCAGTAGGGGAGCACCTCTATGTGAGCGCAGCAGACCCACAGTGGGGAGCACATCTGTGTGACACGGCAGACCCATGGTACTCGACTAGAGGAGTCTCTCAGTAGGCTAGGAGGGGGAGAACCTCTATTTGAGCACGGCAGACTCACAGTGGGGAATGCCTCTCTATGATGCAGCAGACCCACGATACTCAACAAGAGGAGTACCACAATAGTCTAGGAAGGTGGGAAACGCCTCTGTGTGACACGGAAGGCCCACTTTCCTTGATAGAGGAGGAGTAAACCATCATCCAAGGTTCCGAAAGTGTGACTGGGGTTGTTACATGATTCTAACCCTAGAATAAAATCCTAGTTTTGAGCAGAGTTCAGTGAATTTTGTGTTTACCTCATGACTGAGATGGGTTACTAGATAACTTAGTTATATGTACGGGAATATACCTAAGTAAGGGTTATCCAATGAATATTTACTTTGTGGTTATCTTTGTTGGATATTGTGAGACCTTGAGGGTCTCGGCGTCCCTACTGAGTATTGTTATACTCACTCCCGTACGGGCTATGCCAGCACCTCATTGTATTGGATGCATACGAGCTTAGGGATTTACGCCTTTGGTGCTAGTCTCTAGCCCCTGGCCTATGAAAGGCAGGCTTGAGGTAGTCATGGCATGAGTCTCGAGGATGGGTCGTGAAAAATAGGTATCAGAGGGGTCGGTTATACGTAGAACATAGGACTCTGGTCATTATTTTTCATGAAGCAATAGTGTTGAGGGTACTGAGTTTGGATTTTAGTTCAGGGAGTCCAATATTAGTGTAGTGGATGACGTATCTATACACCAGGATACTGACTACTAATTTCTGACATAGTGCACAAAAACATTGATTGTGTGGGTGTCTTTAATAGATTTCTTATGTCAGCTCAACCAGGTCAGCTCACTAGTTATAATCTTTTGACTGTGTCGCATCTGTTTCTTTCAGGATGCCTCCCTGCAGAGCACTAAGAGTTGTCAGTACTGACAGCCCACCGAGCGGCGAGGTTTCGGGGTTGGGTCATTCTCTAGTTGAGGAACCAGTAGAGGCACCAGCGGTACCACTTCCCATTGGGCCACCGATGACACCAGCCCAAACAACAGAGGATGTGTCCCTCTTGAGTGCATTCCATGAGTTCCAGCGCCAGAGGCCACATAGGTTTTGGGGGGAGACAGACCCAGAGGGGGCTGAGAAATGGCTAGAGGATATAGTGAGAGTTTTCATGCTAGTAGGGAAACCATTAGACTACATGGTGATCCATGATGCTAGTTGCCTTCAAGAAATAACAGGCATATGGTGGATCCTGATGCTCCTGTTGCATGTCAAGGTGAGAGATCAGGGCTTAGATTATCTCTCTTAGCATCCCAACGCATGCGGGAGGTGTTAGAGAGAGCCTTACTAGTAGAGAGTTTTTTTGCAGATCAGACACCACCAGCGAGACCTAGTACTAGTCGACATACAACTAAGCCTTCTACAGCTGGTAGTAGACAGACGACGTAGAGGTCCAAGTAGACCAGATCCATGGTTGTATGACTGCAGGACTCTGAATATGTTGTGCGGCGCACCCCAGGCACTGACTTACCTTCTAGGAGGAGGAAGTGTTACCTATGCGGGGGGCAGGGTCACATGGCTCGTGACTGTCTGACCCACCATTCAGATGATCATCTTATAGTTGAGGGACCTCCCATGCAGAGGCATAGGTTCGATCGAGGTGGTCCATAGGGCACAGGTGGACGTGGCAGAGGATCTGGTCGAGTAGCTGGTTGTAACGCCCCAACCCCAGTTACCCAGAGTCGGTGCATTATTGCGTAACATTAGCATGATCACAAAAGATCAAGTCTCAAAAGACTGATTAGTTTAGTAGCCTTGGAAACAATAGATACATTCATATATGTTATATTACATCATAACGTGAAAAACTACAATAACAAAGTCTCCATAGTCCACACTCATATCCTCTTCTGACTATCCCTGTAGGTCATTCATAAAATACTTCTTCATATCCTGGAAAATATTAAAACATTGAAAGGGGTCATCTCATATGCTCAGTAAGGATAGAAATATTGCGGAAGCTTTCATAAATAAACATTAACATTTAAGGCAATGTATAATTAAAACAAAAGACTTTTTAAACATGAACGTCAGCATAATATGGAAAAAATAAAATTAAATAATGCCATTTACTTACTCACATAGATATTCTAATAGTCGAATAATCTCATTCAATATCAATAACCACTTTCATAATGATGGAATGCATAACGCCATACTATCATAACCACGTAGCCAATGCATCGTGCCAAGACCACAAAAAAGATTTTGTCAAGACCTTGTTCCAAGACACTAGTTTGTCTCATTAGACCTACCGATGCATCGAGGAGCTGTAGAAGGCTCCACCCGTCACTTATTAAGTCCAATGCATTCCTCATATGAATAGATTTAAACATATCATAAACCATTACATAATCATATCACATAAAACATGCATAAAGGAAACATAACATTTCCACATTTCAATCACAAGATATCAATACAACACATTGATATAATAAAAACACTTTCAAAACCATATTCAATAACAAAATAAAAGAATGTTAAAACATTGTATTTATTTTTCATTAAAAAAAAAGTAATGTCTTGTAGAGGAAGCCGAAACACAAATAATGGTCACGACGGCGGAGAAGTTGTTTTCACCGCATACGCAAGACAAAAACATTACTTTTGTCGTTTAGTAAAACAATTTGTAAAAAAAGATTCCTTTTTCAATAAAAGTCAAATTCAAAGGGGTTTATAAATCATATAAAAGAAAGTTGTGTATAAAACAATATATGCCTCAATGAAAATAGATTGAGACGAAGACCCTTACAAAGATAATATTTTAAATAAAGTAGATCTATTATGTGTATTCACTATAAGTACACATAAATAAAGTACAAATACAAGATAGGACATAATAATATCATGACATAATTTGAAGGTAGGAGATTAACCCAAAGAATAGAAATTGGGTTAAGAAGTTCCCTTACCACGTGTCTGAATTCACTCGACCGTTCTTTGATCTCCTGAATAATAAACTAGAGTTAATTAATAATTTCTTAACAACCTTTTTCAAGTTTATTATTCATTTTATATCACTTATTACCATGTTATGAACATTATGTAATTATTTATGTTAATAACGGTCGTTTTGACGATCTTAGGTACTTGAGTCAAAAATAAACATCTTATCATTACAATGTGTTCATGTGGTAATATATCCATTATATAGATAATTATATTCCTGATGTATATTTCATATAAATTATATATATCCAGTATATACATTCATTTATAATATTACATAACATTTAGAGGTAAGAAATGAAATGCACCGTTCATGGAGACGGTAAGCTGTACGTACGCATGAACACTACTTTCATTTCTATTTCGTATTTAATGGAATGAAGTTATAATTATATAAAGGTATAATATAATTCCAGTATAATATAATGTATAATACCATTTACTCCATCCTTTATACATCCCATATATGGAATTAACGATTCAAATCACTTTGAGGGGGCGGTAGTCCGCACTTCCTAAAATGAAATTATCACGTTTACCCATAATGGAAATCATAAAGTATGCAAAAAATGAGAAATAAAGAAGCATATGGAAAACATAAACATAATATATATATCATATATGAAAATATTTTCATCAAAATGTCCACCATTAGAGGTGTTAAAAGAATATTGAACAATCATCGTTTCGTGAGGCAGTATTTCGCCACCCACAGAAACAGTATGTTCTTTAACCATTAGACGAAGATGTGTGTAAGTGTAAACAAAATCCTTATCATAAAAACATTCTAGTATATTGTAGATACTGGTGCTGTTACAAAATAAAGGAATAAAAAGAGTGTAAGGGGTTGGAGAAGCAAAATGAAACAAAACAACATTAGAGAATACATTACCTTAAAATCGAGTAACTCTTTTTGATTAGAGACAAAGGCTTCCTTGGGAAGACTTCTGCAAAAAGTGAGGCTTCTAGGTCTAAGGTAGGGAAGTTGAGAGAGTATTTTGGCAGAGGTTGGCAGATCTAAAAGGCTTTAAAGTGTGAGTAATGTGGTAGTGGTGGGGGCCTTTTATAAGAGGAGAGAAGGGGCACTCTTGGTATGATTGAAATGTTACATTATTATGAAATGATTTTTCGGATTCTATAGGTCCCACACTTATATATTTCTAGGATAAGGTGATAAGGGTTCTAAATCTACTCATACAATAGGTTTTTTACAAGTGTATGTCTTAGAGTTTACATTATCTTTTCATTTTATTTAAATCGTTAATTAATGAGGTAATCGCTGCATCATCATGGTGTCATAAATAATTTAATTTATTTAATGAATAAAAATTATAAATAAAATATAATGATGTAGGAAATATTTTTATCTTTCTAATTAATATTTATAGTAAAAAATATAACTTGTAGAACCCCATTTAAAAATTGTTTTAGTAAAACAACTCTTGTTTGTGATATTTTTATTTTAACATTAAATAAAAAAAATATAATGTCATTTTCCTACCAAAGTGGCTCCATGGGGTCCCCAAGTTCACCCATGTATTGTATTGGTCGTCCATGACTCATCCAATAGGGGTAGGACAAGTGTAAAGGTATTTTCATATTTTTATAATATCATTTTTACCTTAAATTTCACTAATTACCTTTAATCGTGATTAATTAAACTTAAAAGTTACTATTCGCCAAAAAAATATTTTAATCCCATTGAACCACATTTTAATTCCTAATGACAACAATGTATGTCAGATTTTTGAAAATCAAAACACAGATGTGGTAATGTTTCATTTAAACGAAAAATCAGTTTTTTAACTACCACTTAGTGGTTTCACTATTCATCAAAAATTGAAGTTTTTCAGAACAATGCCAAAATTTCACCCTGAGCTATAATTGATATTCCGAATTCAAAATTGATGTCTATTTTAAAAAATTCCAAACATATAAGTTGCATTAATTAATTTCATAATTAATTCCCGCTGTCACAACAAATGGCGTGTTTCTTAGAAACAATATATATAAAAAGATTGAGAATTGTTTATGTCCAATTTCAAAGTGAAATTAATTCTAATGACCACCATTGGATATAATGGTAAAAATATATTCTAATTATACTTTAAAAACACTAAATAGTATAATTTATCACTATAAATTATCTTTATTAAAAAAGTTGTTTTTAAGTATTTTTCACTATTTATAAAAAATTGGAAGTTCTTAGAAAAATACCAAAAATTCAACATAGGCTAATTTCGATATTCCGAATCCAAAAATGAAGTCCATTTAGAAAGATAAAATTTATTAAATTTCAAAAATTAGGTATAACTATTCATAACGGCTACTTTGATTGGTTGTGGTGTGTGTTAGAACTCGAAGTTGCGTACAACACACACTATTGTATTATTCAAAGAGAAGTGTATTGTGGAAGCTTGGGGTGTTACATTCACCCCTCCTTCAAATAATTACGTCCTATAAATTTCATATAATATCACTGTATAAAAAGACTCGCGTGATTCTTCATCATAAGTTCCTCAGGTTCCCACGTTGCCTCCTCCATCTTATGGTTTCTCCATATAACTTTTACCAGATGAGTCGTCCGGTTTCTTAACAGTTGTTCTCTTGTATCAAGAATCCTGATGGGATCTGTAACACCCCGAGATTTTATGAAAATTATCCTTTTAATGTCTTTTGTTGTATGCTACACCAATATTACCTTGCGCTATACGCAACACCGTTTTTGCTTGCAGTATATGAAACACTATTCTTGGATCGTGTTACACACAATTTTGATAATAGTTATTCTACGCAACATTGAGTATATATATATATATATTCAATGTATAAATGAAATATGGTTGGATTATGTTATACTAAACAACAAAGGATTCTTGCACAATACGCAACCCTGACTTTCCTTGCATTACACGCAATCACGACCTTCCTCGATAGCGTGTGTTGTACGCAATACCGGGTGTTACTAAACAACAATATATTATTATAATATTATTATGAACTAGCCGTTATGAATATTATTGACTAAATTTTGAATTTTATAACATTATTATTCATCTTACACATTTTCTAGAACATTGTATAAGAGCAAAATAAATTTTTCGGGTAAAAAATAAGTGTTTTTCAAAAAATGCAGTTTTGCCACCTTTTGATGGTGCACCCACTTTAAATCAAGTTTTTGACATGTTTATAAGTTCCATTTGACAAAATAAAATTATTATTTGGAATCAAGAAATAAAAATTTACTTTGGATAAATTTTTCATTTTATTCTGATGACTTTCATATTTTAATGAATAGTAAAAACACGCTATATTTTAATTAAAAACATCTTTTTTCATCGTAATATCTTATGTGGTTAAATTATAATATTGAATGGTTTTAATGTATAAATAGAATATAGTTTTACCATTTAATATAATTTATGTCATTATCATTTATTTTACCTTGAATTTGTAGGTTAAATCAATTCAATCTTTTGCAATGTTTTATGGAAAAACTCGTTTTCTTTCGACAACAGGATTAATTTTAATTTAATTTCTGCAACTTTTTTGTATTGAATTTGGAAAAATAGATTCCATATTTGGAATAAGTGGGTCCAAATAATGTTAATAAGATACTTTTTATTTTTGGGAATTATGAATAGTAACTACGGTAAATTTTAGTTACCATAGTTAAAGGTAAATCGGGTAATTAAGGGTAAATATAATATTATAAAATTACCCTAACACATGCCAAAATTCTATTGGATGGATAAAAGTAAACCCATATCAACTAAGGGTCGGATTAGATTCATTTTATGGACTTTTGACCATGAAAATAATTTAATTATTATTAAAACCAAAGAAAGTGACAACATGTCACTCTCTTAAATACTATAAGTATAATAATTTTAAGTTAGTGATAAACTTCATGAAACTTCGAACATTAATAGTCTACAGAAATCTATCAAAATTACCTACATCATGAGAATTTATTTAGAATTTTTTGGGATTAAATAATTATCATTAATTGTGACACAATAGTGATGTAAAAATTATTTATCTAGTGAAAAATCAAGAATATAGTTTTTATTAAAATAATAGTGACCATAAAAGGCACAAAACCCTGACCAAAACTTATTGGTCATGTAAATTTAAACTATAATCATCCGATGGTCTAATATTTGACCATTGGGAGTCTTATACAAGCAATTATGACACTTATATTATTTTATTTTAAATGATGCCAAAGTTGTCACCTTCATAATTTAATAAATATAAGAATTTAAATATTGAGATTTTAAGAAGATAAATTCGAGTAAAAGTATTATTGTGAAAGGTAATAGATGTATATTCATCATAGGATTTTATTTTAAATTTTTATGCAACAAATCAGTATATTAAATAATTATACAAAAAAGTTGTAGTAATTATTTTATTAAGAGATAAACCAAATAAAAGTTTTTAAAAATAATAAAATAAATATTATATGAACTATTTAATGTGATAAACTAATTTTATAGACACATATGACCTTTTATTAATCTATTAAAGATTTTATTTCGAACATATCTTCTGTATATATTTTATTTAAATTCAAATAAATGAATAGTGTCAAAATTGACACTATTAAAATAACATATTATAAAATTGTTTAAAAATCACAAAAATATTTAAAAATTATAAATTTAAATTTATATGGTCTATAATGTTATAAAGTAAATAATTATGGAAAATTCACAACAAATAAGTAATTATTTGTCATAATTTAAAATTTAGAATTTTATTACCACAAATAAACATAAATACATAATTCAAAATGATAAGGTTTAAAATAAGATCCAAACATGGATAAATTTTATTGGTTGATTAGATTACAACCCTGTCTCATCTAATCTTATAATATGAGTCATTTTTGGAGGTTTTTAAGTGGGGTTAGATTTATTATAAATTAATATTTTTTAGAATTCCAAAGGTGCCCCTCTCCTCCCTTATAAAAGGGAACCTCCTCTCTCTCCTCCTCACACCAATTTGAGCCTTCAATCTCGGCCAAACCCTTAAAAATTATCTTCTCCACTTCCCTAGAAACATCCTAGAGGTTATGGTCTACCTTAAAGACCAATCTTAGTTCCCTAAGAGGAGGTTTCAAAGAGGCGTATCGAAGAAGAGGTAATTTCTTCTCCCGATTTTTTCAAGCTTCTTTCTTCTTCAACTTATTCTTCTTTAGTTGTTTCATTATAAAGTAATGACATAAGTATCACTAATATACTGATTTTTTATTATAAATATGAAACAATTCCATTTCACCTTCTATCCATCCTACGGAAAACAAAATCACCGCGCGTGTGTACGTACGGAATACTGTCTCCACGCCGTGGTGTAATCTGTTTTTCCACCAACACCTTACATGGATGGGTATAATGGTGTAAAGAATAACTATACATAGTTATTATAACATCATACTAATTCTGATATATTTTATCATCCACTCCAATTCAATTCAACAATTATGGAAATGATATCATCGCTCGTGCATACGTACGGACTAGTGTCTCCACGATGCGATGAGATTCATTCTCCATGTTAACCATTTAAGAATGATTATAAAGTATATATAAGAAATAATAATGAAATATATGACATTATAAAGCTACTTTATTTATTTATATATTTATTTCATCTACTTAATTCCATTCAACTCAATAAGAAAACGAAAACAACATTCATGCGTACGTACGGCCTACCGTCTCCATGAACGGTGTATTTCTTTCCATTTATCGATATATTATATATATGTATATTATGAATATATATTATATATAAATCATGTTTTATATTCTGGAATTATTTAATTGTGATCTAAGTAATCATATGAATAATTACAAGTCAAAACACGGATGACAAATGAAACGATTTTACCCAAAACACTCTTTAACATGGAATTTACAAAATAACGTGTAATATAAAGTCATAAGTGAACCATATATGATATAATAACAATGAATATGATTCTGTAATAAGTCAATGACATTATTTAAATCATTCTACAGGAGGTTCAGACACTTACGAAGCAAATCGGACCTAAGGTAAGGGAAATATCACAATCTCATTTTTATCCGAGATTGCTTATACTTTGATATTTACTGGGGTGTATTTTATCATCCACATTCATGTTCCCTCAATAAGTAATATTATTTCCATCCACCTACAATTGATTAATACCTATTTTACCCTTTGTTGAGTTTTAGTAAAAAAATGAAAGGAATTTTTTGTCTTTTTTTGTATGAGGTACTTTTTGACTTTTCCGACAAAAGTACGAGAAGAATGTTTTTTTAACTTATACGGCATGAATGGATTTTTAAAACATTATTTCCAAGAAGGTACCTTTACAAGTTTTCAATTTAGTTTTTAATCTTCTTCTTTTAGTTTAAAATTGTATGAAATGTTAATAAAGGAAAATGTTTTTGAATTTGAAAGGATATTTTCCTCAAGAATGGAGTTCAAGTGTTTTATCAAAATTATTTTCCATCTAAGATAATATAGGGTTCTGTTTATATTCCTATTATTACATTGATATGATTATGTTGTGATGGAAATATTTTTATGAATTCCTTTATCTTATATGAATTGTTTTTTGATGTCATGATGTTTACGATTCCCATTTTATTACATGGGTTATGAAATGATGTATGATTTATGATTTTGTGGAATACATAAGAATGGTATCATTATGAGATGGGTGGGACCTATATCTCCCTCCAATGAATTGGGTAAAGATTTTATATCTCATGAGATAGAAATTGATGGAACGGTAGGTTATACCGGTTCAGTGAAACGGGACTGAAATGAGGAGTGAACTCGGTTCAGAAAGGGACTCTGTCAACTAAGATAGTCTTGGAAATGAGTCTTGACTAATAAGAAATGATTCTCTATGATTATGTCTGTATTCCACAAAGTTTCATGTTATAATTTATGATTATTGGGATTATATTTCACTACTATGATTTATCCCATGTTATAAAATTATGATCTCTTTTGTAGGTTTTGATTTCCAAAAGATATGTTCTTATGAATATGATGTGATTGATATTTCTTTTGTTTACCCTTACTGAGCATTTGAAATCACCCTTTTATGTTTTCTTTTCCCCAGGTTATAAACAAAGGATTTAGGTTTTTTAAAAAAAAGAATATCTTTATGGGAGATGTTGAATATCTTTCACCATGATTAGAAGATTATATTCCGAGTTTCCAAAGACACTAAACTATTACAGTCCTTGTGTGTGTGTTTTTGTTATGTACTAAGTACTCCGCAAAAGTAATGTAATGTCTATATACGTTAAGCTTCGGTTCTCTATAGTTGTTATCAGAGGAAAGGTTTAGTCAACCTTTGGAAACTAGGATGCGAAAACGTTAGTGAGATCCCTAGATATATTTCTAAGGTATGTCTAGGGATGTACCAAAGGATAAGAATACGTATAGTATATAGTCCTAGAACTACGGTAACAATATTAGAATTTAACCTATGATGTTAGATATTGAGGGTGCTCCCCCTTTACTATGTTGTTTTCCCTAGCATGATTTTTTCCTCTCACACTATTCTTTTTGGGTATTAGAAAATGGCTGGAAACAGGAAGATTCATGATAATGGAGGATATGACGGACAATGGAATGATTTTCTTCATGAGAAACCAAATGAAATGGGATCTGGAAGTCCAAACATCGTTATTATACCTAATCAGAAATCTCATAATATGATCAATAATCTCAACTTTGGTAAGTTTCCCGACTCAGATAATAAGAGAAAGATGGAGTTTCACAATGATCATAGAGGAAAGAAAGTTCAATTTCCCTCATGTAAATAATGTGGGAAGAGGCATCCGAGAGATTGTTTCAAAGGAACTGGAAGATGATTTGGGTGTGGAAAAGAAGGACACAAAGCCAGTATTTATGTGGATGATGATGATGAGACTACAAATGATATATGAGCTAAAAGAAGTGTTGAGGCTCAGTCGGTTGTTTTAGAAGGTAGTGGAATGATTGTATGTTTATCGAGAGTTATGTTGTATAGTTAATGGTACTATGGAATAAAGAATCATCTAATTATTGTTACAATATTTTTTTTCCTAAAAGTATTTGAAAGTATATGTTGAATTGTACCAGTAACCATGGAATGTTATTCAGATATTTTTGTAAAGTAGATGATATGTGCATAATGAAGGAATAAGAAGATAATGAGATGTTTGATTGTATTCATTAGCTCATGATTGATATAAGGACTAAGTGATATCATGGTTTGAGTATATAGAATTTTGAGGATTTTGGTATGTGGAAAGTGTTAACTTTTAACTGCATTAATATTTTCACTAAGGTTCAATGTGTATTCATTTTTCAAGAGAATACATGATTAAGGCCTTCTAATGTTTGGAATGTGACCAACAAGACATATCTCATGATATACGGGGATCAACGATGGTATTAACATGCTTGTTATATAAACTCGTTGGTAATCGTTTTCACTATAATATGAGATTAGACAATAGTGTTTTGGATAAACCTAAAGATTGGAAATGATTATGTTGGACATAAGTTAATATTGTTTAAGGATAGAACTTTTTTTCGATATTATTGATGGGATGTTATAGTAATGTAGTTTTAGAAAAAGGAAAACCTTCAGGACGGGCGACAGCCCATCGCGTAGGACAAGGCTGTGGGAATCGAACCCACAAACGAAGTGCGGCTGGCCTTTATCTCCTACCACCGGCCTACAGGAAGTCCCTGGTTAGTAGGAACTAGTTTTATTTTATTAAGCGGTATGATATATGAAGTATAAGTTCATTTTTGGAACCATATACGATTAATCTAACCATAAGATAGACTTATAACTTTTGCTATCTTTTTGTTTGAAAGAGATGGAATGACCCATCATTCTATCACATGATCTACTAACACATCACAAATAACAAATTCAACTTCATTTATTTATGGGATGAAGTGGAAATTGTTCAATTCATGACCAATAGTGAGATTGTACCAAAATCATGCAAGTATTTCTTTTAATTCGTCAACATTAGGGAAATGATCTTGAAAACCCAAAATGTTGTCCTAGTTCCCTTATATCCAATTAATCAGATGGTACCTTAGATCATCACAAATCAATAGCTTTGTGATTGTTGGATTTTTTATAGCCATGTTCTCTACCACTCTCCATCAGAACTTGATGGTTAGATTTTTCTTCCATATCCATATTTTCACCTATGTTCTCCTACGTGGAAACCCCGTGATGAGTTAATTTGGGTAACCATTACATTTCATACTTTAGTTTTTAAAAGCCATGTTTTGGTATTCCTTTTTACGATGTGGTTTTCTATTAAACAAACTTTCGAGTAGTAAACCATTTATATCCCCCGACGAATTTCGAGGGCAAAATTCATTTTAAGGGGGGTAGAATGTAACACCCCGAGATTTTATGAAAAATATTCTTTTAATGTCTTGTGTTGTATGCTACACCAAGATTACCTTGCGCTACACGCAACACCGTTTTATCTTGCAGTATACGCAACACTATTCTTGGATCATGTTACACAAAATTTTGATAATAGTTATTCTACGCAACATTGAGTATATATATATATATATATATATTAAATGTATAAATGAAATATGGTTGGATTCTGTTATACGAAACAACGAATGATTCTTGCACAATATGCAACCCTGACATGGCTTGCATTACACGCAATCGCGACCTTCCTCGATAGCGTGTGTTGTACGCAATACCGGGTGATACTAAACAACGATATATTATTATAATATTATTATGAACTAGGATTTTGAATAGTATTAACTAAATTTTTAATTTTATAACATTATTATTCATCTTACACATTTTCTAGAACATTGTATAAGAGAAAAATAAATTTTTTGGGTAAAATAAGTATTTTTCAAAAAATGCATTTTTGCCGCCTTTTGATGGCGCACCCACATTAAATATAGTTTTTGACATTTTTATAAGTTCCATTTGACAAAATAAAATTATTATTTGGAATCAAGAAATAAAAATTTACTTTGGATAAATTTTTCATTTTATTCTGATGACTTTCATATTTTAATGAATAGTAAAAACACGCTATATTTTAATTAAAAACAACTTTTTTCAACGTAATATCTTATGTGGTTAAATTATAATATTGAATGGTTTTAAAGTATAAATGGAATATATTTTTATAATTTAATATAATGTATGTCATTAGCATTGATTTTACCTCGAATTCGTAGGTTAAATCAATTCAATCTTTTGCAATGTTTTATGGAAAAACCTGTTTTCTTTCGAAAACGGGATTAATTTTAATTTAATTTCTGCAACATTTGTGTATTGAATTTGGAAAAATGGATTCATTATTTCGAATGAGTGGGTCCAAATTATGTTAGTAAGCTACTTTTTATTTTTGGGAATTATGAATAGTAACTATGGTAAATTTTATTTACCATAGTTAAAGTTAAATCGGGTAATTAAGGGTAAATATAATATTATAAAATTACTCTAACACATGCCAATATTCTATTGGATGGCTAAAAGTAAACCCATATCATCTAAGGGTCGGATTAGATTCATTTTATGGACTATTGACCATGAAAATAATTTAATTATTATTAAAACCAAAGAAAGTGACAACATGTTACTCTCTTAAATACTATAAGTATAATAATTTTAAGTTAGTGATAAAATTCATGAAACTTCATAAATTAATAGTCTACAGAAATCTATCAAAATTATATACATCATGAGATTTTATTTAGAATTTTTTGGGATTAAATAATTATCATTAATTGTGACATAATAGTGATGCAGAAATTATTTATCTAGTGAAAAATCAAGAATATAGTTTTTATTAAACTAATAGTGACCATAAAAGCCACAAAACCCTGACCAAAACTTGTTGGTCATGTAAATATAGACTATAATAATCCAATGGTATAATATTTGACCATTTGGAGTCTTATACAAGAAATTATAACAATTATATTATTTTATTTTAAATGATTCCAAAGTTGTCACCTTCATAATTTAATAAATATAACAATTTAAATATTGTGATTTTAAGATGATAAATTCGAGTAAAAGTATTATTGTGAAAGGTAATAGATTTATATTCATCATAGGATTTTATTTTAAATTTTTATGCCATAAATCAGTATATTAAATAATTATACAAAAATGTTGTAGTAATTATTTTATTAAGAGATAAACCAAATAAATGATTTTAAAAATAATAAAATAAATATTATATGAACTATTTAATGTGATCCACTAATTTTATAGATACATATGACCTTTTATAAATCTATTAAATATTTTATTTCGAACATATCTTCTGTATATATTTTATTTAAATTCAAATAAATGAATAGTGTCAAAATTGACTCTATTAAAATAACATATTATAAAATTGTTTAAAAATCACAAAAATATTTAAAAATTATAAATTTAAATTTATATGGTCTATAATGTTATTAAGTAAACAATTATGGAAAATTAACAACAAATAAGTAATTATTTGTTATAATTTAAAATTTAGAATTTTATTTCCACAAATAAACTTAAATAGATAAATCAAAATGATAAGGTTTAAAATAAGATCCAAACATGTCTAAATTTTATTGTTTGATTAGATTACAACCCTATATAATCTAATCTTAGAATATGAGTCATTTTTTGAGGTTTTTAAGTGGGGTTAAGTTTATTATAAATTAATATTTTTGAGAATTCCAAAGGTGCCCCTCTCCTCCCTTATAAAAGGGAACCTCCTCCCTCTCCTCCTCACACCAATTTGAGCCTTCATGCTTGGGAAACCCCTACCCAATTATCTTCTCCACTTCCCTAGAAACATCCTAGAGGTTATGGTCTACCTTAAAGCCCAATCTTAGTTCCCTAAGAGGAGGTTTCAAAGAGGCGTATCGAAGAAGAGGTAATTTCTTCTCCCGATTTTTTCAAGCTTCTTTCTTCTTCAACTTCTTCTTATTTAGTTGTTTCATTATAAAGTAATAACATCAGTATCACTAATATAGTTATTTGTTATTATAAATATGAAACAACCCCATTTCACCTTATATCCATCCTACGGAAAACAAAATCACCGCGCGTGCGTACGTACGGAATACCGTCTCCACGCCGTGGTGTAATCTGTTTTTCCACCAACACCTTACATGGAAGGGTATAATGGTGTAAAGAATAATTATACATAGTTATTATAACAACATACTGATTCTGATATATTGTATCATCCACTCCAATTCAATTCAATAATTATGGAAACGATATCATCGCTCGTGCGTACGTACGGACTACCGTCTCCACAACGCGATGAGATTCATTCTCCATGTTAACCATTTAAGAATGATTATAAAGTATATATAAGCAATAATAATGAAATATATGACATTATAAATCTACTGGATTTATGTATATATGTATTTCATCTACTTAATTCCATTCAACTCAATAAGGTAACGAAAACAGCGTTCATGCGTACGTACGACCTACCGTCTCCATGAACGGTGTATTTCTTTCCATTTATCGATCTATTATATATATGTATATTCTGAATATATATTATATATAAATCATGTTTTATATTCTGTAATTATGTAATCGTGATCTAAGTAATCATATGAATAATTACAAGTCAAAACACGGACGAAAAATGAAACGATTTTACCCAAAACACTCTTTAACATGGAATTTACAAAATAACGGGTAATATAAAGTCATAAGTGAACCATATATGATATCATAACAATGAATATGATTCTGTAATAAGTCAATGACATTATTTAAATCATTATACAGGAGGTTCAGACACTTACGAAGCAAATCGGACCTAAGGTAAGGGAAATATCACAATCTCATTTTTATCCGAGATTGCTTATACTTTGGTATTTACTGGGGTGTATTTTATCATCCACATTCACGTTCCCTCAATATGTAATATTATTTCCATACACCTACAATTTTTTAATACCTATTTTACCCTTTTCTGAGTTTTAATAAAAGATATTAAAGGAATATTTTGTCTTTTTTCATACGAGGTGCTTTTTGACTTTTCCGACAAAAGTACGAGAAGAATGTTTTTTAACTTATACGGCATGAATGGATTTTTAAAACATTATTTCCAAGAAGCTACCTTTACAAGTTTTCATGTTTATTTTTAATCAACTTCTTTTAGTTTAAAATTGTATGACATATAAAGAAAGGAAAATGTTTTTGAATTTGAAAGGATATTTTCCTCAAGAATGGAGTTCAAGTGCTTTATCAAAATTATTTTCCATCTAAGATAATATAGGGTTTTGTTTATACTCCTATTGTTACATTGATATGATTATATTGTGATGGAAATATTTTTATGAATTCCTTTATCTTATATGAATTGTTTTATGATGTCATGATGTTTAAGATTCCCATTGTTATTACATGGGTTATGCAATGATGTAGGATTTATGATTTTGTGGCACACATAAGAATGGTATCATTATGAGATGGGTGGGACCTATATATCCCTCCAATGCATTGGGTAAAGATTTTATATCTCATGACATAGAACTGGCTGGAACGGTAGGTTATACCGATTCAGTGAAACAGGACTGAAACGAGGAGTGAACTCGGTTCAGAAAGGGACTTTGTCCACTAAGATAGTGTTGGCAATGAGTCTTGACTAATAAGAAATGATTCTCTATGATTATGTGTGTATGCCAAAAAGTTTCATGTTTTACGTTATGATTATTGGGATTAAATTTCACTACTATGATTTTTCCCATGTTATAAAATTATGACCTCTTTTGCAGGTTATGATTTCCAAAAGATATGTTCTTAAGAATATGATGTGATTGATATTTCTTTTGTTTACCCTTACTGAGCATTTGAGCTCACCCTTTTATGTTTTCTTTTCCCCAGGTTATAAAGAAAGGATTTAGGCTTAAAAAAAAGATCTTTATGGGAGATGTTGAAGATCTTTCACCACGATTAGAAGATTATATTCCGAGTTTCCAAAGACACTAAACTATTACAGTCCTTGTGTGTTTGTTTTTGTTATGTACTAAGTATTCCGAAAAATTAATGTAATGTCTATATACGTTAATCTTTGGTTCCCTACAGGCTCTTCGTAATAAGACAGATCAGGTTCCAGTTCTAATTCCTCATAGATGAGTACATGTGTTGGGTCAGGCATGTATTTTCTCAACTGTGATACATGGAATACATCATGAACATTGGAGAGACTTGGCGGAATTGCCAAGTGGTAAGCTACAGCCCCAATTCATTCTAGAATTTCAAAGGGTCCGATGTACCTAGGACTCAATTTACCCTTCTTACCGAAATGTATAACTCCCTTCCACAGAGATACCTTCAAGAAAACATGATCTCCTACCTGAAATTCCAAATCCTTCCTTCGGTTTTCGGCATAGCTCTTGTGCCTACATTGAGCTGCGTTGATGTGGTTTTGGATTACTTTCACCTTTTCCATCGTTTCCTCCACCAGTTCTGGGCCTACAAGTTTTCTTTCACCAAAGTCACCCCAATAGGTTGGTGTGCGACATCTCTTTCCGTATAATGCTTCATATGGTGCCATCTGAATACTTGAATAGAAACTATTATTATAGAAAAATTCTACCAGAGATAAATATTGATCCCACATTCCTTGAAAGTCATGTGATCATGATCTCAACATTTCTTCTAAGGTTTTAATAGTTCTTTCTAATTGTCCATTTGTTTGAGGGTGGTAAGCAGTGCTCAAATGAAGTTCAGTATCCAAGGCTTTCTGAAGACGTTTCCAGAATCTTGATGTAAAACGAGGATCACAATCTGAGACAATTGACAGGGGTACTCCATGAAGTCTCACAACTTCATTAATATACAGTCTTACTAGACGTTCAAGTGGTAGATCATCCCGTATAGCAAGAAAATTTGATGACTTCATGAGACGATCAACAATGACCCATATTGCGTCATTTCTTCTAGGAGTCTTTGGTAGTCCCATGAAAAAATCCATCGTAATATTATCCCATTTCCACTTAGGTAGGGGAAGAGGTTGCAATACTCCACCAGGCAATTGCCTTCCAGCTTTCACTTGCTGAAAAACCATACATCTTGACACAAAATCAGCAATCTCCCTCATCATGTTGTCCCACCAAAAATGTACCTTTAAATCTCTATACATTTTGGTGCTCCCAGGGTGTATAGAGAAATTGGATCTATGAGAATAATCCAACAATTCCCTCTTTAAATCAGGTATATCGGGAACACAAAGTCTCCTCCGAAATTTCAAAATTCCATCTTCATACACAAAGTAACACAATCGCCCATCATTCACAGCTTTAATCTTCTTTTTCAACTCTTCATCATTGGCCTGAGAACACTTTATCCTTTCTAGTAAAGATGGTTTGGAAACCATTTGAAAAATAAATTGATGTTTCACCCTCCATGGTGATTCCCATATCCATATTTACTAGATCCATTAAAATAGGATCCATTTCTACTCTCATCATGTTCAAAACTCCATGATCTTTTCTACTCAAAGCATCTGAAACCTTATTTGCCTTCCTTGGGTGGTAGTGTGTCGTGCAATCATAATCCTTGAGTATTCAAGCAATTTCCTTTGCCTCATGTTGAGTTCTTTTTGTGAGAAAATATATTTCAAACTCTTGTGATCAGTATATATCTCACATTTTTCACCATAGAGATAAAGTCTCTATATCTTCAAGGAAAAGATTACAGCAGCTAACTCAAGATCATGAGTAGGATAGTTCTACTCATTAATTTTTAGCTGTCGTGATGAATAGGCAATAACCCTATCATTCTGCATAAGGACACAACCAAGTCCTTTCATTAATGCATCACTATAAATAACGAACCCCTCATTCCTGGATGGTAGAGTCAATATAGGAGCGTTGACTAATCTTCTCTTCAGTTATTCAAAACATTCTTCACACTCTTCTGTCTAGACAAATTTAACCCCTTTATGTTTGAGCTTCGTTAATGGGTTATCCAATCGGGTAAAATTCTGGACAAAACGTCGATAATAACCTGCCAAACCAATAAAGTTGCATACCTCAGTTATACTCGTCGGTGCTGGACATTCTTGGATTTCCTTGGTCTTAGAAGGATGAATGGAAATTCCATCCTTAGAGATAATGTGGCCAAGAAAAGAAATCTCTTGAATCCAGAATTCACACTTGCTAAACTTCACATATAATTCATGCCTTCTAAGAGTCTTCAAAATAATGCGCAAGTGATTTTCATGATCTTCGTAGCATTTGGAGTACACCTAGATGTCATCAATAAATACCACCACAAAATCATCTAGATATTCTTTTAAAACTCTATTCATTAGATCCATGAATACAGAGGGTGCATTAGTCAATCCAAAAGGCATTACTGTAAACTCATAATTCCCGTACCTTGTTCAAAATGTTGTTATCGGAATGTCTCCCTTGTTCACACACAACTGATGGTATGTAGATCAAAGTTCAATATTTGAAAAGTATTGAGCTCCATGAAATTGGTAAAATAAATAATTAATACGAGGTAGGGGATACTTTTTCTTTATTGTTATAGCATTGATCTCCCTGTAGTCAACGCACAACCTCGTAGATCCATCTTTCTTCTTAACAAAAAGGACAAGGGCTCACCATGGAGAAACACTAGGGAAAATAAATCCCTTATTACTCAATTCCTCTAGTTGTTTCATTAGTTCAACTAATTCCATTGTGGCCATCCTATAAGGGGTCTTCGATATAGGCCTTGATCCAGGAATTAAATCAATGGAAAACTCAACTTCTCGTTCTGGAGGATGTCCAGGTAAATCATCTGGAAACACATCTTCATATTCATTCACGATAGGTACATCCTCTCTTTGAACATTCATTTCCTCTCCCTTTGTCATTTCATTCTCTCCCTCCCCAATAATTGAATTTAGTTGAGGTACTGGGGGTGGGTCTAAATAAGAATTAGGTGGTGACGATTCTGCTCTAAAAATAAGGTGTTCCTTATCATCATCATCAAAAATAGTAACCTCCTTCTTCTTACAATAAATCTTTGAATCATATTCCGAAAGCCAATCCATATAGAGGATTATATCAAACTCAATCATAGGTATGAAAATGAGATCAGCTGATAAAGAACAGTTATGTGCTCTAATGGGGACCGATTCACAAAACATTGTTGCAATAATACTTCCCTTAGGAGTTTTGACTGACAATTCTCTTGTTAAATCAAATTGTAAATATATAATTTTCTTAGCAAACTGGGATGATATGAAACAATGTGATGATCCATAATCAAATAATGCATTTTCTAAACATGAGGAAACCATTAAATTACCTTCCACCACGTCTTTCGGAGCTTCAACCTCAGCAGTAGTGATAACATAAACTTGGCCCTGATCCCTTGGCCTCTTCTGAGATAAGTTCCCCTGACGCTTAGGACATTCATTTGAATAATTTCCCATCTCACTACAATTATAGCATTCCACATTGACATCAACTTTTATTCCCTTGCCATCATGAGCTTGGTTGCCTTTTTCACCACACCTGTAACAGACTCTCATTCCCTTCAAGCAAGTACCGGGGTGTTTCTTTCCACATTTACTGTAGGACTGATATTCAACTCTTCCCTTCTTCCCCTTATTTCCATTTCCAGATTTATCAGAAGATCTCTTCTTTTCTTTCTTTGCTTTAAAGTCATAAGACTTAGAGAATTCCTTTTCCGTCTTGATAGCACATGAGATAGTATCTTCGTATGACGAGAAGGTTTGTGAGTCTAATGCTCGATGGAGAAATGATTTTAACCCATCAAAGAAACGATCAATCTTACTTCTTGGGTTACGTATATAATCTACAGCATGCCTCTCTAACCTTGTAAAGTTAGCCTCATACTTTGCGACATTCTCATCCTCCTTCTGCCTTAGACTCATAAATTGCCTTTCTATATCTGCTCGATGGTCAGGTGGAAAGTATTTTTCTAATAAAAGATCTTTGAACTCTCTCCATTCCATATTTTATACTTCTTCATCTTCCTTTGTGTTTTGAATCAACGACCACCATTGATCGGCATCTCCAGTGAGGCGATAGACTTCCATGACAACCATCTCCCTTTCGCTACTCCCCAAGGCATGTAATATTTTTTCTAAGGAGTTTATCCATTTCTTATCTACTAATGGATTTGTACCCCCATTAAATGTTAGTGGGTTTTGCCTCATGAAGCGGTCCAACATTGATCCTCGATGTTGCGGATCAGGATTCTCCATATGAGTAAGGTTATTATTCATAACATGAGTGAGTTGTCCCCGTATGGTAATAAGTTGATTAGCACCAGTTGTATCTCCAGATCCACAATAATTATCTTGAGCAGGAGGGAAATCCCTACATGGAGTGCATGCATTGATACAGTTTCCATTCCTTCCACTAAGCTCCATTTCTAAACAATGGCATAAACTAGATTAGTTTATGAATCAAAATACATAATTTCATACTTGTAAAATACTTAACATAAATTGAACTATTTATGTATATAATCCATAAAAATGTTTTCTTTGAGGAAGTATATACTCATAACCCTTCATAGTGGTTTGTAAAGAAAATGAGAATTATCCTAAGCATATCCCCCGGGAGTGTCATGACCAGGAGTACAGCAAGGACCGTTGTCGTGCACCAGTTCCCGTTCGAGTCTAGGTCAAAGCGGTGTTTTTGGGTTTTACCCCTAGGTACATATGTTCCAGATCCACCTCTACCTGCTCATATCCATACAGGGATGTATTGCTCGGAAAACTCACAACATCTCTATAATACCAAAATTCTAGAAAGTTCTTCTATACTAATCCCCAAAGTCTATCTTTGGGCTATGTGCTCTAATCAGAGATTATCTAAATCTAGCTTCCAAGGTTAGTACTAAACTGCCTCTGATACCAACTGTAACACCCTGACCCCAGTTACCCAGAGTCGGTGCATTATTGCGTAACATTGGCATGATCATAAAAGATCAAGTCTAGAAAGACCGATTAGTTTAGTAGCCTTGTAAACACTAGATACATTTATAAATGTTACATAACATCATAAAGTGAAAACCTATAATAACAAAGTCTCCATAGTCCACACTAATATCCTCTTCTGACTATCCCTGAAGGTCATTCATAAAATACTTCTTCACATCCTGGAAAATATTAAAACATTGAAAGGGGGGAGCTCAGATGCTCAGTAAGGATAGTAATATTGCGGAAGATTTCATAAATAAACATTAACATTTAAGGAAATGTATAACTAAAACAAAAGCCTTTTTAAACTTGAACATCAGCATAATATGGAAAAAATAAAATTAAATAATTCCATTTACTTACTCACATGGATATTCTACTAGTCGAATAATCTCATGCAATATCAATAACCACTTTCATAATGATGGAATTCATAATGCCAGACTATCATAACCATGTAGCCAAGGCCTCGTGGAAAGACCACAAATAAGATTTTTTCAAGGCCTTGTGCCAAGACACTAGTTTGTCTCATTAGACCTACCGATGCATCGAGGACCTGTAGCGGGCTCCACCCATCACTTATTAAGTCCAATGCAATCCTTATATGAATAGGTTTAAACATATCATAAACCATAACATAATCGTATCACATAAAACATGCATAAAGGAAACATAACATTTCCACATTTCAATCACAAGATATCAATACAACACATTGATATAATAAAAACACTTTCAAAACCATTTTCAATACCAAAATAAATTAAAGTTAAAACTTTATTTATTTTTCATTAAAAAAAGATATGACTTGTAGAGGAAGCCGAAACACAAATAATGGCCACGGCGGCGGAGAATTTGTTGTCGCCGCATACGTAAGACAAAAAAATTCCTTTTGTCGTTTAGTAAAACGCTTTGTAAAAAAAGATTCCTTTTTGAATAAAAGTCAAATTCAAAGGGGTTTATACACCGTATAAAATAAAGTTTTGTATAAAACAAAATATGCCTCAATGAAAGGAGATTGAGATGAAGACCCTTACAAAGATCATTTTTTTAAATAAAGTAGATATATTATGTGTATTCCCTATAAGTACACATAAATAAAGTACAAATAAAAGATAGGACATAATAATATCATGACATAATTTGAAAGTAGGAGATTAACCCAAAGAATAGAAATTGGGTTAAGATGTTCCCTTACCTCATGTCCGAATTCACTCAACCATTCTTTGATCTCCTGAATAATAAATTAGAGTTAATTTATAATTTCATAAGAACCTTTTTTAAGTTTATTATTCATTTTATATCACTTATTACCATGTTATGAAAATTATGTAATTATTTATGTTAATAACGGTCGTTTTGACGATCTTAGGTACTTGAGTCAAAAATAAACTTCTTATAATTACACTTTGTTCATGTGGTAATATATCCATTATATCCATAAATATATTCATGATTTATATATCATATATATCATATATATCCATTATATACATTCATTTATAATATTACATAACATTTAGAGGTAAGAAATGAAATGCACCGTTCATGGAGACAGTAAGCCGTCCGTACGCATGAACGCTACTTTCATTTCTATTTCATATTTAATGGAATGAAGTTATAATTATATAAATTTATAATATAATTCAAGTATAATATAATGTATAATACCTTTTACTCCATCCTTTATACATCCCACATATGGCATTAACGATTCAAATCATTTTGAGAGGGCGGTATTCCGCACTTCCTAAAATGAAATTATCGCATTTACACATAATGGAAATCATAAATTATGCCACAAATGAGAAATACAGAAGCATAAGTAAAACATATAGATAATATATATATCATATATGAAAATATTGTCATCAAAATGGCCACCATTAGAGGTTTTAAAAGAATATTGAACAATCATCGTTTCGTGAGGCAGTATTTCGCCACCCACAGAAACAGTATGTTCTTTAACAATTAGATGAAGTTGTGTGTATGTTTAAACCAAATACATATCATAAAAACATACTAGTATATTTTAGATACTTTTGTTGTTACAAAAGAATGTAATAAAAAGAGTTTAAGGGTTTGGAGAAGCAAAATAAAACAAAAGAACATTAGAGAAGACATTACCTTAAAATCGGGTAACTCTTTTTGATTTGAGCCAAAGGATTCTTTGGGAATACTTATGCCAAAATTGAGGCTTCTATGAGTAAGGGAGGGAATTTTAGAGAGTATTTGTTCCGAGGTTGGCCAATCCAAAAGGCTTTGAAGGTGTGATTAAGGTGGTAGTGATGGGGGCCGTTTATAAGAGGAGAGATGGGGCACTCTTGGAACGATTGAAATGTTACTTTATTATGAAATGCTTTTTCGGATTCTAAAGGTCCCACGCTTATATAATTCGAGGATAAGGTGATAAAGGTTCGAAATATACTCATACAATAGGTTTTTGACAAGTGTATGTCATAGATTTTAAATTATCTTTTCATTTTATTTAAATCGTTAATTAATGAGGTAATCGCTGCATCATCATGGTGTCATAAATAATTTAATTTATTTAATGTCTAAAAATTATAAAAAAAATATCATGATGTGGGAAATCTTTTTATCTTTATAATTAATACTTATAGTCAAAAATATTACTTGTAGAACCCCATTGAAAAATTCTTTTAGTAAAAAAACTATTGTTTGTGACATTTTTATTTTAACATTAAATAAACATTTTTTAATGTCATTTTCCTACCAAAGTGGCTCCATGGGGTCCCCAAGTTGACCCATGGATTTTCTTGGTCGGCCATGACTAATACAATATAGTTAGGACAAGTGTAAAGGTATTTTCATATTTTTATAATATCATTTTTACCTTAAATTTCACTAATTACCTTTAATCACGATTAATTAAACATAAAAGTTACTATTCACCCAAAAATTATTTTAATCCCATTGAACCACATTTTACTTCCTAATTAAAACCATGTATGTTGGATTTTTGAAAATCAAAACACAGATGTGGTAATGTTTCATTTAAATGAAAAAATAGTTTTTCAACTACCACTTAGTGGTTTCACTATTCATCAAAAATTGAAGTTTTTCAGAACAATGCCAAAATTTCACACTAAGCTATAATTGATTTTCCGAATTCAAAAATGATGTCTATTTTACAAAATTCCAAACATATATGTTGCATTAATTAATTTCATAATTAATTTCCGCTGTTACAACAAATAGCGTGTTTTTTAGAAACAATATTTATCAAAAGATTGACAATTGTTTATGTCCAATTTCAAAGTGAAATTAATTCTAATGACCACCATTGGATATAATTGTAAAAATATATTCCAATTATACTTTTAATCCACTCAATAGTATAATTTATCACTATAAATTATTTTGATTAAAAAAGTTGTTTTTAAGTATTTTTCACTATTCATAAAAAATTGGATGTTCTTAGAAAAATACCAAAAATTCAACATAGGCTAATTTAGGTATTACGAATCAAAAAACGAAGTCTATTTGGAAAGGTAAAATTTATAAAATTTCAAAAATTAGGTATTACTATTTATAACGGCTACTTTGATTGGTTGTGGTGTTTGTTAGAACTCGAAGTTGCGTATAAGACATGCTACTATATTATTCAAAGAGAAGTGTACAGTGGAAGCTTGGGGTGTTACACTGGTGGTGGATGACCTTTCAAGGTGTTGCCACGACCACCACCTAGAAGTCCACCCCGACCTGACGGAGTGGGTGGACAGGGGAGAGCTCAACTTCGGGCAACAGAGGCATACGACCATGGCACTCCGGAGATGATTCAAGGTACAATCTATGTATACCACACATTAGTTGTAGTTCATATAGACACAGCTGACAGTCATTTTTCATAGACACTACCCTCGTTTGAAGCTCGGAAAATCTGATGGAGCCGTTGGCTCGATCTATTGGGATATAGACTCCTATGGAGGTAGACTCGACGATTATGCATTGGTGCCGACAGTGTGAGCTTACTCTAGGAGATGAGATCTTCGGCTAGGATCTCCTTGTAGTGGCATCGAGGCCTTACGATGTCATCTTGGTTGTGGACTGGTTATCTACAACCCATTCTTAGATTGACTGTATTCGGCGCAATGTGTGGTGTGTCCACACGGATTGGACCAGGTTCATCTTCACCGGTAAGGAGGGAACCTTTACATCATAGTACGGACTTACTCAGAGGAGGGTGCAGCCGATAACTCACCAGATGGTTGTCCTTACCCTCGGAGCATTAGATGTGGAGAGTCTGATTTATCCTGTAGTGGTGTACCAGTAAGTGGATGTTTTCCCAGACGATGTCCCAGGAAATCCTCCTCATAGAAATATGGACTTTTACATTGACATGTACCCCGGGATGACACCAATATATACTACACCATATCGGATGGCTCCCATTCAGCTTTGTCAGCTGCGGGTACAACTAGAGGACTTTCAGGGGAAGGGATTCTTATAGCCCAGTTTTTCTCCCTGGGCAGCCCCGATTCTATTCTCCAAGAGGGCAGATGGGAGCTTGAGGCTCTGTGTTGTCTACCGTTTCCTAAATCAGGTGACCAAAAAAGAACAAGTACTCATTCCATAGGATTGACAACCTCTTTGATCAGCTCAAGGGAACACGATGGTTCTTGAAGATAGACCTCAGATCAGGATATCACCAGCTCCTATTTCATGATGAGGATGTGTAGAAGACGGCCTTCAGATGTCGGTACGGACACTATGAGTTCTTGGTTATGCCCTTCTGTGTAACAAACACTCCAAAAGTTTTCATGTGCCTCATGAACAGGATATTCCATCCATACCTCAATCTCTTTGTCATAGTCTTCATCGAAGACATTCTGATCTACTCGACTACTGAGGAGGAACATGCCTATCATTTACAGGTAGTACTGTACACAATCCTAGAGCTCTAGCTTTATGGTATGCTCTTGAATTTCCAGTTTTGGATTCAAGAGGTTCACTTATTGGGACATGTCATCTTGGAGGCTGGAGTTGTAGTGGATCCAGAGAAGATTGAGGCGGTACTTGCTTGGGAGCCACCCAGGAGCGTGAAGAAGGTACAATGTTTCCTAGGATTGGTTGGATACTATCGGAGATTCGTCCCAGACTTCTCCATAGTTGTATAAGCACTATCAACCTTGAAGAAGAAGGGGAAACCCTTCATGTGGTCGTAGATATGCCATCAGAGCTTTCTGGAGCTAAGGCAGGGGCTGACTAGTGCCCCCATCTTGGGGATTCTAGAGGAGGGTGTAGAGTACATAGTTTACTACGATGCGTTAGGGACCAGACTTGGGTGTGTCATGATGCAGGAGTGAGAAGTGATCACATATGGTTCTCGGTAGTAGATACAGCCCGAGCTTAACTACGCTACCCATGTCACTGAGTTAGTAGCAGTGGTCTTCACCTTGAAGATGTGGCAGCACTATCTAATGGGAGACCGTTTTACCATGTACTCTGATCACAAGATTCTAAGGTATATATTCTCTTAGAAGGACGTGAACCTCAGACAGTGGTGATGGCTCGTGTTCTTCCAGGACTATAACATTGAGATAGTCTATACTCTTGGGAAGGGGAACGTTGTTGAAGATTCACTCAGCAGGAGGACTGGTATTCAGCTTCTAGTAGAGGCGATAGAGCAGCTAGCTACCTTATAGATATCCTTTGTGGATAGGGATGGAGCAGCCTATCTATAGTCTCTTACAGTCACTCCTCCACTTCTTCAGCGAGTTAGGGAGGGGTAGTATGAGTTCACTGACAGCGAGACATGATGTGCTCAGATATCCACAAGTCAGGCACCTGATTGATTTTATGAAGGTGGGGAGCACATCATCCTCTTCAGAGGATGTACCTTGGTACCAGTTTCACTTAATGAGGATGTGTTGAGGGAGTTCCACACTTCCCCTTTAGCGGTACATCCAGGAGCGACGAAGATGTACCAGGACCTCTGATGACAGTACTGGTGGCCAGGTCTGAATAAGGAAGTAGCAGAGTTTGTCTCATGATGCCTCACTTATCAGTAAGTGAAGGCATAGCACCAGGTACCAGCAGTCTTGGTACAACCCTTAGAGGTCCCAGAGTGGATGTGGGGTGGGATATCCATGGACTTCGTGATGGGTCTTCCACGTACATCCAGGAGTCATGATTTGATATGGGTGATCGTAGACCCACTCTCCATGTCAGCCCACTTCCTACCGATCAGAGAGAAGGGATCAGTAAAAAGCATGGGATGCCTGTATGTGCAGGAGATTGTGTGTTTTGATGGAGTACCTACTTCTATTGTCTCCGACCGTGAGGCACGATTTAATTCCTGGCTGAGGAAGTGGTTGTAGGAGACTTTCGGGACATAGCATCACTTGATCACTGCCTTCCATCCTCAGCCAGATGGTCAGACTGAGCAGACCATTCAGACTCTCGACGACATGCTTCGTGCTTTTATCCTCGAATTCAGTCGTAGCATGGAAGTCCACTTACATTTGGTGGAGTTTTCCTACAACAACAGTTATCACTCCACTATCGGTGTGGCACCTTTTGAGGTCTTGTATGGGCGACCTTGCAGATCTCCACTATGCTGGACAAACCCATGGGAGTCAGCACCAGTGGGACCAAAGATGGTACGAGCTACCATGGGGAAGGTGAAAATCATTCAGGAGTGGATGAAGACTGCACAGAGTAGACAGAAGTCGTATGCTGATAGGAGACGGAAACCATTGGAGTTCGAGGATCTTTCTACGGGTCTCACCTCAATGATGTCAGTGGAGATTTGGCTGAGGCAGAATTTTTCTCAGCAATTCATCGGACCTTTCCAGGTCCTCAGCAGAGTAGGGATGGTGGCTTATTGCTTATCTCTTCCACCTCAGTTCCACCGGGTGCACGACGTCTTCCATGTATCTCGGCTGAGGATGTATGTTCACGCCCCACCCCACATAATAAACCACTAGATGTTGGACATCAATGATGGGGAGACACTCATAGAGGTTCCAATAGAAATTGAGGATGACTGGAGTGGGTCCTACATGGACGGTCGATACCTCTATTGCGCGTTCTCTGGCCGCACGGGAACCTCCAAGAGAGTACATGGGAGCCTGAGGCTTAGATGCGTGCCCAGTACCCTGATTTGTTCCCTTAGTTTAAATTGTAGAATATGGGGACATAAATCCCTGACGTGGGGAGAATTTAAAGTCCCGAAAATTCCGTGGAATGTTTTTTAAATACATTGGAATTTTACGAGTCCGCAAAAATTTACGGCGCCTGATTCTGAGGACTGGTGTGCCCGAAATCAATTTCTGATGTTTTGTTCGGGTACGTTGAGTAAACGTATGAGTAGGATATTATATCATTTGAATCGGAGATCAGAATTGAAATCTGAGGGCACTTTTGAACTTGCATCGTTGTTGTTTTCTTAGTGATACCTTCACCACAGTTGCGTTCTAACTAGAGTGGAAGATAGATTTTGGGGTTTTTAATAAAGTCAAATAAAAACAAGAGTGAAACCTATTTTTATTGTGGTGGTTAAAACCTCCATGTGGAGGTTGGTGGTAGGGACCACCACCCCCTAACCTCCCGTGGGATGTTAAGGTGGTGGGGACCACCTGATCATAACCTCCCTTGGGAGAATAATTAAGGTGGGTGCCACCTAGGCTTGTAACTCTTGGAACCCCTAATTAAAGTGGAGAAAACCCTTCAAATTACTTTAATTAATTTTGTTCCAACCTTTGAACTTCCCTCATCCATGTGCCAAACCACACAAATTAATTAATGCCATTAAATAATTAATTTGAAATCTTTTGAATTATTTTGGCCAATAATTAAATAATGGGTTAGCTTAACCCATTATTTTGGTTGGCATATTCTTTTTGGTGGAGCTTTGGAGAACACTTGGAGAACATCATCCCTCCATTGAAGAACGATGAACATCTTCATCGATCATCAACCATACCAAAAGAGAAGCAGTCGACTACAAGGAATGTCATCTTTAACTTCGTCCCTTCCGAACTCTTGTCCACCAACAACGGATATCCTCTAACTCTTCCGAAATTGACGAATCGATGATGCCTTTCTGTGACTTCGTCAACGTTCACCATCATACGAGGTAGGGGATTTGAATTGTTTTTGTACCCGTTCTTCATAAACCAAATTATGGAAGGTAAAACACCGATTTATATCACTGTAACGAGGAGGTCTCAGATCGCATGAACATGGTCCGACCCTCCCTCATCGTGGTTCTTGTTTGTTGACGACAATGGTGGTGCAACGAAGTCGCTGGAGGAACAGACCGTGGAAAAAGCAACGGCGGTCGGATACGGGTCGGCTGCAAAGGAACTGGTAACGCAAGGCCTCTGGGTCTCCAAGGGGGCACCACACCGTCCTGCCGCACAGAAGGAGAGCTGCGGCTACGATAGCCCACGGTGGAGGCATGTGGTGCTGTCGCGCCATGTGGAGGCTAGCGGTGGGTCGTGGCCAGGGCGAGCGGCGAAGGAGGGGCGCGGTGACGTCGCTCCGCGCGGTGGTTCTGGGCCGCGGCGGAGGGGCACCGTGCCACACCAGTGGAGCAGAGCGAATGGCCGCTTGGCCAGCCGGGAGGACCGGGACCCTGTCGGGTCCCGCATGCACAGGACAGACACCACCTGGAGCTGGGTTTCAGATCACACCCAAACAATAAAGTCATTCAGGGAGAAAGGGGCAGTGGCTCCCCCCCCCCCCCTCCGGCCGCGGCTAAGGCGGACCCCCGCATGGCCACATGGAAAAACGGGCCAACCGGGCCGCCGGGTTGCTATTGGGTCGGGCCACACCCTCGGGTCGGGCCACCTTTGGGCCGGGCCACACCCTCGGTTCAGGCCGCCTTATGGTTGGGCTGCCTCCTTCGGTCAGGCCACTGTCTTAGGCAAGGCCAACCACATGGGAAGGTCCACTCTCTTTAGGGCTGGGTCACAGAGGTGGACCAGGTCGGACCCACTGACTAGGTTGAACCCCGGTCCGAACCTGATTAGCCGAATACACCTTTTCTCCCATATCATGGGCTACGGGTGTCAGATCGATGAACTTTCTATGGCGATAGAAATCATAGAGTGAGATGGTTCTTTTTCCATACCCAAAATGAGGATTGGATACAGTGTGGGTATAGTCGGGTTGGTTTGAACCTAAAAACCAACCGGGACCCTAGATGGAAATGCCAATACCTCACAGACCGAACGTCCGATTGACGCATTGTCTGTTGTTTTGAGATTCTTATGACGAGTTAGAACTTTCAGATACTTCTACATGGGACTTCCTGACAGTTGGAGTATCGACCAGTAACTCACGGAGCAGATCCTCCTGGAGACGAGTGAGCGGAGTACAGAGACATAGTAGCTGGCTGATACCTGACGACTGCTGACCTTTCGACTTGGAGTGTTTCAACTTGCCCAGTTGGGAAGAGCCTCTATGTTATCATGGCAGAACCACTGTGGGGAGTTCCTCTGTGTGATGCGGTAGACCCACGGTACTCGACTAGAGGAGTACCTCAGTTGGCTACGAGGGGGAGCACCTCTATGTGATCACGGCAGACCCACAATGGGGAGTGCCTCTCTGTGACGCAGCAGACCCACGTTACTCGACAGGAGAAGTACCATAGAAGTCTAGGAAGGTGGGAAGTGCCTCTGTGTGATGTGGCATGCCCACTGTACTCGTTAGAGGAAGAGTACACCATCATCCAAGGTTCCGACAGTGTGACTAGGGTTGTTTACATGATACTACCCCCCTAGAATAAAATCCTCGTTTGAGCAGAGTTCAGTGACTTTTGTGTTTACCTCATGATTGAGATGGGTTACTAGATAACTTAGGTATATGTATGGGAATATACCTAAGTAAGGGTTATCCATTGAATCTTTACTTTGTGGTTATCCTTGATGGATATTGTGAGACATTGAGTATCTCGGGGTCCCTACTGAGTATCGTTATACTCACCCCTGCATGGGCTATGCCCGCACATCATTGTGTTGTATGCAAACGACGGACAACACTGACGGCGCCCGAGAGCACTAAGACTGGATGGTACCCCGAGGTGGACCTTACGATGAGTCGGTTCACAGAGGAGTCTAGAAGACGTGGAGTGCTGAGGTGTCCATATGTACCTACCCTTCATGTAGGAACCCTAGAGGATGATCCCAAAGCTGCTCTTTACCTTTCAGTTGTTTTTCCCTTTTTCTGTTGTACTTGCTTTCATTTGTACCTATACTTTACTATTGGGCTTGTATTTCTGGCCCCTTTAACATTCCAGCACTTCCTCTGTATACAGTATTGTTCAGTATTTTTCTTCCAGTTGTGTACTCTGATTGTGTGTGTTTACTTTTTAAAAAGGAAATGCCTTCCCAGCTTAGGGATTTATGACTTTGGTGCTAGTCGCCAGCCCCTGGAATATGCAAGGCAGGCTTAGGGTAGTCACGGAATGGGTCCCGAGGACGGGTCGTGACATTAAAAAATTAAAATCTTCATTCAACAAACATTTTACATGGAAAGTTTAATAAACCCCATAATAACTACCCAAATAATACTATGAACTCAAAAATACAATGCATGGTTACTAAAAGAAACCCATATAGTTTAAATAACAATCCAAACCCCTTCCCAAAATGAAACTATCTTTATATATAACCAGAAACACTAGCTCCACATGATTTACTAACGATATGGGCTAACTATATCCCCATTTTAAACCATTAGAATTTTAGAAATTCAATCTAGTGAATTTTAAAAGACATATGAAAATCAGAATATGATAAAGATAATATTAAATAACTAATTAAGTAAAACTCATTAACATCATGGGAATCGCAATAAATAATGAGAGCATGTATTATTTAAAATTTTCTTGAAGAACAAACTTCTCCATAGTTTGATTAGTTATTATCCCCAATAAAGGATACTCCATTACAATTAATAATAATCTATAAGTGTTTGGTGCTACCCACACCAATATAGAGTCTCACTATCTATACAATTTTCTGATCCTCACAATACTACTTTAAATTAGTTTTTCATTGTATTCATGGATTTTCATTTTTATCATCATGTATACACTAGTTCTTATAGGTTTTGTGGCTTCAGTCCAAGTATATAAAAGTATCCCATTCAGTTATTTCATAGAATATATACACTAGATCTACATAGGATATATTTTTCCAAAAAGTCTTGTATCCTTATTAGAAACCTAATTCCATCAAATTTCATAAATTCCTTTACAAAAGTGCATGATACACTTTTCTTGTACTATAACATCTTCTAGAAACATTATGGGAACTACTCACATGGACTTCTCACATCCAACTAAGCTCATGTGATCTCAATCAATTCAATATCTCCATATCCACGGAAATCATCAACCCCAGGTATATGAATATACACAATAGGTTCGGCACTCCTCATATATTATTCTTCATCATGCTTCACCAAAAATAGATTATGCGGGATCCTAATAAACTATTTATTTAATTCCCAGATGATAAACCATCTTAAATTTTTATTGACATTCTTATATTTCTTCAAGATTTCACTTCTTATTCTTATCAATGTTACATATATCCATTTTCACATATTAAAAATCAAGTTATGTCACCATATTTTTTTTATGTGTAGGAAACAACAAATAATACTCAATATATTTATAATATAGAAAATACACGTGGTATTTGATGTTTAATATCTATTCTCACTTTTCTATTCTCTTTTTTGGTACGTTGGTATTCCCACAATCTCACTGTGCTTTTTTCTTTCAATGATGTTCTCCAATAAGTTTATAGAAATACCCTTGATTTTTATTTCTTTTTTGACTTTCTTAGCGAAAATATAATCTAGAGTCATCTTTTAAAACTATCCTTAGTTCCTCACCACCATCATGCCAAAATATATATCAAAATATCAAATCTATAGTCAATCTCAATTTTTATCTAATAAATCAAACAACATCACTCTAGTTTTTTATTTGATCCATATTTAATTTAGAGTGATAAATTTTTAAAATATAATACATTTTAGTATGAATTAATATATTTAGAATAGTCTGTTGAACTCATCTAATGTCTCACACTAAAGAAACTCAAACTCATATTCTTCTTATGTTAGTATAATATATTTTCACTTGAAACCCAATATTACATGTTCATGTCATGAAAATAGGTCCAAGAATAAATCAAAAATCCCTTTTTGATATTTATAACAATTAATCTCAACACATTCATAATCTAAATTTAATATAGATTTTCAAAAACAATGATGATTTTAAAATATTCTCATTTATAAATCATAATATAATGAATAGTTATCATTCATCTCAACTCATTCTCCATAACCAATGTTTTTTAAACAACCAACTTAGATACTCAATCGTCAAAGAATAATGACATTAAGAATATTAATTGGCTGATAAGACATATTGAAATATGTTTTCTTCAAAATTAATAAAATATTAAAACAATTTTTTTAAACTTAAAAGTATCTTAAAATCCATCTTGGTTTGATCATGGCTTTTGACAATTCAAATTTCAGATCCTCTAGAATTATGGCTTATATGACATGTAGTTTTTCATTTTTTGATCCATGAAGATTGATTCCTGAATCTGACCAATCAAATCATTCTTCATAATCATGAAGACTTGGACATTGAGAAATTTTTAGTGATTTATATGATGTTGAAGTTCACATGTAATATTCCAGTCACAAGATTCTCAGAATTCCATTTCACATGAATTTGAAGTCATATGGATTCCTAAGTAATATATTACAGAAAAATATCTATTTCAAATAACATTGAAGTTATAATAAGTCAAAATTCATACAATGCAGCCTATAATACATTTTTCATGACTTTAAAGTCAAATGAATCACTCATAATTATACAATCTAGAACTAAACACGGTCAATTTTAACTAGATTTTTTTGATATGTAGTAAAGGTAATTCGATTCTACTCAAAAATTACAATTCAGGATGTCTTATGGTATTCACAATTAGAAATTACTTTAAATTCAAATGATATACTCAATGTATTACAATCTATAGAGTTCCATAATTTTGAACCATAATAACTTTAAATCCAATAGATATACTATAAGTCTTACAATCTTCATTCTTCCATTTTTTGGGGGTTGAATCAGTTCTATATTATTCTAGCCTTATTTAAAAATCTCCAAAAATATTCCAAGGTATTTCTACAATAATATCAGTATTCATTATCCTCAAGACACCATGAATGGTTTCTCTAACCTTCAGTTATATCCTTCTAAACTCTGAATCTATTTTATACATTGTCACTATAGCTTAATATTTTATCCAACATAATAGTCTATAAGCCTACTCCTTCTAAACCTTGTTCTTTTCAAATCCACTTCCATATATCCATGTACGGTTCCTTCAACATCATGGTTTTTTAATTCCTCAATAAAAATAGTATGTTACACTATTTATAATAGCTTCATCGAGCTATTCACTACAGCCAGATTTCTCTCCACATCATTGGAATATTCAGATATTGTAGATAGAATTTTGAAACCATCATCTCTTTTCATATCCATGAGGGCCATATCAATCAATCATTTCATATAATTTATACAACCATAGAGTTTTCCAGTGAAGTATTTATAGGAAGTTCTATCTTCTATTTGTCTCCACAACCCATTATTTATGGGAACTACATCAAATATTTATGTGATGAGTGGATGCTAAATACATTACATAAACCCAAATCTAACATAATCTATAATCATCATTTATGTATAAAATGTTTCAAAGAAACAAAAATCGAATCCAGAGACACAAAACGAGAAGATTATCTAGGGAGGCCTGAAATGGAGCCGAATAAGGGCATCTCCAACAAAATGACATTTAAAAATTCACTTCAATAAATAGAAAATTAATGAAAAACTAGATACATAAATCTAAAATGACACTTAACAATCCCTTTAGGAATTTTTTTCATAACCAAATAACATCAGGCAAATTTAACGTTACGCTCCCATTCTGACAGAGCATAAAATTTATGAAACTCCATTTATACCCAACATAGAAAGGAAGATATTTCTATACCATTTATCTCAAAGTAGGTTAATCTAAACTTTGATTTTTTTACATTATTCAAAGTAGGAAGGAACAAAAAATTCATTATAAGTTATCCTTTAAGTAAGTCATCTCTATGTCATCCAAGGATAACCTTGTGTAAAATTAGAAGAGTGAGTTTACCCAAGCATTAATGTTATAATCTTACTTTTCTCAAAATATCACTAACTATGAACTCAACATATTATGTCTAGTTAAACACGTTATCAAGATATATCTATTCTTAATGATTTATTTTTTCAATGATTTTCATATTTATAGATTAAAAAAAGGTCAACAATTCACTAATATATCAAATCTGTTTGTTAGCTCCCCCTCTAGGGATTCATTCCACTCTTCTTATTCATAGTTTATTTTAACCAAAATTAATCGATAAACTATTCTTATACTTGTTAATTTATTATAAAAATTATAAATGAGTACCACTTAAAACAATAATTAATATGGTCTATTTATTTAGTTTTATAGACAATGTAGATACTTTTCTCGCCACTGGTTCAATATTTTTAAAAAAATATAATATCAATAAAGGGGTAATAAGGTAGAACTTCTAATGCTATTCCAATATAGCACTAGGATAAAATGTTCTTCCTCATCCCAGTGTAATTTTTATTTGAAACTCTATTGTTTTAACTGTAATTCATTATTTCATCCTTTGTTATTTTCAAGATTTTTACTCCATATCAGAGAATGAAATTCTACTCATTCTCGTCATTTTTTCATGTATTCATATCATTTTTTTATTATTCAAGTATATAAGTTCCACTATTTATTATTGATCCAAAGTTTTAGCCTCTTCACGAAAATCTATTCATATGATCATACACTCTTTCATCTCATGTTTAGACTTCTTCTTTGGATTTGAATGTTTCTTTGTAGAAATTCAACTAGAATTTATTACTGTAACGACTTTGGTTTTATTTTATTTTTTCATTGAATATTTTTATATATATAATTATATTTATCTGAGAAGTCTGAATAGTGTTTGGGAATCATGTGATGATATAATTAATATATTTAGAATATTTATTTCATTTGTTTCATTCATGCATATCAATTTACTATAAATGTTTTTTCCTATTTTTTAGGATGTGATATGAGAAATATCATAAAGTGTTTGATTCCAGGACATGATGTTTACCCTATTCATGACCTAATATTGGTCAGAATAGGATATTCTTAGTGAGGTGTCCATTCTCATGGGCGTTAAAAAAATTATAATTTCATTTTATTTATTTTTATAAAATGGAATAAATATAAACTTCTATAAATATCTAATTATAAAAATTTAGAGAGTTAGACACATAACACTTGTGGTATTTCAGAGGAGTAAAACTAGTGTTCTGTATTATTTGATCAAAATTAGAGAATGATGGGTGATCAAATCATGGTGGATTTAGTGAAAGTGATTTCAATAGGACCTCTTCATCACTGAAGAACACAGTCTCCACTAAAAATAAATCCAAGATCAAGGTACGGAACATTAATTTTTTTACTTTTACATATTCAATTTAATAATTCATGGATATATTTATATTCATTGATTTCATGAATTGCTATCTCTTCTCATGGGCCTTGTCTACCATTTGATATTATTGATCCAATTTTATTATTTTGTGGAACATTTCAATCAATCTATGACTCCCATCTTTTGTGATGATTCGCAGAGATCACTTGGATGATAACAGATTCACTTTTTTAATGTGATTTCTCCTCTATAATTCTTCCCATTTTCCATTTTTGTCCTTTGGGGTAATAGTTTAACATTTTTGTGACACATTCGGGTGGGATCGCACCCCATAATTCATGGTGGTTGTGAGAAAAACGTATATGGTGGAAATTTGTGGATATATTGGGATATATTGTGGGTTTCATGTGACAAACCTATGGATTTGGGATCAATAATGGTGGTATAAATGGCATGGTATGTCGGATTGATCAACGCAAGGTTTAGTTAGACGTAATCTAGAAACTAGAGATGGATCAAGCATGAATGACCACAAATCTAAAACTCGTTGTGCGAATCAATGTTTAATTGTTGGAGGTAGTAGTGTAGTGAGATGTGTGAATCATTCATCGGTTTCAATGATAAAACCTGACTACCAATTGTATAGTCTTAGAACACATGTCGTGTAGTCCCCTAGTAGTAGTGTATAGGCTTATAGGGAATATAACAATCACACACCATGTGAACCCCACCACATGATATGTGACCCACTGTTGGTGGCCCTGTATACACTTCTGAAGTACACAGGAATCAGCATGGAATAGCACAATGGCATGACCAGCAGTACATGGTCACATCTTGAAGTATATAGGCATGGGAAAATGTACACGTACAAGGCCAGATGTACACAGAAACAGATATAGGAATAGGCATGTCTTCGAGAAATCGAAGAATGTCATGTAATAACTATACATTTTGTGTAGTACTTGTTAGATACCCAATCCATTCACACCATGTTAATTTTTTTGTAGTTCCCACACTGAGTATATCCTTCTTTCAGGCTCAGATATTTTCCCATAAGTAGCCTATCGTGAGCATTTTTTCATGTATAATGTGATGGTATCCTTCACTATTTATTGAAGATACATCCTGATTTTTTTTGTAGAATTATGATTCTTTATAAGATCCTCGATTGATAATGGTGATCAAGAGAGATCATCAAAGAATTTTCGAGATTGGAACCCCATAACTCACTAGGTCTTGGGTACCCCAATTCCTCTCTAAACTCTATGGTACGCCACCCCCAATACACTATGGAACATGTCCTATATCTATAGATTTGTATCCCACTAACAAACTAGGGTGTGGTTCCTCTTTCTATTGATTGAACCCCCCCCCCCCCCCCTCGTGTTGCATCGGAGAATATATAAACTATCTACTAAGTGGATACCCCTATCATTCTAGTGATCTGGTCATATATTGGTGATTTTTCCATCCTCAATTTTGGGTTTAGGTGGTGATGTGTTAGTACAAAATATGGATTTATTAGATATACATGTGAGATTTTGTGCATCCAGATTGTCCATTGAAGGCACATGCAGACTCATTATCTAGGGAAAGACATTGGAGATGAAGATCCTCTTTCTCTATCATCTCTATTTCTTTATGAGCATATAGTTATGACTATATTTTTTGTTTCCCTATTTATATGGGTTGATATGTATTCTATTGTATCATTCTATTTATCCCTTTTTAGTTTTCAAAGAATCCTATTGGGTAAGCATGTACTCACCCATACATGGAATTTTCCAATACATTTCATGCCTTATGCAGAAGATAGTTCATTCAACAGTGTCTTCATTGGAGAATAGAGATACAAGGGTGCATCGTCTATTTATGGTGGTCAGACTTAGAGTTAAATAGTCGATCTCCCTTAGTTTTTATTTATTCTAGTAGTTGTCCAATTGGGGATTTATTTCAAGGTTGGCATGTATTTTTACCTTTTATTTTCTATATTCCTTTATCATAGTCTAATTCATTCCCTAGATTTTATTACATGCATGGTTTTATTATATTTTTTATAAAACATTTTATTATTGAAGTTTACTTTTAGAAGGATATAGTTGGGTACATGTGCATAGGTAAACTATGAAAAGGCCTCCCATTTTAGTTATTACTTCTTGGTACTTTTCTCCAATACAAGGCTTGTTAGAGGTAGTCATGGGTTTTTTACACATAGATATATACTAACTAGGTGGGACCTATTGGATTGGGTCATGAAAGAGTGGTATCAATGTACTTAATTCCTTGGAACAATGTTTGGAGTTTTCCACATTCATCGAATTAGTTTGGAAATGCATGAATATAGTGACAAAGTGTCTTGAGTGTGGCATTCAGGTGGGGAAACCTAGTGTTGGTATGGTGGATAGAGAATCCATACACCCTGAATTTGACTACCTACTTGTTTAATTGGAATACTAACGCATTGGTTATAAGGAAATTTGGGGATTACACTGTATAGGATTGAGTACTTTGACAGTCCTTCTCGAGTCATATCCCCATATATATATACATATATACACATATAACCATGGAACATTCTGATCAATTTTAGGATGCCTCCACCAAGAAAATAAAATATGATACTAAATTAGGATCATGGAAAAATGATTGGCTGATCATACATTAGTTTTTGGGATATCTCATGAGGTGTTTCCTCCATGTAGGAATGGAGTAACACCAAAGCTATTGTGTAGTAGTGAGTTCCATTATGTTATGTTGATGATGAACATAATATTGTTGTGATATGTGAGTTCTAGTTATAGATATCATTGACGTTACACTATGATCTTGATCCCCAAGTAGTAGAGGATTATCTTAAAATGATGATCAAATTATTTTGAGATATTCAGATCCTTTTTATTAGATAGGTTCATTGGAAACCAGTCTATTTGATGGAGCATTGGGGCACTGGTGCATTCTGATGATGCGTACCCATGATGAGATAATGTCCTCATTTTTATATTTCCAGTATCTATTTCATGATTTTTACCACCCTTCATTATTTCACATTGTGCATAATACATAGAATCACAAGTTTAAGTAGCATGAAATTTTAGTTATGGATTATTCTATGAGGTTCACTGACCACACATATTACTCCCTTGATATGGTGTGGGATGATTTCATTTGGTAAAGGATTTTTAAGCAGGGTCTCCATAGAGAAATGCATTCAAGTATAATATCCCTATTAATACCAACATATACTATATTTATAGAGTGTGTTTTGGTCACAAATTATTTCCAGTTGGAGGTATTCTCACTATCTAGAACTAGAGGTGGTCATCCTAGGGCTGATTCACTTGAAATAGTATGGAGGTACCAGTTATCAAGGTCTCAGAAAAGGATACCACCACATAAAAGAACTGATTCATGTGAATCAGTAGAATAGGGTTCAAATAGAGGATCCAATTAGCCAAAAAATGGTTGGTTCTATGCATATAATGGATGAGGTCACATGAAACAATATTTTTTACCCAATGAGTAAAGGAGGGTAGGTGGGCATCATTGGACCACTATAGAAGAAGAACAACCATGGTAAGGGATCTACGATACATGTCCAAGGTATCCCAAATGGATGAGAGGATATAATACAAGTAGGTTGATATCTAGATGGGGAATCCAGTTGTGGAGGGAGATATTATGAGCTACATCCACCACCACCAATAGGTGGCATTTTCTAGGCTCAAGGAGTTTCTGGATGGTGTCATTGGAAGCTAAATGCTATATAGGGCTATGAATATGATAAGCATGAGATGATTCAAGGTACAACATGCATCTTATGTACTCTTTACTATGTACTAGTATACATAGAATATATTCATTATGTCACCATCTTATATTGTCTCTGTGACTTGGAGCTCCCAGTTGAGATTTTAACCCATTATTTATGAATACAGGTTTCAACAGGGAGTTATTATTTGAAATCACATATCCTCTGAATGTTTGAGATGGAGCTCAGTGAAGATAGTTTCTCACGAGGCCTCTTGGTCATTATGATGAAATTTTAGAAAATCATCTTGGGAATATAATAGTTTCTTATGTTTTGATCCTAGATTGATTATCATCACACATGAGTTAGATGTGTTTAGACTAATGGGACAAGATTCTTTTTTATGGTCGAGATATATCTCATGGTTGATCTAGTGGGTCTTGCATGCTAAAAGCAACAACCCATCACCTATCACCCATTAATTAGTGTTTTTATCCCTTTGAAAATTGGTAACTTCAGTCACTTATACCCCTTCAATAGTGGATAACTACATTGAAGTTCTCCAAGAAAATATTTCAAGAATACCTTGGAGGTGGGAGATGGATTAATTTATTGATTTTCACCTAGGGACTGCACCAACATAATCTATAGAATATCATATGTTCCCTATCGAGCTTCGGGATTTGAGAGTGTATTTGGAAGACCTTCCAGAGATAGGTTTCATCAGACCTAATGTGTATCCATGGGAAACTCCTGAAATGTTTGTGAGAAATATGGATATGATTTTGAGGATATCGATTGATTGTCATCGCTTGCACTAATTAATGATACAAAAAATTAATCCTTTCTAAGAAGTTATGATATTTTTAACTAGTTAGGATGTGTCAGTTGGTTCTTGAAGATTGATCTTAGGTATATCTACCACTAGTGGAGGGATCAAGATGATGATATTCTGAAGATAAAGCTATAGTGTCATCATAGACACTATGTGTTCCTATTAAATCCTTTCAATGTGAAGAATTCCCCCACTGTGTTTTTGGATTTGATAAAATGGATCTTCCAATGATACTTGGATCAATTTTCTGTTGTCTTCACTGATGACATAAACATTTACAATTTGTTATAGGTTGAGAATAAATAGCACATAAGGATGGTCTTATACATACATTGGGTTAACAATCATTATTTAGGTCTCTCTAGGATCTAATTCTAGATATGTGAGGTTCAAAAATTGAGGAATTTCATTTCATAGAATTATTATGAATCCAATGAAAATTTATGTCTTTATTTCTTTGGCACCACACAAGGGAATATGAGGGGTGTATTTTTTTATATATAGTTATATATGAGGTTTGTGGTATAATTCACTAAGATCACTTCCCCTTTTACCAACTTGATATAGAAAGGGAAATTCTTGGTCATGTACAAGTATTTCCAAAGAGCCTTTGAAGAGAAGATGTTAAGGATAACTAGTTATCCTATGTTGAGACTACCATAGGTGGTTGTGGAGTACCTAGTGTTTTGTGATTCCAATAGATATGGGCTTAGTTTTGTGTTTATGTAGAGGATGATAGTGATTGCATAAGGCTTGAGGTAATTGACAGTGTATGTGAATAACATTACAACTCGTCGCCTAGAGTTAGCAGTGGTAGTCTTCAATATAAAGATGTGAAGGAACTATCTCCTCTGAGAGTGCTTTATTTTGTACTCAGAACATGAGAGCCTTAGTAATATATACACTCAGAGTGAGTTGAACCTCAGAGAGAATAATTGGTTGGATTTCTTATAGGACTATGACTTTCAGACAGTCTATACACCTTGGAAGGGAAACGTTGTGGTAGTTTCCCTTAATAGGAATTCCAGTTCTTATATGGTGAGGGAGGCATATGAGTGGTTGGATTATTTATAGTTGACTCTAGTAGAGGATAGGGGTGTAGTTTTCCTTATAGTTATGGGATTTTATCGCAGTCTTTCTGTGATAGGAGGTGATAATAGAGTTTCCCACTTCCCCTTTGGTTGTATGTCATGGTGTGGAAATGATGTAAAAGGGTCTTAGTTGTAGGTTTACATAGCAGGAATGAGGAAGATCATTTCCATGGTCATCTCTCAATGTCTCATGTGTCGAATGTGAAGGATAAATACTATCATCTAGTAGTTTTGGCACAACCTCTTGATAACCCAAAGTGGAAATGGGATGGTGTATCCATGGAATTTGTGACGCGTATTCCACAGAAAATGGAAGGCCATAATGATATATGGTTGATTGTTGTCCAACTTACCAAGTCTTCACACTTCCTTTCCATCTAATAATATAGTTTAATTGAGATTTTGGGGCATCAGTATAAGAGGGAGATCATTCAGCCTCATGGGGTATCATCAAATATTGGCTCCAACTATGATTCTTGATTCATGTCACAGTTATGGACAGTCCTGAAGGAGGGATTCGGGACCCAGTTGTGGATCATCATGGAATTTAATCACCATGAAAATGGCTAGACCGAGATAAATATCCATGTATTAAATGATATTATCAGTTCCTACATGTTTGAATTCAACCAAAGATAGTATGATATCTTCAATTGTTATAGTTTTCTTATAATAATAGATATCACTCTACTATCGACATGAAACCTTTCGAGTCCCTACATGGGAGGTTTTATAGGCCCCCATTATACAGGACTGAGATTATTGAGAAATATCTTATAGTGATAGAGATGGTGTAGTTGATGAATGAGAAGCTTCAGGTAATCCATGAGCATTTGAGGACATCCTAGGGAAATCATAAATCTTATGCAGATTGACATTATAGGACCTTGGTGTCTGAGAAGGGAGCCCATATTTTTTAATAATCTCCCCACGATGAGAACATAAGTGTTTTGGCTACTGATTCAATCTATCATTATGGTCCATCAGGATATTTAATATCATACAAATAGTTAGAATGTTTTCCTACCACCTATACTTTCCCTTGTAGTCAGATCGATTACATGATGTATTCTATGTGTTACAGTTGAGGTGATTGGAGAACAACACTATGCACGTTATTGACTTGGGAAATTAGGGAATTGATGATGGATCGACCATCACAAAGTGCTATGTTTCAATTGAGGATTATAAGGAGTGGATCAGGAGATGATGTACCATTCCCTTGTCTTGTGTATTGTGGCGGCTTGGGAGTGTGCATGAGTGCTCTTAAGTGTGAGAGAGGTAGATATGGAATCACTACCCCCACATTTTTTTGTAACATGTTCTTTTCTTGGTAAAAATCCTTGAATGATGTGATAATGTAACGAGTCTAGTTTTATTAGATTTTCCCATGAATATACATATATATATATATAAATATATCATCAAAGTCATGATAGCTTTTGGGTATCAAGGGACACTGAAATAATGTATTAAAAATATTAATATGTGATATTTTATATTCTATATCATTTCTATTTAAACAGTTTCTCTATTAGTTAGGCACACATAAGTGAAATTTGAGACATTTTTTGAATTTAGAACATGTGGTTTACCATAGTCATGACATAAGATAAATATGTATCGGACTTTCCATGAAAGTTTATCCTTGGTGGGTGAATTTAATAAAACAAATAATTTTATTTATTTATTTTTATTGAATGACCAAAATATTGAACAATATAAATATATTATTATAAAAAACCATTAGATTTAGCTACAAAAACTTGCATATGATGTTACTCGAATAAAGTGATCATTTTTGATTGGAGAAGCAGAATCAAAGAAAGGCAGGAAATAAAATTGAGGTTGATCGGGAGGTAGTGAATGCAGTGGTTCTTCTTCACCGTTGGTGAACATGTTCTTCATAAAAAATAAATCCAAGATCTAGGTAGGGAACATTATATTTTTTCATTTCCACCCTTTTATCTGATTAATCATGGACTAATTTATCTTCAATGATTTTTAGTTTTTTCCAATATTCTCATGATCCATGATGTACTTTTGATATTATTGGTCTAATTTAATTATGTTTTTTCAGCTTACTATCACCATTGGATACACTAATTTTATTATAATTAGTTGATAATACTTGGTCGATGATGAATTCATTTTTCTAGGTTCTTCCTCACCCACAGTTCTCCACATTCTTCATCGAGGGTCCTTCGGTTCTCTATTCGACATGTTGGGGTAGGTTTGAGAATAATTGAATGATCAAATTCATAGTGGCTAGATAAACGACGTACGAGACGGAATATATTGGATGGATCAAGATGGATTGAAACATTCTATTAACATTTATATGGATTTGTAATTCAGAGAACTGAAAATTGTGTCACGATGTGGGTTATGAAGTTTAGAATGATTTGGATTTCTGGAATCCTACCATCGGCAACGAATCAATCACAAAAAACCTATATCTGAAACCACAAATTAAATAAAGGCATCGGCAGTGGTGGTGGAGGAATAATGATTTATGTGAATCTTTATTTGGTTTTTATGATAAACAAGACTATAGTGTGTTTAGTCTAAGAACACATGTCATGTATTCCCTTTACTGTTGTGGATAGAGTTTTAAGGAATATATAGATCGCACACCATGTGGACCCCTGCCGCATGCCATTTGACACTATGCTAGTGGATCAATGTGTAATATTGATATACATGGGCATTATCATAGATTAGAGAATCGATATGTCCTAGAATATGTTTCCATGAACAGATACTAAGACATGACCAGGAATACAGGCATGGCCCCAAGTACATGGGCATGACCATATGTAACCGGGATTCCTAGCTATAAATGGACATGGATAAGAGCATATGGGATGGCACCGAGGAGACAAGGAATCACGTTTAATGCCCATTAATGCTATGTAATACTACTTGGACTGCCAATATTTATGTCAGTGATGATACTACCAAGTATATCGGAAAGGTCACATGTCATGTGACCTAGTTGCACACAATGTACTTTTCTTAGGATATTCCATATTTTATATCTCCTTCTTATTGAATTTTATTTTCAACGAAGAGTACCTTATCATGGGTATTTTTTCAGGTAAAATTAAATGGTATCCTATGCAATGTATTTTGATATATGAAATGAGGTGTTATGAGCATGATTCTTCTTAATGAGATTCTTGGCGGATAGTAGTGATCTGGTCGGATAATCAAAGAGATGCAGTGGTTTAAACCACCATATATCACAAGGGTATATGAACCTATGTTCTTGTATATACTCAGTGGTACCCCCTGATTCATTAGTGTATGGGTCCTCCAAATACCGAATTGTACCCCCTAATGCATAAGGTAACGGGTCCTCTGTCTATCGAATAACACCACATATTGTACAAGGGAACATGATATCTATCTACAAAGTAGAAACCATCTATTTTAATATGTATCAGGTCCTCTATTGTAGATTCTGGACCCTCTATTGTGGACTACATAGGAAATATTCAAGTCCACCTCATAGATTTCTCCTATAGACCCACGATATATTGGGCATCAAAGATAGACCTTTGGAGATGAAACAAGACTCTCCATCTTGGGATAGGTTGTAGGGATGGAGATCCATTTTATCTATCATATGTATTTATCTATCTATCTATATATACATATGTCTTGGGTTTTTGTTACCCATTAATTTTATTTGAGAAGACTTCTATTGTATTTGTCTATTTATCCTTTTGGGTTTTATGGGGAGACCTAATAGGTACATATGTAATTTCCTCTACATGGAATTTTCCTTCATTTTTTATGTCATATATAGATTAAAAGTAATTTAGTAGTGAAATCTATGGAGAAAATTGATACTTGGGTGCATTTTATGTGTACGATGGTAGATGTAACGCCCGAGACTTTTATGAGAAATATTTTGTTTTAATAAATCATCAAAGTAATGTTTTACTACACACAAAACTAGCTTGGCTTGCTTTACACGCAACCGCGGCCTTCCTCGATAGCTTGCGTCGTACGCAATACCGAGTTTCACTAAACAAGGATATGCTATTAAAATATTATTAAAACTAGCCGTTATGAATAGTAATAACCACTTTTTGAAATTTTATAAATTTTATTTTTCAAAATGGACTTAATTTTTGGATTCGGAATATCGAAATTAGCCTAGGGTGAAGTTTTGGTATTTTTCTGAAAACTTTCAATTTTTGATGAATAGTGAAACCACTAAGTGATAGTTAAAAAACTGAATTTTTCATAAAACTTAATTTTACTGCTTCTGTGAGTGGAATTTCGAAAATCCAAGAGACACGGTTAATATCAAGGACTAAAATGTGGTTCAATGAGATGAAAATAATTTTTGGTGAATAGTAACTTTTTACTTTTATTTACCACGGTTAAAAGTAAATAGGGTAATTAAGGGTAAAAATGATATTATTATTACCCTAACACATGTCCTAATTCTATTGTACAAGTGTAATTCGACCAAAAACAAACTTAAGAATAATATATGACCATTTAGGCCCACTTGGATTAGATTAGGACATTTATTATTAATTTATTTAAAGAAGGGTTAAAATACTTAAAATCAAAGTTTAATAAGTAAATCATTTTTAATATGGGGTTATACATAAGATAAATTTGACTATAAATATTCATTATAAAGCTAAAAATATTTCCTACATAATGGTATTTTATTTTTTATTTTTAGACATTAAATAATTTAATTATGACACAACGATGATGCAGTAATTATCTTATTAATGAAATATTGACATAATTGATGTTATAAATACCCAAATAAATGTAATTTGAGACTTTTTATGAATTACACTAATTTTATAGGTTAATATTACATGTTAGTATTGATTTAATTATCTTGGTTCGAACTAATCATTCTGTTATGATTTTCACAAAAATCAATTACTAAATAGTGTCAAAATTGACATAAAATATTTTTTAAAACAAATATTATATTATTAATTGTTATTTTATTCCTAAAAATATAAGGTTCAGCCAAATGACTTAGATAAGGTTATATATATTAATAATAAACAAATTCAGGTTCGTTTGGCTTTATATAGTATGTTTATTAACCTTATAGTATAAGAAAACAAGAAGACACGGTAAAAGTTAAATTCTCTAACTTAAAGTTAAATCTAAACGATAAGGTTCAAATTGATACCTAAACTTGTCTAAATTATATTGGATGAGATTATTTCGACCCATCCCCACCTTATATTCGAAATATATCAATTTGGAGCTATTAAAAACCGAATTTGACTTTATAATAAAATAATATTTTTAGTTATTCCAAAGGTGCCCCTCTCCTCCCTTATAAAAGGGCACCTCCTCCCCCTCTTCCTCACACCACATTGAGCCTTCAATCTCGGCCAAACCCTGCCAATTTCTTCTCTCCACTTCCATAGAAACATCCTAGAGGTTCTGGTCTTCTTCAAAGACCTATTTTAGTGCCCTAAAAGGAGGTCTCAAAGAAGCACTTCAAAGAAGAGGTAATGTCTGTTACCGATTCTTTCATCTTTATTTCTTCTTCCACTTATTCTTCTTTAGTTGTTTCATTATGAAGTAATAACATCAGTATCACTCACATACTGATATGTTATTATAAGTATGAAACAACCCTATTTCACCATCTATCCATCCTACGGAAAAAAGAAATCACCGCGCGTGCGTACGTACGGAATACCATCTCCACGCCGTGGTGTAATCTATTTTCCACCACCACCTTACTTGGATGTGTATAATGGTGTAAATAATGACTATATATGACTATTATAAATTTATTATTATTCTGAAATATTATACATACACTCCAATACAATTCCATGATCATAGGAACGATATCATCACTCGTGCGTACGTACGGAATACCGTCTCCACGATGTGATGCGACTCGTTCTACATGATCTTCATTTCATAATGATTATATAAATGAATTGAATGAATGGATATGATATATATTACACTAATACCATTCTGTAAATGAGGTATCTATAACCTAAAGAGATGAATGAGAATTTATTCGACAAAACACGCATAAGAACAAAAAGTTATAAACACCTGAATAACAAGTAGCAATGAAATATCACTACTAAGAAGCTAAGAATATGACCATATATGATATCATAAAAATAAGTATGATTCTGTAATAAGTCAGTAACATTATTTAAATCATTATACAGGTGGTTCGGACACGTACAAATCATATCGGACCTAAGGTAAGGGAAATACCACAATCTCATTTTTATCCAAAATTGTTTAAACTTTGGCATTTACTGGGGTGTATTTTATCATCCACATCTTTGTTTCCTCAATATGTAATATTATTTCCATCCACCTACAATTTTTTAAATCCATTTTTACCCTTTGGTGAGTTTATAGTAAAAGATATGAAAGGAATCTTTTGTCATTTTTCGTACGAGGTACTTTTTGACTTTTCCGACAAAAGTATGAGAATAATGTTTTCTTTTAACTTATACGACATGAATGGATTTATAAAACATTATTTCCAAGAAGCTTCCTTTACAAGTTTTCAATTTTATTTTTAATCAACTTCTTTTAGTGTAAAATTGTATGAAATTTTTATAAAGGAAAAATGTTTTTGAAGTAGAAAGGATATTTTCCTCAAGAATGGAGTTCAAGAGTTTTATCAAAATTATTTTCCATCTAAGAAAATATAGGGTTCTGTTTCTATCCCTATTATTACATGGATTTGATTATGTTGTGATGGAAATATTTTTATGAATTCCTTTATCTTATATGAATTGTTTTATGATGTCATGATGTTTTAGATTCCCATTTTTATTACATGGGTTATTCAATGATGTATGATTTATGATTTTGTGGCACACATAAGAATGGTATATTTGTGCGATGGGTGGGACCTATATCTACCTCCAATGCATTGGGTAAAGATTTTATATCTCATGAGATAGACATGGCTGGAATGGTAGGTTATACAGGCTCAGTGAAACAGGACTGAAACAAGGAATGAACTCCGTTCAGAAAGGGACTTTGCCCACTAAGATAGTCTTGGAAATGAGCCTTGACTAACAAGAAATGATTCTCTATGATTATGTGTGTATTCCAAAAAGTTTCATGTTTTAAGTTATGATTATTTTGATTACATTTCACTTCAATGATTTATCCCATGTTATGAAATTATGATCTCTTTTGCAGGTTATGATTTCCAAAAGTTATGTGCTTATGTATATGATGTGATTGATATTTATTTTGTTTACCCTTACTGAGCATTTGAGCTCACCCTTTTGTATGTTTTCTTTCCCTATGTCAGGAAGAAGTTTATTAAGTAAGATATGCCAAAAGGGACTATAGATATGATGAAATAAATGGGAGACAGTGTAGACCCTTTATGAACCAGTTGTTTATGTTTCCCAATTTCTAAAGTCACTATACCTATACAGTCCTTTCCTGGTTTTGTTATATGATATAATAAGTACGCTTCAATTTTGAAGTATTAACAATGTATGTAAAGTATGGGTCGTTATAGTTGGTATCAAAGGAAAGTTATAGTCAACCTTTGGAAACTAGGATGTGAAAGCCTTAGTAAGAACCCTAAGGATAATTCTAAGCATAGAACACAATCTTAGTGTTTTAGAAATGGCCATGAATAACCTAGGATAAGACCTTAAGTGTGAAATTTTATTCTTGATTATGTGGTTTTCCTATTATAATTAGTGTTTCTCACACTATTCTTCTTGGTTTTAGTCAATGGCTGGAACCCGAAGGAACCGTGTTAATGCGGAATGGGACGGGCAATGCAATGATTGTCCCCCCGAGCAACCAAATGTTATGGGAGCTGGAATGAAAAATCTTATAGCCAAGCTCACACAACTTTCTCAAGATATGAATCATGAAGGACTTCCAAACGAGCAAAGGAAGGAGCAACATTCTGTTGAATCCTTCATGAGACAGCATCCACCTTCTTTCAGTGGGTCTACTGATCCAATAGTTGCTGAACAATGGATTAGTACTACTAAAAATATATTTTCAGTTCTTCAATGTTCTGAGAATGATAAAGGCATCTTAGCAGTGTATAGTTTGGAAGGTGATGCTGATCAATGGTGGAATCTTATTAAGAATACGAGTCAAAGGGATGAAATTGAGTCCATGGAATTGGATGAGTTCAAGAACTTATTTTTCAATAAGTACTTCCCTCGTATTATCCGAAAAAAGATGGAGAAAGAGTTTCTTGAACTGAAGAAAAAGGATGATGAATCTGTTGGTACCTATAAATCAAATTTTACAAGACTTTCAAGGTACGCTTCTGGTATTATTATCCAACCTGAGAGTAAGATCGATCGATTATTTAGTGGCTTAAAACCAAGTCTTTGAAGGGCATTATCCATATGGGATTTCAATAGCTACGAGGAAATCGTTTGATGTGCTCTCAATGTCGAGATGGAGATTGGAGTAACCCATCAGCCATATGGGTTTGATAAGAAGAGGAAAATGGAATTCAAAGAAAAATCTAAAGAGCACACTGAAAATAAGATGAGCTTTCCCTTATGCTCAAAGTGTGGAAAGAAACATGGAGGGAGTTGTCTTAAAGGGACAAGTAAATGTTTCAAATGTGGAAAGGAGGGTCATTGGGCATTTGAATGCCGCGATGATGGGAAGAAGATGTCTAATGATGCAAACAAAGGAAGGGATACACAGAATGAACCTACTACACTTCAATGTTTCAAGTGCAAGGAGATGAGACATTATGCCAATAAATGCCCTAATCCAAGGGTTGATGATGATGGTCGACGTCAACAAACTCTTAAGGCTAAAGACAAAGGAAAGTCATGCAATTTCTATCAGCGATGTGGAGTATGATAACGATGTGGTGAAAGGTACACTTACCATCCAATCTAAAGTAGCAAATGTTTTATTTGATTCAGGATCCACCCACTATTTTATTTCTAAAGAATTTTCTAAGGGTATCACCATATTACCTCAACAATTAGATGTTGAGTTAGCTGTGACAACACCTAATGGCACAACAGTCGCATCAAAAGTTTATAATTCTTCTCCGATCGAAGTTTGTGGGAAAGTGCTTCCTGAAAATCATGTGATCCTTCCTATAGTGGAATTTGATGTGATTCTTGGCATGGATTGGCTTTCTTTATATGGAGCTCATATCAATTGACAAATAAGGGAAGTCACATTTCATATTCCAGATCAATCTATGATCGTCTATCAATGCAAGGATGAACATAACCTTCCAGTGGAAATTTCTTCCATCTTATGGGTCTTGATTCCACTAAATTAAGGTTATTTATCTCAAATGGTTGGTGAGAAACTCATGATTAAGAATATTCCAATTGTATGGGAGTTTGATGATGTCTTTCCGGTGGAATTACTGGGTCTTCCACCAAATCGTGAAGTTGAGTTCTCAATAGAACTCATACCGGGTGCTTTGCCTATTTCAAAGACACCTTATAGAATGGAGCCAATTGAGTTGCAGGAATTGAAGAAGAAACTCCAAGAAAATCCTGATAAGGGATTCATAAGCCCTAGTGCGCCACCTTGGGGAGCACCTGTTCTATTTGTCAAGAAGAAAGATGGATCAATGAGACTCTCCATTGATTATTGAGAAATTAACAAGATCACTATCAAGAAAAAATATCCTCTCCCATGCATTGATGACTTATTTGACCAACTACGAGGAGCTCAATACTTTTCCAAGATTGATCTTCATTCAGGGTATCATCAATTAAGGGTCAAAAGGGGGGATATACCAAAGACGGCTTTCCGTACAAGGTATGGACACTATGAATTTATAGTGATGCCATTTGGTCTTACTAATGCCTCTGCTATCTTCATGGATCTGATGAATATAGTCTTTAGATACTATCGTGATCAATTTGTGGTAGTCTTTATAGACGATATTCTTGTCTATTCAAAGAGCAAGGAAGAACATGAAGATCACTTGAGAATTATATTGAAGACCCTATGAAAGGAGAAGATTTATTCCAAATTTACCAAATGTGAATTTTGGCTTCAAAAAGTTTCATTTTAGGGTCACATAATCTCAAAAGAGGGGATATCTGTGGATCGAGCAAAAACAGAGGTCAATGAAAGATGGTCGAGACCAACAATAGTAACTGAGATATGAAGTTTTCTTGGTTTGGCTGGATATTATTGACGTTTTGTGAAATTTTTTTCACGATTATCTAATCCACTCACCAAGTTTACTTGGAAAGGAGTTAAGTTTGTCTGGACGGAAGAATGTGAAGAGAATTTCAAGGAGTTGAAAATAAGGTTATCCAGTGCACCTGTGCTCACACTGCCTTGTAGTGGAGAATGTTTTGTGATTTATAGTGATGCATCCAAGAAGGGATTGGGGTGTGTTCTTATGCAAAATGATATGGTGATAGCTTATGCCTCATGACAGTTGAAAATCCATGAGAAAAATTACCCAACACATGATTTGGAGTTAGCTGCGGTAATCTTTGCATTAAAGATTTGGAGGCATTACCTTTATAGTGAAAGGTGTGATATTTATACTGATCATAAAAGTTTAAAGAATATTTTCACACAAAAGGAGCTGAATATGCGTCAAAGAAGATGGTTGGAGCTGATTAAGGATTACGACTGCTCAATCCCTTACCACCCTGGGAAAGCAAACAAGGTGGCAGATGCATTAAGTCGATAAGACCATGCTAGTTTATCCATGATGAGGATGACAAAAGATCCAATATTTATGGATTTACAAAGTATGGATCTTGAAATTATAATGAAAGGGAAAAATCGTATCTTTCTCAAATGAATGTTCAACCATCTATACATGTGAAGATTAAATAGGCACAAAAAGAAGATGTCGAGTTACAAAAGAATGTGAGAAATGTTCCTGAATTCAACCATGATTGTGATGGGATAATAATGTTCAGAAATTGGGTTTGTGTTCCTCCCATCCCTGAATTAAAGAAGGAGCTGCTGGATGAGGCTCATAGTTCTTCATTCTCTATTCATCCTGGAAGCACGAAGATGTATAGGGACCTAAAAGAGGACTTCGGGTGGGATGCCATGAAAAGAGATGTTTCTGAATTTGTCTCTCGATGCTTGGTTTGTCAACAAGTTAAAGCTGAGAGAGAGAAGTCTAAGGGGATGTTACAGCCATTACCCATACCCGAATGGAAATGGGAAAACAACACTATGGACTTTGTCACATGACTTCCTAAAACATCCAAAGGAAATAATGCTATCCGGGTCATAGTTGATCGTCTTAAAAAATCTGCACACTTGATTTCTATTAGAGATAATTTCTCTCTAGATCAGCTTTCCATGATATATGTAAAGGAAATGGTAAGATTGCATGGAGTACCAATTTCTATTATATCTGATCGGGATCCGAGATTTACCTTGAAGTTCTGGAAAAGTCTTCAACATACTCTGGATACAGAGTTGAGTTTCAGTACTGCTTATCATCCTCAGACAGACGGTCAGTCTGAGAGAACAATTCAAACTCTAGAAGATATGTTGAGAGCTTGCTCTATGGATTTAAAAGGTGGTTGGGATCAACACCTACCTTCGGTGGAATTTTCTTATAATAATAGCTTTCACTCCAGTATTCAGATGGCTCCTTATGAAGCTCTCTATGGAAATAAATGCAGGACTCCAACTTGCTGGGATGAAGTTGGGGAAAGAAAGCTATTAGGACCTGATCTCGTTGATTAAATGGCAGAAAAGGTCCGATCTATTCAACAACACATAAGAGCAGATCAGAGTCGAAAGAAAAGTTATGCCGACAACTGAAGAAAAGACCTAGATTTTGAAGTGGGTGATAAAGTGTTCTTACGAATATCTCTCTGGAAGAGGGTTATGAGATTTGGAAAGAAGGGGATGTTGAGCCCTAGATATATCGGTCCTTTCGAAATACTGGATCGTGTTGGGAAGGTAGCTTACCGATTGGCGCTTTCACCGAATCTCTTTCAAGTTCACGATGTGTTCCATGTATCTCTCCTGAGAAAGTACATACCTGATCCTTCACATGTACTCAACTCATAAGTTGTACCGCTGGAGCAAGATTTTTCTTATGAAGAACAACCGATAGAGATTCTGGATCGTAGCGAAAAAGTCCTACGAAACAAGACAACTCGATTGGTGAAAGTTTTATGGAGGAACCACCAATTAGAAGAAGCTACATGGGAGCTTTAGGATATGATGAGGGAGAGGTATCCTCATCTGTTTGTGATAAAGTGACGAATTTCGAGGGCGAAATTCATTTTAAGGGGGGTAGAATGTAACGCCCGAGACTTTTATGAGAAATATTTTGTTTTTATAAATCATCAAAGGAATCTTTTACTACACACAACACTAGCTTGGCTTTCTTTACACGCAACCGCGGCCTTCCTCGATAGCTTGCGTCATACGCAATACCAAGTTTCACTAAACAACGATATGCTATTAAAATATTTTTAAAACTAGCCGTTATGAATAGTAATAACCACTTTTTGAAATATTATAAATTTTATTTTTCAAAATGGACTTCAGTTTTTGATTCGGAATATCAAAATTAGCCTAGGGTGAAATTTTGGTATTTTTCTGAAAACTTTCAATTTTTGATGAATAGTGAAACCACTAAGTGGTAGTTAAAAAACTGAATTTTTCATAAAACTTAATTTTACCACTTCGGTGAGTGGAATTTTGAAAATCTGAGAGACACGGTTAATATCAAGGACTAAAATGTGGTTCAATGAGATGAAAATAATTTTTGTTGAATAGTAACTTTTTACTTTTATTTACCACGGTTAAAAGTAAATAGGGTAATTAAGGGTAAAAATGATATTATTATTACCCTAACACATGTCCTAATTCTATTGTACAAGTGTAATTCGACCAAAAACAAACATAAGAATAAAATATGACCATTTAGGCCCACTTGGATTCGATTAGGACATTTATTATTAATTTATTTAAAGAAGGGTTAAAATAGTTAAAATCAAAGTTTAATAAGTAAATCATTTTTAATATGGGGTCATACATAATATAAATTTGACTATAAATATTCATTAGAAAGCTAAAAATATTTCCTACATAATGGTATTTTATTTGTAATTTTTAGACATTAAATAATTTAATTATGACACAATGATGATGCAGTAATTATTTTATTAATGAAATATTGACATAATTGATGTTATAAATACCCAAATAAATGTAATTTGAGACTTTTTATGAATTACACTAATTGTCTAGGTTAATATGACATGTTAGTATTGATTTAATTAATTTGGTTCGAACTAATCATTCTGTTATGATTTTCACAAAAATCAATTACTAAATAGTGTCAAAATTGACATAAAATAGTTTTTTAAAAAAATATTATATTATTAATTGTTATTTTATTCCTAAAAATCTAAGGATTGACCAAATGACTTATATAAGGTTATATATATTAATAATAAACAACTTGGGGTTCGTTTTGCTTTATATAGTAAGTATATTAACCTTATAGTATACGAAAACAAGAAGACACGGTAAAAGTTAAATTATCTAACTTAAAGTTAAATCTAAACGATAAGGTTAAAATTGATACCTAAACTTGTCTAAATTCTATTGGATGAGAGTATTTAGACCCATACCCATTTTATCTTGGAAATATATCAATTTGGAGCTATTAAAACCCGAATTTGACTTTATAATAAAATAATATTTTTAGTTATTCCAAAGGTGCCCCTCTCCTCCCTTATAAAAGGGCACCTCCTCCCCCTCTTCCTCACACCACATTGAGCCTTCAAGCTCGGCTAACCCCTTCCAATTTCTTCTCTCCACTTCCATATAAATATACTAGTGGTTCTGGTCTTCTTCAAAGACCTATTTTAGTGCCCTAAAAGGAGGTCTCAAAGAAGCACTTCAAAGAAGAGGTAATGTCCGTTACCGATTCTTTCATCTTTATTTCTTATTCCACTTCTTTTTATTTAGTTGTTTCATTATGAAGTAATAACATCAGTATCACTCACATACTGATATGTTATTATAAGTATGAAACAACCCTATTTCACCATCTATCCATCCTATGGAAAAAAAGAAATCACCGCGCGTGCGTACGTACGGAATACCGTCTCCACGCCGTGGTGTAATCTATTTTCCACCACCACCTTACTTGGATGGGTATAATGGTGTAAATAATGACTATATATGACTATTATAAAGTTATAATTATTCTGAAATATTATACATACACTCCAATACAATTCCAGGATCCTAGGAACGATATCATCACTCGTGCGTACGTACGGAATACCGTCTCCACGATGTGATGCGACTCGTTCTACATGATATTTATTTCATAATTATTATATAAATGAATTGAATGAATGGATATGATATATATTACACTAATACCATTCTGTAAATGAGGTATCTATAACCTAAAGAGAAGAATAAGAATTTATTCGACAAAACACGCATAAGAACAAAAAGTTATAAACACCTGGATAACAAGTAACAATGAAATATCACTACTAAGAAGCTAAGAATATGACCATATATGATATCATAAAAATAATTATGATTCTGTAATAAGTCAATAACATTATTTAAATCATTATACAGGAGGTTCGGACACGTACAAAGAATATTGGACCTAAGATAAAGGGAAATATCCCAATCTCATTTTTATCCGAGATTGTTTATACTTTGGCATTTACTAGGGTGTATTTTATCATCCACATACATGTTTCCTCAATATGTAATCTTATTTTCATCCACCTACAATTTTTTAAATCCATTTTTACCCTTTGGTGAGCTTATAGTAAAAGATATGAAAGGAATCTTTTGTCGTTTTTCGTACGAGGTACTTTTTGACTTTTCCGACAAAAGTACGAGAAGAATGTTTTATTTTAACTTATACGGCATGAATGGATTTTTAAAACATTATTTCCAAGAAGCTTCCTTTACAAGTTTTCATGTTTATTTTTAATCAACTTCTTTTAGTTTAAAATTGTATGAAATTTTAATAAAGGAAAAAATGTTTTTGAAGTAGAAAGGATATTTTCCTCAAGAATGGAGTTCAAGAGTTTTATCAAAATTATTTTCCATCTAAGAAAATATAGGGTTCTGTTTCTATCCCTATTATTACATGGATTTGATTATGTTGTGATGTAAATATTTTTATGAATTCCTTTATCTTATATGAATTGTTTTCTTATGTCACAATGTTTAAGATTCCCATTTTTATTACATGGGTTATGCAATGATGTATGATTTGTGATTTTGTGGCACACATAAGAATGGTATTATTATGAGATGGGTGGGACCTATATCTACCACCAATGCATTGGGTAAATATTTTATATCTCATGATATAGACATGGCTGGAAGGGTAGGTTATACAGGCTCAGTGAAACAGGACTGAAACGAGGAACGAACTCGGTTCAGAAAGGGACTTTGTCCACTAAGATAGTCTTGGCAATGATCCTTGACTAATAAGAAATGATTCTCTATGATTATGTGTGTATGCCACAAAGTTTCATGTTTTAATTTATGATTATTGCGATTACATTTCACTGCCATGATTTATCTCATGTTATGAAATTATGATCTCTTTTGTAGGTTATGATTTCCAAAAGTTATGTGCTTATGTATATGATGTGATTGATATTTCTTTTGTTTACCGTTACTGAGCATTTGAGCTCACCCTTTTGTATGTTTTCTTTCTCCAGGTCAGGAAGAAGGTTATTAAGTAAGATATTCCAAAAGGGACTATAGATATGATGAAATAAATGGGGGACAGTGTAGATGCTTTATGAACCAGTTGTTTATGTTTCCCAGTTTCTAAAGACACTATACCTATACGGTCCTTTAGTGGTTTTGTTATATGATGTAATAAGTACGCTTCAATTTTGAAGTATTAACATTGTATGTAAAGTATGGGTCGTTATAGTAGAACTTGGAGATCAGGAGTCAGGCTCTCGTAGTATTACATTAGTCGAGTTGTTTTCATATTTGGACATTATTTCTACTAGTGTGTGTATTTTTTCCCATTCATCGTTGTCTTAAATTATCTAACTCTAATGAATTACAAGGATTTTATTTCATTCACATTTTCACTCTAGATGTTTCAATCCTTTTTATAATTCCTCTATATGTTTCCATTGAGACAATTGGGTGTGTTCGTATAGGTACATTAGGAAAATCCATATCATTTTATTTATGACCTCTATATGTTTGTTTCTAACCCATTTCCAATTGGAGGTGGTATTATGGTTTTCACACCTAGATTTCTACAAGCTAACATGGACCCAGTGGGTCGCGTCATGACTGTTACCATTGGTGTTTACTTTTTCACTCTTTAGCTTCTTTTGACCAGTAAGACAAGCTATGTATTTTTCTAAAATATATATTATGTTTTTTCACATTCCACGCACTACATAAATTTGTAATTTACGTTTTAGGGCCCCTTTCAAACATTTCATCAAATATTTCTTCCACGATACTAGTATTCTTTTATATCTACATGAACAACATTATGTTAGTTTCAATATTTCTCCCATATATTATTTAAATAATTGTGAACAATTGAAAAAGTTCAATGATGTGGCCATTCATGTCATTATATAAAAATATAAAATTTTTGTGTGTGAAAATTTTCATCTAGCATCATTGACTTCGGGAGAATACGATTCTCAGTAGCTTTCTTCATTTTGTTATCTTCCAAATAAGAATTATCTTTTTTATAAAATACATATTAAATTGTTTCCTCTACTTCACATCACCATATGATTTATTTAGAATTTTTACATATCGAAATTTCTTATAAAAATGGAAATATACATTCTCAAATTCATGGATCTTCAAAATTCCCTAAATAATGTTCCTCGTAGATAGATTCTTCTAATATTAGGAATTATGTTCGACATGTTTCCTTTCATAGTTTTTAAAACACCCCCATGATTCTAGATTCTACCACTTGAAATATTTGAAATATTTTCCCAAATTGTTTTTACGTATTCCCAAACCTCAATGAACACTAAAAATATCCAACAAACCTCATTCTTTTTCTCATTGACTTAATCTAACCAGAATTTTCTACTTCACAACATTATTTTGTTTGGTTCCTCCAACACACTTTTCATATCTATATGAAGGAATTATATAACCAAAATTGGTCACATTCGCTAATAATATTTTATTTGTTTGATCAAAATTATATCTAACTATCATAGAAATTTATTTTTTTCTAAAACTTTCAAATAAAATAGATTCAGCTCATATTACCCCATTAGTTTTATGGGTGATCTTAATCCATGTGAATGAGGTGGATGTTTCACCACATGGTATGTAGTTTTATTTTCCACCAAAAAGATACCTATTTGAGGGAAATTTTATCACTAAGACTTGATTAGTAGAATATTACTTTTTAATTATTTGGAAAGATCCAGTTTGGGATGATTCCACATTCTTCAGCTTAATTGGTTTTATAAGGCACTTAAGACTAAGAGAATAATTTTAACCCAAATTTTTTTCCAATATCTCATCCCATTTTGATTCATATTTCTAATATCACTTTCATATAATATATAATATAAATCCATTAAATTCTATAACTCTTTCACTATATTAGATTTAATCTCTAATTTAACATTCTTACCTCTCATAAAACATAATTTGTTTCTTAAAGTGCATTAATATTTTCTTCAATATCCTTAATAAAAATATATTTCCCATAAAAATAGAATTTTATGTTTCCGTTATCAATTTATATTTTCTATTTGTTAATATATATATATATATAATGTTTTTTCCTTGGATCTCATCTCTCTGATGATATTGTTTTATTTTTCATTTGTCCTTTTGAATCCTTTTTCATTTCTTCATAGTCACCTATTAGCTGTAATTTTTCATCATATAGTTCCAAAATAATCCCAAATATATGATTAAAAACTTTTGAAGTAATTTTCTATATGTAGTGACAAATATCTCTAATACCGTCAATCTGATCAAATATTGAAATAATAGCACCACATTGAATAACTTCAACAAATGATGGTTCTTCCTTTTTTCCTATGATTTTTCTCTGCTACTTGAATTATTTGTTTTTCTTATTTTTTATAGTATTTATGGACAATTAAATATTTTTAACAATTGTAATGAAATTTATTTATTTTAACAGAGAACCTACTTTAAGAAAATCCTAAAATTTTAACTTCCCAAACTACTGATAAAAGTACCAAGGAATGTAAATTTTATATCTAAATAGATGGAACCTAGGTTATGATACTAATTGAGATTCGTCTTCAAATCGATGTAAAGAAATTTGAGGGGGAGGGGGAATAGGTGTTGAAAACATTTTATCAATTACCAAATATTCTTTTAACAACTACCCTTTTTTATTATGACCATTGTTTATTGATTAAAGTTCTTAGATTTTTTTTAACAATACAATCATACTACATTCAATTAAAGTAAATAAAATAATGGGAGCATGTGGTAGTTATAAGGTTAATCCAGAAAGACTTAATCCTTAACATGATGGTTCATCCACTCCAATAAAATATTATCCATTATCATCAATCACTAAATAAAATATTATTGGGAATCCCACACCTAAATAGTGTATCCTTTTGCATAAACTTTCCTGGTTCTCATATGAATTATTAATAAAATCATCTCACTACAAACGTAGTGTTTCACTGTAATTTTCTTGTATACCCAATGTCTCAACATTTCTTTTGATTCACACTTTGTTTATGCAATAATTCACTTTAAATAATTCTTGAAATTCAATCACAAGATATTTAAAGGATTCTCTTGAATAAACAAGTAAATTCCCATTCTACTCAACAAAAGGACTTTCAAATCCAATAATTCTTTAACATTAGTTCATGAAACTTGATCCCTAATCTATATAAGTTTCACAAATCATTATAGGAACTAATAGCCTATATTTCGCACCTCAAATAACACACATGTGTTCTCCATGAATCCAAAAAACCCTCATCCACTAAATGGATTGACACCAATAATATGATCATATATATATGGTCAGTCTCTTCTTAGATTTATCTCTTTGGTGAGAATCTACAATAATGATTCTCGTAGGATCCTAATCACATAAATGATTTGATACAAAGAAGGTAAAATATATGAATACTAGACTAGTATACTCACCTTACTTTTATCGCAGGGTTAGGTTCCACATCACCTTCATCTCAATATATATTACAAAAAAAATACTCATCATTAAAATCTTTCTACAAAATAATATTGAAGCACTCCATCTAATGGTATGGCTCCATATTCATATTAGAGTGATGTCTTTTGAAAATCCCATACATTCAAAATTATATAAATATTTTCACAACACTCCACTAAATATTTCATCTTCTCACATATGTGTATCAAACACAACTATTTCTTATATTAAAATAGCATATCTACACTTAAAAATCATGAATGCAATTGTATCTCATCTTATTGAGCCCAAGAATCAATCAAAATTTAATTTGTTACATTTATAATACTAAATATTGGGTCACAAATATTCAAAATTTAGTTTATATTTTGATCACCAATGATAAATTTTGTATATTATCATTTTAAAGTCATAATATAAATAATAGTGGTCTACATTTTTCTCTTATCATTCATTAAACTGATTTTTTGTTTGAAAATCATCTTGGATCATGGATATTCCAAGCATCCTGTTTTTAAAAAACATGAATGAATATAATTATTTCTTTATGGAAACATCATTATTCTGAATTAAATGTCTCTCAAAATCCATATTACATTGATCTTCAATTTCCTTAATTCAAAGGTTAGCTCTTCCAAAATTAAATTCTTTTATCACAATTATTTTGTGATTTTTTTATTCATTAGGTGTACTCCATGATCATCCTAATAAATATTTTCTTTGGAATAACTTGCACTAGGACTTTCATTAATATTTAGTTTTCCCTTTTGAAGGATCCCAGAACACCCTGAGAGGGGTGGGGTGAATTAGGGTGTGATATTTTTCTTCCTAAAGTGACAGATCTCATTCCCATGTTGGTAAGAACCTATTAAACCTTCCTGGTGGTAATATACAGCAATTAAAACCTTCACACATAGCATGACAACACCACAAATTTTACATAGCTTTCTACTAAGGTCTAGTCCATGGAGCATATGCCGTCAAATTATTGGTTGTACCTAAATCCACTAATATTCACTAGATGTGGAATACATAAATTTGGATGCAGTCACTCTATTCCATGCACACTACCTTTACAATGTTTTAAATATAACACACTTTTTATTTCTGATCTCTTCCATTGACTCCACATTTTTCAGTGATTTGAGATAATTCTAAATTACTTTATCATCTTGAAGGACACTTCAATGGTTTGGCATTAATGTCCTTATCCCTGAATTATCACAAGACATTACTTTCACCGTATACCAGATTTTATACACTATGAAAGAACTTTTAACCTAAAACAAAATATTCAAAACTTCCTTACAAAAATCTCTATCACTAATAACCCTTTGTGAATCCCCCTTGCCTTCATGGAATAAACTACCTTCTCAAATCACCCCTGCTTTTTCAAAACAAACTCATTAGCGAAGCTCAAAAAGACAATGTGGTAAACCCTATCATCATGAAGAACCCTTTTATCAAAATCATTGGAATCTTTCAAGACATTATAGGTCCTTTCCAAATTCTCAATATTGAATTTAATTTCAGTTTCATGGAGCTCCCTATGCTTCTAGAAAACAAAGTGATTCTGTATTTTCCTTGGAAATTTACATTCTGAGTGAAGAGGGGTAGCCTCTTATTTATAGGCACAGTTGTCCGCGATGCTCCACCGCCTCTATATTTTTTTCGGATCATTCAAAATAAAATCAGGGTGCTTATCCCTTCACAATTCTATAATGAATTTTACTCTTCACGATGATCGTCGTAGTCACAGAGCTTTCCATTAAAACATCACAAAATTGCAATGCTCCTCTTCTCGTAATCGTGTAGAAACACCATCTTTATACATGATTCTACTCATCTTTGCATAAATAATCAAAATATTTTCTAAATCCATGCCTTTACCAGATTTATGAAATGTTGATTCCATAAAACTACCTTTCATGATGATCATCATAATCATGAAGCACACTATTAAAATTCATAAATCCTCAAAGAAACACAACTCATGTAGCCCTTCTTTGTAAAACTCAAGCCTTTGACATATTTTCATAGTGTGGAACAGTAAGATCCATTTCTTTAAAAACACATTGACCATCCATCTAAATATTGGTAACAAACACAAACAATACACCATTTCAGGAAAATATCATCCTTGGATCCAACACCATTGACATTTATTTTCATGCATTCTGTTAAAGTAATGTGTTGTTAAATTTTAAATTTCTTATGAATTTAATGTCACATGAAGTAAAAATTAATACATTCTAGAAAAATGTACATTTCTTATGTCTTTAAAGTCATATGAAGTCACATTTCCTATATTTTAGCACAAATTATATTTCATATGACTCTGATGTCAAGAAATTTTCCCAAAATCATATGAAAAACAATAAAGTCATGTGATTTTCATTTAAGTCTTATGATCTTCACTCAATGTCCATCAATTATAATCATGTCTTATGATTTTGGAACACTAATGATATTCCTCATTTTGAATGTCTTAAAATTCAAATGATATTCTCAAATTATTACAATCAACAATCATCCTCAGTTTTGAACCAGGATAACTTTGAAGTCATGTGATATTCTAGATGACGTATGATATATAGACATTATCAGTTTTTAACTAGAATCACTTCTAATTTTTCTAGGTCTTCATCAAAAATTTCAAAATTTCATCCAATTTATATCTTCTTTGGGTTCATTATTTATAAACCTTTGGATTCTTATCATATTCTCTCAAATATTTAGCTGGATAATTCCACAATCTAAATGTTTTTTATACATACCTACTATAATTTAATAAGCTATCCAACATAATAGTTCAACAGTCAAATCCTTGTAAATATCAGTTATTTTAAATCACAATCCATAAATACAACAATGGTTCCTTCTACATCTTGCATCATCAGCATCTCTAATTAAACAATGATTTAACCCTTATGATAATATATTTTTCAAGATGGTCAATACATCAAACTTCTTCTACTTGTCTTATGATTATATAAAAGTTTTTAGATAACACTCTTAAACTACCATCAATTATAAAATCCACGAGTAGCATCTCTATTTATCATTTGATCTTATAGCTAAAATTCATAATATTTTAATCTTAGTATTCAAATGAAATATTAAATTCCATCTATCTACATTACCCACACATCATGGGCTCCGCTTCCAATCCCCATGTATTCGGGGGATACTCAATCCAACCCTCAACTCCAACTCCAAAAAAATGACATTGAAGACTTCTCTTTAATAAATTGACAATATAGATAAAAACACCTCCAATAATCCACAAAGGAAATTTAAAAATACCGAATCACTTTAAAAATATTTTTCAATTTTTAAATAAAATATATTAGTTATGTTTAAAAAAATGATTTTTTAAAAATAAATTATTCTACTTATAAAAAAATTTAAAAATAGCATCTCATTTATTCTTATATTATTTTATCATTAGGAACATTATCTATTGGATAAATTTAACTTCACACTTTGTGTTATATGAAATCCTTCACACATGATGTCGAATGCTAATGTATTTAATAGTATAATAGAAAATAATTTTCTACATTGATGAGTTGTCTTGGTGTCGTGTTCTACTACTCCTTGCCAATTTTATCCTCTCAATAGGGTTCAATGGTATTTTTTAGTTACTTTTATAAATATTCCACTAAAATTTGTCTAATAGAATTTACTCAATAAATAATGTAAAGAAAAAAACATGTTCAACCAGACATGAAACCCAATCTATTATGGCCCAAGACCGCAAGAATGTTCCTAATCACCTTTCTCAAGTGACTAGTATCTAGGTATCAACATGTAAAACCAAGGGCGCAATTTTACACTAAAATATATCAAAATGTTTCTCATTTCAAAGAAAATTAAGATAAAAAACCTAGTACAACATGAAAGAAAATTAAAAAACCAAGAAACATACATAGAAAAGCTAAAAAGTTTATACCAAAAAGAAAAACCAAAAAAGTGAAAATTAATGTCTACATGTGATAATCTGACACCACCCTCCCCTATAAGAAAATAAAAACAAAAAAAGATGATATCGTGCCACATTATTCCCTTTCCTTTAACTATAACTTTAAAAACTAAGGTTACAAACATTAAATAGAAAAATTAGGATTTGAATACTATGCCCATTGTGATACCCAAAAATAATCTCCATAAATTCTAGCCCCAATAAACTATTAGCTCCTTCATTAAAATAGAAACATATTTTAAAGCAGTGACCACATAAATCTATTTTGAAAAAAATCATTTTATTTATTTTAAATAAATTCCATATCCAAATACACAATAATATAAATGTAAACAAGGACGATAAATATAATGCCATAATAAAAACAACAATATTCCAAAAGATAACATGTTGTGAATATAAGTATAGATTACAAAGGTGACTAAGATAACCCAACCCAGTCATGGAGCACCATGTCCACAAGCCAGAACCATAATAAAAACATGTGACAAAATAAAACATCATAAAAATGTGAAACCATCTTATATGGAACATCATCAGGCTTTATACCTTTAGAATCCATTAGTATTATAAAGGAATAAAAATTACACAAGTAAGTGAATCATAATGATACTGAGTCATGTCATAGTCTTTCTATAATAGGCAACCCATTTGCTGACACAAACACATTAAAACATATTTAAATATATTTTTTTCACAGACACCAATATTTTTATATTTCCATACCTAATGTAACACCATTAAATTTTGTGAAATATTTTTTTTGAATAAATTTAATATTTTTGTTATTTTTCAATTATCACAACACTAAATATAGATTTTTTATAGGAAAGCATTATGATTGGATTTAATTATATTCTACACCAAGTTATTCATTATTTATATCATACATCAAGTTAATCTTTTTCAACATGCAACACTAACTTTTCCTTCTTTAAACATAACACTGAGTTTCAATTGAAAAGATTTTATATTTATAATTATTTAAATGCGGTGGATATAACAAAGATGTTAAAAAAGTTAAGTGAATAGTAAAAATAATTTTTATATATTATTTATAATGGTTTTATATAAATATAACATATTTATATTAAAAAATTTAATTTTTGGTAAAATCATTCTATGTTTGAAAATGCTATTTTCTCAGATAAACTGCTTTTTATGTCCTTCTGTGAACAATACAAAAATTAATTGTAGAATCATTTAAAAAATTTATTTGAAAAAGTTTAAATAATTTTTAAATTAATAATATAAAATTTATCTTATGGTTAATTTTTTTTATTTTTCTAAAAAGGTAATTTTTTGGATGAATAGTGAAAAATGTTGAATTTTAATTAAAAACTGCCTTTTTTCTAATTTAATTATATAGTAAAATTATATTTTAATTTTATTTTAAATTATAAATAGATAAATTACAACTAAATAAATCTAATTTTGGTAAATATATACAATTTCACACTGAAATTGGATATAGAAACACTTCAATCTTTTGAAATTTTCTCCATAAAATCTATTTGCTCGCAGCATCAAGGAGATTAATTTTAAATTAATTTTAGCCGGATTTATGAATTGAATTTATAAAACTTATCTATTTATTTGGAATAATTATTATATTTTTTTCCAAAAAGATAAACATAATTTTTTTTATTAAAAATACTAATGAAAGTAATAAAAATTAATTAAAGTGCTTACTATAAATACAAGCATACTAAATGATTAACTATAGAATATAAGGTGTATAAAGAAAAAAATTCCAAAAAACATGGAATGGAAGAAGATATACCCTAATAATATTAGGATAAATTCGGATAAGTTATTTGGATACTATTTCATAAAAGTGACTTATATCATATGTCAAGTAAGGAAAATGACAGAAAGTGAACCTTCTTTGCCTATAAATCATATACAACTCTATAGCGGTGAGGAAGATACATATTACTAGTTATAAATATTATTTTGGATGATAAAGGAGTTATTTTTATCATAATAATTTCTATGTAATTTTTCTAAATGATATAATTACTTTAAAGCTTTAATAAACACCAATGGATGGATTATTTAGATAATAATTAAATTAAATAAATGGGGTTTTATTAAATAATTTAAAATTAATAAAACAATTATCATCTACAAAATGATTTTTACGTGTTCAAAAATATAAAATATTAAACATTAAGAATCCAATTTATCATTTATAATGAACATACTCACTGAAAAATAGTAAAAACTGTGTTAGGGCATTTCAGGTTAAAGTGGTGTTTTTACGCGTTACATGCACCTATTTTAAAATTAATTTTCAATACACAATAGATTTATATTTTTTAAAATTATATATCATATTTATAATTAATTGGGTCTATATTATCTAATAAATATAACTTTAATTTAGTATTAATGGTTATATTATTTAGGTTAGAAAAATAGTTAATTTAATAATAAATCCAAAATGAGAAAAGTGTGGAAAATTAGAATTTAAGGAACAAAATTATAAAAATGAACTTATTTCAATATTTTTTAGTTCTTTTAGGACACTAATTGCACATTAATCCATATTTTTCATTTTTACACACATGGGGTAAGGGAGACCTTCCAATAGGGTTTACCTTTTTATATTTACAGGAATGCCACTACCCCCTCCATTGTGAAAATACATTCACTCTTCTCATTTATTCACACCTCTCAAGCCTATTGTCACATTATGAAACTTCCAAATAATCCCCAAAATACCTCCAATCACCCTAGATTTATCACTTTTTCATAAAACCAACCAAGTAATCTCTTTGTTGCAAACCAAAAGGTGTTACCCAAGAAAGAGGTAACATTATTCAATGACCATTTACGTTTTATTTCTTTCTTCTCCCATTCAATTATTATTATTTCATTATTATATAATAACATATGTATCATAAATATAATAAAATTATTTTATGTTATTGTTTAGACCGAAACCTACACACACTTCCATAAAATGGGTAACTAAATTAGTATTTGTGCACGATTAAATATAACCTCCCGAAATAATGTCATTCGTTGTTCCTTCAACACCTCTTATGGTCGGTAATTATGATGGAAACTCTTTTATTATATGATATAAATGATATTTATGATTTATTTTATTCCTATATATTAATTATATAAAACTAAATTCATTATTTCCAGTTTTTGTAAATACGATAACATCATTTGTGTATGTGTGGGCTACTTCCTCCTCAAAGCGGTGTGATTCGTTCACACTTTATACGAAATGTATTAAGGATGTGCTTAATAAATAAATATGATATTTATGAAATAATAATTACACTATAATGGAAACATATATAAATATATATATTCATATATTTCATTAACATTCTTTCTTTCAATGTGACAAGAAAACAGAAATAGTGTTCATGCATACGTTTGACATGTCGTTTCCATGAACCGGGTATTCCATTCCATATTTATATATTTCATATATTATTATAAATTTTTAGATACTGAATATATATGATATTTATTTCACTTTTTATATATATAAATAATTAAATAATGATCTATATAAGTGGATCATGAATAATAATTCAAAACATATACGAAAAACAAAGTTGATCTTACCTGAAATGTAACATTAACATGGAATTGTTAATAAACAGGTAATATAAAGTCATAATAAAGTAATATATGGTATTATAAATAATAATATGTTTATATGATGGATTTATAATAAATATTTATTCATAATATAGTAGGATAGAAATTGTATGAAGAAATTCAAGACATAAGGTAATATTTCTCTTATCACATTTTATATTCATGAGACACATGCCATGTTCACCACTAGTTTCATTTATGTGGTGTATATACTGTCCATGTACATATGATATGATATTTATGATGAAATTCATATGTATTTAAATATCCATTTTATTATCACTATTTTAGGGGGTTTATGTTTTAAAAGTTAAAAACATGGTAAGGTAATTCTATTTCAAGTTTCCTTATTTGAGACGCATGTTATGTCATGCACCAATATTCTTCTACAAGGTGTATATGTAGACATTGGACATGTAATATCATAAATATTAATCTTTTAATGATTTTATAATCATAATTTAATGTAATTATCTCATGATTAATATGATTTAAAGTTACCAAAGTGGTAATAGTTTATTGATACAATCTCATCATTGATCGGTATTGTTTAAGATTATACATCCATTGATGGAATATTATGATATATCTCTCAATATATCTCATATATTACCTTATTATATGATTATTAATGTAATACCCATGAAATTGTTCCATTTTTACACACATTGGTACTTAATATAATCAATAATTTCTTTTATAAAAGGCCAGCTTTATTTCCCCTTTTGGTTAAAAATATGTGTTATTTAAAAATTGTGTTTTCAAAACAAAATTCAAATAAGTATTAATATTATCTAAATATGTTTAATGTAAATTGTCACCCATGATTTAATAATTTAAAAAATGTTTCTAAATTGATATTCGTATCATTTTCATAACAGGGAGTTTTCCAAACATTTTTATGTGCCAAATGGAATGTTCGGTATGTACAGACTTACCCATCGTCATGACCACAATTTTCTTGAACCTTCCTTTTCATTTTTCAAATAGTTGTTTTCATATAAAATGATTTAAATTATTTATATCTTTACTTATATGTTTTCAAATACATTTTCTAGAAAATGGTTTCCAAATTATATAATACCTTATTTTTATGATTTGAAATTATTTTAAATGAAAGTGGTTATCAAAATGCTTTCAAGATTTTATTTGGAGTTTTCAAGGTGTTTTCAAATAAAAATGTTTCAACAAGTTTGATATATATTTTTTCGAAGAGTAAAATATATTTAACTCAGTAAATTTTTTAAAGTAAATTTTAAATCATTCTTTAAAAAATGCATTTTATGAAATGGATTTATGAAAGTTATTTTCAAAGAAAGAATGTTTTCCTAAATAAATTCTTCATGTGGTCCTTAAAAATTCTTCTTCATATAAGATGACATAATTTGTTATAGTTTATGATTTACTGGTGATATAATCCAATAATACCATTCATATTCTTTCACCAATGGTTTTTATTTTAATGGAATAATGTTTATGACACTCGTTTAACTTCCGTGGGTTACATGGTTTTAAAACCAACTTATTTTAACATGTTATGTTTTTATGAAATGATTATGAGACCAATATATATTCCATAGGTAATTTTATTATGAAATTATTATGATACACATTTTATATCATGGGTTATGATATAATTTTTATGAAACCCATTTCTTTTTATGGTTCGTGATATGATGAATGTTTTATTATCTTTTTGAACATTTACGTATGATTTTATTACGTGATAGGTAGTACCTATATATCCATACTATTAATTGGGTAAAAATTTATATCTCATGTGTATGATAGTGATGGAATTTTGAGTGAACTCAGTTTTGTATGATAGAGATAGAATGAGGAGTAAACTAGGTTCAGTATGACAAGGCTGGTTTGGCAGGGTTGCAGCAAGGAGTGAAGTAGGTTCATTAATACAGTGAGGGAATGGGAAGTCAACATAGTTCCATAATATATGGATTGAACAAGAAGCTAACCCGGTTCAATAATACTTGGTAATATTGAGAAGTGAACCTAGTGTAGTGATACAACACTGGAATATGAAGTGAACATCATTCAATAATACACGGATGGAATAAGTAGTGAGCCCGGTTTGGTGAAGGACATTATCCACTAAGATGATCTTGAGACTGAACCATGACTTCTAATATGTTTTGGGGAGTGAATACATTCTTCTATAATGTTATTTTAAATAATACTTGACTACAATGGAAATCATTTTAAATGTTTATGTGTCGGCCACAATCACATGTCTTTTGCTCATGATTTCCTTGAGATTATTGTATTCTGAAAAACCAATATTTATTAAATGACTGTTTATTATGATATTTGATATGTATGGTATGATTTTTTAATTTTATGATCATGTTATCAAACTATTATTATCATGTTATTCTTATATATCTCCCTTGCTTACCCTTACTGAGCATTCAAGATGACGAATTTATTATGTTTCCTTTACTCAGGATATGAATAAAGGATTTAAGTAGGAGTACTAAAGGTGAATATATTTAATGGATATATTGATGATAGTTCTCCAGGTTAGAATATTTTGTTTCTAGGTTTTCAAATACACTAAACTATTATGGTACTTGGTCGTGTATTTTTGTAATGTGCTGAATATTCATCTAAAATGGTGTAATATCAAGGTATGTTAAGCATGAGTCACTATAGTTAGTATCAAAGAAAAATTTTAGTTAACGTTTTTAAAAGAGGATGAAAAATCATTAGTGAGACACTTAGGTATATTTCTAATTATTTTTAGAGGGATGTCTCTAAGGATATATCTAAGGATGAGTTAAGGTATAGTAAAATGTCCACGAATTTTTATAAAGGATTGTGACTATGATTTTTAATTAATTACATCCATATCTGGATACTACAAGTGGATGTGGCTCTAGAACATATGTAAATAGGTGTAATAACCCAAAAACACTTATTGGTATACACTTGATCAGGAACATATGCATGACAACAGGCCTTGTGGGACACCTGGTTTGACACTCCCAGGGATATTCTTTAGGAATATACAAGGACTATATGAAACATCATGATGGATTTAGGTAGATAATGAACATTAATAACCTAGGATAATCCTAAGGTTTCATATATTATAGAAGTAGTTGTAATGACATAGAAAACCTATAAGTAATTTTTCATGGTTATGTGGTTTTCTATTTTGATAATTGTTTCTAACACTATGATTTCATGATTTATTCAATTTTGGGAACTTTAAGAAACTTAGTTAATATTTATTATTTTATATGTGTAAATTTTATTCATTATAAAAATTTATTTCCTTTGTTAAAATCCCAAGTAGATAATCCAAAATTTGGAATGATTATTTGTTATACTGCTAAAGATAAAGGGATAGAAAATTACATGTGAAAGGTAAGGGGTGTTATAACATTATTATTTACAATAAACATAAGAATAATTATTAGTATAAGTTTAAGGAACCATATTACATGATTCATATTTAATATTATAGGAAATGGGGGTTAAGGAATAATATGATGAAGCCTGAGTAATGGTTTAAGAATAAAGTATATTATTGAAGTGTATGCCTTTTTTAATTCACAGAGTGTGTTATATGAATCATGAAGTATATAAGGATTGATAGTAGATTTTTTTAGGATTTTAAATAATGTGTTAAATGATTATGATGACCTATAAAATTGATTTAATAATAAGTTTAAATTAAGGAAAGGTTACCCTTAACATGTTCATATACATGAGAAAATGATATTTTATATGGATAAAGAGACGATGATATGGGTAAAGTAAATTGGATTATATTTATGACCTTATAATTGATAAATTATTTTTTGATAATGGGATCAATATTATCATTGATTTAGATTAAAAGTTTTTTCATTTAAAGAATATATACTATAATATTTGGAATAAAGAAGCATGAATTTTTTGAAAAAGCAATTATAGTAATTCATGTCAATACAGTGTTTTAAGAGAATAATTGGTGAAGTTATTCAAATGGTTGGTATGTGATAGATAAGATCCACTTTATGATATATGGGGGATTATTATTAAAATAATTTTAAATATACAGAATATCTTTCTATTGTTCTGTACTTTTATCTTTAGGAAGGGTTATAAGGTTCAACATTTATGGAATGGTTTATGTTAATCATAAAATGAGGTATTTATATTAAATTGTAATCTCTCTATATGAGGATTTATGCATATTCGATGACTTTTGATAACCTTCTTATTGTGATTAAAACAAATGTAATGACCTATCATTCTATTTATGGATATCATGAACTATTAATGCTTTAGGAATGACAAATTCACCTAAATTTATTAGAATGAGAGATGATGTGGAAATTTATCAAGGAAAAAAAGGTTGAAGTTTCCTCTAATAAAGTAAGTATATATTTTCATGAAAATTATTTAACATTAGGAAAAATGTTCTTGAAATAAAATATTTTTATGTTATCATCATTTTTTATGATATCAATGACATTTTTCAAGCCTCTTTGGGTTATAGATTTTTTATCATTAAATGTATCCTAAACATGATCTCAATCACTCTCTATCAGAACATGATATTTAAATTTTTCTTCCATATCCATGTTTTCACTTTCCACCTATTTTCTCATATGAGGAAACCTAGTTCAGAGTTACATTGGGTAACCATTATGTTCCCAACAATACTTTTTTAGAGAATTTTTTAGTATAAATTTTTATGATGTAGGTCTCTATGAAAGTAAATTTTATGTATTAAACCATTGATAACCAAAATGATTTTTTTGGGTGAAATTAATTTCAAGGGGATACAATTTAAATTACGTTTAATACAGTATCTTTATACTGGCATAGATCATGACCCCTCATAATGGTACTTTATTCCATGATAATAGGATCACCATTCCCATATGAGGCATTTAACACAATAATGAATGATCCCATTTGATCATTAACAATACCCCGACGCACATTTGTCCTTGATTTCAGGACTTATTGACATTGAATTTTATCCCACAATTGGGAGATTTCCACCACACCCATCGACTGCTTTTCACTATGTTTTGAATAGATGAGGGAATGTTTTTCCTATTATTAAATATCTTAGTGAGGGAGATGATGTCAAATGATTCTAAAAAAATATGAACTCAACTACCAGACTTTTTTTCCACTATCACCATCTGTGTTCTTTTTATATCCTCTCTCCTGAATCATTATTCATGTTCCAAATGATCCAACAACTAGCTTCCAAATGGATGGATCTCCCCATCTTCTCATGATTGTAAGTTCCTACTTCTGGAAACCATACACTCCAAAAATATATTTTTAAGTGTAATGTAAAACCCCAATATATCATAGTACGTTATCTCATTAAAGTAAATATGGGTAAAAAATAATATTATAATAATATTAAATTACTAGAAAACGTGTCCTAAAAATATTTTATAATACTTGTCCGATCATAATCATCCTTGGGTAGATTTTGGGACCCCATGGAGCAATTTTTAAGTGAAAATGACACATTATAAAAATTAATTTAAAGTTAAGGAAAATGTAACATAAGCATATATCATTGAGTGAAAAAAAAATTATATGGGGTTATATAAGTGATAGTTTAGAAAATAAATAATCCTTATATATATAAAACAATTTCCTAAATCATGATATTTTATTTATACTTTTTATACATAAAATAAATATATTTATTTGTGACCCAATAATGATGTAGTATTTTTCTTATTAATGAATGATTAAAATAATTGATTTTATAAATATCAATAACAATGTAAATTGAGCCTTTTGATGCAATAAAAGAATTTTATATGGTAATATGACATGTTAGGTTTGATTAACTATATTTTTATAAATGTAATTAAGTTTTTATGACTTTAATAAAAAAATTACTAAATAGTGTCGAAATTGACATAAATGAGTTTTTAAAACAAATACTATTTTATTAAATGATATAATATTCATAAAAATATAATATTCAGAGAAAAGACTTATATAATGATATATACATCATTAAATATACACTTTAGGTTATATTGTCATTTTTTAGTATGTTTTGTAACCATATAGTTTAAGAATACAAGAAGACATCGTAAGAGTTAAACAATTTAACTAAGGTATAAATTTTGATGATAAGGTTAATATGGTGAAATAATATATATGATACAAAAAGTATGATTTATATTTTGGAAACAATTAAATCATGATATAACTGATTCTGTCAAAAATAAAAATTCAAAACAGGTAAGTAATGAACATGATTGTTACTCGAAATGTTATTTTAACATGGATATTATTACTAAATGGGTAGTACAAAGTCATAAATGAATAAATTATGATATCATAAATATTAATATGGTTCTGGTATAATTTAATAACATAGTATGATCATTATACATAAGTCTAAACATACCCTCGACCAAAGGAAAGTATAAGGTACAGGTTAATTCCTCAAAATCATTATTATCCGAGATTGTTTAAGTGTAAGTTTTTACTGGGGAATATTTATAATCCACATATATGTTTCATAAATGTTTTTTTCAAAAGGATTCTTTTTAATGGAATATATAACTAAAACATCATTTTCAATTGTTTAAATATTAATTCTTCTAAATCATTCTCATTAATTTCCATGTTTTAAAAATGGTTTTAAGGATTTATTTATGTGGAAATTAATGTTTCAAAATGTAAATTCCTTTAAAAAGTTCAAAGTGTTATGGGAAACATTGATTATAAAATGAATTTTAAATTTATTCATTTCGAAATTGTATGACATTAAATGATTTAATGAAAAAGGGATATTTATCTTGAAGAGTTTTACTTATCATTTTTAACTATGTCAACATCCTTTACTATATATCCTGTATGATTGAGGTTCATTTATTATAATACAATTTCCTATATTTTATTGCATGAGTTATGATATGATGGACTATGGATACACTGTTTTTATACCTTTCATGGTTTACAATTAAGGTATTGACAATTCGTATTCTAGTTTTAACAAAAATGTTTATGTTATGTTTTACCATTTTCATATGAGGAACGCATTGGACTTAGTAATTGACAGGCGGGGCCCGATAAAACCGTGCGATTAATCGGTAGGTCTCATGAGAAAAATTAGTTTCTTATCACAAGGACTTGACAAAATTTTATTTTTACTCTTGGAATGAGGCCTTGATTATGTGGTTATGATGTCCCGCATTATGCATTCCCTCGTTATGAAATTAGTTATAAATCGTGATTATGCGACTAGTAGAATATCCTTGTACATGTTTATATGGTAATTTTTTGTTTATATTTTCCATATTATGTTCATGTTTATTTTTAAAAGGCTTTTTTTGTATTACACAACTTTCCTTAAAATTTTATATCTTCTGCTATATTATTTACCCATACTGAGCATCTGAGCTCACCACTTTCTTATGTTTTGTTTTCATAGGATATCCCAGAACTGTATTATGATGGATATAATGGTTTATGCTAGGGTAATAATAGTGTTGTTAAAGGATTATTTATGTTGTGTTTTATGTTTAAATGTGTAATGTAGGTTCATGTATATAATATATTTTCCATGACTACTAAATCTATCGGTCCTTTAGGAATTGATTCCTTGTAATCATGCCAGTGTATTAAAATAAAGCACCAACTCTAGGCATCTGAGGTTGGGACATTATAGTTGGTATGAGAGGAATTTTAGTACAAACCTTTGAAACTAGATTTAGAAAAACTATGATTAGAGAACATTACCCTAAGATAGAATTTGAGAATTAGAATAGAAGAACATCCAAAAAAATTTGGTAATGTAGGGATTTTGTGAGTTTAACAAGTAATAAACCCATGTTTGGATACTCAAGTGGAAGTTGTTCTGGCACAAATGTTCTTAGGAGTGAAAATTCTAAAAAGGAGTTTCAGGATTTCCTTGGGGTATCTTGGTACATGATAAAGGGCATTACTGCGCACTTGGTTTGACACTCCTGGGGATATGCTTAAGTTGATTCACATTATCATTATAAACCATTATAAATGATTTATGTGTAATATGTTAGCAAAGATAACATTTTTATGATTTTGATACTCGATGTGTGAAAAACATTAATAAATGTTGATAATTTTTCTATTTTTTGGATTATACATCATTATAAGATCTAACCTAGTCTATTTGGTCATTTAGAAATGGCGCCCAATAAAATAAATGAGAATTCCAGCAATACTCATGATCCAAAGAGTAAGAAGGATCATGTCATTCGTGTTAATAAGCCAACATTTAGAAGGAAAATAGTCTCCCATATATTCTCATCAAATGAAGAAATAATATCATGTGTTAATATGATAAGTAAAGAATTCTCTGAGTCGTATGGCTTCGAAGGGAAGCCAGAGAAGAATATGATGGTAGAGAGAAATATGGATAAAGAGAAGAATAGAAAGAGGGATTTTCCCATATGTGACAGTTATGGAAAGAATCACCCTGGGATGTTCTTGAAAGGAATGGGAATTTTTTATATGTATGGAGAAAAAGGTCACTAAGTTCGTGATTTCAAAGGTAAGAAAAAAGGTTTCAAATGTTCAATGCTTCATCTCCTAGAAGGTGGGACACTACGCGAATCAATTCCCCAATCATCAGAGTATACCTCAAATGATGCTATTGCATAATAATCAAGTTGTGATACTATCGCAATTGAAGAGGAATGATTAGTATTCTTAAGTTGTTATTAATAAATTATTTTATTTTAGTTTTTTATAAATGATATACAAGTTATAAGAATTATAATGTATATAAGGATTATACCGCAGAATATTTTCCTTAAGGATTTGGCAATTTATGGTACCAAGTAATGTGACACAGTTTCAAGTTATATATTTTGGAATATATAAGGTCTGTAGAAATATAACCCTTAATATGTTTCTAAAACTAAGATAAATAATTCTGAATGATATGTGATTTATTTTCACAAATTATATTTGATATTCATTACTATCTTGAAAATAATTAATTGTTTGTTTATTCCATCATTGTTGGAGTTTACAACATTTTTGGATATAAGATGTATATCCATTATTCTATAAGGAATAGGGCAGCATGAATTTAATAAATATGGTTTTATGGTAATTAAGGGTGTTACCATTTTTTAAAAGAATACATGTTGAAGGTATTCACATGTTTTTATGTAGAAAAAGAGATCTTCAATATGATTACCTTCCTTATAAATTTTGGACTGTGAGTTCAGACAGAAGTATTTTGGATAAGTCTAATGGTTGGAAGGAATTCATTTTGTACATTGGACACTATTTTTTAATGTTAAAACTTTTCTTAAGATTATTTTTGTATTGTTACAAAAAGGACAACCTGGAGGTCGGGTGACAACCCATCACGTCCGGTAAGGTCACGAGGCTTGAACCCGCAACCGAAGACCGACAAGGGTGAATCACCTACCACTAGCCTATGGGATGTCCTAGTTTTTATAATGTTTTTTTTTAAATATTCTGACAAATAAAATATAAATTCATTTTTTTGGAACCCTATACGATTAAGATAAATAGAATATTTTTGAGTTCTATTATCTTTTAGAGTGAAATATGTTTTTGTTGTAGGAATTAGTTAAAGGATGGAACTCTACTTTTCAAGTATTTTTTATTACCTAAATATTTATTTAAATTATATTAAATAAATAAAATTTTTATCCTAATACATTGTGTTTTGATGAACTGATGATATTTTAAATCATCATCACAGATTTAGGTCTTTAAGGCCCTCAATTTTCCATTTATTGTTCACTTGTTTATGATTGATGACCTCAATCACTCCCTATAAGTATTTACATATTTCCTCTAATTACGTGTCTATAATTGACACTAGTTTTATCCTATTAAAAATAATAATTTTTTGGTGGCTTTTTATTTTCCATTTCCCTCTTATTAAGGCTAAATTTTATTAACCCTATTTCCGATGATTCTTTTCCACAAAGGTATTTTCTATTATTAACCTTTTATTTTCGAAGAACAATTTCAAATTGTGAGGTCTCAATTTATTGTATTTGGGGATAATGTAACACCCCGTGATTTAATATTCTATAATCTATTTAAATTAATTTAATATATTATATTTCACACAGTACCAACATGGCTTGTGTTATACGCAAGAATTAGTTTCTGCAAAACAACACATTAGGCTTATAATTATTTAAATAATATATTTATTTAGCAATTAAATATTGTATTATGAATAGTAATAAATGAATTTTAAATTTTATTTATTATTTTTTCACGTAAATAAAACATATTTATAATGAAATTTAAATGTTTCATTAAAATAGTTGTTTAGAAAAACAATTTTCTTAAAAGAACTACTTTTTTAGGTCCTTTTATGATCAATAATAAAATTAATTTCAGACAGTCATAAAAATTCAATTTGGTAAAATAAACTTCATTTTTGATTTACAAATATCCAAATTATCTTAGGGTGAATTTTTGGTACTTTTCTGATAACTTTCATATTTTGATGAATAGTAAAAAATACTAAATTTTAACTAAAAACCATTTTAATCAAATTAATTTAGTGTAAAATTATACATTTCAGTGGTTTTAAAATATAATTAGATTATATTTTTATCATTTAATATAATTTAGTTCTTTGGATGAAATTTCACATTTAAATTTTACATGAACACATGTCAATCTTTTGATAGTTTTTACTTCATAAAAACCTGGTTTTTGATTTGGACAATGAGAATTAATTTTAAATTAATTTCCATATCTTATGTGTTTTAAATTTTGAAAAATGGATTCAATATATGGAATCAGGAAGTCAAAATTTCGAAAAATATGTAACTTTTCTTTTTAGATATTATGAATAGTAACTTTAGTAAATATTTTATATAGCATGGTTAAAGAGTAAATCTATTAAAAAGGGAAAAAAATAGTATTATAATAATATTAAATTACCATAAAATGTTTCCTAACCCTATTGGTTGATACATTTACGACCTCGTTCATCCATGGGTTGATTTTGGAACCCCATCAAGCCACTTGTAAGTGAAAATGACACTTTATAAATATTAATTTCAAGTTAAGGAAAATGTAACATAAACATATATCTTTTAGTTAAAAAATTTTTATATGGGGTAATATAATTTATATTTTTAACTATAAATATTAATTAAAAATATAAAATGATTTACTACATCATGATATTATATTTATAATTTTTAGACATAAAATAAATATATTTATTTACAACACAATAATGTTGCATTATTTCCCTTATTAATAAAAGATTAAAGAAATTGATTTTATAAATATAAAAATAAATGTAAATTTAGAATTTTTATTCAATTAAATAATTTTCTAGTTTAATATTAAATTTTAGGTTTTATTAAATGTATTTTTTGTGAATTAATTGTGTTTTTATGAATTTAACAAAAAACAGATACTAAATAGTCTAAACATTGATATAAATGGGTTATTAAAAAAATACTATTTTATTAATTGATATATTATTCCATAAAATTTATGATTAGGGAAAAGGACTAATATAATGATAGATATATCATTCATGAACAACCTTATTTTTTCTTGGATGTTTTTAGAAATTTTATTAATCATATAGTGTAAGAATACCAGAAGACATGGGAAGAGTTAAACTATTTAACTAAGGGTTAAATCTAAAAGACAAGGTTAATATAGTGACCTAAACTTTTATAAAACCTATTGGTTAATATTATTTCGACCCATACCAACCTTATCATCAAAATAAATCATTTTTTATCTGTTATAAACTGAAAATGAGTTTGTAATAAATTAATATTTCAAGATTTTCATAAAGTGCCTCTCACCTCTCTTATAAAAGAATACTTACCCTTATCCCAAATTCACACCTCCAAAGCCATTTTTCTCTGTCCAAAAATGATCAAATCTACTCCCAAATACCCCCTTTTCATCCTAGATTCTCTAATTTGATCGTAAATGAAACCAATGGAGATCGTTTGTTCGAATCAAAAGGAAGAACATGAAGAAGATGTAATTACTTCATCACCTCATTCAATGTTCTTTTCTTCTTCCACTTTTCATTATTGTTTACATACCAAAATAAAACCAATATTAACTTTAACATAATTAGATTTTATTGTAAATATTTTAAAACAATATTCATTATTCTATCGATCCTATTAATGAAAGAGTCACCATATCTGCGTACGAACGGCTTACCATATCCACGTTATGGTGTAGTTTCCTATTCAACACTTAAATATTTGGATGGGAATAATAATGAGTATTATTGATGTAAATAAGAAATACAACATGTTATTTATTCTATTTATATAATATACCACCCAATTATATACAATTTCACCTAACAATACAATGATATAGTCATGCATGCGTACGTACGACTTACCATCTCCACGACCTGATGATAATCATTTCCACGTTCACCATTCAATGTTGATTATAAAAATATATTTTAGTAATTAGTATGTAATATATGACATAATAATTCTACTTTATATATATATATATTTATTTATTTATTTTCATATATCTCATTCGCTTACTTCCGTTCAATACGATATGAAAACAGAAACAATGTTTATGCATACGTACGGCTTACCGTCTCCATAAACGGTGTTTTTGATTTCATATATCTATATATTTTACATATTTATATTATGAATATATATGATACATATATTATGTTTTTTATTCTGTGAGCAATTAAATCATTATATAAGTGATAAAATCAAGAATAAAAATTTTAAACATGTACGATAAAGAAAGCAATTATTACACGAAATGTTATTTTAACATGGAAATTATTATTAAATGGGTAGTATAAAGTCATAAATAAACAATTTATCATACCATAAATATTAATATGGTTCTTTTATAATTTAATAATATACTATGGTCACTATACAAGAGGTTAAACATACCCTCGACCAAAAGAAAGTACAAGGCCAGGGTTAATTCCTCAATCTCGTTATTATCCGAGATTGTTTACGTGTATGTTTTTACTGGGATATATTTATTATCCATTTCTATGTTTCATAAAACTATTTTCAAAAGGATTATTTTTAAGGTTCTCTTTTACTAATACATCAAGTTAAATGGTTTAAATATTTATTCATACAAATCATTCCCATTAATGTCCATTTTTTTAAAATGGTTTAAATGATTTATTTATATGGCCATGAATGTTTTAAAATATTAATTCCATCAAAACGTTTCAAAGTGGTATGGGATACATTGATTCAAAAATATCTTTTAAATGTTTTCCTTTATAAATTGTGTGACTTTTAATTGATTTCAAGAACAAGGATATTTCCCTCAAAGAGTTTTACTGATCATTTTCAACTATGTCAACATCCTTTACTGGATATTATTCATGATCGAGGTTCATTTATTATAATAGAATTTCATGTATTGTATTGAATGAGTGATGATATGTTCGACTATGGATGTCTTATTTTTATAGCATTCATTGTTTATGGTTAATGTATTGACATTTTTTGGCTAGTATTGATAAGAATGTTTATGTAATGTTTCACCCTTTTCAAATGTGGAATGCATTGAACTTAGTAAGTGACGGGAGGGGCCCGTTATAGCCTCTTGATGCATCTGTAGGTCTCATGAGACTAATTTTTGTCATGGCACAAGGCCTTGAAAAAAATTATTTATAGTCTTAGCACGAGACCTTGATTGTTTGGTTATAATGTCTGACATTATTCATTCCCTCGTAATGAAATAAGTAATTACATTTGATTATTCGACTAGTAGAATATCCATGTACAAGTTTATATGGTAATGTTTGATTTATTTTTTCTATATTATGTTCAATTTTATGTTTAAAAGGTTGTTGTTTTTATTACACATCATACCTTAAAAGTTTATAGATTCTACTAAATTATTTACCCTTACTGAGCAGCTGAGCACACCCCTTTATTAAGTTTTGTTTTCCCAGGATTCCGAGAAGTTTTTTTGAAAGATATGCAGAGTTAAGATAGGGGAATAATGGCGTTCTCAAAGGATTATTTATTTTTGGTTTTATGTTTGAATTTTTAATGTAACGTTCATTTATGTAACCTATTTTCAAAGACTTATAAACTGATGGGTTCTTCATGACATGATTCCTTGTAATCATGCTAATGTATTGAAATAATGAACCCTCTTCAGGATTCAGGGGTCCGGGCATTACCTGTAATGTAAGGGAAGAATGTTGTTACCTCTAAGATATAACTATATGCATGAGGCCCACTTGCCTTCAAAAAATAATTAGATTGAGGTCTTAATTCTGGGTTTATAAAAACATAATCACTTCGAATCTTGGATGAAATTCTTATATTATATTCCATAGTCTATTGGTAATGCACGGTTCCTCGAACACAAATCAAGAAAATTATATTTTGAAGTGATTTACTTACACCATACTATCACATGCCAATCATTATAGGTTGTTGTGTTGGTCTTGATTAAATACCAATTGCCAATCACTGTGGTGGGAACCTTCAGATAAATCTCAAAAAACATTGATACTTAAAATCCTTTACAAATCTAGAAAGTAGTTCCTTAAAGTAAACCCTTAGTGAAGAGATTAGATATGAGAGCACGAGAAATTAGGTAGCAGAAATGATGGTAAGTCAACCACTGGAGGAAATTAATTGACACCAGTTGTTGCAAGGGATTCCATGGCAGTGGAATCCACCGAAAAATAACTAATAGATGAAAAAATTTAAACCTTCGGCCACATGTCCTGTGTGTTTTTTTGAGATAGCATGAAATCAATTTCCCCTATACGACATTCAATAACTTCATCTGGAAATAAGGTTATAACCTCAAAGGTTATCTCATACCCTTTCAAATGACACATCCAAAAACATAATATAATTTTTCCAAAATATCCTTTTAATTTATAGTAAAAGGTAATTTATACTCCAGCCTCATAAAACATATCCTTAATTATCCTTAGTCACCCCAAAATCAAATAACTTGATCTGGTTATTTGTTTCCAAAAATTGACTTGATATTTATCCTTCATATCATCCATGTAAAACAATTTTATACTAACAAGTACATCATGTGGGATGGTGGCAGTTTTGGAAGCCTTATCACCCTTCGTTTGTGGGTTCAAGCACTGAGGCCTTGTCGGATTCGATGAATTTTCACTTGATTTGTGAGTTATCCTTCCTATAAAACTAGAAAAAAAGTATATGATGATAATATTTGTAATTATCCCCAATCCAATAATGCGATCCTTAATATGATGATCATCATCAAAAATAAGATTATTCATCAAGTCACTTTTTTAAAACCAATATAGTTTTCTACAAAACTAATTATTTTCTTCAAAATCAAATAATTACTTCAACATTAGAAACATATTCAAGACTATTTTTTCATCAATTATGTATTTTTTATAGTGTATCAACTTTCCATTAAATTTCCTTTCTACGTAATTCAAGATATTATTAAAAATACTTTATAAAAAGCTACTACATAACAATCCATATGTGTAAATATATATATATATATTTCATGACTCAAAAAATTCAGGAATTTAATTACATAATCATTTCAATAATTCTTCATTATTATTAAACAATTAAACGAGATTCATCATCTTTGTCATTAATTCCTCTTAGTTTGAAAAGGTCAATTTTAGTCTCTTCCTCATCAATAATAAAACCTTTACTCATAAAACCTTATTGAAAAAATTATTCAACATTCCCCCTATGACATGGATTTGTATAATTTTTACACATTTCAAATTTAAGACATTCGGCCACCAATGATACCTTAGGGATACCATTATACGCATCAATCGTGTTAACTAAAATTTTCATTTTTCCTCAGAAATTACTTTCATTTATTTCTTATTCTCTAAAAAACATCTCCCCATTCCTCTGATACATTTAATTGGGTGTTTATTTCCACATTCTTAACATATAAGAAACTTCTTCTTCACTATTCTATGGTTTCCACCCTAGATCTCGAAGTGAACAACATACATCTCTTCAGTAGTATGTTTGAGTGTTGGTTAAGGTGTAGGTTTTTCTTTATATATTGTGATAACTGATTCGGAAAAATACAATATCTTTTACTATAATTATCATCCCATTTGGTTTCTCATCCACATATTTTCTATTACATTCAACATTAACCTAGTTCTTTTGAGACCCCTCCATTGACTAAAATCATAAAGAATAGATTGAGAAAAAATATTTGTAAGATCCAAGTAACTTAGTTTATAATAAACTATGTTATGATAAATATTAATTCAAATTATGTGTTTTAATTAATCAAAAAAATTATTATAAAATACTCATAAATAATAATGATTATGTGAAAAAATTATTTTTTTCAATTTAATTTTAAATTAATATTATAAAACAATGTTGTTTTGTAATATTATTTTAATAAAAATTATATTTTAATTCAAATAAATTTATTTGATTATTTTTGTTAGAAAATTATTTTTATAAAAAGGATATAAAAATAGATAAAATTAAAAAATTTTAAGATAATATATTTTATAAATAATGACCTTTAATTTTTTTGTTTATAAATTATTAAAATACTAAATTATGCTAATTATAAATTATGAGTATATTAAAAATAAATATTCATATTTTTAATACAAAATGAATGAGCCTAATTAATAATAATTATCAAAATTTTATTTATAAAATATGAAATATTGATTATTAAAATATATATCAAATTATTTTACATTTTTGGAACTATGATATATATATACATATATTATAGATATTTATATATATTAAATTAAAATTACAAGTTTTCAATTAAGACTTACGATTAGATTATTTTTATAAAATTTTTACTACTCTAAACTTTTTTATAAGCTATGAATTATGATTATATATTACCATTATTTTAATAAAATGATATAAATTTTAAATGTAAATGACATATGATTCAGATTTTATGTAACCTAAATATTAAGATACTTTTTTTATAATAATGATAATAAACATTTTAAAAATAAATGAAAATGAAAATTAATGAATTATTTTTACTAATGGAATTGATCAAGGGGGTAGGGAACTACAAGGCCAAAATCATGGGAGAGAGAGATTATCCTCCTAGAGACCGAGTGGTGGTCAAGGGTTACGACTTCAGAGGAGTATCATGATTGTAGATTGTCTAATGGTTGAGCTTCTATCTAAGCGTGATGAAGTCTGAATGCAGAAAAGGGTTCAATTCAAGCTTAGGGAGTTTAGTTTCTAGCGAGACTAGTCTGAGGGACGTAGAAAGGGTTCATTATAACTATGTTATCAATTTATTATAAGGAAGGTGATCGAATAATTCATATTAAGATCATTATGAGGTAAGTTTTATCTTATTAGGTGTCTTATTTTCATTGATATTTGTTGTTTTCTCCATAGACCGCTATCGAATGTTCTATAATTCATTGACTTGTAGTTTTTCTTTGTGGTCTATTCATCGTAAATTGTCTTTATTTTTTATTGTGAATAGAACGATTTCATTTTGTTCCAAATATGTCGATTATTTTTTCCCTGTAGAAGTATTAAATTGTTTCAGTTAATATTTTGTGCTTTTTTTTCTTAAAATAAGTTTATTAAACAATATGAATGTATATTTTTTCGATATCTGTACCCAAGATTTCTCTAAAATCCAAAATTTTTCACTATTTTTAAATATTTGGGAATCACTAGTCCATTGTTAAATCAATTATATATTTATATATGAAACTCTATAAACAGTAGAGGTTGTAGCTATAAGAGACTTCTTCCAATATTATAATCAAATTGGAAAACCAATTTTCATTTTGAATGTGTTGAGATATAGCTCAAAGATACAAGATGATTTTCTATTTTGGAATCAAGTAATATGAATTTTTATTTCTGTTATATATTTTTTCCAATAACTTTTTATGAATTTCATGTCTATAAATTTATAAAAGTATATATATATATATATATGTGTATATTATTTTCAATCACCAAGGATATTTATTTCATGGATCTAATGGTTTATATAATTTCGGATTTATATTAATTAAGCGTGTATTTTATATAAGTGAATATATATTATATATATATTCGAATATCGTAATAATTATACCTATTTATGTTTTTCTCAACTAAAATGTCCAGTTTTTTAGTCTTCTAATTTCATGTTTATATATTTATTTTTTTCTATAATTACATGATTTTAAATGAATGGACAATTCATTTCGAATCACGATTTTACCCAATTTGACTTTTCATTAATAAAGTATGAATTCTTTACTTTTTAAAAAAAGTATAATATTGTAATTATTATGTGTTAATAACCTTTCTTTAAAAATTATAAGTTATGAGTATACATGAATGTTCTTATATTTTCTCATTGACGTAAAAATTATATACATATATTGTTATTTTTTCTATTAATTTGGTAATTTTACTATTGCATTTATGTGCTCCATCATTTTATCTGTTTACATTTTTTGTGTCAAAGATAGAAAAATCAGTGTTTCAAGAATGTTATAATTTCAATATATACATGTATAAATGTACATATATATATATATATCATTGATTTTCATTCCATGATTTGAAATAAGTAATATTTCATTTTATAAGAAAACATCCCATAAATTCATGAAATGATCTTACTTAATTTTATATTTTTAAATGAAAAAGGAATAAAACTTTTAACATATAAATATTACATACTAGTGTTTTATGTGTATTATATAGTTATTATAAGAAAATAAGAAATTAAAAATCTATTATTTGAATGGAAATTTAAGTTTACTATTATTCTTTGTGAAAATATCATTTATTGTTTATGTGCCTAAATATCAAACAGTGATTTAATAAAAGGAGTATTTAATGTTTTTATTTAAGGAAGAATTTTAAAAGTTAATTGTTAATTTATTAATGGAAAGTAATTCATTATAAATATTAAATACATTGATGGTATTTTTTTATTAACAGTCCATGAAAATGATATGTGAATAGAATTTTGGTTTCACCAAATCTCACATGTAATTTTCAAAGAGGGTTCGTAATTATATATATATATATAATTATTTATAAATAAATGGGTGTATGATTGTTTAATTCATGATCATGTTTATAAAGAAAAAACATCAGTGAAAATTTTATTTATATGTATGGAAAGCTCAAAATGTTTTTATAAAAATGTGCACTTAAACACTATAAACATGAAAGGTAGTGGGGAGTGAACTTGTCCCTCGGGAATGTGGGTAGGCCCAAACACCCTTCAATGTTTTCAAGTGGCCACATGGGTTTTTTTCGAAAGCTTCTTCAATGATTTTCCAAGAATCATTGGAATATTTCATTTTTCAAAGTATAATTATCTTTAAAGAGTTATAATAATTAGGAAGGAATTTTTAAAATTTATTTTTCCCCGGTCCTTTTGAATACTCCTTAATGGGAAATTTAATACCCACTCTATGTTTTGGATTTATTTTCTATAGGTTTATTATAAAGTCTATGTGATTTGAGTTTCTTTGAGTAGGTGGTGCATGTGAAGTCTTTTCATATATTTTTTTGTTCAATATAGTATTTTATGTTATAAATCATGTATATAATTCTCTATATCCAAGACCGGAATAGATCATTTAATGTACTAAATGTTGTGCATTTGTTTACTCTCTTTTTAAAAAAATACCTAGAATTTTATGTGCTTAACCCAAAATCACAAGATAAGTTCATAATAGTTGGAATTAGAGAAACAGTCTATACAACATGGGATATTATATGTTATCATCTAAGTGGTGGAGTATAGGAGTTTAGCAGCCCAAATTGTTCGTAATTTTGAAGATGGTAATTCGTAGTTTTTTAAACTATAACAAACAAATTTTTAGGGAACAATTGTTTTTAGGGGGAGGGGGAGAATGTGACATCCTAGTAATGTGATTTATAAAAAAACTAATCTATGAGAAATAATAATTTAAATTAAGTGTTTTAATTAACAAAAAAAAATTATTATATAATACTCCTAAATAATTATGATTAAATGAAAATTTTAAAATTTTAATTTAATTTTAAATTATTATTCTAAAAAATATTGTTTATAATATTATTTTTATTAAAATTTTATTTTAATATAAATATATTTATTTGATTTAAAAAAAAATATTTTTAGCAAAATGTTATAAAAATGAATAAATTTCAAAATTTTAAATAAAATATATTTCCTAAATAATGACTTGTAATTATATGGATGTATAAATATATTAAAAAAATAAATTTTGATAATTAGAAATTATAGGTATATTCAATATAAATATTCATTTTATAATACTAAATGTATGAATCTAATTAATAATAATTATCAAAATTTCATTTATAAAATATGAAATAATAATTTTATATGAATATAATTAATTTTTTATCATTTTCAAAAATATGATATATATATATATATATGAAATTAAAATTTTTAGTTTTGAATAATGAATTATGATTAAATTATTTTTATGAAATTATTACATTTATAAATTTTTTTTCATAGAGTTGTGAATTATGAATATAAATTATAACTATTTTAATAAAATAATAGAAATAATAAATATAAATGAAATATGGTTAAGATTTTATTTAACCTAAATATTAATATAATTTTTTTATAATATTAATAATAAACATTTTAATAAAAATAAATGAAAATAACAATGAATTTATTTTGTTATTAGTGGAATCATTTATGGGGGTAGGGCACCATGAGGTGAAAATTAAGGGAGAGGGAGAGTAATATCCTAGAGACCGAGTGGTGGTCAAAGCACACAGCTTTGTAGGAGTCACCCGAGTGTATATCTTTTATGAGTTGAGTACTGATCTAAGAACGATGAATACTACATGCCATCGAGGATTTATTCAAGCTTGAGGAGTTCGGTTTCCAATGGGAGTAGTCTGAGCAATGTTGAAGGGATTCTTCAGGATTAGGGTTTCAGTTTCCAACAAGGAAGGATATCCTATTATTAATCTTTAGATATCTATGAGGTAGGTTTTATCTTTTTAGGTGTCATATTTCATTGAAATTTTTTGTTTCCCCCATAGATCGATGGAATATCAGATATTATAAATATATATGAATTTTTTCTTTGTGGTCATTTTTTCATAAATTGTTATACTTATCTATTACGAACAAAAGGATATTATTTTGGTCTATAAATGTTAATTAGTGTTTCCCTCTAGTATAATGAAATTGTTTCAGTCAATATTTTCTATAGGTTTTTTAACAAATAAATCTATTGCAATGTATGAATATATATTCCTTATCTATATCTATACCCTATCTTACTCAGCAAGCATTAATTTTTCACTATTTTAACATCATAGTGAAACACCATTCTATAGGTAAATCATTTAAATATATATATATATATATATATATATATTTATTTAAATTTATAAATAGTGGAAGTTATAGAAATAATATCCTTATACGAATGTTCTAATGAAATTGGAAAACCATTTTTTTCCTAGAGATGTTGAGAAAGAATGTGAATCTTTAAGATGATTCTTTTTTTTTTCAGACCAAGTAAAGGGAATTTTTATTTCTGTTATATATTTATGAAAATATCTTTTTTTGGATTTAATGTCTATATCTATCTCAAAGTATATATGTATATATAAGTACATACCAGTATTATTTCCAAACAAAATGATTTTTATTTCATGGTCTTATAATTATTAAAAAAATTTCATAGTTTTGTTAATTAAGGGCATATTATATATAATTTAATATATATATATATAATATGATTTCATACAACTTATATCTATATATATTATTCTCAACATGAAAGTTCAATTTTTTGGACTTCTTATTTCAGTTTTTATATATATGTTTTTCCATAATTACATAATTTGAAATGAATAGGCAATTCATTTCAAATAATGAATTTAACTTGTTTTAAATTTTTTATGCAAGGAGGAACAGATTATTCTAAATAAATTTTATTATTATAATTTTTATGTTTTTATAATCTTTCTGTCAAAATTTTCAGTTATGAGTATACTTTCTTTTAATTATATTTTTTCATCAAAGTAAAAAAATTGCATGCATATGTTGTTAATTATTTTATGAAATTAGTAATTTTACAATTACTATTATGCACAACATTATTTATGTTTTTATATTTTTTGTGTTATAGAGAGTAATCACAATGTTTCAATAATTTCATATTTTTTATGAGTACATGTATATAAATATACCATTTATTTTCATTAGTTGATTTAAAATAAGTAATATTTTATTTTGCATGAAAATTGACCAAAAATTCATGTTAAGATGTCATTTAATTTGGTATTTTTCAAACAAAGAGGGAATAAAATTTTTTATTTTGAGATATTACATAATCATGTTTTATGTGTATTATATAATTATTCAATGAAAATACAAAAATTCTATATCTATTATTTTAATTATAATTGAAATTTTCTATTTTTAAGTGAAATTTTTATATATTATTTTATGTTTCAAAACATAAAATTGTGATTTAAAAAAATGTGTATTCAATTTTATTATATAAGGATGAGTTTTAAAAGTTAATGTGTAATATTTTAAAAAATATTAATTCATGTGAAATAATAAATACATGGATATTAATTATTTTTATAATAGTCAATATTATGGCTAAGTGATAAGAGTTTTGGATGTACTAAATATCACATGTAATTTCCAAATGGAGTTCATATATATATATAATTATATATAAATAAAACTGTTTATGTTTATTTAATGAATGATCACTTTTCTAAAGATAAAATACCCGGTAAATATGTATTTATATGTAAAGAAATATCACAGTGTTTTTATAAAAATTGGAACTTATACATTGTAAACCTGATGGGGTGTGGGGAGTGAACTCATCCCTTAAAAAAGTGGGTAGGTCTAGATAGCCCTCAATGTTTTCAATTTGCCGCATGGTTTTATTTCCAATACCTTGCTTAATGTTTTTTCAAGAATCACTGGATTATTTTATTAAAAAAATTATAATTATTTATAATGTATTATAATATTTTTTAAATTAATTTTAGAAAGGAACTTTCTCAATAGTCTTTGAAAACACATTACTGGGAAATTCAATTCTCACTCCATGTTTTAAATTTATTTTTTATAGGATTAGTCAAAATTATTTTTCAAGTGAGTTTCTTTAAGGAGGAGGAACATGTAATGTGTTTTCATTTATTTTATTTTTTTAGTATATATCAATCAAGTAGTGAGGAATGTATCTAATTCTCCAGAACCTATACCAAAAAAGTACCTAGAATGTATTATGTTTTGTGTATTTCTTCATTATTTTTAAGAAAAAACATAGTATTTGTATATGTTGAACAATGAAGTATCAGTTCGGGTCATTATAGTTGGTATTAGTGTAATGATATAAGAATTTATAGATATTTGATTTTATCATCTAAGAGGTAGAGTATAGTATTTTAACAGACTAATTTTTCGTAATTATGAAGTCAAAAATTTAATATTTTCAAAAATATGATGAACGAATTTTGAGGGAATAATTATTTTTTAGGTGGAAAAATGAAACATTCCAATACCTAGTTTTATGATAAACTATGTTATGGTAAATAGTAATTTAAATTATGTTTTTTAATTAATAAAAAATAAAATTTATTGTACAATACTCATAAATAATTATGATTACATGAAATATTTATGGTTTTTAAGTTAATTTTATATTGATATTATAAAAAAATGTTTCTTTATGGTATTATTTTTTTAAAATAATATTTTAGTATAAATATGTTTAATTCATTATTTTTTTATCAATTTTCTATCAAATGTTATTAAAAATGTATAATTTTCCAAATTTTAAAGCCAATATATTTTATAAATATTGACTTGTAATTTTTCTGATTCATAAATATATAAAATAATAAATTATGAGTATATTCAATATAAATATTCAATTTTTTAATATTAAATGAACTAATATTGTTAATAATAAATATTAAAATTACAATTATAAAATATGAAATAATAATTTTATATAAATATATTTAAATATAGTAATTTTCAAAAAATATGATATATATATATACATAGACACACAAAACACACACAGACAAAAATATATATATATATTATTAGAATTATTATTTTTTAATTATGAATGATGAATAAATTATTTTTATAAAGTTATTACTTTCATAAATTTAGTTTTATGATGGTATGAATTATAATTATTTATTACAACTATTTTAATAAAATAATATAAATTATAAATATAAATCAAATATGATTAAGATTTAATTAAACCTAAATATTAATATATATTAATAATAATAATAATAACCATTTTAATAAAAAATGAAAATGAAAATTAATTGATTTTTTATACCAGTGAAACCATTTAAGGGGGTAGGGCACTATGATGCCAAAATCGTGGGAGAGGGTGACAAACCTCTAGGAGACCGAGTGGTGGTCCTATCCAACGACATCAGAGGAGTCTCCTAAGTGGAGATTGTCTTTGAGTTAACCAATGACCAAGAACGATGAAGACTAAATGTCATCGAGGGTTCGATTCAACACTGGGGAGTTTAGTTTCTATCAAGAGTCGTCCGAGCAACATAGAAGGGGTTTGTCAAAGTTAGCATTTTAGTTTCTAGCATAGAAGGCGAACATATTATTCATCGTGAAATATTTGAGTGGTAGGTTTTGTCTTTTTAGGTATCCCATATTATTTTATATTTTTCCTTTTATCTATTGATTGTTGTCATATCCACTCTTATTATTTGATTTTTATTTTTTCTTTGGGGTATATTTGTCCACAACAGTCTTTCTTCTAGATTATGAATAGATGGTTTTTATTTTCACCTACAAATGTTGATTTTTCATTCCCTCTAGTAGTATTAAATTATTTTAGTAATTATTTTATGCTATTTTTTCTTAGAATAAATCTATTACAATATATTAATGTATATTTTTTATCTACATATATACCCTAGATTGCTTTGCATGTTTAAATTTTCCATTATTCGGAAATCTTAGTGAATCATCAGTCTCTAGGTAAATCAATTATATATATTTATGCCACTGAATAAACAGTGTAACATATGGCTATAAGATTCATATGATAATGTGCTAATGAAATTGGTAGACCAGTGTTTCTATCCATAGAGGTTGAGATATAGTCTAATGATGCAAGATCATTTTTTTTCTTGGAATATCATTTTTATACATTTCTCTATGTATATATATGTATATACACATATTATTTCCAAAAACCAAGGATATATATTTCATGGTATTCATATTATTTAATTAATTTCAATTTTATGTCAATTAACGGTGTATTATATATAACTAAATATATAAATTTATATTTTTAGATTTTATCATTCTTTTATCAATATATGTTTTTCTCATATGGAAATCCCATTTTAGGACTTCTAATTTCAGATTTATATATATTTTAGTGTGTGTGTGTTTATTTCCATTATTAAATGATTTGAAATGAATTTTCAATTCATTTCAAATCAGGGTTTTTCTTAATTTGATATTTTTTAAGAAAAGAGGAAATGTTTCTTTTAAAAAATCATACATGTATCATTTTTACGTCTTTGAAATTTTTCTTTCGAAGTTATCAGTAATGATTATACATTAGTTTTCCCATATTTGTTCATAGAATTAAAAATTATATGAATTTATTGTTAATTATTTTTTAAAAATATAAGTTTTTCAATTTCTATTTTTCACACAACCATTTTATGTTTTTATATTTTTTTATATCAAAGAGAGTAATATCAATGTTTCCAGAATGTTATAATTTCCTCTAAATATGTGTATATATACTTATATATATACCATTGATTTTAATCACAAGATTTAAAATAAGTACAATTTCATTTTTCATGACTTTTCACCTTAAATTCTTGTCATGATCTTACTTAATCTGATAGTTTTCAAACGATGTGGGAATAAAATGTTTAATTCAGTAATATTACTTACTACATTTTTTGTATATTATATTATTATTCTACGAAAATAAAAAATTAGCTATATATTATTTGAATTAAAATTTACATTTTCTATTAGTTTATATATTATTTTATATGAAAAAACATCAAATGGTAATTTCATAAAATTATTGTGGAATATATTTATATAAGGATGATTACTAAAAGTTAAAGTCTATGATTTTAATGAAAACTAGTTCATGGGAAATACAAAATACGAGGATGTTAATTATTTTTATTAACAGTCTATGGAAAGGATAAGTGAAAAGAGTTTGGGTTCTACCAAATCTCATATATAATTTCAAAAGTTAGTATATAATTATATATATCTAATTATATATAAATAAAAGTGTGTATGATTATTTAAATCATGATTATGTTTCTATAATGAACCAGTGAAAATTGTATTTTTATGTAAAGAAAGCTCAAAATGTTGTTAAAAAATTAGCTATTAGAAATTTTAAACATGATAGGGAGTGGGGAGTGAACTCATCCCTCATAAAATTGGGATGGATCATATAGCCTTTAATGTGTTCAAGTGGCCACATGTTTTTTTTTCAATATCTTGTTTAATGTTCTTCCAAGAATCACTAGATTGTTTTATTTTTAAAATTATTATAATATGTTATAATGGAATTTTATAAAGATATTTTTTCACTTAAATTTTTGAAAACTTTTTATTGGGAAATTTTAAGCCAAAATAATGTTTTAAATTTATTTTCTAAAGGTTTAGTAGAAATTATTCGTGATGTGTGTTTCTTTGAGGAGGTGGCATACATGAATTCGTTTCATTTATTTTATCTTTTTTAGTACAGTTTTGATTATTTGTAAGGAATGTATGTATTTTTAAAGAACAAAGAACAAAAAAAGTTCCTGAAATGTATAAAATTTTGTTTATTTATTTTTTCACTTTTAAAAAATAATACACGACATTTATATCTATTGAACCCGGAAGTGCGGGATTAGGCCTTTATAATATTCATAGTGGGAAAAAACCTAATCATGAAAAAATATAATATGTCTAAATCATGACATTTTAATTTCAATATAATCAACATTAGTTTTATCTGAGGTCATTCATGATCATATTCTATTCAAATCCTTCATAATGGTTCATAAATAGTATGTGAATTTATAAAGCATGTCCACCAGTAGTGTCAAACTAGATGAATGGTAATTCACATTTTCATTCACCAGGTAATGTTCAAGTGAACCCTAATAATCCTTTTCATACTTATTACCCCTAGATATATCTATTTCAGATCCATATCCACTTATAATATCCATACAATGATGTAATTGGTCAAAAACCACTCACTTTATACTATACTATGATTAAATGATATTTTTATATAATCAGTGTCATTATTAGAAATATCCATATGATTCTCACTAAATATTTTTAATCCATGATTCAAAATCTAACTAAACCATTTTTCTGATATTTAATAGGGATACCAAATCCTTTTACACATATTATTACATGAATCTTAAACAAAAATAACAAATAATTACAACAAAAGGATCATAAATTCCTAGTGCCTTTCGAAGACAATTTTTTAATACAAGAAACATGGAATCCTCATTTTATTTTCAATAGTGATCTCCAAAAATCCCTGCAAGCTCATAATTCTTAAAGGGAGAACCTTGGAAATATATAAATAAAGGGGTGAGCTAAAAATATAGGTATAAGAATAATCATGATAAGGAATCATAAAATGTGAGTCAATGTTATAACATGATAAAATTAAATTAAATTAAAATGAGTAATATTGTGTAATAATAACATATTGAAAATCGTATTATACGGTTATGGAATCATTGGAAATAAGGTAGCAACATAAAACATGACATAAGAATAAATCAAGGATAACTTCCAAGATAACATCCCGTGGTGGATAGAGTCCCATAACGGATTATTTTCACTACCTAATATCATACATGTCATATCATGAGACTAAAATATTATTCAACGCATTTTGGGATATATAATTTTAGGCCCACCCCTCACATGCATTTCAAGTACCTGCATAGGCGTTACACAAAAGAGTATTAATCATATGGATTAAAAATAAGAATCACCCTTGAAAAGAAATGATTTCCATATTCTTTTCATATTAAAAATCAAAATAGATCCTTGAAAGTGTGAATTTAAGATATTTTCATAAGGAATGTATTACCCCATCAAAGGAAGGTAGAATTATAAAGGTATAAACATACCCGATTAAAATGAGATTGAAATATAAACACTAACTACATTGGTAACATTTTAATAATAACTTACCATGAAAAAAGTAGATACATTATAACATAAAATATCATTTATTTTGAATCATTCATGATATATTGTGTAAAGGGGGGTATATAATAAATTTAATATGGATTAGGTATGTAAAATAATGTATATCTCAATGAAGGAATTTTAGTGATGAAAACATTAAAAAGTTCTTATCATTGAAGTGACAGTTAATAAATTAAGTGATTCTGTGTATCAAATTTAAACCCACACATATAATATTGGACATACAATAGGAAATAAATCAAAGTTCATTTATCATATAATTTTTTCATAATATAATCAATGAATTCGATATATAACCTAATGAATGGAAATGGAGTCAAGAAACTCGTTACCCTATGCTTACATTAAATTGAGAGAATATTAATCACATGTAGATTGGTTTTAAACATATAATTAACTTATAAAATAATATTATTAATATTCATAATATCATATATGATCCCAATTAATAAATTTTATCACCTGTTCTTTAATAGAAATTCATTACCACTTTTATTTCGGGTGTTAATTTCCTTATTTTCACATGTATGTTTTGTTACGAATGTTCTTTATATCCAACATAGGATAATATTCCACATTATATAGAATGTTAATAATATGATGAATATAATTTTTTTCATTATATACATCTTTAAAATCATTAATGAATTTTGAACATGGAGAATGAATCATGTAACTTCGCATAGACAGTAGGTTGTACATTCGCACGAGTGACATTATCATTTTATTAACTATTGCATGGGTAAGAAAGTGGGATGTATATACTAATTTAATAATCAATATCCTATCATACATATCACATATAATCATTAAATTTATCTTGTATCACCTTCCATGAAAAAAATTAATGAAAAATGAATTACATCTCTTTGCAAGGTTGTGGTCCACCATACACACAATTAATGTTATCATTTATTCAATGGTTGGTATGGTAAGTTATTATATGACCTATTTATTTAAAAAAAATATTAATATTTAAATTATATTTTATATCCATGTAAAATTAATCCTTAATATCATTCATGTAAAGTGTAAGTGGAAAAAAAGTCACATCGCTTTGTGATACGGTAGTTTGTCGTACACACCAGCAATGTTATCTAATATTATACGGTGTGGAATGTAACAATATATATATTATATAAAAAATAATATAGTATAATTATATCATAAATAAAATATATAATAATTATATACAATATTATATCTATCAATAAGAAGTGGTGATGGGAAAACAATTATGTCGGTTCATGAGGTTGTTATCCAACATAAGCATGATCAATAGTTTCATTTCCCATTTGAGGCAGTTTTAAATAGTTGTAAATAATTAACATAAAAAAACAGAAAATTAAAATTAATATAAGTAGGAAATTTCATCATAAAGTATTTATAATATTCTAATGATATGGAGGAAGAAATAAAATAAAACGCTTTGTTAAAGACATTGCCTCTTCTTCGGAAAACGTCAGTTGGTTTTTTCGAAAAGACATACTAGGTTGAATTTAGAAATGAAATATTATAGGAATAGGGGAGGGAATTACATAATTATTTTTCTATGTTTGTTATTATATAAATGGTTTTGGACGTGTGTAAAGGAGAGAACAGGGGAGTCCTTTTATTTGTATGGAAGAGGAAAAAGTTGAAATTTTTTTAAAAGAAAGAATTTCATCTACATTTTTGTCATGAAAAAAGGCACTAAGATACACTATTTTAGAACCTAATAAGTGATATGGTATAAATATTTACATAAAATAAGAATTAGAATTTTTTATGTCACTTTTAACTCTTTTCCATTTAGTTTAACCCATGGTAAAGATGATTTTCCCATAAATGTAGTAATTTATTTTTACTCTTTTCACTATCCATTATGGTAAACATTTATGACTAAATTATTATTTATATAAATTATGATTATTAAAAATATGAAATAAATTTTTCCAAATTTATCTAATAGAAGTGGAATAATTAAATTCAAAAATGAACATAGAGAATTGTTGAAAATGGTTTTTTATAAATAAAACATTTCAAATGATTAAAAGCTTTTATATAAAAAATTTAATATTAAATTTATTAAAATGACCTAAATTAGTTAAATTTAATATAATTTAACTAATGGTATATTAATTCCAATATAATATATAATTTAACTTTTCAAATAATTTAAACAATAGGGAATTTCTCAATAAAAAATCATTATTTCCTACTTCTCATCAAAAAATTAATCATTTCATGAAATACTCAACAAAACACCCAAATATAATATATACATGTTTTTTTAAAAAAATTATTTTATTTTTTAAAATATATAATCTAAAATTGGTAAAAATAAATGTTATGTTACGTGTAAAAATTGTGAAAAATTGCCTTTTAGAAAAATACAGTTTTTCAGGAAGGATTTATTTTTCTTTCAAATAGTTATTATTTTATTTATAATAAATAGATAAACATTGAATATATATTATTCATGTAGATAAATTATAATTTTCATAATTTCTTTAGACTTTTTCACACCCACTATCTTAATGGAAATGATATAACTGTTATGTTTAAATAATAATATGTTTATTAAGTATCATGTTTTGATATACCCAATGTTATGTGCCTAGAAAGCTAATAAATATATTAAATTTATTTAAAAAGATTATATATCAAAATGACCATGGGACATAAATTGACTTCTAATATGGTTGTGGTATTTCATATACGATATCCGACATGATGTTTCTCTTTTAAAATCGTGAGGTGTTGCACTAAATCACTAAGAAATGGTGAGATATCGGAAGTGGGAGAGGCAGTGGGGAGAGCGGAGGAGTGCATGATGATGAGGGGGATTTCCCCTGGGGGTTTTCTGACACCTAAGGGGGAAAAATACATGGGGTAATATTATTGAAAAGTAAATAAGAAAAAAATAATAAAATTGAATGTAAAGACACGGAAATTCTATGGAATTTTATTTTAAAATACATGGGAATTTTTCGAGTCCGTGAAAATTTACGGCGCTCGATTATGTATCCTAGTGTGCATGGAATCAATTTTTAAAGTTTTGTTCGGGTACGTTCAATAAACATACTAGCAGGATTTTATATCTTTTGAACGGGTGCTCGGAATTGAAATCTGAGGGCACCGATGAACTCGCAATGTCGGTGTTTTCTTAGTGAGACCTTCACTACAGTTGCGTTCTAATGAGAATAGAAGTTAGATTTTGGGGTTTTTAATAAAGTTAAATAAAAATAAGAGTGAAAATTATTTTGTTTTGTGGTGTTTAAAACTTCCATGTGGAGGTTGGGGGTGGGGGTCACCGCACCCTAACCACCCATGGGAGGTTATGGTGGTGGGGCCCACCCGAGCATAACATCCCTTGGGAGGATAATTAAGGTGGGGGCCACCCGAGATTATAACTCTTGGAACAGCCAATTGAAGTAGAGGAAACCATTCAAATTCCTTTAATTAATTTTTTTCCATCCCTTGAACTTCCCTCATAAGTGTACCAAACCACAAAAATTAATTTATGGCATTAATTACTTAATTTGAAATCTTTTGAATTCTTTTGGCCAATAATTAAATAATGGGTTAGCTTAACCCATTATTTGGGGTGGCACATTCATTGGAGAACCCTTGGAGAACTTCATCCCTCCAACAAAGAACGACAAACATATTCATCGATCTTTAGCAGTGCCAAGAGAGATGGATTCGACCGTGAAGAATGCCATATTCAACTTTGCACCTCTGAACGCATATCCTCCAACGACGGATATCCCCTTCCTCTTCTGACATTGATGAATCGATTGTTGTTCTCTTTATTGACCCTAACTCTTTGTTGTTCTTGATTTTTGATGAAAACGGTGCCGCAATGGTGCTGCCAGAGGAACGGACCATAGTAAAATCAAAGGCGGCCGATGACGGGCCGGCTGTGAAGGAACCAGTGGCGCAAGGCCGCCGAGTGGCCAAGGGAGCGCGGCACCGCCGGGCCACACAGAAGGAGAGTCGCAGTCGTGACAGGCAGTGGTGGAGGTGCGCGGAGTTGTCGCGCCACGCGAAGGCTAGCAGAGGGCCACGGCCAGGGTGGGCCACGACGGAGGGGTGCGGCCATGTCGCGCCGCCCGATGGTGTTGGCCCAAGGCCGGGGCGGTTCGTGTCAGAGGGGCTCGGCACTGTCGCTCCATGCCGTTGGAGTGGATCGGTGGGCCACTCGGCCATCCGGGAGGAGTGGAACCCTATCGGGTCCCGTGTGTGCTGGACTGGCACTACCTGACACCGGTTTCGGCTCACACCCGAAGGCAAAGCTGTTCGGGGAGCTAGGGGGTGCGTGGATTCACCCCTGGCCGCTGCTAAGGTGGACCCATGTCAGGCCGCCGGGTCCCCAGGCCGACCGGGCTGCTGGGCTAACCGGGCCAATCGGGCCGACGGGCCAACCGTTCCGCCAGACTGCCCCCTTGGGTCGAGCCACTATCTCGGGCCAAGCTACCCCCTCAGGCTGGGCCACTCTCTTCAGGGCCGAGTCGGACTCGCGAACAGGGTCAGACCCATGGACCAGGTCAGACCCCAGTCCAGACTCGATTAGTCGAATACACCATTTCGACCATATCTTGGGTTACGGGTGTCTGATCGACGAACCGTCTATAGAGAATGGAATCATAGAGTGAGAAGGTTCATTTGGAATACCCCACTTGATAATTGGATATAGTTACGTTATGTTCAGGTAGGTTTGAACCTGAAAACCAATCGGACCGCTTGAACGGTAATGCCAATAACTCACTGACCGGATCTCCGATTGGCGCACCGTCTGTTGCGTTGACATTCCTACGATGATGTAGACCTTTGTGATACTTCTACTTGGGACTTTGTGATAGTTGGATTATCGAACAGTAGCTTGCGGTGCAGACCCTCCCGGAGACGAGCGAGCAGAGTACGAAGACCTAGTCGACTCTGAGAGTTTCGTCTAGTCCAGTATGGGAGCACCTATGTGGGAGTGCAGCAGACCCATAGTGAGGAGCACCTCTGTGTGACGTGGAATCGCCATGGTACTCGACATGAGAATTACCTCAGAAGTCTACGAGGGGGATCACCTCTATGTGAGCATGACAGACCCACTGTGGGGAGCGCCTCTGTGTGATGTAGCAGACCCATGGTACTCGACCGGAGGAGTACCACAGTAGTCTAGGAAGGTGGGAAGCACCTTTGTGTGATTTGGCATTCCCACTATACTCGTTAGAGGATTAGTACACCATCATCCAAGGTTTCGACAGTGTGACTGGGGTTGTTACTTGATGCTACCCCCTAGAATAAATTTCGGGGTTGAGCTGAGTTCAGTGACTTTTGTATTTTCCTCATGATTGAGATTTGTTACTAGATAACTTAGGTATATGTACGGGCATATACCTAAGTAAGGGTTATCCGTTGAATATTTACTTTTTGGTTATCCTTGTAAGATATTTTGATACCTTGAGGGACTCGAGGTTCCTATTGAGTATCATTATACTCACCCCTGCACAGGTTATGCCCGCACATCGTTGTATTGAATGCAGACAATGGTTAGCGTTGACGGAGCCTGAGAGCGCCAGGACTGGATGGTACCGGGAGGTGGACCTTATGATGAGTCGGTACATAGAGGATTCTGATAGACGTGGAGTGCTGAGGTGGCCATCTATACCTACCCTTCAAGTAGGAACCCTAGAGGACGAAGAAAGAGCTTCTCATTCCCTTTCAGCTGTTTGTCCCTTTTTTAGTTTTACTTGCTTTCATTTGTAACTGTACTTTACTATTGGGCTTGTATTTTGGCCCCCTTTTACTTTCCATCACTTATTATCTATATAGTATTGTTCAGTGTTTTTCTTCCAGTTGTGTACTCTGATTGTGTGTGTTTACTTTTTATAAAGGAAATCCCTTCCCTACATAGGGATTTAGGCCTTTGGTGCTAGTCGCCAGCCCCTGGCCTATGGAAGGCGAGCTTGGGGTAGTCACTGCATGGGTCCCGAGGAAGGGTTGTGAAAAATATGTATCAGAGGAATCAGTTCTAATACAGAACTTAGGACTCCGATCTTTATTTTATATGAAGGAATAGTGTTGAGGGTACTAAGTGTGGTTTTCAGTTCAGGAAGTCATGTGTTGGTGTGGTGATCGACGTATCCATACACCAGGACGCTAACTACTGATTTCTGACTTAGTGTATGAAAACACTGATTGCGTGCGTGTATTTTAAAAGTTTTCTTAAGTTAGCTCAACTATCTTATCTCACTAGGTATAATATTTTGACCGTTTCGCATCTGTTTCTTTACGGATGCCTCCCCATAGAGCACCGAGAGTCGTACGTACTGACAGCCCACCAAGCAACGAGGCTTCGGTGTAGGGGCCCTTTTAAGTTGAGGCACCAACACAGACATGGGCGGTACCACTTCCCGTTGGGCCACTGATGACACCAGCCCCAGTATCAGACGATGTATGCCGCTTGAGCGCATTGCATGAGTTCTAGCGCTAGAGGCCACCCAGGTTCTAGGGAGAGACGAACCCGCAGGAGGCTAAGCATTGGATGGAGGCTGTGGGGAGAGTTTTCAGGCTAGTAGGGACACCATAAGACTATATGGTGATACTTGCTGCCAGTCACCTTCAGGCAGCAGTAGGCAGACGGTGGAGCCTGATGCTCTTGGTGCATGTCGAGGTGACACTTCTCTTGTCAGACTTTGTGAGATTGTTCTGGGTAGAGTTTGTTCCATCGACTCTATGAGTTTTATGGATAAAGGATCTAATTCATCTTCATTAGGGTAGCATGATAGTAGCTCAGTACTCAATAAGTTTCACTAACCTCTCGCGCTAATCCACAGATATGGTACGGGGCCCATTCTTCAAGGCTCGGACCTACGAGCAGGGGCTCAGGTGAGAGATCAGAGCTTCGATGATCTCCCTTAGCATCCCAACATATGCGGGGGTGTTAGAGAGAGCCTTACTAGTAAAGATTTTTCTTTCTGAGCAGACACCAGTAGTGAGACATAGTACTAGTTGACATGCAGGGGAGTCTTCTGCAACTGGCAATAAACAGATGACGCAGAGGCCCAAGAGGACCAGACCCATGGTGGATAACTGCAGGACTCAGGATCTGTTATGCAGGGAACCTGATGCAGTGACTTACCTACCTGGAGTAGGTAGGGTTACTCATGCAGTGGGCTGGGTCACATGGCTAGTGATAGTCCGACCCGCCATTCATATGATCAGCTTACAGTTGTGGGACCTCCCACGCTGAGGCATAGGTTTGATCAAGGTGGTCTACAGGGTGTAGGTGGACTTAGAAGAGGTGTTGGTCGAGCAGCTGGTGGTGGAAGACATTTCGAGGTGTTTCCACCACCACCACCAGGAGGTCCACCCCGAATGCAGGGATCGGGTGGACAGGGGAGAGCTCAGCTTTAGGCAGCTGAGGAATACGACCATGGCGCTCCAGATATGATTCGAGGTACGATATGTGTCTACACCACTTTATCTGCAGTTCATATAGACACAGGTGCCAGTCATTCTTTCATATCCACTGCCCTCGTTCGGAGCTCGGAGATTATGATGGAGCTGTTGACTCGATCCTTACGGCTAGAGACACCTATGGGAGAAGAATCGACAATTACGCACTAGTTCCGGCAGTGTGAGCTTACTCTAGGAGGAAAGAGCTTCGGCTGGAATCTCCTCATAGAAATGTCGGGGCCTTTTGACGTCGTCTTGGGTATAGACTGGTTATCTATAGTCTATGATCAGATTGATTGTATTATGCACAAAGTGCGGTGTGTCCACATGGATGGGACCAGGTTCACCTTCACTAGTGAGGATAGAACCTTTACAGCACAAGATGGAATTTCTCGGAGGAGGGTGTAGCCAATCACTCACCAGCTTACTGGCTTTACCCTCAGAGCAGTAGATGTGGAGAGTATGATTTATCCTGTAGTGGTGGACCAGTATGCGGATGTTTACCAAGATGATGTCCCAGGACTACCTCCTCGTAGGGAGGTGGACTTTTACATTGACCAGTACCCCAGGACGACACCAATATCTACTCCATCATATCTTATGGCTCCCGCTGAGCTTCGTGAGCTATGGGTACAGCTAGAGGACTTGCAGGGGAAGGGATTCATCCGGCCTAGTATTTCTCCCTCAGCAGCCCCGATTTTTTTCGCCAAGAAGGTGGACGGGAGCTTAAGGCTATGTGTTTACTACCGTCATCTAAATCAGGTGACTGTAAAGAACAAGTACCCACTCTCGAGGATTGACGACCTCTTTGATTAGCTCAAGGGAGCATGATGGTTCTTGATGATAGACCTTAGATCAGGATATCACTAGCTCAGAGTTTGAGATGAGGATGTGTAGAAGACGACCTTCAGATATCAGTATAGCCACTATGAGTTCTTGGTTATGCACTTCGTTGTAACCAACGCTCCGGTATTGTTCATGTGTCTAATGAACAGGATATTCCAGCCATACCTCGATCGCTTTGTTGTAGTCTTCATCGATGAAATTTTGATTTACTCCACTACTGAGGAGGAACATTCCTACCATTTGCAGGTGGTAATGGACACACTCCGAGAGCACCAGCTTTATGGTAAGCTCTTGAAGTGCCAGTTTTGGATTCGAGAGGTTCACTTCTTGGGACATGTCATCTCGAAGGCTGGAGTTGCAGTGGATCCAGTGAAGATTGAGGCAGTACTTGCTCGGGCGACAACTAGGAGTGTGACGGAGGTATGGAGTTTCTTGGTCTTGGCTGGATACTATTGGATATTTTTTCTAGACTTATCCATAGTTGTAGCACCACTATCATCCTTGACGAAGATGCGGTAACCCTTCGTTGGATCAGATAGATGCTAGCAGAGCTTTCATGAGCTGAGGTAGAGGCTGACTAGTGCCCCCATATTGAAGCTTCCGGAGGAGGGTGTAGGGTACGTAGTGTACTGTGATGCATCAGGGACCGGACTTGGGTGTGTAATGATGTAGGAGCAAGCAATGATCACATATGGTTCTCGGTAGTTGAGACAGCTTGACCAGAACTATGCTACCCATGACATGGAGTTAGAAGCAGTAGTCTTCACCTTGAAGATGTGGGGGCACTATCTAATGGGCGAACGATTTACCCTATACTCTGATAATAAGAGTCTCAGGTATATCTTCTCTCAGAAGTACCTAAACCTGATACAACAGTGATGGCTCGAGTTCCTCTAGGACTATGACTTTGAGATATTCTATACTTCTGGGAAGGGGAACGTTGTTGCAGATGCGCTCAGTAGGAGGACTGGTGTTTAGCTACTAGGGGATGCACCAAAGTAGCTAGATGGATTACAGATATCCTTTGTGGATAGGGATTGATAAGCTTATCTACAGTCTCTTACAGTCACTCTTCAACTTCTTCAGCGAGTCAGGGAGGCGCGGCGTGGGGACGCTGACTGCGAGACACGGAGTACTCAAATATCCATAGGGTAGGCACCTGATGGATTTTCTGAATGTGGGGAGCACGTCATCCTCTTCAAAAGACATACCTTGGTACCAGTTTCACTTCAATAGGATTTGTTGATGGAGTTACAAACCTCCCCTCTAGCGGTACATCCAAGCGTGGCGAAGATGTACCAAGGCCTCTGATGATAGAACTGGTGGCCAGGTATGAAGAAGGCAGTAGGAGAGTTTGTCTCAGGATGCCTCACTTGTTAGTAATTGAAGGAAGAGAACTAGGTACCAGCAGACTTGGTACAGCCCTTAGAGGTTCCAGAGTGGAATTAGGATGCTATATCCATAGACTTCGTGACGGGTCTTCCACGTACATCCAGGAGTCACGATTCAATATGGGTGATCAGAGACTGACTCACCAAGTCGGACCACTTCCTACCGATCAGAGAGTAGGGCTTAGTAGAGATCTTGGGATGCCTCTATATGTAAGAGATTGTGCATTTTCATGGATTACCTAATTCTATTATCTCCGACCGTGACGCACGGTTTACTTCCAAGCTATGGAAGGGGTTATAGGAGGCTTTCAAGGCATACCTTCACTTGAGCACCACCTTCCATCCTTAGACGGATGGTCAGACTGAACGGACCATTCAGACTCTCGAGGACATTCTCTATGCTAGTGTCCTCGAATTTGGTCGTAGCTGGGAGGACCACTTACCTCTGGTGGTGTTTTCCTACAACAACAATTATCACTCTACCATCGGTATGGAACCTTTTGAGGCCCTGTATGGTCGACCTTGCAGATCATCGATGTGCTGGACAGACTAAGGGGAGTCATCACTAGTGTGACCAGAGGTGCTACAAGATACCATGGAAAAGGTGCTGATCATTCAGGAGTAGATGAAGACTGTAAAAAGCAGATATTAGTCGTATGTTGACAGGAGACTGAGACATCTAGAGTTTGAGGATGGCGAACACATCTTTCTATGGGTCTCACCTCAACAAGGTCTACGGAGATTTGTCCAAGGTGTCAAGTTGACTCCGAAATTCATCATACCTTTCCAGGTCATCATCAGAGTAGGGGAGGTGGCTTACCACTTATCTCTTCCACCTCAGTTGCACTAGTTGCACGACATTTTCCACATATATCAGCTGAGAAGGTACGTGCACGACCCATCCCACATCATCGTCCACTGGTAGATGGACATCGATGACATGGCAGAATTAATGTAGGTTCCAGTAGAAGTTGAGGATTGACAGGATTGGGTCCTATGTGGATGGTTGATACCTCTGGTGCACATTTGCTGGCAGCACGGGAACCTCCAGGAAATAACATGGGAGCAGGAGGCTCAGATGCGTGCTCATTACCCCCATTTGTTCCCTTAGTTCGAATTGTAGCTTATGGGGACGTAAAGCCCTAAGGTGGGGAGAATGTAATGACCCAGAAATTCCATGGAATTTTTTTAAATACAGGGGAATTTTATGAGTCCATGAAAATTTACGGCGCTTGATTCTGAGGCCTAGTGTTCCCGGAGTCAATTTCTGATGTTTTCTTAAGCTACTTTCAGTAAACATACGAGCAGGATTTTATATCTTTTGAACCGGTGCTCGGAATTGAAATCTGAGGGCACCGTTGAACTAGAAACGTTAGTGTTTTCTTAGTGAGACATCACCATAGTTGCGTTCTAACAAGAATAAAAGTTATATTTTGGGGTTTTTAATAAATTCAAATAAAAATAATTCTGAAACTTTTTTTTATTATGGTGGTTAAAACCTCCAAGTGGAGGTTGGGGTGGGGGCCACCACTCCCTAACCTCCCATGGTAGGTTATGGTGGTAGGTCCCACCTGAGAACAACGTCCCTTAGGAGAATAATTATGGTGGGGGCTACCCAGGCTTGTAAGTCTTGGAACCCCCAATTGAAGTGGAGAAAACCATTCAAATTCCTTTAATTAATTTTATTCCAACCTTTGACTTTCCTCATCAGTGTGGCAATCCACACAAATTAATTAGTGGAATTAATTAATTAATTTGAAATATTTTGAATTATTTTGGCCAACAATTAAATAATGGGTTAGGTTAACCCATTATTTTGGTTGGAAGATCCTTTTTGGTGGAGCTTTGGAGAACCCTTGGAGAACATCATCCCTCCAATGAAGAATGATGAACATCTTCATCGATCTTCAACTGTGCCAAAAGAAAAGGAGTCGACCATGAGGAACGTCATATTCGACTTCATCCCCTCCGAACTCTTATCCTCCAATGATAGATATCATCTTCCTCTTCTGACATTGAAGAATCGACATCGCCTTTCTACCACTTGGTCAACGATCAACATCATACGAGGTAGGGGATTTTAATTGTTTTTGTACCCGTTCTTCGTCGTTCAAATTATGGAATGTGAAACTCCGATTTATATCACCGTAATGAGGAGGGATCGGACCGCACGAACACGGTCTGACACTCCCTCTTTGTTGTTCTCGTTTGTTGATGGCGGCGGAGGCGCAATGGCGCCACTGGAGGAACAGACCGCAGAAAATGCAATGGCTGCCGGCGACGGGCCACCCGTGAACGAACAAGTAGCGCAAGGCTGCTGGGTCGCCAAGGGGGTGTGGCACCATCGTGTCGCGCGGAAGAAGAGTCGCATCCATTAATGGTCGCGTCGGAGGGGCGCCGTTCTGGTGGAGTGAAGCGGCTCACCGCTCGGCCAGCCGGGAAGAGAGGGACCACGTCGGGTCCTGTGTGCGTTGGAGTGGCACCACCTGGCACCGGTTTCAACTCACACCCGAACAGCAAAGTCGTTCGGGGAGCTAGGGGCATGTAGCTCCCCCCTGGCCACGACAATGGTAGAACCCCGCCAGACCACCGGGTCACCAGGATGACTGGGCTTCCAAGCTAACCGGTCTAACCGGGCCGTAGGGCCACTATCGGGTCCGGCCACAGCCTCGGGTTGGGCCGCCTTCGAGTCGGGCCACACAATCGGGCCAGGCCACCTTCGGGCGGGGCTGCCTCCTCGGGTCGGGCCACCATCTCAGGTCGGGACACCCCCTCTGTCTGGTCCACTCTCTTTCAGGCCGGGTCGAACTCACAGACCAGCTCGGACCCACAGACTGGCTCGGACAGCAGTCTGAACCTAATTAGCTGAATACACATTTTCGCAGATATCATGGACTACATGTGTCAGATCGACGAACCGTATCCTGTGATGGAATTATTAGAGAGAGACTTCTCTTTTGGAATACCCCACATGAGGATTGGATTTAGTTGGGGTACGGTCGGGTTGGTTTGAACCTAAAAACCAACCGGGTGCCTGGATCGGTAATGCCAATAACTCACAGACCGGACATCTGATTGATGCGATGTCTATTGTGTTGAGATTCCTATGATGAGGAAAACCTTTGTGATAATTCTATATTGGAATTCGTGATAGTTGGAGTATCGACCTGTAGCTCGTGGGAGGATCATTTCGGAGACGATTGAGCGGAGTACGGAGACCTAGTTGTTGGCAGATACCTGACGACTGCTGACCTTTTGACTCGGAGTGTTTCGACTAGCCCAGTAGGGGAGATCCTCTGTGTGAGCACGGCAGACCCATAGTGGGGAGTGCCTTTGTGTGACGTGGCAGACCCACGGTACTCGGCAGGAGGAGTACCTCAGTAAGCTATGAGGGGGAGCGCCTTTTGTGAGAAAGGCAGACCCACAATGGGGAGCGGCTCTATGTGACGCAGCAGAACCACGATACTCGATAGGAGGAGTACCACAGCAGTCTAGGAAGGTGGGAAGCGCCTCTGTGTGACGCGGTAGGCTCACTGTACTCGTTAGAGGAGGAGTACACCATCATCCAAGGTTCTGACAGTGTGACCAGGTCTGTTATTGAGACTACCCCCTAGAATAAAATCCTAGTTTGAGCTGAGTTCTGTGACTTTGGGGTTTACCTCATGATTGAGATGGGTTACAAGATTACTTAGGTATATGTATGAGAATATAAATAACTATGGGTTATCCATTGAATCTTAACTTTGTGGTTATCCTTGTTGGATATTATGACACTTTGAGAGTCTCGAGATCCCTACTAAGTATCGTTATACTCACCCCTGCACGGGCTATGCCTGCACCAGGTTGTGTTGGATGCAAATGATGGACAGCACTGACGGAGGCCTAGTGCGTCAGTACAGGATGGTGCCCAGAGGTTGACCTTACAACCAATTGGTATACAGAGTAGTTTTATGGATATGGAGTGCTGAGGTGGCCATATGTACCTACCCTTCATATAGGAACCCCGGAGGACGATCCAGGAGCTGCTCTTTACCTTTTAGTTGTTTGTCCCTTTTTTAGTTGTACTTGCTTTCATTTATACCTATACTTTACTATTGGGCTTCTATTTTTGGCCCCTTTTACTTTCCAGCACTTCCTATGTATACAGTATTGTTAAGTGTTTTTCTTTCTGTTTTGTACTCTGATTGTGTGTGTTTACTTTTTATAAAGGCAATGCCATCCCAGCATAGGGATTTACGCCTTTGGTGCTAGTCACTAGCCCCTGGCCTATGTAAGGTGGGCTTTGGGTTGTCCCGACACGGGTCCCGAGGATGGTTCTTGACATTCAAAAATTTATATCTTCGTTCATCAGAAGATTTACATGAAAAGTTTAACAAACCTTACAATAACGAACCAAATAATACTGTGAAATCAAAAACCCAAGGCATTGTTACTAAAAGAAACCCATATTGTTTAAATAAATTTCCAAACCCCTTCCCAAAATGAAACTGTCTTGAGATATACCCAGTCACACTAGCTCCACTTGATTTACTAACGATATGCGCTAACTATATGCCCATTTTAAACCATTAGAATTTTAAAATTTCAATCTAATTAATTTTAAAAAAACCTATGAAATTAGAATAGGATAAAGATTATATTAAATAACTAATTATGTAAAAGTCATTAATATCATGGGAATCAAATTAAATAATGGGATCATGTAGTATTTAAAATCTTCTTGAAGAACAACCTTCACCACAGTTTGATTAGATATTAACCCCAATAAAGGATACTCCATTATAATTAATAACTATATGTAATGGTTTGGTGCTTCCCACAGCAATATAGAGTCTCACTATCTATACAATTTTCTGATCCTCACAATAAAACTTTAAAATAGTTTCTCATTGTATTCATGGAGTTTCATTTTTATCACCCTGAATACATGAGTTCTAATAGGGTTTGTGGCTTCGGTCCAAGTATATAAAAGTTTTTCATTCAGTTATTTCATAGAATATATACACTAGATCTACGTAGGATATATTTTTCCAAAAAGACTTTTATCCTTTTTATAAACATATGTCCATAAAATTCCAGTAATTCCTTAACATAAGTGCATGATACACTTTTCTTGTAATATAAAATCTTCTAGAAACATTATGGGAACTACTCACATGGACTTCTCAAATAAAACTAATCTCATGTGATCTCAATCAATTCAATAACTCCATATCCACTGAAATCATCAACACTAGGTATATGAACAAACACAATAGGTTCGGCTATCCTCAAATATTATTCTTCATCATGCTTCGCCCAAAATAGATTATACAGGATACTAATCAACTATTTATTTAATTCCCAGAAGATAAATCATCTTAAAATCTTATTTACATTCTTATATTTCTTCAAGATTTCACTTCTTATTCTTATCATAGTTACATATATCCATTGTCACATATTGAAAATCATGTTATATCACCATATTTTTATTTTTAAGTGTAGTAAACAAAAACTAATACTCTATATATTTATAATATAGAAAATAAATGTGGTATGTAATATTTATTATCTATTCTCACTTTTCTCTTATCCTTTTTTGTACGTTAGTATTCCCACAATCTCAATATGCTATTTCCTTTCAATGATGTTCTCCAATAAGTTAATATAAATACACTTTATTTTTATTTCTTATTTGTTTTTCTTAGCTAAAATATATTCAAGAGTCTTATTTTAAAACTATCCTTAGTTCCTCATCATCATCATGTCAAAATATATAACAAAATATCAAATATATAGTCAATCTCAATTGTTATCTAATAAATAAAACAACATCACTCCAGTTATTTGATTTGATCCATATTTATATTAGAGTGATAAATTTTTATAACATCGTACATTTTAGTATAAACTAATATTTTTAGAATAGTCCGTTGAACTCATCTAATTTCTCACACTAAAGAAACTCAAACTCATCTTCTTCTTATGTTAGTATCACATATTTTCACTTGAAACCCAATATTACATGTTAATCTCATAAAAATAAGGCCAATAATAAATCAAAAATAACTTTTTGATATTTACAACAATTAATCTCATCACATTCATAATATAAATTTAATTTAGATTTTGAAAACCAATGATGATTTTAAAATACTCTCATTTATAAATCATAATATAATGAATAGTGATCATTCATCTCAACTCATTCTCCATAACCAATTTTTTTAAACAACCAACTTGGATAATCGATCATCAAAGAATAATGGCATTAAGAATATTAATTGGCTGATCAAACATATTGAAAAATATTTTCTTCAGAATTAATAAATTTAGAAAACAATTTTTTTAACTTAAAAGTATCTTAAAATCCATCTTGGTTTGATCTTGGCTTTTGGAAATTCAAATTTCAGATCCTCTAGAATTGTGGATTATATCACATGTAATTTTTCATTTTTTGATCCATGAAGATTGATTCCAGAATCTGACCAATCAAATTATTCTTCATAATCATGAAGACTTGGACATTCAGTAATTTTTAGTGATTTATATGATGTTTAAATTCACATGTAATATTCAAGTCACATGCTTCTCAGCATTCCATTTCACATGACTTTGAAGTCATATGGATTCATTAGTAATATATTACAGGAAATAATCTATTTCAAATAAAATTGATTTTAAAATAAGTCAAAATTTATATAATTCATCCTAAAATCTATTTTTCATGACTTTAATGTCAAATGATTCAATAAAAATTATACAAACTAGATCTAAAGTCGTACAATTTTAACAGTATTGTTATGATCTGTAGTCCAGGTCATTTCTATTCTAGTCAAAAATTACAATTCAGGATGTCTTATGGTATTCACCATTACAAATTACTTTAAAATCAAATGATATACTCAAAGTATTTCAATCTATATAGTGCCATAATTTTGAACCATAATATCTTTAAATCCATAAGATATACTATAAGTCTTACAATATTCATTCTTCCATTTTTTGGGGGTTGAATAAGTTCCATATTATTCTAGCCTTATTTAAAGCTTTCTAGAAATATTTTAAGGTATTTCTACAATAATATCAGTATTCATTATCCTCAAGACATCATGAGTGGTTTCGCTAACCTTCAGCTAGCTCCTTCCACACTTTGAATATGTTTTATACATTATCACTATAGCTTAATATTTTATCCAACATAATAATCTATAATCCTACTCCTTCTAAACCTTGTCCTTTACAAATCCACTTCCATATATCCATGAACGGTTCCTTCAACACCATGGTTTTTTACTTTCCTCAATAAAAATTATATGTAACACTATTTGTAATAGCTTCATCAAGTTATTCACTACAACCATATTTTTCTAAACTTTTAGGGCATATTAAGATATTGTAGATAGAATTATGAAACCATCACCTCTTTTCATATCCATGGGGAACGTCTCTATCAATAATTTGATATAATTTATACAAACTAAGAGTTTTCTAGTTAAGTATTCACAGGAAGTTCTATATTTTATTTATCTCCATAACCCATAATTTATGGGAACTACAAACAATATTTATGTGATGAGTGGATACTAAATACATTACATAAACCCAAATCTAACATATTCGATAATCATCATTTATGTATAAAATGTTTCAACGAAACAAAAAATTGAATCTAGAGACACAAAACTAGAAGATGATCTAGGGAGGCCGGAAATGGTCTGAATAAGGGCATCTCTAACAAAATGACATTTAAAAATCCACTTCAATAAATTGAAAAAAAAAATGAAAAACTAGATACATAAATCTACAATGACACTTAAATATCCCCTTAGGAAGTTTTTTCATAACCAAATAACTTTAGGAAAATTTAACGTTACTCTCCCATTCTGACAGAATATAAAAATTGTGAAAATATTTTTATACCCAATATAGAATGGAAGATATTTATCTCCCATTTATCTCAAAGTAGATTCATCTACACATTGATTTTTCACTTTATTAAAAGGAGGAATGAACCAAAAAAATATTAGAAGTTATCTTTTAAGTAATTCATCTTTATGTATTCTAAGGAAAAGCTTGTGTAAAATTAGATGAGTTAGTTTACCCAATCATTAATGTTATACTCTTACTTTTCTCAAAATAGAACTAAATATGAACTCACCAGATTATGTCTAGTTAAACACATTATCAAGATATATCTAATCCTAAAGATTTATTTTTTTTCAATGATTTTAATATTTATAGATTAGAAAAAGATCCAAAATTCACTAATCGAACAAATATGTTTGTTGGCTCCCCCACTATGGATGCATTCCACTCTTCTCCATCATGGTTCATTTTACCCAAAATTAATCTATAAACTATTCTTATACAAGTTAATGTATGATAAAAATTATAAATGAGTACCACTTAAAACAAAAATTAATATGTTCTCTTTATTTAGTTTTATATACAATGTAGATACTTTTCTTGCCACTAGTTCAATATTTTTTCAAAATATAATATCAATAATGGGGTAATAAGGTGGAACTTCTACTTCTCTTCCATTATATCACTAGGATAAAATGTTCTTCCCCATCCCAGTGTAATTTTTATTTGAAAATATAATGTTTTAAATCTTCTTCATTCTTTCATCCTTTGTTATTTTCTAGATTTTTACTACATATCATAGCATGAAATTCTATTCATTCACATTATTTTTTCCAGAATTAATAGAATTATTTTCATATTCAAGTATAGAAGTTCCACCATTTATTATTGATCCAACGTTTTAGCCTCTTCCAGCAAATCTATACATATGATCATATACTCTTTCATCTAATGTTTAGACTTCTACTTTGGATTTGAAACTTTCTTTGTAGAAATTCAACTAGAATTTATTACTGTAACGACTCAGGTTTTATTTTATACATACCATGAATATTTTTATGTATATAATTATATTTATCTGAGAAGTCAGAATAGTTTTTGGGAATCAAGTGAAAATATAATTAATATATTTAAAATATTAATATCATTTATCGCATTCATGCATATCAATTAACAATAAATGTATTTTCCAATCTTTTAGGATGTGATATGAAAAATATCAGACAGTGTTTGATTCTAGGACATGATGTTTACCCAATTCATGACCTAATATTGGTCATAATCGGATGTTCTGAGGGAGGTGGCCATTTTCATGGGCGTTAAAAAATTAATAATTTCATTTTATTTATTTTTATAAAATGTACTAAATATAAACTTCTATAAATATCTCATTATAAAAATTGATAGTGTTAGGCACATAACCCGTGTGATATTTTAGGGGATTAAAAATAGTGTTCTATATTATTTGATCAAAATTAGAGAATGATGGGTGATCAGATCATGGTGGATTTAGTAAAAGTAAATTCAATAGGACTTCTTTATCACGGAAGAACACATTCTTCACTATTAATAAATCCAAGATCAAGGTTGGGAACATTATTTTTTTTTTACATATTCAATTTAATAATTCATGGATATATTTATATTCATTTATTTCATGAATTTCTTTCTCTTCTCATGGGCCTTGTATAAAATTTGATATTATTGATCCAATTTTATTCTTTTGTGGAACATTTCAATCACTCCATGTCTCCCATATTTTTTGATGATTGGCCAAGAGCACTTTGATGATAACAGATTCACTTTTTTAATGTGATTTCTCCCCTATTATTCTTCCCATTATCCATTATTGGCCCTTGGAGTAATAGTTTAACATTTTTGGGACACGATCGGGTGGGATCACACCCCATAATTCATGGTGGTTGTGAGAACGACATATATGGTGGAAATTTGTGGATATATTGGAATATATTGGGGGATTCATGTGACAAACCTATGGATTTAGGATCTATAGTGGTGGTATCAATGGCATGGTGTGTCGAATTGATCAATGCATGGTTTAGGTGGTCGTAATCTAGAAACATGAGATGGATCATGCATGAATTACCACAAATCTAAAACTTGTAGTGCGAATGAAGGTGGAACTCTTGGAGGTAGTAGTATAGTGAGATGCATGAATTATTCATGGGTTTAAGTGAAAAAATCGGACTATAAATTGTGTAGCCTTAGAAAACATGTCGTGTAGTCCCCTAGTAGTAGTGTATAGGTTTCTAGGGAATAAAACAATCACACACCATGTGGACCCCACCACACGCCATGTGACCTAATGTTGGTGGCTCTATATACACTTTCGAAGTACATATGAATGGGCATGGAAAAGCACAATGGAATGACCAGCAGTACATGGGCACTTCTTGAAGTATATAGGCATGTCCAAATGTACAAGTACATGGCCAGATGTACACAGACACAAGTATAAGCATGGGTACGACTTCGAGCAATATAAGAATGTCAAGTAATACCTGTACATGTTGTATAGAACTAGTTAGATACCCAATCCATTTTCATGTGAGGACACACCAAGGTTTTTAGGAAAGGTCACACGTCATGTAACCCTAGGTTCACACCATGTAAATTTCTTGGTATTTCCCACATTGAGTATCTCCTTCATTCAGGCTCAAATATTTTCCCATAAGTAGCCTATCATGATCATTTTTTCATGTATAATGTGATGGTATCCTTCATAGTGGATTGAAGTTACAACCTGATTTTTTGGTAGAATGATGATTCTTTATAAGACCCTCGATTTATAGTAGTGATCAAGATAGATCATCAAAGAGTTTTCAGGATTGCAACCCCCTATCCCACTAGGTCTTGGGTACCCCAATTCCTCTCTCAACTCTATGGTACCCCACCCCCATACACTATGGAACATGTTCTATATCTATATATTTGTATCCCACTAAAAAACTAGGGTGTGGTTCCTTCTATTGATTGACCCCCCCCCCCCCCCTCATGCTGCATTGGGGAATTAGTAAACTATCTACTGAGTGGAAACCCCTATCATTCTTGGGATCAGTTCCTACATTGGTGATTTTTCCATCCAAAATTTTGGGTTTAGGTGGTGAGGTGACAGTCCACTATATGGATTTATCATATATACATGTGAGATTGTGTGCATCGAGATTGTCATTTGGAGGCGCATGTAGACTCATTATCTAGGGAAAGGCATTGGAGATGAAGATCCCCTTTATCTATCATCTAGGTTTATTTATGATTATATATTTATGAATGGATTTTTTTCCCTATTTATATGGGTTGATATGTATTCTATTGTATCTTTCTATTACTCCCTTTTTAGTTTTCAAAGCATCCTATTGGGTAAGCATGTACTCACCCATACAAATAATTTTCCAACACATTTCATGCCTCATGAAGAAGATAGTTCATTCAATAGTGTCTTCATTGGAGAATAGATATATATGGGTGCATCGTCTATGTATGGTGGTCATACTTAGAGTTCAATAGTCGATATATATTAGTTTTTCTTTATTCTAGTAGTTTTCCAATTAGGGATTTATTTCTAGGTTGGTATGTATTTTTAACTTTTATTTTCTATCTTACTTTATCATACTCTAATGTATTCCCCAGATTTTATTACATGCATGGTTTTACTATATTTTTTCTGACACCTTTTATTATTGCAGTGTACTTTTTTACGGACATAGTTGGGTGCATGTGCATAGGTAAATTAGGAAAAGGCCTCCCATTTTAGTTATTACTTCTTGGTACTTTTCTCCAATCCAAGGCTTGTTAGAGGTAGGCTTGGGGTTTTTCCACACAGATATATACTAACTAGGTGGGTCCTAGTGGATTGGGCCATGAAAGAGTGGTATCAAAGTACTTCATTCCTTGGTTCAATGTTTGGAGTTTTCCACATTCTACGGATTAGTTTGGAAACACGGGAATATAGTGCCAAAGTGTCTTCAGTGTGGCATTCAGGTAAGGAAAACTAATGTTGGTATGGTGGATGATGAATCCATACACCCTGAATTTGACTACCTACCTATTGAATTGGAATACTAAGACATTGGTTGCAGGGAAATTTGGGGATTACACTATATAGGATTGAGTACTTTGACAGTCCTTCTGGAGTCATCTCCCCATAAATATATATACATATATTCACATCTAAACATGGTATGTCTTGATCTATTTTAGTATGCATCCACCAAGACAATAAAATATGATACTAAAAAAGGATCATGGGAAAAAATTGAGTGATTATACATTATTTATTGGGATATCTCATGAGGTGTTTCCTCCATGTAGGAATGTAGTAACACCAAACCTATTGTGTAGTAGTGAGTTTCATTATGGTATGCTGTGATGAACATAATCTGGTTTTGATATGTGCGGTCTAGTTATAAATATCATTGACGTTACACTATTATCCAGTTCCCCATTAGTATAGGATTATCTTGAATTGATGATCCAATTTTTTAGATATATTCATAACCTTTTTTATTAGATACATTCATTGGAAACTAGTCTTTTCCATGGAGCATTGGGGTACTGGTGCAATCTGATGATGCATACCCATGATGAGATAATTCTCTCATTTTCATATTTCCAGTATCTATTTCAGGATGTGTACCACACTTAATTATTTCACATCGTGCATAATACATAGAATCACAATTTTAAGTTGCATAAAATTTCAGTTATGGATTATTCTATGAGGTTCACTGAACACACATGTTACTCCCTTTATATGATGTGATATGATTTCATATGGTGAAGGAATTTTGAGTAGGGTCTCCATAGAGAAATGAATTCTAGCATAATATCCCTATTAAAACCAATTTATACTATATTTATAGAGTGTGTTGTGGTCACAAATAATTTCTTGTAGGAGGTACGCTCAGTAGCTAGAACTAGAGGTGGTCATCATGGGGTTGAGTCATTTGAAATATTACTGAGGTGTCGGTTATCAAGGTCTCCGCAAAAGGATACCACCACATAAATGAACTAAATCATGTGGATCAGTAGAATAGGTTTTAAATAGAGGATCCAATCGTCTAAGAAATATGTGCTTCTATGCTTATAATGAATGGGGTCACATGAAACAAGATTGTTTTACCCAATGAGTAATGGAGGGCAGGCGGGCATGGTTAGACCACTATAGAAGAGGAAGAACCATGATAAGGGATCTACCATGCATGTCCAAGGTATCCCACATGGATGAGAGGCTATAATACAAGTAAGTTGATATCGAGGTGGGGAATCCAATTGTGGAGGGAGATACTATGAGCAACATCCACCACCACCACTAGGTTGCATGTGCTATGATCAAGGAGTTTCTGGTTGGGGTCGTTGGAAGCTACATGCTATAGAGGGATATGAACATGATATGCATGAGATGATTCAATGTACAACATGTGTCTTCTATACTCTTTATTTTGTATGAGGATACATAGAATATATTCATTATTTCATAATCTTATATTTTCTGTGTGACCTGGTGCTCCCAGTTGAGATTTTAACCCATTATTTATCGCTACAGGTTTCAATAGGGAGTGATTATTTGAAATTACATATCTTCTAAATGTGTGAGATAGATCTCAGTGGAGAGAGTTTCTCATGAGTCCTCTTGGTCATTATGATGAAATTTTAGAAAATCATCTTGGGAATTGAATAGTTGTCTATGTTTTGATCCTTGATTGATTATCATCACACACGAGTTAAATGTATTTAGACTAATGGGACAAGATTCTCCTTTATGGTCGAGAGATATCTCATGGTTGATCGAGTGGGTATTTCATTCTAGAAGTAACAACCCATCACCTATCACCCATTAATTGGTGATTTTATACCTTTGAAAATTTGTAACTCCAGGCATTTATACCCCTTCAAAAGTGGATAACAACATAGAAGTTCTCCTAGAAAGTATCTTAGGAATACCTTGGAGGTGGGAGATGGATTAATTTATTGACTTTCACCTAGGAACTACACCAATATAATCTATAGAATATCATATGGCTCCTATCGAGCTTCATCATTTGAGAGTGTATTTTGAAGACCTTCCAGAGATAAGTTTCATCAGACCTGATGTGTATCCATGGGAAACTTTTGAAATATTTGTGAAAAATATGGATATGATATTGAGGATATAGATTGATTTTTATTGCCTAAACCAAGTAGTGATATAGAAAAATTACCCATTTTTATGTATTTATGATATTTTTAACCAGTTAAGATGTGTCAGTTGGTTCTTGAAGATTGATCTTAGGTATATCTTCCACAAGTGGAGGGATCACGATGACAATATTATGAAGATAAAGTTGTAGTGTCATCATAGACCCTATGAGTTCCTATTAAATCCTTTCAATGCGATGAATTCCCCTACTGTGTTTTTGGATCTGATAAAATGGATCTTCCAATGAGACTTAGATCATTTTTCTGTAGTCTTCATTGATGACATACACATTTACTATGTGTTATAGGTTGATCATAAAGAGCACATAAGGATGGTCTTAGACATACATTAGGAGAAAAATCATTATTTAGGTCTCTCGAAGTTCTAATTCTAGATATGTGAGGTTCACTTTTTGGGGAATTTCATTTCATAAAATTATTTAACTATGGATCAAATGAAAATTGATGTCTTGATTTCTTTGGCGCCACACAAGGGAATATCAGGGGTGTATATTTTCTTATATTGACATAGTACTATATGAGGTTTGTGGTATAATTTTGTAAGATCACTTACCCTTTTACCAACTTGATACTGAAAGGGAAATTCATTGTCATGTCCAAGTATTGTCAAAGATCCTTTTAGGAGAAGATGTTAAGGATAAATAGTTCTCCTATGTTGAGACTACCATAGGAGGGTGTGGTGTACCTAGTGTTTTGTGATTACAATAGATATGGGCATAGTTTTGTGTTGTTTTAGAGGATGATAGTGATTGCATATGGCTTGATGTAATTGAAAATGTATGAGAATAACTTTACAACGCATCACCTAGAGTTAGCAGTGCTAGTCTTCAATATAAAGATGTGAAGGAACTGTCTCCTATGAGAGTGCTTTATTTTTTACTTAGACCACAAGAGCCCCAATTATATATACACTCATTGTGATTTGAACCTTAGAAAGTGCAATTGGTTGGATTTCTTATAGTACTATGACTCTGAGACAGTCTATACACCTTGGAAGGGAAACATGGTGGTAGATTTATTTAATAGGAAATCATGTTCTTACATGGTTGGGGAGGCATCTGAGTGGTTGGATTATTTATAGCTGAACCTAGTAGAGGATAGGGTTGTGGTTTTCCTTATAGTTATGGGAATTTATTGCAGACTTACTATGATAGGAGGTGATAATGGAGTTTCCCACTTCCCCTTTGGTTGTACGTCAGGGTGTGGCAATGATGTAAAAGGGCCTCAGTTGTAGGCTTACATAGCAGGCATGAGGCGAAGCATTGCCAAGTTCATCTCTCAATGTCTCATCTGTCGAATGTGAAGGACAAATACTATGATCTAGTAGGTTTTGAACAACCTCTTGGTAACCCTAAGTGATCATGGGATGGTGTATGCATGGAATTTTTTACGGGTATTCCACAGAGAATCGGAGGCCATAATGATATCTAGTTGATTGTTGTCCAACTTACCAAGTCGTCACACTTCCTTTACATCTGATAATATAGTTTAGTTGAGATTTTACGGCATTAGTACAAGAGGGGGATCATTCAGCCTCATGGGGTATCATCAAATATTGTCTCCAACAATGATTCTTGATAAATGTCATGGTAATGGACAGTCATGGAGGAGGAATTCAGGACCTAGTTGAGGATCATCATGGAATTTAATCACCATGAGGATGGATAGAATGAGATAAATATCCATGTATTTGATGATATTCTTAGTTCCAACATGTTGTAATTAAACCAAAGATAGTATGATCACTTTCCATTGTTATAGTTTTCTTATAATAATTTCTATCACTCTACTATCGACATGAAACCTTTCAAGTCCCTATATAGGATGTTTTATAGGCCCCTATTACATGGGACTGAGATTAGTGAGAAATATCCTATAGTGATAGAGATGATGTAGGTGATGAATGAGAAGGTTCAGGTAATCCTTGAGCTTATGAGGACATCCTAGGGAAAACATAAATCCTATGAAGATTGACATTGGAGGACCTTTGTGTTTGAGAAGAGAGACTATGTTTTTTAAGAATCAACCCACGTTGATAACTTAAGTGGTTTGGCTATTGATTCAATCTATTATTGTGGTTCATTATGATATTTAATATCATACAAATAGTTATAAAGTTTTCCTACCACCTATACATTCTCTTGTAGTCAGATCGATTACATGATGTATTCTATGTGTTGTAGCTGAGGTGATAGGAGAACAACACTATACATGTTATTAACATGGGAAATTAGGGCATTGATGATGGAGCCACCATCATGAAGTGTTATGTTTCAATTGAGGATTATTAGTAGTGGATCAGGAGAGGATGTACCATTCCCTTGTCTTGTGTATTGTGGCGGCTTGGGAGTGTGCATGAGTTCTCTTAGGTGTGAGAGAGGTAGATATGGAATCACTCCCCCACATTTTTGTGTAACTTGTTCTTTTCTAGGTAAAAAACATTGAAGGATGTGAGAATGTAATGAGTCTAGTTTTATTGGATTTTCCCTTGAATATATATATATATATATCTTCAAAGTCATGATAGATTTTAGGTATCAAGGGACACTGAAATAATTTATTAAAAATATTAATATATGATGTTGTATGTTTTATATCATTTATATTTAAATGGTTTCTCCGTTATTTAGGTCCTTATAAAGGAAATTTGAGACATTGATTGAATTTGGAGCATGTGGATTACCCTAGTCATGACATAAGATTAATCTGTATCGAACTTTCCATGAGAGTTGATCTTTGTTGGGTGAATTTAATAAAAACAAATAAATTTATTTATTTATTTATATTAAATGACCAAAATCTTGATCATTATAACTATATTGTTACAAAAACACCAGAGTTTGCTACATAACCCTGCATATGATTTTAGTGGAATAAAATGATCATTTTTCATTGGTGAAGCAGAATCCGGGAAAGGCAAGCAATAAAATTGGGGTGGATCGAAAGGTAGTGAATGTAGTCGTTCTTCTTAACTTTTGGTGAACATGTTCTTCATAAAAAATCAATCCAAGATCTAGGTTGGGAATATATTTTTTTTTTCATTTCCACCCTTTTTATCAGATGAATCATGGACTAATTTATCTTCAATGATTTATAGTGTTTTCCAATCTTTGCATGAGACATGATTCACTTTTGATATTATTGGCCTAATTTAATTATGTTTTTCCACTTTACTATCACCACTGGGTACACTAATTTTATTATAATTGATCGATAATACTTGGTTGATGATGTATTCATTTTTTCAGTTTCTTCCGCCCCCACTGTTCTCCACATTCTTCATATAGGGTCCTTGGGTTTTCTATTCGACATGTTGGGGTAGGTTAGAGCATAATTGAATGATCAAATTCCTAGTGGCTGCATGAACGATGTACGATATGGAATATTTTTGATAGATCATGATGGATTGAAAAATTCTATTGAAATTTATATGGATTTGTAATTCAGAGAACTGACAATGGTGTCATGGTGTGGATTGTGGAGTTTAGCAAGACTTGGATTTTTGGAAGCCTACCATCGGCAATGAATCAATCATAAACAACCCAGATCGGAAACCACAAATTAAATAAAGTCGTCTTTAGTGGTGGTGGATTCATTATTATTCATGTGAATATTTCTTTGGTTTTTATGATAAACAAGACTATAGGGTGTTTAGTCTAAGAACACATTTCGTGTATTCCCCTTGATGTTGTGGATAGCGTTTTACGGAATATATGGATCACACACCATGTGGACCCCTACCGCATGCCATTTGACCCTATACTAGTGGATCAATGTGTAATATTGATAAACATGGGCATTATCATAGATGAGAGAATCGATATGTCCCAGATTATGTGGCCATGAACAGATTCTAATACATGACCAGGAACATGGGCATGACCCCTAGTACATGGGCACGACCATATGTAACTGGGATTCCTAGCTATAAATGGGCATGAATAAGAGCATATGGGTTGGCACCATGGAGACAGGTAATGACGTGTAGTGCCCATGCATGCTATGTAATACTACTTAGAATGCCATCCTTAGGTCAGTGAGGATACTACCAGGTATACCCAAAAGGTCACATGTCATGTGACCTAGTTGCACATAATGTACATTTCCTAGGATATTCCATATTTTATATCTCCTTATAGAATTTTATTTTCAACCAAGAGTACATTATCATGATTATTTTTTCAGGTAAAATAAAATGGTATCCTATGTAATGTTTTTTGAGATTTTAAATGAGGTGTTATGAACATGATTCTTCTTAATGTGATTCTTGGCTGATAGTAGTGATCAGGTTGGATAATAAAAGAGATGCATGGGTTAAAACGCCCTATCTCACAATGGAATAGGAACCAATGTTCTTATATATACTGAGTGGTACCCCTTATTCATTAGGGTATGGGTCCTCTAAATGCTGAATGGTACCCCCTAATGAATAAGGGAACAAGTCCTCTGTCTATTGACTAGCACCCCCTATTGTACAAGGGAACATTATATCTATATAATAAGTGGAACCCCTCTATTTTAATATATATCAGGTCCTATATTGTAGATTGTGGACACTCTATTGTGGACTATGCAATAAATATCCAACTCCACGTCATAGATTTCTCCTATATACACACGATATATTGGGCATCAAAGACAAACCTTTGGAGAAGTAAGATGACTCTCCATCTAGGGATAGGTTGTAGGGATGTATATCCTGTTTATCTATCATATGCATTTCTATATATATATATATATATATATATGTCTTGGGTTTTTGTTACCCCTTACTTTGATTTGAGAGGACTTCTATTGTATTTGTCTATTTATCATTTTGGATTTTTTGGGGAGACCTACTAGGTACATATGTAATTGAATCTACTTGGAATTTTCATTCATTTTTTATGTCATATAAAGATTAAAAGTAATTTAGTAGCGAAATATGTGGAGAAAATTGATAACTGGGTGCATTTTATGTGTACGGTGATAGAACTTGGAGATCAGGAGTCGGGCTCTCTCAGTATTAATTTAGTTGATTTGTTTTCTTATTGGGACTTTATTTCTAGTAGTGTGTGTATTTTTTTCCCATTCTTATTTTTCTTAAATTATCTAACTCTAGTGAATTACAAGGATTTTGTTGCATTTTCGTTTTAACTCAAGATGTTTCAATCCTTTTTATTATTACTCTATAAGTTTTCATTAAGACAATTGGGTGTGTGCGTATAGGTACATTAGGAAAATCCCTATCATTTTATTTATGACCTCTATATGTTTGTTTCTAACCCATATCCAATTGGAGGTGGTCTTATAGTTGTCAAACCTAGATTTCTACTAGGTAACTTGGACTCGGTGGGTCGCGTCATGACTGTTACCATTGGTGTTTACTTTTTCACTCTTTAGCTTCTTTTGACTAGTAAGACAAGTTATGTATTTTTATATAATATATATTATGCTTTTTTACATTCCACACACTACATAAATTTGTAATTTCCTTTTTTGGGCCCCTTTCAAACTTTTCATCAAATATTTCTTCCACTATACCAGTCTTCTTGTATATCTACTTGAATGAAATCATGTTAGTTTCAATATTTATCCCATATATTTTTTAAATAATTGTGAACAATTTAAAATGTTCAATGATGTGGAATTTCATGTCATAATAAAAAAATATACTATTTTCTAGTGTGAAAATTCTCATCTAGCACCATTGACTTCATGAAAATAAGATTCTCAATCGCTTTCTTCATTTTGTTATCTTCCAAATAAGAATTCTCTTTTTTATTAAATACATATTAAATTATGTCCTCTACTTCTCATCATCATCTGAGTCATTTAGAATTGGTACATTTCAAAATTTCTCATAAAAATGGAAATATAGATTCTCAAATTCATGGATGTTCAAAAGTCCCTAAATTATCTTCCTCAAAGATAGATTCTACTGATTTTATGAATTATGTTCAAAATGTTTCGTTTCATTGTTTGTAACACTCCCCCATGATTCTAGATTCTACCACTTGAAATATATGAAATATTTCTCCAAAAATATTTTAACATATTCGCAAACCTCCATGAACAAAAAAAATATCCAACAAACTGCATTCATTTACTCATTGAGGTAATCTAACCTGAATTTTCTGCATTACATCATTATTTTTTTAAGTTGATCCAAAAAAATTTTCATATCTATTTGAAGGATTTATATATCCAAAAAATTTCACATTCACTCATAATATTTTATTTTTTGGATCAACATTTATATCTAACTAATTTTTCATAGAATATTATTTTTTTCTAACACTTTAAAATAAAATAGATTCAGCTCATATTACCCCATTAGTTTATGGGTGATATTAATACATGTGAATGAGGTGGATGTTTCACCACATGGTCTGTAGTTTTATTTTCCACCAATAAGAGTCCAATTTGAGGGAAATTTTATCACTAAGACTTGATTAGTAGAATATTTCTTCTTAATTATTTAGAAAGATCCAGTTTGGGTTGATTCCACATTCTTCAGCTTAATTTCTTGTATAAGGCACTTAAGACTAAGAGAATAATTTTAAACCAAATTGTTTTCCAGTATCTCATCGCATATTTCTTCATATTTCTAATATCACTTTCATTTAACATACAATATACATCCATTAAATTCTATAGCTCCTTCACTATTTTAGATTTAATCTCTAATTTAACATTCTTACCTCTCATAAAACATTATGTGTTTTTAAAGTGCATGAATATTTTCTTTAATAACCTTAATAAACATATATTACCTATAAAAATAGAATTATATGTTTCCTTTATCAATTTATAATTTCTATTTGTTAATATATATATATATAATGTTTATTCCTTGCATCTCATCTCTTTGATGATAGTGTTATATTTTTCATTTGTCCTATTGATTAATTTTTCATAGCTTCATAGTCATCTATTAGCTTTAATTTTCATCATATAGATCCTAAATAAACACAAATATATGAATAAAAATTTTTGATGGAATTTTCTATATTTAGTGACAAATATCTCTAATACCATCAATCTGATCAAATATTGAACTACAATGACCATATTGAATAACTTCAACAAGTGATGGTTCTTCCTTTTTTCCTATGATTTTTCTCTAGTACATGAATTATTCCTTTTTATTATTTTTTATAGTATTTATGGAAAATTAAATATTTTTAACAATTGTAATGAAATTTATTTATTTTAACAGAGAACCTACTTTATGAAAATCCTAAAATTTTAACTTCCTAAACTACTGATAAAAGTACCAATGAATATAAAATTTATATATAAATAGATGGAACCTAGGTTATGATTCTAATTGAGATTCACCTTCAGACTATTGTAAAAAATTTAGAGGTTGTGAAATTGGTTTTGAAAACATTTTATCAATTACCAAGTATTCTTTTAATAACTACCCTTTTTATTATGAACATTGTTTATTGATTAACGTTGTTAGATTTATTTTTCTAACAACATAATCATACTACATGAAATAAAAGTAAATAAAATAATGGGAGCATGTGGTAGTTAAAAGGTTAATCCAGAAAGACTTACTCCTAAACATGATGGTTCATACACACCAATAAAATATTAGCTATTATAATCAATCACTGACTATAATATTCTGGGGAATCCCAAAACTAAATAGACTATCCTCTTACATAAACTTTCCTGGTTCTCATGGGAATTATTAACAAAAGCTTCTCACAAAAAACTTAGTGTTTCACTATAATTTTCTTGTATACCCAAAGTCCCGTCATTTATATTGATTCACACTATGTTTATGAAATAATTTACTTTAAATAATGCTTCAATGTCAGTCACTAGATCTTTAAAGGATACTCTTGAATCAACAACTAAATTCTCATTCTACTCAACAACAGGACTTTCAAATCCAATAAGTCATTAACATTAGTTCATGAAACTCAATCGCTAATATATATAATTTTCACAAATCATTATAGGAACTAATACCATATATTTGTCACCTCAAATAACAATCATGTGTTCTCTATGAATTCAAAAAACCCTCATCCACTAAATGGATTTATACAAATAATATGATAATATATATATGGTCAGTCTCTCCTTAGATTTTTCTCTTTGTTGAGAATCTACAATAATGATTCTCATAGGATCCTAATCACTTAAAAAATTTCATACAAAGATAGTAAAATATATGAGTACTAGACCAGCATACTCACCTTCCTTTTAGAGTTCTCCTACTATTATTACCTCGACAACAACTCTAATTCTCATAGATTCAAGCTCATTATCTCTTAACATATTTTTATTTTTATACGTAGGTCTAAATAAGTAATATTCTCTATATTTATAATATATAAAATCCCTTTAGTATTCAATTTCTATGATATATTCTCAAATTTTCATTACCATTTTAATAAGTGGGTATTTTCATTATCCCATTAGGTTTTTTGTGTCATAATGGTTGTCTCTTGTAAGTTTATATGAGTACATTTTATTTTTATTTCTTCCTTACCTTTATTAGACTATCTATTTTCAAGAGTCTTCTTTCATAGTAGGGTTAAGTTCCACATCACCTTCATCTCAATAAATATTACAAAAAAATAATAATAAATACTCATCAGTAAAATCTTTTTGAAAACAAATATTGAAGCACTACAACTAATGGTGTGGCTCCATATTCATATTAGAGTGATGTATTTTGAAAATCCCATACATTCAAAATTATATAAATATTTTCACAACACTCCACTGAACTCTTCTTCTTATCACCTATGTGTATCAAACAGAACTATTTCATTTATTAAAATAACATATATACACTTATAACTCAAGAATTCTATTGTATCTCATCTAATTGAGACCAAGAATCAATCAAAATTTTATTTCAGACATTTATAATACTGAATCTCGGGTCACAAATCTTCACAATTTAAGTTATATTTTGATCACCAATGATAAATTTTGTATATTATCATTTTAAAGTCATAATATAAATAATAGTGGTCTACATTTTTCTCTTATCATTCTTTAAAATAAATTTTTGTTAGAAAATAATCTTGGATCATTGATATTCAAAGCACATTATTTTTAAAAAACATGAATGAATATAATTAAGAATGTATGGAAACACCATTATTCTGAATTAAATGTCTCTCAAAATCCATATTACATTAATCATCAAATTTCCTTGATTCAAAGGCTAGCTCTTCCAGAATTAAATTCTTGTATCACAATTGTTTTGTGATTTTTTTATTCATTAGGTGTACTCCATGATCATCCCAATGAAACGTTTATTCAGAATAACTATAACTAAAAATTTAATCAATTTTTAGTATTCCCTCTTGAAGGATCCTAGAACACCCTGAGAGAGGAGTGGTGAATTAGGGTGTGATATTTTTCTTACTAAACTGACAGATCTCATTCCCATGTTGGTAAGAACCTATTAAACCAGCTGATGGTAATATACAACCATTAAAACCTTCACACATAGCAAGACAACACCACAAATTTTAGTTAGTTTTCAACTAAGGGCTAGTCCATGGATCATATGCCATCAGGTTATTGATTGTACCTAAATCCACTAATCATCACAAGATGTGGAATACATAAGTTTAGACACAATCACTCTATGCCATGCACACTACCTTTACAATGTTTTAAAGATAACACACTATTTCATTCTGATCTCTTCCATTGACTCCACCTTTCTCAGTGATTTGAGACAATTATAAATTAGTTTATCGACTTGAAGGTCACTTCAATGGTTTGGCATTAATGTCCTTATCCCTGAATTATCACAAGGCTTTACTTGCACCGTAGACCAGAATTTATACACTATGAAATAAATGTTAACATAAAAAAATATTCAAAACATCCTTTTTAAAATCTCCATCATGAATCACCTTTTGTGAAACCCCCTTACCATCGTGGAACAAACAACCTTCTCAAAGCACCCCTGTCATTGCAGAACTAACTCATTCGTGAAGCTCAAAAATACAATGTGGTAAACCCTATCATCACAAAGAACCATTTTCTCAAAATCATTGGCATCTTTCATGACTTTATAGGTCCTTTCCCAATTATCAAGCTTTAATTTATTATTAGTTTCATGGAGCTTCATAAGCTTCCAGAAAACAAACAGATTCCATATTTTCCTTTGAAATCTTCATTCTGAGTGAAGAGGGATGGCATCTTATTTATAGGCACATCTGTCTGTGATGCTCCACCACCTCTATATTGTTTTTCAAATCATTGAAAAACAATCTTCATGGTGCTCATCCATTTTCAATTATATAATGAAATTTACTCTTCACGATCCTCTTCGTAGTCACAGAGCCTTCCATCAAAACATCACAAAATCACCATGCTCCTCTTCTCGTAATTGTGTAGAAACACCATATCTATACATGATTCTCATCATCTTTGCATAAATAATCACAACCTTTGTTAAATCCAAGCCTTTACCAAATTTATGAAATTTTTATTCCATAAAACTACCTATCCGTATGATCATCATAATCATGAAGCACACTGTCTGAATTCATAAATCCTTAACGAAACACAACTCATATAGCCTTTCCTTGTAAAACTCAAGAATTTGACCTATTTTCATAATGTTGAATGGTATGATCAATTTTCTATAAAACTCCCTGACCATCCATCTAATTATTGACAACAAACAAAAATAATAATCCATTTCAGGAAAATATTATCCTTGGTTCCAAGACCATTGACATTGATTATCATGCATTCTGTTAAAGTAATATGCTATTAAATTTTAAATTGTATATGATTTTAATTTCACATGAAGTGAAAATTCTTACATTATAGAAAAATGTACATTTCAAATGTCATTAAAGTCATATGAAGTCACAATGTCCAACATTGTAGCACAAATTATATTTCATATGACTCTGATGTCAAGCAATTTTCCCAAAATCATATGAAAAAACAATAAAGTCATGTTATTTTCATTTAATTCTTATGATCTTCACTGAATGTGTAACAATTCTAATCATGTCTTATGATTTTGGAATACTAATGATATTCCTTATTTTGTATGTCTTAAAATTCAAATGATATTATCAAAATATTACAACTCAACAATCATCGTTAGTTTGGAACAAGGATAAATTTGAAGTCATATGATATTCTAGATAACTTATGATATATTGACATTATCAGTTTTATCTAGAATCACCTCCAATTTCTCTAGGTCATCACCAAACATTTCAAAAATTCATCCAATTTATATCAACTTTGGGGTCAGTAGTCATAAAACGTTGGATTATTATCATATTTTCTCAAATATTTAGCTGGATAATTCCATAATCTAAATCTTTTTTATAAATACCAACTATAATTTAATAAGTTATCCAACATAATAGTTCAATTTTCAAATCCATGTAAATATCAGTCTTTTTAAATCACAATCCATAAATACAAAAAATGGTCCCTTCTACATATTGCATCATCAACATCTCTAATTAAACTTTTATTTAACCCATATGATAATTTATTTTTCATTATGTTAAATACATCAAACTTATTCTACATGTCCTATGATTATGTAAAATTGATTAGATAACACTATTAATCTTTCATCACCTATCATATCCATGAGTAGAATCTCTATTAATCGTTTGATCTTATAGCTAAAATTCATAAGTTTTTATTCTTGGTATTCAAATGAAATATTAAATTCCATCTATCTACATTACCCATACATCATGGGATCCACTTTCAATCCCCATGTATTCGGTGGATACTCACTCGAACACCCAACTCCAACACCAAAAAAATGCCATTGAATATTTCTCTTTAATCCATTGACAATATAGACAAAAACACCTCTAATAATCAATAAAGGAATTTTAAAAATATTGAATCACTTTAAAAATATTTTATAATTTTTAAATAAAATATATTAGTTCTATTTTAAAAAAAATGATTTTTTAAAAATAAATTATTCTACTTATAAAATAAATTATAAAAATAAAATTTCATTGATTCTTATATTATTTTATCATTAGGAACATTATCTATTGGATAAATTTACCTTAACTCTTAGTGTTATATGAAATCGTCCCCACATTATGTTGAATTCTATTGTATTTAATAGTAAAATAGAAAATAATTTTCTACATTGATGAGTTGTCTTGGTGTCGTGTTCTACTGCTCCATGCGGATTTTATCCTCTCTATTGGTTTCAATGGTATTTTTTAGTTGTTTTTATAAATATTCCACTAGAATTTTCTAATATAATTTACTCAATAAATAATTTAAAGAACCAAACTGGTTCAACCAGACATGAAACCCAAGATATTTTGGCCCAAGACCACACGAATGTTCCTAATCCCCTTTCTCTATTGACTAGCATCTGGGTATCAACATGTAAAACAAAGGGAACAATTTTGCACTAAAATATATCAAAATGTGTCTCATTTTGAATACAATTAAGATAAAAAATCTAGTACAACATAGATGAAAAGTAAAAAACCATGAGACATGCACAGAAAATATAAAAAGGTTAGACCAAAAATAAAAACCCAAAAAGTGAAAAATAAAGTCTACATGTGATAATATAACACCCCCATCCCCCATAAGAAAATAAAAACCAAAAAGACAATGTCGTTCCAGATGATTCCCTTCCCTTTAACTATACCTTTAAAAACTAAGGTTACAAACATAAAATGTAAAAATTAGGATTTTAATACTATTCCCATTGTGATACCCAAAAATAATCTATATAAATTCTATCCCCAAGAAACTATTATCTCGTTCGTTAAAATTGAAACACATTGTAAATACATGACCACATGAATCCATTTTTTAAACATCAATTTATTTTTTTAAAAAAATTCATATCCAAATACACATTAATATAATTATAAATAAGGAAGATAAATATAATGTAGTAATAAAAACAACAATATTTCAAAAGAAAACATATTGTGCATATAAGTGTAGAACACAAAGGTGACCAAGATAACCCAACCCAGTCCAAGAGCACCATGTCCACATGCCAGAACAATAATAAATACATGTGATTAAAGAAAACATCATACAAATGTGAAACCATCTGATATGGAACATCATTGGGCTCTATACTTTTGGAATCCATTAATATTATAAAGGAAAGCGAATGTTACAAGCAAGTGAATCATAATGATACTGAGTCATGTCGTAGTATTTCTATAATAGCCAACCCATTTTCTGACACAACCACATTAGAACCTATTTAAATATATTTTTGTTTCACAAAAACTAATATTTTTATATTTCCATACCTAATGTAATTCCATGAAATTTTGTGAAATATTGTTTTCAAAAAAAGTTAATCTTTTTGAAATTTTTCAATTATTGCAATACTAAATATTAATTTTTTTATATGAAAGCATTATGTTTGGATTGAATTATATTCTACACCAAGTTATTCATTATTTATATCATACATCAAGTTAATATTGTGCTACATGAAACACTAACTTGTCTTTCTTTAAACGCAACATTGAGTTTCAATTAAAAACATTTTATAGTTATAATTTTGTAAAGGCGATAGATATAAAAAAGATGTTAAAAAAGTTATGTGAATAGTAAAAATAATTTATATATATTACTTATAATGTTATTATATAAATAGGACATATTTATAATAAAACATTTAATTTTTGGTAAAATCATTATATGTTTGAAAATGTTATTTTCTAAAATAAACTGATTTTTATGACCTTCTCTAAACAATAAGAAAATTAATTTTAGAATCATTTAAAAAATTTATTTGAAAAAATTAAGATCATTTTTAAATTTATAATATCAAAATTATCTTACGGTTAATTTTTTGTATTTTCCAAAAAAGGTAATTTTTGGATGAATAGTGAAAAATTCTGAATTTTAATTAAAAATTTCCTTTTTGTCTAATTTACTTATATGAAAAATTATACTTTAATTTGATTTAATATATAAATATACCAATTATAAATAAATAAATCTAATTTAGGTCAATTTATACAATTTCACATTGAAATTGGATATAGAAATTGTTCAATCTTTTGAAATTTTCTCCTTAAAACCTATTGGCTCGCAGCGTCAAGAAGATTAATTTTAAATTAATTTTATGCATATATATGAATTGAATTTAGAAAATGGATATATTAATTGGAATAATTATTATGTTTTTTCAAATAATATAAACATAATGTTTTTATGAAAAATACTAAATAAAGAAATTAAAATTAATTATAGCGGTTAATGTAAATACAAGCTTACTTAATGACTAATCGTAGAATATAAGGTGTATATTGAAAAAAAATTCCAAAAAACATGGGATGGAAGTAGATATACTCTAATCATATTAGGATCAATTTGGATAGGTTATTTGGATACTATTTCATAAAAGTGACTTATATCAAATGTTAAGTAAGAAAAATGACAAAAAGTGAACCTTCCTTGCCTATAAAACATATGCAGCTCTGTAGCAGTGAGGAAGATACATATTTGTGGTTATAAATATTATTTTTTGAAGATAAAGGAGTTATTTTTATCATTATAATTTCTATTTAATTTTTTTGGATGATATAATTACATTAAAATTTTACGAAACAACAATGCATGGATTATTTAGATTATAATTAAATTAAATAAATGGTGTTTTATTAAATAATTTAAAATTAATAAAAAACATATCATCTACAAAATTATTTTTACATGTTAATAAATATAAAATATTAAACATTAAGAATCCAAATTATAGTTTATAATTAATATACTCACCGATAAATAGAAAAAAACATTGTTAGGGAATTTCTTGTTAAAGTAGTGTTTTTACGCGTTACATGCGCTTATTTTAAAATTAATTTTCAACAGATAGGAGATTTATATGTTTTAAAATCATATATCATATTTATAATTAATTGGGTATATATTATCTAATAAATCGCACTATAATTTAGTATTAATGGTTAAATTATTTAGGTTAAAAAACAAGATAATTTAATAATAAATCCAAAAGGAGAAAAGTGTGGAAGATTAGAATTTAAGGAACAAAATTATAAAAATACATTTATTTTTATGTTTTTTAGGCCTTTTAGGACCATAATTCCACTTTAATCCATATTTTGTTCATTTTTTACACACATGGGGTATGAGAGACCTTCCAATATGGTGTATGTTTTTATATTTACAAGAATTCCACTACCCCCTCTATTATAAAAAGACATTCACTCTTCTCATTTATTCACACCTCTCAAGACTATTGGAACATAAAGAAACATCCAAATAATTTCCAAAATTCCTCCTATAACCACAGATTTATCACTTTTTTCATAAAACCAACCAAGTAATCTTTTTGGTGCAAACCAAAAGGTGTTACCCGAGAAAGAGGTAACATTATTCAATGTCCATTAATGCTTTATTTCTTTCTTCAGCCATTCAATTATTCTTATTTGATGATTATATAATAATATAAGTATCATATATATACTGACATTTTTTATGTTATTGTTTCTACCGAACCGTACACACACTTCCATAAAATGGGTAACTAAATTGGTATTTGTGTATGGGGAAATATAACCTCCCAAAATGATGTCATTCGTTATTCTTTGAACGCCTCTTATGGTTGGTAATTATAATGGAAATTATATTTTTATATTATATAAATGATATTTATGATTTATTTTATTCTTATATAATTATTATATAAAACTGACTTCATTCTTTCCAGTTTTTGTAAATACGATAACATCATTTGTGTACGTGTGGGCTACCACCTCCTCATAGGAGTGTGATTCGTTCACACTTTATACGAAATGTATTAAGGATGTGTTTAATAAATGAATATTATATTTAAAAAATAATAATGATACTATAACGCTAATATATTTAAATATATATATATATATTCATTTATTTCATTTACTTTATTTCTTTCAATGTGATATGAAAACAGAAATAGTGTCCATGCATACGTATGATATGTCGTCTCCATGAACGGGGTATTCCATTTCATATTTATATATTTTATATATTATTATAACTATTTAAATACTGAAGATATATGATATTTATTTCAATTTTTCTGTATATAAATATTTAAATAATAATCTATTTAAGTGGATCATGAATAAAAATTCAAAACATATACGAAAAACAAAGGATATATTACCTGAAATGTAACATTAACATGGAATTGTTAGTAAACAGGTAATATAAACTCATAATAACATAATATATGGTATTATAAATAATAATATGTTTATATGGTGGATTTATAATAAATATTTATTTATAATATAGTAGGTTGGAACTTGTATGGAGAAATTCCAGACATAAGGTAATTTTTCTCTTATAACATTTTATATTCATGAGACACATGCCATGTTCCCCACAAGGTTCATTTATGTGGTGTATATACAAACCATGTAAATATGATATGATATTTATAATTAAATTTATTGGTATTTAAATATTCATTTTATTATCTCTTTTTTAGGGGTTTTGTGTTTTAAAAGTTACCAAATTGGTAAGGTAATTGTTTTTCATGTTTCCTTATTTGAGACACATGTTTTGTAATGCACCAATATTCTACTATGAGGTGTATATACAGAACTTTGACTTGTAATATCCTAAATATTATTCTATTCATGCTTTTATAATCATCGTGTAATGTAATTATCCCATGATTAATATGATTTAATGTTACCAAAGTGGTAATATTTTATTGATACAATCTCATCATTTATCGAATTGTTTAAGATTATACCTCCATTGATGTAATATTATGATCCATCTCTCAATATATCTCATATATTACCTTATTATATGATTATTAATGTAATACCCATTTAATTGTTCCATTTTTACACACTTTGGTACTTAATATAATCAATAATTTGTTTTCTAAAAGACCAAATTTCTTTCCCCTTTTGGTTAGAAATATGTGTAATTTAAAAACTGTGTTTTAAAAAAATGATTCAAATATGTATTAATATTATCTAAAGATGTTTAAAGTAAATTTTCACACATTTTTTAATATTTTAAAATATGTTTTTAAAATTGATATTCATATCATTTTCCTAACTGGGAACTTTTCCAAACATTTTTAGTTTCCAAATGGAATGTTCAGCATGTACAGACTTACCCATCATCATGACTATAATTTCCTTGAACCTTCCTTTTTATTTTTCAAATGGTTATTTTCATATAAAAGGAATTAAATTACTTATATATTTTCTTATAAGTTTTCAAATCCATTTTCTATAAAATGGTTTCCAAATTATATAATACATTATTTTTATGATTTCAAATTAGTTTAAATGAAAGTGGTTATCAAAATGCTTTCATGATTTTCTTAGGAGTTTTCAAGGTGTTTTCAAATAAAAAAGTTTCAACATGTTTCATATAGATTTTTTCAAACAGGAAATATATTTAACTCAATAAATGTTTTAATGTAAATTGTAAATCATTCTTTAAAAAATGTAATTTCTGAAATGGATTTATGAAAGTTATTTTCAAAGAATGAATATTTTCCTAAATAAATTCTTCAAGTGGTCCTTAAAAATTATATATCATATAAGATGACATAATTTGTTATAGTTTATGATTTACTGGTGATATAATCAAATAATAACATTCATATTATTTCACAAATGGTTTCTCTTTTAATGGAATAATGTTTATGACACTCGTTTCTCATCCATGGGTTACATGGTTTTAAAACCAACTTGTTTTAACATGTTATGTTTTGATGAAATGATTATGAGGCCAATCTATATTCCATAGGTAATTGTATTATGAAATTATTATGACACACATTTCATTTCATGGGTTATGATATAATTTTTATGAAACCCATTTCTTTTTATGGTTCGTGAGATGATGAATGTTTTATTATCTTGTGGAACATTTACGTATGATTTTATTACGTGATAGGTAGTAACTATATATCCATAATATTAATTGGGTAAAAATTTATATCTCATGTGGATGATAGTGATGGAATTTTGAGTGAACTCAGTTTTGTATGATAGATATAGAATGAGGAGTAAACTGGGTTCAGCATGACAGGGCTGGTTTCGCAGGGCTGCAACAAGGAGTGAAGTAGGTTCAGTAGTACAGTGATGGAATGGGAAGTCAACATAGTTCCATAATATAGGGATTGAACAAGAATCTGAACCAGTTCAATAATACTTGGTAATATTGAGAAGTGAACCCACTGCAGTGATACAACACTGGAATATGAAGTGAACATCCTTCAATAATACATGGATGGAATGGGTAGTGAGCCCGGTTCGGTGAAGGACATTATCCACTAAGATGATATTGATACTGAACCATGACTTCTAATATGTTTTGGGGAGTGAATACATTCTTCTATAATGTTATTGTAAATAATGCTTCACTAAAATGGAATTCATTTTAAATGTTTGTGTATCGGCCACAGTCACGTGTCTTTTGCTCTTGATTTCCATGAGATTATTGTATTGTGAACAACCAATATTTATTCAATGACTATTGATTATGATATTTGATATGTATGGTATGATATTTTAATTTTATGATCATGTTATCATACTATTATTCTCATTTTATTCTTATATATCTCCCTTGATTACCCTTACTGAGCATTTGAGTCACCAATTTGTTATGTTTCCTTTACTCAAGATATGAATAAAAGATTTATGTAGGAGTTCTAAAGGTGAATATATTTAATGGATATTTTTAAGATAGTTCCCCAAGATAAAATATTTTGTTTCTAGGTTTCCAAATACACTAAACTATTGTGGCCCTTGGTCATGTATTTTTGTAATGTGCTGAATATTCATCTAAAATGGTGTAATATCAAGGTAGGATTAAGCATGAGTCGCTACAGTTAGTATTAGAGAAAAATTTAAGTTAACATTTCTAAAAGAGGATGAGAAATCATTATTGAGACACTTAGGTATATTTCTAAGTATTTTTATAGGGATGTCTCTAAGGATACATCTAAGGATGAGTTAAGGTATTGTAAAATGTCCACGAATTTTTATAATGGATTGTGTCTATGATTTATAATTAATTACAACCATATCTAGATACTACAAGTGGATATGGCTCTAGAACAGATGTAAATATGTGTAATAACCCAAAAAATTTATATTGGTCTACACTTGATCAGGAAACTATGCATGACAACTGGCCTTGTGGGACACCTGGTTTGACACACCCAAGGATATGATTTGGGAATTCACAAGGCCTTTACGAAACATCATGATTGATTTTGGTAGATAATGAACATTAATAACCTAGGATAATCCTAAGGTTTCATATATTATAGAATTAGTTGTAATCACTTAGAAAACCTATAAGTAATTTTTCATGGTTATGTGGTTTTCTATTCTGATAATTGTTTCTAACACTATGCTTTCAGGATTTATTCAATTGTAGGAACTTTAAGAATCTTAATTAATATTTATTATTTTATATATGGAAATTTTATTCATTATGAAAATTGATTTCCTTTGTTAAAATTCCAAGTAGATAATCATAAATTTGGTATGAGTATTTGTTATAGTGCTAAAGATAAAGGGATGGAAAATTACATGTGAAAGGTAAGGGGTGTTATAACATTATTATTTAAAATTAAGATAAGAAGAATTATTAGTATAAGTTTAAGGAACCATATTACATGATTCATATTTAATATTATAGGAAATGGGGGTTAAGGAATAATATGATGAATCCTAAGTAATGGTTTAAAAATAAATTATATTATTGAAGTGTATCCCTTTTGTAATTCACAGATTGTGTTATATGAATCATGATGTAAATAAGGATTGATAGTAGATATTTTTTAGGATTTTAAATAATATGTTAAATGATTATGATGACCTATACAATTTATTTAATACCAAGTTTACATTAAGTAAATGTTACCCTTAACATGTTCCTCTACATGAGAAAATGATATTTTATATGGATAAAGAGAAGATGATATGGGTAAATGAAATTGGACAATATTTATGACCTTATAATTGATAAAGTAGTTTTTCATAATGGGATCAATATTATCATTGATTTAGATTAAAATTTTTTGTATTTAAGGAATATATACATTAATATTTGGAATAAATAAGCATGCATTTTTTTTAAAAAGTAATTATAGTAATTCCAGTCATTACATTGTTTTAAGAGAATAATTGGTGAAGTTATTGAAATGTTTGGTATGTGATAGATAAGATGCACTTTATGATATATGTAGGATCATTGTTAAAATAATTTTAAATATAGAGAATATCTCTCTAATGTTCTGTAATTTTATCTTTAGGAAGGGTTATAAGGTTAAACATTAATGGAATGGTTTATGTTAATCTTAAAATGAGGTATTGAGATTAAATTATGATCTCTTTATATGAGGATTTATGCGTATTGGATGACTTTTGAAATCCTTCTTTTATGATTAAAACAAATGTAATGACCTATAATTTTATTTATGGATATCATGATCTATTAATGCTTTAGGAATGAAAAATTCACCTCAATTTATTAGAATGAGAGATGATGTAGAAATTTATCAAGGAACAAAAAAGGTTGATGGTTTCCTCTAATAATGTAAGTATATATTTTCATGAAAATTATTAAACATTAGGAAAAATGTTCTTGAAATAAAATATTGTTATGTTATCATTATTTTTTATGATATCAATAACATTTTTCAAGACTCTTTGGGTTATAGATTTTTTATCATTAAATTTATCCTAAACATGATCTCAACCACTCTCTATCAAAACATGATATTTAAATTTTTCTTCCATATTCATGTTTCCACTTTCCACCTTTTTTTTCCTATGTGGAAACCTACTTAAGAGTTACATTGGGTAACCATAATTTTTCCAACAATAATTTTTTAATGAATTTTTTAGTATAAATTTTTATGATGCAGGTATCTATGAAATTAAATATTATGTATTAAACCTTTGATAACCCAAATGAATTTTTTTAGTGAAATTAATTTCAAGGGGATATAATTTAAATTATGTTTAATACAGTATCTTCATACTATCACAGATCAAGACCCCTCATCATGGTACTTTATTCCATGATAATAGGATCACCCTTCCCATATAAGGCATTGAACACCATAATTAATGATCCCATTTCATCATTAACAATACCCCCACGCACATTTTTCCTTGATTTCATGACCTATTGACATTGAATTTTATCCCACAAGTGGGAGATTTCCACCACACCCATCGACCACTTTTCACTGTGTTTTGAATAGATGAGGGAATTTTTTTCTAGTTATTAAATATCTTAGTTAGGGAGATGATGTCAAATGCTTCTACAAATAGATGATCTCAACTACCAGACTTTTTTTCCACAATCACCATCTGTGTTCTTTTTATATCCTCTCTCCTGAATCATTATTCATGTTCCAAATGATCCAACAATTGGCTTCCAAATGAATAGATCTCCCCATCTTATCATGATTGTTAGTGCCCACTTCTGGAAACCATACACTCCAAAAATATATTTTTAAGTGTAATGTAAAACTCCAAGATATCATAGTATGTTATCTCTTTAAATTAATTTAATATTTTATATTTCATGTAGCATTGATTTTCTTGTGTTATATGCAAGATTGAGTTTCTATGAAACAACACCTTAGTATTATAATTATTTGAACTAATTATTTAATTATCAAATAAATATTCTAATATGAATAGTATAAAATAAATTTTAAATGTTATTTATAGTGTTTTCACATAAATAAAACATATTTAGGATCAAATTTATAATTTTTGTTAAAATAGTTATTTATAAAAACTTTTTTTTTAAAAGAACTGCATTTTTTGTTCATCGGTGACCAATAATAAAATAAATTTTAGACACTCATAAAAATTGAATGTGGTAAAATAGACTTCATATTTTATTTCAGAATATAAAAATTATCTTAGGGTGAATTTTTGGTACTTTTCTGACAAATTTAATATTTTGATGAATTGTAAAAAATACTAAATTTTGATTAAAAATCTTTTTTAATCCAAATAATTTAGAGTGTTAAATTATAAATTTGAGTGATTTTAAAATATAATTAGAATATATTTTTATCATTTAATATAATGTAATTCTAGGTATATAATTTCACATTTAAATTGTACATAAACACATGTTAATCTTTTGATAGTTTTTACTTCTTAAAAACCAGCCTTTTGGTTTTGAAAATAGGAATTAATTTTAAATTAATTTCTGAATCTAATGTATTTTGAAATTTGAAAAACAGATTCCATATTTTGAATCATGATTTCCAAATTTTGTAAATAGATAATGTTTCGTTTTAGACATTCTTAAAAGTAACTTTATAAAATATTTTATTTACGATGGTTAAAGTGTAAATCTAGTAAATATGGGTAAAAAATAATATTATAATAATATTTAATAACTAGAAAACGTGTCCTAAACATATTTTATAATACATGTCCGATCACAGTCATCCTTGGGTAGATTTTGGGACCCCATGGATCCATTTGTAAGTGAAAAAGACACAATATAAAAATTAATTTAAAGTTAAGGAAAATGTAACATAAACATATATCATTGAGTTAAACAATTTTTATATGGGGTTATATAAGTGATAGTTTCAACAATAAATAATCCTTAGATATATAAAAAAATTCCTAAATCATGATATTTTATTTATAATTTTTATACATAAAATAAATATATTTATTTGTGACCCAATAATGATGTAGTATTTTTCTTATTAATGAATGATTAAAATAATTGATTTTATAAATATCAATAACAATGTAAATTGAGCCTTTTGAAGTAATAAAAGAATTTTATATGGTAATATGACATGTTATGTTTGATTAAATTTATTTTTATAAATGTAATTAAGTTTTTATGACTTTAATAAAAAACAAATACTAAATAGTGTCAAAATTGACATAAATGAGTTTTTAAAACAAATACTATTTTATTAAATGATATAATATTCATAAAAATATAATACTCAGAGAAAAGACTTATATAATGATATATACATCATTAAATATACACTTTAGGTTATATTGTCATTTTCTAGTATGTTTTGTAACCATATAGTTTAAGAATACAAGAAGACATCGTAAGAGTTAAACAATTTAACTAAGGGATAAATTTTGACGATAAGGTGATTATGGTGACCTAAAATTGTCTAAAACCTATTGGTTAAGATTATTTATACCCATAATCACCTTATCATAAAAATAAATATATTTTAGCTATTGGAAACCGAAAATTATCTTAATATAAATTAATATTTCATGCTTTTCCTAAAATGCCTCTCACCTCTCTTATAAAAGGATACTTACCCTCCTATAAAATTCACACCTCCAAAGCCATTTTTCTAGAAAAAACCCTAATCAAATCTACTCAAAACTACCCTAACATAAACCTAGAGGACATAATATGATCATAAAGAAAACCAATGGAGACTTATTGTTCAAATCAAAAGGAAGATCCTGAAAAAGAGGTAATTACTCCATCACATCTTTCAAAGTTCTTTTCTTCTTCCACTATTATTTGTTGTTTACATACCAAAATAAAAAATCCAGTAACTTCTAAATAATAATTATTTATTATAAATATGGTACATTCATATTCATTATTCTATCCATCCTATTAATGAAAAAGTCACCATACATGGGTACATATGGCTTTCCGTCTCAATGTCGTGGTGTATTTTGTTATTCAACACTTCATTAATTGGATGGGTATAATAATGAGTATAATTGATCTAAATAATATATATAACATGTTAATTATTCTTTATATATAATATACCATCCAATTACATACAATTAGAGCTATCAATAGAATGATATTTTCACTCGTGCGTACGTACGGCTTACCGTCTCCACAACATGATGAGATTCATTTCCAGGTTCACCATTCAACGATGATTATAAAAATATATATTGTTAATAAGTATGTAATATATTAAATAATAATTATACTACATATATATATATATATATTTACATATATATAATTTGTTTAGTTCTATTCAATACAATATGAAAATAGAAATATCATTTATGCGTACGTACGACCTACCCTCTCCCTAAACGGGGATTTCCATTTCATATATCTATCTATTATACATACTTATATTCAGAATATATATGATACATAAAGTATGATTTATACTTTGGAAACAATTAAATCATGATATAAGTGATGCGATCAAGAATAACAATTCAAAACACGTACGATAAAGAACATGAATATTACTCGAAATGTTATTTTAACATGGATATTATTACTAAATGGGTAGTATAAAGTCATAAATGAATAAATTATGATATCATAAATATGAATATGGTTCTGGTATAATTTAATTACATACTATGGTCATTATACATGAGGTTAAACATACCCTCGACCAAAGGAAAGCATAAGGTAAGGGTTAATTCCTCAAACTCATTATTATCCGAGATTGTTTATGTGTAAGTTTTTACTGGGGAATATTTTTTATCCATGTCTATGTTTCATAAAATTATTTTTCAAAAGGATTATTTTTAAGGGAATATATAAATAAAACATTATTTAAAATAGTTTAAATATTTATTCTTCTAAATCATTCTCATTAATTTCAATGTTTTAAAAATGGTTTTAAGGATTTATTTATATGGACATTAATGTTTTAAAATGTAAACTCCTTTCAAAAGTTCAAAGTGTTATGGGACACATTGATTAAAAAATGACTTTTAAATTTATTCCTTTCTAAATTTTATGACTTTAAATGATTTCATGAGAAAGGGATATTTCTCTTAAAGAGTTTTAATTATAATTTTCAACTATGTCAACATCATTTGCAGGATATTATTTATGATTAAGGTTTATTTATTATAATAAAATATCATGTATTTTATTGAATGAGTTATGATCTGTTGGACTATGGATATGCTGTTTTTATACCATTCATGGTTTATAGTTAAGGTATTGACAATTCGTATTCAAGTTTTAACACAAATGTTTATGTTATTTTTTTCTATTTTCATATGAGGAATGCATTGGAATTAGTAATTGACTGGAGGGGCCCGATAAAACCCCGTGATTAATCGGTAGGTCTCATGAGAAAAATTAGTTTCTTATCACAAGGACTTGAAAAAAATTTATTTCTAGTCTTGGAATGAGGCCTTGACTATGTGGTTATGATGTCCCGCATTATTTATTCCCTCGTTATGAAATTAGTTATAAATTGTGATTTTGAGACTAGTAGAATATCCTTGTACATGTTTATATGGTAATTATTTGTTTATGTTTTCCATATTATGTTCATGTTTATGATTAAAAGTATTTTGTTTGTCTTACACAACATTCCTTAAAATTTTATATCTTCCACTAACTTATTTACCTATACTGAGCATCTGAGCTCACAAATTTCTTATGTTTTTTTTCATAGGATATCCTAGAACTGTATTATGATTGATATAAAGGTCTATGCTAGGGGAATAATGGTGTTCTTAAAGGATTATTTATGTTGTTTTTTATGATTGAATGTGTAATGTAACGTTCATGTATGTAATATATTTTCCATGACTACTAAATTGATCGGTCCTTTGGGAATTGATTCCTTGTAATCAAGCCAGTATATTAAAATAAAGCACCAACTCCAAACATCTGGGGTTGGGGCATTATAGTTGATATGAGAGGAATTTTAGTACAAAACTTGGAATCTAGATTTACAAAAACTATGATTAGAGAAGATTACCCTAAGATAGAATTTGAGGAATAGAATAGAAGAAAATCCAAAAAAATGGTATTGTAGGGATTTTGTGAGTATAAAAAGTAATAAACCCATGTTTGGATACTACAAGTGGAAGTTGTTCAAGAACAAATGATCCTTGTAGTGAAAACTCTAAAAAGGAATTTTAGGATTTCCTTGTGGTATCCTGGTACATGAAAAAGGGCATTACTGTGCACTTGGTTTGACACTCCCGGGGCATATGATTAGGATAATTTAAATTATCTTTACAAACCATTATAAATTATTTATGAGTAATATGTTAGCAAAGATACCATTTTTATGATTTTGATACTAGATGTGTGAAAAACTTTAATAAATGTCGATAATTTTTCTATTTTTTGGATTATACATCATTATATGATCTAACCTAGTCTATTTGTCATTTAAAAATGGCACCAAATAAAATAAATGATAATTCCAGCAATACTCATGATCCAAAGAGTAAGAAGGATCATGTCATTCGTGTTAATAAGCTAACATTTAGAAGGAAAATAGTCTCCCATATATTCTCATCAAATGAAGAAATAATATCATGTGTTAATATGATAAGTAAAGAATTATTTGAGTCGTATGGATTTGAAGGGAATCCAGAGAAGAATAGTTTTCTTAAGTTGTTATTAATAAATTATTTCATTTGAGTATTGTATTAATGATATACAAGTTATAAGAATTATAAATTATATAAGGATTGTACCGCAGTACATTTTCCTTAAGGATTTGGGATTGTATGGTACCATGTAATGTGACACAGTTTCAAGTTATATATTTTGGAATATATATGGTCTGGAGAAATATAACCCTAAATATGTTTCTAAAACTGAGATAAAGAATTCTGAATGAGATATGATTTATTTTCAAAAATTATATTGGATATTCATTACTACCATTAAAATAATTAAAATGCTTTTCCTTCCATCATTGTTGGAGTTTACAAAATTTTTGGATATAAGAAGTATATCTATTATTCTATACGAAATAAGGGAGCATTAATTTAATAAATACGGTTTTATGGTAATTAAAGGTGTTACCATGTTTTAAAAGAATACATGATGAAGGTATTCACATGTTTTTACATGGAAAAATATGTCTCCAATATGATTACCTTCCTTATAAATTTTGGAATGTGAGTTTAGACAGAAGTATTTTGGATAAGTCTAATGGTTCGAAGGAATTCATTTTGGACATTGGATACTATTGTTTAAGGTTAAAATATTTCTTATGATTATTTTTGTATTGTTACAAAAAGGACAACCCAGAGGTCGTGTGACAACCCGTCACGTCTGGCATGGTCACGAGGCTTGAACCCGCAACCAAAAAGCGACAAGGGTGAATCACCTACCACTGGTCTATGGGATGTCCTGGTTTTTATAATGTATTTTTAAATGTTCTGACAAATAAATTATAAATTAATTTCTCTGGAACCCTATACGATTAGGATAAATAGAATATTTTTGAGTTTTATTATCTTTTAGAGTGAAATATGATTTTGTGGTATGAATTAGTTAATGGATGGAACTCTACTTGTAAAGTATTATTTATTACCTTAATATTTATGGAAAGTATATTAATGAAATAAAAGTTTTATCCTAATACATTTTGTTTTGATGAACTGATGATATTTTAAATCATCATCCCAGATTTATGGCTTTAACGCCCTCAATTTTCCATTTATTATTCACTTGTTTATGATTTATGACCTCAATCACTCCCTATAAATATTTACATATTTCCTCCAATTATGTGTCTCTAACTGACACCAGTTTTCTCCTATTCAAAATCATAATTTTGTGGTGACTTTTTAGTTTCCATTTCCCTCTTATTAAGTCAATATTTTATTAACCCTATTTCTGATGATTCTTTTCCACAAAGGTATTTTCTATTATTAACTTTTTATTTCCAATGAACATTTTCAAATTGTGAGGTCACAATTTATTGTATTTGGGGATAATGTAACACCCCATGATTTAATATTATGTTATCTCTTTAAATTAATTTAATATATTATCTTTCACACAGAACCGACATGGCCTGTGTTATACGCAAGAATTAGTTTCTGCGAAACAACACATTAGGCTTATAATTATTTAAATAATATATTTATTTATCAATTAAATATTGTTTTATGAATAGTAATAAATAAATTTTAAATTTTATTTATTATTTTTTCACATAAATAAAACATATTTATAATGAAATTTATATGTTTCATTAAAATAGTTGTTAAAAAACAATTTTCTTAAAAGAACTACTTTTTTAGGTCCTTCTATGATCAATAATAAAATTATTTTATATAGTCATAAAATTTTAATTTGGTAAAATAAACTTCATTTTTTATTTTTAAATATCCAAATTAGATTAGGGTGAATTTTTGGTACTTTTCTAATAACTTTCATATTTTGATGAATAGTAAAAAATACTAAATTTTAACTAAAAACATTTTTAATCAAAATAATTTAGTATTAAATTATACATTTCAGTGGTTTTAAATATAATTACATTATATTTTTATCATTTATTATAATTTAGTTCATTGGATGAAATTTAACCTCTAAATTTTACATGAACACATGTCAATCTTTTGATAGTTTTTACTTCTTAAAAACCAGCTTTTTGGTTTTAACAATGAGAATTAATTTTAAATTAATTTCCATATCTTATGTGTTTTAAATTTTGAAAAATGGATTCAATATTTGGAATCAGGAAGTAAATTTTTTTAAAAATATGTAACTTTTTTTTAGACAATATAAATACTAACTTTAGTAAATGTTTTATATAGCATGGTCAAAGAGTAAATCTCTTAAATAAAGGTAAAAAATAGTATTATAATAATATTAATTTACCATAAAATGTTTCCTAACCCTATTGGTTGAAACATTTCCGACCTCGTTCATCCATGGGTTGATTTTGGGACCCCATGGAGCCACTAGTAAGTGAAAATGACACTTTATAAATATTATTTTAAAGTTACGGAAAATGTAACACAAACATATATCTTTTAGTTAAACAATTTTTATATGGGGTAATATAAATTATATTTTTAACTATAAATATTAATTCAAAATATAAAATGATTTACTACATCATGATATTTTATTTATAATTTTTAGACATTAAATAGATATATTTATTTACTACACAATAATGTTGCATTATTTTCCTTATTAATAAAATATTAATGAAATTGATTTTATAAACATAAAAATAAATGTAAATTTAAAATTTTTATTCAATTAAAGAATTTTCTAGTTGAATATGACATTTTAGTTTTTATTAAATGTATTGTTTGTGAAGTAAGTATGTTTTTATGAATTTAACAAAAAAATAGATACTAAATAGTCTAAACGTTGATATAAATGAGTTATTAAAAAAATACTAATTTACTATTTGATATAATATTCATTAAAATTTAAGATTATGATAAATGACTAATATAATGATAGATATATCATTCATGAACAACATAATTTTATCTTGGATGTTTTTAGAAATTTTATTAATCATATAGTATAAGAATACAAGAAGACATGTGAAGAGTTAAACTATTTAACTAAGGGTTAAATCTAAAAGACTAGGTTAATATAGTGACCTAAACTTTTATAAAACCTATTGGTTAATATTATTTCGACCCATACCCACCTTATACTCAAAATAAATCCTTTTTATCTGTTATAAACTGAAAATGAGTTTATAATAAAATAATATTTCAAGCTTTTCATAAAGTGCCTCTCACCTCTCTTATAAAAGGATACTTACCCTTCTCCAAAATTCACACCTCCAAAGCCATTTGTCTCTGTCAAAACATGATCAAATATATTCCAAACTACCCTTTTTTCAACCTAGAGGCCCTAATTTGATCATAAATTAATCCAATGGAGATCGTTTGTTTGAATCAATAGGAAGAACCTGAAGAAGATGTAATTACTTCATCACCTCATTAAAAGTTATTTTCTTCTTCCACTTTTCATTATTGTTTACATACCAAAATAAAAACTATATTAACTTAAACATATTTAGATGTTATTGTAAATATTTTAAAACAATATTCATTGTTCTGTCGATCCTATGAATGATAAAGTCACCATATGTGCGTACTAACGGCTTACCATCTCCACGTCGTGGTGTAGTTTCTTATTCAACACTTAAATATTTGGATGGGAATAATAAAGAGTATTATTGATGTAAATAATAAATATAACATGTTAATGATTCTATTTATATAATATAACACCCAATTATATACAATTTCACCTAACAATAAAATGATATAGTCGCGCGTGCGTATGTACGGCTTACCATCTCCACGACCTGATGAGATTCATTTCCACGTTCACCATTCAACATTGATTATAAAAATATATTTTTGTAATAGGTATGTAATATATGACATAATAATTCTACAATATATATATATATATATTTATTTATTTATTTACATATATCTCATTCTCTTACTTCTGTTCGATACGATATGAAAACAGAAACAATGTTTATGCATACGTACGGCCTACCATCTTCGTGATTCGTGTTTTCCATTTCATATATCTATATATTATACATATTTATATTATGAATATATATGATACATAAATTATGTTTTATATTCTGTAAGCAATTCAATCATTATATAAGTGATACAATCAAGAATAAAAATTTAAAACATGTAAGACCAAGAAAGCAATTATTTCCCGAAATGTTATGTTAACATCGAAATTATTATTAAATGGGTAGTATAAAGTCATAAATAAATAATTTATCATATCATAAATATTAATATGGTTCTTTTATAATTTAATAATATACTATGGTCACTATACAAGTGGTTAAACATACCCTCTACCAAAAGAATGTACAAGGCAAGGGTTAATTCCTCAATCTCGTTATTATCTGAGATTATTTATGTGTACGTTTTTAATAGGATATATTTATTATCCATTTCTATGTTTCATAAAACTGTTTTCAAAAGGATTATTTTTAAGGGTCTACTTAACTAAAACATCAAGTTAAATGGTTTAAATATTTATTCATATAAATCATTCCCATTAATGTCCATTTTTTTAAAATGGTTTAAAGGATTTATTTATATGGTCATGAATGTTTTAAAATGTTAATTCCATCAAAAAGTTTCAAAGTGGTATGGGATAATTTGATTCAAAAATATCTTTTAAATTTCTTCCTTTCTAAATTGTGTGACTTTTAATTGATTTCAAGGACAAGGATATTTCCCTCAAAGAGTTTTACTGATCATTTTCAACTATGTCAACATCCTTTACTGGATATTATTCATGATTGAGGTTCATTTATTATAATAAAATGTCATGTATTGTATTGAACGAGTGATGATATGTTTTACTATGGATGTGTTATTTTTATAGCATTCATTGTTTATGGATAATTTATTGACATTTTGTATGGCAGTATTGATAAGAATGTTTATGTTATGTTTCGCCCTTTTCATATGAGGAATGCATTGGACATAGTAAGTGACGGGAGGGGCCCGCTATAGCCTCTCGATGCATTGGTAGGTCTCATGAGACTAATTTTTGTCATGGCACAAGGCCTTGAAAAAAAATATTTGTAGTCTTAGCACGAGACCGTGATTATGTGGTTATGATGTCTGACATTATTCATTCCCTCATTATGAAATAAGTAATTACATGTGATTATTCAACTAGTAGAATATCCATGTAAAGGTTTATAAGGTAATGTTTGATTTATTTTTGCTATATTAAGTTCAATTTTATGTTTAAAAGGTTTTTGTTCTTATTACATATCACACCATAAATGTTTATAGATTCTGCTAAATTATTTACCCTTACTGAGCAACTGAGCGCACCCATTTCTTATGTTTTGTTTTCCCAGTATTCTGAGAAGTGTATTATGAAAGATATGTAGAGTTAAGCTAGGGTAATAATGGCGTTCTCAAAGGATTATTTATGTTTTGTTTTATGTTTGAATTTTTAATGTAACGTTCATGTCTGTAACCTATTTTCCAGGACTTCTAAACTGATTGGTTCTTCAGGACATGGTTCCTTGTAATCATGATAATGTATTAAAATAATGAACTTTCTTCTGCATTCAGGGGTCCGGGCATTACATGTAATGTAAGGGAAGACTTCTATTACCACTAAGATATCTCTATTTGCATGAGGCCCACTTGCCTTCAAAAAATAATTGGGTTGAGGTATCAATTATGGGTTTATAAAAACATAATCACTTCAAATCTTGGATGATACTCTTATATTGAATTCCTTGGTCTATTGGGAATGCATGGTTCCTCGAAATAAAAACAAGAAAATTATATTTTGAATTGATTTCCTTATGCCATACTATCACATTCCAATCATTATAGGTTGTTTTGTTGGTCTTGATTAAATACCAATAGCTCTTTCCTGAAGAGGTCCCTCACAATGATCTAATGAAAGTACATTTATCTTAGTCACCTGATAATCCTAACCAAAATGTTAGTACATCACCAATTGGGAAAGGTTAGGATTCCATCACCCCATATATCTAGTCATTTTACTCCAAAACAACACAAAATCCTCCCATGATTGTAAAACCATGAAAAAACTTTGCAATTTAGGGTAGAGACACTTATCAAGGAATCCAAACTCCAAGAATCCAAATATTTGTGGTATTGTGGAAGATAAGGTTTAACTTAACCAAACCTCACCACTAGGGGACACATCAAATATTCTAAGGATTCCTTGAGGGCATGAGAAGGAACCAAAATAACAATGTGGTTACCTTCTTGAACTATGGTGGGAACCTTTATATAAATCTCAAAAAACATTGATAATTAAAATCCTTCCAAATCTACAATTTAGTTCTTTAAAGTAAACCATTAGTGAAGAGATGAGATATGAGATGATGAGAAATAAGGTAGCATAAATGATGGTACATCAACCACCGGAAAAAATTAATTGACATCTGGTTTTGTAAGGGATTCCATGGCTGTGGAAGCCACTGAAAAATAACTAATAGATGAAAAAATTTAATCCTTCAGCCACATGTCCTGTGTTTTTTTGAGTCATCATGCAATCCATTTCCCTTATATGACATTCAATAACTTCATCAAGAAATAAGGTTATAACCTCAAAGGTTATCTCATACCCTTTCAACTAACACATCCAAAAACATAATATATTTTTTCCAAAATATCCCTTTAATTTATAGTAAAAGGTAATATATACTCCAACCTTATAAAATATATCCTTAATAATCCTTAGTCACCCCAAAATCAAATAACTTGATCGTATTATTTGTTTCCAAAAATCGACTTAATATTTATCCTTTATATCATCCATGTAAAAACTATGTTATACTAACAAGTACATCATGTGGAATGGTTGTAGTTTTGGGAGCCTTATCACCCTTCGTTTGTGGGTTTAAGCCATGAGGCCTTGCCGGATGCGATGGATTTCACTTGTTTTGTGAGTTATCCTTCTTATAAAACTAGAAAAAATCTATATATGATGATAATATTCATAATTCTCCATGATCCTATAATGTGGTCCTTAATATGATGATCATTATCGAAAATAAAATTATTCATCAAGTCACTTTTTTAAAACCACTATGGTTTTCTACAAAACTCATTATTTTCCTCAAAATAAAATAATTACCTCAACATTTGAAACATATTCAAGACTATTTTTTCATCTATTATGTATTTTTTATAGTGTATCAACATTCCATTAAATTTCTTTTCTACTTAATTTAGGATATTATTGAAAATAGTTTATAAAAAGCTACTACATAACAATTTATATGTGTAAATATATATATATATATATATATATATATATATATTTCATGACTCAAAAAATCAGGAATTTAAGTACATAATAATTTTTGTTTCTAGGTTTCCAAATACACTAAACTATTATGGTCCTTCTTCATGTATTTTTGTAATGTGCTAAGTATTCATCTAAAATTGTGTAATATCAAGGTACGTTAAGCCTGAGTCACTATAGGTAGTATCAAAGTAAAATTTTGGTTAACCTTTTTAAAATAGGATGTGAAATCATTACTGAGACACTTAGGTATATCTCTAAGGATCCGTATAGGGACGTCTCTAAGGATAAATCTAAGGATGAGTTAAAGTATATAAAATGTCCAAGAATTTTTATAAAGGATTGTGATAGTGATTTCTAAGTAATTACAACCATATCTGAATACTGCAAGTGGATATGGCTCTGGAACAGATGTAAATAGGTGTAATAACCCAAAAAAAATGTATTGGTCTACACTTGATCAGGAACCTTGCATGACAACAGGCCTTACGGGACACCTGGTTTAACGCTCCCCAGGGATATTCTTTAGGAATTCACAAGGCCTTTACGAACCATCATGATGGATTTACGTAGAATATAAACATTAATAACCTAGGATAATCCTAAGGTTTCATATATTATAGAAGTAGTTGTAATGACTTGGACAACCTATAAGTAATTTTTCATGGTTATGTGGTTTTCTATTTTGATAACTATTTCTAACACTATGCTTTCAGGATTTATTCAATTGTGGGGACTTTATGTAACTTAGTTAATATTTATTATTTTATATGTGGAAATTATATTCATTAGGAAAATTTATTTCCTTTGTAAAAATCCCAAGTAGATAATCTAGAATTTGGTATGAGTATTTTTTATACTTCTAATGATAAAGGGATAGAAAATTACGTGTGAAAGGTAAGGGTTGTTATAAAATTATTATTTACAATAAAAATAAGAAGAATTATTAGATTAAGGTTAAGGAGCCCTATTACATGATTCATATTTAATATTACAGGAAATGGAAGTTAAGTAATAATATTATGAAGGCTGAGTAATGGTTTAAGAATAAAGTATATTGTTGAAGTGTATGCCTTTTGGAATTCACAGATTGTGTTATATGAATCATGAAGTATATAAGGATTGATAGTAGATATTTTTTATGATTTTAAATAATGTGTTAAATGATTATGATGACCTATACAATTGATTTAATAGAAAGTTTGCATTAAGGAAAGGTAAGCCTTAACATGTTCCTGTACATGAGAAAATTATATTTTATATGGATAAAGAGACGATGATATGGGTAAAGTAAATTGGATAGTATTTATGACCTAATTATTTATAAAGGATTTTTTGAAAATGGGATCAATATTATCATTGATTTAGATCACAAATATTTTGTATTTCTGGATTATATACAGTAATATTTGGAATAAAGAAGCATGCATTTTTTGAAAAAGTACATATAGTAATTCAGGTCATTACCCTGTTTTAAGAGAGTAATTGGTGAAGTTATTCAGATTTTTGGTATGTGACAGATAAAATCCACTTTAAGATATATGGGGTATCACTGTTAAGATAATTTTAAATATAGATAATATCTTTCTAATGTTCTGTACTTTTATCTTTAGGAAGGGTTATAAGGTAAAACGTTTATAGAATGGTTTATGTTAATCTTCAAATGAGGTATTAAATATTAAATTATAATCTTTATATATGAGGATTTATGAATATTGGATTACTTTTGATAACCTTTTTTGGGATTAAGATAAATATAATGACCTATCATTCTATTTATGGATCTAATGATCTATTAATGCTTTAGGAATGAAAAATTCACCTCAATTTATTTGAATGAGAGATGTTGTGGAAATTTATCAAGGAACAAAAAAGGTTTAGGTTTTCCTCAAATAATGTAAGAATATATTTTCATGAAAATTATTGAACATTAGTAAAAAGGTTCTTGAATTAAAATATTTGTTGTCTTATCATCATTTTTTATGATATCAATGACATTTTTCGAGCCTCTTTGGGTGATGGATTTTTTATCATTAAATGTATCCTAACCGAGTTCTCAATCACTCTCTATCAAAACTTGATATTTAAATTATAGTTCCATATCCATGTTTTCACTTTCTACCTATTTTCTACAATATGGAAACTTAGTTCAGAGTTACATTGGGTAACAATTATGTTTCCAAAAATACTTTTTTTAAAAATGTTTTATTATAAATTTTTATGATGCAGGTTTCTATGAAAGTAAATAATAGGTATTAAACCTTTGATAACCCAAATGGTTTTTTTGTGAAATTAATTTCAAGGGGATATAATTTAATACCCCGAGATTTTGTGAAATATATATATTTTGAATTAATTTAATATTTTTCATATTTTTCATTTCTTATAAAACTGAATATAGATTTTTTTTAAATGAAAGCAATAAGTTTGTATTGAATTATATAATACACTATGTTAATAATTATTTATATGCTACACCATGTTATTCTTTTCTACATGAAACACCAACTTAGCTTGTGTTACATGCAATACTAAGTTTATATGAAACAACATTATATTATTATAATTATTTAAAGGAGATAGTTCTAACAAGGTCATTAAAAAAACTAATATGAATAGTAATAAATAATTTTTTAAATATAAATAATAAATATTTTATTCAAATAAATCATATTTATAATAAAACATATTATTTTTTGTAAAGTCTTTAAATGTTTGAAATGTTATTTTCTCAAATGAACTGCTTTTTTATCCTTCTATAAACAATAATAAAATTAATTTTAGAAACTTTTAAAATTTTAATTTTATAAAATTAAATTCATTTTTGAATTCATAATGTCAAAATTATATTGTGGTGAATTTTTGATATTTTTCTGAAAAAAAATCATTTTTTTTATGAATAGTGAAAATTCAGAATTTTAATTAAAATATCCCTTTTCATATAATTTATTTATATAGATAAATTATATTTTATTTAGTTTTTAATGTATAATTTTTTCAATTATAAATAAATAAATACAACTTATGTCATTTTATTCGATTAAAATTTTAAATTATATATAGAACATTTCAAAATTGTGAAATTTTCTCCTTAAGAACCTGATACCTCGCAGTGTCTATGGGATTATTTTTAAATTAATTTTATCCATTTATGTTAATTTAATTTGGAAAAAATAGATATATATATATATATATATATATTATGAATTAGTATGAAGTTTGTGTTCAAATAAGATCAACTTAATTTTTCGACTGAATGTATTAGTGAAAGTAATTAAAATTAATTATAGTGATTAAGGTTAAAAGAAGCATACTTAATGAATAAAAATAGAATATAAGATGTAAAAATGACCCAACACCAGCACCCATTGGATGGAAATATTTTGACCCAAACAACCTTTGGTCCTATTTTTATGAGTTATTATGACACTATTCCATGAAATTTACCTATATAATAAGTTTCGTAAAGAAAAGTACAAAAAAGGGAACCTTCCATGACTTTAACACTTATAATGATTTAGAGAGAGGAATAAGCTACATAGGTTTGGTTATAAATATTATTTTATAAGATAAAGAATTTTTTCATTAAAATTTATATTAAATTTTTAGAGATTATAGGATTACATTAAATTCTTCAGAAATTACAAAACATGGATTATTTAGATAATAACTAAATAATGTAAATGATATTTTTTTAAATTATTTGAAATTAATAAAAAACTATTTTCTTCCAAGTAATTTTTAATTATTAATCAACATCAAATATATTCAATTAATGGTCCAATTTTTTTAATGAATGTATTAACCCATAAATATTCAAAACTTTGTTAGCACTATTCTGATTGAAGTAGTTTTTTTGCGCATTAGATGTTCTTGTTTTAAAATTAATTTAAAACACATGTGAGATTTTTTTTTAATTATATATCATATTTTTAATTAATTTCGTCTATATTATCTAATAAATCTATTTTTAATTTGTTCTTAATGGTAAATTTACTTTGGTTAGAAAACTATTTACTTTAATAAAAATCTCAAATGAAAAAAGTGGGGAAACATTGAATATTAAGAAGAAAATTATAAAAAATAACTTATTTTTGTGTGGTGTAGTTTTGGTTCAAACTTATATCCCATTTATTATATTATCTTTCTAATTTTTAATCACATGGGGTAAGGGGGACCTCCCAATTGTGTTTATGTTTTTATATTTACAACAATGCCACTCCCCATCTATTATAAAAAGATATTCACCCTTACCATTTCATCACACCTATAAATCACTTTTTTACATAAAAAACTACCCATATAAGCTACCAAAATCTCCCTATCACTGTAGATTCATCCCTTTAGGATGAAATCCAAACTGGGAATCCATCTGGTGAAAACCAACAGTTGTTACCTGAAAAAGAGGTAACATTTTTTAACGTCCATTTATGTTTTATTCATATATACACCCATTGAATTAATATTACTTTATTATTATATAAAAACATAAGTATCCTAATTATACTCATATGTTTTTATGTTAAGTCTATTACAAAAACTTACACACACATCCATCAAATGGGTAACAGAATTTCCATTGTTGTATGGAAAACTACAGCTTCACAAAATGATGTCATTCTATTTTACTTTACCACCTCTCAAGGCTGATAATTATTATGTAGTTAATTATTTTATATTATATATATGATATATATTATGTATTTATTCTTATATAATTATTATATAAGGAAAACCTTCAAGATTTCAATTTTGTGTAAATACAATAACTTTTTTGGGGGTGTGTGGACAATCACACTAGTAGAGAAAATGTTATTTACGTCGGTTATTTTTAATTTTTTACGTCGGGTTTTAGCCGACGTTAATACGTACGATGTTATAAATAATTTTTTTTATGTTGGTTATTTAAAAACCGACGTAACAAACATAACATCGTGGTGTTTATCATGTCGGTTAATTAATAACCGACCTGAAAAATCCCGGTGGTGGGGTTTATAACGTCGGTTATTATATAACCGTCGTGATAAACCGGGGGGGCTTTATCATGTCGGTTATACAATAACTGATGTCATAAACACACGCGGGGGAGTTTATCACATTGGTTATTTAATAACCGATGTGATAAACTCTTGGGATATGGTTTATCACGTCGGTTATTAAATTACCGACGTGCTAAACCAGTCCCGGGAGGGGTTTATCATGTCGGTTAATCGATAACTAACGTGATAAAGCATTTCCCATGTCCTTTATCATGTCTGTTATTACATAACCGACGTGATAAACCATTCCACAGGGGTTTATCACATCCGTTATGAAAAAACCGACATGATAAACGCTTCTCGATTTCTTTATCACGTCGGTTATAAAATAACCGACGTGAAAGACAAAAAAAAATTTAAAAAACCACTGCAGTCCTATGCTCTCCCCCAAAATCAACCAGAAACCAAATCAATAATTCATACCACAAAAACAGAAGGAGATCAAAACATGAACTAAAGAAAATTTAAGCATTTACATTGATAACATGTAAAACTTACCCCACTTGATAGCCCCCACCCTCATGTATACCCCCTGTACAGACCTCCCCCACACCATTGGAGCTCCCACCACACCCCTAGACTTCCCCTCGACCCCTTGGACATCCCCAAACACCCCTCGACAACCCCCCCCCCCTCCTGAACAGCACCCCATCACCCCACTTGAAATCCCCCAACACACCCCTGGACTGCCCCCTGACCCCCTAGACAGCCCTAAACACCCCTCGACAACCCCCACCCTCCTGAACAGCACCCCCTAACCACCTTACCCCACTTAACAGCCCCCACCACACCCCTAGACTGCCCCCTGAACCCATGGCCTACTCCAAACACCCCGGGACAACCCCCCCCCCCCCCCACCCCCCCACCCTCATGTATACCCCCCATACCCTTGAAAGCCCTCCCCCACCCCATTGGAGCCCCCACCACACCCCTGGACTTCCCCCCCCCCCTACTGAACAGCACCCTGTCACCCCACTTGACAGCCCCCACCCCATTGGAGCCCCTACCACACCCCTGGACTACCCCCAACCCCCTGGATATCCCCAAACACCCCTCTACAACCCCCCACCCTCATGAACAGCACCCCCTCACCCCACTTGATAGCCCCCACCACACCCCTGGACTGCCCCCTGACCCCCTGGACAGCTCTAAACACCCCGGGACAACCCCCCCCCCCCCCCACACACACACCCTGGACAACCCTCTCCCACCCAATTAGAGCTCCCACCACACCCCTGGACTTCCCCCCAACCCTCTGGACAGCCCCAAACATCCCTCTACAACACCCCCCCCCCCCCACCCGCATGTATACCCCCCCCCCCCACCCCACCGGACAGCCCTCCCAGACCCCTGGACACCCCCAACCCCACTGAACACCCCCCACACCCTTGAAACCCCTCCCCCCCAGACCAGAATCCTTACCAGAAAACCCATCATAAGTAGACCAAAACAAGAAGTATAGCAAAATTAAACATTCACATATATAACATTCAAAATTTACACTGTCAACTTCAAAAAAATATAAGTCCAACCTAAATAACTACCAAATACACAATTAAAATGACAATATTCAAAATTATATTTTACCTTACAAACAACTAAAATTTAATCAAACCTGTAAAATAATTTGACCACTCCACTTGTAAGTGATTGATGTCTTCAGCATTATAGGGTTGAGGGTCATCAAAATGATACAAATGAAAAGTATAGTAGTTAATGTGTATAATGAGTAAATCAAATTGAAATATTTTGGCAATGTTTAAGAGGAAATCTTACCAGGTCAAAATTCACAACTGTCCCAGTTGTTATTATTTCATACATAAATCTTAACATATAATATCCTCATTCGATGGCACCTTGTTGTTCATGAAATTTCTGTTTGAATGAGTGTAAATTCAATATATTATTTTAATGTATTAAATCAAAAAGTACAAATTATAAATGGATATTTACCTTCGCATTTACATATTTGAGCTTTTCGTTCCTTTTCTTTGTGTTTTTTCAAAAGTAGACCCATGCCCTGTTAGAAAATAATACTAATGGGGTAAATTTAAAATTCATTCTAATATATAAAACTATTGAAAAATTGAAACATAGTTTTCCAATATATTCTTAAAACATTCCCGCATATCCTCATCGAAAGAGCATATCCAATAAAGTGCTTTCTGCCTTGGGTAAAAAACCGCAAACATCCCATGATCACTGATAAAAGGAAATTTAATGTTAGTGGTTTTTATGTTAAAATATAATTAACTATTTTAGAGAGATGTGTTTCTTACCTCTCACAAAAAGGCATCATCCAACATTGTGTGACTATATTCTTTTCAATACTTTCATCAATATAAATCATTCTTTGTTCCTCATCCAACGCACATGCTTCAGGGGAAATCAATTGTGGGTCCATGAATCCATATACATATGTCAGCTCATTCATCTCACAATACCTAATACAAAACAGACATAAGTATTCATTTTTAATAAGTATAACGCAGGGAAAAGGTGTCAAGACTTACATAGAAAAACAATTCACCACGTTGATGGCCAACTTATCTCCAGTAACAAGCTCCATGATATCAGTTTTCATAATCCCTACATTTATTTCAGGTACACAAACATGAGATTCCATTGGAAACTCATAATGAACCGCCAATAAATTTTAATATCTTGACAATCTGTCAAGACTACTAGAATCTGTATCTGATGTCATAGCTATTTGTATTTCTTGTTGTCTATACAACATTTCTTTACCATTGAAGTATTCCTGTAAAAATAAATTGAAAAATATATTAGTTTTCAAATTATAAAACAAATTTAATAAAAAAATATAACATTCATACCTCTATGGTAATGAGTCGAAGAATTCTGGATGGACAAATTAAAAAATGGCTAATACTATGTCCAACTGTCGCCACCTCATCTGCAGGTAATGGTACATGACCTGATCTATCTTTAATATCCTATACAGTGACCCTCTGATTCTCTACCTCTAATTGTTGATGATGAACTATATCTCCTGTACAATATACCAACCCATATGCTACTGTATGCTATTGAGAATCATCAACATACAACTCACAATAAGTAGGAAGTTGTGGCGGAGGAGTAGGATAAAAAATGGGGTCAGCAGGCTGAGGTGGGGGAGTGGGAGCTACTGGCAAAGGTGGATGATAAATAATGGGGTCTATAGGGAGAGGTGGAGGAGTGGGAGCTGCTGTCTGAAATTCTCTTTGCATGTTTGCAAACATAGACTGCATCGATGCTCTAATCTTGTCCTCCATCGTCGCATTAATATTATGAACTTCAGCCTCCAAGGATTCAATTTTGTTTCTATAAACCCCCTCAACATTTGAAGTTGAAGAACGTGGAAACACTTTTCTTACCGATACACCTGCCAGATATCCTCTTACATGACATGGATGTTTGGGCCTTCCCAATGCTACAGATAAAATATATTCCCTCCCAATAGCTATAAATTTCCCCTGTGAACTCTGCTCTTCAAGAGAGTCCTGTATTAATTAATTGAACATTTTTGTAATGATTGAAATTATATGAAGAAAATGGTTAACTTAAATAAATAAAATATATATCTTACAATCCTCTCAGCTACGATTCTTGATTCATCCAAAAGATATTTTCCTTTTTTCCCCTTCCGAGCTCTCTTCCATTTTTCATGTCTAGATGGAGGGGATGGAGGGGTCACCTCTCCTAAGTTTGAAGACTCATCTCTTAGTTGTTGGAATTTTTCTGCCATCATTTTTTCTTCCAATAATGCATACCCTCCCCAATATAAACTATGAGGGTATACATTTTTAGATTGGATCTTCTGATGAGCATTCCTTGTTTTCTGTAAACTAAGAATAAGAAATCATTAACAAAATGTTAATAAGATAATTTATATAAGAAATCTTATAAAAGTTTACACTCCCCTTACCAAAAATGACTCTTTTCTTCTACCTTCAAAAAACTGTCTCCATATGTCTTCATCTATAAAAGGATATATACGACATTGATTGTCATGACTCCTATGACCATAAATGAAAACAGATGAGAGGGTTGATTTGAAATCCCTCCATCTCCTGGAAGCCAACGATAAGCATTTCTTCCAGACTCCACCAGTGTTAGGAATATCAAATTTCATCTGATAAAGAAGAGGTTAAACATATTATATATACTAGAAACATTTAAAGAATATTAAAACAATAGCAAATGATCTTACCAAAATCGTCTCCCATAACTGAGAGATTATCAATTTATCCACACTTCTCCAGTCATCATACAGAATTAATACTTTGCTCCTATCCTGAGTTGCTACAAAACTCTTAAAATCTTTTGCATTTGGACGTCTAGGAATATCATCATCATCAAACTCAACGACTATCCTCTGATCCTGCGTATGGGCAACTGATAATTTTGGTAAACATGTGCACCCACGTTTACCAACCTTTGAACTCTTTGTTGTAATAAGAGCATGTTAATGTTCCTCCCCAGAGGTATGACCAATATGTTCATCTCCAGAATCATGTGGTTGATCAACTGAATGATCTGTCATTGTCCTTCAAATCAAAAAAACAAATTTTAGTTCAAAAATATACAAATTCAAATATTTTAATACTACTATAATCAGAAAATAGAAAAGTGTACTAAGGTACGTAATAGTAAACATTGGTAATATGGTAAGCATGTTAAACAATGGTAAATATGGTCAAGATGGTCAAGATGGTAAACATGGTGAACATGGTAAACCTGGTAAACATGGTAAAGTAATTTTCACTGAACAAAAATAATAGATATATAATTCATGTAATGGTAAACATGATAAAGTAAACTAAAAAAACTTAAAACAAAAAAAAACTTATACTTATTTTGTTTTAAACATGTTTTAATAAATAAAAAACATATAACATCTAACATTTATGAAAAAAATAAATGTAAACAGGAAATAAACATATGTTTCCTGTAATTTCAGGAATGTACAAATGGATTTTTTTCCCAAATTCCTTCGTCGTGATCGTTCCTTATCGAATAAACCATCTCTTCAACATGCTCATCATTATGTTCAGTTAATCTTTCCATAGAAGTAGGGATCTCACATAAATCATCATATTAATCAACTTCATCCTCACCAACATATTGTTTTTCCCTTGTAAAACAACATCCCACTGCATATCTGATTGATCTACTACATAGAAAATTTGTTTTTCATGTGTTTCCATTATAAAAGAATCAGATGTGTCTTCCAATCTATTTAGATTAACAAGTGTTATTCCAAATTCATCGTTTCTGACACTGTTTTTACTGATAAACCATTTACAATTGAAAACAGGAACTTTAATTTTAAAGTGATCAACCTCCCATAGGTCTTCAATCACTCCATAATATGCACTTGATGCAGAAATTGGGTTTTGGACCTTAGCACTCGAAAAATGCATTGCTTCTGCAAACACCAATACACCACTATTTTGAACTGTGCTTTTGTTGTCCTGATCTTTCGTATGAAATGTATATCTATTAAGGTCATAATCGGACCATGTTACACATTTAAACATGGACCACCCACTATCCATTTTAATGTCTCTGATACATATGATCTACCAAGCAAAGTCTTTTTAATCCATGACAAAAAAAATTTGTTGTGCTCATTCAAAATCCACATTTCTTTCTTCTTTGGATTACATTGTTTCAACTCATTAATATGCAATGTGATATACGGTTGAGCATCAGCTATGTTATTGAAGATGTATGATTCTAACATCTTCATCTGTTCAGCTGGCAATGAGTTGACTTTCAAGCCACAAATCCCCTTTCCCTCATTATTAACTCGTTCATGGAGAGATGGAGGAAAACCTATGTGTTGTGTCGTAGCCAAGTAGCTCGTTCAAAACTATGATTGTAACAGCCCAAGATTTTATAAAAAAATATTCTCTTTAATTTTATTAATGTCTTGTGTTGTACGCTACACCAAAAGTAGCTTGCACAACACGCATCCTTGACTTTCCTTGCATTACACGCAATCGCGACATTCCTCGATAGCGTGTGTAATACACAATACCGAGTTTCACTAAACAACGATATGCTATTAAAATATTATTAAAACTAGCCGTTATGAATAGTAATAACCACTTTTTGAAATTTTATAAATTTTATTTTTCAAAATGGACTTCATTTTTGGACTCAGAATATCGAAATTAGCCTAGGGTGAAATTTTGGTATTTTTCTGAAAACTTTCAATTTTTGATGAATAGTGAAACCACTAAGTGGTAGGTGAAAAACTGAATTTTGCATAAAACATAATTTTACCGCTTCTGTGAATGAAATTTCAAAAATCCGAGAGACACGGTTGATGCCAGTAAGTAAAATGTGGTTCAATGAGATGAAAATAATTTTTGGTGAATAGTAAGTTTTTACTTTTTTTTACCGCGGTTAATAGTAAATAGGGTAACTAAGGGTAAATATGATATTAATATTACCCTAAAACAGGTCCTAATTCTATTGGAAAAGTGTAATTCGACCAAAAACAAACTTAGGAATAAAATATGACCATTTAGGCCCACTTGGATTAGATTAGGACATTTATTATTAATTTATTTAAAGAAGGGTTAAAATAGTTAAAATCAATGTTTAATAAGTAAATCATTTTTAATATGGGGTTATACATAAGATAAATTCTATTGTAAATATTCATTAGAAATCTAAAAAGATTTACTACATGATGGTATTTTATTTGTAATTTTTAGACATCAAATAATTTAATTTATTTATGACACAATGATGATGCAGTAATTATCTTATTAATGAAATATTGACATAATTGATGTTATAAACACCAAAATAAATATAATTTGAGACTTTTTATGAATTCCACTAATTTTCAAGGTTACTATGATATATTAGTGTCGATTTAATCAACTTGGTTCGAACATATAATTCTGTTATGACTTTCACAAAAATCATATATCAAATAGTGTCAAAATTGACACAAAATAGTTTTTAAATCAAATATTATATTATTAATTGTTATTTTATTCCTAAAATTCTAAGGTTCGGCCAAATGACATAGATAAGGATATATTTTTTAATAATAAACAATTTGGGGTTCGTTTGGCATGTTATAGTAAGTGTATTAACCATATAGTGAAAGAAAACAAAAAGACACGGTAAAAGTTAAATTATTTAACTTAGAGTTAAATCTAATTGATAAGGTTAAAATAATAACCTAAACTTGTCTAAATCCTATTGGTCGATAGGATTTCGACTCATCCTCACTTTATTTTCGAAATAAGACCCTTTGGAACCATTATAAACCGATTTTGACTTTAATATAAAATAATATTTTGAGATATTCCTAAGGTGCCCCTCTCCTCCCTTATAAAAGGACACCTCCTCCCCCTCCTCCTCACACCAATTTGAGCACTCAAGCTCGGCCAACCCCTGCCAAAATCTCTTCTCCACTTCCCTAGAAACATCCTAGAGGTTCTGGTCTTCCTCAAAGACCAATTTTAGTTCCCTAAGAGGAGGTCTCCAAAAGGCGCTTCAAAGAAGAGGTAATTACCGTTACCAATTCTTTCATCTTTATTTCTTCTTCCACTTCTTCTTCTTAGGTTGTTTCATTATGAAGTAATAACATCAGTATCACTCATATACTGATATGTTATTATAAGTATGAAACAACCCTATTTCACCATCTATCTCTCCTACGGAAAAAGAAATCACTGCGCGTGCGTACGTACGGAATACCGTCTCCACGCCGTGGTGTAATCTATTTTCCACCACCACCTTACATGGATGGGTATAATGGTGTAAAGAATAACTATACATAGTTATTACAACATCATATTGATTCTGATATATTTTATTATCCACTCCAATTCAATTAAATATTTATAGAAATGATATCATCGCTCGTGCGTACATACGGACTACCGTCTCCACGACGCGATGAGATTCATTCTCCATGTTAACCATTTAAGAATGATTATAATGTATATATATGAAATAATAATGAAATATATGACATTATAAAGCTACTGGATTTATGTATATATATACATATGTATGTCATCTACTTACTTCCATTTCAAGACAATAAGGAAAGGAAAACAGCGTTCATGCGTACGTACGGACTACCGTCTCCATGAACGGTGTTTTTCATTTTATTTATCTACCTATTATATATATATATATATATACTGAATATATATGATATATAAATCATATTTTATATTCTGGAAGTGAGTAAATCATGATATAAGTAATAATGATGTCAAGAACAACAAGTCAAAACACCTACGATAAATGAAACGATTTTACCCAAAACGCTTCTTTAACATGGAATTTACAAAAGAACGGGTAATATAATGTCATAAGTGAACCATATATGATATCATAACAATGAATATGATTCTTTAATAAGTCAATAACATGATTTAAATCATTATACATGAGGTTCGGACACTTACAAAGCAAGTCGGACCTAAGGTAAGGGAAATATCACAATCTCATTTTTATCCGAGATTGTTTATTCGTAAGTATTTACTGGGGTGTATTTTATCATCCACATCCATGTTTCATCAAAATGTAATATTATTTCCATCCACCTAAAATTGTTTAAAACCATTTTTACCCTTCGGTGAGTTTTTAGAAATATGTATGAAAGGAATCTTTTGTCGTACGAGGTACTTTTTGACTTTTCCGACAAAAGTACGAAGAATGTTTTTTTTAACTTATACGGCACGAACGGATTTCTACTGTTTTATAAAGCCTTATTTTCATGAAGCTTCCTCTAAAAGATTTCATTACTATTTTCAATAAAATCTATTTCTTTTAAAATTGCATGATGTTTTGTGAAAAGAAATTGATTTTGAAGAAGAAAGGATATTTTCCTCAAGAATTCAATTCAAGTGTTTTATCAAAATTATTTTCCATCTAAGATAATAAAGGGTTATGTTTCTATCCATATTTTTACATTGATTTGACTATGTTGTGATGGAATTATGTTTATGAATTCCTTTATCTTATATGAATTGATTTATGATGTCATGATGTTTCAAGAATCCCATTTTTGTTACATGTGTTATGCGATGATGTATGTTTTATGATTATGTGGCACACATAAGAAAGGATTCATTATAAGATGGGTGGGACCTATATCTCCCTACAATGCATTGGGTAAAGATTTTATATCTCATGAGATAGACATGGCTGGAATGGTAGGTTATACCGGTTTAGTGAAACAGGACTGAAACGAGGGTTACTCGATTCAGAAAGGGACTTTATCCACTAAGATAGTCTTGGCAATGAGTCTTGACTAACAAGAAATGATTCTCTATGATTATGTGTGTATGTCACAAAGTTTCATGTTTTAAGTTATTATTATTGGGATTTCATTTTCACTTCTATGATTTATCCCATGTTATGATATTATGAGCTCTTTTGCAGGTTAAGATTTCCAAAAGTTATGTTCTTATGGATATGATATGATTGATTTTTCTTTTGTTTACCCTTACATAGCATTTGAGCTCACCCTTTTATGTTTTCTTTTCCCCAGGATATAAAGAAAGGTTTTAGGTATAAAAAATGAAGATCTTTATGGGAGATGTTGAAGATCTTCCACCACGATTAGAAGATTACATTCCGAGTTTCCAAAGACACTAAACTATTACGATCCTTGTGTGTGTGTTTTTGTTATGTACTAAGTATTCCGCAAAAGTAATGTAATGTCCATGTACGTCAGGCTTCGGGTCTCTACAGTTGGTATCAGAGGAAAGGTTTAGTCAACCTTTGGAAACTAGGATGCGAAAACGTTAGTGAGATCCCTAGATATATTTCTAAGGTATGTCTAGGGATGTCCCTAAGGTTAAGTATACGTATAGGTTATAGTACTAGAACTACGCTAACGATCATAGAATTAAACCTATGATGTTAGATGTTCAAGGTACTCCCCCTTTATTATGTTGTTTTCCCTAGCATGATTTTTGCCTCTCACACTATTCTTTTGGGGTTTTAGACGATGGCTGGAACCCGAAGGAACCGTGTTAATGCGGAATGTGATGGGCAATGCAATGATTGTCCCCCTGAGCAACCAAACGATATAGGAGATGGAATGAAAAATCTTGTAGCCATGCTCACACAACTTTCTCAAGCTATGAATCATGCAGGACTTCCAAACGAGCAAAGTAAGGAGCAACATTCTGTTGAATCCTTCATGAGGCAGCGTCCACCTTCTTTCAGTGGTTCTACTGATCCATTAGTTGCTGAACAATGGATTAGTACTACTGAAAAGATATTTTCAGTTCTTCAATGTTCTGAACATGATAAAGTCATCCTAGCAGTGTATCGTTTGGAAGGAGATGCTGATCAATGGTGGAATCTTATTAAGAATACAAGGCAAAGGGATGAAATTGAGTCTATGGAATGGGACGAGTTCAAGAACTTATTTTTCAATAAGTACTTCCCTCGTATTCTTCGAACAAAGATGGAGAAAGAGTTTCTTGAACTGAAGCAAAGGGACGATGAATCTGTTGGTACCTATGAAGAAAATTTTACAAGACTTGCAAGGTATGCTTCTGGAATTATCATCCAACCTGAAAGTAAAGTTGATCGATTTTTCAGTGGCTTAAAACCAAGTCTTCGAAGGGCATTAGCTATAAGAGACTTCAGTAGCTATGAAGAAATTGTGCGTTGTGCTATCAAGGTAGAAATGGAAGTTGGTGTTACATATCCATCTCATGGTTTTGACAAGAAACAAAAGATGGAGTTCCAGGAGAAATCTCGGAATAATGGTGAAAAGAAGATGAATGTTTCCTTATGCACAAAGTGTGGAAAGAAGCATGGTGGAGATTGTCTTAAAGGGACTAGAAAATGTTTTAAGTGTGGAAAAGAAGGTCATCGAGCAGCTGAGTGTCGAAGTAATGGAAAAAGGGTTTCTAATGATGTGAATAAAGCAAACACTGCAGAGAACGCACCGCCAACACTTCAATGCTTCAAGTGCAATGAAATGGGGCATTATGCTAATAAATGCCCTAATCCAAGGGTTAGTGATGATCGACATGAGCAACCGCTTAAGGCAAAGGATAAAGGGAAGTCACATGCGATCACTATTGGCGATGTTGAATATGACAACGATGTGGTGGAATGATTAAGTGTTTATGTAATGGGATTCCAAAATAATGTTGTATCATGGAGTATTGGAATATTTATGTATTGGTCTAATGTGGTATTCAAAGTGATTGAGATATTATGCGCATAATGAAGGGAAAACGAGAAAATGAAATGTTTAACAGTATTCATGAGCTCATGATTGATATAAGGACTAAGTTTGAGTATATAGAATTTTGAGGATTTTTGTATGTGAAAAGTGTTAACTTTTAACTGCATTCATGTTTTCACTAAGGTATTCAAGAGAATACACGATTAAGGACTTTGAATGTTTGGATATATGGGGATCGACGATGGTGTTAAATCTCTGGTAATCATTTTCACTATATTATGAGAGTTGAATGCAGTATTATGGATAAGCCTAAAGATTGGAATGGATTATGTTGGACATAAGTTAGTATTGTTTGTTTTTTTTCGATATTATTGATGGGATGTTATATAGTTTTTGAAAAAGGACAACCTGCAGGACGGGCGACAGCCCATCGCTTCGGACAAGGCTATGGGAATCGAACCCACAACCGAAGTGCGACTGGCCTTTATCGCCTACCACTGGCCTACAGGAAGTCCCTGTTTAGTAGAAACTAGTTTTATTATATTAAGTAGTATGATATATGAAGTATAAGTCCATTTTAGGAACCATATATGATTAATCACACTATAGATCGACTTATGCATATAATTTTTGCTAATCTTTTGTTTGAGACAGATGGAATGACCCGTCATTCTATCACATGATCTGCTAACACTTCATTCAACTTCATTTATTTAAGAGATGAAGTGGAAATTGTTCAAGGCACGAACAACAGTGAGATTGTACCAAAATAAAGTAAGTATTTATTCTAATTCAAATTTTCAACTTTAGGTAAATGATCTTGAAAACCAAAAATGTTGTCCTAGTGATCTTATACCTGATGAATAAGATGGTACCTTATATCATCACATATCTATGGATTTGTGATTACTGGCTTTTCCATAGCCATGTTCTCTACCACTCTCCATCAGAACATGATGGTTAGATTTCTCTTCCATATCCATATGTTCACCTATGTGGAAACCCAATGATTAGTTTATTTGGGTAACCGTTACGTTTCATACTTTTGTTTTTAAAGATTGGTTTTGATATTCCTTTTTACGATGTGGGTTTCTATTAAAGAAAATTTCGAATAGTAAACCATTTATAACCCCGACGAATTTCGAGGGCGAAATTCATTTTAAGGGGGGTAGAATGTAACAGCCCAAGATTTTATAAAAAAATATTCTTTTTAATTTTATTAATGTCTTGTGTTGTACGCTACACCAAAAGGAGCTTGCACAACACGCATCCTTGACTTTCCTTGCATTACACGCAATCGCGACCTTCCTCGATAGCGTGTGTAATACGCAATACCGAGTTTCACTAAACAACGATATGCTATTAAAATATTATTAAAACTAGCCGTTATGAATAGTAATAACCACTTTTTGAAATTTTATAAATTTTATTTTTCAAAATGGACTTCATTTTTGGACTCAGAATATCGAAATTAGCCTAGGGTGAAATTTTGGTATTTTTCTGAAAACTTTCAATTTTTGATGAATAGTGAAACCACTAAGTGGTAGGTGAAAAACTGAATTTTGCATAAAACATAATTTTACCGCTTCTGTGAATGGAATTTCAAAAATCCGAGAGACACGGTTGATGTCAGTAAGTAAAATGTGGTTCAATGAGATGAAAATAATTTTTGGTGAATAGTAACTTTTTACTTTTTTTTACCGCGGTTAATAGTAAATAGGGTAACTAAGGGTAAATATGGTATTAATATTACCCTAAAACAGGTCCTAATTCTATTGGAAAAGTGTAATTCGACCAAAAACAAACTTAGGAATAAAATATGACCATTTAGGCCCACTTGGATTAGATTAGGACATTTATTATTAATTTATTTAAAGAAGGGTTAAAATAGTTAAAATCAAAGTTTAATAAGTAAATCATTTTTAATATGGGGTTATACATAAGATAAATTCGATTGTAAATATTCATTAGAAAGCTAAAAATATTTACTACATGATGGTAGTTTATTTGTAATTTTTAGACATCAAATAATTTAATTTATTTATGACACAATGATGATGCAGTAATTATCTTATTAATGAAATATTGACATAATTGATGTTATAAACACAAAAATAAATATAATTTGAGACTTTTTATGAATTACACTAATTTTCTAGGTTACTATGATATATTAGTGTCGATTTAATCAACTTGGTTCGAACATATAATTCTGTTATGACTTTCACAAAAATCATATATCAAATAGTGTCAAAATTGACACAAAATAGTTTTTAAATCAAATATTATATTATTAATTGTTATTTTATTCCTAAAAATATAAGGTTCGGCCAAATGACTTAGATAAGGATATAGTTTTTAATAATAAACAATTTGGGGTTCGTTTGGCATGTTATAGTAAGTGTATTAACCATATAGTGAAAGAAAACAAAAAGACACGGTAAAAGTTAAATTATTTAACTTGGAGTTAAATATAATTGATAAGGTTAAAATAATAACCTAAACTTGTCTAAATCCTATTGGTTGATAGGATTTCGACTCATCCTCACATTATCTTCGAAATAAGACCCTTTGGAACCATTATAAACCGATTTTGACTTTAATATAAAATAATATTTTGAGATATTCCTAAGGTGCCCCTCTCCTCCCTTATAAAAGGACACCTCCTCCCCCTCCTCCTCACACAAATTTGAGCACTCAAGCTCGGCCAACCCCGGCCAAAATCTCTTCTCCACTTCCCTATAAACATCCTAGAGGTTCTGGTCTTCCTCAAAGACCAATTTTAGTTCCCTAAGAGGAGGTCTCCAAAAGGCGCTTCAAAGAAGAGGTAATTACCGTTACCAATTCTTTCATCTTTATTTCTTCTTCCACTTCTTCTTCTTAGGTTGTTTCATTATGAAGTAATAACATCAGTATCACTCATATACTGATATGTCATTATAAGTATGAAACAACCCTATTTCACCATCTATCTCTCCTACGGAAAAAGAAATCACTGCGCGTGCGTACGTACGGAATACCGTCTCCACGCCGTGGTGTAATCTATTTTCCACCACCACCTTACATGGATGGGTATAATGGTGTAAAGAATAACTATACATAGTTATTACAACATCATATTGATTCTGATATATTGTATGATCCACTCCAATTCAATTAAATATTTATAGAAATGATATCATCGCTCGTGCGTACGTACGGACTACCGTCTCCACGACGCGATGAGATTCATTCTCCATGTTAACCATTTAAGAATGATTATAATGTATATATATGAAATAATAATGAAATATATGACATTATAAATCTACTGGATTTATGTATATATATATACATATTTATGTCATCTACTTACTTCCATTTCAAGACAATAAGGAAAGGAAAACAGCGTTCATGCGTACGTACGGACTACCGTCTCCATGAACGGTGTTTTTCATTTTATTTATCTACCTATTATTTATATATATATATACTGAATATATATGATATATAAATCATATTTTATATTCTGGAAGTGAGTAAATCATGATATAAGTAATAATGATGTCAAGAACAACAAGTCAAAACACCTACGATAAATGAAACGATTTTACCCAAAACGCTTCTTTAACATGGAATTTACAAAAGAATGGGTAATATAATGTCATAAGTGAACCATATATGATATCATAACAATGAATATGATTCTGTAATAAGTCAATAACATGATTTAAATCATTATACAGGAGGTTCGGACACTTACAAAGCAAGTCGGACCTAAGGTAAGGGAAATATCACAATCTCATTTTTATCCGAGATTGTTTATTCGTAAGTATTTACTGGGGTGTATTTTATCATCCACATCCATGTTTCATCAAAATGTAATATTATTTACATCCACCTAAAATTGTTTAAAACCATTTTTACCCTTCGGGGAGTTTTTAGTAATATGTATGAAAGGAATCTTTTGTCGTACGAGGTACTTTTTGACTTTTCCGACAAAAGTACGAAGAATGTTTTTTTTAACTTATACGGCACGAACGGATTTCTACTGTTTTATAAAGCCTTAATTTCATGAAGCTTCCTCTAAAAGATTTCATTACTATTTTCAATAAAAGCTATTTCTTTTAAAATTGCATGATGTTTTGTGAAAAGAAATTGATTTTGAAGAAGAAAGGATATTTTCCTCAAGAATTCAATTCAAGTGTTATATCAAAATTATTTTCCATCTAAGATAATAAAGGGTTCTGTTTCTATCCATATTTTTACATTGATTTGACTATGTTGTGATGGAATTATGTTTATGAATTCCTTTATCTTATATGAATTGATTTATGATGTCATGATGTTTCAAGAATCCCATTTTTGTTACATGTGTTATGCGATGATGTATGTTTTATGATTATGTGGCACACATAAGAAAGGATTCATTATAAGATGGGTGGGACCTATATCTCCCTCCAATGCATTGGGTAAAGATTTTATATCTCATGAGATAGACATGGCTGGAATGGTAGGTTATACCGGTTTAGCGAAACAGGACTGAAACGAGGGTTACTCGATTCAGAAAGGGACTTTGTCCACTAAGATAGTCTTGGCAATGAGTCTTGACTAACAAGAAATGATTCTCTATGATTATGTGTGTATGCCACAAAGTTTCATGTTTTAAGTTATTATTATTGGGATTTCATTTTCACTTCTATGATTTATCCCATGTTATGATATTATGAGCTCTTTTGCAGGTTAAGATTTCCAAAAGTTATGTTCTTATGAATATGATATGATTGATTTTTCTTTTGTTTACCCTTACTGAGCATTTGAGCTCACCCTTTTATGTTTTCTTTTCCCCAGGATATAAAGAAAGGTTTTAGGTATAAAAAAGGAAGATCTTTATGGGAGATGTTGAAGATCTTCCACCACGATTAGAAGATTACATTCCGAGTTTCCAAAGACACTAAACTATTACGATCCTTGTGTGTGTGTTTTTGTTATGTACTAAGTATTCCGCAAAAGTAATGTAATGTCCATGTACGTCAAGATACGGGTCTCTACAATGATACCTCCTCATAAATATACTTTTCAATAATAGAGGCTTCATATAGATATGGATTTTTAACATACCCCTTTAATATTTTCATATACCATTCAAAAGGATACATCCAACGAAGATATACAGGTCCACAGAGCATTATTTCTCAAACCAGATGAATCATTAAATGCACCATTATATCAAAAAAATGTTGGAGGAAAATACATTTCCAACCGACAATGTATAAAAATTGCATCCTTTTCCAAAATGTTCAAAGCATTCACATCAATCTCCTTGTTACAAATTGAATTGAAAAAATAACACAACTTCACCATAGTCTTTCTGACATGGATGGGAAATATTCCACGCAATGCAACTGGTAGAATTTGTTGCATCATGACGTGACAATCATGTGATTTCATGCCTATCAACTTCAAGTCCTTCAATGAGACAAAAAAATTTACATTTGAAGAATAAACTTGAGGCACTTTGATATCATGAAGACACTGACATAAGATAATTTTCTCCCTCTTAGATAATGTATGACAAACCGGGGGAAGAAATGTTCATCTTCCTTTAGGAGTGGGAGATAACTCCAAACGTATTCTCATTGATAGTATGACTAATCTTGCATTCAACCCATCTTTAGTCTTTCCTTTAATATCTAACAATGTTTTAATCAAACAATCACATATATTCTTCTCCACATGCATGACATCAATATTATGTTTAACTTCATGATACCTCCAATATGGTAGCTCAAACAATATTGACCTTTTCTTCCAAATATGTCTATCATTACCAGATTTCTGTGTCTTTCCCAATGTCACATCAAGGTTTTTCACCCTCTCAAAATACAGATCTAGGGATAAAGGTTTTGGAGCAGTATCAAATTCTTGTGGGCCATTGAATGCCTTTTTTAGTCTTCTATAAGGGTGATCCATAGGCAAAAACTTTCGATGACACATGTACGTTGTTTTCCTCCTATGATGAAATTGACAATATGACGTCTTTTGTTCACAAATTGGACATGATTTATGCCCTTTAACACTGTATCCAGAAAAATTTCCATACGCTGGGAAGTTATTTTAGTGAATAGAAGCACTGCATGCAGTTGAAAATATTCCATTTTATAAGAATCATACACCCTAATACCATCATCCCATAACAGTTTCAAATCATCAATCAACGGTGACAAGTAAACATCAATATCATTTCTAGGTTTTTTTGGAACAGAGATCATTATACTCAACATGACATATTTTCACTTCATACAAACTTCAGGAGGCAGGTTTTAAATTACCAATAAAATAGGCCATGAACTATGTGTGCTGCTAAGGGTTCGGTATGGATTCATTCCATCTGTGCACAACTCTAATCTGAGATTTCTTATTTCATTTCCAAATATAGAATACTACGCATCAATATTCTTCCATTGTGGACAATCAGCTGGATGACATATTTTTCCATCACATACCCGCTCATCTGCATGCCATATTAACCTTTTTTCATCATGTGAATTAGAAAATAAATGTTTGAAATGATGAATTATAGGAAGATACCAAAATACCTTTGAAGGGAGATTTGTAATCTCTACATTAGCCTGTGATTTCTCTATCACCTTATACCGTGATGTCCAACATTTAGGACACTCTAACATAAATTCATATTCCTTCCTATATATAATGTATTCATTCGGACCAGAATGTATTTTCTTGTATCACAATCCCATCGGGCATAATATTTTCTTGTCCTTGTAATGTGAAACTGGAAGATCGTTATCTTTTGGAAGAATGTATTTCATCAATTGTAGAAGCTCTGTAAAACTTCTGTAACTCCATCCATGTTTCGCCTTCAGGTTAATCAATCTTAACACCGCCAAAAAAACCATAAAATCTGTACAACCATGATATAATGGTTTTTCAGCATCACCATATAGACTCGCAACTGTCGGTTCTATCTCAATTTGTTCTGCTACAATATCGCGAATCATTTCGTCAATTCCATCGGAGTTACCATCTTGGGAATCATCATCATCAGTGAAATTTCGTCCAATCTCACCATTCCAAATTCAAGGGTTGTAACTCAGATTAAAACCATGACATATCAGATGATCTTTTATCTCTCTACTTTTCATCTTCTTCATATTCAAACATTTCAGTCACGGACAGAAAAAAAAATGTCACTACTTGGAACATTTCGTTTAGCAAATTCCAAAAAGGCATCAACACCTTCCTCATATTCGTTGCTCATTCGATGTGTTGTAATCCAACTTCGACTCATTATTACCTATAACAAATATCAAAAATGTATATATTTTTAAAAGAAGAAAAATATAAGTTTATATGAAAAAAATCATAATTTGAATGTAAAACAATATTGAAATATAAAACAAATCTATGTGTATTTAAAAAAATAGGCTTGAATATTAATATTAAAATAAAATATAGTTAGATATAACAGTTTTAAATTCCATTGAATAAAATAAAACCATGGAGCCTACATGGTTGATAGAAAATTGGAGAGAATGGAGTAAACTTGAGAATCAAATCATATTTAAAATAAAAATTCATATGGAGAAAATCACCCCTCCTCGACACCACTCCCCACCCCTACCCCCTTGGACACCCCCCCTGGACACCCCCCAACCCTCTGGACAACCTCCCACCCCCCCCCCGGACAACCCCCAAAACCTTCTGGACAGGCCCCCACCCCCTTGTACAGCGCCCCCCACACACCCACCCCCTTGGACACCCCCAACCAAATTGACAGCCCCCCACCCCCGGCCAACCCCCAAAACCCTCTGGACAGGCCCCACCCCCTTGGACAGGCCCCCACACCCACCCACCCCCTTGGACACCACCCTAGACACCCCCAACCCTCTGGGCAGCCCCCCAACCCCCTAGACATCCCCCACCCCTCTAGACAACACCCCCACCCCTCCTGGACACCACCCCCACCCCCTACCCCCTTGGACACCCCACTGGACACCCTCCATCCCATTGGACAGCCCCCCCCCCCACCCCTTGAACAACACCCCACCCCTCCAGACAGCACCCCCACCCCTCTTGGACACCACCCCCAACCCCGACCCCCTTGGACACCCCCCTGGACACCCCCCAACCTATGGACAGCCCCCCACCCCCCAGACAACCCCCAAAAGCCTCTAGACAGGCCTCCACCCCCTTGGACAGCCCCCCACACCCACCCACCCCCCCTTGGACACCCCCCCTGGACACCCCCCATCCCTCTAGATAGCCCCCACCCCTGGAAAACCCCCCAAAAAATGGTTTACATATAAAAACTAGGAATTGTGAACAACTAAAAACAAATTAATTTAATATATACTTCAGCATGAAATATATGCAATTAAATATTATTAAATATGGCTACTTAAATGATTTTATGATAATTAAAAATAACCATTGATATTCAACTAGTCAAATGATCATAACTTTTCTCGATAACTAATATCATAATGAGGTAATGGATAATTCTAGAAATCTTAAACATATTTTCGAGGCCTTGGCCAAGGCCTAAAAATACTTGGGTAAGCCCTCAACAGAACCCATTTTTATTTGGAATCAAGAGACATAGAGATGCATCGAAGGGCCATAGAGGTCAACATCCATTACATTATATTCTAATAGATTCTCATATAAAAGAGGATAAACATAAACAGCAACAACACATGAAATATCATTTCCGAATTCGTACATTTAATCAATAACCATTCTATGCAGTAATATAGGTGAATGAGATCATTTGTTGTCAATGACAACAAAAATTACCATCAATGTCGGGCATTCATGAAACAAAAACAATCTAAATAAAAGTAGTTGAGGATTACATGAATATTGCGAGTTGATCTAATAGATCTAGGGATTATAAATAAGATTATTATGGAAAAAAGAGGTAAGAGGGTTCGAAATCGAAGAATCTTACCAAGTTTAAACACCAAAATCGCAAAACATAAATATAGACTATCCGGGAAAAACATAAACGAAATAAATTCGTGGAAGGATTACTTGAGTGATGCGAGTTGAGATGGTAGATCGGAATAGAGTAAATATGATAAACGATGAAGGAAAAACGAGTTTAACATAGCGAGATCGATGAGTTGATTAGGGTTTACCGCAAAGAGAGAGACGATCCACCGGATTGTCGATCTGAATAACGTAAATGACAATCCACGGGGCTTGTTAATTTTTTTAAAGATTTTATAACATTGTTTATTTAATAACCAAAGTTATAAACTTTTTTTTTACATTTGTAACGTCGGTTATTATAATATCAGACGTTATAAATACATCAGATATAGCTTTTTTACGTCGATTATTCTATAACCAATGTAAAAAAGACATCAAAAATCACAGTTTTTTACGTCGGGTATTGTATAACCGATGTAAAAAAAGTTCTTTGGGTTGTTATTTTACTTCAGTTATAAAATAACCGATGTCAAAAAGGCCTCAAAAGCACCGTTTTTAGGTCGGTTATTTTATAACCGATGTAAAAAACCCCCGCACTTTGGTTTTTTACGTCGGTTATTTTATAACCAACATAAAAAACTCGTAGATATCTCATTTTTTACACTGGTTATCAAATAACCGACGTAAAAAAAACCCTGCACTTTTGTTTTTTACGTCGGTTAATTTATAACCGACGTAAAAACCAAACACGCGTGATTTGTAACATCAATTATTAAAATAACCGATGTCAAAAATCTATTCACCGCATTTGTTACATCAGTTATTTTATAACCGAAGTAAAAAACCATGTTTCATAGATTATCACATCGGTTATATATAACCGACGTAAAAAATGGTGACGTAAATAATGTTTTCTGCACTAGTGTCACATCCTCAAGATGATGTGATTCGTTCAAAATTTTCATATAATGTATTAATGATGGCTTCAGTAAATTAATATTATATTTATTAAATAATAATTATACTGTAATTATTATAAATATATATATTTATATATTTATATATTTCATTTACTTTATTACTTTCAATACAGAAATAAAACGGAAACAACGCCATGTGTACATACGGCCTATTGTTACCATGAACGGTGTATTCCATTTCATTTTTATAAAATTTATAGACTCTTATAAATATTTATATACTGAATACATATGATACATATATCATTTTTTCTCTCACAAAATAAGTACATATTTATCTGTATAAAAAGATCAAGAATAAGAAGTCAAAATATATACGATAAACAAAGCAGATATTACCTGAAAAGTAACATTAACACGGAATTATTAATAAATTGGTAATATAAAGTATCAATAAAATCATATTTGTTATTATATATAATATTATGTTTTTTGGTAGATTTATAATAAACTTATATTTATTATACAAAATGGTATAATGTGTATGAATAAATTCAAGACTTAAGGTAAGGGTTTTCACATCTCACTTTTTATATACATGAGATATATTCTATGTTCCCCAATGATTTATTTTGTGTGGTGTATATACTTACCGTGAATTTATTATTTTATAGTTATATATAAATTTATAGTTATTTACCTATCCATTTTATTATCTCTCATTCATGGGTTTGGCGGTTCAAAGGTTACTTAATCGGTAATGTAATTTTCTCTCATGTTGCCTTCTTTGAGACACATGTTATGTCATACACCTATATTCTTCTACGAGTTGTATATAATACTCATTGACAATTTATATTAGGAATATTATGGTTTTAATTATATCATATACATCATTTAATGTTATTCTATCATATTTATTATTATTTAATGTTTCCATAGTGGTGATATTTTTTGTTACAATCTCATCGTTTATCAGGATTGTTTAGGATTATGCTTACATTGATGGAATATTTCTATCCATATCTCAATATATCTCATGAAGTGCCTTATTAATTTATTATTCATGTTAAATAAAAGTAATGTTTCCATTTTTTCTCTCTTTTGTAAATAATATAATTAATAAAAAAAATTTATGAAGATACAACTTTATGTCTCCTTTTTATTGAATCTTTTTTTGAAAGTATGTTCTCTAAAATTGATTAAAAAATGTATTACTATTATCCTATTCTATAATGGAAAAATTTTCTAATGTTATACCTTTTTAAAAAAATGGTTTTAAAATGAATATTCTTGCCATTTTTATATCAATGAACTTTTCCATTCTTTTTAATGTGAAAAAAAATGTTTGCAATGTATAGAATTAACTGCCATCATGATTTTCATTTCCATGAAGCACTATTATATGTTCTCAAAAGGTTATTTTCAAAGAAAATGATTTGAATCGATTAATTCTTTATATATATGTTTTCAAAACCATTTTCTATAAAAATGTTTCCAAAATTATTTAAACCCTTCTTTTTATGGTTTCACTATATTTTGAATGAAAAAGGATTTGAAAATGTTCTCAAGATTTATTTATATGTTTTCATAGTGTTTTCAATGAATTTTTTTTAAAATGTTTTTAATATGTTTTATAGATAATGTTTCATGGAGGGAAATATAATTATTCAAGATATGTTATAAAATAAATTTTAAATATTTCTTTATAAGAAAGGTATTTTTGAAATGGTTTTATGAAAGAGATTTTCCATGAAATGCTAGTTTCCTTAAGAAATGTTCCATGTTATTATTCAAAATCTATATCCATATAAGATGAAATAATTTTTGTATATTATAATTTACTTGTGATATGATCTAATAATTCTATTAATTATCTTTTTTAAATGGTATATGTTTTAATTGACTTATATTTATGACCCCCATTTCTCTTCCAAAGGAAACAAGATTTCGAAACCCGCTAATTTTCACAGGTTATGCTTTGATGAAGTGATTATGAGACCTATCCATTTTCCATAGATAATGATCTGATGACATAATTATGAACCCCATTTTATTTCACGAGTAATGTTATGATGTTTATGAAACCCATACCTTTTTATGTGTCATGAAATAATGAAAGTTTTGTTATCTTGTGGCACATATATGTGTGATTTTATTATACTATGGGAGGGAAATAAATATCCATCCATTGAATTGGGTAATTATTTATATCTCATGATTATGACATGGCTAGAATAAAAAATGAACTCGGTTCAGTTAGATAGGGCTGGAATAAGGAGTGAACTCGATTTAGTATGACACAGATGGAATCAGGAGTGAACTCTATTCAGTATGATAGGGCTTGAACGAGGTGTGAGATCCATTCCTTTTCAGTAATACATAGCCAAAATGGTAATGGAATCTAGTTTTGTAATATAGGCCTAGAATTAGAAGTGAATCGAGTTCAATAATACAAGAATGGAATAGTAATTGAACATGGTTTAGTAATATAGGGCCATAGAAAGCAGTGAACCTAGATCAGTAAAAGACTTTTTTCACTAAAATGGTACAGGGGGTGAACCTTGACTACTAATATGGTTTGTGGACTGATCCCATTCAACTAATTTGGCCTTTTCATTAATCCTTGACTACTGTGGAAATAAATTTATATGTTTATGTGTCTTCTAAAATCACATGTCTTTTGTTTATGTTTTGATCTCATGGATTATGATCCCAATTTCATTATTATTTGTGTCTTATGAACTACCGATATTTATTCAATTATACTTTATTATGATCTTCAATATGTATAATATGATCTTCTAATGTTGAGATCTGGTTCTCATATCATTATGCTCATGTTATTCTTATATATATCCCTTCATTACCATTATTTATCATCTAAGCTCACCCCTTTCATATTTTTCCTTTCCCCAGGTTATGAAAAAAAGGTTTCAAATGGGTGTAATAAAGGGTAACATCTTTAAGGGAGATGTTGAAGATATTTCACCATGTTTGAAGATTATGCTTCTAAGTTTCTAAAAACACTAAACTATTACAGTGCCCAAGAATGTATTTTTGTAATGTACTGAATATTTATATAAAATGATTTAATATCCCTATATGATAAGCTTGAGTCTCTATAACCAAAGTACAAAAATGTTCCCATGTTCCATATATTCACAAGAAAAACTATACTCACAATTTAAATAAAAAATTTCATAAGTGAAGTATCACAACTATCATTCTTTGAAAATCCACTTTAAAATAAAAATAATGTATTGAAATAATTTTCACAAGTGAAGAATTGATACTACAATGCTTTGAAAATAAATTTTAGAAATAAATCCATTATTTATGATTTTAATAAAACACAAAGATCACATAAATTCATTTTATAGAAAAAAACTCATTAAAACAATATATCAAACCAACTGATAATGAATTTTAGATAAATTATTCAAAATTAAGAAATTAAAAAATCAACCAAAAGGATTTCACATGAACACCTAGTATTTCTTGGATATGTAGAAATGTAAAAATATACCTACCTTCAACAAGGCTGATAGTTTCTAAAAAATAAATCCTTTTTTAGAGATTCAAGGATGGAATATTCTAAATCAACAAAACCTATAACCCAACATGGTGACACCCACACAAGATCCTCAGCCCAGATGGTGAGGACTCAGCAAGTGCATCTTAGAGACCTAAGTTCAAAACTAGGGTGGAGACATATTTTCCAGGGACTAGAGCAGTTACTATAGCAGCACTATAGCAGGTTCTGTATCAGACATTGTAGTAGACACTATTCATTACTGTAGCAACTGGAACTATTCATTTGTTTGGGCTTTTGGGCCACCGGTTTGGACCTCGGGTTCTTTAAGGCCTTTATCCCACCCAAGTTCATTGGGTTGGTAAGGATTTTAGGCCACATTAGGGCCTCAGGCCCACCTCAAGGCCTTGGGCCATCTGAAATTGTGCTTAATGATCAGACAGACTCTATAAAGAGACAACTCCAGATGGGGATCGGAGAAGGCACATCCACCATATCAGAATCTAAGAATATTTTTCAGAAAGAGAGGGTATGGAATTGCCATAGAGACCAGCATGTTCTTGCATGGGAATACTGGATGAACAACCATGCGAATGTGGAGATCTGAAATCACGATGAAGAAGTTTGGAGGAGGAGTTCCAAGTATAGTGTATATAATTCATATGCCCTATGGTTCTTGTAGTCTCTAATCCTATGGGCCATGTAAGGGTTCCCATCATCCCTTCAAAGGGGGGTTATCAAAATCAATAAAAAAGGAAGCCGTTTGAGCTATTCAGGCATCATGGTGACTCCCCATTAAAGAATAGTGAATACAATCTAAAGGAACTAGATCTTCATATATTGTTTTTCTCTCATAGAACTCTTCCCAGAGGATAACACAAATCATGCACTAAAATGATTGGGTAATTTTAATGAAATACACCAGGCGTTCTGGTTCACTTCACTGTAAAAAGAAAATTAAATTTACCATTTTTTATTTTAATCATATCTTGAATGAAATCATTTAGAAACTTTCATAAATCAATTGAAATATTTATTTGAGATAAGATATATAATTTCCTAGGAATGATAGATTTTAAAAATCCTTGGTGGGATTATAGTGTCATTATGGATTTGAAGAAATTAAAAAACATGATTTGTTTATACCCCAAGAGAGTGATGTGTAAGGGTAACATGGTTTTATCCTTATGAATATCATATGTGTCACGTAAGGGTATTGTGCTACCCTTTCATAACCCTTTGAAAATTTGATTTACCCTTGCATTACTCCACCATACCCTTACACACCCTTTGGAAACATAGGTTTACCCCTATGTATGGGCTAGGATACCCTTATGTAACCTTTTAAAACTCAAGTCTACATTTATCTAATATATGTTTAACCTTACGTGATCTTTAGAAAAAATAGGTTACCTTTACACAGTTCTTTAGGTACCCTTAAATAGTGAAAAAGAGTTACCCTTATCTATCCTTTAGAAAATCCATATTACCTTTAAATAGTTCATGATTACCACATTGAAATGTTTGGAATGGAATATATAACTTTATGTAACTATGGGAAAACAACCCTTACATTTAAGAAACACATATAAATAGGGTATTACAATTATGCACCCTTAATAAATAGAGGTTTACCCCCCCACACACACAAAACCTATTGAAACAAAACCTTACCCTTACTCAACACATGAAAATGTTGATTTACCCTTTCACAAATCCCAAAAACTGCATATATATAATGGGAGACATGACTTACCTATGTGTAGGATCTATGCCATGCATAAGGGTAAAAATTCAATGGAAAATTATTTGATCTCCTAGTAAAGTAAATGAAAATTTAAATCTAAAGTATTTTTTATTTATTGTAAAAAAATTAGTGTCTTAAAATAATCCCCACAATAAATACATTCTTTCTTTAAAATTGTTTTTTGAACACGCTAATAGAGGATACCATTGCTACAAAAACAAGGATTTTGAAAACAAATATGGTTATCCCCTCTTTAATAACATATTAAATGGATTAAATATATTGTCTTACCAAGAAGTACCTTATATTAGTGATCCATAACCTGAACTTGTTACAAAAAACAAGTAAGTGGTCCTATTGATACCCCTCAGTTGGTAAATTTGCAATATTTCATGAACCAACATCAACTGATACAGAAATCCAACAAATTATCCACCTTTAAATGAAATTGAACTATCTCAAAACATAAAATAAAGCCTCAGAGTAAATATAACCTACTAAATCCTAGATGAAATCTCAAATGAAACGAGATTCATTGAGAGAGACCCAGTCCAACACCTTAGCCTCTAATGAACAACGATGGTAGTTTTCCAAACATCAAAGGTGGATAAAACCTCTATCCAAGATTTACCAAGATAACCACACCCTCCTCATTACACCAAAACAAGCTCATTCCTACCGAATTCTATTTACCTACACTTTCCTGACATCAATAAGATTCACAAGGTCTCACATGTGACACTTTATATTGAATCCCCTTAATCATAGAGTGGGATTGACACAAAACCATAAAACCATTGAAAAAGAGAAAAATATAGGGATTAACCACTCCACAAACATAATATTAAAGCTTTACTAATATAACTATCTCTGTGGATGTAATTAAAAGAGAAAAATTCATCAATAAACTAATGATTACCAAAATTGTATCTTACTTCCCACTATGGACCAATAGTGGTCTAATTACAATGTCCATGGATTCTTTTACCAACATACAAAACAATATACTTATGTATTTTCAAAACCAATAGTTTTATGAGGTTCTTATCAACCATTAAACAAGAATGAAATTTTGAAATAAATATTAGAATTGACCAGCATGCTCAAGTCTCTACCATTAATGCCTCGAATCATGACACAACCTGATAACCCCATTGTACATGAAAAAACTAGGCCAAAGTTCCCAACTAATAATATATCATTCCTAGATAAAATGGAATAAATGAATACCTTTGTAAACACAAGGCACCATTAAATAACAATAAATATAAACCCAAGGTCTCCCCACCATAAAATATTTTATTTCAATGCATATAACTAGTATCCGCTACTTTCTTAAGATGAATCTAATTTCATAGGGAATAACTAGATTTCTCAAAAGTTTAGTGCACAAGAAAAATATAGTCACAAGATAACCATGAATATTTTTCAAAATAATGGGTCCCTAAGGATCAATGTTCCTTTGATTCATAATATCTTGTATTGGCAAAACCCAGCTCAATGTTTTGATGTTTACTCCTCATACTTCATGTGTTTACCCCATATAGAAATCAAATATCTAGATTCACTTATCCAAAAAATTCCATCATAGTATTAGATTAATCTATAAAAAATTATATTTTAGGCTCTATTTGATCTAAATATATCATTAACTTATCTCTGAGGGACTAGTGTCAAACAATTCTCATAGCATGTGAAACTGCTATAATCTCAAGCTCAGGATGAGATATATTCTTTCCATGAAGTCATAATTAGTGAAATATTTATTCCATAACCCATTTATGGACATCAATACTTATCTCAACAACATTTGTGGATCTTTGTAGTAACATTGAGTAGACCCAACTAGTTTTAACATGAACTAACACTATAGATGAAGCGAACCCCACATCAAGCCTAAGAAAAGACTCCAAGATTGCATATTATCCAACATGAGGCTATATGAAAATACATAGATAACTACAATATTAATCCCACCATTTTTATTGAATAATAATTGGAGAAATAATACTATAAATCATTGATAGAAGGGAGAGAGACAACAAGAAAAATGGGGTTTCACATTTGAAATAGAGGAAACCCCTAAGATTCCCACTCCTAACCAAGGGAAACAAACATGATATCATAGGGTACAACCATCCAATGGAAAACTATTTAATAACTATGAAAAGTTATTATCCCTAATAATTTTTAGAAAGATCTACCTCAAATATCATCCTCAAGGCACAAGCCAGAACATCTGATAAACCATGTCCCACATAACTAGGAGATAGTTCAAGAAAATACATGCCTCATTATTAAATGACTTGTATCTAGTATTAGGTTATCAAACTAAATGTAAGGTATCTCATGATTTCAAATATCAACCTATTTGTCCTCAATATCCAAATGATAATAAAATTTGACTAAGAGATCTCTCAGTCAAACTGGTAATGAAACTAAATCAAACTGCCCATGCACATACCCACGGTTCACCAAGTATAAGGCACCAAGCCTAACCATATGTCCTATATTTAACCATAATTATAACCCATGGAATAATTATTATATAGTGAAATTAAAAACAATACATGGAGAAACCAAGGATGACCACCGCTCTCAATGATGTTGCCCAAGCAATATTTTAAATTTTACACCTGAATTTGGTTATCCCAAAACTGCAAACACTCTAAAACATGAGATTAAGACTCAAATGGATCAAAAAAATTACAATCAAGATTTCAATCATTAAAAGGAACACAAGAAAACTAGGAAAACCAATCCTTAATGACCCATCTACCCAACCAATATTATATGGTTCTCTAGTCAATCTAAAAAATGACATCATCTTGATTTACCTCAAGAACATCAATCATTAAAAACATAAGATGTTAAAAAACTCCTTCCACCCCATTTAGAATCTAGTATAGAATAATTATTTTTGGAAAATTAATTCTCTTGGGGAAATAAACACACTCCTACTCAATAAATTTCAGAAGACTCACTCAAACCATTGAAGAAAGGATATTCATCATGTCATGTACTTTAGAGCATGTGAGATAAACCCTACACATAAGAAAGGATCAGTAAAAAAATAAAAGTATTTAAAGTAAAAAACTCATTTAGAGAGGATTGAAAAAAATCACACAAGAAGATGTAACCTATTTCAATAGTTTTTTATTGTGAAATCCTCTAAACATCATTTTTAATGAAATAATACAAAGAACTCATTTGAAAAGTAAACATCCTTCATTACTTTAGAAAAGTATTAAAAATAGGTATATTTGACAACATAACAATTATATGATGAAACCTAATACCCCTTACAACTCCAATATATTAAAATAGATTCATTTTCATCATTAATTAAATTATCCATTCTTAAAGCTACTTAAGAATAAACCATCATTTTATTTATAAGGCTAGTTTTCCTTAAAATAAGGAAACTTCTTATAATTAATCATTCCACTTTCAAAAAACATTTAATATCCTAGTTTATTAGTTGAAAACACCATTTTTTCCATAAAACAAACCCTCCAACCCCACCCCCACCCCCAAACACACACACAAACACATAGAAAACGTCATGTTAAATAGCCATTTATTTCGAAACATTTAATGACTATCGAAAACAAGCATAAAGTCTGTGAAATTATTTCATGAAAATTGATAACCAATTTAACAACAAAGTGTTTTCTAGGTTTTCATAAATAAAAAATTATTTACAAAAACATGTACTAGAAAATAAGAATAATTACATAGGCAACATGTAAAGCATTTATTTTCCACCTAAAATTATTTTTCATAAAAACAATTCACATAATAAACTAGTTATAATATACGTTCACAACAAAATCATTACATAAATGTTAGTGAAACTGATTATTGATTTCAAAATATTCAAGTAACCACCTTGATTATTTTCTAATCTATGAGATTAACTTACAGAATCCACGAATCACGGGTTCTAAATAACCATAAAAGGGATGCATAGTCATTCACGACCAATCCATGTGGTTGACGGCCATTCACTAAGCATTTGATAACCCCTTTAGTGATTTAAAAATCATGTACCTAATCACTAAATGGTTTTTAATCCAAATTGACTTCACGACATGATTCCACTTTCAATTTACACACCAAATCATTAATAAAACACATGGAGACCAGGAAAATCCTATGAGAATAAAAACTCCTTACACCAAACCACATAACATGGAAAACATCAAATAAAAAATAAGTTATCAATTATGAAGGTAACTCAAGTGGACTCATCAAAGGTGGTCATAAAACACCTACTCACCATGTACACATTGATTACCAATAAGTGATATCCATAGTCCACCAAACCCAAGAAGTGTTATAACACTTATGATTGGGTATTGTGTTGATACCTTTATTTAAATAACTAACCTTGTTCAACCTGACATGTCAACTAAGATGGTTCAACACAAGACCCGAAGCATGTTCCTGATCTCCATAGGCCAAAAACGAGCATGTGGGTGTCAACATGTAGAACCAAGTGAAAAAATTTACCCTAAAAGATAAGAAACCATGTCTCATGTATAAAAAAAATTATGATAAACAATCAGATTACAATGTAGGGGGAAAGTAAACATCCTAGTTATATAAAATATTAATCCAAAAAGGTTGGAACTAAAAAGAAACTAAACAAGAGATAAAGTAAGTCTCCATGTGACAATTCATCCAAACCATCCCAAACCACCTGGAAGAAATTATAACAAAGAGAGGCGGTCATACCACATGATTTCATTCCCATTACATGTAACCTATAAAACAAATTCTATAGACACCCAAAGGAAAAATTAGTGCATGATAACTAAAACCAGTATGATACCACCAAATAATCTATAAAAATTCTAACACTGCGAAATTGTTATATTCTATTTTTAAATTGTTTATAAAGAAATAAACACATAAAAGTACTTTATAAAACTTTCTTTGTCTTCATTTAAAAACATTACATATTCAAATCCATAGGAAGAATTATTTAAAAAATATAATAAATATGTTTTAGTAATCAAAACAACCATATTCCAAAAGATAACATGGAGATCCTTCAAGAATGTTAAAAAAGGTGACCAATATAATATCACTCAGAAAAGGAGGGACATGTCCGTGGGTCAAAACCATAAAAAAATATTAATATATAAAATTTAACACAGAATTGGAACTGGAGTTAGTGAAACATAATTGGGCTCTATCCTATGGGAAATCATAATAAGGAAAATGAAAATGACACTAACCTAGTTAGTGAATCCTAACTATACGGGTTCCTTTCACATTATTTCAATATTAGGATGCCCAATTGTCACCACAACCACATGAAAACATATATAACATCCCATGTGGTGTTTCATAGACTAAGGTTGGTATATTTCCATGCCCAATGATTCAAAATTTTCCCAGGTTACTTGTTTTCACCCAGAAAACATAAATTATACTCACAATTTTACTAAACATTTTCCCAGGAGAAGTATCACCACTCACATTCTTTTAAAATAAACTTCAAAATAAAAACCATTTAATGAAATAGTTTAAAAAATAGAAGCATAACAAATCCCATTCATTGAAAGTTATTTTTAGAAATAAATCCCTTATTTATGACTTTTATCAAACACATAATGTGAGAAAACTACTTATAAAAACCCCTTTAAAACATTAATCACACCACAAAGAATTTAATTTTAGAAAACTAAACACACATATTTCAAATTAAATAATTTAATAAATAAACCAAAAGGATTTTAAAATAGCGAACAATATTTATAGGTTTAACATCAATGTACAGAGACCCCTTACTCCAGAATTGTTGATTGATTCTTGACACAAAAACCTCCAATAGATAGTTGAGGTAAGAACATTCAAGTAAAAAATATATCCCTTCCTATTAATTCTCTAGTGGATAATAATGAAAAATTATCCAAAGGAGCTAGATCTTAATATATAGTATTCAAGGACACGAACTCTTCTCAAGAGTGAAATAAAAATTATGATTAGTAAAGCACGGGTAATTTTAAAGAAACACACCAGGAATTCTAATTCACATCATTAAGACATCTAAATTAAATAATCATCTTAATTTATTGTTTTAATAGTATATTGAATATAGAGTATTAAAAATACCAATAATGTAGTTAAAATCAATAATAGAGATAAAATAATCATCTTCTAATGATTTATATCTTTTTTTAAACTCTAATAGGTAGTATTGGGTCATTTTGAAAAAATGAAATGAAAACCAATGTTTTGGTTTATTTCCCCCAAAAATGAGTGTTTTGTATTGGTAATACGGTTTCACACTTAATATTCCCCTTGTTTTTATGTATAGGTTCTACAATACCCTAACATAGTCATTTGGAAGTAGGATTTACCCTTACACAACTCCACACTACCCTTATGCACACTTAGGTAACCAAAGGTTTCCCTTATGTATAAACTAGGCTACCCTGACAAAGCCTTCAAAAACTCATGAATACCCATACACGGTGAGGGTTTACCCTTACACAACCATTAATGAAACATATTACCTTTGCATGGAAAGTTAGGTACCATAACACAGTTCATAGGAGTTACCCTTAGGCATACTTTGGGAATTTCATCTTACCATTATGTAGTGCATGGTTACCTTCACACTGTGTTTGAAACAAAGGAATTACCTTTTCCTAACTATGGGAAAAATCACCATTCATGTACAAAACTCATTTAAATAGGGCCATGAATTTATATATTCATTAGATGTAGAAGAGGTTCCGTACAAAACCTATTGAAACCCCATACTAACCTTACTCAACACATGAAAATGAGGACTTATCCTTACATAACCCTGAAAAACAAACCTCATAATGCTAGAATGAACATAACATTATGTTGACATTATGATAAGTGTAATTGTAAATATTAAATGAAAAATAATGTGATTTACACTTAAAGGAATTAAAAATTAAAACCAAAAGGGGTATTTGTTTATTATAAAAATGATGGTGTTAAAAATAAATTAACAAAGGACAATAAAAACATTTATTAAAAGAATATTAGGGAGGATCATAATCCTTTATTCTGGTTATATGGGTGAAAATGTGAGAGGTAGATGGTGGAAATATATCTTAATATCGTACCAAAGCTTTTTTTATTCAGTTCATTAATTTTTTGGGATGTCCAAGTATAAAGAAATCTAATCCTTTAATTAAGTTTAATGAAATGAATTAAAATATTTTTCCTATACTTATAAATAAATTTTGTAAAATTATGAGTTTTTGATCTAGATTTATCTATAAAAAACAGAATATATTCAATTCTGGAAATTTTAGAATTCTAGAACTATCAGAGAGACTTTGGGAATTTTTAGATAATTAATACAATGATTTCATAAGTTTAGTAAAATATAAATAAATATAATATATATCTAAAAAATAATTTTCATGAGGGTTTGAGATATATTACTCATGTTATCGAAGAATAACTAAAAAATTAAGCTAAAACTTATTGTATAAATGAAAAACGTGTAATATGTTTAGACCAAAAGTGTAAACACCTATAAGTAGATTTTGGATTTGTCATTATTGAATAAAAAATTAATAGACTTATTATATTTACTATGAAATATAATTTATGGACCTACATACACCATAACATAAGATATAATAAAAATAAATTGATTGAGAAAAAATATTTTTCTAGAAAAAAATGATTAAAATTAAAAAAATGTTGTTTTAGGGAATGAAATATATAAAAAATAAGAAAAAAAACCAAAAAACACCCCCTTTTTAAAATTAAAAAACTAAAACAATATATTATTATATTGTCCCCATTTTCTGAAAAAATCTAAAAAGAAATATTAAGATATAAAAATGCATATTATGAAAAATTACACTATAATAAAGTCATATTATTGTAAGATCTGAAGAAATTAATATAAAATTTAAATAATACTCTAATGAAACAAGTCCAAATTTAATTTCCACATATTTTTTAAAATCCAACTGTTTGGTAACAAAATAATCCAGTTTATTTTTTAGTTGGAATATATCCAAGAATGATTTCACATTTATTAAAATATTCTTGAATAAAATGAATTTTTATGTCAATATTCTTTGTTCAATAATTCATTAAATGGTTCATTGAAATATATATAGTATATTAATTATCAAAATAAATTTAAATTTTTTCAAATGTAAAACCATGGTCAAAAAATATTTGTCTAATATAAATAATCAAGAGTAATAGGATGCAAAAAATATATACTCCCTTTCAATTTTTGACAAATTGATAGATTTTTGATTACTTAAACTCTAATAAAATATTTTTTAATTAGGTAGTGATATATACCCAAGGTTCTTTTTCTATCGAGACCACACCCTCTAAAATAAGGGTCAGAGTAACTAATCAAATCAAAATAATTTTGACTATAAAAAAATATCCTATATTTAATAGTTTTTTATATAACTAATAATACATTTAACAATATTTAAGCAAGATTCCTATTGATCAGGTATAAATGTGTCACCTAAACAAACAATAATTATTATATAGGGTCCAAAATTAGTTAAATACCAAAACAATTAATCATGCCTCTAAAAAATTTTGTATTAATAAATTTTCCAGATGCATCAGAATCATATTTAAAATTAATAATCATAGGGGTTTTCAAAATTTTATAAGAATAAAGATCAAAAAAAAATTCCATATCTTTAGAATATTTGCATTGATTAAAAAATATTACAAAATTCCATTAAAAATATTCAAATAATAAATTTTAAGCCTCCTATAAGAATCATATCAATCTTCCTTTCCATAAAATTTGAAAACTCGTTTCAATTAAGATCATTTCAAAGGCCAAAAATAATATCATAATTATAAATTTAAATAATTAAATATCATATTAAAATACTAAAAAAATGTGGGATCAAATATAATTTTATTCAAATAATTTTTCAATAAAAATAAAGTAAGTATATCATAAAAATAATATAGTACACTCTTAAAACCATATAAAATTCTGATAACATAAAAAGACAAATAGGAAATATCTAATGTTTAAATATTAGGTGTTGAGAAATATAAACCATTTTGGAAATAAAAACATTTAAAAATGATCTTTTTACACGCACTTGAAATAACAAAAAAAATTCAAAGTAGAAAAAATATAAAAAAAATATTAACATATTTAATTCTAGAAACATGTGAAAATATTCATCAAAATTGATATCATCTTCTTGATAAAAAACATGGGAAACAAGTCTAGATTTATTCATAAAAACCTATCAATATTCATACACTTTATTTCCTAAAATCAATTTAGCTCTAATGTCATAATTATATAAAGGTGTTTTGATTAAAGACTAAATATTATTTCTAGAAAATTAATTAAGATCATCATAAATAGAAAAAAACTAATTATCCTCATTTAAATCATCATCAACATTATTAGAAACAAAATTACGAATAAAATCTAAATTCACAGAAACTCTAAAATTGAATTTGTAGATTAAATACCATAATCAATATCACCACTGACATTTTTAAGAGGATAATATCTATGAATCTTCCTTGATCATGGATTTGATCAAGAATGAGTATGTTCCCCCATCGTTTTTTATCTTTATCTGGAATATTTTTATCTCTATATGTAAAATCACAAAACTCATTGTAAAAAACATCATAATTATAATTTCATTTCAACATATTTTCAACAAACACAACATAAACAAATTCTTCAATAAAAAATGTTAATTTATTAAAAACACTATAATATTTACAATTATTATAATAATAAATACCATTATCACTATTAACGTTAAATTTAACTAAATTACCCTTCGAATCTAAAATAAAAACATTAAAATAAACAAAATATAAAATAATAAGATTAAGTATTTTTACCATTAAATAATGCATAAAATTTTTTCTTCAACAAAGTTTCAATATAAATTATATTTTACATCAAAAAAATAAATAATTTTAAAAAAAAACCATTTATGAAATTATCTAAAATAATTTTATTTCTAGTCAATTAAATAAAATTTATATTTCTTCATTCTAAAACACATTTTCATTGGTGTTCTAGGAGAGGAAAAATAATGAAATTAACCATTCCATTCACAAAATTTTACAAATTATAATTTATGAAATTCACCTCCTTTTTTACTCTGAATAGAAACCATCATAGAACCTTTTTCATTTTGAATTAAATCACCAAAATCAATATTTCTAGAAAAGTGTCATTTTTATGTGAAACAAAGTAAACCCATGTAAATACAGTATAATCATCCAAAACTAAATAAATTATATTTCATTGTTTCAAGGATATAAATTTGATAATTACAAAATAGGTCATGATTTACTAATCATAATGGATTATTAGTATTTATCTTATTGATAGGTCTAAAATAATGTTCACATTGTCTCTGTTACAAGTAAGAATCACAAACATGAATTTGTTCTTACTTCGTATTAGGTAACTATTGTAAATTATCAATTTTAGTTTTCTTATGTAACATTATTAAATTAATATGTCCAAATCATTAATGTCAAATAATTCTATCACTCTTCATAGTATTCAAACTGATAACATTTTGATTATTTATATTAGAAAAATCAATAGAATAAATAAACACTTTACCAAAACCATTTATAGTGACTTCAGAGTTATCTCAACATTTAACAGTACCTCCATCGTATATTTTTTATGTCATAAAATTTTACAGGTATCCAGTAATATTCCGCATTCATCACAGTCCATATACCATATGTCATTATTTTGACATCCAGGTAATTTTTTCTATAGAAATAATTTATTTTAAAATTTTGTTACCAATGATACTTTGGATCCAATCATATTAGAAATATATTATATATATAACAAAACAAATTAAAAAATTATTATATGGTACTCTTGGAAATTTTTTTTAAAATAAAAGTCTTTGAAAATCACAAAGATTGTTTGAATCTAAGAGATAATTAGTTTTCATAGTGACCTTTCCTGTCACATTGTAAACATGTAATAGTATGAGTACAACCATTTTTACTTTTAAAGAATTTATTTTGATAATTTTGAGGTATTATCTTATCAATAACATCCTTATTTTTTTTTCAAAGACATAATTTTATAAAAAAAATCATTTCCTTGAATAAAAGAACAAAAAAAATTCTTATAACTATAAAATTCCTTTTTCAATTTTATATTCAATTACAAAGATCATTAAAATCATCATAAATATTATAATGATAAGAACAATAAATATTCTCTAATTTTTTATTCTATTGAAAAATAACATTATTTTTGAAAAAAATTCCATTATTTTCTTAAATCTTATTATATTAGTCGACAAATTGGAAAATACCTTTTCTCAATCATTAAATTTCTTCATTAATCCTAGAAATATTTGTATTTTATGAATCATATAAAAATTAGAATATGTAGAATAAAATCCGAAATCACCAACCTTATTCATTAATTACATGATTTAGAAGTTCAAGGATACATTTTTATTTCCATATTCTTCCCTAGAATCATATTCATTTGTACAACTCAAACTACATGTCAATTCCTTTTTTCCTTACTTTATTATTTATCTTTATTATTTAGTTTTAGAAAGTCAATATTGATATTCTATTCTTTATTCTATCAAAACAATTAATATCTAATGTATGTTATTTAGTACATCCTTTATTATCTCCATTATATTTATCTTTTTGAGAGTTTCTTCTAAACAAGTTTTCGTATTCTTTATTTTTCATCCATTTGTAGACTCCGATCATAAGTTGATCTGTATCTTCTTTTTCGCAATCCTATTGTTTAGAAAGACAAGTTTGTAGAAAAAAATTAAAGATTTAAATTCTATACATTTCCTTTTTCTTTTTCTATTATTTAGATTTTTTCTTTAATTCCAGCTCATAATAAAGAAGTGATCCAGTTGATTCATAAAAAATATACCCCTTAAAGTTCTTTCTTTCATCAATAATGGCCTTATTTTCCTTCCATTTATATAATAGTTCCCTTAGAAATCATTCAAAAAGTACTGTATGTTTCCAATATTTACCAAGGGTGTTCATTCCATCCACATAGCATGTGAATTGGTGGAACATTTGGTTTAAATTTTTGTCTTAACCCATCTAGAAGTCATGGTACTAAATTCAAAGTATTCCATGTTTAGTTCTGATAAATAATTACGAACAAAGGTTATTATAATATTGAAACTTCTAATTCCCGTGACTTTTCTTACATGCACAAAAATGACTAAACATAATTTTTTATTGAATAATACAAAATATTCACTGCATTGTAATTTAAAACAAATATAGTGTCATAGTTTCTTGTAACAGTATTATGCTAAATTCCTAGTATTTTTTATAGTTTTTTCATAATTGGGTAGTGTTCTACACTTAAATACATAGAGTATGAATCCATTATGGTTTTTTAATAGCCATAATTATTTGAATCAAAGTGAGGCGGCTTTTGAAAAATCCAGTAATCGTTTACGTTTATTCCAACCATCTTAAATATCTTTCTCTTAGATTGCGAGTCCTGGTAATGAGTTTGTAAAATAAAACATGAATTAATAAATTCCTAATAAATCCAACCTCTAATACTAAATTTTATTTCATAAGGATAATAGAAAATGTACTAGGGGTGAATAGACCATATTAAAATTTTCAAAATAGATTAATTGTTTAAATTAATTAAAATATATAAATAATGGTTAATTAACCATGGAAAAAATAAATGAATGAATATAGGGAATTTTTATAGTAGTTTATTCCATATTGGACATAGTCTACTCTTATACCTCTCTAATCAGTGAAGAATTTGTTATACACTATACTAATTTTTTAAGGAGATATGTTAATCAAGGAAAATATATTTCAAAAATGATTCAAAAGTATTTTTTATATTATATAAGAATTTTAGTTATCAATAAATTACATAAAATTATTAATATAAGTATTCAGTTAAAGAAAGTATCAAATATAATAGAAAATAGAGCATGCTAAAAATTCAATATTTTAGTAAAAATAAATAATGTATTGAATTGGTTGTGACCACCATATGACCATGAGTTATATACCCTGAAATAGGGTAACTAATTATGTTGTCATAATGTGTGTCCAATTCAATAATTTTTGTGTTTGGTATACTAACCATGAAAAAGTTATAATATGTACTCACTTGAAATAAAATTTGGTCACTATAATGATTGTGTGAACAAATATAAGGTGTGGTCACTTAAGTTATCATGATGCATGGTCGGTTAAAATGTTCAACATGAAATATGTTCCCATAACTCATGGTAACTTTATATTTTATTATGTGGTCACTAGCTTACAGTAGGTTTAGTGATCTTGTGATGAAACATAAACTACCTAGTGTTCAATTATCTTTAATTAATACTCATGTGGTAGTCCATTCATACTAAATAAATACTTTAGATAAATCACATGGTTTTGTTTGTAAGGATCCATTAAAGGGATTTTTAAATCATCATCTTAAAATGAACTTACCTCACACTGTTAATATAAATTTTAAATTACAGAGGTGAAACACAATAATATGTAAGAGAAATGATTTTTTATATCTAGTTCCTCGATGTTTGGTGTGAATCGGTAGTATATTCAGCTAATAATGTAAATAGTTGAGAAAAAAATGATCCCCCTAGGTATGGATTCATTAGCATTCCTCGGAAAAAAAATTCTCTCTCCTCTCTCTACCATTATGAATTTTTACCACAAATAATTGTGGAGTTCCACTTCATAATTTTTTCAATAAAAAAATGGATGGATTTTTTTTTCTTTTATTCGTATAACATGATTAGTATCTTTTAGTGTCTTAAGTTCCCAAAAATAATAGAATGTTTATGCAATCTTCTATAGTGGAGAAAAAACTTCTCATTTGGTCAGCTAAAGTATGCATGTGGTCACTTTTAAATAACTTTAATTAAATTTTGAAAAAATATGTTTTCATGACCCCCTCACCACAAGTTGTACCCCTCTTGGGTTGGAAATGTGATAAAGAATATAGTGACCCCCAAATCCCTCCTCTAGTAGGACCTGGGTTGGAAACTAGTACCGAGTGAATAGAAAAAAACCAAATGGGATGCATTAACCTCTAAAAGAACACATGTGGAAGAGAGAGATAAGACAGACACCAACCAAATCTAACTCGGGCTATAATATAAATTAAATCCCAAGAACACATATGTAATGTCAAGAAAAAACTATTACCACTAATATGGAAGATTTCAAGTAAAAAAATAAAACAACAGGGACCACGAAGACTGAAAAGATCCTACAACCCCAATCTAGTAGTAACCAGCCTGATCTCCAACCTGCTCCAAGTGACTTGAAAACAAGTTATATATATAGAGGATGAGTATAACAGAATACTCAGTAGGAACCTCCCTAAATCCTATTGTGGAAATGTTATGAAAGCATGGTAAAGAATAGTGAACAACACGTGAAACTTACTCGTCACTTAAACAGGTATACTATGTTCCCAGCCTCACCATGGATACTCTCACCAAATAAATAACACTAGAGTTTATATTATAATAAATAAGTATCAATGGTACACCACTAATACTTACCCACTAGTTTGTCACTTTTCACCAATGTTGCATGTCCTAAGCAACTCTCTCCAAAAATTCTTTCCCCTTGACACGTAAGAAAAGCATCACAACATGCACTGCGTGCAACACATCCAGTACATCAATATAATCAATGTAACCATGTAGTTTTCAGGAGCCACAAAATCTTCCATAATGTGTATCATATGTTGGGAAATGTACCTCAAGCCATTACAGCATGTACACCGAGTAGGGATCCTCAATCCATCACATCCTATACACGTTACACCTATAGTAGTCCATACGAAACTATATCCATAATATATGTGTATGAATAACCACGAGCCACTGCATCACTCTACACATATATATGGGGTAACTAATTGATCTGCCTACCAGCAAAAGTAACTACCATGAGAAAAGATCAGTGCCAAATGGGGTAGTCATTCAACTATATACCCCCCAGAATGTGGGGGAAGACACCCCCAGGGCTTAGAATCCAAGGGGTTTCAGTTTCCTTAACTAATGGGGTATTGTAGAATATAGAAACAAAAAAAGTAAATAATATGTTATATCTCACAACCACACAATGGGTATAACCTAGTATTAGACTCAACTACAACTAACATATCTCGGACTGCTAACTCCCACTATTGTGGCTTGGTATCCTATAAGAACACAACCATTTAAAAATCTTTTTTATATTAATTAATTACCTTATTATCATTTTCACTTTATGTAAATTGATTATTTAAACATTAATTAACCATTAAAAATTCCACATTACATTTCATTAGCATCACACCAATGTTTAATTCCCTCTAGGAATAACTAAACCAAGTCAACATCTTCCCAAAAATATTTCCTCAGCACTGCATCTCAACAAGCTCCAACCCCATGGGTTAAGATAATTTATTTGAACATTTATTAATAGCATCATTACATTCCCATATTCCTGGGAATTCTAGAAAAACATTCTATGCAACTAAACACAAGGGGGTCAACATGATGATTAGATAAACTACCCATTGAGTCTTTTCCACCTATAGAAATATCATAGTCTCATACTCCCACGATAAGCTAAACACTGAAAGCAAGTGTCATACCCCACGTGCCTTCACCCCTTTTGGAACGAGGGTAAAAAAAACTAGCTTCTCTTAGTAGTGGGGAAAGTAAAGTAGATAAAAAACCAACAAGATTCATCAAATATCCAATATTCACATCCAACCCACTTCATCATCTCTGTTGTCCTCACCGACACCCACATACATAAACCGATTCATCTCACCACTCATGGCATCAACTGCTACCATAACCAATGGTCCTCCTTACCCCCACTTATTACAAAATCCACCTAGGATCAAATCACAACACATGCAGTATTAAACAAACATAACATCAATTGGGATCATTCCCCTTATACATGGAATCCAGCCTTCAAACATAATGAGCACTGATGGATCCAAATCAGAAGGTACTCCTCCATAAAAGAAAGAGGGTAACTCAAAACCCTACTAGGAATTATCTTTTTATCAAACATCTAGTTCTTTAATCCATTTATAATTAACTTATTTATTATTTTTGGGTTCCAACTATAAGAAACCTAAACGATAAGCTATTATAAATAATTAAACATGCTTACTGCAAAAGATTGATAAACATTAAATTACAAAAATAACAACCAGATTTATTTACATGCCTATTTATCATTCAGAAATAATTACATTTAATCATATTTTATTTTATTGACAAATTTATGTCAAGAATAAAAAGTTAAAAAAGGAAATCATAGATATCACATTGTCCAGAAAAACAAGAGGCAATAACATATGATCGATAACAATTTATGAGTTTGGTATAAATATTTATTATGTTAATTACATTGTGATCCAGTGGTCTAAAACATATTAACTCTACCATTTCACATAAAATAATAGAGAATACATAAATCTCGTTCCTCAAAAGGATCTGGAAATTCTTTATATGGGAGCGATAAACACAACAGGTTTTGATCGCCTCCTGGTGACAACTGCATCCACCCGAGGAAACCGCGGAATGAAGACACCAACGAACACCGAAGAAAACTCTATTAGAATCATGTAGATCACATACCATAAACTGGTAAGGAGAAATAGGAGAATAAGAATCAAATAAAACACAATAACGTAGGTATATCATACATTATATTGATGATGGATTGACACTTGCTACTAGCACCAAACAGGTTGTGTGCATGTAGTAGAAAGAAACCTCAAGGGGAAACGATCCAATGATTAAGTTTTGATCACACCAATCTTATGGGAATAATTAAACGATTGAGTGTCTCACACCAGGTAATAATAAGGTAGAACATGGGAGGAAGATATTTCTTCCCTTTATATGATTTAACGGAGTTAGTTTAAGATACGCTGGATTTTCCATTAAATGGGGATCGCATTAAACAACATAGTTTGACAAAGAAACATCATCCTGAGCATCAAGAAAATTTAATATAGGAGTTATGGGATTTGAATTGTCCTTAAATGACTTAATGTACGTATTTTAATGCATTTTATGTCAAAGAAAGCATCAAATAGGAGAAACTGTAGGAAGCTGGAAACACTGTTCAAAAATGTCTCACTAACAGATGACTCACTGATAGATGACTCATCGATAGATGACTCAATGACAGATGACTCACCTACAGATGACTCATCGACAGATGACTCATCGACAGATGACTCACCGATAGATAACTCACCGACAGATGACTCATGGATATATCACTCTCTGATAGATGAATCGCAGGCAGATTACTTGTTCACAGATGACTCTCAAATAGATGACTCACTGACATATGACTCCCCAACAGATGAATCCCTGATAGATGACGCACTGATAGATGACTCACCACGGGATGATTGACCAACAGATGACTCACCGACAACACTTTTCATAGAACTAGAAACATTTTTAAAAGAACTGGACATTTGGAAAAGTGTTGGAGATAAGTCACCTTGACCTCCCAGAACACCTCAGACACTAGATTTCAAAAAATTAATCGACCAGATATGTCTGAGAGATTACATCAGATACCTATCATAAATTCTCATCTTTAAGAATTAAAAACCAACCTAAAAGGAAACAAAAATGGGATCTGAACAACCACCCATCAAGATAACTTTCAAAAGGGAGGAGCCACAAAAAACAACAGAATGAATACATATAAAAAAAAAAGGCCTAGAACCAAAAATCAAACATAAATACATGAAAATAGTTAAACATCAAACAAATTGGGGTATTGAGCATGTATATGTGACTCACATTTACATGTAATATCCTCCACCCCAATGGGTAACCAAAATCCATAAACTAAGGGGATAACACACCTACACAACACCTTCTCCTTGCGGTCCTGGATCTCTACAAGATTCCACTTGATGGTTTCAACATCTTCAACATCAATCTCACCCCAATCAATGATGTGAGAGTCATCATGAAGATAACAACAGAGATATGACACATTAAAATCATTGTGTATCTGGATCATCTCCATGGGAAGTGTTACACATTACTCCATGGATCCAATACGAGCCAACACCTCAAAAGGCCCAGAAAACCGGGGAGAAAGCTTACACCCCTATCCAAACCATCTCTTCCTATGACAAGGATTCAACTTCATTAATATGTGATCCCCAACAACAAACTCTAAATGCCTCATCCTTTGATCTCTATGTAGTGGGATGATTTCGTTAAATGATCCACTACCACCAAAATAGCATCATGGCCTCCCTAATCTTGAGGAAGACTAGTAATAATGTTCATTGAGATGTCCTACCACATCCACTAAGGAACATCTAATGGTTGGAGAAAACCATCGGGGTCACGGTTCATAGCCTTCTTCTTTTAGCACACCAAACATCAAGACACAAATTCTAAAATAGTACGCTACAACCCAGGCCACCAAAATTGAATCCTCAACGCTCAGTACATATTTATCACGCCAGGATGAACTGCTAATGGAGAACTATGTAACTGTCGAAGAATCTTCTCATGAACCTCCAAAGCAATGAAAATTCTAACCTGATACAACACTCGGTGTTGTTAATCCTCATACAAACCATCAAGAGCCTCTCTATAAACAACTCATTCTCTCTAGACCTCCAGCTCTAGATCCCCCAAATGGTACTCTTCCACCTACTGCACCCGATATGACTACACTATCATATGAAAAATACAGTTACTACCCACAACATATCCCATATCTAGATGAGATGCTAAATGTTTTTCAATTACTCTCAGTGAATCAACATATTCACACAATACATCACTATGCAACTTCCTCCTCAACGCATCAGCTACAACATTCCCCTTTCCAGTTTTATACGAGATTTAAAAGTTGTATTCCTATAAGACCTCCATCCACTGACACCATTGGATGTTCAAGTCACACTAGGAGAAAAAATACCACAGGATCTTATGATCGATGAAAACCACAAAGTGCTATCCAACAAGATAATGTCTCCACAACTTCAGGGAAAACCCCACAACTACCAACTCAAGATCATTGGTGGAATATTTACGTTGATGGGGAATAAACTACTGAGACCCATAAGAAATGGTCTATATCTGCTGCATCAGAACACATCATAACCCTAAATGTGAAGTATCATAACAAACATCGATCTAAACTCAATCTGCTAGAAGAAAAAGATTTGGAGAACTTACAAACTTCAGCTTTAGGAACTCAAAAGCTTCCTAGAACTGCTCAGTCCACATGAATGCTTGATCCTTTGTTAATTCTATCAGAGGAGTCACAAACTAAGATAAATTAGTTACGAACCTCTTGTAGTATCCTGCGATACCATGGAAACTTCACACCTCCGCAACTGTCTTGGGGGATATCCAAGACACATCTACTTCTATATTTGATGGATACCCAACAACTCCATATTGGGACACCATATTCCCAATGAAACGAATTTCTTGAGCAAAAACACACAATTTTAAAACATCCCAAATAGTTTTTGTTGAAAAAGAACTCCAAAAATAGCGTGTAGATTCTCTGCATGTTCCTCCTCATACATGATGTACACAAGGATGTCATCAATGAAAACCACTATGAACTTATACATGAACTCCTGGAACACAAAGTTTATCAACCCCATAAACACAGAAGGATAATTCATCACACCAAATGACATTAAAACCAACTCAAAATTCTCAAGATGACAATGGAAATAAATCTTCGGTATATCCCCATCCTTCACACGCATCTGATGATATCTGGACCACAAGTCAATCTTCAAGAACCAACTTGAACCCTTTAGTTGATCTAATAAATCATCAATCTGACTAGGAGGAGAGTGATTTTTAAGTGTCACTTTGTTTAAGATCTGATAATCGATACACAACTACAAACTCTTGTCTTACTTCTTCATGAACAAAACCAGTGCACCCCACGGTGACACACATGACCAGAAAACCATAGAGTAACAGACTACCGAGCTATATACACAGCTCCAATAAATCATAAGGAGCCATCCTATATGGAGACATAGAGATAGTATACATCCCTGGTTATAGCTCAATCCGAAACTCAATCTCTCGTTGAGGGGGTAATGCTACAACCTCTTTAGAAAAAAAATCCAAGTACTCTTCTACGACCCTAGGAAGTACCAACTTCTGATCCTCCAAAGAACTCATCATTAGCTCATCCATCAAGGATGATAAGGATGGAACATGCCTCTGACCCATCTGAGGGTCTCTCTCACCAAAAAAACATTGTTGTCTCTCCATCAGCATCGAAGAACACCACCTGACACCTAAAGAAATCTATTATAGCATGCACCAAATACAACCAATCCATTTTGATGACATCATATGGATGTATCCTTAAACATAGAAAATCTCACCAAGAGCGGTGCTACCCCAATACAATCTTTTAGTCTCTACATACTTCAACTAAGTCATCCTGACCACCAAATAGCATAGTCAATGCCAAGGGAACTGGAAGCCTCTCTACCTCATGTCCCAAAGCATGGAATAGGGTAGGTGATATAAAGGAGTGTGTCGCTTCTGATCAAACAAGGCATACTCCAACGTAGGAAACAAGAAAAGGGAACCTTGAACAATGTATGGATCGCATGGCACTGGAAATGCTAAAGCATGAAGCTAACCATGACCTACTCCATGTCCTCTCTAACCCAGATGAAAACAACCACCACGGATGTGCTCTGCTCTCTAAGGAATGGGAGCATCACAAGGTTGTATTCGGCCTACCCCATCTGCTCTCTCTTGATCCAATGCTATTTCAATCTACTACTACTGCCTCGGCTGGAACTGCCTCAATGGAGGAACTTGAAGCAAAACACTTGGTGCACGATGATCAATCAGAATGTTCGAGCACTCTCACTACTGATGACCTCTACCTCCATAAGAAAAACAAGTTCTTGATCCATTAGCATAGGCATGAGAGCCTCCTACCCCAGATAAATGAGATGCAGAGGTTTAGGACCAACCCCCATAAAACAGAAACACTTCTTCCCTAAAAACTGGGAACCCCATACCATAGCTCTGATTTTTGAGGAATCCTAATGACTCCCCTCTCATAATGATCCAGTTTTGTCTAATGTCCTCTCAACGACCTCTTCCCTCTCTATCACCTTAAGATTTTTCTTCATCATAAATTTGGGGGCATAGAGCGGGATACTGGGACTCAAAGCCTCCTCAAAATGAATGTATATGGCCTCCTCATCATGAAATAGTTCAAAAGCATATTGTAAAAGGTTCTTGAAACGGAATTCAAACTCTTGTACGCTGTAGCTCCCCTGTCGAAGGGTAAGCAACTCCTGGAGACTAGAATCCTTTACGGTCTAAGAATGAAACACAGCTATAAACTTTTCTTGAAACTCCACCCATAAGATCGATGAATCCTCTCAATCCCTGAGGAAAAAAACCCACCACTGCCTCACTACCCCACGTAGCATTATCACAACCTATGACACCCAGTGATCCTTCTCATTAATGATCAAACTGGAGACTATCTCAACCTCCTCTAACGAGTCTTTTGTGAATACATGTGAAATGGAGACCTCGTACTTCTACAGAATCTGGGGTTGATGCTCTCAGAGTGTCATTCTCCAAGTTTCATCATCATCAACATCTACCATGTGTTGATCGGCTGGCGCATCCTTATAGACATATTCAATGAAAACCTGAAGATAATGTTGACCTAGAGCCATACCTAAAGAATAACAAAAATCCAGAGCTCCTAAACCTGGAATATGGGATACTCGATATTAATTCATTAATTGTTTTATTTTATTATGTTTTGGTTACTTATCCCAAGGTATACCAATTAAATCACGGGAACAAAGAAGATTCATTCATGATCCTTTCCTAGGTCTCTACCCTGCGACCAATATCACATCACTTAGTAGACACTATAAATTTAATGGTTCGTGCATCAGATCATAGGGAGACATAAACACATATGTATCAGCCGGTATCTAGTGTTTACATCACTTTCTCAATTTTACAAACACCATTTCCATACCAACCCATGCAACCTAACATGTTTCTAACACCAAAACTCCATCCTAACACTCATCCAGAGCTCTGATAGCACTTTTTCATAACCCCCTCCACAAATGGTGTACCCCTCTTGGGCCAGAAATGTGAGAAGGTAGATAGTGACCCCACCCCCCTATTCCCACCTCCAATAGTCCCCAGGTTGGTGACTATCACTGAGGGAATAGGAAATGCACAAATGGAAGGCATTACCCTCTAAGAGAATACATGCAGAAGAGAGAGATAAGACATTAACCAACAAACTCCAACTCATGCTGCAATATAAAATAAATCTTGAGTACACAAAGGTAATGTCTTGCAAAACTACTACACTTGAAATGGAAAACATCATGTATTAAAAGAAACTAAAAACTACAGTGACCACGAAAACCAAAATACTCCTACAACCCCAATCTAGTAGTGACCAACCAGATCTCCAACCTACTTCGTGTACTTTATATATATATAGGGTGAGTGTATCAATATATTAATTAGGATCTTCCCTGGAGCCTCTCGTGAAAAAGTTAATAAAGCATTATTAAGAACACCGAACAAAAAAGAGCATATAATATAGTAAAGAAATATCAAGGGTACCCCTCTAATACTTTCTCACTAGTTTTCCGCTTTTCCCCAACCTCGCATGTCCTAAGAATCTCTCTCCAAAAAGGCTTGTCCGTAGACACCTGGGCGATGCACCACAACAAGAAACTCCTATAACACAACAACTACATCCATATAAACATTGTAAATAGGTAGTTTCTAGGATCTTCCACAACACAGATAACTTATATCACATGTCAGGCATTATACCTCAAGCCATTATAGCCCATACACTGAGTAAGTATCCTCAAGACATCATAGCCTAAACACATTACACCTATAGTAGTCCATAGGAAACCACATCTAGAATATATGTGTATGAATAACCACAAGATATTACATCCCTCTACACACATATATGGGGAAAATAACCATTGTTCCTTCCATCACATGTAGCTACCAAGACAAAAGAGCAGAACCAAAGGGGGTAGATAGCCATCCATCCTCCCACCAGAATGTTGGGGAAAACACCCCCCAGGGCCTAGAATCTCTAGGGTGACTATTTACCTAACTGAAGTCATGGAGTAGCATATAAAAGCACAAAAAGTGTAGAATATACTATATCGTACAACCAAACTATGGGAATATCAAAGTCTTAGACTCAACTATTGTTAATGCCTCTAAAAATTCCAGTTGCCACTACTATGACTAGGTGTCCTATAAGAACAAACTATTTAAAGATATTTATTATATTAATTCATTCACTTATAATCACATGAACTTTACTTTAATTAATTCTTTAAACATTAATTCGCCATTCACAATTCCACATTACATTTTATTAGTGTCACACAAAAGTTTCGTTCCCTATAGGCATAACCAAACCATGTACAAAACTTCTCAGAAATATTACCTCAGCATTGCATCCTAGACAGCACCAACCCCAAGGGTTAACATCATTTTTTCAAACATTTATTAACACCGTTATTACTTTCCCATATTCCCAGGAATTCTAGAAAAATATTCTATGCTACTAAACACAAGGGGGGCTCAACATGGTGAGTAGATGAACTACCTGTCATGTATTTTCCACCTATTGAAAGTTCATAGAGACATCCTAACTCGAGAAGAAAAATACAGAAAACACATGGCATACCTCGTGTGTCATCACCGCTTTTTGGGATGAGTGTAAGAAAAACCATCTGCACTGGTCTGTGGGGAAAGACAAGTAGATTAACAACCAAAAAGATTCAAAAAACATCCAACATTCGCATCCAACCCGCTTCAACATCTCTGGTGTCCTCCCCCACACCCACATGTAAACACTGATGCATCTTGTCACTCTAGGAATCAACTGTTGGAAAAACCAATGGCCCTCCCTACCCCCATATATCACAACATCTACCCAGGCTCACATCACAACACAAGAGGAAGGAAATAAACAACATATCAACTAGGCTCTTGTCCCTTAAACAAGGCATCCAACCTTCAAGCATAATGATCACTCATGGATCCAAAGCACATGGCACTAGTCCTTCCAAGCAAGAGGGTAACTCAAAACCCTACCAGGTACTATATTTTTATCAAATAGCTGGTTCTTTATTCTATATAGAATTAACCGATTTACTATTTTTAGGTTCTAACTATGGGAAACCTAAATATTAATCTATCACAAACAAATAAACATTCTTACTATATTAGTTTGATTAACATCAAATTACAAAAACAGCAACTAGATTCATTTACATGCCTCTTTTTCTTTAATAAATAATTATAATTAATCCTTGTTTAGGTTATTTACCAATTTCCATCAAGAATTTATTGATAATCAAGGAAATCATATATAAGACACTATAGAGAAAAACAAGAGGAAATAACATATGATTGATACCAATTTATTTGTTCAGTATAAATAATTATTATGTTAATTCCATTGTGATCAATTGGGACAAAACATGATAAATATACAGTTTCACATAAAAGAATAGAGAAGTCAGGAATCCCTTATATCAAATGGTTCTTGAAGTTCTTTATATGAGAACAATCCACACAACAGATTACGATTTCCTCCCCCACAACAACTGCATCCACTCAAGGACGTTGTGGGACGACCGCACCAACCAACACTGAATAAAAATCCATTTGATGCATGGATATCTTGATACATAACATGGTAAGGAGAAACAAGAGAATAAGGATTGAAGAAATCACAAGAACAGAGGTAGATCATACCTTCAGTTAATGAGGGATCGACACTTGTTTCTTGCACTAAATAGGGGGTGTCAATGCAGCAAGAAGAAACTTCAAGGAGAAACAATCCAAGGATAAATGTTCAAAAACCCAATTCTATGTGATGAAGTAAAGGTTCTAGCTTCTCACACTATGGAAAAAAAATGTAGAATTGGGGAGGAAGATATCTCCTCCCTTTAGAAGATTTAACCAAATTGGTTTAAGATACACGGGATTTTCCATTAAAAGAGGACCACATTAAACCTTGTGTCTTGACCATGTAAAGGCATCCCCAGCCTTAGGAGAAATTAATATTGGATTTTTACGATTTAATCATCCATAAATTCCTTAAAATAAATCTTTGAATGTATTTTAAGTCAAATAAAGTGTCAATTGGGTGAACTATAGGAAGCCTGAAACACTGTTTACAGATGTGTTACTGACATATGAATCACCGATAGATGACTCCCCAATAGAAGACTCACCCACATATGACTCACTAATATATGAATCTCCCACAGATGGATCACCGACAGATGGCTCGCCGACAGATGCCTCACTAACAGATGCCTCACCGACAGATGCCTCACTGACAAATGACTCACTGATTGATAACTCACCGACAAATGACTCACTAATAGATGAATCACCAATAGATGACTCCCGAACAGATGACTCCCTAATAGATGAATCACTGAAAGATTAATCATATAAAAATTATTCACTGACAGATGACTCAACAACAAATGACTCACCGATAGATGACTCACTGATAGAGGACTCAACAGCAACATTGTTCACAAAACTAGAAACACAATTCATAGAACCTGGACCTAGGGACCAAATATCCAATGATCTTAACAGTATCCCCTATCCTCATATTTATAGTCTTATGGAATCCATTTGGTTTAATTATTTTCATAAATGTTTCTGAATAATCGGTGAAAGTTAACTTTGGGGGTTTCTGATGAATAAAATGAATAGCACATCCATTAATTTTTTAAAATATGAACAGAAAAAAAAATCACCACCAGGTGTCACTACATGATATAGGGTATCAGACAATGATATTTTAGGAACAACCCCCCAAGCTCTATTTTTCTTTGTTCTACATACCCTTATGAATTTTCAATTAATTTCAAGTTTTGAATAGGTGTTTGACAACATGAATTCATAATTCTTTCATATTTTGGATCTTTTTATGCTGGAGTCTTTAATTCTAAGTCATAAACTCAAGCTCTGACTTATCCGACATTGTTGAGCTTTATTTTACATCAGGAATCCATCTTTTTCCATTTTCTTCTTTTGAATTTATTTCAAATGTAACCTACCAAAAAATGATTAAATCATTAAATTTTTTATAATGGGTTATCAAGTTAATTAAAAAATAAATTTATTTTATATTTAAATATATATGAATTAAATATAGAAATAAATTTATTTATACTAATAAATGATAAAAATTACTAATTTTAGTTATATTAAAAATTATCCCACCCCACCTATTATAGTTTTGACTAGATATTGAGATCAATTCTATCACCATCCAATGTCAATAGGTATCCTACATGGCCACCTCTTATTCCCCATAAATCTCATGTCCTCAATTACTATTTTTCTTGAATGTTTTATTTAATCTCACGTATCAACTTGTGGAATATTATATAACCTTTTCAAACCACCTATATTCTTTATGAAATTTTGTCATAGTGATTTTAATTTCATAATAAGGTTTCACACTCCCATCATCTAAACAGTATCAGTTACCACCTGGTTCTGAAACATGAATATTTAGATGGGCCCACTTTCATTGTTCTATTTCTATTGTGAGCCCTCTTTTGCTTTCAAGCCTGAGTTCTATATTTTACTCTTCAAGAAAAAGAGAATTAAAACCTTTAAATAATTAATTAAACATCCTAATAACTTGAGTATTTATTTAAAGGATTCATGGAAATCACCAAAACTCAGGTAAATTCAAAAAAAAACATCCTTTATAAAAATATTAAGTGTCTCCATTTCTCTTTCAAATAACTCAAGTCTCATAGAGTTACAATGTTTCATCAGACTTTCCTAAACTAATAATTGGTTAAACATGTTAGCAATATCATTGATTTAGTTAATATTAAATTGTTTATGTATCCCATCCTCTAGTAGATTCTAGAAGAAATTGTGCTTTAGATCAATTGGATTCATCCATAGATAGAATAATAAATTGTTTTAAAAATGAATCGGGATCGGAATATCACATAATAGAAACCCATTCTTAATATCCCTTCTATATTCTTCCATCAATCACTTGAACTAAAATAAGTCATTCCCTACTTCCCTAAAAAATATGTTCATTTCTTCCATAGATGAAGTTGTAACAATTGATTTTATAATTTGAATAAAACTTATTCCTTTTTCACTAAAAGTTAATAATAAGTCTTTAATACTCTTTAGTACATCTATATCCTCTATAAAGTCTGAATCAACAACCCCCTATAATGTATAGTTGATTTTGGTACAAATCAAAATTTCTTATTTTCTATTGAGGTAACAGATAATCCAATTCATATCTTCCAAGTCCTCCCATTTCTAATTCTCTGTAAACCATCTTACAAATCTCTATTCATGACATATTTCCATCATTTTAGAAACCATCAGACACATCAATCTTGAGACCATTGATGTATATGAATATTTCTCCATGTACTTAACCTCATCTACCATTTTTTTTTCTTTATAATTAGATAACTTGATGTTTTAACCAAATGGTTGGTCATAGGGTCATATCTAATCATTACAAATATTTTAGTGATCTTAAAAATGTATTCCTTAAAATATAGGACAAAATGATCTGATATTCCCATATCAATTAATTTGTATCCTCAAAATATAATTTTCATCTCCAATATCTTTTATCTTAATCCTTCCAAACAAATCAATAGTATACTCCTTTATCTAATACATGTCCATACCTTATAGGAGATATCATCCACATAAAATTTAATAATGACCTTACTTCTATCAATGTACACCATATGGATACAAAAATGGTGACCATTTCTCTAGAAAACCCCTTTCTTAGATATAAAGGTTTTAAACTTCTAATTCCACAACCTTGGTTCTTGCTTTAAACCATACAAGATCTTCTTCAGCTTACATTACAAGCCTCCATTCTATTTATCCATGAAATACTATAGCTTCTTTATGAAAATTAATTCTTCAAAATACCCTTGAAGAAAAGTTATTTTTACATTTAACTATCCAATATGTAATCCTTACAAATATACTAAACTTAGAAACAATAGAATAGGTGTATACTTAAAAACATGATAAAGCCTTTTTTCAAATCTATCCCTTAATTATATTTAAAACCCTCAAAACTGACACATAATTATACTTATTTATATAATATTAACCATATTTTAATTGATATTCCCATTTATTCTGTATCACATTCTTTTGGGTGGTAATTCCATCATCTCACAGGTTTAGTTTCCATATAATGAATCCATTTATTTTTTCATAACATACTGCAACAATCTAAAATAACAAATATCACCAATTATTCCAAGATTTTAGGATCTCCTCCATTCATTCAACACAAGTAGAAGAGATTTTTTCTAAATAATTAAACTATTCATCTAATTCTAGAAAATATCCATAATTCTACCTAGGGTTCTTCTCCTTAAAAAATTGCATCCTCTAAAAAATAGTGGAATGCATCTACAATAACATATATTCCCAATAATTTTGTCCCTGTTGGATCTTCTATACTTCTTTATATTTCTAAACTTTTCGTAAAAATATTTATTTCATTCATAATAGCTTTGATATGCTAAATTGAATATTTATTTCCAAAAATAATAATACACTATGTTTTGGTCATTACACAAGACCTTCTCATTAAGGGAAACGTTCTAACTATTAATAATATTTTATTTTACAATTTCCCAAATCCTAAATCCATACACAATAAAGAAACATGATATTGAATTTCCATCAAGCTTATCCCTCTTCTTTCCATAGACATGGAAATTGGTAATACTTCTAAAAATATTAAGGTGAGAAATATTAATATTTATTTTGATCTATAGTTTATATGTAATATCTTGCCCCAATGGTGTGATAACACTTCTATTAATGTGATAAGTCAAACAATTGATGGATTTAGTGAAAAAATCCTTTGGGAAACCTGTATGAAACCTCCTAATTTGAGGTACCTCATTAATTGTCTACTTTATTGGCTCTACCATGTAATTTTGTTCTCTATTTCTAGGTACTATATTCTCAAACCCAATTACTTTTATCCAATAAAAACTTAGTCACTTGTCATTTTATTCACCTATATTGTCGGATTGAATGCTGTTAAGAATAATTAAAACCCAACATTTCAACCAAATATCTCAATCAAATAAAAGTTCCAAAGTCAATTTTTTTTTATTAATAAATTATACCCATACCTTTCATTTTGAATCATCATTTAAATTTTCATAATATATTAACCCACTATTAGAAAATATTATAGAAGGACACCAAACACCTATATACCTTAGCTAAAATTTTTATATTTTGGTTTCCTTATAATTGTGATAAATTACACTATTCTCAATATTACTAAAATAAAACGCTCACAAGTTAAGAAATGTATTTGATTGATATTTATTACTCCTGTAGTAACTAATATCTACAAGTTATTCTCACTTAAGTTCCCAAGAAAGTTGTTATATAACTGATAACCTTTAGAAGTTGATCCTTCATCCATCACACCTCCATCAATAAATTTTATCATATACAATTTTCTATCTCTAACACCTCCCACAACCACTAAGGATATTTGATTGATCGTACAAAATCCAAGAAATTTCTTACAAAATCTTTCTTTAGCTAACAACTATATAGATATAATTTCTTTTTTATACACTTTTACCTATAAACAAAAGAGTTTCATCATGTACAACATGAACCTTGTAAAAACATTTGAAAACATTGTTTTTCATGATTCCCCAATTTTATTTAGAATTTATCAATGATCTAGAATAAATGATCCATGATTCTAATGGGATATTGACAATTAGTTGTAAACTAACCACTCCTTTAGTTATAGTATTTTAAAAACTTTTTAAAATTACCCTTCCATAATTAACTATTACATACCAAATATTATCACAAAAATTCACATTCTTCCTCAAAATTACAACATACTAGTCTATGTATAGCCAGTTTACTTCCACATCCCTTCCATTTACCATGAACTTTTTTTAATATTTCTATTTAATATAATTAAATCTACCAATCATAATGAATGTGAAACCGGAAGGTTCCTAATATTTCCTCTTTAGATTTCATTATTAAGAATGAGATAGAAAATATACTCAAACTTAATATCATTCTTTGTGCTATATTTTTTTACATTGTTAATCAGCGCGTCCTCAGATTCTACATGTGATGGCAGTAACAAAGAAATCCTGCCCTATTTATATAAACCTCCATATTACTAATTCCTAAAAACATTGGATCAATTTTAATGCATTGACATGGTATACTTTAGTTTTTTCTTCCAATATTCTAATTTTAAATGACCTACACATCCTTAAAAAAATTAGTTACCACTGGTTACTCGTATATATCTATTATATCCATCATCAATTAATTAGTGGTCATAACATTAAAAATATGTAAGAAAAATTTCTTTCTTATGACATATGTATCTCACCAGGTGATTTTTTATCATGCCTTTCCCATTTCACTTTACCCATTAAATTAATTTTGAGTAATTTTAAGAAAATATTAAGGTTCTTCTATAATACATAACCATATATCTACATCTACAACAATACTAATTCCATCCATTCGAAATTTTCAATATAGGCCCTTCCTTTTTAAAACACCAGTTATTTTATAACATAGAACTCCCACTAAAATTAAAATGAAATAGATACAATAAAATATCAACAATTCTAATGAAACGTAAACATATCCTCAGTGAATGATATTATTATATACCAATTTTAGGGATAGAAACTGTGTAATATGTGATTTTATTTCCATAGGTTATTATATTTTTCTTGTATGCACATTTCTAGAGTTTATAGAGTTAGACTGTGAAGATATTTAGTGTTTTGTATTGGTTTCATATTATTATTAGTTTTGGTTCATAATTTTTTGGGTATGTGTAGTTAGGAAAATTTTATAATTTTTTCCACACTTGATGTTTCTATGGGTTCTTTCAGGAAGTAGGGTTCAATACCATCATGAAATAGATGGATTTCTATTACCATTTCATTAAAAATTCATATATATTGTCTTTGAGGGTGGTTAGTGTTCTAGAATTCATGAATCTAATATAGGGTCATTTTAGTGATGAGTTATTTTGATTTTCTTACTGGTCTTTTTTAGCTGATTCCCATGTTGACTACTTATGTAACTACCTAAGTTAAGCATTTTGATGATATAGAGAGGAATTCTATATGATCACAAGTGTTAATTGTTCACCAAAAATTATTTCTTTATGTGGTTGAAAATAATTTTATCTATTATTGGAGGAAAAAAGAGGGCGGATCCTTCATGTAATTCACATATTCTACCTATGCTGGGGGAAATTCATCTCGTAAAGTGAAGTGTGGTCATGCGGACTCTCTAAAGGGTGGAGACAAGAAGACCACCTATAGTAAAATTTCACCTCTTACTCCAAGAGGTAGGGAAGAATTCAATTTTTAACAATGTGGTTATATTGGATATATAATTCCTTATTGTGATTGGTAAAAGAAGGAGTTTCACTCTTGGTATGAGTTTGCACATCTGTAGAGGCCCTTCCATATAGAACCACGATCAGTTAGAGGATATTGTTCTGGTATGACATTAGGTTATAAAGTATGGATAGGAATTCCTTGGTAGTCTAGTAGTTTTTGTTACTATGTTCATTCAGTTCAAGTTGGAGGATGTGGTAACCTAGGGTAAGGACTACCGTTCTAGTAGGGAGATACCCCTCGGGGGAGCCAGGTGATGGGAGCTTAGGGTACGAGATCAAGTCAGTTTCATGTTGTCAAGAACACTTCATTCATTATGGTTGAGACATGATTAACTGTTAATGGTTTGATACTTATAGTATCTACCTTGGAATTAATTTTATTAACATGGGTGTGTTATTTTCAATTTTATCTGCTCGTTTTTATAGTGATAATTAGACTATAATTGATTATCTATCGGGGTAATATTTTACAAACTGCACTCATGGGTATTATGTGAGGATATTAAGATTAATTTATAGTGTGTTATCATGGTATATGGGTAGAGTATCCTCTTTTATATAATTATATTAGATATTTACATACTATAAAGAATCCTCAGAATTGATTGGTTTATTTGGTATCAAGCATGAATTGACTGCTATCACTGATCAGTATCCTTCACCTATAGAGAGGTTGAATATTATACATATATAAATGAGTATGATTTTCAATCAATATTTCATTTTTATTTATATGGTTAACTAGGGTTGATGTCATTTTATCTTTCTTATGCTTCTTTAAGGGAATATGAGATTCTCTAGGGGGTCTTTCCTTATGTTTTCAATCAGTTTTATGATGTATATCTTGATGATTTCTCTAGGTATCCACCTATGATACATAAATTTTTTATGATTGATATTATTATTAGTATAATGATGATATCTATTCTATAATATAGTATATCTCTTGTATATTCTAGAGTTTAAGGCATGCCTACATTATCGTTATGTAATGGGTTTCATTGGCCTTGGAGGGTCCTTTAGGGTGGTCATATCTTATACATAAATAGGGTGTTTGGGTTTTTCACTTACATGTGTATTACCATAGGTTGAACTAAATGATGGTAAATACTAGTATCCTTTTACTGATATAGATTATTTTTTCAATGATTTGATAGGTTCCAAGTGGTCTCCCAAGATCAATTTATGTTCTTTTTATCACTATATGCACGTAAATCCATTGGGTAATACCTATATTAGTTTTAGGAGAATGTATGTAATTTACTAATATCTTGTGTTGTTGTACAGTTTTATAAATGTGTCGGTTTTTTTCATGAAACTGACAAATAACATATTATATTTTTATTTAGAGAAATTTGAGTTCATTTTTTCAAATTATATTCTATTATATTTAAAATACATGGAATATAATTATATCCATTTAAATATTATATTAAGTACACTGACAAAGAACTGAACATATTCTAAACTCTATGAGTGTCATTTATGGATATAACATGAACACTTCTTAGGGTATGTGATATCCAAGGTTGTTATACCAGTATGTCGTGAGAAGTTAGAGGTTGTGGTTTATTGGTTGTAGCCAAATACCATATTTGATAATCATAGTTTCTTGGTTTTGGTTTGAGAATATTAATGGTTAATTCTGGTCTTCTCCTAATTAGAATTTTTAATTATGACCTCATTCAAGAAGTGTGTAATGTTTATGTGGTCTAAGCCATGTCAAGGACCAATTCAAGAGATGAAAGAAAGTTTTATGTATGCACCATTCTTGACTTGCCTAATTTAGGTAACCGGTATATATTCTACTATGATGCATCAAGGATTGGGCTTGGAGATGTTATCATATAGGATCGGGGAGTTGTACCTTATGTGTCTATTTAGATAAGGATACAAGAAAAAAATACCAAAATAATTATATAGAGAGATAAGTGGTGGTATATGCACTTTGAAATTGATATCACTACATATTTGGAAAGAGTTTCATGGGTTATAATAACTATAAAATAACAAAGTATGTATTTTCATATTATGACTTAAACCTTGGTTGAGATGGAGCTTGAAATCTGAGAATATCATGTCAGAGTTTTCCTTAATTACTTTGTTATTTCCTGCCCACTCCATGATCGAGTTAAGGATATTAATTTTATTGATTCAGATTACCTAGGGATGTGGTCCAATATATATTATAGGGATCTGCAACCTAATTGGTACCTGTATTGTAATTGGATATTTTATTTATGGGGTCATGTAGTAGTCCATATAAGAATGCATGAGGAGTTGATGGGTATCTCACATGACATTTTATTAGTATTTCACTCAAGGATTACCAAGTTCTATCATGATATATATAGGTCTTATTATTGTATTTTGATGATAAAGTACAAAGTAGGGTTTACATTACTAAGATTCACCTATCATTTCTTGAAGGATGAGCACCTGATACCTTCTATTATTCTCCATAATCTTATCATTCCATAATGGGATAACTGAGCTCACCTCATAGGATTGATTTAGTGTAGATTATTGGGGACTAGTAAATTAAGATAACATGTTTCTTACTAATTTATGGGACAAATTTCATTGATGATACTAGAAAGATGTATAACTAAGATATATTACATATTTATAGTGGTCTAAGTATAATTATATCAGATTGACATTCTTGTTACACATCATTCTTCTATTATATTGTACATAAGATTCTTAATACATTAGTGAATTATATCAATGCCTACCATCCTCAAATAGATATATAGTATGAGAATAATATTCATATATTTTAGAGAATGATAAAAAAAAAGTAATCTTTTATTCTATTAGTTCATGTAAGAAGAACATCATGTTTGAGGAGTATTACAATAAAAATAGTTATCAAAATTTTATTTATATTTATCCTTCTGGGTCCTTGTATGGAAGGTTTCATCTATTTCTTCTATAATATATGTAATAAAGGGAGTCTTTTATCATTAGTTTGAGTATCATGTATAATATGTTAGAGAATATTTTGTTAATTTAAAGGAAAGTGGAGGCCACTTAGAGAAGGAAATGATCATAAAATGACTAGAGATACCATACTCTATAATTTGATGGGGGAAATCGAGTATTCTTTATATTTTCACCATGATTGTGTCACATATATATTCAGAGGTAGGGAAAGATTGAACTCAAATTTGTGTGTCCATTAGAGGTCATTGAGAGGATTAGTATCATTTCATATCATTTATCACTTCCCTAGAGGAAAAATGTTATGCACTATATATTCCATGTATCTCAGTGTTGGAGATGTCATAAAGATAAATATCATATGATTAGTATCTAATATTTCAAAATAATGATGAATGTTTCATTCGAGGAATATTTAGTTCATGTGGTGGAAATGAGCTAAAATATATAACATGGAATAATTGTATATCTGGTTAGGGTTTTCGAAATAGAAGAAGCATGATAAGTACGTGGTAGACATCGATTTTTTCATATTCAATGAATACTATGAGATTTAAAAGATGAATAATTTCATAATCAATAGAATTAAATATAAAATAAATTGACTATTTTCTTAGAACCAAGAATTCAAGATCATCATATAAAATTTATAATTTATTTATTTAGATAAATAATTGCATCAAATTGAAATTATTTCGTAGGGAATGAATCTGAAGATTTCATTACATTGTATAATCATTTCACCATAGGAATAAATAGATAATTCCCATTAATGGTGATGCACATGTATACCATGAACCTCTAAATCTCTCCATATAAATATCAAGGTACTGGTTTGGAAGATCCTAATTCTTGTATCATTCATCCTTGATCACCATGAGAATCACTTCGGTTAGATAGAATCTCATAATCCTCTCTAGAATCAATATGTTAAACGGGGAGGGCCACTATCTATTAGTAGTTTCATTCTAATAGAGTTTCTTAAAATGGATAGGGAGATTGTCTGAATTTTTTTGTACACAAAAATTAGAATTACAAGGTTTTCGACATAATTTAATAACTGGATTTAAATTATGCTTTGGGTAGAGAATAATAGATACAAAAAGGACCTTATAATTCTCCCAAAACAGAATTGACCCCAAGTTGAAATATTATTATTAGTATTATATACTTGAAATTTTATAAATTCATGGATAAATAAATATTATTTTCAGGAATAAATAAATTACTACTTATTCATGTAATATATAATATTTCATCTCTCACCAGACCATAAAACTCACTACACCAATTCACATTAATATATATAAACTGTTAAATAATGAATATATTTTTTAAATAAATAAATATCAATGAATTATTCACCAATAAATAAATAAATATTTTATTCATTAATATCAAAATTAATTATTTATTGAACATTCAACTAAAAAATATTCTCTCAAATAACAAGTTCATAAATATACGCAATAAATTTTTTTGAATAATTATTAAACAATAATTGGGAATAATATTTAAACATGTAAAATTTAAAGATAATTAAATTATGGATTTGAATATACATATTTTGTGACCTAATAAGATCCTTACGTATTGTCATTAGGATGAGCCACCTAATGTCAAAGGTTACTATATAGCAACATGCCAAGGAAACTGTAATAGAATAATCTAATGTTTCAATGACATAAAACCACATGAAAATGTTCACTATGTAACATAATCCCATAATCATGATATATCTTATAAAAAGGATATATACTGGTGTCGTCATCATATTCGTCTAACGTATTTCTATTTATTATGAAAATAAACTTTTGAAAAGAAATCCATGGACAAAGTCTTAATTAAGAAGTTTTATTTCCTTATAGGGGATAAGATATCAAATTCATTTAATGAATGGAAGGGAAAATCCTTTCATACCTTATTCGTTAATTCAATATCACCAATAACTCACCAAACAAATTCCACATCAGTTTGTGCATATATCATCGTAGTTTTCATCAATAAATCAAAATAAGTGACTCAAGATATGCAATGATAAAAATGTTGAATTCAATGGACCATTACAAATATCCAAAAATAATAATATTCAACTACACATATAAATTTCAATTTCCTACTTGTGGGTCATATTTTCATCATATCATTCTCTAAAAATTTACAACGTCCAACACTATGAAAAATTTTCTCAATATCCTATGTGTATCCACCCATGATATCCAATATCATTTATATCATATCAAATATTCTCATCCAACTATATAATATAGATTTAAGAATATTGTTGTGTCATTTATAGGTTTTCATCATAGTGAGGAACTGTTATTCCCTTTTATTCAAACAATTACCCTAAAAAACTAATGACATACTATGTTTATAACACCCCATGATTTTAGGAAGAATATAATTCCCAGAATAAATATTTTTATAATTAAAAATTAAAGTTCTAATTTTTCCATTTATTCCACGGAATTAAAATATATTAAAAAATAATTCATACAATATGGGAATTATATTAAAAAATTTGTATTCATTCATAATAAAACACTATAACAAAAGAACATGAATATAAGCATTCAAACCATAGATTAGTACACATCATGGATTATTAAATCCTTTACAAGTGCATAAATTAAAAGGTGCCAATAAATTTCAATGAATAAAATCTTTAACACTGCGAGATCACCTAGGTTATCTTCACCCATGAAGATCACTAATAGTAAAAGAAAACTAATAATGTGGAAGAAATTCATGAGAGGATAAATAATATCATGTGATCTAAAATAAAAACTATGGAAATGAGAAGTGTGAGTTAGGAATTGTTTAATGGAATGAATGATTTGAGTAACGAAATATATATTGGAATTAAATATTATAGATTATTAATATGGAAGTTGGAAATATTGTCACTGGAAATCTATTCATTTAAAATATCATCATTGGATATATGAGTATCTAATAGTTATACTGAAGTTGTGTATTCTTTGCAGTAAATTTAAAATAATATAATTCAAAAATAATAAAAAAGGAAATAGATGTATAATTTTAAAATATTACTTATTTATTTATGTGCACTGTATTATTATAATTATTAATATAATACACTTTTAATTTATGAAACTCAAAAAAATAAATTAAATCAATGGATTAGAAAAACAAAAATTTTATAATATATAAAATTAATTTAATGGTCAATATTTTTTTTAATATAAATAATATGTTTTTATGGAAGAGTTTTTTGTTAAGTGTTTTATATTTTTTTTTAAAAATTAAATTGACTTATTTTTAAATATTTTATTAAAAATGATTAAATTGGAAATTTATATGAAATAAAATTAAAATAATAATGTAAATAATGAACACTTTTCAATAAAATAATTTATTCTTTATATTTTATATTTTCACTGAAAATAGATATATAAATTTTCAAAAATACGATATAATTAAAATAAAATATTAAATTATGATGTCAAATTTTCTTAGTATGCATTTTGGGAATTGTTTTCAAAATAGTAGATTTTTTTGTGAATAGTGAAAATACAAATGTTTTCCAGAACTATACCTTTTATTATATAAGTAAGACTAGATAGTTTGTAAAACTTTTATAAGTAATCAAATAATTTTTAAGGAGTAAAACCATAAGTTTTTAAATACTTAAAATCCTTTTCAATCATTTTATGAACATAAATAATATTTTCCAACAAATGAAAGAATTTTATTTATTTTCCATTATTTAAAAGATAGTTAGGAAAAATTTGGTTTTAGTTTTCTTTAAAAGCCACATAAATTTTATATATTATAAAATAAAATAAATATTATCATGAAAGTAATATTCATGGTTAATTTTATCTTACACATAAAATTTTATCAAAAAAACTTTCTAAAAATGGTTTTTTAAGCATTATGTGCGTTGGTTAAAAACAATTTATCACTTTTAGAAATTTTATAAAAATAAATTATTTTCATATAATTAATAATTATTATTTTTTATTAGTTAAAATTTGAAATTTTATTTTCTAGCCTAAAATTATTTTTTCATGGTGTGTATTAGTTACTATGGTAAAATGATTTTATTTTATAAAATGGTAATTTTATAAAAATATGTATTTTTTAAAAATAATAGATCTAATTTACATTGAGACTATAATATAATGTTTAGAACAATATAAAAATAAATTTACACTTGTTTAATTTATAATTAATTTTAAATAAGATAAATAACAATGAAAAAATAAAATGTCATCTTTTTACAAAAACATTTTTCAACACATAATATTTTTTAATTTAAATGATAATTTTCTGATATTTAAAAAATTAATTATGTTAAACATAGTCAAGATTTATATTAAACATTTAAAAACTTGTAAATAAATTTTATATTATATTTTTAGTGGTGAAATAGGAAACATGAATAATATTTAATAACGATTAATTAGTGTTAAAATGAGAGATCTAATGTGGCTCAAATTTGACTAAATCAATTTGAAACTTATACCTATTAAAGTAGCGTTGTTAGGTTTGAAGTTCCTACCTTCATGTCTCGCTAATATTTATTCACATAATTCATCTAACACACCAAGACTTCCAAACCCCCATGCAACTCTATTCTCACACCTTATCTAACTATATTTTCTGTAAACAATTCCCTCTTATCCACTTAAAGAAGGAGACAAGTCCCACCCATTATCACATACCTACCCATCCCAAATTCATTGATCATGAAATTTCCATACCAATCCAATTTTAAATCCATCCCAAGGAGTTCCTAAGGTTCTAATAAATCCTCCCAAACATTAAAAAGCTACTAAGAAATGTAAGGTTTCTTCTCCTCTTTATTTGGATTCAAGTACTTACTTTGGGGGAAAACCTTTATTTTTCATATGATTATACTTTTATAGGTTCAAAATAAATACACTACTATCAAAATGAAGCATTATTTATGAGATACTATTATTTTATGTCATTAAATACACTTTATAATACTTTTTTATAGTCATAATGTTATTGAAGTTACTCTTTGATTCTCTACGTTCACATTTAAATTCATCCAATTCCTTTGTTATAATCCATCTGATATCCATGTGATTGTGTTTTTAAATTTTAATAATCAATACTTTACTATTAAAATAATTTCTTATTGATGAAGGACTTATTATATCACTCATTAAATCTATTCTTTAGACCCTTTTGTATTCTCATCATTCTTCCAAATACACTCCTTTATTTTTGGTGTCACATTTTCATATTGTAAGACATTTGCATCATGTGTGATTAATATCCCATGTGTTCATAATCAATTAATTACTATCTAATTTATTTACTATTAGTTATTGGTATACCTTCCATCACATTAAACCCAATCTATAATCTTTTTCATATGATTCTTGCTAATGAAATCATTCCATGATTTCCCATGTAATATTTTCATGTTGTAAAAACTAAACTCTAGTTTTATACAAGTGTATCCATATAAATTTAAAATTATTTTATTGATTGGAAACATTCGTTTTATAAAACCACATTACCAAATCATTGGTTAAAATGAAACATTGTTAAAATCAAATATTGATACGACATGTTAAATGATTGGAAAATGAAGGGTGTGCCCAGAGATCACTCTAATGCACTGAATGAGGAATTAATCTCTAGATATTTCATGTTCATAATACCTAGGTTTCACTAATTGTTAATATTTTATGATACCTTACTTCAAAACCTTGGTAATATGAAATTTTTACCATAAATAAATCCAATACATTTTGTAGATAATTAATCAATACAAATCCCATGTTCATGATACTTTGGTTTTATGTCATGGTATTACTTTCTGATACCACGGTGAATAGCATTCGTAATTTGATTTTACAACATCATAGTGATTATTTTTTTTGATATTATTTATATTTTATCATTATTTTATTGTAAATAAACTTCTATTTTATGCCTCATTTTCTTATTTCCATGTTCATATGTCATGCCCTTGTCTTACATATGATGACATGATCCTATGACATCTATTTCCATATTCTAAAAGCCTAATTTGTTGATTATTGGATTATGAATCCATGTTTTATTGAGTTTTAATTATTTATGAAGTGTTCATGTTAAACTATTATATTATAATACCCATATTTTTGACATATATTAAAACTTGATCTTTCATGGTTATTTTTTTTGTATACGTTTACTGTGTATTTCTGCTCACCCCCTTGTTATGATTCCATTTTCAATAATTATGATGAAAAGTAATATATAAGATGTTTTTATAATATTTTATTGTCGGAGAATTTATGTAATTTCTATGGATTATCTTTTTTTCATATATAATGGAAAAATATTAATTAGTTTAAAAAATCATTGGTTTTTTTTGTCTGTGTTTTTTTCTAAATGTGTAAAAATTTCAACCTAAAAGATTATGAAAATTTATATAATGTAACATTTTTTATAAGTAATGTATGTATGATATGGTGACAACTATAGGGTGTCATAATTTTACGTAGATGGAAAATCATGATGTGATAAGGACTTTATAAAAATTCAATGAACTAAATACATGTAATCATAAATTATATTGAAGTTTGTTTGAGGGAACCAACTCCACCAAACTCCTACATTCACTAGAGGCAAAATCTAACAACTGTTAGTTTAATTACACTAAAATATAATTCATGTTTCTACTGAGTTATGTCAATATTCAAGGGTTCATCAACATTCTCCTCTATAGAAACCCTTCTTAGAGTGAGTTGACAACAATAAGAAAAATCCATTAAAAGATAATAATTTCTATGTATGTGATTTATCCAATGGTGTGACAATGTCTAATTTTTAGGAGACACCACTATCGTATTATCAAAATATAATATGGTAGAAACTCTACTTTTAAGTTTCATATAAAGATATAGTATAATTTTTTGTATCCAAATAGCTTCTTTTGTTTCATCATAAGCTTCTATATACTCAGACTCCACTATAGAATAGGTGATAGAAATCTGTTTTAGTCTTTTCAATATCGTAACACCATTGTTGATACTGAATACATATCTCAAGGGGGAAATAAACAAAATTGTAAGTATAAGGGTGTGAAAAAATCCTTTGCAACAACTTATGTAGATGTTGATCCATCAAACAAAGTGGTATCGGGTACATTTCTTTTTTTTTACAGAATATTCAAATGTGTTGTTTGAATTAGGGTATACACATTCCTTAATTTTTGAGAATATTTCTAGTAAATTGGAAGTTCCACCTCAAGAAATAAATATATAACTAATGGTAAAAACACATATATGATATACTAAAGTAAAAAAAAGTTAATTATAATAATCTACCTATCATTGTCTGTGGAAAGAGTTTACTAAAAAATCAAATTGTATTTTCTATAATAATGATTTATGTTATTATGGGTATGGATTGGATTTATTTTTATCATGCTAAGATTTATTATAGAGCTAAAGAAGTTTTTTTAGGAAGCGTTTCATTTTGTATACAGAAATGAACCCAAACCAATTTCAAAACCCCCTTATAGGAATGGCTCAAATAGAACATTTAGAGTTGAAAATTAATTTATAGTAACTGTTAGATAAAGGCTTCATCTAACCTATTACTTCACCATGGGGTTCTCATGTCTTGTTTGTTAAAAAGAAATATGGTTCAATGAAACATTTCATTGATTATAGAGCCTTTAATACAATCAATGATAAGAAAAAGTATCTTTTTCCTCATATTGATGAGTTTTTTATTACCTCCATGGAGAATAATATTTTTTGAAGGTTTACTTGAGGTCGGGGTACCATCAGTTGAAAGTAAAAGAAGAAAAAATTCTAAATATTGTGTTTCGTAAAAGATATGGGCATTAAGAATTTTTAGTTATGCCATTTTAGTTAACTAATACACCAACTGTATTCATGGATCTTATGAATAAATTATTATATGATTTCATAGATAATTTTTTTGGATGTGTTTATTGATGAAATTTTGGTATATTATAAAATTAATGAGTAGCATAAAATAAATATAAGATTTGTCTATGAAATATTTAATGAAAAGAAAGTATATGAAAAATTATGCAAGTGTTAATTTTGGTTGCAAAAAATATATTTCTGTGCGCACATTTTTTCCCAAATATGGAATAACTATTGATTTGACTAAAAAAGTTGTTGAAGAATGCCCTAGACCCACAAATATAACTAAGATTCATAGTTTTCTTCAATTTGAAGGATATTACAAGAGGGTTTTTGAAAACATTTCATGGTTATCTATCCCCCTAACTATGTTAACTCAAAAATGGGTTAAGTTTATCTAGAAAAAATAATGTGATGATTGTTTTTAATAATTGAAAATAAGATTGGTGAATTCTCTATTTTTTCTATTCCTTCTATAAATAGTGAATTTTTCATCTAGATTGATTCTTCACTGAATAAAAGTTGTAATGTAGTGGCACATGATTTGGAACTAAGCAAGGTTTATGATTGAATGATTTATTATGATCGTGGAAAAGAAAACACAGTGGATGATTAATTGAGTCAAGAAATATATACTACATTAAATATGTTATGTTTTGAACACAACCAATTAGTTAATGATTTTATTAATATTTTCTTGGAAGCTGTTGATGCTGGAAATTAAAATTCTTCTTTTTCAGGTGTTAGTGTAGTCATCTCTCATAGACATAATTAAGCAACAAGAGAAAGAACATGGTGACTTAAAAAAAGGTATAATTGGTAAATAAAGTTAAGTTTACTAAATTTAATGTTAATAGAAATTGTATTTTGAGATTTGGAAAGAGATTATATGTGCCTCATAATGACCAGATGAAGAAAGAATTGTTCTGTAAAGTTCATAATTCTCTATTTTTAGTTCATCCTGGCAGCACAACGATTTATAAAGACATTCTAGAGTATCGCTGGTGGGATGGAATGAATAAGATATTTCCAATTTTACCATAAAATGGTTGACTTATCAACAGGTTAAAGTAGAGTTCTAGTTGCTAAAAGGAATTCTTTAGACTTTTAATGTTCCAGAGTGGTAATATGAAAATATGTCTATGGAATTCATTGCGGGAATACCAAATACATCTTGAGGTTACAATGTGATTTGGTTTATTATTGACCAACTAACTAAATATACACATTTCCTTCCTATTCGAGATACTATGTATTTGGATCCACACCCTTGGTTGTACATCAAAGATATTTTCATTTTTCTTGGAATTCTTCTCTCAATTTTATCTGATCGCGATCCCAAGATCACTTATAACTTTTGGATAGTCCTTCAGAAGTCGTTGGGAACAAAATTAAATTTTTTCCCTACCTATCATGATCAATATGATGGATAGGCCGAGAAAAAAAATTAGACAATAAAGGATATTCTTCAAGCTTGTCTAATGGATTACTAGGGATGTTGGGATCAACATCTTTCATTGGTTGATTTTTATTATAATAACAGTTTTCATTCATGTATTTAGATGTAATTATTTGAAGAACTCTATGGGAATTGGTTTCGAACTCCATAATTTTGGGACCAAGTTGTGGAAACAGAGTTGATGGGACTAGAATTAGTATACGTAGTAGCTGAGATAGTGGATATGGTTCAATGACACATGAGGATAGCTCAAAGAAGGTAGAAAAGTTATGTATATAACATGAGGATATACCTTTCATTATAGGTAGGTGATCATGTTTTTCTTAAAATAATCCTTGGAAAAGTTTTTTTAATTTTGGTAAGAAATGAGATATATGAGCATGATTTATCAAACCTTTTCAAAATCTGTAGAATGTTGGCCCAGTTTCCTACCGAGTAGCTTTGCCTTCGATTTTATCATAGGTACACAATGTTTTTCATGCTTCTATATTGAGAAAGTATATTCCTTATCAATCTCTTTTTTTGATCCCAGAAGTAGTTCAGTTAGAAGAGAACCTTTCTCATTAAGAAAATCATGTTCATATTCTTGATCATAAAGAGAAAGTACTAACGAAGAAGGTGGTCCATCAGGTTATGGTTTTGTGTGGTAACCACATGGTTAAAGAAGAAACATGGTAATATGAGAATGTTATGAGGGAAAGGTATACTCACCTTTTTAATAAGTGGTTAAACTTTTCGAGGAAGAAATTTCTAGACGGTGGGGAGAATGTAACAAACCAGGTACTTATGAAATAATTTATTTTAAATTTAGAATTAAATATTTTAATTTATTATAAATTTATAATGAATTAATTTATATTTATAGAAAATAAAAAATTTATAATCATAGAATAGTAACTTGACCTTAGGAAGATTAACATGAACATTAGGAATAGTAAGGTATGAAATAGAATAATAGCCTCATTTATAAGAATATAAATAAATTTTATGTATCACATAAGTATAACCATAGTATATTTATATTATGGAATTTTTAATTAAATGTTTTAGAAATTATAATTTAAGTGTTGCAATCTTTTTGAGTCATAAATATTTAATTACGATTTTAAAATTAATTTATTGTTTCAAAAGAAAATTTATTTTCATAAAATATACTCAAAAATTATTATTTCTCTTTATTATGGTTATAAGATATTTTTTTGAGAGCTTGATTTGTTTTTCAAGGTGTGATAAAATTAGTTTAAGTTTTAAAATTTTTATTTTTTAAAATAATTGTAATTTTATTAAAAATTAAATTTATCATATTTAGATTTTTATTTTCAAAAAAAGCAGTTCCTATTTGAATTCTACCTATAGAAAAATAGTTGTAGTGAATGTTTTGATTTTTTCTGAAATAATTGAATTTTTGGTGAATAGTGAAATTAGATAATTTATGTAATGAGATAAATACATGAATTATGTAGTCATGGATGATGTTATGCTGAAGTAACCACCCTTGGTTCATGATCACAATAACTAATTGCAATTTTTTCTATAATAACCAACAATATTTATTTTCTTGAGAAAAATAGTTAAATAATGATTAAAATAATATCAAAACCCTTCTCTCCTCCATTATTAATACCACCCATCACTCCATATTCTCCTCACACCTCTAAAAATTTTATCCTAGACCAATTTATGACCTAACCTATTACCAATCCTATTCCCTACCTACAAGAACTTTTAGTCTCACCAAAAGGCCAAAACCAAGGGCCTTAAAGAGGTTCTCAAGGAAGAGAATTTAAGAGGTAATAATTCTCTTTCACTTATCTTTTATTTTCTTTTTAACACTTTTTCATTTCTTATACACTCTTCCCATCCCATTGTATAAAAGTAATGGAAACTCTAGAATATAATATATAATATAATTCTATCAAGTTTATTGAAAAATTCATCATCATACTTTTTCTCCTCTCCCTTTTATTCTAAAAAATAAAAACATCACTAGTGATGTGTCAAATTACCGACATCATTGTCGACGTGTTTTTAATTTCAATTATCGCATTCATGTCTGGTCATAAAACCATTTTAATGGTTGAAAATTATTTAAATATTTTTATATAACCTATTTTATGTTCTGTAATTAGCATATATAAATAATATTGAATTATATTGAGAAACTAGTTTGTGATTATCTAAGAAACGCCAAAATGATCTAAACAGATCTAATTAATGTTTTATCTAATGAATCATCCTAATATATAAAATAAATGATATATCTTATAATTTAGGGTTCTGGAAACATGAAAGTACCATTTCATTCCAAATATATATTTTCTCCTCCATTTAATAAGAAAATCCATTAAGAACCGGCTATGGAAACAATGTAATGAATGCACACAAAACAGCGGAAATAAAAACATATTACTTATAAAAGGGTTGAAATATGTTATGAGAATATCATATAAGTAATTATGAATATGAATATTTTTCTTTAATATATTAATAATACAATTTAAACCATTATACAGAAGGTTTGATCACATTTTAAGTAAGAAAAACCTGAGGTAAGGGAATTCTTAACCCAATTTCTATTCTTTTGGTTGACCTTCAACATTATTGATTTTTTAATTATAATATTATTTGTGAAATTATTTTTTTTATAATATTTTGTATTATTTTATTTACATTGATAAACATATTCCTTTCATTTTTAAAATTCTTTTTTCAATGATATGGTATGTGAATGGGAGTTCTTAACCCAATTTCCATTCCCTGGGTTAACATTCTACTTAATTTATTTGGTCATTATAAGATTATTTTTTAAATAAATTTTTAATTTAAATATTGTATTATGTGGATTTAAAGTGATTATAAATACCTTTAATTTTATAAATTCTCACTTCAATGATATGGTATATGTAATGGAATTCTTAACCCAAATTCTATTCTTAGGGTTAACCTTCTACTTCATTGATTTTTCCATGATATTGTTTTTTGTAAAATGAAATTTGATTACATTATGTGGTATTATTTGTATTTAAAATGAATATACATAATAATATGGTTTTATTAATTATTTCCCCAATGATAGGGTATTTTTAAGGGACATTCCTTTTAAATTCCAATCAAAGGCCTCGTACAAAATTCGAAAATATAATTCATTTTATTTATAGAATGAGTAGTATCTACTGATTTCATGATTATTTATTAGTATAATGTTTCAATCATAGGTTTTAATATTTATTTTTGAATCATATTATTTAATTATTATGTGCACAATTTATATATTTTAAAAGTAATTTGTTTTACTGAAAAATGGTATTTTCATAATCATATTGTGTTTTGCTCAAGGGATTAAATGAGTTATCAATTGTTTGATTCATGATATGTTCCCTGGAATTTGTTTTTGTTGGGTTGAGCTCATTGTAGCTCAATATATGATGAGTTGTGCCCCATTATAGCTCAAAAAATTTGGGTTGATCCCATTATAGCTCAAGATATAATGGGTGAGCCCCATTATCGCTCTCTAATGCATTAGGTACTCTGGAGACGGAAGTTGACCCAAAGGTTATTCCATTTGTAATGTTAAATATAAGAGTGATATGGTAAATATTTCCCAAGGAAACTTCATGATGTTTCTATACAGCCTAATTAGTTTTTATAAAATGGTTTTTAATGGTTTTTGCATTATCACTTGATTAATGATTTTCTTATTTATATCCCTGATTGATATTTTTTTGCACATCCCAATTTTTTAAATGTTTTTCACTGGTTTTGAGGATGTGTAAGAGAAAGAAGGAATTCATGTTAAATGTTATGAATATTTTTCAAAGAAAACATGTTTTGTTTTTTAAATTTTTATATTTTGGAATAAATGGATACTACTTTAGTTGTACCCACTCTGTATAATTACCGACGGTATGTATGAATTATGTCATAATTATCTAAATCTTAAAACCTAAACAGATCCTCAATGTGAAAGAAAGTAAATTTTTTAATAAAACTAATGATTATGTAATGTTTTAGAGAATTCTCCTTATACCATGGGATATGGATCATCTCAATCCCATATATATAACCCATATTCTCTTGATTCTCTGAGTGTAAACTGTTCTGATTGATGTATACATCACACGTCATTCATTCTTATGGATATCAACATCACATGTCCACTATCCAGATAGATATACAATATCTTTATGTCCTTTCACACTCTAATAGTCTATCTTGATTGTGGTCTAGGATTTCATACTCATCACATGACATGAAAAATCCTATCTTGGTTATGTTCCAACCAATTACATGATCAGCAACATACACAACAACCCCCATATTAACTAAGTAAATATGTTTACTTGTATTAGTAGGGTATCAAAGTATAATGTTCCTCATTCTAAGTAAATTTCTAACAGCAGGTAATATGGACTCAAATATGATATGTGTACCCCTATTATACCAAAGAAATATATATAAAACTCTATCTGGTAAATTATGTAGGACATCGAGAACACAAAAGAGAATATTCTTCTCTATTTTATGCCGTATGAGCATTTTTTTTCTCTCTATAAGATAAAACCAATAATATTAACCTTAATATTTTAATATAACATATAATAATTCGTGATAAACATCGATTAGGGATAAACTCAAAGTTATAATTTGAGAGTTCAATTATCATTTCACTTCATAAAATTTATATTGATATATAGATTTATGTTTCTAATGTGAATGAATGAAAAAACGGAGGTTTCTAATATTGTGGTAAATTTTAATATTTCAAAATTCATTAAGAATATTTTAAAAAACCAACATAAGAACTAGTTTATTATATCATATATGATAAAATAATAGATCGTCATTATGTTAGCCACAAATTCTAGGTTTTGTTAACATAGTAAATCATATGTAATTCATGTCACATCACTATGTTACCATTTGAAAAACATTCACACTAAAATATTTAGTTAGAAACATCTGTAAATTAGGAAAATTTAAATAACAATGAGACATTGTAATCATATTATTAACTATTCAACTTTATATACATTTTATGACATATCAACTTCACAACATCAAATGTAATGATTTCAAATTTGGTTGTCTACGTAGAACACTTTCTTTGTTTTTCATCATCTTCCTTGGAACCCAATTTTATAATCATTGAAATAATGTAACTAATTACATTATTGTTCATTAATAAATACTAACACTCTTAGGATATTAAGTGAAATTCAATATAAACATTTATTTATGTAATTATTTATTTATTAACATTGAAATTTTTTAAATTAAAACAAACTCCCATAAGCCTATTAGAGATTATATTTTCTTTAAAAAATCTTTCTAAGAGACAAAAAATCATTTTTTCAAAAAAATAACTTTTATTTCCTCTAAGTTCGAATAATAAAAAAATAAATTGTATCATATATGGTATTCTATGTATTTTGACATTTTTTTTAAATAATAATTTATTAAAATATACATTTAGTTTTACATACCTTGCATAATTAATTTACATAACATTTATTCCTCACATGGATATAGAGTTTGAAAAACTCTTTTAGATATATATTGGATAATCCATTCATATATAATTACAACTCTTCCTTTATAAAAACCCTAGATTTCAATGACCTTGATTAGCTTCATAATGACACATTTTTGAATTTTTCACCCAATATTTCTTCTAATAGTTTTAACTTTTACCAACAAGTACTATCTAAACTCGATTTTAGAACCTAGAAATCATATTCCAAGTCCATATATATTCCCAATATGATTAGAATATTGGGTAATGTTTTTTAAATTTAAATAATATTATTATAAAATTTCCATAGATGATAGTAGGATAAATTAACTAACCAGAACAAGCCATTTTTTGTCTCAAATTAAATCATGTTATATAATTAAAAAAATCATAAACCATATTTATTCAAAACACAAATCTCATTTCAATTACAAAACTATTGTTTACAGTTTCTTCTCAAGAGATAAATAGGATGAAATACAAATATTATTATGATTTTATCCATGATTAAAGTTCCCAAGTTATCAATGAAGAAAATATTTTTCTCCATTACTTGCAAGAAACATTTTACCTCTAAACGTCAATTATTTTATCTTTATGACATTATGAATATTTACAAAACATTTAAATTATAAAATTTGTATCATATATTTGTCAAAATAATAGAATTGTTTTCTATAACAAATAAATATTTATGTAAACATTTAGTCGCACAAATTAATTTAACATATTCAATAAAATTTAATATCATTTGATATACCTAGTCATATTTAGCATATTATCTAAAATTATTAATTTACATAGTAATTTTGAGTTCATGAGTGGAGACTAATATTCCATTGTTCATTTTTCATATAATGCCTTTAAAACCATAAATGATTCACCCCATCATTCTATGAGCATATAAATTCACATGTGTAATGAATTCAACACTTGGTTACTATGGAATAAACTATATTGTCACATAGAATTTTTCCTTAACAAAATTTCTTAAATATCCATTCTTACTTAAGAACTTTTCTTATGTTACCAATTTTAGGATTAATAAAAATTAAGCTTATCCTTATCAAGGATTAATCACAATGTTTAGATTGATGATAATAATGATATTATCTATAATGGAATCTCTACTCTGATGAGTATCATGTACTATTGACTATTTAATAAGGACGTTTATTTGATGGGATCCAATTAAAATTATGACTCCTTTTAAAATATAACTTATCCATTGGGGGGAAGATCAAAATTTCAGCATGACTTACATCAGTTATCACAAAAATAATCCAAGAAAATATCTATTAGGGGAAAATGTAAAATTATATCATATATGAATCTTAGATATTTGATCAGATAAATCATTTTATAATCCATAATACGGATATAATTAAATATATTCCTCTATAATCCTTACTATTAGGGTTTCATGATTAAGGGTAACAAAAAAGATTGAAAAGAATAAGCTGAAAAAGAATAATTAAGGGGTACTCTTCTTGAATTGAAAAAATCATCAAAATAATCATAAGTCACTTGTAACTTCCTTTCTACACAAGATATCTAGGGGTACTCATTCTAAACTTGAAAATATCCAATTGAATAATTTAGGTCTTTTCATTTTATAATTTTGAAGGAATCTCACACTTAATATTTGAAGGGGATTTTAATCTCACTATCTTATCTCATGTTATTCCACCTATATATACATTTTTATTGTAATTTAGTGTTGATTATTACTCCATCCACTAAATCAATATGTTCAAACCATATTAATGTGTAAATCTTTACAAAACCCATATGTGTTTCTTAAACACCCAAAAATAGAATTCAAGTATATTCAAAAAAATCCATATACATCGTATGAATTAGCTACATGAACTCTTCATGTAAAGGAATTGAGTTATACGAGATTTAAAATATCTGCATGAGTAAGTTCAGAGTGATATATTTACAACACCATTCACTAACCTAGATAAGGAACGACCTATATGTAGGTAAGTAGTTTGATTCCAAGTCCCTCTATACAGGGATAATTTTCTGAAGGTACAAACAAAATAAACATAACCCTATCACCTAAAATATGCAAACTATATTAAACTATTAAATTTAACACAATAACATTAATTATAAACTAAAGGTAAAGTTAGGTGAAAAACTAAATTCATTATGGTGTCAATTGTAGAATGTTATAAAAGGATATATCTTAGAATCAGTTTATAATTATAAACTAAATCATACACAACCTTCACACTTCTTAAACAATTTACTAAATATGAATAAATCATGTAATAACATTTATATAAATGAACAATTCAAATATTTAAACATGAGATAAATATTTATGAATAATTCATTAATATAAATGTTAACTCCAACCCCTTTAATAATTTCATATGTAACATTATGTCCATTACATAATTATGAATATAAACATTTTATATTAATTCCAATATGAACTCTTTCATATTAATAATTATATGGAATTTCTTTTTTAAAAATATGATATTTTATGTACTATAAACAATTAATAATTTAATTTATATTATGTAAAGATTTTACATAGTCTAAATATAATATAATTAATTATTATTTAAACCTTTTACATATAATTCATCAAAACATATTTTATGTGGTGTTAATAATATCCAAATAATACCCCTTAATATTTTGAAAAAATAAAAATAATTAATTATGAAAAATTCATTATTTAAATATAAATAGTTTATATGTTGGACTTAATTAAAAATTTATAAATATTTATATATTTTCACTTCTTATTTATAAATAAACACTTAAATTTCAATATCATAAGTGATTTCATATGATTTTATAAAATAAATTTAAAATATTAAACATTTTAATATTTAGTCTAACACACTAAGATTTAAAAAGAGGAACATCATATATGATACGTGTATAACATGAAACACCAAAAATAGAATAGAATATAACACACCAAGAATATAAAATATATTTATTTTTAAATAAATTCAATCTCTTAAATATCTTTCTATGTGTGTAACACTAGGTTTGAACGAAACATGATACTCTATTTAAATATTATTATTTAAACATGACCATTATTACTAGTTGTTAAGATGGAAGGTGTGAACCGTAATATATAAATCAATAAAAATTTATGTTTTAAACTTTTATAGAATAAATTATATGATTATATATTAATTATAAATAAAATAACAATGATTTACATGAGAAAGAAATGTTTTTTTGAAAAATAGTATTTTTTTGAAAGGTGGATTAGTCGTGCATTGTGCACATAATTTAAAATTATTTTTTTTACCAATTTTATCATATTTATTTGATAAGATAATTTTTTTTAAAATACTATTATAAAAATTATCTTATGGGAAATGTTTTGTAATTTTTCAATAATTTTTCATTTTTTGATGAATAGTGAAAAATACTAAATTTTAATTGAAAATTGCATTTTCATTTAAATTATTTATAAGGATAAATTATGTTTAAAATTTTTTTAAAGTAACATATGTAAAATTTTATATCTATTCATATAATTTATGTTGTTTTAGTTATTTTCATATTGAAGTTTGATATAAAAATTTTAATAACTTTTGAACGTTTTCTCATTAAAAACATGCATTCTCGTCGTGTTTAGAGGATAAATTTTAAATAAAAAAATTTTCATCTATGTGAATTGAATATGGAAAATGGATTAAATATTTTTAATAATAATAATTCATATTACCTAATAACATAAACTTAATTTTTCAAAAAACATTTTATTGAAAACAGTAGACTCATATGACAACATTTAAGGTAAAAATAGTTTTTTGGGGGGTTAAACTAAAATAGATAAGGGTAAAAAGGACCTAAAATATTGTCTAAAAACTATTTTATTTCTATATTTTTACCTTATAATATATAATTCTCTATAATAGTCAATTTTATACCATTTTCCTTTTAAAAAACATGGGTACACTATAACTACCCATAATTTACATACATTGTTATTACTTCAAAATTAAAGCACACTTATTACAACATATAAAAAACAATGAATGGACCATATAGGTAGAGTGTCTTTAGAAATTGGGAAACATAAACAACTGGTTCATAAATCATCTACACTGTCTCCCTTTTATTTTATCATATCTAGAGTCCCTTTTGGCATATCTTACTTAATACCCTTCTTCCTGACCTGGGGAAAATAAAACAAACAAAAGGGTGATCTAAAATACTCAGTAAGGGTAAACAAAAGAAATATCAATCATATAATATTCATAAGAACATAATATTTTGGAAATCTTAACCAGCAAAAGAGATCATAATATCACAACATGGGTTAAATCATAGTGGTCAAATATAATCCCAATAATCATAACTTAAAACATGAAACTTTTTGGAATACTCACATAATCATAGAGAATAATTTCTTAGTAGTCAAGACTCATTTCCAAGACTATCTTAGTAGACAAAGTCCATTTTTGAACCGAGTTCACTCCTCATTTCAGTCTTGTTTCACTGAACCGGATTGACCTGCTGTTCTAGCCATGTCTATCTCAAGAGATATAAATCTTTACCCAATGCATTGGAGGGAGATATAGGTCCCACCCATATCATAATGATATCATTGTTATGTGTACCAAAAGATCATAAATCATACACTATAGCATAACCCATGTAATAAAAATGGGATTCTTAAACATCATGCCATCATAACATAATCCATATAAGATAAAAGGAAATCGTATAATTAATTCCATCATAACATAATCATGTCATTGCAAAAATAGGGATAGAAACAGAACCCTATATTATCATATATGAAAAATAATTTTGATAAAACACTTGAACTCCATTTTGAGTAAAATATCCTTTCTACTTCAAAAACATTTCCCCTTTCTTAACATGTCATTCAATTTTAATCTAAAAGAAGTTGATTAAAAATAAACTTGAAAACATGTAAAAGAAGCTTCATGGAAATAATGTTCTATGAAATTATAAAAATCCATTCATGCCGTATAAGTTAAAAAAACATTCTTCTCATACTTTGTCCGGAAAAGACAAAAAGTGCCTCATACTAATAACGACAAAAGATTCGTTTCATATATTTTACTAAAAACTCACCCATGGGTAAAATTGGATTCAAAAAATTTTAGGTGGATGGAAATAATATTACATTTTGAGGAAACATGGATGTGGATGATAAACATGCCCCAGTAAATTCTGACGTATAAACAATCTCAGATAAAAATGAGATTGTGAGATTTTCCCTTACCTTAGGTCCGATTTTCTTCGTACGTGTTCGAAACTACTGTATAATGATTTAAATAATGTTATTGACTTATTCCAGAATTTTAATCATTGTTATTATTTCATATATGGTCATATTCTTAGCTTCTTATTAGTAATATTTCATTTTCACTTGTTATTTGGGTGTTTATTGCTTTTTTGTTCTTATGTGTGTTTTGTCGAATAAATTCTTATTCATCTTGTTAGGTTATAGATACCTCATTTACATAATCATATTAGTGTAATATATATCCTATTTATTCATTCAATTCATTTATATAATCAGTATGTAATGAAGATTGTGTAGAATGAGTCGCATCACATCAAGGAGACGGTAGGCCGTACGTACGCACGAGCGATGATATCATTCACATGATCGTGGAATTGTATTTAAGTGTATGTATACTATCTCAGAATAAATTTCACTTTACAATAATCATATATAGTTATTCTTTACACCATTATACCCATCCAAGTAAGGTGGTGGTGGAAAACAGATTACACAACGGCGTGGAGACGGTATTCTGTACGTACGAACGCGCGGTGATTTCATTTTCCGTAGGATGGATAGAAGTTGAAATAGAGTTGTTTCATATTTATAATAACATATCAGTATATGAGTGATACTGATGTTATTAATTCATAATGAAACAACTAAATAAGAGGAAGTATAAGAAGAAATAAATTTTAAACAATCGGTAACAGACATTACCTCTTCTTTGAAGCGCCTCTTCTTAACCTCCTCCTAGGGCACGAAAGATGGTCTTTAAAGAAGAATAGGACCTCTAGAATGTTTATAGGGAAGTGGAGAAGAGAAATTGTCAGGTGTTGGCCGATTTTGAAGGCTCAAAGTGGTGTGAGGGGGAGAGGGAGGAGGTGTCATTTTATAAGGGAGGAGAGGGGCACCTTAGGAAAAACTTAAAATATAATTTTATTATAAAGTTATATTCGGTTTTTAATAGATCCAAATTGATTTATTTTGAATCCAAGGTAGGGATGGGTCTAAATACTCTCAACCAATATATTTTAGACAAGTTTTGGTTTCTATTTTAACCTTATCATTTAGATTTAACTCTAAGTTAGATAATTTAACTTTTACCGTGTCTTCTTCTTTTCTTACACAATATGGTGAATAAACATACTATAACAAGCCAAACGAACCCTAAGTGGTTCATTATTAATATATATAACCTTATCTAAGTCATTTGGCCGAACCTTATATTTTTGTAAATAAAATAACAATTAATAATATAATATTTGTTTAAAAACTATTTTAGGTCAGTTTTGACACTATTTGGTAATTGATTTTTGTGAAATTCATAACAGCATGATTAGATCCATAAAGGTTAATTAAATCAATACTAACATGTCATATTAACCTATAAAATTAGTATAATTCATGAAAAGTCTCAAATTACATTTATTTGGGTATTTGTAACATCAATTATGTTAACATTTTATTAATATGGTAATTACTGCATCATCATTGTGTCATAAATAAATTAACATATTTTATGTCTAAAAATAAAAAATAAAATACAATTATGTATAAAATCATTCTATATTTCTAATTAATATTTATAGTCGAATTTATATTGTTTATAACAATATATTAAAAATGTTTTAGTTATTAAACATTGATTTTAAATATTTTAACTCTTCTTTAAATAAAATAATATTAAATGTCCTAATCTAATCCAAGTAGCCCTAAATGGTCATATTTTATTCGTATGGTTGTTTTTGGTCGAATTAAACTTATCCAACAGAATTAAGAATTGTGTTAGGGTGACAATAATATCATTACCCTATTTACTTTTAACTGTGGTAAAGAAAAGTAAAAAGTTAATATTCACCAAAAATAATTTTTTTCTTATTGAACCACATTTTACTCTTTGATATTAACAGTGTCTCTCGGATTTTTGAAATTCCACTCACAGAAGCGGTAAAATTAATTTTTATGTAAATTTTCAAACACTCCTAGGAGGTGGGTAAAAGACGGTGAATCGTTCAATAAAATTTTTATATATATCTAAAATTATTATAAAATGACTCTAATGAATTAAATTGAACTTATATAGGTATTATGTATCAATTTTTACCTAAAAGAAATTTAAATAAAATAAATAAATATTTAAATAGAAATTCGGGTTTTAAATAGTAACCCAGTGTTTTCACTATTCATCAAAAATTGAAAGTTTTTAGAAAAATACAAAAAATTCACCCTAGGATAATTTCGATATTCTGAATCCAAAAATAAAGTCCATTTTGAAAGATAAAATTTATAAAATTTCAAAAATTGGGTATTACTATTCATAACATCTAGTTTATATAATATCTTAATATAAAATTATTGTTTAGTGAAACTTGGTATTGCGTACAACACATGCTGTCATGGAAGGTCGCGATTGTGTGTAAAGAAAACCAAGCTAGTGTTGTGTGTAATAACAGATTCCTTTGATGTAGCATATAACATAAGACATAAAAAAATATTTCTCATAAAAATTCGTTTGTTACATTCTACCCCCCTTAAAATTAATTTCTCCCTCAAAATTCGTCACTATATAACAAACAGATGAGGATACCTCTCCCTCATCATATCCTCAAGCTCCCATGTAGCTTCTTCTAATTGATGGTTCCTCCATAAAACTTTCACCAAGCGAGTGGTATTATTCCATAGGACTTTTTCACTACGATCCAGAATCTCTATCGGTTGTTCTTCATAAGAAAGATCTTGCTCCAGCGGTACAACTTCTGAGCTTAGTACATGTAAATGATCAGGTATGTACTTTCTCAAGAGAGATACATGAAACAAATCGTGAACTTGAGCGAGATTCGGTGGAAGAGCCAATCGGTAAGCTACATTCCAAACACAATCCAGTATTTTGAAAGAACCGATATACCTAGGGCTCAACTTTCCCTTCTTTCTAAATCTCATTACTCTCTTCCAAGGAGATATTCGTAAGAACACTTTATCACCCGCTTCAAATTCTAGGTCTTTTCTTCGGTTATCGTCATAGCTTTTTTGTCAACTCTGGGCTTTTCTTATGTTTTGTTGAATAGATCAGACTATCTCTGCCTTCTCGTCAACAAGATCAGGTCCTAATATCTTTCTTTCCCCAACTTCATCCCAGAAAATTGGAGTCCAGAATTTATTTCCATAGAGAGCTTCATAAGGAGCCATCTAAATACTGGAGTGAAATCTATTGTTATAATAAAATTCCACCAAAGGTAGGTGTTGATCCCAACCACCTTTGAAATCCATATATCAATCTCTTAACATATTTTCTAGAGTTTGAATTGTTCTCTCAGACTGACCGTCTGTCTAAGGATGATAAGTAGTGCTGAAACTCAACTATGTATCCAATGTATACTGAAGACTTCGCCAGAACTTCGAGGTAAACCTCGGATCCTGATCTGATATAATGGAAAGTGGTACTCCATAAAATCTTACCACTTCCTTTATATATATCCTGGAAAACAAATCTAGAGATAAATCTTCTCAAATAACAATGAAGTGTGCCGACTTCGTAAGACGATCAACTATAACCCAGATAGCATTATTGACTTTGGATGTTTTAGGAAGTCCAGTGACAAAGTCCATAGTGATGTTTTCCCATTTTCATTCTGGTATGGGTAATGGTTGTGACATCCCCTTAGACTTATGTCTCTCAGCTTTAACTTGCTGAAAAACCAAGCATCGAGAGACATATTCAGAAACATCTCTTTTTAGGCCATCCCACCAGAAGTACTCTTTCAGGTCCCTATACATCTTCGTGCTTCCAGGATGAATAGAGAATGAAGAACTATGAGCCTCATCCAGTAGCTCCTTCTTTAATTCTGGGATGGGAGGAACACAAACCTGATTCCTGGACCTATTATCTCATCACAATCAAGGTTGAATTTAGGAACATTTCTCACCTTCTATTGTAACTCTACATCTTCTTTTTGTGCCTCTTTAATCTTCACATGTATAGATGTTTGAACATTCATTTGAGATAGTTAAGAATTCTCCCCTTCCATTATAATTCCAAGATCTATCCTTTGTAAATCCAAAAATATTGGATCTTTTGTGATCCTCGTCATGGATAAGCTAAAATAGTCTTGTTGGCTTAATGCATCTTCCACCTTGTTTGCTTTCCCAGGGTGATAATGAATTGGGAATTCATAATCCTTAATCAGCTCCAACCATCTTCTTTGGTGCATAGTCATCCCCTTTTGTGTGAAAATATACTTTAAACTTTTATGATCAGTATAAATATCACACCATTCACCATAAGGATAATGCCTCCAAATATTTATTGCAAAGAATACTGCAGCTAACTCCAAATCATGAGTTGGATAATTTTGATCATGAACTTTCAACTATCGTGAGGAATAAGCTATCACCATATCATTTTACTTAATAACACACCCCAAACCCTTCTTTGATGCATCACTATAGAACAGAAACATTTCTTCACTACAAGGCAGTGTGAGCACAGGTGCACTGGATAACCATCTTTTTAACTCTTTGAAATTCTCTTCACACTCCTCTATCCAAACGAACTTAACTCCTTTTTGAGTCAACCTGGTGAGTGTATTATATAACCTTGAAAATAATTCACAAAACGTCGATAATATCCAGCCAAACCAAGAAAACTTCGGATCTCAGTTACTGTTGTTGGTCTGGACCATCTTTCGATAACCTCTATTTTTGCTGGATCCACAGATATCCCCTCTTTTGAGATTATGTGACCCAAAAATGAAAATTTTTGAAGCCAAAATTCACACTTGATAAATTTTTCATAAAGCTTCTCCTTTCTCAGGTTCTTTAATACAATTCTCAAGGGATCTTCATGTTCGTCCTTACTCTTTGAATAGACAAGAATATCATCTATGAAGACTACCACAAACTGATCAAGATAGTCTCTAAAGACTCTATTCATTAGATCCATGAATATAGCTGGGGAATTAGTAAGACCAAATGGCATCACTATAAATTCATAGTGTCCATACCTTGTACGGAAAGTCGTCTTTGTTATATCCTCCCTTTTGAACCTTAATTGTTGATACCCTGAATGAAGATCAATCTTGGAAAAGTATTGATCTCCACGTAGTTGGTCAAATAAGTCATCAATGCATGGGAGAGTATACTTGTTATCGATCGTGATCTTGTTAAGTTCTCGATATTCAATGTAGAGTCTCATTGATCCATCTTTCTTCTTAACAAATAGAACAGGTGCTCCCTAATGTGACACACTAGGGCGTATGAACCCCATATCAAGATTCTCTTAGACTTACTTCTTCAATTACTGCAACTCAATTTGGACCATTCTATAAGGTGTCTTTGAAATGGGCATAGCACCCAGTATGAGTTCTATTGAAAACTCAACTTCACAATTTGGTGGATGACCTGGAAATTCCTCTGGAAAGACATCATCAAACTCCCTTACAATGGGAATATTCTTAATCATGAGTATCTCTACAACCATTTGAGATAAATAACCTTCATTTAGTGGAATCAAGACCAATAATATGGAAGAAATTTCCACTGGAAGGTTATGTTCATCCTTGCATCGATAGACGATCATAGATTGATCTAGAATATGAAATGTGACTTCCCTTCTTTGAAAATTGATATGAGCTCCATATAAAGAAAGTCAATCCATGCCAAGAATCACATCAAATTACACTATAGTAAGGATCACAAGATTTTTAGGAAGCACTTTCCCACAAACATCAATCAGAGAGGAATTGTAAACTTTTGATGCGACTGTTGTGCCATTAGGGGTTGTCACAGCTAACTCAAAATCTACTTTTTGAGGTAATATGGTGATACCCTTAGACAAATATTCAGAAATAAAATAGTGGTGGGATCCAAATCAAATACAACATTTGCTACATTAGAGTGTATGGTAAGTGTACCTTTCACCACTTCCTTATCATACTCCACATCGCTGATAGAAATTACATGTGACTTTTATTTGTCTTTAGCCTTAAGAGTTTTTTTACGTCAATCACCATCAACAACCCTTGTATTAGGGAATTGATTGGCATAATGCCAATTTACTTGCACTTGTAACATTGAAGTGTAGGAGGTGCACTCTGTGTATCCTTTTCTTTATTCACATCACTAGACATCTTCTTCCCATCATTGTGTCATTCAAATGCCCGATGACCTTCTTTTCCACATTTGAAACATTTACTTGTCCCTTTAAGAAAGCTCCCTCCATGTTTCTTTCCACACTTTTAGCATAAGGGAAAACTCATCTTCTTTTCAGTGTGCTCTTTAGATTTTCCTTTGAATTCCATTTTCATCTTCTTATCAAACGCCTATGACAGATGGGTTACTCCAATCTCCATCTCAACCTTGAGAGTACATCGAACGATTTCCCCATAGCTATTGAAGTCCCTTATGGATAACACCCTTCGAAGTCTTGGTTTTAATCCACTAAAGTATCGATCGATCTTAATCTCAAGTTGGATAATATTCCTAGAAGCATACCTTGCAAGTCTTGTAAAATATGCTTTGTAGGTACCAACAAATTCCTCATCCTTTTTCTTTAGTTCAAGAAACTCCTTCTCCATCTTTGTTCGAAGAATACGAGGGAAGTACTTATTAAAAAATAAGTTCTTGAACTCGTCCCATTCCATGGACTCAATTTCATCTCTTGGACTCATATTCTTGATAAGATTACACCATTGATCAGCTTCACCTTCCAAACGATAAACTGCTAACATGACTTTATCATGTTCAGAACATTGAAGAACTGAAAATATCTTTTCAGTCGTACTGATCCATTGTTCAGCCACTAATGGATGAGTAGACCCGCTAAATGAGGGTGGACGCTGCTTCCTGAAGGATTCAACAGAATGTTGCTCCTTTCTTTCCTTGTTTGTAAGTCCTGAATGATTCATAGCATGAGAAAGTTATGTGATCATGGCTACAAGATTTTTAATTCCAGCTCCCATAATGTTTGGTTACTCAAGGGGACAATCATTGCATTTCCCATCGCATTCCGCATTAACACGGTTCTTTAGGGTTCCATCCATTGACTAAAACCAACAAGAATTGTGTGAGAAACACTAATTATAATAGGAAAACCACATAATCAAGAATAAAATTGCACACTATGGTCTTATCATAGGTTATTCATGGCCATTTCTAAAACAAAAATATTTTGTCATATGCTTAGACATATCCTTGGGGTTCTTACTAAGGCTTTAACATCCTAGTTTCCAAAGGTTGACTATACCCTTCCTCTGATGCCAACTACAACGACCCATACTTTACATACATTTTTATTAGTTCAAAATGGAATCACACTTTTTACAACATATAACAAAACCATGAAAGGACCGTATAGGTATAGTGTCTTTAGAAACTGTGAAACATAAATAACTAATTCATAAATCATCTACATTGTCTCCATTTTATTTTATCATATCTAGAGTCCTTTTTGGAATATCTTACTTAATAACCTTCTTCCTGACCTGGGGAAAAGAAAACATACAAAAGGGTGAGCTAAAATGCTCAGTAAGGGTAAACAAAATAAATATCAATCATATCATATTCATAAGAACATAACATTTTGGAAATCTTAACCTGCAAAAGAGATCATAATATCAAAACATGGTATAAATAATAGTTGTGAAATGTAATCACAATAATCATAAAATAAAACATGAAACTTTGTGTCATACTCATATAATCATAGAGAATCATTTCTTAGTAGTCAAGACTCATTGACAAAACTATCTTAGCAGACAAAGTCCATTTCTAAACTGAGTTCACTCCTCGTTTCAGTCCTGTTTCACTGAAACGGATTGACCTGCCGTTCCAGCCATGTCTATATCATGAGATATAAATCTTTACCCAATGTACTGGAGATAGATATAGGTCCCATTCATCTCATAATGATACCATTCTTATGTGTCCCACAAGATCATAAATCACACATCATAGCATAACCCATGTAATAAAAATGGGATTCTTAAACATCATGCCATCATAACATAATCCATATAAGATAAAAGGAAATCATAAAATTAATTCCATCATGACATAATCAAATCAATTCAACAATAGGGATAGAATCAGAACCCTATATTATCTTAGATGAAAAAAAATTGATAAAACACGTGAACTCCATTCTTGAGGAAAATATCCTTTCTAATTTAAAAACATTTTTCCTTTCTTAACATGTCATACATTTTTAATCTAAAAGAAGTTGATTAAAAATAAACTTGAAAACTTGTAAAATAAGTTTCATGGAAATAATGTTCTATGAAATCATAAAAATCCATTCATGCCGTATAAGTTAAAAAATATTCTTCTCGTACTTTGGCCGAAAAAGTCAAAAAGTATCTCGTACTAATAACGACAAAAGATTCATTTCATATCTTTTAATAAAAACTCACCAATGGGTAAAGTTGGATTTAAAAACATTTAGGTTGATGGAATTGACATTAAATATTGAGGAAACATGGATGTTGATGATAAATATACCCCAGTAAATTCTGACGTATAAACAATCTCGGATAAAAATGAGATTGTGAGATTTTCCCTTACCTTAGGTCCAATTTGCTTCGTACGTGTCTGAAACTCTTGTATAATGATTCAAATAATGTTATCAACTTATTACAGAATTTTAAACATTGTTATGATCTCATATATGGTCATATTCTTAGCTTCTTATTAGTAATATTTCATTTTTACTTGTTATTTGGGTGTTTATTGGTTTTTTGTTCTTATGCGTGTTTTGTCGAATAAATTCTTATTCTTCTTTTTAGGTTATAGATAAATCATTTCCAGAATCATATTAGTGCAATATATATCCTATTTATTCATTCAATTCATTTATATAATCATTATGTAATGAAGATCATGTAGAATGAGTCGCATCACATCGTGGAGATGGTAGGCCGTACGTACGCATGAGAGATGATATCGTTCCTATGATCATGGAATTGTATTAAGTGTATGTATACTACCTCAGAATCAATATCATATTACAATAATCATATATAGTTATTCTTTACGCCATTATACCCATCCAAGTAAGGTGGTGGTGGAAAACAGATTACACCACAGCATGGAGACGGTATTCTGTACGTACGCACACGCGGTGATTTCATTTTCCGTAGGATGGATAGAAGTTGAAATAGGTTTGTTTCATATTTATAATAAAATATCAGTATATTAGTGATACTGATTTTATTAATTCATAATGAAACAACTAAATAAGTGTATGTATAAGAAGAAATAAATTTGAAACAATCGGTAACGGACATTACCTCTTCTTTGAAGCGCCTCTTCTTAACCTCCTCTTAGGACACGAAAGATGGTCTTTGAAGATGAAGAGAACCTCTAGGATGTTTCTATGGATGTGGATAAGAGACATTGGTAGGGATTTGCGAAGCTTGAAAGATCAAAGTGGTGTGAGGAGGAGAGGGAAGAGGTTCCCTTTTATAAGGGAAGAGAGGGGCACCTTAGGAAAAACTTAAAATATTATTTTATTATAAAGTCATATTCGATTTTCAATAGTTCCAAATTGATTTATTTCGAATCTAAGGTGGGGATGGGTAGATTTTCTCTAAACCAATAGATTTTAGACAAGATTAGGTTACTATTTTAAACTTATCATTTAGATTTGACTCTAATTTAAATAATAAACTTTTACCGTGTCTTCTTGTTTTCTTAAACTATATGGTTAATAAACTTACTATAACAAGCCAAAAGAACCCCAAGTGGTTCATTATTAATATACATAACCTTATATAAGTCATTTTTTTGAACCTTAGATTTTTAAGAATAAAATAACAATTAATAATATAATTTTTTTTAAAAACTATTTTATGTCAATTTTGACACTATTTGGTAATTGATTTTTGGAAAAATAATAACAGTATTATTAGTTCGAACAAAGTTAATTAAATCAACACTAACATTTCATATTAACCTAGAAAATTAGTGTAATTCATGAAAAGTCTCAAATTACATTTATTTGGGTATTTGTAACATCAATTATGTTAATATTTCATTAATAAGGTAATTACTGCATCATCATTGTGTCATAAATAAATTAACTTATTTAATATCTAAAAATTATAAGTAAAATACAATTATGTAGAAAATATTTTTATCTTTATAATCAATATTTATAGTTGAATTTATCTTATTTATTACCCTGTATTAAAAATGTTTTAGTTATTAAACTTTGATTTTAACTATTTTAACTCTTCTTTAAAAAAAATAATATTAAATGTCCTAATCTAATCCAAGTGGACCTAAATGGTAATATTTTATTCCTAAGGTTTTTTTGGTTTGAATTATACTTATCCAATAGAATTAGGACATGTTTTAGGGTGATAATAATATCATTATTACCCTATTTACCTTTAACCGTGGAAAATAAAAGTAAAAAGTTACTCTTCACCAAAAATTATTTTTATCTTATTGAACCACATTTTACTCCTTGATATTAACTGTGTCTCTCGGATTTTCGAAATTCCACTCACAGAATACGTAAAATTAAGTTTTATGTAAATTTTCAAACACTCCTAGAAGGTGGGTAAAAGGCGGTGAAAAGTTCAATAAAAATTTTATATATATCTAAAATTATTATAAAATGACTCCAATGAATTACATTGAAATTAAATAGGTATTATGTATCAATTTTTACCTAAAATAAATTTAAATAAAATAAATAATTATTTAAATAGAAAGTCGGGTTTTAAATAGTAACCTAGTGTTTTCACTATTCATCAAAAATTGAAAGTTTTCAGAAAAATAACAAAAAATCACCCTTGGCTAATTTCGATATTCCGAATCCAAAAATGAAGTCCATTTTGAAAGATAAAATTTATAAAATTTCAAAATGTGGGTATTACTCTTCATAATGGCTAGTTTATATAATATTTTAATAGCATGTCGTTGTTTAGTTAAACTTGGTATTGCGTACAACACACACTATCATGGAAGGTTGTGATTGCGTGTAAAGCAAGACAATATAGTGTTGTGTGTAATTAAATATTCTTTTGATGTTGCGTATAAAATAAGGCATAAAAAAATATTTCTCATAAAAATCTTGGGTGTTACATACACCTTTTTTGTTTCAAAAATTACATGTGTCCCACTCACCTCACCTATAAAAGGTCACCACCTCTCCTCTTCTCTTCACACGTTAAAACCACTTTGGTTCAGCCATTACTAGACCAAATAAATTAATAACTTCTATGCACTCATCCTATAAGCATTATTTTGGTCATAAATTCATTCTCACAATACCTTAGTTATAATCCTAAAGATTGGGCCTAAAGAAGAGGTGGCGTTCTTCAACAAACAATTTTTTTTATTTTTTCCACTACTTCCCTAAATTATTATTAAATCATTATAATATAACAAACATTGTATCCAAAATTTACTTATATTTTGTTAAGTTAATATAATTACCTAAATCAAACCCTACATTCATCAAATGGGTTATAAAATCGTCATTCTTGTTTACGGAAGACTACAACCTCACGAAGAAATGTCATTTATTTTCCATTATTACCTCTCACGGTTGGATATGATGTTGGATATAAATTATACGTATGATATTTATAAAATAATTATAACTCTCGAGTTATTATATAAATTATTAATTTTTACCTTCCACTATATATGGGAAATGATAATGTGACTCGTGTGTATGAAGGACTACCACCTCACAAAGTGATATGATCTGTTTTTCAATAATTATTTACATGTAAAGTAATAAGGATAATTTTAATGAATATATTTAATATAAAAGAAATAATTATGGTACAAATGATATATTAATAATTATTCAAAGATAATATATAATTTAATTTATTACCTCTTCACTCATTGAAAGATTATAACATCGTTCGTGTACGTGTGGACTGCCACATTCGCAAAGTGATGTGACTCGGTTTTCAACACCACCCCACATGGATGATATGTATAAGTATAATTAAAAAATAATTATGTATACATGAAATTACAATCATTCTGAAGAGATAAAATATTACTCACCTTCTTTCCATAACGATCATATAAAAATAGAAACGTTACACATGAAGATATACAGCCTACCATCTCTGTGATTCTAACGTAGTTCAATTTTCATAACCCTCCATTATGATTTGTTTTGAAAAGTATAATTTTTGCATAAATTTGTTAATTATGTCTTGATTACAATTCAGAATATTTTTAAATAATGACCTCTTAGAACATATTCAACCTACCAAATTCATTTTTTATATATAAGAAAATTATCATCCAAACATCTGACATAAACCTAATTGATTAGGTAATCATACATAACATGGTAATAGGTGAAATAAAATGAATAATGATTCTTAAAAAAGTAAATATTTAACAAACATTTATTATTCATGAAGATTAATTATGTATGTGGTGAGTCAGACTCAAGGTAAGGGCTTCTCAACTCACTTTTACTTTCACGAGACATATGCCATATTCACCAATTACTTGTTTTTGTGGTGTATATGCTGCTATTTTTTATGTTATATCATGAATTAATTTATCTTTATTGTATTTTTAGTTTAATTTAATGTTTTTTCTTACAAGGTGATTCATATTCAAAATTGTACAAAGTGGTAATGGTTTTATTCACAATCTAATTATTATTCATGATTATTTTGTTTTAAGTATCCCTTGAAGGAATTATTTCGTATTTCTATCTTACAATGAATTTGTTTTCTTATGATATGTTTATTCTTGATCTTTTCCAAGTAATAGTACCACTTCCCCTTTTTAATTTAAAATTTTTATGAAAATATATTTAATAAAATACACATTTATTTCTCTCTTTTGTTAAAAATCTTTGTTCTTCCACAACCATGTTTTTGAAAAAAAATCAAAAAGTTTTAAAATACTAAAAATTATTTATTAAATATATTCTTACTGATGTTTTAATTTTTAAAAAATTGTTTGCTTGAGATCTTCTTTTTTTCTAAATGAGAAACTTTTCTAACCATTATACAATGAAAAATGAATATTCTTTTCAACTTATATGACAAGTATGAAATTACCCATCATCATTATCCTTATTTATTTGAAGAATAGTATAAAATTTTACAATGTCCTTTTAAAAGAAACCTAATATTTTAAAAATTCTTAGTTTTTATAAGTGATTATCAATGAAAATTATTTTGGGAATATTTTATGAATTTTTTACTTTTAAAATAAAAAGTTTAATTTTCAATGAAATGATATTTTCCTCAAAAAATATTCCAAGTGATATCTAAAAAAATCCATATAATAATATGTTATTTTATGTTAGTTATTAATGAAAGGTGATATACTCCAATGATACCATCCTTATTATTTTTGGATGGTTTATGATCAGTTTGACTTGGTATGTACTCTGTTGATACCATTAATTTTAATATCGATGGTCATTTATTATGTTTATTAATTAGAGTATGTATTTACATTTTAAATGATAGTTAAAATATAAATGTTTATGTGCCTTATGTTTTACACCATTCATAGAAGGAATACATTGAACATAGTAAGTGATGTCCGATGCATTATGTAGACCCTCGATACATCTACAGGTCTCATGAGAAACATTAGATTTTATTTGGGTGGAGGCCTTACCAATATATTAAGAATCCTTAGAAAAAGGCCTCAATGTTATTATATTTCTTAGAAAAAGGCATCAACGGTATGTTTTAGATGCCTAGTGTTGTGCATTTCAACATTATGAATTATGTTATTGATGATCAATGTGATTATCCAATTATTTAGAATATCCATGTTTAAGTTTTCAAGATCTTGTGATTATTTATATGGATTTATTTGGTCATTATTAACTTCTACCATATTATACTAAAGTTATAGATTATATACCATGTGTTTTAGTTATTAAACATGTCATATTTATTATGCCTCATTTATTCATAGCTTCTGTTGTGAACTTACCCTCAATGAGAATCTAAGCTCACCTATTTCTTATGTTTTATTTACCCTGGGAAACTTGAATGTGTTTTGTGATTGATACACAGAGATATACTATCATGATTAATGGTGTTCTCAAAGAAAATACATCGTTTATTTTTTTATTTCAATAGTAATAATATTTTCAAGTATTTATCTATTTTACCAAGTCTATTATACTATTTTTCCCGTAGATATGTAATTCCTTGTATCTTTTTTCATTGTAACGGAGTAGAAACTAGTTCAAAGATATTGTTGGGGGGTCACTAGATTTGGTATCAATGGAAGATTAATAAAAACATTGGTAATGAGATTTAGGAAAATATCATATTAGGTAAAAGAAACCTACGATCGAATTTCAGGATAATTATATAATAACATCATAATATTTTTGAAAGGAAGAGATTAAATGGTTTTCCTATAAAAAAATATCACTAAATAGATACTACAAGTGGATATGATTCATATACAGATATATATAGAGGAAAAAATATAAAAATGGAACATTTTGATTGACTTGATCATCATCTAGTGTCTGAAAATGAGCCTTAATGCACACCTAGTTTGACACACTTAGGGGATATTATGAAGATAAATCAAATTTTCATTGCAAACCATTATGATGTATTTGAAAACCGAGATATCCCCAATGAAACTGTGTCTATGATTCTCAGATTTACCAAAGAGAAAGTTTTTAGTTCATGTTAGTTTTGATATTAAACAATATGTTTCATAATGTTATAATTTAGTCGAGTGTATGTCATTGTTTAGAAATGGAACCTTGCCAAATGAATGGGAATTGCATAAATACATGCAATCCAAAGAGTAAGAATAATTTTTTTTTAATAATCCAATTATTCAAATGGGAACTAGTCTCCCAAACATTGTCATCTTATGAGGAAAAACATTCATGTGCTAACAATATAGAGAAAGAATTATCTATGTTTTATGGATTTAATGGGATGAAAGAGATGAAAATTATGATAGAGTAATGGAAGTGTGAAGGGAATAATGGAATAAATGATTATCCCATAGGTTATAATTTTGGAATGAAACACCATGGTACATGCATTAAGGGGAATGGGATTTTTCTATAAGTTTAGAGATAAATTCCACCATTAGTGTGATTATATATGAAAGAAAAAAATTCCAATATTCTATTATTCAACTTTGAGGAGATGGAAAACTACAAAAATGAATTCCTAGAGAGTCCAAGGAATACACCACTAAAATTCTAATGGATCAAGGTTAATTTAATGTTGTTACCTCAGATGAAGTTGAATGAATAATATTCTGGTGTTTGGATTCAATAATTATGAAATTTATTTTATTTTATCAATGATATTTGAGTTATTAGAATTATGAAATATATAAGGATTAAACTTCAATATTATTTAATTAATTATTTTAAAGCATATTTCAAATGATTCTTATGACAAAGAAAATTTATTTACTAACAAGTTAAACTCCATAAAAACACATGACAGAGAGTGTAACGGCACAAAATTTTGAAAAATATTTGTTTCCTAAATTTGTGTGTTATTTAATTTTATACCCCACAAAACTATATCCTTTAATTAATGGTGTAATATCATTGGGTTTCAACTATTATATGACCATTGGTTAATATGACCATTGGAAACTAAACTCTTAACGATAAAATTATTTTTTATCAATATAAGGGATCTTGGTTAATTAATATAGAAAGAAGAGTCGACGGCTTCATCCAGTAGACTCGGGCCGTATGAAGCCAATCTGTCAGAGCTTGGGAAGGAGGTAGCATCTCTGGTCTTTGCTCTGGACCAAGAACAAGCCGAGCTTCAATATGTTAATCTTGAATGAAATCGCTTAAGGGAGTAGTTCAAGCTGATAGAAATCACCACTCAGGCAATGTTGTCTGAGCCTCCCCAAGATTCTATCCTCATAGCATAACTTACACTTAGATCCTATGCAACTGTTATAAAGGGGCTATGTAATGAGGCCTTAGATACTTTTTTTAATCCCTTGGTATAAATATAAAGTTATTTTCATAAGATATAGTCATAAATTTCTAATTTATTATCTAATGGTTATACAATAATTTTATGGGATCGTGATTACATTTTCATGGTATTACAAAATAATTTATAGTTTTAGAGTTGTTTTTTTAATAAATAATTATTTTATTTAAAAATTAAATTAAAAATATTTAGAAAATTATTTTCATAAAATTTAGTTCATTTTTGAATTCATTTCATTGATATTAGGTTAGGGTAAATTTATGGGATATTTATAAAATGTTTTGTTTTTCAGTGAGTAGTGAAAATAAGGTTTTTAGTTTTGGGTGTATAATGACATCATTAATGATGTAATAATGATGTATTCATTCTGGTCAACTTTTTAATATTAATATATGCTATGAGGTGTCCCAATTGGCCAATACCATTGGCAAATACCATGGGCAAGCCCATGTTTTTGCAAATACCACCGATGATGTGTCCATTGAAAATTAATTAAATGTTCCCTCACTTTTCCTATAAATATCAATTCATTCCCTCATTAATTTCATTCAAAAATCCTCCTCAATGAAGTTATAGTCCGTTTACCTCCAAAAGTACCCTCAATCCCCCAAGGTCCCAACTTTCGAGCTTTCGAAGTCACTCTTCAAGGTAAGGGAACCTTTCACCCTCCTCTTTTAAGTCATGACTTCCTTTATGTTAGGTCTTCTAGTTTCTAAATTTATTATGTGGGGGTACGATTTTATATATCATTATTTCTGTCCATTTTATGTCCAAATGATGAGATACCCTTTCTGCTCTCATCAAATCATTTTATATATTTCTAAGTGATGTAGTTAGGCTGCCGAATTTTCGTAAAAGAAATCACATCTTCTATTTTCATTAAGGTTCCCTTTTAATGTGGTATGTCATTAAAATATCCATACCATGTTCTTATTTATATTTTATTCTATCCTTATATTTTATTATAAGTTATTTATTAGTGGTTTACCCTTTTCCCTTCTCTTTTTATTGTTTTCTAAAACCATGTTATATAGCCATTTTTCTGTAGACATTTCGTCTCAAAATTTCTCTCTCTTTATCTCAATATATTCTCTTATCTTATTTATGTGAATACCCATACCTATTTTGTCTCTATGGCTGTTCATAAATACAAAAAAAATTATTTTTTATTCTATTATTGACATACATATAACCCTCATTCCCTTCTATGGCTTATAAATGACATGGTGATCTTATTTTTAAGCACTTTTAAAACGCCACGATTATAATGTGAAACCCATTTCTTTTACTCTCTTCGGGTTATTTATGAAATTTATGGTTATGATCTATGTGGATCACATGAAAATAAATACATATTAATGGTGTGCCCTGATAGATCTCCAATAAATTGGGTAAACAATTTAATCTCTAGAGATGACAAGTTTCACGATACCTTGGTGAATAACCTTGGTGGTTTTTTTATGACACCTTGGGGATTAACCGTTGTGATATATTCATGAAAATCTAAATTAGATGTTATAGAAACATAATCAATCTATGATTTAAGTTATTTTCATTATGATATTCCTCTACATCCATTTCTCATTTCTTTATGTTTTTTATCAAGTTCTTATTGATTTCACAAGTAAACTGATTCCATTTATTTCCTTACTAGGCTTTCTGCTCACCCTTTCCTTTGATGTACGTCTCCAGGTAATGAGATGTAGTATTTTTACATAGGATGAACTTTTCTAGAGGATTTTCAAGGGGATTTAAAATAGTGTTTTAAGTTTTCATGTTTTATTTTTCCTAATTTCCAAGACACTGGACTTTAAAGATCCTCTCTTTAACATATGTAATGAAAAGTTATGTTAAAAAGAAGGGATGCCATAGTTGGTATCAATGGATAGTTTAGTTATATTTGGAAATTAGGCTGTGGAAAAATTATGAATAATCCAATAGAAAAGTTTAAATATAGGAAAACTTTATGGTATTTTGGTGAGTATTGAGTAAGTGGTTTATCAAGAAAATAAATCCCTATCTGGATCCGAGCAGGTAGAGGCGGCTCTGGCACAGATGTGCCTAGGAGTGAAAACATCGACATGGAGATTCGAGCCTAACCTGGGGTTTCCTGGTACATGAAAATGGGCCTTGCTACACTCCTGGTCTGACACTCTTGGGGGATATGTTTGGTTAATCATAATCTTTTTATGACTCATTATGAAGGATTCATTGAAAATGTAATTATTGTTTAAGAATAATATTTTTAAGACATGAAATAACTCTATAATTTTAAGATTCCAAATGGTATCAAATTTATTATAAGAGAAAATTGCCGGTATGAAATTACCATACGGGGGGAGAATGTAATGACCGAAACTTTTGAATGATATTTGTTTCCTAAATTTGTGTCTTATTTCATTTTATACTCCACAAAACTATATACTTTAATTAATGACGTTATATTGTTGGGTTTTGACTATTATATGATTGTTGGTCAATATGACCATTGGAAACTAAAATCTTAACATTTCTATTATTTTTTATAAATACAAGTTTTCATGGTTAATTAATAAAGAGAGAAGAGTCAATGGCCTCATCTAGTAAACTTGGGTTGTACGAAGCCTATCTGTCAGAGCTTGGGAAGGAGGTAGCATCTCTAGGCTTTGCCCTAGACCAAGCCCAAGCTGGGCTTCAATTTTTGAAACTTGGACGAAATCGCCTAAGAGAGAAGTTCAAGCTGATAGAAATCATCACTTGGGCATTGTTGTCCGAGCTGCCCTAAAATTCTATCACCATAGCACGCCTTACACTTAGGTCCTATGCAGATGTTATGAGGGGCTATCTAATGAGGCCTTAGATAATTTTTGTAATCCCTTGGTATAAATAAAAATATATTTTTGTAAAATATAATCATAAATTTATAATTTATTGTATTATTTTTATACGATAACTTTATGGTACCTTGATTACTTTTTCAAGGTATTTCAAAATAAGTTATAGTTTTAGAGTTGTTGTTTTTTTTAATAAATAATGATTTTATTTAAGAAATAAATTAAAAATATTTGTTAAATTATTTTCATAAAATGGATATCATTTTTTAATTTAGGGAATCAATATTAGGTTAAGCTAAATTTATGAATTTTTTATAAAATTTTTTGTTTATAAGTGAATGGTGAAAATACATTTTCAAGTTTCGGGTGTTCAATGACATCATTAATGATGTAATAATGATGTAATAGTGATTTAATCATTCTAGTCGACTTGTGAATTGTAATATATGCTATGAGGTGTCCCAAGTGGCCAATACCATCGGAAAATACCATGGCCAAGCCCATGGTTTTTCAAATACCACTGATGTGGTGTCCTTGGGAAATTAATTCAATATTCACGCACTTTTCCTATAAAGACCAAGCCATTACCTCATTCATTTCATTCCAAAATCCCCCTCAATGAAGTCCTATTTTCTTAACTCCAAAGGTTACCATGAGTACCCAAGGTCCCAAACTTTGAGATTTCGAAGTCACTCTTCAAGGTAGGAGAACCATTCACCCTCCTCTTTTAAGTCATGACTTATTTTATGTAATGTATTCTAGTTTCCATTTTATTATTTGGATGTATGTTCTTTTTATTACAATATGACTCTACTTCCATTTCTCATGTATTTATGTTTTTTATAATGTTCTTATTGATTTTACAAGTAAGTTGGTTCCCTTTCTATCCTTACTCAGCTTGCGACTCACTCTTTCCATTTATGTATATCTCGAGGTTATAAGATACAGTAGTTGTACATATGATGAAATTTTCGCGATTATTTTCAAGGTTATTTAAAAAAAATTAGTTTTCATGTTTTATTGTTCCTAATTTTTAAGACACTAGACTTTAAAGATCATCTATTTGTAAAATGTAATGAAAACTTATATTAAAAATGCGGGATGCCATAGAGAGAAAGATAAAACTTGATATTTTCTTGATGTTGACATAATTATGTTGGGATAAGAGATTATTAATATTGATAAAGTAAATTGGATGGTACTTCCTACCTTGGAGCTAATTAATTATTTGTTGACAACGCTGTATATGCTATCGTTGATGGATTTTATTGAATTTTTTTATTTATTAAATATATCCAATAATTTATGTTTTATTAAAATAACAAGGAAGAATTATTTTTTTAATAATTTTTTATGTTAATTTATGTAATTACAATGTTTCAAGATAATTCTTTATGAAGATATTCAAATATTTGGTATGTGATGATTAATTTCTACTTTATGTTGTTTGGTGGGATAATGGTAAGTTCATTTTGAAAATTTAGTTTCCTTCTTTATAATGTTTTGGATCTTAATATTTTGGAAGCTTATATAGTTAACCATTTATGAAATAGTTTAATTTAAACATTAGAAAATGTTTTGATAATTAGTGTATTACTTTTCTATATTAAGATTTATGCAAATTTGATAACATTTGTCGACCATTTTGTTATATTTATAACTACATATCAAAGAAATAAATTATCATTATATTATGGATCTTGTAATCACTTAGTGCTTCAGGAATAAAAAAATTCATCTTCGTTTATTAGATTAAGAGATGATGTGGAAATTGATCATGGAATAAATTTAGAATGAGACAATTCTTATGAAATGGAATAAAATTATGTATATCATCTCTTTAAAATTCAGCAAATTTAGGAAAATGAACTTGAAATAAAATGTTTTCATATCCCTGTCATTTCTAATAATGTAAATGTACTTTTTCACACATATTTGATTTATGATTTTTTGGTTATTTGTTTTCAAAAGATCATTCACTATGTTATGATCACTTAAGATTATCACTCCCTATAGTTATTTATGATTTTCCTCCATGTTCTTATAATCACTTTCCACCAATTTCATCCCATATAGAAACTTAGTAATGTATTATTCCATCTGACCTTTGTACTACCCTTTCTATATTAATAAGAGGATTTTTTTTGTTAACCTTTTATATGATGTGTTTTATTAATGTATATATTTTCAAATTTCAACCCCTATATTTTCCTGATCAAGATTAAATTATGGAGATTCAATTTATTTAATGAGGGTTGAATGTAACGCCTCAACTTTTAAAAAAATAAATATCATGTTAGTTAGAAATTATGACATGAAAAAAATGATTAGAATAGAATATAACACCCTAAGACTTTATAATATATTTATTTTTAAATATATTCATTCTATTTGATATATTTTAATCTACCTATCACTGGATTTAAATGAGACACAATCTTCAATTAAAATATTAATATTTATGCATGATAATTATAACCTTGACATTAAGATGGATAGTATGAATATTAATAAATAAACTATTAAACTTTTATATTTTAAACATTTATAAAATAAATTAAATGTTTATTTATTGATTATAAATAAAATATTAATGATTTGAAAGAGAAATATATGTTTTCGAAAAAACTGAATTTTAATGAAAGGAGGATATGTAGTGCATTATGAACCTGATTTACATTTTTTGTTTATTTTAAGAATATTTATTTTAAAAAATAATATTGATTTTTTTAATCATCATATATAAATTATCTTAGGGTTAATTGTTTTGGATTTTTTGAAATAGCTTCATTTTTGGTGAATAGTGAAAAATATCTAATTTTAATAGAAAGTTTCCTTATAGTATAAATTATGTCTAAAGTTAAATTATATTTTAAATTTTTTTGAAGTAAAACTACTTAAATTATAAATCTATTAATCCAATTTATCAAATTTATATCATTTCCATATTAAATTTTCTTATTAAAATTTTGTAAACATATGAGCATTTCTTCTTTAAAAACACACTTTCTCATCGCATCTAAAAGATTAATTTAAAATTATTTTTCTCCAATAATTTGACAATAATTTGGAAAAACGTATCCCATACTTGGAAAAATCATAATCTATATTACCTAAAATGTTCAAAATAATGTTTTACAATAATTAATAGTGATAAAAATAATAATTAATTACCATGGTTAAGGTAAAAATGGGTTTAGCATGGGTTAAACTAAAGATGTAATGTTTAAATTTACCTAAAAACTTGTCAAAAACCTATTTACTAACCATATTTAGACCATATAATGTATTAGGACACAAAATAATCCATATTAAACCCTTTTGTCAAGTGGAAAATCTGGGTACTACTTTTTCTTTTTTAAAATTAAAAGTGTGCCACACACCTCACATATAAAAGACCACCTAATATCCTCTATTCTTCACATATTAAAAAAATTTGGATTTGTAAAATCACAGAAAAAATCACTTCCTAACTTCCATACCCTCGTCCTATAAGTCCTTTATTGATAATAAATATATTCTAGTAATACTTTAGTTATAATCTTAAAGAGGTGGCCTGGAGAACAGGTAACATTCTTTAACGAGCATTTTTATTTTATTTCCTCCTCCACCATCATCAGTTATTAATAAAACTTATTGATATAATAAACATAGTATCTTACATATACTGATATGCTTTTATGTTATTTTCATGACCCAAAACTATCTCCACTTCCATCAAATGGGATACAATATCATAGTTCATGTGTACAGAAGTCTACAACCACGCAAACTAATTCCATTTGTTTTTTCACTACCACATATAATAGTTGGGTATGGTGATGGATATAAATTATATATATGATATTTAAATAATAATTATACCTATAGAGTAAATATATAACATATTACTTTTTACATTCATTCTATAAGGGACAAGATAACATCACTCATGTGTACAGTGGAATACTGATTCATAAAGTGATGTGATTCATTTTTCACTATTTCTTTACATAGAGGATAAAAAAGATAATGTTAATTAATATATTCTATATAAATGTTGTAATTATGATATTAAAAATATATTTACCATTTATAAAAGATAATATACCATTTTCCTTCTTACCTTTTCACTAACTACCAAAATGGACCAAAGGACTATATTTTTTCTTCATTTGTTATTAATCCCCTTTATATGGGTTGAAGGGGAACCCATACATGGCCTATAGGATTCGTGAAATTACATGAACCAAAGGAATTAGAAGAAATCATCCCAGACTACGACTACTTGTAACTTCCCCTCCCCAATTTCTACATTGTGATGTCATCTCTCCACCTTTGCATGGATGTTTGGCTAACTATCATGATCAGAGATGCATAGGACTGGTACTGATGGAAATTTTCATACCCTCTCATTATTCCAATTCAATTTTACTCTACTCTGGTGAATTCTCCTACTCTAAATCCCCATCTATAGTATTTTTCTTTTAAAATATGTCTTGTTTCCTCACATCATGTGGACCGAATTCCTTGAGGAGGTGTGAAAGCCTTGAGGTGTCCTGAAGGACTTACTGACCCAAACTCATGGGTGGCCTGAAGGCCTGAAGGACTCAAGGACCAACCGATGGCCTAAAGTATAAATTGGATGAATATTTATGGCTGCTAGAGTTCCTTCTATAGTACCTACTATGTAATCATCTACATTACCTACTATATTACCAACTATAATACCTTCTATAGTGATGCTATCGTAACCCAAAAATATGTATACAGTTAGATTTGATCCTGGGTCTTGTGGATGTACTTGAAGAGTCCCCACCACCCAGTCTGAGTCTCATGATCTACCTTTCCACTCACTAAACGATGATAACATCATTCGTGGATGTGTGGACTATCACCTTCACGAAGTGATGTGACTCTATTTTCATCAACACATCACATGGAAAATACATAAGTATATTTAAATAAAAACATATGTATATATGGAATTACTGAAAATATTTAATGATAAAATAATACTTTCCTTCTTTCCATAATTATCAATGAAAAATGGAAACATTAATCTTGCGTATGTATGACCAACTGTCTCTATGACTGTGACGTAGTTCATTTTTCGTAACCAAATTTCATGATTGGTTTTAAGAGTATAATTGATGTATAAATTTGATAGTTATTTTGTTATAATTATTTTTTATATTTTTAAATAATTACCTCTTTGACCATAGTTAACCTTCCAAATTGATATTTTAATCATAATCACAATATCATTGAAACATCTAATTAAAACATAATTGATTTCGAAATCATATATAAGGTTTTAATAAGTGAAATAAAAGGAATTATAAACTTAAAACCTTAAAGAATGTAAATAATTAACATAGTTCTGTCATTAAAGAAGATAATGGATGTATTTGATGAGTCCCATAGATGGTAAGGGTTTCTCATCTCACCTTCACTTTCGCAATACATATTACATATTCACTACTTATTCATTTTGTGTGGTGTATAAACTATAATTTCAGAATTTTATATTATGAATTAATATATCTTTATTTTATTTTACATTTAATTAAAATTTATTTCTTTCATGAGGCTTCTAATTCAAAAGTTTCAAAAGTGGTAAGGGTTTATTTCACAATCACATCATTATTTAGGTTTCTTTTTTTAAGACACCCTTAATAGATTTATTTGATATTTCTATCTTAAAATAAATCTATTTAATTATACTATAGTTATTCATTAACTATTTCAATTCATATTACCATTTTTCCTATTTTTGGTACTTAAAATCATTAATAACACATTTTTAATATAATTTGACTTTATTTCACCCTTCGGTCGAAAATCCTTTTTGTCCAAAAGCTTGTTTTCTAAAAAAATCTAAAATATTTTACAATTCTCTAAATGATTTCCTAAAGAAATTATAACCATGTTTTACTTTTAAAAATATTAAATAAATATCCTCATCATTTAAATATTGAATCACTTTTATAACCTTTTTTAGAGTAAAAAATGTTCTTTTTAACTTACACGTCTGGTATGGAATTACTCACCGTCATGACCACCATTTATCTGAATAATACTATTCATCATTTCAAGGATAGGTTTTTTTTTAAAAAAATATATTTTGGATTTTCTTAGTTTTTTAAAGTTATTTTTAAAGAAAATTATTTTGAAAACATATTTTAAATTTTCAAGTTTTAAAATAAAATAGGTGTCTTTCAGAGAAAGGTTATTTTCCTCCATTAATGTTTCAAGTTATCTTTCAAAACCATTTTACATCTATGAATACATTATTTGAGGTTACATACACTTCAATGAGGACACAATATAATGATACCATCCTTATTATTTCTCTGGAGGGTATATGATCAGTTGGACTTGGGATGTACTATTTTGATACCATTCATTTTACACTAGATGGTTTATGATTATGTTTATTGGTATGGGAAGGTAATTAAATTTTTTATTCCAGTTTAAATATGAATTTGATTTGAATTATAATTCTCTCCATTCATATTAAGAAATAATTGGACTTAGTATGTGATGAGCAGGTCTCGCTATATCCCCTTGATGTATTCGAATGTCTTCTAAGACAAACTAGATTGGCTTTTGGCTCAGGCCTTACCCATTAATATATATGTCTTGGAATAAATCCTCGACAGGATTTGAAGTCTTGTAAAAATTCCCCAATGGTTTGTTTTATATGTCGATCATTATGAATTAAATGATTATGAATTTATTTATTGATGTTCTACGTGATTATTTGATTATTTCAAATATCCATGGTTATGTTTTCAAGATCATGTGATTTTTTTATATGAAATTAATCAATCATAATTTATTCTTTTCATATTCTTATCAATTTATTTATAAAAAAGGAATGTGTTTCAGTTATTTACTATTAAATATTGATTATGTATCATTTATTCATAGATTCTATTGTATTCTTATCATTACTGTGCATTTTAGTTCACCCATTTTTTATGTTTTATCTTACCTATTATAGAAAAAAGTTTTTTTTTATTGATATTTAGAGTTACACTATAAGGAATAATGGATTTATCAAAAAAATACATTGTGAATTTTATTTTTTCAAATGAATAATAATTTCAAGTATGTATCTAGTTTACCAATAATACTAAACTACTATATCCTTTAATATTAAATTCCTTGTATATTATGCTAAAAGTTTTATAAAACATTATACAGATTAATTATCAATCATTTTTTGAATAATTGATAAATTTTTAAAACATTTATAAATTAAATATTACCCAAATACCATTTTTAATTATTTAAAAATATTTTATAGACTACTAAAATCTTCTATGAATTTAAAAAACAATTTTATATCTTTTTTGTTTACCCTAATTCAATAACACTTTCTAGAATAAAGGTAAGGTCTTTTACCCTTACACAACCAATCTTGAAGACCTTAAATAAAAGAAATTAACTATAAAATGTTGCCCAACTTAAGCATAATTCAATGTGTAAAGGTAATACAAATATTACCTTTATAAAGATCATTAATTATAAGGGCATAAATGATATTTCCATTATGTGAACTCTTCACGTAAGGGTAGGTATAAATTTACCTCTATGCAACCTTTTAGTACCACTATGTATCGATACTATTTTCATGGAAACCATTAATATAAATGTAAAAAATGGGTTACCCTTAGAAAAAAACTTATATATTATGGTATTACCTTTACACAACCTTCATTGTCTAATGGTTAACGTCCTAGTTACCTTTACATAACTCTTAAAAATAAAACTACCTTTACAAATCCCTTATCTCTATATAAGGATAAGTTTTTATGACCCTTACACAAACCACATTCTATAAGGTTATGTCCTTGTTTACCCTTACACATATTATTTGTGTAAGGGTAAGGTATTATTTCCCCTTAAATAACCCATATACATAGGGTAACCCCTTTTATGAAATCAAATTACCATACACACAAAACAACTCTGTTTTTTATGATTCTTCTAATTTCAATCATGATTTCATAAAAATAATAATGGATCTGTATCATACCAATAAAGGGGTTTTTTACAATCTAATAAGAATTATCAAAAACTAAAGAAGTGAATTTAAAAACTTTTTTAATGATCATTGATGCAAGAAATAAGAAACTATATATAAAATTACATTGAAAAAAATACTATAAATCTTGAATACCATGCACCAGTGAGAAACATCATCATTTTCAATCTCCTTCAAATTATTTTTAAAGGGGTCGTAGTGGAAAATAAAATCTCCCCACCTCTATATTATATCCACAGTATTCAAAGAATCATTCAACGCTTAGATTGGATTTATCTTCTCTCTATAGTATTCCAGTTCCGCAATATACAAACAATGAAAATGAAGAGACATATGGGTCTCAGGGAGTTTCTTCTTAGTGTGAGGATCAGGACCCACACCCATAAACCATCATATAGTTATAATAATTATATTTAACATGAGGATGCTTCAGGGTTGTCTATGTGATAACTCTTGTGCTTATAATGATAGAGTTAATGCCTTAGATACTTAATACAACATATTCATGAATACAGTTGAATCCCATAATTTTTATCACATGAAATGTTTTCTGAAATGAGATCATATGTAGCAAAGATAAATGATAACAATTTATCATTTTTCTTTAATAAAATATTAACTCAAATGATATTAACTTATGGGTATGAAAATCATAATTCATGTGCAATATATATCATATATAAATAAGTCTTTAGGGAATATATCTATCATTTCCCTCACCTCATGATGAGTCATCGCCACTCTCACACCGCTTCTAACATCATTTCCCTCCTATACGACAAACCCAGATGCCCTCACCCTTTATATAATCATTGAATCCTCCAAACTGGAAGATCTATCAGCGTCCATCCACCATGACCAGCGCATGACATTAAATCTCCCTAATAACATTATCTGTGAGCTATATATAGTATCAACATGTGATAGCTTAGAACCCATCATATTGAACACTCTACCAATGTCAACTACGTGTGATGACCTTCCCACATGAAAATCAGCTGAAAAAAAAATCCAATACAAGCACACGTGTTCCTTGAATAATGACTCTTTATTTAAATAAATAAAAATCACTAAATTATTCTATAATAAATAAATAAATATTTATTTAACAATAACTCACAAATATTATTTTGATAACTAGAAAAAGAAATATGAGAAAAAAACAATAATTATTATTAATCTACTTATGAAAATAATATATATATTAAAAATAAAATTTATGTAAAATTCAACTGATATTTTGGATAAGCATATTGTATGAAAATATATTCCCCTTTCTCAGTGGAATTAAGAAGAACCACCAAATTTCCATGTTTAACATCTAGAAATATAGTAAGACACTCATAGAGAAATAATTTTCTTTCCTAATGAAATAAAAACTCATATGAATTATCACTACAGAACATAATATATTTAACTTCATATCTTTAATAAATAATGTTTTTTCTAGTATCATCAACCTATGTGCTAGGTGACTCTTTATTTAACTCTACTGAAATGAAATTTCCCAATGAACTCCACGGTCATGAACTTAAATAGGCAGTTCCATTTATGTCTAAGGGTTTAAGATATCAACTTCCATTAAATAATAGAATGTAAAATTCCTTTATTTAAGTATTCATTAATGTTATATCACTCGTGAAACACCCATCATATACTACCTTGCCCGAGAAAATTTTGTTATGGTTTTCATCAATACATCAAACTGAATAAATCATCATATGAATTAATAAAAATCTTAATGTCTAAGATCCATTACACACATTTGAATATAGGAACATCCAATGACCCATATAAATGTTTAATTTCCATTGATGTTTTATGTCCTCATAATCTCCTACTCAGGAATTTAATAATAGAATACACCATGAGAAAGTGTCTCAAAGTACAATGAGTATCCATCAATGATATCTTGTATCATTTATGTCCCAAAAAATTATATCATCCTTCTATAGAACATATATTTAAAAAACATTTATCGAACTTCAAGTTTCTCATCATTGCATGGAATTAATATATACTTTCAATGTGATAGTCGCCCCTATAAAATTATCACATGTTATATTACAAAGAAGAAAACCATGATATGATAAGGAATATATAAATATTCAAAAATAATATAATATTTATCATTAATTATATATATATATATATATGTTAGTTTTATAGAACAATCTCCAATATCTGGTACATGAGTAGTGTTATCACAATAATATCTAAGTTGAAACATGGGAATGAGAAACTAATATAAGAGCATAGTGGCTAGAACATTTCACTTGTGAGTCCCAACAAGGCACCTAAAGGATGAATTGTAATGTCGTGGGAAGGATATAACACACTTCCTTTTTTGTTGTATGAATTTGATTTATTATTTAGCAATCTGCATGTATTTTAGTGGTCTTTTAATTCTAGAGGTATTGGAAGGGTATTACATATCTGTTTTTGGATGATAGATACAGTGATAAGGAATATATCATTTGAATGTTTACCAAAATTCACATGGTGGATTGTAACCGAGTACCTGGTGGAGATAGGATGTTTGATAGTAGCTCTAGGTGGGTCTCTAGATGGAAAATTACACTTTGGTTGGTACCTATTAGGAAAATTGTTACCAAATGGATGGTGGTTCGGTACCTGGTGGGAACATGACTTGTTTTTTTAAGTAATTATTTAATTAAATATTAATTTCTTATTGAATACTTACAACTATTTATATATCCCTTACCTGACTATGTTCTCTTCCATATTTTTCACTCAATTTTCTCCATCTCTAATTTTTGATCATCCTTATTCATGGATTTATTTGAGAGTCGATCATCACATTAGATGCCCATATATATATATATTTGTTGATCATCTTACCCATGTTTTAGGTTTCCATTATTATTGTACCATCTCTCATAAATGATTCCCTAAATTGTGGGGTTTCAATCTAGGGTTATTGATTTCTACCAATTTAGGCAAAATCGGCATCTGGTATTCAACGAGAAGGGATCCACTGAGTCAAGGTAAGTGGTCTCAAGATATTATGAAATTTTTTAGAAGTTATATCATCATTCATATCAAATAAAAGTTCACATTTTTATTTCATGCCCTAAAAATTAAAATATATTTATTAAATCTTTATGGGGAAACTAAGGGACTTCATGTAGTGAGCTCTCCCTCATGGGTTATGCATCATTTCCATGGTTATCAAGGACCATGTGACTTATTTTCAAAATATGGAAATGAAATTTAGGACGTATGATATGTGTCCATAAAAAACATTAGGATTAAGGAGGGTAGCTTAAAATACTCTCTTGGGGATGTAATCCCGAAAGAAACATAGTCTAAGTATGATGTTCCATTCTCTTATAACTTTTCTGGACTAGTGATTAATCATTAACAACAAATGTTTGTCTAATGATACATCATTCACTAAAATGAATTAATTCTTTTTATCTTCCATAATTATGTGATTATAATACAACTTCCACTTAAGATGAATGACTAGTGATCTTTCAACCACCTGACCGATGTTTTGGAATTTTTTAATGGTATATCTTATATATTATTTACTGTTTTAGTGGTATTTTATCCATCTATAAATATTGAATTTTTCATGAACCATTATCCTTATATACATATCAATGTTGTATATCATCCACCAGGAGGATGTGAGTTAGAGATAGATATTTCACCTATGTTTTCATTTGTAGTCATGCATCATTAACCAAAATATACTTCATTCACAATAATTATTATGATGGTGGTACATTGATCATCAAGAGTATGTGAAGGTTTTACATTATCCATCGAGACTATGCAGTGGTGATACATCATTCACTGAGATCATGTGATAGTGATTTTTTATTCACCATGATCATATAATCATGATACTCATTTATTGACATAAGTTTACTATTATAATGCATTCAATGTGACTCATATGAAAATGGATGATAGATTGTTCATTTCGGAGGTGTGTCCAGACCATGTGTTCATTGTCTCGTTCTGGCACTGGATGAAGCATGTATAGTCACACGTGTTGGGGACACACAATACTCTATGATGTGACAAGTTATTTATTTCCTACATTCATTATTATCTCATACTAAAAATGAACTTTTAATTACTAGACTTTTTAGGGACACCGTTGATGGTAACTTACTGAGATTTATTAACAACCTATTTTGGTGCCCATGAACCTGAGTATATTTCATGTTCATGGGAAACGATAATGGAAAGGGCCTTGTGTATGAGGGATGGTTAGGTGAAGTATGGTTAGAGTTAATAGATAATATTGATATGGGACTTGAGACCAAAATTTGTAGCAGTTTTCTTTTTTGCTTACTTATTGATAGCATCAAAAAGATTGGCCAGTAAAATCTTGGCTCAGACCACCCAAATAGTTCCAAAGAAGGGGTTTATACATGACCTTAGACATTAATTTTAGTACACCAGATATTATTGACTATCAGTAATGACTTAAGATAGTCATGGGGAGAATATATACTCTAAAATAAACCTTATAGTTCATTCCTAATTTCACCAATAAATTGGCATGTCTCACCCGTATAATGGATATACCAAAACCCTATAGCCATAAAACTAGGAAAATACGAGCCCTTATAATCTAGATTAGAAAATAATAAATCAATTTATATGACACATAAAGTGAAAGATGATGTAGTAGATATTATAAATAAGTAATATTTCAATATATATAAAGTAAACAGTGTCACATTAACCAATACATGATGAACAATAACTAAAATAAAACTAGGCACTAACCCAACATGAATTATCCACCCTATTAAGTCATTGGCCAAAAAAGTACACAAAACCTTTACCACAAGAACCAAGAGGTTCCTATGTCTTGAGATAAAATAGGAAAATCTACCCATGTTCATTGAAACCCAAGTCATGTACACAAGTAGGGTGTGAGTCCAGTGATAGAGTAGAAAATCCTCAATGTCTCATCAATACTAAGTGTTTATTTCATAAATTATATGTGAATATGATACATATATAATAATTTTGGGTTCCCAAGAAACACACCCACCTAGAATCATAATAAGAATTCACAACAATAAATACATGTCAAGTCATCGAGTGGCTGCAAGGCCACCTTAAACCCTAACCATACCAAATTCAGTTAGTGTTCGATGTCTTTTTAAATAAGTAACAACTCAGTGGTATAGATTCCTAACTCGAAAATAGAACCAAATATCATACCTACTTTATCCAATGATTGATTTCTCTCTGTATGTCATGGGGATAGTGCCAACCCAACACTCGATCCAAGTCTAATCCAGTAGTCTCAGCCTCAAAAGCCAATTCCTTGGAGCATATCCAATGAAATCGAAAACTAACCAATATGCCTCATAGAAGGGTCATATCCCCAATCATTTTTCTAAAAAACTCATCCATGTAAATCCAAACCAACTATCTATAAAAATATAAGGAACTCATCCAAGGTATTCCCCGCATTCTTGTAGGCCACGTTGTAGGGTCATATCCTCTATCCTCGATTCCAAGTAACACATCTAAGGAAATTAAAACCAGTATCAGCCACAAAGCCTAAATCTAAGGAGATTGTATAATTTATCCCATATATCATGTATATATCTCAATGGGAATTTAATCCCACCTAAATCATTTCACAAGACACATCTCACAAGGATTAACCATATGCTTGAACCAATCTCATGTAATAGAGTCGAGTCTCTCAAATGAACCACCTAACATCATCTTATGTGTGATTGGATCAGATATTAGATTTAGGTCCTAAGGTTTCATACACAATCATCAATACCCATATCTTCTACCCACCCTATCTAGGGTCAACATAGTTACAGGGACCCCCCATGAGTCGCCAACGTCAAACCATATCATAGACACCCTATACAGGTTCTAGATCATATTTTCATCTCTAAATATCAGATTCATGCTCCATCAATAATAACCCTCATAACTCACTAGTGTCCCACATACATTCCTCTACCCTCTATTGTTTCAATCACAAGAAACTAGATAAAACCTTTACATTGATAACAAAAAAAAGATCTCACAAGAAAAACCAAAAAACACATATCATCATGAATCTTCATAATCAATATAAATTAAAAAATAGAAAGCATAAAATTTACATAATATTTGGAAATCATTGAATCTCCCTCACAAGTTCAAGAAAAAAACAATGTCAACTAAGACCTTCTAGAATCCCTTTGGGAACCAAATCAAAATCCACTTGTTGAATCATTTAGAATAGGCATCACATGCTTCTTTTACACATGTTGTGCCAGTAGAGACCCAAAGCATGACGTACATGGACATTACATTACTTTAGTGGAATACTTAATACATAACAAAAATAGACACACAAGGACCGTAATAGTTTAGTGTCTTTGGAAACTTGGAATGTAATCTTCTAATCATGGTGAAATATCTTCAACAACTCCCATAAAGATCTTCCCCTTTTTTCTTACCTAAATCCTTTCTTTATATCCTGGGGAAAAGAAAACATAAAAAGGGGGAGCGCAAATGCTCAGTAAGGGTAAGCATGGATAAAATAAAACATACCATATACATTTGAACTTAAAAACATGAACATAATGTTTAAACATCAAAAGCTTGAGAAATGACACAAAACATGGAAGTAAGTAAGGCATAGATCATAAAGAAACATTAAGAATGATAAAATAGCATTGGAATAAAACATGAAATTGTGGAAACCATTAAGCACTTGATATGATTTCCATAGTAGCCAAGGCATTGTTACCAAGACCATCTTAGTGGACAAAGTCCCTTTCTGAGTCGAGTTCACTCCTCGTTCCAGTCCTGTATTACTGAACCAGTTTAACTTGACATTCCAGCCATGTCTATATCATGAGATATAAAACGTTACTCAATGCAATGGAGGGAGATATAGGTCCCACCCATCTCATAATGAAATCATTCTTACTTGTGCCACAAAATAACCTTAAAACATTCATCATAACCCAAAGAATAAAATGGGTTTCATAAACATCATTCCATCATAACATAATCCATATAAAACAAATGGATATCATTTCATCGTAAGAAAAGTGAAACCATCTAAATCATAGAGACATTATATTTGAAACATACACATATGAAATAATGTCATCTTAGAGGGAAAATGGTTTTGATAAAACACTTGAAATGAATTCTTGAGGAAAATATCCTTTCTTCTTCAAAATCAATTTCTTTTCACAAAACATCATTCTATTTTAAAAGAAATAGATTTTGTAGAAAATAGTAATGAAATATTTTGGAGTAAACTTCATGAAAATAAGGCTTTATAAAACCGTAAAAATCTGTTCATGCCGTATATGTTAAAAAACATTCTTCTCGTACTTTTGCCAGAAAAATCAAAAAAGTACCTCGTAACGTAAAAAAAAAAGAAATATTCCTTACATACCGTGTAGTAAAAGTCAAAAATGGGTAAAAATGAATTTAAACATACATGAAAACACTTTTATAAAACATGTACATGGATTATTGAAATAACCCCAGTAAATACTGACGAATAAGCAATCTCGGATAAAAATGAGATTTGTAAAATTATCCCTTACCTTAGGTCTGATATGCTTCGTACGTATCCAAACCTCCTGTATAATGATTTAAATAATGTTATTGACTTATTACAGAATCATATTAATTGTTATGATATCATATATGGTTCACTTTTGACTTTATATTACCCGTTCTTTTGTAAATTCCATGTTAAAGAGCATTTTGGGTAAAATAGTTTCATTTGTCGTCCGTGTTTTGACTTGTAATTATTCATATGATTACTTAGATCATGATTACTTACATCCAGAATGTAAAACAAGATTTATATATAATATATATTCAGAATATACATATATATAATAGATCGATAAATGGAAATAAATACACCGTTCATGGAGACGGTAGGTCGTACGTACGCATGAAGGTTGTTTTCGTTTCCTCATTGAATTGAATGGAATTAATTGGATGACATACATATATATATATATAGATAAATCCAGTATCATTATTACGTCATATATTTCATGATTACTTATTATATAAACTTTATAATCATTCATTAATGGTTTACGTGGAGAATGAATCTCATCTCGTCGTGGAGACGGTATTCCGTACGTACGCATGCGCGGTGATTTCATTTTCCGTAGGATGGTTAGATGGTGAACTAAGGGTGTTTCATACTTATAATAACATATCAGCATATGAGTGATACTTATGTTATTACTTCATAATGAAACATATAAAGAAGAAGAAGTGGAAGAAGAAATAAATATGAAGGAATCGGTAACGGACATTACCTCTTCTTTGAAGTGCTTCTTTGAGACTTCCTTTTATGGCACTAAAATTGGTCTTTTAAGAAGACCAGGACCTCTAGGATGTCTCAAGGGAAGTGGAGAGGAGAAATTGGGAGGGTTTGGCCGATCTTGAAGGCACAAATTGGTGTGAGGTGGAGAGGGAGGATGTGCCCTTTTATAATGGTGGAGAGGGGCTCCTTTGGAAAAACTAAAAATTTTATTTTATTATAAAGTCAAGTTCGGTTTTAAATAGCTCCAAATTGATTTATTTCGAGACTAAGGTAGTTATGGGTCGAAATAATCTCATCCAATATAATTTAAACAAGTTTAGGTTCCTATTTTAAACATATCTTTTAGATTTAACATTATGTTAAATAATTTTACTTTTACCGTGTCTTCTTGTGTTCTTATACTATAAGGTTAATAAACTTCCTATAAGAAGCCAAAATACCCCCAAGTTGTTTATTATTAATATATATAACCTTATCTAAGTCATTTGGCCTAACCTTAGATTTTTAGGAATAAAATAACAATTAATAATATAATATGTTTTTTAAAAACTATTTTATGTCAATTTTGACACTATTAGGTAATTGATTTTTGTGAAAATAATAACAGAATGATTAGTTCTAAAAACATTAATTAAATCAATACTAACATGTAATATTAACCTATAAAATTAGTTTAATTCATAAAAAGTCTTAAAGTACATTTATTTGGGTATTTATAACATCAATTATGTCAATATTTCATTAATAAGATAATTACTGCATCATGTTTTTTTCATAATAAATGATAATTATTTAATCCCTAAAAAGTCTAAATAAATTACTATGATGTAGATAATTGTATTATCTTTTTTGAGAGTATTCATGTTAGAAGTTTCATGAATTGTATCACTAAATTTAAATTATTATACTTATAAGATTTATGAAAGTGACATGTTGTCACGTTCTTTGGTTTTAATAATAATTAAATTATTTTCATGGACAAAAGTCCATTAAATGAATATAATACGACCCTTAGGTTATATGTGTCTACCTTTAGCCATCCAATAGAATTTTTTCATGTGTTAGGATAATTTTATAATATTATATTTACCGTTAATTACTTGATTTACCTTTAACTATGGTAAATAAAATTTACCGTAGTTACTATTCATAATTCTCAAAAATAAAAAGTAGCTTATTAACATAATTTGGACCCACTGATTCCAAATATGGAATCCATTTTTCCAAATTCAGTACACAAAAGTTTCAGAAATTAAATTAAAATTAATCCCGTTGTCGAAAGAAAATGGGGTTTTGATTAAAACATTGCAAAAGATTGAATCGATTTATACTACGAATTCAAGGTAGAATCAATGCTAATGACATGAATTATATTAAATGGTAAAAATATATTGTATTTATACATTAAAACCATTCAATATTATAATTAAACCATATAAATTATTGCGATAAAAAAATTTGTTTTTAATTAAGATATAGTGTGTTTTTACTATTCATCAAAATATGAAAGTTACCAGAATAATATGAAAATTTTATCCAAAGTAAATTTTCATTTCTTGATTCCAAAGAAGAATTTTATTTTGTCAAATTTAACTTATAAACATGTCAAAAACTAGATTTAAAGTGGGTGTGCCATCAAAAGGCGGAAAAATTTCATTTTTTGAAAAATACTTATTTTACACGAAAAATTTATTTTGTTCTTATACCATGTGCTAGAAAATGTGTAAGATGAATAATAATGTTATAAAATTAAAATTTTAGATAATACTATTCATAACTTCTAGTTCATAATAATATTATAATTATATATTGTTGTTTAGTAAAACCCAGTATTTCATACAACACACGCTATTGAGGAAGGTCATGATTGCGTGTAATGCAAGCCAAGTCAGGGTTGTGTGTTTGCAAGAATCCTTCGTTGGTTCATATAACAGAATCCAACCATATTTCATTTATACATTGAATATATATATATATATATATACTCAATGTTGCGTAGAATAACTATTATCAAAATTGTGTGTAACACGATCCAAGAATAGTGTTTCATATACTGCAAGCTAATACGGTGTTGCATATAACGCAAGGTAATCTTGGTGAAGCATACAACACAAGACATTAATGAAATTAAAAGAATATTTTTCATAAAATCTCGGGTTGTTACATTCTACACCCCTTAAAATGAATTTCGCCCTCGAAATTCGTCGGGGTTATAAATGGTTTACTACTCGAAAGTTTGTTTAATAGAAACCCACATAATAAAAAGGAATACCAAAACAAGGATTTAAAAAATAAAGTATAAAATGTAACGGTTACACAAATTAACTCATCAATGGGTTTCCACGTAGGAGAACATAGGTGAAAATATGGATATGGAAGAAAAATCTAACCGTCAGGTTCTGATGGAGAGTGGTAGAGAACATGGCTATGGAAAAGCCAAAAATCACAAAGCCATAAATTTGTGACGATATAAGGTATTATCTGATTCATTATATATAAGAGAACTAGGACATCATTTTTGGTTTTCAAGATCATCTACCTAAAGTTTATGAAATTGGAATTAGAAGAAATACTTTCGTGATTTTGGTATAGTCTCACTGTTAGTTGTTCTTTGGACAATTTCCACATCATCTCTTAATGAAATGAAGTTGAATTTGTCATTCGTGATGTGTTAGCAGATCATGTGATAGAATGAGGGGTCATTCCATCTGTCTCAAACAAAAGGTTAGAAAAGTTATCAAAAAAATATGTAAGTCCATCTATAGTGAGATTAATCATATATGGTTCCTAAAATGGACTTATACTTCTTATATTATGCTGCTTAATATAATAAAACTAGTTTCTACTAAACAGGGACTTCCTGTAGGCCAGTGGTAGGCGATAAAATCCAGTCGCACTTCGGTTGTGGGTTCGATTCCCACAGCCTTGTCCGACACGATTGGTTGTCGCCCGTCCTGCAGGTTTTCCTTTTTCTAAAACTATATTACTATAACATCCCATCAATAATATCGAAAAAAATTCTATCCTTAAAAAATAAAAACTTATGTCCAACATAATCCATTCCAATCTTTAGGCTTATCCATAATACTAGAGTCCACTCTCATAATATAGTGAAAACGATTACCAGAGATTTAATACCATCGTTGATCCCCATATATCATAAGATATGTCTTGTTGGTCACATTCCAAACATTTGAAGGCTTAATCATGTATTCTCTTGAAAAATGAATACCCATTGAACCTTAGTGAAAACATGAATGAAGTTAAATGTTAACATTTTCCACATACCAAAATCCTTAAAATTCTATATACTCAAACCATGATATCACTTAGTCCTTATATCAATCATGAGCTCATGAATACTGTCAAATATTTCATTTTCTCGTTTTCCCTTCATTATGCGCATATCATCTTTTTTCCCAAAAATATCTCAATCACTTTCCATGGTTATCGGTACCATAAAATTATTGAAAACCACAATATACCAATACATAAATATTCCAATATTCCACGATACTATATACAACATTATTTTGGAATCCCATTACATAAACACTTAATCATTCCACCACATCGTTGTCATATTCAACATCGCCAATGGTGATCGCATGTGACTTGCCTTTTTCCTTTGCCTTAAGATTTTCCTGATTTCGTTCATTATCAACAACCCTTGGATTAGGTCATTTATTGGCATAATGCCCCATCTCCTTGCACTTGAAGCATTGAAGTGTAGTAGGTTCATTCTGTGTATCCCATCCTTTGTTTACATCATTAGATATCTTCTTCCCATCATTGCAGCATTCAAATGCCCGATGACCTTCCTTTACACATTTGAAACATTTACTTGTCCCTTTAAGACAATCTCCACCATGCTTCTTTCCACACTTTGAGCATAAGGAAACATTCATCTTCTTTTCACCATAATTCTGAGATTTCTCCTTGAACTCCATCTTTCGTTTCTCGTCAAAACTATGAGATGGGTAAGTAACACCAACTTCGATTTCTACCTTGATAGCACAACGTACAATTTCTTCATAGCTACTGAAGTCTCTTATAGCTAATGCCCTTCTAAGATTTATTTTTAAGCCACTGAAGAATCGATCAACTTTACTTTCAGGTTGGATGATAAATCCAGATGCATACCTTGCAAGCCTTGTAAAATTTTCTTCGTATATACCAACAGATTCATCATCCTTTTTCTTTTGTTCAAGAAACTCCTCCATCTTTGTTCGAAGAATACGAGGGAAGTACTTATTGAAAAATAAGTTCTTGAACTCGTCCCATTCCATAGACTCAACTTCATCTCTTTGCCTCGTATTCTTGATAAGATTCCACCATTGATCAGCTTCATCTTCCAAACGATATACTGCTAAGATGACTTTATCATGTTCAGAACATTGAGGAACTAAAAATATCTTTTCAGTGGTACTGATCCATTGTTCAGAAACAATTGGATCAGAAGACCCACTGAAAGAAGGTGGACGTTTCCTCATGAAGGACTCAATAGAATGTTGTTCCCTTCTCTGCTCATTTGGAAGTCCAGAATGATTCATAGCTTGTGTAAGTATAGCAATAATATTTTTCACTCCATCTCCCATAACATTTGTTTGTTCAGGAGTAAAATCACTGCATTGTCCATTACATTGATCAACACGGTTCCTTCAGGTTCCAGCCATCGTCTAAAACCCAAAAAGAATAGTGTGAGAGGCAAAAATTACGCTAGGAAAAACAATATAATAAAGGGGGAGTACCTTCAATATCTAACATATTAGATTACCGTAATTCTAGTACTATAACATATACTTATACTTAACCTTAGAGACATCCCAATACATACCTTAGAAATATCTATAGGGATCTCACTAAAGTTCTCGCATCCTAGTTTCCAAAGGTTGACTAAACCTTTCCTCTGATACCAACAGTGGAGACCCAACGCTTGAAATTTTTCATTCCATGAAAACAAAAACACGAGCAAAGAGAGGGATCATGGCCTGGAAATTGGATATGGTTAAGGCCTATGATAGAGTGGAATGGAACTTCCATGAATTTTTGATGCTCAAGATGGGTTTCTGCACCAAATGGATTGACATGATCATGCAATGTGTCTCGTTAGTGTCCTTCTGTATTAATGTCAACGGGGCGCTCACCCGAGGCTTTTCCCCGTCCCATGGGCTTCACCAGGGAGATCCTCTTTCACCTTTCCTCTTTATTTTAGTGGATGGTGTGTTTTCTAACCTCCATTCCAGGGTAGCTTCGTCTTCCAGAATTCATGGGGCGAAAGTGTGCCGCAAGGGCCCTCCGATCTCCCACCTCTTCTTCGCCGATGATTGCCTTCTATTTTCCCGAGCTACCCCTAATGAGTGTACTGCAATCTGCCAGGTGATTCAACAGTATGAACGGGCTTCAGGACAAATGATCAACCAGAGTAAATCAGAAATTTCTTTCAGCTCTAGAGTCCCTCAGCCGAAAAGAGAAGAACTCTGCTCTTTAGCAAGCATCCCTGGGGTCGATAAGCACCCGAAGTATCTTGGGCTCCCGACAGTGGTTGGACGGTCAAAGAAAGAAATATGTTCAGATATTGTGGATCGAATTGAAAGAAAAATACAAGGTTGGACCCCCAAAAAAATCTTCAAGGCCGGGAAGGAAATACTCATCAAGGCGGAACTTTAATCTGTCCCCACCTATTTGATGTCTATTTTTAAGCTTCCTGACATGGTTCTTTCACAGATTCAATCCAGCACATCGAACTTTTGGTGGGGTCAAAAGGACGGCAAAAATAAAGTCCATTGGATAGCCTGGCCTGCTCTCTGCCAACCAAAATCTGAAGGCGGAATGGGCTTCCGGGACCTTTCTCTTTTTAATGATGATTTTATTGCTAAACAAGGTTGGAGTATGATTAATAACCCATCATCCCTATGCACGCGAGTTCTCTGGGCTAAATATTTCCCACATAAGGATTTCTTGGATTCCCATCTTGGCTATCGACCTAGTTTTCTCTGGAGAAGCATTTGGGGTGTTCGCAATCTTTTGAGGAAAGGACTAGTCTAGAGGATTGGGAATGGTTTAACGGTCAAGATTTGGACTGATCCCTGGCTTATGGATCAGGTAGGAACGAATGCATCATCCCCTATTTTTCTAGGCTTCGAACACGCCACAGTCTGTTGTCTATTTGATAATCAAGGGGAGGGATGGTGTCTGGAAAAACTCTTTTCATGGTTTAATGAGAGGGATAGGAGAATTATTCTGAGTATCCCCCGTGTGCCAGATGCAGGGCCAGATCATCTCTACTGGACAAACTACACCTCAGGAGAGTACACGGTGAAAGCTGGCTAACGGCGAGCTCTCACTGCTCAAATTACAGAAGGAGAAGCGAGGCCCTGGACATCAATTTGGAATCCTAATGCTTCCCCTAAATTCCGCTTTTTCTGGTGGCAGGTGTGCACCGGTATCCTTCCTACTAAGAGCCTCCTATCCTACATACACTTTTCAAACGTCAACTCATGCCCCTTTTGCCCTACTGTGCCTGAATCCCCTCTCCATGCTCTCATTCAATGCCCCGGGGCTCAGGAGATTTGGAATGGCTGGGGACCTACTACGGAGATGTCCCTGGACGTCGCCTCGAATCTTACCTCTCTCCTAATGCGATGGTGCTCCTCCTTTTCACCGGCTAAAGCAGGCTCCCTATGCATTCTGACTTGGATTATCTGGGATAGGCGGAACGAGGCCATTTTCAATCTTTTTCGGAGGCCCCCCAGATTTTGGATTGACCGGGCATCATCATGGATTGTGGTTTGGCAGAACCACCCTGAGCAGCAAATACTTTCCACCCCCTCTCCTCATTCCCAACATTGGTGCCCCCCACCAAAAGAGACTACTAAGATCAATGTGGATGCCTCTCTCCCTAAGGATGGCCCAGTTGGACTAGGTTTGCTGGCCCGAGACAACCAGGGTAATCTTATCGCAGCCAAATACGAAGCACGCTATGCACTTTGGGAGTCCTCAGTCGCGGAGGCCTCCGCCATCCTTACTGGGTTAAACTTCGCAAAAGACCGCGGTTGGGATTCCATTCACATCGAATCTGATTGTCTCACCGTAATCAATGCCATCAATCTCACTGATGGCGGGCTTCAACCTTTCGGCTCCATTACTCGGTGTATTCACTCTCTGAGACAAGGCTTCACATCCTGTAATTTATCATTTATTAAAAGGGAAGCGAATGAAGCCGCTCACAAGATGGCAGCCGTTGGCCCTCCTTACGAGGATTTTCTCTGGTTTAATCATTTTCCATCGTGGTTATGCGACTGTATTTCTGCTGATCTCCATCATTAATGGATCCGTCTTATTTTGTCAAAAACAGACACATAAGGACCGTAATAGTTTAGTGTCTTTGGAAACTTGGAACGTAATCTTCTAATCGTGGTGAAAGATCTTCAACATCTCCCATAAAGATCTTACCCTTTTTTCTTACCTAAATCCTTTATTTATATCCTGGGGAAAAGAAAACATAAAAAGGGTGAAGTCAAATGCTCAGTAAGGGTAAGCATGGATAAAATAAAACATACCATATACATTTTAACTTAAAAACATGAACATAATGTTTAAACATCAAAATCTTGAGAAATGACACAAAACATGGAAGTACGTAAGGCATAGATCATAAAGAAACATTAAGAATGATAAAATAGAAAGGGAATAAAACATGTAATTGTGGCAACCATTAAGAACATGATATTATTTTCATAGTAGCCAAGGCATTGCTGCCAAGACCAACTTAGTGGATAAAGTCCCTTTCTGAATCGAGTTCACTCCTCGTTCCAGTCATGTATTACTGAACCGGTTTAACTTTCCGTTCCAGCCATGTCTATCTCATGAGATATAAAACTTTACCCAATACATTGGAGGAAGATATAAGTCCCACCCATCTCATAATAAAATCATTCTTACTTGTGCCACAAAATAAACTTAAAACATTCATCATAAAGCAATGAATAAAATGGGTTTCATAAACATCAATCCATCATAACATAATCCATATAAAACAAATGGATATCATTTCATCATAAGAAAAGTGAAACCATGTAAAGCATAGATACATTATACTTGAAACATACACATATGAAATAATGTCATCTTAGATGGAAAATGGTTTTGATAAAACACTTGAAATGAATTATTGAGCAAAATATCCTTTCTTCTTCAAAATCAATTTCTTTTCACAAAACGTCATTCTATTTTAAAAGAAATAGATTTTGTTGAAAATAGTCATGAAATCATTTGGAGGAAGATTCATGAAAATAAGGCTTTATAAAACCGTAAAAATCTGTTCGTGCCGTATAAGTTAAAAAAACATTCTTCTTTTACTTTTGCCGGAAAAGTCAAAAAAGTACCTCGTAACGAAAAACAAAAGAAAGATTCCTTACATACCATGTATTAAAAGTAAAAAATGGGTAAAAAGGTATTTAAACATACATGAAAACACTTTTATAAAACATGGACATGGATGATAGAAATAACCCTAGTAAATACTGACGAATAAGCAATCTCGGATAAAAATGAGATTTGAAAAATTATCCCTTACCTTAGGTCTGATATGCTTCGTACGTATCCGAACCTCCTGTATAATGATTTAAATAATGTTATTGACTTATTATATAATCATATTAATTGTTATGATATCATATATGGTTCACTTATGACTTTATATTACCCGTTCTTTTGTAAATTCCATGTTAAAGAGCGTTTTGGGTAAAATCGTTTCATTTTTCGTCCGTGTTTTGACTTGTAATTATTCATATGATTACTTAGATAAAGATTACTTACATCCAGAATGTAAAACATGATTTATATATAATATATATTTATAATATACATATATATAATATATCTCTAAATGGAATTAAATACACTGTTCATGGAGACGGTAGGTCGTACGTACGCATGAACGTTGTTTTCATTTCCTCATTGAATTGAATGGATTTAATTGGATGACATACATATATATATATATATACATAAATACAGTATCATTATTATGTCATATATTTCATGATTACTTATTATATATACTTTATAATCATTCATTAATGGTTAACGTGAAGAATGAATCTCATCGCGTCGTGGAGACGGTATTCCGTACGTACGCACGCGCTGTGATTTCATTTTCTGTAGGATGGTTAGATGGTGAAATAGGGTTGTTTCATACTTATAATAACATATGAGTATATGAGTGATACTTATGTTATTAATTCATAATGAAACATCTAAAGGAGAGGGAGGAGGTGCCCTTTTATAAGGGAGGAGAGGGGCTTCTTTGGAAAAACTAAAAATATTATTTTATTATAAAGTCAAGTTCGGTTTTAAATAGCTCCAAATTGATTTATTTCGAATCTAAGGTCGTTATGGGTCGAAAATATCTCATCCAAAAAAATTTATACAAGTTTAGGTTCCTATTTTAATCTTATCATTTAGATTTAACATTAAGTTAAATAATTTTACTTTTACCGTGTCTTCTTGTGTTCTTATACTATAAGGTTAATAAACTTACTATAAGAAGCCAAACGAACCCCAAGTTGTTTATTATTAATATATATAACCTTATCTAAGTAATTTGGCCAAACCTTAGATTTTTAGGAATAAAATAACAATTAATAATATAATATTTGTTTTAAAACTATTTTATGTCAATTTTGACACTATTTAGTAATTGATTTTTGTGAAAATAATAACAGAATTATTATTTCGAAAAAAGTTAATTAAATCAATACTAACATGTCATATTAATCTATAAAATTAGTTCAATTAATAAAAAGTCTTAAATTACAGTTATTTGGGTATTTATAACATCAATTATGTCAATATTTCATTAATAAGATAATTACTCCATCATCTTTGTGTCATAATAAATGATAATTATTTAAGCCCTAAAAATTCTCAATAAATTCCTATGATGTAGATAATTGTATTAGATTTCTGGATTCTATTCATGTTCGAAGTTTCATGAAATTTATCACTAAATTAAAATTATTATACTTATAAGATTTAAGAAAGTGACATGTTGTCACATTCTTTGGTTTTAATAATAATTAAATTATTTTCATGGAAAAAAGTCCATTAAATGAATCTAATCTGACCCTTAGGTTATATGGGTCTACCTTTAGCCATCCAATATAATTTTGGCATGTGTTAGGATAATTTTATAATATTATATTTACCCTTAATTACCTAATTTACCTTTAACTATGGTAAATAAAATTTACCTTAGTTACTATTCATAATTCCAAAAAATAAAAAATTACTTATTAACATAATTTGGACCCACTGATTCCAAATATGGAATCCATTTTTCCAAATTTAATACATGAAAGTTTCAGATATTAAATTAAAATTAATCCCGTTGTCGAAAGAAAACAGGTTTTTGTTTAAAACATTGCAAAAGATTGAATTGATTTATCCTACGAATTCAAGGTAGAATCAATGCTAATGACATACATTATATTAAATGGTAAAAATATATTCTATTTATACTTTAAAACCATTCAATATTATAATTTAACCATATAAATTATTGCGATGAAAAAATTTGTTTTTAATTAAAATGTAGCGTGTTTTTACTATTCATCAAAATATGAAAGTTAGCAGAATAATATGAAAAATTTATCCAAAGTAAATTTTCATTTCATGACTCCAAAGAAGAATTTTATTTTGTAAAATTGAACTTATAAACATGTAAAAAACTAGATTTAAAGTGGGTGCGCCATCAAATTGCGGCAAAACTGCATTTTTTTAAAAATACTTATTTTACACGAAAAATTTATTTTGTTCTTATACCGTGTGCTAGAAAATGTGTAAGATGAATAATAATGTTATAAAATTCAAAATTCAGTTAATACTATTCATAACGGCTAGTTCATAATAATATTATAATAATATATCATTGTTTAGTAAAACCCGGTATTGCGTACAACACACGCTATCGAGGAAGGTCGTGATTGCGTGTAATGAAAGTCAAATCAGGGTTGCGTGTTGTGTAAGAATCCTTCATTGTTTCGTATAACAGAATACAACCATATTTCATTTATACATTTAATATATATATATATTCTCAATGTTGTGTAGAATAACTATTATCAAAATTGTGTGTAACATGATCAAAGAATAGTGTTGCGTATACTGCAAGCTAATACGGTGTTTCATGTAGCGCAAGGTAATATTGGTGTAGCATAAAACACAAGACATTAATGAAATTAAAAGAATATTTTGAATAAAATTTTGGGGTGTTACAGTGCCCCTAAAAAACATCTATTAAATAATTCCATATAAAACAATTTTCATTTTAAAATATCATTTTTAACTAATTTCCAAAACTACCATTTTTTACTTGAATTTATATTTGACTGAAAAAAACATTAGAGAAAAATTTAAATAAGAAACTCATTTAACTTTTCAAAAACAAAATCATAAATCCAAAAAATATATAAGAGATTTCATTATCACAAATTCAACCAGGGAACCACTATCAAACTATTTGTAAAGTTACACAATGCTTGTTTACTATTTGCACAATGTGATCCCATCCCTACCTTATGGTCGAAATCACAAAATTAATGAAGTATAAAAATTGATATGAAAATTAAGAAAATAAACCTAAAATTATACATAACCATGAGATTCAGTAATGTAAATTCCACCCACCTCAAACTTGGAGTTATCATACCTTAAAATTATTCCCACCACCACAACCTAGGATCTTTCAACCTCTATAATGGTTTGGAACCTATTTTAATCCCTAAAAACAAATAATTAATTATATAATTATATAAATAATTATTCTAATCAATTTAATTTATTTCTCAATTTATAAACATTTAACAAAATTTAACTAAATGGACATAATTATTAAATTACTCCCTTGGAATCCTCATCATATGAAAGCAGTGAACTACCTACAATGGAAGGTCCAAAATTCACCCCGAAAACTATCCAAAGAAAAATCTCTAACACACAATATGAATTCAATTAACCATTATATTTAATTGGGGTTTAAACCATAAATAAATATATAGGTAAAGATACCTCAAACGTAAATACATAAAAAGGATTAATCGTGTCCTCTCAATAACTCCATTATGAGTCACACAGAAAAACTAAAGAGGTAGGATTATTTCCACCAATATCTGGTGGAAATAATCATTTATCCTATACTTGACACAACCAAAATGTTAATAAAATCATGGGTTTCAATAATGGAATGAGAGGGTAATATTTTACCATATAAAAATAAACAATTCCACCCAAAACACTAAAATGTGAAGTGTATTGAAGGATAAAGAAAGGGGGACTGTCTTGGTGTGTTCACATGATGAGGTCAAAAATGGGAAAATTCAGTTTATGGTTTGGAAGAATAATTGAAACATTACACTTTTAATGGGTCACATAGTTTGTGCATATGGTTTTCCAAACTAGGAATAAAATATCTAAGAAATACCATCTTGTATGGATTGGATTCTTGGTTTCTTAACTATGTTCTAACCATGCATCCATAACTATATAAGTAAACACATCACATATGATTGTGCCACATGATTTATTTAACTATAATACAACCATGAAATATGCCTATACAATTAAAATTAAAGGTCCCACATGGTTTGCCTATAGCCATGTGAAGTCCATATGCCAAACACAAAAATAATTTCATGTCACACAGTTACCCATGGATTTCACATATTCTCCTCTAATCTATTCTTTTACCAATAACATCAACCATGTACGTTTTAAAATTGACTAAACATGTCCACATACACAAGGTGTTTCATAATTTCACCTAAAACAACCACACCAAACCATGCACCATGTATAGAATCCTTCAAAAATCCAACAAATAAACTAGAAGAACCTCTAAGACTTGGATTAATATCCCAAAACATAATCTAAAGATTCTAAAATTCTTGTATTCTCAATCTAAATCCAAATTCCAAAAATAATCCTTCCTCTAAAATTTCTCAAAAATTCTAATTTTCATAGAAATTCATTACTCTTGAAGGATTTGGGTTTTAAAACCAACCCACCAAAATATTTAGCATCCTCTAGAATCCTCAGTGACCTTTCAAATACAATACCTAACCTATATTGTTCCTCAGTTCACCATCAAAAATCCACATACCATCACTAAATGTTCATCGCACATCCATTATGTAACCCAAATTTCAATACATGCACACACCAAATTTTCTATAAAATCATGGTTTGAGCTTTGAACTACCTCAATCACATCATAGATGATGCTCCTAATGTGGTTTCCAAATCACTATATCCAACTCTATTCAAAAACCTATTAGTCCAACACTATATTACATTCCTCAAAATGCTCGAGTACACCCCTGAAACATCATTGCGCCACCATATCACACTATCACAATGCACTAATTACTAAAGGCATATTCAAACCCTCTAGAAACTAACACTAAATTTATAACCCAATATGGTGTAATTCATCAAGAGGATCCTCAATCAACCAATCCAATAGTCATCCAATACTCATGAGCATTAATTCCTCACCGATTCGACCAACCTTTGATTCATGCTACCACCATCTCAATTACATTACCAACACAGAGAATCCACCCAATATGACACCCACAACAAAATTGGTTCTTTCATCTCAATAGGATACTTCTACCATCACAAATTTTAATTGTCTTATATAATCCTCCCCAACATAGGAGTAACCTTTGCATCACATCACAGAACCAAAGCATTCGATCACAAAAACTAAGATGGTTCCAAACTATACCCATTGATCCTAACAATAAATCACCGACTATTAGTCCATATTTGATCCTTTGGTTCTCCCCATAATAAGACACTAATAAATAACTAATTCTAACTAATTATAGTCTCCTCCATAGGAATACACTACTAAAACTTAAATCAAAAGGTTATATCCTTAGACCTAATAAAAACATATGACCTAATAATCAAACCTAATATCATAGGTCCAACTCATGATACTTCCACATGTGACTATTATAAGAAATCATTCCACACCCACCAAACAACTAAATCATCCACCTGTGTCACCCTTATTCAATTACAAAAAAATCTAGAAAACTATTCTACATATGTTTTTGTAAGTCTATTAGTACAATTCCAATAATAAAAAACACATACTCCAATATCTCTTTTAATTTCACAAAACACAAGGAACATAAGAAAATAACAATATTTAAGAACTATGTTTTCTACTGGACGAGCACAAAGAAATGGAATATCCAATTTTTTCCTGGTTGAGAATATGAAAATAGGGCATAATAAGTTATAGAGTCATCGATCATGTACTTTAAACCCAGTTACATAATATTCTTATCATAATAAAACTCAATTGAGTTTCTAAAATATCCCTTAGTGTCCAATAGTTTTCACCAAAAATCAAAATCCCCCAAAAAATCCCCAACCATGTTTTTCAATTTCTGAAAACGAAGAACATATCCAAAATCAATTTCAAAATAAAAATTCAAAACCATTTTTATTAATTTTTACAAAACCCTATAATCCCAATAAATTTGAAAATCACCAACATTATGATCCATTTCAAATGAAACTAACTTATAAAACCATTTCACGCACACCTATCGCCACTGCATAAGTTTTATTTTCAAAAGTTTCCTTCTCAAAATTAAATAATTCAAAAAATCCATTTCCCAATGGGGGCCGTCAAATAAAATCATAATAAATAAGTAAAATTTTTCCCTCATATCCTTATAAATTTTATCACCACTCACATATAAGGAAATTTTATTTATAATATAGGTATATTTCATTAATATAGATTCTAAAAAGATGATATGTTGACCAACATTGCCTATAGGAACGTGTATAATGCCCTAAGAATGTTGTTTTCATAATACACAATAATTCCACTAGATAAACCCAAAAACTATGACTCATCCTGATCCTCAATATTCCCACTTTGGTATTTCCAGTCAAGTCCAACATATCACACATCCTTGATTGACTAGTCACAAATTGGACTTCCCTTGGAAATGTGGGTTTCAACTAATGTAATGAAAGATTGGAATGCACAAAATATCCCTACTAAGTCCTAATAACATAACTTCATTTCCAACGAACATTTTCCCATCCCAAAATATCATTTACACCACATTATAATTTCCCATCTTATCCCTCATAAATGGTTCCCATGTGGGCGTCGCTATGTGACTTTAGGCATGCCTCACAATATTGAAAGGGTTGTAGACTAGCAATGAGGTCCTAAGACAGTCATGTGGAGACTATACCCTATAAAATAAGTCTTGGGACCTTTCATGGATCTAAAGAAAATTCAACATAACCCATCCATATAAAAGACATCCCAAAATATTTTAGACATAAAACAGGGGTCCCACTATTCCCCTGTAGTACATAATAGAAGGAAGTAAACATATTTATATGATGAATCTACTATAACAGGGTTGTAGAAGTAATAAAAAACATTTGAATCATATATAAATTAAATAGCGGTGTACTATCTAATATATACTGAAAATTTATAAAAATTAAACTTTCCTTTGACCCAAATCACATAATCTACCATGTTGAGTGCTTGGCCTCTATAACTCACTAGACCTGTTCTATGTATCTAGATCTAATAAGTTCCTTTTCTTGAGATAAAACAGAAAAATATATCTGCACACATCAAAACATATCTTATATATGTTGATAGGGGTGATTCAAAAAACCATTTTGGAAATCCTCAACCACACAATAATATTTATTGTTTTTTATCAAATGGGTGGGAATGAAAAAATATAAAATAAATCTTGTTTCTCATGTAGTACACCTACCCAAAAACATAACATGAATGAATATCAACCAAAAAATTTCATGTCATCATGTGTCATCTATACCACCTCTAACCCTAACCATTACAACATCATCCAATTTTAGTTGTCTCGATCATAAGTGAACTCTCATAGGGACCTTATCCCATACTGAAATCAATTACCAATATATTACCTAAATCAGTTAGTTATGGATATCGATGGTAACTTCAGGGGGACCATTCCAAAAAAAACTCTTCTCACAACTAATCTAATAGCCTCATTCTCAATAGATGATTCCCAGGAGCATGTCTAAGGAAATCCAAAACCCACAAGTAGGCCCCATGTATGGGTCTATTCCTTGATACTTATTCCAAATAACACATATAAGGAAATCCAAAACCATATCTCCATATGAATCTAAGAAACTCATCAAAGGAATTTTAAATCACACTTAAAGACCACATGGGATGGTTCTATCCACTATCCCCCATTCCAAGGAAATCATCAAAAAAAATCCAAACTAGTATCAGATATAAATCAATGATCTAAGGAGCTAGTCTAAGGAATCACATGTATCTAATATATATCTTTGTGTGCAGTGTATCCCACTCAAGTCACCTCACATAACACATATCACAAAGGTTAGAGATATTCCAGAATGAATCTCATGTAATATAGGTCGGCCACTCAAACACATGACCTAACATAATCTCCCCTATGAAAGGCTCACATATAAAATTTAGATAACAAGGTTCCACCCACAATTTTCTATACCCATATCTGGAATGAACCCTCTCTTCTCTCAACACACTACTCAGAAAACCACCATGAATCTGCGAGGTAAAACTATAGCCTAAACACCATACATGGTTTTCTAGGTCATTTTCCATATCTTAATCATATCCCAATTTTCAATTCATAACATCCCTCGTATCTTACATGGGTCCCACATACCTTTCACTCCCCTCTGAGTTATCTATCACACTCAACCAGATAAACATATTTCTTTGATACTGCCAGAAACATTTCATAGGCCTTCCCACAAAACACATATCATAATGTATAAATATGAATCAACATAATACATGGACAACCACAAAAATAATTCATAAGAAGAACATAATATTTTTAAGGAATGAAATCTCCCACCTAAGGTGAAAGGAACAAAACCATGATAATTAATTCCTTTTGGTTTCCATTTTCAAACCAAATTGAAATCCACTTTTAAAATAATTTTAAATATGCATAACATATCATCTTTAATCACAATGGGAAATTATCTAAAATAATTTAAAATGTTCCATAGAAAACTATCTCAATTATAAAATACCATTTCAAATCTATTTCCCAAACTATATTTTTTCCCTTGAATTTGCAGATGATTCAAAGCTCATTTTTAGAACATGTTCAGAAAGAAAACAGGCTTCACTTTTTGGAAACCGACTCACACCTCCAAATAATCCACAAAAAGTACCAATGGTACTAATTATGCCATGGATCCCCCATCACATAATTTGTCATGATATATAGTACATGTTGAAAATAAGGCCAACGTAATCTCATCCCAACTTTATGGGTGAGATTACACAAGTCCTATAGTCTATATGAAGATATAAAAAAGAGGGAAATGAACATAAAATCCCCAATAACCAAGATAACTAGTTATATAAAGGATGATCACCTCATATTATGATATAAAATCCCTTTAAACGATGTATGACCACAACTACATGGGCCCGCTGAAGCTCTAACACTGGTCTGGCTTTTATTCAAAGAAAATAAATCACAAATAATTAATTATAACATGTTTATTTTAAATTATAGATTAAAAAATAATTTATTTATTTATTTAAAAACAATTAATCAAATTAAGCGAAATATGTATAATTTTGAAAATACTTATTTGGAAACATAATTGCACTTATATGAAAGCCAAACACTGATGGAAGATCCACAGTACACTCCTGAAACATTCCATGGAAAAATCCATGAAACATAATACTTATTTTAAAAAAATTATTAATTTAAAACAAATTTTTAAATAAATTTTTAGTGAAATGTACCTCAAATTTAAGGATCAACGGACACTTGTTCATGTCCTCTCAGGACCTCTTTTAGGATCCACAAAAAAACCACCAATAAGTGAAATTATGTTTACCTTGATCAATTTTAAATCATCATAAAACCAAAATTGGAGAAAACCAAAATAAAAAAATGTCAAGTGGAATGAAGAATATAAGGATTTGTATGATATTTTTCCTTATAACGCTGAAAAATCACATTGAGAACACCCAAAATCAAAGGGTTTTGAAGGGGAAAGAGATAGGGAGGTCAAATATAAATGAATGTATTTGAGGGATGAAATATTAAAATTTTGTGTGGTTATTTTGGGGCAGAATCAAAATTTTCCATTTTTTAATGAGCTTCATGGTCTAACCGTATTGTTTTCTAAACTGTACACCAATTATATTGTAGGTACTATCCTAGAAAACCCATCTCGCATGGTCTTGTAACATAGTTAACCATTTGTGTGACAACCATGATTCCTTACTAACTAATGAAACACACCATGTAGATTTAGGATACATAGTTTACTGATCCATGCACCAACTATGAAAAAATCCTTAGAAATTCAAATTTCAGGTCCCACGTGATTTTTCTGCAACCATGTGATGACTATGAGCTGAACAGAATAATAAATCAAAGTCATAGAGTAGCCCATGGATTTCAAAAGGATAACTCCAAACCAATAAATAACAGTTAACACAAACCATTCACTTTTGAAAATGAACTATAAATCATGAAATGGTCAAGGTGTTAAATGGTTTCCTATCACGAACACCAAACTGTGAAAAATGGGAAGAATCATCCAAAACTATTAGAAATTTACCTAAATATCCAGAGACTTACCCGAGAAACTTAGTCACTTCTCAGTCCTTGATACATATCAAAAAACACAAACTCATGATGCTCAAATTCTTTAATTATTGATATGAATCCCCACTCAAAAAACAACCCCTACTCCAGAATTTCTAAAATAATCAAAAATCCACTAAAATTCTTAACTCGAGAAAGAGTGTGGTTTTACCTATCCTATGGGTGACCCTTATTTCAATATATTCTCATGAGACATTAAATTGTTGGTAAATTTTTATATTATATATGGATTAGTTATTTAGGATTTTCCTATAGCTATAATTCTATATATGATATTTATTGGGATCGAATGATATTTTGGTTTCTTCCACTATAATATATTGGTTTTCAGTAATGTAGCATATATTATAACCACTTAATCTAAATTAAACCCCACTCCTAGTGTAACACCACGAGTTTTTAGGGAACATTTATTTCTAATATAATAAAATTTTCATTTATATCTTCCAATTCACTAATTCACACATTCCTTTCACATTAAACGGACTTATCGTATGTTACACGCAACACTGAGTTGGCGTACGATACACACAACACTGAGTAAAAAAAAATTTCCATGTATAAAAGAAGAATGTTTGGATTATTTTGTATGAAAAACCAAATTACTCTAGAAATAAATGCAACACTGACATGGCATGCATTAGACACAAGAGCGACCATCCTTGAAAGATTTCATTGTAAGCAATACTGAGTTTCACTAAATAATGATATATTATAAAATTTTTATTATTTAATGGGATATAAACTCACTATTATGAATAATATTGAAAAAAATTATAATTTTATATAACATTACCATTCATCTTATGTATTTTATAGATATGATAAAAGAAAAAAATCAATTTTTCAGATAAAATGAGAATTTTTCAAAAGAAATGTATCTTTGTCGCCTTTTGATGGCTTACCAATTTTAAATCTATGTTTTAACACTTTTATATATTTTATTTGAAAAAATAAACTTATTATTTTGAATAGGGACATCAAAATTTACTTTTCTTGAATTTTTGTTATTTTTTTGGTAAAATTCATATTTTAATGAATAGGGAAAAATACAACATTTTAATTCCAAAACGCCTATTAATATAATATATTTATATAGTTATATTGTCATTTTAATTAGTTTTAAAGAGTATTTGAATTATTTTTTAATAATTTAATTAAATTTTGGTCATTATAAGTAATTTCACATTTAAATTGGACGTAAACACCTGTCAATATTTTGATAGTTTCCACTTCTTAAAAACTCACTTTCTGGTTTTAATAACGAGTATTAATTTTAAATTAATTTAATTATATTATATTTTTTGAATTTAGATGAATGTATTCCATATTTGGAATCATAGGGTCCTAATTTTATAAATAGGTATATTTTGTTTATTGATATTATGAAACGTTTCTTCAGTAATTATTTTTATCTACCATGGTAAAAGGGAAAATCAGGTAAATAAGGGTAACAAATAATATTGTAATAATATAAAACTATCCTAACACATGTCCTAATCCTATTTTATGAGTCATGGGAGACAAAAACAACACTTATGATGAAAATTTGGCATTTGGGAACCACTTGGGTGTGAAAATGACATGTTATAATAATTAATTTAAATTCAAGGGAAATATAATAGAAACAAGAATCTTTTTACTAAAACAATTCTATTTTGATTTATATAAATGATATATTCTACTATAAATACTAATTATAAATATAAAAATAATTCTTAAATAATGGTAATTTATGTATAATTTTTGGAATTTAAATTAATTAATATTTTTATGACGCAATGATGATGCAGTGATGACCTTGTTAATGAAATATTCAAATAAATGATATTATAAATATTAAAATAAATGTAATTTAAACATTTTGATTCCAAAAATTATTTTTTATGTAACTTACATATTAGGGATGCTTTAATGCCCTTTTTTTAAAGGAATCAAGTTGCTATGACTCACAAAAAACAATTACTAAATAGTGTCAAAATTGACATAAATGAGTTTTTAAAATAAATACTATATTATTAGATGATATATTAGTCCTAAAAATATAATATATAAAAAATGACTTATATGATGTTAAAATTTTAAATAAAGATCAACATTAGGTTCTCTTGGTATTTTATGCACAATATAGTGTCCATATATTATGAAAATACAAAAAGACATTGAAAGAGTTAATGTTTTTAACTAAGGGTTAAAGATAACCAATAAAGTTAATTTTGTGACATAAAGTTGACTAAAACATATTGGTTTATATTATTTCGACCGATAATCGTCTTATATTCTAAATAAGTTTGTTTGGGACCATTACAAACCTAAAATAAATTTATAATATATTAATAGTTCAAAGAATTTCCAAAAGTGCCCCTCACCTCTCCAATAAAAGGGAACTTCTCCTTCTATTTTAATCACACATAAAAATACCCTTTTATGAGCCACACCTTACCTATTTCCTCTCCCAAATTCTATAAATTCATCCTAGAGGCCACACATTGGTCATAAATCTATCCAATGGCGACATTTTGTTCAAATCAAAAGGAGATACTTGAAAAGCAGGTAATTGATTAATCACCTCTTTCAAAATTATTTTCTTCTTATAATTCATCTTATTATATTTTTCCCATACAAAAGTAATAAATTATATGTTATTATATGTTATTATAATTATGGTATAACCTTATAACTCCTTTTATATAGCCTAAAAATAACAATATCACCACACGTGTGTGCGTACGGCCTACCGTCTCCACATCATGGTGTAATTTATTATTCAACAATACTTAATTTGGATGGGTATTATGATGATTATAATTGATCTAAATAATGAATATAACATGAAACTAATTCTTTATAATTAATATAACATCAAATTCCATACTATTTAACCATTAAGGGACTGATATCGTCGCTCATGTGTTCGTGCAGCCTACCGTCTCCATGACACGATGAGATTTATTCTCCAAATTAACCATTCAAGAGTGATTATAAAGTATATATAATTAATAAGAAATAAATATATGATATAATAATTCTATTGGATTTATTTATATATATATATATATATATACTTCATTTACTTTCTTCCATTCAATTTAATAAGGAAACAGAATCAACATTCCTGTATACGTAAGGCCTACCATCTCCATTAACGATGTATTTCGTTTCATTTTTATATAACTTGTATATATTTCTATACTAAAAATTAATGATATATAAAAAATGTTTTAATTTTTTTGAGGTAATTAAATCATTATATAAGTAATAATATCAATAATAAAATGTGAAAACACGTATGATAAATAAAACGATTATTACTCAAAACATTGGTTTAACATGCAATTCATAAATAAATGGATAATATTAATTCATAAGTGAATAATTTATGAAATCATAAATATTATTATGTTTCAGTTACAAGTTAATAATATTTTTAAACCCACTGTACAGGATTTTCATACACATACAAAAGAAATCATTCCGAAGGTAAGGGATAATTTTTAATCTCAATATTATCTGAGATTATTTATCCGTAAGTATTTACTATTGTATATTTATCATCCACATCCATGTTTCTTAATTATATAATATTATTTCTATTTTTAAACTATTTTTAAAATTCAAATATACCCATTTGTGAATTTTTATTAAATGGTATGGAAGGAATATTTCTTTTGATTTTCATATGATGTACTTTTTTACTTTTCAAACAAGAGTACGAGAGGAATGTTTCTTTATCAAATATGGCATGAACGGATTTTTACATCTTTATAACGCCTTATTTTCATTACAATTTCTATACAATATTTCATGTTTATTTTCAACTAAATTCTTTTCTTTTATAATTATGTGTCATTTTGATAAAAGAAAACGTTTTTGAATAAGTATGGATATTTTCTTCAAAAATTAATTTCAAGTGTTTTATAAAAATTATTTTTCATCTAAGATGATTCTCTTTTAAATAGGGTTATGTTTATATCCTTATTGTTACTATGATTTTATTTTTTTGATGATGGAATTATATTTTATATATACTATGTTATGATGGAATTATTTTTAAGAAACACATTTTATTTCTTCGGTTTTTTTGTGATGAACGATTTATGTTTTTTTCGAACATGTAAGAATGATTTCATTATGAGATGGGTGGGACCTATATCTCTGTCTAATTCATTGGGTAAAGATTAATACCTCATGAGATAGAGATGATTGGAATTTCAAGTAAATATGATTTAGTAATAAAGGGCTGGAATGATAAGTAAATATTGTTTAGTGATACATGGTTGGACGACAAGTAAACCATGTTCAGTAATGGACATTGTCTACTATAATTGTCTTCGCAGTAATGCTTTAGATACTATGTAAATAATATTATGTGCTTATTGGTTTTCCACAATTACATGTTTTATTCCTATTCTATTTTATCATGACTTTTGTTCCTTTATGATTTATTCCTTACAAACTTCCATGATTTATTTCATGACTTACGATATTGATATTCAAAATTTATATTATTGTTTTTATATTCATATGTTTATGGTTTGTTTTATGTTTTTCATTTCTACCCTTACTGGGAATTCGAGCTCACCCTTTTTATTCTTTTATTTCCCTGGGATATAAAGAAAGGTTTTTGGTAGGAAAACAAAAGGAAGAAGATCTTTATGGGAGATGTTAAAGATCTTTCACCATGTTAGAATATTGTGTTTCAAGTTTCCACAGTCACTAAACTAATACGGTCTTTGGGAGTATATCAGTGTGATTTATTAATTATTATGAAAAATAAATGTAATTTCCATGTACATAATGCTTGGGTTGTTAGACCCAATAAATATCTTTTACTATATGAAGAGGTGCCCCTTATGTCATGTGGATCCACTGGTCTAACTACCATTTGGGTGATCTGGTCTAGCATGTTACACACACAAATATAATTGAAATTATAAATCCATAAAACAAATCATATAAAAGAAATATATATATTGTATAAATTGGTATGTAAAATTACTAAAATTTATTTTAAAATATGGACATACTTATTAATATAAATGAAATAATATATATATATATATATATATATATTTAAAAAAACATTTATAATATATTTTTATTATATTATCATTTACATAATCATACATATATATATATTCAATATATGGAAATTTGTTTATATATTTATTTATAGATACTTCAAATGTGTTACTTATGTAATTATAAAAATGTAAATTTTTTATGTATATAAATAATTGTGTAAATATATATATTTATTATTATATAAATCATATTTCAATGTGTTTGTGTGTGTGTATTATTTATAAAAATATTAATATATGTATATACTAAAATATGATATATGAAAAAATATTTATAACTATCCTATATGATTTTTTTTAATTTGAGAAAGGTATCCATATATTTTTCATTATTTTGTGGTAATGTAGAGGTATGTTAGATCATAACTTTAAAACTCAAATCAAGTTATAGTTTTATGATAAAGGTTATCCAGTAGGGTTGAAGGAGATTGTACTTGTTATTTAGATGGGGAATATGATACAAAACCCCAGCATATATTCCATAAAAACGCAACTGGGATTCATTCCAACAGTATATAAAGGTTTGAATTTTCTAAGTTTATTCATATATGATAAAAAATTACAATATTCATTTCTCTATATCATTATTCTAACTAATAAAAATAATTTATATGATAATTTTAAATCCATTAACACGGATTATCATCCAATTTAGATCACCAAGTGTCAAAAATGGATATATTATAAGGCTATAGTGAAGAGTGTGCAATGGTAACAATATGTAGTTTCCCTAGACACTCTACAGCAAGTCTCAATCAGAATTCTTCCACCCCAGTGAAAAGAGTTCTTTTCTTGTGGTTCAAGTGATATTGTTATAGTGAGATTTCCTAACACAAATATTTTCAGAATTATTAAGTATTTAATATGTCTAATAAATTAATATAGTAAATATAGGATGATTTTAGAAATGATTCACAAAGACGCTTCCTATAAGGAACAATATATAAACTTATAACTCAACATGTGTCAAAAATTTGATATGATATATTATTAAAAATTATTTTTTATAAAATGATACAATTGTTATTGTATTCCAATAATGTGAACATATAATTTTTGTTATGTATTTAATGTTACACCATTATGGTCCACCACCTATTCAATATCGGTGTGGATGATGACCCTCTAAGTCAATGACCTCAATGTTTCCGATGTTATAGTATATAATTTTTTTTCATAAAAACAATATATTCTTAAAATAAATTGATTATTAAAAAAATTTATTAATTAATTATAAGTATTTATAAGATCAATTTGAAACTGTTAATACCCAAACTGTTATAAATTAAATTACATTTTTTGATTTATTTTAATGTCTCACCATAAAATATGGTTATAAAATTTAGATGCACCAATTTTTTTGTATTATATCCTATTTTATTTAATATAACCTTATGTATCATTACCATTGATAAAATATTAATTCAACAGTGGTCACATGATTTGTATGAATATAGGGTTTTAACAAATCCAATTGACACAGATAAAGGAAGTGATGGACTTAACCAGTAGGATCCTACCTAAAAAATCCCATTTATTAGATCTTCCAAGGAAGATTTTATTTTTGGTCATTTATGCTGAACACTCCCAAGATGAGATCCAACAACTTAAGTATGAGTGAAATCTTTTATAGGAGAAGTTAAATCTCCTTGAGAACATGACCCAAACCATGTTTTTTGAACCGCTCCATGAATGTCCCGCCATCATACAGCTTACTGTTAGGGAATTTGTTTGTGTACTAATGAGATATGTATGAAGACACTAGTAATATGAATATGTAATTTTTTTATATATTAATGAATATATTTTCATCTTATTATTATTATATTGTAAAAGATTTTTATTTTGATACGATAAACCACAAATTGTATTTTTAGTTCATATTCAAATTCAATTAATGAATTTATGAATTAATATATTTTGGAAATAAATAATTTTATAAATAATTTTTACACAATTTAAATGATCATATAATTTTTATGAATTCAAATGTAATTTTTTTTATAAAGGTTCAAAAAAATTTATTGTAAAAAACCCAACATTTCTTAATAAATGTGGATTTTATTTTAAAAGTAAAAATTTACATTTTTAGAAAATTATTTAGATAAAATTAATATTAATATACAAAAAATATTTTTGGAATTATCCAATTGTGAATTTTTCATTATTTTCTGATATTGTAAAATTTTCGAGTAAAAATTATATACCATATAAATATACTTTATCTATTATAACATCATAATGACACAAAATTGATGTAATAATTACAATTAATGGGTTAAAAGACAAAATATATGTTTTCCATTTAAAATAATTTTATTATAATTTTATTTGATTTGTTTTGTAAATACATTATAAATCCCCCAAAACTTACATATTTTAAGGTTTTAAAATCCTTTCTTTAACGATGTGACTCACCTCCCCATACGCAAGGGATTATTTTAACAAAATCATCCATTGGACTTATAAAATAATAAGAAAAACTCCTATTTTCTAGATACCATGGGGGAAAACATGGATGGTTTTTCATTTTGGATATTTTATTACAAAGAGTCCAAAATCTAAATAATAAAGATACCCCCTATTTTCCTATACTAACCCACCTAAGCTCCCATTTCTCTTCATTAAAACTCATTGGTGCATCACCATTCTAATACCTCCACTCTATAAAGTCCGCCTGAGGTTCCCCCAACTCTCAAGAAGCCCCTCCCAATCTTTTGGAGTCACATACTCAAGTAAAGGATCCTCAACTTCATGTCCTCCTTTTAATTCAAGCACATTATTTGAAATTAGTCTCCTTAATTTAAATTTGTTATATTTTAATTCATTTATAATCATTACCTTACACTACTGGAAATTTGGATATTTGTGATGGGCCATTTGCGATGGGACCCCGTCACAAAAGGCTATTTGCGATGGGACCACATCACAAATTGAGTGTTTTGAGACGGGAGGTGGACCGATCGCAAATACATTTCTCGAGATTTTAAAAAAAATGTATTTAAAACAACCCATCGCAAAAGGTCCTATCGTAAATAGCATGAAAAAATTAGGCAAAATAATATTAATAATAAATATAAAATAATATTAGAAAATAATCAATAAATAATATTCAAAAAATTTATTAATAATACTAATATTAAATAAAATTAAAATAATTTTAGAAAATAATAAATAAATAATATAAGAAAATAATTATAATAATACTAATATTATATATATAAATAATATTAATATAATAAAAGTAATAGTAAAATAATATTAATATTATTTATATTAATGAAAAATATATTAATATTATTAAAAAAATATAAAATAATAAAATATATTTATTAATAAAAATATTAATATAATATTAATAATATAATAGTATTTTTTTATTAATATTAATGAAATAATAATATTAATATTAGTAAAATAATAAACAATTAGAAATTAATAAAAACCTCAATATTTTAAAAATATAAAAAAATAAATAGTAAATAATAGTAAATAATAAATAATAAAATTATAGAAAAAAATAAAAAAAATAAAAAAGTAATCAAATTAAATAATTAAATAATGAAATAAAAATAATAAATGCAATATTCACAGCAATATATAAAATGCACTATATAGAAATGTAAATAGTTAATATTAAAAAAATCGCATTCAAATGTTTAATTATAAAAAAATATCACTAGGGGGAGGGTCCTCTGATGGAGCTGGAGGAGATGGTGGAGGGAACTTCATCCATAATGCACAAGTTAGAAATCACATGTACTTCATCTGCTAGTTTTGCTGTTGCTACCATCGATGCATCTCCTCTTCCAACTGCTCTTTCTATCAACAAAGCTCTTCATGTTGCGGTTACTGCCTTTGACGTATCCCCTACTGTTTTCATTAACACATGACCTCATGCTCCCTACAAATACTCTCTATATTCTCACTCTGAGCTCACATCTACTCTTGGTATTGTGTAGCAGATGATGATGACTCTCCACAAGCTCCCCTCAAGATGGATGCTGACATCATAGTGGTACCATAATAATTTCCAAGAATCAATCAAGAGTCAATACCTACAACACCTCCTTTCTCAAAGGCATACAAGGTCACCTACATCCATGTTGCCTCATCAAATAGGTGGGAATTGGTCTGATAATCGGTCTCAACCTAACTCTCCATCTGTGTCTGAGATATTATGGCCTTATATTACTCATTCCATTAAAATTTAAAATAAAAATAGTTAAAATATTATTTGTAGTTAATTTTAAAACACAAAAAAATTATACAGACCACAATTGGATGTTGGTTGTCACCTCTAATCTCTCCAGTGACTGGATCACTATACATCCTCCAATAAACATCAAACTCTATAACATCGGGTTGTTCAACTTCTTATATCAGTATAAAAACCATTACATTTAAAGTTATATATATTATTAAAAAATTACTTACCATATGTTCTCTCTGTGAACTAAATGAATGACTACTGGCTCGAAGTGTCACATCCTGTCTCCCTCGATTTTGTCGAACTACTGATGATCTACAGTGAAAACATCCACCCAACTAGTGTTAATATAATCCATCCCAAACGTGAGATATAATGTAATCGGGTTGGTGGGTGTGCCAAGACTCATAAAAATCTATGACTCTTATTTTCATCATTTCTTTTCTTCTCAATTTTTTCAAAAATTTATGGCAACGCTCCTGCATAAACCCCTCTCATGCCTTCCAGATAGTATCATGAATTCTATCATCGATGGCATACCATAAATCCTAGAAATAATTTACAATATCGAGTTATAAATTAAATAAATTTCAAAATAAATATTATTTATTTACGTACCATCCAATTATCAAAAACGTGTTGTCTAACATCAACCAGAATCTCATCCCAGAGACCCAGGCTTTAGAAAACTAATTGCGCAATATAGAGCTCCCCTTCCCAACAGCTATATGTATAAAGCTAGTATAAAAAGAACCAATAATGAAACAGTTAGTATATAAATAAATTAATGAAATATAACTAAAATATATAGGTAATCATACCTCCGCATGTGTGGATCAAAACCAAGATACGGAAATCGCTCGGGGTTTAGGTTAAGAATCTTAGATCACAGAAGACTGCATCCCCTCTAAGTACACCCTGGACCACTAGCAGTCTGAGGGTCAGATGATCCAAAATCATGCTTGTCCAAAGGTAGATCATCCTCCGGCAACTGACGAAACATATATTCATACATCTGAAACATGAAATTAATGTTGTTAGAAAATAGTTATAAACAACTATTATATATAGATGTATATTACATATTATTATAATCAACATTTAACATTGTCAATTTTCATCTACATCCTCATATTCATATCTGACGATGTCAATGTCTTCGTATTCTTCCTCAACATCATCAATTTTGATATGATTCTCATTTTCATCATCTCTTCTCATTTCAATTGCATTTGAAACATCATTAACATAATCGTCACTACAGACCCTTAAATGTGGTGTGTCACCATCAATATTCGTGTCTCTATGAGAAAATATAGATTTCAAGTAATCTTTTGAAGAATTCCAATTCATTTCACTTCAATAGAACCACATTCACTTTGATTAAAATTATTTTCTTGAGATTTAGTTTTTATTATATTCCACCAATCACCCAACTCTCTGGAAATAGCACAATAATTTTCTTAATAAATTTGATGTCCCTGAGGGGCCAATAAAAATATTTCATTTACTATAAGAGGAGTTTTATTTTTTATATCAATGATTCCATAGGTCAAATGAACATATAATCCTTCCTCAGGAATAGACCACTGACATTTAAACATCGTTGTGTAATTCTGTCCCAAATAACACAATTCAATAATTTTGTCTTGCATGCCATAAAAGTCAACTATTATATCTCTATGATGAGATCCTATCAAGTAAAAACCACTATTAATTTTTTTTATTCCCCATATATACATGTAAGAAATTGAAAGGCATTCAACACATATGAATTATAAGATTTAAACATTTTAGATTGTGGGTTACTCAATAAACACAGTTGATTATCAATTTTATTATCATGTTGAGATACCTAAAAAATTTTAAAACAATTATCAATATAACAATTAATAAATTGCTTTTATAAGTTAAAATATAAAAAATATATGTTATAAATTTTGGAAACCAATATAGAAAATTATTTTCCAAACATTCATCAAGAGCAGCTACAATAATTTGTGGAAGTTGTTTCTTGATATTATTATCATATAACCTAAAAATAAAATAATACTAATTTATTATAATAAATATTATATAACATGTGATAGTATCACTAAAAGTACATATGGTATCATTTATTCATAGTTGAGAAGAACATATGTATGAGCCCTTTGATATTCATCATCTAAATTCCATCATTCACGAACTCCACTGAAGCCAAGTTCATAAGGATAAAAAACTGATAATTGATTGCTCATTTCATCATCAAAATTTACCTAATTTTGTCCCATGTGGTTGTGTGTTGAGGTATTTTTATATTAAAAATAATGAGAGGAGAAAATAAATAAATTTCATCTTACAAATAAGCTTATGAAATTGAGACTTCAACTAAAATTTTGTTATTTAATTTTTTATTCAAATTATGTATGGATCTCTCTATTGGGTACATCCATCAGAATTGTACCATACCACTATATTTATCTTCATGTGGAAATTGTGATATTGAATTTTCCATTGAGTCAAAGAAATATGGCATGAATATTTTTCCAGTGTACATAAAATTAAAACAACATCTTCTTGGTGTCTACTTAGTGCGTTGTATTCTTTTTTCACCATGAAAATGTCCTAGAAAAAATTTGATATGTCTGTTATCACATCTGAAATCATATAAATCCACAAACCTCTTAATCCAATTGGCATATGTCCTTCCATTATAACAAGAGTGTCATGACTTTTTAATATGGTAATATGACCATTTCTGACACTTCTGTCCAAATTAGAAGAATAACCATCTAGAAGTCTAAAATATGAAATCCAATGAAAAGGTAATAATCAATTTTATTTGGATAGTTGAAAGATGATTTTTTTATTCATTAACTTCTATTATCTGACATTTTCAAACAGTTCAAGTTCTGGTCGCCTGTAAATTTGGGCAAGATATAATCGTGCATTTACATTATCATTGGTCCTACCTAGTGTATCCAAAACGGTATGAAATAAATTATCCAAATTTATCTTCTCAATATGCACGAAAACCAACATGTGGCTGACTAACAAATTAGACAAGTATGATAGATCACAAAGTATGATTTGTTTTTCCCAATTTTGTTTTTTCTCAAAGCAATCAAGTTTATATTGGTTTATTATTGGCCCAAATATGATGGGGGTAATGAAGAGAAAATTGATTTTAACTTTGTACCTGAGATCATTGTTGGAGGTTCATCTTTTTCAATTTGTCCTTTTTTGAAATGATATTTGTTTTTGGGAAAATGTTTTTCGGTTGGAAGGAATATGAGATGATAGTAGAGAAAACATGTTTTTTTCTAATGATGAGCATAAACACTTTGTTATCTCTCATACATTATGGACATGATTTTTGATCATGTGTAATCCATACATATATCATGAAATATGTTGGCAAGTCACTAATTGTCCACATCAATTCAGATTTTAATATTAAATTTTACTTCACAGAAACATCATATATACTGACACCATTACTACAAATTGAAATTAACTCATCAATCAAGAGTTTCAAATAAACGTCAATATTCTTTTTCAAATGTCCTCAAATTAATAAGGTCAAAAAGATAAATTTTTCTTTCATTGAAAACTAAAGAGGTAAATTTAATGGAGTTATAAAGATAAGTCGACATGAATACTAACTATCGTAAGAACCAAATGGACATAAACCATTATTAAAAAGACCCAATCGCATGTTTCAGTCTGTATGATCGAAATGATACAGATTGTAATATCAGAATAATGATGTAGATGCTCAATATAAAAGAGGGGTGTGAATTGTATACTTTAAAAAAATTCTTTGGAACTTTTAAAGATGGTAATGTTTAATAATGTTAAACTAGGTAAATTCACAAAACCTCTTAGTTCTACAAACTTGCTTGATTCCAGAAATATGGTTCTAGAAATGCAACTTAAGAAAAGTTTACAAATATAAACATTATATCATAAAGTGTAAAGAATCTTACTAATAAGAGTACAATTATAAGAAAGTATAAGATAGTTATACTTTACTCAACAACCAAAATGTAGTAAAAAACATGAAACAATACAGGTAACAAGTATTAACTCTTTTAACCCAAAGAGAAGGGTATCCAACAACCTTGGATAAAGGTCCCTTGATTTATACTTTAAAGAAATTTTTTGTTACCCACACCAGGGTAAGCCCTCGATACGAATATCAGAGTCTATCTTTCTATCCCCGAAGGCCCTCAAACTTCATGGTAGTCAGCACCTCAGTCCTCCTATCCCCAAAAGCCCTCGAATTTACTCAGCATCATTCGGAGTCGCACGAAGCAATTCTGAACAAGATTTTCAGTATGCACAAAGCATGAAAGTCTCTCTCTAGAAATAACTTTAGCATGTAATCTCTAGAGTTATATGAAAGTCATAAAAATTTATGAGCTCTTTCAAATGAGAACTTATTTATAGGAACTTCTTCAACGGTCGGCTCCCTCCTCCAATGGTCATATTTTTCCTTGAATTTCGGAGGGACCTATACACATGTCACTAAAAACGGTTTGTTAGAAACTGATTGAATGACATCGTATCATATCACAAACAAAAGTATGCAAAAAAATATGGTTTCTTAACCAAATCCATTTTTTGGAGTCAAAGGAAAAATAAAAGTTCAAAGTCTCACCAAAAACCATTCTATTTCTATAATACATAAATATTTGAATTCTGTTTTCCAAAGAATTTGTAACCATAATTTTAAAGAATTCGGATTCAGAATTTCAAGGAAATTCATAGTCTGAATTCAGTAGAATTAAGATTCTGAATTCATAAGAATTCGGAGTCTAAATTCATAAGAATTTGGATTCTGGGTTTCAAGGAATTTCTGAGTCAGAATTTAGTAGAATTCATAGTATGAATTCATAATAATTCAGAGTCTGAATTCATAATAATTTAGAGTCAGAATTTATAAGAATTTGGAGATTAAATTCAGAAGAATTCGGCATCTGAATTCGAAGAACTCAGAGTCTAGATTTAGAAGAATTCAGAGTCTGAATGTCGAAGAATTCGGAGTCTGAATTCAGAGAACTCAGAGTCTGAATTCAGAAGAATTCAGAGTTTGAATTCATAAGAATTTGGAGTTTGAATTCAGAAGAATTTGGAGTCTGAATTTAGAAAACACTGAGTCTGAATTCAGAATAATTTGTAGTCTAAATTTAGAGAACTCGGAACCTGAATTCGGATCCTGAAATAGAATGCTCTATATCAAATATTTATATGATTCCAAGGTTTTAGATACAAAACCGAATTTTACTCGTATAAAGTAAACAACGAAAACATGATAAGGATAAATTTTTCTTGGGGAATGAAAATTTTCATTATTAAGATAAAATATAGGAGAAATTAAATTTTCCTTAAGATAGAGTGTTTGTGATTTTCAAAACATGAAGGAATTGAAAATTCATAAGGAAACCTTATTGACTCTACAATATCCCCCTTTTTTGAAAGCACTAACCTCCTAATGAAAAAGAATATAAGGAATTAGATAATATTTTTCTAGACATTGAAAATAAAACTTATCTCCCTTAACACATGGGCAATGATGAATACAACTAACTCCCCCTTAGGCTTTGGAAACACTAAGGTTCGTATTCTTGATTTCCAGATTGAGACATAGCATTTTATTGCATACAAAACTATTCTTGGATAAGAACTCCCTCTAAGATGAAGTCAACCTTACTTAGGGAAATTTCATCTTTACATAGTATTCTTTTTTCCTTTCTATCCCTTTGATATTTTCATAAAGGATTGAAGGGAATGGAAAAAATATGGTACCTGAAATATTAGTACTACACAACAAAATATATTAAGAGCAACCCAAAATTTCATTATGATTGGAAAAATATGTACAAGTAAGGAATACAATAAAAGATGGGAATTGAACAATATTATCCTTCCTTTTCCTTCAGCATTAACTTCTTCACTATGGTTTTGAGCTTCTCGAGTACCTTTTGATCCTCCTCTGCAAGTTTGAGAAGTTGATGTTGATCTTCTGTTTTCTTCTCTAAGGCTTTGATTTTTTTTCTTCCTAAGCCTTAAGGGATTTTGCCTGGCCCTTTAGAACTTCTTATTACTTAGCCAATTTTTCCTTGAGCTCGATTATAATATCAATTTCCCTCTTCCAACTCTGAGTAGCTGAATATATTTTACCAATAAAATCTTTCACTTCTTGCATCTAAGAATTCTATTCCAGAGTTCTCTTTTCCTCAAAACTAATTGTGAGATCCTTGATCTTCACATATTCAGTGTCAAATATATCGTTGACACTTTCTTGGAACTCATAAATAATTCTTATCTCTTCAAATTTCTTCCTTGACTCGCTTTTCATCTTTTGAAAATTATCTTTTATGAGCTTCATAGCTAATAAAAAAAGTCTTGAAGTCTGCCGCAAGTTTGACACACTTATCCATCACCATGGATACTGAATCTGATTTCTGATTCAATGAATTCTGAAGCATCTATCATCTAAATTCTATGCTGGGAAATATTCGTATAGTCCCAACAAGCTTCTTTAATAACTAGACTAAAAAATCATGTCCAAGGGAGGAAGATTCTGAATCAGATATTTTGCTTGGTGAGGTTTTTTTCTAACTCAGCAGCTTTCCTCTTTGATGAACCACCAACATCTTTCTTCTTTACCACAGCCTTGGTAGCTGTATTAACTACTACCTATTTTCCCTTATCAAACTTTAGAATGACTTCCTATTAATTAGGAGAAACGTGTTCACTATAAGATAGCTAAACGATTTTGTCTTTATCAAATTCTTCCTTTTAGACTACTACCTCAGCATCCTCTGGGTGAATAAAATCTTTATTGATGATTTATTCTTTTGATGGTTTTTCTAATTCATCCTCAGAATTCTCTTCATCCTTCCCAGGTGTAGCAAGCTTTGATGATTCAGCTTGAGTGTTTTAGAAAGTTAATTTTTTACAAGGGCTTTCTTTCTAATGAAACTCCTCAACTTGCTTTATCAGATTTTTGTTATCACCACTGCCTTCTTCTTCCTATACTTATACTTATTCTTCTTCAACAACTTATTCTTATTGGAATAACTCTTCTTGATGTTTTTCTTGAAATACAAACTTTTTCCAGTAGTTTTAGTTAATGGTTCTAAAAAACGATTCTGGTACCAGAATATTCTCAGAAGCTTTCTCAGTAGCCTTAAGAAGTGATTGAACTATGTCTGCCTTGGAAATATTTTTCTTCTGCTTCTTCTCTTTGTCTTTCTTGTCAAGCTCTTCTTCTACCTTTTCATTCAAAGATTTTTCTTCAGTAGGGACCAATCCACACATAGGCTCCACTTATTTTCTGTTTTTCTTATCTTCCCTCCATTTATCCACAATCTCATCAGGATAGGATTTTTTATTCTTTGCCTTTAGTGGTGCGGATTGGGTTTCCTTTGCCACTGGGGTTTTTTTTCATCTCTTCCACTTCCATCAGGTTTGTCTTCCTTCCACACTTTTTAGAGGTCTCATCCAACTCCTGTTTCTTTGAAATAGCTTCAACTTCCTCTTTAAGAAAGTCATAAAATTCATCATATTCTACGAAAAATCCTAATTTCATTCTTTTCAAAGTGTCATCACTTAACAACCTAACTTTTCATTTCCTCGACTTAGATTTTCAAATAATTTTGAAGGATTCTAGACATCAAACAATCATTTTTGAAAGAATAGTTGGATACATAATAATCTGAGCCTTTATATTTCCATTATTTATGTTCTCAATCGTAACCAATATATTCTTGACCAAGTTTATCTTCCTTAGGATTACCAAGAAATCCAGAATGTACATATCACTTTTCTTAAAAGTATCCTTGTCTCCTTTTCTCGGTATGATGAATCCTTGAAACCACAATTCAAGAATATGATAATTTGTAGTCAGGTGAAGAATTTTCAGATTCTTTAATTCTGAGAGACCAAGCCAAGCCATGGCCTTTATCTTATCAAAAATTTCTTGAACATCAGGTGTCTTATGATAACAAAACTCGGCTTCCCCTTCATAAGGAATACCAACCAAGCTTTCAGCCTTGTTATATGAAAGAGAATATTTCTTCTTGTAACACTTGAAAAAAACATTCTCCTGTCTTCTTCCTTGAATAAAGTTATTAACTCATAGAATTATATTAATAATTCCAATTAAACCAAATCCTAATCTTTTGGTTTTGAATGGAAACTACTTTCCCACCCATTCAGCTTTATATTCTTGGAGATAATAGAATAATACTTTATGAAAAGCTTCAGATCAACTAACCTTTCTCTGTATATCTGCAATTCAGATATTGGTTGGAATGTAGACATATCTTTCTGAGAGGATACTTCGGCATACATTCAGATGTAAGAAAGATATGAGAAGTTCAGAACAGGCTTATGTAGGAGGGAAGAGCTTCAACATGCGAAGGCTGAGTTTCGATGTGGGACAACCATTGGGGGTCCTTTATATAGGTAATTAAGGTGACAGTTCAACATCCACACTCAATCCAATGGTTGAAAAACCTTCTGATCAGATTTAACAATTGAGATGATATCCAGAAGGAATTTTTGATATAATCCAATATTTTGAGGTTTTTTTTAAGAAAAACATTCATATTTAAGAAAAAGTGAATACAAATATTTTAAAACAGATGAAAATACCAACAAGTAAAAGATTATTATGAAAATTTAAAAAAGGAAACATACCTTTCAAATTGCTAGGAAGATTATTCGGATTGAAAAAAATTATTCTTGAAGAACTTTATATTCTAAAAATTTTTGTTATTAAATATTTTAAGTACAAAAATCTTCATTACGAAAATTTTAAGTAAGAAAATATTAATTAAGAAAATATTAAGACAATGAAAAAAATTTACACTACAGAAAAAAATAGACTAAGAAAAATAATTAGATTACAAAAAAAAGTATACTACAAAAAAAGTTTAGATTACGAAAAAAATTTAGACTACGAAAAAAATTTAGATTATCTAATAAGAAAATGTACTTACCCTATGAAAAGGATTTTGTTACTATAAGGAGATAGGTTTTAACAAAAAATCAATAAGGATGATTACCTAATGGTTATCATTCCTAAATTCTGTTTAATGTATTCAAATCTATCGGATGGTAAATATTTTCTGAAAATATCAACAAGTTGATCTTGTGTTTTGATAAATTGAATAATTGTATCTACTTTTGAATTATATTCAAAAGTTACTTTTCCTCCTTTCATCGTGATAATATTTTTAAAGAAGTTGTTGTTACCAATCATATTCTAGGAACATCCACTATCCATGTACAAAGTATTTTTTTGGTACTTTCTTTATTCTCTTGAAAATAAGAGTGTTAGACTTTAGGAACCCAAAATTTATTGGATCCAGAAACTTCAGAAAGAAAAATTTTAGGAATATACATTATCTTTGAAAATTAAAATTTATGAAAACCTAAAGATCGAGTTTTTTTTAGGGAACAATTTCTTCCCAATGCCCACCACACTGACACTTAGTGCATAATGGAGCACTTTGAGGAACAAAATAATTGTTACTAAAAATCATTTTTGAACTAGCATAACCAAAACCATAATTATACCTTATAGGACGAATCTTGGAATACATCTTATCAATGTTTTCCTTCCCTAAGGTAATGTTTGAAAAATAATTCCTCAAGGAAAATATTTCAGACATTAGTTTATTAACTAAGTTCCTATCCTCAAAAACATTAGTTTTAGTACTAGAGTTTGGCTCGGAAAAAAATTTAATATATATTATTTTTCTAGATCCTTAGAAAGTTTATCCTTCTCAGAATTAACTTCCTCATGGTTCTTTGAGATACTTTCAAAATCAAGGGTTTTCTTATCAAGATCTTTAGAAATATTATATATTTCCATAGTAAGAATAGAAATCCTGGAATTTTCTTTATCAATATTTTTCTTGACATTAGAATTTTCATTCTCAATGAGTTTAGAAAACCTAGAAACTTCTTCATAGGTAGGTAAAGTATTATCTTCATCATAAGAAGATTATTCATCCGAGGATTCATAGTATTTACTATAACTATAATTATCATTCAAGGATACATTGGTTATGGATTCAGCATTGTGTACCTTAGCCATTAAACACTGATTTTCAATAGGTAACTTGGATATTATACCAAGATTCTTCTCTCCAGAAGATTCATAATCTGAGGATTCATCAGAAGAGTCTCTACCATAGGAAATCTAGGTGTCATTAGCTTTCAAAACATTCTTACCTTTAAATTTTTAGTACTTATTTCTATTCCTCTCCGAATTATTTTCCTTTCAATATTTTCTCTTAACCATAGGACAATCAAGCCTTATATGTCTAGCTCTTTTGCATTCATACCAAGTGACTTCAGAGTCACTTTTATCCTTTATTCCTTTCTTCTTATACCTATTCTGAACATCTTTCTTCCCAACTATCTTGTTCATCCTTCGAGAAAGATTAGCTAGTTCATTCTTAGAATGTTTACTATCACTTGATTCAGATAAAATAGTGACCTTCTTAGACTTAGATCTTTTAACTCTATCAGGAGTCTTGGATTTCATATGATTTGGAGAAGTTATAAAATCAACACTTCCATTTCCATTTATCTTCTTAACATTTTCAACATCTATCTTCATTCTAGTATCATGTTGAAGAAGAGTTCCAAAAATCTCATCAAGAGTAATCTTTGAGACTTTCCTATTCTCATCTATAGTTTTTCTCTTGTATTCCCAATCATTAGGCATGATTTCTATAATCTTGTCTACAAGTACCTCATCATTTAGTCCTTTGTCACCCCTGGATTATAAGCTTTTGACAATAGTCATAAATATATGTTGTACCTTACATATAGGTTCTCCATAAGGAAAGAAAAAAACCATGATACTCAACTCTAAGCATTTCTCTTCTATTTTCGATGACATTGGAAGTTCCAAAATGAGTGACCTCCGATATCTTCCAAATACAATTCGCAGCTTCCCAAGAAGAAATCTGGCTATATATATTTCTGGTCATGGAACACAAAAAATTATTGTGTACCTTGTAGTTAAGTTGATATTCTGACTTTTCATTATTAGTAAAACATCTGACTTCTCTATCAAGAATCTTATAATCTCCAGTCAGCAAAACAATGATGTCTAATCCAGTATTGATAAAAAAAGTATTCATATGATCTCTCCAATATTCATAATCATTCCCATCAAAAATAGATGGTATAGTAGGATTAATATATTCAATTGAACCAATATTCATTCCTGCCATCTTAAAGAAAATATTTCCACACAAACGTATCATTAATAAAAGTTTGTAAACACGGATAAAAATATCCTAATCAATGAAAATATAGAACAATGAAAAACTTGAGCAAGAAAATTTATATGTGAATATAAGTATTTCAGAGACCTGCTCTGATACCAATTGTAGGATCAAAATAATACTGATTGTAGTATCATAATAATGATGTAGATGCTCAATATACAATAGGGGGTAAATTGTATACTTTAAAAAATTATTTTGGAACTTTTAAAGATGGTAATGTTTAACAATGTAAAACAAGGTAAATTCACAAAAACCCTTTGTTATATAAACATTATTGATTCCAGAAATTTGGTTCCTTAAATGAAACGTAATAAAAAGTTTACATAAATAAATATTCTACCTTAAAGTGTATAGAATCTTACTAATCAGAGTAAAAGTATAAGAATGTATAATATAGTTATAATTTCCGCAACAACCAAAATGAAGCGGAAAACCTGAAACAATGCAAGTTACAAGTAGTAAATCTTTTAACCCAATGATAAGGGTATCCAACAACCTTGGATAAAGGTCCCTTGATTTATACATTCAATAATTTCTATATTACCCACACCAGGGTAAGTACTCGATATTAATATCGGAGTCTGTCTTACTATCCCTACAAGCCCTCTAACTTCAAGGTAGTCACACCTCTATCATCCTGTCCCCGGAATCCCTCAAATGTACTCAGCAATACTCAGAGTCGCACAATGAAATTCTGAACATGATGTTCAGTATGCACAAAGCATGAGAGTCTCTATCTAGATATCACTTCAACATGTAATCTCTAGAAAACTAGCACAATCATCAAAAGTTCTGAGCTCTTTCAAATGAGATCCTATTTATAGGCACTTCTTCAATGGTCATCTCCCTCCTCCAACGGTCATAGTTTTCCTTGAATTTCATAGGGACCAGTAAACATGTCACTCAAAGAACAGTTAGTTAGAAATTGATTGCATGAAATCGTTTCATAACTCAAACAAGAGTAAGAAAAAAATATGGTTGCTTAACCAAATCCATTTTTCAGAGTCTAAGGAAAAATAAAAGATTAGAGTCTAACCAAAAACCATTCAGTTTCTATAATACATAAATATTCGAATTCTATTTTCCAAATAATTTGTAACATGAATTCTATAGAATCCGGAGTCCGAATTTAGTAGAATTCCAAGTTTGAATTCATAAGAATTCGGAGTCTGAGTTTCAAGGTAATTCAGAGTCTGAATTCAAAATAATTCGGAGTCTGAATTTATAGAACTCAAAGTCTGAATTCAATAGAATTCAGAGTTTTAATTCAGATGAATTTAGAGTCTGAATTCATAGAACTCGGAGTCTGAATTCAGAAAAATTCGAAGTCCGAATTCATAAGAATTCAAAGTCTGAATTCAGAAGAATTCAGAGTCTGAATTCATATAACTTGGAGTCTGAATTCAGATGAATTAAGAGTATGAAATCAGAAGAATTAAAAGTTTGAATTCACAATAATTCGTAGTCTAAATTTAGAGAACTTGGAACAAGAATTCTGATCCTGAAACAGAAATCTCTATATCAAAGTATTTATATGATTCCGAGGTTTTAGATATGAAACCGCATTTTACTCTTAGAAAATTAACAATGAAAACTTGATAAGGGGAAATTTTTCATGGGGAAGGTAAATTTTTTCCTAATTAAGATAAAATATAGGAGAAAATAAACTTTCCATAAGATAGAGTGTTTTTTATTATGAAAACACGAAGGAATGGAAAAGTCAGAAGGAAACCTTATTGACTCAACACAGGCTTCTAAAGAAAAATATAGTTACAATTTGTCAAAATGTTACCATGAATCACCATCAGAGGGTTGATTTAATCTTTTAACAGCAGAAATATTGTTTTTATTTCATGGCATCAATGTCACTATGTTTTGAGACATAAATAAACACTTCAATCTAGGTGTAAGTGGGAAATATCTCAACTATTTTATAGGAATCAATCTATACTTCCACAGTTGAGTCTATTTATCCCTTATTGTCCACAAGTGGAAAAACTATCCAACGACTCATCTTCACCATGATATAAGATGCAATCATTTGAATATACATGAATATTCTGATAACCATGGCCTATATTACGAACGAGCCTCTTGCTCTCATAGAATTGTTTTGGAAACACATTTCGTTCAAGTAATAGTTTTTTAACCAAAGATAATATTTGATCAAAACAGCTATTTGACATTCCATTATCTGATTTAATTTCCCTAAAATTTTTAACCGCTTCAAATTTTCTTATCCTCTATCCAAGATATAATCCTATCTTAGCGGACCTCAACAACTCAAAAAAATTGGCAAGGTTCCAACATAGGATTTAAATCAATATCATCCTTAGTTTCATTTTTTTGAAAAGATTGACCTCCCACATCATGTACAAAATTTAGAAACTGTGATGGATCTGGAACAAAATTATTAGTATCTTCTCTGGAACTGCATTCACTATGTTGATAACAAAAAAAATAATGTGGTTGAAAACCAAAACGCAATAGGTGGCCCCCAATGTTTTCAAAAGTGTCAAACCTCCTCTAACCACATTTTTTAAAAGAAAATTTAATTGTCCCTTCTAAAAAAAATTCAGGTTTGATGGTGAAAATGATAAAAAATCTTCAACACCCTCAATATATAGTTGTTTTAAACCAGAACTGTTTGGATTCCTCTGATAATTTATCCAAGTGTGATCATCTAATAATAACTGTTTTTGACTTCATTGTCCCATATTTATCTAAAAAAATATAAAACAATTATTTTTTTGAATAATTTGATATTTAAAAAACACTATCCAAAGAAGGGAAGAAAATTAAATTCACTTTTATAGAAATTTATAACAATTTCTATTATTTCCAAGTTATTTGTAGTATTTGTTTTAAAATTTATATTAATTTATAGTAATTTATAATACATTATACTAATTACCGCTAATTATAAGTAATTACAGCTAATTTATACAAATTACTGCTAATTATGAGCAGCAAATTTCCAAAGGATCAGCAGCATGGTCTTTTTCCCAACGACTCATCTCCTTGTAACTTTCTCTAACTGAAATCACTTTGAAATAACATCTCTGACTAAAAAATATCAATTTTTATATATACGATAATGGAGTGCATGGAGGCCTTGACACGATGCCCTCCATTCGTGTGCATACGAAAATGGATATTTATATGTCGATGTAGATTTATTTTTGTGATTTCAATCGGAGAAAGTTGTAAGAATATGAGTTCTCAGGAAAAAGAGCCACTCTTTCCTAATGGCTCATCTCCTTTCGTCTTTCTCCGACTCAAATAAGTATTAAAAATCTTCCCCGAAATATGCATATCTTTTTTCATATGCACAAGAATAGAGAGTATGGAGGCCTCGCAGCACTACTCTCCACTCTCGTGCATACGAAAATGGATATCCGTACGACATAGAAGACCTTTCATAGTTATTTCAATGGGAGAACATTGCAAGGAGATGAGCTATCAAGAAAGCGAGTTACCACTAATCTACTAGAAATTGTACCAATTTATTTGAAATAATTACAAAATGTACTGATTTTATTCTATTTGGGACTAATTATTACTATATATTATTATTTATTTCTATTTATTACAATTTATTACTACTTGTTAATATTTGTTACTGATTATTGAAATTTATCACTCTTTATTACTAATTATCACTATTTTGTTGTTATTTATTACTAATTATTACTAATTATTACTTATTATTACAAATTATCACAATTTATTAATGTTTATTACTAATTATTGCTAATTATTACTAATTAATACTAATTAACCATATTTATTACAAATTATTATTAATTATTACTAATTATTACAAATTAATCATATTTATTACTAATTATTATTATTTATTACTAATTATTACTATTTATTACTATTTATTACTATTTATTACTATTTATTACTATTTATTACTATTTATTACTATTTATTACTATTTATTACTATTTATTACTATTTATTACTATTTATTACTATTTATTACTATTTATTACTATTTATTAATATTTATTACTATTTATTACTAATTTTTTCTAATTATTACTAATTATTACAATTCTTTACTATTTATTACAATTTATTTCTATTTATTATTATTTATTACTATTTATTACTATTTAATAATATTTATTACTTTTTATTACTATTTATTACGATTTATTACTATTTATTACTATTTATTACTATTTATTATTATTTATTACTACTTATTACAATTTATTACTATTTATTACAATTTATTACTAATTATTTATATTTATTACTATTTGTTACTATTTGTTTCTATTTTTTACTATTTATTACAATTTATTACTAATTATTACTAATTATAACTATTTATTACTATTTATCACTATTTTTTACTATTTATTATAATTTATTACTATTTTTTACTATTTATTACTACTTGTTACTAATTCTTACTAATTATTACTAATTATTACTATTTATTACTATTTATTACTAGTTTTTACTACTTATTACTATTTATTACTAGTTATTACTATTTATTACTAATTATAATTAATTATTACTATTTATTACTATTTATTACTATTTATTACTATTTATTACTATTTATTACTATTTATTACTAATTATTACAAATTATTACTATTATTAGTGTTTATTTGTATTTATTTCTAATTATAAGTAATTAATACTAATTATGACTAATTAATCATATTTATTACAAATTATTACTAATTATTACTAAATATGACTAATAATTACTAAAAATTACTATTTATTTTATTTATTACTAATTATTATTAATTATTACTCATTTTTTTTTATTACTAATTATTACTAATTATTACTAATTAATAGTATTTATCAATATTTATTACTAATTATTACTAATTATTTCTAATTATTTATAATTATCGCTAATTATTACTATTTATTTCAATTTACAACTTATTAATGCTAATTTGAACTAATTATCGCTAATTATTACTAATTGTGGCTAATTAAAAATATTTATTACTAATTTTTCTAACTAATACTAATGACTACTAATTAATAATAATTAATGTAACTATTAATTAACACAAATTAAAACTAATAACATGTAAGAAAATTTAAAAAATAATGCAGAATAAAACAACCTAATTCTAATTAAATTTAATTGCACCTAATTAACAAAAATTATAACTATTATAAAATAAAACGAATTAACTAAAAATTAAAATAAATAGATAAATAACTTAAAACAAAATCTTTTGAAAGATAGAATTCGCAAATATTTCTCTGATTTAAAATTTTAAAAATTAAAAAAATTTGAGTGAAAAGATGTAAGTAGAGAGGGGGAGATGATGGTGAAAGGGGTTGAATGAGAGAGAAACGGATAGGGGTATATATAGGTTAGATTATTCGTGACGGTTTTATTTTCCACGGGATTCGCATCAGAAATAGTGGTATTAGCAATGGGACCCTTTGTAAATACTAACCCACTATTAATTAAGGGAGGTGGTTAAAAAAAAATTGCGATAGGACCCGTCGAAAATACCAACCTGTCAACATACTAATTGTGATGGCATAGATCTCCTATCGCAAATACAAAAAAATGCATACAGGTATTTGTGATGGGTAAAACATTCTATCAAAAATACTCTTCTCGCGATTTGGGGCGCAACCAGCACCAAACCTTTTGTGGTGGGAAAAACTCCCTGTTGCAAATAAGTAATTATTTGCGACGAGATTAGGGTCACATCGCAAATAGTCCCTTCTCACGGGCTATTTGCGTCGGACCTTTCCCAATTGAAAATAAATCATCCCAAATATCTATTTTTTCATAGTATTACTATCCAATTGATGTTATATAAATGGGAAATCATTTATCCTCTCTCATTTTGACCCTTAACTAAGAGGTTACTATGCGGAAATTTTGTACGGGGGCTTCCACTCCCCTCTTTTTATCAAGCACTTCTTTTTATATTGCCTCTTAATCTTCTTTCTGATCATGTTGGGATAAATTCGAACATATCCCCCTTAATTTAAATTTTATGTGTTCATAATGTGTTCTTTTTTCACTCCCATTAATCCATCCATGATCCTTTATTTACACCTATTACCATGCTGAAATTTAGTAAGATATTTCTCTTTTATCATTTCCATTCGAGAAATTATTTTATTTTAAGTATCTTAAATTCCATTTTCTTATGTTGGGATATGTTATTCCATATTCCCCTTATAATACATTTAATTTAAAAATTATGAGATCCCACTTTAACTCTCATTAAGCCTCCCATGATCATTTCTGTACACCGTTTACCATGCCGAAAAATAGTTAGGATTCTTTTTCATGTTTTTTTATTACTTTATTCCATCTATTTAAAATTTCTAATGTTAGGATATGTTTCTCCATTTCCCTATTACTACCCATTTTATGTCTATGTTATGAGATACCCATTTCCCTCTCATCAACCCATTTTTATGAATCTCTTAGTGATGACACTATGCTACAACAATATAACCATTATTTTCCATGCCAAACCAATTGTGTATTGAATACCGTACCATTTTTCTATCAACGGTGTTCAGATTTATGCACATATAATTTTTGAATGGGGACTTACATGTGTGTATTCCACACTCCTTGATCGTGGAATAAATTATGATGATGAACGAATCCACATTGTTTGATCAATGTCGCACACATAAGAATGAGAATGAAATGAATATGATGGGTGTGCCCAGATAATGCTCAAATACATTGGGTAATGTTTATTATCATGATACGTCATATTGGGAGTGGTGTTGAACCTGATTCCTTTATGGGAATTTTTCCACCATTATGTCTTGGAGGGTTTGGCCTTGACATTTGTTTATGATTCAGTGTTTTAAGTTGCTGCCACATTTCCCTTGTTATGACTAACATGTTACATCATGCCTTATTATTCAAGTTTGTTTTACTCCTCATTGGCATGGATTAGTGATCAAGATGGGTGACCTTCTGGGATGTTTCCCAGTGTGTGTGAATGTGATGAAAAATCATACTAGAAAGAACATGTGTTGGTATGTCGGAACAGTCATTAGTCAGATGACCCGTTCGGGCATGTGGGTGGACCCCTAAGAGGGGACCATGTGTCTCTTTGGAAACTAGTGGCATCGGCAGTCTAGGGCCCAATGACCATGTTAAAGAGGGGTGTATGTGATGTCATTGGGTCTCATTTATAACATTTGGTATCATACAGGGAACCCAGCCTTAAGTTTGGTGCACTGCCTAGGTTGATATGTACGGTCCACAATAAGGACGTTGTGCTCTGATGGGTAGGGAGTAAATATAACACCCTAGAATGATAAGGGTTAAATGATAAAATGATATGACTCATTTCGACATGGTGAACCATTCTTTTCGGGATCCTACCTAATTAGAACTCCATAGTTAAGAGTTTTTTTCATGGAGTAGTGCTCAGGGTGGGTGACCTTCTAAGCATTTTCTAGGGTGTGTGCAAGTGAGGACAAAGCACACTGGAAGGAAGATGTATTGGCCTATGGGAATAGTAATTAGTTATATGACCCATTCGAACAAGTGGTTAGGACCCATGGATGGGACCACGTGTCCGTGGGGAAACTAGTGGCACATGGAGGGCCACCACCCGATGGTCAGGTTAAGGCAGTGTGTATGTGCAGTTAGTGGGGCCTAGTTTTTACAGACATAAAGTTGGCACAACATACTTGAAAAAATGATATATTGGTTCATATATATATAATCTTTTAGTGATCTATAGGTTATCATGGATATGGTAATCTTATGAAATATTAAATAAATATTTCTTGATTTCTGTGTGTGGATATAAAGAGTAAATTTAGATCATTAGAGATACACATATAGGTTTTGGTTGATGTCATGATATAGTCCACACATCATTATACAGATATTTTACTAATGAAAAATAACTATATTTTAAAGGGAGATTTTCATGTATGTAGGCATTCCTACAGAGGTTGGAGAAACATTACATACAAGGGAATTTAGTTTTGGGTGATGCATAGATTCCTATGTCAATGATTCAAAATTGAATAAAAAATATGTAAAATAATATTCATTATTGTTTTTATATATTAATTTAATTTTCCCCCAAAATGTATTTAGTGGTTGTTGTGGGTTCATAGGTGACCAGACAAAAGATACACCAGATCAACAAGGTATATCACCTTGTATTAATCTAAATGAAATTGTTCTTATATATTTATATCTATTTTTTGTTCGAACGTTCAATGTTGTCATAATGACCAAAATTTCGAATTTTTATTCAAAATTATTCTCTAACATGAAAGTTCATGTTAAATGATCAAAATCGATCAAACAATCAGGGATGATTGTAAAAATATTAAAAAATTATCATAAATTAACTAAGCACATATCAGAATGAACTCCATGAAATTTATATATGTTATGAGTCTGAAATGATTTTAATCAGTCTTTTAAAATTAAAATTTATTTCTACATTAAAAACAAGTATCAAATTACCAAAAATGAGAAAACAAGCTATGATAATTTTAAAAATATAAGAAAATGATTGTTGATTAACTGTTGAATTTTAGTGATAAAAAACATGTCAATTTAACATATAATGTGTTTGGAATTATAGTAAGTCAGTTTTTATTTCTACAACTATACTATAAGTTCAAAACATTCATCAAAGAATAAAAAATGATGAAACTAGCTCAAACTACCATGAAAATGTAGGAAAATGATTTTCATTCAATTTTCTGCAAAGATTCAATAATTAAATATATATTTAACATGATATGTGTTTAGAATTCATGAAGTTTTGTTTTTAGAAGTTAAATTAATTTTTATGTTAAAAAACAATCATCACACACTCAAAATGTGGAAAATGAGCTCGAAATGTCATAAAATTATAAAATAAATATGCAATCAATTAATTTTTGTCATTTGGGAATGAACTACACATCCATTAAATGTGTGATTTTTTTATATTATTTAATGTTTATTTTTTTAGATAAAATTAATATTTAAATTTCATAAATGTTTCAAATAATCAAACCCAAACAAATAAGCTCATTATGTCATTATAATATTAGAAATTGTTAATCAATTAATTTTGGATTTGTAGAAATGAACCACAGGTAGTTTTGAAATGGGATGTAGTTAAAATGATCAAAATATATATTTTTTAAATTTAAATCTAATTTTTAGGTCAAAAATGGACATCATACAATCAAAAATGAGAAAAAGAACTTGAATAGTCAAGAAAATTTAGGAAACTTTTTTAGTCATCTGCAATATATTAAAAATATCCTCCAAAAAATGATATGTTTCAATGATCATAAAATGCATATATTTTTATTTACTATATTTTTAAATTAATTTCATTAAAAATTAAATAGAATATAGATACATAAAAAATGATATATAGTGAGATAAATAAAGGACATGAACTTCACATATACAGAACTACTAACTTATCAATTTATTCTCATGGAAAGTGATGAATTATATAATGAATCAATCATTTTTTGAGTAAGTATATCAATTGAATAAATTTTATCATTCTAATTACACTTATTGGAACATATGAATAAGTTTAAATAAGAAATGATGAATCTAGAATCATTTAAGAAATTCATCTGAGACATCAACAATGTGTTTACTACTACAAGACTTTGATAGGTGGAAAATAATGTTTAACAAATATATTTTTAACAACTCAGTAACGCCTCAAAATGGTTATACATTCACATCATAGAAATTCAAGGATGGACCACCATTCCATCCAGAATGGACAAAAGTTTAATATCCATGAACGAAATAACATCAGTTATAATAGTCAAATGGGTGATTATACTAAGAGGATCCATGTCATCTATAATTGCTATATTTCTCAATGAATATATTTATAACACTGTCTAAATTTTTAAGGAGGGTTAATTAGAATCATGGAATTAAGTGTGGAAAGAAATATATTAGTAGATACAAAGGTAGAATCATAAAGGCAAGAAAAACTCATTTTTCTTGGAAGACCGGTTTATTATTCATTTTAACCTCTTTTAAAGATAAATATATTTTTCTTATATGATTTAATGTCATTATATTTAATCCCTTATTCCTTATATTCTTTATTTTATAGTTTTCAATTAAAAATGGAATAAAGGAATGTACATTTGTAATGTTATGTGACTCTGTCCTCTATTGTTTGTGAACTAATAATCCTAGGGGTACAGACTTTCCTTTAAACTATATTTCAATTGAATATGTAATGAGGATAAGGAATTTTCATCTAAAAAAATTTTGACTGAATAATTCATGGGGTTCAATACTTTAAAATTTATTTAAATGTTGTCATTTTCCTACTCTATGTTTTGTTGAACATTTTATAAAATCCTCATAATTCCTTAGCTTTAAATTAAATAATTTTTATAAATAAGAACTTTTTATATAAATATATAATTGGGGATTAGGGTTTTTATCTCAAACCTCTTTAAAATATTATATGTCATATCCTTCTAGAATTTAGTTTAATCTCATTTTCTCATTTACAATGGAATGTCCCTTTATTTTTTTTAATTATAAATATTTTCTCGTTTATGAAAAAAAAGAGTAATTAAAAAATATTCATTCATAATCCCTCAAAGTTTGCTTCATAATTTTTCAATTTTCATTTTTATTTACTATATTGAATATTTAGCTTCAACTGTAAATAAAAAATCTTAGGGAATAGATTAATTTATAGTTATAAATTATTTTATCATATACTTATTATCTAATCATTTCCATATCTTTTTCACCATTTATTTTTTTTAATTCTTTACATTCCATTGAGTAATTTTTTTCATGACATTTATTTATGGATTTAGGCATAAATTCTAATAAATTATATTTTTATATAGATTTTTAATTCACCCACTTTTATAGATTTTTCACGCCATAGTTAATCTCTTTTACTATATAGGATAAAAATTTGTATTAGATAAATTCTATGAGAATTTTACAAATAAAAAAATTGACAATAATGACCCATTTGGAATCCCCTAATTTTTCTCTTCCATTTAAATTCATTATTACCAATCCTGTTTGTATTCTTTAATTTTTTAGAAATAATTTTTCTTATCCTAAAAAACACATGTAATTCTTTATTATATATATAATTCAATTTATTTGACCTTTCATTGTAAACCCATTTAAATTCCCATTGAGGGTTTAAAATTCTTCATTCTCAAGGAAATTTTAATGTTTTATTAAAATATTTATGATCACAAAATTATAATGTCTTTCTTGAACAGTTTTACACAAAAAAATATTTCATCACCATACACTTTGCATGATATTTTTAAATTTATTGAACTTACCTTTAAAATGGAACTATTAGGAAGTTATACTACTTTGAACATTGAAAAACCTATAAAATAGTTCACTAGATACTCAATAATATAAGAGTATGATGACTGAATGAAGTCAATGACTAATATATTTGTAGAATTAAATTTTGGGAACGATTAGAATTAGAATTCTCAACTTCAAAATTTATCACCAACAAATATTTACAAAGGGACAAGGAATAACAATGATAATATATATGATCAATTGATATATTTTCTATTCTTAGTCGAAATTTTTTCCTCCATATAATTGGGAAATGAAGAAAAAGAACATATTTTAAAATATTTATATTCTAGAGAATTAAATTTAGAAAAGAAGATTTAAAGATACATCGAATGTATCTGTTATATCGATTCTGACATAGAATAGAACAGAGTACCTCGGTCACTTAAAAAGGACTAATCATTGAGGAAAAATAATATCAAGACACACATATATATATCTGAAAGATAAAAATATATATTAATGATTTGGGGTAATAGTTTGAGAAATTGAAGGAAGGGAATCCAGAGCTCTAAATGAAATTATAATAATCATATGATAAAAACAAGGAATTATTCAATTAACTCAACACAAAACATGTTGTTCAATCGGCAACATCTATACAAGAAAGAGTAATCAAAGATACATACTCAAAAAAACATTCTATAAAAATCAAAAGAATCTAAATAGATAAAAGTCTGAATTCGAAAATATTAGTAAGACTCTATCAATATTTAAAATGGAATATAAAATGTAAAGAAACTAATTTTAATAAAAAATCATCCAATAATTTAATGTGGGATTAGATATCCAAAACACAATAGACAGAATTTATATCAATACTACATTAATTTGAGTAATAATGAAACAATATTTTGTGGACATTTCCATATTTCTATACATATTCATCATAATTTCTAAAAAAATAAAACCTAATATTTCATTATGACTTGATCATTTCTATTTAAAAATCAAAAGAATATAGAGAATAATATGATCTATATTCCAAAGGATTTAGGCACTAAAAATTTATAAACCAAATAAAACCCAATTACCAAGTTTTGTAAAGTCTTGTACTCTATGAGGAACCATAAAATTGATGAATCATCTACAAGTGGAATCAACAAATTATCAATATCAATGGTGAAATATCACCAGACTTGGTTTATTATCTAATTAATTTTCATTAAACTAGAATTAATGAGGTTATATTGAGACTTATATATTTATTATAATTTTCTATCCTGATATATTTGACTTAAATTTCAAAATTTATATCTCAAAATGAATATTTATAATCAATTTTGGGTCAATGTTGATTTAACTCAATAGTCAAATCTAGTGTAATGTTTCATTTTTCTGTGCACTCAATAATTTCATTAAATATTAAACATTTTGATTTTCATAAAATAAATAAATATATCTTTCAATTTTTCAAACTCATCACATGAGATCCTCTTAGTTATAACTTCTCGAAATTCTTTTAAGAATTATTTAATTCAAAAATGAGATCTTTTGTTTTTCCTTTTCCATTATTATTTTCTTTCATTATTTAAATTATTATACGTTTTCTCCAAATAAATTTTTTAATGGGATTAATTGGTATTTATATTTCATTATTGATTAGTTTTTTCTATGAATATATTTGGGAAAATGTTTTTATTATGCCTTTTTCTCTTATAGAAGCTAGTTATAAGAGCTTTATGGAAATCATTCTCATATTTCACATTATCTTCTTCCAAGCTTATTCCCTAAAAACTACTACCATGAGTATTAAAATGGGATGGAAGATGAGACAGGTAAATGTCTAAGGAAATACAAGATAATATGAAACATTATGTGAATAATGGTACAAGATTCTTGTTATTTTTAATTTTTATAAAAAATATATTTGAGGTACTTTGTAAACATCTAGTTTATACTTTAATAAAAAAATAAAAAATTAGAAAATAATTTTATTCAAATTTATATATTTCACTAATATTAATATACCCAAATGATCAAGTACTCGAAATTTAACCTTAAAATAATAAAATATCAACATAAATACGAATCAAATAATTAATTGTCAAATATTTACTAAAAATTATTGAGACAATTTTAGTCAATGTCTTTATGCTTTTAAGCTTAGAAAAAATTATGAAATATATATGATATTATTATTTCCTAAGTGTTTTTTAATTATTTGTGAATAATATTCAGTTTTATTTATGGTGACATAATTTTTTCCACAAAATGACCCCAACTAAATTTATATTTATTTTGTGTTTATGTTTTGGTAATTTGTTTTATTAATTTTTATCATTTTATTTTCTATAAATTATTTATATCCAAATTGATAAAATATTTTCATAACTCCCCAATTATTAAATTGTTTTATAAATGGGTAGTTTAACTCTTATTATTTTAATATTCTTATTCGACATTCCATTAAGAGAGCGACTATCTCCAATTAGGGAATATGTCTAAAGGGATAGTTATGAACTTTCCATTATTTTCTCATATTCATAATGGGTGTACTATGTGTTGAAACTATTCAAAATAAACCTATGGTAAATAAAAAAATGATATAACCTTGCATATATTTTTTTAGCATTCCCCATAACTATACACCTAGATTGACTAATAAAATAGATTCATTACATGATTGATTTGATACCAATAAATGAAACTCAATTTTAATAATCCATGATTATTGAAAAAAATAAATTATTGATTCTCTTACATTCCCAATACCTTTTAGGATTAGAGTTTTATAGAATTTGGAAAACATTAACTAAAAAACCCAAATCATTCTTATACAAAATATCCTTTTCTTATTATACCAATAATTTATTATTTCATAATAATACTTTAAAATGCCCTATTAAATTCTCCACAGATTATACCCTTATATATATCATATATACCACTTTTCTTCATAACTTGTAGAAACATAAACATAAGAAAAGGGTGATCTCAGATACCAAGTGAGTTTACAATTACAAAATAACCATCAAATATAAAAAGTGAGAATAATATGAGCATAAGATAATAATGTGGTTATGAGGAAATGATCAAATTATATATCATCATAGCATAAGGAAATCATACCCAATAAAACATAAATCATAAGAAATAATAAATCATCATAGATCACATATTGAGGTAATCAAAACATAAAAGTAATACCAAGGAATCCTAGAACATATACCATGGATTTGAAACATAACCTTAGATTGTGGAATAAAAATAATCCAAAAATTCAGAACATTATAAACATATCTACCCACAATCATGTGTTCAGTCATAATATTTCGTTCAAAGGTTTATAAATTTTTTTGAATATCTAAATCACTTCATTATATTTTTAAACTTTTATAACATTTATACTTCCCTATTTTATATAATATTTATACAGGAATGTTTATTTTATATAATGGAGAATATTTTACCATTGGATTGAAATTTTTAAAATATTTCTAGAGATTTTAAATCGGATGGAGCTTCATTAATCAAATATAAATGTACTTTAAACATTTAATGGAAGTAAATAAAGTTCACCAGATGATTGTTTTTAGAGTCTAGAAAATGAAATACAACAAAGTTTCGCCAGATAATGTTATATAAAGTCTATTATGAAAACCTCATCAAATGGATGCATACATGATTTCCACAAGAAATTTTATAAATCCTAATATGATTAATGAACTTCATACTTTCTACCAAATTAATATTCTCATTCTACAATATAGAATCATTAAATAATTATAATAGTGATTTATTAAAACAACCATCATATGGAGATGATGTAATAAATATTTAAAAAGGTTTCTATCTGATTTAGTTGTAACAAACTCTATAGAATGTGGAATATAACTGTTGTAGGAATTCTTATAAACAGAACATGTATTGAAGGAGGATGGATCCTTTAAAATATGTTTCATCACAAACTATCTATAATCTATATGAATACTCTGTAACTTTTTATTAGTATTGAACACTTAATTGTGTTTATTTAGTGTTTTTTTTACTTAAGGAATATGCTTATGATGGATTTTGTAAATGCCTTATATTATTTTCTTTTTTTATTGGTGTGTCTCACTAGTATTGATTAATGGATAGCAGGGCACTGAGTGAAATAAATTATTCTGCTATGATTTGATCAAGTATTCCTAGGGATAAGAAAACATAATATTGATGATGTTAGTTTTAAGGAATTATGTGGTTATGAATGTAGGATTTTATAGTTTGGTTAAAACTCCGGATATATTCATTTTCATTAAAACTCCCTTTACGATGGAGGTTAAAGTTTGGTAAATTAATTTGGAATTTTTTTAATTTTTTGTTACACCTCTTATGAAAAATTTATTAATTTTTTATTTTTTAAAATTACATGTTTTGAACTATTTTTTTGTGCTTGTGTTAAGGAGTGTTTACAATTTTCAAGAAAAAGATGAGGTCAATTCTCAATATTAAAGAGAAGAAAAATAAGAACACAAAGAGGATGAATATGGGGTCCAATATGACAAATAAACCCTCATTAAAAAAATAAAACAATAGGAAACATAAAATATAATATTCCAAATGATTATTATATTCATAGTCCTCATCCTAGTTAGAATCATCTACAAATGAACTGAAATAGCTAACTAGTGGCATCCATCAATCAGTGAAATATTATAATCTACATATTATAGAGGTCTTGATAAATGATTAATACTTCCTTGGTCTTTAGTTATTTAGTAGAACCAATATATTGGAGGTATATAAAGGCAATACCAATCACATAATAATAAACAATAAAAATGTTCCACATAGGTACTTAAAAATAATCACAATTTCATCATAACTCAGCTCACACATGGAAAGAAATAGGTTTCATGAAAACATTATGAAAATATTATAATAAGTTAATTAGAAAAATAATATATATGGTATCATAAGACAATATTCCCATTGAATCATAAAAATAATTAAATTTTGATGTCATATATTAAAAATGATTTTATGAAAGCATTAGAAATATTATTTGAAAATAAGATGAAGTTAATTTTTCTTTAAGTAATTTCTATAAAAACTAATATTTTTTGGAAATAATGGGATTAGGATTTTCTTTGAAAAACCATGGAAATATTTAAATAAATATTTTTAACAAATAAAGGACATATTTTTTTTGAAAAATTGATCAAGCAGTAAATGTTAAAAAATATTCATTTCATACTTTTGTAAGTAAATTCAAAATCCACACATTCAAAAAATATTATGAATATTAATTTTATAAAATATATAAATAAATTCATAAATATTTTAAAATAAACTCTAATAAGTTTTAAAGTATAGTCAAAAAAAATTTGACTAGTATAAAAAATATGTATATGAAGGAAAAAAATCTTGGTAAAAAAACATAAAAACTTTTAAAATAATGATTTGATGTAAAAGACATTACAGTTTTTGAAATAAATACCCCTTGAAAGAAGGAACTAGATAAGAAACATAAAATAAATTAAATAAAAATATAATCAACATATAATATGTAAAATAGTTGGTATACACACTATATAAATGAAAAGATGTGTATAATATGAAATATGTCTTAATGAAGAGAGATTGAGATGAAAACCCTCACCACAGTCTTCTGTATAGTCAAAAAAATTATAACCTAATGTGTAATAAATTTTGACTTATAATACTTCTATAATAGAGAAATATTTATATTTATATTACTTGATATCATTCAGTTATAATTTCTTATTACTCACGTATCAACAACTCATTGTTAATATCAAAATTTTTATATTAATTATTTAGTTTTCCACACATGTTTTAGTTCAGTGGTTTTGGTCCTTACACTTTGGTCATAGTTTTATAATATATAGAATTTTGCTTATATGAAAAACAATAGTCATATTTAGGGACTCCCATGGTTATTTCATGGAAATTATGTTGACAGTTTATGTGGAAGCGTTAAAAATCACTTTTATAACAAAGTAAGGTGTCGAAGCCTCATTTATTATTAATACAGAGCAAATACCTCTTTAACTGGGTACAGGGAGACCCATTACATATCCCGAAGTCCTAGGGAAAATTTATCCCATTACATGGCCCATAGGCCCAAATTTTTGGCTCAAAACCCATTCTATGAATAGTACCACTACAGTACCCGCCTGCTACATTACCACACAGTACCAGCCACTGCTACCATGCCATACCGCCGCTACAGTGACCTGCTGCCACTACAGTGTCGCCGCTAATATAGTACGCTACTATATGTTACATTACCTAGGCCCAATGGGTTTTGAACCATCATTTTTCACTTAGGATTATAGGGTGCTTACCACTAAGCCGAACCCCAACTACAAAAATCACTTTTATAATGATTGTTTAATAAACAAATGAATTGAATTAATTGTTAAATAAACCTTCAAATATTAAAAATATAATATCATTAAAACATATTAAATTATTAATTGTTGCATAATATTATTACTACATAATATTCCTTAATAATTCATGACATAAACATTATAATACTATTCATGTAGCTAGTAGAACTATCCAAGAAAAGAATATGTTATAAAAATTGAATGAGTAGGAACATCCTAATGTATGTGGACCAAAAATCTTATAAAATAATAAAAATTATATAAATATAGTATTTATTCAATAAATCGATTTTTAGAACTATCCATATATGGAGGTAATAAAACTGAAATACATAATTAATGTAACTGACTTTAGCACATACACAGAAACATTGTTTTTTTAATATATAGGTGGAAAATAATGTATATAATTATTTAACATTAAAGAGTCATAATTATTTCATATATATTATATTTATTTATTAAATTCATCTATATAAATAACCATGTGAGGTGGCAATGAAAAATGAAATATGTCACCTTATGGAGTTCATTGTCCGCACACACACATGAGAGTCTCTTTCATATTCTAAGGAATAATAGGACAGAAATCGAGATAATGGTATATCATTATAGAATCATAATTAAGTAATAAATATCATATTTAGTGATTAAATACAGATTTTATAACACTCCATGTATGTAGGTGATGGAGAATTATATATATTGTTCATATAGGTGGCAGTACACACATATTCACAAGTGAAATTTTCATTCTTTAATGGATGGAAAGGTGGTAGATGATGGTAGTTATATAACAACCAAAAAATTTATAAATTAAATTACCTTTTTTAACTGATAAATGTTTTATTAAGTAATGTAGTTATAGCGAATATATGCACTATTTTAGTTATTTTAGATGTTATATCCTAATAGATTTAAAAGTTCATTAACCATCATAACCATTGAAAATATATCCATTTAATAGGGATAATATGAATAGTACATATAAATTATTGTTATAAATGTTAATTTATATAAATAGAATAAGAGATTCCATCAACCAGTAGGATTGTACCCCAAGATGCCCAATTATTTAAGCTTATGAGAGAATTAGTGTCACTGAGATTTACTCATGACCAAGCCCTACCTAAGATTCAACAACTAATTAATGAGAAAAACTATTTATGGGAGAAGTTAAAACACATCAGTTTCACAGATCAAACCATGTTTGTCGAACCACCCCATGAAAATCTCACCATTACACACATTATCATTATGGAAATTTTTTTGTAATAAAGGGATATGTATCTAGACCCTAACAATATGAATTTTTAAATTTTATTTTTTGAGGAAAAAATAATTATTTTTATAAATTTTTATCACCACCTTTTAAATAATTAAATAACAAGTTTGACAAAAATTCGATTTTCCTATGATGAAATACAAACATATTTTTGGAAATATTTAGTTTCAATCAAGAAACGCATTTAGTGAATTTAATATTTTATTAAATAATAATATTTTTAAAAAATATTAATATTAAATAATATTTATTAAATATATATTATAATATTATTTTATTAAGTAAAATGTAATTGTTATAATGGTTAGAAATCTTTTATTGTAAAAAATTAATATACATCAGAAAATTTGTATTTTTATTTAAAAGTGTAAATTATCATATTTTAAGAATTATTTTGAATAAAAATAATAATATTTTTGGAATAATTATTTAAAAATTATCCAATGGTTATTCATTTCAAGATTTTAAGATGCAGTCAAATTTGTTGTACAAAATTAAATAAGATATTAATATATGGTGTGTATTATGAAATAATAATGACCCAAAAGTGATGTAATATATTCCATAAAATGTATCAATGCCTAAAAATATATTTTAAATTTAAAATAATTTTTTTAGGTTATTTAATTAATTTTATAAACCCTTAATGATTCCTCCAAAATATATATTAAATTTTTAATGTTTTAATATCAATTCATTGTACACATGACTGACTTCCACATCAACAAGGGTATTATTCTAATGATCTCGGTTCTTAAACATTTAAAATAATGAAAACACTCCAATTGGTAAAAAATGGTAAAAACAAGGTAAGGTTGGTGATTTTAATTACATTATCATATAGAGTCCAGACTATAAGTTTAGAAATTAAAGAATAATTCTCCAATTTTTTAATATGAACCCACCCAACCTCCCTTTACTCTTCACTCAAAACTATTGTATCATGACATTAATCTTCCATTACCTCTTTAAAGACCTCCAAATGTTCCCCAAGATCTCAAGAGGAACTTCCTATGATTTTAAAATCACTCACACATGGTAGGGGATCATCTTAATCCCATCTTTATTCAAGCACATTCTTTGTATTATGCCCTTTATTTTCCAATTGTTCATGTCATGTTATGTTCTTACATACCACTATTACTATAAACACTATTTATAGGTGATGAGATACCACTTTAAATCTCATTGATAACTCCCTTGAAACTTTAATTACCATTGTTAAGCTGCTGAAATTATCTAGTGTTTTTCCATTCCAACATTTGTGTTAGGAATATTCATCCTTATTTCCACTAAATGGCATTAAACTAGATGCACATATCATTCATTGACTTGGTACATCCATATATGTATCCCACACTCCTTAATCTTGGGATTAAATGCAATGAAATTTCATCCTATGTAGAATGATCTATATAGAAAACTAATGCATGTACATGATAAGAAAGTGATGGTGAGATAAGAATTTTATAGACCTACATTACATTGGGTAATTTTTTAATGTAATGAGATACCACGTATAATTTTTGAGAGGTTATCCTAAGCATATTGTGTTATTTTTTCATGGTTTTTAGCCTTGAATTATGTTTATGATGTCATGTTTTTTGTTTTTTCCACATTCTTATCGTATCTTTATGCTATCATGATATATCATACCTCATTCTTTAATAACATGATTCATATCCATATTATACTACCTTGATATTCCTATTGGATCATATGTGCTGATTTGTCTTATTTTATGCCATTTTTAATCCCTTAATAGTCTATATATCTCACATTTCCTGTATATTTACCTATATTATCTCATGAATTTTTAGAATAATGATGGAATTTTAGGATCAATATAAGAACAATTCAATAATTTTATTTTATTCCTATTTAAATTTTTTATGATATGTACCTAATTTCATAAATATATTGGGATTCATGATCTTATGGTTCATAAAAATTGTCCTTTTATATAATAAATCATGAAATAAATTGTATTAAATAGATGAGTTTTCATGGTTGGTATAAGAGTAAAGTCTAGTAATTTTTGGTATTAATATTAGAAAACTTTGGTAACACACATAGGGATATGAATAAAAATCAGAAAACATCCCTAAATTTTCATATAGTACAGAGTAAGTGGATTCCAAGAAAATACATCCATGTATAGATTCAAAAGTTTGATTTGGATCTAGAAAATATGCACATAGGGGTAAAAAAACTATAAATTAGTGATTGATATGGACTCGATTGTTACCTACTGCACAACAGTGGGCCTTATTGTACATCGTGTTTGAAACTCCTGATAGATAAGATTTAGAAAGTTTAAAAGCTCATTATAAGCTATTATTAGGGGAACAAAAAATTCACATAATATTTAGTTTTAGTAAGCAGATCATGAAAAACTTAGATCAAAACCTAGAAATGCATAAGTTATAGAATATGTCTTTTATTATTTACCCTTTTAATGCTCATGGTTTCCTGATTATTTGTTTAATATTTTACAACAACTTATCCATAATTTCCCTTATATTCTAGTAAATGGAAATAAATTGGAGAAACCAAGTCAAAAACCAAAGTGAGGTGCAATGTGAAGACTATAAAAATGATATTCTTAACATGATTGGAGATAAAGTAAGATTTAAAATTATTAAACCAAACCATATATGTAAAACCATGATTAAAAACTAGCATATAGTTGAATTTCTAAATCCGAAAAAGAATAGTGGAAGGGTGTCTTAAGGTAGCTCATCTAATAAAGAATATAAATGATTGAAGATTCTATTTTCTACATTCCGAAAATGAAGAAATAGATAATAAGGTAAATGAAACAAAATAAATCTAAGTTTTTTTATGTGTGAAAAAGTAGGAAATGAAGTAGCCAATTTCCCTAAAAAATAAATATTTTTGTTAACATAATTGATGGAAATAAATTTCAATTTAAGGTTCTATAAATTTTCTATGTCAAAAATTTGCAGAAGTTGGGTATTATCCATGCCAATTTTCTATTATAAGGGTTGAAAATCATGATTAGAAAAAACAATCTCCAAGACCAAGGGATCAAGGAAAGTACTATGGTGAGATGGATCAGGATGAATATAGTACACAAAACCACTACTCTATAATTGTTTTTTCTTATTGTATTCCAATTTATTTTATATTACCATATATTTTATATTTTTAAGAGTATCCAATCCCCACCGAAAATAATTTTCTATCATTGGGGAAAAAATATATGACTATTATATCACAAGTTTTAGTTTGTGGGAATCATCTTGAAAATATTATCATTCTCCATTTATTGGAATTTAATTCAATTCTACTCATGGAATGGATTTCCTTCTATATAGGAAACAGTAACTTCTAAGGTAATGATATCACCCTTTGTGTTGTGAATCTTCCTCTGATCCTATACACGTGTAAATAAGAGTATGAAACTACTTTGGTGTCATAATATCATTAATTGATATTATTTCATTATAAGATTTTTTATTGAGATTAAATTATTAAAACTAAGGAAAAATAATATTGGATTCCATTACCATTATAAGAGAATATTTTGATAAGTTTCCCTAATAATAACCTAGTATCCCTCTTAAATGGGTGGGTGAGTTCTTAATAAAATTTATACCTGGACCAAGTAATATTCATTATAACACCCTGATATTTTTTGAAATAGTTTGTTTTTAAAATAAATTTAATCTCATAAATGTTTTTCAAAACATGTAACACTGAGTTTATCTTGCATCACATGAATTCTATGTTTATCTTGTGTTTCACACAACACCAAGTTTAAACAAAATGATATAATAATATTAAAAGAGTATTATTTAATATGATAGACATCACCTAGTTTTTGTAATGGAAAATTTTAATTGGATTAACTAAATTACTAAAATATGTGGTTTACAAATTTCTATAAATTCAATTCATTGATGACAAATTATTTAGAAATGAAAATAAAAAAAATTGTAAATAAAGAAAATATTTTTCTGAAAAACTATTTTCATGAAAAAAACATGTTTTACATCAATAAAATAAAAAAACCATTTTTTGAAAAATTTAAATTAAATTGATATATTATATTTTTAAGAAAGAATTTAACATTCATGTTATCTGTTTTATATACAAAATATAGGAATAAATCCAATATTACCCATAAAATTTTATTTTTCTAAAAAGCATATTTCTATAATTTTTTATGTTATTTTAAAATTAATTTTTTCCAATATTATAAAATTTATTTGGAAAAATAATATTAAATTTTTAAATCATCATGTAAAAATTATCTTAGAGTTAAGCTTTTATAATTTTCTGAAAAGATAAATTTTTTGGTGAATAGTGAAAAATATTAGATTTTATTAAGAATTGTGATATATTTCAAAAACTTTAAACACATAAAACATTTTTTAATATGGTTTTAAAATTAAAATTATATATATTATATATCTATCAATATGATTTATTTTATTTTAATCAATTTTATATTGAATTTCGATATTAAAACTTTTTAATCTTTTGAACATTTTCTCTTTGGAAACTCGCTTTCTCGTCACATCTGTGGGATTAATTTTAAATTAATATTTTTAAATTATGTGAATGTTATTTTTAAAAATGAATTTCATATTTTTTTAATAATAATTATTTATATTATATAATAATTTTAACTTTTTACCATAATTAATAGTAATAACAGTAAAAATTAATTACTATGGTTATAGTGACAATTGGTATACTAGGGGTTAAACCAAAAAGATAAGGATACAAAAATTACATAAAACATGTCAAAAACTTGTTTTATTGAAATATATATACCATATATCTTCTAAAATTTATAATTTACATTTTTTTATCCTTTTTCATGTGACAAAGGTGGTTACAACTTTTTATTTTCAAAAATTACAAGTGTGCCACTTAGTTCTCTTATAAATGGCCACCACCTATCCTCTACTCTTAAAAATTTAAAAACATATTATCTTGTAAAATACCTACCCAAGTGAACACATAAATTCCCTTATAATATCCTATATTTCTTATTTTGGTCATAATTCTAACCTAGGAAGGATTTTGGGGAAAACCAAAAGAAGTTGTCTGGAAAAGTGGGAACATCCCTAACTAAGAATTTTATTTCATTTATTTATCTACCACATTTAATTATTATTAAACTATTATTATATATTAAACCCAATATATTCCATTTAATTTTATGTTTTTATTTTATTTTAATGATCTTTAACCATCTCCTCTTCTATAAAATGTGTTTTGAAATAATTGATCATGTGTACATCGGACTTCCACCTCATAAAAAGATGTTACTCAATTTCCATCACCAAGTCTCATGGATTAATATAATGATTTATATAATATTTATATATAATTTTATAATATTATTATACCTATTAAACTATAATACCACTTTTAACATCTTACTTACAAATATGGTGGAAAACAATAACGTCGCTCTTGTATACGTGGGGATAACGTCTCACGAACAAATATGATGTGTTTTTAATTTTTTTTTTACTTGGATGGTAAAAATAATAGATTAAGTTAATATATAAACTATTGGAAAAATATTTATACATATGTTATTATGATATCACATATACATTCTTACATTCTATTCCATGAGAATATGATAACATCACTCGTGTTTACTACAGATTACCACCTCGCAAAGCAATGTGATTCTTTCTTCACATATGCTTTACATGGTAGGAAATAATGATAGTTTTAAATAAAATTATTTTATATATACATATATATGAAATAAAAATTACTCTAAAATGGTAATATATTTTTTAAATTTATTTATTTCAATCCTCAAAAAAATGGAAAAATTGTCCTTACATACGTATAGATTACCCTCTCCATCAGTGGTGTATTTCATTTTCAATCTCTAAATTTCATGGATTAATATAGATACACATATACTTAATATATATATATATATATATTATAATTTTTAAAATTCTTGATATTATTTAACCATGATGAAAGTAATAGGACTGAAAATAACAAATTAAAACATACACAAAAAACAAAGCAGTTATTACCTAAAACTTGATTTTAACAAGGAATTGTTGATAAATGGGTAATAAAAGGACATAATTGAATAATATATGGTATGATACATATTATAATTATTATATAATATATTTAAAATAAACTTATATTTATTATACATGAGGTTTGAACTTTTATGAAGGTAGTCAGTACTTAAGGTAAGGGATTTATATCTCACTTTTTACTTCTATGAGACACCTGTAATATTCACCACCTATTTATTTTATGTGGTGTATACTGTAACCATGGATGTAATTTATGATTGTTATCTATAAATTATGTGTATTTATATATCCATTTTAGTAACACTATTTCATTGGGTTTCTGGTTCAAATGTAACCAAATCGAAAGGGGTTTTGTCTCAATGTTCCTTCTATGAGACATATATTATGTTATGCACCTATGTTCTTATATGAGGGGTATATAAAGCCTATTTTACATATAATATAAACATATTATTATTATGATATTATAATTTTCATTTAATTTTACACTTTCAAGGGTTATTTTACTAAAAGATGCCAAAGTGGTAAGTGTTTTATGTTTCAGTCTCATCATTTATCAGGACTGCTCGTGATTATGATTACAATGATGAAATATTAAAATATATATCTAAAGAAAATAATTAATTTTATCCTCATAAAGTTATTTTATTATAATACATTTTTCTTTTCATTTTCCTCTCCTTTTGTACTCAATAGTTCAAAATATATTTTTTAAGAAAAAACATCTTTATTTGTCTCTTCAATTGAAAAGAGTTTTTGCATCTAAAAGAATGATTTCTAAAAAATCCAAAATAAAATTTAACATTATTGAAAATATTTATTAAATTCATTTTTACCCATGTTTTAGTTATTATAAAAATAAATTAAAGTAATCTTCATGTCATTTTCCAAACAGTGCTTGTTTTTCTTTTACCATAAATGTGAAAATAATATTTATTTTAACATGTATAACATGAATTGAATTTTCCCCTATCATAAACATTATTCTCTTTGGATATTACTTTATAATTTTACAAGGTTATTTTAAAATAATACTATTTTGATAAAAAAAATTATGTTTTAAAATGTATTTTTCAAATAGGAAACGGTATTTTCCTCAATAAGAGTCTTTAATGAATTTTAAGATTCCTTTATATGTTTTAAAAGTTATTTTAAAAGAAATTTATTTCAAAAATATTTTTTTAATTTTATGTTATACAAATTTATTTCAAGGAAAAGTTATTTCCCTTAATAAACGCTCCAAGAGATCTTTTAAAATAATTTTCCATCTAATATGACATCATTTAATGTAACTTATGTTTTATTATGGATATGATCTAAATATACCATTCTTATTCTTTCTCTGGATGTTTTATGTTGATGATTTTTTTTTTAAAACCATTTGTCTTCCTTGGGTTATGCCGTGATAAAATGACTTTGAAAATGACAAATTGCCCAAGGGTTAGCTTTGATGAAATTTTGACATAATTATGAAACCTATTTCTTTTTTACAAATTATGTTGGGAGAAAAAATTTATGAAACCCATTTCATTTCATGCCTCTAATATGAGGAATGTTTTATGATCTTATGGAACTCATATCTATAATTTTTATTATATGATAGTTGTTTTTTATATAACCAAAGATGATGGGATCATTATAAACTAATGAATGGTGGGACCTATATATACATTCATTTCATTGGGGAAATATTGATAACTTATGGGATGAAAAACTAGAATTGGGAGTGAACCCAATTCAGTAATGGAATCTATCCACCATGATAGTCTTGGGAGTGAATCATAACTAATATGATGGTTTAGGGACTGAAACCATTCCACTATGATAGTCAAGATAGTGAACATTCACTGCTATAATGGTTTGGATAGTGAACCCATTCCACTATGATATTTTTGGAAAGGATAATTTACTACTAAGTAAATTATTTTCTATTCTTATGGGTATGAAAAAATAACAAGTTCTTTGTTAATTTAATTCCCTCACGTCTCTTATTCTTTGGTTTTATTATTATTCAAGTCTTATAAACTGACAATATTAATGCCATGGTTCAATATTTTGATATTTGATATGTAGGGAATGGTATTCATATTTTATTTTCATGTTGTCAATTCTTATGCTCACATTATTTTTGTGTATATTCAGTAATTTAACCTTACTAAGCATCATAACACACCCTTTCTTATGTTTCCTTTCACTAGGTTATCAATAACTATTTTAAGTGGAGTGTTTATATAAAAAATACTTAATAGGAATATTATTGTGGGAAACATTGAATATCCTTCACTAAATAAGAATATTATGTACCTATACTCCGAAAACTGTAAAATATTACGATCATTAAGCATGTTTCTGTGTAATTTAATGAATATTCATCTGAAATATGTAATATCTATATATAAAAATGTTTGGGACACTAAAATTTGTATCAAAGGAAATGTTTAGTTGAGTTCTGAAAACTAGGATAAGAAAACTTTAATGAAATACCTAGGGATATATCTTTTGATATATCTAGGTATATGTGTAAGTATAAGTATAAATATGACTCAAAGTATAGGAAAATATTCTAGAATTTTGGTAATGGATAGAGTTAGTATAATCTAAGTAATTACGTCCATGTATTGAAACTACATGTGGATGAGGCTCTAGCATAGAGGTTCCATAGGGTAATAACTCTAAAAAGGGTGCATTGATCTTGACTCAATCATCACCTAGTGTATAACAACAAGCCTTATTTCTCACTCGTTTTGATACTCTTGGGGGACATGATTTTTAAATTCATGATCTCTTTATGAACAATCATAAATGATTTAAATAATGACCATGAATCACCTTGTTCAAGCCTAATGTGTCATATATTGAAAATAATGTGTCATTATTTAAACATCTTATAAGTAATTCTTCATTATTATGTGGTTCCCCACTATGATTTTTTCTTTCTCACACTATAATTTTTTAGTTTTAGTCAGTGGAGGGGACCAAAAGGAACTTGATCAAAGTTGAATGTGATAGAAAATGCTTTGATGAGCAAAAAAATGGGATGATAACTACAGTGAAGGATATTTTCACTGTTCTTAATTAGTAACCATGACATATTATTATCATTGTTCACCTTAAACTACTCTCACAGTCACCAAAGAAGTTAATTATATAATTTTTTGTGATTTTGGTTGGTGGACACCATAGAGTAAGGAAGATAAATTTTTATATATGTCAAGAATGTGGGAATAAGCACTCTAGGGAATGTATCAAAGGGATGAGAAGATGTTTTGAGTGTGTAAAATGACACAAAGGAAGTAATTTAATAGGAAAAATAAAAATTTCAGTTAATGCAATGGATGAGAATAATGGTCTCCCTAAGATACCATCAGTAGATGAATATTTTAAATAAATAAATTTTGAGAATTATTTAAATTGATTTCTAAAGAGAAAGAAAATTAATATAACTATAATGGTTGTATGAGTAATGGTTATATTTTCTATGATAAAGAGGCTATAAATGAAATATTAAAGGAAATAAGTTTTAATGAATAAGAAGATGAATCATGGTCAATGATGTATGAATAAAGTTGTTTTATTGATGTTTTTATGTTCTTGTATTCAAAGAATTATATTTCTATTATTGGTATTTTTCTTATTAGAATCATGTAACATGAATGGATTATTACATGTTAGTTTTTTATAGAGGAGTTTTGAGAATATGATTAATAGTAGTGATGGCCCAGAAAATTTATTTAATGAAAAGATAGTATTTTGATTAAGTGAATATATCCCTTCATACGTTCCTGATGTTATGGAAATGGTATCTAATTTTGATAAATAGATTATGGATATGAATAAAGTAAATTGGATACTATTTATGACCTTAGAACTTACTAATGATTTGAGGAAAAACTGGTTTATGTTTTATTTGATAGAGTTTTCATCATAATTTTATGTGTCGACTATATTTAGTAACCTATGGTTTTATTTATGGAATGAGGAAGTTTTTATGTTTTAATTGCAGTTTTATGGAAAGAATTGTTGACACTATGATTTAGGAAAATATATGACCAATGTGTTCACATTTTTGTTATGTGGCCATTATGTGCAACTTTTTTGTGTTTTTGGGATTAATGTTAAAATTGTTTTTGGGAAATTTAGTATCCTATGCCATTAATTTTTAATTTTTTACAATTCATAAGGTTAACAATTTATGTAATGGGTTAATTTGAACTTTTGATGAGGTTTTAGAGATTAATATAGTACTTCACCATATTAATATTTATTTATATCTGATAACTTGTGATAACAAATTTTTTATGATCATAACTAGAGAAAAAATGACATACATATCATTTGATTATGGATCTTGTAATTTATTAGTGCTTTAGGAATAACATATTCATATTCATTTCTTGGAGTAAGATAAAAACTCTAAATTGATCAAGGAAAAACCAAAAAATGAGATAGTGCTCATAATATTGAATGAAAACAAGTAATTATATCTTCTCTTGAAAATTATTCAACTTAAGGAATATAATATAAAATTATAAATTTATCATATTACCATCATTTATGATGATATCAAGGAACTTTTTCAGACCACTTTGGTTTATGGATTTTTTGTTGTTGATTTTCACATGATCAAACACTTTATTGTGACCAATGATATCTCCCACTCTCCATCATTATTTGGTCATTACACATTTCTTAAATGTAAAAATATTCACTCCCCACATATTTTATCCTATTTAAAAACCCAATATGTGTTATTCTAGACGACCTTCACACATCACTTTATCTCTTTTTAGTAGGATTATTTATTAATATTATTTATGATGTGGGTTTCAAGCAATGGTATTTTCAAATTTTAAACCATTTTTTACCGAGCATAAGTTCAAATTTCAAGGCTACAACTTATTTAAGGGGGTATAATGTTACAAACCAATATTTTTTAAACATTTTTTTTCAAAAAAAATCATCCTTTCGATACTTTCTATTACACACAATAATGAGTTTACCTTTTATCACATGAAAAACTATGTTTATATTGTATGAAAAGAAACACTGAGTTTAAATGAAATGTGACATGCTATTAAAATAATATTATTTAGTATGATAGTTATCCTCTACATATTGTAATAGAGGATATGAATAGTATTAACTAAATTATGAAAATATATTGTATACATGTGAATATAAAATGAATTATTTGGTCACCAATTAAATACAAATGAAAAAAAAATATTTGAAAATAACAGAAATCTTTTTCTAAAAAACATTTAGGAAAAAAATGTGTTTTATCTCAAAAACATAACAAACCACTTGCAGTGAAATATTTTAATAAAATTTATATATTATATATTCCATAAATGTTTTAACATTTATCTTATGTTCTTTTTATGCAATAGATAATAATAAATCTAATTTTACATTTTTAAATATATTTTTCTAAAAATTAGTTTTGTTTCCTTTTGAAGACTTATTATAAAAATAATTTTTTCCACTTTTAGAAAATTTATCTTAAAAAATAAAATTTTAAATAATAATTTCTATGTTATCTTGTAGTTAATTTTTTAGAATTTTCTCTAAAAGATAATTTTTTTGTAAATAGTGAAAATACTAGTTTTTATTAACAATTGTCATTTATTTCAAAATATTTAAACACATAAAACATTTTTTAACATGGTTTTAAAAAAGATAAATTATCTCCACTATATATATATATTATTTAAATTTAATCCATTTTAATCAATTTTATATTTTTTTTTATTAAAAACCTTTTAAAATTTTAAACACTTTATCTCTTTGGAAAACTGCATTCTAATCACGTATGGGAGATTCATTTTAAATTCAATTGTACCACTTTTTTAAATGGAATTTTCAAAATGGATTCCATATTTTTAACTATAATAATTCATATTATCAAATAAGCTCAAATAATTTTTTTAGTATAATAAATCATAATAATAGTAAAAATTAATTATCACGATTAAGGTAAAACAATGTTTACCATGGAGTAAATTAAAAATGTAAGGGTTTCAAATGGAACAAAACCTATCCAACACCCAATGGATGAAAATATTTATACCTTATCACTTTAATGTTCAAGAATTACCCATTTTTTATCCTTTTGGAATGTAAACAATGTTGGTATGATTTTTATTTTCAAAAATTGCAAGTGTGCCACTCAACTCACTTGTAAAAGGCCACCCACTCTCATATCCTCTTAACACAGTAAAACAACATTAAATAATACAATATATACCAAAATCACTTCATTTATTACCTAATATCATCCTATAATCTTTATTTTTTCATCAATCCCACCTAGGATGGATTTTGGTGCAAATCAAAAGAAGTTTTTTTAAAAAAGAGGTAGCATCCCTAACCAGGCATTCTATTTTATTTCTTTCTACACCTTATTTAATTCTTATTAAAACATGATGACATAATAAAATCAGTGTAATACATATATTTTTATCTTTTATTCTAATTTAATGACCTATAACAATCTCCACATCCATCAAATGGGATATTGAATCATCGCTCATGTGTACGGTGGACTACCACCTCATGAACTAACGTTTTCCATTTTCCATCACCTACTCTCATGGATGGATATAATTTCTATAAATAATATTTATAATATTATTATACCTACTAAATTATAATACCACTTCAACCTTCTTACCTCAAAACTTGTTCGAAGACAATAATGTTGCTTGTGTGTATGGAGGACCACCACCACACGAACCAATGTGATGTGTTTTTAATTTCTATTTTGCATATATAATAATAAGGAAAGATTAAATAATTATATATTATATTGATAAAAAAAATTATACTAATTTAATTATGATGTCACATACAACTTCTTACCGTCCATTCTGTGGGAATATGATGACGTTGCTCGTGGACTATCACTTCGTGATGTGATATGATTCGTTCTTCACATATACTTTCTATTGAATGTAATAAGGATATTTTTAATTTAAAATAATATATATATATATATACACCATAAAAATTATTCCTAAATTTCGAATATTTTATTTACCTTTCTTTTAGTTCATCGAGAAAATGGAGACAGTGTTCATGCATGTGTATAGCCTACTATCCCCATAAATGGTGTATTTCATTTTCTATCTATAGTATTTTTTGGAATAGTATAAATACATATACACTTAATATATATTATATTTATATAAATTTAACATTTTTTATGCGATGGAACCATGATAAATGTAATAGGACTGAAAAAAAAATAAAAACTTACATGAAAAACATAGCAATTAGTTAACAAAACATGTTTTTAATAAATAATTGTTGATTAATGGGTAATAAAATGTCATAATAAAGTCATATATGGTGTGATAAATACTATTATGGTTATTTAATAAGTTAATAATAAACATAAATTTATTATAAAGTATATTCTAATGTGTATGAATTAATCAGAGACTATGGTAAGGGATTTTCATCTCCCATTTTAGTCATGTGAGACACATGCCATATTCACCAACACTTTTTTTATGTTGTATATATACTACCCATGATATAATTTTATTATTATTTAACTACAAATTATGGGCATTTACTTATCTATTTGATTATATGTCTTTCATGAGGTTTATGTTTCAAAAGTTACCATAGTGGTAAGAGAATTCGGTCTGAATTTTCTTTTTTTGATATAGGTAATATATTATTCACCAAAAATATTTTATGAGAAATGTATACAGACCATTTGACATGTAATATCATGAATTAATTTATTTCCATGAAACTATAAGTTCCATTTAATGTTATTCTTTAATGGGGCTTATGATCCAAAGTTACCAAAGTGGTAAGGGTTTTACGTTTTAATATCATCATTTATCGGCAATGCCCATGATTATGCATCGAATTATAAAATATTATGATCAATATCTCAATAAAATAATAACATTTATTATATGTTGGTTGTTTCATGTTTATTAAAATTCTCCCCTTATTTACCTCTATTTATTTATTAAATAATTTAAAAAAAATTACGAAAAAATGACTTTTTTTCTCCTAAAGGTCGAAAAAAAAAATTTCCAAAACCTTGTTTTCTATGAATGTTTTAAAAATAATTATTATAATTATTAAAAAATTTATTTAAGTCATTTTTACCCATAATTCACTTTTTTAACAAAATTAAATGAATCTTCAGGAAATTTTCCAAATAGTCTAGTTGTGGATTTTACTGAAAATGTGAAATGAAAATTTGTTTTGACATGTAAGGAATATATAAAAACTCCAATTTTTCTAGCCATTATTTGATTTTAATATTACATTATAATTTTTCAAGAATATTTTTAAAAAACCCATTTTTGAAAATGTTTCCTGTTTTAAAAAAGTAAAATCAAAAAGGATATTTTTTAAAAAAAACAAAATTGTTTTTAAATCATTTTCTATATGTTTTTAATGTTATTTTCAAAGAGAATGATTTCCAAAAATATTTTTTGAGTTTTAACTTTTTAAAATTTATTTTCTAACAAAAGTTATTTTCCTCAATAAATGTTCCAAGTTATATTTCAAATTAATTTTACATCTAATATGACATCCTTTGATGTTACTTATTCTTTATTGTGGATATGATCCAAGGCTACCATTATTATTCTTTATCTAGATGGTTTATGATTATCATAAAAATATTTTTGTAGAAACCATTTCGCTTCCATGGGTTATAGCATGATGAAATTATTGTAAAACCTACATCATTTACATGGACTAAGATTTTATGAAAGATGAAATGATTATGAAACCTGATTCTTTTATAAAGGTTATGATATGATGAAATGAATATGAAACCCATTTATTTTATTGAAATATAATATGATTAATGTTTTATGATCTTTTTTAGGAAATAAGTATTATTTTAATTATTTGATGGTGGTTACATTATAACCAATTATGGTGATAAAATTATAATAAAATATGGGTGGGACCTATATCTACCTCTAATGCACTAGGTAAATATTGATATCTCGTGATACTAATAGAATTGGAATTGGGAGTGAACTCGGTTAAGTATGTAACTCTGCCCATTCGAATATCCATGGGAGTGAATCTTTAACACTATCAAGGTTTACGGATTGAACCCATTCCACTATGATAGTCTTTGGAATAAACCTTGAATATTATGATAGTTTCTGGAATAAAATCATTCAAAATTAGCCTTGATGAATATGGAAATCATTTTTTATACTTATATTTATGCCAAAATTCCTTTCCTTTTTTCAATGATATTCTCTCATGAATCAAATTATTTAATTTTATTTTGATTCATGTTTTATGAGCAGCCAATAATTATTCCATGAATCAGCATTTTTATCTTTTACATATATGGTATGGTTTTCATATTTTATACTCATGTTCTCATACACTTATGTTCATGTTATATTTATGTATTATCCATTGTTTACCATTATTGGCCATCATATCTCACCAATTCTTATGTTTCCTTTACCTACTTTATAAATAAATGTTTCATGTATAGTACGTCAATGAAGAGTACTAAATGGGAAGATCTTTGTTGGAAACATTTAAGATCCTTCACTAAACAAGAAGATTGTCTACCTAGTCTCAAAATGAACTAAACCATTATAATCCTTATGTGTGTTTTTGTGTAATGTAATGAATATTGATCTAAAAGATGTAATATCTTTATTTGAAAATTTTGGATTGATAAATTCCAATGGAATTTTATCACCAATAATAGGATATCTATATATCCTTCAAAAAGTGATGAAATTTAAGGATATCCAAGAGAAAGATCTATAACAAAATTCTAAGTTTTCTTGGATTAGCGGGGTATTATTTTCAACTTTGGAGAAACGTTTCAGGATTTTTAAGCCCAATTACCATTCCAAATCAAAAATTAGAAATATTTTTCTCAACATACTAATGTGAAGAAATATTTTAATGTTAAAGAAGATCTTAATCGTTTTACATGTTCCCACATTACTCATTAGTGGGGAAGGATTTTTTATCTACATTGATTTATACAAAAATGGATTGGATTTGGTACTCATGAATGTTAAAAAATTGATATCCTATTCCTCTCACCAATTAAATATCCATGAAAAAAACCCTAATTGATGATCTTTAATTGGAATTATTAATCTTCATGTTGAATTTTTAGAGACATTTTCTATATGGGGAGAGGTGTGATACATATATAGATCATAAAAGTCCCAAGAATATATTCACACAAAAGGACATCAATTTAGACTGATGAAGGTGGATAAATATGATCAAGGATTATTTTTTTCAATACCTTACCATATTTGTAATTAAAACATAGTGAAATATAATCTTATTATAAAGGATCATGTAACCTTATCCCTGGTAACAAAGCAAGGGATAAAATCTTTATGGACATGAAAAGGATGGAATTGAAAATGATTAAAGGATCCCCAAAATACCTTGATCAAATAATTTTTCAACTATATATTATTTAGAGGATCAATGATGTATATAAAGATGATGAGTTTCTATAGAAGATGGTAGTGAATATTCTAAAGTTTAACGTTGTTGAAGATTGAATTATAAGGTATGGAACCCAGATTTGTGTCCCATCAAAACTAGAACTGACGAGGGAACATCTGGATGATGGACATAGCTCATCCTTATCTATTCATCTTGGAATCACTAATATGTATAGATATTAAAAAGATAAGTACTTGTGTGATAACATGAAGAATTATATTATAGATTTTGTATCTCGGTTATAGGAATACCAAAAATTCAATGTGGAAGGATATAAGTCTAAGGTTATAATGAAACCATTTTCCATACCTGTATAGAAATGTTAAAAATTAACCATGGATTCTATCATTAGAATCCCTAGGACACCTAAATGAAATAAAAAAAATTGGAGAGTAGTCAATATATTTACAACGTCGTCACATTCAATTATTATCAAAGAATATTTCACTCTAGAACGACACACCAAGATATATATAAGGTAATTGGTAATACTTCATGGAGTTACACTCACTATTTTATATTATCAACATCTAAGGTTTTCCTCAAGTTTTTAGAGAGGCCTTCCACCAGAAATGGATATCAAAATACGATTAAACATTTATTATCACTCTCATATATATTTTAAATCTGAAAGTTCCATTCAAAAAAATTAAAATTATATAAAATCATCTTCAATGAATTAACAAGAATGTTGAAACCATAACCTTCCCCAAGTGGAGTTATCATAAAAACTCCTTTCTAGAATTAAAAGGGAACCTTATAAGGCCCTTTATGGGAAGAGTTGTAAGACTCTAACATGATAGGATGATGTTGGATAGTGGAAACCTATATAACATGGTATTTTCTAAAAAATGAGAGAAAAGGTTTATATTAGTCTGTGTCATATGAAATCTTTACAAAGTCCATTGAAAATCTATGTAGAAAATCATGAATAGAACCTAGATTTTGAGGTCAGTGATAAATTTCTCCATTATATATCGTCTTGGATAAAATTTATGTGGTCTGAAAAGGAGAAAAACCTTATTACTAGAGACATTGTCCCCCATTATATAAAAAATTTTAGGGAGAAATTTCAGAAGTGGGGAAGAATGTAACAACCAAAACTTTTATAAATTAAATTACAATTTTAAATTAAAAAATAAATTACTAAGTATTGTAGTTGTGAAAAACACATCCACTAATTTGGTTATTTTGGAATTTTATTCCCTATAAGATTTAAAGTAACATTAGAAATCAAAAACCACTAAAAATATATCTATTTAATGGTGATTGTATGTATAATATATATAAAGGGTTGTGATAAATCCTAATTAACAAAGATTAAAGAAGAAATATCCTCAACCTATATGATTGTACCCTATAAATCCCATTTATTAGAGATTGTATGGGAGACAGAATAATTGGTATTTTCCTTTGACTAAGACCAAGATTAGATTCAACATGTAAATAATGAGAAAAAACTATTTATGTGATAAATTCAAACTCATCAATATCATGAATCAAACCATGTTCACTGAACCACTCCATGAAAATCTCACCATCACACAACTTACCCTTAGGTCAATCGCTAATGTAATAAAAGGATATCTATCATAACCCAAACAATATGATTTTTTATATTTTATTTTTGATAAAAAAAATTATTATATATATCCATTTTAATTATTACTTTTTAAAAAGATTACATTGTAGGTTTGATAAGAATTTTATTCTGATATGATGAAAGGAATATTTTATTTCTATGGAAAATATATGCTTCAATCAAGACACTCTTCTTATAAATTCAAAAAAATGAAATAATTTATATATTAATAAAATATTATTATTAAATATAAATGATAATAGAATTTTACAAATTCAAATATAATTTTTATAAAAGTCATTAAACTTTTATTTTCAAAAAAACTAGTATTTTTCAATGAATGGGTATTTTAATTTAAAATTATAAATTATAATATTTAAATAATTTTTTTAGATAAAATAAATTTTTTTTCTAAATCATCATTTAAATATTATTTAATGTTTTTTTTCATATTTTTCAGACACAGTCGAATATTATTGGTCAAAATTAATTATGGTGTAAATATATGGTGTGTACAATTACATCATGATGACACAAAAGTGTTATAATATACGATATAAAAGGTATCCATGACCAAATATATATTTTAACATTAAAATAATGTTTTTAGGTTCTTTTATTAATTTTATAAGCCCTTAAAGAATCCTCCAAAACCTATATTATATTTTTAGGTTTTAAAATCGATTCTTTGTAAACATGATTCACTTCCACATCACCAAGGGTATAATTTAAATGATATTAGTTATTAAAATTCTAAAATAGTAAAAACCACATCAAATTAGAGGAAACTATGGTAAAAACTATGTTAATTTTATTGTTTTTTGATTAATTTCTCATATAGAGTCCAAAACAGATGTTCGGAAATTAATAAATAGTTTGTCACCCTTTTTCTATGTAAACACAGCCAACCTCCCATTACACTTCACTGAAAAAAAAAATTGGAGCACAACATAATCTACTATTACCTCCTTATATACGTCCCAATTTTTCACTTAAAATATGAAGAAGATCATACCAATCTTTGAGAAGAACCTCTCGAGTTAAGGGACCCTCCCTTACTCCTATTTATTCAAACACCTTCTTTGTATTATTCAATTTAATTTATAGTTTTTTATATTGTATTATGTTTTTAAATACCCCTATTACTATCCATACAATATCCATGTGTTGATAGATCCATTTAACTCTCATTAATACCTCCCTTTAATCTTTATATACCCATGTTATGGTACTGAAATTATACTATTATTTTCCATGCCAAGCGTTTTTTTATGAATACTAGTCTCCATTTACACTCTAGGTAATTCACCATGATGTACCTATAATTTATTTATTTTGTAATTATTTGTATGTATCACTTAAACCTTAGTTGTGGGATGAAATGTGATAAAATATAATCCCATGTTGAATGATCTATATAACATCCCACCTTTTTCATAACATAAACTTTTCGCTACATTATACAAAACCGAGGATCTTTAAGGTTTAGGGTCTTAGAAACTAGGAACTTAATACATGACGACATAAAACCTTATTATTAAACACTTTAAAGGATTCTTCATTGTTCATATTATGTTCATTACAGCATCTCTTAACTTGGGAGCATACATAAAAGGAAAGGGTGAGCATAAGGCCCCGTAAGGGAAACAAGAGAAACATTTTACACGTGAACTTGAGATACATAAATAATGTCATGATAAATAACTTTAAGGAATGAGAAAGAGATTATGAGGAATATCATAATAAAAATAATTTTTTTCATAACATGAAGATGTGGATACAACATTTAACTTAGAAAATCATTTCTGTATCACCAAGGTCGATCCCTAAGGTGTCATTAAAAGATTTCCAAGGTTATTCAAAAAAGGTATCGTTAAAATGATCACCTCTAGAGATTAAGTCCTTACCCAATTCATTGGAGCGCTATCGGGGAACACCATTAATTTTTCTTTATTATAATCTGAGCCACATATATCATCATCAATCATTTCATAAATAACCCATATAGCATAAAATAAATGGGTTTCATTTCATATTCATAACATTTTAAAAACTGCATTAAAGACGTGATCTTTATGTCACTTTAAACCCACTGAAAAGGAAAGTGGGTCTCACGTATGTAAATCCAAGAATTTAAAATAGAAAATTTTGATATTTATGTGAATAACCCTGTACAATATAGATTTTTGATTATTCACATAATAAAATAAAACAATTTTAGAAAAAGAGAGAGACATTTTGAGACGAAAATTTGGCAACATAACGTCTATGTTGTAGGGTTTTAAAAAAATTAAAAAGAGAGGGGACATGGTTCACCCACTCATAAATGATCCATAAAATATTAGAGGTACAGAAAATAAAGGTTATAAGAACATGGTAATGAAATTTTAAGGACATACCATTTGAAATGAAAAACTTGAAAGGAATACAAAAATAAGATTTCTCCTATGAAAAATTCAGCATCCTAACGGTGTCACTTAAAACTTCAGAAAATGAATTGATGAGATAAAATAGGGTATCTCATCATACGAATATAAAATAATAGTATTATGGATATAGAGATAATACCCCAACATAATAAAAAGTAACTTTAAAGACTTGACATGAAAATAGGACTTGAAAATGAGAAGGGTGAAAGAATCCCTTACAAATATTTGGCAGCATAATGACGCCACTTAAACATTATTAAAATGAATTTATGAGAGAAAGAGGGGTCTCTCATCATATGAACATGAAAATTACAGAACGATGAATATAAAAGAGCTTCCCCAACATAAGAACATGGAGCTTAAAATAAATGAAATAAAGGAGAATACATGAAAAGAAAGAGAGAGGTATGATCCCTTACCTTGAATAGTAACTTCAAAAGCATGAAGGTTGGGACCTTGGGAGGCTTGAGGGAACCTTGGAAGGACTCCTTGGGAAGTAAGGAGACCAGAACTTCATTGGGGAGGATTTTTAAATGAAATTAATGAGGGAAAGACTTGGTATTTATAGGAGGAGTGAGGGGACAAGGCATTAATGTCCAAGGTATACCTCATTAGTGGTATTGGAAAAACCATGGGCTTCCCCATGGTATTTTCCCATGGTATTGGCCCCATGGGAAACCTCATACCTTATCTTACTATTCATAAGTATACCATAATTATTTCATAATTATTATAACCTTAATGATGTCATTAAACACTCGAAACTCAAAAACTGTAATTTCACTATTCACTGAAAATTCAACTTTCTCAGAAAAATACCAAAATTTCACCCTAACCAAATATCGATGCTCGGATTTCAAAAATGAAATCCATTTTATAAAAATATTTTTCAAAATATTTTTAATTTAATTTTTAAATAAAAACACTATTCACAAAAAAAAATTAATTGTTTCAGAAAAATCCCAAAAATTCACCTTAACCAAATATCGATGCTCGGATTTTAAAAATGAAATCCATTTTATGAAAAAAAAAACTAAATATTTTAATTTTAATTTTTAAACAAAAATACAACATTCACTTGAAAAAAACTAATACTTAACCAATAATTTTTGAAATAGTTATTTGTCTATTTTATGGAATCACATTACTTAATCAAGGTGCACAAATTATATTAATACTTTCCCTAAGTGGGATTACTAATCCATTTAGTCACATTACTATCTCGTTACAAAGCCCCTTATAAGGATTACACAAGGCAGTTATGATCTCGTTACATATCCCCTTATGACACCAGCATAGGACCAAAGAGTAAGGTGTGCTAGGGTGATAGAATCTTGGGGAAGCTCAGCAAACATTGCCCGAGTAGTGATTTCTATCAGCTTGAACTTCTCATGAAGGTGATTTTGTTCCATCTTCAAACGATTAAGTTCATCTTGGGTTTTGTCCAGAGAAAAGACCAAAGGTGATACCTCCTTTTTGATTTCCATCAGATGGGCTTCGATTGGCCCGAGACTACATGGATGGGGCCATTGAATATTATTTCTATATTAATTAATCAAGATCAATTATATTTATAGGCAATAATCACAACTTTTAGTTTCCAACAGTTATATTGACCAATGATCATATAACAGTCGAAACTCAACGGTCTTATTTTAATTATATTCATTTTATTAAATAAAATAGTTTTGTTGAGTATAAAATAAAATAACACACGATGTTAGGAAACAAAATTTATTCAAAATTTTGTGTCATTATAAACTTCCCCCTTAAGAAATTGTGTCATCTCAATTTTAAAATTAGTCTTTGAAATTTTGTTGAAAGTCCCACATCAAAAAAAGAGTCCATAAAACTATTACTTTAAAAGAAATAAAGGGAAGTACAAAGGTCACCCGAGTTAAACCATACTAGGATTCCATGTAAGAAAACATGGATATGGAAGAGAAAAAAAAGGGTCAAATTCTGATGGAGAGTGATAGGAAACAAGATTAGGAGAAAAAATTAACCACAAGAATATTACAAACTTAAGAGGTGTTAAACGATCTTTGATTACCCAGTAGGAAATGTAAACCAACAGCATTTTTTTTACGTTCCTTTTCATAATTTTGAGGAATTCATTTACTACATAGAATAAAAAAATAATGAAATATACTTACCTTCAAGTATAGTTTCTTCCCTTAATAAGTTTCCACTAATACTAATCTTTTCTCCAAAAAATGAGCATTAAAAAGACTTGGTCTCATAAAAAACACAAGAATCATCTTCTAGAGAATCACATAATCCACAAAATAATAACTATATTTTTCTATTGTCATTATTCATCAACTAAAACTAAAATTTTTAGTACGAGATCATATAATCCCCCAAAAGGGTAATCCTTTATAAAAATAAATATGACTATTAATCTCTAAAATTAAACAAAAGTACCCAAAGTTCTAGAAAGACCTTTCAATACACAATCACCCTTAAAATTCTTCAGAATAATCCAAACTAATATTGGAACCCAAAACTCAGAAGGATTTAATCACATAGTCTTCCCCAATAAATTTTAAAATTTATCTCCAAATAACAGTGACTAATACTAAAGTCTCATTGTAAAGTGTAGTTAACCTAATCACATATTCTCTAGGCTAGGTTCATCATTTTCCAGAAATCACCCAAATCACCATATGTCCACAATAAATACATAAATTCTTACAAAAATAATTCAACCATTCCTCCTCAATTTAAATATTGTAGTATTTTATTTCCCTTAGTAATATAGTACTCCAAAATAGAAAACATCGTCCAAAATAAACTTTATCATTTAATCACCAAATCATTTTCCTATCAAAAGGATATATATTTGATAAAACATAAGTTTCCAAAATCAACTTATTCTTGGTCCATAAAAATAGCAGGTGCATTAGTTGGTCTGAAGGGCATAACAAAAAACTCATAATTCTCATATCTTGATTAGAAGGAAGTTTTTGGAATATCATCATTATTCACCCCGAATTGATGATAACAAGAATGAAGATAAATATTAGAGAACAATTGAGTCCCACAAAGTTGGTCAAATAAGTCATCAATCCTTAGAAAAGAGTATTTTTCCTTCATTTTGATCCCGTTAAGTTCTCTATAATCACTGCATAGGTGCATTGATCCATCCTTATTCTTCACAAATAGAACCGATGCTCCCCAAGGTGACAAACTTGTTCGGATAAACCCATTCTCCAAAAGATCTTGGATTTGTTTCTTTAATTCCTCTAGCTCCACATTCTCCATCCTATATAGGGTCTTTGACATCAGATGAGATCTAGGTTTGAGTTCAATGGAGAACTCTACCTCTCTTTTTGGGGGAGGTCCAGGTAACTCCTCAGGAAACACGTCAACGTTTTCCTACACGATGGGGACATTTTCTAAAAGAATAAATCCTTTGTTAGAAACTTATTTCATTTACGAATCTTTTAACTAAAAATGATTTTATTTCTTAAAATGTAATGCTTAGAAAATAACATTTTTCTATAATTCCTTCATAATGATTCAGAAAAATCTTGTGATTAACCAAACATATCTCTTGGGAGTATCGTAAAAAAGAGTACAGCAAGGCCCGTTGTCATGTACCAGTTCCTGTTCGAGTCTATCTCAAAGCGGTGTTTTTAGGTTTTACCCCTATGTATATATATGCTAGAGCCACCTCTACCTACTTGTATCGAGACAGGGATGTATTTTTTTGATAAACCACTAACTCTATACTCACCAAAATATCAAGAAGTTTTCCTATATTTAACCTTTTCAATAGTGTTCTTCCTAAAGTTTTCACAGCCTAACTTCCATATATAACTAAACTATCCTTTTATACCAACTATAACATCCCTCCTTTTTTATTACATAAACTTTTCGCTACATTATACAAAACTAAGGATCTTTAAGGTTTAATGTCTTGGAAACCTGAAACTTAATACATGATGACATAAAACATTATTCTTAAGCACTTGAAATTATTATTCATTGTTAATCATAAGTTCATTATAGAATCTCATAACCTGGGAGTATACATCAAAGGAAAGGGGGATCAGAATACCCAGTAAGGGAAACAAGAGAAACATTTTACATGTGAACTTGAGATACATCAATAAAGTCATGATAAATAACTTTAAGGAATGAGAAAGAGATCATGAGACATATCATAATAAAAATAATTTGTGTCATAACTTGAAGATTTGGATAAAAAATTTAACTTATACAATCATTTCTGTATCACCAAGTTCCATCCCCAATGTGTCATTAAAAAATTACCAAGGTTATTCACCAAGGTATCGTTAAAATGGTCATCTCTAGAGATTAAGTCTTTACCCAATGCATTGGAGCACTATCATGGAGGACCCTTAATTTTTATTTATTATCATTTGATCCACATATATCATCATCAATCATTTCATAAATAACCCATATATCATAAAATAAATGGGTTTAATTTCATAGTCATAACATTTTAAAAACTATTTTAAAGATGTGATCTTTATGTCACTTTAAACCCACGGAAAAGGAAAGTGAGTATTATGTATGTAAATCCCAAAATTTAAAATAGAAAATTTATATATATGTGTGAATACCCATATAGAATAAATATTTTTGAGTTTTAACTTAATAAAATAAAATAATTTTGGAAAAATACAGAGACATTTTGAGACAAAAATTCGGCAGCATAACGGCTATGTTGCAGGGTTTTCAAAAACATTGAAAAGAGAGAGTACATGGGTCACCCACTCATATATGATCCATAAAATAGTATAGGGAAAGAATATAAAGGATATAAGAACATGTAAATGAAATTTTAAGGACATACCAAATGAAATGAAAAACTTGAAAGGAATACAAAAATAAGATTTCTCTTATGAAAAATTCCGCAGCCTAACAGCATCACTTAAAACATAAAAAAATGAATTGATGAGATCAAATAGGGTATCTAATCATATGAAAATAAAATAATAGTATGATGGATATAGAGATAATACCCCAACAAAAAAATGAACTTGAAATACTTGACATGAAAATAGATCATGAAAATGAGAAGGGTAAAAGAATCCCTTATAAAAATCTGTCAGCATAACGGCGCCACTTAAACTTTCTTAAAATTAATTGATGAGAGAAAGAGGGGGTTTATCATCATATGAAAATGAAAATTACAGTAGAATGAATATAAAATAACATCCCAAACATAAGAACATGTTGCTTAAAATAAATGACATAAAGGAGAATACATGAAAAGAAAGAGAGAGGTAGGATCCCTTACCTTGAAGAATAACTTCCAAAGCATGAAGGTTGGGACCTTGGGAGGATTGAGGGAACCTTCTTAGGACTCCTTGTGAGGTAAATAGACCATAACTTCATTGGGGAGGATTTTTAAATGAAATGAATGTGGGAAAGACTTGGTATTTATAGGATAAGTGAGGGGACAAGGCATTAATGGCCAGGGGACACCTCATTGGTGGTATTGGAAAAACCATGGGCTTTCCCATGGTATTTGCCCATGGTATTGGCCACTTTGTACACCTCATACCTTATATTACTATGAATAAGTTGACCAGAATTATTGCATAATTATCACATCCTTAATGATGTCATTAAACACCCGAAACTCAAAAATTGTAATTTCACTACTCCCCGAAAATTCATCTTTCTCAGAAAAATCCCAAAATTTCACCTTAACCAAATATTGATGTTATAATTTCAAAAATGAACTCCATTTTATGAAAATAATTTTCTAAATATTTTTAATTTAATTTTTAAATAAAAACAATATTCACTGAAAATTCAACTGTTTCAGAAAAATCCCAAAAAATCACCTTAAGAAAATATCGATGCTCTGATTTCAAAAATGAAATCCATCTAATGAAAATAATTTTCTAAATATTTTTAATTTAATTTTTTTAAAAAGACTATTCACCCGAAAAAAACTAATACTTAACCAATAATTTTTGAAACAGTTATTTGCCTATTTTAGTGAATCACGTTACTTAATCAAGGTGCCTAAATTATATTAATACTTTTTTAAGTGATATTACTAATCCATTATCTCACATCACTAATCCTAATCTTAAAATCACTATTTGTAATTTACTATTCACAAAAAAAAATTGACCTTATTAGATTCTAAATTTCATACTAAAAACATTTCCAGAAGACCATTTTTTTAAAATCATTACACATCATTAATTATTTAAGGTTTACATAAAAAATTTAAAATATCGCCTTTTTCCAAAATTCAACAATAATATGCATACTATATTTATCCGGAAATTTGAAAATTTACAAACTTCACCATAAGAATAAATCACAATTTTTATTTAAGTCAAAGTATTACACAAGGTAGTTACGGTTCTGTTACATAGCCCCTTATAACACTAGCAGAGGACCTAAGAATAAGGTGTGATAGGGTGATAGCATCTTGGGGCGGCTCGGCCAACATTGCTCGAGTAGTGATTTCTATCAGCTTGAACTTCTTGCGAAGGAGATTTCGTTCCAGCTTCACACGATGAAGTACATCTTGTGTTTGGTCCGGAGCAAAGTCCAAAGGTGCTACATCCTTCCCGAGTTCCGTCAGATGGGCTTCGATGTGCCTGAGACTACTTGATGGGTCCATTAAATCTTATTTCTTTATTAATTAATCAAGATCACTTATATATATATACAATAATCACAACGTTTAGTTTCCAAAAGTCATATTGACCGATGGTCATATAACAGTCAAAACCCAATAGTCTTATTTTAATTATACTCATTTTATTAAATGAAATAGTTTCTTTGAGTATAAAATAAAATAACACACAAAGTTAGGAAAGAAAATTTATTCCAAATTTCGGGTCATTACAATCTATATGAGACACACAAAAATGTACATGATATGAATGTGATGGGTGGGCCCAAAATTATATTTCCCTTCAATGCATTAGGTAATGTTTTAATCTCATGATATTCCATATATGGTACATAATAGGTTATCATAATCACACTATATTATGTTTTTCTTGGATTTTAACCTTTAATTATGTTTATGGTGGCATGTTTTAGGCTTTTTCCATGTTCCCATATTTCCATTATACTATCATGTTATATTAGGAATCATTATTAAAAAATATGATTCTCCCATCTCTTATGTTAACTTGATATACCTCTTGGATCACATTTCCATAATTATATTTTTTTTAATCTTTTTGTATTCCTTTACTCTGATTTATAATATAGCCCTTTCTTTTATACATCAATAGGATATCCCTTGCAGTTTTAGAAGAATGATGGAATTTTGTGAGCTAGTTAGTGAGGTTTTCAATAATTTCATTATATTCATGTTTCAGGTTTTTTATTATATGTACTTAATTTACTTAAGAACACTAGGATTTAAAATCATATATGTTTTATTAAGTGTTATTTTATATAATAAATCATGAAATAAAGTGTATTAAATACTTGGGTAATCATAAGATTCATAAACATAACAACATTTGAGTAAAATAATGATACACATTTTTTTATTTTAATATACTTATGGAATATTTATAGGATAGATGGAAATAAAGAAACATGAATGAAATCAGTTTAATATGATTACCTCATTTTTCTCATTCTTCTTTGAATCTCTCTATAGTCCTTCAGGATATGGAATTTTGGTCAAAAAAATAAACTCTATGTCATGAATAATGTATTTGGGAAGTTATTTTTTTAGATAATTTTCAATATAAAGTTATCATAGTGGGTGGAGAAGTGAAAGGGTGAGTTAATCCTTTTATAGGTGAGAGGAGTGGAACCTTTATAAATAATCCTAATAATAAAATTATATAAATTTCTTTCTCAAGGTTAAGTGGCACCAAGGGGACATAAATTAGAATATAGGATAGGATAGGTCCAAATAAAATCATCTATCCAATTTATATATTGGATTTTGTGATATATGTGACCTTATTACATATTTTTAACACTACTTAACCCATTTAACCATTACCATGTTAACTAAGTTTTCTATGGTGACTTATGAACATAGATGAAATGGGCCTTATTAACTAATTCATATTTTAGTATTCAAAATATTAAAACCATTTTACAATATTCAATCTCAAAAGGTTGAAAAAAATAATTTCAATATAAAAACACAAAATGTAATAAAATGGTTTTTTTTAAAATAATGTTTATTTTAGCATGAGAATTAATTTTCACTTAAATAATGTATAATATTAATTTACATAAATTTTATTGGATAATGGATAAAAATATTCTAGTTATGTGGCTTTAAAACCAAAATAAAACTTAATTAAACCCTATTCCATCTTAATTAAATAAAAAAACAAAATTTGTTTTCATTAGAAGAAAAAATCACTTATGTTCCAAAATTTTAAACATAGATTTATAAATAAAAAATAATACTTAATTTCACACATTGGATACTTAATTTGTTGAAAAAAAAAATTAATAAACTTTTATATCATTTTTATATCAGTATGATGTTTCAAAAGTTATCAAATTTATAAAAATTCTATTTTCACAATTCTCATAAGAATCCACCATTTCAGGAAAATAAAAAAATGTTACCCTAGATTAATTTATATATTATGAATCCAAAATATGATTTCATTTTATTGAAGTCAAATTTTAAAATTTATATATCTATATTTTAAATAAAACATATATAATATGAAACAAAAAAATTAAAGAGGTAATTTTTTATCGATGAATAATTAAATTAACATTACCTAATCATTTAGATGAATATTACTAGTTTATTTTAATAATAATTACAAGAATTTTATCAATATATTTCATTGATATAATTCCTCAAAAAGTAATAAATTTATCAAAAATATGTAATTCAATAAATCAATTGCTCTTGGATTAATGTTATTTTTCTATACAAAATATAATCCTTTTCATTTTAGAAAAAACATTATTTTCCGATTATGTTCTATTTAAATATTTTTGTAATTTATGTCATAAATTTTAATTCACTTTTGTTCTGTATATCTTTTATCATGTTCTATAATACATACTAGTTTAATTTAAAGGATAATACCTTCTAAAATCATAGATTATTACGTCCACTCCCCTTTAAATTAACTATTCCCCAACAATTTCAATTTATTCTTATAAAAATGAATATATCTATAAATTTTTATAATCTTAGTTATAGATTTATCATGATAATAAACATCTATGTTACTTCTGAAAAACATAGTATTTCTAAGATAAAGTTTTCTAAAACCATATAGTTATAATTATATGGCCCATACATGTTATTGAGTTTATATAAGCATAACTTAAGAGAAGAGTGGTATTTTACACATAAGACTCGATAGAGTTATTTTCCCTGTACATATGTTTGGGGTATAATTTTACCATCAATATATTGAATGTGATAAAATATACTTACTTGATTTATTTCAATTTTAGAAGTTTAATTTTATCATTTGATTATATTTTAATAAGTTCTTTACATTGGCTTCATCTCTTATTCAAAATTATGAATAACCAAGATACATTTTTCATTCCTGGACCATGAAAACACACATTTAATGGATCATAAGATCCACAAAATAATGAAAGGTTATTCACCCTATCTTTAGTGATTTATTATATTGAAAATGGTTTTCACAAGTTGAAATAATAAAAAATATGAAAAAATACTTACTTAAATAAATAATACGTTGATCTCCAAAAACCTCAACAACAACACCCAAATTTCAACCTATATGACTAAATAAATAACCAACCTTAAAGATGTTAAAAAATTCATGAACATGTTTGAAACCCAAAAAAAAAACATGATCCCATATTCCTCCAAAATCAATATAACATTTATCTATAAACAAAATTATCCAGTCATAAAGTCACATTCCAAAAATGGATATACCCAAATCAAAAATTCTAAATAATATACTAATATTTTTGAAAATTGACTTGAATCACCATAACATAAAACCACAAAAAATAATATATCATTCTAAAATTTAACTCAATATTTATTCCTTAAATAATATCAACAATATAAACCTAAAATCCAATATGATACAATAATTTTCTATTTAACTTAATCTAATAATTTTCCAAAAAATATGATAACCCTTTATCTCAATAAACCATAACTACCTCAGTATCAAAATCATATTAACTTTAAATGTCATTTATTCCATTCAACTAATTTCCCTAAAAATATAATACCATCCATCATGGATACCCTTCCCCAAAAATCACATTTCAAACCTAAGGGTTATATATACTGTAATCATGTATCAAAACAAAATCAAAAATCTCTTAAAATATAATTAATCACTTAATAATACCTTTAAATTATCCAAAAAATGGTTTCTTTTCTATTTAACGTATGATCAGACTTAGACTTTTCAACACATGATGGTATCCAAAACACTTAAAATTTACTCATCTAAAAACATATTTACATATAAAGATATCTAAACCCTTATCTAATACCAATTGAGATGCACCCAACCCACACATCCATATCTGGTGATAAAAAGAGATTCTGTATGAATTATCTTTGATACCAAAATATATGACTCATTTTTATCCAACTATAATTATAATTTCATAATAAGTCATTGAGTTACTCACATACCCAATTCCTTTTCGATTTATAGTTTTAGATTATAACAAATATTTTTAGCTAACAAAACTCATATCTTTCTAATTCGGTGGACACATTCCAATTATACCAACAATTTATTATTTTAAAATAAGACTTAAAAAATCCCACAAAAACTCCAAACACATGATACCCTATGATACATGTCATACATATTACTTTCTCTATTACCAAGGAAACTTAAAACATAAGAAATATGTTAACATAGATTCCCAATCTGGGTACACAAGGTAGATGAAAATTTAATATCATAACTGAGCATAAGATGAGAATGTGGGTATGAGAACATGATAATAATATATAAGATAATAATATAAGTAAATCATTTCCAATAATACATGAATCATAATCTATGATAAAAGATCATTAATCATGTTAGAAAACCATAGGATCCCAAAATATCCATCTGGGAATCTTAGAATATATATCATGGCTTCGAAAAATATCATTAGAGTGTATAGTAATCATAATCAAAGAAGGTATAACAATATGGAAATAGATACCTACAACCATGTTCATGCTTTATTTAGTGAACATAGTTAATAGTAATCATTTCCATGCATTATCTTATGAACCTAGATAATCTCAATAATTTCAACACATTATTATGTGAGTAAGGATAATAAAAATTATACTAATGAATCATCATGTGAACATATAAGATTTCAATCATGTCCATGAACTATCTAGTTAGAATAGTTAGTTGAAATCATATCCATGCCTTATCATGAGATCATAGCTAATCACAATCAAGTATATTGTCATCTCATAAGATAGAAAGATTTACCCAATGCACTAAAAGGATATATAGATATCACCTATTAAATAATTAAAACCGATTAATATATGTTTCATAGGTTCTTGTGAATAATCATAACATCATCATAGTTAAGCTAACCCCTATAAATAAATTGACTTTATGAAAGCGTACATAAAAGAATATAAAAATCCATCAAGATAAATATGGTGGATGGTATCCTGAGATCATATCCCAAGTTAATCACAATACACAATAAAGTATGTTGACATAGATGGGAAATACATTTATGAAATTATTATAAAAATGATTTGATAAACAAGAAGAAATGTCCTTTTATTTTTGAAATAAGTAAAAAAACAAAAAATTTACAGATTAATAGGAATAAAATTTTCATTGAGAAAACCATGGAAACATATAAAGGACAAATGATAAGGAAAAAATGAAATATTATCAATAAGAATAGATTAAATGGTAAATGTTAAAATACTCATTCATTTCATAATTTTGTAAAAAAACATAAAAATGACCCAAATGGAAAACACTAAGATGATTCCATTTTAAAACATTTCAAATTATGTCAAATATATTTAAAAACGGACCTAAAAATATTTTAAGTACTGAGAATTATTTTAAAATATTATAAGGAATATGGACTTGGAGGAAACTTTTTTGGGTAAAATACTTCAAAACATTCAAAACAATGATTTAAAACCAAACCCCATATGTTTTTTTAAATCAAAATATCTTTCAATAAGGGAAATCGATAAAGAACACAAAATATGATGAGTATAAAGTCATGATATAATATATCAAAGAGGTAATATATATAGAATATAAATTAAAACGTGTTAATTATTATAAATCTATATAAAATTAATGTTTATATTTATATTTTTTATAAAATCCATCTTTATAGCAATCTATTTTATGTGGTGAAGAAAATTTTAATTCATCACTTCATAGAGGAAGTATTCTACGAGTACACATGGGATACGTTTTCATTTTTTAATAAATTGGAATGAAGGATGATATATAATGTTTTAGATTTATATAATAATAATTACTTCATAAATATAATATTTATACATTAAATATATAGTTTATAATTGTCCATGTAAGGTGATGATGAAAAATGAAATACACCATTCATGGATGTGGTAATCTATATTTACATGAGCGATGCTTTCATTTTTCCAATAGAATGAAAGGAGTTAAATTTCCATAAAATTAATAACATTTGTGAAAAATAATTATATTTATGTTATTACATAAGAATGGTTATAATATATTTGGAGGTTGAGGAAGAATGTGTAAACTTGAAAGAAATTAGTTAAGATGATAACCTCTTCCTTGGGTATTCTCCATTTGATCTCTTCTTAAGACTTCTTGTGTTAGTTTTTTGGTGAGAAAAGAAAATCAAGGTCATAACTAAGGGTTTTTAGAAGTTATTATCAATGATCTTGGTTAATATAAAGTGATAAAAGTGGGCCGATAAGTTGGGTTGAGGGTATCCTTTTATAGGTGAGAGGAGTGTAACTTGTGTAAATAATCTTGAATATAAAATAATATAATTGACTTTCTCAAGGTAAAGTAGCTCTAAGGAAACAGAAATTATATGATAATATAGGATCGGTATATATTATAGTAACCCTCACTTTTTGTACATATAAATTGCCTAACATTTCCGGAATACTTAAAACAATTTCCAAACGGATGCCCAAACATCATATTAGTTTAGAGCATTTGGAAACATGGAAACATAAACACTGGTACATAAATCTGTTCCATTATCTCCCACTAGGTTCTTATATAGTAGAGCTCTTCTTATTCATATAAAACATAATGAATATATTCATAACCTAGGGAATGAAACATAATAATTGATGAGCTCAAATGCCTAGTGGAGGTATAAAAGGGAGATATGTAAGCATAAACATGAGAAAGGGGTGTGTATAACAACCTGGCCTTAAACATTAAATAATATTGAATTAAATGAATAATTCAATTGGAGGATATTTTCATGTTTATAGTTTTAGAGAATTAGGACAGAACTATTACATCTCAAAAGATTATAAGGTAGACACTTCTACACAGCTTCCATTTTTTCATAAAATAAAAACTTTTGAAAAAAAGAGTCACGTCTAGTTCTATGTTTTTTATAGCATGAATTTTCCTTGATCCCATCCTTTACCCTATTCATCTTTAAGTCCTGTGAAAACATTTCAAAACTTGGGATGAGCATAAAAGGATCAGTAAGGGTTATAAAACAATGAATGAAAACATTTTTTCATAAACACATACAAAACATGAACTCTTTTTCTTACCACATGAAATCATAAGATTTATGAAATACATATAGAAATCATAAATCATAAAGGTAACTTGTGGCATCTATATCATACTTACATTGTAGCTATCACAGCTATATAGGGAGTTACTTTGGAATACCCATCACGGTATATTCCCTAAAATATCTTAGGAGAAACATTCACATTTACCTCTGTCACGTTACCCAATGCATTTGAGATCTATCTCAGGCTCACCTGCCCTAGGTTTATCACGGAACCACCCATATACGTAAATAATGCCCAAGAACCATAACATGATCATAACACTTAAAAATCACAAAGGAAAGATAACATTTTCACATTGCAATAACAAAATATCATTTCAATATATTAGATTAATTAATCCATTCTATAAATCATTTTCAATACCAAAATACATAAAAAGAGTATATGGTATTTATTTTTTCTTTTAAAAATATTCATGCTTGTTAAGGAAGCCAAAGATCAAATAATACTCGCGGCGGTGGAAAGGTCATTGTCACCGCTTACGTAAAAAACATTCCTTTTTGTCGTTCAGTAAAACGATTCATATAAAAATATTCCCTTTGAATGAAATGAAACTTCAAAGGGGTTTTTACACCGTATAAAATAAATTCATGTATAAAACTAAATATGCCTCAATGAAAAAAGATTGAGATGAAGTCCCTTACCTCGTGTCCAACGTGACCCGTTCGTTATTTAATATCCTAAATAATAAACTAAAGTTAATTTCTACTTGATTAAGATCCTTTTTCAAGTTTATTATTCCTTTTATATCACTTATTACCATGTTATAAAAATTATGCAATCATTTAAGTTAATAACTTTCATTTTGTCGATATTTGGTACTTAAGTCAATAATGGACTTCTTATAATTACGTGTTGTTCATGTGGAAAAAGTTTCCCTATATCTCAAAAGATATTCATGATTTGGGTATCATATATATCATATATATCCAGCATATACTTGTATTTATAATAGTACATAACATTTATAGATAAGAAATAAAATGCATCGTTCATGGAGACGGTAAGTCGTACGTACGCATGAACGCTACATCTATTACTATTCCTTATTTTAATGGAATTAAAACAAAATGATACATAGTTATATTATAATTCCAGTATAATATCATATATAATATCATTAATTCCATCCTTTATACATCCCACATATGGCACCAACGAATCACATCACTTTGAGGGGGCGGTAGTCCGCACTTCCTCTAATGAGATTATCGTATTTACCCACTATGGAAACCATTAAGTCTTGATATAATTGGGAAGTAAAAAATCCTAAGGAAATCATAAACATAATATATATCATATATAAATACATTTTCGTCATAATTTCCACCATGATAGGCGGTAAGATGTAATTGAACAATCATCGTTTTGTGAGGCCTTAGTTTGCCATCCACATAAACATTATGTTCTTCATCCATTAGATGGAGGTGTGTATAAGTGTAGTTATAATCCTTCTCATAATAACCACCTAGTATATTGAGGATTCTTTTGTTGTTACAAAATAAAGGAATAAAAATAGTTTAGGGTTTTGAGAAGTGAAATAAAAAAATCATTGGGTAACTCCCTTTGGTTTGAACCAAAGGACTTCTTGAAGTGACTTCTGCCTAATTTAAGGCTCCTAGGAGGATGGGAGGGATGTAGGGAGAATAATTGGGCATATTTTTGATGATTAAAATGGATTGAGAGGTGTGAGGAATTGGATAGGAATGGTCTCCTTTTATAAGGGGGAGGAGGGGCTCTTTAGGAAAGTGTGAAAATATTATTTTATAATATAATGATATTCGGTTTCTAATGGTCCAAAAATCATTAACATAGAATATAAGATGACTCATATTAGAAGTAAAATCATCCAATCATAATTGGACATGTTTTGGATAATATTTTAATCATTAAAATCTTATTTTTTTAAATCATTTATTAATGAGGTAAATAATGCATCATTATTGTGTCAAAAGTTATTTAATTAATTCGATTTCTGAAAATTATAAAAAAAATACTATAATGTAGGAAATCTCTTTATATTTACAAATAATATTTATAGTCGAAAATAAGACTTATATAACACCATATAAAAATTATTTACTAAACAAGTTTTGTTAATGTCAATTTTGCCTTCACATTAAATTAATTAATCTAAACTGTCATTATCACTCCCATGTGGCTCAATGGGGTCCCAAAATCAACCCAATGATTCCCATGGTCGTAAATGACACAACCAATAATGTTAGGACAAGTTTTAAGGTAATTTTGAATTATTATACTATTCTTTTAACCTTGAATTACCCTATTTACCTTTAACCGCGGTAAATAAAAGTCAAAAGTTATTATCCACCAAAAATTATTTTGATCTTAATGAGCCACATTTTACTTCTTGATAACAACCATGTATGTCGTATTTTCAAAATTCAATTCACAGAAGTGTTAAAATTTCATTTAAATGAAAAAATCGGTTTTTTTAAACTACCACTAACTGGTTTCACTATTCATCAAAAATTGAAGTTTTTCAGAAAATTACCAAAAATTCAGGATAAGATATATTTGATATTCCGAATTAAAAAATGATTTCTATTTTTCCAATTTAAAAACATATAATTGGAATTAATTAATTTTAAAATTAATTCCCGTTATCAAAACAAATAGCGTGTTTTTAAGAAACAATAACTATCAAAATATTGATACTTGCTTATGTCCAATTTCAAAGTGAAATTAATGCCAATGACCAAAATTGGATTAAATAGTAAAAATATATTTTAATTTAACTTTAAAAACAATTAAAAATATAATATAACCATATAAATAAATTATATTAAAAGGCACTTTTGAATTAAAATACAATATTTCTCACTATTCATTAAAAAATGAACTCTATCGGAAAAAATCCAAAAAATTGCACAAAGTAAATTTTGATGTCCCCATTCTAAAGAAGGATTTTATTTGGTCACATATATTGTATTAAAGTGACCAAAACTATATTTAATGAGGGTTCTCCATTAAAAGGTGGTAAATATTCCTTTTAATGTAAATTATGCTTAAAATTTAGATTTAATCATATTTTAAGCCTCTAAAATTTTATTGGATAAATGTGAATACATTTAATAATAATGTATAATCATATTGTATTTATTTTTGTTCATTCCCACCAATACAACGGCTATGAGTTAGCTACCATTTAAAAGAATGATATTATATTATTAGTGTGCAACGTAAGATTCCAAGGAAACTCGTTATTGTGTATCGGGTACGCTATCGAACATAGAATCCCCTTTAAAGTAAATTTAATATTTAATTCACTAATATTAATAAATATTAAAATCTTTTATCATTCATTTACCTGGGATGTTACATCCTTCCCCCTTTTTGGAAATTGCGTCCTCGCAATTTTTATTCACTTATCAAAATAATTTGGGGTATTTATCCCTCATATCATGTTTAGATTCCCACGTTGCCTCTTCAACTATATGGTTTTTCAACAAAATGTTTACCTGGTGAATTACCTTATTCTGCAACACCTGCTCTCTACGGTCAAGAATCTGGACTGGTTGTTCTTCATAAGAGAGATTCTCTTCCAACTGAACTACCTCTGGGATCAAAACATGAGATGGATCTAACGTATACCTTCTCAACATCAAAACATGAAAATCATTGTGTACCTGGGATAAACTTGGCGGTAAATCCACTCTATACACAACTGATCCAACTTTCTCTAGGATTTCATAAGGTCCAATGAATCTCAGACTCAACTTTCCCTTCTTATCAAAACACATCACACTTTTCCATGGAGAAAATTTGAGATAGGCATGATCCCCTACCTTAAAAGAAAGATCCTTTCTCATGTTATCTACATAACTTTTATGTCTTCTCTGAGCTGTTCTCATGTGCTTCTGAATCAACTGAACTTTCTCTGTCATCTCTTCTACCAATTCTAGTCCCATCAGCTTCCTTTCACCTACTTCATCCCAAAAATCTTGAGTTCGACAACGCTTTCCATATAATGCCTCAAATGGAACCATCTGTATACTAGAATGAAAGTTTTTATTATATGAAAATTCAACCAATGAAAGATTTTGGTCCCAACTTCCCTGATAATTCAGTGAACAAGAACGTAGCATATCCTCCAAGGTCTGGATTGTTCATTCTGACTGCCCATCTTTTTTAGGATGAAAAGTTGTACTAAAGTTTAATTCAGTACCCAATGACATATGAAGGCATTTCCAAAAGTAAGAAGTAAACCTGGGATTACGATCAAATACAATGGAATGGGGAACACCATGCAACCTGACTATCTCTTTAACATACAACCATGAAAGTTGATCTAGAGACAAAGTATCTCTAATAGGAAGGAAATGAGAAGATTTGGAAAATCGATAAACTATAACCTAGATTGAATTATTACCTCGAGATGCCTTTGGTAATCCCACAACAAAGTCTATGGATATATTTTCTCATTTCCACTCTGGCACCGGTAGAGGCTGAACCATCCCTTTTACTAACTGCCGCTCTCCTTTAACCTGTTGACAAGTCAAACACTTAATAGTAAAATCAGCAATATATCTTTCACTACTACAAGAACAGGCAAGGGAATCACCCCCTTATATCAACGCTAAGAAAAACAGATGATAAAGGTTACCCTCTATCAGTACTAAAATTTTAGCGCTGATACAGGGTAACCTTTTACAGTGCTAAAAAAAGCGCTGATAAAACAACCCTTTATTCGTGCTAGAAAAGTGCCGATAAAGAATCCATGTATCGGTGCTAAAATTTTAGTGCTGATATAGGAAGGATTTATCATCGCTTTTTAGCATTGATAAAGACTACCATCGTCAGCGCTAAAAAAGCGCTGAAAAATGATACCTTTATCAGCGCTAAAATATTAGCGCTGAAAAAACTTTAGTCCATTTTTTTATAAATTCGGTCGCACAGTGCCCTCGTTTTATCGCGACCTAAAGGTCTCATGGTACTAGAACCCAGCAACTCCCCTCTGATGCCTGCTGAGTGTGCATTGTCAGACCTCTGCCTCCCTCACTTCTTGTTGCCGGACCTCTGTCGCCCGCTGAGTTCGTGTTGCCGGACCTCCGCTGCCCTCGAGCTTTTGTTTGCCGGACCTCCGCCGCCCGCAACAACCTCGAGCTTTGGTTTGTTGGACATCTCTTTAAGGCATGTTTTTTAAATCATTTTTTAATATTGTTCTACTCTCCCATCACACATAACCATATTTTTATTTGGCATGATAGATTTAATCGATATTTGAGATTGTGATGGTTTTAGGCTACATGATTCATCCTCTTCATAAAACCTTCGGATGTTTTAGGTTATTTCCATTTAAAATCCCTTATGTTTCCATCCATGGTTGACTTCTTTGGGTGGATGTTCAAGACCATTAAGGTGGTTATTATTCATTATTGTCCTCTGATTCACAACTTCTTTGTTAGAGCTCAGTCTTGATGTGTCGGGTGGTCTATCTTTTAAGATATTAGTTTCCATATTTGTGAAAAAAACATTTTATTTGATCTATTTATGGTTGTACATAGATAGGCTTTTGGTGTGTACTCAAATGACTAGGATTATGAATTATCTGGATGGACCAGGCACTGGGAGGTGTTGGTGTCTACTTCAATGAGACCGTCGATGGGTGACACTCTATAGTGGGAATTCATGGATTCCATCGAGTACTTGATCGAGGAATAAATCCTTTTTAGTTTTTTACTTTATTGTTGATGGTTGAATCATTGATGGATATTGATTGTGTTATTTCATTTGGATTCATTAGTATGTTTTGAGTGTACCTTTCCTTAGGTTTCGAATTATTCTCTTAGTGGTTCTTCATGGATAGTGGTTGAAGTCTCTTATTTGGGTGAAGGGATGTGTTCTTAGTATATTTCCATCTTATGTCCCACCATTTTAGTGAAACTTTAAATGGTTTGGTGACCTATGCTAGGTCTCTGGACATTATTGGGATTTTCTCTCTTCTTAGTGATGTAAACGTGTAATTTGGAGATGTATGATGTTCTTGGAGGATATACATTCCGGGTTCTTGGGAATATTGGTTATTTGTTCATTTTAATTTTTTCGTAGTGGTCCTCTATTTGGTAAATCTTCCTATATTTTGTGAATTTTCCACACAATAATTATCACGACCCGTCCCAGTGGGGCCTGAGCCGCAACTCCCCAAGCCCGCCTCCAATAGTCCAGGGGCTAGTGACTAGCACCGAGTAGGCATTCTACTAACATGGGAGGCATTGTTTATAAACCTCTACACATGAACACACATCTCCAATCCCACAAAGCTGAAAAGAAAGACTACTAAAAATGGAAATGCATGCATACACTAAAAATCTCAACCAACAGAGTACGACAGGAATTAAAGTACAAGAAAGTAAAACCCTGGCCCAAAAGTACAATACCACCAAAAAAAGTCTCTAAAAAAGTCTAACCTATAAGGAAAGGTACTGGGACTGCAATATGTAGTCGTAGGAACACACCTCAGCTCGCCTGATCTCACTAAACACTGTATGGTCCTGGTCCACCTAGAATCATGTCAAAGGCTCGCTCGTCTGCACAAGACACAACACGTGGGGGAAAAGCCCGTGCAGAGGTGAGTATAACAATACCAAGTAGGACACCTCGAAACCACAAAGGAAATAAAATAGGTGAAATACCACAAAGAAAGAAACAATCAGCTCTATATAGTATATGTCTACCGAAAATATAACAGGAATATCCAGATATACTCATACACGATCGACTACTGTGAAACCACCATTAAGATCCAGCTCGAAGGTTTCCACTAAGCATTCAACCCGGAGAACACACTCCTAGCTCTAAAGAGAGAGATATGAAGTACTCGTTCCAGGAGAACACACTCCACAAGTACTTCGAGAACATGATGCTTAGATGAGGATCACACCCAAGTCATGGGGTGATTCCGACAACTCATTCTGAGCTAATCCTCTAAGCAGAGGATTGGCACCCGGGTAAAGTTGGTCACGTCAGTACCAAGAACTCTACCTAGGGTTCCAAGAATGAATATAGGATCTGCCTCTAGGTCTCGTAGAGGGGATTCCAACAACTCTATTCCGGCAGTTCTACTAAAGGGATCATACTCCTGTGTAAAGGAAATGATACCAGAACCTTCAGGGGAAAACCAAGGGTATGAACCCTAAAAAATAGTCCAAGTCACAAAATACAAGTGGGTCAAGCCATGAAGAAAAGGTTACACAGCGTGTAGTATGGTTACATGTCGTGTTCCTTGGCCCGGGGTACTGCCCATGAAAATGGCTCATGTCATTCATTCAAGCTGTGTAAAACCAAACTACATGGCGTGTCGAAAAAGTACATGTCGTGTTCCGAGCACCTGGACCCGCTCCGTGTACACTGGTCATGTGCCCGTACACGGTCTATGCATGTGTCTGTCTCGCATGCCCGTGTACCAGTACACGGGGTATCCTGTGTATCTGGCCGGGTCTGGATAGGGAGGGGTATACACGGTGTGTCCTTAGCCGGGTACCCTTCCCGTGTCCGTGTACTCCCAGAGTAAATGCCAGGTGGTCTGCCGACGAATACACGCCGTGTAGCCCATACTACACAGCGTGTAGTCAGAAAATTTCCAGAAACGCCGTCTTCCTCCTCGTGCCTCAGCCGATTCTTCGGATCTTGATCTAACCGCTCGATAATCACGAAACTCCGGATTTGGGGTCGTCTCACCCCTAGGAAACCGATTCCTTCAGTTTTAGGCTCCCGATCAGCCTTTATATCACATCCTGATCCATCCTCATGAAAACGCTCGAAGAACGGAAATTCTGAACCACATAGATTTGTCTACTGATGTCGATGTCGCACCTCCGCTAGGTCGTCTCAGTGTTGGATATTAAATTTCAGATCATTGCGCCAACAAACGAATGTGCAACGATCAATTTCCTCGAGGAACGCGTATAACGCACATGAATAACGTGTAAGAACTGAAAGAGAAAAACACAACAATCGAGAGGGACGAACTTTAATCGATGTTCATGTCAATCTTGGTCTGTCACCATTAGAAGGTTGAATGAAAACCAGAATAATTTCAAGAATCAAATCCCCATTATTCCAGCAAATATCCCATCCCGTATGAACGATCGATCCGCGAGCTAATCTGTTCGTGGATTAGTCCGCTTTCTTCGCGGAAATTAAAAACGGGGAAGAAATTACAATTAAAACATCCTACCTAGATTCTGCGGCGTTCGTCAGCGATGATCTGGTCGATGCGTCGTCGTCACTGCATTAGGAGGTTTTCTCCAGAGCCTACAAATCTGCCAAGGGTTTCAGGGTTATGAGGTTTGTAACCCTGTACCCCTAAGCTAACATCTATTTAAAAAGGATAAAGATATCCACTACAACATATTTAATAAAATATTTTAAATTAAATATTTTATTAAGGTTACGTCCAAAACCCAGTTTTCACCACTGGCCTACGCCAGTTGATGTTAGGTCTCTTATAGGGTAAACTCGATGCTCTGAACACAACGATACCATCGGATTTTTGATCCGACCACCCTTTCGGGAGTTATTCCACTTTTTTAGGAAAACCGCATTTGTGCATAATTTAATTATTAAATTAAATTCAAACATTTGTTCTGGGCTCACCGGGCCTCGGAACTGCATGCCTTCTCAGAGCCTGGTCTCAAATTAATTCCCATATAATATTAAAATAATACATGGAAAAAAATTTGGGACATTACATCACACACACCTTGGGGATTTTACGTCCCCGAAAAGCCAAAACAAGGGATACTCAAAAAGATATGGGTACTGCATGCGAATCTGAGCCTCCTGCTCCCACGTGCTCTCCTGGAGATTCCCATGCAGCCACCGGACACGCACCAAGGGATTAGCTCATCCACGATGGATCATCTACTGCCGATCCTCGATCTCCATGGGGTACTTAGCAATGGTCGCTCCATCATCAATGTCCAGCTCGCCCCAGTCGATGACGTGCGATAGATCATGCATGTACCTCCGTAGCTGCGACATATGGAAGACGTTGTGTACCCGGTCCGTCTGAGGAGGTAGATCCAAGTGATACGCCACCTCGCCAACTCTACTCAAAATCTAAAAAGGGACAACGAACCTCAGAGATAGCTTGCCTCGTCGGCCAAATCTCCACAATCCCTGTCGAGGTGAGACCCGAAGGAACACATGGTCTCCTTCCTCGAACTCCAAGGGCCTCCGCCTCCTATCGGCATAAGACTATTTCTGAATCTTTTTAGTCTTCATCATCTTCTAGATGACCTGCACCTTCTCTGTAGTATCTCTCACCATCTTTGGGCACATATGTGCTGACTCTCCTCAGTCAGTCCAGCAAAGTGGTGACCTGCAAGGTCGCCCGTACAGAGCCTCGAATGGTGTAATACCAATAGTGGAATGATAACTGTTTTTATAAGCAAATTCCACCAGTGGTAGGTGATCCTCCTAGCTGCAACCAAAGTCAAGTATACAATCTCAAAGCATATCCTCTAGAACTTGGATGGTCCGCTCCGTCTGACCATCAGTCTGAGGATGAAACGTTGTACTCAAGTGTAACTGAGTCCCAAAAGCTTCCTACAATCCCTTCCACAACCGGGATGTGAAACGAGCATCAGGATCTAAGAGGATCGTGGATGTAACTCCATGAAGTCGAACTATCTCCTGCACATAGAGGCATACCAAGCTCTCTACCGAACTATGTTCCTGTATGGCTAGGAAGTGGGCCGACTTGGTGAGTCGATCGACGATCACCCAGATGGAATTGTGTCCCCTAGATGTACGTGTTAAGCCCGTCACAAAGTCTATAGATATCCCATCCCACTTACACTCTGGCACCTCAAGGGGCTGAGTCAAACCCACTGGCACCTGGTGCTCAGCCTTTACTTGCTGAAAAGTAAGGCACTGAGAGACAAACTCTGCCACACCCTTTTTCATTCCTGGCCACCAGAACTGACGTCGGAGGTCCTGATACATCTTTGATACGCCTGGATGCCCCACCAAAGGGGATGTATGGAACTCCCTCAGAACCTCCTCCCACAACGTCACTAGTACTACCGTGCGCCCACTGAAAAGTACAACGTGCTCTCTACCTTCTGAATATCCATCAGCAGTATTACCTGTTGCTATCTGAGCACGTAGAGTCTCACAGCTAGAATCCTTGCGTTGTGCTTCCCTGACTCGCTATAAGAGTGGGGGGTAAAAACCATCAACTGAAGGTAGGATCCCAAATCTCTATCCACTAAGGATAACTGTAAGGAGGAAAACTACCTCGTCACCTCATCCAGCAACTGCGAACTGGATTTTCTATTGAGAGCATCTTCCACTATGTTACCCTTCCCAAGAGTATAAATGATCTGAAAGTTGTAATCCTGGAGGAACTCAAGCCCTCGCCTCTGTCTCAAATTTAGTCTTTTGGAGAAAATATATATCTGAGACTCTAGTGATCAGAGTAGACGGTAAACCGCTTTCCCATCAGGTAGTGCCACCACATCTTCAATGCGAAGACTACCACTGCCAACTCAAGGTCATGGGTCATGTAGTTCTGTTCATGTATCCTAAACTGACGTAAGACATAGGAAATCACTACTTGCCTCTACATTAGGACACAACCAAGCATGTTTCCTGATGCGTCGCAGAACACTACGTACTTGACACCCTCCTCCGGTAATCTTAAGGTCGGGGCGCTCGTCAGAATCTGTCTCAATAGCTGGTAAGCCTGCTGAAATATCTCGGTCCACATGAAAGTTGTCCCTTTCATGTCAAAGTTGTCATGGGTGTTGCAATCCTGGAAAAATCAACGATGAATCTCCGATATTAGCCTACCAACCCAAGGAAACTCCGCACCTCCGTCACGCTCTGGGGTGCCTCCCATGCTAGCACTACCACCACCTTGGCTGGGTCCACTACTACACCATCTACAGAGATAACGTGTCCCAGAAAATAGACCTCCTGTAACCAGAACTGACACATTGAGAGTTTCCCATACAACTGGTGCTCTCGAATTGTGTCAAGAGTCATCCTTAGGTGTCTCACGTGCTCCTCCTCGGAAGCAGAGTACACAAGGATATCATTGATGAAGACCACTACAAACCGGTCTAGATAGGGCTGAAAGATCTGGTTCAAGAGTCCCATGAATACTGTCGGGGCATTCGTCATCCCGAAGGGCATCACCAAGTACTCATAGTGACCGTAGCGACATCTAAAAGCCGTCTTTGGTATATCCTCATCCCGTACTCGCAACTGGAGATTTCCTGATCGTAGATCAACCTTCAAGAACCATTGTGCCCCTCTCAACTGGTCAAAGAGGTCATCGATCCTCGGTAGTGGATACCGATTCTTCATGGTCACCTGATTCAAGCGCCGATAATCCAAATATAGCCTCAAGATCCCATCTGCCTTCTTTGCAAACTGCACTGGGGCCGCCCAGGGTGAAACCCTGGGTCTCACAAATCCCTTCTTCTACAAGTCATCCAACTGCACCCTCAGCTCATGAATCCCTTCAGGATCCATCCGATATGCTGATGCTGATATCGGTGTCGTCCCGGGTTGCAACTCAATGCAGAAATCTATCTCCCGGCAGAAAGGTAGCCCGGGGACATCCTCTAGAAAGACGTCCTCGTACTCAGCCACTACTGCTATAAACTGGAAACTCGTAACATATGTTGTGCAAAGGCTAGGCTGTCCAACTAATGTGAAATCTGTTATTCCCTCCTATGCACGAGTCTATCCTACACTGCCTGGGTCTCTCTTTCACCGACAAAGGAGAACCTCGTTCCATCACTACGGAAACACCACACCCTTCACCTAAAACAGCCGATCTGGGAATGAACTGTGGATAGCCAATCCATACCATGAATGACATTGTCAGGCCTCGACGCTACCACCAAGAGGTTACAACTGAAACTCTCACCTCCAAGGGTCAGGTCACACTGGCTACAGAGGTGTGTGATCTCTGAATCTTCTCTAGTCGGTGTTTCTAAGCGTAAGGGTCGATTCAACGGCTCAACTCGAATCTCAAGGTCTCGAACAAGATAAGTATCCAGAAAGGAATGACTAGCTCCTATGTCTATCAGTATGGCAGCCAAAGTAGAAAAGGCACAGATAGTACCTCTAATCATTCTGGGAGTACCTGGGTCATAAGCCTCTTCCACCTGCAATTGTCCCTGCCTCTGTCCACTAGCTCCCTAAGCCTGGGGTGGAATCTTGGGGGTGGTGGTGGTAAAAGAACAAAACGTCAACTGCCTCCATCTACTCTCCTAGATACCTACCACATCTGTCGCCCCGCGGATCTATCTTCTCCATACGTTTCCTCTGCCTCGGTGGTCCATCCACTGCTCCTGTTTCAGTAGTACGGTGGGTCGGAAAATCTCGAGCGAGATGTCCCCTACCATCACAAGAGTAGCATCGCCTCTCTCGAGGCTGGCTGGATGAGCCCTGCGAACCCTGTACGGCAGATCCCTTGTCCTGGGATCTCCTCTGAAAACATATCCCACACCTGGGTCCCTGATGTCGGCTCCATATAGATGAGGTCTCTGCTTCAGCTCACCCTCTACTGACATTTTCCGGCTGTCTATGCTCTGCCAAGAAGCTCTCGACCACCAGAGCCTACTCGAGCACCACAACATAAGTAAGAATTCTCATAGGTATGATGATAGCTCGGATATCTCTACGCAATCCCCGCTCAAAAGTCTGAGCTCTAAAGCATTGATCTCTGACCATATCCATCGAGTACCGCGAGAGGTTGGTAAACCTCGACGAATAGTCAACCATCGTCATGGTTCCCTGCTAGAGATGAAGAAGCTTCTGTATGCGTACTGATCTCATGGTAACCGGTGAAAACTCCTCTCTGAATAGATGCGCAAACTCCAAACATGCAAGTGTTGCCTCCTCATAGTTCTGGATAACCAAACTCCACCATCGTTCTACCGAGCCCTACAGAAGGCTCGCTGCAAGGATCACCATATGGTCTGCTAGTGTCCTGACCAAACGGAAGACTCTAGCCACTGCCTCAAGCCAGTCCTCTATTGGATGAGGGTCAGGCTCGCCTCGAAACTTGAGGGGTCTCTGTCTCTGAAACTCATGGAGTGTGCTCATCCTGCGCTCCTCCTCCACTGGTACAGAAGGCACTAAACGCTGCTCCACAAGTGGTGGGATAACTGGCACAAAATATGGTGGTAAAACTAGGGTAACGGGTCCCTATATCGAGGCTTCATCACTGAGGGGGTCATCCTCATGATCGAGATGCCGGATCCTAGTGGGTGCATGTCGCGGAGGCATCCTGTTAAAGAAAACAAGATGTATCTCAGTCAGTGAGTATATCTGGAGAGATAACTCAAAAAGGACATGGAAACCACAACTCATTCCTATATGATTCATGTACCATTATTTTTTCCCGCAACTAGGGTTATCATGTTCTGAGTCGAAAAGGAAGTTATCAGAGTCCTGGTGTATGGATACACCGGTCGCCCGCACCAACACTGGGGTCCATGGCCGGAAAGAAGAACTCCAAACACTTAACACTACTGCCCCTAACCAACTCACAAACTCTCGGTCCTAAGGTAGAACTGACCACCACTGATTCTACTCTATTACGACACATCCCGGTGAGGCCCAAGCAACAACTCCCCAAACCCACCTCCAATAGGCCAGGGGCTGGTGACTAGCACCGAGTAGGCATGCTACTAACATGGGAGGCATTGCCTATAAACTTGTACACACGCACACACATCTCCAAGACCACAAAGCTGAAAAGTAAAAACTACCAAAAATGGAAATGCATTTATACACTAAAATTCTCAACCAACAGAGTACGATCGGGGGTAAAGTACAAGAAATTAAAACCCTGGGCCAAAAGTACAAGCCCACTAAAAAGAAAGTCTGTAACAAAGTCCAACCTGTACGGAAAGGTACTGGGACTGCAATCTATAGTCGTAGGAACACACCTCGGCCCACCTGATCTGAATGAGTACCGTCCGGTCCTGGTCTACCTAGAATCCTCTAAAAGGCTCGCTCGTCTGCAAAAGACATCACATGTGCAGGCAAAGCCTATGTAGGGGTGAGTATTACAATACCCAGTAGGACACCCCGAAACCACAAAGAAAATACAACAGGGAAAATACCACAAAGAAAGATACAATCATCTATACACAGTATATGTCTACCGAACATATAACAAGAATATCCAGATATACTCATACATGATCGACTACCGCGAAACCACCACTAAGATCTAGCTCAAAGGTTTCCACTAAGCATGCAATCGGGATAACACACTCCTAGCTCTGAAGAGAGAGAGATACAAAGTACTCGTTCCAGGAGAAAACACTCCACAAGTAATTTGAGAACATGATGCTCAGATGAGGATCACAGCCAAGTCAAGGTGTGATTCCAACAAATCAGTCTGGTCTAATCCGCTAAGCAGAGGATCGGAGCCCAGGTAACGTTGGTCACGTCGATACCAAGAAATCTACCTAGGGTTCCAAGAATGAGTAGAGGATCCAGTTCTAAGTCTCGCAGAGGGGATTCCAACAACTCTATTCAGGAAGTTCTGCTGAAGGGATAATACTCATGTGTAAAGGAAATGATACCAGAACCTTCTGGGGAAAACCAAGGGTACGAACCCCAAGAACTAGTTTAAGTCATAAAAGAAAAGTGTCTCAAGCCATGAAGAAAAGGTTACACGGTGTGTAGTATCGTTACACGCCGTGTTCCTTGGCCCCGAGTACTGCCCGTGTAAACGGCCAATGTCATCCATTTAAGCCATGTAAAACAAAACTACATGGTGTGTAGAAAAAGTACACGCCGTGTTCCGAGCACCTGGACTCGTTCTGTGAACATTGGCCATGTGCTCGTACATGGTCCCTGCCTGTGTCCATGTCGTCTGCCCGTGTACCAGTAAATGGGGTATCCCGTGTATCTGGTCAGGTCTGGCCGGGGAGTGGTATACACGGCGTGTCCTTGGCCGTGTACCCTGCCCCTGTCTGTGTACTCTCGGAGTACACGCCAGGTGGTTCGCCGACGAACACACACCGTGTAGCCCATACTACACGACGTGTAGAATGCATGCGAAGAACGTGTAAGAACCGGGAGAGAAAAACACAACAATCGAGAGGGACGAACCGCGATCGATGTTCATGTCGATCTTTGTTCCTCACCATTATAAGGTTGAACGAAAACCAGAATATTTTCATGAATCGAATCCCCATGATTCGAGTAAATATCCCATACCACAAGAACGATTGATCTGCGTGCTAATCTGTTCGTGGATTAGTCTGCATTCGTCGTGGAAATCAAAAACGGGGAAGAAATCACAATTAAAACATCCTACCAGGATTCTGCGGTGTTCGTCGACGATGATCTGGTCGCTACGTCGTCATCGCCACATTGGGAGGTTTTCTCCAGAGCCTCCAGAGCCGCCAAGGGTTTCAGGGTTGTGAGGTGTTTTACCCTAGACCCCTGCGCTGACCTTTATTTAAAAAGGATAAAGATATCTGCTTCAACAGATTTAATAAAATATTTTAAATTAAATATTTTATTACAGTTTTGTCCAAAACCCAGTTTTTGCCACCGGCCTGCACCATTTGATGTTAGGTCCCTTCTAGGGTAAACTCCTTGCTCTGAACACAACGATACGATAGGATTTTTGATCTGAGCACCCGTTTGGGAATGATTTCCAAAATAAATTAAAATGTCTTGTTTTAAATGGTTAATGGTATTGGTATTTTAAAAAATTGAGGGGGATTGATTGTCCTTTTGAACAAAATACCATCGATCCCAGCCACCATCTATTGTTTGTTGGGGGTGACTTTAATGTCATTTCCAACCCAAATGAAAGGAAGGGTAGAAGCCCATTCTAGAGGAAGGTCATCGTGGAGTTTGTTCAGTTCAGGGCTGGGAAGGGCCTCATTGATCTCAGCTTCTCAAGTGAAAGTTTCACCTGGTGAAAAAACTACAGGGGCCATCACTGCTTGTGGAGTTTGTTGGATAGGTGTCTATCCAACATGAAAGCCACTAACTTATTCTAAAATACCATGATTTTTCATCTTGCATGAGATATTTTGAATCACTCCCCCTCTTGGTTTCTATTTCTTCTTGGCATGATCATCAGGAACAGTTTCACTTCCACCAGTAGTGGGTTAACATCCTAGGGTACCTGGACATGGTTTGTGAAATATGGAATGAACCCTTGTAGGAGTATCGGGCCACCTTCAACCTCAGTGACCTGACCTCGAACCCCGATAGGTGCATGTTCTCTCGTTCCTCCTCAGGAACCTTCACCACATGGGACTACTGTCGCATATGGGTTCCTTCAGAGTATTTTGATACATAGAATGATACCTTTGGTTTATTGGATTCTTAACACCAGTTTTAGATTTATGTGTGACTATATACTTATTATATTTTCTTATTATTTCTTACACACCACCACTTGAGTCAAGTAACCTGATTAAAATCCATATTGGTAATTTTTTCTAATGTGGATATGGTTTTTTATGTGTTTGTGACATGTGTATTTGTGGATATATGGGTATTTAGGCATGATGATATTGAATGTAGGGAAAAGACCTAGGATGGTAGATGTATCATTCTTGATTATTCTAGTGTTTGTTCTGGGGTGATTTGAGGAAACTATAATGAATCTAAATTAATTATATTTAATGGAGATGAATAAATACTAATGGTTAGGCTCTATTAATCTCTATTTTTATAAGGAAGTGGTTCTATTCTACTGTATTTGGAAGTCTTGGTTTTTTTACTTTAACCATAAATACTAATATTTGAGATTCAAATAGGATGAAGATGAATAAATATTGGATGGATGATAATCGTTTGACAATAGAGTATGAGAACGGAGTGAAATAGTTCATCAAGTTTGAAAAGGATCATGCAAAGGATCCTTCTCAAATCCTTTTGTCCATTTTTACGTTGTTGTTATTCTAGACTACTTACTTCAGAGGAGTTGGAAGAACATTTGATATGTCATGGAATATATCAGAGTTATAAATGTCGGAATAAACACGGAGAAAAAGAAAATGCAGCTACTAGGTGGGATAAAACTGCATTTTATGGATCATCAGATATGAATAAAAATATGGGTAATGAAGAAGACCGTATAGACGATGTGATTACAGATGTCAATGATGATGAAGATCGTATTGATAAAATGTCAAAGACTATTGAATATGAACTCCGTGATTGGCCAAAATTGTTTCAGAAGTTAAAGAGTTGTGCAAAGATGCCATTTTATGCTGCTTGCACTAAGTATACAACATTGTCAGCTGTACTAAAGTTGTATAAATTGAAAGCAGGCAATGGATGGAGTGATGTTAGTTTTACGGAACTACTTTCTCTCTTGAATGACATGCTCCCGGAAGATAATGAGCTCCCAATCCGGACATATGAAGCTAGACGAATGCTACGCTTGATGGGTATGATTTCTGAAAGAATACATGCCTACCCGAAAGACTGTATATTGTTTCTCAAGGAGAACAAATCACTTACAGAATGCCCAGTGTGTGTCTCTTCTTGATACAAGAAAGATAAATCCAATCCTACGATAGTTGTATGGTACTTTCCAATCATTCCAAGGTTTAGGAGTCTATATGGAAGTGAAGAAACTTCCAGAAAATTGTCATGGAATGCAGATAAAAGAAATAAAGATGGGAAATTACTTCATCCGGCCGACTCTCCTCAATGGAAGAAAATTGATCATGAGTATCCTGAATTTGGAAAAGAGCCGAGAAACCCTCGTCTTGCATTATATATAGATGGAGTGAATCCTTTTTATTTTCAAATGAGCACTCATAGTAAATGACCTGTTATGTTGGTAAATTATAACTTGACACCCTAGTTATGCATGAATCAGAAATTCATCATGTTATCTATGCTTATATCAGGACCAAAACAAACAGGTAATGATGTTGATTTTTATCTGGCTCCTTTGATCGAGGATTTGAAGTTATTGTGGGATTCATGTGTAATGTTGTATGATTCTTATAAAAGTGAATACTTCAGGTTGAGAGTGATGTATGATGGGACAATAAATGATTTCCCTGCTTATGGGAATTTTTCAGGCTATAGCATTAAAGGAACTCAAGGGTGTCTCATGTACGAAGAATATACAGAATCAATTAGGTTGAAACATTCGTCAAAATCTGTGTTTCTAGGACATTGTAGATTTCTACCTCGTCAGCATAAGTACCGATCTTGGACAACATCATTCAATGGAAGTTCAGAACAACGCGCAACATCGTCTCCACTAACACATGATCAGCTTTTTGAGAAAGTAAAAGATCTGAACACTGATTTTGGTAAACCATTTTCGAAAAACCTTAAGAAAATCGGTTGGAAAAAGTGATCAGTTTTTTTTTGAATTACCATACTAGAATTGTTTGTACGTCAGAAATTTTCTTGATATGGTGCATGTGGAAAAAATGTATGTGATAATGTTATCGGAACGTTGCTAAATGCCCCTAAAAAAAAGTTGAAATTGAGGCAAGTTTGGACATGGTTGACATGGGAATATGAGAAGAGTTGGCTCCCGTGAAGGGTGAAAATCGAATGTTTCTTCCTCCAGCTGCTTATAATCTTTCTAGGGAGGATAGATATCAGTTTTTCAATTTCTTCAATGATGTAAAGGTTCCATAGGGGTACTCATCAAATATCAAGAACATTATGTCAATGAATAATTTGAAGATAAAAGGTTTGAAATCACATGATTTCCATGTTTTGATGCAAGATCTAATTCCTATAGCTTTACGTTGCATTGTTTCCAAGAATTTTCATCATACGTTAACCAAAATTTGTTTATTTTTCAAAGCTATATATGGAAAAGTTTTAGACCCGGCGAAATTGACATCTATGGAAAAAGAAATTGTCATCATATTATATGAATTAAAAATGTTCTTCCTGGCAACATTCTTTGATATGATGGTTCATTTGATGATTCACTTGGTGAGAGAGATTCGACTTTACGGTCCTGTGCACTATAGATGGATGTGTCCTATTGAACGGTATATGAATATTTTTAAAGGGTATGTAAAAAATTGAAGTTGACCAGAGGGTTGTATAGTGGAGCAATATATTTTTGAGGAAGCCATTGAATTTTTTACTGAATACCTATCTGATGTGGAAAGAATTTTTCTCCCAAAATCTCGTCACACTGGATGCATTGAGGGTGAGGGAATTTCTGGAAGAGAAGTTGTGACAATCAGTATTTCAGATCAGGAGCAGGCCCATATTTATTTTTTGCCTTACAGTTGGGTGGTTTCTCCATATATTGAAACTCAAAAAGAAATTATTAGGAAGTTTAATCCATAAAGGGATGAAAAATGGTTATCAGATACACATAATCAACAGTTTATAGGTTGGTTTCCTAACTATATTTTTAAGCAGTTGGATGAAAATATGAATTCAATGTCAGAACCAATTCGATGGAAAGTCGTTGGACCAAGTGTGTATGTATTACATTACAGTGTTTATGTAATTAATGGTTATAAAATCTATATAGATGAACATGATGAACATAGTACCATGAAAAATAGTGGAGTTACACTAGTGGCTAAAGCGATGCATGTTTCTGGTAGTAAGGACAGAAATCCAATTTATGCAAATATGTCATACTTTGGCATTATCAAACTAATATGGGAGTTGGATTATACAACATTCCAATTGCTGATTTTTCAATGCAAATGGGTTGATAATAACAGTGGTGTTAAAATAGATGAATGGGGATTTGTGAAAGTTGATTTTAGTAAAGAAGGGTACAAATACTAACAGTTTATAATGGCATCACAAGCGGTACAAGTTTTTTATGTTCCAGATCCCACAAATGGAAACTGGTCGATTGTTCTATTATTGTCTAAAACTACTGAAGGTTCCGATGAAAATTCAGTTTAGGACGATCCTTTTAGTGGTACGTCTAAATCATTTCGGAGCGGTCCCAATGCAGATGATGTTTTGTATGTTAGAGGAGACTACAATGAAGGGATTTGGATAATCAATAGAGGTGTCAAATCACATCATCCTTTGAAAAAAAGAATGAGAATTCAATAAACAGATTAAATTTTGTTTCTAATATAGATCTTGTTATCTCATGTTATTATCTTATCATTACTGAATTTATGTAATCTAAATTAATTATTCTACCACTTTTGCAGATAATGACTTCTGCACATTCTGGTGCTATTAACCTTGAGGTTGAACAAGTCTCTCAAGCTGCTGCTGCTGCGGCTGTTGTTGCTCCTGCTACTCCTGCTGCTGCTCCTACTGCAGCTCCTATTGCTCCTGCTACTCCTCCTGCTGTGGCCCTGACTGCTCCTGCTGCGGCTGTTGCTACTCCTACTGTTGTGGCTCCTGCTGCTCCTAGTGTTGAGGTCCAACAACCGTAATCATATGCAGTTGATACCATTTCAGATGAACATGTAGATGATGTTGATATCGATAAAATGGCCAAGAATGAAGGACTGATGTCGTAGAAAACACAGGTGCGTCATAGTTTGACGGTGTTAGCCAAAATTCTTAAGGCAAAAAGCAAATCCATCCAATTTGAAGTCAGATGGAATGCATGTGGCCAACATGTGAATCCCAACAAGGCTATGTTTAGCATCTACATTGGAGTTGTCACTCGACAACGTGTGCCGATTGACATAGATTCATGGAACCATGTTGTGTCCGAGTTGAAGGCTGTGATCTGGGAAGAAATTAAAATAACATTATGAATTTATTTCATTAATTTACTAGCAAATAAAATAATGAAACAATTTCTTACTCTTATGAATCTCTTGAAGAGTACATTTATAGTAGACAATTCACACAGGGATTATGTACTCAGGCTTGCAGGAAGGATTCATTGAGGATTTCGCACTATTTTAACAAGATGTCACCTAAAAGATTCCAAAGCTAAAATAAACCTGCACCCACCCATTGTCTATGCTCACCTAATATCCCAAGAAGCATGGGATGCATTTATTGGCCGTTGTGGGGATGTGAAGTTTCTAGTACACTGTGGGTGATAATATGTTGTTTGAGGATAACTGTATTCATCACTTTGATTGTCAATATTTCATTTGTGAAACAGGAACTCTGTACTAACAATAAAGAACGTTCATCAAAACCAACATACCCCTATCATAAAATAAGGATGGGGTACGCTTCATTAGAAAAGAAAATGGGTATTTTAAATTTACAGTAATATTTTTAGGTTCCAATAAACAACATCATAATTATCTTTCTATGTTTATATATAGATTTATGAGTCTAAAACCAAAGGCACTTCCATCCCACGTCATGTGCTATGGAAGGAGGCACGTGTGAACAAAGAAGGAATGTTAGTAGATGAGAACACATAGAAAGTGTGGGAAATAGGTGTAAGTATGACACGATGATAAAAATATTTGTTTTAAATTTCTATTACATAAATATAATTAGTTATTTCCCTATATCCGACAGTTATAAGAATCAGCTACTCATGTAGAAGATATAGACCTATTATTGACAGCTTTGAAGTAGCCAGAAAAATACAGTCGTGTTAGAGGTGCAGGGTTTGGGGTGACACCCCGAGTATATTTTGAGAAGAAGAAAAAATGGATGATACAGATGAAAAATTGGAACAAATGAGCGAAAAGATAACAACCCTTTAAGAAAGATGGCAATGGCAGGGAGAGTTGCTAGCAACTTTTATGGGTGGGAAGCAATGGGAAGACACAACTCAGGAACAACCAGCGCGTGAACATCCTGACCCACCCCCCACCAGCTTTGAGGCGAGCCATTCGCCTCAAAGTACTGTCTTAGCCATGGAAATCAATATTCTAATAATTTTTCACATGAAATGTGAATCAGACAAACACTGATAATTTTTCTTTACTGATCTTCTACAGGCTGAAAATGATTGTGATTTATATCTATCAACACCCACCTATCACCTTGTAGCGAGGGCTACAGTGTTCAATATCCCAGATGTCACACTGCATAATAGACCACTTCTGAAAGATCATATGAAAGTGACGATTACTATATCTCATGAGTCAAATGAAGAGATACTTATACCACTTGATGATGATGATATTCATATGGTCTAAAAGGCTATTGGGACATTCATTTCATGTCCATCACAACTTGTAAGAGTACATGCGGACAAATAGGTATTTATTTCCTTTTTTTCAAGCTAAACCCTTGACAATTAAAGAAAAAAGGGTATGAACCAATGATTTTTGTTATAGATGGAGAAAGGGAAGGGGTGACAAACATTAGCTCAAAACCATATAAAGGATCGACCAACTGATCCCGAGGAGCTACTGAAAGAAAAATAAGACCACCTGTTCTCTATCCACATTTACTAGCATTGAAGACTCATGTTGATACGAAGCTAAAAGATGGAAATAGTCATATAGTGGTTTTCGAAGAGAATATATACGAAGAGGAAAGTCAAGATTTCGTTGCTACTGAAAATGTAAATGAGATCCCTGAAAACGGTTGTCTAGGTGTCATATTTGTAAATGTATATATGAGGTATGTTTCCATGAATTGATTTTCTAAAAGTTGATCTAATGTGATAATTATGACTAAATGCATTTTATATTGTTGAAAGACGCATTTATGAAAAACAGTTGAAGGAATTTTCACATGATCCAAGATTTGGACTCGTTAGTCCTCATATCACATCAACACACCGAACAAAAATAGAGGCATCAAAAAGGGATTCAATAGTGAACGGCTTGCTGAAAACATTTGAAAGTAAGATTACAGATTACAGACATTTCCTAATACCAACCATGCAGTTGTAATAATCTACGATTAAAGCATATCAATTATATTTTCACTTCTTTTATTACTTAATCCTTTTGTGTTGTTAAGAAACATTGGTTGCTAATTGTGGTGAACTTGGATACTCCAAATATTTATTTTCTGGATTCAATACAAGGATATCCATCAAACCGACCACACATGATGGAGTTTGTGAATCTGTAAGACACTACATCTTACGTTTTAGGTATACACATCAAGTAATATAATTTATATTATCTTTTACTGAGTATTCTATTATGATAGGGCGGTGTATCATTATCGTCTAAAAAATGAATGAGGACAGGGGCTAAGCATAAAGAGGTGAGAAAGTACTACGTCTGGACAAATATTAGGGTATATATAATAAAATTTCACTATCCAAACACATCTCAACACAAGTTACTTATTCTCCTAATGATCAATTTTTTGTAGTGTCTAAAACAAACAAACGATAATGATTGCTGTTATTATGTTTGTAAATTTATGAAAGAGATCATTTTTCATCAACAAACTAGCATCCCTAAATAGGTATTTTAAAAAACAAATACTAGTTCATTTAAGTTATTTATTAATTATTATTTTTTATATTTTGTTGTACTACTCGGACTTCTGAAAAGCCTCATACTCCAAAAACAATATAGATGTGTTTAGAAATGAGTGGGTTGCATACCTGATGACAGATTATACATAAATACAATGAAGATCTGACTTGGGGACATGTGCAATTGGTGGTCATTTTTGAGAGGGTTTAAGGGGATCAAAAGATGAAACATTATTGTATGTAAATGTTTGTAGGAAAATTGTAATTGTTATTAAATAAAAAATACTTTCTCCAATGATTAATTTTCCCATTTTAACAGATGATATGCACCAACAACATGCAAGAATGTTGAACCACTCAAAGGGTCTCTATTTTGTTTAAAATGGACACGATTTTAAGTGAAAACAACAAATGACCTACGAAAATCCAAACAAAAGCATTCGGATTGACTTGATATGTAAAGACCCGTAAATTTCAAGGAAATATTTTTCTTAATTTTCTTTGGAATTTTACAAGAGTGCAGTTTCTGACGGCACCTGATTCCGAGGCCCGGTGTGCCCGGAATCATTTTCCGAAGTTTGGCTCGGGTACGTTTAGTGAACGGACGAGTGGGTTTTTCTAACTTTTGAACCGGTGCCCGGAATCGAATTCTGAGGGCACCGATGAAATCGCAGCACCGGTATTCGCTTAGAAACGCCTCTTCCGGAGTTGCGTTTTCTCGGGTGTGGTTTTTAAATTTTCGGGCTTAAAGTTAAGAAATAAAATAATTTTACGACAACATTATTTTATTTCACTTAAGCCACTTGGAAGCCACTTGAAGCCACTTAAAAGCGGTTTAAACTAAGTTGAAACAGATAGGGGACTATCCAGAAATATCTTACCCTCTCGGTAGGATATTTGTGAGGTGGGGCCTGCACGAGCCCCACCGTTTCTTTCCGCTAAGTAATGCACCCGCGAAAACCCGTCATTATGAAAGTCAACTGACGCGTTTTCTTAAATCCTTAACGCACCATTTAATTGGGCGGTTTGTTTCGTGAATTGATTGGGCTATTTCTTTTGTTGAATTAATTCAACGAATTGATGGGTCGTTACTTACCTTTTTTCGTTTGTTGGCGTAATAATAAAATAAGACCAACATGTCTTTTTGGAGGATTACACCATGGGAGGTTTGACAAAAGTTTTTGTGCCTTCACCTTCTTCGCGAAGAACGTGAAGAACGCGAAGAACGCCGGCCTCTGACGAAGAACGTCGAACCCGCGGAAATCGACGACACGACGCCGTGTGCCGCGACGCCGATGTTTCCTCTCCCGCGACGTTCTTCAGCGACGCTCTTTAATCCGCAACGAAAACCGTCGATCTTCAGTAGAGGTGAGGGTTTCGGATTTCCTTTGTGGTTTTTAACTCAAGAATGATTTAATTATTTTTAATTAAATCTTTTGTTCTTGAACCTCAGAGTTCATCAACGCGCCCCCATTCTGCGACGACGCGACGATCCCCTCCTTCCGCGACGAGCAATTCCGCGAAGAACTCTCACACGCGACAACTACGAGGTTTGGATTTTATTTTTGGAAATGCCCTTATTTCCCATGTTGTTTCGGTTCAAAATGAAGAACCCGATTCATAAAACAATTTTATTTCATTAAAAATTGTTTTCGGATATGTATTCTTGTGTTGAATATTATTTCTCCCATTGTTTATCTCTAATGCAGAGGGTGCGGGCCAAACGAACACGGCCCGACAACCCTCCTCCGATCTTCGTTGTTGTGCGGATTTGATGGGCGACGACGGAGTGCGCCGCAACAGAAATTTTATGATTCCGCAGTGAAGAACGAGTCCCAGGAAGAGCAGCGGTGCAGACGGGAATAGAATCGGACCACCGGAGTGATTCCGGTGGCCCGCAGAACACGCCGGCAGCTGGGAGCGGCGGCGCCCCGGCGCGCCGCCGGACGAGGCCGCCGCGGCTGAAGTCGTGGCGGCGGTGGCCAACGGACCTGTGGCCGCGCGGGTCCGGTTGTCCAGAGCGACACTCTGCGGGTGCCGCGGGGTTGTCACGCGGGGGCGGCGGCTACCCCTCGCGTCGCTCAGGTCGTCCAGGGCGACACCCCGCGGGTGCCGCAGGGGGTGTCACGCGGGGGCGGCGGCTTCCCCCCCATGTCGCTCGGTCGCTCGTCCGAGCCGAGTCGGGCTGGACAAGCCAGGCCGGTCCTACCGGCCGGGCCGGACCAGTTCCGACCGGGTCGGACCAGGTTGATCCAGTTCGGCCGACCCAGGGGGGGTCGGGCCGGGTCGGCCCGTGCCCGGACCCCCCGTCTTCGGACCATTTTCGGTCAAAGGCCCGTATCTTGAGCTACGGGAATCCAAATTACTTTCCGTCAGCGGCAACGCGATCCTTGGATCGAGACGGTTGTTTCTGTATATTGCACTCAAGGTTTCAGAATACTTTGAGTTCGACCGGGTTGGTTCGTACACAAAACCAACCAGGCCTTTGGAGCGGAAACGCTCATATCTTGAGCTACGGACGTCTGATTGACGTGCCATCAGCTTTGTTGAATTCCTCTATGTGAGACGGGTCTTTTGGCATATTCCGCCCGAGGTTTGGACGCAGGTGGAGTACGGTTGGGTTGGTTTTGCCTTAAAAACCAACCGGTCCCCTAGGACGAAAAAGTCAATAACTCTCAGACCGGGCATCCGATTGACGCGCCGTCTGCGACGTTGAGTTCCTGTTGAGGATACGGAACTTTTGGATACATCAACTTCGGACTCTGTGACAGTTGATGTATCGGCCTCTCGGCTCGTGGAGTGGACCCTCCCGAATGATCTTGCTGTGTGCGGGAACCCTAGAGCTGGCTGCGACTGCTACTTCGACAGCGACGACCGTGCAGAGATCCTCAGTGGACTGCGGCGACGACTGTGCAGAGATCCTCAGTGGACTGCGGCGACGACTGTGCAGAGATCCTCAGTGGACTACGACGACTACAGCACTCAGCTATCCTACGTGGATCAGTGCTACAGGTCCTCTATGGGCCCGATCCTGTGTGGGTCTGATCCTGTGTGGGTCAGCGCCCAGCGGTTCTGTGTGAGCCAGCGCCTACAGGTCCTGTGTGGGCCCGATCCTGTGTGGGTTATTGCGGGGGTTAGTTACCTATCGATCCTTTGTGGTTCCGACGACTTAGATGGATCAGTGATCATCTTTATCGTCATCCGAAGAAGTATACATGTGTGAGCTGAATCTTGAGTTACTCTCCTTTGTGGATTGTGTTGAGCTATCCTGTGTGGATTTACTGTTTACTCTCCTTTGTGGATTATGTTGAGCTATCCTGTGGGATTTACTGTTTACTCTCCTTTGTGGATTGTGTTGTGCTATCCTGTGTGGGTATACGTTTTTCTTTCCTGTGTGGACTGGGTTGTGCTTGGGCTCGGACGTTGGAGCCTAACGGGAATTGATGACTTAGGTATATGTATGGGCATATACCTAAGTTGTGTCAGATGTTACTTCTTGATTGTAGCTTTCCTTTGTGGATTTCGGGAGACCTTTGGGGGTCTCGGGGTCCCTACTGAGTAGCTTATACTCACCCCTGCATGGGCTATGCCCGCACTATGTTGTGTTGGTTGCAGACGACGGACAACGCTGATCGTGGTGGAGGCGTGCGGAGCAGGAGAGTACCTGGAGGTGGACCACGGGGCGGCACGTACTCAGAGCGGTTAGGTGGACCCGAGGAGCAGTGGAGTCTATCTATACCCACCCTTCATGTGGGACTTCCAGAGGACGACTCGACGCTACGGCTTTTCATTTCAGTTGTTGTTTTCCTCTTTCCGTTGTACTTTACAGTTGGGCTTGTATTTCTGGCCCCTTTACTTTCAGCACAGCTTGTTACAGTTTTTACTTAGTGTTTAATTTTCCGCTTGCTTACTCTGTGGTGCTTGTTTGCTTTTTCAAAGGCAATGCCTTCCCTTTTTCTAGGATTTACGCTTTGGTGCTAGTCGCCAGCCCCTGGCCTATGGAAGGCGGGCTTGGGGTAGTCACGGCACGGGCTCCGAGGGCGGGTCGTGACAAATTGGTATCAGAGGTGGTCGGTTCTACCGTAGACTCTGATCTTTCTTCTATGTGAAGCAATAGTGTTTAGCGTATTGGGTGTGGCTATCAGTCCAGGGAGTCCAGTGTTGGTGCGGCGGCCGACGTATCTGTACACCAGGGCCCTGACTTCTGATTTCCGACTTAATGCACGAAAACATTGATTGCATATGTGTTTCAAGTTTTCTTTTGTGATTACTTGTGTCAGCTCACCAGGTATACTGTTCTGACCGTGGCGCACTTGTTTCCTTTTCAGGATGGCCCCACGACGGTAGCCAGCTAGGGTTCCGAGAGTAGAGCGCGATGACAGCCCGCCGAGCGACGAGGATTCGGTACAGGGCCCATTGACAGTAGAGGCACCGGCGGTACCTTTACCCGCCGAGCCCCCAATGCTTCCAGCGCCGATCTCTGACGATGCACGACGCCTCGGAGCTCTGCGCAAGTTCCAGCGCCAGCGACCACCCAGGTTCCGTGGGGATACGGACCCCCAGGCAGCCGAGGACTGGCTGGAGGCCGTCGTATGAGTTTTCAGGCTAGTGAGGACACCAGCTGACCTCATGGTGATCCTCACGGTGAGCCTACTGCACGCAGCAGCAGGACGATGGTGGAGCTTGATGCTCCAGGTACACGATGAGGCCTCCCTCATCTGGACGGACTTCGAGAGCCTCTTCCGCTCAGAGTTCTTCTCGGCCACCCTCCGTGCGGTGCACATTCAGGAGCTTCTTCAGCTGCGGCAGGGCAGCTTGACGGTCGCCCAGTACGCGGCGAGGTTCACCGATCTTTCTCGCTACTCGACTGACATGGTACGGGACCCCTTCTTCCGGGCCCAGACCATCGAGCAGGGATTGAGACACAAGATCAGGGCATCGCTGATCTCCCTCAGCATCCCAACCCATGTAGGAGTGCTAGAGAGATCCCTTCTGATCGAGAGCTTTCTGGCTGAGTCCAAAGCGAGACCTACCGCAGGGCGGCAGGTAGCAGAGTCTTCGGCAGCTGGTAGCTGATGGATGACTCAGGGTTCCAGGAAGACCAGGCCTTCCGGAAGACGACCTCGGGACACTGTCTCAGCAGTGCGGGGCCAGTCTTCCGAGAGGCAGGCAGTGCTACTCCTGCGGCGGGCAGGGCCACATGGCTCGTGACTACCCGACCCACCGTACCGAGGAGCAGCAGACGGAGGAGGGGCCACCCAGGCAGAGGCAGAGGGTCGACCGTGGCGGTCCGCAGGGAGGAGGTGGATGAGGCAGAGGAGCTGGCCGAGCAGCAGGTGGTGGGTGACGCTTTGAGGCTCTGCCACCACCACCACCAGGAGGTCCGCCCCGACCCCCGGGAGCTGGCGGGCAGAGATAGGCACAGCTCCAGGCAGCGGAGGCCTACGACCACGGCGCGCCAGAGATGATTCGAGGTACGATCTGTGTCTATTCCACCTTTGCTGCAGTTCTTATAGACACAGGATCGAGTCACTCTTTCATAGCCACTGCCCTTGTTCGGAGCTCGGAGATTCCGACAGAGCCGTTGGCTCGATCCTTACGGCTAGATACTCCTACGGGAGCAGACTTGACAATTACGCACTGGTGTCGGCAGTGTGAGCTTACTCTAGGAGGCGAGAGCTTCGGCTGGGATCTTCTTGTAGCGGCGTCGAGGCCTTACGACGTCATCTTTGGCATGGATTGGTTATCTATGGTCCATGCACATATTAACTGCATTAGGCGCAAGGTACGATGTGTGCGCATCGATGGGAGCAGGTTCACCTTCACCGACGAGAAGGGAGCCTTCGCAGCATAGAATGGACTCCCGCAGAGGAGAGGGCAGCCCATCACTCATCAGTTGGCTAGCCTCATCCTTGGAGCAGTTGACGTGCGGAGTCCTTGTTTTCCTGCAGTGGTGGATCAGTATGCGGACGTCGTCCCCGACGATGTTCCAGGGAAACCTCCTCGCAGAGAGGTAGACTTTCATATTGATCTGTACCCCGGGACAGCCCCTATATCCCCTCCAGCATATCAGATGGACCCCGCTGAGCCGCAGCGCCGGTATTCACTTAGAAATGCCTCTTCCGGAGTTGCGTTTGCTCGGGTCCGGTTGTCCCGAGCGACACCCCGCGGGTGCCGCGGGGTTGTCACGTGGGGGCGACGGCTCCCCCCCCCCCCCCCCGCGTCGCTCGGGTCATCCAGGGTGACACCCCGCGGGTGCCGCGGGGGTGTCACGCGGGGGCGGCGGCTCCCCCCCCCCCCCCCCCCCGCGTCGCTCGGCCGAGCCGAGCGGGGCTGGCCGAGCCAGGCCGGTCCGACCGGTCAGGACGCGCCCTGGCCGGGCCGGACCGGGTCGATATGGTTCAGCCGACCCAGGGGGGTCGGGCCGGATCGGCCCGGGCCCGGACCCCCTTTCTTCGGACCATTTTCGGTCAAATGCCCGTATCTTGAGCTACGGGCCACCAAACGACTCGCGGTCAGTGGAAACGCGATCCTTGGATCGAGACGGTCGTTTTGGTATATCGCAGTCAAGGTTTTGGAATAATTTGAGTTCAGCCGGGTTGGTTCGTACACGAAACCAACCGGGCCTTCGGAGCGGAAACGCTCATATCTTGAGCTACGGACGTCTGATTGACGTGTCGTCAGCATTGTTGAATTCCTCTATATGAGAAGGATCTTTTGTAATACTCCGCCCGAGGTTTGGACGCAGGTGGAGTACAGTCAGGTTGGTTTTTCCTTAAAAACCAACCGGGCCCCTGGGACGAAAAAGTCAATAACTCTCAGAACGGGCGTCCGATTGACACGCCGTCTGCGACGTTGAGTTCCTGTTGACGATACGGAACTTTTGGATACATCAAATTCGGACTCTGTGACAGTTGATGTATCGGCCTCTCGGCTCGTGGAGCGGACCCTCCCGAACGAGCTTGCTGTGTGAGGGAACCATAGAGCTGGTTGCGACTGCTACTTCGACAGCGATGACCGTGCAGAGATCCTCAGTGGACTGCGGCGACGACTGTGCAGAGATCCTCAGTGGACTACGCCGACGACTGTGTAGAGATCATCAGTGGACTGCGACGAAGACTGTGCAGAGATCCTCATTGGACTGCGACGACTACAGCACTCAGCGATCCTACGTGGATCAGTGCTACAGGTCATGTGTGGGCCCGATCCTATGTGGGTATGATCCTGTGTGGGTCAGCGCTCAGCGGTTCTGTGTGAGCCAGCACCTACAGGTCCTGTGTGGGCCCAATCCTGTGTGGGTCATTGCGGGGGTTAGTTACCTATCGATCCTTTGTGGGTCCGACGACTTAGATGGATCAGTGGTCATCTTTATCATCATCCGAAGAAGTATACCTATGTGAGATGAATCTTGAGTTACTCTCCTTTGTGGATTGTGTTGAGCTATCCTGTGTGGATTTACTCTTTACTCTCCTTTGTGGATTGTGTTGAGCTATCATGTGGGATTTACTGTTTACTCTCCTTTGTGGATTGTGTTGTTCTATCCTGTGTGGGTATACGTTTTGCTTTCCTGTGTGGAATGGGTAGTGCTTGGGCTCGGACGTTGGAGCCGAACAGGAATTGATGACTTAGGTATATGTATGGGAATATACCTAAGCCGTGTCAGATGTTACTTTGTGATTGTATCTTTCCTTTGTGGATTATCCTTTGTGGATTTCGGGAGACCTTCGGGGGTCTCGGGGTCCCTACTGAGTAGCTTATACTCACCCCTGCACGGGCTATGCCCGCACTACGTTGTGTTGGTTGCAGACGACGGACAGCGCTGATCGTGGTGGAGGCGTGCGGAGCAGGAGAGTACCTGGAGGTGGACCACTGGGTGGGACGTACTCAGAGCAGTCAGGTGGACCCGAGGAGCAGTGGAGGCTATCTATACCCACCCTTCAGGTGGGACTTCTAGAGGACGGCTCGACGCTGCGGCTTTTCTTTTCAGTTGTTGTTTTCCCCTTTCAGTTGTACTTTACAGTTGGGCTTGTATTTCCGGCCCCTTTACTTTCAGCACAGCTTGTTACAGTTTTTACTTAGTGTTTACTTTTCTGCTTGCTTACTCTATGGTGCTTGTTTGCTTTTTCAAAGGCAATGCCTTCCCTTTTTCCGGGATTTCCGCCTTGGTGGTAGTCACCTACCACTGGCCTATGGAAGGCGGGCTTGGGGTAGTCATGGCATGGGCCCCGAGGATGGTTCGTGACATGATATTTTATGAGAACGATCCAAGGGTCATTGGTGATGTGTACGAGTCATCCCCGCCTCAATCCGAGGCACGGTGTGGCCGTTAGCACTCAAAGGGTTTCTCTTTTGTTAAAAATGGACACAATTTTAATTTAAAACAACAACTCACCTATGAAAATCTGACCAAAAGCATTCGGATTTCCTTGATATTTTATGATAATGATCCAAGGGTACGTTTTGACATGTACGACTCATCCCCATCCCAATTCAAGCCACGGTGTGGCCGGTACCACTCAAAGGGTCTCTATTTTGTTTAAAATGGACACAATTTTAAGTGAAAACAACAATTGACGTACGAAAATCTGACCAAAAAAATTAATATTGTCTTAATCATTTAGAAGAATGATCCAAGGGTCATTGGTGACATGTAAGAGTAAACCCCGCCTCAATCTGAGGCACAGTGTGGTCGGTACCACTAAAAGGGTCTCTATTTTGTTTAAAATGGACACAAATTTAAGTGAAAACAACAATTGACGTATGGAAATCCAAACAAACGCATTCAGATTGTGTTGATCCTTTATTATAACGATCCACTAGTCCTTTGTGATGTGTACGAGTCATCCCTGCCTCAATCCGGGGCACGGTGGGTCCGGTACCACTCAAAGGGTCTCTCTTTTATTTAAAATGCACACAATTTTAATTGAAAACAACAACTAACCTAATAAAATCTGAACAACGCATTCTTATTGCCTTTATCCTTTTTTATAATGATCCACGGTTCCATGGGGACGTCTACGAGTCAACCCCGCCTCAATCCGAGGAACGGTGTGGCCGGTACCACTCAAAGGGTCTCTATTTTGTTTAAAATGGACAGGATTTTATGTGAAAACAACAACTAACGTATGAAAATCCGATCAAATGCATTCATATTGTCTTGATCGTTTAGTAGAATGATCCACATGTCTTTTTTGACGTGTACAAGTCAACCCTGCCTCAATCTGAGGCACGGTGTGGTAGCTATAACTCAAAGGGTCTCTCTTTTGTTTAAAATGGACACAATTTTAATTGAAAAAGACAACTGACGTACGAAAATCTGACCAAACGCATTAATATTTTATTGATCCTTTAAGGGAATGATCCAAGGGTCCTTTTTGTTGTGTACGAGTCAACCCTGCTTCAATCAGAGGCATGGTGTGGCCGCTAGCACTCAAAGGGTCTCTCTTTTGTTTAAATTTGACATTATTTTAAGTGAAAACAACAATTGCCTATAGAAATATAACCATACACATTAAGATTGTGTTGATCCTTTAGGAGAACGATCCAATGGTGCTTTGTGATGTGTACGAGTCATCCCCACCACAATCCGAGGCACAGTGTGGCTGCTATCACTCAAAGGGTCTCACTTTTTTTTAAAATGGACACGATTTTAAGTGAAAACAACAACTGACCTACGCAAATCTGAACAAATGCATTAGGATGGTGTTTATCCTTTTAGGATAATGATCCACTATTCCTTTGTGATAAGTATGAGTCATCCCCACCTCAATCCGAGGCACGGTGTGGCCGGTATCACTCAAAGGGTCTCTGTTTTGTTTAAAATGGACACAATTTTAATTGAAAACAACAACTGACCTTTGAAAATATGACCAAACGCATTCGGATTGCCTTGATCATTTATAAGAACGATCCATGGGTCCTTGTTTACTTCTACGATTCAACTCCTCCTCAATAACAGGCACAATGTGGCCGGTACCACTCAAAGGGTCTCTATTTTTTTAAATGGAAACGATTTTAAGTGAAAACAACAATTGACGTATGAAAATCCGACCAAATGCATTCAGATTGTCTTGATTCTTTAGGAAAACGATTCATGGGTCCTTTATGATGTGTAAGAGTCAACCCTACCTCAATCCGAGGCATGGTATGGCCACTAGCACTCAAAGGGTCTCTCTTTTGTTTAAAATAGACACAATTTTAATTGAAAACAACGACTGATGTACGAAAATCTGACCAAACGCATTAATATTTTCTTATCCTTTAGTATAATGATGAAAGAGTCCTTTGTGACATGTACGAGTCAACTCTGCCTCAATCTGAGGCACGTTGTGGCCGCTAGCACTCAAAGGGTCTCTCTTTTGTTTAAAGTGGACACAATTTTAAGTGAAAACAACAACTGACCAATGGAAATCTGACCAAATGCATTAGTATTGTGTTGATCCTTTAGGAGAACGATTCAATAGTCCTTTTTGATGTGTAAGAGTCATCCTCACATCAATTTGAGGCACTGTGTGGATGCTATCACTCAAATGGTCTCTCTTTTGTTTAAAATTGACACGATTTTAAGTGAAAACAACAACTAACCTATGGAAATCTGCCCAAACACATTCAGATTGTGTTGATACTTTAGGAGAACGATCCACTGGTCCTTTGCGACATGTATGAGTCATCCCCTCCTCAATTAGAGGCATCGTGTGGCTGTTATCACTCAAAGGGTCTCTCTTTTGTTTAAAATGGACATAATTTTAATTGAAAACAACAAATGGCCTATGGAAATCTGACTAAAGGCATTCCGATTTCCTTGATCCTTTATAAGAACGATCCATTGGTCCATTGTGATGGGTATGAGTCGTCCCCAACTCAATCTGAGGCACAGTGTGGCTGGTACCACTCAAAGGGTCTCTCTATTGTTTAAAATGGACACAATTTTAATTGAAAACAACAAATGACCTATGAAAATCAGTCCAAACGCATTCATATTTCCTTGATCCTTTAGGGGAACGATCCACGGGTCCTTGGTGACATCTACGAGTCAACCCTACCCCACTCTGAGGCACGATCTGTCCAGTACCACTCAAAGGGTCTTTATTTTGTTTAAAATATACACGATTTTAAGTGCAAACAAAAACAGACGTAAAAATATCTGACTAAACGCATTCGGATTGTCTTTATTCTTTATTCTAACGATTCAAGGGTCCTTTTTGACATGTATGAGTCAAACCCGCTTCAATCCGAGGCACTTTGTGGTCGTTATCACTCAAAGGGTCTCTCTTTTGTTTAAAATGGACACAATTTTAATTGAAAACAACAACTGACCTAAGAAAATCTGACCAAACGCATTCGGATTGCCTTTATCTTTTATGATAATGATCCAAGGGTCCTTGGTGACGTTTATGAGTCATTCCCACCTCAATATGAGTCACGGTGTCCCCGGTACCACTCAAAGGGTCTCTCTTTTGTTTAAAATGGACACGATTTTAAATGAAAACAACAACTAACCTATGGAAATTTGACCAAACGCATTTGGATTGTGTTGATTCTTTATAAGAACGATCCAATAGTCCTTTTTGATGTGTATGAGTCATCCTTGCCTCAATATGAGGCATGGTGTGGCTGCTATCACTCAAAGGGTCTCTCTTTTGTTTAAAATGGACACGATTTAAAGTGAAAACGACAACTGACCTACGGAAATCCGAACAAACGCATTAGGATTGTGTTGATCCTTTAGGAGAGTGATCCAATGGTCTTTTGTGAAGTTTATGAGTAATCCCCACCTCAATCCGAGGCACTTTGTGGCTTCTATCACTCAAAGGGTCTCTCATTTGTTTAAAATGGACACAATTGTAATTGAAAAGAACAACATACCAATGGAAATCTTACCAAACGCATTCAGATTGCCTTGATCCTTTAGAATAATGATACACGGGTCATTTTTTATGTTTAAAAGTCAACCTTGCCTCAATACAAGGCATGTTGAGGCTGCTAGCACCCAAAGGGTCTCTCTTTTGTTTAAAATGGACACGATTTTAATTGAAAACTACAACTGACCTATTAAAATCTGACCAAACGCATTCGTATTGCCTTGATATTTTATGAGAACGATCCAAGGGTCCTTGGTGATGTGAATGAGTCATCCCCGACTCAATCTTATGAACAGTGTGGCCGCTGGCACTCAAATGGGTCTCTTTTTTGGTTTAAAATGGACACAATTTTAATTGAAAACAACAACTGACCTATGAAAATCTGACCAAACGCATTCGGATTTCCTTGATATTTTATGAGAACGATACAAGGGTCCTTGGTGATGCGTATGAGTCATCCCTGCCTCAATCTGAGGCACGATGTGGCTGGTACCACTCAAAGGGTCTCTATTTGGTTTAAAATGGACACGATTTTAAGTGAAAACAACAACTGATGTACGAAAATCCGACCAAACACACTCATATTGTCTTGATCCTTTAGGAGAAAGATCCACGGGTCCTTTTTGGACATGTACGAGTCAACCCTACCTCAATCCGAGGCACGATGTGTCCGCTATCACTCAAAGGTTCTCTCTTTTGTTTAAAATGGACACAATTTTAAGTGAAAACAACAACTGACCTATGGAAATCTAACCAAACGCATTCATATTGTGTTGATCCTTTATGATAACGATACACCGGTCCTTTGTGATGTTTAGGAGTCATCCCTTCCTTGATCTGAGGCACGGTGTGGCTGTTATCACTCAGAGGGTCTCTCTTTTGTTTAAAATGGACACAATTTTAAGTGAAAAGAAAAACTGACCTACGGAAATTCGACCAAACACATTCGTATTGTGTTTATCCTTTAGGAAAACGTTCCACTAGTCCTTCGTGAAGTTTACGAGTCATCCCTGCCTCAATATGAGGCACGATGTGGCTGGTACCACTCAAAAGGACTCTCTTTTGTTTAAAATGGACAAAAATTTAATTGAAAACAACAACTAACCTATAAAAATCCACAAAAACGCATTAGGATTTCCATGATACTTTAGGAGAACAATAAAAGGGTCCTTGGTAAGGTCTATGAGTCAACTCCGCCTCAATCAAACACACGGTGTGGCCTGTACCACTCCAAGGGTCTCTATTTTGTTTAAAATGGACACGATTTTAAGTGAAAACAACAACTGACGTACAAAAATTTGAAAAAATTCATTTGGATTGTCTTGATACTTTATGAGAACGATCTATGGGTCCTTTTTGATGTTTAAGAGTAAACCCCACCTTAATCTGAGGCACGGTGTGGCCTCTAGCACTCAAAGGGTCTCTCTTTTGTTTAAAATGGTACAATATTTATTGAAAACAACAACTATCCTATAAAAATCCAACCAAACGCATTAGGATTGCCTTGATATTTTATGACAACGATCCAAGGGTCCTTGGTGATGTGTAAGACTCATCCCCGCCTCAATTTGAGGCATGGTGTGGCCGCTAGCACTCAATGGGTCTCTCTTTTGTTTAAAATGGACTCGGTTTTAATTGAAATCAACAACTAATCTTTGAAAATCCTACCAAATGCATTCAGATTGACTTGATATTTTATGAGAACGATACAAGGGTCCTTGGTGACATGTAAGAGTCATCATCACCTCAATACAAGGAACAGTGTGGCCGGTACCACTCAAATAGTCTCTATATTGTTTAAAATGGACACAATTTTAAGTGAAAGCAACAACTGACGTACAAAAATCAAAACAAACACATTCATATTGTCTTTATCCTTTATTAAAACGATCCACGGGTCCTTTGTGGCATGTACGAGTCAACCCTTCTTCAATACAAGGCACGGTGTGGCCGCTAGCACTCAAAGGGACTCTCTTTTGTTATAATGGACACAATTTTAATTGAAAACAAAAACTGACATTTGAAAATCCTTCCAAACGCATTAGGATTGACTTGATCCTTTAGTATAACGATATACAGGTCCTTTGTGACATGTACGAGTAAACCCCGCCTCAATATGAGGCACGGTGTGGCCTCTAGCACTCAAAGGGTCTCTCTTTGGTTTAAAATGGACACGATTTTAAGTGAAAACAACAACTGACCTACGGAAATCCAACCAAACGCATTTGGATTGCATTGATCCTTTAGAAGAACGATCCACTGGTCCTTTGTAACATGTACGAGTCATCCCCACCTCAATCTGAGGCACATTATGGATTCTATCACTCAAAGGGTCCCTCTTTTGTTTAAAATGGACACAATTTTAATTGAAAACAACAACTGACCTACAAAAACCTGACCAAACACATTCATATTGACTTGATCCTTTAGAAGAATGATCCATGGGTCCTTTGTGATGTCTAAGAGTCATCCCTGCCTCAATCCTAGGCATATTGTGTCCGGTACCACTCAAAGGGTCTCTCTTTTGTTTAAAATGGACACGATTTTAATTGAAAACAACAACTGACCGACGAAAATCCAACCAAAAGCATTCGGATTGTGTTGATCCTTTAGGAGAACGAATCACGTGTCCTTTTGTTGTTTAAGAGGCATCGCCGCCTCAATCCGGGGCACGGTGAGGCCGCTAGCACTCAAATGGTCTCTCTTTTGTTTAAAATGGACACAATTTTAATTGAAAACAACAACTGAACTATGAAAATCCGACCAAACGCATTCGGATTGCATTGATATTTTATGAGAACAATCCAAGGGTCCTTGGTGATGTGTAAAAATCTTAATTAAGTGTTTTATATATTTTTAGGTAAATAATTTGTCCAACCCATGTTATCCACAAACCGAAAGGGTTCAAGCCACATAGAAAATACATTAGGTTTATGGGGCATTAAATTCCATAAAGGGTATCCAACATGGATGGATTGTGGAAGAAAAGCTATTTAATTGTGAACTTAGAGTTAGGTGGATGAGTAGAAGAGAATATTGAGACATTAGGATATTATGTGCACAAATGGATGAGGGACATCACTTCTGTGGGTCGTATTGTGAGGTTGTATGATTCCACTAACTATAATATGACATGATTATAAATATAAAGTCAGGGGAACAAGTATATGGAAGTGGGATCCCATGTAATTATCATATGTTGGATGAGGTGAGATTAGGGGATTGTAAATTACAAAAAAAATTCTTCCAACACTCACCACTCATGTTCCCTTAATCATACATTCCCTTGATGCAACTGTCGTAGCCTACCAACCTCAAAATCACTATGCCACCAGGGTATCTCAGTTTAGTTTTACATAGATTCTAATGAGATAGCTCATTATCTAGCCAAAATTATATTATCAATGTCAGGAGATGTCGTGGATGACATCTAGAGACTGGGATGACCCCAATGAATTTCATATATTGTGAACAAACCATGAATGATAACATGAACTAAATTAGACAACTATGATGTCCAAATAAATAAATAAAAGTGGCATATCCATGGTGAAACCATTTCCAGTTTTGTTTTGTCATAGTATCACTTTGGAAGCTTTAGAGAAGAATATGTGTCATTGGATAATTAACACCCACTACATCGCAGGCTTGACCATTGTGTCATCACAATCATGGGGCTTGAACCAAAGGTTGTGGATACACTATAAAAATTACATAAAACATTGTGGATAATTTTAACCAGAGTTTACGATAAGAATATCTGATATATTGTTTAAATTATTCCATAGAGGTTAGAAATGTGGTAGTGTTGCGTTTTTCAAGGATAAGGGGTCCACAACATTATTCTTTCTAATGGGCCATGGGTAAATGAAGAATGATAACATAAATTATTCTACATTGTAGAAATTAGCCACCATAGTGAGGTTTTGAATATGGAATTTGAGTGTTTTTTATGAAATAGTTATTATCAAGTGGATATGGATTTACCAACTCCAGGAAGAGGCATTCATGATGGGAATCAGATTCCATAACGGGTATTCCCCCTGGTTTCTATCCATTTTGTAAAATCTGTTTCAAAATAATATAAAATACTCGATATCTATGAGATTTCTAAAATATATATCCCATTTACTTGGATAAAATTATGGAAACCTATGAATGAGGGCCACATATTCCTAGAATAATGATGGAGAACTCCAAAAACCAAAGATAACCTTCTAACAAATCTAAATTGTGATACAAATAAATATAAAGAAGAATGGGAATGTATAACAGAGATAAAATGAATTAAAAATAGAAAGTGGATATAATATATTAATACATATATAAATTTCAGGGGAAAGCTACTATACAAAAGGGAAGACAACATGATAACTCTGATGGTGGAAGATGTGGAGATGGCTTGGATGTTGAATCAGCTTATTTTGTCTGTGTAAGGGTATACTTTTTGTATGGGTATACTTGGTCTAATTAGCTTATGATTTATGTGTTAATTTTGTATGGGTATACTTACTTTAATTAGCTTATTGAGATGATGATTTTTTTGCAGGTGTTCGAGTGAGCTGCTGCAGATTATTTCATAGCAGTAGACCTGGCATTTATCAGTGCTTTTTAGTGCTAATAAAGGATCAGTTTATCAGCGCTAAAGGAGCACTGATAAACTCTACTTTTATTAGTGCTAAAGAAGCACTGATATAGGATCAATTTATCAGCGCTAAAGGAGAGCTGATAAAACACTCATTTATCAGTGCTCTTTTAGCACTGATAAAGTGTCATTTTATTAGCCCTCTTTTAGCCCTGATAAATTCTACCTTTATCAGTGCGTTTTTAACATTGATAAAGGTTTCCTTTATCAGTTCTTTTTTAGAGCTGATGAAGTACCCCTTTATCAACGCTCAGTAAGCACAGATAAAGGGTACCCCCCTTTATTAGCGTCGAGCATTAACGCGCTTTTTCATCACTTTTAATGCCCGTTTTTAGCGCTATTAAAGACCATTTTTGTAGTAGTGTTTTCATTCCATCCCACCAGTAATACTCCTGAAGATCTCTCTACATCTAAGCACTACCCAGATGAACTGAAAATGGGGAACTATGAGCTTCACATAACAACTCATTCTTCAACTATGAATCTCAAGGCACACATAATATCTTCCCAAACCTCAAAACACAATCATTATCAATGTTAAAATCATAAAACTTACCCTTCTGAACCAACATATCCTTTTTCTGCAACTCACTCTCTTCCTTCTGTGCTTGATTAATTCTGTCTGATAGAGATGATTTCACTGACACCTGAAACAAAACAGAATAATTTCCTGCAATAATAACTTCTATTCCAAAGTTCATCAAATCAAAAACCGAAGGATCTCATTCCACACGTAACATGGTTAATGAAGTATTACTTTTTCAACTAAAAGCATCATCCACTTTATTTTCTATTCCCGGATGATAAAGGATCATGAAATCATAATCCTTGATTAATTCCAACTATCTCCTCTGTATCATGTTCAATTATTTCTGAGTGAATATATACTTCAAACTTTTGTGACCTGTATATGTTTCACACTTCACTCTGTATAGATTATGCCTCCAAATTTTTAAAGCAAAAACAACATCGGCTAATTCAAAATCATGTGTAGGGTAATTTAACTCATGTGGTTTCAACTGACGTGAATCATACGAAATTACCTGATCATTATGCATTAGGACACAACCCAGTCCTTTCAACGAAGCATCATTGTAGATAACAAACTCACCGTTTCTGGAAGGCAGTACCAAAACAGGAGAATTCACCAATCTTCTTTTCAATTCTTGAAAATAGTCATCACATTCTTTTTTCCAGATGAACTTAACACATTTTCGAGTTAACTTAGTCATTGGACTAGATAACTGTGCAAAATTTTCAACAAACATCCGGTAATAACCTGCCAAACCAAGAAAACTACGGATCTCTTTTATATTTGTGGGTCTTGGTCATTCTTCAACAACTTTCGTTTTAGCAGGATCAATAGTTATGCAATTTTTTGAAACAATGTGACCAAGGAAAGAAATTTTTTGTAACCAAAACTCACACTTGCTGAATTTCCCAAATAGTTTCTTTTCTTTTATGGTTTGTAAGAGAACCCTTAAGTGACTTTTATGCTCCTCTTTACTTTTTGAATAAACCAAAATATCATCAATGAACACAACCACAAACTTATCCAATAACTCACAAAAAATTCTATTCATAAGATCCATGAGTACAGCAGGTGCATTGGTTAACCCAAAAGGCATAACTACAAATTCATAATGGCCATATCTAGTACGAAACGCGGTCTTCGGGATGTTTTCTTCCCTTACTTTCAACTGATGGTTCCCCGACTTCAAATCAATCTTCGAAAAATACTGAGCTCTCTAGATCTGATCAAACAAATCATCGATATGAGGCAACGGATACTTATTCTTAATATTGATGTTATTCAATGCTCTATAATCAATGAAAAGTATCAATGAACCATCTTTATTTTTAACAAAAAAGACAGGAGAACCCCATGGTGATGTGATAGGTCGAATGAAACCTTTATCTAATAACTCATGAAATTGCTTCTTTAACTCTAAAAGTTCAATTTGAGCCATTTGATAAGGGGATTTTGAATTTGGATTAGAATCAGGAACTAAGTCAATAGTAAATTCAACTTCTCGATCAGGAATTATACCAAGATACTCATCATTAAAAACATAAATGTACTCATTTACCACTGGAACATCATTAATATGAACAGTTCCTTTGTTTTCAACGATATGTGCAAGGTAACATTCATTTCCATCTTTTGCTAGTTTCTCATCTTCCTGATATGTTATCAACAGAAAGGGTTTATTTTTTTATACAAACTGAAAATCATTCTGAAAATAAACCTCTTTATCTCTACAGTAAATCTTAGCATGATAAACAGAAATCCAATCCATTCCCAATATAACATCAAACTCTACTAAAGGTAAAACAATAAGGTTTCCAGGTTGATTCTTTCCGCACACAAGGACAAGAATGTTTTTATGTTTTATTTTTGTCACAAAATTTCCTCCAGGTGTTTTTACCATAAGTTTTGTATACATATCATGAGATGGAATTCCCAATTTACTAGAAAGATTCTCAGAAATGAAAGAGTCTGTAGACCCTAAATCAAACAACACATTGGCATAATCTGAACAAACAAACAGTGTACCTGACACAACTTCATTTGATGGACCGACATCTGCTAAAGTAGTTGAAAATGATTTCACCACCCCTTTCTGCTTGTAGTCTAGATGCTTTCCTTTGGTTGAGTTCTCTGTTGGAAACACATTTGCATAATGACCCATTTCATTGCACTGAAAACATTTTTCTGACTGTAAATCAGATATTGTCTTAACATTACCTTGATCTTCTTCAGTGCAGTTATGAGCCTTATGCCCCATTTTACCACATCGGTAGCACTTACCAAAATTTAAATGACATTCCCCAGTATGATTTTTACCACAATTTTCACAAACTGTAAACTTAAGTTTCTTACCTTTAGACTTTTTTGAAGAGTTCTTCCCTTTCGACTGCCACCCCAACCTCTTATTCTGTTGTTTGTCAAAGAATACTTGATCATCAACAAACTCCATTTCCACCTTCTCCCAACAAAGACCAGGTTTTTCATAACTTTTAATCTCACGAGAAGCTCAATCCCTTCGATATTTTGGCTTTAATCCTGAGTAAAAATGGTTGATTTTACTATCAAGATCTTGTATGAAATTCGGAGCATACCTTTCCAGTCGAGTGAACTTTGCTTCATAAGCAGACACTAAATAATCCTCCTGCCTCATTTCTAGGAATAGTTTTCCATCCTAAGATGAACCACCTTAGGAAAATATTTCTCAAGAAAAAAACCTTTGAACTCATCCCAATCGATAGCATCAATCTCTTCACTATCCCTGATATTTTTCTCCATCGACCACCACTGATCAGTTTCACCTTCAAAACAGTAAACAGAAATATTAGCCTTTTGATGTTTTGAACAACCCATGACATCAATAATATTTTCCAGTGCTTTAATCCACCCTTCAGCTAGCACAGAGTCATATGATCCTTTGAATGATGGGGGATGTTGCCTCATGAAATGCTCCACTACTGACATGTTCCTCTGTGGTTGATCTGGATGATCTTGTACATTAATATCAACACCATTTGTAGCCTGATTCAACTGTTCCATCACTGCAACAAACTGTTCAGTTCCAATTCCGACCATCTCAGTTTGCTGATTTGGAAGATTGTTTTCCTCCAATTGTAGTCCCAACATAGCTTCCATGTTTCCTCTACGGAAAACCATTCTGAATAGAGAAATATCTTAGGCGAAGTAACATGTTAATCTATAAATGCTATATGATTTCAATATTAACAGAAATTAATTTATGGATATTAATTTAACAATACCCTAAGTCCTAAATTTCTCTAAACTGACCTCTGATACCAACTATAACAATCTAACCGTAAACAATACATAATATTGAATTAAATGAATAATTCACATTGAGGATCTTTTCAGGTTTAGTGTTTTAGAGATTTAGGACATAACTATTACATATCAAAAGATTACAAGGTAGAAACTTCTACATAGTTTCTATTTTTTTCATAAAATAAAAACTCTTGAAAAAAAGAGTCATGTCTAGTTCCATGTTTTTGATAGCATGACTTTTCCTTGATCCCATCTTTGACCCTATTCATCTTTAAGTCCTGTGAAAAAATTTCAAAACATGGGATGAGCATAAAAGGCTCAGTAAGGGTTGTAAAACAAATAATGAAAACATTTGTTCATAAATACATGCAAAACATGAACTCTTTTACTTACCACATGAAATCATAAGATTTATGAAATACACATAGAAATCAAAAATCATAAAGGTAACTTGTGGAATCCTTATTATACTTACATTTTAGTTATCACAGCTATATAGGGAGTTACTTTGGAATAACCATCATAGTACATTCCCTGAAATATATTAGGAGAAACATTCATGTTTATCTCCATAACGTTACCCAAAGCATTGGAGAGAAATATCGGGCTCACCCGCCCTAGGTTTATCACAGAACCACTCATATATGAAAATAATTCCCAAGAACCATAACATGATCATAACACATAACATAAGCATAATGGAAAGATAAAATTTTCACATTGAAATAAAAAATATCATTTCAAGATATTGAAATAATTAATCCATTCTATAAATCATTTTCAATACCAAAATACATAAAAAGATTATATGGTATTTATTTTTTTCTTTTAAAAACATTCAGGCTTGTTAAGGAAGCCAAAGATCAAATAGTACTCGTGGCGATGGAAAGGTCGTTGTCACCGCTTACGTAAAAAACATTCCTTTTTGTCATTTAGTAAAAAGATTTGTATAAAAATATTCCCTTTGAATGAAATTAAAATTCAAATGGGTTTATACACCGTATAAAATGAATTCATGTATAAAACTAAATATGCCTCAATGAAAGGAGACTGAGACGAAGTCCCTTACCTTGTGTCCGACTTGACCCGTTCGTTCTTTAATATCCTGAATAATAAACTAAAGTTAATTTATAATTTCTTAAGAACCTTTTTCAAGTTTATTATTCTTTTTATGTCATTTATTACCATGTTATAAACATTATGCAATCAATTAAGTTAACAACGTTCATTTTGTCAATATTTGGTACTTGAGTCAAAAATGGACTTCTTATAATTACATGTTGTTCATGTGGTCAAAGGTTCATTATATCTAGAATTATATTAATGATTTGGGTATCATATATATCATATATATCTAGAATATACATGTATTAATAATATTACATAACATTTAGAGGTAACAAATGAAATGCACCATTCATGGAGACGGTAAGCTGTACGTATGCATGAACACTACATTAATTTCCGTTTCTTATTTTAAGGGAATTAAAAAAAATGATACATAGTTATATATTAATTCCAGTATAATATCATATATACTATCATTAAATCCATCCTTTATACATCCCATATAAGGCATTAACGAATCACATCACTTTAAGGGGGCGGTAGTCCGCACTTCCTCTAATGTGATTATCGTATTTACCCACTATGGAAACCCTAAAGGCTTGATATAATTGGGTAGTACAGAAGCATAAGGAAATCATAAACATAATATATATCATATATAAATACATTTCCATCATAATGTCCACCACTAGAGGTGGTAAGATGTAATTGAACAATCATCGTTTCGTGAGGCCTTAGTTTTCCATCAACAGAAACATTATGTTCTTCATCCATTAGATGGAGGTGTGTGTAAGTGTAGTTAGAATACTTCTCATAAAAAATCATAGTATATTTATGATACTGTTGTTTTTTACAAAATAAAGGAATAAAAAGATTTTAGTGGTTGTAGAAGTAAAATAAAAGAAATCAATTTAAGAGAAATGGTTGCCTTTAAATTTGGGTAACTATCTTTGGTTTGAACCAAAGGACTTCTTGAAGTGCCTTATGCCTAAGGTGAGGATTCTAGATGGAGGGTAGGGATGTAGGGAGCTTAGTTGGTCTGATTTTGGATGAGCCAAATGGCTTGAGAGGTGTGAGTAATTGGATAGAAATGGTCTCCTTTTATAAGGGGGAGGAGGGGCTCTTTAGGAAAGTGTAAAAATATTATTTTATAATATAATGATATTTGGTTTCTAATGGTCCAAAAATAATTGAGGTAGAAGATAAGATGACTCATATTCGAAATAAAATCATCCAATCATAATTGAACATGTTTTGGATAATATTTTAATCATTATAATCTTATTTATTTAAATCATTTATTAATGAGGTAAATACTGCATCATTATTGTGTCATAAATAATTTAATTTATTCGATGTCTAAAAAATATTAAAAAATTACAATCCTGTAGGAAATATTTTTATATTCCAAAAGAATATTTATAGTCAAAAATAGGACTTATATAACCCCATATATAAATTAATTACTAAAAGATGTTTATTAATGTCAATTTTGTCTTCACATTAAATTAATTAATCTAAATTGTCATTATCACTCCCATGTGGCTCAATGGGGTCCCTAAATCGACCCAAAGATGACCATGGTCATAAATGACTCAACCAATAATGTCAGGACAAGTGTTAAGGTAATTTTGAATTATTATACTATTCTTTTAACCTTTAATTACCCTATTTACCTTTAACCGCAGTAAATAATATTCAAAAGTTACTATTCACCAAAAATTATTTTCATCTTAATGAACTGAATTTACTTCTTGATAATATCCATGTATTTTTTATTTTAAAAATTAAATTCATAGAAGTAGTAAATTTTCATTTAAATGAAAAAGTCAGTTTTTTTTACTACCACTATGTGGTTTCACTATTCATCAAAAATTGATGTTTTTCAGAAAATTACCAAAAATTCAGCCAAAGATAAATTTGATATTACGAATTCAAAAATGATGTCTATTTTTTAAAATTAAAAACTTAGAATTGGAATTAATTAATTTTAAAATTAATTCCCATTATCAAAACAAGTAGGGTGTTTTTAAGAAACAATGACTATCAAAAGCTCGATACTTGTTTATGTCCAATTTCAAAGTGAAATTAATGGAAATGACCAAAGATGGATTAAATGGTAAAAATATATTTTAATTTCACTTTAAAACCAATTAAAATGATAATCTAACCATATAAATAAATTATATTAAAAGGAACTTTTGAATTACAATACAATATTTCTCACTATTCATTAAAAATGACCTTTATTGGGAAAATTCCAAAATTGTGCACAAAGTAAATTTTGATGTCCCCATTATAAAGAAGGATTTTATTTGTTCATATAGAATGTATTAAAGTGACCAAAACTATATTTAAAGAGGTTTCTCCATTAAAAGGCGGTAAATCGGCCTTTTAATGTAAATTATGCTTAAAAATTAGATTCATTCATATTTTAAGCCTCTAAAATTTTATTGGATAAATGTAAATACATATAATAATTATTTATAATCATATTGTAGTTTGTTCTGTTCATTCCCACCAATAAATCTTCTAGTATTTAACTACCATTTAAAATAATATTATTATATTATTAATGTGCAACGTAAGATTTCAAAGAAACTCGTTGTTGTGTATCGGGTACGCTATCGAACATAGAAACCCCTTTAAAGTAAAATTAATATTTAATTCACTAATATTAATAAATATTAATGTAAGACCCCGAGATTTTATGAAAAATATTATTTTAATTTCATTAATGTCTTGTGTTGTATTCTACACCAAGATTACCTTGCGCTATACGCAACATCGTATTAGCTTGCAGTATACGCAACACTAGTCTTGGACCGTGTTACACATAATTTTGATAATAGTTATTCTACGCAACATTGAGTATATATATATATATATATATATTAAATGTATAAATGAAATGTGGTTGGATTCTGTTATACAAAACAACGAAGGATTCATTCACAACACGCAACCCTGACTTGGCTTGCATTACACGCAATCGCGACCTTCCTCGATAGCGTGTGTTGTACGCAATACCGAGTTTCACTAAACAACGATATGCTATTAAAATATTATTAAAACTAGCCGTTATGAATAGTAATAACCACTTTTTGAAATTTTGTAAATTTTATTTTTCAAAATGGACTTCATTTTTGGATTCGGAATATCGAAATCATCTTAGGGTGAAATTTTGGTAATTTTCGGATAACTTTCATATTTTGATGAATAGTGGAAATTACTAAATTTTAATTAAAAACAACATTTTCAATCGAAATAATTAATAGTGATAAATTATTAATTTTAGTGGTTTTAAATTATATTTAGAATATATTTTTACAATTTAATACAATGATGGTCATTGGATGTAATTTCACATTTAAAGCACTTATAAACAAGTTTCAATCTTTTGATAGTTATTATCTCTTAAAAACACGCTATTTGTTTTGACGAGAGGAATTAATTTTTAAATTAGTTAATGAAACTGATATGTTTTGAATTTGGTAAAATAGACATCCTTTTTGTGTTCATAATATCAAATATAGCTTAGGCCTAATTTTTGGTATTTTTCCGAAAACTTTCAATTTTTGATGAATAGTGAAACCACTAAGTGGTAGTTAAAAAAAACTGAATTTTTCATAAAACTTAATTTTACCGCTTCTGTGAATGGAATTTAGAAAATCCGAGAGACACGGTTAATATCAAGGACTAAAATGTGGTTCAATAAAATGAAAATAATTTTTGATTAATAGTAACTTTTGACTTTTTTTTACCACGGTTAAAAGTAAATAGGGTAATTAAGGGTAAAAATGATATTATTATTACCCTAACACATGTCCTAATTCTATTGGATAAGTGTAATTCGACCAAAAACAAACTTAGGAATAAAATATGACCATTTAGGCCCACTTGGATTAGATTAGGACATTTATTATTAATTTATTTAAAGAAGGGTTAAAAGAGTTAAAATCAAGGTTTATTTACTAAAACATTTTTAATATGGGGTTATACATAAGATAAATTCGACTATAAATATTAATTAGAAAGATAAAACGATTTCCTACATAATGGTATTTTATTTGTAATTTTTAGACATTAAATAATTTAATTTATTCATGACACAATGATGATGCAGTAATTATCCTATTAATGAAATATTGACATAATTGATGTTATAAATACCTAAATAAATATAATTTGAGACTTTTTGTGAATTCCAATACTTTTATAGGTTAATATGACATGTTATTATTGATTTAATTAAATTTTTTCGAACTTATCATTCTGTCATGATTTTCACAAAAATCAATTACTAAATAGTGTCAAAATTGACATAAAATAGTTTTTAAAACAAATATTATATTATTAATTGTTATTTTATTCCTAAAAATCTAATTCTCGGACAAATGACTTAGATAAGATTATATATATTAATAATAAACAATTTGGGGTTCGTTTGGCTTCTTATAGTAAGTTTATTAACCTTATAGTGTAAGAACACAAGAAGACACGGTAAAAGTAAAATTATTTAACTTACTGTTAAATCTAAATGATAAGGTTAAAATAGGAACTTAAACTTGTCTAAATTCTATTGGATGAGAGTAATTCGACCCATCCCCACCTTAGCCTCGAAATAAATTAATTTGGATCTATTTAAAACCGAACTTGACTTTATAATAAAATAATATTTTTAGTTATTCCAAAGGTGCCCCTCTCCTCCCTCTCTTCCTCACACAACATTGAGCCTTCAAGCTCGGCCAACCCCTGCCAAATTCTCTTCTCCACTTCCCTAGAAACATCATAGAGGTTATGGTCTTCCTCAAAGACCAATTTTAGTGCCCTAAGAGGACGTCTCAAAAAGACGCTTCAAAGAAGAGGTAATTTCTGTTACCGATTCTTTCACCTTTATTTCTTCTTCCACTTCTTCTTCTTAGGTTGTTTCATTATGAAGTAATAACATCAGTATAACTCATATACTGATATGTTATTATAAGTATGAAACAATCCTAATTCACCATCTATCCATCCTACGGAAAACGAAATCACCGCGCGTGCGTACGTACGGAATACCGTCTCCACGCCGTGGTGAAATCTATTTTCCACCACCACCTTACTTGGATGGGTAAAATGGTGTAAATAATAACTATATATGATTATTATAAAGTGATATTGATATTGAAATAGTATACATACACTTAAACACAAGTTCAAAAACATTAGAACGATATCATCGCTCGTGCGTACGTACGGACTACCGTCTCCACGACGCGATGAGATTCATTCTCCATGTTAAAAATTTAAGAATGATTATAAAGTATATATAAGCAATAATAATGAAATATATGACATTATAAAGCTACTGGATTTATGTGTATATATATATGTCATCTACTTAATTCCACTCAATTCAATAAGGAAACTAAAACAGCGTTCATGCGTACGTATGGCCTACCGTCTCCATGAACGGTGTATTTCTTTCCATTTATCGATCCATTATATATATTTATATTATGAATATATATTATATATAAATCATGTTTTATATTCTCTAATTAAGTAATAATGATCTAAGTAATCATATGAATAATTACAAGTTAAAACACGAACGACAAATGAGACGATTTTACACAAAACGCTACTTTAACATGAATTTACAAAAGAACGGGTAATATAAAGTCATAAGTGAACCATATATGATATAATATCAATGAATATGATTCTGTAATAAGTCAATGACATTATTTAAATCATTATACATGAGTTTCGGACACTTACGAAGCAAATCAGACCTAAGGTAAGAGAAATATCACAATCTCATTTTTATCCGAGATTGTTTATACTTTGGTATTTACTGGGGTGTATTTTATCATCCACATCCATTTTTACTCAATATGTAATATTATTTCCATCCACCTACAATTGTTTAAATCCAATTTTACCCTTTGGTGAGTTTTTAGTAAAAGATATGAAAGGAATCTTTTGTCGTTTTTCGTATGAGGTACTTTTTCACTTTTCCGAAAAAAGTACAAAGAATGTTTTTTTTAACTTATACGGCATGAATGGATTTTGAAAACATTATTTCCAAGAAGAATCCTTTACAAGTTTTCAAGTTTATTTTTAATCAACTTATTTTAGTTTAAAGTTGTATGACATGTTAAGAAAGGAAAAATGTTTTTGAAGAAGAAAGGATATTTTCCTCAAGAATGGAGTTCAAGTGTTTTATCAAAATTATTTTCCATCTATGATAATAAAGGGTTATGTTTTTATCCCTATTATTACATTGATTTGATTATGTTGTGATGGAATTATATTTATGAATTCCTTTATCTTATATGAATTGTTTTATGATGTCATGATGTTTAAGATTCCCATTTGTATTACATGGGTTATGCAATGATGTATGATTTCGTATTTTGTGGCACACATAAGAATGGGTGGGACCTATATCTCCCTCCAGTGCATTGGGTAAAGATTTTATATCTCATGAGATAGACATGGCTGGAACGGTAGGTTATACCGGTTCAGTGAAACAGGACTGAAACGAGGGAGACTCGGTTCAGAAAGGGACTTTGTCCACTAAGATAGTCTTGGAAATGAGTCTTGACTAACAAGAAATGATTCTCTATGATTATGTGTGTATGCCACAAAGTTTCATGTTTTATGTTATGATTATTGTGATTACATTTCACTGCCATGATTTATCCCATGTTATGAAATTATGCTCTCTTTTGCAGGTTAAGATTTCCAAAAGATATGTTCTTATGAATATGATGTGATTGATATTTCATTTGTTTACCCTTACTGAGCATTTGAGCTCACCCTTTTATGTTTACTTTTCCCCAGGATATAAAGAAAGGTTTAGGTATAAAAAAAAGAGGATCTTTATGGGAGATGTTGAAGATCTTTCACCAGGATTAGAAGATTACGTTTCGAGTTTACAAAGACACTAAACTATTACGATCCTTGTGTGTGTGTTTTTGTTATGTACTAAGTATTCCGCAAATGTAATGTAATTTCAATGTACATCAAGCTTCGGGTCTCTACAGTTGGTATCAGAGGAAAGGTTTATTCAACCTTTGGAAACTAGGATGCGAGAACTTTAGTGATATCCCTAGAGATATTTCTAAGGTATGTCTAGGGATGTCCCTAAGGATAAGTATACATATAGGATATAGTCATAGCACTACGGTAATAGTCTTAGAATTTAACCTAAGATGTTAGATATTGAAGTTACTCCCCCTTTATTATGATTTTTGCATCTCACACTATTCTTTTTGGGTTTTAGAAAATGGCTGGAAACAAGATGATTCACGATAATGGAGGATATGATGGACAATGGAATGATATTCTTCATAAGCAATAAAATGAAATGGGATTTGGAAGTCCAAACATCATTATTATGCCGAATCAGCAATCTCATAATATGATCAATAAAGTAAAATTTGGTAAGTTTCCTGACTCGGCTAATAAGATAAAGATGGAGTTTCATGATGATCATAGAGGAAAGAAAGTTCAATTTCCCCTATGTAAATCATGTGGGAAGAGGCATCAAGGAGAATGTTTCAAAGGAACTGGAAGATGCTTTGGGTGTGGAAAAGAAGGACACAAATCCGGTAAGTGAAATGGAAAAGTTTCAGTTAACACCATGGATGAGGTTAATGGTATTGCTATGACATCAACAATGGTTAAATGTTTTAAATGTGGAATGTACGGGCATTATGAAAACCAATGCCATAAGGGAATGTCTTATGAAGAGAATCGGTATGGTCGTATGGGTAGTATTTTTGTTGATGATGATGAAGAGACTACAAATGATATGTGAGATGAAAGAATTGTTGAAGCTCGGTCAATGGTTTAAGAATAGTGGAATGATTACATGTTTATCAAGTGTAATGTTGTACTATAGAATAAAAAGACATCTAAGGATTGTTACATTGTTGTCTTTCCTTAAGATTTGAATGTTTATGATGAATGGTATGAGTAACAATGAAAGGTTATTCAGATATTTTTTGGAAAGTGGATGATATGCGCATGATGAAGTGATAAAGAGAAAATGAAATATTTGACAGTATTCATGAGCTCATGATTGATATAAGGACTAAGTGATATCATGGTTTGAGTATATAGAATTTTGAGGATTTTGGTATGTGGAAAGTGTTAACGTTTAACTGCATTCATGTTTTCAATAAGGTTCAATGGGTATTCAAGAGAATACATGATTAAGGCCTTTGAATGTTTAGAATGTGACCAACAAGACATATCTTATGATATATGGGGATCAACGATGGTATTAAATCTCTGGTAATCGTTTTCACTATGTTATGAGAGTGGACTGCAGTATTATGGATAAGCCTAAAGATTGGAATGGATTATGTTGGACATAAGTTATTATTGTTTAAGGATAGAAGTTCTTTTTTTCGATATTATTTATGGGATGTTATTGTAATATAGTTTTAGAAAAAGTACAACCTGCAGGACGGGCGACAGCCCATCGCGTCGGACAAGGCTGTGGGAATCGAACCCACAATCAAAGTGCGACTGGCCTTTTTAGCCTACCACTGGCCTACATGAAGTCCCTGGTTAGTAGAAACTAGTTTTATTTTATTAAGAGGTATGATATATGAAGTATAAGTTCATTTTTAGAACCATATACGATTGACCATAAGATGGAATTATAACTTTTGCTAACCTTTTGTTTGAAAGAGATGGAATGACCCATCATTCTATCACATGATCTGCTAACACTTCACGAATAACAAATTCAACTTCATTTATTTAAGAGATGAAGTGGAAATTGTTCAAGGCATGAACAACAGTGAGATTGTACCAAAATAAAGTAAGTATTTATTCTAATTCAAATTCTTCAACTTTAGGGAAACGATCTTGAAAACCAAAAATGTTGTCCTAGTGCTCTTATATCTGATTAATCAGATGGTACCTTAGATCATCACAAATTTATGGATTTGTGATTATTGCCTTTTCCATAGCCATGTTCTCTACCACTCTCCATCAGAACATGATGGTTAGATTTCTCTTCCATATCCATAATTTCACCTATGTGGAAACCCAATGATTAATTTATTTGGGTAACCGTTACGTTTCATACTTTTGTTTTTAAAGATTTTTTTTGTATTCCTTTTTACGATGTGGGTTTCGATTAAAGAAACTTTTGAATAGTAAACCATTTATAACCCCGATGAATTTCGAGGGCGAAATTCATTTTAAGGGGGGTAGAATGTAACACCCCGAGATTTTATGAAAAATATTATTTTAATTTCATTAATGTCTTGTGTTGTATTCTACACCAAGATTACCTTGCGCCATACACAACACCGTATTAGCTTGCAGTATATGCAACACTAGTCTTGGACCGTGTTACACACAATTTTGATAATAGTTATTCTACGCAACATTGAGTGTATATATATATATATATATATTAAATGTATAAATGAAATGTGGTTGGATTCTGTTATACAAAGAAACGAGGGATTCTTTCAAAACACGCAACCCTGACTTGGCTTGCATTACACGCAATCGCGACCTTCCTCGATAGCGTGTGTTGTACGCAATACTGAGTTTCACTAAACAACGATATGCTATTAAAATATTATTAAAACTAGCTGTTATGAATAGTAATAACCACTTTTTGAAATTTTGTAAATTTTATTTTTCAAAATGGACTTCATTTTTGGATTCGTAATATCGAAATTAGCTTTGGGTGAAATTTTGGTAATTTTCGGATAACTTTCATATTTTGATGAATATTGGAAATTACTAAATTTTAATTAAAAACAACTTTTTCAATCGAAATAATTAATAGTGATAAATTATTAATTTTAGTTGTTTTAAAGTATATTTAGAATATATTTTTACAATTTAATACAATGATGGTCATTGGAGGTAATTTCACATTTAAAGCACTTATAAACAAGTTTCAATCTTTTGATAGTTATTATCTCTTAAAAACACGCTATTTGTTTTGACGACGGGAATTAATTTTTAAATTAGTTAATGCAACTGATATGTTTTGAATTTGGTAAAATAGACATCATTTTTTAGTTCATAATATCAAATATAGCTTAGGCCTAATTTTTGATATTTTTCTGAAAACTTTCAATTTTTGATAAATAGTGAAACCACTAAGTGGTAGTTAAAAAAAAACTGAATTTTTCATAAAACTTAATTTTACCGCTTCTGTGAATGGAATTTCGAAAATCCGAGAGACACGGTTAATATCAAGGACTAAAATGTGGTTCAATAAGATGAAAATAATTTTTGGTGAATAGTAACTTTTGACTTTTTTTTACCACGGTTAAAAGTAAATAGGGCAATTAAGGGTAAAATGATATTATTATTACCCTAACACATGTCCTAATTCTATTGGATAAGTGTAATTAGACCAAAAAAAACTTAGGAATAAAATATGACCATTTAGGCCCACTTGGATTAGATTAGAACATTTATTATTAATTTATTTAAAGAAGGGTTAAAAGAGTTAAAATCAAAGTTTATTTACTAAAACATTTCTAATATGGGGTTATACATAAGATAAATTCGTCTATAAATATCATTAGAAATCTAAAAAGATTTCCTACATAATGGTATTTTATTTGTAATTTTTATACATTAAATAATTTATTTTATTTATGACACAACGATGATACAGTAATTATCTTATTAATGAAATATTGACATAATTGATGTTATAAATACCCAAATAAATATAATTTGAGACTTTTTATGAATTACAATAATTTTCTAGGTTAATATGACATGTTATTATTAATTTAATTAACTTTGTTCGAACTTATCATTCTCTCATGATTTTCACAAAAATCAATTACTAAATAGTGTCAAAATTGATATAAAATTGTTTTTAAAACAAATATTATATTATTAATTGTTATTTTATTCCTAAAAATCTATGGTTCGGCCAAATGACTTATATAAGATTATATATATTAATAATAAACAATTTGGGGTTAGTTTGGCTTCTTATAGTATGTTTATTAACCTTATAGTGTAAGAACACAAGAAGACACGGTAAAAGTATAATTATTTAACTTAATGTTAAATCTAAATGATAAGGTTAAAATAGGAACCTAAACTTGTCTAAATTCTATTGTATGAGAGTAATTAGACCCATCCCCACCTTAGCCGTGAAATAAATTAATTTGGAGCTATTTAAAACTGAACTTGACTTTATAATAAAATAATATTTTTAGTTATTCCAAAGGTGCCCCTCTCCTCCCTTATAAAAGGGCACCTCCTCCCTCTCTTCCTCACACAACTTTGAGCCTTTAAGATCGGCCAACCCCTACCAAATTCTCTTCTCCACATCCCTAGAAACATCCTAGAGGTTCTGGTCTTCCTCAAAGACCAATTTTAGTGCCCTAAGAGGAGGTCTCAAAAAGGCGCTTCAAAGAAGAGGTAATTTCTGTTACCGATTCTTTCACCTTTATTTCTTCTTCCACTTATTCTTATTAGGTTGTTTCATTATGAAGTAATAACATCAGTATCACTCATATACTGATATGTTTTTATAAGTATGAAACAATCCTAATTCACCATCTATCCATCCTACGGAAAATGAAATCACCGCGCGTGCGTATGTACGGAATACCGTCTCCACGCCGTGGTGAAATCTATTTTCCACCACCACATTACTTGGATGGGTACAATGGGGTAAATAATAACTATATATGATTATTATAAAGTGATATTGATACTGAAATAGTATACATACACTCCAACACAAGTTCACGAACATGACAACGATATCATCGCTCGTGCGTACGCATGGACTACCGTCTCCACGACGTGATGAGATTCATTCTCCATGTTAAACATTTAAGAATGATTATAAAGTATATATAAGCGATAATAATGAAATATATGAAATTATAAAGCTACTGTATTTATGTGTATATATATATATATGTCATCTACTTAATTCCACTCAATTCAATAAGGAAACGAAAACAGTGTTCATGCGTACGTACGGCCTACCGTCTCCATGAACGGTGTATTTCTTTCCATTTTTCGATCCATTATATATATGTATATTCTGAATATATATTATATATAAATAATGTTTTATATTCTATAATTAAGTAATAATGATCTAAGTAATCATTTGAATAATTACAAGTTAAAACACGAATGACAAATGAGACGATTTTACCCAAAACGCTACTTTAACATGAATTTACAAAAGAACGGGTAATATAAAGTCATAAGTGAACCATATATGATATAATATCAATGAATATGATTCTGTAATAATTAAATGAAATTATTTAAATCATTATACAGGAGGTTCGGACACTTACGAATCAAATTGGACCTAAGGTAAGGGAAATATCACAATCTCATTTTTATCCGAGATTGTTTATACTTTGGTATTTACTGGGGTGTATTTTATCATCCACATCCATGTTTCCCAAATATGTAAAATTATTTCCATCCACCTACAATTCTTTAAATCCAATTTTACCCTTCGGTGAGTTTTTAGTAAAAGATATGAAAGGAATCTTTTGTCGTTTTTCGTATGAGGTACTTTTTCACTTTTCTGACAAAAGTACGAAGAATGTTTTTTTTAACTCATACGGCATGAATGGATTTTGAAAACATTATTTCAAAGAAGCATCCTTTACAAGTTTTCAAGTTTATTTTTAATCAACTTCTTTTAGTTTAAAGTTGTATGACATGTTAAGAAAGGAAAAATGTTTTTGAAGAAGAAAGGATATTTTCCTCAAGAATGGAGTTCAAGTGTTTTATCAAAATTATTTTCCATCTATGATAATAAAGGGTTATGTTTTTATCCATATTATTACATTGATTTGATTATGTTGTGATGGAATTATTTTTATGAATTCCTTTATCTTATATGAATTTTTTTATGATGTCATAATGTTTAAGATTCCCATTTGTATTACATGGGTTATGCAATGATGTATGATTTCTTATTTTGTGGCACACATAAGAATGGGTGGGACCTATATCTACCTCCAGTGCATTGGGTAAAGATTTTATATCTCATGAGATAGACATGGCTGGAACGGTAGGTTATACCGGTTCGGTGAAACAGGACTGAAACGAGGGTGACTCGGTTCAGAAAGGGACTTTGTCCACTAAGATAGTCTTGGCAATGAGTCTTGACTAACAAGAAATGATTCTCTATGATTATGTGTTTATGCCACAAAGTTTCATGTTTTAAGTTATGATTATTGTGATTACATTTCACTGCCATGATTTATCCCATGTTATGAAATTATGCTCTCTTTTGCAGGTTAAGATTTCCAAAAGATATGTTCTTATGAATATGATGTGATTGATATTTCATTTGTTTACCCTTACTGAGCATTTGAGCTCACCCTTTTATGGTTACTTTTCCCCAGGATATAAAAAAAGGTTTAGGTATAAAAAAAAGAAGATCTTTATGGGAGATGTTGAAGATCTTTCACCAGGATTAGAAGATTACGTTCCGAGTTTCCAAAGACACTAAACTATTATGATCCTTGTGTGTGTGTTTCTGTTATGTACTAAGTATTCCGCAAATGTAATGTAATATCAATGTACGTCAAGCTTCGGGTCTCTACAATTAAAATCTATTATTCTTCATTTACCTGTGATGTTATAGTGTGATAATGTGATCGTCACATTAGAATATCATACTCTAAATATCATAAGATGAGAAACATGTATCACGTCATAAATCCTGGTAGTTCATGAGATATTAATTATAAGGAAATAAAAAATATAATCCATCAAATAATATCATATGAATAATACATGGAATTTTGGTATACACATAAGGATAAAAGAACATTTGTTAAGGATTCCTACCAAGACCTTCATAGTATGTTAGGCTTGGGATAGTCACTTGTCTATCTGCTTCAGTCTTGGGATTCCTTTCTAGTTACTATCCTATTTTTAGGATTTCAATGCGCTCCCATGTACCCTCTTGTTTTAGGATTGGTATTCACCCCATGTACACTCTTATTTCGGTCTTGGGATTCCCTTCTATGTGCCCTCTTATATTGGGCTTGGGATGCCATCATATTTTCCCCATATTTTGGGATTGGGATTCCATCCCATGTAACCTTTGATCTCAGAAAACATTTATCATTACCCAATTAATTTGAGGGAGACATAGGTCCCTCCCATAAAAGAAATGAAATCATAGATGCATGTTTCATAAAACATTCATCATATTATGAACCCTGAAAATATATGGGTTATATAAACATCAAATAAAAACCCATGAAATTAAATTTGAATCATTAAAATTTTATAACATCATAATCTATGAAAAACTGCTAGGTTTCACAATCATTTAATCGAATAATAACCCGTGAAACGAACCAGGTTTAAAAAGAATATATCTAATATAAGAGAAACATGTGTCATGAGAATAATTCCATCAAAACATGAACCATTAAAAAAGAATATGAAGTGAACATTATGATCATTTCTTAGAAGTAGTTGAGTAACATCAATGGATTTTATCTTTGGTTGAAACTTACTTGTAAATACATGTTGAAAATATTTCTTGATAAAAATATCCTTTCTTCTATGGAAAATGATTTAAAAAAAACTTCTAAAAACCATTTATCTGAAAATAAAATTTCAAACATATGTAAACATTTGAAAACACTTTTCCTCTAAATCTTATAAAATAATCTTGCAAACATCTTGAAACCCATTTTCCTTGAAAAAATATAAAATAAACTTCAAAAACATTCTTTTCAAACACTTTTTAAAAAATATAAATAAAGCTTGAAAATGTTTTGAAAACCATTTCATTGAAAAAAAATTAAAATTTATAAATAAATATTGAAATCATTTTGAAAAACAATTCATTAAAATCACTTTGAAAATTTATAAGGAAACCATGAAAACATTGTGAAAACCATTTCATTGAAAATCACTTTTTAAACTTATAAAGAAATATTTTAAAACCATAAAACATTCTTAAAATATTTTTTAATTTACAATTATATTCAAGGGTCATTTTACAACATTTTTAAAACACTTTTGAAAACAATTTTTTGAAACAAAATAGTTTTCTGACCAAAGATAGAAATACAGTCAGATTTTCCTTAAAAACATTTTATTAATTATCTTTTTTACCAACGAGTGGAAAATGGTACTAATAAATGGATTTATATTCAATAAATATATTATAATGAATATTTTTCATGTTATTGAGAGATATATCATAATATTTCATCAATGGAAGTATAATCATAAACAATCTCGATAAACGGTGAGATTGTTTCAATAAACTCTTACCATATGGTAACATGGGATCGTAATATTCATGTAAGTAAATGAAATTACATGAAGGTTAAAATATCATGAAAATAATTATATTCATTTTATGACATGAAAAATGGAATTATATACCCCACAAAAATAATTTATGTGCATAAAAACATGAGTCTCAAAGAAGACAAATTGTGAGAAAAATAACTTACTGATTTTGTAACTTTTGAAACTTAAACCCTATGAAGGAATGATAATAAAATTTATATTAAAATATATATAAATTTAATAATTATATTAATATAATACATTAATGGTTATTATATAAACCATGCACAATATAAGAGTGGTGAACATGGCATGTGTCTCACAGATACAAAAAGTGAGATGAAATTATCTTACTTTGGGTCTTGAATCTCGTCATACTCGTACAAAATTCCAATAAAATAAATATAAGTTTATTAAAAATGTATCACATAAATATATTCTTATATCTAATTTCATATATGGTTTTATTATGACTTTATATTAACTTCTTGTCAATTGTTCTATGTTAATTTTTCACTTCAAGTGATATTGGTTTTGTTCATCACTTGCATCTTAATTTATAATATCTATAGTCCTTATACGTATATAGAGAATTCCAAAATGTAAAAAAGGGTAAAAATATTATTTATATTCATTATATGTGTTTTATAATAATCTATATAATATATAATTATGAAATGGAATACGCTGTTCATGGAGATGGTAGGACGTATGTACGCATTAACGACATTTCCGTTCTGTTATCATAATGAAATAAATAGAGTAAATCACATATATATATATATAATTATTAAAATTGAATTATTATATCATATATATCATATAATTTCACTAAAATCATCCTTAATACATTCCATTTAGTGTGTGACCGAATCACATCACTTTGAGGGGGCGGTAGTCCACGCTTCTTAAAATAAATTGATTGTATTTACAAAAAATGGAAAGTTTATAATTATGTGTTTTAAAATAATTACAGAAGCTTAAATACATAATATGTATCATAAATATCATATATAAACATAATTTCTATAATAATTACCAATAATAAAAGGTTTTAAGGAAAAAATGAATAATCATCGTTTCGTGAGGAGATATTTCATCGTACACATAAATAGTATATTCATTACCCATTAAATTGAAGTGTGTGTTAGTGTATGTATAAAATTTATCATAAAAAAATATAATTATATTTATGATACCAGTGTGGTTTTAAAATAATATAATAATGATAGTTGATTTGGTGGAGAAAGAAAATAAAATAAAGGAGCTTGAGGAAGGATGTTACCTCTTCTTTGGGTAACTTCTTCTGGTATCCACCAAAGGGATTCTTTAGATAGATTTATACCAAAAGGTAGGATTCCAGGTGTAAGGGAGGTATTATAAGAATTTAATGTGGAAGATATTGGTCGAAAATAAGTGTTTTTAGAGGTGTGAAGAAGAGGAAAAGTTGGTGGCCTTTTATAGGGAACGGAAGGGACACACTTAGGATTTTTAAAAACAAGTTGAGTGTAACCACATTTTTACCCAAAAAATGACTTCCAGAAACAAAAACAAACTCAATAATTTAAGGTTTATGGATGAAATATTTCCATAAAATGGGTGTTTTACAAGTGGATAGGTCATTTAGACCCTTTAGTATAAGTTTTATTCCCTTTTCAATCTTAATTTTACCTTAATAAATCTAATTAATTTTAACTACATTCACTAACATTTTTGGTCAAAAACTATGTTGAACTAATTGTAAATTATAAATTATTCTTATTCAAAACATTTAATCCATTATTTCAAATTAAAAACCCAAATGTGGCATAAGATAATTTAAAATTAATCTCATAGACAGGATGACACTGAATGTTTTTATAGTAAAAATGATCCAAAGTTTTCTTAGTTTTTATAACCCAATTTAAAAGTAAAATTGATTCCAATGAACTTAATTGGATTAATTTATTAAAAATATGATCAAATTAAAATTTTAATTAAATTTAAAATATAACATAACCTTATAAATGTATGTTCTGGAGAAGCATTATTGAATTAAAATTCTGTATTTTCACTATTCATTAAAAAAGGTAACTTCACAAAAAAAATACAAGAAATTCACCCTAACCTAATTTTTAGCTAAACATCTCAAATATTAAGTTTATTATTACATATAATATTTATAAAAGTTCAAAAAATTGTATTTAAAATAGGTTCCCTATTAAAAGGTTGTGAAAGTGCCTTAAAAGCATATAGTATTTTATGCGTAAAATTGGGTTTGTTTTTATCTTATACCTATCAGATATATTGGATGGATATAGAAAAATAATATATTGAATATAATATATATATATATATATATTACATTAATATCACTTATAAACCATATATTTTCTTAATTTACTTAAACCTTTCCATAAATAATAATTTAATGGATAGTTTGTATCTTATTATATAAAATAATATTTTAATAATATATCGTTATTCATAAAAACTCAATTTTTCGTGTTATACAAGCCATCGGGGAAAGTCATTCTACTGTGTAATGTAAGATACCATGGTGTTACGTTTAGGGAATGATAAACATTATGTTGGTAGTGATTGAATAACTTGGTCTTTCGTATAACGCAATCAAAATATAGTGGTATAAATTAGGCAATTTTCAATGTTACGCGAAATAAAAAATATCAAAAAGATTAAATTAATTTGAAAAATATCACAAAATACTATGTTGTGACATATATAAACTCATAAAATATACTCATAGGAATTATTTCATGATATTATTTACCTTATAAAATATTTTTAACCATTTCAAACCATTTAACCCGTATTTTGGTGACTAACTTATACTTAGGTAACTTGTTTTTATAACAAAAAATAAAATACTATTTATTATGTAATTATAACCTTATGATTCAAAATATGGGAAAAAATTATAATATTGAATCTATAGAGGTGGAAAAAATTATTTTTAATATAAATACACAAAATTCAATGATAAACATTTTTTTAGGATAATTATTCCTTTCTAGAATAATAATGAATCTCCACAAAAATAATGTATATTATTAATTTTTATAATATATATTTTTTATGAGAAATTAATGGAATTTTATGTGACTTTAAAAAAATCCAAAACATAGTGTAAAATTATTCATAATTAATTAAAGAAAAAGAACCAAAATTGGTTTTATTAGAATAAAATACCACTTTGGATCTAAAATATTAAACACTAATTTATAAATCTAAAATTATACTTTATTTCAAACCAACGATACATAATTTTTCATTCAAAAAATTAGATATAATTTTATGTCATTATTTTATCATGATGATGTCTTAAAAGTATTTTTATTCAAAAAATAGTATTTTCACTATTCGCCAAAAAATTTATAATTTCATAAAAATAAAAAAAAAATCACCCTAAAATTAATATAATATTATGAATCATAAAATTAATTTATTATTATCAAAATTAATTTATAAAGTTTTGAATTTTATCTTTTTAATATAATATATATAATCGAAAATAGGAAATAATGTTTTCAAATAAAATACCTTTTATGCGAGGAATAATCAAATCAACATTTCTTAACAATTATATAGATATTATTATTATATTTAACTAAAAATTATTATAATTTTATCATTAAATTTTATTGATATCATTTCAAATTAAGTATTAAATTTAAAAAAATATGCAATTCAAGAAAATAGTTTCTCTAGAATAATTGATATTTCTCTAAGTAAAATAGAATCCTTTAAAATTTTAAAAAAATATTTTTTAATTGTTTTTCATTTAACTATCTTGTAATGAATTTAAAAAAGTATTATTTACTTTAGTTTGATGCTACATGTATCACATGTTATCTTATAAACTGGTTTTATTTATGGAAGAATACATACTAAAATCCCAGGGTGTTACATTCGTTATTTTCAATCAGTATATTATTTCTCCAATAACACTCATTGAACCTTTTATATATTTAATTTATAATTTAATTTACATTATATTTAGATCATGAAAATTAGGTATATTTTTAGGTCATCCTTTGTGGTACTGTGATTCTCAACCTCCATAATAAAATATTTAAATGGTCACAAGGAAGTTATATTTTTGTCAAATATATATATTTTAGTTAATTTAGTGAAAATTAAATTAAATTTTATATATCTAGCACAACATGTATAACATAAAAAACAAATGATAATAACTTCAATTATACAGAGCAGCTAACTAACTGAAAGTGCATCATTAAAATATATTGAGAAAATAAGACGTGAAACCAAATAAGTATACAAGATTATATGGAATGAAATTCAACATCTATATTAAAATTATTATAATATAAAACCAATTCCAATGTAAAAATAGAGAATCTTAAAGCATCTAATTAATTTATTGGGGACTTATAACAAGTGTTTCACTCCTTATAAACCTTAATTATTGGATGATATAGTATAATATATATAATATTATCAACTAAAATTCACTTATCATATTTCATATTTTAATAAGAAAATATGTAACTGATGAATCTCTATATAATCACAAAGGGATAAAATAGAAAAAAATGTGAAAAAGTTCCTGCCAATTATAATATTCAATTGGGTGTGGATAAAATATAAATGTAATTCCATATCCAACAATACTATTTTAAAACATTTAAATATCTAATTATATATAAAGTTTTAAAGAGGGATAATTTTAAAAATGTATTTAATTGTTTAAGGAAGGATATTAATGAAGATAAAAGGGACCATCTTAGAGAAAATAAGATCTTATGCATCTTATCACTTCCAATTGTTATTATTCTAATCTCATTTATTGGGAAATATATTTTATTCTATGATTTTTCATATCATTATTCAATCTTCAATGCATATATTTTTCCTCATTTCATATTCATTTCAAAATATTACAAGGCCTCATATTTATAACACTCCATCACTCCATACTTTTTTCCTAGAGATTGAACAGTTCCTATGGATAATGACTTTTATTCATCAAATATTTCAATAAAAAAACCCCATGTATAAGGAATTTAGATCTTCCAGTCTTAAGATTCAATATGTAATTGGGATAAGGAGTTTTTAAATTATTGAAAAGTATGAACTACTTGTAGACAATGTTTTACATATCTGGTTATTAGATCATGATGCCACCTTGGGTAAAAATGATAACGTTCTATAGATAGGAACTTTTATATATATATATAAAAGGGACCATAATTTTCTTATCTTAGACCAATTTAACATAATTTTTTCCTCATCCTTTAAGATTTTTTTAAATCTATTTGTCTATTTTAATTTGATATGTCACATTTTTTACATTAATTTTATATTATTTAATGTGTACAAACAATTCTAAAGAGTGATACAAATGTATTCTCTCAATAAACTCCATAGTTTACTTTATAATTTTTATTCTTTATGTTTTTATTACAGTGAATAATAAACATCAATGGTACTCAAATAATCTAGAGGTGCATATTTTTTCATATCTGAAAAATATTTTCTCAATGAATCTTACTCTTTCCAATTCCTAAGATTATTTTTCACTATCCATTTTTGTTTTCATACTTAAATTTTCCACTAATAATTATATTTCCAATATATTATTTATTGATATAAGAGTGAATTTAAAAAAAGAGGTTATTTACTGACATTTTAAATTTCCCCCATCTTTAATGTTTCCTTACTTGAGGTAATAACCTTGTATATTTTATAGGACAACAATGATATTCAGTTAATTTTTTACCCTTATAAATAAAACTTTTTCCAATATAATTTTTTTGTGGTCATAATGAGTGAAAGTTTAATTTTTAAAAATAAAACTATCTTTTAAGACTAAAAAATTTATAATCATTAAAAATATATTAAATGAGATCTAATTAATATAAAAGTGTAGTAAAAAAATCATTGATAAATTTTTGACTTATAGAGATGAATCACATATCAATCTAGAACGTTATGTGACCAGACTAATTGAATATAAATTTTTATAATTAAAATTTATTTATAATTTAAATATTTCATTAAATGATATAAATATATCAATCATTCTTGAATTTACATGAAAATTTTAGAAAATGATTTTTTATTAATTTTTTAATTATAGTAATGAATCATATATCAATATGGTGATATATTTTATAGAATGATTAAAAGATAATTTCTATAAGTAAAATTAATTTCGAAGTTAAAAATATGCAACAAATGATAGAAAGTGAGTACCAATTATCGGTTGTTAGGAAAATATTGAAAAATGATAATCAATTTTTTTTCAACACATGTGAATGAAAAATTAAAAATATAAATTAAGTCATTAATGATGATGTAGTAAGAGTTACAATATATTGGTTTGGGTTATCTCATAGTTCTTGATTTCGTGTTATGTTTTATATGTTGAATGATATAGGATATAATTCTCCCAATTCTCCAACACTAATTTTTATGTTTTATTTGAAAAATATTACAACATTAGATGATGTGTTGAAGTTTCACATATCATTAATTGAGTTTACCAATCATATTAGAGGGAAATTTGTATGAGTAATAACAATGGATTAACATATTTGGTCATTTCATAAAAAAATAAAATGTATAACGCTCTAATATAATTTATTATTCATTAAATATTTCCAACATATTGGAGCTCTTGGAACTTATTTGAGTGAAGAAAGTGATGTATTCTTTAGTTTTTTATTTTTTTCATGTTATTTTTTCACTTACTCTCCCATAAAATCATATATATGGGTTTTTAATTTCTTCTATTTAATTTTAATGAAGAGAAATCCCATAAAACCCTTAAGTGGTATCATAGTTAGTGTTGGGGAATAATTGATAAGATAAATTTTGAAAAATATAAACAGTTTTGAGTTTTCTTGAACAATGAACATGGTTCCTGTAACTATGACATGAGTTATGAATAAAAATCAGAAAAATGACTTGTTTTTGAGAAAAAGGAATTGTTTTGTTATTAAAAAATAGATTATTGTAAAATAGTATTTATTAATCATGGTTTCCCACTAAGATGATGATGATTTAAGGAAATTATATTTCCATGTATAAAACATACAATGTGAAAAATATTTACAACAAATGGCTTTTGGTATGGCCATAGAATAAAAATAGAATATGATTGTAAACAACATCTTTGTTCTAGGTGGTATCCTAAAATAGTTTTACATCCTAAATGAATTGGATAGAGTAACAAAATTATGGTTGAGGAAACCCAAACATTACATACATACATATTACATCATTTAATATTAATATTTAATACATATTACAATAATACATTCCCTATGAACTATAAATGTTTAATGTTTTTGAAGACTAGAAACATAATAAAATTATTTGATGAAAGACCTTCAACATCACTTATAAATTTCTTCCACATAATTGTATATTTACACATACACTACTTAATATCTTTCTTCATAACTAGGGGGAAAATAAAAATATGAAAGAATAATTTTAGATACTTAGTAAGGGAAAACATTGAAGATATAAATCATTGATCATAAGTGAGAATAAGATAACAAAAAGGGTATGAAAACATGATCAAAATTTATAAAAACATACACAACATGACATAGACCATAAATCATGAGTCAAGGAATAATTCTTTATCATAAAAAAAGAGTCATAATATTATAGAATCATTAATAATTAATCGTGATCTATGATATAAAATAATAAGAATATGAAAAACGTTTGTGTTGTACATGAATGCATTGAAATTAATTTTCCTCGTCATGTATCACATACAAGACTATTTTAGTTCATAGATTCCCATATTAGATTTCATTCACTCCCTATTCCCATTATTTCCTTAGTCAAGGCTCACTGTTAGGACAATCATAGTGTATATATTCCCTTACTAGACAAGGTTCACTCCCTGTTCTAGATCAAATTATTTCATGAATTATAAATCCTTCCCTAATTCATTGGATGGCTATATAATTATGTGTTCACCCATCACATAATGAAAATTGTACACAACTATGCCACAAGATCATTAAAAATCATCAATTCCTCATAAAATAATTAACCACTGGGAAAGAAATGGGTTACATGAATTCATACCAAAATATCATCATCATAATCCATCTATAGAAATAATGTTGATTCTATCATAATATCATATCAAAGTGATGCATAACAAGTCTTAAAGGATATTGAGATAAATGTAATGTAATGTTTTGGATTTTCAAAGAGGTATCGATATTTGATTTTATATAAAAAACCTCTCATTTGATGATAGTAGTGTCATTAAAAGATTAAATGGTAGTATGTTAGATTAAGGGGTTCGTTCAGAGCCTATAGCTCTAAATTTTGTAAATACGGACTGGGATGCATGGGGAGCACAAGGTTAGTGATAATTATGTGAACTAACTTTCTAGGTTATGCAATAAAACTATAGAGGGTGCACAGTTAGTTCTGAACATGCATCCCATGTCACATGGTCATAAAATTATTTCTAGTCGCCTAGAAGGGGACTCATGGTTTTCCCAAACCGTGTTCCAAGGGACACACCATTAGTTCCACATAACCAATGGCTATTCATGATTTAGTCACGTGGTTTGTAAAATCATGTTTCCAAACTATACAACACTTACAAACATGTGAAATTTATATTTTTCCCTTAAACCCTATTATTTTTTATCTCTTATTTTTTTTACAAATCACATAAAGCACTTCTCCCTGGTGTAGGATCTCTTCACCTTACTCCAACTTAGGATTTGATCTAGGTTCATCATCCAAGTCCATAATCTTTCTCCATCTGTTTCATTGGATGAATATCGGTAGGAGATTCATTCCCCTTCCTTCCATTCTCAGCTTATCTCACCACTGTCGGTGTTGTTTTTTTGTGATCTAATATGAACTATTTTTACAGATATTGTTTATTTTTTTATTTTTCTCAATATAATTTCAATGTTAAGCTAACAATGGATGTTGGTTCATATACCAACCTATCGAAAGTGGGAATGTTCTTTTCCTCAAAAGTATCATTGCTACATATTGTGCATCATTATTCTGTTCAATGAACCCTTCCAATGACACCACATAAATGCCAAATTAGTTAAATTAAATGATGTTTCTATGCTCACTATAATTTTACCAATCCAAAAACCAACATCCGAGGACAATAACATTGACATGACCCACCCCTAAGGGTAAACCTTTATTAATGTTCTTAAAACCTCATATCATGGAATTAATTTTAACTACCACTTGTGGAGTATTAATTTTCGCCTTGTGAATGTATAGTATTTTAGATTGGAAAAAGGAAATGGTAGGATATATATATATTCCATTGACCAGACGTTTTTATCATGGATTAATCATATTAGATGAATTATCCAACAATAATAAAATATATCGATTCACTGGTACAATTTTAATGCTAGATATGAACATTAATTAACACCAAGTTGGGGGGGGGAGACAAGGGTTCTAATTAAGGACTAATTGGATGCGCTCATTGGGATAAACAATTTAAAATTATTAAAGGAATTAAAGAAAACCAAAAGTGACACACTAGTTCTTTATATAACCCCATTGACGGGCTCATTGGGTGGATTAATTAATGTTTCCCATGTGTGATAACTGGTTTCCTAGTGGATTACTTTAAATAGGATCGATAAAAACTATTATCATACCATTCCATGAGTTACACCATGTTTTTAATGCTTCATAACCTGGATGCATGCACAATGTTATTCCTTATACAAGGTCATGATTTATACATGGGTCCTTAAATGGATTCCTTGTATTAACTCATATGGTGATGGGTTTAGATGAAACGAACTTACAGTGATACCTAGGATCCTAATACAAAGCTCCTTAGATAGAAATAGGTGAATAATTAATCTAAAATTAAGGATGTGTCCACCAAGACAAAGAACATTATTGGGTTTGGTCCAATATTTATACATGAATTATTTGATGGTATGGTTATATCACAATGCTCATATGCTACGATATTTATGAAAATACTTATAAGTATGTATAGATGCCTTGGGGTCACATGGTGGAATCTATTAAGAGACACCCTTCTTAGGAGGAAGTAGGTTGTGTCAGTCAGGTATCCCATAAGGAACCTGGTCTAGTGTGGTTTATTATTTATTGTCTTGCATATATTGTTGCCTTCACACTACCCATTGTATATGAACAGACAAGATAGTTCTTGAAATTGTTGGTGGGGCCTACTAAGTATATCTCACACCCTGTTTAGGTCACCGGTTGGTACCTGACTAAAACTTATGGATCCATCTAGGGAAGAAGGGATATTTCTATATTTAGATTTTATAATTACTATAATGGGATAGAGTATGGGAGATGAGGATTGGTTATATACTCATGATTATTTAGAGGAAACTTTTGGACTTTTAATCATTTTGTATAGAATTTTGTTTATTCAGGTACCCCTATGTCTCATGCACTTCCCCTTTTTGTATAGCATCGTGACATTCCCATCATTTTGTTTATGATATTGATTCAGTTTCTTCATGTTTATCATATTTGGATGTTTTCTTATTATGATATTTGTTTTTTATTTCCATTTCAATAGTTCAACATTATTTTATACAATTTTATTACCCTCTAACCTGAGGGTATAGTTTCCCCATGGACACACCTTAGGCCCTCACTACAAGTTGGAAACCTCTAGAGTATATGGAGGAGAACTTGAGGCCACGTCTCTATATAAGCACTGTTATATATGAGTGAACCATGTCCAATACACTATATATTGGAATCATAGGTATCTTTTTTACATTATCATTGTTTATTGGTTAATAAACTAGATACTAGGAATATGTCATAATTTGGAAATGAGCATATTCCTAGAAGTAGCTAAACCACATATAGTGGAAAGAAAAATTACTTGGGATAGGATATTGTTGTTTTCATTTATTCCTATTACAATTTTATTTATTTCACCATTGGGTGATGAACATTTTTTATGGTGTTTTCACTATTTATATTATTATTAATTAATTATTTTTTCCTTTTACTAGCATGAAATTGGGGTATTATATCATGCATCATTATAGGAACTTGATAGTTCACATGCCCTACATTATTCTGTGCCATGTAGGTGTATCTCATTACTTGAATTTCCTATATTGTCTGGGATTTTTGAACGTACATTGACTATAATATATATATATATATGTGATAATGTCTCTTTTGGGATAAAATAATTTGATTAATAAAACCATCTACATAAAACTACACTGTGTTTTACCATGTTTCTTAATGGTGGAAACTGAATTAATCAATTATTCCATGTTTGATCCATGGACCACAAGTTCCATGGACTGAAACGTTAGATGATTTTGATTACTTGAATTCCAATTGTAATTAAGGAAGAATGTACTTATATAAATTAGAAATGTAAATTCAATTAATCAAATCATTTTAAATTTCCTATTACATCTTTATATCAGATGTAAGGCTCAGGTCACTGTTACATGACATGCCAATTGAAACTTATAAAGATTTTTCCTTTATAACATAGGAATGGAGATTAATAAAACTAGACTGTGATATATACATACATATAAATTAGTATAAACCTAACTAAATTTCAACTCTTAAATGAAATGGTTTCCATTAAATGGGGATTTCAATTGAAAAGTAAATTTCATTTTCTTCTATACCTTAAAATTTACACTCTATATACTATAACCTCAATGATGTGATGTGAGAGCTCAAACCTTACCTGTCCTTAGTAGTGGGTATTATGTTATGCCTTTTTTGATTCATTGTGATTATCCTTTCCACCTTGACCTATCTTATTAGTATCCAGTGAGTTGTGACCCTTTTCATAGGAATGCTTGTACCTATCCTTTTGTAATATTTTTGATCTATTATACAGAAAAAATTTATCTGAGGAATGTTTTTATCATTTTCAAAACAATTCATCCACCATGTCCTTTACATATGAACTAGGAGGATGGAAATGAATATGATCTAGATGTGGTGGTCCCTAAGCCACCCGTATTTCCTCATGTTGTTACACTTGAGGCACATTTCACTATAATAGAGTAAATGAGAGAATTCAAGTTGCAGCATTCTTCCAATTTCTAAGGGGATGGAATTCCTCAGGCTTATAAGTCATGGATAGAGGCCTTTTTATCTATATTCAAGAATTTGAAGATGCCTCTAGAGTGGAGGGTCAACCTAGCGACTTATCTACTACATGATTTTACTAATGGTTGGTGGGGTGTGATCACCCAAGTTGGTCATCATTAGGATATTTCCTGTGAGGATTTCCAGATAGCCTCCTATAACTAATTTTTCCCTAAAAATCTAAGCACAAACCATTCTAGGGAGTTTGTGAAACTAAAAGAGGGATGGAATATTTGACTTATCTTGATGAACATCATTTCTTTGTACTGAATCTTACAAGTGTAGATTTGATGAAAGCGAGATGGTTTTAGGATGAGATTGTGTACACCATCTAATCACAGGTGAATTTATTTTGATTGACCATCATTTATGAGGGAGTAAACTATGCACTCATCACTAATCAGAACCTGAGGGTGGTTAGAAATATGAGCTATGGAATTTTAGCATCGATATATGGAGGTGTTCCATCTTGTGGTAGGAAACATCATTTCAATCCAGATCACAGTGTAAGTAACAAACAGATAACAAGCACTGACACTTATGTGGTGTTTCACCAATAATGTAGGGAAGGCCATAAGTAGCCCCATGGTAAAAAGGACCAAATTGAGTACAAAGATTGTTATAGGGTGGGACTCCTTTAGAATTTTTTTGAACATTCCCTTCATTACCTATTGATAAGGTATATCCATCGAATTAGTATTCGATTGCAGGACAAATACGCCCATGTTAGGAAATGATCTAGACTACTATCTATTGATCTGGCTGAGGAGGGGGTCATGGATGAGGTATCTAGGCTTCAGAGGTATGTCTCCAATAGATCAAACCTTCCTAAGTTATTCATGTTTTATATCAGGTTCACAGATCTTTCGATACATTTGTAGTGTATCCAATTCTTGAGGACCGGATTCTACGTCCATATACAGTTCAGGGCACAATATTATAATCCTCTTTAGTTTCTACCTTATTGGATATAAGTTATTTTCATTCCTTCATATCTACATCAATTATGGGAGTCTTGGAATAGAAATAGATTACTTCTATGGAATGATGACTCTTAATACACCATTGGGGATCCGAGTTAAAATTTTGTGTAGTTTTAAGGGATTCCCCCTTGAAATAGGTCGTTATCTTTTTGTATGGGAACAATTTTTCTAGAGATGATGGGATTTGAAAACATTATTGGGATGAACTTGTTAGTTCCTTATCATTTGCATGTTGATTTATATCATTATATGGTGTCTTTAAAAACACCCAAGGGTGGTAATTATGTTAATAAGGGTCAAAGGGATGTCTAGATGAGTCGAGATGGACCCAAGAATCATGGGTTGGGAAGAGGGAAAGACCTTACGGATAGTCTCTTTATCAGAGATCAAAGAATATGACATACAGAATTACCTCCTTTGGAAGATAATTTTTTAGATGGGTTACCTAAAAAAATTTGTGTTACTGCCTATGGGAGAGGTGGAGTTCACTATTGATCTAGTGCAAAAAGTGGAAACAGTGGCCCTTCCTCATAATAGGATAGAACCTATTGAGCTCCAGGAACATAAGAATTTGTTATAGTATTTTGAAGCTAAGGGTTTTATCTGACCCAGTACATCTCCATGGTTTTTCCTTATTCTATTTTCATAAATGTCGAATGGGACAGATAGGCTTTACATGGATTATTATCAGTTGAAAAAGATTATGGTTAAGAACTGATATCTTCTACATTTTACGGAAGACCTCTTCAACCATCTTCGAAGAGGAATGGTTTTCACTAAAATAGATTTGATTTTTGGATACCATCAAGTGTGTGTTTGGTTGTCATCCATTATACACATAGCATTTCAAATTATATATATCTTGTATGGGTATCTAGTTACGCCATTCTTCCTCATTAACATGCTTGAAGTAAATATATCTCAAATGAATTTGGTTTTCCATCTGTATATGGACTCATTTGTGGTAGTCTTCATTGGTGATATCTTGGTGTATTCAAGTACTCATCAAACCCATGAAAAAAACCTAAAGATCATGATGAATACAATGAGAAAGAACTAGATGCATGATAATATCACTAAGTGAAACTTTTTTATTGAAAAGTTTCACTTCTCATGTCAAAGAATCACATAGGTAGGAGTATTTTTTTAACAAGAGAGGGTGAGTGTTCTGTTTTCCTAGGAACACACCAAGAACACATTTGAAGAATACAGTTTCATAGGGATGGATTGCTACTATAAGAATTTCATTCAAGACTTCTCATGCTTATAAGTGACTCTCATGGTCTTGACTAAAAGTGGTGTAAAGTTATTATGTTGTGAAGACTACAAGATAGAATTTTATGAGACGAAATTGATACTGACTTCAACGGTGATCTTGATTCCTCTAGTTCTAGGTAAAAGTAATAAAATTTGTTATGATGTTTCATGAACCAATCTTTGTGTAGAAATGATGAAGGAAGATCAAGTTGTAGCATACAGGTACCACCAATTGAGACCTCATGAGCTTAATTAACCTATATAGGATATAAAGTTGGTAGTTTTGTTTTATGCTTTACATTGTTGGAGGAATTATTAATTGGTAGATCAATTCTTCATTTACATATACTACAGAAGTCTCAAATACATTTCCATATAGTCTGAACTGAATCTCAGGTCATGAAAATGGGTAAAATACCTAGATTTATTCGAATATAAACTTGCTTATACACCCAAAAAAGTAAATTCAGTAGATGAAGCCCTGAGATGGTAGACTCGGACACAAGCCATATAAGAGACCAATAGTGAGTGGAAGTTGTTGGCCATATTTTTTGAGATACACTTAGAAGCCTATAAATGTCATGGTAAGCCTATTTTAGTAGCAATGGTAGTGACATATTCCCTTCTAGAATGGGTAAGGATGATAAAAATTTCCAATCCTAGGGGCCTAGTCATAAGGGACTATGTCAAAGGTGAGGACCCACTAGCTGGTTGGGTTATTAATGAAAATGAGACCCTGAAATTTTTTGGGCATTTTTGGGTGCATGGAGATATATGATAGGAATTGATACTGAATTATCATGCATCTATTCGTGTAGTGAACTGAGATATTTCCAAGATATACCTAGATTTTTATATTTAGTATTGGTGGATAGGTATAAAGAGTCATGTCGTAGGATTAATCACATGATGTTCTACCTGTTAGCAGGTGAAGGCAGAGAACCAGTTTCCTTTGGTAATTCTACATCCTCTTTCCATTTTTGATTTCCAATAGGATGATGTAAAAATGGATTATTTTTTTATGGGATTTTCGAGATCTCCTTTAGGTAGTGATATAAAATGGATGATCATCAAAAGGCTGACCAAGTATTCACAGTTACAACTGATGAAGGAGACCTTTTCATAGATGATCTTGGGAGGCTTTATATTAGGTAGATTCTATATGTTCATGGTGTTCCCCATTCGGTCATATCATTTAGATAAGATCATTTTACATCATGGTTTTAGTAGAGTTTGTAAAAGGAAATGTGTTCATATGTGATTCTAAGTACGTCACCAAAACCTAAAACCAACGGTCAGTCTGAGAATATAATATAGGTGTTAAAGGGCATACTCAAAGATTACATCCTTGATTTTTGGTGTTCTTGGATGAAACACCTATCTCTCATAGATTTTTCCTATAATAAAATATTTTAGGTAACAGTCCATATGGCTCCCTATAAGGCCATAAACAGTAGGCAATGTCGTTCACTCCTATATTGGTTAGATGTAGATGAGGTAGCACTGCTAGGACCTTATCTCATTTCGGATACTTCAGAGAAGTTATTGATTATCCACAAGAATATGGATATAGTTTAGTCTAGGTAGAAATCTTATACCAATTTTCACTACATCAATCAAGAATTTGAGGTGGGACATTGGGTTTTTCTATGGGTTTTTCCAAGATTGGTTCATAGACAGAATTTGAGACATGTTTGGTTGTCTCTTAATTATGTCGGGTCTATCAAGATCTTGGAGAGAGTTAGGATAGTATCCTATCTTTCATCCTTTCCTCAGATGTAATAATCCATCCATGATATCTTCCATGTATCATAGCTTTTCTATAATTAATTCAACCAATCTCATTATTTTGACCCTAAGGACATTGAGCTGGAGGTGGATCTATCCCTTGAGGAGCATCCTATGAGTATCATTGATCAGAGCACAAATTCCATATAATGTATTTTAGTTCCTCTTGTACAAATTCTATGGAAGAACAACTCTGACCATGATGAGACATGAAAGAGAGACGAAAATGTATGTACTTAGTGGTCGGAACATTTCTCAGGTGATGTTTTATCACCTCTAGAAGGAAATATCATGGATGAGTTGTTTTAAGGAGGGTAGGTTGTAACATCCCTAATTTTTGGAGAAGTTTATATATTTAATTTTATGTATAAAACTTATTGGTTGATTATAGTAATGTTATTATGAGGATAAGAATCAATTCAAGACAGTTTGGGTCTCATTCAGAGTTCGGATCACCAAATTTTGGAAATATGGAAAGAGACGCATAGTTAGTGCATGGTTAGTGCCAACCGTGCACTGTAACCATGAGGTCATTTTAGTGAAAAAGTAGAGGGATCACGGTTGGTTCTGAGAGTGTTCTCCAAGTCACAAAGACATGTGAGTCTTTCCAATGGCCTATAAGGGTCTATAGAGGTTTCCCAAACTCTGTTCCCAGTGCCACAACCTTAGTTCTACTTAACCAATGGTGACACATGGTTTCATCATAAATTTTTTTAAATTATTCAGACAAAATTTAAAACTCCTAAAAACATGTGAAAATTAGATTTTTTTCTTACCCCCCTTTTATCTGTTTTCTTCTTTTTTCTCCTCACTCAAGTGAAACACCACTCCCTCATGTGGGAGCTGTCCATCTTCCTCTATCATATGATTTGACCTTGGTTCTTCATCTGATATATGATTCCTTCATCATCAATTGCATTGTATATGTATCGATATGATCTTTTTTTCTATACCTTCCTTTCTCAGTTTATCTTTTCATCTTTGGTGATATTTCGGTGGGGTCTAATATGCCCTATTTTCATTTAATTTTAATATTTTGATGATTTCTATCATTATAATTTGAATCTAAATCAAATAATAGATGAGGATTCATCAACCTACATAAGGTATGTGGTCGAGTTATTTTTCGTGGAATTTTCTTTTTTTATTCTTGTTATATCTTGGATAAATAATATTAAATGCATTATATAACACGCTACAAAAAATCAATGGTTAGCGGTAGTTTATTCACAATAGTTCTAGTAACCACCCGGAAATTAATCCAGTTAAAAAATAATATAGTGGTGGTTTCATAAAATGTTTGTGGTATTTGTTTTTTAATTAGAAATAAATTAATTTAAACCGCCTCTAGATGTTTTTAAAAACCTTCCTAATATATTCACCTCCCCTACTCACTCTATGTCACCCCAACCCCTCTCGTCCCAACCTCTCATGCCCACCTCCTTGTCTCTCCCATGTGGTGACCTCAAGCTTTCAACCCCCTTCCCCCAACTTCTCCTCCCATCCTATCCCTCACAATGACCATGAGCCTGAGACCCCATGCATGTGACCCCCGACCCCCATTCCCCCCCCCCTCTGACCTCGACACCCTCTACCCCCCTCTGACCTCCTCTCAAGACGGTGACGTGACCCCCCCCCCCCCCCCTCCACCATCCAACCTCTCTCATCCCAGCTCAGTTCCCCTCTTCTACAGTGACATGGTCCCATCCCCCCCCCCCACCCATGAGTTCCCTCTTCCTGGCTCGGATCATCTCCTCGATAGAAGCACGGACCCCCCCCCCTAAATTTAGATTATCCTCACCCTAATTTTACTATTGAGTAGAATTATGTGGACAATCATGGGTTATAAAACAATATAGAATTTTTTTATTCATTGGATAGTAAATATATATGTAAATTTAATTTTTAATGTGTCATTTGGATTTTGCAGTTAGTTTTTTGGAGTTATGACAATCATTAATTTTGGTTATGTTGTAATAAATTAAAATATCAAATACATTTATGTTATATGTCAGTAATGGAATCTATATCATTCATAATTTCATGGTTTTAATTTGATATTAATGAATTAAACTTTGTTAAATATATGTTACTGCCTCAAATATTTGATAGGCGCATAATTGAGGATATTTTCCAACTCAATTCTAATTGGTGGTAGGGTTTGGGATCACGCAGGGTTTCATCACCAAACTTGGAACGATCTCTAAGGAAAAAGGCATTCAAAATGAGATATTATACCATTTTTAAATTTATCAAAAATATTCATATTTTTTCATATGTTGAGAATAATTTAGTTTTTTAAAATATATTGAATAATGATAGAGTGGTTAGGGTTAAGTTTTACTTGCATAATAATCAATTATTAATTATGGTGACTAGAATAGCCAACATAGTTTCATTAATTTTATTTTAACTAACTTTATCTTTAATAAAACTAATTATAGTGTGTTGTTTGTTTTTTGTGAAGTCAAATGACAAATTTTTTTCCATTTTATTTGAAAATCACAATAAAAATTATTCAAATTTAGTTTAACATCATGTTTTTATTTTTAGAGGGAATTAACGGAACATCTTATACGATGTTATGTGAACAGGGTTGATTTTTATAATTCAAGGAACAACATTAAGTCACACAAAACTAGTTCAATAGAATATATACATATATATTTGAATATTTTGGGTATGCATGACATATCTTGAAATCCAAATAAAGTATACTTTTCATTCATATTTTTCCATAGGTTCTCTCGGTATTAGTAAGATCATGGGAAATGGTTCAAACATTGATCAATATAGTTTATTTTTCAATTGAATGATTCCTCCGTAGTTACAACACTACAGTAGAATACACCATTATCTATTATTTTATTTATCTCATTCATCTATGTTTGTGAGAAATAATAATTTATTGGATTCATGTTTTTTTATTATAAGTATAGTAAGAAAATTTTCATTATTCGATTCATCCCATTTTCCTTTATAGTTGTTATGAAATATCCAACAACGAAGTTGGGTGATATTTAATTTTAATTTTACTTGTTTGATTAAAATTTTATATCTTTTTATCTAAAAGTACAGGGAGTATACAATCCAATTCCTATGGATAAAATTTTGATTAATTTACCTTGAAACACACCTCAATATGCCAAGGGTTTGGAATAATTTTTAGATTATGAAATTTCAAACTTATTAGTGGATGGTAGAATAAAATGTTTGTTTCATGATTGTAAATGAAAAAGATGGATAAATAGAAATAATGTATATGAGAATTTTATATTGAAATAGTCTCCTACTTGATATTTTGTTTTATTTTTCAAGGTTAATCAAGTGTCATGGAAAGTAAAAATAATTAAAATACAATAAATAAAATACAAAGTGATCTGGAAGAGGATAATTCAGTTTGAATTTTGTTAAATGACACATTTGGTTTTACAGAATACAATTTTCAATATTTCAATAGATCAATAGAGCCTTCTATTTATCCTGATCAATTTAATCATTCTCAGATCTTCTGTGATAAAAAAAAAACTATTTTTATGAATTAGTTTAAGATGGACATCAAGAACTATATGAAGGGTGTACCAAGTAATATAAGCTGTCTTTTCTACTTAAGTTGTATCATATCAAGTGTCTCTATGTAGTTAATGATAAAGTAATGTCCATAATTTTAGAGTTTCTTCATTATGCATTTAGTGAAGCTAAGATTCATGCATCATTCTATGAGAGGAAAAAAATCATTAACAAACTTGGACTTGATTGTACACAGATACATGCATGCCCTAATGATTGAATGATTTACTAGGGATAAGAGTCTAACAAATAATAATGTCAAAGATTTCATACAAGGATATAAAATTCAATAAACAATATAGAGATTATAAATCAATGAAACCCCTGGAAGAAATAGAAGAAGAAAACTCTTGTAAAGTATTGTGTTACTTTCCTCTGAAACTACGATTGTAAATATTATTCATGTCTCCTAAGACTATAGATGACATGAAGCGGAATACTTAGGATCATGACGACGACTTGATGATACATCCAAAAGATTCACCATTATTGAATATGTTTTATTCTTTATATCCATATTTTTCTATGAATCCAAGGATTGTATGTTTATTATTATATTCTGATGGTTTTAACCCTTTTGGTACATTAAGTTATAATTATAGAATTTGGAAAAAAATTTGATCTCCTATAATATACCTCTATGGATTTTTATAAATAATACCTATTTCATTATTTTGATGATTATTCCAGGAAATAAGATTCCTAGAAATGATATTGATGTATAACATCAACCTCTAATACAATGAATTGTGATAATTATAGGATGATGGTGTGGGAATATATGATGCTTCAATGAGACAACTTTTAAAAATGTATGCTGCTTTAATTTGGAAAATTAGTGACTTTCCTGGACTTGGATATTTATCTGGTTGGAACACTCATACGGCTTTGGTTTCTCTATTTTGTAATTTGGATTTTGAACCTCAATGATTACCTCATAGAATAATATGTTGTTTTATGTGTCATAATCTATTTCATGACACTTCTCATAAATTAAGGATTAACAAGACACGATTAAATAGAGATATTGAAATGATAATGTCACTGAAGGTGTTTTATGGTTCATAAATCTTAGGATAGTTAATGAATATCACTCAATAATTTTGAAAAAATCATCAGTTAAAAGGAGGAAAAGGGTATGAGGTACAGCATCTGAAGAAGATATAACACGAAAATGGAAGAAAAGGAGTATATTTTTCAAACTTCCTTATTGGTAGTTTATGTTGATACCTCATAATATTGACGAAATGCATATTGAGAAGAATGTCAGTGAAAATTTAATTTTTATAGTGCTTAATGAGTAGGGTAAATAGAAGGATCGCCTTAATGCTCATAAGGATTTTGAGTAAATGAATATAAAACTGGGTTTGGGGGAAAATGGAATGGAAAATATCTTTCAACTATTTTTTCAATGAAAATCATGTGAAGATGTATTCCTTTGAAATTTAAATAATATAAATGTTCTGAATGGATACTCAAGTAACATATTTAGGTGCATTGACTTATAACATATAAATTTACATGGATTGAAAATTCAATAATCGCATATTTTGATGGAACAGTTGCTAATTTTGTCTTTTCATAATACATTACCTAAATAAGTAACTGTAGTTCTAGTAGAGTTTTGTTAATTTTTTAGAGAGCTTTATAGAAAAACTCTAAATCTAACTGAGCTTTATAAACATTAAGAAAAATTGTCTTGACACTATTTCATTTGAAGATGTAACTTCCCCCTTCATTTATTACAGTCATGATTCATTTTACTATTCATTTGGTTGAAGAAACTAAACATAGTGGACCAGTACACTATCAATGAATGTATCCAATTGAGAGGTATGTTTATATTTTTTTAGTGGTGAATTCAATTTTATCAAATCATTGCATAAAGTTTTTTAATAAGTTCCATTTTCTATCAGGTAATTTAGTCATTTGAAATCATATGTGAGAAATAAAGCTCAACCATATGGTTCTATTGTTGAAGGTTGCATAGATGAAGAGTGAATGACCTTCTAATCTGTGTATTTGGATGGGATTGAGACTAGATTCAATAATTTTGGAAATATTGAAGACATCTCCACTAATTCTAATTCAAAAAATAAGTCATCCGTATTTCTAACAATTGGATGATCAATTGTAATGGGGTAAAATTTTACACTAACTAAATTGGTGTTTCTAAAAGTGCATAGATATGTGATACTCAATAGTTTTATTGTATATCTATTTAATTAAAAATTTCAACTATAAAAAAAGAGGAAACTAAGTGTTCAATCTCAAACTAAGCTGGAAATAAAAAACCTAATAATAAGGAGCCTATTGAATGGTTCATATTTCATGTAAGTATATACTCATATTCATATTATTGATGTGAAGTTATTTTTTCTATGTTAAAAGTAATAACATATATCTTTTTGTCTAGATAATTAATGTATACAATTGAGCTGAAATATCGAATGATTTTATGTTTTTGGCTTGTGGTCCTCTAAAGTCGGATAATAGATTCAATGCCTACAATATTCATGGCCTCGGGTTTTGTATAATATTTCATGAAGAATACTTTAAAACTAAAAATAGTGGAGTATTTATATTTGGAGAGGTGGGATACTATGGGAAACTGACTGATATAATTGAATTAAACTATCAAGTCTTATTTTCAGCTGTCTTATTAAAATGAAAGTGAGTCATCATTGATAGGGGTATAATGAAATATTCATTACACTCAACTTCTATAAACTTCTATATCTTGATATATACTAGTGATCATGTAGATCATGATGAATTTATCTTTGACTCACAATCAAATATTATTTATTATTTGGATGATGAAATTCCTGAATGTATGAGTATTGTTGTACACTTAGTGTATACAAAATTATATGATATGGGTGATGAAGATAAATTTCTACTTTGTGATATTTAACCTCATAAACCATAAAATATTGAACAGTTTTTTTTTATATATAAAAAAGTAGAATGTTCAATAGAGGGTGAAAATGAAACACTCATCACAATGGAGGTTTATAATAATGAAGATAATTAAGATAATGTTAATTAAATGTATAAATTGGTAATGAAATTATATTAAAATTTCTCATTGATAAGTATTTCGTACATATATACATTTTTCTGGTTTTTCTTTTTTTGCAAAAATATTTTAGTTTTTAATTTTTTATATTTTTAATATACCTTAACCATTTGAAATTTAGGAATTCCAAGAACAAAAAAAATCTGGATTCTAGATGATCAGAATCTCGGAGCACACCACCACTACCTTAATCTTATATGGATCATAGTGATTCCACTATACCCAATACTACTATCATGCTAGTTGTTTCCCAAGATGTCATTGGTATCCCACCACCTGATTCACCTATGGGGATGGAGCATATGGTAACCCCTATATCTAGGAGATATTGGAGGGTTAAAATTATGTCTATGTTTGTAATTTTTCAAAAAAAATATTTTATTAATTCTTCTGTGCATTTTTGAAACAGATGATGATTGGAAGCATATTCCTACAGCTTGGAAAAATGAGATATTTGATACTCAATTAAAGGTAATATTAGTTTAATATTCCTAGATAACTAATTTAAAATACATGAGTAAATTTTATAATGCACTTATAAAGTGTTATTTTTTTATTCCAAGATGTTGTTTCATTTTTAGGTTCCCTGACTCTGTTTCACACACATATAATTTTCAAAGAACATATAAAAAATCTATAAAAAAACTAAAATGGAATTTTTATATAGAAAACATTCATTTTTTGTTACACTAACTATATATTGTGATGTATTAATGTGCGGTTGATTCCAATACGTTATAAATAAATTATATATTGTTATCCATAAGTTTGAAAACAATTAAAGCTTGTTTTCTTGGTTTTGACTCAGTAAAAACATATGAAAGGTATCAAAGCCTTTAAAAATAAGTGACGGGGGGTCAAAATCATGGAAAAATGTCTTATTTCCCTGATATCATGAGAAATGGCTATAGATTTAATTGTGAAAAGTAGGAACTTATAGCAAGTCATTCTCAATGAAATTTTTTCTGTTATGGTCATAAACATGTTTTTAGGGTTTTGAAACACTAAAACGTTCATGGAATGGTAAAAACTAGACTAAATATGTTTCATTCTCAAGAAATCCTATGAAAATTATAGTATATTTAATTTTTAAATGTAGGAACCAATGATATGTCATTCCAGATTAAAGTTTTCTTGTTATGGCTGTAAATGCATTTTCTATGTTTTAAAACACAAAAATGTGTGCATAATGGTAAAAAATCATACAAAATACATATTATTTTCTTAAAATAAGGTTAAGAAACATATATTTAGTTTTGAAATGTAGTAACTAACATCACGTCATTCTGAATTACAGTTTTCCCGTTATGACCGTAAACATGTTTTAAGTGTTTTAAAACACTAAAACATACATGAAATGGTCAAACCGAGACAAACGACATAATATTATCCTGAAATAATTCAAAAATGACCATAAATTTAATTGTGAAATATAGGAATTGACAACATGTCATTTGGAATGATTGTTTTCTTGTTATGGAAACAAATGAGTTTTTAGTATTTTAAAACACTACAACAAGCATAAAGAGATCAAAATCAAGAAAAAAATTTCATATTATATTGATATCACTGTAAAACCACTTCATAGTTTTTTAAAAATGAATGCACAGACAACAGATTGATACGACATGTGTTGTTATCAAAATTACTTGGTAAACACTTGTGAACGGTACCAAAGCCTTTAAAAACAAGTGTCTAGGGGTAAAAATAGGTAGATGACATCAAATTGCCTTGAAATCAAGGGAAAAAGATAGTAGATTTAATTTTCAAATGTATCAATATACAACATATAATAATGAAGGATAGTTTCCCCATTATGGTCATAAACAGTTTTTTATTGTTTTAAACACTAAAACATCCATAGAACAGTCAAAACTAAGAAAATGACATTTAATTGTCCTAAAATTTGTGGGAAACCACTATAGATTTAATTGTAAAATATATGAATTGATATAATTTCATTATAAATGATAGTTTTTCCATTATGGTCATAAATGAGTTTTTAGTGTTTTAAAACACTAAAATGTGCATGGAATGATCAAAATTAGGAAAAATCCATTGGATTGTCTAAAAATCAGAGGACAATGACCCAGTATTTAATTCTTAAATTTTGGAATAGAAAAAAAGTCATTACAGATGATGGTTTTTTTGTTATGGTCATAAATTAATTTTTTTTAAAACACTAAAACTTGTAGTAACTAATGGCACATCATTCTAAATGATAGTTTTCCTATTATGTTCGAAAATTATTTTTTAGTGTTTTTAAACACCAAAACGTGCATGGAAATATAAAATCCAGGAAAATGATGTTTTATTATCCTGAAATCAAGGTAAAACCACTATAGATTTAATTTTGAAATGTAGTCCCAAACGGAATTTCATTCTGAGTTATGGTTTTCTCCTAATTGTGTTAAATGAATTTTTAGTGTTTTAAAACACTAAAATAAATGTGGAATGGTAAATGCCAAGAGAAAATGTTGGATTGTCTGAAAATCAAGGTACAAAGATCCTAGATTTAATTTTGAAATGTATGAAATGAAAACATGCCATTTTTATTGATGGATTTCTCATTATGGTCACAAACACATTTTTTATGTTTTAAAACATTAAAACATGCATGGAATGGTCAAAACCATAGAAAACAACCTCATATTTATATTAAATAATGGTACAAAAACTGATTAGTTATTTTTGAAATACAATACATCTTTTTATATCAAAATCATTAGAATATTTTTATTAAATTAATTTCAATCACACAGCATGTCGCTTTAAAAAAATTAGAATATTTACTTATCTATTTTCAGTTTCAAGTTTTGAATATTATCTAAAATAGATATTTTTAAATTTTCAAACTATTTTTCATAATATATTATTTTTTTATGTAAAAATTACTTCTATTTGTTTAATAAAATAAAAAAATTTATGTGAATAATTTTGAATATATTATGTGTCTATTTTCTTTCACATTTATTTTCCTAAATGATCAGGTTTTCAGTGTAGGTGGCATATACCAGTAGGAGGTAGGAGGCTGACCAATCCAATCCACATCATTTTTTAGAGTACATTCATGATGGTTCTTAGTTTCCATGGTATGTTAAAATTGTATCAATTATTCTACTATAATTCAGATTTATTATGTTTAGTTTTAATTTTTGTTTCATTAATTATAACAGCTGATGAGATGACATTGTCAATTTCAATTGATGAGATGATTTGGGGGCATAAAGATGCATTGGAGGTCATGGAATGGATGTATATTCAACATGGGTTGTTTTTGAACTTGTTTTGTATGTATATATTGATGACTGAGGTATTGGTTGATGTATGGGGTAACTGAGACTTAGGTTATGATATTATTAGATTTTTGTATGAATGTGGATATGTGATGTATGTATCGTGGGTTTATCATATATTTATATGTTAGTTTATATCATGCTAGTTTATATATATTTATTTCTTTTTACTATATATTTTTAAAAAATAAAAATATATTTGTTATTAGTATTTTGTAACAGCCTCTAAACATATATTATTTAATGTATTTAGCGGTAGTTCATATTAACCCCCAGAAAAAGTCTTGGCGGTGGTTATTTTTGTTTCATTTATATTTCGATCAAATGTTTTTTTATGAAAAATGCACCACTAAGGAAACAATGAACCACCTCTATACTACTAAAAAATCACCACTAACCATCATTTTTTTGTAGTCATGTGACTAAAATATTTTTTGAATGGAATTATTTTAATACTATCTATGACCATTTTTTATACCAAGCCAAGGGTGATACATGGGTCCCGATTAAGGATTCCTTGGATGGGATTTCCAGGCTTAACAGTTAGAAAGTATTGAATGAATTAAATTTCACCTATATTGATATATGGGTACTATATATAACACCATGGATGAGCTAACCGGGCATATGTCTTTATGCTCCCCATGAGTGTTACCTAGTTCCTGAGTGGATTACCTCATATGGGCTCAGTACGCACTATTACCATACCATGCCCCAAGTGACACCTAGTTCACGATGTGGTATACATTTGATGGACTCAAAGGGTAATGCCTTATACCATACCATGATTGATAATAGGTTGTTTACATGGATACCTTATATGGACTCCTATGGTGATGTGTTTTGATAGAACAGGTCTGTTGTGGTACTTGGGTTCCTGATATAGAATTCCTTAGATAGGCTTAGAAAACCAATTAATTTAAATTTGGGATGCATCTACCAATCCAAATCACATGCTTGGGTTTGGTCAATACTTTATAGCTGACATTTATGATGGCCCCATTATACCACTTTTCTTATATGCTATGAGAATTATTAAACTCATTATAAGTACATATAGATTCCTTGGACATATGCCTTGGGTCCTAACTATTACTATATATCTATATATGTGCACATATATGTCTATATGCATATGAGGGATATATATATATATATATATACCTTTGTTCATATAATTGTACATTTAGGGTGATATCTATTCAGAGGCATCTAGATTGGGTAGAAGTAAGTAGTGACGATCAGGCATCCCATAAGGAACCCCATCTGATGTGGTTTATTATTTATTATCATTCATATATTATTACATGCACACTACTCATTATATATGAACAGGATGGATAGTTCTATATATCATTGGTGGTGGACTAATAAGTATATCCCACACCCTATTGAGGTCGTCAGTTGGTACCTGAATTGAACTTATGGATACAGGTAGGGACAAAGGGAAGCGTCAAACTTTCGGTTTTTCACTTAATTTCATAGGATTAAGTGTGGGATCAGATGACTGATCCTATACTCATGATACTAGTAGAGGTATCATTTAGTCTTTTAATTTATTAGAATAGTATTTTCTATGATATTGTACCTTTATATCTTGTGTTCTTCCCCTTTTTTATTACATCATGACATGATCATCATTTTTATGGTATTGATTCTCTTTTACATTATTTACTATATTTGGATGATTTATTATTTTTCTGCTAGTTATTTATTATCATTTACACTATTTATAATTATTATATACAATTGTGATATGCTCTGACCTGAGGTCATAATCACCCCACTAACACACCGAAGGCCTTTTCTACTAGTCTCTAGCCTCTAGAATACAAGGAGGTGTGAATGAGGCCATGTAGCCAACCAGGTTTTGTTACTTATGAGTGAAACGGGCCCAGAACACTATATGAAGAAACTCTTTTATAAAATCATATATAATAAAATTTAAAAACTCAAGATAAAGTATTCCTTTTATTTGGGAAATGTTTAAATCTATAATTCCTATAAAAATGAGAAGATCATTTTCTTTGTAAAACATTTAAAACATGTAAAGGAAGATTCCTGGAAAAGGAAATACATGATGACTAGAAAATATATTCATGTCATATATGTTAAAAGAGGATATTATTTTCAAAAATTTTTAAAATTCAAAAGTGTGTTGTAAAAAACATTTAAAAATATTACTTTTAATCATTTGTAAGTAAAGGAAAATGTAGTGAAAATGAAAATTTTAAAATATTTTATAATAGGTCAAAATCTATATAACATTTTTTGAAGAACAGGGATATAATAGAGAATGATTCAAGTAAAAATAGAGAAAATAATGTAATCTTTTCTTAAAAACATTTTCTGATCATTTTAAGTATAAAAGAGTGGTCAATTAAATAAAAACATGAAAGTAACATAAATAACTAGACTATAAAAAAATATATGTGGTTTAAATTATGAGGAACATATAATTTCCTTCAATGTAAATTTAACATATACAATCTCAAAATGAAACGAGATTGTAATATAAACCCATAACCCAGGTCCAAACTTTATTCAAATGTTCTCTTAAGATCATTTATAACAAATTTATATTTATTATAAATATATAACATAATAATATTCATACTAATATTATACTATAACATTCACATATAGTTTCTAATAACTCTTTTATTAACAAGTCTTCCTTTAAATCAACATTAGGGTCTTAACTGTTCTATTCCCCAAGCATGTTTCAGTTTGAGGGTTTCGATACTTACAACTTGGTCCTTTTTTAATTAACTAAAATTTTAAAAAAATATCATATTTATCAATTTTTATTATATACACTTTTATAACCATTCATACAAATCATTGATAAAAAATTATTTACATCGCTTCAGGGAGATGGAAGTTCAAACGTATGTATCAGGGATGTTTTCACATTTTAATGAAAGGAAATAAAGAATGGTAATTAATAATATATCCTTAAAAACAAAATAATATCATAAATGTCATATAAATTTGTTACATATTTCTATATTACCATCCATTATAAGGAAATTTTTAAATATGAATCATGTCACTTTGTAGAGGTGGTTGTCTACATGCACGCACGGGCGATGTTATTGTTTTCCAACAGATGAGAGGATAACAAGTTAGTTAAAATGTTATCTTTATCAAATAATAATTATTTTATAAACATCATATGTATCCATAAAATTCATCTATATAACCACCCATGAGATATGATTATGAAAAAAAATTTGTCCCTTCATGGATATAATAGTTTGTACAAACGCGTGGGCAATGTTTCTATTTTCAAATAGATATAAAAGATAAAAAAATGGTTGTAAAAATAAAATAAAAACATAAAATTATAGTAAATATTTTTATATCATAATTACAATTTTTTATATAATTTTTGGATGAGGTTAAGGAAGAATGGAACTCGAAATAGATCGGTAAATACAATTAACTTGTCTTCAGGTTTCTTCCTTTATCTTGTAGCTTAAGCATTCTTGAGAAAGTCTTTTGGTGAACCTAGGACCTCTAATACATGGGGTAGAAATTTGGTAAGGGATTTTGGTAGATATTAAATGAACTATTATGCTCAACCTGTATGAATAAGTGGGAATTGGATGTTCCACTTTATAAGTGATGTGGTTGGAAAACTTGTAAATACATGAAGCTTTATTATATAACATATTTATTACTTGTGTAAATTACATCCAAATTGTATTAGTTTAAAATTTAATGATCTTAAGGTCTAAATAAAACCATAAAATGAGATTTTTCATGTTTTTTATGTTATTTTAAACTATATCCCTTAGGTTAACCCCCCCCCCCCCCCCCCCGCACACACACACACCCACCGACACTTTTAACCCTTATCATGGTAAACATATTTTTACCAATATAACAATTAATTGTGAATACAAGTAAGTTGAACTTATAACATCATATTATTTTTCATAATTCCAAATAAGAAAACAGTTTTAAAATATTCAATTCCAAGATTTGGAAGAAATTAAATCTAAAATTCACACACAAAATGTATAAAATCCATTTTTATAGGAAATGTATTTTTAGGGAAAAAATGATTGTTGTCTAATTATATTCATAGAAAAAACCATTAAATGAGTTTTAATAAATTTTATTCAATAAATTTCCTAAAAATCTCTTTAAAATACTTCATAAATAATTATTTATTAAATTTCTTAAGATAAAATACAATACACACATTAAAAATAGTTTTCAGAAAAACTATCTTTTTCTATCTTCAAATGAAATTATATTCATTTGTAGCCAATTAATAATCAATTTATAAATGATTATTCCTTTGGTTATATAAATTATCAATATATTTCATCATTTATAATTAGTGATCAATATATTTTATTTAGATAAAAATTTATAATATGTAGAAAATATAATTCGTGAAAAAACGTTAGGTCTTATATGATTTGATTTTTATTATTAAAATTTGAGTACTTATTTCCTTAGAATTAATCAAAAAAAATTCATTAAATAAATATTTTATATAAATTTTTCATAATTTAGTTAGTCATATTCATACCCACTAATCCTATAGCTATGTAATAACAGTCACATTTAATAATAATATTTAAATAATAGATCAGTGTATGTTTATTATTGGTGTTGCATATAATAAAATCTATTAAATACATTAAATTTATAAAAAGATAAATATATATATTATAAAGTTTTTGGGTGTTACATTCGACCCCATTATAATAATTTATCCCATCAAATTAATTACTCTAATACAAACAAAAAAAGTCACATCGACCTCATAACATCCTTGGGTTCCCACATAGATTTCAAAAACTTATGGTTTCAAGAAGCTCTACTAGTATAACCTAATTAAAAAGATCATGCTTCATTGTAAAAACCTCTAAGTTGGTTGAAATTAAAATATTAAGTATGTACTTCCTCATAGGAAATATATGAAACACATCATGAACTTTGGATTGGTTTAGTGAAACCACCAATTGATAAGTTAACATCTCAATAACATCTAAGATCTCAATAGACTAAAATAACTTTGTCACAGCTTACCCATAATTACAAATATAAAAAAATTCCAATAAATATTCAATGGAATACCACACTGCTAACTTCAAACTCTAGATCTCACTAATGATTGTAAGAATAAATTTTATATATACTCTGAGCTACCCTGATGTGCTACAAAATAACTCTAACTTTATCTATAATTTCCTCATCTAGATCATTTACTAGTAAGTTTAATTTCCCTACTTCATCCTATCATGTTTGAGTTTTATAATTTTTTCTGTAGAGGGATTTATAAGGAGTCGTTTGAATTCTAGAGTGAAAGATGTTGTTTTTAAAAAATTCAACTAAGTAATTGATCACAACCACATTTAAAATCCAAATATAAATCTATGAATATATATTCTGGGGTTTTAATGTTCCTCCCAAAATATACATCTATCTAAGTATGATATGCAGTGAAAAAATTTAACATCGTACTCAGATCTTATGAAATACTTCTCCAGAATATAGAGTTAAAACATGGATCTCAATCAGAAACAATAATCTTTGGTACTCTATGGTACATTGACACTTATTTAATGTATTTCATGTAATTTTGATCAAGGTAAAAATCTTCTCTAATAGAAATAAAATTTGATGACTTTAAAAGGTGATCGACTACAACCTAAATAGTGTTATGTCCATAACATATCTTGAGAAGTCCTATAATGAAATCGATGGTGTTTTTTTATCATATATATTATGGTATGGGTAATGGTTGTAACATCACCTTAGACTTATAATGTTTATTCACAATTTTTATAAATTCCAATCATTAATATACAAGCTTTAAAACATTCATCTTTATGTTATCCCGCCATAAATACTATTTCATATCTCTATACATATTTTTGGTTCTAGTATAAATAGTGAATGACGGGCTATATGATTCATCCAATAACTCCTTTTTTATTTTTTTTATTAATGGTATATATACAAAATTCCTGAATTTAAGCATTCCATCACTATTGTAGATGAAGTCAACAATATTCATTACTTTCTTTTACAGCTATACATCCTCCTCTTGTGCCACTTTCTTCTTCACATGAATGGATAGTTCAACAGTAATATCATAAGGATGGGATATTTTTCAATTACTTACGATTCCAAGGACTATAAAACAAAAATAAATAGGTATTTAATCCCTTTAAATCCTCATCACAGATAAAATAGCATGGCCCTTCTAACTTAAGGTAACGCCACTTTGTTCTCCTTCACAAAGTGGTAATATATTAAGAAATAAAAATAATTAATCAATTTAAAACATGTCCCTCAAGGAATATTAAAATATTTATCTATACATAAATACATTAAGATCTTATTATCTAAATATATATATCACACCTTACACCATATAGATAACTCTTCCATATTTTCAATATAGAAATTACCACTGTCATCTCCAAATTATAAGATGGGTAGTTTTTATCAAAATACTTTAATTATTGTAAGGGATGCACTACCACCATATCATTACGATAAAAAATTTATATTTTATGAAATATTTTTTCAAAAATATATTTGATTTCTTGGATATCATTTGTTATACATAGCACCAATTTTTAACATGCTAATATATATTATTAATATTTCTATATAAATAAAACCATTATAACCTTAACAATAAACATGGAAGAATAAATAGGATTAACCAAATTTTAATAAAAAATAATTATAATGGTTTTTTAATAATAAAATATATTTATAAATAAGTATTTAATTTTTCATAAACACATTACATGCTTTAAAAATACAACTTTCTCAAAAAAAATATTTTTATTTCTTTTTGTGAAAAAAAGTATTATTATTTTTTTAGTAATTTTATAAAATTTAACTAAATAAATGAAATAAATTATGGAATAAAAATGTAAAAATTATCTTATGGTGATTTTTTGGTATTTTTCAAAAAACTAAACTTTTTTAATAAATTGTGAAAACGCTAATTTTTATTAAAAACTGCCTTTTCATTTAAAGTATTTACAAGTTCCATTTTTATTTATGATAGTTTTAAAATTAAAATTAGTTTCATTATATAATTATTACAACAATTTATTCCATTTTAATAAATTTAATATTAAGTTTTATATTACAACATTCTATATATATGAAAACATTTTCTTGGAAAACCATTTTTTCATCACATTAGCCGATTTAATTTTAAATTAAATTGTGCCACTTATGTGAATTGAATCTAAAAAATTGGATTCAAAATTTATAATAATAATAATTAATATTAAATAATAAGTTAAACCTAATTTTTTTCATAAATAATAGTATTAAAATTAAATTTTAACTACTACGGTTAAGGTTAAAAAATAGTTTACTTGGGGGTTAAACTAAAAAGATAGGGGTTAAGATGACCAAAAAACATGCCCAAATCATATTGGATGGAAATATTTCGACCTAAAATCATATAATCTTTGTGAATGATAATATATTTGGACTTTTGTTTCATGAACCATCCCCCGAGGCCCATGTCGTGATGACCCCAAGCCCACCTTCTATAGGCTAGGGGCTGGCGACTAGCACTGGAAAGGCATATCTCTAAATCTTAGAAGGCATTGCCTTTAAACCTATAAACTCACACAATCCAAGAACGTATCAGGATACAAGAACAAAGTAAACTAAAAAGTAAACATAGTGAGTACAGTAAGTAAAGGGGGCTGGAATACAAGCCCAACTAGAAAGTACAAGTAATACTGGGAAGAACAAGTAAAACTGAAAACAGATCATTTGAACACCCGCCAAGGATCCTACCTGAAGGGTAGATACAGCTCTCAAATGGTCATTTATGTGGTATGCCTTGTCTAAGGTACACCTCTGAGCTTCCCCTAGTCCTGGTACCCTTGTCCTCAATCAGCGTTGTTCGTCGTCTGCACAAGATACAACATGGTGTGGGCGTAGCCCGTACAGGGGTGAGTATAAAAATACTCAGTAGGGACCCCGAGACCCCCGAAGGTCTCTCAAATCCACAAATGATAAACCAAAATTCATGGAAAAAACAGTCAACCCTACTTCGGTATATGCCCAAACATATACCTAAGTTAGCAAGTATACCCATCATGTTCATGAGGAATACAGGGACCAACTCTTTGGCCAATGCACAACTTTTACACGAAGGAATGATTACCACAAAGATAAAACAACAAAGGAAAGTACCATAAAGGTAACACTAAAAAAATAATACAACAAATGTATCACCACGATGGCAAGTGCCACAAAGGTATCGCCACACAGAAGGATACCCCAAAGGTAAGGACTCAGCTCACACCGGGTATAACTTAATTACCAAAGTATAGATGATTAGTCATAAGGATAGGTCATCTTATTATATTAGGTATCACTACTTCTAACCCACATAGGATCGATAGGTAACTAACCCCCGATGACCCACACAGGATCGATAGGTAACTAACCCCCGCTGACCCACACAGGATCGATAGGTAACTAACCCCCAATGACCCACATAGGATCGATAGGTAACTAACCCCCACTGACCCACACAGGATCTGACCCACATAGAATCGCTGAGCACTGACCCACAAAGGATTTGACCCACACAGGATTGGTATCCGCTGACCCACACAGGATCGTTGAGCGCTGACCCACATAGGATCAATGTTTTTCCTTCACTTTATAGCCATCCACTGGGTTCCTGCACTAAGCATGCTTGATTCCTGGAGGTTCTGCTCCACAGTCCATCGGTAAATAATTCACCTACCATGAAGTCCCATGAAGAAGTATCTCAAAGTTTTGTCACGTCATAAGGGACCCAACGCAATAGGCGGTGCATTAATTAGATGTTCGGTCTGTAAGTTATTAGTGTTTCCGCTCTGAGGACCCAGTTGGATTCAGGTTCGATCCAGACTGGTTATACACCAACTTTATCCAAAAATTAAGTGGAGTATACCAAAAGAACCGTCTCAATCCAAGGATTTCAGCACTATACACTATTTTTCAAACAGACACATGGATCTCAAGATATGACAAAACGGTGTTTCTGGGTCCTAATGGGCCTGTGTCCGGTCCGACCCGGTCCGGGTCTAGCCTTGTTGGCCTGGGCTACAGTGGGCCCTGACTAATGGGCCATGTTCTAGTCTAACCCAAGAAGGTGGAGACTCGGCGCATCCCACTGGGAGCAGCCCGCTCGGCTAGATGTGGTCTGCATGGCTAAGTGTGGTCCACCCGATTGGGTGCGGTCCGCCCTAGCCACCACTTGGGGGGAGGCACCCCCCTGGATTCCTAAATGGTCCAATGGATTGTTCGGCCTGCTGGCATTCGGGACCCACCGGAGCAGGTCCTTCTCGGTGCATCACAGCCGGCCGGATTCCCTCCTGGTTCTCCTCCCAGCAACGCAATGGCGCCGCTGTCCTCCCATGGCTATCCATGTGTCAACCGCTCTCTGGGTGCACCACCTACTCAATTCACGGTCGTTCGGGTGTCAGCCACCCTCTGGTGTGCCGCTGCGGCTCGACAGTAGTATCCTCCTACTCTACCGGTGGTGCATACGTGCACCTCCCTTCTTCCACGAATCATTGTAGCTTCGTTCCAAGCCCAAAAAATTTGACATCCACGTATTCACGATCCTAGGGTCTAGATATCTGCGTCCATATGTCATGCTCAATGAGACATTGTCTTTTCAGTGTACTTAATTATTTGGCATCGAAGAACGCACGAACAATACGTAAAGAACAAAAGAAAAGGGTTAAGGTATAAGTGCAGAACGATGACAATGTATGTTTGTCCATCATCATTGTGAATCAAGAATATGAAGAATCAATAAATAGATTTAATCATACTTTATATTAAAACCCCTACCTTGATCCTCCGTTGGAGGTGTCTTGAGGGGGAAGATGATGTTGGTGACATCGGAATTCATTGCACCCCATAAGACACATTCGATCTGAGATCGAGCATCATCCACGTTGGAGGTTCGTTCATTGTTGGGGGATGTCCTTCCGAGTTCTCCCAAGCTCTCCCATTTTCCAAAGATCGCAACCAAAAGGGTGAAGAGAAAACTTTAATTGAGTTAAGATTATTAATTAAATTAATGTTGTCACATTAATTAAATTAAATTTGGCACATTAATTGGGGGAATTCCAAGGGTTAACTCTCATTAAATGGGAGTTTGGGTGGTCCCCACAACCAAGTATTCAAAATGGAGGTTTCAAGAAAATAAAATAAAAGTTGTCGTTTTATTTTATTTTTATTCTTTTAACACTCCCATGAAAATCCGGAAAACAAACATCCACTCTCGACCTACTACGGTCAAGTTGAAGGTTTCCTTAAGTGAATATTGGTGTTGCGAGTTCAATGGTGTCCTTTAATTTCAATTCTGAGCACCGGTTCAAAAGTTACAAAATGCCTCTCACAAGTTTACTAAACATACTTGAAAAACAAAGTTCAGAAAAATATTAACAGTCACCCTCAACCCGCGCTAGTCGAGGTTAGGCTTTGCCTAAGTAAATGTAACAACCCGAGATTTTATAAGATACATTCTTTTTAAATTCATTCATATCTTCTGTTGTACCATACAACAAGATTATCTTACGCTATACGCAACACCGTATTATCTTGCAGTATACGTAACACAATTCTTGAATCGTGTTATACACAATTTCAAGTTTATTTGATAGAAGTTATTCTACGCAACATTGAGTGTATATATATATATATATTCAGTGTATAAATAAAATATGGTTGGATTCTGTTGTACGCAACAACAAAGGAGTCGTGCACTACACACAACCCTGACTTGGCTTGCATTACATGCAATCGCGACCTTCCACGATAGCGTGTGTTGTACGCAATACCGAGTTTCGCTAAACAACGATATGCTATTAAAATATTATTAAAACTAGCCGTTATGAATAGTAATAACCACTTTTTGAAATTTTGTAAATTTTGTTTTTCAAAATGGACTTCATTTTTGGATTTGGAATATCGAAATTGTCTTAGGGTGAAATTTTGGTATTTTTCGGATAACTTTCATATTCTGATGAATAGTGAAAATTACTAAAATTTTATTTAAAAACAACTTTTTTAGTCGAAATAATTAATAGTGATAAATTGTTAATTTTAGTGGTTTTAAAGTATATTTAGAATATATTTTTACAATTTAATACAATGTTGGTCATTGGATGTAATTTCACATTTAAACCAGACATAAACAAGTGTCAATCTTTTGATAGTTATTATCTCTTAAGAACACGCTATTTGTGTTGACGACGGGAATTAATTTTTAAATTAATTAATGCAACTGATATGTTTTGAATTTGGTAAAATAGACATCTTTTTGAGTTCCTAATATCAAATATAACTTAGGCCTAATTTTTGGTATTTTTCTGGAAACTTTCTTTTTTTGATGAATAGTGAAACCACTAAGTGGTAGTTAAAAAAAATGAATTTTTCATAAAACTTAATTTTACCGCTTCTGTGAGTGGAATTTAAAAAATCCGAGAGATACGGTTGATGTCAGTAAGTAAAATGTGGTTCAATGAGATGAAAATAATTTCTGGTGAATAGTAACTTTTTACTTTTTTTTACCACGGTTAAAAGTAAATAGGGTAATTAAGGGTAAAAATGACATTATTATTACCCTAACACAAGTCCTAATTCTATTGGATAAATGTAATTCGACCAAAAACAACCTTAGGAATAAACTATGACCATTTAGGCCCACTTGTATTAGATTAGGACATTTATTATTATTTAATTCAAAGAAGAGTTAAAATCAAAGTTTATTTACTAAAACATATTTAATATAGTGTTATAAATAAGATAAATTAGATTTTAAATATTCATTAGAAATATAATAAGATTTGCTAAATAATGATATTTTATTTATAATTTTATACATTAAATAAATTAATTTATTTATGACACAATTATGATGCAGTAATTACCATAATAGTGAAACAATTAGAATAATTGGTATTATAAATACCCAAATAAATATAATTTCAGACTTTTTATGGATTCCACTAATTTTATAGGATAATATGACATGTTAGTATTGATTTAATTAACTTTTTTCTAACTAATCATTCTGTTATGATTTTCACAAAAATCAATTACTAAATAGTGTCAAAATTGACATAAAATAGTTTTTAAAACAAATATTACATTAGTAATTGTTATATTATTCTTAAAAATCTAAGGTTCGGCCAAATGACTTAGATAAGGTTATATATATTAATAATAGACAACTTGGGGTTCGTTTGGCTTGTTATAGTAAGTTTATTAACCTTATATTATAAGAACACAAGAAGACACGGTAAAAGTAAAATTATTTTACTTAATGTTAAATCTAAATGATAAGGTTAAAATAGGAACCTAAACCTGTCTAAATTCTATTGGATGAGATTATTTCAACCCATCCCCACCTTATATTCGAAATAAATCAATTTGGAGCTATTTAAAACAGATCTTGACTTTATAATAAAATAATATTTATAGTTTTTCCAAAGGAGCCCCTCTCCTCCCTTATAAAAGGGCACCTCCCCCCCCCCCTCTTCCTCACACCACTTTGTGCCTTCAAGCTCAGAAAACCCCTGCCAAATTCTCTTCTAAACTTCCCTAGAAACATCCTAGAGTTCCTCATATTCTTCAAATACCAATTTTAGTTCCCTAAGAGGAGGACTCAAAGAGGCCCTTCAAAGAAGAGGTAATGTCCGTTACCGATTCTTTCAACTTTATTTCTTCTTCCACTTCTTTTTCTTAGGTTGTTTCATTATGAAGTAATAACATCAGTATCACTCATATAATTATATGTTATTATAAGTATGAAACAACCCTATTTCACCATCTATCCATCCTACGGAAAACGAAATCACCGCGCGTGCGTACGTACGGAATACTGTCTCCACGCCGTGGTGTAATCTATTTTCCACCACCACCTTACTTGGATGGGTATAATGGTGTACATAAAAACTATATATTATTGTAAAGTGATATTGATTCTGAAATAGTATACATACACTCCAATACAATTCCATGATCATGATAATGATATCATTGCTCGTGCGTACGTACGGACTACCATCTCCACGACGCGATGAGATTCATTCTCCACATTAACCATTCATGAATGATTATAAAATATATATAATAAGTAATCATGAAATATAGTACATAATAATAATACTGTATTTATGTGTATATATATGTATGTCGTCTACTTAATTCCATTCAACTCAATAAGGAAACGAAAACAGCGTTCATGCGTACGTACGGCCTACCGTCTCCATGAACGCTGTATTTCTTTCCATTTACTGATCTATTATATATATGCCTATTCTGAAAATATATTATATATAAATCATGTTTTATATTATGGAATTAATTAATCATGATCTATGTAATCATATGAAAAATTACAAGTCAAAACACGGACGACAAATGAAACGATTTTACCCAAAACGATCTTTAACATGGAGTTTACAAAAGAACGGGTAATATAAAGTCATAAGTGAACCATATATGATATCATAACAATGACTATGATTCTGGAATATGTCAATCAAATTATTTAAATCATTATACATGAGGTTCGGACACTTACGAAGAAAATCGGACCTAAGGTAAGGGATAATTATTCTAATCTCATTCTTATCCGAGATTGTTTATTCGTAAGTATTTACTGGGGGTTATGTTTATTATCCATGTTCATATGTTCTCAAAATGTTTTCATAAAATGTTTACTTTACTTACATGTATGTTTAAATACATTTTTACCCTTTTCTAATTGTACCATATCGTATGGAAGGAATCTTTCTTTTGTTTACCATACGAGGTACCTTTTTACTTTTTCGACAAAAGTACGAGAAAAATGTTATTTTTAACTTATACTGCGTGAAAGGATTTTTAGGGTTTTATATAGCCTTATTTTCATGAAGCTTCCTCCAAAAGATTTCATGACTATTTTCAACAAAATCTCTTTCTTTTAAAATTTCATGACATTTTTTGAAAAGAAATTTATTTTGAAGAAGAAATGATATTTTCCTCAAGAATTATTTTCAAGTGTTTTATCAAAACCATTTTTTCCATCTAAGATGACATTATTTCATATGTGTATATTTCAAGTATAATGTCTCTATGATTTAAATGGTTTCACTTTTCTTATTATGAAATGATATCCATTTCTTTTATATGGATTATGTGATGTTGGGATGATGTTTATGAAACCCATTTTATTCGTTGGGTTATTATAAATGATGTATGTTTATTTTGTGGCACAAGTAAGAATGATTTCATTATGAGATGGGTGGGACATATATCTCCCTCCAATGAATTGGGTAAATATTTATTTCTCATGAGATAAACATGGCTGGAATGGTAAGTTAATCTGGTTCAGTGTTACAGGACTGAAACGAGGAGTGAACTCGATTCAGAAAGGGACTTTGTCCACTAAGATGGTCTTGGCAGCAATTCCTTGGCTACTATGGAAATCATTACATGTGATTAATGGATTCCACAATTACATGTTTTATTCCCATGCTATTTTATCATTCTTAATTTTCTTTATGATCTATGCCTTATGTACTTCCATGTTTTGTGTCATTTCTCAAGATTTTAATGTTTAAACATTATGTTCATGTTTTTAAGTTCAAATGTATATGGTATGTTTTATTTTGTCCACGCTTACCATTACTGAGCATTTGAGCTCACCCTTTTTATGTTTTCTTTTCCCCAGGATATAAAGAAAGGTTTTAGGTAAGAAAAAAAAGGGAAGATCTTTATGGAAGATGGGGAAGATCTTTCACCACGATTAGAAGATTATGTTCCAAGTTTCCAAAGACACTAAACTATTACGGTCCTTGTGTGTCTGTTTTTGTTATGTATTAAGTATTACACTAAAGTAATGTAATGTCCATGTACATCAAGATTCGGGTCTCTACAGTTGGTATCAGAGGAAAAGTTTAGTCAACCTTTGAAAACTAGGATGCGAAAACATTAGTGATATCCCTAGAGATATTTCTAAGGTATGTCTAGGGATGTCCCTAAGGATAAGTATACGTATAGGATATAGTCCTAGAACTATGGTAACGATATTAGATTAAACCAAAGATGTTAGATATTGAAGCTACTCCCCCTTTATTATGATTTTTTCCTCTCAGACTATTCTTTTTGGGTTTTAGAAAATGGCTAGAAACAAGATGATTCACGATAATGGAGGATATGCTGGACAATGGAATGATATTCTTCAGGAGAAACAAAATGAAATGGGATTTGGAAGTCCAAACATCATTATTATGTCGAATCAGTAATCTCATAATATGATCAATAAAGTAAAATTTGGTAAGTTTCCTGACTCGGCTAATAAGAGAATGATGGAGTTTCATGATGATCATAGAGGAAAGAAAGTTCAATTTCCCCTATGTAAATCATGTGGGAAGAGGCATCAAGGAGAACGTTTCAAAGGAACTGGAAGATGCTTTGGGTGTGGAAAAGAAGGACACAAAGCCAGTAAGTGCAAAGGAAAAGGTTCAGTTAACACCAGGGATGAGGATAATGGTATTGCTACGACATCAGCAATGGTTAAATGTTTTAAATGTGGAATGTACGGGCATTATGAAAACCAATGCCCTAAGGGAAAGTCTCATGAAGAGAATCAGTATGGTCATATGGGTAGTATTTATGTTGATGATGATGAAGAGACTACAAATGATATGTGAGATGAAAGAATAGTTGAATCTCAGTTAATGGTTTAAGAATGTAGTGGAATGATTACATGTTTATCATGTGTAATGTTGTATAAGTAATCTCAGGGTACTATGGAATAAAGAGACATCTAAGGATTATTACACTATTGTCTTTCATTGAGTTTTCAAAGTGTATGATTAATGGTACCAGTATCCATTAAAGGTTATTCAGATATTTTTGGAATATAGATGATATGCGTATAATGAAGGGATAAGGAGAAAATTAAATGTTTGATAGTATTCATGAGCTCATGACTGATATAAGGAGAAGGTTATATCATGGTTTGAGTATATAGAATTTTTGGATTTTGGTATGTGGAAAGAGTTAACTTTTGACTGCATTCATGTTTTCACTAAGGTTCAATGGGTATTCATTTTTCAAGAGAATACATGATTAAGGTATTCACATGTTTGTAATTTGACCAACAAGATATATCTTATGATATATTGGGGATAAATGATGGCATTAATGTGATTTTTATGTGACATTGCAAGTAATCATTTTCTTTATACTATGAGCATGGACATAAGTATTTTAGATAAGCCTAAAGATTGGAATGGATTATGTTGGACATAAATTAGTATTGTTTAAGGATAGAAATTTTTTTTTGATGTTATAGTAATGTAGTTTTAGAAAAAGGACAACCTCCAGGACGGGTGACATCCCAACGCATCGGAAAAGGCTGTGGGAATCGAACCCACAACCGAAGTGCGGCTGGCCTTTATCGCCTACCACTGGCCTACAGGAAGACCCTGGTTAGTAGAAACTAGTTTTATTTTATTAAGCGGTATGATATATGAAGTATAAGTTCATTTTTGGAACCATATATGATTAATCTAACCATAAGATGGACTTATAACTTTTGCTAACCTTTTGTTTGAAAGATATGGAATGACCCATCATTCTATAAAATGATCTATTAACACTTCATGAATAACAAATTAAACTTTATTTCTTTAAGAGATGAAGTGGAAATTGTTCAAAGCACGAACAACAGTGGAAATTGTTCTAATTAAAATTCTTCAACTTTAGGGAAATGATTTTGAAAACCAAAAATGTTGTCCTAGTGCCCTTATATCTGATGAATCAGATAGTACCTTAGATCATCACAAATCTATGGCTTTGTGATTGATGGCATTTTCATAGCCATGTTCTCTACCACTCTCTATCAGAACATGATGGTTAGATTTCTCTTCCATATCCATATTTTTACCTATGTTCTCCTATATGGAAACCCAGTGATGTGTTAATTTGGGTAACCGTTATATTTCATACTTTAGTTTTTAAATTTCAGTTTTGGTATTTATTTTTACGATGTGGGTTTTTTTAATAGTAAACGATTTACAACCCCGACGAATTTCGAGGGCGAAATTCATTTTAAGGGGGGTAGAATGTAACAACCCGAGATTTTATAACATACATTCTTTTTAATTTCATTCATATCTTCTGTTGTACGATACACCAAGATTATCTTGCGTTATACGCAACACCGTATTAGCTTGCAGTATACACAACACAATTCTTGGATCGTGCTATACAAAATTTCATGTTTATTTGATAGAAGTTATTCTACGCAACATTGAGTGTATATATATATAGATATTTAGTGTATAAATAAAATACGGTTGGATTCTGTTATAAGAAACAACAAAGGAGTCGTGCACTACACACAACCCTGACTTGGCTTGCATTACATGAAATCACGACCTTCCATGATAGCGTGTGTTGTACGCAATACCGAGTTTCGCTAAACAACGATATGCTATTAAAATATTATTAAAACTAGCTGTTATGAATAGTAATAACCACTTTTTGAAATTTCTTAAATTTGGTTTTTCAAAATGGACTTCATTTTTGGATTCGGAATATTGAAATTAGTTTAGGGTGAAATTTTGGTACTTTTCGGATAAATTTTATATTCTGATGAATAGTGAAAATTACTAAAATTTTAATTAAAAACAACTTTTTTAATCGAAATAATTAATAGTGATAAATTGTTAATTTTAGTGGTTTTAAAGTATATTAAGAATGTATTTTTACAATTTAATACAATGTTTGTCATTGGATCTAATTTCACATTTAAACCAGACATAAACAAGTGTCATTCTTTTGATAGTTATTATCTCTTAAGAACACGTTATTTGTGTTGACGATGGGAATTAATTTTTAAATTAATTAATGCAACTGATATGTTTTGAATTTGGTAAAATAGACATCATTTTTCAGTTCATAATATCAAATATATCTTAGGCCTAATTTTTGGTATTTTTCTGGAAACTCTCTTTTTTTGATGAATAGTGAAACCACTAAGTGTTAGTTAAAAAAAATGAATTTTTCATAAAACTTAATTTCACCGCTTCTGTGAGTGGAATTTCAAAAATCCGAGAAACACGGTTGATGTCATTAAGTAAAATGTGGTTCAATGAGAAGAAAATAATTTTTGGTGAATAGTAACTTTTTACTTTGTTTACCACCGTTAAAAGTAAATAGGGTAATTAAGGGTAAAAATGATATTATTATTACCCTAACACATGTCCTAATTCTATTGGATAAGATTAATTTGACCTAAAAAAACCATAGGAATAAAATATGACCATTTAGGCCCACTTGTATTAGATTAGGACATTTATTATTATTTAATTCAAAGAAGAGTTAAAAGAGTTAAAATCAAAGTTTATTACTAAAAAAAATTAATATAGGGTTATACATAAGATAAATTAGATTGTAAATATTCATTAGAAATATAATACTATTTCCTACATAATGATATTTTATTTATAATTTTTAGAGATTAAATAAATTAATTTATTTATGACACAATGATGATGTAGTAATTACCATAATAGTAAAAAATTAAAATAATTGATATTATAAATACCCAAATAAATATAATTTCAGACTTTTTATGAATTAAACTAATTTTATAGGTTAATATCACATGTTAGTAGTGATTTAATTAACTTTTTTAGAACTAATCATTCTGTTATGATTTTCACAAAAATCAATTACTAAATAGTGTCAAAATTGACATAAAATAGTTTTTAAAACAAATATTATATTAGTAATTGTAATTTTATTCCTAAAAATATACGGTTCGGCCAAATGACTTAGATAAGGTTATATATATTAATAATAGACAACTTGGGGTTCGTTTGTCTTGTTATAGTAAGTTTATTAACCTTATAGTATAAGAACACAAGAAGACACAGTAAAAGTAAAATTATTTTATTTAATGTTAAATCTAAATGATAAGGTTAAAATTGGAACCTAAACTTGTCTAAATTATATTTGATGAGATTAGTTCGACCCATCCCCACCTTAGCTTCGAAATAAATCAATTTGGAGCTATTTAAAACCGAACTTGACTTTATAATAAAATAATATTTTTAGTTTTTCCAAAGGAGCCCCTCTCCTCCCTTATAAAAGGGCACCTCCTCCCCCTCTTCCTCCCACCACTTTGTGCCTTCAAGCTCAGATAAACCCTGAAAAATTCTCTTCTCCACTTCCCTAGAAACATCATAGAGGTCCTGGTCTTCTTCAAAGACCAATTTTAGTTCCCTAAGCGGAGGACTCAAAGAGGCGCTTCAAAGAAGAGGTAATGTCCGTTACCGATTCTTTCAACTTTATTTCTTCTTCCACTTATTCTTCTTAGGTTTTTTCATTATGAAGTAATAAAATCAGTATCACTCATATACTTATTTTTTATTATAAGTATGAAATAACCATATTTCACCATCTATCCATCCTACGGAAAATGAAATCACCGCGTGTGCGTACATACGGAATATCGTCTCCACGTCGTGGTGTAATCTCTTTTGCACCACCACCTTACTTGGATGGGTATAATGGTGTACATAATAACTATAAATGATTATTGTAAAGTGATATTTATTCATAAATAGTATACATACACTCCAATACAATTCCACGATCATGTGAACGATATCATCGCTCGTGCATACGTATGGACTACCGTCTCCACGACGCGATGAGATTCATTCTCCACATTAACCATTCATGAATGATTATAAAGTATATATAATAAGTAATCATGAAATATATGACATAATAATAATACTGAATTTATGTGTATATATATGTATGTCATCTACTTAATTCCATTCAACTCAATAAGGAAACGAAAACAGCGTTCATGGGTACGTACGGCCTACCGTCTCCATGAACGGTGTATTTCTTTCCATTTACTAATCTATTATATATATGTATATTATGAATATATATTATATATAAATCATGCTTTATATTATGGAATTAATTAATCATGATATATTTAATCATATGAATAATTACAAGTCAAAACACGGACGACAAATGAAACGATTTTACCCAAAACGCTCTTTAACATGGAGTTTACAAAAGAACGGGTAATATAATGTCATAAGTGAACCATATTTGATATCATAAAAATGAGTATGATTCAATAATAAGTCAATGACATTATTTAAATCATTATATAGGAGGTTCGGACACTTATGAAGAAAATCGGACCTAAGCTAAGGGATAATTATTCCAATCTCATTCTTATCCGAGATTGTTTATTCGTAAGTATTTACTGGGGGTTAGGTTTATTATCCATGTCCATATATTCTCAAAATGTTTTCATAAAATGTTTAATTTACTTCCATGTATGTTTAAAGACATTTTAACCCTTTTCTACTTTTACCACATCGTATGGAAGGAATCTTTCTTATGTTTACCATATGAGGTACCTTTTGACTTTTCTGACAAAAGTAGGAGAAAAATGTTATTTTTAACTTATATGGTGTGAACGGATTTTTAGGGTTTTATAAAGCCTTATTTTCATGAAGCTTCCTCCAAAAGATTTCATGACTATTTTCAAAAAAAATCTATTTCTTTTAAAATTTCATGACGTTTTGTGAAAAGAAATTGATTTTGAAGAAGAAAGGATATTTTCCTCAAAAATTCATTTAAAGTGTTTTATCAAAACCATTTTTTCCATCTAAGATGACATTATTTTATATGTGTATGTTTCAAGTATAATGTCTCTATGATTTACATGGATTCACTTTTCTTATTATGAAATGATATCCATTTCTTTTATATGGATTATGTAATGATGGGATGATGTTTATGAAATCCATTTTATTCGTTGGCTTATTATGAATGATGTATGTTTATTCTGTGGCACAAGTAAGAATGATTTAATTATGAGATGGGTGGGACCTATATCTCCCTCCAATGCATTGGGTAAAGATTTAAATCTCATGAGATATACATGGTTGGAACGGTAAGTTAATCTGGTTCAGTGTTACAGGACTGAAACGAGGAGTGAACTCGATTCAGAAAGGGACTTTGTCCACTAAGATGGTCTTGGCAGCAATTCCTTGGCTACTATGGAAATCATTACATGTGCTTAATAGATTCCACAATTACGCGTTTTATTCCCATGCTATTTTATCATTCTTAATGTTTCTTTATGATCTATGCCTTACGTACTTCCATGTTTTGTGTCATTTCTCAAGCTTATAATGTTTAAACATTATGTTCATGTTTTTAAGTTCAAATGTATATGGTATGTTTTATTTTAACCATGCTTACCCTTACTGAGCATTTGAGCTCGCCCTTTTTATGTTTTCTTTTCCCCGGGATATAAAGAAAGGTTTTAGGTAAGAAAAAAAAGGGAAGATCTTTATGGGAGATGGGGACGATCTTTCACCATGATTAGAAGATTATGTTCCATGTTTCCAAAGACACTAAACTATTACGGTCCTTCGGTGTCTTTTTTCCTTATGTATTAAGTATTCCTCTAAAGTAATGTAATTTCCATGTACGTCAATCTTCGGGTCTCTACAGTGAAACACGCCCCAATGAACCCAACGGTACTCTTAGATTTCCTATCCGAGTTACTGTTTAAATGTTGTGGATTTTACAATAAAATAATTCTCAGTTAATTATTTTATTTACGGCCAAAAACTAACTTTCATTGGTCGCACGTGCTGGCAAATGTTAGAATCTTACTAAAGAGAGTATACCCTCACAAGTTTAGCAGTGTTCTTGGATTTTTATTCCGAGTTACCGTTCGTGAGTTATAAGCATTTGAAAAATAAAATAACTTTATTTAATTATTTTATTAACGGTTATGCCATTTTTGGGTTTTCACTCTGGACGCACATGTCGAATAAAATTAAGTCTCAGCTAGGGTAAACCCATCATCCGGAGTGCAATGGTGCCCTCGGATTTCTGACCTAAGTAACTGTTTAAGATTTATTCCACTTTTTTGGTAAAATTACTTATGTGTGCTAATTAAAGCTTAACAAAACTTTGACTGATCATTGCTGGCACTCCGGGCCTCAAAATTGTGCACCGTCAGATTTCGCGGTCTCAAAATAATTCCATATAATTAAAAAAAGTATAGAGAATTTCCGGGAAATTGCATTTTTTATGTTTAAAATGTGGATATAAGTAAAACATCGATATTTTAAAATAATAACATTATGTTCGATAACATATTTGACACGTAAAAACAAACATAAATGACTTATGAAATATATGAATGTTTTAAAATTTATTTTTAATTGGTGAGTTTTATTATAAATAACTAACCTATAAAATATATAGATTCCAGAATAAATTTAATTTATTGATAAATCCCTTGTAAATAAACAATAAATTTTTAGTAAAGTAATTTTTTCATCAAAAATAGGTTTTCCTCAAAAATGATTTTTATTGAATTTTTTCAAAATTTACTATAACTAATATGTAGTACCATTAAAAACTTATTTGTAAAAATAAACTCAATTTTTATAAATCATCATAAAAAAATTAACATAGGGTAAAATTTTTGGATTCTTCAAAAAATATTGATTTTAAGTGAATAGTGAAAAATATTGATGTTTTAAAACTATCCTTTCTTTTCTATAAATTAATTAATTTAAAATTAAAATTAGAATTTGAATACTAATTAAAGAAACCAAATTATTTTTAATTTATATTTAATCCACTTAATTAATTTTGTATCATCTTTAAATTGGATTTTAATATAAGTTTATATTTGGGTTTAAAAACGGTTTTTTATAAAAAAATGTATTAGAGTGCACAATGTTTATCCATTTTAACTAATTAAAAAAATAACTAATGAGTAATTATTTAAATGGAATTTATAGATTATATATCGATAAATATTAATTTAAATTCAAAAAATTATTATTAATAGTCATTGGGTTAATATAAAATTATATTTTTCTTAAAAAATACACTTCATGAAAACCTGCTTCTTAATCACGCCTGTGAGTTTAATTTTAAATTAAATGCATCCAGTTCTGTGAATTAAGTTTTTTTAAAATGGATTCCATATTTTTAATCCGGATAATTTATGTTATGTGTTATTTTTAATTTAATAATTGACCATAGTTAGTAGTGAAAATAGAAAAAAATTACTGTTATTGAGGTAAAAATGGATTTATCAGTAGCTAAAGTAAAACAATAAGAGTTAAAATGGCCTAAAACTTGTAAAAAATTTATTATATGGACATAATTTGAACTTATCATGTATGATACTCATTAATAGTCCATTCTTGATCCTTTCATCATGTGAAAAATGAGGGTACTCCTTTTTCTTTTCGAATATTATAGGTCTTCCACGGACATCACTTATAAAAGGCCACCCCCTCTCCTCATCACTTCACACCTTAAAATACATTTATATCAGCCAAGATCTACCTAAAAATATTCCTTAATTCCTTACCCATGTCCTATATCTCTTATATTTATCATAAATCCATCCTATGAATCCTTTTCGTTCATGCCTACAACGGTTGTCTGATGAATAGGTATCATGCTTAACCGAGCATCCTTATTTTATTTCTTCTCCCAACTCCTTAAAAATTTATTAAATTATGATTATATAAAATTAACAGTATATAGAATATAATAATATTTTATTTTTTTAATTTAAAATCCGAGATTCATCTCCACTTCTATAAAATGGGAAACGAAATCATCATTCATGTGTATAGAAGACTACCGTCTCAAGAACCGATGTGATTTTCTTTTAATAATCACCTCTCATAGATAGATATAATCATGAAATTAAAATATATATAAGATTTTTTTTAACATAATTATACTTATTAAATTATTATATGATATATTACTTTTTACATTCCATTTTGTGGGGCATACAATAATGTCGTTCGTGTGTATGAAGGACTACCACCCACAAAGGGATGTGATTCATTTTTCACTAACTCTTTACATGGAATGTAATAAGGATAATGTTAAGGAATATATGTGATATAAAATAAATAAATAGGATATTAATTACATTTTTCATTCTTAAAATATAATACACACTCGTTAAATTTACCATTCTACTTCATTAAGAAATGACAATGTCATTCATGTGTACATGTAGACTACTGCCCCCACAAAGTGATGTGACTCTTTTCTCATCACCACAAGACATGGATGATATATATAAGTATATTAAATAAATAAATATTATATTTATTATATAATGATTATTATGAAAAAATAAAATATTACTTACCTTCTTTTCATAATGATGTTTGAAAAATGGGAAAGTTACTCACCCGTACGTACGGCTTACCATCTCTTTGATTGTAACATAGTTAATTTTTCATAACCATATTCCATTATTGGTTTTAAAAGTATAATTTATGTAAAAATATAATAAATATATCATTATTATTATTCTATATCTATTGAAATAATAAACTCTTCGAAAATTTTCAAATCACTGAATTTATTTTGAAACAATGAACCAAACATCTTCAAAACACCAGATGTGGACAAAAATGATTAAGTACATAAATAAGTAATTAAAAACAAATAAAATGAAAAATTTAAGTGTAAGGAATTAATCATGGAAATATTTCTTAATAAATAAAATAATTGATATAATTTTATTATATAGGATATTCGAACACATATAAAGGAAGTTGCACCATAGGTAAGGGTTTATCATCTCACTTTTATTTTTGTGAGACATATGGCATATTCACCACTTAATAATTTTGTGCAGTGTATATAATTCACATTTTACTTATTATATTATCAATAATTATACTTCATGGTATTCAAAGTTTCAATTTAAATTATTTTATATGAGGGGATTCAGCTTGAAAGTTACCAAGTGGTAGAATGCTGATAAACTCAATTTCCTTTCATTAGGTTATATCAATTTTTCATTGACTTTTTTATTCTATGATTATGTTTGAATTGAACTTTCAATTTTTTTCTTCTATATTTATTTTTTTTTTTTGAATTTAAATTTTTACACATTATATATCCATTTATTAACTCTCAATTGAGTGATATGATCTTTTATAATGGTTATTCATCTCAAATTTCCATTATTTGGTACATACATCTATGATATTAACCTTTATTATTTTATATGATGTATATACATCCCATTTTTCTTGTATATAATTTTCTTGGAAAATGGAACCCCTGAGAGTGGCCTTTTCTAACCCTCCACACTCGAGAACCCCCCTCCCCACGAAGAGATCATCCGGAGAAGCCCCAGCCAAGAAGGAGCCATTTCCAGCTGAGATGACATTGCATCCCATGGGGTTACACCTCGATCAGAGATGGTGAGTCATAGTAATCTGTCATCCAGGTGAAGTGCACCCATTCTACCCACCCAATGAGACACCGAGTGACCGGAAAGACGAGCGGTACAGAGGAGGCAGAAATTCCCCCAACAGTAGGCTCCCAAGAATCGAACCCCATTCCACACTGAACATCTTTGTCATGGACCTCGACCCTGCACCACTACGCCACCACCGAAGCAGAAAATGTGATTGTTAGGTTATGAGGTATTGGGTTGCCTGCCCACATGCGTGCCACACTTCCCCAGTGAGGCCCAAGGTGTCTAACCCTTGTGCTTATTCTAGTTCCCAATGGGGTATAATGGCCCATGAGAGGATCGTTGGCATATTGTGTGTGTGGCCTTGTCAGGACTCAAACCTGGAACCTCGGGGTCAGGACGCCACCGCCATGAACCAACTCACTCGTGCCCCGCAGGAATTTTTCTTATATATCATGAATCTCCTTATGTTAATGACGTTGAAAGTTTCATTTGTATTTATTCTTTCATGGTACTTAATATTGAATAGTTACTAAAATGGAAAATTAGTTATGTTCCATTCTCATTTCATTCCATATTTTTTATATTAAAGGTTCCTTTGATATCAATATTATTCTCTTATTTTCATTCACCATATCACTTTATTCACTAATTTTTATGAAATTTTTAACATGTATTTTTCTATTTCCTACCTTATTAATTGATTATATATCATGAATGTTGTTTATAATCGATTTTGATTTTGTATCTTCATTTTAGATCAAGAATAATTCACTTTCATATCAATGTTTTCAAAAAAAATGTAAACAATTTCTTTTATAAAATTAAATGATATCCTAATGAAAGTTTTCATGATGTTTTATAATATTTTAAAAGGTTTTAAAAAGTAAATTTCTTAATGTTTTTCAAATGGGCCACTTTGACTTCCATTATAAAATGTTTGGAAAATATTTATTTTTACCATTTACGACATGATCATATTGTTTTTTCATAATGTCCATTTATTTCATAATTTTTACTTTATATATTTATAAGTTTTATTAAATTAAAATTATTTTCACATTATATTTTGAATTTTTAGTTTACAAGTATTTTTAAAAGTAAAAAAGTTTTTTTTTTATTCAAAAAATTTAATAAACATTGAATGGTATTTTTATTCATCAATGAAAAAAAACTTAGATGTTACATACTCTCCACTGGAGATTTGTGGTGTTGGTACCATTCTTATTCTTTCTATATAAGGACAATAATATTTACATAGAACTCATTTTTTTCATGAGTGAACCATGAAGTGAAAGAAAAATGATTATTATTAGGTCAAGAATTGAAAGATTATAAATATTTTATTCATGAACAATAATTGGAAATTATTTTTGATAATGTGTGAGATGGATACATATTATTAGATGGGTTTACTAAGATATAATTGGGTGAGCCAGATATAGATTATATGGTAGTTTAACCGAGAAAGTTTTTTAATGCATTAGGTAATGTTCCTTTTCTTGAGAGTCAAGATAGAGGGAGTTACTGCAGGGTTTCTCCTATGGATTTAACTAGGTTCCTATTATTTTTGGCATTATTTTAAAATTATTTATGTAGATGATATTCCAATGTCACCTACATGATTTATTATTCTTTATATGGGTTTTTAATTATTCCTATGATGAATATTGGAATCACATTGATCATTATTATTGATTCCTATAAAACATGCCTTTATTAAAGCTTTATTACATGCCATATGTTTGTTAATCCATGTTTGATAGTTATGAGCTATATTATGTTATGATAATTCACTTTGATTATGTAATCATAAAATTATTGTTATCTTACTCTCACTCATGACATTTAATCACTAATTCTTATGTTTACCTTTATTGAATATTTTAGCTCAACCTTCTTATGTTTCCCTTTCTCCATATTATAAAGAATGATGATAAATGATTTGAGATTAGATAGGTATCATATGTGAATATTTTATGGGAGATGTTGAATAATTAATCTCAAGACTCTATTTTTTCCCAGTAAAACATTGAAATATATTTATAAATATTTCCAAATCTAAGAACTGAGACGGCACATGATTCTGAGGATGGGTATGCCTAGAATTAAATTTATAAAAATAGTAAATATAATTTATATCACACAAGGGTGGTTTCTTAAATAAAATGGGATTAATATTGTATATATACTTAGAACAAAAATCCAAGCACAAAGTTTAGTTTTCCAGGTGTGGTTTACCCTAGGCACGACCTAATGTTTCTCAACACACGGTGTTCAGATAAAGCGTCCATTGGAGGTACGTTCATTGAGTTAAATAAAGAAATTTATTTATTTATTTACTTATTGAGTTAAAAATAAATCCCTTATAAGTACTATATTATGGAGTATTTCTAGGGTTATCTGTATAACCCTGGGATGGTTGATACGTGTTTACTTCTATCTTTTCTTGGAGAATCAAGATTAGATGAAAATGAAACTTTATATCAAGGTGAATCGAGGCATAGTTAATGAAACCACTCTTCCAATTTTTCAGTGAGCATGTTCTTCAATGAATAAAAATCCAATATTGAGTTATCACTATTCTGTTTTTGTATTCTTCCCCAATTGATTAAAATATTTAGCATGATTATACTGTTTCTTTTATCGGTGTTCTTGTTGAGCCCTTGCATGATCCCCTGATCTAATTTCAAATTGTTTATTCATTATTTTCACACATAGGTATCCCAATTTATATTTTTTTTCCAAGAAATATTTTCCAATGATTGTTTTACACTTTATTCTTATGAATTACCCCATCTGTTCTTTGTGTTCTTCATCGATTGACCTATAGGGTCTCAGTTCATCACTATCGGGAAGTAGAGAGTATGATCGAACCCATGAAATCGTAGCAGATTCATGTGCGATGAAAGGATTGAAAAATAAGGGATATATTTTGAGTATTTTTAGGTTTTGAATGATTTCTTAATAGATCTAGGATCCTAAGGGAATATATAGTGGCATATGAGATGTATGAGTCATGTACGGTCATTGGATGGCTGAATTAGAAATCTAATTTCTACACACCGGTTGGCTAGAAACAATGAATCAAGACTCATTCCTTTAATTTTGGGCATCCAGGAGGAAAACAATGAGGGTTGTTTTGTATATCTAGGATGCATAGGTGAGGATCTATGTTTCTTGGAAAATATAACTATACACTATGTAGTTTAGATGACTACACACTGTGTAACGCCCCTATGGTTGCGATATTAGGGTTTTTGAAAAATGTTAAGGATCACATTGTGTCTGGTTGAACCACATGTCATGTGACCCTCATCAGGTAGACATGCCTTCTAGGGTAGCACACGAGTGTGAACTTATGTGGGAGACACGCTATGTAATGGAGTATATGGGCACGTACAGTATACACAGACATGTTTAGGAGAACGGGTAGGCCCCTGGGTGGCTAAGGCATTCCAAGTAGTCCCCTTACATTCCATATAAGTATACACGGATAGTAATCCTTGTACTAGTAGGGTCACATCCAGGAATCAGAGTAGGACCACATGACTTGTGGGTCCCCTTACACGTCATGTATCCCAACTTCATTTTTTAATAAACATCTACCTATCATATCTCCATCACTTAGAATCAGATTTTGACCTGACAGTAGCATATCATGAGTGTTTTTCCACATAGAATGTGATGGTAATATTTTTAGATGATTTTGATGTACGATGTTAGATATTCTAGGAATGATGATTATTTTGGAGATAATCGATGATGGAATTGATTGGGTAGGATAATCAGAGATGTTAGAGCAGAACCCACCGACTAGGAAGGGAATTGGTCCTCGATCGACTATTATAGGGGAACCATCCTTCTGATACATGGCATGGAAAATCTACCTATCCACCAAGTGGAACCCTCCTACAATGTAGGGAATGGGTCCTTAATAAAACAATAAGAGTGTAACCCTCCTACTAGGCAGATCATGGGTCCTCTATCAGCTATCCATATGGCTCCCTCTTATTGGGAAGGGCGTGGGTCCTCAATTGGCTATCAGAGTGACACACTCCTACTTGGAAGGGAATTGGTCCTTTATCTTCTATCTGAGTGGAACCCTCCTATGGTATCAAGACAAGGGTCCTTTAACCCTAGATTGGAACCCTCATGCGAAGTCAGGGTATGGGTCCTCTATCAACTACATGAGTGGAACTCTCATATTGTATTAGGTCATAGATCCTATACTGACTAATATAGTGGTACCCTCCTATGGATTTAGGGCATGGTTCCTCTATCGACAACTTGACTGGAACCCACATATTGTACTAGGGGATGAGTCCACTACCTAGAGATTGTGGCTCCTCAACTATGCGAAACAGAGGTGAGGTGTGGATTTACATATATGTTTCTTTGGATAGATGTGAATGATTCTAGTCATCATTTATGGACCTTTTGAAACTATTAGCACTCTTTCCTAGACTGAGCTGTGAGATGGAAATTCACTTTCTCTCTCATTTGGGATTATTTTATAGAGAATGTGTGTGGGTGGGTGTCCAGTTCAAGGGATGTTGTTACTCTATTTCATTATGTTGAGCGACCAATTTCCTATCAGGTCTCTTACAACTCTCTCGTCATCTTTCAGGGCATACTACTAGTATGTATATACTCACCCCTGCATGGTCTTTTCCCACACATGTCGTGTCTTATGAAGATGAAGGATAGGTTGGAGGGTATTATAGAGGAAAATAGGGATACCTTTGTGCATTTGATAGCATAAAGTAGTCAGGTCTTGGAGAATCAGAGCTATGATATATCAATATTTACCTTTTCATTGACGTTGTTGGGTGCTTGTGGACTCTAGTTACACAGATGCATGATGAGTCAACACTCTCATGGATCGAATTCCTGCAGCTATTCTGTGAGGAGTACTATACCTCATGCTTAAGATCAATTTAGATTCAAGATATTCTGGTGCTACAGAGTGGAGTGATGATAGTTATAGATTATGTTGTGAATTCATAGATCCAATTCGAGTGGCATAATTGAACTTTATTTGAGTGGAACAATGGAAATTTTTCAATTTTTTAAAATAATTTCTTGTTACTTTCTTGTTCATATGGATCCAAAATAGATAAAATTTGTAGTGTATATGGGTAAACACAAAATAAAACCAACCAATGGGGTTTTAGAATGTTTTTTGGTCATTTTAACTCTTATATTTATATATTAACCCCCTCGTAACCCCGTTTTGACCTTACTATAGAAATTAGTTTTTATTGTTTTCACTATACACTATGACTAAAAAAAAGTTGAACTTGTTAACTAATATTAATTATTATAATTTAAAATATGGAATCCATTTTATCAATTTCAATCCACAAAAGTGGAATAATTTTATTTGAAAATAAACATGAAAAAAATGTTGAAAAATGGTTTTTCAAGAAATGTGTTTTTCAAGCATAGGACGGACTTATATTAACTATATAACTAGTAATCATCATTATATTGATTTAAAATCATATATTTACATATATAATCTATAAATTTATTTTAAATACTACATAATTAAATATTATTTTAATTAATTAAAATGGAGAGACCTTACTTATAAGGATCCATGCTTTTAATACATAGATAATACATCTTATTAGATTAATATTCATTACACATCTTAATGATCTAGAAAATAATCATATAGGTCTAGTTTCATTGGAAAAGCGCACACATAAAAAAGACAAGTTCATAAAATATATATATAATCTTCTATTAATTTCTTCGTAACTATCACCCTTCTTAGACATATCATACTTAATACCTTTCTTTATAACTAGGGGAAAAGAAACATAAGAAATGTGATCTTATCTACCCAGTTAGGGTAAAAATGGATATATCAACATTATATCAACATAAGGGTATGAAAAAATGATTATAAAATTTTAAAGGCCACACCCTTCATATCATAGATGATAATATTGAGTCATTTAATAAATCGTGATAGTTCATAAGATAATATTCCTAAAGGAATCAAATAACTTGAGACATGAGATCATAACATTGGACTAAGACATAAGATTGTGGAAAACACATAAGAATATAAAATAATTTATATAATTGTCAAGGATCACTACCAATACTATCATATTGGATTGCTTTCACTCCCTAAACCATCATAGCAGTCATGGTTTAGTTCTAAGACTATTATGGTAGACAGAGTCCCTTAATGAACTAGCTTCACTCCCCATTCCAGTCCTACTTATCTCTAGCGATATCAACCTTTACCCAATTCATTATAGGGATATATAATTATTATCCAACCCATCACATAACAAAAATAATATATATGTGTTCCTCTAGATCATAAAACATGCATCATATCATAACCCATGAAAATAGATGAGTTTAACAAATATTTCAGCATAGCATAACCTTTGGAAAATAAAAGTATTTCATAAACATTTTATCATTTCATCATTGAATAAATAATGGAAAGGATCAGGTTCCATTAACATCATGTCACCATAGTCATAAAACATGTAAAGAAATAATAATGATGGTATCATTGGATCATATCCCCGTTAAAACCAAAGTAACATTAAAAGATGTTATATTAGACGAAAAATGCCTTTATAAGCTCGATTGTAACATTTCTTGAGGAAAATACTCTTTTTTGCTTTAAATCACTTTTTTAAACTCTAAAAATTTGAAAATTTTTGGTTAAATTTTTTTAAAAAAAAACCATGAAATCCTATAAAAGAAGATTTAAATCATTGAGTGGTCCTGATGGAAAGAAATTGTGTTCATGTGGTATACATTAAAACATATATTCCTTTCACACTATAAGTAAAAATTGAAAAGTTCCTCATTTAGAAAATTGAAAGAAGATTCATTTTAAACAATTTATTAAAAAATTTAAACATTGATAAATATGTGTTTAGAAAATAATTTTATAATACTAAAAATATTCTTGAAGATATTTTTATGAAACATGGACATGGAAGATAAATTATTTTTGTTTTAAGAAATAAATAAATAAATTTTAAAAAAAAACCATTAGTTTAGTATATTGAGTAATTAAAGGGAGTAATATGAAACAAAAAAATTTAATTTATATAAATAAATAGAGGATAATAAAATTCCTTATTTTCTTGAGAGGTTATGTATAAGATTTAATCATCGAAAACTTAATCATAAGCAATCCCTATAGACAATGACATTGTAACATAAAATCCTTATCACTTTGGTAACATTAAAATCATAAGAAACATAAAATAATAACTACATATGAAACATTAAATATCATGAAAATAATTATAATCATGATATAAAATGTCAAAATGTAGTTTATACACCTTATAAAATAAGATAGGTGCATGACAGAACATATGACCCAGAGAAGATAATTTGGGGATATAAACCCTTACCTTGAGTTTGAATTACATTGAAAGTTCTCACGTCTCATATATAACAAATTTAAATTTTTTATAATCCTATACCAGAGTCATTTATTTATTTATAATATCATATATAATCCCTTTATATTATTTAAACAATCAATTATTAATAATCCCTCATAAGACTCATTATTTTCGGGTGTTAACTATTTCATTATTTCATAAGAATTTCAGTTTGGTAGTTTCAGTACTTCTACTTTGATAATGGTGACATTATCTGTATAATTTTTATCATGATATAAATATAATATATATTTATATTTATCCATAAAATTTTGATATAGGAAAATGAATTACACGGTTCATAGAGACGGTGGGTCGTACATATGCATGAATGTTGTTCTCACTTTTTTTAGAATGGAATAAAATAAAGGAATATAATAATTCTACTTTATATAATATTTTTTATACCATATATATCGTACATATTCATTAAATAAATCTTTATAACCATCCACATAAAAAATAAATGAAAATGAATTGCATTGCTTCGTGGGGGTGGTAGTACACACATACACGAGAGTGACGTTATCTTTTTAGAATGGATTGTAAGGTAAGAAGTTAGGTATGATAATATCATTATAGAATAATTATTATGTAATAAATATAATATATAAATTTAAACTCAACATAATAATAATCTATGAAATATGTTTATGTAAAATTATGTGTATCATTATGTGGAGATGGTAATCCATACGTATGCACGAGCGATACTTTCACATCCCATTTGATATAAAGAGGGTTAATAAATGTGATTTAATAATCACAATAACATTTTATCTTATGTTTTATACTTAATACAATATTTTATAAAAAATATATCACATTTAGATGAGGTAAAAGAAGAATTAAAAAGAAATCGGTTAGTTAAGGTGATTATGTCTTCTTTGAAACAAATCCTTTAAATCTACTCTTAAAGATCCTAAGGTTGGTATTTGGGGAAGATAAAAACCACTATAATGTGTATATGGATTTTTATAATATATTTTGGTAGGTTATAGTTGATCTGGATTGCTCAAAGTAGTGGGAAAAGGAGAAAGTAGGTGCACCCTTTTATAATTGAGCTGAGGGGCACTCGAGGGTTTTCTTAAAATATTAAAATAAACTAATTTCATTATATATCCAAATGATTTAAAAATTTTAAGTATTAAAATATAAATTATTTTTGGGGTCTAAATAAAATAAACCAAAAATTTTTGGATAGGTCTTTATGCCATTTTAAACCTTATCCTTTTGACTACTCGCTTGGTTAATAAGTTTTAACCTTAAATGTGGGAATGTATTTTTTACTCTTAAAGGTATATAATTTTACTTATAGGGTAATAATTGGTTCAAAACTATACAAGGCACATCATTTTAGATCATATATTATCCAACTTTTCCTATTTCAGGTTTTTATTATTTTTAAATAATTTTATAATATATTGTTTTGATAAAATGTCATTTATGTAAATTTTTAAATTATTCATTTAATTTGAATTAAAATACATAAATACATAGTTATAATTATAATATAAAACTTTTAAACATCAATAATATGTTATATTTATCTATAAAATTCATTAAACACTATAAATCACTTAAATTATATTAATTTTAATATTTTTGAAATCATTTATTTTATTTATATACTAATTGAATAAATATTATACTAACATTACAGAAGTATTTAAGGTAATTATTTAAATTCTAAAAATTATAAACAAATTAAAATTTAGAAAATAATTTTATTATTATCAAAATAAAAATTTATTTTCATTCACAACTTTCTTTAGTCCCTATTTGGATAGGTAATAGATGTTTAAAAGTATGGGAGCGACATTTTAAATTTTCATTTACTTTAAATATTATAAACTTTTTTTCATGTAAAAGTGTCACTTAAATAATTAAATTTAAAGAATAAGGTGATAAGGGTCTAAATAAATTCATCCAATAATAATTAAGACTAAAAATGGTGACCTTAGTATTTAGTTTTAACCTAGTTTAACATAATTTACACTTTACCGAGAAGATAAACTTTACTAAAGTAACTATTCAAAATGATAAAACATAAAAGGGGTCTATTTTTAAAATTTAAACCAAATTATTCCAAATATAGGATTATTTTTATTAAAATCGTTTTTTATAAGTTATAGAAATTAATTTTAATATAAGCGTGTAAAACGCGACAAAATCCTCTTTCTAGAAAAACACATTCTTAAGCATAAAACTCGATATATTCATACACCATGCCTAGAAATAATAAAATATGAATGTTAAACCATTTTATTGAATATATAATATAAAAATTACATTAAAATTATACACAAATAGTGATTATTTTAAGTTATTTAAATAAAAATACATTGTCCGCATAAAACAGTTTTTTAGCAAAATATCTCTTTTACTTTAAAAAGATTTTTATTTTAATTTCTAATTAATTTATAAACAATGAATTAGTTTTAGACATATGTGAAACATAAATATTATATAATTTATTTATTCATATTCATAAACATTAATCCAATGGATATGTAACAACTATCAAATAATAATATTTTAATCATATATCGCGGTTCGTTTAAACTCGATGTTAAGTGTAAAGCAAGCTATTTGAAAAAATAAAATAATTTAAAGAGAAATATAATCTAAAATATCATGGAGTTATATTATAACCCCCCTTAAATTAATTTCACCATCATAATTCATCACACTAATATAAAAAATTAGGAATTTTTATTTCATTACGTCCTCAGGTTCTCAAGTAGCTTCTCGAATTTATGATTCCTACATAGAACCTTCTCTAGGTGAGTAGCCTTTTTCTTTATAACTTTATCTCTTTGGTCGATGATTTATACTAGTTTTTACTGATAATAATGATCATAAATAAATGTTACAACCTATGATTTTAGTATATGTTTAGGATTTTGTATGTAGTTCTTTAGAAGAGATATGTGGAAGATGTCGTGAACTTGAGAGAGGTTTGGTGGAAGTGTCAAGCGGTAAGCTATCCTTCCTACTTAATCAAGAATATAGAAAGAGAAAAAAACCAAAGCATTATCCTTCCCTTATGCCTGAATATAATGACCTTATTACATGAATAAATTCATATAAAAACCTCCTCAAAAACTTCAAATTCTATATCATACTGATAATTATTAGAATAAGTTTTTTAAACTCTGGATACCTTGATGTATTATTGAAAGAATATAACTTTCTAAACCCTTTGATTAGGGAGAACAGGTCCTAATAACTTTCTTTCTATAACCTCATTCTATCATGTTAGAGTTTTATACTTATTTCCATGGTGTACTTCATAAAGATACATCTGAATTCTTTAGTAAAATCTATTTTTTTAAGAAAACCCCACTAGAGAAAGGTGTTAATCCCAACCACATTTGAAATAAATATATTAATATCTCACCATATCCTCTAGTGTTTGAAGAGTTCTATCAAATATTCCATTAATATTGGAATGGTAAGATATATTAAAACATAAACCTATTTCTAAATCTAATTGATGACTTCACTTGAAATTTGAAGTAAACCGTAGATCATGATTGGATAAAATAAAATGTGGTACTCCACATAAAATTTCCACTATATTAATTTATATCCTCGAAAGATTATCTAGGGAGAAATATTCTCATATTTAAATTAAGTGTGATGACTTTATATGGTGACTAACTATAACCCAACTTGCATTATAGCCATTAGAAGTTTTAGGGTGTCGGACGACAAAGTCCATAGTGACGTTTTCCCATTTTTATTAATGGATGGGTAAAAGATGTAACATACACTTAGATATTAATCTCTCAAACTTAAATTCTTTACATAAAAATAATTTTGATTCATACTCAGCAATATCATTGTTCATTTTGTCTCTCCATAAATACTCTTTTAGATCACTATTAATTTCCATACTTCTAATATGAATAGTAAATGATGGACTATGATCCTCATATAACACATCCTTCTTAAAATAAAGTAACAAAGAAAAAGTTATATGGTTCAGAAACTTTATCACTCCATCATAATAAATTTTAAACTCAGGAACATTACTCACCTTTTTTGTAGCTCTATATCTTCCTTTCACACCTCTTTAATATTCATGTGGATATATGGTTGAACATTCATTTCAAAAAGATAATATTCCCCCATTCCTTAAAGGATTCAAGATCTATCCTTTAAAATTCCATATATATGGGATATTTTGTGATACCTATCCTAGAAAAGATATCATGATACATTCAACTAAGAGAATATGATGCCTTGTTCACTTTCCTAGGGTGGTAATGCATTGAGAAGTCATAATATTTAATCAGCTCCAACCATCTTATTTGGAGAATATTCAAATATTTCTATATGAATATATAATTTAAAATTTCATAACCATTATATATATTACACTATTATCCATAAGGATAATTCTTCTATATCTTTAATAAAAAAAATTACTGCAGCTAAATCCAAATAAAGAGTTGGGTAATTATGATCAAGAACCTTTAATTAGTGTGGGTCATAAGCTACAAAAATTTAATTTTCATAATAATGAACCCTAACCCCATCTTGTATACATAACTATAAAACAATAACCCTTCTTCACTATAGGGTTATGTAAGTATAGGTTCACTAACTGACCTTCTCTCTAATTCCTTGAAATTGTTTTCACATTCTTCAGTCTAAAGGAACTCCGCTGCCTTCCGAGTTAACTTGGTGAGTTGATTAGACAGTCATGAAAAATTCTCAAAAAAATTGACAATACAAATCCAACATAAGAAAACTATATATCTTAGTTATAGTGTTTTTCCAATTCCAATTTTCAATAAATTCCAACCTTGATGGATCCACTAATATTCCATCACATAATATTATATAAACGAAGAATGAAACAATGTAAATCCAGAATTCACACTTGGTAAATTTTTCATAATATTTATCCTTCCTCAGGATACTCATAAAAATATTTAAATTATCTTCATATTCTTCACTTATCTTTAAATATATAATAATATCGTTTATAAAAACTACCATATATAGATCAATGTAATCAGTAATGAATCTATTTATTATATCTGTGAAGATAATGGGGGAATTTATAAGACAAAATTTCATTAATTTATTTTCATTGTGTCTAATATTTGTATGGAAGTTTTTATTATTTATATCCTCCATAAACCTCAATTGATAATATCCAAAATGAATGTCAACCATGTAAAATTATTGAGCTCTACACTGTTGTTCAAAGAAGTCATCCATACGATATGAAGGATACTTATTCGCGATTTATATCTTGTTAAATTCTCGATAATCAATATAGAATCATGTTGATCCATATTTATTTTTAATAAAAAGAACTATTTCACACCAAGTTTATGTACTTAGAAAAATTATTCTCTTATAAATATTCTCCTAGACTAGTATATTCAATTCTTGCAACTCAATCGGGACTATTCTGTATTGAGTCTTTGAAATAGTTGTATTAATAGGTATGAATTCTATTTAAAACTCAACTTCATGATTCAGTGGAAGACCAAGAAACAATTTCTAAAATATTTCAACAAAATAACATTCAATAGTAATAATAATTATTTAGAGTTTCTCCCCAACCATCTAAGATAAACACTCCTTTTTAATAGGAACACAAACCCATATAATGGATGTGAATTCCATCAGAACATCATATTTATTATCACACTAATAGACTATTGTAGGTTTGTTTGGAGTATAAAACTTGAATTCCCCTCTTTGGAAATTATTTTAGCCTTTATATATAGATAACCATCTATTCATAAAATAAAATCAAATTAAACTAGAGGAATAATAAAGAGATTTTAAGGAAGCACATTCCTCCAATCTTCAATCAGATAATAATCATAAACCAGTAATGCAATCATTATACCAATAGGGGTTTTCTACTAAATAAACATCTAATATTTGAGGTTGTGTTGTGATAGCCTTGAAAATTTATTCAAATATATAATTTTTGGTACAACCGTAGTCAAATAAGTCATTATTATTTCTAGAGTGGATGGAAAGTGTACCTTTTACCAAATCATTATTTTACCCCTCATTAGAAACATTTATTGAATGAGATTTTTGTTTTTCAATTAGCTAATGAGGTTGTTGATGTAGATCCTATTCATTAACCTTCATATTTGATCACTTGTTAGCAGAATTCCAATACTCCATACATTCAAAACACTAGATTGTGGGTGGTGAATTCTATGGGGATTTCTCTCTATTCAAATCATTAGATTACTTATTCCCATCACTTCAACATTACATTTCCCCATTAACATTCTTTATTTACTTAAAACACTTATCAGTACCTTTAAGATAATTTACACCATGTTTCCTTCCACACATTATGTATAAAGGAATGATTAACTAAATCACTCTAGGTGTTTTAGAATTCCATTTTAATTTTATCATTCTTTTTTTATCAAAAATATGGGAGGGATAGGTAAATCCAACCTCTATTTCAACATTGATAACACATTAAACAATTTCTTTGTAACTACTGAAGTTTATTATGGCTAATGTCCTTTGTAAATTTCTTAATACATTAAATAATTGATCGAACTTACATTTAGGTAGGTTTATAATACCAGAACCATACCTCACAATTATTGTAAAATTTTCATCATATGTACTAACTGGTTCATTATCCTTATGTTTTATCTCAGGGAACTCATATTGTATTTTATTAAGAAGAATACAAGGAATTTACTTATTGAAGAACAATATATTAAACTAATCCCAGTCCATGGAGTCAATTTATTCCATTTCCGTAAAATTCTTGATAATATAACAACATTGATTTGTTTATACTACAAAATAATAGAGATACAAAATAATTTTTTTATTTTCCAAACACTATAGAACAAAAAATATCTTTTTAGTGGTACTGATCCATTACTCAATAACTACATGATCAGAGGAACCTCTAAAAGAATGTAGGTGTTGGTTCATGAAGGACATAATAGAACATTGTTCCCTCCTTTTCTCATTTGGAATCTCAATGTGATATATAGCTTGAGAAACTTATATAATCCTAAAAAAGATATTTCACATTATTTATCCTATAAAATTTGGTTACTCAGGACGACAATCACTGATATTTCTATCCCATTTATCATTGACATGATTCCTTTGGGTTCCATACATTGACTAAAAAAACAAAAGTACGAGAAGTAATAATTATAGTGGAAAACCACATAATGAGGAAAAATAATGTATTGGATGTCTAAATCAATGAAACTCATTTTTATCTATTACATCTTAGGTTTGTCCTAGTTCATTCATGATCATTACGAAAACTTTATTACGATGTCCAATACTTAAAAATATCCATGTGGTTCTCACTAAAGTTTTCTCATCCTAATTTTTAATGGTAAAAAAACCATTCTATAATACTGACTATAAAGACCCATACTTTTCAAACATAAATATTAATTGTTATTATATTAATATTCATTACACATTATAATGATCTATTCCATACTTGTATAGGTCTATTTTCATTGAAAACAAGGAAACATAAACAACTAGTTCAAAAAATATCTATATCATATGACACTAGTTTATTCTTAAACATCACCGATTATAGAGATATCATACATAATACCTTTCTTTATAATCTACATAACTGAAACATAATAAAGGTTGAACTCATATGCTCGGTAAGGGTAAACAAGTGAAACATTAACATAATATGAGTAAAAGGGTAAAAAAACGTGATCATAACATTTAAAAATCAATAACCTATATATCATATATCATAATCTCGAGGCATAAAATAAATATTGATATATCATAATTTATGAATCATAAAGTAATAAAAGAACGTGTTCCATGAGAACATAACAATGGTTTAATTCATAAGTTTCTTCCATTCATATAAACATAAAAAATAATTTCCATAAAAAGAAAGGATAATTTCCAATACAATCATATTGGATTGGTCTTACTCCGAAAACCACCATAGTTTTCAAGGTTCACTCCACAGTCTATCATATTTGAAAAATTCCATTATTAAATTGGTTTCACATCCCATTTTAGTTGTGTTTATATCATGAGATATCAAACTTTACCAAAATACTAATAGAGATATATAAATCTGTGCTCACCCATCACATAATGAAAATCACACATATATGTGAAACAAAATCATAACACTTTTATAATATCAAAACAAATGAAAATAAATGTTTTTATAAAGATTTTATCATAGAATATCCCATTTAAAAGAAATAGGTTTCATAAAAATTCATCATTTCAACAGAGAATAACTCAAGGAAAGGAATGGGTTTCAGAAAATTCATTTCATCATTGTCATAAACCATATAGAGAAATAATTAGAATGGTATAATTATATCATATACCTATTAAAACTTAATTAAAATAAATTTATTTCATCTTAAATGAAAAAAGTGTCTTTAAAATATTATTTGTAACATTTTCGAAGGAAAATACACTTTCCTATTTGAAATCACTTATTTAAAATCTAAAATTTTAAAAATTATTACAAAAATAATTTATATTGAAAAAAAACTGAGTATTTTTAAAGGAAGTTTCAAATAATTCATTTTTCATGATAAAGGTAAATTATATTCATGTCATATTCATTAAAACCAATATTCCCTTCACATTATCGGTAAAAATTAAAAAGTACCTCGTTCGAAAAATCACAAGATGATTCCTTTTAAACCATTTTTAAAAAAAACTATAAAATGTAAGAATGAATTTAAAAAATCAATGTAAAATATTAAAGTCATTCTTGAAAATATTTTTAAAAAACCAAGACACAGAATAAAAAGGATTTTAGATCGAACATAGAAAGTGGGTCATTTTTTTAAATGAATTATTTTGGTATCTTGAGTACTTGAAGTGATGAAGATGAAATTAAAACTTGTAATTTCTTAAAATAAATATTGGGTAAGAAAATTCCTGAGTTTCTTCAAAGTTAGATCATAATATTTCATCATCGTAAACTTAATTACAAATAATCATGATAAATAATGAGATTGTAACATTAAACCCTTATTGCTTTGGTAAAATTTAAATCATAATCTCCATGAAATAATAAATTATAATGAATAATTAAAAATCATGGACATAAGGATAATAATTATATATAATTTAAAAGGGTCTTATATAAACTTCATAAAATAATATTAGTTCATGACATAATATATTTCCTAAAGAAGATAATTTGTGTTGAAAAAACTTTACCTTGAGTTTTCCTTTCTTCGAAAGCACTATAGCCTCAACTATAATAAATTGAAATTTATTATACTTATATACCATATTAATTTATATACTTATATTATAATATATGATCCCTTTATAATATTTTTACACCCACTTATTAATAATCCCTTATTTGAATCATTGTTTTTAGGTGTTAATTATATCATTCATTCATACGAATTTTGGTTTAGTAGTTTTGGTCATTATAATTTTATCATGGTTCCATAATATAAATAATTTTAATAATGATATAAATATGATATATATTCATTTTGTAGATATTTATATTCATACATAATAATTTGATACATAAAAATGAATTACACTGTTCAGGGAGATGGTAGGTGGTACGAACACATGAACTTTGTTTTCAATTTTCATAAAATAAAATAAAATAAAGGTAAACAATAATTCACCTATCTAGAATAATAATTATTTACTATATATCAATTATATTTATTATATCCAACCTAATTACCATCTATGTAAAATGTAAATGAAAATCAAATCACATCACTTTGTAGATGTGGAATTCCACATGTATGCACGAATGACATTATCATTTTCCAACAATTTTGAAGGTAAGAAGGTATATATGATATTATAATTATAAAATAAAATTAATTTCATAAAAATCATATAAAAACTTTAAACCCATAATATAACCATCCATGAAATATCTAGATGGAAAAGGAATTGTATTGCTATGTGGAGACTGTAAGCTGTATGAATGCACGGGTTATACTTTCACTTCATATCTGATAGAAAGAGGTTGAATAAAGGTCGTTTTATAATAATAGTAATATTTCAGAATATTTATGACACTTAATTTATTACTTTATGAATAATAAAATTTATTTAGAGTATTAAAATTAATAATTCAAAATAAAGTGATCGGTTAAGGAGATTATCACTTCGTTGAAACAACACCTTTAGATGTTCTATTAAGGATGCTGGGGTTGGAATTTTAAGAATAACACCATCACTAGAATGTGTAAAAGGAAATTTTTAAGGTATTTTTATAGGTTATTTTTAACTTATAAGGATAAAATTGGTTTGGAGAAGAGAAAGGTTATGTTCCCTTTTATAACTGAGCAAAGGGGCACTCTTGGGATTTCAGAAAAGATTAAAATATAATAAATTCAGTCTCTATAAAAATGATTTCAAATGGGTAGGAAATAAAATATTAATTTTTATGGGGTTTAAATCTGATAAAAAATTTGATAGGCTTTCATGCCATTTTAAACCATATCTTTATAATTAACCACTTTGTTAACTAATTTTAACCTTAACCACAGTAATGTCTTGTTTACACTTAAAGGGTTTTAATTTTAATTATAAGCTAAAAATAGGTTTATAAGTTTCATATGGATAATATTTATGACTATAAATTATCCACCTTTTACACTTTCAATACTTTTATTATTTTTAAATCATTAAAAAAAGTATTATTTTTATAAAACATCCTTTATATTAATTTTGACACTATTCATTTAATTTGTCTTAAAAGACATAAAGACAAAGTTGGAATTTGAATATATTAATTTTAAATATCCCCAATATTTTATATTTAACTAAAAAATTCATGAAAAACTATAAATCACTCAAATTATATTTCATTTTATATTTTTAATATCATTTATTTTATTATTCTATTAATTGAAAAAATATTGTATTAGCATAGCATAAGAATTTATGATAATTATTTAAGTAATAAAAAATATATATAAATTTACATAATGGAAATAATTACATTATTCTCAAAATATACCTCTAATTTCATTAATAATTTGCTTTTTTCTTATGTGGAAACATAATATATACTTTAAAGAACAATAATGACATTTTCGTATTTTTCTTCAATTGAAATATTATATAGTTCATTTTCATGGAAAAGTTTCCCTTCAAAATTTATATTTAGATGATAATGTGTAAAGGATAAAATAAAATTAATCAAATAATAATTAAGATGAAAATGGGAACCATACATTTAGTTATGTCCTAGTTTATTCTAATATACCCTTTATTGAGGATCAAATTTTACTAATGTTATTATTCATATTGATAAAAGATAAAAGGGACATATTTACCAGATTTTAACATCTTGATTACAAATATGGGAAATATTTTATCATATTTAGCATCTATAAGTGGTAGAAATTAATTTTAAAATAAGCATGAAAAACAAGAGGAAAACTTCTTTGAAAAAAATATATTTTTACATAGGAAACTAGATTTATTATTACCTCATTCCTAGAAAAAATTATTAAATTAGAGTTAAAACATTTGATTGAATATAAAATAAATATATATTTAATTAAAATAATTCACCAATATTCACTAATTTTATTAATTAAGATAAAATTACATTGTTCGAATAAAAACTATTTTTCGGAAAAATATCACTTTTACTTTAAAATAATTTTATTATTTCTAATTAATTGATATACTATGATTTCATTTATACATATATAGACCATATATATTTCATAATATAGTTAGTCATATTCATACCTTTCAATAAAATAGTTAGCAATAACTATCACATAATAATATTTTAAAGGTATATCACGGTTCATTTAAACTCAACATTTCATATAGTAAAGGATATCCAAAAAATAAATAATTTAAAGACAAATATACTCTAAAATATTGTGGTGTTACATTATTCCTTTTAAAGGAAAAATGTTTTATAAAAAATACCACTTTTTACTGCTAAATGATCTTATCTTTACATCTATCAAATTTATAGTCAATAAATTCTTAATTATACATATTATAACTCATTATTATAAATAAAAGGATAAATAGTTAAATACTACATTCTTTATTATTCATAATAGCTTATTTATAAGGGAAAATTTCAAAAATACATTCCAGGCTTTTTTTGACCTTTTAACTTCAAAATCTATATTTATCCTATAAAATTAGAATTTTTCAATAATGTAATATAGAATTTTCATTTTAATGTAGTATTATTAAAATATAATGTTCAATTTCTATAATTGAATATCATTTTTTACATTTTTACCTATTATAAAAACTTTTTCCTCAAATTTTTCAAGGATTTTTCTTTCTAAACCAATGAGGGTGGTTTCTCTATTTCCCATTTTTATTCCTCTATTTTATGATTTCTCCAAAGTTCTTTTACCTATATACTCATTTGACTCCTAAAAACTTGATCTTTAGTGTCAATAGTCTAGATGGGATCTTCATAGTAAGATAAATTGGTTTCCAATTATATTTCTTAAAAGGTGAGCACATGTGTCAAGGATGGAATGTACTTCCTTAATAATGATATATAGAAAAAGCATGTACCTGAGAGATATATGGTGGAATTTAAAAATAAATTCTTAGATCTAATTATTTCCAAAATTTCCAATGGTCAGATGTACTTGGGGTCAAGTTTCCCTTTATTATTTAACCTTATAACACTCTTCTGTGGAGATACTTTCAATAAAAAATTATCTCCCACTCAAAATTAAAATTATTTTCTATGGTTATTAGCATAATTATTTTACTTCTTTGGGATACATAAATATGTTTTTGAATAGTAATTACCTTTGTCGTTATCACTTAAACATTTTTGCAGTCTATAAGATTCATTTCTCTAAATTTATCACAAAAACTTCGAGTATGGAATTTCTTATCATATAATCATTCATACAATGCCATTTTAATAATTGAATAGAAACTATTTTTATAGGAAAAATATAAAAAATATAAACAATAATCCCATATACCTCTAAATTCAAGTGAGAACAATCTCAAAATGTCTTCTAATGCTTAAATAATCCTTTCAGACTGACCATCAGTTTGAGGATGGTAGGCGGTGCTCAAAATAATATTAGTATTAAGATCCTTCTGAAGACTTTTCCCATAATTTAAATAGAAATCATGAATCACACTAAGACACAGTTAAAATAGGTATGCTATAAATTCTTAAAAAATCATTAATATAGATTTGTGCAAGGGTATCGGGAGCTAAATCGTCTCATATTGCAAGTAAATGTGTAGATTTTGTTAGGCAATCATTAATAAACCATATTGCATCATTCTTCCTTGTAGTATTTGGTAATACATTGATAAAGACCATATTAATTTCATCCCATTTACTTATAGTAATAGGTAAAGGTTGAATTAATCCTCTCGGATTCTATCTATCAGCTATCACCCATTAAAAAACCAATCATTTTGATAGAATATCATCATTTTCCTGCTTCATATTATCCCACTAAAAAATGTTCCTTCAAATCCCTATACATATTGGTGGTACTAGGGTTTCTACACAAATTTGAGATATGATCATCAACCAAGAATTACCTTTTTAGCTCAAGTATATATGGGAGATTTAGTATCTTCGCAAAATATAAAGCACCATCTTCCTATAAAAACTCTTCCAATTTCACATTAGTAATGGATTTAATTTACTTTTAAAATTTATCATAATCAATATAATAAAGTTTTATATTTTTTAATAAATATGGTTTGGAAATAATTGGAAAAATGAGTGATGTTCCCCCTTCCTTAATAATTATCATATTCATCATTACCAAATCCATGAATTAAGGATCCCTCTAAATCCTCATTTTGGTCAGGACTCCATGATCTTTCTTTATCAATGAATATGATACTTTATTTTCCTCTCCAAGGTGATAGTATATTTGAAAATAATAATCCTTGAGTAGCTCAAACCATCACCTTAGCCTAATTTGTATCTCTTTCTATAGAAATTTAGATTTTAAGAAATTTTGGACTACGTATATCCCACATCTTTCACCATAGAGACAATGTCTCCATATCTTCAAAGATAATATTAGGGCTTCCAAATCAAGATCATGAGTTGGATAGTTATGTTCAAGAGTCTTTAACTACCTTGATGAATATGAAATAACATTATCGTTATACATAAGTAAAAAAACCAAGTCACTTCTTTGATACATCACCATATACCACAAATCTTTCATTTCCTAATAGTATAATCATAATTGGAGCATTAAGTAATCTCTTCTTAATTTTTTAAAAACACTCTTCACATTCCTATGACTATAATAAATTAAACCACTTATTTGTATGTTTGGTTAATGGGTTATCTAATCAAGGCAAATATTCAACAAATCATTGATAGTTACTATCCAAACCGATGAAATTGTATACCTCAGTTATGTTCATTGGTGTAGGATACTATATGACTATGTTTTTCTTCATAGGATCAACTGAGATTTCATCCTTAGAGAAAATAAAAAAAATTAAATAATATTTTGTAATCTATAATTCACACTTGATAAATTTCCCATATAACTCTTTCACTTCAAAACTCTCAACAGTGATCTTAAATGGATTCTCATGGTCCTAATAGATTTTATAATACAATATGAAATTATCAACGAATACCACAATAAATTATTAATATATACCTTGAATAGTTTTTTCATTAGATCCATAAAATGTATGGTTCATTTGATAATCCAAATAAAATTATTGTAAACACATAATTTCCATACCATATTTCAAATGTTTTTTTAGGAATATCATTATTCTTTACTCACAATTAGTGATACCCAGAATAAAGGAAAAGTTTTAAAAAAATATTAAGCTCTATGAAGTTGATCAAATAAGATATCAATGTGATGTATATAATACTTTTTATTTATCATAATAGAATTTATTTCTTATAATAATGCATAGCCTCATGGATTCATCTTTCTTCATAACAAAAATAATAGGGGATACCCATGGTGAAACACTATGAAATATAAATCAATTATCACACAACCTCTCTATTCCTTTCTTAAACTAGACAAATTCTATAGTTTCTATTCTATAGGGATTTTTTTATATAGGCCTTTCATCAGGTATTAAATCAATTAAAACTAAACCTCACACTCTACTGGATGTCTAGCTGATTCCTTATAAAATAAATGAATGTATTCTCATATAATAGGAACATCCATAATTTTAAAATTACCTTTTACATATATAGGTTATGTATTCTCTTATTCCCCAAAAACCTCATTCATAAGATCCACTTGTGGTGTATCAACACATAAATAATATTATGAAGTATCTACTTTAAACATAATGAATTCCACATCTTCATCAAGAATCATAATTTCCTTCTATTTGAAATAAATTTTTGCATCATATTTAGAAATCCATTTTTTATACCAAGTATTAGTTCAAAGTCAAAAATAGGTATAATAATAAAGTTTTCAAATTGAAAATTTTTGTTTTTTATAATGGTAACTACCTACCACATCATTATTACAGTGATATCTCCACTATGAGTTTTGACTAGAAACTCCCTTTTTAAGGTGCTAGGGAAATATCTAATTTTCTTGAAAATATGGAAGGAATAAAATATTTTGAGGATATAGATTCAAATAAAGTATTATAAATTCAAGGCTAAGATTAAATTACTATACATAAAATCTCTAGGGACTTAAATCTCAATTGTAGTGATTGTGTAAGATTATCATCCCCTTTGGCCTATTTTGTGGGAGATTCCTTTAATGCTTGGGAAATTAGTTTGAAAAATGAACCATTTATTTATAGTTGAATCACTAGATATTATTTTTCTATTTATTTCCCTTAAATTCATTATTATTGTAACCATTATCTCTATATTTATAAAAAAACTCCCATTCCCTTCAAGAATTTTATACGATGTTTTTTTCCATAATTTTCACATGATAGAAATTTCTAAATTTTATTTATAATCATTGATGAAATACCTTCTTCATATATTTTATCTTACCACTTCTTCCCTTTAATCCCCTTGAATATATTTAATCTAGAAAACTCTTTCTATTTTTTTATGGAATATAAAAAAAATTCATCATGCAATTAAAACATTTGAGAAACCAGTGTACTTAAGAGAATTAGCTTAATCCCTTCAAAGAAATGGACAATATTTCATTTTTATTATGTATGAAAAACATATCATACATGTATAGTAATTTAAAGGTATCCTTATAAACTAAAACACTATTTTTTATTCAATTCTCTTTAATTTTAGGAACTTTCTCTTAATTTTAGTTTGTTTCTCAAACAAGAAATATTTATCAAATAATATAACTTTAAAAGATATCCACTACATGTTTTGTATTTCTTCTTCCAACCTAATATACTAGTAGAATACATCCATTTATTAGAATGAACAGTGAGAAAATATACTTCCAATATAACCTTCTCCCTTTAATCATGTCCCATGTCCATTAATATCTTTCTAAGGGCCTTTTTCCATTATTTATCTACCATTGGATTAGTAGTTACACTAAAATATAGGGGCTTATGTCATATTAAATGCTCCAATATAGGTGTATAAAGCTGTGGAACATCATTTTTCTACATATGTTCATTTTTATTATTCATAACCTATGTCATATGACCTAATATGTCATTGATATTATCATATCCAACACCAGTTGTATTGGCAAGATCTTCCTGTAAATTTCTACATTGGCCACCGGTATTGATACCATAGTTTATTCTACATTCCATTTCTAAAAAATGGAATGTAATGTATTATTTTAAATCATTATAAATTTTAATAATAATATATAATTATAAATCTAGTGTAACACTTAATATAATTTGAAAATTGATTCATTATTAAACATAAAATAAAAAAATCATTCCTTTGAGAATATATTTAAAGCATAAAAAATTTTCAAATATTTCTTAATGGCTCGAAATGAAAATTTTAATCATATTAAACTTATACAATGGGTGTTTCAAACCATGTTTATAGTAAGGTCCAATTCCTTGTGCACCAGAATTATAGCTAATATATACTTGATTAACTCTTTTTGGGGTAATAAAACCTAGATGCATCAATGAAAAAACCACATCCACTTTTTGTATCCAAAAGGGATGTATCTCTATAAAAACCTTATAATATATACCTTAATAAAACATTAGGATGTTATACTATACTTAAACTTATCCTAAATGTCAATGATATGTTCATACTCTCTAATATATGTTTCCCTAAATCTAGTTCCCAAGGTTTCTACTAAACCAATTCTAAAACAAACTATAACAAACTAAACTCTAGTAACCTAGAGTTAGTGTAAACAATAATACATTGGTATATATAGAAGGGTTATAATATCAAAATACCAATCAGTTTAGTATTTTTTTTAGAGTGAGATACATACATGACACCCATATTACAATAGGAGGAAAATATAATGCACAGTAATGGAAAACATTTGGCATCCTTGAACTCAATCAAATAATTATTCTTCACATAATGGATAAGGAAATAAAATAAGGGTGAGATAAAATAATCATCAAGGGTTATGTAAAAAAGAATATATCATGAGTAAATAAGGGATAATAAATATATAAAGGAAAATAACTGAAAAACATTCCATTTAATCAACAACTTCAGCATGAAATTCATCAATGGAGAATATCAATAAAAAATATCATAAATAATAATAACTAAATTAATAATGAAGGAAATTATTAATATTTGATGTCTTGATCTTAGACATATTAATATCTATACTGTCAAGACCTTATACCAAGATAGTTTAAAACTACAGGCAGTCATACCCCAAAAACCCATTAAATTTGGAAAACTAATTTCTATCATTAGACATGTTGATACATCGAAGAGATATATATAATTAGTACCCACCAATCATCAGGACACATCCATCACTACACATCCTATACATTCCTCATATTTTGAATGATCAATTACATTCATAAATAATATGATTTATCAAAAAATATCTATATTGAGAAAAGAATACATATTTATCATGATTTTCTACAGTCAATCAACCAAAATTAATATAAAAACATTGTTTGTAAAAATAGTATACGATTAAAGAAATAATCATATCCATGATACAAAAAATGGATTTTTAAGATAAATGTAAATTAAAATGATCACAAGAAAATGAATGTTTCAAGATAAAGTTAACAACCAAAAAACAAATATGAGATAAGAGATGGTCATTAGTTCATCAGAAATATAGGTTTTGTAATAAAAGAATGTATTTTATAAAAAAATAAAAATGGAAGTTAAATATTAAAATAAAAAAAAATTAAAGTTTTTACTCTATAAATCCATTTAAAATGTGTAGAATAAAAAAATATTATAAAAAATTATAGCGCTAGGGATGTCTATTAATGTTGTATACATTAAAAACATTCCATTTGGATTTTTATAAATAAAGTAAAAAAAACTAACCATTGAATAAAAATTAGAAAATATTTTATTAAAACATTTTAAAAAGTGAAATAAAACATATAATTTCTTTAATAATTCATTTGAGTAATAAAAATAACTTTTTAAAAACAATATTCAAAAATATGGATATGAAAGAATTATATATCGAAATGGAAGAGAAATTAAATTTGTTTCTCTTTTAATTATTTTTACCTGATTCAAGTTACAATGAGAGGAAAAGTTGCAAGAAAGTATGGAAACATCTTAAATATCAATATGATAAGAAAAAATATGGATTTTATGAAGGATTTATTATAATATTATATTAATGAAAATTAAGTAAATCCCAAAAAAATGAAATTGTTAACTAAATCTTTACCTCTTTTGAAAAAATTTAAATTAGAACTCGTTAAAAGAATAAAAATTAATAATTAAATTAATCATAATTAGTAAATATTTATTTTTATTAAATATTTAAATGGGTTAGTATATATGCCATGAAAAATTAAATAAGTTTATAATATCAAATGTGTCCCAATAGAGTGGAAATTGTGATGAAATTTCCTATCCTCACGCTTACAGTTATTTTAAGATGATTTTCACTCCTATATAATGGTTTTAAACATGTAATTAATTTACCATATAACCATTATCATATTTATAATTTTATATACTATCCTATTATAACATCTTATTGAACTGTTTTTTATAATATTTCATTTTTCTATTGTTTTGGGTGTTAACTACTTTTTTGTTATCATGCATGATTTGTCACAGAAGATCCAGTTCTTCTGAATTAGATATATTTCTATAATCTATATAATTATATTAATGTTATAAATATGATATTTTTTATTATATTCCTTTTTTATAATCACTCTTTTAATTTGGACAAGTAAAATGAATCTCAATGCTTCGTGGAGACGGTAGGTCTACATACACGTGAGCGATGTTATAATTTCCATAATGGGTGAAGGGGTAAGAATTAGATGGTATATTAAATTTAAATAATCAATATAATGTCACAATTATAATATATATTCACTAAATCCAACATTATGATTTTTCATGTTAGTCAGTGATGGAAAACAAATTACATTAGTTCATTATGTGGTAGTCTCACGTACACGCAAGAGATAGTTTTGTTTCCTATTTGATGGAGAATGATATGGATAAAAATTATTACATAAATAAAATAACTTTTAAATATATTTTATATAATATTGTGATTATATTATAATTATTAATACATAATTTATGGTTTTAAAAGTATAAGTAAAAATTGAAAAATCTTGGTGAACACAGCTACATTATCTTAGAGAAACCTCATTTGGATCTCTTATTAAGCACCATAGGGTTGGTATATTGGGAAGAAAATTATATCTATAAAAATTATAATTATTATGAGGATATATTTTGGTAGGTTTTTTTATCTAAATGGAATGATATGATTGAATAATTGTGGGGAGGAGGTTCCCTTTTATAATTGATGTGAGTGGGTTACATGTAATTTTTCAAAATTTTGCAATAATTTCAGGTCAATTTCTTAGAAATATGCCTCCAAAATAACTCATATCATAATGGTATAAGTTTAATTCCTAAGTAAAAAATAAAAATGGGTTTTAATAAAGTGTTTTGTTCATTTTAACATTTATCATTATTGATTAAACTCTGGTAGACCCATTTCGACCTTAACCATAGTAATTAATTTTTTACTTATTTTGATATTAATTATGAACAAAAAAATTATGTTTAAATAATTACCTAATACTAATTATAATTATTATGATGGTTTAATACATCTTATTAAAATAAATTCACATAATTTAAATAATTTAATTTTAAAATAAATCCAGAAAACGTGTTAAAAATGGTTTTTCCAGAAATACATTTTTCAATCATAAGATGATATTACAATAACTATGTGAATAATAATCATCATTAAATGGATTTAAATTAATATATTTAGTTATATAATATATAAATTTAATTTAAATCATTCATAATTAAATATTATTTCAATTAATAAAAATGAAAATATATTGTGCTTTTTGAAAAAGAAAATTTATAAAAAAATATCCTTTTTACCTCTGAATGATATTATCTTTATTTATATGAAATTTATGGTCAATAAATTTTTAATTAAAGATATTATAAAACATATTTATAAAAAAATATTAATATTTAAATATTATATATTATAGTATTTATATAATCTTATCTCTAAGGGAAAATTTCAAAAATTCATTTGACGCTTATTTTGACCTATTATGTTCAAAATAAATATCCATCCTATAAAATAAGATTTTTTGGGCCACACAATATTAAAATTTTCATTGTATTTTAGTTTAATTAAAATATAATTTCCACTAAAAAATGGGAACTAATCCTCTTTTAATTATGAAGTGAAATACCTCTTTCCATCTGGGTAGATGGATACGCATTACATAGTGTGAGTACCCAAGGCCCGTTGGCCCATGAACATGGCCTAAAGGCCCACTGTAGCTTCATGTCAGTATCATCCTGCCTATTTCAGGTGTTACATTATATTTATATATAATTTTAGACCTAACCATCACATAATGAAAATCATACATAAGTGTACCATAAGTTATAAAAAAATTCAACAATTCATGATACAATTATTAACTTAGGGGAAAAAATACATTTCATAAAATCATCAATAAAAATAATCATCATAAGTTATCTGGTGAAATAAAAAAAGGTACCCTAATATTTCATCCCTAGTTAATCATATCAATCCTTAAATAATGATTACATATATGAAAAAACACTTATAAAATAATTTAAAATATGCTTGTAAAATCAAGAGAAAAAAACACTTTTTTGGTAAATTGTAAAACTAAAATTCTCAAAAAAAATGGAATAATTTTTTTTATGAAACATTTGGAACATGTAAAGGAAGATTCATTATGAATTAAGGAATTGACGGTGAAAAAATATATAAAGGTCGTATAAATTAAGAGTGATCATTTTTCAAACTTTTCTAAAAATTCAAAAAGTGTTTCATATGATTTTTTTTATAATATTCATTTTAATCGTATAAAAAAATAAATGGTAGCTAATATCATCTTTTAAAACATTTATGTATATATGAAAAATTCTATTAAAAAATTTAATAAAATGGATATGTAAAAGAAATATTGACGATTCAAAATAGAGGATAAGATCATTATTTAATAAAAACATATTACCGACCACATTAAGTACCAAAGAGAGGATAATGAATGAAAAAAACCGAAATACCTAAAAATAACCAAATTATAAGTAAATTTATGAGGTTTATGAGATAAGTATCAAATAATTTCCTTAATATTAATTTAACCTAGACAATCATAAAAGGAATTGGGATTTTAATATAAACTCTTACACCAAGTCCTAAATTTTTCACACTTTCACTAAAACTCTTATTTAATAAATTTATATTTATCCTAAATGAATTATATAATAATCTTAAAACTTATATTAAATTATATCATTCAACTATAATTTATAATTACCCAATTATTAATAATTATTCCTTAAAATCAATATTTTGGTGTTAATTGTTCTGGTTCCCATGCATCTTTTGGTTCAATGGTTTTGATCCTTTCAAAATGTTCATGGTTTTATCATCTACAGAATATTAATACTTTTTTAAGTATAATATTTACTCATTATATAAACCATTATAACCATTCATATAAATCATTGATGAAAAATTAATTACATCCCTTTAGAGAGACGATAGTCTGTACGTGCCCTTGAGTGATGTTTTCACTTTCCAAAAAATGAAAATAATTAAATTTAATTAATAATATATCATTAAAAATTTATAATAATATCATATATATTTGTTAAATATATCCTTATTACCAACAATTATAAGAGTAAATGATAAAATGAATCACATTAGATCATGGAGGTGGTATCCAATATGTACGGGCACGTGAAGTTATTATTTTTCGACAGATGTGTAGGTAAGAAAGTATTTAATATTTTGTCTTTAATGAAACATAATTATTTTATAAAAATTATATATATATATATATCCACAAAATGAATCTATATAACCATCCTCAATAAGTGGCGAGTAAAAATAAAATGCATTTCCTCATGGAGATAGTAGTTTGTACGTATGCATGAGCGATGTTTTTATTTTCCATTAGATATTAAGGGTACAAACAATAGTTGTAAAATTAAACTAAAATTTTTTAATATAGTAAATATACTAATTTAATCATGTTAATATTTTTATAGAATATTTGTATGAGTTTATGGAAGAAATAAACTCAAAATAGACGAGAAAAGATAATCACCACTTCTTCGATTATATTTCATTAACTCACACCTTAAGCCATCTTGAGATTGTATTTTACTGAGACCATAAACTCTAAAACATGGGAAGGATATTTTGGAAGGTATTTGGGTATTACATGGCCAAAATAGAGTTATAAAGTGTCGTATATATGTGATAAGAGGGTGTTCCATTTTATGAGTGTGGTGGATGGTATACTTGCAAATACATGCAATTTATTATATAATATGTGTCTTACTCAAGTAAAATGGCCCCAAATTTTCATTTTTTCAAATATAATAAGTTTAAAGTTCAAAAAATTCAACCAATTATATTTACAATATAATTTTGTGTTATTTTATACCTTATAAATTAGTTAATTCCCCCCCCCCAACCCTTTTAACTCAAAACGTGGTAAAAAGAATTTTACCAAGGTAACTATCCATTGTGGATAAAAATTAGGTTGACCTTATTAACTAATATTAAAAATTTCAATTCAAAATATAGAATCCATTTTATAGGCTTAAATTATTATATGTGGAATTAATTAATTCATATACTTGGGCACAAAATGGGTAAAAACATTTTTTGAGCAAATGTATTTTTAAGAATACAAATGATTTTAGTCTCATTTTGTGTCTAGTAAAAACCATTATATGAATTTAAATATTTTTGAATGAATTTATTATCTATACCTTTAATTAAAATCAATTATAAATATTTATTTATTAAATTTATTAATATAAAATAAATTAGGCATAATAAAAAATTAAAGAAAAAATATCTCTTTTTATCTTCAAATGATTTTATTTTAATTTCTGACCAATTAATGATCAATGTATCAATGATTATTCCATTATATATAAAAATAATCATATATTTCATGATTTATTATTAGATATAAATATATTTTATTTAGATAAAAATATATAATATGTATAATAAAAAAATCAGGAAAAACAATTCTTATATTATTTTATTCTTATCATTGAAATTTGAGTACATATTTCAAAATAATTAATCAATAAATTTTGATTAAAGATATATTTTATACAAATTTTCATAATTCATTTATTCAAATTCATACTCGCCAATCCAAATACAATAGGATAATTTTTATATTTATTAATAATATTTTAGTAGTACATTGTCTTTTATCTAATCTAGGTGTTACGTGTAAAGAAAGATATAAAAAACATTAAATTTATTTAAATAGGAATATATATTCTAAAATATTGATGTGTTACATTGGTTTTAAGGACATAGTTTATATAATACATAAAAAAATATCAAATGCCTTCATTAACATGGGCCCATCGTCCCACATTGAATTTTTAAGACATTGAATTATATCAAAATATGTTTGGATAGAAGTTAAAATTTAAGAAAAAATTTATATCTCATTTTAAATATTTGAATTGTTTATTTATTTATAAAATATTTATTTAAAATTCCTGAATATAAATTTTTTATATTATGTCTATTGTATGATTCTGTTTAATTATTTAAAAAAATATTATAATTGTAATACAATACATATAATATTTATATAATAAGTATACTATAAAATATTTGTTTTATACAACCAAGATTATGATTTCTTTTTTAATTTATAAATTAAATAATAATGATATATAATTATTTATTTATATTTGGCGTGATGGTTTTATTGGAATTAATTCACCTCTTTTTTATCAATTTGTGGATATTGGGACATTACGTCATACTTTCAACCGGACAAGGGGACTAACTCTATCTAGAAAAATGGGGGTTTGTTAGCTATTGCACAATACTTTCTCTTATGTTGATTTTTCTTTCATATGATTTAAGTTCTATACATAAAATTATATCATATATCATATACTTGGGATGCATTTTGACGTGTGTAAATATAATTTTTATTTTATTATTCATTGAGTAACAATATTCATGAGTTTTATAAAGTGTTTCACATTAATATGCTTAGGATATATTAATTTTGTTAAAGGTATAGGATTAAAAAACTAAATCTTTTTAAGGTTGAATATATATATATATATATATATATATATATATATATCATGAGATGAGATTGGTATATATAATATTCATGAGATGAATATAGAATTCATGAGAGTAATAAAACCCTTTAAATATAAATTTTGATATTCCACCCAAGGTGGGAACTTTTTAAGATCTTGATGATTTGATATGAGTTACCCTAACAATTATGTTCACATAAATTATCTTTTATAAATCTAGCATATTATAGTTGACCATAACCTTTCAATTATTATTTTTATGTGATACTTGGGTTATATTATCCTCCCTAACCATTATATTACCAAAGTAATGGAGTTTAGATAATTCATTTTATGAATAGAGAAGGGAGTTCTCCGCCTAACTATCTGAGAGTAATATTGGATATAATTTACATGATTTTATTCTAAATATATTCATAGATTTAGTTACAAGAAAAACTGGGTTATTTCATGATAAAATATTGAACTTTGACCACCCAATAGATATCATATAAGGGTTCATAAGTTTTATTGGGTATGCATTCAATAAAACTCTCTATTAAATTGACATAAAATATGATACTCAACTAAATATATTTTTTGTTGTTGATAATGGAATGAGTAATGAATTTAATTTATAGATATCCTATAGTCTAACCTGTAATTTAATAGATTGGTCTCGATGGTTGATAAGTTACTCAAATATAATCATTATGAGTATATAATTTTGATTATAATTAAAGTAAATATATCTAATAATGAGTTCTTCTCTATATATATAAATTGAAATTTTTAGGGAATTAGTAATACAGTAGATGGTTTAAAAATTATTTATATGGGTAATATGATCTATAATATTTAAGACTATAGTTTAAAAGTTTATTCTAACAACACTTATCTTTGTTAGTGTTTCTTTGGGAATATAAAAAAATTCATCCTAAAACTCTACAGAGATAAATTTTCGAGATTTATTTGATTATAAATAATTTGAAAATTTGGAATCTTTTTTAGGTAATAAGACTAAATTGTATTTTATTATAAAATATTATAGGGATGTTCGAATCATGGATATTAAACATAGTGGTGGGTGTGTAAGGATGAGTGCATAAGAATGTGGTGTTTATTAGTACATTGTAACCTTTACTAAAAACTTTATTTGGTATGTTAATGTGTTTCTTTTGATACACAAGTTGGAAACCTTCAAAAAATAAAAATTATTAGAAATTAAGCACATAAAAAATATTGAAATTTATTAAAAATATATATTCAGATAAAGTTATTAAATAATTCATCTTGGAATTTACTTATCACCTGAGATGTTATGGAAATATTTCATAGATCACTCCTCCAAGAACACAATGGTGGAATGTTGTGTCTAAGTGGAGAAATTATAGATTTTTTGACATGGTTTGATCAATAATGAGTAATTTTTTAAATAGTATATCATTCTAAATATATTATCTCGAAGTGGTATCTTTTTTACCAAACAAAATTCCATATAAGCAAAAGATACATATAACAAATGAGATATGGAATGTGATATATCCTAATTTATATTTTATGTACAGAAAATAATGGACCAAAAATAAAAGAAATAACCTGTTTTGGTTATCTTAAAAACACAATGTAATATTATTTTTATAATCCTAATAAAACTTAAGTATTTGGTCCATACATGGTATTTTTATTTATAGGGATCATATTAGTTGAGGTGTTAGTGGGAGGAGAATAAAACATTGGTATATTCAAAAAAAACACAATGGATTGGATCTTGATATGGAAAGTGAGATGAACGAAGGTGATACATGTCCCAAATCCTGATATATATAACTAATATATAATCACCTAGGTTATCATTCCCTATTATAGAAAAAAATTCATAATCTATGAAGTTTATACATTTTTTATGGGATTTATATAGGGCTATCATAGCATATTATTGAAGGGAAATTATAATTCATGGTTTATGAAAACACTCTACTACCTTTAAATAAATGGATCAATTGTATTATATAATTGGAGGTATATCATATTGAATGTAAAACACTACTTACTATGATCTATTAGGTAGTCAAAGGATAAGAGTTAATATTCATCCCACATAATCTGTCATCAAGGGTCTAGGAATTCTTCACATTTATTAACATAAAGAATAAACTATCTAAGGAATTTACATAGGAATTTTAATTCATGATTACATGAAATAGCACTAAGGAGTATCCTATAGCATTATGAAATACCGCCTTGGTATAGAAGTAATTTCTATTACTACACTTGGTTAAGAATCCCAAAACTCTTATGGTCTCCCCATCATACCACTTTTGTGTGAAGAGGAACTAGCTTATTGTGGTGGAGGATGATATTGCACATATGATGTTGTTGACGCTCCTTTCCGTCACAGAATCTAATGTCTGAAAAAGGGAAATACCTTAGTCCAAAGTGATTCATCCTTTGAAGAAACATAAAAAATCGACAAAGGGATGAACAAGGAGAACATTTCCCATAGGTCGCGCAAGTTCCCTCATGGTCGCGCAAGTACACTTGTGCGCCGCCTAGTGGTCGTGCAAGTACACTTGCGCGCCACCTAGTGGTCGTGAAAGTATACTTGCGCGCCACCTTATGGTCGCACAAGTGACTTGCGCGACCTAAGTGATAACCGCCTGGGGTCTTCTCCTACCTATAAATAGACCTCGTGGGCCCCCCATTTCGAGAGGATTTTTTCCAAAAACTCAGATTTGAGCTCTCGGCGCCCTAGTCTCTTCTCAAAGCTTCTGAAACACTTTTAAGGTAATTTATTACCTAGAACGGAAGATCTAAAGAGCGGGAGGAAGGCCTAAGTGTTGAAACTCATCAACACTTGTGTGCCTGAGTGGCCAGCCCTTAAGGGAAAAGGGTCACACTTGCACGTCGTCTTACTCCTTCAATAGATCTTGCGTGCCCTTCTTCTCGAAGAACCTCAAGAGGATTCTAAAGGCTTTAATGAGGAGTCGCTCAAGTATTACCCTGCTGGTTAACTGTCATGCAAGTACACCATGTGTCGCATAGGCATATACCTGTGCGACCAGGACTTGCGCTCCCATGCAGTACTTGCGCGCCTGCCAGGACTAGCATGCCCCTACCTTTTGGGGTGTCTTTCTTGCCCATTTCACCCCTCTTAAGCCATTACACCTTTCCTATTCAAGATTCCGTCCTCAAGAAACTATTCAATGCCATTTATGGCATGATTTCATGATTTGACTTCCTTATCTGAAAGGAATTCTGCAGAATATCTCTCAAAACCTAGTGATTTACACATCTTTATGTCACTAAAGATTGATATTTCATTCACTCAACCTCATCCTTTAAGATGAGAGAATCCTTAACCTGGGTCTCCTTTTCAGGAATAATCCCCAGTCATAAGTCCTCTAATTTGGGCATCCTCTTAGGAGTAAGCCCTAGATCCCCTAACCTGGGTTTCCTTTTTAGGAGTAAGCCCCAGTCTCAAATATGGGCATCCTCCTTAGGAGTAAGCCCCATTCATAATTCTTAACATGGGAATCCTCCTTAGGAGTAACCCCCAATTCTTTAAGTTCCCAAATTTCGGCATCCTCTTTAGGAGTAAGCCCCAGTCCCCTAATTTGCGCATCCTCCTCAGGAGTAAGCCCCATGTTAGAGTATTCAAAATCTCCATGAAGCACATATACCTTTATGGACCCTGTTCCTGGATTTCTTCCCTAAAGTAAATCCTAACCTTCATTTATCTGGGCAGTCATACATACATAAGCCCCACATTATTTCTTATGATTGCATCTTTCATGGCACAATTGTCTAATTTTTACCAATACCTCTTGTTTCTCACACCGAGCATGACTCACGTGAGCTTAGAGTGTAAAAGTAATTGTGACATCCTTCTTTGAGACATAAATCATAAATATCATACTCCCTTACTCGAACTATGTGGGTTCTGATTCCTTTTTTAAACAAAGGATACGTATGTAGCCCGTCTACGGGTTCGATCCCAACTCTAAAATAATTCATGTCCTTCTGAATGACAATAAACTTCAAGTGCCCCACTGAGTGGCTTTAAAACCAGCATGGTCATCATAATGACCAAGAGACTTCTGTATAAATGTGTCGAAGGGTACCATTGACCAAGAATCTCTAATAAATATAGATGATTCTCTATCGATGAAGAACCTCGAATACATACAAAAGATTCTCTAAATTTCCTACATATTTAATCATTGATTGTCAGATCTAAAGGAACGCTCATTTTATGCGTGTTAATGTAATAAGGATTCTCGAACATAACTTAGATCTATAAAGAGAGTCCTGGAGTAGACAATAATTCCCCTCAAAAAGGTGTGATGAGTCCGACCTCTCATCCTCTCGACCAATGCAAATTCCTAAGCCTCATCAGTCCACAAACTAATGAGCACCTACCTTTGGAAAGTATGTCCGAATGGATGTGGAATCATTGGATGTTTCTGGTTCTATGAACAAACCCATTAGAAACCGATCGGAATGTTTGAACCACCCATCAAGGAGGTCATCCCCAGATTCCGAGGGAAACAAAAATGGTGAACACGACGTGAATCCATAACCATGTTAAAATGATGGTTTACCTATTTGTTAGGCCCCTATTTAAAACTCAATGAGAGGGCCAACAAAAACAATCATTGACATATGTGCTCATCCTAAAGATGTAGTGGATAAATTTATCTTGATTACATCTGTTATATCAAATAGGCACTCTTTTCCCAAGATCTTCTGCATTTCTAGAATGGCTGCTCTTAAGTTCACACCTGTGAATACTGCTGCTGCAAATGTCACTGCTGCTACTCCTACTGAATCGTTGTCCGCTCTTAAGACGATATCACCAACTCAGCGTCTTCAACGCTGGGTATCAAACACACTGGTTAAGGAGTACCGTCAACATGGTACCATCCCAACTCTGGAGGCTACCTGACAAGCCCTCCAAGTAAATAAATCACATCGGTCGTCCGGACAACGACGACCAGTGATCAAGAAGCAGGCGGTGCTGACTACCGTCTCCAATCGTTTCGGGTCATTATCCCTAGAACGCAATCACCATTCGCTCCCTTATTCTGGGGAGGTGAATGAGCAGGTCCCTCAGAACATTAATTCAAACAGACAGGAGTCCTTCCTGAGAGCTCCCACCAACAATCATCGCCAGACTCATGTGGTAGTGCGCCCTCAACATAATGAGGGTACCAACTCCAGGTGTTCGGCTCAGGTTCCTAAAACCCGAGCAAGCAAGACGAACCACCAGAGGCGGAATCCGGTCAACAGTGAGCAGGTTTTCATCTCTGCCATCTTCGGAGAAGTCCACCAACCTAACTTGGTGGCAAGCAATGAGCAGGCACATACACCTTCCCATTTTAAACCCACTGTCCAGCAGACTCGTCTGGAAGCATTACGCCAATCCCGCCTGGCAATTCCGGCGGAGTACTATAGGCAGGAACATACACCTGTTTATACATCATCAGCTAGTCAATAGGCTCGTCTGACTAAATATGATGGATCTCAGCAATCACATTTGGCGAAGTGCAATCAGTAGTCACATACACCTTCTAGTATTAATCAATCCTACCAACAGTCTTGGTTGGTAGAATTCAGAGAAGTTAGTCGGAAATCCCCGACAACAAATAGGAGGCAGAGTCAACTCTCTACCCCCACACTTGAGTACTGTCAGGATTCACTGACAGGAAAAGGAGGACAGGAGGAGGCACATACACCTTCTCCAATCCTGGAATGGACGTATATTCCCGTTCTGGCAGCTGAAGTCACCAAGCATATTCTGTCAATGGTGAAAGAGCAGAAGGAAATCCCTGCTCATATTCTGGATGCCTGCCAGGATATTATAACAACTTCAGAGGCATCTCAGGGAAAAACACATAAATCTATCCCTACCAGTGGAGTGATACATCAACAATTCAATTCGGAACAGACACACACATCTGTTCCAGTCCAAGAGGGTTATGGGGCATACTCCCCCATATCATACGAACGACAAAGTCAGGCACATACACCTGATTTAAGAGGAGATCTTCAGCCTAACCTGGCCATCTTTCCGGATCAAGCACATACACCTGCTCAAAGCAGCCACTTTCATCAACAAGTGGTTTCCAAGGCGAGTAAGAAGGCGTCTAAGAAAAAGACCCACCCAACACAGTCCGGAGATCAAGAGCCAATTTGTAACAAGGCCTTGCTCGATGCTGGAGTTCTTGATGCCCTCATACAATTATCTGTTGGAATTCAAGATTCTACTCCCTCAGTTCCCAATAGTGGGAACATTAATTCCGAAGGTCTTCAACAGACACTTCCTCATAAAGACTTGCTTCATGACAATTCGGTCGATCTCGATGTTTCATCTTCAGATGAGAGCCACAGGAACCCTCTGTGTGGTCAGAAGACCAAGTAGCGAGAGATCTCATCTTTTGTCGTAACCCATTATGGTGGTCCTCCCCATGATGATGAATTTCGCTGCGAAATTCCTCTCCGCAGTAGTGATGCGCATTTCCTGAAAAATGCTCCAGTGGACAATGTAGTGCCGAGAAATACATCTTATCTTGAGGCACTTACAAATGTGAAACCAGTCATGTCTGAAGCTTCATCTCTAGTAGGTGAAATACTTTCTCAATCAGAAGATATCCCAGGGTGTAGGTCATTCTCCGAACCACCCCTAAGTCATGAATCTTCTAGTTTGATCAATGATTTCTCTACCAATCCTGTTGAATCCAATGAAGCAACAAGGAAACACTAACTCTGGTCAAATCAGGTAGAAGAATCTTCATCAAATGATAAAGAGGAAATGCTGAATATGAGAAAAAACTGGCAAAAGGTGAAGTGCCAGTCATGTTTTGGCCTCTGGCTGACTCTCAGTATAATATTCCAGAAATGTTGACAGAAGATGAAATTCATGATATTCGTCTCAACAAATGGAAAACTATTTGTCAGTTGAAAAAGAAAGTATTATCTTATGATGAATATGAAAATCATCTTAAGATAATAGAAGGGTTACAACGTCAGATTGATTTGGCTTCTCTATCAGTCTCTCGATATCCGAAGGCTGAAAAGAAGTAGAGAGCCCTTCAACGTTCATGCTTTGGCGCACTAAGAATATTGGGCCAGTTAATTACCAATGCCCCATCTGGTATTTGTGTTAGAGGATGGGGTGTTCATGGGGCACTGCATTTCACGGTGCGCTCCAGTCAGCAAAGCCCGCCGAAAATGGTCTCATGCAATGTTATTGCCCATGGTCGGCCATAGTCAATGGGCTTTGTTTGTAATCAAAATCTTGCCGAAGAACAGGCTTCAACTAGTTCCTCTCAAAATCAAGAATACAGAGAACAAGTTGTCGAATTACCCTTGCATAAAGCAAACGAGAATATTGAACATGCCTCTCGTTTGGAGCAAGCATGTCACCAAGTGATAGAAGTGTCGGAAATCATCCAACGGTCTTTTGAACCGGGTGATAAAAGCGGATACAGATTAATGCATCCAGCTAATTTATGGACTAAGGTTTGCAAGATCAGAAGGACTTTCAAGAAAGTCTCAGACATAGCATGTCAAGAACCACCCCAGCTCGCCAGACTGGGGACTCTTTTAAACCAACCCTCGGAATCAAAAAATAGGATTCGAGGAGTTGAGCGAGAACAGCAGGAATAGCCCCAGTCCACTGGACTGTGGACTTTTTCAAATCATCAATCCCCTCCTCAGAGAAAGTCAGCCTTTTCTCAATTGGGGAAGAAACCTCAAGAGGAATAAAGATCCAAATTATCAGAAGATTCTCTCCAAATTACGATTCATCAAGAAGTTCCTGAGGGATCGAATCAACAAAAGGCAATGTCTCATCAAAGACATGGAAGAAGACAATATCACAGAAATGCTGATAGAATGGATGCGATGAGTTATGCATCAGTCAATTTCATCAATGCCGTTGTTGCTGATCCACTAGATGAGGCTCACTCGGGGGACTCAGCTGAAGAGGTTCATGCTCAAGAAGATATATGCACCGACACAAATGAAGAAGGTGTGTGTACACGAAATCAAAGGATTACTCAGAACCTAGGTAATCCTTCGAGTAACCCACTTCCCCCTCTCTAAAAAGGATCCAATAAAGGGAGGGGAAAGAACCAGGTTACATATCCTTCCTCTGGAGAAGGTCAATTGCTCTCACTAGAGCAGAGGTTTGCACAATAGGAGGAAGAAATGAAGGAATTAAGAAGGTTGAATGCAGAACTACTTCAGAGTAGTCTTCTTCTTATGCATGCTCGAGTCAGTCAGCCAAAGCAATTTGTTGCAGCTACTGATATGCATCAACAATATCGTCCTCTATCAGTACACCCTCACAGGTCTAATCCTACGGGTCAAGTGCAACAACAGTTGGTAGTGCAACCATCAGTTGCAGCACCAATCGCCACATCTGTCCAAGCTCCATTCATTGCACCTACCCAAGTCCAAGTTCAACCAGATGTTTCTCAAAAGTTAATAACTACTATTGAGTCATTAACAGCTCAGTTAGAAACTATGGAAGGGAAGCGTGCGCAAGTTCAGCCAGAAAAGATATTTTACCCTAAATGGGTAGATTCAATTTCTCCTCCATCCAGTTTTTGGAACCTTGTATTCCCTGTTTTCAATGGATCAGGCGATCCAGAACAACATTTGACGCATTACGTTTCTTGTTGCGATCCTATGATGGGAACTTCGGAGCAGCAAGAAGTAGTTAAACATAGATGATTCGTGTGAACCTAGAAAGGACCGTATTTTGTTTGGTATACAAGCTTGCAATCCCGATCAATTACCGGATGGGAGGATATTCGCCAAAAATTCCTCCTTCAGTTCATCTCAACTTTTCCAAAGACAACAGTTTTTGATCTTACAAACTGTAAGCAAAGGGATAATTAAAGGGCCTCTGATTTCATTGCTCGATGGAAGGGATTAACATATTCCTTGAGTTTAGCACTCCCACAAGAAGAATTTTTTCCAATCTGTGTGGAAAATCTGCGTGACGAATTATGCATGCTGTTAATCCCTGTGAAATACATAGGAGGGTTTCGAGACCTTACTTCAATCGCTCAGCAGATTGAAGATTCCCTTATATAGGCTAAGGCTAAATCTCGTGTAATTCCATCAGCTCCAGGAAGGAGAATGGGTAAAATAGAAACTGCTACAGTTATGCTTAAACAAGCACCTGTAACTATTTCTACCTCAAAACCTTCATCTTCTCGAAGGGCTCTACCTTCCGAGCGCCAACAACAAAGGCCTTTTCATCCAGATGATCAAAAAGATCAAAGACAAAAACAATTTGAGTATTTGAAGAGAAAAACATACTCTTTCCTAAATGAACAAGTTCCTGGTTATTTCATTTCAGCTCTGGAAAACAATTTGGTTCAATTTCCAATGCCCAAGAAGCAAAACAAGAAAGGAGATGAAGACCGTCCCAATTATTTCCCTTTTCATCAAATGTTGGGGCATCTCATCCAGGAGTGTTTTGTCTTCAAAGACCTCCTGTAAAAGATGGTCGACTCGGGATAGGTCACATTTAAAGGCTCCTCAGCCCAGGTAGCATGTGTCACTGCTATAGTTCCAGAGGAGGAAGATGAATGGCAAGAAGTCAAAAGGAAAAATTCACAAAAGTATGATGATTGGATGACCAGAAAGAAAATCAACCGAACTCATGCTATTTTGAGAACACAATTAAAGAAACCAATTGTGTCTTCTTCCATGAATGTTACGGCAAAACCCTCTTCGTCAGAGGGAATGTTCTCAAAGAAACGGTATGATTCAAATAAAGAAAAAGAATCAGAAGAAGATGAGTATGTGTCAAAGCCTAATTTGTCTTTGACTTTGGTGGATTTCATGCCATCTACTTCAAAGCCACGGGCACCGCCCCACCAAACGGAAAAGCCTAAACAGGCTAATCAGGCAGAGTCTTGATCAGATGAAGAGTTAATCTTTGGCTATGTTAATATGATTCAATTAACAGATCTATATGCCAGTCGCAGTTTCAATTTCAATGAGCCTGAATTCCCTGTATCAAATAGATGAATCATAGGATGTTCCAGGGGATCAGGATACAGGGGAAGATGTGAATCTTTCAGAATCCACTATTCCAATTCTACCCCTGCTAGAACTGTGTACGCAGAAGAAACTCGTGGTAGAGCCCTTCAGCGAGCTCAGTAAGAACAAGCAAGTTCTTCTACTAATAGAAAATTCAGTCCTAGAACATTTATTTTGGAAGACCGTTTGAAGGTTCAATCTTCTTCCTCTCAACAATTAAATGGATCTAATTGGTCTAATCTTCCAAAACCAAGAATATTGCCAACTCCTATCCCAATATAAGATGCATAAACTTCCAAAGCATCTGCTTCCAAGGTACCTGCTAAACCACATGTTCCTATTGGGAAACGCATACCTCTTGATTAAAAGTATGATATATTGAAACACTTCGCCCAAGTACCAGCCAAGTTATCAATTCTGGATGCTCTGAATCTATCAAAAGATCTTCAGGAAGCACTCATTGAGGCTTTTTCAAGTCCTCAGGAGTTTGAAACTGAAATTGCTACAGCTAAAGTCTATCACATAGAGAATAATCCTACAGAATGCCATGCAATAATATCCTTTACTAATGAAGATGAAGATGATTTTGTGCATGGATATATTAGACCATTGTACTTTTCTGGCAAGGTCAATGGCGTGGATGTTCGAAGAGCTTTCATTGACAATGGTTTAAGAGTCAACCTCATGCCCATTCGTACACTTTGTCGATTGGGCCTCACAGAATCTGATTTATCTCTTTCCACCATGATGCTACAGGGATATGATAAAAATGAAAAAGAACCACTGGGTTATGTTACACTCAGAACTCAGTTTGGATATCTTGTATCCAATTCAGATTTCATGATTGTTGATCAAGACTCAGCATTCAACATTTTTCTTGGAAGACCCTGGCTACATCAACATGCGGTTATCCCTTAATCATACCATCAATGTCTCAAATATTGTTTCGATGGTCAAGTTGGGACATTTTATGGTGATAAGGCCCCATTCAAGACATGTGAGTCTCAATACATTGAGGCGAAATTCTATCACATGAAGCAAAGGGAGAAATCCATAACAAAGGAGATTACCAAAGTTAATGCTCTATATGGTTTGGAAAAAAATCCAGTAAATCCATTTACACATGTGAGTACAGATTATGTGTTGCCTATCAGTCAAATTGACAAGATAGACCCAAATCAAAATACTCTTATGGAAAGATCCATAATGTCAATTACGGCAATCGAGCCAGACAACATGGGAGAAATTGGTAATCTACCAAGCAGTGATGAAATCACAAATGGTGACGTCTTCATTTCATCTGCTAAAATCCAACAAGTCTATGCTTCTCCAATTAGGCCAGAAGAAGTTATAGAAACATCGGAGGTGAACAATGATGTCGATTCTCAATCCATCATCTCCTCTTTATTACCCAAAGAAGACCCTTCATCATCAATTGGGTCGAAAATGGAAGCTTCTTCTTTAAGATATGAAAATTTTGACATCTCTTCAGATCATGATAATTCTACTTTATCATATACTATGAAAGTAGAAACGGAATAAATAACACATGATGAAGAAGAAGAGGAAGATCTCAAAGATGCTCCTCCATCATTTGAAAAGGGTATCTCTACCACTGTGGATGAACGCAGAGAAATAAATCTGGGTACAAAAGGAGATCCACGCCCCACTTTAATCAGTGCGGCCATGACTCTTGAAGAGAAAGAGATGTATATTTCTTTTATAAATAAAAATAAAGATATATTTGCCTGGAACTATACAGAAATGCTCGGGATTGATCCTGATGTTGCTACTCATCATTTGGGTTTACTAGAAGAACATTGAGTATTTAAGCAAGCCGCGAGAAGAACACACCCAACTTATGCTTCCAAAATTGAAGCTAAATTGGATAATCTTATCAAATCTAACTTCGTTAGAGAAGTTAAATATCCCAAATGGTTGGATAATATTGTCCCTATAAATAAAAACAATGGACAAATTAGAGTTTGCATCGATTTCAGAGATCTTAATCGGCATTGTCCTAAGGATGATTTACCAGTTCCGATTACAGAATTTCTAATTGATGCAACAGCTGGCTATGAAGCATTTTCCTTCATGGATGGATATTCTGGATATAATTAGATACGAATGGCCCCAGAAGATGAGGAATCTAAAGCCTTCAGAGCCCCTCAAGGTGTGTTTTGCTACCGGGTAATGCCCTTTGACTTAAAGAATGCAGGTGCAACTTATCGGTGTGCCATGCATCGTATCTTCAAACCCTTCTTAGGGAAGTTTGTTGAATGCTATATAGACAATTTGGTAGTTAAATCAAAACAACTTTCTAATCACTTGGCTGATTTGGAAGTCATATTCTTCAAGCTTCTACAACATAATTTGAAGATGAACCCCTTAAAATGTGCTTTTGGGGTAACCTCAAAAAAATTTCTCAGCTTTGTTGTACGCCATCGTGGTATTGAAGTCGATCCTGAGAAGACCAAGTCAATCCTTGGTATGTCACCTCTTCAAAATTTGAAATAATTAAGAGGACTTCAAGGAAACATAGCCTATATTTGGCGTTTCATCGCCAATTTAGCAGGAAAAAGTTTACCCTTCACCAAATTGATGAAGAAGGGAGTCACATACCAGTGGACTGAAGAATGTCAATAAGAATTCAATATTATCAAGAAATACCTCTTGATTCCACTGGTACTTATGCCACCTATTGAAGGAAGACCAATTATCCTCTATGTGACAGCTCTAGAGTGATAATTGGGTGCCTTTCTTGCTCAAAAGAATGATGTTGGGAATGAAAACAGTCTCTACTATCTCAGTCGAACCATGCTTGAAGCACAAATCTAGTATTCAAGTATTGAGAAGTGCTTCCTGGCATAAATATTTGCAGTTCAGAAGTTGAGACACTACCTGAAACATCATGAGGTCCAATTGGTATCTCGCAATAACCCGCTCAAATTTATCCTAAGTCGCCCGATGCTTACAGGACATCTAGCAAGGTGGGCAGTTATTTTGCAGCAATTCGACATTCAGTATGTGTCTCAAAAGGCGATAAAGGGCAAAGCTCTGGCTGATTTCCTAGCTAAACACCCTTCAGTGGAAGACACGTCTTCAGATATTGAACTCCCTAATGAGGAAGTCCTCTCTATTCAAGAAAGTCCTCAGGCATGGGAAATGTATTTTGATGGTGCTTCCAGAAGTCCAACAGGGAGGAAAATAGAAAATCCTAAATTCAACAAAGTTGGCTTAGGAATTGTTCTCATTTCTCCAGAAAAGGCAGTGTTACCTTATTCGTTCTTATTGTGGGAAGGTGGTACCAATAATGAAGCAGAATACTAAGCTCTCATCGTAGGTTTGGAATTAGCACTTCAAGCACAAGTGAATCACTTAAAGGTGAAAGGTGATTCAGACCTGGTAATCAAACAAGTCAATGGGGATTATACCATCAGAAAAAAAATAACTAATCCCTTTGTATGGTAACGTCAGAGAGTTAAGGGAGGAATTTCCTTTGGAACCGACATTTTCTTATGTCCCAAGATCACAAAATGCTCAAGTTGATGCATTGGCTAATATAGCCACAGCTCTGGCAGATCCAAATCGGGACGATACAACCATCATTATTACCCACCATCATGAAATTTCACCTTATGTTCAAATCAGAACAGAGGAAATTAATGAAATTTCTCCCATTCCTGAACCGTATGGTCATATACAGGATGGATGTCACCTATCAGGGAATACCTTCAAAATGAAACACTTCCACCTGATAGAGCTGAGAAAGAACAAATTCGGCGACGTGTGGTTAATTTTACTCTTTATGGTAGCACAGATCACCTAGAGAAAATTCTCTACAAGAATGGTTTTGATGGAGTTCTCTTCAGATGCATTGATGGTGAAGAGACAATGGATGTCATGAAAGAAGTGCATGCAGGAGTCTGTGGTGCCCACCAGTCTGGACATAGACTGTCTGATCAGATTCGAAGGCTTGGATACTTTTGGCCTTCAATGATACGAGATTGTGTCGATTTCACAAAGAAGTGTCATTCATGCCTAGTACATGCCAACTTCATTCATCAACCTCCAAAGTTTCTTCATACAGCTAAATACTCGTAGTCATTTTCCACATGGGGAATGGATGTGGTGGGACCTTACCCTTCGGCAACGACCAAGAAGTTTAAGTATATTCTTACTACTACTGACTTCTTTTCCAAATGGGAAGAGGCAATACCTCTCAAGGAAGGCAGTTCTAAATTCATTGTTAGCTTCATCAAGTCTAACATCATTACCAGATTTGGTGTCCCTCATACCATATTGACGGACAATGGCACCAATTTCTATTCATCCGAGATGAAGAAGTTGTATCAAGAATACAACATCAAATCCAACCATTCATATCGGTATCATGCAGCGGCCAAAGGAAAAATAGAAGCCTTTAACAAGGCTCTTTCAAATATATTGCAAAAGATGGTGGATAAAGATAAGAGTTCGTGGCCTAATAAACTCTTTCATGCTTTATGGGCTTATTGGACTACCACCCACACTGTAACTCGGTCAACTCCATATTCATTGGTATATGGAACGGAAGCCGTCTTGCCCATTGAAGTTCAACTACCCTCGCTCAGAGTTTCCATTTGTGATCAATCATCTACAGATGTACAATCTCAAAAGTGATTGAATGAATTGGAATGGTTAGATGAGAAAAGATTGTGCACTTTGCACCACTTGGAAGTCTATAAGAATCGAATAGCACGAGCTTTTAACAAAAAAGTTTGTCTTCGTTCATTCACTCAGGGAGGATTGGTATTAGTTCTTAGAACTCCAATGATACCAATAAAAAAACCTCCAAATCTTGAGCCAAAATGGGAAGGACCTTATTCAATACATAGGGTCTACTCTAATGGAGCTTATTCATTAATCTCAATGGATGGAGAACTCATCCCTACTCCAACCAATGCCATATTTTTGAAGAAGTATTTTGTATAAACTGCAAAGTACCTTTTTCATCCTTGCTATATGACGTTAAAACTATACAGCAACGGTCCAAGAATATGACCCTAAACTATTTGCACATACGTCCAACATGACGTTAAACTATGTCACCTTATTCGTCCTTACTATATGACGTTAAAACTATACAGCAACAGTCCAAGCATATGACCCTAAACTATTTTCACATATGTCCAACATGACGTTAAATTGTGTCACCTTATTCGTCCTTTCTATATGACGTAAAAACTATACAGCAACGGTCCAAGCATATGACCCTAAACTATTTTCACATACGTCTAACATGATGTTAAACTGTGTCACCTTATTCGTCCTTGCTATATGACGTTAAACTATACAACAATGGTCCAAGCATATGACCCTAAACTATTTGCACATACGTCCAACATGACGTTAAACTGTGTCACCTTATTCGTCCTTGCTATATGACGTTAAAACTATACAACAACAGTCCAATAATATGACCCTAAACTATTTGCACATACGTCCAACATGGCATTAAACTGTGTCACCTTATTCATCCTTGTTATATGACGTTAAAACTATACAGAAACGGTCCAAGTATATGACCCTAAACTATTTTCACATACGTCCAACATGACATTAAACTGTGTCACCTTATTCGTCCTTTCTATATGGTGTTAAAACAATACAGCAACGGTCCAAGCATATGACCCCAAACTATTTGCACATACGTCCAACATGATGTTAAACGGTGTCACCTTATTTGTCCTTGCTATATGACGTTAAAACTATACAGCAACGGTCCAAGCATATGACCCTAAACTATTTTCACATACATCCAACATGACGTTAAACTGTGTCACCTTATTCGTCCTTTCTATATGACGTTAAAACAATATAGCAACAGTCCAAGAATATGACCCTAAACTATTTACACATACGTCCAACATGACGTTAAACTGTGTCACCTTATTCGTCCTAGATACATGACGCTAAACTGTACAAAGGTCCTTTAATACGTCCTACATGACATTAAACTATACTTCGTCCTTACTATATGACGTTAAACTATACAAAAACGGTCCATACATATGACCTTAAACTATTTTTACTTTCGTCCCACACGACGTTAAACTGTGAAAAAGTTCCCTAAATTGTCTAGTATGACCTTAAACTGCAACTTGGTCCTCTATGACCTTAAACTGCATCATCAACGGTCCATGCATATGACTCTAAACTATTTGCAAGTCCCTTACGTCCAGCAAGACATTAAACTGTGACGTCCTAAATACATGATGCTAAACTATATAAAAGTCCCTTACCTCCGGAAAGACGTTAAACTACATAATCATCAAAGGTCCTGTATGACCTTAAACTACACCACCGTCCAGCATGACATTAAACTGCACCATCTACGGTCCATGCATATGACCTTAAACTATTCGCACTTTCGTCCAACATGACTCTAAACTGTATCATCCCTTTTTCATCCAACATGACGTTAAACTGTGAAAAAGTCCCTAATGCACCCAACAGGACATTAAAATGGTCCACTCTTTTTTCCTCACTGCATGACATTAAACTGCACAGTCCCCCCCTTTTCATCCTACATGACATTAAACTATATTTTGTCCCTGCTACATGACACTAAACTGTGCAGCACCAATAGTCCTAACTTCAAGACTTTAAACTGCATAGTCCCCTTATATGTCCTACATGACATTAAACTATGCATTGTTAAGGTTGTTGTTACCACTTGTTTCTCACACCGAGTATGACTCACGTGAGCTTAGATCAAACCTCAACCATAACACTCTCTTTGGGCCTCTAACCATGTGTAATTCCTAACATCATTTTTTAGATCATTGTCCCCAAGAACAACTTGATCATTAATTCATTATTTAATTTAACTACACAGACTTTGATCCTTTCCTTCTAGGCTAGGTATGTATGCAACCTCCCAAGGTTCAAGCCCAAAACCAATCTCTTCACATCGGTTCATCTCCATCTCATACAATGATAATTCGTGAAACCGCCCTTAGAATCAATATCTTTACATTGGATCACTTTCGTCCTTGTTATATGACGTTAAAATATACAACACTTTTTTCTAGTATGACAATAAACTACAAATTTATTTGATACCCTCACCTTAGAGGGAACCATTATTTTCATTGATTTTTCAATCATGTTTCATTTCAAAGACTACATGCATACATGGCAATGCCCGAACCTTTTATCTTGGGTTAAACCATCATTGCACTAAAGTCCCCTTTCACCCTTTACATGTACGAACCAAATTTGTACAGAGGGTATTTCTATAACTACATGGGCTTGATTCCCATCATTATGGGATACATAGGAACGTTCAAGTGTCCCTCAAATCTAGTCCCAAGTCTTTGGGCCTAACCCAAAATTCCACTTTCAGTCCCTTGGCTGAAAAGTCCCCATGAAAACACACACTGGGTATTTCTTACAATGGTCCAAGATCTATGACCCTAAACTAAGATCTCTAATCCTTTTGTCCCACACGATGTTAAACTGTAGTTTAAGAACTATGTATGGATTGATTCTCATCCTTATGGGATACGTAGTGAAGTCCAACATTTCAATTCAGGACCCAGCCACAACAAGATTATGGTTAGCATTGATCTATATATCTCTGTATACATTGAACAATACCCATCTTTATGTTTCATAATCCTAACCTTAAATATTTTCAGATCCTCATAACCCTTTTCATGACTTCTAGTCACAAAAATGTCAAACTTCTGAGAGTTATTTTTCCTGACTATGCAGCACGTTCCCATAGGCGGCCTTGCATAAACAGTTTATATAACAAACTTGTTAGCCAAACGATACTATTATTTGACTATGCATCCAATGCCCATAGGTGGCCCTGCATAATTCAACCCCCTAACGGGTTTGTCGGATAGTGGTAACTTCATTATTGGGAAGAATGCCTCTTTTGTCCTTATTTTTCATAAATGACAGTATATAGGGATCCGCAAAAAATACACATCCTTAACATATTTGTCCCATATCCTTTTTCATGATCTGAAAGTATTCAAGTCTATGGCTTATATTCTCCTTCCCTATGTTTGGGTCAGACCTTCGTAGGAGTAATATTCATCAAGTTCTTAGATAATCTTGTTTGGAAATATCGTCTCCATATTCAAGTACCTATTTCCATACAGAAAACTCTATACTTTGGAAAATTTGAATCTCCATAAACTTTCACTGGCTATTAGTACTAGAAAGGTAAATTTCTGAGAGTTATTTTTCCTGACTATGCAGCACGTGCCCATAGGCGGCCTTGTATAAACAGTCTACATAATAGACTTGTTACCCAAAAGATGCTATTTATTTGACTATGCAGCCAATGCCCTTAGGTGGCCCTGCATAATTCAACCCCCTAACGGGATTGTTAAATAATAGTAACTTCATTCTTGGAAACTACTTTTTTGGATGCCTTTTAGCTCTTTTTCATATCATTCCTCAGATTCAAATATTCTTAAGTCATAGTTTACATTTTCCCCCCTCATACGTGAGTATGGTACTATGTTTTCAGATGAATTGTCAAGGAATTGAGTCAATTCTAATCCATTTCGGTCAAAGCTATTTCGACCTTAAACATTATCCTTTGTATGTCTGACATGCATGAATTTAAACTTCCAGATTTCTTGTTTTTTCTTTTTCACCTCATATTCAAATCCTCTTTTCTCTCTGGATCCAACTCTAAGGGGGGACTTTTTTTGACGCTCCTTTCCGTCACAGAATCTAACGTCTGAAAACGGGAAATACCTTAGTCAAAAGTGATTCATCCTTTGAAGAAACATAAAAAATCGACAAAGTGGTGAACAAGGAGAACATTTCCCATAGGTCGCACAAGTTCCCTCATGGTCGCGCAAGTACACTTGTGCGCCGCCTAGTGGTCGTGCAAGTACACTTGTGCTCCGCCTAGTGGTTGTGCAAGTATACTTGTGTGCCGCCTTATAGTCGCGCAAGTGACTGGCGCGACCTAAGTGATAACCGTTGGGGGTCTTCTCCTGCCTATAAATAGACCCTGTGGGCCCCCCATTTCGAGAGGATTTTTTCCAGAAACTCATATTTGAGCTCCCGGTGCCCTAGTCTCTTCTCAAAGATTCTGAAACACTTGTAAGGTAATTTCTTACCTAGAACAGAAGATTTAAAGTGGGGGAGGAAGGCCTAAGTGTTGAAACTCATCAACACTTGCGCGCCTGAGTGGTCAGCCCTTAAGGGAAAAGGGCCACACTTGCGCGTCGCCTTACTCCTTCAATAGATCTTGCGCGCCCTTCTTCTCGAAGAACCTCAAGAGGATTCTAAAGGCTTTAATGAGGAGTCGCTCAAGTATTACCCTACTGGTTAAATGTTGTGCAAGTACACCATGTGTGGGGCAGGCATATACCTGCGCGACCAGGACTTGCGCGCCCACGCAGTACCTGCGCGCCTGCCAGGACTTGCGCACCCCTGCCTTTTTGGGTGACTTTCTTGCCCATTTCACCCATATTAAGCCATTACACCTTTCCCATTCAAGATTCAGTCTTCAAGACACTCTTCAAAGCCATTTATGGCATGATTTCTTGATTTTACCTCCTTATCTGAAAGGAATTCTATGGAATATCTCTCAAAACCTAGTGATTTACACATCTTTATGTCACTAAAGATTGAGATTTCATTCATTAAACTTCATCCTTTAAGATGAGAGAATCCATAACCTATGTCTCCTTTTTAGGAATAATCCCCAGTCATAAGTCCTCTAATTTGGGCATCCTCTTAGGAGTAAGCCCCAGATCCCCTAACCTAGGCTTCCTTTTCAGGAGTAACCCCCAGTCTCAAATATGTGCATCCTCCTTAGGAGTAAGCCCCAGTAATAATTCTTTACATGGGCATCCTCCTTAGGAGTAAGCCCCAATTCTTAAAGTTCCCAAATTTGGGCATCCTCCTTAGGAGTAAGCCCCAGTCCCCTAATTTGGGCATCCTCCTCAGGAGTAAGCCCCAGGTTAGAGTATTAAAAATCTCCATGAAGCACATATACCTTTATGGACCCTGTTTCTGGATTTATTCCCTAAAGTAAATCATAACCTTTGTTTATCTGGGCAGTCATACATACATAAGCCCCACATTATTTCTTATGATTTCATCTTTCATTGCACAATTTTCTAATTTTTACCAATACCTCTTGTTTCTCACACCGAGCATGGCTTACGTGAGCTTAGAGTGTAAAAGTAATTGTGACATCCTTCTTTGAGCCATCAATCATAAATATCATACTCCCTTACTTGAACTACGTGGGTTCTGATTTGTTTTTTGAACAAAGTATACGTAGGTAGCCTGTCTACTGGTTCGATCCCAACTCTAAAATAACCCATGTCCTTCTGAATGACAATAAACTTTAAGTTCCCCACTGAGTGGCTTTAAAACCAGCATGGTCATCATAATGACCAAGAGACTTCTGTATAAATGTGTCGAAGGGTACCATTGACCAAGAATCTCTAATAAATACAGATGATTCTCTATCGATGAAGAACCTAGAATACATACAAAAGATTCTCTAAATTTCCTATATATTTAATCATTGATTTTCAGATCTGAAGGAAACATCATTTTATACTTGGTAATGTAATAAGGATTCACGAACATAACTTAGATCTATAAAGAGAGTCCGGGAGTAGACAATAATTCCCCTCAAAAAGGTGTGATGAGTTTGACCTCCCATCCTCTCAACGAATGCAAATTCCTAAGCCTCGTCAGTCCACAAACTAATGAGCACCTACCTTTGGAAAGTAGGTCCGAATGGATGTGGAATCATTGGATGTTTCCGGTTCTATGAACAAACCCGTTAGAAACCGATCGAAATGTTTGAAACTCCCATCAAGGCGGTCATCCCTAGATTCTGAGGGAAACAGATGTGAAATCTAGTTAAATCATGGATACCTTTAAAGGTGGGAGGCCTTCATCTAATTCTCTAATGATCTCTCTCAATTCTATACAATGGTGGTGGTGAACATATATTGGCACAATAGTGTAAATTTCACAAGTTTTATAGTGATACTTCATTTTTAGTTATCCATATTTTAATATATATTTTCATGAGTGCTCATGGGATTGGGATCTGATAACTTTCACTGGTTATATTGAGTTTTAATAGACCCCTTAGGATGTCAATTCTTGTATAAGATCTTCCCATGACTCTATAACTCTAGAGACATATATGGAAGGAAGAAAATCGAAATCTTAGTATGTATCTCTTAATAGTCATTCAATATAAAAAGTTGAAATATTCTGTGGGTTTTATATCATGTTTTATGATGTGGTATACATAGGTCGTGACATATGTTGAAATCTTGGATTTCATCTATTTCTATCATATTATATAATTATATCATTACATATGATAGACACGTAGTTTTTTTAAAATAGGGTATCAAATTTTAAAGGTGATATTAACATTTATTGATAAATATGATTAGATATCCCAGGTTATTACTATCATAATTGATCATAATTTATAATTATCCATCTTATTCGGTGATTAGGCTATCAGTTGAAAAATTTTACTAATAGGGGATAAAGAATTTCCCTATTAATCATTGTCAATGATATGTACTAGATTATAGAATATAATTTGTATTGTAATATACAACTAATGCGGTATCATAAAATAATATGGGTAATAAAAAAATATTAATTTTCAATTAAGATTAGAAGTATACTATTTATACATTTCTTATAAATAATGGAAAATTATATTTTCGAATGTTTATTTTTTTTATAAAATTGTTTTATAAATTAATTATCTATTAAGTGTTTAATATTAGTTAACTAGTTTTTTGGAAAAAAAATATTATAAAATCCCATTAATATTAAATTTTAATCTTAAAATATCATTTTCAAAATTATATGGAATTCATTTTGAATTTTAAATGAAGTGTTTATTTATAAATCATAATGGATAATTCATAGAGTATAAATATCAAAATAATTTCAAATATAAAGTGTATATATTTATATAATTAATAATTCATAATTTATTAGTTCGAACTTGTCAAATTAAGACTATATTTTATGATATAAATTCAAGTTAATTAAAAGTGTTTTGATGTTAAATTTGATCAGTTATTTAAATAGCGTTAATTTAATGATATATAGATTATGTAAATAATTTAAATAATAAAAAGTTAATTATAAAATGGTTATAATTCATACAAATATCATATACGTAAACATATATTTCATAGAATGAATAATATAAAGTGTTCATATTATAGAATATAAATTATTTATATTAAATTAATTGTGGAATGTTCATAATGAAGCTAAATTATCAAATTTTTATACTTATATTTTGTTTTATAAACTGTTTATTATTTATTATCTCATATTTAAACATTTTTAGTGTTCATTAATTTAAATTTATTACCTTATTTTTATTCATTGATTTAAATTATTTTTATTATGAATATATTTATGACTTTGTTTTTATTATAAATTTATTATTATAAATTATCATCACTTTTATTACAAGATGAGAATGATCACATAAGATTTAGTTTTTCTCTACCATGACCTCAGTTTGTCGATGAAGTTGTTAACTTGACATTATTTTTTGGATATATTTTATAAATATTCGGTGTTAGAGTTAGGATGACTTGGATTAAATCATCATTAAAGTATCCTGAGTATAGATAATTTGTTTGGGAATTCCCACTATCTAGTAGGATTATGCCTTGTACTAGAAAGTTGGGATTAGTTGTATGTGGCTCTAGACTTACCTATAAGAGTATTATCAATCTCATTTAATAATAATACTTAACCTGAAAATTTCATGCACCTTATACCTGAGTCTAACTTTAATATGTATATATATGTTTCACATCTATTTTTGGCTGAGTGAAACAAATTCCGGGTTGTTTAAAGTGTTACACATCAAGAGAGTTTGAACATATTGATTTGGTGGAGGGAATGGGATTCCAAAAAAACATTAGAAGCATGAATACATAAAGGGAATGAAAAGAGAAAAGATGGTGAGGTTAAATCCTCATCTAAATACTAGGTTTTTAATTCCATAAAAGGGTATTTTTATAATACATAAATCATCTAACGTATTAGGTTATGTTAAAGTTGGGTGACCTTGGATTATCTTGGGCAAGGAAAATAAGTAATGGGGAAACTATAGCCAAAGGTGCCTTGTTCTTGTAATTTTCATTGGGTTACACTTTTCTCAGAAACATTATCAATTGGGATACCATAGGAATAGGTTTGTGTTTAACCACTTGATTTATTGGAAAAGTAGTTTTTTTATGAAATTCCAAGTGTCATATATGACATGATTGGAAGGTGTTTTCTACCAGTTATTTCCATGGATTTTTCGTGTGCCCAAAGTGAAGTAAGAAATGATGAAATATGGATATTATACCACAAAATGATATGATTAATTTGAAAGGGTTAATAATTTTAGTGGGATATAATTTTTTAAAATTCCTCATTAAATGGTAACAAAACATGATACTCATCTGGTAAAATATTCGGTTATATGTAATAGCATCATCATCATCAAACATAAATTTAAGATTAATTATTAAAAAGTATGTGTTTAATGTAAGAAACTATTACTACTCGTATCATAAGAAGAGTTATTAAGTAAATATAAATTATGTGAGTTAGACTAATACTTTATATAGTAAATAAATTGTAGAAATTGTTAAATGAGTGAATATATATACTTATGAGAAGCATAAAATGAATCATTGAATGTTTCAAACACATTATATAAAAATAATCATAGGGAATTTTTTTATTGATTGATTATGATAATGATTTTTAGAGACTATATATTTACATTAATAAATTTTCAAATTAAGGAGATGATTTTTTATCATCTATGGAAATGTTCTAAAATTATGATTGAATTCAAGAAAAAATTTCCTAGCATTTTCAAGTGTTGAGAATAAATTAAATACACATGTAATGTCTATGTTATGGTGTTGTATCTATTTTTATAAGTATGTAATAGTTCAAACCATAAGAATAAAAGTTATTTTTATAGTCTAATGATATTTCTTTAGGTATCCAGTCAATGTAATTTAAACCAAAAGGTAAAATCCCAAAGGAGGAGTAACAATTCCATAATATGGAATTGTTCAAGTTACCTGAATGAGTTTTGGGAACTCCATATAATTTTCATGTATGATATTGATGTTATAAAAACAATTCTTAAATTTTTAATGATATTGGACACCAAATGTTTAATTTTAAAAAAAAATTGTATGGGGTTTCAAAATTAATGGAATAATTGATAGATATTTTATTTTGTATTAAAATGATGAAGTAAGAGTAATGATAAGAGAGATTTGAATGTAAAGGAATTTTTTAAACTAAGAAGGATCCTAAAGGGTTGTGCATCATCATCATATTTCTCTTATATGATAATAGAAAAAATTAACAAATATTTGTTGTAAAAAATATAACATGGTTAACTATATCAAATGACTTATGATACTTCAAATTTTATAACATGTTTTGAAAAAGACACAAATATAAAAGTGTTTTATTCAGGATAAAGTCTTTCTCTAAATATTTATTAAAATATGAGGTAAGATTTTCCCTCCTCTTATTAGTGGAATATTTTTATAAATATTCTTTTTTCAAATGAAAATACTCCAAACAAATAGAAAATCATATGGGATATGGGAATAAGATTTTACCTATTAAATACTCATACTAATAAGAAATATGAGATATTTCATAAATAGAAAATAGTTTTAGTATCCTAGTGTTATATTATGAGAAGAATATAGTGTTTAAGAGGTTTGTGGGAGTACATTTGAATGTATAGAAGTTTAAAGTAAACAAGTAAAGTTTTATACAAGTCTAAAGGTAATGTAACCTTCCCTTATTATCCTAAAGTGTTTAATATATATGATGGTAAATAAAATGTAAAGTTTACAATTAATTACTATTTTAAATTTAATATAACAACTTCATACAGGATTATTCCAATAAAAATAAAGTTAAATTCACTTTATCCTAAATGTGTTTAGGATGCACTGGTGAATAAAAAAGTAAATAGTTACATATTTTTTCAAGAAAAGGTTTTATAGAAAGGGTTCCAAAGGTGATTATGTTAAACTAAAAGGGTTATTAGTACATAATAGAAGTATACATCATAAAAATTTATTTTTTTAACTTAATAAGTTTCAATATGTTCAAGGAGTTGAAAGGTTTGAATATGATTCATATATCTCACCATTGTTCAAACATTCATTCTTTATATACGTTACCCAATGAGGAGTTTAGTGTGAGGGTTTTAATATATGGTTACATATTGATAGGGAAAGAGTTTCATATAAATGTAATAGGTTAACTAACCCCCATAAAGTGAAAAAAATAAGGTTAATATTAGTCCCAGTTAAATACAACTTTTTCCCCAGAGATTCAGGACATGGTTCTCATTATCCTACTGGTATGATCTAGATGACATCGCGCCATGGCATGTGAGGCCACATTGTGATGTTGTACCCCATGTCCCATATAAGGTGTAGATGATCTCTAGGCATGGATTATATATCCTATATGTTCCCCACCCAAACATGGGGCCTTTTTAAAAGATGGACAAAAGTGATCCTTCAGTGGAAGGTGAGCACTCCAAAAGAAAAAATCAGTGGGGTATTGATCTAAAGATGATAATATTTTGATAGAGGAGTTATGGAAAACCATTAAAATGGAATAATATTGGAGGGTAGATTCGGTTATTAGTTAATGTGGTGGAGGAGACTTTTAGACTCACTTAAATTCATAAAATTCTTTAGGGATTTATGACTGGGGTCCCATGGCCCTACTGGTGCAATATTTCTAACACCAAACCATGACTAGTGTGGCCACACCAAGGTGTCGCACCTTAAGCCTCGCATCGAGGATGGTGAACCTCTAGGTATGGATTGAAAGTCCTATGTTTTATCCTCCAATAATATGGCCTTTATAGAAGATGGAGGCGAGTGATCCCCCAATGGGTGGTGAGCATGGTTAAAGAACAAAACCATGAGACAATGTGCCAAAGAGAATAATGTTATGATAATATTGTCCACTTTAGATCACTGCCAAAGAGGATAATGTTATGATAATATTATCTACTTTTGATAACTACCTCATGGATAGTGTCTTCAGTGGGGCTCCCTATCCATTAGGTACTCACTTTCCTCACTCTAATAAAAACTCCCTATAATAAGGGATAACATATAGGACTTATAATGAATTCCTATAGCTCCCCTATGCATGATGGGGGACATAGGGTGTGACGCCATGACATGGACTTACTAGACATGGCATGGTACTGGGAATATTTCTCTATTAGGGTCATGAGACCCATTTCATGAATCTCTAGGGAACGTACAACATTTAAGTGAGGCAAAAAATATCCCCCTCATCACTTTCCACAAGAACTAGTGTTTTACCTCCCTCTAATACCAGATGTAGGGATTTACCAAATCCCATCTATCATAATATTATATTCTTTGGAATGTTTCACTTCATATATATCACTCCCATTATAGTGGTTTTGGGATAGGTCGATACTTACAAGGGTCACTCACTCAAACGATATTTGAAATAATCACATTTAGTAGAATATATAACTTTAACATAGTTTATGTACTTATAAGTCCCATCACCAGCACAGATTTTAGGGTTTGACAAAATTCAAATAAGTTACATTGAAATCCTCTTATTTATCCTTCATAATATGGGAATTCCACCTTGTCGCAATAACTTATTATTTATAGAATGACATTAGAACTCCATTACATATACTCTCATATAGAAATTCATCCATCTTCTACTTTGGTTGGATTATCAATAGTTCCCAAGATTTTATTATTCCTTTCATCCCCTCACCCAGAACACTTCTATTTAATTTCTGTTCGAATATGAAATATTTTCAGGTATCATCTTACTATATACTTCTATTAAATCCACTAATTATAAGTTTTATTGATCTAGTAAATTTCTGCTTGTAAAATCATTAATGGTAACATGAAACTGGACATGAATTCCATGAATCACTCTATAATTTTTTATAACAACATTCTACAAAATAACTTCTTTTGGGGTCTATTTTTCATTCTTTAAAATATAAATTAATTATCCTTTTAATTCACATGTGTAATTATAAAATCACCATTACTATGAGCAAAAACCATTTTATAAAATAAAAACACAAGATTACAAGGATTAATGATCCGTCCAAGAATCATCATTATTAATTCTACATAATTATACATGCCACCTATCGACATGCCATTCAACATGGTTTGGTGAAAAAAATCACTATGACTCTAAAAGACTGTGTACTACATCATGCTATCCTTATATTGGATATTTTGGATTGTAACTCTACCTATTAACCACAACCACCATAAAACACCACCATGACCATAATGGGATTCCTTGTCTTATATAGGGATCCTCCCAAGAAACCACATCCACCTCTATAGCATAGCCTATCTCATGTTACCCATTTTTTATAGCCACTACTCCATCACAACAGGATAATCATTATTTAATGGTGTAAAACCTTTGTCCATTCTCCCTAACCCAAGCATATTCTACGGAATGGTCAATCTCAAGTTGTTTATCTTCATATCACACCCTCTACCACGAGTTCCTTGATCCAATTTTTTTCAGGTGATCAGAAATTCTATCACTGGGGTCACAATGATATGTTCCCCTTTCCTTCTCCACCATAACTTATTCTATGGAATGTTTCACCTAGAAATTTCCTTTATAATATAAACCATCTCCACTACCACTGTGTAGTCTTCATTGGTCGTTCATGTTTCACTCTTATGAAACTCTCCTCCATTATCTTCAATTAAAGATTGCCTATGGACTTCTTTCCTCCTTTGTATGGATAATGTATCCCACACAATAACCATTTATTTTTTATCAACAAATAAAATCATCATCAAGCAACCAATCACATTGTTAATAGTCTTCCAAACATCGTCATGACAAAATGCCTATTTTCAACATTCTTATTGTCAACAAATAAAATATAATCCTTTGGGATTCCTAAAAAATGATATGGAAGTAGATCATATATGATATGTTAGATAGGTTCTTACGAGTTGTTTTATTAAGTATTATTAGAATAGTTTATGGATATAAAATAGATCATATATAATAGAATCTCAACATTATAACTCTTTCACATTGGCTACATAAAAATATATATTCATATACATTTCTTGAAATTTAATAATAATTAAACTCTCAAGGTATGCCAATGAGTTATACCAAGCTATTTTTTTCTTCATGGAGAATAATATGTTATGATAAAATGTTAAAGTTAAATTGAGTAGGATTTTTGTATGAGGTATAAAATATGATCATGGGGTCAAAAAATGATTTTTTAACACAGGATGGCCCACTAAGTATTATACAGGGAGTGTTATACATTATGTATTTGGTATATTAGGGGGCATGTACCACATTAGAATCCCAAATACATGAAGTTGGAAGGATTTCCAGCATGAGAAGCTTCATACTATGATTCCTTTATTTTAAAATCCTTAAGGCTTAGATAATCAGAAGTGGTTTTGTAAGTTGACGATCATGTCATTGGTAAGACCTTATCCATGATGGTATTTTTCCTCTCATATAATAAATATGAAATCTAGGACCTTTATTGATATATACAAGGGATTTTGTTGGAACCCATAGATAGTATATATGATTTTATTATCAATTAATTTTTGGGGAATGTGATATGCTCAGCCCTAATGGTGATTAACATGTGATATATTCATTGACCAGTTTATCCTATACTCAGAGAATCAAGAATTTATTAGTTCGCTATATGTGATTAAAATACTTTGTGCCCCATGTTCACTCTATATATTTAAAAAATGAAACATATAATATTTTATGTTATCCTGTGATGCACCTGGTGGACATAAGTATCGAGATATATGAATTTGGTGGATATCACACAAAATCCTTTTATTACTTAAGTAACATTAATTCTTACTAGAGACTGCTCTTTTCTTTCATTTATGAATAATAATTTTTTTACAATATAAATCCCTTTTAGGTCACATTTTTGTTCAATTTAATATGGGTTTAATATGACTTATAAAACTTCCTTAAAAGTGTTTTAGAGTTAATCTAAAAGAGTCTTGGATAATAGACCACAAGATATTTCATATGAATTAATACAAGGTAAAATTTAATGATTTATTTTCAAAAGTGATTTGGATGATTTCCAAAAGATTTTTGTACATGATTTCATGGGTTATCATATTTGAGAAGGTATAATTTAAAATAGAACAAATTATTTTAGGTTTTAGTGAAAGCGTGATATTTAAGGAGACATGTTCTTTAAAACATTATATATATACATATATAAGATATATATATATATATATATATATGAAAATGGGTTATCGTGACCTATGATAAGAAAACATTCATAAGGAATGAAGTTCACTGATTTTTCTCGGGATGATTATAGGGATATCATATCCTATGATAAAGGGAAATCATAATGCATAGTTTAAGACCCATGATTTTACAATGAAAAATTGATCAATAATATTATATAATTCAAGGTATATTGTTTTTAATTTGAAACACTACATCCTATGATATATTTGAATGAAAAAGTATAATTGTTAACATTTATCCCATGTCTTCTATCATGAAATGTTTGAGAATAAATCACATTCTTACATGAAAAGCATGAACTAGATAAGGCTATTATTCATGTGTTTTAAAAAATAAATAAATGTAGAATCATTGATGATAATACGTGATCACTATAAAAGGTAGTACCATTCTATTTCAGCAGTGTGTGTCACTAAACATTCTTATGGCTCACAAAATCCCATTATTTTCTTTATACTCCCACCTTTTGTAAAGATACATTTGCATGTCATGTTAGAGGAAGATAATATACATATGATTTGAGATTCAGTTAGCTTGTTTATAAAATCAGAGGTGTAAATCATTCATCTACCACTCAGATGGTCTCTCTCAAACCCATATAAAGGTATTGGTGAAGATAAAGTTTCCAAAATGTGTAATGTAAATAATAATTTTAGAATTATTTCATTTCCAACTATTTATATGTTTTTATTTATTTTCATAGGTGATATTTGTCTTGGGATATAATCACTTCTACTGGTTATATTGAGGTTCCATAGTCCCCTTAGGATACTAGAAATGTTTTCATAGGAGGATATAGTAATATAACTGACTTGGGTTATAAAATACCTCAAACATTAGGTAGGGTTCATTCAAATATCAAGAAATATAGATTTTGTATGAAAAATCATAATTTAGTATTATTCAATTAATAATGATCCTACTGCCTGCCAAGAGGCTATTAAGAGTTTAAATTTTGGGAAATTTTTAGAGATGATGATATTTTAGAAGGACTACATGTACATTAACCAGGTTTGCAACTTGGTTGATGCACCTAAAGGGGTGATCCATGTAATATTTAAAGTGGGTTTTCCATTAGAAAATTGACATGGATGATAGAGTGTCTACGTATAAACATCTCTTGATCATAAATTTAAATAAGAAAAAATTTTGTATTTAATTTAAAAAGGACTTTTCACTTTTATAGATAATAAAATCTATTAGAATATTTATTTTATTAACATCTCACAATTGTTATCAGATATATAAAATAGATGTAAAAACACTTTCCTTAACGTGGATTAAGTCAATGAAATATATATGATACAAGATAATGTTTTTTAATTTACAAATGATATTATTTTGTTATGTAAATTGAAACAGTCCCTTTATGGATTAAATAATTCTACTTGAGGTTGGAACATCGAATTTTATCATTAAATCAAAGAGATTCATCTCCCTAAAAATGTAGAATATTCTTGTTTGAATAAGTGGATTAGTCCAAGTTTTGTTGTATTTTTTTTGTTATACGTAGATAACATACTACTCATTTAAAATGATATCCTAAAATTACATTCAGTAAATGTACGGTTGGGAAATGGATTTCTGATAAATGACATGGGTGAAGCATCACAAATACTCGGTATGAAGATCTATATAGATATATTTTAAAGAATTATAATACTAAATAATAAAATATATACATGATAAATGATACAGAGGTTTATCATGGAGAACTCCAAGAAAGGGTATTTACTAGTGTTTCACATCAATCATATTACAAAGAATCAACTCACTTTTAAACAATTATAAACAATTAAAACTAGATAATATTTTGTATGTATATACCATAGGATCTATCATATATTTCATGTTGTATTCTTGGGATAATGTATTATATTATTTGAGCATAACTAGTAGATAAAAATCCAATTCAAGTGAGAATCACTATATTACTATAAATAATAGACATAAGAACTTCAGATGAACTAACGATATATTCTTGGTATTTATAAGTAAGAAATATCTCATTTTTGGGGGATAAATTGATTCTAACTTTGAAACCAACAAGGATTATATGAGTTCTCAGTCTAGTTTTTTGTTTTACTTAAATGGTGGATCTATTAATTGGAAGAGTTTTAAAACCCACTATAGAAAACTTGGTAATAGTGGTAGAGTGCATCATTATATTAGATGATATAAAAGAAGATGTTTAGATTTATAATTTTATCATTAAACTTGTGGTGGTTATTTTCCTTAGTAGAAAAAATGAGTTCAATTATGAATACAATAGAGTTATTTCTCTATATAAGGAAACTCATTCTCACCAAATATCTAAACACATCCTTTAAAAATACCATCTCATTTATGAAATAATTTATAAGGGTGATAAAAAGATTTTTTAGGTGGATAAAGATAAGAATGTCGTAGATTTGTTGAAATATCCATAGATAATTCATAATAATAAAGGTAATGTAAATTATTTGGGTGTGGGATTGATGAGAGAATGAATGTCATGGTTGTCATCAACGTAACAGTGTCATGGTTTTACAATAAAGGAAATTTATATTCATCATTTATTCATTTGTGTTATATATTTTACATGAATGGAGGAATGATAAAAACTCTTTGATGTGTAATTTTTTGTTTTCCCTAATTGATGATCATTGTTATGTATTGTGGGTTTTGATTATATGTTAAGATTAGTGTGAGATTAATTTTATATACGATAAAAATTAGACTCATGTAATAATAAGTGTAGACTTATCCTTTCATTGTTATCACATTCAATTTCAGAGGGTCATTAAATTACTTATGGTTTTATACTTAATATGAATCCCTTTTTACTAGGGGTTAAAAAGATAACTATCTAGTGAACTTTAATACTTTCAAACATTTTTTATATTGGCCTTTAGGCAAAGCTAATCATGGGGTGGTGAGTATGTTGTTGATTATTTCGTCAGTTTAGTTTGACCAATATGGTGTTGGTCATCTTCTAAAAAATTATGAAATTTGGCCCCTTTATTGAATTAAATAGGTTAAATACATCTATATTATTAGTTGATTGATATGTGACATGATCAACTGCATATATAAATAACATATGATTCATTTATTTAATCAAATCAATATGTTTTGGAGAATTTTGAAAATATGAGATGGTTTATACGTGTTTTACAGGTTCTAGGTCTAGTATTCACTCAATATATTGAACAAAGGAATTATATAAATTTTCATATGATATATAAATATACATATTATAAAAAAATTATATAGATATGTAAACATATTTTTAAGATCAAGCCTGGCCCATTTGTGTCTTGAGTGGAAATAAAGTTATTCTAATGTTTACTCATTACTTAAAATTTTGGATTTGGGAATTTATAATTACTTTTAAAACTATTAAGGACCATAGTGTCACACAATATTCCCAGGAATAAGGATTGATTTTGTTAAAAATTATTAATTCAATATTTGAGTAAATTTATATGATAATCACATCCAAAAAAATTGAATAAATTCACAAAGAGTTTTTAAGATTTATATTAAATATAGGAGGATTCAGTTCAAGGGGATTGTTTAAAATTATGTATCGTGGTATGAATAACAATGTGGAGAGAGTCATTATACCATGGTTTTTATTATACTATGGTTCTTTATACCACATTTTGGATCATATATTGAATAATATATGATATTATGTGGCCAACTATCCTATATCAATTATAATGTTTTACTTATCCTATCACACTTCAGATGATGATGTGTGAATCATTTATTGTCTATTAGAGCAGGTGGATAATCAAATTAGTTAAATATGGGATGATGGTAAGATTTATAATACAGTATACAAATATTTGGATATTTCATAATATATGGAATGTGTGAGACACTAATAATATCCTCTATTTAAGGAAGGACTTCAATATATTGGGTTATTATACATCATAATAGTAATATAGACAATAAGTAGAGATAATCCTCAAATTCAAACCTCTCATGCAATTTTTTATAATTTATCTTTGTGGATGAGGTGTTAGTGTACCTTTGAAGGATAAGGGGTTTTATCGAATAATTCAGTAATTTTAGTGGCCGATGGATACCTTTAAAGATTGGAATGATTGGTTTCCACTTATGGATATCAATTAAACTCTCTTTTGTATAGTATCCAGCATAGATATTGAGGTATTATTTACCATATAGTTTCTCATTTATCTTATTATTTCCTATCTTAGTATATCTTGTTGATGGATTTTGTGTTTTATTCTAATTTTTTGCATAGAGATGTCTTAAAAAACCCTTCATAAACCTCATTTTATTTCAATATTCTACATCCCTGGAATAAGTGAAAGTACATTTTTATAATTACAACTCATTTTTTATGTTAAAATGTCCATTAAATTATCATAACTGGGAAAACAAATATTGGGATGTCATTAAAGTTTAGAAAAATGTAGATCAATTAATTTTTAAATTGTATAAATTAATTTAATATCAAACTAATGGTTGATGTGATAAAAATAATCAAAAGTGTATATTTATAATTAAAAATTAAGTTAAAAATATTTGTTAAATTATTAAATTTGAATAAATGATTTTGGATTATCATGAAAATTTAAGAAAAAGATCTTAAATTAATATTTAAATTATAATAATAAATCAATATTTAATTTGACATAAGATGTGTCTAAAATGGTTAAATAAAAATTTAATAATTAAAACTAATTTTTGATCTAAAAATATGTTTCAAATGATAAAAGCTAATGGAATGAGTTCGTTAAGTTATGAAAATTTAAGGTAATGATTATTGATTCATTTGTGACATTTAATAAGGATTTACATAAAAATTCAGCTTGTAATGTGTTCAGGATAATTAAAAGTGAATGTTTTATAATTAAAACTATTTTATATGTTAAAAATGAATAGTTAATGATCACAATGGTGAAAATGGACACATATTATTTTGAAAATTTATGATAATTATTTTTAAAAAAATAACTAGAGAAATGAACAAAATATTGTTCTGATGTGTGATGTTTTAGGAATGATTTAAGGATTATTTTTATAATTGAAAATATCGTTTCCGTACAAGTAATGCTTCAAATTAATAACATAGATCCAAAGAGCTCAGTTTTTATAAAAACACTTAATGAATAATTTTTTATTATTATATAACCCATATAAATAATCCATATATAATTCTAAAATTTTATGTGATTGGAATGATCAAAGTTTAATTTTTATAATTAAAACTAGTTTTTATATTAAAAATATACATTAAATAATCATCATCGATAAAATTGTCTTGAATTATTTAAAAATATAAAATAATCATCATCAATTAATATGACACCCATATAAAGAAATCATGCAAAAAATTTATGCGTCATGTTCCAAAAGTAATAAAAATTTCATTTTATAATTAAAATTAATTTCTAAGATTAAAACATGTATTAAAATATCAAAACATGGCATCGACTTGAATCGCCAAAAAAAAATAGCTATGATATTGATTAATTGTTTACTTTTAAGAATGTACCATGTAACAATATGATATATGATAACATCAAAATGATATATAAATTACATACAAAACTTAAAAAGGAATATGTATAAATTATATACAATGATACTGAATTAAATTATATAACTTACATAAAAATCTTCTGAAATTATATATACAAATTATATACAAAGAATATAATATGGATATGAGAGGTAAAATTTATTTCATTTTAATTAAGTTGAATAATTAGTGTTGAATAAATTTCAACAATCTGAATAACATAATTTATCTGTTGGAGGAAAAGTTATAATTATGAAAATAATCTCTTATGGATGATATTACTAAGGATAGAATACCTATTCGGGAAAAATAGTTTGATTAATTATTATATTTCAAAAAATACAATCATATGAGGTATATGAAGTTTAAAATTATGTATGGACATGAAAATAACCTTTATATTCACTAAAAGGTATCAATAAGGAGATGAAAAAACTTATTACCAAACTAGATACTTGATGTGGGTTTTGGATGAGAATCCTTCAGGTATAAAGAACTCTATTACTGATTTTTATACTGAGTTATTTTCAATATCTCATTTTCATATTTTAAAATATATTTGTGAAATTATTGAATATGTGATTACTCATTTAATAAATAATTTATTAACTCATGGAATTAATGTTAAATAATTTTTATTAGATATTAATTAGATAAATTTTATTAAATTACCATGATTGGATGTTTTTTATTCCATGTTTTACTAAACAAAATATGCAATATCCTGGTAGATGAGGTTTTTTATCTCATAAAAGATATATATAATAGGATACCTGATTCAGATAAATTTAATTTTATTCTTATTACTTTAATTTTAAAATTTTAAAACCAATTTTCAATCATTTATTTTAGGCCAATTAATTTTTAAAATATTATTCATAAGATTTTTTCTAAAATCCTCATAAATGTTTTATGTTCTATTTTTCCTCTAATTATTTCAAAAGAAAAAATTATAATCAATCCCAAATGTTTCATTAAAAAATTGAATTTTTTTTTATTAAATTTTTCACTCAATAAAATTTTTCAATAATTCAAAGATAAGTATCATGGATCTCAATTTGACTTGATGAAGTTGTATGATAGAGTGTAATAGAGGTTCTGAATTTTTTTTTCGAAAGATTATATTTTTAATATTTTGGTTAAATGTTATATGAAGTTTGTTTTTTATGTTTCTTAAGGTATTGATATTAATATAGATTTATCAAAACTTATTATCCCCTAAAATGGGTTATGTCATTGAGATTCACTTTATACATAGTTATTCATCCTTATAAATGATGATTTCTCAAATATTATTTCATGTCAGGTGAATAAAGGAGTTAATCATGGTTCCAAGTAATGTAAATGTGCTCCCAAAATTACTTATTTATTCTCTAATGATGAAAACTTACTATTATCTAGTGTTTTGTGGAAGGAATGCTGGTAAATTTTTAATATAATACACAATTTTGAAATTGATTCTGTTTGTAGAGTTAATTTTCACAAATATGAGGTATCCTTTAGTGGGGGTTATGAGAGAAAGAAACTGAAAAATTTGGGATATTTCAAAGTATTCTCTTATTGAAAATAAAAATAAATATTTTATCCTCAAAACAACTATACTAATATCAAAGAAGGTAATTGTGTTCTTGCATTATTAATAGAATTGATAAGAAGTTACATGGGTGTGCTAGAAAAAATATCTATAAAGACAGGAAGGATACTTTGATTAAATTTTTATGGATTTAATTCATAAGTATGTCATATAATAATAAAATTTTATGATTTTATGGGGGATCAACTTCATTCATTCTAAGATAATTTTTGGTGGGGATGGTCAGAGGTTCATAATAAAGTCCACATATGCAACTCGGATAAATTATGCGTTAACAAGGTTTTCAGCATACTAGATTTTAGATATATGGGGTATTTTAATGTTATGATTATTGTTAAAAAAAATTAGTGATTCCAATATCATAAATATTATATTTGATTTGAAATTATTAAATAAAAATAATTTCCAAAAACATAATTTCTAAATGAAAGAATGTGTTTTAGACCTAGTTGCTTCTAGAGGAAAATCTGTAGATTAAGGAATTTTATGGTGAATGGAATATTTTGGAGAGTTATAGATAGTTATACAAAAAATATTTAGAAAAATATATAGTTTTTTATGGTGAATATAGGTTTGTAACTTCATCTCCTCCATTGGGAATGAAAAATGAACATGTGAGGGATATTATAAATGATGACATAAAAGATTGGTGTTTCCAAAAGATATTAACTTGGTTTAATGAAAGATATATGAATGTTATCCTATTTATCCTAATTTTCCATTAAATTTGGAATTTATATGTTTTGGTCTATCTCTATAAATGGTCAGTATATTGTTCACATGGGATATTAATTATCTATAAATGCTAATAATTTATATGAAAAACTGATTTGAAATATTATTTAAAAAAACAATATTTCACATTTTTTTAGTAATTTTTTATATAGAATATAAAACAAAATACTAAATATAGGTGAGAGTCATAATTTATAATATAAATAATCTGAATATTTTAACTCATGGTGTTTGATGGTGATGGAAACTATATATTATACAATATTTTGGCGTAATAATGTGAAAAATATATGGAAAAATTTAAATTCACTTCTATAGTTGGTGGATAATTTGATTATTTATATGAAAACTATATTTACAATTTGGGTTTCATTGTATATCTGAAGTTGATTCAAGAATCATGTAAGTACCAAGTATTCGTATACATAGATATTATATCTTTTTAGATAAATATTAATTACATTATTCATACACACACTTGAGTATCATAAAGGTATAGTGGCATCAGAAACTTAGAAATATAAACAACTGGTTCATATGAGTTCTTAATCATCTCCCACTTAGTTCCACACAACTACCACCCTTCTTAGACATATCATATGTGATACCTATCATCATAACTTGGGGAAAAGAAACATTATAAAGGGTGATCTTAGATGCCCAGTAAGGGTAAACAAGGGAAATATGTAAACATAAAAGGATCATAAGGGTACGGTAATATTAGAATAACAGTTGAAAACCATACCCTTCATATAAATTATCATAATATTGAGTCATGGAATGAATATTAGTAGATCATTAGACGTGAATCACAAGGGAATCAAATAACATGATCCATATGAGCATAACATTGGCATAATACATGGAATTGTTTCATACACATAAACATAGAATATCATTTCCTTATTAGTCAAGGATCATTTCCAAAACTCTCATAGTGGAATAGTTTCACTCCTCAAACCATCATAGTAGTCAAGGTCTATTCTAAAGACAATCATTATGGGAAAATTCCCTTAATGGAATGGGTTCACTACCCATTCTAGTCCTATTTATCTCATGATATTTCAATCATCATCCAATGCATTAGAGTGAGATATAGATCCTACCCATAGAATAGTGAAAATAATAGATAAATATTCCACAAGAACATAACACGTTCAACATATCAAAAATCATGAAAAGAATCTGGTTTCACAAACATTTCTTCATATTATAACCTTTATAAAAAAATAGGTTCCATAATCATTTCATCATTTCATCATAGCAAAACAAATTTAAAAATAAGAAAGTTTAGTAACAGTTTCATAATGGAATAACCCATGGAAGATAATTAGGTTTCATAAAAATATTTTCATTATAAACATAAACAATTCTGAGACATAATAAGAATTGTATCCTTGGATCATATCCCCATAAAAGAATAAGGGACATCAAATGATGATATCTTAGATGGAAAATGATTTTGAAAGATCGCTCAGAACATTTATTGAGTAAAATAACCTTCCATTGAAAATCACTTTTTATAACTAAAACTTCATAAAAAAATTTAAAATTCAATTCTTTTAAAATAAACTTTGAAAACTTATACAAGAAGATTTAAAAATAATCTAAAAAATTTCTTAAGGAAAACATTTTTTCCACATTGAAAAAAAAATCTTTTTAAAACATAAAACATTTTCAAAATCCTTTTCTTTGAAAATAACCTTTGAAACTTATGAGGAAGTCTTAAAAAATTGATTGTTCATGATGAAAAAAACAATCATTTTTTACATGTTAAAACAAAGATTCCTTTCATATTTTTGGTAAAATTCAAATAGGTATTATTTTTTAAATGACATGAATATTAATTTTAAAAAAAATGTATAAAAAATAATAAAAATGGTAAAATTATTTAATAAATACATTGGGTAAGGTCAAAATATTTTTTAAAACATTTTTAGAAAGCATGGATATGGAATAAAAGTGTTTTCGAACTAAGAGATAAATAAATACAATTTTATTTAAAAAATTATTCTTTTGAAATTTAGAGTGTATAATTGACAGAAAAATGAAAGAAAAATATTTATTATAATTAAATAACCATAGGAGAATAAAATTCACGAGTTTCTTAAGATATGATCACAATATTTTATCATCAAAAGCATAAACATAAACAATACTGATGAACTATGAGATTGTAACATAAAAAACTAACCACTTTGGTAACTTTTAATTATAAGATCTGTGAAAGAAAAATATTAAATTAAACTTATAATATCGTGAGAATAAAAAACTTCAAGATATTACATGTCAAATTATGCATATATACACCACATAAAATAAGATAGGTATATAACATAACATATATATGTCTCAATAAACACAAATTGAGACAAAAATAATTTCCAAATTAGTAACTTTAAAATAGTAAACCCAATGAAAATAAGACCCTGAAATGGATATATAAATCAAAATAATTTTCAGGATAAGCATCATAAAATATTTTCCTGGTTAGTATTTACACCACATAAAAGAAACACGTGGTAAAATTGGTATTTATCCCACAGAAAATAAAAGTGAGAAGGAAATCCATTATCTTACGTCTCGACTTCCATCGTACATGTTAAAACGTAAAATATAATAAATTTAAGTTTATTATATATATAATACAACACCGTAATTATATATATCATACCATATATGATTTCTTTATGACCTTTTATTATTAATTTTTTAACAATTCAATGTTAAACTCCTGTTTCTGGTAAAAACTACTTTGTTTTCAAGTATGTTTTGATTTGGTATTATTGGTCCTCTTTCTTTGATCATGGTTCCATAACATTAATAATGTTACACAAAATATAAATAACATTTATATTTAGTTTATATGTATTTACAGTAATTTATAAAAGTTGGAGATAGAAAGTGAAATACATAGTTCATGGAGACGGTAGGTCGTACGTACGCATGAACATTGTTTCCATTTTCTTGACATACTGAAAGAAATAGAGGTAAATAATATATTAAATTTCCATTAAAAAAATTTGTTCCTATATATCACATTTTTTAAACTTTACCTTATTATATTTCATGTAAAGCATATGTGAGGAATGAATCACATCACTTTACAAGGCGGTAGTCTGTCGTACTCATGAACAACATTATCATACCTCCCACAAAATAGAAAGTAAGAAGGTATATGTGATATCTTAATTCAAAAGGTATAATTATTTTATAAATATCATATATATTTATTTCATCTATTTTTATTAACATCTATGTAAAATAGAAATGGAAAAACAAATCAAATCGGTTCATGAGGCGGTAGCCTGTCTTACAATCAAGGGGTGTTGTTTTTTTAAAAATAGTTGAAAGTTAAAAAGTTAGATGTGGTATTATAATTACATTCATATAATAATATCATAAATATTATATATAACCATTAAATGCATCATTATATCCAGTCCTAAGAGGAGGTGCTGGAAAATGAATAACATCGGTTTGTGAGGCGGTAGTTCATCGTACACATGAATGGTTATTTTTGTATCCCCTTTAATGGAAGATGATATAAAAATATGTTATTAAATTAACATAATAAAATATTAGTATATGGGAGATATTTTTGTATTTATATCAGTATAATTGAAGGATATATTAAGGGTTGATAAGAATAAGTAAAACAAAAATGCATTATTTAAAACATTACCTCATCTTTGGAAAACCTCTTTAGGTTTAATCTAAAGCCTTATTAGATTATATTTATGGCTTCAAAAAGGAATTTGGGATGTGGGGACGGAAATAAGGAATACATTTGGGTAGGGGTATGTGATATCCCAAAACTGGATTCCACTCAGAGGTGACCTGATCCCAGTTGGCCACATGGCCTTAAGCGCATATCCCCGAACACCAGAGGCTGACAAATAGAAGTCAGGGACTAGAGTGTGTCCATGCGAAGACTATTTTCTCACTACCATATTGTATCATAGTGGATAAATAAAATAATGGGTAGCTGGAAGAAGTAGTATAAGATAAAAAATGGTACAATATAGGAATATAGGAGTAATAAATCACTAAACAACTGGTAATCATATACAAAAACTGATGATGTTATGTCATGTATCTAATAAGATGGAAAACATGGATACAAAGAATAAAAAAATACATGTTATAGTATAAAAATGGAATCCAAAAACTTTAACCAGTATCCCAAACTCTATCTTGGTCATCTGTAACCAGGTCCATCGTAGATAAACAAGAAATCAAGTGTCTAAAGTGGTGTGATTCCCTTTGTCGATACCTGCATATATGTAGTCTTATTGGTTTTCAATAGCGGCCAAGATAAGTTGTGAGATAAATATCATAAGTCCACAACCAATAGAATCTATAACATTAAGTTCGTTTAATATAAAATTAAATAGCAAGCAAGTCATGCATATATAAAAGTGTAGTAAATTAATATAAATACCCAAGTACCCACTTTATCCCTCGGCTAGCATCTGAACATGTAACTAGTTCCCTTATTAATTAAGTTGAAATCTATAAAATTAAGTCATGTAACGTAAATACATCACTACATCCTAAAATGATAATGATATTAAAGGGATCCAAGACATAGGATGGAATCCTATAATGATAATAATATTAAGAGGCTCCAAGTTAATAACCTTGGTAACCTTAACCTCAAGGGTTTCCAACATAGTAGTAACTATAGACCATCTATAGGGGTAAGATTGTAATCCAAAGAGCATCGGAAAATTCATTCCACAATAGTGTAAATCTAATCGAGTCTAAGGAAATAATCCAATGTAAAATGGGATAAGTAGTGACTAGGGCCAATGGAGTATCTGAGGAACCTCATTTCCTTAAATTCCATGTTATATTCAAGGTATATATTCAAGGAATCCTAACATAATGAAATAGGGATCACGAGGTGTCATATCGGGCATCCACTCATCGATGAGGATTTGGTTCCAAGGGTTGTCTCACCCTTAGAAATTCTCATCCTTGAATCAGAATGGCATCCATGTGTTCTCAAGGCATTCCCTTGGGAATCCAAACTAGGCTCGAGTTTAACAACTATTATTATAATGTATAGGTACATATTCATTTGGAACCATATAAAAAATTTATTTAATTAATTTTTTCATATAATTACTGATGGAATTCAATAATTCATTTGGTAAAATTCATTTCCTTTCATTAGTGTGATAATTCTAAAAGTCATGAAAACATATAATTGATTCTATATAAGTCATATTCAATTAAGAATAGATTACCATTATTAGGGTCAAGACATGACACGCCCATACGATATCTTAGACTAACATGTCAAACCACTAAAATCTCATATATTGAAATCACCCTACATGGGGAGCTTGTTGTTGAGGTCAAAACTTCCAATGATGGATATAATATTTAATGAAAGTCTTAGAACTTGATTCTAACCACTATAAGCAAGAAAAAAAATTTAAAAATGTGATGCTCGATGAAATCGTCCCACACACATAGCAATTTATAAAACAAAAAAACTTGAGGGATCAGTTATAGACTACCTACCTCATACTCGTATGACTCTCCTTGTCCAGCATCAACCTCAAGTTTGGACTGTATTGGAAGTGATTTGAAGAATGGATCAATTTTTATAAACAAGGGTATATTATCTTGTATCTAAATAGTATCATAGATAGAAATAAAAGAAACAAATGACTAAATGGAATTGAGTACGTACAGATGTGGATCCAACAAGATGAACGGTGATCAAATTGGAGTTCGAACTTTGATTCAGGATCAAAATATATCAAAGCAGATAAAAGGTGATCAAATGAAGAGAATAGAGGATTTTTTCCATTGGAAATCCATGGAGAGAATAAATTAGTTTTTAACATTTATTTTAATGTAAATTTTGAAATTTCACCCAAAAATAGTCATTGCATGGTTTAGCTTCACAGTTTCTTGAACCATGCACCATCTACTGTAGGAGTGGTAATTTTCATGGTTTTTCACATGGTTAGAGAAACCATGAGGAAACCATAAAAAACACCTCTATAACATGTCTAAACTTCATGGCATGGTTTTTCACCCAAAATCACATGGTTTTTCTAATTGTGTGGAATGTAGGACTCCACTATCTAGACTCGCGTGATTAGAATGAATAATAAGGATTACCCCATTTAGTTTCTACTAACCATTCAATAGGAAATTTTTCCCAAAATGATAGGTTATGGGATCTGAACTGTACCTGAACACCATCAAGACACTTGTGAACTCATTAGGCATCTGTATTTGGTCAAAAACAAAGAATTATAATAAATTTTAAAGGATCCATACCTAATTCAAAATTAGGGTTGTTATGGTCTTCCCCCCTTAAAGGAACTCATCCCTGAGTTCACCTTCCAAGGGAATTTAAATATTGTCCGATAAAAAATCAATCCATTGGTCACGTATGTTGGACTCCCACTCCCAAATATCAACTTGTAAATAGTCGTGCTTCCATAGCACCCGTAATAGAAGGACATACCTGCCTCGAAGAGTCTTCATCATCTAGTCGATGATGCATATAGGATACTCCTAAAATGAAGAATCGATATCTAAATCAACCACCTAAGGATAAAAAGTATGAGACTGGTCGGTATGATAATGGTGAAGATATGAAATATTTAAGATGCCATGCATGGCATGGTACCTATGAGGTAAGAGAAATAGATAGTATACCAACCCGAATCTCTCTAAAATCTCAAATTTTCCTAAATAACAAGTTGAAAACTTCCCTTAACTGTGGATTATCCTATTCCCTAGCTTGTGTGATGCCCATATGAAAACATGATACACGACCTCGAGCACTAAAGGTATTTTTTGGTGATCAGTATAATATTTCAATCTAGACTGATCAGTAGACATACGCTTCCTGGTCATCTGAGTCTACTTAAAAGTCTCCTATATGAGATAAGGAACTTGTAGGGATACCTCTCCTACCTTTTTCTAGAATATGGTTCAATGGAACGGCCTACCATATAAGGACTCAAAAGGATCTATCTTAATTTTCTCTTGAAAATATTATTGTAGGAGAAATCTATGAAAGAGATATGCTTCTCCCAAGAACTGATGAAATCAGGGATTAATTATTAGAGAATCTACTCTAACTCATATATCATTCATTCTGAATGACCATTGGTCTGAGGGTGAAAAGTTGTGCTTAGTAACACTTGTGTACCCATATCCTTCTTTATCCCCTGCCAGAACTCTGATGTGAAATGAATTTCCCTATCTGAATCGATAGTATGAGGGACCCCATGTAGTTGGATGATCTCACTGACATATAATATTTCTATATCATCAACTAATAAGGTCTCTTGAATATGAATAAACTAGTATACTTTCATCAGTTTATCAAGGACAACCCATAAAACATCACTACTTCTTTTTGAACTCGGTAACCCAAATACAAAGTCCATTGAAGCATTTTACCATTTCTATTTTAGAATTGTAAGCGGCTATAGAAAGTTTGAAGGTCTTTGGTGCTTTGACTTAACCTGCTGAAAATTAGAACACCTAGTGATAAAGTCGATCATATGACATTTCAACCTTGGCCACCAATTCCAGTGTCACATATCTTGATACATTTTGGAGATTCCTGGATTTACTACCCACTAAGAAGTGTGGGACACTCTCATATTTCCCTCTCTCGTAACTGTATGCACCCAGACACGTCCATGTACATGTATAATTTCATCCCTTTCCATAAACCAATATAGGTTGGGTCAGCTCCTAAAATATTCTCATGGAGAATCAATCATTCAGGATCTAAAATTTAAATCTCTTTACTTTTGTGAGAATATGATGAGAGAGTTTCAAGCTTCCATATGGGTGATACATCCTTGTTTGAAAAAGATTTATCATTATCTCCATAGATAGTACTGGTGTCCAAGGATGAAAAATGAGATAGTGGTATTTGTAGAGTGATGTTTCACCTATCAATAGGTGAAGGCAGAGTAAAAGAGGCCTTTTGGTTTGTTGCAGCCTCTTCCCATTTCGGAGTGGAAGTGGGATGATATCACTATAGATTTTGTGATAGGATTATCGAAGACAATTCAGAAAAATGATGTTGTGTGGGTGATTTTGGATATATTAATGAAGGTATCCCACTTTTTTCCTATTAGGGAGACCTTAAAAGTTGATATTTTGTGTAGTATTTAATTGTGTGAGATAGTTCAATTACATAGTGTTCTGAGGTGCAATGTTTTTTATCGACGTTCTCATTTCGCATATCATTTTTGGAAGGATATTTATTTGGACTTAGGATCACATGTTCCTCTAAGTACAACCTACCACCCTTAGATAGATGGTTAATCTGAGTGGACCAGTCAGATTTTGAAATATTTGTTACTAGTCAGTGTTTTGGATTTTGGAGGTTTACGGGAGCATCATTTGGCACTCATGGAATTTTACTATAATAACATCTTCCAAGAATTGATCCAAATGGATACTTTTGAGGCCTTATATGAAAGTTATTTATGTTATCCTCTTTATTATTTGGAGGTAGGAGAGTTAGAACTTGTTAGACCCAGTATCATGCAAGAGATTTCTGAGTAGGTTCAGTTGATCAGAAAGTGGTTAGTGACTATGCATTGCTGACTGAAATAATACACTGACCAACAAAGAAGACCTCTAGAGTATGAGGTTGGTCATTGAGATTTTCTTCAGGTTTCACCTAGACTGGGTAAACTTCATATTAGAATATAAGTGAAGCTTTCACCTTGGTTTTCCATGCCTTCAGAGATTGTGGAAAGCGTTGGTCCAGTGGCATAACATTTTTCCCTTCTACATTGCTATAGTTTCATGCAGAATGTGTGTAACATCCCAGGTAAATGAAGAATAATATATTTTCATATTCATTAATTTTTTTGAATTAAATATTAATTTTACTTTAAAAGGGTTTCTGTGTTCGATAGCGTACCAGATACGCAACAACGAGTTTCTTTGGAATCTTACGTTGCACACTAATAATATAATATTATTATTTTAAATGGTAGTTAACTCCTAGTCGTTGTATTGGCGGGAATGAACGAAACTAACTAGAATATGATTATACATGATAGTTAAATGTTTTTACATTTATCCAATAAAAATTTAGAGGCTTAAAATGTGAATGAATATAATTTTAAGCATAATTTTCATTAAAAGGCTGATTTATCGCCTTTTAATAGAGAACCCTTTTTAAATATAGTTTTGGTCACTTTAATACATTCTATATGACCAAATAAAATCCTTCTTTAGAATGGGGAAATCAAAATTTAGTTTGTGTAAATTTTTGGAATTTTTCCGATAAAGTTCATTTTTTAATGAATAGTGAACAATATTGTAATTTAATTCAAAAGTGCCTTTTAATCTAATTTATTTATATGGTTATATTATCTTTTTAATTGGTTTTAAAGTGAAATTAAAATATATTTTTACCATTTAATCCAATGTTGGTCATTGGAATTAATTTCACTTTGAAATTGGACATAACTAGGTATCAATCTTTTGATAGTTATTGTTTCTTAAAAACACGCTATTTGTTTTGATAACGGGAATTAATTTTAAAATTAATTAATTCCACTTCTATGTTTTGAATTTTAAAAAATAGACATAATTTTTAAATTCATAATATAAAAAATAGCTTACACTGAATTTTTGGTATTTTTCTAAAAAACATCAATTTTTCCTGAATAGTGAAACCACTTAGTGGTAGTTAAAAAAACTGACTTTTTCATTTAAATGAAATTTTACCACATCTGTGAATTTAATTTCGAAATTCTGACATACATGTTCGTTATCAATAAGTAAAATGTGGTTCAATAAGATGAAAATAATTTTTGATGAATAGTAACTTTTGACTTTTATTTACCGCAGTTAAAGGTAAATAAGGTAATTCAAGGTAAAAAGAATATTATAATAATTCAATATTACCTTAACACTTGTCCAAACTTTATTGGTTGAGTCCTTAACGACCATGGGCATCTTTGGGTCGATTTTGGGACCCCATTGAGCCACTTGGGAGTGAAAATGACAATTTAGATTAATTAATTTAATGTGAAGACAAAATTGACATTAACAAAAATCTTTTAGTAATTAATTTTTATATCGTGTTATCTAATTCCTATTTTAGACTATAAATATTCTTTGGAAATCTAAAAAATATTTCCTACATTATGGTATTTGTTTTATAATTTTTAGACATCAAATAAATTAACTTATTTTTTACACAATAATGATGGAGTATTTACCTCATTAATAAATGATTTAAATAAATAAGATTTTAATGATTAAATTATTATCCAAAAAATGTCCAATTCTGATTGGATGATTTTATTTAGAATATTATTCATCTTATCTTCGACCTTAATTATTTTTGGACCATTATAAACCGAATATCATTATATTATAAAATAATATTTTCACACTTTCCTAAAGAACCCCTCCTCTCCCTTATAAAAGGATACCACTTATAACTAATTCCTCACACCTCTAAAGCCTTTTGGTTCATCCAAACTCTACCCAATTACACTCCCTACATCCCTCTCCTCCTCATAGAAGCCTTACCTTAGGCAGAAGGCACTTCAAAAAGTCCTTTGGTTCAAACTAAAGGGAGTTACCCAAATTAAAGGAAACTGTTTCTCTTAAATTGTTTTCTTTTATTTTACTTCTCCAACCCCTAAAATATATTTATTTCCATTATTTTGTAACAACACCAGAATAATAAATATAATATGATGTTATTATGAGAAATATTATAACTACACTTATACACAACTCCATCTAATGGATGAAGAACATCATGTTTCTGTGGATGGAAAACTAACGCCCCACAAAACGATGATTGTTCAATTACATCTTACGGCCTCTCATGGTGGCCATTATGATGGCACTATATTTATATATCGTATATATTATGTTTATGTTTTCTTTATGCTTCTATATTTTCCATTTATAGCATGCCTTTTTGGTTTCCGTAGTTGGTAAATACGATAATCTCATTTGAGGAAGTGCGGACTACCGCCCCCTCAAAGTGATGTGACTCGTTAATGACTTATGTGGGATGTATAAAGGATAGAGTTAATGATATTATATATGATATTATAATTTAATTACAATATAACTATGTATCATTATGTTTAAATTCCATTAAAATAATAAATAGGAATGAAAGTAGCGTTCATGCGTACGTATGGCTTACCGTCACCATGAACGGTGCATTTCATTTCTTACCTCTAAATGTTATGTACTATTATAAATACGTGTATATACTGGATATATATGATATATATCATATCTAAATAATTAATATCTTTCTGGATATAATTTATTATTGACCACATGGACAACTTGTAATATAAGGTGTTCATTCTTGACTCAAGTACCAAATATAGACAAAATGAACATTATTAACATAAATGATTACATAATGTTTATAAAATGGTAATAAGTGATATAAATGGAACAATAAACTTGAAAAAGGTTCTTAAGAAAGTAGAAATTAACTTTTTATTATTATTCAAGAGATTAAAGAACAATAGAGTCAAGTCGGACACGAGGTAAGGGACTTCGTCTCAATCTACTTTCATTGAGGCATATTTTGTTTTAATAAACGACTTTATTTTATACGCTGTATAAACACCCTTGACTTTTCAAAGGGAATATTTTTCTATGAAGTGTTTTACTAAATGAAAAAAAAAGGAATGTTTCTTTTAAAGTAAGCGGTGACAACGACCTTTCTGCCACCGTGAGTATTATTTGATCTTTGGCTTCCTTAACAAGCCATAATGTTTTTTAAAGAAAATAAATACCTTACTCTTTTATGTATTTTGGTATTGAAAATGGTTTTGATAATGGATTTGTTATGTAAATATATTTAAGTGATATATTGTTATTGAAATGTGGAAATGTTTTCTTTCCTTTATATTTGTTTTATGTCTTATTATTTTATAATGGTACTTGGACATTTGGCGGGTGGTTACGTGATAAACCAAATGATGGGTGGTGTCGTGAATACCAGGATGGGTGGTTACGTTATAACCACCAATGCATTTGGTATGGAAGTCGGCCGTATGGCTATTCCATTTAGTGATATGTGTGGAAGTCAACCATATGGTTATTCCATTTTAGTATGTTTATGTCCCAAGTTACCTTGATATGTTATGCGTTCTTTATATGTGTTTTATGGTAGTATTTTGGTTACAAAAGGGTAAGTTGTGATCTTTTATTCAGTGAAGAGTATTTACTTCTCCAAAAAAGGAGAAAATTATTAATTATGTTAAATTATTTATGGTTTACTCATTGTTTTGAAAAACTAACAGTTTTACTTCTTTGTGTATCCCTTACTGAGCTTTTTATACTCATCCCAAGTTTTTGAAATGTTTTTCACAGGATATAATGTGGAATAGGTTCTAGTATGGGATCAAGGAAAAGTCATGTTGTCTTAAACATGGAACTAGACATGACTCTTTTTTTCAACTGTTCATGTTTTGAAAAAAAAATGGAAACTCTGTAGAAGTGTATACTTTGAAATCTTTTGATATGTAAAATTTATGTCCTAATTCTATAAAACACTAAACCTAAAAAGATCTTCAATATGAATTATTCATTTAATTCAATATTATGTAATGTAAAAGGCTGGGTCCTTATAGTTGGTATCAGAGGTCTGTTTAGACAACTTTAGGAGTTAGGGTATTGTTAAATTAATATCCATAAAGTAATTTATGTTAATATTGAAATCATATAACATTTACAGATTACCATGTTGCTTTACCTATGATCTTTCTTTGTTGAGAATGATTTTTCGCAGAGGAAATAGGGCAGCTATGTTGGGATGACATCAGGAGGAAGACAACCTTCCAAATCAACAACATGAGATGGTCGGAATTGGAATTGAACTATTTGTTGCAGTACTGGATCAGTTGATTTAGGTGATATATGGTGGTTGTGTTTATTGATGATATTTTGCTTTATTCTAAAAGTAAATATAAGCATGAAAGTCATTTAAGGGTTGTCTTGTAAACCTTAAAATAAAAGAAACTATTTGTGAAAATTCAGCAAGTGTGAGATTTGGTTACAACAAATTTCTTTCATTACTCACATTGTTGCAAAAAATGGCATAACTATTGATCCTTCTAAAATGCAAGTAGTTAAATAATGGCCAAGACCCACAAATATAACTGAGATTCATAGTTTTCTTGGTTTGTCAGGTTATTATCGGAGGTTTGTTGAAAAGTTTTCACGGTTATCTATTCCAATGACTAAGTTAACTCGAAAAGGTGTTAAGTTAATCTGGACAAAAGAATGTGATGATTGTTTTTAGGAATTGAAAAGAAGATTGGTGAATGCCCAAATTTTGGCATTGCCTTCCAAAAATGGTGAGTTTGTTATCTACTGTGATTCTTCATTGAAAGGACTGGGTTGTGTCCTAATGAAAAATGATCAGGTAATTTCTTATACTTTACTTCAGTTGAAACCTCATGAGTTAAATTACTCTACACATGATTTGGAATTAGCTGCTGTTGTTTTTTCTTCAAAAATTTAGAGGCATCATTTTTATGGAGTGAAGTGTGAAATATATACTGATCACAAAAGTTTGAAGTATATATTCACTGAGAAAGAATTGAACATGTGACAGAGGAGATGTTTGGAATTAATCAAAGATTATGATTTCACGATCCTTTATCATCTGGGAAAAGAAAATAAAGTGGATGATGCTTTGAGTCGAAAAAAGTAATAATTTATTAACCATGTTATGTTTGGAACATGATCCTTTGGTTTTTGACTTGATGAAATTTGGAATAGAAGTTGTTGGTGCAGGAAATTTTTTAATTTTGTTTCAGGTGTCAGTGAGATCATCTCTATCAGATAGAATAACGAAAGCGTAGAATGAAGACAGTGAGTTGCAGAAAAAGGTAGAGTTGGTTCATAAGGGTAAGTTGCTTAAATTTAACATTGATAATGATTGTGTTTTGAGATTTGGAAAGATATTATGTGTGCCCTATGATTCACAGTTGAAGAATGAGTTGTTATGTGAAGCTCATAGTTCTCTGTTTTCAGTTCATCCTTGCAGTACTAAGATTTACAGAGATCTTCGGGAGTATTACTGGTGGGATGGAATAAAAATAGATATTGCTGATTTTGCTATGAAGTGTTTGACTTATCAGTAGGTTAAAGTAGAGCGACAGTTACTGAAAGGAATGTTTCATCCTTTACTGGTTCCAGAGTGGAAATGGGAAAATATATCCATGGACTTCTTTGTGGGGTTACCAAAGACATCTCGAGATAATAATGCAATCTTGGTTATAGTTGATCGATTGACTGAATCTGGTCATTTCCTTTCTATAAGAGATTCTTTGTGTTTAGATCAACTTGCTCGGTTGTATGTTAAAAATATAGTCAGGTTGCATGGTGTTACCCTCTCCATTGTATCTGATCATGATCCCAAGTTCACTTCTAACTTTTGGAAAGGCCTTTAGAAGTCGTTGGGTACTGAATTAAATTTTAGTACAGCTTTTCATCCTCAATCAGATGGGCAATTAGAATGAACAATTTAGACATTGGAGGATATGTTACATGCTTTCTCAATGGATTACCAGGGAATTTGGGACCAACATCTTTCTTTGGTTGAATTTTCTTATAATAACAGCTTTCATTCCAGTATACAAATGGCTCCATTTGAGGCGTTATATAGAAAGATTTGTCGAACTCCATCTTTTTGGGATGAAGTAGGTGAATGGAAACTGATGGGACCAGAATTGGTAGAAGAGATGGTAGATAAAGTTCAGTTGATTCAGAAGCACATGAGAATAGCTTAGAGAAGACAGAAAAGTTATGCAGATAATCAGAGGAAGGATATTTCTTTTAAGGTAGGTCACCATGTCTTTCTCAAAGTTTCTCCATGGAAAAGTTTGATGTGTTTTGGTATGAAAGGGAAAGTTGATTCCAAGGTTAATTGGACCATATGAAATTATGGAGAAAGTCGGATTAGTGGCATACAGAGTAGATTTACCTCCAATTTTATCCCAGGTACACATTATTTCTCATGTTTCGATGTTGAGAAAGTATATGCTAGATCCATCTCATGTTTTGAGCTCAGAGGTAGTTCAGTTGGAATAGAATCTCTCTTATGAAGAACAACCAGTCTAGATTCTTAACCATAGAGAGCAAGTGTTGCGGAATAAGGTAATTCACCAAGTAAATGTTTTGTGGAAAAACCATATGGTTGAAGAGGCAATGTGGGAATCTGAAAATTTTATGAGGGATAAATACCCCCCAATTATTTTGATAAGTAAATAAAAATTGTGAGGACACAATTTCTAAAAGGGGGGAAGGATGTAACATCCCAAGTAAATGAAGAATAATATATTTTCATATTCATTAATATTTGTGAATTAAAAATTAATTTTACTTTAAAGGGGTTGCTATGTTTGATAGCGTACCTGATACGCAACAACGAGTTTCTTTGGAATCTTACATTGCACACTAATAATATAATATTATTATTTTAAATGGTAGTTAACTCCTAGCCATTGTATTGGCGAGAATGAACAAAACTAACTACAATATTATTATTAAATGTATTTACATTTATCCAATAAAAATTAGAGGCTTAAAATGTGAATGAATCTAATTTTAAGCATAATTTACACTAAAAGGCTGATTTATTGCCTTTTAATGGAGAACCCTTTCAAAATCTAGTTTTGGTCACTTTAATACATTCTATATGACCAAATAAAATCCTTCTTTATAATGGGGACATCAAAATTTCATTTGTGTAAATGTTTGGAATTTTTCAGATAAAGTTCATTTTTTTAATGAATAGTGAAAAATATTGTATTTTAATTCAAAAGTGCCTTTTAATCTAATTTATTTATATGGTTAGATTATCTTTTTAATTGGTTTTAAAGTGAAATTTAAATATATGTTTACCGTTTAATCCAATGTTGGTCATTAAAATTAATTTCACTTTGAAATTGGACATAAACAAGTACTAATCTTTTGATAGTAATTGTTTCTTAAAAACACGCTAATTTTTTTGATAACGGGAATTAATTTTAAAATTAATTAATGCCACTTCTATGTTTTGAATTTGGAAAAATAGACCTCATTTTTGAATTCAAAATTTCAAATATATCTTAGGATGAATTTTTGGTTTTTTTCTGAAAAACATCAATTTTTTATGAATAGTGAAACCACTTAGTGGTAGTTAAAAAAACTAACTTTTTCAACAATTAAGGACATAAATTTTATGGAAAACATTTGAAATTCATAGAATCTTTCATACATGAAAAACTGACTTTTTCATTTAAATGAAATTTTACCACTTCTGTAAATTGAATTTTGAAAATCCGACATACATGGTTGTTATCAAGAAGTAAAATGTGGTTCAATAAGATTAAAATAATTTTTGGTGAATAGTAACTTTTGACTTTTATTTACCGCGGTTAAAGGTAAATAAGGTAATTCAAGGTAAAAAGAATATTATAATAATTTAAAATTACCTAAAAACTTGTCCAAACCTTATTGGTTGAGTCATTAACTACCATGGGCATCTTTGGGTTGATTTGGGGACCCCATTTAGCCACTTGGGAGTGAAAATGACAATTTAGATTAATTAATTTATTTTGAAGACAAAATTCACATTAACAAAAATCTTGTTAGTAAAAAAAATTTATATGGTGTTATATAAGTCCAATTTTCGACTATAAATATTCTTTGGAAATCTAAAAATATTTCCTACATCATGGTATTTTTTTTATAATTTTTAGACATCAAATAAATTAAATTATTTATGACATGATAATGATGTAGTATTTACCTCATTAATAAATGATTTAAATAAATAAGATTATAATGATTAAATTATTATACAAAACATGTCCAATTCTAATTGGATGATTTTATTTCGAATATTAGTCATCTTATCTTCGACCTTAATTATTTTTGGACCATTAGAAACCGAATATCATTATATTATAAAATAATATTTTCACACTTTCCTAAAGAGACCCTCCACTCCCTTTTAAAAGGAGACCTCTTCTAACCAATTCCTCACACCGCTAAAGCCATTTGGCTCATCCAAACTCTACCCAATTACACTCCCTACATCCCTATACTCCTCTTGGAAGCCTTACCTTAGGCATAAGGCACTTCAAGAAGTCCTTTGGTTCAAACCAAAGGTAGTTACCCAAATTAAAGGTAACGGTATCTCTAAAATTGTTTTCTTTTATTTTACTTCTCCAACCCCTAAACTCTTTTTATTTCATTTCTTTTGTAATAAAACAATTATAATCAATATACTAGGATGTTTTTATGAGAAATATTAGAACTACACTTACACACAACTTCATCTAATGAATGAAGAAGATAATGTTTCTGTGGATGGAAAACTAACACCTCATGAAACGATGATTGTTCAATAACATCTTACCGCCTCTCATGGTGAACATTATGATGGATCTTCATTTATATATGATATATATTATGTTTATGTTTTCTTTATGCTTCTGTATTTTCCATTTATAGCATGACTTTGTGGTTTCCATAGTTGGTAAATACAATAATCTCATTTGAGGAAGTGCGGACTACCGCCTCTTCAAAGTTATGTGACTTGTTAATGCCTTATGTGGGATTGTATAAAGGATAGATTAAATGATATTATATAAGATATTATACTGTAATTATTATATAACTATGTATCATTATGTTTAAATTCCATTAAAATAATAAATAGAAATGAAATTAGCGTTCATTCGTACGTACAACTTACCGTCTCCATGAACGGTGCATTTCATTTCTTACCTCTAAATGTTATGTACTATTATAAATACATGTATATACTGGATATATATGATATATATTATATCTAAATAATTAATATCATTATGGATATAGTGGAATATTGACCACATGGATAACTTATAATATAAGTTGTTCATTTTTGACTCAAGTACCAAATATTGACAAAACGAACATTATTAACTTAAATGATTACATAATGTTTATAACATGGTAATAATCGATATAAAAGGAATAATAAACTTTAAAAAAGTTCTTAATAAAGTATAAATTAACTTTAGTTTATTATTCAGGATATTAAAGTACGATCGAGTCAAGTCGGACACGAGGTAAGGGACTTCGTCTCAATCTACTTTCATTGAGGCATATTTTGTTTTAATACACGACTTTATTTTATATGCTGTATAAACACTATTGAATTTTCAAAGGGAATATTTTTCTATGAAGTGTTTTACTAAATAAAAAAAAGTAATGTTTCTTTTAACGTAAGTGGTGACAACGACATTTCCACCACAGCAACTATTATTTGATCTTTGGATTCCTTAACAAGACATAATGTTTTTAAAAGAAAATAAATACCTTATACTCTTTTATGTATTTTGGTATTGAAAATGGTTTTGATAATGGATTTGTTATGTCAATATATTTAAGTGATATATTTTGACTGAAATGTGGAAATGTTTTCTTTCCTTTATATTTGTTTTATATTTTATGATTTTATAATGGTACTTGGACATTTGATGGGTGGTTATGTGATAAACCAAATGACAGGTTGTGCCGTGAATACCAAGATGGGTGGTTATGTTATAACCTCCAATGCATTGGGTATGGAAGCCGGCTGTATGGCTATTCCATTTAGTGATATGTGTGGAAGTCGACTGTATGGTTATTCCATTTAAGTATGTTTATGTCCCAAGTTACCATTATATGTTATGTGTTCTTTATATGGGTTTTATGGTAATATTTTGGTTATAAAAGGGTAAGTAATGATCTTTTATTCAGTGAAGAGTATTTACTTCTTCAAAAAAGGTGAAAAGTATAACTTATGTTAAATTATTCATGGTTTACTCATTTTTTTTGAAAAACTAATAGTTTTACTTCTTTTTGTATCCCTTACTGAGCTTTTTATGCTCATCCCAAGTTTTTAAAATGTTTTTAACAGGACATCATGTAGAATAGGTTCATGTATGGGATCAAGGAAAAGTCATGTTGTCTTAAACATGTAACTAGACATGACTCTTTTTTTCAAGTGTTCATGTTTTGAAAAAAATGGAAACTGTGTATAAGTGTCTACTCTGAAATCTTTTGATATGTAATAGTTATGTCCTAATTCTATAAAACTCTAAACCTGAAAAGATCCTCAATGTGAATTATTCAGTTAATTCAATAATATGTAATGTATAAGGTCGGGTCCTTATAGTTGGTATCAGAGGTCGGTTTAGACAACTTTAGGAGTTAGGGTATTGTTAAATTAATATCCATACAGTAATTTATGTTAATATTGAAATCATATTGCATTTACAGATTTCCATGTTTCTTCACCTATGATATTTCTTTTTTTTAGAATGGTTTTCCGTAGAGGAAATAGGGTATCTATGTTGGGACGCCATCAGGAGGAATACAACCTTCCAAATCAGCAACCTGAGATGGTCGGAATCGGAATTGAACTGTTTGTTGCAATAATGGATCAGTTGATTCAGGTGATATATAGTGGTTGTGTTTATTGATGATATTTTGGTTTATTCTAAAAGTAAAGAGGGGCACGAAAGTCATTTAAGGGTTTTCTTGCAAACCTTAAAATAAAAAAAAACTATTTGGGAAATTCAGCAAGTGGGATTTTTGGTTATAACAAATTTATTTCATTAGTCACATTGTTTCAAAAAATGGCATAACTTTGGATCTTTCTAAAACAAAAGTTGTTGAAGAATGGCCAAGACCCACAAATATAACCGAGATTCATAGTTTTCTTGGTTTGGCAGGTTATTACCGGAGGTTTGTTGAAAATTTTGCACGGTTATCAAGTCCAATGACTAAGTTAACTCGAAAAGGTGTTAAGTTAATCTAGACAAAAGAATGTGATGATTGTTTTCAAGAATGGAAAAGAAGATTGGTGAATGCTCCAGTTCTGGAATTGCCTTCCAAAAATGGTGAGTTTGTTATCTATAGTGATTCTTCGTTGAAATTATTGGGTTGTGTCCTAATTCAAAATGATCAGGTAATTTCTTATTCCTTGCGTTATTAGAAACCTCATGAGTTAAATTACCCTACACATTATTTGGAATTAGCTGATGTTGTTTTTGCTTTAAAAATTTGGAGGCATCATTTGTATAGAGTGAAGTGTGAAATATATACTAATCAAAAAAGTTTGAAGTATATATTCACTCAAAAATAATTGAACATGAGATAGAGGAGATGGTTGGAATTAATCAAAGATTATAATTGCACGATCCTTTATCATCTTGGAAAATCAAATAAAGTGGTTGATGATTTGAGTCGAAAAAGTAATACTTTATTAACCATGTTACGTTTGGAACAAGATCCTTTGGTTTTTGATTTGATAAAAATTGGCATAGAAGTTGTTGGTACAAAAAATTATTCAATTTTGTTTCAGGTGTCAGTGAAATCATATCTTTCAGATAGAATAAAGAAAGCGCGGAAGGAAGATAGTGATTTGAAGAAAAAGGTAGATTTGGTTCAGAAGGGTAAGTTTCTTGAATTTAACATTGATAATGATTGTATTTTGAGATTTGGAAAGAGATTATGTTTTCCATGTGATTCCTAGTTGAAGAATGAGTTTTTATGTAAAGCTCATAATTCTCTGTTTTCTATTCATCCTGGTAGTACTAAGATGTAAAAAGATCTTCAGGAGTATTACTAGTGGGATGGAATGAAAAGAGATATTGCCGATTTTACAGTGAAGTGTTTGACATGTCAGTAGGTTAAAGCAGAGATACTATTACTGAAAAGAATGCTTCAGCCTTTACCAATTCCATAGTGGAAATGGAAAAATATATTCATGGACTTCGTTGTGGGGTTACCAAATACATCTCGAGGTAATAATGCAATCTGGAGTATAGTTTCTCGATTGACTAAATCTGATCATTTCCTTCCTATTAGAGATACTTTCTCTTTATATGAACTTGCTCAGTTGTATGTTAAAGAGATATTCAGGTAGCATGGTTTTCCCCTCTCCATTGTATCTGATCGTGATCCTAGGTTCACTTCTAACTTTTTGAAAAGCCTTTAGAAGTCGTAGGGTACTGAATTAAATTTTAATACAGCTTTTCATCCTCAATCAGATGGGCAATCAGTACGAAGAATTTAGATATTCGAGGATATGTTACGTGATTGCTCGATGGATTACCAGGGAAGTTGGCACCAACATCTTTCTTTGGTTGAATTTTCTTATAATTACAGCTTCCATTCCAGTATAAAAATGGCTCCATTTGAGGCATTATATGGAAAGCGTTGTCGAACTCTCGCTTTTTGGGATGAACAAGGTGAAAGGAAACTGATGGGACTAGAATTGGAAGAAGAGATGGCAGAGAAAGTTCAGTTGATTCAGAAGCACATGAGAATAGCTCAGATAAGACATAAAATTTATTCAGATAATCGGAGTAAGGATCTTTCTTTTGAGGTAGGTGATCATGTCTTTCTCAAAGTTTCTCCATGGAAAAGTGTGATGTGTTTTGGTATAAAGGGAATGTTTAGTCCGAGGTTCATTGGACCTTATGAAATTCTGGAGAAAGTTGGATCCGTAGCATATAGAGTAGCTTTACCTCCAATTTTATCTCAGGTACACAATGTTTTTCATGTTTTGATGTTGAGAAAGTATATTCCAGATCTATCTCATGTTTTGAACCCAGAGGTAGTTCAGTTGGAAGAGAATCTCTCTTATGAAGAACAACCATTCCAGATTCTTGACCATAGAGATAAAGTGTTGCGAAATAAGGTAATTCACCAGGTAAAGGTTTTGTGGAAAAACCATATGGTTGAAGAGGCAATGTGGGAATCTGAAAATGCTATGAGGGATAAATACCCCCACTTATTTTGATAAGTGAACAAAAATTGTGAGAACGCAATTTCCAAAAGGGGGAAGGATGTAACATCCCATGTAAATGAAGAATAAGATATTTTCTTATTCATTAATATTTTTTAATTAAATATTAATTTTACTTTAAAGGGGTTGCTATGTTTGATAGCGTACCCGATACGTAACAATGAGTTTCTTTGGAATCTTACATTGCACACTAATAATATGATATTATTATTTTTAATGGTAGTTAACTCCTAGTCGTTGTATTGGAGGGAATGAACAAAACTAACTACAATATGATTATTCATGAGTTAAATGTATTTACATTTATCCAATAAAAAATTAGAGGCTTAAAATGTGAATGAATTTAATTTTAAGCATAATTTACATTAAAAGGCCGATTTATCGCCTTTTAATGGTGAACCCTTTTAAAATCTAGTGTTGGTCACTATAATACATTTTATATGACCAAATAAAATCTTTCTCTAGAATTGAGACATCAAAATTTACTTTGTGTACATTTTTGGAATTTTTCCGATAAAGTTCATTTTTTAATGAATAGTGAAAAATATTGTATTTTAATTCAAAAGTTCCTTTTAATAAAATTTATTTATATGGTTATATTATATTTTTAATTGGTCTTAAGGTTAAATTAAAATATATTTTTACCATTTAATCCAATGTTGGTCATTGGATTTAATTTTACTTTGAAATTGGACATAAACAAGTACCAATCTTTTGAGAGTTATTGTTTCTTAAAAACACGCTATTTGTTTTGATAAGGGGAATTAATTTTAAAATTAATTAATTCCACTTATATGTTTTGAATTTTTAAAAATATACATCATTTTTGAATTTGGAATATCAAAAATAGCTTAGGTTTAATTTTTGGTATCTTTCTGAAAAACTTCAATTTTTGATGAATAGTGAAACCACTTAGTAGTAGTTAAAAAAACAGACTTTTTCATTTAAATGAAATTTTACCACTTATATAAACTGAATTTTGAAAATATGACATACATGGTTTTTATCAAGAAGTAAAATGTGCTTCAGTAAGATGAAAATAATTTTTTGTGAATAGTAACTTTTGACTTTTATTTACCGCGGTTAAACGTAAATAAGGTAATTCAAGGTAAAAAGAATATTATAATAAATAAAAATTACCTTAAAACTTATCCAAACATTATTGTCTGAGTCATTAACGAAAATGGGCATCTTTGGGTCGATTTTGGGACCCCATTGAGCCACTTGAGAGTGAAAACAACAATTTAGATTAATTAATTTAATGTGAAGACAAAATTGACATTAACAAAAATATTTTAGTAATTAATTTTTATATGGTGTTATATAAGTCCTATTTAGAATATAAATATTCTTTGAAAATATAAAAATATTTCCTACACCATGGCATTTTTTATAATTTTTAGACATCAAATAAATTAAATTATTTATGACACAATAATGATGCAGTATTTACCTCATTAATAAATGATTTAAATAAATAAGATTATAATGATTAAATTATTATCCAAAACATTTTCAATTATGATTGGATGATTTTATTTCGAATATGAGTCATCTTATCTTCAATCTTAACGATTTTTGGACCATCAGAAACCGAATATCATTATATTATAAAATAATATTTTCACACTTTCCTAAAGATCCCCTCCTCTCCCTTATAAAAGAAGACCACTTCTAACCAATTCCTCACACTTCTCAAGCCATTTTTCTCGTCCAAATTCTACCCAATTAAACTCACTACATCGCTCTCCTCCTCTTAGAAGTTGTACCTTAGGCATAAGGAACTTCAATAAGTCCTTTGTTTCAAACCAAAGGGAGTTACCCAAATTAAAGGTAATGGTTTCTCTTAAATTGTTTTATTTTATTTTACTTTTGAAACCCCTAAACTCTTTTTATTTCCTTTATTTTGTAACAACAACAGTATCCTCAATATACTAGTATGTTTTTATGAGAAATATTCGAACTAAACTTACACACAACATCATCTAATGGATAAGAACATAATGTTTCTCTAGATGGAAAACTAACGCCTCATTAAAAACGATGATTGTTCAATAACATCTTACCGCCTCTCATGGTGGTCATTATGATGACACTGTATTTATATATGACATATATTATGTTTATTTTTTCTTTATTCTTATGTATTTCCCATTTATATCACGCCTTTGGGGTTTCCATAGTGGGTAAATATGATAATCTCATTTGAGGAAGTGCGGACTACAGCCCCCTCAAAGTGATGTGACTCGTTAATGACTTATGTGGTATGTATAAAGGATAGAGTTAATGATATTATATAATATATTATACTGTAATTATAATATACCTATGTATCATTATGTTTAGATTCCATTAAAATAATAAATAGAAATGAAAGTAGCGTTCATGTGTACGTACAGCTTACCGTCTCCATGAACGGTGCATTTCATTTCTTACCTCTAAATGTTATGTACTATTATAAATACATGTATATACTGGATATATATGATATATATGATATCTAAATAATTAATATCATTCTAAATATAATGGAATATTGACCACATGGATAACTTGTAATATAAGGTGTTCATTTTTTACTCAAGTACCAAATATCGACAAAACGAACATTATTAACTAAAATGATTACATAATGTTTATAACATGGTAATAAGTGATATAAAAGGAAAAATAAACTTGAAAAGGGTTCTTAATCAAGTCGAAATTAACTTTATTTTATTATTTAGGAGATTAAAGAATGATCAAGTCAAGTCGGACACAAGGTAAGGGACTTCATCTCAATCTACGTTCATCGATGCATCTTTTGTTTTAATACACGGATTTCTTTTATACACTGTATAAACACCCTTGAATTTTCAAAGGGAATGTTTTTCTACGAAGTTTTTTACTAAATGACAAAAAGTAATGTTTCTTTTAACGTAATTGGTGACAATGACATTTCTGCCGCCATAAGTATTATTTGATCTTTGGCTTCCTTAACAAGCCATAATGTTTTTAAAAGAAAATAAATACCTTATACTATTTTATGTATTTTGGTATTGAAAATGGTTTTGATAATGGATTTGTTATGTCAATATATTTAAGTGATATATTTTGATTGAAATGTGGAAATTGTTTCTTTCCTTTATATTTGTTTTATGTTTTATGATTTTATAATGGTACTTGAACATTTGATGGGTGGTTACATGATAAACCAAATGACGGGTGGTGCCGTGAATACCAGGATGGGTGGTTACGTTATAACCTCCAATGCATTGGGTATGGAAGTCGGCCGTATTGCTATTCCATTTATTGATATGTGTGTAAGTCGACCGTATGGTTATTCCATTTAAGTATGTTTATGTCCCAAGTTACCTTTATATGTTATGTGTTCTTTATATGGGTTTTATGGTAATAATTTGGTTACAAAAGGGTAAGTAAAGATCTTTTATTCAGTGAAGAGTATTTACTTCTTCAAAAAAGGTGAAAAGTATTACTTATGTTAAAGTATTCATGGTTTACACGTTATTTTGAAACACTAATAGTTTTACTTCTTTGTGTATCCTTTACTGAGCTTTTTATGCTCATCCCAAGTTTTTGAAATGTTTTTCACAGGACATAATGTGGAATAGGTTCAAAGATGGGATCAAGGAAAAGTCAGGTTGTCTTAAACATGTAACTATACATGACGCTTTTTTTAAGAGTTCATGTTTTGAAAAAAAAATGGAAACTGTGTAGAAGTGTATACTTTGAAATCTTATGATATGTAATAGTTATGTTCTAATTCTCTAAAACTCTAAACCTGAAAAGATCCTCAATGTGAGTTATTCATTTAATTCAATATTATGTAATGTATAAGGTCGGGTCCTTATAATTTGTTTCATGTGTCAGAACTTCAAAGATATCTTTATGAATCTCCTCATGTGATCAACATTGAGGAATTTAAATATTTTGTACATGCATCCATTGAGGGAAATCCTTTATAAATTGTAGATCATGGTGAGAATAATATTTTGGGAAAGACCTTTCCTCTAGTACAAGTACTATGGAATCATGGATTTTTTCAAGAGTAATCCTAGGAGTTGGAGTCTGATGTATGATAACACTGTCCAAACTTTTTCACAAATACCCCACAGTGATGAATGAAGCAGCTCAGGTAAAACTTGTTATATGGTGGGGAGGTTGTAAGATGTCGTTCTTTTTTAGGTATGTTTTTCTTTGTGTTCTTTTCTATTTATAACATCCAGGTTTTTTACAAAGATAAAAAAATAACCTTTTGATAAATTATAAATTCTTCATGTCAAAAAAATGATTTATAAAGGAAATAAATTAATAAATTTTTAAAAGTTATTTCGTAAGTTAAAATGCCCAGTTAACACTTTAAAATATTCAATGGAATATTTTTAGAGCTATACACTAAGTTAGTGTGAGATTTTTATGCCCGTAAAGTCACGGTGAAGGTTAAATAAAAATATTAATTATATTATATTAATCACGGAAAATGTATTTAGAATAATTGAATAACTCAAAAATAGTGTGTTTTATGAGAAATATGAGACCACTGTTATGTCTAAAACATTGTGTTTACCCTATTCATGGTATGACATATGTAGGCATCAATCGTTTGGATGCCTCACTTTTGATATAAATTTATTAAACAATATTTATTTATTTATTTTAAAATAATTAATTTTACCCAAACTGTGTGTCATACAAGAAATCTGGGAGCACCATTAGTTCCAATACGGGGTTATTACCCTATACATGGTATAACTTTTATATGCAATTTGAGTATTAGTAATGTCACCAATTAAAATTAATTTATTTGATAATTAAATGAAATAATTAATAAAAATAATTAATAAAAGAAAGTTCATCATTCATGTTTCTTCCCAAAATGTTTTTTTGGTCATTGTTGACCAACAAAGGATCTTAGAAGCTTCATTTTAGAAGATTTTGACCGGAAAAAAAATTCAAATGTCGTTTCGGGGTGAATTAAGTCCCTCCATCGTCAACAATCGGTTGAAATGGACACTAAATATAGAGATTTAAATTAGGGTTTTTTAATGAACATAGGTTTTGAGTTTTATATATAAATAAATATATATTTTTGTATCATAATATACTGGGTAGAGTGTGAACATCCTCATATGTACCTTGGTTAAGGCCGGTTTTTATTCTCCTCTTCCTCTGAGACCCAGTGGTGCATGACCCTCCAGGTGCGCCTCAACAAGAAGGTTATTTTTTTATTTTATTTCTTTTATTATATAAATTCCTCTCTTTTATTCAATGATTCAATTAAAAAAGGGAAGATAAAAAAGGGTAAAATTTTAGTTTTATATAAAAAGATAATCCTTCTTTTTTCAAATGATATTTTTTATTATCAAAAGATAGTCTAAAATAAATTAAGAAGAAATTTTTGTGTGTTTTCTTTATCAAGTGATAAATATGAATGTTTATAAATTATAATTTACTTAAATTATCGAGATATGGTCATAAGACTTTTAAAATGATAATTCAACAGAATTAAAATCAATTATCAAAGAATAATTGTGTGAAATTGTCATTTAATAATTATCATTATATCAATTTGTTAAATAATAATTGTGCGAGAATATAAAAGATAATTATAAATTAATAATATGAAATTATCATGTTGTAATTATATAAGATTTTATTATAATATTTTTATCAGTGGATAACATTTTTTTTAGGATATTAGTATGTTACTTCATTTTCTCTCAAACCGGACAAAATCATACCTTGATTTTTGGTCGTGTGGATCATATTTGGTATAAGGTGGGTGGTCTAAACTAAATCCCCATTTATCTAATAAAATTATTTATAGTATATTTGATATATGTGATCACTCCGGCATACTGCGGGCATGAGCAGATAAATTTGATAATCACAATAAACTATAATTTCTTATTTTATAAACCTTCATTGAATCCATTTGGGTCTATAGGCAAGGAGACTGGAACCTCTGGCAACCTAATATGTATTCTATACTTGGATTTAATTTTGACCTATTCTATTTGACTTTTCATCCCTATAATAAATTGAATAATATTTTTGATTACTAGCTTAGACTTTTTAATTGGCATAATAATAAATTTGTGTGATTTTCATGGGGAAGAATCACCTTGGATAATTTTGGTTATACATTGGATAATTTGATTAATTGATTATTGTGTCCTGCGATAATACATCTGGTATGTTTGATATTGTCCTTTGGATTTTTCTTTCTTAGATTTTGAGCATATATTATATCGATTAAATTGATACATGAGCATTTGATACTGATGGCATGTTGAGTTTGTTCTGGATGTGGCTCATGTTTTTTATGGACAACTGAGGGCTTGGTGCATGATCTTTTGTACCGCCTGATAGAAAGGTTCAGAGGTAGTTGATTCCTAAGGGTAGAAAATATGATTATATGCAATGTCTGAGGACTATATTCACAATCACTTAATGTATGAGGGTGAAATTCTAGTAATAATGTGGGCTAAGGGCATTTTTTAATGATGTGTTATTAACGAATAATCCAGATTAAGAGAATTTTCCCCTGGTTTGGGTGATCTATCCAGATGTAGGAGGATCTACCCACAGACATAGATAACTGGTAGGGTGCCGAAGTAGGCTTGGTTGGCCTCATGTGTTATCCAATAACTTGAGTTTCATCATTTTTTTCTTCCTGTACAGTATAAATTTATTAAAATAATACTTTTTATCGATGTATTTAATGAACTATATCTCTGAGATTGGATTTTTTTTGACAGATTTCTGTCAACCTACTGTGTTGTTCTCACACTCGAGATGGGCTACAGTTCATTAATAAGATAGATTTCAGGGATACAGGTTTGGAAAAGGGAAAGGGACCCTTTAGTTTATTTATAGTAGGCTGATGGGTTGGAGCATGGAGATGGGGCTGATATGGGGTTCGAACTGGGGTTTTGGTGTTTTATTCAAGTCTGGTTATTTTTATTTATACAAATTTTAGTTTTTAATTTATAAATATTCATCTTGTCATTACATTATTATTTTATTATTTGGATTTATTCAATTCGCACATCGCTGAGTTTAGGATGTCTAATTATTTATTTCTTTTATTTCTACTACTCTTTTATTATTTCATCATTCAACGCAACTATTTCCAGAGGGTATAGTCTCCCAACTATATTAATTATACCTTGACTTCTATTCAAGAGCCTCTAGCATAAGGGTATGTGTTCTTGAGTTCACATAGCCAACCGGATCGACCACTTCAGGGAGCACTGAATTGGGGACGTTACATTCACCAAAAGTTATTTTTATAATTTATTGAGGTAAAATATTTTTGTCTGCAGAAAAATAGTTTTTTAGACAAATATTTTATTTATTTTAAAATGGTTCTTAATTTAATTTATAATTAATTGTTCCCGGAAGAATTAATTTTATGTACATTTTTAAACCATATATTTTCCAATTTTATTAAATCCAATGAATAATTTACAACTATCATATTAAATAATATTATTTTAAAAGCATGCAATGTTTCATAAAACTCGATGTTGCATGTATCACAAGCTATCAAAGAAATTAAAATTATTTGAAAAAAATATTTCATAAAATCTTAGTGTGTCACAAAGCATGTAAATTATCCTAGTTCATATGCATAAGGAGGAATGGTGTTTTTTCATAAAATATTTTTACCATCTAAGGTTTGGATTCAAAGTGTGGTCTGTTTGGTTGACGTTTAGAGAATCAGAAGAGAGTATAGTAGAAAAAATATAATATTAGAGTTTATTCTTATTCGAATCAACTAAGTATGGATTTTATTAAAATTAACAGTGATATTATAGTTTTTGGTGGCTGTTATATTGGTGTTGAATCTTTTATTGGTATGATGATCGTCCAATTTAGGATTTGATATACAAAATAGTTAAATTTAATTAAAGTCCATAAATTGTAGGATTTAAGGATATTATTGAGTAAATCATTGTTTCACTTTGTTTAGAATGGATGATGGTTGATTTGGAGTCAGAATTCAAAATTTTCATTAGTTATATTTTATTGAATAAATATAATCTCTTATAATTTTCACTCATTGTGGACTATATTTAAAATCATTCATTCTGTTTTTATAAATGTCAATTTACCTATGTGTGGAGTTTTATCAATTATGTGGTGTATCATCTTATATGTCAAGTGAATGAGGTAAATAATTGAGTTTGGTTTTGGTGTGTTCCTTTATTGTCTTAGTTTTTTATCCTTTGGTATTTTAATATTTAATTATTTTTATTTCTGAAAAAATATATTTAAATTGGGAGAGAGTGGGGTGTAAATTTAAAGAGAGAAAAGAAAAATCTTTTGACTACCCAAAGGGGATTATTTATTCTTAAGGGTATCAAGTACAAATTTTTATATTACAAATTTTATCTACTAGTATATACAATGTAGTAAGTGGATTTTTTGAGGTCAAACCCATAGATTCTATGCCTACGAAAATTAATTAGTGAGTCTAGGATGATTGAAAATATATAATTTAAAACTAATTTTTATTATACATTGATTGATGATGGTGTTCTAATATTAGTAAGTCTAGCATCAAAAAGTGGTTAAGTGAAAATAATGAACAATTAATCGAGTTTTTGTCAAAATTGGATCTAAGTAAAGTTTTGGTATTGGTCTTAACTTTATAACTAATAAAATAAAATTTTCATATGGTTAATTACTTAAAATAATTTTAATTTTAGGTAAGATAAATCAATATTTAAACATAGTAAATTAAACTCAGAAAAAATTCATCTTGGATTCATAGTCATTGGAGAATGAATTAAAAAGATATCCATCCATTAACAAAAAAATTTAATTCATGAATAATAGAGAAAATATATTAAATATTACATATTAATGAAAACCTAAAAAACTATCATTTATAAGATAACTTCGTTAAATCTATCACCCTTCATTAAAAACTTTACATAAATAAAATTACTCTCTCATACTTATACAATGTCAAATTAGATAAACCAAGGTTGATATGAGAATAGTATATAAGGCTAAAACTAAACACACCCTCTAAGATCTTGAAATGTACTAGGTAAAGTACTACAAGTTTTAACATCCCCAAAATCTCAAAGATAAGAGCATCCTTTTACATGAAAAAAACATACTTTAAATCTTTAAAAATATTCATATATATCTTTTCCATAATTTTTATACCAATTCATCTTGAATTAAAACTTAATAGTTGAATGGGATGAGTCAAAGATCTTCCACCAAATATATCTCCTAATCTATGAAAATATAAGAGACAAATCATTCTAATTTTATGGAATTCCCATCATTATAGTGAAAACTAAAGGGTTGTGTCATGATAAAAATATTTCTTCTAAAAATCTATAAATTCACCCAAGGATCACAATGTGATCGAAAATTCCTCAATCATGGTTTGAATTTCATCATTTCTTTAATTGTCCAGGTCAAAATGAAATGACGTCTTGATTGTGGCATCAAATTTCAGTGTTCCTATATTTTTCATAGAATTATGGAATGGTGGTTCCATATAAGACTTGACATTTTGGTAGTTTAAATTTTTAAAGATAGAAAAAAAATTAACTTTTTGCTTTTAGAGGTCTTGTAGCATAGTATATGTAAAAATGCAACAATATATTTGTTCTTTGTATCCTAAATTTTCTTGTTCTGTATATAACTTCTTCTTAGTCAGTTATACAGCTGATAGCCCTATGTATTACTACTATCACTCAAAGTATAGTGCATATTTTGGTGCTAATTAATAAAGTGTTGTTTCTCATTCAATTCCCACTTTAGTTCATTACTTCTTCCATGGATTTTTCATTGTGTCTCTAAACCATAATCCTATGATACACCTCTATGTACTTCTCCAACTTTGGTGGTAACTAAGGAAAATAATGGTTGGTTATTATTTTTATAAGTTCACTCTACAAATGTGTTAGGTCACGACACTTGTAATTGGAGAATGATTTCCTTAATTTTCTTTCAAGTTTTAATCTTATGAAACTTCGTCATAGTGCTAAAACTTATCATGGTTCAATGGATTCTTCCATTAACATCACAAATTACTCTTAGGTATGGTCATTGTGATGTTAATTCAAGGGATACACTATGGATTATTTCGATTTTCAAGATTGAAATTTATCCTAAATGAACAACACCATAATGGTAGATTTTGCGATGTGTTTTATGACATTTTTCATTCAAAATATCCAAATTCAGCCTCAAGATTTTTCCAACCATGAGTCGTTATGAACACATAAAATTATAAAACAATATTCTATTTTAAAAAAACTATCAATTAAAAAGAACACAAAATTTGAGTTATGAATTTCACAAACACTTAAACCCTGGATTATCCTCAAGAAAGAACCCCCACATCATCGCCAAGAAAATCTATTATAACCAAGCATTAAACGAACATTTTAAAAAATTAGATAATTATAAGTTAATATAAACTTTAAATCTTCACATAAAAATGAATTTTGACTACTCAATTTTTAAGAAAACAAAAAAAACATGTGTTTAAATTTCCCTCTAGAAATTTTCACTAAAATATATTTTGATATTAGACTTATATTTTTTCATTTAAGAATTGATTTATTATGATTTTTTTTAATTCAGAACTAGTAACCAAAACTCACACCCCCACCCAAATTTTGTTTCAATTTAATTTTATATAAGGAATAAGTCTCACAACCATCAAACTACCTAGGTCTTATCTGCTCATAACACTAATTTCAATAGTTATATCAAAATTATTTTTTGAGTATGTATTTTCATTAAAGTATCAAAAAATCATTCTTTTATTTTAAAATAAATTAGCACTAATATCCACATCATCAATATCCTCTGGAAACTAATTGTAATTCTTAGAACAAAAAAGAGAGTAGTTTGTTATCTATATGTCAACCTAAATTGATTCCATGTTTTTATCACCCCATTTATTTATTCTTTTTTGAATACCATAGTAAAATTAAAAATTTATAATCCATCCAAAACTAATATAATAAATTATCATATCAAAAATTATTTAAAGTAAAAAATTTCAAAAAATTCATCTATATAAATGAATCGATATTCCCAAATCATGCTTCTTAAATAAATATGATCATTCTTATATTTACTCTTCCACACATCATATTACTCACTATGTTATTTTAAAAATGAAATTTCAAATTACGTTATAATGGTATTAATAAGAAACTTTTGTATCATAGATAAAAATTATAGAATTAAATCTATGTGTGGTGTTTAATTTCAAAACACAAACAAATTAAATGTTAAATGAATGGAATGAAAAAATATAAAGAATTTACAATAACACTACCTTATCCATTGAATCTATTATTTTTGTATTCCCCACATCATCTAGTACCTCATCATCCTCATGGACTTAAAAATATTAATAAATAATGGAATGTGTATGATCTAATCTATTAATTTATAAAATGATAAGGGTGATTAAAATATAATACTAAAATAAATTCCTAAATAAAATACTAAAACTATTTCTTAATAAAGAAAGTAAAATTTTTCTTCTTAACATAAATTATTTGTTTAAAATATTTAAACTATACATGTCTTCACCATGTCATATAACTATATATTGGAATGAAGTTTCCCAGTAAAGAACAATGAATAGTCTAAGTGAAGTCTCCTCAATATAGATGTTTTTAATTCCTTCTCAAAAATTAGATTTATGAATCCATGAGATATAATACCAACCCATAAATATTTAGTAAATCTAAAAAAACATATTGATTCATCAATTTCACCTTCTCATATATTTTAATAGTATCTCATTCTTTCCACTCTTTAATGGATGTAACATATTTTGTTTTTACTTTGTTTACCCTACACAATTATTCTTCTTCTTCATCAAAAAAATTTATCACATGATGAATAGTGTACTTCACATACTCACTTCCAAATTTTAATGATAAATACCCACATTTCACATAAATCAAGTCCCTCCATATTTATAGAAATTGACTTTCTGGGATTATGGGTGTTCTCTCTTCATCCATCATAAACATAAGAAAAAACACCTAGAAATAGAACTTATATACCTTCACTTAAACAATTCAATAAATCCCCATATATATCTCACTTTGTGTCTTCCAATTGAAGATAAAAAATAGTGGGCTTTATCTTCACCAATCATCATCTCTTGAAAGCTGAATATGAGCTAATGATCACACATTCACCTAAATCACACATGGATTTACCAAATTTATAAGATCTGATATTTATGGGAATTGAAAAATTAATAAAATTATTTTCCTTCTATAGTGGAATTCTTGAAATAATTGATAATCATTCTAACATTAATGAGATTGTTCCCATTTCCTTAATCATAAATTTGTTTTAATCCCGTTCCTTAAAAACTATCAAAATGTTGGTATGTTCATCAGATCTTTTTAATAAGGAATTTTAATGTAAAATTTCAAAAAAAAATTACAAAAACTTACTCAGTTGATCATTAATTATCCCTTACTTAATCCTTTCTATGAATTTAAATGAAGGTTTATAAGGTTTTGGGTATTGTTTTACAATATCCTTCATAGTTCTTTTTTTCATTACCTTTTTTATTTTCTCTACTTAATACTCTTTACAAACTAATCACTCTTGAAAAATCTTATTTTCTCCATCTCTTATTTCCAGGATTCTTCTACTTATTAAGGTGGTTACTTTAACTTCTCCACCTGGGTTTACCTATTTTAAACATTCTAAAATTCATTTTGGCTACTTCTTGATACCCTTATAAATTTATCCAATATGAAATTTCAGATTTATCATAGTTTCTTAAATACTTATCATGAATGTGGAAAAATTATCATATAATTATTGAATATAACTTTTTAATTATGGTCTTTATTGTTTTTTCAGTCAAAGTAACCCTAGTACTCTTTCTATTGGTTGATATCCTTGATTTTATTAGAATAAACAACCCTAAAAATTATTTTCATGAGTATAATAAATATAATTGGAATCCTTATTCCATATATATTGGTGTTGTTGTGTTGTTATCATCATGTCTATCTTATTTGAGAGATATTCCAATTGTTCAGTCATTCCTTTTTTGGTCTCTATCATATATACTATTTTTTGTTGTAGAATATCTTCTTACGATTGAAACCTATTTTTAGATATATCACCGAGTAAGTGACAACTTTACACCCGTATCATTTTCATGGGTGTACCTTCATTTGAAGAATCAATAGTTTTTATATTGTTAGGATAAATACCATTATATAATATTTTTATAATTAACCACATCTTTTAACCATAGTGAGGGAACATTATTAATAGTTCTTTAAAAATATCTTAGGTAGAGTAAACTGAATATATTTTTCAAAAATTAAATATAATATGCCTCATCATAGATTAATAGTTTTTAATGTGGAAAAAAAATTATACTAGAAATCATCTTGACTTGTCATCCCAAGTTTTGATGGAAATAGGTTCTATATTTTTTATCCAGTTATTTTTATTATATTTTAATGAAAATATAAAAATAATGAGTCTTATTAAATCCCTAATGAAACGATTAAACTAAAATGTATTACAATATTTAGGAAAATAAGTCAAACAAGCATTAAGACAATCATGTGGGTGATTTAATAATTATATTATGTATCTGGTCATTTATAGGATTTCCAGTTTGATTTAAAAATTATTTGTAGCGGCTGGGAGTACATGAATTCTTATTTGTTCCTCTATTATTGAAGGTAAACCATATTACATTAATTTATTTTTCCTCAAGGGTCCAATTGGTTCTTTACATTCTTTTATATTCGAGCAATTCTCTCAACATTTCTTATAATTCCTTATGTTTTTAGTCAACATGTGATTATAATCAAAAGTTTTATTTTATTTTCCCCAAGTTTAGTACTCTTGTATTAATAATATTACCTAAAAATCACAGCACAATAACAAAAAGTATAGAAAAAATAATATAATTTGAAATAAATTGGTAAAGGAAATATTTTTCCTCTATGTCTCCTAAAACAAATTCCCTATAAACTATGTCAAAAAAATTGGGACCACGTGTAGGGAATCATCAATTCCTATGGGTATCAAGTTTAAATGTTTATATTAATCTTTCCAATACTAACTTAAAATTCGTTCTAATGTTGAAATAAACTATATAATTTGTATGAAAACTTAGTATGATTAAAAAAAGTAATTTAAACACAATTTCTAAGAGACTCTGATTGATAAAGGTTTACCAAGCTTAGCAATTCAATGATCCTGAAGTAGTAGGGTTAAAAGAATGAATAATTAAATAATTTATTGTTTGAAATATACCTATGTTAATACTAGGACATGGAATTAATTTTTTAACTAAAAAATATACTTTTAATTTTCGTAAAGTACATTAAATTATTTAAGAGTCTTATGGACAAAAACTATATTTATACACGATTTTTTATATTCATACAACAGTCATGAAATAATAAACTAATCAATAAATTAAATAGTTACCATCCATCAACATGCAATAATCATGCATGATGAATGGAGAAAATATACAGAGGATGACATATAAATGTAAATCCCCAAAAACTACTATAATTGAAAATATAATTCCACTAAATCAATCATCCATCACTAAAAAACGTGGTACAAAGAAAATTACCCCACATGGGTTTAAAAGTGGAAAAGGTATAACCCATTATAGACATGGAAATAGTACCTAAATCTAAAATTTAACACATCCTATAAGATCATAATATATTTTGTTCAAATTCCTCTAAGAATTAGTGCATAGAAACCCAAGACTTTTTAAAACATTATTACATGATTTTTAATGAAAACACCCACTAATTACAACCCAAATATCTTGAGGCATAGTTTCTTTGGTGGAATGGGTACATAAAAAATAAAAATAAAATAAAACATAACATATTAATTTCTATTCTCGTTAGTGCGATCTTAAATCTCTTTGATCTCTCAAAACTGCATAAAATAACCTATGTAATATATAAAAGAAACTGGTGATCTAAAACCCGACTAAGGGAACAAACATGATAAGGAAACAAAACATGTGAATCAAAGTTATAACACGATACCATAAAAGAGAAGGAACATGAGTAATCACATGGAAGAATAAAATAAAGAACATGGTATCATAAGATCATGGAAAAAAAGAAAATGTGGTAGTAACATATTACGTGACATAAATATTATTCAAGGATAACTTTTAAAACAATATTAGATAGTGGATAAAGTCCCATAATATATTATAATTACTCTCTAATCCCATACATAATATCTCATGAGACAAAAGCTTTACCTAATGAATTAGAGAACTATCAGGGTGTTCCCATTATAACATGCTCATGATTATGTGTGCCACAAAATGAAACCAATCATATAAATAAAAAACATACAAAATTTCCCATGGAAAGAAAATGAGCTACATAATCTGGCCTCATATCATAATTAAAGGAAATTTAAAAATCAATTAATTTGAGAGAAGAACATAAGGTATGTATTACCCCATAAAAGGAAGGGATAATAAGATGAGTATATAAGCGTGAGAAAAATATAAATAATTTCTAATCAATTTATAACATCAAATGTTTTCTTTGACGCATGAAAATGTATTTAAAATTTATGTGGGTTATTTCATGAGGGAAATAATATTTTCACTTTGAAATAACTTCTTTAAAATCTAAAAAAAAATCTAAAATATTATATATATAAAAAATTGAAAATAAACTTGGTAAATGTTTATTTAATATTTGAATAATTGATTGTTTATGATGTTGGGAAATTCATAAAATAACGTATAAGTCAAAATAATACATTCATTTTACACTTTTTGTTAAAAGACTAAAAGCAACTTGTTCCGAAAATGATGGAAATATCCATTTAAAAATATTGTAAAAATTAAAACATGGGTAAAAATATATTTAATAAATATTTATATAATATGTAAAACACTCTTTAAAATATTTTAAGTTGAATATACACATGGAAGAAGAAGAATTTAGATCTAAAAGAAGATACAAGATTGGTATTATTACAAACAACATTCTTGATGATTCTTAATTAAATAGTGGAGGAAGTGGAAACCAAACATGTAAACCATGTTCAAAAAAAATGATATAAAAATAAATTTGGTTCAAGAAAAATTTTTTATATTATTTCCTGCAAGGGAACATTGAATATAAATAATCTCAAAAGGAAAGGAGAATGTAACATAAAACTTTTACAACTTTGGAAACTTTTGAATCAAATCACCTTGGATGATTTAAAATGAGTTTTAATTTAGAATACAATGAATTATTAAGGATTCATGAAAAAATATATAAAAGGGAGAGCATATACACCATATAAAATAAATTAGGAACATGAAATTAAAATATGCCTCAATAAAGGTAAATCTAAACGAAATCTCATACAGTGATTGTAATATTGAAGTGAAAATTAAATAGGGACGTGACTATGTGTATGAAATTTAAAACGAAAAAAAATACAAGTTGAAATAAAACATAAATCCAAAAAAATCATCTCACACATAATCCTGTTATAATAGATTCAATGTTAAAGTGATTTAAACTAATGAAATGATATTGAGTTAAGAAACCCATTACCTCGAGTTCAACTCATCACATGCATACTTTATATTCAAGGATAATAAACATATATTAATTATTTAATTTATTAATAAAAAATTTCAATTTTATTATGCCTTTTATTTTATTTATTACCATGTTATATTTAATTACTTAATCAATTAAGTTCAGGTCAAACGTTTAATGATATTTGTTTCATATGTCCAAAATGACATATGCGACTATAGCCAATGAGGTCATTATTTAATTATCTCCATAATGATAATAATGAAATAATTATAATTTTTATACATGAATCATAATTTCCAAACAAACCACGAAATATGGTTATGAAAAATTAATTATGTCACAATCATGGAGAGAGTAAGTCATACGTATGAAAAAGTAACGTATTTATTTTTCCACGGTCATTGTAGAAATAATGTAAGTATTTTTTTTCTTTCAATAATTATAATTATATCATAAATACCTTTTTATAATATACATATATTTATTTTATATGGTATTTGTTTTATGGATAACGAATAGCATCGCTTTGTGGAGGTGGTAGTCCACACGTACGTAGGAATGACGTTTTCATTTTTCAATGAATGGAATGGTAAGATAGAAAACGGTACATTATCTTTACATAAAGATAAATATTTAATGAATAGAAATATATATATATATATATATATTAAATACATCATTATAACAATCTGTAAGAGGAGGTGATGTAAAAACATTACATCAGTTCGCAACATGGTAGCCCACAGCACACACGAACGATGGATTCATTTTCTATTTGATAGAAGAGGAGATAGATATGGGGTATTCAACTAGTATGAAAACATATTATAGTTTGGGATATATTTATTTTATTATATCATAATGGTTGAATATGAATTTAAGTAGGTGTAAGAATAAATAAAACAAAAATTCTTGATTATAAACTATACCTCTTCAATAGACAACCTATTAAGGCTTACATCAAAATCATTCATAGGTTTATTTTTTGATCAAAAAAATCACTATATAAAGTTGGTATAAAATTAAGGAATGGGTTTTGGAAAATACTGGTTTAACAAAAAGGTTATTCAAGTGTATAGAAGAGAGGATTTGGGGTGTCCTTTTATAAGTGGGGGAGATGACACATTTGGAAAATTCATTAGGGAACAAAAAATGATAAAGTAACTCCCAATAAAAATGCTGAAAATTTTTCAAAGATTAAAATTTGGGATAGGATAATATTTAAATATTTCCATAAAATAAGATTTAGACAATTTTAATTGAAAATGTGCTCTTATATTTTAGTTTAAACCCTCTGTAACCACATTTTAACCATAAAAACGGTAACAAATTTTTAAAAATCAAAGGGTTATAATTTTACATATAAGAAACAAATGGATCATAAATGGAAAAGGGATGAAATTATAGACTATATATCATCATAATTTTTCTATTTCAGGAAATTTTGATATTTCAAATAATTTATGAAAATATTATTTAACATAAAATATCATTAATGCCATTTTTTCCCTTTCCATTTAATTTTACTTTAAATAATTGAAGATAATAATTAATTTATAATATAACAACAAAGGTATAGGACCAGGCATGAATGATCCCCTAAATTTATTAAAGCAAAAAGTATAGAGTAAAAAAAGAAAAGAGACAAGAAAATCACAACCATAATCTAGCTACATATCAAAAAGGGTCAAATTCCTCACCATTGCCAAATTCAGAGAAAGCATCAAGATCAGCCGATTCCCATTCAGATTGTGAGTTGTATTAATTGAGTATTTTGATTTATCTCTCTCTTTGTATCAGCTAATCAGATGTAAGTGACTCTATAGAATATTACTTGATGACCCTCCCTTATTTTTGATCAACATATATCCACTTCGGATCCTTGGAAGGGAACCGGGTAGACACCATATTTGGCATGTTGGAGGAATCCTTTATCAATTTTCTTATTGGTAGAGTAGTGGAAACTCCAATTCTATCATTCCCCCTTTTCCCCTATTCTTAGTTATATTGATGAAATATGTTTTTCCTTGAATCTTAGGAGTGTAACTGTCATTCTCTTTATCCTCGTTAGAGACATTCCCACACTTTTTAGAGATATTCAAAGAACCATACATCTTCAAAGACTCCACTTTTAAAAAGTTATGTCCCATAAAATGAGGTTGTCTATTGGTGTTAACTAAGGCTAAGCCTTGAGGATTCTCCCTAGTGACTCGATTTTCAAAACTTTCCTCATTAGTGTTAACTTCCTTGGGTGGGTTATATACACCTGGTTTCATGACAATTTCAAGAAGTTGAGGTGGATCAACATAGGAATTCTCATGAGAAGTTTGTCGTATTTCAACATTCCATTCCTGTTTAATTCCCCACTACTCAGAACTCAACTCCTTAGACACCAAAACTTCAAACCTATTGCAAAGAGGGATAGAAACACATGTTTATGTTAGATAATTTGAATCATTAGAACCACCCAAGTCTAATGAATTTACTTGAGTGATAGTTTTCATTAAGTTCTATTTTCCATTAAGATCACTATACAATCTCTTGAAGACATCCTGGACCTTCGAATTCGGAGGCAGAGGAATAATTTTCTTAACTCTTGGAAGACTTTACATATGTGACTCCATATGCCCACTGTCACCCTGGGTATCTCCAAGTAGTGAGATAACCTTAACTGTACCCCCTACATTAACATTACAATATGGAGAACCATGAGATGGATCTTCTCCTCCATGGTGTGCACTGGGATTTGTAGACACTTTCCAATGTCAACCATCAATAATATTGTACAACAAATCCCTGTCTATTCCCAAACCAACCTACTGATGAATTCTAGATCCATGCCTATATTTCACCAATGAATTCCCCCACCATTTTGAAAACAAATCAAAAATCAACCCATGACTCATAAATCACCTACTTCTTATAGATAAATTCTTCGCCTACTGTGATCCAGATGAAATCTAGAGGCAATCTAGATGCATCCAATTCCACCCACCCTCAAACATTTATAGGATGACTCATGGTTCTAGTCCAGCTATCAGAGTATAGATACCTACCTACAAGATTCCCCAACATCCTAACAATTGGTGGGTTTTGATATGGTAAGGTAAGGATAGGTAAGCTTTCCCAAGTAACCACCAAATGGGAGTCCCACATCATATGGAAGTCATAGGACCATGGGGAGAGAAAGAAGCGGGATCCATTGCTACTATAAGGAATGATAGACCAAGCCTTGATCAAATCTTCCTCCTAAGAGAATCTGATCATGATGTTCCTGCTCTCATGTATCCCTATAATTTCCACATCTTGCTAATCCCAAGTACCGAAAACAAATCGATCAAAAGAGTCCATTGAAGGCATTTTTTACAAGAGACGAGCAATTAGAGCTTACCTGAGGAGATATAAGTCCTCATTGAATTCTGTTATTGTATTTAGAAGTTTATGGTTTCCAGTAAATAGATCTAGAACTTTAGGTATTATGGATCATTGTGTTAATGATGGAAGAAATTCTATGTTGGAGAAGTGGGAAAAAGAGGAGACCCCTCCCTTGAACAATGACGAAGGTCCCTCCCCCATCGAAGGGGAAGGGACTGGTAGGTTTTCTGCCAACTTCAAGGATTATGACAGGCCATAGCTGAGTCACCATGAGTTCATTTTTCTTCTATATAATTATTTTTGTACCATAAAACACCCAAAATACATTGCTTTTAATGTTTTTAAAATTATTTACTAGGATTTTTCCATTGTTTTCACAAGTGTTTTGTTAGCATTGTATAAGCATTTAAGGTAACCAAAAAACCAATAAAAATTAAAAAAACCATAATGAATATAATTGAATTACACTAAAAGCAACCTTTAATATTTATACATGACTTTTTTTATCCCTATGTTAATATAAAAGATATATTTAAAATAAAGAGAGTGACATTTTGTATTTTCTTTACTTAAATTTTTATATAGGTCAATTTCATGAAAACGTGTCCAATAAATAATTGAATATATATAATAATTTGATAAGATTATAAATAAATAAATCCAATAATTATTATTATGAAAAATGGTGGCCTTATCACTTAGTTTTAATCTAGGTAAACCCGATTGACCCTTTTTCTATGGTGAAAAATTTTACTGGTTTTATATTTCATTATGACTAAAAATTACTTTAAACTAACTAAATAATCTTAATTATTATCATTGAAAATATGGAATAAATTTTATAATATTAAATTCATATAAGTGGTGGAATTTAATTTTAAAATGAACACGCAAAACATGTCAAAAAACTATTTTTCAAAAAAAAAATATTTTTTAAGCATAAGATGATCCTACATTAACTCTATGATGTGTAATCATCATTAAATTAATTTAACTTCATATATATATATAAATAATATAAAATTTTTATTTAAATAGTTATTTTTATGGGGTTATTTTTATTAATTAAAATGGATTTACAGTATGCATTTAAAAATAGTTTATGTAAAACCGTGTTTTTAAGCATAAAAAATAAACATATACCAAAATCAAGGAAATTATTTATTCAAATTAAATTAATTATATTACTAAAAATAAAATGTTTCAACTATAACTTTAATAATTAATACAAAATTTAAATTTACTTTTAAATTTTTTGATTTAATGAAAATAAATGAGAGTATTTAAAAAAATCAGTAATTTTTATTGTTCACTAAAAAATTAATCACTTCAGAAAAATCCCAAATTTTCAACATAAGTTAATTTTGGTATGATAATTTCAAAAATTAATTTAATTTTATCCAATAAAGTTTCGAACATTACAAGATATTAATTATAATATTTTTCTCATAGAAATAAATAAAACAATTTTGATGAAAAAAATTTTTTAATCATGTAAAGACTTTACAAAACAATGAGTAATAATTTACCAATATATTTGATTTATCTAAAATATTTATACATAATTTTTAAAAAAAATATTCATATTCTAAAAAAATTAATGGATATGTCAGAACTATCTTCTTTAAATAATAATACCTTACATATAATTTAGGCTCAGGGTTGTGTGTTGCATACGCTATCAAACATGGTTTATTTTTTAAAAATATTTGGTTGTTACCCCCCCCCCCTTCCACTTACTAAATTGTTTCATCAAATTTTTAAATTTATCTTTGTAAAAAAGGTTTCAAATTTGAAAAACCCTTTATTGAAATCCCACATCATAAAATGGGATAATAAAACTTCTTCTTAATAAGAGAGAAAGCGGAGTATAATGGTCATTTTGAATAACACGTAACTAGGTTTATAATTAGGAAATCATTTGTGGGAAGTAAAATTATGGAACTTTAAGAAGATAATAATGCCCAAATAATGATCTGGAGTGACTAAGATCATTGATCCTAAGAAATTGAATGATAATAAGAAATTTGATGACCAAAAAACCATAAATTTGTAATGGGTTAAAATTCCATAAATTCATCGGATGTGCTTGTAATAGGATAACATTTTTGTTTTGACATCCTTTTACAATATTTTATGAGTTAATTTAGTATATTTACTAATAAAATATGGAAATATTTATTTTTTATATTTATAATTTCATCCTTTGGTTATGATTAGACCAATTTCTACTCTATCACTTACTCCAAGGAATGAATATCCAATGGGATTTTTTATACCTGAAGTACTAAAACTAACTATTAATGGATAATAATATCCATAAAATAATAATAATATTTTCCTAATTTATTTAAATATTAACCAAAAGTGAAATGGTTTCCATAACGTAAGATAATAACAAAAATTTATAAAACTTCTCATGAAGAAATAATACATTTAACTTTAAATATTTCCATTGAATGTTCAACTAATATTATTCCATAAATAAATAACCCTATATTCCAAATAACCTCAACATAAAAAAAGTAATTTAATTATACAGAACATATATTTTATATTAAATCATATGTTAGACTCAAGGGTTATGTATACCTCAATCCAAATAATTATTTCCCAAATTATCATTATTCACTTCAAAATATAAAAAAATATAAAATACTTGATCCTATAATATGTTTTCCAAAGTTAACATAATATTTATCAACCAAAAAATTTAACCAAAAAATCATACTAACTAGGACATCACATGGGCTAGTAGTGGGAGTTTCACCCTTGTCTCCCTTCAGTTGTAGTTTTAAGCCCCGCAACCTTTCTGGATAAGATGGGTTGTTTCCCAAAATTTGGGTTGTCCTCATTCTGCAACAATATTAATATAATTTATATAAAATTACCAAATATATAATAATAATTCTCAAAATAAAAAAATTATCAAATAATTTTTTAACTAGTAAATTATTCAATACACCTCTTTCACAAAACCAAATAATATTAATTTCATATTATAACCTTGACGTAAATAATGAATTAAACCTAAATATTATAAATAATATTAAACTTAAATCCACAAAATATAAACTAATTATACCAAAAATAACTAAAAAATATAGTAACCAATGGGTTTTATTCCCATATTGTTATATCAAAAATATCCTTATTCATCTTAAATTCTCATCAAAAAAAACTTCAAAATTGGTATTTATGACTTTAAACATATGATCAACCATAAAATTATAAAACTAAGACACTTTGGGTTTATTCCATATCTCTATTGTATATCATACATTTATATAGGTTATATTACCTAATTAAGTATGATGTTTTGTAGAAAAATGTGAATTATCCCAAGCATATCCCCTAGGAGTCTCAAACTTGGTTCACAATATGGGAACACTCACTATGCATTATAATTATGGTTTAGAACTACTAATGAAAATGTTTTTTGGGTTATTACACCAATATTAATCTATGCCAAAACCACATCTAGTTGTCGTATCTATACAGGGATGTATTTCTAGGAAAACCACATAATCTCTTCATTAACAAAAAAAATTAGAATGTTAACCTATACTAAGACTTTTACCCATGATTTTTACTATATTTGTATAATCCAAATCCCTAAAAATAACATGACCTCTCTCTAATTCCAACTATAGTGACCCAAAACTTTTACGCACATTATTACATTATTTTTAATATAAAAACCCATTAATTAGAAACCAAATATTGTGAGGCCTAGTGTCTTTAGAATACTTGGTATATAAAACATAAAAATAAATTAAAAAAATATATTTATTTTTATTATCCTTAATGAGATATTAAATATCTTTAAGCTCCTAAAACAATATAGGATAACCTATAGATTACATAAAATAAAGGGGTGAGCTAAAACTCATTAAAGGAATAAACATGATATAGAAACATAACGTGTGATTCAAATTTATAGTATTATATCATAAAATGGAAGGCATGTGAGTAATCACGTGGAAGAATAATATAGATAACATGGTATCATAAGATCATGGAAACAAAAGAAATGTGGAACCAATATATAAAATGACATAAACATGATTGAATCCTGATTTCCAAGACAATATCATACATAACATCCCATAATAATAAAGCTTTACCCAATGCATTGTATACCTATCTATGTGCACCCATAATAGAATGTTCATGATTATGTGTTCCACAAAAGGAAATAAATCATAAGTTATAAACATAATATGTACGTATGGAAATAAAAGGGGTTTCATAATATTTCTTTATATAATAATCAAAAAAAATTCATAATGAATTCATTTGAGAGATGAACATGAGATATGTATTACCTTATTAAAGGAATGGATAATATGATAGGTATATATGTGAGATATATAAATACATATAATTTATAAGAAATAAATAACATCAAAGTTTTTATTCACTTATGTAAATTCCATTAAAATATTATATGGAACATTTCTTGAGGAAAATACCCCTTTCACTTTGAAATCACTTCTTTAAAATAAAAATATTATTGAAAACAATATTTCAAAATAACTATGGAAACTTATAATGGAATATTAAATGATGTGATTGGTCATTATGGCATGAAATTTTGTGCATCCCAATAATTTAAAATAAGACACTTCTTTCACACTTTTATAAAATATAAAAAAGGTCCATATTCAAAAAATGATAGAAAGATTTCTTTTAAACAATTTTGTAACAATTCAAATATGGTTCAAATTTTCTTTAATATATATTCTTATAAAATAATAACATTATATAAAATATATTAAAGAAATTATATACATGGAAGATAAATATTTCATATCTAAAAGAATATACAAGACTGGTATTACATAGAAACAACTTTGTTGAATTTTTTTATTCAATAAGGGAGGAAATGGAAACCAAATATTTAAACCACGTTCATAACCATAGGATTATAAAAGATATTTGGTTCATGAAAATAAATTTACATAATTTCCCCTAAAGGAACCTTGAACAAAAATAATCTCTAAAATAAAGGATATATTAAACTAAACCTTTTACTACTTTAGTAAATTTCGAATCAAATCCCCTTAGAAGAATTAAAATGAATTGTAATTTAAAATATCAAGAAGCGTGGAGGATTGATAATATATTATTTAAAATTGGTATCATATAAACCATATAAAATAAATTAGGTGCATGGCATTAAAATTATTTTCAATGAAGGAAAATGAGAGGAAATCCCTTATAATGATCATTAAATTATGTGAGAATTAATCATTGAAGTGATTATGTGTATCAAATGTAAATCCACATAAATAAAAGTGTAAATATAATATAAATCAAACATATGTAATTTCGCATATAATATTTTCATAATATAGTCAATTATAAAGTGATTTAACACAGTGAAAGGAGATTGAGTTAAGAAACTCCTTACCCTGAGTTTGACTCAACACATACAAGCTTCATCTTCCAAAATAATAAACATATGTTAATTATTTAATTTATTAAGACTTTTCATGTTTATTATTCCTTTCATTATATTTATTATAATATTATATTTAATTACTTAACCAATTAATTTCATGTTATACGTTTTGACGATATTCAGATCATATGTCCAAAATGACATTGGCTGGATGAATATGTCAAATGAGGTCATTATGTCATTATATTTGGTATAATAATCATAGAATAATAATTATTTTTGTACATAAATCATACTTTTAAAACCAACCATAAAATATTATTATCAAAATAAACTACGTTATAATATTTGAGATGGTAAGCCATATGTACGCATGAGTAACGATTCTATTTTTTAATGTTCATTAAGGAAATAAGGTAATTATTATTTTATCATTACAAAATTTTCCTTTTATAATAAATATAATAGAATTTATTTCAATATAACTATACATATAATCTATGTGATGTGGTGATGAAGAACAAATCAAATTGCTTCTTAGAGGTGGTAGTCCACATGTACACGTGAACGAAATTATCATTTCTCATTGAATGTAAAGGTGAGAAGTTAAATCATATACTACCTTTTTAGAATGATAAATTGTTGTACCTCTCATTCCCCTCGCTCTTTGATTTTCATGATCACAATCACTTTCATATGTGTTTAACCTTGTTTCAAGTGTTTTTGTTAATAGGCACAAGGTTGCCAAGAAAATGGCCCAAGAAAGCATCTCAAAGTGGACTGAATTTCAGTCCACCGGCCAACCGGTGTGATAGCACCGGCCAGCCGGTGGACCTGGTAGAGGCATTACCCACTGCCAGGTTCCACCGGTCAGCCGGTGGCTCTGTCACCGGCCAGCCGGTGGCACCCAGACCAATGGGCCAGCTTCTGTCTCCCCACCGGCCAGCCGGTGGCTCCTCCACCGGTCAGCCGGTGGAGCCTGGACCAAAATTCTTCTCCTCTGCCAAGGCACCGGCCAGCCGGTTGAGCTGTACCGGCCAGCCGGTAGCCCAGTCAAACTAGCCGTTGGCTTTGACCAGTCAACCCTCTTTTGGCCTCCAACGGCTCCGAAGACCTCTCCAACGGCTCCGAAGGCCCCCAATGGGTTCCATGCCTATAAATAAAGGCTGAGGAAGCCCCGGACACTAACCGGATCATATACGAAGCCAACAGACATTTTTTGTATCAATTGGCCAACCTCCGGCGGACTTCCTTCAAGGAACCCACCTTGCTCCAACAACTTCCACATCCAAGGAGCTCCTTCAAAGAAGCTTGGAAGCGGCCTTCAACATCTCCAATCAATCAAAGGCGCCCAAGACTTCCTTAAATACGGTTTTTCTTGTTTATCTATTTTGAGCTTAATTTGGGTTTGTGTCTACAAACCACTCTATTTCTCATCCCCTCTTTCTTTTGGGTTTCACATCACCATTAAGGTGTGAAAAGGTTGTCAAGCTTTCCTTTAAATAGTTTGAGACATAGTTGAGCTATCCTTCACCTGTAAGAAGGATAGTGGGTTCTTGCTAAACCATTAAAAGCAAGTGGATTCTTGCTCAACCATCAAAAGCAAGCTGTAATAGGTCCTAGTGCTACCTCAAAACCTAGTGGGTTTCTTGCTAAAACCATTGAAAAGCAAGCGGTAGGAATCTCTCAACGGTTTAGTTGGGAGCGGAGACGTAGGCCGGGTTTTGGCCGGACTCCGTTATCAATTCTTGTGTCTTGCCTATTTATTTCCGCTGCACTTTCAACTTTGATTTTAATTTGTTAATCTTTTTTTAAAAAGGCAATTCACCCCCCCCCCCTCTTGCCATCACTCCCTTTTTCTCCGTCCAACAATTGGTACCAGAGGGAAAATTTGAATAATTCCCTAAACCGGTTTCAAATTAAAGATCCTTTTTGATGGCTTCTACCGCTTCTTCTTCTCAAACCCTCGAAGGTCATTCATTGGGTCGTGCTCCATTGTTTGATGGAACCGACTATTCTTTTTGGAAAACCCGCATGACCACTTTTTTAAAAATTATTGGTTATCCAATTTATAAAATTGTTATGCAAGTATTTTCCCTCTCCTCTCCCGATGAGTCTAAATGGACCCCCAATGACATTGCTTATTTTGAGCTTGATGGAAAAGCCATGAACGCTCTTCATTATGGTCTTGACCATAATGTTTTTAATTGCATTTCTACTTGCTCTACTTCACATGATATTTGGAAATATTTAGAGCTAACCCATGAAGGTACTAGCATGGCTCAAAAGCAAGAACCCGCTCAAAAAGCAAGAACCCGATGCAAAATCCGTACCCGCTTGCCCACTTCACAAGAAAAGGTCCAAGAAGAAGAAAAAGAAGAAGGCTTCAAAGGCAACATGGAGTGATAGCTCCTCCTTCTCCTCCTTCTCCTCGAGCGACCAAGGTAAAAAATGCCTAATGGCAAAACATGAGGTATCATCTTCCGACTCTTCTTCCTCATCATCCTCTAGTTCTTCTAATTCTTTTAATCATTTATCATATGAAGAACTCCAACATGCTAGAGACCAATTAGAAAATGGTTTTCATGAACTTTCTTCTAAATTTGTTTCTTTGAAAAAGAATTTCAAAAAACTTTCCTCCGAAAAAGAACAACTTCTCAAAGAGAAGGAGGAACTCTCCCTAAAAATCCAAAATTTCCCAAATGTTGATTCTTTGGAATCAACCATCAAGGACCTTAGAGAATCCCTAGCCAAATTCACCCAAGGGGAACAAAATCTTTCAAAATTGCTTGGTTCCCAACAAATTTCGAGAACCACCCAAGGGCTAGGATATACCAATGTAGCTTCCTCCTCCCATGCTCCAACTGTTTTTGTAAAGGGGAGCTCTAGTTATAAATTTTGTAACTATTGTAAGAAACTCGGGCACCTCATTTATGAGTGTGATTGCAAAAATGCCCGGTACGGTCAACCCAAATCTATTTTTTGTTCGGATGAGTTTTATAGGAGATGGCCCGCCATGAAACAAATTTGGATTGAAAAATCCCTTTTGGCGAGTCTCTCCGGGCCAAAAATAGTTTCGTTTCCCTGATGATCTTTTGTTTTATTTAGGGGGAGAAATTTTCTTAAATTCAAAAATCTCTTTAGATTCATTTTCAATTTAAGTTCTTTTTTGATTCAAAACTCTCAATTTCAAAAATTTCATTTGGTTTCAAATTTCAAATTTCAATTGGTTTTTGATTCAAAACTTTCAATTCAAACTGTTATTCAAATTTTCATTTCAATTTCAAAAATCTCAATTGATTTTTCAATTCTCACATCTAGTTTTTCAAACCCTTTCCCTCAATCAAGTTTTATGCCCCATTCTATTTTGATAATCAAAAAGGGGGAGAAATTTCTTGATTGATTGGGGGAGAAACCTTTTTGATCATGTTTTGCTTTACATTTCATTTTATTCATTAAAGCATGCCTTTAATTTAAGTTTTTACATTTTTTGTTTTGGTGATTGTGATCATCAAAATAGGGGGAGATTGTTGTACCTCTCGTTCCCCTCGCTCTTTGATTTTCATGATCACAATCACTTTCATATGTGTTTAACCTTGTTTCAAGTGTTTTTGTTAATAGGCACAAGGTTGCCAAGAAAATGGCCCAAGAAAGCATCTCAAAGTGGACTGAATTTCAGTCCACCGGCCAACTGGTGTGATAGCACCGGCCAGCCGGTGGACCTGGCAGAGGCATTGCCCACTGCCAGGTTCCACCGGTCAGCTGGTGGCTCTGTCACCGGCCAGCCGGTGTCACCCAGACCAATGGGCCAGCTTCTGTCTCCCCACCGGCCAGTCGGTGGCTCCTCCACCGGTCAGCCGGTGGAGCCTGGACCAAAATTCTTCTCCTCTGCCAAGGCACCGGCCAGCCGGTGGAGCTGTACCGGCCAGCCGGTAGCCCAGTCAAACTAGCCGTTGGCTTTGACCAGTCAACCCTCTTTTGGCCTCCAACGGCTCTGAAGACCTCTCCAACGGCTCCGAAGGCCCCCAATGGGTTCCATGCCTATAAATAAAGGCTGAGGAAGCCCCGGACACTAACCGGATCATATACGAAGCCAACAGACATTTTTTGTATCAATTGGCCAACCTCCGGCGGACTTCCTTCAAGGAACCCACCTTGCTCCAACAACTTCCACATCCAAGGAGATCCTTCAAAGAAGCTTGGAAGCGGCCTTCAACATCTCCAATCAATCAAAGGCGCCCAAGACTTCCTTAAATACGGTTTTTCTTGTTTATCTATTTTGAGCTTAATTTGGGTTTGTGTCTACAAACCACTCTATTTCTCATCCCCTCTTTCTTTTGGGTTTCACATCACCATTAAGGTGTGAAAAGGTTGTCAATCTTTCCTTTAAATAGCTTGAGACATAGGTGAGCTATCCTTCACCTGTAAGAAGGATAGTGGGTTCTTGCTAAACCATTAAAAGCAAGTGGGTTCTTGCTCAACCATCAAAAGCAAGCTGTAATAGGTCCTAGTGCTACCTCAAAGCCCAGTGGGTTTCTTGCTAAAACCATTGAAAAGCAAGCGGTAGGAATCTCTCAACGGTTTAGTTGGGAGCGGAGACGTAGGCCGGGTTTTGGCCGAACTCCGTTATCAATTCTTGTGTCTTGCCTATTTATTTCCGCTGAACTTTCAACTTTGATTTTAATTTGTTAATCTTTTTTTAAAAAGGCAATTCACCCCCCCCCCCTCTTGCCATCACTCCCTTTTTCTCCGTCCAACATAAATATGTCATTAATAACATATATATACAGTAAATCAAATATTAACACAATTAATAATATGAGGTCATGGAATGAAATTACATCGTCTCCTGAGGCGGTTGCTCACCATACACATGATTGATGATTTAATTTCTAATTTGATGGAAGAGAATATGGATATAGGTTATTCCATTAATATAACAATGTCTCATTATATAAGAGTTATTAAAGTTATTATTTATGTAGCACCTTGAGATTTTAAAAGAAAAACATCATGTTGGATAGTGTATGTTACACACAACACCAACCTTGGAAAAAATGTTACAACCCAATAATTTATGATATATATTAATTTTAAATAAATTCAATATCATTGATACCTTATTATCCATACAAAAAATTGGTTTAAATGAAAAGTGGTACTCTATTAAAATATTATTATTTGAACATGACCATTATAACCTAGCCGTTAAATTGGTGCGTATGAATAGGAATAAATAAATTATAAAAATTATATAGTTTACACATGTATAAAATAATTTCAATGGTTATATACTGATTATAAATAAAATAAGAACCATTTGGAAGGAAAAGAAATTCTTTTTTAACAATAGAAGTTTTCTAAAATGTTGTTCAGTCATGCTTTGCACACATAATTTAAAATTACTTCTTATCACTTTTAAAAAGTTTATTTGAAAAAATAAATTCATTTTTGAAATATAAATTTTATAATTACTTTTGGGGGAATTTTTTATAATTTTTTGAAAATATTAATTTTTTGATGAATAGTGAAAAAGATTGATTTTTTATTAAAAACTACCTTTTTAAAAATTATTTAAAAATTAAAATTATATTTTAAATAAGTTTTAAAGTAATATTAGTTAAATTATATTAAAATTTGACTAATTTGGTCATTTTAATAAATTTCATATTTAATTCTTATTTATATACTCTTTAATGTTTTGAATGTTTTTCTTTGGAAAACAATTTTTTGCACTTCTATGCGGGTTTAATTTTAAATTAAATTATTAAAAAAGTTATTGAATTAGGAAAATTTCATAATATATTTTTAATAATCATAATATATTTTTTCTAATATGGTCAACAAAAATTTTGACCTTAATGAATAGTGAAAACGGTAGAAATTATTTATCGTGGTTAAGGTAAAAACGGTTTTAACAAGGCCATAAACTAAAACGATAAGTTTTAAAAATGACCCAAAACTTTTATAATTCATATTATATGGTACTATTTAGACCTTAGATCTTCTAATGTTCTAAAATTATCCTTTTGTGGATCCTTTTTTCATGAGAAAAGTGTGAGGGTAATTCTTTCTTGTCAAAAAATTCAAGTGTGTCATCTTCCCCACTTATAAATGGACACCCCCTACCCTCTCTTTTACACACTTATAAAACCCATTGGTTATAACAAGAACTTATAATATAACTTCTATAATTCCCTCCCCTCATCCTATAATTCTTGGTTTGTTTATAAATCCGACCTAGGAAGCCTTTTGGTGCAAACCAAAAGATGTTTTCCAAAGAAGAGTTAACGTCCTCAACAAGGCATTTTATTTTGTTTCTTCTACCACATAATCCAAATATTATTAGAAACTTATAATATAATAAACTCAGTATCCTATAGATAATGATATTTTTTATTATAATTTAATTCCCTACAACCATCTCCTCTTCCCAAAAATCTGAAATGAAGTTATTGGTCGTGTGTATGACATACTACTTCCTCATGAACCAATGTAATTTGTTTTCCATAATCCCTTATCAAATATATATATAATGATATGTATTTGTTATAATTTTTTTATTTTTTTATTATAATATCACATACACCATCTTACATTACATTTTTTAGATAATATGATAATGTCGCTCGTGTGTACGACAGACTACCGCCTCACGAAGTGATGTGATTGGCTTTTCACTTATTCTTTATAAGGAAGGTAATAAGTTTTAATTTGATATTTATATATGATATTAATTTCATATTAAACATTTTTTAAAATAAATATATCATATAATTTCTTTCAGTACCATCCATTGAATAAATGATAACGTTGTTTGTGTGTATGGTGGACTACCGCCTCACGAAGAGATGTGATTCCTTTTTCCCCAATGCTTTACTTGGAAGGTAATAAAGGATAATTTTAACTAATATATGTGATATATATGTATGAAATGATATTAATTATTTAAAATTTATATACAATCCACTTTCTCTCCCTTTCACCTGTTAAGAAAATAATAATGCCTCTCATGCATATGTTAGGCCACCATCTCCACGCAAAAAATGTGATTCATTATCCATGTTCAAAATTAAATAGTGACTATAAAGTTGTATATAATGAAAACAATTTGCATAAATAACAATAATATCATTATGTATATATTGGAACAGTATCTTAAGTTCAGTATCTGAAACTTTCACAAAAAAATAGGCATGATAACACCAATAAATTCACAACTGAAACAATAGTGATAATGAAATATTATTAAAGAATGGGTTATAAGATGTCATAAAATGGATAATATATAATATTATAAATATTAATAATATTATATTATAAGTTATTAATATATCTAAAGCCACTATACATGATATTAAGGATCCATCCACTAAAGGGATGCGTGTGGTAAGGGGTATCTTGACTCAATTTCCATTCATTGGGTTATATATCTACTTCATTGATTACATTAAGATAAGATTTTATGTAAAATGACCTTTTATTTCTTTATGACTATATTTAAACTTTTAATTGTGTCTATTCACATTTCTTACACATAATCACCTCATTTTTTGACACTCATTTCAATTATATGAACTTTGTAATAATTTCCCCAAAAAACTTCTTTGATACACATTTTATTTTATGCACCTAATAAATTTTAAATAGTGTATATACTAACCCTTTACATAATATATCATGAATAATTCCTACTTCATGATATTTTATTTTAAATTGATCAACTTCATTCATGGGGAGTTATGATTCAAAAGTTACTGAAGCGGTAAGGATTTATGTATCAATCTCATTTTAATCAGGACTTTTATACCTGAATTCCCATTATTGGAAATTATTTGATCATAGAATAAAAAAATTAATTAATTTTATTATAATATATTTATTGATGAAGTTTTCAAGTAATAGTACTATTTTCCTCTCTTTGGTAGTTAAAATTATTGAGAAAATGTTTTTAATAAATTTTGATTACATTCCTCTCTTCGGTTGAAAATCATTTTTCTTCCAAATCCATGTTTTCAAAAAATGTTTTAAAAAATGTTTCCCTATGATTTTTTAAATCCATTTTTACCCATAATTATTTTTTTATAATATATTTATATTAAATATTCAATTCATTTTCTTAATAATTAACTTTTTTACTTTTCTTACAAAAATTTGAATGGAATATTTATTTTTTAATGTATTTAGTATAAACAGGACACTTCTTCCACCATAACCACTCAATGATTTTAAGATTACTATCTAAATTTTAAATATTATTTACAAAAAATTATTTATTTAATGTTTAGTAATTTTTTATATTTTAAATAATTTTTTTAAAATAGAAAGGATATTTTTCTAAAGGAATGTTTAAAGTTATATTTCAAAATGATTTTCCATCTAAGATGACATCTTTTGATTTTCATCAATACTACTAAAAAACAATCCTATAGACATAGACCTATAGCCCCGGCTTTCCAAAAATATGGACATAGGTTTTTATGTTGAGGTTATAGCCATAATTTAGATAAAAACATCTCTATAGGTATACCATTAGTTTTTTAAACCGTGGATATAGGTTTTTGGTCTAGGTTATTGCCATAGTTTTTGAAAATTGTGGCCATATGTCTTAGGGTATAGCCATGGTTAATAAAAACCATGGATATAGGTTTCCTACACTATAGTGGTACAAATATTATCCTATGGGAAAATCATGGGAAATTTTATATCTACAGTTCTCAACTTATTTCCATGGTTACTAAATAAATATATATTAAAAATATGGACATCAATATAGAAAATTTGATGTATTATAGTGGTTAAGTGTCTCATATAAAAAGTAGATGATAGAGGTTAAAATATGTCTTCTCACATTTTATTTAGATCCTAAAACCAAGGTTTCATTTCAAATCATGGAAATAGGTACATCTCTATGTTTTCAACCCAAGTTTATAGCCATATTTCCATGGATTACAACCATGTCTATAGATCTATTTCCAAAATTTCAAACCATGGATGTCGACCTATTACCACAGTTTAAAACCATGGATATAGTTTCAACCCCATAAAAACTCTAATAGGAGACACAGCTAGCTGGACCATAGATATAGGTCATATACATAATTTATATAGCTATAGAAATGGTTTTCAACTATGGATATAGCCAAGTGTTCTAGTTATAAAAATTGAAAATGTTATTTTCCTCAAAAATATTTTTAATATTAATAAAATTATTTTCATCAATAACAAAAACCTTTTATGTCATGTAATCATTATAAATTTTATATATATATATATATATATCACATGTATACCAAGCTTATTATCACTTTATTTAAAGGTGTAATATATGCCTTATGACCATCTCTAAAATGACTTCTTTAAGGAATCTCTTTCGATTTTATTAAGAGACAAGATTTTGAAACCAATTTCTTTCCATGGGTAATTATTACCCATTTCATTCCATTGGTAATTATTCTGATTATTACTTATGGTTGATACCCTTATATGTCACAAATATTCATGTATATAAAATTAATGTGGCCAATAGGCTCAAAATTATATATCCCTCAAATTCATTGGACAATGTTTTAGTATCATGAGACATCAATTATCAGATTAGGTAGTGAACCTAATAGATTATGGGACTCTACATACCATGGGATATTATCTTGGAAGTTATACTTGAATTATTATTATGTCATGTTTTATATTTCTAAATCATTTCCTATGATTTCATAATCTTATGATACTATGTTTCCTACATTATACTTCCATGTGATTACTCATTTACCTTCTCTTTTATGATATCATGTTATATATTTGACTCACATGTTATGTTTCATTATCTTGTTTATTATTTTAATGGTCTTTTTAGGTCACCCCCTCTCTTAATGTATTCCCCAAGTTATCCCATGCATATTTAAGATCTTTAATGGATTTACAGTGATCACTAGGTAAAATAAAATAAGGATTCCATGTTTTCTATATTAAGAAACTAGTATTCAATATAGACTAGTAATTTATGAGCCTTGTTTTGTAACTATTTTATATTTATTTTTAATAATCATGTAATAATATGTTAATAAGAATTGTGTATCCATAGTTGGTATCACATAAAGGTTTAGTTAACGTTTAGAACTAGGATGAGAAAATATTAGTGAGAACCCAGGGATAATTCAAAGACTAAGAGTAGGTATATAAAAATATAATAGAATGTTAGGGAAGTATTGAGTGAGTGGTTTTTGAGAAATTACATACCTATATAGATACTACAAGTTTAAATGATTCTAAAACAAATGTACCTAGGGTAATAACACTAAAAAAGTTCCATATATCTTGACTCAAGCATTACCTATTAAATGAAAATGGGATGATAGTGTACCTAGTTGGACACTCCCACTGGATATGATTTGGAAATTCACAAACTCTTTATGAAGCATCATGAAGGATTCTAATAGATGGTGATCATGAATGACCTAGGTTAAACCTAACATATCTAATATTTAAATGAAGGTGTCTTGATTTAGACATCTAAAAAATATTTTTTTCACGATAATGTTCTGTCCCACTATGAATATTATTGCTCACACAATTGTTTATATTTTTTCAATGGAGATAACCATAAGGAACTAGTTTAACATTGGATTTTATATACAGTGTGTTTATGAGAAACCAGATAGTGTGATGACTGGAGTAAAGGATATTGTGATTAGGCCTAATTAGTTATCATGATATATGATTAAAAACCTATACCTTAACTAACTCTTGAACTCACTAATGAAGATAAGGATAGATTTCAATGAGAGATCAAGAGGTGGAAACCACAGAGGATATAATATTCAATTTACTGTAAGTCAATAATATGGAAAGAAACACCTAAGTAAATATATCATATGAATGTAAAGATATTATGGGTGTGAAAAATAACGACATTAAGAAATTAATTTCCAAGGAAAATGAAAATTTTGGTTAGGGTAATGGATGATAATAATGGTATCCCTAAGGTATCATCTATGGTTGAATGTTTTAAATATGGAAATTAAGTACATTCTGAAAATCTATGTCTAAGGGGGAAAGATCAAGAAGATGATCAACAAAGTTGTATAAATAAAGGTTTTTTTATTAATGATTATGATACTATAAGCTACATATAAAACTAAGTAGGTACTAAGTAATAAGATGATAAATCCCAGTTAATGGTTTATGAATGAAGTTCAATTATAGAAGTGTTTATGTACTGGAATTCAAGAATTATGTGAATTGTGAAATATATATATGAGGATTTCTATATAGTTTCTTGGAAATATGGACTAGAAAGAATATATAAAATGAACTATAAAGGTGATTTAATGGAAAGGTTATACTCTATATAAAAATATATAATTTTGGAAAATAAAATATTCGGTTCGTTCTATATTTTCGGAAAATTAATTTATGTTTTGGAAAATAATGAGTTGTATAAAAACCCCTACTGGTTAAAAAAGTTATTTGATGACTAATTTTATTTTATAAGATAATAATATTTTCTAGACAATTATAGTATCATGGAAAATTATTAATATGAACATCACATAGGTTTCTCCATAGTTTTAGAAAGGAAAAAAATCTCATGATGGGCGACAACTCATCGCATCCAGTAAGGCTATGAGGATTAAACGCATAACTAAAGGGTGATAAGGGTACAATGACTACCACAAGCCTACCAAATTTACTGGTTAAAATAACATTGTTTTTACTTAGATGATTTGAAAGTTAAATATGAAGTTGACTTTGGGAAATATATTATAGGATCAAGTTATTTGATTTTGGAGTTTCTAATGATATTTCAGGGGATATTTCATTATGTTGAAGTATATATAACATTTAGGTTAAACATAAAAGATTATTTGGGAATAATGTTATTATGTTATTCGATATGTATGTTTAAAGGGTATGATATAACCATTTAGGTTAAACCCTTATTTCATGTTGAGTTTATTCAGGTTATTTGCAATTTAGGGTTAATTATTAAAGCAATGGTCTATATTGAACATTTGGTTTTGTTATTGAATTTTAGAGATTAATATATTAATGTTCATTTTTATTATTATCATATCTTGGGATAACCATTTTTAAATCTTGTTTTATATACAACACATGCTAGGAATAAAATCAGCCTGAGGACTCGACCCCGCAATTTTCGCACCAACCCCCCTATCAACTTATGCTAAACATTTTTGTTTGAATTAATATTGTAGGAATATCTTGTTACTATATTAAGGATCTTATGATGTGTTAAATTTAGTTTCAATGCTTTATACATAAGAAATTATAAAGGATATTATTTTTCTTAGAGAAATAGTTAAATTGTAAATTGATTGAAGCGCAATGAAATCGTCAAATTTAGTTTATTAAATAAAAATATATCAAGTAAGTATATTTTCGGGTGTTCTTAATCATGTTAGAAAAATAATCCCTCAAATCTAGGAAAATGAACTTTAAAACATTTATCATATCACCTTCATATATTATGAATCAATGGTACTTTAATTCATCACATATTTATAGTTATGTGGTTGTTGAATTTATCATGATCAGTTACTTTATTATGATTAATGATCTTTATCACTCTCTATAATTACTTACCCTTTTCTTCCATGACGATGTTTTTACTTCCCACAAATGTACTTCAACTTTCATCCCTAGTTATGTTGTATTTCTGATGACCTTTGTATTTCCATTTCCCTCTTTTTAGGTAGAATTTCAATTAACCCCTTTTGTGATGTGGGTTTTCCAGTTAATGTATTTTCAAAATTGAAACACTTGATTATTGAGATCAAGATTAAATTGAAAAGATGCAATTTATTTATAGTGGTAGAATGTAACACCCCAAGAATTTAAAAGAGGAACATCGTGATGGATAGCGTATATAAAATGAAACACCAAGATTAGAAGACAATGTAACACACCAATAATGTAGGATATATATTCATTTTAAATAAATTCAATATTTTCGATGTCTTGGATGCACACAACATCGGGTTTAAATGAAACACAATACTCTATTAAAATATTATTATTTAAACCTGACTATTTTATACCGTTAAGTTGGTGAGTATGAATAGGACTAACTAAATTATGAAAATTATATGTATTACACATTTAAAAATAAAATTCTATGGTTATCTACTAATTATAAATAAAATAATATCCATTTGAAAAACAATCCGAAAAACTGTATTTTTTTAAATGGTGGTTCAGTCGTGCTTTGCACACAATATATAAAAAATTAATTTTTACCAATCTTAGAAAATTTATTTTTTAAATCTAAATTTCAAAATTTCTTTTGGGTTAATTTTTTATAATTTTCTAAATATATTATTTTTTATGTATAGTGAAAAATCATGATTTTTTTATTGAAACTTTTTTTTCATTTAAATTATTTAAAAAGACAAATTATATTTTAAATTGTTTTTAAAGTACCATTAGTTAAATTATATTAAAATTTAACTAATTTAGGTCATTTTAATCAATTTAATATTTAATTACTATTTAAAATCTGTTTAAACATTTGAAATTTTTCCTTGGGAAAACCGGTTTTCTAGAAAAATATTTGGGTTTAATTTTAAATTAAATTCTACGAATTCTGGGATTTTAATTTTTAAAAATGGATTAAATAATTTTAATCCTAATAATTTATATTATATAATTATATCAACTTAATTTTTTATAACAATAAATAGTGAAAAGAGTAAAAAACATTTACTACAGTTAAGGTAAAAATGGGTTTAGTAAGGGGTAAACTAAAACTATAAGAGTTAAAAATGACCAAAAAATTGTATAATTCATATTTCATGGTCATATTTAAATCTTATATCTTCTAAGGTTCTCCACTAGTTCATTTTGGATCCTTTTAAAAAGATAAAATCATGGGTGGAATTCTTTATTTTTAAAAAATCCAAGTGGGTCCTCTCCCCAACTTATCAAACGGAACCCTTTATCTCCTCCTATTAACACTTAAGAAATCCATTTTGTTGGAAAATACCTACCCAAATAACTTCTATGATTCCATAAACTCATCCTACAAGCCTTTATTTTGTCATAAATCTTACCAAACAATGATTTTAATCCAAACCAAAAGAAGTTCTCTCAAGAAGAGGTAATGTCCTTAACTGAGAATTTTTTTTTTTTACTCCAACTCCTCCAAATATTATTAAAATTTAATGATATAAAAACCTCAATATAATATATATAATTATATTTTTTATTTTAATTTAATGACCAAAAAACATCTCTTTTTTCCTCAAATGGAAAATGAAACTGTTGATCATATGAAAGGTTAACTACCACCTCACAAACCAATATAACTCATTTTTCATCCCCAGTTACATGGATGGATATAATATTTATATGATATATTTATTATATTATTATACTTATACAATTATACTATCACATATACCTTCTTAATTTACATTCAATGGAGAATATGATAACATTGCTCGTGTGTACGGTAAACTACCTCCTCGCGGAGCAATGTGATTCATTTTTCAATTTTGCTTTATATAGAAGGAAATAATGATCAATTTGGTATTTATATATGATATTCATAAAATATTAATAATTATATAAAATAAATATATCATATAATTTATTACATTACCATCCATTGAATAAATTATAATGTCATTCGTGTGTACAGCGAACTAACATCTCACGAAGCGATGTGATTCATTTTTCAATAAACACTTTACATGTAAGGTAATAAAGGATAAATTTAATGAATATTTGTGATATATATTACATGATATGGATTATTTAAAATTAATTTACAATCAACTCATTTTCCCTTTTCACCTCTTAATGAAATTATAACATCGCTCGTATGTATATATGGCATATCGTCTCTGTGAAGCGATGTAATTCATTCTCCACGTTCAAAATTCAATAATGAATAGAAAGATGTATCAAATAAAAAATGATTATTTTTAAAATTAATATCATTATAGAGATTATTTAACTATATCATATGTTTGAGATATGTAACTTTCAAGAGAAAACATGTATTAGAAAACATAGTAATTAGCACCGGAAAAAATATTGGTAATGAAAGATTATTAATGAATAGGTGATAAGATGTTTTAAATGGGATCATATATGATAATATAAATAATAATATAATTTTTTATTAGTTAATAAAATTTTTAAAACAATTATACATTATATTGAATAGCAATCAACTAAAGGGAGGTGTCGGGTAAGGGGTTTCTTCACTCAATTTTCATTCATCGGGTTATATGTTTAGTACATTGATTCTATTATGCCAAGATTATGCATGAAATAAAAATTTATTTATTTATTAATATATTTATACTTTTCATTGTTTGGATATATATTTCTTACACTTAATAACTTCATTTATAATCTCTCACTTCAATAATCTTAACTTTGTAAATGTTTCATCGCAAAACATCCTTCTTTTAAATACATGTTCTTTTGTGAAACTAATCACTTTTAAATGGTATATATACCACATATTTACATTATATATCATGAATACATAATAATTCATGATATTTTAAGTTATAATTTATCTATTTAGTTCATGGGAAGTTATTATTCAAAAGTTATCAAAGTGGTAAGGGTTTATTTTTCAATCTCACTTTAATCGGGATTCTTTATGCTTGAATTTATATTAATAGAAAATTTTTTATAATTACCTAATAAAACCCAAAAAAAAAATTCTTTAGTAATTAAAAAAAAATTCAATTATTAGTACTATTTTCCTCTCTTTTTTACATTAAATGATTGATAAAATGTTTTTAATAAAATCTAACTTCATTCCTCTTTTCGGTTGAAAATATTTTTTCTTCCAAACCCATGTTTTCTAAAAATAATTTCAAAAAACATTACTATGATTGTTTAAAGACATTTTTACCCTTATTTTTATTTTTGAATAATTTTTTAAAAGGAATATTTGCATCATTCGTTGGAAAATTTACTTTTTTTTCTTACAAAAATATGAAAGGAATATTTGTTTTTTAATGTGTTTATCATAAATATAAGTCTTCCACCATAATAAAAACTCAATGTTTTAAAGATTATTCTTTAATTTTAAAAGGATATTTTCAAAAAAAATGTTCACTTTAAAGTTTTAGAAATTTTTATATTTTAAAAAATTGTTTTCAAAATAGAAAGGCATTTTCATCATTAACAACAGCCATTAATGTTATGGAATGGTTCTAAATTTTTTATATATTTATGTCACATGTATACCTAGCTTATTCTATCTTTCATTTACAGGTAAATACATTCCTTATGACCATCTCTCAAATGTATTCCATAAGGAATCTATTTTGATTTTTCTATAATACAATAGTATGCAACCTATTTATTTCCATGGGTAATTCTTCTATTTATGCCTTTAGATTGATATCCTTATGTGGAATGCATATGCGTGTACATAAAAGGAATGTGATGGGTGGGCCTGAAATCATATATCTATCCACTACATTGGGTAATTTTTTTAGTCTCATGATATATAATTTATAAATTTGGGAGTGAAACTAATCCATTATGGAACCTTTTCCACCATCATATGTTATCTTGGTAGTTATCCTTGACTAATACTTATGTCATGTTTTATTTTACTTCCACATTTCTTATGATGTAATTATTGTATTACACCATGTTCTTTACATTATTATTACAAGGTATTACTCATGTTAAATATCTTTTATGATATCATGTTATAACTTTGACTCACGTGTTATGATTACAAGTCTTGTTTATTCCCTTACTAGTTTTTGTTATCACTTCTTTATTTATGAATTATCCATGTTATCCAATGCATATTTAGGATATAAAATAGATTTTAGGATATTATTATGGAAAATAAACTAAGGATGCAATGTTTTATATATTAAGAACCTAGTATTCTAACAAAACTAGGCATTTACGATCCTTTTTTATAATTATTCAAAATTTATGTTAAACATTCATGTAATAATATGTGAAAATTATTGGGTTTCCATATATTCTATTAGAGGAAAGTTTTATTTAACCTTTGAAACTACAATTAGAAAATTATTGACATAATTCTAGGGATAAATATAAGAGTAATACTAAGTAAAGAAAAATATCTTTTACACCTAGTGAAGTATAGAGCGAGTGTTTTATCAGAAATTACATCCTAATCTGGATATTACAAGTGGATTTAGTTTTGGAATATATGTACCTAGTGGTCATGACTTTGAGAAAGGAAATATAGTCTTACCTTAAGAATTACCTGATACATGAAAATGGGACTTACTGTGCACCTGGGTTGACACTCCCACAAAATATTATTTTTAAATTCATAAACTCTTCATAACCCATCATGAAGGATTTAAATAGATGACGATAATGAATTATCTAGGAAAAAACTAAGGTGTATTATAAAGAAATAAAGGCTCCATGATTTATAGGTCTTATAAATACTTTTTGTGGATTATGTTATTCCCTACTATGAATGTTAATACACATACTATACTTTATGGTTTTAGGGAACAATGGGGACTAGAAGAAACTGGGTTAACATTTAAGGTGATAGATAATGTATTGATGAGAAACTAAATGGGATAATAATTGGAGTGAAGGATATTGTAATTTTTCCTAGTAGGTTATCATAATATATGATTAAACGATCACCTTAACTAACACTCAAACTCACCAATGAATAGAGGAATAGATATCACTAAGATCTCAAGTAGAGGAAATCATGGAGAAAGGAAGACCAAGTTTCCTATAAGTCGAAAATGTGGAAAGAAACACCCAAGTGAATTTATCATGGGAAATGGAAGATGTTTTGGGTGTGGAAAAATCGATAAGAAAAATGAAATGTTCGGTTAACACAATAGATGATAATAATATTCTCCCTAAGGTATCATCAATGGTTGAATGTTTTAAATGTGGAAAGTATAGACATTATGTAAAACCAAGTCCTAGGGGGAATATCAAGTAGTTGATCAATAAGGTTATATGAGTAAATGTTTTGTTGTTGGTGATGGAGATATTTTAAATGACATATGAAAGTAAGGAGTTATTAAGTAATAATATGATGAAGCCTAGTTAATGGTTTAAGAATGAAGTGGAATGATTGACATGTTTATGTAATGGAATTCCAGAATTATATGAATCATGAAATATATATATAAGGATTATTATTTTTAAATTTTTGAATTAATAATTTTCTAGAATATTTTGAATGATCTAGAATTTATATTTACTTTAAAGGTGATAGTCTATGAAAAAATAAATAATTGAGGAAAAGATAATCTTGGATATGCGTTTGATGTTGTAGTAATTAGTTGATTTTTTGGAAAATAATGGGGTGTATAGAAAACCTTAGCGGTTAAAAAATTGATTTGATGATCAATGTTATTTTTTTAGTGATCATCAGTTTATTTATAATTTTTTAGGATCACGGATAATTATGAATACAAACTTCACGTAAGTTTCTCCATAGTTTTAGAAAAAGGACAACATTCTTGTTGGGTAAAAACCCAATGCATCCGATAAGGCTCTGTCACTTTAACCTAAAAATGAACGGAAATAATAGTGCAGTGCCTACCACTAGCCTATATGGTGTGATGGTTACTATAAAATTGTTTTTACTTGTATGGTTTGAAGGTTAAATATTAATATGATTTTAGGAAACATATTATAGAATCAATTTATTTGATTTTGGTGTAACTGATGATTTTTTTGGATATTATTTATTTGGTTGAGGTATATATAACCTTTTAGTTTAATGAAATGGATTATTTGGGAAGAATGATATTATTTTTTATATTTGTAAGTTGAAAGGGTATGGGATAACCTTTGAGGCTAAAACGTTATTTCATGTTGAGGTTATTGAGATTATTTAGGATATGGGGTTATTTATTATAAGGAATGATCGCTATCAAAACATTGGTTTCATTGCTGAATTTTGGATATTAATATATTCATAATAATTTTGGTTATTATATTATCATGTGTTAATCATTTGGTTTTAACAAATATGGGAGGAATATATTATTACACTTTTATGGATCTAATGATATGTTAAAAGATAATTTTAGTATTTCATGTATAAAAACTTTTTATTCGATATTCATTTTCTTAAAGTAATAGGTAAAGTGAAAATTGATTGAATTGAAACAAAATGTTGAGATTGTGTTTATTAATTAAAAAAAATCAAGTAAGTATATTTTTTTGTGATTTATATCTTGATAGAAAAATAAACCCTCTACTCTAGGAAGATGAACTAGAAACAAAAATGTTATCATATTACCTTCATATTTGATTAATCATGGGCCTTTTAATTCATCACAGATTCATGGTCTTTTTGTTGTTGAATTTATCAGGATATTTCACTTTATTATGATTAAGAATCTCTAACATTTTTCATAATTATTTACAATTTTCTTCGATGTACATATTTTCACTTCCCATTACTTTTCTTATACTTAGAACCCTATTTATTTGTTAATTCAGATGACCTTCATATCTATATTTCCCTATTTTTAGGTGGATGTTTTATTAACCCCTTTTCGAGATGTGGACATTCCAATAATTTTTTTTTCAAAATCCATACCCTTGATTACTCATATCAATATTAAATTAGGTAGATGGAATTTATTTAATGTGTAGAATATAACACCCCATTATTTTAAAATAGGAATATCATATTTGATAGCATATATAAAATGAAACAAAAATATTAAAATATAATATAACACCCTAATACTTTAAGATATATCTTTTTTTAAATTAATTCAATCTCATCAATAGCTTGTATTGCACATAACACCGACTTTAAACAAAACATGATACTCTATTGAAATATTTTTATTTAAACATGAAGATTATAACCTAGTCGCTGAATTGGCATGTATTAATAGGAATAACTAAATTAATAAATTTATGTTGTTTGAAAATTTATAAAATAAAACCACTGGCTATCTACTTATTATAAATAAAATAGGAACCATTTGAAATAATAAAAGAAATATTTCTTGAAAACTTTATTTTTCTAAAAAATGGTTCAGTCACACTTTCCACACATAATTTAAAATTAATTTGTATCCATTTTATAAAATTTATTTTAATAAATAAAATTCATTTTTTAAATATAAATTTAAATTTATCTTTGGGTGAATTTTTTTGAATTTTTGGAACAGATTAATTTTTAATGAATAGTTAAAATAATGTTTTTTATGAAAACAACCCTTTTTTTAAATTATTCACAATGTTATATTATATTTTAAATTGGTTTTAAACTTCCATTAGTTCAATTATATTACATTTTTACTAATTTTGTTCATTTTATCCCATTTCATATTGAATTCTTCTATGAAAACCTTTTATACTTTTGAAAGTTCTTCTTTAGAAAAAATGTTTCTTTGACACATATAAATTTTTAGTTTTAAATTAAATTGTACAAATTATGTGAGTTTAATTTAAAAAAACTAATTCCATATTTTTAATCATAATAATTTATATTATCTAATAAGTTCAACTAAATTTTTTGACCATAATGAACAGTGAATATAGTAAATATTATTTACCATAGTTGAGGTAAAAATAGGTTTACCATGGGTTAAACTAAAAATATAAGGGTTAAAAATGACCTAAAACTTGTATAATTAAAATTCTAAAGTCATATTTATAACTCATGTCTTGATAAAAACAATGATGAATTTTTTTTTTTCAAAAATCCCAAGTGTTTCCACTCCCCCGTTTAAAAAAGGTCACCCCCTCTCATCTTTTTTCTACACTTCAAAAACCCATTTTATTTTTCAATCCCTACCCAAATAATTTTTATACTTACTTACACTCATCCTTGATTCCTTTATTTTCATAAATCCAACCTAGTAAGGCTTTTTTTTCAAAACAAACTAATTTTTCCAAAGAATATGTATCATCCTTAATCGAGTGTTTAATTTTATTTTTTCCCCCACCTCTTAAAAATTTTATTAAACATTATTTATATAAAAAATAGTATATTATATATACTAATGCATTTTTATGTTAAGTTAATGACCTAAAACCATCTCCTCATCCCCCAAATGGGAAATGAAACCATTTATCTCGTGTATGGTGTACTACCGCCTCATGAACTAATATAATTATTTTTCCATCATTTCTTCTCACGAATGTATATAATGATATATATAATGATTATATATGATAATTATGATATAATTACAATTATTGAATTATAATATCACATATAAAATCTTAAATTAAATACCCTAGAGAATAAGATAATGTTGCTCATGTGTATGGCGAACTACCGCCTCGCAAAGCGATGTCATTCGATTTTCACTTACACATTACATGGAAAGTAATAATGATTGATTTTATATTTATATATTATATAAATGACATTTTAAGAATTTTTTAAAATAAATATATAATATAATTTTTGACCTTACCATCCATTTAATAAATGATAACGTTATTTGTGGGTACAATAGACTACCACCTCACGAAGCGTTGTTATTCATTTTTCACTAACGCTTTACATGGAATGTAATAAAAGATAAATTTAATGAATATATATGATATATATGACATTATATTGATTATTTAAAATTAATATATAATCTAATTACTTTAACTTTCACCTATTAAGTAAATTATAATGTTTCTCATGAGTATGTAGGACCAACCATCTCGGTGAAATGGTGGGATTCAATCTCCATGTTCAAAATTCATTAATGACTCAAAAGTTGTATCTAATAAAAAAATGATATTTATAACATTAATATAATTATAGATATGACATAATAGTGTCGTATGTTCTAGATAATTAACTTTCATGACAAAACATGCATAAGAAAATAATAAAATTAACACCTCAAACAATAGTGATAATAAAATATTGTTGACGAACGGGTGATAAGATGTTATAAAAGGGATCATATATGATATTAAAAATATTAACATGATTCTAGTATAAGTTCATAACATGTTTACAACCAGTATACACGTAACCCCTCAATACTTTAAAATATTTTTATTTTTGAATAAATTTAATTTTTCTGCTATCTTACTTTATACGCAACACCAAGTTAAGCTTATACTAAACAAAACAACAAGTTGGAATGCATTACATGCAAGGCCGAGTTTTACCAAACAACAAAATATTATTAAAATATTATTATTTAATATAATAACATATAACCTAGTTGTTAATTTTGGTAGTTATGAAACATTTTAGCGAAATTATGAAAATATATGGTTCAATTCATTGGTTACAAATTAATTAGAAATAAATATAGGAAAAAATGAATATATAGTTAATGTTTTTATAAAGAACTATTTTTATGCTCACAGAGCCATATTTTTCTAATAAATTAAATTAATTAAATTTATTAAATGATATTAATGTAATATATATTCAATAAAATATTTTTGATATTCATCCAAAAGATTTAATAGGCATTAGATAATAATAAACCCAAATTTATTCATAAAAACCAATATTTTCCTAAGAGCACTTTTACCACCTTTTATTGGAGAACTTATTCTAAATCCAATTTATGAAACATTTACATATTTTATTTTAAAAAATAAGCTTCTTATTTTAGAATATAATATAAAAATTTACTTTGGATAAATGATAGGTTTTTTCTGATAAGTTTCATGTTTTTATGAATAGTGATATAAGTTTTCATATTAATTGAAAACAGATTTTTTGTCTAAATAATTTATAGTGTTAAATAATATTTTTGATTGTGTTTTAATTATAGTTAGATCAAATTTTTATCATTTAATCATATTTAGTTCATTGTAATCAATTTCACATTGTATAAGGATATAAAAACAATTCAATCTTTTGAATATTTTCACTTTAATAACTCATTTTCTCATTCCGTCCATGAGAATAATTTTAAATTAATTACTACAACTTTTGTATTTTAAATTTTTGAAAAATATATTCCATATTTTGAATCAGTTGGTCTAAATTAATTAAATAGGTTTATTTTATTTTTGGAAATATGAATAGTAAATTTAGTAATATTTTAATTACAATGGTTAAGGGTAAATCAGGTAATTATGAGTACACGTAATATTATAAAATTACCCTAAAACTTGTTATAATTTCATTTTATGAGTTACTATCTACCAAAATCATCATTGGTATGATTTTTTGATCTCTTGGAGCCACTTATATTACTTTAATCCATATATAGTATTTTATTCAAAGAAAAGTCAATTTTGTCATACTTTTGTTTTTAACAAGTTAAATATTTTTAATATGGGGTTATATAGAGGATATGATCGACTATAAATATTCATATAAAATCTAAAATATTTAACTTCATCATAATTTTTTTTAGGGAAGATATAATTAAATTAAATTCTTGCATAATGATGATGCAATAATTGTTTAATTAATGGATATATCAAATAAATGTTATTAAAAAAATTAAAATAAATATAATTTGATATAATTAATGTCATCCATGAATTTTATATATGACCTAGAAATATTCGGGATTTATTAAATATTTTTGTTCAAATTTATCTTTTGCAGTGATATTTTTTTTAAAAGTCAAGAAATTAATAGTGTCAAAATTGACATTAATGATATTTTAAAATAAATTATAATTTATTAAATGATATAAAATTAATAAAAACATAAAATTTAAAAAACCAGTTAATAAAATGTTGAAAATTTCATTCATTAGTCATTTATGTTTTGTTTGACATTTCATAGTCACTATATCATCCATTAAAGAGTAAAAATCCAAGTTATCATGGTAAGAGTTAAAGGGTCCAACTAAGGGTTAAGGCCAAAATATACGTGTACGAATGTGACCTAAACTTTCCTAAAAATTATTTTCTGAGATAATTTCTACCCAAAATCATATTAACTTATAAATAATTCACTTTGGATCCATTTTAAATCAAAATTTAATTTATATTAATTTAATATTTGGAGAGTTTCAAAAAGTGTCTCTCACCTCAATTATAAAGGGGAACATCCTCCCTCACTTCCTCACGCAACATTAATCCTTAGATATCAACAATACCCTTACCATTTTTCCTACAAAAATCCATCTTATCATCCTATAAGACTCCCCTTAGTCATAAATCCAACCAAGGAAGTCTTTGGTATAAAACAGAAGGAGCTACCAGAAAACGATGTAACATTCTTCAACAATCACTTTCGTTTTATTTCTTTCTCAAACCATTAAATTATTCTTATTACATGATTATATAATAAAAATATTATAATAAATATACTTAGATTATTTTTGTTAAGGGTTAAACCTACACCTACACACACTTCCATGAAATGGGTAACAAACTTATTCTTCTTGTAAGGTGAACAACCAACTCATGAAATGATGTCGTTCGTTTTTCCTTTACGACCTGTCATGGTTTATAATTATGATAGACACACTATATTTATATGATATATATATATATATTATTTTCATATTTTATTCATACTTCTTTAATTTTTATATAACACATACCTTCATGATTTCCATATTTTCTAAATACGATAACATCATTTGTGGAATTGTGGACTACCGCCTCCTCAAAGAAATGTGATTCATTAACAATTTATATGGAATGTATAAACGATGGTTTTAATAAAAATAGGTGACATATAAGACATAAATATAATACTGGAATAATAATATACATATATATCATTTACTTTTCTTTCTTTTAATACGGAAAAGAAATGGAAGTAGTGTGAATGTGTACGTTTGGCCTACCATCTCCATAAACGGTGCATTTAATTTCCTATATCCAAATTTTATGGATTATTATAAATAAATATATACTGAATATATATAATATTTACAAAATGTTTTACATTATGGAGATAATAAAATCATGATCTAATTAATAGTAACAACAATGAACGAGTCAAATCATACTCAAAAAACTAGGCACTTAACACCCAAAATAGTAAAAATAATGGAAGATTGTTAACAAACAGGTAATGAGATATTATAAGAAGTAAATATGTGATATTATAAATATTAGTATGGTTATTTTATAAGTTAATAACATTATTAAATCCATTGTACATGAGGTTAAGTGTGTTCACTAAAAATGAAATTCAAGGTAAGGGATTTCATCTTAATTTCATTTCATTAAGGCGTATTGTAATATTTTGAACCCAATTTGTTTAATATCGTGTATATACTACCTGTTTACATGTTATATCATGAATCCCATTATTTTTAGGATATTATAAGTTTCATTTAATTTTATTACTTCATGGAAATTATTACCCAAATTTTTCAAAGTGGTATGGGACACTTTGTAATGTTTAAAAATTATTTTCCTTAAGAATGATTTTAATAATATTTCAATAGTATTTTCATTCATCAACGTCAAAAAAATTTATTGTAACTTATCATCCACATTAGAATTATTTTTATATCTATATTATTTATTCATTACATATATTATATCAGTCATGTAAATTATTAATTAAATCGATTACTCGATATGAATAATTATTTGGACTATCAATGATGGGTGAGGCCCAAACATTATTTAGACCCTTGATGTAATGATAAGATATCATGAGAAAAATAAGTTGGCCAAAATTAAATGGGTTTCTACTGGTGGTTTTAAACTATCTTATGAAAAGTATTGATGGTATAGGTTTTCATGTGCCTCAGACATGATATCCAATATTTAATCATTTCCTTCATAGATTTTTCAATTATTATTGTTATTATCCATGAAATTTTCATATGATAAAATCAATAAATGCATTTCATTCTCATGTTATTGATTAAATTGAATGTTTTTCAGTTATTTACATTTCCAAATTGATTATTCCAAATATAATTATTTGAATGGCATGTGTTATCAATTATTTACATTTCCATGTTGATTTATTCTTATCAATTCATTATTTCTTATATTTAACATACCCTTACCGATTATTTGATCTCACCCTTATTATGTTTCCTTTCCCCATTTTATGGAGAGGAATCATTTGAATGAGTTTCAAGGTTGGTATTTAAGGAAGTTTATCAGCAACCTTGGAACCGGGATTTAGAAAACATATATTATGCAACATAACCCTAAGATAGACTTTGAGGATAAGTATATAATAACATCCTAGAATTTTGGTAAGTTAGATATTAAGTAGGTATTCTGAGAAATACATCCTTGTCGAGATAATACTAGTGGACATGGTTCTAGTAAATATGTACCTTAGGGTAACAACTCCAAAATTTTGTGTCATTCATAACTCAAGCATAACCCGGTACACGACAACGGACCTTACTGTGCACCTATTTTGACACACTCAAGGGATATGCAACATTTTATTTACAAACCATTATAAAGTATTTGAAATTTAAGATATCCCCAAAGAAACCGTGCTTATGATTATGATATTATTTTCACATAAATTTTTTAATTTATGTTAAGTATTTCATAAGTTGTGGGATTAGACATTATGTTTCATAATGATATGATCTAATATAGTGTATGGAATTGTTTAAAATTGTCACATAAAAGGACGAACAGTATCAATAATTTTGAAAAATGTAAAAAATTCTCTTCTAAGGAAACTAATACAACTGGTTTTAGAATGAAGAAAATAATTACCACATTAGGGCATCTTAATCGGGTTATGGAAAATAACCTTTCCTGAATGGAGAAACCTATTAAACAATGATATTCACGGATTTTTTATCACTTTATGTGATAGTGGAGCTCATCATTTAGTGAGACTATTGAAATAATGGTGGTTGGGTAGGGTATTATGTCTTTAGAGAAAATATTTGTGGCATTGGGATGTGGTGAAATGGAAAATTTTACACTCACATTGTATTGTCTCAATGGATATATGGATCAATGGTGGTCATTAATCCAGAATACTTGGGAGGAAGAAGAAGAAAACTCATGTAATAGAGAACTTTTAAGGAGACATTATATGATAAATACTTCCCTCATGATAAACAAACTAAGTTGAAGAGAAATTTCATCATTTTAAATCCAAAGGAGGAATAAAGTGTGGCGGAGTATGAAACTACCTTTACTAGGTTAGAAAGGTTTGTTATGGATTTCATACATAACAAAAAATGTAATATTGATCATTTCTTTGAAGCAATTAAGCCAATTATATGAAGGGAACTGGTGTCTCAAACCTTTTATTCATATGATGAAATAGTTTTATGTTCTATCATGATAAAGAAATAATTATCCAAATCTTGTGTCTTGAAAGGAAAGAAAGAGAAGATGATAAAGGAAAATGAAATTATTGATAAAGGGAATAAGGGAAAGAAGTATTTTCCCACATGCGATAATTATGGAAAAAATTACCATTATAAATGTTTGTAAGTATTGGGAGTATGTTATAAGTGTAGGGAGAAAGGTCACTGGACAAAAGAATGAAAAGGGGAGAAGGAAAAAATTGTTATTCAATGTTACAACTACAAAGATATGGGGAACTATGGGAATGAATTCCCCAAGTGTCAAGGAAATATACATCATAAAAAGCTAAGGAGTCAAGGTCAAGCATATGTTATTGACACAACTGAAGTGGAATGATTAATGTGCTTATGTATTTAGATCTAATAAATATATTGTAAAATTATTTTTTTGATGATGGTATCTCATATAAATTATGAAATATATAAGAATTGTATTGTAGTACTTTTTTGTTATGGATTTGTGAGCATATATTGAATGGTACCAAGAAAGATGATTTGGTATCAAGTTAAAATTTTTGGAAAACACACGTTTGAAAGAAATATATACCTTAATATGTTCTTAATGATGGTATAATGATGTTGGATAAATATATGAAGTATAAATAATTCAAGTCACAACCAAAGGATAAGATTATTTTTATAAAAATATATATTTTCTTATATTCTTAGAGAACAAAATAATTCCTCTACTCTAGGAAAAATGATCTTTAAAAAAATTCTTATTATCATCAATTTTTATGATATTAATGACCTTTATTCACACCTCTTGTTTATGGTTTTTTAGTCTACAACTTTCAACTGAGCATGTTCTCTATTACTCTCTATCAGAACTTGATAGTTAGATTTCACTTCCATTTCCATGTTTTCACTAATAGTCTTCTATTCTAAAGCCTAGTTTTTTGGTGACCTTCACACTTACTTTTCCCTCCAATTAAGAATATCTATTATTAACCCTATTTATAATTTGGGTTCTTCAAACAATAGTATATTCAAATATCAAAATCTAGATTACCAAGAACAAGTTTAAATTGTGAGGACATAGTTTAATTAAGGTAGGGAAAATGTAACACCCCAAGACATTACAATATTTTCATTTTGAATAAATTTAATTTCTTTCTTCTTTATATGAATCACCAAGTTAATTTTACGCTACACAGAACAATGATTTCACTTGTGTTACAAAAAAGATTGAGTTTTACTGAACAATAAAATATTTTTAAAATATTATTATTTAATAGAATAAGATATAACCTAGTCGTTAAAATAGAAATTATGAACAATATTAACTAAATTATAAAAATATGTATTTTCATTAATAGTTACAAATTAATAAGAAATGAATATAAAAACCAACTAAATATATAGAAATTTTTTTATAAATAACTATTCTTATGATTACAAATCCATTTTATCCTAAAAAATTAAATTAATTATAATTAGTGGAATATAATAATTTAATAAATATTCAATAAAATATTTGTTACATTCGTCCAATATATTTAATAGTAATAAGATAAGAACAAATCCAATTTTATGCATAAGAACCTATATTTTTCTAAAGGAATTTTTACCACATTTTAATAGAGAACCCATTTTAAATACACTTTTTGACAAGTTTATATATTTTATTTCAAAAAATAAACTTCTTATTTTAAATTGAAATACAAAATTTTACATTGGTTGAATTATTTATATTTTTCTAATAAGTTTCATGTTTTGATGAATAGTTTTAAAATACTATATTTTAATTCAAAATTGATTTTTCCTCTAAATAATTTATAGTGTTAAATTATATTTTTGACCAATTTTAAAGTATAGTTAGATATATTATTTATAATTAAATCTAATTTAGGTTCATGGAATCAATTTCATATTCAATAAGTATATAAAAATATTTCAACATTTTCACTTCAATAACCAGTTTTCTCATTTTATCAACGGGATTAATTTTAAATTAATTATTTAAAATTCTACGTTTTGAAGTTTGAAAAATAAATTCCATATTTAGAATCAATGGGTACAAATTATGTAAATAGTTTCCTTTTATTTTTTGGCATATGAATAGAAAACTTTGTAATATTTTAATTACCACAGTTAAGGGTAAATTGGGTAATTATATGTAAACATAATATTATGAAATTACCCTAACACTTGTCCTAGTTTCATTGGATAAGTGATTATCGACAAAACTAATCATTGGTATGATGTCCTAAGATATTTTATCCCCTTGGATGAATTTAATCTATTTATATCATTTTATTCAAAGAAAGTAAATGTTTTCATACTTTTTTTTAAAAGTTAAATATATTTAATATGGTGTTATATAGAAGGTATGGTAGAATATAAATATTAATTTGAAATATAAAATTTTTATACTCTTACTGATAATTTATTTATATTTTTTAGTTAGTAAATAATTAAATTAAAGACTTGATCCGTGATGATGCATTAATTGTTTAATTTATGGACTTATCAAATAAATGTTATTAAAAATACTAAAATAAATATAATTTTAAATAATTAATGTCATTAATAAATTTTATAAATGACCTAGATATATTAGTGATATATTAATGTTTTTGTTTCAAACATATCTTTTATTTTGATGTTTTAAAAAATCAATAAATGAATAGTGTCAAAATTGACATTAGTGATATTTCAAAACAAATAATATTTTATTAAGAAATATAAAATTAAAAAAAATTATAAACATCAGAAAAATAATTTAGATAATATTTTAAATTTAATCCATGACTCATTTATGGTTATTTTTTAATTTTATAGTAACTATATTAACCATTAAACAGTAAAAATCCAAGTTGTCATAGTAAGAGTTAAAGGGGTTAACAAAGGGTTAAAGACAAAAGATAAGGGTAATAATGTGAACTAAACTGGTATAAAAATTATTTTTTGAGATTATTTTGACCCATTCTCATCTTAACTTCTAAATAACTCACTTTTTATTTATTTGGAAATAAAAATTAATTTATATTAATTTAATATTTTTGAGAGTTTCCAAAGGCTCCCCTCACCTCAATTATAAAAGGGAACCACCTATCCCACTTCCTCACACCACATTAACCCATATAGATTGACCAAAACTTACCCATTTCTCCTCCAAACTTTCTTAAACTCAATCTAGAATCCTTATTTTGGGAAGAAATCTAACCAAGGAAGAATTTTGGTATGAACCAAAAGGAGTAACCCAAAAATGAGGTTACATTATCCAACAATCACTTTCATTTTAATTCCTTCGCAAACAATTAAATTATTCTTTTTACACGATTATATAATAACACCAGTATCCTCAATATATTGATATGTTGTTGTGATAAGTTTTTTTATCCTCAATATATTGGTATGTTTTTCACCAAATGATGTTGTTCATTTGTCCTTTACCACCTCTCATAGTTGGGAATTATGATGGACACACTCTTTTTATATAAAATATATATTTACATGATATTTATGTTTTCTCCATAATTATTTAATATTTATATAACACATACCATAATTATTTCTATATTTTTTAAATACGATAACATCATTTGTGGAAGTGTGGACTACCGCCCCCTCAAAGCGATGTGATTCGTCCACACTATACATGGAACATATAAAGGATAGCTTTAATAAACATATGTGACATATATAAAACATATATAATAAAAGAATTATAATATACATATATATCATTTAAATTTATTTCTTTTAATACATAAAATAAATAGAAGTAGCATTCAAACGTACGTATGACCTGCCGTCTCCATGAACGGTGCATTTCATTTACTATATCCAAATGTTATGGATTATTATAAAAACATATTTACAAAATATATATATATATGATAGTAAAATCATGGTTTAAATTCTTTAGATTATGATATCATGATATATTTAATAGGAACAACAAGTAACAAGTCAAATCATACTCGAAAAACTAGGCAATTAACACCCAAAATAGTTAAAATAATGGATGATTGTTAACAAATGGGTAATGAGATATTATGAGAAGTTAATATTTTATATTATAAATATGAATATGGTTTTAATATAAGTTAATAACATTATTAAAACCCTTATATATGAGTTTAAGTGTTTTCACTCAAAAGGAAACACAATGTAAGATATTTTTTGTCAATTTCATTTCATTGGGGCATATTATAATGATATAAACCTAGTTTCTTTTATGTGGTGCATATACAACCCTTTGAAATGTTATTTTATGAATCTAAATATTTTCATAATATTATAAGTTTCATTTAATGTTATTACTTCATGGGAATTATGATTCAAATGTTTCTAAGTGGTACGGGACACTTTGGAATATTTAAAGATTGTTTTCCTTTAGATTTTTTTTGATGACATTTGCATAGTATTTACATTCATCAAAAACCCTTATTGTTAATTATACTCCACTAGGAAATTATTGATATATCTATATTATTTATTCAATATGGATATTTGATAATTCATATTAATTATCAATTAGATCGATTACTTTATATAAGGAATTCTTTGGACTAGAAATTATGGGTGGGACCATATTTTATATAGCCCCTCAATGCATTAATAGATTCTCACGAGACAAATAAGTTGTCAAAATTAAATGGGTTTCTACATGTGGTTTTAAATCATCTTTTGAAAGGTCTTGACGATATAGTTTTTTATGTGTTTTGGACATGAAGTCCATTAATTAATCATTTTCTACATAAATATTTCATTTATTATTGTTATTATCCATGATATTTTCATATGATACTATACATGGATGCATTTTATTCTCATTTTATTGATTAAATGGAAATTTTTTCAGTTATTTTCATTTCCATATTGATTATTCTGCATCTATTTACTTAAATGGCATGTGTGATTAGTTATTTAACTTTCCATGTTGATTTATTCTCATCAACTCATTATTGATTCGGCTTTACATAAGGTTACTGAGCATTTTAGATCAACCTTATTATGTTTCCTTTCCTTGGGTTATGAAGAGGAATCCTTTGAATGAGTTTGAAGGATATAAATCTTTTACTTATGTTAGGCTTTATTTTCTTTTCCCGGTGTATTATAGGTATCATGTATGTAATCATAAATTCCAAAAAATATAAACTGATCAGTCCTTTGCGATATGATTCCTTGTAATCACACCAATGTAATAAAATAATGCATCATCTCTAGGCTTCTACGGTCAAGGAGTTATAATATAGAAGATTAAATATTACTTAACTATAAGGAAGCATGGGGTAAGGGGTTTTTGTGGATCGAATTGGATACTCAAGAGGGGGGTGAATTAAGTTCATATTAAAAATTTCTATTTAAAATATTTATATTGAAATACCCTAATTCATAAAACAAGTTAAATTGTAGTGAATTTATAAAGATTGTAAGTGTTCAATTAGTTTCTCAAAGATTGGTTATTTCTCACTTAACTTAATCTTAATATTAAGTTATCTTTTGAAACTAACTCACTAGTTCACAATAATTAAAAACACTTGTTAGTTCAACTATCAGTTTTACTTTAAAACAGATTTGAATTTCAAAGTAATTAGCAGCGGAATGTTGAAAATAGTTTAAACTGGAATAATATTCAAAGCAGTTTTAACCAAGACATTCATTATCAAGCTAAGACTTAGTCCTCTCAAACAGTTTATATAAAACTTTGATCCACACCATTGATCGGGGTTTACAACATTACTCAGACTGTCCATGTCCTCAGACATCTACCACAATTCTACGTGGGAAAGCAGCAACAACAGCACACAGGTTTTCCAGGTCCTCAAAACTCTACCACTATTCTACATGGGATACACAAAGGTATAAAGAGATTGGTGTGAGGATTTCAGTATCCTTCAGTTCATCTTAGGAGTCAGTCTATGTCCAAACAGATAGAAGCACACACACTTCTCATAATGTAATTAAAATGATCACAGTAGAGAAATAAAATGGAAATGAGTTTAGAATTATCTTGTGTGATGTTAATGAAACTCTTGACTCCATTGGATTGAAATAGATAAATCTTTGAGTCCTTCTCTGGAATTTGTCTGAAAAATAGAGTGTTGTGGTTCTGTTCCTTTACTTCCAGTATAGGTGTTCAGCTTGAATGTGAAAGTATTCCTTATATCACTTGAACCTCCTCTTCAACTTCTGTTCTTGATGTCTATGAGTGTTCTTTGAGTTCTTAGTGTTTTTTTATTATATGTGTCTCTTTGTGCATCCTCTATGTCACACACTTTATATGCATCTTTGATCTTTCTTTTATAGCTCATGAGGTGGTTCAACATAAGTCATGATTACTTCTATAGGTACGAGGTACGGTTCCCTAACATCCAAAAAACATCATTAATTAATTTTAGACATAAGGCGTGATTACTTCTACAGGTACGAGGTACGGTTCCCAGACATCCAATAAACATAATTAATTAATATCAGTTTCCTTAAAAGCACAAAATATTACCATTTCTAATAACCAAACAGAGAGATAGAGTTTAGAGAAACAGTGACTGGTTTCCATCGGTACCTCTTTGTATCAGTGAACTTGTAACGGTGAACTTGTATCAGTAGGTATTTCATTGGTAGATATTACTCTTTGTAACGATATATTATTTGTATCAGTAGCTCCATGTGTTGCGGTAGCTCCTTGTATCGGTAGCTCCATGTGTAGCGGTATATCTTCATAATGGTGAACTTTTGTTGATAGCTCTTCCTAGTTATCAATAGCTGGTAACATTGGTAGCGATAGCTCTCTATATTGGTAGCTTCCTCTATCATTATCCCCTTTCTATTGGTAGCTTGTATCGGTGACCTTGTCTATCAGTATACTTATTCTACCAGTGACCTCTATTTATCAGTAGCTCTATCTATATTAGTGACTTTAAAACTCGAATTCTTGTTAAGTATATGTTCTATGCATTTCATTTCCAGATTAAGCTAGTATCAAGATTAATCATCGTTAAACATTTATAATCATAGATAAACATTGATTAACATATTTAAATTATATGATATGATCATTTTGATATTCATATCAACTCATTTGTATGATGTCTTAATCAGAAAGTATAATTAATATATAGATAGATATTATTTGGGATTATCAAAGCATATCTAAACATAATTGAGACTATCAAAACAGGTGAGTCTAGCAATCTCCCCCTTTTTTATAATAACAAATTATGGAATTATAATCTAGAATAAACTTTAATGAATCAGAGTAAAATGCATATAATGGAATTTCTAAGTGTGTTCAGATCATAATTCTCAAATGTATTAGAGTTAAACTATGGAATAAATAGAATATTTATTTCCCCAAAAGACACATATTATAATTTTTTACCCATTAGTGTAATTTCTCTCCATATTATAATTTGTATCCCCCTTTGTAATTGATAAAAAGAGAAAATAGACATTTGCAATTCAGATGACAAAGGTACATGAGATAGTATGAAAGAAAAACAAGAAGTACAAATATTCCTATCAAATGTCCTTGCCCCAAATCAATCAACCTCCTCAATAGGTAGTTTGGATTTGTCGTTGGGATCAGAAGAGGATTCAGGCTTGGTAGGCATAGGTGAAGGCTTGGGAACACCAGTGATGATCAAAGGTGGTTGGGATACTGAAACACTCATGGGCCTATAATGGGTACTCCTCTGTGTGATCGTAAGAGTTAGACTTCTGATATCTTTATCTGGAGTCAACTGAGGTGTGGAATCAGACTCACCAGAGGCAGGCAGGGCTGGAGGTACAATAATAGGTGTATTGTCCACATGTAGAAAGGGCAGTAACAGGTTCCTAAAATCAATGATGATTCCTCCTCCTCTCTCCATAGCAAATATAAAATCATCCTTGTTATCAATAAACTTGTCTGAGGCAGGGGTCAACTCCTTGAGCTTACTAACTTGTTCTTTGAAGGATTGAGTAACTAGGGGCAGTTTCGGATTCTCTAACAGTAGCTTGAAATGATTGGTTAGCTGAATCTTGGTGTACACTCTCTGAAAATAGTAATCAATTTTTTCTTTGATTTCCTTCTAGGCTATAGTAGCATCTCTCATATAGTATTGGATGATTTTTCTAATATCCCGGGTGGTAGTAATCACCTGGGAATCAGATGAGCTACTGGTACTAACTTGAACAAGTTCTTCTTTCAGCACAGATCTAAACTGTTCAACATCAACTAAAACTCTGGAGGTACCAAGAGGTTTTACAGTAAAATATATTATTTCTTTAAAGGATTGTGTCAAACTAATTATCAAATTCTTCACAACAAAATCTTGAGTACTGACATGCGTTTTTATGGTCTTCTTAAAATCTTCAAATACTACCACAAACTATTTCACTACACATCGAATGTAGTTGATGTCAGTATCAACTTGAGACTTATCACTCATGAAGGTGTCAAATGAAGCAACAAATTGCATCAAAGAATCAACAACCTCTGTCAAACTTTTAACATGATTTTAACATTCTTTTACTTCATCCATCACTTCTATCACAACACTTGACATAATACTTCCCAGAGAAGATACCAAAGAACTTTCCATCTTACTTAGATCTTCAACAAAACAGGTTTTCAATTCAGATTTCAGTGCATCAAGATCTCCTTTTCTCACAATGTCTTCAGGAAGAGCTATAGGAGCTTCTGGATGAGCAGTAACTTCCTACGAGAAAATATAATAAGACACAGGATGCCTTCTAATGGGTGTCTCATCATCAAAATCAGTATAGTCTATTCCCAATACAATAAATCCTGGATCCACATACCAATCTTCCACTTCATAGGTCACCAAAACTGATCCTATCCTTAAAATTGCTCCCCCTAAAACTGACCTTCCATCACTATATCTGTAGAAGCATCAGCCTCATTGGGTACTTCCTCTTCATAAGAGTCATCTACAACCATATTCATATCCAAACCGGGTTTCACAGGCTGGGGTATGTCACCAATAGGTACTGGTCTGTCCACTTCAAGAATCTCCTCAAAAGGCATAATAGAGTTCTCAATCAGAGGAATGAGACTCAAATAGTGACTTCCATTATCACACACTTCTTCCTCTTCATTATCACTACTATTGGAATTTGGAGTAGTCTCCCTATGATCTGATCTAGGAAGGTATTCCTCATTTAAAGATATTTCTTCAATAGTTTCTCCTTGAACTGCTTCCTTCACAGGTGGACTAGCCTTTCCATATGATACCTTTTCAGTATCTAGGCTTGGAGGAAAATCAGGATCCCCTCCATATTCTATAGAGGTTTCCTCCTCACCATCATCATCACTGTATTGAGGTTCCTCCTCATCAGGTCCTAGACCTGGATCACTCTTATCTCTTGGCCGATTGGGATTCTCCTAGGGTTAAATTTATCATAAATTTTCTCATCATCATTCACCCATTTCCTTTTCCAAGGGTTCCAGCCAATCTTCATGTACTTACAAACTATTTTTGTAACAAAAAAGTTGCCTCTTACAACCACTGTCTCATCTTGAGACTCAGCCACACCTTTTACCTTGATCATCAAAGAGATCAGCTTTGCAAAGAATAGAGAATTTGTTTTTGATTTTCGGTCGGTCATATCATTGATTTGAATAATCAGAAGCCTACACAAATTTACTTTGACACTATGCCTTAGTAGATACAACAAGAATATATCTTGTAATCTGAGGTTTTAAAAATCCCATCTTCTGGAACTTAACACATGCTGGATAAATTTGAACAACAACCGGTTTTATCCATCCATTTCTCTAGAAACTACTTTTCTTGGTGTGTTATCTCCAATGAGCTCTTCCAAAGAAGTTTCATACTCAAAAAATTCACAAGTAGGAGGTAATGACGTTGAGAAATATCTAAATTCACCCTCGTGTAGAACTTTAAAGCACTCAGCCCATTCAATGGAAAAAAAAGATATTATCTTGTCATTTACTACTGAAACCATTCTATTCTCACTTTCAGATTTCTCAAAATGAATAGACTCATAGAATTCCTTTACCAATTTCAGATAATAAGGACCATTGTTATTTGCAAAACATTAGAGCCATCCTTATTCCTCCAATATCATTAGAATCAAAAATTTCCTGGGTAGGATCCATTCTGCACAGAGTTCTTTCTCGATTACGATATTTCTATTTAGTAAGTGTGGGTTCACTGCACTCTTCTCATGACTTGTTCCACTGCCACTGCCTTTAGATACTTCTTTATGCCTATTTTCACTTGGTGCATCACCTTCATCTCTGACTACCGGCCTTTTTACTCTTTCCATTTCCTAAATAAAGAACTTAGGGTTCGCAAGAAATATGGGGGTTTGAGAAGTAAGGTTTTAAGGGAAGAGAGTTCGCGGTGGATTGAAACGTGACTTATACATAATTTTTATCATTTAGGAATTGGAATTTAATAAAAGAAATACATTAAAAATAATAAATATTTCCATTAAAAACATGAAATCTAGACAGCACAAAAACATATCGGTGACAGCTACCAGTAATAATCCTAACGGTGAGGTCCACTAATCAGTGAGGTTATAACGGTGAGGTCCATACCAGTGAGGTATAATGGTGAGGTCGATACCAGTGAGGTATAATGGTGATGTCCACACCAGTGAGGTATAACAGTGAGGTTTAACTATCAGTGAGGTTTATCTATCAGTGAGGTTTATATATCAGTGAGTTTTATCTATCGGTGAGTTCTATCTACCAATGAGGTTTATCTATCAGTGGGGTTTATCTATCGGTGAGGTTTATCTATCAGTTATGATTATCTATCAATGAGGTTTATGCACAGTTTATCATCCCTAACTCATGTCTAATTTAACTTAACTTTTCTGAAATTAAAGTCTTGGTGAATATGTCAGCTAATTCATGTTCAGTGCCTATAAATTCAAGATTAATATCACCCTTTTGATAATGATCCCTCAAAAAGTGATGTATTACATCAATTTGCTTAGTCCTAGAATGAGATATAGGATTCTTAGAGATACTAATCGCACTAGTGTTATCATAGTTTATAGATACATGCCTAAATTTATATCCATAGTCCAATAAAGTATGTTTCATCCACAGAATTTGTGCACAGCAACTACCAGCAGCTATGTACTCTGCTTCAGCAGTAGACAATGCAACAGAATTCTACTTTTTACTACACCATGATACTAAGGACTTACCTAGAATATGACATGTTCCCGATGTACTCTTCCTATCTAACTTGCAACCAGAAAAGTCATCATCTGAATAACTTATTAAATAAAAATATTGTCCTTTTGGATAAAATAATCCCAAATTAGTTTTGAAAATCCTTTTAACAGCCAGCAAGTACGAATCTTTTAGATTAGCTTGAAATCATGCACACATACACACACTAAAAATAATATTCGGTCGACTAGAAATAAGATAAAGTAAACTCCCAATCATACCTCTATAATTGGTTTGATCAACTGGTTACCCAGTTTCATCTGCATCCAATTTACAAGTGGTACTCATAGGTGTATCACTTTCCTTATTACTATCCAAACTAAAACATTTTAAAAGATCCTTTGTATATTTACTTTGATTTGAAATAATACCATTTTCATTTTGAAAAACCTGAAATCCAAGAAAGTATTTGAGTTCTCCCATTAAACTCATTTCAAAATTCACTTTGCATACTCTTTGAAAAATCAATACATAAATCATTTTTAGAAGATCCAAAAATAATATTATCAACATATATTTGTACAATCAAAACATCTTTGGAAATAATTTTGGTAAAAAGAGTTGGATCAGAAATCCCTTTAATAAAACGTTTTGAAATAATAAAATTACTAAGTCTATCATACCAAGCTCGTGGAGCTTGTTTTAAACCATAAAAATCTTTATAAAGTTTAAAAACTCGATGTAGAAAATGAGGATTAGTAAATCTAGGAGGTTGTTCAACAAAAACCTATTCAACTATAAAAACATTTAGAAAATCACTTTTAACATCCATTTGATATAACTTGAAATTTAGATGAGCAGCATAAGCAAGTAGAATTCTAATAGCTTCTATCCTAGCTACTGGTACAAAGGTTTCCTCATAGTGTATTCCTTCTTCTTGACTATATCCTTGTGAAACTAACCTAGTTTTGTTTCTAACTATATTTCCAGACTCATCAACTTTATTTCTAAAAACCCATTTAGTGTCTATGGTCAAGGTTTCCTTAGGTTTATCTACTAATTCTGAGACTTTGTTTCTTTCAAATTGATTTAACTCTTCTTGTATAGCCATTACCCAAAATTCATCATTGAAAGCATCATTTACATTTTTAGGTTCTGACTGTGAAAGAAAGGCTTGATGTTCAACATGATTTCTTAGAAAAGATCTAGTTTGTGTTCCTCTATCTAAATTTCCTACAACATCATCTAAAGGATTGTTTTTAAGGGTCCTAGTTGATCTAGAAAAAGTAGGGCTATAAATTTTAGGTTCATTTATAGGTTCGGGTTCAATAGAAACAGGTTTTGGAAAATTTCCAGAACTGGTTATCTTAACAACAGGTTCACTGTTTTTGTCATTAAGGTTTAGAATTAACATATCTTCTTAAAGATTTTCAAGAGGGGTATTAGGTTCATGTGGATCAGTTTCATATGATTTAATTTGTACAGATTCTTCCACACATTTGGTCCTCTTATTAAATACTCTATAAGCTTTTCTGGATATAGAATAACCTAAAAATATTCCTTCATCAGTTTTGGGTGCAAACTCATCAAGATTATATTTACTGTTGAGAATAAATACTTTACAACCAAAAACTCTAAAGTAACTAAATTTAGGATTCCTATTATTCCAAAGCTCATAAGGGGTATTTTTAAGAAAAGTTCTAATCAAGACTCTATTTATAATATAACAAGTTTTATTTACAGCTTCAGCCCAGAAGTAAACAGGTAAGTCATACTCATTGAGTATAGTTCTTGCAATTTCTTGAAGTGTTCTATTCCTTCTTTCTACTACACCATTATGTTGAGGTGTCCTAGGGGAATAGAAGTTGTGACTGTATCCATTGTGTGAGCAATAGGTTTCAAAGTCATGATTTTCAAAATCATGTCCATGATCACTTCTCAGGTTCTTAAACTTAAGGCCACTAAGATTTTCTACAAACTTGGAGTATTTAACGAAATAGTAACAAGCTTCACTTTTGTGAGAAAGAAGGTATACCCAAGTGTATCTAGAAAAGTAATCTACTAGAACATAGACATAGTGCTTCCCATTTAAGCTAGAAACTCTAGATAGTCCAAATAAATCCATATGAACCAACTCTAGAGGTTGAGAATTTGAAACTTCTTTCTTTGATTTGAAAGAAACTTTATGTTGCTTTCCCTTTTGACAGGGATTACAAAATTGTCAAATGGAAATTTTAGTTTGGGCAGGTCTCTAACTAAACCTTTCCTAATCAATTTCTTAAGTGAATGAACATTTCCGTGTCCTAATATTCTATGCCATATCCAAGATTAATTATGAAAATAATTTAAAAAATTTACATTTTGTTTGGATAAAGAATTTAAATCTATAACAAATAAATTTTCTTCTATTAAGGCAGTAAATACCAAAATACTTTTAGAATAAAATACATTACAAGAATTATTTTCAAATTTAACATTGAATCCATCATCACACAACTGATAAATGATTAATAGATTTTATTTTATTCCATCAATAAATAATACATTATAAATTAAAATTTAATCATTGTTACCAATCTGTCCTAAGCCTATGATCTTTCCTTTTGAGTTATCACCAAAGGTGACATTCCCTCCATCAACTTTGATTAAGCTCTTAAAGCATGAGTAGGCTCCTGTCATATTCCTTGAACATCCATTGTCCAAGTCCCATATCTTCCTATAGGTACTTTTCAAGAAATTTTCCTTAGATGTTTGAGTCATGAAACACATGTTGGAATGATTCTTTTACTCAGAATAAGAAGCCTCAGATCTACTTGAGCTGTCTTTCGAATCACTCCATATAGATTTCATATTTTTCTTATATTTTTTGTCCTTGTAATCATATTTCTTCTTAAACTTCAATTTTGAATAGTCATCCTTAACATGTCCTTTTCTTTTACATTCATAACAAACTATCTCGTCACCTTTTTCAGCTTTCTTCCAATCTCTCTTCCAATTACCTCGTTGGTCATACTTACCCTTATAATTCGATTTTCTGAAAAATTTCATCTTCCTATAGGATTTCTTGAATCTCCTCACTATAAGAGCCATCTATTCATCGCTATCTGAATCTGAACCTTCACTTTTTGAGCTTTCGACAGGTATGTAAACTTTCTCCTTGTCCTTTGTCTTTGAGGAAGTAGAATTAAATTCCACTGAATTCTTCTTGGGTTCATCATCTTCCTCTTTTTTTACCATTAACTCTTCTTCATACATCATCAACTTACTAATCCGCTCCTTGACAGGTAGTTAGCCAATGTCACATGATTCTCATATAGAGACAGAGGTTCCTCTCCATATGTCTGGCAGACATCTCAGTATCCTCATGATTTTCTCTTTTGCTGGAACATCTTTTCCCAGTGAGCTTATTGTATTAACTATCTCATTAAACCTGAAATACATATCAGAAATAGATTCATCAGATTTCATTTTAAAATTATCATACTTAATAGTGTCTGTATTTAGTTTCATTTCCTTAATATTGGTTGTTCCCTCATGGGAAACAGCCAAAGTATCCCAAATTTCTTAAGCAGTCTTACAAATAGATATTAGATTAAATACTTCATCTCCTAAAGCACAATACAGAGCATTCATTTATTTACAAAGCAGCTTTTTTAGGTTCATCCCAAGTAGTTATAACAGTTTCTGGAATCTTATATTGGGTCTCTATATCAGTCTAGATGTCAAATCCCATACTTTCTAAATGAATTTTCATTTTGATTTTCCATTGATCATAATTAACACCATTAAAGAAGTGTGGCCTATTGGTAGCTACACCTTCTAATCTTTTGTCCATAATAACTAATTTTTAAAAAGATATATACATATATCAAAATTTAGAATTAACAGAAATTTTGAGATCTTTAAGATATAACTAAAATCATAGTTGAAAACTTTTCAAAAACAGAGTGTTTTGAAAAAAATTTATCAACTACCTCTGATACCAAATGTTGGTCAGATTGGATTCTCAATAGGGGGTGAATTTAGTTCCTATTAAAAATTTATATTTAAAATATTTATATTGAAATCCCTCAATTCATAAAACAAGTTAAACTGTAGTGAATTTATAAAGATTGTAAGTGTTCAATTAGTTTCTCAAAGATTGATTATTTCTCAGTTAACTTAATCTTAAGATTAAGTTACCTTTTGAAACTAACTTACTAGTTCTCAATAATTAGAAACACTTGCTAGTTCAACTATCAGAGTTACTTTAAAACATATTTTAATTTCAAAGTAATTAGCAGCGGAATGTTTAAAATAGTTTAAACTAAAATAATATGCACATCAGTTTTAACCAAGTGGTTCAGTATCAAGATGAAACTTAGTCCTCTAAAACAGTTTATATAAAACCTTGATCCACACCCTGGATCTGATTTTACAACAGTACTTATACTGTCCAGGTCCTCAGACCTCTACCACAGTTCTACGTGGGAAAGCAGTAACAACAGCACACAGGCTATCTAGGTCCTCAGACCTCTACCACCGTTCTACGTGGGATACACAAATGTATAAAGAGTTTGGTGTGAGGATTTCAGTATCTTCCAGTTCATATTAGCATTCAGTGTGTGTCCAAACATAAAAAATCACACACACTTCGCGTAATGTAATTAAAATGATCACATTAGAGCAATAATATAGATATGAGTTTACAATGCTCTTTTGTGATTTCAATGAAACTCTGGAATCCTTTGGATTGAAACAGATGAAGCTTTGATTCCTTCTCTGGAAGTTTCTGGAAAACAGAGTGTCGTGGTTCTGTTCCTTTACTTCTAGTATAGGTGTTCAGCTTGAATGTGAAAGTATTCCTTGTATCACTTGAACCTCATCTTGAACTTCTGTTCTTGATGTGTATGTGTGTTCTTCGACTTCTTCATGTGTTATTCTTAAATGTGTCTCTTTGTGCATCCCCTATGTCACACACTTTATACGAAACTTTTCTCTTTCTTTTATAGCTCATGTGGTGGTTCGACATAAGTCATTATTACTTCTGCAGGTATGAGGTAATGTTCCCTGACATCCAACAAACATCATTAATTGATTTCAGACATAAATCATGATTACTTCTGTAGGTACGAGGTACGGTTCCCTGACATCCAACAAACATCATTAATTAATCTCAGTTGCCTTAAGAGCACAAAATATGACCAATGATAATAACCAAACAGGGAGAGAGTTTAGAGAAATAGTGAGTGGTTTCCACCGGTAGCTCGTTGTATCAGTGAACTTGTAGCAGTGGACTTGTATCGGTAGGTCTTACATCGGTAGCTATTACTCTCTGTAATGGTAGCCGGGTTGTATCAGTAGCTCTATGTATAGCGGTAGCTCCTTGTATCAGTAGCTCCATGTGTATTGGTGGCTCTTCATAATGGTGAACTTCTGTCAGTAGCTCTTCCTAGCCATCTGTCGTTGTTAACATCAGTAGCGATAGCTCTCTCTATCAGTAGCTTCCTCTATCGGTAGCTTCATTCTATCGGTAGCTCCATTCTATCAGTATCTTGTATCAGTGAACTTGTCTATCAGTAGACTTAGTCTATCGATGACCTCTGTTTATTAGTAGATCTGTCTGTATCAGTGACTTTAAAAATAAAATGCTTATTAAGTATATATTCTATGCATTTCATTTCTAAATTGAGTTAGTATCAATATTAATCATCGTTAAACATTTATAATCATAAATAAACAATGATTAACATATTTCAATGATATGATATGATCATTTTGATATTCATATCAACTCATTAGTATGATTTCATAATTAGAAAGTATAATTAATATATAGATATAAATTATTTGGGATTATCAAAGCTTATCTATAAATAATTGAGATTATCAAAACAAGTGAGTCCAAAAGTTGTTTTGCTCAATTTCCATTCATTAGGTCATATATTGAGTTTATTGATTATATTATTCCAATATTATGTGTTAAATGACCTTTTTATTTATTTATGGTGGTATTTATACTTGTATTTTTTTGGATTTAAAATTGTTACGTAAAATCACTACATTGATTAACTCTCACTTCAATGATATAAACTTTGTAAATGTTTTGTATCAAAACTTCATTCTTTCATATACATTTTCTTTTATGCGCTTAATCACTTTTAAATGGTGTATATTGTTACCCATTACATAATATATCATGAATAATTTCTACTTCATGATATATTAAGTAAAAATGATCTACTTCATTCATAGTAAGTTATTATTCAAAAGTTATTGAAGTGGTAATGATTTATGCTTCAATATAGTTTTAATTAGGATTGTCTTTGCTGAAATTTAAATGGTTGTAAATTATTTGATAATTACTTAATAAAACACATAAATTTTATTATCCCCTACTTATTTTTGAATATATAAATTAATAGTACTATTTTTCAATCATTGGTAATTAAAATTATTAATAATTGTTTTTAAGAAAATATGAATTCACGCCTCTCTTCAGTCAAAAATCCATTTTATTCAAAATCAATGTTTTCTAAATAAATTCTAAAATGTTTTATTATGATCGTTTAAATTCATTTTTACCCTTAATTGGATTTATAAAAAAATTAAAAGGAATATTCCAGTCATTTTCTGAGCAAGGGACTTTTTTACTTTTCTTACAAAAATTTGAAAGGAATCATTGTTTTTTTAATGTATTATATAAGGATGGAACTCTTCCAAAATCATGAATACCCAATGTTTTAAATATTCATCTTTAAGTTTTAATGGTTATTTTCAAAAGAAAATATGGTTCATTTAATTTTTATGAAATTTTTAGATTTAAAATAACTGTTTTCAAATTGGAAACTATATTTTCATTAATAAATGTTCAAAATAATCTTTCAAAATCATTTTCCATCTATGATGACATCCTTTGATCTTAATCAAAGTGAAAATTTTATATTCCTAAAATAAATTGAATCTTTTTAAAATTATTTTCATCATTAATAATAACCTTAAATGTTATTGAATGGTTCTAAATTATTTATATATGTCTCTCACATGTATACCAAGTTTATACACCCTTCCTTTGATGGGGGAATATGTGCCTTATGACTATCTCTCAAAAACCTTTTTTAAGGAATATCTTTTAATTTTTTATGAGACAAGATTATGAAACCCTTTCCTTTTCATGTGTAATTAACTTATGATTGATATTATTATATATAATGCATATGTATCTACATAAAATGGATGTGATAGGTGGTCCAAAAATTATAAATTCCTCAAATTCATTGGGTATTGTTTTAGTCTCATGATATTTAATGTATGGAATTAGGGAGTGAACATAATCCATTAAGGGGCTTTTTCCACCCTAGGATGTTGTCTTGGAAGTTATGATTGACTTATTATTATGTGATGTTTTATATTTCTACCACATTTCCTATGATTCCATGATATTATTATATTGGGTTCTTTATGGAATTTTTCTATGTGATTACTCATGTTCCTTCTCTTTTATGATATCATGTTATACCTTTGACTCACATCTTATACTTTCTAATCATGTTTATTCCCTTACTAGTTTTTTTTAGAACACCAGTTTCTTTATGTGTTCCCTTGGTTATCCCATCAATATTTATGACCTTAAATATATTTTTATAGATTTTTATGGAAAATAAAATTAGGATTCCATGATTTATGTATTAGGAACCTAGTCGACTAATGACAATAGGCCTTTATGATTATTATGTTCTAATTATTTGATATTTATGTATCTGATTCATGTAATAATATGTGAAAAAGGTTTGGGTATCCATAATATCATCATGTTTGAATAAAATTTTAAGGAAGTTTAAGAAGAAAGAAAACAAAAACACATGATTAAGAACTATACCTCTTATTCAGAAAACCTTTTAAGGTTTACACCATAAGCTTCCCTATGTTAGTTTTATGACCAAAAAAGGCCTCTAGGACTGATAGGACCACTTCAGTATATACTCAAAACATAAAGGGGCTAATCATTGTTGCAAACCTTTTACAAATTATAAATTTTTATCACATTACCTATTAGACCTGTTAGGATCTTGATTCTCCTATTCTCTTTTACTTATCATATGAAAGTGTTTAAAAGTAATAAAGGATAGCACACAATGTTTTTAAAGGTTTGCTACCCAATAAATTTTTTTTATCCTTTTTATGTATGGTGATGAATGGTACATATATTCTCCACTATAATGTGATATCAAGTTACTGAGGTGTTTCTAGAAGACAATCCTTAGCTAGTGTGGGTGCCTACACTTTAAGAGGGGGAATGGAGACCATCCTTCTTTCCTAGACAATTAATGACCTGGTATAACTTATATCTCATTCATATTTCTTTATAATAAAAATTAAGAAAGTCTTCACATTATTTTGAAGGTTTTTTGTAACACCAATACGTTATTCCATCAGATGAAACTTCTATTGGATGTCAGGGTGCTACCTTTTTCTTCCACATACTTCTTATTCACTTTATTACTTGCACTATAATAGAAAATAAAATCTTATTCTTATTGGAATTAGAAAAATGATATGCCACTTCTTCTTCCTTCTTCAGACTTCAGTTATAATATTATGATTACGTTGTGGACTGATAATCTGAGAATTTTATTTATTCTTTAGTGCATAACAGACTACACTAGTCTTTCTTCTTTCTGGATAGAATCAGAAACCTGTTTTTTGAATATTGAAATAATGAAGAATCATCTCAGAATCATCACAATTACTTTAGCCTCAATAATAATAAAATGAATATATATTTTAAACTCTCTTCAACACACAATAATATGTAATTGTGAAGTAGTATCAAGTTCTCATTCTTTGATACTAAATATCAACAAATGAGTGTATCTATCCACTTATGTTCTACCTTGGTGTAGCCAATATTAAATTCAACTTAATCACACTACACAATAAATATTTATTCATGCAAGAATGATCATACTCAACCTTAATAAACTGACAACTTAGATATGAATAATTCTTATATACTGCTCAGCTTTAGTCTCAAATTCACTACACACTATTCATGAAATGCATATTACTTGTGAATTTCTTAATATCCATGCATGTGTAATACAATAAATGAATATTATGAAAGTAATAAACCGTAGTACGTCTAATATATCTGTTCTTATTAATTTATGTTATTTTTATATGTCATTTCAATATTTATTTTTTATACATGAATGCGTGTACATTTACATATGCATGTAATTATTATTGTTGAAAATACCTTCATGAACACCAGTTACACACTACCCACTTCTTCTTGAAAAAATTCATGCAAATAATAAGTATGAATCCTCAAGTCCTTCATGCAAGTATGGTGTCATTATGAAAACAATTTTGGGATACAATCTCCCTCACACAAGTTTCTAGTAAGCACCTATTTCTTTATTTATGAAAGATAGAAAGCCTTCACTCATAACTCAAATAATATTGGTTTTATGTATATCCATTGAAGCGGTGTATGTTTCTTCTACACATAACTCAATGGGTGCTATATAACTTAGCACTGGATCACATAAAAATTCTTCATGAGACACTGCGAGTGTGTGAACACAATTAGAGAGCTCACATGTCTTATCCTTTACACAAAGTATTGTGTAGTTATACCCTTATTTGTGTAGATGAGAGGCTCATGGAACTACATAAATATTCTTTAAATAAAACCATGAGATGCTCTATTTTTAATAAGAATGATATCTCTCTTAAGAATAGTGAATGAAATCATCATCTTCGGCTTAAAGGATAGGTATTTATAAGCCTTTAGCACCACCTCTCTTCACCAACATGGAAGCCCAATTTTTATGTCATGTTAATACTTATATTCAAATATCCAAATATCCCAGCATTTAGAAATATTTCCACACTGTTTCCTTATTTTTTTAATGTTTATATCCCTAACATTCATCCATTCACGATCATCCTCTCTATTCAATGATATATTCACATGCATGAAATTAAAAAAGCATGCTTTAACTTATCACTGTGAAGTTAGAAGACATCACATATCACAAATTCCCTTTGAAAATTTGTTTTCATTCAAATGAGACTTTTATTTGAGTTATTTACATGAATGGATGACATAGATTTCATGCATGTATATTCTCAACCTCTTGGCCACATAAAAATAATCACACAACATCCATGGTAGGCCCAGTTGAATTAAAAGATATTCAGCATGAACTCTGGCATTCCAGAACTCTTGGACATGACCTCCGGTTGAATTCAATCTCCATGGCTTGATCAAAAATTCAAGATCAACTGCATCAAATGATGAGTGTTATATCCCACTTTTTAAATGAGAAATGAATAGTATAATGGAATGCTTGTTCCACATCAAACTCACTTTAGGTTTGGGTTGTAGTTTTATTATCAATCCTATGTCTACCAACTATTAGAGCTCCCTACAGGGGATCATTATCTTCCACACCCTTCACTACACGGATCATGGGTCGTGGATCACCTGATTTGGACCACCATCACCTCTAGGTCCAATGTTTCTTATCCATTCATGCCTTAAACATATGTGTTCTTCTATGGTATTATATACAGCCCACTTCCTCTAAGTGGGCTATGTGGATAGATTCAACAAGTGGTTGAGGTCCTCCTCCCACATGGGTGGGGTTTAGTTAGTCCATTTGGATTCACAGTTGTCAATTTATTTCTTTACTAAACTATCATAAAAATACATCCATTATATTTTAATTGTATAATCTAAACTCCATCTAAAATTCTAAACCACTTATCAACCATATCTTCTTCCTACTCACTTATTACTCATTTAAAATGTAAATACATTTTACCTAGACTTATTTTAATTCATCATGAAATAATAATAAAATTCATGGACTTCACTTCTTTCCTAAACCAATATATAATTTCTTTTTGCCTAGAAACTTTAATTCATCTTCTTTACATCATCAAAAAATATTTTTCATGGTATTCCACTTATTTTAAACAATGTTCCCTTCAAAACGCATTTTTTCAAAATTTAATGATCATATTCAACAATCATTGGTGTTATAAACTAAAATTATTTAAAATAACTTCCTTAAGAAAATAAGAGTTGAGTATCATCACCATCATCCATTCATTCAATCTATATTCACTTTGATATCAAGATTGGATATCATAGATACATATTTTCTATAAACTTATTTATTTATAACATCTTCAATATATTAACATCAATGGAATATTTCTGTTTCATTGAATACCATTAACAAACAAAAATAACCATTGAAAAAAATACATCTCATACACAAAGTGTGATATTTAATCTCTCCCTTTGTATTTATTCCCAGTAGCTTCAAATTTATTTTCAAATGGATATATCAATATGTGAATCTATCCCCATTACTTTTCCAAAATTCAATTTCACTTTCTCTCATCATTATTGATAATAAATACAAAGTTCATGGGGAAATATTATTATTCCATAGTTGAGAAATTTGAAATCCATCATTTCACTCTAAGTATACATGAGCTATGCTCGGTGTAGAAAAAAAGATAATTCTATTTAGACAACAATGTTTTTATTTACCAACTAATTTTGATACCTCATGAAATGATAACTCTTAATCTTGTCTTTAAGGGTTATCCAATATTGAGGAAAAATACCTTGATGTAACATTACTGTGTTTTTTGGTTGATTTTGGTTTTGGAAAAGGTGGGTTTCTTTGGTCAGTTGTGGAGTTCTCATATAGTCATTGACAAGGAATGTTGAAGAAGATCCATGACAAAGTAATGGATTCCTTGGAGGTAGTACAAAAATTATATATATATGGAGGCATCATTTCCTAGTGTTTATCAAAATTTTTGAGCCCAAAATCTTGAGAATGGATAAGGGTTTTTTTAGAAAAGGAATTATCTTCATGTAAAAGTAAATAGTTGTGTGAAATTGAGAAGGTGATGTGTAAAGTTTCATCCAAGAAAAGATTCGGTATCGTCACATCAAAATATGGAAAAGGTTTGTGTTGTATGAAAGTTTTAAAACTATGTGAAAAATGAAGTTTCACGCACTATATAAGGCATGCAAGGATATTTTTCACTAAATCCAACATCAAATAATAGACGTTTAATTTTTCAAAGAAGTTGTGTGTATACAGCCAGATCCACAACAAAAGGACATAGTTTCATGCACAAAGGAAGGTGTGTTAGGATTTTTCACATAGGTTTGGTTGGGTCTATAAATAGGTAGATACCATCTCAATTTTGTAGTTCAATCCTTAGAGAAAATCAGGTCTCTTAATCACTTAAGAGTTGTTTTCAAAGAATAAGATTTTTATGAAAAATAATTTCACTAAGAAATAACTCAAATTTTTGTTACAAACAAAAATAAATTTGTTTTTAGAATGACCAAGGGAGGTGCATGTAAAGTGAAAGAGTTTCATGCAATCGGAATTTTTTCAAAAAACCAAAAGGTGTGCACAAATTGGGAGTTCCATGAAAAAACTTAAATGTTTCATGCAATGTGGTAAAGATGCATGCAAGACATCCAAAGTTTGTGAAAAATTAAAAGTTGTGTGAACCTACAAGGAGTTTCCTAATAATTCTATGGTAAAGGGGTATTCATAAAGTTGATGAAAGTGGAACTTAATGATTCACTAAATGAGTTGTAAAGAATATTAATTCAAGTGATCAAAGTGGATTCTACTGGAGGATCAATGAGCATAGTTCAGTTGATAGATCAATGAGCTTTTATATTATGATTTTTTATAATCTAGGAGGGACAAGGATCTCATTCAAAATATTTTAAAGGCAGTGATCCTGGGAATAAAAGTGATCTTTCCCAAACCTTATTTTGGAAGTGCGCCTTAGCGGATTTGGTACATCATTACATTGTTGTTATATGCTCCTTGGAAATAGCTCACTGAGGACGAACCAAGTAAAATTGTTGTTTCTCATGAAATATTTCATTTATGTTTATATATTTATATGGGAAATGGAGAGAAACATGATTTTTTAATAATGAAACAAAATTTTAAGTGTAAGTTGTTTTAATCTCTCATACCCTGATTCCCCCCCCTCAAGGCATTTAACCTATTTAGGATAAAAATTGGTATCAGAGGAAAGGTTAATTTCAATGTTTCTCTCTAAGGGGATTCAATAGAGGTTGTCAATTATAAATTGATTTTGATATTTGAAGGAATAAAAATTCAATTATGGAAGAATTGGATATAAGACTACTTCTGATCTTCATGTATTTCGCCCAGTGTGGACAGTAGTGCTTTATCTAAAGATGACCAAAGGTAATTAGATGTTAACATCAAAGGAATCAATTATTTTACGGGGATTAATATCCAATGAAATATATATAAAGTGGATTTTATGTAATCTATCAAATTTTATGTGGAAAAACTTTCTAATTATTTATGAGGGAGACTCAAAATTCATAAATGCAAAGATATAGGTTCTATAGAACAAGTATAAGGATCTTGGAATACACACTACTGATTTTGTTAAAGCATTCATTAAATAGGTAAATGTTGTTGTGGAAGACATGTGTTGTCTCATAGAAATTATTGAAGATTTAAAGGTTGTTAATCAATTCTTGAGAGAACATCAACCTCCGTTCAATCTTAAAGTTTTTGTATTGGAAAATAAAGATCCAACGGATCTAGCATTGGATATCTTGTAGAGTACTCTAGTTTCATTTGAGATAAGAAATGATGATAATGAGTCTATTGAAAGAAATAGAATTCCAAAGTGGTGTAATTAAAGGCCATAAAGAATCACACCATTGAATATGGATAGGAAGAAGAATAGATGGATTATGTGATTTAATTCCCTTCCTAAAACCTATAAATGGGGAAAAATAAAATGGAAACTCCCACATGCATATTTTTGAGGTGGAAAGGTTGTAAATCTTATATAAAATCACCCCAAGAAGTTTCAAGAAGATGATGAGGATGAAGTTGAAATTCCCATGAAGAAGTCTTCATCCTATGTGAAATCTAATAAAAAGTTTAAAAGAAATTTCTTCAAAAAGAAGAATCTTCTTTCATAAGAAAATGACAATTCAGAAGAAACTAAGTTTGAAGAGTTGGATAATTGAAAATACTGTAGATAAAATACTATGGTGGAAGTTGTTGGTAGGTTATAGAAAATATAAGAATGTGACAATTATGAAGAAGGAGTCAAGGAAGAGTTTATATACAGGATGAATTAGAATCCTCTCATAAGGAGATAGTTGTTTAGAGATCCAAAACAAAGAAATCTAATAGAGTGATTCATTATGAAAAACTTTATATGAAACAATAGGAAGAAGAGAAGTTTAATCTAAATGGAGAAATTAAAAATCTTAAGACTTTAATACCAGATAACTCAGAAATGTTTGGTGAGTACAAGCACAAAGTTGAGAAATAGAAACATGTTATTAATGGTTTTAATAACATAGTGAAATATAAAATAAAATGTATTAAATAAATTGAAGAGGAAGTCATCATCCTATGATAAAAAGTTGAGGATCAATAAAAATTATTGAATCCCGGTAAGAAATCAGGAAATCATATCATTCACGTGAAAAAAAGGATAGAAGTGGATTATAGAGGTCCAATATAAAATAAGTAATGGTAAAATTAAAATGATAAGGATGGTATGGGGATTGAAAAAAATATAAAGTAGCAATGGTTGAAGTCTAACCACAAGCACCCGCTCTGATATTGAAGATTTATTTGGGTATATATTAGAACCATAAGATTCAGATAACCCAAGGGAAAACTAGAAGTTTAGTAGTGACACAAAATAATTCCCCCCTCATTAGATTTTATTATTTTGGATAGATAGGACACTCAAAAATGTATATTCCATAGCTAATAGGTACCTAAGGGAATAAGACCAATAGAGTAATCCATACAGTGCTCAATATTCTAGGAAATCATTTAGTGGTCACTATTTCATGTCTGGAGGATTCAGAAACATGGAAATATATATCTCATCAACAATGTAGAGAAATGTGCCTAAGGAGAATAATGTGGTCATAAGTAGCAGATCAATGTATTATCAAATGAGATAAAAATGAAAAATCTATTTACAACTCTATAAGATAAATTTGCTCCATCATACTCCAAGGAAAATAAATATTATCCATCCATATTAGGTACGAATTCAAAAACATGGATCAAAAATAAAAGAGTTAAACAGGTAGTGGTTATATAGATTTCCCTTAAAGCATCATATCATTCTGGTACATGGATCCTTGATAGTGGATTCACATCTCATATGATAGGTAATGAGGATCTTTTTATAGTTATAAAATATGATAGGGAAGGTTTTTTCAAATTTGGTAGTGGTTAATTTCTAAATATTATTAGCTCAATAAAATCCAAATTTGGGGGGGAAATGAGATGTGCTAATGTATTAGTTGTTGAAGGTCTTAGTCATAACTTTTTTCGTGCCAGTTAACTATGTGAATTGGGTGATGCTATAAACTTTACTAAGAATATGTATATCATCAAAGGAACATATGGTGTAGTTATTCTATAGGTAAAAATAACAAAGGGAAATCTATTCCTTCTAAGTGGATAAGAAGATATGTGATTTTTATCCAGAGAGGAAGAAAACAAGTTGTGTCATAAATGAATTGGTAATCTATCCCAACCATCCTTGTAATATTTGGTCAACTTTTATGTAGCTCAGGATCTCTCTAAGAAATCATGTGATTATACTCATATGTATGATTCTTTTCAACAATGGAATATTATAAAAAATAATAATAAGGAAAAAAGAACAAAATTCAACTAGAGTGCATGAATATGTATGTGGACCTATTTCACCAAGATCTGTTGGTGGGAAAATGTATTAAATTATTTTCCATGATAAATTTTGAAGAATGGAATGTGTATTTTTCATTTTGCATAAGTCTTATGTGTTCAATTACATAAAATAGTATCATAGAGAATATAAAAGCATTCTTAGATAGAGGGTTCTAAAGTTTCATACTAATAATGGTACATAATTCACAAATATTCAAGTGTAGTATTATCACAAAAAACATGGGATAAGGAATCAAGTTTCAGTAGTGAGAACTCCTCAGCAAAATGGACTGATAGAGAGGATAAATTGGTTTATAAAAAACATATCTAGAAAACTTATTATTGAAAATTAACTACTAAATAATTTCTAGAAGAAATAATCCTTTCATAAATCTACATATTTAATAGGGCTCTATTGTGTCCGAAGGAATAAAAGACTCTGTCTGAGATGTGGTATGGGAAGAATCCAACATTAAAAACATTCAAAACTTTGGAAGTAAATTTTTTATTCTTAATAAAGATAAACATAGGAAATTTTAATCATGAGGAGATGATATTATATTTCATGTATATAAGGAAAATTAAAATCAGATAAATGTCAAAAAAAAATAGGATTGGAATGGTAGTTGAAGGAAATTATGCCACTATATTGGAGATCAAACAGAATCCTCAACAATACAATGAGTAGTTCCCATATGAAAGTGATCAAGAGGTAAAAAATCATGGTGAGAATAAGTAGAAAATACTAATTTCAAATACTAAATTGATGATGAGTAGGAGGAAGTCAAATTTCTACCTACACAGAATCTAAAGAGATGAGCTAAAATTTATCGACAAAATATCATTGGTGATAGGGCATCACTAATTCAAACACATAGAATGAATTATTTACAATATAAATATTTATTATATATGGTAGAGACTAACTATTTTAAGGAATTAGTTTGAGATGAAAACTAGGTTCGAGATATGAATAAAGAGCTAGACCAAATTCAGAAGAACCATAAACTAGAGATTGTCTCAAGACCAACAGATAAGAATTTCATTGGGACCAACTGGGTCTTTCACAATAAGATGAATGAATATGGAACAACGATTCAAAAAAAAACATGATTAGTGTAAAAAGGGTACTCCCATATATATGGTATTGATTTTGATAAAGCATTTTCACCTACTACGAGGCTATAAATAATCATACTATTCTTGTCCATAACAGTGAAAAGAAGGTTCAAAGTTTTATATATGGACATCAAGTCAATGTTTCTGAATGGGGTTTTGGAAGATTAAGTATATATCAAGAATCTAGATGGTTTTATCATTCATTAATATGAGAACATAGTTTTTAAACTGATAAAGGAACTATATGGATTAAATAAATCCCTGAGAGCATGGTATTCAAGACTAGATCAGTTTTTGAATAAGCTTGTTTTTCAGCATGGTGGAGTTTATTACCATCTATATGCAAACAATGATAGTAATACAAGAATTATGGTGTTGGTATATATTGATGATATAATTATTGGTGGATTAGATAAATAACAGTGAAAACAGTTTGCAAAATTCATGACAAGTGAGTTTAAAATATTAATGATTAGTGAGGTGACCTTTTTCCTTTGTATACAGGCGACATAAGGAAGTATTGGAATATTAATTTCTCAACACAAATATTAAAAGGATATTTTAATAATATTTATAATGGATTATTCCAAGTATATGAAGACTCTGGTGGCCACCTAGATGAAACTATCATGATATGATGAAGTTAAAGTAGTTAATGTCAAAGAATACAGGTAGATCATTGGTAGTCTATAACACTTGACAGCAACAAGGCCAGATATTATGTTTTCCAAGAGCGGAGTGGTGTTGCTGGCTCAGAAATGTGCGGATCTCCACATCATAGATCTTCCCTTGAGGTGTTTTTGGTTCTTCTAGTCTGAGGTGACGAAGACCCGGCTTCATGCTCCTTGGATTTTTGTCCTCTTCGGGTTGCTGCAGATGTGGTTGGAGGTATTTCATGGCTACAGTGGGGTGCTTTTGGATTCTTCTCTGGTGCTTCGACTCTGTGATGATGAATGCTTGCTGGTTTGATCCTGTTTTGGTTTTGGAATTCAGATTGGAAGGCCACTGGTTTGTGTTGTTTGATCTTGCGTATGCTTGGATATTTTCAGAATTATGTTGAGTCGGTTTTTGAGACACAGATTATGAAGGTTTAGAAGGACTTGACCTCATGGAATATGCCTTAGAGGATGATTCAGAATAGGAAGTTCACCTATTCAGGCTGCATGGAATTGGATGTTTGAGAGGGTATGGTGTTAGCCATCAGATCGGGCATGTGCTTTGACACAAGACACTTGTTAGCCATACAGTCTTGCAACGGTGGAGAGCTTTACAGATTTTTAATTTTGGGGAGAGGTAATTCCAAGGTGTTAGCCTGAGTTGTATTTTCTTGATCTTTGGGTTGTGTAATGTTTTAAGTCCATGAAGTTTGTTCGGGTTTCCCCCCTTCTTCCCTTAAAAGGGGGTTTATCATATAATGAAAAAATCTAAGGCCCTTGGTCCATTGGATGGATGGATGGACAAAAAATCAATGAAAGGTAGTTCATTCTATCTTAGTAGATTCTATATTTATTGGATAAGAAATAAACAAGATTTAATTTCATTGATCACAAAAGAAGCTAAATATATTACAGATACTCAAACTTCCACTAGTTATTGTGGATGAATAAGTACCTTGATGATATGGGTGTTGAAGTGAAGTCTCTGATTGGAATCCATTTTGATAATTCAAGTGCTATAAATCTTATAAAAAATCTAATCCATCACTCAATGACAAAGTAAATATAAATCAAGTATCATTTTTTAAGGATAAGGCGGAGCACGGACTTGTGAAATTCGATTATGTTCCTACAAAACTATAGATTCCTAACATTTAGAAAAATGACTTACATAGAGAAGGATATTGACTATCACCAATTGGATCTTGGATTTTATTCAAATCCCTACACCTAAAAGAGTATGAATGTGGGAATCCCTCTACCTGAGGTATGGTATTTTTTTCCTAAATTTTTTGATCTATGTTCTTTACCTCTTAGCGGACCATAAATGAGTGACCTTCAGGTTTGTTGAAAAAGGGGGAGAAGTTGTGGATACAAAAGGGGAATAAAATGTTGTAATCAAGATTGGGGAGAAGATGACAGGGGGAGAAGTGAATAAGGGGGAGTTTTAAATCTTAAAATGCTAAAGGTGATGATTCAAATGTTATATATCACAACAGATAGGGTTTGTGATGAAAGAAGATGAGTGGTTTTGGAATAAAGGGATTCATTGATGAAATTTGTATGCAACTCTTGTTTCTCATATTGATCAAGGATCATGTGGGATTAGATTGTGTGTTGGGTGAAATAAATTTCTACTATCTGAATTTCAAGAATTGAATGTTGGTAGAATATTGAAGAATCATTAACAGGGTATCAAAAGGTGAATAGTTATCAACAAACTCAAAGGGGGATATTATTGGGAAAAAATCCCTTAGGGTAACATTATAGTGTTTTAGGGTTGATTGTATTTATTGAAAAAGCGGGTTTTCTAGGTTAGTTGTGGTGTTACAACATGGCTACTGACTAGGAACGTCGACAAAGATCCATTAAAAAGGAATGGATGCTTTGGAGGCTATACAAAAATTGTGTATAAAATGTGGTATCATTTCCCATTGTTTGCCAAATTTTTATTGTCCAAAACCTGAAGGTTGGATTAAGGTGTTTTTTAAAGGGAATAATTTTCATGTAAAAATAAGAAAAATTTGAAAGAGTAAAGGGGATGCATAAATTTTCACACAAGTGAAGATTGGGGAGTGTTGCATCAAAATACAGCAAATGGTAGTGTTAAGTTAAAGTTGTGAAATTGTGTGAATGTTGAAGTTACATGACAAATAAAGTTTTATGCATAGTAGAAGCCATGAAATGATGTTATGTTCTAAAGTAAATGTCAAATATTAAAATTTCATCATTCAAGTTAGTTTCATACAAGTAGTTAGTTCCAAGAAAAAAGGACAAAGTTGTGCACAAAGAAGAAGGTTTGTAAAGATTTTATGAGTAGGGTCAACTCAGTCTATAAATAGGCGGTTACCCCCCTCATTTATATAACTCAAACCTTAGAGAAAATAAGGGGTAGGAATCATATAATATTTTTCATAGATAGTAATAGTTGTGCACAACGTATAAGAGTTTCACACAAAATTGTTGCGAAAAGAAACAACTCAAATATTTATTGCACTAAGAGAATAACTTGTTTTCTTCATGACCAAGGTACGTGTTTGTAAAGTATAATATTTTATTATAGGAGTAAGTTCCATGATAAACTAAAATTTCCATGAAAATTGTGAGTTCTGCAAATAAACTTAAATGTTACATGAAAAGTGGTAAAGTTGCATGCAAGTTATCCAAAGGTTGCGTGAAAGACAAAGTTGTGTGAACCTATAATTATTTTCCTAGTAATTATATAATAAAGGGGTATTCATCCCATGGATAAAAGTGTAATTTAATGATGCACTAAATAAGGTGTAAAACATAATGATTCAAATGATCAAAGTGGATTCTTTTGAAGGGGTAGTTAGCACACTTCATTGGAGAGAGCAGTGATATTTCATATGCTGATTGGTTTTAAACCGAGAGGGACAATCCTCCAATGGCCCGAAGGCATTAATTTTTTATTGATTTTTGATAATACACCTTTCAAGGGGTGAGGTGGAACCCTTACAAGGCCCGTAGGCGTAAGTATTACATGGATTGTAGGCCTTAGAGGAATTCATTGCCTGTAGGCTTCAAACATTACATACAACCCAGACTAACTACTTGGAACTGCTCCTCCCTAGCATCTTCATCATGAAATCATCTCTCCACCTTCGTATTGCTGTTCGGCTAGGCATTCTCGTGCATGCATTGTCTTGTCCCGATGGCAGCTTCCATACCCTCTCATTCTTGCAATCCGTTTAGCTTCTATTGTGGTGAAAGCTCCTTGCTCATCCTCCTTGTAGAGCTTGTTCTTTGTAGGTTGTCTGGTTTGCATCTGCACTTAAGGTGGCCCAGTGAGGATAAACCAAGTAAAATTGTTTTTGTCACATGCATGATTTAATTTATGTTCATACATTTCTATGGTAAAAAAGAGAATAGTATGTTGTTTTACAATGAAACAAGATCCAAATGGATAGTTGTTTTAATCTTTCATACCCTGATTCATCCCCACCTCTTAGGTTAATTAAACTAGTTGGGATAATATCCACTATTATTCTAGGCTGAAGATATAAAATAAGATTTGAAAATTTGTAACATATACCAACCTATATCTCATACACATTCTTCTAAAAATAGATCAAAAACATTCAATCTCAACATAAAGTATAAGTGGAATTAGGTAAATTACATTATTCTACTTTTATTATGTCATTGATTAATTTAATTACTCCCCCTTTGTGTGCTATTTTTGATAATTAAGGATGGGAGATTAAGAAAAATATACTGATAACGTGATCTTGAAGAACCACCCATGATAATTATATTTGATACTAATTAAAATAATGATTTTAGTGGAAACTTCATGTTTCTTTATCTATGTTACCCTCAAGGTAAACACGCCAAAACATATTAATAATGTTCAATCTCTTGAACAATGTACTGAAAGATGTTCTAATGTGAAGGATGGTCTAGAATCTATTTTAATTTGTGACTGTTCATATTTGACAACTTGAACAACTTCACAAAGAATGATCTTCTTCAATACTTGTTCTTAAGAATATCAAACATAATATCACACCAAAATGATATATTCTTTTTCCTTATTGTCCAGGATATGAAATCACAGTCTTCATATTCATCAATGATGATCCTCTATAATATTTGTATTTGAATACGAGTTGAGGAATCATTCAAGGATGATGATTTAATTAGATTTGCAGACAAGAATTGATAGTAATCACTACTTAATAGGATATCCCCCAAATAACTTTCCCTACATTATAATAACAAATAAAATCCACAACAATTAGGGGAATAAGTTGGATCATACTTGCTTCATCAATGTTTATAGCTTGGTTGAGTTGGTTTTCTCAACCAAGATGATCTATTTCCTCTACTCTTCAAACTTTCACATCTAATATTTAATTTTGATTCAAGATGTATAGATATTATCACTTCTTCAATTTCATTGTGATTTAACCTTCTCTCTTCAAGATCTTATAAATCACTTGTATCAACCGGTGAAACTTTCATCTTTTTAAATAATTATTTTTGTGTTGCAATATTTAAAAAACAATTAATTATAGTACGACTTTCCATGTTTCACCTCACGCACTGAACTCCTGCTTCTTTAGGTGGAATATTTTATTTTCCTTTTTCATTAGCCTTGGCTTGTGCTTCTTCAATTTTCCTAGTTCCTTACAACTCTTCTGTAAAGATTACTAATATGTCATAAGAAACATTAGTAGAATGTTTGGACCTTCCACATGGCTTCTTCTGAGTTCCATCCATCTTAGTAGTTTTTTTATATGATGCACTTTTCTTTAGCTTATTGAATTTAGAATCCAAGGTATTCTCACTATTCTTCTTTGATACCCTATGGGAGAATTTTTTTTTATGACATTTTTATGATCTCTACTCAAGGTAGATTCTTCTTCCTTAATTACATTCCACAGTCTTCTTTTTCTAATCATATTTTGATACATGTTGATATTAGCATGTACTATCCTTGTGAGAACTACCATTGCATGCATCGTTATAGTATAAAATATTTTTTAAACCTATGGATATTATTTATTATATCTATCTTGTTAACCCTTGACAAGGGATTCCTTTGGGCCTTTTTATTTTAAGGATTATACCAACAATCTAATGCACAATTCTTGAATATATTGTATCACCATCATTAACACACAAACTTGATATTTATATTTCTTCTGCCATGAGGTTCTGAGTATTATTTATAACATGTTAGTCTATTCATGGGGAACCATCTTTCACACTCATTTTCTTATTCACCCTAGTCATGGTGGTAGGATTCTTAACTCCTTTATTAATCCATACTTGTTTTTATTTTGTTTTCCAACTTACACTATTTGTGAAAACATATTTAAATACATTATTGAAAGATGGTATGGATGGAACCTCTTTCTCTAAATCTGGTTGAGATAGGTCATTGAAAAAATTCATAATCCTCTTATCACATGTTGGAGCTCATTCAACCTTGTAATCCTTCAATGATCATTTAGTTCCAGTAGCAATTTTCTCCTCCATTTTTTAAATCACAATTTGTGTCTTTGAGCTTCCAATTCTTGACATTTCATATTGAAGATGATTTTATGATATTAAATAATAATAATATTCTCTTTACAATACTTATTAATTATTTAAACTTCTTCTTTATGAATCTTAAATTTTTTTGTAATAGGGAGTCAAATTCTTTGATCTTCTTTAATTTTTCTTCCAATTGAAAATCTCGGACATCAATGTTGTTTTTCAATTTTTATTCAAGTACATAGATCTTTTATTCATGAGCCTAATTGACTCCCTCTTTCTTGTAAACTTATTTGATCCATTTTTAGGAACTTATTTCATGATTCCACCTTGTTTCTTCAAAGGCCCCAACCTACATAGAGAACTTTAAATATTGTAGCATTTTTCATTGTAAAGCATTCTGTAAATAATCGGCTCCTTATTCTAGCTCGGTGATATCTTCTTATATACTTTGAAAAACTCTACAAACAACTGAGACAATTTCTATGTGGAGGAAATGAAGAATATCTCTTCATCTATCAACTGATATATCTTGAGAAGTTTTAGATTAGTCATCATCACCGTTTATGAAAAGATATTCTTATTAAGGACATTTTTGTACAATAATTTCTAAATACCTCATGATCACTTACCCTTATTTATTCACATGGGGTTGGAATTTTTCCCTTATCCTCAGTGGAAACATGATACACCTACCCTTTAGTTTCCAAGATAGAATAAGCTTCATTTTCAGAAAGGCATGGAGATGATGATAATTCCTCTTATTGAGATAAGAGGGACTTCTTCTTAAAAATTCTTTTCTCTTTATTTCTCCTTATCATAATATTATTTCTAGAAATATAATTCTACTCATGGATAATCAAACCTTTATGAAATTTATACTTTATTTTAAACATAAGAAATAAACTAAAATATATAAAAGGGAATCCAATATAGGTGAGTACGCCTCTAATACCAATGAGAGGGACACATTGGGATATACTCAACAATTATAGGGGGTTGAATCAGTTTTAGGAAATTTTCACCAATTATAAATTTTCATGCCTTTATCTCTTAGACCTATTTGGATCTTTATTCTCCTATTCTGTTTTTATTATTGTATACAAGTTTATGAAAGACGTAAAATATAATACAAGATAATTTTATAGGGTTCACTACACAATAACTGTAGCATATCCTTATTGTGTATGGTGATGTAAAATACATAGATTCTTCAATATAATGAGATATCAAGTTATAGTGGTGTGTCTATAAGAAAATCATTAGCCAGTGCGGGTCCCTACACTTTATGAGGGGGTAATATAGATAGTCCTTCTTCCCTAGACAAAGTATGACCTGGTCTAACTTGTAGATCCTTGTTGGTTCTTTATACAACTTCTAAACATAGTATTCATTTCTTGTTAAATTTATTTTTAATTCCATTAAATTCATCCACCAGATAAAACATATATTGGATGTCACAGTGCGGCTTTTATATTCCACTTAATTCTTCTTCACTTTGTTACTTGCACAGCAGCAGGAAAGCGGCTTTTTATCTTCTCTCTGGTAGAAAACCGATATTCCACTAGTTGTTCCTTCTTATGACTTCATTCATAATAATATGAAAGTGTTTTGGGATGATGATCTCTGAATTTTCATTCTTCTTTGGTTCATAACAGAATTCAATCATTCTTATTCTTTCTAGATAGAATCAAAAACCTATTTTCGGAATATTGAAAGAAAGAATGATTATCTCATCATCATAAAAATTTATTTGTACTAAATAATAATAAACAAAATATATATTTTATACTTTCTCCTTATTCAACAAAAAAAATATGAAATTTTATATCAGTTTCAAATTCTCTTTCTTTGATACTCAAAATCAACAAATGAGTGTATATGTTCACTAAAATTCTTACTTGAGCTATCCAATATTTAATGCAACTGAATCACACCACACTTTAAATATTAACTCATGAAATAATGATATGGAAGAAACATAATACATGGAATACTAAAATATGAATTATTCTTATATTCTTCCCAGATTTTGTCTCAAGTTCACCGCTCACAATTCATGTAAATCATTTCGCATGTGAATTTCTTATTCTTCAAGAATATGTAATATAATGAAAGGTTATTATCAAATTTATAAACCCTATAAAAAATAAGATATTTTTTTATATTAATTTATGTTATTTTTATATTTTGTTTCTGTATTTCTTGTTTACTCACACAAGCATGTACATTTACATATGCAAGCAAGTATTCTCCTTCTTGAAACTCACTTCATGAAAACCAGTTAAATATTTTCCACTTATTCTTGAAGAAAAAATAATTAAAACAATAATTATGAATCCTAAATTCCTTCATCCAAATATGGTGTGGTCAAGAAAATTGGTTCAGGATTCAATTTCCCTCAAACAAGTGTTTACCATGCATCGTTTTCTACCTTCACACAAGCTAGAAGGTCTTTGAACAGAAGTATAATAACAAAATATACATGTATATACACTAAATAAGTTTATGTTTCTTCATCACATAACTTAGTGGGTATTATAAAACCCATCACTAGACTATGGAAAAAATATTTTGGAGACACTATGATTGTGTGAACACAAGTCAAGTGTTCACAGATCTTCTTCTTTGTACAAATCAGTGGGAGGTTCTCCCCTTCTTTGCGTAGCTGAGAGGCTCAAAAAACTAATTGCCAATTCACATAAATGAAACATATAGATACTCTATTTTACAAAAAAATGAGAGATCCCTTAATAATATTTAGTGGAATCATCATCTTTTTCTTAGAGGATCAGTATTTATATAGCTCGATCACCACCTCTCTTCACCAACTTGGAAGTCTAATTTTAATGTTATGTTAATGTAGATATTCAAATCTCTAAAAATAATAGAGTTTGGAAATATTTTCAATAGGGTTTTATAATTCTATGAGTCTGATATTCATAGAATTCCTTCCTTTATAGTCATCCTCTCCCTTAGGTGATATCTTCATGTGCATACGATGAGAAAAACATGACCAAACTCCTCCCTTTGAATCTTGAAGACATCATGCATCACAAATAGCCTCTGAAACATCCTTTGAATTTGGAAGAAAATTTTATTCAAGTTATCCAAATGCATGCAAGATTTAGATTTCATGACCATATATTTTCAACCTATTCTCTAAATAAAAACAATCATATAACACCCATGGTGGGTTTGATTCAATGAATAAATGTTTAGTATGAACTCCAGCATGCTGGAAGTATCAAATAAAGTCCATCAGACTCATGCTATGTTTGCGTCATGGTTTATCAGCAATCTAATGTCCGCTTACAATTCAAGCTACATATAGGGAATCAGCACCACTCACACTCTACACCACACACCACATGGTCTGTGCCTCACCTATGTTATCCCATCATCACCTCAAGGTCCAATGCATCCAATCCAAGTGCACCTTATATATAGTAATTCTCTTATGGGCTTATACATGGCCCACTTCCTCTATGCAGGATGCATGGGTGGATTCCCCAACATGGTTGAGGTCATCCTCCCACAAGTGTATGGTTGATTTGGGGCATGTGGATTCGTGGTTGGTAATGTATTTTTTTATTAAACTCCAAAAAAATACTTCCATTGTATTCTAAGTGTATAATATAATCTCAATAAAAAATTCCAAACCACTTATCAACCATCTCCTCTTCCTACTCACTTATTATACATGTAAAATTTAAATACATTTTACACGGCCTTCTTGTAATTCATCATGTAATAATAAATCATTTCATGGCCTTCAATTCATTAATAATGCAATATATAATTTATTTTTGCATGGAAAACTTAACTCCTCTTCTTAAATTCATGAAAAAAAATAATTTTCAAGGTTTTAAACTTATTTTAAGCAATTCCCTCTATTAAACACATTTCTTTGATATTTAAAGCCTGGCTTTAACAATTGTCATATTTATAAATTCAAAGTATTTAAAAGAAATTCTATAAGATAAAAAGACTTGAGTATCATCACTATAAACTATTCATCCAAGATTTATTCACTTTTATCTCAATCCATGATATATTGGATACATCTTTTCTAGAAACTTCTTTCTTTATAACATCTTCAACATACTGACATTAATGACCTCTTGTTATTTCATTGACTATTATTGGATACCAATAACAACCATTTTAAAAAATAAAACTCATACATAAAGTGGTCTCTTAGAGGACATGGGGAGGGAACTAATTAAGTGATTTGGGAAAGGAATGTCCTTAGGTGTGGATAGGAGAGTGGAGGGGTGTCCTCTAATAAGTTAAGATATTTCCCACTAGGAAATTTCATAAAAGAATACAAAATGATAAATTCATTACCAAGAAACATGCTTCCAAATAGACATAGATTTGAATTTTTGTTAGGATAAGGTTCAAAAATATCCATATAATGGTATTTATAAAATTTAAATTGGAAAACAACCACTTATCTTTTAGGTTAACCCCCTAGTAAACCAGTTATAACATTAATCATGGTAACAACGTTTTTAAACTAAAAGGGTTATAATTTTACTTATAAGATAAAAATTAGATAATAAAAGTAAATGGGGTGAAATTCTACACTATGTATCTTCCTAATTTAACTCTTGTATGTTTTTTAGGGTTTTTTAATAATTTAATAAAACATTTTTTAATATAAAATACCATTAATGTCATTTTTGACTCTTTTCATTTAATTTAAATTTAAAGAAATGAATATAATAATGAATTTAAAATATAATACATAATTATTTACTATAAAATTATTTTTAAACTATAACTAATCCCAAATACATTACATTTAATGCTTTTAAAATTATTTACCTTGAGTTTTCCATTATTTCTATAGGCACGGTGTCATCATTATATAAGTGTTTAAGGTAACTATATAATCACTAAAAATTAAAAATAATTTCATTATACTCAAGAAAAAATTTAATATAAATTAAATTCTAATTTTTATCCCAATATGAATATATAAGAGATATTTAAACAGAACAGTGTGACATTTTATATTTTTCTTTGCATAAATTATTATTTAGGTCACTTCCAAGTATAATTGTACCATAAATAATTTAATCTCAAGAAGAATATTATAAGGGTATAAACCCATTCATCAAGTAACAATTAACATAAAAAATGGTGGTCTTATCACTTAGTTTTAACCTAGGTTAACACAATTTACCCTTATACTATGGTGACAAATTTTTAAAAGTTTTACTGTTCATTATGAACAAAAAATAAGTTGACCTTATTAATTAATATTAATTATTATAATTAAAAATATGGATTCCATTTTATCAAATTCAATTCATATAGTTGGTATAATTTAATTTAAAGTTTAACAAGAAAAACTTGTTGAAAAATGGTTTCTCAAGAAATGTATTTTTCAAGCATCTGATGATCTTACATTAACTCTATGACTACTAATAATGATTATATAATTTTGAATACATATACATAGATATATAATCTATAAATTTAATTTAAATAATTCATTATTAGAGGTTATTTTAATTAATTAAAATAGATAAATTTATGCACTTAAAAATAGTTTTGGAGAAAACTATGTTTTTAAGTATAAAAATATAGGTATACCAAAATCAAGAAAATTGTGGATTCAAATGAAATTAATGAAATTATTATAAATAAAACATTTCATATGTATTTTTAAAAAAAATCCAAAATTTAATTATACTTTTAAATTACTTTATTTAATGAATGTAAATGATAGTATTTGAAAAATTGGTAATTTTCACTATTCACTGAAAAATCAATCATTTTTTAAAAAACCCAAAATTTCAACCTAAGTTAATTTGTATATGTTTATTTCAAAAATAATTATTATTTTTTAAAATAAATTTTTATAAATATACATAAATTAATTATAATAAGTTCTTATATAAAGAAATAAAATCATTTTGATAAAAACTATATTTTTTAAGATTGTAAATACTTTTATAAAAATTGAGTACCTATTTACTAATATATTTGATTTATCTAAAATATTTATACATAATTTTCAAAATTTAGTTATTCATATTCATACGTCCATTTTTAATGGATAGGTAATAATGGTCATATTTAAATCATAATATTTCATGGATCATTTAGGATCATTGTTTCAGGTTGTATATGCTATCGAATATAGTTTGATTTTTAAAAATAGCAGGGTGTTACATAGTCCCCCCACCCAATATCCAATTCAATTACCTCCTTTAATAGATAAAATCATTCCATTGAATCTTAATAAATCTTTATGTCTATCATTTCTTTCTTTTGGTAACTTGGTCTAACTTAAATTTATCCTTAATATTAAAATGGGATCAGTCAATGATCTTACCAAAAATATATCTTCCAATATCCAAAAATATAAGAGATAAAACTTTAAAATTTTCGATAATTCCCATCATTATAACATAATGTAAGGGATAGAAAAATGAGGAAGATTTTTCTTCAATAAAATTAAAATTCTATGAAAGATCAGAACAAGATCAAAAATTCCTCTACCATAGAATTAGTTTATTCATCTCTTAAATCATCCAAGAAACAATGTAATGGGTCTCATTTGTGAAGTGAAATTTAATTTCTACTATGTTTTAATTAGAATTGTATAATTTTGGTTTGATCAAAGAGTGTATGTCATTATGGTCTAAATTTTTCAAAAGAATTCAAATTTCCAGCTTTTGACTCACAAAGCCAAAGTAATGTGGCATATGTAGATAAAATATAGTATGTAAATTATTTTTATCTTGAATTCTATTATCCCACATTGAACTTCAACTTATATGTTCATTCAGTTTATAAACCTAGGGATGGGTACCACCACTCAAAGTGTAGTATAGAGTATGGTGTTAATTAGTCAATTGTTTCCTCCCATGTAGAACCCTTAATAATCATGTGACACCCACATGTCATTATTATATTAAAATTTATATTATTTTATTTTGACCTTGGTTTAGTTTTTTAGAGAATTCCAAGTTGAATTTTTAAGTTTCTATAAATTTTCCTTCTATGCTAGGTTTTCATGCATATTTTTGGGGAAACCGTGTGGTCATGCTTACACTAAGAAGTTTTTAATTCGTTTTTTATAGCATATAGTTTTTAAACAAAGGTAGTGTACGATTACATACAAACCATTTAAGGAATAGGAGAACCCATCAGGTTACCTTTTGGTCTTGGTGTACTAGTACACAACTCATTCACTATTGGAGGAAACAATGTGAGAAGTATGAAAGTTGGTCTGTAGTTTTAAGAGAGTTGTTCTGTATGGTTGGTGGACAACTAGTAAAATTTGCAGCCAAACCATGAAAGGTTTTATTTCATAGGAAATGTCATCTGAACTGTTAGCACACTATTTTGAAAATAATTTAGGCAACCCAGATTTTATTAAAAGGGTGAAATTATCTTCTTTACCCTAAGGGATTTTAATATCCCCCCCCCCTTCCTTTTAGCTTAGTCAATCAGGGGGTGTTCATAAATAGTTCATCTTCTCTACCTTCTTCATTTCTAGGGCACTGCATTTTTTATAAGAATCATAATCTAAGTTATCCATTCCTTTTTTCTTCTTCTCTCTTATTCACTTTCCACCTCTATTGAATTATCTCTAATACATAAACTCTTAATATTATTCAAGTTTTTATTTGGGTTTACGATGGTTTTAATGATGGATATTTAGGATGTTACGAGTTAAGGAAGATGAATCTTGGATCAGTTGTGAATTCACCATCGATGGTATTGATATTTAGTTGTGTTTTTACTTAAAGGAGGTTGGTTATTCTTTCTAACTAACCCATAATAAGTGTGAAAATTTTCTTTTTTGTTTTAAAATTCTTGCTTGTGTATTTAGAAACATATTTTATGTCATAGTCGACTTAAAATGGTTTTCAAATGGATTTAGTGTGTGGCATGATTGTGTCTCAAACCAAGTGCTTGTGAAAATTTCTGAGTGGCTCTTTTAAAATGATTAAAGTGTTTTGAAATGATTAATTATGGAATAAAACATGAATTTCATGACCATTTTTGTTTTTAAATTTCTTTCAAATGGTTTAAGAACTTATAATATACTTGGGTCACATTCCATGTGTTCATTAAAATTCCCAAGAGGATTTTCTAAAGGTGTTTAAATATTTTTAAAGCATGTTTTATGTTAGTTCAATTTGAGAAAGTAATTTTTGATCATTTGAAGCTATGTTTTCTAAAATGAGAGTTTACCTTCATTTTGTAAATAGTTTTCAGAACATGGGGTCTCTTAGAGGTTTGAAATGTTTTTAAATTGGAATTAAATTTTTTTAAAAAAAATTTGGAAGAAATTTTATTCAAAAGGAAATGGGTTTATTATTTTCGAAAGTGGTGTATAAAAACGGTTGGGTTTCTATATGGTATTTTAAGTGTGGTTTGTAAAATTATTTTTAAAGGAAAATAGAAATTTGATTCCAAAATGGTACAAAAAATTATCAACTTCCTAATAACTTTTGATGATGCTCTATTGGAAATTAAATTGATGTTGTTTTATAAATGTGTAAAACCCTCGTTAATCCTCGTGGGATTTTTTTTGTTCATGTAGTGGATCGTGATCCTATGAGGGGATGTTTTATATTGATGCATATTATTATGAAATGATAGTGTATGGATATGAAAATAGTTTGTTTCATGTGAGGTTATAGGAGGTGATGAATGGGATGTTTTAAATTATTTATATCTGGTATATGTGAATCTTATTTTTCACATCCACTATTCACATTTCATGGGAGTCCTAGTGGAATATTAAATATTTTGATAAGTATAATCCCTAGTATAGAGTATGCTTCCTCGGTTAAGGAAAAATTTGGACTTAGCTAACATGATGGTCTTTATGGTCCTCGAGCAAAGTAAAAGGGCCTAAGGATTTCTTTTGAGCTCACTAGTCATGATAGAGCCTGGTTAGTTCTATAGGGAAATTGGGACATGATAGGTTATTGGTGTTGGAATTGGTTCCTCATTTCAGTTTTAGGATCTAGAAACCTAAGTTTTAGGATGTTTCCCATGATGCCTAAGTCCATCCAAATATACTTTAGGGTTTTTTATTGAATCAATTTCATTCCCCTAGTTCACTTGATCATATGGAAACTTTGTTTGGTTATTTTATTGGATAATTATTCCATATTTCTTTAATTTATATGTGTGATTTATGTACCACCTTGAGTGTGTGTTGGTATACTTTAAAACGTATTATTTTAAAATAATTTATAAGTATTATTTTAAAGGAAAATGGTTTGGTTATTTATTAAATGGATTTTTAGGAATAATTTTTCCTTAAGGATGTTTATGAAAAAGGATTTTTAGGAAAATGTGTATAAAGAGGAATAAATAATGTTTTGGATTACTTTTCTTTGTTTTAAAGTCCCACTTTCTGTAGTGTAAAATGTTTCATTAAAATTTTTAACCACCCATGTATTCTTTTATAAAAAATCATATTGTTTGTAAATGTGTAAATGGCATGGTTGTTGGATTTGTTTTAAAAATCATGTGAAAAAATTATTTATAACTTATGTTAAAATATGAATTTTATGAATTGTGTTATAAAAATACTTTTATAGTTTTATTGGATGGTGTCATACTGGTACATTTAGCTCATGCCTATATATTTTTCTGGTTTCAGAAGACCATACCAATTTTTAGTCAGGATTTTTGGGTTATTCCATGGATGGAAAGTAAGATGTGATGAGTGGTGGTGGTTCACCAGTAGTTATCTTGAATTTTTTCAGTTTTTTATGTCCTTCATATTTTATTTTGAGATTTTGTATTAGCCTTTTACCCTAGTTTGTTTTTATGTATCTGTTTACACCTTTTATTAATTTTAGTTGTTTATCCTTGTATGTATTTTTATATTTTATTTCATGTTTAGTTGGATATTTTATCATTTTTCACTACTGATTAATTTTAAGTTATTTTCAATGGATAAATCGCTCCCAAAAGGTTTTTCATGGTGTTTATCCCCTAATATTTCTACCTATGGGGATTGGGAACCCCCGTTAGAATAGTGGTGGGTCAATCCAGGTCTAGTGTTGGTTTAGAAGGAAGCCTCTGGATGGTTCATACTAAATGGTATCATAGCCTCGGTTTCCCAGTAGGGTCATATTTTCTTGAAGTCACTCATTTTTTATTTTGGGGAATTTTGGTAAAATGAAGATAGTGTTTTCTTCAGTACTCGAGAGTTTGGTTAAGAGTGGTCAATTGATCACCACCCCTCATGATGGAACATGAGTTTCCATGAAAAGTGGCATTGGAATTTTGAATATATAATTTCATTGTATTTATCATTGATGGTAGGTTGATCTTCATTGGAATAGTGTGATTTACCATATGGGTTCTTTGGTGTTTTGGGATGATAATAGAACATGGATCAATGGTGTGTGGTTTCTTTTTATGGTCAGATAAACCAGGAAATAACCCACCTCCAAATATTGATAATGTTAAAGGAATTATTGGATGAATGGCTCATGGATAATCAAACCATGTTTTTTAGTTGATCTTGGTTATTCATCTCATTTAAATTACTATTTAGACCATTTTTTCAAAATTACCAATGATAGAGGATGAGTCAAGGTGGGTATTATGACATATTTATAGTGTGGTATGATAATTTTAAGGTTCCTCCTTTTTGGGATTCATTTTTTCATAAGTTGGTTTTTCGTGAAAAACAATATTTTATGGAAAATTATTTTTGGGCTATGAAATTAAGACTTTCAGGGTTTTTTAAAAAATTGGATTGTTTTTTCAAAAAAAATTGTGGCACTTTATTTGTGTTAAATTGGTTGATTTTATTATAAAGTCTAGAAAATGTTTTGATTTTAAAAACTTGTTTGTTGTCAAATTGGAAATGAATTTTAACCCCATTGGGTGATTTTAAAAAATGATTTTTTTCATTTAATGAAAATAAAGTAGTAAATGTTTAAAGAAATATCTTTAATAATCTTGAGTTGGTTTCTCAGTTTTCAATGGAATTTATAGTTTATAAAGTTGGGTTAAATTATTTAAAAATTCCCTTAGGGATTTTTTATTTTAAATAATGTGTATCTTTTCAAATGTTTATGTTCTTTTGGAATCGCAAGTGTTTTTGGAAACGATATTTTGATTCCTTAGAAACATTTTTGGTTTTAAAGGAAATAAGATTTTGGAAAGTTTTTTCCATGATAGATTTTTGTATTTGGATTTATTCCCTTTATAGGATGGAAATGGTTTATTTCGTTTTGGTAAAAAAAATTGAGTGGGGTTCATGTTTTAATTTATAGAAATTATGCATCCCAGTAATGTCTTTACTAAAGGTAATATAACACCTCATAAAAAACAACAAATAATTACATGATTTATAGTAAGGGTTTCACTTTATTATATTTAAAAGATATTTCAGGTTTAGATTTTAGAGAATTATAAAAAAAATTACATACTAAAGTGGAAACTTTCACATAGTGTACATTTTTCTCATAGAAATAGGTTCTTAAATTTAGTGTCGTGTTTAATTCAATAAACTTTTATTATTTTAAGATGGTTTACTATAGAAGAAACATTGACCATAATATAGTTCCTATATATCCTTAGATATTGTAAAAATATATATGAAAATGTAGGATAATAAAAGCAAATATCGATAAGGGATATAAAAATAAAAGAAAACATGTTAGTCTATTGGAAAATATGATAACCAAAAAAGAATTTTTCTTTTTACATATAAAATTTTGTTCTAAGATAATAATTTAATTACTCTTGAAATAAACTCTAAATCCAAATTTCTCTAACAAAAATTTGAGAATGTCAAATACAAAATCATAATCCCGATATTTACTTAGGAATATATAAGAACTCATGAAAACCTTTCCTTGAAAAACAAACCTTTCACCTTTAGAAAAGCATAAAATTTAATTTAATCATGATATTATTTATTACATTATGTAATAAAAATATCTATTTTAAAACCTCTAGAAATCATTGAAAATTGATGTAGGTATCTTGGTATACTACCCATATAATCACCCTTACAATGAACCTAAGAAATAAATAATTATCATAATGAATTCCAATAATTATCTTAGGAGTAATTTGTATCCAACTAACTCTTATCACATTACCCAATATATTAGAGAGATATATTAGGATCACTCATCTTAAGATCCATATCGGTCTAACCCATCATCATAAAAAAATGTCAAATAACCGTAAAATAAAAAAACATACATCATTAAAATCTTCAAAAATAGAATCTTCCCCATAATAAAAATTGATTACAGTTATCTCATAAAATGAGAATAAATATCCTATTCTTTAGAAAACATGTAAGAATTACCAAAAATTAATTAGTAAAGGATCTTCTTTGAAAACCCAAATAAACTTGTAGAGGAATATTGAAAACAAATAATGGAAGTGACTATAAGAAAATGTGGTTATGTTATATATTGAGCATACTCATAATCAGAGTTATATCAGGACCACACATTATTATATAAAAAAAATAAGAATAATATCATGAGAAAAAATTCATAAAATATTAGATTATAGAACACATAAAAATTTACATCTTATCCCATAATCAAAAATAATTTTTTTTATCTCATAAAATGAGAAGAAATATCTTTTTATTTTGAAAACATTTAATAATTACCAAAACAAAGGAAAAATAATCTTCTTTGAAAAACTCTAAATAATTTTAGAGGGATCTTGATAATTAATGATGGTTGTAATGGAAGGAAAATGTGGCCTTGTAGTAAATGATATGAAAAACATTCTTATATAATTTTATGAAAAATATTCAAAAGTGTGTTGGTTGTAGATAAGTTGCACAAATACTTGATAGAGGTTGAATTGAGTTCTTGAAAATTATATCACTTAAAATGAACCTATTCTAGGTTTGATAGGTTTTCATCATTTTTTGAACAAAAACAAGTAGTTAAAATAAATGAAAAATAAAAAATATCAAGAATATGATATTTATAGTTGTTTAGGGATCAGATATCCCCTAGTACAATCCAAAAAATCTCAACTCCTAAGGATTTGATACTTTCACTAGTACCAATTATTTTAATGGGGACCTCCCGACTTAATGTAATCAGTCATCACTTGGTACAAAAACATGATATTTTACTAGGCTCTAAAAATTATTTAAAAAACCCCAGCCTTCAATATTTAGTAGAAGGTGTTATCACTTAAATTGATAAGAAAGAATAATGATATTATATAGTTGAAAAACACTATTTCATGATCTATCTGATATTAGAAAAATAAGCATCCATATAAGATGAGTCTCTTATAAGAGTATTTCTATTGGTCCTTCAACTACAAATGATAATCCTGTATACACAGCAATGGTATATCATCTTCAAGTTTTAATTATTTTATTTCATGTTTTTTATAAATCAAGTATCATTTATTTTCTATGTACACATCTATGTGTGTGTTTCGTGTAGTGAAGACCTCATATATTTATAAGTTATCTTTTGAATTTGAACTTAAGAACACTCGATGATCCCAAAGGTGAAGCGGAAAATTATTTTGAAAATATGAAGTGAATTTTTTTTATAAAATGTTTTATTGTTTTCCAGAAATGTAATTAACTTCCATGGTAAATATGATAAAATATTCTTTATTAGATATTTCCATTCTTAGGAAAAAGTCACTCTATCCAAGTTGATCTTTCCTTATTTAGACAACTCTATTTATGATTCACGTAGAAGCATAAGTTGAATTTTTGAAAGGATACTCCATTGGTGAAGAGTAACATTATAATTATATTTTATAATACAAATTGATCTTTGTAAGATAATCATCTAGAAACATTGTTCTCATAAGATAATTCATTAAGCTACTCCGTAAGATAAAACAATTTATTCTTCAACTTCTATGATGTATAAAAAAAATAATCTAGATTTAATGTTTTTGTAGGATAAATCTATTTCATAATATAATATATTATTTTTGTAAGATAAATTAATACCTTGATGTTATTGGAATCCACAAGATAATTTATTTATGAAGGTCCTTTTGATCATATAGAATAATTTGACTGATTTTCCATCTGATTAAGATTTTTGACCTTAACTTATTCATAGGATAATTTAAATTCTTCATAATATAATTTACTTATGTATTAATATAATCATTGAAACTAGGATTCTGTAAGACAAATTCCTTTATATTAGACTTTAGATTTCAGTGCAAATGCACAATTTTCTTTGTAAAATAATTATTTTACATGTAAGATAATTTTAACATGTAAGTTAAAATCCTTTGATAGAAAAACTGAATTCTAGTAACCAAAAAATTAATTTATTTATGATTTTAAGATAATTTATATTGGTTATTTATCCAGATAATATATTATCCTATATAATTTATTCAAAAAAACTCAGAATTCTTAATAAATTATGGAAATTAAATTTTAAAAAACTTATGATAAACTTATTGGTAAATAAATAGTGATTTTTTTAATCAAAAAAATGAAAACAAAAGTACTAAGATAAGTTGGAGACACATAATTATGTCCACTTATCTCCTCATTTTTTATGATCACAAAACACATAATAAAAAATCATCAAGGAAAATATTTAAACTGGAAATTATTATAAATTTAATTTTGTTAAATTTCGTATTCCATTTTCCTATAAACAAATATTAGGCTTTATTCTCTGCTTAAATATAATTAGGATTTATTTTTCATTAATTATATAATTAACACAACAATTTCCCAATAATTTGGACATACTTGTCCCCCTTTTGTGATATCAAAAATAATGAGGTAAAAAGAACATATTCATTATTTCACATGGAAAAGTGTAAATAGTTAAAATAGAGGATAAAAAAGGAAAAAAAAGGGTGAATTAAAAACAAAATAATATATTTAAATAAAACATAAAATAGGGGAAAATAGAAAATTTTGAATAAAAAAAAGAAAACACATAAGAATTGAAAATATTCAAGAAATGAGTAATCAGGACAGAAATTGTTAATGTATTCAAGGAACTTCATCGTGCATTCAAATGTTTATGGTAACCCATTAACTATTATTCAAACAAAATAATCAAGAAAAAAAATTAATCATGTAGCATAACAATATTTTTTGGAGGTGGTTTCTTAAAGGATTGCAGTAGGTTGAGAGGTAAGGAAGAGGTAGGAGGAGGGGAATCAACACTCACTCAAGTAATAGATACCAATTGATTATCTGATACAAAATAACCTCTAAGGATAGCTTTGTGATAGGGTATCATATTTGATGTGACAAATTAAATATTAAAAGATATTTTATGAGCTATAAACATATCAAAATGAACTATGGTAGAAAAGGCATCTTAGTTAATGTTTTAGGAGTGATCATTGAGGTTTCTACACCAAGTTTAAGATTATCCCTAGAGTAAATATCAGTCAGATAAAATATCTACTTAAACCTTTGAGATATGGTATAATGATGATCAAAAATGGAAGTTCCCAAAAAAAATACCTCAAAGATGAAATAATTCCTTTGTACACATGTCAATTTGTTTGACCACATAATTATTGCAATAGTCATGCAAGGGAGTAAAAACCTTCCATGTCTTCTAAAAAAATTCCAAAATAGTTTTGCAAATCACCCTTATTGGAAAATTTTTGTAATAAATTATTCAAAAATTCCAACTTGTTTTCAAATAAAATAACTAAACTAAGAATAGGGGTAGAGATAATTGGAAAAGTATGAGAGGCATTAGCTTAAACAACTTATTTTACTTTGGAGGTCACCTAGCACTCCTTATGTTTGGAAAAAGAAAATTCTAACTCATAAGAAGAGTCTAATATCATGTTTCTCACTATTAGTTTATACAGGTTTCCAAATTAATCTTTCAATACTATAATTTTGTTTTCTAAGGCTCCATCCATCCACCCTAATATAGTAAAAACGAAGCTTGTATCCTTTTGAGTTTTTAATGAGACATCCTGAATTAATGGAACTTTCACCTTGAAAAGAGTTTTAATATCCTTATAATATTGATATATATCAGTCCATGTGCTTAAGGGGATGATTATAATACTTCTGATGTCATTAAAAAGACTACGCTAAAGATCTTATTGAATGTACCTTGAAATAATTCCACACTACATGAAGGTGATCCTTGCAATCAGAATGTCGAGATTTTGAGAGATAGATTCCAACTTTGATTCTATGAAAACTTGATCCAATGCTATAAATATTTGGAATTCTCTATAAAGTTTCTTTTAAATTTTCTCCAAAATAGATTCGATGAAAAAAATTAATACATATAATTCATCCTTTGAAATATCATTTTCATGAAGTTTCAAGACTTCCGAATGGGACTCAATCATATCATTATATATCATACTAACTTCATATAGTATCTCATTATAACTGATATAATCTCTCTCATGAGATACATCAATCTCAATTGTAGGTGTCTTGGAGTTACTACTATATGTAGAAACAAATTGGGAAACTTATTGAGGTGCTAAGAACTCCTAATCCTCACAAAAAACGTTAATTTTATTTAAAATATTTATTTTCTTAAACTTATAGTGATTATTCAACATGAGTTGGTTCACATATTCACACCTTGATTTCCACTTAGCTACCAAAAATTTAGCATCGCCAGCTTCTTCTAAATCTTCCTCATTATAACCAAAAACATCAATAATGATAAATTAAATAGATTCTTGATTAACTCTTCATCTTGTCTATGGAGGTGGAGAAACTAAAAATAGAAAAATGGTACCATAGGTAGTGGATATTATCTTCTCTTGGTTAATTAACATATGATTTTTAAACATCACAATCAAAATTTCCCTTTTGGAAGTAAATGGTAGAGAAAGAGGTTGAATGGTGGCATATGTTGGAATGTCCATAACCTTTTGATGTGAATTTTATTGCACCTCTGGTATAAATTCGTTTATTCTATCGTCACCAAGATAAATTTCATATGAGATAATAACTAAAAATCTTCAATGTCAATTGGAAAGATTCATAGTGTTTAAATGATCTTCAATAGTCATACTTGTAGTATCTTGTTCAGGTATTTTAGTAGAAACAATTACCTGGGATGACTCCTCCTCAACTTAAGAAGGGACTAATTATATCTCTTATTCTTTTTCATCTCGTAATAGATTCTTAACTAAGAATCTATATAAAAATCTATTGTTCTTAAAAACACTTGTACTCACATTGGTTAACCCATGACAATGGTTGGTTGTAGTCTCATATAGGAAGATAAAGTATTTGAAAAACACCAACATTAACATACTCCCAAATAGAGAGAAGTTAGAATACTTGTTCTAAATATAAAAAATATACCTTATTATATATAATTACAAATTTACAGTCTTTTATATCAATAAAAAATACAACAAAGTAATATATTAATATAATATTTTCTCAAATTCACCATTTCTCGAGTGATTACTAAATGAATAAAATTCCCTTGAAATTTCCTTCCTAACTATAGGTCTTTTAAGAACATATTTTCAATATCTAGTTTTCCAAAAATATATTTCATTATTTACAAAGGGATAAATTCATTAACAGAAGTATGAGAGGTGTTGAAATCAAAATAACCTTTATGAAGACATCTGAAAACTACAGTCATTACTACAGTATATATCGATAAATTCATGTGGTTGACTATCATAGTAAAAAGATTATTATAATCACAAAAATGAAACATGACTGCCTCATAAAACTCAAGACCTTCTTTTTCAAATAAAATTTGCATTCTCTTTATGTAAAAAACATATTCCTATCCTTAATGATTGATAACCCTTTTGAGTAGAATATTTATCCTATTGAGGCAACTCAAATCAATTTCTTTTTCACTCAATACTTTCCTCATGGATCCTCATCACTTTCACCTACTTCCAATAACACTATCTGATCTTTTGGTTTTCCCTATGATTGAATAATTTCTAACGGTTTAACGGTTTAGTGAAAGAGGGTTGTAAATAAATAATAAAATTTCTCTATGTGTCACAATGGGTTGTAGGTTTTTCACGTAAGACTTTTTTTCCTCATTTATTTTTTAGATAAATAAGGGCCACGCATAGTGACACAAAGGGAAATCATTATAATTAAAATTGCACGCCATACTATGATATGACAAAGACTAAAAATTATAACTCAAAAAGCATGAATAAAATAAATAAAATAAGAATTAACCAAATATATATTCTTGTACACCATTACATGAAATAAATAAACAAAATATGATTAGATAAAATTAAACAATCCTAATATAGATTTTAAAATATAAAATATTTTGGAAGGTAGTGGTTTAGTAAAAATTTATGTTAATTGATTTTTTGTACAAACAAATTCTAAAGATATATAACATTTTTTAGATGAAATCTTAAATAATGATTCTATAAACTATATTATTTATTCTAAAATGGTTAACCGTAATCTTTGAAATTTTTATATCACTTTTTTTATCATATTTTTTTGTAACATGAATGAAATTAAATCCAAAATCCACTAGGGTGTGCTTCATCTATAGCACATATGCATAGAAACTTTCAACTGCAATATATTTATCTTTAGAAGTTGAAAATGAAAGAATGTTTATCCTTACTATAACATGATACTAAGGATTTCCCTAGAAAATGATAGGTTCCTAGGGTTCTTTTCTTATATAGTCTATACCCACCAAAATTGGTATTTGGCTATGATATTATATTAAAATCACATGATTTTGGAATAAGTAAAAATAGGGATATAGTTTCGTTTAAATACCTTATAATTATTTTGTAAGTTTTTGAATAAGATAATATTGGATTGGATTGAAATCTATCATAGAGACATACTATAAAAATAATGTTTTCTATACTTTCAATTAAAGAATAAAATCTCCCAATTATTACTCTATATAATCTATTTTCAACCAGTTTTCCAACTTTATCTTGGTCATGTTTAATATAAAAACTCCTGGGAGTTGAATAATTCTTAATGCATTCAAGTCCAGAACTTTTAAGTAAATAAAGTATGTATTATATTTGTTTTAAAAAAATTTCAAAATATTTTTGATAAATTTGAAAATTAGGGAAATATTTTAACTCACCCATCATTTTAATTTCAAATTCTTTTTACATAATTTTTAAAAACTAATAACAGAATTTTTTTTTGATCTAAAAATAGCATCATCAATATATATTTTCACAAGAAAAGTACCTTTTGGTGATCTTTTCTTGAAAAGAGTGTGGATTGTAAATCCCACATTAAAAAAATTCAATAAACTAAATGAACTTCATATTCCATACCAGACTCTGGGTTCTTTTTTGAACACATGAAGATCTTTGGTATATTTGAATATAGAATTTAAAAAATAAGGGTCTTCAAAACTATGAGGTTGTCCAACATAAACTTCCTCCATTAAAAATCCATTTAAAAATTATATTTAACATTCATCTAAAATAATTTTAAATTCAAATGAGATGTATATTCTAGCAAGATTCTAATGTCTTATAATCTAACTAAAGGGGAAACGGTATCTTCATAATCTATTCCTTTTTCTTAATTATAACTTTTACCCACTATCCTACCCTCATTTCTAGTGATCACACCACGATCATCCTATTTGTTTTTAAATACCAATTTAGCTCTAATAACATGAAAATAAAAGGGTCTATTAACTAGTTCCCACCCCTTGTTCCTCTTTAATCGGTTTAACTATTCTTTCATTATAAAACCCCATATCTTATTAGAACAGTCTTCTTCTATGGTTATAGGTTCAAGATGAGATAAAAAGGAAAAAATTACAAGGTTTCCTATACTTATTCAAGTCTTAACGCATACATCTTAGTCACCTATAACAGTATCTAGATGATGATATTTAAATTTTATAGTTTTTCTAGGTAACACATTTTTTGGTTCTTCAGTATTATCCCATTTTAGTTTGAATTGTTCTGGACCATGTTCCATATCATCATCCCATTTATTATCAAAAATATGTTCAAGTTCAAGGTTTTCCATAGAATTACTCAATCCTTCATGTTAGGTTTTCTAATGATCAAAGTGATAAATTTCATTAAAATTAATTATAGAAGATTCTTCAACTGACTTTGAATTCTTATTTAAAGTATATCAAGCTTTGGAAGTAGTAGTGCAACCCATGAAGATTCCTTAACCTTCCATTGGATCAAACTTACCAAGGTTATTCTCGATGTTTAAGGTATAAACCTTATATATAAACTACTTAAACTATCCTAACTTTTGTTTAATGTTATTCCATATCTCATAGTGTGTTTTATTTAAGATGGGCCTTATTATAACATTATTAATGACATAACATGTTGTGTTAATAGATTTATCCCAAAATTAAGTGGGAAGGATATATTCATATAACATAGTCATAGAAATTTATTGAAAGGTCATATTCTTACTTTCAATAACACCATTATTTTGAGATGTCTAGGGGGTAGAAAAGGTATGTCTAATAAGATACTCTGAGAAAAATTAATTAAATTCATGATTCTCATATTTTTCTTCCATTTCCACTTATTAATGTCATAATTTTATCTTTTTTTCATTTTTAACAAGTTTTTAAGAATTAATAAAATTAAAACATGCTTCACTTTTAAGCCTCAAGAAATAAACTCACGTGAATCTTGAAAAATCATCAATTAAATAATAAATAATAGATTTACCACCTAATCTTGTTTTTCAATAAGGTTCGAAGAGACCCATATGGATAGGTTTTAAGGCTGTATAAGTGGAAACCTAATTTATATGTCAAAAATATATTTTTCTTAACTTCCCATTTGGAATACATAATGTAGTTTATTTTCATCCAATTTGAGGTTAATAAAATCAAAAATAAAATTTTTCTAAATTAATTTTCTTAGAGAGTAAACATTAAAACATCCAAGTATTTTATTCCAAATCCAAAATTAATTTATTTCAGAATTTATTTTTCTCATTTTTTCAATATAAATAATATATATCTTATGAATAGACATTTTTTAGTTCTTGGTACATTCAACTTTAGAGATTTATATTTAAATTCATTATTTTAAAAATCAATAGAATAACCTCCATCACAAAGTTTACAGATACTTACAAATTTTTTATTTAATACCTCTAAATAATGAATTGTGTTGATGAGGATTGACTATGGATTTATAACAAATCTAATGCCAAGTATCATTACTTTTTCATTATCACCAAATGTGATATGGACTCCATCGATCTTAGATAATGAATGGATGTTGGAGAAATCCCCAATTATGTGATTTGAACATCCACTATAAAAAAAAAATTGCATTGTTGTTTTTTTGGCTTGTTCCCTACAAAAACACAATAAACAACCCAGTATTTTGGTTCCCAAACACACTAAGGTCTATTAGTGTTATCTAAAAAGGATTTTGAGACAAAACACTTTTTCGGATTATAAAATTAAAACTAGAATTAGAAAATTTGGAAAATATAGAAGCTTTATTTATTCCACAAACTTAAGGATTTTATAGATAATATTTATTTGAAAAAATCACATTTTTTTAATAGTAAAATTAAGTAATACTAGACATAATTTTATTTTTATAACTTGAAATAAAATATTTTTTATAAAGATTGTGGTTTTATTCATTGCATCTTATACTGTATTCATCCCATCTGGGTTGGTTTTTATGAATGATTTTATTTATGAAATCCTCATACTTAGTAAAACTGCTTACATCAACATCTAAATCTATAAATTAGAATTAGAATTCATTAATTTTTCTATTATGGACAAAAATATTATAAATAGACTCATCAAATTTCCCATTTTGTTCAGAAATTTTCTTATTTAAGACTTTCTTTTTTTACAACAACATCAAATTATTTATTCAAAAAAATTATTTTTCTTTAAATAATATTAATGGCCTTTTATAATAGAATAATATTCATTTAGTCTATCATAAGATAAATTTTTAAATTTTTATTTGTATGTTTAATATTAAGAAGAATTTACCTCATTTGTTTGTTCAATGAAGCACATGTTAGCCTTATAATTTGAATTTTAAAATTTAGAATCTATGATAGAATCATCACTAGAGTCCAATAAGGCATTTCGTGTAGCCTTCTTATATTTTTTGATTTCTTATTATATCCAACCTTATTGAAATACTTCTTCTTAGACTTCTTATTATCTTAAAGTTTAGGGAAGTCTAACTTGTTGTTCCCATTATTCATACACTTATTGCATCTAACATCTTTATATTTTTTCTTATACATAATATATTTGTTGAAAGGTTTCTTGAAACCTATTATATTTTTGTAAAAAATTTTGAATTTTTTAAAAAACTAAGAAGCTTCATCATTTTATTTTGAATAGCTTGTGTTTTATTTTTCTCCATATGATTCAAAAACATGTATACTTTTTAATTATTGTCATATTTTTAAGTATAAACCTTAAGTGAATAATTTTCCTTTTTGAAAAGTATTTGATCTCCCATATCAACTTCTATTTCTATTTCATACATCATAAGTGTACCAATAAGATCCTTTATTTTAAAATCTTTTACAACTATAGACTACCTAAGAGTGGCTAAAATTTAACTCTATCTAAAAGGTAGAATTATTTTAATTTTAGAATCTTGATATATTTCAAGAATAAGTGTTCCGGGAGCAGAAATATTATTTAAAGTCTCTATAATTATTCCATTTAATGGAGTTATTCTCTCCCCTTCCATCATTCTAAAAGTATAAAACTTAAAGTTTTTAGTATTTTATCAGAGAGCTCACACATTTTCAATTCCTTTTTAGGAAACTAATATTATAGTCTATATCTCATAATCTATTTCACATTTTGAGACTTTTTTGAACTCATCATGACCTAGTCTATATTTTATAATATCCATGGCTTTGTATTTGAAGTTATATCTTACTACAGTGTAAGCATACCATGTTTTAGATTTAGTCTTGGGAATTTCATAAGGCTTAATGACCTTTAGATAACCTTTCAATCGAATATTTTCTAGGCATATTTTCCTTATGACCTTTCAAAATCAATTGTTTTCTCAATTAAAGTAAGGTTCTCTAACCATGTACATGCCTTCTTTGTTCTCAACAGAAGTAGCTATTTTAATATGATCATTAGACTTCAACTATTATAATTAAGAACTCAAGATTCAAAACCTTCAATACCAATTTTTTTCAAAGATTGGATTCATAAATCATCAATAGGGTTGAATGGATTCCTTTAAAATTCTATCACCTAAAACCACCCTACTTTAGTCATGAGAAGTTTAGATATATTTTTTTTGAAAAGAAATAATGAAAATAAATAAATGAAGAAATAAAAATATTGAACACATGATATTTAAAGTTTTTTAGGGAATAGATATTCCCAACTCCACCCCAAAAATACTCAACCCTTAGATCTTGGTGATTTTCACAGGCACTAGTCATTTTACTAGGGACTTCTAGATTGGGTGCAAGTAGTCATCACATGGTACAAAACCCAGATATTTTATCAATCTCCTAAAAGGCTTTAAAAAACACCAACCTTTTAACTCTAAGTGGAAGGAGTTCTCACATCAAGTGATAAAAAAATAATAAGAGTATTTAAATGAACTACACAATTGCTTGATGAAACTAACATTAGATGAAGAAATATCTATAAAATATTAGTATCTTATAAGATTATCTTTGCAGCAACTTTAATTGAAAAAGATATTCTTTTAAAAAAAATGGTAGAGAGTATTTTAGCTTTAAGTTTTTTATTACAGGTAGTGTAGGAAGTATATATCATTTATTTTATATGTATAGGTCTCTATGTGTGTTTCATGCAGAGGAAACCTCTTCTATTTATATCTTATCTTTTTAATTTGAACTAAAGTACACTTGATAATCCCAATGTTCGAGTGGATGATCCTTTTGAAAAAATTAATTGAAATTATCTTAATAACATTTATCCATCTTTTCTAAATATAAAATGAACTTTCATAGCGGAGATGACTGAAATATTCTTTATCGGATCTTTCCATTCTTAGGGAAAAAAATTCCCTATCCAAATAGATCTTTCCTTATTTAGAAAACTCCTTTTATGATGCATGTAAAAGTATAAATTGACTTTTCAAAAACTCACTTCAATATTAAAGAGTGTAATTATAATAATATTTCATAAGATAACTTGGTCTCAGTAAGATAAATGTTGGGAAACATTATTCTCATAAGATAATTCATTGTACTGGTCTATAAGATAATTCCACGACCCCCTATCTCCAAACACACCACAATAAAGGAAGATAGATAATGAACCATAAGTCCTGCCTCCAGTATACCCTAGTTGGAGACTTGTACCAAGGCTATAAAAATCTCACAAAATAGAAGGAATTACCCTCCATAATAAAATAGGATTGGGAGACTAGAATAATCAACCAAAGGAAACTACATGACATAATATAAGAAATAAACCAAAACCATACCATAATGAATTTTTACAATAATCATATATAGATAAAAGTATCCAGAAGTAAATACCCAAAAGAAAATCTAAGGTAGTAACACACCAAGTATCCAAAATTCTGAGAGAGTAATATCCAGCATTGTTTGTGTAGTCCTCCTAAAAACATGAAAATCGGTTTATATATGTACGGTGAGAATACAAGTATACTTTGTAGGGTAACCATATTCTATCATTCACATGTGAATGAATCATACTAATGAACTAGTGAGAAAATAGAAAAACTAACAACACTTAAGAAAGTCAACTATCCAAACCAATCCTCACCAAGGCTCACTCACCAAATAACACATCTAAGTATAATAACATGATACGAAGCAAATCAGTGATAGGTACCCCACACCATTATACCACTAATTAACCACTCTCACACCCCAAAGACATGCATCCTAGTAATACCACCTCTTGTGTATAATATAAAATCACATCCCTCCCATGGACACCTAGTCCACTACATAACATAATGTCACATCCCACCCGTAGACACTTGGGCTATCACATCACATCACATACATAACCAAACAATTAGGGTATTTTGAACATGAGGTACATCAAACTTGTGCCCTCGTCCAACTATGCATGACCCCTACAATAATACATCTCATAATCTCACCTAAAAACATCTGGGTAATCATGTCACACCTCACTTGAAGAGATTTGGGTCATCACATCACATCACATCTCGATAGTGCACCTTTGAATTCCAACCATTATAACATGTGCATGTTATCATTCCCTGTAAGATGGAATGGGAAAGATCAGATGGTTATCTATCAATCCACACCTTTGAGATATTGGGAAAACACCCCTAAAATTATTGGTTGTCATCACTAGATTATTGATATTGGTGGTTGTGTATAGAAAATAACAAATAAATACAATATATATATAACACAGTATCCCAATATATGGGTACATTATATAAGATCCATCCCAACTGACAACATCACCCCCAAGGCCTCACAGCCTTCACACTTTCATTATCATCAATAAATTCATAACACTGAAAAATAATTCACAATCCATATTTCACATTTAATCTTTTATCTAAAAATAATCTATTTTCTAGATTTCAAATTGCGAACAAATTTCATTTAAATAGCCCATTAATTTCATATTTCTAGACCACTTATTCCACATTTAACATTATCTATTTGAACCACACATCCAAATTTAAGTCATTCATTTTCCAATTCCTTCCCACTAACCAAACTATCCTATATTATGTCAATTTCATAATTATAAATTAATTACAATAATACCCAATAAACTACTATAACACAACACCACACAAAAAAATAATACAATCAAACTCCCCAAGATATCAGTCTAGAAATCACCACCATTTATCTTCCATAACCACCTCCTCGTGCCAACCACACCTCAACCAATTTCCATCACATGACACATCTCACCTCATAACACCCCATCACATCAAAATAAAAAAATTTAAATTAATTCAAGGGGATTTCATCACATTCCATTTTACTTTTAAGGGTATTATCATACAAGAATAATTTTCCAAGGGTAACCATTTATTTATCCAAGTATAAGTGATTAACTAATTATATTTAGGGTGATTCCAAACCATACATAGAAAGGTATCCAAAATCACAACAACCATAGCACAAGAAAATATAATAAGGCCACAATTTTTAGAGCAGCATTTAGCCTCTACAAACACAATATCAAGATTATATCAAAATCCATAAAAGAATGTGATTTCCTTCACATTAAAATTAAATTAAATTTAAACCAATACTTTATATTTAATAAATATAATTAAAAAATATTACAAAATAAAAACAATAGTAAACCCATATTTCATGATACACTAGGTGAAAAATGAAGGAACCCCTACCTCAAATGTCGATTTCTGATCTACTATGCAAGTTTGGATCACAAAGGAAGATGATATCCTATACAAAAAGAAGGATAATATTGTGATAAAAATATAAAAACAAAAAAATATCATCAAAACAACACCAAAACCACAAAATTAACTTGATAGTTTCCCCAACCCAACAAATGAACATAAGGAAAATTTAGGGATAAAGAGAGGGGAACATATCAAAAACACTAAATATTGATCCTTTAAAACTGAGGTTGAAGGCCACTGATTATGGGTTAAACATTCTCTTTGAGATACACTAGGGTCACCCAAGAAATTATAGAAACAAATTATAAGTGATTGTTTTTTAATAGGTTTTAGAATTAATAGGTGTTCTATAAAACGTAAGTCTATTGTGCTTCCACCAGGACCATGACATAGAATTTCAAAAAACAATGGAGACCATGGTCCAGTTAGAAGGGCCATTCCCAAAACAAGTTGATCAAGTCAACCTCAAAGTTCTGTAGATATATTTTTTTCATAGATCCGGTAAAATAATAAATAGACCATGGAATAGCCCAAAATGTTACACTATAGACCCCCAAAAACCCAAAAGGGTTACACTGTAGCCTAATTATCTATAGTGCAGTAGTGAAAAAATCGAAAAAACAAACTACTGAAAAATGACCCCCATGAACCCCTTCTGCATCCAGGGTATCTACACCATATCCACTAAGGTAGGTTTCTCATCCCTACGCTACATATGGTCTCCATGTTAAAGCCATTCCATATTTGGAAGTGTCTCTAAAAACACCTCACCCAAGCCACTAGACCATATTATACACCCCTACACCACAACCACTCCCTTACGACACAGCCTCCAACTCCATGATGTAACATTGAAAAGATAGTTATTTCCCCCCCCCCCTCCCATCTTGAACACCTTTAAGCCCCTCAATACCTCTCTATACTCCTTCATCTCTAGAATTTCCACAAATTAACGGTTCGTAAGGTCTGGTCCATTACATTAGATACCTGTCAAACTATTCTCACCCTTGAGAATAAAAAAACCAGAAAGGAAAGTAAAAAAAGAGGATTGAAGAAACATCCTATGAGATACCTCTCAAGGATATCATTATAACAAAACATAACCACCAACCAAACAAAAATTTCCTCTAGACATCCTACACAACCACCTATATCACTATCATAACACCATACCATTCACATGAACCAAAAACCACAAAATCATCCTCTACAAGACCAAGAAAAAAAATTCATAACCACTACACATATATCTCCAAGTATATAAATATATCCATGGTCAGTATACACACCACATACAAGAAATAGGTGGTAAATATGGCTCGTGTCTCATAGAAAATAAAGTGAGACGGAAATCCCTTACCTCAAGTCTTGACTTCTATTGTACTCATTCAATCCTCTTATATAATAATTATAATTTTATTATAAATATATTACAAAACCAAATTAATTTATATCATACAATATATGATCTTTTATTAGTTTTTTATTAACAATTCCATTTTAAAGTAACATTTCGGCTAATAATCTCTTGGTTTTTTGTTTTTTTTTTGTCCTCTTACTTTAATAATGATTCCATAATGTATATAATTATAAAAAATATAAAAATATAATATATATCCATTATATATCTATTTATAATAATCTAAAAGTGATATATATTTAAAATTAATTACGCTATTAATAGATATAGTAGGTTGTACGTACGCATAAACGTTGTTTCCATTTTATTTTCGAATTGAAAGAAAGAAAAGTATACAAGATATTATAAATAAAAAAATAATTTTTATCTCATATATATAATATATGTTTATTAAAACTATCCTTAATACATTCCACCTACAACATGGATGAATCACATTACTTTGTGAGGCGGTAGCCCTCCGTACACACGAACGACATTATCGTATTCCCAAAAAATAGAAAACATGAAGGTATGTGTGATATAACAATTAAAAAATTATAATAACCTAAAAAAATAATAAATATAAAATATAAATATCATTTTTATCATTATTATCAACCTTGATAGGTGGTAATGGAAAAAATGACATCTCTTCATGAGGTGGTAGTCCACCATTCACACGGACGATGATTTCGTAACCCATTTGATGGAAGTGTGTGGTTGTAGGTAATACACTTAAAATTAAAAAATATAATTATATTTAAGATATTTAAGCTATTATATAATCATTATATAAAAATAATTAAAAGGGTTATAGGAAGAAAAAAATAAAAATGTTCATTGATGAACGTTGCCTACTCTTGTGGTTTCCTTTTTTGTTTACACCAAAGGACTTCATTGGTTGGATTTTACCCAAATTAAGGATTATATAATTAGGTTGGAGAATTTTGGAAGATATTTGGATAGTATGTAGACAACAAAAATGGCTTTATATGTGTGAATAGAGGGTGATAGAGGTGGACTTTTATAAGGGAGGTGAGTTGAAAACTTGTAAATTTATGAAAGAGGGAATTCCACAAAAATTATTTCCACATAAATTGGATCTAATAACGAAAATATATTGATCCCAGAAGGGATAAGGTATAAATATGTCCATAAAATGGGTTTTTTACAAGTTTATAGGTCATTGTTACCCATAAATTTAAATTTTATTCACTTAGTAAACTCATTTTTCTCTTAATCATCGTTATTAATTTTAACTATTTTAACAAATAACTTTGGTAAAAATTTAATTTTTCATTGTTAGAAATTATAAATTATTATTATTAAAAAAAATTAATCCATTTTTTTAAATTAAATTCACATAAGTGTCTTAAATTAATTTAAAATTAATCCCACATACGGGAAAAAATAAGGGGTTTTTTAATGTGAAAATGCTGAAAAGTTTGAAATGTTTTTATATCCTATTCCAATGTGAAATTGATTAAAATGACCTATATTGAATTTATTGATTTATAATTGTACTAACTAAACTTTAAAACCAATTTAAAATATAATTTAACTATATAAATAAATTAAAAAAAATTAGTTTTTAATTAAAATCTAGAGTATTTCACTATTCATCCAAAGATGAAATATTTCAAAAAAAACTCAAAAATTCACACTAAGATAATTTTTGAAATTTTTAATTAAAATTTTAATTTTAATTTATTAAATTATATTTATGAAAGTATCAAAAATTAATTTTATTGTTATTCATAGAACGATTTAAAATTAAGTTCTTTTGAGAAAATAGTATTTTAAAAACATATAGACATTATTGAAAATTATATATTTCATTAACAATACATTTTATTTATATAAAATAATTATAAATAATATTTAAAAAGTATATATTACTATTAATATTACTAATTCTAATGGCTATGTTATAATTGTCTTATTTAAAAAATTATAATAATAAACTATTGTTTCATAGAAACTTAGTGTTGCATGTAATGCAAGCTAAAACTGATGTTTAGTATAAGGAATTCCAATAAATAAAATTAACTTATTTGGAAAAAAAATGGGGTGTTACAATCTTGATAAATTATCTTTAGTCTATTGAGAATTACGTCATTAAAACACGCAAGAAAAATGGTTCGTGTGAGTAATGACAATTCCCAAAGAAATTCTATAACACTTTAACCTTCAAATCCTTCATTATATATAATTATATGAGTTAAATATTAGTTTATTTAATTTATTGTTATTATTATTATAATTCATAAAAATAACTATAAGATTAAATCTCTTAAAATTGAATTAATTTCATCAGAACCAATAAATTTATCTAAACCATTGCTCTAATGCCAACTATATCTCCCTATAACAAAAAAAACATGATTATGATTTTAATAGAAATTATTTTACATTAATAAATTTATAGTATATTTTTTGTTTAAATTTTTATAGAATTATGGAAAACATTACATATCAAAGTGTGAACGTCAACACCATGTACAATTTTTCGATAAAAATATTTTTTAAAATTTACGTCCACGTTTCATTCAAGACACTTATAATTATTTTAATATGAGTCACCATATCAGAATTATTACCATTATATATTTTATACACATTTAAGATCTGATGAAAATGATTTGAAAATATAGGATGACTGGAACAAAGCTTGATCAGGGATATAAAAATAAAGGAAACTCATTTTTATAGTGAAAAACAATAAAAACATAAGGAAGATTTCATTTTTAAATAATAAATTTTAAGATCAAATAATCATTTAATTAATCGTAAAAAATATTCCAAATCTTTAATTTTGTATAAGAAATTAATAATAAATCAAACAGTAAAAAATCATTATAATGATATTTACTTTGGAAAACATGAGAACTCATTAAAACTTTCCCTTGAAAAACAAACCTTTCACATTTATAAGATCATAAACCTTCATTTAAACATCAGATCATTTTGTTACCTTATGAAATAAAAATATATATTTTAAATACCATATAAATATTTTAAAAAAACATATAGGTATCTTGGTATAATATCCTTACAATCACCTTTAAAATATCCCTTATAAAGGACTAACCATCATGGTTAATTCCAACATATCTCATACGAGTAGAATATATCAAGTAAACTCTATCGCATTACCCAATCAATTAAAGATCTGTATCGATCTTTGGCATCATCGACCTATATTAGGTTCACATGCTACCATATAAAATTTCCAACAACCATACCAAGAGAAAAAACACACAAAATCGTACATCATAAAACTTATAAAAATTATCATTTTATCCCAAAATTAAAACTACATTCGGTTATCACATATAATGAGAATGAATATCCTTTTATTTTAAAAACAATTAATAATTCACCAAATAATTTGAAAATCGTATTATTTGAAAACCAAATAAACTTGTAGAGTAATATTGATAATTAATAATGGAAATCATGGTAGGAATATTTAGTCATGTGCTAAAAATTAAAAAAACCTTCTTCTATACTTTTGTAAAAAGTTTCAAATGTGACTCATATGGAAAACATTAAAAAGATTCATTTTTTAAAAATTATAAATAAATTCAAAGATTTTATATAATGAACATATAAGACTATTTTAATTATGAATAATATTATTATTTAAATATTTAAAATAACATGGATATGTGAGAGAACAAGTTTAAAACATGTAAAACAATATTTTAATGTAAAATCTCTTACTTAAAGTCCTAGCTTGCATCGTTTGACTTCTACTTTCCTAGATAATAAAATTATATTATTTATTTACCTACTTAAGAACCTTTTTCATGTTCAATACCTTATTATTTTTCCTTTTATTTCATTTACTTCTATGTTTTATTTAATTACTAAATAGGTTAAGCTTGCATCAGACTTTTTAAGGTCGGTTGGTTCATAATCTACAAAATAAAATTAGTGTGTCAACCACGTCAAAGGTTTCATGGTTCCATCATTTCCAAACTATTAAAAATTTAATATTTATAATTATTATTCATTAAATATATTTTTATAACCATACATGTAAGTTGGGCATGAAAAATAAAGCATAACGTACCATGGAGAGGGTAGTCTTTACCTACGCATAAGAAACCTTTTCATTTTTCATATGGATAAAAAAGAAATATAGTATACAAAGTTTTATATTTATAAAATAATTTTAATATTATAAATATAATAATTATTTATTAAATTAATATTTATTAACATTTATTTAAGGTAGATATAGAAATTAAATCATATCTCTTCGTAGAGGTGGTAGTCCATACATACACACAAGCGACGTTTTCATTTTTTGATGGATGGAAGGTCAAAAATTAGTATAATATCATATATTTAAATAATAATTATAATTTTATAAATATAAAATATATATATTCATTAATTAAACATTTATGACCAAGCATGTGAGGTGATCATGACAAATGAAACACATCACTTCGCGGAGGAGGTAGTCTGCACGCACGAGCGATGTTTTCACTTCCCATAGAATGGAAATGAAGTGTAAAAAAACAATTACATAATAATAATAACATTTAATTATAGTTAAGATACTAATTTTATTATTTTATTATGGTTAAAATATATTTCAAGGTGGTAGAAAAAGAAAAATATTGAAATATTTTAGTTTAGAATTATACCTCCCCCTTAGATATCTTCTTTTAAATTACACCTTAATCCCTATTGGATTGGTATTTTAGTGAGACCAATACACCTAGGAAATGGGTAGGATAATTTTTAAGTTATTTGGAAGGTGATTGGTTGATCTTAAGTGCTCAAAGTGTCTGGATAAGTGAAGAGAGTAGGTTCTCTTTTTTAAGTGAGGGGAGTGGCACTCTTGTAAATATTCAAACTTTTAAAATAATATAAATTAATATTCATGGGATAATGGATCCAATTTAGTAAAATTTAAAGTATAGTATAATTTAATATATAAATACACTTAACCAAACAAAATCATACAAGTTTAAGAGATATTTTAAACCTTATATCTTAGTTTAACCCCACATGTTAACCCTTTAACCCTAATTGTGGTGACAAACTTTTACCATGGTAACTATTCATTATGACTAATGAAATTGACCTAATTAAAAAATATATATATTATTCTAATTATGTAATCCATTTTATAATATTATATTTCAATAGTTGGTATAAATTAATTCTAATATAAGAGAACAAAATGCATAAAAACCAGATCGAGAAAAAAAATATTTTTATGTATAAAAATGATGTTATACTTATTTGGGGTAAAACATATTGAATATTGATACCTAAAATGAACTTATTGGCTTATTATTAAATAAATTTATGTTATTTTACATTATAAAAATACCAAATTCAAATGCCACCTTCCAACCACACTATTAAATGCAAAGAATCAAAATTGGTTTTTTTATTGATTAGAATATAACTTAAGTTCCAAGAAGTTATGAATGGGTTTCCTTTTTTAAAATGATTTATTATACTCCTTAAATTATTATTTTTCTAGAAAAAAGTTTTTATGTATTATTATCTCACTCTTATTTAATAATGATTTCATAAAAGGTATAGTATTTGACAAATTGGTATTTTTGTATATTCACACAAAAAATCACTATTTTAAAAAAATCACACAAAAATATAAAATAATTTAATGAGATAATATAAAAAAAATTAATTCCATTTCATCAAATTTTAAATCTAAAATTAATATATTTAACTTTCAAAAAACATAAAATACATTGAAAACTATTTTATTTACAATAAAAACTAATTCATTTGTTACGAATGATTACATTTATATTTATTATTAACTATTATTTATAATAAGATAGAAAATTAATTATTTATAGTTCTAAAACATATAAATTTTATGAAATTATTCTTCTAATTATGTTGAATTTATATTTAAATTACATAATTGAAAAATTGTTTTCAGCTTGGAAAATTTTATATGTAATAATCAAAATTATATGTCAATGAAGATTTTATAATTAAATACATTATTAAATATTTTTATACATTTTTTGATAATAATAATATATAAATAACATGAATTTAATTCTAAAATAAAAATAATGATTATTTAAGAATTTTATTTTATTATAAAATGTGCTACTCACGGTTTTAAAAGGAAATTGTTTATTAATAAAAATATATATAGATAATGTGATGAAACCATTTATAAATTAAATGAGCTATAATGTAATTAAAATTTTTTGAGAAAGTATTATTTTATAGAAAAAATTATATTTAACCATTTATCATATGTTTCACATAAAATTTGATATGACATTACTTTCAATATATTACAACTTTGTGACTTTGAAAACATGTATCATGCTATATTAGTTAAGATATTATAATTACTTAATTACAATGATGATATTAAAATAAAATAAAAAATTAATGTATTTATCAAATAAAACTATATATGTAAAAAGTATGGAAGGTGTAAGTAGGATAAAACATGGGCTAGCAGTATACATTTCACCCTTGTCGTCTTTCGTTCATGGGTTTGAGTCCCACATCCTTATCGAATACGGCGGGATGTCGCCCAACCTGTAGGAAATTGCCCAACCTATGGAATGCCTTTTTGTTAATAAAAATTTTTTATTGAATAAATTCCACTTTTCATAAAAAAAAATATATAAAAAACAACCTTATGTAATATATGTGTGTGTGTATGTGTCTGTGTCTGTGTCTGTGTCTATGTGTGTGTTTGCGTGTGTGTATTTGGTTTATATTATTAAAAAGAAAGAGATTCATTTATAATTTAAATTTATAATTTAATTAATATTATCCATTGGAAATATGGGATGTTAAACTCTACCCCCCCCCCCAAATGAAATTTCATCCTTGCAATTTCCATTTATCTATAGATAAGTTAAAAAATAATTAATACCTTAAATTTATATATCTGAGTATTATTTTTTCTTTTTGATATTTCCATTATCTTTTGGAATTAATTCTATAACTCTATTAAATAAATAGTCAATTCCATTATGTTATATCTCTTTTCAAGTGAGATGAAATAGTTGATGTTTAGAAATAAAAAAAAAGAGATACCATGATCCATAGAAATTTTTGAGAAATGAAAATGTGTTGGATAGATCAAATAGTTTTTTGAAGGAGATTTAGATATTTTAAAATCTTTCAAAATCAAATAAATAATATTTTGAAATAATAGTGATAATTAAATCATCTATAAGGGATAATAATATTTTATGATATATTTTTTCATCTATATTGATAAATGATCCTTAATATGATGAAAATAATATCATTAAAACAAGAAAATAAAATGGTTCATGTGAATAAAGAAAATTCCCAATAAAATTACATAATACGTTAACCCTAAAATCCTTCATTATAAATAATTCCACTAGTTCAACCTATATTTATTTAAGTTTTTATTCTTCTTAATAAAATCCCTAAAAATAACCATAAGTTTAAATAAATCACCTTGAACTTATAAACCTTAGATATATTACCAACTATAAATCCCTATAACATAAAAACCCATAATTATAAGTTTAATATCAAGGAATTTACATTCTTACATTTATCAGTTTTTTTGTTTAGAGTTTTATAAATTTAGGTAAAACATTACATATCAAAATTTAAACATCAATATAGTGTCAATTTTTTCCCCCAAAAATATGTTCTTAAATTTACACCCATGTTTCATTCTATACACCTTTTTCTTTTTTAATATGTGTCACCATAGTAAAAATATTTACCTTTATATAGTTCCCACACACCCTTAGATCCTGTAAAAATACATTTGAAAACTTGGTATGAGAAAAAAACTTATCAAGGGATATAAAAATAAATGAAACTCATTAGTATGGGGAAAACATTAAAACCTAGAGGGAATTTTTCTTTTTTACTTAATAAACTTTGACCTCAAATAAGAATTTACTTACTCTCAAAATCAACTCTAAATACCAAATTTCTAGAAAATGTTTTATAAGCCATCATAAAGGTAAAATAATAATCATGATATTTACTTGGGAAAACATGATAACTCATTAAAGATTTTCCTTCAAAAACAAACCATTCACCTTTATAATATCATAAACTTTCTATTATACATAAACACATTTTTATTAACTTATGAAAACAAAATATATCTTTGAAAACAATAGAATGAAATAAAAACCCATATAGGTATCTTGGTACATTATCCTTACTATCACCTTTATAATATCCCTAATAAAGGAATATAAATAATAGTTAATTAAAATATATATCTTAGGACCAACATATATCCAATTAATTATGTCACATTACCAAATGCATTAGAGATCTATATCGGCATCACCCATCATCAAAGCTATATAAAGCTCTCCCTTCACAAAATAAAACGTCCAAGAAATATATCATGATCAAAAGAAAACAAAATATTACATCATAAAACTTGTAAAAAATGGTATTTTATCCCATAAGAAAAATTACATTCAGTTATCTCATATAATGAGAAGAAATATACTTTTCTTTTGAAAACATTTAATAATTCCCAAAATAATGGAAAAATAATATACTTTGAAAAAATATATAAACTTATATAGGAAAATTGATAATGAATAATTGTTATGATGACAAAAAATTTGGTCATGTGGTAAACATTAAAAAACATTCCTTTATACTTTTGTAAAAAGAGTCAAAAGTTTCCCATATGGAAAATTTTAAAAATATTTTTTTTCAAAAACTTTGAAAATAAATCCAAAGATATTTGAAAATTAAACTATAAAATATTTTAATTATAAATAATGACATTCTTAAAACAACTAAAATAATATGTATATGGAATATAAATAGTTCAAAACACATAAAACAATGTTTTAAAGGAAAATCCACTACCTTGAGTCATGAATCGCTTCATTAAACTTCTAATTTCCTATAAAATAAAATTATATTAATTATTTACTTTCTTAAGAAAAATTTAATGTTAATTTACATATTATTTTTCCTTTTATTTCATGTATTACCATGTTTTATTTAGTTTCTAAATATACTAATATTACTTCAAAGATTTTGAGATCGTTTGGTTCATAATATTCAAAATAACATTGGTCTCCTAACTGTGGTCAAAGGGGTCATGGTTCCATCATATCTAGAATACTAAACATGTCATAGTTATCATGTTCTTACATTAAATATACTTTTAGTACTAGATATGTATGTGATCAAGGAAAATGAAGCACAACGCTTCATAGAGACGGTAGTCCATACGTATACATAGACGATGTTTTCATTTTTTATAATCTATAAAAAATAAATGTATTAGATAAAAGATAAATATTAAAAATAAGAACCATAATATAAATATCATATCTATTTATTAAATCCACCCTTAAAACGAGTCATGTAAGAAAAAATGAAAATCGAAACACATCGCTTCATGAAGGTGGTTGTGACATCCCGTCACCAGCTAACAAGTATTACAAATCCCTAGTTTTGTCCATCCTTCATTAGGGTTGTTTTGTGGAAATGTGTGAAGTTTTTGTAGGGGACTGCACTACAGAGTTTATAGGTTGTGGTATATAGTTTGATCATTGTATCATGCTCTATCAAGTTGTGGCATAGGGTCCCAATAGGTTTTTTTTGAGATAATATCATATACGACATAGCTGCATTGTTTAATATTCTGTCATTTTTTCATGTACATTTTCTTTTCTTTAGGATGAAAAATAGTTTGTGGAATATTTACATTCCATGTAAATTGGTACACGATATGTAACTCTCTCCAGAAACATGTCATCAATGGTTTTACATGGTGAGCAGTTTTGCGATATGAAAATATTACAAACTGTGTAATAAAATTACACGACATGTAATAATTAATCTGGTAAATACCAACCCCAGGTGATGGGTTTTTAAGTGTGGACCTATAAAAAGAATTATGTGATGTTTAATGGAATTTAATGCCAGGTAATTACCTGAGAAGAAAATTTTAACGGTGTCGTGTGGGTGTAATCTCATTCTTTATCCATGCATCCTTCCTCCTCCTGACCAAGGAAGAATTATAGGCAATTTTTAGAAGTCGTTCCTATATTATATACATCGCTTTTGTGTGATAGGTACCTGGTAAGAATTTTTTATTTGGTTTCCTTCTATTCCTCAATATCCTGATAAAGCGGAGGAACATTTTAATTTTTGTTGGTATTGTGATTTGATATTGATACTAGGTTTTGGTCCTAGATCTCTTCTGTTATTGTTGATCCAACTGTTCTACATCAATTGATGGTTGTGGTTGGGCAATAATTCTTCAAAAATCTTGAGGTAGGTGGTATAAATTTCAATTTCCATAGTCTTGAATTATAATTTTGTATATATAATTATGGAATTTCAATTTCCATGTTTGGAAATTGAATCTTGAATCAGATTATTTAATTATTTGAATTAATTGATGGAATTATGAAATTGGTGGAATAATGGGATTACGATTTTGGTCAATTAAAGGTAATGTGAAATTGGTTGATTAATGTGATTATGAATTGATTGATAATGGTAATTAAGGGTTGGTTGGATTAACCTTAAATGTTTGATGTTTTATATGATTGAAGGTTTTTAAATGGATTAATGGTGAAATTTTCATATTATTTCCATGTCATTAAAATAATGAACCATGATTGTTTTGTTAAATTGAAAAGGTGAACCGTTATGTAAATAATTGATAAGAGGGATAATGATGATTAACCTTGATAAATGTTATATATATGATATATGTTATTGATTTATAAATGGGGTGCAAGACAAGGACTCATTCTCCATGTAATGCCCTAAGTTTTTAAAATAGAAAACTATGTTCGATAGCGTATACGATATACAACACTGAACCCAAACAAATAAGGATTATTTAAATATGATAGTTTTAACCATTCCATTAAATTTTTATATATGAAATATATATATATATATATATATATCCCTTAAATATATTTATAAATTGTTAGTAAATAATCAATCAATTTTTTTAATACCTTTTTGTTCTTCAAAATATGCTTTCTTCAAAAAAATATTCATTTATTTTTTAATATTATATTTATTTTCCAGAAAATTTAGAAAAATTATTTGATAAAATGATATCCATTTTTTATATCAAAATATAAATATTAACATTGGTTGAAATTTTGGGATTTGTTGAAAACATATATCTTTCAGTGAATGGTGAAAAATAAAGTTGTTTAGTAAAATCACCATTTATTTTGATAAATTGATTAATTTAAAATTATGATTATTCATTAAATTTTTTTTTCAGTAAACATAAGTATTATTTATTTATATTTAATTCAATTAATTATATTTTAATTGTCATTGTACTGTATTTTAGTATAAGTTTATTTTTAGGCTTTAAAACTTAATTTTTTTAGAAACTATTTTGACATGCATAATGTATATATATTATAATTAAATAAAATAACCATAATTATAAATAATTAAAATTAAAATTATAAATTATATAAATGCCTTTATGAATTTAAATCTATATTAATAGTTATATAGTTAAATCAAAATCATATTTTCCTTAAAAAAATCATTTTTCGGAAAACCGCTTGACATCGTACATACAGGTTTTAATTTAAATTAAATTATTCCACATTAGTGAATTGATTTTGGTAAACCATAATCCAAATTTTTAATAATAATAATAATTAATATTAGTTAATAATTTCATCTTAATTTTTGAACAATATGATATAGTAAATATTTATTACCATGGTAAAAGAAAAATAGGTTAATTAAGGGTAAAAATAATTTAACAGACTAAAAACAAAGTAACCCTAATAGTATAAATATTTTTATTTACTTTTAATTGAAATTTTTATTATATTTATTCCTTATTATTCTTAATTTATAAATTATTAAGTAATCAATTGGATAAAAAGTATATTTTGATATGACAAAACAAAAAAATTTATATTTAAGTAATATGGAATTTCAATTAAGGCCTTCATTTTGATTAATTAATGTATTTTTTAAATAAATTATTGTTTAATAAGATATTATTATTATATTTTGTTTATTAAATATAAATTTTCATATAATTTTGATGAATTCAAATGTAATTTTTATTAGGGTTTGAAAACTATTATTGTCGAAAAACCCAGCATTTCTTAGTAAATATTGATCATTATTTTAAAAGTGAAAATACTCATGTTTCACAAACTGTTTAGATAAAATTAATATTATATTTTAATCAGATTATCAAAATTATCCAATGGTTAATCTTTCATAATTTTCTAAGACTATTGAATTTTCAGGTAAAAATTAAATGTGGTATAAATGTACAGTGTGTATTATGACATCATAATGACCCAAAAGTGATATAATAAATAATATAAATGGTAAAAAAGACCAAATATATATTTTAAATTTAATATAATGTGTTTTTTTGTTTATTTTATTAATTTTATAAAGCCTTTATAAATCCTCAAAAACCATTAATATATTTAAGGTTTTAAAATCATTTCTTTAAGAGTATGACTCACTTCCACATAAACAAGGGTATTATTTTATTAAGTTCAGCCCTTTTAATTATAAATTAATGGAAGCCACTATCATTTGGAAGAAACCATGGGAAAAATCCATGTTAAGGTTTGTGGTTTTGGTTATTTTATTATATAGAGTCAAAAACCTTACTTTGATAAATATTAAAGAAATCCTCACTCATTTCTTATATAAACACACCCAATATCTCACTTATCTTTAATAAAAATACTCGGATCATGTTATTACTCTGACCTAACCTCTCTAGATTCATCCCAAGGCACCTGCGAGTTCTCAATAAGCTCCTCCCAAGAATTTGGAGTCACACGCTAGAGAAAGGGATCTTTTCTTTCTCTTCTTTATTAAAGTTTCTTTATTATCTTATGCCTTCTATTTCTAATTCCTAATATTGGGAGAGGTATTACCATATCTTTATTACTCTCTATTTTATTTAAAATTTATTAGAGACCTTTCTCTCTCATAAACTAATTTTATGAATTTTTATGTGACGATGTTATGCTACTAAAATTTCACCGTGATTTTATATCCCAAAACAATTATGTAGTGAATACCATACCCATTTCCTATAAAGGGTGATCAGTTTTATACACTTATACAAATTTATTAGCAAATTAAATTTATTTATTTTACACTCCTAGATCTTGGAATAAAATATTGTGATGAATAAATCCATGTTGTAAAATCTATGTGGCACACTTAAGCATTAAAATGAAATAAAAGTGACGGGTGTTCTTAGAATTATATATTGTTCCAATACATTGGGTAATGTTTAATCTCATGACACATAATTTTGGGAATGGGAGTGAAAATTTTTACTTTTTGGTAATTTTTTCATCATGATGTCTTTGAAGTTATCCTTGACCTATGTTTATGATGTAGTGTTTAATTTGTTTCCACATTTCTCTTGTTATAATTATCATTCTATATCATGCATTAGTATTCATGTTCCTTTAATTACCCATTTATATTCCTTTTTTATAACATGAATTACTTTCTCCCAATATTATTACCTTTCTTATATTTATAGATCACCCCTTTCTTATATATGTCTCTAGGTTATCCCATGCAGTTTAAAGTGTGATCACGTTAAGGAAGTTTTCAATAAAGATGACATTTTCCCAATTTTAAGTGGTATTTTAATGTACCTAATTCCAAAAGACACTATATTTCACAATATTATGGGTTGTATTAAGTGTAATATTATTTAATAAATCCTATATTAATTTGAAATAAAGAGATGGGTTTTTATAGTTGGTATTATAGGAAACTTTTAGTTACTCTTTAGGATTAGGGTTAGAAAACTCAAGAAAAACCTTAGGGATAAGACTAAGTGTAAGAAAACATCCATAAATTTCAGTTTTATAGAGTTAGTGGTTTATCAAGAAAATAAATTTATATTTGGATACTACAAGTATATGTGGTTCTGGCATAGATTTAACAAGGGGTAACAACTCCTACAAGGTGTGTCGGACTTGACTCAGTGTAACGTGGTACATGACAACAGGCCTTACTGCACACCTGATTTGACAGTCCTTGGGGGTATACTTTGGTAAATTCATAATCTCATTAGGAATCATTATTAATTAAATAAAAAAATTCTCATAATAATATATTTTAGTAAATATATCATGGATAACATATATTAAAGGCTAGAAATTCGTAATTTAAGGAAATACATTTAATTTAAAATTTATCCCATTTCGATCATTTTCAATGAATTGATAGTCTTACCAACCATCATAGATTTATAGTTTTTTGGTATTTAATTTTCTCCTAACCATGTTCTCTATTACACTCGATTAGTTATTTTTTGTTAATTTTCTCTTCCATGTCTATGTTTTCACTTCTCAAAAATGTTCTCCTTCTCGGAAACATTGTTATGTGATAACCTTTGTACTTAAATTTCTCTCTTTTAAATTGAATGTCTTATTAACCCTTTTTATGAGGTGGGTTTTCAAATAAATATATGTTCATGTGTAAAAACAATACTTTCCATGTTCAAGTTTAAATTATAAGGATTTAATGTTTTAAAATGATGAAGAATGTAACACCCCAAGTTTTTAAAAGAGAAACCTATATTTGATAGCAAATGTGATACGCAACACGGAACCCAAAAAAATAATGGTTATTTAAATATGATTATTTTAACCATTCCATTAAATTTTCAAAAATGAAATATATATATATATATATATTATCTAAATATTTATATAAATTCTTATAAATTAATCGATAAATATTTGTTAATTCCAATTTTTTTTTCAAACTACGCTTTCTTCAAAAATGATTTTTATATCATTTTTCTTAAATATTATAATTATTTTATAGAACTTTTAGAAAATTTATTTGATAAAATTAACACCATTTTTTATATCAACATATCACTATTAGCATGGGATGAAATTTTGGGCGTGGTGTATGGCTCATCGCTCTTGGGATCGGTGGAGCTTCAATCTCTCTCGTTGGTCTTTGGATGCTCACCGAGGACGGGAATCTCCTCTTGTTGCGGTGTGGGTTAGCCTCCCTGGCCTCCCCTTGCCTTTCCAAAACGAAGGTCTTCTTAGAGCCATTGGAGATTCGCTTGGCGGCTTTCTGTGCTCGGATCTTCGTACCAGATGCTGCGCGGAGGTGGTCGTGGCCCGCATCTGTGTTGAACTGGATCTCTCTCTCCCTCTTCCAGAGCATCTCGATCTTCTGGTGGCGGGCTCGCCCTGTTGGTCTCAAGCTCTCTCCTATCCTGTTTTCCCTTGTTTCTGTTCCCACTATAGCCCGCAGGGTCATTCCTTGCATTTGTGTCGTCGTCTTCGGAAAGGTGGTCGTAGCGCTCTGCACAGCTCCTCAGGTGAAGGGACCTCTTCTCCTTCCCCGTCTCTTCCCTATGGCTCAGCGGACGAGGCACCTGTTCCGGAGGTCGGTTTGGAATGCCTTAAGGAGGTAGCGGATTTCGGGGGATTCTGTGAAGACTCGTTGAACTCAGTCAGTGGACCTTGCAGAACCTTGGTGCCTTTTGTTCCAAGAGGTGTAGCTCAACCGGTTAGCACCTTTTTATCCTCTTTCACTTTTCCCTCAGGTTTGTATCCTCCTCTTCCTCTCGCTCGTGTGGATCCCCTGCCATCTTAGTGTGCCTTTGGTCGGACTGTCTGTTCCATGGAAATAGTTCCTTTTGGTTTTTCCTTCGAAAGTGGCACGCCTGCCTTGGACTTGGATAGTTCCCCAGCTATCCCTATGAATACTGATTCGAGGTCGGAGGACAGGCAAAAGAGGATGTCTCATTCTCTCCCAGCAAAAATGCACTCCACTCACCTGATGTCTTCTGCTACGGATAGGTCTTCTACTATACCCATTTCTAGCATATCTGGAGTGTGCACTCGAGCTCAATACAGGAAGCCACTGGGGGGAGTACCCTCCCACTTTGAAAAGGCCATGCATTCTGGGGCCAGCCCCAGAATTCTCTTTTCCCTATGACGTCGATGCTCGTCTGGAATATTCGGGGAGCTGGATCTCGTCTCAAAGCCGATTTCGTTTCCTCAGAGGTCTTCAAACACAGAGTCTCTCTCGTTTCCCTTCTAGAGCACAAACAACCGACAGATAAAATCAATGTTTTCTCAAGGAAGATTAAAATGCATGAGTGCATGCATGCTGAGCCGGTTAACAAACACATTTGGATCTTCTGGAACCGAAGCATCTCAGTTTCCCTTGCTCGGGCTGGGGAACAGTTCATCACGGTGGCGGTGTCTCAGGGAACTCACTCCTTTTTCGCTACGTTCATTTACGCGAGTTGTGACCCTCTTCAAAGGGAAGTACTGTGGGGGGATCTTAATGCGTTTGATCCCAGGATTCAACCTTGGTCTGTTGTAGGGGATTTTAATATTGTTGCTAATCTAGAGGAGAGGAAGGGGTGAGGTCGTTTTAACAGACAATATAGTCGATCCTTCTCCCAATTCATGGTGGGTAAGGGACTTTTGGACCTTGGGTTTGCAGGTGACCAATTCACGTGGTGAAACAATCAACAGGGGAACCGGTGATCGTGGAGTCGCCTGGATCGTGGCTTGGCCAATGTGCAAGTAGTATCTAGCTTTCCTAACTCCAAGATAACACACCTACCATGGGGTCTCTCTGACCACTCTCCTCTCCTGCTTTCAATATACAATGGGCATGAGGGTAATTCTCATTTTCGTTTCTATCCCCATTGGGCGAACCTCCCTGGGTATAATGAGCTAGTACGCGATTCTTGGAACGAACCAATGCCTGGACTTACTTGGACTGCCTTCCACATCAAACTTCGTCGCCTCAAAGCTAAGCTCCTGGTATGGGTGAGGGACAACCGGCTTTCTAACAGTGAGGTGGACCTGGTTATGCATGACATTGATCGTCGTGAAAGACAACTAGAAGTGGATTGGAATGATCAAATTTTTTAGGATCTTTCTAACAAAAAAGAATAGTTGAGGGATATGCTTCTCAGACAATAACGCCAAGTGAGAGTGGACACTCGTATAAAATGGATTAAGGAGGGGGATAAGAACACCGCGTACTTCCATGCTTGTGTCAAGGAGAAGAAGAGGTGGGTGTGCCCAAGAATCGAGCTTGAGGATGGTTCCTTTTCTGAAGATAGGAAGATTATCGGGGAGCTTGCATGTGCCCACTTCCATAATCTCCTTGCTGGTCCTCGTGACCCTTCCTCACCTGGATACCCGGAAGATGCTTATGGATTCTTAGTTACTATACAGTCTACATATAATGATCGGGACAATGTGGCACTGAGTGTAATTCCTCAGGAGGCGGAAATTTGTGAGTCCATGCAGAAGATTGACCCTGATAGCGCGGCTGGGCCGGATGGGTTTATTGGAGCGTTTTATAGAGCATCGTGGGAGACTGTGAAAGGAGATCTCATTGATCTGATCCAGGACTTCTTCCGTGGAGGTCCGCTGCCTCTCGTGGCCTGCGCTACTTCTGTAGTGCTTATTCCGAAATCTAAATCCCTCTCTTCCATTGATCACTTTTGCCCGATCAGCATGTGCAATATGCCTTACAAAATACTTGCCAGTATCCTTAATACCCGCTTGGCCATTCATCTCTCTATCTGCATCTCTCCCAAGCAGCAAGGGTTCGTTCGGGGCCGTTCTATTCAAGGGGTTATAGCCCTTGCCCGCGAATTGATCAGAGATATTAACCGGAATACCCGGGGATCCAACATGGTTGTCAAGTTAGACATGAGTAAGGCATACAATCGAGTCGAATGGGCCTTCATCATCAAAGTTCTGAAGGGTATGGGTTTTTCCATGTGGAACATTGATTTGATATTCTGTTGCTTCAGCTCAACATGGATGTCGTTAATCTTCATGGGCAAATCCTTTGGTTTCTTCAAAACGTCTCGTGGTCTACGACAGGGAGACCCCATTTTGCCGACTATCTTCATCATCACTCAGAACATCCTTAGCCGCGTCATTCAGCAAAATGTTAGAAGCAGTGGTATTCTACCTTTTGATAAAAGAATGCATCTTCAGTCGGTATCTCATCTCATGTTCGTGGATGACTCTATAGTCTTCCTCAATGCTTCAAAAAGGTCGGTGAGGGCTTTCAACAGGGTGTTGGAGGAGTACAGAAAGTGGAGTGGTCAAGTCATCAACCGGAGTAAGATTAGTTTCTTCATTTCGAACAAATGTTCAGATACTCGGATCCTCACTGTAGTCAACACTCTTGGAATCCAAAAAGCTGAGTTTCCTATGAAATACTTGGGAGCCCCTCTGTCCCCGAAATCCCTTCTTATCCGGGACTTTGATCCCCTCATTAACAGAATATCTGAGAAAATTCTCAACTAGAAAAACATATACCTTTCATTCGGGGGGAGAATTACATTGGTCAATAGTGTTCTCCTCTCCACTCCGGTGCACGCTCTCTCGGCCATCAAAGCTCCTAAGGGAGTTATCCGAAGCCTGGACAAACTTCTTGTAGGTTTCATATGGGATCCCCATTGCAAAGGAAAACGGCACTGGGTGTCTTGGGACAGGATGGCGAGGCCTAGCAGTGATGGGGGGATTAATATCAGAAGTCTTCAGGATACCATTGCATGCATGCATGCAAAGATCGCCTGGGAAGTCCTAGAGAAGCGCTTGTTTTGGGGAACTTCCATTCATCCATGCTACATTAAAGAGGGAAGATCGACTGCGCTCCAATCCTCTAACCTCTAGAAGGTGATTGCTTCGCGGATCAGCTCCGTATAATCTCAGGTTCGGTGGATTATTGGCTCAGGCGACATCTCCTTCTGGAATGACAACTGGAGCAGCACGATCCTCAGATTTCTGGGATGTCCTGTTCCGAACATAACTTTCAGGGAGGCTTCCTATTTTCCTTCTTTCACTAATGCTGTTTTGGACCGCGATCAGCAGGAGTTTTTTCATCTTATTGAACTTTCATCTCATCCTGACAAATGTGTCTTCACTCCGTCCTCTTCAGGGGCTTTCTCCACCAAGGAGTACCGGCGAACAATATCACACCCTGATGTAGGTGACCCCTGGAATGATACTCTTTGGGATAACCTCTTCCCGTCAAATTTTAACTTTCTGGTCTGGAGAATCTGAAATAGAGCACTCCCCACTGACGAAAATGTTAAAGGTGCGGCGTAAAAATGGCGTCCAGGTGTGTTTGTTGTCAGGGGAAGCAGGAGGAGACGTCGAGGCACCTGTTTTTTGAAAGCGAGTGGGCAATGGTAGTTTGGACTTTTTTTGGTGAATTCACAGAAATATTTGTTCCACACATGAGGGAGGAGACTTTCATGGCTCGCTGGTTTCATGGCTCGGATGCAGAGAGTCCGGAAAGAAAAGCAAGGAATCTTATACTGCAGGCTGGATGTTGGTGTTTTTGGGATGCACGAAACAAAAACGTTTTCGAATGGGAAGTGTCTTCCAGACGAGGAATTATCTCCAGAACCTGTTATCTCCTCCTCGACATGAGCAAGGACCTCCAGTTTTGTAAGGAGACTCCTACACTGCAACGTCTTAAATGGTTTTCTCATAACCCTACTGCCTCCACTAATCTGCCATCAAGCAACTGGGTAAGGTGGATTCCTCTGGATCGGGGGCTTAAAATTAATATTGATGGTTCCTGCAAAGCTGGAATAATGACTGGAGGTGGAATTGTACGTGACTCCTTTGGGTCGGTGCTCCTGGCTTTCTCTTCCCGGTTGGGACATGGAACCTCACTTGTGGCAGAGGCAAAGATGATGTACACGGGGCTCTCTGTCTGTAAGCAGCACAACCTCCAAATCACGGAAGCTGAAACCGACTCCCTGATTGTCCACAATGCCATTCAGGCCATTGGACCTATTCCTTGGTCGATTGAATATTTCGTTCGTAAGTGTCTCTCTTTTCTCAGCACCCATACTAAGTTCTATCATACTTAGCGGGAAGGCAATAGGGCGGATGAGTATTTGTCTTCTCTTGAATTTCCTGGAACGGAGTACGTTTATTTTCATGACTTCCAGAGTTTGAAACCAATAGGGGTTAACATCCAAAGAGGGGATGCTCTTGGGATGCATTTTTTTAGACCCCCCTAGGTACTTGTCCCTCTGTCATACCTCCTTGTGACTTGAGGTTTTGTTCATGTTCTTTGTTTTTGAACCCCTTTATTATATTTAAATTGATGATGATGGGATGAAATTTTGGGATTTTTCAAAAACATATATTTTTCAGTGAATGGTGAAAAATAACGTTTTTAAGTAAAATCATCATTTATTTTGATAAATTAATTCATTAAAAATTATTATTATTCATTAAATTTGATTTAAATGAAACATATTAATTATTTGAGTAAATTTAATTCAATTTATTTCATTACAATCATATTTGTACTCGATTTTCGTATAAGTTTATTTTTAGGCTTGAAACTTTTTTTCCTAGAAACTATTTTAAAATACATAATGCGTATATATTATAATTAATTAAAATAACAATAATGATAAATGATTAAAATTAAATGTTTAAATTATATATATATATATATATCTTTATGAATTGAAATTCATATTACTATTTATATATTTAAAGAAAAATCATATTTTCCTTAAACAAATTCATTTTTCATAAAATTACTTACCATCATGCTTGCGGGTTTTAATTTAAATTAAATTATTCTACCTTAATGAATTTATTTTAATAAAATTGATTTCATATTTTTAACCATTATAATTAATATTAGGTAATAAGGTCAACTTAATTTTTAAACAATATGATGTAGTAAACATTTATTACCATGGTAAAATGAAAATTGGTTAATTAAGGGTAAAAATAATTTAAAAATGACTAAAAACAAAGTAACACTAATAGTATGAATATTTTTATTTCCTTTTTATTGATATTATTAATATATTTATTCTTTATTTTTCTTAATTTATAAATTAAGTAATCAGTTTGATAAAAATTATATTTCGATACGATAAAAACATAAATTGTGTTGTTAAGTAATATGAAATTTCAATTAAGATGTTCATTTTCATGAATTAATTTATTTTTTATATAAATCATATTTTAATAAAATATTATTATTAGATAATTTTTACTAAATATAAATGGTCATATAATTTTTATGAAGTCAAATGTAATTTTTATAAGGGTTCGAAAACTAATATTCTCAAAAAACACAACATTTCTCAACAAGTTTTGATTATTATTTTAAAAGTAAAATGACACATATTTTTAAAATAATTTAGATAAAATTAATATTATTTTTATAATCATAACATGAAAATTATCCAATGGTGAATTTTTCATAATTTTCTGAGATAATCAAATTTTCGGGTAAAAATTAAATACGGTATAAATATATGGTGTGTATTATGACATTATAATGACCCAAAAGTGATGTAATAAGTACTATAAAGGGAATAAAAGACAAAATATATGTTTTCACTTTAAAATAATGTGATTTTATATTTATTTTATTAATTTTATAAATCATTTATTAATCCTCCAAAACAATTAATATATTTTAAGGTTTTAAAATCATTTCTTTAAGAGTGTGACTCACTTCCATATAATAAAGGGTACTATTTTATTAATTTAGGACCTTGTATTTATGAAATAATGGAAACCACTCCCATTTTTATAAAACCATGTTCAAAAACCATGGTAAGGTTTGTGCTTTTGGTTATTTTATTACATAGACTCCAAAACCTAAGTTTGAGGAATATTAAAGAAATCAACACTCATTTCCAATAAAAACCCACCCAAGATCCCAATTATATTCACTAAAAATCATTGGATTTCATCCTTAATCTATCCTACATACTCTAGAGTCCTCCCAAGGCACCCCAAATCTCTCAATAAGCTCCACCCAAGCATTTGGAATCACACACTCAATTAAGGAATTCATTCCTTCTCTTCTTTATTAAAGTTTATTTATTATATTATGCCTTATATTTACAATTATTAATATTGGGACATTTATTAACATGTACCTATTAACATGTACCTATTAGCATTTGGACATTTATTAACATGTACCTCTTTCTCCCTCATCTACTTATTTTATGAATTTTTTAGTGATGTCGATATGCTTCCAAAATTTCACTATGATTTTCCATGACAAAACAATTATGTAGTGAATATCATGACCATTTCCTATTAAGGGTGTTTGCCTTTATAAAATTATACTAATTTCTTGTATACTTACATTTATTTATTCCACACTCCTTGGTTATGGAATAAAATATGATTATGAATGAATCAATGTTGTATAATTTATGTGGAACACTTGAGCATGAGAATGAAATGAAAGTGATGGGTGCACCCAGAATTATATTGTGCTCCAATGCATTGGGTAATTCTTAGTCTCATGAGACGTTATTTTGGGACAAGGATTGAACTTTAAACATTTATGGGACTTTTTCCTTCATTATTTCTGGGCAATTATCCTTGACCAATGTTTATAATGTAGTGTTTTAAGTTGTTACCACATTTCCCATGTTATGATTATCATGTTATATCATGACTTATTATTAATGTTCTTTTTATTCCCCATTGATATACCTATTTTATAACATGTATTACCTCATTCTATTATTATTCTCCTACTGGTATTTATATATCATCTCTTTCTTATATATGTCCCTAGGTTATCCCATGAAGTTTTAAGTGTGAGCATGTTAAGTAAGTTTTCAATAAAGATAAATTTTCCCCATTTTAAGTTATATTGTAATGTACCTAATTCCCAAATACATTAGACTTATTTATCTTCTGGTTTGTATTAAGTGTAATCTTATGTAATAAATCATGTATTAAATTGTAACAAATAGATGGGTTGTTGTACTCTAAATACCCGTGGGGTGCTAGACATGACGTTCTAGTCCCTAAATGAATTTATGTGATATGAGTGTGGAATAAGGACTAATTCTCCAAATACCCATATGTGATAACAATGAGGTGTGGGATAGGGAATTATACTCCAAATTCCCATGGGGTGATATACAAGACATTCTAGGCCCAAAATGTTGTCATTGGAATATGGTTCCAAGTATCCCTTATATGAAATTAGAATTAAATGATTGATGAAATCCCATGATATAATAAATTTTGATTTCTAATGATATATGGTTCATACTCCAGCTAAGGTCAAAGTAAGTATTAATGGTTTGGGTGACATCATGAACTTGGGTAATTATGTGGATAATTAAAGAATAATGAATTGTGAAAAATTTTTACTTTATTTTATTTACATTCTTCTACATACAAATAAATAAATTTTTATAGAATGGATATTGTTTTAGATTCCATTGGTGGTGTCCTACTAGTTTTTACTCACACCATGCTCAGGCTACTTGATTAGTACCTGAATAGAATTCATGATTGCAAGATGGGATAAGGGAAAGAGATCTACATTATATGGATAATTTGGGATAGATCATGGATGAGGGATCCGGACATGATGTTAGGACCCACTTGGGAGTTGACAGTGTCTTTATTTTGGGATTTTTACTTAACACTAGAAACTTATATGGAAAGAAATGTTTACATATTTGGTTTGGATATTGTTTCCTATTTTGGTTCATCAAGTGATGTTGGTACTTATTTTTATGATATTATTCGGGTTATTGGTTATTGATTATTTATTTATACTATTGTGTTATTTTCATGAAGAGGGTATAGTCTCCCCATGTTATTTATTTGACCCGAGATGCTAGTTGGCTACCTATGGAATACAGGGAGGTGTACTGAGGTTATATAGTGAACCGGCTCGGGGCACTGGTATGTGGAACCCAGGTTGGGATGTTACAAACTGGGATTAAAGGGATTTTATTTTCTCTTCTTTTTTCTTAATATTTTGGAAAGGTATATAGGAGTCTAGTAATATTTTTTCCTTGGTCATGAGCTCATTCATGGGAGTATCTGACCCATGTATATAGGAAACCCAAGTACCCAGGTTGGGATTATTGTTATTGATGTTTTTTATTACAGTTGGATGTTATTTTACCTTGGGTGATGCACTTATTATGTGATGTTATTGTTTTCTAAAATTTTATTCATGGCCTGGTATAGAAATAAGGTTGATTATACATGAATCATTCAAAGCACTCATAAATTATTGTGACATGTATCATTTTTAGGCACACACGGAAAAGAAAATTTTGTGTGAGTTTTTAAAATTAAAATGCTTTTCTTTACTAGTATAATTTAAATGTAATGGTGACTAATATGAATTTTAAAATTGTTAAATGATTCAAAGTGTGGTAAATAAGGTGGATGAATGGGTTTCTAAATAGAACTTTGAACTTTGAAAATGTTTACCTTATGTTAGTCATGACCTAAATGATGGATGGTTGAAAGTAGTAATATTACCTCAGTTTTGACCTTGTGGTGGGGTATGGGAGATGAATTGATATAGTTTTATGTGAATACCACTAACATAAATGTCTTAAGGATGTTTTATGTATCCTAAGATGTGTTTTTTCAATGATATATAAACGCCTCCATGGTTAAGATTCTTTACAGGATGATAGGATGAAATTTATAGAAATGATCCTCTAGTAGTGGAAAAAGAGTCTCCAATAGTTCCAGGAAAGGAATCCACAGAGAATTTTTGTGAGAACTTTTCTTGATTTAGACAGTATGTGGAAAGATTCAAAGATCAGGTTGTAAAGAGTATATCTAACCTAATATGATATTTCTGGTTGCGTCACCCACAGAAATTCACCAGAGAGTGTGAACCTGAGGTAATAAGTTTTAGATTCAAAATATCTATGTGATCCTTGACCACTTAGAGACTCCTATTGAGAAGAGAGTAAAACTGGCTACTTATATGTTATGTGGTCAAGTGAAATGTTGGTGGGACATCCAGACTGGGAATGGTCAGCTTGAGAGTATGGAATAGAAGGAATTTCAGGAGAATTTCTTGCAGCACTTTTACCCTGAGATGCCCACGTATAAGAGTATAGCTAATTTCATGAGGTTGAATTAGGGGAGTATGTATGTGACAGACTATTCTGGTCTCTTTAATGATATACAATGATTTTTTCTAGCATTTGTACGATATTAGGTGACTGTGATGAAATATTTTTAGGATGGTCTTAAATGTGAGATTAAGTCCAAGGTTAAAATATTTCGGCCAAAAACGTTTTTATAAGTGGTGATTAGGCTCTCATTTCTAAGGGTAACCTAAAGGAAGACTCTAGTGATATGTATATGGTTTATTCTAGACAACCTGGTGGTACATCATTTGAGAATAGTAAGCATCACTATGATAATGTTAAGCAGAGAAGTGGAAATCATAGTGGCCAGGGGGAGGGTCAGTTACTCAGGAAATAAACAGAGTTCTATGGCACTAGTGGGGTAGGCTGGGTCACTTACATAGATAGTACCCCTAACCACCAGTAGAGTTCCTAACTTTTAGTAGGATTGTACATCTATTGCGGCTTTATATGAATCCATTATATGTGTGTAAGGATGAAAGATCTAGATAGAATTAGAGTGATAGAAGGGTGTCTTCTACCCTATATCAGTCTGGTAGTTATAGTTCTACTAGATGTGTTGGTTGATGCAGTGGACATGGTACTTTGAGGTAATAGAGCCCATATCATTATATTGGTAATAATCATGGGACTTGGACTCTATCATAAGAAATAGGGACCAAACAGCTACATGCAGTTCAACTTGCACTTATGGATAGCGAGGTTGGACCTTTGACAGTTATAGTTACTATTCTTATAGCTTCTACACTTTCTAGTTCTTTATTTAATACTTGTGTATCTCATTCTTTTATATAATCACAACTTATGGATGGTTTGAGTCTATAAGTGGAGTTTGTGAGTGGAGTTATGAAGTGAAAACACTATTGGGATTGCGGTCAAGAGACATCAATCTCTAAAAGGTGTGTTCTCCTTAGGTTAGAGTGTATTTTTTCCACTGGGATCTTTATAAACATGAAATGTTTGGTTTTCACTTGATTTTGGGTATGGAATGGTCGGTAGTGTACCGATACCACATAGATTATTGTCATAGGAGAATGACCTTTACGTCTCCTTAGGGTTAAAGTTATGTATATTTTGGAGAGTGGGATATCAAAGCAGGCCATGAAAATCCAGTTCATCAAAAACTGGGGGATCTTACCAGCCAGGTTGCAAGTTTATTGTTGGATTATGGGGCTGTGAAGTAGGATGCCCTTCCACCTTTAGTGGTCTAATTTCAGGACATTTTTCTTGAAAAAATATTTGAGATTCCACCTGAGAGGGATGTGTAGTTTATGATTGATCTCATTCCTAGATATGAGATGATTTTCATTCCACCTCGTAGAATGGCACGAACATATCTTTAAGATCTTTAGACTCAACTAGATGAATTTATGGATAAGTTATTTATCTATCTGAGTATATCTCCTTGGTTTTCTCTAGTTTTTTTCTAATAAGTCTAATGGAACCTTGTGCTTATGTGTTTATTACTGGAATTTGAACAAGATTATAGTGAATAACCGGTATTTTTCTTCCTCATATCAATGATCTATTTTACCAGTTGAGAGAAGCTTTTGTTTTCTCTAAGACTGACTTGATATCAGGGTAACATCAATTGAGATTTTTACCTTATGATATACCATGTACAGCTTTCAGAAGCAGGTATAGCCTTTATGAGTTTTTTGTAATGTCGTTCAGGCTGATGAATGCTCTTTCTTTGTTTATGGCATTGATGAACTGAATCTTCCACCCATACCAAGATCAGTTTGTGGTTGTTTTTTGGATGAAATTTTGGTGTACTCTAAGACTCATGATGATCATTTCCAACACCTGTACATCATCCTGAGTACACTAATAGAGCATCATCTATATGCTAAGATATCTATGTTTTAATTCTGGATTGATTGGGTACATTTATTATGTCATATCATCTCAGAGGATGGTGTGTTAGTGGACCCAAAGAATGTGCAAGAAGTGGTTTCTTGGGAATATACCAAGAATTGTTTTGATATCTGATGCTTTTAGGGTTTGGAGGATTATTATTAGAGGTTAATCTATGACTTTTCCTACTTAGAGACACCACTTTCAGTCTTGAATAAGAATGGAGTTAAGTTTGAATGCTTTGGATCATGTGAGAATTATTTTTAGAAGTTGATGAATCGCTTGACTACTGATATAATTTTGATCCTACCTGAGCCAGGTGAGGAGTATACGGTGTTTTGGGATGTGTATGGATTAGGACTTGGAGCAGTTTTGATGCTGGGAGATCAATTTGTGGTGTATGGGTCACGATGGCTGACGCCACATGAATAGAACTACCTAACACATGACCTCAAGTTAGCTACACTGGTTTATACCTTGAAGTGTTGTCATCATTATCTATTGTGTGAAAATTTTACTGTGTATACCAATCACAAGAGATTAAATTATATCTTTTCATATAAATATTTGAATCTATGGCAGTGGTGGTGGTTTGAGTATATGAATTTGTTTCATTTTGAGCTATCATATATGCCCGAGAAGGTAAACAGTGTTGTTGACACTTTAATTAGGAAACCTCAAACTCAGGCAGTTCAGGAGTCAAGTTTTAAGTGGAAGATGATGAATTTGTTGGATGAGATGCATGTTGTGGTTTGGGAGGTACCGAATAAGATGATTGTAATATCAGTTTCAGGGGAATCCGTACTTTTGGGCTGGATCAAGAGAGGTAGTATAAGGATACGGACTATTTGGATTTGAGGTAAATCCATGAAGGTGGGGAGTCACCTTCTGATTGGACCATAGATGAGGATGATATCATCTATTTCAATGATAATTTTTTTGTTCTGATGAGTATGCTGAAGGATATGATGCATTAATTTCATGCCTCAAAGTGGTTGTTGCATCTGGGTTTGAACAAAATGTATCATGACCTATGTCAACAATATTGGTGTTAGGGCATGAAAAATTATATTGTGGGGTTCTTGACATGATGTTACACATGTCAATAAGTGAAGGCCGGTCAATAATGACCTGATGGTTTACTACATTTATTTCTCTTTCCGTAATAGAATTGGGAAGATGTTGCCATGTATTTTATGGTGGGTCTCCTGAGGATGCCTTAGAAGAATGAATCTATTTGGGTGATCATGGAACAATTGATTAAAGTACCACATTTATTTGTTATTCGGGATACTTTCTCAGTGGATCAGTTGGGAGACTTGTATATTTGGGAGATAGTTCATCTGCATGGGGTACCATGGAGTATGGTTTTATAACATGACTCATGTTTCAATCTATGCTTCTAGAAAGTTTTTGAGAAATTTCTTGGTACACAGTTACTTATGAGCAAGACTTTCCACCCACATACAGATGGGCAATCAGAATATACTATTTAGGTACTTGAGGTTATTCTACAAGCATGTGTTCTTGACTTTGGTTGGCTTGGGAGAATAAATTGGCACTCACTGAGTTCACCTATAACAATATTTATCAGGATAATATTAATATGGAACAATATTAGGCTCTTTATGGTAGGCCATATAGATCAACTCTATGCTGGATAAAGGTAGGTGAGTCAGATTTGTTGGGACCAAGTCTCATGTAGGAGGCATTGGAGTTGGTTCAGCTGATTCAGAAACATATGGTTATGAATCAAATTAGGAAATAATTTTATGATGATTGATATAGTCGACCCTTTATAGTGGATGTTCATGTATTTCTTTGGTTTTTCCTAGATTAGGTCACCATTGGATTCAGAGGTAGGAAAAGTTGGAATCTAGGTTTGTTGGAGCTTTCGATATTAGGGAGAGATTCAGGCCAATGGCATATCGATTGGCTCTTCCATAGAGTTATGGTGTTATGCATGATGTTTATCAAGTTTCCAAGCTTTAGTAGTATCACCCCTACACTTCTCATGTGATTGATGTTTATGATTTTGATCTTCAAACTGATTTATACTTTGAGGATCATCGGTATATGTGATATGGATCGCAGTGAGAAAGTGTTGTGGGGAAAGACCATGCTGATAGTTCAAGTATTGTGGAAAAATGGTTGTGTTCAAGAGGAAACATAGGATAGAGAAGTAGATATGAGTGCCTCATGGACCTACCTTTTTACCTTGTAATCTTCTTGGGAGTACAGTTGGAGGATGAGCTGTTATAAAATGGTGGTATTTTATGATTCCAACCTTTTTTTAGGTACTTTTTATTTTCATTGGGATAGAAAATAGTTTTTAGAAGACTTACATGTCCTGTAAATGGGATACAAAACATGTATCTTTCTCCATACACATGTCTTGAATGATTTAATGTGGTGAACTGGTTCATGACATGAAAATATTTCATGTCGCACAATCTTATTACACAAAGTGTAATACTTAATCGGGATAAATACCCACCCAAGGCGACCAGTTTTTTTGTGTAACCCTCTAAAAATAATTAGACAATGTATAAATAAATTACACACCGTGTAATTTCATAAGCAGAAAATTTTAAAGGTGTCATATGGGTGTAATATTATTCTTAATCCGTGCATATTTCCTCCTCCTAACCTTAGACAATTTCTAGGAAATTTTTGGAATCCTTTACTCCATTCCAGACGTCCCATTTTTTCGAATGGTCCTTGGTAAGCCTTTTTTCCTTGGTTTCCTTCCATTCCTCATTCTCCCAATAAATCGAGGGAACCTTTTGACTATTGTTTGTTTTGGGGGTTGATTTTGATCCTAGGTTTTAGTCCTAGATCGCTTCTACCATTACTTATCCGACCATTCTACATCAATTGAGGGTTTTGGTTGAGAAATCAATCATCAACAATCTTGAGGAAGGTGGTATAAATGTAAATTACTATAGTATTGAATTATAATTATGTTTATGTAATTTTGTAATTTTAATTTTCATATTTTTCAATTGAATCTTGAATCGGATTAATCAACTAGTTGAATTAATTAATGGAATTATAAAATTGGTTGAATAATGGGATTAGGATTTTAGTAAATTAATGGTATTGAGAAATTGGTTAATTAATGTGATTATTAATTGATTAATAATTCTAATTAAGGGATAGTTGGCTTAACATTTAAGGGTTGGTGTTTTATATGATAAAATACTGTTAAATGGATTAATGGTGAAATGTTCATATTATTTCCATGTGATTAAACTAATTTACCCTGATTATTTTGTTAAATTGAAATGGTGCACCATTATATGAATAATTTATAAGAGGTTTAATGATGATTACCCTTGATAAATGTGATGTATATGATATATTTTATTGATTTATAAAGGGGATGTGGGACAAGGATTAATGCTCCAAATACCCACGGGGTGCTAGACATGGTGTTCTAGTCATCAAATCCATATATGTGATAAAGAGTTTGGGATGGGTAATAATGCTCCAAATACCCATATGTGATAACGATGAGGTGTAGGATAGGTATTGGCACTCCAAATACCCACGGGGTGCTATAAATGGAGTATTAGGCCCAAAATGATGGCATTGGACTATGGTTCCTAGTAGTCTTGATATAAAATCAGAATTAAATGATTTATGAAATCCCATGATATAATGAATTGATATTCCCAATGATATATGTTTCAATATCTGACTTGGGATGAAGAAGGTATTGATGGTACAGGTGTCATCGTTAACCCAGGTAATTATGTGGTTAATTTAAAAATAATTAATTGTAAAACAAATTACTTGTTTTACTATAATTTATTCTTTGTACAACTCCATACACTATTATATACTAGATATTGTTTTAAATGCTATCTGTGGTGGCCTACTGAGTTGTACTCATACCCTACTTGGGCTACATGATTGGTACACGAATAGAATTCATGTTTTTATCATAGGATAAGGACAAGATCCCTATGTTAGATGGCTAAGTTGGGATGGAGCATGGATGAGGGATCCAAACATGGTGTCAAGGCCTTATTGGGAGTTATAAGTATCTTTATTTTGGGTTTTAAATTTGACACTAGACACTTATATGCCATGACGTATTTATATAATTTTTTGGATATTGTTTTCTATTTTGGTTCATCATGTGATGTTGGTATTTATAGTTATGGTATTATTCGGGTTATTGGTTATTTTCATTTGGTTATTGTTAATTTATTTTACTACTTTGATAAAGAGGATATAGTCTCCCATGTTATATATTGCACACTCATTTCTAATTATAAACCTCTGGAATATGAGGCATGCATGAGGTTATGTAGAGAACCGGCTTAGGGCACCTACAAATGGCACCTGGGTCGGGATGTTACATATTGTGGTCACCCAATTGTTTCATAGGACTTATGTGTGATTGAGATCTGTGTCTTGGGAAAATGTATTTGACATTTAGTATATTATAGTCATTGGGAATGGTTTTTCCATGGAGTATTCCTATAGTATAGGGGGAGCCTAGGTGACTCTTCTAAATTGAGGGTCTTTATGGCATGGTGTATTTGGTTGCACCATAGTCTTGCCTTGTAGGAAGTAGATTTGGGAGACGTGTGTGGCATGGTTTATAGAGGCACGTTGACTGGGGGTGATTGCATTATGGAAAGGGGCTCTGGGGAATGGTCTGGTGGCTCTACGATATTGTCCTTAAGGCTGTATTGTGGTGTTTTATTTTATAGAGTGGCTATAAATTCTATGACTCCCTCCATACTGGTTTTTTTTTACACGTTTCTCCCATGAACTTTTGGTTCCAAAGAGTGATATTTGAATTCTTTTAAAGCCATTCCTGATTGGATTCAAACCAAGTCTTTGGGAGATTTATCCTTATCTCTTTTACTCCATTCTTGAGTTAGGTGTCTCTATACAAAGGTTATTATGCATGAATAACATGATGTACTTGTTAAATTACATGGTTTGTTCTATAAAAAGGTTATATTTGATATCAAGGTGGAATTTAGTTATGATATCTATGTTCTTAAAGTTATTTTATTTAAAAATGGTTTTGAACACACTATGTGTGGATAAAATTCCTTAACAATGGTTTTGATTACAAATTGATTTTCCAGATTGGAAGTGGAGATACTTCATTGTATAATATTATTTATAAATTGTGAAAATGTTTCCAAATGGTTTTTTTAATCATGGAACATTAGGGACCTTGTGTTCATCAGTAAATCTACATGTCACTTTAGAGTGAGTAATTACACTAGAGTTTTTTTGTGATATTGACATACCATCATGGGAATCAATATTGGTTGGATATTTATGCTTAGTTTAGGATTATTTTTAAGTCTAGTGTATATTCTCATAGGTTATATCCCAAATAGTTTTCTTCTTCATTTATTATTTTTTACACTATATGGTATGTTTCATGGTAGGTTTCTCACATGTTTATCTTTTTGTGTATCCATGGACTATTATTCTTATGCTCACCTGCTTTCTTATATACAATTTTCATATTCCTTGTTGTATGAATATAAAAGTCTTTTATGAAAAACCAAAGGAAATTTTATAAAATGGTTTTATGTTTTCAAATTTATTTATGAAGTAGATTTATTTTAAATTTGGAGATAACATTTTCATGATATTATAATTTTTATAGATTCTTTAGTAAAATCCAATTTGGGTTCATGCTCACAGCCTAAATTAGACTTTTTGTGTTTGTAGATGTAGTTTTGTAGGAATCGAGTAAAGGGAGGGAATTGTATACTTTTTCATCTTCTCTTGATGATCGATGCCTTCAAAGAGGTATAGTTTTGTGGTGATATTTAGTCACATAAAGACTCTAACTATGGATTGAATAAATTTATTTTAAAGTTTAGTCACTTGAAATTGAAGTTTTATTTCTCATGGTTATGTGCTCTTTCTTACCCATTTTACTCTATTGATTTTTTTTCCTTCAAATTATACATGAGATGTTTCTGGTTATTTTGTTGATGCTCACCTTATGTTTTTCCTTCTTAGATGAAGTGTCTCATTATCCTTGGTTGGTTCATTAAAAAATAGTTTCAAAGACATTACCCTTCCTAAATTTTTATTATACTACTTGATTTTGGTTTATTGTCTTGATATATAGGAGTTAGGACTATTGGAAGTTGTGTTGTAAGTACAGAAAGGATTCTATCCAGCTCAATTCCATGGTTGAACCCAAGTTACCATGGGTGGTCAGGAATATTTACCAATATTGATACATTTTGTTTGAGATCATTTCAATAAAATGGATATAGGGTTTATTTAAATTCATATGATCATTTTTAAGGTGTTTTCTTTCATTATTATAGTCCCTGATTGCATTAATTCTTGTTGTTAAATTCATTAATATATATTCAGGAAGTTTTTTTATGATTTGTGAATTTTCTCTTAAATTGGTTAGTTATTATCTTGTGTTTGTTAGACAATGACTCCTAGAATAGAACTTCTAAATATGAAAGAGAATTCTATGAGAAAAATTCTACTGGGGAATCCCCCATTGGACCCTTCTTTGGTGGAAACTATAATCCACAAAATTTAAACTTTGGTTCAGGTGCGTATTGGGCACCAAGGAAAAGTGGTGGATTATGGACTAGGATTTACTAATCAGAATCCAACCATCTTCTATGGTGATAAAGAAACTTGGGAATATAAGGAATTGATCGAACATATTGAAATTATCTTCCATTTCCTAAAAACCTCTGAGCATACCAAGGTGGGTTTTTCCACATACATGCTTTAGGTGGTGGGAAGGAAACGGTGGTACTCTTTCATGCAAGACGAGTTGTTTGAGGATCTTACCTGGGCCACTTTCAATAAGTATTAAATGAGTATTTTTATCTTGAAATTTTGGGTGTGGTGAAGATATAATAATTTATAACCTTATATAAATGAGGCAATACGGTTTTGGATTATTGCACCTATTTTTTTGAGTTAGTGAACCTAGCACTCAATCTTTTACAAATGATTACCTAAAGGCTCAGAGGTTTGGGATGGGTTTGTGGTATGATGTCCGTTCAATGAATACTATCTTATTCCTTATAACCTTTATATATGTGGTTGAAAAAATTATTATGGATGAGGAAAATATAGAAGGTAAAATGGCATAGGTGGATCTTCATTTACTAAAGTCGTCATCTAGGGATTTCTTATATCCAAAAAATGAAACATAAGGGTGCCTAGTTTTCTTCAAGACCAGATTCAAGAGTTTTATCAGGATAATAGTAGGTTGTTTTCTATCAGTTTTTAAATCCTAAACATACCAAGACTAACTGTATGTAGGATCCCAATACTTTTCATCATTGTGGAAAACATGATCATATAAGGAGTTTTTATGGGAGGATGTCCGAAGGAAGTAAGGTTAGATCCACTCTCAAAAAGGATTCTCAAGTTAGTTATAATTCTTCCAAGGGCGGTGGGTATTACCCTCATGTAAAGGGTAATGTTCATGTGAAAAATAAATCTTAGGGATGAGCTCAGACTAGATGTCTTTATGCCGAATAGTATGCATTAGAGAAATCAAAGGTAGGGTCAGCTACTATTAGAGATACGATGTTTATTTCATACTATATAGTACTAGATTTATTTAATATAGGTGATAATAATTTTTATATCATCATATTTGGTTGATTTTATAGTCATACATTATGATCTTATGTCTTTTTTTAGTCTTTCCACACCTTTGTGAAAGAGGTCCGAACATGGTTTGAAATGTCCCGCATGTCAGGTCATGATAGCCAACTTCGAAGTGGTGTAGTATTTATTGGTTCTTAATCATGATATATTCATACTAATAATTTGTATGTATTAGATGATTAGAGTTAAGGAACAAATAAAATATTGTTGTAATTGATTTCAATTATATCTTATGATGGGGCCACTCATGTATTTCAAGGCGAGTGGGGCACTCAATTAGGAAGTGTAGGGTTGGTTGTTCCTTATTCTGGAGTGATCTCATACTAGTTTTTGTAGGTTCTACTTGATGTCATTGATCCCTGTTTGAGTAGTCCACTTCCTATAGTGGTGATTGGGTATCCCAATGACTTTTGTGAAGAATTTTCAGGGTTTCCACCATAGAGAGAGGTCAAATTCACTATCAGCCTACTCCTTGGTATGATGCCCATTTATATAGAATCTTATAACTTGGTACTTGATGAGATAAAGTATATTAAATTTTAGTTATAAGATCTTAAGTGTAAGGAGATTATTTATCCCAGCATGTCACCTTGGACCTCACCTATCCTCTTTTCTAAGAAGGTAGAATAGAGCCTCAAACATTTCATGGTTTATCAAAAGTTACATTAGGTTATTGTTTAGAATAAGTATCCTTTTCCAATGATTGATTATCAATTAAATAAACTCATAGATGTGTGTTGGTTATCAAATATTTTCCACTATCTAGGGTAACACCAGTTGAGAGTTTGAAAATAGGATATACCTAAGATAGAATTTAGGATCCAATAAAGGAATTTTGAGCTTTTGGTTATGGCATTAGGTATCGCTATTGATATTATATTATTTATGCTGTTGATGGAATGAATATTTCAATGGTTCTTGGACTCTTTTTTCATGTTTTTGGATGATATTTTTTTTACTTTAGGTGATAGGATGAGCACCAAGATCATTTGGATATCTTCCTTAGAACCTTGAGATAACATCTCCTATATGGTAAACATTCCAAGTGTGAATTTTGTATCCAAGAAGTTAAAATTTTGGGTTATCTTATATCTAAGAGGGTCATCTCAGTGGATCTAGAAAAGATTTAGGTAGCAATGTCTTAAGAGAACCCCAGAAATGTGTTTGATATTTGGTGCTTCTTGGGCTTGGATAATTATTACAGAAAAAGTTTTTCAGAACTTTTCCAATATTTCATCTCCAATGACAACTCTAACCTATAAAGGTGTAAATTTTGATTTGGGTGAAAAATGTCAAAGATGTTTTAAGGAACTGAAGGTAATTTTAAATTCGTATCCAGTTCTAAATCTGCCAAAATTGGGTTCAATTTATGATTTTTTTCTGTGATGATTCTGGTATGAGTTTGGGTTCTGTCTTCATGTAGGGAAAGTAAGTGGTGGAATTTGGATCTCTTCAGTTGTTTCCTCAAGAAAAGAAATAACCTACCCATAATCTTGAGTTGGAAATTATTATGCATGAACTCAAAAAATGGCATCACTATATTCATGGGGAGTAGTTTACAGTATTTTCATATCATAAGTGTCTAAAGAATATTTGTACTTAGAGGGGCCTAAACTTGTGACAGAGACATTTGTTTGAGTATCTTGATAGTATTTATTCTTATATTTCTTATACTCCTAAGAAAGGTAATGTTTTCCATGATTAATTGAGTAGTAAATCGCTAAAACAATCCTTAATGTAATCAGTGGAAGAGTGGTATCTGATGAGTTTTCTCACTGATATAATCTTGGGAGTAAAAGAGGCTAGTGAATAGGTGTTCTTAGCTTCAGTGAAGGAGGACTCATAATTTTATGAGTGATTTAAACTCAATAATATTTCATACACTAAATTTTAGTGCTTTAGTAAAATCATAAATGGTGGGGAGACCTCAAGTGAGTGGTCTTAGTCTCCCATTGATGCATTATGTCTCTAAGGAAGTTTGGTTATTCCAAATTCTTTGATGTAGGAATTGATAGATGATGGACACTAGTCTTCCTGGTTTATAAACCCCTAGGACAAAAAATAGGTTTCATGATTTGAAATTTTGGTATTGTTGTTTAGGGATGAGGTGGTTGATTATAGCATTCATGTCATGGTTCTTGACCTGTAATAGGAATAAATTGGAACACCATAGGTCTACTAGTTTTTTGAAATATTTTCCAATTTTTGTATGAAAGTTGGATGATATTTAAATGGAATTAATCATTGGTTTACTATGGAATCCTAATGAGATGTATGTAATTTTTGTTATCATTAATAGACTTACAAAATTAGATCATTTCCTCCCTATCAAGGATACAAATAAGGTGGAGAATCTTAGGAACTTTTATGTCTAAGAGGTTGTCAGACTTCACGGGGTTCCCTCTAAAATTATTTTTGATAGAGACACAGAGTTTATATTTGATTTTTGATGGGTTTAAAAGAGGCGATGGGTTCCCAGTTTAAATTAAGAATGGAATATCATCTACAGATAAATGGGTAGACATAGATGGATATTCAGGTTCTTGAGGATATTCTTCAGGCATGTGTTCTCAATTTTATTGGTTCTAGGGAAAATTATATTACTTTGGTAAAATTTTCCAATAACAATGATATTAAGATTCGATTAAGATGGAACCCTTTGAATAATTATATGGGTGTTTATTTATATCTTCCTTATGCTAGGCTGAGTTGGGAGAGTGGTCCTTGGTTAGACTGATTCTTATTCAGGAGATGATGGAAAACGTTTAGTTGATCCAGAATATATTGTTCATGATATAGAGTTTTAAAAAATCCTATGTAGACCATCATCATCATCCATTAGGGCTTGAGTTTTGTGATCAGGTTTTTCTTACATTTTCACCTCACCTGGGATAATATCGGTTGGCTAAGAAGGGTAAATTGGCATGGAGGTTTGTTGGCCACATTGATATCATTGAATGAATTGGAAGGGTAGGGAATCAGTAGGACTTTTAATATCATTTGACATTGATTCATGATATGTTTCATTTTTACCAACTGATGAGGTATCAATCGAATCCTTCTCATGTGATTCAATGGGATAATGTTCATCTTGTGCTTGACACCACTGTGGTTGAGAAACTATTTCAGATTATAGATACCCAAAATAAGGTATTTCATAGTAAAATGATTACCCTAGTCCAGGTATTTTTGGAAGTATACATGGGATATCCATAAGAAATGGGAGTAAGAATTATTGAAGAGGCACCAATGGCCTTCTATTTTTTCTAGTTCAGTATCATTATAAATTTCTGGGGATATAAATATTTTATGGTAGGGAGGTTGTAAAATCTCATCACCGTATCATAGGTATAAAAAATCCCAAGTTTTGGTCGTCCATAATTGGGTTCTTTTGTACAAATTTATAGAGTTTTCGTAAGGGGATACACTATATACAATATAGGCTATGGCATGGAGTGATATTGATGTGGTGTGGACCAACAGGATACAACATAGGGTCCTGGGTGGTGATTTTTATAGCAACTATCTAATTTGGAATAGTTACACTATCGTCACCTAGATATGGTGTAGGAATTCTACGTGGTTGATCACTACAGTGTGGATAGACATCTACAACATGGAGCATATTTGATCCACTTGGCATGGTTGCGGCGTGGAGTATGGTTCCGATGTATGGGGTGCCTAGGGGGGCTCTTGAAAATTGAGGATGGCTATGACATGGTGTCTTTGGATGTGTCATGGACTTTTATTAGGAGAAGTGGATTTGGGTGAGTTCTATGGCATGGTTTTTGGAGGCCAGTTGACTAGGGGTGGTTGCAGTGTGGATAGGGGGCTCTGTGGCATGATTTTCCAGCTCCACGACATGGTCCTTAAGGTTGTGACATAGTTTTATATTTTACAGATTGAATATAAATGACATGAATCCCTCCATACCAGTTCTTTTTTAACTTTTATCCCTTGAAATTTATCACCCAAAATATCTCTTTAAATTCATTTGAATCACTTATTTATTAGATTAAATATCCAGCTTTAGGAAATCAACCCTTGATGATTTCAATCCATTCTTGAGTTTGTTGTCTCTATAAAAATGTGTTAACTCATAAATAACTTAATGATCTTGTTTAAATTTTTTTTTATAAAAAGTTTATATTTGATATCAAGGTGGATTTTATCCAAAAGATATAAGTTCTTAAATTTATTTTCTTTAAAAATGGTTTTGGACACACTATGTGTAGATAAAATTCCTTAAAGTCAATTTTGATTATAAATGGGTTTTCTATCTTTTCAGAAGAGATTATTCACTATAAAAAATAATTTATAAATTGTGAGAAAGGTTTTCAACTAGTTTTTGGAAATCATGGAACATTGGGGACCTTAGGTGAATCTGGAAATGGAAATGCCACTTTAGTGTGTGTAATGACACTTGAGGTTTTGTGATATTAACAGGACATTATTGGACTCAATATCAATTGGATCTTTATGCCTATTTTAGGATTACTTTTATGTATAGTATGAATTCCCATAGGTTAGATACCAAATGGAATTATTTTCTATTTATTATTGGTTTTACACATGATGGTATATTTCATGGTTTTTTGCTCACATGATTATTTTATCATGTATCCAATGATGGCTTCACGTATACTCACCTGCTTTATTATATACACTTGTCATATTCCTTGTTGTGTTTATTTTATTATAATATATTGAGGGTTAAGAACCCTTTATTAAACATAAAATAATAATTTCTACTTTGAAAACTGTGAAAAGAGGGAACCCATTACAAACATAGAGGCAAAGACCTTAAAAATGCATGAACTGAAGTACAAAATGAACATGAATATCAAATGGGAAACAAACATCAAGATAAGAAATAGAAAAAGTATCATCACCCCCCCCCCCCCCCCAATCAGATAATTCGGTAATTTAATCAATCAATGATGATGCATCCCCCTCTAGAAATAAGTTTCACTATGATGGACTGACATAACGTGGAAGATCACTGCTCTCACCCACAAAAACATGTGGAAGGAGAATGGGATGATAAGTTCCAGCACACCAATCACTCAAACGAGCCTCCAACCCAATAATGAATGTGAGTGAATCACTCCAATTTCAACATGAGGAAACATACAACTAGATAGAAAACACTATGTATAATCAAAATAGGGTAACCATCCATCCAATAGAAGAGGATGTATGGTTGAATGATGGGTGCCAACACACCCATCCCTCTTTCAAAGTCTCCCACCCAAAGAAACTTATAAGAATCTACATTAACATCCAAATGTTAAGAGACAAAATCCAATGATCACAAGACATCTATAACCCAAATAAACACATCAATCTAAGAAACATATTTGAATATAACTGAACAACATCTGAAACCTACAAAGAAAAGCATCACTAATTGAGAAACACGGCAAATTAGTGTCTTGGATCCACAACCAACATCCACATGAAACCAGGGAGGGAAGAGAACTAATGGAACTGACTGATAAGAAATCAATATAAGCACCAATAAGTCTAGAATCCATAAAATACACCACTTCTATGGTCATCATGGACAAAAATCTGAATGTGACAACTAGAAGACACCCTCCCAGATGCAACATTGCTGCTGTCATAGAACCTCAAATGCAACCACTACCAACCCTGATGTCATGCCACCTATGTCACCAGAGACCATGGATGATGTAATCTAAAAACATCGTTTATCGTTTTATGCCACCACCACTTCCCTCTACAGAATTAAATTCCCCCTCCAACACCATTCGTCGTGAATTCACACCTACAGAGACCAGATCAGAACTCATCCAAGTGCTCCCATAAAGAAGTGCCTCCAACAGAGATGGGAGGCAGCTTCGATGAAACCCTCATATTCTTTATTGTGTGAATACAAAATGATTTTATGAAAAACAAAAGGTATTTTTATTAAACGATTTTATCTTTTGAAAATTATTTATAAAATAGATTTTATTTAATTATAGTGCTAACATTTTCATGATATTATAATTTTTATATATTCTTTGGTGAATTCTTGCTAGGATTTGTTCTAACCCCCTAATTATTCCTTTATGTGAATGTAGATTTGGTTTTTTAAGACTCGGTTATTAGGGATGGAATTGTGTAATGTTCCAACTTCTACTGATTATTGTTTCCTTTGTAGAGAGATAGTTTGGTGGTGATAGTTGGTCACTTGGAGACTCGTCCAATGGATTGTATGGTTTTATTTTTAGTTTTATCCCCTTGGTATTGATTTAGAATGTCTTATGGTCATGTACTATGTCTTACATGTTGTACTATATTGGTTTTTTTCTTTCGGTTATACATTATACATGTTTGGTTTTTTTATTGATGCTCACCTTGTGGCATACCTTCTTAAGTGACTTTCCTCATTATCCTGGGTTGGTTAATTACATATTAGTCTACACTTATGCATGAGTGACGTTATAATTTTCTAATGGACTAGAGATTAAAAATTAAGATAATATCTTATCTTTTTATAATCCAAATAGTTTTCTTTAAGACAAACAGAGACATGAATTGGTCACCCAATTCATGCCCCAAATAAATTTATTAAAACCATAGTATTACAATGCATGCTCGAGGTGTAATGAGTTTACACCAACCTGAAAATGAGAGCGATACATGATGAAAGATCAAGAAGGGGAAAACAATAGCTCACTCAAAATACCTAATACCTCATGCCTTTAAGTAAGAAAACAAATCAGGAAAATAGTGCAGAAACTCTAAGCATACTTTCATTCCTAAATATATGTTGTCATCGGGATGAAATAGAGAAGAGAACTGAAATAAACAAAACATCAAAAGTGGAATCAAACAATAGTGAGATATATCTGTAAATGTGATAGCACTATCACATAAAGAGAACTCCACTCAAAAACAGATCCATAACTCTGGACAAGTTGAAGAAGCAAGCCCCGATGCACCCAAGAGAGAGAAGATCCCTGCAAACATCCATGATGCGAAGTCAATGGGATTTTTGTAGCTAGTAAGGATGAGTAGAACAAGATGATTGGCCTTCCCAAGCTCAATAAAAGATCACAAAAAACACACAAAAAAGTAGTCATACTGTGGCTTGCATCCTTCACACATGAAGATAAGACCGTTTTCAAGAGAAGAAACATCAATTAGCTTCAGTACTACAGCCAGAAAGAGAACCATAAAAAAGGAACCAACCTCAAGATCCATAGTATCTCATCAAAATCAGGTCTAGATCCACTGGATCGACTGTGAAAGCAAGATCCGGCACAACCAAAAGAAGTGAAAAACCACTATGCATAGCCCATGATTTTAGCAAAAAGAAACACTATGAAATCAGACTGGAAACATTGCAGCACTGAACAGGAAAATCAGGGACTCTTTCTAGATTCCATCAACCTCTTATTAAACAATCGACGATTAATATCAAGATAAGTCTCTACATAAATTTCACCATTTATGATCCTTTTATAAGCTATTTTATCTCATTTCTCCTTTATAACCGGTTCAGATTATTCATTTGGGTTATCATTAGGAGTTGTAATAGAATAATTAACCTCCATATGTGGGGGAGTATCTGAATCCCTCATTTAGGAAGCATCAAATATGGAAACAGTTGAATCAACAACCCATGTTGACGTTGTAATTTTAGTGTTGTCCATTCGAGAAGCATCAAGTGATCTCGTAAAAAAATTTCGTTCAAGGTGAGAGTAGTCCCTATGTTTTTTTGTTTTTTTAGGATTGGGAGTAATGAATCCATCAGCATCAACCACTTGTTTTTTCCCTTTTTGAGATCTTGATTTTAAGAAATCTTCCTCAATTTGAGTGGCTTTCTCATCAGCCTCCAGTAAGGCTGTGCACTGAGATGAGTCCAGTACAGATTGAGAAATCATTGAGACAATAGCATTATAGGGTTCACCCTCCTCAATAGTAGAAGCCTCATTACCCTCAGTGATAAAGTTATTTTCTTTCGGAATTTATGGATTAGGAATAGAATTGGGAGCATTTGTGGAGTTTAAAACATTGATGTTATCAATAGGTTTAACTTCCCAAACAGTAGTGTTCTTCCTCGTAGTATCCTTTTCCACCCAAATTGACTTGAAATATGGGGGGAAGGAGCATGAGTCTCACATTATTCTATAAGATGACCAATTCAGAAACATTTTTTACAGTAGACTGGTACTTTTTCAAACACATCATCTTGTTTAGACCTGGTATCTCCATTTTGTATCTAAAAGCGTGATGGAAACTCATTAGAGATATAAAATTTTGTACAAGAAATTTCTGAAGCCTATAACTTCTTGGGTTTTCTGCAGAAACACTAATGAAGGATGACACCGGATAAATATACCAATGAGAAGAAAACAAAGATCCAAAGAGAGTATGTGGACCTCGTATTTGGAGAAAGAAATTGCTGATAGACCTCGATGTCGATATTTTTTTGGATCAAAACTTTTGGAGATCATTGATTCCGTGATATCAAGAGAACCCGTCACAACTTCCAGGAAAGACCTAGCATCTAGGGTCCCCTTTTGATCAGCGGGATTGGGATTTCAATTGTGTTCACCCGTGAGTGGCATCCTCCCTCAAAAACTAGATTTATAAATATCATATATTTATTAATTCCATCTTTATAACCAATCATGTGTGGTGGTGGTGATAAATGAAAGACATCACTTTGTTAATGCGGTGGTCAACACGTACATAAAAGAAATATTTTCAATTACTATAGGATGGAAAGGAAGTGGAAAATTTTTCTTCCAAAATCATAATAACATTTTAGTATATTTAAGATACTAATTTCATTATGTTAATATTTTTATGATATATTTGAATGAGGTAGAAGATGAAATAAACTTGAATGAATTTGATTAATACTTATACCTCCTCCTTTGTTATCTTCCTTTGGCGTACAAATCAATCCTTCTAGGATTAGTCTTTTAGTGAGATCAGGAGTTATAGTACATCTTTAGGAGATTTAAAAAGTTATTTTAATGTATATTTAAGAAACAGTGATAAAAGTTTATGGAAAAGTGGCTAAAGGAAGTACCCTTTTATAAGTGAGGGGAGTGACACTTGTAAATAATAAAAGTTTTAACCTAATATAAAGTAATTTTCATGGAAAATTGGCTCTAATTAAGTTAAAAACCTTATTTATTAGTTTAACCCCTTGTTAACCCTTTTAACACTGATTATGATGATAAAAGTTTACCATGGTAACTATTAATTATGACTAAAAATTAAATTATCCTCATTAAAAAAGTTAAACTTGCTGATTCTAAATATATAATCCATTTTATAAGATTAAAATTCCATATTTTGAAGAAATTAATAACTATATAACCACAAAAAATGCATAAAACCCATTTTAAGAAAAAATATATATATATTTATACATAAAAATGATGTTATACTTATTTTGGCCAAAAAATATTGAGTAGTGGTACTTCTAAGGAATTTATTATATTATTATTAAAAAAATATTATTTGAAAATAGAACCATTATAAAACCAAATGGAATCTTCCAACCACACTATTAAATGAAAAAAACTATAAATAGTTTTTTATTGATTAAAATATAATTTAAGTTCCAAAAATTCAAGCATCGGTTTCCAAATTCAAAGTGATGTTTTAAAATTATTTATTTTTATCCTCAAATATATATTTGTTTAAGACAAAAAAACTATAAATAATTAGTTTATTCTTATATAATATTTATTTTAATAAGTTATGGTAAAATAAAAATATTAATTTTTCACTATTCACCCAAAAAACAACAATTTTTGAAAAATCCCAAAAAATTGTATTGCCCCACCCCAGAAGCCACTAAACTTATGCTCCAATCCAGTTTACCACATGGCCTCAATAATTCCTTCCCTTATTCCAGAGGCTAATAACTAGTAATGAGAGTTTATAATGATATTGTGGGGATATTATGACCTTTGATCAAAGTCACAATAATAGTGTAAATAATTGCAACACATTACCAAATCAGATAAACATCACTAACAAAATTGGGAAATTTAAAAAATAAATATAGATTAAAATTCAACAAAAATGAGTATTTTATGAATTAAATAATTGATCCACCAAGGGTGGATCACATACAAGGATGAAATATAACAAAATTAAAAAAAACTCATCCCTAAATCAGTTCTGATCCATTCTAGGTCTAGACTACCATACCCCACTCATAGGAACCAAGAAAAACATCAATAAATAGGCCCTTACCCTAAACATATAACCTAGAAAATGATATTATTCTACTAGGATACCCAATATTAATGGAATCCAAAGCAGAGTTTGAGTACCACTCAGTAGGTCACCACCAATAGCATCCCTAAAATAACCAGTCCATATAATAAGTGCATGTAGAAGTATTACTAATAAAAAATTCCAACATAAATAAATAAATAAATAAAACACACCTTCAAATACCGGGCTTAATGGTGATACCCGATGTTGGACCTAATCACTTCGACCAGTAATGGTGGATATATTTTCATAGTAAATAGTATGAAATGTTTGGATCCATTGTTTACCACCAAGGAAACCCCAGTCAAGAAAGAATATGGGAATCAGAAAGGGATTCATTGGGCATTCTCATCTAACCAAGTAATTGAGAATCTGTGAAAGAAATATATGGTATATTCTCTGTATAAAGAAAGTGAATCTGTGGAACCACACATCCAAGACATTCAGAGTGTTGGGATTATCTAGAATCCAAATCAACAAACATGGAATTCCATCTCATGTAATCAAGCTAAATTTTGGGAGCTTATCCAATGTAATTGACAAGGGTACCTCGAGGGAATCCATAGAATTAATCCATGTAATTCAATGAATAATAAATTAAATGAATCCAATGGGGATCTACTCCAAAGAATTCTCAATGATGAATCAGTAAGGAATCTAAGGTAGCTCATAGAATTCCTTATCTTTGGATATCCTTTAATCCAATGAGGTATCCTCCCATGGATTTAAAGTGATTCCCCTAATAAAAGAACAGATTAATCAAGTAATTATGCCTATTTCATATCAAAAACTAAATAAAAGGGATGAAACCCAAGTAATTCCACCAACAATAAACATTTACACAAGAAAAACTCAATTTCCAATTACTTATTTACCAATAATGCATTTCTTATCAAGCAATATCTTTATTATAGATCATGTCACCATGCTATTCACATTTCATCTCATAAAATCCTTATCATTTTTCGAAGTCTTGATTAAATAGGGTGTTATCACAAGATATAAATAAAAATGACTTATAGGTTTCTTATTAGAACTCCATTTAACCAATTCCATTATTTAAAAATTCCTTTCAAATCATGAGCCAACAACACACTTAAAAACATTCAAGATTTCTTTGATAACCACAGTTCACCATTTTATTATATAACAACACCATTCAATCATCTCATATTCTTTTAATAAAATACCATTTCAAACACAATTCAACATTTTAACAAAAAAAACTTTTTATTTCCATAAATTCATTTCAACGGTAAAATCCATTTTACAAACCAACTCTCAGAACCCAAAAGGTATAGTTCAAAGTATGACCCATACTCAAATTATTTATGGTTGAGAAATTACATTTCACAACAATTTATTCTTACCAAAATTCCCTATCACCCATTTAGGACATAAGAAGGCCTTTGGTTACATCAAGATACTTTAAGGTTAATTCCATACTTAAGAATTTCCCTTGTAATTCCATTTCCTAAGGTTCAATACTTTTTTAAAAGGGGCATATTACTAAGACAAACTCAAATTATAAAATTAAATTTAATTTAATTTAATTTAATATGTGGTATGACTGACTTAACTAAATCACATATACACTCATAAAAATAGAAATACTATTGGATAGGTTTTAAATACCGCCAACCTTATGCTAAGGGAATCCCACTCGCTAAGCATCAACCATCGGTTCTCTCTAAATCAAAATATAATGAGAAACTAAATAAAAACCCTATAAAAGGGGAATGTTCACTAAAAATAGTGGAACACCACTTAAAAATATAATAAAAACAAATTATAGATGGAATAGGATAGGTTGAATCACCTTAGTCTCTTTAACATAAGTGATGTCACTCGGTTTAGACAAGAAATAAGGGAGATCCACCCAAGGGAAGAGGATAAGAGAGGGAGGGCCAAGAATGAGGGGTTTGAGGAAAAAGGGGGAATAAATACTGTCAAAACATAAAGGTTATAAGGTAATTTTTTGATTTTTTTGGTTTAAAATAGTTTCATATTTTTTCTGCACATTTTAACAAACCACGTGCCAACCATACCGATCCTACCATCTAGGACATACCATTTCACATAGTTATGTTGCATTATTTACAAACTGTTTACCAACCATGTGAATGACACTAAAAATTTCTATATAAAATCACATAAACCTTTAATAAAAATTAAAAAAAACCTTACACTTATACATATCAAGCCCTACAGTTGGGGTAATGGTTATCACTAATAGTGCTTCAACTGCATGCCACAGTTACTATTCCCAGAACTGAAAATTCAAACCCAGAATATCTTGAGACTTAATCGATCACCGGATATACCTATCTATCCATATAAAAAATCCATAAAATCTCCTTTAATATGTTCTAACACTTAGGTTATTTATCTGACCCTTATCTTTTAGAATGACTCGTCCACTAAACTCAAAACTCAAATTCTCTTTAAAATTCAAATGATCATACAGATGAGGGTACAAAATCACCCTAACATAATTTTAATATGATTGTATAAAAAAATAATTCCTTTTAATTAAATTAAAATTCTCAAATTAATAAATTTAACTTCTAAATAAAACCATATAATTCATGGAAAGATAGTTTATTTAGAATAAAAACTATTTCTTTTGTTACTAGTGACTATAGTTAAAATAGTTATTATATATTATTTATTAAAAGATTTATAATTAATTATTTATAGTTATAAAACATATAAATTTAATGTAATAATTTTTCAAATTAAGTTTAATTTATATTTAAATTACATAATTGATAACATAGTTTACGGTAACAAATTTTATATGCTATGATCAAAATTGTATATCAATAACCATTTTACTTTTATAAAAACTAAATTATAAAAGCTTTAAAAAAATTTTGTGATAATAATACATTATACATAATAGTAATCACATTATCAAATAAAAAAATATTTCATAATTTTTTTAATAATAAAACTCGCTACTTAACATTTTAAAAGGATATTTTTAAATAATAAAAAAATTAAATTAAATATGGTAAAATCCATTTAGAAATTGAATGGGATATAATATAATTAAAAAGTATTAATATATTATTATTTTATAGTAGAAATTATATTTAACTATTTATCATATGTTTCACATAAAATTTTATATGACATTACTTTCAATAGGTTACAACTTTTTGAATTTAAAAAGATTATCATATTATGTTACTAACTAGACTGTATTGACTTAATTACTATGATGATATGAAAACAAAAAATAAAAGGAAACATAATTATCAAATAAAACTATATATTTAAAAAATTATGGTAGGTGGGTGATGGAAAATGCATGGGCTGCCGGTAGGTGTTGCACCCTTTTCACCCTTCGGTCATGGGTTTGAGTGCGACAGCCATGCCAGATGTGATGAGCTGTAACCCTACCAACAAGCTTCCCTTTTATTAATAAAAAACTTTATAAAATAAATTACATTATTCATTAAAAACTTACAATAAATTATATTTATGTAATAAATATATGTATTAATGTTTGGTTTATATTATGAAAGAGAAATATATTATTTTATAATTTGTATTTATAACTTAAGTAAGAATATTCATTGGAAATCTGGGATGCAACAGGTGTGGTGTCTTCTTATGGGAGTTTTTCTTCTTTTCTTTGGATCTCTTAGAGACTCCATGTAGAGTGAAAATCATCATGGTTACCTTTTGATGTTGTAGTGGTGTGTTATCCATTGGTTTTGGTTGGGATACAAAGCTAGGTGATCCATGGTAAGCTTGTTGGGTGAATTGGTGATGACCAATCTCTTTGGGTTTTTGAGTGACGTGACTTTTGATGATTTGAAATCTATGAGTTTATATACTTGTAGGATTTATGGGGGGTTATTTTATGTGATCATTGGGTTCACTTTATGATTATCTTATTTGAGTAATAGTTATTTTGTTTTTTTCGTGTCTCTTATTCTTTGAGCCTTGTGTGGCTAATTTTTGTGGTGATGACCTTATGGTGAGGGCCATGCATGGTTTTTGACTCATTGTTTTGATATAGGATATCCTTGGGTGTGTGTTTTGGTTGAACAGGTTATTCATGAAACCAATCTATATTATGAACTAACTGGTATCAATTAAAATATTGTTGGGTATACCATGATAGGGTAACCTAAGTATGTGGTCCTAGTTCACCCCTTTTTTTGGTATGTGATCCAAGGTTAGATCCCATATAATTTCTTTAATAGAGGCATGTTTCAGTAGTTTTGTTTTGTAAATTTTGAGATGTGTTGGTATTGGTAACTCGGTCCCATGACATTTAGATATTTGGATGGTTGTGGACTGTTTTGGATTCTCCTTGGATTTGGATTCTTATGGTTTCCTCATGGATCATGATTCCTTTTAGAGATGGGATATCTTATTTATGAAAATGGTAAGTGTAATCTAATTGTTTATTTTTATTATTTATAGAATCACCTTTATCTTAGAGATTCTTTCATTATAGAAAGAGGTTGTTGGTGTTCCACCCATTTAGATTCATTATAAAGAGTGGGCGGACCCCATTAGTTCTCCCTTTATTGAGGGTTCTATATTGGAAACTTTTTTATTATTTCTTAATTTCATATTTATTAATTTAGGATCTTATTAGTTTTGGTGATTATATCGTGTTTGATTATTTTTTAGTCTCAGAATCTTTTGAGTCATCCCTAACTACTTCCACTTCTAGTCATGGTACGATATTTTTCCTTGTTTTTATGATACCTTTTAGTTGGCTTGGAACTTTTAGGAGGTTTAAAGTGACATTTTAGTGAGAATTATGACACCCACGTGTCACTGTTACATTATATTTAATATTATTTTATTTTAATTATGGTTTAGTTTAAGTTTTGGATAATTTTAGGTTGAATTTTCAAGTTTCTAGAAATTTTCCTTATATTCATGGTTATCAAACATGGTTTAGGGGAAAAAATTTGTTACCATTATTCTAAGAGTTTTTTAATTAATTTTTTATAGATCATAGTTTCTAAACATGGGTAGTACAAAGTTCAATCTAAATCATTTGATGCCTATGAGAAATTGTGTGGGTCCCCTGGGGTCTTGGTGTACCGGCACATGGCTCATGCACGGTCACATGAAACCAAGAGAAAATAATTCAGGATGGAAGGTAGATTTAACAAATCCATTCTATATGGTTAACACATAGTTAGTAAAGCCTACATTCAAATAATGTGGGGTTTTATTTCTTAGGCATTTCTATTTACATGGTTGGTACAAGATTTGGAAAATTGTATGGTCTGTCCATATTTAATTAAAAGAGTGAAATTACCTTATTTTCCACTAGGGTTTTTATTCTTTATCCCCCTCTTACATTTTTCTTATATTTTTTCTTTGTGAGTAAATAATTTGTAGCTCATCCCCTCTCCTTCCTTGATTTTGGGGATCCTACTCCTTGATTTCAAGTGGAATCAAACATATTTCTTTCCCTTTTATTCTCTTATATCTTGATTTTTCTCTCATATATGAAACATAACCACTATTTGGGTATTTATTAGGGTTTGGTATGGTTCTAATGATGTGGATTTTGGTTTTTCAGAGTTGATAAGGATGTCTATTATCACGATTCTATGTTCTCCTTTGAAGATGATGAGTTTCGGTAGTGTTTCAACATGAATGAGGTAGGAATTTATTTTTAACTACCTTTCAATACAAGTTTAAATTTTCTTGTATGGTTTTAAATTATTTATTATTAATTTATAATAATTTTTTATATTTTATTAGGGTTTAAATGGTTTTCAAATGGATTTTTTTCTTGGCATGGATGTGTCGCATGCCAGGTGCTTAGGAAAAATATTGAGTTGGTCTTTTAAAATGATTTTAGTGTTTTGAAATGTTTCCTTGTGGAATAAAATGTGTATGAAATTCCCTTGTTGATTTTCAAGTGGATTTAAAATGGTTTAAGCACTTGTAATGGGCTTAGGTCATGTACAAAGTGTTCCTCAAAATCCCCAAGAGGCTTTTATAAAGGGGTTTAATTTTTGTTGAAAGAATGTTTGATGTTAGTTATTTTTTAGAAAGGTGTGTCTGATTTTTTAAAGGAATTATTTAGAAAAGTAATGGATTGGACCATCATTTTTTTTAAATGATATTTTTTGGTCTCGTAGTGGTTTGAAATTTTTTCAAATGGGAATTGAAGTTTTATAAAAGGGTGATTGGAACAAATATATTTCAAAACAAAAGGGGTTTATTAATTTGACAAGTGAATTATGAAAATTTTTGATTTCTCAATTATTCCTCTATGAGTGGTTTTATAAATGATTTTTAAAATACATTTGAAATGTGATTTTCAAATGGTGTGAAAATTTCTCAACTTTCGGATCACTTTTGAGAATGATCAGTTGTCACTTCAAGTGAAGTTGTTTTATTAATATGTGAGACCTTCATTGATACCCATGTGATTTTGGTTGTTCCCATAGTGTCTTGTGATCCCATTAGAGGATTTTTTATATTGATTAATCTTATTATTAAATTCTCATGCATGAATATGAAAAGGGTATTTTTTATGTGAGGGTATAGGATGTGAGGTAGGGGTGTTTTTAATGATTTATATATGTTATATTTGATTTTTTTTTTCTCAACTAGACTATTTACATGTCATGGGAGTCCTAGTAGACTAATAGTTATCCGAATAAGTGTATTCCCTACTGTAGGATGTGAAACCTAGTGTAATGGACCAGTTAGACCAAGTGAGATAATTGTATGTTCTTTATAGTCCTAAAGCATAGTGTAAGGTCCTAGGTATTTCTTTTGATTTCCCTAATCATGATAGATAGTGGCTATTTATGCCGGGATATTAAGACGTGATAGGTTCTGTAGTTTAAGACTCGGTTTCACATAACTAGTCTGGGATACAGATATGTGGGTCTTAAGATGTTTCCCATGATGCTTAGGTCATTCTCAAGATGATTTAGGGGATTTTTTTCCTAATTTTATTGAATTCCCCTAAAAATTGTGATCATATGGAACCTATTTTGGTTTTTTAATGTTATGTTTCCTTGTTTACATGGTGCTAACATGTGATTTATGTATCACCTTGAGTTCATGTTCGTTTACTTTCATATGGGTTTTTTAAAATGGTTTGGAAGTGTGATTTAAAAAAGGATAATTTTTTGGTTATTCCTTACAGGGGTTTTAAGAAATGGTTTTTCTTTGAGGTTTATTATAAAAAATGATTTTTCAATAAATGTTTATAAATATGGATAAATTGTGTTTTGTATTTATTTCCAAAATTTTAAAATCCCTCTTTCCTTTGTGTGAAATGTTTCATTAAAATTTTTAATCACCCATATGTTTTTTCAAAAATGGTGGTTATTTATAAATGTGTAAGTGGCATTATTACTGAATTTTTTTTATAAATCATGTGAAAAAAATATTTTATACGACATGTTCAAACTATATTTTTATAGAAAAATTTATGAAGGGACTTATATAGCTTCAAAGGGTGGTGACCTACTGGATTGTTTAGCTCAATACTATATATATTATAGGTTTCAGGATCCCAGTCTTATTTTTTGTGATGTTTGATTTGGACCATGGAAGAAAAGTAGGATGTGATGAGTAATCAAGGGTCACCAGTGGTGAAGTTTGATTTATTCAAGTTTTTCTTTCCTTCTTATTTTTTTAGGATATCGTGTTATCCTTTGATCCAGGTATGTTTCTATGTATTTTCTTCCAACTTTTATTTATTTTAGTTGTTTATCCTTGTAAGGATGTTTATCTATTATGCCATGATAGGTTTGGTATTTTATCTATTTTAATTATTGGTTTATTTTATGTTTTTATTGAGGGTTAAATAATTAATAAATTGTGATTTTTGATGCTCAATAAATAGTTTCAAGCCTATGGAGATCTAAAACACCCTTCTGGCTAGTAGTAGGCCAGATTGGGTGCCATTTCAAATGGTTTCTGAGCAGTTTCATAACAAATCATTACTCCTATAATGGACTACTAGCATTATGGATCTCTATTTTTGAGTTGTGTTGCAACTCTATATGTTTATCTAACTCTAGGGTTTTCTTCCGCTAGTAGTTCTCATCTATGGTAACACACTGAGTTTATAATATATATATTCCTTTAAGTAAATACTATATTGAATAGCTTGTATCACATGAAATGAAAAAATAAAATGAATCACTATATGTATATTACAATTCAAGATAAATTTAATACACTATCAGAATAAAATTTGAAATTTCATTAAGAAAATTACAAGAATAGTATAACCTTAATTAGATAAAAAAATAGTAGTTAATTAAGATTATTTATTATAAAAAAACACATGAATTTTTATTCCTTACATTCTATAATTATTATTATTATTAAAAAAATATTTCATTTGTTCTAATACCAATGAATTGATCAACTTTTATGGATATAATATAAAAAATTAATTTTAATAGGATGTGATTAAAATCATTTAATGTTAAAAAGTGATATTTTTCACTGAACAATTTTTAAAGTGTTGTGTATCTTTATCTTAAATTAAATAAATAAAAAATGTTTTTCATTATATTTTTTGTCTTGATTTAAAACTTAAATTCCAAAATTTTAAAATTTGAATTTGATAAAATGAAATTAATTTTTTTTATTTAGCATGTAAAAATATATTAGGGTGAATCTTTTAGATTTTTATAAAAAATTTCATTTTTAGAAGAATAGAAAAAATAAAAATTTTATAAATACTATAACTTTTATAACATCATCATAATATAATAATGGCATAAAAATTTATGAAAACTTATTGTAAAAAAATATGTATTTAAGAAGTAAAATAATGCATTTAAAAATAATATGTTTAATTGATACACCTATGTTTGACTCTTTGTAATGTAAGTTATAATTTATTGTAATAAAGAAAATATTTTGATCAATTTACATAATTAAGTATTCAAAATATTCCATTTGTTTTATTCTTGGTTTAGAGGTCAAATAACACTAATTTTTTAATAATAAAAAAATAAATTTCATGGTAATGAATAATATTCGTAATCTTTGTCTTAAATAAGTATAAATTCATTTTTCTGCTAAGAAATATATTTTTCTAAATATCGCTTATGTTGCTTTATATGTACTTATATTGATGCTAATTTTTATCACTTTTAGAAATTAAATCTAAGAAAATGGATGTAATATTTTTAATAATTATTTCAAAAATAGGTAAAGATGGATTTCATTTTTATTCGTAAAAATAAGTTAACTAGGTAAAATTTAGTCACTATGATAAATCCTAAAATGAGGCAAAAGTGTTAAATCAATGGATAAAGTCACAAAATATCACCAAATATTATATATATGTGGGTGTATAAGGGATTTATTAACCTTACCCTATCTTATATTCACTAAGTCTCAATTTTGAATTTAATTTCTTTGAATATGACATTCATTTTATATTAGTAAATAAGTATTTTAAAAAATGCAACCCATCCCGTTTATAAAAGACCCCCCCCCCCCATACACACACAAAAACACACACCACCCTTTCTATGACACACATAAACTTATAATTACTCCATATAATCTTATAAATTTCTTCCCTAATAATCCTACCATTCATTTTTTATCCCTCGGTCTCAATTGGATGCCCATATACTTCAAAACTAAGAAGGTTTCCAATATAAGATATGATTTATTCTTTGTAAGTAATGACTTCTTATCCTTATTTATCATTGAACTTCATCCTATACATATTATCAATTATTATTTTTCACTTTAATAAAAAATTCAAATCATTAATCTTCTAAAAAAGTTATATTATATCCAAACAACAACATGTTTTTACCCGTTCAATCATTATAATGTGTTCTTCTTTGAGTCAGTTTTGACAACTACATGAATGATGTTATAATTTCTATATCATGAAAGACTAATAAAACCTAAAAAATAGTAATATTATGTAATAACTATTAATTTGATATGTTATCGAAGTTTTTTAATGGTAATATTCAAAATTATATTTATGAATAGATTCAATTATTTTGATAATTTAATAATCACTAAAAAGGATATTTTTAAGAGTTCCATGAAAACTATTACCATTAGTTCATTAAAAATATCATGGGATCCATGAATATATCAAAAAAATATTTTAAATAACCATGAAAATTATTTAGGTGATTAAACAATGAAAAAGTAACAATGACTGGAACCACTTAACTAAATCATGTGTGGAAAACAGAACAGTTGAAAACTGAAGATTTATTTTAACAATAAAAAATTAATATATAGATAATAAGGAATAAAAAAATATTAAATAAAAATAAATTTTAATAAGGTTATAATTTACATTAATAAAAAACCTAAATTTATTATATAGAGAGTTAGAATGTGTTTGACCAAGTAGAATTTTGAGGTAAGGATTTTCTCATATCAATTTCATTTCTTTGAAATATATTTCATATTCACCACTTTTTTATTTTTTGTTTTGTATATAATACATACGTGTGTATTTTTATATAATTTTCATTAAATTAACGTTATTTTCAAATCCATATAAGGTTCTTTATTTCAATGGATTATAGTTCTAAAGTTATCAAAGACGAAGTCTTTCTTTTCCAATCTCACTTTGATTTCGAGATTGTTTTTATCTAAATTCCTACTTGGGGTAATTTTATTCCATTATCTTAAAAACAATTTATTTAATTATTATATATTTATTATTGGTTTTTATATGAATTATTATCTTGTCACTTCTCTTTGTTTCACAATTCAACCAAAAGGTTGACCATAAGTGAAACTATCCTTGTCTTTACTTTTCGATCGAGAATCTTTCTCTTCTATGTATATATTAATTATATTATTTTATTACTATTATTATATTTACTTAAATGATTACTTAAGGTAGTTTACTTTTAGTTTCTTTATAAAATTTTAAAAGGAGTTTTTTTAGCATTTTTCACATGGAACATTTTTTACATTATTTAAAAAGTGTAAAAATAATCTATTTTATAACATTTTCCTCAGGAATTAATTTTCCCTCCATTATATACATTATTATATTTGAAGATAACTTTCCAATTTTCATGGTTTTAAAAATAAAATTATATTCCCATTATTCAATTAATTTTTCTTATCTCTTAAAGTTATCAAAAATAAAATGTTATTTCTTTTTTTTTCAAAGTAATTTTTTAATTCTATTATAAAAGTGTTTTTCAACTATGTTAACATAATTTATTTTTTTTTTAAAGGTATTGTTTTGGTCAAAGACCAAAACAGAAAATTTATTATAAAGAAGAAAGGGGTTACACAAGTCTAAAGGAAGGCATTTTGTTTACATCCCACATATAAAGAGGAAGAAGCTTAGGGGGAAGATCATCTCTCCAGGTAGTGTCCTTATCAAAACCCATGTTGGCAAGGGCATCGGCAACTCTGTTCGCTTCCCTGTAAGAGTGCGTAGCAATGACGTTGAGGGAGGAGAGAGAGTGCTAACAGTCAGTCCAGCGGGAAGTGAGCTTCCAAGCCAGGTGGATGGTACCCTTCCACATTGCCTGGACGACAGTGGTGGAGTCGCTTTCAATCAATATGTTGTTCCAGTTGTGCATCTTGACAAACGAGATCACGTGAATGATGCTGAGCATCTCAGATTCAAGGGAGGTAGCAATTCCACATGATCTATAGAAGCAACCGAGAACTTGATTCAGATGATTTCTGAAGATGGCTCTACAACTTTCTGGGTTTGGGTTGCCTTTAGAGGTGCCATCTATGTTGATTTTGATCCATCATGTAGGGGGGCTACCAAAAAACTTCAAGCATGAATTTAGGGTGATGAAATTTACCTACAATCACAAGGCATCGTAGGATCACCAAATCTGTGACCGAGTTGTTACATTGATCCTTCTGTATCGAGGCTGCCTCTCAGGTAGCGATAAGAATTATCATTTTTCCTGCATTAATATTGAAAGAACTGTTGAGAAAGGTATAATCATTCCTTCCATACCATATCACATGCAGAAGCTCTGTAATTGCTACCAAAAAGAGGTTCTTGATTTGTTGAGAGTCGTATTTCTCCCGAAATTTTTGAATCTGAGAGGTTAGAGAGATACAAAACAACCAGTTGCATTCAAAGATGTCAAAGATATAATGCCAAAGAGCAGCAGCCATATCACAAGAAAGGAAAAGATGATTAATATCTTCACGATTTTGGTTAAACATATGGAATTTAGAGCAAAGGTTGATTCCAAAGGTTTGTAAATAGGAGTCTATTGGAATCCTAACATGATCAATATGCCAAACAACAGTAAACCTTGAAGGTTTAATCCAATATTTATTGACGTTTCTAAACCAGCTAAAGTTGTTCATATCATTGGTGTACAAATTTTTGTAAAAACTCTTCTAGTAAAGCATCCAATTATGTGAAGGATCCCGGATCAAGAGATCTTTATTAACAGAGAAATGGTAATTATCGACAATAGCTTTAATCTCTTCAGAAAAGGGAGTATTTTTCATGTTCATGATGTTTTTAATGGTGTCACTAGTATGCACAGGGAGTTGTGAGTAATAAATTAATTAAATCAAGGGTGTTCCAGTCCAGTTATCAAGACAAAAATTCAAATTTGAGTTTCTATTGGCCATCCATCTAACATTGGTCACAATGTAGTTGAAGGTACCTTTAATAGATGGCCATATATAGGACGTGAGATAATTATTCATTTTGTTTTGGAGTTTTCCAAGGAAACGAGCCCGAAGGAAGTATGTGGAAGGAGAATTGTTACAAATGAGATTCCACGTGAGTTTCTCCTGGAGGGCCTGGTTAAAGTTAGTGAGGTTTTTAATTCCAATACCTCCTTTTTCAATAGGTTTACAGCACGTGGACCAAGGTATGGTAACAAATTTCCTTTCCAGAGTGTTTCTCGTCCAGAAAAAGTTTTTAATGTCAATGTTGATGTGTTTTAAGAGACTAGCTTTACACTTATAGATCATCATGGAGTAGACCAGTTTAGAAACAATTATGGATTTAAAAAGTCAAATTCTCCCTATCATTGAGAGATTTTTGCCTTTCCAAGAGTAGAGGTGTTGAAGATTTTTATCAAAAATGGTATAGAAATGAATCTCTTTGGGTCTACCCCAAAAAATGGGAACCCCAAGATAATTGAAAGGGAGAAATCCCTCCTGAATGCCAAGCATATTTGTAATGCAACTTTTCGGCCCGGGGAAATAGTTTTTTTTTCAAAGTAAATATATGATTTCAGCCAATTGATATGTTGACCAGAGACATATTCATAGTGAGAGATGATGGTTTTAAGGTTTATTAGGTTTCTTATGTCCCCTTTTAAAAAAAGGATTATGTCATCATCATATAACAAATGGGAGGGGCATTCATGTTTCTAGAATCATGGACAGGCTTAATATTACCATTTCAAATAGCTTGGGAGATGAGTCTACTAAAATAGTATTCAATAGTAGTGAGAAAAGGATAGCCAAGAGGGGGTCTCCTAACCTGACCCCTTTAGAACAATTGAAGTAGCCTCTAGGCATACCATTCAGAATAATATAGATATGATCCAAACTAAAAAGAGTGATAATTCTCTTGATAAAGGTCTCATTGAATCCAAAATTTCTAAGAACTTTAAAGTTAAAGTTCCAGTCAATGGTATCAAAGGCCTTCGTTATATCGAGTTTAATGGCCACATTCCTGCCTCTAGTTTTTCTGTTCAGCATGTTAGTAGATTCAGAGGCTAAACAGATACAATCTTGTATAGATCTGCCTTTAATGAAACCAAATGGATTCCATGAAATAATTTTATTGCTGATATCAGAGATATGGTTGTCAATCAATTTGGTGATAATTTTAAACAGTGAATTGATAAGGTCGATGGGTCTGAAATGATTGATTTCATCTGCATTATCTGATTTAGGAATGAGGACAATGAATTGAGAGTTCAGACCATGAGGAATAATTATTCTAGAGAAAAAAGTTTTAACCATTTGGCAGACATCATCCTGAATGATCTCCCAGTGATGCTGGTAGAACCCATTATTAAAACCATCCAGACCTGGGATATAATTTAATGATTATTATGTTTCACTTGGGATATTCCTTAATTATATCATCCACATTCTTATTATCTATGTATTTTTATAATTTGTGGAGAAATATTTCATCACACTCATTTCCCATAGGTTTATTAAGATATGATGGAATTATGAATGATTTCAAGTTATTGCAGTATACATATGTATAGTTTAATATTATGTGTTGTTTGAGTCTATTATACCCCTCCAATAAATTGGGTAAAATTTTATATCTTATGATATAAGGTTTTGGTATATGGGTGGTTAGACTAAGCCCAAAATGTTGGGGTACATGGTTGGTTATCCCAATCTCAAAGGTTATGGTACACGGTTGGTTATCCCAAGCACAAAATATTGTGGTACATGAGTGGTTAGGTTAAGACCAAAATATTTTTTTACATGGGTGGTAGTATAATTACAAAAGGATGTGGTACATGGTTGGTTAGACCAATCCCAAAAGGTTTTGGTATATGGATGTATAGTCCATTATCATAAGGTTGTGTTGCACAACTTGTTAGCACAAGACTGAAAGGTTTTAGTACATGGGTAGTAGCCAAAGAGCAAAAATTTGGGGTATATATCCGGTTCTCCCAATCCAAAAAAAATTATAGTATATGGTTATTCATCCCAAGACCAAGAAGGTGCATGGGTGGTTACACCAATTATGTTATGTTATGGATGGTGGTTAGCATAATCCATTATATGATGAATGACTTGATGGTTAACATTGATGCATGTGCTATAATCATATTCATGTTATATTCGTATGATATGTATCATGACTATGTCATGTTGACATATTATTGGCATGTGTTTCTATATTCCCAAGTATTCTTTTACTAAAAAAAGCTTATGTAGTGATTTATGGTTTATAATCTATATTTTATTGGGTATAACTCTATTATGTCATGTCCATGCACTTTGACCTAAATGGACCTAAAGCCTTCATTTTTTATTATTTTTGATAATCCCCCTTTTAAGGGTTGAAGAGGAACCCTAACATGGAATTTAGACTTAGTGAAACATTACATGACCATAAGTCCTTAGAGGAAATCATCCCAAATAGAATACGTGGAACTACCCCTACCCATCTTATATCTTGATGTCAGCTCTCCACATTTGCAAGACTGGTCGTCTAGATTTCATGTGCATTTATACATAGGCCTGGTACCGGTGACAATGTCATACCCTCTCATTCTTCAAATTCTGGTTATCTATGCTCTGGTGAATTCTCCTACTCTGAATCCTCATCTGGAGCCTTGTTCCTTTGAAAATTTTCTGGTTGCATCTGTATTTCATGTGGCCCAAAGTCCTTGAGGTGGCCCGAAAGCCTTGATGTTTCCTAAAGGCCTTGAGTTGGCCTGAAATCCTTACCAGCCTAAAGGTATTGGTTTTACTGAAGGCCTTGAATAACTTGAGGACCAAACTAGTAAAACATATGAATAGTTCCAACTACTACTATACCAAACAGTACTGGATACAGTACTACTACAGTAACCTGGAAAGATTGTCTCCCCCAGGATTTGATCTCGGGTCTCTTAGATGAACTGAAGAATACTCACCAACCGGGTTGAGGCTCATGTGCATGTCTATGCACTTTGAATATGTTCTCATACCCACATTATTATCTTATTTCCAATTATGATCTTCGATTGTTATCTATTATATTTTCCTTACAAATCTTCAAATCCCACCCATTTCATATGCTTCTATTACTTATGTTATGAAGAAGAGTATTATTTATGACATGTCTAAAAGGGTATCACATGAGAATAATATTTGTGGAAAATATTAAATATTTAATATAAATTAAGAATATTATGTAGATAATGACCAAATATCCTAAACATTTTGATTTTTTTATTGTGTGAATTTGTGAGAAACAATGTTTAAATTATGTAAATGTTGTAAAATATATGTGTATTATGCTTCGGGTATCTCACTTTATACAAAATTATATATTTAAAGTTTAAATTTATAGCTCTGGAACTCATAGTGTAGGTTTGGAAAATCTCAATTGGTATCATAGTAGGGTTTATTTTTTGGGTATTAGGTTATTAATAATAATAGTATAGAACTTAAAACAACCTTTGTTGAACCAAAAGTGGTTTAGGAAGAACCTAAAATGACATAGGTTGAAATAAAGGTGTCATGGGATAATATATATTAGGATTTATAATTTATATTCTATTGATTGATTAATTTTATTTATAGGATATTATATGAAACACCCCAATATTTTAGAATATCTTTCTCTTAAATAAATTTGATGTGGTTGATAACTTATTTCATATGCAACACCAAACCAAAACAAACCGCAGTAGAGCCATTGTAATATATCCATTGAATTGGAATGTACAAACAAAGGTAAACACAATAATAAATATGTATAAAAATAAAAAAAAGTTCATTCTTAATACTAATTCATTTATATAATTAAATTGGTGTGTCTAAATAACTAGTAAGATCATTATATGCTTGAAAGTGTATATTATTAAAAACATATTTTTATATTATTTCAATATTATTTTATGAAACTAAATATATTATGGTAAAATGGATATTTTAATAAAATATTTTCTAATATGAATAATATATTAACACAAATTATATTAGAAAATGGGAATAAAAAATATTTAATGTATAAAAGTCTTTTTTCTATAAAAAATAATTTTTTCTATATATTTTATGTTTTAATTAAAATATAAATTTTTTAAATTTTCAAATTGAATTAGATTAAATGGATTATAATTTTTGAATCAAAACATCTAAATTTTGTTAAAGGACTCATCTTATATTTTTAATAAAAAAATAATTATCGCAGTAAATTTTTATTCGACGTTAATAATGGTAAAAATGGGTAACTTAAGTAGATTAAATTTTATTTAGTATACATGACACTAAGACATAATAAAAGACCTTTATTATGTTTAAAATTCATAACTACATTTATCACCAACTTTTACTCACCTAACTCACCTAACCTTCATTTCAATCCATTCTTACCCCTTACCTAACATTCATTTCGAAGTCAAATTTTGTCTTTCCTAGCTATAAAAGGAGCTCACCACAACCCTCTTCAAGTCAATAAATCCTAAACATTTCTCTTTAAAATATATAAATTTTACCTCCAATAGAGTCTTATTTTATTTTTCACATCCTCATATTCTATTAATAATCCCTAAGTCCTCTATTTCCAAAGGATCATTCATCATAGTATTCAAACTGTCAATATGAATATTACCCACTATCTAACTTGTTTTTCTATATATTTCTCATCCAAACTCATCCAAAACTATTATAACCACATGAATATAATTAAATAATTAACTTTATTATACTTAAAATTTATTATATTAATGTTATAACCATCATATATTCCAATTTTATCCGTTAGAAAAAATTGAAAACATCATATATGCATAAGTGTAGACTACCACCTCCATGTGAGACGCGCTCAATTTTTTATAACAGTAATACATTTTTCATTAAAATGGTGTATTTAATATGTAAATATTATATTTATAACATTATTAATATTTTGAAAAAATAAATCAACTAATACCTTTTTTCTATTCGATGGTAAACGAAAACATCATCCATGCGTACATGCGGAATATTGCCTCCATGAAACTATGTGTTCTATTTTCCATCACCGAATTACATGGATGGTTATAAAATATATTTTATGAATATATATAACATTAAGTATCAAAATATTTCATGAATATGATTCCTAAATTATGACATAAAAATTAAGGATCATTATAAAGTAGTCTGTTAATATCGATAAATTACTCAAAACAAGTGCATCATGTTTCTTGTTCTTGTGAACCATGAACATAGTTTCCATAAAGTAAAAATGGGGATAAAAAAATAATTAAAAATTTATTTAAATATATTTTATCATCTATTAATGATTAAATTGAAATCAAATACTGGATTTCACCATCTTTCTTACAAAACATATGCGAAACAATCGAAAAATACTAACATCTAATAATGAAAATAATGATAAATAATTAATGGATATATGATAAATGACTATAAACAAGGAGTATAAAAGGTTTTATATATTAATAATGTTATAAAATATGTTATTAAAATGGTTTTTTTATTATTCATAAGGCTATATATCTTTCATGAAATTATGTCTAAAATGTAAGGGTTATTATTGTCTCGACTTTCTTACTTTGAGACGTATGTTATATTCACTAATTTCAACATTTGTGTTGTGTATATAATTTTTTATAGATTAATTTTATCATTTACTTCATGTAATTAAAGGGTTTTACAAACCTATCTTATGTTCTCTCTTTCAAGAGGTATTTGATTCAATGGTTAAAAAAGACATATGGTCTTTGGCACTAATTTCATTTTCAAATCGAGATTTCATTTGAATGATAATCCATATATTAATTTTTAAGTTATTTATCCCTAAAACCCCAATTATTTATTCAAATTTTATTATTATTTACTTTCTATATGTCCTATATAAATTTCTCATCTGATAGTAAATAATTTACCTGATGTGATGCTCGTAAGTTAAATTGACCCTACCACTACCTTTAGATCGAGAGTCTTCCTCCTCTATGTCAACAATAAATTTATAGATATCCTCAACCATGATTCAATAATAGATTTAGGTCATTTTATAATATATTTAATTTCTTTAAAAAATTATTTAACGAATATTTTAACTTTTTACACACACTTCATTTGATAAAATCATCCATTTTTTTATTTTTTCTGGGTGAACGCATTTTCCCACTATTATGAGAATTATTTTTTAAGAAGAATCATTTTCATGTTTTAAAATGATTTTCTAAAAAAAATTAAAGGTTTTTAAAAGAAAATGTGTCTTCCTTATTATTTTACAAAGTGATTTATTCAAATCTTAAAATGTAATTTTTGATCTACATCAATATCCTTTAGTGTTACTTATGTTAAACTTGGTATATTTTCTTTTTCTAATATACACCTTCTTTATATGGATGGTTTATGAAAATTTCTATGAATATTTTATTGAAACAAATCTATTTTTAATAAGATAAATAAGTGATGTTAAATTATTAATGTTTTTTATGATCTTTTGGTAAACATATTTATGGTTTTCAATATTTGATGTACAGGCCTATAATTATATATCCCTATAAAGAATTAGGTAAATATTGATATCTCATGATATAATGTGAAAAGGGAATGGTGATTGAACACAATCCACTAGGGGACACTATCCACCATATTTATAGGAATGGGGTGTGAAGCCAAACCATGATGAGACTCTGTCTATTATCATGGTCTTGTAAATTATCCTTGACTAAGGAAATGGATTTATATGCTTATGTGTGTACCAAAAACTTATGTCTTATAGTTATGATATGAACTCATAGATCATAATTAATTATTGGAGATTCAAAAATCTTATGACTCAGATCTTTTTTATGAAAAATATTTATTCTATAACTCATTATATATAATCTATAACTTTTTGTGTGTAATTTTTTTAAATTATAATCATGTTCTCATATCCCTATGCTTTTATTATGATCACTTACAATAATAAATGATTATTTCTTATGTTTACCCTTATTTATCATATGACCTCACCTGTTTCCTATGTTTCTTTTCTCCAAGTTATAAAAAATATTTTAAGAATGATAAGTCTATAAGGATACCAAGTGAGAAGAAAGTTTTTGGGAAATATTTAATATTTTTCTTAAATATATTAATTATGTTTCCAGTCTCCAAATACACTAAAACATCACGGTTCTATGGAAAATATTATAGTGATATGTATTTAATATTAATCTAAAGTGATGTAATATTTATAGAAGTGGTGCTCAGGTCACCTCATTCGGTATAAGAGTAGGGTTTAGTTATGTTTGGGGATTGGGATTAATAAAACCTTAGTGAGATCACTAGGGATAAGTATAAGTATAATAAGTATCCTAAAAGTTTGTAAAATAGAGATTTTGGGGTTTTCCTGGAAATAACATCTCTGCCTATATGCTACAAGTGGATGAAGGCTCTAGCACAAACATACTTAGGGGTAGTATCCTTGAAATGAAAATATTAGGTATTAACTCAATTATAGATCGGTTCATGAAAAAGAGGCATAACTGCACACTGGATTTGACAATCTCAGGAGATATTCTTTGGTTAATTAACATTCTCTTTATAAATCATTTTTAGGTATTTGAATATATTATATATTGAAACCTAGAAATTATTGAGATGATAAAAAGTTGTTTTAATTTAAGGAATCTTATGTAATAATTTCATTATCATATGATTTATCACTCTAATTTATTCTTGATACTCACACTAACCATTTTGGTGCGATAAAATTATGAGAACCTGAATCAAATAAGGAAAGGTATACTTATTATGGATTTATGAACTATAAATTCCTTATTAGTATGTAGTCTTACCCACTCTATTATATCTAAATAATTTTATAAGGGAGTCACATCACCACCTCAATGATTATATATTTAACTATTACTAAAAACTTCTATTGGTATGATTATTTCATCTCAAGTATATAACTCCTCTCTGATTGATTTTTTTTTTAAATGTGCTTCCCAAAAATATTATCATTATCCCTCTAGTTTGATTTGATGTGATTTTTTAGCTAGGATTGGATCTCTTTATATATATCCCATATCAATTTCTTAGGATTAGAATATATATTTAATATATTGAATCAACCTATGTTTTATTATCAATGTGATGATGAATATAAAATTCCAATGGAAATTAATTCCATTATATGGGTATTACTACCTATCATGAGGGTTATTTATCTCAAATGGTTGTCAAGAAACTCAAAATTGAATATATGCCTATTTTTTGGGAATATTTTGAAGTATTTAATATATGTTTTCCTAGTCTTCCTCCCAACTTTTGAGGTTAAGTTTTCAATAGAACTCATACCGGGTGCTATGACTATTTCAAAGAATCTATATAGGAAGGCCCCAATTTAGTTTCAAGGATTGAAGAAGAAACTAAAGAAGAATCTAGAAGAGAGATTCATAGACCCTAGTGTATCAAAATGGGGTAAACCTATTCATTTTTTAAGAACAATGATGGGTCAATGAATATGTGCATTGATTATTGATAAATTAACAAGACCACTATTAAGAACAATTATCCTCTACCCCATATTGATAACTTTTTTGATCAACTACATGGATATAAATACTTTTAAAAGATTGAACTTTGATATAGATATCATCAATTAATCCTTAAAATGGTGTATATTCCCAAGAAAACATTTCATATGAGGTGTGGAAACTATGAATTTATAGTGATTCCATTTGGACTTATCAATTCTCTCTCTATCTTCATGGGTATATTGAATAGAGTCTTAATAGATTACCATGATCAATTTGTGATAGTCTTTATAGATGATGTTCTCATATAATTAAATGGTAAGGAAGAGTATGAATATCATTTGAAGACTATGTTAAACACCTTGTGGTAGGATAAATGGTATATAAAAGTTATAAAATATGAATTCTAGCTGTAGAAATCTCATTATTAGGTCATGTAATCACCAGTGAGGGTATATTGGTGGATCCTTAAAAGGATTTTATTGAACAATTTCCTAGACCAACCATGGTGACCAAGATCTATATTTTTCTTTAATTTGTTGGATACAACTGAATCTTTTTAAGATATTTATCACAAATATCAAATACACTAACCAAGTTGACATATAAGGGAGCCAAATTCCCTTAGATAGTTGAATATAAAGAAAAATTCAAGGAACAGAAGAGATGTTTGGTCAGTTTACTTTTGCTAACAGTAACATGTATTAGAGAAGGGTTTTTGATAGATATTGATACATTGAATAAGGTATTGGGATGTTTTCTCAGGTAGAGTGACATGGTATTAGTGTATGTATCACTCTAATTATAGATGCATGAGTAAATTAGTCAACTCAATATTTGGAGCTTACAAAGGTAATTTTTACATTAAATATATGGATAAATAATCTCAATGGTGAAAGGTGTGATATATATATCATAAAATATTGAAGTATATATTCATATAGAAAGAGCTAAATATGAACCAAAGGAGATGGTTTAAGTTGATTAATTATTATAACTGCTCAATATATTACCACTCTAGGAAGGATAACAAGGTGGATAATGCTTTTATTTGGATGCATCATGCTATATTTTCCATGATGTGGATTAAAAAACTAATATTTATATATTCTTAGAGGATGTACCCTGAAATCATGAGGTAAGGGTATAAATCCTAACTTTCTTAAATAAATTTTTGATCATCCATCCATGTGAAGATTAAAGAGGCATAAAAGGAAGATATATAGATACAAAATAAGGTAAGGATTGTTCTAGAGTTCAATTGTGACCATGATGGAATGACAATATTCAGGACCCCAATACCTATCCCCATTATACCAGAATTAAATTTGTTATTAGATAAATCACGTAAATCATAATTATATATTTTTACTAGAATCAAAAATATATATAGATATGAAAAAGATCATTTATGGTGGGAAAAATTAAGAGGGATATTATGGAGTGTGTATATCAATGCCAAGAGTGTTAGAAAATTAAGGAAAAATATAAAAAATTTAAAGATATGAAGAAACCATTTCTTATACCTATATGGAAATGAGAAAAACATCACCATGGATTTCAACATAAGTCTCCAAAATATATCTAAATGCAATAACACCATTTGGTTTGTAATTAATTTCCTTATTAAGTCAGTGCATTTTATTCTATAAAATTAGATTTCTCATTTGACCAACTTTCTAGCATAAGCATTAAGGAAGTGGTAAGAATTCAAGGGGTACCACTCTCAATTATATCTAATTGAGATGTGAGGTTTACATTGAAATTATGGAGAATTGTTCAACAAGAATTGAATATTTATTTTAAATTTATAACTACATATCATCCTAATATTAATATCTAGTCTAAGAGATAAATTCAAATCCTAGAATATATACCGATATCTTGATCTATATATTTAAAAGCTGGTTGGGATCAATACCTTCCTTTAGTTGAATTTTATTACAAAAATAGCTTTCACTCAATAATTTATATGGATCCTTATGAATACCACTATAGAAAGAAGTTTCAAACTCCATTACACAAGAATAAAGTTAGATAACATAATCTATTTAGACCTGATATAACTAGGGATGTGAGGAAGAAATTTAGAGTCATTCAGAAGCACATCATAACAACTCAGAATCAATAAAAGGGTTATATGGATATTCATCAAAGATATTTAGAGTTTGAAGTTAGTGAAAATATATTTATATTAATATTTTCTAGTAATACATTTATGAGACTTATAAATAAGGGGAAGTTAATCCCTCAATATATCATTACCTTTAAGATTCATGATCATATCATGATGGTACCTTATCACATGTCACTTACATGGAACCTTTCCCAAGTTCATAATGTGTTTTGTTCATCAATATTGATGAAGTATATATTTGATCCTTCACATGTACTAAAATCAGATAATGTACCATTGTAGAATGACCTATATTATCATGAACAACTGATGGGGATTCTAGATTAAAGAGATAAATTGTTTCAAAATAAGACCACTCACCTAGTTATGGTTTTGTGGTGAAACCATAAATTTGAGTAAGTTATGTGGGAACTAGAATATGTAAAGAGGAATAATTATACTAAAATAGTTCCCTTATAATATTTTAATTTTGAGGTTTAAATTTTTATAAGAGGGTAAAATGTAACACCTTGAGATTTTAGAAAATATTTCTCTTAAATAAATTTGATGTGTTCCAAAACCTATTTTACACACAACATAGAACCAAAAAATCATGATACATCTATTATAATCTATCCATTTAATTGAAGGGTATAAATAAAGGTAATAGAATTTTGAAATATATATATAAATATAAATAAAGGCCATTTTTAAAACTAATTCATTGATAAAATTCAATTAGTGTATCCAGATAACTAATGAGATTGTTATACGCTTAAAAAAATTATTTAAAAAATATTTTTAAGTGTTATACATAATATTTTAGGAAACTAAATATATAATTTAAAAATGGTTATTTTAATAAAATATAATTATAAAATCAATATTAACACTCATTTGGTTAGTAAATAAGAATAAAAACAATTTAATCTATAAAAAACAATTTTTCTACAAAAATAGTTATTTCAACATATTTTATGTTTTAATTTAAAAGTTAATTTTCTTATATTTAGAAATAAAATTTGATTAAATTGAGTCAAAATTTTGAAAAATCATGTCAAAATTTGGTGATAGATGTCATATTTTTAGTAAACAAATTGTAACCATGGTCGATTTTTAATCAAAGTTAACAAGGGTAAAATGGGTAACATAAGTGGGTCAATTTTTGTTAATTTTAAATGAAACTTAGACCTTCTATGAGACTTTTGTTTGGTTTTAAATTCATATATACATTTCTTAACAATTTTTTCTCACCTAACTTATCTAAACTTTATTCCATTCCATTCCTACCCTTACCTAACATTCATTTTCAAGTTGAAGTCCCTTTATATCACCTATAAAAGGAGATCACCTTCACCCTCTTAAAACCACTCTATACTTAGAATTTCTCTTAAAAATTTCCCATTTTACCTCCCCTAGAGTCCTATTATATGTTTATCAGGTCCTTATTCCATGAATAATCCTTATGTCCTCCATTTTTGAAAGATCTTTCATGAGATTATTCAAACTCTCAATGTGAGTATTACCCACTCTCCAAATTTCCTTTCTATATCTTTCTCATCCACCCTCCTCCAAAACTATTCTAACCATATGAATATAATGAAGTATGTACTAATAGTATAATACAATTTTATTATATTAATGTTATAACCATTATGCATTCACCATTCATCCATTACAAAAAAAATGAAAATATCATCCATGCATATGTGTGGACTACTTCCTCCATGACTGATGTGTTTGTTTCCATGATATCCCTAAATGAATGGTTAAAAGGGTATATTTATTAATAAATATTATATTTATAATATTATTAATGTTCTACGAAGATAATTCAATTTCTACCTTCCTTATTTTCTATGGGAAATGAAAATATCATCCAAATATACGTGCAGACTGCCATGGGGATCCATAAATCATTGAAATGAAATGATTTAAATATATTTTATTATCTAGGAAATATTAACTTGGTATAAAATTATAGGTTTAGATAAATAGGCTCAAGAAAAACATGAATTAAATAATACATTAATTGCCATGACCCATCCCCCGAGGCCCATGTCGTGACTCCCCCAAGCCCCTTCCTAAAGGCCAGGGGTTGGGGACTAGTTCCTAAGGTGCAAACCTACAAGTGGGAGGAATTTTCCGGACTACCTATACACACAAACACACAACCATGTCCCAAGAAAACTGGGGAAGAGAACATGATTTCTACCAAACAACCACTAAGTGTAAAAGTGAAACGAAAAGTAAATGGGCTAGAATATAAACCCATCAAAAGACAACTGCAACAAGAGTAAGTATGAGATCGATAGAAAGTTGTCTGCTGAAAACCACACTTGATGGGTAATTATAGAGTAGCTATCGGAAGTCGTAGAAGCACGTCCTACATGCCTGATCTCACTGGGCACCACCTGGTCTGGGGCCACCAAGTCCTCCACCAAGTCGTTGGTCATATGCACTAGACACAACATGTGCGGGCGAAGCCCGTGTGTGGGTGAGTAACTAAATACTCAGTAGGGACCCCAAACCAACAAGGAAATACCACAAAGAAATCCACAAGAAAACCATAAAGCATGATCACATAGCAATATAGCTCACACTAGGTATAACCTAGAGTAGAAAATTAAGACCATCAGTCGTATCATTCAACAACTTGGGATACTAGGGTACCCCTCCCTGATGAGTATTGTGGGGATACTAGGTTACATAGAGTTGCTCGCCACCGCGGGCCTACTGGGTCACACATAGATACTTCCCACTATCCTTGGGATGTTGTGGTACTCATCCCTGATGAGTAATGTGGGTATGTTGGGTCACACAGAGCCGCTCCCCACAATGGGCATGTCGGGTCACACAGAGTCGCTTCCCAATTTGTCCATCATACTAAGGTACTCCTTCCTGAGAAGTACTGTGGGTTTTTAGGGTCACATAGAGTCTCTCCCCATCATGGTCCTTCCGGGTCACATAGAGCCACTTCCCATTGGGCCATCATAACCGATCCACAAAGGGTCGCTCGTTAGCAGTCTTCAGGTCTCAGTCAGCCGTAGGGTTCCCGCATGTAGTGTTCTTGATTTTGAGAGAAAATGCTCCTCAATCCATTCATCACATTTCAAAATCCATTAAAACCTCCTTATATTATTTTAAAATATCTGCCTCATTGTGAGGGTTTTAATATTTCAAATGGATCATCAATTGGACATCTGGATTGAAAGATATTGGCGGTTTAGTAAATAGGGGTCGGTTGTATCTGGGCCCGGTCTAACCTAGTTGGACCAACCTGACCAACCCATGTTTTGGGTCCTGCATGACCCACCCCGGATTGGGTCTGGTCCAACCCGGTCCAGACTGGACAATGTTCCAGGACAATTGGGCCTTGCTGGATCCGGACCGGTTCGGCCATGGGCCCAGCGACCCAGATTTATCTGGCCCGGCCTGCACTGGCGGGCGGGTTTTCTTTCCCCGCCGAGGATGCCCGGCTACCTGACTTTATTCTGTCGGACCATACAACAATGGTGGGTCAGTTTACTTCTGCCCAAGCTATTTGGTGGCCCGGTTTGCGCACCCCGGCCCGGCCCACAAGGTGGTCCGGTTACACAACACATGGCCAGAAGGAGCTGGCCTCTCCACCTGGTCTCGCACGCGGTCACTAGACCACATGCTTGCGGGGAGATGTGGCTCACACGGTGTGGCCCATGCAGTGTAGACCGCATCCCATCCCTTCCAGCCACCAGACCATAGACGGAAGCTCCTGCTACACTGTCGCGGCCCGAGCTGGTCGTGGTGCCTCCCCTGGAACGCAGTCATGGTGCGCCACCACCTGCCTGTGGCCGGCACTGGTGTTGCCTTCCGCGGACCACCAAGTCTGTTCTGGTGGTCCGTTCCTCGCATCGTCTATGCCTTCAGCCTCCATGGGATTCCACCTTTCATGTTAATGGCCTGAAACCTCTTTGCCGCTATTTCAAAGGTGTGGCCTAGAAAAACGCACAAGATGGAGGGGCTCGGGCCTTGTTCATGTCGGTCGGCACCCTCCGCGTTAGAGTTTCAAAGCAGGAATCAATAGGGTCGAAGGTTTTGGGATTCCAAAAAATTAATTTACCCCACAATTCAAAACCATAAGTTCAAACATCCCTCCTGTAAGAACATACAATCCATGGATCAACCTGTTTGTGGGTTGATCCACGTTCATTGTTTAGAATGAAGAAAGGGATATTTTAACTCAAAAACAATAAACCCCTACCTGATTAACTCATTCATTAGTGACGATCCGTTCAAAGGGTGTAAGATGAATTCATCCTCCATTCGTTGCTCCACGATCCATAGTTTGGAGTTCATTAGCATTAGTCGTCGTCACCCACTTGAGCTTCATAGCAGAACTAGGATTTTGCCAACAATCCTGCATTGTTTTCTAGACCATTAAAGGTTGAAATGAAAAATAGTGTTTCAGTTACATTCTGTTATAAAGTAATTATGTTGCTTCATTTATGATACAGCATTCTCAACTTCATTCTCTTATACATCTTTTCTCTACAATGGTTTGAAAATTCAGAAAAATAAAATAAAACAAATTTATTTTATTTTTAACTTTTTCTTTAAAAAGTTTGAAAAATAACTTTTTCCCTCAACCCATGTAGGTCGAGGTTAGGTCCTTTCTGGTAAAATACTGTTGTTAGAGCATGTGGTATTGAAATAATTTGATATAATTTAAAAAAAAGACAAGAAATTTTTAGGACATTACATTAATCTCATGGATTAAATAATACATCTCACAAATAGTCATATAACCAAAGGATGTAAAGGTTTGGTGTCTTGGAGATCAACTACATAAACATCTTATTTTATAACACTTACAAACATTTCTATATAATTTTTATACTCTAGAACCTTTTCAAGATACCTCTCATGAAAAAATCATCTTCATCACCTAGGGATTTTAAACATAAGAAAGGGGTGATATTAGATGCTAAGTAGGGAGAAAATATATCATAACAAGAAGTAAAACTTGAGTAAGATAAAAATATCACAAGAACTAATCAAAATACCATAAATGATAATAATAAAACAATATAGAGTAACATAATATCTTAAAAATATCATTAAGGAATTGTAAAAGGTTTTACTTGGCTCAAAACAAATATCAATAGTCATATAGCATGTGACCATGACATAAAAATGTCGAATACATTAAAAACAAGTCATAATAATGAAAACATGGAAGTTAATGGAAATGAAATTCATCATCAAAATTTATCATAACTTGATAAAAAAACTTATAAATATGGAATAACTATAAGTATATGAAAACTTATGTGATAAAAACCATTATGATCACGCCTTTGTGAACGAACTCATTTTTTCCACGCCTGAATGTGAGAAAACCCATCATACGCGTGCCTATGTGAAAAATAATAATTATGTTCACACACTCATAAGATATAATATTAAACCAATGAATTAGAGGGCAATATTGGACTCCACCCATCATCATTCATACATATGTTTTCCACTTAAAATAAATCAAAAACATATCTTAATGAACCCATGAAAAGAGAATGGGTTTTCACACAACATGAACTTAAGAAATCATGGATTTAAAAATCTCATTTTCCAAAAGTAATCATAATATAATAACATATAGAGTATGATAAAAACATCACTTCATAAGAGATAAAACTTTGAGTAAAAATATAATTGAAAATTCACAAAGTTTTTACAAAACCTTTTAAACATTGTTATAAAAGATAAAGTGTAAATTTCTTTCAAAAAACCGCATTTTCATAAGTAAAAGAGAATACTATTTGAAAATAATTTTATAATATTACCAAAAATAACCTTGAAAATATATAAAGGTTATCTAAAAAATATATACTAGAAGATGAAACATTTAATTTTATTATTTTTTTAAAGGATAGAAACCCCTTTTTCTTTAACATTTTGAAATTCCTTTGTCTGAAAACCCACACTATTAAAAAGAGTATAGAATTTTCTTTTTGAAAATGGGTGAATATAATTATGAGTATCATATAAAATAATCCATATACTATTTCCCAAAAATATTGGATAATATTGGTGGGAAGAAAAAACATGGATATGGAATAAAATCCATTAAAAGAAATGATAAATATTCTTAATAAAAAGGAATTTTAACAAAAAAATAATCTTAAAGGAAGAAAAATTTTATGTGGAACATGATTTTTCATATAAAATAAGGTTTAAGTATAACATAACATCATAATAGGTTATAATATATCATTATTTAAAGATAATAGTCAAAGAAGAGTGATTATGACCCATGGAAAAGATTTGAATTATGAAAACCCCTTACAACCTTTGTAAATTTTGAATCAAAACACCATGAGAGGTATAAATTTAAATATAAAATTGAATATCATAAAATATAATAGGATAATGATAAAAATTACAATATAAAATTATTTACACCATTGAAAATTAAACATGGTGTATAGCTTAAACATGTCTCAAGGGATTTAAATTTGAGACAAAGAAGCTCTTATAGTGTTGGTATCATAAGAATCAAATGGATAAGAAAGGGATACCATGAAATGTTACTTAAAATATAATTTTAAAGATGATATTTATTATAAATTAAAGTAATAGGATGGTGATTACACTATATAAAATAAAATATGTTGTGTGACATCAAATAAATCTCAAGGAATTGAAAACGCAAACAAATAACCCTTACAATTTGAGAAGTGAATGTATTGAAAGAACATATAGGATAGATTGTGAAATAAAAATTTATGTCACATGAAAAAATATGGTTTATTATCAATTAATTAATTTGGGTGTTATCTATATCATATAAAATATAAATAGGTTCAAAACATGAAATCATGCCTCAACAAAAGGGAACTTGAGATAACAAACCCTTACCTTGTTTCCTTTCCTAGTTGATCACACTCTAACTTCATTCTAAAAAAAACATAACTAAATTAATTTATTATTATATAACAATAATCATAATTATTACCCTTTTACAATACTTCTTAAAAAATATCATTAATACATTAATTAGTAATAATGTATTATGACCATCGGGTGTTAACAACTTTAATTATTTTGTGCATGTTTAAATCATTTGATATAATTACCCATCATTTGATAAAATGTTAATTATTGATATATAATTTAGTATTATTTAATATATAAATTATATTTATTTAAAATTTTCTTTTTTATTCCATAGGTTTTTAGGTTATGTTATACAAAAACATAATTGATAACAGCTTATTTCAGTAATTTCGATGATCGAAGAAGATTTATTGATAATAAATTATAAACCTTATATAACTTTTCCAAAACCATAAAATAATCATTATTTTATTATTAATGTACAATAATATCATTATTAAGCTTCCCATAGTCATCCATGATCATATTTTAAATCATCAAACATGTTGGTGGTTAAACCGTCCAAAACATGAATACACTTTATCTTGATGGGTGAGTATGGTCAAGTAGGTGTTTTGTTTGACATAATATCATTTTTATACAAGTATAATGGTTTTATTTTGATTTATTTATCATGTTGAACCATATCTGAATATTTTTATATAAATAATGAAAAACTAGAATAAAAAATGATTCCTTGTGGAGGTGGTAGTCCGTGCACACGCACGATTCATGTTCCTTTGTTTTTCTAAGTGGGTAGATTTGAATAACTAAGGGTTGTACCATTATTATTAAAAACATATATCTATATTAATGATACTTGATTCATCATATTATTATGGTTATACGATATTTTTAAAAGTAATATTTAGAAGAAAACTTATGAAGGAGATAATACTTATGTTGGAGACTTGATCTTTCCTTGGAAGTCTCCTTGAAATTGAAGGGATTGGGATAACTATGAGTGACCAAGGAATTATGTTAGTGGGGGAGGGTTCTAGGTATATTAAAAATGGAATTTTTTAAATGATTAATTATAAATTTAATTCAATATTTTAATGTTATAAGTTGTATGTTTTTATAATTTAAGGTAAGGGAACTTTTGGAAACACATTTAAATTTTTGAATAATTCCATGTACTTTTCAACGTACCAAGGATATAAATGGACAAAATTGTTGGGAAAATATGCATCGGTAAATAAAAATCTCATCCACTGAATTAGAGTCAGGTTTTTAAAATTTTTTAGGACTTTTACACTAGGTTAAACTCAATAACTATGAAAAGTTATTTTTAAAATAGAAACACTGAAATTTGTAAAATAGTTTTTTTTGAAAAATATTGTTATTAAGATTTTAAATTTACATATATGATAAATTTACCATGATTACTGATTTTAAATATATAAATTGATTTATTATTAATTGATTAAAATGTGTGATTATTTAAAGGAAATAAAAACCTAAACCTCACCTTGAAAATACTTAATTTAAAGAGAACACAAAAAATAGTTTTGATAATAAAGTAATATTTTACATTAATTCTAAATTGTTTAGTATAGATTTTTTATGTAAAAAAATTATTTAAAAATGCATAAAATTATTAGTTAATTTCATAATTTATTAATTTAATTTTTTTATAAAACTTATAGGTTATTATTACATAGTGATCAAATCATAGAAATTATAAATTTTGTAAATCCTACATTTTTTAAATAAAATATTACCTTTTATAAAATGATAAAAAAAATTAATTACAAGTAAATTTTGATATGATGAATTAAAAATGAGTTATATTTTATATAATTAAAATTTTATATTTTATATTTCAATACAAAAATGTAAAATATAAATAAAACTACTTTTATTGAAAATACCCTTTTTCAACCTTAACTCAAATCAACTATTTATCTTATAGTGGTAATTATTTTTAATTGACTAACATATTATGTTTGTCACTAATTTTAGTCTAATAAGTTGTGACTCTTTTACATTGTGTGGATTGTGAAATACAATTTATCAGACATTGTGTTATTTTTTTAAAAGATCTAAAATCTTGAGTTGTTACATTTGATGTCTCTATTACAAAACATATGTGAAATAAAAAATACCAACATCTGAAAATGAAAATAAGTGATAACTAACTAATGAAGGTATGATAAATGAAAATAAACAAATTTTATAAAATTTTATAGATATGAATAATATTTTAAAATATGTTATTAAAATGGATACATTTATTATATATGAGGTTAAAAAGCTTTCATGGAAGTCTAGAGAAAATGTGGGGGTTATTCTCATATCAACTTTATTCCATTTAGACATATGTAATATTCAGAACATGTTTCTTATATGTGGTGTATATACTATACTATGGATACCTTTTATAATTTATTTTATTAAATTCAATAGATTTAAAAATCCATCTTAATTTTTATATTTCAAAATGGTTTTGACTCGAAGGTTACAAAAGGATTAAGGGTTTTGTCCCTAATATCAGTTTCAAATCAATATTGATTTTGAATGATAATCCATTTGAGAAATTTTTTTTCTCTTTCCCACTAAAATACCCACTATTTTATTCTCCTTTAGTTATTATTGAGTTTTTACATATCCTATCTCACTTTCTCATCCCTTGGTAAATAACTTACTTGATGTGGCACTTATAAGTGAAACTGGCCCTACCTCTTCTTTTCATCCAGATTTTTCCTCCTCTATGTTCACATTTATTTTATGGATGTCATTATATATGATTCAATAACTAATTAAATTCATTTTCTAATATTTTTAATATATTTAAAAAAATAGAAATAAAGTTTCAACCTTTTCCACACATGCCCTTTGACAAAATCATCCATTTTTGTTATTTTCTGTGAGAACACATTCTTTCGCTATTATGAGAATTATTCTCTAAGAATCTGATTTTTTATATTTTAAAATGTTTTTTTGAAAAAAAAAATTAATTATTAAAGGTTTTTAAAAGAAATGGAATATTTTTTATAATTTTACAAAGTGGTTTATTAAAATATTAAAAAAAATCATCTACGCCAAAATTATATAACATTCCTTATATTACACTTAGGATGTGTAATTTTTATTCCATACAAATTATTTATCTTGATGGTTTATGAATTTTTCTATGAATTTTTCTCATCTATTTTCCATGGATTAAATAAGTGGTGTTAAAGTATGAATGTTTTTTATGATTTTTTCAAAAACATAGGTTTGGTTTTCATTATGTGATGGGTGGGCCCAGAATTATATAGGCCTTAAATTAATTTTATAAAGATTTATACCTCATGGGATAATATTCAAATGGAAGTTGGAGTGAACATAATCCATTATGGTACCCTTTCCTCCATGTTTATAGGAATAGGGAGTAAACCCATTCCACTATGGGACTTTGTCCTCTACAATGGTCTTTGTTGTTATCATTGAATAAGGAAATTTTTTCTATTCTTATTTTTACAACACAAACATATGTATTATTATTATGATATAATCTCACGGATTTTTATTTATTATTGATGATTCCACACTCTTATTACACATGTATTTTTTTATGACAAATATTTATGCCATGACTCGTGATTTATGATCTATGAATTGTTGGGTATGATTTTCATAAGTTGTAATCATGTTATCATACCCCTATACATTTTTTATGATCACTTATGATCATCAATGGATATATATTATGTTTACCATCATTAATCATCTAATCGCACACCTTTCTTATGTTTCCTTTCTCCAAGTTATAAATAAAGGTTTTAAGTATGATAAGTTTATAAGGGTACCATGTGAGAAGAAATTATATGATAAATTATGAAGATTATTCTTAAATAATTTGATTATGTATCTTTAATGTGCCTTGTTTTCTAACCGTGATAATTTTTCAAAGAAATTTAAAATTTTTGTTTGGTGTATAAACAAAAATTTAAACCAATCATAAAAGTGTAAATATAAGATTTAGAACACTTAAAATTATTGTTTTTAGATGGGTTTTAAGGATCAAGTGGTGTCTCATGTGTTTTCATGAGTTTTGGGAGAATCATACTCTGAAAACTTGGTTTTGGTAGAGATAGACAAGGTCACAAAGTTGGTGCACAGTTCGGGATAACCATACAGCACAACCATGGAGCTTGTTTTTTATAGGGACATGGTTTGTTTATACTATAAAACCCTCCAAGTAAACTATACAACCTAATATAGGGGAGATGAGGGTGTCACATAGTTTGGTATAACTATTCAAGAGGAGGTGCATAGCCGTGTGAGGTCATCTATAGAAAACCACAATGGGGAGTACATGGGTTGCACACGGTTTAGAAAATCATGTGCCTAGCCCACACCCATAGTGCTACTAAGGCAGTGGAACCTTGTTTCATGATTAGCCAGACCATGTGTACAAATTGTAAAGATCATTAATAGTCTATAAATTTCTATTTTTCCCCTCCATACTATTTCTTTCCTTCTCCCCACTTTCTCCTCCCATCCACATACAGTATCCCCTCTCATGGGAGCCCTCTTCCTCTCCTATTGGCTTGGAGAGATCTCCTCCATTATAGATCCAAATAAAATATCGATGAGTGATTTGGTGGTATATTATTAATATATCCACACATATTACTTCTTATTTAATTTTCCCCCACCATATGAAATATTAAATCTATGTGAGCTAATTCACCCTATTTTCAAGGCATTTGTCTATTTCTTTATTTTCTCCCAAACTGGATCGAATCAAAGATTGGTTTTGGATGAGTGAAGTATACCTGGTATAAAGTAGGTTTTATATAAAAAAAATTTAAGTATCATTCTTTATAACTTAAACCATTGTTTCCCATCTGTTTCCCTTTAAATATGAAAATTAATATACATATGAAAATGCATAAATTTAGATAGTTGTAGTGATTTAATTAAAACCATTAGGGGTTACCCACCTCAATTTGAACCAACCCCTTCTTGGGTGTATCACTTATGTGTCATGACATTTTCTTTTCTTGGGCAATTTAATCACCCTTTTGGGGTATTTTTTTATATTCTCATTTTATAATAAACTTCATAGTATTTAACCACCATTAATATGTGTGGGGTTTTATCCCTCGTGTAATTGATGATCAATCTAGATTAATTGAATTTTAATGATGATTTTATTATTTAAATTAATAATTTTAAGGATTTTATTAATCTCCCCGTTTAATAATAAAACCACCAGTGAGGTGCACTGTCTTCTTAAATAAATTTGGGTAACCTAATGGAGACAGTTAACTTCTTAAAGTAAATTATCATTTACATGGCTCATGAATTACTTATGAATATAATGGACTTTTCTATGGACTTTCATTTAAATTATAATTGAATTATGATATGAAATTCGTATAGAAATTTCTCTCTATATTACTTAAATTTAATTGGTTAGGTGAATTTTAGTAAACCTTGAATTATAGTTGGATTCCTCTTTATAAAATTCCTTGGATTGTCTCATGGGTTAAACAAATCATGATATTCTAGGAACGATACATGGTTTCTTTCATATAATTCCATGGATGGACTCATTGTGTGGATGCCTTATATAAACCATGAGTGATGCTGGTTTCCTCATTTCAGAATATCGTGGGAAGCCTCATATATTACTTGAATTTCATTATTCCTTGAGAGATACTTGGGATTCCATTTTATGGAAATCCTTTGAAGGAATCATGGGCTAGATGATATTCCTCATGCTCTGATCAATACTTGGGTTTACTTTTTATAGAATGCCTTGGATGTGCTCATAGGGTAGCTAGAGATCATGAGTGATACTTGGGTTTCCTCTTAAGAGAATACAAAGGATAGGATCATATAATAAATACTCCTTGGGAAAATATGGGTTCTTATTATGAAAAACCTAAGATGGGCTCATAGGAAAAATTAGTTATATCATGCTTGTTTATTATTACTTATGACTAGTGGTGTCTCCTTGTGATGATTAGTTTGCTAAGATACCTTTCCAATATAACTTAGGTCCTTGACCAGCTATTGGTATTATTCTTAGAAGTAAATGACTCCCTATAATTTCTTTTTGGTTTTATAGACACTCAGTTATGGATGCCTAAGATTATAGCCATGGGTCCTAGGACTATATAACTATTATCACCCTTACAATTGTGTGGATACCTTAGATTATCATTGGTGCATGTATACATCTACATATATCTAATTTTATATATGATTATATTGATATGTGGGAATGCTCAAAGATATTATGGCCTGGCCGAAGTGGGTATGGTTAGCTAGGTGTCCCAGAGGAACCCAATCCGACTTATTTTCTTTTATTTATTTACTAATTATTTCATTAAACATGTATACTTTTTTATTTTATATTTATATATTAGATTTAACTAGACACCATTTTTTATGGAATAATGATTATATCTCACACCATGTTCGGACCACAATTACCCTGGGATACTCAAACATACCACATGGTCGCAGGTTAACAATCATGGATTATGCTTGTCCTATTACACTTGTATGTGGGAGATTAGGATAATAGTATGGGGTCGGAGCTTAGGATAATCATGGAGATAGCCATTGATTATTTTTTCATTTATTAGTGTATTGTTTATTCCTTACCTATTTTCTAAATATTTTTTATACATTGTAGCATCACATGTACATGCATGATTGTATACTTAGCATTGACCTATTTATTCATTGCCTTATTTTTTCCAATTATTATTATATTCCACCACTTTTTAGTTTATTTATACTAATTCCTATGTTTATTGATTTATAATCTCTTGTACCATTGTTCTACTTTGATCATGAGGATATTATCTCCCCAACATACCATCATTGGACTCTTAATGCTAATCAGTAGCCTCTAGCGTATGGAGAGGCATGCTTGAGGGCTAGTGGAAAATCATCTTGGGGCACCGTTCTAAGTGTCTTCCAGGTTGGGGTTCTATAAGTGGTATCAAATCTTTCTTTTCCATTGTCTTACTATTTAGGATGGGTAGACATCATACTAAGAATGTTCCCGAACCATGTAAATAGTTTTTTTGGGGAGTGATCAACCCATGCATGGTAAAAAGACCAATTTTTTAGGGATGGGACCATTGTTCATGTTTTTCATTATTACATTTTATTATGATTTCACCTTGAATTCTTAGTGTACTTTTTTCTGTTCACTAATTTATGAGAGTTTTGGTATTTTTTTCTTAGCCTGGTATAACAAGGAAGTATAGTTACATGCATCATTATAGGAACATATATATTTTCATTCCATACAAATTCCATTCCATGTATGTTTAATTTCATGATATCCTAATACATCTTTGATGGTCCTTTTGTGTTTTAGTAGCATGCTTATTTGAACACCAAGTTTTACAGATTATTTATCATGCTTTTCTTATAAATCATGTTTCTATGTTTTCCAATTTATATTTATGTATTTATTACTCCTAGGTGATATCATGACTTGATATTATCATAATATAATATTGGTTATTAAAGTTTCAGCATCAAACTAAATGGTGTTTTCCCATATAGCTTGATGTGGAAACCTTAACTAACCAATCATGACATGTTTGAGACATAAACCATTGGTTGCATGGGATGAAACATTAATGGTCATAATTAAATGGGATCTAATCATCTAATTTATAATTTTTATAGGACTTTATAAATTAGATAACGGTAACCCCTATAATTAAACCATCATAAATTTTAATGGTTATAATCTTAAAACTAAGCTAAAAAATCTAGTTGTAATTACATGAATTCCAATTGTAACATATAAATGCATGTACTTTATAATTTGGGTGTGGTGATTCATCTAATAGGACCATTAAATAAATTTCAAATTTATTAAAATCTAACTCATAAATGATGTAATTAATCATGAGTTATATTCTTGACTCAATCCAAGTATGTTGGTTTTGACATGTTATAGTTATGAGAAAGACATGACTCGGCCCAAGTAGGTCAGTCGTGGTGTTAGATTTTTATCAGATAAACCCATTAAGGGTGTTTCGAAAATCTTAATATTATAAATGTAAATTGGGTTGGGTTTAAATAGACCTGGGAAGGTATGATGTAACCCTCATATTTTTTCTTTATCTTTTATATTCCATAGTATTTAAACTCATGGGGGTATGTTTATGATATATAGGGATGGTTATTTAAATTTTCAACATCCACTTACACGGTGTTATGTATAAATGTATGTTGGGATTCTATAGAACCAATTCCCTTTAAACTATAAATACCTTTTACCTATTTTGATAATTATTATTATGAGTCTTAAGTTAATTAAAATTCTGATTTCAACCTAAAGAGAGTTTTCCTCTATAGATTGGAATTTACATTTTCTTTAAATAATCCCAATTTTGATAACCATATGGACAAATAAAATCTATAAAATAAGTTTATAAGATAAAATACCTAATTATGATAGGATTTCATCTAGATAATAATGCTTGAATGAAAGTTTGAAATGACTTGCATGTGCACCTTGGGGAATTAACTAAATCAAGTACCAAGCACTTTTGATTTATAATTGGTATTATATGTTATTAAAACTGTTCCTTTGAAATGTTTAAAAATAAAATATGAATTAGTTAAATTTCTTAAATGAATCCTTAATGTGGTGTTTTTAGCTTTAACCCTCATGTAAGGGTAGTTTAAATCTTACCTTGAGAGATGACTTGAATGGATATGTGGACATTACCCACATATCTATTTAACCTTTATATTATATTGATCTAGAAATTAGGTCATTAAGACTAGTAACATTTTATGTAATGAATAGTTATAATTTCAACCCTTGTGCCTTAGTAAGGGGTTATCCCAGTTGCGGTAGTGCCCTTATAACTTAAATCCACACTAAATAATTTTCCTGAGTTGGGATCTTAGCTTATAAATAAACATATGGTTTTGATAGGAGGTCGTTCAGTAAATTGAACCTTGTTATAGGTATCAGTGTCATGTAATGATTGGTTTTGGAGAGTTAGACATGCTTAGGTCATGGTTAACCTCTTATTAGTTCATGTGACCCTTCTTCTTTTTCAAATATAGGATGACTCTGTAAGTCCTCATTCGAATTAACAATCATATGGGATGATGCAACTCTGGAATAAATATTTTACATGATCCATTAGATATTTGGATACACAGGGCTGATATGCCTATGGATAGTATCAAATGGTGTGTCATTATGTTGATAGAGTCTCATGGTAGTACTCATTGATACACGTGGAACTTGTTGATTTGATAAAATCATGCAGTGAACCAGATGATTTTGGTCGTAATTATTAAACCTAGAACTATTAATCTACATTCACAAGTCTTTTCTAGTGTAGTATGACCTGGGATTTAAAGAGGTTTGAGTTATTCCAATATTGGGGGATGATGTTGTAAATGGATTTATTACTATTTCCCATCCAATCCATTTTATTTTGGGATCCTATTCCTAATATTGCGGAACATGTGGATGTAACTTGGGAGGAGTGTTACGTGTACATCTAGAGTGATCTAATCTAGTGTTCTTTCAAGAAGTTAGTTTTGTTCTCTTTTAAATTGGTACTTTGTAAAAGCGTGTTGGACACATCTTTAACCCATGTTTTGTGGTGGAAGGAGTATGCTCTAAGATATGAGTTCCCATTATCAATAAATGGTGGCTAGGACACTCATAAAGTGGGGATCATCGCATCGATCATGGAAAATCATGTCCTTCCATGTAGAAGGAGTGAAACTATAAAAGAAAAATTAGGAGTGGTGAACTTTACTTTAGAAATCTGTGAGGCTAACAGTCAGGTTATCTATTCCTTGAGATGATTCTTGAGATAAAACCTGGTTATGGGTTTTGATGGAGTCTGGAAGCTAGGTTCAGGCTTGGGCTGCATGAGCGACCTAGAGAGCATAATGTTTCTAAGGCGTGTTGGTTCTTATAATGCATCACAATAATAAAATAGTTGGTTGTGTGCACAACCTTTAAAGACATTTTTAATTGGGTGGACTTCACTGGTTATACTTGAATGATCATGAAATGCCTCGGTAGTGAGGACATCATGGTTGGTCATTGATGACACTTCAAAACATGCAGCTAATCCTTTCAAAATAATTTTTCTAGTAGTTGTTCTACTGTTCTTCTTATGTGTAGTTAATTATGGTTGGTTAGAAACCATATAGGACACTTCATCTTGGATATAATGGGAGTGTCTTGAGTTTTATTAGAAATCTTTGATATCCTCTTTGTGTACTCTAGGATTATTGATGATCATGTCCCTTACCTTGATATCATATAGGGTGCACTAAGGTAATGTTGGTTATACACTGAGATAAATAAATAATTGAATGCCTTAATGGAACAATAAATAGACTCCTATGGATATACTCTCCAGAAGAATGGATAATATTAGAGGAATAGAATTTTCTGAGTGATACTTTTATTCCCATGTATGAATTCCTTGGACAGACTAACAGACACCATTAGATTCTATAACTTGACCTCTATATGAGATATCGTTATCGGGCTCAGTCAGTGATCTTGATATGTGGATGCTTTGTCTATGTACCAAAATCTCACTAGTAAACTCTTGAGAATGGACTACCTTGGATGAGATCCCTGGAATCCAGTAGTTGATTTTGAGGTTACCCCATATTAAGGTTAGACTCAGGTGATATGTTTTAGGTGTGGTGATCCAAGGGTTGTAAATCGAGCATGTACCTATGGTCTTGATGTGGTATGATCACAAAAATAGTTGGTTCTACTAGAGACTCCACCGAAAGTCAGTTATGGGATTTGTTGAATGTTCTAAAAGTGATCTAGAGGTACCTTAGTTTAAATGAATTGGGATTGGGATTTTAGATGGTTCAATTATTAAATCTGGTCTTTTTCAGAAATAGTCATCCACTAGTATCAAAACATGCTTTACCTTGTTAGTTTTAGGTAGTCAGTGAGAAACTGCATCAATCATGACGTCTTGATGATTTGAGTGTAGTGAAAAGGTAGTCTAAGCCTTTTCATGGATTGACCATGTACAATGAGTTCGATTGGGAATCAACCATTCGATCTAATTTTGAAACAAGATGAAGTGTATTGTTAGAATGCTAAGGGCATGATTAATTAGGTAATTCTGATGGTGGGAGCACCTCATAATTGGTTGTTTAAAGCTGGAACTCATGGTGGGGATCACCATGGGTTGGTTTATTAAATATACAATAATGTAATAATATCTTATGTTATATGGGCTCAGGTAAGCATCATCTCGATGTTTTAGTTCTGAATATGAGCATTGGCTCAGGTTTTAGAAATTTAAATGTTGCATGTTTAAAGTGGATCTTGGAGGTGAATTAGTCATTTGGAAACTCAATATAGACTTTTGGATGAAATAATTCTCATACAAGTAGGTTATATAATGTTTCATTTTTTTTCCAAGGATTATTTTGGATAATAAGTTCCAAGGTGGGGTCGTTGTAACATCCCATGTTTTCAAATTATGGTAATTTTCTAAAGTAATTTTAAATTTTAATTTGGTGGATGGACTGAACTTTAAAACAAGAATAAAAGTTTAAATTAAAGAATAAGACCACTTAAAAAAATTATATGGGTTTTAATTCCTAAGAGGTTTATCAAGTGTTCAGATGAGTTTTGGGATCATTAGACTCTGAAAAACTCAGTTTCAAGATAAATAGACAAGGGTGAACAGTTGGTGCCAGTTAGTGTTAATCATGTGGCCTATTTTGTATAGGGACACGGAATGTTTTGAACCATGAAGGCCTCTAGGTAAACCATGCAGCCTCATTTAGGGGATATGAGGGTGCCTCATAGTTTTTTCTAACTGTGCAATAGGATTCCCATGGTTATGTAGGGTTGTCTACAGAATACTACAAAGGAAAGTGTGTTGTCTATGCACGGTTTTGAAAACTATGCACCTAGCCCACACCCCTATTTCCACTTAAAAAGTGAAACTTCACTATTAGTGTATGGTTTGTCAAACCATTCATCTAAATCATGTGGCTCATTAATGGTCTGTAAATTATGGTTTTTCCCCTCCAACCAATTTCTTTCCTTATCCCCACTTTCTCCTCCTATTTGTGCATATCAACCCCTCTAATGGGATCTCTATTTCTATCCTCTAGGCATGTAAAAATCTCATTTGTTTGAGATCTAGATTATATGTCATTGGGTGCATTGGAATCATATCAATAAGATCTTAACTCATATTGCTTCTTATTTTGTTTTTCCTCACCATATGGAATGTTAAATTTATGCGGTCAAATTTAAACTATTTTTTGGGAATTTTTCTATTTCTTCATTTTCTATAGATCCAACTCAAATCTAATCTTGGTTTTGGAATATTAAATAATACTTGGTATATTTTATATGGTCTATGTATTTATCCCTTAAATTATCATTGTTTATAAATTATTATATTGTGTAGCATGATTTATTCTATGTGTGTTTCTCTTTAAATATTAAAATTCATATATATATGAAAATTACTAAATTTAGATAGTCATACTGCTTTAATTAGAACCGTTGGGGGTCAAACACCTCAATTAAAACCACCCCCTTCTTAGGTTTGTTGCTTATATGTCGTGGCCATTACTTGTCTTAGGCAATTTAATGACCCTTTATGGGTATTATTTAGATGCTCATTTTATAATACACTACCTAGGATTTAATCACCTTTAAGGGGTGTGGGGTTTTATCCCCTATTTAAGTGATTATTAATCTAAATTAAATGAATTTCAATGATGATTTTCTTAGTTAAATTAAAAATTTTAAGGATTGTATTCCTTACACCATTTGATAATAAAACCATTGGTGAGTTGCGCTATCTTCTCAAATAAATGTGGGAAACTTAATGGAGATATTTAACTATTTAAAGGAAATTCTCATGTACATAGACCATGAATTACTTATGAATGTAATGGAATTTTCCATGGAATTCCTTGTAAATTATAATTGAATTGTGATATGGAATGCCTATAGACATGGCCCTCTTTATTGCTTAAATTTAATTAGATAGATGAATTGTATTAATCCTTCAATGATACTTGGATTAATCTTTATGTAATGCATTATATGAGATCATTGGTTAAACAAATCATGATAAGTTGGGATCAATACATGGGTTCTTACATAGAATACCATAGACGGGCTCACTGAGCGGATACCTTATATTTACCACGATAAATATTGGTTTTCTCATTTAGGAATACCATGAATGGGCTCATAGGTTACTTGAATTACATTATGTATTGAGTGATACTTGGGTTTCCTTGTAAAAAAAATCCTTGGATGATCTCATAGTCTAGATGATATTCCCTGTTCTATGAGTGATACTTGGGTTTCCTTTTAATAAAAAACCTTGGAAAAGCTCATAGGGCAGCTGGATGTTTTGAGCGATACTTGGGTTTCCTCTTTATGGAACACCAATGATGGCCTCATAGAATAAAAATAATTATGTTACTCTATGGTCAATACTTGGGTTCCTCATTATGTAATTCCTTGGACAGAGTCATAGGAAAAACAAGTTATATCATGCTTGTTTATTATTACATATGGCTAGTGGTGTCTCCTTGTAATGATTAATTTACTAGGATGCCTTGGATATGTACCTTGGGTCCTTGATGAGCTAATGGTCTTATTATTAGATGCATGTGACTAACCAAAATTTCTTTGTGGTCATATGGACACTCAATTATGGATGCCTAAGCTTTTAGACATGGGTTCTAGGACAATATTACTATTATCAAACTTACTATTATGTGGATTCCTTAGGTTCTTGTTGGTGCATGTATATTTGTGCATATATCTAGTTATATATATTATTATATATACATGTGGGTATGTTTAGATATATTCCAGCTTAGGCTGAAGAAGGTATGGTCGGTCGGGTGTCCCTGGGGAACCAAATCCAAATTATTTACATTTATTAAATTACTAATTATTTCATTATAGCTACACACTAATTTATTTTATATTTATGGATTATATTGCATTAGAAACTATTGGTGGTAGCCTACTGAGTATATCTCATACCCTGTTCAGGTTTCCATTACACTAGGGTACTCAAACATACCTCATGTCCATGGGTTCAAGATCATGGATTATGTTTGTGCTATTATGCTTAGATGTGGGAGAATATGAGTACAAGACTGGGCTGGAGCTCAAGATGCTCATAGAGATAGCCTTTGAGGCCTTTTCATTTATTAGAGTTTATTTACTTATTGTATGATCATTTCTTATACATTTTTGTATCACATTGACATGAATGATTGTATACTCTATAATGGACAGTTTATTCATTGCCTCATTTTTATCAGTTATTTTTATATTCTATTACATTGTGATTTATTTATACTATTTCTATTTTTGATTGATTTATTATCTCTTATACCATTGTGCTACTCTAATCATGAGGGTTTATTCTCCCCAACATACCATCATTGGACCCTCATTTCTAGTTGTCAGCCTCTAAAGTACATGGAGATGTGCTTGAGGCTCAATGGAAAACCAACTCGAGGAACCATTATAAGTGGCTTCTAGGTCGGGGCATTACAGTATCTAGTCTCTAAGGACACTAAACCTTTATGATTTTTTGGAATTTATAATTGTGATATGTATTTAATTTTCATCTTAATTGATATAATATTTATATAAGTGATGTCTTGGTTGCATCATTATCATGATACTATATAATAATTTTTATTTTAGTATTTAGTTGGAGAAGGATGTTTAGAAATGATGCTATGAAAGGTATACCTAAAAACACATATGTGTATTACAATCAAATAAGAAGGTATAATTAGCACAAATAGTTGAGAATAATTAAAATCCCAATATATGTCAATTATGAAGGAAAAATGTCTTTCCTAAGATATTAACATTGATAGCTCATTATAAATTATACCTTGATTCGTGTCTATATTATGGATACCCTTATCTATTTTAATTAGTGAGTAATAATTAAAATTATGATGTTATAATTTATTTAAGGGGGTAGAATGTAACACCCAAATATTTTCAGTATATATTTTCCTTTTAAGTAAATACTGTGTTGAATAGACTTTATTGTTGGGCGGAAGAAAAGCGAGACGGAGGGAAATGATGGCAAGAGGGGGGGTGAATTGCCTTTTAAAAAATTGATTAACAAATAAAAAATCAAAGTAAAGTGCAGCGGAAATAAAGAGGCAAGACACACGAAATTGATAACGGAGTTCGGCCAAAACCCGGCCTACGTCTCCGCTCCCAACTCAACCGTTGAGAGATTCCTACCGCTTGCTTTTCAATGGTTTTAGCAAGAAACCCACTAGGCTTTGAGGTAGCACTAGGACCTATTACAGCTTGCTTTTATTGGTTTAGCAAGAACCCACTTGCTTTCAATGGAATAGCAAGAACCCACTAGCCTTTTTAACGGGTGAAGGCTAGCTCACCGAAACACAAGCCTTTTAAAAGGAAAGGCTTGAAGAAACCTCTTCACACCTTAATGGTGGTGTGAAACCCAAAAGAAAGGGGGATGAGAAAAGGTGTTGGGGTTTGTAGGCACAAACCCAATTTTAAGCTCAAAATAAATAAAACAAGAAAAACCGTGATTGAGGAAGACTTGGGCGCCAAAGTATGATGGAGTTGATGTAGCGTGCTCTCCCAAGCTTCTTGAGTGGTGCTCTTGGATGTGGAAATGGATGGAGCACTTGGGGTTCCCTTGGAACAATCCGCCGGAGCTTCGCCAAAAAGATCAACAATGTGTCCGGTGGCTTGGGTGAAGTTCCGGGGCTTCCTAGGCCTTTATTTATAGGCTAGGAACCTTCAAGTATCCGTTGGAGAGCTTTGGAGCCGTTGGAAAAGGCTTCGGAGCCGTTGGAGCCCAAAAGAGGGTTGACTGGTCAAAGCCAACGACTAGTTTGACTGGGCTACCGGCTGGCCGGTGCAGGGCCACCGGCTGACCGGTGCCTTGGAGTTGAGAAGGCCTTTGGTCCAGGCTCTACCGGTCGACCGGTGGAGGAGCCACCGGCTGGCCGGTGGCAAGACAGTGGCTCCCTCTTGAGTGCAGGTGCCACCGGCTGGCCGGTGGTCAAGCCACCGGCTGACCGGTGGTGAAGCAGTGGCTCTGTCTCCTGCCCAGGGTCCACCGGTCGACCGGTGGTGAAGCCACCGGTTGGCCGGTGGACTGAATTTCAGTTCAGATTGGCTTTTTGCCTTCTTGGCCTTCTTGGCCCAATTCCGTGGCCACTTGGCCCAATTCCGTGGCCACCTGAAATGATTCCTATCATCCAAAAACACTTGAAAAAGTATTAGATAAATATGAGGGTGATTGTGATCATGAAAATAAAACCTTGAGGGGTTCGAGAGGTACAACAATCTCCCCCTATTTTGATGAGCACAATCACCAAAACAATCAAAGTAAAATACTTAAATTAAAGGAAATGCTAAGCACGATGAAAAGGATTCTCCCCCAATCAATCAAGAAATTTCTCCCCCTTTGTGATTATCAAAATAGCACGGGGCATAAAACTTGATTGAGGGAAAATAGAAAAACAAGATTTGAGATTTGAAAATCAATTGAGATTTTTGAAATTGAAATGAAAATTTGAATAACAGTTTGAATTGAAAGTTTTGAATCAAAAACCAATTGAAATTTGAAATTTGAAACCAAAAGTTGAAATTGAATGTTTGAAAAAAAATTCTTAAACAAACTCAACTCCCCCTAAATAAAAACAATAAATCACCGGGGAGAGGAAATAAATTTTGGCCCGGAGAGACTCGCTAGAAGGGATTTTTCAATCCACACTTGTCTCATAGCGGGTCTTCTCCTATAGAATTCATCGGAATAGAAAATACTTTTGGGTTGACCATACCGGGCGTTTTTACAATTACATTCATAAATGAGGTGCCCGGGTTTTTTACAATAGTTGCAAAATTTAAAATCGGAGCTCCCCCTTACAAAAATAGTGGGTGCATGGGAGGAGGAAGCTACATTGGTATATCCTAGCCCTTGGGTGGTTCTAGATATACGTTGGGAACCAAGCAAATTGTTTAAATTTTGTTCCCCTTGGGTGAACTTTGCTAGGGTCTCCCTTAGGTCTTTTATGGTTGATTCCATGGAATCAACATTTGGAAAATTTTGGATTTTGAGGGACATCTCCTCCTTCTCTTTGAGAAGTTGTTCTTTTTCGGAGGAGAGTTTTTTGAAAGACTTTTTTAAAGCAACAAATTTTGAAGAAAGCTCATGAAAACCATTTTCAAGTTGGTCTCTAGCATGTTGGAGTTCTTCATACGACAAATGATTGAAAGAATTTGAAGAACAAGAGGAGGAGTCGGAAGATGTTACCTCATGGAATGCCATTAGGCATCTTGTACCTTGGTCGCTCGAGGAGGAGGAGGAGGATGATGAGGTGTCACTCCATGTGGCCTTGAGGACCTTTTTCTTTCCTTTCTCCTTGGCCCGTTTCTTGTTGAGTGGGCAATCGGGCTTGTAATGGCCCTTTTCGCCGCACCCGTAGCATTTCACCTTGGGCTCGTCTTTTGTGGTGGGTTCTTGCTTTCGGTGCTTGCGGGATTTCTTCTTCTTCTTGTGCTTCTTCATGAATTTTTGCATTTGGCGGGCGAGATTCTCCATTTCCGAGTCGCCGCTTGAAGATGAAGTAGATGAGGAAGATGAGGATGAGGAGGAGCTTACTTCTTTTTGAACCTTGAGGGCAATGTTCTTTGGTGTCTTGAAAGGGGTGCCCTCCTTTTGTGCTTGCCTCCTCATCGTGATCTCATAAGTCATGAGAGATCCAATGAGCTCCTCTACCGGCATATTTTTTACGTCCTTAGCTTCTTGGATCGCCGTAACCTTTGGTGCCCATGAGCTCGGAAGGATCCATAGGATCTTCTTCACCATAGTTTCTGCAGAAATATTATCTCCAAGAGACTTTCTACCATTGCACACGTCAGTAAAGCGAGTAAACATATCGGAAATAGACTCATTTGGATGCATTGAAAATGACTCAAAATCTTGCCTATACATATCCAATCTAGTGTCTTTGACTTTGTTAGTGCCCTCGTGAGTTACTTCTAAAAGTTTCCAAATTTCATGTGAGGAGGTGCAAGTAGACACTCGATTGAATTCATTTCGGTCTAGGCCGCAATGTAGAGCGTTCATGGCTTTGCCATCAAGCTCAAAATTCTTTATATCGGTGGGGGTCCATTTGGATTTGTCGGGGGTAGACAAAGTATAACCTTGCATGACTATTTTGTAAATGGGATATCCTATACTTCTCAAAAAAGTGGTCATGCGGGTTTTCCAATAATTATAGTCGGTCCCATCAAAAAATGGAGCCCGACCCAATGAGAGGCCCTCGGGGGCGAAAGAGGTTGATGCCATCTTAATGGATCTTTGAATTTGAAACCTTTTAAGGTATTACTCAAATTATCCCTCTGATACTAATTGTTGGGCGGAAGAAAAGCGAGACGGAGGGAAATGATGGCAAGAGGGGGGGTGAATTGCCTTTTAAAAAATTGATTAACAAATAAAAAATCAAAGTAAAGTGCAGCGGAAATAAAGAGGCAAGACACACGAAATTGATAACGGAGTTCGGCCAAAACCCGGCCTACGTCTCCGCTCCCAACTCAACCGTTGAGAGATTCCTACCGCTTGCTTTTCAATGGTTTTAGCAAGAAACCCACTAGGCTTTGAGGTAGCACTAGGACCTATTACAGCTTGCTTTTATTGGTTTAGCAAGAACCCACTTGCTTTCAATGGAATAGCAAGAACCCACTAGCCTTTTTAACGGGTGAAGGCTAGCTCACCGAAACACAAGCCTTTTAAAAGGAAAGGCTTGAAGAAACCTCTTCACACCTTAATGGTGGTGTGAAACCCAAAAGAAAGGGGGATGATAAAAGGTGTTGGGGTTTGTAGGCACAAACCCAATTTTAAGCTCAAAATAAATAAAACAAGAAAAACCGTGATTGAGGAAGACTTGGGCGCCAAAGTATGATGGAGTTGATGTAGCGTGCTCTCCCAAGCTTCTTGAGTGGTGCTCTTGGATGTGGAAATGGATGGAGCACTTGGGGTTCCCTTGGAACAATCCGCCGGAGCTTCGCCAAAAAGATCAACAATGTGTCTGGTGGCTTGGGTGAAGTTCCGGGGCTTCCTAGGCCTTTATTTATAGGCTAGGAACCTTCAAGTATCCGTTGGAGAGCTTTGGAGCCGTTGGAAAAGGCTTCGGAGCCGTTGGAGCCCAAAAGAGGGTTGACTGGTCAAAGCCAACGACTAGTTTGACTGGGCTACCGGCTGGCCGGTGCAGGGCCACCGGCTGACTGGTGCCTTGGAGTTGAGAAGGCCTTTGGTCCAGGCTCTACCGGTCGACCGGTGGAGGAGCCACCGGCTGGCCGGTGGCAAGACAGTGGCTCCCTCTTGAGTGCAGGTGCCACCGGCTGGCCGGTGGTCAAGCCACCGGCTGACCGGTGGTGAAGCAGTGGCTCTGTCTCCTGCACAGGGTCCACCAGTCGACCGGTGGTGAAGCCACCGGTTGGCCGGTGGACAGAATTTCAGTTCAGATTGGCTTTTTGCCTTCTTGGCCTTCTTGGCCCAATTCCGTGGCCACTTGGCCCAATTCCGTGGCCACCTGAAATGATTCCTATCATCCAAAAACACTTGAAAAAGTATTAGATAAATATGAGGGTGATTGTGATCATGAAAATAAAACCTTGAGGGGTTCGAGAGGTACAACAATCTCCCCCTATTTTGATGAGCACAATCACCAAAACAATCAAAGTAAAATACTTAAATTAAAGGAAATGCTAAGCACGATGAAAAGGATTCTCCCCCAATCAATCAATAAATTTCTCCCCCTTTGTGATTATCAAAATAGCACGGGGCATAAAACTTGATTGAGGGAAAATAGAAAAACAAGATTTGAGATTTGAAAATCAATTGAGATTTTTGAAATTGAAATGAAAATTTGAATAACAGTTTGAATTGAAAGTTTTGAATCAAAAACCAATTGAAATTTGAAATTTGAAACCAAAAGTTGAAATTGAATGTTTGAAAAAAAATTCTTAAACAAACTCAACTCCCCCTAAATAAAAACAATAAATCACCGGGGAGAGGAAATAAATTTTGGCCCGGAGAGACTCGCTAGAAGGGATTTTTCAATCCACACTTGTCTCATAGCGGGTCTTCTCCTATAGAATTCATCGGAATAGAAAATACTTTTGGGTTGACCATACCAGGCGTTTTTACAATTACATTCATAAATGAGGTGCCCGGGTTTTTTACAATAGTTGCAAAATTTAAAATCGGAGCTCCCCCTTACAAAAATAGTGGGTGCATGGGAGGAGGAAGCTACATTGGTATATCCTAGCCCTTGGGTGGTTCTAGATATACGTTGGGAACCAAGCAAATTGTTTAAATTTTGTTCCCCTTGGGTGAACTTTGCTAGGGTCTCCCTTAGGTCTTTTATGGTTGATTCCATGGAATCAACATTTGGAAAATTTTGGATTTTGAGGGACATCTCCTCCTTCTCTTTGAGAAGTTGTTCTTTTTCGGAGGAGAGTTTTTTGAAAGACTTTTTTAAAGCAACAAATTTTGAAGAAAGCTCATGAAAACCATTTTCAAGTTGGTCTCTAGCATGTTGGAGTTCTTCATACGACAAATGATTGAAAGAATTTGAAGAACAAGAGGAGGAGTCGGAAGATGTTACCTCATGGAATGCCATTAGGCATCTTGTACCTTGGTCGCTCGAGGAGGAGGAGGAGGATGATGAGGTGTCACTCCATGTGGCCTTGAGGACCTTTTTCTTTCCTTTCTCCTTGGCCCGTTTCTTGTTGAGTGGGCAATCGGGCTTGTAATGGCCCTTTTCGCCGCACCCGTAGCATTTCACCTTGGGCTCGTCTTTTGTGGTGGGTTCTTGCTTTCGGTGCTTGTGGGATTTCTTCTTCTTCTTGTGCTTCTTCATGAATTTTTGCATTTGGCGGGCGAGATTCTCCATTTCCGAGTCGCCGCTTGAAGATGAAGTAGATGAGGAAGATGAGGATGAGGAGGAGCTTACTTCTTTTTGAACCTTGAGGGCAATGTTCTTTGGTGTCTTGAAAGGGGTGCCCTCCTTTTGTGCTTGCCTCCTCATCGTGATCTCATAAGTCATGAGAGATCCAATGAGCTCCTCTACCGGCATATTTTTGACGTCCTTAGCTTCTTGGATCGCCGTAACCTTTGGTGCCCATGAGCTCGGAAGGATCCATAGGATCTTCTTCACCATAGTTTCTGCAGAAATATTATCTCCAAGAGACTTTCTACCATTGCACACGTCAGTAAAGCGAGTAAACATATCGGAAATAGACTCATTTGGATGCATTGAAAATGACTCAAAATCTTGCCTATACATATCCAATCTAGTGTCTTTGACTTTGTTAGTGCCCTCGTGAGTTACTTCTAAAAGTTTCCAAATTTCATGTGAGGAGGTGCAAGTAGACACTCGATTGAATTCATTTCGGTCTAGGCCGCAATGTAGAGCGTTCATGGCTTTGCCATCAAGCTCAAAATTCTTTATATCGGTGGGGGTCCATTTGGATTCGTCGGGGGTAGACAAAGTATAACCTTGCATGACTATTTTGTAAATGGGATATCCTATACTTCTCAAAAAAGTGGTCATGCGGGTTTTCCAATAATTATAGTCGGTCCCATCAAAAAATGGAGCCCGACCCAATGAGAGGCCCTCGGGGGCGAAAGAGGTTGATGCCATCTTAATGGATCTTTGAATTTGAAACCTTTTAAGGTATTACTCAAATTATCCCTCTGATACCAATTGTTGGGCGGAAGAAAAGCGAGACGGAGGGAAATGATGGCAAGAGGGGGGGTGAATTGCCTTTTAAAAAATTGATTAACAAATAAAAAATCAAAGTAAAGTGCAGCGGAAATAAAGAGGCAAGACACACGAAATTGATAATGGAGTTCGGCCAAAACCCGGCCTACGTCTCCGCTCCCAACTCAACCGTTGAGAGATTCCTACCGCTTGCTTTTCAATGGTTTTAGCAAGAAACCCACTAGGCTTTGAGGTAGCACTAGGACCTATTACAGCTTGCTTTTATTGGTTTAGCAAGAACCCACTTGCTTTCAATGGAATAGCAAGAACCCACTAGCCTTTTTAACGGGTGAAGGCTAGCTCACCGAAACACAAGCCTTTTAAAAGGAAAGGCTTGAAGAAACCTCTTCACACCTTAATGGTGGTGTGAAACCCAAAAGAAAGGGGGATGAGAAAAGGTGTTGGGGTTTGTAGGCACAAACCCAATTTTAAGCTCAAAATAAATAAAACAAGAAAAACCGTGATTGAGGAAGACTTGGGCACCAAAGTATGATGGAGTTGATGTAGCGTGCTCTCCCAAGCTTCTTGAGTGGTGCTCTTGGATGTGGAAATGGATGGAGCACTTGGGGTTCCCTTGGAACAATCCGTCGGAGCTTCGCCAAAAAGATCAACAATGTGTTCGGTGGCTTGGGTGAAGTTCCGGGGCTTCCTAGGCCTTTACTTATAGGATAGGAACCTTCAAGTATCCGTTGGAGAGCTTTGGAGCCGTTGGAAAAGGCTTCGGAGCCGTTGGAGCCCAAAAGAGGGTTGACTGGTCAAAGCCAACGACTAGTTTGACTGGGCTACCGGCTGGCCGGTGCAGGGCCACCGGCTGACCGGTGCCTTGGAGTTGAGAAGGCCTTTGGTCCAGGCTCTACCGGTCGACCGGTGGAGGAGCCACCGGCTGGCCGGTGGCAAGACAGTGGCTCCCTCTTGAGTGCAGGTGCCACCGGCTGGCCGGTGGTCAAGCCACCGGCTGACCGGTGGTGAAGCAGTGGCTCTGTCTCCTGCCCAGGGTCCACCGGTCGACCGGTGGTGAAGCCACCGGTTGGCCGGTGGACTGAATTTCAGTTCAGATTGGCTTTTTGCCTTCTTGGCCTTCTTGGCCCAATTCCGTGGCCACTTGGCCCAATTCCGTGGCCACCTGAAATGATTCCTATCATCCAAAAACACTTGAAAAAGTATTAGATAAATATGAGGGTGATTGTGATCATGAAAATAAAACCTTGAGGGGTTCGAGAGGTACAACATTTATTACACACAAAAATAAACTAAAACATACCAAAATATATTTTATTATAATTCAAGATAAACATTAATACATTATAAGAATACTATGTGAAACATCCTTAAGAAAATTACAAGAAGAGTAAAACCGCTATTAAATAAAAAGATAGTAATTAATTAAATGATTTATTATATAAAATTAATGTATTTTAATTACTTATATATTATTATTATTATTATTAAATAATGATTTAATTTTTTCTAAGACTAATGAATTGATGAAATTTAATGGTTCGAATATAAATAATTGATCTTAATGGGATGTTATTAAAAATATTTAATATTAAAAATAAATATTTTTCAAAGAACTATTTTTAAAGTGTTGTATATTTTTATCTTAAATTAAATTGATCACTTTTAAAGGATTATTCTAAAAAATTGTTTCAATTTACAAAAAAATAAATTAACACTCCTTTAATTAGTAATTTATAATAAAAATATTAACATCAATTAAAGTTTAAAAGTATTTTTTAAAATAAAAAAAAGTATTTCATTATATTTTATATTTTCAATTAAAAATTAAATTTCAAAATTTTTGAATTTAAATTTGATAAAATGAACATAACTTTTTGATTCATCATGTCAAAACTATCTTAGGGCGAATTTTTTGTATTTTTCTAAAAATTTAGTCTTTGAGTAAACAGTAAAAATGCATTTTTTACAAATACCATAACTTTTATAACACCATAATGATATAATCAGGACTTAAAATTTGAAAAAAAACAATTTTATTAACCAAATATTTATTTATCGACTAAAATAATGCATTTAAAATAATATTTTGAATTTATAAACCTTTGTTTGACATTTTGGAACCTAAATTGTACATTATTTTAATAAAGATCTATTTTTGGTCGTTTTTCTTTAATTAAGTGTTTACAAGATACCATTCGGTTTTGGATTATTTTAGAAGTCAAATAAACATAAATTTTTTAATCATAAACAAATAAATTTCACAATAATTAATATTATTAATAATCTTTGTTCTAAATAAGTATAAATTCATTTTTATTCTAAGAAATGAATTTTCTTAATTTTTTTTGTTGAATTATGCATAATTATATTGAAGTTAATTTTTATAAATTTAATATAATAAAATGGATTTAATATTTTTAATCATAATTTTCAAATCAGATAATAATTTCAAATTCATTTTTATTTACAAAAAATGTGACTAAAGTAAAAGTTATTCATCACGGTAAAGCCTAAAATGAGGTAAAAGTGTTAATTCAATGGATAAAAGAACAAAATATCACAAAACATTGTCTCTAGATTTTTTTATGATGTATTTATCAACCTTACCTTATCATATATTCACTAAATGTCAATTTTTAATCCACTTTACTTGAATATGAAATTCCATTTGTATTAATAAATCTGTATTTACAAAAGTGTCACCCCTCTCGATTATAAAAGGACCTCTCCATTACCATTTATAATAAAAACCTAAATTTATAATTAATCCTTATAATATTCCATATTTACTTATATAATAATTCTCTCATGTGTATTTTACTTATTCACCTCAAGATGATTCCCAAATCCTTCACAATTATGAAGGTTTTCAAGAGTAGATATGATTTATTCTTTGTAAGTAATGAATTTTTATCCTTATTTTTCATTGATATTCATCCTATAACCACTATTAGTTATGATTTATCACTTTAATAATTTATTTTTTAAATCATTAATATTCTATAAAATTGATATCATTTCCAAAAAATAACATATTCTTACTCATTCAGTCGTTATAACATGTTCTTGTTTGGGAAAATTTTACCACCTACACAAATGATATTATAATGTTTACTTCATGAATGAATAAGAAAACTTAAATACTATTAATATGATGTAATAATTATTAAATTTAAATATTTTGATAATTCTTTAATTTTAATATTCCAAATTATATTCACCAATAGAAACAATTCTTTTGTTAATTCAATAATCATTGAAAAAGGATATTATTATAATTCTATAAAAATCATTACCATGAGTTATATAAAATGAATATGTGAATACATAACTATATAAAAAATATAAATTAAATATTCATGAACATTTTATATTTTATAAACACATCAATAAGGAATAAGTACTATAAATACCAATACAAAGCATGTGTGAGAAAAAAAATAGTTGATGCCTGAAGATTGATTTTAAAAATAAACAATGAATAAGTGGGTAACTATGAATGATAAATAAATTGTATTAAGTTAAATAAATAGGAATAAAATTATTAAATACATAAATAATAAATATAAATTTATTATACATGGATTTAGAATGCATTAGACCAAGAAAAAGTATAAGGTAAGGGTTTTCTCATCTCAATTTCTCTTCATTGAGATATGCTACAAATTCACCACTTGTTTTATTTTGTCTAGTGTATATACTACCTATGGATTTTGTTTATAAAATTTCTCATGAAATTAAATGGATTTTCAAATCCATATAAAGTTCACTCTTTTAATTGGTTATGATTCCAAAGTTATTAAAGTCATAAGGGTTTCTTTATCGGTCTCACTTGGATTTCAAGATTATTTATGACTAAAATCTTACTAAATGGAATTTTATTTAATTTATCTATAAAAACCATTTAATTACATTTTATCTATTTATTTATTGTTTTTACAAGTCTTCTTATCATTTTACTTCTCTTTTATTCATAATTCAACCAAAAGGTTGCCTGTAAGTGAAACTGACCTTGTTTTTCTTTTCAGTCGAGAATTTTTATCCTTTATATATATATTATTTATATTGTTTTATAAATGTTTTTATATTTACTTTAATGGTTAATTAAGTTCATTAGATTTTAATTTATATAAAAAAATTGAAATGAATATTTATAACAGTTTTCATATGGGTTATTTTTGATATTCTTTACAAAAGTGTGAAAAGAATCTATTTTGTTAACATTTAATATAAGAACACATTTTCTAACAATTATATATGTTATTATTTATAAAGATTAATTTCCAAATTTTCATGGTTTTTCAAATTAAATATCATTACCATTTTTCTGTAATTTTTTCATTTAAAAAAATATGAAAATAAATGGTTATTTATTCTTATTTTCAAAGTAATTTTTTAATAATCTTGTAAAAGTGATTTTCATATTTTCCAAAATAATTTAATAATTCCTACGATTAACTGGGGATATGATCTAATAATATCATCTAACATCTTATTGTGGATGGATTATGATCTTGTATTAAATAAGTTTCCATGATACATATTTTTTTCATGGATTAATTAACCTATGATGTAATTATGACTGATTTCAATTACTTATAGCATGAATATGTATAGTTTATTACTATCACAACCTCACTCATCCCTCCATTGGTAACCCTCTTGGTTTGGTAGTGAAAGGTAGGTATGAACCTAGAGTACCACCTCTAGTAGGCCCTAGGTTGGAGACTAATATCTAGGGAGTAGAACACTCAAATGGGAGGAATTAAACTCATTATATAAAAAATGAGAGAAAAGTTTAAAACCCACCAAACAACTCTATAAAATAACAAAAAAGAAACCAAAAAATCATGCATGTGTGTGTCAAGAAATAAATATATAAGTACCCAAAATAAAAAAATGGAAATCTACACCAGAAACCCCACCACAACTCTAACCTCCAATCTAGCAATGTCCATTTTTGTCCCCACATCCCTTTTAGAAACTTTAAAATAGTTTACATGCATGGGATGAGTATAACATGTATACTCAATAGGATCATATCTAAGGTATCCTATGAAAATGTACAAATTAATTACAAATGCATCAGTGGATAAAAAAACAGAACTAAAAACCACTTAAATAGGTCATTTATCTAGCCCAACCTCACCACGGATCACTCACCAAACAATGTAAGAAATTAGTGAGAAAATAATAATAAGAGAATATTGATAAAGTTTCCCTACATCCACTTCCTCATTAGGTTTACTCTCTCACACCCCAACATCAAATGTCTTATACTTCTATCCCTTCCATGTCATCTCATCACCATTTATCCAACCATATCTAATGTGGCTCGGGTCTCAACCCTACCTACCCCAACCTCCTACGGGGCTCAGAATCCTATTCTAGCAATAATTTCATCATGCACATATATCAATCCACTGCCGCATCATCAAACATTCATTTACAACATCACAACTTGGGAAATAAGGTATCATGGATGTCAAGTAAATCAACCTCATGAACTCCTCCTGCCATGCATGACCCCTACTACATATCACACCCTCTCATCATTAGGAATCACCACCAATTGAGTCATCATAAAGGGCTTAGTTCTACCCCCAACTGTTCAATTTACAGATACTTATACTGAAGGAAGAGCGTGGAATAGGGGTAATCATCCATTTATTCCTCACTATCTGGATGTTGGGGAAAACACCTCTAGAATATATGGGAGTCAGTACATCGTATTCGATATGGGTAGAGTGTATATAAAAGTAATATGTAAATACAAGAATATATATACATAGATAGCACACAACTCAACCTAAATGTTTCACATAAATACTTCATCACCTTTGCATTATCATTAACACTATACTAACATTACCATGCATTGACACCAACTAGATGCAACCCACTACAAGGAACAACTACACATTGCCCATGGTTTCATTTATTTCAATTACAAATCCATACACCTTCCTAGATTATTACACTAACACCCATTTAACTTAATATTTGAATACAACCATTGAATCCAACACCTTCATTTAAATTCCCAATTAAGTTTATCATGTTCATAATTATTCACTTCATTAAACTAGTTACTAAGTAAAAATCACAGTATACTTTTATTAAATTCTATCTCACACCATTACCCTTTCATCATTACTAACCTCATATTCCATCGCTACTAGACAACTACAACAAGGAATCACACAATAACATATAATATTACCATAATAATCACATATCTAACACTACACTTCCACCACTAAAAACACATACTCCATCTGAACAAGTCAACATCATAATCATACAAACCCCATAAAGGCCAAAAAATCAAAAGTCCAATAAAAAACTTACTAGGATCACACAATAGTAGATTTAGAAAATACATATTTTACCACAATTCATTTATAGGTGTATTTTATAATAAATCATCTTCTCATGCATAGGTATTTTCACACAGTTCCATCTTTACATGAGCAACCAATTATTAGCTGAATATATGTATTAAAATGTATATGAATGGTGTTTTTAAACAAAAATTCAAACAAGGGTTACCAATACACAATAGGGGTTTACAATTCACAATATCTATAATAATCACATCACAATAGGTTATATGTTTCAAGATAAAATAATCTAAAATAATAAGAAATTTGATAAAGATGTGTAGTTACTCCCCTTACCTACCAGTTCAATTTAATCTGGTTCATTATCATCATTAGTTAATCCATACCACACACCCAATGTAAAAAATCATACTAATTGAAAATATGTCAAAAATAAGAGGGATAGAGGATCCCCTGATAAGAAAAGAAGTTTCAAAACATGTAACAAAGAAAATATGGTGAAAATAAGATGATAACACCACCTGGATATCATGAAGCTAATGTCTTGATCAATCTTACAACACTTCTAGAGAAGGTAGGAATACATAACTGAAATAATATTCTACCACAAATGTGATACACTACTGTAAAAATTAGAGAGGGAACCAAGCTATTGAACATGCCAAGAATCGTGAACATAAAGGATTTATGTCAAAGGTAAATGACTCCAAGGATCAAGAATAAGGTTTTGCTTTATCCAAACTCAAAGTAAATAAGAAGATAAATGAACAGGGGAAATCATATTCTTTAAGATGCTAGATACAAATCCAGGAATAACTATGAAGATTAACATGGCCAAATTTTATTATTAATTTTAATTTAATTAAAATTTATTTAAAACACATAGGGAAACCCATTTAAACCAAGGGGTTTAATGAAATCAAATACTTGATTTAATCCACAAAAAAAATATTTTAAAAACATTTATTTGTGCTTTAAATCCCATATTTTATATTAAAATAATTATTCAAATCATTCTATAAAATCTGTGTATTTTGAAAAATTAGGAAATTTGGATAACTATTAAACCTACCATGAGGAGAGATCGACCACATAGAGCTAATAAATTGGATACATAAAGGAACAAGTTTCCATAAGAAGAACCCAACTAACTGCATGAAGGAACCAATTGACCACAAGAAGAAACCAACCGACTACACAAATGAACTAACTGAATATAATAAGGAACCAACTGAATGCATAAAGGAACCAACTTTCCACAAGAAGAATCCAACTGACCATCTGAAGAAACCAACTAACCATAAGAATAAATCAACTGACCACGTGAAGGGTCCAACTGACCTCATGAATAAACCCACAAATTGCGTGAATAAACTAACTAACTACTTGAAGGAATGAATTGCCTACAAGAAGAAACCAACTAACTATATACAGGAACCAACTGACCACAAGAATAAATAAATTTCCTATATTAAGGGATAAAATAACCATAAGAATAAATCATTTAACCACATTAAGGAACCAACTGGCTATAAGAAGAAACCAATCAACCACGTGAAGGAACCTATTAACCTTAACAAAAAAAATGACCACAATAAGGAATCAACTAACCATAATAAAAAAAACAACCAACCGCATAAAGGAACCATCTGACTACAAGAAGAAACTAACTGACCACATTAAGGGACCCACTGACTATAAGAAGAAACCAACCAATCATAAGAAGGGACTAACTAACCACAAAAAGAAACCAACTGATCATATAAAGGGACCAGCTAACCACAAAAAGAAACCAACAGACCACATGAAGGGACCAAATAACTATAATAAGAAACTAATTGAACACCTAAAGGAACCAACTAACTATATGAATAAATCAACTGACCACATAAATGGACCAACTTTCCATAAGAATAAATAAACTAACTGTGTGAAGGGATAAGAAACCACACCATCAGTTAAGTGGTAGTGTAAGAGAACATAGAAATTTCAAAGGGAAAAGGATCTGAATTCCCTCCTAACACTTTAAAATCTTGAAAAATCACAAAGTAAAGGATTTTAGGAAACTGGGGAATTACATCAAATACCTCTCAAATAATCATCATCCTCAAGAATAAAAATAGAACCTAAAATAAAAAGGAAAGGAGTTATGGATAATCACCTATGATATACCTCTCAAGGATCTCACTATAATAAGAACACATCCATGCATTGGAGGAACAAAACACATAACTAGGTGACATATTCCACCAATGAACATATTTAATCTCATAAAAATCATGAATTTAAACACATCAACTCAAAAAAATAGAAATAAGTGAAGTGGCATGACCAGAAAGATAAACTATAAAAAACTTATGGTACTGGGTGTGCATCTAGGATTCCCACTCCCAAGTATTGTCCTCCACCCCACTATTTCTCTATATTACATGAAATAATGGGATAACTCTTCAAATCATCACCTTCTCCCAATGATACTAGATCTCAATTGTCCACTCCTCAAATATATCATTATCCTTATTGTTAAACTCTCCCAAATAATAACATAACAATCATCATGAATATAATGAAAAATTTGGGACACATGGAAGATGTTTTGAACTCTATTAATCCATAGAAGGAGTGCCATAAAATAAGAAACCTCGTCAATATGCTCTAATAACTCAAAAATCACAATGAAACTAGAATAAATGTTACTCCCTTAGACAAACATATACTTCCCTTGATGAGGGGAAACCTTCAAGAACACATCATCTCTGACCTCAAACTTAGGGGACTCCACCTACAATCTGCATCATTCTTATGGAGTTCTTGTGCTAGATTTATCTTCTCCTGAATCAGTTGTATATTCTATGTTATACTCTACACCACATCAAAACCAAGGAATATTAACTCCCCAACCTTAATCCATCATAATGGATAATGACACATCCTCTCATACAATACTTTTAATGAATCCATACAGATGGATGAGTGGTCACTTTTACTATAGGAAAACTAAAACAATGGTAGGTGGATCACCCATGATTTGATAAATTCCAAGATTCAAGACCAAAACATATCCTCTAGTGTTTGTATAGTCTGATCAATCTGCTCATCTGTTAGGTGATGTAAAGTAGTGTTAAGGTGTAACTAATAACCAAAAGTGTGCTATAATCCTCTCTAGATTCATGAGTTAAAATTATAATCTTGATTGGATAATATATACTTAGGTTCCTTTTTTAGTCTCACAACCTTATCTACATATTTCCTTTCCAGAGCATCCATGTAACTCAACTCCTTGATCACCAAAAAATGTTCCGAGTTTATCATTCAGTCTATGATTACCCAAATGAAATCAAAACCTCCCTAAGGTTAGGGTAACCTGGTGATGGAATCCATTGATATATCCTCCCACTTTCACTTAAGAAAATCCAAGGGATGGAACAAACCTCCAAGAACATAGTGCTATTTTTTCACCTTTTGGAAAACCAAACACCATTCCATGAACACTAGCATTAACCAATTTGTCCCAAGAAAATAAACATACCTTACCAAACTAAAGTACATCTTGTATAAACCTAGATACACCGCCAAGTGTGAGCTATAAAACTCATAGATAACTCCCTCACACATGGATAATGGAACAAACAGTGTCCCCAGAAATAAAATTTGATTCTAATCATCCTTGGACCACCCCTCTAGATCATAACCATGATTGAAACATTCTCACATCAATTACACAACTTAGTCTCCCCATTGAGACTCTTCGAACTACTTCATTAGAGAAAATTACACTATCATTTGATAAAGAAAACCTCTACTAATGACTTCCTATGCATTGATATGCATCGCTGTAAGCTCTTTCATCCATTTTCATACATCCTTGGACTCTCAAAAAACATATCCCCATGACTTCCATATCAGATCATCAGTGACTATATTCCCATTTCCTAGGGTGTAGGGGATCTTAAAATCATAATCCTATAGAAAATTTATCCACCTCTACAAGCATGGTATTAAATCCCATTTAGAGAATACATACCTCAGGCTCCTATGGTTAGTGGATACTAAAAAGATCACATCAATGAGGTAATTTCATAAAATATTTAGGGAAAACACTATTTTTTCCAACTCTAGGTCTTGAGGGGAATAGTTACACTCATGGAGATGAAAATTTCTAGACCCATAAGATATCACTGTTCTTCACTACATCAAAATACATCCCAAGACCAAAAGGGAAGTGAAAAAAACATCACCCCTTCCTCTAGAAATTGAATCATAGAATTACTAATCAACCTATACTTAGAATAGTAGAAAAATATATAAAATAGACCAGTCCAAATGAAATCATGGTCCTTGTCAAATATTTCAAGGAGGCTGCAATATAATATAATTCGAACACAAAACTAGAATAATCACCCAAAATAATAAGGAAGTTGTAAACCTCTATCAAATTATTAGTTAATTCCCAAGAAACAAATTCCTTAATATTTGATGGGTTTAACTTCACACCCTACAGAGACACCACATATCCAAGGAAATGCACCCCCTGTGTCCAAAACTTTCACTTGGATATTTTTCTATAAAGTTGATGGTTTTGAATAACCTGAGGGAAAACTCTAAGATGCTCGATATAATCCTCCTATGAACTTGAATATATAAGGATTTAATTGATGAACATGACTATGATCTAGTCTAGGAACTCATGGAATACAGAGTTCATGAGCCCCATGAACATAGCTGGTGTGTTCCTGACACCGAATGACATGACCATAAACTCAAAGTGTCTATATCTACACTGGAAGTAAATCTTTGGGATATATTCCTTATTCACCCTCATTTAGAGATATCCAAATCATATATAAAACATTAAAAACCAACTGACACATTTAAATGGTGGAATGGGTTTTTTATTATTATATGAGGGAAACGGTTCTTGATTGTTTCTTGATTCAACTTATAGTAATCCACACACAGTCTCAAACTACTTTCTACCTTTTTAGAGAAAAAAATTGGGTATCCCCAAGGAGATAAACTAGTATATATGAAAATTTCTACTAAAAATCATTGATTTGGAGTCTCAACTCGGATAGCTTCATGGGTTTTATACGATAAGGATCCATCGAAATCAGATAGGTGCCCAGTTGTAACTCTATCCCAAACTTGACACCGCATGAGGGGGGTAGTGCCACGACCTCATTTGATAAGACATCGAGAAGCAACTAAATAACCCTAGGATTATCATCCACTTATTTATACACTAACAAATCTATTAATTGAGTTAAAATAGGCTTTTCATTCTTGTATACCATCTGATTTCTCTGCTCACCAAGGAACACCAATCGTTGGACCTTCATATCAAAAAACAATATTCTCCACTAGAAATAGTCAAAAAATGTATACATAGAGTACAAAAAATCCATACCAAGTATGATTTAATATGGTTGTATATTTAACAAGAAGAAACCCCCACCATTAACTAATGTTTCCCTGTAAATAGTCTATATCATCGATACACATAAAACAAGAAAGCCCGAGCTCAAATTAGAATAGATAACACTAGGAGAAATTGAAGCCTATATACCTCCATTCCTAATATGTGGACCAGATTTGAAGAAACAAATGAGTATAAATCTCTAAAATCTAATAAATTAGAAACTAAAGTTAATGGTAAACTGGTCATAACACGAACAACCTCTGGTCCCTTTGGCATTAGAACCTCTATAGCATACACCTTCTTGCATACAACTCCTTTACCAAGATACTAATGAACTCTATGAGAATTCAATAGTCTGGGTACTTGAGGACGAGGACCACCATGATTCTAACCTCTAACAAATCCATCTCTTCTTGGATATTGAACAAACATTTATGGCCACTGCTGTCATTACAACTGGAGAGGGGTCTGACCACCCAAACTAAACCAACCACCCTTAGCATTATGCCAATGATCTTGATGGATACCATGATCTATTTAGGAATATAACATCAATAGGAATCCCTGAGTAGACACTTTAGAACCAATTACCCTGGAGAAAGGTGAAGCAGGATACTGTGATTGACTCTCTACTGATTGGAACCTTGACTTCCCTGACATCCATGATCCCCCACCTGAAGCTCTTCTCATTGAGATTCTTTTCTTAAATCCCTATAAAAGAACTCCTCCTTCTGAGTGCATCCTCTTAATCATTGTTTTCTTCTTTTACACCACCATATATGTAGGAGGCAAAAATGGGGTGACTATATATCTAATTATTTGAAAAAACACCCCCCAAGACTTTGTACACTAGACTACTCATCTTGAATGAGATTAGGAGGGAGACACGGAAGGTCCTTAAACATGATCTCATGTTCATGCATGCCCAGGATCCCCTACTAAAGGGAGAGAAATACCTTCCTCTTTAATTACGTCAACATTGATGATAAGAACCCCATATGGAACTCCTTCTAAAATTCATCCCAAAAAACATTGTCCTCCTTCTGATATCTAAGGTATAGCTTCCACCACTAGAACACTGCACCCCACATATGACTGACTACCAATGGAATGTATTTCTCGTCTCGGGCTCAAATTATTCTAAAGTAAATCACAATATCCTCTATCCAATTCTTTATCTCTAGATTAGAGATTCTTCTCTCATACTTTTCTAGACTATGATACTAGAAATCATGCAATTACCTTTTCCATATATAATCCTCCTCTATTGGATCGATCCTCCAATGATCGATTGAATTAGTCTACTAAGCCTCTACCTCCTAGATTTCATGCAGATGATGATAAGGATACATATTTGAAAAACATAAAGTAAGGAATCCTAAGCCTCATAACATGGAATTTATTTATATTAATTAATTAATTTCCTCATAATTACCAATAAAACATGTTTAATAAAAAATAAAAATAATAATGATGCATGTACCAACCCTAGGTCTCTACTCCATAATAAATATTATATCGATTAATATGTTCAACAAGCTTTAGTTCCTTTCATCTGATCACTGGGGGATAAATTCTTATTTCCTGGCCCATCTTCTTTGATACATCATACACTAAGTCTGACTAATGATGTTTCCCTACCATTTTCATGAAAGCCACACCAATTCCTAACTCAAAACTTTATCCTATATCTCAACCAATACCATTGATACCACTCTACTGTGATCCCCTTCATGGGTACCACTCTTAGTCCAGTAGTGAAGGTGTGGTGTGACACCTAAGTCCAACCTCTAGTAGGCCTCATGTTGGAAACTAGAACCAAGGGTGTAGAACACTCTAATGGGATTCATTACCCTCATTATATAAAAATTATTGAGATAAAATACAAACAACCACCAAAAAACTACACCACATAGCATAAAAGAAACAAAACCATTAAACATGTGTATTTCAAGTAATATGGATAAAATTATCCAAAAAAACAAAGGGAAACCTACAATAGCAAACCCACAACAACTTCAGCCTCCAAGATAGTAGTTTCCATATAATTCTATGAAACCCTCCTAGAAACCTGAAAATATTTTTTTTAAATTGGGTGAGAATAACATGTACACTCAGTGGGATCATACCCAAGTTATTCTACGAAAATGTGAAAAGATAATACTAAATCACCAGTGAACAAGTAGAAAAACTGACAAGCACTTAAGCAGGTCATCTACCCATCCCAACCTCACCATGGATCTCTCACTAATTAACACAAGACAATATTAAGATAATAATAATAAGTGAACATTTATAAAGTCACCCCATATATACTTCCCCACTGAGTTACCACTCTCATACCCCGATTTCAAACACCATATTCTCCCATACCTTCCATTTCATCTCATCGCCATGTATCCAACTATCCTTAATGTGGGTTTGGTCTCAACCTTACCTACTCTAGCCTCTCCTTGGGCCTATCATCTCATTCTAGAATCAATTCCATCATGCAAATCTCTTGAGCCACTGCTTCATTATCACACATCCATCTGCAACATCACAACTAGGGATGTAGGGTATCATGAACATAAAGGACATAAATCATGTTCCCCCTTCCTACCACACATGATCCCCACTACATGTCACATCATATCATTATCAGATATCACTGCTAACTATGTTTTCATCAAGGTTCAGGATCTACCACCAACTAAGCCATTTCCTAATACTAATATCAAATGAAGAGTCATAAATAGGGGGTAATTAGCCATATGTTCATCACTATTTGGTTGTTAGGGAAAACACACATAGAACATTTAGGTGTTGATTCATGGTACTCAATGTGGGTGGGTGCATATAAAAGTAACATAAAAATACAAGAATATATATAACATACATAGTAAACAAGCTATCCTAAATCTTTCATATCAATACTTCATCACCTTTTCCTTATCATCAACACTATACTAATGTTACAACATGTTACCACTAACTAAAAGCAACCCATCACATATAACAACAACACATATTTCACGATTTCTATTCATTCAATTATAGATTCATCCACCTTTGTAGATTATTATATTAACAACCATTTAACTTTATATTTGAAGATAACCACCAAATTTAACACCTATATTTAAATTTCTATTTAAGATAAATTTATTCATAATTATTCACTTCAATAAACCAATTAAAAATGTAAATTATGGTCAACTTTTTTTAAATTCCTCCTCATGGAATTAGCCTTTCATCATTACCAACCTCATATTTCATCAATAAAAGGATACTATAAAAATTAATCACAAATAAAGCTATCATATTACCATAATAACCACATATATACTTCCACACTTCCACTATACACAACACATCCCATATCTGAACTAGTTATAACAATAATCATACAAGCCCCAAAAAGTTCACACAACCACAAGGCCAGAAACAAACATACTATTAATACATAATAGTATATTTACAAACTATATATTTTACCACAATTCATTTATAGGGTTATTTCACATTAAATCCTCTTCGCATGTATAGGTATTTTCTCACAGTTCTATCTTTACATGCGAAACCAATTCTTAACTAAATAAACATATTAAGACGTTTATGAATAGTGGGTTTAAACAAAAATTCAAGTAAGGGTTATCAATCCATACCATGGGTTTACAATTCACATCACCCACAAAATTTACATCATAATAGGTTATTTATTTCAAGATAAAACAATAACTAATAATAATAAAACAGATAAACACATGTGATTACTCCCTTTCCCTTCCAATTCAATTTAATTTATTTATTTATCTTTATTAGTTAATATATACCACCCACCCAATGGGAAAAATCATGTTAATTTCACATATTCTTAAAATAAGAGAGATAAAGGATCTCCTGCCTAGAAAAGAAGTTCTAAGATACTGCATCAAAAACAGGGGTAAAGTAAACAATGTGGTCACCTAGATATCACGAAGGTCAGGATGTGATCAATCATAAAACAATTATAGAGGAGGGAGGGATACAAAATATAATCAATCTCCTACCTCAAAAGTGACACACTAATGTAGAAAATAGGGAGGGAATTGAGCTATTAAACATGCCTAGAATCATGAGAAAGAAGTATTCTAGTCAAATTTAGATGATTCTGAGGCTCAAGAATAATATTTTGGTTTACTAGGATTCAAAGAAAATAAGAATAGACTTTAATGGAGGTAACCTAGTTCTTTAATATTCCATATAAATATTTAGTAACAACTTTTAAGATTAACATAGTCATATTTCCTTCTTAATTTTCATTTAATTAGGTTTCATTTAAAACACATGGAATGACCCATTTAAAACTATGGGGTTTAAGGAATTCAAATACTGGATTTAATCCATATAAAATTGATTTTAAAAACATTTATTTGAGATTTAAATCCCACATTTTATATTAAAAGAATTTTTCACATCATTCTGTAAAATCTGGGTATTTTGAAAAACTGGGAAAATTGGAAAATTGTGAAACTCATTGTGGGGACAGATCGACCACATGAGGCTAAGAAACAAACCATGTAAATGAATAAATAACCCTGAGAAGAAACCAACCAACTACATGAAGGAACCAGCTAACTGTATGAAGAATCTAACCAACCACATGAAGGAACCAAATGACTGCGTCAAGGAACCAAATGACCCCACAAAGGAATTAACTGGTTGTAAGAAGAAACAAATTGATCACATAAAGGAACTGGTTGAATTAATGAATAAATCAACTAACCACATAAAGGTACCAACTGACCATAAGAAGAGACCAAATGAGCACATGATGTACCGACTAACCATAGTAAAAAACCAACCAACAGCATGAAAGAACCAAATGACTGCAAGAAGAAACCAATCAAATGTACAACGGTACCAATTGAATGTAAGAAGAAAGAAAAAAAAAAGTAAGGTTCCAACTTATCATAATAAGAATCCAATAGACCACATGAAGGAACCAACTAACTGCAAAAAGAAACCAACTGACTGTATGAAGGAACAAATTGATCACAATAAGAATCCAACAAACCGCATGAAGGAACTATATGACCAAAATGAGAAATAAACTAACCATAAAAGGGACCGATTAAACTTAATAATAAATTAATTAACTACACAAAGGGACCAACTTACTATAATAAGAAACTAACTAGTTGAATGAAGGAATGACATGACCTCAAGAAGAAACCAATTGACTGCATGAAGGAACCAATTAATTGTAAGAAGAAACCAAATAACTGCATGGAGGAACCAATTGGATGCAAGAAGAAATAAACTAACTTCATGAAGAGACCAATTGGTTGAAAGAAGAAACCAACCAACTACACTAAGGTATACGTGACTAAATAACTATTCAAGGGACCATGTAAGAAAACATAAATATTTTAATGGTAAAAGGCCCTAAATTTCCTCCTAACACTTCCAGGACTTAGGGAATCACAAATCATAGGTTTTTGGGAAACTAGGGAATTAAAATTATTATATGATGGGTGGGTCCATTATAGTCGTCTAATTAATTGGGTAAAGTTTAATATCTTATGAGATGAGGTTGTAGTATATGGGTGATTATCCCAAGAGAAAAAGGTTTTGGTACATGGTTGGTTAGTCCAATCCCAAAAGGTTGTGGTATATAAGTGGTTATCCCAATACCAAAAGGTTATGGTATATGGATGGTTAGATAAATCCCATGGGGTTGTATTACTTGGGTGGTATCCCAATATCAAAAGGTTTTGGGACATGGGTGGTTGGTCCAAACCCAATAGTTTTTAGTACATGGGTGTTTAGCCCAATCCCATGAGGTTGTGGTAAATGGGTGGTTTTCATAAAGGAAAGAGGTTGTAGTAAATGGGTGGTAGTCCAAGAATAAAATGCATTGTTTCATGGGTGGTTAGTATAATCCCAAAAGTTTGTGATGCACAGGTGGTTATCCCAATCCCAGGAAGGTATACTAGTGGTTATCCCAAGCTTGTTATGTTATTGGAAGGTGGTTATATTAATCCATTATGTGCTAATTTTCTTGATGGATAAACATGGAATATATTATATACTCAAATTTTTGTTTTATTCTTATGTTTTGAATCAACCCTATTTCATGTTCACATATATTCACTCAAGTTTCCACATTATTAAGGCTCATATTTACTAACAAAGCATTTTTACATGATTTTTGATTTATAATATATGTTTTATTGGGTATTATTATAATATGTTATGTTTGTGAACTTAAATTATGTTCTCATACCCACATGCTCACTTTATGCTCACTTGGGATATTATATTATTATCAATTATATTTTCCCTTACTAAAAATCCGAGCTCACCTCTTTCTTGTGTTTAGATTCTCAAGTTATAAAGAAGAGTGTCATATATGATGTTTATAAAATGGTATCATGTGAGAAGATTATTTGTGAGAAATTTTTCAGTCTTATTATAAAATAATAATATCATGTAACCGATCTCAAAAGGCACTAAACCTTTAGGTTTTTGGGATTACGTAAATTTTTTAGAAAAAATGATTAAATTGTAACACCCGATACTTTTATGAGAAATATTTTGTTTTTATGTTATATAAATCATCAAAGAAATCTTTCACTACACACAACACTAGCTTGGCTTGCTTTACACGCAACCGCAGCCTTCCTCGATAGCTTGCGTCGTACGCAATACCGAGTTTCACTAAACAACGATATGATATTAAAATATTATTAAAACTAGCCATTATGAATAGTACTAACTGAATTTTTATTTTTATAACATTTTAATTCAAATTATACATTTTCTAGAATGAGGTATAAAAGCAAAATCAGTTTTTTTTAATAGAAATATTTTTCAAAAAATACAGTTTTGCCGCCTTTTAATGGCACACCCACATTAAATCTAGTTTTTGACATGTTTATAAGTTCAATTTAACAAAATAAAATTATTCTTTTGAATCAGGGTATAAAAATTTACTTTGGATAATTTTTTGATATTTTTCTGATAACTTTCATATTTTGATGAATAGTAAAAATATGCTAATTTTTAATTAAAAACAACTTTTTTCATTGAGATAATTTATATGGATAAATTATAATATTGAATGGTTTTAAAGTATAAATAGAATATATTTTTACCATTTAATATAATGTATGTCATTAGCATTAATTTCACATTGAATTCATAGGTAAAAACATTTCAATCTTTGGCAATGTTTTAACTTCTAAAACCCGTTTTCTTAACAACGGGATTTATTTTAAATTAATTAATACAACTTATATGTTTTGAATTTTGAAAAATTGATTCCATATTCAGAATCAATGGGTCCAAATTATATTAATAGGATACAATTTATTTTTGGGCATTATGAATAGTAACTACAGTAAATTTTATTTACCATAGTTAAAGGTAAATCGGGTAATTAAGGGTAAATATAAGATTATAAAATTACCCTAACACCTGCCAAAATACTATTGGATGACTACAAGTATACCCATATCACCTAAGGGTCATATTAGATTCATTTAATGGACTTTTTTCCATGAAAATAATTTAATTATTATTAAAACCAAAGAATGTGACAACATGTCACTTTCTTAAATCTTATAAGTATAATAATTTTAATTTGGTGATAAACTTAATGAAACTTAGAACATTAATAGTCTAAAGAACTATAATACAATTATATACATCATAGGAATTTATATAGAATTTTTATGGATTAAATAATTATCATTAATTATGACACAATAGTGATGTTGAAATTATTTTATTAATTAAAATATCAAATAAATAGTTTTAAAAATATTAAAATAAATATTATATGAACTATTTAATGTGCTCCACTAATTTTCTAGATACATATGACATTTTAGGGATCTATTAAAGCTTTTATTTTGAACATATCTTCTGTATATATTTTATTTAAATTCAAATAATTGAATAGTGTCAAAATTGACACTATTGTTATTTTATAAAAATAACATATTATAAAATTGTTTAAAAATAAAAAAAATATTTAAAATTTATAAATTAAAATTTATATGGTCTAAAATGTCATAAAGTGTCAAATTATGGAAAATTCACAACGCATATGTAATTATTTATAATAATTTAAAATTTAGAATATTATTACCACAAATAAAATTAAATTGATAAATAAGGAAAAATCAAGTTGATAATGTTTAAAATAAATTCTTAACATGTCTAAATTTTATTGGTTAATGATATTAAAACCCTATATCATATAATATTTGGATATGAGTCATTTTGGAAGTTTTTAAGTGGGGTTGGGATTTAATATAAACTAATATTTCTTATATTTCCAAAGGTGCCCCTCTCCTCCCTTATAAAAGGGCACCTCCTCCCTCTCCTCCTCACACCAATTTGAGCCTTCAATCTTGGAAAAACTCTGACACTTTCTCCTCTACACTTCCCTATAGACATCCTAGAAGTCCTGGTCTTCTTCAAAGACCAATTTTAGTGCCCTAAAAGGAGGTCTCAAAGAAGCGCCTCAAAGAAGAGGTAATGCCCGTTACCGATTCTTTCATCTTTATTTCTTCTTCCACTTCTTCATATTTAGTTGTTTCATTATGAAGTAATAACATCAGTATCCCTCATATAATTTTATGTTATTATAATTATGTGAAGTGCATTGTGTTGCATTTGTTGTCAATGAGGCATGAAGTTGTCTTGGAATGAATGGATGTCAAGGAGTCAAGATGTGAATGTCAAAGGATGTGATGGTGATGGTGATGAAAGAGAATGGCCATGGAACTTAGAGGAATGTCACTTAGGAGATTCACTAAGTGGCATAGGAGATTATGGTTGAAACATTCTCCATGAACATCAGACGATTGTTGAACTGATCTTTAAAGTTCCAAGAACTTGTATCAACTGGATACAATGTCACAACAAGCTTTAGAAGACCATGCATTGTATTGACAATGCATGAGGAGATGAGAAGAAGATCCATCCACAACTTCTAAGTGGGTGAAGTGGTTTAATGAAGTCCATGCACTAACACTTAGTGCATGTGAATCTGAAGAAGTCCCAATTTGATCTCTGATTAGATCAACGAAGACATTGAAGATTATAAGTGATTCAGGAGCTCGATTGATGAAGAAGAACCTTCAAGAATTCCCATTCCTAAGTGATAAATAAATGTTGAAGATAATGGAGGAATTTCAAATGAAGAAGAAGAGAGGAAGAAGGAGAAATGATAAAGATAGGCATGTGGCATTTGGCAATTGGCATATTTTATATGGAGGAGAAACTGGACAAAGTCTTATTCAAGACTTAGCCAAAAAATATGGCCAGCCCGTGAGCACCTTGTGGGTTCAACCCCAAGGCTCATGTGGGCCTAAGGCGCCACGCCCAAGGGGGAACCCGTGGGGCGAGCTCAGGGCGGCATGGGCGCACCCGCAGACACCACAGAGGCGCTGGGGCACGCCCGGAGGAGCGCAGGGGGCCGTGTATAAGCCCCCGAGGGCACGCGGTGGTGAAACCCGCGCGCCGGAGGAGCATAGTGGGCGCTAGGAGCGCGCCCGCAGGAGCAGAGAGTGGGCGCAGAGCGCGCCCGCAGGGAGAACACGGTGCGGGGCGGCACCGTGGAGGGAGAAGATTCAACTGGCGGGTTGAGGCAGCTCCAGGGTTATAAGCCGCGGAAAAATCCCGCACCGTTTCGATGTGGGACGCGTATTTTTCACCGGGAGCAAATCTCCGCCGTCCGAGCAATCGCGCGCTCGATCTGGACCGCTCATCTGATCCGTCGCACCCCCGATTTAATCCGGTCGTCCGATGTCCTTCATTCGCCCGATCGAACGGCTCCCGGCTTATCTTCATCCTCGAGCTCGAACTAAGACCACCCGCGAGCAGCCGCTGAACCAGAGCCTCCCCGAAGACAAAATTCGAGTTCCCGGCCACCATTTTCGAAGCCGAAGGCTCCCTCGTGCTCGTCTGGCCACACTGAACACAGCCATGCTATAAAATGGATGTGCATGCAATGTATGGAGATTTTGGAGTTCGGCCGAAGGCAAACGAAGTGCCGAGGCCATGAGGATTATTGCTGTGCATGGTTTGTGCCAAAACAGATGCCGTGCATGCGTTCTAAATCGCATGCACGAGGAGGAAAGTAAGGAAAGAACCCGCGGTGGAAACTGAGGAGAAAAACGAGATTTTACAGAAACTTGAGATCCGAAAATCTCGGTGGTTCAAGATTTTTCTCACGCGGATAAACCACCTCAGCCTCTGCCTATAAAAATGAGGTCGAGCCCTCTGTGCAGCTTGCTGAATTTTTGAGAAGTCCCGCGAGTGCCTTGCCTCGTGAAGAACAGCCTGCGTGCCCCCTGCGCGGCAGTGAAGCCCGGAGCCACCCCTTGGCTCCGTGAGATCCTTTTGCTCACTTCTTGTGCAAAAGAAGAAGGAGGAAGGGCAACGCGACCTTGCGCGCCCCCCTCTGTGCATCGCGCCCCCTTGCGCGGTTTGCACTTGCGCGCCCGCGGTGCCTTGCACCCGTGGCTTGCACGGCCCTTGTGGCTTGAACCTTGCGCGGCAGGCAGTGTTGGAGTAGAGAAGGACACACCCCCTTGCGCGACTAGTTTGAGTTCGGGTGTGTGCAAGTGAAGGCCGAGACACTTGTGCTTGTGTGCCAAGTGAAGGAAGAATACCTACGGGTTGGTTGCATGCAAAAGAAAACAAAGAAGCCGTAGCCCTTGTGTTGGTATTCGGGTGTGTGAAAGAGGAGGCCGAGGCATGCCTTGTGTGTGCAAGTGGGTGAAGTGAAGACCACACATTTGTGTGTGTGTGAAAACTTGAAGAACCACCTGCGGCTCAAGTGTGTGCAAGAATAAAGGAGTAGGCCAAGATCAAGTGTGTGCAAAACAAAGAACAATTTATGTGTACATAAACAAGTGACAAAGAAGGCCGAACCTATGTGTGTGCACAAGAAGTGTGTGCTCACTTAGAAGAAGAGGAGAAGACCCACACAAAATACAACACACTTTTAAGTGTGTAAACAAATAGAATTAAGTGTGTGAAGATTGTGAAGAAGGTGTGTGCTTAAAGTGACTACACCCTTTGTGGGTCTACTGCACCAAGAGGAAGAAAAGGAGAGTGCATGCATGCATGCATGCACGTGCACACATGAACAGTGCTAAATCAGTGGTGTGCAACTGAGACTGGACCAGACCGAAGATAAAGATATTATTTGTCTGAGCATTCAGTAATTGGAGAGAAGTCGGGGCATCCTTAGAAGAAGGTGATAAAGACCGATCAAGATGAGAGGACCTGCTCACCACAAGTGATCAGAAGAAGAGCAAGGCCAGCAGCCTTTATCCCAGGCTGCTGAGGATACTTGAAGAACTTAAAGTGAAGAAGAGCTACTCGTGCGACTCGAGGAGCCAGGAGAAGACCCTGTGGGACTCAGGGAGAAGAAGTCTTCAGTGGGATTCTGGAGCAGGCCAGTGGGACTCTGGTAACACTGTGGGACGCAGTATAAAGACCCTCCTGTGAGACTCAGGAGAGATACAGTGGGACTCTGTATCGACCATTGTAATTCTAACAAGTTATAATGGGAGAATCCATGCTGAGAGAGCATGGCAAGGATGTAGGCCTTTGGTGCCGAACCTTGTAAATCCTTGTGTCATGTGCCTTTTCATTACTGCATTATCCGGGAAAGGTTGAGAGATACAAGAAGAGTGGATCGAGGCTTTAACCAGCCATAGAGGTTTAATTGATAAGAATCAATTAGTAAAAAGTTTTAAGGGATCACTGATTCACCCCCTCCCCCTCTCAGTGATTCACACTGATCTGGGCACTTCAATTGGTATCAGAGGGAGGTTACCTCTAAAAGATCCAAGAGAGTCTTTATGAAGTGCAGATTTGAGGAAATGAGTGACCAGCCTCAAATGGAGATATCTGCCAAGACTCAGAAAAATAGAAAGAAGAAACAGGCCAAGAAGATGAAGAAATCCTGTCCTAGCTATGATGAAGTTGAAACAATGAATGATCTTCAGAGTGCACTCAAATATCTTCAGAAGACAGTTCCCATGGAAGTGGCAAAGTGTATATCTACAGGCATCCATGATCTTCAAGAAGAAAAATCACAGTTAGAAGAAGAAGCCAATGCAATGGAAGATCAATTGGCAAAAAGGGTTGGAATAACCAACACTCTCAGAAAGCTGGTGAAGGCTAAAGATGAAACAGTATCTCTTTGCAATGAAAGATATGAAGACACTACTGAAGAATTGCAAAGAAGCCTTTCTGAGAAAGAATTCTTTATGATATTAGTCAAAGATGTTTTCTATGCACTGGAAAAGAGGCACAAAGTGTCAATGGTTGTCAGAGATGCTCAACTAGAAGACAAAGTCAAAAGGGTGAAGGAGCTTGACAACTCATTGCTTGAAATGAAGCAAGTGCATGAAGACCAGATGAAACGGCTGGAAGAGAAATGGGAAGGAAGGCTAAGAACAGTTGAGGATGAGAAGAACTCCCTCAACATGAAGTGTTTAGAACTGGAGGTGATATTGAAAAATCTGCAATCACCTAAAGCTGAATCCTCCCAGTCAGCTGATAGAAGAAATGTTGCTACACAAGTATGCTTTGAGAAGGATGATTCTAAAAGAAAGACATCCTCTAGTGAAAGTGCAACAACTTCTAAAAGGAAGGTACCATCCATCTCATCTTGTACTAATGCTTCTAATAGTGTTTCCACAAAAAGTGCAGGATGGAAAAATAATTCCAAACAAGTATGGATGAAGAAAATGAAGAAGCAGAGCTCTCCTGAAGCAGCACAACAATTCAAGACAAGTACCCTACAATCAGAAGGAATCAAAAAGTCAAGATTTGTGGGTCAGTGCTGGTGTTGTAACAAGTATGGGCATTGTGCAAAGGATTGTTGGTACAATCCACTGAATGCCAAAGCACAGAGGAAGCCCATGCCAAGGGGGAGCAAGCCAGAAGGAAGGAAGCAACATCCACAGGTCCAGAGACATCTGTTTACTGCAAATAGATTTGGATTACTTGACAACATCTGGGATGGTTGCAAAAGTGGTCAAAGAGTTGATACATATCAATCTCCGAATGTATCCGAAGCTGGAATGAAGAGAAGATCACTGAACCTGGCGAAAAAGGAATCCTTGGGAAGCAAGAAGAAGAAAGATGAAAAAGCTCCCAAGAAGATGTTGAAAAAGGAAGAGAAGACCTTGGAGTCTAAATCCAAGAAGGGTGATGCATCCAGAAGGACCACCAAGAAGAAATGCTTCTACTGTGGAAAGAAAGGTCATATCATGGATCTTTGTAAAGAAGCCATGAAATTCAATAGAGGTAGACTGAACTCAAACAGACAATCAATCCAGAAGAAGCAGAAGGGATTGATTGAAAACAAGTTGCCTAAGAGAGGCAGCTTGACAGCATCAAAGGAACCATGTGGAACTTCCAGAACTGGGGCCACTCTTCCAAATGATTTACTTGTCATATGGCCACATCAGTTGCAACTGGCCAGAGAACTACAAAGAGTTGAAGATGAAGCTCTGGCAATTGCTAAAGCAAAAGGGAAGAAGAAGGTTTCACATGAAGATGTTTTGAGAACCACACCAGCACAATCATCAATGAAGATCAAATGTGCAAGTGTGAAGACTGGTGAAAATGGGACATCTCGGTTGAGAGAATCTTCTCAACCTTGTTGTTCACGTTGATGAACCAAGGAGGTTCCATCTTATTCCCTTATACTATTGGTATTTAAATGTGCTGACATTGCAGGGAATTGAAGATGATGATCATTCTCAGCTGGAGGATGGATTGGATTAAATGGAGTGCACCCCTTGAGGGGGAGCCAATCTGAAGAAGATGGCATTCTTAGATTAATACCATCTTGAGAAAAGTGAAGGTATTCCAATCATACTTTCATCCCTTGTTTCTTAATTGAGTTTATCTTTTCAATTAAGGGGGAGTATGGATTGAAGACAAATGGATGAAAGGGGGAGATTTATCTTTGCACTTGAACTTTCTAATGTGTTTGGTGAAGTATGTGCAGGATTTAGCAATTCATTGTTATATCTGAAAAATTTCAAACCCCTAAGCATGATCTCACATGTTTACAGTGAATATGGACAACATTGAGTTCCTTGGTTACATCACTCTTGTTTTCTACACCGGGTTAGCCCAAGTAGACTTAGAGTTGATTTACTAAAGGTTCTTTGCTAAAGAAGAACATGTGGCATCATCCCTCTCTCAGTGTTTTTCAAGAAAATACTTTTCAAAGGGAGGAAGAGATTTTTGAAAGAGAACCACACCACACCTTTGCATTTGATTGCCAATAAGGGGGAGAAAATATTGGCACACATATTGACCCATTCATATGTGCTGAAGGAGTGTATTGACAACAAATACAAAGGGGGAGATTGAAGTGCATTGTGTTGCATTTATTGTCAATGAGGCATGAAGTTGTCTTGGAATGAATGGATGTCAAGGAGTCAAGATGTGAATGTCAAAGGATGTGATGGTGATGGTGATGAAAGAGAATGGCCATGGAACTTAGAGGAATGTCACTTAGGAGATTCACTAAGTGGCATAGGAGATTATGGTTGAAACATTCTCCATGAACATCAGACGATTGTTGAACTGATCTTTAAAGTTCCAAGAACTTGTATCAACTGGATACAATGTCACAACAAGCTTTAGAAGACCATGCATTGTATTGACAATGCATGAGGAGATGAGAAGAAGATCCATCCACAACTTCTAAGTGGGTGAAGTGGTTTAATGAAGTCCATGCACTAACACTTAGTGCATGTGAATCTGAAGAAGTCCCAATTTGATCTCTGATTAGATCAACGAAGACATTGAAGATTATAAGTGATTCAGGAGCGCGATTGATGAAGAAGAACCTTCAAGAATTCCCATTCCTAAGTGATAAATAAATGTTGAAGATAATGGAGGAATTTCAAATGAAGAAGAAGAGAGGAAGAAGGAGAAATGATAAAGATAGGCATGTGGCATTTGGCAATTGGCATATTTTATATGGAGGAGAAACTGGACAAAGTCTTATTCAAGACTTAGCCAAAAAATATGGCCAGCCCGTGAGCACCTTGTGGGTTCAACCCCAAGGCTCATGTGGGCCTAAGGCGCCACGCCCAAGGGGGAACCCGTGGGGCGAGCTCAGGGCGGCAGGGGCGCACCCGCAGACACCACAGAGGCGCTGGGGCACGCCCGGAGGAGCGCAGGGGGCCGTGTATAAGCCCCCGAGGGCACGCGGTGGTGAAACCCGCGCGCCGGAGGAGCATAGTGGGCGCTAGGAGCGCGCCCGCAGGAGCAGAGAGTGGGCGCAGAGCGCGCCCGCAGGGAGAACACGGTGCGGGGCGGCACCGTGGAGGGAGAAGATTCAACTGGCGGGTTGAGGCAGCGCCAGGGTTATAAGCCGCGGCAAAATCCCGCGCCGTTTCTATGTGGGACGCGTATTTTTCACCGGGAGCAAATCTCCGTCGTCCGAGCAATCGCGCGCTCGATCTGGACCGCTCATCTGATCCGTCGCGCCCCCGATTTAATCCGGCCGTCCGAAGTCCTTCATTCGCCCGATCGAACGTCTCCCGGCTTATCTTCATCCTCGAGCTCGAACGAAGACCACCCGCGAGCAGCCGCTGAACCAGAGCCTCCCCGAAGACAAAATTCGAGTTCCCGGCCACCATTTTCGAAGCCGAAGGCTCCCTCGTGCTCGTCTGGCCACACTGAACACAGCCATGCTATAAAATGGATGTGCATGCAATGTATGGAGATTTTGGAGTTCGGCCGAAGGCAAACGAAGTGCCGAGGCCATGAGGATTATTGCTGTGCATGGTTTGTGCCAAAACAGAGGCCGTGCATGCGTTCTAAATCGCATGCACGAGGAGGAAAGTAAGGAAAGAACCCGCGGTGGAAACTGAGGAGAAAAACGATATTTTACAGAAACTTGAGATCCGAAAATCTCGGTGGTTCAAGATTTTTCTCACGCGGATAAACCACCTCAGCCTCTGCCTATAAAAATGAGGCCGAGCCCTCTGTGCAGCTTGCTGAATTTTTGAGAAGTCCCGCGAGTGCCTTGCCTCGTGAAGAACAGCCTGCGCGCCCCCTGCGCGGCAGTGAAGCCCGGAGCCACCCCTTGGCTTCGTGAGATCCTTTTGCTCACTTCTTGTGCAAAAGAAGAAGGAGGAAGGGCAACGCAACCTTGCGCGCCCCCCTCTGTGCATCGCGCCCCCTTGCGCGGTTTGCACTTGCGCGCCCGCGGTGCCTTGCACCCGTGGCTTGCGCGGCCCTTGTGGCTTGAACCTTGCGCGGCAGGCAGTGTTGGAGTAGAGAAGGACACACCCCCTTGCGCGACTAGTTTGAGTTCGGGTGTGTGCAAGTGAAGGCCGAGACACTTGTGCTTGTGTGCCAAGTGAAGGAAGAATACCTACGGGTTGGTTGCATGCAAAAGAAAACAAAGAAGTCGTAGCCCTTGTGTTGGTATTCGGGTGTGTGAAAGAGGAGGCCGAGGCATGCCTTGTGTGTGCAAGTGGGTGAAGTGAAGACCACACATTTGTGTGTGTGTGCAAACTTGAAGAACCACCTGCGGCTCAATGTGTGCAAGAATAAAGGAGTAGGCCAAGATCAAGTGTGTTCAAAACAAAGAACAATTTATGTGTACATAAACAAGTGACAAAGAAGGCCGAACCTATGTGTGTGCACAAGAAGTGTGTGCTCACTTAGAAGAAGAGGAGAAGACCCACACAAAGTACAACACACTTTTAAGTGTGTAAACAAATAGAATTAAGTGTGTGAAGATTGTGAAGAAGGTGTGTGCTTAAAGTGACTACACCCTTTGTGGGTCTACTGCACCAAGAGGAAGAAAAGGAGAGTGCATGCATGCATGCATGCACGTGCACACGTGAACAGTGCTAAATCAGTGGTGTGCAACTGAGACTGGACCAGACCGAAGATAAAGATATTATTTGTCTGAGCATTCAGTAATTGGAGAGAAGCCGGGGCATCCTTAGAAGAAGGTGATAAAGCCCGAGCAAGATGAGAGGACCTGCTCACCACAAGTGATCAGAAGAAGAGCAAGGCCAGCAGCCTTTATCCCAGGCTGCTGAGGATACTTGAAGAACTTAAAGTGAAGAAGAGCTACTCGTGCGACTCGAGGAGCCAGGAGAAGACCTTGTGGGACTCAGGGAGAAGAAGTCTTCAGTGGGATTCTGGAGCAGGCCAGTGGGACTCTGGTAACACTGTGGGACGCAGTATAAAGACCCTCCTGTGAGACTCAGGAGAGATACAGTGGGACTCTGTATCGACCATTGTAATTCTAACAAGTTATAATGGGAGAATCCATGCTGAGAGAGCATGGCAAGGATGTAGGCCTTTGGTGCCGAACCTTGTAAATCCTTGTGTCCTGTGCCTTTTCATTACTGCATTATCCGGGAAAGGTTGAGAGATACAAGAAGAGTGGATCGAGGCTTTAACCAGCCATAGAGGTTTAATTGATAAGAATCAATTAGTAAAAAGTTTTAAGGGATCACTGATTCACCCCCTCCCCCTCTCAGTGATTCACACTGATCTGGGCACTTCAATTGGTATCAGAGGGAGGTTACCTCTAAAAGATCCAAGAGAGTCTTTATGAAGTGCAGATTTGAGGAAATGAGTGACCAGCCTCAAATGGAGATATCTGCCAAGACTCAGAAAAATAGAAAGAAGAAACAGGCCAAGAAGATGAAGAAATCCTGTCCTAGCTATGATGAAGTTGAAACAATGAATGATCTTCAGAGTGCACTCAAATATCTTCAGAAGACAGTTCCCATGGAAGTGGCAAAGTGTATATCTACAGGCATCCATGATCTTCAAGAAGAAAAATCACAGTTAGAAGAAGAAGCCAATGCAATGGAAGATCAATTGGCAAAAAGGGTTGGAATAACCAACACTCTCAGAAAGCTGGTGAAGGCTAAAGATGAAACAGTATCTCTTTGCAATGAAAGATATGAAGACACTACTGAAGAATTGAAAAGAAGCCTTTCTGAGAAAGAATTCTTTATGATATTAGTCAAAGATGTTTTCTATGCACTGGAAAAGAGGCACAAAGTGTCAATGGTTGTCAGAGATGCTCAACTAGAAGACAAAGTCAAAAGGGTGAAGGAGCTTGACAACTCATTGCTTGAAATGAAGCAAGTGCATGAAGACCAGATGAAACAGCTGGAAGAGAAATGGGAAGGAAGGCTAAGAACAGTTGAGGATGAGAAGAACTCCCTCAACATGAAGTGTTTAGAACTGGAGGTGATATTGAAAAATCTGCAATCACCTAAAGCTGAATCCTCCCAGTCAGCTGATAGAAGAAATGTTGCTACACAAGTATGCTTTGAGAAGGATGATTCTAAAAGAAAGACATCCTCTAGTGAAAGTGCAACAACTTCTAAAAGGAAGGTACCATCCATCTCATCTTGTACTAATGCTTCTAATAGTGTTTCCACAAAAAGTGCAGGATGGAAAAATAATTCCAAACAAGTATGGATGAAGAAAATGAAGAAGCAGAGCTCTCCTGAAGCAGCACAACAATTCAAGACAAGTACCCTACAATCAGAAGGAATCAAAAAGTCAAGATTTGTGGGTCAGTGCTGGTGTTGTAACAAGTATGGGCATTGTGCAAAGGATTGTTGGTACAATCCACTGAATGCCAAAGCACAGAGGAAGCCCATGCCAAGGGGGAGCAAGCCAGAAGGAAGGAAGCAACATCCACAGGTCCAGAGACATCTGTTTACTGCAAATAGATTTGGATTACTTGACAACATCTGGGATGGTTGCAAAAGTGGTCAAAGAGTTGATACATATCAATCTCTGAATGTATCCGAAGCTGGAATGAAGAGAAGATCACTGAACCTGGCGAAAAAGGAATCCTTGGGAAGCAAGAAGAAGAAAGATGAAAAAGCTCCCAAGAAGATGTTGAAAAAGGAAGAGAAGACCTTGGAGTCTAAATCCAAGAAGGGTGATGCATCCAGAAGGACCACCAAGAAGAAATGCTTCTACTGTGGAAAGAAAGGTCATATCATGGATCTTTGTAAAGAAGCCATGAAATTCAATAGAGGTAGACTGAACTCAAACAGACAATCAATCCAGAAGAAGCAGAAGGGATTGATTGAAAACAAGTTGCCTAAGAGAGGCAGCTTGACAGCATCAAAGGAACCATGTGGAACTTCCAGAACTGGGGCCACTCTTCCAAATGATTTACTTGTCATATGGCCACATCAGTTGCAACTGGCCAGAGAACTACAAAGAGTTGAAGATGAAGCTCTGGCAATTGCTAAAGCAAAAGGGAAGAAGAAGGTTTCACATGAAGATGTTTTGAGAACCACACCAGCACAATCATCAATGAAGATCAAATGTGCAAGTGTGAAGACTGGTGAAAATGGGACATCTCGGTTGAGAGAATCTTCTCAACCTTGTTGTTCACGTTGATGAACCAAGGAGGTTCCATCTTATTCCCTTATACTATTGGTATTTAAATGTGCTGACATTGCAGGGAATTGAAGATGATGATCATTCTCAGCTGGAGGATGGATTGGATTAAATGGAGTGCACCCCTTGAGGGGGAGCCAATCTGAAGAAGATGGCATTCTTAGATTAATACCATCTTGAGAAAAGTGAAGGTATTCCAATCATACTTTCATCCCTTGTTTCTTAATTGAGTTTATCTTGTCAATTAAGGGGGAGTATGGATTGAAGACAAATGGATGAAAGGGGGAGCTTTATCTTTGCACTTGAACTTTCTAATGTGTTTGGTGAAGTATGTGCAGGATTTAGCAATTCATTGTTATATCTGAAAAATTTCAAACCCCTAAGCATGATCTCACATGTTTACAGTGAATATGGACAACATTGAGTTCCTTGGTTACATCACTCTTGTTTTCTACACCGGGTTAGCCCAAGTAGACTTAGAGTTGATTTACTAAAGGTTCTTTGCTAAAGAAGAACATGTGGCATCATCCCTCTCTCAGTGTTTTTCAAGAAAATACTTTTCAAAGGGAGGAAGAGATTTTTGAAAGAGAACCACACCACACCTTTGCATTTGATTGCCAATAAGGGGGAGAAAATATTGGCACACATATTGACCCATTCATATGTGCTGAAGGAGTGTATTGACAACAAATACAAAGGGGGAGATTGAAGTGCATTGTGTTGCATTTATTGTCAATGAGGCATGAAGTTGTCTTGGAATGAATGGATGTCAAGGAGTCAAGATGTGAATGTCAAAGGATGTGATGGTGATGGTGATGAAAGAGAATGGCCATGGAACTTAGAGGAATGTCACTTAGGAGATTCACTAAGTGGCATAGGAGATTATGGTTGAAACATTCTCCATGAACATCAGACGATTGTTGAACTGATCTTTAAAGTTCCAAGAACTTGTATCAACTGGATACAATGTCACAACAAGCTTTAGAAGACCATGCATTGTATTGACAATGCATGAGGAGATGAGAAGAAGATCCATCCACAACTTCTAAGTGGGTGAAGTGGTTTAATGAAGTCCATGCACTAACACTTAGTGCATGTGAATCTGAAGAAGTCCCAATTTGATCTCTGATTAGATCAACGAAGACATTGAAGATTATAAGTGATTCAGGAGCTCGATTGATGAAGAAGAACCTTCAAGAATTCCCATTCCTAAGTGATAAATAAATGTTGAAGATAATGGAGGAATTTCAAATGAAGAAGAAGAGAGGAAGAAGGAGAAATGATAAAGATAGGCATGTGGCATTTGGCAATTGGCATATTTTATATGGAGGAGAAACTGGACAAAGTCTTATTCAAGACTTAGCCAAAAAATATGGCCAGCCCGTGAGCACCTTGTGGGTTCAACCCCAAGGCTCATGTGGGCCTAAGGCGCCACGCCCAAGGGGGAACCCGTGGGGCGAGCTCAGGGCGGCAGGGGCGCACCCGCAGACACCACAGAGGCGCTGGGGCACGCCCGGAGGAGCGCAGGGGGCCGTGTATAAGCCCCCGAGGGCACGCGGTGGTGAAACCCGCGCGCCGGAGGAGCATAGTGGGCGCTAGGAGCGCGCCCGCAGGAGCAGAGAGTGGGCGCAGAGCGCGCCCGCAGGGAGAACACGGTGAGGGGCGGCACCGTGGAGGGAGAAGATTCAACTGGCGGGTTGAGGCAGCGCCAGGGTTATAAGCCGCGGCAAAATCCCGCGCCGTTTCTATGTGGGACGCGTATTTTTCACCGGGAGCAAATCTCCGTCGTCCGAGCAATCGCGCGCTCGATCTGGACCGCTCATCTGATCCGTCGCGCCCCCGATTTAATCTGGCCGTCCGATGTCCTTCATTCGCCCGATCGAACGGCTCCCGGCTTATCTTCATCCTCGAGCTCGAACGAAGACCACCCGCGAGCAGCCGCTGAACCAGAGCCTCCCCGAAGACAAAATTCGAGTTCCCGGCCACCATTTTCGAAGCCGAAGGCTCCCTCGTGCTCGTCTGGCCACACTGAACACAGCCATGCTATAAAATGGATGTGCATGCAATGTATGGAGATTTTGGAGTTCGGCCGAAGGCAAACGAAGTGCCGAGGCCATGAGGATTATTGCTGTGCATGGTTTGTGCCAAAACAGAGGCCGTGCATGCGTTCTAAATCGCATGCACGAGGAGGAAAGTAAGGAAAGAACCCGCGGTGGAAACTGAGGAGAAAAACGAGATTTTACAGAAACTTGAGATCCGAAAATCTCGGTGGTTCAAGATTTTTCTCACGCGGATAAACCACCTCAGCCTCTGCCTATAAAAATGAGGCCGAGCCCTCTGTGCAGCTTGCTGAATTTTTGAGAAGTCCCGCGAGTGCCTTGCCTCGTGAAGAACAGCCTGCGCGCCCCCTGCGCGGCAGTGAAGCCCGGAGCCACCCCTTGGCTTCGTGAGATCCTTTTGCTCACTTCTTGTGCAAAAGAAGAAGGAGGAAGGGCAACGCAACCTTGCGCGCCCCCCTCTGTGCATCGCACCCCCTTGCGCGGTTTGCACTTGCGCGCCCGCGGTGCCTTGCACCCGTGGCTTGGGCGGCCCTTGTGGCTTGAACCTTGCGCGGCAGGCAGTGTTGGAGTAGAGAAGGACACACCCCCTTGCGCGACTAGTTTGAGTTCGGGTGTGTGCAAGTGAAGGCCGAGACACTTGTGCTTGTGTGCCAAGTGAAGGAAGAATACCTACGGGTTGGTTGCATGCAAAAGAAAACAAAGAAGTCGTAGCCCTTGTGTTGGTATTCGGGTGTGTGAAAGAGGAGGCCGAGGCATGCCTTGTGTGTGCAAGTGGGTGAAGTGAAGACCACACATTTGTGTGTGTGTGCAAACTTGAAGAACCACCTGCGGCTCAATGTGTGCAAGAATAAAGGAGTAGGCCAAGATCAAGTGTGTTCAAAACAAAGAACAATTTATGTGTACATAAACAAGTGACAAAGAAGGCCGAACCTATGTGTGTGCACAAGAAGTGTGTGCTCACTTAGAAGAAGAGGAGAAGACCCACACAAAGTACAACACACTTTTAAGTGTGTAAACAAATAGAATTAAGTGTGTGAAGATTGTGAAGAAGGTGTGTGCTTAAAGTGACTACACCCTTTGTGGGTCTACTGCACCAAGAGGAAGAAAAGGAGAGTGCATGCATGCATGCATGCACGTGCACACGTGAACAGTGCTAAATCAGTGGTGTGCAACTGAGACTGGACCAGACCGAAGATAAAGATATTATTTGTCTGAGCATTCAGTAATTGGAGAGAAGCCGGGGCATCCTTAGAAGAAGGTGATAAAGCCCGAGCAAGATGAGAGGACCTGCTCACCACAAGTGATCAGAAGAAGAGCAAGGCCAGCAGCCTTTATCCCAGGCTGCTGAGGATACTTGAAGAACTTAAAGTGAAGAAGAGCTACTCGTGCGACTCGAGGAGCCAGGAGAAGACCCTGTGGGACTCAGGGAGAAGAAGTCTTCAGTGGGATTCTGGAGCAGGCCAGTGGGACTCTGGTAACACTGTGGGACGCAGTATAAAGACCCTCCTGTGAGACTCAGGAGAGATACAGTGGGACTCTGTATCGACCATTGTAATTCTAACAAGTTATAATGGGAGAATCCATGCTGAGAGAGCATGGCAAGGATGTAGGCCTTTGGTGCCGAACCTTGTAAATCCTTGTGTCCTGTGCCTTTTCATTACTGCATTATCCGGGAAAGGTTGAGAGATACAAGAAGAGTGGATCGAGGCTTTAACCAGCCATAGAGGTTTAATTGATAAGAATCAATTAGTAAAAAGTTTTAAGGGATCACTGATTCACCCCCTCCCCCTCTCAGTGATTCACACTGATCTGGGCACTTCATTATGAAACAACCCTATTTCACCATCTATCCATCCTATGGAAAACGAAATCACCGCGAGTGCGTACGTACGGAATACCGTCTCCACGCCGTGGTGTAATCTATTTTCCACCACCACCTTACTTGGATGGGTATAATGGTGTAAATAATAACTATATATGATTATTGTAAAGTGATATTGATTCTGAAATAGTATACATACACTCCATTATAATTTTACGATCATGGGAATGATATCATCGCTCGTGCGTACGTACGGAATACCGTCTCCACGATGTGATGTGACTCGTTCTACATGATCTTCATTTGCATAATGATTATATAAATGAATTTAATGAATAAATATGATATATATTACACTAATAAAATTCTGGAAATGAGGTATCTATAACCTAAAGAGAAAAATAAGAATTTATTCGACAAACACGCATAAGAAAAAAAAGTAATAAACACCTGAATAACAAGTAGTAATGAAATATTACTAATAAGAAGCTAAGAATATGACCATATATGATATCATAACAATAATTATGATTCTGGAATAAGTCAATAACATTATTTAAATCATTATACAGGAGGTTCGGACACTTACGAAGAAAATCGGACCTAAGGTAAGGGAAATATCACAATCTCATTTTTATCCGAGATTGTTTATACTTTGGAATTTACTGGGGTGTATTTTATCATCCAAATCCATTTTTCCTAAATATTTAATATTTATATCCTTCTACAATAGTTTATATCCAATTTTACCCTTCGATGAGTTTTTAGTAAAAGATATGAAAGGAATCTTTTGTCGTTTTTCGTACGAGGTACTTTTTGACTTTTCCGAAAAAGGTACGAGAAGAATGTTTTTTTTAAATTATACGGCATGAATGGATTTTTAAAACCTTATTTCCAAGAAGATTACATTACAAGTTTTCAAGTTTATTTTTAATCAACTTCTTTTAGTTTAGAATTGTATGACATATTAAAAAAGGAAAAGTGTTAATGAAGTAGAAATGATATTTTCCTCAAGAATGGAGTTCAAGTGTTTTATCAAAATTATTTTCCATCTAAGATAATAAAGGGTTCTGTTTCTATCCCTATTATTACATTGATTTGATTATGTTGTGATGGAATTATTTTTATGAATTTTTTTATCTTTTATGAATTGTTTTATGATGTCACGATGTTTAAGATTCCCATTTTTATTACATGGGTTATGCTATGATGTATGGTTTATGATTTTGTGGCACACATAAGAATGGTATCATTATGAGATGGGTGGGACCTATATCTCCCTCCAATGAATTGGGTAAAGATTTTATATCTCATGAGATAGACATGGCTGGAACGGCAGGTTATACCGGTTCAGTGAAACAGGACTGAAACGAGAAGTGAACTCGGTTCAGAAATGGAATTTGTCCACTAAGATAGTCTTGGAAATGAGTCTTGACTAATAAGAAATGATTCTCTATGATTATGTGTGTATGACACAAAGTTTCAAGTTTTAAGTTACGATTATTGGGATTACATTTCACTTCCATGATTTATCCCATGTTATGAAATTATGATCTCTTTTACAGGGTAAGATTTATAAAATATTATGTTTTTATTTTGATGTGATTGATATTTCTTTTGTTTACCCTTATTGAGCATTTGAGCTCACCCTTTTGTATGTTTTCTTTCCCCAGGTCGGGAAGAAGGTTATTAAGTAAGATATGCCAAAAGGGACTATAGATATGATGAAATAAATGGGAGATAGTGTAGACGCTTTATGAACCAGTTGTTTATGTTTCCCAATTTCTAAAGACACTATACCTATACGGTCCTTTCATGGTTTTTTTATATGTTGTAATAAGTATGCTTCAATTTTGAAGTAATAACAATGTATGTAAAGGATGGGTCATTATAGTTGGTATCAGAGGAAAGGTATAGTCAAGCTTTGGAAACTAGGATGTGAAAGCCTTAGTAAGAACCCTAAGGAAAAGTCTAAGCATAGAACACAATCTTAGTGTTTTAGAAATGACCATGAATAACCTAGGATAAGACCTTAAGTGTGAAATTTTATTCTTGATTGTGTGGTTTTCCTATTATAATTAGTGTTTCTCACACTATTCTTATTGGTTTTAGTCAATGGCTGGAACCCGAAGGAACCGTGTTAATGCAGAATGCGATGGGCAATGCAATGATTGCCCCCCTGAGCAACCAAACATTATAGGAGCTGGAATGAAAAATATTGTAGCCATGATCACACAACTTTCTCCAGATATGAATCATGCAGGACTTCCAAACGAGCAAAGGAAGGAGCAACATTCTGTTGAATCCTTCATGAGGAAGCGTCCACCTTCTTTCAGCGGGTCTACTAATCCATTAGTTTCTGAACAATGTATTAGTACTACGGAAAAGATATTTTCAGTTCTTCAATGTTATGAACATGATAAAGTCATCCTAGAATTGTATCGTTTGGAAGGAGATTTTGATCAATGGTGGAATCTTATTAAGAATACGAGGAAAAGGGATGAAATTGAGTCCATGGAATGGGACGAGTTCAAGAACTTATTTTTCAATAAGTACTTCCCTCGTATTCTCCGAACAAAGATGGAGAAAGAGTTTCTTGAACTGAAGCAAAAGGATGATGAATCTATTGGTACCTATGAAGCAAATTTTACAAGACTTTCAAGGTATGCTTCTGGTATTATTATCCAGCCTGAGAGTAAGATCGATCAATTCTTTAGTGGCTTAAAACCAAGTCTTCGAAGGGCCTTAGCCATAAGGGACTTCAATAGCTATGAGGAAATTGTTCGATGTGCTCTCAAAGTTGAGATGGAGATTGGAGTAACCCATCAGTCATATGGGTTTGATAAGAAGAGGAAAATGGAATTCAAAGGAAAATCTAAAGAGCACACTGAAAAGAAGATGAACTTTCCCTTATGCTCAAAGTGTGGAAAGAAACATGGAGGGATTTTTCTTAAAGGGACAAGTAAATGATTCAAATGTGAAAAGGAATGTCATCGGGCATTTGAATGCCGCAATGATGGGAAGAAGATGTCTAATGATGCAAACAAAGGAAGGGACACATAGAATGAACCTACTACACTTGAATGTTTCAAGTGCAAGGAGATGGGGAATTATGCCAATAAATTCCCTAATCCAAGGGTTGTTGATGATGATCGACATCAACAAAATCTTAAGGCTAAAGACAAAGGAAAGTCACATGCAATTTCTATCAGCGATGTGGAGTATGATAACGATGTGGTGAAAGGTACACTTACCATCCACTCTAAAGTAGAAAATGTTTTATTTGATTCTGGATCCACCCACTCTTTTATTTCTGAAGATTTTTCTAAGGGTATCACCATTTTACCTCAACAATTAGATGTTGAGTTAGCTGTGACAACACCTAATGGCACAACAGTCGCATCAAAAGTTTATAATTCTTCCCCGATTGAAGTTTGTGGGAAAGTGCTTCCTGCAAATCTTGTGATCCTTCCTATAGTGGAATTTGATGTGATTCTTGGCATGGATTGTCTTTCTTTATATAGAGCTCATATCAATTTCCAAAGAAGGGAAGTCACATTTCATATTCTAGATCAATCTATGATCGTCTATCGATGCAATGATGAACATAACCTTCCAGTGGAAATTTCTTCCATCTTATGGGTCTTGATTCCACTTAATGAAGGTTATTTATCTCAAATGGTTGGTGAGATACTCACAATTAAGAATATGCCCATTGTATGGGAGTTTGATGGTGTCTTTCTGGAGGAATTGTCGGGTCTTCCACCAAATCGTGAAGTTGAGTTTTCAATAGAACTCGTACCGGATGCTTTGCCTATTTCAAAGACACCTTATAGAATGGTCCCAATTGAGTTGCAGGAATTGAAGAAGCAACTCCAAGAGAATCTTGATAAGGGATTCATACGCCCTAGTGCGTCACCTTGGGGAGTACCTGTTCTGTTTGTTAAGAAGAAAGATGGATCAATGAGACTCTGCATTGATTATCGAGAACTTAACAAGATTACTATCAAAAACAAATATCCTCTCACACGCATTGATGACCTATTTGAGCAACTATGCGGAGCTCAATACTTTTCCAAAATTGATCTTCGTTCAGGGTATCATCAATTAAGGGTCAAAAGGGAGGATATACCAAATACGGCTTTCCGTACAAGGTATGGACACTATGAATTTATAGTGATGACATTTGGTCTTACTAATGCCCCTACTATCTTCATGGATCTGATGAATAGAGTCTTTAGAGACTACCTTGATCAATTTGTGGTAGTATTTATAGATGATATTCTTGTCTATTTAAAGAGCAAGGAAGAACATGAAGATTACTTGAGAATTATATTTAAGACCCTAATAAAGGAGATGCTTTATGCCAAATTTACCAAGTGTGAATTTTGGCTTCAAAAAGTTGCATTTTTGGGTCACATAATCTCAAAAGAGGGGATATATGTGGATCCAGAAAAAATAGAGGTTATCGAAAGATGGTTGGGACCAACAACAGTAACTGAGATCCGAAGTTTTCTTGGTTTGGCTGGATATTATTGACGTTTTGTGAAAGATTTTTCACGATTATCTAATCCACTCACCAGGTTGACTCGAAAAGGAGTTAAGTTTGTTTGGATGGAGGAATGTGAAGATAATTTCAAGGAGTTGAAAAGAAGGTTATCCAGTGCACCTGTGCTCACACTGCCTTGTAGTGGAGAAAGGTTTGTGATCTACAGTGATGCCTCTAAGAAGTGATTGGGGTGTGTTCTTATGAAAAATGATATGGTGATAGCTTATACCTCATGACAGTTGAAAATACATGAGCAAAATTACCCAACTCATGATTTGGAGTTAGCTACGGTAATCTTTGCATTAAAGATTTGGAGGCATTACCTTTATGGTGAAAGGTGTGATATTTATACTGATCATAAAAGTTTAAAGTATATTTTCACACAAAAGGAGCTGAATATGCGTCAAATAATATGGTTGGAGCTAATTAAGGATTACAACTGCTCAATTCATTACCACCCTGGGAAAGCAAACAAGGCGGTAGATGCATTAAGTCGACAATACCATGCTAGTTTATCCATGATGAGGATCACAAAAGATCCAATATTTATGGATTTACAAAGGATGGATCTTGGAATTATAATGGAAGGTGAAAATCGTATCTTTCTCAAATGAATATTCAACCATCTATACATGTGAAGATTAAAGAGGCGCAGAAAGAAGATGTAGAGTTACAAAAGAAGGTGAGAAATGTTCCTGAATTAAACCTTGATTGTGATGGGATAATAAAGTTCAGGAATCGGGTTTGTGTTCCTCCCATCCCCAAATTAAAGAAGGAGCTGCTGGATGAGGCTCATAGTTCTTCATTCTCTATTCATCCTGGAAGCATGAAGATTTATAGGGACTTGAAAGAGTACTTCTGGTGGGATGGCATGAAAAGAGATGTTGCTGAATATGTCTCTCGATACTTGGTTTGTCAGCAAGTTAAAGCTGAGAGACAGAAGTCTAAGGGGATGTCACAACCATTACTCATACCCGAATGGAAATGGGAAAACATCACTATGGGCTTTGTCACAGGACTTCCTAAAACATCCAAAGGGAATAATGCTATCTGGGTCATAGTTGATCGTCTTACAAAGTATGCACACTTCATTGCTATTAGAGAGGATTTCTCTCTGGATCAGCTTGCCAGGATATATGTAAAGAAAGTGGTAAGATTTCATGGAGTACCACTTTCTATTATATCTGATCGAGATCCGAGATTTACCTTGAAGTTCTGGTGAAGTCTTCAGCATACTCTAGATACAGAGTTGAGTTTCAGCACTGCTTATCATCCTCAGACAGACAGTCAGTCTGAGAGAACAATTCAAACTCTAGAAGATATGTTGAGAGCTTGCTCTATGGATTTCAAAGGTGATTGGGATCAACACCTACCTTAGGTGGAATTTTCTTATAATAATAGCTTTCACTCTAGTATTCAGATGGCTTCTTATGAAGCTCTCTATGGAAAGAAATGTAGGACTCCAACTTGCTGGGATGAAGTTGGGAAAAGAAATCTATTAGGACCTGATCTTGTTGATGAGATGGAAGAAAAGGTCCAATCTATCCAACAACACATAAGAGCATCTCAGAGTCGACAGAAAAGTTATTCCGACAACCGAAGAAAAGACCTAGAGTTTGAAGTGGGTGATAAAGTGTTCTTACGAATATCTCCCTGGAAGAGGGTCATGAGATTTTGAAAGAAGGGGAAGTTGAGCCCTAGATATATCGGTCCTTTCGAAATACTGGATCATTTTATAAAGGTAGCTTACCGATTGGCACTTCCAAAGAATCTCTCTTAAGTTCACGATATGTTCTATGTATCTCTCCTGAGAAAGTACATACCTGATCCTTCACATGTACTCAGCTCAGAAGTTGTACCGCTGGAGCAAGATATTTATTATGAAGAACAGCCGATAGAGATTCTAGATCGTAGTGAAAAAGTCCTACGGAACAAGACAACTCACTTGGTGAAAGTTTTATGGAGGAACCACCAACTAGAAGAAGCTACATGGGAGCTTGAGCATATGATGAGGGAGAGGTATCCTCATCTGTTTGTTACAAAGTGATGAATTTTGAGGGAGAAATTCATTTTAAGGGGGGTAGAATGTAACACCCGCGACTTTTATGAGAAATATTTTGTTTTTATGTTATATAAATCATCAAAGTAATCTTTCACTACACACAACACTAGCTTCGCTTTCTTTACACGCAACCGCAGCCTTCCTCGATAGCTTGCGTCGTACGCAATACCGAGTTTCACTAAACAACGATATAATATTAAAATATTATTAAAACTAGCCATTATGAATAGTACTAACTGAATTTTGAATTTTATAACATTTTAATTCAACTTATACATTTTCTAGAATGAGGTATAAAAGAAAAATCAGTTTTTTTTTAAAGAAATAATTTTCAAAAAATACAGTTTTGCCTCCTTTTGATGGCACACCCACATTAAATCTAGTTTTTGACATGTTTATAAGTTCAATTTGACAAAATAAAATTCTTCTTTTGAATCAGGTTATAAAAATTTACTTTGGATAAATTTTTGATATTTTTCTGATAACCTTCATATTTTGATGAATAGTAAAAATACGCTAATTTTTAATTAAAAACAACTTTTTTCATTGAGATAATTTATATGGATAAATTATAATATTGAATGGTTTTAAAGTATAAATAGAATATATTTTTACCATTTAATATAATGTATGTCATTAGCATTAATTTCACATTGAATTCATAGGTAAAAACATTTCAATCTTTGGCAATGTTTTAACTTCTAAAACCCGTTTTCTTAACAACGGGATTTATTTTAAATTAATTACTACAACTTATATGTTTTGAATTTTGAAAAATGGATTCCATATTCAGAATCAGTGGGTCCAAATTATGTTAATAGGCTACTTTTTATTTTTGGGAATTATGAATAGTAACTACGGTAAATTTTATTTACCATAGTTAAAGGTAAATCGGGTAATTAAGGGTAAATATAAGATTATAAAATTACCCTAACACCTGCCAAAATCCTATTGGATGACTAAAAGTCTACCCATATCACCTAAGAGTCGGATTAGATTCATTTAATGGACTTTTGTCCATGAAAATAATTTAATTATTATTAAAACCAAAGAATGTGACAACATGTCACTTTCTTAAATCTTATAAGTATAATAATTTTAATTTGGTGATAAACTTAATGAAACTTCGAACATAAATAGTATCCATAAAGCTAATATAATTATATATATCATAGGAATTTATTTATAATTTTTAGGGATTAAATAATTATCATTAATTATGACACAATAGTGATGTTGAAATTATTTTATTAATTAAAATATCAAATAAATGGTTTTAAAAATATTAAAATAAATATTATATGAACTATTTAATGTGCTCCACTAATTTTCTAGATACATATGACATTTTATGAATCTATTAAAGCTTTTATTTTGAACATATCTTCTGTATATATTTTATTTAAATTCAAATAAATGAATAGTGTCAAAATTGACACTATTGTTATTTTATAAAAATAACATATTATATGTTGTAATAAGTATGCTTCAATTTTGAAGTAATAACAATGTATGTAAAGTATGGGTCGTTATATAAATTATTTAAATGATTTAAAATATATATGTACTATGGTTGGGTCATATTACTTGGTGTAAAAATATATATGTAAAAAAAATTCTACCACTAGATACATGAGTGTGATCTTGGGGCATCTTAGTTATCTATGTTAAAATTTCACTCCTTAAATGTTCCATGGTGAAAACCTATGATTGTGACATTGTTTCCGAAATTATATTTCAGATTTTAATCTTACATAGCTGGTCACATTGTAGGAAATTATCATGGTTCAGTGGTTCCTTCCCCCAACTTCCCAAAATTACTCTTATATAATGTTATCATAGTGTCATGGCATGGGTTATACCAAGGTTTCTTTTGGGTATTCATATTAAAATTCTACATAAATAAACCATGCTATAATGGTAGGCATTTAGGCGTGGTTTATATCATTTTTATTCAAAGTATCCAAATTCATCCTCAAGATTATATCTACCATTAATCAATAATAACACATTAAATTATATAAGAATAACTCATTTTTTAGTAAAATTATTACTAAACTATCATGCAAAAAATTGAGTTAGCATTTTACATAAAAAATTATCGAATAAAAATGGGATATAAATAAGGAATAAATATATTAAAAGAAAATAAAAATTGTGTAGATAAATCCATTGTAAAACAATATATGAAATAAAATAATAATGAGGAATAAGTGATGACTTGAACCCAAAAATATATAATTGGGAGAGAAACCACTTATCTTAGGTCTTGAGTTTCTTTTTTATGCTTAAACATCCTATATAACCAACTTAAGTTTATTAAAATGTTATTTTAGAACTATTTTATAATTATTTAAATTTTTTATCATTTATTACCATTGTTAATTATTTATTACCATTTTATTAAATAAAAAATTCCTGAGGGCGTGTCTGTTTGAATCATTCCATGTTTGTTTTGATGTTGCAGTATTGGTCATTGTTATTTATAAATGAGTTCTATTATGTCCAAAAGATTAAATATAAATAAAATTACAGAAATGGATACATAAATACATGCATGGATGCATGAATGCATATATATATATATACACACAAACTACACTAACCATATGTGAAGTCAGTGATAAATAAATAAAAGGTATATTCCTTTTTGGTCGTGGAATCAACCATGTAAGGACACGTTGAAGGATTTAGAGAGATAAGATGTATATTTACTTTAACTATTTCATATAAAATTTATATAAGTATAATAACATTAATATTATGATTATATTTTGATTTATTAGTTCCAAAGGATTTTTTAAACAAATAAAAATGGGATAAATCGAGAAGAAAATAAAATAAATAAATAAGGATTTTACCTTTTCTTTATACTCCTCCTCTGATAAGTGTATAAATACTTACGTAATTAGTGCGTGGTGAGACCAAAATTTATTTAAGAATAAAGTGGGTATTTGGAAAGGGAATATGGAAATTGATTAGGCTAAAGAACAGTTTTTTGAAGTGGTTTGAAATTGGGGTGAGAAAGGTTATTTATACTTGGATGGGATGGATATTTTGAGATAAAATAATGAATATAAAATTAATAAATGACCAAGAATTTTAATAGTTGTATTATTTATGTTGAGGAATAGTATTCCACACACTTTTGGTTAAACCTAAGTCATGATTATATGTGGGATGATATTTTTTATTGAAACGTTCACTAAATCACCCAACCATGGTATAATGTAATTTATTATTCCATATTTTTTGCTAAGGTCCTTCATGGTTTGGTGAAATTCATTATGTCGTAGTGTAGAAGTGTGTTATTATTGCATTATTTGATAAACTAACAATTTCTTTCTATAACACAAAGTTATATAATAGTTATTTGATCATCGTAAAAAGATGATAATGAGGATTTTAAAAGCTTAACAAGAATATTTAACTCTAAAAAATCATCATGATAATTTAATATGAATGTTAAGATGTTGAAATTTAAAAAAAAATTGAAATGATCATCCAATATAGGATGAACGTTTTGAGTTCCATGGATGCCTATATAAGTGGTTTGATCCTTGAGAAAAATTTGTGTGGTGATTAGAACTCCTCAAGGATGAAATTATCATGTTCCCATTTCTCTCAAACCTTTAAATATAATGTTCTAGAAAACCTTGGTTTGAGGCAGATCCTTCCTAAGTGAGGAGAGATTCATGCAGTCTGTGGAAACCTAAGTAAGAATTATTATTTTTTATTTTTCTTAGTTAACTTGATTAAACACAAGTATATAATCCAAATCAATAAATAACAAAGTACATTATTCATTATTTTATATTTTATTCAATATAATACATAATGAATTTATTGTGGTTTTAGGTTTTAGTTATTGTTTTCCACTATGTTTGGATAATTTTTATCCCTTATAAAACCCATAAATGGTATCATATCCATAGCCATTTTTTTGGATTGATCATTAAAAAGGATAAATAAACTGTAATATGTGATTTATAAGGTTTTATGTCATGATTCAGGTAAGATGGCCATTTTTTATTCTTGTTTTTCTCAGAACATGACATACTACACTTCAAAAAGGAAATTTTTTCCTTCTATTATTAAGACCATGACATGGAAAATTTGAAATGAACATTATGGGTGATGGAAGAAAATCAGGAAAACATAGAATCAAATGATGATTCCTATATTTCATGGTTAGTTGATATCTATGTCATGGTGGCCTTCACCATGAGAACCAAAATATCATAGTCAATAGTGACCAAGAAATTTTGGAACTTCTAGATTTTTTACTAAAACATATTGGGTAAATAAAGTATTAGAACTAGAAAATACATTTTTCATAACATCATGCTTCCTCAAAATATATTAGACAAAATGATCATCTAGAAACCACATTCTAATCTAAAACAACTTGTCTGAAACACATTGGCTTAGCAGACCAGTTTGGATTTTCCCAAAATGAAATCCCAAAATGACTATTTTTATGGTATGTCCATAAGAACAAAATGACATGAACTATGTCATAATGAAATACATTTTGAGAATAATTTTAAAGAAAAAATAGTTTTTATTAAAATTATCAAGAACCTTCATATGAACAGGACCTTTAGGACCGCTCAAAATCTGATGGGGTCTTTAAAACTAAACCAAATGTGTTTTAGTAGATGTGATATTGGTTTAAAGTGTATTTATATGGTAAATAATTAATAAAATGTTTATAAATTGTCAAAATAAAGTAAAATATAAGTGTTTATTTTGATTTATATATTTTTTATGGCTATAAATATTAAATATTTTTATTAAGGACTTATATAGAAACTATAAACTAATATAAAAGGTTTTTTAGATGATATGATATGTAGTTTAAATAAAATAAATATATTATATTTAAATTATATAAAATTCTTACATAATATATGAAGTGTTTTTTTAGTTATAAAATTTTTCATAAAGTATCTCATAATTTAAATATGGAGGATTTTGTATTAAAACTATGTTAATGATAATATGAAAATTTAATATTGGGTAAAATTAATTATTCATGTTTATTCATGCCTAAATTATAAAAAATTATAATCTATTTATGAATTATTCATTTATGTTTATCTCATATCTAAATTTATGAATTGTTAATTTATTTTGTATTATTCTCATGTTTCTTATTCATGAATATAAATGTTATATTATGAATATATTTATTATTTAGTTTAAAGTGTTTGAATTTATTCTTTAAATTATCACGCATGAATTTAAGGAGTTACATGCTAGGTAGGATAATTGATGTAATTATTTTTTACCTTGTCTTTGGATTGTATTGGGTTGGAATGTTCACTATCCTAAAGGATTATGCCTTGTATAGAAAGGTGATTTTAGGCTCCTCTCACTCCATGCTTACTCGTATAGGTAAATTATTTCATATGATTCTAAGCCTTTACATGTTAGGGTTTTACATACCTTATGTATGGGATGCATTTTGATATGTTTGAAATAGATGCATTTTTTTGGAGTAGTAACATAATTTATGAGTTGTGTAAATAGTTACATATCAATATGGATTGAACATATTTATTTACTGGAAGGAATATGGATTCAAAAAAATCATTATAAGTACACATAATTAAAGGCAATAACATGAGATAATATTGTGAGATTAAGTTTCCTTTAAAAATAGTAAGTTTCAGATCCTATCCAAATAAAACACTTTTCAATAATTAAATCATCTAATTGGATAGTTCAATGCCAAATATGGGTGCCCATGGATTATCTTATGTAAGGAACTAAATTAATGAGGTGACCCTAAGAGTTATTTTCCTTGTTTTTTGTGTTTTATTTGGGTTACACTTAGTTGGAAAGACCTGGAGAAGGATACCAAAGTAATAGTTTTGATTTTATCTATATGATGGATTGGGTAAGTAGTTTATCACTAAACCTTTAAAAATTCATATATGATAATATTTTAATAATTTAACACTTAAATAACTAAGTTGGGATATGAAAATTAAAGTGGAATCATTACCAACTGAAATATATTTCTTGGATCACTAATGAATATGATTAAAAGGGGTTATCATTTTAGTGGGATAACATTTTAATAAAAAATCCATGTTAAATGATTATAAAACTTGATACTCATATGTTAAAATCTAATGTCGTATATAAAATAATTTAAATATCATCAAACATGACTTTGAGATTAATATTAGAAAATGAGAAGCTTAATATAAGCAACTTATTATACTAGTAAAGAAACTTAAGAATCATTTTTTAAGAAAAATTGAAATTTTTTTGTGTTAGAGAAATCCATTCATAGTTATTTAACTTTGAAGTTGTTCAATAAGTGAATCTATATGCTTATAGGAATCATAAAAGGATTCACCTTAGGTTTCAATGTCATTATATGTAAAATTACTTAATAAAATTTAGTCTTTATTCATGTAATCAATATTATTGGGTACATTAATAACTTATAGATAATGATGGTATCTTGGAGAAATGATTTTCCTATGGAATTCATTCTATAATTATTGCTAGAAATTGTTCTAAAAATATGAATGATTTCAGTAAATTTTTACCATATCTTCTTAAAGTGTTGAAGATAAATGATTATGACATGTGATGTATAGTATTTGATTTTGTATTAATAAAAAAAGGTTAAATAATTAAGTGAGAGGAGGAAGATTGGATGATACAATAGTTTCCCTTGATCATTGAAACCTAAAGGAAACTTTTAGAGGAAGGGTGATATTTCTATTGGATAGAATTGTTTGGGATACCTGATGAGGCTTTAAGAAACTCCGTGGAGACTATATGTTAGGTGTCAGTGTCATTGAATAATTTCTTCAATTTTGAAGGTATATGATACCAAATATATATTTCGAAAAAAATTAAAATATACAGGAGTTCAAAATAAAGGTAAACTTTTATGGAGCTTGTATTTTTCATTAAAATATAATAGTTAAATATTAGTACTATGGGTATTTATAATTAAAAGGAATATTTCAAGATCACATGGATCTAAATAAAGGATGTGTATAATTAACAAAGAGTTTTCATGAATAAAATGAGATGATACACAAGGTTTAGGATTCATAAAACTCTATAAAATGATTGAAAATCAGATAACGATAAAAGGATTTATATCTAGAATAAAAAAATATCCAAGTTATTTATTAAATTATTAGGGAAATGGTTCCCACTATATTTAGTGGTATATTTTAAATAATAAGGCCTTATTTTTTTTATGATGCTCCAAACACATAAAATTCCATATTAGATATGGTTATTAATAGTTTTTTTTAAATATTCCCACTAAAGTAGATAGATACTATTTTATAAATTAAAATGAGTCTATGTATCTTAGAATGATATTCTAAAAGAATATAGTTTGTAAGTGGATATTGGGAGTATGTTTAGACTTATAAAATTTCAAGCTATAAAAAACAAAATATTATACCAGTAAAAACTCAAATTGAATGTCACTTTATATCCTAAAATATTTTATGATGTATTGGTAATGAATAATGTAAAAAGTTACATTTTATTACCAAATTATCTCACAAAAATTTTAAATGAAAAAGTTATAAGATGATGATGATGGAATTAGAAATAGTTATAAGTAGGAAATATAAGTTATAAACATAATAGTAATAGATGTCATGAAGTAAAGGTTTTTGAATAATATGTTTAATGAGTTGAATATTAGTAATATTATTCCTAAGTATCACCATTATTCAAACCAATTTTCTTCATATATTCTACTCACTAAATAATTTTACTTGGAGTTTTTATCATATTGTCACATAGATATATGGTAACAATTATATATAGATGTAATGAGTATAATAAAAACTTAAAAGTGAAGCAAACATAAGGCCACACTATCATTTTATCATATGGAATATGATTATATGGGCACTTATGTATGATTTTTTTAGTATTTTTAGAAGGTTTTTAGAATATGAAATGTATCATGTTATATAAAATGTATTCTCTATTTTATCATTATTTCACATTGGATACATATATTACATGAAGTGAAGTGACAATTGGCCTCTCAAAGTATAACTTTGAGTTATCCCTAACCAAAGTTCATTATAGATTATTATAGATTGTGATAATAATTTAAGTTTATCATGAGTAGTATGTTGTATCATGATAAAAAATATACTCATGAGACATAAAGTGAGTATTGTGTGTTCGATGACTCACCAAGTATACCAAACGGATTTTTATACACTATGTCTTTGGTATTCTAGGTGTTCATGGTTTATATTTAACCCTCATGCCTTATGTTGGTACGATTATTAGCATGAGAACCTTCATACTTTGATACCCTTCTTATAAAAGCCTTGAGGCTTAGATAATTGGGGAGTGTTTGGGTATGTTATTGATCATGTCTCCAGTTGAGGCTGGGACAATAAGGGATCTTTCTACTCATATGATGAGTATGACATATGGACCCTCAATTGATATTTAATAATAAATTTTATATCCATACTTAGATAAGTAACATGTGGTGTACTTATCTATTTGGATGAGGGTCATGTGATGTACTAATTTTCTTAAATGAATTATATGTGATGTATTCATGGACCTAATCTACCTATACTTGGAGAATAATGAATGTTTGAGTATGTAGTATGGGTTTGATATACATTGTGTCCCATGGTCACTCAATTTCTTGGAAAAAGTGACTGTATCATTATGAATACTTATATATGATTAATTTGGTGTATATAGATATGTAGATACATTTTTTTAACATAGATCATGTCAGATCACTCTATAGCTTGAGTAGAATTGATGTTTCTCAAGTGGATATTCTTTTCTTACAATTCTGGATTTATGAATTCATAATTTTTTTAATCTTATAATGTCTTGTGGGGTCACAATTTGTGGTTTTTTGAATGAGTATAAACTTTATAAACTTTTAGAGTAACCCCAAAAGGGTTTTGGAGGATATCCAGAAGAATTTCTGGTTAGATTTTCGTAAGTTGTTATATATGATGTAACATGTGGTGAAAATGGATGATAAATTTTCCAAAGTATTTTTGGTGATTTCCAAAAGGATTCTTGGATATGGTTTCGCAAGTTGTTACATATGATGTGACATAAGGTGAAAGTGTGCCAAGTTGAATATGATTTTAGTGTAAGTGATATATTGATGGAAATTTTCACTAAATCACATGACCATGGAATAGTGGGTTTCACTATACCATGGCCTATGTTAAGGTGCTCCATGACATAATAAAATTCACTATGCCATGGTGCTCATGCATGGTATTATCATGTTATGAGGTAACCTATTAGTTTCCTTATTCTCTCATTATAAGTGTTATCATAGTTTGTTGATCAAAATAATATAATTGTTATAAAGAGTTTTAATGCATAACAAGAATGTTTAAACTTTAAAAATTCATCATGATGATTTAATCCAAATAATAAAAAAGTTAAAATGTTTGATAATTTTTGGAAATTGTCATTCAATATAGGATGAAATTTTTGAGTTCCATGGATTCCTATCTATGTGGTTTGATCCTTGAGAAAAGTGTGTGTGATAGTTAGAACTTCTCAAGGATAAAATTATTAATCTCTCATTTCTTTGAAACCTTTAAATATTAGGATCTAGTAAAAAATGAGGGTATTATAACCAAAGGTTTTAATGTTGTATTTGTTTCCTATTAGAGTCAGTTGGAGTTTCTGGTTTGAGTTATGGAAAGAAGTTTGGAGAAGTTTTAAAGGTGTTTTTTTATTAATAATATCTTATTATAGTGTAATTAAAAGGATAATACTATGATGGAATATGAACAAGAATAATCTTGAGTTCTTGATGATTGTATATTCCATAAAGGAAGAGACCACATTGAAAAAATTCTTGCATAGGAGTAAAATCAATCTACATAAGAGTAAATTTTTGAGTGTCATGAATAAATAAGTATCATCACACCACAATAGATGATATAGAATATTAGAATAAATTAGTGAAGTCATGATTTTATGGAGTAGGAGATCATGCTACAACACTTGACCATAAATATCTAGTGTGCAACTATCTAGAAATTAAAGAGGCATTATATTAGGGAGAAAGAGATCATAACACAATAGAATTTAATAAGAATAAATTAAGGCTACAAAAGAGTAATTCACGTTGCAAACCATATGATTGTGTCGTGAATATATGATCTACATCATAAATAGGTGTTTGTAAATTTTCGTGCAGTACTAAAATATGATGGTTTATCAAATCACACTATAGTACATGTAATCACATTGCAGTGGTAAGATTATGAAAATTAGGTTTGGTTTATTTTTTTGAAAAATTGAACATCACATCATAACGTGGATCATCATGCTGCAATTTTTCTATATGTTGGTATAAATTTATTGAGAAACTAACCAATCGCAAACTAATATAGGTATACATGCTATGATATATGGATAAATGTTGAATTTGATGAAGATTTCATCGGATCACTCAAGGGGTGATAGATAATGGGAGGGGTGAATCAGTGTGTAAAATTATTTAAACCCCCATGTACTCTCATGTTTATTTAAGAATTTTCTCCCCATATTTTCACAAATGAAAAAATAAATGGATAAAGCGTGTTTTTTAACAAGGATCACCTAATTTAAGGATGATTATGCTTCTATTGTGTTGTGGTTATTATACCACACACACAAACCCCTTCTTATTACCAAAAGGAACTCGATCAAGGGTATGACCTTGAACTCATAAAATAGTCGACACTAAACAGTTACAATATTATACCAATAAAACAAATAAATTCATTTAAATAATGATCACTGATAAGTATATAAGACTCTACATAGACTCCAGATATTAATCTTCTTCCTATTTATTATACAATAATCTTCTACAGCTGCACTCGATATTTATTCTTATTCTTAAATATGGTAGTGTATTGGTTCTACTTCTCATAATACTCACATAATGTATTTGTCTATTTTCTTAACATTTATATTCACCAAATATATCATGAATATTTTTTTGATAATGGTTATGTAAATCTCCTTGATTTTTAGTGGCTCTACTAAACACTCTCAACCTCTTCAAGTAAAACCGTATGAAGACTTGACTTGTTTTCATTACATGATATTTGAAATATCATAATATTCTTATTTATTTAAATATTCCAAAAAATATAAAAAATTTAGTTCTCTTGATATTTCCACATATTAAATGTGGTATGTAATCATTTTTTGTGGCATGGAACTCTCTCAGTATAAAATTATTTCACCTTGATTGGATATAACTTCATCTTAGTTTGGATCATTATCTATGTATGATCATTATTTTTTATCTATAAAGGTCATCACACTTGCATCATCTGATTTTATTCTCCTTTTCTCAATAATATTAAATCCTAAATATATTTCTTTCTATTGAGATCTCAATTCTAAATTCTCAAAATTTCACCAAGTAAATCATCATATATGCTCTATGTAGAAGAATTGTCTTATAATCTATTCCTATAACTCAATTATATTATGGGATTTAAGATATCTTACAGGCTCTCAAATTTATAGTTCATAACTTAATTATCTTACAAAAATCTCAATTGTCCTAGGCATAAATCAATTTACTGACATTATCTCAAATTCTCTTTTGTGTAGATGAATTTTCTTACACGGGATTTCTCGTAGGATGATTTTCTTTATCATATACTTAAATATTTTCTAGGGAATATCCCTTCTTATTAGGATGATTTTCTTTATCAAATCAGGAAAACTTAAACTTCCTTTTTGTGTATCTAAATTTTTGTATGCATCCTTTTTGTAAGATAATTTTCTTTTTCATATTTCAAAATATATTACACACTAACTAGAACACTCCATGGGTTACTATGTGATAATTTCAAACCAAAAAAATTTCAAATGATCTTCAAAATCACCTCAACTTCCCAAAACTCATCCTAAAAAATCTCATAAAATTAAAAGGTATTCAATCAAAAATTCATCCAAAATATATTCTATACTTATTCTCTATATATTAAAATAGGTACTCAAAAGTATGGAACCATCATACCATATCCAACTTCTCCATGGGTTTGGAAGTTTCTTCAAATTATCTTTAAAAAGGATATCAACTGCCCAAATCTCATTCATAAATATCTCATAACATTGTATAAATTCAATAAGAACTTTATATGATATATATTCTCTACCTATTCATATAATATTAAAATAGATACTCAAAAGGATGGAATAATCATACCTTAACCATCTTCTCTATAGCGGTGAAAACTTTCAACATTGATATTTTATTATAGAAAACACTTTCATTAATTGTGCTTCACATGTGGATCAGATAATAAATCATTATACTTAACATTTATTAAAAAATACAACATCATATGCAAGAGGGTTCAACAACCCCCTCCCCCAATTCATTGTATTTTTTTAAATACCTCAATCTTTTTATCCCCATATCGATAATAAAACCAAAGTTAAGAGATGTAAGGGATCAAATTAAACTCTTGAAAGAAATATAATCATGAATCAATCAACTTTAATTTTATGTATTCTAGATATTTATAGAAAACAATAGTGACTAAATCAATCATAAATTTTGTTCGTAAAAATAACTCATCTAAAACTTAATAAATACAATGTCTAATGAATGAAAAAACTGAATTTGAAAAATTGAATCCTTCGTATATTACTTATCACATAGATAAAAACAATTCATAACTATAGAAAACTACTTTATACCCCTATAAATAACTTATCCTCATACATTTTAACAAGAATAATGCAGTATGAAACTAAAATAATAGAATTTATCAATGAGTGGGAGTCTTATCCACTCCTAGCTGTAGCCACAACTTCTCAAATTGATCTATTATGTGAGGTTTTGTAAGAATATCAGCCAATTGTTCCATAAAATGGACATAAATCAGCCTCATAATTCCCTATTAAACTTTACCTTTCATAAAATGGTACTTAATCTCAATTTTTTTTGAATTTTAGTGTTGCACTGGATTCTTAGATAGATTAATAGTGCTTTGATTTTCACATACCATAATCAGGGGATAATCATCTTTAACATTTAGTTTATAAAGTTGTATCTTCATCCATATCATTTGAGTCACTACCAGTAATGCATCCACATACTCATATTTAGTATAGCTTGTGTAATTTATGTTACCATCCTTGAATTCTATGAAACAAATATTATTATAATACAAAATACTCCACTGGATATGGATTTACTATAGTCTATATCTCTTATCTAGTCACCATTAGTAAATCCTATCAAATCCATCACATATGTATTCTTATACATTAATTCATACTTGAAATTATTTGAAATATATCCCAAGATACTATTTTTTGTTAATAGATGTGATTCTTAGGAATTAGATTCGAACCTGGCACAAATATTGATAGCACGTACAATGGTCGGTCTGGTGGATTTTACATACATAAGAATTTTAATTATGCCTTTTAACTAGTTATCATTAATAACCTTATCTTCATCATCCTTTATCATATTTTTTCCCACCTAAATTTTTTTTTACACCCCTATAGTTTCCTTAATGTCAAACTTCTTCAAGAGTTCCTTGTCGTGTTTTTCTTTTAAAACAAAAAAGAAATATGTTTCTTGGGAAATTTTTAATCCCAAGAAAACCCTCATTTCTCCAAGAATTAAAATTTAAAATATTTCTTTAATGTGTCTTGAGAACCCATCACACAATCTTTCCTCGTTTCTAGAAAAATATATATAATCAACATGCACAATCAAAAGGAGTGATATGGTGTTAGTTTTCTTTACGTTCAAGTTATTGTCCACTTACCCTTTATGGGCACTCACACCTTTAAGATACTCATGAATTTTAAAGTACCAAGATCTTAGATACTAATTTAAACCATATATATCCTTCTTTATTTTATATATTATTCTTCCATATGAATCTAGTATAAATTATTCAGGAAATTCCATTTACACTTCTTCCCCGATCTCTCCATTTAGAAAAGATAATTTAACATCCATTTGAAATGTTTTAAATATTTTTCTAGATATTATGGATAATAAGATTGTGATGGGATCAAGTATAGACACTTGGAAAAAGGTTTCATCAATTTTAACCCCTTTAATTTGGTAATATCCCTTACATACCATCTTGTATTTGTTTCTATCCACTTTACCATTCTCATAAAGTTTTTTTATAAAGAACCATTTTGACCCAATCACATTATTTTTAATGGGTCTAGAAGAAAGTTCACAAGCTTCATTTATTTTAAAATGTTAAATTTCTTCATTCATGTATTGAACCCACTTCTTATATTCAAAATCATCTTTAATATATTTTGGATCAACTTATGATAGTAAGATAATGTGACTAGTTACTGTGATTTTTGTTCTGGTTTTGACACCTTAATTTTGATCACGAATTATATTCTCAACATAAACATGTTTTATTAGCCTTGTATTTGTTACTTTAGGATTATTATTTTTATCTTTATCACTATAAATAGTATAATATAAATTTTTAGTCTAAGTCTATGTGTTTTCTTCATTTTATTTATAGGTTTATAACTAACAACATCATCCTCATCATTTATAATGACAATTTTTCTAATTCATTCATCATTTTAAAGAAATAATACATCATCAATATATATAATTCTTTAATATATCTAATTATAACATATGTAATATATTTAGTTTGGTGTACACCCTATGAAAATTATTTCTTTAACTTTTTCATCAAACTTTCCTCCACTTTCATCCTTTCTCTTAGTCAAACAAGGACTTCCAAACACTCTAAAATGTTTAAAATTCAAATTTATCTTGAACCATGTATCATATGGATTCATATCTAATTTTGATCTTATAATACATATATATTGATTTATGTTAGTACTATTAATGGCATGTAGTTTTTAGTACCTTGATGCATCATACTCTATCAATATAGTTCTAGCTATATCAACTATACTTCTATTCTTCATCTCAGCCACTCTATTTTTCTGGGGAGTATATGGATCATTGAATCTATGTATAATTCTATAATTTTTTAAATATTCTATTAATATAATGTTTTCATATTCACTTAAATTTTTTGACCTTATAGTATCTTCAATTTCAAACATGTTTTCTTATCTTTTGGTCTTCTAAAGCTTTTGAATTTGTCCAAGTCATGTGATTTATGATTCATAAACATGATTCATGTAATTCTTATGAAAGAAATCTATAAAATTGATGAAATATATTTCTCTTATTATTGACCTCTTAGTCATAATACCACACACATTAGAGTGGATATGCTCAATAGGTTTTTATGTTTTTATTTCACCTCCATTGTGAGTTTTATTCACTATTTTTTCCTTTTTACATGTTTTATAAATAGTAGTTGTATTCCCTTTAAATAAGGGAAAATTATTCACTGATTCTTATTTAATAAACTTCTTCATATTATTTTATACAAGTTGGATAATCCTTTTATGAAACAACTCATTTTTTCCTTGTTAACTTAAGTAACAACCTGTATTTGCTCCTCTAACTTGAAAAAAAATCATAGAGTTCTGACCATTGTAACCAAAAACCCATATTTAGTTCTTTTAACTATGCATCCAGTTCTCATGAAAATAACTTCATCTCTAGTATCACAAAGTTTTGATATACTTAACAAGTTGAGGTTTACTCTATAAACAAACAAAACATTATATGGACTAGTTTTATTATTCCTAATTTCAAATGTTCCAATGCCTTTGATTTTCAAAGAGTTATCATTACCAAACTTCGCATAACCTCCTTGATATTTAATGAAATTTTTAAGATTATTTATATAATTTTTCATGTGAGATAAATATACACTAAACAAAATCCAAGGCTTCTCTTATTTGCATGAATTAAATTAAACTTTAACTATATTTTCATTTTTCCTAGTCAAACATTGGTTTTGATCATTCCAAAATCTCTGAAAAATACTCAATTAAGCAAGAATGAATGAAACACACACATCTATTTTTTTTCTTGATCACACCTTTCACACACCTCTTTTAAGAATTGAAAACTACTTCTCACTGGAGTATTCTTTTCAAATTGTTCATTCCTTGGATGATTTATCAGTTATTCTTATTGTATCCACATTAATTGATACTCTATTTTTATTCTAAGATGGTAAATATTATACCAGAACTTATAGGCCTTATATAAAAACATTCCACGGCACCAACAGTACCCCTAAAATATTATGTTTTGATAAAAAATTTGTAGTTTAATGGGTTTCTATCTTGTTTTATTTTCAACCCTTGAATGAATGGATTTCACAAATTCCTTTTGTGTAATTCATTCTTAACTATATGTGATTGATAAAGGACCTTATTTAATTTATTTATTTCTATATTTGGGCATATTTATGTCTTTATTTGGAATATTTAGTTGTTCTAGATTATAATATACTATATGTTTCTTTATAGGAAGTAGCCTCCCCTTACACCAAAACTTTTATTACACATGTTGCCTTAATATGATTTATGTGTAGACATATATTCGATCATTGTACTAGATTATGATCACATGTGAGTGTGTGTGTATCCCTAAGAACCATATGTGACACTTATTTCCATGATTACTTTTTAACTTATTATTTATGTTCGACGTTAATCACATGTATTGTTGTGTTACCTTACATATAATGATGTGATATTCTTTCTCATGTATCCCATCATGATATGTGTGATTTTTGGGTATTTTTATTGGATACCAAGGCAATTAGACCGTCTTGATATGTTTATCCCTTAAAGAGGGAGTGTGTTTGACTTGTGATGATGGAAATGAGGTACCTATGCATGGGGTAGGGATACGACGATGCCTTATGGATGTAGTGTGATATGCTCAATTCCTATCAAATTCCAAGGGGTATGTTCTTGATTCCTAGTGAATTTAGAGTATCTATTGATGCCTAGAGAGTTTCGAGAACATGACTTCCTTGATGCCTAGTGTATTCTAAGTTTCATGATCACATGATGTCGAGTAGCATGATTTGTGAGCCTCATGGATAGTCCTAGATTCTTTTTACACCTTGATTATCCTTTCGGAATAAAGCCGATGCAAGTACGGCCAGGGGTTTTTGGTAGATTTGTTAGTGCATGACCACTCAGTTTTGGATTGTGTGTTACTATGCATGTTATGCATTTATTATTATTATGTAATACACTTTTATACTTGATCACATTAGGTTAAGGATTCAGTGGTGGTCTCCTACTAAGTCTATACTCACACCCAACTCGGACTACTAGGCTGAGGAGTGTGGAGCTGGTGGTGGGGTAGAATATACACTAGAAGGACCAGTAGTTTATCATTTATTTTTTATCTACATTATTCACACAGAATTTACTTTTCACTTTTAGGAGATGATTTTATTTACTTATCATGTATTCCATTTATTCAATTATTCCGCATGTTTACTCTAATTATATATTATGTTATTTATTATTTATTATTGATCCTATGACATGATACTGAGGTTATAGTCACCCCACTATCAGACTCAATCCCTCTCTGCTAGTCAATAGCCTCTTATGTATAGAAATTCATGCATGTGATCATGTGGAACTCCATATTAAACTTGATGGTTCAGGTTTGGATGTTACACGCCAATAGGAAATCCACATTTATATGTTTCATTGGATTTTCCTATTTGTAGACATGTGTATAGATCCTTAGACTTTATGATTATTATTAATTATTATTATAAGTCACGTACTTAGATGTATTGATGAAAACTGTGATGACATATGTTCACGGGGAGGTAGGATATGTTGGGTGTGTCATGAGTAATATTTAATTGATGAATAATGCAATAAAGGATTTATCCCTTTTTCTTTAATGGAATTTAATACCTCAAGACCTTTGATATAAATGATATAGCCTAAATAAATCCATGACCATGGTTTTAATAGGTAAGTTTGAATTTTAGAAAGTTAAAGAAAGATACATCGAGCGCGTAGGTTGATGTAATTAGCACGCAACCTGCTTGATTATAGATATTGTGATAAAGAGATTATATTACATAGTAAACATCTGTATAGGTATTATGTCATTGTGACATTAACTTCTTTGTCTATTGGTGCCTTGTCATATTGATATATTCTAACTTTGTATTTTAGGCTTCTTCGCCTAATTCCACTAAGAAATAGACCTATAGGGTCACAAACTAAGCGTATCCAGAATCTAAATTAAATAATATTATTATTTATTATTTAATAAGTTGAAGAAATATTATTCTCACACATGGTTTAATAATTATTCATTTTTTCTTGATCTCAAATATTTTATCACTAGTTATTTGAGAGAATAATATGTGATAATAATATTAATAAATATTTATTTTTTATTTAGGGAATATGGTATTTATTTATTTATTAGAAAATAATGCATTGGTATGTATTTATTAAATAAATAGTCATTATTTAAGGCTCGATAAATATTTTGGAGGAATGTAAGACCGATTTTAAAGGTTTATTTGGTAATAATAGATATTGAATATTATTTAAATAAATTCTATTTAATTTAATTTATGATTTTATTACATGTTAATAAATATTAATTATTATTTTTATTATAGACATGGGGTTCTGCAGGGATTGTAGAAATACTAAGGGTGCATCTGTAATTATTATTTTATGACCCTAGAAGTATATAAACCCAATTATATTATTTTATTAATAAATCAAATTCATTTTTTGTGCACAATGATATCTAGGGATAATCCTCACAAATCCCTAGAGATCTCCCTCTCTAAGAACACTCTCAGGAATAGTGAGTGATCCTCCTCCAACATCACTATCAAATATGGGGAGATCGAAGAGAACCCTTCCTTGAAGTGATTCTCAAGGCGATCAAAGATGAATGGTGCAAGAATTAGGATCTACCATGCTACACTTGGAGACTCCTATAGTAATTTTTATAGGTTCGTGGGACATGTGTGGATCACTGCTGAAGGGAATCTACTCTTGATTCCTACAATTTAATGAGAGTATAATGTAGAGATGTTAGTAGATCCATTAATGAGGAAATAATTCCTTACAAGGTAATTATTTAATTATTTAAATTAATTATAAATAATATTTGATGATATTGTTATTTGGTTCCAACATTTATCTAATGTATATATTCTCTGATTTAATTCCATTGATCATAGAATTTATCATCATGTAAATCTTGGATTAATCATCCATGACAATAAAAATATGAGTTAGAAATTACCCATATAATGCTTCCACTATACCCAGAACCTAAACTCAATTCCTCCTATTTAATCAACTTTTTGATATTTTTTTTCCAAAGTGGATAAGAATTTTGTGCCACAACTCATTTTTTCTTGTTGACTTAGGTAACAACATGTATTTGCTTCTCCAACTTGGAATAAATTTCATAGAGTTATCATACCCCTTATAACAATAATACCATATTTTATTATTTTAAATATGCATCAATTTTTCTAGAAAATAACCTCACTTATAGCATAACATAGTTGTGATATACATAGAAATCTCTGCTTTAGTTCATCAGTTGATAAAACACTATTTGGAGTGATTTGATTTTTCCCAGTGTCAGCTTTTTTAACTCATTTGATTTTCAAAGATATGTCACTTAAAATTGTTATATCTCCTCCTTCATAATTTTAAATATTATTAAGATTTTTTAAATAGCCAATCATATTAGATGATCATACACTATCCACAATCCAATGTTTCTCTTATTTATAAGATTTTAAGGAAATCTCAACTACATTTTCTTATTTCCTAATATAACTTTGGTTATGAACTTTCCCAAACCTCAGACATATACTCAATTGAGAAGGAATTAATAAAGAACACACATCTAAAATGTGTCCTTTATAATCACACCTTTCACATGCCTCTTTCAAAAAATCAAAAATGTTTCTCATTAGACTTTTTTTTCAAATTATTGATTCCTTAGAAGATTTCTCATATTTTCTTATTATGTTTACCTTAATTTATTCTATCTTATTAGTCCAGTAAGGGATATATTGTGTCATAAGTTATAGGAATTATGGCCAAACATGTCATAACATCAACAGTACCCCTAAAATATTTTATTTTAATAAAAATTATGCTACCCAGTGGGTTTCTATCTTGTTATATTTTTAACTCTTAAATAGCTAGATTTCAAAAGGTATTTTTTTGTAGTTCTTCCTTGACTGTTTTTGTCTGATGAAGTCCCTATTTATAAAATTATTTCTTTATAAATTTTAGAATATTTTGTTCTTTATTTGAAATATTTAGTTATTCTATATTACAATATATCATACGTTTCTTTTAAGGAAGTATCTTCCCTTTATACTAAAACTTTTGTAGACATTCCATTTTTATATCGATAATCTTACTTAGAGTAGAAAATTGTTATAGGATTCTTAGAACATTCTCCTAGTTCTATTGTTCTTGTTGAATTTAATTTTCTAATCATCATCATTTTACCTTCTATTTTTATGAATTTACTTATCCCCTAGGATAATATTAAAAGTCATGAATTAAATGATTTTAGCTTTTTTTACAATATCAAGCTTTAGTATCTCAATTTCTTTGACAATATTGTCTTTTTCATCCATAATTTTACTTTTCTTATCTGATCCTATTTTCAACCATGTGTTTTCTTCCCTCATCCTTTTAATTTCTTTCAAACACATCTTGGTCTCCATTTTCATGGTATATTCCTTAGTATTCTCTCCTTTATCTATTGTATACTCACTATTGTATTGAGATTCAATTTATAGTGAATTCACATATTCTTCCTCTTGTGTCATGGGTACTATTTGAGATACACCTCTAGAAGTTTTATCTTCACCACTCTCTTCATTATCAGAAACACCTTCTTCAACAGATATAAAATTCCTTCTAAAGAAACTTAGTGACATGTTATTCTTTCCTTTTTATTGAGAATATTATAGATCAATATTGGTGGTGTTCCTAGAAGTTTCCTTATTATCAATTTCTCTTCTAAATTTCATAGTACAGTTAGAAGAGAAATGACCAAATATTCTACAATTCAAACATTTGAAAGGTAAGATACCTTTGTACTTACTAATTCCACCTCTTGTGAAATTTCTTGACATGAGAGGAAGAGTTTTTGCAAAATATTCCATATTTATCCTTCATCTATAAAATCATGTTTTTCTTCAATATTTAAATCGTTGATTGCTTTGAAAGAAATTTATTTTTGCTATTTTATTTTACCTTTCAGTATAGGTCCTCATCCCATTTCATAATTAATTAGATTATTGTCAAGCTCATTAATAGTGAAGTCATTAAGAACTTTATCTTATAGGGTTGAGATATTTGTATTGAATGTTTATGATAGGATCCTCATTAGCTTTTTTTACCAATGTAGATTGTTAAAAAAATTCCATAAACCCATTGATGGTTCTGAAAATCATATTTACCCTGGTAAATAATTCATCGATAGGTTCATCCTCATGTATTCTAACATCTTCAAAATAATTTTTACTGATTTACAGCTTTTCTTCTTTGACTTTTTTTGTTTCCTTTAATAATTTTATGAAGATCATTATAAATTGAATTTGTAATTATATAGCCCATAACATTTATCAATTCCTATTCTGATGAGTCCAAAAATAAATCATTCCTAACCTTCCAATAATTTTCAATGTTTATTTTGTCAGTTAAGGTTCATTCTAGGGATTCATCTAGCACTATGAATCCATATTGAACATATTTAAGAACATAAAGCTCCAGATAAATAAAGTAGAGAACTATACTTTCTTTCCATAAGTGAAACCCATATCTATAAAATGTTGGGATTCCTTTATTGTTGATAGAATTACGATGATCTATAATAGGTTCTTGAGAGAAATAAGAGAGTCGACCTATATCTGAAACCAATTGTTAGATAACTTTTTGGGTCAATCACACTGATAGGGGGTGAATTAGTGTGTTCGGTTGTTTAAATCCCCTTATACTCTAGTGATTATTTAGTAATTATCTATATAGATTCTCATTGATTCCAAAAAAAAGAAACAACACATTTGTTAACAAGGTTCACATCATTTGAATATGACTACATCCTTGGTGTATTGTGTTTATTATCCCATGCGCATAGTCCCTTTTTGGTTATCAAAGGAACTTGAGAAGGTGTGTGATCTTGAAATAATATACCAGCTCGCACTAACTAGTTACAATATAACACAAATAAAATAAACAACTCCATCTGAAGAAAGATCATTAATGGGTGTTTGATCCTATACATGAAATCCAAAAGATGATCTTCTTCCTTTTTATTTCGCAGTAATCTCCTATGGATACCCTCAATGTTTCTTCTTTTGTTTCTTTGATTTTTTAGTGTATCATTTTTTCATTTAATAATTCACACGACTTTTCTTTATACATTTTATTTTCATTTATATTCCCTAAATATTATATAAATGTTGTTTCCATAATGGTTATGTAAATATACTTGATTATCAGGGGCTCCACTAAACTCATTCAACCTATTCATGTAAAATAGGCTAAAGCCTTATCTTGTTTCTTATGAGAAAAAAAATAAATTATCAAATTAATCATATTTATTTAAAACTTCCTCAAAACCCACTCTTTCTATTCTCTTTATATTTCCATGTAGGCATCGTGATGTTGCATCTCATTTTGTAGTGTGAAAATATCTCGGTAATAGATTCATCTACCTTTTCTTTTTCAAATTCATCTCATTAAGAATCATGATAATATATTTGATCATGATTTTTGACCTCTATGAATAACAAATCACTTAAATAATTTGATTTTAAACCTTTCTTTAGTTCAGAAGGTAGAAGTACCATTTTATTTTACTCTTCAAAAATTTGAATTCTAGATTATCTGAGATTCAAAAAGTAAATTATCATATGTTCTCTATATATATGAATTATATTATAATTTGGTATTTTTAAATAAATTATATTAAAATATATTCACAAAAATGAATTATCTTACAGGCCCTCAAAACATCACTTTTTAAGTGAATTGTCATATGGGTTCCTCAAAAATCACTACATGAAGGTTTCCTTCTCTGTTTTAAACTCACACAGATGGATTATTGTATAAATATCCAAAACATCATATGATATTATAAAATATCATATGGGGATCAAAAAATTCATATGAGAATAGAAACATGTATGATATTTCCCTTTTTTCATTTCTTAAAACTCAATTGTCTTATGTCAAGAAAAAAATATCATACGAGATCTTAAAATTTGCAGACATATGATATTTACATTTGTAATTTATTTAACCTTTAACTTCATAGTATTAACTTCTTGAATAAACTAAATCTACCATGAAGAATACATTCATTCCTTTTAAACCAGGGCTCCTCCATACCTTCTCTAATGAATATAGATCACTCAAAACACATTCAACACATAATATAATATTTATTTACCACCTATGTACAATAACTACTACTTTATTCTCAATAGGATGGAACCTTAATGCATTATCTAACCTCTTCGCATGTTGGGAAACTTATAACTTCTAAAATCTATTGTAAAAAATACTTCCACTTCAACAATTCTAGTCTTGAACCTGAAGATCAGTTCATAAATCATAAAATTTAACATTTATTGAAACATAATACATTATTATCTATAATAGAGTTCAATACTTTCATGAAAAAAGTCATGTTTTGGGTATTTCCATACATTATTCTTTTGTCATGCTTCTTCATGTGTGTATCGACTCCACTCATTCAAAGATCTATATCAATAAGTGAGTCTTACTTTTTATATCTTATATTTTTATATTTATTTCCCCACTTTTAATATTGAACAAATATATGAATTATTTTCTAAATATTTTATTATTCGAAAAATAATGAGCACTTCAAAAGCAGTAATGACTCATGACTACCGAATTACAGTCCATTATCTTAAGTGAATACAATTGGTTATTATTTAAATTGTATTAATAATAATTGTGGTTTATGTTGAAATAAATATAATTTTTCAAATAAAAAATGAAATAGAACTACTAAAAGTGGTTTAATGATGAACACCATGTATATGGTGTATGTTGATGTGTCGAAGTGAACTTCACTAATCATTCCATGGAATATTAAATTTAACATCTCCTATTTATCTAAATACCCTTCATGTGTTGAACTTAATTATTATATATAAATATCCATGATAGAGATGATATTTATTATTATATTTTTAAATAAACATTGTATTTTTTAATGCATTCTCTCTTATTTCTTATAATTTAAAATATATTTACTATATTTTATTTATATTCATCGCCCAAAGTGGATGAAAATTCTAAATTTATTGTTTATGTTATTTTCTTAAATACATCATAAATCTTGATCAAATAATTTTATTTTTCTCTCTTAAGTGAATAAGAATATCTATTAAAACAATTTTATTTCATTCCTTGAAGGAACTAAAAATATATTTAATTTAATTTTAAATCAAGTTTTGGGTAAATATGTGTTGGTGTAGCGTAAGTCACAAAAAAATCACACATGAACAAAAATTAAAAATAACAAAAATTCAAGGTATTTAAGTGGTTCAGTGGTGTGCCAACTCCATGGGAGAAAGGTGACATACTTTTATTTCTATTATCTAAAAAAATCATCTAAGGATTACAAAAATTATAATTCATGGGGTAAAATGTCATTTTATAGGAGTAAGAGTCAATGATGTCAAGGTTAGTTTTCCTCCCATTGAATTATTCCACACATCATTTTTAAATACATGAGATAAACAAAGGTTTCTTGGTTTAATTGTTCAAATAATCTCTCATAATTTTCTACTTAATTAAGATAGGCCCCCATAAATATCCCCCTTGTGACCAATTTTGGGTAGAATCTAGAATTATAGTCTCCTTATATTCTTCAAGATTCTCTTTTAGTGTTGTGTTTATCATTGTATCTACCCCAATATCATTGGTGTGGATTTTCTCAATTTTTAACAATTTTTCTTCCAACACATTACAGATTCGGTGATGTTGCACATCAATGTGTTTGGACCTAGAAATAAATTTTGGGTTCTTATAAAAATGAATCAAGATCTGACTATCATAGTAGAGGATGTAATTCTCCTGACTATGTCCCAGATCCTTTAGTGACTTCTTCATCCATAGTATCTCATTACAACCTTCAGTGAATGCGATATACCTTACTTTTTTTGTTGACTAGGAAAAACACTTCTAAAGTTTTGATTTCCATGAGACTACTCCCCCTATAAATGATATAAATTACTCGAATATAGATTTCCTCATTTCTACATCTCTTTTTTTATCTAAATCTATATATCCTTCCAATACATGTTTATCATTTCCAAAAATAAAACAGTGACTGTAGAGATACCTTAATATCCATTTAACCGTGTTCTAGTAATATTTTTCTAGATTTGATAATAATATTTTCATGATCCCAAAAACATGAGAAATATATGGTCTAGTACACACCATTTAATACATGAGACTATCAACAAATAGCTTATAAGGAAACTTTTCCATCCCATATTTCTTCTCTTTAGTTGATCGAATCTAGCTTTTTGTGAGATAGAAATGAATTGAAATTGAAGTACTAACAAGTTTCACCTTGAAGGCTCTTGGAAGCAGGGGTCTTGTGTGGAAGAGAAGTCCATGGAGAATATTGTGGCTAGGATGAAACCTTTGGTGAAGGAAGTTGAGGAAGTGGGGCAGCCTGGTCTTTCAGTGATCAATGGTGGTGCTGTTCGGAAGGAGGAGCAATAGAGGCAGCAAAATCCGATGGTGAGGCAGGTTTTCAATACTTTACGTTGTGATATTAGTATTTAGAAGGATATCTCAGTTGAAGGCTTTGGATGTTCTTTGCAGACAGAACCTATTAAGCATCCAGAATTGGACCCTGATACTTCTGGAGATAGCGCAGCTTTGGGGGTTTTAGATGCCTCTGTTGAGGAGTTGAAAGGGAAGGAAGATGGTGTTGGAGGTGTGGTTTTCAATGTTCCCACTAGTAATTTCTTTCAAGAATTGGTGCGTGGGGAGGCCCATAATGCTGAGAGAAGTAGTTCTCTAAATGAATGTGGCAGTAAGGATGCATTTTCTGGTGAAACTGAAATGGAGAAGGGGACCCATGACACTTTGGAACTTGCAGAATAGCCACTTTGTTTGGCTATGATTGATGCTAACAATCTTTCTCAGCAGGAGCGGGGAGTGAATGAGGGATATCAAGAGGTGTGAATTGCTGGAAAATGGGGAGACCTCTCTGATAGTGGCAAGAAGAATTTTGGAAGCTTGATCCGTCCCTCCTATAGTGACATTGTGCGGGGTGGGAAGAACAAGTTATCTGGGAGTGAGGGATCCAAGTCTGTCCCAAAATGAAGACGGTCGAGGAAATATTATTCATATATACCCAAGCTAGTGTCTACCAGGTCTACTGTTGGGAAGGAATGTGGGGCAGCCTCGGGTGTGAAAAAGAATAAGCAGTCAGCTAAGGAGTTCATTTCTTTGGAGAAGTTGAATCTTAGAAGGAAATAGGCCAATATCCTGAGGCATTATAAAAGTTTAGAGTGGGAATCGGCTACTGTGGAAGAATCATTCTATCCTGGATGTGGTGACGGGTATGAATTTTATGATCTGTATTTTCTTTTCTGTCTTGCTTTGTTTGTTGTTGTACTTTTTCTTTCTTTTAATAAATGGTTATTGGATTAGCCCTCTGACTGAGCTTTCTTAGTATATAAATCTAGATGATATATCTACCAATAATCAATATATCATAATCATAAATCAATAGGATGATGAAATCACTGTTAGAAAACCATTTTATGAAAACATAGGGATCCGCAATAATTCTTTTATACTCATTTTTCTTCATAAATGATTCAAATTTTTTATATCATTACCTTATATCCTATTTCAAACCATATAAATTTTTCATAAGTTTACAAGCCATGTTTTCTTTGACTTTATCCTAAAAAACTTCTATTTACTCCATCAATACTATAAAACTAGGTTTATCCAGCACTAGGGTTTTAATATCACTATCTAAAAACATTATTAAACACCCCCTTTCCCAGCACTAGAAAAATCACTCTAAAGGAGGTCTTTAACAGCATTTTTTAGTGCTGTTAAAGGAGGTATTTAATAGTACTAAAAAGTTCTATTAAAGGGGGTACTTTATCAGTGCCTATAAAAAAATGTGGATAAAGGTCTACCCTTTATCAATGATAGTAAAAAAGCACTGATAAAAATGGAATTTATCAGCGCTTCTAAAAAATAATTGATAAAGGAGGGCCTTTATCAGTGTTTTTTACTAGTGCTGATAAAGGGTATATTCCAAAAAAATATTTCATTAAAAATAATATATTATTATATTATTATATTATTATATAAATATAATTATATTGATATAAATATAATATATATCTTCTAAATATGTTTTAGATAAAGATAAATAGGCATTTACATATAATATATAAAATATTTAGTGAAAATAGATTATAACTCTAGAAAATCCCTACAAACCAAAAAAAACCTGAAAACTGATAATAACTCTAGAAACCCATAAAACCCATTAAAACGTTAAGAAACCCTAAAACCCTAAAATAACCATAAATTTTGATTTGGGAGTCCATTTGAACTTCAAAACCAATCAAATAGAAGATTATAAAATGAGATAAAACCATATGAGATTTAAATCGTGTGATAATCAAAGGAATAAAATATATTAGAGTTTCAAAAAAGTCAGAAATTGAATTCAAACTTCAAACGGTCATAACTTTTGATCTGTGTATCCATTTGGGATCCACCACATATCAAATCGAAGCCTATGATGAGATCTATTCCACAGAAGGATGGAATGATATTTATGAGCTTTGTTCTATTTTCAACACCCAAAAAGGCCCAAAAGGCCTCCAAAAGTAAGTTTTTAGTCCGGGTACCCCAATTTCTTAAAATTCAAATGGTTGTAACTTCTTATTAGGGTGTCTGTTTGGCCTATACTGCATATCAAATCAAATATTGTGATGATATTTACACCTTGATAACACATGGGAACCCCCGATCACCTTTATTGAGGACAAAAATGAGTTTATTATCTCTATACCCCAATTTTTCACATTCAGTAGCTTTTAAAACCACCATAACTTCTGTTATGGGTGTTTGTTTTGGGTATACCACATATAAAAGCGAATCTTTTAATGATATCTATGCCTTAGTGACCCACAGGATCCCATGAACACCTCTTTTGAGGCCAAAAAAGGCTTAAAAGGCCTCTAAAACTAAGTTTTTATCCTCCGTATCCTAGTTTTTTAACATTTTATGGATTTTAAGCCTCATTTAAGGGGGTATTTTTTATTTTTTTTCAATGAGGACTAAATTTATTCTTAGGGTTTACATTCATATTGATATTATGGATTTGAAATTTTATCATTTTTCACAATGTATCATTATTTATAATCAAATATATAAAAATATATACATTTTTTTATATATTCACACATAAAAATTTAGTTTTATAAATAAATAATTAAACATATTTACATATAAAATATATTTCTCAATATATAAACCTTATATAAATAAAAACAAATATCCATCTTAAAAAACATATATAAATAAATATTTATTTAAATATATATATATATATAAACATATATATAAATATATGGATAAAAATATGATAATACATATATATATCATAAAATGTAAAACAAAACGCTATGGGGGAGTGGAAAAGGAACTAGTGTATAAGCTGGAGGTCTCAGGTTCGAAACTCACTAGAGGGAGGGGCTCGTACTGGGAGGTGGGATTATCTAAAGCACTGATAAAGGGGGGAATGCTAATAAAGGGGGGTGGGTGTGAAAAAAAAGTATACCCTTCATCATCGGGGCATTTATCAGCACTTTTTTTAGTGTTGTTAAAGGGGGACTTTATCAGTTATTTTTACAAGCATGGTTAAAGCTAACCCTTTCACATCTCTTACATTATCATTGATTCTATAGTGGTGATAAATCCCTTTTACTGGCATTGTTAAAGGATTGATTTGCAGTAGTGCATGTAAATATCCTTCTTAAGATCACTATGTAAGAATTCCATCTTTATATCCATTTTTGAACCTCTAGATTGAGACTAACCTCCAATATGATCACAATTATAATAGAATAAATTTTTACCATAGGGGAAAAATGTAATCAAATCCAATACCTTTATTAAGATTAAATCCCTTCAAAACCATCCTGAATTTGTAGTATGGAAGTCAGTTTCCATATTCTCCTTCAATTATGTCCACCCACTTATTCTTAAGTGTCTTATTTCTATATGGTAACTTCACCAAATAAAATGTGTGATTATTGCATAAGGATATTTTCTCCTCTTACATGGACTTTTTCCATTCCATATTATTCTAGATACTGATCACATCATTATAACTATTTGGATCTCCCTCATCAGTGAACATCACATACTCATGTGGTGAGTATCTATGACTTGGTTCTTATTCTTCAGTGGATCTCCTTAACTATTATTTCAAGGTAATATATTGTGGAATATAATATGGAGAAATATCAGTATATAGAGACATATTACTTGGTGTTTATGCATAACTAGTATCATTAATCTCTCTTGTACTATCTAGAAATGATGGTGATGAGACTACTTCTAGATTAACCAGAATTTCCTCAGACTGTGACTTCTCTAGATTTCCTAGATTCTCAAAATATTTAATCATATAATCTTCAAGAAATAATACATTTATTATCCAGAAGATACTCTTGATAATATAAGATCTCAGATTCAGTATCCAAACTCTTCATCATCATATCCCAAAAAGATATACTTCATTCCCCTTTCAACCAGTTTCACTCTCTTATCATTTCAGATGTGTACAAATTCCCTACATCCAAATAGTCTCAATTGTTTTCATAAAAAAATTACCTATAAAAACTCTTACTGTTACATTTTAATTTATTGGAACAGATGGATAAATGTTGATAAGATCAACTATAGTCCTCATTACCTCACCCTAAAATGTGTTTGGAAACTTTTCATTTGAGAGAATACACCTGACCCTCTCACATATGGTTCTGTTCATCCTATCAGTAACACCATTATGTTGGGGTATCCTTAGTGCTAGTCTTTCTAGAATAATTCTAAAACTTCTTAAATATTACTCATATGGTCTATGGTACTCTCCTCGATTATCTGCACACACAGACACACTTTAATCATCTATGTGTTTCTCTTTCCACCATTACATGAAACTTATTGAAAACATTCTACACTTGATCTTTAGTATTTGAATAAAAAATAAACTTTTCTATAATAATCATTATTGAAGGCCCCAAAATAAGTATCACCTCACATCTATTTTGTTCTCATCATGTAGACATCAATGTGTATTAAATGTAAAACATGTTACTTTCTAGATGGTAAATAACCATGAAATGATACTCAGTTTTTTTCCCATAATTCACTCAACACAAGTATCCAAATGTGTACCTTTGATTCCTAGTATAAGGTATTTATTATAGATCATTATAATTCCTCTCTCGCTCATGTGGCCAATCCATGTTTGTGTCACACTTCAACAAGGACCTAATTTTTGGATACATTCATTTATCCTCTACATGGTCTACAATCTATAACTATGTGAGGTAGAGAGAAGTATTTATATTTCCTTTACAAAATACCATGTTACATTTAGTAAGCTTCCATTTCTCATCATCAAAGGAATTTATGTATCCATCATCATCAAGCATTATAATGGATATTATATTGAGGTGAATATTAGGAACATGCCTCACATCCTTTAATAGAAACCTGCAACATAAATTAGAAATTTTGGTTGTGATGTCATTTTAAATCTCCATGTGTCCAAAAATACGTAAAGTGTTGGTTGAGAATAAATTTATTATATTTTTGACATGGTATGAGGTGCCTAAATCAATTTCCCATATCGAATATTGGCATAAAAGTTTGACATTATCTTCTTAAACAATAATGATCTCATCATTAACAACTGTAACATTGTTATTTTGGGATTTACCTTCTTGATTCCTCTTCTCTACCTTTAAATTTTGACAATCCTAGATGATATTATCAGGATTTCAATAATGGTGGAACTTCATGTCCTATCTCAATCAGGATTTTTTATTTTTTTCCCTCTTTTTTTTGATCATGAGTTCCTTTTTCTCTCCTTCTTCACTACCACTTCTGCTTCCCTTGTATTTTAGTGACAAGTGCATATGATTCTTTAGTAAATCCCTATACTTTCCTTATGGAATCTTTATTTAGTATTTTTACCTTCACCATTTCAATGGTGAGATTTCCATCTAGAGAGGAATTACTTAAAGACACAACAAGTGTGTCACATGTCTTTGGTAAATAACTCAAAATAAATAGTGTCATAAAATCATCATAAAACATAATTTTCATAGAATTTAGTTGATTAAAAATACTTTGGAACTCGCTTATGTCCTCTAAAACATTGTTCCTATATTTTTAGTTATGTTTGACAAGATAGAAAATCAGGTTTTCTTTGTTCTGTACAGATTTCCTTACATACATCTTTACCAATTTTCTCTATATAATATAAGTATAATATTTTTTATAAACATTTTGTAAGATACACTTTTAGTTCCATTACCTAATTTGAGCAGTGCACTTCTTGTTGATCACAATACAGTCTATGTTAACTAGTTGGGTACTGGTTGATATCTTCTCACCAGTTTGACCACCATCCATAGTTTTATCATATGGCTCTAAAATTAGATTAATAACCTCCACTATGGGTTTTCATGGATCTTTAACATACAAAATATCTTCCATTTTGGGTTTCCAAATGGAATAATTAAAAGCAGTAAGTTTAATTGTAACATCCCAGATCCAAGTACCGCCCAAAGGTGCCCCAAACCTGGTTGGTAACATAACCACAAGAGAATTTCCCCAAATTCCAGAGGCTTCTAACTAGAATCAAGGTCCAAGGTGTGATATTGGGGAAAATATTCCCTCATTGGCAGAGTATACACAGCAGAAAACAAATAGTAAACAATAGCGGAAGCAGTAATACCAACAAACGTAAACAACGGAAGACTGGAAGTAAATCCGAAAAAGGACACAATATATATATATATATATTATTCATGGAATATGTATCTAAGAAATCATATAAATAATTCACAATTCTGGAAAGAAATATAGAAACCAAAGTACAAAAGAAACAAGTAATCTTCAGTAGAATCACAAGCCTTAGCTTGGTCTCATGCTCTCTAGCTCCAACAGCAATCAAGTACCTGATGAAGAAGGGAGATTTCATCTTTCTATACCTACAATCATATAATCTGTTTGGGTCCAAAATCATGACCCAAATAGGGTGTGAGATGAATCCCAGTAGGAAACCACCAAAATATATGTGCCTAACTATCATTTAATATATATTTATATAGTAGGTAATAGGAAAAATAAAGAAATAAACTAGGAAGTAATCAAAAGTAAACAATCCTATAGTTTTTAATTACATTCATTTACATTTAGAAATTATTCAATATGTTGAATCATTTAACCCTGAGATCTAGCATAAGATCTATATCCCCTGTGTAAAGTAACAAAACAAATGTTATAAACAATCAAGTAAGACCAAGTACAAGCTTGTGCTTTGGATTGGAAGACTCATCACAATTATACAATTATTCATACATGACCCCTTGGGAAGTTCTCACATTATATCCCCTCTAGTATAACATAGCATCAATTCATTATGAAACAAACCTCTCGAAAAGCTCTCACAGTCTAACCCCTTTGGCCTAATATAGCATCAATCCATTACAAACGACCACATGTGAAAGCTCTAACATTCTAAACCCTTGGTTCCAACATTCATTTGATCAAATAATAATGATCACCTAGGCGTCTCTCACGGTCTAACCCAAAAAAATAACGGATGGCCACATGGGAAGCTCTCAAGGTCTAACCCCTTTCAGAAGCTCTCACAGTCCAATCCCCTTTGGTCAATATTCACAATGCATATCACAAGCATTTCATATAATCAGAAAATCCATCCTAACAAAACTAGTCATGGAAAACAAGGCAATCCTAACAGGAATTCTAGACCAAATGGCCATAAACAATTAACTAAGGAAAACGCACCCATGGGGTGTCCCATAAACAAGGTGTCTAACCTTACACATAGGCAATAACACTTAATTAATCAATAAAACCATAGAAGGTAATAAACATGGTTAAATTTCAAATCAAGAAATACCCAAAATGTGGGTATGCGTCACTTTTAGCATATATGATCCAAATACAAAAAACAAAAGGCAAAAACTACCTACCTAGATTTCATACAATCGATATACTTGAACATCGGCCCTTGAATTGTACTAAAACGGCATATATCTAGAAAAAAATGAAAAATTCTTAACCATGAATAGCTCACAAGAGAGGAGGAATCGAGAATAAAGGATCTAGGAGTTTTGAGAAGTCACCAGTGGGATTCCAGTACAATTGACGGTGTCACAATCGGATCTTGGATGGAGAATCAGGAGGGGTTCAGAGTTTGTCAGTTATTTTATCGCTCTCTTGTATGAACCATGGGGAGAAGATGATGTTTAGGGACATAAGATGCAACCCCGCTTCAATATATCAAATAAAAAGAAAACTACACAGCGTGTTCTTTAAAACTACACGCCGTGTAGTACCCTTAACTGGCCCCTAACTTAAGCGGTCTTCTAGGTCACCACATAGTCATATACTTAGTCATTACATGGTCAGTACGTGGAATGCTAGGTACACATTTTGTACTCAGAAGTACATGGCATGTACTTAGAAAAACCTATTCTCTTCATTTTTCCTCAAAAACTACCCATAATCAAGATCCATGCCTGAAATGAAGATCTGGGTTCTTACAAACTTCCTCCCTTAAAGCAATTCGTCCCTGAATTGTCCTTCCAAGGGTGGTGAAGAAGAATCGGCAAACAACTCTGGCCACTACGATTGCACATCAGCCTCCCTCTCCCAAGTCTCATCCTACACTCTGTCGTGCTGCCATGGAACCCATACTAGAGGAACATAATAGCCATGGAGAACCTTCATGCTACGATCCACAATCAGAATAGGGTGCTCCTCAAAGGATGCATCCACCTTCAACTCAACCTCCTCAGGTTGAAAAACATGAGATGGGTCTGAAAAGTAACGTCGTAGCTGAGAAACATGAAAGAAGTTATGCATATCCCGATACCTCTGAGATAACTACAACTGATAGGAAATAGGCCCAACTCTCTCCAAAACCTCAAACGGCCCAATGTATCTTAGTGAAATCTTCCCCTATCTCATAATCCTCCTATGTCTCAACCTTAGTGTGACACATAGGAAAACCTGATCTCTAACCTCGAACTTCAGAGTTCATCTTCATTGATCAGCATAAGATTTCTAGTGAGACTGTACAGTATCTATCCTCTTCTGAATCAACTTCACCTGATCAATGGTCTTCTAGACAAGACGAGGTCCCAACATAGCTACATATTCTGCCTCTAGCTAACATAGGGGTGATCGGCATGTCCTACCATACAAATCCTCATAAGGTGTCATCTGAATCATTGCCTAAAACTATTATTTTAGGAAAAATCCACCAAGGGTATGTGTCTCTCTCAAGATCCCCTGAAATCTAGGATGCGTGCTCAAAGAATGTCCTCCAAAACCTAAATCGTGTGCTCGGACTGGCCATCTATTTGGGGATGTTAATTTGTACTCAGAAGTACCTGTGTACCCAAAGCCCTCTATTATCCCTACCAGAAACAAGAAGTAAACTAGGAATCCCTGTCTAAAATGATAGAGTGTGGAACCCCATGTAAATGTTAAATCTCATGGATGTACAACTTTCCAAGCTCATCAACACTGAAGGTTCCCTTGATTGGTAGGAAATGTGAAACCTTCATGATTCTATCAACAAAAACCCATACAACATCATTTCCTCAAGGCGACCTTGGTAAACCTGTCACGAAATCCATCACGACATCATTCCACTTCCACTCGGGAATGGGTAACAACTGTAAAATACCTACTGATTATTGATGCTCTACTTTCACCTACTGACAGGTGGAACATATCATAACAAAACTAGTTATATCCCTCTTAATACATGTCCACCAATACTAATGATGTATATCTCGATGCATCTTGGTGACACCAGGATGAACTACCCATATGAAGGCATGAAAATATCGCAACAAATCCTAGCACATGTCTGCTAACACCCATACGCGCCCATGAAAACGAAAAACCTCATCCTTGCCTATGGTCCACCCAGGAGTAGGGTCCTCACCTGACGCACTCTCTCGTAGGACTAGGACTTCAGAATATGATAGATACCTCATTTTCACTCAACCCAAAAGATTAGAGGTAACAGCTATAAAAGAAAGAAATGTTTGCCCCTATTTTTCATGCACTTCCAAACGCATCTCAGAGAACATAGCCATAAACTGCCACTCGCTACTAGCCTCCTAAACTACCTGTATCAAAGTCCTTCTGCTCAATGCATCAGCCACTACGTTTCCTTTCCCAGGCATGTAGGCAAGATCAAAATCAAAATGCTGAAGGCACTTAGCCCACCTTCACTACCTCAAATTCAGATCTCACTGAGTAAAGATATACTTGAGGATTTTTTGGTCTATGTACACCACAAAACTATCTACTAGAAGATAATGTCTCTAACGGTGCAAGGCATGCACAACTATGGCTAACTCAAGATCGTGCATTGGGTGGTTTTTATCATGTAGCCTCAACTGCCAAGACCCATATGCAACAACTCCTTCCCCCTATATAAGCACAAATCCTAGCCCAATACTTGATGTGTCGCATTAAATGGTGTAACTCTTCCATGGATCTAGAAAAATCAGTATCGGTGCTAAATTTAATCTCCCTTTCAGCTCCTGAAAGGCTAAATTATAGGAATTTGTCCACAAGTACTTCATATTCTTCTTAGTCAGGCCCATCAGTGGCACTTCTAAGTGTGAAAAAGTCCTGAATAAATCATTTGTAGTAACCAGCCAACCCTAGAAAGCTTTGTACCTAAAAGATGTTCTTCAGTTGCACCCAAAAAACTACTTCTCTCACTTTATCTAGGTCTACTGATACTCCTGTATCTGAGATAACATGACCCAAGAAGTGAATCAGGTCCATAAAAAAGTGGAATTTTGTGATCTTAGCATATATTTGATGCTCTCTCAGCATACTCAATATGATCTCAATATGGGTGGCATGGTCATGTCGAGTGTGATAGTACACCAAGATATCGTCCAAAAATACTACCACAAAAGAATCCAAGTAATCATGGAACACTCGATTCATCAGTTCCATGAAAATTGTCGGTGTGTTCATGAGACTTAATGGCATAACCAAATACTCGTATACACCATACCTACTCTGAAATACTGTAAGAGGTATATCGGATGGTCTAACGTGTAGCTGGTGATAACCGGATCTTAATTTAATCTTTGAGAACACCCAGGCTTCTCGAAGCTGATCAAATATATCATCAATCCTCGACAAGGGATATCAGTTTTTTTCTGTCAATTAATTCATTTTCTGATAATCCACAAAAAAGTTTGAGGGTATTGTGTGCCTTCTTTGTAAAAAGAATAGGCAAACCCCAAGGAGAAGTGTTGGGTCAGATAAAACCATTTGTCTGAAACTCCTCTAACTAATTCTTGAGCTCCTGTAATTCTGGTATAGCCATCCTATAATGAGGAATGGACACTGTTTCTACTCCTGGAACAAGATCAATAGAGAAATCTACCTCTCTCTTCAGAGGTAAACCTAAAAAGTCATCTGGAAAGACATCTCTAAAACGATTCACCACTAGAGGAAAGTACATCTATGAAGTCCCCTAGTCATTTAGATATAAACTAGGAATCTGGTCTATAATTTCACCTAACCCATGATACTCAGGTCTAGCTCTACCCACCTAGACATTACATTAACCCTTGTGTAAAAATGATCTTCCCTCTGGTGACGTGAAACTCACCCTATAGTGATAGCAGTCAACAAAGGCCCGAAAGGAGACCAACTAGTTTATTCCAAGAATGATGTCGAATATTGTCATCTCTAATACATAGAGGTCCTATAAGAAGTGACACCCACTAACCTCAAGAGGTAACTCCTTGCACTGGCGTACACTAGCTGTCCTAATCCCCAACGGAGTGTCTAGAATCATAACATCATTAGAAGTAAAGATACAGATCCCAAGGATCTACACAACGGAAACTGATATAAAACTATGGAAATCACCTATACTAAAAGGTGAAGAAGCTAAAACTTAGGAAACTAGAATTGTACCTATAAGTGTATAGTCTTTGTGATCTTGCTCATGTTGGGTCTGCGCCACCGCAAAAGTCTAACCAGTATCGTGGCCCAGCGATCCTTCCTGGATACCCTGAGATGATCCACCCTGTTGTCACTAAGAACCTATCATTTGGCTACCACAACCACGACCACCTCCTCGGCCTGGTGAACCCAAATTCCCCAAATGATGAGAAACTAGTGGCCCTTCTCCTGTACATAGAGTCATAACAGATCCCCTCTCACTATCTATTGGTGAGAACATCCGGAAAAAATGCTGAAGATAGACCATCTTGCCGCAAGATCGGCACTCAACTGGGTCTCTTGGTCACTACGGTCTCATGTTCCCACTCTTTCTGCACTGGTAGAACACCACTCAGCTACCTGAAGAAACATTGCATGAAATATCCCCACAGCGCTTCCTGCTATTAGTCGAAGGAGTACCAACCATGGATATCGAACAGCCCTGGCTCGCAGCTCCAAACTCCCTCATATTATGCTAGGTAATCAGCGCCTAGTTTACTATAGTAGTCATTGATGTCAACATGAAAACATTTACCAGCGATCGGATGTCATATCTAAGACCATACTCAATTAGCCTAGCCAATGATAACTCATCACCTCCCAAAACAGGTATGAAGCGCTGAAGCTCTGTGAAGCGAGAAGAATAATCCATCATAGAAAGAGCTCCCTACTCCAAATTCATGAACTCCCAAGCTCGGTTTGCCCTCAATGTCTCAAGATAGCAGTAATTATAGAAGGTCCTCTCATACCACTTTGTAACATCCTAGAACTGGGTGCCACCCAAAGGTGACCCAAACCCAGTTGGTCACATAACCTCAAGCGCATTTCCCCAAATGCCAGAGGCTACCGACTAGTAGTGAGGGACAAGGTGTGATATTGGAGAAACTATGCCCTCATTGTAATAGTATACACATTAGAAAACAAATATTAAACAATAGCGGAAGCAGTAATACCAAAAAAATTAAATAGCAGAAGACTGAAAGTAAATACAATAGAGGACACAATATATATATATATATATATGATGCATGGAATCTGTATCTAAGAAAGTAGCCAAACAATTCACAATGATGGAAAGAAATACAGAAACCAAAGTAAAAAAAGAAACAAGTAAACTCTAGTATCATCTCAAGCCTTATCTTGGTCTCATGCTCTCCAGCTCCAATAGCAATCAAGTACCTGATGAAGAAGGGTTCTTTCCCTTATCTATACCTACAATCATATAATATTTTTGGGTCTAAAAGCATGACCCAAACAGGGTGCGAAACGAATCCTAGTAGGCAACCACCAAAAGATATTTTCCTAACTGTCTGTGAATATATATATATATATAGCAGGTAATAGTCAAAATGAAGCAATAAACTAAAAAGTACTCAAAAGTAAACAATTCTATAGTTTTCAATTACATTCATTTACATTTAGCAATTACTCAATCCATTGAAGCATGTAACCCCGGGATCTAGCTTGAGATCTGTATCCCCTATGTAAAGTAACAAAACAGGTGTCTCAGAAGACCATCTAAACAATCAAGTAATACTGAGTCCAAGCTTGTGCTTTGACTTGGAAAAATCATCCCAATTACACAATTATTCATACATGACCCCTTGGGATGTTTTCACATTTTATCCCCTCTGGTCTAATATAGTATCAATTCATTAAGCAACGACCCTATGGGAAAGCTCTCACAGTCTAACCCCTTTGGCCTAACATAGCATCAATCAATTACAAATGAACACCTGGGAAATCTCGCGTAGTATAAACCCTTAGGTCCAACATTCATTTAATAAAATAATAATGATCACCTGGGAATCTCTCATAGTCTAACCCAAAAAATTATAGATGACCACCTGGGCAGCTCTCATGGTTTAACCCCTTTCGGAATCTCTCACGGTACAATCCCCTTTGGTCAACATTCACAATGCATATCACAGGCATTTCATATAATCATCAACTCCATGGCCGCTTCGGCGGTGGCGTAGTGGTGAAGGAGAGGGGTACAACATCACCGTTCTTTGGGATGTACAGGGTTCGAATCCTGGGAGTCCGCTTTCGGGGCGAACCTCTCCCCCGGGATCCACTTGCCTTGTCGGGTCACCCGGTTTCTGACTGGGTGGGAAAAATGAGGCGCAACCCACCCGTGCTGACGGATTGCTTGACGAACCATCACCACCCAGGTTGTCACCCTCCGAGACGATCTGCCATCTCGGCTGGCAACGGCTCCTTCCCAGCTGGGGCTCTCTCCGGAGTGACCTCTTCGTGGGGAGGGGGGTTTCCTTGTGTGGAGGGTTCGAAAAGGCCACACAAGGGAATTCCCTTTTATAAGAAAAAAAATATAATCATCAACTCCATACTAACAAAATAAGGCATGGAAACAAGGTAATCCTAACAGGCATTCTAGACCAAATGGACATAAACAATCAACCAAGGGAAATGCACCCATGGGGTGTCACATAAAAAAGGTGTCTAAACTTACGCATAGGCAAAAACCCTTAATTAATAAATCAAACCATAGAAGGTAATAAATAGGGTTAAATTCCAAATCAAGAAATACTCAAAATGAAGGTATGCGTCACTTTTATAATATATGATCCAAAGACAAACAATGAAAGGCACAAACCACCTACCTTGATATCGTACGATTGATATACTTGAACGTAGGTCAATAAAATGGCCTAAAACGGCATAGATCTATAAAAAAATTAAGAAATGCTCAACCTTGAATATATCACAAGAGAGGAGGAATAAGGAAGAAAGGATATAGGGTTTTTGATAACTCACAGGTGGAATTCCAACACACCCAATGGTGTCTCAATCGGAGCTCGGATGGAGAATCAGGAGGGGTTAGAAGTTTGTCGTCCATTCTGTCGCTCTCTTGTATGAACCATGGGGAGAAGGATATGATTACGGATATAAGACACAACCCTGCTCCAATATATCAAATAAAAAGAAAACTACATGGTGTGTTCTTTAAAACTACATATCATGTAGTATCCTTAATCATCCCTTGACTTAATTGGTCTGCCAAGTCACCACACGGTCGTGTACTCGGTCGTTACATGGTTAGTACGTAGTTGTACGCGGGATGCTAGGTACACGGTGTGTACTTAGAAAAACCTCTTCTCTTCCTTTTTCCTCAAAAATAACCTGAAATCAAGATCCATACCTAAAATAAATGTTTGGGTTCTTACATTAATCATGCTACCAAAATTTTCCTCCATCAATGTAGTTCAAATATCAAAAATATAATTGTACAAATGTGTCCAAAATAGTCAAAATAGTTGTAATTTACTACATGATTTCTGAAAAAATTCTCTGATTGGCCAATATATAGTCAAAATTACATCAATGATCGATATTGATTGGGGATTTGATGCTAATGTGGCTCACTAGAGATTCCACTAAAAAATTCGCCAGAAACTTGTTACTTACATGAAAATTGTGTTATTATTTTGTAAGGGGGTACTATAGAACCTCAGGTTTGACCCAAACTTTTACTCATCCTAGATAGCTCGTTTTAGCTCCATTTATGATGTCATTTTTACAATTTAAATCATATCTACAAATTATTCAAGAATATTTCTTCAGGAGTTGATTCTAACTACCTTTAATTTTCTTGTCATCGGAAAAAATTCACTTCTTGTCTCAATTTTGATTGACCTCCCCTAGATACCACCTTTTTGGCATATTAGAAGTCACAAAAAACAAATCACACTTGAACAAAAATTAAAAAAAATAAAAATAAAAGGGATTTACATTTTTTGATGGTGTGCTTACTCCACAGGAGATAAGGGGATAGAATTTTATTTCTCCTCTCTGGATAAATCATCTAAGGATTGTAAAAAATAAAATTTATGGGAAAAATATCTCATTTTACAAGAGTAAAATTGAATGATATAAAAGTTGGTTCGCCTCTCCTTGAATTATTTCACTCACCATAGTTGACTACGTGCGACGAGCCAAGGTATTCTAGTTTAATTTCTAAAATAATCTCTCATAATTTTCTCCCTGATTGGGATTGGACCCCACGATATGATATTTTGAAAATGATCATTGTTCTTTATTTTTTTATAATAAATAATAATAATATAACCATATAAATTGGTTTTATAATAATTAATTTTAATAATATTTATAAAATAGTGCATCTCTGAAGGATGATATGAAACCCGGTGTCTTTAAATTTTGGTGAATAATTTTTTCCATCTATCAATTTTTCTTCTATATAAGTAATGGTAAGGAAAATTTTTATTTATTATGTATTATTGATATCATATCATATAATTCATTCAATTTAATCCCATAAAATGGATATGATTATTCTTATAGTTTATATACGAGATGATAGAGTTACATAACTTTTATAATCCAATATGTTTTAAGAAAATAATTTTACCACTTGAAGTGGTTAAACAATAGTCATCATGATAAATAAAAATAGTATTTTTAAAAAATATTATCATTATTGATAAATAATTAATTATCATTCATGAATCATGAAATTCAATGAATGAATTCATTCTATGATGTGAATGTAATTTTAATTGATTTTATTTTATTCCTTAAATAGAATGAAATTATTCATGAAAATATTAGTAATATTTAGGTCAATCATACGTTAATATTTATCATGAATATTTAAAAGTTAATACAAATTGATCAAATGATTTCTCCCTTACTGAAGTGAATGTTGTCATAAAAAAATTTAATAATTATTTGTTATATATGTAGTCTCAATGAAATATATTTAGTATTAATGATATTAATGGAAAAAAATCATATAGATGCGTTGGATAAAGGGGGTTTTAAATAACTCTATATATAAAAAATCATTCTTAATAGGTAAAAATGATTCTAAAGAATTTTATAAGATTTTCTTTTATTGAATCAATTGTGTTAAATCATAAGTTTACTGATCCTGATATATTAAATACATGACATAACCATTTATGTCATGCAGGATAAATTATAATGTAAAATATTGATACAAGTATACTGGAGCTTCAATTTGTGGAAAATAATAGTAGACATCCATTAGGGGAAAATGGTGAATTTATTTAACAGATTTATTTCTATTAAATTATCACTTAAAGGAAAAATATCCTTTATTATTAAGTTATTATGAATTCCCCATGTATAATGATTTACCAAGGGTTACCTATTGTTAAGTTATATTATTTTTTTCATCACTAGGTATATTGGAAGTAAATTTTTGATATGTATATTAAGTGTTAATTATAGAATAAAAATATGGGTGCACCCATATACCATGTGAAACCATTTAAATATTAAAAGAAATATTCATCTACTAAATGGTCACATGAATTATTATTTTTTGGTGAGTATACATCACAAGATATGAATTTTTATTAAAATAAATATTGATAATCACATACCATATATAAAATAGTATAGTTGAACCATTGATAATATGTTTACAACACTATGAACAATTTATTAGTAAAGTGTTTTAAATCAATAATATAATTATACAAATAATAAGTTTAGTTCAAAGGATTATATAAAATCATTTTTCAATGTGAGTTGAAATAAATAAATTATATATTTTTCCTTAAAGAGAAAAATTAATGTATTGACAACAATATGTCTTTTAGATATTATTCCTGAAGTGACACTAGTACCAATTAAATCATGATATCTCATTCAATGTTGTTGATAATATATTTTATTTTTTGAATGGTTTCAAAACTCATTGATGATAATAAATTTTGAAATATTTTGACATCAAAATAATTGTCCAAAAGAATTATTGAATAAATATATTCTATGTTCAACTTATGAATCTTTGGATTAGTTTTCCAATTTTCAAGACTATTTAATGTATATAAGCTTATTATAAGAAATTTACTTTCTTAGAAATTTTTATATTTATGTGTGTGTGTGTGTGGATAGTTTCCAATTATTATTGTCATTTTTTATCTATATTGTAACAATGATTACAACATCTATATATGAATCCTTAGAAGGGTTCAAAATGCTTGAAGCATAGCTAAAATTATAAATGTTTCACCCAATATAATAAAATTTTGTATGGTATAAATTGAATAATATGTATTTTATGTATCCATCGATGATATATTCATATAATAATGGATATAAAATTGATTTATATTTTTTCATTAATCCATATGTTTTGGATAACATCAAAACTTCTAAAGAGTTTAAAAAATAAATGGAATATTTGATAATGAAATTAGATGGGATGTCATTATATTTTGAATTAATCATTAGGAATATGGAATATTAAATATTGGAATGATTATACACATTCATAAAAATATCCTTAACAATTAAATATATTTCTTCCAAGGATGGTATATTTCATATATGAGGAGATAAAGATGAACTTATTTTTCCTAGATTGATTAAATATAAATTCACATTTTATTTATCCATATAGGGTATACATGAACTTTTGGATTTGAAAATAATATGAGGTTTTATCATAATAAAGTTTATTAAAGGTAATTATTTTCTCATACTCATTGAGATATTAAGGGTATAAATTGTAAGTTTTGGGCGTAGCATAATAGATTTTATGGTATGTCCAACTTGGATTTCTCATCTTAAATTATGAAAAATCATTACTGAACATGAAAAATAATTCCTTGTCCAGTGAAAACCATTGATTTATTGACTAGAAAAAATGATGGAACCAGAAGATCAGGATATTCACCTATAATTTATAAGTAATTTATGATCATATATAGAATTACCATAACTTATAATTCTATCTTCATTAATGATCCAACTAACTTGATCTCATCATAACATCATTACACTATAGGATCCAAGTGTATAATTCCTCTAGTAATGATCCACACATGCACCATAATCTCTGAACATATCTATATAATTTTTAGGTGTTAGATGACTAGTCCTGATCACTTACATTGTTTGTGGTTGATCATAGCATAATTATTCATGAATGAGGGAGAACTCTTAATTTTCTCTTTATGGCTTGAGAGAGGAGGAAGAGATGGCATGTTCTAGATCTCAATATATTTCTCTAAGGATTGAGAGAGACTCTCTCAATATATTGTGCACAACAAGAGTGATTATAAATGTAATATAATTGGATTTTTATTATGGTAGGTTTAGGGTTGTAAAATTGAACACAATCTCTTTCCAACTTTATAATTATTATTTGACCCCATGACCATTATTAATAATATTAATAATAATTGCTTGAAATGTGAAACTCTTTAATAATATAAATAAATAAAATTTATACCATTTACAATCGGACCATTAATCTCGATTCTCTTTCCCTCTTCGACATTTACTAATCCTTGAAATTTGAATATTTATTTAAAAAATAAATATCACTACATTATTCATGAATATAATAAATATTATATTCACCATACCTAGAAAATAAATATTTATTATTATTTAAATCCATAATACTTTCGAATAACTTGTTATTGAATCATGATGATCGATAAAAATTAACTAAATATTATTTATTCCAACTTGTTAAATTATACACTTGAACTTAACTGAGATTATAGATACACTTGGTGTGTGACCCTCTGGGACCCTTTCTCATTGGCATTAAGCCTAATGGATTAGTATCTAAGGTTAAAATCTAGAAACACACTAAGGAATCCATAGATAAATAAGTTGATTTCATAATTAAATTAAGCATCTAATGAATATTTACTATATAATATAATAAATTTATCAAGATATATCAAATCAAGTAGGTTGTATATTGGTGTCATCAGTCTATGTGTTCAATGTCTCTTTCTTTGACTTTCCATAAATGAACTCACCCACTGAACACCATGGACATGGATTTATATAGGTAGTTGTATTCCCATCAAAGGTCCCAAGATATCAAATTTCATCAAGGTATTGAAGGGATAAATCATTTATCATGTTATCCATTAATGCAATATCACTCGTGAAGTAGCCAACATATCCTACCTCTCCACAAGCATATGTCATCATGGTTTTCATCAATACATAAAATAATGTGATTCGTGATATCCATTAATGATAATATAAAATTATAAGGATCAATACACACATCTTCTAATAGGAATATCCAATGAAACATGGAAATATGGATATCCTATTGACATGTATGTTCTCATAACCTCTTATTTTAGAGATTAACAGAGGAAAGCTACCACACCCTGACCTAACACTAATCCATTATTTCATTTATTATTTATTTATTTATTTATCCCTTTACTTCTGACTATTTTTTCCCTAAAATTTAAATTTTCTAGGAGGTGGGAGTGTGGTCTACAGTTATAACATGATTTGGGAAAGTCATACGCTAACCCCCTATAAACCATGCATCCTAGAGAGAATCATTGTATATCCCACATGGTTATGTGTATGATCATGCATACTATAACATCCCAAGATTTTATGGTATGTCTCTTTTAAAATTTAAAATCTTCGATAGTTTATGTTTCATGCAACACCAAGTTTAAAATTATAATATACTATTAAATATGACCATTGGAATAATAATGTGACTATTATGAATAGTAATATAAATAATAAAATAATAACTTCACCTATTAAAGTATGAATAGAATTTTTGTATCTTATAAATGAAAATATGGAATATTTATATCATGTAATAAGTAAATAAATTTTTAAAAAATGATAAATTAAGTGTTGATATTTTTGTGAAACATAAATGTTTATTTAAAATTTTATAATTAAAATAATGATTTAAAAGAATATTTATTTTCATAAAATTGATTCATAAATTAATATTTTGTTTTATTATGATTATAAGATAATTTTATGAGACCTTAATTAATTTTTCAAAGTGTTATAAAATCGATTATAATTTTAAAATCGGTATTTTTCGAATAAATAATTGTTTTAATTAAAAATTAAATTTCTCATATTTAGAAAAAAAATCATAAAATTGAGTCCATTTTTTAATTCTACAAGTAAAAAAATTATTGGGGTTTATTTTTAGTACTTTTCTAAAATAGTTTAATTTTTTGTGAATAGTGAAATACGGTAATTTACAGTATTAGCTAAATACATGAATTATTGAGTCATGGATGATGTATGGATGATTTAGTCACCATTATTTATAACTAAAATGTACTGGCTATTTTATTTAGTTATAATGATCAATAAAATTGATAGTCTTGAGCCAAAATAATAAACTAATGATTAAAATAAAAAAAATATCCTCTCCTCCATTATAAATACCACCCCTTACCATATCTTCTCCTCACACCTCCAAATACCTTAATCTTTTCCAATTTCTACCCAATAACTCATCCAAAACTCTTCCCCATGTTCTGGTCTTTCTATTATCAACCAAAAGACCATTTCAAATTTCCTTAAGGAGGTTCTCAAGGCGGGGAATTCAAGAGGTAAAACCCTATTTGTTCTTTTAATTTTCTTTTAATTTTTTTTCTTTTATTATAATTTTTTTAACTTGTATATACAAACATGAATTATAAATATAGTATCTTATATATAATATAATTTTATTATGTTAATGGAATATTCATCATCAAATCTCTTCTCCTCTCCCTTTTATTCTAATAATGAAAATATCGCCCGTGATGTGTCTATTTACCACCATTGTGAACGATGTGTTTTCATTACCACCTTCAAGGCTGGTCATAAAAAAAGTATGGTTAAAACATATTATAATATGTAAATTAAAACTTATTTTTTGTTATGTAACTAGTATATATAAGAAATATTGATTAATAAAACAAAACTAGTGTGTGATGATTGAAAAAACGCCAAAATAATTTAGACGGTTATCATTAATGTTTTATCTAATTAATTATCCTAATATCTTGAAAAAATGATATATAATACCATTTAATTTTTTTTAATCTCATTAATAACATATAATTACAATTCTAGATAACTATTCCAATTTTACATTATCTTTCATACATGTATACTAGTGAATCGGTCGTGAAAACCAAGGAAACAAACACTCCCGAACGATGAAATTGAATATTATAACTTCTTAAAAAGGACATAAATGAACTTAATAAATTCATAATAAATAAAATACATTTTTAATATGTTTTTAATTAAATTATTAATGAATCTAATTTCATTATCTAGGACATTAGGTGCAAGTACAGAACACTTTCGGACATAAGGTAAGGGATTCTCCCTAAACCTCCATTTTTCATTTGAGTTGCACTTTATATCTATTTACCCCAATGTAATTCTTAATTATTATTATTTAATCCTCATACATTCTATTTTTATGTTAAAAAAATATGTACCTTTCTCAATTATTCTTTATTTTATGGGAAATACAAGTTTTATAAGGTTCCCTTTTCAATTCCTCCCGATAAGCAAGCCCGATTAAAGGGAACTTCCCAATTTCTTACCCATTTTCAAGTACACTCCATAATTTATTTTAATCCATAAATATTTTTATAAAATATATCTTTATATCATGAAAAAATATCTTAGTTCATTTCTGGTTTTATGAAAAAAATTGTGCCTTTTTCCGCTTTAAAGGCTCATTTATATTTTCCCTTAAACCGCACTGAAATGGATCATTTCTAATGTTTTCACTTCAGTTTCCAAATTTTAGTATGAATATTGTTTTAATATTTATAAAATATAATTTATTTCATGTTTCTTTTCTGAGATATACATATTTATAACCTTATTTTATGACAAATGCAAATAATTTTCCAAAATAACTCTTCCTTCCGAAGTAAAAAGGGGTATTTCTCTCAAGAATTCCTCAATGATTTTATTATTATATTTTCATCTATTTCAATTCCATCTATTGAATCTTATGATTTATTGAAATTTATCTCTTATGTTACCATATACAATGTTTTATTAAATGTTTTATGATTATTTTGATTGGGGGTGTATATCTTGATATCATTCATCATATTACTCTGGATGGTTTATGATTATGTTTATTGTTTGGGGAAAGTTATTAACATTTCATGTGATGGTTTCAATATAAATATATATGGTGATCATGGTCCACTATATTTCTTACCCTTATTAAGCATCTGATCTCACCCATTTCTTATATTTTATTTTCCCCCAAGATTCCAAGATATATATTATGATTGACATGTAGGGATAATCTAGAAGAATATGGATGTTTCCAAAGGAGTTTCTATGTTGTAATTAATTTCATGTTGTAATGTAAAAATTATGTTTGTATCTGGTTTTCTAAATATACTAAACTATTAAGTTCTTTGTGATGTGACTTCCTTTTTTATTATGTTAATCTATTAAAGTAAGGCACCCACTCTGGTCTATTGGGGTTGTGGTATTTATAGTTGGTATTAAATGAATTTTAGTAGGAACTTTGGAAACTAGATTTAGGAAATAATATATTAGAGATAATAAACCTAATATATACTTTGAGGATATCTATATAATAACATCCCAAACAAACCATGTTTATGAGTTTAACTATGCATAAATTTTTCAATTTATGATAAGTATTTCACTAGTTTTGGGATTATACATTATGTTTCATAATGTAATGATCTAATATAGTGTATGTTATTGTTTGTTTATAAATGAACCCTAGTGGAAGTAATGGAAATTGTATCAACACACTTATCCCATGTTGGGATTTCCCTCCTACTCAAGATAATGATGTTGGAGCTGGAGCTAAAACTGGAGCTGAACAACTTATAACTATGTTGGGACAACTGAATAAGGTTATGAGAAATAACCTTACTCACTTAGAGCAGCCTAATCCACAATGAGATGTAACAATGTTGGAATGATTTATGTGACAACAACCTCCATCATTCAAAGTGACTACAAACCCGTTTGTATCTGAGCAATGGATAAGTTCATTAGATAAGATATTTCTTACTTTGGGAAATAATGAAAGGGAGAAGGTTATCATGGAATTTTATCATCTACAGGGAGATGAAGATCAACGGTGGTCATTAATTCAAAACACAAAGGAGGAGGAAGAAATTGAAAATATGGAATGAAAGTATTTTAAGTAAATTTTCTTAGAAAAATATTTCCCTTGTTAATAGTGAGCAGATATGGAGAGTAAATTATTGATACTAAGATATAAAGAGGATGAAAACATTAACAAGTATGAAGCCAACTTGAAAAGTTTATCAAGGAATTTTGTGGACTACATACATAATACAAGGATCAAGATTTACCATTTATTTTATGGTCTTAAACCAATTCTATGAATGGAACTGGTCTCCCATAAATTATCATCATATAAGGATATAGTTTCATGTTCCATCAATATGGAGAAGGAATTTACCAAGCCATATGGATTCTAAAGGAATCATGATAAGAAGAGGTACGTTGAGTACTCTGGAAAATGAAATAAGGTGAAAGGTAATAAGGCATGAATATAATTTCCAACTTGAAATGAATATGGAAAGAAACATCATGGAACATGCCTATTGAGATTGTAAGTTTGTTAGTGTGGATAAAAATGCCACTATATCTATGATTGTAAGGGAAAGAAAGAAGTCTGCAATGTGCAATGCTTTATCTATAAGGATTTGGAACACTATTCAAATGATTTTTCTAGATGTCAAGGAAACTTTCCCTAAAAATGCCAAGGGATCAATTCTATGCTTATATGGTCACAATAGCTGTGGTTGAAGTTCCTAATTATGTGTTGGTAGGTACTTTAATCATCTCCTTGAATTTAGCTAAAGATTTATTTGATTCTAGATCATTGCATTCCTTTATATCTTCCCAGTATTATTTAAAAATTATGTATTTCTAATCCACCTTAACAAGGGATATTTTGGTCAAAAGTCCTAGTGGAAACCATATTACAATAAAGATGTGTTGAGAAGTTCCTATTGTAACACATAAACATGCTCTAATTGTTGATTTTATTATCATACCTATGGTGTATTTTGATATAATACTTGGTATGGACTTTCTTTCAAAATATAATGAAAAAAATTATTGAAAAGAGAATGAAATTATGATTCTAGATGAAGATATGTAATTTTTTATATTTAGAGGGGAGACTTCATCATCTGAGTCACATCTAGATCCAACTCCAGCATATATTATAAATGAGATTCATGGAGAAGAAGAGCAGATAAAACCTACTAATGGAAAAGGTGATCTCCAAATTTAGGATGTATCTATTGTGTAGGAATACATTGATGTATTTACAGAGGATTTACTTGGACATCCTCCAGAGTGGGAAGTTGACTTTTCTATTGATTTAATCCCTGATAAAAGACTTATATCAAAGACTCCTTATAGAATGGCCACAATAGAGTTAATATAGTTAAAGAAATAACTATAGGAATTAAGCAATAAGGGACTTATACTCCCAAGTGTTTCATATTGGGGGTCTCCTATTCTTTTCATTAATAAGAAATATGGATCTATAAGGTTGTGCATTGACTATAGGGAGATCAATTATATTACAATAAAGAACAAGTATATATTGCCTTGCATTGATAACTTATTTTATCAACTTCATGGAGCTCAATATTTTTCAAAAATTGATCTTCTGTATGGATATCATTAATTGCATGTGAAGAAGGAATATATTCCAAAGATAGCATTTCGAACAAGGTATAGACATTGAAAGTTTATATTAATGACATTTGGACTAACTAAAGCACCCTCTATTTTTATGGATCTAATGAAAAAAGTGTTTAAGGAATATATTGAAAAAAAATTCTTGTATTTATTGATGATGTATTGATATACTCCAAAAGATACAAGGACCATAAGAACCACATGTGGATTATTCTTGAGACTCTTAGAAGTAGATAGTTATATGGAAAGTTTAGCAAGTTTGAATTCTAGATTCAAATAGTTTCTATTCTTGGCCATATTGTCTTCAAGGATGGAATATCAATTGATCCTATAAAGACAAAGGTAGTCTAGGAATGGCATGTGCCAATGACCATAACTGAGGTACATGGTTTCATTGGTTCAGCTAGTTACTATCAGTGTTTTTTTCATAATTTTACTCAATTAACTAACCTGTTAACCAAGATTACTCATAATAGGGTTAAGGTTATTTGTAATAATTAATGTGAAGAATTCTTTGAAGAATTTAAGATGAGATTAGTGAATGCTCTGATTTTGACTCTACCATTGGGAAATGGTGGATTTTTGAATTATAGTGATTCATCAATGAAATGACTTGGTTGTGTACTTATGAATAATCACTAGTGCAGAAAACATTTTTTACGTCGGTTGTTTTTCATTTTTTACGTCGGTTTCTAGCCGACGTTAATATGTGCGACGTTATAAATAAGGTTTTTGACGTCGGTTATTTAAAAACCAACGTCAAAAACATAAAATCGCGATATTTATCACGTCAGTTATTTTAGAACTGACGTGATAAAGAAAATGGGAAGGGTTTATCACGTCGGTTATTTAACAACTGACATGATAAAAGGCCTGGAAAATGGTTTATCACATCGGTTATTAAACAACCGATGTGATAAACAGGGGAAAGGGGGGTTTATCACGTCATTTCATATAGAACCGACGTGATAAACCGGGGTGAGGGGGGTTTATCACGTCGGTTCATATAAAACCGACGTGAAAAACCGGGGGAGGGGGTTTATCACGTCGGTTATTATATAACCGCCGTGATAAACCGGCGGGTGGCGGTTTATCACGTCGGTTATTCAATAACCGACATGATAAACCATTGTCCAGGCCGTTTATCATGTCGGTTATTCAATAACCGACATGATAAACCATTCTTCAGGCCCTTTATCACGTTGGTTATTAAATAACCGACATGATAAACCATTCTCCAGGCCTTTTATCACGTCGGTTATTAAATAACCGACGTGATAAACCATTCTCCAGGCCTTTTATCACGTCGGTTATTAAATAACTGACGTGATAAACTATTTTCCAGGCATTTTATCATGTCGGTTATTAAATAACCGATGTGATAAACTATTTTCCAGGCATTTTATCATGTCGGTTATTTAATAACCGACGTGATAAACCCAATTTTTTTTTAAACAGAATGCAGTCATCTTCTCTCCACCAGAATCAACCAGAAAACAAATCAAGAAATCATACCACAAAAACAGAAGTACATCAAAATTAATCATGTACATAGATAACATATAAAACTTACCCCCTAGACAGCTCCCACCCTCATTTATACCCCATGGATAGCCCTCCCCCACCCCGTTGGAGCCCTCACCCTCATGTATACCCTCTGGACAGCCCTCCCCCACCCCATTGGAGCTCCCACCCTCATGTATACCCCTTGGACAACCCTCCCCCACCCCATTGGAGCCCCCACCACACTCTTGGACTACCCCCTGACCCCCGGACACCCCCAAACACCCCTCGACAACCCCCCACCCGCCTGAACAGCACCCCCTCACCCCCTCACCCCACTTGACAGCCCCCACCACACCCCTGGACAGCCCCAAACACCCCTGGACAACCCCCCCACCCCTGGACAGCACTCCCACACCCCTGGACCGGCTTCCCAGACCCCTGGACATCCCTTCCACCCCCCAGGATTGTCCCCCCACCCCACTGGACAGCCCTCCCAGACTTCTAGACACCCCCCAACCCCACTGAACACACCCCCACACCCTTGTAACCCCTCCCCCACAGACCCAAATCCATACTAGAAAAACCATCAAAAGCAGACCAAAACAAGAAGTAGAGAAAAATTAAACATTCACTTATATAACATTCAAAACTTACACTATCAACTTCAAAAAAAACTAAATCCAACCTAAACAACTACCAAATACACAATTAAAATGACAATATTCAAAATTACATTTTACATTACAAACAACTAAAATTCAATCAAACCTGTAAAATAATTTGACAACTCCACTTGTACTTGTTTGATGTCTTCAGCAGTATAGGGTTGAGGGTCATCAAAAATCTACAAATTAAAAAGAAGATAGTTAATGTGTATAATGAATAAATCAAATTGAAATATTATGGCAAAGTTTAAGAGGAAATCGTACCAGGTCAAAATTCACAACTGTCCCAGTTGTTATTATTTCATACATAAATCTTAACATATAATATCCGCATTCGATGAGGTATTGTTGTTCATGACAATTCTGTTTTGAATGAGTGTAAATTCAATATATTATTTTTATGTAATAAATCAAAACGTACAAATTATAAATGGAAATTTACCTTCGCATTTACATATTTGGTCTTTTCATTTCTTTTCTTTGTGTTTTTTCGAAAGTAGACCCATGCACTGTTAGAAAATAATACGAATGGGGTAAATTTAAAATTCATTATAATATATAAAACTATTGAGAAATTGAAACTTACTTTTCCAATATATTCTTAAAACTTTCCCGCACATCACCATGAACAGAGCATATCCAATAAAGAGCTTTCTCCCTTGGGAAAAAAATCCCTAACATCCAATGATCACTGATAAAAGGAAATTTAATGTTAGTGGTTTTTTATGTTAAAAGATAATTAACTCTTTGAGAGAAATGTGTTTCATACCTCTCACAAAAAGGCATCATCCAACATTGCCTGATTATATTCTTTTCAAATATTTCAGCAATATAAACCATTCTTTGTTCCTCAGTCAATGCACATGCTTCAGGGGAAATCAATTGCGGGTCCATGAATCCATATACTTCTGTCAGCTCATTCCTCTCACAAATTTTATAAAGATACCTAATAAAAAACATACATAAGTATACATTTTTAATAAATATTACGCAGGGAAAAGGTGTTAAGACTTACATGGAAAAATTTTGCACCACGTTGATGCCCAACTTATCTCCAGTAACAAGCTCCATGATATCAGTTTTTGTAATCCCCACACTTATTTCACGTCCACAAACATGATATTCCATTGGAAACTCATAAAAACCCAACAACAAATGTGAATATCTTGACAATCTATCAAGACCACTGGAATCTGTATCTGATTTCATAGCCTGTTGTCTTTGTTGTTATCTATACAGTATTTCTTTACCTTTGAAGTATTCCTGTGAAAAAAAAAATGAAAAATATAGTAGTTTTCAAATGATAAAACAACTTTAATAAACAAATAAAATAAAAGATATAACATTCATACCTCTATGGTAATGAGTCGAAGAAGTATGGATGGCCAAACTAAAAAATGGTCGATACTCTGTCCAACTGTCGCCACCTCATCTGTAGGTATTGGTACCCTAGCTGATCTATCTATAATATCCTATACAGTGACCCTCTGATTTTCTACCTCTAATTGTTGATGATGAACTGTATCTCCTATACAATATACCAACCCGTATTCTACTATATGATGTTGAGAATCATCAACATACAACTCGCAATATGTAGGAAGCTGCGGTGGAGGAGTAGGATAAAAAATGGGGTCCGCAGGCTGTGGTGGGGGAGTGGGAGCTACTGACGGAGGTGGAGGATAAATAATGGGGTCTGCAGGGGGAGGTGGAGGAGTGGGAGTTGTAGTCTGAAATTGTCTTTGCATTTCTGCAAACATAGACTGCACCGACTCTCTAATCTTGTCCTCCATCGTCGCATTAATATTTTGAACTTCAGCCTCCAAGGATTCTATTTTTTTTATAAACCCCCTCAATGTTAGAAGTTTAAGAACATGGAAACACTTTTCTTACCGATACACCTGTCGGATATCCTCTTACACGACCAGGATGTTCGGGCCTTCCCAATGCTGCAAATAAAATATCTTCCCTCTCAGTAGCTCTAAATGTCCCCTCTGAACTCTTCTCCTCAAGAGATTCCTGTATTAATTAATTGAACATTTCTGTAATGATTGAAACTTATATGAAGAAAAAAGTTAACTTAAATAAATTAAATAGATATCTTACAATCCTCTCAGCTACGATTCTCGATTCTTCCGAAAGATATTGCCCTTTTTTTCCCTTCCGAGCTCTCTTCCATTTTTCATGTCTAGATGGAGGGGATGGAGGGGCCACCTCTCCAGAGCTTGAAGACTCAGCTCTTAGTTGTTGAAATTTTTCCACCATCATTTGTTCTTCCAATAATGCATACCCTCCCCGAGATAAACTATGAGGGTATACATTTTTAGATTGGATCTCCTGATGAGCTTTCCTTGTTTGCTGTAATTTAAGAATAATAAATCATTAAAAAAACATTAATAAAATCATTTATATAAGAAAGTTTATAAAATTTTACATTGCCCTTACCAGAAATGACTCTTTCTTCTACTTTCAAAAAACTGTCTCCATGTGTCTTCATCTATAAAAGGATATATATGACATGGATTGTCGTGACTCCTATGACCATAAATGAAATCAGATGAGAGGGTTGATTTGAAATCCCTCCATCTCCTGGCAGCCAACGATAAGCATTTCTTCCTGACTCCTCCAGTGTCAGGAATATCAAATGTCATCTGATAAAGAAGAGGTTAAACATATTATATATACTAGAAACATTAAAAGAATGGTCAAACAATGACAAAAGATCTTACCAAAATCGTCTCCCACAACTGAGAGATAATCGCTTTATCCACACCTCTCCAATCATCATACAGAATGCTTACTTTGGTCTTAGCTTGAGTTGCAACAAAACTCTTAAAATCTTTGGCATTCGGACCTCTAGGAATATCATCATCATCAAACTCAACGACTATCCTCTGATATTGCGTACGGGCAAGTGATAATTTTGGTAAATGTGTGCACCCACGTTTACCAACCTTTGAACTCTTTGTCGTAATAGGAGCATGTGAATGTTCATCCCCAGAGGTATGACCAGCAATATGCTCCTTTCCAGAATCATGTGGTTGATCATCTGAATGATCTGTCATTATCCTTCAAATCAAAAAAACAAACGTCAGTTCACAAATATACAAATTCAAATATTTTAATACTACTGTAATCAGAAAATAGAAAAGTTTACTAAGTTGCATAATAGTAAACATTGGTAATATGGTAAGCATGTTAAACAATGGTAAAGATGACAAAGATGGTCAAGATGGTCAAGATGGTAAAAATGGTAAAAATCGTAAACCTGGTAAACATTGTAAACATGGTAAAGTAATTGTCATTGAACAAAAATAAGCATTTTAAAATTCATGTAATGGTTATAAACATGATAAATTAAACTAAACAAACTTAAAACAAACAAAAACATATACTTATTTTATTTTAAAACATGTTTTAATAAATAAAAAACTTATAATATCTAACATTTATGGAAAAAATAAATGTAAACAAGAAATAAACATATGTTACCTGTAATTTTAGGAATGTACAAATGTATTGTTTTCCCAAATTCCTTCATCGTGATCGTTCCTTATGGCACAAACTATGACTTCAACATGATCATCATTATGTTCTGTTAATATTTCCATGTAAGTAGGGATCTCACATAAATCAGCATATTCATCAAGTTCATCCTCACCAACATATTGTTTTTTCCCTTGTAAAACAACAGCCCATTGCATATCTGATTGATCTACTATATAGAAAATTTGTTTTGCATGTGTTGCCATTATAAAAGAATCAGCTGTGTCTTCCAATCTATTCAGATTAACAAGTGTCATTCCAAATTCATCGTGTCTGACACTATTGTTACCATTAAACCATTTACAGTTAAAAACAGGAACTTTAATTTTAAAGTAATCAACCTCCCATTTGTCTTCAATCACTCCATAATATGCACTTGATGCAGAAATTGGGTTTTTGTCCTCAGCACTTGAAAAATGCATTGCTTCTGCAAACACCAATACACCACTATTCTGAACTGCACTTCTGTTGTCCTGAGATTTTGTATGAAATGTATAACCATTAATGTCATAACTAGACCATGTTATCACATTTAAACATGGACCACCCAATATCAATTTTAATGTCTCTGATACATCTGATCTACCAAGCAAAGTCTTTTTAATCCATGACAAAAAAGTTTTGTTGTGCTCATTCAAAATCCACATTTCTTTCTTCTTTGGATGAAATTGTTTCAACTCATTAATATGCAATGTGATATACGGTTGAGCATCAGCTATGTTATTCAAGATGTATGATTCTAACTTCTTCATTTGTTCATCTGACAATGATTTGACTTTCAAGCCGCGAATCCCCTTTCCCTCATTATTAACTCGTTCATGGAGAGATGGAGGCAAACCTATGTGTTGCGCTGCATCCAAGTAGCTCATACAAAACTCTGCTACCTCCTCAGAAATATACTTTTCAATAATGGAGGCTTTAGGTCGATATAGATTTTTAACATACCCCTTTAATATTTTCATATACCTTCCAAAAGGATACATCCAACGAAGATATACAGGTCCACAAAGCTTTATTTCTCGAACCAGATGAATCATTAAATGCACCATTATATCAAAAAAAGTTGGAGGAAAATACATTTCCAATTGACAAAGTATAAAAATTTCATTCTTTTCCAAAATGTTCAAAGCATTCACATCAATCGCCTTGTTACAAATTGAATTGAAAAAATAACACAAATTCATTATAGTCTTTCTGACATGAATGGGAAATATTCCACGCAATGCAACTGGTAGAATTTGTTGCATCATGACGTGAAAATCATGTGATTTCATACCTATCAACTTCAAGTCCTTCAATGAGACAAAATTTTTTACATTAGAAGAATAACCTTGAGGCACTTTGGTTTCATGAAGACACTGACAGAAGCTAATTTTCTCCCTCTTCGATAATGTATGACAAGTCGGGGGAAGAAATGTTTGTCTTCCTTTAGGAGTGGGAGCTAACTCCAAACGTATTCCCATTGATAATAAGTCTAATCTTGCATTCAACCCATCTTTAGTCTTTCCTTTAATACCTAACAATGTTCCAATCAAAGAATCACAGATATTCTTCTCCACGTGCATGACATCAATATTATGTTTAACTTCATGATACCTCCAATATGGTAGCTCAAAAAAATTGACCTTTTCTTCCAAATATGTCTATCATTACCATATTTTTGTGTCTTTCCCAATGTCACGTCAAGGTTTTTCACCCTCTCAAAATACAGATCAGGGGATAAAGGTTTTGGAGTAGTATCAAATTCTTGTGAGACATTGAATGCCTTTTTTAGTCTTCTATAAGGGTGTTCCATAGGCAAAAACTTTCGATGACCCATGTACACTGTTTTCCTCCCATGATGCAATTGACAATATGACGTCTGTTGTTCGCAAATTGGACATGCTTTATGCCCTTTAACATTGTATCCAGACAAATTTCCATACACTGGGAAGTCATTTATAGTGAACAGAAGCACTGCATGCAGTTGAAAATATTCCATTTTATAAGAATCATACACCCTAATACCATCATCCCATAACAGTTTCAAATCATCAATCAACGGTGACAAGTAAACATCAATATCATTACCGGGTTGCTTTGGACCAGAGATCATTGTACTCAACATGACATATTTGCACTTCATACAAACTTCAGGAGAGAGGTTTTAAATTACCAATAAAACAGGCCATGAACTATGTGTGCTACTGAGTGCTCGGTATGGATTCATTCCATCTGTGCACAACCCTAGTCTGAGATTTCTAATTTCATTTCCAAATGTAGAATATTGCGCATCAATTTTCTTCCATTGTGGACAATCAACTGGATGACTTATTTTTTCATCACATACCCACTCTTCAGCATGCCATCTTAACCTTTTTGCATCATGTGAATTAGCAAATAAACATTTGAAACGATTAATTATAGGAAGATACCAAAATACCTTTGAAGGGAGCTTTGTAATCTCTACATCAGCCTGTGATTTTTCTTTCACCTTATACCATGATGTCCCACATTTAGGACACTCTGACAGAAATTCATATTCCTTCCTATATATAATGCATTCATTCGAACAGGCATGTATTTTCTTGTATCCCAATCCCATCGGGCATAATATTTTCTTGGCTTTGTAATGTGAATCTGGAAGATCGTTATCTTTTGGAAGAATGTCTTTCATCAATTGTAGCAGCTCTGTAAAACTTATGTCACTCCATCTATGCTTCGCCTTCAGGTTAATCAATCTTAACACTTCCGACAAAACCGTAAAATCTGTACAACCAGGATATAATGGTTTTTCAGCATCACCATATAGACACGCAACTATCGGTTCTATCTCAATTTGTTCTGCTACAATATCGCGAATCATTTCTTCAATTCCATCGGAGTTACCATCTTGTGAATCATCATCATTAGTGACATTCCGTCCAGTTTCACCATGCCAAATCCAAGGGCTGTAACTCAGATTAAAACCATGACAAATCAGATGATCTTTTATCTCTCTACTTTTCAACTTCTTCATATTCAAACATTTCAGGCATGGACAGAAAAAAAATGTCACTACTTGGAACATTTCATTTTGAAAATTCCAAAAAGGCATCAACACCTTCCTCAAATTCATTGCTCATTCGATGTGTTGTAATCCAACTTCGACTCATTATTACCTATAACAAATATCAACAAAAAATATATATTTTTAAGATAAGACAAATATATGTTTATATGAAAAAAATCATAATTTGAATGTAAAACAATTTAAAATATAAAACAAATCTATAGGTATTTAAAAAAATATACTTAAATATTATTTTTAAAACAAAATATAGTTAGATATAACAGTTTTAAATTTCATTGAATCAAAGAAAACCATGATGCCTACATAGTTTAATATTGATTGCGGTTTTGATGTTTTAATATATTAGATAAACAACCTATTTTAAATGGCGTGCAGACCTTGATATTGGTCTTCATCACCCTTCGGTGTGACTGGAAAAAAGAGGTCTACCAGCATGTTATTATTTTATCAGCAATTCACTCATTCTTGTTTCTGATGATCGTTAATTGCATTGGCAGGCTGAGAGGTCCGCCCAGCGTGTCCAACACTAGTCTGCTCAGAATAACAATAGTCCCACGGATTCGGTTTAATCCTTTATTTCTGCTTTTTAATCCCATGTAACATATCTTGTGGGGATTTGATTTTATACTTGGCCTTCAGCTTTAACGGTTATCAATCAAAATAAAACTCAACTAAAAACTCTGTTTCTTTTTGGTTTTCAAAATCCAAAAACGAAAACAAAACAACTATGGACAAAAACTGAATTCCAATTATAGGAAACATGTTCAGAAATTCTAAACACCAAGAATTAACAAATATCAACAACAATAGTGAACAGCCTGGCAATTACAAGACTAAACAGTTATTCAAACGCAAACTTCTTATATTAATTCTCATAAAAACAGAAAACAAAAAACTATAAAAAAACTAATTCAACCAAAACAGAACCAAATAACATAAGAAATAATTTCCAGATTAAGCAACATTTATATCCAGAACCATAAGCATGTTCTAGCACATAAAGTAACCATAAAATTGAGCAATATTAAATAATGTCACCAAAAATCAGCATCGATTTACATAAATGCAACATAGTCTGTTATATCAACAAAATAAAAATAACCATTTGCAACAACAAAAAATTCCACGAGATTATCAACATGATTAAATAGAAAAGCATATCTGATGCAAACAAATTACATCAAGAATCGAAACAAAAACGAACGAAATAAATTCATGGAAGGCTTAATTGAATGTTGCGAGTTGAGATGATAGATCTGAGAGGAGTGAAGAAGATAAACAATGAAGCCAAAATGAGTTTAACGCAGGTCGATCGACGAGCCGATTAGGGTTTACCGTGCGAGAGAGACGAGCCGGCAGACTGTCAATCGAAAAATCGTAAATGACAGTCCACGGGCTTTAATTTCTTTAAAATTTTTATAACGTCGGTTATTATATAACCGACATTATAAACTATTTTTTAAATTTATAACGTCGGTTATTTTAAAACCGACGTAAAAAAGCTCCCGTGCTTTGGTTTTTTACGTCAGTTATTTTATAACCGACGTAAAAAACACGTAGATATCTCGTTTTTTACGTTGGTTATAAAATAACCGATGTAAAAAACCAATGTACGGGGGGTTTTTTACGTCGGTTATTTGGAAACCGACCTAAAAAACCCGATATCGACGCCTTTTTTACGTCGGTTATCAAATAACCGACGTAAATAACCAAAGCCTGGGGGGGTTTACGTCGGTTATAAAATAACCGACGTAAATAACCCCGCGCTTTGGTTTTTTACGTCGGTTATTTGATAACCGACGTAAAAAACGCATCGATATCGGGTTTTTTACGTCGGTTTCCAAATAACCGATGTAAAAAATCCCCCGCACATTGGTTTTTTACGTCGGTTATAAGATAACCGACGTAAAAACCGAACAGGCGCGATTTTTAACGTCGGTTATTAAAATAACCGATGTTAAAAATCTACTCGCCGCATTTTTACGTCAGTTATATATAACCGACGTAAAAAATGGTGACGTAAAAAACGTTTTCAGCACTAGTGAATGATAGAGTTATTACCTATGAATCAATGTATTTAAAAACTCATGAATAGAGCTATCCAACTCATGATATTGAGTTAGTAGTTATAATATTTACTTTGAAGATATGGAGACACTATCTCTATGGTGAAAGCTCTAAGATATATACAGATCACAATAGTTTGAAATATATCTCCTCACTGTAATAACTCAACATGAGGCAAAGGAAATGGCTCGAGCTACTCAAGAATTATGATTGTTCAATATACTATCGCCCAAGGAAGGAAAATAAGTTAGAAAATGCATTGAGTAAGAAGAATCATAGAGTTCTGAACAAAATTAGGATTTATAAGGATCTTGTGTACATGGATCTAATAAAGATGGATATTGGAATTATCAAGGAAGGTGAAACATCACTAATTTTTCAATTGGTTTCCTAACCATTTTTATTATAAAGGATTAAAATTTCTCAGTCTGATGATGATAATTTTCAAAGGAAAATTAAAGCTATGAATGACGGGAAATTGGTAGACTTTGTATATGAAAGTGTAATTTTGAAATTTTGGAACAGCCTTTATATTCCCTCTATACCTAATCTTAAAATGGAATTATTAGATAATGCACATAGTTCAAATTTCTCTATACAACCCGGTAACACTAAGATGTGTATAGATTTGAAGGAACATTTCTAGTGGGATAATATGAAGTGGGAAATTTTTTATTATATATCAAGGTATTTAGTTTGTCAACAGGTGAAGGATGAAAGACAACATCCTAGAGGATTTATGAAACCTCTACCTATTCCTATATGAAAATGGGATGAAATTACTATGAATTTTTTCACAAGATTATTAAAGACTCCAAGAAATAATGATGCAATATGGGTAATTGTTGATCGACTCACCAAATATTCACATTTCCTTAATATAAGGTCAGATTTCCCATTAGAACACCTTGAAAGATTCTATATTAATGAAGTTGTAAGACTTTGTGGTACACCTATTTTAATTATGTCTGATCATGATCTATGATTTTCATCTAAATTCTAGAAAATTATTCAGAAGGCTCTTGATACTGAGCTTAATTTGAGTATTGTTTATCACCCTCAAACTGATGGATAGTCTGAAAGGACTCTTAAAACATTATAAGACATGTTGAGGTCATGCTCACTTTACTTTCAAGGTATATGGGATTAGTATTTACCTTTGATAGAATTTTCCTATAACAATAGCTTCCATTCATGTATTCAAATGGCACTGTATGAATCATTATATGGAAAGAGATGTCATACGCCAACTTATTGGGATGAAGTTGGTGAAAGGAAGCTTGTAGGCCCAAATATTGTGGAGGAAGCAACATCAAAGGTACAAACTATTCAAACACATATCAAACCACCTAAAAGTAGGAAAAATATCTATGTTGACAACCAAAGGAAGGATTTTGAGTTACATGTGGGAGATCATGTCTTTTTGAAGGTATCTCCATGGAAGGGTGTTATAAGATTTGGAAAGAAAGGGAAACTGAGACCTAGGTACATTGTACCTTTTGAAATCCTAAATAGGATTTGAGTTTTGGATTATCATTTGGTGATTACACCTAGCCTTTCTAAAGTACACAATGTGTTTCACATCTCTTTGTTAAGGAAGTGTATGTTAGACCAAACACATGTCCTCACTTCTGAAGTAATAGAATTGAAACCTGGTTTATCTTACTATGAAGTGCCTATCCAGATTCTGGATACTAAAGAATAGGTGTTGAGGAATCAGTTGACTCGACTAGTAAAGGTTCTTTGGAAAAATCATAAAATTGAAGACACCTTGTGGGAACTAGAGGAATTTATAATGAAGAACTACCCAAATCAGTTTTCTGAGGTGACATTCTAGAAATTTTGAGGATTGATTTTTTTATAGGAGGGGAGAATGTAACACTCAAAGATTTTATGGTATGTCTCTTTTAAAATTTAATATCTTCGATAGTTTATGTTTCACACAGCACCAAGTTTAAAACTATAATATACTATTAAATATGATTGTTGGAATAGAAATGTGACCATTAGGAATAGTGATATGACCAATAGAAAAGTAACTTCACCTATGAAACTATAAATAAAATTTGGGTATCTTATAAATGAAAATATGGTATATTTATATCATGAAATAAGTAAATAAATGTTTTAAAAACGATAAATTGAGTGTTGATATTTTTTTGAAACATAAATGTTTATTTACAATTTTATAATTAAAATAATGATTTAAAATAATATTTATTTTCATAAAATATAATCATAAATTAATATTTTTTTGTCTTATGATTATAAGATAATTTTATGATACCTTAATTAATTTTTCAAAGTGTCATAAAATCAAATATAATTTTAAAACCAGTATTTTTTTAATAAATAATGGTTTTAATTAAAAATTAAATTTATCATATTTAGAAAATTATTTTCATAAAATTGATTCCATTTTTTAATTTTACACATCAAAAAATGTTTAGGGTAAATTTTTTGGTATTTTTCTAAAATAATTGAATTTTTGGTGAATAGTGAAATATGGTAATTTACAGTATTAGCTAAATACACGAATTATTGAGTCATGGATGATGTATGGATAGTTTAGGAACCATTATTTTGAACTCATATACACTAGTTACTTTATTTAGTCACAAGAATCAATATTATTTATAGTCTTTAACAAAAATAATAAACTAATGATTAAAATAATCAAAAAACACCCCTTCTCCTCCACTAGAAATACCACCCATCGCCACCTCTTCTCCTCACACCTCTTAAGCCTTTAATCTTGAAAATTTTATGACCAATACCTCTCCCAAACCTCTCTCCCATGTTCTAGTATTTTTTTTCTCACCCAAAATATCATTTCAAAGTCCCTTAAGGAGCACAAGAGCCTCAGCCCAGTTGGTGAGGACTCTCTAGGTGCATCCAAGAGACCCGAGATCAAATCCGAGTGGAGGCGTATTTCTGGGGGTACTATAGTATTACTGTAGCAGGCATTGTTCGGTACTATAGTAGCCGGAACTATTCATCCATTTGGGCCTCCGGGCCACCGGTTTGGTCATCAGATCCTGCAAGGCTTTCGGGCCACCCAAGGCCTTCGGGCCAGTTGATTCTCAAGGCCTTTGGGCCACCTTAAGGCCTTAGGGAAACCCCAAGGCCTTCGGGACACTTGAATGAAAGGCCCCATACACACTACAAAAAAAGGAGCAGCCCTAGAAGAGGATTCAGAGCAGGGGAACTCACCAGAGTAGAGCCAAATGGATTGTCAGAATGAGAGGGTATGGCTATGCCATCGGTACCAGCCTGTGCTTGCATGGGAAGCCTATCCAGACTGTCATGCAAAGGTGGAGAGCTACTATCAGGATGTAGATGCTGGGGAGGGGCAGTTCCTTGTAGATAATCTGGTTGAATTCCCTAAGACCTTCGGGTCATGTAATCTTCTAAGCCTACGGGCCATGTAATCTCTGAGCCTACGGGCCTTGTAAGGGTTCCCCCTCATCCCTTGAAAGGGGGGTTATCAAAATCAATAAAAATGAAGGCCTTCAGGACATTCAGGAAGTCCCTTAAGGAGGTTCTCAAAGAGAGGAATTCAAGAGGTAAAACCCCCTTTCATTCTTTTAATTTTCTTTCAATTTATTTTCTTTTATTATCCTTTCCTTACCTTCTCTATACAAAAATTCAAGATAACTCCAGTATCTTATATATACTTTAATTTTATTATGTTAATGTAATATTTATCATCAAACCCCTTCTCCTCTCCCTTTTATTCTAAAAATGAAAATATCGTTTGTGATGTCACAATTTACCGCCATCATAGACGATGCATTTTCATTACCACCTTCAATGATAGTCATAAAACCATTTTTATGGTTAAAAATATTATAATATGTATATTAAAACTTATTTAGTATTCTATAACTATTATATATACAAAATATTAATTAATAAAACAAAACTAGTGCGTGAAGATCAAAAAAAACACCAAAATAATCTAGACGATTATCAGTAACGTTTTATCTAATGAATCATCCTCATATCTGGAAAAAAATTATATATAAGACCATTTAATTTTATGTAAGTTCATTAATAACATATAATTTCAATAATAGAAAACTATTCTCATTTTACATTATCTTTCATACATGTATACAAGTGAATCAATCATGAAAACCAATTAAGGAAACAAACACTCCTGAAATAAGAAATTGAATATTATAACTCATCAAAAAGGCCATAAATGAACTTAATAAAATTATACTAAATAAAATACATTTTAAATTGGTTATTAATTAAATTATTAATGAATCTAATTTCATTATTCAAGGCATTAAGTCCAGGTGAAGAACACTTTCAGATATAAGGTAAGGGATTCTCCCCAAACCTCCATTTTTCATTTGGGTTACACTTTCTATCTCTTTACCCCAATTTAATTATTAATTATTATTATTTACTCCTCCTAAATTATTTTTGTATGTTAAAAACATATGTACCTTTCTCAATTCTTTTTTATTTGATGGGAAATACATGTTTTATAAGGTTACCTTTTCAATTCCTCCCAATAAGCAAGCCCAATTAAAGGGAACTTCCCAATTTCTTACCCATTTTCAAGTACACTCCATAATATATTTTAAGCCATTAATATTTTTATAAAATATCTCTTTTTTATCATGAAAAAATATCTTAGTTCATTTTTGGTTTTATGCAAACAATTATGTATTTTTCCGCTTTAAAGACTCATTTATATTTTCCCTTAAACCAGGTTTTACCCATTTATGTATGGTGTCTTGGATGAATCCTTAACGGTATGTTTATGATATCCTGTATTATGAATTCCCTCATTATGATACTAGTAATTGATAATCCATTTGGTTATTTTACTATTATAATATTCATGGTTAAGTTTCATTCTCATGTGATTATTTGTATGGAATTATTTAATCATATTTTATTCCTATCATATTATAATCAAGATTATGTTTTAATGGTATGTGTTTTAGTTTTTCACCTTGACTTATTGTTTGTATTTATTTATGATAGTTTCTGTTGTATTTCTTAACCTTATTGAGCATCTTATCACACCCCTTTATTATGTTTTATTTTTTACCATGATGACAAGATATATATTATGATTGACATGTAAGGATAATCTAGAATAATATGGATGTTTCCAAAGGAGTTTCTATGTTTTATTTCATTTAAATTTTTAATATAATAATTATATTTGTATTTGGTTTTACCAACCTACTAAACTATTCGGTGCTTCAATATGTGACTTACTTGTTTATTATGACAATGTATTAAATTAAAGAACCATCTCTTGACTACTAGGTTCAGGGTCTTTACACATGCTCTCCTAGTAGACCATACAACCTCCATTCTTGGGGGATAGAGGACACCACATATTTGGCACATGGTTTGGAAAATCGTGCATCCAAACCATGTGTCCTATCTAGGTTTATTAAAAATGTATTTTTCTATTTTACCCTCTCAATTTTTAACCCATAAACACCCTTTTATTCCTTTATTGAACCCTAGTAGCTCTTGGATCTCCTCTCATGCCTCTCCCTTGGTTCCATCTCCTCCTCCATGGTGATTCTTCATGGATTATTAAATATTTTGGCTTGAATCTTCAATTTAATTCATATACACTTATTCATCTTCCTTCTCCTTCCATTTGCTTCTTGTATTTTCTACTCCCTTGGTTTCAGTAACCTGGGGTTCATTTTTATTGGTGCATAAATTGTGGGTTTTGGTTTTCTAGGGTTATTCTTGGTCTCCCTTTCTTTTTTGGACCTCCTTAATGTGGTTTTGATCTATCATCATCAAAGGTGACATGGTTTGAGGTATGGTCCCTATGTCCAAGGATTAAATTTAAAATCTATGATTGGTTAGTGTTTTTGAAGTGTGTTTTACTTGTTATATAAAATTTATATGATATGTAAATGGTTGTGGTTTTTTGAAATGTATTCTCACTTATTTTTTAAGTTTTTCCCTAATCTTTTAATATGGGTTGCTTTGGTTTGAACATGTTTTTAAGCTTGTTTTAATTGTGTAGCATCCTAAATGTTAGATTGTTTTTCTAAATGGTTTTTGTTATAAAAAGTGGTGATTCCCAATGGTTTTTTGGTCTTTTGACTGATTTTTAAAAGGGAATGGTGGTGTAGATTTAGTTTTTCTAGAATCCCTAGAAGGAATTCCCAATATTTCGTCTTGGTGGGCATGGATTAAATACATATACATATATAGATATATAGATATATATATATATATATAGATATATATATATATATAAGTAATCTATTTACACATAATCACTCATTTTGAGTGGAGTATGTGCATTGGGCTAAATATTGCTCACATATAAATCTATGTGTATATGTTGTAAGAGTGAAATGTAGTTTTGGAACTCAAAATCTTTGGGAAAAAGTGTTTTATAAAGTGAAAGTGTTTCTCTTAAATTGATGAGGCTCGGTTGGCACTTCAAAAAAATATGTAAATGGAAAACCCAAAAAAAGTCATACCCCTTGTATTAGAAATGTGATATTTTTATTAAATGTGTAATTTTTTATATTTATCTAGTGAAGATATTTTTGCTTGGTTTGTGTGACTTATAAAGGGGTTGTGTTTAAGGTAGGAGATCGTAGGTGAGAAGGCAGATGGGTTTTTTTTGTAAAAAAATTGATGTGTACGTATATTATAGCTTGATAAAACTCACATTAATTTATACATCATGGGAAACCTTAGATAATTAGGTGGGATCCTTAGGTACACATATTTAACTAGTTGTGATTACGCACTAACTAGTGGCCCTAAGTAGATAACCCGACTACCCATGGGATGTGCCCCTCGGTCGAACCAGAGAGGGTGTTGTTGAGTGTTTGGGAAGTGTTTGATGATATTCGGTGCCAGTAGATATTGATGGTGTGAGTATTTTTAGTATAGTCTTTGTTCGTCTTGACTAGCATCTAAGATCTCATGATACATGTTTTACATGTACGCTACATTCCCATATTTCCTAGTTTCTTTATAAAGAGGCATCTCTATTTTACTTATCATACTACAACACCTATTTTAGCATTTTTAATCTTTTATAAGGGATTTACTAAAATTTATTTAATGTTTTGAAAAATATTTTTAAAATGTGACAAAATTATTTTTTCTTAAAATTGAATCTTTCTACTTATTTTTCAAAAAGAATGGAAAATCCTATTTTTATATGCCTTATTTTCAAATTATCATGATTTGGATTTATATTTAAAGTCCAGACATAGGGAGTGGTTTCTCCTTGGACATACCTACTGATCATATCAATGATCATACCTACTCTATCATTTTTATTTTTAGGTTCTCCCAACTCTGGATCGCTCATGGAGTGAGTGTGGCGTTGTTGTTGGTGATAACTCATGAGGTCATGTGGAGGTACGTGTAGTAGTTTTTATTTCTTCTCTACTGTCAGTTTGTTCTTTTATTTTATTCTTGTTTTTCTATCCATTTTTTATGGGCTACATCATTCCCAAATAAGTTATATTTGATGATATAAACTAGTTTCTAGCCCAGGAGGATCGAGAATGCCTCTAAGGCCTTATCATGAATCAGATCAGGTGCCCAGTTCGTGGTCGAATCAAGTTGGATCATGAAAAAATGGTATCAGAGAATTATCTCTTATTATTTGTGGATTACTAGTATTTTGGAGATAAGAATGTCAGAATTCAATTATTCAGTCATGAGTAGGCACTTGATCACCACTTATTCACAAAGATGGTCAAATTTCAATAGTGGCCCAGGATGTTTGTGCCTCAAAATCTAAGCATGGATCTTGGATGTTTTTGAGGTTTTGGTTTTTTTTAAGTCTTTGTGGTCATTTTTTAGATTTTAGTGGGTTGTTATGAGGAACTATAAAGTTTGGGTTTGATTTTTTTATGGATTTAGAGGACACATTGTTACTATTCATGGTCTTTAAAACTATGCACAGACCATGTAGTTGCTTCTATTGACCTCTAGGTTACTCCCATAGTTGGTGCACGTCCTGTTAAATCATGCATCCAAGCTATGCTTGGCAGTTATTTCTTTCAAATTTTTAAAATTTTGATCCATTGAGTGTTAATATATTTTAATTTATTATTAGTGTGGATTTTAGTTGGTTTTTTAGTGTTACCCTTTTATTTTTTAATGATGTTTGTTTTGTCAAAATTGTATTTCTAAAATTAAATCTTTTAGTTATTTTAAAATGAAATGGAAATTGTCTTTTTTTGAATTTTAAAAGGTTTTATAATATTTGAATTGGAAAATTAATGGGAAATTTTAAAGTGATTTATTTTTATGATAAGAGTTGGATTTAAAAATTGGTTGAGGTGTCTCAAGTAGTGGTTTGGAAAGTAGTCCTATTTTTTTTATTTGACCCATGGTATTCCTATGAATGATCACATATATATATGGATATATCTATGTGGTGAGTGGATGTTTATTGATATGTTTAGATGTGTTCTTGAGTTGGAACAAGTATATATTTGTGTGTGAGGATTCATTTAATACCATTGGTAGGTGCCCAAACTTTTGAGTTTATCTATATTTTTGGAAATGTTTTTGAAAAAGGGGTTGTGGTGTTTCGATAAGTGGGATTTGTTTGATCTTTACTTGTGTGTTTGGGATTATTTTTCTAGGATTTTAGGTTTTTTATGTTGAAATATTGTTTGATGGGTGTTTTGAGTTTTGTTTTGTTTTTTGATTGAGATGTGGAGTTTTATATTATGATGAATTTTGATCTGGTTTCATGCTTCTTGTTTTTAGATATTTCCCCCACTAAGCTTTGAGGAGTCTTAAATAGGATCAATAAGTTACTCTTCCACTGTGTTACTTTGGTTGGTCAAGTATCATCTTAGTCATTTGTTTTTATATTCCAAATATGGATCTTGGTGGACCTTAGTATCAAGAATTCATCCAGAGGTTCTAAGAGTCGAACCCTTCTCATTTCTTCAGACAATAAGAATTGGGGACAACTGAATATTATTTTAAAATCATTGAGGAGATATTTGTTTGGATTGAGCTTCCTGATCCTCTTAAGATTGTTTTTGTGATCTTTATACTAGAAGTCCTAGCCTGGAAGTGGTGGAAGTCTGTCTTTCTATCCAAACCACAATGAGGCCATTCATGGGAAAGCTTTAAGGCTATGTTCATCCGATGGTATTTCTTTGATGTCATAAAGGTACCAAAGTAGATGGAATTTTACCATCTTAAGTAAAGTAATTAAATGTTTTTGTATTATGTTAATATTTTTGTTGAGTAGGTATCTTATCTCCCAGAAACTTCTGGAGATGAATCCTTGAAGGCTCAATTATTTGAAAAGGGCCTCAAAATAGAACTTTTTCAAGTGGTATCTTCATTCCCCAACACTTATAAAGAAGAAATGAGGAAGGCTATTTAGGATGAATCTAATTTATCCAAATAGATAAAGGTGGTTGATGTTTCACCCATCATTGGGAGTGGTGGTGGTGGTTCTATTAATGGGAAAGGAAATAAATCTATATATGGCCTCTTTCAAAGTGGTATGAAAATACTGATGTGTTTCTTCTTTTTAGATTCATTTGAAAGTAAGATCTAGGTGTTCCATCAATGTGGGAGTTTAGGTAAAAAGAATCATTCATGTCCAAAATAACCAAATACCATCCATACCTATGGAGTCCTGGGTTATCTACAATGGTTTTTTTTAGGGTGTTTCTAGGAAGAGACATGGAGATATATACACTCCTTTAAAGGACCCCCCCCTCCTGGTTTGTTTAAAAAAGTATGGTGCTAATGTGTGATCTGTTTAAATATTCTTTTGTTGTGAATGTTTCCAGTTTTGGGTGTTAAAATCAATGGTATTTATTTGTGATGATGGAAATGTTGCGTGTACCCTTTGGGAATTATGTTTTAATAGAATTTTCTTCTAGATATTTTTAATCTTGGTATTGTGGAATGGTGGTTTCATTGTTTTGTTCATCATTTCTATTGGTTTTTGGCCTTTATTAGGACTTTCTTGTTTGTTCTAGCTTAAGTAATTAATGTTTTACTATAATCCTTACATGGTGGGGAGGATATAGTAGAATTAAATCGTAGTGAACTTGGTCTTCGGAGTGTTTATGATGGGGTAATTCCTTATTCCCACCCCCACCCAGCCTTGATCATAGTGGCTTGGATAGTGGTTCATGTGAAGGATATTCATGGAGATCCCAAACAGACCATGATGTGTTTTCTTGGTAATTTTTTATATTAGGAGTTGGGTTGTTCCTTTTTTTAGGTGGTGTTTGGAGACATGAGTTTCTCTCCTTTTGATCTTTTTATTTGATGGTTCGAGTTCTGTAGTCTTATTAGCTATTTCACAATATGTCAAGCTAGTTTCTTAAGGATGGTCTTACTAGATTTTTCGTATTTTATAATTTTAAGTTTTGGGTGGAAATTGATTTTGTGTTTCTCATTATTTAGGTGGTGGAGGTTTTGTTTGGGGTGTTAGTTTTTTCTTGTTCATGTCATGGTTAATGTATTCTTTTTTACTTTCTAGGGGCAGAGAGTTTCATAGTGGGGAGAATTTTCACACTCTGACTTGACACTAATCTATTATTTAATTTATTTTTTATTTAATTTTGTTTATCCCTTAATTCTAGGTGTTTTCCCCTAAAATTTGGAGTTTTGGGAGGTAATAGGGTGGTGTACAGTTGGTGCACGGTTAGGGGAAATTGTGCACTATCCCCATGAAAATTGTGCAGCCCAGACAGAAGCACTGAGCATCATACACTATTAGGTGCATAGGTGTGTGTACTTCTCCAAAAGACTATGTTTCTTCTATTCTTGGGGGATATATATCACATATGGTTGGCATGCGGTCTGGAAAACCATATGGCCAAACCATGTGGCTTGTCTAGGTTCATTAAAAAAATTATTTTATCATTATTCCGATCATGATTTTTAACCCCTAAACACTATTTTCATTTTCCATTTGACCCTATCAGCTCATCTCAAGGAACTCCTCCCACACCTCTACCTTGGTTACCTCTCCTCCTCTATGGTGATTCTTCATGGATTCTTCAATATTTCACTTGAATCTTCAAGGTAATCCCTCTTTGCTTCTTCTTGTTACTCCTACTTCTATTTTAAACTTTTCTCTTATCCTCCTTCAGTTTCGGTGACCTAGGGTTCATTTTTTATTGGTTTATAAATTGAGAGTTTTGATTTTATATGGTTCTTCTTAGTATCTTTTCCTTATTTTTACCTCCTTGAGGTGGTTTTAAATTATCGTCATCGAAGACGACGCAGTTTGAGGTGGGGTCCCTATGTCCAAGCCTTTAATTTTAAATCTATGATTTCTTGGTATTATTAAATTGTGTTTTCATTTTTATAGGAAATTTATATCCTGCATAAATGGTTATGGTTCTTTGAAATGGCTTATCACTTTTTTTCTAAGTTTTTTACTAAGCTTTCAATATGGGTTTCTTTGGTTTGACCATGTTTTCAAGATTTTTTTAATTGAATAACACCCTAAATGTTCAATTGGTTTTCCAAATGGTTTATATTATAAAAGTGGTGATTCCAAAATGTATTTTGGTCTTTAGACCAGTTTTTAAAAGGGCATGATGGCATGGATTTGGTTTTTCTAAGAACCCTTGAGGGGATTCCCAATATTTTGGATTGGTGGGAACGGCTTAGATACATATACATATATAGATATATATATATATAAGTACTCTATTTTCAGATAATCACTCATGGTGAGTGGAGTATGTGCATTTTTCTAAAGGGTGATTACATATAAATAAAGGTGTATATGTTGTAAGAGTGAAATTTTGTTTTGGAACTCAAAATATTTGGGAAAAAGTATTTTCTAAAGTGAAAGTGTTTCTTTTAAAGTGATGAGGCCCAGTTGGAACTTTGAAATATTTTATATAAATGGAAATCTCCTCCTAATGCATGCCCATTGAATTGGAAATTTGATTTATGTGTTAAATTTGTGATTTGTGATATGTTCATGGTGAATAGGTTTGTGCTTGGTTTGTGTGACTTAGAAAGGGATTTCTCTTGTGGTGGGAGATCATAGGTGAAAAAGCATGTGGGAATTTATGTAATGAATGTGATACATATATATATGATAGCTTGATAAAACTCACCTCCATTTATTCATCATGATAAACCTTATTATTTAGGTGGGATCCTTAGGTGCACATACTGCACTAGTTGAGATTACGAATTGACTAGTGGCCCTAAGTGGATAACTTGACTACCCATGGGATGTGCCCCTTGGTCAAGCTGGGGAGGGTGTCGCTGAGTGTTTGGGAAGTATTTGGTGATATATGGTTTTGGTAGAGATTGATGATGTGAGTATTTGTAGTATAGTTCTAGTTCATCTTGACCAGCACCTGAGATCCCATGACACCTTTTTTACACATACACTACTTTCCTCTATTTTCTAGTTTCTTTATAAAGAGGCATCTCTTTTTTACTTATCATATTGACACCTATTTTAGAACTGGTATCTTTTATAAGGGATTTAATAAAATTTCTTTCATGTTTTGAAAACTATTTTTAAAATGTTATGGAAAGTTTTTTCTTGAAATGTAATCTTGTTAATTGTTTTTTGAAAAGAATGGAAAACCTTGTTTGTATATGTATTACTTTCAAACTAGCATTATTTGGATTTCACTCTAAAGGTAAGGCGTAGATCATAGTTTCTCCTTGGGCATCCCTACTGATAATCTTGGTGTTGATGCCTACTCTATCCTTTTCATTTTTAGTTTCGACTATCTCTTTATCACTCATGGAGCGAGTGTGGTTTCATGGTTGGTGGTGACCCATGAGATCACATGGAGGTACATGTAGTAGTTTTTATTTTTTTTCCACTACCATTTTTCTCTTTTATTTTTTTATTGTTTATATATCCATTTTTTATAGACTAGATCATTCTCAATTGAGATATATTTTATGCCCAGCGCTAGTTTCTAGCTCAGGAGGATCAAGAACACCTCTTGGGCCTTGTCACATATTGGCTTGGGTCCTCGTTTCAGGGTCAACTTGAGTTGATTCATGACAAGAACACCATGAGAAAGTGTCTTAATGTCTTATGAGAATCCTACATCTGATATCTTGTATCTTATTTGTCCTATCATAAGATATCATCATTCTATAAAACAATATTCAAGAATACTGTCATGGTACCTCTAGGTTCTCATCATAATGAGGAGCCGCTATGACCTTTCAGTGCAACATATATTATTTGAACATTATCTCATAAAAATATCATAAAAATGATAAATCATTATGTTATGATAAACATTATTAATAATTAAATCCATGTAATCAAGTAATAATAAATTCAGTTCTAGGGAAACAACTCTAAGAGACTCCCAGTTTCACTAGATCCAACTGACAGCAACTTTCAGTCTACTAGCTATCACATGATACTCATGTCTTTGATAAGATAGATCCTTCATCAAGGGGTCCCTCATGTTTCCCTACATAGATACTCTACTCACCAAAACTTTACCTCACTAAGAAAAATCCCTCAACAGATGAAACTTCTAGAGTATGTTCTTTTTCCTTTGATGTAACATTGGCTCTTTAGAAAGGTCCATCACTATAATGTTATCACAATAAACTATGATAGTGTATTGGTTGTTAGGAACCACATAAAACTCTTATAAAAATTTATGAATCCAAACTTCATCCATTGCTACATTGGAAGCTACAATATACTCAGACTCCACTATAGAATCAGTGATAACTGGTTGGTTTGAACTCTTTTAGATCACAGTTCCTCTATTGAGACAAAATATATATCCTGATTGTAACTTCATATCATTCTGATCTATCTAAAAACTAGCATATGTATAACACCTAATGATTATCTCTTCATATCCTCCATACACTAGGAACATATCATTAGTTTCCCTTAGATACTTAAGGATAGCCTTAACAGCAGCCCAATTTTTTTCACCTGTATCTTCTTGATATCTACCTACCATGATGAAATAATATGTAACATCAAGCCTTATACATGGCATGTCATACATGATAGATCTTATCTTAGAATCATATGGGATCTTACTCATTCTATCTCTTTCCTTTTGTGTTTGATGACACATTTTCTTGGAAAAATGTATACCATGTGACACTGGAACTAATCTCCTCTTAAATTGTTCCATAAAAAACCTCTTAATTATCTGGTCAATGTATGTACTATGGATTAGTCTAAGTAGCCTCTTGAATTTATCATCCATGGTCTTGATCTCTTGAATGTAGGTCACTTCACCTGAGTCCTTCATGGAGAATCACTTGCTCAACTATGCCTTAACCTCTTGTAAGGATATTATCTTATTTCTAATTAGTAATATTTCATCATCATATACTAAAATAAAAATAATTATACTCCTACTAAACTGCTTATAAACACATGGATCACATTCATTCTTAATGAGACCAAATTTTGTTATGGCTTCATTGAACTGAATGTTTTATGACCTAGATGCTTTTTTATTTTATAAATAGATATCTATAACTTTCATGCCTTTTTGGCATTACCTAGAGACACAAACCCTTTCTTCTATGTCATATACACATCCTCTTGAAGTTTCTCGTTAAGGAAATTAGTTTTTACATCCATTTTCCAAATCTCATGGTTATTATAAGATACTATAGAAAGTAAAATTATGATGGATTTAAACATGGAAACTATAGAAAAGGTTTTTTCATAGTCAATTCCTTGACATCATCTAAACCCTTTATCTACTAGTTATGCTTTATAGGTATTTACTTTACCTTCCATGTATAATTTTCTCTTGAATACCCATTTAAACCCAGCATGCTTTATATCAACTAGCTGATCTATCAGAACCCAAATTTTGTTTTGATACATGGAATTCATCTCTGAATCCATGGATTCTTATCATCTCGAAACTTCTAATCTCTTTATTACCTCCTTATAGGAGAGAGGGTCATTATTTTCAACCAATAATGAGTCACCATCATTGGTGACTATAAAACCATATCTCTCTAGTTCTCTTACCTCTCTAGCACTCCTATGTATTACTTTTTATTTAGGAACAAATTATTGCATGGGGACTTGTAGAATCTGTTCATGTACCACCTCTTATGTATCTTGAGCATCAACTTCATCGAAGTTAATATTATTCTCATTTTCCTTATTAAGGATGTGATCCCTATCATGAAATATATTCTGTCTAGTAGCAGTTACTTTCTTATTCAAATGTTTTTATAGATATAATATCTTTAATTCCTTAGAATACCCTATAAAGATACACTTCATGTCTCAGGGTGATAGTTTGATGCTTGATCTAGCCTTAAAAAATGCCTCACAACCCCATGCATGAACATGTGACAAAACAGGTTTCTTTCCACACTATAACATGAAGGTAATATTGTTTGTCACTTTGGTTGGTACTCGGTTTAGTAAGTATGATGTCGTCTATAATGTATATCCCCAAAAGGATAATGGAATTCTTGTGTGAGTCATCATCGACCTTACCATGTCTAGTAGTGTATGGATCCTACTTTCATTAACATTGTTCCACTGTAGTGTAAAGGTGGAGTGAATTAAGATAAAATCCCATACTCTCATATAAATTTGATAAAATCTTGGTTGAGATATTCACTACCTTGATCCTATCAAAGTTTCTTTATATTCTTACCAAGATAATTCTCAAATTCATTCTTAAAATCTTTGAACATATTAAAGGATTCAAACTTGTACTTCATCAAGTGGGTATAACCATACCTACTCGAGCCATTGGTAAAATTAATAAAGTATGAGAATCCATCTTTAACTTCTACTTGAAAAATTCCACAAACATTAGCATGTACCAATTCTAGAAGCTTTGTGGATCTTTCATGTTGACCACTGAATGGGGTTTTTTTCATCTTTCCATGTAAATAAGGATGAAATTTTTAAGTGGTTTAAGCTCAAAAGAGTCTAAATAACCATATTCATATAGCTTTGTCAAATGCTTCTCATTTACATGACCAAGACAGTGATTCCAAAAATGGGTGTTATATGAGTCACACATATTTGTTTCATTATCAATTGCTAATATTTGGTTTTCATAATTTAATATATAAATATTGTTATTCAACATTTCCATGCCATAACATAGGTTTTCTTTATAAAAATAACATCTTATTTATAAAACTAAAAATAAATCCATCCATGTATAAATAATAAATAGATATGATGTTTTTGGTAACACTAGGCACATAATAACAATTCTTTAAAACCAAAATGAATCATGTTGGAAATTTGATTTAGTATTATTCAATGACTAGCATAGACATCCTCACTCCATTGGTAGCATGTTGATCCACCTCACCTATGGAAACCTTTCAAAATGTACTTGGTTCCTGTATTTGGAGACAAATGTGAGCACCACAAGCAGTTTTTGATACCCAACTTATTGATATGGGAAATATTACACTTGATAACGAAAACACCTAAAGTTTCCCCTTTCTTCTTTGGTTAGATGCAATTCATCTTCCAGTGGCCATGATTTCAACATGAAAAATATACCACATCATATTTCTTTCCTTGCTTATGGATCTTCTTCTTATTGGAAGGACGGTGCTCTGAAGACTTAGACTTAGAATGAGTCTTTAGCCCTTTTTCCTTGTTCCTCCTCTTCTTATTCACCATAAGGGTCACATGTTTGTCATCCCCCATGTCATTATCAACTTGGTGAATAATAGTAAGAAGTTTTGATGATGTCTTCTCTCTATTGTTCAAATTATAATTTACGATAAAATTAGGGAAGTTTTTAGGTGGTGAGGATAGAATGAAATCTGTTTGAAGCTCATTAGGGATCTTAAACCCCAAGATATCTAGGCGCTCAGTGTAGCCAATAATCTTGACTACATGTGTCCAAGATGGTGCTGACTCTCCAAGATTACATGTGAACAATGCATTGGAGATCTCATATCTCCCTGATCTCTCCTTCTCTTGATAGACATCTTGGAGGAGAGAAACATTTCTATACACATCCATATCATCATATTTTTTTATAATATCATTAGACATAGAGGATAACATGAAACATTGGACATTCATTATGTCATCCACATGCTTTAGGTAGAGAGATACTTCTTTCTCAATAGCCTCTTTGGAAAGTGACTCATAAAGTGAGGTTTCTAACATGTATAATTTCCATCCATGGTATAGTATAACGTGTAAGCACCAATACCATTACTAGAAATTCACACTGGTGAGAAGGTTATGCTTATCTAGTATGGATCGCATTGATATTGCTGAAGTCATTTGATTTTCCATTTCTACAAATTAAGAGAAAATGGTTATTATATCTTCTACTCCAAAAATAGATTAATAAATTTAAATTTAATTAAATTCCATTAATGTCATGCTATTTTTTCAAAACCTAATTTTCCTCACCACTAGTTTCAGAATATCTTGTCACTTAGACATTATAGTGGAAAGGATCCATATTCCCCTTCTCATAGCACAAACTTGGGCCTGACAAGTTATTTGAGGGGTTTTAGGTAAGATTAAATTTCCAACTACACTAAATCACAGTTCATTGATCTGTTGATTTGACAACTCAATCCTGAAATCCTAGTTAAAGGTTTTCTCAACCCTTACCTCTTAGTTACACCAAGTCCTACTTGGGTAGTAAAACCTTGATGTGAACCAAGTCAAGTCAACCTAAAACTTCAAGCTAAAAGTTCCGTGATAATTGAAAGCACCCCAACTTGGGTTGGTCAAGCACTTTGAACTATGAGGTCAATTCTAACTTAAGTAGTGAAAGGTTATGCCGACTTAATATTTTAGTTGATAGTTTTTTTTCCTTATGCATAAAAACCCATTTTATCTTATCACATGCCTTGTTTTTATATTAAAATAGTTCGGGGGAGGGGGAGTACAAAGAAACGAAGGAACTATTGTGCCTATAAGTACTCAGGGAGACTCAGTCATGAGACCTCCCGTGAGACCCCTTAAAGGCATAACCACTAGGCTACACCCCTGGGGTTATATTTTATTTCATCTTGTATGCTTGTTAATTCATTTATTAGGTGATCACGTAGAATTAAAAAACATAAATAATTAGCCATGAAAATGATAGAAATAAAATATAAGTGGCATAATCATGAGATTCTCTCATGGTTAATTTATCTAGAGGATGATTAAATAACCCTCGACCCTAGGGAAAACACCTCGAATTGTAGCTTGGTTTGTGTTGCAGCATTCCATCTTGACTATGTATCTCCTCGATGGGTTTTTTCTCGGATCCTAGACTTGTACCGCCTGCTCTCACTTGGGATCTCTATCCTTATATAATCATTTACTCACACGCAGGTGAGGGGATCTAATGGATTAGATAAAAGGGGTTTATATAAAATAAACGGCGGGCATGCAAGCCCTTATATAATAATGGGGAGGGGATAACAGACATGCCATCAACTTTAATTTAATCATAATAAATTAAATGGAAACCAATCACATACACAGGGTTGGTGTAATCTCATGATCATCCACACAACATGCAACAACATACATTTGAAATCTATTTATCAATTACTTTGATTCATTCATTAATTAAGATAAATCACCACGAATTGATCTAATTAATTAAATTTATCTTAATTCTATCCAAGCATTCTTAACTCGCCATCATCCATAATTTTAAAAAAAAAACATTTAAAATTAATGAAGTACACAAGTGTACTTGGAGGCAGCAGTGTGTACTCATCCAAATTACCTAGACTTGCATATTTGAAATTTAACACAAAAAGTAAATCAATATATGATCATCAATCCTATGAAATGGTGTGTACTGTCAAATAAATGAAACATGAAACACATGAAAATAGGTTTAATCATATATTTAATTTTTCTTTGCATGTTAAATTAAGTACACTGTTTGTAGCAGACTATATGGTATGTAATTAGTTACACGGTGTGTACTGTCTTCTACCCATGTCCTCAGCACATGCCTAGGGACTAGGTGTGTTACCTGCCACAGATGAGTTTGAGGTATACAGCATGTTGTACGTCTTGCACGACGTTTGGCCTCGGAGTCTCACGACATGCCAGTCCTTATGTTGTGCATCCGATACACGACACGTTGGGACTCCCGTGTTCTCAGCCATGAAAAAATGGGGACTACATGCCATGTGCAGAGGTTACATGACATGTAGTTATTCAAACCATGTTTAATTGTGTCTGGATTCACATGTTGATCTGGTTTTATCGAATATTAGAACTGATTTTATTAGATCTATCCTGATATAGTGAGATATAGATGAAAAACACTAATACATTAATACACAGTGTTTATTTAAGCAGTACATGTCGGGAACTCTGGTTTTGTCTCACCAGAACCTTTGGCACCTTCATATGGTGTTCTTTCAATGTTTCTTCATTTTTTAAATCTTAACTATTTACTGGTTATGTTAGCAAGAATGAAGAAGGGAAGAGATGATGATGTTCATATATTAAAACAAATTGATTTGAAGTAAAAGAAATCGTAAACTCATGAAAACAATCAACGAATAATAAATATTTATAAATTAAAGATGTGACCGCTCTGATACCACTTGAAAGTTTTGGGCACAGCAGAAGCGCTTTTATGGAATGGACAACTTGGTTTTTTAGTCTTAATCTACAAATAATCGTTGTTGTACATGAAAAATAACACCTTGTTTAATGAAAATCACATATTACTTAAGTTGGAACCAGATGAGCACGATCTTCGCATGTAATTTATAATTAATTTATGAGCATATATAGAATTAGCTCAACTTGTGATTCTCTCTTCATTGATGATATGGTTGACTAGATCGCGTCGTACTGTCATTGCGCTATAGGATCCAAGAGAAGAATCTCTCTAGCGGTGATTCATGCATATACCACAATCTCTGAATGTCGTCGTAGAATCATCGGGTGAAAGCACGACCGATCCTGAATGCTTGTGTTGTTCGCGATTAATCACGGTAGAATTCTTCTTGGAGGAAGAACTCTTGATCTTCTTTCGATGGCTTGATAGAGGAGGAAGAGAGAGTATATTCTAGATCTTCATGTCTCTATCTAGGGCTTGAGAGATTCTATCTCTATCTGTTGTGCACAACAAGAGTGAATATGAAAGTGATATAATTAGATATTTATTGTGGCATGTTTATGGTTGGTAAATTGCACGAAATCCCTTTCCAACTTTATAATTCTCAGTTGACCCCATGTCCATTAATAATAATATTATTATTAATCACTTGACATGCGCAGAATTTTAAGAATATAAATAAATATCATTTATATCATTTCTAATCGGACCATTAAGCTTGGTCTGCTTTCCCTCGTTGATGTTTATCGAACCATGAATAATGACTATTTATTTAATAAATATATATCACTGCATTATTCATCGATATAATAAATATTATATTCACCAAACCTTGCAAGTAAATATTAATTATTATTTAATTTGTTTATCCTTTCGAATAAATTGTGGTTAAATCATGGAGATCAATCAAAACTTAATAAATATTATTTATTCCAACTTGTTAAATTTTATACTTGAATTTCAGTGAGATTGTGGATACATTTGGTGTGTGGCCCTCTAGGCTCTTCTCTTGGTGGCATTAGGTCAAACGGTCTAAAGTACAAGGTTAACGTCTAGCAATACCCCAATACACTCATAGAAAAGGGAGTTAACGTCGCAACAGCATTCAATAACTAACGAACATTTGCCATATATTATAATCTCTTTTTCATAATATCTCAAATCAAGCAGTTTGTATGCTGGTGTCATCAACTTATGTGTTCAATGTATCTTTCTTTGACTTTCCAGAAATGAACTCACTCACCGAATACCATGGTTATGAATTTATTAAGGAAGTTCTATTCTCATCAAATGGCTTGAGATATCAACTTTCATCAAGGGATAGAAGGGATAAATTCTTTCTCACATTATCCATTAATACAATATCACTCGTGACACGGGCAACGTATCCTACCTCTTTGTGAGAATGTCGTCACAGTTTTCATCAATACATCAAAGTATGCAAGTCATTGTATCCATTAATGATAAACTTAAAGTCTAAGAATCAATACACACGTCCACTGATGAGAACATCTAATGACACATGGAAATGAGGATTTCCTATTGACGGGCTTGTTCTCATAACCCTCTGTCTTGGAGATTACCAGGGGCGAATATTATGAGAAGGTGTCTCAATATCTTATGAGCCTCCTACCCCTAACAGCTTGTATCGTCTATGTCCCGTCAAACAATGTCATTTGACCATAAAACAATATTCATGAATACTATCGTGGTACCTCCAGGTTCTCATTATAACAGAAAACTGCTATGACCTTTCAACGCGACATATATTCCTAGAAATTATCACATACAAATGTCATGCAGTGGAACAATCGTGATGTGATAAGAAAGTTTATTAATAATGAAGGGCATGTAATCAATTACTAAGGAAGTCAGTTCTGGGGCACCAATTTCAGCATAAATGAATTCTTATTACAAAGTTTAGAATCATAATTGGTTAGTTATGTCGATGTTGGATATTTATCTGATCCACATAGTCAGATCTCAAATTGGATATTTGTTCACAAATGGTGGAACTGTCATTTCATGGTATTCTATAAAAAACCATTTTCAAGACTTTCCAATTATGTTGATTTGATTGTGATTCATCAAGCAAGTCATGAATGTGTTTGGTTGCGATCGATTGTTTGTCATATCAAAAACAATTTTGGATCATACATGAGTAATGATATTCCTACCATATTATATGAAGATAATGTTATTTGTATAGTGCAATTGAAGGGTGGGTATATCAAAGGTGGTAAGTCAAAGTATGTCTCATCAAATTTCAAAAATAATATTGAGATTGATATCCATCAAATAAGATCTTATGATAATCTTGAATATTTTTTCACAAAGACATTGCCATTTGTAAAATAATTTATAAAATTGGGACGTGAAGACCAAAAAGTCTATCTTGATTTTGTGAGGAAGGGTTGAGAAAACTTCACTCCTTTTCCTTTCATTGGGGTTTTCCCACTGTGTTTTATGATAAGGTTTTTAATGAGACGACATGATATTGCATTCAATTATTTCACCTTCACTTGTTTTTTCCTACATATTTTTTGAAGTGAATATTATATAAGATTCCATAAAATTATGGCATTTATGAGAGTTGTGAAATATTATTCAATATGTGGGTGCCATAATAATAATAGTGATGATGACTCCTCATTTCCCAACATGGCCCTTCATATGACCAACCTTTCAATAGCCTCAACCTTTCAGTTGGTCAGTGGAATAAGAATTTTGGTGTGGTCTACTTTGTCTATACTTCTTATCTCCTTTTACATTAATGCTTCTTGTTCATCGTCGTCTTCTGGATTATTCGATGCATGTTTCGTCAATGATACGTTTTGCCTACGATCGATCACGCATTTTCGGTTACGAAATTCTTCACGGTTTCAAGCGACGTATGATCTATTTCACAACAATCTTTCAATATTATTATTTGAAGAGAGTTGTTAAAGGTCGCATCAAGGTGACAAAAGTCATTGTGATCACGTGACATTTGCTAAACCGCTACTAAATGACGTGTTTCACTTGTTTCATGTTATCAATCAACGTTATGATCATAACTTTACAACACCCCTCACATGTGACTACATGTTTAATCCTTTAAAACATGTTCCAATACATTAACATATACCATATTGTCACCATTATCGCTCATCACCAAATTAATTGTTAATGTCAGCATGATGAATTTTTTAGAATTTTAAATTCAAAATGTTCAGTACGTGCTTCAAAATTTGTTAATTACTTTGGGGTACCGTATTTTACTTTCAATTTTTTTAAAAATGGTTCGACTCTCACTGTATTGTGCATATATATACATATATCACGAATGATTTATATATTATTATTTTTAAATTAAATATATAATATATAATATCACTAATAGTTTGTTTTTTATATTTTAAATGTGGATGATAATGAAATAATGTATTTGAAAATGATGGTCGCACTGATTTCAAATTACTCGGAAAAAGCGCTAGAATAATTAACATCGCAACACGTGAAAGCAGGAATTTTTCAACGTCGCGTGGTCTGACTATTTCCTATCGCGACAAACGGCCCAACACGCGGCAAAATCTTGCCCGTCAATGTCATACCTGTCCTCCCCGGTGGATTAGGGTCTATAAATCAACGAATTCATAATAAATGTGATTAGTATAATGATACGAAAAAATATATTTATCTATTTAAATTTTGTATCATATTAGAGTTTCTTTAAAGGTATAAAATATTGGCAATTTATTAGTAAGTAATTTATTTATTAATAATCAATTGTATTATTTATTACTAATTAATATGATATTATTATGTTATTAATTAATTAATAGTATAAAAACTAATATTTATAAAATTGTAATTATAAATCTTTGTTAAATTTTTGTTGATATAATTATCAATAATTTATTAATACATAAAAAATTTATTAATTATCAATTGTATTATTTATTATTAATTAATAATATATTATTATGTTATTAGTATAATTAATAGTATTATATGTTTTTTTTAAGTTAGGATTGAATCCTCTTTATTATTAAAACATACCCTTTTCTATATGGGTAGTGGTATACTCATTACATAGCTCACAATCCCAAGAAAAAGTTGTATTCATCATATATGTGTCACCGTCTACACTCATGCATCATTGTCGATCCGCGTCATGCATGCGTCACCACCCCAATGTCAGCGTCTGCATCATAATATGTATAATAAGACTAATAAATATTAATATAAATAAAAAAATATTATTATTATTATTATTATTACTAATATTATTATTATTATTATTACCAATGCAGTTATTAATATTAATGTTTCTTAATCGTTCAAAAATATGTGTATAAATTTCTAATTATATAAATTTATTGTTTTATGCAACAAAATATAATATATTAGTATGTTTTTAAATAATGTACAAGTAATTATTTAAAAAACAGATAACATGTATCAATCTAATCTACGTTGGTGTACTAGATGTTCCTTCGTGCCACATCCAGTTGTATATATAATACGTCCACGTCGTATCTGTCTATGTCTATGCTCTGGCGTACACAACTTCTATGTATCACCTCTGACACCTACCTCCATATCATCTCGTGTGACAGACGGTGGATCTATAGTCTCGTCGTTTGTATTCTGTTATGTCTCCAAGGAGAGTGGTTGGTAGCTGAAACTCTCTCCAGCATGTGAAGAAGATGACAGCTATACAACGAATATATGCAGATCAGAGGCAAATAAAGTTTGTAATGCAAGTCAATCAACATCTAGGTTTGTAGCAAAATCTGCAGTGCTAACAAACTTTGTCAGTGTTTGTGCATTTGGGTGTGGGTGTTGCTCATATGCGATCGGAACTGGAGAAGCATATAGGTGATCATGATGAGCACCCTCCTCTTGTGCCACACCTGCATCTATAACAGGATCGTCACTTCCGGACACATCTATATCAAGTTTTGCATAAGTGTGTGAGCCTTGCAATTTGGTTATCTTTCAACATGAAAAAAAATCTACCATATATTGTCTGCATTCGAAATTTACGTTCTCGCTCGTATTTGTCACATCGAATTAGACATTTGTCTTTAGACTCATCAACCACAAATGAAAAATGTTGTTCTATGTCGTATTGTTTTAGCACATTTTTCAAGTTACTTTTACTTTCAAACTCATGCCCCGCATATACGGTGTAATTAGTCGGTGCAGATCTATTACCTATAATGTCAGGGAATTCAGTAGTCGGTGTCACGACAACTTAATCAAAATGTTGTGCACGTCAATAATGTAGGATGGTTACCACTAACTGGTAGCTGCCTATATATCAAAGGAACCTCAGATGGTTCATTCCCTACATCATTATCATCATCCACATCATCACCTAATGCATCACTAGATACTTCCTCATCAGATAAAGTGTCATTCAGTAAATCAGAAGTATACAAAGGGATGCCCCCTACAGTTCCTTTCAAATGTTAACCATGTTCTTCATAATTTGTTTATATTATCAGAGTCTTATGAGCAAATAATGAATGAGAATTTTGTTAAGGACCAAAAGCTCACATAACATGGTTCTGTAGTAGTCAGTTGCACCTCATCAATATAATTTCATTAGACCATTACTATATTGTTGCCTGAACAACAATGATGCATTCATCCAATCCTCGTCATCGACCCTAGGATACTCATTGTGCTATAGACATTCAAGATTTTGAAGATGCCGATATGTAATTGAAGTAATTGATTTATCAACTCTCAATTTTAACCAACTATGAATCTTTCTGCGAACTTCATCCAATGTCACACATTCACAAAGATTTGTAACTCTTGCAGGTGACAAACTATAGCTAAAACTATGATCAGTATAAATTACATCACCATTGCAGTATATTTGTGCCGACATGATTACCTAGAAAAGAATAATTAATAAAATGTTATATACTACGTCATGAAATGTTTAAAATGTTTAAATTGATTATGATTAAATACACTACTACAAATATGGCTTTTATCAGCGCTAGAAAAGGGCATTAACAACGCCAAAAAAGTGCTGTTAATCGAGGCGAAGATAAGAGAAAGTCCTTATTATCAGCGCTTAGAAAAGTGCTGATAAAAGTCAAAAAGTCATAAATAAATAAATAAATATATAATTCAAGGGGGAGCTTTTAACAGCGTTTGACCCCCTTTATCAGCGCTAGGTGAACCACTCCAGTGTGCTGCCCTTGCCCGCGCGTCCATCACATGCCCCCCACACGCCCCTCCTTGCTTCCACTGGAACTCGAACCCGCACCCTCCCATTTGCGCGCCTGCACCTTTACCACTAACCCATTTCGTTTTTTTTCTAGTTAATGATATATCTATTTATTTATATATATATAGTTATATTTATTCGTATATTAATATAGATTCATGTTAATATAAATATATTTAGTTATATTAATACATATATATTTATTCATATATTAATATTAATATATATTTATTTTTATATATATAGTTATATTTATTCGTATAATAATATAGATTCATATTAATATAAATATATTTAGTTATATTAATACATATATATTTATTCATATATTAGTATATATATATTTATTCGTATATTAATTTATATTTATATTTATTTATATATATATTTTTAGTTATAATTTTTATCCATATATTTATTTGTATAATAATATACATTTATAAGATTAGTTTTAAATACATTTATAAAATATGTTTTTTATGTGTGTTTATAAATAAATAAATAAATAAATACATACATATATACAACACACACAAAGACACACATAGACACACACACACACACACACACACATTTACGAATAAATACATCTATATATGTGTATTTGAAAAGTCATAGAATGTTAAAACAATCATAACTTATAATCTAGAAGCCCGTTTCAACTCCACAAATAGTCAAATCGAAGAAAATGAAACAATCTTCGATATGATATGTGGTGCAGGCCTAACGGACATTCGGATCAGAAGTTATACCTGTTTGAATGTTAACAAATCGGGGTATCCCGACTAAAAACACAGTTTTGGAGGCCTTCTGAGCCTTTTTTGGCCTTGAAAAATGTGACAAAGGCCTCGCCAAATCACTAGTGCATAGAGCTCGTTGCAGGCTTCGGTTTGATATGCTGTAGAGCTCAAACGGACACCCGGATCAAAAGTTATGACCGTTTGAAGTTTGAGTTATATTTTCAACTTATTTTAGATCTTTTATTATTTTTGTTTTTGTTTTTTTGTATCTTCAAATTGTTATTAAATGATTTTTAATTGATGATAATTAGCAAATTATTAATTAATTATATTTTTTAAAATATTTTAAAACCATTTTCACTAAATTTCTTATATATTAAAATGTAATAGTTTATTTATACTTATCTAAAACATATTTAAAAAATAGATATTATATTTATATCAATATAAATATACTAATATAACAATATATTATTTTTCATGAAAAATTATTTTTTTTGAAACATAAAATTTATCAGTGCTAGGAAAAAGCGCTGATAAATCCCCCTTTTATCAGCGCTACTAAAAAAAGCGCTGATAAAGGGGTCCCCTTTAATGGCGCTAAAAAAAACACTGATAAAGGGGAGTCTTTATTAGCGTTAAAAAAACGCTGATAAATGGTCACTTTTAACAATGCTTTTTTTAGCACTGTTAAAGGCCCCCCCCTTTATCAGCGTTTTTTTTAGCGCTGATAAAAGGGTAGCGCTTCCCTTACCCGTTTTGTAGTAGTGATAATTATGACTTGAACTTGAGACTTTTTCTATGAATTTATTTGTCATTATTTGATAAACCAACCAAAACCTAAGGGGACTCCTAATGGCTTTGTTATCTCAAATTTCAGCAACCATTGGTCTCCTTTCAGGCATGGTGTAAAAATCTCACTTCAAACATGAACACTTGTTGTCGAACGCCCTTTTATTACAATGTCACTCACATGCAAGTGATGAGGTCTAGGGTTTTGAGATACATCACATTTTTTATGCAGGCACACAAGTTCTTACATCCATAGAGAGATGGATGACACACATGTCATCAACGAGGAAAAGAAAATGCAATTATTGCAAATTATATAACAAAAAACACAATATGCAATTTCAATCATACATTGGCTGGTCATCTCAAGATCATTCAATTATTACAAATTAAATAATTAGATACAAAAGAAAACATAACATGCAATTTCAATCATACATTAGACGATCATCTCAAGATCGGCCATCATACAAGATTGCTAACATGTTTGTTTGAAATAGTTATTATGTTCTACATCTTGTAACTTTACATATAACTATATTTAATAAATTATATATATATATATATATATAAATATAGACACACATCTATTTATATTCATACTTTCACAAAAATTTTCCACTCTTGCAGGTGACAAACTATAGCTAAAACCTTGATCGATATAACACTACTGAAATATGAATTATTTGTGATGGGAACCCATCATAAATGACCCGTAGCTGAAAAATGCGCCGCAAAAACCTTTTTTTTGAGATAGATTGTCGTATATATTTTTTTGCGACGGGTAACTCTTCCATAGAAAAAAACTTTTACCGGTTATATATACGTCATCATTTGCGACATGATTCTATAGCCGTCACAAATAATTTTAAAAATTAAAAAAAAAAAATTAAAAAAAACATCAAAAAAATATAAAAATGAAATATATAAAATTTTAGACATCTGAATTAATAATAATATTACAAATAATATATTCATTCAAATCTTTATCATAAAAAATGTGTCAAAAAAAGACACCAATCACTGAGGAGGAGGGTCGTCTGGAGAAGGTGGTGGGGGGAACTTCATCCATATACCATGAGCCAAACGTCGCATGTACTCCATCATCTTCTCGTGCTGCTGCTCCTTCCATCGACGTTGCTCCTGTTGTTGTTGCTACTGTCGATGAAGCTCTTCCTACTCCCTACACAGGGTCCCTATAACCTTATTTTGAGCTTGCAGCTTCTCCTCATACAATGCAACTGATGATGACGACTCTCCACGTGCTCTCCTCGAGCTAGATGACGACCATAGAACAGTACCATAATAATTGTCAGCCATCAACCGTGAATCAATACCACCATTTCAGTCTTTCTCGAAAGTATACTAAGTCACCAGCATCCATGCTACGTCATCAAATTCTGATGCACTGGTTGTAACGTACCTCGTTTTCTCATTGGCTTGAGCGGGCGGTGAGATGTTACTAGGCCTTAAGCGACATCCCCAAGACGCCAAAAGCTGACAATAAATGTCGAAGGGCTTCAATATATGTGGGGGGCGATTTTACTTATAAGAATAAAACAACTAACTAGACAATCCCAACCAAACAAACCACTATATGATGCATGACATAATAAAAGGCAACTCAACATTTCATTTATCAAAATTATACTAAATTCAAGTACCACAGTGGAAGACTACAATATCAAAGTAAACAGTGGAAGACAAACTAATAAAACTCCAAGACAACCACAAGACTCCAAGCTCCACAAGCTTCATTCCCTAACTTCACCAAATGGCCCAAGTATCACAAAGTAGTGCTAAAGACATGTGATACTTTATATTTTCCCATGTCCCGGTAGATGACATCTACAAAAGCACCAAAGTGCCAAAGCAGGAGTGAGTATTAAAACTCAGCAGGTTTTCCCCAATGACTTCCCTACTCATACCACTAGAATAGAAAAGTTAGCAACATTTATATAAAAGAATTTATATAAAAACAAATTCTAAAATAGTTTATAATTAAATATAAACAAGTTTCATATCAACCGGTTTTCCAACAAAAGCCATTTTTCAAAGAAAACAACCAAACAATTCTTTAAAACAATTTCACAAGTTCCCTTTGGCATAACCATTCCATTTCTCATATCCACACCACCAACCATGCATGCATCTTTATGAAAATTCCATACTCATGAGCAGTTTCTCATCGATCTACCAAGTCATCACAAGATAATTATATCCCATGCACCATTACACCTTTGGCACCGAGCACAAGGTCATATTTCAACCAAGCCTCACAAATACAATATGAAAACACATACCACGTATGCCCAAAAACCATACTAATCCAAACATGCCAAAATCATTTCAAGAAAACAACCTTTTATTGAAAACCGTTTTCCAACAAGCCATTTCAAAATTCCAGCGAAGCCATAGTTTAAAATCAACATTTTAAAATCAAGAAACCAAATCACTCTGCACAACAAATCAACACAATTCCACAATTTCACCAAAAACCATAAATCATCACCAAATAGGATTTATATCATGCTTTGCACCACAATTTCACAACCAATTTCAATCAATTAAATCAATTTGAAACTAATCCAATCAGTTCTAGTAAGAGGAGTTGAGAGTGAAGCCACATACCTTGAGAGTTTTGGTGAAAACAATAAACGACATGAAAAACGCCACAAAATCAGGTTGAAAACTCCAGGAACCCACCTTAGATCTCTTCCCATATCATAAACCAAGACAAATCTAAACATATTTGGCACCAACAACCTTAGATTACCCACAATGAGCATAAATCTAAGAAACAAAGAGAGGGTGAATTAGATCTAAGAAAAACATCAAGAATGATGAAAAACGATCACATACCGCAAGGAATCAACTTCTAATCACCAAGGGAAGCCTTCAGATCACCTTCAGATCGATGGGAGAACCTTCCTTGACCTTTGGGAAAGAAAAATCCCGAGTTAGGGCCACATAGAAGAAAAAACGAGTGGGTTAAAGGGCAAAATGAGTGAGATTTACTTAGTAAGGAAGTGGTTTATTTCTAAGAATGGTTTAGTCGCATGGTTAGGCAAACCATGCACTAACCATGCACCAACCACTGCCTTAAAAAAAACCCTCACACGATCAACTCACACAGTCTCTAAACCATGTGCCAACCATGCCGAAACCATTGACAAAATCCACTTTTCAAAGTGCACGATTTCTACTAGGCAGCCGCACAGTTTGGACAAACCCTGCACCGCCCATGTGCCTTCTCTTTTTCCTCTATCTCACTGTGCACGGTTTCCAAAAACCGTTCACCACACACGCACCTATAGAAAAGACCCAAAAACTCTCAAAAGTTCTTCAAACTCTCCCAAACCTCACCCTTATACTTTATATACTTAAAAAGAATAAAGAAAGGGTTGCATACCTTAAGCCGAGGGCGCTACATTCTCTCCACCATTGGTCCTTCCATCCCCAGAAAGTAGAAAACCATTATTTCCTTGAAATAGTTCTAGACACTACTCTTTCATTTCCTTCTCCCGTTATAAAATATCTTCCTGAATCTAACCATGTTTCTACAAAACCCACACTAGACCAATTTTTTTCCACGCAAGAATTTATCTTACCTCTCCACAATCCATACCAGGATATGTACCAACAGAGCATCTAGTTCTAGGTCAACGTGATCCGATATGATCACATGGTTAGGTTTTGGCTGATACTTTTTCAGTTGAGATACATGAGATACATTGTGTACCACACTAAACCATGGTGGAAATGCCAACCGATATGCCACCTCTCCAACCCATTCTAGTATCTCAAAAGGGACCATGTATAACTTGCCCTACTTCCCAAAACATTAATGTCCAAGCCTTGGAGAAATCCTTAGGAACACATGACCACTCACTGCGAATGACAACGACCGTCGATAATGATCCGCATAAGATTTATGATGACCCTGAGCCGTCTCAGTTCTCTTTCTAATCAAATGAATAATCTCTATTGTTTATTAGACAAGACTCGACCCAACTAGTGAAGTCTCACCTGTTTCTAGCCAACAAAGTGGAGAATGAAAAGGACGCCCATACAATGCTTCGAAAGGATCTATATGTATCGAGGCATGATAACTGTTGTTATATGAGAACTCCACTAAGGGTATGTGCTCTTCCCACGATCCACCAAAATCCATTACACAATCCTGCAACATGTATTCCAAAGTTTGTATCATCCTTTCGAATTGGCCATCTGTCTGAGGATAATACACCAAACTCATAGTCAATTGTTTTCCAAGGGATTTATATAAGGATTTATAGAAATGAGATGTAAACCTAGACTCTCTATCTGATAGGATTGAAACTGGTATGAACACTTCTCAGATATATATTTTGGACAGATCCTCCACCATATGAGTTTCACAAATAGGGATGAAATGAGATGACTTTATAAGAAAATCTACTATCACCCATATGACATCGTGTTTCCAAACCGTTCTAGGGAGACCTATAACAAAATACATAGATATCTGATATCATTTCCATATTGGAATAGTTAAATATTGTAACATACTTTCTAGTCAATGATGTTCCGCCTTAACTTGCTGACAAGTTAAGCATTTTGAAACAAACTCAGCCACCTTCCTTTGTATGCCAACCCACCAAAACATCTCTTTCAATGCATTATAAAAATTTTGTATTCCAGGATAAACAACCCATCTTGAATAGTGGTGAGCATGAATAATTTGTTCCTAACAAGCCATAATTATGACCATCCGATTTCTGAACTACAACACTGAATTCCCATTTAGCCTCCATCCCTCAATGGTCTCCCCACCATTAAGTTTTTGAACTCATTTCAACACATTCTGCATTAGATGTTTGTGCGTCCTTTACCATCTTTACCAAACCAGGAACCACCACAACTGAAAATAAAACCACAACATCACCACGGTCTTCACATTACACATGCATGTTGTCTAGGACCAACATCAGCTGCCACTCCTTTGAAGCTTTTTTCCCAACCGTGTATAAAAATTTATGCTTAATGCATCGACCACCAAATTGATTTTACCCCGTGTATATATTAAGTCAAATTCAAACATTTGGAGATACTCCATCCATATTATTTGTCTCATATTGAAATCCCATTGTGAGAAAATATTCTTTAAGCTCTTATGATTTATAAACACAATAAATTTCTCACCAAATAGATAATGATGCCAAGTCTTCAAAGCATGGACAACTGCAACTAACTCCAAATTGTGTTTTGGGTAATTCTTATCATGAAACCTCAACTGAATTGATCCATAAGAAACAACATGGTCTTCTTTCATGAGAACACACCCCAACCCAGATCATAAAGCATCACAATACACCACTTACCCTTGTCATGATTTTGATAATATCAAGATAGGTGCTTATATAAGGCGAACTTTCAACGCTTGAAAATATTTATGGAATTACTTATTCTATTGGAAAGGAACATTATTCTTTTTCAAATCTTTCATAGGTGAAACTAGTCATGATAATTCATGAACAAATCATCAGTAATAACCAGCTTGACTAAGAAAACTTTGTATCTCAATGACATTCTTTGGCGGTTGCCAATAGATAATAACTTCTATCTTTTCTGAATCCATTGAAGCACCTCTTTCAGAAATTACACAGCCAAGAAAGCATACCTCTTGTATTCAAAAATCACACTTTGATATTTTTTCATACAACCGATGGTCTCTTAAGATTCCCAACACCGTCACCAAGTATTGTTCATGTTCATACCTTATCCTTGAATACACCAATATGTCGTCCACAAAAATCACAAAAAAGAATCCAAATATCATTGAAATATCTAATTCATCAATTCCATAAAGACCTCTGGTGATGCATTCTTAAGACTGAAAGACATTACCACATATTCATAATGGCCATATCTGCTTCTGAAAGCTATTTTTGGAATATCCTCCTTCTAAACTCACAATTGGTGATATCCTGATCACAAGTCGATCTTAGAGAACCACTGATCTCCCCTAAATTGATCAAACATATCATCAATACATAGAAGTGGATACTAGTTATTTATCGTAATTTGGTTAAGCTTATGATAATCCACACACAACCTTAGAGTTCCATCTTCTTTCTTTACGAACAAGACCAGTGCTTCCTACAGGGACATGCTAAGCTGAATGAAACCCTTGATTTCAATCTCTTCCAACTTCACTTTCAACTCCCTTAATTTTTTTGGTTCTATTATTTAATATGTAATTGAGATAGGAATGATCCATGAGAGGAGATTAATCGTAAACTCCACTTCTCTTAAAAGTGGAAACTCAAAGAAAATTTTGGGAAACACATCCGAAAACTGATCCACAAATGCTGGAAAACTATTATTCTCAATCTCATCGATGACAAAGTCAATTCCACTAACTGGTAAGAGATCATTCCTACTACTGATACCAAAAATCCCATTGCACCTGTCTTCACATTACTTTCTCCTATAAAGAGATGCTCGACACAGTCCTTAGTCGCAAAACTAGACATTCTTATACAATATTCGATATAATCCTTGAATGTTATCAACCAATCCATACCCAAGATTACATCATAGACATCCATCTCTAGCATAGAGAAATCCCATTTCATCTTAGCTCCGTCAACAGTTATAGAACATGCTCTACATAGAAAGGATATACATTTTCTTTTCCCAAGAGGAGTTTGAAGTTTTATCACAGAAGGCTTCATCTCAAGTTTTAAACTCAATAAATAAATGGCATGAGAATCAATAAAGGAATGCAATACACCAGTATCAAACAACAATTTCATAAGGGTATAATTCAAAAGAATCATACATCTCACCATAAATTCTCCAGCCTGATCATCCACAATCACCTGTTCAACTCAATATAATTACTTCATCATTGCACTTTGTTATTTGTTTCCCTGTTGAGATTACCCTTGACGAGGATTCATGGTATTCCTAGAATCATTGTATCTATCTCTATTTTGCTGATGATATTGATTCTTCTATCCTCACCCCATTGAAGCATATAATGTCTGTGATATCTAAGAAGTGTCTCGAGCACCTGACCTCAGAGCACTATGAAAATAGCACTGAATATGCCTCATCTTATTGAAATTATGGCATGCTCTTGGTGGTGTTGGGAACTCTCTCTTTATGTGGTCAAGCAAACCACATTGAAAAAATTCCCCTCTTGTCATGGGTCTCAGGGGAAGATTCACTGATCCAACCGTTTGATTCTGATTCATGATCCCACCTTGGAAATAGGTGTCCCTCTTCCACTTTCTCCCACCAATAAAGTTCACACTGGTTCTCATGGGTATCAACATACTTCCTCCCCCCATAGATCCTGATATTTCTCATTCATCCACTGTCACTCTATTCACACTCTCTATAATTCTTAATATAGGGCATAAATATCTCCGAGTGAATATTTTACCTTAGTCCCGATTCAAAGATGCGTTCCTTCAAGGATGCACTAGCCACAACCTCAGGTCCAAAGCATACTAAATTCATAAATTTATCTGCATACTCTGTGATAGAGAGATTTTCCTACTTCAGGCTAAATATCTCTATCATCCTTTGAATATTGAACGTGTGAGGATAGAATTATTTTTTGAATAATTCCTCAAAATCCTCCCAACCAAGGCCTTGATCTACTTTAGCCTGCACTACTAGATCCCACCACTAGCGTGCAAGATCCTCTAGAATATATGTCACTAGCTTGACTTTCAGCTCTGCTGGTGTGTCGATGAAATCGAAGATATAATTCATCCTGTTTAGCCATACCTCTACCCTTTTTGGTTCTAAATCACCATAGAATATGAGTGGATTATTATTCTAGAACTGGACGGAATGATCCACATGTCTTGGATCATCCCTCCGGTTCATTGTGCCCACAACCTGAAATGCTTGAACGATACTATGAACCAATTATTAGTTCACCTATAGATTAGGTGAAACCACATTCTCCACAACCTCTTCTGGTTGGTTTCTATGATACCTACCAGATTCCATTTTCTATACGAACAAAAAACAACATAAGTCTCACTCTCTAGCAACTAAAGGCTCAACATTTCAAATTCTATCACATCAACTATCACAACATTTCTTTCCAAAATCAACCTTTTTCACGTTCAATCATTTTTTAAAAAAAGTTCAACTTTCTTTTGAAAATAAAACTATTTTCAAAATACCCAAACCATTCCCTTTTTCAAAATATTTCATTTGAAAACACTTTCACAATTTTCAAAAATCAACAATTTCACACAAAATAATAAATCATTACTCAAAATGATGTATGCACTTCTAATGGGAAGTCATTACTCTAATGCATGTCATACTCATCTCATTATCTAAATCCATGATAATGAGATTCCAAACCTATAAGTGTCTCCAAAACACTTATGTACCCAACTCCCTGGTAACTTGAAGTTCATCATAAAATGGTTAGCTATGACTTTTTATGCTCTGAATTACAAGTCCCGAAAATCATACTTTTTTCTATAATACCAACTCAAGTAATAGACTAGAATAAAATTAAATGCCAAGACTGACAGAACCGATGACTACTTTTTCCACAAGGAAAGGAACAAGTTGATACCATTTGTCTCAAATAGATTGTTGGACCAAAAAAAACTGATACCATTTGCAATGTCCCTCTTATTCTCATTGGCTTGAGTGGGCGGTGATATGTTACTAGGCCTTAAGAGAAATCCCCAAGATGCAAAAGGTTAGAAATAAATGCTGAAGGTCTTAAATACATGTGGGGGATGATTTATCCTATAAGAATAAAACAACTAACCAAAACATACCAACAAAATAAACCACTATATGACGTATGATATAATAAAAGACAACTCAACATTTCATTTATCAAAATCATACTAAATTCAATTACCATAGTGGAAGATTACAATATCAAAGTAAACAATGGATGACAAACTAATAAAACTCCAAGACAACCACAAGACTCCAAGATCCACAAGATCCATGATCCAACTTCACCAAAAAATCTAAGTGTTGGTCTGAGTAGAGTACTCAAGAGGGGGTGAATTGAGTATCTATTCAAAATTTCTATTTAAATAGTATTCTTAACAAGGGTTCCCCAATAAAGTTAAATACAACCCAGTTAATCAAGGTTATACTGTTATAAAATTTTGACTATTTAAATAACTCCTTAGAAGATTGATTAATTTTCAGTAATCCTAATAGAAGTTATTAACATTACTTTTGAAGCTATCCTAATAAGGGAAAACAATTATAACTTCTTTCCAAGATTAACTATCAAAGTAAATTTAGTGATTTCTGAATTAAATGGTAAAATAGAGACAACTAAAATAAAAAACACAGTGGATATAAAACAAGTGGTTCAGTCTCAAGTCAAGACATAATCCACTCCACTTGGTGATCACCTGCCACCAAGCAGTTTATATAAATAAACTTGATCCACACCCTAGATCGGGGTTAACAACAGTACAGAAGACTGTCCAGGCCACACGACCTCTTCCACAGTTCTTCGTGGGTATGAACTAATAGGTTACACACAACCTCTTCCACACTTATCCGTGGGAATACACAAATGTAAAAATATGTAAGAGAAAGGATATCCTATATCCTTCAGTTTTATGTAGGAAATAATGTCTGTTTAATATAGATACACACACTGCTTGAAAGATAATAAAAATAATACACAACAGAGCATAAATTATAAGACAAGTTTAGAAGTGCTTTGAGTGTTAGTCTATGCATATCTAGACTTATGAGATGAAGCATATAAAGAAATCGATTCCTCTCATGGAAAACAGAGTGTTGTAAGTCAGCTAGATTTGGATCATGTTCTTCATGGTATGGTTAGTGCGAAGATGTGCTCGATGATTATGATCTATGGTGTCCCGCTTATTGATTCAAGAATTATTCATGTGTTCTTAAGGAATATTGAGTTGCATGTGTCAGTTCTTTTCTCAGTAAAGATCATGTGTACTTTGTTATTACGCTCTCTGTTTGTTTCTGGGCCGCACTTATCTATTATTCTTGGAGTTCATGTGTTGGATCTGACATGATATATGTATTATGCACCTCGTACCTCATACTATCAGATGATATGTCTACAAAGAAACATTAATTATGTCAATGCATTTAAAAGCTTCAAATATAACCGTTATAAATTAAACTGAAAAACGAAAAAATAGATTAAGAAACGATGTCACAGTTTGTCTGTAAACGATGTCTCCATGAAACCGTGTCTCCTTGAAATGGTGTCTCCTCGAAACGGTGTCTGGATGGTCACAATGCCTGGATGGTCCAGTGTCTGGATGGTCACAGTGTCTGGATGGTTATGGTGTTTGGATGGTCACAGTGTCTGGATAGTTATAGTGTTTGGATGGTCACAATGTCTAGATGGTGACAGTGTTTGGATGGTCACAGTGTCTGGATGGTCATAGTGTCTGGATGGTCATGGTGTCTGGATGGTCACAGTGCCTAGATGGTCACGGTGGCTGGATGGTCACGGTGCCTGGTTGGTCATGGTGTATGGATGGTCATGGTGCCTGAATGGATCTGTATACAGACTTAAACAGTGATATTCATAGAATGAAGTAAAATTAATTATTCATAAGATAATTTCATTAGAAGAAAAATAGTTTACAATAATTATTTAATGCATAAAGAAACTAATAATCTGTACACATGATTCTAGATAGATTAAACAGGATTAACAGGATTTACAGAATATATATGATTTGTGATCATTAAAACATGATTAACACATGATGATTCTAACACTAAGTACCACAAAGTAGTTCTAAAGATGTGTGATACTTTACCTTTTCCCATATCCCAATATATGATATCTGCAAAAGCACCAAAGTTTCAAAGCAGGAGTGAGCGCTAAAACTTAGTAGGTTTTCCCCAATGACTTCCCTACTCATGCCACTAGGATAAAAAATTTATCAACATTTATATAAAATAGTTTATATAAAAATAATTTCTAAAATAGTTTATAACTAAATATAAATAAGTTCCATATCAACTAATTTTCCAAAAAAATCAATTTTTCAAATAAATAAACCAAACAATGCTTTAAAACTATTTCAAAAGTTCCCTTTGGAATAACCATTCCATTTCTCATATCCACACCACCAACCATGCATGCATCGTTATGACAGTTCCATACTCATGATTGGTCTCTCATCGATCTACCAAGTCATCATAAGATAATTATATCCCATGTTCCATTACACCTTTGGCACTGAGCATAAGGTCATATTTCAACCAAGCCTCATAAATGCAATATGAACACACACACAAAGTATGCCCTAAAACCACGCCAAAACCATTCCAATAAAACAAACTTTTTATTAAAATACTTTTTCCAACAAGACATTTAAAAAATCCAGCAAATCCATATTTTAAAATAAATATTTTAAAATCAAAAAACCAAATCACACTACACAACAAATCAACACAATTCCACAAATTCACCAAAAACCATAAATAATCACTAGAGGATTTATATCATGCTTTGAACCAAAATTTCACAATAAATTTCAATCAATAAAATCAATTTGAAACTAATCTAATCAATTCTATCAAGATTAGTCAAGAGTAAATCCACCTACCTTGAGAGTTTTGGAAAAAACGATAAACATGAAAAAAGTCACAAAGCCAGGTTGAAAACTCCACAAACCTACCTTAGATCTCTCCCCTATCATAAAAAAGCCAAATATAAACATATTTGTCATAAATAACCTTATATATACCCATAATGTGCATAGATATAAGAAACTAAGAGAGAGGGTAAAGAATATTTAAGAAAAACATCAAGAATGACGAAGAATGATCACATACCGTGAGGAGTTGACTTATAATCACCAAGAGGGGTCTTTGTATTGCCTCTGGATCAATGGGAGAACCTTCCTTGACCTTTGGGAAAGAAAAATCTTGAGTTAGGGACGCATAATAGTAAAAAATGAGTGGATTAAAGGAAAAAATGAGTGAGATCCATTTTTTAAGGAAGTGGTTTCTTTCCGAGCATGATTTAGTCGCACGGTTAGGTAAACCATGCACCTACCACTACCTTAAGAAAAACCCTCGCATGGTTAACTCACACGGTCTCCAAACTGTGTTCCAACCGTACCGAAGCCACTTCCTTAAAAGGACCAAATCCAATTTTCAAAGTTCACGGTTTCTACTAGGCAGCAACATGGTTTGAACAAACCATGCACTGCCCGTGCATCTTCTTTTTTCCCCATGTATCACTATACACGGTTTCCTAAATTTTATTTCATAGTTTCCACAAACCTTTAACCACCCTTTCACCTATATAAAATCTCCCAAACTCTCAAAAGTTCTCTAAACTATCCCAAACCTCACCCTTATACTTAATTTACTTAAAAGGCATAAAGAAAGGTTCATATACCAGAAACGAGGGTGCTATATTAGTGGCCTAACCCTCAGTATCGACCTAACTCTCATTATGTACATGAGAAGTCATGGTCTTGTATGACTCCTTCAAATGAAATTTGAAATTAAAATAGTTTAAATATCATTTTCAATTAATTTTAAAACTAATTTTTTTACTCCCACAATCTGACACTATCAACCACTAATAATATCTCCAATGATAGTATCAATGTATATCCTCTTATAAACATTGAACTACATAATATTGGGATGCTCAACTTCTTATATAAATATAAAATAAATGATTTAAATTTAAAGTTATATAAATTATTAAATAAAAGTACTTACCATATGTCATCGATGATTACTGAATGCCTGAATACAAACTCTATGCGTGAATGCCTGCCTCCTCTGGTTCTTCCGACCTGATGATGATTTCCTCCGAAAACTATCTATCATCCAGTATGAGCACAATCCATTCCAAACCCGAGAGGATCTATAATTGAGTCGATGTATACAGTAAGACTGATAAAAAAATATGACTTTATCTTTCTTCATGACACACTTCCTCATATTATGAAAAAAATGATGACAACATTCACACATACATGCTTCTCAGGACTCTTAGATAGAGGTATTCATGCTATCTTCGACGAGATATCATAAAAACTACAAATAATTAATAATATGAAGTTAATAATTAAATAAATTTACAAATAAATAATATTTATTTACATACCATACAATGATCAAACATGCAGTGCCGAACATAAATAGGAATATGATCCCACATCACTCATGCTCTATAAAAATAATTCTGCATAACAACACTCCTCTTTCTAACAACTATATTCAAAAAAATCTAGGAAAACATAAAAAATAATCAAACAATTAGTACATAATTAAATTAATGAAAATTAATGATAATTAATGAAAAATAATTAAAATTAAAAACTGAACATACCTCTGTATGTGTGGATCAAAATCAATATGTGGACGTCGCTCGGGAATAAGTTTGGGAATCATTAATATCATAATACCACGACCCCTCTGAGATGAAAATATACTTCCAGTAACCTGAGGGCCAGATGATGAAGCAACATGCTCATCACTAGGAATCATAGCCTCATTGAGGCTATAGAACATCTCATCAAAAGTCTCGTCAGCCATCTGTTACATGAAAAGAATGTTTTCAACAAATAATTAAAAATGAGTATTATATATATATATATTAATTATTACCATAACTAACATGTAATTGTTTCAATATTCATTTTCATGTTCATATTCATATACAATGGTGTCAATATCTTTATCTTCTTCCTCAGTATCATCGATTTTCATAGGAGTTTCAGATTCATCGTCTCTTGTTATTTCAAATTCATCTATTACATCATAAAAATCACCATCACCATCAACCCATAACTATGGGGTTTCATCATTGATATTCATGTCTCTTTCTTGAAAAGATTTATTTAGAGCCATCTCTCGAAAAATTTCAATTCCTTGAACTTCAGAAGAACCAAATTCGCTTTTCATAAACTTATTTTCATGAGATTTATTTTTTATAATACTCCACTAATAAATTAACTTACTTTAAGCAACATAATAATTTTCATAATAAAATTTATGTGCTTAACGAGCCAATAAAAATGGACCATTTACTACAAGAAGACTTTTATATTTAATACTGACGATTCCATGGTGTAGATGAGAATGAAATCCTCTATCAATATCAAACCAATGACATTTAAAAATTGTTACATAATTTTATCTTAGATAACATAATTCAATTATTTTATCCAGCATGACATAAAATCCAAATTAATTTCTCTATGACGAGATCCTATCAATAAAACACCACAATTCATTGTTTTTTTATTCACCATATGCATGTGTATACAATCAAAAACCATTCAACACATATGCATTATAAGATTTAACCATTTTGGATGGTGTGTTACTCAATACACATAATTGATTATAAATTTTATTGGAATTTTGTGATACCTGAAAAATTGAAAAATAATTGGAAATATAATAAATAATAAATTGATTGCATATGTTAAACCATAAAAAATTTACTTTACCAGTCATTGAAACCAGTAGGAAAAATTATGTTTTCAACATTCTTTAAGGGAATCTAGTGTGATTTGTGAAAACTATTTCTTGATATGATTATCATATAATCTAAAAATAAAATAATATTAATTTAATTTATAATTTTTTTAAAGAATATGTGATAGTAAAACTAAATGTATAGATTGTGTCATTTCTTCATAGTTGAGAAAAACATATGCATGATCCTTGTGATGTTCATCATCTAAAATTCATCATTCATGAAATCCACCAAATCCAAGTTCAGGATAATTAAAAAATAATAATTGAATGTTAATTTCATCATCATCATTTACATTATTATGTCCAATTCAGTTATGTTTTGAAGGATATTCAGGTTGGAAATAATGGGAGTTAAAAAAAGAAATTTCCTCCTACAAATAAACTTATGAAATTGACCGTTCAATTGATTCTTTGTTACGTACCTTTTTCTTTAATTTTTGCATGCATCTCTCATATGGGTACATCCATTGAAACCATTTCGACCCTACACATTTTTATTCATGTGGAAAATATAATATCAAATGTTTCATTAAATCAAAAAAAGTCGGTGATTTTTTCCAGTTTACATAAATTTAAAATAGCACCTTCTTGCAGTCTACTAAGTGTAGTCTACTAAGTGCACCATAAGCTATCATTCATTTTCACCACATGTTACATCATATGTAAAAACATATGAAAATCAATCCACAAATTCCTTTTAATATCCTCTAAAATAATTTTGAGGTAACTCTCAAATTTTTCTACCAAAATTTTGTAACAAAACTTAATATTCATTCACATAACCCCAAAGTGAGACCCCACATGCCTTTATAGAATTTAAAAAAATTATGAATTACCTAATTCATAATTATAAGTAAAGATCAACCTCTATAAAAAAATTAATTCTACTCAAGCTACAAAGGGATATGGTGTGATATCTGTTAAACACGTGCATCTCTATACTTGTGTCCAAAAGATGTATCATATACAAGTATGAATAATCATATAATCCATTTTTACAAGACATAAAGTGACCACGAGACATAGAATATGTTAATCACCTATAACCTACTCATATGTTATCTATTATCTGAGTATAGTTTGACCAAATGAATGACCACATATCATTTTATTTACCCAAGTAGGTGAGCACATCACATACCCCTCTTCTAAATAAATAAGCACATCACATGTACCATATCTAGGTATAGATATACACTTCTTCAGTCCGTCTCAATTGAGGGACCATGTCTCATACTCATCATACGAGATGGAAAATCCCATCTTGGTTGAGTCTTAACCGATGGTACGATCTACAAAAAACCCAACCACCCCCTGGTTAGCTCAATCTTAAGGCCAAAATAACAAGGGTATCCAAGTATGAATTTTATAATGTTAGGTATCTTCCCAAACATAGGCATGGGGATTAAATATGAAACATGCACCCCTAACATACCAAATACATATCACATTCCAATCAATATGGTATACTTGGCGAATCACGCAACACATAAATCAATTTTTGTGCCTTATGAGCATATTCTATATCTCTATATGAAATCAAACCCACACTAAACTTAATATTTTACAAGTATGAAAGATTCGGGGGGGGGGGGGGTGAATTAAAGTTTTTACAAAATTAATTTTTTTCTCACTCTAGGTAAATGTGTAGTTTTGAAGTTTTATGATCCGAATCATCAATGTAACAATAGATGATAAATAAAATGAAAATTAAACAATTCAGAAGATAACACTTAACCAAGTATAGTAAAGTAAAGATAAAAATATTATAAAGAACTAAATAAAAATTAAAACATGAAAAGAGGTTCTATATTACAATATGTATACCCTTAAATAATTTTATTAAAGGATATCATAGTTCCTATAACCAAAAATCTTCATTTTAGATATAATTTAGTAGAAGGATTAATAGCCAAATCTAAAGGATACAAGTTCCAAAACCCTATAAATTCCTTGATCTAAAAGATCAGAATCAATAAGTATTATCCCTAAATTTCTTTGATAAATGTTGTAAACAATAAGCTCTTACCCTAGAGCCACTCTTTGACCATATAATTAGAATCATCCAATTACTTATCCATAAGAATTATTCAAACATAATGTTCAAAAGCATTAGTTTCTATCCTCGAAACTCTTTAATCATGTAGGATCATAATAAAATGACCATAATAGGAAACTTAGAGATTTTTGATAGCTTGTTTTAATTCATACTTTTTTAAATATAAAATTGATTGGTTTTGGAATTTGAAATATATATTATTTATAATGTATTTATTTTTCTATAAATTATATGGTAGGATATATTTATATTTGACTCATAGGGAAATTGACAAGAAAATATAAAATTTTGAAGATACAGTGCGACACTAGATGAAACAGTGGAAGAGGAGTTGGGTAACAACATTCACGCCATGATAGTAACATTCACAACATGAATATTGAATGTTTCAGGACGTGATAAGAATCCATGAAAAAATATTTTGGGAGTGATTACCAAACTTACATGGCATGAAATATGCATTCATTCTGTGAACCTAGAAAAAAAATCAATGTTCCAAAATTTAAAGATTTTGAACGGTCTTCATGTTGACTCAATCAGGGACTCCTGAGATTAACCCAGAACACATTTAATAGATGCATTTGTGGAATTAAATTCACCCATGAATGAATCAATGCCTATAAATAATAGAGAAAGCTATGAATACAAAGGGGAGAATAAAATATAGCCCTGAGTATGAGGTGATACTGCAACAAATTCTTCCTCCAATCTACACCATTAATTATTTAGGATTTATTTTATCTGTCTACTTCTAATTATCTATATTGATTAGAACATAAGGGTAATTATTTATTTGTTTCGAGTGATGTAAAGAAGATAAATTGTGCTAGTGATGTTTTTTAATCTTTTGGTTTATGTTGGTTCGTGCAATCATTTTGTCAATTTAAATATATTTATTCTTCCTTTTTCAGGACCACTGATGTATGAATCTGGAAAGTAAATTAAATTTCATAAATAATTACCTTGTATTACACATGAACATTGAATAGTTTATGGTAATTATGTTTAAATATGGTATCAAGGCACCTGACCTAATCTTCAACCCAAGTATCTAACCAAGATAAAGGGTAAATTTATGATTTAGAGGGAAATTACTATGACCAAGGAATTATCCAGTTTCAACACAAAAAACAACATTATCAAATTAATTTTCACTGCACTTTACTATCACATGAACCTGAAATTGAAAATCTTGGAATATTATCTTAATTTATTTTAAAACTAATCTATTTCTTCTCCAATTATCATTCAATCTTAATAAATCACTCAATTATTGAATTTTTCTAAAATCTAATCAATCTATATCATGGGTTCGACCTCAAACTCACCACCAACTACATCCATTTAGTTTATGTTTGTTCACGTTTTTATAAATTTTTTAATTTGATTATCCCTATAGAAAATAAAGATGCCCTGTGAGCGAGTCAAATTTATGGAACCATTGACAGGGGAAACTTCAAAGTAGATTTAAGAGTTTTCTCTATTTTCTATTTTTATTATTTTTATTAAAATTGGTGTGTTAGTGTTTTGAATTTATATTATTAATCATTTATTAATGATTAATACACTCAATAAAAATGAAAAGAACTTCTTAAGTCCCACCCAGATCTTGATAGAAGCATGAGGAAGAAAAATAAAGAAGCAACTGATGGAATAGAACAAAGGGAGCAAGCTGACAGAGTTGCTCAAGCTAGAAATCCTAGGCTAATATGCTCACAGATTATAGAGGGACATCAAATATAGGACTGTAACTAAGAATTATGGTACCAATCATCAAAACCAACCACTTTGAGATCAAACTAGATACCATCCAGATGATCTCCAACATTGTAAAATTCTCCGAGTTATCTCAAAATGATCTAAACTTTCACTTAGAGAGCTTTCTTGAACTTTGTGACACCTTCCAATTTTAGAACATGTCTAGTGATGTAGTAATACTTCATCTATTTAGATTTTCGTTGAGATATCATGCATGAGAGTGGATTTAATTCTTCCCACCTCATTCTATCACTACCTGAGATGAGCAGGATAGAAACTTTTTAACTCACTTGTTTCCCCCTTCAACATCCATGGGCATCCGAATCAATAATTTAAATTTTAATAAATATGATGATGAGTAAATTTATAATGCATGGAATAATTTTAAATATTTAATTATAAAATTCCCATGTCATGGAATCAAAATATTGTTATTAATCCAAACATTTTACAAAGGGTTATACCAGGGAAACAGGTCTATAGTGGATACTACTACAAGAGTATCTTTGAGGAGGAAGTCACTTGAGGAAAGCTACACCCTACTAGATGAGATGGCAAGTAATAGATATCAGTGTCAAGGTGAAGAAAGAAAAAGAATATATGTCCACATGGTCGATAATAACAACTATATGATAGCCTAGATAGAAGTGATAACTAAAAATATAGACACCATGATGGGATAACAACAACCCTAAGGTACGTACACTGAAAAGGTAAATTATACTAACTATAAATGTTAAAGTATTTTTTAGGGTTAGTGGACACAACCAAAACCAGGATAGGGATATCAAAAAGGGGGACTATAATTTTAGTAAGAACAACAAGGATAATCTCTTCAGATCCAAATACATACAATGGAGGAGACCATGGATACATTCATGACTACAATTTGGGATTCAATTAAAGAACTGTTAGCTTACTCAGAAGATCAAGGATAAATAATAAAATAGATAAAAGGATGAATCTATAGACCAAAGAGTTTCACTCTAAAACCATGAATTTTAGGTGGGGAAATTTTTAGATCAACTTAGAGAGAGATAACAAGGAGTACTACTGAGAAACCCTAAATTCAACCCATGAGAAGATTTATAACACCCCGGTATTTTAAAATAGGAACATCATGTTTGATAACATGTATAGAATAAAAAACCAATCTTAGAACAAAATATAACACAATGTGACTTTAGGATATATATCTTTATAAATAAATTTAATCTCTTTAATAGATTGTGATACAGGCAACACTGGGTTTAAGCATAACATGACACTCTATTTAAATATTATTATTTAAACATGACCATTATAACATAACTATTAAAATGGTGGGTATAAATAGTACTAACTAAATTATGAAAATTTTATGGCTTAAAAATTATAATTTTTTTAATGGTTATTTATTTATTATAAATAAAATAAGAATCATTTTAAAGTAAAATAAATGTTTTCTAAAAAACTGTTTTCTCTAAAAGGTAGTTTAGTCTCACTTTGTACACATAATTTATAATTAATTTTTACCACTTTTAGAAAATATATTTGATAAAATAAAATTCATTTTTGAAATCAACATATCAAAATTAGATTAGGGTTAATTTTCATTATTTTTATTAAATGATTCATTTTTTGATCAATAGTGAAAATACCGATTTTTAATAAATAATTCATTTTTGATTAAATTATTTACAAAGTTAAATTATATTTTAAATTTGTTTAAAAGTAAAATTAGTTAAATTATATTACAATTTAACTAATTTAGGTCACTAGAATCAATTTCATATTTATTTTTGATATCAAAACTATGGCATCCCACCTTTTTATTACAAAAACTTTTCATTTACATGGTAAAAAAGAGGATCTTTTAAAGTTTAGTTTCTTAGAAATAAGGTACATAATACATGAAAAAATAATACATTATTATAAATAAACTTTAATAAATCCTCATGGGTTCATCCTAAGTACATTTACTACATCTCATATTCTGGGGATATACATCAAAGGAAAGGGGTGAGCATGAGGCCCGGTAAGGGAAAACCGTTTACATGTGATCACGAGGAATATAAATAAAAACACGAGGAATAAAATTAAGGCATGAGAAAAGGGAAATAAGGAATATAAAAATAAAAATAACATGAATAATAACATGGAAATGTGAGTTTTTTAAATAAGTTTTTTTTAAAATATTTTTTTAAAAATGACTAGGGTAAAAATATTTTTAAAAACACGCCACAAAGGCAGCATCTACGATGCCACTTTTGGGTCTCAGGTGAAAGGCGGCATCACCGATGCCGCCTTTCCCCCATAATCCATTTTTTTAATTTTTTTAATTATAATTTTTTTATGTCTATATATATATATTTAAATAAAACAAAAATATATAAAAAAAATTCAGTAGAATTTAACTGATCTTTAAAATCCAACAATATTGCCATTACAACAATTTAGATTATGACATAAGCTCTCACCTAGGGCTCCCTTTTATAAGAGGGCTTACCCTATAAATCATTCTGCATTTCTGATGCGGGATTATGGTTCTCCCTTTTCTGTGAAAAACATTCTGCATTTCCAATGTGAGATTCTGTTTCAAGTACGTGGATTTAAAATATTATAAAATATAAACTATAAGAACAAAATAAATTAAACTTAAAAAATGGATTAAACATATAAGAAATAGTTGAAAAAAAAATAATTTCCTAAAAATTGTTGATGGAAAACAATTTATAAGGTTTCAAAGACACCTAATTGAAACTTAAAAATGTTTCAAGTACGTAACTTTGAAAGCCGATAAAAAATAAACTATAAGACCAACATAAAAAAAACTTAAAAAATGGATTAAATATATAACAAAAACTTGAAAATAAAAAGAATTTCGTAAAAAATGTTGATAGAAAATAATTTATAAGTTTTCAAAGACACATACTTGAAACTTAAAAATGTTTCAAGTACGTGACTTTGAAAGTCTATAAAACATAAACTATAAGACCAACATAAATGAACCTTAAAATGTGGATTAAACATATAAAAAATAGTTGAAAATATTTTTTTTGAAAAAAAATGTTGATGAAAAATAATTTATAGGCTTTCAAAGACACCTACTTGAAACTTAAAAATGTTTCAAGTACGTGTCTTTGAAAGACTATAAAATATAAACTATAAGACCAACATAAATGAAACTTTAAATATGAATTAAACATATAATAAATTATTTAATTAGTTAATTAATAATTATTAATTACTAATTTACAATTACTAATTATAATAAATAATTATAAAGAATAATTATATTACTAATTAACTAATTAATTATTATATAATAATTTTTAAAAATTACTATATAGTAATTATAATGAAAAAGTATAATTTATAATTATATTACTAATTAATAAATTAACTATTATATAATTAATAATTATATTACTAATTAACTAATTAATTATAATATTAATTTTTAATAAATACTAATTAATAATTATAATGAATAATTATAATTTATAATTATATTACTAATTAACTAATTATAAAAAGGGCCCCGAATCTATCTTTCTCAAAAAATTAACTAATTAATTATTATGTAATTAATAATTATATTACCAATTAACTAATTAATTATTATATAATTAATGATTAATAATTACTAAATAAATATTTACTAATTATATAATTAATAATTATATTACTTATTAACTAATTAATTATTATATAATTAATAATTATATTACTAAGTAACTAATTAATTATTAAATAAATAATAATTATATTACTAATTAACTAATTTATTATTATATAATTAATTATTAATAATTACTAATTTATTATTATATAATTAATTATTAATAATTACTAATTAACTAACTAATTATTATTTAATTAATAATTATATAATTACTAATTATATTACTAATTAACTAATTAATAATTAATAATTGATAATTAATAATCAATAATGAATAATGAATAATTATAATGAATAATTATAATGAATAATTATAAAGAATAATTACATTACTAATTAATTATTATATAATAATTTTTAATAATTATTAATTAATAATTATAATGAATAATTATAATTTATAATTATATTATTAATTAACTAATTAACTATTATATAATGAATAATTATATTACCAATTAACTAATTAATTATTATATAATAATTTTTAATAATTACTAATTATTAATTATAATGAATAAATATAATTTATAATTATATTACTAATTAACTAATTAACTATTATATACTTAATAATTATATTACTAATTTACTAATTAATTATTATATAATTAATGATTAATAATTACTAATTAACTAACTAATTATTATACAATTAATAATTATATAATTAATAATTATATTACTGATTAAATAATTAATAATTAATAATTAATAATAAATAATTAATAATGAATAATTATAATGAATAATTATAATGAATAGTCATAATGAATAATTATAAAGAATAATGATATTACTAATTAACTAATTAATTATTATATAATAATTTTTAATAATTACCAATTAATAATTATAATGAATAATTATAATTTATAATTATTTTACTAATTAATTAATTAAATATTATATAATGAATAATTATATTACCAATTAACTAATCAATTATTATATAATAATTTTTTTATAATTACTAATTATTGATTATAATGAATAAATATAATTTATAATTATATTAATAATTAACTAATTAACTGTAATATACTTAATAATTATATTACTAATTAACTAATTAATTATTATATAATTCATGATTAATAATTACTAATTAACTAATTAATTATTATGTAATTAATAATTATATTAATAATTGACTAATTGATTATTAAATAAATAATAATTATATTACTAATTAACTAATTAATTATTAACTAATTAATTATTAATAATTACTAATTAAATAACTAATTATTATACAATTAATATTTGTATAATTAATAATTATATTACTAATTAATAATTAATAATTAATAATTAATAATTAATAATTAATAATCAATAATCAATAATTAATGATTATAATTAATAATTATAATGATTAATTATAATGAATAATTATAAAGAATAATTATATTACTAATTAACTAATTAATTATAATATAATAATTTTTAATAATTACTAATTAATAATTATAATGAATAATTATAAAGAATAATTATATTACTAATTAACTAATTAACTATTATATAATTAATAATTATTTTACCAATTAACTAATTAATTATTATATAATAATTTTTAATAATTACTAATTATTAATTATAATGAATAAATATAATTTATAATTTTATTACCAATTAACCAATTAACTGTTATATACTTAATAATTATATTACTAATTAACTAATTAATTATTATATAATTAATTATTATATAATTAATTATTAAAATTACTAATTAACTAATTAATTGTTATATAATTAATTATTAATAATTATTAATTAACTAATTAAATAATTTATAATATATTTAATTCACATTTAAAGTTTTATTTATATTGGTCTTATAGTTTATATTTTATAGGCTTTCAAAGATACATACTTGAAACATTTTTAAGTTTCAAGTTGGTGTCTTTGAAAGCCTATAAATTATTTTTCATCAACATTTTTTTTGTTTTTTTATTTTCAACTGTTTGTTATATGTTTAATCCACATTTTAAGTTTCATTTTTTTGGTCTTATTGTTTATGTTTTATAGACTTTCAAAGTCACGTACTTGACACATTTTTAAGTTTCAATTACGTGTCTTTGAAAACTTATAAATTATTTTATATCAACATTTTTTACGAAATTATTTTTATTTTCAAGTATTTTTTATGTATTTAATCCATGTTTTAAGTTTTATTTATGTTGGTCTTATAATTTATATTTTATAGGCTTTCAAAGTCACGTACTTGAAACATTTTTAAGTTTCAAGTAGGTGTCTTTGAAACCTTATAAATTTATTTCCATCAACATTTTTAGGAAATTATTTTTGTTTTAAACTATTTATTATATGTTTAATCCATGTTTTAAGTTTCATTTAAATTGTTCTTATAGTTTATATTTTATATTCTTTCAAAGCCTTGTACTTGAAATAGAATCCCACATCGGAAATGAAGAATGTTCTGCGTAGGAAAGGGAGAACCAGAATCCCACATCATAAATGAAAAATGATTTATAGGGTATGCCTATTATAAAAAGGATTCATGGGTGAGAGCTTCAATCAAAATCCAGACTATCATAATGACAATACTGCTGGATTTTAAATAATAGATAAATTATGTTGAAAATTTTATTTTTATTTTTTGTTTTGTTTTGTTTATATATATATATATAAACAAAACAAAAAATAAATAAATATAAATATAAATATATATATATATTTAAAAAATTTATTTATTATGTATTTTAGGGGAAAGGCGGCATCGCGGATGCTGCCTTTCACCTGGGCCCAAGGCAGCATCGCGGATGCCACCTTTATGGCGTATTTTTATTTTTTTTAACCCAACATGTTTTACAAAAATATATATTTTAAAAAACTTATTAAAAAAATCCTGGAAATTTGGATACAACATTTAAATAATACATTCATAAGCATATCACCAAGGTTTGTCACTAAGGTGTCATAACTGAAAATTACCAAGGTTATTCACCAAGGTATCATAAAACATGTCATCTCTATAGATTAAATTATTTACCCAATGAATTAGATATATGTTAGGGATAACCCTTAATATTTCTTAATTAATGTGATCCACATATATTATAATCAAATATTTCATAAATAACCCATGGAGAATAAAAAAAATGGGTTTCATATTAAAATTATGGCCTTTGAAAAGTGCTTAAAAACATGATCATTATGTCATTTTCAACCCATAGAAAGGGAATGAGGGTTTCATGTATGTTAATACCATAATAAAATAAATCATATTTACATTTATGTGAGTACCCTTGGATAATAAAGAGTCTTGGTTATTCACAATAATAAAATAAAAGAGAATTTCTTGAGGGGAATAGGGAAATTTTGAGAAGTAAATTTGGCAGCATAACAAGTATAAAATGTAGTTTTGGAAAAGGGTAAAATGAGAGGAGAAAAAAGTATACCATTGATAAAAAATATTTTTTTAGTAAGGGTACAATCAAAAGGTTAATAGAAGAGAGTAACCATAAAATTTATAAGACTTATACGAAAAGAGGTTCTTGAATTCGAAGAGAAAAGAAGGATAATTCCCTTACCTTTAAGAGTAACTCCTAAAACTTGAGGATTGAGACCTTGGGGGATTGATTAAACCTTATGGGGAACCTTGGGAGGTAAACTACCATATATTCATAGATTATGTATTTTTAGTATAATTAAATAGAGAAATGGATGGGTATTTATAGAAAAGTAGAGGATTTGTTTAATAATTTCCGAATATAGGCCTTGGAAATCTAGGTCGTGGAAAATGAAAAAACATGGGTTTGAACATGATTTTTGACCATTTATTTGGATATTTGGGATATATTTTATGTTATTTTAACCATAATAATTGAAAATCATATTATATTACTTCTTTTGGCAAGGAAAAATAAAGTTTTCAGAAAATAAAGTTTTTAAAGAAAAAGTTTCCATTTTAGACTTTGGAAAGTAACTTATAGGTTTGGAAATTGATTAAAATAATTGATAATAATAAAATAACATATTTTGAGTCGTGGATTGTGGATAACTAAATATTAAATCATTATTAAATAACTATAAATTCATTAAACATACCAAAAACCCAAAACTGTATTTTACTATTCATGGAAAAACAAAATATTTTAGAAAATTATCATAAATTAACCTTAACCTAAATTTGATGTACTGATTTCAAAAAAGATGTTTATTTTATCACAATAATTATATAATTATTCTAACTTTAACTTTTAACTACAAAAATCCTTATTTGTTAAAAAAATAGCAGGTTGAATATACATAGTAAAATTTCTGACACTTACAAAATTTTAAGGACATAATAAAATTATTTTTATCATACTATTTAATTAAAATAAGTATTATTCATAATACCTAAGTTTATTATAAAGATTTATATCTTTTCTAAAAAGTACAATATGGGTCTGAAAATTCAATTTATCAAAATTCCTCATATTTAAGAAAAACCATTCTTAAAATAGAATTGATGGAATAAAAATTTTATTTATAAAAAGGAATTAAACTTTAAGTAACTAAGGTTGGGAAATTTAACCCTTTATAACACCTACGTACAACCTAAGGGTAAGGTGCATGATGATGATAGATTCTTGGGGCGGCTCAAATAACATCGACCGAGTGGTAATTTCCACTAACTTGAACTTCTCCCATAGACAATTTCATTCTAGATTCACTTGTTGAATCTCAGATTGGGTTTGGTCAAGGGTGAACCCCAGTGACGCTACCTCCATCCCAAGTTTTAACATATGGGATTTAAACAAAAAAACTCTACTGGTTGGGGCCATCAATTCTCCTTTATCAATTATCCTTTGTCATTGTAAAGTTAAAATTATTATTAAGAGTATAGTTTCTAATGATCACATTGACCAATGATCATATTTGACCAATAATCATATAACGACCAAATATCAATGGTCAAATTTCCCTTTATACTCACTTCATTAATAAAGAGATATGGTTTTTTTGTGTACAATATAGTATAATACACATTTTCTCAGGAAAAAAATATGATTTAAAAGTCTTTGTTGTTACATTCCCCCCCTTAAGAAATTTCATCCTAAAAATTTCAACTCATTCTCTCAGTTGAGAAAATATGTAGGTAATTCTTACTCAATGTATCCTCTGGTTACCATGCCACTTCTTCATATTTATGGTTCCCCCACAACACTTTGACGAGGTGGGTAGTCTTGTTGCGTTGAACCTTATCTCTATAGTCCAAGATCTCCAACAATTGCTTCTCATACGAGAGTTCATATTTCAGTTTTACCACCTCTTAATCCAGTACATGTTAGGGATTGTGTATATACTTCTTCAAGAGTGATACATAGAAAACATCATAAACTTGAGTTATATTTGGTGGAAGTGCTATCCGATAGACCACTGATCTTACACGATCAATGATTTTATAGTAGCTAATGTACCTGGGGCTAAGCTTCCCTTTCTTCCCAAACCACATGACTCTCTTCCATGGAGATATTCAAAGGAACACCTTATCACAAACATCAAACTTGAATTCCCTTCAATGGTTGTCACCATAACTCTTCTACCTACACTGATAAGCCTTTATGTGTTGTTGTATGGAATGAACATTTTTTGTTATCAATTACACAAGATTAGGCCCAAAAAACTTATTCTCAACAAATTCATCCCAACAAGAAGGAGTTCTACATCACTTCCCATATAAAGATTCATAGGGTGCTATTTGAATACTCGAATAAAATTTGTTGTTGTATGAGAACTCAACTAATGAGAGAATTTAATCCCAGCCACATTTAAATTCCATTGATCATGTTCTAAACATTTCCTCAAGTGTTTCAATAGTCCTTTAAGATTAGACATCATTTTGGGGGTGATAGGCTGTACTGAAATTCAATTTGGTACTCATAGCATGTTGAATACTTCTCTAGAATTTTGACACGAACCTTGGATCACAATCATAAATGATATAAATTGGCACTCTATACGACCTTACCACTTACTTTATGTAAATATTGTAAATTTAGTCAAGAGATAAATCTTCCCAAATAGGATAAAATGGGAAGTCTTGGTGAGTTGGTCCACTATAACCCATATCACATTTTTTTCTTTTGGATTTTCTCAAGTGACTAGTGAAAAATTCCATTGTGATATTGTCCCACTTCCATATTGTTATGAGTAGTGGTTGTAATAACCCTTTAGGAAGTTGTTTCTCCACCTTTACTTGTTGAAACACCAAGCACCTAGTAGTGTAGTCGGTAATCTCCCTTTTTATGTTATCCCCCCCAATAATGACCACAAAGGTCCCTATAAATTTTTATGCTTCCAAGATGTATAGATAATGTATATCTATGACCTTAATACATCACCTCCTTCTTTATTTCTTAAATATATGATACAAATATCCTTGTACAAAATTTTAGTACACCTTTTTGATAAATATTGAACTCAGGAAAATTACCATTCTTTATAGCCTCTATCTTCTTTTGTAACAAGGGATATCCTCTTTGATTGTTTTTGATCTTCTATTATAATGATGATTGAGAAATCATTTGGTACAGGGTTGATGATTTCCTTTACCTTACGATTCCCATTTCCAGTTTTATTAGGTATTTGATCAAAGGATCTCCTTGAATCCTCATCATTTCTAGTGTAACATGGTCTTTCCTACTTAATGCATCAATGAATTTGTTTTATCTTCTAGGGTGATAATGAATTGAATAGTAATAGTCTTTAAGAATTTAAAACAATCTCCTTTGTATCATGTTCAATTCCTTTTGTGTGAATATATACTTCAAACTTTGGTGATCTGTGTATATATCACATTTCTTCCCATAAAGATAGTACCTCCATATTTTTAGAGAAAAAAAACCGCAACTAGCTCTAGGTCATGCATTGGATAATTTTTTTCACGAGGCTTTAGCTATTGAGATGAATAATCAATCACCTTATTATTTTTCATGACAATTCACCCAATCCCTTTTAGATATTCATCACTAAAAATAATGAATCATTCTCTGATAAAGGGTAGAGTTAACATAGGTACAATAACCAATATCTTCTTCAGCTCTTGGAAAATTTCTTCAAACTCCTTAGTATAGAAGTACTTAACCCCTTTTCAAGTAAACTTGGTTAGTGGATTATAAATTCATTATTTTTTTTATAAAACCTCCTATAATATCCTACCAAACCAAGGAAACTACGAATCTCAGTTACTACTATAGGATGAGGCCACTCCTCCATAACCTTTTTTTTGGTATGGTCAACTAAGATTCCTTCATTGGTTACAATGTTCCACAAGAAATAAAATTGTTGTAACCAAAATTCACATTTTTTGAACTTTCCAGATAGCCTCTCATTCCTCAAAGTTTTTTATATAAACCTTAGATGATCCTCATGCCCCTTTAAACTTTTGAAATATATCAAAATATCATCAATAAAAACTACCAAAAATTTATCAAGGTAGTCCTTAAAAACTCTATTAATCAAATCCATAAATATAGTAGGAGCATTAGTCAAGCCTAAAGGTATAACAAAAAAATCATAATGCCCATATATTGATCAAAAGGAGGTCATTGTAATATTGTCTTTCTTCAACCTCAATTGATGATAACCAGATCAAGGATTAATATTGGACAATAATTGAGCCCCATGAAGTGAGTTAAATAAATCATCAATCCTTGGGAGAGGGTACTTGTTCTTCACTGGGATCCCTTTAAGTTCTATATAATCAATTCATAGTCGCATTGATCCATCCTTATTCTTTATAAAGAGAATAGGTGTTCCCCAAGGAGATACACTTGTCCAGACAAACCCCTTATCCAAAATATCTCAAAACTATTTCTTTAATTCCTATAGCACCATATTTTCCATTATATACGAGGCCTTTGATATCATCTTTGATCCAGGTATGATTTAAATGGATAAATCTACCTATCTTTATAGGGGAGGTCTAGGTAACTCTTTAGAAAATAACTCAGTGTATTCCTAAATAATGAGAACATTTTATATCCTTATACTTTCGTTTCCTTATTCCTATTCAACGATCATCTCCATAAAGAAGGATACGAGAGGTGCTTCTAGAAAAATATTAGGTCACAATATCTCTCCTTTAAATATAAATGTAGGTAGTCCATTCAAGACCACTAAGATTTACTTTCTTCTATAGCTGACCTTATCATTATACTTTAAGATCCAGTCTATACCTAGTATAATTTCGAATTCCACCATTGAAATGAATAATAGATTTGCGATGGGATTGTGCTCTCCAAAGTCAATACTAGAGTTTTTATACACTATTGATGCTTGGATAATCCCTCTAGGAGTATTGACTAATAAATCTACTTCTATAAGTTTAGGTATTGATTCTATATTCTTTTAAAACTTGAAATAAATAAAGGAATACATAGAACCAGAATCAAACAAAGTACTTTCTATATTTGAGAGAACAATGAGAGTACTTACTACCACATATTTTGGAGCCTCTACTTCATCTATTGTGATATAAAATTCTTGAACTCATTCCCTTAGTCTATTTTGAGTTTGATGGTGATTTATCTCCATTACCTTCTGATTTGAACATTTATTGGAAATATTCCCAAGATGTCTACACTTATAGCATTGGAATTTAGGCTAGGATAACACCATCTTCCATTTTTCATTAGTGTTGATAAGTTGAGGCTTCACCTCACTACAAAAATTTTGAGCTATATGGAAATCTCTTCCACACTTGTAATATTTTCCACATTTGAGAAATTAGTTCTTGAATTCTTCTTCACACATTTTTTGTATGTCTGAAGTTTCACTTGATTTCATACTCTTATGTGATCAAAGTTCCTCTTTAATTTTGGTTCCAAAGATCTATTATTTTCATTCTATTTTTGTGACCATTATGTCTCTCTTAAATCTAGTTCAACCTTCATAGCACTCCACACTATCTCCTCATATATATCATAGCCTTGCTTGGATATATTTCTCCGTAGATGTGGTATTATCCCACCGAAGAATATATCAACCTTACCATTAGGATCCATAATAAAGTTAGAGGTATAATGAGAAAGTATTTTAAATTTCATCTCATAGCTTCCCACAGATTCATTTTCCTTCTACTTAAGCTATAATAATTCCTTATCTATTTACATTGGAATCAAACATGGGAAATATTTATTGAAAAAGGATCCCCTGAACTCTTCCCACTCTATAGAATCAATCTACCTTCTTGGATTCATATTTTAATTAGTTTCCACCATTGATTAGATTATCCATCTAAGTGGTATATATCCAGGGTTATTTTCTCTTGTTATGAACAATAGAGTACAAAAAATATCTTTTATATAGAGTTTATCCATTGTTCAACAATCAATGGATAAGTAGATCGACTGAAAGAAGGTGTTTATTGACACCTAAAGGACTCAATAGAAATTTGTTCCCTTTGAGTTAAATATGATCTCTCAGTTTGATTCAAGTTATTGTTCATAACTAGAGTTAGTTGATTCATCATTCTCATGAAGTTTTCTATTATGGATTCTATCAGAGGGCTTCCAACACATGGTCCATTACACTCATCATTTATGCAGTTCCTTCTATTTACCTCCATTTTCTAAAAGAAGAAAGCCTTAGTGAGAAAAGTGTTTCTTTTAAGAATCTTATAATTCTAAAGGAATTTTATGTATTAAAACATCATGATTAAATATTTTATTCTTAACAACAAATACATTTTATATAAATCCTACACAATGGTTCATAAAATGATTGTGATTAACCAAAAATATCTCATAGAAGTGTCAAATCAGGAGTGTAGCGAGGCATGTTTTCATACACTAGTTCTTATTTGAGTCTATCTCAAAGAGGTGTTTTTGGGTGCTACCCCTAGATATATCTGTGCTAGAGCCACATCCACTTGTTTTTATCCAGACAAGGATTTCATTTCTCAAAAACCAATTACTTAGTATTTCACCAAAATACAAGGATTTTTTCCTATATTTAAACATTTATATAGGGTTCTTACTAAATTTTTCAAATCCTAATTTCCAAAAATAACTAAACCTTCATTTGATACCAACTATGACATACTACCTTTTTATTACATAAACTTTTCATTTACATGGTACAAACATAGGATATTTTAAATTTTAGTTTCTTGAAAATAAGGTACATAATACATGAAAACGTAAAAAAATTATTATAAATACACTTGAATAAATTATCATGGGTTCATCCTAAGTATATTTACTGCATCTCATATCCTAGGGACATACATAAAAGGAAAGGGGTGATCATGAGGCCCAATAAGGGAAAACAATTTACATGTAATCATGAGGAATATCAATAAGAACACGAGGAATGTAATTAAGGAATTATAAAAGGGAAATAAGTCATATAATAATAAAAATAACATGAATAATAACATGGAAATGTGGCTAAAACATTTAAATGATACATTCTTAATCATATCACCAAGTTTTTTCACCAAGGTGTCATAACTAAAAATTACCATGGTTATTCACCAAGGTATTGTATAACATGTCATCTCTAGAGATTAAATTATTAACCCAATGAATTGGAGTGTTATAAGGGAGTACCATTAATATGTATTAATTAATTTTATCCACATAGATCATAATAAAAAATTTCATAAATAAACCATAGAGAATAAAAAACGGGTTTCATATTAAAATCATGACATTTCAAAAATGCTTAAAAACATGATCATTATGTCATTTTCAACCCATGTAAAGGGAATGAGGTTTTCATGTATGTTAATACTCGAATAAAATAAATATTTTTTACATTTATTTTAATACCCTTGGATAAGAAATAGGCTTTTGTATTCACAAGAATAAAATAAAATGTAATTTCTTGAGGACAAGAGGGAAATTTTGAGAAGTAAATTCAGTAACATAACGAGTATAAAACATAGTTTTGGAGAAGGAAAAAATGATAGGGGAAAAGGGTATACCATTTATAAAACATAATTTTTAAGTAAGGGTATGATAAAATTTTAAATAAAATATAGTAACCATAAAATTTATAAGACACATATGAAAAGAGGTTCTTGAATCGAAGAGAAATGAAGGACAATTCCCTTACCTTGAAGTGTTACTCTTAAAACTTGAGGATTGGGACCTTGGGGGTTTGAGGAAACATTGTGGGGAATAATTGGGAGGTAAAAATACTATATATTTTAAGAGGATGGATTGTGAGTGAAATAAAATAGAGAAATAGTGGGTATTTATAGCAAAAGTGTAGGATTTTTTAATAATTTCCAAATACAGACCTTGAAAATCTAGTTTGTGGAAAATGAAAAAACATGGGATTAAATATGATTTTTTCCAATGGTTTTGGACATTTGGGACATATTTTATTTTATTTTAACCCAAAATAACTAAACATCATATTATATTACTTATTTTGTCAAGGAAAATTAAAGTTTTCACAAAATAATATTTTTAAAGACATTATTTAATTTTAGACTTTAGAAAGTAACTTATAGGTTTAGAAATTGATTAAATTGTATTAAAATAATTTATAATAAAAAATAACATATTTTGAGTCTTTTATTGTGTTTATCTAATTATTACATAATTATGACATAATTATGAAGTTATTTAACATATCAAAAACCCAAAACTGTATTTTTACTATTAATAGAAAAACAAAATATTTTAGAAAATTATCATAAATATAAAAAATGTATTTATTAAAAAAATAACAGGTTGAATATGCATAGTAAAATTTCTGACACTTAATTTTTTAAGGATATAATATAATTATTTTATCATTTATATTTAAATAAAAGTATTTTATCACACTATTTAATTAAAAAAATTATTATTCACAATACATTATTTTATTAGAAAGATTTATATATTTTCTAAAAAGTACAAATTGGGTCCAAAAAGTCAATTTATCAAAATTCATCATATTTAAGAAAAATTATTGTTAAAACGAAATTGATGGAATACAAATTTTATTTATAAAAAGGAATTAAACTTCAATTAACTAAGATCGAGACACATAATCCCTTATAACACCCACACATGACCTAAAGGTAAGGTGTTTGATGGTGATAGATTCATGGGGTGACTTAGTTAACATCGACTTAGTGGTAATTTCCACTAACTTGAACTTCTCTCGTAAATGATTTTGTTCTAGATTCACTTTTTAAAGCTCAGTATGGACTTGGTCAAGGTAGAACCCTAGTGACGCTACCTCCCTCCCATGTTCCAATAGATGGGCTTCAAACAACATAACTCTACTAGTTGAGGCCATCGATCCTCTTTTCTATATCAATTATCCTTTTTCTATATCAATTATCCTATTTTATATATCAATTATCCTTTTTCCAATGTTAATATAATGATCAAACCCCGATGATCTCATTTCCATTTATACTCACTTCATTAATAAATAGTTATGGTTTTGTTGTGTATAATATAATATAACACACATTTTCTCAGGAAAAAAATTTCATTTAAAAGTCTGGGTCATTATAAAAACCTTATATACTTATGATATTTTTATCTTTAAAAACCATCTTTTTCATCACGTATGGCATCCCACCTTTTAATTATATAAACTTTCCATTACATGGAATAAATCATAGGATCTTTTAAAGTTTAGTTTCTTGGAAATCAGGAAAATAATACATGAAAATATAAAAAATTATTCTAATCTAGCCGAAGAGATTCTTCATGGGTTCATACTAAGTTAAATTTAATGCATCTCATAACCTGGGAACATACATCAATGGGAAGGGGTGAGCATGAGGCCTAGTAAGGGAAACAGTTTACATGTGATCATGAGGAATATCAATAAGAACATGAGAAATATCATTATGGAATAAGAAAAAGAACATAAGGAATATAATAATAGAAATAACATGAATAATAACATGTAAATATGGCTAAAATATTTAAATGATACATTCATAAGCATATCAACAAGTTATTTCACCAAGGTGTTATAAATGAAAATTACCAAGGTTATTCACTAAGGTATCGTAAAACATGTCATCTATAGAGATTAAATTATTTAACCAATACATTGGAGTGATATCAGGGAGAACCCTTAATATTACATAATTAATGTGATACAAATATATCATAATAAATTATTTCATTAATAAACTATGGATAATAAAGAATAAGTTTCTTATCAAAATCATAGTGTACAAAAGTGTTTAAAGACAAGATAATTGCGTCATTTTTAGACCATGAAAAGGGAATATGGGTTTATTATGTGTAAAAACCAAAATAAAATAAATAGTTTTTACATATATATGAATAAACCTAGAAAATAAATAGGTTTCTATATTTACACAAATAAAATAAAAGAAAATTTCTTAAGTAGAGAGATAAATTTGAGAAGTAAATTCGACAGCATGACGGGTATAAAACGTGGTTTTACAAAAGGGTAAAATGTGAGGAAAAAGGGCCTACCATCGATAAAAAATAATTTTTAAGTAATTGTATTATCAAAAGGGTAATAAAATAAAGTAACCATAACATTTATAATACATATACAAAAAGAGGTCCTTGAATTGAAGAGGAAGGAAGGACAATTCCCTTACCTTGAAGAGTTACTCATAAATCTTGAGGATTAGGACCTTGGGGGACTGAGGGAACCTTGAGGGGACTCATTAGGAGGTAAAAATACCATAAATTCATGGATTATGGATTGTGAGTGAATAGGAGAGGTGAAATGGGTGGGTATTTATAGCAAAAGTGGAAGATTTCTTTAATAATTTCCAAATACAGGCCTTGGAAATCTAGGTTGTGGAAAATGAAAAATCATTAGTTTACCCATGGTTTTTGCCCATGGTTTTGAAAATTTGGGTCGTATTTTAATTTATTACAACCCACATGACCTGAAAATCATATTTTATTACTTATTTTTTCATAAAAGTGTAAAGTTTCCACAAAGTAATGTTTTTAAAGCTAAAGTTTCCATTTTAGACTTTGGAAAGTCAATTATAGGTTTTGGAAATTGATTAAAATATATTAAAATACTTAATATTAATAAAATAAAATATTTTAGGTCATTTATTGTGGTTAATTAATTATTATATAATTATGAAATAATTATGAAGTCATTAAACATACAAAAAACCCAAAACTGTATTTTTACTATTCATGAAAAAATTAAAGTATTTTAGAAAATTTAAATAAGTACACCCAAACATAATTTAAACATGATAATTTAATAAATGATGTTAATTTTATTATATAAATTCCCTAAATATTATAATTCTAACTTTTAAATATAAAAATACTTATGTATTAAAAAAATAGCAGGTTGAAAGGCACATTCAAATTTCTGACACTTAAAAATTTCCCAAGACATAATAAAATTATTTAATCATTTAAATTAAATTAAGAGTGTTTTTAACATACTATTTAATTTAAATAAATATTATTAAAATACCATAGTTTATTATAAAAATTTATATCTTTTTTGAAAAGTACAATTTGTTTTCAGAAAATCAATTTATCAAATTCATCTCAATTAAACATATATTTTATTAAGAAAAAATATTCTTAAAATGGAATTGATGGAATAAAAATTTTGTTTATACAAAGTAATTACACTTTAAGTAGCTAATTTCTGAGCACATAACCCCTTATAACATCCACGTACGCCCTAAGGGTAAGATGTCTAATGGTGGTATTTTCATGGTATGGATCGACTAACATTGACCGAGTGGTAATATCCAATAACTTGAAATTCTCCTATATGAGATTTTGTTCTAGATTAAAGTTTTGAAACTCATCTTGGGCTTGGTCAAGGGTGAAACCCAATGATGCTACCTCCCCCCCAAGTTCTAACAAATGGGCTTCAAATAGCACGAATCTACTAGTTGAAGCCATCGATTCTTCTTTATGTATAAATTATGCATTATCATTACTACTTATAAACACTAATTATAACATTAAAATTATTAAAAATGGGTATAGTTCCCAATGTTAAAAATTTCCAATGGTTATATTGACCAAAAGTCCTATAATAGTCAAATCCCGAGGGTCACATTTACCTTTATACTCTATAAATACCACTTCATCATTTCACTCAAAATTCATGAACATTCCTCTAATGGTTAAATATTTTCATTTTATAATATATTTATTAGTTTAATAATATTTTTTATTTATGTAGTGTTTTCCATGGGTGCGGTGATTTTAAAGGATTAGATCAATCCATATTTTTCCATTTTGGATTTTCTATTTTCTATTTTTTGTCTAGTTGTAATGTTTGGAATTTTAATTGGTTTCTTAGCTGACTAATATAATAATCATTATTAATGATATAAGTTTTTATTGGTTCATGTGTAGTATAATAAATTATAATATTCATTTTATTAGGAAACAAATATTATTTAAAAAAATTCTGGCCGTTACATTTCCCCCCTTTATAAATTTCATCCCTAAAATTTCAACTCATTTTCTTGGTTGAGAAAAGGTGAGGGTACTTCTACTTCATTGTTTCCTGTGGTTTCAAAGTTTCCTCTTCATACTTATGGTTCCTTGATAATACTTTGAAAATTTGGGTAGTCTTGTTGCGTAAAACCTTGTATCTATGGTCTAATATCTCCATCGGCTACTCTTCACAAGAGAGGTCATGTTCTAGTTGTACCACCTATGGATTCATTAAATTCAAGGGATCTGGTATGTACTTCCTCTAGAGAGATGTGGAATACATCATTAATTTGATATAGATTTTTTGGAAGTGCAATATGATATTTTACTGCTCCTATACGATCAAGGATTTCATAGGGACCAATGTACATGGGGATAATCTTCCCTTTCTTACCAAATCACATGACTCTATTCTGTAGTGATATTCAAAGGAAATTTTTTTCACCAACATCGAACTCCAAGCCCCTTATATGGTTGTTATAATAACTCTTATGTAAAATCTAAGCAACCTTTATGTATTGTTGGATGAAATAAACCTTTTTTATCATCTCTTGCACAAGATCAGGCCCAAGTAGCTTTCTCTCACCAACTTTATCCTAACAAGTAAGAGTCCTACATCACTTCCCATATAGATCTTCATAGGGTTACATTTGAATAATTATGTGGCATATGTTATTGTTTGAGGGCTAAAATAATGGGAGGTGTTGATCCCATTTACCTTTAAATTTAATTGAGCATGTTCTTAGAATGTCCTGGAGTGTCTGAATAGTCCTTTGAGATTGGCCATCAATTTGGGGGTGATAGGCTGTAATGAAATTCAATTCAGTATTCATAGAATGTTGAATACTTATCTAAAATTTATATACAAACCTTGGATCATGACCAGAAATAATAGAAAGGGGCATCCCCTGAATATTCACCACTTCCTTTACGTATATCTTGGAATGTTGGTCAATAGAGAAATCTTAGTAAATAGTGATAAAATGGGCAGTCTTGGTGTGTCAATCCACTATAAACCATATCACATTGTTTCCTTGGTATGTTCTTGGGATACTAGTGATACATCCCATAGTTGTCATGATCTAACTCATGCTGGGGATCGAGCCCCCAAGCCCGCCTCCATAGGCTAGGGGTGGCGAAAAGCATTGAAGATACTACAAAATCAGGGAGGCCTTTGCCTAAGAACCTATAAACAAAAACACAGAAAAATCAATGAAAAAGTGTAGAGGGAAAGGAAAAAAAAGATACAAAACTGCTATATATAAACCAAAAACATGAATCAACCTCTAAATAGTACAGGTACATGTGACGTAAAGTAAACTGAAAGGAAAAAGGGGAAATATACACACCCAACCAGAAAAGTACCAGAACCTAGCAGTAATTGAAAAAGTGACCCAAATAGAAAAGAAAAATATCTGAGAGAGACTTGATCCTGGATCTCAAGTTACGACCACCGTACGCGGTTCAAGAACCCCATATCCCTAAGCTCCTATGAAGTCACAATCAACCTGTCCACCGTCAATATATGGCATGATACGTGTGAGAAAATCCCATGCAGGGGTGAGTATAAACATAATCAGTAAGACTCCCTAAAAAGGAGAAGGGGGGTCAGTAAGAGATACAAATGAAGTGGAAAGAAGTATATAGAACAATTTATAGTAAATAACACAACTCAACCCAACAAGAGAGTGAATTAAGCTCATTCAGACACAAGGAGATAGAAATGATGAGAAAATAAACTTATCATCGAGTCTTAGCTACCTATAGTAGGAGAGTATAATTGTACAACTATGGGAAGCTTTACATGGAAAGCATGTGGAATACCCTATGAATATTCACCTCTCTTAGAAGTAGAGTAACCAAAACCCAAGGAGTGGGTACTAAAATAAGATATATAAATATGCTCAGTCAAAGAAACCCAAATGAGAGAGCAAGGGAATATCTATCTCACAGCTCAGCCTAGGAAAAGAGTCACCAACAATTCCATAAGTATCCATCAATGATTCTCAAAATCCCTTAAGTCTACCTTGAACTTGCATGTTAAAGGGACTCAATCACCACACCTTGATACTATCCTCTTTGGGTGGCTCTGTCTCATCTGCATGGTTTTTAGGTCACGCTATAACAATGTGTCTCAAGGAGTAAAGCGTCCCCCTTCCTTGTGAGTCCAAAGTTACATCAAACCATGTCTCGTTACTGATCCGTACCTGGATTATGCAACTCTAAGTAGATGACTCATGCCCTAGTGCATCAATGGGTTCTACTCTAAAGTAAATGTAGAGGACCTGTGCCCATTTCGATGGGGGATTCCACTCTAATGTTATAGGGACCCACACCATAGTGGGTCAAGGGGATTCCACTAGGAAATCATTGTATATTACCTACACCTATGATTATGGGGGGTTCCATTCTGATATCATCGAGGACCCACACCCTACTCGGTAGGGGGATTCCACTCAGAAGGCATGGAGGAACTACACTAGCCATCCCTACTGGATGGTACCTCTTGGAAAGCACAGAGGAACTACACTATTCATCCCTATTATATGGTACCTCTAGAAAATCATCAAGGAATGCTACTACCTATCCCAATTGGAGGGTAAGCTTGGAAATATCATCAAGGAACGACACTGCCCAGCCCAACTATAGGGTAAGACCGAAACTTCTCTGGTGGTTATGAATGATCACAACCATCTTCAGGCATCACATTAATAAGAATCAATCGCTTAAAATCTCTCATCATATCTTGAAATCCACTACGGAGGGCACTGTCATGTTCTATATGAAAAAACACTCAGGATAGGCTACTCACAGGCCAAAATACAAGGTCAAAATAAGAATATACAAGAGATAAAAGATTCATAGTGTAGTAAATGGTGCAAGTGGGGACCACAATATGTGTGACCCTTCCTCATCGACTGGACGTGTACCAAACCATACTCGGGTACTAAACTGTGCACTAGTAATCCTAGGTATGCTAGTGTACTCCTACAGAATATGGAACATCTGGCCAAAAAGGCTGATGAGCGCACACCACTCATCAATGGTCTGAAGGGAGAAAATGTATTTTTACTATAATTCCTCCTCAAATAGCCTTGGATAACCAAATGGATCACACCATCGTGATCCTTGTGTAAAATCACACATAATCAACTATTCATTTTCCCAAATAGGACACTCGGTGAAGAATCTGCATCTCTCAGCATCGTACATGAATAATGCTTCATGGGGACCATTCCTTGATATTAAAACATATCAAATGGGTCGCACTATTTTGATCCTCATAGAAAAAACATAGGATAAGCTATTCATTCATCCAAAATGGACACTGGTGAAAAAGTCACATTTCACCACAAACGCCCAAACCGGGCCTCATGGGGCCCACATATCAATTTTGGTATAAGTTCCCAAAATTAGTCTTGAAAGATCTACCTCAACATCAAGATCATAATTCCATTGACGGCATGTTGATTGGATGTCGCATGTGGAAATTATGGTGGTTCAAAGTTTTAATAATAATGATATATTATTATTATTATTTGGGAATTTCATGCAACCGAACCATGAGACCGAAATATAAAATTCTCAAACTAGCCTAAAAAGGTCTCTCTCTAAAGCAGGATCACGTGGTCATATACAACACGTCAAAAGGATGCACCGTTTAGAAGTTATGGAGGTTTGAAGATACCCTGGCCTGAAGGCCTGCTGACCCAACCCATTCTGGCCGGTCCGACTCACCACCGCAGTCCAGCCATCCCAGTAATACTACCCCATGCACATCGTTGGCTTTAGGCCTCTGTGATGCTCCACCATCCCAACCGCCCCTCCGACTCTGCTGTCCCAACCACAATCGACCTCCCCGCCTGAACCCACGACCACTGCGGGTGCCGTCGCAGGCCACTGCCAACCGCCACCAGCCACCGCCGGTCCGCTGGTGGTCCCTTAAACTGACCACCTAGGCTCCTCCTATTTACCAAAAATTGTTTCGAGACCATATTTGGGCTCCTTAGGACAAGATCTTCACAGAAACATGCTTCGCTCGAGGATCCGTCGCTGTTTAGACATGAAAAAATGTATGCGTCGCTTCTGCTCGCCGCCATGCCTCTTCCAGTGCCCGAAACTCGAAACTATTGTAGATACAAAATCTTTGGATCACGAACTTCACAGATATATGCTCCTTCCAAAATTTGGATGTCAAATCAGTGTGTCAAAAATTTTATCAATGAAGAACACGAAGAATGAGAAAATAACACGGAGAACGAGGGATAAATCAATAGACGTGTTAGTTCGACCATCATCATTGATGTTCAAACCAATAGAATCAATAGTGAAACAATTATATAATTTCAAGAATTTCAATTGGGTATGTGGAATCCAAAAGAAAAGTGCTACCTTGATTCAGATCTGTTCATTTTTGATGAATGCGCCTGCCAACAACTGTTGTGATAGCCACACTCTAATATGCTCAGATTTGCAACACCACCAAAATCCATCAAGAATATGATATTAATTCACCATCTGAAGGATAGGATGAGATATCATTGGATGTGGTAATAAATGAACCAAACCCTTTCTCATTTCCTTGAACACCTATTTATAGGATCCTTCCAACGACCGCGAAATCCAAACCTCCCACACCCTCTCACCTGAGGCCGTACCTAGTGTAAACACTATGCTACAAACTCAACACTAGTCTCATATTTTCAATTTTATTCCCCATTCATAAGTTATTTGAATTAACATTTGATATAAAATAATTTTATTTAATAATTTTATTTACAGTTACATCCTCTGTGACATTTTCTATAGAAGGCCCGCACCAACAGAAGTTATGTCCCTCCTAGTGTAAACGACATGCTTCAGACTCAACCATGCCCTCATATTTCTGATCCAAGATTCTATTTTAGAGATATCCTATTTCCTTCATGTGAATAGTATAAAATATACTTAATATTTTTTTAAAATTTATTCCAGACACTCAAGCCTTAGAATTGCACATCGTCTCAACACCTAGATCTGGAAATACATTTAGAAATATTCCAAAGTCTTACAAGGAAAAAAATAGGTCTCTACATCATTCCATCATTTAATATTTTCATCCCTAATAAGAAAAACGAGGGAAACAACTTGAGATACTAATCTCACACCTAGATATCCTGCTCCCAAGAACTCTCCTACATGTTTTTGTGATGCTAAAACATGTGAACCAAGGGGATGGTTTGTCCTCATAAGGTATACTTCTATCGATGATGTGTGTAGGATCATTCACGTATCTCATTAGTTGCAACTTGTGGAAAGTGTCTTGCACTCACTCTATATTTGGGGTTAGAGAAAGGCAGTAAGAAACCTCACCAAAACTTTGAACAATCTTGAATGACTCAATGAACCTTGGGGATAGCTTTCCTTTCTGGCTGCAAACCAACATGCAAGCCCTTAGCATATCCCCTAGCATCTAGATAGTGTGCTCAGTCTACCCATTAGTTTAGGGGTGCAAGGCTTTAATCATCTGCAACTAGGTCTAGAACACCTCCTACAGGCCTCACCACAATCATGACATAAACCACGTGTCACGGGCATAGACAAAAGGAAGACGATCTCCCATAGACACAACTTCCCCAAACTCTGTACCGAACTCTACTCTCTAATAGCAAGGAAATGCGCTGACTTCATGAGTTAGTCCACTATCATCCATATGGAGTCATAGACCTTCGCTGTTCATGGAATTCTTTTGATGAAGTCCATGGATATGCTGTCCCATTTCCACTTCAAGAACTCAAGAGGCTGCAAAAAAATCCACCGGAACTCATTGCTTAGCCTTCACCTACTGATAGGTGAGGCATCATGAGATGAACTCAGATATTCTTTGTCTCATTCTGAACCCCCAAAAATATTATTGAAGGCTACATCCTCCCCACACATGGATGTACAAATAAGGGACAAGTGTGGAACTCCCACATCACCTCCTCCCACATCGCAGTCAGAACCACTTTTTATCCCTGGATTAAGATCTCATGATTCCCTCCTTTAGAATATACATATGGTGCATAACTTATGGATATATGATCATGTAAGATTTAACTGTTGGTGTCTCATAATTGGGAATCTCTCACATGATCAATAAGAAAATGATTCATCACCATCAACTGAATAAAAACCACACCCTCCTGCTCCACTAGGGTAAACTACAGGGAAGCTAACTACTTTGAAACTTCCTGCACTAAGAAAGTTTGAGACTTCCTACTAATGGAATCTACTACATCACTGCCCTTTTCCAGAGTATATACTATCTCGAAGTCATATTTTTGTAGGAATTCCAACCAGCGCTACTATCTCAAGTTCAGGTATCCCTAAGTGAAGGCATACCTGAGACTCTAGTGTTTTGTGAAAACCACAAAGCGTCCTCCCAAGATGTAGTGTCTCCACATCCTCAGGGTGAAGACTACTGCTGCTAGCAACAAGAAGTGAGGTGTGTAGTTCTATTCATGGGGTCTCTATCACCTTGACCTGTACTTAATAACTACTGTATCAAGGTTGACGTTGAGCACACAAAGGTACCAACGAATATGGAAAGTGAGTAAACTCATCCAACCGTAAGAAGCTAGACACAAAAAGCATATAGCATACCCTATGTGTATTTTCCTCTTTTGATAGGAGAGTAACCCCAAACCAGACACTCCATTTCACCCACTAGTGGCATCCCAAGAAAAAGGAGGTCAAGAAGAAAAACTCCACTAAAAATTCCAGGACCTTCTCTGACACTCCACTACACAACCCTACCATGAACGCACAAGTCAGAGGGAATCATCCAAAAAAACATGACACTATCCACTTTGGGAGGCCTTGACTCACCATAAAAGTTTTTCTCAAATCACAAAAATGCATCTTAGTGGGGGAATGACCCCTCTTACTCATGGATTCAAATATATGTCGAATAATACCAAAACATGGTTACATCAATGCCCCGCATCACCCCATTAAAACCTCAAGCAAGAAGTAGGGAGGAAAGAGTAACTCACATAATTTCTAACAAGTTCTACCAAAAAAGGTAGAAGAGACACAAATAATTCCTCTTATCATCTCATGTGATGCAAAAACACATGCAGCTGCCCGCGGCCCCGACCGCCAGCTCCCTGAGCCTGATGTGGTCCACCTAGTGGCGGTGAAAGGATCTTATAGCATCATCCACAAACCATAGTTCTTTATACTCTTATACCAGCACCACCTCCCTGGGAACCACCTTCTCCCCACCTGGGAGATCCCCAATCATGACGTAGTCTCTACCGTGGTGGTGCATTTACTATCTGCCTGAGATGATTAGCGCATCTGGTTAGATAGTCTTGTGTCATGAGACCTTGCCCATCACAAGCATAGAACTAGCCCTCACTAGGCTATCCTAGTACCCTAAGTTTTCCCTGACTATGTTCCTAAGTTTGATCATGGGGTGGCCTCCTATGTCTAGGCCCTACCAACTGACGTTTTCTAGCTTCGAAAAATGTCTTAGCTCTAACGTTCCCACTGCCGAAACTAGCTATCTAGTCCCTACTGAAATCTCAAATCTGATGTCTGATAGGTGGGATACAAAAGGGTACTATGCCAGCATGAATATTTCTATGGAGTCCCTGCTCAAACTTCCAGGTTCAGAAGTAACCATCACGGATCATGTTCAGATAGTACTGAGTAAGGTATTCAAACCTAGTCGAATACTCAACCACCGTCATCCCTCCTTGCTGAATCTCTAGAAGATCCTTGAATCCAAATAGAGAATAAGTAAGAGGGGTAGTACTCCTCATGGAACAACTTCTAGAAGTTATCCCATGAGAGTACCAACTCATCATGCATGTGAGTAACCAAACTCTACCAATGTCTAGATACTATGCAGAAAAGACTGGCTTCCAAAGCCACCATCTGATCTGTCAGTGTATGAACAAGCCTGAAGATATGGACCACTAACTCTATCCAATAATCTATTGCCTGAGGATATGTCTCACCACAGAACCTTAGTAGTCTCTCATGCTAGAACTCATGGAGTGCACTCAACCTGCGCACTTTCTTAGCCTACTCTGCTAGGACTATCTGCTGCTCAACAAGTGAGGGTGTAGATACCTACCCACCTAGAAGAAGGGGGATCCTATGATAGACCCTGAAATGAGGCCTCATTGCTCACAGGGTTTTTGTCACAAACCGAAGATGGTATCCTAGCTGGATGTCGTCGTAGAGGCATCCTGAATATTATCAAGGATTACGACGATTAGATGAGAATATATATATACATATATCAATAACAATGGGGATATGACTCAAGAAGGACAATAAAAGACTCAATCCTATATGATTCATGTACCATTGATCCTTGAAACAAATGTCTCAGCATACCGAGTTGATAAGTGGGTAATCAGTGTCCCAGTGAATGGCTGTGTCAGCCACCACACAACAACCAGACTCCCTAGCCTGAGAGCTGCACTCAAGACATGTTGTCACCGTTTCTTTAAACCCAACCAATTAATTTTAAAAAAATGTCTAAACAAAATTCCAAGTAATGAACTACATATAATATCACCTTTTCATGACCCGACCCATGCTAGGGCTTGATCCACAACTACCCCAAGCCCGCCTCCATAGGCCAGGGGTGGTGAAAAGCACCGAAGGCACAAAAAACTTGTGGAGGCCTTTTCCTAAGAACCTACACACACACACACAACCAAATAAATGAAAAAGTTTAGAGAGAAAGGAAAAACAACATACAACACCGCTATATATAAACCAAAAACATTCATCGATCTCTAAACATTACAATTATAGGTGATATAAATTAAACTAAAAGGAAAAGGGAAAAAGTGCCACAACCTATTAGTAATTGAAAAAGTTTCCCAACCAGAAAAGTAAAATAGTTGAGAGCGCCCCTCTCTTATATCTCAAGCTATGACCACCATATGAGGTCCAAACACCCTGTATCCCTAAGCTACTCTAAATTCACAATCAAACTGTCCGTCCTCTACATATGGCACAATACACGAAGGCAAAAGACCCTGTAGGGATGAGTGTAAACATACTCAGTAGAATGCCCCGAAAAGGAAAATGGGGCACAGTAAGAGATACAACTGAAGAGGAAAGAAGTAGAATGAACAAGGTATAGTAAATAGTACCGATCAACCCAAAAAGAGAGTGAAGTAAGCTCATCGAGACACAAGGATCTAGAAATGGTGAGAAGATGAAATTCTCATCAAGTCTTCACTACCTACAGTAGGAGAGTATACTCATCCAAAGATGATAATATAAACACAGAAAGCACATGGCATACCTCATGCATCTTTTACTCTCTTGGAAGGAGAGTAACCAAAATCCAAGGAGTGGGTACTGAAATAAGATATATAAATATACCAGGTCAAAGAAACCCGAACGAGAGAGTAAGGGGATCTCAATATCAAAAATCATCCTAGGAAAAGAGTTTTCAATAGTTCTATAAGTATCCATCAATGATGACTAGAATCCATCACATCTTCCATAAACATGCAATTAAAAGGGACTCAATCACCACACCTTGATAGTATCCACTTTGGGTAGCTCTGTCTCGCCCGCATCGTTTTTAGCCTATGTCACAAGGACGTGTCTCAGTGGGGAAAGAGTCCCTCTTCCTTGTGAGTCCAAAGTTACATCAAACCATGTCTCATCATTGATATGTAAATGGATGATGCAACTATAAGTAGAGGACCTATGCCTTAGTGCGTTAGGGGGGTTCCACTATAAAGTAACTATAGAGGACCTATACCCATACCGATGGGGGATTCCACTCTAGTGTCATGGGGACCCGTGCCCTAGTATAACAGGGGGTTCCACTCTGGTCATAGAGGAACTTTTCCCTTGTGATTCATAGGGATACCACTAAGAAGTAACTATAGATTACCCACACCCATGATGACAGGGGGTTCCACTTTGATATGATTAAGGACTCATTACCTACCTGGTAGGGGGATTCCACTTGGAAGGCATTGAGGAACTACACTATCTATCCCTACTGGATGATACTTCTTAGAAAGCATCAAGGAACTACACTGGCCATCCCTGATGAATGATACCTATTGGAAAGTACTGAGGAACACCGCTACCCATCCCCACTAGAGAGTAAGCTCATAAATATAATTGGGGAATGCCACTGCCCAGCTCAGCTGTAAGGTAAGACTAGAACTACTTCAGTGGTTTTTCTTGATCACAACCTTCATCGAACATCTCCTGAATAAGAATCAATCCCATAACATCTCACATTATATCTCCCCATCCATTATAGAGGGAACTATAATGTTATACTTGAAAAAACACTCAGGATTGGCTACTCGCGGTCTAAAATACAAGTTCAAAAGAAAGAGATACAAGAGGTAGAAGATTCATAGTGTGGTACATGACATGTGTGGGGCCCACACAATGTGTGAGACCACATCATCGGCTGTCCATGTACCCAATCATACTTGAGTACTAAACTGTGCACTAATACCCCTAGGCATGCCAGAGTACTCCTAGAGTACATGGCACATCTGGCCAAAAAGGATGACGAGCGCACGATGCTCGTCATTGGTCTGAAGGGTAAAAATATACTTTTACTAGAATACCTCCATAAATAGACCTAGATAACTAAACAGATCACACCATAGCAATCCTTGTGTAAATGCGCACATGATCAAAAATTCATTCGCCCAAATCAGACACCTGGTGAAGAAGCTACATCTCTCAATGTCGTATATGAATGGCGATTAATGGGGCCTAGGCCGAGATCTAAAAAACACATAAAATGGGTCACACCATTTCAATCCTCACAGAAAATCACACAGGATTGACTATTCATTCATCCAAAATAGACACCTAGTGAAAATGTCACATTTCACTGTAAATGCCCAAACTGGGCCTCATGGGCCCCACACCTCGATTTTGGTTTAAGAACTTGAAATCGGTCTTCAAACTTCAGCCTCAACATTAGGATCACAATGCCGCTGATGACATGTTGATTGGACGTCACATGAAATTATGGCAGATCAAAGTTTTAATAACAATTTTTATATTATTATTATTTGTGAGTTTCATGCAACTGAGTCACAAACCAAAATATAAAATTCCCAAACTGAAATTAAAAGGTCCGTCTCGAAAGTAGGATCATGTGTCCATATATAGAACATCAAAAGGATACACAATTTAGAAGTTATTGCGGTTTGAAGCTACCCTAGCCCGAAGGCATGCTGGTCTGGCTCATTCTGGACAGTCCGAACCACTCCGGCCGACCCTACCCGCTGCCTCATCCAGGCTACCACAATATCCTTGTCCAACCGCTACAGCCCAACCATCCTAGTTGCGCCACCCTGCACGCCTCACCCGCTCCTGGAATCCGCACCACTCCATTGTCCCAGCCACCCCTCTGGCTCTTCCGTTCCGACCGCGCCCGACTACCCCACCTAAACCCGCGACCATTACGGGTGTTTCCACGGGCCACCGACATCCTCCATTGATCACTGGTCCACTAGTGGTCCCTTCTGTTGACCTTCATTTCTCCTATGATTTCCCAAAAATTATTTCAAGACCAGATCTGGGCTCCTCTGGACAAGATCTTCACAAACACAAGCTTCGCTCGATGATCCGTTGCCGTTTCGACGTAATGAAAAGTAGGAATCACTTATGCTCGCCACCATTCCTCCTCTGACACCTGAAACTCAAAACCATTGTAGATCCAAAATCCTTGGATCACAAACTCCATAGATCTATTATCCACTCAACTTTTGGATTTCGTCTGAGAGTGTCAAAAATTTTCTCGATGAAGAACACAAAGAACGGGTGAATAACATGAAGAATGGGGGATCAATCGATGGTCGTGTTAGTTCTTCCATAATTGTTGATGTTCAAACCATTAGAATCAATATCAAAACAATTATATAATTTCAAGAATTTAAATTGGGGATGATGAATCCAAAAGAAAATTTCTACCTTGATTCAGATCCGTTCGTCATTGATGAACGCGCCTGCCAACAAACATTGTGATCACTACACTCTGATCTCCTCAGATATGCAGCACCGCTGTGATCCATCAAGAATCCAATATTGATTATCCATCTGAAGGATAGGAGGAGCTCTTGATGGACATGATAGGAAATGATCCAAACCCTTTCTCATTTCCTTAAACACCTATTTATAGGATCCTTCCAATGGTCTTGAAATCCAAACCTCCCGCGCCCTCTCACCTAAGGTTGCACCTAGGGTAAACACCACGCTACAAACTCAACGGTGGTCTCAAATTTCCAATCCAATTAACTATTCAGAATTTATTTGAATTAACGTATGAGATAAAATAATTTTATTTAATAATTTTATTTATGGTTACGTCCTCCATAGCATTTTCTATAGAAGGTCCACACTGGAAAAAGTTATGTCCCACCTAGGGTAAAATACATGCTTCAGACTCAACCATGCCCTCAGATTTCTAATATGATCTTCCCTTTGAGAGATATTCTACTTCCATCATGTGTATAGTATAAAATATACTTAATTTTTTTATAAAATTTATTTTGGACACTTCGGGTATCAAAATCGCACGTCGTCTCAACGCTTACCTATGGAAATACATGTAGAAATATTCTGAAGTATTATAATGTAAAACTAGGTCTCTACAATAGTGATATTATGCCACTTCCAGGTTGGTATGGGTAGTGGTTGTAATACCCCTTTAGGAAGTTATCACTCTGCCTTCACTTGCTGACATACCGAGCACCTTACAATGTAGTCATCAATCTCATTTTTCATATTATCCCACCAATAATGATCAAGATGGTCCCTATAAATTTTAGTGCTTCCAAGATTTATATATAATGTAGATATGTGAGGTTTATCCATAAGTTCTTTCTTTACCTTCGGAATAGATGGGGCACATGAAATTCAAGTACACCTTCTTGATAAATATTGAACCTAGGAAATATCCCATTATTCACATATTTTATATTCTTTTGTAACAAAGGATATTTTATTTGTTATTTCTTGATATTATATAATAATAATGGTTGAGAAATCATTTGGCATAGAATTAATGATTTCCCTTCCCTCATGATTCCAATGCATAACCTTAATAGGTCCTCGATCAAAGAATCTACTTAAATCCTCATCATTTCCAGCACAATAGGGTCTTTCATACACTACTATAAAAATAGTATATATCCACAGTTTCACTGATCGTGCTTCTAGTGGAATGAATATAGGAAAAATTCTATAGCCATGGTTTGTATCAGTGGCAATATCCCTCGCCATATAGATTTATCGCTATAGTTTTTAATCGTGGAACTAGGCCAATACCACAGTTCAAACCATGGTAATAGGTCTACTGCCACAAATTTAAATAGTGGACACATCCTACTATTTCTAGAAAAAAATAGCTCTACATCCATTATTAACAACTGTGGCTATATCCTTAGAATTTTAGAAAAAAAGAGCAGGCCCCTCTCCCCCCTAGTACCCTTTTTCCCCTATACCCCCAAACCCCCCATACCACCTGCACCCCTACACCCCTCTTCCCCTCTATAACCCTCACCCCACACCCCCTTCACCCCTGCACCCCTACAACGCCCTCTACCTCACTACACCCTTTCACCCCCTACACCCCTACGATCCTCTTCACCCCGCACCCCAACACTCCCCTGCACCCCCACTATATCCTCTACCCCTCTATACCCCTACAACCCACTGAACTCCTTTTACCCACTACACCCCTACACCCGTACACCCGTACACCCCTATACCCCTGCATCCTCTTCACCCCTACACCCCTGCACCCCTGCACCCATGCACCCCGACACCACCCTGCACCCCCACCCACATCCCCCATCACCCCTCTTCACCCATTTAAACACCCATTCTAAAACTCATATAGAACTTAAAAAAACAAGAACCAGACCTAATTCACCCTACACCACTTCTAAAACTCATATAAGATCATCAAAAAACAAAAAAAACCTAGATATTACAAAAACACATAATTAGTTGGCACCCAAGTGAACAATGGAGATCGAATAATATTTAAATAGTTAGATCTAAGAAGTTCAAGAATCATAATCAAACATAAAAACAATCATCAAATCAAAATATCATGTTCTATCCAAACATTTCATGTAAAAGTTTGTAGAAAATACCTCCAATTTCATTCTTTCTTCCACATGAAACTTAAATTATTTGAAAACATTCAACTAAGTGCAAATTTCAGCAAAACAATAAATCTATACAAAATAGGTGATATTATTGAAATAAAATGATTATATTAATGTAAAGATGTTATGAATAGTTTTTAAAGGAAATAAATGAACTATAAATCCCAAGTTCATACCATAGGGTTTCCGTCTAGTATAGATAAATGAAATCATGAATTATACAACTCCACTATTTTAACATGATGTTCCAATAACGACATGCACCTAGAAATAATTAAAACATACCATAAAACTAATTATTATGGTTAGATCTATGAAAAATATATAAGTAATTATGATTATAAATAAATTCTACATGTATTCTTATCAAAGGCTTGGTGGTGGTCTAATGTATTGTAATATGAAATTTACATTGATAGTAAATTTATTTTTGTCTTCAAAATATACAGTTTGTGAAAGAATCTGAAATTAAAAGTATTCTACATGATATATAACTAAAATTTAAGAATTATTTGTATTTAAGTTAGTCTAATGTATATACATGATCAATATTTATTAATAAATATGAAAATTAAATTTTCCTTGAAGTAATCAATACATATTGAAAGTTTTATAATCATACACAGAAAGAGTTTTATTAATTTATGCATATATATATATATATGTAATTTTGTATTAATAAATATGAAAATTAAATTTCAACAGGAGTAATTGATGAATTACATTTATGAAGAATATTTAAAGGCATTTGGTTCCTAAAAATAAAGAAATTGATGGGAATAGGGGAGAGCGATAGGAAAGTGGGTTAGAGGGGAAGAAGAAAAATAAATGGAAAAATAATAACGTAGAGAATGACATGTGGATTGGGATCTAGAGATTTTGGTATGAATAATTGGTGTTATATAGAAAATAAATTATTCCACAATCCACCAATTTTATATGTCTCATAAAATAGTAAGAAGGGGGTCATCAAAAATTTCATTTTGAGAAAAATATTCTTAACATTGTTAATCTATATGAAATTTGAAATGGTATCAGGGACATCAAATTCATATATTTGGTAAATTGAGGGTTGATGTCTAGTTATAGTGTTAGTTTCAACTTAAATGAGATGACGAATCATTTTACTAATAGTCATTAAAAAAATTTCATCCATATTTTGAATATAAATGTTGTTAACTAAACCCAAATAAGAACAATTAATGATTCATTTCCTAGATGAAAATCCATGGATCATTTTAAATAATTAATTGAATGGCCTTTAAAGGTACATTTTTTATAGTATTGATAAGTTTTACATGTAAGAAAAAATTAAGAATAAAATGTTAAGGTTTGATTGATTTAATGGAAAACAAGACAAATCCAAAAAAAATCAATTCTTTTCACGATGACTATAAATTTATGGTGACCAGTAAAAAACTAACCCACCACCACAAATCTAAATTTAGTGTCAAGTAATTATTTATCATAATATTCAAAATAAATCATGTTCAAACCCATAAAGAGAATATTTTACTTTAAAATTATATGGAATCATTTTTTATGCTAAGAGACTTTGTTATGTTAAGAGACAAATTAATGTTAAGGAATTTCGCTGAAGAGATCATAAATGTTGAGCTATTAAAGGAAGGGATTCCCCATCATAAAAAATAGAGGTATCCATGATGAATAGATTTTGATATTTAATCTACATATTTTATGGTTATTTTTATTTGGATCCTACAAAATGAAGTGATAAGTAGGTTAAATATATCAATATTTATCATTTACATTTTTGTTAGTGTATTTTCATGTGCTATATGTGTTGGGATATGAAAAATCATTGTAGGTGAACCAAATAAGAAGATGTGGTGTCCAGAATATTACAACATCGATGAATTATTATGTCATGATGTCAATTACAATTTCATACCATGTGTATTTTTTAATGGATAAATGATTTATTAATATGTATACCTATGTTGAAAATGAAATAGAAATTTCATAAATTATTTAATTACTTAATTTGTCTTGATTACATCTTAATGAATTATTTAATTGTGTAAATTTAATGAATATACTTTGTTAGATATTATTTACTTAATTATATTACAAATTATATTTTTTTATGTTATTTTATGCATTCTATGACTATATTTTATACATATTTTTGATGAGTGAATATGGTGATGAAATATGATAAAAAAATTAGAGAATTGATAAATAATAATGACTTTATTGGGTATAATTTGGGTTGAGATTTAGGAATTTTCTTTTGATATTTTATTTACATGGTTAGGCTCTCATTTATTAAACATTTTAAAAAATTAGATAATTTTAAAGGGTTGAATGAGGATCTAGATTTGAAAACTATAGATAGTAACAAATAGTTACAATAAGGTAAATTGAACAAATATGATTGAAATGTGTATGGAAGTTGTTCAAACACTTATGATTATACACTCTTGGACTCCTTTATCCCTTAAAAGTAAAATCACCTTTTTTGAAGTGATTTCACCATGATATAAAGAAATCACCTCTTAAATTCCTATGAAAATTAATAAAAATTAGAGGAAGAAATAAGAAGAAAGTTGACAGAAACCTATTTCCATTTTGAATCCAAATACTCTCAAAAAATTCATATAGAGGGAGAAGAATAAAGGATGAGGGAGAAAGAAGGGAAGCTCCCTAATTCACTAAAATTTTATCAAAGGATTCGGTGATTCAAATAGAATATTAAAAATCCCTCATGAATGTAGGTAGGTAGTTGTCTATGGGTTTGTCTCATGAAGATCCAAGCCAGAACAATCATTAATCTAATAATTATTTCTATTTTTTTGGTATTTTAAATAAATTGAATCCAAAAAATAGTGGGATTGATGAGTGTGATGAAATTAAGAAAGTAATAACATGAAAATGTAGACAAAATAATATTAGTAAGAAAGTGATGCTCTTAATATTAGTACTAACGAGTTCCTTCACAACCCCATCTACTAGTTTAATTATCACTTAATGCTCATACCCCAACATATGTATGAAAATACCTCTCTATAATCTTGATGTGTGAATTTCTAGTTTAACTAAGAATATTTCAGTTTAGTAGTTATACACCCCCTTATATGAAATAAATAGAATACCCATCAATCGAGAGAGCACTCCACTCACTCCCCTAGAAATATCATGCTCACTATTCACCATATAATTCCCTGATCCCACCATATACCAATGAAATAAATAAATGGAAATTTATTCTACTGAGGGGAATGAAATAGATGTGAAATAAGGATGAGAAGAATTGTCACCAACTTATTATCCATGTAAATTTATAATTCCCTATAGTTTAAACTCAAAATTGAAACCTGAATGTGTAAGGAGTTAAATGAATATCAAAGAACCTCTCTTTGAGAAAATATTGGGTTAACACTCTATGATCATGGAGGTGAAGGTCACAATTAAAAAATAGAAAATATATTAGAAGGAAACATAAATATAAGAATACAATGAATGCTATTAATATATTATAGAAATTGGTATATAAAAAATCTTAACTACATCAAATCCATATCCAAATACCATGGTCCCTATTTCCTTAAAAAGGAATTGGGAAATTTATAAAAATTAATCAGTGGATCTTCTTCTTTAAACCCATGAATTTAAATGCCTATGGTACTCCAAGATTTATCCCTAGATACTATTCAATTTGAATTAGCCAAGGGGTGTAATTTCTCTATGTATGAACACACAAAAATCTTCCTTGCTGTGTGAAATTCATTCACCATCGTCTATGATCTCTTACATCCCTTGTTCATTGGATGGATGTTATGTGGAATTTTGTTGGTTATTTATCAATTTGGGTAAACTAGAGTAATTTTGATTCTTGGTTGAGCACTAATGTTTTTATATTAATCTAGTTTAATCTCATGCGGGCATCGTACCATTTGAATTTTATATCACGAGGAAGATGAAGATTAGTTACATAGGGTTACTTTTCATGCAACATCCATTGGTTTTAATCTTACATGGGAACACTCATATATGAGAAGATGATTGTCCTAGTTTATGTCACATAGCATAAGATCTAATCTGACAAGATCTCCTAGTTAGTTTAATACGATGTGAGCATCAAGAAAAAAGTTTATTATTACATGATCTTTCTCCCTCTAATTTAATTCTATAAATCTAATATTATTGAAATACATTGCATATATTGCTATAAATATGTTATGAATAGTTTTTTAAGTAAATGAATGAAATATAAAGACCAGGTTCATACCATAGGGGTTCCATCTAGTCTAGAAAACCGAGATCATGAATTCTCCAAATCCATTATTGTAACATGATGTTCCAATAATGAAATAAAATTGGTAATGATTAAAAGATACCATAAAACTAATTTTTATGTGTAACGTCTTAGTTCCAGAAGCCGCCCAGAGGTGCCCCATACCCGGTTGATCACATGGCCTCAAGCACATTTCCCCTAATGCCAGAGGCTACCGACTAGCAGTGAGGGCCTTGGGTGTGACAGTGGGGAATCTATGCCCTCATTGGAAATGTAACACAATAGAAGTAAAATAAATAGGAATAATAGAAGTAGTAAAACATGCAATAGGTAAACAAAATAAGTAATAAACAACTGAAACACACACACACATATGATGCATGATACATATGTCTAGGAAAGCATCCAAACAAGTCACAATGCTGGAATACAATACGAAACCAAAGTACAATAGAAAACAGATAAAATGCTCCATAACATCGCAAGCCTCAACTTTATCCCATGCTCCCCAGCTCCGTAGCAATCAAGTATTTGAATTAGAAGAGTTCTTTCTCTTATCTATACCTACAACAATATACCATGTTTGGTCCCAAAAGAATGACCCAAATAGGGTGTGAGACTAAATCCTAGTAGGCAACCACCCAAAGATCTGTTCCTAACAGTCAGTGAATATATGTGGTAGGCTATAATCAAAATGAAGCAGTAAACAAGGAAGTACTCAAAAGTAAACAATCCTACAATTTCAAATGAATTCAATTACCTGATATCAAGTAATTAGATAATAATAAGCATAGAACCCTCTGGTAAGTACTCACAACCTAACCCCTCTGGCCCAACCAAAACAAACACAAGAAACCCTCTGGGAAGTACACACAGTCTAACCCCTCTGGTTCAGCTTTTTCACAGACTCTCTGAGGAAGCACTCACCATCAATTATCCCAATAGTCTCGTATCGATAACTAAAAGGCGCTCTGGGGAAGCACTAAATATCAAATTCCCCCTGTGGCCTGCATCAAGGAACTACAAACACTCTGAGGAATCACTTACATCCATCCCCCCTATGGTCACGCATTGTAACAGTAAACTGACACTCTGGAGAATCCCTCAACGTCCATTCTCCCTATGGTCTACTACACCAGGTTCTCATGACCCTGTGTAAGTCAATCGAGCACAATGATATATAACGACCAAATTATACCTCCAGAACTACTTTTCTAAATAGTTTACAACATAACAACATGTCAGATAAATAATATCACTCCATCCTATCAACACTAGGAATGGAAATCAAGTAGCCTAATAGAATAAGAAAGAACAAACGGTCATAAAAAAATACAAGCATGGGAAAGAAATCCATAGCATAACAATTAACTCTATTCACATCAAATTAACCTCTACTCAAGCATTTAAATCATAGTAGGCAATAACATGGTGAAAACCATAAACACGCAATATCCCGATCAAGGGTATTGGGCACTTTTGCACATATGACTCAAAGAATATCTACATAAAGGCACAAACCACCTACCTTGACTTTTTATGATCGATATACTCCAGCGTCGGACCTTTGATCGACCTAGAATGTGGTAGATCTACAAAACATCTAAAAATTTCAACCGAGGATAACTCACAAGAGAATAGAAATCAAGAAATAAGGTTCAAGAAGAAGAGATAACTCACCGATGCGATTCCAACACAACCGAAGAAGTTCAATTCGGAGAAGGGATGCTCGATCGGGGGCTCAGGGAAGGATCAACACCGTACATATTCTCTCCGTCGAAGAAGGCAAAGAATAAGACACTTTTTCCAATCAGACGCGACCCCAGTCTGTTTAATGAAAAAAATAAAGTACACGGTGTGTACTTTATAAGTACACGACGTGTACTTTCCATTACCATCCCCCACATAAGGTGGTCTCCAAGTCACCACACACGGCTATGTGCTCATCCATTACACGACCATCACACGACTATGTGTGACAAAAGAGTACATGGCATGTACATATAAGTACACGACATGTACTTCAAAAATTTCTAGAAACTCCTCTGTTTCTAAAAACACTAGAGAAGAGAAAACATACCTGAAAAGAAGATACGGGTTCTTAAAAACTTCCCCCCTTAAATAAATTTATCCTCTAATTTCCCTAGAAAGGTGGTGTAGAAGAAGAATACTCAAAAAGGTCCGGCCACTGTGATTGTACATTGGCCTCCCTCTCCCAAGTCCCATCCTGTACTCGCCCATGCTGCCATAGCACTTGTACCAGAGGAACAGACTTGACACAAAGAACTTTTGTACTTCAATCAACAATCCAGATAAGATGCTCCTCAAACAAGGCATCCACCTATAACTTGACCTCCTCAGGTTGAAAAAAATGATACAGGTCTGAGAAGTAACGTCAAAGCTGAGAAACTTGGAATACATCGCGCATATCCCAATACCTCTAAGGTAACTACAACCGATAGGCAACCGACCCAACTCTCTCCAGCACCTAAAATGTCCTGACGTACCTCGATGAAAGATTACCCTATCTCATAATCCTCTTGTGTCCCAACCTCAGTGTGACACACAGGAAAACCTGATCACTGACCTCGAACTCTAGAGGTCATCTCCGTCAATCAGCATAAGACTTCTGTCGAGACTGTGCAGTAGCCGTCCTCTTTGGAATCAACTCTATCTGTTCTGTGGTCTCCTGGACAAGATGAGGTCCCAACATAGCTTCCACTCCTGCCTCCATCTAGCATAAGGGTGATCAGAATGGTCTACCATACAACGCCTCATAATGTTCCATCTGAATAGTTACTTGAAAACTATTATTGTATGTAAACTCTCCAAGAGTTATGTGCTTCTCCCAAAAACATCCAAAATCTAGGATGCATGCTCAAATCATGTCCTCAAGCACCTGAATCATACGCCCGGACTGACCATCTTTCTGGGGTTGGTATGCCGTACTCAGAAGTACCTATGTACCCAAAGCCTTCTATAATCCCTGCTAGACCTAAAAAGTAAAACAAGCATCTCTTTCAGAAAAAATGGAGTGTAGAACTACATGTAAGCATACAATCTCTTGGATGTAAAACCTTCCCAGCTCATTAACAATGAAGGTCTCCTTGATCGACAAGAAGTGAGAAACCTTCATGAGTCTGTCAATGACAACCCAAACCGCATCATTCCCTTGAGGCGACCTCAGTAAACTCAACATGAAGTCCATCGTGACATCACTCCATTTCAACTCGGGAATGGGTAACTGCTGAAAAAGACCTACTAGTCGCTGATGCTTCGCCTTCACCTACTAACAGGTGGAACATCTCATGACAAACCCAATAATATCTCTCTTCATACTTGGCCACCAATACTGAAGGTGTAGATCATGATACATCTTCATGAAACCAGGATAAACTGCCCAAACTGAGGAATGAAAGTCTCGCATCAGCTCCTCATGTATGTTTGCTGGCACCCACATGAATCCATGAAAATGCAAGATCTTATCCTCGCCTACTATCCATCCCGAAATAGGGTCCTCTCCTGAAGCACTCTCCTGTAGGACTAGGCCTTCATAATCTAATAGCTTTCTCGTTCGCACTCGATCAAGTAGAGTAGAGGTAACAACCATAAAAGAAAGAAACGTCTTCCCATGAATATCATGAACCTCTAAATGCATCTCAGAGAACATAGCCATAAACTACCACTCAATGCTGGCTTCCTAAACTACCTATATCTGAGTCCTCTTGCTCAACGCATCAGCCACAGCGTTGCCCTTCCCAGGAATGCAGGCAAGCTCAAAGTAAAAGGAATGAAGGTACTTAAACCACCTTTTCTGTCTCAAATTTAGGTTAGGCTAAGTGAAGATATACTTGATATTTTTGTGGTTGGTGAAAACCACAAAATAATCTCTGTGAAGATAATGTCTCCAATAGCGTAAAGCATGAACAACTGCAGCCAGCTCGAGATCATGTGTTGGGTAGTTCCTCTCATGTGGCCTCAACTGCCGAGACCCGTACGCAACAATCCCTTTCTATTTAATAAGAACTGGTCCCAGCCCGATACCTATTGCATCTCAGTAAACAGTATATCTCTTTCCTGGATCTGGAAATACTAGTATCGGTGTTGAAGTCAACCTCCCTTTCAGCTCCTAAAAGGATGACTCACAAGAATCTGACCACAAGAACCTTGCAACCTTCTTAGTCAGGCCCTTCAGTAGTGCTGCTAAGCGTGAAAGTCCTGTATGAAACATCTATAATAACCAGCCATCCCTATAAAACTCCATACCTCAAAGACATTCTCTGGATACTCCTAGGAAAATAATGCTCTCACTTTCTATGGGTCTACTAATACTCCTGTATTTGAGATAACATAACCTAAGAAGTGAATCTGGTCCATCCAAAATTAGAATTTAGAGAGATTAACATATAACTGATGCTCTATCTGTGTACTCAAAATGATCTCAAGATGTGTGGCATGGTAATGTCGAGTGTGAGATTACAACACGATATCATACATGAAGACTACCAAAAAAGAATCTAAGTATGGATGGAACACTCGGTTCATCAGTGCCATGAAAACTACAGGTGCGTTTGTGAGACCTAACAACATAACCACATACTCATATAGACCATACCGGCTCCGAAAGGCTGTAATAGGTACATCTGATGGTATAACGTGCAATTGATGGTAACCGGATCTCAAGTCAATATTTGAGAACACCCAGGATCCTTGAAGTTGATCAAAGAGACCATCAATCCTCGGTAAGGGATATCGGTGCTTGACCGTCAACTGGTTCAACTTCTGATACTCCACACAAAGTCTGAGGGTACCGTCCTCCTTCTTCGCAAATAGGACAAGCGAACCCAAAGGATAAGTACTGGGTTGGATGAAACCCTTTGCCTGTAAATCCTCCAACTACCTCTTGAGCTTCTGTAAATCTTGTGTATCCATCCTATAAGGAGGAATGGACACTGGTGCCGCTCCTGGCACAAGCTCAATAGAAAATTCCACCTCTAGCTCTGGAGGCAAACCTGAAAAACCCTCTGGAAAGACATCCCTGAAACGATCCACCACCAGAGGAAAGTCCATCTGTGAAGTCCCCTGGTCATCCAGATAAAGACTAACAATATGGACTATAACTCCTCCCAACCCATGATGCTCGGGTCCTACTCTGCTCGCTTGGACATCCCATTCGCCCTTGTGAAGAAACGATCCTACTTATGGTGATTTGAAACTCACCCTATAATGATAGCAATCGACAAATACCTGGAAGAGAACTAACCAATCCATTCTGAGAATGAAATCATAGAATGTCATCTCTAGGGAATAAAGGTCCCATAAAAAGTGACACCCACCAACCTCTGGAGGGAACTCCTTGCACTGTCGTACACTAGCTGTTCTTGTCCCCAACGGAGTGTCTAGCATCAAGATATTAGCAGAAGAAAAGATACAGAGTACAAGACTCTCCACAACAACAATATATATAAAACCATGGGAAGCCCCTGTATTGAAAAGAGAAGAAGCTAAAATTGAGGCAACTAGAATCATACCTTGAACTGTAGAGGGTCCAGGATCTTGCTCCTGCTGGGTCTACTTCACTACAAATGTCTGGCCTGCACCATGACCCTGGGACCCTGCTTGAACTCCCTGAGTTGATCCACCCTATTGTTGCTGAAATACTGGTGACTGGCTTCCATGGCCATGACCTCCACCTCCGCCTGAACGACCAGAAGAACTCTAGTTCCCTGACTGATGAGAAACTGGTGGTTCTACAATTGAATGTGGAGTCATAGAAGAACCCCTGTCACCAGCTGTTGTTGATAAGAACTGAAATAAGTGCTGAAGATGGCCCATCTTTCTATAAGATCAGCACTCCACTAGGTCTCTCGGGCATTGCGGCCTCATATTACCACTCTTTATACACTGGTAGCACACTACCTGGCTACCAGAATAAGTGTCCCGCCTTCTCATATATCCATGTGTAGACTCCCTACGACACTTCCTGCTATTAGTAGGAGGGACACCAACTCCAGATGTCGAGCCTCCCTAGCTCACAACTCCAGAATCCCTCATATTGCGCTCTGTGATTAGAACCTGGTTGAAAATAGAAGTGATGGAAGTCAACCTGAAGATGTTCACCTAAGATCGGATGTCATGCCTGAGACTATCCTCAAACTTCCTTTCTAGAAATAAATCATCACCTCCTAGAATAGGTGTGAAGCACTGCAGCTCTATGAAGAGAGAATAATACTTGATAACTGAAAGAGTACCCTGTTCTAGACTCATAAAATCTCAGTCTCGATCGTCCCACAAGGTCTATGGGTAGAATTAGTCATAGAAGGCATGCTGGAACTCATCCCACACCATAACCTAATGGAATCCCGCCTGTGAGATCACATCCCACTATATCTTGAATGAATCCCGAAGCATGTGCGTATCAAGCTTCACCATTCTATCTAGAGGCATCTACAGATTCTTGAAGATAAATAGCATGGATTCTAACCATAACTCTCTAGCCTGAGGTCCTCCTTCCCCTATGAAGGTAGGAGGATGCTGCTAAAAGAAAACCCGCGTTAACTCTACCATAGAAGGGGCATGATGTGGTACTCCTCGGAAGGTCTGCATGAACCTCATGAATCCCTCTCAGAATAGTGCATTGGCACCTGTATCCAGGATAATGGATGGTGCCAAGACTGGCACAACTAGAGGATCTGCTGGTAGTCCCTGATTAGCCATATTCGGTGTCTGATCACTACCCTCTAACTGGCGGACAACTGAAGGACGTCTCAGTGGCATGACTCTACAAAGGTCAAGCACACACCTTAGATCAAGATTAACAAGGGATGAAACTTAGTAGTGTGATAAGGGAACAAGAGAAAGAAGGTATTAAAGTTTTTAAAAACATGGATACACGGCGTGTATAATGACTACACGATGTGTTCCATTAAGCCTTCACATGGGCGTGTACTTCTTCCAACCCAGGTTGTGTAACACACCATACACACGATGTGTTGTCTTAACACACGACGTGTACTTGAATCCTCTTCCCCTGCCCGAGTTCTTATATATGGATAAGCCACATGGTTCTCTTAGAACTAGACTATACGACGTGTTAGTTCTAGAAATGACGTGTACTAGATGAACTTCACCGAACCGTGTTGTTAGTTACACGACCAGTTACACAGCTGACTCTACACATCGTGTTTGTTCCAAACACGATGTGTACTAGAAATATTTCACCGACCCGTGTTGTTAGTTACACAACAAGTTAAATGGGTCAAACTACATGGAGTGTTCAATCTTGACATGACATGTATAACACATGTTTTATCCATCTGTATCATTAGTCACACGGGTGGACACATGGTCTACACAACACAGCATGTACATCCGGTAAACGGCATGTCCCACCAAGATTTACCAACCCTGTGTCTCTGCCCACACAACCAGTGACATGGTCAGAGACTACACGACATGTATATATAGAACACGGTGTGTACTTAAGAAAAATATTTCCTTCCTGAACATAAGGACACATGGAGTGTATTCATCATTATGTGCCTTATATTCTGGGTTCTTCTAGACAGTAAACCTCAGAAACTACTCTAGAACCCAAAAAACACTAAAATGAACATTAAGGTTCCAAATTCCGATCTGTGAGGGCCCATAATCCCCATGAATAAAAGCTTGGAATCTTATACATGTAATTTTCAAGCATAATAGTGTAATGATCCACCAAATTTCGATCTATGAGGGCCCATAACACCTCAAGAACCAAAGTTTGGTGTTCATTCAAACAAAAACTTACACAATTCAATACCCTATCAAAATCAGGTATTCTATAAAGGAATCTATCAAAATAGCATGCATATCTAGAACAACATCTATCACAACAACATGCAATTACTAATGAACCCTAAATGGCATGGCAAGAATGCATGACATGTGATTTTTAATAAGTGCCTATATGATGCATGAGAAGGAATACCCTCATCTCGTCGGGATGCAACATAAATAGAACCTCAATAATATCAACAATAACAGAACAAAACATGTGAATCACCCATTGGGGAATTCAAATCAAATATAAAAGTTTCAAAATTAGAAAAATTGCAATAACGAGGTAAATTGGATTTTTCCTGTACACGAGTTAGCTACTCCTGAGCATAGCTTATTACCAAGTACTTATTTTATTCCTATCCCTAGATATAAGCTTCAAACAGAAAGTCAAGAAGAAGATAACACCTCTGATACCACTTTGTAACGTCTCGGTTCTGGAATCCGCCCAGAGGTGCCCCGTACCTGGTTGGTCACATGGCCTCAAGCGCATTTCCCCAAACACTATAGGCTACCGACTAGTAGGGGGGCCTTGGGTGTGATAGTGGGGAAACTATTACCTCATTGGAATATTAACACAGTGGAAGTAAAATAGATAGCAATAGCAGAAGTAGTAAAACATGCAATAGGTAAACAATGGAAGTAATAAACAACTAAAGCACACACACACACATATATGATGCCTAATACACATGTCTAGGAAATCATCCAAACAAGTCACAATGATGGAATACAATACTAAACCAAAGTACAATAGAAAACAGATAAAATGCTCTATAGTATCGCAAGCCTCAGCTTGGTCCCATGATCCCTAGCTCCACAACAATCAAGTACCTGAAGTAGAAGGGCGCTTGCCCTTATCTATACCTACAACAATATAATCTGTTTGGGCCCAAAGCATGACCCAAATAGGGTGTGAGACTAAATCTCAATAAGAAACCACCCAAATATCTATGCCTAACAGTCAGTGAATATATATGGCAGGCTATAATCAAAATTAAGCAGTAAACAAGGAAGTAATCAAAAGTAAACAATTCTATAGTTTCAAATGAATTCAATTACCAGATATCAAGAAATAAGCTAATCATAAGTAGGTAATCCTCTGGGAAGTACTCATAGCCTAATCCCTATAGTCCAACCAAAATAAACACAAGAAACCCCCTGGTAAGTACACACAGTCTAACCCCTCTGGTTCAGCTTTTTCACAAACTCTCTGAGGAAGCACTCACCCTCAATTAACCCTATAGTCTCTTATCGGTAACTAAAAGATGCTATGGGGAAGCACTCAATGTCCAATTCCCCCAATGGCCCGCATTGAGGAACTACAGACACTCTGAGTAAGAACTTACGTCCATTCACCCTATGGTCTCACATCTTAATAGTAAACATACACTCTAGAGAAGCCCTCAACATCCATTCTCCCTATGGTCTTCTACACCAGGTTCTCACGGTCCTGTGTAAGTCAATCGAGCACAACAATATATAATGGCCAATGTATACATCAAGAACTACTTGGATAAATATTATACAACATAAAAGCTTGTAAGATAAATAATTTCACTCCATCCTATCAACACTAGGGTGTAGCGAGTATTGTGAATTTAGAAGTTAGAGAAAAACCGGTAGTCATCAGGTGTTTCATCTAGATACATTCCATGTAATTGAAAGAAAAATATCATTCCATATTCAAAGGTTTTAATTTCCATACCATGATTTTTAGGACTTAAATAGGTGTAATGAATTGGATATTAAGGGAACTAGTTTATAAGGCCCCAGCCTTAAACATTACTTAATCTTGAGTTATTTTAAGAATATACATTGAGGAACTTTTCAGTTTTAGAGTTTTAGAGAATTAGATCTTAAATCATGCATTATATTCCACATTTAAATAAGGTGGTTACATCAAAGACAATATTCATTTTTTCCACCAAAGGAAACATATTTAAAATAAAACATGGTTTCTTTCTTGACACTTCCTCGACACTATCATCACATCATGTACATTTCCCTTGGCCTGTGAAAAAAAATTCAAAAACATGGGATGATCATAAAAAGCTCAGTCAGGAATACACAAAGAAGGAAACTATTAGTTTTTCAAAACAACAAGTAAACCATGAATACTTTAACATAAGTAACAAATTTAACCTTTGTGAAGTAGTAAATACTCTTCACTGAATAAAAGATCACTACTTACCCTTTTGTAACCAAAAGATCACGCATATAAATAACACATAACATATAAAGGTAACTTGGAACATAAACATACTTAAATGGAATAACCATACGGTCAACTTCCACACATGTCACTAAATGGAATAGCCATAAGGCCGACTTCCATACCCAATTCATTGGAGGTTATAACATAACCACCCGTACTGGTATTCACGGCACCACCCGTCATTTGGTTTATCATGTAACCACCCATCAAATGTCCAAGTACCATTATAAAATCATAAGACATAAAACAAATATAAAGGAAAGAAAACATTTCCACATTTCAATCACAATATATCACTTAAATATATTGATATAAAAAATAAATCATCAAAACAATTTTCAATACAAAAATACATAATAGATTATATGGTAATTATTTTCTTTTAAAAACATTATGACTTGTTGAGGAAGCCAAAGATCAAATAATACTCGTGGCGGCGGAAAGGTTGTTGTCACCACGTACGTTAAAAGAAACATTCCTTTTTTTCGTTTAGTAAAATGATTCGTAGAAAAAGATTCCCTTTGAATGAAATGAAAAGTAAAAGGTGTTTATACATCATATAAAATAAAATCTTTTATTAAAACAAAATATGCCTCAATTAAAGGATATTGAGACGAAGTCCCTTACCCCGTGTCCGACTTGACTCGATCATTCTTTAATCTCCTGAATAATAAAATAAAGTTAATTTATACTTGATTAAGAACATTTTTAAAGTTTATTATTCCTTTTATATCACTTATAACCATGTTATAAACATTATGTAATCATTTAAGTTAATAATGTTCGTTTTGTCGATATTTGGTACTTGAGTCAAAAATGGACTTCTTATAATTACATGTTTTTCATGTGGTCAAAGGTTAATTATATCCAGAATTATATTAATGATTTGGATATCTTATATATCATATATATCCATCATATACATGTATTTATAATAGTACATAACATTTAGAGGTAAGAAATGAAATGCACCGTTCATGGAGATGGTAAGCTGTATGTACGCATGAATGCTACTTCCATTTCTATTTCACATTTAATGGAATTAAAACATAATGATACATAGTAATACTATAATTCCAGTATTGTATCATATATAATATCATTAAACCTATCTTTTATACGTACCACATATGGTATTAACGAGTCATATCACTTTGAGGGGGCGGTAGTCCACACTTCCTCTAATGAGATTATCGTGTTTACCCATAATGGAAACCATAAAGGTATGATATAAAAGAAAAATACAGAAGAATAAAGTAAACATAAATATAATATATATCATATATAAAAATAGTGTCATCTTAATGGACACCATGAAAGGGGTTAAAAGAAGATTGAACAATCATCGTTTCATGAGACAGTAATTCGCCACCCACAGAAACATTATGTTCTTTAACCATTAGAAGGAGGTGTGTGTGTAAGTGTAAATAAAATACTTATCATAAAAACATCCTAGTATATTTAGGATACTGGTTTTGTTATGGAATCAAATAATAATAATGTTAGGGGGAGTGAAGAAGGAAAAATAAAAGAAAGAAACTCGAGAGAAGACATTACCTCTAAATCAGGTAACTCTTTTTGATTTGAGCCAAAGGCTTCCTTGGGAAGACTTCTGCCCAAAGTGAGGCTTCTAGGAGTAATAGAGGGATGTGGAGAGATAATATGAGTATATTTGGGACGATCCAAGGGCTTTAGAGGTGTGGGTAAGGGGGTATAGGTGGGGGCCTTTTATAAGAGGGAGGAGGGGCACTCTTGGAAGGTTATGAAATGTTACTTTATTATAAAATGATTTTTGGATTTTAAAGGTCCCACAATGATATATTTCGAGGATAAGGTGATAAGGGTTATAAATCCACCCATTCAATAGGTTTTATATAAGTGTAGGTCTTATATTTTACCTTATATTTTCATTTTATTTAAATAGTTCATTAATGAGGTAATCACTACATCATCATGGTGTCATAAATAAATTTATTTATTTAATGTATAAAAATTTAAAAAAAAATACCATGATCTAGGAAATATTTTTATATTTAAAATTAATATTTATGGTCTAAGAGATCATTTATGTACACAAAATTAAAATTGTTTTACTTAGGTGATACATACTTTGGTTATATTTCCCTTTCTTTAAAAATAATATGATAAAAGGTCACTATCACACTAAAGTGATTCCATGGGGTCCCTAAGTTGGCACAAGGAATCCCATGGTCTGCCATGAGACAAATAAAAGGATTTGGACACATTTTGGGGTCATTTTATATTATTATGATATTATTTTATTACCCTTAACCATCCGATTACTAATTAATCATGACAATTAAAGATAATTGCCGTCGTTACTATTCATAATGTCAAAAAACAAAAGAGTCTTAATTACATAATTTGGAACTTCTGATTCCAATTATGTAATCCATTTTAACAAATTACAAACACATGAATTTCAGTAATTAAATTAAAAATAATTCCCGTTGTCAAAACAAATAGCGTGTTTTTAAGAAACAATATCTATCAAAAGATTGATAATTATTTATGTCCAATTTCAAAGTGAAATTAATTATAATGACCACCATTGGATTAAATGGTAAAAATATATTCTAATTAAACTTTAAAACCAATTAAAAATATAATCTAACCATATAATTAAATTAGGTGAAAAAGCAATTTTGAAGTAAAATGCAGTATTTTCCACTATTCATTAAAAAAATGAACTTTGTTAGAAAAATTCCAAAAAATTATCCAAGGTAAATTTCAATGTCCCAATTATAAAGAATAAGTTTATTTTGAAAAATAGAGCTTATAAAATTGTCAAAATTTAGATTAAAAATTGTTTTCCATCAAAATGCGGTAAAACAATATTTTAAAAAATATTAGAGTATTCTATGCCTAAGATTGGATTTATTCTCATTTTAAGCCTCTAAAACACTATATAATTCATAAATAGACATAGATATTAAAATCTATTATTATTTACTTACTTGGGATGTTACGTCCTTCCCCCCTTTAGGAAATTGCGTCCCCGCAATTTATTTACTTATCGAATAAGTGGGGTTTTTTATCCCTCATTGCATTTTCAGATTCCCTTGTTGCTTCTTCAACTATATAGTTTTTCCATAGAACCTTTACTTGATAAATCACCTTATTTTTCAACAATTTATCCCTATGGTCAATAATCTAGACCGGTTTTCCTCATAATATAGATTCTCTTCCAGCTGAACTACCTCTGGACTCAAAACATGAGATGGATTTGGTATGTACTTCCTTAACATTGAAACATGAAAAACATTATGTACCTGGAAAAAACTTGGAGTTAATGACACTCTATATGTAACTGATCCAACTTTCTCTAGGATTTTATAAGGTCCAATGAACCTTGGACTCAGCTTTCCTTTCTTGCCAAAACACACCACACTTTTCCATGGAGAAACTTTGAGGAAGACATGATCACCTACCTCAAAAGAGAGATCCTTACTCCTATTGTCTGCATAACTTTTCTTCCTTTTTCTGAGCTATTCTCATGTGTTTCTGTATCAGCTGAACTTTTTCTGCCATCTCTTCTACCAATCTGGCCCTATAAACTCCCTTTCACCCACTTTATCCCAAAAAGCTGGAGTTCGATACTGCTTCCCATATAATTCCTCAAATGGAGCCATCTGTATAATAGAATGAAAATTGTTGTTATAAGAAAATTCAACCAAAAAAAGATGTTGGTCCTAACTTCCCTGGTAATCCATCATGAAAGCACGTAACATATCCTCCAAGGTCTGAATTGTTCGTTCTTACTGCCCATCTGACTGAGGATGAAAATATGTACTAAAATTTAATTCAGTACCCAACGACTTCTGAAGGCCTTTCAAAAAGTTAAAAGTGAAACTGGGATCACGATCAGATACAATGGAAAGGGGAACTCCATGTAATATGACTATCTCTTTAAGATACAACTGAGAAAGTTGATCTAGAGATAATGTATCTCGAATAGGAAGGAAATGAGTAGATTTAGTCAATTGATCAACAATAACCCAGATTGCATTATTACCTCGAGATGTATTTGGTAATCCCACAATGAAGTCCATGGATATATTTTCCCATTTCCACTATGACACCAGTAATGACTGAAGCATCCCTTTCGGTAACTTCCGCTCTGCTTTAACCTGTTGACAAGTCAAACACTTCACAGTAAAATCAGCAATATCTCTTTTCATTCCATCCCACCAGTAATACTCCCACAGATCTCTGTACATCTTAGTACTGCCAGGATGAACTGAAAACGGGGAACTATGAGTGTCACATAACAACTCATTCTTTAACTATGAATCACAAGGCACACATAATCTCTTCCCAAACCTCAAAACAAAATCATAATCAATGTTAAATTCAGACAACTTACCCTTATGAACTAGCTCTACCTTTTTCTGCAACTCACTCCCTTTCTTCTGCGCTTGCTTAATTCTGTCTGCTAGAGATGATCTCACTGACACCTGAAACAAAACAGAAGAACTTTCTGCACCAACAACTTCTATGCCAAAGTTCATCAAATCAAAAACCAAAGGATCTCATCCCAAATATAGCATGATTAATGAAGCATTACTTTTTCAACTCAAATCATCATTCACTTTATTTTCTTTTCTCAGATGGTAATGAATTGTACAATTGTAATCCTTGATTAATTCCAACCATCTCCTCTGTCTCATATTCAATTCTTTATGAGTGAATATATACTTTCAACTTTTGTGATTAGTATATATTTCACACTTTACTCCATACAAATGATGCCTCCAAATTTTTAAAACAAAAACAACAACAGCTAATTCCAAATCATGTGTAGGGTAATTTAACTCATGAGTTTTCAACTGATGTGAAGCATAAGCAATTACCCGATCATTCTTCATAAGGACACAACCAAGTACTTTCAACAAAGAATCACTGTAGATAACAAACTCACCATTTCTGGAAGTTAGTGCCAATAATGGAGCATTCACCAATATTCTTTTCAATTCCTGAAAACAATCATCACATTCTTTTGTCCAGATAATATTAACACCCTTCCGAGTTATCTTAGTCAATGGGCTGGACAACCGTGCAAATTTTTTAACAAACCTTTGGTAATATCCTTCCAAACAAAGAAAACTACGGATCTCGGTTATATTTGTGGATCTTGGCCATTCTTCAACAACCTTTGTTTTGAAGGATCAAGAGTTATACCATATTTAGAAACAATGTGACCAAGGAAAGAAATTTGTTTCAACCAAAACTCACACTTTCTGAATTTACCGTACAATTTATTTTCTTTTAAGGTTTGAAAAATAACCCTTTAATGACTTTCATGCTCCTCTTTACTTTTTGAAAACACCAAAATATCATCAATAAAAACAACCACAAACTTATCTAAGAACTCATGGAAAATTCTATTCATAAGGTCCATGAATATAGCAGGTGCATTGGTTAACCCAAAAGGCATAACTACAAATTCATAATGGCCATATCTAGTACGAAACGCAGTCTTCAGAATGTCTGCTTCTTTTACTTTCAACTGATGGTACCCCGACCTCAATTCAATCTTCGAAAAATACTGAGCTCCCTGGAGCTGATCAAATAAATCATCGATATGAGGAAAAGGATATTTGTTCTTAACAATGATGTTATTCAATGCTCTATAATCAATGTAAAGTCTCATTGAACCATCTTTCTTTTTAACAAAAAAGACAGGAGCACCCCATGGTGATGTGATATGTCGAGTGAAACCTTTATCTAATAACTCCTGCAATTGCTTTTTTAACTCTAAAAGTTCCACTTGAGCCATTCGATAAGGGGGTTTTGAAATTGGCTTAGCATCAAAAACTAAGTCAACAGTAAATTCAACTTCCCGATTTGGTATTATTCCAGGAAACTCATCTGAAAAAACATCAGGATACTCATTTACCACTAGCACATCATTAATCTGAATGGTTCCTTTGTTTTCAACAGTATGTTCAAGATAACATTCATTTCCATATTTTACAAGTTTCTCAGCCTCTTGACATGTTATCAAAATTAAGGGTTCATTATTGTACACAAACTGAAAATCTTTCTGAAAAGAAACCTCTTTAGATCTACAGTCAATCTTAGCATGATAAATAGAAAGCCAATCCATGCCCAAAATAACATCAAACTCTACTAGAGGAAAAACGATAAGGTTTGCTGGTATATTCTTTCCACACACAAGGATATGAAGGTTCTTATAATTTCTTTTTGTATCAATGTTTCCTCCTGGTGCTTTTACCATAAGTTCAGGATTCATATCTTGAGATGAAATTCCTAATTTACTAGAAAACTTCTCAGAAATGAAAGACTGTGTAGACCTTGAATCAAACAACACATTGGCATAATCTGAACAAAGAAATAGTGTACCTAATACTACTTCATTCGATGACCCAACATCTAATGAAGTAGTTGCAAAGGATTTCACCACCCTTTCTGATTGTAGTTTGTCTTCTTTCCCTCAGTTAAGTTCTTCGTCAGACACTCATTTTCATAATGACCCATTTAATTACACTTAAAACATCTTACCGCTGGCTTTTCATTGCCTGCTTGACCATCTTCCTTACAGTTACGAGAAATATGACCAGACTTACCACACTGAAATTACTTTCCAGACTTGTATAAACATTATCCAGGATTCATTTTACCACACTTCTCACAGGATCGATATTTGGTTTTCTTACCAATGGGATTATTTGATGAATTATTTCCCTGTGCCTGCCAACTGGACCTCTTATTCTGTTGTTTTTCAAAGAACACCTGATCATCGGAAAACTCAATTTCCACCTTCTCCGCACGTCGAACAAGTTTTTCATAACTTTTAAACTCATGATAAGATAATGCCCTTTGATATTTTGGCTTTAATCCTGAGTAAAAACAGTTGATTTTACTATCAAGATCTCGTATGAAATTTGGAGCATACCTTGCCATTCGAGTGAACTTTGCTTCATAAGCAGCCACTGATTCATCCTCCTACCTCAATTATAGGAACTTTTTTCCATCCTAAGATGAACCACCTTAGAAAAATATTTCTCAAGAAACATACCTTTGAATTCATCCCAGTCAAGATCATCAATATATTCACTATCCCTGGTATTTTTCACCATCGACCACCACTGATCATCTTCACCTTCAAAACGGTAATTAGTGAGACTAACCTTTTGATGTTCTGAACACCCCATGGCATAAAAAATCTTCTCCAGTGCTTTAATCCACCATTCTTCTAGCACAGGGTTAGATGATACTCTAAATTATGGGGGATGTTGCCTCATAAAATGTTCCACTACTGACATGTTACTCTATGGTTGATCTGGTTAATCTCGTGCATAGATACCACCACCATTTATAGCCTGAGTCAACTATTCCATCACTGCAACAAACTGTTCAGTTCTGATTCCGACCGTCTCAGGTTGCTGATTTGGAAGGTTGTTTTCCTCCTGATGTCGTCCCAACATAGATGCCCTGTTTCCTCTGTAGAAAACCATTCTGAACACATAAATATCTTAGGTTAAGAAACATGGTAATCTCTAAATGATATATCATTTCAATTTGACCATAATGTAAAAAAATATTTTTGGATAATCATTTAATAGAATTCTAACTCCTAAAGTTATCTAAAACAACCTCTGATACCAACTATAAGGCCCCGAACTTAAAACATTACATAATCATGAATTAAATGAATAATTCACATTGAGGATCTTTTCAAGTTTAGAGTTTTAGAGAATTAGATCATAAATCATGCATTAAATTACACATTTAAACAATGTGGTTACATCAAAGACAATATTCATTTTTTCCACCAAAGGAAACATATTTAAAATAAAACATGGTTTCTTTCTTAACACTTCCTTCACAATATCATCACATCATGTACTTTTCCCTTGACCTGTAAAAAGCATTTCAAAAACTTGGGATGAGCATAAAAATCACAGTAAGGAATACACAAAGAAGGAAACTATTAGTTTTTCAAAACAACAAGTAAACCATGAATAATTTAACATAAGTAACAATTTTCACCTTTGTGAAGTAGTAAATACTCTTCACAGAATAAAAGATCACTACTTACCCTTTTGTAACCAAAAGATTACGCATATAAATAACACATAACATATAAAGGTAACTTGGAACATAAACATACTTAAATGGAATAACCATACGGTCGACTTCCACACATGTCACTAAATGGAATAGCCATAAGGCCGACTTCCATACCCAATGCATTGGAGGTTATAACATAACCACCCGTCCTGGTATTCACGGCACCACCCGTCATTTGGTTTATCATGTAACCACCCGTCAAATGTCCAAGTACCATTATAAAATCATATGACACAAAACAAATATAAAGGAAAGAAAACATTTCCACATTTCAATCACAATATATCACTTAAATATATTGATATAAAAAATACATCATCAAAACCATTTTCAATACCAAAATACATAATAGAGTATATGGTATTTATTTTCTTTTAAAAACATTACGACTTTTTGAGGAAGCCAAAGATCAAATAATACTTGCGACGGCGGAAAGGTCATTGTCACCGCGTACGTTAAAAGAAACATTCCCTTTTTGTAATTTAGTAAAATGCTTCATAGAAAAAGATTCCATTTGAATTAAATTAAAATTAAAATGTGTTTATACATCGTATAAAATAAAGTCTTGTATTACAACAAAATATGCCTCAATGAAAGGAGATTGAGACGAAGTCCCATACCTCGTGTCCGACTTGACTCGATCGTTCTTTAATATCTTAAATAATAAAATAAAGCTAATTTATACTTGCTTAAGAACCTTTTTCAAGTTTGTTATTCCTTTTATATCACTTATTACCATGTTATAAACATTATGTAATAATTTAAGTTAATAATGTTCGTTTTGTCGATATTTGGTACTTGAGTCAAAAATGGACTTCTTATAATTACATGTTGTTCATGTGGTCAAAGGTTAATTATATCCAAAATGATATTCATGATTTGGATATCTTATATATCATATATATCCATCATATACATGTATTTATAATTGTACATAACATTTAGAGCTAAGAAATGAAATGCACCGTTCATGGAGACGGTAAGCCGTACGTACGCATGAACGCTACTTCCATTTCTATTTCACATTTAATGGAATTAAAACATAATGATATATAGTATTATTATAATTCTAGTATTTTATCATATATAATATCATTAAACCTATCCTTTATACTTAGCACATATGGTATTAACGAGTCATATCACTTTGAGGGGGCGGTAGTCCGCACTTCCTCTAATGAGATTATCGTGTTTACCCATAATGGAAACTATAAAGGTATGATATAAAAGAAAAATACATAAGCATAAAGTAAACATAAACATAAAGTAAACATAAACATAATATATATCATATATTAAAATAGTTTCATCTTAATGGCCAACATGAAAGGTGTTAAAATAATATTGAACAATTATCGTTTCATGAGGCAGTAATTCACCACCCACATAAACAGTATGTTCTTTAACCATTAGACAGAGGTGTGTGTGTAAGTGTAAATAAAATTCTTATCATAAAAACATCCTAGTATATTGAGGATACTGGTGTTATTATGGAATCAAATAATAAGAATGTTAGGGGGAGTGAAGAAGGAAAAATAAAAGAAAGAAACTCTAGAGAAGACATTACCTCTAAATTAGGTAACTCTTTTTGATTTGAGACAAAGGCTTCCTTGGGAATACTTCTGCCCAAAGTGAGGCTTCTAGGAGTAAGAGAGGTATGTGGAGATATAATATGAGTAGAGTTTGGACGATCCAAGGGCTTGAGAGGTGTGGGTAAGGGGGTATAGGTGGGGGCCTTTTATAAGAGGGAGGAGGGCACTCTTGGAAGGTCATGAAATGTTACTTTTTTATAAAATTATTTTCAGATTTTAAAGGTCCCAAAATGATATATTTATAGGATAAGGTGATAAGGGTTCGAAATATACCCATCCAATAGGTTTTGAACAAGTGTAAATCTTATATTTTACCTTATCTTTTAATTTTATTTAAATCATTCATTAATGAGGTAATCACTGCATCATCATGGTGTCATAAATAAATTTATTTATTTAATGTCTAAAAATTATAAAAAAAATACCATGATGTAGGAAATATTTTTAGCTTTCCAATGAATATTTATAGTCTAAGATATTATTTATTTAAACAAAATTAAAATTGTTTTACTTAGGTGATACATACTTTGGTTATATTTCCCTTTCTTTAAAAATAATATGATAAAAGGTCACTATCTCACTAAAGTGATTACATGGGGTCCCTAAGTTGAAACAAGGAATCCCATGGTCGTCCATGACACAACCAAAAGGATTTGGACAAATTTTAGGGTTATTGTATATTATTATGATATTATTTTATTACCCTTAACCACCCGATTACTAATTAATCATGATAATTAAAGATAATTGCCGTCATTACTATTCATAATGTCCAAAAACAAAAGAGTCTTAATTACATAATTTGGACCTTATGATTCCAATTATGGAATATATTTTACCAAATTCCAAACACAGAAATTTCAGTAATTAATTTAAAAATAATTCCCGTTGTCAAAACAAATAGCGAGTTTTTAAGAAACAATATCTATCAAAATATTGATAATTATTTATGTAAAATTTCAAAGTAAAATTAATTATAATGACCACCATTGGATTAAATGGTAACAATATATTATAATTACACTTTAAAACCAATTAAAAAGATAATATAACCATATAATTAAATTAGATGAAAAAGTAGTTTTTGAAGTAAAATACAGTATTTATCCAAGGTAAATTTCAATGTCCCAATTCTAAAGAATAAGTTTATTTTGATAAATATAGATTATAAAATTGTCAAAATTTAGATTAAAAATGGTTTTCCATCGAAAGGTGGTAAAATAATCTTTTAAAAAATATTAGAGTATTCTATGCCTAAGATTGGATTCATTCTCATTTTAAGCCTCTAAAACACTATCTAATTCATAAATAGACATAGATATGAAAATCTATTATTATTTACTTAATTGGAATGTTACATAGTTATTAACAAAGATCTATTCCATGAAGAGGAAGATACATTCTATAATTCCTGATATGGGTAATGGTCAAAATAAAGAAAAAAGGGAATGGAATTTGGGGAGTTAGCCAAAGAATTTTTAATACCACAAAACAATGACCATAACAACACTAATAGGAAAAAGAGAATATCATTGAACAATATCTTGAGAATTTATATGAATTAATAGGAAATGTGTTGAATAGAATAAATCATTGTACCACACATAGAATGAGTGTGAAAAAAAATGTGAAGAGGAGATTAATTATCAAACCTGAATTAAAGGTGCATGTTGGTGGAATCTATCAAAATGATATAGAAGTTTTGGAAAAGAAGAGGAGAATACAGAACATATTTAAAATCTAAATTTTAAAATTGTAGAAAAAGAGAAGTCTGGGTATACATCTTCCATAAGACTCAAACTATCCCAACTCGAAAAATTTACTTTCATGGTTTAAAAAATTATAAATCCTATAAATATTTTATAAATTTCAATTTTTTTTCATCCCAAACACTTAAAACTCAATAGAATTTGTAAAATAATAAGCATGTACCCAATAAAGTGAAATTTTGGTCTCACAATTCTCTATACCATGCCAATTTATGCACTAAGAAAGTAATATTTATTTCTGAAAAAGAGTTAATAAAAAAACACATCATTTAAAATAAGGATTAGGTTTTACTCATGATTAATTAGATTAGAAATTTATAAAATGAATATTCCCTTAACTAAGAGGAACATACTATCTAGATTCCAAATAAACCAATTAATAACTCACAAATAATTTTGAAATGTATGTTCTTCATCAAATATACTATGGAGAGATCCTGTAGGATTTTTTTTTCTAACATGATATTCCATCCTTCTAAACTATTATGGATTTTAAAATACCCACCATCCATAACCTACCTATACATGTAGAAATTCTTGGACTATTCAAAGATCAATAACATAAATACACTAATTTATAAATCTTTCATTTGACTCTATAACAATAATTGAGAGTGTTTTAATTCACATGAATAGTTAATTATACTATACTTAGTTTTAGATAAATAATACAATTGAAATTAAATTACCACCAGAAGATTATCTAAGGTTACGGTATAGACACTTAATATATCATCACAACCTAAATTATTCTAGAATATTGGGTTAAGTATAATAATAGTTACACTAGGTTACGTTTCATTAGAAAATAGATATTGGATATAGGTGTCCCCATCATTTATTATTCTACTTATAAGAGATAAATGGATGATAAACATACCAAAATGTTCAAAATACACTTTTAACTTAACATACTAACATAATTATAAAAACAAGAGAAACAATGAACTTCCCTTGAAACCACCCAACCAAATTCTAGAAGCGGGTTTTATTTTTCCGAGACAACAAAAGACATAATACACATCTAAAATATTATAGTGATAGGTCCATAACTCCTTGATATATCATTGAAAATAATGAATGAGGTATATATATGATGTAAAATGAGAATAAATAAATATGATAAATAAGGTATCTTAATTTCCAATAACCCACCCTATGACTTAATGGGAATAAGATCCTCTACAATGTAGGACCCATATTTGGGTGGCATCTTTGACTTCTTTATATATCAATTGTTTATTTTAAAAATATCTAAAGATGTCATATATGACAAGACTATTGAAAATTTTATAGTTATTTTGAACAAGAGGACATTGATTTCTTTAGTTTCCCACACCAAATTCACACCAGTTGTTATGTTCAACTAAACAAATTGTGATAGGATGTGAAGATTAATCTTATAAGCATATAGACTATATTAACAAATAAATACACATATAAATTGTTTGTAAATTGTAATACGTTCATGTTAATACAAACATTTAAACAGTGTTTATATGTTTATTTGGGTGTTGATTTGTTTAATAAAACTCACATATAAACTATATGTACTTTATGATATGCTTTTTTTAAAATATTACCATATAAGCTAAAAAATTCAAAACAATTAACATATAAACTCATATTTTCATGATCAAATTTAAAATAGAATCACTAAAACATCAACAACTAAACATCAATAAAAAGTTAAAGGAATCTCTTTGAATTATTTTTTAATATATAAGTAAATGATAGATGAAATAAATTATTACATACTGTTTGGTACAATGATGACATTGACATAATACTTGAGTCATTTGTTTGGGATCTTGCATCAGAAGAATAACCCTATAAGAAAATAAATAGTAATTTTATATTGAATGACTACTCATATTTTGGACATATGTGGTTGAAAGCAACTAATAAAAAAAATAATGTAATAATAAATATTGTACTTGAAAATACCCTCACAAAATAAACAGAATAATGGAAACCAAAATTATTGTATAAATGAAAACCAAAAATATGATAACTGACTGACAATAATCTTTTGACTTAGATTTTTTCATCCCAATAAATGTTTCATCCAATTAGGTACACAACAAACACCACATAACATGAATTGAAATGTATTTAGAAAATAAAAAATAGTTATGTTAAAATGAAATATATTGTTAAACATTCAAATTGGTTAGTACACTATGATAATAATATCATCCAGTGAATAATAATGTTTAAGAAAGTTGGGTCACCTATGTTTGGTTTGTAAGAAAACAAAATTTTAAAACTGCTTATAACACTCATATTATTGAAAAAATGTAAAACATTTCATGCGATGGAAAATAAATACTGTTATTGAATACTATTCACACTCTTATCACATATAGAAATGAATTTAAAAAAAATAAGAAGTGTTTGTTATATTACTCAAAATATGCATAAATTAGTTGTATAAAAAGATTTTTCACTGGGAAACACTTCTAAAAAAACACATACAATAAGTGATAAGTTCAATAATCAGTTTTCAGAAAATGCTATAAAATAAACTCTTCCAATATAAAAATCTTGCAATAGTCCCTAGAAACTTTATTATACCTATAATATCCATGTAATATCAGTACTATTTCATGTTGGGTATGATCAGATAGGAAAAAGGGAATTTAGAACTTGATTTTTTTCCACCACTATAAACTTACATAAACATAAACATGAAAGAATATGAAATATAAAAAAATCGTGCATTTAACATAGTCTAAAAATGTATAAATAGTTAAAAAATCACATTATGCGACAAAAATAGTATGAGATCCAAATAAGTTACTGATTTTGGGAGAAAATCATGAAATTTTATGTTCATGAAATAACTATGGTTCGGTTTCTAAATAAACACATATTATAGCAGAATAAAAAATATTTTATAGGTGAAATTGGTGGAACCCTGACCAGTTATACATATGTAATTCAATAAAAGGTAAAGATACAACAATTTTGCATGAGAAGGGAGGATTTCAGTAGGGTCACCCACATTAGGTTAGTGATAAATCACGGGAGGAGGAGGATCACCAGGTTAGGTCTTAGTTTGAATGAGAAATCGGGGAGGTGGGATCTCTAGGTCGGAGAATAATGATTGGGGGTGGTCACATTGAAGGAGGATAACCAGAGTTGGGGTGACCGCATGAAAGCCACATTGGAGACATGTTGAAGATGTGTTAGATCCTCTTTGAAGTAGTTGGATCACGTGTTGGTGGGGTGGCCACATAGGATGTGTATCGAAGGAGGAAGTGGGGAGGCCGTGTCAAAGTGATATCAAAGAAACGTTAGTGGGGAGGTGGGATGGATACGTCAAAGGAGGAGGATCATGGGGAAGTTGGGTGGCCACATTAGGGGAGGATGGAGAGAGGTTGGGTGGAAACTTTGGGGGAGGACACTCGTGAGGGTAGGGGGGAGGAGAAATCTTGGTGAGTATTGGATAAGAGGGAGAAGGATAGACCAATGAAAATAGGATGAGGGATAAGGGTTTTGAGAGAGCAGAGAAGGTAAGAGAGGAAATTCATGATTGATATGAAAAATATGAGGGTCCTAATTCCACAAAAAAACTTTTTCCCATGGCTGTATGTTTTGTAAAGACACAATTTTTAAATAACCATGGCTATATCTACACCTATATCCATGGAACAATTAAACTGTGGATATAGGTTCATGGCTATAATTCATTTTTCTAGTAATGATACTTAATAAATCAATTATTTTTTTGTTCTCCCAGGGTGATATTGAATCAGACAGTCATAGTATTTAAGAAGTTCCAACCTTCTCCTTTGTCTCATGTTCAATTTATTTTGTGTGAATATATACTTAAAAATTTTGTGGTCTTTGTATATATCACATTTCTCCCTATAAAGATAGTGCCTCTATATTTTAGAGTGAAAATAACCATAGCTAGATCTAGGTCATGTGTAAGATAATTCCGATCTTGAGGATTTAACTGTCGATATGCATAAGAAATCACCTTGTCATTTTTCACGAGGATGAACCCAATCCCTTTCAGAGATGCATCAGTGTAAATAACAAATCCTTCTTTGATAGAGGGTAGAGTTAACATAGGTGTAGTAACCAATCTCTTCTTCAGTTCTTGGAAACTTTATTCACACTCCTCTATCGAGATGAACTTGTATCATTTTCAAGTTAACTTGGTTAGTGTATTAGAAATTCATGAAAAGTTTTTCAAAAACCTCCTATAATATCTTTATAAACCAAGAAAACTACGAATCCCAGTCACTTTTTTTATGGTGAGACCACTCTTCTACAACCTTTTTATTGGAAGGGCCAACTGAGATTCCTTCATTGGTTTCAATGTGCCCCAAGAATGAAAATTTTTATAACCAAAATTCAGATTTCTTGAATTTTACAAATAGATTATCCTTCCTAATAGTTTCTAATATAACCTTTAGATGATCCTAATGCTCCTAAAAACTTTTAGAATATATCAAAATATCACTAATAAAAACTACCACGAATTTTATCAAGGTAGTCCTTGAAATATCTATTCATAAAATCTATAAATATAGAAAGAAAATTAGTCAATATTAAGGGCATAAAAAAAACTAATAATGAACATATCTTGATTGTAAGGAATTATTTGGAATATCTTATTTATTCACACTCAATTTATTATAACCAGATTGAAGATCAATCTTGGAGAATAACTGAGCCCTAGGAAGCTGGTTAAATAAATCATCAATCCTTAGGAGAGGGTACTTGTTCTTCACTGTGATCCCATTAAGCTCTCTATAATCAATGAATTTCCTCATTGATCCATACTTATTTTTCAAAAAGAGAACATGTTATCTCTAAGGATACACACTTGGTTGGATAAATCCCTTATCCAATATATCTTGAAGTTATTCCATTAATTCCTTTAGCTCCACATTTTTCATTCTATATAGGGTATTTGATATCAGCTTGGATCCAGGTATGAGTTCAATGGATAACTCTACCTCTCATTCTAGGGGAGGTCCAGGTAACTCCTTAAGAAATATATCAATGTTTTCCTGAACGATGGGGACATTCTTTATCTTTATAATTTTATTTACTTTTCCCTATTTACCAATCACCTCCACAACAAAGGCTATGGGAGGTGATTCTAGACAAAGCTCAGGTCGGGATATCTCTTCTTTGTAAATAAATTTAAGTGATAAATTAAAGACTTTTGATATTTACTTACTTTTTCAATTTATATTAACATTATACTTTGAGATCTAGTCCATCCCTATTATAGTGTAAAATTACACCATGGGAATGAATACTAGATTTTTAATAAGATTGTGTTCACCAAAGTCAATAGTAGAGTTTATGTACACTTTTTATACTTTAATAATCCCTCTCAGAGTATTAAATGATAACTCTACTTCTAGAAACTGAGGGATTGATTCTACATTTTTTAGAAACTTAGAGGAAATAAATGAATTCATAAAACAAGAATCAAACACAGTACTTTCTAGATTTGAGAGTATAATGAGAGTACGTGCCACCACATCATTTTGAGCCTCTACTTCAGCTGTTATGATAATTTTTTTTAAACTTTATCCCTTGTCCTATTATGAGGTTGATGATTATTCCCCTCCATTATCTTTTTTATTTGGACATTGATTAGAAAATTGAATAAGCTATCTACACTTAAAGCATTGAACTTCAGGCTGGGCTTGCACTATATTCACTTTGTTGTTAGTGTTGAGAAGTTAAGGCTTCACCTCACCAAAATAGTTCCGATCTATATAGCCATATCTTCCAAAATTATATCATTTACACTCCCAAGTAAGAAGTTCCATGAATGATTCTTCCCACATTTGTTGAACGTGGGAAGTTTCACTTTATTTACTCCTCTTTTGTGAGAAAAATTCTTCCCTAGGTTTGGATCCATTACTTTCTTAATTTCATTCAACCTATGTGATCACTTCATTTCTCCAAACTCCAATTTAACCTTTATAGAACTCAGCACTATTCTCTCATAGATTTCATGGTCTCAATTTTCTATATTCCTTCACAGATGGGATCTCAGTCCACTGAAAAATCTACCAAACTTTACCTTTGGATCATTAACAAAGCTATAGGTGTATCAAGAAAGTCTTGTAAAGTTCATCTCATAGCTTCCCAATAATTCATTTCCCTTCTTATTCTTCAGATCAAGCAATTACTTATCCATTTTCGTTCACATCGAATAAGGAAAATATTTATTAAAAAATATTCTCCAAAACTCTTCCCACTCCATAACATCAGTCTCCCTTCTTGGCTTTATGTTTTTAATTATTGTCCACCACTGATCAACTTCTCTTTCTAAGAAGAGGGTAAATTTACCTTTATTTGAACAATATAGTATAGAAAAGATCTATTCTATAGATATAATCTATTATTTAGTAATCAATGGGTTGGTATATCCACTAAAAGATGGTGGTAATTGACGCCTAAAGGACTCAACGATAAGTTGTTCCCTTCGAGGTGAACCTGGACACTAAAATCGATACAAGTTATTATTCATAACTCAAGATAGTTGATTCACCATTCTTATGAAGTTTTCTATTATAGCTTCCATTGGAGGGTCATTAACTCATCATTCATTGTGCTCATCATTTACACGGTTCTTCCTATTTCCCACCATTTTATAAAATAATGAAACCTTTGTGAGAAACGTGTTTCTTTTAAGAATCTTATAATTATAAGGGAATTTTATATCTTAAAATATCATGATTAAATATGTTATTATTTAATAACAATTACATTTTTTGTATATCCTTCACGATGGTTCATAAAAATCTTTCGATTAAACAAAAAATATCACCCAAGAGTGTCAAAGTAGGAGTGTAACAAGGCCCATTATCATTCACTAGTTCCCGACTGAGTCTAGCTCAATGCGGTGTTTTGGGTGTTACCCCTAGATACATCTGTTCTAGAGACAAATAAACTTGTTTGTATCTAGATAGAGATTTATTTTCTTATAAACCACTTAATTAATACATCAAAAAAATACCAGGATGTTTTCCTATATTTAAGATTTTCTCTAGGGTTTATATTAAGGATTTCTATTCCTAATTCCCAAAAATAACTAAATAGTCCTTTGATACCAACTATGGCATCCCACTTTTTTTATTGCATAAAATTTTAATTACATGAAACAAAATAGAGGATCATTTAAAGTTTAGTTTCTTAGAAATTAGGAACATAATACATGAAAACAGAAAACACACTTTTAATAAACTTGAACGGATTCTTTATGGGTTCATCCTAAGTTACATTTACTACATCTGATAACCTGGGGACATATATGAAAGGAAATGTGTGAGCATGAGGACCAGTAAGGGAAAAAATTTACATGTGATCATGAGTAATATCAATAAAAACATGAGGAATATCATTATTTAATGATAAAAATAACATGAGGCATATCATAATAAAAATAACATGAATCATAACATGGAACTGTGGATACAACATTTAAATGAGACATTCATAATCACATCACTAAGGTTTTCTACCAAAGTGTTATAAATTAAAATTACAAAGGTTATTCACTAAGTTACCATAAAACATGTCATATCTAGAGATTAAATTCTTTACCCAATGCATTAGAGTGCTATCAGGGTGCACCCTTTATATTTCTTAATTAATGTGAGCCACATAGATCCTAATCAATGAGAGAGAATGTGTGTTTTTTATGTATCAATACAAAAATAAAATAAATAATTTTTATATTTAGGTGAATATACCTAGAAAATAATGAGTTTTGGGCATTCAAAAAAATAAAATAAAATAGAATTTCTTAAGTAGAGAGAGAAGTTTGAGAAGTAAATTCAACAACATAACAGGTATAAAATGTAGTTTTATAAAAGGTTAAAATGAGAGAGGAAAATGGTCTCCCATATATAAAATATAATTTGGAAGTAAGTTTATGATAAAAAGGGTAAAAAAAGTAACCATAAAATTTAGAATACATATACAAAAAGAGGTCTCAAAATTGAAAAGGAAGGAAGGATAATTCACTTAGATTGAAGAGTTACTCCTAAATATTGAGGATTAAGACCTTGGGGGACTGGGGGAACATTGGGGGGTAATATTTTAGAGGAAAAAACACCATAAATTCATAGAATATATATTTTCAGTGAATAGGATAGGTGAAATGGGTGGGTATTTATAGAAATAATGGAGGATTTTTTTAGTAATTTCCAAATATTGGCCCTGAAAATCTAGGTTGTGTAAAATGAAAGACCATTGGATTACCCATGGGATTTTCGCATTTTATTGAAACTTTGGGTCATATTTTAAGTTATTTTAACCTAAAAGAACTGATTATCATTTTTATTACTTATTTTTCCATGGAAGAGTAAATTTTCCACAAAGTAATGTTTTTAAAGTCAAAGTTTCTATTTTAGACTTTAGAAAGTCATTTATAGGTTTTGGAAATTGATTAAAATAAATTAAAATAATTAATATTAATAAAATAGTATATTATAGGTATTATATTGTGATTAATTAATTATTATGTCATTACAACATAATTATGAAGTCATTAAACATACAAAAAACCCAAAAATGTATTTTTACTATTTACGAAAAAATTAATGTATTTTAGAAAATTATCATAAATTCACTCTAACCTAATTTTGAAATGATGATTTAAAATATGATATTAATTTTTTCAAAAAAATTCTATAAATATTATAATTTTATCTTTTAAATATAAAAAACCTTGTTTATTAAAAAAATAGCAGGTTGTGAGGCACAATCAAATTTCTGACACTTGAATATTTCCTAGGAAATAATAAAATTATTTAATAATTTATATTAAAATAAGAGTGTTTTTAACATACTATTTCATTAAAATTAATATTATTCATAATACCATAGTTTATTATAAAAATTTATATCTTTTTTAAAAAGTGTATTTTTTTTTTCTGAAAAATCAATTTATCAAATTTGTCTCAATTAAACATATATTTTATTAGGGATTTTTTTTCTTAAAATGTAATTTATAGAATAAAAATTTTATTTATACAAAGGAATTACACTTTAATTAACTAATTAATAGAAACATAACCCCTTACAACACCCGTGTATGCCCTAAGAGTAATATGCGTGATGGTGATATCTTCATGGCGTGGTTTAGCTAACATCGACTGGGAAGTAATTTACAATAAATTGAACCTATAAAATAGGTTATTTAATTATAGATTAAATTATTGAAGCTTGGATTAGACTTGTCCAAGGTAAAACCTTAGCGATACTCCCTCCCTCCCTAGTTTTGACAAATGGGCTTGAAGCGACATGACTCTACTGGTTGAGTCTAACGATTATCCTTTCCCTATTAATTATCCATTTTCATTACTACTTATAAATAAAAATTATAATTTTAAAGTAATTAAAAATGGGTATAATTCCCAATGGTAAAATTTTCCAATGGTTATATTGACCAACTGTCATATTTGACTAATGGTCCTATAATGGTCAAATTCTGGCGCACACATTTCCCTTGATACTCTATAAATACCAATTCATTATTTCACTCAAAATTCACTACCATTCATCCCAAGGTTACATATTTTCATTTTATAATATATTTATTTGTTTAATATTTTTTTTTTATTTTTTAGTGTTGGACATGTGGGTGATGATTCTAACAGATTGGAGGAATCCATATTTTCTTATTTTGGCTTTTCTATTCTATATTTGTTGACTATTTGTAATGTTTTTAATTTTAACTAGATTCATAGATGACTAATGTAATGATAATTATTAATGATAAAAGGTTTTTCTGATGCATTTATAGTATAATACATAATAAAACATATTTTCTCAGGAAGCAAATATTATATTAAAAAACTTAAGTCGTTACACCGCATCTGCAGGTATAATTTTAAATTGAATTTTTCCAATTATGTAAATTGAATTTAGAAAAATTGATTAAATACTTATAATACTTATAATTTATATTATTTAATATGTTCAACTTAATTTTTTACCATAATGATTTTTGATAACATTAAAAATTAATTACCGTAGTTAAGGTAAAAATGGGTTTAGTATGGGATTAAACTAAGAAAATAAGGGTTAAAATAACCTAAAAACCTGTAAAAATATTATTTAATGGATATATTTTCACCTTATACTATCCCAAATTAGAAAAAAAAAGTTATTTTAAATTTTTTTCTTGTGAATGACTTTATCATTTTGGATTCTTTTGGGAAATTTCCAAGTAATTTCCACGAGGGTTCCCGTTCCCCACTTATAATAGGGAACTCCCTCCCCTCACTTCTTCAAACCCATCATGACATTTGGATCAAAAATACCCTAAAAAAATATCTCCCCAAAATCCTTAGACATATTCTAGAGTTTATTTTCCTCTTAAAAGACCATCCTTAGGGTCCTTAAGATGAGATCCAATGTAGGTTTCTCTTAGGGAAGGTAATTATCTCAACAAAGCTCTTTCATTTTATTTCTTCCTTTTACACCTTAAATTATGTATTAACACTTAAAATATAATAATAATAGTATATAACATATAATATTATGTTATTATGTTAATGGAATAATATTTATCTATCTAAACTTCCATCAAATGGGAAGTGAAATCATCAATCATGTGTATGAAAGATTACCGCCTTGGGAACCGATGTAGTTCATTTTCCATCACCACCTTTAAAGGATGTATAACATATTATATTTGCCAAAATTATATAATATTTATGGTATTATTATACTTATTTAATTTTAATATCACATACATCGTTTTACATTCTATTCCATTTTAAATATGATAACATCATTTGTGTGTATGGCGGACTACTGCTTCACGAAGTGACATGATTCATTTTTCACTTACAATTTACATGGAATATATTAAGGATAAAATTAAAGAATATATGTGATATATATGATATGATATATATTCTTTAAAATTAATATATCTCCCACTTACTTACCCTTTCACTCGTTAAGGGAATGATATCGTCGCTCGTGCATACGTACGACCTACTGTCTCCACGAAGTGATGCTATTCATTTTCCATGTAAAATTTTCATAAATGGTTATAAAAATGTATATAATGAGTAAATATGATATTTATAATATTATTATAATTTTGGATATGATATATATATCCTATTCACTTGAACAATAACTTTCATGACAAAACATGCATGAGAAAACAAGGCAATTAACACCCAAAACAATGAAAATAATGAAATATTATTAACAAATGGGTGTTAAAATGTTATAAAAGGATAAAATATAATATTATAAATATTATAATGTTTTTTATAAGTTAATAACATGATTAAAACCATTATATAGGAGGTATAGACACATACAAAGGAAATTGGACCCGAGTTAAGGGTTTCTCATCTCACTTTTACTTATGTGAGACACATTACATATTCAAAAATTAATTCATTTGTGTGGTGTTTATAATAAAAATTTGATATGATATATAATTAGTCTATTTATATACATGTTATTTAAAGTTTCATTTCATTTTATTTCTTTTATGGGTCATATGATTCAGAAGTTACTAAAGTGGTAAGGCTTTATTTCACAATCTCATCATTATCTGGGATTGTTTATGTTTACATATACCTTAGGGGAATTATTTGATATTTATATCCTAAAATAAATATATTTTATTTAAATCTATCTATTCATGAACTTTTTCAAGTAATAGTACCAATTTACCACTTTTTGGTACTTAAAATGTTTGAGAACATGTTTTTAAGAAAATTGAAGTTTATTTATCTCTTCGGTCAGAAATCCTTTTTCATCAAAACACATGTCTTATAATTTTTTTTAAAATTTTTTTTCAACATTTTTAAAATGATTTATTAAAGAAATTTTTACCCATTTTTACTTTTTACAAAATGTTTTGAAAGGAATCTTCATGTCTCTTTCAAAACAATTCCTGTTTTTCTTTTACCAAAAATGTATAAGGAATATTTATTTTATCATGTACAACATGAATAAAATTTTACACCTTTATTACCAATAAATTATTTAATAATTATTTTACAAGTTTTAAAAGTTTATTTTCAATTAAAAGTTTTTTCAATTCTTTTTGTGAACTTTTTGTTTTAAAAGATGATTTTCAAAATGAAAATATTATTTTTCTGAAAAATATTTTTAAGGTTATTTTCATTGTATTTATATTCATCAATAACATAAAAACAATATTTTACTTATTATACACTAAGGATATGATGTATTTATACCAAACTTATTATTTATCCAGATGGTTTATGATTAGTTTGACTTGGGATATATAATGTTTTAACCATTCACCATTTTAATCAGGATGGTTTATGATTATGTTTATTGATTAGGGTAAGTATTAATATTTTGTATGTTAGTTTTTTAATATGAATGTTTATATGGATTATGTTGCAACCCTTTCATACGAGGAGTGAATTGGACTTAGTAAGTGAGGGGAGGGACCCACTATATCCCCTTGATGCATCAGTAGGTCTCATGAGATAAACTAGATTGGGTTTTGGCTGAGGCCTTATTTATTTAGATGTCTTGGAACATGGCCTCAACGAAATGTTTTAAATGTCCATCATTATAAATTCAGTTATTGATATTCCATGTGATTATTTGATTAGTTAGAATATCCATGGTTAAGTTTTCAATCTTATGTGATTATTTATATAGAATTATCTGATCATCATTTATTCCTATCATATTATGATCAAGTTATCGATTAAATGGAATGTGTTTTAGTTATTTTCCTTTCCATATTGATTATTACTTATTTTTTCATAGCTTCTACTGTAATATTACCATAAATAATCATCTGAGCTCCCCTTTCTCATGTTTTAGTTTCCTCAGTATACCAGGAAGTGTTTTCTGATGAATATATATGGATCTGTTATGAGGAATAACGACGTTCTCAAAGAAAATACTTTGCATATTTTATGTTTAGAATGTAATGTTAATTTCAAGTATGTACCTAGTTTACCAAGAAAATACTTTTTTTTCATTATAAATATTTTAAAATATCACTAATGAATTTACTGACATTTCCAAAAAAACTTCACTAAATGTGGTATTGCTAATTAGTGACATTTATAAACATCACTAATTAGAGATAGACTATTTATCGATGTTTTTCAAAAACATCGATAAATTAGTTAATAAATATCCATGTTTTCTATAAATATGTCTTTTTTTAAATTTGGGATATATGAAATGTTTTTTTTAAAAACTTCATATTTTTTCCCAGCCTGATGGATGCACCTCCTTCATGTCCTTGCCGAACTACATAACCCATAAAAACCCTTAAAACCATGTAACCTTGGAGTTATATAACCCCCATACAACTCGATTCCACACCGATGTCACCTCCTCCCCCAACCCAAACGGAACTCCCCCATTGGGAATCAAAGGCATGAAAAACCAACCAACATTTCGTGACTGAACCTACACACCTAAAGGGTTTTTGATTATAAAAATATACTATCCTATATTTATACATATATCAATTTATTTCAGTATTAAAAATATAAATTGTATATATATATATATATATATATAATATTTATTATTAGTATTGGGTATTATGAAACGAAAGCACCCAATGATACCTTGTCCACATCAGTTTTATGATTTGGATGGGCTTCAAGCTATGTTAATAAATAATTAATATGTTTATATATATATATATATATTTGTGTTCATGTGTATGTTTATATATATATGTGTGTTTCTATTTATATATATGTGTGTGTATGTTTGCGTAACAGACCAACCTGGGTCAACCAGACCAGTCACCCAAATCATCCCATTACAGAGTGAAGTAAAATAAAGAAAAAAAAATAAGTCTCATATATAAGGACAATAAGAAATACAATCAGATTACAAAGTAGAAACCAATTGAGATACAACTGATCCAAATAGGTTAAACCCAAATATATCACAAGTTTGGACAAACTAGTATCCATGTGACCAATCATCACATCCAAACCATCCCAAAACCAAAACAATGATTTAAATAGAATCCAATATGCTATAGAATTTCCTTCCCTTTACCTATATCCTTCAAAAAAAGGTCTACATCGGCTCAAATGGAAGAAGTAGGTGTGAAAAATAGATCACAGTAGGATACCACTAAATAATCTATACAAATTATAACATGAATGCACAAGTTCAATCATTAAAACAAAATAGTTTTACAACCATTTTTATAAATAAAAAAATTTGAAAAAAGTTTTCAAATTATCCTAGTGTTTTAACAAATTGCATGTCATATTTTAAAAATCTAGAAACAAAGCAAGTAAAGATACCGAATATAATACATGTGAGCGAACATCCATGAAATTATCTATCATGTAATAAACAATTAGAAACAACAATGAAATTACCATTCAAGATCTAGCCTATGGGATAATATGTACTAGAAACTCATGAGACTAAAAAAGAATAAGGTTAGATCCAACTAACATTGAGGCCTTCCATAAACCATCAACATGCAAGAGGTCACCTCTTAGTGGTGTTACACACACTAAGGATACCCGTGTCTCTTTCCCAACACACCCAAGGTTCCCTCTATGCAATGTTTGCCAATTTATATTTTTTAATACCATGCCCACATTTAATAAAACCATTTCAAAGCCCAATAATTTTGATTCAAGTTTTTAAAATCCATTTTCCATTTCAAATCAAGTAAATTCTATTTCCAAAGAAAAAACCCCTTTTCAAACATGAATCCATTCCCTTTTTTAATTTCAACACATGTAATTCCATTTCAAATATCAAGAAACCAATAAGAACAACAAGAAATCTAAGAAATTAGAACACTTAAATAGATCCACCTACCTCAAGAATGTAGAAAAACTATTTGACTTTGAAAAATGGGATTGAAAACCACAAGATTTTCCTTTCGAAGATAAGGCATGGAAGGAGACTGAAAAGGATTGATAGAAAACATAATCTGATTTCCCATCCCTAACTTAAATGGGTCCATAACTAGAAATAATAGAGAAACCATGAGGAAGGATTACCCAAAGAGATGAAGCACCTAGACCTACTGATCAATCATTAAATGAAGTAATCTAGAGGAAAGGGAGTCACCAAAAAACACTTAGGGTACGAACTCTGGCTAAGAGAAGATGGATTAAAAGGAGAATGAAGCCTCAAACACTCATACGACACCCTAAAATATGAAACTTCTGTGTATTATTTTACATGTTGTGAAGTCCTTATATTTTAAGTTATGCTAAAAAAACATCTCCTTTTTAATTAAAAACCAATTTTTCACATTACATGATGTGTAAAATTCTCACGCTATGTATTCAACTCATAGGATCTTTCTTACAAGAATTAAATGTCATGAAATCCCATTACACATCATTAACTGCCTAATGAATACTAGAAAGTGCAGGTTTATACTGAAAATTACAACAAATCTATGACTTCACCATTATAGGTATACTCCTAGATCATGGTAAAAAAAAAACTCTCCCAATGAAAAAGGAAAAAAAAAGAAAAAATTTGAACATACTTGATAAAAACATAACATGGTGTTACAATATTCCCAAAATAAAATCATTATGTACCCAGAAAGATCGTAAGATCCTAGATCCACAAAAAGAGAAGTCCACTACTACCTCATCAATGACTCCCACTCCCACATCTCATGGTGATCCTGTCCGCACTACCATAGTACTTGGACCAGGGGGCTCATTTTACCATGAATTACCTTATCTCGATGATCCATAATATGAACTGGATGCTAAACCAAAGTGGTATTGGTATCAAGATCAACATCCTCCCATCTAATCACATGGGAAGGATCTGGAATATACCTCTCCGACTAGGAAACATGAAACACATCATGTTTAGAAGTCATCTAAAAGGTAAAAGAAATCAATATTATATGATCCCTAGTTTCCCAATGATCTCAAAGGGGCCCACAAACCTCGGTGCCAAATTACCTTGATTACCCAATTGATGATATCCCAAATGAGGTGAAACTCAGAGAAAGAACCGATCCCCAACCTTAAAATGCATCATCTGATGATGACTATCTGTATAATTTTTTTGATGATTCTATGCCACGATCAAACAAATCTGGATAAATTGCACCACCTTTTTCATCTCCTAAAAAACACTTGGCCTAACCATAGACCACTCTCCCAACTCTACCCAGTACAAGGAAGATCAATATGGCCACCCATATAAATCCTCAAAGGGTTTCATCTTGATCAAAGCTTAATAACTATTGTTATAGGAAAAATCAAACAAAGGAAAATGTCTATCCAAAGATCTAAAAAAATCAAGAACATAATCCTGAATCATATCCTCAAGAACCAAGATAACCCTCTCTATCTATCCATCTGTGTACTGATGATAATCCATGTTGAATTTCAATTAGGAACCCATTTCCTTCTGAAAAACTTTCTAAAATATAGATGCAAACCTCAAGTCCCTATTGGAAACAATTGTAGGGAACCCCATAAATTCTCACAATCTCTATGATATATAAGTCTCCAACTTGTTCCACTTTATTCATTTCTTTCATTGGTAATAAATACATTGACTTTGTGAGTATTTTGAAAATCACCCAAATAATATCCTTCTCACTAGGATTCCATGGTAAAACAATGATGAAATCCATTGAAATCTCATCCCACTTATATACTATAATGAGTAAAGGCTACAACAAACCTGCGGGTCTCTAGTGTTCTGCATTAACTCTCTAACAAGTAAGACATCGTGATAAAAATTTTATAACTGACCAATTTATCCCTAATTTTCAATACCGAAATCTCAAATTGTTGTACATCTTTTTAGCCCCAGGGTTCACAAGCCAACATGACCGATTTACACTATCTAGAAACTCCTTACTGAAGGAAAGAAAAACAACCAACCTACTCTGGAAGCACAAATCTCCACTAGGAGATTGAGACCACTCACTTAAGGTCTCACCACCATTTGGGATTTATCCTAACCATAATCTATAGGCGTCTGTATTCTGATCAATTCAAACCCACTCATCAAAATATGAGACAACTTTTATAGAATCCATGAACACCTTTCCCCCAACCTCTTCTACTCCCAAGATCATATCGATAAACAAACTCATCATAGACCACTTTTCAACTGATTTCTTCCTAGATTGTGTTAGTAATTTTCTACTCAATGCATCAACCACCACATTTCCTTTCCTAGAGGTATATACAATATCAAAATTAAAGGTATAAATATACTCAACCCAATGTCTCTATCAAAAGTTCATATCCCTCTGAGTGAAAATATACTTCATGTTTTTTTGATTAGAATACACTGTAAATCGCTACCCAAAAAGATAGTGATTCCACTTATTGAGTAAAAGCATAACAACTACCAAATCAAGATCATGGGTAGGGTAGTTCTTCTCATGAGGATGTAACTAGTGAGATTCATAAGCCACAACCTATTTCCCCTGCATCAAGAAACATCTCAAACCCATACCTAAAGCATATCCGAAAACATCATAACCCGTCCTTAGTTCTAGAAGAATAAAAACTGATGATGAAGTCCAACTAACCTTTATCTCCCGAAAATATATCTATTAGTTGTCATTACATTAAAACTTTCCACCCTTATGTGTTAAAGTTTCATTGAATATGTGAGTTTGGAGAAGTCCCAAAAAAACCGTCTATAGTAACCTGCCAAACCTAATATGATCTAGATATCAATCACATTTCTAGGCTTCTCCCAAGAAATAACTACCTATACATTTTTATAATCTACTGAGATACCCTTCTCAGATATCACGTGTCCCAAAAACTTCACTTACCAGAACCAAAACTCACACTTTGAATGTTTACCATACAGAAAATATCCCCTTAAGGTTTAAAGAATGATATAAAAATAGTATCTATACTCCTCTATCTTGGAGTACACCAAAATATCATCTGTGAACACAACAAAAAAATCCCAAGAACCATTGAAATATTCAGTTCATCAAATCCATAAATACTGTAGGAGGGTTAGTGTGACCAAATGACATAACCAAAAACTCAAAATGAACACATTGAATTCAAAATGTTGTTTTAGGTATATCCACTTCCCAAAATCTCAACTGGTGATAACTAGACCATAGGTCAATTTTAGAAAACCAATGATCCCTCTAAGATGATCAAAGAGATAATCAATTCTGGGTAATGGATACTTATTCTTAATGGTCACCCGATTCAACTTTTGATAATTAATAAAAAGTCTAAGGCTCCTATATGCATTCTTAGAAAATTGTACAAGAGAATCCAATGGTGACATGTTAGGATGAACAAATCCTTTCATCTATAGGTTCTCAAGCTAGAACTCAAGTTCCACCAACTTAGTAGGTACCATTCGATAGGATGACATAATAATGGGCATCATTCCAAGGATTAAGTAAATAGTAAATTCAACCTCTCTTTGTGGAAATAAACCAAAAAAATCATCTGAAAATACCTCAGAGTACACACACACAACAATAGGTAGATGAACACCCAAGAAATGGTAAACTACATCAAGAAAAATTTCTAACATCTGGCATAATATTATACCGACAGAAGAAACAACATGCCCTACCCTTCTTGATCTGGAGTCCCACTCACCTTGGAAAACATGAGGGACCCCATCAGTACATAATAAATATACCTAATGATGATAACATTATATCTAAACCTTTATTATGATCATCCAATCCATTCTAATAATCAAGTCAAAGATTCAAAGATCAATCACTAAGAAGTCCCAAACCACCTCAAGGCCGCATATCACCGCCCTACATGTGGTGCACTTGAAACATTGTTCAGACCTCTTTCCTAATGGAATGGAAAGATCCAATAAGAAAGAAATAATCTCTAAACATAAACCCAACACATAAACCAACTTTGATGATATAAAATAATGAGTAGAACCAGTATCAAATAAATCTAGAACCATAGAATATGAAATAAAAATCGTACCTCTAATAGTATTTGGTCCTGTTATAGATTCCTTTGGTGCACAATTTTCCACATAAATCCATCCAAACTTATCCACCCGGACATCCCACATGGAAGAAGAATGAGACCCACCACCCTTGGGAGAATCAATGTGAACCTGCGACCCCCTGGTGAATGTGGATCTTACCTTACTTCCTTGGGACATCCTATCATATAAATGTTTCAAATGGCTAGATCACCCAGAAAGATGACAAATTTGAGGAGCCTCCATAAAATGTGGCATGGTATGGCCATGCCTCCTACACTATTAGAAAATAATATATTTTTCCCTAAATAAGCCCCTAAAACCGGTCCTTTAGAAACTTGACCAGTCTTGCGCTTCCTTTTCTGACCAGAAGAAGCACCCTAGATAATCACTATACCAAGTGAAGCTCTTCCCAAACCCATTCCTCCAAATATGTATACCTCATCCAAATTTTCTTTATCCACTACCTCCACAAAGGACTAAAGGAAAAAAATAACAATCATCGACCAAAAATCGTCCCTTAGCCTCATCTTGAACCTCTGAGCCTTAAGGTAATCATTGGCGACAAGCTTTGGTTCCAGATGCACCAATTGGGAAAAGTGGGTAGAGTACTCCAGAATAGTATGCTCTCCTTTATCCATGGTCAGAAACTCTTGGGTCTTTTCTAAACATAAAGTATCAGGATAAAAATACTAATTAAATATCTTCTTGAAAGAAACCTAGGTAAGACCTTCATGCAACTTAGATTTCACAATCGAGTCCCACCATCTTATTCATGGTACCTCAAGAATATACATGGGAAAACACACTTTAGAATATTTAGGAGTCTTCACGAATTTAAAGATACTCTCTATCTGTTCAAGCCACTCCTATGATTCTTGGGTACCTTTGTCACCATGGAAGATGAGTGGATGTTTCTTGGTAAATTCTAGGCCATGATCCACTACTCATCCCAGGTTCACTGGGAACACTGAACCTATAGTTTGAATGGTATGAATCACTAATTCAACTAAATAAGGATCAACTGGAGGATCCATCCATGTAACTTTCCTCACGGCTTCCCCTCTAATATTTGGAAGAGCTCTTCTAGGATGAATTTTCTATTAAACATTATAAAATAACCAATCAATAATGAGAAACTCCAAAAACAATAAACCAAATTCTATAATCTAAAACAATGCTTTAAAAAAAATAAGAATTTAAATTAGTCATGAAACCTACCATAGAATGGAAACACCTTTTGAAAGGAACTAGTCAATATAAATAAACTTCCACTTAGTTTATTAAAATGACATTACACATAACAAGCCACCAAACATTTTAGATAGGTTACTTTAAATAAATTTTCCAAAAAATTCATTAAAACAAAGATAAATACCAAGTATTGGACTTAGTAAATATTTTTCCAACCACCCATGGAAACTAATATTTCGTCACAAGAGTGAGATGGCCAGGCACCTTTTCCACACCTACCATCCAAATTCTGAAGATCCTAATATTTTCTACCCAATACACATAACTAACTCAGAAAATGCTGACATACTTTAAGCTGAGTAATTGATCTGATACCAAATTGTAACAGAACAATCCTAGTCAACCAGAATAGTCACCCAAGTCATCCTATTACAGGGTGAGATAAAAAAAATATAACAAAACAAGTATTTTATATAAGGATAATAATACATATAATTAGAGTAAAAAGTAGAAACAAAGGGAGATACAATTGATCCAAATAGGATAAACCCAAAAGTATCACAAGTATAGAAAAACTAGTGTCCACAAGACCAATCGTCACCTACAAACCATACCCAAACTAAAATAATGATGTAAATAGAAGCCAACATGATACAAAATTCACTTTCCTTTACCTGTATCATTTAAAAACAAGGTCTATAGATGGCCAAAGGTAATAATTAGGGTGTGATCCATAGAGCCCAGCGGGATTCCTCTAAATAATCCATAAAAGTTTTAATAACAATAATGAACAAGTTAAATATTTTAAAAAATATTTTTACAATCATTTTTATAAATAAAAAAAATTGAAAGACTTTTTAAAACAATCCTTGTGTTTTTAAAAATTGTGTATAATATTTTCCAAATCTATAATCAAAGTAGGTAAAGATACTTAATATAAATATACATGTGATCTAAAATCTATAAAATAATCTATCATGTAATAAACAACCAGAAACAATAATGCACCATCCAGTTGGGATCTAGCATATGGGAAAAATATTTAATATACACTCATGAGTATAAAAAGGAATAAGGTTAGATCCAACTAACATAGATGTCTACCATATACCGTTTACATACAAGAGGTTACATCCTGGTGGTGTCACACACACTAAGGATACCCGTGCCTCTTTCTAGATGCACCTAAGGTTCCTGTTATGCAATGTTTTTCAATTTCTGTTTCTAAAAACCATGTTCACATTTCATAAAACCATTTGAAATCCAACCCAATTTGATTCAGGGTTTGAAAATCCATTTTCTATTTCAAATCAAGTCAATTATTTTTACATAGAAAAAAACACTTTTCAAATGTGAATCAATGCCCTTTTTGAAATTCAGCACACAAAATTCCATTTCAGATATCAAGGAACCAATAAGAATAATAAGAAATTCAAGAAATTATAATACTTGAATAGATCCACCTACCTCAAGGATATTGATAACCTATTTTACTTTGAAAATAAGGATTGGTAACCATAAGATCTACCCTTAGAATACAGGGCATGGTAAGAGACTAAAAAGGATTGATAGAAAACAAAATCCAATTACCCATTCCTACCATAAACATTATTGAAACTAGAAATGAGAGAGAAAATAAGAGGAAGGATTACTTGAAGAGATAAATCGCCTAGCCTTGACAATCAATCACAAAATAAAGAAATATGTAGGGAAGGGTGTCACTAAAAAAATTCACAGGGTAAGAGCTCTGGCCGAGAGCAGAAGGCTATAAAGGATAATAAATCCTTATACACCCGTACAAAACCCTAAAAGATATAAATTGGGGGATTACATGGCGTGTAATATTTTATATGTTCTGGAATAATTTTATTTTAAGTTATGCTGATAAAAACACCACCTTTTTAATTAAAAACCATTTTTTCACACTACATGATATGTAACCTTTACCTAACATGTAAAATTATCATGCTATGTACTCAAATCATGATATCTGTCTCACAGGCAATACACATCGTGAAATCCCTGTACACATCATGTAACTACCCAGTGAACAATAGAAATTGAAGGTTTATGCGGAAAATTCCAACAAATCCGTGACTTCACTATTACATGTATCCTCCCAATTCAAAGTCGGAAAAAACTTTCCCAATTAAATAGGAAACCAAAATAAAAAATTTGAACATTCTTGATAGAAAGGTAATGGGGTGTTACAATTTGTGTGTGTGTTTATATATATATTTATATGTGTGTGTGTGTGTGTGTTTACACACACATGTATTTATATATGTTTCTATGTATTTATATAAATATATATGGTTATATATGTTTATATATATATATATATGTATTATATATATATTATGATATTTAAACATATGTTATGATATTTGTTTATCAATATATATATATATATACATATATATAATTATAATTATAATTTTTTATTTTTATATATATGTAAATTAATATAATTATAATTATATATATATAGTTATCCATGATTTAAAACAATGGTCAAAATTTCACTAAAATAGCCACATTTTCTTAAAAACATGGTTAAATTTAAAATGTATATGTGTTTTTATATATAAATATATGTTTATATATATATGTGCGTGTTTATATATATATATATCTATGTTTATATATATATATACATCATGATATTTAAATATATGTTAATTTACTTTTATATAATTATAAAATTATATATATATGTGAATTAATAGAATTATACTTATATATAATTAGCCATGTTTTAAAATAGTGGTAAAAAATGTTACTAAAATAGCCATGTTTTCTTAAAAACATTTATAAATTTAAAATTATTCATGTTTTATTGAAAAAATTTCTAAATTATCAGTGTTTTATAAGAAATAAGGCTATTTTTAAATTGAACAACATTTTTAAATGCGGGTATATTATCGATGTTTTCTTAAAAACAATGCTAAATTTAAAATTACCCACATTTTCTTAAAAATGTCGCTAAATTAGCCACATTTTCTAGGAAATTTGGTTCTTTTTAAATTTAAGGACAATGTGGAAAAATTTGTGATATTTTTGAAAAAAATCTCTAAATTAGCCATCTTTTTTATCATTACTAAAAAAACATTACCAAATTCTAGTTTTTTTGTAGCATAACATTGCTTTTATAAAATACCTAGCTAACATGGCCACATATGTAAAATTAATAAAATAGATGATGTCTAATAAAAATAGGGTATATGAAATAGGCATGATCCCACTAACATGGGAGTGTTCAACAGTAACGTCAAAGGATATCCCAATGAAGCAAAAAGATCTTGGAAGCTTTTCAATTCCAATTAATATTAGGTCTAATGAGTTTGTGAGGTATTTGTGTAACTTAGGTTGAAAATAGAATATAATATCCTACAACATAATTAAGAGGTTGGGATTTGAAGATATAAGGACCATGAGGGTCACACTATAACTAGAAGATTCAATAGCAAATCATCGATGGGGAATCATTGAAGACATTTCGATCAAGGTGGAAAAGTTCTACTTCCTTGTAGATGTTATCACACTTTACATGGATGAAGAGAGGACTCAAATTATTCTTGGAATACTATTGTTGGAAATTGGAAGAGAATTGATTAATGTCTATTGTGATGATTTGTCTTTGATAATAAGAAATGAGCATGTTAGTTTCAACATACATCAAGTGATGAAAAATTATGATATGAAAGATGATGAACCGGAAGAGGACATCATGCTTGAGCTAGAAGAAGTTTCTATCAATGATACTGAGAGATAAGATGAAACATTTGGGTGAAAATTAAGAAAGTTATGGGACAATATCATTGATGATTGAGTAATAGATGAAAGAGAAAATTTTTAAGTGGTTCAATATTTTTGGATGGTCCATAGTATTGATTCTGTTTTTTAAATTTTTAAAAAAATTGGGGGATAATACTAATAGAAGTAGAGTAGGTATTTACCATAGGAGGATTGAAGCTGATATTAGAGTAAGGAAAAGGGCTGATATACGAGGACATATCATATCTAAGGTTGTTTTAAGATACAGAACAAGTACAATCTTTCCAATATACCATCACCTGATATAAAAATACAAGGTTGATCCAATACTCTAAACAAAAGTGATTCTAGGAGGAAACATGAGTTTTTTAATATTTTTAATTTTATATTTTTAGGTGTTGGAACTCTACCAAAAATATTTTCTAATTTTATTGAAAAAGGCCTATAATTTGACATGTTTTTATTCTAATTTCAGGTCCAAAATGAAGGCACATGAAAGAAAAATTAAGGAAACCAATGTGGATTCTTGTAGGCGATTCATGTCATGATATGCAAGTTAATGTCATGAAATACACACGAATACACAAGATAATTGTTAGAATTCATTTCTGCAATCCAAATACATTAATTTAATAGTGAAATATGAGTTTTTTTTTTAATTTTAATATTTTATGTTACTCCCTTGCATTTATGCTTATGAATTTTTAATTATAATTTCATGCCTCGTACTTTTAATTTCTACTTTAATCACTAATATAGGAGATAAGAACTACTTAGGATAATCATCATTCCAAGTTTTAATTTTTTCTAATAAATTAAAATGAGAAAAATGGGGAAATGTATAAGTAGAGATAAACATGGGGACGTGAATTGAATAAATCATGATTCGGGAGATCAGTTAATTTTGATAAATTATTTTTTTAATATTTTCCATGCCTTGAATTTCTAAATTTTATTCTAATGGATTTTCCTTTAGTGTGCATTTTCATGAGTTATTTTCCTGATTACATGTTCTCATTCCTAATAAATTTTCTATGTAGAAAATTTCCATTTTTTTCTTGAGCATATTTCTTGAGACACTCGAATATGTTTTCCTATAGAATTTGTTTTACATCTTGTCAAATATATTATTGTAAAAAATCACATTTAATATGATTGAGACACTTTTATTATTGAAACCTTATCCTTGAGACTCATCATGACATGAATCATACATAAACCTGTATAATCCATGGATAGTCTTATTAGGGAAGAGCTATAATATAATCTAACTTTATCCTTCCCTAACCTACTATGATTATTTTTTAGGATTATGAAAACGATGAGTGTGTGGGAGATAATGTCATGGTGAAAGGTATGTTTATATTAAAACAAATAAGTTTTGGGTTTTTTTTCATGGTAATTTTTTAAAATTTTCCTGATTTTCATTCAATATACATTATTGCACACCCTCTTGAAATAGGAGAAAAAATGGGTTGTGTCTTGAGTAATTAAAAAATCATCATTTATTGAACAATGGTATTGTTATAACTATCAAAAATAGTTTTGTGGGGAGATAATTTTGGGTTGGTGGTGGATTTTATATTTTTACCAGGAATAAATTTCAAAAAGATTGAAAAAATATAAAAATAAGAAAAAGAAAAGGATCAAGAAGGTGCATCATTCATTATGCTTCATTAACTCATGACCTTTATTTGAGTTTGGAGGAAAAGGGAATATATCATTTTACAGGGATAATTTTTCATTGATATTATATTTATTATCATAAAAAATTCCATATAGATTATCCCTCCTTTGAGCACTTTTTGTTTTTACATCATTTCCAACACACAGTGATGTAACACTTCAAGATTTTAAAAGAGGAACATCACATTAAATAGCATATATGACAAAAAAACCAGTTTATAAAATAATTTAAAGCCATGAGACTTTATGAAATATTTATTTTTAAATTAATTCAGTCTATTCAATATATTACAATGCATGGAACACTAAGTTCAAATGAAACACAATACTTTATTAAAATATTATTATTTAAACATGATCATTATAACCTAGCCGTTAAGTTGGAAGGTATAAATTTGAACAAATAAATTATGAAAATTATATGGTTTAAACATGTATAAAATAAATTAAATGGTTTTCTATTTATTGGAAATAAAATAAGAATCATTTGAAAGAAAAAGAAATGTTTTTTGAAAAACTATATTTTTCTAAAAGGCTGTTTAGTCACGATTTGCCCAAAAACTTTAAAATTAATTTTCACCAATTTTATTATTTTTTTTGGAAGAATAAAATTCATTTTTGAAATCTATATTTCATAATTATATTAGGGTGTTTTTTTTGTGAATTTTATGAAATGATTAATTTTTTGATGAATAGTAAAAAAATACAAATTTTTATTAAAATATTCCCTTTTCATTTAAAGAATTTACAAAGTAATAGCTTGTTAAAAAATGTTTTAAAAGTAAAATTACCTCAATTATATATTTATTAGTCTAATTTATTTAATTTTAATCAATATCATATTGAATTTTTATGTTAAAACTTTCTATACTTAAGAAAACTTTCTCTTTGAAAAATCAATTTTTCATCACGTTTGCGGGTTTAATTTAAAATTAAATTCTACCAATTATTTGAATTAAATTTTAAAAAATGGATTAAATATTTGGAATAATAATAATTAATGTTATATAATAAGTTAAACTTAATTTTTGACCAAATTGAATTGTAAATATAGTAAAAATTAATTGTTGCGGTTAAGGTTAAAACAAGTTTAGTGGGTGTTAAAGTAAAATGATAGGGGTAAAATGACCTATAAACTTTTCAAAATTACATTTTATAGCCATATTTATATATAATAAGCTATAAGATTATATAATGACCCATTTTAGATCCTTTTTTAATTTAAAAAATGCGGGTACACTTTATTGTTTTAAAAAATTCCACGTGTTTCCTCTCCCCCAATTATAAAAGGCTTCCCCCTCTCATCTCATCTTCACACTTTAAAATACATTTGTTTTATGAAATAAATACCAAAATATATTCCTTAAATCACTCCCAACATTTTAGAATCCTTTTTTTATTATAAATCTAACCTAGGAAGGCTTTTGGTGCAACCCTAATGATTTTTTCTAAAGAAAATGAAACATTATTAAATGAGTTTATTTTGTTTCTTATTCCACATCCTTAAAATCTTATTAAAAAATGGTTATATTATAAAATAAGTATCTTAAATATACGTATATGTTATTATGTTAGGTTAATTATATTTATCCATATCCTATTTCATCAAATGTTAAACAAAATCATCGATCGTATATACAGTGGACTACTGCCTCACGAACCGATGTAATTCGTTTTCCATCAACACCTCTCACGATTGGATATAATTATGGATTTAACATATGTATATTATATATATGATATTACTATACTTATATAATTTTAATATCATATTTAACACCTTACTTTCCAACCCATTGGAAAACAATAACGTCACTTGTGTTATGACAGACTACCACCTCACAGACCAATGTGATGTGTTTTTCTAATTTCCATTTCAATTAGATGGAAATAATGATAGATTATATAAATATATATATTATATTTTAAAAATAATTATACCTATTTAATTATAATATCACATACACCTTCTTATTTTCCATTGCATGGGGAATATGATAATGCCGCTCATGTGTACGATGGACTACCGCCTCACGAAGCGACGTGACTCATTTTTCCCGAACAATTTACATGGAAGATAATAGGTATAAATTTAATTGATATATGTGATATATAAAAAATAATAATTATTATATAAAATGTGTTATATTATTTACCTTCCTTTCATTCCAACCATCAAAAAAATAGAGACATCGTTCTTATGTACGTATGACCTACCATCTCCATAAACAATGTAACCCATTTTTCAATACATAACTTTTATAGATTATTATAAATACATATATAATTAATATATATGATATTTATATCATGGTTAATATTATGGATATTATTTAACCATGATCAAAGTAAAACTACCATATTTACCGAACAAAAACATACATTAAAAACGAAGCAATTAGAACACGAAATGGAGATTTTAACAAAGAATTGTTAATAAATGGGTGATAAAAGACTATAAGTAAATCATATATAGTATGATATATATGATTATTAGTTTTTAATATATTTATAATAAACTTTTATTTATTATATATAGGTTTCAGACACATATGAAGGAAGTCAAACTTGAGGTAAGGATTTCTTGTCTCACTTTTACTTCCATGAGACATATGCCATATTTACCACTTATTGATTTGTGTGGTATATATACTGCCCCTTTTATATTTTATATCATGAACATATTTATATTCATATTATTTCAAGTTTCATTTGAAGTTATTTCTTTCATGGGGTTATGGTTCAAAATTTACTAAAGTGGTAAGGGTTTATCTCAAAATCTCAACATTATTCAAGATTGTTTATTTTTAAGTCACCCTTGGGGGAATTATTTTATATTTATATATTAAACATAATATATTTTATTATCATTTTTTTATTTATTAAATTTAAAAATAATTGTACAATTTTCCTCTTGTTGGTATGTAAAATGTCTTAGAAAATGTTTTTAAGTTAACCATACTTTTATTTCTCTCTTCAGTAAAAAATACATTCTCATATAAATCTATATTTTATAATTTTTTTTTAAAAAAATGTTTTTAAAATTATAAAAAATATTTAATAAAAAAATTTACTTATGTTTTAGTTTTTAAAAAATGTTTTGAATGAAATATTTTTTTTGTTTTCTGAATGAGGTGCTTCTTAACCTTTTTATAATATTGTGAAATGAATGTTTTTTGACTTATGCAGAATGTAAATAATTTCTTTCCATAATGAACACTCAATGTTTTCAATATCCCTTTATAAGTTTAAAATTTTATTAAAAATATGGATTTTAAGATTATTTTTTGAATATTTAGTTTTAAAAATATTTTCAAAGTGAAATGGATATTTTCCACAAAAATTGTTTTTAATGTCATTTTTATGGCATCTATGTTCATCAATGACATCAAACCTTTATTATACTTATGATTATATAGGGATTTATTATATTTATTTTATAATTATTATTTATTTGGATGGTTTATGATAAGCTTGGTTGAGGATGTACAATTCTATTACCATTCACCATATTACTCTAGTTGGGATATAATTATGTTTATTGATTAGGGTAAGTATTAACATTTTGTTAGTTAGTTATTTAATAAAAATGTTTATGTTGATAATGTTTCACTCCATTTATATGAGGAATTAATTATACTTATTAAGTAGTGGGTGGGGCCCATAATAACATATCCCTTTGATGCATCTGTAGGTTTCAAGAGACAAATCAGTTAGCCAAATTAAATGGGTTTTTTACCCATACTTTTAAACCATCTTATGAATGGTATTGATAGTATGTTTATGATGTTTGAAATTATTCATTCCCTCATTATGAGATTATTTATTGAATTTAATGTGATTATTCAATTAGTTTTAATATTCATGGATAAGTTTCAATCTCATGTGACTATTTGTATGGTTTTATTTGATCATCATTTATTCCTTACATATTATGCTCAAGTTATTGTTTAAATGGAATGTGTTTAAGTTATTTACCTTTCCATATTTATTATACTTATTTATTACAAATAACTTCCACTATATTCATACCCTTAATGAGAATCTAAGATCACCCCTTTATTATATTTTATTTTCTCCAGGATACCAGGAAGTGTTTTATGATTGATATACAAGGATATTCTATGGGGAATAATGGAATTATCAAATAAAACACTTTGTGTATTTTATGTCTTTAAAATTTAATGTGAATTTTCAAGTATGTATCTAGTTTACCAAGATTAATAAACTATTTTATCCTTTGGGATGTGGTTTCTTTTATCTTGTACCAATATAATAAATTAACTGTCATCTCTAGACTACTAGGATCAGAGTCTTTATAGTTGGTATTAGATCAATTTTAGTAGAAACCATTGGATCTAGATTTAGAAAAACATAGATTGGGGAATATAAACATATTATATAATTTGATGATAAGTATATAAAAACACCCTAAAGTTCTTATAAGGAAGATATTATATTGTTTTTACAAGAATTACATCCCTTTGTGGATACTGAAAGTAGATGTGGTTCTATTACAGTTGTACATAGGGGTTATAACTCTAAAAAGGGTGCATTGGGATTTGAATTGATTGTAACCCGGTGGACGACAAAATTCCTTACTATGAACCTGGTTTTACACTCCTAGGAGATATGATTAGGATAATTCAAATTTTATTTAAAAACCATTATGAATGATTTGAAAATATTTTTATGATTCGAAACATTTCAAGAAGAAACCAAGTTTATTATTATGAGATCATCCATGCATAAAATTTTCAATTTATGTTAAGTGCTTCACTAGTTTTGGGATTATAAATTTTGTTTCATAATTTTATGATCAAAACTAGTGCATTACACTATTTATAAATGGTTCCTAGATGAAGGAATGAAAACTGTATCAATTCACATACCCCATGTAGGGATTTCCCTCTTAGGTAAGGTAATGAAGTTGAAGATGGAGTTGTAGTTGGAATTGATCCAATTATAACCATATTGGGGTAGATAACTCAAGTTATGAGAAATAAAATTTCCCTTATAGATCATCCTTACAATACACAACATGGTGAAACAATGTTATATCACTTTATTCATCAGTAACCTCCATCATTTAATGGGACTAACAATCCATTTATAACCGAGCAATGGATAAGTTCTTTAGAGAATATATTTATCACTTTGGGAAGTAATTAAAGGTATAAGGTTTCCATGGTATTTTATCATATCTTAGGTTATGTGGATAAATTGTGGTCATTGATTCAAAATGATAAGGATAGAGAAGAAATAGAAAACATGGAGTGAAATGTTTTTAAGGTACTTTTCTTGGAAAAATATTTTCCTCACAGATATAGAGAGACAATTATTGAGTCTGAGAGAAAAGGAATAGAAAAATGTTTCTAAGTATGAGGAAAACTTTATGAGGCTAGATAGGAATGATATATACTGTATATGTAATCCAAATAGAAATATTTACCATTTCTTTTATGGGTTAAATCCAATTATTTAAAGGATACTAGTCTTCTAAACATTCTCATCATATGAGGACATAATATCTTGTGATATAAAGATAGAAAAATAATTCTAAAAGTATTATGGATTTGTAGGGAAGAAATAAAATAAGAGGATGTGATAGAAAAAAATGGATAAGGGGAAGAGGGAAAGAAGGATTTTCCCACATGTGATTATTTTGGAAAGAAACACCCTGGTACTTGCTTGAAGGGAATGCAAGTTTGCTATAAGTGTGGAGATAAAGGCCACTATTTTAATTATTTAAAGGTAAAAAACAAAGTTTAAAATGTTCAGTGATTTAACTATAAGGATATTCAACACTACAAAAATGAATGCCCCAAGCATCAAGGGAATATACCCTTGAAGAAGTAATGGGATAAAGGTAAAGATTATGCTATTACTTTGTCCTAAGTGGAATGATTAAAGTTATTGTTTATTTTGATTCAATAATTATTTATTAAAAGTATTTTATAAATGATTTTATCATCATAAAACATGTAATTATTATACTGTAATGGTTTTTCTATAAGTATTTGCAGACACATGTTGAATGGTACTAAGAAAAGTGATTTAGTGGAAAGTTGACCTTTTTAGAAAATACATGATTTATGGAATATAACCCTCAATATGTGTTCAATGTTGAGATAAAAATGATAAATATATGTATATGATATTGTATTGGTGACCTTGAAATTGGTTATAGGTTTTATGGTTTCTGTTATCCTTATTGGTGTTTACTGTAAGTTTGGATTTATAGAATATATTAAATAACCTGAGATTTTATTTTTAGAAGCATGCTTGTTTTAATTTAGGTTTTATGGTGATAAAATTATTTACATATTTATAATGTGACATTAAGATAAAATTTATATTGTTTGGGGAATATAATATTTATTTCATGAGTTTATTTTTAAAATTTTGGACTTTAAATTTCATCAGATGTATTTTGGATGAGTCTTAAGGCTAACCATTTATGAAATTGATTAAGTTGAATTTTGGGTGTTACTATTTAGGTATTAGAGATTAATGAATTATATTGGATATGGTTTTAGTAAATAAAGTAGGAATATCTTGTTACCCTTTTATGGATCTTATGATTTGTTAAAAGTTAATTTTAGTGCTTCATAAATAAAAAATTCATCTTGGATATTCATTTATTGGAGTAAAAAATGAAGAGGAAATTAATTAAAGCACAAACATAGGATAAAAATATAAGTATATTTTCTGGTCTTCCCTATCATAACATTAAATTAATCACTCAACTATAGGAAAAAATATTTAAATAAAAACATGATCCAATTACCTTCATATATAATTAAATGATGTTGTTCAAACTCATAAAAAAGTTATGGTTTTGTGATTTTTTACTTCATCGTGGTCATTAAAATTATTATTATCAATTATCTCTATCACTTTTTATAATTATTTTGGCTTTTCTTCCATGTCCATATCTTCACTTCCCACCAATATTCTTCTATTTAGAGACCTAGTTATGTGTTATTATTGTTAAACTTTGTACTTCCATTTCTCTATTATCAAGAGTATTTTTTATCAAGCCTTTTTATGATGTGAGTTTCCAACAAGGTTATTTTACAATCCCAAACCCTTTATTACCAATATCAAGATTAAATTCCAAGGGAACAATTTATTTAAGGGGGTAGAATGTAACACCCTAATATTTTAAAAGAGGAACATCATGTTTGATAGTGTATATGGAACATAACACCAAGATTATAATATAATGTAACACCCCAATACTTTATGTTATATTTATCTTTAAATAAATCCAATCTCTTTGATATCTTGCAATGCACATAACACTAGGTTAAACAAAACACGATACTCTATTAAAATATTATTATTTAAACATGACCATTATAACCTAGCTGTTAAGTTCGTGGGAATGAATATGTATAACTAAATTACGAAAATTATATAGTTTAAACATGTATAAAATAAATTCAATGGTTATATGTTGATTATAAATAAAATAATATCTATTAAAAAAAGAAATGTTTTCTAAAAAACTGTATTTTTCTAAAAGTCAGTTTAGTCGCGCTTTGCACACATAATTTAAATTCATTTTTTTTACAACTTTTAGAAAAATTATTTGAAAAAATAAATTTATTTTTTCAAATATACATGTAAAAATAATCTTATGGTAAATGTTTTGGAATTTTCTGAAAAGATTAATTTTTCAATGAGTAGTTAAAAATACTATTTTTTATTGAAATATTCATTTACATTTATATAATATACAAATTTACTCATTGTTTAAAAATATTTTAAAAATAAAATTAGTAAAATTATATATTTATTAATCAAATTTAATTCCTTGTAATCAATTTCATATTTAATTTTATATTAAAATTTTTTATGCTTAAGAATTTTTTTCTTTAGAAAACTGCTTTTTCATCGCGTCTATGGGTTTAATTTTAAATTAAATTTTACCAATTATGTGAATTTAATTTGGTGAAATGGATTATATATTTTTAAAAATTATAATTAACATAATCTAATAATTTCATCTTAATTTTTTAACTATAATGAATATTGATAACAATAAAAATTAATTACCGTTGTTAAAGTTAGAACAGGTTTATCAGGGGGTTAAACAAAAAATATAAGAGGAAATATAAACTAAAAACTTATATAAATATAATTTAATGGAAATATTTCTACCAAATAACATCTAATGTTCTATAATTACTTATTTTGGATCCTTTTGGAATGTGAAAAACATGGTTTCTTTTTATTATTTTCAATATTTACATGCATGTCCTCTCCCACACTTATTAAAGGTCACGCTATATAATATTTTATTAACACTTTCAAAGACTTTTTGTTTAAAAAATACCTACCCAAATATCTTAATTGCATGCATAAAAAAAATCCTAGAATCCTTGGTTTGATCATAAATCCAACCTAGGATGGTTTTTTGTGGAACACTAAATAAGTTGTCTGAAGAAGAGGCAACATTCTTAAACGATATTTTTTTTATTCATTTAAATAATTCAAATATTATTAAAAAATTATTATATAATAACATAATTATATTAAATATACTATCATGTTATTATGTTAATTTCATTACCTATATCTATCTCCTCTTCTATCATATTAGAAACGAAACTGTTGATCGTGTGTGTGGTGGACTACCGCCTCACGAACCAATGTAATTCATTTTCCATCTCTGCCTCTAATGATTGGATATAATTATAGATTTAAAATATTCATATAATATTTAAGAAATTTATATAATTTCTAATTATAATATTACATCTATCTAATTAACTTCCAAATCTTTTGAAAATAATAATGTTGCTCATGTGTACGGCGGACTACCGCCCTACGAATCGATGTGATGTGTTTCTCCCATTTCCATTTTATTTAGATTGAAAAAAAGGATAGATTAAAAGAATATATATAAAAATTTTAACATAATTATACCTATGGAATTAATTTATCACATATACCATATTACTTTCCATTCCATGGGGGATACGATAATGTTGCTAGTGTGTATGGCTGACTACCACCTTATAAAGCATTGCGACTCATTTTAACTAAGGATTTCCATTAAAGGTAATGAGGATAAATTTAATTAATATATGTGATATATAATAAATAATAATTAATCTAGAAAATGTGATATATGATTTACCTTTCTTTCTTTCCATCCTTTAATAAAAATGGAAACAACATTCATGCGTACGTATGACATACCATCACAATGAACAGTGTAACTCATTTTTCAATACATAACTTTTATAGATTAATCTAAAAAAAATTAATTAATATATAAGATATTTATATCATTTTTATCATTATATATTTTATTTAAACCTTATCAAAGTAAAATGACCAAATTAATGAACCAAAACATACATGAAAAATGAAGTAATTATCACCAGAAACAACGATTTTAACAAATAATTGCTAAAAATGGGTGATAAAAGACTATAATTAAATCATATATGGAATGATATATATGATTATGATTCTTTAATATATTTATAATAAAATTATATTTATTATATATTAGGTTCATACACATATGAATTAAGTCAAACCTAAGGTAAGCATTTCTCGTTTCACTTTTATTTCCATAAGACATAATCTATATTTACCACTTATTCTTTTGTGTGGTGTATATAATTACCCTTTTATATATTATATAATGAATCTATTTAACACTTATTATTTTTTGTGGTGCCCCAAACTCTCTAGAATCCCCTCTCCAATCTCTTGAAGTCACACACTTCCAAGTAAGGGATCCTCACTTTCCTTCCTTTCTCATTTATGTCCAAGTTTCCTTATATTTTTATGCCATTTTATTTTCAATTACAAATATTGGGGTATTATTTCTCACCTAGACTATACTTCCATCCTTATTTTTTATTGATAATAGACTTTTTTCTCTCTCTTTATTGCCTCCCATGTACACTTGTTACTATGCCGAAATTCCGTAAGATATTTTTTCCTTTTTCATTTTTTGTTCAAGTTTCTTTATGTTGTTATACCTATTTATTTTAAATTAAAAATGTTTTTTATGATTTATAACCTTTCCTATACTACCCTTCTTGTGTTTGAATGATTATAGACCTCTTTATCTCTCATTAATGCCTCCCATATACACCCGTGACCATGATGAAATTCCGCAAGGGATCCTCACTTATTTATGTCCAAGTTTTCTTATATTGTTATGCCCTTTTATTTTCAATTAAAAATGTTGGGGTATAATTTCTCACCTCCCCCATAATTAACTCCTTATGTTTTAATTATTAGAGACCTCTTTCTATCTCATTAATTCCTCCCATGTACACCCGTTACCATGCTGAAATTCGTAAGGGATTTCTTCCTTTCCCATTTTGTCTAAATTTATTTATGTTGTTATTATCTTTTATTTTCAATTAAAAATATTGGGGTATAATTTTAAACCTTCCCCATATGGACCTTATTATGTTTTAATGATGATATACCTATTTCTATCTTATTAATTCCTCCAACTTACACCCGTTACCATTCCGAAATTCCGAAAGGAATTTCTCTCTTCTCATTTACATTCAAGAAATTATTTTATATTATGCATCAAATTCCATTACCTATGTTGGGATATTATGTTACATGACACCTTTACTTTACATTTCATGTATAAATGATGATATACCCTTTTCTCTCTCATCAACCCATTTTATGATTTCTATTTGACATCGTTATGCTGCTGAAGTTACACCAAAATTTCCCATGCAAAAATCATCATGTAAGTGAATACCATACCCATTTATCTATCAAATGTATTAAAATTTATGAACATGTACTTGTTGATTGAGTACTTATATTTATGTATTCCACATCTCTTATTCGTGGAATAAATTAATTTTTTTAATGAATCTATGTTGTATGATCCATGTGGAACACTTATGAATGAAATGAAATGTTTATAAAGGGTGCGCCCTAATAGCGCTTCAATGAATTGGGTAAAGAATAGTATCATTATACGCTATGTGAAATAAGTGTATAATCATTATAATTCAAGTTTAATAAGGGTTTACTCATGATAATTAAAGTACAATGAGGGTTTACTCATTATCTATGTGCAATGATTCTTGGCTCATACTAATATCATGTTAAATGTTGTTTCCACATTTCCATGATATGATAATCATGCTATATCATGACTTTATGTTCATGTTTCTCTTATGATCCATTGATATTACTATTGTATAACATGTATTGTGTTCTTCATGTTATGCCATTTTTACTCCCTTTCTGATATTTATAGCTCACCCTTCTATTATACATGTCCTCAGGTTATCCCATGCAATGCTAAGTACGAAGGAATGTTGTGGTCATATAAAAGAGTTTTCAATAAAGATGTTGTATTTTATGTCTTAAGTTGTTATGTAATGTTCCTTATTTCACAAGACACTTGACCTCTAAATACTTAGAGTTTTCTCAAGTTAAAGTTTATGTAATGAATCATGTTTAAATGTTTAATAAAGAGAAGGTTCATTATAGTTTGTCTCAGAGGATAGGTTTAGTTATTTTTGGGATTAGGATTCAAAAACCCTTGTGAAAGCCTTCTGGATAATACTAAGTATAATAAAAACAATCCTAAATTTTGAATAGTATATAGTAAATGGTTTATCAAGAAAATACGTCCCTTTCTGGATACGAATAAGTAGAGGTGGCTATGGAACAAATGTATCTAGGGGTAAAATCTGAAAACACCGCTTTGAGCTAGACTCTAATTGGAACTGGTGAACGGCAGTAGGCCTTGACACACTCTTGGTTATGACACTCCTAGGGGATATAGTTTGGTAAATTCATAATATTAATATGAACCATTATTAAGGGAATAAAAAAATGCCCCTAATAATATATGTTTGGAAGTAGATCATGGATAACATAGATTGAAGCCTATAAATTCATAAATCAAATAAATAAATGAAATTTATAACGCATCACTTTTTTTTATTTAGATTCCCCTTTATGTGTTTACCCTAAATTTACTTTTATTCTAGCCAATGGCCGGTAATAAGAGGACTCAGGCTAACAACCGATGCAAAGATCAATGTGATGACTCTTCTAATGAGATTCAAAATCTGATGGGAGTAGGAATTGCAAACTTTTTCAGGATACTCTCCCAGTTAACTCAAGTTTTGAATAGAAACAAGGATCAAGAGGATAATCCAACCCCCCCCCCCAATAAAGAACAACCCCCAATCGATATCTTCATGAGAAAAGGCATCCTACTTTTAATGGATCATCCTATCCCTCAATCACCGAACAATGGATCAAATCCATTGAAAAGATCTTCTCCATCCTTCAATGTTCCAAATGAGAGAAGGTTATTCTGATTGCTTATCATATGGAGGGTGAAGCCGATCAATGGTGGAAATTTATCAAAAATATGAATCTTGAGGAAAAGATTGAGGCATTGGAATAGAAGGATTTCCAGAAAATGTTTTTCAATAAATATTTTCCGTGCACCCTCTGACTTAAGATGGAAAAGTACTTCCTTAACCTCAAGAAAAAAGATGAAGAATCCATAAGATCTTATGAGTAATACTTCACAAGACTTTCATGATATGACTTTAGCTTTATCATTACCCCCGAATGCAAGTTTGAATGCTTCTTTGGTGGGATAAAACCTAGCCTATGAAAATACCTAACAATCCATGAATTTGATAGCTATGAAGAGATTGTTTGATGTGCCCTCAAAGTTGAAATGGAGATCGGAGAATCTCATAGTTATCATGGGGATAAGAAGTGAAAAGTGGAATTTAATTTTGGCGGTCTGATTGATAAATACAGTGGTTCTAAGATATTCCAGCACCCAACTTTCCAAAGGTGTAGAAATAAGAACCCTTGAAATTTCCTGAAGGGGATGAGGAAATGCTTTAGGTGTGGAAGAGAAAGAAACCTATCAATTAATTGTCGACAAGAGAAACTTGCTGATGTGATAGAGGAAAGGAACGCTCCATTCAACCCTCAACGCATTGTTCATTGCTTCAACTATAAAGAACCATGGAACTTTTCAAACCAGTGCCCTAATACAATGGTTTTAGAGACAAAAAACAACCTCTAAGGTAGAAAGGGAGATCTTTTTCCATCACTACTAACAAAGTGAACCTCGACAATGAAGTGGTGACAAGTATTCTAGTTATTCATTCAAGAACAGCGAACATAATTTTTGATTCTATTTCTATGCATTCTTTTATATCCCTAAAGTTTAGTAGAACAATCCCAAAACCACTAAAAATCATGGAAATAAAGATGTCGGTGAGAATGGAAAATGGGTCAATTATTAAATCCCATGAATATAACTCCTCCCCTATCATAATTTGTGGATTGAACTTTCCAAGAAACCTCATCACACCCCATATGGTTGAATTTGATGCAATTCTTGGCATGTATTGGCTTTCCCTATATAGAGCCAACATAAATTTCCATAAGAGGTAAATCACTCTCTGTATGGATAATTGACCCCTGATTCTGTACAAGTGCAAGGAGGAGGATGAATCTTATTTAGCACCATCATCTCAAGAATTGATATTACTTCCCTATAAGCATGTGTATCTTGCTCAGATGATTGAGTCTAAGGAATCAACCATCCTTGAATACATTTCTATTGTGAGGGAATTCGTTGAAGTGTTTCCCGAGGAATGTCTTAGTCTTCCTCCTAGAAGAGATGATGAATTATCAATTGATCTTATACTTGGGGAATTTACAATAACCAAGACTCCATATAGAATGTCTATTTTTGAGGTTAAGGAGGTGAATAACCAACTATAGGAGAATCTAGATAAAGGGTTTATACGCCCAAGTGCTTCACTATGGGGTGAACCAATCCTCTTAGTCAAGAAGAAGGATGGGTAAATGTGCATTTTCATTGATTATCATGATCTCAACAAAATCACGATAAAGAAAAAGTATTCTCTGCCCTGAATTGATGAATTGTTCTATTAGCTAGGAGAAGCACAATAATTCTCCAAGGTGGATCTGCAGTCCGGATATTACCAAGTAAGGGTGAAGAAGGAGGATATTCCCAAGATTTGTTTTGTACAAGGTATGAGCACTATGAATTCGTAGTAATTCCTTTTGGACTCACTAATGCTTCAAAAATCTTTATGGACTTTATGAATAGAGTCTTTAGAGATTACCTAGAAAAATTTGTGGTAGTATTTATAGATGATATTATAATATAATCCAAAACCAAGGGGAAGCATGAGGAGAATCTAAGAACTGTACTAAAGACCTTGCGAAAGGAGAATCTCTATGAAAAGTATAGAAATTGTGAGTTCTGGTTGAAGGAGCTATCATTATTTGTTCATATCATCACAAGAAATGTGATATCTGTAGATCCCTCTAAGACAACTTTGATTGAGGGATGGTCGAGGCCAACATCAATGACGGATATCTGCAGCTTCCTGGGGTTAGATGGATATTATCTATAATTTGTTAAATTTTTTGCACGATTGTCAAACCCTATTACCAATCTAACTTGGAAGGGAGTAAAGTTTTCTTGGAGTGATGAATGTGAATATTGCTTCAAGGAGTTTAAAAGAGGGCTTATCACTGCGCCTGTGCTCACACTACCCACAAGTGGAGATTTTTTTTGGTATTTAGTGATTCTTTGAAGAAGGGCCCGAGATACATGTTGATGAAAAATGACAAATTCATTTCCTATGATTTAAGGAAATTTAAAGTTCATGAGAAAAACTATCCAACACACGATATGGAGTTGGCTATAGTAATCTTAGCTTTAAAAATTTGGAAAAATTACCTCTTTGGGGAGAAGTGTGAAATATATACAGATCACAAAAGACTCAAGTATATATTAAAACAGAAAAAGTTGAACATGCACTAAAGAATATGGTCAGATCTAATCAAATACTATGATTTCTCAATCCATTAACACCCTAGGAAAGCAGACAAGGTGGAAGATACTCTAAGCAGAAAGAACCCAGTGATTCTATCATTGATGGGAATTGAAAAGTATCCAATCTTCTTATATTTTATGAATATAGACATAGGAATCATAAAGAAGGGAACATCATCAATCATTTCACAAATTATTGCTCAATTGTCTCTTATGGAAAGGTTAAAGGATGCTTAAAAATATTATGTGGGAATTATGAAGAAAGTGGAAACTATCAGAAAAGGTAAATCCTCGAAGTTCAATGTTAATGAGAAGGAATTGTGATATTTGGGTCAAGACTATGTGTTCTATAAATTCTAGTGTTAAATAAAGAACTTTTGGATGATGCACATAGTTCGAATCTCTCTATTCACCTAGGAAACACAAAGATGTATTGAGATCTATGAGAGAATTATTGGTGGGATCACATGAAGAAGGAGATTGCTGAGTATACCTCAAAGTGCATGGTATGTCACCAAGTGAAGTTTGAGAGGGAGAAATCTTAGGGGATGATGCAACCATTACCCATACCAATATGGAAATGGGAAAACATCACCATGGACTTTTTCACTAGTCTTCTGAAGACATCCAAAGGAAACAATGCTATCTATGATTTTATGGATCATCTTAAAAATACTCCACACTTCATTTCAATTTGGGAGGGTTTCTCATTGGATCAACTGGAATGAATATATATTAGAGAAGTGGTAAGGCTGCATGGAATACCACTATCAATTATATCCAATTGAGATCTAAGATTCACCTCTAGGTTCTGGAAGAGTCTCCAACATGCTCTGAATACTAAGATGAACTTTAGTACGGCTTATCATCCTCAATCTGATGTCCAATCTGAGTGAACTATCCAAACTCTTGAGGACATTTTGAGGGCATGATCAATGGACTTCAAAGGCAGATGGGATCAACATCTTTCTTTGGTTGACTTCTCTTACAATAACAGTTTTCACTCAAGAATACAAACATCTCCTTATGAAGACCTTTATAGGAAGAGGTATAGAACATCGACATGTTGGTATGAAGTTGGGGAGCGAAAACTCCTCTGTCGAGAAATGGTCAAAGAAATGGTGGAGAAGGTTAAGACCATCCAACAACACATTAAAGCTGGTCAAAGTTGACAAAAGGTTAATGTTGATAATCCTTGATGAGACCTAGAGTTTGATGTTAGAGACATGGTATTCCTCTGCATATCACTATGGAAGAGAGTTATGAGATTTGGGAATAAGGGAAAGCTTAGCCCAAGGTATATCATCCCTTTTGAGATCCTTGATCACATTGGACCAGTGGCCTATCGAATATCACTCCCACCGAACCTATCTCAAGTACACGATGTATTCCATGTATCAATATTGAGGAAGTACATACCTATCCCATCACATGTATGCAATCCAAAGGTGGTACCGTTGGGTAATCACGCCTCTTATAAAGATAAGACAGTGAAGATATTAGATCATAGGGAAAAAGTTCCACAAAATAAGACAATGCCCCTTGTCAAGGTGTTGTGGAGAAACCACAAGTTGGAAGAAGCAACATGGGAATCATAGAAAGTTATGAAGTAGATTTACCCTCATTTATTTTCGTGTGGGAAAAGGAAATTTCGAGGGTGAAATTTCTTAAGGGGGAAGACTGTAACGACCCAAAATTTTATTAATAAAAATTTCTCTTGATCTAATTAAATATATTATTATGTAAAATAGTTATATAAAAAATATGCACTTACTTGGTTTTATGTTTTTGGATTTTAAAATACTGTTAAGAATTTTTACCGTTGCTAATATAACCATTGAGTAGTGATCACAATATTATTATAAATATAGGTCTTTAAAAAATCCAATTTACTCATACAAAAGAAGCGATAGCCTCATCCGGTAGAATTGCTCTATAAAAAGCCCATTTTTTGGTGCTCAAAAAGAAGGTAGCGTCACTGAGCTTCTCTCTTGACCAATCCCAATATGTGATTCAACACGTTAAGTTTGAACAGAATCACCAATGGGAGAAGTGGAATTTAATAGAGATTTCCACCCGATCAATGTTATCCGAGCTGCCCCAAGAGTCTATCATAATTACATAGCTTACCCTTAGGTGTTATGTGGGTTTTATAATGGGTTTTGTAACAATAACTTAACACTATGATTATGTGAATTATTTTTGTATATAATAAAAAATATATATTCATTTTTTTTGTTACTTTGTAAATATTTTTTTAAACCACAAATGGTATTTTTAGTTAATATTTAAATTCAATTAAGAAATATATTTTGATGAATTAATGGATTTTTGAATTAAATAATATTTTAATAAAATATTATTAATAAATTAATTTTTATTAAATATAAATGATTATATAATGTTTAGGAATACAATTGTAATTTTTATTAAGGTTTGAAAGCTTTTTTTTTCAAAACCCATGAATTTTCAATAAATGTATGTTTTTATTTTAAAAATATAAATTCACATATTTATTAAATTATTTATATAAAATGAATATTATTTTTGGATTCAGGACATCAAAATTATCTAATGGTTAATTTTTCACAATTTTCTGAGACAGTCGAATTTTTAGGTAAAAATTAAAAACCTTTTAAATATATAATGTGTTTTATGACATTATAATGACCTAATAGTGATGTAATGAAATACTATAAAAATTATATTTGACCAATATATGTTTTAAATTTAAAATAATTTAATTTTATATTTGTTTTATTAATTTTACAATGCCTTAGTGGACCCTCTAATACATAAAATTATTTTAAATTTTTAAAATGATTTCCTTGAGAGTGTGACTCACCTCCACATAACCAAGCCAAATATTTTAATAATTTAGACCATTGGCCTTATAAAATAATGTTTTTTACTCCCATTTATCAGAAACCATGGGCAAAAACCATGTTTTGGTTTGTGGTTTTAAATATTTAATTTTATAGATTCCAAAACCTAAGTTTGTGAAATATTAAAGAATTACCCTCTCTTTTCCCATATAAACCCAACCATGATCCCACTTATCTTCACTAAAAACACTTTGATCACGTCCCTAATCTTATCTCCTCTCTCTATAATCTTCCTAAGGTGCCCGAATCTCTCAAGAAGCCCCTCTCCAAGCTCTTGAAGTCACACACTTCCAAGTAAGGGATCCTCACTTTCCTTCCTTTCTAATTTATGGCCAAGTTTCCTTATATTGTTACACCCATTTATTTTAAATTATAAATGTTTGGGTATGATTTATAACCTCCACTATACTTCCCTACTTATTTTTAATGATTATATACCTTTTTATCTCTCTTTAATTCCTCCCATGTACACCTGTTGCTATGCCGAAATTCTATAAGAGATTTCTTCCATTCTCATTTTTATCCAAGTTTCTTTACATTGTTATACCCATTTATTTTCAATTAAAAATGTTAGGGTATGATTTATAACCATCCCCATACTTACCTACTTATGTTTTAATAATGATATACCTATTTATCCCCCATTAATGACCCCCATGTGCACCCGTTACCATGCTGAAATTCCGTAAGGGATCCTCACTTATTTATTTCCAAGTTTCCTTATATTGTTATGCCCTTTTATTTTAAATTAAAAATGTTGGGGTATGATTTTTAACCTCCCCCATACTTACCTCCTTGTGTTTTAATTATGAGAGACCTATTTATCTCTCATTAATGCCTCCCATGTACACCCGTTACCATGATGAAATTCTGTAAGAGATTTCTTCCTTTCCCTTTTTTGTCCAAATTTTTATATTGTTATACCCTTTTATTTTAAATTACAAATTTTGGGGTATGATTTCACACCTCCCACATATGACCATTATTATATTTGAATGATGAGATACCTATTTTTCTCTCATTAATGACTCCCATGTACACCCGTTACCATGCTAAAATTCTATAAGAAATTTCTCTTTTCTCATTTACATTCAAGAACATATTTTATATTATGAATATAAATTCCATTACATATATTGGGATATTATGTTCTATGACCCCTTAATTTTCATTTCATGTATAAATGATGAGATACCCCTTTCTCTCTTATCAACCCATTTTTGATTTCTATTTGAGGTCATTATGCTGTCGAAGTTACACAAAAATTTCCCATGCCAAAATCATCATGTAAGTGAATACCATACCCATTTATCTATCAAGGATATTAAAATTTATGCATATTTACCTGTTTATTGAGGAATTAAATTTATGTATTCCACATCTATTATTCGTGGAAAAAATTACGATGTTTAATGAATCCATGTTGTATGATCGATGCGGCACACTTATACATGAAATGAAATGTTTATAAAGGGTGCGCCCTAATAGTGCTCTAATGCATTGGGTAAATAATAGTATCATGATATTCCATGCGTAATGAGGGTTTAATCATGATAATTCAAGTGAAATTAGTGTTTACTCATACTAATTCAAGTGTAATGAGGGTTTACTCATTCTCCATGTGCAATGAGTCTTTGCTCATGCTAATATCATGTTAAATGTTGTTGCCACATTTCCATGTTATGGTAATCATGATATATCATTCCTTTATGTTAATGTTTATATTATGATCCATTGATATGCCTATTTTCTAACACGGATTGTGTTCCTTATGTTATGGATTGTTTACTCCCTTACTAGGCTTTATAACTCACCATTTTCCTATACATGTCCTTAGGTTATCCCATGAAATGATAAGTACGAAGGTATATTGTGGTTATATAAAATTATTTTTTAATAAAGATGTATTATTTTATGAATTAAGTTGTCATGTAATGTTCCTAATTTTACAAGACACTAGACTTATCAATCCTCAGAGTTGTCTTAAGTGCAATTTTATATAATGAATCATGTTTAAGTGTGTAACAAAGAGAGGAGTTGTTATACTATTTATCTTTATTGTATTTAAATTTTCATTATAATTTATTTATTTCATGGTGTTTATGACTCAAAAGTTATAAAAGAGGTAAGTGTTTATCTCAAAATCTCCCCATTATTCAAGATTTTTTATGTTTAAGTCACCATTGTGGTAATTTTTTGATATTTACATATTAAAACTAAAATATTTTATTCTCCTTTGAATATTCATGAAATTTTCAACTAATATTACCATTTTACTCTCTTTGGTACTTAAAATGAATAAGAAAATGTTTTCAAGAAATTATGAATTTATTTCTCTCTTCGGTCAAAAATCATTTTTCATCCAAATCAATATTTTATAAGAATGTTTAAAAAAATGTTTTTATCATTATCCAAATTATTTATTAAATACATTTTCCCAATATTTATTTTTTATAAAACATTTTGAACGTAATATTTTTATCATTCTCTGAGTGTGGTAATTTTTAACCATTTTACAATAGTGGGAAAATAATGTTTTTTAACTTATGAAACATTTATAGAATTTTCTACCATCATGAATAATAAATGTTTTAAAGATTAATTTAAAAGTTTTAAATTTTATTTAAAAAATGATTTTCAAATTATTTTTTGAAATTTTAGTTTTAAAAATATTTTCAAAGTGAAATGGTTATTTTCCTAAAAAATGTGTTTAGTGACATTTTTATGGTATTCCTATTCATTAAAGACACAAACCCTTTATTGTAATTTTGTTCCAATGGGGATATGTTGTATTGATATCATACTTATTATTTATTTGGATGGTTTATGATAAGTTTGGATGAGGATATACAATTTTATTTCTATTCACCATATTAATCTAGATGGTTTATGATTATTTTTATTGATTGGGGTAAGTATTAACATTTTGAATGTTAGTTTTTCAATATGAATGTTTTTGTTGATTATGTTTCACACCTTTCACATAAGGAACGAATTAAAATTACTAATTGATGTTTAGGGACAATAATTATATATCCCCTCGATGCATCAATATGTCTCATTAGACAAATTAGTTAGACAAATTAAATGGGTTTTTACCAATAGTTTTAAACTGTATTGTGAAAGGTCTTGAAAATATCATTATGATGTACAAAATTATGCATTCCTTAATTATGAGATTATTTGTTTATGTCCATGTGATTACTCAAATAGTTATAATATCCATGGATAAGTTTCAAGCTCATGTGATTGTTTTTATGAATTTATTTGATCATCATTTCTTCTTACCATGTTATTCTCAAGTTATTGTTTAAATTGAATGTGTTTTAGTTATTTAACTTCCATATTGATCATGCTAATTAATTCATGATAACTATCTCTATACGCATACCTTTACCAAGCATCTGATCTCACCCCTTTATTATATTTTATTTTCCCCAGGATACCAGGTAGTGTTTTTTGATTGATATATAGGGATATGCTAAGGGGAATAATGGCATTATCAAAGAAATCACTTTTTTGTATTTTATGTTTCTAAAATTTAATATGTATTTTCAAGTATGTATCTAGTTTACCAAGATTAATAAACTATTAAGTCATTTGGGACACAATTTATTATATATAATTCCAATTCAATATAGTAACCACTAAAGCCTCAGACTCATTTGATCCAAATAGTGAAACCCTTACGATTATTTTTTATTTTTGTCTCTATAGGGTAGAGAAAGTGGATACATTTCAATCTTATAGTAAGGAAAATGATTCTTGGTATTAGAAAAACTCCATTTACATTTGTTTCTCAATCAAAGATTAAAAGGAAATTAAAGTGAGGTAAATTATAATTAGCATGAAAATTAATGACGAATGAATAAATATTGATAGAATAGAGAAAAACATGATTTATTTAAAAGAGGAAAAGTAAAATAAATTGTTAAATTTATTTATTTAAAAAATGAGTAGTTAATGAAATTTTTATCCTAATATGCTTGAATGTTTAATTCCATATTTAATCACTTGATTCTATTGATATTTAATTTAAATCATACTATAATGGGAATCCTTTGTAGTATATTGTTATTTAATTATCTAGGATAAACCTAAATTCAAGTGTGGGAGGATTTTATAGCTTGTTTTAATATATATGTTTTTAAATATAAAATTGTTTTTTTGGAACAAAAAATTATTATTCTTGCTGATGTATTTATTTTTATATTCATTCTATAGAGGGAGACATTTATATTATATTCATAGGGAAATCTATAAGAAAATATAAAATATGTAAGCTGCTACATTACACAAGATGAAATGATGGAAGATGATCTGGGTAATAATATTAATTTTATGATAGAAACATTCATAGAGTGAATGTTTTAGATTTTAGGATGTGAGAAGAATACAAGAAAAACTAGTTTGGGAGTTATGTATGAAATTTCATGGTATTAATGATATATTCACTCTATGAACCTAGATGATGAAATAAAATTAAAGTTATGAATTTTAAAGATTTTTCTTAGGCTTCATGTTGACTCAACCAGTGACTCCCGAGATTGACCCGAACACATTTAAGTGATGAATTTGTGGAATTAAAGCCTCCATGGAGACAAATATATACTTATAAATAAGAGAGGAAAATGATTTTACAAAGGATAGAACTGAATCTATCCTTGGGTGTGAAGTGTTACCGCTTCTATAGGGACCTGTGATTTTTATACATAAATATTACATTTTTTATATTAATATTCAATATATTTCAAAAATACATACCTGAGAACCATAGAGGTTTAATTTCTTTCGAGACTAGATACACAATATCCTTATTTCAGGAAATATTTTCAACATTTCCCACAATGATATTTCCATTTAGTACTCTTCATAGACATACCCTACTTAAAACCTTTCTTCAAAAACTTAGGAAAGGAAACATAAGTAAGGGTAAGATTAGATTCTCTATAAGGGTAAAAAAGAATGATATCAATGATCACCTAGTAATAACATGTATATAAGGGTTTGATAACATGATATTAACATTTGAAAACCATACCTTATGTAACATAGATCATAATCCTGAGTCATGGCATAAATCTTGGAAACTCATAAGACATCAATCATAAAGGAAATGAATGAACGTGTTCCATGAGAGCATAACATAGACATATAGATGTGAAAAAATTAAATCTTATAACATTGTGAACCTGTATTAATATAAATAGGTTTACTTATTAAATTAAGGAATTGTAATTTGGCCCTCATATAAACTTATGTACATGACATACAGGTCCATGAATAGTCATATGGACTTGAAACTAGGTCCAAACATAACCTTATGGACATGAAACTAGGTCTACACATAAACTTATGGACATGAAATCAAGTCCACACATAACCTTATGGACATGAAACCCGTTATAAACATAAAATTGTGTACGTGAAACAATGTTAACACATAAACTAATGGACAGGAAACCAGGTATACACATAACCTTATGGACATGTAACTATGTTTACATATGAAATTATGGACATGAAATTAGTTACATGTATAACATAATTAACTTATGATTTATCCATATTTACCCAATGCATTAGAGAGCTATAATGTACTCACCCATACTTAGTTTATAATAGAAACACATATCCTTGATTTATAATGTAACCACCCATCACATCAATAATACCATACATAGGTGTTTCATAAACTCATTTAACATTCCTCATGTCATCATATCATAACCCATACAAATAAATAGGGTTTTATTAACATTTTATCAATATATATTAGCATAACCCCTAGAAAATAAATGGGTTTCATAAACATTTAATCATTATAATAATAAAACATATAGATAAATAATAAAGATTGTACCATTGGATTATATCTATATTAAAACATAAGAAACACCACAGTTTATTATCAAGGATGAATATAAAATTAATAAAATTTCATTAAAACATTCACAAGGAAAATGTACTTTCCATTTTGAAATCACTTATTTAAAATCTAAAAATTTCCCAAATAATATAGAAAAACTTTTCTTTGAACAAAACATTAAAATCTTGTAAGTAAATATTTAAATCATTGTGAAATTATTATAGTGGGAAATACCATTCATTCAATACATGTTAAAATAAATATTCCTTTCACATTCTCAGTAAAAAGACAAAAGTACCTTGTTTTGGAAAGTTTCAATAAGATTAATTTTAATCCATTTTGTAAAAAATGGTTAAAAATAAATTTTAACAATAATAGGATAATATTAAAAACATTTTTGAAATAATATTTCGTAAACATGAACATGGAATAGAAAGGATTTTTGATTGAAGAGAGAAATAAAGTCTCTTTTTCATCAACAACATTCTTTTCATCTATTTAGTTCTCAAAGAGAGGAAAATGAAATGAAAACATTTAATATATAGAAATAACTATATTATAATAAAATTTATGAGTTATTAATAGGTATATTACAGTATTTCATCATAGTAATCTTAATTATAAACAATCCTAATAAACAATGACATTGTAAGACAAAAACTGTACCACTTTGGTAACTTTTGAATCATAAGAACCATGAAAGAAAGAACCATATATGGATATATAAATAACTATAAATCTCATAATAATAAATATAAAAGAAATACATGGGTACTATATACCCCACACAAAAGAAACAATTGGCGAATATGGCATGTGTCCCACATAAATGAAAGTGAGACGAAAATCCCTTACGTCAAGTCTCAAATTTATTCATACATGTTAAAAAATCGTATATAATATATATATATTTATTATTAATATATTAAATAACAATAATTATATATATTATACCATATATTACTTTATTATAACCTTTTACCACCCAATCATTAATAATTCTTTATTGAAATTGTTGTTCCGGGTGATAATTGCTTTATTTTTCATGTATGTTCTTATTTAGTAGTTTTGGTCCTTTTAATTTGATTATGGTTCCATATTTTGTTATTAATTATTATTATTATAAATATGAAATTATTTTTTCCAAATTTAATTCACAGAATTGGTATAATTAAAATTACAATTAAACTCAGAGACGTGATAAAAAATGATTTTCCCAAGAAAAAGCTTTCAAAAGTGAAAAAAGTTTTTATATAAAAATTAAATATAAAATTGATTATAATGAAATAAATTGGATTAATAATAATATTATTTAAGTAATATAACTTTAAAACCATTTTAAAAAAATATGTGACTTTATAAACTCTTTAAATGAAAAGGTAGTTTTTTATAAAAATCAATATTTTCACTATTTATTGAAAAATTAATCCGTTTAGAAAATTATGAAAAATTGACCCCAATATAATTTTGACATGTTGATTCCAAAAATTAATTTTATTGTTTCAAATAATTTTTATAAAAGTGGAAAAAATTACTTTTATTATTTGTTCACAAAAAGCAATGAAAATTATTTTTTAAGAAAAATGTATTTTTAAAGTATATAAAGAATTTTACAAAACTTAAGTACTTATTTATAAATATATTTTATTTATCTAAAACCAGTATACATAATTTAATTTTTTTATTCTTATTTATACCTTCTAATCTAACGGCTAGGAGATAACTATCACATTAAATTTTAATATTTTAAAAGTATTTCACGGTTCATTTAAATAGGGCATTGTATATAACACAAGCTATCAAAGAAATTAAATTTATTTTTAAAAAATATTTCATGAACTATTGGGGTGTAATATTCTAAACCCTTTAAAAATATTCTCTAGGAAATTTGAACTTGATATCGGTAAACAAAGGATTTTCATATGAAAATACCTTTATTGAAATACCTTATCTGACAAAGGGTTAATAAAACTTCCTATTGATAAGAGTTAAAGGAAAATATAATGGTCATATAGAATAAAAAATAACTAGGTTTCAAATTAGGAAACCATTAGTGGGAAGTTAAAATATGGACATGGATGAGAAAACTAAAACCCAAGGACTAAGAGAGAGTAATAGAGAAAATGGATAAAAGAAAGTTAACAAAAATAAAGAATAAACTTGGGATGAGTGAAATAACCATTGATTCAAAAATAATGAATGTAAAAGAATAAAATTTTATGTCAAAATAATTTTCCTAAATCTGAGGTATTTTTTACTATCCAGATAGAAAATACTAGAAAATATAGTTACTTTATATCTTTTTATTTCATAATCACAATTTCATCTTTTGGTTGCGATTTGATCAATTTACAATTCATTTATTACTCCAAAAAATGAATACACAAGGTGTTTTTTATTCATGATGCACTAAAATTAACTTTTAATGGACCATAACATCTATAAAATAGTGAAAAGTATTTTCGTTTTTCTCTAAATATTTACAAAAAAGCAAAATGGTTAACATATGTTATCCAATATAATAAATTTATCTTTAAAACTTCAACAGTAACACCAACATTTCAAATTAATCTATTCCGTAAGTATTAATAATTAAAAACCTTGAAAAAAACTTCTAAACAAATAAAAAAATCAAAAATTTATGATGAAGGTCACTAAATTTCTAAAATAATCTTAAAATAAATCCCCCAAACATTATAAAGTATCCCTTAATGTTACATACCAAATAGTTTAATATCTTAATCAGTATAAAACCTCAATGAAAAGATAATTGCTTCTAAAATTAAATATATCCTTATTTTTTAAATAAAATCATATATTATCAAATATATTCATTGAGTTCTAAAATGTATCAAATTTTATCATAAATTACTTTGTCACCAAATCACTAATTAGTTTCAAGGTCGCCAATACTATCTAATTTACTTCATCAATGTAAATTATCTTCTTATACCAAATAAAAATTATTAATTCAACCTTATGAAAATATTAATGTCTATATTTACCCTAATATCGTGTTTTCTATAAAATATAAACTTACATTTAAATCAATTTCCTTGGTCATCAATATCATTCAACTTATTATTTTAAATCCTTGATGTAAACTACTTCAGAATAATCCTTATATGTTTCATAATTCATATAACCAAAATATCATTGATGTAAAAATTATACAACATAATTATCAAATACTAATACATGAACACTTAAATACTTCTATTTCAATGATTTTTTATGGCGTATTACCTCCCTTGGTAAAGAAGTTAAATCTTGTATTTGGGCATTGAATAAGATAATTCCCATGTTCCCCACACATAAGACATTGAAATCCAAAGAAATAGAATACTCTATTCCATATTTTTCCTCATAGAAAACATTTTACCCTTCCTTTGATAAATTACCTAGTGCATATCATTCCATATTTATGAAATTAAGAAAATTGAGTCTTATTTCCTCCATGGTCTCCACTATATGATCTCTTATCAAACTCTATCATTCTCTTTTTTGTTGAGTCTGAGAGGTGGTTAAGGTGAAAGTTATTATTATTATATCATGAGAACTGATTATTAATAATCAAAATATCTTTATCTCCATTCATCATCCTTATTTATTTCTCATCCTCTCCAAATTGTCCCTCACTTTCAATATTATCATGGTTCCTCCGGGTTCTAACCATTGACTAAAACCAAAAAGAAGAATATGAGAAAAAATAATCATATCTGAACACTATATAATTCATTATAGGATGTCAAAATCATGACAAGATATTTTCATTCTATGACACTCTATATTTCACCTAGGTCATCTATGGTCAATCATCTATTCTAATCATTCATGTCGGTTCATAAAGATTTTGTGAATTTCCAAAACATATCTCCCAGAAGTGTCAAACCAGGTGTGAAACAAGGCTTGTTTTTGTGCACCAGGTGATGATCAAGTAAAATCCAAATGCCTACTTTTTAGAGTTATAAACCTTAGGTAAAAATATTATAAATCCACATCCACTTATAATATCTAGACATGAATGTAATTAATTAGAAACCACTCAGTCCATCCTTCACCAAAATTCTAGGACATTTTTTCTATACTTTGACATATGCTTAGGGTTATCACTAAAATTTTCAAACTCTTTTATACAAAGTTTGACTAAACCCTACTATGATACCAACTATAGCAACCTAGAAATTTCATACAAAAATACTATATATTTTTCGATGAATATTCAATATAATTCACAAATACACACTTTAGGATCATATAGGTTTAGTATATTTCGATAATAGATAAAAACTCTTATTATTTCATGAAAGATCTTCAACATCTCCCAAAAATATCTTCCCATTTAGTATTCTTCATATAAATACCCTAATTAAAAACTTTCTTCAAAACTTGGGAAAAGAAACATAAGAAATTGTGAGCTCATATTCTTAGTAAGAGTAAACAAGAGTGACATCAACGATCACTTAGTCATAACATGAACACAAGGGTATAAGAACATGAGCTTAACATTTAAAAACCGTACTCTATATAACATAGATCATAATCCTAAGTCATGGAATAAATATTAGTAATTTATAATACATGAATCATGAAGTAAATAAATTAATATGATCCCTGAGAGCATAACATAGACATATTAATGTGAAAAAATGTAAGCTTATAACATTTTGAACATGTATAAATAGAAATAAGTTCACTCATTAAATTAAGGACTTGTAATAAGGCCCTGAAATTAACTTATGAAAATGAAATCTTGGTCCACACATAACCTTATGGACATGAAACATGGTCCATACATAAACTCATGGACATAAAACTATACCCACATAGAAATTTATAGAAATTAAAATAGGTCCACACATAACCTTATGGATATGAAACCAGTTCCACACATAAAATCATGGACATAAAATGAGGCCCACATATAAAATATGGGAATTCAAATTGGTCCACATATAACCTTATTAACAAGAAACCAGGTATAACTATAACATTGTGAACATGAAATCAGGTTCATGAATAACATAATTAACTCATGAGTTATATATCTTTACCCAATTTATTAGAGAGATAAAACATACTCACCTATCCCCAACTTATAACCGAACCACCCATCTTCAATTCATAATGGAACCACATATTTAAAAAAATAATACCATTCAAATTTGTTCCACAAACTTATAAAAGTTCATCATATAATCATATACTAACCTATGAAAAACAATATGGTTTCATAAACATCTCGTCAATCCATCTTAGAATAACCCACGGAAAATAAATGGGTTTCATAAAAATTTCATCATTATAATCATAAACCACCCAAATAAAGAATAAATATGGTAAAATTGGGTTATATTCCTAGTAAAACATAAGAAATACCAAAGGTTGTTGTTTTTAATGAATGAAAATTCCATAAAAATATCATCAAAACATTCTTGAGAAAAATATAATTTCCATTTTGAAATCAATTCTTTAAAATCTAAAAATTTCCCAAATATTAAATTAAAAATTTTATTAGAAGATAACCTTGAAAACTTTTAAGGTAATATTTAAATCATTGAGTGGTTTTTACAGTGGTAAATACCATTCACGTCGTACATGTTAAAACAAATATTTCTTTTACATTTTTGTTAAAAACAAAAAAACTAACTCATTTAGGAAAGTTGAAAGAAGATCCATTTTATTCCATTTTTTAAAACATCAGAAAAAATTAATTTTAACAATCCCAATATAATAGTAAAATGTTTATTGAAAACAATTTTTTAAAACATGCACATGGAAGATAATGGATTTTCAACGGAAGAGAGAAATAAAGTTGATTTTTCTTTAACAAAATTATTTTGGTATATTTAGTTCTTATAGATAGGAATATGAAAGAAAAAAGTATATAATACATAAATAACTAGATGATAAGAAAATTCATGAGTTTTTGGAGAGTTATATCATAATATTTCATCATTTTAATCATAATCATAAACAATCCCGATAAATAATGATATTTTAACATAAAAACCTTACCACCTTGATAACATTTGAATCATAATCCCCATGAAAAAATAAAATTAAAAGGATGTTTAAATTAAAATAAATTTTATAATAATAATCATAAAATACATTCTTGGGAAGTATATACACCCCACAAAAGAAATAAATGGTGAATATGACATCTGTCCCACAAAAATAAAAGTGAGATGAAAATACCTTACCTCAACTATCAAATTTATTTGTACATGTTCGAAACTAATATATAAAAAATATTTATTTATTATAAATATATTACATAACAATAATAATATATATCATACCATATATTATTTACTTATAACCTTTTACCACCCATTCATTGATAATTCTTTATTGAAATCACTTTTATGGGTGATAATTGGGTTTTTCATATATGTTTTGGTTCAGTAGTTTTGATCCTTATAATTTTATTATGGTTCTATAATTTTTATTATTTTAATAATTATATTATATCATATATATTAATTATATAATTATTTTTACTCATTCATAAAATTTAGAGATGGAAAAACTAATTAAACCATTCAAGGAGACGACATACCGTACGTACGCAAGAATGTTGTTTCCATTTTTTCGACAGATGGAAAGAAAGAAATATAAATATGAATTAAACTTTAAATAATAATTTTTATACCACATATATTATATATTCATTAAATATATCCTTATGACATTCTATTTTAAAATAAAATGAAAATTTATCACATTGCTTTGTGGAGGTGGTAGTGCACATGTACGCACGAGTGATGTTATCATTTTTCAAAAGATTTGAAGGTGATAAGTTAGATGTAATATTAAAATTATAGGAGTAAAATTATTTGAAAAATATAATATATATACTTTAAATCCATAATTATATCCACCCGTGATAGCTGGTGCTAGAAGACGAGTTACATCGATTCGTGAGGTGGTAGTCTACCACACACACAACTAATGGTTTTGTTTTCCATTTTATAGAATAGGATAAGGATAGAAGTTATAAAATTAACATAATAAAATATCAGTATATAGGATGTAATTATTTTATTATATCATCATATTTTAAGAATATTTGAAGGAGTTTTAATAATAAATAAAATAAAAACACTCGATTAAGAATGATACCTCTTATTCGGGAACCCTCTTTAGGTCTGCACCCAAAAAATTCTTTGTACGGTTTCATAATAAACATAATTAATATAGTATGTGAGGGGGAAATAAAGGAATATATTTTGGAGTTATTTTATGAACTAAAAGGATTTGTAAGTGTGAATAGGGGTGGAGAGGGAGTTCCCTTTATAAGTGGGTGAGAGTACACATTTGGAATTTTTGAAAAGAAAAAAGTATACCCACATTTTACACATAAAAAAGGATTAAAATGGATAATTATTGAAGATTATATGATATAAGGTCAATATATGTCTATAAAATAGAAATTTGAAAAGTTTTTATTCCATTTTAAGCATTATCTTTTTAGTTCAACCCCCAGAAAACTCATTTTAAGCTTAACCACAATAATTAATTGTTACTGTTTTTACTATTATGACTAAAAATTATATTGAAATTATTATATATTATTTATAATTATAAATATATAATCAGTTTTCTAAATTAAATTCATATAATTTTTATAATTTAAATTTAAATTAAACCACAGACACGATGAAAAAACGGTTTACCAAAGAAAAATATTTCAAAAGTATAAAAATGTTTTATATCAAAATTCAAAATGAAATTGATTAAAATGACCTAAATTGGATTAATAATAATATATTTGAAATTATTTTACCTTTATATCATTTTAAAACAAGATATAACTTTTTAAATACTTTAAAAGAAAAGGTAGTTTTTAATAAAAGTCAGTATTTTTCCACTATCTATTAAAGAATTATCTTTTCAGAAAATTTTCAAAAATTCAACATTAGATAATTTTTTCATTTTGGTTCCAAAAAATGTAGTAAAATTTTTCAAATAATTTTTCTAAAAATGGAAATAATTAATTTTATTATTTGTTCACAAAAATTAATGAAAATCATTTTTAGAAGAAATGTATTTTTGAGGTAAATAAAGACTTTACAAAAAATTTAGTACTTATTTATCAATATATTTTATTTATCTAAAACCATTATAATTGATTTTCAAAATTTGGTTATTACTACTCACATACACCAATATAATGGATAAGTGATAATTGTTACATTAAATAATAATATTTTAACAGTTTATTATGGTTTGTTTGAACTTAGTGTTACTTGTTACACAAGCTATCAAAGAAATTAAATTTATTTGAAAAAAATAATTCATAAAATATCAGGGTGTTTTATCTTTAGATTCTTTTAGTAATCCACTCCATCAATTATTTATTATTTATTTTCTCTCTCCACTTCTCTCAATACCTCATGAATATAATGAGGGAGAAATTCTTCATTTGTTCCAAGTTATATAAATAAGGGGAATTCTGCTAGTGAAGTTTTATTTTTTTTCTTATAGTTTATGTTGTGTTGTGTGATTAATTTTTGAATTTCAATCTTTTTTTATTCTTATTTCGTGAATATCCATGAATATGGAATGTATTTTTAATTTCATAATAAATTACTCGAGATTTTTTATGACCATTGAATAGCTTAGGGTAATTATTTTTAGATATGGTTCGAGGAACCTGACCTAGTCATCAAACCAAATACCTGACCATGAAAATGGTAAATTTATGTGTTAGAGGTAAAGTACCAATACCAAATACTTTCATGGAATCAACTATTATAATAGTATTACTAAATTAATCTTCATTGTACTTCACTAGCACATGAACACTAAATTACAAATCTTATCACACTATCTTAATTAATTTCATAACCAATATTTCTCCACTCTCATTCTCATTAAATATTAATCAATCGCTCAATTATTTTATTTTACTAAAATATAATCAATCCATATCATGGGTTCTATCTCAGACTCACTACCCATAAAATCCATTTAGTTGGTATTTGTTCGAGTTTTTGTAAATTTATAAATTTGATTAGTCCTATAAAAAATAATGACGCCCTATAGGAGGGTCAATTTAACAATGAAAACCTCACAAAAAATGGGTTTTCTAAGATCACACTAAAAACTAAAATAACCAGAATCTATCATATCACTTTGGTAGTGATCAAATATTTAAATTTATCTCTTAAGTGTGATCTAATATCTATTCCTCAAAGTTCCAATCTCCTATTTATATAATTTTATCATAATAAAGTTTCAACATTAAACTATAAGTTCTTCAGGTAGAACCATAACTTCTAATAAACTCAAAAGATCTAACACAATATTCAAGAAAATTCATGATGTTCTAGAAATTCATGGTTTGGAAGTATCTCATCTAGAACAAGTGATTTATAAGTTAAAACTTTACAAAAAATAAAACTAATAAAAAATTAAAGTAATTACAAGTAATATGTTGAGTGTATTTTGATTTATCAAAATAATATATGAATAATAAGTCATTTTATAGGAAAATTATTCAACACATATAATACCCAATGATAAAAATTGGTTAGGAATAACCCAAAGTCACAATTTAAGAGGTCAATTATTTTTTTAATTCAAAAAATATATAAATACAATAAAAATTAATGATAAAATGGAAATTTCAATTTTTTATAATATTATGCATTTATTATTCTTAATTTTTTTAAGAATACTAACAAAACCATACATAATATATAATCTAATAATGTAATAAATGATAGATCACTATAGTGGCCTTATTTTTGCTACACTTTTAGGGTTTTTTTTAAACCCATTACATCTCTATACAATTTCTAACACATATCTATGTGACCTTATAATAAAATCCACACACTAAACTCTTTTAGTTAGAAACATACATAAAAATTAATTTGTTAATAATGGTGAGTTAATATTTACAATCCTTATATTCAACTCCTTGAACATAATATTCAAAAAATCATTAATTCAAAAAATCTAATGTAATGATGTTAATAGTTTCTATTTTCTACATAGAAATATTTCTAAGTTCATCATTATCATCATAGAACCTTTCCAGTAAAACTTTTCTATGAGATTATTTGGGAACAAAATGTAACTTTTTACATTAATATCTTTATTTACCAACACATCCTAAAATATTTTAGGATATAAAATGACTTTTAATTCGGATATAACTAGTTTATTATTTAATTTATTACACTTTAAACTTATTCAAGTATAAAAAACTCTTATTATCCTCTTAGAAACTATATTTTTTAGAAAATATATTTATACATCACAAAATTATTTATGTTTAGGAAATAACACTTATTTACTTAAGTGGGAATATTTAAAAACTAAACTATTAATATCAATATCTTATACAGAATTATATGTGTTTAGATAAATATTCTTTAATGAAGATTTTATTTTTTAAAATATTCCTATGAAGGGTGATGTGACTTATTTTTATTATATTTTTTGCAATATCGTAGATATACTCTTTTATCTTTGCTAAAAATAAATTAATCCTTATATCCATTTTAAGCATGTTATTGAATTAGATTAATCATAAACATATGTTTCAAAGTATTAATCTCATTTAATTATAAAAACCATTGTTTACAATAACTCATCTTATTATATAAGAGTAGAAAACAAGATAAAAAATTAATTAATATTTATTCTGATCTACTTAGAGATTTGAAGTAATCTACTGCATCCACCTACTGGATATAGCAACCCCTTGATCCATTACTTGAATGCATAATTTAATCTCTAAACATAAAATCATCACCAATTTTTTAACTTCTATACATATTTACAATAATTTTTTTTAATGTATAGTAGGTAAATGAAACCCTTTGAAATAGAATAATTTAATTCTTTAACATTAATACCTTGTGTAGGATCCTAACAAAATTTATGAAACCCTTTTGATATTTTAGAAAATTCCATCTCCAATGGGAATACCATCCCTCCTTCCAAACACCTATTAGGTTTCAATGACCTTGGGTAATAATTGGACTATCCAATATTCTTCATCTTGTTTAAACCATTACCCTTTGGTACTTTCCTCACAACACTAAATACCAGATATCCCATGTCCTGCTTAATTATCCTATTTTTTTTAATAGATAGAGTAAAAATTTATATATTTCCTTTATATTGTTAGAACCCTTATAGATGAATGAATTATATAGTAATATCCTTAATAGAAACCTTTAATATCTCCATATAATTAACATACCCAATCATATTAAACACCTGAGTAATGACTAATGTTTATTTAGTTATTTTGTATATATTATATTTGGAACCTTAATTAAATCCTTATATTATTCTCATAAGAATCTAAATCCTCCTATTGAACAACTGAAACATATGGCTACTTAGGAAGGGGTTTATCTAAAACCATTAATTTCCTGTATTTCTTTATAACTTTTCTCAAATTCCAATAATAATCAAGGAAAATTCTTTCCATTATGTTTCTATTTTTAAAGGATTAATCTCAAAGTCATGTTTTAAGATGATTCTATTTTATCTACAATATAAGATTTTATCAGATGGGTGTCACCTTTCACATTTATTTAATACAAACTTTGATTATTTTTTTTTCCAATTAAAATGATAACCCCTTTTTGTTGCATCATATCCATTAGTGGGATGAGATCCATATTTTTCTAAGTGATGAGTGTGCTTTGATGTTTCTCTCATCTATTAGTAATTTTTGTAGTCTATCATTCAAATCATATCATATATGAATATTCTCTATTTGAGTGAAAAAATATTTTCCTAATCCATCACATGGAATATATCAATTATAATCCTATTGTATCCTAACCATTAGTGTTTCCTAGCTAAGTGTTTCCAAAATCAAATGCTAAATAAGATCAAATAATTATATTAGGGTCAACCATATTCAAATATATCCAAATTCATCATATAAACTAAGCAAATGTTTAACACCCTTCCACCATGGACCACTCGATTGGTACTCGTACCGGTAGTCACTACTTGACCTATGGAACACCTCCTCATATGCTATTGTCCACAAGATAGCAGTTAGGATCTAGGGTGTTACTATGGGGAGATAATACCATAATATAATAGTGAACAAAATAATAGAAATTACTAAATAAAATCCATAATTATAATCAATAGACTACAAAGAATAATTAAACCACAATAGTGCATATCAAATGAGATGCAAAGGCATACAACATACTGACACACTATCATATCAACATACATCAACCAATGAACCACCGATCTGATCTTATCATATACACATGAAAAATAAAGAATAAAAGATAAGGGATATACTACCATCCATGAGCCTCATCACAAACTAATAACTGGACTCCATCCAAGGTACCCCACCCGATCATGTAACACTAGGCCTCTTCCCTACCTAAACCTATGATAAACTAGGTCTGATCTGGTATGATAACTACTCAACCATGTCATTAGTACAAAATTAGTAGGAAACCATCAATGGGGTCCCAATATAATAAAAATATTAGTGTATTGACTTGTGATATGCTCAACTGAGTAAAAAAAACCATATAAGAATAAATAAATAATCACTATTGATCCTTTGGTTCTAAGGGGATACCTAAGATCAAATATATATTATTTAGTTACTATTGGATGTCATGGAGAATAATACAATCATTTGTAACTTATGGGAATACATGAACCCTTCTAGTAAATAAGTAACCTCATCTAGAACATATGGGTAGACACTCCCCACCTAGGAAACACATCTTCGATGAAATCTTATGGGTGGAAACTCCTCACCTTGTAAACATGTAACCACAACTAGAACTTGGGGAAACACAACCCACCCGAGAATCTCATATTGAAACATGAGGGAAGACACTCCTCACCTAGGAAAAAAGCATCACATCCAGAACTTAGGGGTGGGATTGCACCTTATCCAAAAAAAAGTATCATCATCTAGAACTCAGGGGTGTTCCCTCACCCTTATAGGAAGCACATACGATTTATACACTGGGGGAATTTAATCTCACTAGGATAATCATACTATACACATTGTCCTCACATAGTTTTTCCACTCACCTAAACGTGTCACACGTCTCTAAGGTTGGACTCTCAAGAGCACGATCTATCCTTATCACTAGTTCCATAATTGGATCAGACCATTGATTTGGGTTCCATGTTGATGCCCAAAATCCTCACTAATCATCCCCATAATAACCCTATCAATGGTTAATAGAACACTGGGGTACCTACTGAGGTTACCTAGGTCACATATTTTCCTAGAAACCCTGTATGGGTTTCTCTATCCCATAATCATCTCTTAGGATAAGCCCATAACTTATAGGGAATATTGTCCCTCAACATTACTATAATCACTTTATAGCCTCTCTGACCTCATAATAAATCCCACACTACATCACTTAATATATGTGGCATAAATCCCATCTCAATTACCTTATAATTCTAGGTGGTTCAACTCACCCAACCTATCCTCAATCTACCCTGGGTCTACCTACACGAGTGATCACATGCTTGTGGGGGGAGGAACACTTTACCCATTCTCTAATCATCTATACTGATGGATATAATGAATCTTATAGTTACATTGTTTCCTACTTGGCATAATAATCCCTAGTCCAATACTCCCCTCTATAAGGATGTTTCTAAGGGATCCTGAACTATATCAACTAAATCTCACTTATTTCATTCAATTAATACCCCTCTAAGGTTTAAGTGTCACATGACATTTATTTATACATAGGACCTCAGCCATCTTTGAGCAGGGCATCAGTTAGGCTCAAATGGCTTGTTGTATCCTTTAATATATAAATTTTATAAATGGTCATTTAATTTTAATAAAACAATTCATTTAATTTTAAAATATAAATCACTTACCATGGTGATTCCACATATCACATGCTACATATCAAAATGAATTAATGAAAAGGGGAATGCATAGGGACCACCTACCTCTTTATGGAGTTTTTCCACTTAAAGTAAGACCATAGACCATCTCCTAAGCTCATCTACACCCAACCGACCATAACCCATCAACATGAGGACCTAAATAATCAAAAGACATATCAATTATTCATAATTTGTTTTAATTAATTAACATGTTTAACAAAAAATAATTTCAAAAATAAATATTTATTTAATTTTGAGGGAATAATCAAGATATTTATCACCAATAATCTTACAGAGATTAAATATTTAAGAAAAGGGGGTACCCATCCATACCTTTAGTACATGAAAGCCTCAATTTATTATTCCATTCAAACCATTAATTTCACAAAGTAAGAAAACATTAAATAAAATCATGTTACTGAAAAAGATAATTGAATTTAAAAAAACCTAGTGCTATCATCCTAAGAGACCTCATTTACCCACACTGAGAAAAATACCCATCATATCAGGATGATTACACCATTATTAAATGGGGTTGTTAATAAAAAACCTCTCTTAATAATAGTAAGTTAGTAGTAGGGGAAAATGGAAATAAAATAGAGATGAACCAGCATAAAGTGTTATATTTACCTCAATCTTTCCTCTAGATCAAACATAACTTGATTTTGGCAAGAATCGAGGGAAAACTCCTTTAAAATTGAAGTGAGTATCAAGATCCCATCTTGGATAAGACCACACATTTTACTGGGTGTAAAAACACACCATAACCTCTAAAAATGTTTTTCATATTTTTATTTTATTTTATTTTGTAAATCTAGAAATATTGTTCACTCAACCTCATGTAAGGGGATCCATATAGGGGTTCCACAAAAGGAAATTCCTTAAATTATGGGATTTCCATGTAGGGTTTTACCCCACATAAGGGATTTTCTACCATGTTTGGGGATTCCCATGTAAGGGTCACCCCATGTAAGAAGATTTCCCCCCATATAAGGTGATTCACCATGTAAGGGTCACCCCATGTAAGGGGATTTACTTATATTTAAGGGGATTTCTAAAATGTAAGTGTATTCTTAATAAGGGTCACCCATGTAAGGGTGACCGTATTGGGGTCTTCCAAACCCCTTCCTCTAAAGTTGGAATTTTCCAAAATTTATTAAAGTCCCATCCACATAAAGATATTCCCACATATGGGTCACTAATATAAGGGTGACCACATATGGGTCATCCAAAACCCACACAAGGGTTACCCTTTTCAAAAGGTGATCCCACAACTTAGCCTAGAATACCACTCGTGATCACATATATCATAATTCAAGCCTCAAACTATATACAAGAATATTATCTCAGACTGTCCTAACTCAAAAAATCTCAATTGAAATCCCAATTCTAAAAAAAAAACCCACTCCAGAGTTAAAGATTCAAATTCCCATAGAATTTATTGACATCTATGGATGTGAGTATTTAAAACCTTCCCACTATAACACTTCTCATCCCTGAGAAGTGTCAGTGTTCATTCAAACATCAATCCTGATATACCCCAGTCAACAATTAACCATCAACCGATCATGATCCACCCCAAAACTTCAGATGATATTTTTCTATGAAACTACAAACACAAAGTGAAATATTCATAAAGGGTAGATCTACAAGTCATCACACTCATTGAATCATCTAGATAGTTCTTACCCGTGACCATATATCATGATAAATGACACGATCAATCATTAATCCACTCCCAGGCTAACGATGTTCCCCATTATAAGTCATATCTCATACAGGTTGATTCCGAGGTATGATGATACCCTCCATTAGAACCACTCACTAAAAATTCATTATCAATTGTTTAACAACATGATCAGTGGGATTTTTATCTTACCATACCCAATATCTTGAAAAAACACTGGTCATACTTTCTTTGGATGACCATTCCAAAAAAATGCTTGGTCACGCCCTCTGATGTTATATCTTATCACCTGATCTTGATGCTTAAATCCCTCTAAGTCCTTGTTAGACCATTTAAATAACCATAACAATGTACAAACCTGACACTTTATGGAATTATATGATTAGATACATGACCAACAAAATTCTCTATAGTACTCCCAAAGAGAGTACCATCATGTCTCTGATCTGACTCACCCTTGGATCACATCCTAAACCACCTCAAACCCAATATCACATATAGTCTCCATCCAATAACTCTTATAAATCTCAAATATAGTATTAACTAAGGAACTAAACAAAATTTAGATCCATCCACTCACTTTCATCCAAATTCCACTTCATCCATCCAACAACCAGTCTCATCACTCATACAACCCTACCCATATGAGGGGTGTATTTTTCATGGACCATGCTATGCACATTATCTCATGTAATGACTAGATGTGTCCACACCACTCATAAATGAGATTCAACATGAATTACTAGACAATAGTTGTTCCCATATAACTAGGAACACCATCATCAACATCCATTGAAATTCCATTTATAAATTGGGTCACACCCTCCATGACCAATGATGCACTCCTCACCATTTAAATTCACTTACACCACTCCTCAAAAACAACCACACCAAGTCAATACAACATGCCTTCCAAAAATCCATGTAAAGGAACAGACTCAGGTTGACTATACCCTGACACCTTGATCCATATTTTATGTCACCTATCACCACCAAGGGACATTTGCCATTCTCCACAAACCTTGAAATTTTCATCCCCACATCAAAAAATCTCAAATAAACTGGTTACTCAAGTCATTCCAAGTGAAAATAAATTATAAATCAACTTGAATGAATCTCACACCTCTGCATGAGTTATCCTTTATAATGGTGCTCAATATCCCCTATTTACCTAAATAATAAAGACATAAGAAAATATACACTACTATATCATCCACCTTAGACCATATCAATTCGTTTTTATCAATATGAGGCTCATACACCTAAACCATTGACCATGACCCACTGTATATCAATTTCATATTTCCTGAAGCACCTCAATTATTCTTCTCGATATGCCTGACATATCACTCGTGAAAATGATAATCACACAATCATATTCCAAAACAAACATTGTCGCTAAACTAGAGTCATCTACCCATTCCATATCTATCTTAGATTCTACCATCTATGATCTTGATCTATTATCTCATCAGGATCCATGCCTAGAATCAATAGGTATATACATGCTATTGGTCCTACCCTCAGAAACCTAACCTTAATACCAAATCACCTAAAGTGATTTTCATCATGAAAAACCAAGGCATTTATGTGTTTATACTATATATATAATAACACCTCTCATATATCAATCTCAAAACACAAATAACCTAATCATTCTTATCGTATCTAAGGGTACTCAAAAGTCTAAGATAACCCCTCTCTCAAGTTACCCTCATATGTCACATCTCATTTCAACTATACTACCTATCTCACCAATATCTTGAGTCATATCTCAATACCACTAGGCTCTCCCACCCAACTAATAACTCTTGCCTCTCACATAGGCCGTAGCTCACAGGGAACCTCCCTTATCTCATCTCAAATATCACATGAAAACTCATGTGCTAAAACACCCACTATAGGGTTCTCATATATATATATATGTATGTATATATTCTAGGAATCACATGATGATTCATCATCCTACTGGGAAAATAATTCCCACTGAGCATATGTATATGTCAGTATTCTCTCCTCACAAGGACCATGATCTCATATACATTTATATGACAACATAAACCTATGATGAACTTCATCATGTAAACAAATAGTCATACAGTTCGGTTTTATAGAATACTACCCAGAAGCTATATGAGAAAAAACTTTATAGGTTATTGTTGATATTTTAAATAACCAAACCTATTTTCCTTTACAGAACTAGTATCATAATTACTCATAATGGGTTGATCATATAGGTATCAAATGCCAGAACCATACATCCCTTACAAGAGGGTATGGATAATCATCATCAAAGAGTATCCCTCAATAAGATCCATATGAACTACCATCATAATAAATATATTTTGGTTCAACTAAGTATAATTTTACCAACATGTTATATAGGAAAACACCATATAGTTTTTATTGAAATTTTAAACAACTGAACCCTCATCACCAGTGATATAAATCACACACAAGCACAAAATTTTCATTTGATTCCTACATTCCAGGAATGATACATGTACACCAGCCTCTTTCTAATTATATAGGATCCAAAACTCATAAATCATAAATCTACAACCTAATTGTAACACACTAAGTGAAATAATATAACCGTACAAGTACAAACCAAGAATAAAAATCCCATATCCATGGTAATACGGTATTTTCATTAGAAAAAGTGTTTATGAGGTACCAGTATGTGGTCGAACACAATATCCAACACATCCCTATTCTCTATATTCCATATCCTAAAATAGTAAGATAAAAAAAGATGATTTGACACCACTTTTTAATGCCCCTCCACCCCAGACCACTCTACTAGTTCTTGGATCAGCGGTCACTACTTGACCTTAGGCATGACTCCCCATAAGCCAGTGGCTATAGACTAGGAGAAAGGGTATAAGGTTCTACCATGGGGAGAATATTACCTCATATTAGAGTGAAAAATATAATGGAAATAATATAATTACATCCAAAATAATGATCAATAGAGTACATATAACAAATAAAAAAACAATTCTATATCAAATGTGATATATAAGTATACAATCATATAGAAACAAAGTAATATCATCATATATTAACTGACATCCCATTGGTATGATCACATATACAAGATAAATAAAGAATAAAAGAAAAGGAATCTACTACCATCCCTCAACCTCATCACATCACTATCATGAGACTCCATATGAGATATCCCACTCGATCATGAAACTCCAGGCCTTTTCCTTACATGAATTTGTGATAAATGAGGCTTGTTCACGTACCTAATTACTCGGGACACCCTGTAAGTGTGTGAGTACAACTCAGCAGGTCACCACTAATGGGGTCCCAACATAACTAGTAAATAATTGCACACACATTTGAGATCAACTAAATAATAAATATAGATTATTATAGAATAAATAAATAGTCACCATCAATCCTTGAGTTTTATAGTGATACCCGGGATTGAAAATACCTAATTCAACAAGTGTTATATGTCTCTGAGCATAAGACCATCATCTAAAACTTAGGGACATATACATAACCTTCTAGGAAACAAAAAACATGATCTTAAACCTAGGGGATTACACTCCCCTACAAGGAAACACATCTACTCTTGAAACCTTATAGAAGACACTTCTCAAGAAAGGAAATAAGTAACCTCATCTGAAACCCTAGTAAGTCACTCATTTCCTAGGAAATACTTCTCATTTAGAAACATGGGGGCATAAAATCCTCACATAAGAAACAATTATTACACACAAAACTCAAGGATGGGCCCGTACCCTACTATAAAAACATATATCATCATCTAGAACTCAAGGTAATTCACACACCATATCAATATTCACATAAAATTCAAACATAAGTGGAATCATTTGTCCTTAAGATCATTATACAAATTGTATCATCCTTACATGGGTTGGACACTTTCCCAAACCCATCACATGTCTCCTAGACTTTCCTCTCAATCACATGAACTATCCCTAACTTTGGAGCCATACCAGGCTCACACCATCAATTATATTTCCAAGGTGATGGCTAAAATAATCACTACTCATTCCCATGATAACCCTATAGAGGGTTATAAAAACAACAGGGAACCCACCAATTCCCCTTGGGTCGTATGTCACATCACAATGTCACTTTCTGGTACTTATATTATTTTTTGACTATTTTTTTGAATAATTATTGGGTTGTTTTAGGTGATTTTTTGGAGTTTTTGGAGTTTTCTGGGCATGTACATGGTTGGAAAATGATTTGAAAAAACCATGAATCATTACCAAAATGTTATGTAACTTATGGTGTTTTAGGGTAGTGGTGTTTCAAATAGTTGGAACATGGTTATTTTGACTATTTTACCAAACTGTGTGACTTCCCTTAATGGATAGACGAGCACAGAGTTGGCACACATTCTATTTAACCATGAAGCAAAACTATAGGACATGAAATAATTAATCCTAACATTAATTTTTGAACATTATAAGCCTCACGTTTCGATCATTATTACTCATATATCCATGGATATTGACTTTAGGGGTTTCGATTGGATATTTTGATGTTTACAACTCTTTTAGAGAGAAATTACATCAGATCTTAGGTTTCTAGATCTAGGAAACTTAAGGTAAGATTCCATTCCTCATTGTTCTTATTCCTTTTTCTATATATTATCTCATCATCTTAAAAGGAACCATATATTGGGGATTTCATTGCCTAATATATGGTCTATGTCATGATATAATAATAATTTTGTTAGATATATTACGAGTATGGAAGAAAGAGACCAAATCAACATTGGTCGCTATGTGCTTCTTTAGTAATTATCTTGGTAAGTGGTTTCTTTGTTCTTCATTTATCAAGAGTTTTTTGAAGATAAGTTTATTAAATTTATTTTCATGATTTAGGGATCTCATTTAATTGTTAGGAGCGTTTTTTTATCTTTGTGTGTGGATCCCATTTGTTGGTTGTAAATATAGAGTGTTTAATGTGGGTGGTTTCAAGACAATCCTTTATTTATTAAACCAATATTTCTTATTCATTTCAAATTGGTTTTCTAATTTATTTTATTGAATAAAAAATTATTCTTTAAATGTGGTAAATTGGGATTCTATATAAAATTAATTCCCCTTTTTATTGAAAATATAAATGGATTTAAAATAATGATTTATTATGTATTTGGTTAGTTTGATTATTATTGTGTGACATGACCTTGAAATGATTTGAACCATAAAAATGAAATACTCCAAGTATGTAAAGTTTATGAAATTGAAATCCTCCAAGCGTGGGCTATGAAACATGGGAGCCTAGGGTACTTATGAGGGGTATATATTGGGAAAAGTATGCTATGATGGTTTATGGTTACATAGAATTGACATATCCTATAACTCTAACTAAATTTGTTATGATAGGGGGTTCACTTATTGGGGTGTTATCTCATCCCTAAGCCTATGTCCTAGGGATATGCATGCACCTAGTCATTTTATCATTGAGATGTGAGGATACCATCTAAACCAAACCTATCATACCAAATGATTAGTTTCCATGTTGTTTTATTTAGGAATTATTTAATCAAAAAAGACTTTAGGTATGGTTTATTTGTAAATGCTTTAAAGATGGTTGTTTATGCATGTTTTATAAATTATTAAAAAAGTGTAAATTTCAATATTTTGTTTGAAACTGTGTAAAGATTTATTTCATGCCTCATATTTCCTTAAATGATAATAATTGTTTTTTTATAATGAATGCTTATCGAATGCTTTGTGGGATCCTTCTGGGCTTATTTTTCTCTCGCCCTACACATACCTTTAGGTGTTTTTAAATCTTATTTTTTCTAACATAGATAAAAGAAATGTGCCTTATGGTGGTGGTAGAAATCTATGTTACTAGGGTGTGGGAGTTTAGTGGTGACTTGGTGTGATTCTTTCCCTCGTATTTTGTGGATATGGGTTGTCTCTTGTCAATGTACTTTGGTTTTTCTGTTTTGGTTTGGCACTTGTATTTGCCTTATACACTTTTTCTTCCACCATCTTACTTTGTATTGGAATATTTTGTTTATTTTTTTTATATTCAAACTATTTTTTTTATTATGGGATAAAACGTTTATAAGGTAGTTCTTGATGCCCAAGAACTTTTCACCAACCCATGGGGATTGGGAACACCCTTTAGGCCTTGCCACATGCCAGCTTGGGTGTCCGGTTCTGGGATGGCCTGGGTAGGTTCCTGAAAAATTAATAGAAAATAATGGATTTTATCCATGGTCCTCATTTGTTGATATGTTTTGGAAGATAAGAGATATTATTTTTAGTATATGAGGGTTATGTTAGAAGTTATTTCCTACCAAATAACATCGTAAAAAGACTTAAATTACCTCGGGATAATGGGAAGTTTGTCTCTTCTATTATGATTTTATTTAATATCAATTCTTCACTTATGTTATATTGGTTCAAGATGAGATCGATCAATTTTCTAATGGTCTCTAATATTAATTTGATATAGTACCATTCCCCCATAAGGCTTACAAGAGTTACTTAGGAAGGTGATGTAGATAATTTTCTACGAGGAAACCCTCCAATTGATCAGAATCTCATTAAAATGGTAGTGTGAGAATCCCTTTCTATGGACTAGATAATTTTTACCACACTATCTCAAGCTAGGGATGTGAAACCAAGGATTGGAGAAGATAAATATCAACACCAAGAGTTCATTTCCCAAAACCTCTATCCTTCCAAGGAGTAAATAATCATTAATAATTAGAGGATTAGTTGGGAAAGGTCAAGAAAATTTTAAACTTTTTAAAAACACTAGATTCTATCAAGGTGAAATGTGATGATTATAATATTTAAGTATCTATAAGGAGATGGTGGTACATAGTATTTTAGAAAAAAACATAAAGGTTTGGAGTGTAATGAATTCAAGACCACATTTTTACAATAGTTTTTGCTAAATTATTGATAATGGTAAATTTATTGACTTCCTCACCCTTCATCAAGGTGACTAGACTGTGATAGAATATTCCATATTGTTTTCAAAACTTATTTATTTATTACTTTATATATTATTGAATAATAAGTTGAAATATCATAGGTTTTAGATGGGATTGTGACTAGATATTTAAAGTATTATTTTTATTCAGAATCTTACCACCCATGTTGAGGATTTCAATAGTGTCATGATGGTAGAAATTGACATGGAAGGCAATTCAGGATTAGTTGGTATTCCCATTTCATCTAGTAATGGTTTCATTATCTCCTCTATAAATAAGAAGAAGTGGAATGAGGTTCTCATGGGTGGTGGTAGTGGATCCCAATAGTCTATGTATACCACACCTTCAACAACTATTATCAATATTCATTTAACTAACTTCTAATGTGGAAAGGTAGTGAAAACGAGATATACCTACACCACACCTATGAAAATTTGTAACTCATGGGGACAATGAGTTCACTCATAGTAATTATTTTAGGATTTATCTACTTCACATTATGGTTCCAGATCATTGAAACCTAAAGGGTATACGATGAAGTCAGATTCCATAAAGATGATTGGGTTTTAGCTATAATATTCTTGAATGAAGAATTTGAACACAATGGAAGAGTCTCTGATGGAAAATGATGTGTTCCCTATAAATTTGAGAGGTACTATCATTATTTCCTCATCTTTATAGACTACTTTATTTGATATCAATGCCTCTCATACCTTTATATCTTCCCACTTCCTAAATATTTTAAAACTCCCAATGTAACTCGTTCCACTTATTATGGAGTTGGTAACACATCTTGGAAGGGATAAGTAATAGAGTTATCAATGTCCCTAATATTATCTATAAATATTTAAAGTCAAGTTATATTGGGATTTTTTGGTTCTTGATATGAATCTATTTGACGTTATCCTCAAGATGGATTCGTTAGTTGTCTAAAAAAAGTGAATGATTTATATCATTAGTGGGTATTCTTTACTGCTTATGATGGGAGCTACTAGGTGTTTTAGGGAGAGTGAGAATTTATGTTTAGTTGAGAAGGACCTCCTATATCAAAACTTGGGAAGTTTATTTCCTCTTTCATATTTGAACTTTGGGAATATCCTATTGGTTGTGAACTTCCATTGGTAGTTAAGGAATTTTCTGAAGTGTTTACAATTGATTTATTAAGTCTTTTTCCCAATAGGGAAGTTTATTTTTTGATTGATTTTGGTATCAAAAACTTAGTTGATATCCATGCATTCATACTATTTGGATCCATCAGAATTGAAGTAATTGAAGATGTAGTTGGATGATTTGAAAGCTAAAAGATACATTTTTCATAGTGTATTACCTGGGGTAGCCCTTGTTTTTTTTGCTAAAAAGGATAATGGGACTCTCCATTTGTGTGTTGATTGTAATTAGATTAATCAGGTGATGATAAATAATAAGTATCATTTTCTTATCATTAAATACTTATTTGCTCAGTTATTGTGGGAAAAGTAGTTCTTGAAAATCAATCTTCGATATGGATATCATCAGCTCTGAGTTAAGGATTTAGATATTCCTAAGACTGATTTTAGGAAAAGGTATGGATATATTGAGTATCTTATGATGTTTTCTAGATAGATTAATGCTCTATCTATTTTCATGGCCCCAACAAATCATATTTTCCATTGGTACCTTTATTATTTTTTCATTGTATTCATGGATGAAATTCTGGTTTATTCAAGAATAGAATTAGAGAATGACTATCACATAAAATCCATTCTAGGATTTTATAGGGGTCATAACATTTATGATAAGATATAAAAATTTCATTTTTTTCCTAGAATTTATGTTCTTGGGACATGTGAGTTTGACATATCTGTTGATTTTGAGAAGGTGAGAGCTATCTTGTATTGGGAAGAACCAAAAAATGTCATTTAAATTCTATGCTTCTTAAGTTTATAGTAATATTATCAGTGGTTTTTGAAGGAATTATTCGATGCTTGCATATCTGTTGGCTATTTTTTCGAGTAAAGGGTTAAAATTCATATGGGATTTTATATTCCAACCTTACTTTTATAAATTGAAGTGGAATCTATCCCCAATACTTATTTTTATTTTACCAGAAATGGGAAGGGGATATGTGGTATTTTTTGATTCTTCAAGTTCTAGTTTGGGTATATCCTCATGCAAGAAGATCATATGGTGGATTACAAATCCCATCAGCTTTAGTCACATAAGAAAAATTATCCAACCCATGATTTAGAACTTATAAAAGTTATGTACTCCCTCAAACGTAAGAGACATTACCACTTTGAGGAAAGGTTCACTATTTATTCTTAACATAAGAGTTTGAGTTACATATTTTCTTTGAAGGGACTAAACCTTAGACAAAGACAATGGGTAGACTATCTTTATTTTCTTAACTTCAACATTTCCTATGGACCAGGAAAAAAAGAATTTTGTTATGGATTCTCAAATTAGAAATTTCCTTCTTAAGATATGATAAAATTGTAATTCGAATGGAACATCATGGTAATTGTTTCTTGGATACACCTATATGTTATAGCATAATATTTTAGTATTTTTCTATATATTGATCATTTGAAATCATCTCTTCTAGAGTTTATTTTTCAGGATAAATATTGGTATAAAGAGTTCAGGAGTATTAAGAACTCTTTATATGATGGGGAGACCATTTTCAAGTGGTCTTTTTCCATGCAGGTCATTATTTATTTTAAAAAATTGTATTCCATTCCTTCTTCTATGAGTATGGATGTGGTGGAAGGTTTTCACTATTGTCAATGGGTTTTTCATCCTAGTAAAAAAATATGTACTATGACATGAAGCTTCAATTTTGATAGACATGTTTGAAATGTGACATAAAATATTTTATGACTCATTTCTATACCTATTATAAGTTTAAGGCCAAACACCCAAAGATTTCTAGATTAATTTATCCTTTCCTAGTTCCCATATATAAATGGGGTGAGATATATGTGGATTTAATTATTCGGTTACCAAGAAATCCCTGAGGGAAAAGGCTATATGGATGAAGATTGATTGATAAACCAATTCTGCTCAGTTCATTCTAATTTGAGATACTACCAAGGTTAAAGATTTGGGAAATATATATATTTATATGATTGTGTGGTTATATGGGGAATCATTTGATATTATTTTACATTGGGATCCCAATTTCACCACTCATTTTTTGGAAAGGCCTGCAAGAGGTGATGGATTCTCAAGTTAAGTTGATCATGACTTACCATCCTTAAATAAATGGAATATTGAGCATGTGATTTAGATTTTAGTGGATATTATCCATGATTGTGTCATATACTGTAGAGGATCTTTGGATAGACATTTGGTATTGGTTGAGTTTTCTTATAACAATAGTTATTAGTATTCCATTAGAATGGATCCCTTTGCGTCTCTTTATGGATTACCATGTAAGTCACCACTTTATTGGTATGGGGTGTGTGAAGTTTCTCTTTTGGGACCAAAAATTATTTGGGAAACATCAATGAAGATTTGTATTTATTTACTAGTAATTGGAAATGGTTCATAATTGACATAAATCTTATGTATATTATTAGTTCTATCCTCTAAAAGTTTTGGTACGTGATATGGTGTTCTTGAATGTTTTACCTTGGTTGGGTCATTGTCATCTTGGAAAGTAAGGGAATTACCTACACGAGACATGTGGAAGTTTTATATTAATAATCATATTGGAAAAGTGTCTTATTGGTTAGATTTACTATCTTAGTTGGCTTATATCCATGATGATTTCCATGTGTCTCATCTTAAGAAGTATCCCACTGATCCCTCTCATGTTCTAAACTAGGAAGAGTTTGTTTTAAAATAGGACATGTTAGTAGTCAAATGATTTAGTCAAGTTGTTTATTCTCCAGAAATGATTCTATGTGGGATGTTAATTCTTTTATTTGGAGTGTTGTGACAATACAAAACAAATTCTTATGTGACTTAGTAATGAGAATTGATAATGAGGGATCAATGGATTCATCTTTTCTTTGACCAGTCTTCTTTGACTTGAATTTATGGAGAAAAAATTGATATGGTGGAAATAATTTACATATAATAATTTCAATTTTAGGTAATTATATTATTTTTTGACCATATTTTGTTTTCGACCAATCATGGGTTGTTACAGGTATTTTTTTGGGTGTTTTTGGAGTTTTTTTTGGCATATACACAGTTGGTTCATGGTTTGGAAAAACCATATGAAATTCCTAGTAAAACATGCCACTTAAGGTGTTTGAGGTTAGTGGTGTTTCATAAATTTAGAGCGTAGTTAGTCTAACCATGTGGATTCTCCCAATGGATAGATGAGTGCGTGGTTTGTGCACAGTTTGTTAAATATTGTGTCTAAACCCTGTGACATGAGTTAATTAATCAAAAAAATAATTTTTAAACCAATTAAACCTCATGTTTTTCTTATTCTCCCTACCTTAGACTTGGATGTTGACTCTAGTTGTATAAATTGAATATTTCGGTGACCCAAACTCTTTTTGAGAACAATTTCATCTAATCTTGGGTTGTTAGATATAGGAAACTCAAGGTAATAGTCTATTCTTCATTATTCTTCATCATTTTTCATGATATTATCTCTTTATATTAAAAGGAACCATAAATAATAAATGTTATAGTCGGATCAATTGGTTGTGTCATGATCTAATGAGAATTATATTAGATCCCTTATGAGGAAGGAAAGAAGTGATTAGATCTACATTGGTAGTCGTGTGATTCTTCAGGAAATTGTCTTGGTACATTATTTATTTGTTATTTATTTATCCAGATCTTATCAAATATAAGTTTTTTGTTATGGGTTTCATGGTCTAGGTATCTCCTTTTATTCTCAGGATCCTTCATTTACCTTGGCATGTGGATCCAATTCATTGGTTGTAAATTCCAAGTGATTGAGGTGGGTGGTTTCAAGAAAATCCTTTGTTTATTAAACAATTTTTTCATACTCATTTCAAATTGATTTTCTAAATTGATTTATGGAATGAAAAATTATTCTTGAAATGTGATAAATTTGGATTATTTATAAAATATATTTCTATTTTTTTTATTTAAAATGGAAATGGATTGCAATGCATGTTTTATTGTGAACTTTTTTAGTTTGATTATTATTATGTGACATTCCCTTGAAATGATTTGAACTGAAAAAAATGAAAGCTGTCAAGTGTGGGTCATTTTGGAAATTGAAATCCTCCAAGTGTGGTATATGTTACATGGTAACTAGGGGTATATAGTAAGGGATATATTGGTATAACCATTATATGATAGTTTGTAGCTACCTAGAATGGGTGTACACAGAACTCTAACTAAAATTTGTTTAGACACGGGGTTTACTTATCTAGGAATTATCTCATCCCAAGACCCATGTTCTAGGGATATGAGCGCACTCATTCATTTGATCATTGATGTGTTATGATCCTAGATAACCCATACCAAACCTATCCTATGACTAGTTTCCATGTTTCTTTTTTTGGAATTGGTTATTTTTAAAATCCTTGAGATATGGTTTACCTATAAATGATTTGAATATGGTTATTTATTCCTATTTTATAATTTTTTTAAAAGGATTGATTTCCATGTTTTTTTGAAAACTCTATAAATACACCTTATCTTTTTTTAAATGATCATAATTGGTTTGTTTTATAAATACTTATTATGGAACACTTGGTGGGATTATACTAGGCTTGTCTTTCTCACACTCTACACATATATTTAGGTGTTTTTTGATCTTATTTTATTCAGAGTAGGTAAAGGCAAGGAGATGCATGATACTGGTGGTCATCCCGATTAGCAGGATATGGGAGTTTGGAAATAACATGATGGACTGTTTCCCCTTTCATTACATATAGATGGGTTCTCTATTGCCTATGTAATTTGGATCAACTATTTTGGTTTGGTGTATGTATTTTCTATATAAAAAATTGTTTTCAAATATCTATATTTATATTGGAATGTTGTATTTATCTTTACAAGATAACTATTTTTTAGTTAATTGTGGTTTAAATCATTCCCAATTCAGTTCTTGATGTCTAAGTTATTGTTTCTAGACCCTTGGAATCAGGGACATCCTTCAGGAGATGCCATGGGATGACTTGGGTGTCCATTTTTGGGACAACTCAGGTTGGTTCATCACACTACATATCTTACCAGAAACTTTAAATGGATTCCTTAGTCCCCAACTCATTTATTAGGAAAATGCCATCACTCTGAGGGCATTATGTCCCTAGAAATTAACATAATCACATTATAGCCTCACCAACCTCACAAGAAAGGCCATATGACATCACTTTAGAGAGACGACACAAGGATCATTTCATTTCCCAATTCACCCCAAGTTGGTCCACTCACCTAACCTATCATCAATCCACCCAGGGTATACCCACCTAGGTTCTCACATGATAGTGGTGGAGGAACACTCTCCCCACTCTCTAATCACATAGTCCAATAGATTCAAGGGATATCACAGTTCTATCATGACCCACTCAGTATAATTTTACCTTGTACAACACTCTTCTTTACAAGGATTTGTCTAAGGTCTCCTGCACCAGGGCCACTAAGTCTTAATTATTTAATTCAATCAATACCCCTAGAGGGTTTATGTGTAACATGTAAGGAATTTATACAAAGAATCCCAAAAATTAAGGTTCAGGACATCAATTAGCATCCAAGGGTCAGTCTTGGCCTCCAACCAATATATTTTATCCATAAATATTTTTATTTAAGAAAAAAATTAATTTAATTTAAAATTTTCAATTGACTATGGTGACAATAACATAAATAAAATACTATATATATAAAGATGTATTTACCAAGAAGGTGAATTTATAGGGATTCACTACTTTATTAATGGAGTTATTCTCTTTAAAGTAAGCTCATACACCCTCACCTAAGCTCATATAAGACCATCTGACAATAACCCATCAACATAAGGCCCCAACTCATTAAAATCCATCTCAATTAGTCATAAAACATTTTTAATTAACTAATACATATAACCAAAAAATACCACAATTAATTATTCATTTTATTAATAGAGAATAATAAAGATATTACTCACCAAAAAATATTTCATGGCTTAAATATTTAAGCAAAGGGTTATGCACCACCCTGATACCCATCTATAGCTTTAGTATATAAAATACATTATTTATTATTCCAATTAAACCATTAATTTAACCCAAAATTTTAAAAACATTAATTAAAATAATGATAGTAACATACCTCTTTGAATATAAAAAAAACCTAGTGTGACCATCCTCTCAGGACATTCATTACCGATGTTAAGGATAATTCCACCAAGCCCTAGTGGGACCATCTCTAAAAAACCCCACCCAATAAGAATAATTCATTGGTTGGTAAAAGGTAAATAAAATGAGGATGAATTGACCAAGAGTGTTATATTTACCTCAATATTTTATCTAGATTAAATTTTACTAAATTCTAGTAATAATTAAGGGAAAACTACCTTAAAATACAAGGGAGTAGCGGTAAACCATCCTGGAAAATCTCCCCCACTATACAAGGTGAAAAAACACCACAAAATCTCTTATAAAAACATTTTACACATTTTATTTTTCAAAATCTGGAAATATTGTTCACCAACCCTCATATAAGGGTCCACATAAGTGGATCTATGTAGGGGTTCCACATTGGGGTTTACCCTATGTAAGGGTATTTACCACATGTAAAGGGATTCCCCATATAATGGTCAACCCATGTAAGGGGATTTACACCCTATATTAGGGGATTCCCCATATAAGGTTCACTCCATATACATGGATTTACCCCATGTAAGGGTATTCCCCATAAGAGTCACCCACAAAAGCATGAAAAAGTAGGGGTCTTATAGACTCCATCCTCCATGGTGGGAATTTTCAATTTTTTTTGAAAATTCACAACCACGTATAGGGATTCCCGCATATTGGTCACCCATGTATGGGTATTCCAAGACCCATGCTGAGGTTTCACTTTTCACAAGTCCAACCCATGTTTCAACTTATAATACCACTCCTAAGAACCTAAATCAACACACAAGACTTAAAAAATATCCAAAAATATTATTTTTGTCATTCCCAACTCATGTATTATCAATCCAAATCCCAATTCTCAAAATGAACCCTGCCTAGAGTTAAAAGTTTAAATTACCCTAGAATTTCTCAACCCGTATGGACTCAGGTATTTACAAAATGAATGCCTTTCATACAAAGGATCAAAGTCAGATGAAATTATATACATTCATAAGAGTAATAATGGTGAAAAAACATCCAAATATGACTTTTATAGACATAATCAATGATCCCAGCCATTGAGAAGTTCAACCTAAAGTCCCACTACCCATGGTTCAATACTCAATAGATAACTCAATTCCATCATAATTCTAACACCTATTTTGTATAAAATTTACTTTAAATTTAAATTAAATCTCATAACTCATAAACAATCCAAAATAAAGTAAAAAGGAAACTAAATCAATTATCATACCTAGAATGTAACTCCTTAAATTCATGTATAATAATTTGAATAAGAATTTAAAAAAATTTAAACTAAAACATACATCAATTAATACTATAAATAATTTACATATATTGGAATAAATTATGGATTAATACTAAATGAATAAAAAATATTACAAAATTAGACTTGAGATAATATATTTATAAATAATTAATAAAATAAATAGTTATAAAATATTTATAATTTAACACGATTTATGGAAATTCCATAATAGAAATAAATAAAAACATTTAATATCTATTATAACATGAACTCTCTCATATTATTAATTTACATGTAATTTAATATGAACTCTTTAATATTATAAATATGTGATATTTGTAAAAACTTTTATAATCATATAAACATTTCTTATTTTTGTAAATGCTTTGTATAAAATAAACATCACATATTTTCCAAATAATATCTTTAAATATAATCATTTTATATTATCATTTGAAAATAATTAATAAATCAATATAGAAACATTTATATATAGCCTTACTTTATAAATTTTTTTCTATATCAATAAAATTTAGACCTAGACCATTTCACTAATTTTTTAGTATTGTTTAAAGTACCCCTTGGACTAAATGTGGGCCCTTAGGATGACATCGATAAAGGTTTTTGAAAATTTTAACAAATTTTTTATTATTTAAAATTATACATACCATAAGAATTTTGACAAACACCACTGAGAGGTCTACTTTTGCGTGATATCTCTTTTAAATGGAAAACCCATTATTGTTTTCATGAGATTAATACATTTTAAGGAAGCTATTTTGTTCTATAGTCACACTATAAAAATTAATATTTTATATTCATACAATCTATTTGTGTTCAATATTCTTCTAATAAACCATGGAATATCGATATATACCATGATTTAGTTGATCATCATTATGGATCCAATTCCCATGACCATGACATGGTGATCCATTAACCACGATGCTTTGAAAATGGTTCTTTAATTATCACAAAACATTTCCATGTCTATTTTTCATAAACCATGATGTGGTTTCATTAAAATCATAAAACCACAACTATTTTATTGTAGAACTAAATTTTGGTTGTAAATAATTCCATAAACCATGATAATTTTAAATAAAACACATCATAGATCTAGAATTATTGCTCAAAATAAATTCTTAATCATAAGGTTGAAAAAAATATCATACCTTTAATAAATCCAAATTGTGATATATTCAACCCCATTTGGATTTTTTTTCAAAACCAAATATTCTAAATTTTCCATGAAACTAAAACCTTTCTCCAATAGAAGTGTTATAATACCTCATTACTGGATAAGGTAATGTTTTTGAGAGATTTAATCCCCCAATGAAAAGAAATTTTATAGCCACGATTTTGGTGTGTTATCCCTTAATAAACACACTTAAATTTCCTCCAATTTTCATAAGAAAAAACTTTTATATTTATAATAGAGTAATTAAAGAGTAGTGAAATTATCTCCCTATTTAATAATAAAATCCCATGTAAAGTGGGGTAAAACCATACATTTCTTAAGTAAGGAGGGAAGATTTACCAATATGTTTCAAGATTAATTACTATATTGAAAATAAATCCTAACACACCCTAAGAGGGAGGGGTGAATTAGGTTGTTCATGTTCAATTTTTCTATATAGGACCTTATCTTCTTGTTAGAAAGAACAAACTAAATATTTTAGTTATCATGCACATCCAAAAAAATATAATTCAGAAAAGTTAATGCAAGGACACATTATTTTACAAAATTTACCAATAATATCTAGTCCAAGGTGTATATATTGATAATGTTTCAACACATTTGGAGATAATACTATCCACTATAGGTATTAAAAATGTTTGGGAAATATGAACTATAGATCGCATGAGCACTTTCTATTATTTTCCCCTTGTTCACTACTTCTGGTCAAGGAATTACACATAAAATATTCAACTTTAAGGTTTATTATAATAATATCAAGTATATAAAATTAACACCAAACTAGATTTGGTGTTATAATTCTCCTTTCCTCTTCTTTTTCTCCCGGTCTTCAAGGGTGATCTATTTTCCAATTTTTTTCAATATACACTTATTCTTTTTAAAAAACAGACATACTTGATAAATATAGTGACTAATGCACCTCTCTCTACTTTTCCTACTTCTTTGTATTCTGTAAATGTTATTATTGAAAGTATTTCCATATTTATGAATAAGGAAACTCCCATGAAAACTGCAATAATATCTTTTTTATTTTATTTCATATTACTTACATTATAATTTCCACATTTTGACTATAGAAATTTTATGAGGTTTGGACCATGTTATTACTACCTTTTAAAGTTAAATAATAAACTTTATCTTTATAATAATCCAAAAGCCTTAATTTTTTCATAAATCATATAGATTTAATCTTAAAATTTGACTGAGTTATTATATATATATTAATATTGATAATTCATATTTAAATTCACATGGATTGATCTGATTTTATTAAATGCATATAGACACTTGTGTAATTTCCATCTTACTCACAATGTGAATTTAGGTCCATAAAATTTGTACATATCATAAATTTATATCTCCAGAAAAATTACAACATGGACCTCATTTCTACTTAGTATGATATCCTCTATTCTCCCATGAATATTTCAATTATGACTTCCAACTAGCTAAGTTTATCACTATATTTGAGCTGTATCTTTACCAAAAATCAGAAAGGAAATGACTCTTGAAAAATTGAAAAATAACCCTTATAGTATTCCTTAAATGACTCTTATGAAATTGAAAAATGAACCTTATAGTATTCCTTAAATATCAATTTTTAAATTTCCATTTTACGTAATATAATCCTTATACAATGCTAAAAATTAATATTATAGAACTTATTTTTCCTTGGAGAGACTCTTATAGAGTTTATAAATGATCCTTATAGAATAGTAACTACTCTTATAGAGTGTTTATGATTGTTATGGAATTACCTTTTTCATTTTTCACACTCCTATCAGAAAAAAATCTTAAAAATTAACACATAAAAATTTTCATAGTAACCTTTACATACTAAATTATTTCATATTTATTTAGAATAATTCCAAAAATACTCTAAGTACACCTAAAAAAGTTTTCAATAACTACCAATTGACAACATATCCTATGTTATAATATTTGGTTCTATAATATTTCTCTTTTGGATTTTTTTTCAATATATTAACTTGATCATGATTCTATTATTTCTACCCCTATATATTTACGCTACCTCTTCTACCATACTACTTCTTTGATAATAAATTTAAAATGGGTGTTATCTTTAGATCCAAATTCATACATGTTTCTAAAACGAATTTTATAGATCTAAAAACTAAGCATTGAGCCATCAACCAAGTTTCTAAGATCATTCAAGTAGATGATATTTATCGAAAACAAGAAGTAGTAGTTAATAACTATATTGTTGTTCATAAAACTGAGGTAAATTCTTTTCAATTATTTAATATTTTCCCATGGATAATATCCACCTTTTCTTTTGTTATGAACAAAACAGATCACTTGTAATTAAAAAAAAAACAAAAACAAAAAACAGAAACAAAAAATTAAATATTTGTAGAGAGAGGGAAAACTTATAAACCTACTTAGGTTAAAGGGGGTGGTTAAACACCAAAGTTCAACTAATGTCTCTCATATGTTGTTGAAACCGAGGTCTTAGTCATTATATCTAATACTTGGTGATCCTTCCCAAACAAATCTATCTTAATAACTCCTTGATCGACTTTTTCTTTAATAATTTGTTACATTATCTCAATATGTTTAATCTGAGAGTTTTGAACTAGAATATTTGTGAGAATGATAACACTATTTTGTTACAAAAATCACTATTAGTTGTTTCACTATTTCACCATGATATTCTAATTGAGGTTTCATCCACTAATGCTACGCAATTTCCGTGGTAACTACTATGTATTATAACAAATTGGTACTAAGATACATTATTTATTACTTATTAGTTAACCAATATGTTCACTTAGTGACATTTTAAAATTCACCTCCACTTGTGGATTTTTTATCCACTACATCACTAATCTAATCAGCATATGAGAGGGTTGACAATTCATATGACTTATCTGCATTAATGAGTAGACTATGACTAAGATTTCCTCAGATGTACTTCATAATTCTATTTCCTAATATAAGGCTCTATTACTTGGGATTTCTTTGAAACCAATCTGTTAAAAATGTACCAAATGAAATGTATGGATGGGTTGATGTAAATTATTGAAAAATCATAATTATCCTATTATATAGTGAAGGATCCACTAACTATATAATTTCATTATTCCCAAATTTTGTTTCAACTACAATGTGAGTTGAAATTAGTTTTGAATAATTTATATAAAACTTCTTAAGCAGTTGATTTTCATATTTATCCTATAAGATAAAAGTGTATCTCTCCTTCTGAATCACCTACAATCCAAGAAAATAAGTGAGATCACCAATCATTAAAATTTCAAATTCTGAACTCATAAAATGAGAAAATTATTACGCTTATTTCTATTTCCATCCACCAAAAATTATACCATCCACATAAAATAGTACCATAAATTGTTATTTTGTGGATATATTCACATAAAAATTATTATTAACACTACCTATTTTTAATTTTAGTTTCTTTAGATGCGAGTCAAGTTGAGTATACCATGCATGTGGTGCCTAATTTAGACCATAAAAGGAATTATTTAATTAACATCCCTTGAATTTATCATATCCAATCAATAATCACATTATCTTTCCAATACATACCTCCTATTTTAGAACCATATTCAAGAATATTATTTTCATATCGATTTAAATTTTTTTATTATAACTTTTAATCACCACTTCTTAGAAGGGCTGGATTAGCTCAAGTTGAGCCATTGGTGCAAAGGTTTCTTAAATATATATTCCTTTAATGTATATATAACCATAACACACTAATTAAACCTTATTTCAAACCATATTACCATGTCCATAATTTTTTTTTGAAAGAATTTTTTTTTCAATCATGTTATGTTGTTAATGTATTCTAAAAAGTTCCCATATTTGGTTTTTATCAATCGGCTCTAGCTCCTCATTCATGGATATTACCCATAATTCATCCTTCATAGCTACTTAAAATGATATTTGTGGAATTATTGATAGTAAATAATCATGTTTTACTATACTCATCCTTTGTGTAACTGTTGGTATAGCCTCATCCTAAATTTTATTGGATTGATCAACTTATATCCTCCTAATTATTTTATGATTTATAGAATGAATTTATTTAAGATATATTTCCTATATTGACCCAGGCTCATAATATTTATATCTTGAAATATTTTACACAATCTCAAGATTTGCACCAAATTCATCATATTATTCATAAAATTTAGATAAGCTTGAATTTTCAGAATTCTTTCCATCTTTACCTTCAATGACTTTGAAATCATCACTGTCAATAAATTTTAGAAGTATTTTGTTATATCACATGACATATTTAATCTTCATATATAATCCTAAGAGAAGTCCTTCATCTATATAATCACCATACATTCCTTGCTTTCCTTATTTATTCGAAATTCAACTCCACCTTCTAAAAGAACAAAATTGATTTAATTATGGATTCCTTATATTACACATATCATCCAATTTTTTCTCTTCTTTAGGGCTAAGAAAATATTGTTTATGAGTGTATATTATATCCTAAATTACATCATTCCCATAACACTGAGATAAACCACTTTTAATAAGAAATATTTTACCCATGTTACTCACCATTTTATTTATCCATTAAACAACTCCATTCCATTGAGGATTTCATAATAAAGAAACCTCATGTTTAATTATATGTTTTCATAGATTTTTCTACACTTCAATGGACATATAACCCATTTCATTATAATATCACAAAATTTTGGTATTATAACTAGTTTCATTTTCCACTCTCCTCAGGTACCACTTCATGCACTTCATATCCTCCTTCCTCTGCATGAACATGATTTAATCCATTATACTATAATCATAAAAAAATGATGCACCTTTCTGTACATGTTCCTAATATATTCATTAGACTATATACATTGGTATGTATATCGAGTAGACTAAATACTATTTTTTTCTTTTATCGACAATGGTTTCATACAATATTCCCTATCACGCATGTATCACATGTCCATTCTTAATAATGGTTCAAGTTTTCAATTTACATTAATTTTTTTATTTTAGATAGATTTTCCACACTTTTTTGAAGAATATTTATCACCCTATAGTGCTATGAATTATTCACTTCTTCCACCAAAAGAAATAATGTGTGCTCCTTACTATACACCTGGTAAATATTTCCAATTGTCCTTTATCCACTTATAAATGAATTCCTATATTTAATTTTGATAAATATTACTTTATAATTAAATAAAAATTTAATCCTATAGTCATAAAGTTAACTCACAATCAATATATTATATTGTAATCCATCCATATAGATTACTTCTATGCTCTATAGTTTTTCTCTTCCAAGCCACATCTTGAAATTTACCTTAATTTTTAAAACTCCATCATTTCCGAAACAAATATTACCATCAAATATCCTTTATGTTTTTAAGGATACTTACATTTAAAATCATATAGGATGAACAATAACTATCATGGATCTATGTGTTGTTCTTATTTATTGATTTGAGTATAATTTTTCTAGGTTTTCCTTCTCCCCCATCTTGTTTTCTTTCCAAGAGAGACCCAAATGAGTTGGGGTGTATGATTCCATATCCTTTATTTATTTAGTATAATCATTATTGTCATATCCACCACATTATTCTAATAGAGAATATTTATTTTTCATGAGAGTTAAATTGGACTACCTTGAACTCATTGGATTTTGGTTTCTATGGTATAATTTTTCACTTATTCTTTACATGTAGTCAATTGATTATTGGATAAAGTTAGACGAGTGAAAAAACAATCTATAAAAATAAATTCTTATTTAAACTGAATGATATGGTCTGATAATTTTTTACTAAATCCCAAGTGCTTCTCCCCTTAAATATATTTCTGTCTCCGAATAGTAATTCATAGTATGTTTGAGGAAGGTACAAAAATAACACTTCGTAATGTAAAATACCATTCAACATTAAACTTTCCATATGTTTATAAATCTTTAGAAACTTCATTCTAGTTTATTATTCATCAGATTATAAGGACTATATATCATTTTTTATTCTCTTTGTAATAATACACTATAGTTTTAATTTTTGATATCTCAGCACCACAACCGACTCCAATCTTGTTTGTGTTTTTGGGTCTTTGATCATTTAGAATTTTTTTAACACCTTCAGTTACCTAGTTGGACTTTCTAAAGGTTCTACATATGATAACATCCCAAACTAAAACATCTTCTTTAGATCAATTTTCTATATTTTATATTTGAGTTTTCTTCTCTAGGTAATCAATTTTTTTAAGTGTTTAAACTATATTTTATTTCTCCACCACATATAATTTAATATAATTAATCATATTTTCTTATTATTTAATTTTTAGTTGAAATTATACTACCCCTTATGAGCTTTCATAATATTTATTTTTGATATTTTTGATCCTTTTATATTTGGTCTATATCATCTTCAAGTTGATCCAAATATTCTATTTATTATTTTAATAGTGAACTAGTTTTTCAATTATTCATCATTTAAATATCATGTTTTTCAAGGGATCCTTCAAAATACACCTTTAGGTTAATAATTCCCATAGGTTGACGATTATTTTCACTTTTAGTTTTTTTTCAATGGTGGATAACGTGGAATATTCTATATCAGATATAAATTTGGTTTCTTTTTCTTTTAATTAGTCTTTATCAAATTCCTCTTCCTTGATCTCCATACTCTTTATTTATAATTTTTTCATAGAATAAATTCATGGTTTGAAGTTACATTTAGGGAGAAATTTTATTAACATCCTTGGTATAGATTATACCACACTTTCATAAGCATAAAAATTATTTGGTCTCCTTATTGTAATATTTTATACTTTTCCACATATGAAATAGATATATAAATCATCTTTTATATCTTCCTATTCACCATAATTTTTAGTGATATTAATATTTTCCATGGATTTAAATTATTTGTCCTCATCTTTATGACTTTAAGCTCTTTTAGGCTTAACTGACATTTCACAGGCCCCCAAACCGCTGTGCAAGTCATCCAAAGATAGATCATCCAAAGTTTTTTCTTCAAGATCATACACTTTTGGGTTGAAAATGGTTTGAAACATTTTCATTATCTTATTCATAAAATTCACATACATTATTTATTCACTTAGTATTCAAATTAATCCAACCACCTCAATAATTAATGTGAATAACCCATAAATATTTTCATCCCGATATATATTCATATATTTAAACATATTATATAAAACTTGAAGATTTACTAATTTAAAATTGTTATCACGATCATAGATATTATTTAACTTATTACACATATGCTTTTTCTAAGAGAATATCATCAAATTCATATAGATCTTATTTGATAATGCACTAGATAAAGCATTCTAGGATTTGGCATCAATATTAGGTATCTCTTTATCCCCTTGATTCATAGATAATTCAGATTGATAACAAAAATTTATTCCGTGGACCTAAAAATTGATTACTTTAAGACTAAGATTCTGTGGTTGAAATATTATTCTATTATTACATATTTTATAATTTCACCCATTGAATAAATGAACTCCCTTTGTGTTCACTATGTTTTCCATAGATCTAAACTAAAGAAGATATATTCAACACCCAAAACCTATGGATCTGATACCACTTATTGAAACTTGATCCTAATACAACCTGGGGAAAGGGTTAATTAGTGTTTTCCAATTATATTTTTGTTAGTAGGATATTGTAATCATATTTGGAAGAATAAAATGAATCTTTTATTTATCACACATGCACATAATATTCTAATATAGATAAGTAAATGAAGGGACACTATATTTTACTTGGTTCACATATAAGTGCTAGTACAATAAGTATATGTTGATAATATTTCAATACAATGGGTGTTATCACTATCCAATTTAGGTATTTTATGAGTTTGGTAAAGTTTCACTATCAATCCAAGGACCACTTCTGATTCTTGATCACTTGTACACTACTTCAAGTCAAGGGGTTACAAAGCTAATATACAAATACTATATTTCTTATAATAATTTCTATATTAGGAAATGAATACCAAACCAGATAGGGTGTTACCAGTATGCTCTTTTATTCTTCTTCTACTCTATATTTTGATGAGTAATAAATTTCTAGCTTTTTTTAAATTTTCACTTATTCTTACTCAAAATAATTTTTTTGATAGATCTAATGATGACCACACCTCTATATCCTTCTCTTTATTATTTTTATTCTTTAAATTTTCATTTTGAAGTATTCCTATATTTTTTGATATGGAAAACCCTAGGGAAATACCAATGATTTTATCATTATTTTCATTCATATTAATTGCATAACAATTTACATATTTTGATTATAGAAATTCCATGAAGTCAACACTAGATTATTCCTACCTTTTAAAGTTATATAATCTTCAAAATATTCCTTATAAATTAGATTCTTCTTTATTTTATAAAATACACACCTTTTATCTTCTAATTTTACTGAGTTATCATTCTTATATTGTGATTTATGATCCTAATTGAAATCCACATGACTTGATGTGATTTTCTTTCACGATTTTAAGCACTCTTGACACTTATATCTTACTCATAGTGTGAATTAAAAAATTAAAACTTTCTAGGGTTATCATCATCATAAAGATTTATCTTTACCATAAATCAAATTGGATATGAATCTAATGAAATGGTAAAATCAACCTTATGGTATACCTTAAGTGGACCTTACAAAATTGAAAAATAATCCTTATGGTATGCCTTAAATGACTCTTATATAATTTTACTTTTCTAAAAAATGATCCATACACAATATCTAAAATAAATCTTATAGAACTACCATTACCTTGGAATTACTCTTATAATGTTTGAAAATGATCCTTACAGAATGGGAATGACTCTTACGGAGTATGAATGCCTCATATAGAACCTTTTCATTTTTCACACTCCTATCAAAAATCACTTTTACAGAATCCATTTTCATAGTAACCTGTACACACCATATTATTCTAGAATTATTTATAATAATCCCAAAACTCCTCTATGTACACTCAAGACCAATTTTCAATAAATCCCAATTGAAAAAAATTAACAATATAATATTTGTTTCTAAAATACTCAAACATTTCCCTTGGCATAGATATGGTGAACATAATAGAAATATGATATTTTGTTGAAATATACTCTAACTTTACATCTCCATTAGAAAATTTATCCTTAATGAAATTATATTTAGTATCACTGCATTTGGATATTGTGTGTTGAGATACATTTTTAGATAGATCAATTGCAATCTAATTATCCCAAGTAATATTCAATGATTTATTGGATTTAAATATTTAATCTAAACTATCATCCTTGACATATATATATAAGCATTTGTGGAAGCAATATATCTTGATCCATTCTTACTCAATGTAATAGAAATCTATTTCTTACAATACTAACTCAGATGAAATTCTCCAAAATATAAAGTTCCTCCTGATATTGATTTTTGATCATTGAAATCTCTAGCCTAATCAGCATCAGTGAAACCCAAAAAGTTTTGTTATTTTCTTATTCTATACCTCAGATCATAGTTTTATGTTCCTTTGAAATAACTGAGAATTATTTCAGCTTCCAATATGTGTGAATAATTTTGATCACTTTGATATCTTGTATTCAAAGTCTCTGCATTCTCAATTTCTAGTCCTGATACTTTAATATAAAATAAATATAATGATCAATTTCCGGAAGTATTTTCCAGTCAAAATTTAACCTCATTTATCTTTACTCAAATTGACACCAACTATAATGGATATTATTCATAAAATCACCAATAACCATTCTAAATATCACCTAAAAAATTATTTCATCAACATAAATAATGAAAATTATTGTACCCATCATTATCTATTTAATATATAAGTTTTTGTCAACTTTTCTTTTAGAAAAGATCAATTGTTTTGGGAAACTATAAGGTTTGGATTATAGGGATTGAGATTTATACTTTAACCCATACAAGTATTTATTAAAATTACATTCCATATTTCCCTCACTATTAAGTTTGCATTCTTTTGGTTTCTCAATTAAATATAATTTATCAAGATCTCCATTTAAAAAAGTATAATTCACTTCCATCCAATAAAATTTGTATCATCTATAAGTTGAAATGAAATAAAAAATATCCTAGAAATTTCATGTATTTCAACAACTATTAAAATTTCTTTAGAATCCAAGACTTACACTTTTGAATAACCTTTTAAAAATAAACTATATTTTTTCCTTGCGATATCAAATCTTTTATTGTGTTTCTTTCTGAACACCCATATGGTTCCTATAATGCTCTTACCTTTAGGCCTATGAAAAATATCCTAGGTGTAATTTTTCACAGTACGATATAACTTACCATTCATTTTATTTATATAATCATTATTCTCAATAAATTTTAAACTACTTGACATTCAATCTATAAAATAAGAAGATTTTTATTTTCACTGCTCAACTTTCACTTCATATACATTTAAGCTTCCTAATTTTCGATAATACTTATTAGTTCAACTTGCTTTTGTAACTTCTAAAATTTCATAATTCCAACTTCAAAAATAATTTTCTCATCATTGGATGGATTAAAAAATGTATTAAAAAATTAGTTTCACAACCATATTCCCTTTCATCAACTTTTTCAAAAGTTAGAATTTTTCCTTTCATTAATTCCTCCACTCTTTCACTAGATTGCTTTAAGTTTGTCTTATTTTCAATGACTTTCACATCCTTGGAATCATCCAACTTATGTAGTTTTTATTAAATTTTTTTAATCTTCTTTGATTGGATGAATATATCATGAATAATCCTTCCTCTTCCTTTTCATCAAATTTTCCCAAATATATATTTTTGATCCTCATTAAATATAGATCCCAAAAACGTAGAAGTATTTCACTATAGGTTTATTTTTATACTAAATATAATAAGGTCTTATATTTGATTCTAACCTCAACAATTTTCCATTTTAAGTATGAAAAACCTTATGAACAACCTCCCTCAAAATAAATTTTGATATTTTATATTCAACAAGCATAGTTATTCCTATATCTACCAAACTTCTATTTTTTACTTTCTAAAACTTCATTATTATGGGGAGTATAGGAATAACTATTTTTATGTTTAATAGTGTGATTTGAAATATGATATTCAAATTATTTACTAGTAAAAACATTTCTATAATATTCTATCAAAATTTTAATGTAGACTCCTAGTTCCTTCTCAAAATAAATTCTAAATATCTTATACATCTCTATAGATTTTGATTTATGTTACATGAGCATAAAATTCGTCATATCGGAGAATTCATGAATTAAAGTGATAGAATAAATATCAAATTTATTATATTGATACCTCATTGGTCCACATAAATCATAATGTATATGTTTAAGCGGACTAGTGGATAGAATATATGTCTTTTTGTGGCTTTTATATGTTATCTTCCCCTTCTGACATGATTTATAGATGTAATCATCCTTTCTATTTAGTTATATTAATTATATGACCATATATTCTTTTAAGATTATTATTAGGATACTTTTACCAAGATTTTCTAGTCTCCTATTCCAAATCTTATTTTTCATCTTCAACACTCAGATAACATAGGTTACTAGGATAACTAATTTGGAATAATTTAATAGTGGTTCTTTCTCCCCTAGTAACAATTCCTCTATCCTTTTAGATTTTAATTACGTGATAATCCTTTTTCAAAATATATTCATTCCCATAATCAGAAAGTTGGATAATAATCCGTATGTTGTTCTTAATTCCACCAACAAATAATAAATCCTTAGACTTCAAATTCTGATAATTTTAGTTGTATTGATTCCTTTAATTTTTAAGGAACTTTCATTCTCAAAGATAACCGCCTACATAATTTTATATAATGTTCTTCAAAATTCTTTTATAACTAGTTATATGGGAGGAATAAACCCCATCAAGTATCCATGGGTTATCTTTAAAGAAATATTTCAGAGTAATTTTGATAAAAATATTTCTACCTTCTTTTTTCTCACTTTATTTTTCTTTTTATCTTAAGGAAACTATATTGAAAGGGTAGTCATGCATTTTTCAACATAATGACCATGTTTATCACATAATAAAAAATATCCTCCAAGTAATTGAACCAATTCTTAGTAGGTATATATGAATAATTTTTGGTGAGATACCTTTCTTCCCTAAAATATTTCTATACCTTCTAGAAGCTGTTTCCTTTTCTCTTGGAGTTTCTCCCCCTTGTCAAACACCTACTTCCAGGGAGTTACATGTTGTTCTAAAAAATATAGTAATAGTTTCTAAAGATTCAAAAACACTAATAATAGACTATGAATATTGATCATTAATATTGATATGATTTTTTTCAGACTAATATCATTATGATCTAGAAATACTTATAAATTTTGATTTCCTCTATCATGGGAAGTATTTTTTCAAAATTTTATCTTAAATTTTATAGATGTTAAAAATTTATCATGTTTCTTCTCATCCAAATATCACCAATATTTAGTTTTCAAGACTTAATGATCATTTATGAAAAAATTTCTTCCAATATTATCATTAGTAAATTTAACCTGAATTTTTGGGCTAATGTTCTTAGCAGCTCAAGATGATTCTCCCTTAACTTCCATAGATTTGTAAAAATCTTCACTTATCTTCTTCATTATATTCTTGGATTCAAGAAATGAGGCATTCCAATTTATACTCCTAGATCTATGGATAAAAATAAATTCCCTATATTCTATTTTTTAATACAAAGTGAGATGAACCAAGATAAACATATATATATATATATATATATATATATTTCAACAATTTAATCATCAAATATCACAATAATTGAACAATTACAAGAAAAGAAGATTTAATTTATTTGAGGATTAAATTCATAAGAAACTTATTATATGATACCTTTAAATATTTCTACATAAACAAACCATACTATAATCCCTTATAAACTTTTTATAAGTTACACACATCTCTATTACCTTGGGAATAGAGACATAAAAAAGGGGTGAGCACAAATTCCTAGTAAGATAAAACTTATCATAATTTTATCATAGTTTAGATCATAAGAATATAAGAAAACATGAGCATGAGATAAATATTTTATTAAAAAAAGAAAACAGAACAATAAGAGTTGTATATAAAAAATGATAGTAGGACATTAAATCTCAAGTGATCAAATATATACCATGGAATAAGAGCCTGAGATAATGAATATGATCCCTGAAGCATAATCATAGGAATATAGCATAGAAATATGGAATTTCATTAAAAAACAGAATAACGTATAATTACGGATCAATCATAATCATATGAATACATTACATAGTTTTTTTAAGTGTGAAAATCCTGTGGCCCATTAAATGATGGATCATGCATTACTTCTTATAACCCATTACTAACTAGATCATCATAAATCACATCCCATTATTGACATGAGTATCATAACTTATGGTCTATTATTGAATATAGTATCATAAATGATGGTCTATCACTGAATTGAGTATCATAACTCATATTACATTATTAAAATGAGTATCACAACTCATGGACCATTTTTATCCTATGAGATATAAAACCTTAATGAATTCATTGGAGGGTGATATAAGACCTAAAAATTCATTATCCATACATATTTTTTCTAAAAGATATCAATCATTCATCCTACCATGCAAACACATGGAATGAAAATGGGGTTTATATCATTTACCAATGGTATCACTTATCATGATATCAAAAGTAGATCAATTGATACCAATAATTAAATCACTAAAAAGTATTATTTAAAAAATGAATTTAGATGTTGATTAAAAAAACATAACTCCATAGGAGTTAAATATTTTAGAGTTAAAGAGGAAAATGGACGTGAATCTTAAAAGAGTATTTATAAAACATTTCTAAATTTTTTGTAAAAATAAGAAGTTATGCATAAATTTAGAAAATATAATTTTAATAAATTGAAAATAAATAATTTTCAAAATCATTATTTGAAAATAAATCCCAATAATGAATCCTTGAAAAATAAAATACATAATGGTTTCAAAAAAGTGAAGTGATTTTTTGAGAACTTGTACCTTTAAAAAAAATCTTCAACAATAGAGCCATGAAAAAGAAAAAAATATTTCAAAAGGTAAAGTGATTTTTTTAAAAACTTATACCATTAAAAAGAAACGCACACACACACACACATATAAATGAATATACCATGTACCCACTTCCCCACTGATTTTTTGATCTAATTCCCCAATTCCACCCATCCCGTGCTTACCCTTTATGTAATTCATACCATATATCATGCATAAATATAAAAACTATTCTACATCCTATGTATCCCACCACAAATTCATCATAATCTCATCTATATCCATGTTTATTACTATAAGCCACTATAACCTCAGTAAACATATTATACTTCAAGCCATCAGTTCCAATGTAAGTATACCTAAAGGGAGCTGTATCCTTTGTGTCTAGATAAAATTATGTTTTATTAAATTAATCCATTATAGTATATACAATAATGTATTGTATATTAAAAATCCAACATATCCCATGTAAATAAATAGAAAAAAATAAAACCAAAAGGAGAGCATGGGAGAGGGATAAGTGAAGCATCTATTCCCACGCCATCCTGGATATCATAAAAAACACTTCCCAAAACATTTGGGTGTTAGTTCCCCAATAAAATTGGGTGGTAAAGTATATAAAATAAAAAATATAGAATTTATCTCACAAAACAACACTACAGGAAATTTTATAACCTTAAAATTACTTACCACTATGTTTAAAGATGTCACCTGACTTCTACTGCTATGGTCTAGTTCCCAAACATACACACAAGCTTCAATTTCAATATTAATTAACTAATAAATAAATAAATATTATTATTATGTATTCATTTCCAAAATTAATAATTTAATCTTATAACCCAAGGTCCATTTGAACTATAAATCTTCTGAATTAATTCTCAAGTATTTAACCAAAAATTATAATTAATTTGAACTATCCCCATTCATTTGATAATTTATTTCTCATTTAATAAATTATAAGTACTCTAGAACTCATCCTAAGTTACCACATCAAGATGTAATTTTGTGAATATAATCAAACTGTACCAAGATATCATAGACCAATCATATAACATACAATAAACCATCAATTTAAATTCATCAATCAAGAATATATTGAAAATAAATCCATGCTCTGAATTCATCATTTCTACCATTTGTTATCACTGAAACCATTGTACATAGAATAATCCATCATACCATCACCAACATCTATAATCACTAAAAACTCAAGACTCCTACCCATTTCTCATAACTATTCCCAACCATACTAAGTTCATAATCAATGTAATAAAAAAATGACATAATATCCTAGAGAATGAACACAATAAATAATGGTATTTTAACCAAAAAAATTCAAAGGGAACATAATAAGATAGAATAAAGGAATTCTATCCTTTAATAAAAAAATAAGGCTCTCTTACACAAATCTTCTATTTTTATTATGTAGAGAAAATAAATACATGGTGAAATCTAGGGGGGCCTCTATAAGTGAAGACCAAGAGCATCCGTAATAAAAACATACACACCATCCGAGGGGAGGGAACCCATGTTAAAGAACTCCATGAGAGAGAAATCCTAGGAGGCCTTTGAATGTAGGAAGTACACCATGTGGTTACCTTCACACCATGTATAGAGGAGTTAAATAACATTAATAAGGAGGTCCTTTAAGGTTCAGATCAGATACGTAATATACCAAGGAGTGGGGGAGAGGCCCTTGATGGAGTTCGAGACAATCTTTGAGTCTGTTTCCACAACTGACAAAGGGATATCTTTCGAGTGACACAACTCAAGGACCTGGAGCGTGGCCTTTAATTTTGATTTGAGGGTGTCCCCATTACCATAGAATGCATTGAAAGTAAACCCCATAGAACCAGTAGAGTCATGTATGATGCCTCCTCCCCACATGCCACCCTAGATAAAAGATCCATCCACATTCAATTTGATACCACATGGTGGTGGGGGGAGACAAAATCCCCCAATGGACTAACCTCGAGGGTCTATACAATGTGGGACAGTGACACATAGCCCTGAAACTTATGATGAAGGGCACCTCATTTGGGTGATTCATTAGCTATACTAGATCTAGTACAAGGCATCTAGATCTTGCCACAACTTCATGAGCAGACAGTCAAGAGTCACTATGATGAGTTTGGTTCCTTTCCTCCCACATAATCAACATCTAGTAGTCCGGATAATCCTAAATTCATATAAGATATCACTCTATTGAATAAATATCATGTAAACATCAATAATATTACAAACACTCTTTGATAAAAAATCCCAACAAATTTTTTAAAATACCATATCAATGAATATTAATTATTGACAAAATTTGATAATTTTAAAAGAAATAATTCCTATAGAATAATTTGATATTATACTTTAATTTATTAGTATTGAAATTAATAATAGAAATATTAATCATACTCCATGAAACCCGATTTAATAGATTATTAAATAATTTATGCACTGTTTGAGAATAAATTTATGAATTTATTATAGAAATAACATTTGATAGAAACTTTTATTCATTTAAGTTTTCCTAATCTGAATTATTATAATGTATTAGGTATGAAATAATTATTTTTACCTCTATATTATTTTGAAAATAATATCAAAATATCGTTTATCATGTATAAAAAGAGATTCCATCTTCTTCATCATTTATAAATTTTGATAAAATTAAATAATCACCCGTCATTGGATTTTCTATATTAATATATTTCTTAATTTTAATCTCACTCATTAATACATAGAGAAAAGTGAATAATCACTCATCACAAATATGTTTTTATAAATAACATATATATTTTGGAATATCTTTAGAAAAATCAGCTAGAATTTTCTATTTAAATCCATCTTTATTTTTTTAGATTTAATTCAATTTATTTCCCTCTATGTAATAGATTTAAAGTAACTAATTTTAAAAAAGTCAAAAATATAATTTAACTTAATAATATATAGATTTATAACCCACCATTTAATCTATATTTTACTTTTACATCCAAAATAATCATTTGAAGGGTTTTTTATTCCATTATAGAGAAATTCCAATTTCTTGTGGACAAAATAAAAATTTCCAGGAGGATCAACCATGGAAGGTGACTAAAACAAGTTATAACATGGATCAGATGCATGAACATACTATGGACCTCCTAAACAACCAAGCAACCACATGAACAAAATACATAGCATACAGTCCGATAAGTGACTACATGAACTAACCTAGACCTATAATCCGATAAGATAACACATTAAAAATCATATGACTGCACTGTTAGATAAAATAATTCATGAAAAAAACATTCAATTTTAATGGTTAAAATACTCTAAACACCATATCAACACCTCCAAAACATGGGATAACAAAAATAAAGGGTTTTAAAAATCCATAAAATTAAAACTAACATTAAAATATCCAACCATAACCATAATAAAATCAGAAAAAAATATATTTTATAGTATATATAATACATTTTCCAACATTAACATCATTCAAGTTTAAATTTTAGAATGACCCATTTAATTACCAGCTTTATTTATCATTTTATCATTCAAAGTAGTTCTAACACTCATACATATAAATAACCAAAAATTATATTCCTAATCATATTATATTAGTCTATAATATCAATAATATTTTCCAATAATATTATTCAAACAACACATTTAGTTATTTTTGTTAATTATTTTTTCATTATGTGAGGGGATTTTAGTAACTAAACCCAACAATAGTAATGTATTTTAATGGATATCTATTTAAAAATAAATAAATATTATATCTTTAGTGACCCTTTTTTTATTTTAATACTTTTAAATATATTAAGGAATATTTTAAAAGTTAGTATCTAAGAAGAAACAAGATTCTGAGGCCTGATGAGCCCAAAATTTCTAATATAAAAATATTAGATATATTAATAACATGCATGCAATTTTTTTCAGAAATAGTAAAATACCTCCCCAAATGGTGTCTTTGATCATGAAATCTAAGACTATGATTGAATACAAAATAAGGGTTTTACACTAGGCATGACCTATGGTTGGTCAGCATTGGATGTTCATATGAGATAACAATTAGTGGGTAAATTAAGAGGATTAATTAACTAATTTAATTAATTAATTAATTTAATATCAAAAAACATAATTTCCTCTTTAAATATATTATTATAAAACTTCTCTAAGATTAGATTCATATCCTTAGGAGATTGGATAGGAGCCTAGGATGTTCTTTATTAGTAGATTAAGATTGTAGGATGACTGTTTATTAGATCAAGGTAGATCGAGAGGCAGTGAATGTAGTGGGGATTCCACTTCTCTAGAGAACACATTATTCACAAAAATTGATCCCAAATAAAGGTAGGACTCATAAATTGTGTATTTTATCCATTTTGATTAAAATATTGAACATTTTTGTATTATCATCTTTTGATTCTGTGATCACGTGTTCTTCACATGATCCTCTTAGATGAGTTAGATTATTTAATTCATTTTATTCTTGAATTATTCAGATTTATCACTCTGGTTTTCCTGATATATGATAGTTTTAGTTTAATTATTGGAAATAAAGTTTCCACCATTTTATTATGAAATTCCACCACCCGTTCATCACATTCTTCACTGTTGGAACACAGGGCCACAGTTTGACATTGTCTTGGTGGGATCAAGCACTGTTGAATGCATGAATTCATTATAGTTTGGAGAATTAAGAAAAAATTAGTATATTGTGGGAAAATAAAGATATATTATAGGTGATAATTTATGGTTCTTAGATCCATTAATAGAAATTAGTGATGTGACACATACGGTACGTGTGTGAGACTTCAAGCAGATAACTGAATTCCATTTTACATTCACTAGAGGTCGATAAATAACTGCTAGAGGCTTTCCATTTCAGTATTTGGAAGTCAATAGGTGAGATCCATGGTAGTGATGTCAGATCTACAAAAGTTGGGAAGAATTAGAGGATTCTGTGAAAATCCTGACTATAATCCAGGTATTATTGAAGAACACATGACATATAGCCCCCCTGGATGTGGTGATAGATTTTTGAGAGAAGTTAATAATCACAAACAATGTGGTCAGGCCCACAAGTCGTGTGACCCTAACCAGGAGGCCAATCTATGTTCCAGTTGGAACACATCCAGGAACCTACGCTTCTAGACTCACAATATACTTTAAGAGTACATGGTAATGGTCCACTATCTGAGAACATCTGAGTATATGTCCAGGTACACAAACGTGACCAGGAGGACACAAGAAGGCCCTGAATGGTGTAGAAATGGAATTTATGGTCTATACACAATGCGTGTGATTTCTGGTATTACAATATGTGTCCATCGGGGAACATGTCTAGGTGAAGAGTCAGTGCCACATCCCATGTGGACCTCACACACACCGTGTATTCCATCCTTTTACTTCATCCTCTCATATATTCCTCAATTGGACTCATATTTTGGTCCGTGAGTAGTCTATCTTGACTAATTTTATGCATAGAAATTGATGGTGGAGTTATTTGTGGCATAAGAAATATGATTCTATATGTTCTAAACGTGATGATTCTATAGGTATCACTCAATGATGAAAGTGATTATGGTAGGATTATCAGATATATTTCGGGGTCAGTACTCCCCTATAACACCAGGGAATGATTTTCCTATACCATCACAATGATATTAGGGTCAGTACTCCCCTGATGGACCAGGGAGTGGGTTCCCTATATTATTTATACAGATAGAGATAATACTTTTATACAATGGAAACATGTACTCTATCTACAGAGTGGTACTCCCCCATCTTTATGCTCCGGTGGGGTGTGGGTCCTCCACAATAGTTATGTATCTTTTGACTATGGAGCATAGTAGTGAGGATCGATACCATCCATACATATGTTGGTGAGGTTGTGTTTTATTTTGGGCATCCATGATAGAATTGTGGAGCTTCAAGATTACTCATAGACTTTGTCTAGGATGTGATATAGTGATCCCCTTTATCTCTTTTCTGGGATTCATTATAAGCATATGTAAGTGTATATGTTGGGTTTCATTTCTATATTTCTTTCAGTTGATCTGACTATCATCGTATATTTATATTTCTTCTTTCAAGTTTCAAGGTTTCGTACTATTTATATATATAATCATGATTTCATAGGCTTTTCTCACATGTGGTGTCTAACATCCCGACCTGGGTTCCACACACCAGTTCCCCGTGTTGGACTGCCACATGAACTCAAGTGCGTCTCCCTATATGCCAGAGGCTATCAACTAGTAGAAAGGGTCTGATAAGTCAAACATTGGGAGACTATACCCTCTTTTATCAGAGTAATACATCAACAAAAATAAATAAACAATAGAGAAATATTATATAACCATAAGCAATACCAATATATCAAGATAATCAAATTAGGAAATAAAATATCTAACTAAAGCCAAAAACATTCCATGCTAATATACGTGTCAAGTGTAAATAATGAAAACTAAAAATGAATACATAGACAACTCCTCCATGCGAATCCCCAACCACATATGGTTCTCTCATCCATACTCCATCCCAACTCATCCATCTAACATAGCCTCTTAGTCCTTAACCTATCTAGAAGACACAAAGTCTATCTAGGTACTGATTAGGTAGACCAATTGGAGTGTGAGTATAACTCAGTAGGAAACCATCAGCGGTGTCTAAAATAATAACCAATCAATAGCAAGTGTATTCAGTTGTATAAATAAATAATTACAATGCATAACTAAACTATTTCACATTATCAATATATCTTTATTTAACCATATAAACCCTCAGGTTCTTAAGGACACCCAAACCTTAATACCAGCTTTGGCCCATGTTGGAGTCCTATATATCCCCAAGGGATGCCAAATTTGAATGTCCATGTTACTATTATTAATACTTAACCAAACTTTCATGTTACCACTCACCGTTTAATAACACATAATTGAACGAGCATGTTACCATTCATAATAATTGGTTGAATTTCCATGTTACCATTTACCATTTCACAATACATAATTGAATAAAGATGTAACCATTCACCATTTCACAACTGAATGACCATGTTACCATTCATTATTTCACAATAAAATGAGTATGTTACCATTCATCAACACATAATTAATTCAATAATTTACTATCCACACCAAATCCATTACTAAATCAACAATTAGTTTTTCACATAATTCCCCTTAATTAATTCCCCAATTCATTAAGTATTTCAATCCCATTAATTAATTTATCAATTAAATAATCAATATCCACAAAATCTAAATCCCATAATTAATTCCACAATTAATTATCTCATTCACAATATCAATATTTCATAATAAATTTTACAGTTAATTATCTCAATTCTCAAGTCTCGATATCTCATAATTGATTTGTCAATTAATTATCTCAATTATCAAATATCATTATACCATAATTAATTCAATAATTTATTATCGAATTATATCAATTCAATATCCCAACAATCCAAATTAATTAATTCACAAATTAATTATTCCAACTCATTCAATTGAATTAACACAACAATCCCCATTAATTAATTTAACTTATTCAATTTAATTAACACAAAAAATACCCTATATTTAATTATCCAATTCATTAATTTAACTCATTTTAATTAATTTATTACACAATTAATTAATCACATCCAATCCCTTCAATTTATTCACCAATTAAGTGTTCACATCAATTGAATTTATTAATAAAAATTAATTAATCACAATAATTCCATTAATTAATCAATTAATCTCATAAATCCCATCAATCCCATCATTTAATTCATCAACTAAATAATCTCATTACCCATATTAACTAATTCATCAGTTAATTAATCCCTTTAATCCAATTATTTACTTAAATAATTAAATAATCACATTAATCACTTTAATTAATCCAATAATTAATTAATCCCATTTTTTAATCCAACAATTAAATAATCTCACCACTCACATTAATTAATTCATCAATTAATTAATCCCATCAGTCACAATTTAAACACTTCAATAACCCTAATTAATTCATCAATTTATTGTTCTATCCCAATCAATTCAAGGTCACCCAATGAATTGATTAATTAATTGTTCTACCTAAATCAATTAAATAATCATAAAATATCTAATAATTAATTCTAAAATTAATTATCCTTTTTCAACAACTTCAATAAAACAATAATTAATTCGTCAATTAATTATTCAATTTCAACAATCTCTATCTCGCTATAATTAATTCAATAATTAATTATCCCAAATTACAATCTCATGATCCTGACGATTCCCATTAATTAATTTTAAAGTTAATAAATCAAGTTGAACAATCTCAATAACTCCATAATTAATTCAAAAATAAATTATTCATAATCTATAATCCCAATATCCCCAATTTGAACATTTACATTAAATAATTAATTCAATAAATTAATTAATTCGATCTAGAAATCAATTGATATCATTATAATAGAAATTATACAATTTCATACAAATAATTTCAAATAAGACTTTGGGATTTTAGTTATATTCTACCTACCTCAATTTGTTTCCGAACAATCGCCCAATAGAAATCCCTAAAAACTGAGTGGCAAAACAATGTAGAACGAGACCTGAATCTTAAAACCATAAATCAAGATTAAATAATTAAATATATTATAAATCTTTATCTAGATCTACAATCATAAATTAAGATATCAAAAAATAGTTTTAGATCTAACCAAATAGAGGATTACATTACTTAATGAAAGTGAGAAGAATGAGAGAAGAACAAGAAAAGAACCTGGATAGGATTCACTTATAGTGAGAGGCGTGGATCTTCGATCTGGGTTTAGAATCACAAATAAAGGAGGTTTTTAAGGCTTGGAATTTGTCTATAGAGCTCCAAAATCATGAAAGGTATCCTAGGGTATAATGGGGGTCAAAATGGGTGACTGTCGGGGGTTTGGGGGATTTTAAAATAAAAAACCATATGACTTTAAAAATCACGCACGATTTCCTAGGTAGGGTAACTTAGTTTTCCATAACTGTATTCCCCTACCATGAACCAATTATTTTTGGGGTTTATGGTTACTCCTAATAGGGTGCATGTTTTTGGAAAACCATGCACCAACTGTCCACAACCCCTTCTTCTTCTATTTTTTTTTTCAATTTTTACCCAATCACACCCTAAAGTAAAACCCAAATGAAAAATACCAAACACAAGGAAAAAGAGTACCAATAAACAAGGTTGAGAAAAGTCCAGAAAATTTTGGGATCTTATGTGGTGTTTCTTATAGAGATAAATGAAATATTGGTGGTGAAATTGGTGGAGAATAATGATACTGGGGTGCATTGACCGTGTACAATGATCAAGCTTGTAGATTATAAGTCAGGTTCTTTTAGAATTACTTATTTCTTTATGTTTTCTATTTGATAATTCATTTATAGATGTGAATTTATTTTTCCCCAATATAATTTTGATTTTTTATCATACTCTGATGTCTTCTATAGTGTTTATTTCATTCGCAGTTTCACTCTAATGTTCAAGCATTTTTTTATTCATTTCACTATTTCTTGGAGATGGTTTTATTCATGCATACAGGTACACAGGGAAAGGGACTCATAATCCACTTATTTCTTATTGTATATTTTCACATACCTCTGGACTATTGGAGGTAGACTATGGCTGTGATGACTCATCATTCTTCCATCCAGGTAGGCCCTTATGGGTCGAGTCGTTATAGAGTGCTATTAGAGAAGTTCGTTCCTTAGTGTAGTGTTTGAAGTTATCTACATACAAAAGTAATGGTTGGGAATTAGGTTAATAATTTCAAAGTATATCTAGTGTGTATTTCAGTCCAGGAAACCTCGTACTATTTCATAAGTCAACATATCCATACACTAGGAATTTGACTACCAATATGTTGACTTGGAATATCGGGACATTTGTTACAGGAAAAAATGATACATGAATCATATAGGATTGAGTCATTTGACTTTAATTATTGAGTCATATACCCCCCCAGACACAGAGATATATATATGATAATCTGATAGTGGTATGTCTTTATCACCGTAAAGATGCCTCCATGAAGACAACAAGTCAAGTTACCGATTTATGATCATCATGAATATTTTATGAGTGATGAGGCCTACATTCAGGGTTAATCCCATAAGGTGTTTCTTCATTCTTGTGCTCAGTTTGGATCCATTAGTTTCTTAATCTAGAGTAGAGTGATATTTATGTGGATGAGTATGCCATAAGGTTCAAAAACCTCACATTTAACTCTATTGATATGGTATAAGATGAATTATTTTGAGAAAGGAAGTTCAATAAGGGTCTCTGTAGTGACATTCAAGCCAGTGTGGTTTCATTATGCCTAACCACTTTTGCTAGAGTTCTATAGTGGGTTCTGGAGATCGATAGATTCCAAGAAAAGGGAAATTGAGTTGTGGGTGTTGGCGGTGGGAATCATGTGGCTGAGTCAGCTAGAGTATGTAGTTGTCATCAGATGTCAAGATCCTAAAAGATGCGGTATTATAATTCTAAGACCCACATATGAGGATATACAGATCATGGATTTCATAGAGGAAACAATCATTCCAAAGAGAGGTGATGTTATGGTTACGATGGGTTATTTCATTTACCTCATGATTTATTGACCCATCTTGATGATACTGATAAACATACAATGGAAAAACCCCCATATAATAGGTATCACTATGATCAAGGATCTTCTAGATATGAAAATAGTGGCTATTTCTGATTCTTTCATCGTGGAAAACACATTGCGCTGCATTGATTCCCTACATTACCACTTTCCAAATGTAGAAATATTTCATCACTTTAATCATCAATTTAAACTAATTGATCAAAAAAGGACGTTGGGATGTTAGTTCCTCCTTCCATTGATCCCTCCTTGGATCATGTTGCCCAGTCTGAGTCTCCGTTATAGATGTAAGTAATTTTCTGAAACTCGTTCCTAGTACACTCAAGGTGGAAATCAATCAATTTTGCTAATTATCTCTCAATAGGGAAGAAACATTCATTTAGAGAATGGAGTGACATTGGGAATATTGGGAATGTCTATATTTTGAGTAGGTTAGGAACCTATACAATATTTTTTTATAGGTCCTCTCATGCATGATACGTCTTAGGCAAGGAACCCATGGCATCTCATATCGACCACGAGGTAGTTTACATCAATATTTTATGTATTTTAAGTATTTTTACCTTAATCATATCTTACTTATTACCTATGTTAGTCATGATTAATAAACATTAGGCATGACTAATAACTAAAAACATATGCCTTTAAAAAATTAACTTGAGAATAATATAGAATGAATAAAAACTGATTAAATAATTCCATAAAACATAACCATGAATATTATACTAGTAGGATAATCACATATACTATCAACCAATAGTTTCATAATGAGGTAATTCATAATTCCATACATCATATTCATACTATCAAGGCCTCAACCAAGACACCATACATAATGGGTAGAATCCCATGATAGTTTGTCTCATAAGACCCACCGATGCATCGAGGGGATATAGAGGAACCAACCTACCACTTAATAAGTGCAATTAATTTCTCATATGAACATGGATAAACATAAACAACATGTAAATTCATATTGAAAAAATATATTAAATGTAAATAACTTTCCCCAATAATTAAACATACACACTAACCATTCAAAGTGATATGGTGAATGGTATCAAGAAAGCACATCCACAGTCAAAAAAATGATAAACTATTCAATAAAACATTGTAGATGATATATTAAAATTTTAATCCCAATTAATCTTAATAATCAACAAGGGTGTTGAAATAGAAGAAAATAATCTTATAAAATCATAAAATAATTTTTGAGAGAAATACTCTTTTATTTTTCAAAGAAGAGTTCTTTCAGAAAAATATTTGTATAAAAATAGAAGTAAACTAAGATATTTTTTCAAAATAAAATGAGATATTTTATAAAAATAAATTTGGATGAAAATATATTATATAGGGAACTTGAAAATAGGTAATAATTCAAGAACTTCCCTTGATTCAGGCTTGTTTATCATGAAGAATTTGAAAAAGATTGTTTTAAAACATGTAAATACCCGTAAAATAAAGAAGAATTCTGATTGGTACACATATATATAAAATTAACATAGAATTTATGAGGATAACATAAGAATAATTAAGAATTTAATTTGGGAAATGAGAGAAAAAGTGTAACCCAAAATAAAATGGAGGTTCAGGTAGAAAACCCTTACCTTATGTCTGAATGTGTTCTTCACATGACCTTAACATCATGGATAATCACATTAAATCCATTAATTAATTAATTCAGAACCTTAAATATATTTATTTTATTTATTATAATTTTATTAAGTTAATTTATGGGATTTTTTATGAGTTATAAGATACAAGATTATCACTCGGGGGCGTTCATTTCCTTAGTTTTCACGATCAGTATACTTGTATATAAGTATGAAGGTTGATGTGGAATGGATATTATTTTACAAAATTGAATTTATATGATACTAATGAAAATAAAAAAGATTAAATTTTTATATAATTCATTTTATTTTATGTTATGAGGATGAGTTATTTGATAAAACATTAGTGATAATTTTTTAGATTATTACGATGGTATTTCGATCATGATGAACTAGTTTTGTCATATGAATTAGTTTTATGTATAAATACTAGTTACAAAATTATTAAATAAGATATAATACATATTTTATAATTTTTTTCAACCATATAAATGGTTTCACAACCATACTTGCAGAATAAATTGAAGAATGAAGGTTCGTCATCCACGAAGGTTGTACATCAGCACCTCCTAGACGATGGTTTCATTTTTAAAATAAAAGAGAGAGAGATAGTAGTTTGAGGAAGGATATTACATTAACATGATATTATTATAGTATATACATGACACTTGACTTATCATTATCATTAGTATAGAGGATGTGATAAGTAGATAGGAAAATAAAATAAATTAAAAATGAAATTAAAAGAAAAAGTAAGAGTGTTTACCTCTTGAATTATCCTTGAGAACCTTCTTAAGGGAAGAAGTTTTGGTATTTTGTAAATAAAAAGAACTCTTGGGTGTGGGGAGAGACTAGGGAAGAGTATTTTGGTTGAAATTTGACAAGCTTCAAGGATTATAGTAGTGATGAGAAGAGGGAGAGAGTGGTGGTTTTTATAAGGTAGGGGGGGGGGGTGATTTTTGAATATCTACTTCATTATTTTATTATTTTTCTTAAGACAAGTAATAGTATTGATTATTATGACCAAAAATAGTAATAAGTTCATGTGAGTTATAACTGAGTATATTAAATCATCCATACATCACGTATGACTTAATAAATAATGTATTTAGCATTTATCATTAATTATTGTAATTTACTATTCACTAAAAATTCAAGTATTTTAGAAAAATCTCAAAAATTCCCCATAAACATTTTTAAATGAGTTTTATTATAAAATGGTCTCCATTCTATCAAAATAATTTTCTAAATATGTGAAATTTAATTTTTTAAATAAAATTATTATTTACATGAAAAATATAAATTTTAAATTTGAAACTTATTTTATAATACTTTCAAAAATTAACTGAGGTCTCATAAAATTATTCTAAAATCAAAGGAAAATAAAATATTTATTTTGGAATTAATTTTATGTAATTAATTTTATTTCAAATCAATTTATTAATTTAAAATTGTAATTAAATATTTATTACTCACAAAATACTAATACTTAATTATTAATTTTTAAAATATGAACTCTCATTTACAAGGTGCCTAAATTTTATTTATACTCACATGGTTGAGGTTAATATTAATAAGTGTCATATTACTATTCATAAGGGTACATTACTATTCATAAGGGTCAAGTTACTATTCACCAAAAAATGTAAGTTGATCCTATTAGACTCTAAATATCTTACTAATCACAACCGTGTATGTATTTTTTTCAAAATTCAAAACATAGAAGTGACAAAATTTTGTCTAACGACTAGGTTATAACTAACTCCTATAAATAAAAAAGTGTTTTTTTCACAGATACTTAGTGTTTTATGCATTATATTTAAATTTATTTGTAAATCCTTAGGGTGGTACATTATTCCCCCTTTTTAAAAATTTCATCCCCAAAATTACCAGAATGTTACCTCATAAAAATATTTGGTTGGTTTTTCATCATAAGATTCTCAATATCCCATGCCGCCTCTTCAATTTTTTGATTTTTTCAAAGTACCTTTACCATGTGAGTCATCCAATTCCTCAACACCTATTCTTTAGTGTCTAGAATCTGGATAGGCTCTTAACATTAAGATAAGTTATGTTCCAATTCTATACCTTCAAAGGTGCATACATGTGTTGGTTCTGACATGTAATTCATCAACAATGAGACATGGAACACATTTTGTACCTTATAAAGGATATAAGAGATTTCCAAATTATAATCCACAAATCCAATTCTCTCCATAATTTCAAAAGGTCCAATGTACTTGGGGCTTAGTTTCCATTTCTTCCAATATCTTATAACAACCTTCCATGGAGATACTTTCAAAAAAATTTGATCTCCCTATTAAAATTATAAATTATTCCTTTGATTATTAGCATTTCTCTTTTTCTAACTTTGAGATGATTTGATATGGTTTTGAATATTTTTTACCTTTGTTGTTGTTTCCTCCACCAGCTCTAGGCCCATAAGCTTCCTTTGATCAATTTCATCCCAACATATTAGTGTAAGACATCTCTTTCCATATAATGATTCATATGTTTCCATTTGAATACTAGAATGGAAACTATTGTTGTAGGATATCTCCACCAAAGGTAAATAATGATCCGAAATACAATGATTCATATGGTGCCATTTGAAAACTAGAATGGAAACCATTTGGAAACTTTTCTAGAATTTTGATGTAAACCGTGGATCACGACCAGACATAATAGAGAGATGTGATCCATAAATTCTAAAAAATTAATTATTATAGAGTTTTTCAAGGTTCTAAAAATGAAAATCTTCCTTTATAGTGAGGAACTATTAAGATCTGGAAAGTTGATCCACAATTACCGGTATTGCATCATTCTTTATTTGAGTTTTGGTTAATTCGGTGAAAATATCCATAGTAATGTCATCCAATTTCATTGTAGGAATTTGTATATGTTGAATAACACCTCTAGGATGTTGTATTTCAACCTTCAATTATTGACATACTAAAATTCTTAAAACATAATCAGTAATTTCCCACTTCATGTTGTCCCACCAGAAATATTCCTTCAAATATCTATACATCTTAGTGCTACAATGGTGTATAGAGAAATTCTAACTATGGGAATCATACAATAACTCCCATTTTACCTTAGGGATATATAGAACACATAACCTCATCCCAAATCTTAGAATTCAATCCTCATACACAAATTCTTCCAACTTCCCATCATTCACAACTTTAATTTTCTTTTTATTATTCTCATTATCAGACTAATTTTTTTAAATTATTTCCAATAAATATGATTGGGAAACCAATTTGAAAAGTAATGATGTTTCAAATTATTTTATAATTATCATATCCATCCTCGCTAGATCCATGTACATAGGATCCTTGTTAATTCTCATTTTGTTTAGAAGTACATGATTCTTCATACTTAATGCATCGACTACCTTATATTCCTTTCCTGGGTGGTAGTGTAAGGAATGATCATAATCCTTAAGTAGCTCAAGCCATCACCTTTTCCTCAAGTCTAGTTCTTTATGTGAGAAGATATATTTTAAGATCTTGTGATCTCTATATATCTCACATCTTTCACCATAGAGATAGTGTCTCCATATCTTTTGTGAAAATATTATAACTGCTAGGTCAAGATCATGAGTTAGATAGTTCTGTTCATGAATTTTAAACTACCTTGATACATAGGTGTTGACAATACTTAATAATACAAAAAATACTATGAACATAGCCCTGGATATTTCAAAATCCCAAGGTGAGGTTTGAATAATTCCAAGGAATGCCAAACCCTCCAAAGAGTTGCGTGACAAACCAGTGCGAGAGAGCTATGCGGAAAACCTATGTGATAGAATAATTTTTGTACACCTACACGACTGACCTACATAGAGGACCTATGTGGAGGATCTATTTGGGAAACATCCCTTTGAATAGGCCCCATCCATACCTATAAATAGGACCCTTAGGCTCCCCATTTCAAGGAAAGAAAAAGTTGAAAGACTCCCCGAAGTTCCCATTGCGCAACTCTTTCGCCCAGATCCCTCAAATTGTCTTAGGTAGCTCTATAAAATGTGATAGAAGAGATAATTAAACAAGTTAATAATTTTTTTTAAAGTATTTCAAATTTTTTTACATAGGATTGGTTCCCCTATGTGAAACATATTATTCAGTCATCATACAAACCTGCACGACACACCTGTGTGGTAGAGCTATGTGGTGCAGCAACACGGGGTACCTATGCGACATACTTGCACGAAGTACCTACGTGACAAAGTTTGGTATAAATCCTACATACCAACTTAAGAACCCTCTTTAAATCTATTGATGGTAGGGTATCTGCTTCCTGGGTTCCCTTATCTGAAAAGGACTATGTTGAAGCCTCCACCAAAACCTCCTGACTTATCAAAACCCTGGGAAAAGCACATCAGCCTGTCTCCTATTTGGGTTTGGATTTCCACTGTAAGAGGTTACCAAATTTGTTTCAAAATGGGGTTAGGATTCATGAAGTATTTTTGGGTTTTTATATATTTAGTAACATGGACCTTTCTCCCATAAAAAGTGCTGGGAGGTTCCTAGTTTGGAGGATTAGGGTTTGGGGTCTGTCCTCCTCTTTTCGTATCTAAGATTTGGAACCATAGGTCTCTTGTAGGGAAGGTAAGGTTCACACTTTCTTTTCCATACAAGCAAAGGATAAGTATCCCTCCCCTACTAGGATCAATTTTAGGGCATCCATCCAGGTGTAATACCCTAAACTTCATCCCTTATTCCTTTCTTTGGACCCTTTTCCAATGGAAAGTGAATAGAGGGAGGGCTCGTTGCCTCGCTCTCTTCCCGGGTCGCCTCGACCTCATCCAGCCTGGCTGCTGTAGGTTCAACCTCTTCCACCAACAGTTGAGGAAAAGTGTGTGTCATTGTTGAATCTTTCACATCCTATTTTTTCTTACATTGAGCATAACTCACATGGTATTAGAGATTTGTAATGATTACAACATTTGTACAAACACCCATGGTGAATGAACTATGAGAACTCTGATTCCCACCGTAATTGGGATACATAGGAATCCCTCTCAGGACCCGAGATCACTGGATATCCTCTTCAGGAATCTAACCCTAATTCCCTTAATTTGGGCATCCTCCTTAGGAATAATCCCCAAATTAAACCCCCCAAGTCATCAAAGAATCTTTTTTGGGAAGTAATCCCAAACTCATCTCTCTCAAAAGACTATACTCTCCGATGAGACTTATCGAACTATGTGGGATTTGATTCCCATTCACCTGGGATACATAGGAAGCCTCTTTGTGGTTCAAACGCGATACCATAAATCAACCCTATTCTCATTGGTCCATATTCCTAACAGGGTCTAATCTAACTTGGAAACCCTTATCCATTCCAAGTTCATTGGGCTATTTCGACATAAGTCTCATACCGAAATCTAACTAAACACCTTTCGCTTAGATCTCCATACCACATGACGTTAAACTGTATGGGTAGTTCCTTATCACATGAATTTAAAAGGCATTATGTATCCCATTAAGCGGCACCAAACTACAAGGGTTCTGATTCCTTTCACAAGAATACGTAGGTAACCCATTTCATGGGTATAGTCCCAATATCAAAACAAACCTTCATCTCCATGGATGACAATAAATTCCAGAGTTTCCTGTTGAGTGGATTAAAAACTAGTATCATAGTAAAGATGATTAAAAGAATCTCTAAATAGTATATGAGAGGATACCATTGATGGAGAATCTCTAATACATACAAATATCTCCATTAACAATGAAACTTGAAAAGATATAAATGACTATATTTTTTAAACATTTTAAAACATTATTGAAAATTCCAAGGGAAACTTATGTTATACTTGTTGAATTAATAAGGATTCATGAAAATATCTTAAATTTATAAAGATAGTCTCAAAGTAGACAATAATTCCCCCCAAAAGGGTGTGGTGAGTCCGACCACCCTTCCTCTCTACCAATGCACGTTCCTAAGTATCATATAGTTCAAACTAAACAAAATCATGACTTTGGAAAGTAGGTACCCTTTGGATAAAGAACTATTGGATGTTTTTGGTTCCGTGAATAAATCCAACAGAAACCTCTTGGAAGCAGTGATTCTTAAAACTAGTACACATGTTTCAAGGAACTACAAAACCAAAAATTGTGAACCCAACATGAATCCTTAACTAAGTTAATAATTTTAACTACCTATTAGTACCCTATCAATTGATGAAGGAATTCCCAAAAAAGGAATCAATCACGCATGTATCCATCTAAAATATGTCACTTTAATGGAGTTTATTGTTGTTTTCAAGTTTTCCTCAGAACTCCATTTAGTCCAAAATGGATTTCTTCAAGACAACACCTGTGAACTTCCCAACCACTTCTCAGGTTGGGTCCTCATCCATAGGAATGATGTTATCACCCACCCAGTGTATTCAACGCTAGGTATCGAACATGTTGGTAAAGGGGTATTTCCAGCATGGTACAATCCCGACTTTGGAGGCTGCTCGATAGGCCCTCTCAGTCAATAACAATCCTCGATCATCCGGCCAACAATGACCGATGATCAAGAAGTAAATAGTGCCAAACACTATTTTCAACCATTTTGGGACTTTGTCCCCAGAACACAACAACCAATCCCTCCCATAATACAGGGAGGTAGATCAAGATGTCACTCAGGGCCTTAATTCAAGGATATAGGGGTACTTCCTGAGGACTCCCACCAATAATCACCGCCAGTAGTATTGTGCGGAAGTGAACCCCCAACATGATGAGGGTGTTGCCTACAGACATTCAGTCCAAGTCTCTCATACCCAGACATGCAAGATGAACCACCAGGGACAATGTTCAGTCAATAGGGAGCAGGTTCTTACCACTCCCCCTTCTGGAGAATTCCATCAACCTAACTTGATGGAAAACAACGAGTGAGCATATACACCAGTCCAACCTAATTTTTTATCCTTGAATATATAATGGTAGAAACCAACCAATCCCACTAGATAAATCCTATGGAGTACTATGAACATGCACATACACCTACATAAAAGTTATCATACAGTTAGTAGGCTTGTCTGACTGCATTTAAAGAAGCCCGACAATGTAATGTGGTGGAAACTAGTAAACAGGAACATACACCTGCTTACAATCCCCAATTTTTCCAACAGTCTCATCTGCTAGTATTGAAGGAATTAAATCAACTATACTTGATGGTAAACAGCCAGTAGGAACATACAACTTCCAGTTTTCATCAAGTTTTCCAAAAATCTTATTTGGAATCACCCGAAGAAGTCAGTCGGAAAGCTTCAACGACAAATCTGGGGTAGACCCAACTCTCTACCCCCATACATGAGTACTGTCAATACGCATTGACAGGAAAAGGAGGATAAAAGTAGGAACATACACCTACTTTAGATATAGAATGGATATATATTCCCGTTCCAGTTACTGAAGTCACCAAACATATCTTATCAATTGTGAAAGAGCAGATGCAAATCCCTGCCCATATTCTGGAAGCATGCCAGGATATTATAAAAACTATTTCAGTAGTACTAGGGTAATAGACACATAAATCTTTCCCCACACATGGGATAACACATTGTAATTCCATACCATAGCAAATAAACACCTATTTTCCATTCCAAGAGGTTCATGGGGCATAATCCACCATATCATACAGACAATAAGATCGAGAACATATACCCTTTCCAATTAGAGGTAATCGGTCCATTCTAGTAACCAATCCAAGGCAGGCACATAAACCTGCCCATGATAACCACTTCTCCTACCAAGTGGTCCCAACTAAGTGTAAGATAACATCCAAGAAAAAGTCTCGTCAAACACGGTTGGAAAATCAAGAGTCAAGCTATTATTTGGATCCTATTAATGATTGAGTTATTGAATGCCTCAGACATTTATCTATTGCATCTGAAGATCTTACCCTCTTATTTTAAAATTATGGGAGTGGTAGAAAAAATTATGAGTTCCCCATCATACACTTGATCATGAATTCTTGATTCATAAAAATTAGGTCAATCCAAAGAGCCTATCTCTAGATGAGAGCCTAGATAACCCTCAGTATGGTAGAAGGCCAAGGAGAAAGTGGATTCATCCCTTGCTGTAATCCACCACGGTGGTCCTCCCCATGATGGAATTATCTATGAAAGTCCTCTCTGTAGTATTATTTCTTATTGTCTAGATAATTTTATAATTGACAATGTAGCGATGAGAAAGCCATCCTATCTCGAGGCACTTGCAAACACAAGAATAGTCATGTCTGATTCCTTGTCATTGATAGGTGAAAGACTTTCTAAACCCAAAGACATCTTTGGTAAATGTTCATTCTACGAACCTCCCAAGGATTATTTATCTTCTAATATAGAGTGTTCACTTTGGTGAGGACAAGTGGATAAATCTCTTGTGAAATATGATGAAGATATATTAAACATGAGAAAACAATTGGATAAAGGAGAAATACCAGTCATGTTCTAGCCTTTGGAAAATTCCCAATATAACGTTCCAGAACTGATGGCAGAAGATTGTATTCATGATATTCACCTCAACTTATGGAAGACTCTTCATCATTTTAAAACTAAATTATTAAAATTTGATTAATATCAGAATCATGTAAAGGTAATAGAAGGGTTACAATGCCAAATTGATTTGACATATCTCTAAGTTTCCCAACATCCAAAGACTAAAAAACAGCAGAGAACCCTTCAGGGTGCATGCCTCAATGTTCTAAAGAGGCTATTCCAATTAATTTTTGATTCCCCATCTAGTGTTCATATCAGAGGATGGGGTGCACAAGGAGCATTGCATTTCACTGCACTCCAGAATCAACAAAGCCCTCCAAAAGTGGACTCATGTTATTTTTCTGACCATGTCCAGCTACAATCAACAAATTTTTTATGTAATCAAATTTATACTCAATAATAGGCCTTAACTAGATCTCATCAGAGTCAGGACCAAAGAAATAAAGCGGTTGAGTTACTTTTACAAACAGTATCTGAGAATCTTGAGCGGGCCTCCCGCTTAGAGGATGTCAGCCATCAGATAACACAAATGTCTGAAATAGCACAACGATCTTCCGAAATAGGTGACTTGCGTGTTTTTCCAATAATGAATCCAGCTAATGTCCGAACCAAAATTCACAAAATCAAAAGAGCAGCTGCATGAATCTTATCCATAGCAGTTCAAGAGCCACCCCAGCTTGCAGGGTTGGGGGATCATTTAATTCAACCTTCAAATTCATTAAACAAACTTCAGGAGTATGATGAATAAGAACAGGAACAACCCTATCCTATAGGGCTCGAGGATTTTTCACATCTACAATCCCCTCCTAAACGGAATTCAGTTTTATCCTGATTAGGGAAGAAGCCACAAAGAAAGTGCACAATTGAACTATATGAGTATTCCCTTTGTGTTGCTTTCCATCAAACAGCTCCTAAGAATCCATCATATAGGAGAATAGAGTCTCATGGAATATACAGAGGGAGACGAATTTACAAAGATAATGATAGAATTCCACCAATTCATTGTGTATCAGTAAATGTCATTAAAACCATTATAGAATATCCGATCAAAATTGAGTCTAGTTCAGGGGAATCATAAGATGTTGTTCTTATCCATAATACACTACACATTGAAGCAAATGAAGAAGGTGTACGTACCCTAAATCAAAGGCTTACCCAGAATCTAGGTATACCTTCAAATAACCAAATCCCACCCCTCTAAAAGTCATCTAATAATGGAAAATGTAAAAGTCAGATTATGTCTAACTTTACCACTAGAGAAGGCCAATATATTTCTCTTGAAGAGAGATTTTCACATCAAGAAGAGGAGATTAAAGAGTTTAAAAGACTCAATAAAGAGTTACTTAGAAGAAACATTTCTGCTAGACATAGTCCCCATGTAGATCCTCAACTTGCACATACTATAGAATCTCCTCACCAACGAGGATTTATGGTAACTACATATGCGGATAATGAATTCCCTCTATTGGGTACACATCCAAGGTAGGATCAAACACATGTTGATAAGCCTGTTCCTGTGGGTTATCTAAGGAAAATTCCAGCACCATTACTAGTTGTTTTTCTGATCATTGCACAATCTCAAGATCTAGTTTTTGTACCTTCATATGTTTTAGTTCATCCAGATATTTCCAAAATGATTATAAACACAATTAAGGCATTAACAACTCGATTGTAATCTATAGAGGAAAGATGCACATCTGTTCAGCTGGAAAAGAAAGCTTACCTTGAGTGGGTGGACCTAATTTCTTCCCCACCAAATTTGGTAAATACTCGATTTCCAATATTAAATGGTTCTGGAGATCTGGAACAACACTTAATGCATTCCGTTTCTCTTTGTGATCCCATGATGGGAACTAATAAAAAAAAATATATAGTAAAGCTTAGGTGTTTTGTGCAGTTATTACAAGGACCTGCTTTTGTATGATATACGAGTTTGCAATCCCGATAAATTACTAGATGGGAACATCTCCGTCAGAAATTAATTCTTCAATTCAGATCAACATTACCGAATACAATAGTTTTTGATCTTAAAAATTGAAAACAAATGGATAATAAAATAGTTTCAGATTTCATTGCTCGATGGAAAGGATTAACTCATTCCTTAATTTTGGAACTCCCTCTAGAAGATTTGCTTCCAATTTGTGTGGAAAATATATGTGATGAGTTATGCACACCACTGATCCCTATAAAATACACAAGAGGGTTTCCAGACCTTACTTCAATTTATCAACAGTTAGAAGATTCTATTATAGAAACTAAGGCTAAAACTCGTGTAATTCCATCAGCTCTAGGACAAAGAATAGGGAAAGAATAGACTACTATAGTTGTACTAAAGAAATCACCTTTACATTCTTCCACTTCAAAATATTCATCGTATCGAAAGGATCCAACTCCATAGTGTCAGCAGCAATGACCACCTCATCAAGATGATTAAAGAGATCAAAGTAATAAACAATTTTAGGAATTAAAGAGAAAAGTTTATTACTTTTGGAATAAACAAGTTACCTATTACTTCATCTCAACTTTAGAGAACAATTTGGTTCAATTTAAAGTCTAAAGAAACCAAAAAAATAAGGAGATGAATATCTTCAGAATTATTTACCATTTCACCAGATTTTGGGGCATCCCATTCAAGAGTGTTTTGTTTTCATGGACCTCCTGCAAAAAATGGTAGACTCTGGACAAGTGAAACTAAAAAATTCGTTAGCTAAATTATCATGTGTTACTACTAATGATCCAGAGGAAGAAGGCGAATGGAAGTCAAAAGTAAAAATGTGAAAAAATATTATGATTGGATGATCAAGAAAATGATCAACTGAACTCATGCAATTTTACGAACATAGTTGCAACAACTGATTGTGTCATTCTCCACTTCTACCATAGAAAAACCATCTTCATCAAAAGGTCGATCCTCAGAGATGCAATGTGATCAGAAAGATAAAGAGTAGTTAGAAGAAGAAGAGCTCGTGTTAAGGCCAATGTTGTCCTTGACCCTGGTAGATTTCATTCCATCTGCTTCAAAAGCATGGACACCACACCAGAAAACAGCACAACTAGAACTAACCAGTCAAGTAGAACCTTCATTAGATGAAGAATTGATCTTTGGTTCTATCAATGTTATCCACATAAAAGATCCTTATGCCAATGGTGATTCTGATTATAATGAGCCATAATTCTTTGTACCTAATTGGGGAACCAGAGGAAGAGGAAAAGTTCAAGGATACAGAGGAAGACATGAGTATTCTAGAAGCCACTATTTTAACTCTACCCCTTCTCAAACCGTGTATGGGTGGAAAATCGTGGAAGATCCCTTCAGTAGGCTTAACAAAAAAAGAAGATTCTTCTACACAAGATAAGTTCAGTCCTAACATGATTATTTTGGAGGACCGATTAGAAGTCAAAACATCTTAATATCAGAAAGTAAATTGAACTAATCATTCTAATATACCAAATCCAGGAGTATTTCCATCTTCTACTCTGATACAGGGTGCATCTACATCAGAAGCATCAACTTCCAAGACACCTGAAAAACCGCATCTCTATGATGGGAAACACAAAACTTTGGACCAAAAGTATGATTTCTTGAAACAATTATCCCAAGTACCAGCCAAGTTGTTAATTTTGGATTCCTTAATTCTGTAAAAATATCTTTGAGAAGCACTTATTGATGCTTTGTTAAGTCCTCAAGAGTTTGAAACCGAAGTTGCTGTTGCTAAAGTTTATCTCATAGAGAATGATCTTGCAGAATGTCATGCAACCATATCTTTTATGGATGAAGATGAAGATGATGTTGTAAATGGACATATTATACCATTGTATCTATCTAAAAAGGTAAATGACATAGACATTCTATGAGCCTTCATTGATTATGGCTTTGGAGTCAACCTTATTCCTGTTCGTACACTTCAAAGATTGGTCATGAAAAAATCTAACTTATCTCCTTCCACTTTATTGTTTCAAGGATATGACAAGAATTAGAAAGAACCTCTGGGTGATATCTCACTCATAACTTGGTTTGGAGATATTATGTCTAATTTAGATTTCATGGTTGTTCGTCAGGACACAACCTTCATTATTCTGCTTGGAAGGCCTTGGCTACACCAACATGTGACCATACCTTCGTAATACCATCAATTTCTTAATTACTATTTCAATAGTAAAATTGGGACATTGTATGTTGACAAGGTTTCTTTTAAAATGTGTGAATCTCAATACATTGGGGAATATTTTTATCACACAAAGGGAATGCGGTCCATGACTAAGGAGATAACCAGAATTAATGCTCCGAATGGACTGGAAAAGATCCCACCAAACCCATTCATACATTTGAGTGAAGATTATGTGTAACCTATTAAACAAATTGAAAATGTAAACCCAAATCCAAGTATTCATCCTGTAACTTCCATACTTTCAATTTCGGCAATCGATCCTGACATAATGGGAGAAATTATTGACTTACCAAGCAGTTATGGAAGCTTAAATGGAGATTTATTCATTTCATCCACTGAACTACAACAATTATCTTCTTCTTTAATTAGGATAAAATATGTTTTAGTAATGCTAGAGGAATATAGAGATGTTTATTACCAATCCATCAACTCCTCTTTATTACCCCTGAAAGACCCTTCATCATCCGTAGGGTTAGAAATGGTGGCCTCTTCTTCAGGATGTTCAAATACTGACTCCTCTCCTAACTCTGGAAGATTTGTTTCATCATCCACTATGAAACTATAAATAGAATAAGTAACACATAATTAAGAAGAGGAGGATTATCTCAGGGATGCTCCTCCAGTAATTGGGAAAGGTGTCTCTACCACTGTGGATGAGTTGAGAGAAATAAATCTGGGTACAGAAGAAGATCTACGCCCCACTTTAATTAGTGAGGCCGTGACTTCTAAAGAGAAAGAGGTGTATAATTAATTTTTAAAGAAACACTAAGATATATTTTCTAGGAATTATAAAAAAATTCCCAGTCTTAATCCGAATGTAGCCACTCATCATTTGGGTTTTGCAGAAGAACATAGAGGATTTAAGTAGGCAGTAAAAAGAACACACCCAAGTCATGATTTTAAAATTGAAGCTGAAGTTAATAAGATTATAAAGGTTAACTTTGTTTGGGAGGTTCAATATCCTAAATGGATGGCCAACATTGTCCCTGTGAAAAATAATAATGGGAAAATTAGAGTTTGCATTGATTTCAGAGATCTTAACCAACATTATCCTAAAGATGATTTTCCAGTTCTGATCACAGAGATTTTAATTGATGAAAAAACTGGATATGAAGCTATTTACTTCATGGATGGATACTCTAGGTATAACAATATCCATTTGTTCCCATAGGATGAATAATCTAAATCCTTCAGATCCCCTAAAGGTGTTTTTTCTATTCGGTAATACCCTTTGGCTTAAAGAATGCAAGTGGAATGTATCAACGTGACATGTACCATATCTTCAAACCCTTCTTAAGGAAATTTGTTGAATGTTATGTGGATGATTTGGTGGTCCAATACAGACAACATTTTAATCACTTGGATGATATGGAGACCACATTCAATAAACTTCGAGAACATAGTTTGAATATAAACCCCTTGAAATGTGCTTTTGTTGTAACCTTAGGAATGTTCCTTGGCATCATTGTATTCCATAGTGCTATCAAAGTTGATCCTGAGAAAAAAAATCAATCCTTGGCATGTCACCTCCTCTAAATTTGAAATAATTAAGAGGAATCCAAGGACACTTGGCCTATATTCAGCGCTTTATCGGCAATTTGGAAGGCAAGTGTTTTCACTTCACCAGATTAATGAAGAAGGGAGTTACCTATCAATGGACTAAATACTTCCAAGAAAAATTTGTTACCCTTAAGAAATATATTTTGAGTGCACCGGTCTTAATGCCACTTGTTAAAGGAAGAAAAATTATTCTTTATGTGACAGCTTTAGAGCGATCACTGAGTGCCTTACTTTCACAAAAGAACAATGATGGGAATGAGAACAACCTTTACTCTCTCATTTGAATTATGCTCAATGTATAACCTGAATATTAAAGTATTGAAAAGTGTTTTCCTGGAATTAATCTTTATAGTTCAAAAATTGAGTCACTACCTTCAATATCATGAGGTCTAATTAGTATCTCAAAATAACCTGCTCAAATTTATTCTCATTCTTCCTATGCTTACAGGGCATGTGGAACGGTGGGTAGTTATTTTTTAACAGAATGCTATCTATTTTGTGCCCCATAAGTCAATAAAAGGCCAAGATCTGGAAGACTTCCTTGCTGAACATCCATCTGCGGAAGATACATCATTAAATAATGATCTTCCTGTTGAAGAGGTCTTTTCTATTCAAGATAATTCCCAAACATGGGAATTGTACTTTGATGGGGCCTTCAAAAGTCCAACAAAAAATAGAATGGAAAACCCTAAACTCAAAAAAGTTGGGTTTGGAATTGTACTTATCTTCATATAAAAAGAAGTGTTGCATTATTCCTTCCTGTTATCATAAGGTGGTACCAACAATGAAGTAGAATATCAAGCTCTCATTGCATGCTTGGAATTAGAACTTAAGGTGCAAGTGAATCACTTGAAAGTGAATGGTGATTCAAAATTGTTAATCAAACAAATAAATGAGGAATATTCTATCAGAAAAGAAGAGTTAATCCCTTTGTGTGATTATGTCAGAGGGTTAATGGATGAATTTTATTCAGAGATGACATTGTCTTATGTTCTTCGATCACAAAATTCCCAAGATGATGCACTAGATAATGCAGCTACAACCTTGGCAGATCCAAATCGGAATGAGACAATCATCATCATAGCTCATCTTTATATGGTATCACCTTTTGTTCAAACTAGAATAGAGGAAATTAATGAAATTAGCTCTATTTCTGAGCCGTATGTTCATACCATGAGATGGAGAACACCCATCATGAAATATCTTCAAAATGGAGCACTTCAACTAGATAGGATTGAAAAAGAATAGATCCAATGATGAGCGGCCAATTTTACTCTTTATGACAGTCCAAATCACTAGAAGATCCTCTACAAATGAGGGTTTGATGGAATCCTCTTCAGATGTATTTATGGAGAAGAAACTGTAGTTGTCATGAAAGAAGTACATTCAAGAGCTTGTGGTTCTCACCAGTCTGGTCCTAGATTTCTGATCAAATATGAAGGCTTGGATTCTTTTGGCCTTCAATGGTGCATGATTGCATAGATTTCACTAAGAAATTTCATCCCTTAAAAATTCATGCCAACTTCATTCATCAACCCCCATATTTGCTACATACAACTAAATACTCCTGTCCATTTTCCAGATGGAGAATGGATATAGTAGGACCTTATCCTCTAGCTACAGCTAAGTAGTTCAAGTATATTCTTACTGCTACTAACTTTTTTTTTCTAAATTGTCTAAAACAATTTCTCTTAAAGAAGTCAGAGCCAAAATAATTATTAGTTTTGTCAAAACTATCACCATCACTAGATTTGGTGTCCCTTATACTATATTAGTATACAATGGAACCAATTTCTATTCTATTGAGGTAAATAAGTTATATCAGGAGCACAATATCAAGTCCAACCATTCATCTCACTATCATGTAGCGACCAATGGATGAATAGAGGCTTTCAATACGACCTTATCAAATATACTCTGAAGATTGTGAATAAAGAAAATAAATCTTGGCCTAATAAACTTTTGCATGCTTTATGTGTTTATCGAACTAATACCCGTACTGCCACGAAGGAAACCCTATATTCTTTGGTATATAAAACAAAATTAGTTTTTCCAATTGAAATGCAATTTCCTTCACTCAGAGTTTCAATATGTGATCAATTGTCTAAAAATTGGAGGTCTCAGAAATGGTTTAATGAGATGGAACGATTAGATGAAAAAAGATTGCATACTTTGTATCATTTATAAGTCCATCAAAACAGAATAGCTCAAGATTTTAATAATAAATATTTCCTCAGTTCATTTCTTCAAGTAGAATTGGTATTGGTCCTTAGGATTCCAATGATACTAGGAAAGAAACCTCCAAATCTTGAGCCAAAGTGGTAAGGACCTTATTCCATACATAAGGTCTACTCAAATGGAGATTATTCCTTAATCTCAATGGATGGAGAGATTATTACAACTCCAACAAATGTGAAATTTTTGAATAAATACATTGTGTAGTTGCACACATTATCCTCACTGCAAGATTGAAAATTGCATAGCCCCCAATGTCCTTTTTGCAAGAATTAAAACCGCACATCACAAAGTCCTAGTTGCAAGCCATTAAACTTCATAACAACCATAAGCATCCATGTTTCATGACGTTAAAATGTGTAGAATATTTTTCCTTGTCACATGAAGTTAGACAACATTACACCATTTGTCCTCGTTACACGACATTAAACTGCATGGTTAACGTATTCTCTACTTGACATTAGAAGCTTCCATAAAAAAGCATCAGGGAAATCATTGCTACTTCTTAACAACACACGAGTCCCTCTCTTCCCAATATTTGAGTCAAATCTGAATATGGGCCTTCTTTCATGAACTATGTGTGGCTTGATTCTCATATATTTGAGATATTAGAGATGCCTGGATCTCCAATCGTGGACCCATCTGCAACAATTTTTTTTTGATTTCCCTTTTTATTATCCTATATATGAAATAGATCTATATAGAGTGATCCTTTACGATACATGATTTTATTTTTATACCATCTTGTGTCTTAAATTTAATCATTCTTCTAGAATGTGTTTAACCCCCCCCATCTCCCATGTCAAACTCGATTGGTGTGGGAAATGATTATTTAAAGAACTACAAACAGCTCAATTCTTATCTATATGGGATACGTAGAGATACCAAGATCTTAAATCTTGATCCAATCCATGATATAAAAAAACAAAACCCCTTTATTCCTTATATAAGAATCAAACCTATACGGGGAATGTTTAAATAACTACATATATCTTGATTATTTCCCCCAACAAGACCCATATTGACACTTGGGTTTTATCTCTCAGTCCAGTTATAATATGTCTTTATTTTCACATCGTTTCATCTTCGTCCTTACCGCATGATGTTAAACTACATGAAAATATAACACCCCTATTCTTCACTTGTGTCACATTTCATTTATAAAAAAAATCTTATTGCTACTTGTTTCTCACACCGAGCAAAGATCACATGGGATTAGGAATTGGGTAAAAGGTTTATTTATATAAATAAGGTGTCTCAATTTATTATGGGGCTATCAATGTCCTAACTGAATCACTTAAAACTACACAATATAATGTCCTCGCTTCATGACTTTATAATGCACATCACAATGTCAATTCAAAAGGAAACAAAGAAAGTCTCTATTTTACATATGAGTCAGATCTATGTAAAGGATGCCAAAATCCTAGACAATATTAATTCAAATATTTATTATGTGAATTGAGAATAAACCATTCTATATTTCACATTATTAATCTTGAATATTTCTAGATCTTCATAATCTTTCTTACGGTTTCTGGTGAGAGAGTTTCTAATACCTGAGAACTCATTTGCCTAAATATAAAGCATTTTCCCTTAGGTGGCATTGCATAAGTTGCTTACATAATGGTCCTATCTGTTTAAAGATTCCACTATTTGGCCATGAAACATATTCACCAATTGTCCATGCATAATATAGCTCCCATAATGGGTTTTTCAAATGATGGTAATTTAATTCTTGGTTATAGTATCTTTGTCCCATTCCAAATTTGATGACAATATACACGAATCTGTATTTTAAAATAGCCATTCATGTATATTTGTCCCATTATCTTTCTCTCGATTTGAAAATATTCAAAACTATGGTTTACACATTTCCTTCTCCATGTGTTCAAAGCAACATGAAATAACCTTGGAATCACTTTTCCACATATCATAAACTGTTTCCATTTCTGGTCCTAGTTGTATAACCTAAAACTACAGACATCACACCTCCTATGTTTGGGTCTGACCTTCGTAGAAGTCTTATTCCTCTAGTTCTTTGTAAATCTTGGTTGGAAATACCCTATCCAGATTCAAGTACCTTTCTCTATAAAATAAAATTTGTGCTTCAGAAAATCTGTATCTCCATAAACTTTATTTGGATTTTAGAAATAGTAAAATCTCAACCTTCTAAGAGATCTTTTTCTTGACTATGCAGTATGTTCCCTTAGGTGGATTTCCATAAGTTGACTACATAAAAGGTCTGTCATTCAAATGATGCCACTATTTGGCTATGCAACATGTGCCCTAGTTGGCCCTGCATACAACCCCCATAACGAGTTTGTCAAATAATAGTAACTTCATTCTTGGAAAAGACTTATTCTAATACCTTTATCCCTTTTCCTATATCATTCTTTATATCTAGAAATTCCAAAATCATAGTTTTAAATTTTCCCTTACATACCTTAATATGGTAACACTAGTAGAAAAATGATTTTTAACGTCGCCAGTTTGACGTCGGTTTCTTATAAACCGACGTCAATAATTTTTACGGTGATTTTTTGGCGTCGGTTTTTAAAAAAACCGACGCCAAAAAGGAAAAAAAATTGTTTTGGCGTCGGTTCTTAAAAAAACCGACGCAAAAAACTAAAAAATATATATTTTGGCGTCGGTTTTTATGAAAACCGACGCCATAAATGTTTTAAATAAAATTCTTTGGCGTCGGTTTTTTAACAAACCGACGCTAAAAATTTAAAAAAAAACTACTTTTCGCGTCGGTTTTTTTACAAACCGACGCGAAAAGTTAAAATATATTTTTGGCGTCGGTTTTTATGAAAACCGACGCCAAAAATTTTTAAAAAAAAATTATATTGTTTTAGATAATTCTATAATCTTTTATTTGACTGGTCGTGGAGCAAAAACGAAGTTACGGATTAAAAGTTATGGCCTTTGAAAGTTGAACTTCCTTAAGACTTCTTTTAGAGAAGGTCAACTTCCGACATCCATAACTTTTAATCCTTAACTCCGTTTTTGCTCCACGACCAGTCAAATCAAATCTTAGAGAATTATCTAAAACAATGTAATTTTTGTTTTTCATTTTTGGCGTCGGTTTTAACAAAAACCGACGCCAAAAAAATTATTTTTTGTTTTTGGCGTCGGTTTTTAAAAAAACCGACGCCATAAATGAAAAAAAAATATTTTTCCCGTCGGTTTTTCTAAAAACCGACGCCAAAAATTAAAAAAAAAATTATATTGTTTTAGATAATTCTATAATATTTTATTTGACTGGTCGTGGAGCAAAAACGGAGTTACGGATTAAAAGTTATGGCCTTTGAAAGTTGAACTTCCTTAAGACTTCTTTTAGAGAAGGTCAACTTCCGACATCCATAACTTTTAATCCGTAACTCCGTTTTTGCTCCACGACCAGTCAAATCAAAGCTTAGAGAATTATCTAAAACAATGTAATTTTTTGTTTGTCATTTTTGGCATCGGTTTTCATAAAAACCGACGCCAAAAAAATTATATTTTGTTTTTGGCGTCGGTTTTTAAAAAAACCGACGCCATAAATGAAAAAAAAATATTTTTCACGTCGGTTTTTATAAAAACCGACGCCAAAAATTAAAAAAAAAAATTATATTGTTTTAGATAATTCTCTAATCTTTGATTTGACTGGTCGTGGAGCAAAAACGGAGTTACGGATTAAAAGTTATGGCCTTTGAAAGTTGAACTTCCTTAAGACTTCTTTTAGAGAAGGTCAACTTCCGACATCCATAACTTTTAATCCGTAACTCCGTTTTTGCTCCACGACCAGTCAAATCAAAGCTTAGAGAATTATCTAAAACAATGTAATTTTTTGTTTGTCATTTTTGGCGTCGGTTTTCATAAAAACCGACGCCAAAAAAATTATTTTTTGTTTTTGGCGTCGGTTTTTAAAAAAACCGACGCCATAAATGAAAAAAAAAAAATTTTTCACGTCGGTTTTTATAAAAACCGATGCCAAAAATTAAAAAAAAAAATTATATTGTTTTAGATAATTCTCTAATATTTGATTTGACTGGTCGTGGAGCAAAAACGGAGTTACGGATTAAAAGTTATGGCCTTTGAAAGTTGAACTTCCTTAAGACTTCTTTTAGAGAAGGTCAATTTCCGACATCCATAACTTTTAATCCGTAACTCCGTTTTTGCTCCACGACCAGTCAAATCAAAGCTTAGAGAATTATCTAAAACAATGTAATTTTTGTTTGTCATTTTTGGCATCGGTTTTCATAAAAACCGACGCCAAAAATATAATTTAACTTTTCACGTCGGTTTTTTTATAAACCGGCGCCAAAAAAATTATTTTTTGTTTTTGGCGTCGGTTTTTAAAAAAACCGACGCGAAATGTAGTTTTTTTTTAAATTTTTAGCATTGGTTTATTAAAAAACTGACACCAAAGATTTTTTTTTAAAACTTTTATGGGGTCGGTTTTCATAAACACCGACGCCAAATTTTTTTTTCATTTTTTGCGTCGGTTTTTTTATGAACCGACGCCAAAAAGGATATTGATTGACATTTTTTGCATCGATTTTCTAAAAAACCGACGCCAAAAGACCAATGTAAATACTATTTTGCGTCGGTTTCAAACAAAACCGACGCCAAAGAGTAACGCGGGATCAAAATTTCAATTTTTTTCACAACGCGCGTTTAACTTTTTAAAATCCCGCCAACATTTTCGTAAAACACAATTGAAAATATTTTCGTTTACTATATATATATCCAGTTTCTCCTTCTTTCATCATTTTCAACATCTTCGATTCAATCACGATTTCAATGCGACTTCAATCATTAATTGGTACATATTCTATTCATTCGTTTTCTTTATTATTATTATCCTTCATTTCTAAACAACTCGATTGGATTTCTTATAATGATGATTCATTCTCATTTCTAAATACAAGTTATATGATAATAAAAAACATATCATTTCGATGGAAGCCCCTAAAACCATTGAAATATGTTTGATGTATTATGATTATTTTATTACATTTGGTGTATATGATTTTAATTTATGTTTATCATGTTTTCTTTGAAACGAGTTGTATCAATCAAAACTTTGATAGGTTCAACTTGTAACGGCGATAACTTTTGAACCGTAACTCCGTTTTAGGTCCACAGCCTGTCAAATCGAAGCTTAAGAAATGATCTAAAACCTAAAAAAAAAAATTTGATTTTTGGCGTCGGTTTTTATAAAAACCGACGCGAAAAATAATTTTTTTTTTCATTTATGGCGTCGGTTTTTTTAAATAACCGACGCCAAAACTACTTTTTAAAATTTTTCGCGTCGGTTTTTATGAAAACCGACGCGAAAAATTATATGAATTATTTTTTTTGGCGTCGGTTTTTATAAAAACCGACGTGAAAAATATTTTTTTTCATTTATGGCGTCGGTTTTTTTAAATAACCGACGCCAAAACTACTTTTTTAAATTTTGCGCGTCGGTTTTTATGAAAACCGACGCGAAAAATTATATGAATTATTTTTTTTGGCGTCGGTTTTTATAAAAACCGACGCGAAATTTTTTTTTTTTCATTTATGGCGTCGGTTTTTTTAAATAACCGACGCCAAAACTACTTTTTAAAATTTTTCGCGTCGGTTTTTATGAAAACCGACGCGAAAAATTATATGAATTATTTTTTTTGGCTTCGGTTTTTTACAAAACCGATGCCAAAAAACGAATGTTATTCATTTTTCGCGTCGGTTTACAAAAACCGACGTAAAAATTCATATTTTTAACGTCGGTGACTTCGACGTCGGTTAAAAACCGACGTCCAAAATAAAAAAAAACCGACGTTAAAAACCGTTTTTCTACTAGTGTAATATGTTTCCAAACAAATTATCAAAAATTTTGGGAGAGTCTCACACCTTTGGTCAAAGCTAAATACCTTAAATTAAATATACACAATGTCCTCACTACATGACTTAAAACTGTAGAGCATAATGTCCTCACTACATGAATCAAAACCGCACAATACAATTTCCTCACTAAACGAATTAAAACTACATAGTTTTATATTAGAAATTCCCATTTTTGATAAATTTTAACCATTATTTATACAAAAAATTTGTATAGAAGTGGTTTTTCTATCCATGACATATCTCGGCATAAAATAGCCCTTTATTATTAAAATCCATTTCCTTGAAAAAACCATCCACTGTGGTCTTGAGTCACCCTAATATTATTTTCCCTTGTCTATCAACAATAAAATGTTAAATTCTGAAGAGCTCTTTTGATTGACTATGCAGTATGTGCCCTTAGGGGGCCTTGCATAAATTGCCAACATAACAGGCCTATCAGTCAAAATATTCCACTATTTGGCTATGAAACATATTCCCCAATTGGACCTGCATAACACAACTCCCATAACGAGTTTGTCAAATAATGGTAACTTCATTCTTGGAATATACTCCCCTTATTTTGATATAAGTTTTAAATTTTGTGACCATAAAAATCATGGCTCAATATTCCCCTTGGAAATATCTAAATAATATTAAAGCAATTATTTGTTTCTGAGTCTTATTTGGGATCTAATTTCAAAATTTGTGGTCAAAGCTATTTTGACCATAAATATTATCCCTTTATAGTCCAACATGCATGACTCTAAAATACCAACAATAGAAGACTTAGTACTTACCAGATTGAGAACCCACAAAGGGAACTCTAAACAAAAGTCAAGTCCCAACTCACTAAACCTACATTTTTTATGATTTATATAATATTGAGCAATAAAAAGTCAAAAGATATGAAGTTTGTGGGGTTATTCATATTACCCTAGAAAAAATCAAACTTTTCTCATTAGGCCCATTGGATTAATAAGAAAATTATGAGCACCCCCATTCTTGTCATTATAATCATGATTATCTGACATGAAGGTTTGATGTTTTAAAAAAAATAAGTCATCATCATCATCATTAAATTTAATATTATAATAAAAAAAGAAAGGATGATAACATATATTATGGAAGAAATAATTTCTTTCATTCATATAAAATCAGAGGGACATCCACAAAATGGATCCTCTCTATCATATTATAAAATAAACTCTCAACATGAATATTCATTTGTTGAACAACTTCATAAGCCCTATCAGCTGCCTATTGAAGTTGAGTTAGCTGAGCAACACCATCCTCCTCAGCCCAAATAAGTGCTTCCTTAGTAGTTGAAATGGCGGTTATCCCCTCTAATTGGATTTCTCCCAATGTCTGGTTAAATTTATCAAGTTTTTTATTAACAACATCCAGTTTCTGTTGAAGATATAACGATTACTTCATGGTTTCTTTAATTTTTTGGCTGGTTTCAATTGACTTATTGTTATGACCGACCTCTACCTCAACTAATGAAGCTTAGATATTCTCAATATTGATAATTCATTTGGCCTTTTCAAAATATTGCCACAACTTATTCTCCTACTTCTGTCGACGAATGTTCTCTTTCATTGCATCATAGACTGGTTGATAATTAAATCCACCACATACAAATACACAGAAAAATGATGAGAGTTTAAAAAAATGGGACATCAATTCATCTAAAGGATTCTCAGCAATTATGCTCCAGATATACCGCCATGAATTCTTATGTTCCATGCCACGAGAATATTTCATCACTAACTCTGAATCTGAGTCACTACTATGAGATGAAATGTACTCTGTAAATAGATCACTTAAAGAGATGCCTTGTTCTGCTTCTCTCGGAATAATAGAAGCTTCCCCTTCTACTGATGCCTGAGATGATGTAGAAGTTTCACCTTCTGATCTAACTGTGGGAGATGATAACCCTAAATGATAAATCAAGGCCATTTTCAGTTTTAGAAAAATGGAAGAAACTGAGTATGATCCAAACAACCAATGACATTTACCCAATAATAAATCAGCCACTTTATTGGATTCATTCCTGATATTCTTAGATTCTGCAGTTTGAGTAGATGTTTCTTGAGAAGTGGCAGTCTCTTAAGTTTTCCCTGTTTTCATAATTGAAGGCTCTAGAACATATCTCTCTATGGGGTCCTCTATAGGTATTTCTACAACTTCAACAAAAGAAAGATAGAGTGGAATACCCCATTCGTGAAGAGCCTTTGCAACATTTTTTGCAAATAAAGCTTCATAAGGTGAAGTTTGATGTAAAGAATCAAGTAAAGAAGAACAATTGTTTATGGAAAATGCATGAATAAGGACTTATGTCCTTGAAATTTCTTTGGAAAATCCCTAAACTCCTTGATGGAACTTTGAATATAAACATTTGTATTAAGGGCTTTCATCATTTCAGTGTATGTGGCTTAGAATTTTATAGAATCCCCACCATTTAAGGTATCCAAAAAACATTGGCTGATGCCCATATTGGCTCTGCTGACATTCTATTCCGTTGGATCTTCAATTGGTAGAACATCATCAGATCTTTCCAGGTTTGGGCCAACATCAGTATATATTTTAGATTGCCCTGAGTCTTCATTCTTTTCTTCTGGAGAAATAGGAATATCAGCATTGGTTATTGTAGGATCTATTAGAAAAGGAAACTAATCTGAGATATATTGAAAATAATAATATTAGAAAATATTTTTAATATTCATGAGAAATGTATTTGATTTTACCATGGATTTTATCTCTCTTAGTAGATTTGAGAGCAGGTACATATGAATCTTTTGATGATTTATCTACTAAGATATCCAATTCATCCACATGAACTTGGGTTTCTCTTGGGGATTCATTCTCTGGTCTTGAAGAATCAGATTTTAGTCCCTTGATAGAAGAGAGAGACATAGATCCTGCAAGAGGATAAATGTGATTACCATAGTGTATTGAGGAAATTATAATTCCCTTAGGAAATTACAAATACTTACTCCTTTTGTGAACATTTTAGACTAATATCATTTCTCACTTGTGTTTCTTTTCATATGCTTGGGCATAAATCGAAGCACTCCTATTGGTAGGAAAAACCTGAGGTAATGGCTGAGGAATATCCTTCACCATTACCCTAGTCATGATTCTCACTCACAGAGAAAGTTCTGGAGACCTGGGAGGATCATTTGATGCGTAGATAGGAGATCCTGCAGGCCCATACTTTGGTAGTTAAAGAACTGGTTTGGAGTTTCTTTCCCTACATTCAAGCTTCACAAATGCATTTTCATCAAGATTAATGATGATGAATGGTAAAGCATAGTTGATAAAAAAGAAAAGTAAAATACATTCTCAGTATTAACAAAGATATCCCACTCCTCCTCAGGATCGATAATTACCACTTCGTGTACTCCTAAGTCCATCATATGATATATTCATTTAGAGGTTGAGATTTTTTCATCAGTAGCATATATAAAAGCCTCCAGACTCATAATATACTCATTTACTTTAGCCAGGTTATTATCCATATTTTAATTAGAAGGTGCCTTAATTTCACCCACATATGGTATTCAAATTCCATACTGGAGGAATGCCCATGAATCCCTAAGATCACGGGTTGCACTCTCCCAATAAAAAATGGATGAAGGTCTCACATAATTCATTCTTGATATGGTTGATTGTGGAGGAGATTTATCACCTTATGATTGGTGAGCCTCTTCACGCCTCCCTTCTTCTTTAGAAAGTTCAATAGATGGAATATGAACCTATTTTTGATGGTAGTGACTGGATCTCCTTGGCATCGGTGGTATTTCTTCTCTAGCCTTGGTCTTTCTGGTATACCTCCTATGAGGATGTTTTGAAGGATCTAAAACCTCTAAAACTTCTATATCATCTCTCTCCTTGGACTTCATACCATGATTTTCATGCACAATAGTCGTTTTAGCTGCCACTCGATATATCCTTTCATCAAAACCCCTTGAGGATATGAAGAAGCCCAAGATTTGGCATATCTAGCTTCTAATCCAATTCGTGAATCTAGTGGAGGTAACGTAATCAAAAATTTGGATCCCTCTAAATCTGTTAGAATCCATAATTTTCTTGCTACCATTGGGTGCTTCTCATGTTTAACATAAGTGGGTGGAAAAGTGTTTGATTTTTGAAGACATTTGAACTTAAGAGGAAACCTATAAGGGACGTAAGCCTCATATATAATTTCACCATCAATCCTAGTTAATAATAAACCATCCCTGAATTCCATTATATAATACCTCAGCTCATAATTCTTTTCTTTACCATCATCAATAAATGTTCCAGTTGGAGGGTTACCAAAAGGAAAGATGCTGAATTCTCCGGAAACATTAAATACCTTTAGCACTTAATCATGTCTCAAATTTTGAGGTTGAATACTAGAAAAGTTCTTTAAAATTGGGGTGAATCCACCATTGGGGACTGTAACTGAATTCAACACTGAGTATGAAGAAAAGTGTGATGCAATCTAGCCCCAAAACACTTTGAATGGACCTACAATTCTAAATGTATCCTTCCCATTTTATAAATGTATCAGGTAATAGTAAATTCTTTCGAATATAGGTGTGGATAACCCAATATACTTCCCTTATACTAATTTATCTGTGATAAAAAAAGTCCCCGACCTTACACCACCCTGGACTCACAAACTCGAAGCAAGTAAATTCTTATCCACATCGCAAGGAAGGAAACTAAGCATATCTTTGCATCAATATTAGATTTGACTTGGTATCCCCAGTTCTTATAGTAACCTCTCTCCAATGTAGGCCAATATGTGCCTGTGCTACCCTAATTATTTGCATAAGGACAAATAGTAGGATGTCCACAGGTGAGACCTTTCTCTATTGTTGGTTCTAAAAATACTTCCATCCACACCCTGGCATGAATATATTTCTTCTCTTTGGGTAATTTCATTGCTATTTTGAATAGTTCATGAGACAATAATGATGTTATGGTAACATCAACCCATGTTGTAGCCCTCAAAATAAACTTTTTATACAATTCCTTGAGAATGGGAACCCCATCTGTTTGGTAGATATCCCAAAAACTAATGCCAACCTCACCATGCATCAAATGGGAATAATTCATTTTAAGAATCCATCAACTCAACAATTCAGTAATCAAATCATTTTTATAAACATAAGTTTTTCCCATCCAGATAGCTTCATAAATATAAACATCTGATAATTATTTCCTAAATTCTGCACAAGTTTGGTGCAACCAAAATGCCCACATCCATTTAGGTTTCACACCTCCTCAAGAACGAATATCCCATTCTTCCTTCCTGCCATTATACTAATTTTTATGGGAATCCCAAATAGTTGAATCATAGCAATGTGGCCTTGAATCTACAACATGATCCTTCACATCAGGAGTACAACCACTGCGATTCAGTATGCAACCAATAGTGATTGTTCCTTTATGTAATGGAACCCCCTTGCACTAATATTCGTGCAGTTACAGTCAAATAATTGAAGAAACCAATTCTTTGGGGAGTAATTTTTAACAGATGGAACCTGGGCATCTTGTATAATCCCATGCCCATACAGGGGTAGGTAAGGACTTTGTGGATATTCATGTTGAAACAGAATTAAACACTTCCATATTCTAGGAAGAGTAATTTCAACAATGTCATAATTTTCTGGTTCGACGATCTTCATCATTTCATTTTTATGAGCCTTAGCTTCTTCAGTGGAGGTTATCAAATTATCCATTTTCCTTCAAAACAATTACCAAACTTCCCCTATTAGGTTGTTATTTTGACTTAAATTTCAACTTAAAGGAAAAAGAAATCAATTTTTTTCAAAGGAAACTGTTCGCGTAGGTCCTTCGACTAGGTCTGTCATGTAGGTCCTTCGACAAGGATCCTAGTGCAACTCCTTTGACAAAGTCCTTCCACATAGATCCATCAATAAAGTAGTTTCACCTTGGGAAGCTTTCAAGGAGACTACATGAGAGACAAATGCATTGAGGCTAGATGAACGAGCTACGCAACGAGAGATGAAAATTTGGAGGCACGGATGAAGAAAATTGCAATGGATTGAACCTTTTTACAGCCATCCATGAACCTATGCGGCATACCTATGAGAAGTAGCTACATGGAAAACCTGTGCTATCCAACAATTAACACATAGTCTTTTCTCTGTAATATTACCTCAAGAATTGACCCACTTTCTAATCGAATCAAATCCTAAGGGGGGGGGATTTTGTTGACACTAGGTAATAATACAAAAATACTATCAAGATAGCCTTGTATATTTCAAAATCTGAAGGTGAGGTTCAATTAATTCAAAGGAATTCCAAACCCTCCAAAGATTCGCGTGAAAAACCTGCACAACAAACCTACGCAGAAGAATAATTTCTGTATACCTACGTGGAGGATCTGCACAGACAACATCCCTTCAACTAGGCTCCATCTATGCATATAAATAGAACCCTTGGGCACCCCATTTCTAGGATTGAAAAAGTTGAAAGACTCCCTAAAGATCCCATTGCAGAGATCTTTTTCCCAAATCCCTCAAATTGTATCCGGTATTTCTCTAAAATGAGAGAGAAGAGATAATTAAATGGGATAAGCATGTTTGGAAAGTATTTCACAATTTTTTACATAGGCTTGGTTCCCCTATGTGAAAAATATTCTTCAGTCATCATACAAACCTGCGCAGTACAACTATGCGGCGCAGCGACGCGAGGTACCTTAGTGGATGAGCTTGGTATAAAGCCTACATACCAATTTAATTACCCTATTTAAAGCCATTCAGAGCAAGGTATCTTATTACTTCGTTCCCTTATATGAAAGGGACTAAGTTGAAGCCTCCACCAAAACATCCTGACTTATCAGCATGTCTCCTATTTGGGTTTTTTTTTCCATAGTCAGTTGTATCCAACATTTGTTTCACAATGTGTTTAGGATTCATGGAGTATCTATGGGTTTGTATATCCACAGTCACATAGAAATTTCTACCAAAAACAGTGTTGGTACGTTCCTAGTTTGGAGGATTAGGGTTGGGGGCCTGTCCTCCCCTTTTTGTTTCAAAGACCCGGAACCTCAGGTCTCTGGTAGGGAAGGTACGGTTCACACTTGCTTTTCCATAAAAGAAAAGGAGAAGTCTCCCTCCCCTAACTGGATCAAAATTTGGGTAGCCATCCTGGTGTAATCCCCTAAACTTCACCCGTTATTCCTTTCATTGGACCCTTGTCTAATGTAAAGTAAATAGAGGGAGGGCTCATTACCTCTCCCTCTTCCCAGGTTGTCTTGACCTCATCCACCCTGGCCACCATAGGTGCACCCTCTTCCACTAGCATAGGAGGAAAAGTGTGTGTCATTGTTGAATCTTTCACATCCTATTTTTTCTCACACTGAGCATGACTCACATGGGCTTATATATTTTTGATGATTACAACATTTGTAAAAACACCCATGGTGAATGAACTATGAGAACTATGATTCCCATCATAATTGGGATACATATGAATCCCTCTCAGGGACCAAGCTCACTGGATATCCTCTTCAAAAATCCAACCCTAATTTCCTTAATCTGGGCATCCTCCTTTGGAATAATCCCCAAATTAAACCCCCCAAGTCATCAAATCATCCTTTTTGGGAAGTAATCCCAAAATCATCTCTCTCAAAAGACTATACCCCCCTATGAGAATTATCGAACTACGTGGGATTTGATTTCCATTCACTTGGGATATGTAGGAAGACTATTTAAGGTTCAAACCCACTACCTTAAATCAAACCAATTCTCCTTGGGCCATATTCCTAAAAGGGTCTAATCTAACTTGGAAACCCATATCCTTTCCATGTTCATTGGGCTGTTTCGGTATAATTCCCACACCAAACTCTGACTAATCACCTTTTTATTAGATGTCTATACCACATGACATTAAACTATATGTTTAGGTCCTTATCACATGACCTTAAAAGGTATAACCTGTCCCATTAAGTGGCACTGAACTATGAGGGTTCTGATTCCTCTCACAAGGATACATAGGTAACCCATTTCATGGGTAAAATACCAATATCAAAACAAACCTTCATCTCCCTGGATGATAATAAATTCTAGATTGCCCCGCTAAGTGTCTTAAAATCTAGTATCATCATAAATATGATTAAAAGAATCTCTAAATAGCATATGAGAGGATACCATTGATGTATAATCTCAAATACATACAGATATCTCCATTAATGAATAACCTCTAATACATATGGATGATTCTATTTTTTACACATGTTAAATAAGTGATTGAAAATTCCAAGGTAAACTTATGTTATACTTGGTGAATTAATAAGTATTCATGAAAATATTTTATATTTATAAATAGAGTCCCATGGTAGACAATAATTCCCCCCAAAAGGGTGTGATGAGTCCGATCTTCCATCCTATTGACCAATTCACGTTCCTAAATATCATAAAGTTCAAACTTAATGAATGTCTGCCTTTGGAAAGCAGGTCCCCTTTGGATAAATAATTGTTGGATGTTTCCAATTCCATGAATAAATCCAATGGAAACTTCCTAGAAGCAACGATTCTTAAAACTATAACACATGTTTCAAGGAACTACAAAACAATAGGCAATAAATATATCATTATTTACGAGGACACACCCAAGTCCTTTGATGCATCACTATAGATCACAAATCCACCATTTACTAATGGTAGAGTCGGGATCAAAGAATTCAATAATATCCTCTTCAATTATTCAAAAAAAATCTTCACATTCTTTTGTCCATATGAACTCAAGCCCTTTATGATTAATCTTGGTAATAGGTTAGCTAATCAGGTGAAGTTCTGGACAAAACACTGATAATAACCTACTAAACTAATAAAACTATGTACCTCAGTTATGTTTGTTGGTGTAGTCCATTCTTGAACTACCTTTATCTTCACCAGATCAACCAAGATTACATCCATAGAGAAAATATTTCCATGAAAAGAAACTATTTGAAGCCAAAATTCACACTTACTAGACTTCCCATATAACTAATTTCTTCTAAGAGTTTTCAAAATTATGAACAATTGGTTCTCATGATCTTTATAGATTTTTGAGTATACCAAGATTTCATCAATAAACACCACAAAAAATCCATGAATATATTCCTTCTAAAATTTATTCATTAGATCTGTGAAAATAGAGGGTGCATTAGTCCGTAGAGAAGGCATTATAGTAAACTAATAATTCCCATGGTTCAAAATGCTATATTTGGAATTTATTCCATCCAAATGAGAAATTGATGATATTCAGTTCGAAGGTCAATCTTTGAAAAATATTGAGCTTCATGAAGTTGATCAAATAAATCATTAATCCATGGAAGAGGATACTTGTTATTTATCATAATATCATTGATCTCCCTATAGTCAATAAAAATACTCATAGATCCATCTTTCTTCTTAACAAAAAGAATAAGAGCTCCCCATAGTGAAACAATAGGGTAGATAAATACTTTATCATTCAATTCCTCTAGTTGTTTCTTCGGTTATACTAATTCCACTATGAATATTCTATAAGGTGTCTTGATATAGGCCTTAGACCAAGAATTAAAATAATAGAAAAATCAATTTCCAACTCTATAGGATGTATATGTAAATCCTATAGAAACAAATCAATGTATTCTTGCACAATAGCTAAATACTCAATTTGAAGATTTCTTTCTTCAACCACAGATATTGTTTCCTCTTCTTCCCCAAGAATTGAATTTTGTAGGGCTATTGGGGGGAATCTAGATAAGAATAATATGATGAGGTTTCTTCTCTAAAGATAAGGGATTCTATATCATTCTAATTTTTTTTAACTTCCTTCTTCTTGAAATATATTTTTCACATCATAACTTGAAAGCCAATTCATAAAAAGTATTATATCAAATTCAATCATGGGTATGATGATAAGGTCAGAAATTAAAGAACTTTTATGTGTAAAAAGGGGGACTGATCAACACATCTTTTTTATAATGATACATCCCTTAGGATTTTGGACTGACAAATCCTTTATTAAATCAAATTGGAAATGTATAATTTTCATGGAAAACTGGGAAGATAGAAAATAATGTGGTGATCCAGAATCAAATAAATCATTGGATAAGTTTTAGGAAATGATTAAAGTACCTACCACCACATCATTAGGAACTTAAACCTTCATAGTTAATACTGCATAAGACTGGCCTTGTTCCCTTTACCTTCTTTGCGGAAAGGTTCCTTAACAATTAGGAAAAATAATTTTTAAAATTTATCATATATTTTAAATTTTAACATTGAACATTTGTAGCTTATTTCTTTCCCTTACATTCAAAGGCTTAGTGGCCTTTTCCTCCACACTTGTAACAAACACCCATACCATTCAAGCAAGTACTGGGGTGTTTCTTCCAAAAATTATCAAAGGGTGGAATATCAATTCTTCACTTCTTCCCCTTTTACTTATTTCCTTTTATATAGTGTCATTATCCCTCCTCTTCTCTTGAATTCCTGTAATGTCATAAGACTTAGATAATTCTTTTTATATATTGATAGCAAATGAGACTATATCTTCATATGATGAGAAACTTTGGGAGACTAGTACCCATAATAAGAATTGTTTTAAAGAATAAAATAATATATAAATATTTCTCCTTAGATTATGTATGTAGTCTATGGCATGCCTTGATAACCTTGTGAAGTTAGCTTAATACTTTGCAACATTCTCATCATATTTTTGCCTCAGATTCAGAAACTTACTTTCCATATCTACTCGTTGTTCACAAAGGAAGTATTTTTCTAAAAATATTTCCTTAAAATAACTCAATTATATATTTTCAATCTCTTCCACCTCCTCCTCCTCCTCCTATGTGTTTTGAATTAATGACCATCATTGATCAATATCACTCGATAGACAATAAACTGCCATGACTACCTTCTCCCTTACATTACTTTCCAAAGTGAGAAATATCTTATCTAAGGAAATTATCTATTACTCTACTACAAATGGGTTTGTATTACCATTAAATGATGGAGGCTATTTTCACATAAAGTGGACTGACATTTCTCCTCCATATTGTGGTTCAGGATGATCCATATGGGTAAGGTTATTATTCATAACTTGAGTCATCTATCCAAGTATATTTATAAGTTGCTCAACACCAGTCACATATCTAGAAACAAAATCATTATCTTTCATAGGATGATATCCCTAAATGTGATACACACTTTCATGTGGTTTCCATTCATTCCTCTAGGTTCCATTTATAAATAATGAGATACACTATATTTAGTTATGAATCATAATATGCAATCTCAACTTAGAAAAACACCTAACATGAATGGGAATCCTATGCGTAGATAATCCCATAATCAAAAACTTGGTTTCTTTGAGGACATATTTACAGTTAAATCCTTTATAATGGATTTTAAATAAAATGTGAATTATTATAAGCATATCCCCTAGGAGTTTCAAACTAGGCACGTAGTAAGGCTCATTATCATGTACCAAGTTACCCCGAGTCAAGCCCGAAACACCTTATCAGAGTTATTACTCCTAGGTACATCTATTCCAAAACCATGTCCACTTGTAGTATCTAGAAAAAGATTTATTTTCTAAGAATATATATACAATATATTCCTCACTAAAATTATAGGATTTTCTTTTATTCTTATCCTCAAAGTCTACCTTAGGGTTTTGTTTCCTAATCTATGTTTTCTAAATCTAGTTTCCAAGTTTTCTAATTAACTTCCTTTGATACCAACAGTGAATAAACTGAACCTAATTTCCTAGAGCCGATTCCTTAATTCATTAAATTAGTATGATTACAAGTAATTTCATCCCAAAGGACCAAATAGTTTATTAGCTTTGAAAAAACAGATACATACATAAGTTCAACATTACAACTTGTAATGAAAATATAATATAGTAGATCCATGAGTAACTCCCATAACTCCTAGATTATCCCCACATTTCATTCATAAAATACTTTTTCAAATATTGATTAAAATAAAACATAATAAAGGGTTGAGATTATATGCTCAGTAAGGGTAAGAGATACAACAAAAGTTATCATATACATAAACATTAGGCATTATGAATAACTAAAAACACATGCCTTTAAAAAATAAACTTTATCATAATATGGTAGGAATAAAAACTGATTAAATAATTCCAAGATACATAGCCATGGATATTATAATAGTGGTATAATCACATGGAATATCAATCACTAGTTTCATGATAATGGAATGCATAATTCTGGACATCATAATCACACCATCAAGTCCTTGGCTAAGACACCATACATAAATGGTATAAACCCAGGCTAGTTTGTCTCAAGAGACCTATCGATGCATCAAGGGCCTATATCAGGCCCCACCCATCACTTAATAACCCCAATTAATTCCTAATATGATTGGGGATAAATATAAATAATATATACATTCATATTGAAACTAATATTTGAAATGAAACAAACTTTCCCGAATCATTAATCTTAAACACTAACCATTCAGAATAATATGGTGAATGGTGTTAAGATAGAACATCCAAAATCAAAATAATAATAGACCATTAAATAAAATATGGTATATTATATCATAAAATATTAATCCCAATTAACCATAATAATTAACAAGGGTGTTTAAATATATGAAAATACTCTTATAAAATCATCGAATAATTTTTGAGAGAAATAATATTTTACTTTAAAAAGAAGAGAACTTTAGAAAAATATTTGTATAAAAATAGAAGTTAAAACAGATTATTTTTAATAATAAAATGAGTGATTTTATAAAAATAAAGGTGTATTAAAAAATATTATATAGTTTACTTGAAAATAGGAAAGAATTTGAGATGTTCTCTTGAACCGGGCTTGTTTATCGGGACAAATTTGAAAAAGATTCTTTTAAAACATGTAAATACATATAAAACAAAGAAGTAATATGATTGGTACATATATATTGAACATTAAAATAAAATTTATGAGTATTAAATAAGAATAATTAATAATTTAATTTGTGTAATGAGGTAAAAAGAGTAACCTGAAAGAAAATGGAGGTTCAGGTAGAAAACCCTTACATTAGGTTTGAACGTGTTCTACACTTGAACTTAACATCCTGGATAATCAAATTAAATCCATTATTTAGTTAATTAATAACCTTATATATATTTATTTTATTTAGACAAATTTTATTAATTTTATTTATGGCATTTTTTATGATTTATAAGATACAATATTATCACTCGGGAGCATTCATTTCCTTAGTTTTCATGATCGGTATACTTGTATATAAGTATGGAAGTTCATGTGGAATGGATATAATTTTCCAGAATTGAATTTATACGATACTAATGAAAATAAATAATATTAAATGTTTAAATAATTCATTTTTATTTTTTTGAGGATGATTTATTAGATAAAACATTAGTGATAATCATTCATATTATTACGTCGTTATTTCGATCATCAAAAACTAGTTTTGTCGTATGAATTATTATTATGTATATAAAATGTTTCTAGAATCATTTCATAAGATATAATAAATATTTTATAATTTATTTCAAACATAAAATTTTTTTAATGGCCATACTTATAGAATAAATTGAAGAATGAAGGTTCATCATCCTTGGAGGTTGTACATCGGCACCTCCTGGATGATGGTTTCGTTTTTAAAATAAGAGAGAGAGATAGTAGTTTGAGGAAGGAAATTCCATTAAAAAGATATATTTACCTGTATAAATATGATACCTGAGTTATCATGATAATTTGGATAGAGGAGGTAAGTATAATAGAATAAAATAAAATAAAATTAAAATGAAATTAAAAAAAGTAGGGTTTAACTCATGAAATATCCTCCTTGAGAACCTCCTTAATGGAAGGGGTTTTGGTCTTTTGGGAAGAGAAAGAGCTCTTGAACTTGGGGAGAGACTAGATAAGTGGATTTGGGCAGAACTTTGATAAGATTCAAGGCTTATAAGAGTGAGTAGAAGAGGCAGTGAGGGGTGTTTTTTTATAGTGGAGGAGAGGGATGATTTTTGAATATCTTATTCATTATTTTTTTATTTTTCTTAAGACAAGAATTAATGTTTATTATTGTGACAAAAAATAGTAATCAATGAATTTTAGTTCTAACCAAGTGTTCTTACATCATCTATACATATCATATGACTCAATAAATCATATATTTGTCATTTATCATTAATTATCGTATTTTACTATTCACTAAAAATTCAAATATTTTTGAAAAATCTCAGAAATTCACCATTACCATTTTTCAACATGTAGAATAAAAAAATGGACTCCATTTTATAAAAATAATTTTTTGAATATGGGAAATTTAATTTTTAAATAAAATCATTATTTACTTGAAAAATATAGATTTTAAAATTAAAAATGATTTTATAATACTTTCAAAAATTAACTAAGGTCTCATAAAATTATCCTAAAATCATAGCATGTAAGAACCCAAGTTTTTTAGAATGGTTCAAAATCACTATCATGTTTTAAGTTTGACCTGTTTATGATATTACTAGGAAAATCTAGGAAGTTCTGGAATTTTCCAGACTACACGCCCTGTACTCTAAAGTACACGTCGTGTATGGGTAAGGCACATACTGGCTATGTGCCTGCCGAGTACAACTCATGTGGTGACTATGTAGGAACTTCCTACTACCTGACGTGTAGTGTTTCTCAACACGCCATGTACTCTTGACCATGTGGAGGCCATACATGGCGTGTAGGCTTGTGGGCTTGGTAGAATGTTTTTAGTAAGTACATGCAGTGTACTATTTGTACATGCCGTGTAGAGGGTCCATGTATGGAGTATACATGGCATGTTGGGAATGTCAGCTGGGTAGAGAAGTACTCACCGTGACCCCCTAGGAACACACCTTATATTCAGTCAGAAAGTCTTCAGGGAAATATCAACCATCATATGAATAATAAAATGATACACAACATGTAGTCCTAAGTACATGCTGTGTAATTTATTTTTTCTCTCTCTAAAACAGGAAGTAGCCTTGTTTTGAGTTTGAAACCCAAACCCTCAATGGGTTTGAGTGGGGAGAGCCATCCAAAGATCATGTTTTCTCCCAATCATCCATCCAAACTCCATTTCGATTGTCGTCAGATTCGTTAGAACCTCGTCAGTAAGTCCTTGATTCCTCTTGAGCCTTTCTTCTTGATTTCTGTTCTGAGACGAGTTATAGTGGTTTGATAGGTTTTGATTATTTTGTTGATCTACCCTGTTTTAGACCTAATTGGAGGATGTTATCAGAGGAGTATCATCATACTAGTACGAGGTAGGTGGTGTATACCTCTTTCTGTGTTTTCATGGTCAATTGAGTGGCACGACCTTCGGTGCATTTTTGAGTATTTTTGAGAGGGAGCTGTTTTATCAACTATTGCCTATTTTATTGTTTATTTGACCTATGTGATGCCTTTGGGTGTGCCCTGTTACCTGTTTTTCTTGAGAGGGGTTAGGTGAGTGGTTGTTTCTCGTCGGGGTATTTTGGCCGGGGAATGCCAAAATGATTATAATTGAATTATTTTGTTTTAAACTATTGAGTTTAGTTTATTAAACCTTGATATGAATTGTTAGAGTCTATAAAGACCTCTGCGATCTTATGATACAACACTTGGTTAGTGCATTTCAACTGTTTAGTTTGTTTTCCCTATTTCAAAGTGATTATTTTGATTATATATGTAATTGCTGAATTGCATATGATGGAACCCTTGTGATTGTGTTGGGGGTGGCCCAAATATTCTTGAGTGATGCTGATCACAGGTTGGGATTGGCCCGGGTTACTTTGGGCGGTTCTGACCACGAGATTGGGCGTCATGGACATCTGGATTGAGCCAGTGTGACTGTTAGGTTGGGAATGGCCCGAGTTACTTGGATGGAAATGCCGTCGGACTTGAGCGACATGGTCGCAGGAGAAATATGTGTCATAGATGTTGTGGTTGGGTACTATTTTGGGGATTACTTATCACCCATAACCTTGAGTAGTGTGCGCACAGATAGACTCCGTGATGAGGTGTTTTTGACCACTCATGTTGGTAGAGGCCCCCGTTAGTTGCGGTTTAAGTACTATTGGTTTGGGGGTGCTTGACATAGGAAGACACATGGAAGGTGAGGAGCCTACAGGGGATAGCATTGAGGCTATCAGGTTGGGGGAAGAGGCTCACTATTATTTGAGGGCAGACATCATTGTCCCACTGATTACTTTATTTGAGGGAAGACATCAATGTCCCTCCAGTTACTATTTGGGGACAAGCGTTACTCTTCCTACAAGCTACTATTTCTTAGGAATGCTTTCGGGGCATCAGTACTTGAGACACGCGGTGTCAGGGGGAACATTATGCCGGGTTACATGACAGAGTTTCCGGCGTTGGCCAAAGCAGGTGACACTCCACGGTGGCTGTTGAGCACCAGTGGATTTTATGTTTATCTGCGTATTGTATTGTTTACCAGTTTCCTTATAAATGCATGCCTTCTTAAACAATTAAATTAGGTAGACACCATTAGGTGGTATCCTACGGAAATTTGTCTCACACCCTGCATGGGCCCTTTGAGACACATGTAGACTTTATGGATTTATGTGTAGGAAAGAGATCAGCTTCAGGAGGTGGACTACATTAGATGTTTCATGGAGATGGTATGGACCTTGAGGTCTTTCCAAGCTAGAGTTTACTTTGTTTTTCTTTCCTTCCTATATTAGAATGCTTACTTGTTTTGTAGCTATAGTTGGTTATACATTGGCACCCCTTTTCATATGGATATGTATGACCTTCTTTGGATGCATGTTTTTTTCAGTAGTAGTTACAAGTGATAAACATGCTATTCTGTTTAATTTCCACTGCTATTTTTTCTATTTATTACTTCTTCTATTTATCGATATTGAATGTACTTCTGTAATGTAGTTCTGGTTCGAGTCTGCTGAGTCATTAATTATGTTTCATATTTATTATTACACTCATACTTTTACTATTATTATCCTCCGAGGGGGTATAACATCCCCACTATACCCATCAGACCCTCGCTTCTAGTTGGAAGCCTTTGGAATTCGGGGAGGTACGCCTAAGGTAGTAACATCCGAACCTTTTAGCACTATTCGGGTGGCTTTTTGGGTCCGGGACATTACAAAGTGGTATCATAGAAGTTATTGATAGGGATTTAGTAGCAGTGTTTTTCTAGAAAATAATGAGATTGAATATTCTCTTTTATTTCTGCTGGTTCTACTATCTAGGATATGGTAGACTAGAGATAGGTTGTTACTGGAATTGGGTTTCTATCTTGTTCTTGGGTTCCTAAAGCCCCAGGTACGAGGGATAGACCAAGTTTCCATGGTTGGGAATTGTTGATTGCTTTTTTGATTAGATTACAGTTTATATGGTTTCCACCTCGGTGGATCACTTAGTGTGTGATGTTATTGATTGTGATATGTGACCCTTGACCCAGTGCGGTAATGGAGAATTGGACCTTGGAATGGTATGGAAAGGCTGTTGGTTTGAATTTTTATAGGCACATTTTTTAGGGTATTTCAATTTTATAACTGCACGTATACTTTGTGAAGTGATAATTCCACGTGAATAATATTAATTTCCATGCTTTGTATGATTTGAAATATGAATTGGTAAAATTCCTGATAGAATTTATTGTTGATTAAAATGTGTTATGTCATGCTTTATATATTTGTATAATTTAATGTGGTAGGGTATTTGAGTATGTCTCTTGTACGAGCATGCGGGTACTATGGTTGAGGAGATTTTGATCACGAGGATTGGGTGACTCGGTCATTGGTTTGAGGCAACGTTGGTTGTCGGGACAGGCATGACCCAAGGTACTTTTGATACTTGGCTCTGTGAGGGAGGGTAAGGAGGCCCTGAGGTCAAGATGCTGTAGGCTTGGTTTGTGATAGGGGAGAGTTAGGGTAGTAGTTATGTAATTACTTTTACTTATTTTCTAATCTGTGTGAATATATTTATATATACATGGGATTTCTGACCATTTATGGTATTCAGTGGGTTCCTTTTAGTCAACTCAGATGGAGCGTCATACGGGATATGGTATAGTTCCGTAGGAGCATGATCTGGTTCAGGATACAGTGCAGGAATAGAATGAGCTATAGGTACAGGCTCAGGGACAGAAACAGGTCCAGTATCAAGTGCAGGTAGGACAATAGTAGGGTTTGGTAGTGTTTGGACCATGGCTCGAAGAGCACACTATAAAAAAATTTCTATTCCACGGTGACTATTTTTGGATATGGTGGTGATTTAAACCGCCTCCATATTCTTCTAGGGTGGTTTTCAAAAACCGCCACTAAATTGCACGTCAGGAAACTATTGGCGGCGGTTAAAGCAGTTTAGTGGTGGTTTATGGGAACCGTCGTAGTGGGCATATTTTCACAGTAGTTATAATGTTTTTCGCGGTGGTTTTTCTGGGAAGGGGATTACTTTATTTAGCGGCGGTTAAAACCGCCGCTAAAAAAATTAATGGCCTGCAGGGACAAACCACTGTGACAAACAGTATAACCGCCGCGAAAAAAGCGGGGAATATGGGCCATAGTAGTGGCGGTTAGAACCACCGCTAGATTTATGATGGTAGAAGTAGTTAAAACCGCCTCTAATAGAAAAATATCGCCATTTAACAGTGGTTAAAACTACCAATAAATGTAATTGTTACAGTTAGCAATAGTTAAAACTACCACTAAAGAGTTTATTTACAAAAAAACCCAGTTTCTGGAGCCCCTGTACCAGTGCCTTGAAAAAAAAACCATTCCAAGAATACAAAAACACCAATAGAGTACATACTACAGTCAATATGAAAAGAGATGCTTAACTAATCACAACCAAATGCATCATTCAGTGAGTAAAGGAATGCAGATAAACATATCACATAGCCATTAGACCGTTAAAAAAAATTATAAACAAGCATGTTTGTCACATTTCATGAAAACAGTTCCAAGCCTAGGTTCATCCTATTCCATCTATAACAGTTCCAACCCTGAAAATTTTTGGAGGCAACTATGTTCCACACATGATACATATACAAACTGATAGTTAGATTATTTTTCCACAAATCAATAATACTACTAATCACTTTATGATGATGAACAGATATCATTACCCTCTCCACCTCTATCTCCACTTCCTACTACCACCTGTAAGAACATTATATTGAAAACTAAATAGTGTTGTATATTTATATTTAAACTTAAAACCAATAAAAGTTTGAAAAATAAATGATTTTGAATTTTTGTGATTACCTGCTCACCACCAGTCGATGCAATACCTCCAGGGGGACATCTACTCATCTGCTGACGTATATCAGTCAACACTTTCTACAAAGTGGATATCTAAGCCCCCTGGTCTTGAACTGTGTTTCGTAAATAAAAAATCTCTCTCTGAGCATCTCTAGTTATGGACTGACTACAACCAAGAGTAGATGTATCTGTAATCCCCAACAGCCTACCAAAGACCTCAGATGGTATGGGTCCCAAACCCATCCTGCATACTCTACCAGGATGCTTCTTCTCAAGGACTTTAGCAACCAGGTCATCCTGGCAGACTGAGTAGGACTGCCCAGGATTGGCATCCCTTATTTCTTTAATTTTTACCTATAAATAAAATATCAATATATATTAACATAGTTAAAACTGATAATAATTTATTATAATGAAAAAATGAGTTCATACCCCAACTTCTTTGGCAGGATCATTAACAAAACTTCCATCATATTTTTTGTGAACATCCAACCACACTTTAGTTCAGGATGCTTCATGCCCTAAACTCCGTGACTGCATTAAAAAAAGATAAATCAACAATTTAATATTTAAAATAGATAATATTTTATTATAAATATTTAAACTAATGAAAATATTACCAGAGTTGATCTGCTTCTAGAAATGATTTTTGACCCTGCAGTGTGAGGGATGACTTTCTTAGCCCGACTTGATGCATTCTTTCTTTGTATTAAATTTCATTTCCTCTTCATATAAAAGTATAAATGTAAAATGATGTTAATATAATAATATATATTTAAATACCATATGCTTCTTATCATGATGTCTGTCAAAAAAAAATTTCCACTGTTCTTTGGGTACCCCATTGGGTAGCTTCTCATACATTTGTTGGATGGTAAATGAAGTATTGTTGACATCGCTCCACAATCTCCATTATAAGTCTTTCAATTTCTTACCAAGATTTTTCAATTTCCACCTTCGTGCTATCACATCATCAATTGTAAAGTGGAAAAACATCTGTATACAGAAATTCATTTTGAACATATTAATAACATGACATTCAGTTACACCATAATGTATTAAAATTAAATTTATTTTGGAATCAAAAACATCATTTTTCCAACTTGGAGGCATATGTCTCCAATCATCATAAGAAATAGGAAGGGAAATGGTCTCTGATTCCAGTTTTCCTAGAATTTGGCCTAGTAATCCCTCGATGTCATCCATAGGGACCCCATATGAATCAAATGGGACCACTATCTTCTCTCCATTCATACTCCACACATCTTTACTTTTTATAGTTTTCTCCACAGTTTCATTTTCTTCATCTTTAATGAACAAACAATTAGTATAAAAAAGTGAAATAAATTTATTTATATTAAAATTCATACCTGTAATAGTGACCCTCCAGTATGCCCATGATGAACTAGAAGTGGCGGGCCATCACCCCGTTGCTAAGTCTATTGAAGGGGGAGTCGACAACTCAGCTTATAATGGGATGCTCACAGAGGGTGTGAGATATGGTTCAAGGGAAGATGATGTAGGGGGCAGGTAGCTGGTGGCTCAGATGTCGTATGAAGGGAGACAAACGGATCGTCATCTGTTATAGTGGTAGATGACACAGTGTATCGCTTTCTCCTTGGCATTACTGTCATTTAACAAAATAAAATTATGTTCAGAATATATATTTAAAAAAAAATGCATATTTTATTTAAAATGATAAGAGATGACCAATACTAACAAAAAAAATATACATAACAATGATAATGAATGACTGCACAAATGAAATAAGTGGTTGCTGAATGAATAAATAACTGTACATACAATCATTTTCCCCTTCAATCACATTGATTTCCTCCTCAATTACTTAATCCAATTCATTCATCCTTTCTAGACTAATATTTTCAATATCATGATGGAAAAATAATTCTTCTTGTTGTTGTTGATGAGATTCAATTTCAAAGGCCAAATTTTCCACTTAATCACCGATATCATACAAATCTATTTATATGAAATAAGAAAATAAACTCCACCCTTTATCCACAACATCATTCACATAATATACAATTTTTTCTTGTGATGATAAGATATATGGATCATGCAGTTCACGAGCACTAACATCCATCAAGCGAGAGAAGTTGGCAGAAGTAAATTGAAAGGAATCTATTTTAACACCTCTGATAATATCGACCCAATTTCATATGAATAAAACAAATGAAAAATTCCCATGGTAGTTTAATTAAGTAATATCGGTCAACTTTCCATAGTATCCCACTTCAAAAAATGTAAATATACCACTATTCTATGTTTTCAAACCCCTTTCTCAATCGACTGTACGAAATCTAAATCCATTCACGTTGTAAGTGTCAAACTTTCTAACTTGTTTTAAAGGACCTTGATCAAGAAACTTCAAATCTTCTGAAAACTCTGCTCGAGTATCAGTATTCATGATCTAAAAAAAGAAATATACTTTATTATATTTACAAAATATATGTTTCAAACTAATATTCATATTTATTTCAATATTTATAAACTTACACAATGTGCAAACCATTCTACAAGATCTTTATTTACATATTTCATTATATCTTTCTCATTTCATGTTCAGCCTCTCATTCATATCTTTGTTTGAATGATCAACTCTTTAGTAAATGGATATGCAATTTCACTATTCATAAGCACATATCTATGTGCCTGTAATAATTCCAATTCTGTCAGTGTCACATTTGAGGTCCCGCCAACTGATCGGCCAATAGCAGGAAATATTTTTGATTTCTGATGTATTTGAGATTGAGTCGATGTGTCATCAACACGTCTAACTCAATTAAATCTTGTATCAAAATCATCCAAGTATCTAGAACAAATGTTAAGACACTCCTCATCCAAATAGCCATCAGCAATAGAGCCTTCTGGTTAAGAATTATTTCTCACATATGATTTTAAATACCCAAGATATTTGTGAAATAAAATAAACATAATTATTCATTTAATTAAGTGCCAAAAATTATTTAATTAACTGAAAAACATATAAATAAAGTACCTCTCAATTGGATACATCCATCGATAATGAACGAGGCCTCCTAATTTAGCTTCCTCAACCAAATGCACAGTTAAATGCATCATGACAGTAAAAAACTACGGAGGAAAGATCATCTCCATTGCACAAAGGGTCAATACAAACCTCTTTTAGAGGTTTTCAAGATGAAATAGATGTAGAGATTTCTTATATAGTTTTTTGAAAAATGTGCAAAATTGGAGAACAACAACAGTAACTTTTTTAGGTAATAATGTTCGCAATGCCAATGATAGTAACCATTGTTACAAAATCTGTGAATCATGACTTTTCAATCCATATATCTAACGATTATTCAAGTCATAACTCCTCGAGATATTACTTGAATACCCATCAGATACCTTCACATTCATTAAAAATTGATGGAATATATCTTTATCCCTATTTTTCATTGAAAAAATTGTCGTAGCATAATTTTCATTCTCATCTAGCCAGATATCATGTTTTATGGTCATTACTTGTAAGTATTTGCAAGCATTGAGATGATCTTTTGACTTTCCATGATCATTAAGAAATGTGAAAATCAAATTGTCACATACATTCTTCTTAATATGCATCACATCAATATTATTCCACAACAAATTAAATTCCCAATATGGAAGTTTGAAGAATATACTTTTTTTCTTCCATTATTTCATTCTGATTTCACTTGACGATGCACTTAGAACCCATTTCCCGCTATCATTAAAATGATGAACCTTCCCAAATTATGTTTCAACATTTTCAAGTTGTGTCAATATTTTATAACCAATTAAAAACTTTAGAGGTGGTCTATGATCAATGAAACCATTAAATTTTGATCTGTTTAGCCGAAATCTATGAGATGCATCAAGAAATCTTCGATGGCATAAGAAGCACCATTTTATACTATGAGGTAGCCATTTGGGATCAAAATAAAAGTTACAAACAAGATAATCCAAACACATGTAAACATTCCAACTAGATAAATTCCCAAGCCCAGGGAAGTCACTAATGACACACATTTAAGCAGTATGCATTTTGAACATTGTTTTAGAAGAAGCATCAAATGTCTAAACACTGTTGCTCTATAACTCCTGTAATTCTTCAATCAAAGGCTGCAAGTATACATCAATATCATTTCCAAGAATTTGTTTTCAAGGAATAATAATCGAAATGATAAAAGATGTTTATTTTATACACATCCGTAGAAAAATATTGTAAGGGATCAAAACAACTGGCTAGATACTATAACTGGTACTCACAGTCCCAAATGGATTGAATCCATCGACAACCAATCCCAATCGAACATTCCTAGGATTAGCTAAGAAATATGGATGTAATTAATCAAATTTATTCCATGATTTTGAATCTCATGGATGTCTCATTAACCCATTATTGTTATTATCTATAGAATGCCACTTCATGTGTTCGGCGGTTTTCGATGACAAGAATAATATTTGCAATCGAGGATTTAAAGGAAAGTAATGAAAATCCTTTGTATGTGTGCTCCATTTCTTCTTCTTCAAGAAAGTTTGTTGATTTAGACTTCCAAAATCACCCATTGACTGCCATCTAGAAGAAGAACATTTTTTTTCAATTCTATCTACCTGAATCCTCTCGCCAATAAAGCATACAATCATTGGAACATGCATGTATTTTTGTATAATTCAAACCAAGCCTGTTAACAAATTTTTTCATATCATAAAAATACTCGGGGATTTTTTCTTCAGGAAATGCATCATGCAACAATTCCAATATCATGGAAATTTATTTATTTGTAGTTCCATCAAGACATTTGATATGGTACAACTTCAGTAGAAAAGAAAGCTTTGAATATTTCAAACATCCACTATAAAACTCTTGATTTCCATCGTCAACTAAATCATGAAACATATTTTCCTCTGTGAAGTTTTCTCTTACATTAGTCTCCACATAATCAAGAGGAGGATCCAATGATATGTTACAATCTTGATCTGGTTGGGTTACAATATCAAAAACATCACTTGTCACGTTGCAATTTGTAACACCCACATCTAGTTGTTCTGTTATGTCTTGATGTTGATAGTGGTATCTTGTAGTGCCGAATGCACCATTTATGAGGTTTTTCATTTCATTTTCCATTTTCGATGAAGTTGGGAGCTCATTCTGTGGATTAACATCAGTGATCAAACTTTCTATAACATTCAATTCTCCATTAATAATCCAACACAAATATTGACCAGGGAATTGATTCAGTATTAAATGTTCATAAACTTCATCTCTCATCAACCATCTTATAAATTTACATTTAGGACATGGACATCTTATTCTCCCTTCAACGGATCGATTTGAAATTGAAAAATCTAAAAACTCCTTCAAACCCTTAACATACTAAGGTGTGTTCCTCGGTAATGTGATCCAGCTTTTATCCATGTATATCACAATGTTCCTACACAATGTTCCTACACAATATTAAAAAAAATTAAAACACATAGTTACTACTAGATATGAGAATATATTCATATATACTAGTTGAAAAAATATATAAATATGTTACATAAGGTTTTCCTATAAAAATACATATGGTAAATCAACCACTAGAAAATCAAAGTACATATGTGCATTCATGTGTATGATTATACAAATGTGATTACAAAATCACTTGAAGAAGAAAGAAGATAGTGAGTATTTTATTAGGCAATATACATTTAAAAAGATAGTGAGTATTATCATATATATTTGAGCAAGTTCAGCATTAGTAAAAAAGTTTTGAGTTAAGATGAAGCATTATAATAGAATTCAACTTGCAGAGCATTGGGATATTTTTCAGTTGATCATTATGATATAGGAGTTAGTTGAATTAGAAGTATTATCTTCTACAATTCATGAGAGTATACTAAATCAAATTTCTTGAAAATTTATTAATTATATTCAGTGTAATTCATTGAATTTTATTCCTTTTACAAGAGGAACTCTAATTTCTAGTTTGAGAATAATATAGTAAAATAGGTTTTTCCATTAACATGATATATAAATAAATAAAATATAAAACATGAACTTTGTCAATGCACAACATTTATAAAACATGGTATAAAGATGTTTTTCCTGAAAAAATTCCAATTCAGAACTCATTCATCTATCCTTAAAACGTCACCCCTTTTATAAAAAAACCCTTATATGGTTTAAAAACATGTCAAAGGAATTTCTAATAATAGCTAAAAAATTTAAAAAAATACCCCTCACTTGAAAGATTTAACATAACAAACTCAAATTATGTAAGAAAACAATGATATCTATGAAGAAAAATTCCCTATTGAAAGTCATAAAGTATGCCAATAAATAAGTGGAAAAACAATAATCAATATCATTACTAAATCATTGTAGGATCAATTATTTAATGAAATTCCATCAAAGTAAAAAAGCAATACACAAGCTAATAAATAATTAAGGGCAGAACACATGATAAATATCATGAGGAAAGACATTAGGAACTAATGGGACAAGTATAATATATGAAAAGGTGGGCCTAATTCCATCAGTTTAACGGTCAGACATCCATAAAACAAATCACTCTAAACCCAATCTCATCCGTGACACCCCCTAGCTCGGTATTTTGTACAACTAGTGGTAACTAGATAGTGTTTAATCTCAATGTGCCTAGAAAAATCCCATGACTTCCCACATAATATCCTTGGGTTCCCTATAAAATAACTAAAGGTGGTGAAACAATTTTAAAGTGAATGTCATACAATGAAAATAATAATAGCCAAAGGCTAGCATAATAATGAAATCCTTCCCACATTCCACATTTAGCTTATAATGAACCCCCAACCATAAGAAAATAACGAATCACATCACAAAAAACCATCACAGGGATACACATGACATCATAAATAAATGAAAAGGGGCTCTACAAGGAAAAAACTAACCAATAAACTCAAATATCACATCACAAAGTGCCATCAAAGACTTTCAATTATCACATATAACATATACATTTTTAAATCAATTTTTAAAATGGTTTGGAATCCAAACACTAATATAAGGGAAATCATAATCATTTCCAAAACACAACTAACATAACCCAAATGGATCACAATTCCATTTCATAAAACAACATGTCCCTTTAAAACATGGAAACCATTTAACCCCCAAAGGGTAACCCACTTTGAAAAACCAATTTCCCTTAAAATTGAATGACTATGTGCTTTTATTAGATAAAACAATTTTTTTAATTTTATAAAAAATGTAAAATGTATAAAATAAAAATTTACATAAAAATTTCATTTAAACATGAAATTAAAACCTTTAAGCCACATGAAAACCAATTTAAGTTATATAAAACCATTATAAACCAAACCTAGATAACACACACCCTCATTATCTGGATTAGAAATTAATTTATAATTCCAAGAACACATAAATCACTTAAATAAAATTCAATGAAATAGAAACACTGACCACATGTGGTGAAACGATGTCACCTTCAAAGAAAACCACTGGTTTAGGCCATAATAAATGAATCAAAAGTTTTGGATACCGAAAAACCTAATCTAAAACTAACATAACAATTAAAATATGCCATAAATGGCCATTAGGGTTATATAATAAAGGGTAAAAAGAGATAAAACAAGAGTAGGAGAGAGGGTAAGATCATACCTCTTAATCTGAAGGATGAACCACCCAAAAATCACTTCAAATCCACTTATAGGACCTTAGGTAAGTAAAGATAACCCATGGATAAGAATTGATGATGTGAGGGTATAAGGGGGTGGCTTAGTGTGGAAGCCTCAATTAAATATGAGTAGAAAAGAATATATATATATATACTTGAGTAGGCCATGTGGTTGTCTAACATGGTTTACCAAACCATGTATCGACTATGTATTTGACATTTCCTCATCCCCCATAAGCGAAATGGTTGCCTCACATGGTTTCCCTAACCATTCAGAGATCATATGATCCCCTACTTCTAGTATCACATTGGGATTAATGTTTTGACTGCAAAATTTCCAAAACTATATGCCTAACAATATACCCCTAGAAAACCTCAAAAACTCAAATTAATAACCATAAGACACCTCAATACTAGGGGAGGAAACGACCACAAGGTCAAGAGTAAGAAAGTGAAATATTATGGTGTAAAAAACTCCCTACCATGCCACTTTCCTCCCCGAGAAAGTTTACAAGAACGTTGGTTAAGCAAGAATGCCAAGGATAACTTCCCTCTAATGAGGGATTAACCACTAATCAACTTTCAAAACCTTAAAAAAAGACACATGGAATAATAAAACCATTCATTGAGAAAAAAAATTATGAAAAAATAAGAATTATCTGAAAAAATTCACTAGGATCCTTAAGAAGAAAGTGCCATACTGAATGAAATTGAAGATACAACAAATTTGTTGTTGGGATAGCCACTCCTATGATATTATTTGAAATTATGAATATAAAAATTTACAATACTACTCCTAAGAGCCTCATGAATTCAAAATTAAACCAAATGAAAAACATAAAAACTAACTCTAGAATAACTAATGTCACTATAGCCAAACTATAGCACATCCCAACTAAAGGAATCCAAAATAATCACCCCACAATAATGAGAAGAAAACAAACAGAGACTGATCATGGGTATCCCGACCATTTATCATTTCTCTATAATGGTGAAACATTAAATAGGAAGACCCAAGAGGAAAATCATCACCAAAGTGACCTGATTCCACTAACCATGAAAACCACATTAAATCAATAAAAGAGAACACATCCTAGAGAACAATTTATACTTCATTAGACCCGATCACCAAGAAAAGGAACTCCATAAAATAAAATAAACACCCTTATATACATGTTCCTTAACATGGAATTGCATGGATCTAAAATCTAGTTATAAAACTACAAGAATGTTAATTTAATTCTGAACACATGGAACACCACTCATGGAAATACTGAATAAAATATTTAGGCAAAAACTCTCACAAAATCATACCAAAAACGCACTATAATGGTATACAAACCTGTGTGGAGGGGTGGAAAAAGTAGTCAACTATGGCGATGGGTGGTGAGGTGCGCTGATGGGCGACAAGAATCATCCCCGACAACAGGGAGGCAAGTTAGGGTTCAGGTATCATGGGGGTCGGGGGAAGAAGGTGGGGTCGTGGGGGTCGGGGGGAGAAGGGGGTTCAGGGTTAGGTGTTGGGGGGAAGTGTTGCTAATGGCTGGCAAGAAACATCACTGGTGGTGGAGAGTTGAGCATGGGTTCAAGGATCACGGGGATTGGGGGAAGAAGGTAGGGTCACGGTGGTCTGAGAAAGAAGGGTGTTGGGGTTGGGGGGAAGTGTGGCCGATGAAAAAAATTGGGTTTAGCTGCAGTTTTTAATAAAACTATTCTAAACCCTTTTTAAAAAAGGCTTATCAAAAGTTTACAAAACCGCCACTAAAAGACCGCCGCTAAAGGAGATTTATGTTGTAGTGGTAGCTTCGAGCTAGCGTGATATGTGTCTTGTAGGGGATTGATAGAGGTGCGTAGGATACAGAGTCATCTATTGCATATCTAACACAGGAGTTCCTGTCACAGCACCCGATGCTTTTTCATATTGAGGGTGGTCTACAGGAGACATAGAAATGTATAGAGAGCATGCAGATGATCTTTGAGCAGATCGAGATGCCTCCAGGGTGGAGGGTCAAGCTGGAGAGGTACATGCTGCGAGGATCGGCTTAGCGCTGGTGGGATGTGTAGGTTCAGGCTCACAAGCACGAGGGAATAGCATGTAAAGACTTCAAAGATAGGTTTTTTGAACACTTTTACCCATATACACTGAGTGCAGAGAGAGCTTGGGAGTTATTGAGCCTTCAGTAGGGAGAAATGTCTGTCAAGGACTACCTAACTACTTCCACTAGGCTGTCTCGCTTTGCACCTGGTATGGTAAGTGATGACTCGAGAAGGGTGAGGCGCTTCAACGATGGATTATGAAATACAATTTGGATCCAAGTAAATATCTTCAGGCTGGGTTCATTCTTAGAGGTGGTAAATCAGGCGCTCATAGTGGAGGGAAACCAGAGGAATATGCCTCAGGTTGGCCGGGCGACAGCTTATGATAATGGTTCAGATAACAGGAAGCGAGGACAGGATGAGTTCCAGTTGGGCGGTCAGGCCAAGGACTGAGCTAGACCACCTCATAGCAGTTCAATAGTGGTTTTATTTCATTGTGGGTAGCCATGACATATTCTGACTCAGTGTGATAGGCCTTCGAAGGAGTGCCTGGCATGTGGACAGGTCGGGCATCTGGAGAGGTTCTATAGGCAACCTTCTCAGATAGTTCGTAGGTAGGGACCGTGAAAAACTATGGAATCTAGAGTTAATTCAGGTTCTATACCAGGAGAGGGTTTCTGAGTTTCATTTTCACGCAGAGGATGTGATAGAGACAGCGAGACCCATTTGAGGGGTCAGTAGCCAGTGACTGGAGCAGCACTGCAGTGAGGCGAGGCACCAAACAACCAAACTTCAGGCCAGGTGCACGTTGTTGAGCTACCAGGGGCTGAGCAGGCTGTTGAGCCAATGATGGTTAGATGTACACCATGGCTGTGGCCGTGATCTATTTCGTTTTTACTTATTTTGGCACGACCTTTTGGGACACGTCTGCTTTGAGTGCACGAGTTGCACATGTTTTATGTGGACTGACTAGATACTGGTCATTGGGATTTTTTCCATATTAGGTGTGTGATATATATATATATATATATATATATATTAGATTCATGGCATCCGAGCATCAAGGATACAGGTTACTTGATGTGCCTTGGGCATCGGGGCATCAAGTTTTTGGGTTACTTGAGGTGTCGTGGGTATCAGGGCATTGAGGATGCGGGTAACTTGACGTGCCTTGGGCATTGGGGCTTCGAGGATGAAAGTTACTTGAGATGCATGGCATCATGTTTTATGTTGATCATCCATGGGATGCAAGACCTTATTGAGGCAGACATCGATGGAGTGCAGGATACGTTTGGGAGTCAGAAATGACATGGGAGCATGAATGAGGCGCAGGGGTGACGATGCATCATGAGAGGACCATGATTCTAGAAACAGGTTTGTAAAACCTTGATTTGTTGATATTTATAGGTTTGAGACTGAGTTAGAAAATTCCTAAGGTGGGGATCCCCTTGAGTAATTTATCCAGAACCTTTGAGACTAGGGAAGTCCATGTTACTTTGATCGAGGTGGCATGTTTGGTACCATCTCTAAGTTTCGTTTGATAGCTCAGGGACGAGATATGTTAAGGTGGGGGAGATTGTAAGAACCCGACTTTTTTAGAACGGGTCAAAATCCTGATCCTGTTTAAATTTTGACTTGGTTCTGAGAAAACTGGGAAAATCAGGGATATTATAGAAATTTATAGACTACACGCCGTGTACTCTAAAGTACACGCTATGTATGGGTTAGGTGCGTACCATCCATGTGCTCGCCAAGTACATGCCGTGTGGTGAACATGTAGGAATTTACTATTACACGACGTGTAGTGATGCTAGACATGCCGTGTACCCTTGACCGTGTGGAGGCCATACATGGTGTGTAGGCCTATGGGATGGGTAGAATGTTTTTAGCAAGTATGCACCGTGTACTATTTGTACACGCCATGTAGAGGGGATATGTATGGGGATATACATAGAGTGTTAGGGATGTCAGCTGGGTAGAGAAGTACATTCCATGTACCCCCTAGCCACACACCGTGTAGTCAGTCGGAAAGTCCTCGGTAAAATATCAGCTGTCATATGAATAATAAAATGATACACGACGTGTAGTCCTAAATACACATCTTGTATTTTTTGCTACTAAAATGGGAAGTAGCTTCGTTTTGAGGCAGAAAACCAAAACCTCGATGGGTTTGAGTGGGGAGAGCTAGATAGAGCTCATTTTTTCTCTTGATCATCTGCCTGAACTTTGTTTTGATCACCATTAGATTCATTAAAACCCCCTCGGTAAGGCCTTGATTTCTCTTGAGCAATTCTATTGATTTTTGTTCTAAGATGAGTAATAGGGGTTTGAGTAGTTTTGATTATTTTATAGATATACTACATTTTAGACCGAATTAGAGCCTGTTATTGGAGGAGTATCATCGTACTAGTATGAGGTAGGTGGTGCATACCTCCTTTTGTGTTTTCATTGTCAATTGGGTGGTGTGTCCTTCAGCGCGTTTTCAAGTATTTTTGAGCGGGACTCTTTTTATCTTCTATTTACTATTTGATTGTTTAGTTAACCTATGGGATTCCTTTGGGTATGCCCTATATCCTTTTTTGCTTAAGCAGGGTTGGCCAAGTGGTCGTTGCTCGTTTGGGAATTTTGGCCAAGGAATTCCAAAATGGTTATAATTGAATTGTTTTGTTTTAAACTATTGAGTTTAGTTTATTAAACCTTGATATGAATTTTTATAGGCTTTAAAGACCTCAGTGATGGTGTGTGACAACAATTGGTTAGTTAATTTCAACTGTTTAGTATTTTTTTCCTGTTTAAAAGTGATTCTTTTGATTAAGTATGTAATTGATGAATTTCATATGTTGGAACCCTTGTGGTCGTGTTGGGTGTGGCCCAGATATTCTTGAGTGATTCTGATCACAGGTTGGGCTTGGCCCATGTTACATTGGTTGGTTATGACAACAGGATTGGGTGTCATGGATGTCGGGATTGAGGCAGTGTGACTGTCAGGTTGGTCATGGCCCGAGTTACTTGGATGGAAATGCCGTCAAACTTCAGTGACATGGTGGTAGGGGCATGGGGTGTTAGAGATGTTGTTGGTTGTGTACTATTTTGGTGATTACCACTCACCCTAAACTTTGAGTAGTGTGAAAATAGAGAGACTCCGTGATGACGTGGTTTTGATCACTCGTGTGGGTAGAGGCCCCCGTTAGTTGAAGTTTAGATTCTATTGGTTTGGAGGTTCTTGTAGTAGGAATCCATGTAGAAGGTGAGGAGCCTTCAGCGGATAGAGTTGAGGCTATCGAGTTGGGGGAAGATGCGCACCATTATTTGAGGGCAGACATCGTTGTCCCTCTAGTTACTTTATTTGAGGGCATACATCGCTGGCCCTCTGATTACTATTTGGGGACAGACATCATTGTTCCTCCAAGCTACTATTTCTTGGGTGTTACTTCAGGACATCACTACTTGAGACATGCGGTGTTAGGGGGCACATGGTTCCAGGTTACATGAAAGAGATTCCAGTATTTTCCGAAGTAGGTGACACTCCATGGTGGCCGCTGAGCAACATTGGATTTTATGTTTATTTGTGCATCGTACTATTTACTACTTTCCTTATAAATGATTTCCTTATTAAAACCTAATATTAAGTATGCATGATTGGGTGGTATCCTACTGAGATTTGTCTCACACCCTACTTGGGCCCTTTGGGGACACGTGTAGAATTTATGGATTTATGTGAAGGATAAAGGTCAGCTTCAAGAACTGTACAACATTAGCTGTAGTATGGAGATAGTATGGACCTTGAGGTCTTGACTAGATGGAGTTTACTTTGTTTTTATTTCCTTCCTGTATCTGTATGGTTTCTTGTTTTGTAGCTATAGTTGGTGAGCCATTGGCACACCTTTTTATATGGATATGTATGACCTTCTTTGAATGCATGTTTTGTTGTTCAGTAGTAGTTATAAGTGATCAACATGCTGTTCTATTTACTTTCTGCTGCTGTTGTTTATATTTATTGCTTCCGCTTTTTATCAATATTGAATGTCCTTCCGCTCTACAGGTATTCTTTGAGTATGTTGAGTCGTCCATTCCGCTGCATATTTATTATTACACTCAGTCCTTAACCATTATTATCCTCTAAGGGGGTATAGCCTCCCCACCATACCCATCAGACCCTTACTGCTAGTCGACAGCTCTTGGCGTTCGAGGAGGTTTACCTAAGGTAATAACACACGACCCGTTTAGCACTGTTCGGGTGGTTGTTTGGGTCCAAGTCGTTACATAGGACAACAAATTTTTTATTTTAGAATAAATTTTATGAAAATGAATTTTATTTTAAATCAATTTATTAATTTAAAATTTTAATTGAATATTTATTTCTTACAAAAATACCAATACTTAATTATTAATTTTTAAAATATTCACTCTCATTTATCAGGTGATGAAATTTTATTTATACTCACATGGGTGAGGTTACCATCCACAAGGGTCATATTACAATTCATAAGGGTATGTTACTATTCATATGGGTTAAGTTATTATTCACCAAAAACATAATTTGATCCTAGTAGACTCTAAATATCTTACTAATTGCAACATTATATGTCCATTTTTTGATATTCAAAACCCAAAAGTGAAAACATTATGTCTAACAGCTAGGTTATAACTAACTCCTATAAATAAAAAAGTGTTTTTTTCACAAAGAATCAATGTTTCATGCATTATATATTAAATTTATTTGTAAATCCTTGGGGTGTTACACCTCTGACTGATGATGACCAATGTTATCTACCCTAAGTCACCAGAGAGATTCATAATGGGACCACCACTTACTTTGTAAGACCTAATGTTTAATATCTTGATCTGATGATATAAAATATGATGGAGACCAAATGCTAGCAATCCCCATTATTTAGGGAGATTAATTTCTAGAATATTCACTAATTTTGTTTTTGATTGTTTAACTGGGGATATGACATCATTCTACTTTGATACCTCGCATTCCCATCTTCTAAAGGTGGGAATATTCCATCACATTAATTTTCAATGTCATCTCCTTGATTGAAATAGGAAGATGTGATGTCTGATCCACCTTCCATGGATTCCTCCATGTAGATATTCACCTAGTCCAAGTCTAACTCTTAGAATTAATTCATAATCGTTAAAATCATTCTCATATCGAATTGGATGCTTATTAATTATGATTATTCTCTCTCGATAGGGAAGAAAACATCATTCAGAGGAGGTATTAAAATTGGGCATGTTGGGAATGTCTATATGTTTTTAGTTTTGGGATCTATAAATCATTCCCCTTTTTATAAGGAATGTCATGCGTGATGCATTTTAGGTGTATAACCTAGGGTATCCCATGCCAACCATGAGGTAGGTGGTTCCTGGGTCATAAGTATTTCGATAATTTTTACCTCATGAATCCCATGATTATTTGATTGGGGTACTGATTCTGAGTCAGGTCACAAGTTTAATAACTCATGGAGACATTTGGGTAGTCAAGTGTGTCCCTAGGTTGAAAGCCTTTACACTTGGAGGTTTGTTAGAGTTGGGAGAGTGTGTCCCCCCAAGGGGGAATATTTTCTACTTGGGATTTGGTTGAGCATGTCCAAAATGGAGAATATTTTACACTTTAAGGTATTGTTGATTTGGTGGAGCGTTCCATCCCAAGGGGTAATATTTCACAGACAATATTTGGTTGGTTTTTTCCCTAAGGGGTATATTTCAAACTTTGTGGTTTGGTGGAGTTGGTGGAGTGTGTCCCCCCCAGAGAAAAAATTTTATAGTTTGGATTTTTTTGAGTGTTTTCCCAAGGTGGAAGATTTCATACTCGGAGGTTTGGTGGAGTTATTGGAGTGTGTTCCCCAATGGTGGAAGATTTGAAGCTTTGGATTATTAGGATTGATCCTCAGGGATGTTTCTTATATACCCTGTTTGAGATATAGGTATCAAAACCACATAGTTCAATGTAGAAGTTTATGATTGTGGGACAGGTTAGGTCCATCCATTTTAACATCATATGGTAAGGATGCTCATGTCACAGAAAGAGCGTTGATAAGGGATGGTGTAGTGCTTACATCTAGAATTTTCCCAGGGGAGGAGGATCATCCCACAATGAGGGAGGATGGTGTGGGGATTATTCCTGGAATATTCCTGGTGTAGGATTTTCATCCCTTGGTGGGAGAGGAGGTGGAATCCCATGATGATCATACATGGGGTATCTTTTGATCATCACATTTTATAAGGCTAAAATTTAGTATCATGTTATGAGGAAATTATCATCCAGTTTAATGTCATATGGAATGAAAGTGGAGCTTGTAAGTATTGAATCTTGTATATTAGATGTGTATTAGGATTACACACTAAGGGTGGCCATGTCAATGAGAGAGGAAGATATAAAAATGTAATCTCTACCGAGACAGGTAAATTGTTTCCCTTATTGATGTCAAATTTAGGGATTATGGGTCTACTAATCATTCACATCTGGGTGGGGCATTGCATAAACATGGTGCCAGAGGAGTTGAAATCATGAGGCCCAATTTTTGGGAAACTATTCTTGTAATAAATATGAATTTTAGTACCTATGATCATGATAATAATGTAGGGTTGGTGGTTCTAGTCACATGGGGATTTGGGTTGTATTTTCTCTAGTCCTAGATATGTATGGGGGCCCTATGCTCTCAACTTTCTTGAAAGGGTATCCCCTAAAATAAGGAACCATAAGAAGGATTGGAGGATAGGTTTTGGGAATGTTGGGGTTTCATGAAATTTAAATACTTTGCAAAGGAAGGGGTCTTGTGGAGGGAAGGGGTCTCACAAAAGAATATGTTTTGAAAAACAGGGTGACTCTGCCTTGAAGTGAAGTCTTGGTTCCCATGGAGTTAGTTTCGTGAAGGATAATTATCTCACAAAACCCAAAATCCAAGAAGGGATTTCTTCTTACACTAAGTACATGGGCCTCCATGAAAGGAATATCCACCATTATTTGAGGTTATAAAAAACCCAATGGATGTTTTTAATGGAATATGGATACCTATAGAGGTCCATGTCCTATTTCACTCATGAAGATTCTATGTTTCATGAATTTAGAGCTTTTCTCAGAAGCTGAAAGGTCACATCCCCCTAAAAGTAAAACATGGGGATGTATTTATAGGCTTGATTTAGGAAAGGGAATATGTTTCATGAAATATGAAGGATTTCAAAAAAATATTATGAGCTTCACCAATGGATGGAGTTTTGAAAAGTAGGGTTAAGCTACGTGAGGGTTACCGACTTATTTCTATGTAGCTGAGGTATTCCAGGAAATAAATCACCATGAAGAATATATACATTTCATGAAGATTACTATCAAATTTCAACATCGGAAGGGACCTCTATGAACCAAATATCTTATTGAATCTTTTTAACTTTGATAACAAGAAACTAAAGTAGATGTTTGGGCCATTTTGGCTCAAATATTCTTTGAACCAGCCACAACTTCCTCAACCTCTCCCATGAAATACATATTTCAGTGTTAATATCATCCTAGAGAGAGGTGGAGTTGGAATAGGAGATGTAGTAGTTCCCAAGGGAGAATAAATTTGTGGTGGATGATGTTACGCTCTCCTACCACCACCACCACTAGGTGGACCACACGAGGTTCATGGAGTTGTCCGTCAAAATCGTGGATAGTTTCAGGCCATAAAGGGATATTACCAGAAATTACATGATATTTTCCTTGGTAAGATCTATTTTTATTATATTATGATCTCAATAATAGTATACACAAGTGCAAGAAATTTATTCCACTCTTTATTCTCATTGTGAGATCTGGAGCTTCCAATTGAGACTTTAGCTGAGCATTTACAAATAGAGGTTTCTACAGGGGGATATTCTTCGATATCCCTTATATAATAGCTATGAGAGATATAATTTAGTGGTGATAGTTTCACATGATACATCTTGGTCATTACTTTGAGACCTTGTGATATCATCTTGGGTAAGGACTAGTTTTCCACAGTTCATACCCATATTGACTGTCATCATAGGAGAGTTAAATGACTTAAAACATGTGGGATGAGATAGTAATTTATAGGTGAGAGAGATATTATGGCTGAGTGAGTGGTCCATGTGAGCATGAGACAACATCCCATCAACCATCATTTGAGAATTTATCACTTGGTGTAGTGGGTTTTTCTGTCATCTGTATTCCCTCAATAGTGGAGGACTATATGGACATATTCCAAAAATATGTTTTGGGACTACCTCCATAGTTGGAGATATTATTATACCTCATATTTCACCTTAGGACATCAAAAAATATTTTAAGAGTCATTTTAGATGGCTATAGTCGAGCTCTGGGAGTTGATGGTACAATTTGAGGACCTTCGAGAGAAGGGTTTCATCTGATCTAGTGTGTCCCCCTGGGTAGCTCCTATTTTATTTTAAAAAAAGGAATATGAGATCTTAAGTATTTGTGTCGATTATCCTTCCATAACTAGGTTATGATAAAGAACAGGTACCCCCTATTGAGGATTTATGACCTCTGTGCTCAATTAAAAGGTGATAGTTGGTTCTTAAAGATAAATCTTAGGCCTAACAACCACTAGTTGGGGGCCGTGCAGATGATAATAAAAATATATCATTCCAATGTTTATGTTGACACTTTTATTTCCAGATGATTCCTTCCAGTTTGTTTAATTCCCCCATGTGTTTATGGATTTGATAAACTAGACATTTCATCTATACTTTGACGTATTTGTGGGTTTCATCATTGATGACATATTCATTTACTCTACATTAGAGGAAGAGTATACAAATAATATGAGGATGGTCCTAGAATTAATTAGGTAGAACTATCTTTATGTTAATATCTCAATGTTCTAGTTTTTGATATGTGAGGTTCACTTTATAGGGAATGTCATTTATAAGCAGTTTTTATCTATTTATTTGATAGAAAATGATGATATGATTTCTTAGGAACCACCCTAGAGAATGGTAGTGTTGTGGAGTCTTCTAATAATTTAAGGCTACTACAAGATATTAGTGCTATAATTTTACAGAGTACCATCCACTTTTACCATGATAATTTGGAAAGGGAGTCCATTTACTTAGACCGATAAGTGTCAGAGAGACTTCAAAAAGTTTAGGCTAAGGTTAACTAGTGATCCTATGTTGAGACTACTAGAGGAGTGCATAGAGTATGTAGTTTTCTTCCATGACTCTATTTATGGGATTAGATTCATATTTATTTATAATTAGGAAGTGATTACATATGGGTCAAGGTATTTGAGACTCCAGAAATAGAACTATACTTTTCATGACCGATAGTGGGAAGTAGTAGTATTTTCTCTAAATATATTAAGGTAGTAGCATATAGGAGATAGCTTTTCTATTTAATCAGATGACCAGAGTCTCAGGTATATCTTTATAAAGAGATATCTTAACCTGAGAAAGATGCTCTGGTTAGAGTTCCTGTAGGGATATGACATAGATATAGTATATACTTATAAGAATTGAAATGTGGTGGTTGATTCCCTTAACAGAAAGTCCCATTAACACCTATTATAGAAGGAATGTGAGAATTTTGATTCTTTTTAACTAACCATAGTGGAGGAGATGGGTTCATCTTATCTTCAATCGATGGTGTTAATTCCTAAACTTATCCAATGTGTGAGAGAGGCCCAGTTGGGATACATTGACTGCGAGGTTCTTCATGACCAAATATCCGTAGGGGATACACTGGAAGGATTCTCTAAAATATGGGAGAACCTCAATCTTTTCTATGGATATATGGTGGTTATATTTATGATGAAAGAGTAGGGGATGAGGTATTTTCATAATTCTCCTTTGGAAATACATATTGGAGAAGAGATGATGTAAAAGGACCTTTCTTAGCTATTTTTGTGGGCTGTATTGATGTGGATTGAAGCCAAGTTTATCTATTTATGTCCCAGATGTGTTTTGGAGAAGGATGGGCACTGGGTTCTGGTAGGTTTGATACACCCTGTTAATATCCTAGAGTGGAAATGTGATAACATATCCATGGAATTTGTGATAGGACTTTAGCTGATAGTGCAATCCATGATTCCATCTAGGTGATAGTTGACCAATATACCAATTCAGTGTACTTAATTTCTATTAGGGAGATGATTTGGTGGAGTTTTTGGGGAAGTTGTTTGTGCCAGAGATCATCTGACTCAATGGGGAACCCTTGACAATTTTATTAGACCATGATGTATGATTTATGTCTTGGTTGTGGAAAGGCCTTTAGTAGGTATTCAGGACCAAGTTGAGGATGTGTATATCATTCCCCACTATATATATGAGAAGAATGACTGTAATATCTTGTTATTGTAGGATATGTTGTAGGCTTGCATATTAGAATTTAATTGGTGATGAGACGACCAATTTACACTAATGGAGTTTTCTTATAATAGCATATATCACTTTACTATCAACATTTCACCTTTCTAGGCCCTATAAAGGAGACCATGAAGGTCACCCATATATTTTACTAAGATTGGGGATCCTTGGACTAGAGTAGGTACGTGAAATCTTATAAATGTCACATATGATAAGATACATGCAAGATATTTTTAATGTCATTGGCGGGATGAGATAAACATTGAGGATGGAGCCAAATTCATGGAATAAATAGTGGTAATTGAGTATTGGTAGGAGATGACCCTATAAGTATGGACCATCCCCTTGGTTCGTGTGTCGTGGTAGAATGAGATCATGTAGGAAATCTCTCGAGAGAAATAGTACTAGATGCAAGATCAGTATCCTTATCATTATTTTTACTTTTTGATTTTTTGGGTGAAGAAACCTTGAAGTATTTTGGAATTTAGTGACTATTCTTTCCATGTAAGACATCAAAATATATTAATGTCTAATTTTTGAGTCCAAGAAGTGAGATGGTGTGAGATTATGGGGCCCTATGAGCTTGGAATTGATATTAATAAAAATATTAAATATATTAATATCACATGTGAATGATTTCTAGAAATAGTGGAATAAATCACAAAATAGAGTCTCAGATTTGAAATGCGAAACCATTTTCAAATCCATAATGTTGGGTTAACCCAAAGTGTGACCTAAGGTTTGTCAGCACTAGACATTCAGATGAGGTAGCCGTTAGTGGGAACATTAAGTGTATTAATTAATTAATTTCATTAATTTATTTTGGTAGAAAAAACAAAATTTCCTCTCTAAATATCTTGTTATATAAATTATCTTGGGTTATTTATACAATCATGGGATATTGGAGAGTATCCTCTGATGTTCTTCATTGGAGGATCGAGATCAGAGAATCATGGTTGATCGAATTGAGGCTGATCGAGAGAAAATGGATTTAATAGAACTTATCCATCACTTATGAATGTTTTATTCACTAATTATCAGTCCCAAATCAAGGTAGGAAACATGAATTTTAGATTTCATCCCTTTTGATTAAAATATCGAGCATTGATTTATTATTTACTTTTGATTCTCTGATATCACGTTCTTTGAACAAGCCTTGTACATGGGTTCAATTATTTAATTCATTTTATTATTTATTTATGATATGATACCAACCTAGGTTACTTGATCAATGATAATTAGAGAATAATACTTTTCCTATGATGTTTTCACCATTCTTCTTGTGTCTTTACCCTACTCGTTTTTTATTATTTTTTACATTTTCCCATGAGGTCTTTGTTCGACCTTACCAGGATAGGTTTAAGAATGATTGAACTTCTGAATTAATGGATGTTTGTAGAAAAATTAATGGATTGGTGTTTAGTGGGTGTATCCATATGGTTTTCATGTGATACATCATAGTTTTGGTATCCATGAATGTCAACGGGTGACAGGATGCACATGGAATGCACATGAGACTTAAAGAATATTGCAAGATCCATTTTCTTGAAAATGGGGGCTGAGAAATGATAGGTGGAGGATTTAACCTTTAGTTTTAGGTGTTTAATAAGAGATATGTGTGGTGGAGAGGCTAGGTCAAGAAAATGTGGGAATAAAAGGTGGATTATATGAAAATTTTGACTATATTATATTTTTCCTGGTAGAATACATAGTGTTTAGACCCCTAACTATGGTGATAGTGTTTTTGGAGAAGTTAAAAATCATACGTTGTGTGGATAGACCCACACGTCGTCTGATGATACCCAGGAATCCAAGACATATTCTAGCTAGCACACTTCCAGAACCACATGAGGTCAAACACACCATGTAGTACCATAGTATGTGGGAGTATCTGGGCATGACCTGATACATGGATAAGTACGTAAGCACATCCTAGAGGACACAAACATACCTCGAGTGCATGAGGAACCATATGTATGAGCCATACACACCATGTTCATTGGAATTCATTCACAGTCATGTCTATTTTAGAACATGTCTAGATGATGAGATGGGTTCAAACACCATGTGGAACCCTATACACATCATATATTACCTCATTTGAATTATTGTTCTTGTATCTCTTTCATTTGGACTCAAATTGTTGACCCTAAGTATCCTACCATGAGTAGTTTTTCTCATAGAATGAAATAGTTTCCTTCATTGTGGAATGAAAGATATGATGACAGATGTTCTGAGTGTGAAACATCTTTAGGAAATGGTCAACAATGATAGTGATCATGGTAGGATCGTTAGAGAGATGTCGGGTTTAGTGCAACCCTATCTCACCTAGGATAAGGTTACCCATAATATAGGAGAGATATTAGGGTCATAACCATCCTGATAGACTAGGGAATGGGTTTCCCATATTATTTATATAGATAGAGATGATACTCCCCTACACTGTGTTTGGATCCTTTATCTATGGAGTGATACTGCCCCGTCTTCGAGCTATTGAAGGTTTTGGGTCCTCCATGAGAGTCATGGATTCACAATTGTAGAGAACAATAGAAAGTATTAAGCCCCTACACACATATTCTAGTGTGGTTCATTTGATGATGGTAATCAATGATGAAATTTTAGAGTTTAAGTATTACTCAACTACTTTGGTTTCCCTATGAGAAGGAGATCTACTCTCTCTCTTATCTGTGTTTCTTTATGAGAATATATATATCTGTATCTATTGGGTTTCATTTCCCTCTTTATTTTGGTTGAGCTGAATATCGTTGTATCTTTCTACCACCCCTTTCAGTTTTTTGAGCATCCAAATGGGTATGTGTATAATCACCCTAGTGTGAAATTTTACCATACATTTCATGTCTCATGTAGATGAAAGATAGATCAATGGTGACTTTGGAAGAGCATCATGATACCTAGGTGCTTTGACCATCTACGGTGGTCGATCTTGGAGATCTAGAACCGAGCTCTCTTAGCTGTCTTTATTTACTATTGTTGTCATGTTGTGGATTTATTTCTATTTGGGAATTTATTTTTTCCTTTTATACATTGGTTTTACTTTATTATACGCTCATATATTCCCAAGAGTTTATTTCATGCATGGTTTCACTCTAGATGTTACTTTTTTATTACTCCTCTTCACCGTTACATGGATATGGATGAGTGATTTCATATTGGTACATTTGGATAAGGAAATGAATTCCATTTATGAATTCTCATAGCTATTTTCCATCCCATGTCCTTTTGGAGGCAGTCTTGGGGTTGCGACTGCTCGGACTTCCACCTACTAGGCGGGCCTCAATGGGTTAGGTCCTTATAGGCTCATTCAATAAACTAACATGTAATAGATTCTTTAATTTATGATGGTCAAATGTCATAGAAATACTATATTCATATCTCTCCTAATTTCTATAGATTTTCCATCACTCGTTACAGAATTCTTTACCTTTTATGTTTTATTAATATTTTATTGTGGGTAAAATAAAAACAACGACATCATATAAAATAATTTATAGATATAGATAAGATACATGTTCACAACTTCCCTTTTTTCTCATATTCCTATTAATTTTATCTCCTTTAGGTTGATTCATAGTAATTAACTTTTATAAATCAAAATCATTGTTTCCCCACAATTTATACAAAAGAAAAGAATCATGTCTCGAATCCTCTGTCTTGAATGATTCTTCAATGCATTGTATTTAAAACAGAGGAGAGATGAGGACATCCATGAGTCTAGAAACATAGAAGGAACCGTGGGTTGAATTGAAAAAGTATTTAAAGACTCAAATGAAAATATTTGTTCATCTAGAATCAATAGAAAATGAGTTTTTTCGAGCGATGAAAAGATAATGGTTTTCTAAAATGTAGATATCATTTTATAGATGTATTCTAGAATACTATACCAACACTCTCTATTTTAATTCACTTTAAATCTATTTTTATTTAATTTATCTCTCACAACACTTTCAAAACTCCTATAATTAAACAAGTCAATTATTTGATACATATTCATCACAACAGACTTTAAACCTTTGATTTTCAATATTCACTTCCATTTATATCATTTATAATGTTTTTTAGTTTTATTTATAAGGAAAACTATTTTTTTGGTTACCCATAAACAGTTTTACATTTTTGTAAGACTTTTAAATGAGCTACCCTGATGTGAGGTTACAAAACCATGTAGTTCCCTTATGTAATATTTTGATTTACCCTTACACGGAATAACTACCCACACATGAGCCTAATTTCCTTTATGTAGATACAATGATCTTTAAGTGGGATTTGAAAAACTTAATGTGAGATCCGACCGACTTTTATGCAACAAATGAAATTGTGGGATTACACTTATGTGATCCAGGATACTAATCATATGAGAGATAAATAAAACTATTCTTATCATCACACATACTAAATTGAAAACCATGCTTAAAATGATTTGAGTCAAAAGACCTTACCCTCATGCAATAAAAATAAAACCTTTATGAACAATTATAAACTATCCTTAACCACTAATACACCATACACTAGGGAATGGTGCTTGTAATTTTGAATTTACATTTGGTAAAATGTCTTTCCTCTATAGTGTAGAGAAATGTCCCTATCTATTTCAACATTATATGTTGAAGAACTTGGTAGAGATGCCCAGGTCCTAATTTCCTACCATTCTCATACACTAAACCTCAAAATTCCCTCTTCTACAATATGGTGACCATCTTTATGACCATAACCTTTTTATTTCTTCAAGAAAACCATACAATCTCTCATGATTCCCCAAAACAATAGAATTTTGATGAAACATGTTGATGGGTCTAGTATATTACATCAGATACCACTCAAAATATTCTATTCATTGAGAATTTAAATAAAATTTTGAAAATGAATGTAAAAGAGGAAGTTCTAAAAAAACCCTTATGAGACACCACTCAAAAATATCACTCAAACCCAAACACGACCAAAACCTAAGAATATATGAAAACCAATATCATGTAACAACAACCATATAAGATATCATTTCTATAGAAGAATCATCTAAAAAATAAATTAAGACACTAACAAGACAAAAAAAATGTTAAGTGATTCATGTATTTCATATAGAGACTAAAATATTTCTCCATAAAGATACAAAAACTGTAGTAAAATACACACATTCAGTCATAAAAACACAACCAACAATACATATCAATAATTTATAATTTATAATTGATTTTATAAGAATTAATTGTGTCCAAAAAAAATATTATCACCCAATTTCTGATTTATAAACAACCATTTTCATTACTATATTTAAGATATTAGCCATTTATGTAAGTTGGATTCATCAATCCAATCATAGTTTAAATTTAAACACTACAATAGAGAAATTTTTTTATAATAATATTTCCACACTAATCTTAAATAGATGATATAGAACATCTATTCATGAGTTTTTTTAGTAAAACAAATTATGTTATACAACCTTTAATATAGAAATTACAGGGTTTTAAAATAGAGTTTCAATAAAAAATGAACAAAACTCCAGGACATTAAATATCTCCCCACCAAAGATTATGTAAATATCTTACCACCAATGATTATGTAAATATCATACCACCCATGAAACATTATTTAATTTCACATTTATGAGATTATTCTTTTACTTCCATATTTCTGTATAAAATGATTAACATAAAACATGATGTCAAAAATTCATGTTAGAGTCATAAAAAAGTGAAATAAATATTCTTCATCATTATAAAAAATTATCCATTCTTGAAAATAAGAAGGAGGTCCATTTATATAAAATTTACCAAATTTTAAATGACTTAACACTAATCATGATTATCATCTTTCAAGTTTTATAGAAATAATTGACCAAAACTAAGACAAAAAATAAATAATTGACTCATTCACATGATATACCATGAATAGTATGAAACACAAGGCATAAAGACTTGGGGAATTGTAAATATACATCTAAAAATGGTTATAAAACAACTCATTTAGTCTAGAAGTATTGAATATTTATTAAGGGAAATTTTTATATGAAGGATTTCGAAATCTCACACTATGGATACATTATGCATATATTATAATCATAGAAGTATATCATCAGGTTATAATTTTTTTAAATAATAAGTGAATTCTATTTCATGGAAGACACATTTTGAAAATCATGGTTTTAACAACTGATACACAACATTATAACCACATCTCATGGTATGTGCTCCTCACATGTTTCATGTATAGTGATTGTGTATGTATCACATGTTTACAATGATAAAATTGTAATATTTTCAACACATTACCCTTTTTATTGATTTATTATTTTTCTCTTTAATTTATCACTTAACTTATACATGTTCCCCTTCCTTTCATTACAATTAATCAAAACATATCATAATAAATCATGTAGAAATTGTTATTCATAATATCTAGAATTCATTATGCTCTAAATGGTGTAAAAAATATGTCTCATAAGTTAGAATTATTTTATAACACTTTTCTTATATTATTAGTTAATAATATTCAGTACACCACTTCTCAATTTAAATATTCGATCCTTAATTTCTATTTAAAAATTAAAAGTTACCCATTAATGTGATATGTAACTAATAAAAATCATTCAAAAATTTTTTTCATGGAAATTATGATCTCTTGACCATGATTATTCATTAATTAAAACACATAAATATATTACATATATCAGTTTTAAACAATATTTCAATTTATAACAAGATATTGTATTTTTAAAATCAATAATCTTTAAATTTTAAAACTAACATGGAATTTTTTTAATTTAAACATGGAATAAAATAATTTTATAACTTGAAATGAATAATTTATTTAACTATGATGAATCAATTTATAATGAATTCATTCTAATTATAATTAACACATAATAGTAAAACATTGTAGAATAAAATATCTTAACATATTCAAAAATTAAATGATTAATAAAGTTATTACAATTATTTATAACCCTTAAAGGGAACCAAACTGAGCTATAGATTTGTAATCACTTAAAGCATACATGAAAAGGCCTTAAAAAATAATCTATTCTAAACAATGAAAAAATCCTTGAAAACCATTTATTAAACACTATAAGTGACCAAAATCATTTAAACAATTAACTTTTATATCTTCCTTCAAAATAATTTTAACAGAACACTTAATGTAATTATATCCAATAAAAGTAAAACTAGACACTTATTGATAAACAAAGCATATCCCAGTTTAAATAATTTAATTTAGTAATTTCTGAATATTTTAACCAAAATAAATTATTATGAAAATATGGGTATTAACAGTTCAACCATCTCTACATCATAACACAAATAATGCTTTTATAAAACCTTCTTGTTTAACTAATACATACATATCATTTTTTGGTTAATATCAACATTCATAACATTAAAATTAGATAATTATATTTAACACCTAACATGATATATAAAAAATATTTTAAAAAAGCTTTATCAATTTTATAGATCCACTAGGTTTGTTAACAAATCTTCGACTATGAAGAAAAAACCCAAATAAACACTAAAAAAGATTGAATCTTTTTAATTTCCATTTAGTTCAATTGAATATGATTACTTATTAGAATCTTAAGTAAAAACTATATTATATTCCACTAATCATAAAAGAGTATAAAACAACATAAAAATATTTTTCTAAAGTATAAAAAATAAGTAAGCCCATTCACTACACTATTATATTATCCAAAATTTGGCGACCATAACACACATTCATAGTTTTAAATCCTATAATGAAAAAAACACTTTTTGATGTGGAATGTTTCTCCCTTTTCATATTCTTGAATACATATCATAATTTTCCATCATTGGATAAATCGATAATCTTAGTGGATTGTAATTCATTCATATTCACTTAATTTAGCTCACTTAATTCTCCAAATCATCTCATTTAAACATAGGTACAAGAAAGAATACTATCTTAAAACCATCTAATCTAATACCGATATTTCATCACCCCTACCCCCCTCCAATAATATTCTTCCTTGGATAGTAACAAATAGAAGTAGTTAACCCCAAACCCTTCCCCCAATTGGATCTGGGTTTGATATTTCCACTAAGGGTATAATGTACAAAATGGGAGGCATTACCATCAATATATGAATTTAAAGACAACGGATTAAAAATAAATCATTAATCAACACCACATTATGTAAAATAAATAAATATATCATTAAAAAAACCATTATACTTTTCATTTCATATCTAACAAATCTCTAAAATAAAATGTTAAAAAAATTTCAAGTAGAAGATTAAATAATGTCACCAACTCTAAGATTGTACAATCCATCTTGATCACCAAAACTCTCATGATCACTAATTTTTTTAATGTGGAAATCATAATAGAAATACTCACTAGGAACCTCCTCAATACCTATCAAGAAAATGTGATAAAATAATTCTAATTATCCAATGAGTAAAGAGTATAACCAACATGCACCTATTAGGTTGAATACCCATTCCGGACTCTCCAAGGCTCACTCATCAAGTAATATGCACAATGTGAAAACATAATATCTAAATAATAAAATCATTGGGACCCAACAACCACTTACCCACTATTTTTTTCTCTCATATCCCAACATCAAATGTCCAATTCCTCTATCTATTCTATATTTGATGTGGTGCGAACCACTTCTCTACAAACACGAAATTATACTAATGTACAACATATTCTATTGGTATGAATCAATATCCACATATATCTAACCATAATAATAATTTATTATATAAATTGTGTTCGTCAATCTCTCCCCATTCACCTATAGAGAATTAACCCACAATACATAATTTCCATCCTCCTATTATCACCATATCATATGGTACACCACATTATACTCCCACTACTTTTATGATTGTACCACTAAATTCTACTCTAATAGCTTCAAAGATATGACAAAACATGCCACTCACATGATATTCATGATCTGCTACTAAAGGTAAATCTAGGTAGAAGGGGAATTATGCCATCTTCCCTCACCGACCTTGATTTTGTGGAAAACACAAGGAACCAAGACATTTGGTGTCATTATTAAATTATGGACTCATATTGGTATATTTATAAATAATAAAAAAATATGAGAATAAATAGTCACACAAAATATGAAATATTTTGAATTCCATTAATATGCCTAAATAAACACAAAAGTTTACACAACAAGGTCCTTACTACCTGTTAACAACCATAACTACCTCTATAACACAACCAGCCCACTATCCCCATAAAAATACACAACAAACATCACCATTTCCATTTTAATCATTAATTTATAAATTTCTAAATTTCCATTTAACAACCAATATTTGGTTATTGTACGATTTATTTTCCATTGTTAACGACAAAACACTCTTTTAATTAGTTACAATTTATTCCTTATATTATTAATTGACCGCCGCAAATCATTTTTTTGATTTTATGAAGGCCGGTTTGAGGGTACCCGGTTCCCATGGTACATTTCACAACATCCAAAATTCAGAGAGAAAACCACATTCAGCGGAGCAAATCCAAATTCAAACTAAAATCGAACCACGCGTCTCCCCAATCCGCACGCCACCTCGAGATGCGTTCCACGTGGCCACCTCGAGCCGCACACCACCTCGAGAAACGAGTTGACAGAAATCAAACCACCTCCATCCATATCGCCGGAGAGAGATTCCGGCCATCTTCATCCATCGACGTCGTCGAAAACCAACGGATCACACCATTCAGACATATCCACAACACCAGAACGCCGATGAGCTTCACCGACGCTCGTCATCACGCAATCATCCGCGCCGGCGACGAGAAAAAGAGCGCATCACCGCTGGTGGAACCCTTCACCGATTTCAACGAGGGAGAAACCTCGTCACTAGTAACAGCGAGGTAGAACCCCACGACACAACGCCAAAACATCACAGCCAAAACGAAACCGCCAGAAACACCCACAAAACGCAACACAAAACACAAAAACCAAGAAAACACCCAAGGAACGAATGAACCCGCCGCGAACAGACAAACCTACCGCGTCATACAAAGGTATGCCCTAGCAAACTCACCTGGGAGGAGGCAGGAGGCCGCCGCCGCATGAGCGCAGCCCTCAAACGCGAATAAAACACCACCGGACAGCAGACAGCTGCCGAGATCTGATCCACGGGCGCTCCGGAGAGTATGCCGTCACCAAGACCGGTCTTACACCCATGGACCAGAACCAGCCACCACCGACGCCCGAGAGCATCTCACCGCCAGAGAGAGGGCCACGAAGCGTCACTGCAGCAGCGGAGATCCACCGCCAACCCACCGAGCGCAAGAAAACCCTAGATCCATAGCGGAGGAGCCGGTCGCGGTGAGAGCGAGAAAACCCTAGACCGAGAGCCCCTTACGGGCGCATAAACGTTGACCAGCTAATATGACCATGCGTGTTCCCCAACTGGCTTATATTATTAATTCATTTCAAGTATTTATATTTAAAATACATCCTTTATCTATTTAATTCCATCCCATGGAACTTCACCAAATTCAATTAATATCTCATCAATATTTATTCCATCCCGATTCCAATATCCACCTTTTTTAATTACCTCATTTTACCATGACACCAAGAATCACTACCACCACAATATTGAACCACAACCACACCAAAACCATCCACAATAATTTCTTAGGTCTATAAAATAAATGGGACAAAATCAATATCATTTAAGTCAAAATTATTAAATGACCCTTTTAATTACTATCTTTAGCTATAAACTAATCATTCAAAGTGGTTAAAATAATAAAAAATTTCAATATGAAATGATCGTATTCCAAATAATATAATATTAGGGGTTAGTATCAAACATATTTAACATTTAGATTATTCCAAAAATAATTTACGTAACACATTTAATTATTAATTCATTATTTTATGGGATTTTATCATCTAAACTCAACTATTGACAATACTTTAAGTGGAAATAAAATTACAATAATAAATATTGTCTCATATCAATAATCAATATTATAGTAGATTATTATATTTAAAAATTTCAAATATCATAGAAATAAAAAATTCATAGGCCACCTCAGTTTTTATATCACTCTTTACTATCATATTTCTCATTTATTTCATATTGTTATATTATTCCAAGTAAAATAATAATAGCAGAAACACATGAAATAATACTGAGTTGTATAAAAGATACGTATGAACCAGTTACATTTCTTTGTTGTCATATTCTGGTTTATTTTATCTTCTTTAGGTTTATTCATGGTAGTTACCCAGTAGAAAATAAAATCATTATAGTCTCAAAATTTACACAAAAAAAGGAGAACATATTTAATCCCCTATAAGGAAGGAATTATCACATAAAATGTATCTGAAATTGTGGAGAGAGGAGGATATGTGTATGTCTAGAAACAAAGAAGGAACCTTGTATTGAACCACACAAAGGGTTTCATGAATCTAACGAAAGGATTTAGCCACCTATACTCTAAGGAATAACAAGAAGACTTGATCGGAGGAAAGATAATAGTTTTCTAAAATTTAGATATCATTATATAGTTTTCTTCAAGAAAATATGGATATTTATTTTTATTTTAATCTGAATTAAAACATTTTTAATTTAATTTAGCTCAAATATAACCTTAAAATGTCCTATAATAAAGAAAGTCAATGATTTGATCCATCTTCCTCACAATTTAAATTAAACCCATTTTTTTATTTATTATGTCCATTTATTTATACTAAATAGAATTGCATATCAATTTGTAAGGAAAAACAAATTTTCTTATTAAACATACTTAGTTGTACCCTAATATAAATCCTTTGCATGAAAAAACCTTATGCAAGATTTAGAAACTGCGTAGTACCATTACAGAATATTTGAGACTACCCTTATGTGAAATAAATATATAAATGTGAGACTGATTACATTTACATAGACAGTAGGATTCTTATACAATATTTGAATACAAAAATTCTCAATTAGTATAACCTTTATTAGAAAATAAATTTTTTGGATTTCCCTTAAGTGAAGAAAGATACTACACACACATGGGAAAAATAAAACTCAACATACCATTGTGAAAGGAGAGCTACCTTGGCATGAGGTGGAAAATAATTACCCTTACTAAGGAGAGAGAAAAAAAAATACTTACCTTGATGTGAGACTAAATTCCTTACCCTCACATAAGATAAATACTACATTTACAAAAAATTAGAAATTACCCATGACCACAACTATTCCATACACTACGACACGATGTACAATGTTTTGAATACCCAATAACCACCATGCCTTATTTTATGGAATATCATAAGGTATGTTTTCATTTTGACTTCCCACACTAGATACCATAGTGTTGAGACCCACTGCTCTTTGTTTACTTCCATGATCATGTGATCAACCACACCACACTCTCTATTACGGTGCGGTAGTCCGCCAGAAGTATAAAACTCCAATCTAGCCTCAATAACACCCCCAAACACCCTCTTAATTTTCCAAAATAGTCAAAAATCAAAAGGAAAGGTATGTAAAGGTTTAGTACATTACATTACACATGAAATAATTTTCTCTTAGTTATATACATTTTTTCTTGTTGAAGGTTCCTCCCCATGTTTTCATCGTTTTATAAAGTTAATTATATCCCCATTATTTTATAAATTGTTTTAATTTAAGTTAAATTTTACCTAAAGTAATAGATATTTATTTATAATTCTCAATGCAATTTCATAATTATCTAATAGAATTATTTTTGATCTATGTAAATATCCATTAATGTTTCTTATTATTTAGCAGAGATATGATCTAATTATTCTATATGTATTCTTCATCTAGATGGATTTTGATAACGTATTATGGAAGATTTTTTGTAACTCATTTCATTCCCACTAATTAATAATGATATTTTATAATTATAAATGATTTGATGTTTATGTGGTATGAATTTATATAGTTTAACACTATGCAATGGGTGGGCCTGTCATGTATGTCCAATGAATCAGGTGATGTTTATAACTTCTGAGTTGATTGGGAATGGGGAATGAACAAAAATACCTAAGGGAATTTATCCACTAAGTGATGTATGGTTCTATTATATCCCGCTATGTATTGGGTAAATAATTATATGTCATGAGATAATATGTGAGGGATTAGGTAGTGTAAAAAAATCCATTCAGGGAATCAGTCAACATTTTAATGTTTTTCATGGTGGTGACCCTTAACCTAAGGGATGATTTTAATTGCTTAGGTATATGAAAAAGTATTTCTATGTTATGATTTCCTATATCATGATTATTTACTTACTATTCCAATTTCATAAATATAATTTATTTAGTTATTCCAATATATTTATTCCCCATCTAGTGATTTTTGACTAATGTTTTATTGGGTATGATTATCTTATGTAATGACCATTTACCTTGATTTCATTCTCATAACCACATTTAAATATTGTGCTCTCTTATTATCCTTGATTGATATAAGTCCCCATCCTTAAAACATTACATAATATTTAGTTAAATCATGAATTTTACATTATTTCACATTGAAGATATTTTTAGGAATAGAGTTTTAGATAATTAGGACATAATTCGTACATAACAACTCAAATATTACAATGTAGATAAATATACTCCAAATCCATTTTTCTCACAAAATAAAAACTTTTAAAATGAAACATTGTTTATTTTTACATTTATTTATCATAATTTTCCCTTGTTCCCATCATTTTCTATATTACCCCTCAAATACTGTAAAAAAACAATTTAAAACTTGGGATGAGAATAAAAATCTTAGTAAGGGATAAAAAATAATGAAAACTATTAGTCTTGTGAAAACATGAAAACCCATGAATACTTTATCATAAAGTAAAACTTTCTAACCCTTAAGAGGTTGTAAATAATTTTCTTTGAAAGTAAGATCATTTCATAGCATTTTTCTAATAAAAATATTACCATAAAACCCATAGAAAGCATAGATAACCCATAAAGGTTAATCGGTACATAATTATACCTTAATGGAATAACCATGCGGTCAGCTTCCATACATGTCACTCTTACAAAATGGAATAATCATACAGTTGAATTACATACCCAATACATGAAGGTTATAACCTAACCACATGTACTAGGTTTTTCACGGAACAACATTTCCTTGGTTTTTCATGTAACCTCCCATTAAATTTCCAAGTACCATTACATAATCATAACACATGAAGATTTAAATTTTCAGCATTTCACTCTTAAAATTTCAATTGAAATCATAAGAAAACATGTCAAGATATTGAAATAATAAATCCATTTAAAAAACCATTTTCAATACTAAAGTTTCCATAAAACTAAAGAAATGGGTTACTTTTCATTTTTAAAAACATGAATTCATGTAGACGAAGAAAAATAGCAAATAATTTTCACTACAGCATGGAAGTCGTTGTTTCCATATATGTTAAAAAAGAACATTACTTCTGTATTTTGTAAAGAAAGTAAAATGATCCATTTAGAAAATATAAAAATATTCCTTTTTTAAAACCTTTTAATGAAATTAAAATTAAAAGTGTCTGTTTATATACCTCATAATATAAGTTGTTGTATAACATCAAAATATGCCTTAATGAAAGGAGATTGATATGAAGTCCATTACCTCGATTCTGACTCATCACATATTTTATTTCTCTTACTGAATAATAAAACAAGGATAATTATTTAATTTCTTGATAAAATTTTCATGTTTATTATTCAGTTTTATATCACATATTATTATGTTATAATAATTAGTTTATTATTTAAGTTCACATTGTACATTTGGATGATATTTAGTACGTGAGTCCAAAATGACTTTGGTATGTTGTTTAAAGTCAAAATTGGTTATTAGTACATTATATAAATAATAATATTCATGACATAATAATAAATTTTATAAATTATTTATACTTTTAAATCAATCCATTACATATAGATATGAAAAATTAATAATGTTACAATCATGGAGATGATAAACTGTACATACGTATGAGTAATGCTTCCATTTTTCAAAGATCATTATAGAAAGAAGGTAAGTATTATTTTGAGTTCCCAAAATGATCATAATATCCTTAATATAATATAAATTATATTAATATACTTATATATATTATCTAGTTTATGTGGTGATTAAAAATGAATTACATTGCTTCACCGAGGTGATAGTCTACATGTATGCACGAACGACGTTATTATTTTTATGTGCATGGAAATTAAGGAGGTAATTAATATATTATTATATTATAATTGTAAACATTTCATGAATATCTTATATAAACATTAATTCCATAATTATAACTGGTCTTGAGTGATGATGATGGAAAACGAGTTATATCAGTTCATGGAGGTGATAGTTCACACATATGCACAAATGATTAATTCTTTTCCCATTTGATGGAGGTTGTAATTTATTTAGGTGATGATATTAACATAACATCATATCAATATATTTAGGATAATTTATTTTTTATTTCATAATGGTTTAAGAATATTTTAAATAAGTGGAAGAAGAAATAAATTAGAAACACCTAACACCTATAAAGAGGCTGTTATGACTAAAATAAGGCAGCAATAATGTGTGGAGGTATTATATGAAGGGGTTTAGGTAGATATTGGATGAACACAATTGATTTTTAATAGTTAACAAATGATAATAAGTAGTGCCCTTTTATAAGAGAGGAGTGGGGCACTATTTAATTTTTTAAAGTATTAAGTTAATATAAATTAATTTTCTATTCAACGTTGATCCAAATTGAGATATTTAAAAAATATGATATTGTTGGGTTGAAATAAATTCATTAAATTAAAATTATACTGGTTTGGATTATCTTTTTTAATCCTTATCTTTTTGTTTTATACCTTCTTTTACCCTTTTAACTCTTACCGTGTTATCATGTAATTTACAATTTGGGGTTAATATAATTAATATAACATTCAAAAGACCAATAAACGATCCATTAATGAAATTTTAGTAATGATATAAATTAGTTTACTGAACCGTATTTTTTTTTATAAATTTAATATCATTTAATATAATATTTTATATTTTAAAATACCATTAGTGTTAATTTGTAAACTATTCATTTCTTAACTTTTTAAAAACATCATAAACATATTATATATTTTAAATAAATATTTTAACATATCACTAAAATTTCAAAGGAATACATAAAATTAGTGCATGACATTACGTATATCAATTTTTTTTTTAATATATTTAATATCAATTATGTGATATTTCCTTTAATTAAACTATTATGGTATCATCATTGTGCAAGCCTTTAATTTAATTAGTTATTATCTAAAAAATAAAAATAAAATATCATTATGAAGATAAATCATTTAGATTTAAATTGACTATTTATAGTCAAATTTATCTTCTATTTAAACATATATTAAAAATATTTCACTTTTTTAAAATAAAAGTCTAACAAAATTGACTTTTCATTGAATAAAATATGATAAATTTATTAAAGTCATTAAAATATCCCTAATACCTCAAAAATATGTAAAAGGGTGATTTTTTTTCTAAAATAACTCATCCAATTAAATTTGGATAAGTTTTAGGGTAATTTTATAATATTTTATAATATTATTTTTACCCTTAGTTACATGATTTACACTTAACCGTGCTAATAAAAGTATCTACTAAAGTTGCCATTAATATTTTTTTTAAAAAAGGGACTTATTTATTAAATTTAGAACTTATAATTAAAAATATGGAATCCATTTTTAAAAATTAAAAACATATAAGTGACAAAAATTAATTTAAAATTAATCCTGTTGACGGATCGAGAAAATGAGTTTTTAAATTAAAAACGTTCAAAAGTTCAAAAAATTTTTTATATCTAATTTCAATGTAAAATTAATTACAATGTACTAAATTATATTAACTGATAAAAAATTTATTTAATTATACTATTAAACTAATTAAAAATATAATTTAACTATATAAATTAATTAGATGAAAAATCAGTTTTGAACTAATATTTTTTATTATTCACTATTCATAAAATATGAAATTTCTTAGAAAAACACAAAAAATTTACCCAAAGTGAATTTTTATATTTATATTTCTAAAATAAATTCAAAATTTTCATATAAAAATTATAAAAGTGTTCATAATTATATTTAAAATTGGATTTCCATTAAAAGGTTGTAAAACTACCTTTCAAAAATATTAGAGCCTTTACATGCTTACAATTAGATTTATTCTTATTTTAAACCTATAAAATTTATTGGATTAATGTAAAAACATTTTATAAACATGTGTAAATAGAATATATTTAGTTTTATTCATTCTCTCCAATATAATGGCTAAGTGATAACTACCACTTAAAATAATAGTGTTAACGATATATTATTTTCTGGTATGACTCAGTCTGGCGTGCAACGTAAGATTTCGGAGAAACTCATTGTTGTGTGTCGGGTTTGCTATCATACATAACATCCACTTTAATGTTAAATTACTATGTAATTTATAATTATTAAAAAATATGAAAAATTTATTATTCTATAATTACCTAGGATGTTATATCTTTCCCCCATTTTAGAAATTGTGTCCTCACAAATTTATTCACTATTCAAATAAGTGGGAGCATTTATCCATCCTATAATTTTTATATTCCTATGTTTCCTCATCAACCATATAGGATTTCCATAAAACCTTAACCACATGAATCAACTTATTCCACAACACATTCTCTCTGTCGCTAAGAAATTGAACCGGCTATTCCTCTTCGGAAATATTCTCTTCTTGCTAAACAACTTTAGGGCTCAAAACATGAGATGGATCCAAAATATAGTTTCGTAAAATTAAAACATGAAAAACATTGTGTACCTAGGATAAAATAGGAGTTAAATCCACTCAGTATCCAACTAATTCATCTTTTTCTAGGATTTCACAAGGGGAAATGGGCTACAGGCTCAGTGCCCACTTCTTACCAAAACACATCACACTTTTCCATGGAGAAACTTTGAGAAATATATGATAACCTACCTCAAAAGAAAGATCCTTACTCCAATTATCCATATAAAGTTTATCCCTACTATAAGCTATCCTCATGTGTCTCTGAATCAACTAAACTTTCTCTAATATCTCCTCTACCAACTATGGTCCCATCAGCTTCCTTTCCCCATCATCATTCCAAAAACTAGTGTCAGAGACCACTTTCCATATAATGACTCAAATGGAACTATCTGTATACTAGAATGAAATATGTTATCATAAGAAAACTTAACCAATGAAGGATTATAATTATAACTTCCCTAATAATCCTTTGAATAAACACATAGTATATCCTCCCAAGTCTGAATTGTTCATTCTGACTGTCCATCTGATTAAGGTTGAAAAGCTGTACTAAAATTTAATTCTGTACCCAATGATTTATCAAGGCATTTTCAAAAGTTATAAGTGACCCTAGGATAATGATCAAATACAATAGAGAAAGAAAATCCATGTAATCTGGCTATCTCTTTAAGGTAAAACCAAGAAAGTTGATATAGATACAGAGTGTCATGAATGGGAATAAAATGAGAAGATTTATTTAGTCGATCAAAAATAACCTAGATAACATTGTTACCTTGGGAAGTCTTCGATAATTCCACTATGAAATATGTGGGTATATTTTTCCATTTATACTTTATCACTAGAAAAGACTGAATAATCCCCTTCAGAAACTTTTATTCTAGTTTAACCTTACGAGAAGTAAAACACTTCATAGTAAAGTTATTAATATATATTTTCATTTCATCCCACCTATAATACTCTGAAAGGTCTTTATAAATCTCAATAATTCTCATATGAACTGAAAACAGAGAACTATTAGCATCACTTATGAAATATTTCTTCAACTGTGAATCACAATGCACACATAATCTCTTCCCAAACCAAAAAAACACAATCTTTATCATAGTTAAATTCAAGAAAATTACCCTTTTTTTACAAATTATACTTTTTTCTACAACTCATGGTCTTCCTTATAATAATTCTCAATTTTGTCTCATAGATATGATTTCACTAACACTTGAAACAAAACAGAGGAATTTATTAGACTCACAACTTCCAAGACAAAATTCATCAAATCGTTAACCAAAGTGTTATGTTCCAAATGTATCATGGTTAATTTAGCATTAATTTTTGAACTCAAATCATAAACAACTTTATTTTATTTTCTAGGATGGTAATAAATCATGTAATAATATTACTTGATTAGTTAAAGCCAGCTCCTCTATCTCATATTCAATTATTTCTGAGTGAATATATAATTCAAACTTTTGTGATCAGTATATATTTCATACTTTACACCATAAAAATGAGGCCTCTAATTTTTTTATGCATAGATATCAGTATCTAATTCCAAATCATGTATAGGGTAATTTAAATCATGGAGTTTGAACTGACGTGAAGCATAAGAAATTTCCTAATGATTATGCATTAATACACAACCGAGTCCTTTTAATGATGCATTACTTTTGATAAAAAATTCACCATTTCTGTAAGACACGGTCAAAACAAGATCATTTACCAATCTTATTTTCAATTCCTGGAATAAATCATCACATTATTTTTTCTATATGAACTTAACTCCCTTACGTGTTATCTTAGTTAGTGGGATAGATAACCAAGAAAAGTTTTCCACAAACTATTAGTAATAACCCAATAATCTATAAAAACTAAGAATCTCTATGACATTTTTATGTATTGGAAACTTTTCAAAAACTTTTCTTTTAGAAGGTTCAATAGTTATACTATCTTTAGAAACAATATGTCCAAGGAATGAATTTCTTTGAAAACAAAATTCACTCTTACTAAACTTTCCTTATAGTTTCTTTTCATTTAAGGTTTGAAAAACAATCCTTAAGTTACTTTTATATTCTTCATAGATTTTAGAATATACCATAATAACTTCTATAAAAACAACCACAAACAGATCCAAAAACTAATGAAAAGACTCCATTCATAAGATTTGTAAATATATAATGTGCATTGGATAACCCAAAGGGAATAACCACATACTCATAATTTACACATCTAATATGAAACACTATCACCTTTAGCTAATGGTACCCAGACCTCAAATAAATATTTGAAAAATACTGAGCTCCCTAGATCTGATCAAACCAATCATAGATATGAGGAAAATGATACCTATTCTTAATAAATATGTTATTGAAGGCTTTATAATCAATACAAAGTCTCATGGAAGCATCCTTATTTTTACCAAATAAATTAGGATCACCCCATGGTGAAGTGGTTGGTCAAATGAAAACTTATCAAGAAATTATTGCAACTGGTTTTTCAAGTCCACCAGTTCAACACAATCTATTAGATATGGGTTTTATAAATATTATTAGCATCAGGAACTAAATCAATATTAAATTCAAATTTCCGATCTGGAACAACACCAGATAATTCATCAATAAATAAATTTTTAAATTCATTCAGTACAGAAATGTAACTAATCAGAACTTTTTCTTTCATTTCAAAAATATGAGCTAGATAATTTTCACTATATATTTAATCAATATCTCAGATTCTTGGTATGTTATCAATTGTATGAAAATATTGAATAAAACTTTTTTGTATTTTCAATATATTTTAACTAGATAAACTAAAATCCAATCCATACGCAATATTATATCAAACTCTACTTTGAAAAGTTCAACAATATTTTCAAGAAATAAAATACCACCAATAAAAATATTAAGATCACTATAAATCATGGGTTTTTAATACTTCCACTTGGAGTTTTTACCAAAATTTATATATCACATTCAGGAGGCGATATTTCCAATTTACCAACAAAATCTCAGAAATGAAAGAATATGAAGATCTAGAGTCAAACAGAGTATTGGAATAGTTCGAAAAAACTTATAACATACCTGTGACCACTTATTTGGATGTCCCAACATCAACCATAGGAGTTGAAAAGTATTTTTTCACACCCTTTTTCATTTGAACTTTCTAGTTCTAAACTGGGTAATCTACTTTGGACACACATTAGCACAACCCCCCAAACTCATTACAAATAAAACATCTTAGCACTGGATTTTCATTGAATTTATGATCATATTACTTATTTATGAGAGAAATATGGACAATATTACCACATCAGAAGAACTTCCCAGACTTTGAAATACATTCACCAAGATGCTTTTTACCACAGTTCTCACAAGATGGAAGTTTTGTATTCTTACCTCCAAACTTCTTGGATGAATGATTTACCATTTCTTTCCAATTAGACTACTTCTTTTACTTGGTCTCATGGGACACATGATCATCAAGAAACTCCAATTAAACCTTCTAAGCACCTCATAAAAGTTTCTCATAACTTTTGAACCAATGAGAAGCCAATGGACTTCAATATATGGGCTTTAATCACAAGTAAAACTGATTTATCTTACAATCAAGATCTTAGATAAAATTTGGGATGAACCATGCCAAATTGGTGAAATTTTATTCATATACTTCCCCCAAAACTTACTCCTTTTTTATATATTCCAAGAATTTGTTTTCCATCCTAAGTCGAATAGCCTTAGGAAAATATTTCTAAAGGAATATATTCTTAAATTCATACCATTCCATGGAATATTTTTTTTTCACTTCCTCCAATATTTTGACTATTGACCACCACTAATCAGATTCACCTTAAAAATGATAAATTTAACGAGTTACCTTATTGTGATCTGAAAAACCCATGACATTAAATATCTTTTCTATGGATTTAATCTATCCTTGAGCTAGCATGGGGTCAAACGATCATCTAAATGATGGGGGATGTTGTCTCATAAAATGATCCACTATCATCATGTTCCTCTATGGTAGTTCAGGTATCTATCTTCCATAGAAACTCCAACCATTTTTTATTGAGTAAACCGATACATCACTACAACAAACTACTTAGTTCTAATTCCAACCATGTGAAGATTTTGATTCAAAGATATGGTTTCCTCTTGATTCATTCCCACTATTGATTCCCTATTTCCTCAATAGAAAACCATTTTGGACATACATAGTTTATTTGAAGAAAAATGGTATTCTTCAAATTATATAACATTTTAACTTGACTAAAAGGTAAAATATTTCAATGTAAAGTTATTAATATTCTCATAACCACTAATGTTATCTAAACCGACCTCTGATACCAACTATGAGGCCTCATCCTTTAAACATTATATAATATTGATTTAAGTCAATGATTTTACTTTATTTTAAATTGAGGGATTTTTAGGTTTATAGTTTTAGAGAATTAGGACATAATTCATACATAATAACTCAAATATTACAATGTATACACATATACTCAATATCCATTTTTCTCAAAAAATAAAATCTTTCAAAATGAAACATGGTCTATTTTCATGTTAAATCATCATAATTTTCCCTAGATCCCATCCTCACATCTATTCTATCTTAAATCACATGAAAAAATTTAAATATCGGGATGAGCATAAAAATCTCAATAAGGGATACACAAAGAAGGAAACCTATTAGTCTTGTGAAAACATGAAAACCCATGAATTCTTTATCATAATGTAAAACTTTTCACCCTTAAGAAGTAGTAAATACATCCATTTAAAAGTCGGCTCATTGCATACCTTTTTTTAATAAAAATATTACCATAAAATCCATAGCATGCATAGATATCACATAAAGGTTACATGAGACATAACTATACGTAAATGGACTAACAATATAGTCGAATTCCATATATGCCACTCTTATAAAATGTAATAACCATACAGTTGTCTTCCATACCCAATGCATTGAAGGTTATAACATACCCCACCTTCCTCAGTTTATCACGGAACCAACCATCCTAGGTTTATCATGAAACCACCCATCAAATTTCCATGTACAATTATATAAATATAATACCTAAAATACTTCAATTTTCAGCATTTCACTATTAAAATTTCATTTGAAATCACAATATTTTTTTAAGATATTGTTATCAACACATTTTAAAAACCATTTTCAATTAAAAAATACCTATAAAAGGTAATAAATGGGTTTATTTACCTTTAAAAACGTTAAGGCTTGTATTGGAAGCCAAATAAAAAACAATTTTCATGATGGTGTAGAATTCATTGTCATCATATATTTTAAAAAAGAACATTCCTTTTGTCATTTGTAAGGAAAGTTAAATGATCCATAGAGGAAAAACAAAAATATTCCTTTTTAAAAACCTTTTAATGAAATTAAAAGTTCAATGGGATGTGTATACATCTCAGAAAAGAAGGAAGTGTATAACATCAAAATATTACTCAACGAAAGGAGATTGAGACAAAGTCACTTACCTCGAGTCTGATTCATCACATATGTTCTTTATCTTCCTAAATAATAAAATTAGGATAGTTATTTACTTTCTTGATAACATTTTACTCTTTATTATTCCATTTTATATCACTTACTACCATGTTATTACAATTACTTTATTATTTAAATTCACATCGGATGTTTTGATGACATTTAACACATGATTCTAAAATGTCTTTGGTAGGATGTCTGAAGTCAAATGTGGTAATTAATCCATCATCTACAGAGTAATAGTCATGAAATAATAATAAATTTTACACATTAATTATACTTTTAAATATTTTATTTACATATGGATATGAAAAATGAACTACATTACAATCATGAATATGGTAAGCCATACATAGGAATGGGAAACATTTCCTTTTTTCAAAGATCATTATGGAAAGAAGGAAAGTATTGTTTTTTCTTTATAGATTGATCATAAAATAATTAGTATAAAATTAATAATTTAAATATAATTATATATATACATATTATCCAGGTGATGAGGTGATTAGAAACGAATCACATCGCTTCATGGAGGTGATAGCTCACACATACACACAAACGTTTAATTCGTTTCCAATTTGATGGAAGTGGAGATGGATTTTGGTGATGATATTAACATAATAAAATCTCATTATATTGGGAATACTGGAGTTATTATTTAATCATGTTTGAAGAATACTTTAAGGAAGTAGAAGAAGAAAAAAAATAGAAGCACTTAATTTAAAACGATACATCTTCTTCGGGCGATTTCCTTTTATTACCAACTTAACACATCTAAGGAGGGTGTTATGCCTAATATATTTCCTCTATAATGGGTAGGGATTTTGTGAAAGTATTTATTTAGATATTTTATTAAAGAAATTTATTTTTAAATGTGAATAAATGATAATAAGTAGTCCCTTTTTATAAGAGAGGGGAGGGGCACTCTTCAAATTTTTCAAAGTATTAAATTAATATAAATTAATTTTATATTCTATGTGGATCCAAATTGAGTTATTTTGAACCTATGTTGAGTATGGATTGAAATTAATTCCTGAAATAAAATTTATAAAGGTTTTTATTTTTTTAATCCTTATATATTTTTTTTATCCCTTATTTTACCCTTTTAACTATTACCACATTATCAGGCATTTTACACTTTGGGGCTTAATATATTTACTATAACATGCCAAAAGACCAATAAATGAGTCATTAATGACATTTTAGGACTTATCCTAACTATTTGGATGAATATTATATTTTTATAAATTCTATTTCAGTTAATAAAATATTTTATATTTTAAAATAACATTAGTGTCAATTTTGACACTTTTCAATTCTTGAATATTTATAAATATCAAAACAACATTATATATTAAAAAACTCTTTTAAAACATAAATAACACGTAAAAGTAATATTTAAAAGTATTTTATGATATTAATAATATCATATTGTATTCATTTTAATACTTTTAATATCATTTATTTGATATTTCTTTTAATTAAACAATTACTGCAGCATTATTGTGTAAGACTTTAATTTAATTATTTGTTCCCTAAAAACTAAAATTAAAATATCATGATGAAGATAAATATTTTATATTTAAAATTAATATTTATATCATAATTTATCTTATATATAACCACATATTAAAAATATTTCACTTGTTTAAGACAAAAATATGATAATATTGATTTTTCTTTGAATAAAATAATATAAATGTCTTAAATTAATCCAAGTGAATCCAAGAGATCAAAAAATTGGACCAAGGATAATTATAGTCGAAAATAACTCATTGAATGAAATTTGGACAAGTGTTAGGATAATTTTATAATAATTTATAATATTATTTTTACCCTTAATTACCCTTTTTTCTCTTAAATGTTGTAATAAAAATAATAACTAAAGTTACCATTCACATTGTTCAAAAATGAAAGGGACTTATTTATTAATATTTTAACGTATGATTCAAAATATGTAATAAATTTTTCAAAATTAAAAACACATACGTGGATAAAATTAATTTATAATTAATCCCATTGACAGATTGAGAAAATGGAGTTTATTGTAAAAATGTTCAAAAGTCCATAGAGTTTTTATATCTAATTTAATTGTAAAATTGATTGTAATGACCTAAATTGGATTAAATTATAAAAAAATTTATTTAATTTTACTTTAAAACTAATTGAAAATATAATTTAACTATATAAATAAATTGGATGAAAAAGCAGTTTTGAACTAATATTTTGTATTATTCAATATTCATAAAAATATGAAAGTTTTATAAAAAATAAAAAATATTCAACCAAAGTAAAATTTTATATTTTTAATTCAAAAATAAATTTTATATTTTCATATTAAAATTATAAAAAATTCACAAATTAGATTGAAAATGGGTTTTCCACCAAAAGGCGGTAAATCTACCTTTTAAAAATATTAGATATTTTTATTCTTAAAATTGGATTTATTATTATTTTAAGACTATAAAATTTATTGTATGAATGTAAAAAAATTTAATAGACATGTGTAAACATAATATAGTTAGTTTTATTAATTCCCCCTCATACAATATATATATGATAACTACTATTTAAAATAAAAATATTAATAGTATGTTATATTTGTATAACTCAATCTTGCGTGAAACACAAGATTTCAGAGAAAATAATTATTGTGTGTCAGGTATGATATCTGAAATAACATCCCCTTAAAGATAAAATTACTATTTAATTCATAAATATTAATAAATATGAAAAATCATTATTCTATAATTACCTGGGATGTTACAATTGATATCTCTTATGTTTATCATAAGTTAGATTCTAAGGTAACCCTTTATTATGTTTCCATTCCTAGGGTTTTAAAGAATATAATTATGTATAAAGTATATAAAAAGGTATCTTGTGAAAATTTCATTTGTGGAAGATATTGAAAATGTTTTAGATTTTGTTTAAGTATTTAACATCCAATGACACTAAACCTTTTGGATCTATGATTGTGTACATTATTAAGGCATAAAGTTTAAATTGTGGATATTATATAAAATATGTTTGAGTTATGATATGGTAATATATTTTATAATTAATGTATATGTGTGAAGTTTTTATTTTCGTAACAAATTTTAGAGTGGGGGTTTGGGGCTTCTCAAGTGGTATTATAGAGGGGTTTAGTTATTTTGGATGAATTTTTATAAAGAATAAGAGGATAATACCTAAAAAAATCTATGATGAATCAAAAGTGATAAAATATGAACCTAATATATCAAAGGTTAAAATGATGATTATATAATTTAGTAAATAATATAAGTGATTTCCCATATCATATGATCGCTTACTTGGATTATTATTGCAAAATACTCACACTAACCATTTTGGTTTTACTCAATGGATTAAACCTATAGGAACTGAGTCGACAATAACTATAATGGATAATCTGATGGAAATGATAATGAGAAACCAAATGATATGAGTGATAATGTTGAAGAAATTATGGTTATTCTTACATAAAAATCTTGAGTTATTGTTAACAACATGAACATTTTTTATCTCTATAAGAACCCAAATAAGAGAAAAATATAGTGTCTTGGATGTTCTATTCATAAAGACCATGGAAGAAAGAATATTAAATTTATAATATAAAAAATATTAGAAAATAGGCATGGGGGGATTTCATCAAATTAATAGGAAATTGATTCGAGTGTTGGATAGAATTCCATCAAGAACATGAAGGTCCATTGAATATAAGGAATGAAAAGAATCACCAACCTAAGGTAACACCCACACAACAATTCTAAATTTGTAAGGATTATGTAAATTACACAAATAAGTACAAAAAAATAAGGGTTAATGATGACATTAAATTTTAGAAACCTCCTCAACCAAGTGACAAATAGAATTCCTATAAAATCAGATTTACTGAAGTGGTTCCTAAAAATAAAGTGGTGTATGGTAAAATCATCATCTACTCTAGAATCTCAGATGTCTTATTTAATCCTAGATGTACACGCTCCATTAAATATAGATTTTTTAGGAGAAGAAAATCATAAGCCCAATGATTAAATATTTAATTAGTGTTGAATAAAAAATAATCGTATGATGATTTCATCCAAATTTTATAACTCTTCCAGGATTGAAGTTTGATGTAATTTGATTCCTAAAAATTTTACTAGTCCCAATTTAGTCGAATTAGATGTGATTTCTGGAATGGATTTGTTCTCTATACTGAGATAACATATCAAATTTCAGAATAATGAAATCTCATTTCATATCCCAAATCATCCTATGGTCATTATAGCACCTTGATATTTTTATAAAATTTTAATCTTCAAATAATATGATTTCTTTTTTTGCATATGTCAAATTAAAATGTGTGTTTATAAAAGCCATGTAATATTTTTAAAATATTATGTGTCTATTATCTCCTTACTGTGAAATTAGTGGGTGAGAATAATAATAAAGAAATAATACAAAATATATGGTAAAAAATTTATAAAATTAATTCATTACTTATCAAATGATTATCATTAAAAAAATTATTTGAAAATAAAAGTGTTGTTTTTTATGAATTTTTTTATACATGAAATATATTTTATATAAATTAAATTAGATTAAATACTATTAGTGAATGATTTCAATGAATTTTTTATTTAATTTAATTGATAATTTTTTTAAAAATAAAGTGAATATTTTTCTACGCATAAGATTAGAAAAAATCCAGTTTTATGCCTAAAAACATATTTTTTCTAAAAAAATTATTTGTTTCATTTTTAAAACGTAATTTAAAATTAATTTCTACCACTTATAGATATCTATTTTGGTAAAATGTATTCCATATTTAGAACCAGGAGGTCTAAATTTGGTAAATATGACCCTATTGTTTTAATCTTTACTAATAGTAACCATAATAAAATTTATCACCTCAGTAAAGGGTAAATCACATTAATATTGAATAAAAAATAAGTGATAGATCCATAATTATTCATCTGTTTAATGGAGTAAATTTCACCCTTAACTACTTAGGATCAAAATTGAGTTTTTTAATGCAAACTTTTCCATAAAAACAACTTATTTATTATTTAATTCAAACATTTTTTTAAAATGTCACTATCATTATTTTTAATATCTCATATATTCCCACATAGGAAAAAAAGTAAGATACGAATTAATATAGGTGTTTATTTTGAGCTTAATAAAATTATTTTCATTATATAATTATTTTTAATTAAATATTGACCCAAATTATTTAGGCAACATCGATGTAGTATTTCTCAAATTAATAAAAGTTTATAATAAATGAATTTAAAAATATTGAATGTGATATAATTTTATTGAGTTAATGTGTCCCAAGAATTTTATAGATCCATATAAAATATTGGGGAAGTGTGAATTTATTATATTCAAGTTACCCCTTTTTCTTGATGTATTTAATGATTAATTAATTAAATAATGTCAAAACTGACAATAATGACACTTTATTAAATTAATTTTAAAACATCCAAATCATGAAATAATACTAGTTGGTTGGAATATGGTATAAGATGTCCTAAATGTTCCATTTAAGGTCAAATTTTCACCATATAAATAGAAATTAAAATCTTTTAATATTGAAAAAATTGTTACCATAGTTAAAATAAAATAGTTTAGCTAAGGGTTAATCAAAATGATAGGGTTTAAAATTTCAATAAAACATATCTAAATTCAATAGGTTTATGGGATTACAACCCTATCCCACTTTATCTTTGAATACCTTTCCATTAAGAGGTATTTTTATTGATAATGAATTTATTATAATTTAATATTTTTAGAAATTGAAAAAGAATACCTCACATAAATTATAAAAAGAAACTTTATTTCTCACATAATTACACCACCTTGAGCCTTTTTGATCAACCAATGTAAGATCCTATCTTTTTCCAGGTTGTCCCTCTTTAATTTTTTCATTTAAACTCTTTCATTTGGGTTTTCTATTTATTTTAACATTGTTGTTCGAGTATTGTTCAAAGATAGAGATCCTTTGTTAGATAAAGTGAGATAATGTTCAAGGATATATGTTTTTTTTGAATTAATAGATTCTGGGTATAAATGTGTTGAATTTTATTATGAGGGTTTTCCAAGGTTTGGAAGGTTTTGGAGGTGGTTTGGATCCTCATATAGGAATTGAGTTGAAAACTATCTATAGAACATTTAAACACCTTGTAAATGTGTCACACAGTGTGTAAATGTCACCGGACACCTGTTGTGAATGGTTATAGGCCAAAAACTAGTTTATAACATGTAAATAATTCACACTATGAAATTTGATTACAAAACATATAATAATAAATTGAGATAAATATTAAACCGAGGTGATGATGATCTTGGTGAAACCCATTATGAATAAATACATGATGTGAAAAGGTGTTACACTTCATGTAATTATCACGATAAGTAGTTTTATATAGCATCATTTACCTATTTTATCATTCCACTATTTTCCCCCTCCTCTCAAGGCCTAAGTTAATCCTTGTAGATCTGGAGTGATCTCATCACCTATAAATGTTGTGTTTTGGTGTTTTATCCCTATTAAGTCCCATTTGTTTTGGTCTTCTCATCTTTTCCTTGATCTTCCATTGAAGTAGAGTTTTCTTTTGATCACCACTGTGGAATGTTTTTGGGTTTGATATCATGGATTTGTGATATAGTTTCCTTCTTATGGTATTCCTTGCCTCTAATCTTGTTGGTGGTTCTGATGGGAAACATTGTTTAATTTCTATATAATGGCTTGGTATATAATTCTAACCCTATGTTCTGTAGGATTGATGCATTTGTGAAATAATGTGATTGAATCATCATGTTGTGAAAATTGATTAATTAAATAATTAATGATGATAAATTATGGATTGGATTATTCCTTGATCCCTTTGGATTCAACGGTGTCATGACCTAGATTTTGGATACCCATTGGGTGGGAGATCCCTTGAATAATATTGAAATGGTTAATGGATTAAAGTTTGTTTAGAATGACATGCATTTTAGGTGATTTATTGATATAGAATAACTTTGATGTTATCTTGTGGTCTATTTATATGAATTTTGATAATTTTATTGATAAATTAACGTGTTATTGAAAGAAAAATGGTAATTTACATAATTAACCATCGAGTCTTCTGATGTGATATTCTGAAATCCATCCTATTATGACTTATTGAGTTTGATGTTGAAATGATTATATATTGGGATGGACCATTTTGGTGCTAAAATGCTTATATAGCAGTCTTGGCCAAGTTCGATGATGAAATTATCCTAAAGAGGGAGTAACCCAATTAGATGACGAATTGATTATATATTGGGATTTTTCCAAAGCCTGAAATGCTTATATAGACGGATTGAACCAATGTCATATAATGAAATACTTATTTAGTATGAGTGTCCAAGTTAATGCTATAATTATTATATATAGGAATTTTATTGGAGTATGAAATTATTATTCGGAGGGGTTTACCCAGTGACGTGATTATGTCATGGTTTATTGTTATGGTTGTAATGGTTATGCCACATGATCAATGTTCTTCCGACCTGGTGCTCATGATGGTTTATTTATGTATTGTATTAATTGGTTAACTAATACACATATTTATTTATTTATTTTGTGATCTTATTTTGAGAATTGTTTGTTTAGACATGATGGTGTAAACCTAATGATTTTTACTCACACCCTATTTGGGACACCATTTGTTACCTAAAAAAATTACATTAATGCAGGTTTAGATAATAGAAATGGAGCTTGTTGATGATTGTTTCTTGCTGGATGGGTTGGAGTTTGGATACCAAACCGAGAAGGGGTTTTGTACTTGAGTCTTTAGGGATTTTCTGTGTTAGATAGTTATTTTATTTTTATTTTTTTCATATTTACTTTTAGATACATCTCATATTTTCATTACATGATTCATTATTATTGATTATTTATTCCTCATCTTCTTTCTTAGTTGTGTATTCCACTAATTATTCTATTTATATTACTCTAATATTCATTGATACCTATTTATTTTTATAGAAATTTAAATCTATATTAGGGGTTATAGTCTCCACAATATACCTATTACACCCCCACTATGAATCAACAACCTCTGGTGTACGGGGAGGTGCACTTGAGGTCCCGTAACCACCATGATTTGTCCACCTGAGAGAGTGCCATATATAGGAATTTTACAAAGTGGTATCTGAGGGGGTAGGTTTTTATTTTATATTTCTTTATTATTTGGGAAAGTTATAAAGGATATTAGGATGTTTCAGGAATTGGTAATGATCTTGTACATGGGAGTAGCTGAACCATATATGGGGGGAAATCTAAGTGTCCATGGATGGGATTTTTGTTTATGGTGTTCACTCATTATGGACGATGTTATATCACCCAGGGTGATTCATATTTTTATGATGTTATTTTTTCATGGAGATATTGTTTCTTGATATTTTTACTCATTTACCAATATGGCATGATATGTGTATTCATGCATCATGAAAGGAACATAAGGATATATCTTGACATGAATTTTTCATTATTGGGACATATTTATTCCATGTGATATGTACTTGAATATATGAACTTTAAAATGAGATACCTGTTATATCAGATAAATGGAATGAAAGAACTATTAAATCATGCTAAAATAATTGTAATTAATGTTTAGTGAGAGACTATAAGAGTAGTTATCTATTGTTGTCACATGTTGGGGATGACCTTATTGTTATGGCCAATGTTCTAAGGAGAATGTTTTTATTTTTGAGAAAATAAATCCTCTTCATCTTCGATTTGAGCGTCAAGAGAGTGAAAATTAGCATGATCCTAAGGCAACGTATCCAAAGATTCCTATTGATTCATATAATCATATTGATGTTCAGATTTGTGTAGTCCTTTTGAGGGTCATGAGATCCATGGAATGAAAAACTATTCACTCCATGCCTATGATGTCTGAGTTGAAGAGAGAGTTTTAGCTATAGAATCCACTTAATTTCACTTGGGAGATAGGATCCTTGCCAGCTATGTTCTAGATTGAGATAGTTTAGAAGTTCATCAAGCACCTTGAGAAACCTGAATATAGGAGGGTGAAGCTTGCTACATACATTTTCTGTGGACTGACCAAGTGTTGGAGGGACATTCTGGAGAAATATGGGTAGTAGGAAGAGTTTTATTGAAAGGAATACTAGTTTATTTTCCTAATCTACTTCTATCCAAAGAAATTGAGGGATGAGAAGACTAACGATTTTATGCATTTGGAATTGGAGGGAATGTAAGCGATGGACTTTGATGAACGTTTCACAAACCTATAATGATTTATGTAATAATTAAGATACTAATACAGGGTGAGATGTTTTTAAGATGGTATTCACTATGATATGAGGTCGTATGTGAATATATTTCACTTGAGAATCTTTTTATATTTGATGAATCATACACTCATCATGGAAGGGAATTTGATAGAGGCCCCAAGTAGCAGCCAAGATATACCAATAGGGAGGACTAGAAGCTCTTCTTCCAGTAGAAAGAAATGAATCTATAATATTTATCACTAAGGAAACTACAGGTAGATCATTCAGGGTAGTGGGAATCCGTATCATGACCACGTTCCATTAAATTTATATCAATGGGGAAATTTAGGTCACAAGAGTCCTCAATGTCCGTACCCCTTTTGGTGTACCATGATTATAGTTGGTTGGGTCATCACCAGAAGGTTTTTAGTAACTTATCACATAAGGGAAATTTAAGGGGATCAGGATATGTACCAATGTTTGGGAAGAACCTACTACTCCTCAGTAGAAAATTAGGTAAAGTTCCACTGGATATTCTAGGTGATGCAGGGGATGTGGTACTGTAGTGCAGGAATGAAAATACCTAGAAGAGGGAATAACTGAGGGTAGTCAGACTGAATCCCAAGGCCTAGGTATGAGTCAAATGAATTCTATGCATACTACTCCATCTATTGGAGATGGATGACCTTATACATTTAAAGATACAATTCTTGTGTCCTCTACCCATTATAGAATTTTTTTTGATACATGAGAATTATAATAATTTTCATGTGATCATTTTGAAAATGGTTTTGGATCGGTTTTGGAAATCTTGGTTGGTGATTCAACCATCGATACATAGTTGGGAGTGTGATCAAGAAGTATAAAACATTTAAAGGCATGTTCTCAAGAGATCAATGGTTACCATTTCTTTTGGGGACCGTTTATGCTGAAAATGAAAGGCTTAGATTTAATTCTTGGTATGGATTGACTAATTCTATACTAGGCTCGTATCAATTATTACCAGGGGAGAGTTACCTATAAATATCTATAAGAAGATATCCTCTCTAACCATAGTGAGAGGGATCTTTAAACTGGATGTGTAATACCAATTTTGTGTAGATTAGATTGTCTCACAGCTCATATAACAAGTCTTGTTATGGATGACAGTGAAATGCCACAACATTCTTTTACTCCTATGGTAGATAATTTGTAGGATTTTTTCCTAATTATTTATATGGATTAACTCTTTTAAGATAGGTTGTGTTTATGATCAAGTTGGTGATGAGAGAAGATACAGTTTCTTTCTTATATTAAAGGATGACACTAGTAGATCTTTGGGAGTTGAAATCGTAGTTAGAGGATATCAAAGATAAAGGTTTTATATAGTCTAATACATATCCATAAGGATATATGGTTCTTTTCTCCAAGAAGGATAATGGTACATTATTATTATATCTGGATTATCAAATATTGAACTATATGGAGGTTAAAAAACTATATCCCCTACCGCGTATTTATGATCTATATGATCATTTGAGAAGTGATAAGATCTTCTCCATGATTGATTTTAGATCAGGTTGCCACCAGTTGTGGGTAAGACTGTTGGACATACCTCAGATAGATTTTAGAAGCCAGTATGGATTGTATGTGTTCATGGTGATTCTGTTTGGTTTGGAAAATGCACCAACGATATTCATGGCCTTGATGAATTAGATAATTCATCCTTTTCTAGACCAGTTTTTGGAAGGTTTGTAAAATAAATCATAGTGTACTTGCGATTTGTAGATGATTATGCCCAAAGTATTGAAATCATCCTAAGTATGTTGAGAGAGCATCAACTTTTCACCATGTTAACCAAATGTAGTTTCCGGATTGATAAATTGCACTTATTGGGCCATGTATTTCATAGGAAGGAGTGTCACTAGACTCAAAGCAATTAACAATTATAGTATCTTGGTGGAATACCAAGAATGTGTTTAATATTCAGATTTTTCTAAGTTTATCTAGTTGTTATTAGCACTTTATCTAGGAGCTCTCCTATTTTTCAACACTGATGTCTCGGATGACCAATAAGGGAGTGACCTGTATGATTCTTGTGAGATATATTTTCAAGAGTTGAATAAAAATATGACATCATAACCTATCCCATATTTACCTATTACATGTAAAGCTTATATTGTGTGTAACGCCTCGAACCCAGTTACCCAGATTCGGTGCATTATTGCATAACATTGGCATGATCACAAGGAAATCATGTCTCGAAAGACTGATTAGTTTAGTATTATTGGAAACAAGATTAATACATAAGTTCAACTTTACAATACAAATAGATTTCATTAGAAACATCCAAGCCTCCTAGATTATGTCTACAGGTCACTCATAACTAACTTATTCATATCCTGGGAGAATGAAACATAAGAAAGGGGTGAGCTCAAATGCTTAGAAAGGGTAATTAATACAATAGAAAATGACATAAATATTAAGAATGGTAAATAATTGAAACCACATGCCTTTATCAATAATAAACATGAATACTTTTATGGAAATAATATGAGATGAGTAAATAATTCCATAAAAAACATAATCATGGGTATTCTACTAGTCTAATGACCACATGAACCATCAATATTATTTCCATAATGAGGGAATGTATAATTCCAGACATTCTGAAACATTTTTTCAAGGCCTTGGACAAGATGTCTAAAAATGATTAAGTCCTCAGCCAAAACCATAAATCAAATTGGGAAAGGGCCTCGGCCAATTACACATCTAGTTTTCTCATGAGACATACCGATGCATCGATGAGCTATAGCGAGCTCCACCCATCACTTACTAAGTCCAATACATTCCTTATATGAAAAGGTTTAAACATATCAAAAACATTCATATTTAAACTAGCAAAAGAAATGTCAATACATTAACTATAAATCATGAATGGTATAAAAATAGCACATCCACAGTCAAAAATTTCACAAAACCTTCAATACAATATGGAAGTTTTGTATCATAATAAATCAAATCCAAAAAAACTTAAAATCTGTCAAAGGATGTTGACATAGATGAAATCAAAAAACTTTTTAGAGAAATATATCTTTCTATTTTGAAATTATTTAAGAGTCACATAATTATAAAATAAAAAATTTACTTTGAAAATATTCTTATAAGATTGTAAGGGAAGCTTCGACGAGTTTATAATGGTATAAAATAGCTGCACCCTCCGTATAAGTTAAAAAAACATTCTTACCTTAATTTTGTCGAAAAGGTTAAAAAGGAACTTGTTTGGAAAATGACGGAAAGATTCCTTTATAAACATCTTATAAAAAGTCAAAAAGGGTATAAATGAATTTAACCCATAGTTTATAAAATTGTAATAATGTTTTGAAATAAATTTTTAAGAAACATGGAAGTGGATGATAAAGAGGTCCCAGTAGATAATTACGTATAAACAACCTCAGATAATGAAGAGATTGTGAAATAAACCCTTACCTTGTAATTTTCCTTGGATGAGGGTAAGATAACTTCCTTTATAATATTTAAATAATTGTTATTAAATTATAAAATAATCATATACATAAATATGATATCATATATGATCTTTTAATATTTCTTTGTTAATAATATTTTAGTATTATCGTCGTTTCGGGTGTTCACTTACTCATTTTCTTTTGTATGTTTTGTTACATAAGACGTGTTTATTATCCACAGGTTGTATCTTATTCATATATATAATGATATAAAGTCCTTAAATATTATTTTTAATCATCAAATTAAAATTAGTCTTGAATGGATACGATGAAGAATGAATCTCATCGCGTTCGTGGAGATGGTAGTCCGTACTTACGCACGAGCGACAATATCATTATTTTGATATTAAAATAATATATAATTGTATGGTATATAATATATACTGAATAATTATCATGTTTTATTTATTATTTACATCAATTAAACATCATTATCATACCCATCTATATAATAATGTTTTGAATAAGAACTACACAATGACGTGGAGACGGTAAGCCGTACGTACGCACGTATGGTGACATGTCATTAAAAGGATGGATAGAATACTGAATATGGTTGTTACATATTCATAATAACATCACAGTATATAGAATATAATGAATTTATTATTTTAGAATGGAAATAACAAAGAAAGAAGAAGTGGAAGAAGAAAGGAACTTGAAAGAGGGTTGTGAAATGATTACCTCTTCTTCGGGTTTTTTATTTTGATTTGATCAAAAGGGCTCCTTAGGTTGGATTTCTGATCAAAATAAGGACTCTAGGTTGAAGTGAGGGAAGTTGGGAGGATATTTGGGTAGAGTTTGTCTGAGCCAAAAGGCTTTGATGGTGTGAATTAGTGAGAAGGGGGAGTTCCCTTTTATAAGAGGGGTGAGGGGAACCTTAGAAAAAACTTAAAATATTATTTTATAATAAATTCTTATTAGGTTTCTAATGGCTCAAAACTTATTGATTTCTAGGATAAGGTGGGTATGGGTCTAAAATAACTCAAAAAATAGGTTTTATACAGGTTTGGGTCACTTTATTAACCTTATCTTTTAGTTTTAACTCTTAGTTAATTAGTTTGACATTTACCATGTCTCTTTGTATTTTTATATTATATACTTAATACTTACTATATTCTTCAAAGAGACCCCCAAGTGGTCCATTAATGATAAAAATATCATTATATAAGTCCTTTTTCCGAGAATTATATTTTTAGGAATAGAATATCAATTAATAATATAATATATGTTTTAAAAACTCATTTATGTCAATTTGACACTATTTAATAATTGATTTTTTAAAGTCTTAAAAAATTTATTAATTCAAAAAAAATTCATTTAATCAATCATAAAATGTCATATTAACCTATAAAATTAGTTTATGTCATCAAAACTTTCAAATTTTATTTATTTTATCATTTATAATACCAATTATTTGATTCTTTCATTAATAAGGAAAATATTTCATCATTATTTTGTCATTAATAAATTTAATTATTCAATGTCTAAAAATTATAAATAAAATACCATTATTTATGAAATCTTTTTATCTTTATAATTAATATTTATAGTAAAAAATATAACATATATTACCCTATGTAAAAATTGTTTTGCTAAAAGATATATGCTTTTGTCATTTTTGTATTTACTTTAACTTAATTAATTTAAAGTGTCATTATCACTTACAAGTGGATCCATGAGGTCCCAAAATCGACCCAAAGATGCCCTTGACCGGAAATGTATCATCCAACAGGGTAATGACAAGTTTTAGGGTAATTTATTTTTATTATAATATTATTTTTTATCCTTATTTACCAAATTTACCCTTTAACCATGGTAAATAAAATATTTACCGAAGTAATTATTCAAAATGTCTAAAAATAAAAGTTACCTATTTACAAAATTTTGACCTACTGAATCTAAATATGGAATCCATTTTTCTAAATTCAAAACATAGAAGTGGCAGAAATTAATTTAAAATTAATTCCCGCTGTCAAAACAAAAAGCGTGTTTTTAAGAAATAATAACTATCAAAAGATTGACACTTATTTATGTCCGGTTTAAATGTGAAATTATGTCCAATGACCAAAATTTTATTAAGTGGTAAAAATATATTCTAAATATATTTTAAAACCACTCAAATTTATAATTTATCACCATTAATTATTTCGATTAAAAAAGTTGTTTTTAATTTAAATTTAGTGATTTTCACTATTTATCAAAATATGAAAGTTATCTAAAAAGTACCAAAAATTCACCCTAAGATAATTTCAATATTTATAATCCAAAAATAAAGTCAATTTTAAAAGATAAAATGTATAAAATTTCAAAAAGAGGGTATTACTATTCATAACAGCTAGTTTGATTGGTTGTGGTGTGTGTTAGAACACGAAGTTGCGTACAACTCACGCTACTGTATTATTCAAAGAGAATCATACTGTGGAAGCTTGGGGAGTTAAATTATCCCCTCATTCAAATAATTTCATCCTCAAAATTTCTAGAATACTACCATGTGAAAGGACTTGGGTGGTTCTTTATCATAAGTTCCCCAGGTTCCCACGTTGCCTCTTCCATCTAATTTTTTCTCCATAGAACTTTTACCGGACGAGTTGTCCGGTTTCTCAACACTTTTTCTCTCGTATGAAGAATCTTGATAGGCTCTTCACAATAAGACAGATAAAATTCTATTTTTAATTCCTCATAGGTGAGTACATGCGTTGGGCCAGGCATGCATTTTCTCAACAGTGATATGTGGAACACATCGTGAAATTCAGAGAGACTTGGCGGCATTGCCAAACGGTAAGCTACAACCCCAATTAGTTATAGAATTTCGAAAGGTCCTATATACCTGGGACTAAATTTACCTTTCTTACCGAAAAGTATAACTCCCTTCCTTGGATATACCTTCATGAAAACATGATCTCCCACTTGAAATTCAAAATCCTTCTTTCGGTTATCGACATAGCTCTTCTGCCTACTTTGAGCTGCTTTAATGTGGTTTTGGATTACCTTCACCTTTTCCATTGTTTCCTCCCCCAGTTCTGGGCCTACGATTATTCTTTCACCAACATCCCCATATAATGCTTCGTATATTGCCATCCAAATACTTTAATGGAAGCTATTGTTATAGGAAAATTATACCAGAGGTAAATATTGATCCCACATACCTTGAAAGTCAAGTGAGCATGATCTCAACATGTCTTTTAAGGTTTGAATAGTCCGTTCTGATTGTCCATCTGTTTGAGGGTGGTAGGCAGTGCTCAAACGAAGTTGAGTATCCAAGGCCTTCTGAAGGCTCTTCCAGAATCATTAAGTAAAACGAGGATCATGATCAGAAACAATGTATTGGTGTACGCCATGAAGTCTCACAACTTCATTAATATGTAGTCTTGCTAGACGTTCAAGTGGTGAATCCTCCCTTATACCAAGAAAATGTACTGACTTGGTAAGATAATTAATAATGACCCATATTGCATCGTTCATTCTAGGAGTCTTTGGTAGTCCCATGACAAAGTCCGTCGTAATATTATCCCATTTCCACTCAGGTATGGGAAGAGGTTGCAATACTCCTCCAGGCTATTTCCTTCCATCTTTCACTTGTTGACAAACCACACATCTTGACACAAAATCAGCAATCTCCCTCTTCATGTTGTCCCACCAAAAATTTTCTTTCAAATCTCTATACATTTTGGTGCTCCCAGGGTGTATAGAGAAATTAAAACTATGGGAATCATCCAAAAAATCTCTTTTTAGATCAGATATATTGGGAACACAATGTATCTTCCCAAATTTCAAAATTCCATCTCCATACACAAAGTCACTCAATCTCCCACCATTCACAGCTTTAATCTTCTTTTGAAACTCTTCATCACCGGTCTGAGAACTCTTTATCCATTCTAGTAAAGATGATTTGGAATCCATTTGAAAAATCATTGATGTTTCACCTTCCATGGTTATTCCCATATCCGTCTTTACTAGATCTATATATATAGGATCCTTTTAAACTCTCATCTTGTTCAAAACTCCAGGATCCTTTCTACTCAAAGAATCTGCCACCTTATTTGCCTTCCCCGGGTGGTAGTGTATCGTGAAATCATAATCTTTGAGTAGTTCAATCCATCTCCTTTGCATCATGTTGAGTTCTTTCTATGAGAAAATATACTTAAAAATCTTGTGATCAGTATAAATCTCACATTTTTCACTATAGAGATAATGTATCCATATCTTCAAAGAAAAGATTACATAATCTAACTCAAGATCATGAGTAGGATAGTTTTGCTCATGAATTTTTAGCTATCATGATGCATAGGCAATAACTCTATCATTCTGTATAAGGACACAACCAATTCCTTTCTTCGATGCATCAATATAAATAAAAAACACATCATTCCCCGATGGTAGATTCAATATTGGAGCATTGACTAATCTTATATTCAATTCTTAGAAACATTATTCACACTCTTTTTTCCAAACAAATTTAACCCCTTTACGTGTGAGCTTCGTTAATGGGTTAGCCAATTGGGAAAAATTCTGGAAGAAACGTCGATAATAACCTGCTAATCCAATAAAACTGCTTACCTCAGTTATACTCATCGGTGCTGGCCATTCTTGGATTGCCTTGGTCTTAGAAGGATCAATGGAAATTCCATATTTGGAGACAATATGGCCAAGAAAAGAAATCTCCTGAAGCTAGAATTCACACTTTCTAAACTCCCCATATAATTCATGTTTTCTAAGAGTCTTTAGGATAATGCGCAAGTAATTTTCATGATCTTCATAGATTTTGGAGTATACCAAGATATCATCAATAAATACCACAAAAAATTCATCGAGATATTCCTTGAAAACTCTATTCATTAGATCCATGAATATAGAGTGTGCATTAGTCAATCCAAAAGGCATTACTGTAAACTTGTAATGCCCGTACCTGGTTTGAAATGCTGTCTTCAGAATGTCTTTCTTCTTCACACACAACTGATGGTATCCAGATAGAAAGGTTATTCTTTGAAAATTATTGATCTCCATGCAGTTGGTCAAATAAATCATCAATGCGAGGTAGGGGATACTTGTTCTTTATTGTTATATCATTGATTTCCCAGTAGTCGATACATAACCTCATATATCCATCTTTCTTCTTAACAAAAAGCACAGGGGATCCACATGGAGAAACACTAGGGAGAATAAATCACTTATTACTCAATTAATCTAGTTGTTTTTTAGTTCAACTAATTTAACAGTGGTCATTCTATAAGGGGACTTTGATATAGGCCTTGAACCAGGAATTAAGTCAATAGAAAACTCAATTTCTCATTCTGGAGGATGTCCAGGTAAATCTTCCGGAAACACATCAACTTATTCTCTCACAATAGGTACATCATATATTTAAACATTCCTTTCCTCACTCATAGTTATTTCATTATCTTCCTCCCTGATAATTGAATTTAGTTGAGATACTGGGGGTGGATCTAGATAAGAATCAGGTGGTGAAGATTCTGCTCCAAAGATAAGGTGTTATTTATCATCATCACAAAAAATCGTAACCTCCTTCTTCTTACAATAAATTTTTTCATTATGGTCCTAAAGAAAATCCATACCAAGGATTATATCAAATTCAGTCATGGGTTTGATGATGAGATCAGAAGATAAAGAACATTTATATGCCCTAATGGGAACGGATCCATAGAACTTTGTAGCAATGATACTTCCCTTAGGAGTTTTAACTGACAAATCACTTGTTAAATCAAATTGGAAATATATAATTTTCTTAGAAAATTGGGAAGATATGAAACAATGTGATGATCCAGAATCAAATAATGAATTTGATAATCTTGAGGAAACCAATAAATTACCTGCCACTACGTCTTTCGGGGCTTCAACCTCAGCAGTAGTGATTTCATAATCTTGGCCTTGATCCCTTGGAATTTTCTGAGGTAAGTTTTCCTGACTCTTAGGACATTAATTTTCATAATGTCCCAACTCTCTGCAATTGTAGAATTGAACATTGGTAGCATCTTTATTTCCTTTACAATCACCAGTTAGATGACCTTTTTGTCCATATTTGTAGCATAATCCTTTTCCTTTTAGACTGGCACCAGGGTGCTTCCTTCCGCAATTATCACAAGGTGGAAATTCAATTCTTCCATTCTTCCCTGTTTATTTTTTCCTTTCCCAGCATGTTCAACAGATCTCTTCTTCTCTTGCTTTGATTTAAAGTCATAAGATTTAGAGAATTCCTTTTCTGTCTTGATAGCACACGAGACAATATCTTCGTATGATGAGAAGGATTTTGATACTAATGCTCGATGGAGAAATGGTTTTAACCCATCAAATAAATGATCAATCTTACTTCTTGGGTTACATATATAATCTGCAGCATGCCTCGCTAACCTTGTAAAGATAGCCTCATCCTTTCTGACATTCTCATCCTCATTTTCCCTCAGACTCAGAAATTGCCTTCCCATATCTGCTCAATGGTCAGGAGGAAAGTATTTTTCTAAGAAAATCTCTTTGAACTCCCTTTATTCCATATTTGATACTTCAATATCCTCCTTTGTGTTTTGAATCAATGACCACCATTGATCAACATCTCCAGTAAGGTGATAAAATTCCATCACAACTTTTTCACTTTTGCTACTCCCCAAAGTGTGGAATATTTTCTCTAAGGAATTTATCCATTACTTAGACACTAATGGATTTGTACTCACATTGAATGTCGGTGGTTGTTTCCTCATAAAGTGATCTAACATTGATCCTCCACCATGTGGAACTGGGTGCTCCATATGGGTAAGGTTATTATTCATAACCTGAGTGAGTTGTCCCATTATGGTGATTAGCTGATCATCACCAATTGCATCACTAGCTCTACTATAATTATCTTGAGCTGGAGGGAAATCCCTACATGGAGTGCGTTCATTGATACAATTTCCATTCCTTCCACTAGGCTCCATTTCTAAACAATGGCATAAACTAGATTAGTTTATGAATCGAAATATATAATTCCAAACTTCTAAAACAATTAAAATAAATTGAACACTTTATGGATATAATCCATAATCATTAAAATGTTTTCTTTGTGGAAGTATATACTCATAAACCCTTCATAATGGTTTGTAAAGAAAATGAGAATTATCCTAAGCATATCCCCTGGGAGTGTCGTAACCAAGAGTGCAGCAATGCCCGTTGTCATGCGCCAATTCCCGTTCAAGTCTAGCTCAAAGCGATGTTTTCGGGTTTTACCCCTAGGTACATCTATTCCAGAGCCGCCTCTACCTTCTCGTATTCAGACAGGGATGTATTTCTCAGAAAACTCACAAAATCTCTACAATACCAATATTCTAGGAATTTCTTTTATACTAATCCTCAAAGTCTATCTTTGGGCTATGTGATCTAATCAGAATTTATCTAAATCTAGTTTCCAAGGTTTGTTCTAAACTTCCTTTGATACCAAATATAACTCACTAACACCAGTTAACCAAATTAGGTGCATTATTACATAACATTGTCATGATCACAAGGAAATTACCTATAAACAACCTCGGATAATGAAGAGATTGTGAAATGAACCCTTACCTTGTACTTTTCCTTTGTCGAGGTTAGGTTAACCTCGTGTATAATAGGTAAATAATTTTTATTAAATTATAAAATAATCATATAAATAAATATGATATCATATATGTTCTTTTAATATTTCTTTGTTAATAATATTTTACTATTATCGTCGTTTCGGGTGTTCAATTATTCGTTTTCTTTTATATGTTTTGTTACATAAGCCGTGTTTGTTATACATAGGATGTATCTTATTAATATACAGAATTATATCAAGTCCTTAAAAATTATTTTTAATCATCAAATGAAAATTAGTCTTGAATGGATACGATGAGGAATAAATCTCATCGCGTTCGTGGATACAGTAGTCCGTAGGTACGCACGAGCGACAATATCATTATTTTGATATTAAAATAATATATAATTGGATGATATATCATATATACAGAATAATTATCATGTTTTATTTATTATTTACATCAATTACACATCATTATCATACCAATCCAAATAATAATGTTTTGAATAACAATCACACCACGACGTGGAGACGGTAAGCCGTACGTACGCACGTATGGTGACATGTAATTCAAAGGATGGATAGAATACTGGATATGGTTGTAACATATTTATAATAACATAAAAGTATATATAAGATATTGGAGTTGTTATTTTAGAATGGAAATAACAAAAAAATAATAAATGGAAGAAGAAAGGAACTTGAAAGAGGGTGGTAAACTCATTACCTCTTCTTCGGGTTCTTCCTTTTGATTTGATCAAAACGGCTCCTTAGGTTGGCTTTCTGATCAAAATAAGGAATCTAGGTTGAAGTGAGTGAAGTTGGGAGGATATTTGGGTAGAGTTTGGCTGATCCAAAAGGCTTTGATGGTGTGAATTAGTGAGAAGGGGGTGTGCCCTTTTATAAGAGGGGTGAAGGGAACCTTAGAAAAAACTTAAAATATTATTTTATAATAAATTCATATTCAATTTCAAATGGATAAAAACTGATTTATTTGTAGGATAATGTGGGTATTGGTAAAACAAACTCAACCAATAGGTTTTAGACAGGTTTGGGTCACTTTATTAACCTTATCTTTTAGTTTTAACTCTTAGTTAATTAGTTTGACATTTACCTTGTCTCTCTGTATTTTTATATTATATAGTTAATAAACATACTATATACTTCCAAGAGACCCCCAAGTGGTCTATTAATGATACACCTATAATTATATAAGCTCTTTGGATAAACCTTAGATTTTTAGGAATATAATATCATTTAATAATATAATATTTGTTTTAAAAACTCATTTATGTCAATTTTGACACTATTTAATAATTGATTTTTGTTAAAGTATTAAAAACTTTATTAATTAGAAAAAAATTAATGTAAGAAATCATAACATGCCATAGTAACCTATAAAATTATTTTATGGAATCAAAACTTTCAAATTTTATTTATTTTATCATTTATAATACCAATTATTTGATTCTTTCATTAATAAGGAAAATACTGCATCATTATTATGTCATAAATAAATTTAATTATTCAATGTCTAAAAATTATAAATAAAATACCATTATGTAGGAAATTGTCTTATATTTCTAATTAATATTTATAGTTGAAAATATAACATATATTACCCTATGTAGAAATTGTTTTTCTAAAAGATATATGCTTATGTCATTTTTGTATTTACTTTAACTTAATTTATATAAACTGTCATTATCACTTACAAGTGGATCCACGGGGTCAGAAAATCAACCCAAAGATTCCCATGGTTGGACATGTATCAACCAATCAGGTTAGGACATGTTTTAGGTTAATTTATTATTATTATAATATTATTTTTTACCCTTATTTACCGAATTTACATTTTAACCATGGTAAATAAAATATTTACCGAAGTAATTATTCAAAATGTCTAAAAATAAAAGTTACATATTTACACAATTTGTACATCCTGATTCTAAATATGGAATCCATTTTTCAAAATTCAAAACATAGAAGTGGCAGAAATTAATTTAAAATTAATTCCTGCTGTCAAAACAAAAACTTTGTTTTTAAGAAATAATAATTATCAAAAGATTGACACTTGTTTATGTCCGGTTTAAATGCGAGATTATGTAAAATTACCACCATTGTATTAATTGGAAAAATATATTCTAAATATATTTTAAAAACACTCTAATTCATAATTTATCACTATTAATTATTTCGATTAAAAAAGTTGTTTAGTGATTTTCACTATTCATCAAAATATGAAAGTTATCCAAAAAGTACCAAAAATTATACCTAAGCTAATTTCAATATTTTGAATCCAAAAATGAAGTCCGTTTTGAAATATAAAATATTTAAAATTTCAAAAAGTGGTATTTCTATTCATAACGGCTAGTTTTATTGGTTGTGGTGTGTGTTAGAACTCGAAGTTGCGTACAACACACACTACTATATTATTCAAAGAGAAGCGTACTATGGAAGCTTGGGGTGTTACATTGTGTACTGTGATGCATCCAGAGTTGGACATGGAGCTATTTTGATGTTGGAGGATCAAGTGGTTTCTTTTAGATCTAGATAGTTGACACCTTATGAGTGGAATTACCATGCTCATGATATGGAGTTAGAAATGATAGTAAATTCTTTGAGATACTATAGATACTATATTTTGGGTGATAGGTTTTTGGTGTACATAGACTATAATATCCCCAGGTACATCGTTTCTCAGTAGGACCTGAACCTAATGTAGAGGAGGTGAGTCGAGTATCTATAGTATTTTAACTTCATGTTGGATTATAAAACAAGAAAGGGAAAAGTTTTTTTTTCAAAATCCTTGATCTAGAAGACATAGAAAGAGGAAGTTCAAGAGTATTTAAAAAAGTGGAAGATGATGGAACATTTTTCAAACATGCATATTGATGTTTAGGAGTCCTAGGTAAAAGTATTTTTGACTTCAACGATGAACACCCTCGCCTTTATTAAACATTAAATAATTATTTGTAAGATAATATTATATATAATAAAACCCATAAGATCGATAATTCTAGTGTCTTTCATATTTATGTATGCTACATAACAACTTAAAATAGGGGTAAATCACCATTATGGAAAAATTTCTTAAGATGATCATAATATTCCATCGTCCTTAAAACTATATGGGATAACCTGTGGACATACATAAAAAGGGGTGAGATACAAAACCTAGTAAAGTAATAAACATTTAATAACATGAATAATGTATTACATGTTAAATAATAGGCATATCAATGAGACATAAAAGTGGTGAGAATCATAAAAAATAACCATTAGGCATTATATAACATGATAATATATTGGAAACATGGGAAAATGTGGAAAAAACTATAAACATTGCATAATAAACATAGGTAAAGACTAACTATAGGGAAATTAGAGTGGAAATAGTCCTCTAATATTTTAGGTTCACTTCCTAAGCCCTTTCATGATGTCTCATGAGGATATAACATTTCTCAATGCATTGGAGTGCTATATAACTCTGGGTGAACCCGTCACTTTTATATAATTTACATGCGTAAGTGTGCCACATAAATCATATGACATGGAATAATTTGTTATAAAATTTTATTCCAAGATCATGAAGTGTGTAAAAAATACATATAATTCCCCAATAAAATATTTAAATGAGTATAAAGGTGAACACCCTTGATAAGAAATGGGTTTGGGTATTCACTACATAAAGGAAAATTGCGGTGAAATTTCAGCAGCATAACAGGGGAACAAAAATGATCATGGGAGGGATTCATGAGAGTCAGGTGGGTTTATAATAATTTAGAAATAAAATGGATATTAATGGGGATATGTAAGAAATTATCCCACAATTATTAATTTATGATAAAAGGAATAAGATAATGAAGTTACTTGAATAAACAGGAGAAAGAGAGGGTCCCTTACTAAATTTCCGCATGGTAACAGGTGTACATAAAGTATAATAGAAGGGATTAATGAGAGTGAAAAGGGTATATCATAAAATTTAAATAAATATTTAAATAATAATGATGCATAAAAACATACCCAAATTGGATAAAATGGAAATTAAGAGGCATAACATAAAAGAGGTTCTTGAATAAAAAGGAAAACGGAAGTTCCCTTACCATGGGAGGGTGATCACAAAAGCTTTAAAGGACCTTATTAAGATTTTTACAAGACCATTGTAGGAATATTTAGAGTTGAGGTAAAATAATGTACATGCTTTAAGGTTTTTTATTGAAGAGTAATGCTAGATTGGGTGGGTTTATATAGGAAAACAGAGGTGAGTTCTCTATTATTTCCCAACCTTAGGTTTTTCGCTCTATATAATAAATTAATATAAAATAAACCACCCAAAGGTTTTTAACCATGGTTTCTACAAAATGGGAGTGTTTTTAATTATTTTATATGTCTATGGTATGAACTTATTAAAATGTTTCCATTGGTGATGTGGATGTGAGTTATGTTCTTAAGTAAATGATTATAAAACCACAAAATATAATATAGGTTTTGGAGGATTCATAAAGGCTTTATAAAATTAATAAAATAACATAAAAATCACATTATTTTAAATATTAAACATATAGTTTGTATTTTATACCCTTTATAGTATTTATTACAACATTTTTGGGTCACTATGATGTCATAATACACTATATTTATATCACATTTCATTTTTTCTAGAAAATTCAACTATCTCAAAAAATTATGAGAAATACACCATTGACTAAAATTGATGTTATGAATCCAAAAATAATATTTATTTTATCCAAATATTTTTATAATTATCTGAATTTTTACTTTTAAAATATAATTTACATTTATTAAGAAATACTGGGTTTTTTTTGACAATAACAGTTTTCAAACCCTTATAAAAATTACATTTGACTTCATAAAAAATATATGATAATTTATATTTAATATAAATTATTTAATACTAATTTATTAAAATATTATTTTTTTAGGAAATCTATTAATATATCAAAATAAATTCCCTAATTTAATTTTAATATTTCCCAAAAATACAATTTATGTTTTATTATATCAAAATCAAAATAATTTATAATACAACAACATTAATAACTACATACAATTCTATAGAATATACATATCCATATTCATAGGGTCTTGATACGCATCCCTTTATTAAACTAGAAAATTACTTAAGGGTATGCTGCAATATGGCGATCCTTTCATGGATTGGTTCATTGTACATGGTTTGGGATGTGATCTTGATGATTTTGAAAATCTCAAGGAAACAGGTTCACTCATGCTTTAGTTGTTGGATATCAGCTTGGGTTTGGTAAATGGAAAATCATAGTGATTCTATCTCTCTTGTAATCTTGGATAAATTGGATTTATAGGGTATGATTCTATTGGTTGATTCCATCACTTTATCTGTATCAATTAGATTTTTCAAAACCCTATATTTATACTGATAATATGATCACTGTTCAATTACTATATTATCAATGGTTAAAATGATTAATAGTCTTTTAAATCCTATAAGATATAATAAAACCAAGTAAGTACATGTGTTTTTTTACCAAACACATAATAGGGAATTTAATTCAACCATAAAAAGAATTTTATTTATAAAATTTCAAGCCATTACAATCTTATCCCCTACCAAAATTTCACCCTCATAAGTTTCATTTCACACAATATAATAGATGATTGAAACTCTATTTCATCACATCCTCTGGTTCCCATGTCGCCTCTTCAAACTTATGGTTTCTCCATAACACTTTTACCAAGTACATTGCCTTATATTATTGAACTTTGTCTCTACGATCTATATTCTACATCATATTCTCCTCATATGAGAGATCATTATACAATGATATTGTAGGTTCCAAGCGTAGCGGAAGCACGTTGGTGGGTGTACCCAACTTTAATTTTTGCTATTAATGATGATCAATATGAGATCCATCATGATAATAAAACGCCAGATCTTCAGAATAAAATGAAGAAATAAAGAAAACAGAGGAGTCCGAGAACCATAAATAGGATCATCATATATTGGTTATAATTAATTTAATTAAAAGACAAGAATTATCTTTATGGAATTCTATCTCCATTGATGTTTCCAGTCACGATCTGATGTGATCCGTCATTGCATTGTATAATCCATGTGCAGGATTCCTCTAGAGATGATCCAAACATTCTCGACATATATTTGGATTTATCCTAAGGGATCTCTAGGTGCTATAATTGAAGAGACTTTTCTTGCGATGTCCTCCTTTTACCACCTTGAGAGCCGCTTGCAAAGCGTTCTCCATTATTCGGTGGAGGAGGATCTCTCTCATACATTGGGAGAGTTCTTAGAAGAAAATAATTTTCTCTCGGCTTGAGATATTTCTTTAGATGCATTGTTTAAACAACAAAAATGGATAGGATAATGAGAATTATATAATTGGGGTTTGAATTACATATTATAATAAAATGAATTAATTACGTGAAATAATTTGTTCATTTAATTTAATTCTTAGTATGACCCATGTATAATAATAACATTTGACTATTATAATTACTTTACATGCACCCAAAAAATTACAACTAATATTTTTTAATTAAATAAATCATATTATTTCTCACCAATCCCCTGAAAAGCTACATGGAATGTATATTAATATACATAACATGTACTTTTGTTTTTCCATTTTCTTTTTTTACTCGACCATATTTATTAGACATTGAATAATGGATATATATTTCTCAAAGAAATATCACTTCATTACTCGCTAATAAATATATTATTTCACCCACAATATATTCTCTCAAATAACTAGTGTCAAAATAAATGTGATGAGGCATCCTTGAATAATTATTAAACCACAATCAGGAATAATCTTTATTCAACTTGTTAAATTAATATTTAACTGAGATACTTTGACACACTTAGTGTGTCACCCTCTAGGACGCTTTCTATGTGGAATTAGGTAGAGCCTACCTAAAGTACAAGGTTAGCGTCTAGAAACACGCCAAGGAACCCTAGAGAAAGAAGTTAATGCCACAATGATGTGTCACCACCTACGAATACTTAACATGTAATATAATCTCTTTGTCTCGATATCTCAAATAAAGCGGGTTGGATGCTAGTGCCATCAACCCATGTTCTTGATTATTCTTTCTATGAATTTCTAGAATTGAACTTACCCATTCCTTACCATGGACAAGGATTTATTTAGGCCATATCAATTCCATCAAAGGGACTAATATATCTACTTCCATTAGAAAAATCCTTTCTCACATTATCTATTAATACAGTATTACTCGTGACACACCCAACATATCCTACCTCACTGTGAACAGTGTGTCATCACAGTTTTCATCAATAAATGTAAGTTCACAAGTTGTAATACCCATTAATAAAAATCTTAAAGTCTAAGTACTAATTCACACATCTGCAGATAGGAACAACCAATGACACTTTGAAATATGGATTTCATACTAGAGGGTCTCATTCTCATAATATCTTCCTAGATATTACCAAGGGTGTACACCATGAGAATATGCCACAAAGTTTTATGAGTCCTCACCCCTAATGTCCTGTATTATTCGTGTCCTGTAAATAACATCATCCATCTATATAACATAGATTTAATAACAGTGTTATGGAACTTCTTGGTTCTTATCATAGAAGGGATCCGCAATGTCCTTTTAGGGAAACAACTATCCTTAGGACATTATCACATGCATTGTAACATAGAATAACAATCAACATGTGATATGGTATTTATTATTGAATAAAGTAAAAAGTAGTTGGTTCTAGGCCACCAACTCCAACAGACTCCCACTTAGACTAGAGCCAACTATTAACAACTTTTAACCCACTAGCTCTCATATGATATTCATTCTTCTAGTGAGATAGGCCTTTATTCATTGGTTCTTCCACATTATCTTCCATGGACACTCTACTCCTTGAAAATTCACCCCTTTGGTAGAAATCCCTCAATAGGTGATACTTCCAGAGTATGTTCTTTATCTATTGATGTGACCTAGGTTATTTTGCAAGAGCCACCATTGCAATATTATCACAATACAATGTGATAGGATATTTACCACTAGAAATCACATAAAAATCTTGTACAAAGTTACAAATCCAAACGGTTTCATTGGCTGCATCAGAAGCTACTAAATATTCGAAATCCACTATAGAATGAGTGACAACATGTTGCTTTAAAATCTTCTAGCTCATAAATCCTCCATTGAGATAGAAAACATATCCAGATTGCAACTTCAGACCATTATGATATGTTTGAAAACCAGCATCAGTATACCCTCTAATGACAAGATCCTCATCTCCTCCATACACCATGAACATATCCTTAGTTCTTCTCAGATACTTAAGGATATTATTGACAAAAGTCCAATGTTGTTCTCCTGGATTTGCTTGATATCTGCATACCATGCTCAATGCATAAGAAACATCAATCCTGGTACATAACATGACATACATGATGGATCTTGTAGACAAATCATATGAGATATTACTCATTCTATCTTTATCCTATTGTGTATGAGGACACATTTTCTAAGAAATATGTAGGCCGTGTGTCATTGTAACCAATACCCTTTTTGATTTTTCCATACTAAATCTCTTTAGTATCTAGTCAATGTATGTACCCTGACTTAGTCTGAGCAGCCTTTTGAATCTATCATTAATGATATTGATCCCTAGAATGTAGGCTGCTTTATCCAAGTCCTTCATAAAGAAACACTTGTTAAACCAGTCCTTAACTTACTGTAATACTGGTACATCATTTAAAATAGGAAATATTTTGCCAACATATACAACTATGGTGATGACCAGATTCTCATTAAAACACTTATAAACACATGTCTCACATTTGTTCTTAATGAAACCAAATTTATTTATGGATTTATCAAATCGAATATTCCATGTCCTAGATTCTCTCTTTAATCCATAAATAGATTTCTAAAACATAAAAATTCGTTTGGCTTCACCTGGTGTCCCGAAACCTTCTGGTTGTTTCATATAGACATCTACCTGAAGGTTCTGGTTAAGGAATGCTATTTTGACAACCATTTTCCAAATCTCTTAGTCATGGTAAGCTGCTATGGAAAGTATGATTCTTATGGATTTAAAAATGGGAGATGGCGAGAATGATTCATCATAGTAAATTCCTTGACGCTGTCTAAATCCTTTATCCACTACCCCATGCTTTCTAGGTGCTAACATGACCCTCCATGTCCAGTTTTCTCTTGAATACCCATATGCATCCAACATGATTTACATCAACTGGATCATCGACCAGAACCTAGACTTAGTTCTGATACAAAGAATCCATCTCATAATTCCTAGCTTCTATTCATCTTGCAGCCTCTAAGCTTTCTACTTCTTCCTTTTATGAGAGTGGTTCATCATTATCCAACAATAATGATTCACCATCCTCAGTGACTAGAAAACCAAATATCTATGGTTCCCTTACCTCTCTTGATCTCCTATGCAGTACTTGTGTTTCTAGAACCTCTTCCACGGGGTCCTATGGAACTTTTTTCTATACCAACTCTTATGTATCTTGAGTATCAGCTTCGTCAAAGTCAATCTTGCTCACACTATACTTTTTGAGGATGTGATGCCTCTCAAGAAAGATGACTTGTCTTGCGACAATCACTTTCTTGTCTGATGATTTATATAGGTAACATCTTTTTTGTTTCCTTTGGATATGCTATAAAGATACACTTTGTTCCCTGAGGTGCTAGTTTGTTGCCTGAGAAGGCCTTAAAAAATGCCTCGCATCCCCATACACGTGTGTGTGAAAAATGTGTTTCTTTCCATTCCATAAATTGGAGGGAATTCAATTTTCCACCTTATTTGGTACTCAGTTTAATATGTATGCTAAATTTTGTATTGCATACCCCCCAAAGGATAATAGAAGATATGCGTGACTCATTATTGGCCTCACCATTTACAATAAGGTTAAATTCCTCCTTTCACTAACACCATTCCCCTGTGGTGTATAAGGAGGAGTGATCTGGGATAGAATCTTAGACTCCCATAGAAAACTGATGAAATCTTGGTTCAAATATTCTCCATTTCAATTTCCTCTAAGATTATTTATCTTCTTACCAAGCTGATTATATACATCATTCTTGAATCCCTTAAACTTCTCTAAGGATTCTGACTTATACCTCATTAAGTAGATATATCCATATCAACTCAAATAATCAATAAAAGCAATGAATTAAGAATATCAACCTCTAGCTTCTACTGTAAATAGTCCACACACATCCGTGTGCACCAATCCTAGAAGCTCTGTGGTCCTTTCATACCATCCATCGAAAGTCGGCTTGGTCATTTTACCTTGTAAATAAGAATGACATCTGTCATGTGGTTATAACTCAATAGAGTCTAAATAACCATTATGGAAGAGCTTTGTCAAGTGCTTCTTGTTTAAATGACCAAGATAGTGATGCCAAAAATGGGTGTCATATGAGTCATGTGAATTTGTTTCGTTAATGATTTCCAACACTTGGTTTTCCTAATTTAATACATAAAAACCATTATTCAATTGTGCCATACCGTATCGTATGTTGATCTTATAAAAGAAACAAACCTTATTTCCAAATTTTAATATAAATCCATCCATATATAAAAAATATATATAAATTATGTTCTTGGTAACACTAGGCACAAAATAATAGTTATGTAAAATAAAAATTATTTCAGTTGGCAATGAGAGATGGTAATCACTAATGGACAATGCATCCAGCCTCGTTCCATTGGAAGCTTGAATATCCACCTCTCTTCTGTCAATATTTCTAAATATACTTGGTTCCAGAATTTGAATATAGATGTGATCCCCAAAAGCTGTATATAATACCCAATGTGTAGAAATAAAAAGATTACACTCGATAACGAACACACCTTTAGAGTCCTCAGGCTTCTCGGTGTAGTTACTCTTCCAGTGGCCTTGATTTCCACATGAAAAATATCAAAACCTCCCATCCATTGACCTTCCTCTGGATCTTCCCCTTCTTAGAGAGACGATGCTCAGGGGTTACAGACCGTTTATGAGTCCTTGTACCCTTTTCCTTATCCTTGATTTTTTATTCACCATAAGGACTATGGATTTGTCAACCCCCATGTCCTTATCTACCTGGAAAATTAAGTTCATAAGTTCTGATAGACTCTTCTCATTGTCTCTCATGTTATAGTTGAAAATAAATCTAGAGAAGGTCTTGGGCAGTGATGATAGGATGAGATCTGTACACAAGTCATCTAGGAACTTAATCCCTAATATTTCTAGGCTTTCAATGTAGCCAATAATCTTGACTACATGAAGACCAGCTGGTGAAAACTTTCCATGCTTAGTTGTAAAAAAAATCATTGGAGATCTCATATCTCCCCTGTCTCTCCATCTCTTGATAGAGATCCTTAATGTGAGACATCATGCAATACACATCCATGTTTTCATGTTGCTTCAAAAGATCATTAGACATGGATGATTTCATGAAAAATTTCACATATACAACATCATCCATATGTTTCATATAGAGAGATAATTCCTCATCACTAGACTCTTTTCAAGGCCCAACTTGAACATGCTCTTCTAGCACATACACTTTCCTCTCGTGTTGAAGGATGATGCCTAAATGCCTCCACCATTCCTAGAAATTGGTGCCAGTGAGAAGGTTTTCCTTCTCAAGTATAGTTTTCAGTGATATGTTTGAAGTCATTTTATTGTCATTTCTAAAAATTAAGATTATCTATGTTTTAGTACTTTATCATGATAAAAATGGAGAAAAGTAAATAATTTAATACTTATTAGTCTCCAAATATTTTATCAAAATTATATAGCCCTCACCATTTACTTCAGAATATTTTTTTGCCTAAATATTCTATTGGAAGGGATCCATATTCCCCTTCACATTACCCCAAGTCCTGCTGTGGCAATCAACCCTTGATGTAAATCAAGTCAAGTCAACCCAAAAAATTGAATTATAATTTTCCGATAATTGAAATCACCCCAACTTTGGAAGGTCAAGAACTTTGAACTATGGTTAGATTCTAACCAAGATTATGGAAGGCTATACCGTCTTAATATTTTCTTTGAGGGATTTTATCCCTATACATAAATTTCTATTTTATTTTCTTTGATTACCTGATTTTTAGTATTAAGTGGGATATACTTAAGTGATTAACCATGTCTAAGATAATATTTACGCAAAAATGATCTTATTTTAGTTCCATCTTTCATGCTTATTTAATTCATTAATTGTGTGATCATGAAAACAAACCCAAAATAAATAAAACATGAAACTGACAGAAATAAAATAAATGGAATGATCATGAGCTTGTTCTGTTGGTTAGTTTATCTAGCAGTTTAAAAATTAACCCTAGACCTTGGGGAGAAACACGTTAAACCTTTTGGGTTCATGTTAACATATTTCCACCTGCCCACCTCTGTATATCCTTAGATTTGTTTCACCTTAGATCATAACTTGAGCAACCTCCACTAGCTTGGTATATCCATCAATTACATATAATTTTATCTCACTCACAGGTGAGGGGTAAAATGGGGGTTTACATAAAAGGAACCTTGGGCACACATACCCTATATATTAATGAGGAGAATGCTCGCAGGACAAAAAATTTAATTTAAATAAATAAATTAAAAAAACAATTCACATAAAAAGATCTTGGTCTAGATCATGATCATCCATACATGCAACAATATTTATACACAAATAAAACTAGAATTCAATTCTTTAATCATCCTTGTTTAAGATAAACCATGATCGAATCAACTAATTATCTTTAATTAATAAATCCTTTTATCTTAAACCATTTTTCTAAATTTCCTTGAGATTCTCATCCATCATAATTTTAAACAAATAAATTCATTTAAAATTGTCATTTTACGTAACTTGTACCTTGGAGGAAACTCGTTGAATTCCCCTTCATAACTACCCAATGAGTAGAAACAAATAGTACACAAATGTTAAATTAAACAAATATATATGAAACACCTATCACGTGTTGTGCCTCATCTCTACACCCACAATATGGTACCCATCTCAAGGGTTTGAATAATATAATAATAAATTTTAATAAATATGAATAATTTGGATGAGTACACGATATGTAGTTCTGACTACATAGTGTGTACTTTTGTTCACCACCCATCTGAAGTGCACGCCCAGGGACATGGCCTGTAGATGTACTTCGAAAATATTCAGAGCACATGGATTGTTCAGTGGGATACATGACGTGTTGTTTGCACGTTACACAGTTTCCAGCCAGTCAAGCCTTGTACAAGGTACACGGTCCAACCCTAACCGGAAGAGACTACACACTGTGTTCAATGGGCCACACGACGTGTAATCCGGAAACAATTTTCCACCTATTCCTAGTCAAAACATAGAGTACTTTTTTTTTTTCATTTTCGTTGTTTCCTCCACCACATTTATTAGACCTTGAATAATGGCTATTTATTTCTCAATTAAATATCACTGCATTACTCACTAATAAGTATGTTATTTCACCCACAATATATTTTCTAGAATAACTAGAGTCAAAATAAATGGGATCAGCCATCCTTGAATAATTATTAAACCATAATCGGGAATAATCTTTTTTTAACTTGTTAAATTAGTATTTAACTTAGATACTTGGACACACACAGTATGTGACCCTCTAGGACTCTTTCTTAGTGGAAATAAGAGGAGCCTACCTAAAGTCCAAGGTTAACGTCTAGCATCATGCCAGGGAACCCATAGAGAAAGAAGTTAATTCCACAATGGCATGTCACCTCCTATGAATGCTTACTATTTAATATAATCCATTTGTCTAGATATCTAGAATCAAGTGGGTTTCATGATACTACCAGCAACCCATGTGCTTGATTATTCTTTCGTTGAATTTCTAGAATTGAACTCTCCCATTCCTTACCATGGCCATGGATTTATTTAGGCTATCTCAATTCCATCAAAGGGCATGATATATGTACTTATGTTATGGAAGATAAGGAACAAATCCTTTCTCACATTATCTATTAGTGCAGTATTACTCATGACACACCCAACATATTCCACGTCAATGTAAATAGTGTGTCGTCACAATTTTTGTCAATACGTATAAGTTTGTGAGTTTTAATTCCCCTTAATAATAATATTAAAGTCTAAGGACGGATACACATGTCCACATATTGGAACATTCAATGTCACTATGAAATATGGATTTCCTACTGCCAGGTCTCATTCTCATAATATCTTCCTAGATATTACCAAGGGTGTACACCATGAGAATGTGCCATAAAGTTTTTTGAGTCCTCACCCATAATGTCCTGTATTATTCGTGTCCCCTAAATAAAATCATCCAACCATAGAACATATATTTAAGAATAGTGTTATGGAACTTATTGGTTCTTATCATAGGAGGGATCCGATATTACCTTTTAGTGAAACAGATATCCTTAAGACATTATCACATAAATTTTCATGCAGAAGAACAATCAAAATGTGATAAGGTATTTATTAATGAATAAAGTACAAAGTAGTTGGTTCTAAGCCACCAAATCTAACAAATACCAACTCCATATTGAGTACATGTGAGGTTTATGGTGTGTACTTCCTCAATATTGATACATGGAACATATCATGTACTTGATATAGGTTAGGCAGGAGTTCTAGTTAATATTCCATCTCTCTAATGTGATCAAGGATCTCAAAGGGGATGATGTATCTTGGACTAACATTTACCTTATTCACAAATCTCATGGCTTTATTCTATGGGGATATATAGAGGAATACCTTTTCTCCAACCTCAAACTCCATGTCTCATCAATGAATATCATAAATACCGTTCTTTTGATTCTGAGTAGCCTTAATATGATACGGAATGGTCGGTGCCCTTTTTACCATTTCCATGATCATTTTAGGACCTAGTAGTTTAAGTTCTCCAACTCCATCCCAACATGAAGGTGTTCTATACCTCTCATGCTGTGGAGATGCACTATGGGCTTCGGTGGTTGATGGTTCAGATATGCAAGTGTAAGTTCGGTCCTTGTCGATGGCATACTCTTCAGAGCGCTCCTGGTTTTGTTCTTGGAAGCTCATTGTTGTCCTGCAGTGAGCTTCTCAGCGTTTGAAGGTCACGCTCATGCGTCGGTGATTTGTGGGGTTCCAAATCTTCTTATGTGAGTTTGTTGGGGTTTCTTTGTGTTTTATGTGGTCTATTTTGTCAGTAGAGGCAGGATATTCAGAAACAGGGTGTTGCTTGCGGTACCGTTACTTGCGCGGTTTGATTCGGTTTTTGGTGAAACCTATTTTGATTTCATGGATATGATTTTGTCTAGTTCGAATAAGGGTTTTTCTCATTTCAACTCGTGTCATGGAGGGGTGGAGTTTAATTGTGATTTATTTCTGATGGATTGGGAGTTTTTTCGTTGCTTTCTGTGAGTAGGTGAAGGTGTTAACCGTGACAGTCTGTGTGGTTGTATGTGGTTTGCGTGTTTTTTTGTGGTTTTGTGAATGGATGAACAACTGATGGGTTGTGTTGCTGAAGTTGACACCAAGGGGGATTCCGGCGGGCTCCTCCAACATGGTGATGTTGGAATAGTGAAAAGTTAGGAGATCAGTTTTGCGATTTGATCCTCCTGTGGATGCGATGAAGATGGTGGTCTGTCTGGTTGTTCTGGCGACGACCTACGTGTTTCCGTCGACCTCTCCGATGACCTGCAAGGCTGGTGACGCGTGATGACGGGATCACGACTCGAGGTGGGGGTATGCGGTGTATGGTGGAACGTGGTTGGTTTGAATTTGAATTTGAATTTCGTTAGATTTTGTATAAAGGTTGGGATATTCTTGTACGGTTTCCGGTTTTCCTTAAACCGGTTTGGGGTACCGGAACCCGTAAACCGGCTTCTGATAAAGGAAAAAAATGATTTTCAAAAAAAAAAAAAATCCATGATAATGTTCATCTTAGTATTTAGAGTGTGTTAGATATTATTACAGAACATGGAGGTAAATATTGGATCTCGATTAGATAAAATAGATTGTAGGGTTCCATGAAGCCTCATCACTTCTCTAATGGATATCCTTTCATGTTTATTGAGTGTGAAGTCCTCTCAAATTTCAATGAAGTGAGTTGAATTTTTTAAAAAATATACCAAAACCCATATATAATTATTTCTTCTTGATGTATTTGTATGACTAGTGATAATGTCCATGGTTATGTTTTCCCATTTCCATGTAGGTATGGGTAATGGTTGCATCATCCCCTTGGATTTTTTCCTTTTCACCTTCACTTACAGAAATAAAAGACATCTTTATGTATGTTCCATGATTTCCGTATTTATATTGTCCCACTAATAGTTTTTTCATATATATTGATACAAAATTCTTCTCCCTAGATGGATGGATAAGGTCAATCTATTTATATCATCCAACAATTGCTTCTTGAAATTATTATTTGATGGTAATCATAGTCTTGACCCAAATATTATAAACCCTTCTTTGATAATTTTGAACTCTGAGGATTTCCCTTTTCTTATAGCTTCCACATTCTTCTAAATTCCCACATATTTTTTTGATCATCCATTATCCTATAAAAAAGGTACGGTTGATCAATCATTTGTGAATGGATTGATGATGTATGTTCCTTTTTGATTCCCATATCCATACTTTTCAAGTCGAAGAAGATCAGATCCCTCTGAATTCTCATTAATGATAAAATTGAGGGATATTTTCTACTTAAAGAATATTTAACTTTATTTTCATTCCCAGGATGATAGTATATTGAGTTTCCATTATCCTTAATCAGATTTAACAATCTTTTCTGGTGCATATTCTGGTCTTTTTTTGTGCATATATACCTTAGGCTCTTATGATCTGCATATATTTCACACTTCTACCCAAAGAGATAATGATACTATATTTTCAATGAAAAAATCACCAAATATAACTCCAGATCATGAATTGCGTAGTTTTGTTCGTGAAAATTCAATTTCCTTGAGGCATAAGCTACCATATTTTATTTCTTCATTAACACACAACCCAAGAAATTATTTTAAGCATCACAGTATATAATGAAAAATTCCCCAATTTTTCTTAGCATAAGTACTGGTGAAGTGATAAGAATATTTTTTAACTACATGAATCTCTCTTCACATTTGTCATTAAAAAAAATAAATCTCTTTTGAGTTAGTTTGGTTGGCGGGTTTGAAAATCATGAGAAATTTATCACAAATTGAAAATAGAACCCAACTAATCCTAGGAAATTATGGATTTGTTTTCACAAATTTGGGTTTCACCCATACTTTAATTACTTATTTATTTTAAGGTTCCATATATATCCTATTTATTATGATAATATTCTCAAATAACAATAATTCATTAAACCATAACTCACATTTTTTTTACTTTTCATAAAGATTATCCTTTTTAAGGTCTTTAGAATAGTGATCAGATTCTCTTCATGATCCTCCATTATTCTGTAGCACATTAGATTATCATATATAAATAATTCCAAAAAATTGTTGAGATAATATCTAAATACTCTATTCATCAAGTACTTGAATACTTCTTTAGAATTAATGAGTTCGAATGACATTATTATACACTCATATTTCCCATACTTTGTATCAAAATTAGTTTTTGGGATATCTTCATTCTTCACCATTGATAATATCCTGAATGAAGATCCACCTGGAGGGGTATTTATATCCATGTATCCAATCAAACAAGTCATCAATCCATGTTAAAGGATGCTTATTCTTTATCGTGATCTTATTTAGCTCAAGATAATTAGTACCAAGGCACATTAACTCATCCTTCTTCTTCATGAATAATATTGGTGCACCCCATAATGAAACACTAGGGTGTATGAACCATTTATATAGATTCTATATTTATTCATCTCCTAAATTTCCTAAATATCTCTTCTATATGGAGTTTGGGATAATGTAAATTCCCCAAGTATAATCTCGATTGAAAATTCAACATCTTGGCTAGGATTAAGACCATGAAATTCTTTGAGAAATACATAATTTTATTCTTTTATAATGGGAATGACCTCAAGAATGATATTTCCTTAGAATAAATCTTTTAAGCTAGATATTCTTGATCATAGAGAAATAATATCTATTCTTGAGATGTTGGTTCTAAACAAAATACATCCTATTTCTTGTAACTTTATTGAAATTGGAGTCAATCTTCAATAGAGAAAGTGATTTACTTCTCTTATTAATTTATATTGGATCTATGTAAAGAAATCCGATCTATACCTAGAATTAAATTAAATTACACTAAATAGATTATCCCAAGATTTTATAATAAGTTCAATCCAAAAATAACGATAGGGGAGTATTTATATACATGGGATGCAATAAGTACCCCATTTCCATTTTCAACAACTATACTTCCATGATTTGTGGTGGTGTTTGAATAGTTCTACTAAAATTATGTGATATGAAGGAATGCATAAAACTATAATTAAAAAGAAAAATCATTATTTTTGAATTAATAACTAGTATACCTATCACTAATTCATTTTTAGGATCTACCTCAGTAGTTATAATGGTATAAGCTTAACCTTTCTTCCTTATAGGTTGTTGGTGTTGATTGTATTCAACAAAACTTTTCATAGTGTATTTCTTGGAAAGGTTCCCTTGTTCCTTGAAGTTGAATAATTGGATAATAGGCTGAGGGTGGGCTGGAGAATTACTTTATTCCATTGTAATGGTGGGTTTCTCCAATCATAAATTTCTATATAGGTTCCCTTTTATGACCCACCTAAAGAATTTCCTCACCCCCTTTGGAAATTTCCATGGTGATTATTTCCTCACTTTTTACAAGTGAGATGTTGAAATTTATTACATCCTTTAAAATTTTCCATCACAATGAAAAATTATATTCTAATTTCCACTTCTTATCCATATGAGACCGTTGAGATTCACTGATCTCCATCTCAACTTTGAGGGAACAATGGAAAATTTTCTCATAGCTATTAAACTCTTAGATCACTAGGTATTTTCATAAACTAGGTCTCAGCATAGCAAAGAAGTGGAAAACTTTTCATTCATGTGTAATGAAAAAGTCAAAGGTGTATCATGAAATTATTGTTAAGTTTTACTTATACAATTGATGGACTCATCATTATTTTTCTTGAATGAATGAAAATCCCTTTCCATTTTAAGTTAGAGAGTGTGAGGAAATTCTTTTTCAAAATATATTTTCTGGAACTCCTTTCACCCCATCAATTTGATCTCTTTCTAATTATTCATATTCTTTTCAATGTATACCACTTATCAACTTCTCCCTCCATATAAGAAAAATTGAATATAACATTATCTTACTCATAACATTGAATGATGGTGAATATCTTTTGAATTGTGTTGATCCATTATTCTACGATTAAGGGTTCATATGATCCATTAATAATTGGAGGCCTATTTCACATAAAGGTATCAATAATAACCTTTTATTTATTAGGTAGATTTGAGAAGTACTATTGATTTAGGTTTCTATTCAGAACCCAATTCAACTGAGAGAGTATTATCAAAAGGTTTGTGATTCCTTCTCCCATCAGGTTGGACTTCTCATTTGGTCAGTCATCACATATTCCTTCACATTGCTTGTTTACCTGGTTCCTTCTATTTTTGGCCATTGTCAAGTATATAAAAAAATTATGGATGATTATTTTTAAACTATTAAATGTATAAATGGGATTATAAAAACATTAAATGGATAACTTATAAATGAAATGCATTTTCTTAACTTATTAATTTCTAGGATTCAATCTATGTTATCTATGATCTATTTTCTAATATGGAAACTTATGAGAATTTTTGTTCCCTCAATAATGGATCATAATTAGATTTTGAATTAACCAAATCATATCTCATGAGAGTGTCAAACAAGGTGTGCATCAAGGCCTATTGTCATACACCAGTTACCAAACAAGTCTAGCTCAGTTTAGTCATTTTAGGTTTTACCCTTTGGTATATCTGTGCTAGAGTCACATCCATATGTAGTATCCAAACATGAATTTATTTACTTAGAAACTACATAATCTATAATTTTCCAAAATTTAGGAATGTATTATTATGTTTTGTCTTATCCGTAAGGATTTATATAGAGGTTTCTAATCCTAGTCCCCAAAATAAATAAGCTTACCTTTGATACCAACTGTGACTACCCTTTCCTTAATTACACAGTGAATCATGATTTATTACATAAGATTACGCAAAATAAAACCTATAAGATATGAATTATTGTGTCATAGTGAATTTGGTATATTACATAAAAACTTATAAAAATGGTACAACTATATTATTCAAACCTTCTTTAACACGATCATAATATTCCATTATACTTAAAATTGAATGGGATAACTTGGGGACATACAAGGGGAATAAACATGTCATAACATGAAGAAAGTATTAAATGTTAGAAAATAGGCATATAAATGAGACATAAAATGGGTTATAATCATAAAAATGAAGAGTGAGGCATGATATATCATTATAATTTAAATTAAACATGGGAAAATGTGGAAAAAAAAAATTCAAACATGGAACTATAAAAGTAGTTCAAGGATAAATGCCCATAAATAATTGTGGAAAAAGTCCAATGATGGATTAGGTTGACTTTCTAATCCCTTTAATAATTCCTGATGAGATTAAAAAATTACTGAATGCATTAGATAATTATATAATTCCAGGAACAACCATCACATTCATATCATTCCCATGCACAAGTGTATGACATAGATCATTCAACTTGGAATATTTTTTTATCAAATTTTATCCCATGATCAAGGAGCATTGAATACATAAATGGAATTACCAAATCTAATAAGTAAAAATTACTAAATTTGAACACCCTTTATAGGAAATGGGTATGGGTATTGGCCCAGTTTGATGCTAAAATGATTATATAACGAGTTTGTCCCATTTTGATGCTGAAATGATTATATAGCGGGCTCGGTCGAGTTGGATGTTAAAATTCTTATATATATGGATTTACTTGAAGGATAAAATTATTATATTGTGGGATTGGACTAGTTTTACATGTATAAATTATTTTACAGTTATTTTGTCCAAGTAGATGCTGAAAGCATTATATATAGGGCTTTTTTCGAAGGCTGTAATGATTATATAAATGAATTTTCCAAGTTATGTGATTATACCATCGTTTATGGTTAGGGTTAGTATGTTTATGTAACTTGATCAAATACATTAATATATGGTTCTATATAATGATGATTTAAATATTTTATTAATGTATTAATTAACACACATGTTTTTCACTTTATTACTTAAACTTATTTTAAAACTTGTTTTGTTTATACATGGTGTTGTAAGCCTACTAAGTTTTACTCACACCCTATTTGGGAAACTATTTAGTACCCGATAAGATTACATGGATACAGGTTTGGAAAAGGGATGATGACTTTATTGATGATTGTTTCTTGCTGGATGTTTTGAAGTTTGGAGATGGGAGATACATGGGGTTTTAGACTAGGGTCTTTTGAGATTATTTGAGTTAGCTAGTTCTTTTACTTGATTTGTTAGTTTAAATTTTAGATACATCTTAGTTTTTCATTACATGATTCATTATTATGTAACTGAATTTTAAATATATTCTAGGGGGGTATATTCACTCCACTATACTCCACACACCCCTACCGCTATTCATCAGCCTCTAGAATATGAGTTGGCGTTCTTGAGGTCCCATAACCAACCTGATTTGGCCATGTGAGAGAGTGAAAAATCATGGTAAATTATAACCAAAATCTACCAATTTATATTCTAACCTTTACTAGACATATTATTGAGATTTCATACATCCCAAAAGACCAACACTATATCCCTTTAGAAGAGATATAAATGTGTTGTTTCAATGAAGAAGTAATCACTCAAACCAACCGCTTTCTTTATCTAATCTTATTTACCACATCTAAATCTGTGGTTTTTATCAAAAAATAATAAATTAGGTGTCCAAAAATATTCTTAGTATTTTTTATTTATAAAACACCATTATACACCATCTTTAATATCAAATTATAAGTGGAAGTATCACTCTTACATACCTACGACTTACCGTCTCTACATAGAGATAATATTTATTTTTCAGCACCATATTTTACGGATGGGTATTATTATGGGATTAATATTAATATATTATATTTTAGACATAATTATACTTATATAATTAGAATATAATTTCTATTTTCTTATTATCCATTCTTTTGGTAAATGATAATGTTGTTCGTGCATTCGTGTAGACTACCACCCCGATGAAGTGATCTGATCCCCTTTTCATTTATATTTTTCTTGGATGGTAATGAGGATGAATTTGATTAATATATATATATGATATATATTATATAATAATTATTCTATAAAGGTGAATTATTGTTTAAATTTATTTTACTCCCTCAACTGAAAAATGGAAATTTTATTCATGAGTACGTAGAAATGAATAAAGTATTTCATTTTTATATATCTACTTTTTTTAAAAGATTTTAAATATATATTTAATGAATATATATTATTTTTATACCATGATTAAAACTATTAAAATTATTGATCCATGATCAATCTATAAGGACCAGTACTATTAAACTGAAACATGATTATAAAATGAAGTAGTTATCACTCAGAACCTTGATTTTAAAAAAAAATTATTAATAAAAGGTTGACATGATTTCATAAATAAATAATTCAGGTTATGATATTTATCAATATGGTTATTTAATAATTTTTTTATTGAATTCATATTTATTATTCAAGAGTTTTTAATTGGAATAAGGAAAGGAGATACTTGAGGTAAGGGTTTTATTTAAAAATCTCTTCACTATTCAAGATTATTTATAATACACCCCAACTAGTTTAATAGTTTTCTACCATAACCATATTTTACATCAAAATGTTTTGAAATAATATTTATGTTACTCTCTAATTATATGATAAATACATTTTTAACCATGTTTTAATTTTTACAAAAATAGTTTCGAAGGACAATTCTTGTTGTTTTCGAAATGAATTACTTTTTGAAAATTGTACAAAAGTGTGAAAATAATGATTTTTAACTTATATTACCTGAATAGATTTTAGAAAAATCCTAAATACATTTTAATTTGAATCTTCCATTACAATTTTATATATATATTTAATTTTTTTTCACTATATGTGCGTAATTTATTTGTAACAAATTGATGTCAAAGTTGAAAGGCTATTTTCCTCAAGAAGTGTTCCAAGTGATTTTTCAAAATAATTTTCTATCTAAGATGACATCCTTTCATGTCACTAATTAGTTACTTACAATATAATCCAATGAAACCATTATTACTCTATATTTGAATGATTTTATACTGAACCCCTTTATTTTTCAGAGGATATGAGTTTTTCAAATATTTATGAGACCCACTTTATTTATACGGGTTATGATATGAGGATGTGATGAATGTTTTATATCGTGGAACAAATATATATTATTTTCTTTATTTTATATGTGAGACCTATATCTATCTTAAATGAATTGGTAAATGAATTATATATCCTGATATTATTATAGAAAACAATTCTAATTACTTAATTAGTGTTGGGATATTAGTATTTTTGTTTGATTTGTTATGGGAAACAAGTTAATGTGATTAATACACAATGGGAAATAGGAATTGATGCCTGATTAAATGGTATTGGTTGTTAACCATGACATATGAAATGTTTTCTATACTCATGATTGTTCCAAAAACATGTATGACATGAACTTATGGGTCATTATTGAGTTATGATGAGTTCTATATATTATTATTTATGTCCTTTAGAATGAAAATGTTTTATTACAGAACTCATGTTTATGACATTTTTCATCTTGTGTGTGCATTTTGTAATTTATGGTATGGATCTCATACCCTTATTCTTTAATTATTCTTTGATATGATCATTGATTGATATCTCCCATGTTTACCCAAACTGATCATTTGAGATCTCCCTTTTCTTATGTTTACTTTCCCCAAGTTGTGAAGAAGAATTTTAGTTGGGTACACCAATGATAAGTACTATGAGGGAAGATCATTATGTGTGATGTTTAAGATCATTCATAAAATAAAAATATTTTATATATATTCTTCAAAGACACTAAACCATTATTATTTTGGCTTGTATCATATTTTTATGCATTGAATATTCATCTAAATAGATATAATATTTTTTTTCTGAAAATATTGGGCTGCTATAGTTAGTATCCGTGCAGTGTTTAGTCAATCATTTAAGAATATGGTTAGAAAAATCATATAATAACCCTGAGCATAGATCTATTTATAAGATAAAATACTAATGTTTTGGTAATCATCATGAATGTCCTAGGTGAAACATAAGGTTTTATAGAATAATTTGTTATTATTTTGACATTCTATCAATTATTTTAGAGAATTATATAGTTTTCTACAATGATTATTATTTATCACACTATTATTTTTGGATTTAGTCAATGGAAGAAACTTGAATGAATTTTTTAATGATGAATGTGAAGGAAAATGCAATGATTTTACACCACAAAAACCAAATATTATTGGATCTGGAATGTATAATATTATTGCTATGCTCATACAACATTCTTAGGCCATGTTTCATGCTGAGTTTCCAAATGATCAAAGCATGGAACAACATTTGATTGAATATTTCATGAGGAAAAATATAACTTCTTTTAGTGGATCTTATGATTCACCAGTGGCTAAGTGATGGATTAACACCATTAAGAATATAATTTTTTGTTTTCAATGCCTGGGTTAGGGAAAATTTTTCCTAGCCATTTATCATCAGGAATTTTAAACAGATCAATGATGGAATCTTATTCAGAATATAAAGAAAGAGTAATAAATTGAATAAATAGGATGAGATGAGTTTAAGTATATATTATTCATTATGTATTCTACAATTATTCTATGTATAATTTTGGATATGGATTTTTTTTTGTTAAATAAGAAGGATAAACAACCATTGGTACATATGCGGAAAATTTTACAAGTCTTGGATGGAATGCCACTGGTATAATTATATTCTTTATAAGTAAAATTATATTATTCTATGGTTTCTTAAAACTGAGTTTCCAAAATGAATTATCTATAAAATACTTTAGTATCTATTAAGAAATCATTTGATGTGCACTCAAAGTACAAATGGAAATTGGATATTCCAACTATTACCATGGTTTCGATAAGAAAAGAAATATTAAGACTCATGAAAACTTGAATAAATTACACGGTGGAATGAAATTACAACCATATATGTCCCAGAAATGTGGTTAGAAACATAAAGTGAAGTGTTTGAATGGAATTGGGAGGTTTTTAAAATTTGGAAAGGTAGTTCATAAATCAACTTAAAATTGAAAGTTGATGAGTGGGTCAGTTAATTCAATTGAGGAAAGGAAGATTCCAACTAATGAACCACCCATTCACCATTGATTAAAATGAAATGAATATGTGAGTTATGAAAAATTGTGTATGAATCCCATTCTTTTTGAGGATTTGTATCTACAACCTATTAATTCCAAATAAAAAGGGAAACCTCAAGTGATCACAACTGTCGGAGTGGGTTATGAGAATGACGTGATTAAAGGTACAAATATCATTTAATATATAACATCTAATTTTTATTTGATTATATATCCACCAAGTATTTTATTTGTAAAAACTTTTATCATTTTATTACCATATCACCACAACAATTATATGTTGATTTAGTTGTGAAAACTCCTAATGGATCATGGTCGTTTCTTAAGACTATAGTTCTTCTTTAATTGAGGTTATTAGGAATTTAATTCCTAAAGATATCATGATTACCCCTTTAGTTGTGTTTTATGTGATTCTTAACATGGATTTACATTCTCTACGTGGATAAAAAATCAATTTTTGAGGAACATAAGTCACATTTCATATTCTAAATGAACCTATGATCATTTATCGATGAAATGATGAATATGAACATCCAAAAAAAATTTATTCAATAATTTGGATCTTAGTTACTATACATGATGGTTATCTATCTTAGATGGTTGGGAAGAAAATAAATATTTAGGACACACCTATTTCACCATAGTTTTTTGATTTTTTTCTGGAAGAATTATTGATTATACCATCAAAGATTGAATTTGAATTTTTATTTGAACTCATACCTATATCTTTTAGTTTTTCAAAGACTCATTATATAATGTCCCCCATTGAGTTATTGGATCTTAAGATGAAAATATAAGAGAATCTTGAAAAGGGATTCAATCGGCCTAGTGAGCCACCGAGGGGTGCACCTATTCTCTTTGTTGTAAAGAAATATTGATCAATGAGGGTTTAATTTGATTGTCAAGAACTTAAAAATATCACTATCAAGAAATATTATCCTCTACCCTATATTTATGACTTATTTGATCAACTATGTGGATGCCAATACTTTTCTAATATTTAAATTCATTCGGGATATCATCAATTGAGAGTCAATAATGATGATGTAACCAAGAAAAAATTCCATACAAGGTATAACGATTATGAATTTAAAGTTATTACTTTTAGTATTACTAATTCCACCTCCATAACTATGGATTAAATGAATAGATCCTGTATTGGTTACATTGATCATTTTTTGATAGTATTTATAGATGATAATATTTTATTTCTAAAGAAAAAGGACGTGCCTGAATATCACTTGAGGAATGTGATGAAGTCCCTTAGTAATGAGAATATTTATACAAAATTTACAAAGAGTGATTTTTTGTTTTAGAAGGTTTCATTTTTGGGTCATATAATACCAATTGATGGTATATCAGTAGATCTTTCAAATACATAAGTGATTGAGAAATGGCCAAAACCAACCAGAGAGACAAAAAACCGTAGTTTTATTAGGTTATTTAGATATTATCGATGTTTTTGGAATTATTTATCATGATTATCTAATACACTCACCATGTTTTATTAGAAAGGAGTTAAGTTTATATGGAATGGGGAATGTGAATATAATTTAAAGGATCTAAAAATAAGGTTGGTTAGTGCACCTTTTCTCAAACTACCCCACATTGGATAAAGGTTTGTGATCTATTGTGATGTATAAAATAATGGATTGGGATGTTTTCTCATTCAAAATGATATTGTAATAGCTTATTAATCAAGACAATTGAACATATATGATAAAAATTACCAAACCCATGAATTATAGTTAATTATGGAAATTTTTTCATAAAAAATATAGAGGCCTTATCTCTATGGTGAAAGGTATGAAATATAAACTTATTACAAATAATTAAAGTATATTTGCACTCAGAAAAGGATAGTCATGAACCAAAGATGAATGTGTTAAATAATTAAATTTTATTGCTGCTCAATGCATTACCACCTAGAGAATGTGAATGATGTGGAAAGTTATTAGATTCAAAAGGAATATATTGAGCTAAAACGGTAATAAGTGTTCTAGAGTTAAACATTTATTATGATGGAAAAATAAGTTTCAAAAACCATGTATCTGTCTCTTCTATACTATATTTTTAGATGGAGTGGATGGATGGTGTCTATAGTTCTTTATTCTCTATTCTTCATAGAAGTAAAAATATTTATATATATTTAAAATAGTTTGGGGGGGGGGGAGAAGAGATATATTGAAAATTATGTTTTTTGGTTCTTTGTTTTTAAATAAGTTAAGGATGAGAGATAAAAGTCTAATGGGATGTTACAACCATTACCCATACCTAAATAGAATTTGGAAAACATTACCATGGACCGTATTGTTAGATTCCCCAAAACATCAAAAGTACACAATGCTATATTTGTTATAGTCAATTTCCTTATAAATTCATAACAGTTCATTACCATCTGAGAAGATTTATATCTTTATCTGCTTTACAGAACATATATTTTCGATGTGGTAAAATTTCTTGGAGTACTACTATCAATTTTATCTATTGGGGATTTGTGGTTTACCTTGATGTTTTGGAGAAGTATTCAACATGATCTAGATATAGGATCTGTTTTGGAACTTCTAATAATCCTTAGATAAATGTTTAGTCTAATAACACCTTTAAAACTCTAGAAGACATACTGAAAGCATTATCTATAAATTTAAAAGGTTTTTGGAATCCAAACCTTCCTTTTTTTTGTAAATTTTACACAAAAAAAACTTTCAAAAAAGTATTCAGATGTCTCCTTTTGAATCCCTCTATGTTAGTAAGTGCATAACTCCAAAATAGTAGAATGAAGTTATTGAAAGAAAAATATTAGGACTAGATCTAGCAGAGGACATTTCCAATAATTTTAGAGCCATTCAGTAGTATATAAGAGAAACTTAATGTCAACAAAAGAGTTATGCTGACAATCATTGGTGAGATCTATAATTTGAAGTTTGTGAGAAACTTATTATATGAATTTACCCATGGAATAAGGTTTTGATATTTGTAAAAAAGGAAAATCTAAGACATAGGTATATAGTTCCCTTTGAAATTCTTGATCATATTGGGATAGTATCTTATCGATTAGTGATTTCACTGAATCAATCTAAAGAAAATGATTTTTTCTTTGTATCTATTCTGTGGTAGTTCATATATGATCCTTCAAATGTAATAAAGATAGAGGTCATAAAAATTTAGAAATACATTTCTTATGAAGCAAAACTGGTACAATTTCTAGATAATAGAAATAATTTTATACTAAACAAGACCACTTTCTTGGTTAATGTTTTATGGTGAAACCACAAACTTGCGAAAGCTACATGGGAACCTAATGATTTGAAGAATCATAATCATCCTCATATGGTTGTATAAGAACAATGAATTTCAAGGATGAAATTCATTTTATGGGGGGTAGAATTTTATATGCCAATATTTTTTGAAATATTTTTAATTTAAATAATTTTATTACTTCGGTAGCTTGTGTTACATGCAACAACGAGTTTAGATAAACCATGTGACATTATTAAAATTTTATGTTTCTATTATCGCCTAACCATTGGATTGGAGGGTATAACTATTAATAACTAAATTATGAAAAATATATGGCCTAAAAATTTAAAAAATCAATTCCTTTGTTATGAAAATATTATCCTTGAAAAAAATATATTTGAAAATAAAAGTTGTGTTTCTTATAAAAATATTACTTGTATGAGTGCATGGTATTTTATATCCATAAATTTTATTAAAACCTATTGGTGAATTATTTTAATTATATTTATATATTATTTACTTGATCTAATTTTTTGAAAATTCAATAATTATTTTTCTAAGTAAATGATATGAATAAATTTATTTTTATATTTAAAAATGTATTGTTTTTATAAAAATATGTTTTTGTCACTTTTTATGCACATACATTAAAATTATTTTTTTCCACTTATATAAGTTGAATTTGGTAAATTAAATTCCATATTTTGAATTCAGGGGTCTAAATTTGTTAAATAAGACACTATTATTTTAGGCATTATGAATTGTAATTGTGATGAAATTTATCACCTTGGTAAATGGTAAATCAGATTAATCTAGATTATGAATACGTTATAAAGAAATAATTATTCATCCTTATTTTTATTTGATTAATGTAATTTAACCATAAACACCTTATTATTGAATTTTAATTGTTTAGTGGAAACTTGTCCATGCAATTGACTTATGTATTATTTAAATCAATAAAAGTTATAATATTTCACTCTATTTGTTTTTAATATCTCATAGATTTCTGCATTGGGAAAAAGTAATTTATAAAGGAATATAAGTGTATATTTTTAGGTTAATAAAATTATTTTTGTCATGAACCATCCCCTGGGGCCCATGTCATGACTACCCCAAGCCTGCCTTCCATAGGCCAGGGGATGAGGACTAGCATTCGAAAGATATATCCCTGAAACCGTGAAGGCATTGCCCTTTTTACCTACAAACTCACACAATCCAAGCACATAGAAAGATACAAGCACAAAGTAAACTATATAGTAAATAGGGTGAGTACAGTAAGTAAAGGTGCTGGAATACATGCCCAACTGGAAAGTACAAGTAAAACCGAAAATAGCTCTTGTGAACACCTGCCAAGGATTCTACCTAAAGTTAAGGTACAAATCTCGAACGGTCTTCTCTACGGTACATCTCATTTATTGGGCCACCTCTGAGCAGCCTCCAGTCTTGGCACCCTCAGCCTCCATCAATGTTTTCCATCGTCTTCATAGTACACAACAAGGTGGAGGCATAGCCCGTGCAGGGGTGAGTATAACAATACTCAATAGGGACCCTAAGACCCCCAAAGGTCTCTCAGAATCCAGAAAGGATAAACCAAAAATCAATACCATAATCACAAAGCACAAAAAAAACAATCAACCCTACTTAGGTATATGACCATACATATACCTAAGTTATCAAGTATCCCAACTCATTCAAGAGGAACACATAGGCCAACTCTTTTTCCAGAAGAACAACTGTTCCATGAAAGAAAGAATACCACGTAGTTTACACCACACATATACCACAAAGGTAAAGGCAAAGCTCACATTGGGTATAACTTAAGTACGAAAGTATAGACGATTAGCTGTATTGCTAGATCATCTTACTTCGTCGAGAAGCTCTAGTTTTGACCCACACAGGATCGAAGATGACCCACATAGGATCTTAAGATGAACCACACAGGATATTAAGATGACCCACACAAGATATGAAGATAAACCACATAGGATCCGAAGATGACCCTCACAGAATCAGACTATGCTTCAAGTACAGCCAGCCACCGGGTCCCCACACTAAGCACACTTGATTCCAGGAGGATCCTCTCCTCAAGCCATCGGTCGATACTTAAACTGTCATGAAGTCCCACAAATATATATCATGAAGGTCCGTTAGGTCATAAGGGACTCAATGCGATGGACAACATGTCAATCGGATGCCCGGTCTGTAAGTGATTAGCGTTTCCATTCTGAGGGTCCGGTTGGATTCGGCTTCGATCCAACCTATCCATACTCCATCTTTATCCCAAACTTAAGTTGAGTATACCAAAAGAACATTCTCAATCCAAGTATTTTGGCACCACAGATGGTTCATCAAATGGATGCCCACTTCTCAAGATATGTCCAAAAACGTGTATCTTGGTCTAGATGGGCTCGAGTCCGGTCAGACCTGGTCAGACCGACCCAACCCGACCAGGGATGACCCGAAAAAAGGGTGACCTGACCTGTAGGGCACAAACCATGCCTGGGTACGATCCACCGTGGTGGGGCCGACCCTAGCTGCCACCTGGGGGAGGCACCCCCTGGGATTCCCGAATGGTCCAGTTGGACCATTCAGTTTTGGCCAACCAGGCGGTGCAACGTGGCACCAACTATTGACATACAGGACACACCAAAGTGTCTCCTGCTTGGCATGATGCATCCGATCAAGGTTCCGACCAGATCTCCTTCTAGCGGTGCTGGCGTGTACCGTTGTTGCCTCCACGACCGGTTGTGTGTCAACCGCCCTCCAGGTGCCCCACTGCGGCCTGCAACTCCCGCAACGCAGACGCGCAACACCCCTACTTCCATGAATCCGGCTGGAATGCCAGCCACCACCCTCCTCCACTTGAATAAGATAAGACACATCCTCTTTTGGTGGCATGTTTGTGCCGCCGCCACTACCGCGGCCGACCGGTGTGCCCGCTGCCGCCTTGTACCCTACCAGCGCCAGTAATCGGTGCTGGTTGCCAGCGCCGTCGCACCAACAGTCATCCGCGGGTCATTGTGTGAGATCTAATGGACCGTTCTTCATTTCAAAAGCATAAATATTTGTGTATGGGATTTTTCATCACATCAAGTCCATCAAGGTTTTGTTTCAATTTTCTCAAAGTTTCTTCCATGAAGAACACGTCAAACAACGAATAGCAGAGGGATTTGGCCATGTTAATTTGGCCTGCACCCTCTGTGTAAGATCAATAGCAGAAGGTTCATTGATTGAATACAATGATTCATCATGAAGAACAATATGAAGAATTCCCTACCTCAAAACGTTGGATAGTTCTCACGGTTGAAGATGATAGTTCAATGTTCGTCATTCCGTAACAACCTACAATAGATGCTCGAACGTAGATCCTCCATTCTTTGCTTGGTGGATTTGTTCTTCCAAGGGTTCTCCAAAGTCCTCTCCCCCAAATTAAATTCTTTTCCAATGAATGATCAAGAGGAAGGAGTGAATACTTACTCATAAATTTAATTTAATGGTTTCTTTTACTTATCATCAATGAGACTTCATTAAATGATCGGTTTCATGGTTACACACTTTGTGTAACCGATCATTTAATGCCCAACATTAAATGCTCGACCACCATTGTGTGGTCCCCACCTATAATGAATTAAAATAGATGAAAATAGTTTAAATAAAATAAAACATTTGTTTTATTTTAATCCTCCATGAACACCCGCAAAACCATATCTCCCCCTCAACCAACTGCGGTTGATGTGAAGGACCCTTAAAGCAAATCCCGGTGCTGCAAGTTCAACGGTGCCTCAGATTTTTAAACCGATCACTAGTTCAAAAGTTAGAAAACTCCACTCATGTGTCTACTAAAAGTACCTTAAAAAAAGTTCAAAAATCCATTCTGACCACACCGGGCCTTAGAATCATGCACCGTCTATTTTCACAGACTCGTATTATTTCCATATAATAAAGAAACATTACATGGAAAATTATGGGTCTTTACATTCTCCCCACATCAGGGCTTTGCATCCCTAAAAGCCACATCACAAACTAGGGAAACATGTGGGGGTACTGAACACGAATTTGAGCCTCCCACTCCCATGTCCACTCCTGGAGGTTCCCATGCTAACAATGTATGTGCATAAGAGGTATCAATCGCCCATGGAGGACTCTCTCCTATCGATCCACAATCTCTACTTAAAGCTCCGAAAACGTCACCTCATCCTCGATGTCCAGCTCTCCCCAGTCAATGATGTTCTAAGGATCATGCACATACCTCCTCATTTGGGATATGTGGAAAACTTTGTGCACCCAGTGTAACTGAGGGGGAAGGGCTAGGTGGTATGCCACCTCTCCAACTCTACTGAGGGCCTGAAAGGGTATGATGAACCTTGGAGATAACTTGTTGCCCTTGCCAAATCTCTGAAAACCTCATCAAGGTGAGACCCATAAAAAGACATGGTTACCATCCTCAAACTCTAGAGGTCACCGTATCCTATCATCATATGAATTATGCCTACTTTGTGAAGTCTTCATCTTCTCCTAGATAATCTACACCTTCTCTGTGGTAGCCTGCACCATCTCCGGTCACATGAGTACTGACTCACCTGGGTCAGTCTAGCATAGAGGTGATCTACAAGTTCAACCGTACAGTGCCTTGAATTGTGCTATACCGATAGTGGAGTGATAACTATTGTTGTTTGAAAATTCCACCAAGGGAATGTGATCCTCCCAGCTATGGTTGAAATCAAGGATGCAAGCACACAACATGTACTTGAGATTCTGAATGGTCCGCTCTGTTTGACCATCCATATGAGGATGAAAGGTGGTGCTCAATCAAAGCTGAGTCCCAAATGCCTCCTGCAACCCCTTCCATAGCCGAGAAGTAAAATGTGCATCAAGATCGGAGACATTCGTCGAGGTCAATCCATGAAGCCATACAATATCTTGTATATAGAGGCATCCCAAGCTCTCTACTGATCCCTACTCTCTGATAGGTAGGAAGTGGGATGACTTGGTGAGTTGGTCAATGATCACCCAGATGGAATCATGTCCCTTAGACGTGCGTGGAAGTACTGTCATGAAGTCTATGTAAATTCCATCCCACTTCCACTCTGGCACCTCAAGTGGCTGAGCTAAACCTGCTGGAACCTAATGCTCTTCCTTCACTTGCTGACAAGTGAGGCACTATGAGACAAAATCTACCACTGCTTTCTTTATTCCTGACCACTGGGGCTGAGTTCTGAGGTCCTGGTACATCTTCTACACTCTTGTATGTACCTCTATAGGGGATGTATAGAACTCTCTAAACACTTCCTCTCATAGCGCTGACAGTACCATAGTACGTCCTCTGAAGAGGATGACGTTCTCCCCACCTTCATAAAATTCATCAGGTGCATGTCCTGTGGATATCTGATCATTTCGATCCTCACAGTTAGTGTCCCCTAGCTGCACCTCCCTGACTCACTGAAGGAGCGGGGGAGTGACTATTAGAGACTGAAGATAAGTTTCTCCATCTCTATCCACATAGGATACCCCCACTGTGGATAGATGTTCCGTTTCCTCACTCACCAACTATATACCAGATCTCCTGCTAAGTGCATCTGCTACTACGTTCTCCTTCCCAAGAGTATAGACTATCTCGAAGTCATAGTCTTGGAGGAACTCAAGCCAACACCACTATCACAGATTCAGGTCCTTCGAAGAGAAGATATTCCTGAGAATCTTGTGATAATTGTAAACTGTAAAACATTCTCCCATCAAGTAATGTCACCACATATTCAAGGAAAATACCATTACTGATAACTCCAGGTCATGGGTAGCATAGTTCTTTTCATTCTAACTTAGCTATCAAGAGCCATAAGTGATCACTACTCACTCCTGCATCAGGACACATCCAAGCCCGGTCCCTGATGCGTCGTAGTAGACTACGTACCCAACACCCTCCTCTAGTATCCTCAATATGTGGGCACTCATAAGTCTCTGCCTCAGCTTCTGGAAACTCCGCTGACATCGCTCTGACCACAAGAAGGGTTTTCCCTTTTTTCAACACTGATAAGGGTGCCAAAACTCTAGAAACGTTAGGCACAAAACTCTGGTAGTAACCGACCAAACCTAAGAAACTCCGCACCTCCGTCACACTCCTCAGTGGCTCCCAAGCAATCACAACCTCAATCTTCGTTGGATACACCGCTACTCCAGCCTCAGAGATGACGTGTCCCAATAAGTAAACATCTTGGATCCAGAACATGAACTTTGAGAGATTACCATAATGCTGGGGCTCTCGGAGTATGTCTAGATCAATCTGCAGATGATAGGAATGCTCCTCCTCTATGTCTGAGTATACTAGGATGTATTCCTTGAAGACTACCACAAATTAATCGAGGTATGGCTGGAAGATTCTGTTTATGAGTCCCATGAACACTAATGGGGCGTTTTTCATGACAAATTTCATAACCAAGAACTCATAGTTACCATACCGACATCTGAATCCCATCTTCTGAACATCATCATCTTGTACCCAGAGCTAGTGATAGCCTTATCTGAGGTCTGTCTTCGAAAACCACTGTGATCTATTTAAATGATCAAAAAGATCATCAATCCTCAATAGTGGGTACTTTTTATTCATGTTCACTTGGTTAATGCTCCGATAGTCCACAGAGAGTCTCAAACTCCCATTCATCTTCTTAGTAAACAAAACCGGGGCTGCCCAAGGAGAAACACCGGGCCTAATGAACCCCTTCCTCAGCAAGTCCTCCAGCTGTACCTTCAGCACTCAAAGCTCCACGAGAGACATCCAATATACCAGTGTATATATCAATGTCATCCTAGGGTATAAGTTGATATAAAAGTCCACCTCTCTACGAGTAGGTAAACCCAAAACATAATCAGAGAAAATTTCAGCATACTGGTCCACCACTACAGGATAGATCGAACTCTCAACATCGACCACCCTAAGGGTAAGGATAGCCAACTGATGTGTGATTGGATGCACCCTCCTCTAGGTAAGTCCATCCTATGCGGAAAAGGTTCCCTTCTCACTGGTGAAGGAAAACCTGGTCCCATCCTCACGGACACACCGAACTTTACTTCTAATACAGTCAATCTGAGCATGGACTGTAAATAATCAATCCATACCCAAGATGACGTCGTAATGCCTCGACGCCACTACTAGAAGATCACAGCTGAATCTCTCGCCTCCTAGAGTAAGCTCACCGTACCATAACTAGTGTGTAATCATCGAATCCTATCCTGTAGGAGTCTCTAGCCATAAGGATCGATCCAACAGCTCCACCAGAATCTTCGAGATACGAATGAGGGCCGTGGAAATAAAAGAGTGATTGGAACCTATGTATATAAGTAATGAAACTAAGGTGGAGTAGACACAAATTGTACCTTGAATAATCTATGGAGTACGGTGGTCATAAGACTCAGCTTCCTAGAGCTAATCCCATCCCTATTCACCTGCTCCCTATAGTCGGGGTGGACCACCTGGAGGTGGCGGTGGTGGAACCTCGAATCGCCGCCCACCGTCTACTACATGACCAACTCCTCTGCCACCTTCGCCTGCTGCCTACAGACCTTCTCAATCAAATCTTCACCTCTAACCAAGCTGTCATTCAACCGTCTGATGGTTGTTCGTACGACGGGTCTGGCAGTCACGATCCATGTGACCCTGCCCGCCCCATGAGTAACACTACTACTCCTCACCTGTCCTGCTCTGTATCAAGAGCCCCGCACAATTGACCTTGTATCCTGAGGTTGTCCACCTATAGTTATGGTCCTATTATGACTCTATGTAATCTGTCTGATACCAGCTGCATATGAATCTATTACATGACGTCCGGTGGTGTGTCTCGCTGCCGATGACTGCTCAGCAAGGAATCTCTCCACCAAGAGTGCTCGTTCTAACACCCCAGCCTGCGTCAGGATGATGAGGGATAACATCAATGCTTTGATCTCCTGTCTGATCCCCTACACAATGTTATGGGATTTTAAGAAAGTGTCCCACACCATGTCAGTAGAGTAGCGTGATAGGTAGGTGAAGCTCGCTGAATACTGAGCCACGGTCATGTTGCCCTGTTGTAAGTGGAGAATATCTTGTATACACACTAAGAATAACATCGTTGGAAAGAATTATTCCCTGAAAAGGCTCTCTAAGTCCACCCATATGAGATTCACCTCTTCATGAACCTGGAGCATCAAGATCCACCATATCCCCACTACATCTTGAAGAATACTGGCTGCATGGATGACCATAAGATCAACGGGTGTCCCTACCTATAGGAAAAAATCTAACCACATCCTCCAGCCAGCCCTCAACCGCCTGTGGATCCATCTCACCCCAGAACCTCGGTTTCCTATGGCATTGTAACCTATGCCACACACTCAATTGGTAGGCACACTATGCTACTAGGGCTAGTGGCATCGACAGACCAATGGGTAGTTGTGCTACTGGTACACCACCTGATGGTATAACTGCCGAAAGGGGGACCTACACCGAATCCTCATCGCTCAGTGGGCTGTCATCGCATACTCTACCTGGAACCCTAGATGGATGTCTGCATGGAGGTATCATGATAAGAAACAAGTGCGCCATAGTCAATAAGTTATACCTGGTGAACTAACTCCAAGAGAGCACAAAGAAAACATTTCAAAAACATACACACAAATAGTGTTTTCGTGCATTGAGTTAGAAATCAGAAGTCAAGGTCCTAGTGCATGGATACATCGGCCACCACACCAAAATTGGATTCCCCAAAATAAAAACCACACTCATTGCACTTGATACTATTGTTGAAACAAAAGATCAGAGTTCAAGTTCTCTGGTAGAACCGACTCCTCTGATAACAAATTTTCACAACCCATCCCCTAGGTCCCATGCCGTGACTACCCTAAGACTGCCTTCCATAGGCCAGGGGATGGCTACTATCCCCATAAAGGCATATACCTAAAACTGGGAAGGAATTGCCATTTTAAACTGAAAAATCACACAATACAGGCACACAACAAGATACAAGAACAAAGTAAACTATATAGTAAATAGTGTGAGTAAAGTAAGTAAAGGGGCTAGAATATATGTCCAAATGGAAAGTAAAAGTAAAAATAAAAATAACTCTTCTGAACACCCACCAAGGATCCTACCTGAAGGGTAGGTACATATCTCGAATGGTCGTCTCTACGGTACATCTTGTCTAATGATCCGCCTCCGAGCAGCCTCCAGTCCTGGCACCCTCAGCCTCGATCAATGTTGTCTGTCGTCTGCACAAGACACAATAAGGTGCGAGCATACCCTGTGCAGGGGGAGTATAACAATACTCATTAGAGACCCCGAGACCCCAGATGGTCTCTCTTAATCCAAAAAAATAAACCACAAATCAATACCATAATCACAAAGCATGAAAAAAATAGTCAACCCTACTTAGGTATATGACCATAAATATACCTAAGTTATCAAGTAACCCAACTCATTTAAGAGGAACACATAGCCCAAATATTTAGCCAAAATCACAACTGTTCCACCAAGAAAATAATACCACATAGGTTTCACCACACAGAAGAATACCACATAGGTAAAAAATCATCTCACACCAGTTATAACGTATGTACGAAAGTATAGATGATTAGCTGTATTGCTCGATAATCTTACTTCATCAAGAAGCTCTATTGTTGACCCACACATGATAAAAGATGACCTACACAAGATTTAAATATTACCCACAAAATATTTTAAGATAAACCAAACAGGATCTGAAGATAACCCACACATGATCCATATATTGTGACCCACAAAGGATCCGAAGATGACCCACATAAGATATGAAGATTCTTCTAGTACAGCTAGCCATAGGGTTCTCGCACTAAGAACCCTTGATTCTGGGATGATACGCTCCTCAATACATCATTTGATAATTAAACTGCCACAAAGGCCCACTAAGAATTATTAAAAAGGTCCGTTCATAAGGGACCCAATGTGACAGACGGTGTGTCAATCGGACGCCCAGTCTGTAAGTTATTAGAGTTTCTGTTCTGAGGGCCCGATTGGACTCAGGTTCGATCCCACCCGAATATACTCCAAATTTATACAAAACTCAAGTAGAGTATACAAAAAGAACCATATCGATCCAATGATTTTGGTGCAGTATATGGTTCGTCAAAATGATTCTTGGTTCGGAAGATATGGCCAAAATGGCGTATCTGGGTCCAGATGGGCTCGGGTTTGGTCTGACCTGGCCTTGGCCGACTCGACCCAGTTCGGGCTACCCCGAACAGGTTCGGGCCAACCCAGATCAGTTCGGGCCATCCCGACCTGATCAGGGTCTGGCCCAAATGGGCAGTATTATGGTGGGATTGGCACGCTGGGCGGCGGGTCGGCTTGGTCCGCTGGGCGGCGGTCCGGCTCAGCCCACAAAGGGTTCGACACCACCCACTGTGCGCGGCCTGTCCCACGCTGGGGGTGGCCTACTAGTCACGTCCCACTCAGCACGACCCACTCGGCACGACCCGCTGGGCATGCCCTCTCAGCGAGGCCCGTCTGCTCAGCACGACCTGCCAGGCATGGCCCGCCCTAGCCACCACCCAGGGGAGGCCCTCCCAGGATTTTAGAATGGTCCAGTTGGAACGTTCGGTATTGGCCAACCCGGCGATGCCAGGTGGTGTCACCAGATGGCACGCGGGACCCACTGGAGCGGTTCCTCCTTAGTGTGACAGCTCACCCGGTGATCCGGACGACTCCCCTTCCAACGACCCCGGCGTGCGCCACTGCTACCTCCACGGCTGGCCAGTTGTCGTCCGCCCTCCAAGTGCACCACTGTAGCTTAGTAGCCATGACCTCCAACTCTGGTGACATGGACGCATGCCAACCTAGCATCCACATGACCGACAGGCGTTCCGGCTTCCACCCTCCTCCACTGCGGCCGACAGACCACAACCTCTTTTGGTGGTGCAGTTGTGCTACCGCCACTGTCGCGGCCAGCCGGTGTGCGTGTCGCTGCCTTGTACCCTGCCGACGCTAGTCGCCAACACTGATCACCGATGTCATTGCGCCGGCGGGCTTCTGCGGGTCACTGAATGAGATCCGGTGGCCCATTCTTCATTTCTAAGGCATCAATGTTCTTCTTGGTATGTCTTCATCGCATCTAGTCCATAAAGGTTGAGTTCTGCTCAACCTAATGTTTCGTATGCGAAGAACACATCAAAGAAAGAATATCGGAGGGATCAAGCCATGTTCATTTGGCCCAAAACCTCCAAATTAGATCGATAGAAGATGGTTCATAGATTTAAAACAAGGATTATTCATGAAGAACAATGTGAACAATTCCCTACCTCGAAATGTTGGAGAGTTCTCACACTTGAAGATGACAGGTCGGCGTTCGTCGTTCCGCAATAAGCTACAACGATTGCTCGAACTTCGATCCTCTGTTCTTTGCTTGGTGGATTTGTTATTCCATGGGTTCTCTAAAGTCCTCTCCTCCAAATTCAATTATTTTCCAACGAATGACCATGAAGAAGGAGATAAGCCTTACTCTTTAATTACAGTTAACGATTTCTTTAACTTGTCATTAATGAGACTCCATTAAATAGTGGGTTTCAGGGTTACACACTTTGTGTAACATGGCATTTAATACCCATAATTAAATGCCCGACCACCCTCATGTGGTCCCCACCTCCAATGAATTAAAAGGTATGGGATGAGTTTAAATAAAATAAAACATTTGTTTTATTTTAATCCTCCATCAAAATCTACAAAACCCGATCTTCCCCTCAACCTACTATGGTTGAAGTAAAGGATCCTTAAAGCAAATCCCAGCACTCCGAGTTCAGCGATGCCATCATATTTTTAATCCAAGAACTAGTTCAAAAGTTAGAAAACACTACTCGCACGTTTACTGAACGTACCTTAAAAACGTTTAGAAATTCATTCGGGGGCACACCAGGCCTCGAAATCACGCACCATCAATTTTTTCTGACTCATAGTATTTATATATAATTAAAAAAATTACATGGAATATTCCGTGTCTTTATGATTTTATTGATATAAATTTTATTTTTTATATAATGTCCAAAATTTATTATGCAACACAAATGCAATATTTTTTCAATTAATAAAAAAACATATTAAATGAATTTAAAAATATTAAAAGTGATGATTTTAATGAGTTATTGTTTACCAAAAATTTTATAGATTTATATGATGTATTAGGGTGGTTTGAAATAATTAACTTATAATTCCCCCTTTATCTTGATTTATTTAAATTTAAATTAATCGAATAATGATAAAAATTAAAAATTATGATATTTTATAAAAATAATATTTTATTAAATTATTTAAAATTCATAAAAATGTTGTAATAATAATTTTTTTGTTATTATATGATCTAAAATGTCATAAATTTTACATTTATAGTCAATGTTTCACCATATAATTATAAATTACAACCTTTTAATATGGAATAATTTGTTACCGTGGTTAAAATTTAAGTTGGTTAACTAAGGGATAATCAAAATGGTAATGTTTAAATTACACCAAGACTTTTATAAATTATATTGGTTGATGGAATTATAACCATATCCCACTATATGTTTGAATAACCTTCCATTTGGATGTATTTATCTTGGGAATGATTTTATTATAATATAATATTTTGAGAAATTCCAAAATTTACCCTTCCCTGAATTATAAAAATATACCTTCCACATCACTTCATAACATCACATTGAGACTTATAGCCCAGAAAACTCTTTAAATATCTATTTTCCATTTACCAAGATACATTCTAGAGTTTTTTGGTCTTGCCGAAATAGCATCTCAATATCTCTTTAGAGGAGATCTAAAGGAGTCATTTCTAAGTATTGGTAATCACACTTATCGATCAATTTCTTTTTTATAGTATTTTTTTACCTCCTCCATATATATAATATTTATTAGAAAATATTAAATAAATTATCCTAAATATTCTGATATGTTATTATTATTATTAAAACACCATTATACACCCCGTTTCCTATCAAGTGTGAAGTGAAGGTATCACCCATGAGTATATATGACTTACCATCTCAATATAGTGATACAATTCATTTTTCATCACTATATTTTATAATTCACTATTGTGGTAGTTTTAATGACTATATATGATATTTCTGATATCATTATACTTATATAAATACAATATCATGTCTAAATTTTTCCTATCCAATCCTTTGGGAAATGATAACGTCGTTCATGTGAATGTGTGGACTTCCACCTCCACGAAGTGATGTGATTCGTTTTTTATTTATATATTACATTGATGATAATGTGGATTAGTTTTATGAATATATATATATATATATATTACATGATATAATAATTATTTTGGAAAGTTGGATTATTTTTACCATACTTTTATTCCATCAATCGAAAAATGGAAACAATGTTTATGCCTATGTACGACCTACTATCTCCTTGAAAGGTGTAATTCATTATTATATATCATCTTTTTATGAAATAATGTAAATATTTATATAATTAATATATATGATTTCTATACCATTATTAAAATTCTATAAATAATGGAACCATGATCAAACTATAAGGGTTTATTCTTGCAAACTAAAATATATTTGGAAAATGAAGTAGTTATTATCTAGAATAGTGATGTTAATAACACATTTTTAATAAATGGGTGATAATATGTCATAAATAAATAATAAATGGTATTATATATATGAATATATTTATTAAATAAAATTATAATAAATAGTTATTTATTTTACAGGAGGTTTGAACATGAACTAGGAAAGACAAGACTTGTGGTAATAGTTTTATTTCACAATCTCATAACTATTTGGTATTATTTATGTTAAGTCCTCAATGAGGAAATATTTTTATTCCATATCCATATTTCCCTTAAATTGTTTTAAAATAATATTTATATTACTCCTAAATGAACTAGTAAATACTTTTTTTACATATTTTTTACTTTTTAAAAAATGGATTGAAAGGAATATTCTTATCTTTTTCTAAATGAAGTATTTTTTTGAAAATTGTACAAAAGTGTGTCCAGATTTATTTTTAACTTAAAATACATAAACATATTTTCCCACCATCATGAATAAATTTTCATTTTAAGATTCCTTTTCAATTTTACATGTTTATTTTCATAGATATTGTTTTCTTTTATAAGTGAGCAGTTTTTTAAATAAAAATAAGTGATATCAAAGTTGAAAGGATATTTTCCTCAAGATGTGTTCCAAGTTATTCTTCCAAATTATTTCCATCTAAGATGACATAATTTTGTGTTACTAATAATTTAACGTAGATATTATCAAATGAAACAATTATTACCCTTTATTTTTATGGTTAATATTTATGTTGAACCTGTTTATTTTTCATGTGTTATGAATTTTTGAAATATTTATAGAACTATTTTCTTAATACAAGTTATTATATGATGAATGTTTTATATTTTGGAATAAATATTTAAGATTTTAATTATATTATATTTGGGACCTATATCTCCCTCTAATGTATTGGATAAAGTATTATATCTCTTGTGATATTTATGGGAAGCATGAAAAAGGGAATGATATGTTATGTGAAACAAGTCGATGTGACTAATCTGTTATGGGAAACAAGTCGTTGTGCTTGATCCACATTTGGAAATATGTGTTGATTGATGATTTTATGAACTTTGTATTTAAACTTGATGTATCAAATAGTTTTTATACTTATAATGGCATCACACACATTTATGATATGAACTTATGGTTCATGATTGAGTAACAGCGAGTTCTCATTCTTATGATTTATATATTTTGAAATGATAAAATTTTATAACATAATTCATGTTTAAGATATTTTTTCATATTGGGTATGAACATTGTAATTTATATCCTTTATTTCATACCCTTGTACTGATATTATGCTTTCTTATGATCATTGATTTATATCCCCCATATTTATCCTTACTAAGCATCTGATATCAACCTTTTCTTATGCTTCCTCTCCCTAGGTTATAAATAAATTTTTAGTAGGATACTCCTTTGATGAGTACTATGTGGGGAGATCATTATAGGCTATGTTTAAGATCATTCATAAAATAATTATATTGTATATCTAGCCTCAAAAAACTCTAGACATTAATGGTTATGGAATTGGTCTATTTTTATGTATCGAATATTTGTCTAAATTGACATAAAATTTATGTATGGAAATATTAGGCCACTATAGTCATCTATATGTTCATGGATAAATATGAACTCACTATTGGAACAAATTCCATTATATGGGTCTTAATAGATAATCTTGTGTAACATCCCTGACCCGGGAGCCACTAAACTGGTGCCCTGAGCTAGGTAGTTACCTGAACTCAAGTGGGCCTCCCTATATGCTAGAGGTTGCTAACTAGTAGAGAGGGTTTAATAGGTTAGGTGGGGAGACTATACCCTCAATACCAGAGTAATCCACAGTAGATAATAATAGAAATAAAAGAAACATAATAGAACAATCCATAACATGCATAAATAACCAAATCCCAAAACTGGGTACAATCATAAACAACAATAAATATTTTATGCCATGATAATGTGTCAAGTGAAAAAAAAGAAATAATAGAATCCTCAAAATGGTTCGGACTCCATGTTAGGAACCTCACCCAAACACGTCCCATGGATAACTCATCTCCCTGGCATAGGGCCCCTACCCTTGTCCTGGCCTGCAAGCATGAAATCTTCTTGGGTACCGAACGACGACCTGACCAGGGTGTGAGTATAACTCATTATGCCACAACAAATGGTGTCTAAAAAATATCTAATAAGGAAGATAGTGCATTCAAATTATAAATAAAGGCAAGTTAAGGTAAACCGTTCTATAAGCTATCTTTATTTATGTTCCTTTAAGTTAACTTACCAATTAACCCATGTTTGTTACCAAGACATTAAATTTATCATGTCACACTTTTTGTGTGTTCAATGGATTAGGCTTGATCAACACTTCCAAAATGTGGGAATTTAACATGTCCTATCTCACTAGTCATCATTTGACAACAATTCCCAATATCCCCACCTCAAAGCCTTAGTAGGGGTGGAATGTAACTGTTAGGGGAATATAACTCTATCCCCTTCCCTAACCCATGAATTTAGGGGAGGATATAGAACCTCAGTCCAACTCAACACGTGGGCATAGAACCTCAAGTCAATACCCCACTCTTCCAAGCCATGTGCACATTCTTATTGATCATTCACCACAAAACACCATATCACAACAATATAACCAACATAATTTATAATCATCACAATAATCTCAATAAATGGGAAATAACATTTTTCCTCAATCCATTATCACGTTCACTATTTATGGTACTTAACCCCTTTTTCCCCATTACCATTTTCTAATCCTATATCACTAAGAATATTCCAGTATAAAGTTAATCCCTAGATTTTTCCCATTTATCCTTTTAACCCCTTTTCATGACAACCAAACAATCTATTAGTTAATTATCCAACCTAAGTGCTTTACTAAACACAAATTTCAAATCACTTAGGAATATTAACATATTTTTCATAGGCTCAATGTTCTCGGATAATGGCCTACAGTTACTTATCTAGCTCTAAGTCTGGGGAATATCGACATGTCCCTAGGGTGGACCTAATTTGGTTGATTCATCCTCTTTTCATCCCATGGGGATCAATAGGGGTTCAATTTAAATTTTAGACATCACTAGATCACATCATGTCAAAGGCACCAAGAACTCTTCAAAAGAAGGCAAGAATAAAAACCCTTCGTGCACAATTCTACAAAAAACCCAAGGGATATAACTTGTAGAACACCTACCTTGAATCCATTGGAGAATACACTACCAACTGAAGCCTAAGATATCAATTCAACCAACCCTTGAAGATTTACCCTAAAAATCACTAAAAAAGTAGGGTTTGAGAGATTCAGATGAAGAGGGGAAAGAAATAGAATCCCTAGACCAAAAAGAAAAGTAATAGGGATATTAGCCTTACCCAGATCCTTAATGTGCAAGTGATGACACTCCAAACGGCTTAGGAATGAAATAGATCGAACTCTTGGAAGATCTTGGATGCTTGGATCTTCACTTGTGGTGAAGGAGGAAGAGTGGGGAGATATCCTGAGTTTCGTATAAAAACCCAACAATAAATTTTTTGTAAAATTTTAAAAATTTCTAGGCTGCATGGTTTACCTGCACTATTTTCCAAACCATATGTAAGTTGTGAGGATGATTCTATCAAAAAACCCCCATTTCACACGGGTTCTTGGAAATTCTATACGGTCTTCACTAACCGTGAACAAACCATGTAGGATGCATAGAATGACCTTTTTCTTCCTCTTTCAAGTCTCGAACCCTCGGAACACTGTCAAGCCTTCTTAATGACTTGGGAAAACACTTAATTGACCAAAATAAAGGGCTTAAAAGAAAATGTAAGTAAAACATACCTACAGAGAAGTCTGAGATCTTATAACCTCAACACCTTATAATGACTAGTCCTCGAGCCGCTCTTCTAAGCATCATTGAGTTCCCAAAGAAATAGATCGGGCCACTAGGCTTACTTATCTAATTATAGATCCCAAGGTTCCTCCTAAACACTTCCATGTTACCATAGAACACGAACCAGGGGAACAACCTTACCCTGAAAAATATCCACTCTATGATTCACAATATGGACCGGGTGCACCTCAAAGGACACTTCATCCTCAAGCTCGACATCATCGACATTTATCACATGAGATGGGTCAAGGTGATACTCTTAGAGTTGTGAAACATTGAAAACATCATGCATAACATTATACTACTATAGAAGATCCAATCGATATTCCATTAGTCCGATCCTCTCCAAAATATCAAATGGCCCCACATATCTAGGCGCCAACTTGCCCTGTTTCCATATTCAATGGTGACCCAACCTTGGAGACACCCGATGAAACACACTATCAACAACCATGAACTCAAGAGGTCTACGACACAGATTTACAAATGAATTCTTCCTACTTTGAGCTGTTTCCATAAAATTTTGAATCAAATGAACCTTCTACGACGTCTCCTACACAAGACTCAAACCTAACCACTCAGAATCTTCGGCCTCTAACCAACACAATGGTGATCAACATAGTCTCCCGTGAAGTTCCTCAAAAGGTGCCATCTGAAATATATCCTGAAAACTATTTTTATAAGAAAACTCAACAAGAAATAAGTAATTTTACCATGAACCACAGAAATTGAGAACAAATTCTCTCAACATTTATTCTAATACCTAAATTGTATGCTCCAACTGCCCATCCGTTTGTGGGTGGTAAGCCATACATAGAAACACCCGGGTACCAAGTTCCTTATGTAGTCACTTCCCGAAGCACGGGGTGAAACAAAAATCATGATTATAAACTATGGTTCTCAGCATTCCATGGAACCATACTATTTCCAGAACATACAAATCCCCTAATTGGTGTACTGTATAGATCCCCTTAATTGAGAAAAAATGGGACCATTGGTCAGCCGATATTCCACCACCCAAATGGCATCATTCTTTTGAGGCATCCTCTGAAGACCCACTATGAATTCCACTATGATGTCATTCCACTTATACTCTGGAATTGGCAATGACTGCAAAAAACCACCTGGACGCTGATGTTCAACCTTCACCTTCTGACACGTAAGGAATTATTCCAAAACAATTGACACTTATTTCTTCATTCCCAGCCACCAAAATTGCTTACGTAGGTCATGATACATCTTATTCAAGCCCGGACCCACTACCCCCTTTGAGGTGTGGAACTCTCACATCAACTCTCCCCATACATGTAATGGCACCAGAACATGACCATGAAACTAAGAAACTCCATCTGTGCCGAAGGTCTAAATAGAAGGTGACATCCCACCTTTAAGACTTTACATCATATCCAAACAATTTGGATATACCAACTAACTCTCTTTAACTTGGGTCAAAAGAGTGGACTCAACTATTGTACATGAAAGGGTCTTCTTCCCGTTCCCCTCCTGTACCTCCAAATGCATCTCCAAAAACAAGGACATCATCACCCACTCTGAACTAGATTCCTGAACTACTTGATTCTGAGTCTTCCAGCTCAGAAGATCAAAAATGCTATTCCATTTCCCTTGTGTATAATCCAATTAAAAGTCAAAATACTACAAGTACTCAACCAAACATCTCTATCTAAGATTCAAATCCCATTTATAGAAGATGTATACGATTCTTTTATGACCGATAAACATAGTAAAGGGTTCTCCCAACAAATAATGCCTCCAAAACTTAAGGTATAAACCACAACAGCTAGCTCCATGTCATGAGTAGGATAATTTATTTCTTATGGCCTCAACTGCATTGACTTCTAAGATACAACCCGATCATCCTACATATACACTGCCCCAAGTCAAAAGGAGATGCATCATATAACAAGGTGTACCACTTACTTGGTTCGTGTAAGATCAAAATCAGTGTGGTGGTCAACTGCTTCTTCCACTCCTGGAAAGAATTCTCACAAGAATCTGACCAATTAATCTTAACCACTTATTTATTAGGCCTTCTAATGAAACTTTCAAATGAGGAAAATCTATAATAAACCTTTAGTAATAACTAGAAAAACCCTGAAAACAAAAAATATTAAAGACATTCTTGGGATACTCCCAAGAAACCACATCCTGCACCTTTTCTGGATCCACTGATACGCCTGACTCAGATATGATATGTCCAAAATGTGCACCTTATCAATCCCAAATTGACATTTTGTTATCTTGGTTTAAATCCTATGCTCTCTTAGTGTACTCAAGATGAGGTCAAGATGTTTGGAGTGATCATCATTAGTTTTTTTGTACACTAATATGTCATCAATGAAAACAAATACCAACTGATCCAGATACAGGTGGAACATCCGGTTCATCCAGGCCATGAACACAGCTGGTAAATTGGTCAAACCGAAAAACATTACCAAGAATACATACAACCCGTACCTACATCAGAAAGCCATCTGGGGAATGTCAGAAGGTCTCACCCTCAACTTATGGAATCCTGATCTCAAATCGATCTGGGATAACACTGAGTAACCTTTGATCTGATCAAACATGTCATCAATAATTGGAAGAGGGTATCAGTTCTTAACTTTCATCTAGTTCAACTTCCTATAATCAATACATAAATTCAGTGATCCATCAACCTTCTTAGAAAACATTATAGGAGATCCCCAAGGTTATGGGCTAGGGTGTATAAACCCATTACACTCCAATTCCTCTAACCAAACCTTTAGTTTTTGGAGCTCTACTGGCCCCATTCGGTAAGGTGGAATGGAAAATGACTCCGCTCTAGGGAAAAATTAGATCGTAAACTCAACAACTATTTTTAGTGGTAACCCTGAGAAGTCCTCAAGAAACACATCCTAAAACTGGTCCACATAAAAGGGAAGAATGGAAAACATTCCTCCCTATCACCTATCATAAGTAATGCCACTTGGGCTGTGAGCTCCCCCATCTGATGGAGTAGGGGCCTTGCGTGGCCTGCTGAAGTATCCCACTCACCATGAAGAACATGAGTTCTCCCATCGAGAGATGTGAATGTTACCCAACATCTGTAATAGTCGATGTGGCCTTGATATAACACCAACCAATCCATTCCCAAGATTAGCTCAAATCCCGACATCTCTAGGATAAACATATCCCACATAAAACAATACCCACCAACCTCCAGAGCACAACCCTTACACTACCTGATGTCCCCAACTTGTTCCCCTAATAGAGTATCAAGCGAAATTATCCCACATGCTGTCTCTACAGTAAATCCCAACCCAACTACAAACTGAGAAGAAATAAAGGAATGCATAGAACCAGTATCAAATAAAGCACTAGAAAATGTGGAGCTAACAAGAATCGTACCTCACACAGTAGAAATACATACATTAGTACCTTATGGTGAGGCTTGAACTACATGGAGATGACCTGCCCCTTTACCCTAGGCTCCGGCCTGAGTACCCTGCACTGCACTGCTCTATTAGGTAGGGTGATCTCACCCCAGAGTTCCACATCCACTGCCCCAACTAGTACGACCTATGGAGCTCCATCTTCCTACCTATTATGGGGGTAACTAACCCCCTTACTACACTCAGAATCTATCTCTAACCTCCATCATTCCTTGAATGTTTCAGGTTCTTGTATAATATCTGCATGTGGCCTAGCCTATAGCATGATCGACACTCAACTAGTGGGCGGAGACACTGGTCACTCTTGTGCCATGACCTGCCACACTAAAAACAGGAGACCTGGTCTCCACCCTGAGAAGCTGGCTGCTTTTCTAACTACTCTTCATGCTTCCCCCTTTCTGGAAGGTCCCAAAGTGGCGCTTCCTAATATTAGAAGCCGTACCAATTGCTCACCCAGCTGGCACCACAAGTTCACTACCTGAATCTCCCTTCAGGTTTATTTGTAAGACAAGGGCTTGCTTCACTAATTTAGAAAACCTTTTTAGAATAAATATATTCACTTGAGATCTGATCACATGTCTCAGCCTGTCCGTTATGCGTTTTTCCATAGTTGCCTCATCTCTCATCAACATCAGAACGAAGCTTCTCAAATCGTTGAAACAAGTAGCATAGTCCACCACCAATATTGTCCCCTGAGTCAACCTCATAAAATATGCAGCCTTCTCCTACCTCAAGGTTTCTAGATATAAGTTCTCAAGAAACTTCTCCTAAAAATATTTCTACATCATCCCCTTGGACAGCTCTGTCTGAACCATAATTTCCCACTAATTTTTTGATTTCCCCCTCAGCATATAGGCCGCTAACTTGACTTGCTTCTTGAGAGGAGTCTCTAGATGGGCGAGAATAGTTTGGATGCACTCTATCCAGAACTCTACTTCTTCCGGACTACCCTCTCCGGTAAAGGTCAGAGGGTGCTGTAGTTGAAACTCCCTGGCCAGTTCAAACATGCTTGGTGCAAACTGCCCTGAGTATCGTTCCATTATATACATAAAATGATAAAAGTTCTCACAGAATTGATCTTCTCTATCTCCTTGGACCACCACATTCTCCTGATCCACTACTGGAGGATCATTCTTGGCAACATCCCCATGTCACCCAATCGACGCCTATCTTCAAGGTTACATTTCTCTACATTGCCAAACATAATATTTAGAATTAAACCATAAAAATTTTATGATAAGGAAGAGGTATATATAGGCTCATCACTAGTAATAAAAAAATAGTTTGCATACACTACCCAAAAGATCCCACTCACAATCGGATCACTACCCTCGGTCATATCCCTATGTTTATGGACAACATGTTATCTAATTATCATGGTTACAAGACTTATCTTTTACTCCCATTCAAACCATTTTTATATTCTAATTTTCCCTTACAAAAAGTTATTAAACTTTTAATCCTTTAGCAAGAACCATTTTTTAATAACTACTTCAAATTTACACTTCCCTTTTTTTACTCATTCATACCATCTTATTGGGTATAATTCATCACTTTTAACAGAACATATGCATCCTAACCTTTATATCTCACACACCCATCCCTTGTGTGTGTCTATCATGATGCATGTCACTTTCCTAAATATGCACCTAGAATGATGCATGAATGAAAAACCATGAACCTTTCTGTCCATAAGAGAAATATCACCATACCGTCAAATCACATAAAAAGTGCATCACCCAATGGTGAAATATCATTAAACGTAACTACACAAAACATGAACAACAATCCCCTCCTAGGGTGACTTGGGTTTTCTCCCCATACATGGGTTATATACTCCCAAGAATGAGCTCATTTCCAAGGCCTGACAAATTTTTAATCTCTTGTTTACCTTCCCCAAATTGTATAAAATTGAAAATAAATCCAATGATACCTCTTTGTAACATCCCTAACCTAGGAGAAACTAAACTCGTGCCCCGATCTGGGTAGTTACAGGACCTCAAGCGCGCCTCCCCGTACGCTAGAGGTTTCCGACTACTACTGAGGGTCCAATAAGTCACGTGGGGAGACTATACCCTCAATACCAGAGTAAGGCACAATATATAATAATTGAAATAGTGTAAACATAAGAGAAAAATCCATAACATGCATAAATGACCAAATCCCAAAACTGTGTACAATCATAAACAACAATAAATATTCCATGCCATGCTACAGTGTTAGGTGAAAAAACCCAAAATAAAGAAAATATTAGAATCCCCAAAATGGTTCAGACTCCAAGTCTATAACCTCACCCAAATATGTCCCATGTACAACTCACCTCCCTAGAATAGGTACCTTTCCCTTGTCCTAACCATCAAGCATGAAATATGCTCTGGTACCCAATGACGAACTGAGTAGGGTGTGAGTATAACTCAGTAGGCCACCACCAATGGTGTATAAAAAATATACAGTAAGGCCAATAGTGCATGAAAATTACAAATAAAGGAAAGTTAAGGTAAATAGTTCAATAGGATACATTCAGTTATGTGTCTTTCAGTTAACCTACCAATTAACCCATGTTTATTACAAAGAAATTACATTTATTAGGTCACCCTTTTTGTGTGTTCAATGGATTAGAAATGATAAATTCTTCCAACATGTGGGAATTTAAAAATTCCTATATCACTAAGAATCATTTGACAACAATTCCCAATATCCTTATCTCAAAGCCCCAGTCTGGGTAGAATGAAACCGTTTGGGAAATAGAACTCTGTCCCCTTCCCTAACCCATGCATTTAGGGGAGGTGCTAGAACCTCAGTCCACCTCAACCCGTGAGTGTAGAACCTTAAGTCAATACCCCACTCTACCAAGCCATGTTCACATGCTTATTTATCATTCACCACAAAACAGCATATTGCAATAGCATATCCAAAATCATTTACAATCATCACAATAATCTCAATAAATTGGAAATTACATTTTTATTCAATCCATTAACACATTCATTATTCATGTTACTTAACCCCTTTACCCCCATTCCAGTTTTCCATGCCTATCTCACTAAGAATATTCCACTATAAATCTAATCCCATGCATTTTCTCATTTATCCATTTAACTTTTTTTCATTCCAACCAAACAACCTCTTAGGTAATTACCTAAACTAAGTGTTTTACAAAACAATTATTTCACATCACTTAATCATACTAACATATTATTCATAGGCTCTATTTTCTTGCACAATGGCCTATACTTACTTAGATAGCTCTAAGTCCGAGGAATATCGCCACACTCCTCAGGTGGACCTAATTAGGTTGATTTATCCTCATTGTGTCCCATGGGGATCAAGAGGGATTTAATTTATCATTTAGACATAACTACATCACATCATGACAAAGTCACCAAGGACTCTTCAAAATAAGGAAAGAATAAAAACCCTTCATGCACAATTCTATGAAAAACCCAAGGGATATAACTTATAGACCACCTACATTGAATATGTTGGAAAAAACACTTCCAACCGAAGCCTTATATCTTTATTCAACAAACCCTTAAAGCTTTACCCTAAAACTCACCAAAAAAGTTGGGTTTGGGTGCATCGTATGGATAGGGGAATGAAATAGAAACCCTAATCCAAAAAGAAAATCAAGAGGGAGATTAGCCTTACCCGGATCTTTAATCCGCAACTGACATTGCTTCAAATGGATTAGGAAAGAAGGATATAGAACTATTGGAAGATCTTGGAAGCTTGGATCATCACTAGGGTTAAAGGAGGAAGAGGGGGGAGAAATCCTGAGTCGGGTATAAAAATCCCAAAATGGATTTTTTGTAATTTTTTAAAAGTTTCTAGGAATCATAGTTTACCTGCATAGTTTGCTAGACCATGCACCAGCCATGCAGATGATTCTGTCCGAAAAAACCCACTTTCACACGGTTTCTAGGGAATTCCACACGGTCTACACTAACCATGTACAAACAGTGCAACATGCCCAAAACCCCTCTTTTTCTTATAATTTCAAGTCCTAAACCCTTAGAACACCCCTAGCCTTAATAGGGACTTGGGAAAACACTTAATTGACCAAAATAAAGGGCTTAAACTAAAACATAATTTAAACATACCTTACTAAGAAGTCCAAGATCTTATATCATGAGGGGTATCTATATCAAATGATTGGCGATGAACATAATTTCAGAGATATTTCTACTATGAAGGAAAAGGCGAGTTTTGTAGTTTTACCTAACATAGTGATGTTTTCATCCCATTATAAATAATATATTTTGTATTGTTTATATTTTTTGATACCCTTAAATATTTCCATCAGTGATATATATTTAAAATTTCGTTGAAGAAATATATTTAAGGTGGGTATAATGTAACACACTAAGATTTTATTTTTATTTTTCTATTAAATAAATAAAATGTGGAATAACATGTTTCATAAGAAATGATAAACTAAAATTAACCACAAAGAATTTTATGGAGATAAAATACTAGCATGAAATATAATAAATAATATATTTTTAGAATACAATATCAAACATCATTTTGAGAAGTACAAGTGGAATAAATCCATAATTAAATAAAAATATCACAAACATAAAATATACATCTTATTGATTTTATGTGAATTACAACACCCTGATTTTAACTGTAAAATAAGAAAAAACATTATAAATGTAAAATAATTGTCAGCTTAGAATAAAAAATGATGAACAAATTTAGTGATGTTTATATAGAAATATATATAAATGAAATATGACCATTATATATATGCCCATTGGATATATAGTCATTGTTAATATATTTGTTGGAAATATAGTCATTGGATATATGGTAATTGGGTATGAATGTTTTAAATAGGTATATTGAATATGTGTAATTATTATTAATAAAATTAAAATATTATAATTAAAAATGATAAATAATGAAACAAAAAGTTAAAATTTAATTATAATATTTTATTATAGTAATATATTTTTATGCATTATATATTATTATTATAAAATAATTATTTGAGGAATATATAAAATTAAAATAATTGTTCTAATGGATTTATAAAATTTAATCTTTATAAGATAAATAATTAATTTTAATTGGTATTGATTAAAAGCTTTTAATGATTAAAGATGGAATCTTTCAAAGGATTATTTTTTATGTGTTATGTGTTTTTAACATAATATATTAAATTGAACACTTAATTTTATATTATAAAAAATTGATTCACAGTATAATAAAATATCTTCAAACTTATTTACTTATTAGTTGATATAATTTAGTATTAAGAACTCCAAAAGTTAAAAAAATTTATTTTTATTTAAAAATAGTTTTTACTATATGTTTTATGTTTTAATTTGAAAGATAAGTTTACCATATTTAGTAATTGAATTGTGTTATATTGTGTAAAAAATTTTATTAAAAAGTTATAAATTATGCGAGCAAGTCAATTCCACTTTAATCCATCAAAATATTTTACTGATGTAAAAAATTGAGGAACCATTGTAAAAGTAGAATGTGGATAAAAGGGTTAAATTAAGAATGAAAACATAAAATATCATAAAACCATATCTATAAATTTGTGGATGAGGGTTTTATCATATATAAATAATATTAACTATATTATTTTTACACTTTTTATCCACCCACCTTTCAAAATGGAAGCTTTATAAATTTAAGAAATGGATTATTGGGAAATAACACTCAAAACTCAACTATTAAATAACCCCAACTCTATCCTTCTAGAACCACCTTTTTTAAGTTTCATACTGGAATACATTCTTATATTGACTCTCTGAAATCCTTATAATTTGTTTTAGAACATTTGGTCTCAATATGGAAGCCTAAATCCTTTATTATTAAGAAACTCGAGTTGAGAAGTATCAAATTCATCAGAGTAAGTACATAGTTATTCAACATATTTTTCGATTAAATTACCATATACACTATTTATATATATATATTTTAATTTATATTATGAGATATTTACATCATCATAATTATAATAAAATTTAATACTATTATATAATTCAAACTTCTAATACTTTTCGTTAGGATAACGTGTCCTTATTTGGGTTGGTTCAACCATATACCTGAAAGATGTTTTACCAACATAAACATTTTCATGATGAATAAGTATGAAGAAATTATTATAGGTTATATATGATATTAAATGGTATTTTGTTTCATGAATATGTTTCTGTAAGTGTAACATAGAAAAATAAGTGATCAATTTAAAGAAACTCTTTGGTATATATAAATTACATGAAACAATATTGTCATGAATTCTATTCCCACAGACCATACCAATACCTTCCATAAAATGAATCTGGGATGGATTAATTTTTTAAAAACATTATTATTATACCTTTAATAATAAATTAATGATGAAATTTTAATCCAATAACAAGGATTGACACACCCATAGTGAAACTTATATGAAATAATTAAAATTGAAAACATTTGATGATGAAAATAAACAGTAAATAAAGAATATATTCATAATGAATTAATATAAATAAATATAATAAAAGGTAATATAAATAAATAAATTTCTTTAATAAATTTTAATATGTTTTTTATTATTTTTGTGGTTATATCACTTTTGTGTATGTCAGATGAAAATTTATGGGTTTTCTCATCTCAATATTCTTTCATTGAGATATGTTCAATATTAGAAACCTTATTTCTCTATATTGTGCATATAATGTCCAAAGAATTATTTTTTCCAAAATTTTCAAGTAATTATAACTATATACAAATACATATGATGTTACTTCTTTTAATGGGGTTTGTTTCAAATGTTACCAAAGTCGTAAGGGTTTCATTAAAAATCTCAATTTGAAATCTGTATTGTTTATAACAAATTTCCATTGGGGGAAATTATATATTTTAGTTATCAATAAGAACTCATATATTGTCATATCAATTAGTTATTATTTTTTATAAAAGTATTTATATAATTTCACATCCCTTTGGTTCACAATTCAACGAAAATAATCCTCATAAATGTGACTGATATTTTCTCTTATTTTCAGTTGAGAATATTTCCCTTCCATGTCCACATTCATTATATTATGACATTTATGCCATAATATGTACATATATAATTAGTTAAGGTTATGATATATTAAATGTTACTCCCTTAAAAATCTTTTGAAATTAATTTTTTTAATTGTTCTTTATATTAGTAAATTATTTAGGATTTGATATTTGTTTTAAAAGTGTAATTTTTTTTCCTTTTTAATATTTTACACATGAAATAATTTTCCTATCATCATATTAATTTTTATTTTTGGATTTTTCTCCTCAATTTTCAAGTTTTTACAATATAAATTCTTTTCAAATTATTTAATAACTTATTTTCTTCTAAAAAATATTATCAAAAGTAAATAATATTTCTTCTTATTTTTCAAATCAATTTATTAATGATTTTATAAAAGTATTTTTCATCTATGTAAACATAAGTTAATGTTTATTATACTTAACTGAGTATATTATATAATAATACCATCCAAATTACCCCTCTTGATGAATTATAATAATGTATGATTGATGTTTCTGGGGAACTTCATTCATTCATATGGTTTAAATGAGTTATAATAGAATTTAAAATATTATCATATTAACATGGCATAGAAATATATATATATATATATATGGTATAGAACTATGTGAGTGGTGGGTATATTACAACCCTCCATATATATATATATATATATATATATATATATGGTATATAACTATGTGAGTGGTGGGTCTATTACAGTCCTCCAATGAATTGGGTAAATTTTATATCTCATGATATGATTGGGAATGGGGAGTGAACTAAAACCCAAAAGGGGATCTATCTACTGTTTGATGGTTAGTTTCACTATAACCCACCAATGTAATGGGAAAATACATATATCATATGGGCTTAAATTTCTAGTATTGGGGAGTAAACATGTCCCATTAAGTGAATGTTTTCACTATTTTATGATTTTCTTAGGAGTGAACCTCAACATACAGGGTTATGTTCATTTCTTATTTATTCTCCACGTCCTTGTGCATATGTTATGTTTCATGGATCAAGATTATTGACGCATGTTAACACTTTCATAAATATAATTTATAATATTAAAAAATATGTTTTTTTCATGACATATGATTTATTATCTATGTTTAAATGGGTATGGTTCTATTTTGTTTTAACCCTATACCATGATTATGTTCTCATAGCCATATGTTTATCTTAAGCTCACTTATGATCCTTTATTGATATCTGTTATGTTTACCCATAGTGATCATATGATCTCACACTTTTGTTATGTTTCAATTCCCTATGTTATGAAGAATAATACTATTTATAATTTTTCTATTAGTATATCATGTGGGAAGACTTTTTATAGGATACATTGAAAATATTGTAAAATAAATTAGACATGTATATAATCTCCCTTGAAACTAATCCTTTGGGTTCTTGGGTTGCATAAATTTTTTATACAATAAGATTAAATTATTTATATTTTGTAAAATATATTTTATTTATTGTATGGTCTTCTAAATTGGTATCAATGTACATGTTCTATGTTTTTATTTTTGAACTAGATCCGGGAGTGTGGGTCTGGGGAACTTCATCACTTATTCCAAAATCGAGTTTAATATACTTGGTATCTGATATGGGTTTGCCAGAAACATTCCATTTAAATATTCATATATAAGATCCTCTATTAAAAATAATTTATACATAATATCAAAAATACAACGAATTCTTAGGGATTTTTATTATAGAATAGTATAGAGTTTCATTCCTTTTAGGGGAGTTTTGGAATTACAATGGTTTATGAACATTGTATAATTTCACTAAAATAGAGGATGTTTTATATTATATCATAAGTCTAGTATTTATAATAATTTTATAAAAAATATTCGAATATTAATGTGGAAATTATAAAGGATACTACAATGGAAATGTAAATGGGAATTAAAATTTGAGAGAAAAGGGGCTCCCACTTCGTCTTGGAAATGACTTATAAAAAAGGAGAATTTCAGAGGAATTGGATAATATGTCATATAAAAATATAAAAGGTATTATAATGTACTTTAAATAAATGTTTGTCATAAAATGAAAATTATTTTATAATATTTTATTATAAAATTATTTCAATAGGAAATTGTAATGAGAGGAACAAAAACCCTATCTTATAAAGTCTTTGGGATCTAAAATGGACCTTATATCCACAAAACACTTCCAAATTTAAGAGATATCTATTGTATTAAATACTTGAGAAATATATGAAGAGATGACATACAACTTGGTGTGGGAGAAATGAGAGGTGGGGGTGGGTATTTATAGGTGCAACGAGTTTAATTTCCTAGAATAACGTATTGATTATTTTGGTTTTCCATTATATAAACAACTCCACTACTCCCATAGTGCCCCCATCAACTCCCTTAATTCTATACAATAATTTTTATTACAAAAATGTGTCCAATAGTGACAAGTATATTGACTACGTTCATTCTTATATATATATATATATGATTTCAAATTTACAACATGTTACTGTATTGGAGCAATTTTTAAAACATTTTAATATTTTTACAATAAAAATACCATATTTAACCTATTAAGTAAATTATAAATGATAATTAGAAATATCTAATTAATTATGTTATGTTAGTATTCTAAATATATAAAATTTATCTTTTAAATAAATACTATTGAAAACTGTCTCCTTGTGACAAATATTCCTCAAAATAACTATATTACCATTCTAATGACCACATTATTTTTCTAATATAAAACTTATCAATATAAATATATATTTTATGATGATAATATTAGGAAATTTGAAACTAATTTTCAATTAAAATAATAAATTCTTTATAAATAATTTTTTTCTATGATATTTGTTTTCTTAAATTTTTAAAATTAATTATTAATATATTAAAACATGTACAAAAAATGTTTTATTAGTTTATAAATATATAAAACATAATTTATAAAATACTAAAAAATACTATTTTAGTTTAAAATATATTATTTAACTTTATAAATAAATTTCATATTTTTTCATCTAAGGAACATGACATAATATATTTAATTAAAATGTATAAAATGTGATATTACATTATTTTCAATGGTTGTATTCTACAAATACTATTAATATATTCAATAAAAAATTCTAAAAATTATATTCCAATTAATACTTTCAAGTTTGAATATTAATGTTGTACTGTAATTTTATGGAATATAGCCATAAAAGAATAATGAATTTTATAAAATACATTTTATACAAAAAATTTAAGATATTATTTTTTATTATATATGAATATAATTCTATTATTATATATGGACTAATAAACCTTATTTATTATTATTAGATATAAATTTACCAATTTTTACAAACATATATATTATAAGTATATGGATATGAGAAATAGAATCCATATTTCATTATAATATCATTATTTTAGGTCGAGTGATATGTTCACACCCTTAATGGAATTTCATAAGATTATGTATTTTTGTATAAATAATATATCATTTATAATGGTATAAATTTATAAACAAATTGGTTCTACTTAAAGTTTACATAATTATAATTAATATCTATGTAATGGTCATGCAACGAACAAAGAACCATCATACCTTTATATTTAATTCTAAAATAACATTATTCAAAAAAATATTTTTTTAAATTGTTCTATTTTTATTATGAATATTTCTTATTATCAGTAAAATCATAAATTTTAATTATGGAATGAGATTATTTATTTAATTTGAAATATAGTATTTATATAAAATATATTTTTTTGATTTGATGAAAATAAAAAAATTTATACTCTATTATTAATATGTTTTTTTAGTTTTGTATAAGATCATGATATTAACATATGTTAGCCATGATATTTAATTATTTTAATTTTATATTGTATTCCAAAATTAAACATGATTAGTCTTTATTAATTATTTTTATCCTATACTAAACATTATAATTAAAATTTGTTTGTTTTACTATATTTTTTTATTTATCAATGAAATTATTCTATAAGTTTGTTTTTTTGTAAGAAAAGTGAAATAACAATAATAATAAATAAAATATATGTGATATATATATATATATGAAATATTGGCTGTCAAAAAACATAATTTTGGACTCCACAATAAAAAATGTGTACTTATTTCAACCAAGGATTGCAATCTAAGTTTGTGTAAACAAATTTAGGTGGCCTTACTAGAATAATTTTATGTTCTTCACTTGCATGATCAATGTAAAATAATTATCCTACTGTATTCCCATCATTCATAGATCACACACCTAAATATTTTCCATCTTATGTATTGAAAATTATAGTATTCATTAATTATTTAAAATCATTTGAAGTATCCCAAAGTATACAAGTAGAATCTTCCTATGCTACTAAATACTATCTTTAAGAACATTATTTAAACACTTTACGTGTTGAAACATTAGAATAACAAGGTGACTATAATAAATAATATCCATGTAGTTAGCCTAAAATAATAAAAAAATGTCTTTAATAAAAAGTTATGTATCATTTTGAAATTTGATATACATTTCATCGTCACATAATTAATAAATGTTAATAAAGATATATTATAAACCATAAAATTATTGTACATTACTATTTATAGTATAATTTTATATACCAACCACAAAAATCCTTTTATTAAGAATTTGGAATTATATCTAAAAGGGATAGAGCCTCCATCACATCTGTTGTATGAAATAAATATTTTTCGGGAACTATTCATGTGGAAAGATAATCCCCTATCCATGTCACATATATTTCTCTTGATACATCTAAAGAATATTTCCTAAAAAATCAAATATCATATAGGTTTGACACCCATGAAACATTTTTTCGCAATAGTATTGGATAAAATCTTCTTTAGTACCCAAATATATTTCAAAAAATAATTAATAAGTATCATGTAAGATAAATAGTTTTAGATACGTAGTTTAGTGTATCCCAAATATTGTCGATTTTTAAAGGAGAATTCACTTTCCTAGTCTCCCTGCATCCAACATCTGAAAAATAAAGTATAGATAAAAAATTTCATACATTTTATAAAAAATTCCATGTAAATATAAGGTAGTTTTATATCATAACCAACACCATTTTTTTCTTATAGACATCTTTTTCATTAATATAATATTTTCATAACTTTATATTCCATGAAAATGAGTTTATAAGTTTTCATTCATGGTTTTATTCTTATTTTTATGATATTCATTCACCTTCTAAAGCGACTCAAAATTTTCCTAAAATTTTTCATTCATATAAGAAGCTATGTACTTCAGTTTTTCATTCTATTGAGAAATATCCTTATTTTCATCAGTTGGTTTCTTATTACTTCTTTTAAGTTTTCTATATGACTCCAAAATTTATATAATATCTCTTTGAAATATTGTGATCCTCTCATTAAACTCAATAATACTGGGTTTAGAATTATCAGATTCAATATAAGAATAAAAATTGGAATTGAAACCAGAATCACTATCCTCATTCGTAGTTTCTAAAAATAAAAAGTGAGAATATTCCTCCTCGATTCCAAACTCTTCAATTAAATCAGAATCATGAGGGAAACTCAAACCTATAGAAATTATCTGATTAAATTATTCTTTATTTTTCTCCTTTTTTATTTTTTATTCTTGGATAGTAATATTATATTTTCACTTTCTTTTATGTCACATAATAGGTCTATTCATTTTTATTAAAATTATATTTAGACCTACCTTTTTATTTCATTTGTGATCATCTCTTTGATAGTCTGTTATAAATCATCTTTTGAAACCTTTATTTCATTTAATGTTTTTTATAATCCTTTCCTAGGTTGATATACTTCATCTCATTTACTTTATTGAATCTAATAATTACAAGAGTCCAAGGAAACAACCTTTATATATTTTAATGTTACACTAATATTTTGAGTTGTATCTTCCTATGATAAGTTCATCAACTCTAAATTTTATTTCAATGGTAAACCAATCTGCTCAATAATTTTTTAATACTTTAATTTATTGATTTCATAAATAGAAACCTTATTGGAACTCTACTTCATTTTTTAGTGATATGAGAATTATTTCAACAGTGATAGTTTTGTCCAATGAATAAACAAGTGTGTTTATTACATTCAAATTAATTTCAAACCTATATAACATTTGATTAATTGTCTCATATTCTCCCATTTTGATTTCTTACCATTCAAATTATAACATTACATGCTTATTTATTTTTAAATTATCTATAAACTAACATGTTACATGAAAAATTTAAAAAATATCACGATCAATTCTACAAGAAAAACAAAACTAAAAACATTTCCACTAATAACTTAATATAAAATATTCGTAATCATATTATTTAGGGAATTATTTTCCACATCATTTCATGTGATGGAATCAAGGTACTACATAGTATATTTATAAGGTTTTGTCATTGTAGACTAATTTTTAATGTTTAAATTATTGAGATATACTCCCTTCCTAGTTTTCCAATTACCATAGTCATGGTAATTAATGTTTTAGATTCTATGGAATTGATCCATTATTTGGTCATTTTCCTACCATATAGAATAATATTTCCCATATATTTTGAAGTATAGGTTGGTATTAGAAAAAAATATCCAAAATAGAAAATAATCTGACATAAATTATTATCCCATATGAAATATGATCAAGAGTTAAGAGGGGTGAATTAACAAAAAAAAAGTACATAATGTAACTAAAGAAATGGTATATTTTATATTATTTCAGATCCCAAATATCATGAATCTACCTTAAAAACTTTTCAAATACTTGATAGGTATGGAATACAATAAATTATCCTAATTTTCTTTGGGAGTAGTAACCTGGTTGAAAAATACATTTTTTAGTGGAAGAAAAACCACACACAGGCTTATTTTAATAGTGGAGGCACAAACAATACAAAAACATTCCTTTTACATAGGTATAATTAATTAATGACCTTAATTTTGTGATTTAAAATAATGAACTTATTACAATAATATCATATAGTAATAGATAAATAAAATATATTGATAAAAATAAAAAACCATAATTCAATAGACGAGCCTTGAATATATGCAGTAGAGTGATCACTATATAAAATGAATCCTAGTATAATGGTTATTCCATAATAATTGTAGCAGAAAGTTAGATTTGATCATGTTTTCAATGTTCCGAAAAATTTAACTCTATCATTCTAGTTTTGATCAATCTTTTTTTATAGAGATATATTCTTCTTATTCAATTTATAAGAGTCACTAGAGAAAATATTTTCTTAAATATTATTCATTAATATTTAATCATGTTTAAAAAAATCATACCTTTGAATAATTAACTACAATAGAGTTGTATTTCCATTAAAATTTTCATAATTATTGGAGATTCGAAATAGTTTCAATAATTTTACCACATTTATTCTTCATTTAAATCTTTAAAAAATATCTTTGAAAATCACAATGAAGAATATTATTTAAATCCTATATATTATCAATTATATACAATAATTGGTTATTATATCATAAAAAAATAATGATAATTATTTAATTCATATATTTACTTAAGTTTAAAGAACTCTTCTTTTATAATAGTTCTGAAGTCAACTTCCAAATCAACTCTACTATGAAATGTATTTTCTTTAAATATATAAATATAAACCAATAATACATGTGAGTGTTTCCATTTTCATAAAATAACTTTTTAAAATGAAAATTTGAATATGTAAAGGTAATTCATTATCCAGAATTAATATCTAAGAGTTAAACAATTTACAATATTTTTAATCAACCATCATGAATAAGTGTCATTACTGATTTTTTAAGATTTCTTTCCATAGAGAAATTATAAATATCTTTTTATTCATCCAATTATATATTTGTCATACTAACTATTATTCTTAACATCTATTTCCATTAGAAATTAACTTTTTTAAACAGTAAATTCTTATCAATTTTTAATATATTTATTCAATATCCACTGTAGTGTTTAATTTATTTTCCAGTATTTAATTCTTAGTACGAAATAAATTAAATAGTATATAAGATTCTTGATATAGAAAATTTTCAAAAAAAAATTAGATGCAATATACTTTTAAAAAATATTTCATATGTATCCCTTTGGAAAGTATCAATACATAAGACAATTTTTAACCTTTTATGAAACTTAATGTCATGTGATGCATATGTGAGGTTTCTAACTTATCCATATTCTAGACTATTATAGAATAGATAATTTCGTAAAATTCATAAATTTTATTTAAAAGATTCAACATCATTATTTATTTATTAAATAAATATAATATTTAAATAGTTAATGTATTATCCTTTACTCCATTTAACATGAAATATAATAACAATTGAATGATAATAAATAATAATTTAAAAAATATATACTTTGTGAGAGAAATAGTTAATTATAAAAATATAAATAAATATATTCTAACAAAACATAGTGAGAGATATTAGTAATTAATTTAAAACAACAAATGTATAATGGATCCACTCTATAAAGAGATGGTACTGATATGGGACTCAAAACCAATTTTTCAGAAATCTAAAAAAATGGGAACTAAAATAGAACATTTTATCACAACATGTGTCATGATATTTAATTTTAATTAACACTTAGTTGTGATGTTTCTCAATAAAATGTTGTAATGAAATGAACATTTTTGGTATTACATTTTCTTTTTCTTTTATTAATCTCACTATAAGAAAAAAATCTATAGCGATGATTTGTTTACAGAACATGGAAATTTTACCCCACCAATTAATAGGTGACCATTATTAAAACTGATGAATTATCCTCAATGAATAATTAATTAGTAAATTTTATTTATATTTTTGGTAGTTTAATGAAACTATTTTACATATGTATTTAGTAGTGATTTTACATTAAAATCAATGTGGTAGTCTTTTTAAAATTCTAGGACTATATTATGGCGATACAAACTGATGAAAATACTATATGTAGTGTTTTTTTTTGAATTTTTTTACCTTATATAAGATTTTATATAATTACAAATAAAAAATTCATGTTGTTTTTGATGAATTTTATAGTATTTTATCAGTATATAGTGACAATTTTTGAAATAAAAATCTATTTAATATTCTAATATTTAAAAAACAAATAACATATTAGCCTTTAAATATGAAACCACCTTGAGTATATTTTTTTTGATATATTTGAAATATAAATAATTCACTAATATCAATACTCAAATGAAAAATGAAAAATAAAAAATTCAATATATTACAATATCATTTAAACATATAATTAAATAAATAAAATGTTTCACAATCATCATATATAAGTTTGAGTCACAAATATAACCAACATAAAGATGGACCTGACATCAATGGTGCTATCCTATATCTTCTTAGTGTGATTATATTATTACTAAAGTCAAGGCGCTTCTCAATAGGATCAAGTTTTGTAGTTCTTTCAATATCCCACAGAATATCATTGAAACAAACTCTTCCGTTTTTATCAACTATCTCTAAAACTGGATTCCCACTCCTTGAATGTTTTTATTGTATTCAAAAGTGTGTACGATATATTAATCAAGCCCACCTAACACACAATAGGCATAAAGGGAATAATTTTTAATATTTTTTTTCTTCAAAGTGTAATCAGGTTAATCATAGAGTTATTTTTTCTAGCTTGATCTCCCTTCCCATTATGTGTGGAAATCTTGTCTATGCGGATGCTCTTGGTCTGCATTAATTTAGACCTCCATGACCCTGTTAGCCTTCGGGTTTGTTTAATAATTTTTTTTACTTTTTCTGGATGGTTCCAATATTAAATAAAATTTTGAATAATTTTTTTAATTAGATAGTACATATAAAAATATTTTCAAAAATAATATAATAATATAAAAAATTAAAATAAATGTAACTAATTTAGTACCACTATATTCTATTGTATCATGTCTGCAATGCCGGTAAGAATGATCCTATTCAGTCTCTAAAATAAAGTACACAATGAAATCACCATCACTAAATATTTCATATCTTGAGCTAAACATCATGTCCCATGATACTGTATTTAGTTCTCAAGAATCTCAATTTTATTTTTTTATTCTATGGGATTGAGAAAAAAAAACATTACTCAAAATTTTAAGACATGTTATTGCAAGGAATGTAAAATAGACACTTCTAGTTAATCATGATGGGTATGGTCCATATCCAACCCTTTGACATGACCAACATGAACCATTCCCAAAACTAGGTTAATAACATCGACGTGGGAGACTAATAACGACTTTGAAGGATTTGCATCCCAAGCCCCACTAATTTTATTTTGGAGATATTTTTTTTCTAAAATATATTTCTTTAAGAAAAATAAACCATAAATTATATTTTTAACCCACTTTTTGTAGCACGATAATTTATATAATTCTCTTCACATTCCATATGCTGATAGAACTATAATTTGGTTTAGCTGACCAAATGACCAATTTTTTTTCCTATATCATTAAAGAAAAAATGAAAAAAAATTAAAATTTAAGTATATTTGATAATTAAAATATAAATTTAATAAATATCTATAAGAACACATTATTTTCACTTCTTCTAAAAAACATTTAAAATTAGATGTTTGTGGGATGAATTTTTTTCCCTCTTAATGAAAAGTTTTCTTGGAATATTCTTAAGAAATATTAATATTAATAAAAATTTTATTATTTTTTATAAATTTTTATTTAGGTAGTAAGAAAATATAATATATCATACGTGAAAGAGGATGGTACATATCCAAAAAGGACTTCTTCTTATCACGTGGTTTCCTTCAGGTACCTTTTCATAAATTTTATGGACAGTCAAGGTGGTAACACTGATCTCCCACCACAAACTATACATAAAGTCCATAGATTGTTTTACAAAACATTTCAACATCCATTTATAGACAACCCCATCATAAAAATCATAATGGAAAATCATATGTATGTTAGATATGAAAAAATTTATTAGACTGAAAATTGATAGGAATATTATATAAAATAAATAAAAATATTAAATTTTCCATACTTTAAATTGTTTATAGAAAATCATATTGATAAAAATTCATGTAATATTCCTCCAATCATTACTAGTGTTGGAAAGGGAAATCATCTTGTATAGATACCCAATCCTACTATACATATTTATACAAGGTTTTTATGATAAATATAAAATAAATACAAATGAATAATCGAAAGGCCAAGTGTCTTCAGAAGAATTGGTATATAAAACATCATCATGAAACTAAAATAAAAATTCTTTATTTTAATGTTCATAATGAACTCCTAAATCCCTTTGAGTTCCTAAAACTACATAGGAGAACCTGGGGAATACATATACAAAAGTGTTGATCTAAAATACCCATAAAGTTAATAAACCTGTTAATAATGAAAAAAACGTGATCCAAATGACATAACATGATGTAATAAAATAGAATGATCATGCATAACAAAATGAGATCATAACATAATAAACATGGTATCATAATATTATAGAAACATTTTAAAGTGTAAGAAACAGAAAACATGGCATAAGTATAAGTCAAGGCTAACGTTCGAGACAACATTACTTGGTGAAAAGAGTCCCGTCATGGATTAGGTTTACTCCCTAATACCATATATACCATATCATGAGACAAAAACACTATATAATTCATAGGATCTCTATCTAGGATCACCCATCATGACATGTACATACTAGTCTATAATATAAAAGGAAATCAAACATAATGAATAAAAATAATACTTACCCAAGTAAACAAATGGGTAGAATAATCTTGCCTCATATAATAATCAATAGAGACTTCATAAATATTCCAAATAAAATATGGAATTAAATATTTTGGGCAACGATATTAGATTATAAAAAATAGGTCTAAAAAAATGGGGTTTATTTGAAATAATTTCATGAGAAATGGTAGATAATTATGTATGGTGATGAACATTCAAAAATGGTTCCATAATGAATTGGGAAATGACTTTAAGAGAAATAATAAGTTTGAAATTTTATTTAAAAATAAAAGGTAATACTGAATAGTTATACTTAAAATATTACTTCATTTAATTAAATCACGAATGATAATAAATACTTTAAATTATCATTACATAAAAGGATTAAGGGATAGAAAATTTCCCCATGGTTGGGTTTGATTTTAATGAAGGAATTTAAGAAATGAACTAAAGGCATGTATTACCCTATTAAAGGAAGGAAGAATAACCTAGGTATATATCTAAGAGAAATATATAATATTTTTGAGTCATTAAATAAAATTTATGAGATAGAAAGTGTGTAAGATAGTGAAAGGTCATAACACAATGAAAATAAGGTCATTCAGAGAGATCCATTACATTATTTTTCATGAAAATTTTTCACACGAACTCAATGTATTGAATAATAATATTAATTAATTAATTAACATAGAACATTTTACTTATATATATATATATATTATATTTTCTATAATTTTATTATGTTTAGTTATAACTGTTTCAATGAGTTTTAATGTTTAATTTCATTGTTCCAAGGCTGTTCATTTCATGGTTCAAAGGAAGTATCACTTGCGGATAATTATTGATTTTCTTATTCAACATCAAGAAATCACCAGAAATGAAATTAAATGTAATTAATTTCCCTACAAGAATTTTAATGGTCCCAAATATCATTTTTTGTTCTATCATAGGGAAGAATCATTTTGTCAAAACATTAATGTTATAAAATTAGTTTATTTAAGTGGTTTTACTGACATTACAAAACAGTTTCATTTTATCAATTATTATATCTATAAATTCAGCCTAGAGAATAAAATAATTAATTATATACTTATTATTGTCTTATTTGACCATAATAATACTATTATGACCATCCTTGAAGACAATGTACAAAACTGAAATACATTATTCATGGAGGCGGTCAACCAACCATATTGTAAACAACATTTTTCTTTTAGAATCTAATGAATGCAGGGTATAAGATGGATATCACATCATAATAATAACGTATAATTTTATTTATTATAATAATTTTACTATTTATATATAGATGTAAAACATAAGAGGGTGATAGAATAAGAATAAAACTAAAAAAGGTTTATCATTAATTTTACCTCTCCCTTTGGTTGTATCTTCTAAGGATACCCTGAAGATTACTTGAAATGGTGTTTTGTGTGTCCAGTAGAACCAATAATTTTAGTATAGGATTGGTAATATAATTAGGTAGAAATATGGAAAGAATTATGTCTTGGATGATTTGAGGAGAAGGGGTGGTAAGGTGTTGTATTTATAAGGTGGGGTGAGGGGTGTTTTTGAATTTTGTAATCATTATATTATTATTTTATATCATGATTACCAATAGTGATTAATCATGGGAATAAATATATTAAATAGTGAACATGAGTTCAAACTAATGGGTTCTTACATAATCTAGGACTAGAAAATTAATGTGTTATCTTTTAATGTTAAATATCATATTTTATGGTATTTCAATATTCACAAACAATTCATATATTTTAGAAAAAATACCAAAAAATAACCCTAAAAATTTTCAACATATAGATTCAAAAAATGAAATCCATTTTTTTTCAAAATATTATAAATTTAAATTTTAAAATAAAATCCCCATTTAATTTGAAATACCAATTCTAATATTATGATCAATTTTTCGACCCTTTTAAAAATTACATCATGTTTAATAAAATTATATTATAATTATAATACAATTTATTTTTAATTTATAAACCCATTTATGGAAATAATCTTTCTTATAAAATATTTTATTTGTTATATTAATGAAAATAAAACTTATATGTTATAAATAAATACAAACAATTATTTTACCATTTTTAATACATTTGTTTTCATTTATCATGGGATAAATATGTTTTAAATTCATTTTATAGTGTTACTAAATATTATATTACACTTCCATAAGAGAGAAAACCATTTTAATGGTCAATTTACTATTCCTAACGGTTATTCAAATGGTAATATTACTCTTCAATGACTATATTACTATTTTGATAGTCATATTTGTAATGGTTATATGAGTGACATACTTTTTTATAAATACCTCATATTTCATTCATTCATAATTAATACATATTTTATCTAAAATATATATATATATTTTCATTTTCAAAATCCATATTTTAATACTAATATTGTGCTTCATTTCTATAGTTTGATTCATGAGTGTGTCAGGAATGTATTGTCTCAACAATACTCTATAACTCTTATTGATTTTGATGCTCACAAATACCATTATTTTTTTTATGTTGAGGTTACATTAAGTGAATTTAAAGAAATTAATATTATAGGAAATATTTATTTTGGAATTATATTCGAGTTATTTGAATTGATAAGAATATTCGTGAAAGTTTTCGGAACGTCTATTAGTGTTTTCTAGAAACACTATTCATACCCTACATTCATAAGCATAACCTAAGGAATCTAAACTATGATAAAAACAAAATTTGGGGATAATTTACCCTATAATATTGGAAATTATGGTTCATCAACCCTACTTTTGCAAGGAACCTTATATTTAAGAAAAAGGGGATGTATGGTATATCAACCCTACGTTAGAAACCCAACATTTGAGGAAAAAATGTATGATACATCAATCCTACTTTTGAATGAAACCCTACATTATCAACCCTACATTTAATATTTCGTCGTCACATGAGGAAATCTACACTTGACTATTCAACATCAGAGATTTAAATCTACAGTATTATTCAAGATTTATTCAATGGTCTTGAAAAAAGTAAAGATAAGTTCAAGGATATATTATGACCTATTCAAAGGCTTATTGTGATTGATTCAAATAATCAAATTCAACAGAGTAATCATTACTATTTATAAGGGAATTCATGTCTCTCTTGAATTATTTAAATTTGAATATCTATGATCTATCAGGTGACATTTTTGGATCTTTTCAACCGAAGGTAAGGCTGTATATTATATATACATGATCAAAACATTTTAATGAAAAATATATAGATGATATATTTGGGAAATACATGTGATACAAAACTTTAAATTTGTGAATATCTTTCTACAGAACTACTACAAAGAATGAATAAATCTATTGTTTTCTGAAGGGGATACACTTTGAAGATAGATATTTCAAACTCTTACTATTGTAACTATGGTTTATTTTTTGAATCTATTTGAATTGAAGATAATTTGAGAAACAATATCTTTTTAGAGCTATTATTACTTGAAGACTTTTGACTTTTTATAAGATGATCTATATTCTGTCCGTTGCTGCTGCAACTGTGATCAAGCACCTGTGATTCAGAAAATGAAAATCTTTTAATTTATAGTATTTTCGACTGCTCACACTTAGTTTTGGTTAAGTGTCATATTAATATACTAATATGTAAAGAAATAGGTTCTCTATAAAATAACTAGAAGACTCTGTTAGATTTGTTATAATGGTGTCAACTTCCTGCACTTAGCTGTGGATTTTGAAGGTTTTATGTCAAAAGGACCTTGTATAGTGAAAATAATTAAGCTCATAAAGAGATAATTGGTAGAGTGGATCAAGGGATTTTTGTACCCCAAACCATTATAAATATTGTTGTGTTATTATTTAACATTTACCTACTACTCAATTACTTAAAATATAAAACACTTCATATTTTCATTAATCGAAAAGAATGTCAAAAGTCTGAATATGTCAAGATTACCAAAAAGACACAATTCACTGACCACTTATGTATCTTTGTATTATTTTTACCCAACAATTGGCATCAAAGGTAATATTTTTGATATTGCAGATAAAGCTCTAGAAACCTTAAAAGCATAAGTTCTATACAAAGAAGATATGAATTCTTTATGGAAAAGAAGGCATGTCAATGAATCAAGCTCCATATTTTAATAGTGAAAACTATGGATGATGGAAATCACAAAAAATAATATAACTTAAGAATTCGTTTTTTAATTTTTATTCAAATATCATCACTCCTTACATAATTCCCAAGAATCTAGAGACATGGGATGCTGCACAAGAAGCTGAATATGATATCAAATGACTAGTAAGGAATTCCATTATCTATGGAATCAGACCCGATAAATTCAATCAAGTATCAAAATTCCTTAATGCCTAGGAAGTGTGAAAAAGAGTCAATATTTCATATGAAGGAACTACTAACATTAGAAAAATGAGGCATTCTATTGGAAAAGAAAAGTTTGACACCTTTAGGTTGTTTATTGGAGAGAGAATCACAAAAATGAATGGATAGTTGATAGAATTTTTGAAAAATATTACTTCTTTTAGAGATCCAATGTCACTATCAGATCAAGTCATAAAAATACTTAAAGTAATACCCATAAAGTGGAATGTTATATCTGAATCAATTCAAAAATCGTCACCTATCACAGATTTAACTATGAAAATATTAATTGGAACATTGATGATTTACAAATAATAAATGAAAGATTAAGTTGAAGATCATAAAATGTGGAAAAGAGAAAAAAGCCCTTAAGGTCACATCTAAGAAGTCTGAAATGAAACCAAAATAAGATATCAAAATAAATAAATATTCAGAATGTTTTGATTTTGATATGCAATTGGCTTAGTTATATAATAGATTTAAGAAATTATAAAAAATACAAAAGGGGCTTTATAAAATTATTCAAGAAGGATGAGAAATGATCCAAAGAGGTTAGATGCTACAAATTCAAGTAGATGGGTCATATTAGACTGGATTTCCCCCAACTAATAGAGGAAATAAGGTAAATGGAAAAGAAGATCTAGAATAAAATCTATTACAATCATAAAGTAAAGAGAGCTATGAAAGACACATGGAACATTTATAAAGACTCCATTAGCACCTCCAAATATGATTTAAAAAAATATCCAAAAAACTTGAAAGTAAATATGTGCTCTATTCCCAAGGAAGAAGATGAGGTACAAACCTATTACTCTTCTGCCTCTAAATCTAATAGCTGCAGAAATTGAAAATTGGATTCTTATGGTTCAATTATACAAGAGAAATATGATTATTTAATAAAGAAGCACAAATCATTGAAAAATATTCATAATACTGTTTTAAATAAAAATTATGTAATGTTAAAACCACATCAATAACTAAAATAGAATTTTAATTAAATTATATGAAATTTATATAACCATGAATGTAAAATAAAATAATTATAGGAAGAAGTAGAATCTTATAAAAGTACAAAAATTATTTTAACTAAAGGAGGAAAACTATAAGTGAAATTATTGAAAATAATATTATTAAAAAAGAAAAATACATAATATTAATTAGGGGATAAAATAAAAATTTATATAAAAAATTATTTTATGATCTGTTCTGAAAACACTACCTTCTTCTACTATGGAGTAAAATGACATTACATTGATCAATGCTATTTATAAATCACTAAATTAGTGGTATTAAAGAATATTTTACTTCTAAAAACATGCCCAAATATTGTATTATAAATTTTAGAAAAATAAAGAATATCTGGATTCCTAGATCGTTGGTCGATCACATAGATGGACCAAAGAATGTACAGGTATTAAAACAAACATGTGTTTAAATGATTTTTCCAGAAAAAACCATAAGAACAGAAATTATATATGGTATATGGATAGTGGATACTACTGGAACATGAGAGGAGACTCCACTAATTTCCATACAGTAACACAAATGAATGTATGTTTTTCCACCACTGGTGAGAGTACAAAAAGAAATATTTTTGTATTTGGAACTATTGGTGATCCAATGAAAATATTAATCAACAGTGTACTGTATATACAAGAGCTAAAGCACAACATGATAAGTATTTCTCAACATTACGACGATGGATTATATGTTTATTTTTCAAACAATTCTTTCTCAGTTTTCAAAGATAAAATATTTATATTTAGAGCACCTAGAACTGAAAATTTTTATACTTTAGATTTCAATTCAATGTATAAATAGAAATTGAACTATTTAACTATCGAGGAAAATGAGTCATGGATACGGCATATGATAATTTCACATTATAATATATATCCTTTAGATAAATTATCTAATAAACAATTAGTGTCTTTTTTTCTTAGTCTTAAGTTTGATAATGATAGATTTTATGATGCATGTAAAATTGGAAAACAACACAATTTTTCTTCCAAATCAATTAATAAAATTGCTACATCTAAACCACTTGAACTTATCCATATGGATTTTTTGGACCATCTCGGGTAGTAAGTTTGGCTGGAAAATTATATGTTTATGTTTTAGTTGATGATTTTTCCTGATTTATGGGGGTTTATTTTCTAAAACGTAAAAGTGATTTATTCACTATTTTTTAATTTTTTTGCAAAATTATTGAAAAAGAAAAGGATTTAAGAATAATTTCATTGAGAAATGATCTTAGTAGATAATTTTAAAATCAAGAAATTAATTCTTTTTGTTCAAACGTAGGTATTAAACATACCTTCTCTACACCAACAACACCTAAAAAATGGAAATATTAAAGGGGGAAACAACACTATTCAAAAACAAGAAGGACCATGTTGAATAAATACAGTATTCCTACATATTTTTGGGAAGAAGCTATAAATATAGCCTTCTATATCATGAATGGATTTTTAATAAGTTACCTTATTAAAAAAATACCCTATGAACTTTGGAATAACAGAAAACATAAAGTAAAGTACTTTAATGTTTTTGGATTCATGGTATATATCTTGAATATAAAGGTCTACCTTGGAGAATTTGATCCAAAAGATGATGAATGAATCATTCTAGGATATTCATATACTTCTAAATCCTATGAAGTGTTTAATAAAAATTAAAGGATTTTTGAAGAATCAGTTTATGTGAAGTTTGATGAAACTGAACCTCTCATTAAAGAGAAATATAAAACATATGAAATTATTGACTCTTCAGACAACATGAGACTTGAAACTCCTAAGACTTATTTTTAAAATAAAATTAATGGAATTCAGTCTAGTCCAAAAGAACATGAGATAGAAGAACCTGAAAGTGTCTTACCTAATCTGACTAGAAACTAAAGAATCATATAAACAAGAGTTATAAATAGAAGAAATGTAGGAATATTTGGTGAATTTGATTCTTTTATATCCTAGTAAGAAACCTATCTATATAAGAAGTTTTACAAGATGAAATTTTTATGTTATCCATGGAAGAAAAATTAAACTAATTTATTAAAAATGAAGTCCAAAAATTAGTATATACGCTAACCAATTATCCATTTAAAGGAACCAAATGGGTCTTTATAAATAAATAATATGATCAAGGGACCATTAATAGAAACAAATATTAACTTGTAGTAAAAGGATATAATCTGGAAGAAGGAATATATAATTATGAAACCTTCGTGCATATTTCTAGATTAGAGGCAATTAGAATCTTGCTATCTTATGTATCTCATATGAATTTTAAATTATATTATATGGATGTTAAATCTACCATTTCAAATGGAAATTTAATATAGGAAGTTTATATTGAACAACCACCAGGTTTTGAAAACCATCATAAACCAAATTATCTTTTTAAACATACTAAATCTATTTATGGCCTTGAATAGGAACCTAGAGCTTGGTATGTGTCATGTACCATCCCAGTTTGGCCCATGCTGTGACTCCCCAAGCCTACGTCCAATAGTCTCAGCGCTGGTGAATAGCACTGAGTAAGTATATCACTAACATGTGAGGAATATACTATGTACCTATATGCATAAACGCATATTCCATCCCGAAAGATTCTAAAATTTAAAAACCATTATTAAAACAATGGATGCATACCAATATATCCCAACAAACGAAGTATGATAGGTAAGTAAAGTAAGAAAAGTAAACTAGGCTAGAATACAAGCCCACCAAAAAGAGTCTATAAACCACACGTACAACTTGTAAACAAAAGGTATTATGACCATTTTCTATAGACATAGAAAGACCTCGACTTTCTTGATCTTACAATGCTTCATCCAGTCCTGGTTTTCCTAGGACCCCATCAAAAGGTTGCTCGTCTGCACAAGACATGACATGTGCGGGAAAATCCCGTGTAGGGGTGAGTATAATAATACTTAGTAGGACACCCCAAAACCAAAAAGAAATATAACATTGGAAATTATAGTCATCTCTACACAAGTATATGTATACAGAACATATAAGAATATGAAAATATACTCTAAACAAGACTCAAAGTCTGGAGGAAAGTCACTCCTACCACATACCAACACTAGGGATTCAACATGAAGATTCCACAAAGAACTCAACCGAGAGAACACACTCCTGATTCTGATAACATTGTTAACGTCTGTCTAAGAAGTACTGTTCATCAAGAAGTATCATGAGAGAGATAAAATGATAAATCTGAAGAGAGATATGATACACAAATGAAGATCATAGCCAGGGCCATGGGGTGATACCAACAAATCAATCTAGATTAACCCTCTAAGTTGAGGATCAATGACCGATAAATTGTTCAACTCAATACCAATGACTCTACCTAGGGCACAATGAATGAATATAAGATATCACTTTGGGACTTTCAGAGGATTCCAAAACTCCATCTAGGAAGTCTTGCTGAAAGAATCATATTCCAATGAGTAGGAAATGATTCGTACATACCATCTGGGAAAACGATAAAGGGAATAAACCCTTGAGAATCTTTTTGAAGATACAGAGGAAAAGAGAATCAAGACATGTAGAAATGGGGTTCACAACGTATAGTAGGTTCACCCACCATGTCCCTTGACCCAGGGTACTTCCCGTATACAATGGGATGTGTCTTTTGAACATACCATATAGGAGATGGGTACATGAAGTGTAGAAGTCCTGCACCATTTCCTTTCATATAGGGTCCACCCATGTGCTTGGGCCATGTTCCATTACATGGTGTCAACCCTTGTAACATTTCCCATTTACCAGTACATGGGGTATCCCATGTATCCGGTCCAGGCCATTCTACGTGGTGGATTACACGCCGTGTAGGCAACCCGTGTGCTCCACCCCATCTCGGTGTACTTTCCAGAGTATAGGTTTAGTGGTCTGGTAATGAATACACACTGTGTAACCAAGAATACAGGCCATGCGTTATAAAATTTCAAGAAAGTCATCTTCTTACTCCCACTCACGTCGACTAATCGTTGGGTTTTTATTCATTTATTTATTCAATAAAAACTCAATATTGAGGTTCAAATCACCACCCTAACACCCAAAAGAGGGGTTTCAGGCCTTCAATCAGCTCAAAATCCATTTTGATCTATCTTGTTGCAGGCCACCTGAATAATAATTTATCCCAAATTACTTGAATTCAGCCATTTTCATTTCCATCACACCTCCATTAGGCCATCGTGATGTGTGATCTTCAATTTTGGATCCTTTCACTAGAAAAAAAGGTACAAAAATCGTCCATTCAAAAATTATTGAAGAACAGAGAATGCGTAGGAAAATCGAGGGAGAGAAAATGCACAAGTAAAAAATAAGAGGAATGAACCTCAACCATTTTTCATTCTTTCCTCAATCCATTCTTATAATAATGATCAATAATCAAAATAATAATCTCTATAATAAATCACATAAATCCTGAAAAGTGTAAGCCATCCCACAATTAATGATCAAAACACAGATCAACCTATTCGTTGGTTGGTTTGAGTTCATCATTAAATTCATGAATGGGGAAGAAAATATGAAATAACACATCATATTTGGGAATTATATCATTCTCTATTTAAGGTTGACGGCTACTGGTGAGGTCCATCAATAATGGGGTTCATCAATTATCTATCCACAGTTCTGTCGTCACCCACTGATAGAAATATTTAGGGTTTTCTCTATACATTCCTTCTAAGGAATTCCAAGGTTATGAACCTAACCTTGGATCCTTTCCTAAAGTTTTAATTAAAAGAAAAAACATTTATTCTTTGATTTATCACTACATCGATGAAATATAAAAAGTAAAATAAAATATCAATTTATTTTGTCCATTAAAAAAAACCATGACTTGTTTTTACAGTTAACCCACATCGGCCAATTTTTTGTCGTGCCTAAGGTAAATTCTCTACTCTGAATGCAATAGTGCTCCTAGATTTATGATCTGAGAAACCTCTTTCAAGTTATTACTCTTTTTCAGGAAAACCATGAAAACATTTTATTTAACATTTAAATATTTTTCAGACAATTGTTTTAGGAACATTAGGCCTTAGAATCGTACACCGTCTCAGTGAACAGTCTCAAATTTAATCAACATAAAATTTAAAATATTACATGGAAAATCCAGGACATTAAATTATACTCCCTTGGAGATTTACATCCTCTAAAATCTAAAAGAAAGGCTACTCAAAAGTATGTTGGTATTGTGCATTAATAAGATCCTCTTACTCCTAGGTTCTCTCATAGAGATTCTTGTGCTGCCACTAGACATGTAGCAAAGGGATTACTGTCCCACAGAGGATCCTCCCCTGTCGATCTGCTATTTCTACCTGGTACTCAAAAAAATTCGTTCTATCATCAATGTCCAGCTCACCCAGTCAATGACATGTGATGGGTCATGAACGTACCTCCTCAACTATGACATGTGGAAGATGTCATGTACTCTATAAAACTATAGGGGTATAGATAAGTCATACACTGCCTCTCCATCTCTACACAATATCTGAAATGGTTAGATAAACATCAGAGGTAACTTTTCACCCTAGCGAAATCTCTGTAATTCACATTGAGGTGATGCCCATAGGAACACATGGTCTCCTTATAAAACTTCAAAGGCCTCAATCTCCTATCAGTATATGAATTCTGACAGCTCTTTATTGTCTTCACCCACTATTGGATGATCTGCACCTTCTCTGTAGTAGCTCGTACCAACTCCAAGCCCATGAGTGTTGACTCTCCCAGGTCAGTCCAGCAAAGTGGTGAACTGTAGGGTCACCCATAAAAATCCTCGAATGATGACTTACCACTGATGGAATAATATTTTTTTGTTATATGTGAACTCCACAAGTGGTATCTGATTATCCAAACTATATCCAAAGTCTAACATGATGGATCATAACATATCTTCCAGAACTTGATTGGTCCGCTCAGTTAGGCCATCCTTCTGTGGGTGAAACACCTTGCTCATGTGTAATTGGGTCCCAAACACCTCCTGTAATCCCTTCCAAAACTAGTATTTAGAAATATTATTACAATATGAAGCTATAATCAATGGAAATCCATGGAGTAAAACTTTCTACTGCATGTAGAGGCATCCCAAACTCTCTACTAAACTCTACTCTCAGATATCTTAGAAGTGGGCTGACTTGGTGAGTCATTCAATGATCACCCAGATGTAATCATCTCCCATGGACGTACAGGGTAAAACTATAAGGATTTCCTTTGATATCCCTTCCCATTTCCATTCTGATACCTAAAAGGGTTGAGCTAAATGTGTTTGAACCTGGTGCCTAGCCTTCACTTGCAGAAAATTAAGGCATCTAGAAACAAACTCTACAACACTCTTCTTCATCCCAAGCCACCTAAACTAATGTCAGAGGTCAAGGTACATCTTCACCACACCTAGATGTACCCCAAAGTGGATATATGAAGCTCCCTCAAAACCTCATCCCACAAAATCTTTGGTACTATTATGAATGTCATGAAAATAATGATGTTCCACCACGTTTAGAATATCTATTAGAAGCATCCTGTGTGGACATATGAGAACATAGGGTCTTGAAGTCGGAATACCGAAGATGTGCCTCCCTGACTCATAGTAAGAGTGGTGGGGTAGAAAGCATCGACCAGAGGTATGATTCTCCATCTCTATGCACAAAGGATTAATGTAACGAGTGAAACTAATCCAATGCCTCATTCAACAATTGAAAACTAGATCTTCTACTAAGAGAATATTCCACAACTTTCCCCTTATCATGAGTATAGAAACTCTCAAAGTCATAGTCCTATAGTAACCCTATCCATAACACCTATCTCACATTTAGATGGTTATAAGAGAGTATATACTTGAGTCTCTTGTGGTCAGAGTAGATGAAAAACCACTCACCGTTATAGTAGTGTCACTACATCTTCAATACGAGGACTACCACTGCTAACTCAAGATCATGGGTCACATAGATCTTTTCATTGGGTATCAACTAGTGTGAACCATAGGAAATAATTTATTTCATCTACATCAAGACACAACCAATTCCAGTTCCTAATGCATCACAGAACACTATGTACTTGACCCCCTCCTTTGGAAATCTCAATATCAACATTCTCATCAAACTCTACATCAACTGTTGAAAATAAAACTGGCACTTCTCTACCCACATGAAAGGCTACCCCTTTAAATTCAAATATATCATAGGTGCTAATATCTAGGAGAAATTTGGTATGAATCTCTAATAGTATCCTTCTATACTGAGGAAGCTTTGTACCTCCATCACAATCTTAGGTGGATCACATGATAACACTACCTCAACCTTGTAAAGTTACACTACCACTTCAACCACTGAGATAAAATGTCCCAAAAGTGGACCACCTAAATCCAGAATAGAAACTTTTAGAGTTTACCATAAAGCTGGTGCTCTCAGAGTGGATTCCATAATCATCCATAAGTGTCTCACATGCTTCTCCTCAGATGCTGAGTACACAAGGATATCATCGATGAATACTACCATGAACTGATCCAAGTAAGGATAAAAGATCTGTTCATAAATCCCATGAGCACTATTGAGGTGTTTGTCATGCCAAATGGAATTTCCAAGTACTCATAGTGACTATAATTACATCTAAAAGATGCCTTTGGTAAATCCTCACCCCATAGTTGCAACAGGTGATAGCCTAATCTGAGTCCAACCTTCAAGAACCATATTTACCCTCCAAAATTATCAAATAGTCCATCAATCCTCGATAGTAGATAGTTTTTCTTCATAGTCAACTGGTTCAAGCATTGGTTGTCCACACACAACCTCAAGTTCCCATATACCTTTTTATTCAAACAAAACTGGGGTACCCTAAGGGAAACACTGGGTCTCATGAATCCCTTCCTCTATCAAGTCATCCAACTACACCCTTAGATTTCAAATATCTATGGGAACCATTCAATTTGTTGGTTCATATATTAGTGCCATCCTGATGTGTAAATTAATGAATAATTCTATCTCTTGGTGTAGAGGTAATCCTAGAACATCTTCAGGAAAAATGTCCTCATACTCCGCCACCACTATTGGAAACTGGAAGCTCATGACATCTGCTACAATGAGGGTCTGACTAGACAATGGGTAATCAGCTTCAACTCCATATGTATGAGTCCATACCATGCTTCCTAGGTATCCTTTTCACCAACAATGGGAAAACTCATTCTTTCACTGTGGACACACCCCACCCTTCACCTAAAATAGTCAATCTGGGCATGGATTGTGGATAACAAATCCATACAAAGAATGAAGTTTGTAAGGCCTAAACACTACAAATAAGGAGTTACAACTAAAACTCTGAAATTCAAGGTCTAGGTCACACTATCGGAATAGAGGGGCTCTTATCGAGTCTTCTCTATTTGGTGTCTCTAAGCATAAGGGTCGAGTCAACAGTTCAACTAGAATCTCTAAGTCTCGAACAAAATATGTGGTGCAAAATGAATTTCTAGAACCTGTGTATATCAGTACTATAACTAAAGTAGAAAAGACATAGATCATACCTCAGATCATTCGTGGATCCCCTGGGTCATATTCCTCGACCACATGCAACTCTCCCCTCCCTTCTCGTCCATCTCCCTAAGCCTGGTGTAGAGATCATGGGGGTGGTGGTGGTAATAATTCAAAATGTCAACCAAATTCTACTTATCTCCCTGATCCTCTATCTTGAACCATCCAGGTGGTTCCCATGCCTTGACTCCCAAAGTATACCTCCAATTGTCCAAGGGATGGTGACTAGAACCGAGTAGGCATATCACAAACATGAGAGGCATTTACTATGTACCTATATGCCCACACCTATATCGAAGCCTAAAAAATTATAAAATATAAAAAAAACTATTTAAACAATGAATTCATAACACTATATCCCAACCAATAGAGTATGATAGGAATATAAAGAAAGTAAAGTAAACCACACCAAAATACAATTCCCCTAAAAAGAGTCTGTAATACACTAGTCCAACCTAGGAAACAAAGGTACTAGAAAAAATATCTATAGATGTAGGAACACCTTGACCTGCATGATCTCACAAATCTCAATTTCTATTCTGGTCCTCCTAGGAATATATCAAAAGGATGGTCATCTATACATGACATGACACGTGCCGGAAAATCCCGTGTGAGTATGAGTATAACAATAATCATTAGGAAACCTCAAAACCGTAAAGCAATATAAAAAATGAAAGTACACTACTCTCTAAACAAGTACATGTCTACAATAAATATAAGAATATCAAGATATACTCAAACCCAGATAGGCAGTCTAGAGGTAAGTCATGATTACCGCATACCAATACTAGGGATTCAACTTGAAGATTCCACGAAGCACTCATCTAGTAGAACACACACCTAAGTCTGATAACATTGGTGTAATACGTATGATAAGTATTGTTCATTAATATCCACCATGAGAGTGTTATATTGAAAGATCTAAATAGATACGATACATATATTAGGATCAAAACCAGGTCCTTATAGTGATACCAAAAACTAAATATAGATTAACCTACTAAGTAGAGGATCAAATCCTTGTAAAGTTGGTCACTTCAATACCGAAGACTCTACCTAGGGAACAAATAATGAATAGTGGATCCTACTGCAGGCATCTCAGGGGATTACAAAACTTTATCTAGGAAGTCCCATAGAAGGGATCATAGTCTTATGAGTAGTAAATGATTCATACATACCTTCAAGGAAACCAATAAAGGAAAAAACCCTAATGAAACTTTTACAAGATATAGAGGACAAGAGAATCAATCCATTTAGAAAGGGGGAACATCACGTATAATATAGTCACACATCATTTCCCTTGACCCTTGGTATTTCCTGTGTCTTTATAACATGTCATGTGGAAGATGGGTACACAACATGTAGAAGGAGTCAGATGTCATTTTCTTCCATTTAGGGTTCACCCATGTGCTCTGGCCATATTCCAGCACAAGGTGTCAACCCATGTAACATTTCCCATGTACAAGTAAACGGGGTATCCCATGTATCTGGTCCAGGCCATGAAGTGTGGAGGAGTACATGCCATTTAGTTGACTTGTGTAATCCACTCCGTGCTTGTGTACTTCCTAGAGTACACACTGAGTACTTCGGTGATGAACACATTCCATGTAACCTAGACTAAACACTATGTGTTATGGAATTTTTGGAATGTCATCTTCTTCCTCCCACTAACCACGACTGATCGTTAGGTTTTTCTACGGTGCTCAATTATCCTCGAAACATAAGATCAAGGTTTGTATCACCACCCTAACACCCAAACGAGGGGTTTCGAGAATTCGATCAGCTCAGAAATCAGTTTTGATCTATTCCAATACAAATATCTCAAAGAAAAATTTCTCCCAAATCGCTTTGATTAACCTATTTTCATTTCCATCACAGCACTGTTAGGTCTTCTTGATGCTGAATCTTCGATTTATGATTGTTACACCAAGAAAAAAAGGTTCAATGATTGTTTGTTCGAAAATAATTGAATAAAGAAGAAAGTCTAAGACAATTGAGGGAGAGAAAATGCACAAGGAACAAATATGAGGAACAAAAATTGACCATTTTTTGTTCCCACCTTAATCCGTTACCATAAAAATGATTAACAATAAAATGAATAATCTCTATAATCAACCCTATAAATCTCAAAAAGTATAACCCATCACATTAGGAATGATAGAACCATTCATTTAACTATTCATTGGTTGGTCCACATTCATCAATGAATTCAATAATGGGGAAGGAAATCCAAAATAAATTATCCTACCTTGAAATTGGATAGCTCACTATTGAAGATCTATTACTACTGGTGAGATTTATCAAGAATGCAATTTATCAATTTTCAATTCACAGTTATGTCATTTCTCACCAAGAGAAATCATTAGTGCTTACTCTCCATAGTTTCCAATAAATTATAGGGTTATGTGCCAAACCTTAGATCCCTACATTAAGGTTTAATTAAAAGAAAAATGTTTTCTACATCAACAGAATCAAAAAAATAAAATAAATTATGAATTTATTTTATTCATTAAAATTGTCAATGACTACATTTAGCAGTTGACCCACACTAGCCAATGTTATGTCACTCCTAAGGTAAAGACACTTATTCGAACACAACTCGTCCCTCATAGTTTTGATCCGGGAAACTGTTTAGAAGTTATTCCACTTTTTTTAAGAAAACCTCATGCCCATGCTATTTAATATATTAATATTTTTCAAACATTTGTTCTTGGAACACCAGGCCTTAGAATCACATGTTGTCTCAATAGATTCTCCCAAATTTAATCCAAAAAATATTTAAAAATAATACATGGAAAATATCAGACATTAAAGTATGAGATATTAAGCTCATTGTTTTTGGAAAACGGATTTTATGTGGGATTAACCAATCCAAATATTTTTGATAAATCTATTTTTTCAGATATTTTATTGGTAAAAATCTATTTTAATAATGTTATTTTTGGATCAAAAAATAAAAAAAAATTAATATGATTTTCAAATATAAATCTAAAATAATTTGAAATGAATATGATGAGAGAGTTGAATTTATTTTTGGGATTTCAAATTTATTAAAAAGTATATGGTAATGTTTTAAATCAAAGTAAATTTATTATAGATTTATTAAAAATGTTTGGACTGGAAAACAGTAATAATAACATAACTTCCATGTGTACTAATGTAAAACTTGATTTGGATAAAGTTGAAAACTGTTCACCATAATTTATATAGAGGTATAATTGGAAGTTTACTATATCTTATTTCCAGAAGACCAGATATAATGTTTTCTGTTTTTTTATATGGTTTATTTCAGTCAAACTCAAATGAATCCCATATTATTGTTTTTAAAATGATTTTTTGATATTTAAAAGTTACTGTTTTTCAATATGCAATTTATCTAAAAAACTATGATGTTAATTTAATTTCATATTCAAATTATGAATTTGGAGGCAGTAGATTAGATAGGAAAAGAACTTTAAGGACCTGTGAATTTTTAGGGAAATATTTTTCATTATGGTTGAGTAAGAAACAATATTCAGTTTCTCTATTAATAGTTGAGGAAGAATATATATCTATTGAAAGTTGCAGTGCATAAGTGTTTTGGATGAAACACAACTTAATGAAATATGGGATTAATTTTAATAATAATCCTATTTTATGTGTTGATACCAGTGAAATACATAATTCCAAAAATATAATAAGTTATTCAAGAACCATAAATATTGATATAAGGCATCATTTTCCAAGATATTATGTCCTTAAAAATGAAACATCTTTAGAATTTGTTAATACCAAATATCAACTAGAGGATATTTTTACTAAACCACTTACCACTTTATGTTTTTATTTTATTAAGGGGTGTTAGGAATATTTAACTTCAAATAAATGTTTTTTATATAATTAATTTCTCAATTAATCAATTTTATTCATTAATTTTTTATTGAGTCCTTTATATTTTAAATAAAATATATTTATTATGATTCTTTTTAAAGAGAATATTTTTAAAATTAAAATTTAATGATTACCCCATGTAATAGTCATGAGAAACTACACCTCTTAACTAAAACATTAAAAACTCTTCCCAAATCCTTACCCTTCGATTTCAGACATTTTGGACTACTAGAGCTTCCGTAATTTTTTAAAACCCTATATTTTGAAAGCCTTCAAACAACAAATTATCAAAAATGAAAAAGAAAAAAAGAAAATATGATGGTGAAAAAAGTGATCCAAATTGTGAATATACTCCCTTCAGGAAGATTCTTCAAGGAAATTTCATTTATTTACAATGGCTATCTCAGATGAATCTTTTATTTAAACAATCTCTTTTCAAGGTTTAGAGTTTCTATTTAAGGAAGAAAATACCGAATTTATTTTTGAGTTAGAAATGAAGAAATTATATATTAATATTCAGTTTGATTTCAGAGAAACAAATGATATAATATCTTCACAAGTAGATGTTAAGGAATTTTAAATAACCTTGGTAGAAATTTCCCAGATCTTAAAATTACCCTGTGAAGGAGTATTTCATTTTAATGTTCGATCAATTGGAAATAAGAGGAATAATTCAGAAGATATTATATATTCTATTCTTGGTTTATCTAATATATTGAAAATGTTTATAATGGATCTTGAGGATGACCAGAAGGTATTAGTTATGTTTATTCAGATAGTCATAATTCCAAGGACTATAGAATTAGAAAATATTTTTTTACTTGACATGTATATAATGTTTTTTTATCAATGATATTAAGTTTAACTTTCCTAGATATATGTTGAATTATCTGAATCACTACTTCCAATTATAGGCTAAAATGGATTTTTATCCTAATGGTTAGATTATTTATATTCTTATTTATAGGAAAAATAAGATTCTCTATTTGGATTTTCATACAAAATGTCATCACAACAATGTTATGAATGATGTTACTTTAAGAAAATTAGGTTTTTTTAGAGTATAGACAAATGAAAACTATTTCTATTTTGTGAAACTAATCAATAAAAATTTAAACCATTTTCTAAGGGGGATAAAGGAAATAACAAATATACTGGATCTATTTGTTTGAAAAATGAATAAGTTAGAGAATCTAGAATAGAAGGTGTTTCTCACCCAAATAAAATAAAACTCTATTATGATACCAAAGATCTAGTTAAGGAATAATATGACAAAATTTACAACCAAGAACTTATCAAAGGGACCAAAATTAGAGAAAATAATCAATATGAGATCCCATAAGTAGACACAACTGGACCTAAAGATGAATCTCCATCAATGCCTTAGGAATTAACTGATCATCCGAAGAAGAAACATGATAAAATTCAAGATCAAGAGCAATTAGATTCCCATCAACCATATCAATTGAAAGAAACTACTTTAGAAGATGAACAAGTTCAAAAATTGGTTGATGAAATCATTGAAAATAAGGTTGTCCCTACTATTGAAAAATCCGTTTAAAGAATAGATTATATATCTGGAGATAATATATAAGTTCTTGATGGTGTTTCTTATTTTTGGTGAAGAAACTTCAGTTAAATATTTAGCTGTTTTGGAAGATTCCCCTCAGTGAAAAACATGAATAAAGGAACTTATAATTCTCTAAAAACTAAAATAGAAGACCTTTTTATTATGATTGTCATGGTAAACGAGGAAAAATCCAATCTTCGAAAAGAACTGTAACATTTACGAAATTATTTGTAGACTTGAGAAACTCATCTTTTATAAGGTTAGAATTCAAGTTTGTTCAGAGTGAGCTTTAAGATTTAATAGAACATTCTATTTCAGAAAGATATTTTTATGCATTTAAAATAGGTATGTTAAATCAGTTTGGAAAATTGAAAGTAGAAACGATGTCAAAAACCAATTTTACTAATCTAAAATGGTATTTAGGTTTTCAGTTTTAGTTAATAAAAGGAAGTGTTAGTCATTCCAGAGCTTCCACTTCTGCACCACCAACATAACTAGAATGAATCAGAATATTTCAAGCAATCACTTTAGTAATGACGAATATGAATGAAAGAACTCAATATCTTTAGTGTGACAGTGCAACTCTACATGTGCTGTTGGATAATCAAAAAGATATTATAGAGAAATTGACTTCAAATGAATCTTTAATTAGATTACTACTCAATCATTTCAGTGATAAACTTACTTAGTTTCTGTAGATGGAATAAAAACTTCATGTAATTATAAAATTCAATCTAATTTAAAGTTAAAGGCTGGTCAATACAAAATATTTTTGAAACAAAAATAGATGAAAATCATATATAAAGTTTACAATTAGATATGGTAGAATTAAAATTTGTTTTTCAGGGTACTCAAGCAGTGACAGATTGATAAACCTCCTTAAAACCAAGCAATTCCAATTCAAATATCACTTTATTTCAAACATTTTCCTTAGGTTTAAACCACTTGGGTATTTATATACTCTTTTAAATAAATATTATTTTTAATTTTTTATACTTTTTGTGTAATTTATATCTTTTATTGTTTGTTCATATCAACTACTAGAAGACATGTATTATTTTTCTCTAACAAATATTAGAATATTCACTTAAAGTTATGTGAAACATTGAATGTGTTTTATTTCATTTTCATATTCTTTATTTTTCATATCACAAAAATGGGCAGAAAATTGGGTAAAATAAACATTATCAAATTAATAATATCAATCTTTTCATCAAAATAACATTATAAAAATTTAATTTTCAAAACAAAAATGTTTTCTTTAAAATATTATTTCATTTAGTATTTACAAAATCCTATATTTTCTGTAAATTTTTTTATAAGTTTTCTAATCTTAAAAAAAGTGGATATTATTGGGTATGTAATCTTTCAACAATTCTATATAAATCTTATTGATTTTAATGATCACAAATACCCTTGTTTGTTTTATCGATGATATTACTTTATGTGAATTTCTAGAAATTTATTTTTTTGGAAATATTTATTTTGGAATTATATTTAGTTTATATAATTTGTAAAGAATATTCATTAAAGTGTTTAGAATATATTTTAGTGTATTCAATAAACACTGTTCATACCATATATTGGAAAGCATAGTGTAAGGAATAAACCGTACGTTCATAACAATACATCTAGATCATGTACCATACTCTATTTGAAATAAATGTCCATCAACCCTACATTTGGGTGAAACCTTACAAGTATGAAAAATGGTACATATGGTATATCAACCCTACATAGGTAATAAACCCTATGTTTGAGGAAGAAAACATAGAGTACATCAACCAAAATTTTTATGAAACCATATGCTATTAACTCTACATTTTCAACCCTACATTTAATATTTTGTTATCACATGAGGAACCTTATGTTTTACTATTCAACATTGAAGATTTAAATCCTCAATATTATCTAAAATTTATGCAATATTCTTGAAAAAAGTAAAGATATATTCAAGGATATTTTTGACTGATTCAAAGGCTCGTTACGATTGATTTAATGACTCATATTCAATATAGTAAATCATTCCTATTTAAAGGTATTTATGACTCTATTTAATGATTTAAATTTTAATATCTATGATCTATCAAGTGAAATTCTTGGATTTGATCAACCAAAAGAAAAGATTTTTATTCAATATATATGATTAGAAAATTTTCGTGAAAAAATATATTGATGATATTTGTGTTGAATACATGCAATACACAAGTGTATATTTTTTATTATCTTTCTACAAAAATACTACAAAGAAATAACAAATATATTTTTTTTATAAAGAGATTACACTTTAAAGATGCATATTTCAACATCATACTACTGTAACAAATGATGATTATTTTTTGTTATTTGTATTTAAGACCATTTTCAAACTAGGATCTCTTTAGAGCCCTAGTTACTTGAATACTATCATATTTCAAGAAGATGATCTGTATTATATTAGTTTATACTGAAACTATGATCAAGAACATGTCAATAAACAAATAAATCTTTTTTTGATTTATTATAGTTTCAAATTCTCACACTTAGTTATCATTAAGTTTCATATTATTATACTAAACTGTGAAGAAATCATTTCTTAGTAAAAGAACCAGAAGTCTATATTTAGCCTTATTGTAATGGTGTTAACTACCTACACTCAGCTTTGGATTTTGGAGGACTTTTGATAAGAGGATATTTTCAAGTGAAAATTAATAAGCTCATAGAGAGATCATTTTAGGAGTGTATTGGGGGATCTTTTTTCCCTGAAACACTATAAAAATTACTATGCTATATTTTACTATTTATACACTACTCAATTAATTACAGTATAGAATTATTCATAATTTCATTAATCACAATGAAAGTCAAAAGTAATAAACTATCAATATTACAAAAAATACACAAGTCACCCTCCACTTTTGCATCTTTATATTATTATGACATAATAGATTGAACTTATTCAAGGGAATTGAACATATCCAAATTTTCATATTTTTCTTATCTTTTTTTCTCGTTTTCCCATTATATTGCATTCAATTATTATTTACATATCAAATCTCCAAATTTAATGTTTAAATTAATACAATTAAATATAGTTAGTTTTATCATGTGGTGTGTGTATTATATAATATTACATAAAAAATATAACACAATTATATTTTCATAAGGGAAATTTCGTTGACAAAATTTTGTATCATTACATTGTTCCCCCTAAAGAAATTTCACCATTTAAATTTTGTGATACATACTAAGGTGGAAATATGTGAGGGCGATTCTATTCAATGTATTTTTCTAGTTCTCATGTGGTGTCCTCATATTTACGGTTTCTATATAGTACATTTAATATTTGAGTTTCCTTTTTGTTTATAAATTTATATATATAGGCCAAGGTGTTTGTCAAATACTCCTTATATGAGAGATAATTTTACATCTGTATCACCTATGAATTTGGAACATGTGAAGGATTTGGTATATACTTCTTCACGATTGATATGTGTAATATTTCCTGTACCTAAGAATGGGTTAGTGGTAGTAAAAACTGATAGGCCACACCTCTGATGAAAAATATACTCTCAAAGGGGCCGATGTATCTAGCATACAGATTTACACTCTTCTGTAATATATTGTTTATATTTCCTTGAGATGTGGGGATGAAAAATTTATCTCTAACCTCTAACTTCCTATGTCATCGATGATTTTCATAATAGGTCTTCTTTCACCTTTGAGTAACCCTGATGTGATATTAAATGGTAATGAACCTTTCTACAATTGCATCAACCATTTCATGTATGAGGATATCTTTTATTCCAACTTCATCACATCATGTTGGTGTTCTACATATATTCTCAAAAAAGATTTATATTTTTCCAATTGGATGATTCATTTAAAATTATTATTGTACAAGAACTTAACTAGAGTAATATGATGATACCATCCTTGTTTGATGTCCACTGAGCATGTTCTCAAAATGACTTTATGTGTCTGGATAGACTATATATATTTGATGCCATTTTGGGGGTGAAAACTCGTACCAAAGTTCAAATATGTTTTTAGAGAATGTTTGAGACTTTTCTAGATCATATAAAAAATTTCATATCTCATCTAGATAAAATTGATAGTGATGCTCCATACAACCTCAACACTTATCTGATGTATACCGTCTCAAGTTGATCATGTGATAATTCCCCTCAAATTTAAATAAAATGAGTAGACTTTGTGAGAAGATCCAACACAACCCATATAATGTTATGTCAACTTGTTATATTTATAAGGCTTGTGAAAATATGTAGGGTAATCGTTTCCCATTTCCATATAGGTATGGGTAATGGTTACATCATCCCTTTGGAATTTTTCTTTCGTCTTTCATATTACCAAAAGACATAAATTTTTATGTATATTCTATGATATCATTTTACATATTTTTTCCACTCTTTCAATGATTTCCATACATCTTCACAATCCCCTATTGGATGGAGAAGGTACCGTCATGTGCATCATTCAAGAAATCCATTTTAAAATCATAATTTTATGATACATATAGTCATGATAAAATCCTACAACTCGTTCTTAATCAGTTTTGAACACTAACGATTTCCCATTTCTTATAACTTCTACATTATTCTATATTTCCACATATTCTCTTTGAGCATCATTTTTCTTCTCTAGAGTGGATGGCTGAGAAATCATTTGAGAATAGAAAGATGAGGTTCCTTCCACTATGATTCCAATTTCAATCCTTTTCTTGTCTAGAAATAATGGATCCTTATAAATTCCCATTAATGATATATTTTTTGGATATTTTATACTTAGAGGATGTAACACTTTGTTTTTTTCCCAATATAGTAGTCTAATGATAAATCAATGTCCCAAATCATCTCTAATCATTTTTAATGGTGAATATTAATCTCCATCTGTGTGAATATATATTTTTGGATCATTTGATCTATATATATTTTACAATTATTCATAAAAAGATAGAATATCATAATTATTACTATGAATATCATTATAGACAACTCCTAATCTGGGTTTTTAGTTATTCTCATTAACATTATACTAACATGAGGTATAAGATATCACTTAATCATTTAGTATTAATATATATCCCAAGAACTTCTTTGAAGAATCATTGAATACAATGAAATTTTCTCCACCTGAGGGTAGAATGAAGGCTTGTGCATTGATAGACCTCTTTTTTCAATTCCTTGAAACCCCCATCACATTAATCAATCTAGAAAATATTTACACCCTTAAAATATGTTTTCATAGTAGGTTTTATAGTCTCAAAATGTTTCTCACAAATATTTTATAATACCTAGGCAGTCCATTCAAACAATAGATATCTATTATAGATGTTGGTCTTGGAAACTCCTCAATTTACTAATTCTTAAAAGGGTCTACAAATATACCTTTTATAGTGATAACATGCCCCAATAATGATACTTCTTCCATCCAGAACTCATATTTAATATACTTTCCACATGTCGTCTTCTTTCAAAAATTCATTAACATGGTATTAAAATTATCCTAATTCTCTTCCTTTTGATAAGACTATATTAAAATGTCATCTACATATACTACCATAAATTTTCAAGGAAACATGTAGAGACCCTATTTATTATTTCCATAAAAATTTCTAGATTAATAGTGAGTACAAATGGAATCAATCTAGAATTATAGAGTCCAAACCTCTTTTTAAAATTTATTCTTAGAAATAGGTTCCTTCTTAACCACTATTTGGTGGTATCCCAACCAAAGGTCCACCTTAAAGTAACAATAGGTTCCATATAGTTGATCAAACAATCCATATTTCTAGGATAAAGAAAAAAAATTATTTATTAAGATTTTTTTAGTTCATGAAAATTAATTAATATATGCATTTCTCCATCTTTCATTTTGACTACGAGGACTGATGAACCCCAAGGTAAAGGACTATTTCATAAAAAACCATTATCCAAATTCTCTGGTAACAACTTCTTTTGTTCTTATAAAATAATTGTGGTAATTATACAATGATTCAGGGATATATATAGTTATCCAGGTATGAGTTCGATTGTAAACCCAACCTCTCAGTGAGGAAGAAAATGAGTTAGATCATCAAGGAATATATTATTACAATCCCTCATAATAGTTATATATTGAATCGTGATTATCTACTCAGTCATAATAATTTAGGATAGATATGTTTTCTCAAATGGAAAGTATATCTAAACATGATAAGAATATTTCAAAGGAGATTAATCCTCATCCTTACACCTGTATAGAATCGAAACAAGACTTTGGATGTAAAGAGAGATTCCTCTCCCCTGATAGAAGATGATGACTTTATATAAGGATAGTTAATCCATGCCAAATATAAAATCTAATTCCACTAAAGGATGTTTGAAATGATTTTATGAGAGGTTTAGTCAATAATCATTAACAAGGTAGGAGTTTTAGATTTGGGATGAAACAATTTCTTCATTTTTATTTAACACAGAACTCTCTACCCCCATGTGTTGAGGTGTATTTTGAATAGTTTTAATAAACTTACAAGATATGAAATTATGTTTAAAACCATGATCAAATAGTATGTTTGATATTACTGAATGAATAACTAGCATACATATCAAAACATTGTTTTCATGATCCCCTTAGCAAAAGTGATAGATTATACCCTTTATTTCTCTTTAGGACTTAGTTATTTTTGTCATTTAGTTTCTCTAACATCCCTTGTCATAGGTAATTTTATTTCACAATTTTTATGTTGCTTGAAGTTTCAACACTGTATTATAGGCTGAGATTTGATATAAACCTTATTTTCTTCTAATCCATTAATGGTATTTTCCAAATCTATTTGACAATTATTAGTCTAATTCCCCTCATTTCCACACATGAAATATCTTCCCATTTCCTTGAGATAGTTTCTAGCATACCACTTCCCACACTTTTGACACGTGGGAAGTTGATATTTCTTTCCACCATGAGATTTATCTGTTGATCATCGCAAATTAAACTCCATTTTACACTTTTTGTAACCTAACTCATAAGACCACTGATAGTCAATAATCTTCATCAGAACCTTTAAGAAAAATATACAATCTCTACACAGCTTTCAAGGTCTAAAATCACCAAATATTTTTGTACACTTGTATCTATTCCACTAAAGAGCTAGACTACCTTACATTCATTGTTGATGACATAGTTAGAGGTGTAATATTATAACCTTATGATGTTTTCCTTGTATGACCCTATAGTTTCATACTATTTTTTCTTAAGTGAGATGGATCTTTTGACTTACTCCGCTTGAGGTTTGGATGCCGTCGGAGTGCGGTCGGGTTGGTTCGCTCACGAAACCAACCATGCCCCTGGGACGAAAAAGACAATAACTCACAGACCGGGCGTCCGATTGACGCACTGTCTGTCTCATTGTTTTCCTCTTGTTGAGACGGAACTTTTGGCATCCTTCTCCTGAGATTTGGATGCAGTTGGATAGTGGCCGGGTTGGATCACACCGAAATCCAACCGGGCCCCTGGAACGGAAAAGCTGATACCTTTTTGACAAAACGTCCGTTTGACGAACCGTCAGCGGCGTTGCTGATCTCGTTGAGGAACGGTCCCTATGAGTATACCCTACGAGTGTTCGGGGTATAGTTGAGTTTCGACTGGATTGGTTCGCACACGAAACCAACCAGGCCCCTGGGACGAAAAGGCTAATAACTCACAGACCGGGCGTCTGATTGACGCACCGTCTGTTATGTTGAGACCCCTATGACGAGGTGGTCCTTTGAGAAACTTATTTGCGGGATTTTGTGATACTTGGAGTATCGACCAGTAGATCGTGGAGCGGACCCTCCCGGAGACGAGCGCGCGGAGTACGGAGACCGTGTAGCCAGCTGAGACCTGATGACTGCTTGACCGACTCGACTTGGAGTGAGTCGACTAGCCCAGTGGATGGAGCGCCCGGTATTTGGCGACAGAACCACGGTGGAAGGAGAGCCCGGTAGTTTTCCGCAGACCCGCGGTACTCGACAGGAGGAGTACCTCTGTAGGCTATTGGGGGGAGCGCCCTGTATTTGGTGACATACCCACAACGGACGGAGCGCCGGGTAGTTGGCCGCAGACCCGCGATACTCGACAGGAGGAGCACCTCAGCAGTCTTAGGTTAGTGATCAGTACCTTAGAGTCATGACAGGACCACTGTACATTCCAGAGACAGAGATCTTTAGCAGTTACAGTTTCGATAATGAAAATCTTGGTTTGAGCTGAGAGTTTTTGACCTTTGTGTTTACCTCATGATTGAGATGGGTCACTTGATAACTTAGGTATATGTATGGGCATATACCTGGGTAGTGGTTATCAGTTGACTTCACACTCCTTGTGTTTCCTCATGATGGAGATGGGTTACTTGATAAATTAGGTATATGTATGGGCATATATCTAAGTAGAGGTTATCTATTGAGATCTTCTTGTGGTTATCCTTGTTGGTTTAGTGAGACCTTGAGGGTCTCGGGGTCCCTACTGAGTATCGTTATACTCACCCCTGCACGGGCTATGCCCGCACCTCATTGTGTTGGTTGCAGACGACGGGCAGTGCTGACGGAGGCTGAGTGTTCGAGGATTGGACGGTACCCGGAGGTGGACTACACGACGAGTCAGTACCCGTAGGTAGACTACACGAAGTGATGACTCACAGAGGAGGTTGACAGACGAGAGCGTGGAGGAGTCTATATGTACCTCCCCTTCAGGTAGGATCCGTGGTGGACGACCAGGAGCTGCTCTATCTATACCTACCCTTCAGGTAGGATCCGAGGAGGACGACCCAGGAGCTTCTTCATACTTCCAGCTGTTGTCTTTTTTCTGTTGTACCTTGTTCAGTTGTAGTCATACTTTCTTTTGGGTTTGTATTCTGGCCCATTTACTTTTCAGCATTTCTTTTGTACTTAGTGTTTTTCTTCCGCTTGTACTCTATGGTTCTTGTTTTCTTTTATAAAGGCAATGCCTTCCCAGTTATCGGGATTTTATGCCTTTGGTGCTAGTCGCCAGCCCCTGGCCTATGGAAGGTGGGCTTGGGGTAGTCACGGCACGGGCCCCGAGGACAGGTCCCGGGGACAAAAAGGCTAGTAACTCACAGACCGGACGTCCGATTGACGCGCCCACTATTGCGTTGAGACCCCTATGATGAGGTGGTCCTTTGAGATACTTCTTCGTGGGACTTTGTGATTCTTGGAGTATCGACCTGTAGCTTGTGGAGCGGACCCTCCTAGAGACGAGCGTATGGAGTACGGAGACCGTGTAGCCGGCTGAAACCTGACGACTGCTTGACCGAATCGACTTGGAGTGAGTCTACTAGCTCAGTGGACGGAGCACCCGATATTTGGCGACAGACCCACGGTGGACGGAGCGCCGAGTAGTTGGCCACAAACCCGCGGTACTCGACAGGAGGAGTACCTCTGTAGGCTATTAGGGGGAGCGCCCGGTATTTGGCGACAGACCCACAACAGACGGAGCGCCCGGTAGTAGGCCGCGGAGCCGCGATACTCGACAGGAAGAGTACCTCAGCAGTCTTAGGTTAGTTAGCAGTACCTCGGAGTCGTGACAGGACCACTGTACACTTCAGAGACGGGGCTCTTCAGTAGTTACGGTTTTGATAATGAAAATCTTGTTTGATTTGAGACTTTTTGACCTTTGTGTTTACCTCATGATTGAGATGGGTCACTTGATAACTTAGGTATATGTATGGGCATATACCTGGGTAGTGGTTATCCGTTGACTTCACAATCATTGTGTTTCCTCATGATTGAGATGGGTTACTTGATAACTTAGGTATATGTATGGGCATATATCTAAGTAGAGGTTATCTGTTGAGATATTCTTGTGGTTATCCTTGTTGGTTTAGTGATACCTTGAGGGTCTCGGGGTCCCTACTGAGTATTGTTATACTCACCTCTACACGGGCTATGCCCGTACCTCGTTGTGTTGGTTGCAGACGACAGGCAGTGCTGACGGAGGCCGAGTGTTCGAGGACTGGACAGTACTCGGAGGTGGACTACACGACGAGTTAGTACCCGAAGGTGGACTACACGATGTGACTACTCATAGAGGAGGTTGAAAGACGAGAGTGTGGAGGAGGATATCTATACCTACCCTTCAGGTAGGATCCGTGGTGGACGACCAGGAGCTGCGCTCTCTGTACCTACCCTTCAGGTAGGATCTGAGGAGGACGACCCAGAAGCTGCTTCCTACTTCCAGCTGTTGTACCTTGTTCAGTTGTAGTCGTACTTTCTTTTGGGTTTGTATTCTGGCCCATTTACTTTTCAGCATTTCTTTTGTACTTAGTGTTTTGCTTCCGCTTGTACTCTGTGGTGCTTGTTTTCTTTTATAAAGGCAATGCCGTATTTTTGTAAACCGAGTGATGATGGACTTAATACCTAATCTAGTATTTTGGAGTTATTAAATCTATGTACATTTCCCCTAGTTCCACATCCACCTTTAGTGTCTAAACATGGATGTAATTTCATGGAACCACTTGCATTATACTTTACAAATATTTTAGGATATTCTAATATACTTATACATATCTCTTGGTTTCTCTCTAAATAATTATAGTTATAATACCCAAAAAATAATATCAAATTCCATTGATACTAAATAAAGTGACACAATCCTTTTACGCATATTCTTACATGATTTTTGACATAAATATCCAATAAATTAAAACTAGTGATTAAATGTTCTCATATTATTTGGAGAGAAGGTATATAAAAAATAAATATGAAACTAAAATAAAACATATTTAATTTTATGTACATAATGAGATATTAAATCTATTTTATCTCATAAAACATCACAGGATAACCCAAGTAATACATAGATAAAAGGGGTGAGTTAAAAATACCCATGAGGGAATAAACTTGACAATGAAGCATAACATGTGAGTCAAATGGATTGAAATGATATAATAGAAGAGAAGCATCGTAGATAATCACATGTGATCATAACATAAATATCATAGTATAATATGATCATATAAATGTAGTAAATTGGTATTTAAATAAAACATGATGTAATAACATTTGAAGGATAAATTTCAATTTGACATCACATGGTAGATTGAGCCCCATCGTAGACTATTTTTACTCCCTAATCCCATACATATAGTCACACGAGACTAAAAAATTACCCAATGAATTGGAGAACTATATGGGAATTGTCATTATAACATTTACATGCTTATGTTTAACATAAAATGAAATCAATCACAAGGGGTAAATATAATAATTACTAATGGAAAGAAATATGATGCATAATATTTCCTCAAATAATAATCGAGGGGTATGTCATAAATAATTAAAATAGAGTAATTATATATTTTGAATTTTAATATTTGAGTACATAATCATAGATCTCAAAATATGGCGGTCAATTGGAAATACCTTATAAGAAATCATGGAGAGGTTTTCAAATCAATGAAAGTTAAAAATGGTGTTTTAAGGAATTGGTTAAAGACTTTTAAAGAATGAATAAGTTTGGAATTTTATTTGAAACCATGGTTAATAAATAATGGTTTTACCTAAAATATTTATTTATTTATTTAATTTTTTAATTTTAATAAAGTATTTAAATCGTCATTACATAAAAGTATTAATGTATAGAAAAATTCCTCATAATTAGGTGTTATTTTAAATATGGATTTTGTAAAAGAAATTAAGTCATGTATTACCCAATAAAATGAAGGAATAATGATCAAGGTATATTTTTAAGATACGTATATATTGAATTTATAATAATGAAATAAATAAAAGATAGGTAAATTGATTTTTAAGAGAGAAAGGTCATGAACTAAAGAAAATAGGGTGGTTCAAAGAGATCCCTTACCTTATGTTCCAGAATTATTCTTTACTTGTACTTAATATCTTTAATAATAAAATTATATTAATTAAATATTTAATACAAATCCCTTTCCATCTATATTTGATTTAATATATTTTATTCTATTCAATGATAACTATTTCATTGACATATAATGTTTAATTTCACTATTATGAAGGTCTTTGTTTTGTGGTTCCAAGGTCATATCACTTGGGGATAATTATTGATGTTCTTTAGAAATAGGAATATTACTCTAAATGTGAAATTAAATTGTATTAATATAAATATATAAATTTAAATTGTCCCAAATATCATTTTCCTAGTTTAGTGATTATTTTTTCAGTTAAACAGTTAACTTTATACGGTTAGTTCCTCGGTTTGGTTTTACAGACCATCACAAATCGTTCTGTTTTATTAACAAGTATGTCTATATATTAATTTTATAAAATAAAATAATATTTAATATAATTATTATATTTTTATTTAACTATAATAATGATTTTATGAGAATTTGTGATGGTGGTGGAGAAAAATAAAGTATGTTGTTCATGGAGGTGGTGAAACAACCATATTATAAATCGTGTTTTCATTTTAGAATCTAAATAAGAGAGGGTTGAATGTGGATATTACACCATAATAATAACATATTAGTTTATTTAGTATACTGATGTTACTATTTCTTGGTGGGAATAAAATATAAGGGGTGTGGTTAGACCAACAACACTTGGATGTGGGGGAGATGATTGATAATAAAATTAGGAAGAAAAATTTTAATCTCTATATATTTGAATATATGAGTAAAAGGGGTGATGAGGGGTGGTATTTATAAGGGGATGAGAGGGGAAGTTTTTATATTATAATCATTAGTTAATTTTTTTGGCTAAATACTAGAAATTATGATGAATCTTGTTATCAGATATAGTAAATGGTGCATGTGAGTTCGAAATAGTGAATTCTTACATCATCTATGACTCAAATATTCATGTAATGGGATAATTATGTTAAATTCCATATTATACCATACTTTAATATTAAAAAAGTCATCCTAACCATTTTTTGATGTGTATATTCCAAAAAATGAAATATATTTTAAGAAAATAATTTCCTACATATTTTATTTTTAATTTTTAATTATAATCCACATTTAATTTTTTAAAAATAAAATATTAAGATTATGATCAATTTTCTTACCATTTGTAAAACTAATTAAGGTATCATTATATTATATTACCTTTATAATAAAAGATAATATTAATTTATAATCCCATTTTATGAATATAAATATTATTTTAAATCATTACATTTACTATAATCATGATAATAAAACATAAATATTTTTTTAAAAGAACACTTTTTATCAATTTTAAAACATTTATTTACTTGTATCATGATATCAATGTCCTATAATTTTATTTTATAAATTACTAAATATTATTTTAAAATTCCATAAGATAGGATACTACTATAGTTTCTACATTACTATTACTTATAGTTAAATTACTATTCAAACAGTCAGATTATTATTCTAATAGTCAAATTACTATTCCAATGGTCATATATCTAACTATCATATGTATTACCTATATTATATAAATTCCTTTTTTCATTCATTCTTCATTCAATTATATTTTTTCTCAATGTTATATATATATATATATATATTCATTTTTGATATTCGTATTTACTTTATAATATTCACCTTCATTTCTATAGTGTTATTCCTCATATTAATTACTCTGGAGGATCTAGTAGATACACATTTTATTATTTTTGTTATCTAATTTACTATTTTCCCACTTTATTATTTTCAAATATTAAAGACATATTTATTCTCTAAATATATTATTTAAATTAATATAATATAACGTAGTTGTTTTTATCTTGTGGTGTGTCTGCATTATATAATATTATATTACACAACAAAATTATATATTAATAAGGGAAATTCATGTGATAAAATTATGGTTTGTTAAATCTTGCTTACTAACTAGCCTCATATCTTCCCATAAAAGAATCAACACTCATCTATATGAACACCTAATATTTCAAATGGAATAACTATTTTAATATTGCTCAGCTTATAAACATCTAATGTATTTATGTTTTCTTATATCTTATTATTAACTGAATCTATTCAATAAAAATTATTAAAAACTCGCATACAGAAGTATTAAATTATTTTTACACATTAAAAATTACATAAAACAATGGTGAGCCTCCAGTACCCTCATGATGGTAACTGTGACTGCATTTGATTGGTCGATAACTACTCCTTAACAACTCAATATGATCCCTATGATATCCACATATCCAAAGATGATGGAGTGGAATTAGGGATATTTCCTAATTAACATGGGAGCACATCATATAGAATAAAAAGGTATAACGGATAAAAAATAATAATAAACATTCCGAATGTTGGATGGAGCATATCATATAAGTCATATGACTGAAAAGAAGTTGTGTATGTTCTATTCAAATATCTAAATCATATTATTCTTCTAATTCCTACGTCTAATAAGAATATAATGAAATTTAGAACATGATATACAATATATATCCAAATATTTATTTGAAAATATCATAAATTTATTAATTAAATTCATGTCTTCTAAGTAAAAAAACAAATACAAGATAAGGGACAAAACATATAATCAATTATTTCATTATTAGCCATATAATTTTCATCATCCACTATTAACATGATTTCATCATCTTCACCCTCCCTTAAAAGAATAACTATTTTCATATCATCATAGTAAGATAAATCATTCTCTTGTTTTTGAAGTTGTTTTATTTCATAAAAAAATTCTTCATCTTTATCAATAATATTATGAAAATTTATTGGTTTTACATGGAATATAACACTCTATCATTCATTAACAATTAAATTCACATAATATATTATTTTATCTTGTAAGGACAAAATATAGGGATAATTTTCTTTATTATTAATGGTAACAACAATAATGAAAACTAACAAAATTAAAGTGTATAAAATCACTCCTCTTAGTGATATTAATATAAAACTACTTGAATTTGAATAAAAAATTGAAAATTTCCCATTATAATTTAATTAGATAATTTATATAGATTTCCCATATTCTCCCATGACTACAAATTTTGTAAAGATTCCATTATTCAATGTTTTCAGAATTTCTTCTTGAAAAAATTTACAAAACATGAACACAATAGTATTATAAGCATAACCTAAAATAAACTTCTTCAAAATTCATCAAGAAAAAACATTTGAAATAAACTAAAACTTCATATTGATTATCAACATTCATCATTTACATATATATAGGAAAAAAATTATTTTTTCTAAAATATAATTATATTAATATTTTATTAATTTGAAAACGATAATGATCTCAAAAAATATTAAAAACAATAAACAATGTCCTTGTTAAGGGATTTTGTTATCTATTTCTCATTATGTGATAGAATTCAAGGTTATATATTTGATTCCATAATTAATTATTCAATAAAATGACCTATAATTTCACTACTGTGTATAAAATATCTTTGGTCTTTTATAAAATCTATTTATTTCAATAGTAATGATAATATTCTTATGAATTAATGGACCAACATTGTAATGTTTTCTAATTTACTCTAGGACTTAATTTTATTTGTGTTATCATCAATACATATATCGTGGTTTAATAATGTCTTAATATTATCTAAATACCTCAAAAAGGTGAAACACTATTCTTCAACAAAACCTTTAGTAATACAACCACCCGGTCAAGTTTCTTTCTTCAATAAATGACTTTATATGAGACTGATACCATAAAAAACAACATGACATTAAATAATTAACAACATATGTATATGGAGTATCAATATTTTATTGTAGGGTTCCTAAAACATTAAGATGGAAATACCTATCTATTAGAAAAATCCATTGACGATGTACAATCCAACCTATATTAACTTCCCCAATTTAATAAAGTATTAGATAAATCAAAAAATCAAAATATTATGGGATAAATATCACCTCCAAATGACTGATCAATTATAATTAATTCTTTAATTTCTTCAATTTTAATGAATTTTGTTGTTTTCTCACAAATATATCTGATGCATTGTAAAATAAAAGTACAAATGTTCTTATTTTATCATGTAATAATTTACACAATTAAAAAGATAAAAATTTATCCAAAAAAATATACGAGTCATGTTTTTTTAGTCCATATAACCTACAATTAATCAATTTAACACATCTTCAAATTCCACCTTAATATCAATCAGTTATGTTCACATTTTTCAATTATCAAGGGGGAATATATTTTTCTTTATTTTTAATGTAAAAATTGTGGTAAGATAATTTCCATTATCATTTTCCCATATATAACTCATTATATTTGTTCATTCAATTTCATTAAAAGAATTATGATTATATTATGATTATCTTTTTTGGTTGAATATTTTAAAAAAAAAAAATTTCAGATATAAAATTTTCAATGGGTCTATTGTCAAGATTATGATGTAATAATTGAAATTCCCAATAAGGAGGCTGTAAAGAAAATATTATGTTTCATACATTGTCGTGTAACAAGAGTGTATGATGTGTTTTGATCTTTTTTCTCAAGATAATAAAACTAATAATCTTTCCCAAATACTACATCAACAATTCATAATTACAATACGATTTCTAAACGAGATAATAATATTAGTTGTGACCTCAAAACATTTTTTCTATCAAATTAGAACTTGTTAAATTGTTATTTTTGAGATGCATCCAAGAATTAAAGATGAAAAAATAAATATAATTTCTTATGTATGATAATATTCTTGGTTCGAAGTCAAATACAAAAATAATACATGTCTTACAATCGTATGTGTTCCAACTAGACATGTTTCCTAATTTTGGAAATTCCCTAGACATCAACATTAGAGTTGCACACATTTTGAAAATTTTGGTTTTTAATGCATAATATATATCTAAACCATTGTTCCATAATGTATGAAATTCTTATATAATATGTGGAAGACAAATGTTGATATCATTTCCATGAAATTATTCCTATAATGATGATATAAATAAATAAACAATGTTTTTTCATACACAACCATAGAGGTAGATTGTAAGGAGACAGAATAAATAGAAATATTTTATAATTTTCACATAGACACTTTAATTGATTAAATCCGTCATTATTCAATCCCAAACACAAATATTTTTTTATCTAAATAGAAATATTGATGTTTATAATCAAAGGATTCACATGATTTTAAATAATTGGGATGACATATAATCCTATCATGATTGTTTTCCATAATAATCTACTTCATTTTCTCTAAATTTTTGGAATACATGATAAATATTTTAAATATTAGTTTTAATTATCCGTAATTTAAAACCATTAAATAATATGTATTTCTATTCATCCTCATAGTTTTTTCATTCAAACATTCATCATGATTTATTGATTTCTGTATAAATGTGAAACATTTATATACTATTCTCTATCTAAATCTTCTACTTGATGAAACATATAGTCATTGGGACATGGATGTGTCTTTTTATAATTGATATATATATTTTTAACAACTTAATACATCTCATAAAATTATTTTTGGTGTTTAACTTGAAAAAATGAATCATTTATAAAATACAATATCATTGATATTTCTTTATTTATGATTCCAAATTAGGAATTGATATGGTACAACTTTATTAAAAAGTGAAATTTTTTCTATTAGTTACATCATTAATATAACTCCTTATTTTCTTCTTTCAACACTTTAAAAACCTCCTTTTATTTTTTAGTTACCTCTTCTCTCACATATTAATCTCAAGAAAATTGAAATGCGTCTCTACTGATATTTTCCAATCATCATCATCCTCTTCTGTTCAGAAAATAGTTTTAATCATGTTCTTAATCTCATTCTCTATTATCTTTGCATCATGTTGTTCATTTTGATTTTGGTTATGATTTAAAATTTCTACAATTTCCAATTCCCTATTCTATATCCATGTCAAATATCCGTAGGTATATTGTTTCAATATAAAGTTCTCAAAAAATTCATGTCTTTTCATCCATAATATTAAATCATAATGATGATATAGACATTTTATTCATCTATATATGGAATGATTTTCGATTGAAAAATCTAATATCTCATTTGAACCCTGAATATATTGAGTTTTTTTTCAAGGTAAATTATTAAAACATTTGTCTATTTGTATAATGATGATAAATGTCTATATAAAAAACATTAATGTAATTTATTAAATAATATCATGTTTAAAATAACACAAATGTTTTATGAAATAAAATACATTAATATAAAAAAAGATAATTTGTAATATTTTACATAGAAAAAATATTTAGACAATATTATAATATAAAAAATTATTGTTAATTGAAGGAAAATGAATCATTTGAATAGTTTTTTATATAAAATTACTACTATAATGATTCTTTAAGAATATAAATTAATGGTTTAATATAATTTGAGATGTCCAAGGTCGCTATATTTGAAAGCATCTATAAATTCATGGGCATGATCAATACATCATATTTCATCATGAATTAATATATATTTATCATATGGGAGAGGGACTTAAGAATAAAACATATTTGTGTGTTTCAACTATATATTCATTTTTATATGTATATATATGATAGTCTAGGTAGAATAATGATAGACATGAAATGTATAGACATTTTTATCCATGAATTAATTTGATCAAGAAAAAACATACTTCTAATAATTTTACATGTTAATAGAAAATATGATTATTATAAATAATTTTACTTAGGTCACCACATTTTTACGAGTGAAAATAATTGAAACATATCCATGCACACACACACCCAAAACCTAAGTATATATAACCAAGTTACAATTTCTAGTTCCATGGAGTAGATATAAAAGTCTGATTAAAATATCACAAGTGTTTTTACTATGGACAATTTATTCACCCAACTATGACTTTTTTATATAAAATTTAAAATTATAGATTTATTTTATATATCGTATCTTAAATTTTTTAAAATATATATACACATTTTCAAATGTATTTAAAAGTCCAATCTATATAAGTAATTTCTAAAAAATATAAATTCAAATTCCTACTTTTTAAAATTTATAAGGAATTTCTTCCACCCATATAATAAAGAAAATGTTGCACAAGGTTTTGGATTGAGGGGGAATTTCAATTGAAATGGAAATAATGATAAAATCCCATAGTTTTTTTGAAACATCATTGTTATTATTATATAAATTTGGAATCCTGAAAACTAAAGGATGATGTCCTATTATATCTAATGTGTCATTAAAACTATTGCAATTTTCTATTGAATATATAATCAATTGTGAGAATAAGATTTTGTATCCAGTATTTATAAAAAAAATGTGATGATTGTTTATTTTTATACACTAGTCGCAAAATGAAATATATTTTTTTTCAAAAATAGATTGTAGATTCTGAAACAATAGCCATAAATATTTTTTATTTCCCAAAAATACTGAAAAATAAAAAACACTTTACATACATATATTTTAATCTGTACACTAAATTAAAAATAATGGTTATTCATAAATTCAATTACACTCACATATTGTGAATTAAAAATACTATTTTTTTACTAATACTACTTTTAATGAGTGGTGATTTCTTTTTTACTTTTTTAATAATTGGAAAATGGTGTCGAGGATGGGATATGGAAGCAGAGTCTAATCCTAAGGACACCATGAAGTGAGGATTCAATGGATATGAGGATGTTTCGTAGAGGAGGATTCTCTATGGGTGAGAGTTATGGAATCATACATGAGAGGAGGGATGAAATATGGGGATCCATTATGATATTCATCCACTATTAGGAGTGGATTTTAAAAAAATGACTGCTATTAATTAATTAGTTTTGGTATAATTTTAGCCACAACTAATTTATTTAAACATATTCAAATTTCATTAATTAATAGAGGCTTAATGAAAGAACTGCTAATAAATAGTTTCTGATATGTTATTTTAATGTACTGTCTATACCAAATGGTATAATCTCCCCATGATCACCTATATACCCAGACTGATAGTCAATATCCATTACCATAAATGGAGGCTTTCCTAATGTATACACCACTCTATTTTGGTCATATGGAATGTAAACTTATTTTGGTAGTCTAAAATGTGGTATCGAGGACCTTATTGTTTCTTTATTATTATTCATGATATGGTTGGTAGAAGATTTTATATTTTCAAATAATTTTACCTTATCTCTTCGAGTGGATAACCCGTTTATAGGGCTTTATAGGCTTCTATGAATTTGAATAATGTTTAGGTTTTCACTATTATAATCAGTTTATTTTCCAAATATGATGTATTTTCTTATTAATTTATATTTTATTAGTTACTCATATCCTTGGGTGGAAATATTTTGTGTGTCGATGCATTATTCTTGGCACATAGTATTCACATAAAATTATTTCACTTTCATATGATTGATCAAATTGGTTATTATATAGGGTTATATTGTTTTTTGTGTTATAAGTAACATATATAGAAGTTCCACATATAAATTTAGGTTGGAATGCTACTTAATTGAGACCATGTTTAGGTTTGGTTATTATTCACTAATGATCCTTGTGTGAATCCTATATGCATTGTTGAACCAGAGAGTTAGTCTATAGGGATAAAGAGAGTTTCAAAATCACGAGGCATTTATGAAGTTACCAAAGGTTTGTATTTGTTATATCTTATATAAATGGTTCATGTCAATATATCATGTAAATATGTGAGTGTTGTAGTAGGGTGATATAATGAGATCCCACCAAAATGGAATATGGTGTTTCCCGCAAATATTTGTCTAGTCAGATTCAAGTTCCCATCCCCTAAAATTCAATGATTATAGAGAATTTTTTTATAGAGACATGACAAGTGATTATTTGATCAAAATAAGGATCATCTACAACATGTTATAATTGAAGTTGAAGAGGATATTTATTGAAGTATGTTGATGTAGTTTGATTAGACACTATTATAAAAATTAAAAAACTTTTCCATGATTTTGAGAGAATCTATTTTAATTACAAGGAAATAATTTTGTGTTTATTTAAAAAGAGGTATGTTGAATATAGTGTCTATATTATATTTTATGATGGTATTGGAAGGCTCATTTGAAGGAAAAAATTAGAAATGAAAGAGATACATCAAGTACACTAATATGAGTATTTATATGTTGTTACCTTAGAAACCAGATGGATGATTTTTTAATTATTTTATTAATTAATTTAATTATTTTAACCTACTATGGGGTGATTTGAAGTGTATGAGAAGCCTTGAGATGAATCATAATAGTGTCAAAGTCATTTAATGATGACTAGATTTTCTGGAGTTTATGTAAAAACATTATTATGTCTTAATTCATTATACATTATGTGGAATTCAATAAGATATCAGGTATTTCACATGACATTCATAGTTGGAGCTGAAAAATGTCTATGTCTAGAGGGTGTGAGACTTTATAGTTAATGTGTGATAATTTTTAAGTCCTCACATAATACTTTTATTAACTCCATAATACTTTGAGTGAAATGTTTTGGAATTTTTAGAAATGCATAAGCCTTATGATGAGAATCTAATATATTACTCTTTTCTAAAATATAAATATCATAAGACTTCCATAAAAATTATAGGAATATATGTTTATTTACTAAGAAACTGTGAATAACATATGAATTTTGAGTTTTCTAAAATTTGGAAAAGGGTGATCTTATAAGACATCCATGTATATCGTAAGTATTTTTTTAGTTTTCACATAAGACCTATGAATCCTTTACAATAAATTGATTTTGGGTATAAGAATATGATTTTGGGTTTATGACTTGGTTAATAGTATTAATTTGATAATAATACTTCTTATTAAATATATTAATACTTAGAGAAAATTATTTAGAAATAGGCCATCTTTAGTATGTTAATAACTTCAGACATAAAAATATTTCAAGAATTATACTAAATAAAAATGATGTGATTTTTAGAATTAATTGTATAAAAAATTGGTGGATTACAGTTTTATTATTTAATTATTAAAACATCACGTAACATGGTGAATTCATGATTAAAGATTGAGTTGAGAAAGATTAAATTTAAAAAATGAGGGTATCAATGTTCCATTTTTTTCTTCTAAATTTCAAATAAGAATACTTTAAATCAATATTGGTTATCAAAGTAGATAAAATTTTGGAAACAAAAAATATTTATTCATATGTTTTTATTTAGTGGATTACATATAACAAATTTGATTCATGATGGGATTAATTTGAATAATTAAAACTAGAGATAAATTTGAATTTGGAAATTCATAATCTCTCATACCATAAAGAGAATAATCCACACCATAGGCTATGTAGTGATATGATTATAATAAAAATTTAGAATAATTTTTTTTTATATTTTATAGTGGAACATTTTTTAAAGAAAAAAATATCAAGACTATTATAAAAAATAACTAGAGATTTATTCATCCAATAAAAAATAAGAAAAATATAAAAGAAGTTATTTTAGGTATTTTGATAAATTCACCCTCATATATAGATGTTGATAAAATATAGAGAACCATGGAGCATGAAAATGTGGTTTTATTTTTATTACATTATATCTTATAAGATGTTTCAATTTATTGGAATATGAAAATAACCCCAAGAAAAAGCTAAGGTGACCCAGCAGAAATGGTATATGAGGATCTGAAGACAAAGGATCAACCGTCTTGAATAAAATATTATTCTTGAGGAAGATATGTTGAGAAATAAGATTGTGTTATTAGATAAATTGAATACCACTTTAATAATAATATAATAGGAAAATCCTGTTCTAAAGAATAAGAAAAATATATATACTGAGGTAGAATAAAATAAGGTGGGGGAAGAGAAAAATGGTTGACATACTAGTTCCTACAAAACATAGTGTCACAGAATTTTGAGAAAAAGGGAAAGAAGAAGTTTCAGAATAAGGAATACATTTAGATAATCTTATATATATTATATTGGTTGTTGAATACATTAAATATTGTGTTGAGAAAGTCTAACAAATAGATTCTTAAAAAGATCAAATAAGCTTTGCAACCAAGCTCAGACTGAGTTACATACAACTATTATTGAATATATACAGACATTTGAATACATTCTAGATAAGGATATTAGTTTTTTTGTACGTAGTGACATCCTTAGATATATTGATTATCTATATAAAGAGTCTTGAAGTTGTTTAAGATCTAGTGGGATTCCATTACAAATAACATTTGAGAGTAGCATTTTTCACTTGTGCAATATTGTGAACACTCACCTGTTTCACTTGGTGAGAGGTTATAGGTTGATAGCTACCCCAAAAAACTTGTAATATATGACATTATACTTTTAGAAAATATATTTCTGGATAAAACTAGAATATAAAGTGGATTTGGCTTCATAGGAAGTTCCAAACCTTGTAAAAACACTATGTTCTACTCTCTCATTTATAATTTTAATTGTATATAGTGTGTCATGTGTTATTATATATATATAAATAGATTCTTTTTTATCCTAACAAATGTAATATATTAAAATAACAATGTAGGTAATTTTTTTGAATAATAATTTTAAATTTGGAAAAACTTTTGCAACACCTGATTCACCATACCCCCTTTTAGGTTTTTTCACTAGTCTAAAAGGAAATTTCAATTGATATCATAGAAATGGTTCCCTATGTCAGGATATACTTTTTTATTACCCTAGTTTATTTCCTAATCATTTATGATATATAGATTTGAATTATTTTAAGAAGATCCTCATATAAAAGAATTAGTTTCTATTCCAGTTTCTACTAAAATAGAGGATTTTCAAGGCATTAAGATATAAGAAAAGGTAGAAACAAATAATTTATAGAATTTCAAAAAAGAGAAAGAGTAGTTACCACTATGTAATAGTACTCATATCAGAAAATATGCTAATAAATTTGTAGAACATTTTTCCTCTAATGATACAAGCTCAACATGTGATGAATATATGTTCAATGAATTACTAAGTGATTTATATTTTTAAATAATATATTACTCAAATATACTTCCCATTAATGTTTTCATATACATGTTTTAATACATCAAGGTACTAAAAGATAAAAATCCACTGCTAAAATAAGGATTTGATGCTATGGAAGATTCATTATCCCAAAATCTATACAGTTTTAATGCATTCACAAGGCTTATAAATTCAAAGGAATAATCTATGTAAATTTTAATGAAATATTTACATTAGTTTACTAATAGTTTCTATGATTTCATTTTGAGAAATAAATTTTTGAAAAAATTATCAAATAAGTTATTTACACTTCCAAAAAGATTCATTAAATAATAGTGAATTTCAAGTATTCTTAACTAAACATTAATAGAAAGGGAATAAAGTTTCTTGACATTTCATTAAAATATATTTATAGAAAGCATGATGATAATAAATAATTTGATGAAGGAATGAGAAGCTAGATTTATATCATTTGACTATGAAAAAAATATGCTCGACCTGAAGTGTCTGGGGATGGAAGAGAAATTGAAAAATATAGAATCTATAATATCTAGAACTCTAAAAAAAGTTTAAGAGAGATGTGTGACATCCTAAACAACATAGGGTTGTATTTATTCTAAGAGTAATATAAATAATTAAAATCATTTCTTGAGATCTTATGGATATCAATTTACTCTAACCTCATCGAATATGGTACCTCACAACCTAGTTAATTCAGTTTCTAGTGAATCTATTTTCATTGTAATTGCATGTAAAGAAACATATAGCAATATTTAGGGTTAAAAATTATAATAAACCATCCAATATTTCAAGTTTTTATGTAATAATGATCCTAAATATAAACAACGAAAAAAGATCGCAAAATTGTGAATTTTTTAGAAAAAAATAACAGGCACACACTTATAGCCAGATTTTTTTCATATTGGAAATAATTTTTTTGTAGGTAACTAATAGTGTTGTTGCATATTTGAGCGTAAGGCTATTGATTATTGTCAAAAAATATCAGTATGTGTGATTCCTAGAAGACCTAATGTAAAAGTAGAAGAGATGAAATATATATGAGACATATTGTGAAAAATATTTTTTCATAGAATGTAAGACGTCTGTATATAAAAAAATACGGTTAAATACTTAGAGAAATTAAAAAAAAAAACAATTTCTCATTATTATGAGAAGTGATAGTATCTAACATCCTAGTTCAACTCTTATGTTCATGTGAAGAAGAAAAAAGATAAGTTTTCCTTGAGGAGTAGACAAAATAATAATGAAAAATAAACTAATATCGAGAAGTCAGTTGAGAAGGTAGTGTATTACATCATACAACAAAGAAAAAATTGTTCCTACTACTTTAGGAAGGGTCACATCATATACCACTATAATATTGGAATTATAACAAAAAACAAGGGAGGAATATAGAAACTAAAAGATAATGAATACCACATTGGTATATCATAATTAGTTTAGTGGTCTGATTCCAAGATTCATAATTCAAATTTCATGATGGGTTATCAAATAATGTTAACCCAAAATATATTAAATATGTGTGTGGTTGGTGTAAGAGTATATGATATGTGGATGTCAAATTTATGTTTATTTTTTCTAAAAATATGTGGAACAAGGAAAAATAATAAATCTATTCTATTACAAATAGTGTTATGATTAGAAAAGTTTTGACACCCTTGAAAAAGAATATCAATTTGGAAAGGGTGTTTTTGAAAATATATCTTGTTTAGTTGGAATTAGATAAGAAAATTAACCAAGATTAAAATATTTAAACTTATTTAAATTCTCAAGTAAAGAAAAACATTACAACTAAGAATAAAGCTAAAAGTAAGTGTAAATCCATGCTTCTGAATAATGTTCTAATCTATAAATCCAAGGAGAATAAAATCAAGAATATAACAATAAATTTTAGATCCTTAAATAAATGACTTATTGGATTTGGAGACATATATAATCATAGTTTCACACATTAAAGAGTTTATGTAAGTCCACTTTATTCTTATATTGTAGTGGTTGTGCATTACAGAAGGGATAATTGAAGGTGAAACATGAAAAAGGGAAAAATAAGTGATATTATGATTCATATAGTACATAAAGAAAACTATCCACCATAGTGAATGATTCAAGTGACATGGTGTTATCTCTTTTCAACACATAATGCAACTTAACATAAGTTTTTGAATCTTTAACTTACATAAAAAGTCTTGGAGCTTGTCTCTTCAGGAATATCATCCATGATGAATTGTGAAGATTGTCCTTTGAGTGGTCCTATAATAAGATAAATATAATATAGATTTATGAATTTCTTATAAAGACCCAAATTTTGGAGAAACCCTATATAAATGAATCTTGATTTATAATTTTCACTTTACAAATTTATTTTTGATTTATATTAGACATGATTTTAAATAGGAATTTATTATAAAAATGGGGGAGAAAAAAATACATTCACATTAATGTTTTGATATGTTTTTTAGAGTATTGGTTTATATAAATCTTGATAAATATAGTTATATATCCCCTAATAGAATAAAGTTATCGTTGGTATCGCATTGTGGTTATTTTATGGATAACTTTCTTGTTGAGATTGATCAACCCTATTTTATACACTCGGTTAGCCCATGTAGACTTAGATTTTATTGGATGATTCTAAATTTCTATGTAAACTATTATTGCATACATATGTCATGGAAATAGAGGTATTATCTCGACAAATTAGTGGATAAAAACTGGAAGAATATGTTTTTGTATAATTTGAAAAGTAATGGGGGAGAATATTTTTACCATAAAAAATAATACTTTACATTGAAGGTATGAATGAGGGGAGAATACCTTCCCACTATTATTTAATTATTTATAAGAAGGATAATAAATATTTACATTAAGGATGTTTTAAATTATTTATTGTTACTAAAACCAAACTCATAGAGGGATATTGATGTTTCCAAAGGACTAAATTATTTATATTTATTGTTAATGGATAATTTCAATGGAATATGTTAATATATGAGTGTTTTATTTTGGTTTGGAATAATATTCCACCAACTAGATGAAAGTGATACCCTTGAATATCTAGTTGGACAGAACCAAGTGGGTAGCCTATAAAAAATAATGATTATTGAGATGGGTTGTGTGGAGACATGAAAAGTGTTGGTTATACTAGAAGTAGAACTATCTAAAATATGTTACCACTGATGTTGAAAATTTTTTCCACATAAATTTTCTGAAAAATCATATATTTCTATTTTTAGAAAGGTAAAATATGTTCAATGTTTTTTAGAGAAACTGGTAGACATGTAAGGAAACCATCCCATAATTATTTCTAAATAAAGCTACTAAATAGAGTGATTATAATCCCATTTATAGTGGTTTATGAATGGTAATTTATAGGATAAAATGGGAAAGTAGTGACCTATATGAAATACTAAAATATAGGTATTTAGATACTAAAATGTACCATAGATAATTTTGGCGAAGTTTAGAATTTTTAAAATAATTCCCATAATTATTCAAATATATACTGAGGTGATTTTATGAGTTTGAGAATACCCAAGATAAATTAGAATATCCCTAAATTAAATTAAATAGGATTGTAATTTTGGAGGTTTAAGAATTTTTTTATTACTTCATAAGACTATATATTGTTTTTTAATACTTCATGATGTTTTTTTACTTTTGAAGTTTGAAATAAAAAATATCCAAACCTTGAGCGCACAATTCATTATAGTTCACCAGTACGAATTTAAAATTCATCCCATTAAAAATTTATGACTATGTTAGACTTTGATTGAAATGTGTATGAATTCATAATACTCATAATATTTCTATTGAGTTTGTAATAATTTTCATATAGACAAAAAATTGATGTTTATAGTTCTTCCTAGCAAACCATAAGACTCTATGAATAGTGTATGTTTTTTGAGTTTCCCAAATTTGGTAAAACATGAGCCTGTAGGAATTTCTTAAAGGGCATAAGTATTATTTGGTTTACATTTAATACATCTATTTTCTTATTAGAATTTGATGTAGGGTGTAAGACTAGGATCCAAGATATATGAATTTCATATTATATTTCAATTTGAGTGCAAGGCTTTTACAAGAATATCATAAGAAATATTAGAATGTCTTATGAAATGGGATATATAGAGAATGTATATGTATTCATAAGTAGAATAATTTCAATAATTATTCTGTATGAAAACTATTAAATTTTTAAAATTTAATTTTCTAAAAATTTATATAATGAGATGATGTTAATGACGTTCCTTCATGATCAAAACATCATGATCCTAGGTGAACATCAGATTAATTCATGAGTTGAGGAAGAGTAAATATGAAGAAAATTAGGAGGCCAATAATCTATTTTTTTTGTAAATTTCAAATAATATTATTCAAAATTCAATTTTGGTTATCAAAATGGATGAAATTATTAAAAAAAATCATTAGATGAATGCACTTTTTTTAATAGATTATATGAATCTATGAGGGTGTGGCTATAAAATTACACGATTTAAATAAAATATTTTATTACAATACATATCAATGTTATATTAAGTTTAGAATATTATATTATTAGAAAAAATCATTGACTAAAAAAACCCATGTCTTTCTAAACTATCATATAATTTTTGACTATATAATAGGCTGATTAATCTATAGCAAGTTTTAAACATATCCACAAAACTTTACACACAAAATAATATTCTAGAGATACCACAAATATTACTTTCCTTAATTACTTGAGGAAAAGACAACATAATCGGGGTGATCTCAAATTATTGGTAAGGACAACAATAAGTGATAATAATCAATGATTATATGTGAACATAATATAAACATACGGGTTTGAGAATGTAAGAAGGAGCACGAATATAAAATATAGAATTCTTACCCAACAATTCTTGGATCATGATCCAAGAATCATTTAATGAGAACATATCAATAAGAAATAAATATCAAAGGATATTTTAATCTTAATATTAATACCAAGTCATAATTATTGATATCATTAACATAAGTCAAGGATTACTCACAAGACCGTCATCACATAATTGATGAACTCCCACAGTGGATTGGGTTCACTCCCTAACACCATACATAACATATCATGTGATATGAAGCTTTAAAAAATTAATTGGTGGATATATAATTTTAGTCCCACCTGTCATATTATATTATTTACATGCATTAGTATTCCCTAAATAATATAGTACATAGGATTCAATTATAAAAAAATTATTATATCTCTAAAGAAATAATAATATAATGTATATTTATTTATTCAATAATGTGATTAAAAACTTGATTTAAAAATTATATAATTTTAATTTGTTAAATTAAATATATTTTTTGAATTCACCATGGAATTATTACCTTATGTTTTTTAGATATTTTTCAAAAATAATTAATTTTTTGATAAATAGTAAAAATTACCAATTTTATAAAAGTTGTCACTTTTAGGACATTATAATTATATAAGAATAAAATGAATGATTTTGAAACATTTTTTACATATTAAAAATATAATAAATATGTAATAAAATTTAAACCAAAAATATAATCTTGAACCTATAAATATATGATTAATAGTTTTGAAATACATGTAATGTTTTCATTGAAATAAAAATTATTATTTTTTCAATCTTAATCATGTTTATACAAAGATAATTTAGGTTTGGTTTTTTTGAAGGAAAAATATGTTTCCAATTATTTAAAATATACCAAATAATTCCATTATAATAAACATTTTATTTTTTTTCCATAAAATACTTTTTTTAATTCTAAAAACATTTTTCAAAAAACCGTTTTTTCCAGGTTTTGTGAAATTATTTTAAAATTAATTTCTGAAACATATTCCAAAATGTATATTTTAAAATGGATTAAATCTTTTGAATCAACATAATTAATAAGAGGTAATATTTTCAGATTATGTTTTTTTTATAACAAATGGTAAAAATATCGAAAATCTGTTAACCCATTTAAGTTAAAATTGGTTTAGCAAGGGTGTTACACTATGTGATAATGGTAAAAATTGAAAATAAAACATACCTAAATATTATTTAATTAATATATTTTGACATTATCTTATTAGAACAATGAATTCTAATCAATTTTGTTTCACATTTATTTGAAAATTATGTAATATTATAAAAATATTTTATGTAATTTTGTTTGTGGAAATCCCATTACTTATAAAAGGGAACCTATTCTCATCCATTATTGAAAAACATTGATCAATATTTATCAACTAGGAACTTTCCAAAAACCTTCCATGATTCCTTACCTTTATTATTGATTTTATTTAATTATCATAAGACCAACCAAATAAGGATTAATGTGTAATCCCAATGAGGTCTATCAAAAATTGGTAATCATCTTTGCAGACTATTTCAATATTTGATTATTATTATACATATTCTACATATATTATACCCATCAGAACATAATTAATCTAGTATCATTAATATATTTATTATTATTATTATTATTATTATTTAACAACATTCTGACTCCTTCCCTCCTATAGAAAATGAAAATACTTCTCATGCGCATGTACAACCTACTGTCTCCACGTAGCAATGTAATTTTTTTCCGCACCATATTACTATGATTATTATGAATATAGAACTAATTAATACATATATATTATTTATAATTTAATGAATATTTTTTAATATAATATCAACTCTACCTTTTTACCCTTCAACTCATTAAAAAATGACAACGTCACTTGTGCGTACATGAGGATTACAAACTTCAAGAAGTGGCGTGATTCATTTTTTATTACATTTTATAGATGATTATAAAAATGTATATATTTTAAAAACATATTTATATAATTATTAAAATTCAATATATTAGGTAACTATGATCAATATTCAATGATCATAACTGCTAAATCAAAACACACATAGAAATAGAAGCAGTTAACACCCGAAATAATGATGATAATTAATGATTGTTAATGAATGGATGCTGAAATGTTATAAATAGAACCTATATGATACTATAAGTATGTATATAATTATATTATTGATTAATAATAAACCTAAATTTATTATATAAGTGGTTAAAATCACTTATAGGGTAAAGAGAACTTGTAGGAATGGTTTATTTCATACTCTCAACCTTATTTGAGTTTTTTTGTTTAAGTTTCATTTTTTTTGGAATTATATTACCATTATATCTTATAACTGATATATGTTTCTACACAATAGTCATTTATGTATTTTTATTGTATTTTTTCCATTTTATCTTCTTTTTCAATCAAAAATATGAATATAATGTTTTAAGGTAAAATTGGCTTTCTTTTTATATTTAGTTGGGAATATTTTTCTATCATGAACATATTTTGTTTAAATATATTTCAATAATTATTTAAATATCCTCCAAGCATTTATTAAATTCATATTTACCATTTTTTTACTTTTTACTAAAATTTTCAAAAGTAATTTTATTGTCAGTTTCTGAACTAGTTTTTTTACCAATAGTGTGAATGGAATCATTATTTTAACATATTACACACCCATGAAATTTTACACCGTCATGAATATTATTTTTCTAGAAGATTACTTTTTTATTTTCTCTGCTTCTTCTAAAATTAAATTTATTTCCCTATATTTTAGAATTTTTTTTTTGTTTTTAAATAATTGTTTGAAAGATGAATTTTTTTATTAATAAATGTTCCATAGATAATTTAATATTACATTAATCTATTTCAATATATTTCGATTAATCTTACACTTTAATAGGGATATAATATAACGATACCATCCACCATATTAATCCGTATTACATAGGTTCATGTTTCTCCAGTGATTTACTAGGGAAAATATTAACATCCTATATGCTAGTTTTTCAAAAAAAAAAATTAATAGATTGTATGTTGAATTTTTATTAATGTCATTCATATAATTAATTAATTAGACTTACTAATTGAAGTAACATGCCATTTATATCCCCTTGATGCATCAGTTGGTACCATGAGCCAAAATAGTTAATACATTTGGCATACCACATACCTACTTATGTAATATATCCTCGCACGAGGCGCTGGCAGTGATATTATGAAATCCTGAATTATTTATTTAATCATTATGAAAGTAGTTACTATTATCCATGTGATTATTTATTTTTTATTTCATCCATGAATTTATTCCCCTTATTTTATTTATTCTCTTATTTGATTGTCAATTAACTTTACCATATTATTCATGATTTATTTACTATATGATAGCTTCTATTGTATTTTTTCTTTTATTGAGGATCTAATATCACATTTTATTATGTTTTCTCGTTACTATTATATATTTAATGGATCCATAAATGAATTAAGGGATACACTAGAAGAAATAATAATGTTATAAAATTAATTTTAAGTTATATCTAATTTTCTCAAGTCTAATTTTAGAATCATGTTTCTTTCTTGTTTGTAAAGAACACTAAAATATTCATTCCTTTGGTATGTGATCCCATATAGCTTATGATGATATATAAAAATAAACACCGACTTTGGGTTACTGGATTTAGAGTATTATAGTTGTTATGGATGTATGTTTAGTATAAACATTTGGAATGAGAATTTTGAAAACACATATTTGAGAACATAACCCAATGATAAAATCTAAGGATAAGTCTATGTATAAGATAATGTTATAATGTTTTGGTAAAGTATAAATTATATGGTTTTAGTGAAAATACATATTTTTCAAGATACTGTAAAGTGTATGCAATTGTTTCATAGATTTACCTAGGGTAACAACTTTGAAATGAGAAGTTTCAGTATTAACTCAATCAGCATCGATATAGAATATGAGGGATTAAGACTGCACAGAAGTATAAACACTCCTCGGGTATATGATTTGGTTGATTTACACACTCTTTACAAAACATTATGAATGATTTTAATTTTTTTTATCATTTTAAGATATTCCCAAAGACACTATTCTTATGATTTTAAGACTATCAATCTATAAATATTCAATTTATGTTATCTATTACACTTGACATAGAATTATAATTCAAAATATTATTATATAATTCATTATGTTACATTATTTATAAATTAAACCTTGTTTTAGGAATGAAGACTATAACAATGCATATAATCTATGTTGGCATTACCCACCTTGGTAAAATATTGTAGTCGGAGTAGGATCTGGTGGTGGAGCTGAACACATTATAACTATATTGGGGTAGTTATATCATATTTTTAACTATATGATTTACTATATGGATAATTATACTCAGCCTCAACATTGTGAAACAATTTTGGAAAGTTTCATGTGAAAAAAAACTCTCTCATTCAATGGGTCAACTAATCCATTAGAAGTTGAGCAATGGATCATGTCTCAAGAGAATATATTTCTCACTTTGGGAAGTAGTGAATAAGAGAAAGTTATCATGGATGTCTATAATATTAAAGAAGAAACTATTGATTGGTTTTCATTAATACAAAAAACTAATGAGTCAAATGGATTAAATTTTATGAAATTTAAGATATTCATGAAGACCTTTTTTAAAAAATACTTTCCTTGTGAGAAATGAAATGATATATTGAGAAAATTACAAAATTTAAAGAAAAAGGAAGTGTAAAATGGTATTGAACAAGAAGATATCTTTAAATTATTATCAACTAATTATATTTATTTGGGATATAATACAAGGGTTGAGATTTATCATTTCATTTATGGGATAATCTATAAGATTCAAATGGGACTATTCTCTAAGAGATTTTCAGTATTTGAGGATATAATATAAAGTTCTATAAATATAGAGAAATAATTCTCCAAGCATTATGTTTTTCAAAGAAAAAAAATAAATGTACAGTGTAGTTTATGACTATGTAAAATGGAATATAAAAAAGGGAGTAAGGGAAGGTTGGAATTTAAAACATTTAGCAATTTTGGAATGAAATACCATGTAATATTATTAATGAGAGTATGAATTTTCTTCAATTTTTGAAATAAGGTCCATTATGATAATTATTTCAAGGGAATTAAGGAAGATTAAAAAGTTAAATGATTAAACTATAATGATATTGGAAACTATTTGTAGGAATTACCTAGACATTAAGTGAATTTTCTTAAAAAACCTTCAATAGAGAATGAATGATCATATTCTATCACTACAGCTATGGTTTAAGTTCCTAGAGATACAGTGGAAGGTATATTGATTCTTGCCTCAAATTTATCTAATGATTTATTTTATTCTTGTTCTTCTCACTCTATTATATATTCCATGTTTCCCATAAAATTAGATATTTACCAAGAACCTTAATAAGGGAGTTACCATTAAGAATCCTAGTGGAAATATTTCAATAATAATGATATGTTAGTAGATTCTTGTTGGGACATAGAGACATACCCTATTTGAAAACATGATTGTTATTCTTATAATTAAATTTTATATAATCATTTATATTTAATTGACATCAAAATATATCGAAACAAAATTATTAATGGGGAAATAAGATTATATATTGTGATGGAGATATAGAATCACCTATACTCATAGAAGAGACTATATCATTTTAATCATGTCTGAATTCACCTATCGTAGCTATCCTGAATTATATTATCTGAGATTTAGATAATAGAAAATATATTAGTGGGAAATGTATCCTTATAATAGAGGATGTACTTATTGTTGAAGAATACATAAATGTTTTTTTCTTCTAAAAACTACCAAGGAAACCACTTGAGCATGAATTTTAATATTCCATCGATCTCATCTAAAAAAAACATATATCTAAGTATCCCTATAGGATATCCATCGAGGAATTAGTAGAACTGAAGAAACAACTATAAAAGTTATGTTGTAAGGGATTTATACAACCTAGTGTTTAATCATGGGGAGCCCATATTTTTTATGATGAAATATGGGCCTAATAGGCTATAAATTGATTATAGAGAAATCAATTCCCTTTCTAAAAATAACAAGGATCCCCTTCCCCACATTGATGAATTATTTGATCAACTTCAAAGAGATAAATATTTTTTATATATTTATCTTCATTTTGGGAGTCATCAACGATGAGTAAAGATTAATGATATTAAAAATAAGATATTTTAATGATGATTTGAAAATTAAAATTTATAGTAAGGCCTTTTTGATTTACTATGCACCCTATATTTTTATGCATATTGTGAATATACTATTTAAGGATTATATCAAAAATCTCATTGTGGTTTTTTATTTATGATATCTTGATATATATAAAAACTATAATGATTATAAGATTCATTTTTCATTCATTATTAATAATCTTATAGAAAAGGAGTTATATTTAAAATTTAAAAAATATGAATTTTGGGACAATGAAGTTTATTTTCTGGGAAATATTTCCTCTAAAGAGTAAATATCATACAATCCTTCCAATATAACGGTGATGATATAATGAACAATGGAAATGAATACAACCATGGTATGTTGTTTCCTGGGATTATAAGGTTACATTCAATGATTATTTCTAAAAAATCACGGTTAGCTAAGCAATAAACAAATTTTACACATAAAGATGTTATGTAAATATGATCATTATAATATAAGGAATGTTTTAAAGAATTAATGAGCATATTATTAAATTCACCAATAATGAATTTTTTATTAGTAAGGTTCATATTTGTGATACATAGTGATGTATCAAAGAAAAGACATGAATTCGTCCTTATACAGAATGATATAATTGTTTCTTATTCATAAAGAATTTCATTGATTCATGAATATAATTATCTATCACATGATGATGAGTTGGTAGTAGTAATATTTTCAAAGAAGGCATGGAGGTGTTACCTTTATAGTGAATGATGTGATATATATATGGATAACGAAGGTTTTAAATAAATATTCCCATAATAATATCACCACAAAATGAAAATGAGATAGTTACAACGACAAAAAGGTTATGACTTCTCAATACACAACCAACCTAGGAAGGAAAATAATGTGGCTGATGTATCGAGTGTGAAAGATAATTTAGTTTTTTCTAAAATGAAGATTTTAAATGATCATATGTTAATGGATTTGTTAAAGTTAAATATGAGATCATTAAAAAATGGGAAACATCACATGTATTCCAAATTATTTCAACTCTATGATTATTTGAGAAAATAAAAAGTTCCCAACTTGATTATAAGAATATTTATAATAAAATTATAGCTTTGAATGATGGGAATTTTGTAGAAATCATATATGATAATGGTATATTAAAATTTGGGAAGTGATTATGTTCTTCACATGTGTCTGAACTTATAAGAGAATTATTAGATGAATCTAGAAGATCAAATTTATCTATACAACTTATTAGCACCAAAATATATTGAGATTTGAAGGAATTTTTTTTGTGTGATAATATAAAAATGGAAATTGAAAAATATATAACAATATTCTAATTTTATAAATAGGTAATTTAAGAGAAAAAAACAAACAAATGGAATCATGAAACCTCTACCTATTCATTTGTGGATTGGGGATGATATTACTATGGACGTTGTTTCTAGATTTCCAAAGTCTCCTAGATAGAAGATTATCTGTGGGTTATGGTCGATCTCCTTACCAATTCCACACATTTATTCTATATAAGGTAAGATATATATATATTGAGTTCCTTAGGATGATCTATTTCAATGATGATGTGGGACGTCATGATGCACTTATTTTGATTTTATCAAATAATGAGCATGGTTTAAATCAAAATTCTAGAAGAGTATTCAAATGAATCATGAAAGTGAGATACATATGATCATTTCCAATAATACTTATACTAATGGATAGCCTAAAAAACTATCGAGATGATAGATTACTTGTTGTGTCCATCCACATTTGACTTTCAAGGTATGTTCGATTGGTATTTACCATTGGATGAAATTTCATACAATAATAACTTCCATTCAAGTATTAAAATGAGTGCTCATGAGGAATTGTATGGAATGAGGTGTCGTACACCAATTTATTTGGATGAAGTTAGTTAGGGGAATATTATAGGCCATGATATTGTTGAAGAGACAAGATTGAATGTGAAGATTTTTTAGAATCATATTAAGGAAACACAAATAAGACAAAAAATTTATACCAATAATGGAAGGAAGTATTTAGAATAGAATATGGGAATTTTTTTTTGAATTTTTCTATGTGTACAGGTGTTATATGATTTGGAAAATAGGGAAACTATATCCTATATACGTCAGTCATTTTTTAGTTCTATAAATGACAAGAGTTCTGGATTACCATGTGGAAATTTTACCTAGACTCTCAAAATTTCATGATGTGTTATATATCTCTTTATTGAGGAATTACCTACCAGACCCAATGAATATTCTCACCTTTGTCGAAATAGATTAAGAAACTAATTTTTCCTATTGTGAAGATCATCTCCATATTATTGACTCTATAAAATAAGTGATCTATAATTGAATGAATTAGTTGGTAAAGATACATTGGGAAATCGTAAGATTGAATAGGTGATATGGGATTGTAAAGAAGTTATAATGGGGAAGTGTCCAAATTAATTGATGGGGTGATATTATATAAATTTCAAGATTAAATTCTTTTAAGGGATGAAGAATGGAACTTTATAGATTTAATTATAAAATTTAATCTTTTATGTCAAAAGAAATAATAGTATTTTTTAAATAAATTTATTCATGTATGTAATTAAAAAATAAATTCCCAAATTTTTTAAATTTAATTTTTGAATTCAATATGTAAAATTTAACATTGCGTTAATTTCTTAAATTGTTTGGATATAGTTTATTTTTAGGTAAATTGGGAAAAATACATATTTTACAAAAACATTCACTTTTATGAAATTATTGTGACATAAGAATAAATTGAAAATTTATAAACAAATATCACTAGAAAAAATATATAATTATGAAGTAATAAATGTGTATAAAAAAATATAATTTAGAACATAAACAAATATGCTTAAAATTTATAAATCCGTGTATTGTATTTTCCACATTAAAATTTACTTTAGTTACTTTATAATAATTATGTATATAATAGGTTCCTTTCAGTTTTTATTTTTTTGAAAGACTTATAGTCACTTATGATTTATCATAATCTAATTAATTCATTTTTAATCAACATGATAATTTCTTCTTCTATAAATTTTGTTTTCTATTTAAAAGAGGCTTTTTTTAAACATTGTTCACTTATATTAAAATATTAGTTTTATACTTCAAAAAATTGAATATTATAAAATTTATTCCATATTTTGTATCATAATAGTTAATATTGGATGATATGTTCAACTTAATTTTTGGCCTCGACTAATACTAGATTCATTAGAAATCTGTTACCGTAGATAGGGATTAAACAAGTTTACCGAGGGTTAACTGAAGAGATATGGGTAAAAATGAAACTTAAAAAATTTCTATATGCTTTTGATTGAATATATATAAACCATTTATTATATTATATAATAATACCTATAAATTTTGTGCCACATTCAAAATAAAATTACATTATAGTATTTTAATATTTTTTTTGATTCCATGGGTGTCTCTACCATCACTTATAAAAGAGAACCACTTGACCTCCCTTATTCACAAATATTGAACACTCTTACTCATCCAATCCAAGTAAAAAAAACTTCCTAGATTTACTAACTTCATTACTGAGAATCTATTATTATCCCAACACAATCCTAATAAGTCTTAAGGTGTAAGACAAAGGAGGTATCTCAGTGAAGAGAGAATCATCTTTACCCACTCTTTCCAAGTGTATTTATTATTATAATTTAATAAATATGGCACACCTTTCCTTGAATAATGATTCCAGTATTATTAATACAATAATACTTTATTATGATTATGGTAAAACCATTTGACACCACCTTTATATCCATTGTAAAATGAAAAAAAATTCCCATGCATTTGTATATGCTACCGTCCTCATGTAGTGGTGTAATTCATTTTTCATCACCATATTATATAGATGGTTATAAATATCAAAAAAATTAATATATATAATTTATAACATTATTATGATTCAATATACAGTACAAAAAAATGGCCCGATTAGAGGGGTTTTTTTAGTTCAAAAGGGGTTATAACCCCTTTTGAACACATTAGCAACAGTTTTGAGGAACCACTGGTAAAGTAATGTCAAATTTACATGCGGTTGGATTATAAGAGGTTAAAACCCCTTTAAATATCACTATATACTATCATATTAGAGGGGGGGGGGGGTTTAAACCCTTCTAATATGTAATTCGGATTAGCGGCGGTTTGGAACCGCTGCTAAGTGAATTTCATGTCATATATAGGGACAATTCTTGGAACCGCCTCTAATTGAGAGGATTTGAGGGGTATTTTAGAGGTGTATAATTTAAACTAACTCTAAATATTTATTTTATTTCTTAATTAACTGCACACCCCTCTAGTTCCCCTTACCATCCCTCTTGTACTCCCCAAACCCTCCCATATGGTTCCCTTCCACGTTCCCCGCCTCCCATCCACTCTACGGTTCCCTTACCTCGTGCCCCACCTCCTGACTCTGCCCTCACACAAGCCCCCTTCCCCTCCAGTTCCATTCCATCTTTTCCCCACCCTTCCACAATCCATCCTCCCACCACCTATCCAGTGCAATGCGTATCACCCGCGTGTCGATTCTCCCTCCACCGCTGCAACATATTGCCAGCCCTCCCTTCCAAATCTTGAAATGAAGCCATCGTGTTTTAAACCCCACACGTCATTGACAAACCCAAGAGTCTCTTCCACTAAGGTAAGCTGTTCTTGCTCTATAATATACATATTATATATATATATATATGTATTAATATGATAATTCAAAAAAATATTATTTGAGTAAATATTTAATATATAATTATATAAATTAAATGATATATATTTATAGTTTTTATTCATTCATTGATATTATTATAAATTTATATTATAATCAATTTATACATTTATATAAACTATAATTTTTATTTGTGTATTTACATAAATTTGACTAAATATATTTTATAATTCTATTTATGTTATGTAAACACACACATATTTATTTATTTATAAATATATAAATGAAAATTATTTATACACTTAAATACATATTTATATATTATGTACATTTTTATTTATAATATATATAGATATATATTAATTTAATATATTTATATAATATCTTAAAAAATATATTCATATAATGTATTTCAATACATATATTTATTATGAACATTAATATATATTTATTTGTATAAATTGTATAATATTATATATAATTTCTATTTAATTAATATCGTATGAAACACACATATGTGAAATAAAAATTAAACAAATATTTCTATTATATATAATTAATATTAAATGCATTAAAATTTATACAAATATTATATATGAAAAATAACTTATACAAATATTTTAATTAACTATATATGAAATATAATTTATTGAAATATTTATATAATTTATTACAATACATATATTTTTTATTATGCACATTAATATATATGTATTTCAATAAAAATAATTATATAATATTATGAACAATAATATATATTTAATTCTATAAATTATATATCATGTAATATTAATTATATATAATATAAAAACATAAATATGTTATTTAAAAATATAGTCATTATCATTATAATATAACTTTTAAAACATCAGGTTTGGATTTTCATATGATATATTTTTTAAATAAATTATATTTATGTATATATTTATATAATATGTATATTTGTTTATGTTATATATAATTAATATTATATGAAATAAAATTCATACAAATATGTAGTTACAAATGTACATAAAATTATTCTCTTATATTTATGTACACATATAAATAAAATTAAATACAATCATATAATTGGAAATATATAATATAATTAAATAATATATATATACTTAGTAAATTAAATTATAATTAATATGGGATTTTGAAATATATATAATGTAATTATATAATATTTAAAAATTTATATATAATAAAATATTTATAATACTATATATATAATATAAATATAAATATATTTTTATATTTATATTTAATTTAGTCTATATTATATTTAATTGTATACATAATATAATATATATGTATATATACATAAATATACAATAAAAATGTATTTAATATAATATATGTGTTATATAAATCATAATATAAATGTACAATATTTATAAAACCATATATGTATTTTATATATTTTTATAAATATATTTATAATTACATTTATATTATGGATATCAATATTTATATATATATACGTTTTTTATATGTATAAGTATTTATACAATATCTTTATTTATAAAAGTTTATAATGCATTTAAATACATTTATATGACGTGTTTAGGTAATATATATATATATATATATTATATGTATATATCTGTACACACACATGAAATCCCACTAATATATATTATAAAATTTGAATTTATATGAGATTTAATTTATAAAATAAATAAAAATTTATAGGGGGTTAAAAAAACTCTCTAATCAAAGGGATTAGTGGTGGTTCATGAACTCCCTATAAAGTAGTAAATTAGAGCGGGTTCACAACCCATCTAATTTTTTAAATTATAAGGGGTTAAAACCCCCTTCTAATATAAAGATGTTTTGACAGTTCATGAAATCCCTCTAATTTAAGATATTAGTGGGGGTTGTGATCCCCAACTATTTCCTTTAAAAAAATAATTTTACATGTTATATATATATATAGCCTATAATATCCAAATTTATATATTATATGTATATAGTGACTCTAAAATCCAACAAAAAATATAGGGACAATAATTATTAAATTAGTGGTGGTTTTGTGAGAACTCCCTTCAAAATCCAGCCAAATATAATAAAGAGACAATGTTAAAAAATTTAGAGGGGGTTGTGTATAAACCTATTTTAAATTAATTTATAAGGGGCTATGAATAACCTCCTCTAAAAAAACCTCATATAGTCTATTGTTTTTTGTAGGGATATATAATATATCATCAACCTTCTTACCATTTCACTTGTGAAAAAATGATAATTCCACTCGAGCATACGTGTGGACTACCACCTCCACGAAGTGATGTGATTCATTTTTCAGGTAATCCTTTAATGTATGATTATAAATATGTATAAAACGAATATATATTATATTTACATCATGATTAAAAATCTTGTAATGATGTAATGATGATCAAAATTCAAGGACCATAACTACTAAATCAAAACTTATTTGAAAAATGAAGTAGGTGACATGAGAAATGATGATGCTAATGAAATATTGTTAATGAAAAACTGTTTGAATGTTATAAGAGGAACATATTTGATATTATAAGTTTTTACATGATTATTTGATATAATTATAATGAATCTAAACTTATAATATTTTTGGATAAAATAACTTAAGAGGCAGGTCAAACCAATGGCAGAGGTTTATTACACAATCTCATCATTTTTCAAGATTGTTAAAGTTTTTATTTTCATCAAATTAATTATATAATTTTTATATATTAAATAGAATATATTTTCCTCCCCATTGTTTTTTTCTATATTTTCCAAATATTAGTTCCTCTTTTACCTTTATTGGCACTCAGAGAGACAAAAATAATGTTTTTAGGGAAACGAGATATGTTTTTCTATTCATTTGGGAATATTTTTCTCCTATTTCCATATTTTCTTTAATATGTTTTAATAAATTTCTATAATATTATTTGTTGATTTATTATATAAAATTTTCCCTTATTTGACACTATAATTTATTTAAAAGGAATCTTCATCATTTTAAAAAAATCTAATTTTTACCAAATGTGTGAGGATAATATTTATTTTAACATACACAACATGAAACACCATTAAAACAATCATGAATTTTCTTTACCATGAAAATTTCATTACATTTTCCAAGGTTATTCTAAATAAAAATGTTTTTTAAAATATTCTGAAAAAATTTAGTTATTAAATAAGTGATTTAAAGATAAAAAGGGAATTTTCATCAAGAAATGTTCTAGGGATATTTTAATATAATTTTTATATCTAATAAAATAATTGAGGGAATATTTTTCTTTAATGGGGAAATAATCTTATGATACCATTGGCCATATTACTCTATATGGTGTATGATAATGTTCCTCCAGTGATTCTATTAGGAAAATATTAACATTTCAAATGATTGTTTTTCAATACGAATGTTTATATTTAATTTATATTGAATTTTTATTCATTTCATTAATATGATGAAAGAATTAGACTCTTTAAGTTATGGGAATGGTCTAATATCACCCATGAATGGATAAAAAGGCTTAATGATACAAAAAAAGTTTGGGTATTTAGCAAACACATTACATATTCATGTATGATATCTTGGGTGAGGGCCTTGATGGTGAGATTATTATGTTAGAAATTATGCATTCAATCATTATAAAACTTGTTAATTCTATTGATGTGATTCTTTTTATTGTTATTTCATCCACAAATTTAGGTCTATTTCTTGTATTATTTGTATGGTATATTTTTTCCCTATTTATCCCTATAATTTCATTTATGATTTATTTATCCTATGATTTCCTTTATTAATTGATTTCATTTTTTGAGTGTTTGATCTCAACTGTTATTTTTTACTTTCCCTTGGGTTATTAGAAGGGATATATAAATGAAATCAGGGATATAATATAAGAAATAATAAATTTATCATAATAAAGATGTATTTCATGTTTTCACGTATAATTTGACAAAATTTTAGTATCTATTTTCCTAAGACCACTAAAATATTGAATCATTTCGGACTTGATCCCATGTATCTTGTGGAAAATTTTCAAAATAACCTCTATATCAAGTTTATTGTTATTAGGGTGTTACATATAAGACATGTATAATTTCATTAAACTAATATTAACTCATGAATGAAATGGGATTCATGATTATTTACAAAAATCAAGAACATAAACCTTTTAGAGAAATAAGGTTTATGGTTTAAAAAAACATATCCCTAGTTAAAAAATGAAACATAGAAGCATGATGTAATTTATGTGAAAACACCCTTGAAATAACAATTCTTCAAACAATACCACGTAAGAGATCTAGAATTGGGGTTTTTGGATACCATGAGACCAATTCATCAAAATAATAAAATAATATCAGATTAATCAGAGGGAAAATTATGAATAAAAAATCCCTTTAGGGTAATTCATTTTGAAAATTATAATTTTAATTGATTGTAAAAATTTTAAATATTTTTTTATAAAATATTTGTAACATTTTCTCAGAATATGATGTTATGAGTTATTTTAAAAAGTAATTTTCAAAAAGTTAAAGTAGAATCTGCTATAAAAATTGATTTTAAAAAAATATCAATAATAGAGACATTAATGTGAAATAAATCTTTATATTTACGAATTTTAAAGCTTAATACTTTTCTATTATTACAGATCAAAAGAAAACCCATTTTCAATATCATTATTATAAACCCCCATGTTAAAAACAATATAAAAAGTCTTTTGGAAATTTTGAAAGGAAAATTATTAATGGAATATGAAATGAAACATGATTAGTATTCAAAATGATAGAGTACGTTTTTTTTTCAGGAAGATTAATTTCAAAATATAGCAATGGTAAATTCCATATAAAATGAAATATTGATCTCAATCTGAAACATTATAACTCAAGAAAGATGGTTGAGTTCTAAAATACCACACATATTTTAGGTATGATATCTCTAAAGACCTAAAGTTTAATCAATAGAAATTCCGTTATTATAATTATGTCATATTTTATAATCACATTGAATCGCAATACAATGAATTACTAAGTACCATGTGACATTAAAACATAATATTTTCACTTCTGTGATTTGAATTTCTAAAATCTGGTATACACGGTTGCGATCAGTAAGATATTTGGAGTCTGATAAGGAAAAAATAATTTTTGGTGAAGAGTAACAGACCCTTATGAATTTTAATGTAACCTTTATTAATATTAATATGAGCCTTATGAATACAAAATATTTCAAGTGAATAAGTAACCTTACTAATGAAAGTATAAATAAAATCTATCCATCTTATAATTGACAATATGATATAATTATATCATATTGTTGGTATTTTTCGTAATTCTTAAAAATTTAATTATAATTTTATTATTAATTTAATAATTTAAATTTATTATTACAAAATTTACTAAAAAATAATTATTTTTATGACTTATAATTATATTATAACTTTTAGAGACCTTAATTAATTTTTCAATGTGTTGGAAAAGCATTTTTAATTTTAAAATTTGTATTTTTTTTCAAGTAAATTATAATTCTAATTAAAATTAAAATTTCACATATTTAGAAAATTATTTTCATAAAATGGAGTTCATTTTTTAATTCGAAATGTCGAAAAATGGTTGGGGTGAATTTTTTGTATTTTTCTGAAATACTTGAATTTTTAGTGAATAGTAAAATACGGTAAATTGCTGTATATATGCATTTTATGTTAAACACATTATTTATTGTGTCATGTATGATGTAAGAATATTGGAATCTAACTCATATGAATATATTAATATTTTTTCACAAGATTCAATACTATTTCTTGTCTTGAGAAAAAAATAAAAAAGGAACAAAATATTTAGAAAACCCTCCTCTCCTCCACTATGAAAACGACCCTCCCCACCCTCTTCTCTTCACTCCTCTCAAGCCTTTTTCGTAGCCCAAATTCTGCTAAAATCTATCCCAAATCCCCTCTCTCATTTCTAGAAATTGTTTTTCTCACAAAAAGACTAAAACCTTTTCCCTAAAGAGGCACTCAAAGAAGATATATTCAAGAGGTTATTTCCTCTTTTAATTTCTTTTATTTGCTTTCAAGTTTCTTTCTTTCTTTTTCTTTACTCACCAACTTTAATCTAAATGTTATGACAACAATATTACCTCAAATGTACTGATATTTTGTTATTATAATGGAATAATTCACCATCATCTCTCATTTCCCCTCCTTTTATACTAGAAATGAAAACACTGTCTGGAATGTGTTAATTTATCTCATTCGAGGATGGCGGGTTTTTAATTTATTTTACCATCTTTAATTCTGGAAATGAAACCATTTTTATGGTTAAACGAAACTATAATATTTTTATTATGTTTTATTTAAGTTTATGGAATCTTTTGTTCACATGATATTAATTTAGAGATAAAAATGAGTTTGTTGTGATAAAAAAACTACCAATTAACCCAAACAGTTATCATTAAAGTTTTATGTATTGAATCATCTTCACTCAAAATAACTGAATGAATTTTATAACCAAGTAATATAATTCATGTTAACTAATAACATAAAACTTCAATTATGGGCATCCATCCTCATATTACATGATTATCTGTACATATATATAAGAAAACCAATCCTAAAAACCAAGGAAACAAACGCTCCCAAACGATGAAATTGAACCTCACAACCCATAAAAAAGGTAATTAATGACCATAAAATGGTTATAATGAATCAATTAGAAGTATAATAGGTTCCATAAATATTAACTAATTAATTTAATTTGGTTATCCGGGGCATTAAGATCAATTTAAGGACACCTTCAGAATTAAGGTCAGGGATTCTACCCGAACCTCCATTATTTCTTCAGGTTTCTCTATCTTTATTTTATCCAAATGAAGTTATCTATTAATTTATTAACATATTATAAATTATTTTTACATGATAAAAAATCAAGTATCAATATCCATTCATCATTATTTTTTAGTGATATATATGTTTTTAAATGATTCCCTCCTCAATTATTCCAGATAAGTAAGTCCGTTTTATGGGAACTTTTCAAATTCATTCCAAATTTCATGTGAACTATATATTCTATTTTTTAAGCCACCATTATTTATATAAAACCACTATTTTTATTATGATAACCTTCTTGGTTCACTTATGGTTTTATATGAAATATTATTCCCTTTTATGTTTTAAATGACCTTTGATATTTTCCTTTAACTGAACTAAAATGTTTTAATTATAAAGTTTCTTAAGTAATATTTTTTACATGATATTACTTAAAAGTGAAATAAATTTTCATGATATATTCCTATTATACCCTATTATTTTCTATGTATTATCAATTAATTTCCTTCATGGATATTTTTATGATACTCCCATTTATTATGATTTATGACATGATTATGATACCCAATTATTACAATGGGTAACACTTATGTATATACATGATTGATTATGTATGATTATATATGTGGGAAAAATATTCATGAACATTTTATTATGGGTGATCATATATAGAGATCCATTTCATTGGGTAATGTTGTGTCTCATGATATGTTAGGTGCAACGATCTTGGAGGTTATCATTGACTCTTGCTACCATGTTTAATGGTCTTGGTGGTTTACCTTGACTTGTGATCCTATATGAGAAATGTGACTTAAATCATGATAAATTAATGTTTTATATTTATTCCACATTACTATGAATCCATGTTTATGTGACCCAATGTTTATATGTTATGATTCTATATGTTCCATGCCTTTTTATATCACTATGTCCCCCCCTCTAACCCATGTGCTAAAGCTTTATTCTTATGTTTATTACCTTATTAGGATTTTTAGTTCATCCATTTTTTCATGTTATCCCCAAGTTATCCAATGAATATGTATGATCAAAATTTAAGTTATGAGATCTTTATTAAAAGAAAATAAATAAATTTTATATTTGGTTCCATGTTTTATGTTTTATGTTTTATGTTCCTAGTTTTCCAAGACACTATACTTTACGATCCTTGGCTTGTAATATTATGATAAAATATACTTAAAATCATGTAATGATATGTGTGAAAGGATAGGGTCTCTATTGTTGTTATTTGAGGATGACCTAGTTATTTTTTAAGATTTGGAATATATCACTTTAGTGATAACATTAGGTTTGAGACTAAGTATAACAAAACATCCCTAAATTTTGTAAGTATAGGGTAAGTAGTTTATCAAGAAAATATATCCCTATCTAGATATGAACAAGTAGATGTGTCTTTAGAATAGATGTATCTAGGGTTAAATCATAAAAAAACCACTTTGAGCTAGACTCGAACAAGAAACGGTGCACGACAATGGGCCATGCTACCCTCCTGATTCGACACTCCCGGGGGATATGATTTAGAAAAATTAATAATATTACTACTGACAATTATTAAGGGAACAAACAAATATCCCATAGGAATATATGTTAAGTAAAAGATCAAGGATAACCTACCTTGAAACTTATGGAATCCCAAGTTAGGATATAATTTTCCATTAAGAGTTTATCCATTTATGTTGGAAGTTTCCTTTTTATGCTTAATAGCTAAGTATTCAAGCCCCCTAATTATACTTCCTTTTTGTTAGTTTATGGCAGGAAATAGAATAACATGTTCCTACAATCAATGTGATATGTAATGTGAAGATTACCCTAAGGAATTTCCAAATATGATGGGAACATGTGCTCCTAAAATCCTGAAAATACTTGCTTAGCTAGATCAAGTTATTAATAATATCTTAAATCAAGTGGAATTCCCAACTCCTCTATGGAAAGAGAAATCTGTTTTCAAATCCTTTATGTGGAAAAAGGACTCCCATATTTAGTAGATCGTCCGATAACTTTCTCACAAAAGTGTGGACTAAATCCATTGAAAAGATATTATCTGTCCTCTGGTGCTCAGAAGAAGACAAAGTCATGCTGGAAGTTTATCATTTTGATAGAGAAGCAGATAAGTGATGAAAACTGATCAAGAATAAAAAGTATCATGAGGAAATTAATTCCATGGATTGGGTTGAATTCATGAAAAAGGTTTTTCAATAAATATATTCCTTGAACCATCCATATCAATATGGAAAGATATTTCCTCAGACTTAAGCACAAGGAAGATTAATCCATCGAGGCGTATGAAGCAAACCTCAAAAGGCGTGCAAGATATGCCTCTGGGTTTTTCATGAACACTGAAATCAAGGTGGATCACTTCTTTAGTGGACTAAATCCAAGTCTATGAAATGTGTTATCTATTCATCAATTTTATTGTTATGAGAGATTGTTTATTGTTCCATCAAGGTTGAAATACAGATCTAAGACTCTCAATGTTCTCATGGGATTGGTCAAAAAAAATGAAAAATAAATTCTAAAATGGGTGGTTTGGAAAATGAATCCCATGATGGAAAGAATATATAACATCCCACATGTCAAATTTATGGGAATAAGAATCCTTTATAATGACTAAAGGGAACCAGGAATTGCTTAAAAAGTGGAAGAATGAGACATATTACTATGAACTGGTGGCTGGAAATGAAGAATCCCACTAATGTGGAAGAAAAAAAAGGTTTAGATCAATGCTTAGCCTATAGTGAAGTGTTACAACTATAAGGGGGATGGGAATTATGCGGATAATTTCCCTAATCCAAGGGTTGTTGGAGGAAATTAACAATGATCTGTGAGGAAACAAGGAAGGTCTTATGTTATCACTACTGCGGAGGTGAATCCGGACAATGATGTGGTAACAAGTCTGCTAGTTATTAATTAAATAATATGGAGCATACTATTTGATTCTGGTTCAATTAATTCTTTCACATCTTGTAATTTTAGAAGAAATATTCAAAAACCACCTAAAAATTTGGAGGTTGGGTTATCTATGAGAAGAAAAAATGGGGAAATTACTACATCCAAAGTATGTAACTCCTCCCCGATTATTGTTTCTAGAATGAACCTACCATCAAATATTTTTATACTTTCTTTAGTGGAGTTCAATGTTATCTTGTGCATGGATTTACTATCTCTATACAAAGCTAACATCAACTGTTGGGAAAGGGAGATCTATCTTCACACCCCAAAGCATCCTTTATTTATTTACAATTGTAAGGATAAATATGAATCTATTTTAGAATCATTGTCTCAAATGTGGATATTACTATCTTATGAGAAAGCATGTCTAGATCAAATGATTGAGATAAAGGAGATGATACTTCTTGAATATATTCTCATAGTGAGGGATACCATTGATGTATTACTTAGAGAATTTCCTTGTCTTCATCCTAATTGAGAGGTTGAGTTATGGATTTTTGTTTTTCATAGATCTCTACCTATATCAAATAAACCTTATGGAATATACACTATAGAGATGAAAGATCTGAAGAAGAAGTTATTGGAGAATCTAGAGAAAGGTTTTATATGCCTGTGTGCTTCACCATAGGGTGTGGATGTCCTCTTCATACAGAAGAAGAATGGATCAATGCACCTCTGCATTGATCATTTCAAGCTCAATAAAATCACGATAAAGAACAATTATCCCCATACACAAATAGATTACTTGTTCGATCAACTTAGTTGGGACAATTATTTCTCTAAGGTGGACATTCGGTTTGGATATCACCAATGAAAGGTGAGGAGGTAAGATATTTCCAAGATTTAATTTCGAATGAGGTATGGTCATTATGAGTTCATAGTGATCCCCTTCTAACTCACTAATGACTTATAAATATTCATGGATTTGATGAATAAAGTCTTTAGAGATTACCTTGAAAAATTGTGGTAGTCTTTATCGATGATAATCTGATATACTCCAAGAGAAAGGAGGAATATGAAGGGAATTTGAATATCGTGCTGATGAATTTGAGAAGGGAGAAACTTTATGAAACATATAGTAAATATGAGTTCAAGATGGAGGAAGTATCATTCTTAGTGAATGTTATCACCAACAAAGGTATATATGTGGACCCTTCTAAGACAAAGGAAATTGAAGAGTTGCCTAGGGAGACATATTTAATGAATATCTAAAGATTTTTGGGTCTAGTTTATTATTATAGAAAATTTGTGAAAAAATTATCATGATTTTAAAACCAAATGAAAAATTTGACATAAAATGTGGTGAAGTTTTTGTAGACCCAAGAACATGAGGGAATATTTAAGGAGCTCAAAATGAGGCTTATCACTGTGCGAGTTCTCATAATCCCAAGAAGCGGATAACTCTTCATGGGGTATAGTGACTCTACAAATAAAGAATTTTGCTATTTTCTGGAGAAAAATTATAAATTCATATCCTATGACTCATGACAGTTGAAAATCCATGAGCAGATCTATCCCACACATGATATAGAGTTGGCAGTTGTGATATTTTCTTTGAAAATCAGGCAGAATTATCTCTATGTGGAGAAGAGAAAGATATATACTGATCAAAAGAGTATGAAATATATATTCACATATAATGAGCTTAATATTCACCAGAAAATATGGTATATCTCATTAAGGATTATGAATGCTCAATCTACTACAATCCTTGGTAGGAAAATAAGGTAGCATATGCTCTAAGTATAAAGGATCCTTCATCTTTATCAATGATGCGAGTTGAGAAGGATACACTCATATTATATTTTTAAATGATTGATATGGGAATAATTAAGGTAGGAACATCATCAATCATTTCTCAAATGGTTTCTTGACCATACCTTATGGAGAAAATAATGGTTTCTCAGAAAAAAGACAGAGAAATTCTAAAAAGGGGTGAAGATATTAGAAATGGGAAATCCTCTGAGTTCAATATTGATGAGTAAGGAGTTGTAAGATTTGGTTCATGATTATTTCCACCATTTTATCCATAGATAAAGGAGGATATTTTTAATTAAGCACATATCTAAACCTTCTCTATTCACCCAGGAAGCACAAAGATGTATCAAGATCTTCGAGAGAACGTTTTGTGGGACAATATGAAGAAGGAGATTAATGAATATACATCAAAGTGCCTTGTATGTCAATAAGTGGAAGTTGAAAGATAGAATTATAAGGGGTTGATATAAACACTACACATACCAACATGTATGTGTGAGAACATTATCATAGACTTTGTCACTAGACTTCCAAGGACATCTAGAGGAAACAATGAAATATGGGTTATTGTGGGTCATCTTACAAAGATAACTCACTTTATCAAAATTAGATAGGAATTATAATTATATCAAATTTCATGTATATATATCAAAGAGGTGGTAAGGATTCATGGTGTACCACTATATATCGTATCCGATAGAGATCCAAAATTCACCTCGATGATTTGGAAAAGTCTCTAATATTCTCTAAGAACTGAACTAAACTTCCGTATGGAATATCATCCTGTAACTGAAGGAGAGTATGAGAAAACTATTCAAAAAATGGAAGAAATGTTGACAGAATGTTATGTGGAGAAGGTGAAAACCTTTCAGTAGTACATCAAGGTATCCCAAAATTGAAAAAAGAGTTATGCATACAATTACCAACCCGACCTTGAGTTAAATATTAGAGGCACGGTATTCCTTCACATATCTCTATGGAAGAAGGTTACAAGGTTTGGGAAGAAATAAAAGCTAAGCCCCAGGTAGATCGGTCCCTTCAATATTCTTGATCTTGTTGGAGGTCTGGCCTATCAACTAGAAATTCCAACTGCCATGTCTAAAGTACACGATGTCTTCTACATATCTCTCTTAAGGTAGTACATACCAGATCCTTCACATATACTCTTTTCAGAGGTGGTATAGATGGATAATGATCTTTCTTATGATGAGTATCCAGTGAAGATCTTGGATCATAGAGATAATGTTCTATACAACAAGACTACTCACATGAAAAAAGTACTATGGCAGAACCATAAGTAAGAAGAGTAAACATGGGAACTAGTGGAAGTAATGGATGAAAAGTAACCGAACCTGTCTCTGAATTAGATTGTAAAACAAAATTTTGGGGGAAAATTATCATAATGGTGAATTAATGTAATGACCCAAAGTTTAATCAATGGAAATTCCATTCTTATAATTTTGGAATATAGTATAATCACATGAAATGGCAACATAATGAACTCATTTGTACTATGCGACCTTTAAACTTGATATTGTCACTTCTTTGATTTGAATTTTGAAAATATTACATACACAGTTGTGATTGGTAAGATGTCTGGAGTCCAATAGGACAAAATTAATTTTTGGTGAATAGTAACCGACCCTTAGGAATAGTTATGTTACCCTTTTGAATAGTAATATGAACCTTATGAATATTAAATTTTCAATTTTAATAATTAACCTTACAAATGAAATTATAAATAAAATTTATCTATCTTATAGGTGATAATATAAAATAATTATATCATAGTGTTGGTATTTTTGTAATTCATGTATATTTAATTAAAATTTTATGATTAATCTAATAATTTAAATTTATTTCCATAAGATGGTTTTATAGATAATTATTTTGAGGACTTATTATTATACGATAATTCTAATAGACCTTAATTAATTATTCAAACTGTTAGAAAATCAGTTTTTAATTTAAAAATTAATTTTTTTCATGTAAATTATGATTCTAATTAAAAATTAAAATTTACATATTCAGAAAATTATTTTCGTAAAATGGAGTTCATTTTTGAATTCTACATGTTAAAAAATGGTTGGGGTGAATTTTTGGTATTTTTCTAAAATACTTGAATTTTTATGGAACAATAAAATAGAAATATTTACTCTATATATACAATATATGTTAAGGACACAATTTCTTGAGTCATGGATAAGGTAATATCCTTGGGAGAGAACTCACTTAAACATTTTACATTTTTTCACAAGAATCAATACTATTTCTTATCTTGAGAAAAATAATAAAATAATGTATAAAATATTGAGAAAACCCTCCTCTCCTCCACTGTAAAAACCTCCCTCACCCCCTCTTCTATTCACTCATCTCAAGCCTTTTTCCTTCTCCAAATTCTACTCAAATCTCTCCCACATACCCTATCTCTCTTTGAAAATATCTTGGTCTCATAAAAAGGCCAAAACCACTACCCTAAAGAGGCTCTCAGGGAAGATATATTCAAGAGGTAAATTCATCTTTTCCTTTCTTTTATTTTCTGTCAAGTTCCTTTCTTTCTTTTTCTTTCTTTACCTCCATTCATCCAAATGTTATGATAACTAAAATAACTTAAATATACTGAAATTTTCTTATTATAATTTCATAATTCTTCATTATATCTTTTTTCTACTCCTTTTATACTAAAAATGAAAGCACCGCCCGAGATGTGTTAATTTATCACATTCGAGGATGACATGTTTTCAATTTATATTACTGTCTTCAATTCTTGTCATGAAAGATTTTTTATGGTTTCAATAGGCTATAGTATATGTATTATATATTATGTAAGGTTATGGAATCTTTTTCCACATCTTATTAATTTATAAAAAAAATGAGTTCGTTGTGATTAAAAAATGCCAAATAACCCAAATGGTTATCATTAGATTTTTATATGATGATTCTTCTTTACTCTAAATAACCAAATGAATTTTATAACCATAAAAACTGATTTATGTTCACTAATAATATTAAACTTCAATTTTGGACAACCATTCTCTTCTTACATGATTATCTGTACATATATATAAGTAAACCAATCATGAAAAGAAAGGAAACAAACGCTCTCAAACGATGAAATTAAACCTATTAAGCCAGTAAAAACGTTATGAATGAACATAAAAAGGTTATAATGAATCAATTAAATGTATAAGAGGTTATGGAAATGTTAATTAATGAATTTAATTTGGTTATTTATGAAATTAAGATGAAGTGAAGGACACATTTAGACTTAAGGTAAGATTCTACTTGAACCTCAATAATTCCTTCAGGTTGCTCTATCTTTCTATTTAAACCAAGGAAGTAATCTATTATTTTATCTACATATTATAAATTCTATTTAAATTATCTAGAATCTTTTATAAATATCCATTCATCATTCTATTTTGATGATATACATATTTTTAAATGATTCCATCCCCAATTATTCCTGATAATCATGTCCGTTTTAGGTGAACTTTCTGAATACATACCCAATTTCAAGTGCACTATATATTCTTTTTTTAATCCACCATTATTTTTTTAAAAAAAACTTATTATTATGAAAACCTTATTGGTTCACTTCTGATTTTATATGGAAGATTATTCCCTTTTATGTTTTAAATGACCTTTGATATTTTCCTTTAACCACACTACAATGTTTTAATTAAAATGTTTCTTATGTACTATTTTTATAGGTTATTACTTCAAGTGACATCACTTTTCATGATATATGCCTATTATAACCTATTATTTTCCATGCATTATCAATTCCTACCCTTCATGGACATATTTTCGAAACATCAATTTGTTATGCTTTATGACTAGATTATAATACGCAATTATTACAATGGGTAACCATTATGATTATATATGCTTGATTATGTATGATTCTATATGTGAAAAGAATTTTCATGAACATGTTATGAAGTCTATGCCCAAATTGATATTTAATGTATTGGGTAATTTGGAGTCACATGAGATGTTATGTGCAATGGTCTTGGCGGTTGGCCTTGACTCATGCTAACATGGGCAATGATCTTGGTGGTTAACCTTAAATTGTGCCCCTCTATTTGTAACAAGCCTTGAATCATGATAAAGTCTTGTTTTATGTTGTTAAAACATTATTATTAATCCATTTATATATGATTTAATGTGTATATGTTATGATTCCATATGTGTCGTGCCTTTTTATATCACTATTCCATGCCTTCTAACCAATCTGCTAATATTTTATTCATTTATTTATTCCCTTACAGGTATTTTTAGCTCTCCCTTTGTTCATGATATCCCAAGGTTATAATATGAATATGTATGAGCACAATAGAAGTTATGATCTCTTTATGATGACTAAATAAAATAATGTTATTTTTAGTTCCATTTTTTAAGTTTTATGTACCTTTTATTCCAATAAACAAGACATTACGATCCTTATATTGTAATATGATGATTTTATTTGCTTAAAATCATGTAATGTTACGTGTATAAGGCTAGGGACTTAATAATATTGGTCATTTTTTGAAGGAAGGAAGAACATGAATGGAAGTTAATTTTCTATTATCAATAGTAATTTATGATAATATAATTCAATGGGTAGTATTTATATCAAAATAATAATGGTGTATAATATCAAAACATGCCTCAACAAAGGGTGATAGAAATGGAAATTTTATGGCATTTGAATTTTTTGAGTAAAAATCCAAAGAAATAAATAACATTGAATAGAAAATTCAGGATCATTAAATATAAGATAATCATGACTCAAAAATATTATAGGGTAGTATAAACAACATTAAAAACGAAACATGGGGTATAATAAGAAATATGTCTTATGGGGGTGAAAAGGGAGACAAGAAACCCTTACAGGTAACATAATATTTTAGGTAAGAATCATTTCATAATTAGGTTATAAGGAATAATTTTAAAATGATATAATATAATGGTTAAATAAAATATATGGTATTAATTACATAGAATAAATCAAACATGGAATTATTTTGACTTTATGGTTGTAGGAATAGATAAAGGGAAGCGACCAGATTCTGATGTTCGATCCTGATTCCTAGGTTGAAGTTCGAGGGTGGAGGACTGAGCCTATGCTCGAGATGCTTGTAGTAGATGTTTTTGGCCTTTTGGTATATTTTATTCTCATGTGGCATATTCTTGTATCCCCTCACTCCTATACATACTTTTTCATTTATTCTTACATATTTTTTTCTTTTGACTTGTGTATACTGAGGTAACTAGTTTTTATCAAAGTAACCTATTTTTTAATAACCATATAAAATAAATAAATTTAAAAAATTAAAGTGTTATGAAACTAAATTTAATCACAATTTAATCTAATTAAATTTTAAATTATGATTTTTTTTAAATTAAATCAATTTATATATTAAATACTATTTCATAGAAAAGCATTGTTTTCCCTATTAAGTGTTCCCAATTTTTTTATAATTGATTACCAATTAAATTAGTGATAATTTATTTAAATAAATCATTAAAACATATTTTAAGTATTCTTTATATAATATATTTATTTATTTTTATAAATAATAATTATAAGAAATTAATAAAATAATACATTGAAAATAAATGTTTTACCATTATCAATGTCTTTAACTTTAATCTCTATAATTATAATTTTATGCCCAAAAATGTAACTAAACTTGTTATATAATTTTATAATTGAACTAAAATATAAAATCCATTTTGATAGATTTAATTTATACCAGTGAACAAAGCTAATTGTTTTAATATAAGCGAATAAACCATTTTTAGATTAAAATATTACTTATGTTTGAAAATCAATGTACATGGATTTTATAAATGAAAAATACTAATTTTGAAATATTTATTTTTCATATAGATACATATAATATATAAAAAATTTAAAAATCATTTATCTCATTCTTTTATTAGGAATATGGTTTATTTTTAACTAAAATTGATTTCCAAATACAAAAATAGATAATACCATATAAAATGAAAGATAAATTCATGGATAAATATTATAACACAAGAAAGAAGGTTGAGTTATGAAAATCCAATTATATTCTTGGGAAGATATCAATCATACTATGAAGAAAGGAAGTGATTGAATGGAATTAAAGATTCCATGATAAAACATAATATATTATATAAGAATTCATGTGTAAGTAAATACACTGTACAAAATAATGTTTGTGCATAATATCAAAAAATGACTCAATGAAGAGTGATAGATATTGAAACTATTATGAATCTTTAATTTTTTTATCAATACCACTAGAGAGAAGGAACATTGAAAAAAATTGTATTAGATTAATTTTAATAGAAACATGATTTAAAAAATTTATAGTTCAATATATACACCATTCTAAATAAAACATCACGTACAATAATAAATATAACTCAAGGGGTGAAAATTGAGACAAGAAAAACATAAGAGTAACCTAATATCTTAAAAAATAATCATTTGATGATTAGAATATAAGAAATAATTATAAAACCCCATAAAATAATTAGAAAATAAAATAAATGTATTCCTTAGGTATAAGGAATGAAACATGAAAAAATATAGTTTAATAAGAATGTTTGTAACTCAATGGTGGAAAATAGAGTAAGAAAAAACCCTTACCGTGTTCCTGATTTATTTAGCCCATGTGCGTAACTCCTTGAATAATAAAATTTTACTTATTAGATACCTTCTTGTGTAACTTATTTTTCTATTTTTATTTTTATATGAAGCTTTTATTATCAATATTTATTTATTTATTATATCATTTTTTCTTACGTTATCTTGAATATTGAATTAGTGTCGACATACATTGGTAATTTTAGTGATCTAATATTCATTTTTATTAATAAGACAAATAATTAATATAACAATTAAATAATAAAAAACAATCCCTTAATTTTCAATTCATATATAATAATATTACTATTCATGTTTTCATGTTCATCCATAATACAATTTTATATAATTATTCAATTAGGTGGTTAAACCAACCCGAACATGAACATGATGTATCTTGATGGGTGGGTATGGTTATGGAAGTGAATAATATCCTAATAACCAAATATTAATGATATTATTTTTTTTATTTTAAGTTGGGTAATCATATTTTTAGTTTTCTAGATAATGAATGAAAATCCATAATAAAAATGGACGACTATACTTCATGGAGGAAGTAGTCTACAATTCATAAGGTTAATGTTATTTTGTTTTTCTAACTGGATAGAAATGAGTAAAAAATGGTTTTCCATAATTATATTAAAAATTCAGTATACTAATGATACTAATATAATTATACAACTATTTCAATGTATATTTCTAAGATAAATATTAAGAAAAAAATTTAAGAATTAATACCCACCTCAGTACCCTTAAATTTCTCTTGAAAGTATCCTTATAAATTAAGGGATTATACTAAATGATCAAGACTATAGGTTTTTGAACATAAAATATTTTACTTGGTTTAGAAAAAATGTTGAGTTTTCGAAATTAAATCTAAAGAATGGTTCTGTGATGAAGGGGTGTTTGTGTCCCCATTTATATGTGAATAAAAGGGAACTTTTGTGAATAACCATTAACTTTTCTTTGATATCCTTACAATATTCAAGGGTTAAAGACTCTAAAAGTTAGATATAATGGATTTTGGGTGTCCTTGAGTCAATAAAGTATCAACCAATGAATCCTTCACATGTCTTAAACAAGATGGAATTTACACCCCAATACTTGGTTATATATTTATCGTTAAATAAACTTAATTCCTTTCATAGATTTCTTAACTTCCAACAGTGTGCTTTAATTGAATTTAGATATTTTATAAAAATATTATTATTTAGGTAGAACATTATAACCTATATATGAATTGTAATGTACCCATATTTATAACCATATTATGAGATATATGTATTGTGTTTCTACTCAATACAAATGTATTAATTAATTCCTGGGAAATAGACACTCAATATTTTTAAGGAAATTCTATGATTCAATAATTGTTTTATTAAAAAAAATTATTTATATTTGTGATAAAATATGGTAATTAATTTCTCACTCTTATAGAAATTTAATTTGGTTAAAATTGTATCATTTTGAAAAATTAACATACTAAAATTACCTTAGAATAGACTCTTGGGATTTTTTTGAAGAAGTTGGTATTTTTGATGAACAGTAAAAATAATAATTTTCATTAAAAAAAGTATTTATTTTGTATAATTTTCAAAGTTATAGTTGTCTAAAAATATATTTAGAGCAACATTAGTTAATTTTTATTATGAATAATCCTATTAATTTTATTGTAATCAGTATTTTTAATTTTTTTAGTATAAATGAATTTTATACATAAGAACTCATTTTATATAGAAAAACACATTTCAACACATTTTATTGGTTTATTTTAAATTAAAATTTTCTACTTATGTAAATTAAATTTGATAAAATTTATTCTGTATTTGGAATGAGGTGGATCAAATTTGGTAAATTTATCCATTTTTTGTGATTATTAATATTAAATTTGGTAAATATTTGTCACTTATTTCAGGGTAAATTGGGTAAAATAGGGATAAATCTTTTGGGATATGTATTTAAAATTTCTATAAATCTTGGATTTATCCTATTGGAGGAATGTAGTTTGAAAATTATCTTCTATGTCTTGAAAAGGACTACTTGGGTCCATTTTTCTTTAATATAAACTGTTTTATTATTTTATGAAAATAATAAATACAAAATGACACTCTCTTTGGAAAAGGGTGAGATATTTCCTAGGTGAAAATGTGTCTATTATTAAGAAAAATGTAATAAAACTCTTATGTATGGATTTTTACAAAGATCAATTTGAAAAAGGGGAATACGACAATTAGTTAAGTAATGTAAAAGGATGATATCATCACCATTTATCAATTTTTTTCATGTCTATAAGCAATGAAATTGTCTTATTGGTATGCATGAGTGTAAAGCATCTCCTCAATAAGAACAAATCCAATCATATAATACCCTGAGTAGTGAGTTTCCATGAGAGATAAAATTGGCCAGTTTTCAAAACTTTCAAAATGATGGAATAATCCCACTAAATCCAATTTATATTATTTCCCCTGTGTCCTTCTATATCCAAAATGTTAATAATAAAAATAATTTCATCCACCAAAGATAATGAAATTCCACAACATATATAAATACCTCACATGATATCACAATTGTTATATCTGAAAGTTGATCCAAAGCCTGATGCTCTTGGGTTTCCTCAATATATCCCATATTAATTTCATTTTATCCAGATAATTAAAGCAGAGTTCAATTTTATTGAAAGAGTTTTATAATTTAGAGAAAAATATCCAAAAATTCATATAATTCTAATAGAAGTTAAGTTTTTTATAGAATTATTGCATCAACCATGCTGTAGATGGTTAAAATTCATAATTTCAACCACGATTTTCACCAGATAAGTTTGATGATTAAAATTATCCTTCTCATGAATCCATTTATTTTAATTACTGTAGAATACATGAATTTGTTCAACACATGCCATAAGAAATAATTTGAGGAGTAATGGTGTAATATTAATTTGACAATCATCTCTAAGGAACACCTATACAGAGTTAGTTCGAGGAATCCATACTTTAAAAATTACAAATATGACTTTATATAGTGTCTAGGTAGTTTCACATATCAAGAATAAGTTATTAATATTCTCCCCATTATGGTGAAATACATTTTTTTGGAATAGTGCATGATACCAATATTAGGAACATAGAAGTCGACAACAATCTTGGAGTTGGCGATTCTCTATATCAACGTAAATATAGATGGATTAATACAAATTTTATTAATCTTCACAATCATTCAATGAGTACTCAAATCAATTAAATGAAAATAAAAATTCATATAGGTGATCATCCCATTGAATCTTGGTTCTTAAATATGGAAATAAACCTAATCAAATAAGATATATATATTGATCGACTCTTTAATTACTACTAGATGTTCCATAGAGGAAGAATCGAATTTCTCTTTTATTGTGGAATTTATTTCCATCAACTGATTAATAATGTAAACGAGATCTAGAAAATTTGTGGATATCCAATCATATATCCAACATTTAAGAGAGAAGTTTCTAATAACTAGTGGTCTTGATAGGTATGGGACTATATCCTTGAGTGATAGATATATAGAAGAGTCTGTTTATTTAATATTTCAAGACTTTGACTTATTTAAAAAAATAAATGTGAAAAATCCAAGAGTCCATTCTTTTTCATTGATCTACCTCTTCCTAAAGTGTGATAGAAAATCTTGGTTAAAATTGATAAGATTTTTTTTCAAAGGCCTCTAAGAAAATAGGTCTTCAGCATTTCTTCTAAGGCTTAGTAATAATTCTTATCTTAATAATTCTACTACTCAAGACACATATTTTTATATAGGGTTTAATTCTCTTTAGCGATATATTGGGACATTTTTGGACCATCAAAAGAGTACAAAAATTTATAGATAGTAATTTGTCTTACAAGATAGACCTTAGAGTACCTTAAAATGGATTTTCCCTTCCAAGAATCCAATTTTATTCTAATATGATCCATAATATGATTGAAGTGTGAGACCCAAGTCCCATACCAAAACATGGTAACTCCAATGTATGTTAAAGGATAAACTCCTTGTGTAATTTTCAACTTTTTGATAATGTCAATCTTCTGAGTATTTGATATATTCTTACCAAAATAATCAATTGATTTTCCCCAGCAAATTTACTGACCTGAAACCCTTTCATAACATTTAAAGGCATCTTTGATATTCCAAAAATTTTACTTATCCCCCAATGTGAAAAGAGTGATACCATCTACATACAATAAATTTAATGGACTAAGAATACCTTCATAAGATGTAGTGGGATTTATTTTTACTCTTTCGATCATATTGTGAAGAATCCTAATTTATTCTCCCTTTGAAATTGCAATGACAATGGATGATATGGGGTAACCCTATCTCAAAACTCTTATAACAAGCTAGCTCAGGTTGACCTAACATGACACCCATTCTAGATCACCACAAGGCATTAAGAATACCTCCCCAAATGACAGAGGATGCAGACTTGGGGGGAGGGTATAAATAATGTAGTGAAGAGACTGTTCAATTTTTTAGAGTGCAATAATAGAGGAAAATAACTAAACTCAAACACAAGGATATATAGAAGAGTGTTTATAATAAATATACTAAAATATAATATTTTTATTATAAATGAAATGTAATAGATAGTCGTACAGACTCAAAACATACAAAACAAACACTGAACAATTTCCCACTTGGATGACCACATATAAAAATAATCAAAATGAAAATAAAATATGTTAGGTTTTACAACCAAAACTTAGCTAAAGAAAATTAACAGTGTCCACAATACTCAATCAAGTCTAGCCTAATCCATTGACTCTATATGATGGATTTTACTATTTAAGAATCACTATTCCACATACCCATCCACCATGAAACATGTTCTCCAACATGAAAGAAGAATTCAAGTCTACACGCACACTGAGGTGAGCATATAGAGGGTGATAAATAAATATTAGTTATCCAGAAACAATGGTTAAACAATAATCAGCTATCAGAACAAGTACTTTTACACATGATATACTCATCCTCCTCAAAAAATAAAATAGTTGGAATAAAATGAAATACTATAAAAAAGGGGCACAAAAAATAAAGAAAATAGCCAACTACAGTTTCTATCCTGACACCTATGGTAAATATATGTCCACTCTATCCCATTCTAGAATATTTAAATCTTGTGGATTACCAAACCACAAGGAACTAGGTTCATTTTCTAGATCACTATAGGATCTCCAAGGATTTTAAATAGTAACATGTGAATGTATGACCCTATTTTGTAACCCAAGGAATCGACACAAAAAGTAAATCTACCAGGATTTACGACTCTACTGTCATGATGCTAAATGGTGATAAATTTACACTACCCATGTATAAGAAATTTCTATACTCTAATAGTCATACATAATAAATCAATCTCTAACATTGACATAACATTTTCACCATAATATGGGATCCATCCACATGGACCTGGTGAATATAAATCCCTTTAGGGATATATATATATATATATAACATGGGGTTTAGAGAATCCCTAGTACTGGGAGGGTTTCAACATCCATGGAATATAACCTCTAGTTGGGTTATTATACTCAATTAGAGGGGTGAAATCATCCAGATCTCCCATTTTCTCCCTAAACCCATATAACTGTCAGGTTTCGGGGACTGCAGTGGAAGCCGGTGGGCAGGGGATTTTAAATATTTCATCGAAGGGATGACGGAACTTGTCATTGCTGACAATCCGAGCCCCAAAAAGTTTCGAGGATCCTGTATAAATCACAAGGAGCACAAAACTAAAATGAAAAGATACCCTTTTTAAATCCGAAGCTACGGTCAACTGCAACTAGTCGATGACGATTGACGTTTGAAGGATCCAAAGAAGGATCCCTCTAGATCATCCAAACATGCTCCAAAAATCCACTGGAATGTTGATCGTCAAACTCTGGATGCTAGCGCGACGATCCGAGGATGCTTTCAACGTCCCAACGATCACCGCATTGAGAAGCCTTCGATGCATGAGAGATCTTGATCTGAGCTTCTTGGATTGAGTGATTCTCTCTCTAGAGAGAAGGAGAAGAGAGAGGCTCTCAAATTTCATTCCATGAATGAATAAATAATGATTATCACACCAAGGGAGAGAGCCTGCTCCCTTATTTATAGTGGAATTAAAAAAATACCTGGTTGGGTTCCCTGGCCCCCGTTTATTTCAATGTGTACTAAATAAATAATTTTGACGAACTAAAATGTGCCAATATTATTTATTATTTTATCACATAATTTTAATATATTTAAAATATATTACGTGATAAAATTTGATCCATTGAACTCGAATCGCTGCCCCGTTTAATATTAAACGAACCTTTAACAGTAAAATAATATTTGTTCGATTAATATTTTTCTTGTATTTACTAAACTTGTAAATACATTAAATAAATTAAATCCCAATTATTAATAACTTGAATAATAATAAATTTATTTAATTCATCGCTGATCTATAACTTGTACAACGCTTGGACCCCGTGGCGGGGCCCACTATGTCCATATACCTTTTCAACTGAATAGGGAAGATTCTTGAAGACGCTATTGTGTGTGACCCTTTAGGCCCTTACCTAGATAATAGTGAATAAAATCCACAGACCAAGAGTAGAGTCTAGAAACCATCATGGCCCCTAAAAAAATAAGGATAGTCATAGTAGCGACTACCATCATACGAACATTGACTGTGTATTATAATCTATTTGTCATTATATATCTTATAAAGCAAGGCACACTGTTGTGTCATTGTCCTTATCTTGATTTATTATTTGTTGATCTATCTGAATAGATTTTCCTTTCTACTGCTTTGGCCAAAGACTTATGAAGGCAGCACCATCCTAAAAAACCTGGCCTGAGATATAAAACTTTCTATACATGGAAGTGACATATCCTTTCTTAACCATTCATCCATTGTCACACCACCAACGACTCACCCGACACAAACTACCTCACCATGACTTCATTTCCATGGTTTTCATCTTGAATCAAATTAAATAATGAAATTGTATTCATTGGTATTGGTCTAAAGTCAGGAGATCAATACACATGTCTGTAGATAAAAACAACCAATGACACCCAAAAACATGTGGTGTTCTTATTGGAGAGTCTATCCTCATGATCTCACTACTAGAGATCACCAAGTGAGAACTTAAAGAGAAGAAGTATCAAACCTTATGTGCCCCAGCACCTAATAGTCAGACATTTATTGTGTCTAGTCAGTAAGATGTATGTATACCATAGAAAATTTATTTGAGATTAATATCATAGTGTCTTGAGGTTCTCATTAGATCCTGGGATCTGCGATAACCTCTCGAAACGACAATTAACCTTTGGAAATAACCATTATAATAGTGGACGAAGAAAATTCTACACTATAATGGTAAGATAACATCATGAATATCTAACTGTACACATGATATGGTAATCAAAAGTACTTCATAGTTGGGTCTAGGGAACCTACTATTTCAACACTAACATCAACTGGCCATCATATGGGAGAACACGATCAAACTTAGGGACTAAACTCGATCCAAGATATCCCAAAATTTTCCTCTTCAAACAAAATTCTTGAGAAGAAACTACGAAAATCATCATGTCCAAAGATCAAGTTAACATTGGATTATCCAACCTCACAACCACCAAAAAGAAGAGGATCTTGAAATTTTTGTCCACCCTTGAAAAACTAATAAAAAATCTTTTGTTGGTCCCCTCTGTCTCTTCATGAATAAAGAATCTACCACAAGATCTCTATGAACCTCCTTAGGGCAAACCAAAACTTCACCCACGACAAAAAAATCCATAATGGGCCCAGAGGCCATAGAAAGAGAAAGACACCTTATGAGGGGTTCCTCTACCTCATCTAAACTAGAGTACATTACGAGTGTGAAAACACCCAAACAACCCTCGGTGAACCGCAACTCATCCTTGAAAAAAATTTCACCCAGAGGGGAATCCAAATATAGTGCATTACAACCATGGTATTAAAAATGGTCTACACGAACACATCACATGAAGGACCCTATAAGGGATCAAAAAAAAGAGAAACATTAGGGAAATTACCATTCATTAAGACCTCATATTTCCTTCTCAAAAAAGAAACCATCTACAAGTAAAAACTTTCCCATAAAGGTATCCCCTATATTCCCTGTGACTCACACTACTTTAAAATCGACCTATCCCCATGGTTTTCCCCAAAACCGTGGGGATAGACCCCCGCCCCCCTATACCCACAGTTTTGGAAAACCGTGGGCATAGGTCCTGAAAATTCACCTATCCCCACGGTTCCCCAAAACCATGGGTATAGAGGTCCCTATCCCCACGGTTTTGGGGAAAACTGTGGGGATAGGTCTAGGATAAAATACCTATACCCACGGTTATGAAAAACTGTGGGTATAGGTCCCTTTTGTGTGCGTGTGAATTTTTTTTTCTGCGGGAAGGAAATTTTTTTGGCGGGAACCCTATACCCACGGTTCTTCCCTCTATACCCACGGTTTTTATAACTATATTTAACTAAATATATATATATATACATATAGGTGAAGTTAGGGTAGTGGTTAGATGCAGTGTTTGCAGCGAAGAGGTTGCAGGATTAAAACTCGGTGCCTGCATTATTTTAGGACCTATACCCACGGTTTTGAAACTGTGGGTAAAAGCCATTGACACCGTGGAAATTGGCTATGTTTCAGTGACACGGTGGCAGGAAACCTATACCCACGGTTTTCCAAAATTGTGGGTATAGGCTGGGGACCTATACCGACGCTGTTCCAGCCCACGGTTCCCAAAACCATGGGTATAGGCTATACCCACAGTTTTGGGGGCTATACCCACAGTTTTGAAACGTGGGTATAAGCTGTTTTTCCAGTAGTGTCATCTCAATAGCATAAAGGAATCTGATTGTAATCGCTATCCCACGATATCAAACCATACCTAAGGAGGAAAAAAATATAATCCCTAAGAATAGGATCCAAACCTCAACTGATCTTAGCTCAAGCACCTAGTCTGGGTAGTCAAACCTAGATAAACAAATATCTCCTTAGAGATATTACTCAATCCTAACATCTGGGATCGATTTAAAAGAACCTGGAACAATGTTGTCCCAAATTACTTTATTAAAGTCCACTAACAAGCTCACAACCATCCCTCAGGCCCTACTTCTCACAACCCAACTAGTGAAATAATTCTAAAACATACCCTTAATGAAAACTCTATTAGAAAAAAAACATCCATATAGACTCTTAATGCTAAAAAGATTCCTCCATAAATATCTAAGTAGAAAAACATATATAATGGACTCATTTTATATTCTATTCTAACTCCTAGTTAAAAATAATAAATCCAACCAGGGGGGACATAGATGATGTATACTTAGAATACATGTAATATGCCCCAAAATTTTCTCCCTATAAATTTTCCCCAGGCCACTCGACATGTACTTATCAAAAGTATACATCGTGTACATTCTAGTACCTATGTTGTAGCCTAAAAAATGTACTTTCCCTTGTACATCTATCTAATTGGAAAGTACAACACCTAAATATATGGTGTGTAACACCTAAGTGCATGGAGTGTTCCCTATAAGGGGTTCCATTCCATGTACCAAGCTAGTACCCCCAAATAGGGCATGTCCATGCGTAATACATGGATATTGGATATGTACCTCATTTAGATCATGGCTGTGTACCCTACATACCCATGGGACCTTGTCACACTATGAGTCACTACTACATGGCATGTACCCTTGGTACATGGCATGTATTCATAGAAAACTGATCTTACCTAAATAGGAAGAACACAATGTCTATATATTCTAAACTATATGTCATTTACCAAGGATATACAAAACAAAAATTCCCCAATTAAGATCAAAACCCACTATTCTCTTTGATTAATCCTTGATCTACACTTAGGGGGAACCCAATAACCCAAAAAAGGCTTAAAAAATAAAAAAAATAATCTATTACGATTTATGAAAAAACATAAAACCTATAATACCTTAGGGTGGAGACTACCGAAGTTTCATTCCAAATCTTCCACCAAGAGCTATAAAACTCTGATCTAGGCCTTAGGAGAACTCCCAATGATGCCTCTTCCCACTCCCTCTACCTCTTCTCTCCATCTCCCTCTCTAAATAATGTTCACCCAAAATACCAAGGGGTGTTCATAGAAATACAAATGGGATAAAGGAGAAAACAAATGGAATAAAATTAGGGAATAAAAATAAAAAAAAGAAAAAGAAACGAAAAATAGCCTACTATGGCCATGACACATGAGAATAGTTTTTACATGCCTAGAACCCCCCCCCCCACCCACATTTTGAACTCAACCCATGTGGTTGAATATCAATATGATTATCTATATAAATGATATCACCAAACTAACATGTCATAATGAATTAATATTTCATTTAATTTAATCATAAATATTTTGTGAAAATTCAGACCACTTAGATTTACACAAAACTAATTTCCTAAGCAAAGACCCCATTCCAGGACAAATAAAGTGGTAAAGAAAAATTATATGAGATCATATTATAGGATAGTTGAACATTTTTTCTTGAACACTTTTGGGAAAAAAGATTCAAATTTCCTTTGATTTTCACAAACTGTGATGATGAGGATCATGAAAAACTCCCAAAAAAATGATTCTCACCCCTAAGAAGGTTTATGGTTAATTTGAACCCATTATCTTCCCAATAAACTTACATATCTGACACATTCTCAAATATCCAATAGTTGGTTTGATATAATCCACACTTTATACTAACCTGAGAGAAATTACTCCATGACCGATGTGATTCTACCCACTAGATGAATATACTTATCGTCACCTGACTTAACAAATAGAAAACCACATAGATCAGCCCATAAACATTACCAAATAAAATGAATATACATAGCCTGATCTACTCACACATGATTACTAAAAAGAAAATTACAACTACCCATCCACACTCTTAACTCACCTAGAATAACAACCTCTATACTCAAAAAACACTTAGAGAAAGAGGTTCATGATCTACAACAGCCTATGGGGAACTCTCCAACAAAAGGATTTCCTTAACCATATATCAAATAGGTTATATGAATCACAATCACATGGGATATGTCATAATTAAACTGGGATAACAAGCCTAAAACCACTAATTATTCACCTAAAGTAGACCAGTTCCAAAAAATGGATCACCCTCAACACTCCTCTTCAAAATCAATTCATTTCAATCATACTAAGATCCATCACATTACCACCATGTACTCATGAATTGATCCAAATCTACAGCATCAAACCATGATTTCACTATGCTACCTAATGTGTATTAAAAAAACAAGACTAATGGTTTAACCAAACCTCCCTTCTCATTCCATCCATGTGACTGTGAGCCCTCTCAGTTCTCCACTTCCCAAAAATCAGGCATCCCCATACTTATCCGCATCATAGTGAAAGAATACCTCAATATCCTTTGTAAGGAAAAAAATTCACACCCACCAAAGCAATTGATGATATTAGGAATAGGGTCCCTACTGAAAGACCCAATAAACAACATATAGAAAGAGTAGCTCCCTACAATTGAAATCAAACTATGGACATTAGAGGAACCACCACCTCATGTTAACTAAATAAAAACCGAAGGAATACTATGAAAATTTATCCTTCATCAAGCCAATAACATGGAAATAAGATCCCATCATCATCCCAAAACAGGCTCCATGAATCCCGTAATGAAGGGAATGATCACACCATAAGATTTACATGACCTGTCGATAGAAGAAAAATATATACACGTGGTTAAGTTGAGTATAATTCCACCAAGGTTCTGAATGTGAAAATATGTATAGGTTTTTGGGGAAATTTTAATCAACAGAACCACCATTTCCATCAAAACCCCACATATAGGCATATACCATGTGAATCATACAGTCCTAGAATAATGCATGAAGACTGGCCTCTTTCCCATGGTCCAAGATCTAAAAAAGAATAAACCATAAATCCAAATACTCAAATTCATCACAGTTGGTGAAATCACACAACCCAAAAAAAAATCAATCACATTCCCTGGGAAAAAAATTCTTATAAAAAATGGTGTATGTGACACAGTACTCTGATATCTATAACATGTTATGACAAATTCCTTGAACACCTTTCTAACGATTCCCCCAAATCAGAAAACTAAATAGCCCTGTTACCATTAAAAAACAATTATTTTTGTCAACCAAACACATCCCTCGATCTGGCTTATCACAAGTACTCTAGTGTTCCTCCACATATGCCAGAGGCTACCTACTACTTGTGAGGGTATAGAAGATATAGTTGGGAGACTATTGCCTCTAGTCAGTGTGTAATGAATATGAAAAATAACCAAACATAAATACAACAATAACCATTATAATATTAATAATAAGTAAAAAAATAGAAGAAATATATAATAAATAAAAATTTTCAGGGAACCATAAAATATTGAAGCATAAAAAACATACAACAAAAACTCACCCATTGGGCCAACCTCATTTAAAATATAAAAGACTGAAAACAAAATACATCAGGATCTACCACCAACATTGACCCAATATGCATACCTGGTATTGACAAAACTCCAACCACAAGAGCCCAATCTTGAGACACCTAATGAGAAGTTCTACTATATCATGTAACATATGGCCTTGGAACCATCTAATAAGTAGTATATGCTCCAACATGGAAGTAGATATCATGTTTTTAGGAACACCAAGTTTCTTATTTAGGGGGTGAGATATAAATCTCAATAGGATACCCCTACATTGGACCTATAATATTATTTAATGACATGTTATTTCATATGTGATATACCCATCCTTGTCGAATACATAAATATTTGGAATAAAAATAACAATCGCATAAATGAAAAAAAAAAACAAATAAAACAACCAAATCTATTTTCTATCCTAACAATTGAGTTAAATAAACCCCTTTTTGAGCCCATACAAGATGATTTAGAACATTTAGATCATCTATCTTCATGACCCAAGGTTTATATTCCATAGCTATATAGGATCCCAAATATGTCTAAATTGAAAGGAATAAATATCATGTCATAGGGCATAACCATAGGTTTCCACACAATAGAGAAAATCTACTGAGATGTTGAACTCTAATGTAATGACCCAAACTAAAAATAGATATCAAATACATATAGATAAAAATAATAATTACTCTATAAAGTTCAGTAAAAGAAACTGGGCCCCAGAATTGACCTAATATCTGCACCGACATTTAGGCTCCATCCACAAGGACCTCAAAAATGAAATTCCTTATAAGGATCTATCAATATTATTGGGATAAAAATTCCTCAAAAATAATAATATAGAATTACCATCCATGGTAGCTAGGCTCTATCTAGTATTTAACATTAAAATACATTGATGTCCTTATTTAGACCACCCATTAGCTCCTTATGCCAATTTAACCATAGCCAGCTAATGAAGGAGGGAACCTGAATAAACTCATAGCTAATGTAAGATCAATGATATCCAATGGTTCTCATACAAAAGAAAAATTATTTAGTATAAACTATGTAAAAAATCAATGAATATAGAAAACTAATCATATGATTATCCATCCTTGAACCCACCATCCAGACAGATAAACTAGAAGTGTTGATCAACTCTCATCCAATGAATAACATGACCTCTACCTATCCTCTAAATATCCTAATCTTGTAAATAGTTATAATTAGCACCCAATGATCCTCCTAAGGTACAAACCAAAACTCATTCCACACTTGAAAAAAGATCCAAAAAACCCCAAAGGCCATAACAAGAGGAAGACACCCTACGAGGGGTTCCTCTAGCTCTTTCAATGAATAAGACATGCATAGTGTAGAAACATCCCAAATGGTCCTCAATGGCCTATAACTGATCCTTTAATAATAATTATCTCAAAGTGGAATACATAATAAATTCACACTAACCATAGTGCTCAGAATGGTTCTTTAAAAAACCTCAAAATAAATACAGTACAAGGTATCCTATATAAAAGAGAAACCTCAAGGAAATTCCTAGGACCTAAAATATCATCCAACCTTCCTATAAAATATCCCATCCATTGGTACAAACTCACCCATAAGGAAATCCTTAAGATTACCTCAGAAACATCCCATAAATATAATAGAATTTGAAAAAAACCTCCATCCCATGACGTACACCCAATCCAAAGGATCCTATAGCTCTGATAATCAAGAACAAGATCCAAACATCAACTGGTAAAACCTTAATAAATTAGTACCTTCACAAAATTAAAAATGTATATCTCCTCAAATATAGTACTCAATCTTGAATTTTGGTATATATCTGAAAGTACCTTAAACAATGATATCCTAACATCCGTCATCTAAACCCATTAACGAGCACACAACCCTCACTCGGGCCTCGCAAACCCCAACCCAACCCACAAGATGATTCTAATACCATACTTTAATGAAATCCTCCTAATGAACTCTCATAGTCTAGAAACCATCTAGATGGACTCTAAGCACTAAAATGATTCCACCATCTTGAACAATTTGGAAAAAATGTTAGAATGGACTCCACTTATGTCCAATTCTAACTAAAAAAGGAAAACATGCCACTATAAGATGAAGTACATAGTGTGTACAATGAGTACATGACATATAACAAAAATGATCCTCCCTAGTCCAATTCCCCATGATAATCAGCGTGTAATTTTCTATAGTATAAGGCACATACCTCCCAGTGCACATTGTATACCCAAAATGGGGTACCTTCCCATATACCTCATCCCACTTAGTGTGTATGTATCCTGACTACACAATGTGTATTTTACACATACAGGGAGTGTACAGCACAATGGGTGCCTATACATGTGGCTATTCATGTAACAATACAAGATCTATCCCAATAGAGTACACGACCACTGGTTGTTTTCCTCTCATCGGTCCTGACCATGTACCCTACACAGCTATGTGCCTCAGTCACACCTCAAGTCACATGTATAGGTTGTGAACCACTTAAAAATGGAATATAGTCCAAAAAACCCCCTCTTACATTAATAAGAAGAACACATGACATGTGATCTCTGAACTGTAAATCATTTACATTGGTTCTTCTAAACGAGAAACACCCCAAACTACTTGAAACCATTTCTTTTCTCCGGTTAATCCTAGATCGACCCTCAAGGGTTTTCCAAAAACCCACACAAGTGATTAAAAACTTAAAACAACAAGTTTATTGGTATTTATGGAAAATGTATAAATGGACTAACTTCCGCTAGAAATAGCCAATGAATCATGTTAAATATTGAACACGCAGCCACCAAACTGTAATCTAGGACTCAGATGAAACGCCAGGGAACCTCATCCCTCTACCTCTACCTTTTCCCTCCCTTTACCTATCTCAATTTAAAGATTCCGATGCCCCAAAGACCATGCATGGTAAGAATAAATAAATAAAGGTATAAAGGAAACGTAAAAAAGTGGGGAAAAAATAGAAAGAAAACAAAGAAGAAAGGAAATGGGCCCCGACCTCAACCGCAGTTCCCAAGAAGGGTTTTTAAAACTCCTATGAAAATACCTAACTCTATAATCAACCACATATATGGAATCTCAATCCAAAAATATGTTTAAAACATTTCCCCAAATGAACATACACAAATAAATAAATATTTATTTAATTAAATATTTCATCAAAATTTGAAGGGTACTTATTTCCACAAAAATACTTTACATGGGTAAAAACCATATTCTAGTAATAATAGAGTGGTTGAAAAAACTATCAATAATCGTCTTACTAGATAATTTTTCATTTTCCCCAGAACACTCTTGGGGAAAAAGGATCAAATTTTCAATAATTTTTACAACTCGTACTATAAAATATCATCATATATTTTAATAAAGTGACATATTCATGTAGCGAACCATTAACTAGGTAATAAATATGAGCTAAAGAATAAATAATTTTATCTCAATTAATAATAGTTTTATAAAATCCAATATTTTCATAAACCTTGTAAAAAAATCCACCATCAATGGTTTTAAAGGACTTTTTATGTAACACATCAAAGAAGTGCTACCATATCTAGTGGACCATATAAAAAATTAACACATTTAGAAGAAATAATTATAAAGTCTTAGATGGTACTCCCTTTTATGAAACCAAACATATTCTAAGAGAGAATATTAGTTGAGATTCTATTAATCCTGGTAGCAATATTTTGAAGAATAATTTTGTAGACTATGTTAATAGAGAAATATACAAGAAGAGGTGAATTTAATGCTAATTTTCAAAATTTGAAATAATATAAATTAATTGAACATTACTACCCTTAGAGAGAGGAAATACTATAAATATTTTGATGACCAACCTGTAGACATCATGCGAAATAGTTTCCTAGAAGACCTAAAAAAACAATTGGTGAAGCCACTCAGACCAAGGGAACTACTGGAATTAAGATCAAGGATTACTTAATTTATCTCAAACACTAGAAAATATAGGAAAAAATATAATTATCACCATGATTGAAAAGAATGGGGATAATACTATCCATCAAATCCGAATCATTGTTGGGTCCATTTAGAAAATTCATATAGTAGGATAGAACATGATCAATAAGGGATTACCTGTCAGAAAAAAATGATCATCATCTTTAAGTATGGATATCGGTTTTTTAATATTTATAGTCTTTTTTATAGAATTGAAAATCTTCTAATTTCTATCACCATTATTGAGACATTTTCCTTTAGGGGGTTCTTTTTGGATATTGAATTTAAGAGATAATTAGTTGAAAATTTCAAGAGAGACCTTGGATTCAAGCTTGACATCACCCAATAAGTGATGATGGGTGTTTAGTTCATGGATAATTCCAAGGGACGAATTAATAGAGGAAATATTTTTATTAATATAGTTAAATCATACCTTTCCCCAAACATTTATCTTCTTTATAAGAAACTAAAGCATCATAACACAAGCTAAAGAATCATACTTAAAATCCATTGGATACCATGTGTCATTTAAAATATTTCAACAATATGGGAGTTTAGACCATGAATTTTTAAATATGAATGGTAAATATGGATTAGTTTCTCAATAAATCAAGATCATGAAGATTAGATGTAAGTTGGATTTGATTCCATCTATAGTAGAGGAAGAAACTAAAGCTGAAACATCCTGAGATACTTCACTAAAAAGGGATCAATCAAGAATACTATAAAAATGTTTATTAATGTACCTATTGCACCAAGTATATTAGGATTAAAAATATTAACATTAAATTGATTTATCTCCTCAAAATAATTTCTAAATTCCCTAGATGATATGTAACAACTAACAACACCCAAAATTTCATCGAAACAAAGAATTGTGTTGAAATATCAAGAAGAGTCTATAGGACACTAAGTGTGCATGAAAAAAGATATATCCATTCAAAAATCTCTATGATCAGTATATATATTATTAAAAAATATTATCAAATATTAATATTTATTTCCTACACTATTTCATTTGAAACTAACAAGATGTTCATTATAGTGGATAATTGAAGTCCCCACTAGATTCATATGTAGTAAAACTAAATGTCTTTTGACTTCTATAGATGACTGATTTGAGCCAATAAGTTGATATCGAAATAATTAAATAGATTAATTATTTGAAAAGAAAATAGTCTTAGGTTTAGAAAAACCATATATATCTAACTTGTGATTTTTGAATAAAGATCATAATGGTACAAACCTTTCTAGGTCGGTATGACCCATACAATTACAAAACATAATCTACATTGTCATTAAAAATTGGGATTATAGCCCCCTTTTAAATTTTCCTAATTTTCTTATTTTAATAATATTTCATAGGTCATTTATCCTTTTTCAAAATAGTGTTTGGAATGTCACGAACATTCCCATATTTATTTTTTATATGGTACTTACCGCAGTTCCCAGACTCTCTCAATGGGGGAGAAGACCCAATAACATTACTTTCAATGGTAGAGGAATTGACACCAGTCACTAGTGATTCCTTATTTTTAGGCCCTAAGTGAGTCTGATCTAGTTTATCATGTGCATCAGACTTCTTTGAAATATAAAAAGAAACCTCTCTCACAATCCTCTTTGAATTATGGATGCAGTTTGTATTGTCCAAACACGAATCTTGAGAACTAATGTACTGTCTAAAAGTATATATTTTCATTCCTTCAACTCAATACATCCATAAGATTCAATAGTTAGGTGGGTAGACACATTTAGATTAACATTTTCCACTTTGTCTTCAATAATGGATGATTTGACCAAAACTGAATTCTATGATCTATGAGGATCTTAAAAAGGTGTCTGGGTGAATTTATACATGATATCATTTTAAGGTGAGTCACCACTTGACTAAAATTTCTTACATGGATTCCCAATATCAATTTTTATTTCAATACCTATATGAGACTAAAAAATATTATGTGATTCATTTTTTAATTATATAATAAGTTGTTTTTATTTGTTGTTAACTATAATTATTTATCATAATATCATCGATAGGATACACCACCTTTGTATCCATGTTAGGATTCATGAGATGTTTTTTTTCATTATCCTATCCTTATGTAATCTCAAAAAAATATTCCTTTTTTATTAGACATCAAGGTGACCATTTCCTAGTAGTTTTCATGGTGCTCCACCAGCCTCTTAGAGGATTACCCCTTCCTTGAAACTGATTCCTTTGTTTTGTGAGTTATGCTCAGCTCCCTCTGAGACTTTCCACCAGTGGAATAATTATCTACTTTTTTTATTATTAAAAAATTTTAAATTGAGTGTCTCACTATTTTATAGGAAATATACAAGGGAATTATATTCTCATACTCCTCATTGATCTCAGTCTTATGGTCATTTTATGTTAGGTAGAGGATTCTAGTATCATGGAATCCAATTAGAATCCACCAGGATTTGAGTAAAACCATAAAGTTACACATAAAGCGTAAAATGGTCTAATATAATAGGTATTACAATACATGAATCGTAGTCATTGATAATTATTTGATTTAAAGAAACCCAGTTCAACCAATGAAGCTTAACCCAAGTCTAAGTAGTGTATTACTTTTGTGTTAATGGACTGAAGTTATAACCCCAATCATACATCCTGAAGACACAAATATTAAATGAATATTCTCAATTTTCTTAGACACACTGATTCCATCCTTGTGTTTAATGTTTAATGGAAAATACACATTTGTAATTGGAATAAATATTCATCTTCTGATCTTCCAATAGGGCATGATCAAAGATTTAAAATTATAAAAATACCACTTTCTATATCCAGTTGTGTTAGTGATTACAAAAAGGATGGATAACATGTTAACATTGAAATTTTTTAATGGGAATCCACATACACCACTACTAAAAACCACCATTATCAAGATTGGTGATTTTCGATTCTTTTGGAGTATTATCTTTATACTAATTTGAGCACCAAGCATATGATTACCCAAAGGGAAATCATTTTCCTTATAGCCAATGTTGATCTGTTACTCCTTCTAATTTCCATAATCAATTTCATTTCATGTTCCTATAATGAAATCAAGCTCCTAGGATGGATAAAAAAGCCTTGAAATGAGAAAAATCTATATCACACAATCTATTGACTTTAATATCTCTAATATTGTTTCAATGAATAAAAATAGGCTATGTTTAGTTTTAAATGTTAATTTGAAATATTAATTATTATTTTTAAACATGGTTATTTATTTTTAACTTTTAGTTATTGAATAATTAGTAAAAAATTCTTACAGAACTCCGACATGGTATATATTCTATTAATATAAAAATTAAATAAATTATCTTTAAAATACTAAGTGTAAACAAATGTGGATGATTTTTTTGATCCATGAATTTAATATATTAACAAAAAATATAATTTATACATGAAATTTTTATATTAAAATTCAATATCTACATTGATTACTTTAAATTCAAAGTAAATGAATAGTTCAAAAAATTACATTAAAGATATTTTTATAATGAAAAATATTTTATTAAATTATTTAAAATTTAAAAAACATATCATCAACCAAGTGATTTGAATATGGTTGAAAATTTCAACTGTGATCCATTTAGGGGTCACATTTCTATTTAGGGTGACATTCATGACCATTAAATAATATAAAACATAGATAATGTGTTAATTTTAGAAAGGGTTAATAGGGTTTAAAAAAATTTATAATGGTCCCAAAATCACCTAAATTTTTATAAATATTAATATATGAGGGATTTTCTATTTAAAATCAATAAATATTTTAAATATAAAACTTTGGATACATATTATTATGAAAATTAATTTATATTAATTCAATAATTTTTGTGATACTCAAAGTTCCCTTCCTCCCACCTATAAAAGGACACATATTCTCTTCTATTTGCCACAAATTTTTAACCTTTATGATTGGAAATACTATAAAATAATATATTCCCTGATTCCTTTATCTTTTCCTAGAGCTTATGGTCATTGCAAAATTCCATACTTTCAGAGCTTAATGCGTAATCTAAAAGTGGGTTATCGATGAAGAGGTTTAACTTTTAACCGAGTACATTCAAATTTATTTTTTCTTATACCTACTCTAAATATATAGTATCTATTATAAAGTAATTACTCCAACATAATCAATATACTTATATTTTATTATGATTATGGTAAAATAATTTTCCACCTATATTCCATTCTATGGCTTGTTTAAATCAGTTATGCACACGTATGGCTTACCATCTTCCCATAGGATTTTAATTCAAATTTTTCACCATTATACATGGATGATTATAAATATGAAACTAATGAATATACATGGAATTTATGAAATTATTATTATTTTATAATTATAATAACATATCTAGCTTAAAGCGACCCCGATTCCAGTAATATAGAGCTGGTGGTAGCTTTATTATATTTGCATAAGATATAAGTGATCACATCCCAAAAGACTAAATATATTTTTTAGTCTTGAAGAATCAAATATATACATGATAAAAATGTTACATTGAGAATAATAATAAATAATAACAAAAAATCTCATTATCCTTGAAACACTTTCTAATGATTCTTTTATATAAAATAGGGAAGAGAAAAAAAATAATGGAAAGATCAAATGATCATTATGGGTTTTATACAATGGAATCTATCATCATTAAACAAAGAGTATTCAATATGGAAATGTAAATTGCGGAAAACACACACTATTAAATCAATAACATGATTATTAAAAAAAGAATAATAAATATGGAAATCAAAATAACTAAAAAAACATATCATGTAATCAATAATATCAATATCATAACTGGACAATGAATAATCAATATGGAATGGTAAATAACTAAAGACACAAGAAACTTAATCAATAAAATAAGAATGAAATACACTTAAAGATAATATAAATATAAAAATATATTGGATAATTAAAATAAATGAAATCTAAAAGATAGAAATTTTTAAATATTGGCAGTCATTATCTCAATCATCATGATACTTATAGTATCAAGAGATTTCTCAATAATGTTTAAAATAAGGATAAAAACCCAAAATATTTAGCCAACTGATTTGTGCCATGATACATGTCGATGCATTGAGGGCCTATATATAATAGGGAACCTAACATATCTACTTTTCCAATGCAATAATCATATAAAAAATAATCTATTTAATTAATTAATTAATAAGCCTTAATATCAAATATACCTTTTGATTAGAGGATTCATATTTATTAATATTTCCCATATTAATCAAATTACCTTATACGTGAACATTATATGTAAACATGTTATATTTTTTTGGAATTAATAATATCCATCATACAATAATAGGTATATTTAAGTGAAATTTAGTTTCTAGTGAAAAATAATCACAAGAAAGTGATTATCTCAAAAGAAAGAAAACACTCCCAAAAGAATGTGAGATTTTACAATAATTTTTTTACATCTTTGGTAACTTCTTAATTGATTTTTTTTGAATATACATGAAATAAAATATAAATCATTATAAATTAATATTTATTCATGTTAACTAATTCAATTGGGAAGTATATATATCACATAAAATTGATTAAGTGCATATTAACAAACATGTCTCAAAGAAATAGTAATTGAGATGAAATCCCTTACCTCATGCTTCCATTTGGTCTAATGTGATTAAATATTATGTATAATGGGTTTAATAAGGTAATAAATTTATAAAGGAACCATATTCATTTTTATAATATCATATATGATCCTTTTATAACATGTTACCACCCATTTGTTAATAATATTTCATTATTTTCATTGTTTTGGGGGGTTAATTACCTTCTTTTCTCATGCGTGTTTTATCATGAATGTTCCGGTTCATGTAAAATGGATATAAATACATCATATAAATAATTATAATAATGTTATAAATATAATATTTAATCACTATATATAAAATTACAACCATTATTATTATTTGTTCAATGAAAACAAATCCCATCGCTTTGTAGAGACAATTGACTTCACGTACACATGAGCGATGATATCATTCCCTTAACAGGTGGAAGGGTAAAGAAGTGTATGATATATTTATTTTGAATAATTTATATCATGTCATATATGTCCCATAATTTCTTTAATTTTATCTTTATTACCTTCCATGTAAAGTGTAAAAGAAAAATGATTCACAACGCTTCACGAGGTGGTAGTCTGCCGTACACATGATAGTCATTATAACATTTTTAGCGAAATGGAAATTAATAAGGTATGTATGATATTATAATTATTAAAGTAGAATTATATTATATATATATATATATTCAACCCATCATTATATCTAACCCTGAGATATGTTTAAGGAAAAGGAGGTACATCCGTTCGCGAGGAAGTAGTCCTCCATACACATGATTGACAATTTTGTTTCGAATTTGATGGAAGATCAGATAGATATAGACTATTATATTAACATAATAAAATATTAGTATAATTTAGATACTGTTGTTATTATATTATCATGAATGATTTAAATTTTAAGGATGTGGAAAAATAAATTTAATGAAAATGGTCTTTTAAGAACGCTGCCACTTCTTCAAACAAAATATTACATTTAGATCCAAAATCCTTCCTATGATGTATTTTTTATCAAATTAGGGGCTCTAGGATGTTCTAAGGGTACTAAAGAACTGATTTTTTAAGGTATTAGTTGAAATTAAAGGATTTTGTAGTTTTAATATGGAAGGATAGGCGGTGTCTTTTATAAAGGGTGGAGATGACACACATGGGAATTTTTAATAAAATAAATTAAAAACTCAATTTTATCATGAAAAATGACTCGAAAATCTGTTATTATGGGCCTTAATATGTGATAATGTAGAAATATGACCAAAAAATTGGTGCTGGATAAGCTGGTATGTCATTTTAATTCCTATCTTTTTAGTTTAACACATATCTAAATCAATTTATAACTTAACCATGATAATTAATTTTTACTTATTTTACTATTCATAACATTAAGAAATTAATTTTAACTGTTTATATAATATAAATTAATAACAATTGAAAAATGTAATCCAATTTTATAAATTCAATTCATAGAAGTGGCTGAATCATATTTAAAATTATACAATAGGACACAATGTAAAATCGGGTTTTCAAAGATAAAATTCTCAATAGCGTAAATAGTTTTAATGTCAAAATTCAATATAAAGTTGATTACAATGACATTAATTTTATTTATTGAAATATAATTGAACTAATTTTACATTAAAACTAATTGAAAATAAATTTAAAATTTCAATTAATTTAAACGCAAAGGTGGTTTTCAATAAAAATCACCAATTTTTACTATTCATTGAAAAATGAATCATTTCAGAAAAATCCCAAAAATTCATACTAATATAATTTTTATATGATGATTTAAATAATAAAGCTAATTTTATCAAATAAATTATCATAAAATTTTAAAAATTAATTTTATCATCAGTTCGCAAGAATTGATGAAACTGTTTTCCTTGAAAAAAATATAGTTTTTTCAGAAAAATGATATTTTAATTTATAATGATTCCAATGTTATTTCAAATCAATATATAACCGTAATTTTAATAATTTATTTAGTCTTATTCATACCTAGAAACATAATGGCTAGGTTGTAATGGTCACGCCCAAATAATATTTTATATGGTTTTGTGATTTATTTATACATGATTTTGCGTGCATCACAAGCTATCGAGTATATTGAATTTAATTAAGGTAAAATAAATGTTAATGTCTTGGTGTGTTACATTATTCCCTCCTATAAAAATTTTTTCCTAAAAATTTCATGGTTATTACCTTTTAAATAGATGAGGGTATTTCTTCTTCATAACATTTGATGGTTCCCACATTGCTTCCTCTATTTTTAGATATTGAAAAGTACCATTACCATTCATGTTGAATGATTCCTTAATACACACTCTCTATTATAATGAATTGTGATGGGTTCTTCATAGTATGATTGATCAGGTTCCAATTATAATTCATCTCATTTGAGCACATGTGTTGGGTTTGTCCCCAACTTCCTTAAAATATATTTATAGAACACATCAAGTACTTTTGATAGACTTTTGGGAATTAATTATGGATAAGAAACATCCCCAATTATTTAAATAATTTTAAGGGGTCCAATGTACATGGTAATCAGATTCCATTTCTTACCAAACCTTATAACAACCTTCCATGTAGATACTCTCATGTAACATGATCTACCACTTGGAAATCCAAATCCATCCTCCAATTGTCAAAATAAATCTTTTTCCTAATTTGAGCTACTTTAATATGAGATTGAATAGTCTTTACCTTTTTATTGTATCTTCAACCAGTTCTAGGCCTCCAAATTTTATTTCATCAACATCTTCAAATAAATTTTGAGTATTAATTCTATTTCCATATGATACTTTATACAAAACCATTTGAATATTTGAATGGAAACTATTTTTATATGAAAACACTACCGAAAGTAAATAATGATCCCAAATATATTGAATTTCATATGATAATGACCTCAAAATGTAATCAATTATTTGAATAGTCCTTTCATATTTTATAATGGGTTGAGGATGGTTGAAAGTGATCAAATAAATCTTAGTATCAAGATATTTATAAATAATCATCTAGATTTTAATGTAAAAATTAAATCACAATAAAAGCTGATCAAAATAGGTGTGCCATGAATTCATAAAAATTAATTAATGTAGATCCTTGTGAGGTTCTGAAGGGGTAAATCTTATCATATGGAGATAAAATGTGCATATTTGGTAAGTTAATAAACAATAATCCATATTACATCAATTTTTATAGTATTCATTGGTATTCTAGTGACAATGTTCATTGTAATGTCATCCTTTTTGCTCATAGGAATTGGAAGGTGTTTCATGACACCTCTAGGATGATTTTTTTCATCCTTGATCCATTGAAAATCCATGTATCTTGATATATAGTTAGAAATTTCTCACTTCATGTTATCCCAATTTTTTTCCTCAAATACCTACACATATTGGTGCTATAAGGGTGTATAGAGAAATTAGAGATATGAGTGTCACCCAACAATCCCCTTTTTAACTTTGGTTTAGATGGAACACATTATCTCTTTCAAATTTCAGAATTGTTTAAGCCCACCAATTGAGCATTGGAAATTTTAGGATATAAAAAAATACTAGATGAATATGTATTATTTTTCTACAAAAGTAAATGAGGAGAAACATGTCTATAAGAGAATCAGGCATATGGGTTATAAAAATCACATAATACCTAGATGAAAACATGATCACATGACCCTAGGTATGTCACACGTTTGAATCATGTTCTCTCTGTGATCTGATAATGATCACATGAAACCAATTTATTGAGTCCTTATGGTAATAAAAATCCCAATTAGATAACCCCCTTCATCATAAAATTCTCTTCCAATAGGCCCTTACGATCATGAGAATGATTCTATAAGAGTTACTCCAGTCATGTGACATGTCAAACAAAAAACACATGAAAATCACCCAAATACCCTTTAAAATTAAAGCCGAAAAGGGTGTAATCTTAATGTGATATAAGTTACATTGAATTTCATGTGATGGGTTTATATAGATCATGTGACCATTTCAAAGATCATACAATATCCCTAGCGGCATGTAAGCTATTCCGAGTGAGAGTCTCAAGGTATGTATCCTTCATCATGTGTAGGACCTCAGACACATCCATCTGATCATCTGATGCCCCTATAGATCCATAGACATGTTGAATGAACATCTATGGAAATGTTCATATTCTTTCTTGAGATCTATTATTGATCATGTGACACACTAACAAACATTATATAGGAAAATTCCAAAAGAATTGTAATAAATTGAAAAAATCGAAAAAATGTGGTTCCTTATAATGAGGAAAAGTTAAATTGTTTTTCATGTGAATGGGGTTATGAACCTCATGTGATCATATCCTCAATCATGTTAAGTCCATTTGATATTATAGTTTTATCTCACAAATATACTCATATATTCCAACTTTATATTATGAAGGACCTAAGAGAAGTCTCTCTTGATCATGTGAAAGACTCATCAACATGAATCTCATTCTTATGATGTCTCCCTGACATGTTATACTAATATTGTGTGGCCCTTTTACAAGTTGATTTGGTTATATTTAATCTATTTTAAATTAAATGGGTCCAATAAATATCGAGATGATATAAAGTTCTCAAGATGTCTTTTTATCATGTGACACAAAGATGATTCCCTGGATTACCCACAATAGGTTCAGTAAAAATAAGTAATGCTCCACAATCACAATCCCATATTTTCAATATATATGTTGTGTAAGGTGGAATAAATCAAGGGTAGTTAGGATTATAAATTACTCCCTATCATCACCAAAAAAGGTATGTGACACACACATGAGAGCGAAAAGGTGAGAGAAGACCCCTTAAAGTGGAAAGACATGCAATCAGAAGGGTCTTCCACCAGGTTAAACCTAAGGAACAACCTACATGATTATGTGACATGTATATATTCTTCATGTGATCACCCTGTGATCACACAAAAGTCATCATATGCACCATTCAGATCATGCAAATGAGTTTTCACATGTCAACATGGTCATGAGAGGTCTCAATAGGAAAATTCCTAACAAACATTGAGAAATTTATGCAATAAATATGAAAAGAATAGAAATCATACAATAAGGAAGATAGGGATATTTTCACATAAATTCATAATTCACTTCAAATGACCTATCCAAATAATTTGACTGTAACCAAGCGTGTCATCCAGATCATGAGATAACACTAGGGCATGTCAGATAAGTCACACAAAGTTGTCCACACATATCATCCATGTCATGTGAAGTCCACCAGACATTCTAGTTAGATCATGTGGATCCCTCCGATATTTCATCCATGATCATGTGACACCCATGGACATTTCATCATATTTTTCATGAAGGATCCCCGAAAAAATTAGGTTAATCATGAAAAATTCCCCTCATATGTCTTCTTCAACCATACACAACACCACATACATGTAATCATTGTCATGTTGTGACACCGAGATGAGTCACCTAAATCATGTGATAGACACCTCATATATATCGACTATTCATCCCTCAGACATGTTATTTTGAAAACAAGGACATGTCTAATATAAATCCCTGAATTTTCAACTATGTTAGACATAAACCCCCTAACATGTCAATAGTGTTAGTAAAACAGCTTGAGGTATGATAACCTTGTTCGACTGACACATTTGGACATACACTATATTGAAATACGAGAACTCTAATCCAAGCCCAAATTGGATATATAAGATACCTTTATAAGGCATGAACTCCAATTGGGAATCCACCTCATTGTAAGTCCCTCCAAATCTTAGACACTCGAACCCATGAAACCCACACTGTCCTATGCGGTTATCATTATTCTTCATCCACCAATAGATTGAGAAGCATATTGTACTACAAATACTCTAATTACTTCTATATATAGGATATATAGGACAAATTTCTAAGGCTTGAGATCCATATCAAACACCCCATTATGGATACCCTAGTGTATTGGTATCATATCAATATTCAGTGAGTTTGATCACTTTTTATCCTTGATTATGACACCAAGTATAACTCAAATGGGCTTAAGGATTTTCAAAGATCATATCAATAGCATCAAGAAGTTCCCCTAGCCAGGGAAACCTTAGTCTGTAAACCCTATTCACAGGCATGATAAAACTACCCCCACATAACAGAATCCACCTTAGGGTATGCCTGGAAGGAATTACCATACTAATAAACCCTGAGGAATTAACCCTCTAGATCTATAAATACCAGTCACTACTCATCAGAATATTACAGGAGGACCAAACTATGATGAATATGAGTATTTCTATAGGTAAAAAAATGTATGACACATTTTAAAGTCTTCGTCTACAAACCATGTGCCTAAGTGCCCTCATATATCCCTTTTATGCATGATGTTAAATTGTATGAATTTGACATAAATAAACAATATATTTTTTGATTACTGTTGTACATGAGATGAATATGACACATCACATTGATCCAATCCCATCCTCAAAACATTGATTACCTCCCTGGATGGTAGAAAAATCTAGAGTTCCTAATTATATGCCTTCCAAAAATAAACTTATACCCATTTATATGAAACAATAAGGAATAGATATAGATCCTTATATACATAAAGATGGTCTCATTGATAGAACCCCCTTTACACATAGAAGGAATCAATGCACAATATTTTTACTAGAGTAACCAATCCCTTATAGGTATTTGGGATTTATTTACAAAAATATCATAAATATATAATAGAGTTGTGAAATAGGAAATAATTCCTCCTAAATGGGTGTGACATTCTAGACCTCCCATCCTCTCGAAAAAAGAGAGTTTATATGTTTTGTTGGGTCTGAAACCCCAAATCGTCGCCTACCTTTAAAAAAAAGTTTTGTACCTTTTTATGGATGTGGGAGCCATTGGGAGTTTTAAAAAGAGATGAAATTGGTGAACCTAGTGTCAATTATTTAACACCCATAGGGAAACCCCCATAATGAATCATCAGTCTTAAGTACTCAAACAAGGAAAAAATGGTGAAGCCGGTTTGGAATAATGCAATGAGAGAATAATTGAATCATTATAAGATTCATGTTTATTCTCTACCAAACTTAGTATACCACATTATTTTTAGGAAGAAAAAAATGTTGAACCCGATGTGAATCTATAAAATAATAAAAATGATCGCTTGACTGTGTATCAGGACAATTGTTTTGTGCCTCTTTTAAAAATAGTATAACAAACATGAAATACTTCAAAACACAGGTTCCCATTAGATATTCCATTTTCACTGTAAATATCCCACATGAAAAAATTGGTCGAACAAAGAATAATTTTTTACTACTCATGTATAGAATATTGAGAATATTTCACACTTGAGACAACGCACTAATCAGTGAACTTGTTACTTATTGTATTTGTGACTGTAGAAACTATTCTGATAAACTTATCGAACTAAAATCATGTATTCATCATGTGAATATTTCAGAACCACCACTAGAGTAGAAATATATGAGGGAAATAAAACATCCTCACCCACTTTATTTATTTATCTATTCATTGAAAACAAGATGGTTCGAGAATACCCATGACATGGAACGATCCTATCCCTCAAGGCTACACATAGTGGTGTCCAAAAACTGATGCTAGATAGTATGTCTTGTTTAGGGAAAGAAACAATGAGGCAAGTATCATTTTTCACCCCCACCAATGACTTTGGAAGATTTTCCCTGGAGTTAGGAAATCAACATCTTCCATATCTTAGGAAGGAAGATGAAGGTGTAAACTACAAATACATCCTGAGTAGGAGTTTCCTAGGAGAGATCTTGTTAACCTCCATCACTGGTATCATACCTTCAGTGCCCCTCGATTTCCTGCTGATGGAACCACCCAACAAATTTCCACCCTGACCAATCATGAATTGGTATTAAAGAGGTCTCTATATGTGATAAAAGGTTCAGATAAATGATACTGGGCTCATATCCCCACTTCTATTAATGTATTCCGTCAGCATATTCTAGTGGTATCCAGTGAGTAGCCTCATATCCCATATTACTCAAGTCAAATTAGCACACATATTCCTAAATCAAGAAGGGGGACAGACATATCTATTCTTCCACATAATAATACCATTAGTATATTTCTATAAAACATGGGGGACATGATAGGGACTATATACATTATTCAATTGAATACATATTCTTGTATATCTTTTAGAACGAGAATGTGATAACCTAAATTCTTGCACACACATTTTAAAAGTGTCCCTACATTCTAGAAATAGTTGAAGAGCTCTATCAACATATTCATTCCCTAGTATATACATGGGGATAAGTTCATATTCCTATCCAAATATCCATAGTAGAATATCACAATGATCAATAAAAATATGTGGATATCCTGAAGAAAGGACACATTCTTTCTCTCATCCAAGAGGATTAGCATCATATTCTAGTAAAGGATAATGCATAGAAGCATGGTCATATACCCATTACAACTAGGGATAAATAATTGGTATTAGAACATGGATTGGAATAGATAGAAATTCATTCTAAAAAATACTGGCAGGATAATCTAAAGGCACATGACTAGGCTCATATCACTGCTCCGACTGGGTCTCACCAAGTCATTTTGGAACATTCCATGGAAAAAGTGCATATTCATATAAAAAATGACCCAGGACATACTCCAAAAGAATATGAGTGGTATGATATACTCACTTAAAATGAGTTTTATCTATACAATATTAATATAACCTTATATTAGGCTTATATCCCCACCATTGAAGCTAGTAAGCATATTCTAGTAGCTCATAGAAGCTAGGATCATATTAATAATTCCGTTAATGAAAAAATGCACTCACATCAAACAAAGGATATATAAGAAGAGGATCATATCACTTATACCATTAAAGAGGTCCTTCAGTATATTATGATGGAGAATATATATTTGAATTGGGCTCACACCCCTACTTCAACCAGTATTAACCGACATATTAAGGAAATAACCATCAGGTAGGCTCATATTCCTTTCGACAACCTAGAAGCTCACTGGTATAATAAAACAACATATTTTCTATGGATTCATATATCCATAGCACTAAATGTTTATCAACATGTTTTGGCATCTGATTTGGAGTAGTCTTATATACCAAATCAACCTTAAAATGATGGTTGGAATATTTTGGCCATGTTATAAAATTAGGCTCATTTACCTAATATTCTCAATGCCAGTGTCTTTAAGGTTGTTTTATGCATATCCACAACACCTTTTGGGTCCATAGAGTCTTAAACAAAAGAATAATGAAATCACTAGTTTAATAGACTTCCTTGAGGTAATGCGAAGATGGATCGTATGGACTCAACTCCTAACATCCATCATGGTTAACCACCCCCTGATGGCATCTCTCATTGATAAGGAAATCCTCCCCTTCCCTAGACACATTAATATAGATAGGTTCTCAAAACATAGACACCTTTGTAATTTGAGGTTATTTAAAAGATGGGGTTAACTATATATAATGCCCCATAAACTATCAACATCACTTCACTCTGGTCCACATGAGACCAAGAGAATCAACCTATATAGTTTAACCAGGTTAAAGAAAATGAATATGATGATGACAATGAAGAAATGGAAATGTGGATGGATTTATCCATAAAAAAATTCCTAATTTTTTTCCCATCACCACTTATAACTATGATATCCTAGATAAGATATAGAAGGAATTCATTCCTTACCTCTAACAAAACATGCAGGAAAGTCATCTGTAGATAAAGGCTAGAAGCCTCCCCTATCCATGATATAAGGGTAACCTTGAAACCATACACATACTCTTTTTTCAAAAGGACATGGATGAATATATCTATGCCCCGGGACCCAACACTGGAAAAGAACATTGAAAATATAAAATAATATTGTTTTCATTTCACCACAACTATTCAAAAACTCATCATCAAGGCATTGTTAAATATTCTCATATAAGGATGGGTGAAGTATAGAGTATTATACTTCATCCCATATAAAGAAAATTAGTACTCCTTGGACATGGCATCTTATAATGTCATAGCTGCATGAGAGATAAAGGGACTAGGTACTGTATGGGACAATTGGTCAATACAATGATATTCCCCAACATTAAAGGTGAAAAGAAATCATTAAAAGAGGGATATGGCCACAAAAAACCGTTAATATGGGCCCCTAAAAAATGGAATTGTATTTCAGACATTAAATCTGATGTTTTAGAATACCTGATTGTTTCCCATAGAAAATGAATCCCATTATAGACATCCATTTCACCAAGATAAAAAATGAGTAAAATTGAACCAAATCAAAATGATCAAAATATTTTATTCCCTAGGAGTCGTACAAGAGTGAACCAATACCACATGAATGGTGGCCTTTCTACCACTACCTCCACCTTTTGGGTCATAAATCTTGAATAGGATTCAAGAAATATTGGCAGCAATGACAAATCAACCCTAGACCATATGGGTGGGGGAAATTTTATCTCAATCACCATCACCTAATTCATGAAACCCTAAGAGTGTCCTATATAAATCACCAAAGGTTCTAGATAAACCTCAAACTATAGGTTTGGTTGAATTTATATCTCAATTTCCTTATTAGAAATGATAATATCCTTTATTGGAATCAATAAATCCATAACAACAAGACCAGAAAGTGAAAATACCGGCCTAAAATCATCCCCAAACTATAGGGGTCGGAAATTTTTTTATTATTATCATCACCGAATAAGGAATTATACTTATTTGGGTGGGATATAAATATCAACAATCATCACCCTGTCCTTTCCTCCAGCTGTGAGAGCTACCTTTTCTATTTAGATTTTGTTTGGAAAACATGTCTGGAAACTCTCTTAGAGTTACTATCCATTGACCGATACAATAGGATGACATTGTGAATTATATCAAAATCTATAAGGTTCATAATCTAAAATGGTCATTTAGGGGTTAGAGAAATGAACCTGATGAAACCCTCTAAGGAGGAGTAAGTGGTTCGTAATCACCCTAATGAATTGAGTGTAATGAGATAACTAACATTGCCTGAAAAAATTTTCTAAATTCAATCATTATCAACATAATAGATGAGGAAGACCAAGAAGAAATCATAGAGGGATTTAGTGAATAAACCACATCTATGGAAAATGTGATATGGATAAACCAACTATGGTAGCTTGTACACTGAATTAGAGAAAGTGTCAGAAGGTGAAACCTCTAAATGATGAATTTCTACCTCTATGGATAAACACTCTCAAGGATTATGAAAAAGGGGTGGGTATATCCCTCTCACCACCTAGAAGAGTTGAAATTCCCTCCATATAGGAATGACTAGCTCAATATGAGAACAAGATAAAAAATATCAGAAAAATCAATGAGGAACTACTAAGGTAAAACATTCACAATGAGTATCATATTCAAACATAGATAAATATTCCACCCCCACATAATTAGAGATATAATTGTCATGGAATAATAACATCTTAGCATCGTGCCATATTCGGATCTGGAAAACTAGTTTTCATAAATGAGAAAGTTGCAGGTGATCATCAATCGCCCCCTTCACGAACATAGCCCCCCCCATTAGGGCGATCTTTCAGTCCTATTACGAATTGAGAATTTGTGGGACATAAAAATTAGGAAAGATCATTAAGAATCACCCTAGACATATATATTGAATGTGTTACAAACATCAATAACTCTAAAAATCCTCAGTGTCTTTGAATCGTTGGCCACTTTAATGGAATCCATGAAAGGCAGCAGCAGCAAATCATTTTTTTTTATATTTTCCAAAGCCGGTTTAAGGAAAACCGGTAATCAGGCTTACAACCACAAACCACCATCCGGAAATTCAAATTTCAAATTCAAACCAGAAAACCATCATGAGTCTCGATTACCGGGCCGTCTCGAACAGGTCGCCACCTCGATCCATGCACCATCATCACATCAGACAGCATCGCCGGCGAACAAACCCGACGCGCCGCCGCAGACTTTAACACCGGAGGACAGACACTCCTCGCCGGTGAGCATCACCGGTGACAAACCACCACCGCCCATGCCACGCCATTCATCACGCCCACCAGAAAACAGCTGGGGAACCAAAATATCCAGTACGAAGATGAGCTGCACCAATGTCCGCAACCCCAAAACCCATGGTCTAGAGCAGACCACCGCGGAAGACGCCGACGCATACCAGGAAGGATCCAGAGCGCTCCGTAGAGTATGCCGTAGACGAATCGGTCTTACACCCGAAGATCCAGCCAGAAGCGTCGTCGATCTCACCGTCGCCGTAAGCCATCAACCATTAGGAAGAAAACCATCCCCGGCCAGATAATACCGGGTACAGATCCATAAAACCAAAACACACAAACAGCGAAACGAACCACAAACCAAAAAACCCTAATCACAGGGAAACAAAAAACGATTTCCCCCCACCAGCAAAACCAACACAACCTTAAAGCCGCACCCCAGCCGGCATCAAGAAACCCTAATCAGAGACTAAAGAAGAAACAATAACGGAAAAGGAACCTCATTCGCTCAAAGAAAACAGATCCCGACGCCGCCATCTGAGAACTCCAAGGAAACAACGCCCTGCCTTCAAAAACCCAGCTCTGGACTGAGGGACAGTCTCGAACCACATGCCAGGCAAGGCCGTAGCAACAGAGAACCACCCCGACCGTCCGAACCAGGAAGGAGAGGGAGCGCCGATCCGAGGAATCCCATATTTTTAAGCATTTACAGTGTGGGAGATCGATAACAACATCTCACACACTTCGTGTCATGATGAGGCTTGATGATAGACCCTTGAGACCAGTAGAAGGTGACCAAACTAAGATGTTTTTTTAGATTCTCTGATTGGTCCTACCTTTGTTTGGTAATTACTCCTTACAGTATTATCCATTATAATATGGGAAGATCTTCATCATCAATTCCATTATCATTTCAACTCCATTCAAAATAAAATTAAAAAATTTTGAACTCAGAAACTAAAAAAAATGTGAAAATTATAGGTTTTATTATTTTATAACCATATGGAATATTTTAAGCTATTTACATAGTATCTATCTCTTGAGCGAGGAATATATAGAGCTATGTGCTGAAATAGTTGGGATGATCTACAAACACCTTTGATCTTGATGAAACTTCCAAGATAATTCTGTGAGTTTGAATAAATAACACAATTCCTAGAATATGTCATTCAGTGGACTTGATCTAATTCTAATCCAAATACCTTGGAACATGGAAATATTCTTTTGAGAAAGATATTTTTTTGTTACCCAAAAACTAGTATCAGTGCCATTCAATCACTAGGAAGTTCTTGAATCATCCAAAACCTTCTTTCAAGTGGTAAGAACAATAAAATATCCCTCAACTAGAAGAAAAAAGAGTTCAGGGTCACCTATGATTTGAGGAAGGGATGAATAAATAATATTTATTCTGAAAAGAGAAGTCCCATAGTTAATTTCATTCATTCATGAAAAAAACCCTACTAAAGCTGTGTGTGCCTAAAAAACACAATAAGGTCAATCTCTCTAATTTCCCTAACTACTGCCTTTTCCAAAGGAGGATAGGTCACACCATAAAGAAATTATTTTTCTTTTAATATTTCATCCAAATCCTGGTTGAACTAGGTAGGTGGAACTGGATAATTATATGGCATAAGTGACTTGTGTAAATATCACCCAACCATATAATGATGGTGAGTGGATAGAAGATCTGTCCAGGCATGGACAAAAGTTTGATAAATAGATGACTCAATAGAAACTTGAACAAGATCATTTCACCCTGAGACCATGTCATCACAATCCAAAAAATGATCCAAATTCCTTGAGAGTAATAATTGAATACACTCCCTATGGTAGACTTAATCATCATACATAAAAAATTACATGTGATAAAGATCCATATCTATCTCCCACACAAGATATGACTCTTGAAGTCTAATTTCCATTTACATTTGAAGAATGGGAAATACCCAAACAAATGGAACCCTAATTGGATGAAGTGATCATTTTTGTTATGTTAACATAGTTCAATTAACATATCTCTTCCCGGATGATGAATACACACCTGAGTTTGAGTTCCCCATACTTGACTAGAGATATGGAGGTTGAGGGCACCGAAGTCGAGGATACAAGGGATGACGTAGGTGTAGTCGGACCAAATATCTTGGTCACATACTTCTGGAGGAAATATATAAATCTATGAAATATGTGATATTATTCTAGTAAATCCAAAAGAAACTTGGAGATACATCAAAAACCTCTTCTAGTTGTCCAATACCATCCATCATACACAACCAACTGGCAGAGGTGTGATTTTGATATCATCCCAGATAAAGGGGAATGCCATCACAACCTACACCATTTGAAGTATATGCTTCTCTGACCTATGGTCATGAACCAGGCCTATCAATTTAGGAAACCACATTTCATGAGCTATAGAATAGCTAGAGAGCCCGCATTGGGGAGTGCTTACCTCTAACACAAAAATACTACTTTCTAAATCAATTGGTGATTGTTATATCCAAAATTTAAATATTGGATTCTCCATGTCATTAAAAATAACATAAAGAGGCACATATATTGGCCTTCTAGAGCCCATAAGAGTTTTGGATAGACGTCACTACATCTGAGGTTTACCGGGTATAGAATATGCCATCAGATTTCCATGTCACCATCTCATTCAAAGAACAAGATCTAGAAGAAGTTATCCCAGGACATATCAGAACCATGTATGTTTCAAAAAAACTCAAAAAATGTGAACATATAAAGGGATATAGTTGAAAATAGTTCCAGGATCAACGTCATCCAAATTTTAACCCTCTGACATTTGGGATATTGTGAGGGGTACATATATCTAAAAATAACAACCATTAAAGGGTAAGATAAAAGTGGGAAAATGCCTCTCAATGAAGATCAGGATCAAGGCTTAGTTTGGGGTTCTTATATCTAACACCAATTTCATGACTATCTAGGAAGGCACAACATATAATGTATTTATTGGTAGAACATGGCTTCAAATCCAATTAGTGGTAACATCACCATTTCATCAGTGCCTAAAATACCCCATCAATGGGAAGGTCCACATACTATATGGTGTTGGTTCCCCCTTTGAGTCCTATGAATCCATATATGATGAGGTGGGTTTATATAATAAGGTAAAATACCAATGATGGATGAATATATACAGGTTGCATCTACTAATGTCTTAGGGACTTACCCTTTGAATCTGTGGAGCTTTCTAAACAACAATTTCATGCATCCCAGAAACCTTATTGAGGAAGAATACTTTTACCCAATAAGCCATCTTGAACCAAAAAAATTATTTTCTCAGGTCAATGTGATATCAGACACACCAGTTGAGGTGGTTTTTTAAAAATATGATTGGACTAATGATCAATCGAGATCTGGTAATTCCCTCTAATTGTCAGAAATATTTATGACACCCCAAGATATCCTATGCAATTCAGGATATCTAGGGCCCTCCTACCATCAGTGGTAGCATAATATAAAATGAGTGCTGACACTTTCAAAATGAGCATAAATTAATCAAGAATGGAAGAAATACATAAAGCATGGGCATTATTTTCTCCATAAAATGAATAAATTAAAGGAGGCTGAATAATCTAGATAACATAACATTCCAAAGGAAACATATCACTTAGCCTTGTAAAGGTCATGTGAATGGATTTGGAATTGAGAATTATCTTATTATGATCACATGGATCCCCTTTTACAAGTCCTCATGTTATTGTGGGGCCTTCCTAATAAGTGATGATGATCATATAGAGGCTGTCTGATGAGTTCCTATGATCATTTGAATTATTAACCAATAGAAGCCTAAAAATCATCCCAAAACATTACAAAATATGAGTGAAGAAATTTGGATGTCTCATGAGAAGGATAATTACATTTATATTTATGAAACATACTCATATGATTTACAAGACCCCAAAGAGCCCCTGAAAGTATGATCACCCTCTCATGTAAAGGACATCAGACACATATGTTCAATATTATGATTCCCCTATGTCTATACAGACAAGAAAATGGGTTGTGCATAGAAATTATTGTACATTATAATGGGGTCCATCATTGATCATGCGACACATCACAGACAATATAAGTGGTTTTCCATGACAATGTTCGAACAATGTTTTGATGTATCTTATCCTTTCACAATAAGAAATGAAATAAAAAAACAAAATGAATAATATTCTCATGATGGGAAGAAATACCAATATTCATGTGGAAGGGTATTATGCACCTCGGTTGATCTCCATTTATCATGAAAAGTCCCCTTAACATGACAATATGATCTTGCGAGGCCACTTTGATGTTTCATCCTGATCCTTTATTGGCCACCTTGACAAGATGAATTTATCTTGCAAAGGACACTGGATATGTCATCATCGATCATGTGAAATACTTTCCATGAGAATTGTGATCCTGATAACACTCTTAGCCATGTTGGAATAACCTTGTGAAGGTTATTTTCCATGTCCAAATGGTTAAGAGAAATCTCTTTGATCCGATGTGTTCCAATAAATATGGAGAGGGAGGAACATTCTCACAGTTATTGTCATCGTGTAGTTCCATGGATGAACAATGGAAAGATCATTTGAAATTCATGATAAAAAACACTTCCATTGAATTTAGATCATATTTTTGTGATGTGAACCATGTAAGGAGACTTATAACTGGGGTGGTGAGGCCTATAAATCCCTCCACCTCAACACAAAAATGACTATTTCTACATGGGAGTGTAGGAGTAGACTTCTTGGGGTGGAATGTCATGTGATCAAAACGGTATTCCTCTAGGTGTAAAATATAAGGAAATAACTAAGGGATCACACGTCATGAATATACGCTTTGTTTGATCACTCTATTGATCATGAAAAGGAAATATGGCATGTTAGGAAGATTATTATATTGATTTCTTTCATGTTGACTTGGTCACACAAAACCAAAAATAAGATAAACTTGAAAAACCTTAAACACATATGAAAAAAAGAATGAAAAAATAATTTAAAAATACTGTTGGATTATGTGATGTTGGGTACACTAATATTTATGCGCTTCACACGACCTGTTGAGATCATGTGAAAATACTAGGGTATATTACCCAAGTCATGATTCACCCCTTGGTAATACCATATGGATCATTCAACATCCATTTGACGTGTCAATAAAGTCTTGATTTTCCCTCCAAGAATTCTACCCAAGTCTTGTGATTTCCTCTGGTCAAGTCAGTAAGGTCTTGTGATATCCTACAGAAATGTTATCCATGTCCTGTGATGTCCTCTAGAAAAGTCAGCTAGATCATGAGACACTATCTAAGCATGTTATCCAGGTCATGAGACACCATATGAGTATGTCATCATAATCATCTGACATCCTTTAGATATGTTTGCATTGATCATGCAATATCCTCCGAGACATTCCATCCATATCATGTGATATATTATATAAAATTCAATTGGACAATGAAATTGTCTTTAAATATGTAGTCTATAAAACTATGAAATGTATAGACATCTTCTATAATGTCCTATATAAATCCCCAAACATGTCAGACATACACTCTTGATATGTCAGGAAAACAATAGATATGTGTCAAGAAGATGTCATAGGACATTATAACCTTGTCTAGTGGACATATTTGGTCATAACACTAAATGAACTATGAGAAATACGACACTTGTCCAAAAATGTTATGTGGGACACCTTCCTTAGTCCTAATCTCAAACATCCATTCACCACACTACAATTCCATCCATATTATGAACATTATAACCATTAGGACCCAATATCTTCCAGAGTCTTATCATAATTCCTCATTCATTAGCTGATTGAGGAGAAAATTGTACCACAAGAACTCTGATTATTTTCCAAACAGATATGTAGGATGCCTAACTAAGGCCTGAGCTTCAATGGGCATCCACATTAGTGTAATACCCTCTATATATCATATATTCCAAAACATGGAACCCAATATATCATGGCTTTATCATTCTTCCTCACCCATTAGCGGATTGAGGAGTCAAATGAACTATGATGAATTGAATTCCTTCCCCAAGTAGTATACATTAGAATCCTTTCTAAGGCCTGATATCCATATCATATACTCCATAAGGGATTCCTTGATGCATAATTTTTACATATGTATGTAGTGAGACTGATCAATTCGTATCCCATGTTTCTCATACTAAGCATTTCTCAGATGGGAATAAGCACTTGTAATGATCATCTTAATGGAATAATGAATCTCCCCCATCCATGGAAACCTAAATGTTCAAGTCTCATTCAAGGGAATGATATGACTACCCCCATACAAGGGAATCCACCTCAGGTTAATTCTTGTGGGAATGACCAAACTATGGGGACTCTAATTCCTGTTATAAATAGTATGCGTTCGACACCTCCCTAAGCCTTGAGATCAATATGTTCTTAAATTCCCTCTCATATGTCCTTTTCATATGATCTTAAATTGTACGGTTTCACTAAACTATGTGGGATTTGATTCAAATTATAAATAGGATATGTATAATGCCTCATAAAGGTTCAATACCATCCTAAAAATATTAATTGCCTCCCTAGATGATAGTAAACTCTAGTTTTCCTAGTTATATGGATTTAAAATATAAAAAACCATTAATTTATTTGTAATGATGGGAAATAGATGAAGAACCTCATATACTTATAGAATGACTCATTAGTAGACCCCTCTTTCTGTGTGGAATGATTCAACACTTGATCATTTTGTTTGGTTAAATGGTATCATACCAGTATTATGAAGAGATTCTCAGAAATATCATTAATCTATAAGGGAGTTCTGGAGAAGGAAATAGTTCCCCCCAAAAGGGTGTGATGAGCTAGAAATCCCATCCCATGAAACAATGTCAGTTCCCAAGCGATATTGGTTCTAAAAAACCAACTGACTTCTTAGCTTGGGAATGTAGGTCTTTACCCAGTTATGAATGTGGAAACTATTGGGAGTTTCTAAGAAATATGAAAAATGATGAAATCGATTTAGATTGATCATGTTATTCCACCACCATCATGTTTTAAAATGGATCGAATTACCAAAACCACTTGAACAATTTCAATCCCACCATTATTTATAATTCTATGAAAAACAAATGGGAAACCTGATGTGAATATAAAAAATGACAAAAATAATCATTTTACCACGCATCATTCCATTTCAATTTTCACTTCCAATATAAAAAAATTATATTCACAATTTGAAATCCTATGAAATTGGGGTTCTCATAAAATATACCATTTTCTCCATGAATATTTGGTGTGAGAAATATGAAAAACCAAGAATGAGAAAAGAAAAATGAGTTACCTATACATGTCTCATTGAGAAAATGTCATGCCTGTGAGGATAAACTGATTCATGAACTTGTTTCTTATTATATTTGTAACTATAGATACTGATATCAAAAACAACACCCAACCTAAGATTATGTCTTCATATAGTGTATGTTCTAGAAAATTAGCTATAGCTACAACCCCAAATACTCACAAGAACATACTCACCCTCACTACACCTTCAACATTAATTGGAAAATGCCGTAGTTTGGGAATAACATTGAAGTTGAATGATCCTGACCCCGAGATTTCATGTAAGGGTCTCCAGATTCGGAAACTGACGAGTATTCATTATTTTAAAAAAGCTACAATGAAACTACTGGCACTCATCACCACCACTAATCACTTTAGAAGCTTATACATAGAGTGTAAAAATAACAACCTTTGGTATATGATGATGTTGAATCAAGGAGTCAACTAAATCTCCCTTATGTTTTAGGAGATGTTGAGGATGGATATTATAAACTATTGTCACCCGCGTTATCCCACTAGTGCCCCTTAGTCTCCTACTAATGGAATCACCGAATACATTTCCACCTAATATGATCATGAATGGGCACCAATGAAGTCACATCAAGAATATAAATAAATGGATAAACAGGAGTGGGCTCCTATTCCCACTTGTAATGATGAAGCCCACCATTATATTCTAGAGGTATCCAACTAGAAGGATCATATCCATACTCACTCAGATCTAGTATGCATTTATATTATTGTAACAAGTATGGGAGAGGAACATATCACTTTCCTTATGCATGAATCCAATAAGTATATTCTGATGTTACAAGGATGACAACAGTGGGATTATATCAACACTTCAATCTAAGATATTAGAATGTACATATTGAATATAAAAAATTTGAATCCATAAAATCTTGCACACACTTTTCTAAAATATTACTACATTATAGAAATAGATGAATAACTCCATCGGTATATCTAGACACAGGTACACATATAAGGATTGGCACATATTCCTATCCCAAAATCTTGGGAAGCACCGAAATTTTAACAGTATGAAAAATTCATTTCTCCATAGAAATTGAACATTATTTCTCCTATCCAGGTAGATTTTTATTATATTTGGGAAAGGAAGAGGCACCAAACCGGTCTCATATTTCCACTCCAACTTGGTCTCACCGAGTGAGAGTGGCACATGTCTCAGGATAAGAATGCATTATTATTGAAAAAAACTGATGGGGTAATCCCAAAACATTGGACTAGGCTCATATTACTGTTGAAACTGGGGCTCACCAAGTGAGAGTGTCACTCGTGTCAGGATAGGCTCATTTTACTAACGATGCAGACTAGTGACATACTCAAAAGACACAAGATTGGGCTCATATCCTTGATCCAATCAGGGCTCACCAAGTGAGATAGGCACACACCTCAGGACCAGCTTATATTCTAGTTTACAAAGATACTTGGAATATTCTAGTTGATTACTAATTCCATGATCATAACCCTACATCCTCCAATCATTGAATTCACCAGTATCCTTGAGTGCTTATACCAGAAGAGGCTCATGACCCTTCTCCCATTTTGGTGGTATGTCAGTGTAACACCCCAGGTCTTCAAGACCTTTTTTTTGAATAAATTAATTTAATTTTACTTCTTGGGATACCTTCTAAACCAAGTTAGACATTCATTATATGCTACACCAAGTTAATATTCAACTATATGAAACTCCATCTTAGCATTCCTTACAAGAAACACTGAGTTTCTACGAAACTAAAATTTGTTATTATAACTATTTAAACATGAAAATTATAAGATAGAAATTAAAATTATTAATATTAATAGTAATAATTAGTTTTTACAAATTATTTACAATTTTTTCACATAAATTAAACATATTTATAATGAAATATACAACTTTCGGTAAAGTTTATTTGTTTTGAAAAATAATTTTTTCTCAAAAGAACTACATTTTTATGTCCTCAATGAACAATAAAAAAAGTAATTTTATAAAATTTTATAAATTTAAATTGTTAAAATAAAATTAATTTTTCATTTCAGAATTTAAAATTTATCTTAGGGTAAATATTTGGTATTTTTCTGAAAAACTGAATTTTTTGATCAATAGTGAAAAATACTGAACGTTAACTGGAAAATATTATTTCATATAGTGTATTAGTATAGTTAAATAATATTTTAATTTGGTATTAAAGAATAAATAGATAAATTATATATAAATTAATCCAATTTAGGTCATTTTAACAAGTTTTACCTTGAAATTGGATATAAAAACATTTCATACTTTTAAACGTTTTTGAATTAAAAACTCTCTTTTGAGACACTTCTATTGGATTAATTTTAAATTAATTTCTATAAATTATGTGATTAGAACTTGGAAAAAATGATTCCATATTTTTCATCATAATAATTTATAATTTATAATAAGTTGAAATTATTTTTTTCCAAAAACATTAGTGAATGTAAATGAAATTAATTTCAATGATTAAGGTAAAAATGAGTTTACTTAGTGTTTAACTATAATTTAAGGGCATAAATAACCTAGAAAAAAAAATAAAAATCCATTGTTTGGAAAAACTTTCAACCAATTAAAATATTTTATTAAAATTGGACATTTATTTAAGTTATATGTTGTAAGGGAGACCTCTCAATAGTGTTTAAATTTTTATATTTTCAAGAATTCAACTCCTCCTCCACTATAAAAAGGGAACTCATGCCCCTCACTAATTAGAACTATCAAGACCATTTTCATCCTCCAAAACCTACCCAAATATACTAAAAAATTTACTAAATTCATCCTAGAATCTTCCCATTAGTAATAGAGCCAACTGAGGAACCCTTTGGTTCAGAATAAAGGAGTTACCCAAAGAAGAGGTAACATCCTTCAACAAGCGCGTTTGTTTTATTTCATTATCCACCCTATAAATTATTATTATTACGTGATGATGTCATAAAATCATTATAATAAATATAATTTGAGTGTTTAACTCTAATATCATGACATACACTGATACAAACTTTCATCAAATGGGATATACAATCATCATTCCTATGTACGGTGGACTATAACATCGCAATCTGATGTCATTTTTTCTTATATTTCTACATTTAAAGGCTGTTAATTTTTATGTAATTTATATTTTTATATGATATATTTGATATTTATGAATTATTTCTACTTTTGGAATTATCATATAATGCATAACTTCATGATTTTCATTTTGTGAAATTATAATAAATGCTTTTTTGGACGTGTGGACTACCGCCTCCTCAAAGCGATGCGATTTGTTCACACTTTACATGGTATGTTTTAAGGATGGTTTTAGTAAGATTATATGATATATATATATATATATATGAAATAATAATTTTAATTTAATTATATTATATATATACATATATCTCATTTACGTTTTTCAGTATGACAGAAAAATGGAAACTATGTTCATACGTACATACGACCTACCCTCCCCATGAACGATGTATTTGATTTTATATTTATATATTTTATTGATTATTATAAATTAATATATAATTAATATCTATTATAAATATATAATTTTATCATTTTTTATATAATTAAATCATAATATAATTAAGAGGACAAAAAATATAAAAATCAAAACACATGAAAAAAACAAATTAGTTAATACCCAAAACGTAATTTTAACATGAAATTTTTAATAAATGGGTAACAAAAGGTCATAATCAAATAATATATATTATTATATAATCAAATATGTTTATGTTATATACATATAATAAAACTATATTTATTACATATGAGGTTTTGACAGGTACGATGAGAGTCAAGACCTAAGGTAAGGGGATTTACAATCTCACTTTTATTTCTACAAGAGTCATGCCTTATTCACCTCTAATTTGTTATATATGGTATAAATACATACCATTAATTAATTATTTTATCCTATACCTTATATTAATTTTTATTTACATATTCTTTTTATCATAACTATTTTATGGGGTTCTAATGTTTAAAAGTTACCAAATCGGTAAGGTAATTTTGTCTCAATTTTTCTTTTTTGAGACTTGAGTTTTCTTATGCACAATTTTTTTAAAAGGTGTATATAAATTAATTTGATATGATAGATAATTAATATAATTATTTTAATGATTTTTAAGATTCATTTAATGTTACTATATCATGAGTATTTTGACTCAATGTTACAAAAGTGGTAAGAGTTTATATCTACAATCTCATCGTTTATCATGATTGTTTATTATTATGCTTCCATTATTGAAATATTATGATCTATTTATCATTAATTATCATTATTTTTTTGAACTATGATTATTCATGATAAAATTATGTAATGTAACCATTTTCCCACTCTTTGGTACAAAATATTACTAAGAAAACATTTTTACGAAAATCCGACATTATTTCTCTCTTCGGTTAGAAATTTGTCTTCCTCCAAAACCCTATTTTATAAAAATGTTTTCAAATTTCTTTAATTTATATTTTTCAAATATAAATGATTTCAATGATTTAAAATATTAATTTATTAGTTTTAAAATATATATTCAAATATATTTTATAAAATTCTTTATGTATTATTATTTTTCATAGAGAAAATGATATTTTACTCAGAAAATGTTTTAAATGGTATTTGAAAATTATTTTCAATATAATATGACATCCATTTTTGTTACTAATTACTTTATGAGGATATGATCTAAAGGTTCCATTCATATTCTTTATATTAATGGTTTTTTATGGTCTGATCTTTTTGAAACTGGTTTGATTTCCTGGAATTATATGTTTATTGAACACATTTCAATTTCATAGGTTAAATGTTTATGGAACCAATTTATCATTTCATAGGTTATATTATTATATATCTCATTTCCCTTTCATAGGTTGTATGCTTAAACAACCACTTATTTTCATGGGTTATTCTATGATGAAATGATTTTGAAGCATGTCTCTTTTCTATAGGTTATGATATTATGAAAAGTTTATGAAACCCATTTCATTTCACAAGTTATGATATAATGATTTTTATTATTTTTTTCCACACATATATATGATTTCATTATGAGATGGGTTATGCCTATATCTCACTACAATGCACTGAGTAATTATTTATATCTCATGTAATAAACACGGCCAGAATGGGGAGTAAAATCGGTTCAATAAAGGAATTTTCCTACTGAGATAGTCTTGTGGGTGAAATCAGACTACTAAGATGGTTATTGGATTGATGAATGAATAACAAGATGGTTTGGGGCATGTACCCATTATAATTATATATCCTTGGATTTGATCCTCTTCTATTATGGAAATCATTTTATATGCTTATGTGTCTGCACAATTCCATGTCTTATTCGTACGTTATACTTTCATGGATTATGATATTGATTTTGTCAAGAATAATTTATTTTTGAAATGAATATATTTATTCCATGATTAATTTTTATGATATTTGATATGAAGGGTTTGGTGTTCTAAAGATATGATCATGTTATCATACACTTATTCTTATGAGGATGCTTACAAATCTCCTTTGTTTACCCTTACTGAGAATTTGACCTCACCCCTTTCTATGTTTACTTTCCCCAAGTTATGAAGATATGTATTTTTTTGATGTTTCTAAGAAGGGTTATGTTCATATAGAAAATAATGGGAGATAATTTATCTCACTTAAGTACCATTATTTATTTTTCCATGTTTCCAAAGGAACTAAACTAATATGGTAATTAGGTTTTTGTTTGTGTAATGTGTTAATTGTTTTGAAAAAATAGTGAAATGTCTATGTACGTTAAGTGATGTTCTCTATAGTTAGTATATTCTAATAAAGAATACATCTTTGAACCAAGATTATATCCCTGCTTCAACTAGGGATGACTAGCATATTCTGTAAACTACCCACAGGCAGTCTCATATTCCAAACAATAATGAAGAAGCTCATTGGAATACTATAGAAACTTATCAGTAGTGAGATCCTATTCCCAAATAACCAGATGGTTATCAATATATTCCAACATACATCATACAATAGGCTTATATCCCTTCATAACCCTAAAAGGAAGGTAATCATATTCCGACCTTGATTTTGAATGAGGCTCATATCCTTGACCTGCTCAATACCAATGTCGTTAATGATGTTTGAGGCATGTACGTAACACCTCAAGGGTCCATTGACCCCTTAACCTAAAAATAAGATGATTATTACCAAAATCCTCCTCCTTGTGATAGTGTATATATGGATCACATAGACTATACACCTAACATCTGTTGTGGTCAACCTTACCACAATGACATCTCTCTCTGAAAAGGTAATACTACCCTTTCAAAGACACCTCCATATAGAGAGGTTCTCAAAAGATATGCCTCATGTTGAGAGGTTATCTAAATATCATGCTAGAATATATATAGTTCTCCATAAACTACAATTATCCCTTTACCATGATCAGAAGGCGACCTAGATAAGTGACCTATGTTGTTTGACTAGGTAAAGTCATGTAATCCTGATGAAGAGGAATCTAAAATTGATTTATATAGAGAGAGTTAGTTGAAAAAAACCTATCGACAATGTTCTGGCCCATCTCTAATTATTATTATGAGATACTAGATGAGCTAGAGAAGGAATGCATGCCTTATCTATGTAAAAATATGTAGCCAACTCATCAATGATTAAAGTCTAGAAACCTCTATTTTCAAGGGTATGAGGGTCACCTTCAGAACATAAACATAATCTATTGTCAGTTGGACTTGTCTACTATCTCCATGGTCTGTGACATGAAATCCAAATGGCATAGTTAAAATCTATAACATGCTTTCCACTATTGTATAAAAAATCTATGAAAACTGATCATCAAAGCCTCATCATGTATCTGTATTCAAGGATGGAGAAATCATGGAGCATTTCACTTTACCACACCCTAGAACATGATAAATCTCCATATATGACATCCTATAATTTCATATCCTCGGTTGAGATTAGGGTATTGAGTAACACACAATCCGGTTGGTCACTACAATAGAATTCACCCACCTTAATGATGCAATGGAAATAAAAAACTGTGGGAGTGTACTGCTAATAGATCATTAAATTGGCCCCTAAAAATAATGGGAACAAATGTTTGACACATAATATGAAGTTTTAGTCCATAAGAAATATATCTATAAATAATTAATAACATCATGTGCTTCCATTATAATCATATCATACATGATAAAACTATTCCATATCAAATAAGTGATAATAGAAGCTTCTATAGAAGCCGCCCAAGAGCGAACACAACCCACTGAGTTGGGGGGATAATTACCACCACCACTACCCCACAAATCATAAATCCTTGAGAGGATTTAAGGAATGTAGGATGTAGATTAATAATAACCCAATCCCACTAGGCTTGTGGCATTTTTATGTCAATATACATCACTAAGTAAATCATACCCCAAGAGGGTCACTAATAAATCAGTGGTGGTTCAAGATCAACCCCAACACATAGGGAAGGGAAATTTATATCTCAATTACTATACTATAATTCACCAAATCATAGACTGGAATCATCTAATATTCAATAGTAGGATTAAAAAGTTCAAATGGAGGACCTGAATAGTCCCTAACCCACTAAACTATGGTAATTTTCATCATCATCATCACCATAGAGAGAACCAATCTTCTCTAGGTTAGGAGGTAGATATCAACTGTTGGAATCACATATGTTCCTGATTTTGTAAGAAAAACCACTAGTATTCAAGGTCCATTCAATAATCATGAGCAGAAACTCCCTCAAGGTCACTATTCATGGGCCCTGAAAGGAGGAGTGCACAATGAAGGATTTCAAACACCACTAGGGTTAAAAGTAAGAAAGGTCCAATATGAACAAGGGTCAGAAGAATGACCTAGATGTAGTTAGTGAATAATCTCCCTATTTCATTGATATGAATAATATAAATATCATTTATTAATAAACCTCAATGAATTTATTCACAATAAATAAAATATATTATGAGGATGAAGACACAAATGTTGTGGGATGCAGTATTGAAATCATACCCCAAGAGGAGGGTGATCTGGAAACACCACCTAAGGCCCAATGCATGCATAAATAGATTAGAATCCAAAACATGGAACCCTCGAATATTGACTTTTCACCTCTATGATGGGACACTACTAAGCATAAAGGTAAATAAGAGGTTATATCCCAAACATAACCCAGAAAAGACAAAATTTATTCTATGGGGGAGCAGTTGGCACAATATGAGAATGAGATACACAATCTCCGACAAATCAATGAGGATCTAATCTGGGGAAACATTCCTACAAGGTATCGTCTTAAGGATGAGACTATTATCCCTCCTATTATACATTTGGAATGATATGATCCACTAGAAGGAGTGGAATTTGAGCATCATACCAGCTCACGTCCCATGCATCTAGTCTACATAAATGAGGAAGTTGAAGATGATCACTACGTACCTTCATTACAATGGATACCTATCCCCCACTAGGGGGAGTATTCAGTCTTATCATTGATTAAGAATCAATCATAGATATAAATGGGTCCAACTCATCAAACAATACCCACTTCTTATAGGTGGGAGACAACCCAAACAGTAGTACCTCACAAACTACTCAATTCCATTGAGCCCCTGGCTACTCAAATAAAATACATGGAAGGGTGATGTGTACCTGTGTAGCGTGAGAAGAATACATATCCAAAATAGGAAGATGAAACTTTCCTCCCACCCAATTTCAGTATCCAAACTTTATACACCTTTTATAACATGGGAGATATGGAACAATATATCACACACATAGCATCTCTATACAGTCCAATGATGAGCCCCATAGATCAGAAAAAGGCGTCCAAGATGAGGGGTATTGTATAGAATATGATGGGTCCAACATTTTTTGGTTCAACAGCCTTCCAAAGTTATCTATTATAGTATGGGCAGAAATTCATCATCAATTCCTTTATAAGTTCAGCTATATATAGAGGAAAATAAAAATTTTCGAGCAGAAAAACTTCTAGCAATGTAAAAATGAGAGGGTTTCTAACTACATAGACAAATAGATTGGTTTTACCTATTCATTCTACATCCCACTCCAATAATAAAAGTTGATGTAACTCTATACTAAAAATATCCGTCGTGTGCTGCAACCACCCCTGATCTTGATTAAATATCCAAAAAGTTCCATGGATTTTCAGAAATAGCACAAAATTTGGAAGATTCCATTCAACAGACCCAAGATAAATCTTGGCACATACCCTAAGCCTAGGGGGTCATGCTCAATAAAGAATACATTTATACTGTTACCCTCAAACCAGTAGCATTTCCCAATCAAGCACCTAAGTATGCCCTAAATCATCTATCCCCATCTGTCTATGAGTAGCAGTTGAAAAAAAATCCCATTTTCCATAAGTGAATTGAGATCAAGTTCACCTAAGAATCGAGGAATGGATGAATAAATCATACTCATTATGGACCAAATATATCCCTAGTTATTTATTTGAATCCATGTTAAATTACATACTCAAGCTATCGTATTCCATAAAGTTCAACAAGGTCAACCTCACTGGTCGTCCGGACTACAATTATTTTCATATAAGGCTTGGTTACACTATCCATTATTTCATTGTCTTTAAATACATCCTCTAAATCATGGTCGATTATAGATAAGTGATTTTGGATAATTCCCCAACACATGTGGCTTGTATAACTGTTTCCCAGTAAGAATAAGGAGGTGATTGGAAAGTTGTTATGACCATGCATGGGTAGTAGTTTGATAGCTGGATGACTCGAAATATAGTCGACTAAGCACATTCTACCATAAGGGTACAATTTCATAGACCCATAATGATTCCATAACCTAGGTAGGTGGCATTGAATATGCCTCCTATAGGTGGATGTAATAATTTCTAATAGTAAGTGATAGAAGAGGAAATGTCATATTAATCTCTGACACAAGCTCTTACTCTTGTAGATTTCTTTCCTAAAATATATGCGTCCTAGGAACTACCAAAAAAAATGAAAACATTACAAAAATATGATATACTAGTTGGTTGTGTTAATGTAATATACTTAAAATACCCCTATCTAATGATTAATACACCTCTGATTATAAGTTACCCATAATTGACTGGGGAGATGGAGGTTAATGGTGTTGGATCTAAGGATACAGGGGACAATGCAGATGTCGTCAGACCCAACATCTCGACAACATCCCCATAGGTGACATACATTCAGCCAAAACCCACGTGAAAGAACTCTAGGGATCCCAATAGAAACACGAAGGTGTCCTAGAGCCCTATAATGGTCACCTAAACCCATCCATCTTTCCCGAATGTCTAGAGGGGATGCAATTCTCTGATCAACCCAAACATTGAGGAATGTTATTGTTATTTATTCCACTGGCAGAAACAACTCCCTCATCCTCTAAGAAAATCCTATGGCCCATGTACCTCAAATACATCATCACTCGAACCACATAATAAGGGGAAACCCCACCTTGGGAGTCACTGACCATTAGTTAAAAGGTATGCAATTTGTAAATAGTTGGTGGTTGTCCCAGCTAAATTATCAATCCTCGATGCAATATATATTTCAAAATAACTCAGAGAGGCACTTATCAGAGCCCTCTAGAGTCCATTAGAGTATTATATAGAAGTTACCTCAACCATGGTTTATCAATTATAGAGAATTACATAAAAATTACTTGGCACCATTTTGTTCATAGAGTAGGATAAGGATGAGGCCATCCAAGGACATATAAAACCCCTATATAATTTAGGCTACCTCAATAATGTCGACATATGAAGGGATTTAATTTAAAATGTTTCTTGGGTAAAACTCAACACAGTTCTGACCCTGTTACATTTGGTATTCATTGAGGGAGATTGATCACCCCCAAATATGACCATTCATGAGTATGATTAGAGAGGGAAAATACCTCTCCTGAAGATCAATCTCAAATCCTATATTGGAGATGTCACATTTAATACTAAGTTCATAGTTATCTAGCAAGGAATTTTATATAATGTTCTTATCAAAAGGCCTAAGCTTCATATCCATGTGGCCGTACCTTAAAATTTCATCAATTATTGAAATATCCCATCGATGGGAAGGTTATCATACTACATGGTGACAATGATCCCTTTGAGTCTTGCAAAGCCACATATGATGAGGCAGGTTTTCATACAATAGAGGGATAACAACCAATGGTAGATGAAAATATATAGGTTTCAACCCCAATAGACTGGGGAATGCCCTTAAAAATCCATGGAGTATGCTCAATGGTAATTATGTGCTACCCTTGAACCTAATTGTGGAAGTAGACTTAATCCTAAATGTCCAAACTTCTTTTATCCCCAGTGAAAGATTGAATGAAAATAAGCTCTAGAATCTCTTTGCAATAACCCTGGATGTATGGAACAATAATGTCTCTTCTCATGGCCTCTCTCATTTCGAAAATGATATAGATTCCCCCAGGTTATCTACCATGTCTAGGAATTCATCAATAGACATAGAGGTAGAAGAAGAAGATAATTATCTCAGGAACTCCCCTCCTACATTTGAGGAAGGAATCTCCACAACCATCGATGAGATCAGGTAGGTATGTTTGGGAATAATAGAATACCTATGACCTACATTGATTATTTCCACCATGACTCTCAAGGATAAAGATATATAAATTGAATTTCTAAATAAAAGAAGTATGTGTTTGCTGGGAATTATATAGAAATGCCCAGACTGAACCCCGTTGTGACAACGCACCATCTAGGCTTACCCAATGACCACTGAGGTTTCAACCATGTGGATAGAAGGATTCAACCCTATCATGCTACTAATGTAGATTGTAAAGATGAAAAAATTTATCAAAGGTAATTTTTTTATAGTTTAAATACCTAATATAGTTTACCAACATCATCCCTACAATGAATTTGAATGGGGGGAAATTATGGTCTTCATCGATTGTAGAGACGTTAATCGAAACTGCCAAAAGAATGACATCCAACTACTGATCACAAAACTCTTGATCAATGTGACTGATGGATTCTAAACCCTTTCCTTCATGGATGGGTACTTAGGTTGATATCAAATAAATATGGCCCCTAAAGTCGAGGAATCCACTACCTTCACAACACCATAGGGGATCTTGTTCTCTCTAGTCATTCCCTTTGGACTGAGAAACTCTATAACTACTTATAAATGATTCATGCATAATATCTTTAATACCTTATTAAAAAAATAGAATAATGTTATTTCAATGATTTGGTGGTAAAATATCGACATCATTGTTTTCACTTCATGGATCTTCAAACAATATTAAAAACGTTACGACAAAATAGTCTGAAGATGAATCTTCTAAAATGTGATTTAGGGGTAATGTCAGTTAAATTTGTTGGATTTTTGGTATGACAACATGATATTATGGTCAAACTAGAAAAGTATAGTTCAATTCTTGCAATGTTAATCCCTTGTAATCTCAAAGTGATAAGGAGCCTTCAAGGGAACCTTTATTACATTGAGTTTTTTTATTTCTTTCTTGGCTGGAAAATATCTCCCCTTCACCAAGATAATAATGAATAGATTCACCTATCGATGAGATGAGGACTACCAAGAATCCTTTGAGAGTATCAAGCATTACTTTCTATACCCCCGGTCCCGATTCCTCCAAGGGAAGGAAAGAATCATCATATATTTGTTATCAATGGAACATTCACTCAACACTCTCCTCACATAGAAGAATGATGTGATGAAAGTGAAAAGTTTCTACTACCTTAGTCGAACAATACTATGTTGTAATACCCATTATTTTCATGTCTATAGAAACTGTTGTTTGATTTTATTTTGGTGATAAATCATAGGAATTAATTTCACCACCACAAATTCCACCTCGCTTCTCATATTTACCCACTCAATTATATCCTTGGCCATCCCATGATAACCAGGAATTTGGAAGGATGAGGGGTTATTTTTCCGCAATATGACATCTAGTGATTGTCACAAAAGGAAGTAAAATTGCATGCCTTGAATGATTTCATCACCATACATCCTGCCCCATAGGGTATTATAGTGGAAATTGAACTTACAGATGAGGAGGTTTTCTATTCCCATGACACTCCCTGAACATGAAAGATATATTTTTATGGTGCCTCCCCAAGTCATATTGGAAAGGGGATGGAAAAAACAAATCTTAACTGGTTTGGTCTTATGAATGTATGTGTTTATCCACAAAAATTAATTTTTCTAAACTCTTTCCCACTATCCTAAGGATTCACTAATAATGAGGTAGAAGACCAATCCCTCATTGCAGGCTTGGAACTAACCCTACAACTACATATATCTTACCTATATATAAAAGGGTGTTCATAGATAGTGATAAAGAACATAAATGTTTAATATTATATTAAAAATAATGAATTATCTCCTCTCACCAGCTAAGTCATAGGAATAATGGAAGAGTTACCTTTTGAGCCCATGTTGTGTCATGTACATAAATCATAGAATCCACATACTGATGCATTGGATAACATATTCACTTCCCTATATGACCTTGATCGAGAGGAATTGGTCTTCTGTATCATGTACTAAAGGATAGTCTCATCAATCATCATTAGTTACATGGAGGATATCAATCAGTTCTGCACCACCCTATATCATGATAAACCAATATCCACCCTTGGATGGTAGGATACAATACTTGATAATATCCAAAATGGGACTCTCCCAATGTATTGATCTGAAATGGAGTAGACTCAGCATCGATCAATTTACTTCCCCCTTTAGGGTGGTACAAATGATCACAATTACCTCTACAATAATGGATTCAATGGAAGCCTACTCTTATGAATAGAAGAAAGATAAATTTCTTCAATTATGGAAGAAGTCCATGATGGATCATGTAATGATCATTAGTTTTGGACCATGATCCCCCATAAAATTAGGAGGCTTTGATACTACTTTAAAAAATGATACAGGACTATGTGGAGTTCACCAAGAAATTTCATATATTCCTTATTCATTAAAACATCCTCTATCAAACCCCAAAATTTCTACATACATCTAAATATTTGAAGTCACTTTCAAAATAGGGAAAGGATGTTCTAGGGTCATATCCCCCATCCATGGATAATCTTTTTAAGTACATCCTTACTACTACCAACTACCTTTACATAATTGGATGACTCAATACCCTTAATTGAATCCAAAACATATAATATCATCAACTTCACGAATTCTAATATCACCACAAGACTCAGAGTCTCTCACATGATGTTTATAGACAACGACACCAATAATTGTTTTATCGAGTTAAAGAAATTATACAAGTATTACCACATTGATTTCAACCATTCATCCCTCTAACATTAAATTCCAAATGAAATAATAGTAGACTCCAATAACACTCTATCAAATATTCTCCAAAAGGTGGTGAATAAGGATAATAAGACCTAGATAAACAAGCTCCTCTATGATTTATGGGTCTATTGTACCCCCATGTGAACTGCTTCATAAGAAACTCCAAATTGATTGGTGTATGGAACTAAGGTAGTTTTTCCCATAGAGTTAAAGTTTACCTCACTCTGAATAGAGGTATGTAGACAACTCTCAGATAATGATCAATTTTAATTTTTTTTGGATGAATTGGAGAGGCTCGATGAGAAAAGGTTTTATACACTACACAATCTTAAATTCCATCAAAATTAGACCGCATTAGCCCTCAATGAAAAGGTTTGTCTCTATTCTTTCCTTCAAGGAGAATTAGTATTGTCTTTTAGAACCCCAATGTTACTAGGAAAGAAACCTCCACAATAGGAACCTAAATGGGAAGTGTCTTACATCATAAATAATGTCTATTCCAAAGTATCTTACACATTTGTATAAAATGTATGGGGAAAAAGAAATTCCCCCAAATTATGAGAGGTTTCTCAAGAAATAATTTTCATTGTAGCTGTTTAAGCCTCCCACATCCTGACAAAAAGATGACAAAATATATGGAAAACATCTAGACCACATGACGTTAAACTATATATAAGTCACCTTTACCATATGTCAAATACCTTTGCAGTGAATGTTATAGTATCATGACATTAAAAAACACTCCAAAATGCCTTCACATTGAACGAATAATAAAATTATCATATACCTTTTTTATAGAGGGTCAAGTCATACAAGAACATTCATCCTATCAATGATTCATATCTATGTAAAGTTTTCTTGTATGTCTGATAGATCTATAGAAGAAGGTATCTTGAATATTGCTACCCACCAATAGAACTATTCATGGATAAAAGATGCTCCCAACTTCTAAATAACCCCTACCCATGAAATGAATCCCCAAAGATATCTTGCACAATTATCAAATTGGTTCCCAAATCCATACCACATGATGTTAAACTGAAATTAATGTAAAACATGTTTATTTCATGAAATTATACTATACAATAGATACTTTCTAACAACATGCTGTTAAATAGTAAAGAAATGAAAATTTCATTGTTGCATGACATTAAAATTCATGATAAATTTATCCCCACTATTTGGAATTAAAATGTTTAGAACACCACCCCGCATCTTTCCTTATCCAAGGATCATAGAAAGTTGACCTTGATCAATTAAATAATCAGGTTCTTCCATAATATTTCTAAGAACCTCAACCCATAAATAACACGTCATGTGTTGAGCACCTTGGGTTTCCAAAAATCTTTCACAAAACTTGTAAAGTAAAATAGATCTATCTCTTTGACCATGATATCAACGCATAATTTCTTTGAACTACCAACCAGAGACATCTTGTCCCTATAAGAAATGATTTATAATCCAAAAAATCCTGATGACATCATGGAAAATCTCTTCCCCATAGGGTGTTTTATTCCATCCCTAAAATGATTTTCCTTTATCATTACTCATGATCTGAGAACATTGAGCCATGATTTATAATATTTAATTATCTCACTCAAACGTATGTTAGTGTACTCAGGAACATGGGTATCCTAATATGGATATTTTATAACATTCTCCTCATATGAGTTTTATGTGCATCTTGACCATAAAATATATACACTATTATCAAAGCTACTAGAACATTAAATACATCCTTTTAAGGTCCAAATATAATGAACATAAACTTCAATAAAATGAGACACACGACATTTTATGTTGAAAAATATAAAATGGTGTCCTATGTAAAATTAAAGTTTCTTCTCACTAAACTTTTCATCTCCATATTTTAAGAAACAATTATAGAGTAAATGAACAAGGCATAAAGCTATTAGGATCCAATTTGTGGTTTTAGTAAAATCCAATATATTCTCGTTGGACCCTCTTGTCTAGGGAAAAAATATTATAAGTATTATTCACATATTTTTATCATGATAATTTGTTCATTGGGCATCAACACAACTTTTCAGGTGCTTAATCCCTTCTCAAATATTACATTTTCCATAAATCACACATCATGATTTGATATCCTCGGGTCACAAAAAACCATCCATGGACCTTGGAAGATGATACTAAGCTTCAAGAGACCCTTTTTTAACTATGAATGTCTTCCCCTGGTTTCTACACATATGCCCCTAACCATTAACCAAATTCTCTAGTACCTTGAAAAAATGGATTTCCGATCCTTTTGAGCATTGATGTGACTTTGGTGAAATGTAGCATATTAGGTTATTTTGTTCATACCCAACATGATTTTATCATATCATCCCCCCCACATGAGCACTTTGGACCACGATTTACTATCAACATAACCAAACTATTCTAGAGTAATCAAAAACCTCGATGTCACATCAAATACTTTATACCCTTTCTCAAAGTAGATATGCATCACTCCATTTCGAAACCTTTTTTTGGCCCACACCTCGTGACGTGAAATCACATGGTGTAGGAATAAAGCTTCCTAACTTAGAGATAAACCGCCTTATGGTGCTAGAACCCTTCTTGGAAATCTTTTTCTCCAATTCATGGATCATATTCAAGACATTTGTGTCTTTGAAAATATTTCACAGACCTTAGAAAAGAGCAAGGATACCCTTTTACTGACCACCCATGTAATACCTGCAGGAGTATGCATAAGATATTTCACCTAACAACTAGAGGAATCTCCTCCTTATAGGAAAGGAACTCTGGTCCTCATGATCCTCGATAACATCATGACATAATCCATCACCTCATAGTGTTATGGTTTATCCCTATTATGTGTGCCCGATTCCAATATCATTGATTTAAAAATTTGGGTTGTGACTTAGTAAACCCATATTCAAACTGTCTAGGTGGACTCGACTTCCCTAATATTTTATCTTCACCAATATGATATAAAAAATCTTTCTCGACATTGGGAAAGGTGTAGGGACACCTCTATTTTATCATGATAGTGATGCCTAAGGGATTTAACTTACCAACCTAAGGCATCTCCTCCTTGTAAGAAAGAAACTCCAATCCTCATGATCTCTACAAAAAATCAAGAGCAGATTATCACCTTAGGGTGTTTTTGTTCATTCCCTATATGTTTTCCTCTTTCATATTCATCAGTCATGTCCTAGAAGAAAAACTTTAAACTGTAAAGAATATTTATTCCCTTACCTCATTAAATTTAAACACAAATAAGACATCATTACCACATGAAATTAAACTACACAGAAGACATCCTTACCACCTGACGTTAAAATACATGTCCTATATACTTACTAATAGATTATAAAATGAATAGAAATAATTAATTTGTGAGCTATATATTACTAGAAGTTGAAATTCTGATCTAGAAGACTCTAAACTACTAGAAATAGAAGGTACGAGATGGAAGACCTTAAAAAACAACACAATAATGGTATGGTGTGGAAGACATTAAAAAACCAACTAAAAGAGATATATTGATCACCAAGTTGAAAACTCGAAAATGGAATATTGGAAAAACTATAGGTTACTTCTCATTTGATATGATCTTTTTATGTTCCAGTCAATATTGAGAAACCATAAAGTGGAAAAGGCATAATAAATTTTGGCTGAAAACCTATAATAGGGTGGTATGAACAAAATTCGATTCCATTCCCTCTAAGACTCCATTTATATTTAGGAAAAAGTTAAGCCAATATAAATAAAATCGTATAAATCTTCTAGGGATCGTCATTTTTTTCCTATAAAAAACAATCTACCCTTTCTGAGTCCACTGACTTCAACCAATATTAGTGAGTAATCACTATGATACATATATATTTTACCCAACTTATCCTTTTGAATTAGGTAATATTAAGATGAATATATTAGGTACATTAATGAGGAATCTAATTTTTGTGGTTAATCATGGATATTTCTCAAGAAAAATCTATTGTGATTTGGATATTCAAATTGAGGCATTCAGGTTTACTTGATATTTGACAATGGGTGTGTATCATTGACGATCTATGCAACATCAGTTCATTGAAATGGCATGAAAATTTGAAATGAAAGAAATCTAGAAAATGATATGTAAAGCTGAATAAGAATTTTTCATTGAAAATTTTCACAAAAATGAAGAATATGTACATTTATTGGCCTCTCTAAGAATGTCGACGAGCATTTACATTCCTTAGAACTGAGTCCTGGTCCATATAGAAATCGCTCTTGAGGGAGGAATTTATTGATTCTTTCCAAAAAAAGCATCAAAAAATATAGAATGTAAGATATACAAGAAGCATGGGTATTATGTTCTCCTCAAAACAATGGAAGGGATGGTGGATGAATCACATGGATTGTATAAATTTCAGAGGAAACATTATTGCATGACCTTCAGAAGGTCATGCTAAGGGATTAGGCATAGCAGATGATCAACTTATTACCACGTGAAACCCCTTTTACAATACCTCCTATTTTTACAAGAGTGTCCTAGAAAGTTTTGATGATAAGATGAAGGATTCATGATGAGTTTGTCTGATCATGTGACTTTTCAACTGATAGAATCCTGATAATGAACCAAAAACCCTTATAAAATAATGGTGGATAATGGTGGCAACTGCATGATAATGAGAGTTACATTGATATTCATGTGACATAATCATGTAATTTGAATGTCCCCATGAAGCCACTAGTAGAATTATCACCCTATAAATTGAAGGAACCCAAAAATTTCCCATAAACTATATGATATCCCTATAACTACACTTACAAGCAGAGGTGTTGTCCATGGAAATTCTTACACATCATCACATGTTCAATCATTGATCACAAGAAATATAATATACAATTATAGTTTTTTCACATGAAAATTCCTACATGTCGTCATGAGAACTTTTTTCTCTATAAAATAGTGAATGAAATAAAATGGGAAAAGTTTTAATATTCTCATTAGGTGAAGATACATTGACCTTTATGTGAGAGGATATTATGCCTATCATGAGATCACCTCTACTCATGTGAAGACCCCTTTAAAATCCACCATGATCTTGTGAGGTACCTTTGATGTTTTAGCCTAATCCCATGATGGCCCCCTTGACAAGCCATGTTTGTCTCGTGAATGACCCTAGACAAGTCATATTCAACCAGGAAAAATCCTTTCCATGAGAATCTTGATCTATTTAAGACTCTTAGACAGGTCAAGATGACCTTGTTAAGGTTATTTAATATGTCCACATGGTTAGGATAAGTCCCTTTGATCTTCTAGGCTTCAATAAACATAGATATGGTGGAACATTATCACAGTCACAATCATTATGTGATTCCATGGAATACCCACAACCAGATCAAGCAAAAAGCACATGATTTAAAAATACCTCTATTGAATATAGCTCATATTTTTGAGATATGCACTATGCAAGGTGGCATATAACCTGGGAAGTGGGGCCTTTAAATATATTCCCGTAAAAATAATAAAAATATAAAATGGAGACTTATACACTAGAGTGCAAGATCATACATCACATAGAGACAGGTCAGGTTATCACAAAGGTATTCCATTAGGAAAAAAATCAATGAATGTTTTAAGGGATCATTGGTCATGAATATTTTCTTCACATGATCACTCTATAGACAACTCAGAGGACTCTCAGTCTTTAATCCATATTATGAAAATGAGTTACAATATTTCAACTAGGTCATCAAAACCCTAATATAAGAAAACTCTTTATAAACCTTGTGTCACATATGCACCGATGGTTGGAATAAAAAAAACAAGGAATACTTAGGTTAATATGGGTACACCAATCTTCATGTGCTTCACATGATTTACGTAGGTAATTCCAAAACACCAGGTAATGTCGACCAAGTCATGAATCACCCCAAAAACATTCCATTTGATTCATGCAACACCCTATGATCATGTCAAGAAAGTCGTGGGACACCCTCTAGGAATGCCACCCAAGTATTGTGATGTCCTCCATACAAGTTAGTCTGGTATTGAAATGTTCTCTAGATGATTCCTAAAGATTTTGCGATATCCTTTGGACAAGCCATCTAGAGCACATGATCCCCTATAAGCATCTCATCTTGGTCACACAACACCCTTCGATCATGTCCTCTTGATCATGTTCCATCCTCTATATTTTTTCATTGATCACATGATATCCTCCTACACATTCAATCTAGATCATGTGATATTTTCCGAACAAGTCAACTGGATCGTGAAATTGTCTTTAGAAATGTCTTTCAATAAACTAGGACATATTTGTAAATACTTATGAATGTCGTATAAACATCCACGTACATTTCAAATTGATACTCCATATAAGTCAGGAAGTTAATTAAGAAGTGTTATGAAAACATCCCAGGACACGATAATCTCCTTCAGTGCACATATTCAGGCATACCCATGAATAAACTACAAAAAATGTGATTCTTATCCAAACCAGATTCACATGTCACCTTGATAAGGCTCGAGCTAAAATGGTTATCCACCATAGTGTATGTCCCTTCATATTTTAGACATTCTTACCATTGGGACCCAATCTATCATATCGTCTTATCATACTTCCTCATTCATCAGTGGATCGAGGATAATGCTGGACTATGAAAGACTTGATTCCTATCCAAGAAGGATATGTAGGATTCCTTCCTATGTCCCAAGATCCAATGGGAATACACCTATGTGTAATTTACTCTATATGTTAGATAGTCAAACCATCGGGACCCAATATCTATTGGTATTTTCATTATTCTTCATTTATAAATATATTGAGAATTAAATTGAACTATGATGACTATAATTCATACCATAACCAGGATACATAAGAAGCCATCCTAAGTCCAAATATCTATATAAAACGCCCCATAAGGTCTTCACCAGTGTGTAATTCTCACCTCCATAAGCAATGAGATCGATCATGTGTCATCCCTTGTTTCTCACACTAAGAATGGATCCCATGGGATTAGGGACTTTCAATGATAATGTCATTGGAATCATGATTCTCCCTCATCTCGAGAAACCTAAATGTGGATTTCACAATCCAGGGAATGATATGACTACCCTCATATAGTGGAATCCTCCTAAGGGTATGTCCCAATGGCGTGATTGAACTATGATGATGCTAATTCTTGTTATAAATAGGATATATTGGAATCCTCCCTGAGGATCAAGATCATTAAGCAATTCTTAAAGGACCTCTCACATTTCCTTACCTCATTACATTAAACTCTATAGTTTCAATGAACAATGTGGTTTTTTAATCCAATTATAAACAACATTTTATGGATTGCTCATAAAGGTTCAATCACTTAAACAAAATATTAGTCACTTATATAGATGGAAGAAAACTCTAGAGTTATTGGTTGTGTGGATTAAAAATATGATCATCCAATAATTGCAATGTAATGATGGGAAATGGACGAAGAACCTTGGATATATATATATACACCCATTAATAGAACCCTAATTTCATATGGATGGATTCCACACATGGTCATTTTGTTAGGGTAACCGGTCCTATATCAGTATTAGGAAGATATTAAAAAACATATTGTAAATCTATAAGAGAGACGCAGAGTATGTAATGATTACCCCAAAAAGGGTGTGATATTCCTAACCTCCCATCATCTAAAAAAATGAGAGTTACTATGTGTCATTGGGTATAAAACCCCAATTGGATGTCTACCTTTGGAAATCATGTCTATACCTAGTAATGGATTCTAGAACTATTTGGAATTTCTATGAAATAATAAAATGATGAACACAACATGGATTCATTTAGTTATTCCACCCCATCATGGGTTAAATTATATTGACTACCCAACTCCCGTCAAATCCATTCATTCCAAACATTCATTGTATTTCCATAAAGAAGCAACCATCCCCATAATCTTCATACGAAGATTCTGATAGTTTTGGATGACATTATATTTTCCATTTGAGTCTCTTACCTCGACAATGATAGTGATTCTCCAAGATTAACCACCATTTCTATAAATTCCTCCATGGACTTAGAGTTGGAAGAAGAAGAGTATGACCGTAGGAACTCCCCTCCCACATTTGAGGAGGGAATCTCCACCACAATTAATCAGCTCATGCATGTGAATATGGGAATATATGAAGACCTACAACCTCAGAGGATTAATGCCACCATGACTCTCAAGGAGAAGAATATTTATATTTTATTTATAAAGCACCATCGATACATGTAATCTTGGAATTATAATGAAATGATTAGGATGAACCTCAATATCTCTACACAACACCAAGGCTTACCTAATGACCATCAAGGTGTTAAGCACATATCAAGGTGGATTCACCACTCTTATGGTACCAATGTAGGATATGATGTTGTAAAATTGATCAAATTCAACTTTTTATTGGATATGTAGCACCCAAAATGGATCACCAATATAATTCCCATCAAGAAAATGAACTTGCAGATCATATTCTGCATCAATTTTAGGCACCTTAATTGACACTTCCCAAAGGATTATTTCCCATTACTGATCACCAAACATTTAATTGATGAAACTATTGTATTATAACCCATTTCACTCATGAATGTGTATTAAGCGGTTAAGCACATAAATATGGTCACTATAGATGAGAAAGACACCGCCTTTAGAGAATATCAAGGGATATTTTTATATTAGGTCATTCCCTTTTGATTAATGAATGATGGAACTACTTTTCAACATAACATGAATAATATATTTAATACCTTATTAGGACAAATAGAATAATTTTATTTCGATGGCTAGGTTGTAAAATTATATTTGTGACGTGATCAACTCATGTAACTTCAAACAATATTTAACAACTTGTTGGAGCATAGTTTGAAGAGGAATCCACTAAAGTTTACTTTCAAGGTAATATAAGGGATGTTCCTTGTCTTTGTGGTGTGCCACCATGGGATCACAGTGTATCTAGAAAAGTCTAGATAAATCCTATAAATGTCAGCTCCTTATAATCTCAAAGAAATTATGGGGCTCCAAGGAAACCTTGCTTACATTTGGTGTTTCATAGATAAGCTATCCAAAAAATATCCCCCTTCACCAAGTTAATGAAGAAGGGAGTCATATACCAATGATATGAGAACTTACAAGAATAATTTGAAAATATAAATGAATACTTATTGCACCCACAGTTCTTGAATCCATCGGTAGAAGGAATACCACTTGTCTTATATGTGGCATCTATGGAATGCTTTCTTGGTGTTCTCATAGCATAGAAAAATTATACGGGAAATGAAAAAAGCCTCTAATACCTCATTCCAACGCTGCTAGGTATTGATACCTAGTATTTTAATATCAATAAAATCTACCACTAGTGGGAATAGTGGATTTAACGTCAAATTTATGACATCGTTTTCTTTTAAACAGAAGAAAAACATGTTTGAAAATACTTTTTGGTGTCATTTTTTTAAAACTGACATAAAACATTATTTAGTTTTTTTGTGTCAGTTTATAATAAATATGATGCCAAAAATATCCATCAAATGAATTTATGGAGTTGGTTTGTAAAAACAAATGATGCCTTCATTAGAAAAAAATAATTATTTGTGTCGATTTCTAAAAAAGTAATGCCAATAATCAGTTTTTGGCATTGATTTATGTAAAAATGATGCCACAAACATATTAAAAAATCCCTAACTCAAGAAACTCTTTTTTTATCTTAAAAATATGTTTTCTCTAGACTCGTGATAGCTCCGATGGCCACCTGCTAATCCTCAATGTCCATTCATCTTGATTTTCCTTGATTTTTAAAATCATTTCATGATTTTGGGTCAAGATTATTCATTCTATATCATTGTTTCACCATTTAAGGAAGAATTTTGTCTTTTGAATTTTTTTTGACCAACCATATACCATGGTTTTGTTTGATTTTTTGACCATGTTTATTATTAGTTTCTACAAACATATTTGTGAGATCTTGCAATGTTTATTCTTATAATGAATTTGAGGGAGAAAATTTAGATTGAAGATCAATTTTACTTGTTTAAATACAGATTTTGTAAGTTATTTTAATTTTTTAAAGATAAATTATTTATCATATAGTTGTAATTTTGAGTCTTTTTGTCAATTATTTGTATTTAGTTGATTATTAATTATTAATGTTTTTGTTAATGTTTCGTTATTTTGAATTTTTTTATTTGATGAAATTATCAAATGTTCTTGATGATATTATGCAATGAGAAATTATATATGGTGTAATTGTTCATTAATAAAATGTCCATCACATGTCTAAATCGATGATCTCTACATTACTTAGTTATTCCTCCATATAAAAAAGAGATTTTCGATAGAAATGGAGGTCTAAAGAGTTACCATCAAGATATTGTACCCTCTATATTATAATTTTAATTAGTAAAATAAGTTACCATTTATCATTCAAAACCTTAAACGTTAGGGTATAAAATTATATAAACACCCAAAAATTATAATATTAGGTGTGAAAAATGTACATATTGTGAAAAAAAAATAATTTTCTATTAGGAATATCACACAAACATATATATAAGGAAATAAAATAAAATAAAATATACCCAAAGAATATATTAGTTTAAAAATTCCTAATTTATTGCTAGGAATTTATAATGGGGTCATTACTTGTGATGTATATTGGATCAACATGACACACATCACACAAAATAAATACCTTTAGTACATTATTTTTTATTTTATTCCTAATAATCATTGATGTTTCATATCTTATTAACATTTATTTTTATTGTATGTGTGTAGGGTCTTGGAAATTTCTCCAAGGTAAGAAAATGTTCCCACAATCTCTTTGCAGAAGGAAGAAAGAATTCCTACAAGCCTAGAAATATAAATAGACTAAAATTGAGTTACAAAATTCAGAATAAAATTGAAGGGATTCAATTTTTTAAAATATTTATTGTGACCTACGTTCCATCCCCAGGCAGGGTTCGCTGACCACATGAACCGTGAACCACCAGTACACGGAATGACCTACGAGGAGTTGGCCCACAGAGCGATGGCCAACAAAACTAGTCAATCAGAAGCTGCATCACTAAAGGAATCGGGTACACAAAGTTCATTCGTAAATCATCTTGTGAATTCAGTAGTTCACAGACAAATCAAACTGGAAGGGTTCTGCGAACCATGACTCATGAACCATAGCCTCAAAATACCCCAGTTGACAGAGTCTTTCATGGTTCAAGATATATCTTCATGGGATTCCGCAAATGGTGTCACATGCCCATAGATAAGACTTCCCCAATTCTATATTAAAGTACCACAAAAGAAATTGAGAGGGGATGAGCAGAGAATGATCTAAGGGGACCCCATAGGTGGGAAGGATGAATTCATAGAATTTTCTAGATTCAGTCTGGAATTATTGGTGGATCCCGAATTGAAAACAACGACTTCCGCTAGTACAACCAGCCGTGAACCACAAAATGGGGGAGCTTAATAACAATAAGGGAACTGAAAACCCAATTAGTGAAACCATGAAGCACATATTTCTCATGGATGAAATCCTCGTGAACGATAGCCCCCAAACCCTCCATTAATATGGTGTTCCGTATAGTGTATTACTACATTGATTTAACTTGGTGCCATGTACTGCTCTAGTAAGAAGATGGAACCCAATGCTGCATGACAGACCGCAACTAGGACCGCATACCACTACGACACATGGTGGTCCATACCCATGCTTGTGTACCGCCTCAGTATGTGGGCGACACCTCTTCCTGTATACCACTACGATATACGGAGCATACCACATCCCACATAAGAAAACAGTACACTGAATCATGTGTTTTCGAGTATTCTTTCCTCTGGTTCCAATCTCGCCCCTCCATTACCGTCTAGTCCTCCATCGTCCCTCCAAGAACCGGTCCTTCCAAACCATGCCAAAACCTCCTCCAAATCCACAGGACTTGTATGATCAAAACATCGGGTGCATCAGCACGCCCCCTTAAGTCTACATACCCATGGTAATAAGACTCACAAAGGATATCCCCACAATGGTTCACACTCCATGGATATCTATAAGTCTACATTACCATGGTAAAACTGAGTCCAACCTTGGGATACTGATGTGAACCTCCCAGTTATATGGATTAAGGGTGATCACCTACTTTTCCATTAAATGAGAAATGGTTACCATTCAAAGTGGTTATGTTCGCTTCCCCTTGTGATGAGGAAGACACTCATCCCCTTCCTAGAACGCATTCTGGGGCACTCCCACTTAGTTAAGTCCCGAATTTTCATAAGGCCAAGCCTCATGACCTTTAATTTCACCAAAAATTAAATGGTTCATCACTCTGCGCTCTTTCTCACAGTCACCCTAGCCTCTTATGGTGTAGGCTCGCCCTCTCTCATCAGTAGGAGAGGAGGTGTGTTGTTGGAAGGATCTCTCACATCCTCTTGTTTCTCATACCAAGCATGACTCATGTGGGATTATAGGTTTTTAGCGATTAAAACATATAGTGGTTTTGAACTACAAGAACTTTGATTCCTAATAAAAAGAAGGATACATAGGAAGCCTCCTTGAAGGCCCAAGCTCAAAAGGTCACCCTTCCAAAAGGGTTCACCCAACCATGGCCCCCTAAATGGGAAGATTCTATGCGTAAGACCCAAAAATTCTAAACTACAAGAATAGTTATTCCTGATCAAAACCAAGATACCAAGGACACCTCCTCAAAGGCCCAAGCTCAAAAGGGTACTCTTCCAAAGGGATTCACCCAACCATGATCCCCTAAATGGGAAGCATCTATGCCTAAGCCCCAACAATTCTAAACTATGGGAACATTGATTTCTAGTGAAACCTGTATACATAGGATGCCTACTTGAAGGCCTAAGATCAAAAGGGTACCCTTACAAAAGGGTTCACCCAACCATGAACCCCTAAATGGGATGTTTCTATGCATAAGACTCAGTAATTCTGAACTACATGGACACTGATTCCTGGTCAAAACAGGATACGTAGGATGCCTACTCGATGGCCTGAGATCAAAAGGGTAACATTCCAAAAGGGTTCACCCAAGGATACATAGGAATCCCATTTTATGGGTCTGATCCCAACATCAAGTCACCTTATGTCCTCCCTGGATGACGATATACTCTAAAGTACCTTATTGTATGGCTCAAGTCATCATTAACTTCATAGAATCAAGTCCATGTATGCCTATGATGATCCTAAAAACTAGGGGTAGCCTGTGGAAACACTCTTCAATAATGAACCAAGGATTTAATAATGTATGAACAAAACTTATATCTTTAATAGAGTCTTGAAATAGGAAATACGCCCCCAAGGGGTGCTGTGAGCCTGAATTCCCACCCTCTTGACCAATGGATTCCTTAAGTGTCATTGTCCAAATAATTTTCCAACAAGTGCCTGCCCTTTGAAATATGGTCCACGAATCAGGGATACTAGGGCCTTTGGGTGTTTCTGGATCCATGAATAAACCCATTGGAGACCATCTGAGGAAGTTATATACTACATGGACCGATTGCACAAGTACATGACCCCATGAAATCTCCTACTAGGAACATCTGACTGTGGAATCTCCTTCTTAATATTGAAGGGGTAAATTACCCAGTCCCCGTGGGGTTAATCCAACCTTCCTTTAAGTGATAATGATATAGAATGGGTCGAAACAAAAGAAATGGTGAATTTGAAAAGAAACCATCCCATGAAAATAAGATAGGTGATTATTCTCATTGGACCATTTCATTGTCACCTAAAACACGCCAACTCAGGCTGAAACAAAAATGGTGAACCCAACATGAATCCTTAACCAAGGTAGAGGTTTTACTCCACTCAATACCCTTCACCTCACAACAAAAAAGGGGGAAGGAGGCCAAACTGAGACATCCAATATGAATATATCCAAAGGAATGCTACTTTGATGGGATTTTGTGGTTTGTACGTCATATATGTTTATTGAAGGTTCTTGTAGAGAAACCTTCGATCCAAATGACCTCTTGACGACTAATGAAGACACACACATCAATGATCCCACAGGCAGTTGAGGCCCCAATGGAGAGCATGACCCCCTTGCCTACCCAGCGTCTTCAACATTAGGTCTCCAACATGCTGATGAAAGAGTACCCCGAAAAAGGTACTCTCCCCATAGTGGAGGCTATGAGAAAAGCCCTCCAATATTAAAAGTCTCTCCAGTCACCTCATCTGCCATGGATTGCACCCCAACACAAGGCGATCCTGGTGGTTATCTCAAATTGTTTCGGGAGCCTGTACTCGAAACACGACAATGAGTACCTCCCTTATCTTAGGGAGGTAGATGAAGCCAGTGATGACAACTTCATCTCAACCGCATAGGGGCCCTACTCACGAGCCCCTGAAAGAGAGCATCCCCACCGACACTAGATGACCAGACCTCCTCACACTGAAGAGAACCATATGCTGATGGAACCTACTAAAGTATAGGAGACCTGGGCCCCTCGAGCTTCCCACCAAGGATAGAAAATGTATAATTAGGAACACACTATTAACCTAGTTCCTAAGGATCAGCTCTTCCATACAAACTCGGAGGAATTCAAAGGTCATATGTACAACTCTACCCCCTCAACTCAAGCCCATCATAGAAATAGGGAGGCATAATACAAGAACATGCACGCTACTGTTAATGTTCGTCGGTCCATTCGTGCAAACAAAACAACGAACTACAAGCAGATGAAAATACCTACTGATTCATATCAATCTCGTCAACCAAATAAAATGCAAACTATCTTTACGTAGACACAAATACTAGCAAATGGATATTAGTACCATCAACCAAGTAAGACGACAACTAGCTATACACCGACATAAATACCTGCTGACGCGTATCTAGCCCGCCAACCAAATAGAGCGGAAAGAAAATATGAGCAGAGTCAAATTACAGTGGATGCATACATATCCCATGAGAAAAATATATTGGAAAGAGATCAGATCAAAATCCCCACTCGTGAAGATGAAGCCCTCCAGTCAAATACTATTTCAACCGGAGAAGACAACTGGAGACAGCCTCGTTCCTCTGTCTTGGTACAAGAGAACTTCCAGTATCTACTAGCAACCCATGGAGGACCAGAGCAGGCACAAAATCTTGATCTGATATCATATTGGGCCTTCATATCTATTCTTTCCTAAGATGAATCTCATCAAATCCTAGAAATTATGGAATATTGGACGTCGAACCCAAACCATATCATCCAAACATTCCCACACACTTTTGAATCTGCAGAAAAGGTGAGAAACCAGGCCCACAACCCGGTTTCCTTGAATGGAATGACTTACTCACAAAATGAGTTAGTCAGTCAGGAGTAGTTATACATCTCTGCTCCATTCCATGAGGGTCAACAGAAATATCCTGTGATACACGGACAATTAGATCAGGAACAAATACTCGTTCTAGTTAGGGGACACCGGTCCAATGTGGTGGCCGCTCCAGGGAAGGAGTATATCCTTTCCAAAACTCCAAATGTCTGTCGGTGTATCCCAGCAGCATCATGAGACCCAACAAGACAAGGATATGTATATGAAGGTTAATACCAATAGTAGGCGACCCTGATTATTCACAAGAGAGCGCTAAAAAAATGTGCCAAAGGAAACCAGAAAATGAAGAGTTCTTACGTAATCCTGTTCTGCCAGAAGATGAGGTTCTTGACACCCTTAAACATATCTCAATAAAATCTCAATACACTATCAGTCAATTACCATATTATGGTAGTGTTAGTCACAGTTGTGATGACCCTCCTCACAATTTCACTACGATCAGCTCTGAAGGTCCTCCACAGAGCACCTGGGGGGGGGGGGCTCATTCTGTGGGCCAAGAATGATCAATCAAGATAGACTATATCCTAATTCACTCCATGGTAGACCTCCCCTTGACCAAAATATTAGACAAAAAAATGTCTTCCCCTTGCTTTTGTCCACTCTGATGGTCCTCCCTAGGTTATACACTGCAGATATGATTCTCTCTATAGTCGGACATCAAGTCATGATGGTGGTCCTTGCCAAAATGATAGTCATTGAGAATCCCCCCTATAATAAGTTTTGGTGAAGGCCCTCCCCATAGTAACATCAAGAAATGAGAAGGTCATCCCCTCATTACAGTAAATCATGAGGACCCTGTCCATGATATACACTATAGAACTTCTCCCAACAACCCAGTATCAATCTATGATAGGTGTCCTCTCCATTAGAGAAATCATTGAAAATTTCCTCCCCTTAGTGAAATAAATTAGAAAGAAGGTCCTCTATTTAGTGTAGCCCACCATGAAGGTCCTCCATAAGGTATATGCTGCAGAGAAATTTCCCGTGGTCAAGCTTCGAGTTGAAATGGTAGCCATTGCAATTGTAGAACCAATTGCAAAGGTCCTCCCACTAATCAAAAGTCATACTAGAAATAAGATCCTCACCTTGCCAAAATTATGTGATAAAACCCTCCTGTTTTGAGGTTCTTTGAAAGATGAATCCAGATATATCAAGCACGCTCTCTATGATGAGTGATAACCTTTCTCAACTAGAGGGGTGTTTGGGGCCATGCTCATCTTCTGACCCACAGTCACGCCATTCAAATATCAGTGAGGCTCCCACCAGCCCTGCTTCTTGAAACAAAATTATTAAGAAGTAGTCAAGAATAGCATATCAAGTAGAGGTTCCCCCAGAAGAACAATAATATGATATGTTGCTTGTGAGAAGACAACTAGTTAAAGATAATATACCTGTTATGTATTAGACTACAACCACTTCTCAGTTCAACATAATACGGGAGTTGTATGGGGAATGTGTTCATGACATTTTTCTTCAACATATGGATAACTCTTCACCAGCTAAAAGAAAAGTTCATTCCCTACGAAGGGTATGCAGACCATGTCATCAAATTAGGTGAGCTTCGCCATCTAATAATCCTGTAAGCCCTCTCATCCACATGAAATCCACAACCAGAAAGGTTTATGAAAAACCTCAAACCATCTTGCCTCCATGCACTACACAAGGTGAGTCAACTCATTAGAGAAACCTCGACTTGAGTTCATATTAGGGGATGGGGAGAACATGGAGTTCTACACTTCATCCCATGTCCCGTCAAGAAAACCACATTAAAAATGACATCTTTTAATTTAATTACCCAAAGGAAGCAATGAAACGAAATACTTTATTAGGAAATATGGGATACTCAAGAAAAATCATCTCAGAGTAAGTTTCAAAAGTAGTTGGACTGAAAATATCACTCCATCAAAAAACATCTGAGTCAAGAAAACGAGATCATACAGCAAGATTCCCACCTATGAGAATCTGACCTGAAAGAAGTGGTCTTGTATTAAAAATCCCATAGACTACCTGCAAGTCTAATAACATACTCAAATCACATCTACATAGGAGTGTGTGAAATAAGAAGTTACAATAGTGGCAGCTACCGCTGTGATGTGGGAACAACCCTAACCTACATGGCAGGGGGAATTTTTAAAACAAGATGCCACCGTAAGACAAAAGAATCCTGGAATTAGTGCATAAATGAATGAGTGGGAAGAACCCAAACCCATAGGGATGGGGGAATTTTTAACTCATGTTCCCACACAATGGATGTCTATCTTCTCCTGCCTTATAGGAACGATGAGCAGAAAAGTAACCCGTTCCACCCTGTCCTGTGGTTCGCACCCTTCAATACAAAGTCGCATTAGAAAGTCAAATCAGGGACCCCTTTAGGTCAATATTCTCCAAGAATCCTGAATAATATCGCAGAATGGAAGGATAAAATCCAACAAAGGATGTATAAATCCTTCCTACTATTCGACACCTGGTGCACCACCCCCAATGTGGTATGCCTTAATGAATGTGGAAAACGTAAACCCCACAGATCTCAAAGTAGATAAAATAGAGGTAGAGGATGCAAGGGAAGATGATTATGTCCTAGAGGTGTCCCACACTTAGCCTGATGGTTTGTATACACAGAACAAGATTGGAGTCCTAAATATGGGTGCCCCCTCAGTTAATCCTCCACTACCTCCCTCGTGAAATCCCAACAAGGAGAAGAATAAATCCAAGGTCATCTACTACCCACCTCCTCCTCCTCCAGAGAATGTTCCCCTCACTCTCAAGGAAATATTCTCCAAGCCGGAGGAAGAAATGAAAGAGCTTAGGTGAATTAATTTCAAGATATATTGAGTGAGCTATCTTGCCAGATGTGTTCCCCATACAGAACGTCAGCATGTATTCCCCAAAGAGGTTCCCTTTCCACATGCACTCATCCCGTTGAATGAATTCAAGCTTGGAAGCCCATATAATCTGGCACTAGGACCATCAACCTACTTAGAACCAGCCCCAAATTGACATCAAGACTTCCCCCTACTAGGAAGGTATCCAGAATACATTCAGGTAATCCCAGAAAGGGTTGCCATGGCTGAGTATCCACCCGAAATTCAAGTAGTGCCGACATGCCCAGATTTGGACACTACTACACCAACCCAAGCTGAATCCCGATAGGATATGCATCAATGGAACTTAAACACCATCAAGAAAATAAAATATCGAATAAAATCCATGGAGGGGTAGCATGCCCCGATACAAAAAGAGCATAAACCCTACCCTGATTGGATGAGCAATGTTCCACCACCACCAAACTTTGAAAACCCCATATTCCCAGTATTCAATGTCTTGGAAGACCTGGAACAACATTTAATGCACTAGTCCTCTTATTGTGACCCCATGATGGGTACTAAGGAGTAGCAATAAGAAGTAAAAACTCATATGGTTCATGCAAACCTGATAAAACACTATTTTGTTGAATATTTTATTGGTAATAAATGAAATAATTTCCTCACATTATGTTAAATATGTTTATTTATAAAATATTTGGGATTTGATCATTCATTTGAAAATTTGGTGAAAAATTCCAGTTTTACCCTTAATAGTGCACTGTAGTATTTCAAAGATAAATATTTTTATATTTATTATTTTAATTATAAATTTTGTAATAGTGTTCCTAACTTCATTTTATACAACTTTCATTCAGGACACTAGAGCTAAAGAGTGCATTTGTATGGAGTAAATGAGCCATTAATCCAGTGGTGGGCTGGGCATGGGTTCTGTATTTGGGCCATATCTTCTACATAAGGGCTTGGATTGTGCCCAAATTTTTAGGAAACTCGGGGACATGATTTGGAAAAAATCATCCTTCTGGAAGGCCAGTCAATTCACGCATTTTGGAGGTCAAATGGGCGGTGCAATTTGGAATAAAATATTTGGCCGAGTTTTTCATTTCACACTTAAAAAGTTATGTATCCCTAGCCCTCACAAACTCTATTTAAAGGGGGTTTTAACTCTTTGAGAGGGCTGGTCGAGGCTTTGGGAAGGTGTGGCCGAAAGGGTGTCTCTTGGGAGCCCCTCACAATTCTTGGAGGAAGTAAGCCTTTTTGCAAACCTCTCTTCCAAAAAGGCTCTCCTCTCTCACCTCTTCTTTGTATTTCTTTTATTTCATGTTTGTTTCTTGAATTTTTCTTCAAATAATATTCTGTGTTCATACCTCTTCTTCTTATCTTAATCTTCTTAATTGGGTTGGAATCAAGAGTGGAGACAAGATTGGGTTCTACCCTTTCAATCTGTTTCTTATGCAAAACATCTCCACGATGACTACACCACCCATGGAAGAGTAGTTCTTTTTAGTAATCGATTGACCTCTATCCTTCTTCATTCATTTATTTTGAATCAATGAGCTACTGTAATTCACATATTATGGTCTATTAATTGAGTTTTTAATTTAAATGAAACTAAGCAAGCAATTGAATAGTTAACACAAAACACGCGAGGTCGGGAATTGTGTGAACTGTGAGAGCGCAACCTTAACTGGTAATTCAAAACCACATGGGATCAATTTGTAGAGTTCAAATATAATCCCTAAACTCAATTAATCCTCATTTCCAGAATGGTTATGTGCCTTAATTTACCACTGACCATAAGCTAATTTTATAACATCAATCAAAGCAGGGTGTTGCGATTGCATGTTCCGAAGTTAGCCTAAGGTTAAAATTAACTTCAATCTTCATGGTAAAGTTAATTCTCGTTGGGTTCAGGATTTAAAAAATTAAGGGATCATAATTAAGTGAATATTAATTTAAATGATAATGGTTAATAAATTATTTAAGAGGTAGAGTTAGATCGATTACGTCTTTTAAATATTGTCTAAACAAACATCTTTTTGTTGTGTCATTTTAATCAAACTTCATTTCAAAACTAAAAACAAAAAAAATACAATCTTCTTCCAGCAAACTTCTTCTAGATTCATAAACTATAAACAACCACCCTCATCCTTTCAAGTATTTTCTTTATTATCTTTTATTTTACTTCTAGAATACCTCTAAAATTTGTTTTAATTCACTTCCTCCTTTGAGAGACGACCTTGGTCAGCCACTCTGTTGCACCTAAGTACCCCAAAATCATACTAATCATTTGAGGGCGCCCATGACAGTGCTCTTTCAAATTGGCGCCGTTGCCGGGGAGGCAAGTAATTATTTCAACCAATTAGAGGTATTTATTTTATTTTACATTTTATTCTCTTCCTCTCTTCTTTCTTCCTTCTTTACCCAATCTGATTTTTCTTCTTCTTCTTTTATTTTCTTCTACTTCTTTTTGGACCATCAAGTCAAACTTCTCATTTTTATTTTACTATGGTCCACCTTATTTCTTTTAATTTTTATTTGATCTATGACATGAACTAATCCCGAATATCTCTTAGATCTTGACCCTGAGATTGAACGTAGCCTTAGGGATCGAATCAGAAATTCTCAGTCTACGGGAAGTTTCAATATTCAACCAGTTGGTGAATTCCTCTCTTCTGGAAACAATGAAATTGGAAGCAATTCAAATTCAAACATAAAAGAGGAACCAATGGCTGTAAAAAATGGAAATGAACTTAATAGAACCATTCGTGAATTGGCTGCACCTGATGTTAACTATCAACCAAACTGTATTGCATACCCAAATCTCGAATCGGACTTTGAACTAAAATCTGGGTTAATTCACTTACTTCCAAAGTTTCATGGCCTCTCTGGTGAGGATCCCAATAAACATTTGAAAGAATTTAATGTGGTTTTCTCAACCCTTAAACCAAGAAATGTTTCTGAAGATCAAATCAAATTAAGAGCATTCCCATTCTCACTTGATGGAGCTGCAAAAGATTGGATGTATTACTTGCAACCTGAAGATGTAACATGTTGGAATGATTTTAAACGTCTTTTCTTGCAAAGAGTTTTTCTAGCATCAAGGACCACATCCATTCGAAAGGTGATATCGGGTATCAAGAAAGCACAAGGGGAGTCAATGTATGAGTACTGGGAGCGATTCAAGAAGTTGTGTGCAAGCTGCCCACATCACCAAATCAGTGAGAAATTACTCATTCAGTACTTCTATGAAGGACTCACACCCATGGAGAGGAGCATGGTGGATGCTGCAGCTGGAGGAGCATTGGTGGACAAGACACTAGTAGCTGCACGAGCATTGATCGACAAAATGGCCCAAAACTCTCAACAATTCGGTGATAGAGGTACACCACATGTTCGAGGAGTACATCAAGTAAGTCCTTCTTCTCTTGAAAGTCATTTGATTGATACTAATTTAGAAGAATTGACAACTATGGTGAGGCAGATTGCATTGGCTCAAAAGACATCCCAACTCCCTCCTTCAAGGCTTTGTGGTATTTGCACTGAGACAAGCCACCCAACTGACTGTTGCCCACAACTCCAAGAAACAGAAGATTGTGCAGCAGTGTTCCCTGGGAGACCATTTCAGCAGCAACAACAACAACCATATCCCCAAAATAAGTTTGATCCAACATACAACCAAGGGTGGAAAGATCTAGCGGACATGAGGTATGGCTCTGGAAAACAACAAAGGGCCCCTTTTCAACCAAACTTCCAGCAGCCTCCGCCTTACCAGCAGGGTTTCCAACAACCCCAAAGGAGATTTGAAGCCCAAGCATCAACAAGCCAACAACAAGGGAATCCCCCACCAACGGTAGATTCTAATACTGATGATCTTTTGAAGAAAATTGTTCTTAATCAACAGAATGAGCTGAAGAGTCAAAGTTCGGAGCTGAGGGAGTTGAAGACTCAAATGAGCCAGATTGCCACCTCCCTCCATGAACTTGTAAGTAAGAATTCCAGAAATATACCTTCCCAACCCACTCCAAATCCAAAGGGGAATGTTAGTTCCATCACATTGAGAAGTGGGAAGAAAATGAACGATACATCTGTACCTACCATTCCACCGGGATTCACCTCAACTCCAAAGAAGCCGCATTCCAAACCAACTGATGAGCAATCCAAGGAGAAAGATAAAGGTAAGAAAAAGATTGATGATGTTCCTCCTAAACCCCTTCCTTTTCCAAACAGGGTTGTTCAAATCAAGAATATGGCTGAAGAAGCAATGCAAAAGGAGGTTTTGGTCACATTCAAGCGTGTGGAGATCAACATTCCTCTACTTGAAGCCATTAAGCAAATTCCAAGGTATGCGAAATTCTTAAAAGATCTTTGTACCAATCGAAGAGGGCTCAAGGGAAATGAGAGGATAAACCTTGGAAGGAATGTCTCGGCACTCATTACACCAACTCTAGAAATGCCAACAAAGTGCAAGGATCCCGGGACATTCACCATCCCATGGACCATAGGGGAGTTGCACTTCTCCGATGCTCTTTGTGATTTAGGAGATTCCATAAATGTGATGCCTCACTCTGTATTCTCTTCCTTGCAGGTTGGTGAGTTGAAGCCGACAAGAGTAGTGGTGAAGTTGGCGAATAGAGCAACGTCATATTTAGTGGGAGTTCTTGAGGATGTACCTGTTCGGGTAAGAGACATGATCTTTCCAGTAGAATTCTATGTGCTTAACATGGAGGATGATCAGGTAAGTTCCCATGCCCCCATTATCTTAGGTAGGCCCTTCCTCAAAACTGCAAAAACTATCATAAATGTCAATGAGGGTACACTTTCCATGGAGTTTGGAGATGAAGTTGTGATATTTAATGTTATGGATTCCATGAAGTACCCCTCAGAGGACCATTCTGCTTTTGTTATCTCCCATTTTGAACCACCAAGTAAAAACATCATGGAATTGGATTGTCCTATGCTTAGGGAGATTATGAGTATTGGTTCGAGTTTGATGTCTAAGAGCACTTCCGCACATGTTGCTGATACACAATCCTATCTTGGATTTGATTTTGATGTGGATTCATATTCTGATTTTGATCATGTTCACTCTGATTATGAAATGGCTGTTGAGTATGCTGATGGATTTGATGCTTTATTCTCTGATTTTGATGATGTATATTCTGATACTGATGCTCTTTGGGCACATATTTCAGTTCCTTCAATTTCTCCATCCAAACTACACCCTCCTTCATTAGAACTCAAGCCATTTCCACCAAATCTAAAATACTCATACTTGTTGAGTGGTGAGGGATTACCTGTTATCATTGCTAACAATCTCCCATTTGAACATGAAGAAAAGCTTTTGAATATTTTAAGGGAGAACATCAGGGTGATTGGGTGGACCTTGGCTGACATATCAGGTATTAGCCCCTCCATTTGCATGCATAGGATTCTCTTGGAGGATGGGGCTAAACCGGTGAGACAACCACAAAGGAGACTCAATCCCACCCTCCTGGAAGTTGTTAAAAAAGAAGTTGAGAAATTTCTCGAGGCAGGTATAATCTTTCCCATTTCAGATTCTCAGTGGGTAAGTCCTATTCAGGTTGTTCCTAAGAAGAGTGGTGTTACTGTTGTTAAAAATGAGAAAGATGAGTTAGTTCCAATGAGGGTGCAAAACAGTTGGCGTGTGTGTATTGATTATAGGAAACTAAATCAGTCCACTCGCAAGGACCATTTCCCCCTCCAATTTATTGATCAGATGCTTGAGAGACTAGCTGGGAAGACACACTATTGTTTCTTGGATGGATTTTCTGGATATTTTCGGGTTCCTATAGCTCCAGAGGACTAGGAGAAGACAACATTCACCTGCCCATTTGGTACCTTTGCCTACCGAAGGATGCCATTTGGACTTTGCAACGCCCCATGTACCTTCCAGAGATGCATGGTGAGTATTTTTTCTTATTTTATTGAGACCTGCATTTAGGTATTTATGGATGATTTTACAGTGTATGGATCCTCATTTGATGAATGTCTAAAGAGTTTGGGAAAGGTGTTGAATCGTTGTATTGAGAAGAATCTGGTCCTGAACTTTGAAAAGTGTCATTTTATGGTAGAGCATGGCATTGTCTTAGGGAATGTAGTGTCAAAACATGGGATAGAGGTTGATAGATGAAAGGTAGATATTATTTCATCCTTACCATATCCTTCATGTGTGCGTGATGTTAGATCTTTCCTAGGTCATGCAGGATTTTATCGGCGCTTCATCAAAGATTTTAGTAAGATTGCCCTTCCTATGTCAAGATTACATCAAAAGGATTCTGATTTTGTGTTTGATGTTTCTTGCAGGAATTCATTCGATGAGCTAAAACAATGTCTGAACACTCCACCTATCATACATCCCCCAAGGTGGGAGATTCCTTTTGAGCTTATGTGTGACGCCTCCAACTTCGCGGTTGGAGCTGTCTTATCTCAGAGGGTGGAGGGGCGTTCACATGTGATAGCCTATGCATTAAGGACACTGGATTCAGCCCAATAAAATTACACAACCACAGAAAAGGAGTTTCTTACTGTCATATTTTCTTTAGATAAATTTCGTTCATATTTATTGGGCTCTAAAGTAGTTGTTTTTTTCTGACCATGCAGATTTGAGGTACCTCCTAAAGAAGCCTGATGCAAAGCCACGACTTATCTGTTTGATGCTCCTTCTTTAGGAATTTGATATTGAGATAAAGGACAAGAAGGGATCAATGAATTTGGTGGCGGACCACATGAGTAGGATTACTCACACACTAGAGGATGACACCTTGGATCAGGTACCACTTCGGGACACTTTCCCCGATGAGCATCTCTATACCATCTCAGGTACGCATCCTTGGTATGCTGATTTAGTTAACTACCTTGTTGCTTCTGAAATCCCTGCAAATTTAAAGAAACATCAAGTCCAAAAATTTAAAAGTGAGTCTAGGTTTTATGTGTGGGATGATCCTTACCTCTGGCGCATGTGTAGTGACCAAGTTATTAGGAGGTGTATTCCTGATCATGAGTTTGAGTATGTTTTGCAATTCTGTCATACACTTGCATGTCGTGGACACTTTGGACCCCAACGGTCAGTTAGGAAGGTTTTAGACTCTGGATTATATTGGCCTAACTTGTTCCATGATGCCCATTTGTTTTGTAAGTCATGCTCTCGTTGCCAACACACTGGGAACATTTCTAGGAGACATGAGATTCCCCAACAACCCATACTATTTTGTGAGATTTTTGATGTATGGGGCATCGACTTTATGGTTCCTTTTCCTAGTTCATTTGGATTTTTTTATATTTTGGTCTCTGTTGATTATGTGAGTAAATGGGTGGAGGCCAAGGCCACCAGGACTGACGATTCTCATGTTGTTGTGGACTTTGTCAAAGCACAGATTTTTTGCAGGTTTGGAGTACCCAAGGCCATCATCAGTGACCAAGGGACACACTTTTGCAATAGGAATTTTGCTTCCCTCCTTCGAAAGTATGGGGTGACACACAAAACATCAACACCATACCACCCCCAAACAAATGGCCAGGCTGAGGTTTCAAATCGTGAGTTGAAACAAATCTTGGAGAAAACCGTGCATCCAAATAGGAAGGATTGGAGAAAGCACTTGGATGATTCATTGTGGGCTTATAGGACAGCATACAAGACCCCCATTGGTATGTCCCCATTTCGGATTGTTTTTGGGAAAGCGTGTCATCTCCCCGTGGAAGTCGAGCATCGGGCATATTGGGCTATAAAGAAATGTAACATGGATTTGGCCCAAGCTGGAATTCAAAGGAAGTTGCAAATTCAAGAGCTTGAGGAGATTCGACTGTCATCATATGAGAACTCAAGGCTCTACAAGGAAAGATCAAAAGCAGCTCATGACAAAATGATCCAACAAAGGGAGTTTCATGTTGGAGAGAAAGTCCTTCTCTATAGTTCACGACTGAAGTTGATGCCTGGTAAGTTGCGTTCCAGATGGTTAGGTCCTTATATTGTGTCTAATGTTTTTCTTTATGGTGTAGTGGGGATCACACAAGAGGACACTGGAAGGAGCTTTATAGTCAATGGGCAACGTTTGAAGAGATACACTGAGGGACTTCCTACTGATGCAGTGGATTTTATCACACTGCATGACCCCATCATCACTTGATCACATCAGGCTGTTCCTAACCCTTTCACTTTTATATTATTTGTCCTATTTAAAAATTCTGCATTTTATGTGCATATATCCTCTCATAGGTTCACATTGAGGACAATGCAATATTTTAAGTGTGGGGGAGGGAACCTTTTAGTTTAGTAATTTCAATTGTTTTCCTGTTTAAAAAAAACCAAAAAAAATTGTGTGTTTTTCAAAATTTGTGTGTTTATTTTACAATTTTCTGTGTGTTTTTGAAACTTTTGAGCTAAAATGATTCTCATCACCATTTTTAAATCCATATCAATAAGTGAAACAATTTACCCCTTGAAACTAAGCTTAAATGAATACTGAAATGACTTTGTTTCAAGTTCAAATATTTAGTAATTTCATGAAAAGTACGCTGAATTTTGAATCCCATGCCAATATCACTGTCTTTATATTTGAAATCACTTTCCTGTGAGGCTTCTGAACCATTATTTTCATATTCTTTACATTCAACTCACTTCTTGAGAGAACCAAACCATGCTTGATTTAACCAGAATTTGATCTATTCCTGTCAAAACTTGAGGGTTTGAGGTACATATGTTTAAATGATTGAGGCATTTGTTTGGTATTGAAGCCCCTATTTCAAAGAATACTTTTTTATAATGGCCTACCATGAATATTTAATCCTTTTATCCCTTATAATCCATGAAAATCCTATTAGGTTAGCCACATTACAAGCCAATTTTCCTTATCCAACCAACTCTTGAAGTGAAATTGCATAATCTAGTTGAGCTTAAGTGTGGGGGAAGTTGTCTTGGGTTTTTCCACCACATTTTGTGATACTTTGGGTGGAAAATTAAATTCTGAAGAGATGTGTTCGCTGCTAAAGAAAGTCATTATATTTAAAACTATGCCTTTTCTGGAGCTTTCATGACAAGTGAAGTTGTGCCTTTTCTGGAGCTTCTAATTGAGGTGGAAAGCTGTGCCCATCTGGAGCTTTCAAGAAAATCATGTTTGAGAAGATTGACATTCTTTTATGCTGAAATGATGAATGGTGTAAACCTTTCATGACTTTTCATTACTATGGAGCTGAATTTATACTATGGGCATTGAAGAGAAGACCATATTTAAGTGAAAATTAGATTAATGTAATTTTGCTTCAAAAGAGTCAAGCCCTCCTTATTCAGCCTCATAGTTTTTCACATCTTAATCCTACCAACCGAAAGCCACAGAACAACCCTGAAAATTCCTCATGATAAACATATGTCCTTGACTCACATCGGGTAGCGATGTAGGAATCTATCAAGCCTATGGTGACCCTTGTATGATTTTGGATGAGAAAGACATTGCAAAAAAATTGATATTTGAGTGATGAGAGAAAATTCAAGCGAGGTAAGTGTTTTGTGCATGGGAGGATAAATGAAGTGGAAATATATTGAATGATATAAACGGAGAACTTGAAATAATGGTTTTTTATGAGGCATGATATCTTTTGTTTCTTGGTGTGTAATTGTTTGATCTCAACGATATGTGTTTCAAAATTGGTTTTGATTTGATATTGATGTTTACTTGAAATGAGATTTTGCTCCGGAGTGCAAAAGGGTAAGTGTGGGGGAGTTGATAAAACACTATTTTGTTGAATATTTTATTGGTAATAAATGAAATAATTTCCTCACATTATGTTAAATATGTTTATTTATAAAATATTTGGGATTTGATCATTCATTTGAAAATTTGGTGAAAAATTCCAGTTTTACCCTTAATAGTGCACTGTAGTATTTCAAAGCTAAATATTTTTATATTTATTATTTGAATTCTAAATTTTGTAATAGTGTTACTAACTTCATTTTATACAACTTTCACTGAGGAAACTAGAGCTAAAGAGTGCATTTGGATGGAGTAAATGAGACATTAATCCAATGGTGGGCTGGACTCGGCAGAATGGACATGGGTTCTGTATTTGGGCCATATCTTCTACATAAGGGCTTGGATTGAGCCCCACTTTTGAGGAAATATCGGGGACATGATTTGGCACAAATAATACTTCTGGAAGGCCAGTCAATTCACGCGTTTTGGAGGTCAAATGGGCGGTGCAAATTGGAATAAAATATTTGGCCGAGTTTTTCATTTCACACTTAAAAAGTTATGTAACCCTAGCCCTCACAAAATCTATTTAAATGGGGTTTTAACTCTTTTAGAGGGTTGGTCGAGGCTTTGGGAAGGTGTGTCCGAAAGGGTGTCTCTTGGGAGCCCCTCACAATTCTTTGAGGAAGTAAGCCTTTGTGCAAACCTCTCTTCCAAAAAGGCTCTCCTCTCTCACCTCTTCTTTGTATTTGTTTTCTTTCATGTTTGTTTCTTGAATTTTTCTTCAAATAATATTCTGTGTTCATCCCTCTTCTTCTTATCTTAATATTATTAATTGGGTTAGAATCAAGAGTAGATACTAGATTGGGTTCTACCCTTTCAATCCGTTGCTTATGCAAAACGTCTCCACGATGACTACACCACCCATGGAAGAGTAGTTCTTTTTAGTAATTGATCGACCTCTATCCTTCTTCATTCATTTATTTTGAATCAATGAGCTACTATAATTCACATATTATGATCTATTAATTGAGATTTTAATTTAAATGAAACTAAGGAAGCAATTGAATAGTTAACACAAAACACCCGAGGTCGGGAATTGTGTGAACTGTGAGAGCGCAACCTTAACCGGTAATTCAATACCACATGGGATCAATTTGTAGAGTTCAAATATAATCCCTAAACTCAATTAATCCTCATTTCCAGAATGGTTATGTGCCTTAATTTACCACTGACCATAAGCTAATTTTATAACATCAATCAAATAAGGGTGTTGCGATTGCATGTTCCGATGTTAGCCTAAGGTTAAAATTCACTTCAATCTTCGTGGTAAAGTTAATTCTCGTAGGGTTCAGGATTTAACAAATTAAGGGATCATAATTAAGTGAATATTAATTTAAATGATAATGATTAATAAATGATTGAAGTGGTAGAGTTAGATCGATTACGTCTTTTAAATATTGTTTAAACAAACATCTTTTTGTTGTGTCATTTTAATCAAACTTCATTTCAAAACTAAAAACAAAAAAAAATACAATCTTCTTCCAGCAAACTTCTTCTAGATTCATAAACTATAGAAAACCATCCTCATCCTTTCAAGTAGTTTTTTTATTATCTTTTATTTTACTTCTAGAATACCTCTAAAAATTGTTTTTATTCACTTCCTCCTTTGAGAGACGACCTTGGTCAGCCACTCTGCTGCACCTAAGTACCCCAAAATCATACTAATCATTTGAGGGCTCCCACGACAGCACTCTTTCAAAACCCTACATGGCTCAGCCTTCATATGGTATACTATATGGCCAGCTTACTTAATAATAGGATGGGAGGACCTTCGATGATAGTTTATCTTCCAGTTTATTTCAATTATACCTAAGACAATAGTTGGTGACCTCATGAACTTCAAGCAGTGAGAGAATGAAAGCGTCTCAAACTTCACTGCCAGATGGAATGGTCTATCTTATTCCCTTAACTGTACACTTCCCCAATATGAATTGCTATCTATGTTCATCGATAATCTTCGTGATGAATTATGAACACCTCTAATCATAGTGACATACAAAAGTGGGTTCTAATACTTCTCTACTATTTCCCATAGGACAGAAGTTTCCTTGTAACAGGCCAATCTTAAGTCCCAAGTGCCCCCATCAGCCCCAGGGAAAAGGGAAGGAAAATATGAAGTGGCTTTTGTCATGCTTAAGCCACCTCCAACACCAGATCTAGTTGCGAGGCCCCCCTTGAAACCAACAGCCACCCCCACCTTGGTAAGATGAGTGACATGGTGATAAAAGAAATCAGTTCAAAGGACAAAAGAAAGAAAGTATACTCATTCTGAGATTACCAGTTCCGCAACTACTTCATACCTGCTATAAACTTCAACTTTCTTCAGCTACCAAATCCAAAGTGAGAAGATGAAGTGGGTTTCAAAAACCGTCCAAATTATTGTACCCATCACTAGATATTGAGGCACACCATCTAGGAATTCTTCATTAGAAATTATCTTCTACAAAATATGGTGGATTCCGGTAATGTTAAGTTGGGTCTTCTACCATCAAAAGGGTCGTATGTTTCCACCTCTGAATCACGAGAGGAAGAGGAATGGAAAACAGTTTATAGTAAGAAGGAGAAAAAATAGACAATTGGATAACCTAGAAAACAATAAACTAAGTTCATAGAATCCTCCAGGAACAGTTGGAATAATCAACTATGCACCTAAAAGCTCCTGATGCAACTCAGCTTTCATCGTCATGCCCGTAGTCCTTTAAGGGATAGAGGGGAAGAATGTAGGAGAAAGAAGAGGATCTTCCACCAAATTTGAAGTTAGTATTGACACATTCAAATATCATACTGATAGACTTGGTACAATGGGAACTTCCCCTCCAAACAACATCATTAAAAGGAGGCAGTTAGACAGAAATATTGTCGGGTCAATAACTGATTTTCGACTCCATTAATGTCGTTCAATTGGTGGACTCATTTTCTGATAGAGACTACGACCATGAATCAGAATTACGCACACCCAACCAGAGATTCAGAGGAAGAGGCTGTAGAGTCTAGAAGTTTCTTGGAAGGCATGATCGTGGTAGGAGTCAAATTTCCATCCACGCCATAACTCAAACCGTTAACATAATTGAAACTCATGTAAGGACAATTTGACAGACACAACGGGAACTAGAATGCTCTCCCAGACCTACCAGAATAAATACATGACCAGTTATCTTAGAGTATCTATCAGAGGAAGAAGAAATATTAAACCATCCAAGGTGTATGGGCAGACCAGTTCAAACGAACCCAAAAAGGAGAACTGTTCCACCAGCTCCTGTCACAGAGTCTGAACCATATATGTCCACAGATCAAGCCCCTAAAGTTCCTGTGAAGGAGAAACCCCGAGGTGGGAATCAATGACCATTGGAGTAGAAATATGATATTCTAAAGCTTCTGGATTTAGTACCAGAAAATGTGTCAATCATGGATGCCTGAGGTCTATCTGTAGTTCTTAGTGGGGCACTCATCAAAGCCTAATTAAGTTCCCAGGAATTCGAGTTCGGTGTAGAAGCAGACAAATTCTATTGGATAAAGGCCAATCCTAAATAATGTCACACCATCATCTCCTTCACAGACAGGAATGAATACACTATCATGCTAGGGAACATCAAACCCAAATATGTGTCTAGCAAGATAAATGGAATTGATATCCAGAGGATTTTCATTGACAACAGCCTTGGATTCAACCTACTTCCACTGTGAATGCTTCTTCGGCTAGGTTATGATGAAGAAAACTTGACACCCAACACCACAACTCTTCTAGGTTTGGATAAAAGTGAATAAAAACCATTGGGGTGAATCATTCTTAATACTTGTCTTGGAGAACTCATATTAGATTCTGAGTTCCTGGTAGTACAGAAAAGTATGACCTTCAACATCCTATTAGGGAGGCCCTGACTGAATCAACACACTACAATTTCATCATCATACCATCAGTGCATCAAATATTTCACTGATGGGAAAAATAGGACATTGCATACCGATAAACCCCTATTTCAGTCCTTCGATTCACATTACATCGATGCGTGGTTCTATGAAATAGAGGAGAAGTAGTCTCTGGCCAACAAAATTAATTGGATTACTACCACAAATAGATTTGAAATGGATCTTGCTGACCCCCTCTAACATATTGGGGATGAGTATTTATTACCCATCAACCAAATTTAATGCATAAGTGTATGTTTGGGAACAGACTCAATTGTCTTCATGATCTTCTTTAGAACCATCAGGTTTAGAGGCACAAAAGAATAGGATAACTTCTATGATGATAAGAAAATCCCTACCAAATATGCTCCTGACCCATCTTTGTGACCCCAAACTTCCCTCTCCTTACTCACTATGTGAAAAGATGATTTCTCTCCCAACATTGGAGAGTTCATCTCGAGAATCCTCTCTCTATCATAAAAAGAAGAAGACGAAGAAGAAGAAGAAGAAGGAGAAGAAGAGAACTCAATGATGCTCCTCTTACATTCAAAGAAGGTGTCTCCCCCACAATCAATGGACTTAATGAGATAAAAGTGGGCACTAAAGATAGCTCATGGCCCACCCTGATCAGTGTGGCTATGCCTCTTGAGGAGAAGGAAGGATAAATATGTGTTTTCATGGAACTACATAGAAATGTCGAGCTTCGATACTGAGGTCACCACTCATCATCAGGGTTTACTAAAAGATCATTGGGGCTATAAGCAGGAAGCTAGAAGGACCCACCTGATGCATGATGCCAAAATAGAGGCTGAAGTTGACAAGCTGATCAGAGCCACCTTAACACGAGAAGTCCAGTATCTTATCTGGCTAGAAAACATAGTCCCTGTCAAAAATAATAAGGTATATATTAGAATCTACATTTACATCAGGGAACTTAATCATCATTTCCCTAAATATGATTTCCCAGTCCCAATCACCGAATTGTTTAGCGATGAAACTGTCGAATATGAGGCCCTCTCTTTCATGGGTGGCTATTCTAGATTCAAATAGATCTAGATGGCCCTGGGAGATGAAGAATATATTTCTCTTAGGGCCCCTCATAGAGTTTTATTTTATAAGGTGATTCCCTTCAGTCTAAAAAATTAGGGCGCCACATATCAATGCACCATGCATCACATTCTCAAGACTATCATGGGAAAATTCATCAAGTGTTATGTCAGTGATATTGTGGTTATCTAATGACAGTTTTCAAACCACATGGCCTCCCATGAAATCATCTTTAGCAAAATACGATAACACATTTTAAAGATGAATCCCTAAAAGAGAGTCTTGGGAATTACCTCTAAAAATTCCTCAGCTTCTTCGAACACCATCGTGACATCAAATTCGACCCCGAGGAGACAAAATACATACTTGGAATGTCCCCACCTCACAACCTCACTGAATTGAAAGGTCTCTAGGGGCACCCGACATACATCTGGTGCTTCATAGCCAACCTCGAAGGTAGATTCTTAACTTTTTACTAGGTTAATGAAGAAAGGTGCTACGTATGAGTGGGATAATGACTTCAAAGAAGTGGTCAATGATCTAAAATGATATATCCTGATCCCACCAGTGATAATTACCCCATTTGAGGGGAGACCACACATTTTGTACGTAACTTCCTTGTAATGGTCATTAGGCCCCTTCCTCACGCCGAAGAATGATTCCAGCAGTGAGAACAACCTATATTACATCATCCAAACAATGATTGATGGTAAAACATGATATTCAAAAATTGAAACGAACTACCCATCCCTAATCTTCACCATTTAGAAACTCTAGAATTTCTTGTGACACCATGAGGTCCACAAGGTATCCCGTTGCAACCCACTCAAATATATCCTCATTCATCCCATGCTAACTGTATGCTTATCACGATGGGTGGTCATCCTACAAATAGTTTTACATACGGTACGTACCCCAAAAGGCCATAAAAGCCCATGCATTAGCAGACTTCCTAGAAGAGCTCCCATGGAAAGAAACAACACCATTTGATGCCGAACTTTTGGATGGATAAGTATTTTATGTCCAAGAGGACCCCACCTAATGGGAGATATACTTCGATGGTTCTTCCAAAAGCCCGATAGAGAAAAGAATGGAGATCCCAAGATCAACAAAGTAATTCTGACAGTTATACTCATATCCCCCTAAAATGGTAGTCTTTCCTTACTCATTCCTTCTTTTGGAAGGGTGTACAAATAATGAAGGAAAATATCCAGCCCTCATTGTAGGACTAGAGTTGGCACTCCATGCACAAGCCAAACACCAAAAGATAAAAGGTGATTTAGAGCTAGTCATAAAGAAATTCAATGGTGACTATGCCATTACAAAAGAATTATTATCCCCCCTGATGAACCATGTTCAAGAACTAATGGAAGAATTCACATTAGAACCAACAATGACCTATGTCCCCCAGTCACAAAATACTCCATATGATGATTTGGAAAATGGATCCATATCTTTGGATGATCAAGACTGGGATAAAATGATCATTAACATTGCCCATCGTCAGATGGTCTTACCATTTATCCAGAAAAATATTGAGGATATTGATGAAATTTTCCCCGTTTCTGAGCCTTATAGTCACACCACCAACTATATGATGCCCATTGAAAATTACCTTCGGATAGGGGAACTCCCACCAAATTGGGATGGACGGGAATTGGTCCGAAGACAAGCAATAAACTTAATCTTATACAATGTGGTAAACCAAGAAAAGGTTCTCTACAAATGAGGCCTTAATAGAATTCTTCTCAAGTGCATTGATGGAGAAGAGACTGATGCCATTATGAAAGAGGTGCATGCCAGATCTTGTGGAGAACCCTAATCAACAACCACGATCTCTCATCAAATCCGAAGTCTTGGGTATTATTGGCCCTCTATGATACATGATTGGGCCATATTTTCCAAGAAATTCCATTCCTTCCAAGTTCATGCCTATTTTATTTCCTGACCCCCAGATTTACTTCATTCAGTTAAGTACTCCTAGACCTTTTCCGCTTGGGGGATTGATTTTCGGGGACCATATCCCCCTGCCAATGCCAGAAAATTCATGTTCATACTCATAGAAACCTACTTCTTTTCCCAATGGACTGAAGCCATACCCCTTAAAGAAGATGGTGTGAAAAGTATCATTAGCTTTGTGAAGGACAACATCATTACCAGATTCAGTGTACCTCATAAAATTTTGAAGGAAAACATCACCATCTTCTACTCTAGTGAGTTGGGCAAGTTATACCTGGAGTATGGAATCAAATCCAACCATTCATCCTGCTACCACATGATGGCCAATGGGAAGATAGAGGATTTCAATAAGACTCTGTCCAATGTACCCCAAAATATGGTAGATAAGGATAAGAAATCATGGCTAGAAAATATCCTTCATGATTTGTGGGCTTTCTGAACCACAACCCTCAGTTACACCTAGGAAACCACGTACTCATTAGTATACAGTTTATAAGTGATTTTGCCTATCAAAATTCAAGTGCCATCACATCATGTGGCCATTTGTGATGAACTGTCCATGGATGAGAAATCCTAGAGGCTGTTTGATGAGTTGGAGTATCTAGAAGAGAAAATACTACAAAATTTACACTGTTTTGAAATTATAGCAACACTATCCTTTTACATATAACAATACATGATTTTAAGAATAATTATACATAAGAGTACATTCCAAGGATCATAAAATATAGTGTCTTAAGACACTATGCACATAAAACTGAAAACATGGAACTAAATAAAACATTTATTTATTTAGTATTTATAAAGATTCTATAACTTCCATTGTGATTATATATATTCATGGGATAAACTATGGATAACATGAACAAAGGGATGGGATAAAATCCCAATAAGGGAATAAGAATAAGAATAAATCCTTAACACATGGGTTAGAAAACATGAAAAAAAGAAATAAGAAGGCATGTGACATAAGGGATCATAACATATAAACATGGATTAAAATAAACATGTAATCATAGAAATGTGTAATCAAATTAAAATATAACTTTAGTATGAGTCAAGGCTATCCACCAAGATCATTTCCTATAGTAGCACAATCCAAGGCTAACCACCAAGACCATCACACATAACATCTAACGAGACTTAACTTTACCCAATGCATTGGGGTAGTATTTCAGAAGACCCATCATAACATGTTCATGAATATTATTTCCACATAAATAATCATACATGAACAATCATACATAAATGTAAGTTAACCCATGGAGATAAATGAGAATCACATTCATGACATAAATCATACGGAATGGGAATATCATGAAAGTGTCCAAGAGAGAAAGGAATTAAAAAATAAATGGACATTAATAAGGTAAAATAGGCATATATCATGGTAAGTGATGTAAAACAGAAGTAACAACATGTAATAAGGTTATTTTAGAAATTCTTTACACTAAAACCTTTTACTATGGTTTTAAGGAAAACACTAAAGAGATTTCAAAATAGAAAAGGGAACATTATTTTATATAAAACCATAATGGAACCAAGAATGTTCTAATAAATAAAATAATTATTTTATAAATACAATGGTGGATTAAAAAATAGGATAGTGTTCACTTAAAATTGGGTAAGAACTTGGGAAGTTCCCTTAAAATGAGTTTGTTTAATGGGAAGTATCGAGGAGGGAATCACTTAGAGAATATACATCCCCGAAAGAGAATGAGGGATGGATCATGAAACATCAGTTTGGAGAATATAAAAAGAATTTATAATTTTTACAAAAAAAGAAAAAGATAAATTTATTTGGGTAAAAATATAGATAGAACAGCCTGAAAGAATAAAGGTGGTTGGGTAGAATTCCATACGGATTATTAGCATGATATCGAGTGTACTTAAGAGGGTTTAATGAGGGAGAAATGGATTTATAATGTTTATAAATAATTAGGATAGTATATAGGAGGTGTATAATCATACCCCAACACTATGAATTAAACATAAAAGGGCATAACATAGAGGACAATCTTGAATAAAAGTGAAATGGAGAGGATCCCTAACCTTTTCTCTTAAGGGGTTCTTCCCTTGTTATTAATGACTTGAATAAAAAAATTAGGTTTATTAATTAATAATTACATAAAAAATTATATATGTAATTGATTTATTATACCCTTTTTAAGTTTATTCATGGCCTTTTCAATGGGTTAAAAGGTTTAATTTCATTGTTCAGGAACATTTGTTTTTATAGTTTCCTTGAATGGTTCACTTGTATTCATTAATGGAATTTCATTTAAAATGTGGATAAAGATACAGAATTTTAATTATTAGTTATTGATGATGTTACAGAACTTGAAATGCTATTATAAATAATTTTTTATATACCATGAGAATATATCATTAGATAAGAATTTAATGATAATATTTTGGGTTAATTCTAGCGGTTTTTCGACCACAACGAACTTGTTTTGTTTAATCATTTTGTAATATGTAAATAAGTTAGTTACTGAACATTAAATAGGATAAAATAAATATAACATATCCCAGTTCAACCATAAAAATGGTTTAATGATCAGATCTGAAGGTGGTAAAGGAAAATGAAAACATTTCATCATTGAAGCTGATAAACTGACACCTCATGAATAACGTTTTCATTTATAAAAAATGAAGAGGAGAAGGGGGTTGGATGATATATTATCCCATTATTATGATAAAATTACAGTATATGTAAGATATGGGAGTTAACATACCATGTGGATGAGTATAGGTGTAGATAGATTTAAGAAAAGTACTTGAAATTGAAAGGAAATTAAAGGAAAAGAGAGAGATATGAATTGCCTCTTGAATCCTCCTTAAGGAACCTTGGATTGGAATTTTGATGAGACCATAAGCTCTAGGATGTTGTGGAGGGAGCTTGAGGATATATTTTTTAAGAATTTAGGGAAGGCACAAGTCTTGAGAGGAGTGAAGAGAATATGTAAGGATGGGTAGTATGTGTAGTGGAGGAGGGGAGGGTTTTCATGATATTATAATCATTAGTTTATTATTTTTTCATAAGACAAGAAATATTGATGACTATTGAGACCGAAAACATTAATATGTGCATGTGAGTTCAACCCAATTTCCATTTACATCATCCATGACTCAAGCATGATGCAGCAATTTGGGTTTTAGCATTTATTGTGAATTATCAGTTTTTACTATTCATAAAAAATTCATGTATTTTAGAAAAATACCAAAAAATCACCCTAACTATTTTTCGATGTGTAGAATCCAAAAATGAATTCCATTTTTCAAAAATAATTTTTAAATATGATTGATTTGATATTTAATTATAATCACAATTTACTCTAAAAATAACAGTTTTAAAACATTTATTTTTCTTATTCCAAGATATAGGTATATCATACTTTTACTTGAATATTATTTATATAATATCATATGTACAGTTACTAGTCATTAGGGAATGTCACTATTCATAAGGGTTTTTTACTATTCATAAGGGTAGGTTACTATTCATAAAAAAATATGTTTTCTTATTGGACTCAAAATAACTTACAGATCGCAACCACATATGTCAGGTTTTCAAAATTCAAATCAAAAAAGTAACAAACTTATGTTTAAAGGTCTCATATTACTTAGAAGTTAATTACTTTGTTATTTCATGTGATTATATGAAATAATTATAAGAAGGAAATTTCCATTGAAAAACATTGGTTCCTTACATTCTTCCCCCCTTATGAAATTTTTCCTTCAAAATTTCTTTTTACATTCCAGACCATGAACAGGGGAGGGTATTTTTCCTTCATTTCCTCCTCAAGTTCCCATATTTCCTCTTTGTACTTATGGTTCCACCATAGTACATTGACCAGGTGAGTTGTCTTGTTACGTAAAACTTTATCTCTATGATCCAAGAGCTTCACCGACTTCTCCTCATAATAAAGATCATCTTCCAACTGAACCACCTCTGAAGAGAGTATATGTGAATGATCTGATATGTACTTCCTTAAGAGGGATACTTGGAAGACATCATGTACTTTGACAATGTCTGGTGGAAGTTCCGGTTGATAGGCCACAGCTTTGAGTCGATCATGGATCTCAAAGGGGCCGATGTACCTGGGACTTATCTTCCCTTTCATTCCAAACCTCATAACCATCTTACATGAAGATATGTTTTGAAATACCTTGTCTCCGACTTAAAACTCAAGCTATCTTCGATGTTTTTCTACATAACTCTTCTGTCAACATTGGGATACCTTTATATGCGGCTGAATGGTTTTCACCTTCACCACCATTTCATCGACCATTTTATGTCCTAGCAGATTATGCTCACTGACTTCGTCTGAACACACTGGTGTTCTATACCTTTTCCCATAAAGGGCTTTGTATGGTTCCATTCATATGCTCGAGTGGAGACTATTGTGGTAGAATAATTAGACCAGTGGAAGACTAAAGTCCCATACCCATTTTAATTCCATAGAACGTAATATCAACATATCTTATAGTGTCTAAATAGTTCACTCAGATTGGCCATCAGTTTGTGGATGATGGGCTATACTGAAATTCAGTTCAATTCTTATAGTATGTTAGAGACTTTTCTAGAACTTCAAGGTGAATCTTGGATCATTATCAGGTACAATAGATATTGGTACTCCATTTATCCTTACCACTTTTTTGATGTAAATCCATTCAATTTGATCGAATGAGAAGTCCCCTCGAATTGAGATAAAGTTAGTTGTCTTCATAAGACGGTCCACAATGACCCATATAGCATTGTTTCCTCTGGATGTTCTTGTAAATCTAGTGAAAAAGTGCATGCTAATGTTCTCCCATTTCCATTTTGGTATGGGTAGTGTTTTCATTATCCCCTTATACTTTTTCCTCTCAACCTTCACTTTTTGACATACTGAGAATATTGATGTATACTTCGCAATCTCCCTTTTCATATTGTCCCACCAAATGTTTTCTTGGAGATCTCAATACAATTTTTTTCTCCCTTGGTGGATAGAGAAGGTTGAGCTATATGCATCATTCATAATATCCTTCTTTATATATGGATTGGATGGTACACATAATCATGACCCTAATCTTCAACTCTTTCCTCATTAATCATGAACTCAGAGGATTTCCCAATTCTGATAGCTTCCACCCTTTTTAGAATTTCCGAATTTCCGTATATGTTCTTTGAGCATCCTTTATTTTCTCTATGATGGATGGTTGAGAAATCATTTGAGAAAGTATTGATGATTTTCCTACCTTAATGATTCCCATGTACATCCTCTAAAAATCTATGCAGATCAGATCCTTTTCAATTATCATCATTGATAAAGATGAATGATCCTTTCTACTTAGAGCATCTACCACATTGTTTGCCTTACCAGGATGGTAGGGGATTGAGAATTTATAATACTTGATGAGATATATCTATCTTCACGGGTTCATATTAAGCTATTTTTGTCAGAATATATATTTTAGACTCTGGTGATCAGTATATATCTCACACTTCTCCCCATAGAGATAATGCATCCAGATTCTGAACACAAAGAACACAGCTGCCAACTCCAGATCAGTTGTGGGATAGTTTTGCTCATGTATTATCAGTTTCCTTGAGGCGTAGGCTATCAATTTATCACTTTTCCTTAGAAAACATCCTATGTATTTCTTTGAAGCATCACTATACACCAAAAATATTCCTAAACTTGTTGGGAGTGTGAGTAATGGCATAGTGATAAACCTATTTTTCAAATCCTTGAAAAAACAACCACATTTTGGAGTCCAAACATAATTTACTCCCTTCCATGTTATCTTGTTCATTTGGTTTGATAATCGTGAAATGTTTTTCACAAAATGTCGATAAAACCTAGCTGGAACCAAAAAAGCTACGGATCCCCATTACGGATGTTGTACTAGGCCACACTTCAATTTCCTTTGTCTTTTATGGGTCCAAAGATATCGCTTTACTAGTGATAAAATGCCCCTAGAATGATACAACCTCCATCTAGAACTTACATTTACTATACATTGAATAAAAATTCTTCCTTCACAAAGTCTTTAACATAGTATTCAAGTTCTCCTCATGTTCCTACATTCTCTTGGAGTATATCATAATATCATCAATAAAGACTAGAAATTTTTTTTGAGGTAATCTTTGAGGACTATATTCATTAAATCCATGAAAATTGATGGAGAATTAGTGAGTTTGAAGAATTCAATATAAACTCAAAGTGTCCATACATCATTTTAAAGCCTATCTAGGGAATATTTTACTTCCTCACCTTTAATTTGTGGTATCCCAAACAAAGGTCCACCTTAGAGAAATAACAAGATCCATGAAGCTAATCGAACAAGTCATATATCTATGGAAAGTGATAATTTTTATTTTTCATGATTCTTTTGAGCTCACAATAATCAATGCAGAGGTGCGTTGATACATCCTTCTTATGGATGAAGAGGACTTGCACACCCCACAGGGAAGAACTCAGGCATTTAAAAACCTTATCCAAATCCTCTTATAACTACTTCTTCAACTCTTCCAGCTCCACGGTGGCCATTCTATATAGTGTCCTTGATATACACTGAGATCTGGGAATAAGTTCAATTGAATACTCAACCTCTCTGTCAGGAGGATTACCATACAACTATTCAGGGAATACATCAGTGTTATCCCTCACGATAGGAATGTCTTCAGGCATGATTCACTCTTTTGCCTCGATTATTTGATCTAGATATGCTTGCTCATAAGGCAGAAATATCCACACATGACAATATGATTCTAAAGGATATCCATCTTCCTCATTTCACTTGTAAATAATTGAAGTATGCTTTGGGATATGAAGAGTGATCTCCCTTTTTTGACAGTTGATGTTATCTTTGTATAATGATAGTCAATCCAAGCCCAATATAGAATCTTACTCCACTAAAGGAAGTATGATAAGATTTTTTGGGAGGTTCAGTCGACAAAAATTAACTGGGGAGGAGTTATCAACCATGGACACAATAATTTCCCCATTCACTATTCTCATAGATAACTTTTCCTCCAAAATATTAGGTGGTGTTTGAATAGTTCTACTACACATTCATGATATGAATGAATTTTTAGAACCTGAATCAAATAGTATGTTTTCTATTACTGAATGAATAAATAGCATAACTATCACCACATCATTATCTAGATATGACTCAATAGTACTGATAGCATAAGCCCTTCCATTTTTCCTTGGAGTTTTTTGTTGATTTCCTCTGAAAACCCTCGGTTTAGGGAAATTGTTCGCATAATTTCCATACTCCTTGCATTTGCAACACTACACCACTGGAAGATCATTTATCTAAACCTTCCTTTATTCTTCCACATTATCATGATTTTTTATATCCCTTCTATAGTTCTTGTCCAGATGTACCAACTTTCCACATTTGAAGAAATTCTTGGTTCCCTTTAGACAGTTCACAGGATGCATCTTCCCACAAATTTTACAAGTGGGATATTAGGGCTTCTTTCCCTCATGGGATTTTTTTTAACCACCCACGTTTTTCTCTAGTTTCCGCTTCCTGTCACCGGAACCACATGACCACAGAGAGTCTCCAATCTTCATTTCAACCTTGAGTCCAAAACATTCAATATCCTACTAACTATCAAAGTCTCAGATCACCAAAACCTTCTGTAGTCTTAATTTTCTCTAGCTAAAGAAGTGACCGACCTTGTTTTCGGTGTTCATGACAAATCTAGAGGCATACCTTGAAGGCCTTATGAAGTTTGGTTCATACTCTATGATGGACTCATCTTCCTTCTACTTGATATCGATGAACTCTATTTCAATATTGAGATGGAGGGTTCAAGGAGAATATTTATTGAAAATCATCCTCTTGAATTCCTCCAAATCCATGGGATTAATTCCCTCATGGGGTTTCGTATTCTTGATTAGTGTCCACCACTGACAAACTTCCCCATCAAAACGATAAGCCTCCACTAATACTTTCTCTTCTTCCAAGCACCGGAGGATGAAGAATATCTTCTCAATAGAGTTAATCCACTATTCCGTGAGGAGGGGATTAGATGATCTGCTAAACATGAGAGGCTTTTTCCACATGAATGCTTCTACGTAAACTTTCTCTTTCCTTAGACGAGTGGGGTGTTTCACATGATTCAATCTATTATTCATAACATGATATAATTGAGAAAGTAGTGTCATAACGTTTTGAGCACCCATTACTATCATATTAGGCATATCATTATGGAAATATTCACATTTCCTAACACATTGGATGTTGGAACGTGTTCTTTTATTTCCCTCCATTAACTAAGACAAAGAACATACAATTAGAGGCGTTGAATACTTAGCTATTGAGAATTAGAAGGAAATTTTGAACAGAAGAGGATAAAATTGTAGAGGAGAAGTATTTCCTAACATGTGATTCCTTAGGATTACATCTCATTTATACTTGATCTATTTCTTAACTTATATTCTTATGATATTTTTTATTCCTTAATATTGGTTTTTACTTAGCTCATATATCTACCAAAGAATATCCCCCGAGAGTGTCAATAGCAAGAGTGCAGAAAGACCCATTTTTGTGTACTAGGATACCCCAGGTCGATCCCAAAACTCCTTCTTGGAGTTTTCAACCGTAGGTACATCTATGCCAGAGCCACCTCTACCTGTTTGTATCCAGAGAGGGACATGTTTTCTTGATAAACCACATAATCTTTACTTTCCAAAACATAGGGGTGTTTTCTTATACATTTTCTTATCCTTATGGTTCTAACTACAATGCTCTATTACTAATATCTAAAAATAACTAGACCATCCTCTGATACCAACTATAGTAACCCTATCCTTTTACATATAACATTACATTATTTTAATCATAATTATACAACAGAGTAAAAGTGAAGGTTCATGAAGTCTAGTGTCTTGGAAGAATAGGAACATAAAACTAAAGAAATGGAACTAAATAAAATATTTCATTATTTATTTTTCATATAGAGCCCCTAACTTCCATTTTTCTCATAAATATTTATGGGATAACCTGGGGATAACATGAACAAAGGGATGGGCTAAAAGCCTAGAAAGGGAATAATATTAAGAATTAATCCTTAGAACATGGGTTTAAGAACCTGAAAAAAAGAAATAAAATGGCACGTAACATAATGGATTATAACATATAAACATGGAGTCATATAAACATGGAATCATATAAATGTGTAAGAAACTTAAAAAATTACTTTAGTACAAGTCAAGGGTAACCTCCAATATCGTTTCCCATAACAGCACAAGCCAAGGCTAACCGCCAAGACCATCACACATAACATCTCAGGAGACTTAACATTACTAAATACCTTAGAGCACTATCTGGGCACACCCCATCTTAACATTTCCATGTATATGATTTCCACATAAATATTCATACATGATCAATCATATATAAATGTAAGGGAACCCATTGAGAGAAATGGGTATCATATTCATGATATAAAGCATAATGAATGGGTGTATCATGAAAGTGACCAAGAGAGAAATGAATTAAAACATACCATGACATTAATAAGGTAAAATAGGAACATATCATGGTAATTGATATAAAACATAAGTGGCAACATGTAAGAATAGAATTTAGGAAATTCTGTGCATTAAAACCTTTTAGTCCGGTTTTAAGGAAAATACTAAAGATATTTAACATAGAAAAGGGAAAAATCATTTATATAAAACCAGAAGTGAACCAATAAGGTATTCATAAATAAAATTATTATTTTATAAACACAATCATGGACTAAAATAGAGGATAGAGTGCACTTGAAATTGGGTAAAAATTCAGGAAGTTCTCTTAAAACAAGTTTGCTTACTGGGAAGTATCGAAGAGGGAATCACTTAGAGAATATACATCCCAAAAAGACAATGAGGGATGGATATTGAAACATGTGTTTGGAGAATATAAAGATTATGTATATTTTTTACATATAAATAAAATACAACTTCATTTGAGTAAAAATAAATATAGAGCAAATTGAAGTAATAAAGGTGGATTGGGTTGAATTCCTTACAGATTATCAGCATGATATCAAGTGTACTTAAGAGGGATTACTGAGAGATAAAGGGATTTATAATCTTCTAAAAATCATGAGTATAGTACTTAAGAGGTACTTAATCATACCCCATTACTATGAATTACACATAAAAGGTCACAATATAGATGAAAATATTGAATAAAAGTGGAATGGAGAGGATCCCTTACCTTTTGTTTGAAGGTGTTCTTACCTTATTATTAAAGACCTGAATAAAAAAATTAGGTTTATTAATTTATAATTACATTATCTCTTATATATTTAATTTATTTATTATACCCCTTTTATGTTCATTATTGTCCTTTTTATTAGGTTAAGTGATTCAATTTCATTGTTTGGTAACGTTCGTTTTTATTGTTTCCTCGAACGGTTCCCTTGTATTCAGGAATGGAAGTTCATTTAAAACATATATAAACATCCAGAATAATAATTATATGTTATTTATGATGTTAAATAAAATTAAATTATCTTATAAATAATTGTTTATACACCTTGAGAATAGATCATTAGATAAGAATTTAATGATGATCGTTTGGGTTAATTCAGGTGTTTTTCCAACCACAACGAACATGTTTTGTTTAATAATTTAGTAATATGAACATAAGTTAGTTACATAACATTAAATAGGATATAATAAATATAAAATATCCGGGTTCCACCATAAAATTGGTTTCATAACCATATATGAACGAGGCAAAGGAAAATAAAAACATGTCATTCTTGAAGGTGATAAATTTACACCTCAAGAAAAAAAATTTCCTTTATAAATTAAAAAGAAGAGGAGAAGGGGGTTAGATCATATTTTATCCCATTATTATCATAAAATTATATTATATGTATGATATTGGAGTTAACATAAAATGTTGATGAGGATAGGTGGGGAGAGATTTAAGATAAGAACTTGGAAATGAAAGGAAATTAATGGAAAATAGAGATAGATGAATTACCTCTTGAATCATTCTTAAGGAACCTTGTATATGTATTTTGATGAGAAAAGTTGCTCTAGGATGTGGGGTAGGGATATTTGAGAGATATTTGGGAAGAATATTTGTAAGGAACTAGGCTTGAGAGGAGTGAATAGAAGGGGTAAGGATGGGTCGTATTTATAGTGGAGGAGAGGAGGGTTTTCCGGATATTATAATCATTAGTTTATTATTTTTACATTAGACATGAAATAGTGATTATTTCTGTGACAAAAAATAGTTATATATGAATGTGATTTATAACCAATGTTCATATACAACATCCATGAATCAAGCATGCAGCAGAAATGCAGGTTTTAGCATTTATTGTGAATTATCATATTTTACTATTCATAAACAATTCTAGAATTTTAGAAAAATACCAAAAATTTATCCTAACCATTTTTTGTGTTTATAATCCAAAAATGAAGTCCATTTTTTTTAAAAAAAATTCTAAATATGATTAATTTAATATTTAATTAAAATCACAATTTACCTGAAAAATAACAATTTGAAAACATTTATTTTTCTTATTCCAAGGTATAGGTATATCATACTTTTACATGAATATTATTTATATAATATCATAGGTATGGTAAATATTCATTAGATTATATCAATATTCATAAGGGTATGTTACTATTCATAACGTAGGTTACTATTCCCCAAAAATTATGTTTTCCTTATTGGACTCCAAATAACAAACTGATCGCAACTGTGTATGTCATATTTTCAAAATTAAAATCAAAGAAGTGACAAAATTATGTTTAAAGGACACATAGAACTTAGTAGTTTATTAGGTTGAAATTTCATGTGATTATATGACATAATTATAAGAAGGAAATTTCCATTGAAAAACATTGGATCATAACATTTTCCCCCCTTAAGAAATTTCAACCTCGAAATTTCTTTTTTACAATCTAGACCATGAACAGGTGAAAGTAATTTTCCTTTATTTCCTTACCCAGTTCCCATGACGCCTCTTCATACTTATGGTTCCCCCATAGTACCTCAACAAGGTGAGTAGTCATGTTACGTAAAAATTTATCTCTGTGATCTAAGATCTTCATTGGGTGCTCCTCATAAGAAATATCACCCCCAAATAAACCATTTATGGAGAGAGTACATGTGAAGGATCTGGTATGGACTTCGTTAAAAGGGATACATGTAAGACATAATGTACTTTGGACATGGTGGTTGTAAGTGTTAGTCGATTGGTCACATATCTGACTCGATCAAGGATCTCTAAGGGGCCAATGTACTTGTGAATTATCTTCCGTTTCTTCCCAAACATCATTAACTTTTTCCATGGAGATATGAATAAAAATACGATGGCTCTAACATTAAACTCAATGTATCATCAATGATTGTCTGGAAAAATCTTCTGTCAAATTTGGGATTCCTTGATATGTTGCTGAATGGTTTTCACCTTCTCCACTATTTCATCGACCATTTCTCATCCTAGCAGGTTACACTCACCGACTTCATCCCAACACACTGGTGTTTGTAACCTTTTCCCATAAAGGGATTTTTATGGTGCCATTCAGAAGATCGAGTGGAAACTACTGTTATAGGAGAATTAGACCATTGGAAGATCTCAGTCCCGTCATCATTTTAATTCCATATAACATGCTCTCAACATATCTTCTTGTGTCTGAATACTTCACTCATATTAGCCTTTTGTTTGAGGATAATAGGCCGTACTGAAGTCTAGTTCAGTGATTAGAGCATATTTAAGGCTTTTCCAGAACATCTAGATGAATATCAAGTCACTATAAAATATAATAGATAGTGGTACTCCATGAAGGCATACCACTTCTTTGATATAAATCCATGTAAGTTGATCCAATGAGAAGAACTCTTGAATTACGATAAAGTGATCTGTCTTCATAAGATGGCCCATAGTGACCCATATAGCATTTTTTCCTCTATATTTCCTTAGAATTATAATGACAAAGTCCATGGTAATTTTCTCCCCCTTCCATGTTGGTATGGGTAGTGGTTGCATAATCCCCTTATATTTTTTCTTCTAAGCCTTCACTTGTAGACATACTAGACACTTTGATGTATATTTAGCAACCTCCCTTTTCATATTGTCCCACCAAAAGTTTTCTTGGAGATCTCGATATATATTTGTGCTCCCTGGTTTGATAGAGAAGGTTGAGCTATGTGCATCATTAAAAAGATCCTTCTTTATATATTGAACGTGTGGTACACATAACCATGACCCAAATATTACAACTCCTTCCTCATCAATCATGAACTCTGAGGATTTCCCATTTCTGATAGCTTCCTCCCTTTTATGAATTTTCACATCTTTTCTTTGATCATCCATTATTTTTTTTCATGAGGAATGGTTGAACTATAATTTGAGAAAGGATTGATTATGTCCCTCCTTTAATGATTCTCATGTCAATCATCTGCAAATCTAAGAAGATCAGAACCTTTTCAATTCTCATATTTTCGTCCATCTCTATGGTGGCCATTCTGTAAGGTGTATTTGATATATGTAGATATCCAAGAATATGTTCAATTTAGAAATAAACCTATCGGTCAGGAAAAAGATAATGCCACTCTTTAGGGAATACATTAGTGTAATCCCTCATGATAGGAATGCCTTCAAACATGATTATCTTCTTTGTCTCAATCATTTGAGCTAGATATGCTTACTCATAAAGGAGCAATATCTACACTTGAGAAAATGATTCTAAAGGAGTTTCATCTTCCTCATTACACTTGTAAATAATCAGAGGATGCTTCGGGATATGAATAGTGATCTCCCTTTCCTGACAGTTGATGTTGGATTTGCATAAAATATCCAATCCATGCCCAAGAGAGCGTCAAACTGTACTAGGGAAAGTATGACAAGATTTTTTTGGGAGGTTTAGTCCACAAACATTAACTAAAGATGATTTATAAACCATTTGCGCAATAATTCCCCCATTCTCTATTCTCAAAGATAACATGTACTCCAAATTTTGAGGTGGTGTTTGAATAGTTCTACTAAACTTTCAAGATATTAAACAACACATCGAACCATAATCAAAGAGTACATTCACTATTCTTTAATGAATAACTTTCATATGTATCACCATTTAATTTTTGGGCTTCACCTCAGTAGTAGTGATAGAATAATTCCTTCCATGTTTCCGTGGAGGTTGTTATTGATTTCATCTCACAAACCTTGGATTAGAGAAATTTTTCGCATAATGCCCATGCTCCTTATTGTTGTAAAACTGAATCACTGATTGAGTGTTTATCTAAAGCTTCCTTTATTATTAAACATTAGTGGATTTTTCATATCCCTTTGGTAGTTCCTGGCCTCATATCCCTACTTTCCAAATTTTAATCAATTCATGGTTCCCTTTAGAAAGTTCTCAGGATACTTCTTCCCGCAACTTTTACAAGTGGGATATTCAGGCTTCTTTATATCATGGTATCTGTTTGTTGAACCACCCATGTTTCTTTCTATTTTCCACATTTTATCATTGGAACCATGTGACCATGGAGAGTCTCCAATATTAATTTCAACCTTGAGTCAAGAATAGAAAATCTCCTCACAACTGTCGATGTCTCGGATCACTAACACCTTCCATAGACAAGGATTTTTCCCTCTAAAAAGCGATCCACCTTGATTTCAGTGTACATGACAAAGCCATAGGTGTACCTTGAAAGCCTTGTAGGTATTTATTATGTTCCCAGGCACATATTTCCCATTTTTCAAACTCTATACTCAGATATAACTTTGATCCCCATAAACATTTATGGCCATCTGAGATGAAAGGCCAGTGTCCTGCTGACACCTTTGTTTGACTATACACATCTTTCCCCAGTGTCTCTGCGTATGTCACCTATAAAACAGCCATCAATCAATGGAAAATTCATCCCTAGGATATTCTTTTCCTACCACGGTATTCGTGATGGCTTCCAAGCCCCATGACATTCCTCTTAATTCATGTCTCCCCCTGGAACTATGATTTACACCTTTTATCATCACTCACGTCTAAGGAATGACAAGAAACCCTAATCACGATCACCCCAAATCGATTAATCATCTTTGTGACAACATAATTTTCTTACCACATGAAATTAAACTAGAAGTCCAAAATCGTCTGTGATGTATCACATTAAATGGGATAGTATTTGTTCTAGCCTAGGGTGATCTTAGATGTTGATTTTTCTATTCTTTGGTGGTGACACAGAATCCTCATAATCCATTGTTTCTCACTCTGAGCATAGCTCATGTAAGTTTGCGGATCCTAGTGAGAGATCCATCATTACATTATGGAAAAATAATCCAGAAATTTGGTCCTAGAATCATGACCCTAAAAGGCATGTCCAAGTTCCCTTCCCCACAAGGAACCCCACATCCTGTCCATATAAATATAAATGAGAGGGTACCCCAAAGATGGGACTAATGCCTCAACCTATGTGTGAGTTATATCTAATTAAGGGATACCTTATTACATGTGTGAATCTTAGACCAAATATCTCTAATTTATCTGGACACACTCTTTCCATTCCTCATACTCCTTGCTCTGAGCGATCATGAATCCCCATAATCTTCCATGTCCATCTTAGATGGAAGGCCAGTGTCCTGAAGACACCTTTTTTGACTATGCATATCATTCCCCAGTGGCATTGCATATTTCGTCTAATAAACAACCTTCAATCAGAGGTAAATTCATCCCGAAGATATTCCTCCCCTATCTTAGTACGTTAAATATGATTCCATTCCCCGTAACATCCCTCTTGATCGAAGGGCCCTCAAATTCATGGTTTACATTCTCCTCCTTAACCACATCCTAAATATATCATAACATGCGGGACCAAATCATCTATTGTTTATTTTTAGGTATATGTAAAATAAATATACCCCATACATATGCGTGAAGTAGATCAATATACAAAAGAAATAGTCCCCCACTCATTTCCAGGTTTCCCAGAGAAGTTCAGTTAAAAGAGATGTCCATTTTCATGTTCAAGTGCACCGATTTTCAAATATCGTATACCATGTTTAGAAAGGTCCCATCTCTATAATACTTCATATCCATCATATATGAAAGGACAATGTCCTATAGACACCTTTTTCTAACTATGCACATCATGCCCTGGAGGCTCTGCATATAGCACCTACAAAACGACTGTCAATCAAAGGAAAATTCATTCTCAGGAGTCCTTAAAAATTTCATACACTCAGATGACATTCATGTACTGTCACACCCCTGGATTTGGAGAACCCCTGGATAATGGCTTACATACCTTCCTCTTTTCAAATTCCCCTTACATGAAAAAGGTTTATAATTGAACTGACCATTCACCAACTCTCCCTTACATAGGCAAGAATCATGTGGGAACAATTGCTCGCTCAAATATGATATGAATTTACTTAATACTTTAGAGAACCATCACTCAGTCCGTCCACCCATTATGGCTCCCAAAATCAAAATAAATTCAAACTGTTGCAAATCCTACTAGGCCATCGGAGATGGAAAACAAGTGTCATGCATGCACCTTTGCTTGACTATGCACATCATGCCCTAGTGGATCTTCATAGGTCGCCTATAAAACATCCATCAATCAAAGAAACATTTATCCCCAAGAGAGTCATTTCCTAACTCTGTACTCCTAAAATGACTCCCGAGCCTCAGGCATGTCCAAAATTCACAAATTTAGGGTCAAGAAAAATCGTTGACCCAAGTATAAAGGATATTAAAACATTCACAACTAACAAATCTTGAATTGGGGGCCCTTCATCATTAATTTTTGTAAACTTTGTTTAAAAAAAACAGTAGTAATAATTGTTATTGGAAATACTATGAACTAAGAGAAAAAACATGCCATAATTGCCAGAGTGAAAATCTATAAAGGGCACCTTGGGATAAAAGTATAGTATCAGTTCTTCAAACTTACACCATGCATTATTTAAAAAACTATTTTTTGAGATATTAAAAGAGACATGAAACTTGTTAGGTCAAAAACCTGCAAAGGGATGCCTAAGAAAAAGAAAATTTATACCTGGTAAACCCATGTCAAGCAGGCTTAGGTTAAAATTAGGGTAAAAATGAAAAAGACCCAAAAGTTTTTGAGGTGTTCCATTTAACTTCAACAATAGTCGAACTAAGCTAGATGAGTCCCATGACTCATGCTAAAATTAGAGCACAATTCAATTATTTCAATGTATTGGTTTCGAATCAAGGTTTAAAATTAATACATGAACAAAACGATGGTTATATAGTTGATTGTGATTAATTGATATGATAGAAAATAAAAAGAAGAAGCATTTGAGGGAAAATTGGTTCCATCACATTTCATAAAATATATGGTGGGAATCCATAGCATAGAACCTCTCCTCATAAGCAATTCATGATCTTTACAAGAGATTTTCAGAAAAGTAGTAGAGTTGCATCAACAATTGATGTGAATCCTCAATGGATTGGAGAATCATTAATAAATATGTAGTCTTGGCCTCTGTTCTTTCCTGCATTACCTCTACATCTCTCAAGGATTCAAGGTTGATCCTTTCTCCCTCCATCATTTTCCATCATCCCTCATCAATAGAGGATGTGGCACAAGCCCATTCCTATTGAATTTGTTCTAGTTTATGTGTTTGTTTCTCCACTTCTTGGTCGAGTTGTTCTACCAATGACTCTTGCTACATGAGTTAGTCTTTCAACCTTGAAAATGCTCCGAAGTGATTGGAAACTTCATCAATGGGAATTTTCCGTGTAGTAACAAGTTGAGTCTTCAAATATGCTATGAAAAGTTGAGATTCATGCAAACCAGTTGATTCTTGAGAAGCGACCACCTACCTCACTATATCATGGCTACCGTGATAGTCAAATCAACCAAAAACTTGGACCATAAACTGGCAGTGAAGTTTTGTAAACTTAACTAACATCTCGACCAATGGGGTCTGAGAAATTAATCTCCAAATGTTCCTCCAGGACTTTTGAAGAATGGGATGAAGATCGAACAAGCCTTCTGGATTGGCCTTGGAGTCACTCCTTGATGATGAAATATATTCAGGAATGAATGTTACAAGATAGGGACTTGATTCAACAGATACAGTGAAGCTTGGCCCTACAACGGCCTCGTATCTGGTAATAGCAATGGAGGACAAAGTGGGGGCATCCACTGCTATTGATAAGTCTTGTGGGTGTGATTTTGAGAATAGGGACAAGACTGATTCACTACCTCCCACCCTTGTATCAATACCACTAACTAAAACAGGTGCTTCTACATCTTCAATCATCATTTTTTCCTTCGTGGATACTCATGAATATTGAAGACCCAAGTCCATACTCGGCCGAAATAGTTTTCCCCAATATGGCCCTCAAAAGGATTCTTATTTATATAATCCCTATAGGGATATTAAATCCATATAAGGGTACTAGTATTGAGATCCTAGAGGCAGAAAACACAACTTCTCTATGAACTAGAAAAAAGGGTATGATAGCTTGATCCAAATTTTCAGGGGCCAGAACATCAACCTCCACGATTGTGACTTATGTAGAGCCACTATGAGTAGGAATAATATCAATCTCTAAAGTGAATCCCTATATAGGTGAAAGGCCGTTCAATAAATGTTTATTGGCTCCTAGAGATTTGAAGCCCCTCCAAAATCCAGTAGAGCTTGGGCTCGCCACTGGACATGGCCCCTACTATAAATACCACCATGTCTCTCTCCATGCGAGTTGGCTCAATAGTTTCAAGTGATCACCAAAATTATGGATGTAATTACATTATTGGTGTAGAAATTGTTCATGTGGGAGAAGGCACACCTAGGGGGTCAACATCACCCCTGGTCTCTTAAGCTGGCCATGTTTCCCTGTTTCGGTCATCCACGAAAGATGGCGTCCATTACTCTTTCCAAAAGGGAACAAGAGATGAAGATTCCTAATTAGTCATCATCTATTTACAGATAGGACTTAAAATAAAAATACACACATGTACTAGTTATTCTACAAGATAAGGGAAATCGATCAATCACCAGGTGAATAGATGATTACTTGTGATTCTCATCCTAATGCGCTTTGACAGTTGGTAGGATTGCTTGAGTTTCCTTGATTGTTAGGGGATGGATCCTGAATAAGAGAAACAAGATGAGTTGGAGGGGGAAATGCACTAGAAGGGTCTTCAAAGACTGCTTCCATTTTTTATTGGGGTCTAGGGGATCCTTCTGCAGAACCCCCTACCATTGATAGGGTGCACTTCCTAGCTGAAATACCTCTAGGAGAATAAATCAGGGAAAGAGCCATTTACTAAGACCCTAAAAGCCCCTAAAAAATAAAAATTAGAGGGGGTAAAATTTTTCATCTCATCATAAAAATAATTTAAGTTAAGAGGTTGCAGATAAAACAACCTCTTCCATCCACGATGAGAGTACTTCCACCAATTCCACGTAGTCTAACCAGTAATTCCTATCTGCAGGAGCATTGAGATAGTTTTTCATTTCATTCAAGTAGTCAACCATATCCTCAGGCTCTTCATCGGCCAAAATACTAGAAGGATAAATGGCTCCCCAAAAACCCATAAGGTCGAAATTCTCCCCCCTGAAGAATCCTCCACATGTCTTCATTTGAAGCGTTAACCCTCAATTCATCCTAGACTCTCTAAGAATTTGGAAATCAGTAGTAACATGGATGGCCTGTACTGGATGGTTGGTGTAGGGGAAAAGAGTAGGTTTTGACAATTGAAAATGAATCTTGGGTGTCCATGTAAACTCAGGACCCTGAGAAGATGAACTTTTACAATACATTGGGAGAAAGTAGGAAGATTTTTCTTTGGCAGCCAAAATAGGTGATCTAATGACTTCTTCAACCTAATCATTGGTCTCTGATCGCAGAATGGAAAGTACTCGAGGTGATTTTTTTTAGAGACCACTTCAAGAATGGATGATGGTCTTGAAGTCCTCAATGTAACTACCCGCCCTCTTTGGATCCTCATCAAATGAAATGTCATATGGTGATGACACATATGCAATGCCAGTAAGAGAAAATTTCCTAGTTCGGAGGAGATGCCATAAATCATGAGGAGACCGGTCGTGAGTATATGGATGGCCTTTCAAGAGGCCCCATATCCTCGAGGATACTGGAAGATCAGCCTCGAGAGGAATGGACGGTGGAATCTTAGTAGCAGTTTCAGCATCTCGTGAAACCCCCCGTGAGGTCACAACCCCATCTTTCAAAAAATTTCTTTGGGGGGAGCCAAGAGGCCTTCAGAGGACTTTTCCCAGTCGAGAGTGTCTGAAAATTCCCTTTTGTTTCTCCTTTCCCTTTTCCCTAGATTCCTTGTATGTTTTCACAATAGTAACTAGGTCATCTAATTGGCCTTCAGGATATGATTTAACCTAGGCCTAAGCATATTTTCTGGTAAGTAAGGGAATATAATCCCAAGGATTCAGAAGTATAGTTTGTCACTGGGTGTCTTCTTGGGTGAACATTAGCCATAATTGAGAAGATATCCTCAGATGCTTCTTCTGACGAGAACTATTGAGTGTAGGAGGACACAACTTATAGACAATGTTAAATTGACGACTAAATCTATAGCGTGAATATCCCTCACAAATCAGCTCCCCTTCGACATAGGAAACTAGGAGGCCTTCTCTCAATGAAAAGAAGTAAGCTCAGTTGACAATGTATTTAGATGAATTTTTTGTAACAGTACCAGTATGGGAATCCTAAGGGTGATAATAGAAACATTTGTAAACATTGAGATAATCCATTATGTGTTTCTAATTCTTTTTAGTTTGTATCACTTACTTATCCTGTAAAGCCCAAGTCGCCGGCATGACTTTGCTGGTACTCTTATGATACAATTAGAATGTGTAATAAAGAATTGGTAAGGAATTGATGAAGGAATAAAATACAATGTGGGATCCCATCTAGACAAAAATAATTTTGAAGGGCCTAGTCATTTGGTGAGGTAACCCCCCCCCCCCCTCGCTGATTCAACCCAGTAGGCAGTTAATATTGGCCAACACTGGGATAAATAAATTAATACATCTTCCAGTGGACAACTGAGTGGCCATGATAAAAATTAGGCTTAAACACACTGGATTCCCATTCTGGTAAGAGACACCCACTCAAAAACATGGCCAAGAAAACCACTAGTCAAAATAATTGATAGACGTTAGGGATGAGCCCCCATCCCCAATTAAGAAAATTCCCCTCTTCCAAGGTGGGCCAGTAGGTACCCGCTCGCCTCTGGGTGGTTTTGGTAGGACATGCCCTGGGTCTCCAAAGATCAGACTCTAGACCAGTATGCTTAGAAAAAGTTCCAAACCACTCATCAAAAGGAACATCCTGCTTCGAACAAGGATCGATTTCCTTCAAAGTGTCTTCACTTGAACGATGAGCTCCTTAGACAAAGGATGGGTGCTTTCCTCATCATTCCAAATGGATGAGGGAGATAAGAATTCATCATACATTCCACTAAAGATGGGGACCCTTGAAATTAGTTGGATATCCCAAATACTAATGTTGACCTCACCTTGGGTTAAATAGAAGGTATTGGTGTTTGGGTTTTACTTTCACAGGATCTGTGAGATAAGGGAAGTGGGACGGTGAGTGTATGTTTGAGAAAACCAAGCTTTCCCATATAGTCCCATGGTCTGCAGCTCCGTTCAAAATTCTTCGGAGCTCTGGAGAACCCAAAATGGTCACCCCTAGTATAATCCAAATGAGCCTTTTGAGTGAAGATCCTGTTGGGATAACCAACCATGCCCCTTGTTCACTATAGCTTTCGATGAAATCCTTTGGTCGGAGTAGGCCATCTGGTTGGGATTCTGATGCACTTCCTCCAATGTTAGAGGTGCATAGTTCAACAAGTACATAGAGGAAATATCCCTTTGAAGGTACGTCCCTATGGATGAAATCAAATCCTTTGGGATAGTTCCGTTAATTATATAGGTAGTTGACTGATCGGCCAGATTTGGCACTGGGATCACTGTATTGGAAACTTGATATAACCCATGATAAAGAAGCTTGTTCGAAGTTGGGTACTCCCTTTGACTCACTTTAAGTAGTTTCTCTAGTGATTCGTGTAATGGGACGACCATAATTTTTACATCGATCAATGCCACCATTCTCTTTGTTCTTTCATTAGCCGGGGAATGAGGGAAAGTAGTAGTAGCCTCAGAAGAAGCAGTGACTTCAGCGGTAGCCAGTGAAAGTGCCATTGTAGCTTGCCCCAGAATATCCAAAAGCCGAAAAAGGTAGTACAATGAAAGTTGTTGGATAAAGTCTATGGAAGAGTGTCTAAAATAATTATAAATATGTCCACATAAGGGATCCACGTACTGTTCTTGAAAATGGGACGCAGTGGAAATTACCCGTGCGCTGCATGATACGCAGAAGAAATCCCTACATTTTCATGATACACAGAGATAATTCCTGCATACTGATGTAGTACACAGACAAAAATATACCGCATACAACTATGGTATGGGAAGCATCCACGAGGTGTTGGCCCATGGAGCATTGGAGAGAGAACAAAAGGGTTCACGGATGGAGGATTCCCTGAACCAAGGCCCCACCATGCTCGTTTTCAAAAACTATGGTTTAAAAGTTTAATGTTCGGATTATTATGTTTTAGAGTTTAGTTCACCAATTCATTCTTGGTGTGCAGAAACACAAGTAACATAGATTTCTTTTATGAACAGTTAAAATTTTAGTTTTAAAATTCCACAACACCGTTCATGAAATCCAAAATTCAGTTCGTGGGTAGATAAATGGAAACAATTTTAGTTCACAGCACGTACGAAGTAGTTTGTGAGAAGGGTTTTTGAAAAAGAAACAGTATGTGAAGGGATAGTAAGACGAGGGATAGTCAAGAGAACCTTTTTACAAGAAAAATGGTAAAATAAAATTGACATGGCCCCATATATAAATGTGTGGTCCCCTCTTACCGAGCCTATCTATTATACCACAAACCATTTTAGTTGATGGATGCTTCTACATAAGAATAGTCTCCTCTTCATCCTAAACAGAACCCATTTGGATTGGATACATTTTTAGGGTCTTCAAAATTCTTCCAAGGGAAGAAAATGCTGTCGCGATCACTTTACATAATGAAGAAAGATTTCCTATAAGCATAGATAAGAGAATGGACTCAAATTGAATTACAAAATTCACAAGAAATGTGAAGGAATACATTTATTCAAAAGATTTTAAGTAACCCATGTACCATCATCGATAAGGGTTTGCAGACCGCATGAACCATGAACCATCGGTACACAGAATGACCCACGAGGCACTGGCTTGTGGAGCGATGGACAGAAAACCTAGTAGATAACGAATCGCGTCGCTGAAGGAATCATGTGCACAAAGGTCATCTGTATACTGTCTTGTGAACTCAATAGTTTGCGGATTATGCAAACAGGTAGGGTTCCATGAACCATTACTCAAGAACCGTATCCTCGAGACCCCTAGTTGATTGTATCTTCTACAGGTCAAGATATCTCTTCCTGGGCATCCACAAATGGTGTCACATGCCCATAGATACGATTTCCCCAGTGCTTCATAAAAGGACCATAGAAGGAATTGAGAGGGGATGAATGTAGAAAGATCTAAGGGGACCAGAGAGGTTGGAAGAAAGAATTCAGAAAAGATTTCTACTTCAGTCTTGAATCACCAGTGAAGCCCGAATTGGAAACCATTTCTTCTGTTGGTAAATCCAGCCCTGAACCATAAAATGGGGGATCTTAATAATAACAAGAGAATAGAAAACCTAATTTCTGAACCTAAAAACCACATATTTCTTGAGTATGAACTCCCCACGAATTATAGTCCCTAGGAACCTCCTTCAATATGGTGTTATGCCTAGTGTATCACTACATAGATTTAACTTGGTGCTACATAATGCTTTAGTACGTAGATGAAACCCAAAGCACTGTGACAAATCAAAACTAGGACCACATACCATTATAGTGTGTGGTGGTCCATACCCATACCCATGTATCACTTCGGTATGCAGCCAAAAACTCTTCCTGCATACCACAACAATATACAGAGCTTCCCCCATCCCATATAAGAAAATAATATGCAGAATGGGGTGTTTTCGGGTATTATCTCTTCCAGTTCCAATCTGACCCCTCTGTTACCGTATAGTCCTCCATCATCCCTCTACAAAATAGTCCCCCTAAAATCAGGACAAAGCCTCCTCTAAAGCCACCAGACTCGTATGATTGTACCATCAGGGCATCATCGCTCCCCCAGGATTCTACATACCCACAGTAAGAAGCATCCCGAAGGCTCTCCCCACAACGATTTAAACTATAGGGATAATTGTATGTCTACATTCCCCTTCACCACGGTAATGAAGAAGGGGGTCCCGTACCAATGAGATGAGTACTTCCAAGAAGCCTTTAATAGTATAAATAAATACTTAATGCACCCATAGTTCTGAAATCCATCGGTATAAGGAAGACCACTTGTCTTATATGTAGCTTCCATGGAATGTTTTCTTGATGTTCTCATAGAATAGAAAAATGATGCGGGGAATGAAAAATGACACTACTACCTCAGTAAAATGATGCTTGGTATTAACACCCAATATTCTGTTATAAAAAAAACCACCACTAGTAGAAATAGTGAATTTAACATAAAAATTATGCCATCATTTTCTTTTAAAATGATGAAAATAATTTTTTCAAAGACTTTTTGGAGTCGGTTTTTGTAAAAAACGACATCAAAAATAATTTATATTGATATTTTGTGTTGTTTTTTACGAAATATGATGCTAAAAAAAGCCATAAAATGGATTTATGGGATTGGATTTTAAAATCAAATGACCCCATAAATTGAAAAAAAATTAAATATTAGTGTCGATTTCTAAAAAAAATGAATCCAAAAATCTATTTTTGGCATCAATTTATGTAAAAAATGATACCACAAGCATATTAAAAATCCCTGTCTCAGAAAAAAATTATTTTTTGATCTTACAAAGACATTTTCTCATGACATCGAAGATTTTTGAAAATTTATCATCTATATTATAGATTAAAAAAAGTATTTAATAATTTATAGGAATATGATCTCGCCCCATGAGAATTATCAGATAGAGAATATTAGGAATGGGTGAAAACTATTTATTCAACATTTGGAAAGAAAATATGTTCTGGTCTTTAAGAACTTATCTGTAAGGAATGGTCTATCTTTTTCCAGCTACCTTATTGGAAATTTTTAGAGATTGAACATAACATTGATGTAATGTATGTAGATAAAAACATATGTGATAGTTTTATTGCAACTTTGTTAGATATAAAAGGAAATAAGAAATATGGATTACATGCTATATTGGAATTTATATCAATGGGAATACATTTAGAGTTATCTATAACTTTGAATGGAAATAGAACAAATTTACCAATGAATTTTCACCCATTATGCATGATTGTGAAGATACATTTTTTTAGTGTCTTCATGGTGATAAACTAACAAGTTGTTATTCTTAAAATATGAAGATTTTTTTGTCATCGAAGGATTATAAATTAACAGTTATGAAATGTCATGATTATAATGTATAAAAAATTATACCACTCTCAATACATGGTATATTTTCGAAAACTTTTATAAAGACAGTCATCATGTTATGTAATTTTTTCAAATCCATTTTTAGAAAATTTATTGTTCTGAATTTTTTATATGTTTTGGAGAATGAAGCTTCTCTTATAGTTTATTGACTAGAAATGCATTTCACACCAACATTTTTGGACATAATGGTTCATCTGGTGATTAATTTGGTGCGTGAGATTAGAATATGTGGTCTTGTTTATTTATGATGGATATATAATTTTGAAATAGATATGAAAATTTTGAATGGATATATTAAAAAACTTTGTCGACCAGAAGCCTTTATTATTCATAAATATTAATCGGAAGGGGTGATTAAGTTCTATTCTGATTATCTATATGATGTGGATTATATTTTTCTCCCTATATCATGAAAAATGACAATTGATAGTGAAGGTAGAGGGATTTGATGCTTAAAGGTAAAGTTCATTCCACATGATGAAGTGATGCATACCCATTTATACTATTCTAATTTTTGATATATATATATATATATATATATTTATTATCAAGCTAAAGTATTATAACCATAGTTTCATAATCAATAAGTAAATGTTGAATGTCATTATTATGTTCTATGAATCATTTATGAGATAATCACAACTGGGGTAACTATTGAATTTGATAAGGTTATTTATATTAATTATATTATATTTTCAAATTTTTTTCTAAATTTTAATTTTACATCATTCAATTTTATTATATAAATTCAACGATGATGATTTTTATATGAAAGATGAACTTCCCCATATTTAGTATTTTCTGGAAAACTATTTGTTAAGTATGATTATGATTCAAGGTATGTATATTATAATGTTTATGAGTAATATTACATTTTCCTAATAAAAAGTATTAAAAAACCAATGCTTTTGTTATAATAGGTGTTTAAAAATAAATATCTCAAAATAATTATTTAAAAAAACACCATTGATTATTTTGTAAATTATTAGTTATATGTTTTTTTAATTCTATATTATAATAAAAACTTTTAGATAATGATTTTTTGATTATTTTTTTGAATGTATGATTATTTTTATAGATTTTTTAGTATATGATACATGTTGTTTTATGGTTTTATGTTGTCTTTTCAATTACATGGATTCCAATTTTTTAGCGAGGGTGTAATATTGATTTTTTTTAAAATATCTCTCTTTTGGATTCTATTTTCTTCAAATTTCACACTAAAACTTTAAAAAAATATGCAAGGGTTTCAATGTTGATTCTTATAAAAATCCAAAGCCAAAAATAACACTAGAATAAATTTTCAGAGTTGGTTTTTGGTTACAATGAATGATAAAAATTCAAATAATAGTGGACATTTGGAGTCAGTTTCTAGTAAAAATCCAACACTAAAAACGGGCCTAAAATTTCTAAAAATTATTTTCAACATCGGTTTATAGAAAAGAGATGTTGAAAACATTATTTTTTACATCACCTTTATATGCTTCAGTTAATAACCAATGTTAAAATTGGAAAAAAAACATTAAAACATGTTTTTCACTAGTGTACCACACACTCATCATTGTAATGAAAAATATGATACATTACTTACAACAACACAAATTATATTTGGACTATCATATTTTACCGATCAAGTACATATTTGGTCTCCATATAATGACTGTTAATTTGGCATGATATGTGGTAATTATTCAATTATATGACATCCAATTTGTGTAATAGAAAGTTCAATAATGGGTAGAACCTGTGCAGTTTCTGTGATGAAAGTCCTCCCATAGAAATCCCATCAATGGACACCAAACATCCAGACAATGAGTTTTTATATGACAATTAAAAAAAATGAACATGGGATATGTATTTTGAACGTTCCACCTGATGTTCTATTGGAATTAGGATATAAAACCTGATGGTCAACCAGGTTGGTCTTGTAATTTTATTTGTTTATACAGAGAAAGAAAATTTTCCAAACTCCTCATTATCTGAAGGGTTCACTAATAATGATGTAGAATACACCACCCTCATTGTATACTTGGAACTATCTCTATAGTTTTAGATAGACTACCGTATCAACATAGGAGATACAAATTATGTGATTAAAAAAATCATAAGTGAATATGAAACCAAGAAGGATGGATTGGAACCTATATTCAATTTGTTAGAGGATTGATGGTAGGATTCCCTTTTTAACCCACATTGCATCTTGTACCTGGATCACAAAATGGATATTACAACACATAAAATAATGCACCCATATTCCTAGATGACCCCAATTAGAATTAAGTTGAATTCTACATCATGCACCGAAGGATGTTCTCACTAGTCATATTTTGTAACAAGGAGTCAATTAGCTAAACACTTCCCTAGAGTGTGATTAACAGATATCCACCCCTAAATGGATGGAACCCATAGTCAATTATCTTATTATAGGGATCCTCAGGTTAGATCATGTTGAAAGAGAGTAGACACAACACCGAGAATTGAAAATTACCCTTTGAGATGGGCCAAATGAGAAAAATGCCTCTTCTGAAAAGTCTCTAATGGAATCCTCCTTAAATTAATATTAGAAGGAAATATTCCCACTATCATGTAAGAAGTATATATAGGATCCTGTGACAATCATCCATCTGGGACCAAAATCTCCCACCAAATTAGGAGGCTTGGTTACTACTTGAAATCAATTACATAAGACTCGATGGAATTCTCCAATAAATTTCATGCATGCCAGATTCATGAAAACTTCATCCATAAACCACAAAAGTTTCTAAATATATCTAAATATTACTATCCATTTATCATATGGGGAATTTAAATTTTATGGTCACCAGTACAAATACCTTTTTTACGTCACCATTTTTCACGTCGGTTTTTTAGAACCGACGTGAAAATATCTAAAAAGCGATTTTTCACGTCGGTTATTATATAACCGACCTTAAAATACATTTTCGCTGATTTTTCACGTCAGTTATATAAGAACCGACGTTTAAAATCCATTTTATCTGATTTTTCACGTCGATTATTAAATAACCGACGTGAAAAATCCTTTTCCAGGAAAATATATTAAAATTTTCAATATTTTTCAAGTCGGTTATTAAATAACCGACGTGAAAAATCTATTTTCGTGACCTTTTCACGTTGGTTATTTAATAACCAACGTGAAAAATGTTTAAAAAAATGTATTTCATTTCTCAATATTTAATTTGACAGGTCACAGAGCTCAAACGGAGTTGCGGATTAAAAGTTATGGCCTTCAGAAGTTGATCATCTATAAAAATGTCTTAAGAATGTCCAACTTCTAAAGGGCATAACTTGTAATCTGTAACTCCGTTTGAGCTCCGTGACCTGTAAAATTAAAGATTGTAAAATTAAGTACATTTTTATAAACTTTTTTCACATTGGTTATTAAATAACCGACATGAAAAATCCTTTTCCTGGAAAATATATTAAAATTTTCACTTATTTTTCACGTCAGTTATTAAATAACCGACGTGAAAAATCGATTTTCGTGAATTTTTCACGTCAGTTATTTAATACCCGACGTTAAAAATGTTTACAAAAATATAGTTCATTTCTATAGATTTAATTTGAAAGGTCATGGAGCTCAAACGAAGTTACGGATTAAAAGTTATGGCCTTCAGAAGTTGATCATCTCTAAACGATGTCTTAAGGATGTCGAACTTCTAATGGCCATAACTGTTAATCCGTAACTCCGTTTGAGCTCTGTGACCTATCAAATTAAAGCTTGGAAAATTAACTACATTTTTGTAAACTTTTTTCACGTAGGTTATTAAATAACCGACGTGAAAAATACCTTTTGACGTCGTTTATTAAATAACCGACGTGAATAAGTCATGAAAATCGATTTTTCACGTCGGTTATTTAATAACCGACGTGAAAGAGTGATGAAGATTGATTTTTCACGTAGGTTTTCTAATAACCGACGTGAAAAAATAAGTGAAAATTTTAATATCTTTTCATGCCGGTTATCATAAAACCGACATGAATGATATTTTTAATATCCCGCGAACGCGAAATTTCAATTTTTTTACATCACGGCATCGAAATTTTGAATTGCCGCCTAAAATTTTTAATACCGTGTTTTCTCATAGAATCTAAATTATATGTTTCCATTATACACCCATCCTAATTTGAAGATCATTTATTTCAACCATTATCATTCCCCCAAATCGACTCTTTTTCACTCGAACGTGAATCAATTATTTCTTCTTTCTGTGATCTCGTCAAGGTATATTTAATCATACATCCCTGATTTATGGTTTTTATGATTTGTTTTCTTAATTGATATAACATTTTATGATCATTTCATTTGACCATAATCATTACACCTAATCATCTTTTTTTATCTTCAACTTGAATCAATGATTTCTTATTTCCGTGACCTCGTCAAGGTATCTGTAATTATTTTCCCATGATTTATATTTTATATGAGTAGTTTTCTTAATTGATATACCATTTAACGATTGTTAATTTATTATAATGATGGATGATTATTTATATCATTATAAAACTGCAAATCCCCCTACGGATTCCAAAATTCCTTTTAATATGAAGTTACGGTTGGCTCATTCAATCTTTCCTCGAAAAAAATATCAAACTTCTGATGGTCAAAACTTTTGATCCATAAATCCGTTTGAGCTCTATGACCTGTCAAATGAAAGATTAGAAAATTTTCTACAAGATAGTAAACTTTTTTTAAGTCGGTTATTTAGTAACCTACGTTAAAAATAACTTTTAACGTCGGTTATTAAATAACCGATGTAAAAAATGACTTATAACGTCAGTTTTTTCAAAAACCGGTGTAAAAAATGGCTTCTTATCGCCATTTTCCAGAATGTATTTCACGTCGGTTATTAAATAACCGACGTAAAAAATCATATTTTTAACGTCGCTCGCAATAACATCACTTAAAACCCGACGTTAAAAATCAAAAAAACCAATGTAAAAAATGGTTTTTGTACTAGTGGGTATTACCCCCAACCACAGATAAGTTTTTTAAGTACATTCATACTACTTCCAACTTCTTTTAAAAATGGGATGAGGAAATAACCCTCAAGGAATTTGGGATAAAGAATATATTTATCTTTGAAAAGTATATTATGGTCACCTTATTTATTGTCTCTTACATGATATTCAAAGAAAAAGACACCATATTCTGTTATATTGAATTAGTAAATTTTTTTCTAAAGGACAACATCGAATCCAACTATTAATACCACTATGGTTTTGTGGAAAATGGAAAAATAGAGGCCTTTAACAAGACTCTTTCAAATGTACTGGATAAACTAGAGGACAAGGGAATGAATTCTCGACCAAAAAATCTCCTTCTTGCTTTATTGACAAACCATACCACCACATGACCATACATACAAGAAAACCTATATTTATTGATATAGATATCCAATATAATGTTTAAAATGGAAGTCTGTTTTCCCTTGATCTATATATCTACCTATTGACAACATTTAGATCACAAGAAATCAAAAAAATGGATGGATTTTTTGGACAGAATCAATGAAAAAGTTTGAATACAATGAACAACCACGATGTTCCTCAGAATTAGATCACATGATCCGTAAATAAAATGGTTTTCCTCTACTCATTCCTTCAAGTATAACTGGTATTGGATCTCAAAATACCAATGATACTAAGAAATAAAGCTCTAAATATGGAACCCAAATGGGAAGGTCCTTATATCATACATACATTATATTCAAATAGATCTTACTCATTGGGCACAATGGATAGAGAACATGTTACACCAACCACCAATTAAAGGTTTGTTAAGAATAAATTTTTATAGATGCTGTAAACAATTTTTTATCCTTATTTAATTATATTAAACTTCTTGGATGAAGTCCCGATAGAATGAATTTAAACTAAACCACTCATTATGTCTGTGTAGCAATACATTAAACTACACAGTGTCCCAAGTCCTAGAAGAAAGACTTTAAGCATCACAACATCATTCATCCTTATCACATGACACTAAAATTCTCATAATTCATCCTCATTGTGTGATGTTAAACTACATGGATGATGTACTTACCACATGATTTCAAACTACAAGGAGAATGCTCATTCGCAGCCTTTTCACTACACATGAGCAAGGTATGTGTGACCGAAAATTGAAGTACTCCCATCCTCATGTGTGAGTTAGATACACAAATGGGATATTTCAATTCAAGAACTACATATGGATTTATTCCATCCATCATAGAATACATAGTGACATTGAGATCTAAATTCATGGGTCAAACTGCAATGTAACAAAAATACCACATATTTGTATAGGTTTGACCTTTTGGGATAGTTTTCTATTCCAGAACTACATGTTGGTTGATTTATACCATCATGGGATAAGAAGTGACACCCAGATCTAAAATCCTATTTTTAATTTCAATATAAATGAAAAAATTACCCTTTTCACAAGATAGCGTGGAGAGTTTTCCATTTTTGAACAACCTGTATCTTGATTCCTATTACCATGGGGTAGTTATTGATTCCAAGACATTCAAACTGGGGTCCAATATGAATATAAAAAGAAAAAATCCCCCTATACATATAGATCAGACCTACATGGTGTGTTTTCCATTTAAGAACCATGTGTGTCTTGGTTCAAATAACCATGGGGTATGTAGTGACACTCAAACATTCACAACTTGGTCCAACCCCAATATAAAAAGAAATAAATCCCTCCTCTTTGTATGGGTAAAACATGCATGGAGAGTTATCCATTCAAGAACTACATGTATCACGATTCCTTCCATCACATGATACATAGTGACATCCATATTTTAAATCTTTGTCCCATCCACAATATAAATGAATCAAATTACCCCTATACAAATTGTTAAGATCTATGTGGGGAGTTTTTATTTCAAGAACTATGTGGGGATTGATTCTTACTATCAAAGGATATTTAGTGACCCCCAGATCTCAAATCCTGGGTCTAGACATAATATAAATAGACAAATATCCCCTCTACATAGGGGTTAGACCAGCATGGAGAGTTTTACATTTGATAACTATCTGTGGATTGTTTTTCACCATCAAAAGATATGTAACGACATGAAGAACTCAAATACTAAGTCCAGCAACAATATAAATTAATTATATTGACCCTCTTTATATAGTTCAGACATTCCTAGAGAGTTTTCCATTCCGGAACTATGTGTAGCTTGATTCCAATTATATTATGATACATAGAGAGGTCGGGATCTCCAATATAGGGTCCGTCCACAACATAAGAATGATACAAATTCACCCCTACTACATAAGGGATTGACTTATGTTCAAAAATATCTAATAAATAAGTGTATCTTTATTCCCTCTATCAAAGGATATGTAGTGACATTTGGATCCTCCATTTTAGGCCCAACTATGGGTTGTCATCACCCAAAACCATGTTCATCCATGAGAGTAATATATGTGTGGAGACTCTAGTATATAATAAATTATAAACACTATAACATATTCCCTATAACATACTCCCATGCAGATTAATTGACTTCCCATTTATCCCTTATTTCTCATGCCGACCAAGGCTCATGTGATCATAGAGAACCTAATAGGTCGCTTTGGTTGGAGAAACTGAGACATTTCAGAAATAAGGAACCATGTAAAAGTAACGTGATAATAAAATTCATGACAACATCCTAGTCACAAGAAGCTAAACTAAATGAAGATATCCGAGTTGCAGAATGTTAAAATTCATGATAATTGTTCTTCATGTTGAACTGACCATCCCCCTATTTGTTATTTACTCATGAATCACTTGTTTTGTCCCTTCAACTCAAGATGTGTTCAATACCCATTGGAATAAACTTTAGGGTATTTAAACCCTTATTTAATCTTATTTTTTACATGAACCAACTTCATATATTAAATATCTAATTTGATACCAAGCAATTCCTTGAGTTTATGTACTTATCATGGAACCCCATGGAGCTTGGGCTCCCTTTCCCATAGTTTTCCATGTAGAAAACTAGAAATAGAGACTTTATAATCCAAAATAACCCCAATAGGATTCACTAAATAAAAAAACCCTATCAAAGAGAATATTTTTTGAGGATGTTAGGCCCTAGAGTATAATCCCCCCTTAAATCAAAAAGTTATTTTCTTGACTGTGCGGAACATGGGATTCTACCATTATCAATGGCTGACATGTACCCACCGGTTTCCAAAACTAGTTAAATATGAAATTCCTATGTTATTATTTACACCTTCCATAACCCAATTTTTTGATTGGATTCAGGGACTCTTTATGTTACACATTTATGCATCACACCCATTGTCAAATCAATATTATGACATCGTATCCCTGTACCCTTCTATTTTAGTTATGAATCTACTTTGAAGACCCAATTTATCGAATTTTTTCATTCCTCTGAGATATATATTCTAGCTGCATGATGTTAAAATTCATGATAATTTCTTCGTTGCATGATGTTAAACTACATGACATATGGTCAAACCTGTAAAAGAAAAAATATCTTATAGAATGCCATAAAATCCATGAATCTATTCCTAGGATGGATTTTTCACCTCCATAAAAGAACTAAATATGGAAATTTCATATACCTACGTATGATACTAATATATGTTGACAACATAGTTTACATTGATGTATAGAATCAATAAGGGATGAAAACAAAATTACCCTCTCACCTGCATATGAGTTAGATTTACCTATATGGATCTATTTAAAGAACAATATTATTGAATTATTCATATTCTTAACATATTAATAGGTAAACTAAAGGAATAAAAACTCTAAAAAGTAAATATGCCTCAATTTAAATAGTTCCAATTCATACAAACTTGTTCTGCCAATGTACGAGTTAGATCTATGATTGGTTTTCTTGCACTTGAGATAAATCTATGAATGAAGGGGTCCATCATATGAATACTCATCAATAATCCTATGCATTTATGAGTAGGTTTTCCCACATATAAATTCCACCAACAATTGAAAATTTTCCCCATGGATATATTTCCCAAATTTTTGTTGGTTTCTATATCCTTACCACAAGATGTTAAACTAAAAGTAAAATATCATTGTTCCTTGATGTTAATCATCATCATTGATACATCCCCAATACATAAATTTTGAATATATAAACCATCACCCATATTCATTCTTTATCAAAGGAAACCAAGGCCTTATCCCTTGTCATCTAGATTATGAGCTGCTTCTATTATCTTTTAATCACCTCAATCTATAAATCCCACTTTTCATTTTGATTATCTTGAGTTTATTCAAATATTCAATGAATCTTTGAAACAGACCCTCAACATCACGGGACACTTTGTTTTACTATGAATTAATTCCCCTAGTTCCTATATAAAGGGTCTGAATGATCAACCAAATGTGTCATTTCCTTGGGCTTCTGATCCTTGAAAACCCAAACATCGTCCTAGTAGAGCTTGTTAGCTTAAGTTATTCATGATCATTTACAACATGATAATATCATACCATTACCCATTACCCAAGAACCTTGCACTATTATTTACAGCATTTTCATCTCCTACTAAAAAGGTTGTTGGATAACTCTTGAACATGGGCTTCCTAATTAGGTTCTGTTGCAACACACCCCTTATACTAAGTCCATATGCATTATGACCCTAAAATGCATTCAATTTTTTCAAAGCTTTATGAACATAAAAATTATACTCTGATGGTATAAATCAAAATACACTAAACTACTAGTGAAATAGACGTAAAAATTATCATGTGGAAAAACAAAAATGGGTGGTGTGGGAAAGATTCAAGTATCCTCTCACTAAAAACTATGTCTTTAGTGTTTAGAAAAATTTTAGAGCACAAATTAACATGGAATAAAGCTGATGGGGCCTAGTTTTTGGCCTCAGTAAGAGCCTATATATACTCTCTAGACCCCATGATCTAAGAAAAATATGGAGAAATTATTTATCAAATCTACTCATTATGAGAACATGTTCACTATGTGGTGACACAATCTTTAGGGGGCTTGATCTCCTCTTCAATATCACATCTTCCATAAACCACCATCATGACTTTGAAGTCTGATCTAGTACAACCAATTCCAGGAGTGGATGTTCTTATCTTAGAACCCTATGTAGCTTGGGATCCCTTGATATTGGTTTTTTACTTATAGAAAACTAGAAACAGGGACTGGATAATCCAAAAGGGCCCCACTAGGATTTTTAAGATAATTGAAACCTAGGAAAAGTGATTGTGTATAGAGGATCACTGTTCATAGAGAAGAGGCCCCTTGTAAATCTAGGTTCTATTGTCCTACTAGTGGAAAATATGGGTTTATTCCATTACCAATGGTTGACATATACCCACCAATTTCTTCCTCATATTAACTATTATATTCCAAGAGCATGATTTATGATCTGAAAAACTAGTCTATTCTAGTTGATTCAACCTCTTCAATGTTATATCACAATGTATTGTACCCTTTATCAAGGAGGAAATGTGGAATTATATTCCTGAACCTTTAGTGGCCCACACCATGTGACTCAAAATTACAAGGAGAATGGTCGAAGCCTCCCAATTAGAATGTAAACTTCTCTAGTGTTCCAGGACCCTTCAAGGACAGCCTTTGTCCCACTTCCAACTCCATTATCCAAATGTTTTAATCTTAAAAAATATTCATGAACATTAGAAAAGAGTGTGGATCCCTTTTAATTAAAATTCATTTAATCCCTATGGGATCACACATAAGGGACTCTGACCCAAAAAATAGATATGTCTCGTCCATTCAAGAAAGGACATCCCATCCTCATTATCCCCAGAAACACTATAAATAAACTCATCACCTTAGGTTGTTTTTTGGTCACCCCCAACATGTATACCACATTCCTTATTCATCTATTCAAACTTTTGGGTTATAAATTACAAAACCCATATTCAAAATATCCAATTGTACTCATCATAAAAAATAATTTAACCATACATCAACATGAATCTCAGTAAGGATGTATGGAATCACAACCCATCACGGGCATTCATCCGACATGTTTTTACAATAAAGTTGAGTGTTAGAAACCTCCATAAAAATTAATTATTTAGAATATAAATTAATAATTCATGGTATTAGAACCCTTCGTGGAAACTCTTTGTTTTGAATTTGACCAATGAGGTAGGGTTCTCACACCCTTCATGAATACCAATCCTTCAATACATACCATAGATGGACTGAGAGAGAAGACTATAAACTACAACATTAAAATGTTAGTTCTAGAATCCCTTAAACTATAGACATACAAGTCATGATATGGAATACTTTAAACAAAAAAAACAAAACGTAGAAGACAGAATACCATAAACTACAACAATAGAAGGGATAATGTAGAAAGCCTTAAACTATAGTAATAAAAGGTATGAGCTATAAGACCTTAAACTATAGTAACATAAGAACCGATTTAAATGACCCTAAAACTATTAAAATTTAAGGTACAATGTAAAAGTATTAAAACTGTAGAAATATATTATTCCAGCTAAAAACCATAAAATATAAATAAAGTTGGCCTAAGATAAAAGACCCTAAACTAAAGTAAAAGTCTTTACTGTAAGACTTTAAGATTCAAATTGAAAGAGACACAATGCTCACTAGATTGGAAACCATAAAAGATAATGTTGGAAGAAATACAAGTCCCTACTCAATGGGAACATACTCTGTGTGTTCTTTGAAATATTGAGCACTTAATAAATAGAAAAGAAACAAACCATGTTCGGTTCAAAACCCATAGGAGTAATTCATTAGAAATTTCTAATTCCAAGCCTACTAAGAATTCCTCATATGAATCTTATAAAAATTTTAGGCAATAAAAAAACATACAAACCTTGTGGGGTTCATTATTTTTACCTATAAAAAGTAAATTTATGAACTCTATGTTAATTTAAATATGAAAAAATTAGATCACTTTACCTCCATGAAATATATTTCACCCAAATTATACTTTTAAACTTGGTAGGCCTAGGAAAAATGGAGCAGACACATCAATGAGGAATCTCTTGTTAGTAGAAATTAATGGGAAATTTTCAAGAGAAATCTATTATGATATAAGCATTCAAATCCACGCATTTTTGTTTACATGATATTATATAAAGGATAAATATTTTTGATAATCCATATGATACCAGGTCAATGGAATACCATGCACATCATGAATGAAATAAAACCTAACAATGAAACATATAGCTGGGAGGATTTATTTGTTGATAATTTATAGAGTAAGGAGGAATATCAACTTTACTATGCTCTCCAAGTCCAAAAATCAAAAATAAGAAGCCCATTCATGGCCAGATAATGATAAAATATGGTTAGTCTTGTGCGCTAAGTGAAAAAAGTCTATAATGTTGTGTTGATTTAGTATTTAAGTGGTGTCTGGTTCATTTCAGTTGTCACCACCTTAGGATAGAGAGTCTAAATAGAATAGGACAAATCATCAGTTCCTTTAATAGTAGTCACTAAAAATGACGATGACATTGAATATTGTGAATTTTAATGAGTTATGATCTCCATGTGTTCTTCTATTTGCACATTCAAGCCATCCATATGGGGAAATAGATGAGAGACCTTCTAATGTATTTTTTCAAGAACCTATGAAGATTTTCTTATTAATTCAAGCAAAGGAGTTCATTCATCAATACAACTCAATTTACCCTTTTTTTATGGCCATTTGTTTCTAATTTAGGGAAATATGTGTCATGATATCAAACAATTGTTGAAAGTCGAATCCACTGACTCCTAACTCATGAAATTGTTTGTGAAGTCATTATTCCTGGTCATGAATGTTCTCCAAGGGAGAATATGTAATCATAGATTGGATTTTTATTCTAAAATATCATTCATTGTATCATGTCTTGTAAAGGGTTAATCTTCTGAGGTGATGAAGAAGAAAGAGAAGGAGTATCAAGAATCTCTCCCCCAACAGGTATATCATTTTTCACAGGCACTAAAGGGAAAAATTTCTCAAGAAACCCTATCTTGCTGATGGGATGTTCATCAAAGTGATGATAAATCTTCCTTGGAGGCTCCCCAAAGTCCTGAATCAACTCCATCCCTACGACATATAAGGGTATATGGGAAGTTTAGTGCTTTTCCATAAAAAATATTAGTTGATTTAATATACCACTCATGTAAGATTCCTTCCAATAATGGCCACTTTCATAAGACAAGAAGATTGAAGAATCAATAGGAAGAAAAATAATATCATCATTTTTATTTTTGAGAGTCATTATAAGAAAAAATTGGAAAATGAGTCCCATATTTCATTCAACCTACATGCCTACTAAAGGAAGATGGTGAAATATCTGAAGAAAAAAAACTAGACAGAAAATCATTAAGGGGTGTATGGATCATATATAATCAACTTATCTATGTGAGATACAAGAACCCAAAAATAGAGAGATATTTTATATTAAATCTCATCGAGAGATCCACTTACATTATCTATAATTTTCTTAGTTAGTGTAGGTTAGTGCATGAAGTTGAAATGGTCATGCAGGATCAAAATATTGATAACCTCATTGGGACCTAATTCCATCACCTCGAACCTAGAAACGTTTACAATCATGGGAATTATTGAAGCATAAGTAACATTGATAGTGTTTTGATATTTCTAGCTATAGAAATTATCCCCTATCCATACAAATAACAACAGGAAATCACCGGAAATTTAGTAGGTTATATTACCTTGTTGGATATTTTGAGGAGTTGATAAAGATTGGCATGAGTCAGCACAACTAGATTATGATTCCTTCACTCTTTCAATCATGCTTCCATCCCCAATGTAACTAATAGAACACCCAAGAATGGTTACCTGACTGATAAAATAACTCTATATAAAAAATGGATAGTAACCATACTAACACAAGGATCGGGGATACATTTGGTATCACCCAATAGCCCAATGATGTGTGCCCTTAGGATTCCAGAATAGACCAATAAGAGCCCGTTATATATCATAGTTGTTGATAAAGACATCTGTAAGGGTGCATAATAGATGTGCTAGTCTCTTTACAGTAAGTAAAATCTTGGACCAATACTTGAATGAAACGAGCAAGTTTAGATTCACATACTTATTTAAATTTTCCTTTGTAATGGTTATCATGTATGTTTCCATGGTTGGATTGTGTGCGGGGTCATTCAAAATATATGAATCAAGAAGGAAATAAATATACATATCCCCGGGAGGATGTATTCATCCCAAATTTTAAATATCCCTAAGGAAGATCTATATTTATCCACGAGATAGATAAAATAATTTAGTGTCAGGACACTAGTGTCTAATTAGCTCTCCAATGAGTTCTTATTGATGGTGCATGATAAATGGATAAGCCCATGTCAACTCATATAGATGAATAGTTTTAAACTATTTAGTGGATTCTAGGAAACACATCCTAACATGGAAGGTTTATTCCCACTCATCAAAAAAGTTACCATGATTTTTGAAGACCTGCATTATGTTGTAGCCAGTTCTCAGATTATTCAAATATGATACCAGTATGTTGGAATAGATCTCAACAATTGGATTATGGGTGATATTAAAACTTTTTATACACCAAGTGGAGTTATACTTCATATGGGATAACCTATGGAGTTGTTCCATAACCAATTAGTTGTCCTCATTAGTCATAATTTTAATGAAACCAAGAAAATATGAAAACTGGAATGGTTTAAGAATATAGTTAGGTGAAGGAATGGTGGTATCATATGGGAGTCTAAATCCATAAAATGGTATTTTGGGCATCATAGGGTAGTTCTAAATTTCAGTGGGGGGAATCATCTTCAAAACCTCATTTTAAAAGAATAATTGGTTACGAGACTCATCATTGTTATTCTAAAAAATCATAGACTATTGGGATACAAAATTTAGATAAATCTATAGAAATGAAGCCATTTATATAGGAAAAGAGTGATATGTCAGATAAGCAAGGAACCATTCCAAAAATGTTCATAACCCAAAAAAATCATGTGAACCACATGAACCACATAAAGGTTCAAGATAACATAACTTGATATAAATCTCATGAATCATGTGAATCACTAAGCAAACCACGATCACAGGACCCATTATAAGGTTTACATGAAAGTACTCAAGCCCAAGTTACCGGACTCAGATCTTATAAATGTTTTTTATTTTTTTCAATGAGAGAAACTTGAACAAATAAACAACATTTGTTATAATAGAGGACCTTTTACTAGTCTGGGATCTATAAAATTAGATACATGACATACATTTTAACAAACTGAACCAAAATTAATAAATAATGACTCTTTAGTGCACTAAATTTGAAATAGAAATTCATCACGGAAAGTTTTCTAAATAGGAAAAAGTGTTTATAACACATAGGGTGAACATAAAATGAACAGTAAGGGGTTTTAATAACACTTATGAAAACACATTAAAGAATATATATTACTAAAAATAATCATTGGTATGAAAATATTAAATACATGTCATTTAAAAATCTATATAATTTTTGGGGAAAAATATTTCATAAAATAATTATATTTTTAAAATCACAGGATTTCCAATTTTGAAAATAATAGTTTTTTGGTGGATTATCTGGAATACTCAGCAGACATGTGTGTGTAGCACTGGTTGAGAAAATTTGAGCTAACCCTTTTCAAAACATGGGTTTGAAAACATGGTTTGAAAACATAATCATCTTGGTTATAAATCTAATAACAGAAGATTGTTAATAAAACCAAACTTATATAATTTTATGAATATGTATAAATATATATGATAGGTTTGGAAATTAATTTAAAACTCTTTCAAACTATGTTACAAATTAAAGAGAGGACTCCCTTACCTCTTTTAGGTCTAGAGAGGTTCTGTGAGCTTGAAGAGGGCTTAAAAATGTATGGGTTTGGTAACATTTCTATTGAAAAGTGGGTGTTTATATAAATGTAATATATATAGTGTTTAGATTTTTAAAATTGGAAATTGATATCCAAATCAACAAGAGAAATATAAATAATACCGATAATTGAAACAAGATCAAACCCGAATTGACATCAAAGTCACACACACACACACACACACACACACACACATATATATATATATATATAGCTTAGTGGGAAGCTGATGTGGATGGATGTAAATTAATACTGGCCATGGTAATATTTAGTGGAATGAGAAGATGAAATGTGACCACAGATTGGGATGGAGAGTATCATAGGATGATGTAGAATCATTTAGAAAGTGGGTTTAGGCAGATGGATTATGAATGACAAACTGGTGCGATGGGAGTTGGTTTAATGAGGGAAAAAGGGATATGCAGCTCAAATCAATTCTAATCAGATCAAAGGGTTAGGATTAACCCTATATTGAAATAGATGTGGGATTCGTGTGGCTAAAAAAGGGACAACCAAGATTTAATAAGATCTGATCAGAAGGCTAGGAGGTGTTTGAGTGTTTTTAAAAGGGATGAACAGTCCAGATTAGGCGAATCCAAATCAGATAGCTGAAAAAATGGGGTGATAAATTGAGGCTATTGGGGCTTGATCGGGGAATCAACACAGATAGACAAGATCAGGCAAGAAAATATTGAGTGGCTTAGATTTCACGCTTTGGAAAATTTTTCATCCCACATCGAAATAACGTGGGTTTCAAGGATGCCTTATGAGCCTCAAGATGTGATGCATTGGTTTGATGACACAAACTCACACCTAGGGAGGGATTACAAATGACCTCCACACTCTTTCCATATCCTAACCATACACGCACTCGACTAGGGCCCTAAACATGGGTCTCTGGGCAACCTTGCCCAGACTATGCATGGGGTTCCCTCCTACACTACCTTAGTGTACCTATACTAAGTGCCCACCAGGCCTTGAGGTCTTGGCATATAAGGCCACTCTCGGTTGAGGGTGCTTAGCCATTTTTTTCGTTAAATTTTCTTACATATGATAAAATTATATATATATATATATTATAAAATATATATAGTTATATGTTTAACTTACAATTTTTTTTATTAATAGTTTTCTATGGTTATATTATTAATAAAAACATAAAATGTTAACATCTATTTTTTCACAAATATAAATTTAAATTCATTCTAGATTTTTAAAACCCTCAAACATTAAGACACCAATGGTTAAAGAGCATGAATACCTATGTTATAATTTTAAAATCAAAACATTAAAAACTAACCTCTAATTAAAAACCATAATATTATTTAACTGAGTAATTTAAAGAAAATTAAATTATAAAGGTTAAAATACATCAATGGAAACTTAAATTTCAATCTCAAGTTCTATTTACAATATTCATATCAATGGTTATATAAATACCAATGTTTATGGGTATCAAAACACAAAAACACAAGTCCCCATTATCCTGTTTCAAAAATGGTTTTGTACATTTCTTTTATTCTCACCACCATTTATATTATTTTTACTTTTTATTTTATTTATTATGGTGGATCTAGGTGATTAAGTGTACTTAATTAGTATTATTATGCTAGTGGGAGGTCTTCCAGTGGTTCTACATGGGCTTGAAAAAAGTTTTATATGCTAGTTGAGGTCTTTATTCTTGTAATAATTTGATGTTTCAGTGTTTTATCAAAGAATAAGTTCCTAGTGTTTTTATTATTTCATTAGATAAAATAAATTAAATTCATTTATTTTCATAAAAATAATTATATTAAGTAATAAATAACATTAATATTAATTACACCATTAAAACATAGGTTTTGGATGTTACATTATCCCCCCTTGGCAGAATTGCGCCCCTGCAATTCAATTGTACTCCCAAAAAAACCACCGAAAAAACACTCCCCACATATGCCTTGATGTCCCTACAAAAATAAATTAATTAAAATAGGTAAACATTTAAAATATAAATATCCTTAATTAAAAGGTAATCATTTATGTTATACCTTCACCAAGTCCACCACTATGAACTAATATTCCCAGTTAAAGTGATTCCTAAGTTTGTTTTTAAATGTTCAATTTCATTATCCCAAATACACTTTGAGAAGGTAAGTTAAAACTCATGCATATAGAATTATATTCCCTAAATAATGGAATAGGTGGTGTAGAGCTTTGAGATATTGGAATGGAATCAATCCCTATAGACCAGTCAGACTACTTTGTTTTTAAAAGGTCTGATATCATAATGTCTCTTGTATATAGTATTGTTCAAGATCTAGAAAAGATATGTGGTGTGGATGTCACCCTCTTATGTAGCTCCCAGGAAATCCTATTGGGATAGATATTTCTCAAAAAATGTAAAACATTTAAAGAGTCCCTCATAATATTTCCCCTTACATGCATAGAATTCAAGCTTTGCTCGTGCAATGAGAAAATATACATAACGAGATCCTTGAAGGAGACAAAGAATGTTTGTGGTGGTAGACACATGGTATAGGTTTTTATTGGATAAATTTAGGTTTGAAAAATTATGGTATTCATCTGTGTGTGATTTGATAATTATGGTCTCATGTAGCTTAGTAGGAAGAGAAAAAATACTGGTCGGTGATGTATCACATTCCATCTGAATATTTTAAGAAATTAGTTTTACTTAAGAAAGATTACTTAAATTCGTAGGTTTGTTCTTGTTTTCCAAAATTAACTAGATCATTCCTTTTATACAAATTGTAAAGACCCTGTCCCATGTTACCGAACATAGCTCTTATATAAATGTTGTCTACGTTTTTTTTTCAATGAGAGATACTTTAAAAAATAATCCACATTTATTATAATAGAGGAACTTTTACCGGTCTAGGTTTTGTAAAATTGGGTACATTACTTACATTTGAAAAAAATTAACAAAAAATAGTAATCAATTATTCTTCCTCACACAACATTCATAATAGAAATTCATCCAGTAAGTTTTATAAACCTGTGGAAGTGTTTTAAAACATAGGGTGAGCATAAAATGCCCAGTTAGGGGTTTTGGAAACATTTATGAAAATATTTTAAAGAATATTTTTTACTTGAAATATTCTTTGGGAAGAAAATATTAAACACATGTCATTGAAAAATCCATATAATTTGTGAGAAATATATTTCATTAAATAATTATATTTGTAAAATCTCCTTGGAATTCCACTTTTGAAAATAATTGTTTTTTTGGTGGAATATCCCAGATACTCCACAAATAATAAATAAAAACCATACAAGTGTCCACTAGACATACATCATGTGGAACCAAGTTCCCTTAATCTTATGGGGTCACTCCTCATATCATATCATTGATCATAACTAGTGCCAGTTTTAATAAAAACATTTTTTCCACGGTTCCACCTTTCTCTGTTCAAACCCAAAACATTTCTAAAATCCCATACATATAATTATTTTCTTTCTAAGGAAATAATTTTTCTAATAAAATTTCATAATCCTTACATGAAAATTATTTCCAAGACAACTTGAGGATATTTCTATACAAGAAATAATATTTCCTTTTAAAATCAATAATGTGATTAAAAATAAAATAAGTGTGTGCATGGTCTCAAAATGCATTGAATGCATCATATGAGAAAGATAATGTCCATATAAATCTATTAATGACATTCTGGGGTTTGTAGATGCTGAATCACACCTAAAATAATAGTATACAGTTAGAATGATAATAATTTCATATGTAAATTAATAAAAAGGATGAAAAGGGATGAATATTTAGATGAATTTCCAAACATTTAATTGTTGAATGATAACATGTTCTATGAATACTTAAAATTTTGGTAGACCATGTATATATGTATATACAAAAGTATATATATATATATATATTTATAAATTTTTATAATTACACATGTTAAACAAAATACTGTAAAACCTTTTTTAATAACATTATAAAAGCTCGATCTAGTTCACAACCCTATGTTTATAACTTCAAAAAATATCATGTTTTGAAAATTGAGTGAGTTTATAAAAATATATTCATATATATATATGTGTGTGTGTGTGTGTGTGTGTGTAGAATTGGATGAGAGAAATTGAGCTAACCTTTTTCAATACATGGGTTTGAAAACAAGGTTTTAAAACATAATATTCAATGTTATACATCTAATAACACCAGATTGTAAATAAAACTGAACTTATATATGTTTATGAATTTATATATATATATATATAATATGTTGATAAATTAATTTAAAACACTTTCAATCTATTTTTGAAATTAATGAGATAATTATTTTACCTCTTTTAGGTCGATATTGGTACTATGATCTTGAAGATAGTTTGGGGCCATAGTTTGGGATGGATAGGATCACAAGATGATGTAGATAGTGGAGAAAGAGGGTTTTTTGGCCACTGGCTCAGGCGCGATAGATTGGTGTGATGAATGTTGGTTCAATGAGGGAGGAAGGGATGGGAGGATCAGATCAAAATTGATCTGATAAAAGGGTTAGGATTAACCTTATCATGAAATAGAGGATGGGTTCATGTGGATAAATAAATTACATCCATGATTTAATCCGATCAGATCATATGACCATGAGGTGGTTACATGTTTGTAAATGGGATGGACGGTCTAGATTTGGTGAAGCTGGATCGAACAACCGATAAAAATGAGGTGATAAACCGAGGCTATGGGGGCTCGATCGGGGAATTGGTGCAGACAGACTGGTTCTCGTGTGGTGAGATTGAGTGGCTGATATCACATTCTCTAGAATTTTTTTCATCCCATATCGAACCTATATGGATTTTAGGGATGCTTTATAATCCTAAAGGTGTGGCACATAAGTTTGATGACACAAACCCACACCAAGGGAGGGACTACACATGGAAATCCCAATCGGGCCTCGGCCTAACCCTACATGGACTTGACTAGGGCCCTAAACATGGGTTTGGGCATGTCTTAGCCCAAACTATTCATGGGGTTCTCTCTTGCACTTCTCAAGTGTACATGTGCTAAGTTCCCACCGGACCATGAGGGCTTGGCCTATATGACTTATCTCGGTTGTGGGTTCTCAGCCAAATTCCATGGTTAAAATTTATTAAATATGATAAAATCACATATATATATATATATTAAAAAATAAAAATACTTATATTTTGGACATAAAAAATATATTATATATATTATTAATTTTACATGGTTAAATTATTAATAAAAACAATAAATGTTAACTTTTTTTTTCACAAATATCAATATAAATTCATTTTAGATTTTTAAAAAAATAAACCATTAAAACACGAAGGGTTAAAAATAATGAATAATGAAGTTTTAATTTTAAAATCAAAACATTTAAAACTAATCCAGAATTAAAACCCGTAATATTATTTGACCGAGTACATTAAAAAAGTTTAAATTATAATAGTAAAAAAATTAAGGATCGCTTAAATTTAAATCTAAATGACTATTTAAAATGTTCATATTAATGGTTCTATAAATACCTATGTTTATGGGTATCAAAGACACAAAAATAATAATGTCCTTTCTCCTGTTTCAAAAACGGGTTTGTACATTCCTTTTATTCTCAGCACAATTGTTATTATTTTTACTATTTTTTATAATGGTGGATCTAGGTGATGAAAGATACTTAATAGGTCTTATTTTGTAGGTGGGAGGTCTTCTAGTGGAACTACTTGTCCTTAAAATAAGTTTTCTAGGCTATTTGAGGTTATTAGTCCTGTAATAATGTTATATTTCAGTGTTTTATTAAATAAAAAGTTCCACATGTTTTTTATCCCATTTGTTCATTTAAATTTTATTAATTTATTTATATAAAAATAATTAATGTGAGTACCAAAATAAGATTAATATTATTTAAACCATGAAAAAATTGGTTCAGGTTGTTACGCTGTGATCGTGTGAGTATAAGACAGTCATGCAAACCGTGTAACGATCAAGCCGTCATGTGGAAATCTCTGAGGTCAAAAAAAATGAAAAGTGAACTTTCGTATAATAAATATCTCATGATTCAACCAAATTCACATTGATTAAGTTATGGATCAATTAATAATGTTATTCCTAATTTAAGGTCACATAATGATATCATATGATCAGATATCCCAAACACTTCTCATGAATGGGGTCTTTTCTAATGGTCTTGCAACTTAGTCATGCAAGAGAGTGGGTCACAAGAGCTTGGTAGGTCTGTGTCACCAATAAATTAATTGGTCCGTCACTCACTTATTTATAGGGAACCCCAAATAACACTAAAGGTCACCCAAAATAACAAAAGTATCTAATGTCACTAATTATTGGAATCCCTATGGAATCAAGTTGGGATTTACTATCCTCAGAACTGAGTCCTTATCCCTATGAACATCTCTCCTGAGGGGGAAATTTTTTGATGCCCTTCAAATGATAATTGAAAATTTTAGGATGGATAAAATATCTAAAGAATATGCACTATATCATATGAAAGGGTAATTAAGATCATCATAGCTACATGAAGACCATTCAGTTGGGTTATGCAGATCACAGATCCCCTAGAAGAACACGCTATCACATAGCCATAGGAATTTCATGCCACCCGATCATGATCTCTTTGTGAACAAATAATGACCACATAAATCATCTTTGGTGAGACCTTTTGATCATACAAACCTATATAAAATAGTCAAATTAATCTTGAAAAGTCATTCTAATAGGCCCTTATGATCATAATAAGGATGATAAATGATTTCCTATGATCCTGTGACATGTCAACTGATAGGAACCTAACAATCACCCAAAGAAAATTATAAAATAACATATGAAAAGGTGAAATATTCAGGATATAGAAGTTAAATTTATTTTTTTGAAGGGATTATATGGATCTTGTTATTTGTTCCGTGATCATGAAAAATACCTAGTGGTATGTCAGTTATGAGATGTGATAGTATCTAGGTACGTCACAATCATCATGAGAAGGCCCTTAGATATGTGCATATGATAATTTGAAACCCCTCTATATCCCTTGATACGTGGAACATCTGTCCATGAAAATTCACACGCTCCATTAAAATATCCATTATTGATCGCTTGACACCCTAATGAATATTTGTTGGGAAAATTATGAATGTCATGTGAAGTAATTAACAAAATCTAAAAAATAGTGTACACAAATAAAAGGGAATTTTATATTATTTTTCATATAAATGGGGTTATGCGCCACATTTGATATTCTCATTGATCATTCAAATTCCATTTGACATTCCAACTTGATCTAAAAAAAGAAATCTAATAGGCCAAAAAGATCTCATAAAAGGCCCCATTCAAGTCTTTTTCAATCACACAAACACCTCTTTGATAGACTTCTTGATCCCATTAAGGATCTCTGGCACGTTATCCTAATATTTAAAAGTTCCATTGACATGTCCATTTTATTATGAAAAATACCTTTGACAAGCCATGGGTATAATAAATATCACAACGATTGAATAATCTCAAAGTCTCTATTTATTATGTTGCCCAAAGATGATATCAGGGATGACCCATGAAAGGTTCATGGGAAACGTGGGATGATCCACAGACTCAAAACCATATCTATGATATAAGTGAAATGAAAGGAGGTGTAGATCTAGGGTGGTTGTGCCTATAAATTCCTCCCTCTCGGTATAAAAAAAATAAGCGAGTCACACGTGGGAGTGCAGAGGTGAGAGCAGACTTATCGGAGTGAAAATACATGTAATACCAATGGGTCTTTCACCTAGTAAAACCCATGTAAGGACATACAAGATTTCACAAAATGTACATAAAATTCATTTAATCACCAAATGATGGAACAAAAGACTTTTGGTCATTCGACTAGATCACATGAAGGATTTTCCACATGTTAACAAGGTCACATGAGGTCTGAATAGGATAATGTCTGAAAACATTTGAGGCATTTATGAAATAAATGAAAAAAAATAAAAAATCCTTACGTGAAGATTGATATTATTATTTTCACATGAAAGAATCATGCACTTTACATAACCAATCCATATCACGAGACAACTCCCATGCATGTCATTTAGATCATGAAACATCACCTAGAAAATTCATATGAGTCATGAAAAGTCATCCAGACATGTCAAAAAAGTCACATGATGTCCTCCAGACATTCCAACAAGATCATGAAAAAGCCCTAAAACATGAAATCCCTAATCATGTGACACCCATGGAAATATATTAATTGATCACGTGAAGGATCCCTTAACAAGTTAGTTGAACTGTGAAGAATCCATCTGGTATATCTTATTCAATCATGTGAAGTGCCATTGACATGTCATCCTTGACATGAAACATCCCTTTAAAAAGTGAGCTAGATCATGAGATACACATCACATACATGTCTTAAATACACCCTTTGACATTTTAGGAAGAAAAATATGACACATACATTAGACATTCTTGATATATCAAACGTTTCATGAACATTCCCTTTGACAAGTCAACAGTGTTAATGAAACACCCCTGAATATGGTAACCTTGTACAAAAGACACACTTGTAAAAACATTATATTTAACTATAAGAATATTTATTCCATAAAAAATAGGATATTTAGGATTTCTTCCTTTGTTACAAGCTATAATTAGATATCTACCTTAGTGTATCTCACTCTATAACTTAGAAAATGTAACCCATGGGACCCAAAATCCCATATGGGTTTATCGTTCTACCTCATCCATCAATGGATTGAGAATATAATTAAACTATAAGGACTCTAATTCATTGATATTATTTGGATACATAATACTCTTTACTAAGTAACAATCTCTATATCAAAAACTCATTAGGTTCGTCCCAGTGCATAAGTCCTGAATCCATAAGTGGTGATTTTGATCAATTATTATCTCTTGTTTCTAACACCAGGAATGTATCACAAGGGATTTTTAATGATCATATAATTAACATCATGAAATACGCCCATTTGGGGAATGCTCGGTTGATAATCCCATTCCATTGTCATGATATGACAACCCACATTCAAGGGAATCCACCTTGGGGTATGTCCTAAATAAATTTCAAAATCAGTAAACCCTGGGGGAAATAACCACGATGGTCACTAATTATCCATCACTACACATCAGTGGGATGAGGGAGGACTAATTTTAGATAAATATTTTTATTAAAATAAGTAGTATATGTAGTACACCTTTCCAAGGATCGAGCTACAAATGCAATGCCTATGTGATCTCATATATGTATATTCTTCAGGACATTATATTAAATGACTTTGACTTAATTGAAATACGTGGCATTTGATTCCTTATATAGATAGGATACATAGGACACCTCATAAAGGATCAATCTCATCCTAAAAACATCATTCACCTACTTGGAAAGTACTAAACTACATAGTCCCTAGTTATTGGGATTCCAAATTTAAATAGCTACCATTTTCTAAGAAATTACAAGAAATTGAAAGAGAAACTTAGATGCAAACAGATGGTCTCATCAATAGAACCCACTTTATACATAGAAGGATTTAACAGCTAATCATTTTATTATGGTAACCGGTCCCATATCAAGATTTGTTATATGTTTTGAACATATCTAAAATATATAAGAGAGTCCGAAATTAGTAATAATTCCCCCCAAAAGGATGCGATGAGCCTAACCACCCATCCTCTTAACTAATGTGAGTTCCTAAGTTCTATTTGGTATGAAACCTATAATAAAAACCGACCTTTGGAAAGAAGTGTTATACCTTTTTATTAATGTTTAAGGCCTTGGGAGTTTTCATAAGGGATAAATATTTTTAACTCGATGTGAATGATTGTAAAACCATAATTGAACCACCCACAATCAACCACTATCCCCCAATCCTCAAATTGGTAACAAATATGGTGAACCCAGCATGAATCTATATAATGACAGAACAACTGAATAATTATAGGCATCATTAATTTTGTATTTGAATCCTAGGACATCACATCCCTAATATGAAACAAGAACAAAATCATCACAAATGAATTATACAAATTTCTCTTCATCCAGAACATTAATTTTCATCGAATATTTATCATCATTAGATTAAGAAATTATATCATTTCAAATAAATATGGTTTCTAAATCATTGTAAAAGGATAGATTTATCTTCTTCCTTAACAATTACCATATCCATATTTATTATATCCATGAACATTTAGTCTATATAAATCTTCCTTTGGGTCCAAAATCCCTAATCCTTCCTACTCAATGAATCAAATACCTTATTTTATTTCTATAGGTGGTTTTTTTATCTTGAAATAATAATCCATGAGTAGATCAAGGCATCAAAGTTTTCTCATATTTATCTATTTCTATGTAAATTTTTATTTTAATATTTTATGATCCTTTTATGTATCACACCATTCACTATAGAGATAATGTCTCTATTTTATCAAAGAAAAGATTGTAACTACCAACTCAAGATCATGGTTTGGATATTAATATTCACGACTCATCAATTTCATTGATATATATATATACACACATAATAATGTTATCATTTTTCATTATTTCTAAACCATGTACTTTCTTTAATGAATCACTATATATCAAATTCATCATTTCCAGATGGTGGAGTAAAAACCATTGCATTGAAAATTTTCTTCTTAAGATCATCAATAAAATTTCAATTTCCCTTTTCAAAATTAAATTTACCACTTTATGTGTAAGATTGGTTATTGTGATAAACAATCTGAAAAAATTCTCAATGAATTTCTAATAGTAACCTACCAAAAAATGAAACTACATACCAATGTTATGTTTAGTATAGTCCATTCTCTGACTATCATTTTCTTCACATGATCAACTAAGATTCCATCCTTAGAGACAAAATGGAAAATAAAAGTAATTTCTTGAATCCAAAATCACACATACTAAATTTTTGTTATAACTTCTTCCTTATAAGATTCTTAGGGAATGATCTAGATGGGATTCTCATGGTCCTAATTGAATTTAGAATAAACCATGATGTCATCAATCAATACCAAGAAAATCATCAATAAATTACTTAAATACATTATCCATTGGATCCATAAAAACATATTTTTTATTAGTCAATACAAATGTAATTACTATAAACATGAAATGTAAATACCTCCTTAATAATGCAGTATTTGGAATGTATTCCTTTTATACTTGAAATTTATGATACACAGAATAATGTCCAAACATTGAAACGTACTGGGATTCCAGAATTTTATTGAATAAGTCATCTATATGAGGAAGATGATACTTTTTATTTATCAAAATATCATTATTTTACCAATAATCAACTCATATCCCCATGGATTCATATTTATTATTAATGAAGAGATTTGGGGTTCTCCATGATGAAAAATTGGGGAGAAAAAATCCCCCATCACACAACTCCTCTTATTGTTTCTTAGACTATACTAATTGAACAATGTTCATTCAATTGGGAGTCTTTTATTTTGGTCTTGTATCAAGGATTAAATTGATAGAAAAATAAAATTCGTTTTCTAGTGGATGTCCAGGTAATTCCTCAAGAAATGCATCAATATATTCCCATATGATAGGTTAGTCATCCATTTGATTATATCCTTCTCCCTTCCTAGTTTTTTTATTTACTTCTTCCCTAAGAATCTAATTCAATAGAGCTATTGGTGGTTGATCTGGACATGTCTTAGATGGCTATGAATCTACTCTAAATGTAATGAATTATACATTTTCATCATGGATCGTAATTTCCCTATCCTTATAATAAATTTTTTTCATCATATTTTAAAACCATATATATACCAAGGATTATATAAAATTCAACCATATATATGATAATACGGTTAGAAAATAAATCATGTTTCTTTGTTATAAAGGGGACTTCCTGAATCATTTTTTTGTAGTGATACATACACTAGGAGTTTTGATTAATAACTCCATTCATAAATTGTTGGGGAAGTATCTAATTTTCATAGAAATCATGGAAGTTTAAAAATAGGGAGAGGATGAATAATCAAATAAATAATGAAAAATGTGTAGCTATGATTAAACTACGTGACACCATATCATTGTGTTTGTACACCTTAGTTGTAGTGATTTCATAAACTCATCCTTTTCCACTTGTCCTATTCTTTGGTATATTCACTTGAGTCTTGGTAAATTTGTATGCAAATTTCCCCATCACCCTATAACTGAAATAGTGAATATTAGTGTTTTATTTCTTCCATATAGATTAGTTTTCTCTATTTCCCTTATCTATGCACTTATAAAAAATTTCCAATCCCATCAAGAATTTCCTATAATGATTTTTTCCATAGTTCTCACATGATGGAAATTGTTTTATTATCTTCCGATTTTTCTTTTAATAATTAATTTTTTACTTATTCTCATTCAACATACTGTTTCATTTATTTATCTTCAATATGTAGGACCTAGATAATTTCATCTCTATTTTTATGGCATATAAATCTATCCAATTATATTAAAAAAATCTGAGAGACCAATTCCCTTTAGAGAATTAGATTAACCCATGAAGAAAATAGACAATAATTAATTGCATGTTGTGTAAGTAATCTGTATCATATTTGGGTAACCATGTAAAGGAGCCTCAAACTTAACAACACCTTATTCTCTGTTTTTCTTTAATATGAGGAACATTATCTAAATTTTAATTTTTTTCTCTTAATAAAAATATTTTTTGAAGAATATATCCTTAATATATGTAAATTATATGATTTCTATATCCACTACCTTCTTAGTATTATGTATCAATGAACATCATTTATCCCCATCACCTTTGAAACAATACACATCAAGTGTAACCTTTTAATTTTAATTGCATCCCAATGATATAAATATCTTCTCAAGAGACCTAATCCATTTCTCATCTACCACTAGATTAGTAATGAAATCAAATTATGGGGGATATTTTTGCATGGATCAATCCAATATATGATAATAACATGGTGGAAGAAGTTTCTCCGTCATTGTAGGGTTATTTTTGATAACCTTATTTAGTTTCCCAAATCCACCCATGATCTACTAAATCAAATACAAGCTATATTGGCCTTATCAAAATGGGATTATTAACATTTACCATGACAATTTATAACCTTATTCCTTAAAGGTTCAATTTCTAAAAAAAATCCTATAGTATATTAGATCATAAATTTATGAATTTAAAACCATCATGTATAATTATAAAGATATTGTTAAACTGAACATAAAATAAAAAATTACTTTCTTTTTATCTCATAATCCTAAAATTGGTTTCTTTAGGGATAACCTTATTTTCAAATCCTTTATAATGGATTTTAAATAATGTGTGAATGATCCTAATAATATACCCCAAGAGTGTAAAACCAAGTGCACAGTAAGGCTTATTTTCATGCACCAGGTGATGATCAGATCATGAAAATGCATACTTTTTGGATTTATTGAAACTATGTTACTCTATTATAGAACCACACCCACTTGTATTATCTTGAAAGGGACAATTTATAGTAAAAACCCCATAATATATTCTTAAAAAAACATTATGATTTCTTCTATAGTTATGCTCAAATTCTATCATAGGTTTATGTCCACTAATCAAGGATTTTATTAATCTAGTTCCCTATGTTTCTACTAAACATCCTCAAATATCAGTAGTAATGAACAAGAATCCAGTAACCTATAGATGGTAACTAATTTATTACATTTTTATATGATATAAGAAATCATATCCCAAATGGACGAATAATTTTGTATTCCTGAAGAACCATATATATACATGATAGACATTTTACATTGGGAATAAAAATAAAACCTAAAAAAAGAAAATACTCAGCCTCATTGAAACTCTTTTGAAGGATTCAACTTCATAACATGGGAAAGGGAAAAAACATGGGTGTTATCAAATTCTCAATAGGTGTTTCATTCATCATATGCTATCTGGAGTAATCAAATCATATTCAATATTGAGAAGTAAATATCTGAAACACATTCCATTTAATCAATAACCTAAGAATGTCAAAAGGCATATTCAATATGGTAAGGTAAATAAATAAACAGACATTCCATTTAATAAGTAACATGAATATCATTATTTGATAAATTATAATGAATATTGAATGGTAAATAACTAAAAATACATTCAACTTAATCAATAATATGAGAATGAAATTCGACAAGAGATAATATCAATGAAAATATCACATGGATAGAAATAATAATAGAATTACAAATAAATAAAATTATAAATTGTTGGACAACAAGATATCAGGCAACATGATACCTCTAATTTGAAGACCTTTCATAAGACATTTTGAAACTATGTGTAAAAATCCATCTGATTTGGCCAACTAATTTGTATCATGAGACTTGTCGATGCCTCAAGGTAATATATTTAACCTAGACCCACCTAAAAATAAATTTACAAATAATTACTCATATATATAATAATATATTTAATTCAGGAATAATTATTCATTTTTATTAAATATCTGTATTGACTAAAGGATATAGATTTTCCAATATTTTCCAAGTTAATCAAATAAAATTAAATGAAAATACTATATGTAAAAAATGGTATATTGTTTAGGAAATATACATATAAATCACATAATAATATGTATATTTATGAAAAATTTTGTTTCTAATAAAAAATGATCATAAGAAAGTGATTATTCTTAGAGAATGTAAACAATCACTAAATAATGTGAGATTGTATAGTAATTTATTACATCTTCAAAAACATTTTAATTATAACAGTTTTAAAAATAAACTTGAAAGAAAACATTAATAATCATGAATAAATATTTATTCTAGTCAAATACATCAATGTTTAGCATATACATATAATAAAAGTGATTATGTGCATATTAACAAACATGTCTCAAAGAAATGGAAATTGAGAGGAAATATCTTACCTCATGCTTTCCTTTGGATGAACGTGATTTGACCCTAAGTATAACAGTTTTTAGAATATAATTAATTTATTACAGTACATTATTAATATTTATAATTTCATTTATGATCATATTATAACATTTTTGGACCATTTTTAATAATATTTTATTATTTTCATTGTTTCAGGTGATAATTGCCTTGTTTTCTCAGGAGTGTTTTGTCATGAAGGTTACAGTTCATGTATATTGGATATAAATTCACCATATAAATAATGATAAAAATTTTATAAATATCATATTTACTCATTAGATACATTAATATAATTATTACTATAATTTGGTCTAAGAAAATGAGTCACATTGCTTCAGGGAGAATCTAGGTCATACATACACATGATTGACAATATCATTCCCATAACCGGTGGAAGGGTATATAAGTGTATGATATATTAATTTTGTTGAACTGATATCAGGTAATATATATAACATATATTCATTAAATTTATCCTTACTTCCTTCCATGTAAATATTTTGAGAAAAATGAGTCACATTGCTTCACAAGGCGGTAGTTTGCGATACACATGAGTAATGTTATCTTATTTTAAACCTAAAAGAATGTAAGAAGGTATTTGTGATATAATAATTCAAAATGTTAAATTATATCATAAATATTATATATATATATATATTAAAACCATCATGATATCTGACCATCAGAGTTGTTGATTGATAATGAGTCACATCGTTTCCTGAAGTAGTAGTCTGCCATACACATGATAAATGATTTCATTTTACATTTGATGGAATGGTATATGTATACAGGTTTTTAAATTAAAATAATAATATATCATTATATTGTATATAATTTCTTTATTATATTATCATTATTTAGTAAAAATATTTTGAGGTGTAAGAATAAATAAAATAAAAATGATCGTTTAAGAAACTTACCACTTCTTCAGATGACCTCTTTAGGATTTCACCAAAAGGATTCCTAAGATGTTTTTATGATAAAAATGGGGATATATGATGTTATTATGTGATTAATGAATTTATTTGGGTAGGTATTGGATAAACCAAAGTAATTTTTTAGTGTGAAGACTAGAGGAGAGGGGGTATCCTTTTGTAAGTAGGGGAGACAACACACAATAAATTTTTGAAAATAATACATTACACTCCTATTTTTATCATAAAAAAGCCTATTAAATGTTCAATTATTGACCCCTGGATATGATAAGGTGTATATATGTCTATATAATGGGGGTTGGAAAAGTTGGTCTGTAATTTTTACCCTTATCCTTTTATATTACCCCCAGTATATTGTTAATAATTTTGAGGTTTATGGATGGGGTTTGATTTTATTATAAATTTAAATTTTTAGAGATTCCAAAAGTACTCGTCACCTAAATTATAAAAGGGAACCTCATCCCTCAATTATTCACATTTTTTTTATAAATATCAGTCATACCATTACCATTTCCATTTTCAATATCCCTATCCCCATTATAGTGGTGATGTTATTTTTTTGAGACCAACTTTAGTGTCCCTAAAAGGAGATCTAGAGGGGCATCGCTGAAGAAGAGGTCATCTCCTTTACCGACTCTCTCATGATCATTTCTTCTTCTAATTCCTCTTAATGAGTTTTTACCATTATAAAGTATTAAATACAGTATCAATTATATTCTGAGATGTTATTATGATTATGGAAAAACCATATTTTACCTTCTAGCCGTCCTATGAAAAATGAAATCACCACACATGCTTACGTATGACTTACCATCTCCATGCCATGGTGTAATTTGGTTTTCATCAACAATTTAGTTGGATGGGTATGATGATGGAAGTAATAAATATATATTATTAGTATAACATGGTATTTATTATATAACAAAATATAAACCATCCACTTCTATACCATTTCACAATTATGGTAATGACATCATTGCTCGTGCGTATGTACACCCTACCATCTCCACGATACGATGTGATTCATTCTACATGATCTACATTAAGTAATGAATTATATAAAAATATATAATGAATAAATGTGATATAAATTGTCTTAAAATCATTCTAGAAATTATATAAATATAACCTATGAATAATAATCCAAATTTATTCTACAAAACATGCATAATAAAATGACGTATTTAATACCCGAATGACGAGTAATAAAGAAATTTTATTAAAAAATAGTTGATAATATGATAGTATATGATATCATAATATTGATTATGATTCTGGAATAATTTAATTACATTATTTAAATCTTTATACATGAGGTTTGAACACATAAAAATAAAATCAAACCTAAGGTAAGGGATAATTTCACAATCTCATTATTATCCAAGATTATTTATATATAAGTTTTTAATATTGTATATTTATCATAAATTGACATGTTTCCTAAATATGTATTATAAAATATTATTTCTATTATTATAGAGTTATTCAATTTCAATTTTTCCCATTTGTGAATTTTTACAAAATAGTATGAAAATATTTTTTTTTTCATTTTCGATATGAGGTACTTTTTGACTTATCTTGGAAAAGTACAAGAAGAATCTTTTATCTTAACTTATATGGAATGATTATATTTTTATTCATTAAAATTACCATGTTTACAAGAATATTACATTTTTATATTTCAGAATTATATTCAAATAAATTCATTTATTTCAAAATTTCATTGTATTTTAGGAAAATAAAACATTTTTGAATAAGATAGTAAATTTTTCTCAAGTATTAATTTCAAGTGTTCTTTCATAATTATTTTCCATCTATGATGACATTATTTAATAGGGACATGTTTCAAGTATATTATACTTTATATTCCTATGGTTTATTATGTGAATTATCGATTTATATTTATATACCAATTCATTTTCAATGGATTATTTTATAATGGAATGATGTTTAAGAAACCCATTTTATTCCATAGGCTAGGATAATATTAATGTTCTTGTGGAACATATATGTACCAATTTCATTATGTTATGAGTGGGACTTATATCTCCCTAAAATTCATTAGGTAAATATTTATATCTCATGATATAGAGAAGAATATAATTAGAAATGATATCGGTTCTATAATACAGAGTTGGAATGAGAAGTAAACCCAGTTAAGTAATATAGGGATGTAGCGGGAAGTGAACTCAGTTAAGTTATAATGGTCTTAGAAACGATCCTTGGATAATATTAATGATTTTTTTTACTTATGTGGATACCAAAAATTCCATTTATTATGTTATGAACTTTGGGAATATGTTAATTCGATCTTTATGAACTATTATGATTTATTTTATTATATGATATCATGATCTTTGATTTGATGGATATGATTATCAATTGTTATGTTATTTTGTATTATGATTGTGATATGACTGATATCTACTTTGTTTACCCTCACTGAACATTTGATCTCATCATTTTTTTTCTTTTTCCCATATTATAAAGAAAGGTTCTAGGTAGGTGTACTAAAGGGGAAGATCGTTGTGGGAAACATTAAATATATTTCTCTAGACTATATTTTTGTGTTCCATGATTCCAAAGGAACTAAAATAATATGGTCTTCTGGCATCCTTTTGTTTGATGTATTAATTATTCCTCAAAATTAATGTATTTTTCATGTACGTTAATACTGGGTTATTAGAGTTGGTATCAGAGTGAAGGTTTAGTAATCCTTGGTAAACTAGGCTGAGAAAACGTTAGTGAGATCCTTATAGTTATTTATAAGGATATATCTAGTGATATTTAAAAGGATAAGTTTATGTATATTATATAATCCTATAATTTTGGTAAAGATCATGGATAAACAAGGATTAAACCTAATATATTATAAATTGAATGTAATTTCCCTTGATTGTTTGGTTATCTCAGTTTGATTATTTTTTCCTACACTATTATTTTTTGGACAATGGGTGGAACCAAATGGAACTATTTTAATGATTAATACAATGAGAAATAAAAAAAAAATGTACTCTTGAACAACCAAATTTTATGGGAGATGGAATGAAAAACCTTATCCCTATACTTATTAAAGCTATGAATCATTCTGCACTTCCAAATGAATAGAGATGGGAACAAAATTCTGTTGAGTCCTTCATGGGGAAACATCCACCTACTTTCAATGGATCCTCTAATACACTTGTGGCTGAAAAATAGATCCAGACCATTGAAAATATATTTTATGTCATTCAATATTTGAAACATGAAAAATTTATTTTGGGTATTTATTGTTTAGAAGACGAAGTGGACTAGTGGTGGACTCTAATCTAAAATACGAGGCAACAATATGTAATTCAATCCATGGAATGGGACAAGTTCAGGAATTTGTTTTTCAATATGTTCTTTCCTTGTATTCCTCAAAAAAATCTTGAAAACTAGTTCCTTGATTTTATGGAAAATGATGATGATTACTTTTGTAATTACGAGGAAAATTTTACAAGACTTGTATGGAATGCTTCAAGCATTATCATCCAACCAAAAAGTAAAGTTGATTGATTCTTTAGTGGATTAAAACCAATTATCTGATGGGAGTTATCCAGACAAGACATTAGTAGGAATGAAGATATTTTTCATTGTTCTATCAAGGTGGAAGTGGAAGTTGGGGTTACTTATCAATCTCATGGTTTTGATAAGAAATAGAATATGGATTCAAGGGAAATTATGGAAAACACGGTGAAGAGAAGATGAGTGTTTCCTTATGATAAAAGTGTGGAAAGAAACATGGATGAGATAGTTTTAAAAGTACTACTAAATTTTTTATGTGTGAAAAATAATTTCATCATGAAATATAGTGACCATGTAATGGAAAAAAGATAGCTAATGATGTGAATAGAGAAAAGGATGCAAAGAATTATCCTCCCACACCTCAATTCTCTATGTTCAAGGAAATGGGGAATTATGCTATCAAATCCCCCAATCGAAGAATTAATGATGAAGATCGAAATCCAAAACCTCTTATGGCCAATGTCCAAAAAAATCACATGCGATCACTATTGGAGATGTAGATTATGACAAATAAGTGGTGGGATGATGGAGTTTTTATGTATTGGGATTTAAGGATAATGTTGTGGAATCACTTTTACGGTATTATGAAATAATTAAATATCTATGTATTTGTCTAATGGGGGTTTTCCATATGTATTTAAGAGTCTATGCTGAAAGATATCAATAACCAAGAAGAATGATTCTGATATTTTTGGAAAACACATTAAGGGAAGGATAGCCCTTAATATGTGATTAATGTTGGGATAATGAAATAAGTAGTTGTTTCACATTGGGATTAATATGATAAAAAAGTTATTTTATAGAATTTTAGTATTTATGGAATGAGGAAAGAGTTAATTTGTGAATGTATCCATGTTTTCAAAAAGTTTTTAGGGTAATTTATGTTATCATCATGTCTCAAGAGAATACATGATAATAGTTTCCACATGTTTGGTGTGTGATAATAATGGGACATATCATGTTGTTTTTGGAATTAATGATGAGTTTATTTGGGAATATAGTGACCTTCTTCCAATGTTTTGTATTTTAGCTCTTTGGAAGGATCATAAAGGTAACCACTTATGAAATTGGGTGAGGTTTGTGAGATTAAATTATTATCTTTCCATATAAGGATTTATGATTATTGGATTAAATTTTCTAAACTTTTTGTTTGTGATAATGACAGATTGATTGGCATATAATTCCTTATATCTCATGATTTATTAATTATTATTGGATGAAAAATTCACCTCCATTTCATGGAATAAGATATAAAGTATAATTTAATTAGGGAACAAAGAATGGATGAGGTTATTATTTTCCAAGTAATTATTTCTTCTCATTAAAATTCTTCAAATCTAGTGAAAGGATCATGAAACGAAAAATTTTATCCTAGTTCCTTCTTTTTCAATGAATCAAATGGACCCTTAGATCATCACAGATTTATCACTATGTTATTATTAACTTTATCCTAAAAATGTTCTATGTCACTCTCCATTAGAACATGATAATTCAATTTCTCTTCTATTTACAAGTTTTCACTTTCCACCAATGTTCTCCAAGGAGGAAATCCAAGTTTGAGTGACTTTGGGAAACCATTATGTTTGTAAATTTCAATCTTAAAAGGATGTTATAGTATTCATTTTAACATTTTGGGTTTATATAAAAGAAATTTTCACTTATTAAACATTTGATATCCCGTCAAATTTTATGGGAGAAATTCATTTTAAGGGTGGTAGAATTTAATACCTAGATAATTTTATGAAATAAATTTTCTGATTTTTTTTGATACATTGCATTGCACGCTACACCATGTTAAGATTTTGCTACATGTATCACTGAATTAGATTTCATTGTAAGCAACTCTAAGTTTCAGCAGAAAATAATTTTATTATTATTTAAATTATATAATAACCTAGCTTCTAAAATATCAGTTATGAATAGTGTTAAACAAATTTAAAAACATTTACCTTTTATAAGATAAATTTATTAAATATAAATTAAAATAAATATTAATTGAATATGAATAAAATATTTTTATTTTTATGCTTCCAAAGTCATTTTGTATTTATAAACTAAAATAATATAAAATAGGAAATGAAATTAACGAAATATATATGTTATATATTTTATAAAATATATTTTTTTCAATATTAGTCCAATATAATTTTTTACTCATTGGATATGAATAAACCTTATTTTATACATAAAAACAAATATTCTTCAAAAGGGAAATTTAACCGCCTTTTAATGGAGAACCCATTTTAAATTATAAATTTGACACATTAATAATATTTATATAAAAAAATAAATGTCTTATTTAGAAGTGGAGTATAAAAATTTAATATTCATGAATATTTTATATTTTTCAGATATGTTTTATGTTTTGATGAATAATAAAAATGTACTAAATTTTAAATAAAAATAAATTTTTTCATCAAAATAATTTATTTGGTTAAATTATATTATTGAATCATTTTAAAGTATAAATAGATTATATTTTTACCATTTAATATAATTTAGGTTATTGTAATTAATTTTATATTAAAATAAGATGAAAAAACATTACAATCTTTTGCATGTTTTATTTTAAAAAACCAAGTTTTTCATCCCAACAACATGGTTAATTTTAAATTAATTACTATTTTATTTTGTTTTAAATTTTTAAAAATGGATTCCCTATTATGAATCAGTGGGTCAAAAATAAGTAAATATCTTTGTTTTATTTTTAGGAATAATGAATAGTAATTTTAGTAATTTTATTAATAATGTTAAATATTAAATTGTGTTATTAAGGGTACAAATAATATTATAAAATTTCTATAACACTTGTAATAATATCATTTAATGAGTGTGTTCTGACCTAAATCATTCTTAGGTTGAAATGGTATCATTTTAAATCCACTTGGATGACATTAGGATATTTGTTATATTTTATTTTAAGAAAATTTAATAATGTCTTACACAAATATTAATAAATTAATTAATTTTACTATAAGGTTATATAGAAGCTAAAATAGGCTATAAAACCCCATTTGAAAGATAGAACGTTTTTATTTAACATGTTAATTTATTTTTAATGTTTAGAAAATAAATAATTACATTAAAGGTATAAAAAATGATGATGTAGAAATTATTTAATTGATGAAAAATTAATAAAATAATTTTAATTAAATTAATAATAACCATTAAAATACCAAAGAACATGGAAAAATAATATTTTTCAAGTATCTATAGACAATAATCACACAAGGGTCTAATTATTGACCTTTTTGACCCACATTTAAGTGATTGTTACACTTATCATATTTTATCTATGGTAATGTAAAAGTTATCACATTCATGTTTTAATAAATATAACATTTTTAATGTTGTAATTTCTAGAGTATATATTCAACTATAAGTATTATTATTATAAATATAAGATATATATTTATCATAGTATTTTATTTTTAATTTTTAGTCAACAAAATAAGTATATTAAATAATCAAACAAACTGATGTAGTAATAATTTTATTAACAGAAATATCCAATAATAATTATTAAAATTATTAAAAAAGATAAATCTTGGGAGAATTAATATATACAATTAATTTATTAAATGTCCTTTACCTATTAAAAATATAATTAAATATTTTTTTAGAATATAACATGTTATTTTTATATTTTAAAAAATTCATGAAATAACTAGTGTCTAAATTGACACAATTGATAATTTATCAAAACAATGTTTTATTAAATTATTTAAAATTCATAAAATATAATAAAAAATAAAAAATAATAATATTATGGTCAAAAATATTCTATATTTTTCATTTATGGATTAATTTACATGAAATAAGTAAATATATTACCCTTTTAATATTGAAATATTTTCTACCTTAATTAAAATTACAATAGAATAACTAAGGGTTAATTAAAATGATAAGGATTAAATTGATAAAAAAAATTTCTAAATCATATTGGTTGATGATATTTAAACCTTATTTAAATTTTTATTAAAAATATGAAATATTAGTGGTTTTTGGATTTGGTCTGATTTTTTTATAAATTATTTTTATGGAGATTCCCAAAGTGCCACTCACCTCAATTATAAAAGGGGGTATCCTACCTCACATATTCACACAAACTTTATCCTTAAGAATCTACCATAACTTGACCATTTCCATTATTAATATCCCTAGATACATTATAGATGTTTTTTGTATCTCAAAAGACTAACTCTAATGTCATTGAAATGAGGTCAAGAGTGAGGTCATCGAAGAAGAGGTAATCTCCTTTACCGACTCTCAAAAGATCATTTATTCTTCTACTTATTCTTGATGATTTGTCTACATTATAAAGTAATAAATGAGGTATCAATTATATTATTTTATGTTATTATGATTATATAACTATCATATTCCACCATATATCAATCCTTTGTAAAATGAAAGCTCTATGTGTGCGTACGTGGGACATACTGTCTCCACACCATGGGGTAATCTGTTTTTCATCACCAATTTACATGCCTGAGTATGATGATCAAAATAGTTACTCTATATTATTATTATAACATGATTCTGATTATGTAATAAAATATATACCATCCACTTCTGTACCATTTCATAATTATGTGAACGAGATTGTCTCTCGATCGTACGTTCGACCTACCATATCCACGATACGATGTGACTCATTAAACATGGTCTGCATTAAAAAATTAATTATAAAAATGTATAAAATGAATAAATATGATATATATTATATTAATATAATTCTATATATGGTAAAACTATAACCTATGTACAATAATCAGAGATTATTCGACAAAAAATTCCTAATAAAATGAAGCAGTTCATACCCAAATGATGAGTAATAATGAAATGTTTTTAAAAAAAAATGATAATATGATCATATATGGTATCATAAAAACGAATATGATTCTATAAATAGGTAATGAGATTATTAAAATAATTATAATGGTGGTTCAAATACATACAAAGAAAATCAGACCTAAGGTAAGGGATAATTTTTCAATCTCATTATTATCTGAGATTTTTTATACATAAGTATTTTCGTGGTTATATTTATCATCAATGGTTTATGGGATATTATGCGAGAAATTTTGATCATGATGCTTCTTGAGGTAACACTCGATGATGACTGTGATCATGTAGGATCACCATAGATTTCCAGGTGTTTCCCTCTAGTGGGGTTGTGTAGTGGACTTCCCTGATGATCATTCAGAGTTACCCTCCAGTAGGGATAAGCAGTGGATTTCCTCAATATTTTGGGTGGCACCATCCAACAGGTCTAGTAGTTTAGTTCTCCAATGATATTTTTGTGTTACCCTAGAGTAGGGCTAAGTAGTGGAGTTCCTCAACGTTCTGGGTGGTACACTCTAGCATGTCTAGGCATCAGGCTTCCCTAATGAACTTTTCTAGGTGGTACTCTCCAGTAGGGCTAGGTATTGGAGTTCCCTGATGAACTTTCTTGAGTGGTACCCTCCAGAAGAACTGGGCAATGGAGTTCCTCGATTACTTTTGAGTAGATCCTCCCTTGACCTACTAGGATGTGAGTTCTATTCTTTGAGTTTATTCTCACTCGATTGTGCATCATAGTGACGAGATGTGGTTTGACATTGGTTTTGGACACATGAGAAATAGGAACATGTTCCCCACCGAGACCTATTGTTGTGACATGACCAATATTTTGTGGGTGAGTTACTACCGACCAAAGAAGCTAGTATCGAGGTTTGGTGATTTTGTTCCTCAGAATTATGTGTTAAAGGTAGAAATGTGGGATGTTGAGCATCAATGATGGAATTTTGGAACCATTGGAAACTCCTCTTATTGGGATGGGCTATGCGATGGTGACACACTTACTCTATCATTTGGGTTTCTTTGAGTGAGAATATATATATTCTTTCTTTTGGATTCACCCTTTGTATTTGGATACTCTCCTTCTAGAAGAAGAAAATATGTGAAATTTGTGTAATGTGGTTTCTATGTTTAGCTTATTGAGGTTGGATGAGTCCACTCTCCTACTATATGTTTTAAAGGCTCAACGAGAGGTTCATCTTCTCACTGTGTCAAGCTCCATGTGTTTGGATGAGTTTACTATCAATCACTTGTTGGGTTGAGCTATAATCTTTCACTACAACTTATACGTCTGCTATCTTGTTCTTCTATTGTATCTCTTACTACCCCCCCCCCCCCCTCAGCTATCAGGGCATCCAACTAGGTATGTTTATACTCACTCCTGCTTGGGATATTCCTGCACATATCATGTCTTATGAAGATTACGAACATGTTGATCATGAATTCTGAGGAGCTTAGGGATATGAGGTTCATGGGACACATACGGTAGTCGTAGAATGGGATTCAAGAGTTGTTCTATCATTTAGATGTTTAATTTTCCATCTATCTATGATGTTGGGACACATTTGTAGTTGTGAGTATATTTCCCCCCTTTCTTTTTAGTTTAAAATGCCATAATTTTCTACTGTCTAGAGGTTCATACATGTTTGGTTTACTTTATAGCATTATTTCATCTTTCACTTTCTCCCTCTTCCATTTTTTATTGAGTTATATGTTTGAATGTGTATAGGTTCTTAGGCTAATGCCTCCCCGAGTTAGTTATTCCTTCAATGCTTGTTTCCACCCCTGGCTTATGGAGGAGGGAATAAGTTAGTTGTGGCTTGAGCCCTGGCTTGGGTCAAGTTGTGACAAATGGGATTTATTTGTTTGATGCAGCGGAATCCCTAGACAAACATGTGATGTACATCATGTGCTTGGATGTTATTGAACAACGGGTGGGATGTACATGTAAAGAACTTGTAGGATAAACACTATTCACTTTTGCAATATAGTATAAAATAAAATGTGTAATATAGTGAGAGGGTATAGGATGATAACCTCCCCAAACCAGTTATAATCGTGTACAAGATTATTGTAAAAAATATCCAACTTAGTGAATCTTGGTCACTGTGAGAATTATGTTTCTTGGGATGAGTGTATCCCTGTAAATATATTATTTTCCACTATATCATTTATATTCTATATTACATGTGGTGTGTATCATTAAAAAGGTATAAATAGATCCATTTACATTCTAATAGTTTGTATACATTTAAAATCATAGGTGTGTAAAAATTTTATATTAATATTTTGGAATTTGGTAAAAAAAATCAACACCTAATCCCCCCAGATGCCTGAATATTTCCCAAGGAGCATTTAAATATATGATGTATGGATTCTATAATGAGTAGTGGGACACTATTATTATTAATTAATTCCCAAAATAGTGGTACAATTAATTGGAATAGATATATGTTTTATGTCATATATTGGGAGCTGTTTTGACCTTCCACAATGACAACTAACAGTGGTGTGCTAGGAGTATGGTGATGAGTATGATTGACTAATATTTTTCTAAAAAACATATGATATTCTAATGGTGGAAATTAATAATAATCTTAAAGATATTTTTTATATATATATAGTATATAAACATAGGGGATCTACTTTTTGGGGTTTCGATGTTTGATTTGACGTGGGACCATTTTAATGGGTGAGAATGGACCCCAAGTTATTAAGATCTAGGTGGATTTTATCTAGACTATATTTAACCATATTGATAGTTCCTATAAGATATTATTGAATATTGAGACCCAAATATTATTATGACTATATAAATACTGGTGGGACGTCTAGATACAGGTAGACCATCATGTACGGTTAAATTGGAAGGATTCTTAGGTCAAAATTTATAACAATTTCTGCTAAGATACCTTGAGGGTGGATATATCCTGGGATTTCATACATATCATATTAAAGGGGGAAGTTTCGCATGGATTATGTCATGAATTTTAATGAGATTTAGTTTTTTCTCTAATAAATTTTTATAGATGTGGAATCCATGACTATGAGTTTTCAAGAGCGGTTAAGTTATGGGGTTGGGGTTCAGATGAATATTTTTCAACTATAAATTTCTCTAAGATTGTAAATCATTCCCATATATCTAAGAGAAATTAGATTGAGAGCTTGATATCAATAAAAACGGCTTCCATTATGAGGACCTATAGAGGGTGTTTAGTTAGTAGGAATCTATAATTTCATTGTTTATCCCATAGTGCTTATGGAAATGGTAGATGCAATTATGGTTTATCTCATTCAACTTAGGAAATAGTTTTTGTGGTGTATTTTTAGATTGATAGGCTTGGACACATGAATAATCAGAGCCATATAAAACTGATGGACTATTAATTATAGGGTTATATGGTACATATGTTTTTGTTTTAATAGATCTCTCCATTTTGGGATACTGGGGTAGATTTTGGTTAGATATTGGGATGAATATTTGGTCCTAGTGTTCAAGAGTAGAGTTATAGAAGGGGTTCCTTTATATTTTCATGCAATGGTGTGTGGTGGTGGGATGTGGTGACCAAGGGTAGGATAAGTAATGTCAACTAGGTAGTATAACTCAGAGGATTTGTGTTATAGGATCTTTAGGTTAATGGATTAAGAAAAATGTTTGTTATTAATCCGACTTCTTCTAAGTATGACATTGGTCTATTTATGGTTCTAAGTAATGTTTTAATAGCATACTCCATTTCTTTACTTTTTTTATATAAGTTCATTTGACTCATTTTTATCTAAATAGTTTACTGATGATTTTGAGTTAAACATAAAGTGTGTATATATGTTGATGTCTATTATTATACCCATAGGATTTTGATAAAAGTGTATTTAGAGATGTATATAGTTATCTTTCTTGATTAGTGTATATAGTCTCTCTAGGACTTCTTCATGATAAATATGATGAATTTTATGTGGTACTTGTGATATATTGTTTTAATCAGTATCAAAAATAAATTTAGTACAGTCCATGATGAGAATCTTTAACTTATGAAAATTGTGTTTTTGATATACTATATGGGGAGTGTAATTTTTAGGTCGATCATTCCACACCTAAAATTTGATCGTTTGGTACTGTATCAACTCATTTTTCAAATATTATCTATCTCAATCCATTTTCCAATATTATTATGGGTGATGAGTGTTGATTCAATAAGGTTTTCCTTATGACTTTTCCATTCCTTCTTGTTTTGAAAATCGCAAACACATTATCTTTAAGGAAAATTTCTTTTATAAGGAAAATTTCTTTTCTAAGGAAAATTGCTTTTATAAGGAAAAATTCTTTTATAAGGAAAATTGCTTTTATAAGGAAAATCAATTTTATAAGGAAAATCGCTTTTATAAGGAAAATTATCCTTATCATATTTTCATTATCTATATACATATATTTGTTAAGCTTAAGAATCAGATTCATTTCTATATTATCAGAATTGTTTAAAACCATGATATGAAGCATTCTGTTTTAGGCTCCAAATTCTGGATGAGAACTGTAATGAAGTTCCACTCCGAATTCTGGATACGAACTCTAATAAAGTTCCACTCCAAATTCTGGATACGAACTCTCATGAAGTTCGACACCGAAATCTAATGAAGAATCCTGATTATGAATTCTCATTACAAATTCTGATGACGAATTCTCCTTCCAAATTCAATTATTAAACAGAATCTGATCATCTTTTCTTTATACACTCTGAATTTATTTAGACTCCAAATATTTTTTTCTTAGACTCCGAACATTTATTTTGCTTACACTTTTATAATTTGTCTACTATTTAATATTTTTCTTACACTCTGAATCTTCACTCCGAACTTTTGAGTTAGACTTAAAACGATGTCGTACTTTCTGTTACACTTGTTTTGTTACAAAAAGATGTCGTCTATTCCGTTATAAACTAACCGTTGGTTACGTGAAACGTGTACAGGTCCCTCCGATTTTTAAGGAAAATATGACCGTTGGAAAGGAGGTCGACCGAGCCTATAAATAGGAGATCAATTGAAAGAGCTCGATACTGATCTTCGACTCATGTGTTTACATGATTGAAGTGATTTCTAGAGAGAGTCTCTTATTAACTCTCAAAGCTTCGTGTGACTCCGAATGTTTGTGATTACATTCGAGGACTTCCGGGGATAGGAAGACAGAGGTGTCGACTACCTTGAAGTTCGAGGGATTCCTTGCTGAGGAAGACAGAGGTTCCAATTACCTTAAAGTTGAGGGCTTGCGGGGATAGAAAGACAGAGATTCTGATCTTCTTATCGAGGGCTTACCCTGGTGTGGGTACGACAGAATTGCTTGAAAGTATAAATCAAGGGACCTTTATCCAAGGTTATTGGATACCCTTCTCTGTTACTTGTAGTTTTACTACTTGTTTGTTTCCGCTGCATATTGCATTGTAAGGAAAGTATAACTTTCTTATACTTCCTTACTTGTACTCTGTTCCATTTAGAATCTATATGCTTTAAGGTAGAATCTCATATTGTAATCTTTAGTTAAGTTTCAATTTCCAGATCCATATTTCCGGAACCTACTTTCGGAATCTCTTTCCAGTTTTAAGCAAGTACATAGGACTTGAAGTTTATAACTTCATTCCTTATTCCAAGTTTTCAATTGGTGTTAGATGTGTTGTGAATTTTCTTAGTTTAACTTTGTTAAACTTAGAACTTTCCTTATCTAAGTAAAACATAGTTATTCATAATCAACTTTAATGGTTCTAAAGGAAATTTTTAAAGTATACAATTCACCCCCCCTCTTGTATATTGAGCATCTACATCATTATTTCGATCCTAAAATTGGTATCAGAGGAGGTCTTTGAAATACTTGTACCCACGTATAAGTTTTTCTTGCTCACTTTATCATTCCGAACTTTGTCATTCTGAACTTTGTCATTCCGAACTTTTTCATTCCGAACATTGTGGTTACGAACTTTTTCTACTAACTAGTTTGGTTGCCCAAGTTGTTTTAGTATGGCAGGAGTCAATGTTGGTTATGTAGATAGTCTAAATCCTATAAGACCACCAATCTTTGATGGTAATGACTATGGATACTGGAGAGATCGAATGAAGACTTTTGTTATCAATACTGGAGTGGAAAACTTTGTTATGCTTACTGGAGATTATAAAATTCTTGATAAGGAAGTTAGAACTTTCACTAACCAGAAAAATCAAGAGTATCAACTCAATTATAAGGTATGCAATACTTTACTATGTTCAATGACCAGAAATATATATAGCCAAATTTCTTCTTGTGAAGAAGCTAATTGTATCTGGAATAAGTTAGAGGTTACACACTTTGGTACTTCTAAAGTGATTGAGACTACGAGAGCTATGCTTAGAGCTGAATACCATGGCTTCAATTTTCCTTATGGTGAAACAATTTGTAATGTTCAAAAGAGGTTTATGACTATTGTAAATAGTTTACAGTCTATTGGAGAGAAAGGGTTATATGATGAAACACTTGTGGATAAGATAATTGATATTATGACCAATGAGTGGGAATCCAAAAGAACTGCTATAGATGAGAATAGGAAGGTCACTAAAATTTCTCTTGATGAGTTGTTCAGAACTCTTCTCCAACATGAAACCAGAATGAAGAGAGATGCTGACAACATCAAAAAGAAGAATGGGAATGGTACTGTTGCTTTTACAACAACATCAAATCATATGAGAGCTAAGACTCCTGAGAGAGTAACCAGATCCAAGTCTAAGAAGATGGTTGTTCAATTAGATTCTAGTGAAAGTGAAATCTTAGAAAATGAGTTAGAAAATCTTGCTCGAAGGATGAACAAGATATCCATCTAGAGAATTTTCCATTCCATGTATAAGAAAAAGGAAAGGAAATATAGGAAATATGGATAAGTCACGTGTTATGAATACAAGAGAGCTGGACATATTAGACCAGATTGACCTCTACTCAAAAAGAAAGAAAGGAAAGAAAGGAATTCAGACAGGAACAGAAGGAAGTATTATAAAGATAAAGATAAGAATGTTCTAAAAGAAAATGATTCCTGGTGTGCCAGTGGTGGTGACTCTTCAGATAAATATTTTGATTATGAATCTTCAGGAAAGAAGAATCTTGGTCTTATATCCAGATTACCTATTGACAACCATTGCTTTATGGCTAAGGTACGAAATGCTGAATCATTGACCAATGTATCTTTAAATTCTACTGATAGTAAGTATTATAACTCCTCGGATGAAGAATCCTCTTCTAATGAAGAAAATAATTCACCTACTTATGAAGAAGTTTCTAGGTTTGCTGAACTTCTTGATATTGAGAACTCTAAACTCAATATGAAACTTGATAAGGAAAACTCTAGGAATTCTATTCTTACAAAAGAGATATCAGATCTTTCTAAAGATATTGATAATGAAAAATGATGATTTTATAAGTATTTTGAAAAATCGTGAGGAAGTAAGTTTTGAGAAGAACAAACTTTCTAAAGGGATAGAAAAAGTAATTTATCAAAACTTGGTTATCAAACTCAAGTCTAAAATTTTTGAAGATAAAGAAGTGTTTATCAAACTTTAGAAACTGGTTATCAAACTCAAGTCCGAAATTTTGAAGATAAAAACATGGTTATCAAACTCAAGTCCGGAATTTTTTCCTTAAAGAAGTGTTTATCAAACTTTACACATGGTAAGTAAAATTTTGATAAAATGTATTCTCAAATACGACCTTTAAGAAATAAATCAGGATTTGGTTATACTCATGCAAAACCAATTTTTAGTAACAACTACTTTGTTCCACAAAGTGCCCCATTTTGTACCAAGTATCAATGTGGTGGTCACTGGGCAAAGAATTGTTCCTTAAACAAAACCCAATCTCTAGGTTTTCATAAAGCCTATTTTTATAATAAAGTGTGGGTTCCTAAAATTTTGTTGTCTGGAAATTCCGGATCCAAGCAAGTTTGGATTCCAAAAGTCTAATTCTCTTCTTATTTTAAAGGAGATATCATTCTTCAGTTTATCGGAACACAAGATCAACTTGCTGATATTTTCACAAAATCTTTTCCTTCTAGTAGATTTGAATACATTAAACAAAAGTTAGGAATGCTAACTATATGGTAATCATTCTTCATTAACTTCTTGTTGAACTATTCTCTTTATAGTAATAAACTCCTTTTCATAGGGGGAGTACATGTGCTTGTTATTTTATTTATTTTTTAAATGAGTTTAAACAATTTCATACTGAAATATTCAGAATGAGACTTTCGTACTGAGAATTTCGTAGAAAGATTTCCGTATTGAGACTTTCACAAGGACATTCTCATACTGAAAATCTATTAATGAAATTTTCATACTGAAATCCTTATAATATTTTTTCATTTTTTTTATTTTATTCTCTTCGTATTGAGTTTTCCGTACTGAGTTTGTTTTTCGTAGTGAGTTTTGCGAACTATGTCTTTTCGTAGTAAATATTTTTTGTAGTTAATTTTTTTTCTTCTTCAAGAAGAATATTACCCATTACGAATAATCCTCCTAAGCCAATCTGAAAGGTATGATTTCATTACTTATGTTTTCATAATCATATTTTACTAGCTGGTGTTTTGTTATATTTTGTTTTTGGATTCTAGTTTTCTTAAATAATTGTTTTAATAAAAACCTCAAAAGATCAAATTCAAGTTTTCTTGAGAATTGGTTTTCAACCGTCAGATTAGATCAAAGTTTTTTCAACCATTAGATGAATTTGGAAGACCAACGGTCTATTTCTTTGCCTATTTATAGGGGACCCCAAATGGACGTGCCACATCGGTTTTTCAAGCTCCACCGTCCCGAAGCTCTGCCTCTCCATTTTAAAGCCGTTCCGATCTTCAGAAATCTCTGTTCCAAACTTCCCAGAAGTCTTCAGATCCGAATGTCTGTGGAAGTACCTTCTCAAGACATGTCAACCTCTAAGACGATTTCTCAATGGTTAGTATATATAAAAAGGTTGGTTCATCCTGATTTCTTAAACAATTATGATTCTCTTATATCCAAGAACATAAATCTTAACAGTTAGGAAGATGTTGCTGTGTCTAAGCCCGAGAATCAAGATGAAGTATATTCAGAGTTGCTTTTAGAGCTCTATGAGACAGTTTCCTTCTTTAAGGAAGATGGTAGGGAGAAATTGTCGTCTAAGTCTTATGGAAAGACTTATAAGCTTTCTTATGCCAAGGCAGCCATCTTGGTAGGGCTGGAAAATGAAGGAGAAGCCGAATTCATAACTCATGTTTTTCCTTATTCAAAGGGAAGTTTCGACAAGGAAAAAGCTTTGAAGACTCTCGGACTATCAGATGACAAGGATCCGAATATTTCTAGTCTGTCTATGAATTTTCGGATTCTAGAATTATGGGTACAAGGCTTTATCATACCGAGAAAGGGTGACAAACAAAGTTTGAAGAAGAGCAAGATCTTTATTCTAGATTTTCTTGATTAATCTAAGGAATTTTAATCTGATGAGACACATTCTTATTACCATTGAGAATGTTAAGAAAGGTAATTTGAGAGCTCAAATCGTAATGTATCCAGTAATAATCTCGAAGTTAATAGTTTAGTGCCTTGAGTCCTTCAAGGAGGCTTGCAAGTCTAAGCCAAGATTTTGAAAAATTATGTTGGTGAGTGATGATACCCTTAAAAGGATGAACGTTGCTTTCGACAAGAAGACTGGTGAGTTCTTTGATTTTCCAGTTCAAGAAGAAGCGGTTCTGAAAGTTGCTGAACCTGAATCTTCTAAACTAGTGAAGAAGAGAAAGTTGAAAGAAGTTGAAGTTGAAGCATATAATCTTAAAACTAAGGATGTTCATTCCACACCTCCAAAACCGAAGAAGAAGAAATATTACCCTGATGAGGTAGTTGCTAAGTGGAGGGAAGACAAAGAGAAGAGAGTGCAAGGGGAGCCTCAGTTTGGCTTGGACCCTGCGGAGGCAAAGGCCTTGAAGGAAAAGAAAGTGGTTGAACTAGAAAAACAAGTGAAACAAAAGAAGCTTAAGAAAAAGACGTCTGAAGCTGAGGCGGTTCAGACTTTATTGAAGTTTAATGAGAAGGGTGTGAGTCGCTGAATTTATGATTTGGCGAAGGGCATGAAATGCAATTTGTTAGGTGACACTTGCACTCTAGGCTTGGAGAAGTGTTCCCAAGCATAGATAAGCGTGTCAGGCATAGAGAAGTGTTACAGTCATTCAATGGCTGCGTAAATGTTGGATGATTGCTCGGTACCTCCGAGGAAAAGTATGATTCATATATGGGTGAATGCTAGACGTCAACCAAGAATCTACATATAGTGAAATGTGAATTCATTTTTGATAAGGAAGGGACCTACAAGTCTTTAAACTATTAGTGGATCTTCTAAAGAATCAGTGACCACACTTCTGTTGACAGAGCAGTGGGCTTTCATATTGCGAGTTGTTATAAACCAGGAGGGATATTGTGTCTGCTCCGAACTTTGTAAACAGTAGTGCACTTTTTGTGGATTTGGTATATCGGTACCTTTTCAGTCTATGATCTATGAATATAGCCCAGTGATGGTGATCCCTGTAAAACATATGTTCCATATGCATGCTTTAGGTTTTTTTTTCATACTCTGCAACATGAAAAAGAGATAAGAGAGCTTTTTATAAATAATTAAACCAGATCAATAGGGGTAGTTGTTGTAATCTGTCATACCTGAATTCACCCCACCCCCCTCGGGATATCTAACCTAGTGGACCTAACAATTGGTATCAGAGAGAATTGTTTATATCATTGTTTCTCTCTCAAATAGAGGTCACTAATCATAAAGGGATTCTGATCTTCGACGGGAACAACTTTCAACTATGGAAGAATCATATGCAACACTACTTCCGGTCTTTGGGAATGGATGTGTTTACAACAGCAATATAGGGTATAATAACTGATATTAATAGTGGTGCATTATCGGAAGCTGAGAAAAGAGAATTGGATACTGATGCTAAGAGAATCAATGCTTTAGGGGGTTCCCGGGACAATTATATCTACACCAAGGTGATGTCATGTAAAATATCACATGCCATGTGGGGAAAACTATTGAACATATATGAAAAAGATTCAAAGGGTAGAGAAGCAAAGCTGCAAGTGTTGTGGAATAAGTATTAAGATATAATAATGAACCCAAATGAGTCTTTTGATGCATTCTTTGATAGGGTAAATGTTGTAGAGAATGACCAGCTAGGTCTTGGAGACTTTATTGAAGACATAAATATTGGGAATCTCATCTTGAGGAAAATATCACATCAGTTCAATCCAAAATTTTCAGTTTTGGAAGACAAGGATACGAAAGATCTGACACTTGACAATTTTCACAGTGACTTGGTTGCATATGAAATGAGGAATGATTATAAAGAGGTTGTGGAAAAGGAGAAATCAAAGGAGGTGGAATTCAGAGCCATGAAGAAGCTCACCATTGAAGATTCTCAGGAAGATGAGGAGACAGATGTGGTGATGTCATTTATTTATTCAAATCTATAAAGAGGAAAAGGGAATTTCAAGGGTAAACTTCCACTGTATTTTTTTCAATGTGGAAAGGTAGGAAATATTGTGACAAGGTTCCCTAAGAAGTTCCTAGAAGATGATGATGATGAAGCTAGAATTCACAAGAATAAGGCTTCAACATATGTGAATGGAAATAAATAGTTCAAGAAAAATTTGTCTAAGAAAAAGAACTTTATTTTACAAGAATATAAAAGTTCAAATGATTCTGAGGATGATGATCTTGAAGAGATAGGTAACTATCAAGATTGTGGGGAGAATGCTATGGTGGCAGTTGTCGAAAGTTCACAGAAAAAGGAGGAAACTGACACTGATGAAGAAGAAGAATAAATTTAATAAAAAGTTCATATGGAGGTTAAATTAGAAGAAGCTCTTGAAGAGATAGATGTTTGGAGAGAAAAAAAATCCAACAAAGTGCTTAATGATGCCAAAATCTATATACAGCAATAGGATGAAGAGAAGGATTAGTTGATGAATGAGATTGAGAATATCAAGTCTTCATTTCCAAAGTACTTAAGAACACTGAGTGAGAATAAACTCATGTTTTAAGAAAATAAAAGAGATATTGATGGCTTGAATATCCAATTTAAAAAAATCAATAGCATTGAAGAAATTAAATAAGAATTTCTTAGACTATGAAAAAAAGTTAAGGATAAAAAAAAAGTCTTGACTCTTGGTGAGACATACGGAAAGCAGATCATTTTGAAGGTGAAAAAGAATAAAGTAGAGCATTGTACCCAAGCATTAATGAGACAACAATTATGTTCAGATTGTAAAGCTGATTTGGGGATTGATCAAAAATTAGAAATTAGTGAAAGATGATCTTAGACCACAAGCACCCATTTTGATATTGAAGGTTGATTTGATCATGAAACAAAATCATAATATTCATAGATACTAATGGAAAACTAGTTTTTTATAAGTGACATGTATGAAAAAAACCTAAATCTGGTGTTATTGTTGTGAAAAGATGAAACATTCACAAAATGTGTGTTTCTTAGCCAAAAGATACCACAACACATAAGAACAACAATGACATCCAGATAGAGCTAAACATTATAGAACATAATTTGAAGGAATTTTTTTGTGTGCGGAGGATTTGGGAAAATGGCTAGATACTATACCTCAATCATGCAAAGGAATACACTAAAGAATAACTCAAGGGGGTTGTAAGCAACATATCATAGAATCAACAAGTGATATGACAACACAAAATTAATTTGTAGCACTGCGATATGAAGCTGGTTCATCACACTCTAAGGAAGAACATATTTTTCAAACCACATCGAGTGTAAATTCAAAAATATAGATCAAAATGAAAAATGATGAGAAGGCTGTGGTTGTAGAAATTTCCCTTAATGAATAAGACTATTCTGGTGTATAGATCCTTGAAAGTAGATGCACATCCAATATTATAGGGAATAAGGATCTTGTTATAGGCATAAAAGATGAAAAATATGGAGTTTTCTTGTTTGTAAATTATGAATTCTTAAAGATTATTAGCTCTAGAAAGGCCAAGTTTAATGAAATGAGATGTTCAGATGTCTTGGTAGTAGAATGTCTCAGTCACAACTTAGTGTTAGTCAAATATGTGACTCTTGGAACACTATTAGATTTACCAATAATATGTGTGTTGTTAAAGGAAAAGATGGTACAATTTTCCTATAGGGAAAAATGACAAAGGAAAATCTATACCTTGTAAGTGGGGACGAAGATATATTCCTTTTATCAAGAGAAGAAGAAAACAAGTTGTGGGATAAGCAACTTGGTCATCTATGCCAACCATACATAGACGATCTGGTTAAGTGTGATGAAGTTAGAGACCTCCCTAGACTATCACGTGGTTATAATCATATGCGTGATGCATGTCAAAAAGAGAAGATCATTAGAAATACATACAAGTAAAAGGAACAGAAGTCAACCATAGTGCTCGAATTGGTGCATGATAATGTTTGTGGACCTATCTCACCAAGATCTATAGACGGAAAAAGGTACTATGTTCTTTTCATTAATGAATATAGTATAATGGTATGAGTATTTGTTATTTCCCATAAGTTAGATGTGTTTTTCTGTAACACCCCAAGATTCCACGGTACGCTTCGCTTAGAATAATAAAGTAGCGTGTGTTGTATGCAACTTCGAGTTCTAACACACACCACAACCAATCAAACTAGCCGTTATGAATAGTAATACCCACTTTTTGAAATTTTATAAATTTTATCTTTCAAAATGGATTTCATTTTTGGATTCGGAATATAAAATTAGCTTAGGATGAATTTTTTATATTTTTCTGAAAACATTCAATTTTTTATGAATAGTAAAAAAACTGAGTTATAGTTTAAAACAGAATTTTTATTTAAATAATTATTTACTTTATTTAAATTTAATTAAGGTAAAAATAGATACATAATACCTATATAATTTCAATGTAATTAATTGGAGTTAGTTTAGAATAATTTTAGATATATAAATATTTTATTGATCTTTTCACCGTCTTTTACCCACCTCCTAAGAGAATTTGGTAATTCACATAAATCATAATTTTACCGCTTCTATGAGTGGAATTTCATAAATCTGGGAGAAACGGTTAATATCAAGGAGTAAAATGTGGTTCAATGAGATGAAAATAATTTTTGGTGAATAGTAACTTTTTACTTTTATTTACCACGGTTAAAATTAAATATGGTAATTAAGGGTAAAAATGATTTTAATATTACCCTAACACATGTCCTAATTCTATTTGAAAAGTGTATCTCGACCAAAAACAACCTTAGGAATAAAATATTATCATTTAGGACCACTTGGATTACATTAGGACGTTTATTATTATTTAATTCAAAGAAGAGTTAAAAGAGATAAAATCAAAGCTTAATAACTAAAACATTTTTAATATAGGGTTATACATAATATAAATTCGATTATAAATATTTATTATAAAGATAAAAATATATCCTACATAATGGTATTTTATTTATAATTTTTAGACATTAAATAATTTAATTTATTTATGACACAAGGGTGATGCAGTAATTAACTAATTAATGAAATATTAAAATAATTGATATTAAAAATATAAATATAAATGTAATTTGAGACTTTTTATTTATTCCACTAATTTTATAGGTTAATATTTCATATTATTATTGGTTATATAAATTGTTTTCGAAGTAATAATGTTGTTATGAAATTATCAAAAACAAAATACCCAATAGTGTCAAAATTGACATAAAAGAGTTTTTAAAACAAATATTATATTATTAATTGATATTCCATTCCAAAAAAACTAAGGTTCATCCAAAATAATTATATAATGATAGGTGTATCATTAATGGACCACTTGGGGGTCGCTTGGAGGTATATAGTAAGTTTATTAACTATATAATATAAAAATACAAAGAGACATGGTAAATGTCAAACTATTTAACTAAGAATTAAATATAAATTATAAGGTTAATATAGTGACCCAAACCTGTCTAAAACTGATTGGTTGAAATTATTTAGACCCATCCCCACCTTAAACTTTAAATAATACACTTTGGAGCCATTAGAAACCGAATATGAATTTAATATAAAATAATATTTCTATCTTTTCCAAAGGAGTCCCTGACCCATCTTATAAAGGGGACTCCCCCATATCTCTAATTCACACCTTCAAAGCCTTTTGGCTCGGCCAAAACCGGCCCAAATATTCTCTCAACTTCCCTCACTTAAACCTATAGGCCTTAGTTTGATCAGAAATCCCACCTATGGTTCCCTTTTGATCAAATCAAAAAGAAGAACCTAAAGAAGAGGTAATGTTTTCACCACCATATTTCATGTTCCTTTCTTCTTCAACTTCATCTTTCTTTGTTATTTTCATTCTAAAATAATAAATCCAGTATCTTATATATACTGTGATATTATTATAAATATGGTACAACCATATTCAGTATTTTATCCATCCTTTGAATGACATGTTACAATACGTGCGTACGTACGACCTACTGTCTCCTCGTCGTGGTGTAATTGTTATTCAATATATTATTATTTGGATGGGTATAATAATGATGTGTAATTCATGTAAATAATAAATATAACATGATAATGATTCTGTATATATGATATACCATCCAATTATATATTATTTTATATTGTCGCTCGTGTGTAGGTACTGATTACCGTCTCCACGAACGCGATGAGATTCATTCCCCATCATATCCATTCAAGACTAAATATCATTTTATGATTAAAAATAATGTTTAGAGACATGATATAATTTTGTATATGAATAAGATACATCCCATACATAACAAATATGGCTCACAAAACAAATAATATAAAGGAAAATGAATCTGTTAACACCCGAAACAACAATAATACTAATATATTATCAACAAATCAATGTTAAAAGATCATATATGATATAATATTAATGTATATGATTCTTTTATAATTAAATAAAAATTAGTTCACCACTATACAGGAGGATAACCTACACTCGACCAAGGAAAAAGTAAAAAGTAAGGGGTTTCTTATTTAACTTTTAATTATGTGAGATTTCCATTGTTCACCACCTATTTATTGCATGTGGTGTGTGTAATGCCCATGATTGTATTCATTGTGTAATATAAATTAATTTTTGGATATTTAATTCATCATTTTATGATCCTTATTTCATGGGTGTATGTTTCGTAAGTTACCAAATCAATAAGGGAATTTGAAATTTCAATTTCCACTCATTCGGCTTTACGCATACTTCATTGATTATTTTAATCCAAGATTATGTGTGGAATCACTATTCATTTTCTTATGTCATAATTTCCAATCCCATTTCTGTGGATATACTTTTTATACACATAATCACTCCATTGATAAATTCTCAAGTCATCGGTATGAACTTGATAAGAGTAATTTTTACTCAATCTCCATTTGTTGAGTTAAACATCCAATTCATTGGTGTGTTTTTACAAGAATATGTGTGAATGTACTTTGATTGTTTTACAATGAATATCCAATCATATTGAGTGTATTTATATTTTTCACACATAATTATGTCTTTGATTTATCCTTAACCTATGGATATGCCCTTTATGAGATATTTCATCTCAATTTACATTCCATTGAGACTTCTTTGTTGTTATACACCAAATCACTTTCATATGGTGTATATAATGTACTTTGACATAGTATATCATGAATCCCTTTATTCTCATGATATTACAAAGCTTTTATTACCTCAATTATTTTTATTCTTGTGTCTCTCTTTTGGTTAGGAACTCTAACTAAAATATCATTTTAAATGATTTAAAGATTTATATTTCCAAATCTTTCTCATTAATGTCCATGTTTTAAAAATGGTTTTAAGGTTTTATTTATATGGACATTAAAGTTTTCAAATAAAAATTACTTTTAAAAGTTTCAAAGTGGTATGGGACACTTTGATTCAAAAAACTATTTTAAAGGGTTTTTTTGACAAATAGTGTGACTTTTAAATGTTTTCAAGAAAAAGGGAGATATTTATCTCAAATAGTTTTGATGATAATTTTCATCTATGTCAATATCCTTCATTATTCTCGATTGAGGTTAATCTGTTACAATACAATCTTCTATATTGTTTTGAATGAGTTATGTTTGACTGTGGATGTTCTATTTTTATACCATTAATGGTTTCTGGATAAGGTTTTGACATTTCGTATGCTAGTTTTGATACGATTGTTTATGTTATGTTTCAAAATTTTCATATGAGGAATGCATTGGACTTAATAAGTGATGGGGGGAGCCCGCAATAGCTCCTCGATGCATAGGTAGGTCTCATGAGACAAACTAGTGTCTTGTAACAAGGCCTTGACAAAATCCTATTTGTAGTCTTGGCACAAGGCCTTGACTATGTGGTTATGATAGTCTGGCATTATGCATTCCATCATTATGAAAGTGGTTATTGATATTTCATGTGGTTATTCAACTAGTAGAATATCCATGTGAATAAGTAAATGGATTTATTTCATTATATCTTTTCCATATTATGATGAAGTTAAATTTTAAAAGGCTTTTGTTTTAGTTATACATTGCCTTAAATGTTTATGCTTATTTATGAAAGTTTCCACTATATTTTTATCCTTATTGAGCATCTGAGATCACCCCTTTTAATGTTTTATTTTTCCCAGGATGTGAAGAAGTAATTTATGAATGACCTGCAGGGATAGTATGAGGGGATATAAAGACAAGATGTTGTTGTAGTTTTTTTTACTTTATGATGTAATATAAGACTTATGAATATATCTAGTGTTTCCAAGACTACTAAACTAATCGGTCTTTCAAGACTTGATCTTTTGTGATCATGCCAATGTTATGTAATAATGCACCGACTCTAGGTAACTCGGTTCAGGGTGTCACAGTTGGTATCAGAGGAAGTTTAGTACAAATCTTTTAAACTAGATATAGATAAAATCTGATTAGAGCACATAGACCTAAGATAGAATTTTAGGATTAGTATAGAATAACTTCCTAGAATATTGGTATTGTTTAGATTTTGTGAGTTTTCAAAGCTATACATCCCTGTCTGGATACGAGCAGGTAGAGGTGGCTCTAGAATAGATGTACCTAGTGGTAAAACCTGAAAATAACTCTTTAAGCTAGACTCGAACGGGAACTGGTGCAAGACAACGGGTCTTTCTGCACTCTTGGTTACGACATTCCCGAGAGATTGCTTAGGATAATTTACATTTTATTTACAAACCAATTTGAAGTATTTTAATATAAGATGAGAATAAATGACCTTGGTTAATCCTATGGTGTTTCAAACTGAGAATATGGTTTCATGATATTCTCTAAATGATTTTATGACTACTGTTACTCACACAATGCTTTCTGGTTTTAGTCAATGGCTGGAGTCTGAGAAATTCATAGTAACTTTGAGAATGATGTACAAGGTGGGAATGGCGGTAAAAATTAGCAACAAAATGGAATGTTGATAGGCGTAAAATATATCGTATTAATGCCAAATCAGTTTTCCAAAAATATTATCAACAACATATATATTACCCAACTCCCGGACTCAACAAATAAGAGAAAGGTGATGAATGATAAGAGCTCTAACAGTGGAGACCATGGAGAAAATAATCCTAAATTTCCATAATGCAAGAAATGTGGAAGGAGACACCCAGGAAAGTGTCTCAACAGAACAAAGAAATGCTTTTCGTGCGGGAAAGAATGACATAAAGTGAATAATTTAAAAGGAAAAATGAAGAGTACTATGGAAGAAAATAAAAATGGTCCCAAAAATCCATTTACAGTCATTTTCTGTAAATGTAGGGGACCTGGCCATTACCCGAGTGAATGCCCTATTCTATAGGATATTTTCTTGGTCAAAGAAGAAGCTATGTAGAAATAAATGGTTGGAGAAATGTTTAAATGTGTTAGTGCTCCTTGATGATGGGATTACTTTGGAATAATTTTCTCTTGTATTTGTAACCCCGCAGTTTTCCATGTGAGAATGATATTTGAGGAAGACTTATCTTTTCCCTTGTGGATATAGTAATAAATAACCATTTGGTTTTATATAATCCTTAGGTTTGAGGCAATTACAAGTTATTATAATTTTGGATGAAAATGCAAGGTATGAGATAACATTCTTGGTTAAAATTATGTTATGTTTATTTTTAAGAATTTATCTCATTTTGGTAATGTTATAAAATATAGTTTTTGAAAAAGGACAACATGCTGACCATGTGAAAACCCATCGCGTGAGATAAAGTTGTGGGAATCAAACCCACAACCAAAGTGCGATTGGGATTTATAGCCTACCATTGGACTTCGTGAAGTCCCGGGTTAGTGTGAATTATTATTTTTAGTTAAATGATTTTATTGATCAATAATAAGTTGATTTGGGTTCTTATTTCTTATTAAATGAATACCCATAGTATAGTAAAATGATTTGGTGATTAAGTGATAAATGTTACTTTGGAAGATGTTCGCTTTGTTGGGAACACTATATGCCCAATGAAACTAGAATACTATGGGATTTCATTTGAGGAGTAATGGTGGATTTTTATCTACGTTTTTATTTTGGATTTATAGTGATTTGAGTTATTTATAGAAATGATTAACCCATAATAGAGAATATGTGATTAGGTTAATTACTTTTAAGTATGTGACTTTAAGAGCAGTTGATGTCATTTGGAGATAAAATTTAACGTGGAAGACTACATAACCAAATTCTTCCTAGTTTTGGGTTTCAATATTAGTTTGGATTATATTGAAGGATTTTAAGGACAATTGTTTATTGAATGGTATTTATTTAACTTTGGGGTATTGTTGGTTTAATTTTAGAAATTAAGAATAGTGTTTCTTTATCTAAAGGAATATCCTTTTGGGGGATCATCTGATATTGTACTAACCATTTTGGTTTTGATTAATCTCTAAAGATAAGGTAAATATATAGTTTATCCCTCATGGATCATGTGATTCTATAGTAGTTTATTCTAGCTCTTCCAGTGTGACAAAGTCTTCTTGAATACTCATTGTTTAAAAAAATGAGTTAGTGGTGTAAATTTATTAAATAAGGAAACTCTACTTAAAAAGTAAGTATATCTCTTTGTTTTCTTAGTCAATCACGTAAATGAATTCCTCATCTTTATGAAATGTACCATAGAAAAATGTTGTCCGTATACTTTTTCTACTGGGAAACTAATGACGGTTTGTCCCATCACAAGTTTGTGGCTTTTTTGTTGTTAACTTTATCCTAATCATGTATTATATCCCTCTCCATCAGAACTTGACACTTAGTTTATCTTCTATATCCATGTTTTCCTACATGGAATCATAGTATGAGTTATCTTGGGTGACCTTTTTTACTTCTCTTTCTTTCTTTTAAGTTGATACTTTTATTGACTCTTTTTCTGATGTGGGACTTTCCATTATATTCCCAGGCCCAATTTTAAAAATTTCAAGGACGAAATTATTTGAAGGAGGGTATAATGTAACACCCCAATCTTCCACGGTACGCTTCGCTTTGAATAATAAAGCATCGTGTGTTGTATGCAACTTCGAGTTCTAACACACACCACAACCAATCAAACTAGCCGTTATGAATAGTAATACACAATTTTTGAAATTTTATAAATTTTATCATTCAAAATGGACTTCATTTTTGGATTTGGAATATCTAAATTAGCTTAGGGTGAATTTTTGGTATTTTTCTGAAAACATTCAATTTTTGATGAATAGTGAAAAAAACACTGAGTTATAGTTTAAAACCGAATTTTTATTTAAATAATTATTTATATTATTTAAATTTAATAAAGGGTAAAATATATACATAATACCAATATATGTTCAATGTAATTCATTGGAGATAGTTTAGAATAATTTTAGATATATAAAAATTTTATTCAACTTTTCACCGTCTTTTACCCACCTCCTAGGAGAATTTGGAAATTCACATAAAACATAATTTTACTGCTTCTATGAGTGGAATTTAAAAAATCTGAGAGACACGGTTAATATCAAGGAATAAAATGTGGTTCAATGAGATTAAAATAATATTTTGTGAATAGTAATTTTTTACTTTTATTTACCATGGTTAAAATTAAATATGGTAATTAAGGGTAAAAATGATATTTATATTACCCTAAAACATGTCAAGATTCTATTGGAAAAGTGTATCTTGACCAAAAACAACCTTAGGAATAAAATATTATCATTCAGGTCCACTTGGATTAGATTAGGGCATTTATTATTATATAATTCAAAGAAGAGTTAAAAGAGATAAAATCATAGTTTAATAACTAAAACATTTTTAATATAGGGTTATATATAAGATAAATTCTATTATAAATATTAATTAGAAAGAAAAAAATATTACCTACATAATGGTAGTTTATTTATAATTTTTAAACATTAAATAATTTAATTTATTTATGACACAATGGTGATGCATTAATTACCTAATTAATGAAATATTAAAATAATTCATATTATAAATATCAAAATAAATGTAATTTGAGACTTTTTATAAAGTACACTAATTTTCTAGGTTAATATTTCATATTATCATTGGTTATATAAATTGTTTTCAAAGTAATAATGTTGTTATGAAATTATCAAAAACAAAATACCCAATACTGTCAAAATCGACATAAAAGAGTTTTTAAAACAAATATCATATTATTAATTGATATTCTATTCCTAAAAATCTGAGGATCTGCCAAAGGACTTATATAATTATATTTGTGTCATTAATGGACCACTTGGGGGTTTCTTGTAGGTATATAGTAAGTTTATTAACTATATAATATAATAATACAAAGAGACATGATAAATGTCAAACTATTTAACTAAGAGTTAAATATAAATTATAAGGTTAATATAGTGACCCAAACCTATCTAAAATATATTGTTTGAAAGTATTTAGACCCATACACACCTTAAACATTAAATAATCCACTTTTGACCCATTAGAAACCTATTATAAATTTATTATAAAATAATATTTCTAGCTTTTCCAAAGGTTCCCTTCACCCCTCTTATAAAAGGGCACTCACCCATCTCTCTAATTCACACCTTCAAAGCCTTTTGGATCGGCCAACCCCTGCCCAAATATTTTCTAAAATACCCTCACTTCAACATAGAGTCCTTATTTTGATCATAACGCCAACCTAAGGATCCCTTTTGATCAAATCAAAAGGAAGAACCTGGAGAAGAGGTAATGTTTTCACCACCCTCTTTCAAGTTCCTTTCTTCTTCAACTTCTTCTTTATTTGTTATTTTCATTATAAAATAATAACTCCAGTATCCTCTATATACTGTGATGTTATTATAAATATGGTACAACCATATTCATTATTCTATCCATCCTTTGAATGACATGTCACCATACGTGCGTACGTATGGCCTACCGTCTCCACATCGTGGTGTCATTGTTATTCAATATATTATTATTTGGATGGGTATAATAATGATGTGTAATTAATGTAAATAATAAATATAACATGATAATTATTATATATATATGATATACCATCCAATTATATATTATTTTAGTAACAAAAGAATGATATTGTCGCTCGTGCGTACGTACGGATTACCGTATCCACGAACGCGATAAGATTCATTCCCCATCATATCCATTCAAGACTAAATTTCATTTGATGATTAAAAATAATGTTTAGAGACATGATATAATTCTGTATATGAATAAGATACATCCCATCCATAACAAAAATGGCTCAGAAAACAAATAATATAAAGGAAAATGAATCTGTCAACACCCGAAACAACAATAATACTAAGATATTATCAACAAATCAATGTTAAAAGATCATATATGATATAATATTAATTTATATGATTCTTGTATAATTCAATAACAATTATTTCACCATTATACAGGTGGTTAACCTACGCTCGACCATGGAAAAAGAACAAATTAAGGGGTTTCTTATCTCACTTTTACTTATGTGAGATTTCCATTGTTCACCACCTATTTATTGCATGTGGTGTTTGTAATGCCCATGATTGTATTCATTTTGTAATATAAATTAATTTTTGTATATTTAAATCATCATTTTATGGTCCTTCTTTCATGGGTGTATGTTTCGTAAGTTACCGAATCAATAAGGGAATTTGAAATTTCAATTTCCACTCATTCGGCTTTATGCATACTTTATTGATTATTTTACTCCAAGATTATGTGTGGAATCACTATTAATTTGCTTATTTCATAATTTCCACTCCCCTTATTGTGGATATACTTTTTATACACATAATCACTCAATTGATAAATTATAAAGTCATCGGTATGAACTTGATAAGAGTAATTTTTACTCAATCTCCATTTGTTGAGTTAAACATCCAACTCATTGGTGTGTTTTTACAAGAATATGTGTGAATGTCCTATGATTGTTTTACACTGAATATCCAATCATATCGAGTGTTTTTATATTTTTCACACATAATTATGTCGTTGATTTATCCTTAACCTAAGGATACTACCTTTATGAGAGATTTCATCTCAATTTACATTCCATTGAGACTCCTTTGTTGTTATACACCAAATCGCTTTTATATGGTGTATATAATGTACATTGACATAGTATATCATGAATCCCTTTATTCTCATGATATTACAAAGTTTTTATTACCTCAATTATATGGTTTCAAGTGTCTCTCTTTTGGTTAGGAACTCTAACTAAAATATCATTTTAAATGTTTTAAAGATTTATTATTCAAAATCTTTCTCATTAATGTCCATGTTTTAAAAATGGTTTTAAGGTTTTATTTATATGGGCATTAATGTTTTAAAATTAAAATTCATTTTAAAAGTTTCAAAGTGGTATGGGACACTTTGATTAAAAAAACTATTTTAAAGAGCTTTTTGACAAATACTGTGGCTTTTAAATGTTTTCATGAAAAGGGGTATATTTATCTCAAATAATATTGATTATTATTTTCATCTATGTCAATATCCTTCATTATTCTCGATTGAGGTTAATCTGTTACAATAAAATCATCCATATTGTATTGAATGAGTTATGTTTGACTGTGGATGTGCTATTTTTATACTATTCATGGTTTCTGGATAAGGTAATGACATTTCGTATGCTAGTTTTAATACGAATGTTTTTGTTATGTTTCAAAATTTTCATTTGAGGAATGCATTGGACTTAATAAGTGATGGGTGGAGCCAGCTATAGCTCCTCGATTCATCGGTAGGTCTCATGAGACAAACTAGTGTCTTGGCACAAGGCCTTTACAAAATTTTATTTGTAGTCTTGGCACAAGTGCTTGACTATGTGGTTATGATAGTCTGGAATTATGCATTCCATCATTATGAATGTGGTTATTGATATTGCATGTGGTTATTCGACAAGTATAATATCCATGTGAATAATTAAATGGAATTATTTCATTTTATCTTTGCCATATTATGCTGATGTTTAAGTTTAAAAGGCTTTTGTTATAGTTATACATTGCCTTAAATGTTTATGCTTATTTATTAAATTTTCCGCAATATTGTTATCCTTACTCAGCATCTGAGCTCACCCCTTTCAATGATTTATTTTTACCAGGATCTGAATAAGTAATTTATGAATGACCTTTAGGGATAATATGAGGGGATTTTAAGACAATATGTTGTTGTAGTTTTTTAAATTTATGATGTAATATAAGACTTATGAATATATCTAGTGTTTCGAAGACTACTAAACTAAGCAGTATTTCAAGACTTGATATTTTGTGATCATGCCAATGCTATGTAATAATTCACCGAATCTGGGTAACTAGAGTCGGGCTGTTACATTAGCTGCATAAAGCAGCACCAGAGGGAAAGAAGAAATCAGATCATCAACAAAATGGCCAGAATGATGCTTATAGAAAAATACATACCAATGAAATTTTGGAAGGAAGCAGTATTGACATCGGTCTATGTTTCAAATAGAGTTCTATTGTTCCAAAGGAATTAAAGACTCTGTATGAGATTTGGTATGAAAATAATCCAACAATGAAATAATTTTGAATCTTTTGAAGTAAGTGCTTCATTCTCAGAAAAGAAAAAAATTGGGAATTTGAGTCTTGTGGAGATGAGTGTATATTACTCAATTACTCAGGAAAAATAAAGGCATACATATGATTTAAAAAGAGGTTAGGAAAAGTATTTTATAGAAATGATGTCACTATTGGGGAAAATGAATAGACTACTCAATAGCACAATGAACAATATCTTGATAAAAGTGATGAATAGGAATGTAACATAGGGGGTGTACAAAAAGAAGATGTTGACTCAGAAAAATATACTAATGAAGAAAAAGAATAAGTTATGTATATATCTACAATGAATTCAATGAGTCAAGACAAAATTTAAAGGAAGAATATCATTGGTGATAAAATAGCGCAGGTTCAGATAAGAAGAATGAAGTCACTACAGTAGAAATCTCTCTTATCTTAGGTTGAACCTAAATTATTTGCTGATGTAGATGAAGACAAGAATAGGGTTCAAGCTGTTTATCAATATCTGGACCAGATTTAGAAGAATCAGACATGGTAGATTGTTTCAGGGATGGTAGATAAGAATTTCATCAGGACTAAATGGGTCTATCGGAACAAGATGCATGAATATGGCATAGTTATTCAAAACAAATAATGACTACTATCAAAAGGATACTCCTAGACCAAGGGTATATATGTTGATGAGACATTTACACCAATGTTAAGGCTTGAAATAATCAGATTATTCTTGACCATTACAATGCAACAAAAGTTCAAAGAATTCTAGATGGATGTCAAGTCAACATTTTTGAATGGGGTTCTAGAAGAAGAAGTGTATATTTAAAAGCGAGATGATTTCCTCTTTCATGAAGATGAGAACAAAGTATGTAGGTTGAAGAAGGATTTGTATGGGTTGAGGCAAGAACCAAGATAATGGTATTCAAAGCAAGATCAGTATTTAAAGAAGCTTGGATTTCATTGTGGGGGAGTTGATTATAATCTATATTTTAACAATTATAGTAATCAATGGGTGATGGTTCTGGTTTTTGCCTATTACATAACATTTGTCGGATCAGATGAAGCTCAGTGTAGATGGTTTTCCAAATTCATGAAATGTGACTTCGAAATGTCAATGATAGGAGAGCTAAAAAAATTTCTTTCTTTACAATTGTCATAAGGAAGGAGTGGCACTTTCATTTCACAATCAAAATATTCCAAAGAGGTTTTGAGAATATGTGTAATGGAAAATTACAAGGGGACGAAGTCTCTGGTTGCTACCCGGATGAAATTATCGAATGATGATAATGGAAAGGCAGTTAATATCACAGAATATAGGCATATTATTGGAAGTTTACTATACCTAACATCGACGAGAACTGATTTTTTTTTCCACATGCCAAGCAGTGAAATATAAATTCATTCCCAAGGAAATCCACAAGATTTTAGTGAAAATAATACTTTGGTATATTAAGGGAATGGTGGACTTTGGATTGATATATAATGATAAATCTTAGTTAGTGTAATTGGGATATACTGATACAGATTGGGCCAGTTCAACAGATGATAGAAAATCAACACCAGGAGGTTCATTCTCTCTTGGTGGAATATGTATTTCTTAGATAAGTAAGAAGTGAGATTTTATTTCATTAACCACTGCGGAAGTGGAGTATATTGCATCAAATCATGAATAAACATAATTATTGTGGATGAAGTAGTGGATTGATGATATTGGAGTTGAAGTGATGTCTCCGATTTGAATCCAGTGTGATAAATAAAGTGCTATAAATCTCAGAAAAAATACTATCCACCACTCAAGGACAATGCACATTGAAATAAAGTATCATTTTATCAAGGAGAAGGTTGAGTAGGTAATCATGAAGTTGGAGTATGTGCCTACAGAACTACAAGTTGCAGAAATTTTGACAAAGGCCTTACCCAAGGAAGCATTTGAGTGACATCGACGGGCTCTACGAGTTTAGTCGACTCTCCTCACTTGAATAAGTGTGGATGTGGGACTCCCTCCCCAAGGTAAGGTGTGTTTTCCTTACTATCCTAATCTGTCATCTCTACTCTATTGCAGACCACAAATGAGTGACCTTTAGGTTTTTGGACAAATGGGGAGAAATAGTGACTCCTAAAGGGGGAGAAACTGCGGCTATAGAAGGAAGAATTTTTTTTTTCAAAGGTAGATAGAGAAGCTGAAAGGTCGACCAGTGAGATAGGGGGAATTTATCAAGATTGGTGAAAGATATGATAAGGGGAGAACCAAGATGAGAGTATGTGGTGTTCTATGTGATCATCATGAGCTTAGCATAGACAATACTAGAACCCTAGAATTGAACAAATAGTGTATTAAATCTTACGATGCTAGAAGTGATCAATGAAAGCATAGATAACACGACAGTTGTGGATCGCGATAAAAGCACAAGAGTGGTGTTGGAATGGTGTCTAAAGGTTTCCAGAAATTAGAAATTGGTATCCATATGATATCAACAATTGGTATCAGAAATGAAGTGATTCATTGATGAACTTTTAATTTTCTCTGGTTTCCCACTCTGAGCATTACTCATGTGCACTTAGAGTATGTGAGGAGTGAATCCTTAATCACTATTTGAATCGCAAGAGGAAAATGGTGGAAGATTCAATAATGAGGTATCACTTTATGAAAGAGTTTTCAACAAACCCAAAGGAGGATATTGTTGGGAAAACCCCTTAAGGAATTATTGAAGCATTTTTGGGTTGGTTGGGTTTGTTGACAAAGTGGGCCTTGATGTTTTTTTTGTCAAAAAGGTGGGTTTCTATGTTCAGTTTGTTAACAAAGGGGGCATCCATTATGATTTGTTGGGTTCAATTGATGTTGTTGACAATAAATTATTTAAATAATAACCTTGAAAAAGGAATGGATGATCTAGAGGTGGTAAAAAAGTAGATATAAGGTGGCACCATTTTCTAGTGTTTTCCCAATTTTTGGGGTTCAAAATCAACAACTAGAGATAAGTTTTTTTTGATAAGGGACTTGCGCGCCGGTTTCATGAAACCATATAAAGTTGTGCACCATATGTTTTTTAATATCATAACATGAAAATATGGAAAAGTAATGAGGGGAATCCATGTTTTGGTTTGGGCATGCAAGTTGACTAGGGAAATAGAGGCTTAAGCTGCTGGACTTGCACACTAAGAAAATCCTTGCGCGCGGTGCTCAGGGTTGTCAAAATTATTTTAAATATAGGTCCAACCCTCTTATTTTTTTATGAAGCTCAAAAATTAGAGAAAATTTGAGATTCAGTCGCGTAGGTGGTTTGGAAGCACAAGTGGCGGTGTAGGCGCGCAAGTATAAGGTTATTCATATGTTGCACGCCAGTTGATAGTTTCACACCAGTATTGGTTTGGGTGCAAAAGGGTGTGAGTCGCCCAAGTTTTGAGTTGTAGAATGGATTTGTTCAAAATTAGGTAGGTGACACTTGCGTACCAGGATTAGAGAATATCACCAAAGCATAGAGAAACACACTAGGCGTAGAGGAGTGTGGCCGTCATTTTTGGGCTGGGAAAAAGTTGGAAGATTTCTCGGTACCTCCGGTGAAAAGTAAGATTCATCTATGGGTGAAAGTTGGAATTCAACCAATAATCAACATATAGATAAATATTCATTCATTTGTGATATTGAAGGGACCTACAAGTCCTTAAACTGTGAGAGGATCTTCTGAATAAGTAGTGAGCACACATCAGTTGAGAGAGCAGTGAGCTTTAATATTGTGAGAGGTTGTAAACGAGGTGGAATAGTGAGTCCACTCTAAACATTGTAAAAAACAGTATGCTTTAAGTGGATTTGGTATATTGACACTTTTCCAGTGCATTCTCCTTGTACGTAGCCTAGTGAGGGTAAACCAAATAAAATTGTTGTGTCATATGCATGCTTTTGGTTTTTTCGTACTCTGCAACAGGAAGGAGAAAGAAGAGATTTTTGTCTAAACAATAAAACAAGATCAATTGGGGCATTTTTTATAATCTATCATACCCTAAATCACCCCCTCTGGGTTTCTAACTTAGTGGACCTAAAAATTGGTATTATAGAGAATGGTTGATATTAGTGTTTCTCTGTTAAATGGAGGTTACCAATCATAAAGGTCTTCCGATATTTGACGGGAACAACTTTTAGCTATGGAAGAATCAGATGAAACAGTACTTCAGATATTTGGGAATGGATTTTTTTACAGTATAAATTCAAGGTATAACAACTGATATTAATAGTGGTTCATTATCGGAAGCTGAGCAAAGATAATTAGATGCTGACTCCAAAGGAATCATTTCTTTAAGAGGATCACAATCCAATGCTATCTATACAATGTTGATGTCATGTAAAACATCACATACCATGTGGGAATTTTTTTTGGACATATATGAAGGAGATTCAATGGCCATAGAAGCAAAGATAAAAGTGTTGTGGAATAAGTATGAAGAACTTAGAATGAACCTGAATTTATTTGTTGATTTATTCTTTGATAGGGTAAATGTTTTAGTGGAAGACATGCAAGGTCTTGGAGAAGTTTTTGAAGACATAAATATTGGGCATCACATATTGATGAAACTACCACCTCATTTTAATCCAAAAGTCTCAGTTTTGGAAGATAAGGATCCGAAAGAGTTGACAATTGACAATTTTCATAGTTCCGTGGTTGCATATGAAATGAGGGATAATGATAACGAGGCTATGGAAGATGGGAAATTTAAGGAAGTTGCATTCAAGGTCATGAAGAATCTCACCATTTAAGATACTCATGAAGATGAATAGATAGATGAGCTGATGTCATTTCTTTCCTTAAATATAAAAAGATGAAAAAGAATGTTCAAGGGTAATCTTAGACTAGATTTTTTTTCGATTTGGAACGTTTGGACGTCTTCTGGAAAGGTTCCCCAATAAGTTCCAAGAATATGATGAGGATGAAGATGAAATTCACAAGAATAAGTCCTCAGCCTATGTGAAAGGAACGATACTGTTCAAGAAAAATTTGTTTAAGAAAAAGAACCTTCTGTCACAAGAATGTTATAGTTTAGATGAGTCTGAGGTTAAAGAGGTTGAGGAGATAGAGAACTGTAAATATTGTGGTGATAATGCTATGGTGGAAGTTGTCTGTAGTTCATAGAAAAAGTAGGAAACCGATGTTGATGAAGAAGAAGATTAAATTGAAGTAAGAGTTGATATGGAGGATAAATTAGAAGAAACTCTTGAAGAGATGGATGTTTGATAAAAAAGAAATAAAACAAAGTGGTTCATGATTCCAAACTCTACATGAAACAACAAGATGAAGAGAAGACTGAGTTGATGTATGATATTGCGAATCTCAATTCTTTATTTCCAAAGGACTCAGGAACAATGAGTGAGAATAAACTCAAGGTTGAAGAATATAAAAGAGATATTAATGGATTGAGTATCAAAGTAAAAATACCTAATCAAGCACATTGAAGAACTTGAAGAATAATTTGTTAGACTATGAAAAAAAGTTAAGAATCAGGAAAAACTCTTGACTCTTTATAAGGAATCCGGAAGGAGGATCATTCAGAAGGTGAAAAAGAAGAAATTAAATCATTGTAGTAATACAGTAAAGAGGAGACAATTATGTTAAGATTGTAAGGCTGATTTAGGGCTTGATCAAAAACAAAAATATGTGAAAGATGAAGTCATACCACAAGAACTCGTTCTAATATTGAAGGTTTATTTGGTTATGAAACAGAATCAGAATATTCAGAGATACCGAGGGAAAACTAGAAATGTTGAAGTGACACATAGGAATACATCATACATTATGCATTATTACTGTGGAAATATGGGACATTAATAGAATGTTTGTTCTATATCCAAAAGATACTACAGGGCGTGAGAACAACAATTACAGCCAAACATAGCTCAATATTATAGAACATACTTTTAAGGATATTGTTTTTAGTGCATAGGATTTGGAAACAGGGATAGATATTGTACATCAATCATGCAAAGGAATGTGATAAATCATAACTCAAGTGGTCGTAAGCAGCAAATCAGATAACCAACAAGTGAGAGGACAACACAAAATCAAGTTGTAGCAATGAAAGATGATGTTGGTCCATCTTACACTAAGGAAGTACACGTCTTTCAAACCATAATAAGTTTAAATTAAAAAAATATGGAATAAAAAGAAAAAGTATGATAAGACAATGGTTATGGAAACTGCCCGTAATGCATCAGGTTGTTCTATGGTATGGATCCTTGAAATTTGATGCACTTCCCATATGATAGGGAATAAGGATCTTGTTATAGGAATAAATTAGGATATTGATGGAGTTGTTGTGTTTGGAAATGATTAAGGCCTGAAGCTTATTGGCTCGGGAAAGGCCGAGTTTGGGGGAATGAAATGAGATGTGCTGATGTCTTGGTTGTAGAAGGTCACAATCACAACTTAATTAGTGTCAGTCAACATGTTATGGCATAAGTGACTTGGTAATCTATGTCGACCATCCATGTAAGATCTGGTTAAGTGTGATGCCACTAGAATCCTCCCTAGAATATCACGCGGTCATACTCATACATGTGATGAATGTCAACTAGGTAAGATTATCCGAAAGATATACATGTAAAATGAATAGAAGTCAACCAGACTTCTCAAATTGGTCCATGCTAATGTTTTTGAACCTATCTCACCAAGAGGCATAAATAGAAAAAGGTATTATGTTCTTTTCATTGATTAATATATTAAAATGGAATGGTTATTTTCAATTTCCCATAAGTACAATGTGTTTAGCTGCATAAAGTTGTACCGGAGGGAAATAAGAAATCAGATCATCAATAAAATGATTAGAACAATGCTTATAGAAAAATATCTACAAGAATTTTTTTGAAAGGAAGTAGTGTTGAAATCAGTCTATGTTTCTAATAGGGATCTATTGTGTCCGAAGGAAGGAAAGACTCTATATGAGATGTGTTATGTAAATAATCCAAAAGAGAAATAATTTTGAATTTTTGTAAGTAAGTTCTTCACTATAAACAAAGAAAAACATTGGAAATTTGAGTCACATAGATATGAGGGGATATTCCTCGGCTACTCCGGAAAAATTAATGCATAAAAATTCTTTAACAAGAGGCTAGGAAAAGTAGTTGGGAGTAATGATGTCACTATTGTGGAAAATGAATAGAATACTCAACAACAAACTGAACACTTTTTTGACGAAATTGATTAAGAGGAAAGTACCACAGGTGTTGTATAAGAAATAGATACTGACTCAAAAGAAAATAACTATTATGAACAAGAAGAAGTTAAGTTTTTATCTATAAAGAAGACAAATAGTCGAGCCAAAATTGACAGGCATAATATCCTTGGTGACTAGAAAGCCCCAGTTCATACAAGAAGAATGAAGTCACTATAGTAGAAATATCTCTTATCTCAAGTTGAACCTAAATGCTTTGCTGATGCAGCTAAAGATGAGATCTGGGTTCAGGCTATAAATGAAGATCTATAAAAGATTGAGAAGAATCGGACATGGGAGTTTGTTTCGAGGCTAGTAGATAAGAATATCATTAGGAATAAATTGGTTTAATGTAAAAATATGAATGAATATGGCATAGTGATTCGAAACAAAGAATGACTAGTGTCAAAAGGATACTCCCATATTGAGGGTATAGAGGTTGATGAGACATTTTCACCTGTGGAAAGCTGAAAACAATCAGATTATTCTTGGACATTGTAGTGAAATGGAAGTAAAAATTATTCAAAATGGATGTAAAGTCAACATTTTTGAATGGGGTCATGGAATAATAAGTGTATATTGTGCAGCCAGATGTTTTTCTCATTCATGAAGATGAGAAAAAAGTGTTTCAGTTGAAGATGAATTTGTGTGGGTTGAAGCAAGAACCCAGAGCATGGTATTTGATTCTTGATCAGTATTTTAAGAAGCTTGGATTTCATAATGGTGGAGTTGATTATAATGTCTATTTAAACAAAGACAGTAATCAAAGGTTGATGATTCTGGTTTATGTGGATTACATAATATTTGGTGGATATTATGAATCTTAGTGGATACAATTTTCCAAATTCATGAAAAGTGAGTTCAAAATGTCAATGATTGGAGAGATGACATTTTTCCTTGGTTTACATGTGTCACAAGTAAGTAATGACACATTCAATTCACAATCCAAATATATCGAGTTGGTTCTCAGAATATTTTGGATGGAAAATTCAAAGTAGATGAAGACTCTAGTTGCTACCATGATAGAATTATCAAAATATGGTGGTGGAAAGGCAGTCAATATCACATAATACAAGAATATTATTGGAATTTTACTCTACCTAACATTGATGATACCTGATATTGTTTTGGCCACATTCTAGTAAGCATGATATCAAAGAAATCCCATGCAGAGCCACATGCTTGAAGTGAAAATAATACATTAGTATATAAAGGAAAAAATGGACATTGGATTGATATATAATGGAAAATCTCAGTCAGAGTTATTGGAATATACTAATGCAGATTGGCCCAATTCAGCAGATGATAGAAAATCAACATCATGTGGTGAATTCTATCTTAGTGGATTGTGTATTGTTTGGATCAGATAGAAGCAAGATTTCATCTCATTAAGAACCATAGAAGCTGAGTATATTTTACCACTCAAGCATGCACACCATTATTCTGGATGAAGAATTAGCTTGATGATATGGGAGTTTGTTGGTGAAAAATGTTGGGAAGAGGAAGAAAATGAGGGAAGCCTCAGAGGATGCCTCGCAAAGACCTTTCACGGAGCCCCATGTCCCCATGCCCATTATAGAGTTAAGAGGTGGGAGGCTCCACAAACCCCTTTGACATTTGCGACCCCACAGTGGAGGAAAAAGGTGAGAGGATCTGTGAATGAAATTGACGTTCGCGATCCTGCCGCGGAGCATGGAGACGGGAGGCTCCATGAACCCCTTTGACATTCGCAACCTTTCCATGGAGGAAGGAGGAAGGAGGAACCATGAACAAAATTTAAATTCCCGAGCCCGCAGTAGAGTAAGGAGGTGGGACGCTCCGCGAGCCGGTTTGACGTCCGCAACCCGCCACAGAGTAAACTCTGTCCTCACGTCGAGCGAGCTCTGCTTTGTGACGCCTCTTTCCTATAAATACAGGGCTCCCCTCAAGCCCAAACGATCGATGATCCAACCTTTCACCTTCTCAGCACTCAAATAGAGAAGAAACTCATGCTCTGTGAACCATGATCACCTCAAGGTACTTTTTCTTTTCGAAGTGCCTCCCCCATTGCTTTAATTTAACCACTCTTCCAAGATGGATGCCTTTCAGGAAGCCCACGAGCCTCCGCAGAGGAAGGAGATCCCCACGGGGACTCGGTTTGTCACAAAGCGTTTATGCATCGCGAAACAACCTCCATCCACACGTGACCCACATGCTAAGGAATGGTCACTATGCTTCACTAAGCACATTTCTTCACAACACCTTACTTCTCAAGCCACCTATGCTTCAAGATGAATTGTTTTTTAATACCTTTACACTTCTCAAAGATCCTCCCATATGAACCTATGCCCTATTCCTAGCATAAGAAACTTCACTTAGCGAAGCACATCCCTTCATGAAGCCCCTCCACTTTAGGGAGCACCAAAGCTCTACAAGGCTTCTACTTATGAAGCCCTTTTCTCTGCAACTCCTTTTCTCATGTGGTCCCTCAGGTTTGAATGAAGAAATTTCAAAGTTCCTTGGACGATACTTCTTGTTGTGTTTCTTTTCCTCATGATTCTTCACATAGGCACGCTAAGGGTTATTTCTTCTTCACATAGCCATGCTAACGTGGACCCCAAATGGGATCACCTCATGACCCCCTAGTCACGACGCTGCTGGTCCCTTTGATTCACCGTGGTTTATGGGGTGCCAGTTATGTAAGTACTAGGGGTGCGGAGTGAACCCGCCTCGTCCGAGCTGTAGGACATTAAACTGCCAAGACCAATCGTCCTCAGAACATGGCGTTAAACTATGACCTCACCCCGTGCCTTGCATGTGGGGTGCCTCATATCCGACATTCTCTACGCCCACTGGTCTCCATGAGAGTGAGATCATTCCTCACATGGAACGACATCCTCTTTATCGCAACGGCATCTATCCAAGGGGAAAGGGCAACCACTATGATGTAAGCCCCTGGCTTTTCTTGCAGGAGGTAACATCGATGATCCTCCTCTATTCCTAGGGTCCAAATCCCTCTCCCGATAGGCTTTGTCACCACCCGGGCCTCCACCATGGAGTAAGTCCCAATCTTCATCTCCCTGAGGCCCCTCCACGCGTACACCACTATTTTTTCTTTTGGCCGCTCCATGAATAATCCCCATTCTAGTTTCCACAAACACACCTTTTGTGACGCGATCATCAGGTCATTGTTGCCTCTTGTTTCTCACACCAAACATGACTCACATGGGCTTAGAGTGAGCGCTGACCATGAAATCCTCTCTAGGAACCCCAGAGTGTAATCTCCACACAAACCCAACCATGCACTATAAGGTCTTTGATATTTTCCAAGGAGAGGTACATAAGAATCCTCCTTGAGGTTCAATCCCGACAACCTATTGGTTCCAAACCCCTTCATGTCATACCACCTTTATCCCGCATGGCATTAAATTACATGCTCCCCTTTTTGTCCAGCATGAAGTTAAACTGCATCTACCATCCTAAACTACATGAACATTGATCATTTCCAAGGCATGTTACATAGGAAGCCTCACTGAGGTTCAATCTGACCATCCATTGGTTCTGATCATCTTCGCATCGGTTCATCCATTCCACCTGAACTACATGAATTTTTATCCTTGGAAAATCAGAGTACATAGGAAGCCTCCATGAGGTTCAAACCCACCACCTATCTGGGCCCCAGGTCCTCCTTCACATCGGTTCACCCCCGTCCTACATGACGTTAAATTTTGTACCTCAATCAGGTGTAATTTGTTGTTCCCCCAGTCAGTGGTAAGCCATTACACCCTCCCGAACTATGTCGACTTTGATCCTTTTTAAGGCAAGGTATGTAGGGAACCTCTTTGAGGTTCCAACCCAAAAAATATTGGACCCGAGGTCCTCCTGCACATCGGTCCACCGACCCCCATCCCACAAGAACTACATGTGCATCCCTTTTGTCTCCTCGATATGGTACGTAGGAAACTTCCCTGAGGTTCGACCCCATCCAGCGGTAAGCCATTGTAACCCCATCTAGCGGTAAGCCATTACGACCCAATCCAGTGGTAAGCTATTGTGACACCATCCAGTGGTAAGCCGTTGTGACCCAATCCATCGGCAAGCTGTTGTGACCCCGTCCAGCGGTAAGCCGTTGAAGTTCCCAATCAATGGTAAGTCATCTTCAGATGAACTATGTGGACTTTGATTCCCTTCCACGGGGATATATAGGAATCCTCACTAAGGTTCAAGCCCATCACTCATGTCTCATCCTTATCTCCCCCTAGAGACAATGTGTTTCAGGAAGGTGATGATCCAACCTAAAGGTTATATTTCCTCTATATCACATCCATGTATCCATTTTCACAGGTCGCCTCCTCAGGTGTCCCAACCACCATACCAAACTACACAGACTTTGATTCCCTGCCACGGGGATATGTTGGAAGTCTCCTTGAGACTCAAGCCCAATATTACTATGATCCTCATGGCAGTTCCATCCCATTCACCATCCACTTCATTAAACACTCGTTAACCAATATTGATTCTTACCCAGGACGCCACATCCAGGTGTGGTCATGACAGCTCACCCCACCTATATCAGTGCACCCTCAAAGGGTTACACTTATATGGTCCACTCTAGTTAGTGTTCCGATCATTCTGATCCATCTCTATTTGATGTTAAACTCACAGAATACCTTGTGTTAAACATGGGAAGCCAAGGAAAACCCTAGATAGAAGCCTATGGAATATGATTCCCTACATCCAACGTGGGATGACTTGGGCTTCCGCACCCTCGAGGTGAACTATAAAAAGCAAATGAAGCCCAGATGCACCACTGTTCCAGCATCCATACATGCCAGTGCTATCCAACGTGACTACTCCCCTAATTGAAGGTTGCTTCCCTGATCGGACACTTTGAAATGCCCCGAAAGAAGCAGAGTAATTAACTGGTGTCCATTAAGATATGGAACTAGGAAGAATTTCACAAACAACGTCTTAAGTCTATAAGGGAGACCCAGACTAGGTAACAAGATCCGAGGAGGAATCCACAGAAGGAAGAAACGACATCCCATCATCCCGTTTCGATCAAGTAGAAAACGTCCCTGATCAAGGAGCTGAAGCTACCTGCCTTTGGAAAGTGGGAATGTGTGGCGACAAGCAGTGTCACAGTCCCCAAACAATACGGACGCGTGCACCCCAAAGAAAGAATCAGAAACATGAATGGTGACCCTGATGTGAATGTATTCTACTAAATATGGAGATTAGTTGCATTCAAGACATCAGGGGATTATAATTTCACTGGATCCAGCTATCCAGCACCAAGTCCCGCCATGCAAATACTTCACCTGGCATGAAACTCACTAGAATTTGGGGTAGTAGAGCGTTGTACATCCCAATATGCAACGTTTTCAATGTGGTCCCCTCTTACTATTCATGGAAGATGTGATGACATTGGGGAACTGGTCATCGATTCCTTGTTTCCTTCAGCACTAATGAGTTAATATCACTGCCTTCAGAAACCATGTTGCTACGCCCGTAACTCGATCACTGCCATCACACTGACACAGGGGCAGAGGTAGTACCAGTGCGTAAGTCCCGCATGATTCCACCTCTTCTATGATTGTATCAATGGCCACGACCGTTGGGCGACTCCACAGTATCTCTCCGTCATAGTTCATCGAACGAAGGGTGATCTATGACCTTGTACGCCGGTACGAGGAGCAGGGTTTTATCCCGACTTGGATATGGCTAGCCTAGATTTAGAGGCATCTATGCCTCTTCATCAATATCACCCCCGATGGCCGTGCAAGGAGACACTACTCCCCACTCCAACATATAACTATTTCGGGAGTCTGTCTCGGGAATGCTTCGATGACTCCATGCCCTACGCCAATGAGGAAGGCGATATCCAGGCTAGCCTAATCAGAGTCCCATTCCAGAGACTCCTAGTGAGGGCCCACACCCGGATGTGTCAGCGCCACCACCCAGTCTTACTAGATGAGGAGCAGGTAGGCCACATACCTACACCACCAGCTCCAGTCGGTCGGACCCGATGCCAGCGTCGGGCGTAAGTTGAAGTGGTTACCCACCAAGGGGCATCATCGTCGGAGGCTACTATGGCCCGAGCCACCACTGACACATATCACCAGCTCCTTGTATACTCTGAGTAGGTATATTAATATGCTGGACCTAGATCGAGGCCCCAACCACCCCACAGGTAGGCTGGGTCACCTCTCTTGGTTGCCAGCACGGGCAGTGGCCACTATAGACTAACCCGTGGCAATGACACCCAGTACATAGGTCCTCCCCATACCACTACCATGGAGAATACGGATATTCACCACTTCTATGTTAGACATCTAGGTTCTCCCCATGCCACCTTCAATAAAAATGAGGGTCCTCCCTGCGATGGTGATGTTCAGAATGGAAGTCTCTCCTATGCTCATTACACCGAATATAGAGTCATTCCTCCTACCTTAGACCTCCGGTGTGGGGACGTTGCACATCCAGTCACTCTCCAATGTGGGGGCCCTCCCCATGTCCTCATAACAGCTGGCGAAAGTCCTCCTCTCCCAAGAAATCAGAGGTATGGGGGCCGATGTCACTTCATCAGCACCCAGCACGGAGATCCTACATGTCTTCAGTTCGACCGGTACGAGGACCTTCCTTGCACTAGTGTCACCAGTGGAAATAAACATGGAGTTCCTACCCTTGCTATGACCAGCTCCGGCAGAGGTCTTACCCACTCTAGCACTACCCACAGAGGTCCTATCTATGTCCCCTTTGATATCTATCCGGGTGACCCACACACCCTGGCCTACTGAGGCGAAAACCCTCTCTTCCCTAGAACCAGTATGGACAAAGGACCTCCTCGTGTCAGAAATCTACCCTATCCAGTAGATCCATCCAGGGGAAGAAAGGCAGGCCATCACTACCATAATAAGAATTCTGGGAAGGCCCAGATAGAGATCAAAATGGTATGCTTCTCAGAATCTGAATCAGAGTACGACTCAGCATGGGAACCCTCCCCTCCCTCCTCCGAATCAAGGGTTGGGACAGGAATGAGGCACATCAGCCTAGTACTCCCGAAATGTGAGTCCATCATATTCTCGCCTCCCTCCGCAGGTACATCTAGGAGGAAGAAAATTTGGAAACCCTATAGGTTACAGTCATAAAATCACCACTAACGTCACCAGAAGAACTCTCTACCTTGACTAGAGATCACAAAGAGTTATTCTGGGGACCAATGGTAGACGAGCAGCAGCACGGTCCATCACTAGTGGACCTGGTCCCTACACCAAGAATTGTGGTCATCATCCCCTCCTACCATGATGTGGTGGCTGAGTTGCTACACTCTTTGGAGGAAATCCCATGATGTGGCGGTTTGTCAGCTCGCTCGCCGTACTCTCTACCTGCCAGCCTACCATCCCATTGGTCTTCTTCGGTACCTCTATCAGTTCCTCAGCCACATCCGGTTGGCAAGTGGCATAATGATGGGCCAGAACCTGAATCTGATCCAAAGATCCTATGTAATATCCTCACAATGTACCAATTCCCTGCGATGTTTTGGCCTGTTGCGGCACAAAATTTTAGTGTTCCAAGATCCCATACCTAAGAGGAGTACTAATGTTTCTGAAAAACCCATTGGGAAATTCACTTTTGCCTTCGTCATCTTTGAGAGGATTATCCCATGAGAAAAATGCATTTAGAGGACATCAGCGAGGAATGTCGTCTGGTCAATCTTGCTGCACTCCCAGTGGCACAACGCCCTGACTCACCAGGCCACCATAGGGCCCTCCAACCACAATTGTTTAGAGTTTAAAGGTACTACACAATATTGTCATGGAGGCTTCCCCCCATGTGAAGATCTGTGGTTGCGGGAAGTATACTTTCATCCTCCTTAGTCCAATTCAGCGACATCCTGACCGTCCGTGTGATATCGAGTACATGCCCCTAGGTAGAGTCATGGTCAACAAGGCCAACCTAGTGGAAGAGGAAAATGAGATAGGGATCCTTGAAGGTGACCTCCCCCCTGAGGGTGTACCTCCACTATTGGACTCATCTGGAAGGGTTAATCGCCAATAAAGGAATCTACTGGGGATCCCTATGCCCACCGAGGCATTGGTTCTCAGTCAAAATATAGGTAAGTGTAAAGAACACCTCGGGGTTTCCAAAAATGATGACCCGTCCACCTCAGGGTAAAAGACAGAGGAGGACCCTGAGATGGTCGCGTTGCATCAGAAACTTGTCGATCAGAAAATGTTGGTTCACGATCTCCGGGATGAACGCGCTGCGGAACAACGCTTAGATTACGTTGATCCAAGACCAGAACTGTAGGGACAGATGCAACTCCTCCCTGGTGAGTTGACTCCAGGTAATCCTGAACATCTTTCCCACAGAGAGAGGGTAGATGTCGGTACTTGTGGAAAGGGGGCACGATATGTGTCCCCAAATCCACCCGTGGGGCGAGGCAATCCTCAAGACCCAGCTCTGATTCCCCGAGCTACACCACAGGCAACCCCACTTGCCGCTCCTTGAGCCGATAGGCCTGATTATTGCATTGAGGAACCCGAAAAAACACTCATGGTTAGGGATCCCTATCAGGATAGGGACCCCCATCCAGATGATCCAATGTCCGCACTCAGTTCCAACCTTGAGATGTTGGAAACGTGATAGGTGACACTCCCACATGATAGAAAGCCATATTCAGAATGGGTGGATGGTATACGAACACCCCTAGGTTTTGGAAATCCTACCTTATCCCCTTTTAATGGGACAGGGAACCCGCCACAGCACGTGGACCACATTACCTCAAGGTGTGGCCCCAATTTGGGAACACCAGCGCATCAGGAGGCTGCCAAACTCTAGGGTTTTGTGCAAACATTGGAAGGAACAACGTTTGTCTGGTACAACCGCTCCCCATCAGACCGGTGACCAGCTAGGAGGACCTCCGTAGGCAATTACTCTACCAGTGCAGCTCCACCACACGGGAAATGAGCATCACAGACTTCTTCAAGTGAAAGCAGAGGCTAGATGAGCGCATCACCGACTTTGTCACCCAGTGGAAGGGGATCACTTATTCCCTCGACATGCCATTAAATTAGAATCAATTTCTGATGATTTGTGTGGGAATTGTGAAGATGGAATTGCTTCCCTCTATGATCACCTGGAAATACCCAAGAGGATTCCAAGACTTCTCTAACAAGTCCTAGTGCCTGGAAGAAACCATGCAATAGGCCAGAAAGGCATGCCCATTTCCCCCTGCAATCCCAGTGAAAAGGGCCACTAGGACTGAGCCCGCCACAGTGGACCAAATAGAGGCCTCTAGGTGAATAGAGTTTTTTCCAGTGGAGCCACCTTCACAACCTCGAAGAGGTTCACCACCACAGGTGCAGCCTCTAGCCCAGCAGCATCGACCTCAAAATCGGCTGGCACCCCCGCACAACGTGCATACACCACCCAGGTGGGATAATCTGGCTCCGCCTCCTAGAAAGGCTCCTCCGGCTCCTCGTCAGATCCAAGCTCCAAGGACCCTTTTTCTGGACAGATGAGACCAGACCTACTCGTTCAACGAGAATCAGGCCCTCAACTATTTCTGAAGTGACTTGGAACAAGGGATTGTGTGTTTTCCTAAGTGTAGAAGGCTATAACAGGAGAACTTCACTGATCACCCCAAATACTGCCATAATAACCGGATCTTGGGGAACACTCTCAAGAAGTGATATGTGTTCAAAGACTAGATCCAAGAGCAGGTCGACAACAACATAGTCAGGCTGGGCCCAGCCCTAGCACAGGTGGAATGTGTATCCATGAGGTGAGATAAAAGCATCGATAGTGGGGGTGAGTGGCATCAGGTTTTAAGTCACAGATCCTAGAAGTATGAAGACTGGATGGATCTCAAAATAATCTCTCATTCCCATGGTGTCATCCGGGTATGCATGAATCATCTAGAACCTTCAAAAGCTACAGCTACCACTTCTGCATCATCATCTAAGGTAGCCTCTTCCCAGATGAGCAAACACTAGCGACACAAGGGAATGAAAAGTCCCCGGCCGATGCCATTGTCATCCCGTACTCTAAAGGACTTCTTGCCCGTAGAGATGGCGATCCCTCTCAGAATCTGTCCAGTAGTGGATAAATCTTCATGTGATGGTCAAGGGTAGCCTCGGTTAACACCGTATAGTTGGTAAATCCCTACATGATTCCTGATGATGAAGAGCGCAAGGCGAATCCTCCCAACATCCATAGTCTTCACCACCGTTAGCGGAGCCACGTCCATATGGGTCTTTGAGGTGCATTAGTTGGCACTTACATCTTAGTTGTGCATGCCACTAGGACCAGACAATTGTCCCAACGAAGAGATCATCACTTCCAGCCTCCCCATCCGGTGTCATCCAGCCCGCCTCCACCATCGTTTGTGCTACTGGACCTAGCAGAGCCACTTAGGACTCATCATGATCAACCCCGCTCCACCCCGGACTGGTTGCAGTCCACTATCCCCAGTACGATAAGTCTTCCACTTGCCTCGAATTGTGAGCAGCGGGACATTCCCTGCACCAGTCAATCGTCGATCCAATCGCTAGGGACCAACATACCTCCTGTCATAGAGCGACCTCCTGCAAGAATAATTTCATGCCTAGCATTGAAGTACGATGTTCTTAAGAATCTTCACACTAACCCAGAAAATACCTACATCCTTGATGCCCTTCGCCTTTCATAAGATATGCATGAGGCCCTTACTGAGGCTTTAAGAATCCCCCTCTAGTTTGAGATGGAGGTAGCAGCTATAGAGGCCTTTCACACTGAGACGATTGAGAATGATGAATTCCAAGACATTATTTCATTCTCTGGAGAAGATGAAGCCCCCCCATACATGGGGCACATTCTCCCACTATACATCACCATCCTGTTTAATGGCATGGAGGTTCGTCGCTGTCTTGTTGAAACGGGCTCTAGAATTAATCTAATCCCAACTCAAACACTGTGAAGGTTGGGATTGTCTGAAGATGACCTAAGTCCCTTTGACCTAAGAATACATGGTTATAATAGGACGAAACAGAAACTAGTCGGTAAGATCTACTTGAAGATCTAGTTTGGTGGCATAACTGCCATCACCGAATTTATGGTATTCTCCCAGGACACCGCCTATAACGCATTGATGGGAAGGTGATGGCTCCACCTGCATGCAACGGTTCCCTCATCATATCTCCAGTGCCTCAAGTACTCCATTAATGGTTGAGTGGGAATGATTCAAGGTGACACATCTCTCTTTGCTTCTTGTGAGGCCTGCTATCTCTATTCCAACTACTACTAGATCAAGGAAAAGTAGATTCAGACCAACGAGGTCGAGCATGCTAGGTCTATAACCGACCCGTGGATATATTTAGATGATTCTTACGTCGTTCCAATCCACTTATTGGAGGATACAACCCCAGACATGGGACAATGCTTTGTTGTGTTTGGGACGAGGGGGGAACACATTCCCAAGTCTATGTGATGCTGAAAAATCACCTCGAACTCCTATACAAATCAGGATCAGGTGATCCCGGAGCCTCCTACCCCCATAAGGTATTGTGATGTCCGCCCCATGGCAACAACAATACGTCATACATTCTTGTTCCACCAGGATGTAATTAACCGGCTCAAGACAATGTGATATTATTTCTTTGATATCATCAAGCATGGCCCCTTGGTCCGAAGGCCAGATGGAATCATATCTACAACCTTCATCGTTATGGTTGTAGCATCACAAAAGTCTTCTAATGCGGTGTCCATTGCCGCTCAGGCGGGTACCAGCTTCCCATCGGGGTATGTCGACTCAGAAGCGAATCCTCCCACTGAGGATTCCCCCTCCACGAGTGAAGAAGAAGATTTAGAGGATGCCTCCTACCTTTGAAGAGGGTGTCTCTTCCATAGTTGACAAGTTTATACCGGTGAACCTCGGTAGCGAGGCAGACCCAAGACCCATAATGATCAGTGCCTCCATGTACTTAGAGGAGCAACAATAGTATATAGGCTTCTTGAAAAAACACTGTGATGTGTTCTCCTAGAGTTATGATGATATGGTAGGACTAGGTCTTTATGTAGTCGTCCACTACCTCGGTCTCCCTACAAATCATCACGGGTTTAAGAAACCTCCCAGAAAGATTCACCCTTCTCACGATGCCATTGTAGAAGCAGATGTTGATAAGCTCATCAGAGCCAATTTCATTAAGGAACTTCAGTACCCCAAATGGCTAGATATCATTGTTCCAGTCAGGAAGAAGAATGGAAAGATAAGTGCATGTATTGACTTCCAAGATCTCAACAGTCAGTGCCCGAAGGATGATTTTCCTCTTCTAGTGACATAGTTGTTGGTGGACACTATGGCAGGGTTCAAAGCACTTCCCTTCATGGATAGGAATTCCAAATATAATCAGATTAGGATGGGCCCTGAGGATGAGGAGTCTACAGCCTTCAGGGAACCACAAAGTATGTTTTGTTTCCAAGTCATGCCCTTAGTCTTAAATAATGTAGGTGCCACATATCAGTGGGCCATGCGTCATATATTCAAGCCAATCCTCGAGACATTAGTGGAATGCTATGTGGACAATCTGGTGGATAAATCTCACTAGTTCTAGGACTATCTCAAGGACCCTGAGAAAGTGTTTATCTTCCTCTGTTCTCGCCACCTGAAGATGATCCCATTGAAATGTGCCATCGGGGTCACCTCTGGGAAGTTCCTCGGCTTTGTTGTTAGATAGCGGGGTATTGAGATTGACCCTGAGAAGATCAAGGCCATCAGCTTGATGTCTCCCTCGAGCAACATTTGGGAACTTCAAGGCTTCTAAGGGCACTTCACCTATAAACGATGATTCATTGTGAATCTGGCTGGAAAGTGTAAGCCATTTTCTCAGATCATGAAGAAAGGAACCGCCTATGAATGTGACAAAGAGTGCCAGACCACGTTTGTGGAAATCAAGCAGTATCTACTCCAGCCTCTGGTCATGATGACACCTATTTTGGGAAAACCGCTGGTCCTTTAGGTGACTACCCTGGAATGACCTCTCGGCACCCTTCTCGCCCAAAAGAATAATGAGGGAACTGAAAACAGCCTCTACTACCTTAGTCGTATGCTCCTAGATACAGAAACCAAATACTTCCCCATCGAGAAAAGCTGCATTGCGCTCTTATTCAATGTACAATTGTTGTGACATTACCTGCAACACCACGAGGTACGACTGGTGTCACGAGTAGACCTGCTGAAGTACATCCTGAGTTGTCCCATGCTGACAGGCTGCCTAGCATGGTGGGTGGTAATCCTCCAATAGTTAGACATCAAGTTTGTCCCTTAGAAGGCTATTAAGGGGCAGACATTGGCAGATTTCCTTGCCGCCCTTCCAACCCCCGTATACCAGTATCTGGACATTGATTTTTCTGATGATGAAATACTCTCAGTAGATCATGTCATACCGTGTTGGAAGATGCATTTCGATGGTTCTTCCCGAAGCCCCACCGGCAGAAGGCTCAATGACACCAAACTCAACAGAGTGGGCCTGGGTATCGTCTTCATTACCCCGACACAAGCCATTATTCCGTATTCATTCCTATTTTTAGAAGGCTACACCAACAATGAGGTAGACTATTAGGCTCTCATTACTGGCCCTTCAGATCAGTGTGCCCCATTTTCATGTGAAAGGGGATTCTGTACTAGTCATCAATCAAATCAACGGTGACTATGTCATCAAGAAGCCAGAGCTCGTACCATTATTGGAATGCACACTCTATCTAATGGACCAGTTCACTTCCCTTCTGGAGGTTACCCATGTCCCTCGGTTATAAAATGGTCGAGCTGATGCCTTGGTCGGCCTAGCTACATCACTTATAGAACCCGAGCAGGATGTCCTAATTATCCATGTGACACATCGAAGAGTCATTCCTACCGTTATTCCATATGACAATGATAGACCGTAGGTAAGACATCTTACTGTCTGTGCCTCCACGCCAGGACTCCTAGGTCTCTCAGATGCGGTGATTTAAGTAGATCCCAATTAGAGGATACCTTTGGTTGAATACCTCCAACACAGCAATCTCCCAATAGATCAGTCTTAGCGTGAGCGAATCTGATGCCACGTGGTGCAGTTTACCCTCCAGAGTGGTCCCAGTATTGATAATATCCTCTACAAGTGCGGGTTCGATAGTGTTCACCTCAGTTTCATCCAAAGACCTGAGATTTCTCAGGTCACACAGGATGTTCATGCCAGTTCCTGTGGTGCCCACCAGACTGGGCCGAAGCTGTCCCATCAAATCTGAAGAATGGGGTACTTTTAGCCCTCTATGATCCATGAATCCATCGAGTTCGCCAAAAGGTTTCATGAATGTCAAGTTCATGCCAACTTCGTGCATCGGCCACCAGATCCTCTCCACGGTACCAAGTACTATTGGACCTTCATAGTATGGGGACAAGATGTCACGAGACCATATCTTCCAACAACAGCTAGCCCATGTTAGTTCATCCTGACTACTACAAATTTCTTTTCCATGTAGGCAGAGGCAGTTCCACTCAATGAGGTCAATAAATGTTCTATTGTTGACTTTTTGATCTCCAATATCATCTACCATTTTGGAGTCCCTCATTCCATCCTCGCTGATAACGACACCAACTTCGGGGCGGCCGAGTTGAAGAAATTGTACACCAAGTACAACACCTGTTCTAACCATACCTCCCACTACCACACGCAAGAAAATGGACAGATCGAGGTGTTTAAGAAATCCATCACTAACATTTTGATGAAATTTTTTGGTTAGAACAAGAGGAGTTGGCTGAACAAGATCCCCAATTCCCTATGGGATTATCGGACAATGACTTGTAATTCCACCCAGGTGACCCCATATTCCCAGGTGTATGGAACTGAGGTCGTCCAGCCCATCAAGATTCAGTTTCCTTTATTAAAAACAGTGTTCTATGACAAGAATGTTCCAGACAAGGTATTCGAAATTCGTCTGGATGAATTGGATGCACTTTATAAGAATAGGCTTCATGCCCTGCACAGTCTAGAAAGGCACCAAAATAAAATAGCTAGAGACTTCAACAAGAAGTTTTTCCTTTGCTCTTTCCTGAAAGGTGATTTGGTATTGGCCCTCAGGACACCAATGATACCTGGTAGGAAACCACCCATGTTGGAGCCCAAATTGGAAGATCCTTTCATTATTCACAAGGATTACCCCAATGGTGCGTACTCACTGGTAACCATGGATGGTGAGCATATAACTCCTCCCACCAATGAAAAGTTCATTAAGAAATACTTTTCTTAAGCCATAGGGTCCCACATGACCATAAACTGTATGGTCCTGCACGACCTTAAACTGGTGGGTCCGGCATGACCCTAAACTATCTGGTCCCACATGACCCTAAATTGACCAGTCCTACATTACATTAAACTATAAAACGTCCTGCATGACGTTAAACTGAATGTCATCCTGCAAGACATTAAAATGACCTCTTAATAACTACGTGTGGATTGATTCACATCCACAAGGGATACGTAGGTGTTCTCAAACATTTGGTCATGATTAGAGCCCCCAAACCCTTTTCTTTGAAAATCCCTCCTGGGGGTAGAACTCTCGGAGGATCCTTACACGGCATAGTGAAGGCTTCTTTGGCCTCACTCATGTCAGGATTATGATGATCACAACTTGTGCTCCCTCCTTGTTCATCTATTCTCCCACGTCCTCACAATAAGACATTAAACTGCGTGGACTTTATAAACTACGTACGTCTTGATTCCCATACTCATGGGATATGTAATAATGCCCATAAATTTTGTCTGTTGGCCCAGCCAAACATCAAAATTTCTCCCTCGGGTCGAGACACATAGTATAGTGAAGTTTTTTCCTCAATTCACATCGAGATCATCATAACCCTGCCAAACGTCCCGTTCCCCAAAGACTTCAACCTCTTTCATCATCCTACATGGCGTTGAAATGAACATGCACACTTATTCTTCACTCACGCTCCTTATGTGGAACTCTGCCATCTTTCACATCCAAAAGGACCCCTGAATGGCATGGATGCTGTTAGGACCAATAGGGGCCTATATACCCTAAGAGGGGGGTGAATCAGGGTATAGATATTATTTTTCAAAATTCTTCCTGCCCCACTGGATCTTGACCTCTTTATTACAAGGGTCACTTTTTTTGCACTTGTGTGTTTATTATGATCACTTATTTTCTTCTTTGTCTGATGATGAATCTTCAAATGCAATGCAGGGAAGTAAGCAGGCAGACACAAAGATTTTTACTTGGTTCACCCTCACTGGGCTACGTCCAAGGAGCATACGCCGACAAGTTGTCATCCTTACCAATTCCACTAAACTTCACTAGCTGTGGATTACAATGTTCGGGCTAGATCACTTCTATGCCCAGGCTCACTGCCTATAAAATGTTTAGGGTCAGCTGACTGCTTTCCCAAGGGTCACTCCCTGTTTCTCTCTCTATGGCTCACTGCCGGTGGAGAGGATCACCTTCTTCCTCTTCCTAAGCTCACTTCATTTGGAAGGAATCCACTCATAGTTTATAGACCTGTAGGTCTCTTCATTTTCATGAATGAATGCATATTCATCTGTGTGTAGATGCTCGGTTGAAGTACAACTTTCACCCGTAGATGAATATCCCTTTGCACCGAAGGTATCAGGAAAACTTCTAGCTTCCATGCAGTCCGAAAATCACTGCTGGAACAAAACCTTACTTGGTGCGCAAGTCAATCTTGGCGCGTAAGTATCGGCGTGCAAGTCACAATGGGCGTGCAAGTCCTCCTCAGAAACTTGCGCGACTCAAGCTTCCTCAACTCCAAACTTGCGCGACTCTCTTCCTTTTACGCCCAAACCAATATTGGCGCGCAACTGCCAACCGGCGCGCAACTTCTAACACCGGCGCACAACTTCAACTACTGGCGCGCAAATTCACCTGTGCGACCCACACGCACCACTTGCATGACCACCACACCTGTGCGGCGGGAGCTCTAATTTCTCAAATTGTTGAACTCCGTTAAAGAATGAGGAGGGGTGGTCCAGTATTTATAGGCAATCTGACCACCCTGCACGACGGCGCGAAAGTCACCTGTGCGACCCAGTTTCAGCGCGCAAGTCCCCTGTCATTTTAGACACTTGCACGACCAACTCCCAAACTTGTGCGAACCTCTTTACTTTGCCATATTTTGATCTTCTGATCTTGAAAAACATATGGCACACAAGTTTCCTATACTCCAAGTCTGTGGCACGCAAGTCCCTTTGCCAAAAACACTTTTCTTCATTTACCGATTTTCAGATCATCTATTCCTTTTATCGACGTTGTTGAATCAAACATGGATCTTTGACCTCAGCTCTTGAACTCGACATTCCACCATGAAATCCTCTTTTTCAACAAATTTTTATGTCACTGTTTTGCTTTGTCAACAATCACTACTCAGATGTCCACTTTTCCAACAAACACAATCACCTCAAAAATGATTCAATGATACCTTGAGTGCTTGGCCCAAGGGCCCTCCTACCATTACGTTCCAACATCCTCGAGGGTTTCAAGAAACAAATTGACACATACCCCGCATTTTGAATATGTTCAGTGGTCAAGGTTCAATTGTTGTTCCCATTCCTGGTCACATGATATGGATGTTGTGTTTTGAACAAGGTCAAAAACTAACCTTTGTCATTAAATATACCCGAAGATGTCCCAAACATTTAGTGTAGTGGTTCATTCTACCCTATTGTATCTCTAAATGGTGATCTCCCATGGGAAATGCCAGCTATCAGGCCTATATATGATAGGGAAATCTGAATCTGACTCCTTTTTTCCAACACTGAGTCTACTCACGTGGGCTTAGGAGCTGTGATGAGGCGTTAACTGCATGAGAGGTCATATAGTTATAGTCGACCGAGACACCCAGCCTCAAGGCCTTCGAACCCTAGCCCATGTTCTCATTTAGGATTGTGTGGTGTAGTGTGGACTCATGTCCTCATTCATGTCAGGCTATTTTTCCATGCCACACATATCCCATTGAGATATCGCTTCCTTCATTTATAATCTGTTCCGTGAGCATAGGCCCTGCCATGATCGGTATGACCCATCATTTGGGTTTCTATCACCCTCTATATCCAGAAGGTCACCATAATGACATGGATTCCCGAACCAAAAGCTTTCCTACCATTACGAGTTAACACCTTTGAGGATTTTGTGTGATAGGGTGATATAAGTCCCATTTCGTAAATATGGTTAGCGGTTGATGCTCAATTGTTCACCCACTACTGGTCACACAAGGGTGGATACTGTGCTGCGAACCTGGTCAACAGTTTTCCTCTATCATCATTGTCACTTTGTGGTCTTCCTTAATCACGATGATTCACCCTCTTTGTCCCACGAATATGACATTAAACTAGGCACATACGGTCTAAGTTCTATGACCCTAAACTAATATCACCTTCTCCCTCACTATAAGATGATAAATTGAAAACTGGTCGGGACTTTCCATTCAAGGCCTAGCCTCAGGCCCCTGGCCTTTTTGGGCCCCTGGCCGAAGTTCTCACATTGGTTTGAATGGTACGGACTCACATTCTCATTCACATCAAGTTACTCGTTGTGCCATACATGCCCCTCGTTGGGGTATCTGGACTTTATTTGCATCAAACCTTTTCTAGAACTACGTGTATCTTGATTCCCATCCTAATGGGATACGTAGGACTTCCAGAACATCTGGAATTCGGGTCCATCCCCATATCTTAGAGATATCCCTATTATCTAGGCCCCTTGGCCTGCATTCTTCTATGATAGGGATATATAGTGTGGTATAGGGTAATTTCCTCATTAATGTTAGGTTTGTAACGACAACACCATGTACCTATTTCTCCTGAGATTTCTCCATATCTTTGTTCTACACTCATATTTTAAAATTGGTTATTCTCAAGTTGAGCCCCTCGACCCTCTATGACGATTTACCAATTGGACCATGAGTACTCTGGTCTAGAACCTGGAGTGTCAGATTCTACCTGGACATGTTTTCACACATTTTTAGGCTTCGTGTTCCCCTAAATTTGGGCTTCCATAATCTTTCACACCTGAAGGGACCGCCAAATGGCATGGATTCTAGGATTAAGGGATCTCATACCATTACGGGCCAACATCCTCGAGGGTTTCAAACAACAAATCGATACAGGCCCCACATTGGGAATATGATCAGCAGTTGATGCTCATTTGTTTTTCCCCATTTCAGTCAAACACGATATGAATACTCTGTTTCGAACACGGTCAATGACTATCCTCCGTCACACCAACCCCATTAAGCCCAAAATATCGGTCGCATGATTCACATAATTTTCCACCTCATCATGTCTAAAGATTATTTTTGACTCTCTTGGTAATATCCCTCAGTGCACATTTTCATGTTAGGAGGAAAAAACTCTTGTAAATCATTCTTCAGGGCTTAGCACTGATTTCTCCCCTACATACATTCCAGGTATTATGAAGACCTCCTCCACCCTTGTTTCCCACACCGATCTCGACTCAAGTGGGCTTAGGGATTGGATCACAGTCTGAACCTATTTGGAAGAGTTTCGCTTCTCTCTAGTCCGAGCTCTAAGACCATAAACTGAGATCTCTTTTAGAACTATGTATATCCTAATTCCCATTCCCATGGGATACGTTGGAATTCCTAGACATCTTGTCTTTTGGTCCAGCTAGAGTTCCACTAATTTATCTCTTCTATTTTGTCTTCAGGGCTTTAACTCTTATGGGATAACATGGAATGGTATGGGCTTATGTCCTCATTCACGCCGGGTTTTCATTAGCTGCACCACGTCTTCCCCTTTCTAAAAGATACCCCCTACTTTCTATCCCACATGACATTAAACTGTATGTTTTTCTGCACGACGTTAAAAGGAAACTTCAAGAACTACGTATGGATTTATTCCAATCCTCATGGTATACGTAGGAACACCCGAAAATCTCATCTTTGGGTCCACCTTAGTTTGGAACTAGTTTATCCTGCCCCTTATCCTCATATCTTTCCAGGCCCCGCAGCTTGAGATTTCATCCTCGGAATCGCGTGCGGTATGGTGTGGACCTTGTCCTCATTTACGTTGGGTATGCTTTATCACACCGTGTGCATCCCCTTTGGAACCACATCTCTCCTATATATGTCTAATACATATGACTTTAAACTATGATTCTTAGTCCCACATCACTTTAAATCATTGCGTTTATCCTAAATGCCATAAAATATTCATGGTTTGTCCCATCACATGACCCTAAACTCTGACAATATTTTCCTAGCTGCGTGATGAAAAATAGTGCTTCATTGTGGTGTCCTCTCTCAAGGTACATCATGTTTGGTATCATTCAAACACTTTACCATATGTCAACGTCTGCATACAGCTTGATTCTTGTAGTGATTCTTGGACCTTCTATCCTAGGCCCATCACTTCACAAAAAAACCATTCATCCTCAAGGACAAACAAGATATATCAAATATCACTTCTCTTCGTGCAAGGGCTAGACCCACACAACCTTATTATCCATATCATGGTATCCTAACGTTCCATCCTTAGAACTACGTGCGTCTTGATCCCCATCCTCATGGGGTACATAGGAATGTCCATGCACCTTGTCTCGGGATCAGGCTAACTTTCTTTTTTGGTCCCTCGACCTAAAACCTCTCCCCAAGAAGTGCACAGTGATCCGGACCAGGTTCTCATTCACATAGGGTTTTTAATAGTCTCACCATGTGCTTCCCATATCTTTTCCCATCGTGGTTCGAGTTCTATGACCCAAAGCTAAGATCTACCAATGGGAAATATGTGCCACGTTTGTCTATTTCGCCACCCTTCACATAGTACATTAAATCATTCCCCCCTTAATGGTTCATTCTAGGACCTTATGTTGAAAGCGTGCTACCCTAGGACCCTTTTCCATGGGAAGGGACTCGACTCCCTCTATATGATGCGTCTCATTGTCGTACTCAAATGTGTTCTGAAAAAGAACCATAAGTGTGAAATTTTCATGGGGACATTCCCCTCATTCCCTATCCAAGATTAGTGAGCCCATTTTTTGGATCCTCATCATCTTCCACATACAAAGGGACCCCCTTCTCGGCCTGGTCTCATGCTGCCTCAGCTCACCTACCATCTCGGGCCAACGTCCCTAAATACCCCAGATGACATTTGTGACAGGTCCCATGTTTCGAACATGGGAAGCGATCGACCCTCATCTGACTATCCCTATATCAGGATAACACGATATGGATGATGTGTCTTGAACATGATCCACATTTATACCCTATCGTCACGCCACCATCATTGTGGTCCAGATCACGAGCATCATGATTCACAAATTTCCACTTCCTTATGTTCAAGTGGAATTCCGACATATGTGGCTTTACCCCCTCGCGCATCTAGGTGCATCAAGAAGGCATTTCATCATTATTGGTAAGTCTTTCACCTATTATCCCATCACCCCTAACATGTTCCTTCCTCTTCTAGGAAAGTCTCATCAATACTCCTTGTTTCCCACATCGATCTTGACTCACATGGATTAGTTGTTCTGGTATGATGTGTACTGGCACATCCATGCCATGCATGCCTTTCTTCCTCCCGCATGACGTCAAACTGTGCTCTTAGAACTACGTGCGTCTTGATTCCCATCCTATTGGGGTATGTTGGAACATACAGGAATCTTTCCATGGGCCCGGACTATTTTTCAGTTTTGGTCCCCAGACCTGAAGATCTTCCTCCAAGGATGTGTGGTGTGATCCAGACTCCAATTCCTCATTTATGTTGGGTTTATATCCACCACACCACATTCTCCCTTCCTGGGATCTCCCCTTTTAATATTCATCATATCATATGACATTAAACTGCACGGGTCTATATATCCTCAACGCATGACACTAAACTATGGTTCTACCTGAAAAAAGTTCAGGATTCCCTATGTTAATCATGGGATGCATCAGTTTCCTCTTCAGATAGAATTATTGCTACCAATGATGGTCTCTGACCACACTATTCCCCAAGAACTACGTTTGGATTGATTCTCATATTTATGGGATACGTAGAGATGCCTAGACATTTCGCCTTGGGCCCAACCCCAGAGTCATTAACCCTTTTGGCCCCTCGGCCTCAAACACGGTCCACACTCTATGACCTTAGAATAGGAGCCTACAGTCCATGTATGATGACTTTAAATTGTTATCCATGGTCTAGGCAGTATGACCTTTAAACCATGTACATCGTCTTTACCGTATGACATAAAAATACAGGTCCTCACCCGAGAGATCGTGTTCGGAAGTATGTTTGATCCATGATCTGGCCGATTTACCCACCTAACGTCTTTCCCCCATTGTGGCGTAATTTCAAGAGTGTTGGACTCCCGTTGAACAACCCATCATACCACTCTCCATGCTTTTCATGCTCATTATTCGGATCCTCATCCTCTTTTACATCTAGAGGAACCCCCTAACTGTATGGATGCATGACCAATGGCTCTCCTACTATCATGGGCTGACGTTCCGGAAGACTAATGGATGAAATTTTGAGTCAAGCCCTGTTTTTCGAACATGGTATATGGTTGGCCCTCATTTTTTATCACCATTTCAGGCTAACACAATAAGGATAATTTCTCTCGAACATAGTCAACAATCATTCTTAATTTTCATTCCCTCACTACAACGTTCCGAATCATGGGTATTGTGACTCAAAACTTCCATTCCCCCTGTTTGGATTTATTCCAATTCCCCTAGAGTTACCCCATTCATGCACAAGAGCGCACTGGGAAAACGGTAATTTGACTGTTCTGAGAACTTCATTCTCTAGTCAGTTCTTGCATGTCTCATCTCGGAAATCCGAGTTGGTTGTTCAAACCCTGGATGCCTGAAACATGTCCAGAACTCTTATGTTCGGATGGAATAACATGGATATCATCCCTTGTTTCCCACATTGGGCTTAAACCACACAATATTAGGGATTGATCACTGGGAATTTCATGAATATAATAGATGCATGTAAAACCAACACTAATAACAAGACTCATGCATTCTATGGCATCAAATAATCAAAGCATAAAAATACATTAGAGGTTTTGTGATCCCTACAGCACCCAAGGATCTATCCTTACCATTGACGGGTTAGTCCCATCAAAGGAAAGTTGCAGCTCCACCACCCTCTGGCTTGTGGCGTCCAGGATTTGTTGCCGCCTGTTCAGTTCCCGCAGCTCGTCAGCAGCGACAGGTCAAAATTCATCTGCCTCAATCTGGGCCACTCTACCTCAGTCTGAATGATGGTCATCTCCTCAGAGTCTCACTTAATTCCCTCTTCAGCCTCTGGAAGCTAGGCCTTCAATCATAATATCAGCTCTGATTGCACGTTAAGGATGTCTGAGTTCTTATCTTCTCGGACATGCTGCTACTGAACTTCATTTTTAGCCTCCCGGAGCTTCTTGATGTTCACCGCTTTCCTCCGCTGCCAGCCCACACCAAGGCCACGATCATACTCCCAAATCTTTTCCACCATCAGATCTCATATGAACATGTGAGGATGCTGGGCATATACTCCCCCATTACACATTTCATGCAATTGCAAGTGAAGTCGGTCCATATCATCCATCCATAGTACTGGGGGTGTCATCAATGAAGCGCTTGATCAGCTTCCATGATTAGCAATGGACTATTTTGTTGTCCTCTTCATTAGATGTCATCTCATCCCAGTCAGCATGGTTGGAAGGCTCATATATGGGGAAAAACCTTAGAAACTCATCAGCATGGTCCGTATCTAGAATTTGATTAGGCACAGTGGGACCTGGGCTATCTGATCGATCCTCATCATTGGATCCCACCTCAACAATCTCGGGAAGAGTCTCACTGGAGGTCCCACTAGTGATCGGGAGCACCACAGCTCGGTCATTCTAGATATCTGCCTCCATGATCACCGAAATTCCCCTGGGAAAGGCGCCTCCAGACGCCCTAACCAAAATCGTCGTATCAGCCTAGGCCAATCGAGTATATATACACACCAAAAAGGAGCATGGAAGTTAGTCAACATGGTAAATTGGTGACATCCATGAATTTGGTAGAAGAAACATACATATTTATAATTCTTGGTTTTTTTCAGGGGTTGATGTTATCGAGACCCTGAGGTGTGGTCCCCCGTATATTATCGGAAGATATGAAAGCTTCTGAGGAATCACCTCAGGTGTCCTAGCCCCGCTGGACGTGGAAATTGATGCAACCACAAGTGTGGATCCTGAAGGCCCTACATCTGAAACCACTGAGGAATGAGAATAGGTTCTGTGTATGAGGTCCTCATTCACACTTCAAATGTTAGTAAGGAGTCTAGAATGACCTGGAAGCATACCTCTAGGAAGGGGCTCAAGATTTTACCTCAAGGGCCCTTGAAAACTCTTAAAAGTCCGAGGCCTAATTGCAGACTTTTCCCTCCTCCAACGGACTCCCTCTACCGGCTCGTCCCCCCATGAGGACTCTTCTAATTCTTTCGGAAGAGGGAAGTGCTCTCTCAGTTCCACGGCCAGAAATTGCGGGGGGACCGTATGATCCATCAGCACCTTGTCATGGTCTGTCATTGGACACGAGACACCCTGGGAATGCAAAAAATCCTCCATCTCTGATAGGTATTGCTCTGCCTCTACCCTAGACATCGCAAAGCCGTCCCTGATAATGCATATCCCTGGAAAATCCATCCCGAGATGGTTCACGTGTTTCCACATATCAGGTGGGATAAGGAATTTATGGTTGACTTCCCAAATTTCCATGGCCTCTAGGAAGACATCATTCTACAGCATGTCTATAGGGCGAGACTGCTACCCCAGTGCCTGGGTGGGTATCCTATGAAATCCTCTCAGTGGCATCCCCTCTGGATGAATCTGTTCTTCTTGAACTACTGGGTCCGCTACCACTGTTGGATTTATTGCTGCTACATCACCCTCAACTGGTGCATGTATCACTACCATGGAAGCCCCACCACTACGAGATGCCCTTGCCTCCTTCTGTCCCTAGCCTCGAGGTCGGGGATGCTCACTATCACCGACCCGAATGGTTGGATTCTTCAACATATCCCCCAGGTAGGACACCACCTAGCTTTGGGCATACTCCTTTACCAAACAGAATACATCAGTAGGCCGAGGCAGCTCATTCTGCATCTTCTTGTCTTCTCGTGTGAACATGAGAAACATATGCCTCACCACATATGGGTGTTCCTCATGGAACACCCCTAGATAGACTCACAAGGTCAGTCCTTGGAAACACTGAAATTTACAAGAAAATTGGTGTGGGGTGTACAACTCGCAGAGGGGCTCACAGTCCACCCTTTCCACCGGGACTCCACCTCAAAAGGCTAGGATATTGGACCGATGCTCTCCTGTTCCTTGTCTGTCGTCAGTAAAATCACATGTTGGCAATTGAAACAGGTGAATGTTGATTTGCTCCACCTTCCACACCCGGTTCAGTACCACCAGTGTGGTCAGCTTGGCCAGAAAGCTTCCCGTGACATTCAGAATAGAGGGGCAGAAGTTTGACCCCAGAGGCGATATGGGGTTCAGGTACTCATAAAACCCCTAACATGCACCACTATCCACCCATACAGGAAGTGGAATGACCCGCATATCCTCTACGACCTCTTCCCCTCGCTGATGTTCCATAACATCTTGTATAGCTTGGCGAGCATCGGGATTTCGAGGTTGAATCTACTTCTTGTCACCAATGTGGACGCCATGATGAATGTGATGGGTCACATTCCCATGTTTGTATCTCGCACCAGCAGGATCCAACCACAAATAAGAGCTATGATGAATGCATCTATCCTGACTATCGGCGGTTGCTCGGTGTTGAATCTAAATCCCCAGGTTTTCCACTAGCTTTCCTCCAAAATCATCTAGTATGAGTGCTCCTTGCCTCATTGAGACCCCTTTTGGAACGTCTGATGCCTCACTAAAAACTTCCTGTCTTCTGAGAAGTTCCGGAACTTCTTTTACCACCGCATCAAATGGACATGACTTACGGCTTCTTTTTCCTCTCTCGGCACCAACTCCATCAACGCCATCGCCAGCTATAGTATTTTCTCTGGATCCACCAATGCACCCATTACGGGGAGGAATTCATCATACATCACCCTCAATATTGGGACCCCTGAGATATAGTGCACGTCCCACAATCTGATACCAATCTCCCTATGGTGTAGGTGAAATTTATTGGTCCTCAATGACCACCTACTCTACAACTATGGCATTAACTGCTTTGGAGGATAGATGTTAAACTGGGATTCCCATCCACCTCATATAGGCCCACTCTCCTTAGATCAGCCCCAAAATATTCACATGAGGCACCTGCCCAATATGACCAGGCCCAATCATATGTGAAGTTGCCACCCTGGTGCAGGTCCCACTCCTCAGACCATGCCATCCCCAGGTTCTTCAAGGCTACCTTCACGATTGTCTGGTATAGAGGGGGGATGTCTTCAGCTGAAATGCCTTCCCATCCACATTGTTCAGGTGGTTATATAGGAATTCAGAATAGATGATCGTGAAGTCTTCTTGGGCATGGCCATAAGCCACCCTGAACCATTGGCACTGACACGACGTACTCTTGAACCAGTCAGCTGGATCATCCCTACTTGCTTCAAGAATGAATACATCATCCCTCATCCCAAATCCATACAAAGGAATCCTCTTGCAAAGTGGATAGTTCCTATGGCTCTCCGATAGCAGCTCCACCAATGAACCATGGTCATAATGGCTTTGTATTAACTCCCTTATGCCCAAGTTGTCCGCCATCTCCTCCCTTCGGGCAGTGTCTGCAAGGACCCCCCTGGCAGCCTCTCGCTAAGCCATTCAATTTTGAGTTTGAATGATTTTTTGGTCTGGTTCGTGAAGACCATTCATGGGGCTCGTTCTCAGAGCACGTTCTCAAAGAATGTTTGTGGAGCCCTGCTACGACCTTCAAAAGAAAGTCACACTGTGCTATCGTGGAGTCAAAGACTCACTATGCACAGTGAAGTAGAAGGACCGATTCGTGGAGAGAAAGCACGGAGTACGCGAAGCTTCAATAATCGAGAGCACTACAAGACAAAGTAGTGAAGGAAATAAAAAACAAAAGAGAGTTCAGCTCCCCTATTTATAGGTGACAACCTTTGGAGCTTCGTGGCGCATCCATACAGCGTCGAGCTGTGCGGTGCGCTCAGCTTTCACATTGCATATCTGCATCACGATCCCTCTTCATGAAACAGGTTCATGGATTGTTGAGGGATTTTAGTGATTGACCCTCAGACTTTGACCTTTGATTTCTCCTCATCTCCATGTCGGAGGAGTGGGGGGAATTGTTTGGTGCCAAATGTTGGGAAGAAGAAGAGCAAGAGGGAAGTCTCCGAGGCTGCCTCACGAAAACCTTTTACAGAGCCTCATGGCCCTGCGCCCACTGTGGAGCAAGGAGGCGGGAGGCTCCATGAACCCCTTTGACATTCGCGACCCCACCATGGAGGAAGGAGGCGGGATGCTCAATGAATGAAATTGATGTCTGTGATCCCAGTGTGGAGCAAGGAGGTGGGAGGCTCTGCAAAACCCTTTAGAGTTTGTAACCCTTCCACAGAGGAAGGAGGTGGGAGGCTCCACGAATGAAATTGATGTTCGTGAGACCACTTTGGAACAAGGAGGTTGGAAGCTCCGCGAGCTGGTTTGACGTTCTCAACCCTCCACAGAGCAAACTCCGTCCTTGCGCCGAGCGAGCTCTACTTCTTGGTGCCTCTTCTCTATAAATACAGGGCTCCCGTTGAGCCGAAACGATGGATAATCTGACCTTTAACCTTCTCATCTCTCAAATCATAAATCACTTATTACTCTGCGAACCATGAGCTCCTAAATGTACTTTTTCTTTGTGAAGTGCCTCCCCCTTCACTTTAATTGAACCACTCTTCTGAGAGGGATGCCTTTCAGGATTTCCACGGGCCTTCATGAAAGAAGGAGATCCCCACAGGGACTCATGTCATCGCGAAGTGTTTATGCTTCATGAAACACCCTCCATATACACGTGACCCACATGCTATGGTAGGGTCACTATGATTCGCAAAGCACATTTCTTTACAACACCTTGCTTCATTAGGAACTTATTATTCGAGAGGAATTGCATCATGAATGCCTTTCCACTTCGCGAAGCTCCTCCCATATACACCTTTTCCTTATGCCTAGACTAGGAAACTTCAATTCTTGAAGCACATCCCTTCACGAAGCCCCTCCACTTCAGGGAGCACCCGAGCTCCACAAGGCTTCTACCTATGAACCCCTTTACTCTGCAACTCCTTTTCCCATGCGGCCCTTCAGGTTTTCCTGAAGCAATTTCGATGTCCCTTGGACGATACTTACCATTGTGCTACATCACCTCATGATTCTTCGAATAAGAATGCTAACGTCTATTGCTTATTCGCATAGCCATGCTAACGTGGAACCCCAATGGGATCACCTCACAACCACCCTAGTCATGGAGTTTCCAGTTCCTCCGCTTAACCAAAGTGTATGGGGCGCCAATTATGTATTTCCTAGGGGTGCGGAGTGAACCCGCCTCATCTGTGCTACATGAAATTGATCTTCCAAGCACCATCGTCCTCAGCACATGACATTAAACTACGACCTTTCCCCATTCCTTGCACGTGGGGTGCCCCATATCGGAAATTCTATACACCCACTAGTCTCCACGAGAGTGAGATCCTTCCTCACATGGAATGACATCCTCTTTATCAGAGCATATTCTTTCCGCAGGGAAAGGGAAACCACCCTGGTGTAATCCCCTAGCTTTTCATGCAGGAGGAAACATCCCTACTCCTCATCTCTTCCTAGATGCCAAATCCCTCTCCCGCTAGGCTTTGTCACTAACTGGGCCTCCACCCTAGATTAAGTCCCAATCTCCATCTCCTCTGGGCTGCTCCATGTGCATGCCCATGTTTCCTCTTTGGGTCACTCCATGCGTAAGCCCCATTCCAATTTCCATGGATGCACCTTTCGCGATGTGATCGACAGGTCTTTGCTGACTCTTGTTTATCAAACTGAGCATGACTCACATGGTCTTAGAGTGAGCACCGACCATGAAATCCTTTCCAGGTAGCCCAAAGTGTAAGCCCCACACAAACCCAATCATGAACTATGAGGTCTTTGATCCTTGCCAAGGAAAGGTACGCATGAAGCCTCCCTGAGGTTCAAGCCCAACGCCCTACCGGTTCTGACCCCCTTAACGTCAGACCACCGTTGTGCCACATGGCATTAAAATTCAGGCACCCCATTTCATCCAGCATGAAGTTAAACTACATCTACCATCCTGAACTATGTGAAATTTTATCCATGCCAAGGGAAGGTATGTAAGAAGCCTCCGTGAGGTTCAAACCCACCATCCATTAGTTCCGACCATCTTCACGTCGGGTCATCCACTCCACCTGAACTACGTGAACTTTGATCCTTTCCAAGGTACGGTACATAGGAAGCCTCAATGAGGATCAAACACACCACCTATCTGGGCCCCAGGTCCTCCTTCACGTCAGTTCACCCCCGTCCTGCATGATGCTAAAATTTGGTCCTTAATCAGTAGTAAGCCTTTGTTCCCTTAGTCAGCAGTAAGACATTTCATCCTCTAGAACTATGTAGAATTTGATCCTTTCCAAGGAAAGGTATGTAGGACACCTCTTTGAGGTTCAATCCCAACAACCATTGGACCCCATGTCCTCATCCATGTCGGTCCAACGACCCCTATCCCACAGGAACTACGTGGGTTTGATCCTTGTATCCTAGATAAAGTACATAGGAAGCATCCCTTAGGTTCGACCCCATCCAGCGGTAAGCCATTGTGACCCTATCTAGTGGTAAGTTGTTGCGACCCAATCCAGCGGTAAGCCGTTGTGACCCCGTCCAACGATAAGCCATTGAGACCCAATCCAGCGTCAAGATGTTGGGACCCCATCTAACATTAAGCCGTTGGACCCAATCTAACGGTAAGCCATTATGACCCCATCCAGCTGTAAGCCGTTGAAGTCCCTAATCGATAGTAATCCATCTTCAGATGAACTATGTGGACATTGATTCCCAGCCACGAGGATACGTAGGAAACCTCCCTATGGTTCAATCCCATCACTCATGTATCATCCTGATCTCCCCCTCAAGCCTAGGTGTTTCAGGAAGGTTATGACCCATCCTGGAGGTTTTATTTCCTCCAGATCCCATCCATGTATCCATTCTCAAGGGTCACCTCCTCATGTGTCCCAACTTCCCAACCAAACTACGCGGTCTTTGATTACCTGCCATGGGGAAACGTAGGAAGTCTTGTCAAGACTCAATCCCAACATTACCGGCATCCTCACGGCGGTTCCATCCCATTCACTATCCACATTATTCAACACTCCATCACCTATCATGATTCTTACCCAGGCCACCACATCCCGGTGAGGTCATGAAAACTCACCCCTACATCAGTGCACCCTTTAGGGCTTCCACTTATCTAATCCACTATATTCAGTGTTCCGATCAGTTTGATCTGTCTCCACTAGATGTTTAACTCTCAGCATACCCTTTGTTAAACATGGGAAGCTTATGAAAACCTCAGATACATGCCTATGGCATATGATTCCCTGCATCTAACGTGGGATTCCTTGGGCTTCCATGCCCTAGAGAATCCATATAAAAAGGGAAAGAATCCTAGTCGCACCAGTGTTCCAGCGTCCAGACATGCCAGTGATGTCCAACATGACTACTCCCCTGATCGAAGATTGCTTCACTGATCGGACCCTTTGGAATGTCCTGATAGAAGTAGTGTAATTAACTGCTGTCCGTGAAGATATTTCACTAGGAAGAGTTTCATGAACAATGTCTTAAATCTATAAAGGATACCCGGACTAGGTAACGAGTTCCGAGGAAGAATCCACAGAAGGAAGAACTGATATCCCATCATCCATTTTCGATCAAGGAGAAAACATACCTGAATAAGGAGCAGATGCTGACCACCTTTGGAAAGTTGGAATGCAGGGTAACAAACAACGTTTCCATCCCCAAACAAGATGGATGCGCGCGCCCCAAAGAAATCATCAGAAATAGAGTTGAAGTAAAGTCTCCGATCGAAATCTAGTGCGATAAATCATGTGCTATAAATCTCATCAAAAATCTCATCCACCACACAAGGACAATGAAAATTGAGATAAAGTATCATTTTATCAATGAGAAGGTTGGGAAGGTAATTTTGAAGTTGAAGTATCTTCCTAAGAACAACATGTTTCAAACATTCTGAAAAAGGCCTTACCCAAGGAAGCCTTTGAGAGACATCGACTAGCATTGGGAGTTCAGTCAACTATCCGCACATAAATAAGTGTGTATGTGGGACCCCCACCCTTGAGGTGTAGTCTATTTTCTTTACTATCATAATATTTCCTCTATACTCTGTTCCATACCACAAAGTAGTGACCTTTAATTTCTTTGACAAACAGGGAGAAAAAGTGACTCCTAAAGGGGAGAAGTTGTGGCTAAAGAAGGACGACAATGTTTTTTTCAAATACATGGGGAGAAGCTGACAGGTGAAGCAATAGGATTGAGGGAGTTTATCATGACATGTGAAAGAGATGAAAAGGGGAGTAATAAGTTGAGAGTATGTGGTGTTCGAAGTGATCAGCCAGAGTTTAGCATAGGCAACACATGAACCCATGAAGTGAATAAGGAGATTGTTAAATCTGACAATGGTATAAATGATTGATCAAATAATAGATATCACCATAGATGAGGATCGTGATAAAATCGAAAGAGTGTTGTTGGAATGGTGTTAAGAGGTTTCTAATAATAAGATATTTCTATCTGTATGGTATCAAAAATTAGTGTCAGAAATGAAGAGATTCGTTGATTAACATTTAATTTACTCTTGTTTCTCACCCCGAGCATTTCTCATGTGGGAATAGAGTATGTGTTGAGTGAATCCTTGATCTTCATGTCACTCCATAGGCCACTGGGACAACATTGGTGGTTGTAATATTGAAAAGAGAGTTGTTTTGGGATCCTTGGATTAAGGGATTCACACTGCAATCCTCCATTAGATGATTCATCGATGTTTCGACATAGCGAATATTTATGGCGAAGAACGGTGAATAATGTGGGAAAACATGGATTCAACACAAGAATCAGATGATGGACATATTTGTATGGCCATCTAATTAATGATAAAAACAATGCAAAATTATTATGAATTCAATTATAAATTAAGAATGGAAATTAGAGTGAGAAAAATAACAAGAATCCTACCTTGAATCGGTCGTTCGTCATTGGAAACTCGTCCACAACGCTCCATATTAGATTCATCGAGATTTTAGCGGAGATTTCTCAATGATTTGATGAATAATGAAGAAGAACAGTATATAGATAATATTTTTTGGATAGAGAGAGACAGAGATAATAGGGTTAACCCAAATCCAAATCCCTTAAATTTCTATTTATAGAAAAATTTTGGAACCCGCCAACAGTAACAAAAACTGAAACCTCCACACCCTCACATTTTATGTTGTACCTAGGAAAAAAACCACTTTTTAACTAAAAAATAGTATCATTTTTCCAATATGATTCACCATTTGAATGTTATTTGATTTTTTGTTCAAGACAAAATAATTATGTTTAATTATTTTATTTATGATTTTTCCCATGGGTGAGTTTTCTCAAAAAGTCTTGTACTGACAAAAGTTATCCCTTCATTGGGTAAATGCCACATTGTATACACAAATGTAGCCTTGTATTTCTGGTCCTTGGTGCCATTTAAGTGTTATACCAATTCCTTTTTTCCATAGTACAAAATATACTTAATATTTTTATAAAATTAATTCTGGTGAACAAGGCCTCAGAATTGCACAACCTTTGAACGCCTAGATCTGAAATCATATATAAGAAAATTTCAACATATTAAAAGGATAAATAAGGTATTTTAATAATTCTATGCTTCAATATTTTCATCTCTGAAAATAAATACTATGAAAACAACTCAGGATATTGAGCCTGCATCTGGCTCTCTAATTACCAAGAACTCTCCTGCATGTTTCCGTGTTGCCACAACATGTTAACCAAGGGGATAGACCATCTACGTAAGGGTCACTCTTAATGTTCCTTGATCACCACTGGTTTATCTTCAATGGTGGATTCATATTCTATGTCCAACTCACCCCTACTGATTATGTGCATAGGATTTTGAACCTATCACCTCAACTATGACACATTGAAGACATCGTTCACCCACTCCAGCTATGGGGGTAGGGAAAGGATGTAGGCAACCTCACCAACCCTCCACATGATCCCAAATATCCCAAAAAACCTCATGGATAACTTGACTCCCAAGAAAAATCTCTGCATTTCATGTTGTGGGGAGACTCTCAAGAAGATGTGGTCTCCCTAATCAAACTCAAAGGGCCTAAAACAGTGGTTTGTATATGATTTTTGTCTACTCTAGGCCATCTTCATCCATTCACGGATGACCTGAAATTTCTCCATAATCACCTGAACCAACTCTAGGACCACGAGGGATGACTCTCCAACCTCCTCCCAACATAGAGGTGACCTAAAGGGTCTCCTATATAGTTCCTAGAAAGGTACCATGATGATGGTAGAGTGGTAGATGTTGTTGTATGCAAACTCTATAAAAGGCATTTGATCCACCCAACTCTAACCGAAATCTAGAATGAATGACCTCGATATATACTCCAACACCTGGATAGTGCACTCGAGATACCCATTAGTCTGGGGGTGAGAAGATTTACTCATCCATAACTGGTTCCCCAATTTCTCCTGCAAGACTCTCCACATCCATTATGTAAACCACACATCATGATTGAATACAATAGTCGAGGGTACCCCATGAAGGAAAATGATTTACTACAAGTATATCTACCCCAACATTTCCACCAAACTCTACTCCCTGATAGAAAGGTAGTTCACAGACATTGTGAGTTAGTCCATAATAACCCATATTGAGTCATGGTCTATCACCATGCGTGGAAGCCCTAATAAGAAATCCATGGATATTCCATCCCACTTCCACTACGGGATCTCAAGGGGCCGCAACAAACCTGTCAGAACCTGATGTTGAGAATTCACATGATGATAGGTAAGGCATTGTGAAATGAACTCATATATGATTAGTCTCATGCTGGACCACCAAAACTCTATTCTGAATATCCCTATATATTTCCCCCACACTAGGAGGTACAATTAAGGGAGAGGTGTGGAAATCATGTATCACATCCTCCCACATCTCGACTTGTACCATTACTCACTAATGTAGCATGATATTGTGATTTGAACCTCGAGAATACCCATAGAGTGTATCACCATTGCATATCTGATAAAAAAGAACCTCATGGTTGATTTATCCCTATTGGAACTCTCTCACATGATCATGGAGTAGAGGATTCAATACCATCGACTGTAGGAAAGTTGTACCCTCATGCTCCACTAGGGAAAGCTATAGGGAATCCAATTGCTTTGAATCTTCCAGAACTAGGTGATCCAGACACTTATTTCAAAGGGAATATGATATGATGGTTCCCTTCCCTAGAGTATAGACTATCTTGACGTATTATTCTTACAGGAACAAAAACCAACATTTGTGTCTTAGATTCATATCTCTCTGAGTGAAGATGTACCTGAGACTCTAGTAGTCTGAGTAAAAAACAAAACACTCACCCAGAAGATAGTGTATTCAAATCCTCATAGATAAGACCACCACTACCATCCCTATGACCCAAGTCACATAGTTCTTCTCATGTTTTCTTAACTTTCTCAACCCATATGTGATAACTTCTTGATGTTTCATCAACACCCAACTAATCCTGGATCTTGAGGAATCGCAAAATTCCTTGAACTCAACACCCTCCTATAGAAGCCTCAAAACTGGAGTGCTCATCTGTCTTATATTCAACTGTTCAAAGGCCCTCTGGAACTACTTAGAACAGGAAAACAGATGTCCTTTTAAATGTCATAGTGGTCAAAGGGGTTATGATCTGAGAGAAGTCTCCCACAAATCTCTAGTAGTACCCTAACAAATGAAGGAAACTCTCCAACTCTATCACACTCTTGGGTGGAAACCATGAAATCAATGCCTTAATCTTCATGGTATGAATGGTTAAACCCACTTCAGAGATGACATGCCTCATAAAGTGAACCTTGTGTATCCAAAAATGGAACTTTGAGAGATTTCCATAATGGTAGTTCTCTCAGAGTAAATCAAGGACCATCCTCAAGTTATTTGTGTTCTACTCCTCTAAAACAGAGTAAACGAGTATGTCATTATAACGACCCATACATTACATACATTGTTATTACTTCAGAAATGTAGCACACATTTTAAAACATATAACAAAACCATGAAAGGGCCGTATAGGTATAGTGTCTTTAGAAACTGGGAAACATAAACAACTGGTTCATAAATCTTCTACGTTGTCTCCCATTTATTTCATCATATCTAGAGTCCCTTTTTGGAAAATCCTACTTTATAACCTTCTTCCTGACCTGGGGAAAGAAAAAATACAAAAGGGTGAGCTCAAATGCTCAGTAAGGTTAAACAAAAGAAATATCAATCACATCATATTCATAAGAACATAACATTTTGGAAATCCTAACCTGCAAAAGAGATCATAATTTCATAACATGGGATAAATCAAAGTAGTGAAATGTAATCCCAATAATCATAACTTAAAACATGAAACTTTTTGGTATACAAACATAATCATATATAATCAATTTTTATTAGTCAAGACTCGTTTCCAAGACTATCTTAGCGGACAAAGTCCATTTCTGAACCGAGTTCACTCCTCGTTTCAGTCCTGTTTCACTGAACCAGTTTAACCTGCCGTTCCAGCCATGTCTATCTCATGAGATATAAATCCATACCCAATGTGTTGGAGGGAGATATAGGTCCCACCCATCTCATAATTAAACCATTATTACGTGTTCCACAAAATCATAAATCATACATCATAGCATAACCCATGTAATAAAAATGGGATTCTTAATCATAATGCCATCATAACACAATCCATATAAGATAAAAGGACATCATAAAAATAACTACATTATAAAATAATCAAAACAATGTAAAAATAGGGATAGAAACATAACCCTATATTATCTTATATGGAAAATAATTTTGATAAAATGCTTGAACTCCATTCTTGAGGAAAATATCCTTTCTACTTCAAAAAATTTTCCTTTCTTAATATGTCATATAATTTTAAACTAAAAGAAGTTGATTAAAAATAAACTTGAAAACTTTTAAAGGAATCTTCATGGAAATAATGTTTTATGAAATCATAAAATCCATTCATGCCATATAAGATAAAAAAACATTCTTCTCGTACATTGGTCGGAAAAGTCAAAAAGTACCTCGTATGAAAAATGACAAAAGATTCCTTTCATATCTTTTACTAAAAACTCACTGAAGGGTAAAATTTGATTTAAAAAATTGTATGGGGATATAAATAATATTACATATTGAGGAAACATGGATGTGGATGAAAAATATTCCCCAGTAAATTCTGAAGTATAAACAATCTCAGATAAAAATTGAGATTGCGATATTTTCCCTTACCTTAGGTCCGATTTGATTCGTAACTATCTGGACCTCCTGTATAATGATTTAAATAATGTCATTGACTTATTACAGAATCATACTTATTTCTATGATATCATATAAGGTCATATTATTAGCTTCTTATTAGTAATATTTCATTGTTACTTGTTATTCGGGTGTTTAATGCTTTTTGTTCTTATGCATGTTTTGTCAAATAAATTCTTATTCTTATTTTTAGGTTATAGATACCTCATTTACAGAATGGTATTAGAGTAATACATATCATATTTATTCACTCAATTCATTTATGTAATCATTATGCAATGAAAATCATGTAGAACGAATCACATCACATCGTGGAGACGGTATTCCGTACTTACGCACGAGCGATGATATCGTTCCCAAGATCATGGAATTGTATTGGAGTGTATTTATACTATTTAAGAATCAATATCACTTTACAATAATAATATATAGTAATTATTTACACCAATATACCCATCCAAGTAAGGTGGTGGTGGAAAATAGATTACACCACGGTGTGGAGATGGTATTCCGTACGTATGCACGCGCGGTGATTTTGTTGTCTGTAGGATGGATAAATGGTGAAACAGGGTTGTTTCATACTTCTAATAAAATATCCATATATGAGTGATACTGATGTTATAAACTAAATAATAATAAGTGGAAAAAGAAATAAAGTTGAAAGAATCGGCAACATACATTACCTCTTCTTTGAAGCGCCTCTTTGAGACCTCCTCTTAGGGCACTAAAATTGGTCTTTGAAGAAGACCAGGACCTCTAGGATGTTTCTAGGTAAGTGGAGAAGAGAATTTGGAAGGTTTTGGCCGAGCTTGATGGATCAAAGTGGTGTGAGGAAGAGAGGGAGGAGGTGCCCTTTTATTTGGGAGGAGAGGGGCACCTTTGGAAAAACTAAAAATATTATTTTATTATAAAGTCATATTCAGTTATTAATAGCTCCAAATTGATTTAATTCTAAGATAAGGTTGGTATGGGTATAAATAATCTCATCCAATATAATTTAAACAAGTTTAGGTTTGTATTTTAACCTTATCATTTAGATTAAACTTTAAGTTAAATAATTTTACTTTTACCGTGTCTTCTTGTTTTCTTACACTATAAGGTTAATAAAATTACTATAACAAGCCAAAATAACCCCAAGTTGTTAATTATTAGTATATATAACCTTATATAAGTCATTTCTATGAACCTCAGATTTTTAGGAATAAAATAACAATTAATAATATAATATGTGTTTTAAAAACAATTTTATGTCAATTTTGACACTATTTGGTAATTGATTTTTGTGAAAATCATAACAGAAATAATAGTTCGAAAAAATTTAATTAAATCATTATTAACATGTCATATTAACATATAAAATTATTTTAATTCATAAAAAGTATCAAATAACATTTATTTGGGTATTTATAACATCAATTATGTCAATATTTCATTAATAAGATAATTACTGCATCATCATTGTGTCATACATAAATTATTTTATTTAATGTATAAAAATTAAAAATAAAATACCATTATGTAGGAAATATGTTTAGAATTATAATGAATATTTATAGTTTAGTTTATCGTATGTATAACCCTATATTAAAAATTATTTACTTATTAAACTTTGATTTTAACTATTTTAACCCTTCTTTAAATAAATTAATATTAAATTTCCTAATCTAATTTATGTGGGAATAAATGATCATATTTTATTACTAAGGTTTTTTTTTGGTCTAATTACACTTATCCAATTGAATTAGGACATGTGTTAGGGTAATAATAATATCATTTTTACCCTTAATTATTCTATTTACTTTTAACTGTGGTAAAGAAAAGTGAAAAGTTACTATTCACCAATTATTTTCATCTCATTGAACCACATTTTAGTCCTTGATATTAATCGTGTCTCTCGGAGTTTTGAAATTCCACTCACAGAAGCGGTAAAATTAAGTTTTATGTAAATTTGCAAATTCTCTTAGGAGGTGGGTAAAAGACGGCGAAAAGTTCAATAAAATTTATATATATAAAAAATTATTATAAAATGACTCAAATGAATTGAATTGAACTTATATAGGTATTATGGATCAATTTTGACCAAAAATAAAATAAATTTAATTAATTAATTATTTAAATAAAAAGTCGGTTTTAAATAGTAACCTAGTGTTTTCACTATTCATCAAAAATTGAAAGTTTTCTGAAAAATACCAAAATTTCACCCTAGGCTAATTTTGATATTCCAAATCCAAAAATGAAGTCCATTCTGAAAAATATAATTTACAAAATTTTAAAATGTGGATATTACTATTCATAATGGCTAGTTTTAATAGTATTTTAATAGCATATCGTTGTTTAGTGAAACTCGGTATTGCGTACAACGCAAGATATCGAGGAAGGTCGCGATTGTGTGTAAAGCAAGACAATCTAGTGTTGAGATATTCCTTTGATGATTTATATAACATAACAACAAAATATTTCTCATAAAATTATCGGGTGTTACATTCTACCCCCTTTAAAATGAATTTCGCCCTCGAAATTCGTCACTTTGTGACAAACAGATGAGGATACATCTCCCTCATCATATCCTCAATCTCCCATGTAGCTTCTTCTATTTGGTGGTTCCTCCATAAAACTTTCACCAAGAGAGTGTTCTTGTTCCGTAGGACTTTTTCTCTATGATCCAGAATCTCTATCGGCTGTTCTTCATAAGAAAGATCTTGCTCCAACGGTACAACTTCTGGGCTGAGTACATGTGAAGGATCAGGTATGTACTTTCTCAGGAGAGATACATGGAACACATCGTGATCTTGAGAGAGATTTGGTGGAAGCGCCAATCAGTAAGCTACCTTCCCAACATGATCCAGTATTTCGAAAGGATCGACATATCTAGGGATCAACTTTCCCATCTTTCCAAATCTCATGACCCTCTTCTAGGGAGATATTCATAAGAACACTTTATCATCCACTTCAAACTCTAGGTATTTTCTTATGTTGTTGGAATAACTTTTCTATCGACTCTAATCTGCTCTTATGTGTTGTTGAATAGAACTGACCTTTTCTGCCATCTCATCAACAAGATCAGGTCCTAATAGCTTTCTTTCCACAACTTCATCCCAGTAAGTTGGAGTTCTGCATTTCTTTCCATAGAGGGATTCATAAGGATCCATCTGAATAATGGAGTGAAAGCTATTATTATAAGAAAATTCTACCAAAGGTAGGTGTTGATCCCAACCACCTTTCAAATCCATTGAGAAAGCTCTCAACATATCTTCTAGAGATTGAATTTTCCTCTCAGACTGACCGTCTGTCTGAGGATGATAAGCAGTGTTGAAACTCAACTCTGTATCTAGAGTATGCTGAAGACTTCTCCAGAACTTCGAGGTAAACCTCGGATCCCGATCAGATATAATGGAAAGTGGTACTCCATGCAATCTTACCACTTCTTTTACATATATCCTGGCAAGCTGATCCAGAGAGAAATCCTCTCTAATAGCGATGAAGTGTGCCAACTTCGTAAGATGATCAACTATAACCGAGATAGAATTATTGCCTTTGGATTTTTTAGGAAGTCCAATGACAAAGTCCATAGTGATGTTTTCCCATTTCCATTCTGGTATGGTTAATGGTTGTAACATCCCCTTATACTTCTGTCTCTCCGCTTTAACTTGCTGACAAACCAAGAATCAAGAGACGTATTCAACAACATCTCTTTTCATGCCATCCCACCAGAAGTACTCTTTCTGGTCCCTATACATCTTCGTGCTTCCAGGATGAATAGAGAATGATGCACTATGAGCCTCATCCAGCAACTCCTTCTTTAATTCTGGGATGGGAGGAACAAAAACCTGATTCCTGAACTTTATTATCCCATCACAGTCATGGTTGAATTCAGGAACATTTCTCACCTTCTTTTGTAACACTACATCTTCTTTCTGTTCCACTTTAATCTTCACATGTATAGATGGTTGAACATTCATTTGAGAAAGATACGATTTTTCCCCTTCCATTATAATTCCAATATCCTTCCTTTGTAAATCCATAAATATTGGATCTTTTGTGATCCTCATCATGGATAAACTGGAATGGTCTTGTCGACTTAATGTGTCTACCACCTTGTTTGCTTTCCCAAGTTGGTAATGAATTGAGCAGTCGTAATCCTTAATCAGCTCCAAGCATCTTCTTTGGCGCATATTCAGCTCCTTTTGTGTGAAAATATACTTTAATATTTTATGATCAGTATAAATATCACACCTTTCTCCATAAATATAATGCCTCCAAATATTTAATGAAAATATTACCGCAGCTAACTCCAAATCATGAGTTGGGTAATTTTTCTCATGGATATTAAACTGTCATGAGGCATAAGTTATCACCATATCGTTTTTCATGAGAACACACCCCAATCCATTCTTGGATGCATCACTATAGATCAAAAACCTTTCTCCACTACAAGGAAGTGTGAGTACAGGTGCACTGGATAACCTTCTTTTCAACTCCTTGAAATTTTCTTCACATTCCTCCATCCATACGAACTTAACTCCTTTTCAAGTCAACCTGGTGAGTGGATTAGATAATCTTGAAAAATATTTCACAAAATGTTGGTAATATCCAGCCAAACCAAGAAAACTTCGGATCTCAGTTACTATTGTTGGTCTCGACCATATTTTGATAACCTCTGTTTTTGCTGGATCCATAGATATCCCCGCTTTTGAGATTATGTGACCCAAAAATGCAACTTTTTGAAGCCAAAATTCACACTTGTTAAATTTGGCATAAAGCTTCTCCTTTTTCAGGGTCTTCAATATAATTCTCAAGTGATCTTCATGTTCTTCCTTTCCCTTTGAATAGACAATAATATCGTCTATAAAGACTTCCACAAACTGATCAAGATAGTCTCTAAAGACTCTATTCATCAGATCTATGAAGATAGCAGGGGAATTAGTAAGACCAAATGGAATCACTAAAAATTCATAGTGTCCATACCTTGTACGGAAAGCCGTCTTTGGTATATCCTCTCTTTTGACCCTTAATTGATGATACACTGAACGAAGATCAATCTTGGAAAAGTATTGAGCTCTGCGTAGTTGGTCAAATAAGTTATCAATGCGCGGGAGAGGATATTTGTTCTTGATAGTGATCATATTAAGTTCTCGATAATCAATGTAGAGTCTCATTGATCCATCTTTCTTCTTAACAAACAGAACAGGTGCTCCTCAAGGTGACATAATAGGGCGTATGAATCCCTTATCAAGATTCTCTTGGAGTTTCTTCTTCAATTTCTACTACTCCATTAGGGCCATTCTATAAGGTGTCTTTGAAATAGGCAAAGCACCCGGTACGAGTTCTATTGAAAACTGAACTTCACGATTTAGTGGAAGTCCCAGAAATTCCTCTGGAAAGACATCATCAAATTCCCGTACAATGGGAATATTCTTAATCATGAGTTTCTCTCCATCCATTTGAGATAAATAACCCTCATTTAGTGGAATCAAGACCCATAAGATGGAAGAAATTTCCACTGGAAGGTTATGTTCATCCTTGCATCGATAGATGATCATAGATTGATCTGGAATATGAAATGTGACTTCCCTTCTTTGGAAATTGATATGAGCTCCATATAAAGAAATCCATTCCATGCCAAGAATCACATCAAATTCCACTATAGGAAGGATCACAATATTTTCAGGAAGCACTTTCCCATAAACTTCAATCGGAGAGGAATTATAAACTTTTGATGCGACTGTTGTGCCATTAAGCATTGTCACAGCTAACTCAACATCTAATTGTTGATGTAATACGATGATACCCTTAGAAAATTCTTCATAAATAAAAGAGTGGGTGGATCCAAAATCAAATAAAACATTTGCTACTTTAGAGTGGATGGTAAGTGTACCTTTCACCACTTAGTTATCATACTCCACATCGCTGATAGAAATTTCATGTGACTTTCCTTTGTCTTTAGCCTTAAAAGTTTGTTGACGTCAATCATCATCAACAACCCTTGGATTAGGGCATTTATTGGCAGAATTCCCCATTTCCGTTCACTTGTAACATTAAAGTGTAGGAGGTGCACTCTATATAGCCATTTCTTTGTTCGCTTCACTAGACATCTTCTTCCCATCATCGCTACATTCAAATTCTCGATGACCTTCCTTTCCACATTTGAAACATTTAATTGTCCCTTTAAGAAAACTCCCTCCATGTTTCTTTCCACACTTTGAGCATAAGGGAAAACCCATCTTCTTTTTAGTGTGCTCTTTAGATTTTCCTTTGAATTCCTGTTTCCTCTTCTTATCAAATGAATATGACAGATGGGTTACTCCAATCTCCATCTAAACCTTCATAGCACATCCAATGATTTCCTCGTAGCTATTGAAGTCCCTTATGGCTAACGCCCTTTGAAGACTCGGTTTTAAGCCACTAAAGAATCGATCGATCTTACTCTTAGGTTGGATAACAACCCCGGAAGAGTACCTTGCAAGTCTCGTAAAATTTGCTTCATAGGTACCAACAGATTCATCATCCATTTGCTTCAGTTCAAGAAACTCCTTCTACATCTTTGTTCAAAGAATACGAGGGAAGTACTTATTGAAAAATAAGTTCTTGAACTCTTTCCATTCCATGGAATCAATTTCATCTCTTTGCCTTGTATTCTTGATAAGATTCCACCATTAATCAACATCTCCTTCCAAATGATAAACTGCTAAGATGACATTATCATGTTCAGAACATTGAAGAACTGAAAATATCCTTTCAGTAGTACTAATACATTGTTCAGCAACTAATGGATCAGTAGACCCACTGAATGAAGGTAGATGCTGCCTCATGAAGGATTCAACAGAATGTTGCTCCTTCCTTTTCTCATTTAAAAGTCCTGCATGATTCATAGCTTGAGAAAGTTGTGTGAGCATGGATATAATATTTTGCATTCCATCTCCAATAATGGTTGGTTTCTCAGGATACAATCATTGTATTTCCCATCGCATTCCGCATTAACATGGTTCCTTCAGGTTCCATCCATTGACTAAAACCAAGAAGAATAGTGTGAGCAACACTAATTATAATAGGAAACCACATAATCAAGAATAAAATTTCACACTTAATGTCTTATCATAAGTTGTTCATAGACATTTCTAAAACACTGAGATTGTGTTCTATGCTTAGACATATCCTTAGGTTTCTTACTAAGTCTTTCACATCCTAGTTTCCAAAGGTTGACTATACCTTTCCTCTGATACCAACTATAATGACCAATACTTTACATACATTGTTATTACTTCATAATTGAAGAACACTTATTACAACATAGAACAAAACCAGGAAAGGACTGTATAGGTATAATGTCTTTAGAAACTGGGAAACATAAACAACTGGTTCATAAATCATCTATGTTGTCTCCCATTTATTTCATCATATCTAGAGTCCCTTTTTGGAATATCCTACTTAATAATCTTCTTCCTGACCTAGGGAAAGAAAACATACAAAAGGGTGATCTCAAATGCTCAGTAAGGGTAAACAAAAGAAATATCAATCACATCATATTCATAAGAACATAGCATTTTGGAAATCTTAACCTACAAAAGAGATCATAATTTCATAACATGGGATAAATCATAGTATTGAAATGTAATCCAAATAATCATAACTTAAAACATGAAACTTTGTTTCATACACACATAATCATATAGAATAATTTCTTATTAGTCAAGACTCATTGCCAAGACTATCTTAGCAGACAAAGTCCATTTCTGAACCGAGTTCACTCCTCGTTTCGGTCCTGTTTCACTGAACCAGTTTAACCTTCCGTTCCAGCCATGCCTATATCATGAGATATAAATATTTACCCAATGAATTGGAGGGAGATATAGGTCCCACCCATCTCATAATGAAACCATTTTTATGTGTTCCACAAAATCATAAATCATACATCATAGCATAACCCATGTAATAAAAATGGGATTCTTAATCATCATGCCATCATAACACAATCCATATAAGATAACAGGACATCACAAAAAAAATTCTATCATAACATAATCAAAACAATGTAAAAATAGGGATAGAAACAGAACCCTATATTATCTTATATGGAAAATAATTTTGATAAAATGCTTGAACTCCATTCTTGAGGAAAATATCCTTTCTACTTCAAAAAAAATTTCCTTTCTTAACATGTTATAAAATTTTAAACTAAAAGAAGTTAATTAAAAATAAACTTGAAAACTTTTAAATGAATCTTCATGGAAATAATGTTTTATGAAATCATAAAATCCATTTATGCTGTATAAGTTAAAAAACATTCTTCTCGTACTTTGGCCGGAAAAGTTAAAAAGTACCTCATACGAAAACGACAAAAGATTTATTTCATATATTTTACTAAAAACTCACCGAAGGGTAAAATCGGATTTAAAAAATTATAGGAGGATATAAATAATATTACATATTGAGGAAACATGGATGTGGATGATAAATATTCCCCAGTAAATTATGAAGTATAAACAATCTCGGATAAAAATTGAGATTGTGAGATTTTCCCTTACCATAGGTTCGATTTGCTTCATAAGTGTCCGAACCTCCTGTATAATGATTTAAATAATGTCATTGACTTATTCCAGAATCATACTTATTTTTATGATATCATATATGGTCATATTCTTAGCTTCGTATTAGTAATATTTCATTGTTACTTGGTATTCGAGTGTTTATTGCTTTATGTTCTTATGTGGGTTTTGTCGAATAAATTCTTATTCTTATTTTTAGGTTATATATACCTCATTTCCAGAATGGTATTAGTGTAATAGATATCATATTTATTCACTCAATTCATTTATGTAATCATTATGCAATGAAAATCATCTAGAACGAATCGCATCACATCATGGAGACGGTATTCCGTACGTACGCACGAGCGATGATATCGTTCCTATGATCGTGGAATTGTATTGGAGTGTATGTATACTATTTCAGAATCAATATCACTCTACAATAATCATATATAGTTATTATTTACACCATTATACCCATCCAAGTAAGGTGGTGGTGGAAAATAGAATACACCACGGCGTGGAGACAGTATTCGGTACGTACGCACGCGCGGTGATTTTGTTTTCCGTAGGATGGATTAATGGTGAAATAGGGTTGTTTCATAATTATAATAACATATCAGTATATTAGTGATAATGAAGTTATAAACTAAATAAGAAGAAGTGGAAGAAGGAATAAAGTTGAAAGAATTTGTAACGGACATTACCTCTTCTTTGTAGTGCCTCTTTGAGACCTCCTCTTAGGGCACTAAAATTGGTCTTTGAAGAATACCAGGACCTCTTGTATGTTTCTAGGGAAGTGGAGAAGAGAATTTGGCAGGGGTTGGCCGAGCTTTAAGGATCAAAGTGTTGTGAGGAAGAGAGGGAGGAGGTGCCCTTTTATACGGGAGGAGAGGGGTACCTTTGGAAAAACTAAAAATATTATTTTATTATAAAGTCATATTAGGTTATTAATAGATACAAATTGATTTAATTCGAAGATAAGGTGGGGATGGGTCTAAATAATCTCATCCAATGTTATTTAAACAAATTTAGGTTTCTATTTTAACCTTATCATTTAGATATAACTTTAAGTTAAATAATTTTACTTTTACCATGTCTTCTTGTTTTCTTACAATATATTGTTAATAAACTTACTATAATAAGACAAAAGAACCCCAAGTTGTATATTATTAGTATATATAACCTTATATAAGTCATTTGGCCGAACCTTAGAATTTTAGGAATAAAATAACAATTAATAATATAATATTTGTTTTAAAAACTATTTTATGTCAATTTTGACACTATTTGGTAATTGATTTTTCTGAAAATCATAACAGAAATATTAGTTCTAAAAAAGTTAATTAAATCAACACTAACATTCCATATTAACAAAGAAAATTATTTTAATTCATAAAAAGTTTTAAATTACATTTATTTGTGTATTTATAACATCAATTATGTCAATATTTCATTAATAAGATAATTACTACATCATCACTGTGTCATACATAAATTAAATTATTTACTGTTTAAAAATTACAAATAAAATACCATTATGTAGGAAATATATTTATCTTTATAATTAATATTTATAGTCGAGTTTATCGTATGTATAACCCTATATTAAAAATGATTTACTTATTAATCTTTGATTTTAACTATTTTAACCCTTCTTTAAATAAATTAATATTAAATGTCCTAATCTAATCCAACTGGGCCTAAATGGTCATATTTTATTCCTAAGGTTGTTTTTGGTCGAATTACACTTATCCAATATAATTAGGACATGTGTTAGGGAAATAATAATATCATTTTTACCCTTAATTACCCTATTTACTTTTGACCGTGGTAAAAAAAGTAAAAAAGTTACTATTTAACAATTATTTTCATCTCATCGAACCAAATTTTAGTCCTTGATATTAACCGTGTCTCTTGGATTTTCGAAATTCCACTCACAGAAGTGGTAAAATTATGTTTTATGTAAATTTTCAAATTCCTCTAGGAGGTGGGTAAAAGACGGTGAAAAGTTCTATAAAATTTTTACATATCTAAAATTATTATAAAATGACTCCAATGAATTGGATTGAACTCATATAGGTATTATGTATCAATTTTGACCTAAAATAAATTGAATTTAATTAAATAATTATTTAAATAAAAAGTCGGTTTTTAAATAGTAACCCAGTGTTTTCACTATTCATCAAAAATTGAATGTTTTCTGAAAAATACCAAAATTTCTCCCTAGGCTAATTTCGATATTCCGAATCCAAAAATGAATTCCATTTTGAAAAATAAAATTTACAAAATTTCAAAATGTGGTTATTACTATTCATAACGGCTCATTTTGATAATATTTTAATAGCATATCATTGTTTAGTGAAAGTCAATATTGCGTACAACGCAAGCTATCGAGGAAGGTCGTGATTGCATGTAAATCAAGCCAAGCTAGTGTTGTGTGTAGTGAAAGATTCCTTTGATGATTTATATAACATAAAAACAAAATATTTCTTATAAAATTCTCGGGTGTTACAATCATCGACGAATACAACAACAAACTGGTTCAAGTAACACAGGAAGATCTAGTTCATCAAATCCATGAAAACAGAGGGGCCATTCATTTTGCCAAAGGGAATCACTAAACAATTTTAGTTCCCATAAATACATCAAAAATATAATTTCAGAATATTAGCCTCACGAACCCATAACTAGTGGTAGCCAGACCCAAGATTGCTCTTGGAGAACCACAACACACCTCGCAACTGGTCAAAGAGGTCATCCATCCTCAGTAAGGGGTATGTATTATTTATCATGGCCCTGTTTAGGTGATGATAATCCATGAAAATCCATAGGATCCGATATACATTCTTCATGAATAGAGCTGAAGTTACGTAGGGGAAACACTAAGATGAATGTAACATTTCTCATGAATTTACTCCAACAATAAACATAGATCTCAAAGCATGGTAGGGGATATCTGATATGCCGCAAAAGATATTGGGGAAGTCCATGATTCTATGTCTATGAAAAACTATAACTCTCACCTTATAGGTAGTCTGAGAACATCTTTGGTAAAGATATCCAGATATTACTCCATAACAAGAGAAATCTAGATGCCTGAAGAGTCCTCTGCACCAAGGGAAAAGCTCACCAACTGATGGAAAAAAATGATACAACCTCCTACCCACAACCCCCGTCTTCCTTGATATGAGGTATCATTCAATAAGAATGGAGAACCCCACCACATCAATGTGAAGACAACTGACTAGACTACGACGACATGAAATTTGGGCATGAACCATGGAAATCCAATCCATTCCTAAGATGATGTTATAATGTCCCATCATGATGATCAGTATGTCCCATTTGATCATTTTGACTCCAAACCAAATCTCACACTTCTGACCGATAAAAGTCACAGAAGAAGAACTTCCTGTAATAATGGCGAGGAAAAGCCGATGCACTAGTGCCTCTACTAGGAGATCCAGCTTCCGTACCAGGATTAATGATATAAAGGAGTGACTGGAACCTATTCTACTAATATTTAAGCATGAATATAATAAAATAATAGAATACCTTGGATCATCTCGTGCGTTATAGGGTCACATACATCGATAGATTGAAGTTGTCCACAACCTCGACTTCCAGCTCCTTTATCCTGACATGCATGCCTAGTGGTCTTGGAGGGAGTATATCATATAATCGTCCCCCAACAGCTATCCCCCTTGTACTCTTGCTCTTATTCCATTATTGCCTCCCTAGGGACCACCCTGATCACAACACTGCCTCTGCCGTGGTGGTCCACCTACTGACTGCCCAGAATTCTCATCTTGTCGGGTTAGGAATGATTGTGCCTTGTGACCTCACTTGTCACATGTATAACATTGGACCTATCTATGATAACCTGGTGTTATACATAGTCATGGTTCCACCTGACCACATGGATGAGTTTGATTATGGAATGATCTTCCACAATGAGGCCCTACTACCTGACGTCTACCAATTGTTATTGATGTCTTTGATCAAAAGTGACCACTACCAGGACTAGATAAATAGCAACCATCTGATAGAAAACTCCCCTTCAAAAGTTCCCTCTACAACACCCCAACATAAGTTGGGATTCACAAAGGCACTAAACTAGCACAAATCTCTCAAAAGAGACCCTGGTCAAACTTTCGTTCCCGGAAGTCACCATCATGGACCATATCCAAGAAGTAACATGTAATGTATGTAATATTATCCACGTACACAACTAGTATCATGGATTCATGTTGCTGCTCCAAAATCTCTTGAATCCTGATGAAGCACAAGCATGAGGGGGAATTACTCATCTTGAAACAGCTATTGGAACTCATCCCACGAGAGTGCAGATTCGTCCTGCATCTGGGTAACTGGGATCCACAAATTCCCAACCATACCATGGAAAATACTGGGTTCCAATTACCCTATATGATATATTAGTGTATGCACAATCCTAAAGAGGTTGACCTCAAAATATAACCAATAATCTACTACCTCAGGGTCTGGCTCACCATGTGACCTCAACACCCTTGGTGCTCGAACTCACAGAGCGCGCTCAGCTTGTTCTCTTCCTCATCCTGTGATACTGGTACTAACTGCTTCTATATGGGTGGAGGTTCCCCAACTGTCCCACCTGGAGGAAGGGGATCACATAATGGACCCTGAAATGAAGCCTTATTTCTCACGAGGTCATCGTCATGAACCAAAGCGGGTATCCTGGCGGGATTCTGTCCTAGAGGCATTATGAAAGTTATCAAGAAGTACCAAAGTTTGAATAGAATATATATATATATATATATATATATATATATATATATATATAAAGTTCCCTACAATAAATGTCTCCACATGATAAGTCAAAACATAGATAATCATGGTCTTGGTGAATGTCTACATTAGTCACTACAGAATCACTAGACTCCATGTCCTGAGAGATACTCTCAAGACATGTTGACACTGTTTCCCTAAACTCGTGCAATACCCTTTTAGGTAAACACCTGAACAACATCCCAAGGGTCATTGAACCTTTAATACCACTTTATCATGACCTAACCTATACCAAGGATCAATATAGAAATAACCTAAGCCCGCCTCCATAGGCCAGGGGGTAGTGAAAAGTGCCAAAGGGAAAAAAATTGAGGTGGCCTTTTCTTAAGTACCTATACACAGACACTTCCACTCAAAGAAAACGTTCAGAGGGAAAACAAATAGAAAGGAAAAATAGTGATATAAATAAACCAATCATGCATGGACCACTACAGAGTACAAGAAAAATAAATTAAACTTTAATGTAAAAGGAAAAAAATACATTCCCAACCAAAGAAGTGTCCCACCCTGGTCGAAAAAGAGGAAACATTACAACACTGAGCAATCCTTGCTCCTAGATCTCAAAAACTCGGTGTATGTGGTCCAAGATCCGCATATCCCTAAGTTTCAGAAATTTACAATCAAACCTGTAGATAATTTTCATAGGCACACCATGTGCGGGAAAATCCTAAGAAGGGAAGATTATAAAAATACCTAGTAAGATTCTTTAAAGGCTCAAGGAAGCTGTAAGAGGTACATTGAAAAGGGAAAGAAGTAAGGGGAACAATGTTTAGTAAAGAGGGTGTAGATCAACCCAACAAGGAAGTGGATATACACTCATCCAAACAAAAAGAGCTAGAAATGGTGATAATATGAACATCTCATTGAGTCTTCACTACCTATTGAAGGAGATTAGACTCGTCCAACCATGAGAAGCTAGATATGGAAAGCACATGGAATTCTGCATGTGTCTTCACCTCTTTTAGGAGGAGTGTAACCAAAACCAAGGAGTGGGTACCGAAATAGAGTGTGTTGGTATATATGTCAGTCAAGAATCCCAAAAAAGGGCATGAGGGGGTCTCTATATCACAACTCTTCCTAGGAATAATATTCTCCAATAGTCTTATAAGTATCTACCATCGATGAAAAAAATCCCTCACATCTGGCCTGAACTAGAAGTCAATGGAGACCAAATCACCACACCTTGATACTATCAACTTTGGGTGGAACTAACTCACCCGTGCTATTTTAGGTTGCATCACATGGACACATCTTAGTGGGGAAATGACCCATCTTAATTGTGAGTCCAAAGTGACATCCAAGTATGTCTCACCATTGATCTATAGTAAAAAGTTCGTCTCATTACTGAGGACCCATGCCAAACCAAGCTGGAGGGTTCCACTCAGAAAAGGTTGAAGACCCATGCCTAGAATGGTAGGAGGGATATACTTTAGTAAGGTTGATGACACATGCCCAACCCGACAGGAGTGTTCCACTCTAGTATGTTTGAAGACCCATGCCCTGCCCTGTTGGAAGGTTCCACACTAGTATCACTGATGTTGTCTCGTAATCACCGATGATGTGTATTCTCTTCAAACAATTCAAAAGGTTCCTTAACTAATATTCCTTTCATGATTCATAAATTAATGAGGTCATGAATAAGGCTCTGCAAATCCAAATGGGTCACACTATTGTGATCCATATGAAAAAATATGTGAGGTAGACTATCCACTAGCTCAAATCGGATAGCTGATGGAAAATTTGTGTAACACTATATTATGATTGAAAGGAATATCTTGAATCCCATGAATTTATCTCAAAATAAATTATATAGATCACACCATTGTGATCCTCTTGAAAAAATACATATGATTGACTACTCTATCATCCAAAATGAATACTCAGTGAAAAATTTCATTTCACCTCAAATCATGAGAACCAAACCCCATGGGGCCCACACATCAACTTTATTTTATATACTCAAATTTCATCATGAAACTTTCACCCAAGTACCAGAGTCACACCGCCACTAATAATACATTAATTAGACACTGCAAGTAGGCACCACATCTGAAACGAGAAGCCCGAATAAAAATAAATTCATTATTATTATAAAACTCAAGAGTTTCATCTAACGTATTTCTAAAACTGAGTCCAAAATACCCAAATTAGTCTAAAAAATATCCATCTCTAATAAAGGGACTCTTTTCCAGAGACATCACATCAATCAGACGCTCGGTTTTGGAGAAATGGTCATTTAATGGTTTCTTATTTCAAATTTGGCCCATCCAGTCCAATCTGGATGAACACCTCCATCTGGACAGACCCGCCCAGTCCAGCTTATTCGACTTTTCTGGCCCACAACCCAACCATGTGGCCCATCCCATTCTATCATGACCTAGCCTAACCTCCATTCTAATTGTGACACGACTGCATGATCCTGATGCCACCAGATGGCCACAACCACACCGGCCTCTCCCAACGCACTGCCAGCTCACCTACAACTCATTAGCCTACCCCCTATTCTGTCTCCATCAACCTCAGCATGAGTCCACTTCCTTCAACTCCACTCACCAGCCGACCATGCCGCTAGCCACCTCAGGGCTGCACCACCCTTGCCGAAGTTTTGCCTCTTTCTCACTCGAAAGGACACTGGTATGACTCTGGTGGTTCTAAAATTGAAAAGTGATTTTTTTTTCAAATCTTTAGTTCAAGGTCTTCACAATTCCATCCCCTTCTTGATGATTCATTTATGTTTCGACAAAATAATGATTTAAGGTGAAGAATGGTCAACGAAGCAACAAAACGGGGAATCAAAATGGAAATCAGATGATGGACATGTTCATTTAGACATTACATTGATTATCAAAACAATGTTAAATGATGAATAATTCTAGAATAAATTAATTATGGAAATTGGTTGTGGAAAAATAATAATAATCCTACCTTGAATCGGTCTTTCATTGTTAGAGACTTATCCAGGACACTTCCGCTATGATCCACTGAGGTTTTGGTGAAGATTCTTCTTTGATCTGGTGATGAACGATGAAGGATGGTAGGGGGAGAAGGTTTGGCTATGAGGGATAGAGATATTAGGAGAAAAACCTAATACTAACCCCTTAATCTTTTATTTATAAAAAAATTTCAGAACCCTCCAACGATTTTGAAAACAGAAACCTCCATGCACTCACATTTTTTAACGAGCCTACCAAAAACACATCATTTTGAACTCAACAACAATATCATATTTCCGATTTGAGTCCCTATTTAAAATTTATTTAATTCTGTCTTTGATAAAAAAATAATTAAGTTTAAGTATTTTATTTATGATTTTACCAATGGTTGTCTTTTCTCAAAGAATTCCTGTGATGACTAATGTTAACCTTGCCTAGGGTAAAAGACATGTTCTGGTCTCATCTATTGACTCATATATTTTTATTCGAGCCATTGTTTAAGTGATATCTCATTTCCATTACATTCATAGTATAGAATATACTAAATATTTTTTATGAAATTAATTTTGGGCACAATGGGACTTGTAATTGAATGCTGTCTGAACACCCAACTGTGGGATCATATATATAAAAATTTAAAAGTAATATAAGGCAACAACGGGTGTCTACAATGGCCCTAAAATTTGATAAATAATATGATATACCCATTTTTCTTATTGATAGAGACAATATTGGTGAGCCACCCGGGTTACTATAAGTCTTGAAAATATGGATTTAAAAACATTATCTTCTTTTCCCCTGACCATTAAACCATGATAGGGGTGAATTTGTTTAGAAGGTCGTTTAAACAAATGACAGACCACTGGAAGTCCAAGGAGATGAACAGAAAACAAAGGTTCTAAACGTAAAATATCCGCATAGATCTAGAAGAATACATTTTAGTGCTCATTTAGGAAAGCCACATAATATTACTGCTCCTATTGGGATATGGAATCACTAGTTTGTGTAAGGCATGAATCTTCCTTGGTACCAAGGTTCCCCAGGGTTAGATCATAAACTGTGATGGAGAAACCCTCTTCAGATGTTGTAGTGGATTCTTTCAAATACAAATCATCTTATAGTATAGGGTTATCAAAGGGAGGAGGTGACTATTTTGAGCTTGTTGGATGAGGGGGAGAATTAGTGTCTACTCTTGAAAGTACATAATCCTTGAAAATGTTTCCCATCTTGTGGATACTACTAAGAAAAATATATATTGATCCAATTCCATTTAGTTTCGTACTACGAGGTAAACTCTTAATATTAATGAAATGGTTATTTTTTGAACTCCACTGAGTCATCCATACTTTGTGGAACATGTGGTAACTTCATGGATCAATGGACGTGGGGGAAAATTCTCAGTAATTCATAGGATTAGGGTCTTATGGTATTAGTTGGGCTTGTCCACTATAGTAGAATGAGGAGATTTGCGAGCACTCCATTTTCATATAGATGATGAAACATCCACCTCAGTATGGAATCATGGTCTTTAACTGATTAATTACATGAAAAAAATTATTCACATATACCCGTATATTAGCTATAGTGGTTGTTAGATCATTAGGGGAAATGATGAACTCATACCCATCTATTTGAACCTAAATTCCTACACTTTTTCTAGATACCAACATCTTGATTGTGAGCCTCATAGGTTTCAAAGGGGGATGAATCACCCTATAGTATCTCTACTAGACTATTAAGGGAGTATTTGAGGAATCAATGTTATAAATAAGGGATCGCTACAAAACAAATAAATCCAAATACATCTGAAAAATTCCTTATAGGTAGTATATTTTGGGACTACTATAAATTCTAATATTTATACCAACCCATAGAACTGAGTGTTTAATTGAATGTTTCTTTGAGTTTTTTGATCACCCTTATTATACTCCTAATACTTTAGGTTGGAGGGAGTACGATCTAGCTTTTTATGTCCCAGATTATGGAGCATTCATGTCCGGATGACATTGATCCCAATGACATTATTAACTAGGAAGTGAGATATTTCCATGCCGTTGAATGGACACATGATATACGATGAGCACATGTTCCCTTTTATAGTGAAACCATCATATTTTCAAAAAAATAAAATGGTGGTACCAAATTCCTCTCACTCGACCTCTTCGTGTTGTAGGGCTCTATGAAATCTACCTCAATCATGACCAAAAGAAGTGGTTTTTAAGGCTTTGATAGGGGAATCAAGAATTTCCATTGACATTTGAACTACCTCATGAACTGAGAGACTTGAAGGTATCTGGGTGGTGGTGAATCATCACATCATACTTTTGGAGAAAGGGAATATTTTTTCATACAGAGTGTCCTTCTATAGTAGGGGCATAATAGATTCCATTTGAGGAAGCGCTAGGTCCTAGATAGTAATGGAGATATTCTACTAATTTTTAGCTTGTATTCTCTGAAAAACTCATAGTTGGGTGACAGTTGGTTGAGGTCATGCCCTGGATGGACATGTTTGATCACGTTATGCTCATGGATAAGCCACATGGTCAACCAATACAGTCAGGTATAGTGACATAATCGATAGAGTGGACTAGAAGAACCGGTTCTATTGAGTCTGTGTTGCATGAATATCCTAGGTCAAAGTCCAATCCAAATCATTCTGAAATCTTAAATGATCCCTTCCTCTCATTGTTCAATGTCATCTAGTGTTTACAGAGGGGTATTCATGGAAATAATCATTTTTAGCATCGTGAATCTCTCCAATAGTTCAACAACATTCATAGAGGCTTATTATTTATCTTCATCAGTGGAATAATCCAGGGTTGAACATACCCATGGTGCATCTCCCAACATAAGAGGCATGGAGTCACTATGGGTGAAAACTAGTTTTTTAACATGTGGAGGAAATTTATTTCCCTATTACTATTGATGTTTGTTATTGTAAAACTTGGGTGGATACAGTGCAGATGTGGAGGAAATAGTCAGAGGGGGAGTGGGAACCATAGAATGTTCAAGCATACTCATGTGGGTATAGATGATAACATGGGTGAGATATACTGCCTTACTATCCAAAAATTCATTTTACTTATGTATTCCTTTTTCTATAACTTGTTTTGTCACACTGGAGACAACACTACCACTATTGGGGTCATCTGAGACATGTGTCACTTGTACTGAGACATCACCTAATTGGACTAAGCTTCGATCTACATTTTAATAGATCTAATAATGGATGAAATTTATTATTTTATGGTGTGTCCAATGATTTTGTGATACTATCAGTAATTGGTATGACTAGTGACTTCATCCTCCACGGATCTCTAGAATTTTGAAAACTTTAGGATTCCATTTTCCAAGGTGTAGATGAAATTTCATATTACCTATAAATATTTGATGGAGAAATTATTCTTTTTTACTCTATATGAAATTCACCATGGGATCCTAACCCTAAAAGGGGAATGGGAACACATTCTCTCTATGAGGCTATTGGTGAGGTTGTTCCTATCAAGGCTGAACTTAGCAAGATTCATCCAGAGAAGGGGAATGTACGTGTACAAGCTCCTAATCCTCTACATGCACAACGTATAAGTCCAAAAATATTATATGGTATTTCAGGGAGGTGAGGTAAGGAACTAGATCATCTCTAACATTCTCCATAAATATCGTGATGAGTTTTTCTTGGGAAGGAGGCATATCAAGTGAATATATGAGTCCCTTACATTGGATGATAAAGTCATAGACTCTCTCATATTGTCTTTGTTTTCATCTAAATTGGTCGATTACACTATTATTTTATGAGGTAGAGATAAACATGTATAGTAACTAACTACAGAGCTCCCCCAGATTTGTAATGGACTCTATGGGTAGATGACTATACTATATGAAGATTGATCCTTCCAACATCTATAAAAAGTATTAGATCATGGAGGCCGCCTACTATTTTGGGGTCCCAAAAAAATGGACCAAACCTTGAGGCAATGTGGTCCAGATTCGTTAGTTGATCATGCATTCCATTAAACATGGTGAAATTGGGATTATCGAATTCCGAGGGTTCTCATACATGGTCAACCCATACTGGGTTCAACTTTACTTCAGGTGAAATTTCTACTTAGATCATTAACAGAGCCTTGATACGGGTGATGAGAGAATCTATCATGTCAGATCGAGGAGGATTTAAAGTCACCAATGCATTGAAATTCTTATAGACACTGGCAGTGGCTCAACATTGATCTAGATGAGGATTAACAAACTATCTAGCATGTTGGGTGACTTATATCTTAGTCATTTTATATATCCTCCATCTTCTACCCTGATTGGGTGCATGGGGCCACTAATTCCAACCAAGGTTCCTATCTGAGGGGGACTGGGAACCCCACTAGAAGATATACATGATCCCATATAATTTTGTAAGGGTCTAAGCACTTCTTGGTAATTAGCAATGTAGTGATATTTTAAAGTACTCAAGATCCAGAAGCATCACATTTATCCTGGGGTTTGACTCAAATGTTTCCACAACCACAGATGGGTTGGTGGGATCAGCACATACCTTGACTTTGTCTATGTATTGATGTTTCATAGTTGCTTGAAACATTTGTTATAGTTTTAAGAATCATTGATTCTTAGAGGTTTCCATTGGATTTATTCATTGAACCAGAAACTTCCAATAGTTATTTATACAAAGAGGTCCTTCTTTCCAAAGGCATGCATTTGATAGGTTTGAACATTACGATACTTAAGAACATGCATTGGTTAAGTGGATGGGAAGTCGGACTCATCACACCCTTTTGGGGGTAATTATCATCTACTCAGAGACTATCCTTTTAAATTTAAAATATTTTCATGAATCCTTATTAATTTACCAAGTCTGTCATAAGTATCCCTTGAAATTTTCAATCACTTATTAACATGTGTAAATTTTGGAATCATTAGTATGCATTCAAGGTTCTTCATTAATGGAAATATCCATATGTATTTGAGGTTTTCCATCAATGGTATCCTCTAATATACTATCTAGAGATTATTTTAATCATCTTTTGTGATGATACTTGTTTTTAAGCCATTCAGTGGGGCACTCTAGAATTTTATTATCACCCAGGGAGATGAATATTTGGTTTTGATTTGGGGATCATGATTATAAGATAGGCTACATATGTATCCTTGTGAAAATAATCAGAACCCTTGTAGTTCGGTGCCACTGAATGGGACACATCATACCTTTTAAGGTCATGTGATAAGAACCTCTAAGCGGAAGGTGCTTAGTTAAAACTTAGTGTGGGACTTATACTGAAGTAGCCCGAGGAACTTGGAAAGGATATGGACTTCCATGTAACATCAGACCATATTGGGAATATGGTCCAAGGAGAACCGGGTTGATTTGAAGTGTTGGGTTTGAGCCTCGATGAGGCTTCCGACGTATCCCATATTTATGGCAATAAAATCCCACATATTTTGATTAGTCTCATAAAAGAGTATGGTCCTTTGAGAGAGATGAGTTTGGAATTACTTTCTAAAAATGATTCCTTGATGACTTGGGGGTTTAATTTGGGGATTATTCCGGAGGAGGATGCCCGGATTAAGGTAATTAGGGTTGGATTTCTGAGGAGGATTCCGAATGAGCTTGGTCCCTAAGAAGGATTCCTATGTATCCTGATTATGATGGGAATCAGAGTTCTCATAGTTCATTCCAATGAGTGTTTGTGCACATGTTGTAACCTTCACGTATCTTTAATCCCACGTGAGTCATTCTCAGTGTGGGAAACAAGAGAAAGTGAAAGATTCAACAATGACACTTCACACTTTTCCTCCTCCACTGATGGAAGAGGGAGAGGCGACGAGCCCTCCCTCTTTTCTATTAACAATGGACAAGGATCCAATGTAAGGAGGAGGGGATGAAGGTGAGGGGATTATTCCAGGATGCCTTCCCATGGTAACAAAGTGCAGCGGGAGAAGGAAAGAGTAAAAAAGACAATGTGCCCATCCCCCATTGGTCTTTGTCACTGAAGAACAGGGGAGGAGAAATCATGCAACCTCCTCTAAAAAAATATAGGGGCTTACACCAAGCTGTTTGCCCTAAAATTAATCCTGGTATGGGGAGGGAGACCTCTCCTTTATTCTATAAAAGGAAAAGTGGGCATGAACTGTACCTTCCGTACCAGAGACATGAAGATCCAGGTCGCCTTTTTTAGAAGGGAGAGGCAAGGACCCAACCCTCTCCCAAATTGAGAACTTCCGAACACTGTTTCTGGGAGAAATATCAATGTGACTGTGGATATACAAACCCAATGACACTCCATTAATCTTAACCCCATTTTGAAATAAATGTGGGAAAACTCTGACTGTGGAAATAAAAACTCAAATAGGAGACACACTAATGTTCCTTTTCCAATGGATTGACAAGTCAGGAGGTTTTGATAGATGCTTCAACTTAGTCCCCTTCAGATAACGCAACCATGGAATAAGATAACCTATCATGAATAGATTTTAATAAGGGTACTTGATTTGTTTTTTAGGTCCCTCACATAAGTACACCCCGTAGGTACCCCACATTGATGTACCATGTAGGTATACAATGTAGGTATGGCGCATAGGTATGAATGATGACTGAAGAATATGTTTTACATAAGAAGACCAAACCTATGTAAAATTTGTACAAAAACATTCAAAACATGCTTGTCCCATTTAATTATCTATTCTCTCTTGGTTTAGAGAGATACCTAAGACCATTTGGGGGATCTAACTGAAATAACAATGAAATGGGAGCTTCAGAGAGTCTCTTAAATTATTTAGTCTAGAAATGGGGAGCCCAAGGGATTTATTTATAGGCCCAGATGGGGCCTGGTCAAAGAAATGTTTCTCGCCCAGATCTGTCGCATAGCTCCATTGCGCAGATACTCCACGTAGGTACACAAACATATTCTGTCACGCAGCTCTGCTGCGTAGGTCATCCATGTAACTCCATCACATAGTTCAATCACACAGTTATTTGGGAGTGTTTTTATTTTTCTTTTGAACTTTTGGAACTTTTCCTTGAGATGTGATATATATGGAGTTCACTTCATAGTGTTTTTTTCTTATGTGGTTTCAAAAAAATCCCCCCTAAGGATTTGATCCGAAAATAGATAGAGGGTCGAGTCTTGAGGTGATTTTGTGGGGGAAAAGACTATGGGTCAATTGCTGAAGAGCACCGAATTTACTCATAGGTACCTCACGCAGATATCTTGCATAAATGTTACACATAGTCCTGACGCATAGGTCATTGGTTGTCAATAAATAGGTCACTTCCTTTGTGATTTTCTTCACCTATGCTTTTTATATTTTGATGGCTCTTGTTGTGTAGTTTGTTCGCTCAGCCCCGTCATGTCGTGTTCTCATATAATTTCCTTGAAATTTCTTCACGTTTAAATTATTTTAGCGATGGAGCTAAGATAAAGGAGTTCGTTGAAGGAGTTACGCTAGACTCTTTGTTGAGGGACCTATGCGATGTACTTCATCTAAGGACCTACGTGATGGACCTCATTGAAGGACCTATGTGAACAGTTTCCTTTGCCATTTTTTAGATTTATTTCTTTTAAAATTCCCACCAAATAGTGGATGTTTGGTATTTAATTTTCAGGAAATAATGACTCATTTGATGAACCATATTTAAGAATCTAAGGCACGTCAAAATGAAATGATGAAGATTGTCAGACCAAACTACTATGATGTTGTTGAAAGTACACTTCCAGGGTTATGGAAAGGTTTAATTTCATACTGGTGCGATTATCCACAAAGTCCTTACTTACCCTTGTATGGGCATGAGCCTTTTCAAGATTCCCATGTTCCATATGTTAAGATGTACTTTCCATAGAATTGGTTTCTTCAATAATCCAACTGCAATTGCATGAATATTAGTGCAATGGGGGTTCCAGTACAAGAAGGAACAATCCCAATTAGTTGAATCCTTCCTCATAGTGGTTTCACTCCCAATATGAAGGATCATGTTATAGAGCCAAGACCACATTGCTATGATTCAACTTTTATGGCTTCTTAAACAGATCGATCTAATGGTTGGATGGAAGACTAGGATATTTGTTCTAGAGGAGGTGTCAAAACTGAGTGGATATGGGCATTCTGGGCACGTCAGACTTGTGAAAAATTCAAGAAAGAGTTATTAGACATTCATATATATGAAGTTGTCTTGATAGGGAAAAATTATTTTATAAAAATGTTTTCATTCTGAAATTATTGAGCCTTTGGAGTCCAAAAACAAATTCCATTCATTTGATTCATGGTGAAGTTGGTATTAGACTTTGTGATATTTACCAAATAGCTGGGATTCCCATTCTTGGGGGAATGTATGATTAATAAATTCCTCCTGCTACAACATGGGGTGATGCTTCTAGAACACCACTGCTGGCCAATGAATTATTTAAGATAGAAAATAATTTACCCAAAGACAAGAAAGATATCCATGCCAGAGTGTGGATGGAAGCCTTCTTAGAAGCAAAAAAAAGAAAGGTCTAATCTGCGGATGTCCAATTTTTTGTACTTCTGTATATAATCGGGGCAGTTCAGGCACATATTGGCCTACGCTGGAAAGGGGTGACTATAAGCATTGGGGATAAAAAGTGAAACCTAATATATAATCCAAAGTATGCATAACTACCTTCCTTGCTATGTGGCTAAGCATTTATTTTCTACTAGTTCGTGAATCCGGGGGTGGTGTAAGATCGGGGACGTTTATCTTTGCATCTAAATTGGTAGAAGGTAAGAATATTGGGTTAATAACCCCTATATTGGAAAGCATTTACCATCTTTTTCTACATTTATATAATGGGAAGGCTCCATTTAGAATTACAGGGGAATTCTAAGTGTTGTGGGGATGAATTTCAGCACATTTTTCTTCATACTCGGTGTTGAGTTTAGTTAGAGTTCCTAATAGTTGATTCACCCCATTTTAGTGAAATTTTCTAGTATTCAGCATTGAAATGTGAGACCTTATTTGGTGCTAAAGGTATTGAATGTCTAATAAGAATTCATCTTTGTTACTTTTGGAAACCCACCAGTTGAAGCATTTATTGATGATGGTAAAGAAAAGAATCATGAGTTGAGATCTTATATGATGGAATTCAGGGATGGCATATTATCAACCATGATTAAAGGTGAAATTATCTATGAGGCTTACGTGCCCTATAGGTTTTATTTTCACTTAAGATGCCTTCAACAATCAAACACTTTCCCACCCACGTTTGTCAGACAGGAGAAACACACAATGGTACATTGAAAATTATGGATCCTAATGGCTTTAGAGGTATCCAAACTATCAATTACACTACCTCCACCAGATGCATAGATTATATTGGAATCTGGGTATGACAATTCATGGGCCTTTTCATATCCTCAAGAGGCTTTGAAAAAAGGAATATATAAATCGGTGGCTACAAAAGCTATTGAATGTGGAAATCGTGGAGAGAATTCCAAGTCTAGGAATGATATAGATGTTTTAGAGGTTTCAGGGCCCTCAAAATGTCTCCACAGGAGGTATACCAAGAAGACCATGGCTAGAAAAGCAATACCTCCAACACCAAGGTGATTTAGTCACTACTATAAAATAGATATTCCTATTCCCTATGTTGACGTTTCTGAAGAAAGGATGCCTAAATAATATCACCATTTAGAAGGCGTTGAATCTCCTCCACAATCATCCATACCAAGATTGAATTATGTGTGACCTTCAAACATTCATCATTTGGAGGGTGTAACTTGTGATCTTAGGGATTCATATTAATTTCTCCAGAATGGAATTCGAATACCAGATATTGGTGACATCAAAGCACCTTCTGATGGAAATCCAGACAATAAATTGGATGAAGTACAGATGTATATTATAGAGCTAGAGGATTGTGTATATGCAACTAATGAAAAAATACCATCCTCTAAACGAGTATCTCATATGTTAAACATAGGAGTACATGAAGGGGTAATTATCAACTTCGAGGAAGAGTTGGATATTTATGTTAATACTAAATTTTTTTCCCTTTTCTTTTGTCTCAAATTTTCTTTACCATTTATCATCATTAATCTTGATGAATTTATATTTTTACTGCATTTATGTAGAGAATGAATTTGTGGACCAATTTTCGAATCACCTATGTATGGTCCTGCAGGCTCTCCTGTTGATGCAATGAATGATCCTCCCTGGTCACCAGGACTTTCTCTCGGACCAAGAATCATGACTGGGGTAATGGCGATGGATAATCCCCAACAACTACCTCAAACTTCTCATACTAGAAGGTGTGTTTCAGTATCTCCCGAAGCTTTTGAACAAAAATGCAAGAGGGAAATGAGATTGATTTGATGTGTTCACTGAAGGAGTAAGTATTTATACTCTCCTTAGGGCATATAATTTTCTAAATACACTTTGGTAACCATGTTTTATCATCTTGAAGGATCTATGTCTCTCTCCTCTCTTAAGGGATTAGGATTTGATTCTTCATGGAGAGAAAAAGAAACCCCAAGGGAAACACAAGTTCATGTTGACTAATATGAAATTTTAATAGATAAATCATCAAAAGATTCAGTTATACCTACTCCTAGCTCTACTAAGAGATAGGAAAGCCATGGTAAGAGTAAATACATTCCTTAGTTTCTTTAGTTAAATGATCCTGAAATAATCAACAGTAATATTCCTATTTCTTTAGAAGAAAGGAATAAAGACCCAGGGTAATCTGAGGCAAATAATGATGTTGACCCACAATTGGAAAGACCATATGTGGCCATATCAATTGAAGAGTTTATGGAACAAAATATCAGCAGATCCAATTTTGGCATCAACCATCATTTGTTGGATACCTTAAATAGTGAGGATGCTATAACATTCCAAGTTTCATGTACTAAAATGGTTAAATCCCTTAATCCAAATATTGATATTCCAGGTTCCATTAAGGAATTTAGGGATTTCTACGAGGAATTTCAAGGACTTAAGTCCTCATTATTTCATTTTAAATATGTATTTAATCTTCTTTATTTGATTATTTACATCAAAGTTCACCTTATGTAGCTTTTTCTGTAGAAAATGTTGCAAAGGCTCTTCAGGAATGGGGTATCACACTCTATCCATCTATTGAAGATCGAGAAATAATTCAAGAGGATCCTCCATCAAGAGATCCTCTAGAGCCTTCAAATATAACCACTGAACAATCTCAAGGGAATGTCCTTTCTCAAGAAACATTTGTTCAAATCACTAAAGATAAGAATACATGAGATGAATCCAATCAAGTAGCTGACTTATTACTAGATAAATATAATCAACTATCTGAATCATTTCTGTTTCTTCCATTTGAAACTAACAATGAACTTGATTTATCATTTAGGATTGTTAGCTCCCAAATCAGAAGGTGAAGCTTCTACTGTTACAAGAGAAGTAGAACAAGGAATCTCTTTAAGTGACATGTTCCCAGAATACATTTTTCATCATGGTAGTGACTCAGATTTAGACTTAGAGAGGCAATATGCTCTTGGCATTTCATGTAAGAATACATGGTAGCATATTTGGAGAATAATTGCTGAGAAGATTTTTTATGAATTGTTGTCCCATTTTATCAAACTCCCAACAATTTTGTGTGTGTTAGGATTTAGTGGATTTAATTATCAACCAATCCATGATGCTATGAAAGAGGTCATTCACCGGTGGGAGGAGCGTAAGTAGCAACAAAACAATTAATAGTCTAAAAGACTTATCAATATTTAGTCTTTCAAGCTGTAGTTATTGAGGTAGAGGAAAATCATAACAAGAAATCAATTGAAATTAGTCAACAAATTAAAGAACCCATGAAGGAGTCATTATATATTCAACAACAACTTGATGCTCTTCATAAAAAACTTGAGAAGTTGAATCAAAAATTGGGAGAAACCCAACTAGAGGGGATAAATGCCATTTCAACTACTAAAGAATCACTTCCTTAGGTAGAGACAGTTGGAGTTTCTCAGCTCTCTTAACTTCAATAAGCAGCTGATAAATCTTATGAAGCGGTCCAACAAGTGGAAATTCATGTTGAGAATTTATTCTAAAACATGATAGATTGGCTCTGGTTTGTGGATGGCCCTTTGATTTTATATTAATAAGAGAACATTTGTCTTCAATAATATACGTATTCATTTCTATTTTCCATGATTACAATATTAAAGGTAAATGATGATAATTATTCTTTTATGTTGGACAATCATAATTATAATGGCAATTATGGAGTGCTCAAAATTTTCTTATTAAGATGATGGACCTAATGATCATAATATGATTGTTTCTATGGTTATATGTATAACCCCACAAATTTCATATCTTTTGACCCTTTTATTGCTCAATATTATCAAAATCATACAAAGATGCACGTTTAGTGAGATGGGACTCGACTTTTGTTCAGAGTGCCCTTTGTGGGATCTCAATCAAATGAGTATCAAGTATTTTGTTTTTTGGCAGTTTAGAGTTATGCATGTTGGACTATAATGGGATAAGATTTAGGGTCAAATAGCTTTGACCATAAAATTTGAATCAGATTCAAAACAAAATAATGTGGCTAAAATTGTTTTAATATTCATTAAATATTTCGAAGGGGAATCTTGAGCTATGACTTTTATGGTCACCAAATTTAAAACCTTTATCAACATAAGTGGAGTATTTCCTAGGAAAAAAGTTACCATAATTTGAAAAACCCGTTATTGGAGCTGTATTATGCACCTCTAACTAGGTCCTATACTAAATAACCAAATTGTAGCATCTTTTGACTGACATGCCTTTTATGTAGGAAACTTATACAAGGCAACCTAAGGGCATGTACTGCATAGTTAGGAAATAATAGTTCTTTGAAGTTCAACATTTTTTTGTTGATACGTAGGGAAAAATAATATTTGGGTAACTTAAGACCACAATGAGTGGTTTTTCGAAGGAAATAAATTTTAATAATAAAAAAGTTCTATTTAGACTGAGATACGTTATAAACAAGAAAACCCTTTACACATTTGGTGTATGAGTAGTGGTTAAAATTTACCAGAAAGGGGGAATTTATGATATCATACTATGCAGTTTTAAGTCATGCAGTGAGGATGTTGTACTGTGCGGTTTTAAGTCATGGAGTGAGGATGTTGTACCATGAAATTTTAAGTCATGTAGTGAGGACGTGGTACTGCGTAGTTTTAAGTCATGCAGTGAGGACGTTGGATGGATTTAATTTAAGTTCTTTAGGTCTAACTAAGTGTATGGGAAAACTCTTCCAATATCTTGATAATTTGTTTGGAAACATAAAATCACATTCAGGTATGGAAGGAAAAATTCTAAACCATGATTTGGGAATTTCTGAAACCGAGGAATGATATGGGAAAAGGGATAAAAGAATTTAGAGGATATCTTTTTCCAGAACAAAGTTACCTTTATTTAACAAACCCGTTATGGGGGCTGTCTTATGTAGGGCCAACTGGGGAATATGCTGCATAGCCAAGTAGTGGAATCTTTTGACTGACAGGCATGTTATGTAGGAAACTTATAAAAGGACACCTAAGGGCACATACTACTTAGTAAAACAAAAGATCTCTTAGAAGTGAAACATTCTATTGCTAACAGTTGAATATTTTTTATGGAAATTCATGTTTTCCAAAGCACAGTGTTTGATTTATAGAGAAAGGTACCATAATATGGAAAGGGTATTTCCAACCAAGAGTGTCCAAATAATCGTAGGAATAATAATTTTACGAAGGTTTGACTAAAACTTAAGAGATATGGTGTCTGTTGTTTTAGGTTATACAACTTGGACCAGAAATTGAAATAATATATAATATGTGGACAAGTGATTTCATGTTTATTTCATATTGTATTGAACACATGGAGAGAGAAATTTGTAAATCTTGGTCTTGAAGCCTTTCATATTGTGAGAAATATAATGGGACAAGTATACTTGAATGAATATATTAAAATACAGATTCTTGTATATTGTCATCAATGATTAAAGGGGACAAATATACCATAACAAAGAACGAATATCGCATTACTTGAAAAACTTGTCATGGGGGTTGTATTATGTAGGGAAAGATAGGGCATATACTGAATAGCCAAATAGTGGCATCTTTTGATTGACAGACCTATTTTATAGGCAACTTATGCAAGGCTGCCTAAGGGAACGTGCTGTATAGTCAAGAAAAAGATCTCTTAGGTATTAGAAACTCTATCACAGAAAAACCATAAGAATGATTATGAATATCTGAAAATTATTCAAAATTAAGAGTACTAAATATGGAAAGGGTTTATTTTTAATGTATATGAGAAATATTTGACCCAGTACTGGTCATGAGTTTGACATCCTTTACATATAGCTGACTCATATGTAAAATGGAGACTTTCATTGTTTACTCTAAATTAATATTATGATGTGCTATGTAAATTAATGAAATGAGGATATTTTCACCCCCATAAGTAATTAAAACACCTTACTTGTATAAATAATCACCTTATCCAATTACTAATCTCACTTGAGCTATGCTTGGTTTGAGAAATAAGGAGTAGTAAGGGTCTCTTTTACAAATCATAGGTGACACAGATGAATAATGAGGTTGTCATATTTCTATATAGTTTAACATCATACTGGAAGGATGAAAATGAACCGATATGAAAGGAAAATTTATATTGTAACTAGGTTTAGGGATAACACCTGTGTGTCACTATATGTCTTGCTGGGGAAAGGATCAAGTCATAAATAATTCTTAAAATATTTCCTATGCATATTTGATTCTTATACGAGAAATAAAGAGGTTTTTTATCAAGGTTGGGCCCAAAATTGGAGATCTAGGTGTCTCTAAGTATCTAAAAATAGATGAGAATAAAGACGTACGTAGTTCTTTAAACAATCATTCCTCATGCTCATCGAGTTTGACATGAAGAATGGGGGATTTTGACATGTTCTGAGAGAACGGTAAATCTTAAGACATAAAATGGTATAAGGACCAAATCATATATCTTAAAGAAACACTCTATATATATTTGATTCATATACAAGAGGATAAAAGAAAATTAGAATATTTTGTGATTGTGTCTGGGCCCAAAATTATAGATTTAGGTATATCTATGTATCTCATTGAAATTGAGAATCAAGCCATATATAGTTCTTGAAACATGGTCTCTATTCAGATGTATCTAAAACATAGGAAAGAGAGGGACTCATGTATTACTATGGATTAGTGATGATGTCAATTATATTTTCTTATGGAATCTTCTAACATCAAATAGAGAGATTTTTGGGAAAAAATCCCTCAAGGAATCATTGAATAATTTTTGAGGTAATTGTGTTTGTTGACAAAGTGGACATCTGTGTTGTGATTGTTGACAAAGAAAACCATGAAATACAAATTTGTTGACAAAGGGGTTTTCATGGTGTAATTCCTAGTTCTTGAGCTATGGTTGACAATCTTCATTTGATTCAAGAACGTCGACAAAGGAATGAATGATCTGGAGGCGGTACAAAAAGAGCAGATACAAGGTGGAGCCGTTTTCCAGTGTTTGGAAAATTGATGGGCCTAAAAACCGACAAATGATGAAAAGTGGTTTTTGGAAAAGGGACTTTCGTTTCATGTACTTGAAGGTGAGGAAACGTGTGCACCTTATGTTTTTCAAGATCAAAGCATCAAAATTTGGAAAATGGATAAGGGTCGCGCAAGTTTTGGAGTTGGTTGCGCAAGTGGTTTGCGCGGTAGGAGACTTGCACGCACAAAACTTGTGCGATGAGGGGAGACTTGTGTGCCATCGCACAGGGTGTCCAAATGCCTATAAATATAGGTCGACCCCTCCTCATTTGGTAGAGAGATTTAAAAACATATAAAAATCAGAGCTCCCATCACGCAGGTGTGGTGGTCGCGAAAGTAGAGGTTGCGTGACAGGTGATAGTTGCACGTCCAAGGTGGTCTGGGCGAGGAAGTAAGAGAGTCGTACAGGTTCTAAGTTGAAGAAGGAAGTGTAATTCAAGTGGTTTGGTGACACTTGCGTGCCATGTTTTGAAGAAGCTCAAAAGTTTTTGGCTGCGGGCCAAAATTGGATTGGGTGTAAAAGGTTGTGCATCGCGCAAGTTTGGAGTAGCAGAAGCCCATGTCGCGCAAGTGGTTGAGGTGGACTTGCGCGCCAGTTTTAACTTGCGTGCTGAGACTTGCATGCCGGCTTAGAGAAGGGATCCAAGTAAGGTTGATTCACGACAGAGATTCAGGGCTGTGTGAAAGCTGGAAGATTGACCAATACCTTCGATGCAAAGTGAAATTCATCCACAGGTGAAAGTTGGACTTCAACAAAGCATCTACATACAATAGAGGATGCATTTATTAGTGATAATGAAGAGGCCTACAGGTCTATAAACTATGAGTGGATCCTTTTCGGAGCAGTGAGAAAAAGAAGAGGAAGGAGGTGATCCTCTCCACCGGCAGTGAGCCAGAGAGAGAGAAACAGGGAGTGACCCTTGGGAAAGCAATGAGATAACGCTAAACCTTGTAAGGGTAGTGAGCCTGGGCATAAAAGTGATCTAGCCTGAACCTTGTAAATAGTAGTGTGCTTTAGTATATTTGGTAAAATTGAAAATCGCCGTTATATGCTCTTTAGGCATAACCTAGTGAGGGTGAACCATGTAAAAATCTTGGTGTCTGCCTGCTTACTTCCCTGCATTGCATTTAATGAATCATCATCAGATAAAGAAGAAAAAACAGGTCATAATAAACACACAAGTGCAAAAAAGTGACCCTTGTAATAGAGAATTCAAGATCTAGTGGGGTAGGAAGAATTTTGGAAAAAAATATCCATACCCTGATTCACCCCCCCCCCCTCTCAGGGTATATAGGCCCCTATTGGTCCTAATAGAGAATGTTAGTTGTACAAATTATGTCATGTAGTTTAAAATAATGAGACAAGGATGAAGATTCTATGCATTTTAACGTCATGCAGCATGGATTCTTATGGTTGTTATGCTGTTTAATGTCTTACAATTAGGACATGGGGGCTATGCAGTTTCATGTCTTGCTATAAGGACATTACACTGTGCAGTTTAAAGTCATGGAGTGAGGACTATTTTTACTAAACTACACAAAGTATTTCCCTAAAAATATCACATTGGTTTGAGTTGTGATAAGCTCTTCATCCATTGAGATTAAGGCATAAGATCCATTTGAATAGACCATATGCATGGAATAAGGTCTTTCCCACTTTGGCACATGTTTTGGAGGTTTCTTTCCTAGTATAATTGGATTCCTAAGGACCAATACCAATTCTACTTGTAGGAATGAATGAAGGTGAACATTCTTATTAAAATATCACACTGTTATGCTCTAATAGACTTCTAGATGATGCAAAGTAGGTAGTCTTTTCTCATCTAATCTTTCCAACTAATCAAACAATTTATGAGACCTTTCATCTATAAAAAACTGATCAAAGATTTCAACATTAAGTGAGGGAAATTTCATTTCAATTTGGAAAACTTCTTCAGTTCCATATACCAATGAATAAGGAGTTGATTGGGTAGTAGTACGGGTTGTTGTCCGATAAGCCCATAAAGCATTCAAAAGTTTATGAGGCCATGATTTCTTTTCTTTATCCACTATCTTATGGAGTATATTCGATAGGGTCTTATTGAAGGCCTCTATTTTTCCATTGGACGCCACATGATAGTGAGATGAATGGTTGGACTAGATATTATGTTCCTGATACAACTTTCTTACTTTAGCATAACAAAAAATGGTGCCATTGTTCGTCAAAATTGTATGAGGGACACCAAATATGGTGATGATATTAGTTTTGACAAAAATAATAATTATTTTGGCTCCAACTTCCTCGAGAGGTATTTCCTTGGCCCATTTAGAGAAGAAGTCACTAGCAGTGAGAATATACTTGAACTGCTTAGCTGTGGCCGGAGGATAAGGCCCTACTACATCCATTCCACATGTGGAAAATAGCCAGGAGTATTTATCTGTATGTAACAACTCTGGGGGTTGATAAATAATGTTGTCATGCAGTTCATAGGGATGACATTTTTTACTGAAATCTGTACAATCCTGTATCATTGAAGGCCAAAAGTATCCAAGCCTTCGGATCTGATCAGAGAGTTTGTGCCCATATTGGTGGGAACAACATGCTCCTGAATGTAATTCTCTCATGATACCTGCAGTTTCTTCTCTATTGATACATCTGAGGATAATTCCATCAAATCCTCGCTTGTAAAGGATCTTTTTCTGGTCTGGATTATCATCAAGACTAAAATTGGACGCTTGTCATCAGATATGTACCTTCTCACCCCTATCTGGTGTAAGTACCACATTTTAAAGATATTTCATGATGGGTGTTATCCATCCCATGGTATGACCATATGTTTCATAGATAGGGAAAATTTCATTAATTATCATCCATTATTTTTTGAACAAAAGGTGAGGCCGTACAACAATGGGTTATGCTGATAACTGTCTCATCCCAATTTGGATCTTCCAAGGCGGTAGCTATGTTTGACAGTTCATCTTCTTGAGAATTTTCAGATTGTAAGACATAAGATAATGTTCATTATGAGGGAAATTTAACCATTAACCCTACGATGTAATCACACAAAACAATTAATTCTTCTTTTCTGATAGAATATTCACCATTGATTTGTTTGATTACCAATTCTGAATCATTGTTTACCTTTAAATGATCCATTTTCACCTGAAGGGAATATTCCAAACCTATGATGAGAGATTGATATTTTTCTTCATTGTTGGTACCATATTTTGATAATTGGAAAGAATAAGGAAATACTACCTTTTTTAGGAAAATAAGTACAATTCCTAATCTAACCATATTGAATTTACGGTTTTCCATTTCCTTTCCTGTTGGACTTCTGGAAGACCGTCAAAATACATTTCCCATTTTTTCAAATTATCTTGAATAGAGATGACCTCTTCATCAAGAAGTTCAGTATTAAATGATGTATCTTTCGTAGATGGATTCTTAGCAATGAAACCAGTCATAGATTGGCCTTTAATTGCCTTTTGAGGTACAAACTAGATATCAAATAGGTGAAAAATAATTGTCGACCATTCCAGACATCCTATAAGCATAGAAAGACTAGGAATAAATTTGAGTGGATTATTACGAGACACCAATTGGACCTCAAGATGTTGCAGGTAGTGCCACAATTTTTGAACTGCAAGGATTAATGTCAGGTAGCACATTTCAATACTTGAATAACAAGTTTTCGCATCAATCATAGTTTGAATGAGATAGTAAAGGCTGTTTTCATTCCCAGAATCATTCTTTTGGGTGAAGAAGGCACCTAGTGATCGCTCTAAATCTGTCACATAGAGAATAAGTGGTGTTCCTTTAATTATTTTCATTAATACTGGTGGACTCCAGATGTATTTTTTGAGGATATCAAATGATTCTTGTTAATATTCAGTCAATTGGTAGGTAACTCCCATCATCATTAATATGGTGAAGGGAAAACACTTGCCTACCAAATTGGTAATGAAGTAGTGAATATTGGAGATGTGTACTTGGGAACCTCTTAATTAATTAAAATTTCAAAGAGGTGACATACCAAGGATTGATTTTGTTTTCTCAGAATCAAATTTGATACCACGATGGCACACAATAAAGCTAAGGAATTGTCTTGTAGTTACCCCAAAAGCACATTTCAAGGGTTTCATCTTCAGACTGTGTTGCCGAAGTATATTGAATATGGTTTCCAAATCAGCCAAGTGATTGGGACGTTGTCTTTATTTGACCACCAAATCATCCACATAACACTCAAAAAAATTCCCTAATAAGGGTTTTAAGATATGGTGCATGGTACGTTGGTATGTTGCACTTGCATTCTTTAAGCCAAAGGGCATTACTCGATAGAAGAACACATCTTGAGGGGTTAAAAAGGATTTAGATTGTTCATACTCTAGGTCCATTCAGCTTAGATTATACCCAGAGTATCCATCCAGGAAGGAAATAGCTTCAAATCTAACAGTTTCATCCATTATAAGTTCTGTAATCGGGATAGAAAAATCATCTTTAGGAAAAAGCTGGTTAAGATCTCCAAAATCAATGCAGACTATAATTGGCCCATTATTCTTTTTCACTGGGACAATATTGGCCTGCCATTTTGGATACATAACTTCCCTAAAAAATTTATCCATTATACGTTTATCAACTTCATCATCATTTTTAGAGGCATGAGTTGGGTGTGTTCTCCTTGCTTCTTGCTTAAATCCATGATGTTCTTATGTAAAACCCAAATGATGGGTGGCGACATCAGGATTAAGATCTAGAATTTCTATATAATTCCAAGAAAATAAATCATTATGTTGCTTTATAATGGAATTATACACCTATTTCTCTTCAAAGGTCATGATCGCACTAATTAGAGTGGGGCGTCAATCTTCTTCTGTACCCAGATTTATTTCTCTGAGTTTATCCACAGTGGTAGAGACACATTCTTCAAATTGTTGAGGAGCGTCCCTGAGATCTTGGTATTTTTCTTCATTATGTACTACCTCTTATGTTTCCACTTTCATTGTTGAAAATGAGGAAAAACTTCCAGTGTTAGGGGAGAAATTAGTATTTGAACATCCCGAAGAAAAGGCCACCATATCTGACCCGACTAATGATGAAGGGTCTTCCTGTGGTAATAAAGAGGGACTGCTGGATTGAGAATCAACATATTTGTCTACTTATATAATTACCACTATCTATTCTACTCTGTTTGCTGAAGAAGAGTCTTGTTTTAGTTTAGAAGATGAGATGAAAACATCTCCATTCAGGCTTCCATCATTGCTTGGTGTATCAATAATTTTCTCCCATGTTATCAGGCTCAGTTGCTGCAATTGAAATTATGGAAGTTACCGGATGAGTCTTTTGGTTTGGTGTTACCCTTTAAATTTGATTTATGGGTAACACATAATCTGTACTCAAATGTATATATAGATTTTCTGGAATCTTTTCCAGTCTATTTTGAGAATTAACTCTGGTTATCTCCTTTTCCATGGGCTTTGTTCATTTTGTGTGATTAAACTCTGCCTCAATGTATTGAGATTGACATGTTTTGAATGGATCCTTTTCACCATACATGTTCCTGATTTGACCATTGAAACATTATTTTAGACATTGGTGGTATAATGAATGTACGGATGCAAGTTGATGCATCCAAGACCTTCCAAGCAGAATATTGAAGGTTGTGTCCTGATGAAGAACCATGAAATCTGAATTAGACACAAGATCTAGAAACTGTGTTCTGAGTGTAATATCACCCAGAGGTTATTATTCATTCCTTTAATATCCTTGAAACATTAATGTTGAAGGATATAAGTCAGATTCAGTTAGGCCCAATCGACGAACTGTACGAACTAGATTGAGGTTGACTCCAGAGCCATTATCAAGGAAGGCTCGTCGGATGTCTATGTCATTGACCTTGATAGAAAAATACAATGGTCAGATATTCCCATGCATAACATCATCTTCAAATTCATATATAAAAGATATGACTGCATGACATTCTATAGGATCATTCTCTATACGGTAAACCTCAACAACAACAACTTCAGTTTCAAACTCTTGAGGACTTCACAAAGCCTCAATGAGTTCCTCTCGAAAATCTTTTTATAGATTCAATGCATCCAGAATTTACAACATGTCTGGTAAATGGCCAATTGTTTCATGAAATAATACTTTTGGTCCAAAGTTCTGCATTTCCCTACATGGAGATGTGATTTTTCAAGTGCTTTGGAAGTTGATTCTTCTGTTGTAGATGTACTCGGTGTCGGAGCAGAAGCAGGAAATACTGCTGGATTTGGTAAATTAGACTAACTAGATCTACTAATTTGTTGATAATAAGATAGTGTGTCTTCTAATCAGTCTTCCAAAAATAATTGTGCCAGATCCGAAACTCTCTTTCATGGAAGAAAGTCCTTTTTCCTGTTGAGCCAGCTGAAGGGCTCTTCCACAAGTTTTTTTTGCATATATGGTTCTAATAGGGGTAGACTTAAAATGGTGGTTTCTGGAATTCCCACATCTTCCCCTGTATCCTCAACCTGGGCCCCTTCCTCTTGTTTTCAAATTAGGTACAAGGAATTCTAGATCACTATAATAAGAATCACTATTGGCATAAGGATCCGTTAAATGAATAACAATAACAGAATCAAAGATCAATTCTTCATCTGATGAAAATTATTCTTGATAGGTTAATTATAGTTGTACCATTTGGTTGGGTGATGCTCGTACTTTTGAAACAGATGGAATAAAATATTCCAGGATCAAGAACAACTTGGTCTTTAACATGAGATCGTCTTCTTCTGACTGCTCTTTGTCTTTATGATCACTTCTCTTCTTTGAGCAATGGCCTTTTGATGAAGATGTTTTTGCTGTGGCAGGAGTGGTAGAAAACACAATTAGTTGTTTCAACTATGTTCATAAAATGGAATGAGTTTGGTTGATCATTTCCCTAATCATCCAATCATCATATTCTTGCATATTTTTTATGTTTTAACTCTTTCCATTCTCCCTATTCCTCTGGATAGGTAGCAGTAACACATGCTACTTGAGTTGATGAACTTTTACATTTCACTTGTCCAGAGTCTACCATCTTTTGCATAAGGTCATTAAAAACAAAGAACTCTTGAATGGTGTGTCCCAACATCTAATTAAAGGGACAATAATTCAAAATATCTTCATATCCATCTTTATTTGGATTCTTCAGCCTTTAAAACTAAACCAATTTTTTTTCTAAGGCTGAGATGAAGTACCCATGAACTTGTTCGTTCCTGAAAAAATAAACATTATTCTTTAATTAATCAAACTATTTCCAAAATTGATCTCTTTGATCATCTTGACGAGGTAGTCATTGCTATTGAGGCTCAGGAGGTAGATCCCTTCGGTATGATGAGGTTCTTGAAGTAGAATTAGGTACATTTTCATGTTTGAGGGTGATTGTAGAAGCTTCTTCCTTTCCTATCCTCCACCCCAAAGCTGATGTAGTTACACGTGTTTTATCCTTAGTTTCCATAATGGAGTCTTCTATCTGTTGAGAGATTGAAGTAAGGTCTCAAAACCCACCTGAGTATTTCACAGGGATCAATGGTGTGCTTAATTCATCCTGTAGATTTTCCACACATATTGGAAAAAAGTCTTCATGAGGGAGTGCTAGACTTCAGGAATATCTTAATAATTTCCATCGTGAAATGATATCTAAAAATCTTTCATTCTCCCTTTATTTACAATTGGTAAGATAAAAAACTATTGTCTTTGGTAGTGTTTTGATAAATAGGAGAATTAATTTATGACGGAGATATTCCCATCCAGTAATTGATCGAGATTGCAAACTTGTATACTAGAAAAAAGATGGTCCTTGTAATGATTGCAAAAAACATGTACTCTCAACTGCTTCTCATGGTTGAGAAGTTCCCATAATGGGGTCACACCAAGAAACAAAATGTGTTAAGTGTTGTTCTGGATCTCCTGAACCATTAAATAATGGGAATGTGGTATTCACAAAATTTGGTGGGGGAGGAATTGCATCCACCCATTCAGGGTAATCTCTCTTTTCCGGCTATACTAGGGCACATAATTCCTCCATAGATTCCAATCTAGCTATTAATTCCTCAATTGTGTTAATAAGAATTTGGGGAACATCCAAATAATCTAAAACCCATGTAGCTATAGCAACTAGAGCACGGACTACTACAACAACTGGTAAAACCACTGATGGTGGTTCTGATATCTGCCTTGGATAACCTACAAAAATAAGCCTACCAGGATGTATATGGTTCTGACTTGATTGGGTACCCAATAGAGGGAAATCATTATCGACATCTGTATTTACTAAACATACTCTTTACTAAGGATATACTACAATATTTTAAAGTTGAGGACTTTCCTGGGAAGTACGTCTAGTAGAAATGCTGTTTCAATGTAACTCTATTTTAAGTCTTTTCAACTCCTTAATTTCTATTATTTATGTGAAAATTTCTCTTCAATTGAAAGGGATTGACCTTATCTAGTGTAAAAGTGGGATGAAATCTGAATTTTTTCCATTCCCATTGTTAAATGCCTTTTAGATAGGGGGAGTGGGTTATTTGAAGGCACACCTAGATTCTGGGTAAGCCTCTGATTTCGAGTACAAATAGCTTCAACATTTTCCTCAGTGTGTACTGTATTATCGAAAATAACTTCATCTTATGATTCCCTTGAATTGTACCTATTTTCTAGAGGATATCCAATAATGGTGTTAATAACATTCACTAACGCATAATACATGGATGGCATCCTGTCAGTGTTTTTGGTAGATCACCTCCATTTATGTCTTCCATGAGACATCGTTCTCCTATATAAAGAATTTCCTAGAACAGTTAGGTGTATAGTAATACAAAGGGAATATTTGGATAGTTCAGTTGTATTCTTTCATTGTGGCTTCTTCCTTAATTGGGAGAAAACAAACTTCCGTTGAGGAGGGGATTGCAGATGTGAAAAATTCCCCAGCCCTGTAGGCTGAGGCTATTCCGGTTCTTCTTCTTCAAATACTTGAACATTGTTTAATGAATTTAAAGGTTTAATTAAATGATCCCACATACTGGAAAGATGGGGTGATTCTTGAACTTCTATTGTTGAAATTCGTGCAACTTCTCTTTTGATTTTGCGGATTTTGGTTGAGACATTAGTTGGGTTCATCATCCGACAATCACTTAAATCACTTATTTTAGAATATTCTTGTGCTATTTCAGAAATTTCCATTCTCTGATGCCTGACATCCTCTAAGTGAGATTCCTACTCTATATTCAGAGATTATTCATGTAAAAGTAACTCAAAAACTTGTTTTCTTTGGGCCTAATTTTGACGAGAACTGGTTGAGGCTTGTTCTTGAGCTTACATTTGATTACATACAAAACATATTGATTGTGGCCGACCATGGGAAATATCATTTGATGAGACCATTTTTTGCAGAATTTTCTAGTTTTGGAGTGTAGTGAAATTCGATGGTCCATATGCACCCCATCCTCTGATATAAACAATAGATGGGGAATTAAAAATTTACTGGAGTATCCTCTTTAGGGTATTGAGACATGCACACTGAAGGGTTCTCTGCTATTTTTCAGCCTCTAGGTGTTGGGAAACTGAGAGAGATTCTAAGTCAATTTGGTGATGTAACCCTTCTATAACCTTTTTATGATTTTGATATTCATCATATGGTAATATATTTGTTTTCAATTGATGAATTTTTTTCCATATGTTGAGGTGAAAGTCATGAATGCAATCTTCTGTCATTAATTATGGAATGTTATACTATGAATTTTCCAAAGGCCAAAAACATGACTCGGTTTTCTCCTTTAGAGAATTGTTTCCTCATGTTTAACACATCTACATCATCTTTTACTAGATATTTCTCCACTTGATCTGAGCAGATTGGATGCACTGTATTAGAAGAAAAATTACCTAAAGAAGGTTTAGATAATGACCATTCCCTTATGATATATTCTAGTTGAGAAAGTGTTTCACCTATAAGAAACAAAGCATCATACATAACTAGATTTTTATTTTTCAAGTGTCTCAAGATAGGAGGAATTTCTCATCGCCATATTCTCAATTATGGAATTGTATTGATAATGTGAAATAAGAATGTAGAGAAGACATTCGTAGTGAATTCCATCATGGGGAGGATCACCAGGATGGATTATAGAAAGGGATAAATCATCTTTCTACCTGGTTTTCTAGCCACACAGGGGGTTTCCGTGGTTCTCATCTGGAGATAGGCACTCTGGATTGACCAAATTTTCATGAATCAATCCTTCATGATGAAGTGTCTGATGAGGAACTTCAGAATTGCAACTACCACTCCCATAATTTGGAAATGAGAGGATAGGATCTTGAGCAACAATAGATAAATGTATGAGGGATTCAAGAACTCCAACAATAAGATGATCTACGTCTCAGCTTAACTCTTGAATTTCCAACAATGTTTGGTGAGACTTTTTCTTGGATGTTCTCTTATTCTTAGTTGGGGCCACTTTCTGGGAAAAGTGATTATCATGGGAAAGTGAATGTTCCTGCCTAGAAGTGGTTACCGGAATAGACCGATTACCTTTAATTGGAAAGGGTGTATGTTCCCAATCTTGTTGTCCATATGATATGGGGGGTATGCCCCATGACCCTCCTGCACTAGAGAAAATGTGTGTATCTATTATGGGATGACATGTTGATGTTTCATCTAATGTATGGGGACATATTTATGTGTCTGTTCCCCTGATACTACTGATGTAGTTAAAATATCCTGACACGTTTCCAGAATATGGGTAGGGATTTGCGTCTATCCTTTCACCATTGATAAAATATGTTTGGTGAATTCAATAGTTAGAACAGGAATACACATCAATTCCATATCAGGAGTAGGTGTATATGGATACTCATGTCCTCAGTTTCATGTCAATGGGTATTGAAAGTACTCATGCATGGCGGCAGAGAGTTGGGTCTGCCCCAAATTTGACGTCAAAGCTTTCCGACTGACTTCTCCAAGTGCTACCAAACGAGACTGTTCACAGAATTGATGAACATTGGAAGGTGTACGTGCCTGAGAGATATTTCCGGTCATGTATGGTTGACATAAATACTTCAATACTGGAAGACAATACTTCTGATAGAATTGGTGATTTTAAATATGTGTATGTTCCTTTTTACCAGTTTCCACTACATTAGATTGGAGAACTTCTTTTAATGCAGTCAGACGAGCCTGCTGACTGTAATATAACTTGTAAACAGGTGTTTGTGCATGTTCAAAGTACTCCATCAGGTTTATCTGGTGGTATTCATGGGTTTCTGTTATATAGGTCAGCTAAATAGAAAAATTTGGGCGGACGGGGGTATGTTCTCGCTCATTGTTTGCCATCAAGTTAAATTGATGGACTACTCTAGAGGAGACAGAGGTGAGAACCTTCTCCCTGTTAACTGGATGTTGTCGCTGGTGGTTCGTCTTGCCTGCCTGAGTCTGAGAGACCTAGGCCAAACATCTAAATGCCACACCCCCATCATGTTGGGGGTTCACTACCACATGATTCTGGCGATGAATGCTGGTGTGAGTCCTCAGGAAGGTCTCCTGCATACCTGAATTGAGGCCTTTAGTGACCTCATGATCCACCTCCCTATAGTATGGGAGGTATTGATTATTCAGTTCTGGGGATACATAACTAAATCCGTTGGAGATGGTGGTTGGCACTGTTTTCTTCCTGATCATTGGTCGTCATTGGCTAGATGATCGTGGATTGTTGTTGAACTCGAGGGACTCTCGAGCAACCTTAAATGTCAGGACTATACCATGATTGTGATATTCCTTTAACAACACATTAGAGACCCATCATAGAAGATGCTAGGTTGGTGATGACATCCTTCCCGTCGATGGAGATCTAGCTTGAGTAGGTGTCAGGAAGTTCATAGATATTTCCTTGGAGAAATCCATTCATTGGATTGAAGGGAGTTCTATGGAAACCTGAATACAAAAACAATATCTTTTAAAACAACATATTTTTATATGGATAAATGCATGATTAATTCCTTTTTCTGGCCTTCCCTTACTAATTGATAGGGACCTAATAGGTGGGAAGCATTATTAACATAGTTAATGATTCACGTTAGGTTCACCATTTTTGTTTCTTAGTTCTTTGAAAATTGTCTTTTAGTTTTATGAATAACTATTTCCAGGTAGTTTCCTTTGGATTTATTCATGGAACCAAAATCTTCCAATAGTTCTTTATCCAAAAATGACCTTCTTTTTAATGGCAGACGTTCGTTGTGTTTGAACATTATGATATAAAAGAACGTTCATTGGTCGAGAGGATGTGTGGTTGGACTCATCACACCCTTTTGGGGGGAATTATTGTCTAATCCAGGACGCTCTTTGTAAATTTAAGATATTTTCATGAATCCTTGTTAATTTACCAAGTATGTCTTAATTATCCCCTATAATTCTCAATCACTGATTAATATGTGTAAAATTTAGAATCATCAGTATGGATTCAAGGTTCTTCATTAATGGAAATATATGTATGTATTTGAGGTTTTTCATCAATGGTATCCTATAACATCATATTTATAGATTCCTTTACTCATCATTTGTGGTGATACTGGTTTTTAAGTCACTCAGTGGTGCACTCTGAAATTTTATTATCACCCGGGGAGACAAAGGTCTGGTTTTGATTTTGGGATCGTGCTAACAAGATAGGCTACCAATGTATCTTTGTGAAAGGAATCAGAACCATCATAGTTCAGTGCCACTGAATGAGAGACAACATTCCTTTTAAGGTCATGTGATAAGAACCTCTAAGAGGAAGGTGCTTAGTTGAAACTTAGTGTGGAAATTATGCTGAATCAGCCCAAGGAACTTGGAAAGGATATGGGTTTCCAAGTAAAATCATACCCTATTAGGAATATGGCCCAATGAGAATAGGTTTGATTTGAAGTGATGGTCTTGAACCTCAAGGTGTCTTTCTATGTATCACACATGGATGGGAATCAAAGCCCGCGTAGTTAGATAAGTCTCATATGAGAGTACAGTCCTTTGAGAGATATGATTTTGGACTTACATCCTTAAAAAGATGCCTTGATGACATGGGGGTTTAATTTGGGGCTTATTTTTAGGAGGATTCCCAGATTAAGGGAATTAGGGTTGGATTACTGAGGAGTATGTACAATGAGCTCAGGCCTTGAGAAGGCTTCCAACGTATCCCAATTATAATGGGAATTAGAGTTTTTGTAGTTCAATTTAATGATTGTTTGTGCTCATGTTGTAACCATCATGCATCTATAAGCCCACATGAGTAATTATTAATGTGAGAAATAATAGAATGTTAAAGATTCAACAATGACACTTCACACTTTTTCTCCTCCACAGACGGAAGAGGGAGAGCTGACAAGCCTTCCCTATGTTCTTTTTACATTGGACAAGGATCCAATGTAATAAGGAAGGGATGAAGGTGAGAGGCTTATGCCAGGATGACTTCCCATGGTAACAAAGCGCAGAGGGAGAGGAAATAGGTTAAAAAAAATCCATGTGCCCATCCCCCTTTGGTCTTTGTCACTGATGAAGAGATGAGGAGCAATGATGCCACCTACTACAAGAAAATATAGGGGATTACGCCAAGCTGGTTGCCCAAGAATTGATCATAGTAGTGGAAGGGAGACCTCTCCTTTATTCTATAAAAGGAAATGTAGGCATGAACTTTAACTTCCCTATTAGAGACCTAAGGTTCCAGGTCGCCTCTTTGAGAAGGGAGAGGCCATGACCCAACCGTCCTCCAAACCGAGAACTTCCAAACACTATTTCTGGGAGAAAGGTCATTGTAACTGTGGATATAAAAACCCATAGACACTACATGAATCTTAACCCCATTTTGAAACAAATGTGAGAAACCTCTAACTATGTAAATAAAATCCAAAATAAGAGACACACTAATGTTCCTTTCCCAAAGGTTGGACAAGTTTTGAGATTTTGGTGGAGGCTTCAACATTGTCCATTTCACATAATGGAACCAAGGAAGGATATAACCTACCTTGAATAGATTTTAAAAATGGTTCTTGAGTTGGTCGCATAGGTCCCTCGAGTAAGTATGCCGTGTAGGTACCCCTCATTGATGTACCACGTAGGTATACCGTGCAGGTATGGCGCGCAAGTATGAATAATGACTGAAGAATATGTTTTTTATAGGAGTACCACACCTATGTAAAATTTGTACAAAGATTTTCGAAACATACTTATCCCATTTAATTATCTCTTCTACCGTGGTTTAGAGAGATACCTGAGACAGTTTGAGGGATCTTAGCGAAAGATCTGCGCAATGAGATCTTTAGAGAGACTTCAATTTTGTCAGTCCTAAAATGGGGAGACAAAGGGCTCTATTTATAGGCACATATGGGGCCTAGTCGAAGAAATGTTTCTCATGTAGCTCTATCGCGCAGCTCCGTTGGGTAGGTACTCTGTGTAGGTGCACAAACATATTCCGTTGTGAAGCTCTGCTGCGTAGGTCAGTTGCACAACTCTTCCATGTAGATCAGTCGTGTATTTCTTTGGGAGTGTTTTTATTTTATTTTTGAACTTTTGGAACCTTTCCTTGAGATCTGAAATATCCAAAGATCTCTTCATAGTATATTTTTTACTTAAGTGTTATTAAAAATCTATTATTAGGTAGAAAAAAATGATTGGGGGGAATTTTGAGGAACAATTTATATATATTTTGACAAGTATGAGTGCCCATCTAGAATACTTCTTTGTACCATATTTCCGCTGGAGGAATGTTTTCCCAAGTGTTCCCTACATCATCAATCTTATTTTTTATTCCCTTTTGAGTCATTTGTGATGAAATTTTCTATGTATGTAGCCATAGAGTATCCTTCATTATCGATAGATGGGAAGGATTGAAAATTCATTAATTTTTATAGGATATGTCTGAAATTGAGGGCATTATACTATCCCATACTCTAATATGTTCATGTTGAGATGCCTGTTTCTTGACCTAATATAGAATAGTGAGGGTCCTATCATATTTTTTTATGAATAACCTAGAAATAGAAATATAATTTAGGATGTAGACATTATAGTAGTTCAACTATCTCATCCATATTCCACTATTGGTAAATGGCATCGAGGTGCTCATGGGCCCCCAAGAAGGCCAGAATATGGTCATGACGGTGGTGGAACGTTTTACAGACATTTTGGGGGAATCAAACTACCTGGTCCCCAATGAGGGAATCTAGGATAAAAAAATATAAAGATGTAGGTGGCCAAAATGAGTCTAATAAAAGATCAGTGGCCAAGATTCTCCACTTGTCCTATGATTCATTAATATAGGGATGGTCCAATTTCAGGTAAGACTAATCCTTGATTAGAACATACCGAGATACTGGTGATTGAACTGACACAAATATGATATACTATTGTCTTTTAGGGAGAGGGGGAACTAAATGAGACAAATTTCCACTATATATTAGAATGTATTTGGAGGCCGATCTACGTTCAATATCATATACATATAGGACTGGGTGTTTACCACATCCTCTTGAACGAGGGGGAGAACATCCATTTGAGGATCATATGAGAGCTCACTATCACCTAAAGGTGTCATCCCAAATTTATAAATCTATCCAACTTTTAGTGTGAAGGTGTAGAGGAGGAGAACTGATTTGGAATGAGATGGATGAACTAAAATCCCTTGAATGGAGGAAATAATTCCCTCCACATGTGTGTAACTATGAATGGATTTGCGGATCCTGTGGACCTCGGATTTCAGGACAATATTCCTAAATCACAGGGATTTTCCCCCACATCTGGAAGTGAGTTTGAAGGCTCCCTCCTCGAGTTATTCAGTGTTTTAGAGTCTGAGATATTGAAGGATAATCAATGAATCCATTGCTCTTACCTTTTATGGTGTGGGACATATTCACAATCATGCAATTGAGAGTCTCTTATGTTACCCACATGTGTGTTTTGCAGAACATCACAAGAATTTACTTCACAAAGTCTATTCTCCCTCCTTCATTGGGATGTTTCCTCAGAGAAGGGAATGTTTTCAACATAGGGAGGACCTCCACACTGGTTGGAGTTAGTATAGAGTGTAACTCTTCATTGGTCCTCCTTATTATAAGATTTATTTTAACTACTGTCGGTGGTGTCAATGATTGATAGAGTCATCCATGAAATCCTAATATGCCATTTGAGGTCTCAACCCCATCTATGTGAAGACAAATCTCCATTGAGAAGTTGTGGGGATATGATGGGACACTCTAATGGTGGAAATGCCCCCTGGAGATACATAATATGCCACATGTTGAGAAATGTTCTTGGTCATCCCTCGATTTTTATGTCTGGTTTTTTGGACCGGACCATGTAGAGTGGGGATAGGGTAAACATGACCATAAACCTATTGGATTGGTCAGTCTTGGAACTTTCATGGCCTGGTGGGAGCCCTCTTTAGAATCTCCCAAGCAATGGCTATGATGGATATGGCTCAAATATCCCCTAACTCTTTAACATAGGGGATTGAGCTATCAAAGTGCTCCGGGTAAAGGATACTAATGTGGGTTTTCATTAGAAATGCGGTCTTTTCCCCTTGGGTGACCATCATAGGTGACGATGTTAGTAAGGAACTAATGCTTCCAGGTCCTGGTGGGACATATACCAAATGAGAATGATCCCTTTTGGTTTTTATCAATGAATAAGGGTGTCTATCAGCCTACTATGGATGATCTTGGAGGGGAAGTTTTGGCATGGGATACTAGAATCTAAATCTATGGTGGGTTTTATGGTAAAAATATAGTCATGTGGGATTTCCATAAAAATATTTCACATTCCTCTATTCCTATTGTCATTCGGTCGCTGGTCTCCAATAACATGAGTCACATAATGTATGTTGAATCATCCTTGAGCACATATATTGTGAAATTCATACCTAATAAACAAATTTCATCCATTATTCCAAAAAAATTGGATGGATCCAAGATTAATATGTCATAGATTGAGGATTCCCAATGTTATAGTTCCCATGTCACAAGGGTGTTTCATGCTGGACCCATCACTTTCCTGGCGAGACTTGGAGTTGAATGTCTCAATATTATGACATGAATTTCTAATGGCTCCCCAAAGATACATGTCTCCATAGCTATTGTATAATATTTTTTGTTTTGGTCACACAATTTTTTTTTCAGATTTTTGTTGGGGTCATGCATCACATTGTTCTTTCACCACATTATTGATTTCTTTTGGTGGGTAGATTCCATCACATTAATTGATGATATCAAATTCTTGATTGAAATGAGATGATAGGATGGATGTTCATCTTTCAATGGATTCCACCTTGGATCTCATTACCTATTCCACATCTCCCTTTTTTATTTGAGTCATGACGGTGAAAATAATTCTTGATGTTATCTCGAGGTCATGGATAGTTAATTACACTGCTTCTATCTCATCAGGGAAGAAATTTGTAGTCATAGTGTATGGTAATATCAAGAATGTATGATCATTTTTGAGTTTTGGTCATGTTATTTATCCACAAAGGCTTCTTCTGTTGAGTTCGAAGGAATCTCATATGAGGAATATTTGGAATGGAACCTAAGGCATCTTCTTTCGTCCACGAAGTAGTTTACACAGTGGGATTATGTGTTATGAGAATTTTTCCTTAGGAATACCATGTTTATTATATGGGGTATGGATACATGTCTAAGTAATAAGTTTAAAATATTTTATATATAGATGATTAATAGGTTTAACATATTTTTTTGTGATATATGGGTCACATATTTAACATCTTTTGGGGACAATTTGGTTGTAGGTTTGACATCTATTTGGGACAGGTGTGTCACAAGTTTAATGCATTGTGGGGAAAGGAGGGTAGTTGAGTGTGTCACCAGGGGGGGATGATCGGACTTAAGGGTTTGATAAAGTGTGTCCCTAGGTATATTGATAATCACACTTATGTATTTGGTAAATTGTTTCCCTATGGGGGAAGATGATCACCAATTAGGGTATTGCTATGTGTGTCCCCAAGGTTGAAGTTGATGACACTTAAGGGTTAGGTGGTAATGTTAGGGTGTGAGTATTGATCCTTATGGAGGTTTCCTATGTAACCTATTTGTATACAGGGGTTAAAACCCATGTATTTTGATGTATCATTTTATGTTTGGGTTACTGGACCAGTCCATATAGTTTAATTTCATACAATAAGGACGCTCATGTTGTGGTTGGATCATCAACAAGGGATGACGTGGGGATTTTTCATATGGGCTACCTAGATTAGAATTACATGGTGGGGAGGGGATTAGGATACAAGTAAATTACCTTGTGGGTCATATCCCAATATTATTATACATGGGGAATCCCATTCTCATCACATGTGTTAAGGAAAAGGGTTTGACATCATGTGAACATAAAATATTTGTGTATTTTAATGTCACGTGACTAGGATGTCGAACTAGGCAGTCTTACATGATGCAGATCATACATGATTGGTTCTTATGCGAATGGATTCTATTTGCAAGTGTGATAGGAATACTTAGAATAAGTCCTCTCTACAAGGGCTTTTTGGTAGCTTCTTATGATGATTGCACAGTTTAGTTAAACATGTCTCCTTCTCATGCACCTCTAGACGGGGAATGGTTTCAATCCCTCCATATAGGAGTCTAAATCGGGGGTCCCAATTTTAAGGGCCCTATAATTAAGATAAAAATTTATTAGGGAACATATGAATATGATTAAAGGTAGGTTAATGGTCTAAGACATGCTTGATACGAAAATAACAAACACAAGGCTCGGTGGACCTTTCCAATTGATATTTGGGGTCTGGTTTTGGGTGAGTATATGGGCCTTGGGAACTTGACTCTAATGAAAGGATAATGGATGAAAGGATACACCATTTAAAGTCTCAGTAGATGGGATTTTTGAAATATGGGGTTTCATGAATTTTGGGGGCTTCACAAATGATAGGGATATCACGAAAGAATATGTTTCTTGAAATGTGGTGACCCTACCTCGAAATGTAGTATTAGTTCCCCTTAGGTTGGTTTTGCAAGGGATAATTATCTCTTAAATAACTAATAGATGAAAATGTATTTATTTTTATTTGAAGGACATGGGATTTATCAAAATTCAGCTTCACGATGGGTCAAGGCCCTCAAGAACCCATGGGAGGCGGTTTTGTGAAAGATGGCTACCTTTGGAAATCCATATCCTCTCTTACTTGTATGGCATCTGAGTTTTCAAAATTTAGATATTTATTAAGAAGATGAATGGTCATGTTCCTTTAAAATTCAGAAATGAGGAGGTATTTATAGAACATGTTTAGGAAAGGGCATCAATTTAATGAATTATGGAGGCCTTAATAGAAGATTATGAGAATCAAGAAGTGACGAGGTTTAGTGAACTAGACATACATTGCACAAAGGTTAGAAAGTATGTCCCCACATAGCTAGGGACATCACAAAATAGGTGTTATGGTGTGTGGATCTTACCATCTCAAGATTTATGTGGTGAGGTGATTTATGTGAATGGGATTTACCAAGTATGGAGGTTAACGCCTCATGCATCATGTGGTCGGGTAATTTATGTTAATGTGAGTTATAGTGCGTGGAAGTTAATGTCTCAAGATCTAAACAAACTAGGAATACTATAGATGGTATTAAAACTATACAAAGGTTTCCTTATCGATCTATATGCATTTGATTGACTTTTTTGAACTGGAGTTATGATGCATGAAATATACCACATCATGCTCTATGTGGCCGAGGACATTTGTGAATGGGAGTCACACTGTGTGGAGGCTAATGCCCCAATCTCATTGTAACTAAGATATTTTAAAAAAAGTTTAGTTACTCTTAATAGAGGTTACCTCATCATGAGTTGAGGGGTTGAGGGACTTCTATGAACTACGACCATTCACAAAGGTTTTATAATTCCCAATCATCATCACTTAGGGGGATGTTTTTGATGTTTTAGCTCGAATTTTCTTCGAACCAAACATGAATTTTTTTATGTCTCTCACGAATTCAATATTTATTTGTTAATAAAACCCTTATCTTGATTCTATGAAAAAATCATAAAACATGATTGTAAAATAATCATTAATTTATTTTAATTTAATCTTTAAACATTGAAAAATATATTTGTGTTGTACCTCAATGAAATAGAACTTGATGATGTGGGGATTTAATTTTGGGATTCCCTCAATACCAGAAGCATGATATCCCCTTGAACCATAGCATATTAAACCTTTATCTATCCAAATATTCCTTAAATCCCAAACTAGGAAAAACACAAATAAAAAAAATTATTGCGGTGAAAAATGGGTGGTTTTGAGGAGAATGACATAATTTATACCATAGAAGAATGGTCTTATATCCATTCATTAGTCAATAGAGAATATGTATCAAAATGGGATGGATAAGATAGATTGTATACAAAACAACAATAGAAATAGAGGTTTTTCCCTCTTAAACACGCGTGGGAGAATAATAGTAAATTTGACCCCTTAAAATACTACACTGGCTAGACTATCTAGTTCCACTAGTTATTCTAGTATTGTCACAATGCCACTACCCAATAAACCGATTATTTTGTGATTTTAGGGTACTTCAAGAAAGCTGTATGACCCCCTTTTGCTTCATTAGACACTGGAATGATCCTTTTAGCTACCTACTAAACCTCATTTCGTGGCCCAAAACACATTTTTGAGTTTTTCAAAGGACCATAATTCCATTTTGATTCCCAATTGAAAATTCTACATGTTTGTTAATTTAAAAATTTAAATTCCATCTTAAAACGTTTTTCACCATTTATGGATACATGAAATTATATTAATATCATGGAAGTGATACTATATGGGTTATTATTGACTAGTTCTCTAAAAAGGTATATTTCATACCATTTTGAGAAAACTATTCTGTTGATGGTGTTTGAAGTATATATGTTTAGAAGATAGTCAGTGTCTATAGGGTTCCAAAGAGAATTGTATATAATTGAGATATATATTTTACATTATGATTCTATATGGGTATTCATAAGTCACTTGATATGAATTTGAATTCTTAGGTTTTCTACCACCCTCTAATGGATGGGTAGTCTATGCATACCATCATGGAATTAAAGAATATTATTTGGTCACGTGTTCTTTATTTGTAGGGTTAGAGTGGAGTGATCATTCACTTGATGATATTTCTTATAATAAATACTATTTCACATCAATTCAAATAGCACCATTCAAGTCCATGTATATATATTCACACTAATCAACACTTTGCCAGTTTGAGGTAATAAAGTTATATACTTTCAGTTTAAATCATAAACAGGAGATGTCTGAGAATATCTTTCTAATTAGAAATTACTTAGTTACTAATTGGAGTATAAAACTATCATATATGAAACACAGATTTTATCCTCCAGAATTTTAGGTGGGAAACTAGGAATTTTATAGAAAACTGACAATATTGAGACATTAATAGATACAATGGTAGGAGAAGTTGATGTCCTAGTATTCAAATTTGTTCAAGGTTTTCAACAGGATATGTATAGTGGAATACTTATTAGAAATTGAATACAGATAAAATGTTATTCAATATCAATTCCATGTATCTCAGTTTATTAGATACCATCCTGGCCCATATCGTAGAATAAGTTTCAATTACATTGATCTAGAGTCTCGTGCATCATTGAATGAATGATTGATGAACACAACACAATAATAATGATGTCCGCTAGTTAGACATCTCTTTTATTAGAAGATAAATCCCAATACAAGACTTCCTTATAAGAGTGTGTTGAAAACAACAATATTTAATTAGAAAATCTATATCTAATAATTTCAAATTGGCTAGGTCCAAGCTTATTGTCTTTTAATAGGAATAGGAATAACACTTTGGTATTTTTTAGTCAATCATAACTATAAAATTCCATTTATTTGATGGTATAACTATTCTATAAGTTGTGTGATACAAAATTATAATGATAATTACTTCTCTTAAGAATTATATAAACGAAAGGTAAAAGTGATAACAAAGAATATACCTAATGTCCCAACCCTTCAATATTGTACGAAAGATCAGGATTTAAGAATCCGATATGATTTCCTTTATAAATTTAGATTTTCTAATAGGATAGAACAAACTAACTACAATATTTTTTGAATTTTGTATCTTTTATATTTAAAAATCTACTACTACATGTTTTTTCCAGCCTTTCAATCGAATATGTAGAAATGAACCTGTGATATACATTAATCCCCATCATATTCCTTATTAATTAAAAAATTATTAAATTCATGTGGTTTTCATAAATCTGTAAATGGTTCATAATATGGGAAGAACATAAATTAATTTTAACAATAAAAAAATAGGCATATCTTTCAAACATACATGCACTAATTGATCAATGTAATCATGTGCTTCATAATAAAATTTTTCTCCTGATGTATTATAGTCCAATATATCTTCATGATAGTAAATTTATCTCAAGAATAGTATCATTCTATTACTTCATATAGTGTTCAAAGATCAATGTGATCTCAAATTATTAAATTGTCGTGTGTTTGGTTATTTTTATTAACTCAATCCCTTTTTAATGACATTAAATTTTCCAAATTTCATAGTCTCTTGTCACCTATTGATATGGGGTTCTCAACTGAACAGATCTGGTGTTCACTCAGTAACACATCATTGTATAAAAAATACCTTATAATAACACTTGAGATTCCATTATAAAATCAAGGAGTAATATAGGGAATAACCATATGTGAAAAATTCATCACTCTCATAACCTCACCTCATCATAATTCAGGAAAATGTACAGAATTATGATTTTAGTCCCCTATATATAGATATGGACCAATGGAACTCATGGACTTAAATAGACTAATTGATATTTTTAACATGGTATGAGTTTCATCAATAATTTGATAATTTTTTTCATCATCTATCATGAAAATTTTCATTCCAATGAGTCTACAACAAGAACATTTTTCATAGGATCTATATTATGGGGGAATATGTCTAGTAAAATTATAGAACATTTCCAATGTATATTTTTTATGAATAAATAACTGTATTGAATAAATAAAAATAATATTTATAATATAAAATTTATTATCATTTTAGGTTCAATTAAATTTATAGGTATAGACTTACAAAATAAATATTAATTCAATTGAATATTTAACACGACCCGAGTATAAAATGCATATTTTCCAAAAATTATTTAATGGACATAAAAATCAAGCATAAGTATAAATACTCTTAATAGAAAAAAGGTCTTTCATACAATATGAAATAAAAAAAACTAACATTAGAGAAATATAAATCATATTAAAAATAATATTAAATACTCGGATATGTATTTGGAGTTTACCAACTCAATCAATGTGTTAAATATACCAATCTTGGCATATCGTACCGATGGTATATAGTTATTAATTAGTGGGTTTTCACTAATTTAAACGATTCATTATGTTTTTTTAATAATTTTATGACCTAATTCCACTAAAATCCCTCATGGGTGGATATTGAAGTTTACTTTAACCCCTAAATCATATTTTTAATAGGACACATATTAAAATCTAGTAGCGAGCATCTATAATGTATGATATAGGATGAATTTTCATCATTTATCAGAGTAAGGAATAATATAACGACCAATTAAAACCCTTAATCCATATAATATTAGAATCACGACTTTTTAGAACACCAAAATTAATATAATGTAATATAACTTGTGATATTCTAATGTCACAATCAATTAAAAAAATGTTTAAACAATGAAAGGGAAACTCCAACGATTTTGACTATGTCCAACAAGCTAATGAGCTATTTTTGTATCACAGTATCCCTAGTATGGTCATGTAGTTTTAAAAAATAGTTTATATATGTTTGGGTGAGAATAAAATTAAAATTAGTTGGTTCCTCTCTATAAACTCTCATGTTAGCGGGGTAGATGTGTACAAAATCTTATATGAGTAAACAATTAAAATGATATGTGATCCCATCCCACATAGTCTATCTAACACATCTCACCACAAAAAAACTATTAAAATAATAGGAATACATATTATTATACTTGTTTTAAGAAATATTAAATATATATTGTGTGAACCAACTCCCAAAAACCAAAAAAAATGATAGTCCCAACACCTCACATAGTTAAGGACATAAAAATAACCCCTATACATAATCACCTCAGCGAAATTGACACATCATAATGTATATAAAAATTATTTTCTCTAATTCAAGATTAAATCAACCAAATATCATTATCACAACTTAATATATTGGTTGGGGGAACACTATTTCTATTGGTTTACTATCTCACTATCTTGCTCGATCAATATGTATTTGGTTTCACATGAGAAAACCAACCAAATGTGGTGGTTGTATGGTAATGGTGACCATTACATCATCCATATAATAAATAATATGAAAATAAAATGATATATTATAATTTAAAATCCCATGAAACAAATTTTACACTCACAATGTTTATATGTTAATATTATCAATACATATATCTTTATTCAAAATTATTAACATTCTCAGCTAACCAATTAATAGAGGATATAAAATCAATGAAAAAATCATAGTCTATCAAATTAATATGTTTATATTACCAATTTTCATACATTCATCGGTTCACCTCATACTAATATAATAGCAAAAAAGTAATCATACCACTTAAATTCATTCCACATCAATCAGTACCAACCCATAAATCCACACCTAATTCATTCATCCAATATTACATCCATCCATTATTTTATTTTACATTATACGAATTAATGGGTTACTATATGTCCCAATATCATTTATAATATCCCAATTGAATCCGAAATGATATGAAATTAGCCTAATATTCATCCCAAAACAACATTGATGAGTAATATTATTTAAAAATTCAAAAATATCATATTCTTTTAAATTCAAATAAGTCTATCTCCATAAAACAACATTTAAAGAATATATAATTTACTATAAAAATATCAAAGGGAAGATATTAATAATCAAATAATTACCAAAAGTTATTTTTTAAACAAACAACCCCTTTAAACCCCCAAAAAATTTGAAATTATATCTCAAAATATACTTTATATATCCTTTGGAAATAAATAAATGGCGAAAACTTTGTATCACCTAAATTATCTTAGAACTAAAATAATGTTGTCCGAAAATCCAAATTTTTATTCACAACCAAACATTTATTTATTATGTATATAAAATATTTTATATAAATAGTTGAAAATCATTTTACATTATCAATAAATTTTTTAATCCCTTTTTGCATCAAATCATGTCATAAAACATTACATCCAATATTTATTATATGTTTCAGTCTTAAATAAACATGTTTAAAAATTTTTTAAACTCAAAATTTGTTTTAAGAAATAAATATTATTGTATTATGGTATTAAAAACTTTATAAAAGTGAAAAATAGTTAATCCACATACATTATAGTTTTGAGTATTGATTACAAGAAAATCATCAAGATTATAAGTATTTTTTCCAAATGGTGCTTCATTTCCCTTTAAAAATGGTTTAAATCCAATTTTTTTGCACCTACTAAATAACCAATGCATATAATTAACATTATTTTATGTATAATATAAAATATAAATGTTTCATAAATAAAATCATGATAATAAATATCAAGTAATTATCAAATCATATTTTCCCAGATATTTATTTACACTCAAAATTATTATCTTTTAAATCATCCTAAATTACCATACTTTATAACCATGTTAACTTAATCATGCACATATTTTTGGACCCAATATATAAAAACTAATGTTGTATAGTATTTATGGAAGATAACCCATTACTTAATCTAACAAAATTTCCTTCATGTTTTAACTTACAAAAAATAAATATATAATATGTCGTTAAAAATCGTTAAATCTCATACATAAAGAACAAACTTGAATTTTCATACATATTTTCCATCATAATTGGAATAAAATATACAAACAAGGAATATATACATTTATTAACCGTTTTATTAAAACAATTTTTAATTTCACAAAACCATTAAAAAAATTTAATGAATATTTTTTATCAACATTATATTATGTGTTTGTGTGTAAATATATATATACATAGATATATACATACTCCACTCATTTCATTAACTAAAAGTTTTTAATACATGCTTGGAAATATATAAAATAGATTTTTAATACGTAAAATTTACTATCCAACACAAGTATGAAAATCCTATTCCAAAAACAAATCAATTGTATGGTTTGAGTAATAAAATAATTATATTCAAGTAAAAACATAATAAAAATAGATTTAATAAAAAGATATAAATAATAAATTTGAACTAGATATTTCTTATGAAATAGGGTCATGACATAGATAATGAAAAAACTGAATAAATAAAACACAAATTTCTATTATAATTTTCTCCTTTCTATTACTAACATAACGTAAAAAAATAATACTAGAAAAAAGATAATATTTTGAATAATAAATCTCTTTTATCCTGCTTAAATATAATATATATTACATTATATTAACATGTTCTTTGCCTTAAATCAAAGGACCAAAAGCATTATAATTATTTAAAGAAAAAATATGGAAAGTTTCCAGGTCACATAAATCATTCTTGATAAGTGAACCATTTAATATAATATTTAGTGAATTCATAGTTTCATTTAAAGATCTTAAAATATATTGGAAAATAAGAAAAAAAATATAAATTATAACCAAAGGAAAATAAATTGTTTTTCCCATTAAATAAAATAATGTGTTTACCTTATACTAGAATAGATTATCTTAATTTCATAGATAGTTCATTAATTAGATTAGTAATATAGGAGATCAAATAAAGAGCATTTGATGGATTTTTATTCTGAGGGAGAACAATAATGTAGAAAACTAAAATTCCTATTATTATCCCCAAAAACAATAATTTAGGTGAGCTGCAAATTTTTCCAATATTTATATATATATATATATTTAAATATAAATTATGAATCAAATTCTTTTTGGCATACAAGTTATTATTTCAGGGGTGTTCCCCTCATATATTCCCTTATTTTTTTAATCTCCAACATCACTATGTATCTCCCATTAGATTTATACTTGGGAATCCAAAATATATTCCCTAGCCAATATATTTTAAAATATCAAGACACAATCTATACACATATCCCATTACACCCATACACCTACCATTTCATTCCCTACCAACACCTCACACAAACTAAAAGGAATTCCACCCTCACCTCACACACGACACTCAAATCATCATTATTTTTTTGTCATATAGTATAATAAGATTATAAATTTAAAAATCACACACATAAATGAACATAATAATAGATATACTTACACATTTATTTATTTATTTACTTATGTGTTCGTGCACACACACATATAACAAAATAATTATTCATTAAACATGTCATTATTATTATAATCAAATGATAATAAAACTAAAGAGTAGAAAAATTATCTAAAATTATTTAGTAAAAATAAAAACTCATTAAATCATAGCGAAAATATAAAATTAAAAATTAAAACATATCTCATAAAACCCATAGTTATTATATAAGATAACCCTAAAATTATTTTTGTCCTCAGAAATAAAAAATCCCTCAAAAGAACAATATAAGTAAAAATAAATTTATATCCTCACATCACATAACTTTTAAAAAATTTCCATCCTAAAAATCATAAATCCTTATCAAAGACATACATAACCTTTTAATATAATATAGTTCTTCTAAACTGACACAACTTTATAACAAATGTTCCATGATCCCACTAGATAGACAATATTTAAAACTCTATATTCCCATTACAAATACATAATCAAATGTTAATTACCAATACTATACCATTAATGTAAAATAAGAAAAATAATAATAAAAATTTACTTCTACCTATAAATCTTGATCAAAAAATTAAGACATAAGGTTACTATAGAGTTAATCATGGAAACTTTCTATACAACTAACTTCATTTCAAAATTCATATTCAATACAAAAATTTGTAAAATGAATGAATCATATAATTAATGACGTTATACCAAATAAACATATCATCAAGAGGTTTACAGATATTGGATTAAAAATAATTCATCATTATTTTAACAATATTAATATTAAAAATATTTTAATTTCACTTAAAAGTAAATACCACAAAAAAATTAAATCCATATTATTTAAGAAATTATTTTCAAATCCAAAATAAATAATTTTAAATTTCTTTTTTTAAAATCAATGTTTCCTAAAATTATCCCAATCATTTGAAAAAAAAATTAACATATTATTATTTATATTTTTTTAAACAAATATCAATTTATAAACAACATGGCCACATCAATCATTATAGATGAGCTCACATATTTAATGAAAATTCTTTACTATTTAACAAATATACAACTTTTGTTCGTTATTAAATTAATAAAATAATTAAAAAAATTAAATCCACTCTTTTAAATATTCATTTACCAAATCACCATTTCATTCTATAAAATATTGAGAAAATTATTACCCAGAAGCACTACAATAATATTAATAAATCCTTGTATATAAAAATAAATGTTTTTAATGAATTCATATTTTAGAGGAAGACCCCACTTGTCAATTCTAATTTCAAATCGATAGTAATATAACACATTATTCCTTTATTACATATCGATTATAAAATTATTCATTCATTTAATATTTTATTGAGTAATTATATTAAAAATCATGAATCAAAATAAGTAATCATACTTTATAAAAATTAAATATATTAAATAGACTTATTACTAAAACATTTTCCAGTTTTACTCATCCTGTCATTGGTTTTAAATAAAAATCAATGGGTAAGAAATATCATTTAATATATTAATTAAAAATATAATAAAATTTAATTTTATATAATGGTTTATTTACATAATTATTTCTTGTTAACACTCATGAATGAAGATACATATATTTTAGCGAGACATGCTTAGTGTATTAAACATTCAATCATGTCACTATACAATAAAATACATCATTAATATCTCCTAAATCGTGGAGATAAAATAAAACATTATCAACAAACACATATTTTCATTCCCTCTAAATTATAAACAAGATTTTTATTCTATGAATTTTTATTTATTTCCTCTTTTATCGTATAAATATGATTTCTTCTAAATCATTTTAAAAACTTAACCATAAAATAAAATAAAAAATTCTAAATTACATGGGTAATTTTTAAGGTTAAGTTCAAATATGCTTCCAAAAAAATCATTTTAAACACCTCATAATTAAAAATATCAACATTATAATTAAATAAAACATTTAATGTAATAGCCATATTTATTATCTCAATGATTTAATTTAGTTTCTACTTTCAAAAATGTTTCAAAAAAAATATTCTAATAATTTCATATTACCATTATTTATATTTCACATAAAACAATATAAGCACATTAAAAAGAAAAATAAAACTAATAACATCCCAAAATAATATTTGAAAAAATCAAGACCATCAAATAAAAATACATGTATATCAATGTCTTTTTTCCCTAATAATTATATCTCAAATATTCTGTAAATTCAATAATAGGAAAATTCAATGATGATTCATGTACCACACCTACATTTCTACCTCTATCAATATATCATACCATAAGACTATTTAGAAGAATATTAGGCCCCTTAAGCTAGATCATAGGTACCCTTCTATGTCTTAGAATATCAGCCTAGATGATGTCACATGTTAAGATCGAATGGTAATACTACCTTACAAAACCAATTTAATTTCATTAGTAAAAACTATAAAATATATATTAACTAAAACAAACCCTCTGATATCTCTTTGTCAAAAGAATATTATAATTGAACCCTTCATAGACAAATAATGAAACTACATTTTACCCCTTGAAGGATTTCCTATAAAAATCCACAGGTTGGTGACTACCATCAAACATATACGAATTATAATGTGAGAGGAATAACCCATTTCATATCTAATAAATAAGAATAGAGACACCAACCAGTAACCATCTATATAATATAATAAACAACCCATATATAAAACCAAAAAATATTTAATTTCATAGAAATATTAATATTCAAAACAAATCCAAAGTCACAATTGATTTACCAAAAAAACATCTAAAAAATGGACAGTCCAAGAGTGTTACCTATATTCACCAACCCCATGATATATTAACGTCCTTAAAAATACCTAGTATGATCATATAGACATAATATATTATATAAAAGTGTAGGTAAGCTTGAGAGGAGATAATTTCCCATTGAATTTGTCTTATATAATGTGCAAGGTTAAATTTTGCTAGGATTTTTTTCTGTAATGGAATCGTGATATATTTTTTAATACGATTACATTGTGATGGTGATCATTTTTTGGGTTCCCATATAACATTGAAATGCGGACTTCATGAGAATGGTATAAATATATATGTTGACAGAGAATTAAAGTATAAACCATAGGTATCTCTCTAAAAACTCTCATGTTTGTGTGGAAATAACATATTAAATATACTTTGAACAGTGAAGCTAGTATGTGGTACCGTTTCATGTAAGGTCCATTTTGGTGTGACTGTTGGGTTACTATAATAATTTGAAATATTTTGTTTGAAAATCAATATATACTCATGATGAATATAATTAACATGAAGATTGATGTTTGAGTAATCCATTTGCAGTTTTTATATTTTGATTGTATTTTTTATCTTACTAAGAAGGTCTATATAATATATATATCATGATGAAATGTTCTGCTGTAACAATGAAATAATTCATCATAATATATGTATATATTAATTAGATGATAAATAAGCTTCAAATTCATTTACATCCAAACATATAGAACTAGATATATGATCATTGATGTTTTCTATGTAACCTTTTGAAAATTCAATAGTGTATTCACAGAATGTAACTAACAAAAATATACTATAAATTCAATTAAATTCTTAATCTTGTTGTTGTGATTTATTATGATTATAATTTGTTTCAATTGACTTTTACTTAAATCTAATGTTTTGAGGTTTTTATTTTAATTATCTATAATCTCTTATAATTTTCTATATTTTCATCATTACGATTGATGGAGTTTATTTTTGGAATGTGCTACATCTGATCATTTTGATTGATGAGGCATCAAAAAAATGATTCTAATACTTATGAATGTTTAGTATATGATTTATAGGGTACTTTGACTTAATTATGGACATGGATATATTTAAGAGGTGCTTGAAGATAAAGTTACGTATTTTTTATTTGTTGTTCAAGATGTTCCATGCATGGAACATGTTTCCACCAACTGGATTAGTCAAATTAGTTTAGGTATATGAATATTTTTAATACATTGGATTTTATTTATTGATTAACTTGAAACTTTGGATTCAAATAAAGGAGTTCTTGTAGATGATATGTTTTTTGAAAATATCATTTTTGAAGAATAAGGATTATTATCCTTAACTATTTTAATTGTTTCACTTACGTTGAGTTTTTATATTTCCATTTGATAGTATTATTTTTAATGTATATTTACATAACTTCTGAAGAATTAATCTATTCCATTACCTAACATAGATTACCCATTAAACCATTACCCTAATAATAGATAACATGGTTTGAAGGGTGTTCCTGATGTCCATGAGCTAGAGACTATCTCTTGGGAGTAAGAACAATTAATAGATACTGATATCTCCAAAATAATAACTCAAGAAAGGGAATGAATCCAAAATAGTTGGTATTCAATGATAGTAATTATGATAAAAGTACCACAAATTATAATGTATAAATACAAAAATATTATATTAAACCAAGCTATAACTGTACCAATGAAAATATAAATGCCAAGATCTCCCGATAATATATGATTCACATACATTGTGTGTCACTACCCACTCCCAGGGTCCCAATATCAAGAACACCCAAAACCTGAAAGTGGTGATTTCCCATTCCCTAGTCCTAGAAAATGAATGTCTACAAAAACCCAAAGTTAAAGGTAGGGTTTTAGAAATAGTATCCCAACTATAGGAGAGGAGGACCTCTTTGGCCAGTCCTCCAGTCCTATTCTCCTTAAATTACCTGAAACTCCCCATTGAGGGAACTAAATGAACACCATCTGTAACACCCGAGACTTTTATGAGAAATATTTTGTTTTTATGTTATATAAATCATCAAAGTAATCTTTCACTAAACACAACACTAGCTTGGCTTTCTTTACACGCAACCGTGGCCTTCCTCGATAGCTTTCCTCGTACGCAATACCGAGTTTCACTAAACAACGATATGCTATTAAAATATTATTAAAACTAGCCGTTATGAATAGTATTAACTGAATTTTGAATTTTATTACATTTTAATCCAACTTATACATTTTCTAGAATGAGGTATGAAAACAAAATTAGTTTTTTGGATAAAAGAAGTATTTTTCAAAAAATGCAGTTTTACCGCCTTTTGATGGCGCAACCACATTAAATATAGTTTTTGATATATTTATAAGTTAAATTTGACAAAATAAAATTCTTATTTTGACTCAGGATATAAAAATTTACTTTGTATAAATTTTTGATATTTTTCAGATAACATTCATATTTTGATGAATAGTAAAAATACGCTAATTTTTAATTAAAAACAAGTTTTTTCATTGAGATAATTTATATGGTTAAATTATAATATTGAATGGTTTTAAAGTATATATAGAATATATTTTTACCATTTAATATAATTTATGTCATTATCATTAATTTCACATTGAATTCATTGGTAAAAACATTTCAATCTTTGGCAATGTTTTAACTTCTAAAAACCGTTTTCTTGACAACAGGATTTATTTTAAATTAATTACTGCAACTTATATGTTTTGAATTTTGAAAAATGGATTCCATATTCAGAATTAGTGGGTCCAAATTATGTTAATAGGTTACTTTTTATTTTTGGGCGTTATTAATAGTAACTACGGTAAATTTTATTTACCATAGTTAAAGGTAAATCGGGTAATTAAGGGTAAATATAAGATTATAAAATTACCCTAACACCTGCCAAAATCCTATTGGATGACTGAAAGTCGACCCATATAACCTAAGGGTCTGATTAGATTCATTTAATAGACTTTTTTCCATGGAAATAATTTAATTATTATTAAAACCAAAGAATGTGACAACATGTCACTTTCTTAAATCTTATAAGTATAATAATTTTAATTTGGTGATAACCTTAATGAAACATCGAACATGAATAGTCTCCAAAAATCTAATAAAATTATCTACATCATACGAATTTATTTAGAATTTTTAAGGATTAAATAATTATCATTAATTATGACACAATAGTAATGTTGAAATTATTTTATTAATTAAAATATCAAATAAATGGTTTTAAAAATATTAAAATAAAAATTATATGAACTATTTAATGTGATGAACTAGTTTTATAGATACATATGACATTTTATTAATCTATTAAAGCTTTTAGTTTGAACATATCCTCTGTATATATTTTATTTAAATTCAAATAAATGAATAGTGTCAAAATTGACACTATTGTTATTTTATAAAAATAACATATTATAAAATTGTTTAAAAATCACAAAAATATTTAACAATTATAAATTAAATTTTATATGGTCGAAAATATCATAAAGTGTCTAATTATGGAAAATTCACAACACATATGTAATTATTTATAATAATTTAAAATTTAGAATGTTATTACCACAAATAAAATTAAATTGATAAATAAGGATAAATCAAGTTGATAATGTTTAAAATAAATTCCTAAAATGTATAAATTTTATTGGATGATGAGATTACAACCCTATCTCATCTAATCTTCGTATATGAGTCCTTTTGGAAGTTTTTGAGCGGGGTTGGGATTTAATATAAACTAATATTTCTTATATTTCCAAAGGTGCCCCTCTCCTCCCTTATAAAAGGGCACCTCCTCCCTCTCCTCATCACACCAATTTGAGCCTTCAAACTCGGCCAAAACCTGACCATTTAACTTCCCCACTTCCCTAGAATCATCCTATAGGTTCTGGTCTTCTTCAAAGACCAACCCTAGTGCCCTAAGAGGAGGTTAAGAAGAGGCGCGTCAAAAGAGGTAATATCCATTACCGATCCTTTCCAAATTCTTTCTTCTTCAACTTCTTCTTCTTTAGTTTTTTCATTATGAAGTAATAACATCAGTATCACTCATATACTGATATGTTATTATAAGTATGAAACAACCCTATTTCACAATCAATCCATCCTACAGAAAACGAAATCACCGCGCGTGCGTACGTACGAAATACCGTCTCCACGCTGTGGTGTAATCTATTTCCCCACACCACCTTACATGGATGGGTATAATGGTGTGAATAATTACTATATATGATTATTTTAAAGTAATATTGATTCTGAAATAGTATACATACACTCCAATAAAATTCCACGATCATGGGAACGATATCATCGCTCGTGCGTACATACGGAATACCGTCTCCACGATGTGATGTGATTTGTTCTACATGATCTGCATTGAATAATGATTATATAAATGCATTGAATGAATAAATATGATATATAGTGCATTAATACCATTCTGGAAATGATGTATCTATAACCTAAAGAGAATAATAAGAATTTATTCGACAAAACACGCATAAGAACGAAAAGTTATAAACACCCGAATAACAAGTAGTAAGGAAATATTACTACTAAGAAGCTAATAATATGACCATATATGACATCATAACAATAATTATGATTCTGGAATAAGTCAATAACAATATTTAAATCATTATACAGGAGGTTCGGACACTTATGAGTAAAATCAGACCTAAGGTAAGGGAAATATCACAATCTCATTTTTATCCGAGATTGTTTATACTTTGGTATTTACTGGGGTGTATTTTATCATCCACATCCATGTTTCCTCAATATGTAATATTTCTATCCTTGTACAATAGTTTATATCCAATTTTACCCTTCGGTGAGTTTTTAGTAAAAGATATGAAAGGAATCTTTTGTCGTTTTTCGTACGATGTACTTTTTGACTTTTCCGACAAAAGTACAGAGAGGAATGTTTTTTTAACTTATACGGCATGAATGGATTTTTAAAAAATTATTTCCAAGAATCTTCCTTTACAAGTTTTCAAGTTTATTTTTAATCAACTTCTTTTAGTTTAAAATTGTATTACATGTTAAGAAAGGAAAATGTTTTTGAAGTAGAAAGGATATTTTCCTCAAGAATTGAGTTCAAGTGTTTTATCAAAATTATTTTCCATCTAAGATAATAAAGGGTTATGTTTATATCCCTATTATTACATTGATTTGATTATGTTGTGGTGTAATTATTTTTATGAATTCCTTTATCTTATATGAATTGTTTTATGATGTCACGATGTTTAGGATTCCCATTTTTATTACATGGGTTATTCTATGATGTATGGTTTATGATTTTGCGGCACACATAAGAATGGTATCATTATGAGATGGGTGGGACCTATATCTCCCTCCAATTCATTGGGTAAAGATTTTATATCTCATGAGATAGACATGGCCGGAACGGAAGGTTAAACCGGTTCTGTGAAACAGGACTGAAACGAGGAGTGAACTCGGTTCAGAAATGGACTTTGTCCACTAAGATAGTGTTGGAAATGAGTCTTGACTAATAAGAAATGATTCTATATGATTATGTGTGTATGCCACAAAGTTTCATGTTTTAAGTTATGATTATTGGGATTACATTTCACTACTATTATTTATCCCATGTTATGAAATTATGATCTCTTTTCCAGGTTAATATTTCCAAAGGTTATGTTCTTATGTATATGATGTGATTGATATTTCTTTTGTTTACCCTTGCTGAGCATTTGAGCTCACCCTTTTGTATGTTTTATTTTTCCCAGGTTAGGAAGAAGGTTATTAAGTATGATATGCCAAAAGGGACTCTAGATATGATGAAAGAAGTGGGAGGAAAAGTAGATGCTTTATGAACCAGTTATTTATGTTTCCTAGTTTCTAAAGACTCTATACCTATACGGTCCTTTCCTGGTTTTGTTATATGTTGTAATAAGTGTGATTCAATTCTGAAGTAATAACAATGTATGTAAAGTATGGTTCGTTATAGTTGGTATCAGAGGAAAGGTATAGTCAACCTTTGGAAACTAGGATGTGAAAGCCTTAGTAAGAATCCTAAGGAAAAGTCTAAGCATAGAACACAATCTCAGTGTTTTAGAAATGGCCATGAAAAACCTATGATAAGACCTTAAGTGTGAAATTTTATTCTTTATTATGTGGTTTTCCTATTATAATTAGTGTTGCTCACACTATTCTTCTTGGTTTTAGTCAATGGCTGGAACCCGAAGGAACCGTGTTAATGCGGAATGCGACGGACAATGCAATGATTGTCCCCCTGAGCAACCAAACGTTATGGGAGCTAGAATGCAAAATCTTGTAGCCATGCTCACACAAATTTATCAAGCTATGAATCATGCAGGACTTCCAAACGAGCAAAGGAAGGAGAAACATTCTGTTGAATCCTTCATGAGGCAACGTCCACCTTCTTTCAGCGGGTCTACTGATCCATTAGTTTCTGAACAATGGATTAGTACTACTAAAAAGATATTTTCAGTTCTTCAATGTTTTGAACATGATAAAGTCATCCTAGCAGTGTATCGTTTGGAAGGAGAGGCTGATCAATGGTGGAATATTATTAAGAATACGAGGCAAAGGGATGAAATTGAGTCCATGGAATGGGACGAGTTCAAGAACTTATTTTTCAATAAGTACTTCCCTCCTATTCTCTGAACAAAGATGGAGAAAGAGTTTCTTTAACTGAAGCAAAAGGATGATGAATCTGTTGGTCCTTATGAAGCAAATTTTACAGGACTTGCAAGGTACGTTTCTGGTATTATTATCCAACCTGAGAGTAAGATCAATCGATTCTTTAGTGTCTTAAAACCAAGTCTTTGAAGGGCGTTAGCCATAAGGTACTTCAATAGCTACGAGGAAATTGTTCGATGTGCTCTCAAAGTCGAGATGGAGATTGTAGTAACCCATCAGTCATATGGGTTTGATAAGAAGAGGAAAATGGAATTCAAAGGAAAATCTAAAGAGCCCACTGAAAAGAAGATGAGATTTCCCTTATGCTCAAAGTGCGGAAAGAAACATGGGGGGGGGGTTGTTTTAAAGGGACAAGTAAATGTTTCAAATGTGGAAAGGAAGGTCATCAGGCATTTGAATGCCGCAATGATGGAAAGAAGATGTCTAATGATGAAAACAAAGGAAGGGACACACAGAATGAACCTACTACACTTTAATGTTTCAAGTGTAAGGAGATGGGGCATTATGCCAATCAATACCCAAATCCAAGTGTTGATGATGATGGTCGACGTCAACAAACTCTTAAGGCTAAAGACAAAGGAAAGTCACATAAAATTTCTATCAGCGATGTGGAGTACGACAACGATGTGGTCAAAGGTACACTTACCATCCACTCTAAAGTAGAAAATGTTTTATTTGATTCTGGATCCACCCACTCTTTTATTTCTGAAGAATTTTCTAAGGATATCACCGTATTACCTCAACAATTAGATGTTGAGTTAGCTGTGACAACCCCTAATGGAACAACAGTCGCATAAAAAGTTTATAATTCTTCTCCGATCGAAGTTTGTGGGAAAGTGATTCCTGCAAATCTTGTGATCCTTCCTATAGTGGAATTTGATGTGATTCTTGGAACGGATTGGCTTTCTTTATATGGAGATCATATCAATTGACAAAGAAGGGAAGTCACATTTTATATTCCAGATCAGTCTATGATCGTCTATCGATGCAAGGATGAACATAACCTTCCATTGGAAATTTCTTCCATCTTATGGGTCTTGATTCCACTAAATGAAGGTTATTTATCTCAAATTGTTGGTGAGAAACTCACGATTAATAATATGCCCATTGTACGGGAGTTTGGCGATGTCTTTCTGGAGGAATTTCCGGGTCTTCCACCAAATCTTGAAGTTGAGTTTTCAATAGAACTCATACCTGGTGCTTTTCCTATTTCAAAGACACCTTATAGAATGGCCCCAATTGTGTTGCAAGAATTGAAGAAGCAACTCCAAGAGAATCTTGATAAGGGATTCATACGCCCTGGTGCATCACCTTGGGGAGCACCTGTTCTATTTGTTAATAAGAAAGATGGATCAATGAGACTCTGCATTGATTATCGAGAACATAACAAGATCACTATCAAGAAGAAATATCCTCTCGCACGCATTGATGACTTATTTGACCAACTACGAGGATCTCAATTCTTTTCCAAGATTGATCTTCGTTCAGGGTATCACCAATTAAGGGTAAAAATAGAGGATATAACAAAGAAGGCTTTCCGTACAAGGTATGGACACTATGAATTTATAGTGATGCCATTTGGTCTTACTTTATGCCCCTTCTATCTTCGTGGATCTGATGAATAGAGTCTTTAGAGACTATCTTGATCAGTTTGTGGCAGTCTTTATAGACGATATTCTTGTATATTCAAAGTGAAAGGAAGAACATGAAGATCACTTGAAAATTATATTGAAGACCCTGAGAAAGGAGAAGCATTATGAAAAATTACTATATATGATTATTTTAAAGTGATATTGATTCTGAAATAGTATACATACAATCCAATACAATTCCATGATCATGGGAACGATATCATCGCTCGTGCATACGTACAGAATACCGTCTCCACGATGTGATGCAATTCGTTCTATATGATCTTCATTGAATAATGATTATAAATGAATTGACTGATTAAATATGATATATAGTACAATAATACCATTCTGGAAATGATGCATCTATAACCTAAAGAGAAGAATAATAATTTATTCGACAAAACACGCATAAGAACAAAAAGTTATAAACACCCGAATAACAAGTAGCAATGAAATATTACTACTAAGAAGCTATGAATATGACCATATATGACATCATAACAATAATTATGATTCTGGAATAATTCAATAACATTATTTAAATCATTATACAGGAGGTTCGGACACTTACGAGGCAAATCGGACCAAAGGTAAGGGAAATATCACAATCTCATTTTTATCTGAGATTTTTTATACTTTGGTATTTACTGGGGTGTATTTTATAATCCACGTCCATGTTCCCTCAATATGTAATATTTATATCCTTTTACAATAGTTTATATCCAATTTTACCCTTCGGTGAGTTTTTGGTAAAAGATATGAAAGGAATCTTTTGTCGTTTTTCGTACGAGGTACTTTTTGACTTTTCTGAAAAAATTACGAGAAGAATGTTTTTTTAACTTATACGACATAAATGGAATTTTAAAACATTATTTCCAAGAATATTCCTTTATAAGTTTTCAATTTTATTTTTAATTAACTTCTTTTAGTTTAAAATTTTATGACATGTTAAGAAAGGAAAATGTTTTTGAAGTAGAAAGTATATTTTCCTCAAGAATGGAGTTCAAGTGTTTTATCAAAATTATTTTCCGTCTAAGATAATAAAGGGTTATGTTTCTATCCCTATTATTACATTTATTTGATTATGTTGTGATGGAATTATTTTTATTAATTCCTTTATCTTATTTGAATTGTTTTATGATGTCATGATGTTTAAGATTCCCATTTTATTACATGGGTTATGCTATGATGTATGGTTTATGATTTTGTGGCACACATAAGAATGGTATCATTATGAGATGGGTGGGACCTATATCTCCCTCCAATGCATTGGGTAAAGATTTTATATCTCATTAGATAGACATGGCTAGAACGGCAGGTTAAAAAGATTCAGTGAAACAGGACTGAAACGAGGATTGAACTCGGTTCAGAAATGGACTTTGTCCACTAAGATAGTCTTGGCAGTGAGTCTTGACTAATAATAAATGATTCTTTATGATTATGTGTGTATGACACAAAGTTTCATGTTTTAAGTTATTATTTTTGGGATTACATTTCACTACTATGATTTATCCCATGTTATGAAATTATGATCTCTTTTGCAGGTTAAGATTTCCAAAAGTTATGTTCTTATGTATATGATGTGATTGATATTTCTTTTGTTTACCCTTGATGAGCATTTTAGCTCTCCCTTTTGTATGTTTTATTTCCCCAGGTCAGGAAGAAGGTTATTAATTATGATATGAAAAAATGGACTCTAGATATGATGAAATAAGTGGGAGGAAAAGTAGATGCTTTATGAACTAGTTGTTTATTTTTCCCAGTTTCTAAAGACTATATACCTATACGGTCCTTTCCTAGTTTTGTTATATGTTGTAATAAGTGTTCTTCAATTATGAAGTAATAACAATGTATGTAAAGTATGGGTCTTTATACCATCAATGATAATAGTCAATCCAATCATTACATGATACCAATGAGCCCATATAGATTTTGAAATCCATGGGATTCATATCATGGACACAAAATTCCCAAACAAGATCGATCTTTAACAAATAGAAAACACAAGAACGACACTGGTTTCCCTTCTATCTCTTCATTCTAAGAGGAATTGCAATCTCCATCACATATAGAATGTGATTTTTATTAATTTTTACTTATAAAAAATAGTGGTTGATATAAAATAATAAGAGGAACTAGAATAAAATAAACCAGTCACTGAAGATGAATCCATAGTATAGGTACATCTCATTGTTGTGGGCCCCACATCATTTCCTACTAGAGACTTATCCACTATGTGAAGTAGCAGCATTACTGATGTTTATGTATGAATCCCCATAGTTCATGAAGAATCTGACCTCAATATATATCCTCTCACTACTAACGATCCCATACCACAAATTGGACTTGAAAAGTCATAAAATGATACAATTGTGTTGAACGTTAGTATGAACAACCAATTTTTATCACACTTATAGATTCATGATTTTAGTTCTTATCATTTCAACATTGGTCACAAGTAAATTGGAATTTAATAGAAAAAGGATTTGATCTTGATGAAGTATAATTTATTAGAATTTGACTACATTTTATACCAAAAGGCACATTCCTCATTCTCTTCCCTTAAAAAGAATCACTAAAACTACGACCTCAAGTTGTAGAAAATCCAATAAAACCTGACATACAATGTAAGATATTTTTTTATTTAAGATCCCTATATATAATATCAGGATAAGAGGTGATATTTATCATAGATAGCTAATACCAGATATATAATAGAATATACATCTAAAGCCTCATATCCTTCCGCTTCTTGTTTGACAATGCCTCTATTGAAAACTGATCGAGTTTAGAAAAATTATCTGTATACCAAGTCAATGACCAATCACCTTGATAAATTTTGGTAAACTCAATGAATATAGAAAACACCAATTAATCTAGATAAAATTTCTCCATAAACTGTGTATTCAAGTATTTCCACACCAATCCCTCATTCCCCTTATCCAAAACTATAGCATCATGCTACCTCATGCAAGTCCTCTCAATATTGGTGATGGAATGCTTATATTAATTGAATCTATGGTATCCAGAAACTCAATGATTCGTTCAATATTCCTAAAAAACCTATACATCGTGAGAACCATTCATTCCCTTTAATCATGATTGTTTCTGTTTAAGAATCTCTTAGGCATTATATCTTCCACCATCCTTCGATGGTTCCACCTTTTTTCCAAATAGGGGACGGTGTGGTGCCTTTTTCAAGATTTGGGACTACATTCACAACTACCTGTATGATGTTATGTCTACTAGAGGGTTCTCTTATTTTGGTTAATCTGAATCTCCCTTCAAAAGTCTAATTAGATGTCATATTGAGGTAATTTTACAACACAACATCAACAAACAACAGGGAAAAAATTGTCGAGAGACACTGAAATATAAACTATATCAAACAAAATTCATATTTGGAATATAAATATCAGATCACAATATAAGAATAGTTAAGAATTAGAACAAATAATTTCCCCAATGACATATTTTCCCAACCACCCAAGGTAAATTAAGGATTTTTAGGGTGATATTTTTTAGGAACTCTCCCAAAATCTACCCATGAAGTCCTGATAATCCTATCACCATTCTACCCAAAAATCTAAAACTGCATGCCAATATCCAAGAAAAAAATCCTCCTTTGATACCATTTTCTTATGACCTAACCCTGATAACCAATTAAATGTGTAATTAAGTCAGACGTGACATGACTCAAAGTAAATTATCAATCCCCAAGGTTTAATGAAAAGAACATAGGGATCAAACAAAGAAGTGGGAATTATTTATCCATAATAATTAATCAAAAATAAGAAAAGGTTAAATAAATCCAAATATAATCAGTATACCAAAACCTTCATCAAGTGAAAAGTACCACAAGGCAAAAAATAAAAATCCCAAAATTGTAAATCAAACTAATACATCACTTAACTAACCAAAAAATAATCACCAAGACCTCCACACAACATTTTGATCACATACTCTCCCTGCATTAACCAACTCCCAAGGATGTTCTATCAAGAAAAAACACCGCCTATAATAAATTCTAATCCTTTCCTTGGTACTAGAAAAAATGTCTAAAATATCCCAAAGGCAAATGTAGGGTGTGAGAAATACTATCCCATTGGAATACATCTAATCATTCTATAATCAGTCCATATCAAATATAAAAGATATGATCTATTATAAAAACATTCATGGTAATAATATTCAATATCGAAAAAAATTCATTACAAATAATTTCCATGGAAATTATAAAGCAGCTACAAATAAGAATTTCCATTAAAACCGGGTAGAATCAAAATCTCGATGAAAATGTATGAGAGTAAATAACTTTATATACCTTTGAACGTAAATGTCATATTCATTCATAGAACCATGTTCATAGGCTCTAGGGTTACATAGATCAAGGATCATGTATCCTTATACATCTTAGTGGTATATGGATCAAGGTGTTCGCAATTCCCTAAACCATATGCATTGAGGGAATAAAAGTCCATCCAAATAAAGGAACATTCTACAATTGTTACATATATTATCATTTCTACCTATAATTGATTATTAGTTAAATATAATACATGAGTAGTGTGCTTATCTGGGACTACAAAACTAACCACCTAGGCTCCCATGTGAATTGAGTAAATTGATCAAGGGGGAAATCACCCATCAAAAATCATTTTCCTCAATATTCATTCAAGATTCCCCAAATAAGTTTTTAAATATTCCATTTAATTTCAAAAATCATAATCCATCATTTTTCATTAAATCTCATACCTTTAGAATAAATTAAATTCATTTCAAACCCATAAAATATTAAATTTCATTTTTTTCTCAAAAGTAATCATCAATTTCAATCATAAAATTATTAATTTCAATTGGAAATAATTTTTTGAATATCAACACTTTAATTGAAAATCCCTAATCAAAGTGGTTGAACAGAAACAATGTTAGTTGAAAAAATTAATTAAAAATTAAATTTAATTCTTTGCGAATAAATTATTAATCAATTTAAAATCATGAATGAAACAAAAATTTCAATTAATTGAAATTTCATTATGTAACCTCTAACCAAAATCATGATATTAGTAATAACCCCACATGACATCCACATTTAGAGGGAGATGAAAGGATATAATCAATAAAAAGGGAATCAAGGAAAAAAATTCCCAAAGATAAAACATGAATAAAAAAATTGGATAATATTTCAAATAACTCAAAAAAAAAGAATTAGGGAGAATGGAATTCAAAATTAGGTCAAGGAAGAACTTAGAGAAAGATATGCAATACTTAAATTTTTACTTTTATCCATGATAGTTCAAAGTTGGAAGAGGAAAAATGTACTTTTGTGAGTCTCTAAGGATGTAAGTGTAAAATTAGTCTTGATGGAGTAGGATAATGAAATAAAATTAGGGATTTGGGATTAGATTTTTAATACATCCCATCCCATACTCACCTAGATAGGAGGAACAGACTAGCTACTGGCTCCCAACAACAATCCGATGGAACTAGGATGACTACCTAGTCAATTTGAAACACTATCAGCTAGTCAGTAGACTCACCCAAATTGGTCGATGGACCCCCACTTGTCAAAAAATGGTTCTTAGAAGAAATAATACACCGATGTACATCCCACCGATGAGTTTTCGGGCTACCACCAGCTTTATTGTTTGATTCTTGTAAGAATCCCCTACTTCCAACCTTCCACCGATTGGTTGATGGGTCTCATTGAACAATTGGTGGACTCCACGTAGCTTATCCAGCTATAGTTTCAAACACACATAATTTCAAAAAACCCTAGATAGCTTCTCATGTACCAAATAAGAATCAAAAAAGAATTATCAAACCATAAAATTCTATAAACATGTATGAAAACCGTATAATTAATAAGAACGACCACATATAAATCATGAAAAACGATGATTAAAAAACCTATGATTGTACCTCAAAGAAAGTGTATATAACCAAATGAACTAAAGGTACTAAATAATTGTATTGATGATATAACTTTCAAAGGATTCATTCAACCTAGTGTGTAACCTTGGGTAGTACTAGTGTTTTATACCAAGAAAGAATATAGAACATTTTCCCTATGTGTTGATTATCAAAAGATTAATAGTGTTACAATCAAAAAATTATACATTTTCCCTCATAGATTATATGTTTTATCATCTGAAAGAGGAGATGTGGTTCTATTATATTTTTCTAAAGCCTGGTAATCACTATCTAATGATTAAGGATTTTGATATCTGAAATACCACTTTTAAGAGTAGGTATGGACAATATGGGTATTATATGATGAAAGTTTTTCTAAAAAATTCTCACAATGTGTTTATGGAGCTAGTGAAAAGGGAATTCCACCATTATCCTGAATCTTTAGTTATTTTACTCATGTATGAAATCATATTTTACTCAAAAATAACAGAGGATCATTTACATTATTAGAAAGGAGTAATAGATATCTTGATGATTCATCAACTTTATATCAACCAATCAAAGTGAAAATTTCGTATTTGGAATGTGAATATATTAGGGAATATGGTCTCAGAACAAATAATCAATTGATCTTTAAATTATAATGGTTTTTATATCATTGGAGGAATAGTGGAATTCCTTTGAGATAATGATTTTTTTGGGATTGAAATGGTATTATTTTTGGTTCATCAAACATTTATTAAAGTTGGATTCACCATTGACTTCTCTCTCCTAGAAAGGATTTTTTTGGGATTTGAATTTATATATTTCATTTGATGATTTGATGATTTTTTTCCATTATCACATGTGTTGACTCTTCTAGAGGCTGGCAGATCTATGTGGTCTTTTATGATGATTTAGCTTTAGGATTGTGATGTGCTCTCATACATAGTGATCACATAGTGGTTTTTAATTATCTTATACTTTATCCTCATGAGAGGAATTATCCCGCAAATGATAGATGACTAACATCTATAATGAAAACACTTATGATTATATGGCACTATATTTTCAATGAATGGTTTATATTTTTTATAATAAATAAATATTGAGTTATATCTTCTAAAATAAATATTTTAATCCCCGTCAAAGGTAATGGGTCGAGTACCTAAAATATTTCAACATTGACATTTCTGATACCCTTAAGAAGTGGAACAATGTTTCTAATTCTCTGACCATGATGCTTCCATTTCAGGAAATGAATGAATCATCAAAGGAGTGGAATATCATGTAACTCCTTTCTCTCATTCAATTGGGGTTCTTGGAGGATGATACCAAATTTATTTTGGAAAACTTTTAGTTTTCATCCCCTCTTTTTGAGTTGATTCTCCGAAAGAATCATCTTGATGATGAGTTCCAAATCATTATGTAATTTTTATTTGTTTGTAAGACCATTGGAGAATAAGTAATATGTTTTAAATCATTTAACCCAAATAGAAGGGTATCCAACAACCTTGGGAAAATATGAATACAATTAACTCCCCCTTAGGATTTGGACACACTAAGGATCATATTCTAGATTTCCAGATTGAGACTTAGCATTTTATTGCATAAGAAAATCTTATGGGATAAGAACTCCCCCTTATATGAACTCCCCCTTAGTTAGGGAAATTTCATCTTTAGTTAGTATTCTTTTTTTCTCCCCCTTTGTGATTTTCAAAAAGGATTAATGGGAATGGAAAATAAAATATGGTACCTGAAATATTAGTACTAGATAACCAAAAATATACGAAGAGAAACAAACAATTTCCTTAGGATTGGAAAAATTTATACAGGGGAGGAATTGAAAAAAATATCTAAATTGAACAACAGTATCCTTCCTTTTCCTTCGACATCAACTTCTTTACTATTTTTTTGAGCTTCTTGAGTTCTTTTTGATCTTCCTCTACTCGTTTGAGAAGTTAATCCTGATCTTTGGTCTTCTTTTCTAAGGATTTGATTTTTTCTTCCTATGCTTTAAGAACCTTTGGCTGAGCCATCAATGATTCTTCCTTCTTTGCAAGCTTCTGTTCTATCTCAATTATGAGATCCCTTTCACTTTTCCAGCTTTGAGTAACAGAGTACAACTTCCCATTTAGATATTTTACTTCATGAATCTGAATATTCTATTCCAGATTAGGGTTTCCTAAAAACTATTTGTGAGTTCCTTGATCTTCACATCTTTGGTGTCGAATGAATCCTTGACACTTTCTTGAAACTAACCAATAATTCCCATGTCTTCTATAGTTTTCCTTGACCAACTGGTCATTTTCGTGAAGGATCTTTTTTGGGCTTCATAGTTTAGGAATTTGTTTTTGAAATCATCCTCAATCTTGACACACTTATCCATCACCATGGATAATGAATCTGATTTCTGATTCAAGGTGTGTTGAAGCATTTGGCATCTCGAATCAATGCATGGAAAGATTAGAATATTCCCACCATGTTTTTCAAAGAATGAACTATGAAATCATGTCGATGGGAGGATGATACCGAATCTGAGACTTGGTGAGGAATATTTCCCTATTGCAACTACCTTCCTTTTTGATGATTTACCAACTTCTTTATTCTTCACAACAACTTTAGTAAGTGTGTCAACAACCACCTTTTTTTCCATTATCAACCTTCATAATGGATTTCTCTTGGTTATTCGATTCATGCTCACTATCAGACAGCTGAACAATTTTTTCTTTCATATATTTCTTCCTTTTGTGCCCCTTCCTCAGCATCCTCTGGATGAATGAAGTATATATTGATGCTTTATTCATTAGATGGTTTATCAACTTCATCTTCACATTTATATTCATCCTTCCCAGGAGTAACAATCCTTGAATATTCACATTGAGAGGTTCAGAATGAAAATTTTTCTTAAGGGATTTCCTTCTCATGACAATCCTCAACTTGCTTTATGAGATCTTCAGTTTAATCACTGTATTCTTCTTCTTATTATTATTATACTTTTTCTACTTGTTATACTAATTTTTCATGGACTTCTTTCTCTTGGACTTTTTCCTGAGTCACATATTTATTTCCTGGTGTCTCTGGTAAAGCTTCTACTAAAAAGGATTATGGTACTGGAATATTTTGAGAGGCTTTCTTAGCAGCCTTCAGAAGAGATTGCACAATCTCTGCTTCAGTCATCATCTTCTTTTGTTTATTTTCTTTTGATTTCTTTTCAAGCTCATCAGTAGTCTTTTCTTTTAAGGATTTTTCTTCAGCTGTATTCAAACCAATGCTAGGCTCCCCTGCTTTATTTTTCTCCTTTTCATCCCTCCATTTTGCCACTACCTCATACGAATATGATTTTTTGCTTCTTAGTCTTTGGTGGTGCGGATTGGGTTTCCTTAGCCTATGGGGATTTTTCTTTCTCTTCTACTTCCTTCAGCTTACTCTTCCTTATACACCTTTTAGGAGGTTCAACCACCTCATGTTCCTTCGATATGGATTTAACCACTTCTTCTAAAAAGTCATATAAATTTTTAGACTCACTGGAAAAACCAACTTTCATTCTCAAGAGAGTTTCATCACTCAACAACATAACCTTAAAATTCCTTGACTTTGATTTTCAAGGGATCTTGAAATATTATAAACACCAAAAAATAATCATTGTGATAGTGGATGGATACATGATGATATAATCCTTCAGATTTCCATGATTTTTATTCTCAATTGTAATCAAAATATGATTGACTAGGTTAATATTTTTTAGATTCACCAAGAAATCTAGGATATAAATGTCACTCTTCTTCAAAGTATCATTGTCCCCTTTTCTCGGAATGATAAATCCTTAAACCCACAGTTCAAGAATCAAATAATCTGTAGATTGATGAACCATCTCTAGAGTCTTTACATCTGAAAGACCAAGAAAATCCATAGCCTTCACCTTAACAAAGCTTTTATGAACATCTGACAACTTATGAGAACAAAACTCAACTTCTCCTTCGTATGGGATTCCAATCAAACTTGCATCCTTGGTATATGAAAGTGAATAAGTCTTCCCATAGAACATAAAAGAAAACTTGTCTCTACCCTCTTCCTGAAAGAAGGTTACTGGATCATAGAATTCTATAAACAATTCTAGATATACTAAATCCCGAGCTCCTTGTTTCGATACACAAACACTCTCCCATCCATTCAGCTTGATGTTCTTTGAGATGATAGAATCATACTTAGCAAAAAAAAATTGGATGTACCAACCTTTCCCTATAAATATGCCATCCAGAAATCAGCTTGATATTTGACATGTCTTTTTGGGAAGATACTTTGACAGACATTCGGAGTTGTGGAAGAACTTAAAAGTTCAAAACGAGCTTATGTAGGAGGGTAGGGCTTTAGCACGCGAAGTATTGAGTTTCGATGTGGGGAAACCATCAAGGATCCTTTATATAGGAATGTTAAAAGATGGTTTGACTTACATACTCAATCCAATGGTTGAAAAATATCCTGATCAGATCTGACAGTTGAGATGATAGCTAGAAGGAAATTTTGATAGAATCTGATCTTTTGAGGTTTTTTCAGAAAATAATTTGGATTTAAGAAAAAGTGAACTCAAAAATTTAAAACAGATGAAAATACCAACAAGTAAAAGATGATTATGAAAATTTATGAAAGGAAGCAAACCATTCTGATTACTAGGAAGAATATTCGTATTGAGGAAATTTTGTTTTGAAGAACTTTAGATTCTGAAAATTTTGATTACAAAAAATCTAACTATGAATATTTTAATAAAAAACTACGAAGAATTCAGAAAACCTTCGTTACAAATTTTTTGAAAAACTTCATTAAAAAAATTGTAAGTATGAAAATTTTCATTACAAAAATTTAGAAAAACTTCATTATGAAAATTTATAAAATCATCATTACAAAAATTTAGAAAATCTACCAGAAAAATTTACTACCCCTATGAAAAAGAGTTTGTTACTATATAGATATTGGTTTCAACAAGAAGTTAACATAGAGGATTACCTTACTATTATCATTCCTAACTTTTTTTTTAATGTATTAAAATATATCAGATGGTAAATATTTTGTGAAAATATCATTATGTTGATCTTGCATTCCGATAAATTGAAGAATGATATCTCCGTTTTGTGTGTGATCCCTAAGAAAGTGATGCCTAATATCTATGTGTTTGATACAAGAGTGATGTGTGGGGTTATTTCTTAAAACAATGGCACTATTATTATCACACAAAATTTTTGTTTTGGTAAAACTCATACCATAGTCTACGAGTGTGTGTTGCATCCACAACACTTGAGCACAACAACTTCCAGCCGCTATATATTCATCTTCAGCAGTGGAAAGTGCTACTGAGTATTTCTTTTTGCAATCCTAATAAACTAATGAATCTCCTATGAAATGACAAGTTCTGGATGTACTTTTCCTATCCATTCAACATCCACCAAATTCAGCATCCGAAAAAAAATTTAAATCAAATTCATTTCCAGAAGAATAAAAGAGTTCTAGATCCATGGTTACCTTTAAGTAGAGAAAAATCCTTTTCGCTACCTTTAACGGAGATTCCTTAGGATTTGATTGATATCTTGCACATAATAATACTGAAAACATTAAGTCTAGATGAATAACTGTCAAGTAAAGTAGGCTTCCTATCATACCTCTAAAAGATGTTTGATCTACTGGTTTCCCAGCTTCATTAAGTTCAAGTGAATTTGAGGTACCAATGGGAGTACTTATACTCTTAGTGTTGTCATATCTATAATTTTGAAGAAGATATTTAATATACATATGTTGGGATATATATATTCCTTCTTGTTTTTGAGAAATTTGAAAACCAAGGAAAAATGTTAACTCACCCATCATACTCATTTCAAACTCAGATTTCATTAGATCTGCAAAGGAGTTAGTTAAAGATTGCTGAGTTGAACCATATATAATGTCATCAACATAAATTTGAACAATCAAAACATTTTTCTTATCTTTCTTTATAAAAAGGGTTGGATCATCATTTCCCTTAACATAATTATTTTGAAGAAAAAAACTTGTAAGTCTATCATATTAATTTGGAGGGGCTTGAATAAGTCTATACAAAGATTTGGTAAGTTTGTAAACATGTTTAGGATGTTTTGTGTCTTCAAAACCAGGAGGTTGTTTAAAAAAAACTTCCTCTTGTAGAAAACTATTAAGGAAAGAACATTTAACATCCATTTGAAATGTTTGAAATTGAAAAATGATGCAAAGGCAAGTAGAATATGAATAGAATCAAGTCTAGATACTCGAGCATATGTTTCTTCAAAGTCTATTCCTTCTTGTTGATTATAGCCTTTATCAACCAATCTATCATTATTTCTTACTATGATTCCATTTTCATCACATTTATTTCAGAAGACCCATTTTACTCCAATAACATTCGTTTCCTTATATCTTTCAACCAAGATCCAGACTTTATTCCTTTAGAATTCATTTATCTCATCTTGCATAGATTTTTTCCAATCATCATCACCTAAAGCTTCATCAGTGCTTTTTGGTTCTAATTGGGAAAGGAATGCTAGATGTTCTACTTCATTTAATAAGGAACTTCTAGTCCTTACAGGCGGATTTACCACACCAATGATACTATCACTAGGATTATTATTTTGAAACAACTGATTTGGGTTTTGTAAAACCTCTTCATCAACATAGGGTTGGAAGTCTTATGGGGTAAATGTTTCATAAATCTCTTCTTGGAAATTTTCTTTATCAGAAGGATCTTCTATCAAGGTGTGATAATTAGTTTTTTAAAACACATCAAAAGTTGTAGGTTAAGGTTGTTTAAAAACAAAAGGATTAGTTTCATCAAATTTGACATGTACTATTTCTTCAACAGTACAAGTAAATTTATTGAGAACTCTATAAGCCTTAAGAAGTTGTCAAGTAACATCAGAAAAGTACATTATCATATTTCAGTGCGAATTTGTGTAGATTATCTTTAGTATTCAATATGAATACCTTGTAACCAAAATACTTGAAGTAGGAAATTATATTTTTTCTACCATTCCATAACTCATAAGGAGTTTTATTAAGAAAAGGTCTAGTTAAAACATGATTTATAGTATAAAAAGCAGTACGTACAGCTTCAACCCAAAAATGTTTTGCAACCGAATATTCCCTCAACATGGTTCTTGTTATATCGTAAATAATTCTATTTCTTCTTTCAACAAAACCATTTTTTGAGGTGTTCTGGGTGATGAGAAGTTATGAGTAATTCCTTTTTACTAGAAAAAGATTCAAAATCAGAATTATGAAATTCTCCTCCATGATCACTATGAATATTTATCAAAGGAAGGTTTTTCTCATTTTTAACTTGGGCTCTAAAACATTTGAGATAATAAAAAGCATCATATTTCTTTGCTAGAAAATAAACCTACGTAAATCTAGTGTAATCATCAAATAAAACAAATACATAATATTTTCTGCCAATGCTTCCAATTTTTATTAGAAAAAAATGACCCATATTCACTAACTATAATACATTAGTGGTTAAGACTTCACAAACTAATTTAAAACCTGATTTATGTTTCTTTCCATGTTGACAAGGATGGAAAAAATTTGAAAAATCAAATATAAGATCTGGTAGATCCTTAACTAGTATATTTTAGAGATTTTTCATAGGTTCCTAAGGTTACAGTATCCTAAACTTATATTCCATAACCAAGAACGATCTTCCATTGCACTAAGGAATGGTAGGTCTTGGCTCTTAATGTCTTCTAAGTTTAATGTGTAAACATTCTCTTTCCTATGGGAAGAAAAGAATAAGGTCTTCCTTGGAATTTTGTACTAAGCACTTTTCATTCCTAAAATTTACAAGGTAACCATCATCACATAATTTAATTATACTAATGAGGTTGGGTTTATGACTTTTAACAAATAAAACTTTTGGAATAAATGTTTTTCCAAGAAGAACAATGTTACCTATACCAACAATTTCTCGCTTAGCATTATCTCTGAAAGTTACCTTTACTCCTTTCATCTTGATAATATTTTCAAAGATGTTTCTATTACCTGTCATATTCCTGAAACATCCACTATCCATGTACCATGTATTTCCATTGGAACTATCTTTACTTTCCTTAAAATATCAGTGATAGACTTTCTGAACCCAAACTTTCTTGGATCCGGAAATTTCAGAAAGCAAAATCTTAGGTATCTAAATTTTCAATAAACAATAAGATTTATGAAAACCTAAATACTATGTTTTGTTTATGGAACAATTTTTTTCCTAATTCCCACCACACTAACACTTAATTCAGAAAGGAGCACTTGGAGGAACAAAATAATTGTTACTAAAAATAAGTTTCGAACTAGTATAACCAGAACCAGAATTATTCCTTAGAGGGCGAATTTGGGAATACAACTTATCAAAATTCTCTTTACCTAAGGTAAATTTTTAGAAACACTTCCTCAAGGAAAATATTTCTGACTTTAATCTAATAACTTAGTTCATGTCTTCCAAAACATTTGTTTTAGAACTAGAGTTTGGCTCAAAAACATTTTTCTTAGAAATTACTTTTTCTCGATCCTTCGAAAGATTATCCATATCTGAATTAACATCCCCAAGGTTTTTTGAAATACTTTCAAAATCAAGGTTTTTCATATCAAGATCTTTATAATTATATGATATTTCCTTAGTAAGAATAGAAATACTAAAATTTCCCTTATTTATATTTTTCTAGACTTTAGAATTTTCATTCTCAAAAAGCTTAGCAAACCTAGAAACTTCTTCATAGGTAGGTAATGCATTATCTTCATCAGAAGTATATTCTTAATATGAGGATTCATAATAATTACTATCACTATAATTAGTATTTAATGATACATTGTTTATGGATTCAACATTGTGTACCTTTTCCATTAAACAATGATTTTCAATAGGTAGTCTAGCAAGCAAACCAAGATTCTTCTGTCCATAAGATTCGTAATATGAGGATTCATCAGAAGATTCTCCACCACTGGCACTCCAGGTGTCATTACCTTTCAAAACATTCATAGACTTATCTTTTCATTACTTCTTTCTATTCCTCTCTGAATTATTTTCCATTCTATCTTTTATCTTAAGCATAGTACAATTCGGCCTTATATGTCCAGCTCTTTTTCATTCATAACAAGTGACTTCAGAGTCTTTCTTATCCTTTCTTTATTTCGTCTTATATTAATACTGAAAGTATTTCTTCACAACTATCTTGTTAATACTTCAAGAAATATTATCTATTTCATTCTCAAAATTCTCACTTTTACTAGATTCATATTGTATAACAACCTTCTTAGTCTTTGATCTTGTAACTCTCTCACAAGTCTTGGCTTTCATATGATTTGATGTAGTTGTAAAAGAAAGACTTCTATTTCTATTCTTCTTAATATTGTCATCATCTCTCTTCATTCTAGTATCATGTTGAATAAGAGTTGCAAAAAGGTAATCAAGAGTGATCTGTGTAACTTTCCAATTCCAATCTATAGCTGTTCTCTTGGATTCCCACTCATTAGTCATGATGTCTATAATCTTGTCAACAAGTGCATCATCATTCAAACCTTTTTCACCCATAGATTGTAGGTTGTTGACAATAGTCATAAATCTCTCTTGTACCTTACAAATAGGTTCTCCTTAAGGAAAGTAAAAAACCATGGTACTCAGCTCTAAGCATAGCTCTTCTAGTTTCAATAACATTGGAAGTACCAAAATGTGTAACTTCAAGCTTATTCCAAATACAATTTGCTGCTTCACAAGAAGAAATCTGGCTATATATATTCCTGGTCAGGGAACACAACAAAGTATTGCGTACCTTTTAGTTTAGTTGATATTCATGCTTTTCTTTGTTGGGGAAAGTACTAGCATCCTTGTCGGGAATCTTGTAATCTCCAGTAAGCATAACAAAGTTGTCTACTCTAGTATTGATAACAAAAGTATTCATAAGATCCCTCCAATATTCATAATCAATCCCATCAAAAATAGGTGGTCTAGTAGGATTAATATTGTCTATGGAACCAACATTCAATCCTGCCATCTTATGGAAAATCTTTCCACACAAACTTGTCAGTATCAAAAGTTTGTAAAAAAGGATAAAAATATCCTAAGCAAGGAAAATATAGAACAATGAAAAACATGAGAAAGAAAACTTATATGTGAATATAATTATTTCAGAGACCTCATCTATTACCAATTTTAATATCAAAATGATACTGATTGTAGTATCAGTATAATGATATAGATGCTCAATATACAAGAGGGGGTGAATTGTATACTTTAGAAAATTCCTTTAGAACTTTAAAAGATGGTAATGTTTAACAAAGTTAAACAAGGTAAATTCACGAAGCCTCTTAGTTCTAAAAAAATTCATGATTTTGGATATATTATTATGGAAATGAAACTTAAGAAAAGTTTACAAAGATAAAGATTCTACCTTAAAGCCTATAGAATCATACAAATCAAAGTACGAGTATAAGAAAGTATAAAACAATTATAATTTCCTCAAAAACCAAAATGCAGCGGAAAATATGAATGAAAACAAGTAAAAAGTAGTAAATCATGTAACCCAAAGAGAAGGGTATACAACAACCTTGGATAAAGGTCCCTTGATTTATACTTTCAAGAAATTATGTCTTACCCACACCAGGGTAATCCCTCGATACGAATATTGGACTCTATCTTGCTATCCCCTCAAGCCCTCGAACATCAAGGTAGTCAACACCTCTGTCTTCCTATCCTCGGAATCCCTTGATGTACTCATCATCATTCAGAGTTACATAAAGAAATTATGAACAAGATGTTCATTATGCACAAAGCATGAGAGTCACTCTCTAGAAATCACTTCAGCAGCATGTAATCTCTAGAGTCGTAGAACAATCATCAATGTTGTGAGATCTTTCAAATGAGATCCTATTTATAGGAACATCCTCAATGGTTGGATTGATCCTCCAATGGTCATATTTTTCCTTGAATTTCAGAGGGACCTGTACACATGTCACTCAAACCACAGTTGCTTAGTAACTTAACGCACGACATTGTTTTATAACTCAAACATGATTAAGCAAAAAAGTGGTGACTTAACCAAATTCATTTTTTGGAATGTAAGGAAATAAAGTTCAGAGTCTAACCAAAAACCATTCGGTGTATATTATACATGAATATTCGGATTCTATTTTCTTATAGAATTTGAAACCTAAATTATATATAATTCCAAACTCTTTATTTCATTGAAATTCGGAGTCTGAATTCATAAGAATCTGAAGTCTGAAGTTAGAAAGTTCAGAGTCTGAATTCATAAGAATTCGTAGTCTGAACATTGAAAGTTCAGATTCCGAATTCTGAAGAATTTGGAGTCTGAACTCACAATGTTCGGAGTCTGAATTCAGAAGAATTCAATGTCTGAATTCAGAGAGTTTAGAGTCTGATTTCATAATAATTTATAGTCTGAATTCAGAAGAATTTGGAGTTTGAATTCAGAGAGTTCGAAGTCTTAATTCAGAAGAATTCAGAGTCTGAATTTAGAGAGTTTGGAGTCTGAATTCAGAAGAATTCAAAGTCTGAATTTAGAGAGTTCAGAACCTGAATTCGGATCTTGAAAATAGAAAGCATTATATCTATTTATTTATTGGATTTTGAGGTTTTATATTCAAATCATAATTTTATACTTAGGCATAATATGAACAATTAATAACATGGTAAGGATAAAGTTTCCTTGGGGAGGGAATTTTTTTTATTAAGTATAACATGGGTTAAATGAAATTTTCCTAAATATAAGTTGTTTGTGATTTTCAAAATAAGAAGGAATGGAAAAGTCATAAGGAAACCTTATTGACTCAACATAAGAATGCTAAAAAACTTATCATACTCCAGAATCCAGGTCTGGGTGATCATAACGAGTCATAGAGGGAACATATAAGACACAACCTACATCTCACTACTAGGTCGGGTTAGGGTCAAGGTATCATATTAGGTGACGATTTAATTTGAAGGATTATGTTTATTTTAATTTATTTTTTATATTTTAACTTCCTTGAAGTGGTTGACTTAAGGGAATCTATATATAAAATTTATAAGAGCCCATACACCTTATAAATTGTATTGTGGTGTCCATTTAATTCTAAGAACAACATGTTCCATCACACACAACTGATGGTCCATGGCTCAACACACCATAGTTGGCTTCTTAAGGCATATGCTTTAACCTATGTAGGAAAAATTGTTAGGTTAATGAAGAATCTTTAAGTCCCAATTATGTTATCTAAATCCTACAATATAATATAATCACATTTTAATATATAACAACCATCCACTATGCAGCATAAAAAATAGGTAACAAACAACAATCACATGAAAAATAGGTAATTCATGTTGAAAAGTAAATATGGCATATCATAATGCTGATAATTTAGACATAGTGTGCCTATTAAGATGCATGGTTTTAGATTCCCTCATATCCTTGAGTCAAAAGGAATAACCCTTAATAATAATAAAATCGACAAAAAAATAGCACAAAACAAGTGCATCACCCAATGATGAAATCCATGAAATGGTAATGATTAAAGTAATAAAAGCATTTACCTATCACTTGTAATTTGGGTTTTCCTTTTATGTAAGGTAGCTACTACCAGGAACATGATCATTACAAAATTCTAATTTCCTAGTCTCCTCTATAAATCCAAAGATTAAGACAAAAGGCAAAATTCCCTATGATACTACATTGTAGCGTCCCACACCGAATTCCACTTAATGGTTCCCCAAGGTGGTTTCCAGAAGACCCAAAGTGGGTATCCCCGAATGCCAATGCCAATGGAAACCAACTAGTAGTGAAGGGAAAGGGTTTGTCTAGGGGGAGACTATTCCCTCATTGATCCTTGAAAATCTCAACAATATACATTTATAATATAATATAACAAGAACCTGTATAAGTAGGAATGACTAGTAGACAGCAGGAGAAACAAATAAAAATTCATGAAAAATTAATAACCAATAAGAAAAAGCTTAGTAACAACCTGATAAAAGTGATGATGATGTTATTTCTTGTAGTTATAAAAATTACTATTCAGGGGTCGGGGACACAGACATATTCCACATGCTAACAAAACATTCAAAAGACCAAATTTTTTTAAGACTACTATCTCTAGCATTGGCTCATTCCTCTACCCCGATCTCCATCATGTCAATGGAAGTCGAGAATTGGAAGCTAGATACATCCCTTTATCAATACCTGTAACCATAAAGTCTTATTGGATGCCATATGTAACCCAAGCAGTGTGTGTGTTAAATTCTCAATAGTCTTCCACCCACTGTGTCTAGGCCATTCCATTTTGTGCAATACAAAATGATCAGTGTTCTGAAAGAAGTAAATTCTTAATGGAAGCAAATAAATAAATGAATTAGACAGGGTTCCACATGGCCACTTATCCAATTTAATTACTTTGTCCTAAGTTAGTGATTCTATACAAAAGTAACCTATAAAAGTAATGTGAGAGGTACAAGGATCGATGTGATGTACTTTCCCCAAGCTTGTGATTGGGACTAAAGGGCATGCCCCGACATTTCCAAAACCATGGGATCAATTCACATTTCAAAAAAATTATTTTCCTATTAATTCCATTTAAAAAATTACTTTGATAAATATTATGAGTCAACCTGAGCCCATCCATGACAATTCAATGAGAATTTCTAGGTATCACTCGAGGGTCTCAACATGTGATAATGCCTAGGGAGTCTATCCAAGGCGACACAAAAATGAAGTCCCAAGATTCACTATACAAATGGTGTGATAAAGACAAAAAATAGCCGCTGAGTTCGTAACTGGTATCACGCATAGGGGACCAAGTCTCTCTTGTGGCATGGTATAACCATTGCGCCATTGAGCCCATCCAAGGTGTTTTCCCTAGGGAACTAGGGTCACTCATCCGGAGATAAATTAAAACACTAATAGCGAGTCGTCCTATGCATAGTTGGTGTTTCTTATAACATGTTTAAAAATCATTACCAATTATAATAGAGAGTATTGAGTGTTCATCCAAGGAGTCATTAAGTTGTAACCCCTTGATTCACCCTCAACACTAAGTTGAAATCATTTAACAATCAATGTACATTAATAAAATGTCCAGAAATAGGGACCATTTCATTAGTTCAAGCCCTTATAGCTTAATATGAATATTGGATAAGGAATTTTTCATTTATTGTCCCATTTATGGAATTATGTGAAAGGCCCTGATCACTTGGTCAAATTATTTAATTCAACCATTTCATCATGACATGGAATACTGGGGTCTAAGTTAAGTTCAACCATGAATTAAACTGAATAATAGGATAGAGACAATAAATATGAGGATACACACTTCAAAGGGTGTTATTACCTTTTAGTAAAAGGGAAAATTAGGCATATAAGGTGTAGCACACCCGATTGGGTGGAATAGGTCAAGGTGATTAACCCAAGGGGTTGATTATACACCTGCTCAAGTCTCCAAATGCATGTTAATGATTTTATTTAATTTAATTTAAAAAATTAAAGGTGATGATGGAAGGGTCTGGATTATGACCCAATAATTCATTTTAAGGCATTAAATGAAATGAATGGAATGATCCTAGACCACCTACCTTTTCCTTGTAGAGAATCCCTCATCTAGTGTCGACCTTTTATTCCATATAGGTTGAAAGAAATCAAAGAAACCCTCAAATTACCTAAAATTGGGGAAAATGATCTTACACCAAAATAGAACAAAAGATGGAATATATATATTTAAATAAATGGGAGAGCATTGAGGATATCACATTGAGCTAATCGTTGCTTCTGATGACTGTCGATTTGAGTTTTTATGGATGAGTTATCTCAAAACCTATGAAGGAGGATGACGACGAGCTCGTACATGAAGAGGAAGGCTCATCCGCTAGAGAATAAGAAAAAAGGAAAGAAGAAAGGTTTAAAAAATTATTTAATAGTGGAGAAATTATAAATTAAAACTCAATTACAAGGTCGTACGGTCTTTCCATATGATGGGCCAAACCATACACCAACTGTGACTTTTTATCTTCTTCAAATGGGAACTCCACAAGGTTATACACACATTTTATCTTACAGTGTGAAAACTAAGCAACATTTCTCTATTAAAAACCTATAATTGGATGCATGGGAGTGATCCTAGGGTCACATTATTGTAGAAAAATCATGCGGCCCCCGTCACACCACTATCTTTTACCACATGGTTTAGGGAAACCATGTGTGTTGGGCGACCTAGTTTTTACTAACTATGTGACCTGGTCTTTCCTTCCCATTTTGGTTCTCTAGGCTCTGAATGAGACCGAGACACTCCCAAGACCTAATTGATTGTTTTAGGAATAATTTTAAGTGATTTTATAATAAATTTAAATAAAAAATGGTTTTATCCTTAAAACAAATCCAGGGTGTTACACCTATTACTTTTGAAACAACCTGTGGGTGAATTCCATCACCAGGGGGGTTACCCTTGATCATCTATGAGTTTCTGGCTAGACCATACCACTTCTATAAGCCATATCCACTTTAAAACCCGTTTTTTTGTATTTCCATAAGTCATATATAATTTAACCCATCCATTAAATTTATTTTCAAACCATGTTTGGGGATTAGGTGTCGACACCAAAGCTTAAGTCAGTGGAGCCAGAGTTTGAGAATGTGATGGTGGGAACTGCTATCCTAGAATATATAGTTGAGGAGTCTTTCATGGATAGGATAACTATAGAGGTTCCACAAGAGGTATATTTTGATATTGGTGACTCAATGAATGGGATTAAAATGATTCCAATAGTAGAGGAAGTTGAGGGGTATATTGATAACTAAAATTGACATATAAATTATTTTGGCATATGATTCTAGAGATAATGCCTCAAAAAATGAGGTCAAGGAGGATAAGGTGGTCGAGACTCCCTCAAAAGTGCCATAGTTTGTGGATGGGTATCCTATTGTGGGTGATAGATCTGTCAAGTATTCACTTTCCCAATATATGGAGCTCATCTTTCCTAAGGACCTTCCAGTAGATGAAACTTTAACCATTGTGTTGGCAGTATTACCTTAGTACAAAGCTATGTCTCCTATTAAAATTGACTATTCATACTTGGATGTTGCTGATAATAACCTGGTTTTATGAAACAAATCACGGAGGAGTGTTGAGAATTTCATCATTCTCACTCCACTAGACGATCTACAAAATCGGGTAGAATCTCTCCTCTCTTGGTTGGTCAGCTTAGAAACTGGAGGGGTGGACTCCAGAATGCCACATTAACTTGATTTTGATTTTATCATCAAATGGTAACATGATTAGTATTTGGATTTTGATGTCTCCTATTAGAATAAGATGGATAAGGTTACCCAATTTCTTCAAGAATATTTGTAATAAATATTTTATCTAGAGGAGTAAGGGAAAGTACACGTAGTCATCAACACTACTCAACAAAATATCATCATCCAAAGGAGTGATCATTTAGTAGAGGTTGAGGTTTATGAAACATAGTAATAATATAAGGAATACATGTTCCATGTAGAGAAATATCAAGGAGGAATTGGAGCTGAATATGCTCTCCCTACCACCAAGTATGAGGTGACTAATCTCATAATGTGGTAGAAGACTCTAGGGGCTTATAAATTGTGACAGGATAAGTTAAAATTCTCAATTTTTTGGGGTTGATATTTAGGGAATTTTCTCTTATCCCATCATAATGGAGAGTCTCCAACATGTGTATGACTCTCCCAAACATTTGGAATGGTTTTTTTTAAATTAACTATCTTCCAAAATGTATCCCTTTTTTATGCATCTCAATTAGTCAACAAGAAAACGAAAAATGAAATAACTTTAACAACATGAATCATGATTAGTGTGGGAAACAAGTTACAAAAAAATATTTCTCATTTATATGATAGTTCAAAACAAGGGGGAACACTCAGGGTCTTAACTAATTTATTGACTACTTGTAGTGTCGTGATTGAGAAAATATTATCTGGAACATGAGGCTCCATGTACAACTGACATGAATTATCAAAATGAGATAGTGCAGAAATTTGGTAATTCTAAGGGAATATAATTATACCCAAACAAATGGGGAGTGATGAATGATAGAAAAAAATCAAATTTTTATTTCCAAATCACTTTTGAGGAAAAAGTGGGAAACCAAAGAGACATCAATGACTTAAAACACAACCATGCCTCCATGGGCCAAGTTCCTCAAGACAAAAGATAGTCCAATTCTAGTGTAAGAAGAAGCACCACCCTAGAAAAAACAATACAATCAGCATCCAGCTTACCACCACTGCTCAGCTAGCTGTCATGTGCAAGGATGAATAGGCCTGATACCGATGGAAAACACCATACCCTCTCAAAACATCCAATTCCAGATAGCGATGAAGAGGAGAACTCTATATACTCTAAACGTCATCTAGAGAACTCCCTTGTATGCAAACTAGATGCAGTATCTCATGGAACAGGGCCACAATGACACAAGAAAATTAAAAAAAATAAAACCACAAAAGTCTCAACAATTAACAACAACACATCAACCGTTATCCAATCGTTAAATATGAAATATTCATCCCAACAGACCATAGTTTATCATGTATTCACATGATCCTAAACTATAGTCAGACCACATGAGTGGCCCCCAATTCCACATTTCCTCCAATTCCACTGAACCAAACTAGAAGGACCTTCATCTGTAATACCACATCACAAAATCCATTCATCCGAAAAACCACATCATGAAAAAACCACAACCAAACTACCATGATCCATCACAATCTGCAAACCCATATCCAAAAAACAAAGAATTTCCTAAAGCATAATCACAAACAAAAAAATAGGATCAGAAATCAAATAGTAACAAACCAAAATCCCAAAGGCAGCCGTGGGTATTGTTGTAATCCAGGACAGATCTAGTGGCCACCTCTACACACTCACTCGGAGACAAACTTGAACCACCACACGCTCTCTCATCCGACACAGACCCACATGCCGATCCACAATAGGAGAAGCTAGATCATGACCGCAGGTTCCACTACACTACCAGATGAAACCCTACCTAGAGAAGAGAGGGTAGAGTGGGGAGAGGTCATCAAATGTGTAATTCATGTCGGTTGTGGCCACAAAGAATGACACTGCCCTTGAAAGGAACCATGTTTGAAACACTAGACCTATAAAAAAAATTCTGATGGATTTTGAGGCATGTTCCCAGGACAGTTGCTGTGGAAATGTGGTAAGAAACCATTGATATTAGGGGGCCCATTCAAACGTGAATGATTTTGGGTATCCAAATAAAAGGAGAAATTAATAGTGTAAATTAATTAAGGGAATATTCGAATAGAGTTAAAAACACTCACGATTACTCCACGGTAGATTTGATAACATTGGGTTAGTGTATTGATTTGAACGATGTATAAACTCTTCTTCCATGGTGAGTTCCATATTGGATTCCAAGTGAATAAGGAACTCGAGCATCATGGTAGGTTAACAATACCAATATATGTAAATAGACCCTTATTTAAGGTCCTATGATGATTTGTAGTTTTTTTTCATGCAATGAGGTTTGAGGGAGCACAATTTAACATCTTGCGCAAAGCCTGATTTATAGAGTGTTTAATGTAATATGGTGAGTAAATTATGTCATTAGGTTTAACATTATGTGATTAGAATATTCATTTCATAGTCTTTCATCTTATGACTAGGGTGTGTGAAGATTCATGAATAAATCATACATGATCAGGGTAGTGGGAAGAATGAATAGGAAACACAATGGGTGGGACCTCATAGAGGAAATTCTAAGTCAATGGGATATAGGATTTTCCCCTAACATTTTCTTGAACCGATGGGGTCCAATGGCCATAACCTTAATTTGTTTGGGGATCATGGTGGGTCCAACTAGAATTTTACCTCTTTCTTTTTATTTCCACACTTTTTCCATGTTGCGAGAGTGACCTAGTGGGTTAGAGTCTAACTTTTGGGCTAGATTTCCCCTAAGGGTTGTCAACTAGATTGAAATATGTTCCCCTTATGTTATATAGATTTTACGGCCATAATATTCAAAACAAGGAGTTTCAAATAGTTTATGGTCATTTTTATTGGACCATGGGTTTCAAATACTTTAAGGTCAAAATTATTGGACCATGGGTTGCAAATAATTTAAGGTTATAATGATTATACCGTGCGTTGAAAATAATTTAAGGTCATAAATATTTAATCTTGGGTGGAGTTTCCTAAAAGAGTTTGTGTGGATTAATGTGTAGGGAAATTGAAGTGAATTTAGGGAAAAGGAATCCTTTTCCATAAGAAACTTTTCCAAGACAACCTGCACACCGTTTCATTTCATGATTACAAGACCGGAACACTGTGTTTATAGTCATAGAGTATGGACCGAAACATGGGTGAATGGTCCAAAAGTATATGCATGGAATGATAAAGTGTAATCTTAATGTGATTCTCAGAAAAAAGAAGATAATATCCATATTAGACATTTCCAGTGTGAGGTTCACATGGTTTAAAGTCATGATTATTAGACATGGTTTCCTAGTTTAGGGTTTATAGTTCAAAAAATGATGAAATGAATTAATTAAGGGGGTTCGCACATCTCAACCTAGATAGAGAATATCATTCACAACTCCTTATATCATGTGATACATTATCAGTATGAGAATTGTTTTGGTATAGAGTTCCATTTATTTGTATCAGAGAACACAATAAGAAGAACAAGTAACTGACATTGTAATGTCCCAAAATTTTTCTTCTTACATGTTCACCATGCAGATGTGCATAGTGTGATGATACATAGAGTGTGGGTATCCCTAAAAAATAAAGTGGATATTGAAGGGTGGGTAGATCATTACTTTTAAGACATGTATGTTGAAAAGGGGGTGACTGATGTGTGCGGAACAACTACTGACCATGTTCAAAACCTTGGTTACACACCTAAACCAACCAAATATGGGGAAAATGCAGGATTCACCATTGGATGAGTTTGAAACACTGTAACTTCCATCTGTTATTGAGGATACATTGAGGTGTGACCCCATGATGGTAAGTTTTATTGTGTGGCTAAGCACCATTTCTGTTAGGGATCCCGTTCAGATCCTATGGGTGAAGAATATCCAAATTGAATAATGAATGAAATGGATGATGGTAGGAGAGGATAATTCTTGGAACAGATGTTTAAAGACCTAAAAATGAGCTAATGGTAGGGATAAACCTAGTATAAGAGATCTAAACATAACTATGTATCCCATGGGAATGGTAATCATGTCACATGTAGTTCTAGAACATAGAATGGTAAAAAACTAACATTAGAAAAATGACATACCCTCTATAAAAGAAAATTAAATCATCTCATCTTTGTTATATGAGGTATCCTATATTTATTTCATGGGGTAGGGATATAGTTTAACACAATGAGTGGAGGATAAGGTTTTTTGGTCATCATATATTTTTCATATGAGGCATCCTTTGTTTATTTCATAGGATGGGGATACATTTTAACATCATATGTTGGGATAATATGTTTTTTTTCATCTAATAGTTATCATATGAGGAATAATTTATTTATCAAATATTGTAAGTCTATAGTTTTCCGTCATGTGATATTGAATATGGGATTTTTAGTTTAACATCGTGAAACTCAGAATATGGTTTTTACTAGTTTAAGGTCTTGTATAACATACCAAAGAGCGTTTAAAATATTTCAAGGTCATACTACTCAGACCAGAGGGAATTTAAATAGTTTAATGTCATAATTCTTGTAAAATTGGGTGATGAAAATAGTTTAAGGTTTTAATTTTTGGACCAATGAGGTTGATGTTAGTTTAATATTGTAGAGATCGAACCCTGGTTTCTACTATTGAAGGTCATGTTTCATTTACCTAGACTCTAATTTTCAGTTCATATTACCTAGAACAAGGGGGATGAAAATATTTAATGTTCATAACCCTTAGACTGTGGTTTCTAGAGTTTGTGTTTTCATATATTTGAACAAGGAGTGTACGTATATTAAAGGGGAATGTGTGGTAAGAACAAGTGATAAACTGGTGTGAAGGAGGGGCCAAGGAAACCATTTTACACACAAAATTTCAATACACTCTACAAAAAAGGTAAATTTATGATGATAAAGGAGTAAAGACCCCACAATGAAGTGATGGTGGGGTCTGGAACTAGGACATGAGATTCTACTATTACAATGTATCCCTTGAGAATGGGAATTAAGACACACATAGTTCTGGAATAAGACATGGTAAATGACCATTGTCGGTAAGGGGTTATCCTATTGAGTAGGGATGTTGAATAATCTCATATTTGAAATTTGAGTTATCCAACACATATTCCATATTTTAGGGTTACACATTAACATCATGTGCATTGTAAATTCATTATATTTTATCTCACATTTGTCATATAAGACATCATATGTTTATTTCATAGGGCAAGGCTACAGTTTAATGTCATGTAATGGGGATGTAGGTTTTTGGTTATCTCATATTTTTCATATGAGTAATACTATACTTATTACATAGGGTATGTCGATAGATCCATATAATTTTCTAAGGATGTTGGTTTTTTGTCATCTCATATATATCATATGAGGCATCCTATTTTGATTTCGTAGAGTAAGGCTACATTTCCACATTATGTGCTGAACACATTGGGCTTTACATTTTAATGTCATGCAACTTGGACTATGGATGATATTAGTTTAATGTCATGGATATTGGACCTAAGAGTGTTTCAAACTATTTTGGTTCATATTTTCTGTTGGGAAAAAATCCCTCATGGCATTATTGAATCATTTCTATGTTGGTTTTGTTTCATGACAGAGTGGGCCCTAATGTTTTTTTTGTTGACAAGGTGGGTTTCTAAGTTCAGTTTGTTGACAAAGGGGGAATCCATTATGATTTTTCAGGTTGAAGAGATGTTGCAAAAAATAAATTATTGAGATAAGAACCTCAAAAAAGGAATGGATGATTTATAAGTAGTAAAAAAAGAAAAGATATAAGGATACACTATTTTCCAGTTCTTGCCAAATTTTTGGGCCTCAATATTGACAACTAGAGAAAAGAGTTTTTGGAAAAGGGACTTCTGTGCTGGTTTCTTGGAAGCATGGAATGTTGTGAACCATATATTTTTCATTATCAGAACATCAAAATATGGAAAAGGAAATAAGGGCACCCACGTTTTTGTTTGGGCATGAAAGGTGACTAGGGTGACAGAGGCTTAGGTGGTTGGACTTGAACACCAGGAGAAGACATGCGCTCGGTGCTCAGAGTTGTTAAAATGCCTATAAATAGAGGTCTACCCTCTTCATTTGGTACAAATCTCAACAATTAGATAAAGTTTGAGCTTCAGTCGCATAGGTGGTTTGGGTGCACAAGTGGTGGTGTAGGTGCGCAAGTATAAGTTTATTCAAAAGTTGCCTGCCAGTTGATAGTTGCAGACCAATATGGGTATGGGCACAAAAGTGTGTGAGTTACTAAAGTTTTGAGTTGGTGAAGGGAGTGTCATGAATGTTGTTAGGTGAAACTTGCGATCTAGGATTAAAGAAGTGTTCCCAAGCATAGAGAATAATTCCAGGAATAGAGAAGCGCGCTAGACATTCTAGGGATGCGTGAATGCTAGAAGATTTCTCGGTACCTCTGTTGAATAGTACGATTCATCTCTGGGTGAAATTTGGATGCCAACCAAGAATCTACATATAGAAAAATGTGCACTCATTTGTGATAATGAAGGGAACTACAAGTCTTTAAACTATGAGTGTATCTTCAAAAGAAGCAGTGAGAACACATCAGTTGAGAGAGCAGTGAGCTTTCATATTGTGAGTTGTTATAAACCAGGAGGGATGTTGAGTCTTCTCTGAACTTTGTAAAAAATAGTGCACTTTTAATGGATTTGGTATATTGGCACTTTGTAAGTCTATGATCCTTGGATATATCCCAGGTAGGGTGAACCATGTAAAGCTTCTATATCCTATGCATGATTTAGGGTTTTTCATATTCTACAAAAAGAAGAAGAGATAAGAGAGTTTTTTTCTAAATAATTAAAAAAGATCAATAGGGGAAGTTGTTGTAATCTGTCATACCCTGATTCACCCCCCCTCAGGATATCTAACCTGGTTGACCTAGCAATTGGTATCAGAGCGAAAGGTTGATATAATTATTTCTCTCTCAAATAGAGGTCACAAATCATAAAGGGGTTCTGATATTATATGGGAACTACTTTTAGCTATAGAAGAATCTAATGCAACACTACTTTCTATCGTTGGGGTTGGATGCGTTTACAATAGTAATGAAAGGTATAATAATTGATATTAATAGTGTTTCATTATCAGAAGATTAGCAAAGTGAATTAGATGCTGATGCCAAGGGAATCAATGATTTAGTGGGTTCCCAATATAATTCTCTCTACACAATGTTTATTTCTTGTAAAATATCACATGTCATGTGGGAAAAACTATTGAACATATATGGAGTAGATTCAAAGGGAAAGGAAGCAAATCTACAAGTATTGTGGAATAAGTATAAAGGTAGTAGAATGAACCCAAACGAGTCTTTTGATGCATTCTTTGATAGGGTAAATGTTGCAGAGGAAGACATGCGAGGTGTTGGAGAAGTTATTTAATACATAAAGATTGGGAAGCAAATATTATGGAAAATAACACATTGGTTCAATCCAAAAATTTCAGTTTTGGAAGACAATGATCTGAAAGTGTTGACACTTGACAATTTTCATAGTACCTAGGTTGCATATGAAATGAGGAATGGTGATAACAAGGTTGTGGAAAAGGGGAAATCTAAGGAGGTGTCATTCAAGGAAATGAAGAATCTCACCATTGAAGATTCTCCAGAAGAAGAGGAGACAGAAGTGGTGATGTCATTTCTTTGCTCAAATATATAAATAGAAAAAGGAATGTTCGAGGGGGAACTTCCAATGGATTTTTTTCAATGTGGAAAGGCAGTAAATCTTGCGACAAGGTTCCCCATGAAGATACTAAAAGATGGTGAGGATGAAGATCAAATTCACAAGAATAAGTGATCAACCTATGTGAATGGTTAGAAATAGTTGGAGAAATCTTTTTTAAGAAAAAGATCATTCTTTCACCTGAATTTAACAGTTCAAATGAGTCTGAGGTTGAAAATGTTGAATAGATAGATAACTATAAATATCGTGGGGAGAATGATATGGTGGAATATGTTTAAAGCTCTCAGAAAAAGGAGGAAATTGACGTTTATGAAGAAGAAGATAGAATTAAAGTCAAATTTGATATGGAGGCTGAATTAGAAGAAGCTCTTGAAGAGATATATGTTTGGAGAGAAAAAAATAAATCCAACAAAGTGGTTAATGAGGCCAAACTCTACATGCCGCAATAGGATGAAGAGAAGGCTTAGTTGATGAATGAGATTGAGAATCTCAAGTCTTCATTTCCAAAGGGCTTATGAACACTGAGTGAGCCTAAACTCATGGTTGAAGAACATAAAAGAGCGATTGATGGCTTGAATATAAAATTAAAAAATCAAGAACATTGAAGAAATTGAAAAAGTAGTTATTAGACTACGACAAAACATTAAGGATCAAGAAAAAGTCTAGACTCTTAGTGAGGCATACGGAAAGAAAATCACTCATAAGGTGAAAAAGAAGGAAGTAGATCATTGTATCGAATCATTAAAGAGACAACAATTATGTTCAGATTGTATGGCTGATTTGGGGATTGATCAAAAAATCAAAAAGCAATGTAAGCTGAAGTTAGACCATAAGCACCCCTTTCGATTTTGAAGGTTGATTTGAGAATGAAACATAATCATAATATTCATAAATCGCAATGGAAAACAAGTTGTGTAGAAGTTACATGCAGTAAGAAACCCTAAATTTGGTGTTATTGCTATGGAAAGATGAAACAATAACAGAATGTCTGTTACATAGCCAAAAGATACCACGAGGCACAAGAACAGCAATGAAATCCAAACAGAGATCAACATTATAGAACATCCTTTGAAGGAAAATGTTTTCGGTGTAGAGGATTTGAGAAAAAAGTAGAGAAACAATACATCAATAATGAAAAAGGAATGTACTAAAGCATAACTTAAGTGGTCATAAGAAGGAAATCAGAGAATCAACAAGTGAGCGGACAACACAAAATCAATTTTCAGCACTGCAGGATAAAGCTGATTCATCACTATCTGAGGGAGAAGAATTTTTTCAAACCACATCGAGTGTAATTTCAAAAATATGGATCAAAAAGACAAATGGTGAGAAGGTAGTGGTTGCAAAAATTTCCCTTAAAGAATCAGACCATTCTGATGTATATATCCTTGGCAGTGGATGAAAATCCCATATGATAGGGAATAAAGATCTTGTTATGGGCATAAAATATTAAAATGAAGGAGTGGCCATGTTTGAAAATCACGAAGTCTTAAATATTATCAGCTCAGGAAAGGCCACATTAAAAGAAATGAGATGTTCTGATGTATTGGTAGTAGAATATCTTAGTCACAAATTACTTAGTGTTAGTTAACTATGTGAATCTTGGAACTCTATTAATTTTACCAAAAAGATGTGTTTCATTAAAGGAGAAGATGGTACAATCTTCCTACAGGGAAAAAGGACAAAGGGAAATCTATACCTTATATGTGGGGACGAAGATATATTATTTTTATCGAGAGAGGAAGAAAACAAGTTGTGGGATAAGTGACTTGGTCATCTATTCCAACCATACATGGAAGATCTGGATAAGTGTGATGCAACTAGAGTCCTCCTTATACTATCACATGGTCATACTCACACATGTGATGCATGTCAAAAAGGGAAGATCATCAGAAATACATACAAGTAAAAGGAACAGAAGTCAACTAGAGTGCTCGAATTGGTGCATGTTGATGTTTGTGGACCTATCTACCCAAGATACATAAATGGGAAAAGGTACTATGTTCTTTTCATTGATGACTATAATAAAATGGAATGGGTATTTGTCATTTACCATAAGTCCGATGTGTTTAGCTGCTTAAAGTAATACCAGAGGGAAATAAGAAATCAGATCATCAACAACATGGCCAGAATGATTCTTATAGAAAAATACCTAACATAAAAATTATAGAAGTAAGTTGTATTGACCTCGGTATATATTTCTAATAGTGTTCTGTTGTATCCGAAGGAAGTAAGGAATTCGTATGAGATTTGGTGTGAAAATAATCCAATCATGAAATAATTTTTAATCTTTTGATGTAAGTGCTTCATTCTTAAAAAAGAAAAACATAGGAAATTTGAGTCTCGTGGATAGGAGGGTATATTCCTCGATTACTCATGAGAAAGAAAAGCATACAAATGCTTTAACAAGATTCTAGGAAAATTAGTTGATAAATATGGTGTCACTATTGTGGAAAATGAATAGAATACTCAACAACACAATAAACAATTTCTTGACAAAAGTGATGAATAATAAAATAACATAGGTGGTGGAGAAGAAGAAGATACTGACTCCGAAGAAGATAATGATGATGAATAAGAATAAGTTAAGTCTATATTAACAAAGAAGCCAAATAGTCTAGCCAAAATTTAATGGTAGAATATCATTTTTGATTAAACAGCACCGGTTCAGACTAGAAGAATGAAGTCACTAGAGTAGACAAATCTCTTTTCTCAGGTTAAACCTAAATTATTTGCTGATGCATATGAATATGGGAAATGGGTTCAAGATATTAATAAATAGTTGGACTAGATTGAGAAGAATCAGACATGGGAGATTGTTTCGGGGCTAGTTGATATAAATGTCATCGGGACTAAATGGGTTTATCAAAACAAGATTAATGAATATGGCACAATGATTCAAAACAAAGCACAAGTAGTGTCTAAAGGATACTCCTAAACCAAGGGTATATTTGTTGATGAGACATTTACACCAATGGAAAGACTTAAAACAATACGATTAATCTTAACTATTACAATGAAACAGAAGTTCAAATTATTCCACATGGATGTCAAGTCAAAATTTTTAATGTGGTTCTATAAGAAGAAGTGTATATTTAGAAGCCAGATTTTTTTTCATTCATGAAGAAGAGAAGAATGTGTGTTGGTTGAAAATGTACTTGTATTGGTTGAAGCAAGCACCAAGATAATGGTATTCAATGCAGGAACAGTATTTGAAGAAGCTTGGATTTCATCATGGTGGAGTTTATTATAATCTCTATTTAAAAAACGATAGCAATCAAAGGATGATGGTTCTGGTTTGTGTCAACGAAATAATATTTGGCGGATCAGATAAAGGCCAGTGTAGATAGTTTTCCAAATTCATGAAATGAAACTTCGAAATGTCAATAATTGGAGAGATGAAATTTTTTCTTGGTTTACAGGTGTCATAAGGAAGGAATGGCACTTTCATTTCACAATCTAAATATGCCAAGGAGGTTTTGAGAAAATTTGGAATGGAATATTACCAAGAGATGAAGTCTCTTGTTGCTACCCGGACGAAATTATTGAAAGATGATGATGGAAGGGCAGTTAATATCACAGAATACATGCAGATTATTAGAAGTTTAATGTATTTAACATCAATGATACCTGATTGTGTTTTTTAAACATGCCAAGTAGCGCAATATCAAATCAATCCCAAGGAAATACACATGATTTCAGTGAAAATAATAATTCGGTATATTAAGGGAATGGTAGAATTTGGGTTGATATATAATGATAAATCTCAGTCAGTGTTATTGGGATATACTGATGCATATTGGGCTAGTTCAGCGAATGATGGAAAATCAACATCATGAGGTTCATTTTATCTTGGTGGATTGTTTATTTTATGGATAAGAAAGAAGCAATATTGAATTTCATTAAGCACCGTGGAAGATGAGTATACTGCAGCTACTCAAGAATGAACACAGTTATTGTGGATGATGCATCATCTTGATGGTATGGGAGTTGAAGTTAAGTTTCCGACCGGAATCTAGTGTGATAAATCAAGTGCTATAAATCTCAAAAAAATACCATCCATCACTCAAGTACTATGCACATTGAGATAAAGTATCATTTTATCAAGGAGAAGTTTGAATATGTAATCGTGAAGTTGGAGTATGTGCCTACGAAACTACAGGATGAAAACATTATGATAAAGGACTTACCCAAGGAAGCTTTTCAGAGATATAGATGGGCTCTAGAAGTTTGGTTGACTCTCCTCACTCGAATAAGTGTAAAGGGGGAGAGACTACGGCTAGATAAGGAAGATGATGTTTTTTCAATGGCACGAGGAGAAGCTGACATGTAGGGCAGTGTGATAGGGGGAGTTTATCAAGATAGGTGAATGAGATGATAGTGGGAGCAGAAAGATGAGAGTATGTGGTGTTATATTTGATCATCGAAAGCTTATCATAGACAATACGGGAACCCATGAAGTGAATAAGGAGGGTATTAAATCTGACGATGCTAAAAGTGATCGATGAAAGAAAAGATATCATGACTGCTGAGGATCAGGATAAAAGCAGAAGAGTGGTGTTGGAATGGTGTCTGAAGGTTTCTAGAAATTAGAAATTTGTATCCATATGGTATCAAAATTTTTGTTATAAATGAAGTGATTCATTGATGAACTTTTAATTTTATCTTGTTTCTCACTCCGAGCATTGCTCATGTGGTCTTAGAGTATGTGATGAGTGAATCCTTAATCACTATTAGAATCGCAAGAGGCGAATGGTGGCTGAATCATTAATGAAGTATCACTTTATGAAAGGGTTTTCAACAAACCCAAAGGATGATTTTTCTGGGGAAAAACCCCTTAAGGAATTATTGTGGCAATTTTTGGGTTGGTTGTGTTTGTTAACAAAGTGGGCCTTGATGTTTTGTTTGTCGAAAAGGTGGGTTTCTAAGTTCAATTTGTTAACAATAGGGGAATCCATTGCGATTTATCGGGTTCAAGAGATGTTTTTGACAATAAATTATTGAAAAAAAACCTTGAAACCCGAATGGATGGTCTTAAGGTGGTAAAGAAAAGAGAATATATAAGGTGGCACCATTTTCCATTGTTTGCCCAATTTTTGGGCCTCAAAATCGACAACGGGAGAAAAGTGTTTTTGGAAAATGGACTTACGTGCCGGTTTTATGAAACCATGAAAATTTGTGAACCATATTTTTTTTAATATCTTAACATCAGAATATGGGAAAGGAAGGAGGGGTGTCCAAGTTTTGGTTTGGATGAACAAGGTGACTAGGGAGACAGAGGCATAGGCGGCTGGAATTGCGCACTGAGAGAAGACTTGTGCGCGACGCTCGGGGTTGTCGAAATTAATATAAATAGAGGTACAGCCTTATTAATTTGGTATGAAGCTCAACACATAGATAAAATTTGATTTCTAGTCACGTAGGTGTTTAGGTAGCACAAGTGGTGGTGTAGGCGCGCAAGTATAAGGTTATTTAGAAGTTGCACGCCAGTTGATAGTTTCACACCAATATTTGTTTGGGTGAAAAAGGGTTTGAGTCGCCCAAGTTTTGAGTTAGATAAGGGAGTGTCGTGCAATTTGTTAGGTGAAAATTGTGTTCTAGGAATAGAGAATCACACCAAATCATATAGAAGCACACCAGGATTAGAGAAGCACACATTTATTCTATGAATGCACAAAAGATGGAAGATTTCTTGGTACCTCTAGTGAAAAGTGAGATACATATGTGGGTGAAAGTTGGACTTTAACCAATCATATACTTATAGAGAATGATGCATTCATTTTTGATATTTAAGGGACCTACAAGTCTATAAACTGTGAGAGGATCTTATGAAGAAGTAGTAAGAACACTTCAGTTGAGAGAGTAGTGAGCTTTCATATTGTAAGAGATTGTAAACCAAGTGGGATAGTGAGTCCTCTCCAAACATTGTAAAAGCAGTATTCTTTTAGTGTATTTCGTACATTGACACTTTTGCAGTGTATTAGCCTTAGATGTATCCTAGTGAGGGTAAAACAAGTAAACTTTTTGTGTCATGTGCATGCTTTAGGTTTTTTTATACTCTACAACATGAAGGAGAGAGAAGAGATTTTTGTCTAAACAACAAAACATGATCAATAGAGGAAGTTTTTCTAATCTATCATTCCATGATTCACCCCCTCAGGGTATCTAACCTAGTGATCCTAAAAATTGGTTTTCGATAGAAAGGTTGATATTAGTGTTTCTCTATCAAATGGAGGTCACCAATCATAATGTGATTTTGATCTTCAACGAGAAAAACTTTCAGCTATGGAAGAATCAGATGTAACACTACTTTTGTTCTTTCGGAATTAATATGCTTATATCATCAATGCATGGTATAATAGTTGATATTAATAGTGTTGCATTATCAGAAGTTGAGTGAAGATAATTGGATGCTGACTACAAAGGAATCATTTCTTTAAGAGGATCCCTATCCAATTCTATCTATACAATGGTGATGTCTTGTAAAACATCACATTCCATGTGGGAAATGTTTTTGAACATATATGAAGTTGATTCAAAGTTTAGAGAAGAAACGCTAAAAGTGTTGTGGAATAAGTATGAAGATCTTGGAATGAACCCGAATGTGTCTGTTGATGCATTCTTTGATAGGGTAAATTTTGTAGTGGAAGACATGCGAGGTTTGGTAGAATTTATTGAAGACATAAATATTGTGAAGCATATCTTGATGAAACTCTCACCTCGGTTCAATCCAAAAGTTATATTTTGGGTAGACAAGGATCTGAAAGAGCTAACTATTAACAATTTTCATATTACCTTGGTTGCATATGAAATTAGGAAAGATGATAATGAGGCTATGGAAAATGGAAAATCTAATGAGGTTGCATTCAAGTCCATAGAGACTCTCACCATTGAAGATTCTTAGTAAGATGAAGAGATAGATGAGGTGATGTCATTTCTTTCTTCAAATCTCAAAATATAAAATGGATTGTTCAAGCGTAAACTTCCACTGTATTATTTTTTGATGCGGAAGGGTAGTACATATTGTGGAAAGGTGCTCCAAGAAGTTCCATGAATATGATAAAGATGAAGTTGAAATTCACTAGAAGAAGTCGTTGGCCTATGTGAAAGGCAGGAAACTGTTCAAGAAAATTTTGTTTAATAAAAAGAACCTTCTTTCACAGGAATGTTATAGTTCAGATGAGTTTTAGGTTTACTAGGTTGAAGAGATAGAGAACTGTAAATATCATGGAGGTAATTCTATGGTGGAACTTTTCGGTAGTTCTTAAAATAATTAGGAAATAGACGTTGTTGAAGAAGAAGAATAAATTGAAGTAATAGTTGATATGGAGGCTATATTAGAAGAAAATCTTGAAGAGATATATTTTTTGAGAGAAAAAAAATAAATCCAACAAAGTGGACCATGATTCCAAACTCTAAATTCAGCAATAAGATGAAGAGAAGACCGAGTTGATGTATGAGATTGAGAATCTCAATTCTTCATTTCCAGAGGACTCAAGAACACTGAGTGTGTATAAACTCAAGGTTAAAGAATATAAAAGAGATATATTTGGATTTAGTATCAACGTAAAAACAAATCATGCACATTGAAGAACTTGAAGAAGAATTTGTCAGACTATGAGAAGAAGTTAATGATCCGGAAAAACTCCTGACTCTTTGCGAGGAATCGGGAAAGAAGATCAATCAGAAGATGAAAAAGAATAAATTAAATCATTGTAGCCAAGCGGTGAATAGAAAAAAATTATTTTCAGATGGTACGGCTGATTTGGGGCTTGATAAAAAACAAAAACCTATAAAAGCTAAAGTCATACCACAAGCACCCGTTCTGAGATTGAAGGTTGATTTGGGCATGAAACAGAATCTGAATATTCAGAGATACCAAGGGAAAACCATAAATGATGAAGTGACACATAGGAATACACCCTACATCAAGTGTTATTGCTATGGAAAGATGGGACATTCATAGAATGTGTGTTCTATAGCCAAAATATACTACAGGGCACAATAAAAACAATGACAGCCAAACATAACTCAATATTATAGAACATCCATTGAAGGAAATTGTTTTTGGTGTGAAGGATTTGGGAACATGGCTAGACACTGTATATAAATCATTCAAAGGAATGTGCTAAATCATAACTCAAGTGGTCGTAAGAAGAAAATCAAAAAATCAATAAGTGATATGACAACACAAAATCAATTTGTAGCACTGAAAGATGAAGCTAGTCTATCACAATATGAGGAAGAACAAGTCTTTCAAACCATAATGAGTGTAAATTCAAAGATATGGAACAAAAAGAATAAGGATGAGAAGACAATGGTTGTGAAAATTTCCCTTAATGCATCAGACTGTTTTGGTGTTTGGATCCTGGACAGTGGATAAACATCCCATATGATAGGGAATAAGGATCTTGTTATAAGAACAAATTATGACATTGAAGGAGATGTCATTTTTGGAAATGATTAAGACCTGAATCTTTTTGGCTCCGGAAAGGCCAATTTCGGGGGAATGAAATGAGATGTGCTGATGTCTTGGTATTAGAAGGTCTCAGTCACAACTTACTTAGTGTCAGTCAACTAGGTGACTCAGGGCACTCTATTAGATTTACCAAGAAGATGTGTGTTGTTAAAGAAAAATATAGTACAGTTTTATTACAAGGAAAAAGGAAAAAGTAAAATCTATAACTTGTAAGTAAGGAAGAGGATATATGATTTTTTATCTAGAGATAAAGAAAACAGGTTTTGGAATAAGTGACTTGGTAATCTATGCCGACCATCCATGGAAGATCTGGTAAAGTGTGATACAACTTGAGTCCTCCCTAGACTATCAAGCGGTCATACTCATACGTGTGATGCATGTCAACTAGGTAAGATCATAAGAAAGACAAACAAGGCAAAGTAATATAAGTTAAAGATAGTTCTCAAATTGGTTCATGATGATATTTGTGGACCTATCCCACCAAGAGGCAGAGACAAGAAAATATACAATTTTCTCTTCATTGATGACTATAATAGTGATGAGACCTGATATTTTTTTTCCACATTCCAAGAAGCGTGATATAAATGCAATCCCACAGAAAGCCACATGCTTGGATTGGAAGGAATACTTCAGTATACCAAGGGAACAATGGACTTTGGATTGATATATAATGGAAAATCTCAGTCAGAGTTATTGGGATATACTAATGCAGATTGGTCCAGTTCAGCATATGAAAGAAAATAAACATCATGAGGTGCATTTTATCTTAGTGTATTATGTATTTCTTGGCTCAATAGGATGAAATATCTCATTTAATTAAGAACCATATAAGCTGAATATATTGCAGCCACTCAATCATGCACAACGTTATTCTGGATGAAGCTGTAGATTGATGATATGGGAGTTGAAGTGAAGTCTCCGATTAGAATCCAGTGTGATAAATAATGTACTATAAATCTTAGCAAAAATCTCTTCCATCACCCAAGGATAATGCACAATGAGATAAATTATCATTTTATAAGAGAAGGAGGAGAAGGTAATCATGAATTTAGAGTATGTTCCTATAGTACTACATGTTGCTGACATTCTGAAAAAGGCATTACCCAAGAAAGATTTTGAGAGACATCAACTAGCTATGGGAGTTTAGTCGACTATCCACTCATAAATAAATGTGGATGTGGGACCCCCCCCCCCCTCGAAGTAGGTTATGCTTTCCTTACTATCCGAATATGTCCTCTATACTCTGTTGCAGACCACAATGGAGTGACCATTGGGTTCTTTGAAAAATCGGGAGAAAAAGTGACTCTTAAATGGGGAGAAGTTGTGGCTAGAGAAGGACGATAATGTTTTTTTCAAATACACGGGGAGTAGATGAAAGGTGGAGCAACAATATTGGGGGAGTATATCTAGACAGGTGAAAGAGATGAGAGGGGGAGAAATAAGTTGAGAGTATGTGGTGTTAGAAGTGATTAGCCAGAGCTTAGCTTGGACAACACATGAACCCATGAAGTGAAGAAGGAGATTATTAAATCTGACATTACTATAAGTGATCGATCAAATTATAGATATCACGGAAGATGAGTATCATGATAAAATCAAAAGAGTGGTGTTGTAATGGTGTTAAAAGGTTTATAAAAATCATAAATTTCTATCTTTATGGTATCAAAAATTGGTGTCAGAAATTAAGTGATTCATTAGTTAACTTTTAATTTACTCTTGTTTTTCACATCAAGAATTTATCCCGTGGGAATAGAGTATGTGCGGAGTGTATCATTGATCGCTATTAGTATTGCAAGAGGCAAATGGTAGCTGAATCATTAACGAGGTATCACTATATTAAATAGTTGTCAAAAAACCCAAAGGGGGGTATTTTTGGGGAAAATCCCTCAATGCATTATTGATTCATTTTTGGGTTGGTTGTGTTTGTTGACAATGTGGGCCTCGATGTTTTTTTTGTTGACAAGGTGGGTTTCTATGTTCGGTTTATTGACAAAGGGGGCATCTATTATGATTTTTTGGGTTCAATAGATGTTGTTGACAATCCATTATTGAAATACGAACCTCAAAAAAGGAATGGAAAATCTAGAAGTGGTACAAAAAGATAATATATATGATGGCGCTGTTTTCAAGTGTTTTCCAAGGACACAAAATCAACAAATGGAGAATTTTTTTTGGAAAAGGGACATGCGTTCTAGTTTTTTTGAGGCTTGTAATGTTTTTCACCATATGTTTTTCAATATCAGAACATAAAAATATTGAAAAGGAAAGAGGGTCATCCAGGTTTTGGTTTGGACATGCAAGGTTACTGGGGAAATAGAGGCTTTGGTGGCTGGACTTCTGCACTGAGATAAGACTTGTGTGCGGTGCTCAGGGTGGTCAAAATGGCTATAAATAGAGGTCCACCCCTCCTCAATTAGAACTAATCTAAACACTTAAAGAAAATTTGAGCTCGAGTTGCATAGGTTGTTTGGGCATGCAAGTGGTGGTGTAGGCGCACAAGTATAATGTCATTCAGAAGTTGCATTCTAGTTGGTAGTAGAATGACAATATTGGTTTGGGAACCAAAGGGTGTGAGGTTCCTAGGTTCTTTGTTGGTGAAGGGAGTGTTGTACAGGTGTTTATGTGAAACTTGAGTTCCAGGCTTGGAGAATTTCGCCAAAGGATGAAGAAGTGTGCCATGCTTAGAGAATCATTCCAGTCATTCCAAGGATGAGATAAAGATAGAATATTGTTTGGTATCTCTGGTGAAAAGTAATATTCATATGTGGGTAAAAGTTGGACGTCAATCGAGCATCTATATATAGATAAAGACTCATTTATTTTTTATAATTAAGGGACCTACATGTTTTTAAACTTTGATTGGATCTCATAGAGAAGAAGTTACCACACTTCGGTTGAGAGAGCAATGAGCTTTCATTTTGTGAGTGGTTGTAAACCAGGAGGGATAGTGAGTCCACTCGGAACTTTGTAAACAATTTTGCACTTTTAGTGGATTTTGTACATTATCACTTTTCCAGTCTGTACTCATTGGATGTATCCCAGTGAGGGTGAACCAAGTAAAAATGTTGTGTCCTATGCATGCTTTAGGTTTTTTCGTACTCCATAATGGGAAGGATAGAGAAGTGATTTTTTTCTAAACAAAGATAAAATATCAATAGGGCAAGTTTTAATTTTTTATACCATGATTCACCCCCCTCTCATGGCATCTAACCTAGAAGAACTAAAAAATGGATTTAGACAAAAGGATGCTATCACTGTTTCTCTCTCAAATTGAGGTTATCAATCGTAAAGGGATTTTGATCTTCAATGGGAACAACTTTCAGTTTTCTAATAATTAGATGCAACACTACATCCAATATTTTTGAATGGATGTGTTTATAACAATAATTCATGTTATAACAGCTGATATTAATAGTGGTACAATATTGGAAACTGAGTGAAGAGAAATATATGTCGACGCCAAGGGAATTAATGCTTTAGGGGGAGCCCTATCTAGTTCTATCTATACAAAGGTGATGTCATGTAAAACATCACATTCCATGTGGGAATTTTTTTTGAACATATATGAAAGATATTCAAAGTTTAGAGAAGCAAAGATACAAGTGTTGTGGAATAAGTATGAAGTTCTTAGAATGGAACCGAATGAGTCTGTTGATGCATTCTTTGATCGGGTAAATGTAGTAGTGGAAGAAATGTGAGGTCTTGGAGAAGTTATTAGAGACATAAATATTTTAAAGTGCATCATGAAGAATCTACCACCTCGGTTCAATCCAAAAGTTTCAGTTTTGGAAGACAAGGATCTGAAAGTGCTGACACTTGATAATTTTCACAGTACCTTGGTTGCATATGAATTAAGTAATGATGATAAATAAGCTATGGAAAAGGGGAAATATAAGGAGGTGTAATTCAAGGCCATGAATAATCTCACCAATTATGATTCTTAGGAAGATGAAGACACAGATGAGGTGATACCATTTCATTATTCAAATCTACAAAGAGTAAAAGGAATGATCAATGGGAAACTTCCACTTGTTTTATTTTTTTATGTGGAGTGGTTGGACATATTGTGGAATGTTTCCCCATGAAGTTCCAAGAAGATAATGCGGATGAAGATGAAATTTACAAGAATAAGTCTTCAAGCTATGTGAATGGAATGAAACAAATCAAGAAAAATTTGTTTAAGAAAAAGATCATTCTTTCACAAGAATGTGACATTTCAGATGAGTCTGGGGTTGAAGAGACTGAGAACTATAAAGATCATGGAGAGAATGCAATGGTGGTAGTTTTCATTAGTTCTCCGAAAAAGGAGAAAACTAATTTTGACATAGAAGAAGAATATATTGAAGGAAGTGTTGATATAGAGGATAAATTAGAATAATCTCTTGAAGAGATAGATATTTGAGGGAGAAAAAACAAAGAAATCTAACAAAGTGGTTCATGATGCCAAACTCTACAAGCAACAACATGATGAATAGAAGGTTGAGTTGATGAATGAAATTAATAATTTAATGTATTCATTTCCAAAATACTCAGGAACACTAAGTGAGTATAAAATCAAGGTTGAAGAACATAAAAGAGATATTGATGGCTTGAATATCAAATTTAATGAAAAAATCAAGTGCATTACAGAACTTGAAGAAGAAGTTGTTAGACATCAAAAAAAAGTTAAGGATGAGGAAAAACACTTCACTCTTGGTGAGGCATCCGGAAAGAGGATCTTTTGTAAGGTAAACAATCCAGAAGTAGAGAATTGTATCCAAAAATTAAATAAGAAACAATAATGTTAATATGGTAAGGCTATTTTGGGAATGATCAAAAACAAAATGCTGTTAAATTTAAAGTCAAACCACAAGAACCCATTACAAGATTAAAGGATGATTTGGGAATGAAATAGAATAAGAATATTCAGAGATTCTAGGGGATAACTAGCAGTGAATAAATGACATGAAGGAATACACCCTACATCAGGTGTTATTGCTGTGGAAAGATGAGACATTCACAGAATGTGTGTTCTATAGTCAAAAGACAGCGCAGGGCACAAGAACCAAAATGACATCCAAACAGAGATCAATATCATAGAACATCCTTTAAAGGAAATTGTTTTTTGGTGTGGAGGATTTGGGCACATGGCTAGATACTATAAATCAATCATGAAAAGGTATGTTCCAAAGAAAAACTCAAATGGTTGTAAGCAGCAAATCAAAGAATCACAAGTGAGCGGAAAAAACAAAATAGATTGGTAGCAGTACATGATGAAGCTGATCCATCATATTTTGAGGAAGAACATGTTTTTCAAACCACACCGAGTGTAAATTCAAAAATATGGATAAAAATATAAAAGGAAGAGAAGGTAGTAGTTGTAGAAATTGACCTTAAAGCATCAGACCATTCTTGTGTATGGATCATTGGAAGTGTATGCACATCCCATATGATAGGGAACAAGGATGTTGTTACAGGTAAAAAATATTACAAAGAAAAAAGTTTTCATGTTTCTAAATAATGAAGGCTTGAATATTTTTTGCTAGGGAAAGGACAAGTTTGGGGGTAAAGAAATGAGATTTGTTGATGTCTTGGTAGTAGAAGGTGTCAGTGTAACATAACAGGTATATAAAGAATATTACATTTTTATATTTATTAATATTTGTGAATAAAATATTAATATTACTTTAAAGGTAATGGTATGTTAAATGGCGTACCCAAAACGCAACAATGAGTTTCTTTGAAATCTTACATTGCACACTGATAATATAATAATATTATTTTAAATAGTAGTTAACGCATAACCATTGTATTGGAGGGAATGAATAGAAATAACTAACAAATGATTATATATTCTTGTAAAATAGTTTTTCATTTAACCAAAAAAATTTAGAGGCTTAAAATATAAATGAATCCAATTTTAAGCATAAATCTTCTAATATTCTTTAAAAGGTCGATTAACCGCCTTTTGATGTCGAACCCTTTCTAAATATAATTTTTGACAATTTTATTTGTTATATTTGACAAAATAAAATCCTTATTTAGAATCAAGACATCAAAATTTACTTTGTGTAATTTTTTGTTATTTTGCCGATAATGTTCATTTTTTATGAATAGTGAAAATGCTGTATTTTAAATCAAAACCTCATTTTAGTCTAATTTAATTCTATGGTAATATTATATTTTTAATTGGTTTTAAAGTTTAATTAAATTATATTTTTACCATTTAATTCAATGGTTGTCATTTTAGTTAATTTCACATTGAAATTTGACATAAACAAGTGTCAATCTTTTAATAGATATTGTTTCTTAAAAACACGCTATTTGTTTTGACAACGAGAATTGATTATAAAATTAATTAATGAAACATATATGTTTTTAATTTGGTAAAATTGATATCATTTTTGAATTTGGAATATAAATTATAGCTTAGGGTGAAATTTTGGTATTTTCTAACAAATGTTCATTTTCAATGAATAGTGAAAAATACTGCATTTTAATTCAAAACTGCCTTTTCATCCAATTTATTTATATAGTTAGATTGTCATTTTAATTGGTTTTAAGATGTAATTTAATTATTGTTTTATCTTTTAATATAATTTTGGTCATTTTATGCAATTTACATTTTAAATTGGATGTAAAAACAAATCAATCTTTTGATAGATTTTACTACTTAAAAACCCATCTTTGGTTTTGACAACGAGAATTATTTTAAATTAATTACTGTAATTTTTGTGTTTGTAATTCATAAAATGGATTCCATATTTGGAATCATAAGGTCCAAATTATTTAATTAATAATATTTTGTTTTTGAAAATAATGAATAGTAACGACGGTAATTATCTTTAATTATCGTGTTTAATTAGTAATCGGGTAGTTAAGGGTAATAAAATAACATCATAAAAATATAAAATGACCCCAAAATGTGTCATAATGATATTGGTGGTGTCATGGTCGACCACGAGATGCCTTGTGACAAACTTGGGACCCCATGGAAACACTTTAGGGTGATAGTGACCTTTTATCATATTTTTTTCAAAGAAAGGAAAATGTAGAAAAAGTATGTATCACCTAAGTAAAACAATTTTAATTTTATTTACATAAATGATATATTTGACTGTAAACTTTATTTTGAAAACTAAAACTATTTCCTACATTATGGTAATTTTATTATAATTTTATAAATTAAATAAATAAATTTATTTTTTACACCATGATGATGTTGTGATTCCATCATTAATGAATGATTTAAATAAAATGAAAATATAAGGTAAAATATAAGACTCACACTTGTCAAAAACCTATTGGATTATTGTGTTTAGAACACTTATCACCTTATCCTCAAAATATTTCTTTGTGGGACATTTAAAATCCGAAAAGAATTTTATAATAATGTAACATTTTATAACATTCCAAGAGTGCCCATCCTCCCTCTTATAAAAGGCCCACACCTCTACCCCCTTACCCACACCTCTCAAGAATTTGGATTGACAAAACTCTTCTCATTATATCTCTCCACATCCCTCTCTTCATCATAGAATCCTTACCTTAGACATAAAGCTCTTCAAGAAAACCTTTTGGTTCAAACCAAAGGGAGTTACCCGATTTAAAGGTAATGTCTACTCTTATGTTTTTTTGTTTTATTTTGATTCTCCAACTCCTTAAACTCTTTTTATTCCTTTCTTTTGTAACAAAAACAGTATCTTCAATATACTAGATTTTTTTTTGAGAAGGATTCAATCTACAGTTACACACACCTCCGTCTAATGGTTAAAGAACCCATTGTATCTGTGGGTGGAGAATTACTGCCTAATGAAACGATGATTGTTCAATCTTCTTTTAACACCTCTCATGGTGGCCATTATGATGTAACTATATTTTATATATGATATATATAGTATTTAGGTTTTGTATATGATTCTGTATTTTATATTTAAAACATACCTTTATGCTTCGCAAGTTGTGCAAATGTGATAATTTCATATGACGAAGTGTGGACTACCACCCCCTCAAGTGATGTGACTCATTCATGCAATACATGGAATGTATAAAGAATGAAATTAATGAACTTATGTGACCTATATAAAATATATATTATAATTGAATTATAATATATATCTCTCTCATTTATTTTTAATTCCATTAATATGTCAAATAAATAAAAATAGCATTCATGCGTACGTACAGCCTACCGTCTCCTTGAACAGTGCATTTCATTTATTTTTATCTAAAAATGTTATGGAATAGAATAACATGAATATGTAATGGATATATGAGATATTTAAATCATTAATACTATTATGTATATGGTGTACATATAACATCATGGACAATTCTTTTCAAACAAGTTCATTTTTGACTCAAGTACCGAACATCGACAAAAACATCTGATATGAACTCACATAATTAACTAATTATTATAACCTTATAATATCTGATATTAATTGAATAATAAACTTTAAAATAGTTCCTTAAGAAATTATAAATTGAGAAAAGTTTCTTATTCAGGAATATAAAGAAACGAACAAGACAAGTCGGATGTGAGGTAAGAGATCCTATCTCTCTCTTTCTATTCATGAATTCTTCTTTATGTCATTTATTTTAAGATCCACGTTCTTATGTTGGGAATGTTATTTTATATTCATCATACTGTAATTTTCATGTTCATATGATTTGATACCCCCTCTTTCTCTTATAAATTCATTTTAATAATTTTTAAGTGGCATAATTATGCTGCCGAATTTTCGTAAGGGATTTCTTATCTGACTTTTAATTCTGTGGGATTTCCATCGATCACCAATTATTTATGGAGTGTGTTGTATTGTGTACTTACAATTGATATATATTATCATGATTATCTATATATTCATTTTGTTCTGAAATTCATTTTGTGGTTATTATCTTTTGGTCATACGACTCGATTGGTTACAACGAGGTAAGAGGTTTTATGTCACTTTTTATTCCCATGAGATTCATGCTACATTTTCCACTATTTCCTTTTTGTGTAGTGTGTTTACTACCCATTATTGTATTTTTTGTGTAATATATTTTAATTTATGGGTATTTACATCTTCATTGTATGATCCTTCTTTAATATGGTTTACGTTTCAAAAGTTAGCCAAATCGGTAAGGGAACCTTTCACCCTCCACTTTTTAAAAGACTTCTTTTGTTAGGTCTTTTAATTTACATCTTTTTATGTTGGGATATGTTCTTCTATATCCTTTTTGCTAAAAATATTATTTCCAAGTGATGAGATACCCTTTTCCCTCTCATCAACTCATTTTCTGAATTTTAATGTGACGTCGTTAGGCTGCCGAATTTCGGTAAGGGAACTTCTTAACCCAATTTTCATCCTTTGGATCAAACCTCTACTTCTTGATTATGTCATACTATGAATATGTGTGGATGACCTCCTACTATTTTACACTTAATATGATATTATGTTTGGTGTATTTATATTTTCCACACATAATCATGTAATTGATTTATCCTTAATCTAAGGATACTGTCTTTGTAAGGGACTTCATATCAATCTCCTTTCATTGAGGCATATATTGTTTTATACACAACTTTCTTTTATAAGGTGTATAAACCCCTTTTACTTCTACTTTTATTCAAAATTAATATTTTGGTACGGATCATTTTACTAAACAACAAAAAGGAATGTTTTGTCTTACGTATGTGGCGACAACGACTTCTCCGCCACCATGACTATTATTTGAGTTTTGAATTCCTCTACAAGACATAACTTTTTTTAAAATGAAAAATAAATACCATGGTTTACTTTATTTTTATTTTGGTATTGAAAATGGTTTTGATAATGTTTTTATTATATCAATGTGTTGTATTGATATCTTATGATTGAAATATGGAAATGTTATGTTTTCTTTATACATGTTTTATATGATACGATTATGTTATGGTTCTTGGGAATTGTTTATAAAGACGGGTGGTTCCGTAATAAACTAAGGGAAGGTGAGCCCAAGATAGCTCTCCAGTGCATTGGGTAACACGAAGGAGTTAAACAGTAAGGTTTATCCAAAGAGATTTATGGAATATACTATAATGGGTATTCCAAACATAACCATGGGGGTTACTCCCTACGTAAGAATTTTATGAATGGCTCAAGTTACCTTTATGTCTTATGATTTCTATGAGTTTTACATAAACATTATGATTTCAGAAGGTATGTTATGATTCATAGTTATGGTTTTATTGATTTTTATTTATTTTTGGTTTAATGTTTCCTTTCATTATGTTATAACCCTTTCTGAGATTTTATGCTCATCCGAAGTTTTTGAAATGTTTTTCATAGGTTATAAGGAAGGGTAAGAGAATGTAAGTATTCAAGAATATTTATATCAAGAAAATAACTCTTGTTTTATTTACAGATTTGTTTTATTATTGTGGAAAATCGGTTATAGTAGTAGTGTCTACTTTTTAATCCTTTAAGATGTAATAGTTATGTCCTAATTCTCTAAAACTATTAACCTGAAAAGATCCTCAATGATAATTATTAATTTAATTCTAGATTAAGTAATGTTTTAAGGCCGGGTCCTTATAGTTGGTATTAGAGTCCGGTTTAGATAACTTTAGAGGTTAGAGTGTTATTTAAGCATAAGTTATAAATTGTAGATAACCACAATGGTTAGTATATTGGAGGGATTAATTGTTTTTTTAGAAATTTGGAATGAGTTTTAGATAACTTGGATAAGTATATCTTAGTGTTTATCTACCTCTTTATTATATGATGATTCTAATTATTTACTCACAATGACATTTTTGGATTTAGTAACTGGCTGGATCTAGCAGGCACCAAAGTAATAGTGGATGTGAAGAAAACTGTGACTTTTTACGGAAAGAACAATTGAATGATATGGGAGCTGCAATGAGAACTCTTGTGGGTTTTCTAAACCAAATATCAGGAGTCATGATTAACCACTGGAACCTTGGTGAGTTCCCTAATGCATCATGTACGAGATAACCAACTCGATGTGGAAGTTCAGGTAATAATTATAAAGGTAGCCATTAGGGTTTATATGATCCTTACTTTTGAGGTAATTCTGGGTTATTATATGTAATGATGGAAAATGAAAGGCATGAGATAAACTTGAGGTTAAATTATGTTATGGTTATTTTTGATGATTTTATCTCTTTTTGGGTAATTCTTTACGAACTAAATAGTTTTGGAAAAAGTAAAACATATAGACCGTGTGACAACCCGTCGCATCAGATAAAGCTATGGAAATCAAACCTACAACCAAAGTGTGACTGGTATTTATCGCCTACCACTGGACTATGTAATGTCCATGGTTAGTATGAAAAATTATTTTTAGTAAGATGATTTTATAAATCAAGAATAAGTTTATTTTGGGTTATCTAGGAAATTATTGACCTGTCATGGAGCATATATGATTAGGTTAATTACATTTCAATATAAGACTTTAAGAGCAACTGGTGTTATTTGGAGATAAATGTTAAGATTTACCTTAGAAAACTATGTGATTAAATCCTTCAGAGATTTGGGTTTCAATCTTAGATTGGTTTACTTTGAAGAATTTTATGGACAATTGTTTATTGAATGGTCTTTGTTGAACTTTGGGTTTTGTTGGACAAATTTTGGAGATCAAGAATATATTTTCTTATTATAAAGGATTATCCTTTCTGGTGATTATCTGATCTTGTACTATCTTTTTTTTGTTTTGGTTTTAGTCTAAATAAATTTAAAATATATAGGTCTCTTTTGTGGATTAGGTGATTCTCTAAATGTTGATTATAGATCTCTTAATGTGAACAAGTCCTCCGAAATACTCATCTTTTGGAGAAAATATGAGTTTGTGTAAGAAATCTAGTAAGAGATGAAAGTCCACACGACAAGTATGTTTGTTTCCTTATGTTTTCGTTAAGCTCATAAATAAATTTCTCAATGAAAAGTCACTTAAAACAAAAAAAAATTATGTTTATTTTTCCTACTGGGGAATCAAATACCATTTAACCCATCACAAGTTTGTGATTTTCTGGTGGTTAACTTTCTCCTAAACATGTTTTCTCTCACTCTCCATCAGAACACAACCCTTTGTTTTCTCTTCCATATCCATATTTTCCTACATGGAATCATATTATGGGTTAACTTGGGTGACCTTTATACTTTTCTTTCTTTCTTTTAAAGTTATAGTTTAATTTAATACTTTTTAGATGTGGGGCTTTCAATGATATTTCCAAGCCCAATTTTAAAATTACGAGGACACAATTCCCAAAAAGGGGGAAGGATGTAACATCCCAGGTAAATAAACAATATTACATTTTCATATTTATTAATATTTGTGAATAAAATATTAATATTACTTTAAAGGGAATGATATGTTCAATGTCGTACCCAATACGCAACAATGAGTTTCTTTGAAATCTTACGCTGCACACTGATAATATAACAATATTATTTTAAATGGTAGTTAATGCCTAACCATTGTAATAAAGGGAATGGACAAAACTAACTATCAAATTATTATATATTCTTGTCAAATATTTTTCCACTTATCCAATAAATGTTAGATGCTTAAAATGAAAATGAATCCAATTTTAAGCATAAATCTTCTAATATTCTCTAAAAGGTCTATTAACCGCCTTTTGATGGCGAACCCATTTTAAATATACTTTTTGAAAATTTTATATGTTATATTTGACAAAATAAAATCTTTCTTTAGAATTAAGACATCAAAATATAATTTTTGTAAATTTTTGTTATTTTGCCGATAAAGATCATTTTTTTAATGAATAGTGAAAATGTTGTATTTTAATTCAAAACCTCCTTTTAGTCTAATTTATTTATATGGTAAGATTATCTTTTTAATTTGTTTTAAAGTGTAATTAAAATATATTTTTACCATTTAATCCAATTGTGGTCATATTAATTAATTTCACTTTGAAATTGGACATAAACATGTGTCAATATTTTAATAGATATTGTTTCTTGAAAACACGCGATTTGTTTTGACAACGGGAATTTATTATAAAATTAATTAATGCAACTTATATGTTTTGAATTTGGTAAAATTGATATCATTTTTTAATTTGGAATATTAATTATAGCTTAGGGTGAATGTTTGATATTTTTCGGAAAAATGTTCATTTTCAATGATTAGTGAAAAATACTACATTTAAATTTAAAACTGCCATTTCAACCAATTTATTTATATAGTTAGATTGTCATTTTCATTGGTTTTAAGATGTAATTTAATTATTTTTTTATCATTTAAAACCATTTTGGTAATTTTATGTCATTTCACTTCTAAATTGGATGTAAAAACAAATCAATCTTTTGATAGATTTTACTTCTTAAAAACCTGTCTTTGGTTTTGACAACGGGAATTATTTAAAATTAAATACTGCAATTTCTGTGTTTGGAATTTGGTAAAATGAATTCCACATTTGGAATCATAAGGTACAAAGTATTTAATTAAGACTATTTTGTTTTCGGACATTATTAATAGTAACGACGGTAATTATCTTTAATTATCGTGTCTAATTTGTAATCCGGTAGTTAAGGGTAATAAAATAATATCATAAAAATATAAAATGACCCCAAAATGTGTCATATTGTTATTGGTGGTTCCATGTCCTGCGATGGGATACCTTTTTCCAACCATGGGACCCCATGGAATCACTTTAGGGTGATAGTGACCTTTTATCATATTTTTTTTAAAGAAAGGAAAATGTAGCCAAAGTATGTATCACCTAAGTAAAAAAAATTAATTTTGTTTAAATAAATGATATCTTTGACTATAAAAATTATTTGGAAAGATAAAATGATTTCCTACCTGATGGTAATTATTTATAATTTTTTGACATTAAATAAATAAATTTATTTATGACACCGTGATGATGCAGTGATTACCTCATTAATGAACGATTTAAATAAAATGAATAGATAAGGTAAAATATAAGACTTACACTTGTCAAAAACCTATTGGATGAGTTTATTTCAAAACCTTATCACCTTATACTGGAAATATATCATTGTGGGACCTTTAAAATCTGAAAAGCGTTTTATAATAATGTAACATTTTATAACATTCCAAAAGTGCCCCTCCTCCCTCTTATAAAAGGCCCCCACCTCTACCACCTTACCCACACCTCTGAAGAATTTGGATCGACCAAAATCTACTCATTTTATCTATCCACATCACTCTATTCATCCTAGAATCCTTACCTTAGGAAGAAAGCTCTTCAAGAAACCCTTTTGGTTCAAACCAAAGGGAGTTACGTGATTTAAAGGTAATGTCTTCTGTTATGTTCTTTTGTTTTATTTTTCTTCTCCAACTCCTTAAACTCTTTTTATTAATTTCTTTTGTATCAAAACCAGTATATTCGATATACTAGGATGTTTTTATGAGAAGGATTAGATATACACATACACACACCTCCATCTAATGGTTAAAGAACATACTGTTTCTTTGGGAAGCGAATTACTACCTCACGAAACGATGATTGTTCAATCTTCTTTTAACACCTCTCATGGTGTCCATTATGATGTAAATATATTTTATATATTATATATATGGTATTTATTTTTTCTATATGATTCTGTATTTTATATTTAAAACATACCTTTATGCTTTGCAATCTTTGCAAATGCGATAATTTCATATGAGGAAGTGTGGACTACCGCCCCCTCAAGTGATGTGACTCGTTCATGCAATACATGGAATGTATAAAGAATGAAATTAATGAACTTATGTGACCTATATAAAATATATATTATATTGTAATTATAATATATATCTCTCTCATTTATTTTTAATTCCATTAATATGACAAAGAAATGAAAGTAGCGTCCATGCATACGTACGGCCTACCATCACCATGAACGGTGGATTTCATTTCTTTTTATCTATAAATGTTATGGAATAGTATAAAATGAATATATAATTGATATATATTATATTTAAAGCATTAATACTATTCTGGAGACGGTGTACTTATAACTTAATTGACAATTCTTTTCAAACAAGATCATTTTTGACTCATGTACCAAACATTGAAACAAAAATTTGATATGAACTCACATAATTAACTAATTATTATAACATTATAATATGTGATATTATTTGAATAATAAAATTTAAGAGAGTTCGTTAAGCAATTATAAATTGAAAGAAGTTTATTATTCAAGAATATAAAGAAACGAACAAGAGAAGTCGGACTTGTGGTAAGGGATCCTACCTCTCTCTTTCTTTTCATGAATTCTACTTTATGTCATTTATTTTAAGCTCCATGTTCTTATGTTGGGGATGTTATTTTATATTAATCCTAATATAATTTTCATGACCATATTATGAGAGACTCCCTCTTGCTCTCATCAATTCATTTTAAGAAGTTTTAAGTGGCGCCGTTAGGCTGCCGAATTTTCGTAAGGGATTTCTTATCTCACTTTTAATTCTGTGGGATTTCCATCTGTCACCACTTATTTATGGAATGTGGTGTATTGTGTACTAAAAATTGATATATATTATCATGATTCTATTTATATTCATGTTTTTTCTGAAATTAATTTGGCGGTTGTTATCTATTGGTCATACGACTCGATTGATTACAATGAGGTAAAGGGTTTTTATCTCACTTTTTATTCCAATGAGATTCATTCTACATTTGCCACTATTTCCTCTTTGTGTGGTGTGTGTACTAACCGTGATTGTATTAATTATGTAATATAATTTAATTTATGGGTATTTACATCTTCATTTTATGATCCTTCTTTCATGGGGTGTACATTTCGAAAGTTACCCAAATCGGTAAGGGAACCTTTCACCCTCCTCTTTTTAAAATACTGATTTTGTTAGGTCTTTTAATTTACATATTGTTATGTTGGGATATGTTCTTATCTATCCTTATTTCCATAAATATTATATCCGAGTGACGAGATATGATTTTCTCTCTCATCAACCCATTTTATAAATTTTAATGTGACGTCGTTAGGCTGTCGAATTTCTGTAAGGGATCTTCTTAACCCAATTTCATTCCTTTGGATCAAACCTCTACTTATTGATTATTTCATACTATGAATATGTGTGGATGACCTCTGATTGTTCTACACTTTATATCCTCTTATGTTAGGTGTATGTATATTTTCCACGCATAATCATGTAATTGAATTATCCTTAATCTGAGGATACCAACTTTGTAAGAAACTTCATCTCAATATCCTTTCATTGAGGCATATTTTGTTTTATACACAACTTTATTTTATATGATGTATAAACCCATTTTAATTTTACTTTTATTCAAAAGGAATATTTTTGTACGAAGTGTTTTACTAAATGACAAAAGGAATGTTTTGTCTTACGTATGCGAAGACAATGAATTTTCCGCCACCATGACCATTATTTGAGTTTTGGCTTCCTCTACAAGACATAAAATTTTTTAAAATGAAAAATAAATACAATTTTTTACTTTATTTTTATTTTGGTATTGAAAATGGGTTTGATAAAGTTTTTATTATATCAATGTGTTGTATTGATATCTTGTGATTTAAATGTGAAAATGTTATGTTTCGTTTATGCATGTTTTATATGATATGATTATGTTATGGTTATTGGGAATTTTTTATGAATACGGATGGTTCCATGATAAAATAAGGGCGGGTGATCCCGAGATAGCTCTCTAATGCATTGGGTAACATGAAGGAGTTAAATGCTAAGGTTTCTCCGAAGAGATTTATGGAATATACTATGATGGGTATTCCAAACGTAACCATGAGGGTCACTACCAACGTAAGAATGTTATGAATGCCTCAAGTTACCATTATGTATTATGATTTCTATGAGCTATACATAAATATTATGATTTTAGAAGGTATGTTATGATTGAAAGTTATAGTTTCATTGATTTGTATTTATTGGCCGGTTAATGTTTCCTTTCATTATGTTATAACCCTTAATGAGCTTTTTATACTCATCCCATGTTTTTGAAATGTTTTTCATAGGTTATAAGGAAGGGTAATAGAAAGGAATTATTCAAGAAGATTTATATCAAGAAAATAACTCTTGTTTTATTTAAGGATTTTTTTATTGTTGTGAAAACTCGGTTATAGTAGTAGTGTCTACTTTGTAATCCTTTGAGAAGTAATAGTTATGTCCTAATTCTCTAAAAATCTAAACCTGAAAAGATACTCAATGTAAATTATTCATTTAATTCTAGATTATGTAATGTTTTAAGGTCGGGTCCTTATACTCAGTCACAACTTACTCAAGTGACTAGACTTACACACAGAAAGAAGACTTTCACGCTGAGAAAAGACAAGCGTGCGGCCCTCAGGATTTTCAAAATTCCTATAAATATAGGTCCACCCCTCCTCATTGGGCATGAAACTCAACACTTAGATAAAATTAGAGCTCCAGTCTCATAGGTGTATTAGGCTCACCAATGGTAGTATAGGCGCACAAGAATAAGGATATTCCGAAGTTTCACACTAGTTGATAGTTGGACGCCAATATTGGTTTTGGCGTAAAATGATGTGAGATGCCCAAGTTCTGATTTGGCGAAGGGAGTGTCATGTAACTGTTTAGGTGAAACATGTGATCCAATCTTGGAGAAGCATGCCAAATCATAGAGAAATTCTCTAGGCATAGAGAAGAGTTCCATCACTATAGGGATGCACGAAAGTTTTAATATTTTCTGGTAACTTTGGTTCCATGTAAGATTCATCTACGGGTGAAATTTAGACTTCAACAAACCATCTACATACATAGAAAGATGCACTCATTTGTGATAATGAAGGGACCTACAAGTCTTTAAACAGTGAGTGGATATTCTAAAGAAGCTGTGAGCACACATTAGTTGAGAGAACAATGATCTTTCATATTGTGAGTGGTTGTAAACCAGGAGGGACAGTGAGTCCGCTCTGAACACCGTAAAAAACAGTGCGCTTTTACTAGATTTGGTACAACGAAACTTTGCTGGTGTATGCTCTTTGGGCGTAGCCCAATGAGGGTGAACTAAGTAAAATGGTTGTTTCCTAGGAATGCTTTAGGTTTTTTCGTTCTCTACAATGGGAATGAGAGAGAAGAGAGTTTTGTCTAAACAATGAAAGAAGATCAATAGGGGTAGTTGTTTTAATCATTCATACCCTAGCTCACACCCCTCTCAGGTTATCTAACCTAGTGGTCCAATCATTTCCAGAATATAAAGAAGAAAAAAATTTCAAGGTCATAATTCTTGGAAAAATGGGAAATACAAGTAGTTTAAAGACATAATTCTTAGACCAAAATTCCTCCTTTTAAGTTAATCTCATAGATATTAGACCCCGGATACTTCATTTTAAGGTCATGAAGCTTTGAAACTTGCTCTTATTTTATGTTCATATACCATGGACCAAAGGGGATGCAATTATTTTATGGTCATAATTCTTGGACACTAGTTATTGTAGTTTATGTTTTCATTACTTTGACCGTAGAGTGTGTCTGTATTGAAGTGGGTTGTGTGGAAAAAATGATTGAAAACCAAATGTGAAAGGATGGCCAAGTAGATACTTTTCTATGAAAACCTTTAAGACAAACTACAGACAAGTTAATGTTATGATTCTGAAGTAGGAAAGACCCCACAAGGAATTGATGGCAGGGGAGAGACTCAGGACATGAGATTCGGGAGTCACTACATACCCCCTGAAAATGAGAATCAAGACACATGTTGTTCTAGAATAAGACATGGTAGAAAACAAATGTTGGTAAGGAGATATCCTCTCAATCAAAGATGATGAGTAATCTCTTATTATTGATATGAGTCAACCAATTCCCCTTGCATAGGGTATTGCTATAGTTTAACAACATGTGTTGTGGATTTTCATTTTGGGTCATCTCATATTTTCCATATAATTCATCCTATGATTATTTCATAGGGTAAGGCTACATTTTAACATCATGTTATAAGGACATTGGTTTTTGGTCATCTCATATTTTTCATAGGAGGAATCCTATGATTATTTCATAGGGTAGGAAAATAGTTTAACATCATGCACTGATAATGTAGGTTTTTGGATATCTCATATTTTTCATATGAGGTATCCTATGTTTATTCATAGGGTAAGGATATTTTTTAAGGTCATGTTCTGAGGAAATTGGAATTTTCAGTTTAAAATCATGAAACTCAAACTATGGAGACTACTAGTTTAAAGTCATGTAGCTCATATCGAAGGGTTTTGAAAATAATTTAAGTCCATACTGCTTGGACCAAAGAGAAAAAAAATAGTTTAACGTCATAATTATTGGAACAATGTGGACTGTAAATAATTAATGGTCATAATGCATGAACCTAATGGTATTTTTTTGATTAATTTCATAGATTTTAAACCCTAGTGGCTACAGTTTATGGTCACATAGCATTGAAATTGGTTGATTTAGTTTAGGGTCATGTAGCATTGACCAAGTCTCCTAGTTTAATGTCATAGAAATTTTTCCAAAGAGATTAAAAATTGTTTTTGTTCATAATTCTTAGACCAAAAGTACTGCTATTATTTTAAGGCCATAGAGCTTAAACCATGATATTTGTAGTTGAAGGTCGCTTATATTTTACTACAGTTGTTCATAAGAAGTATTATTTGATAAAATTCACATTTTTAGGAGTTATAATGTACACTCCATCCATGATGATTAAATAGTATTCTCTATTGGAGTATACCATACGGATAATGTATGTTCCTCCACATTTGAGCTCCAAATTTAGTGTATTTTTTCTAGGTATCACAAAAATTCTGAGAGTTAGTATCATGTCCCCATGGATGAGGGATTAGAGGTGAACCTTCTTATTGAAAACTATCCCAAAACTATTCTAGTTCCTTTATATGTTATGTAATACCCAAAACTAATTTATCTTGAGGGTTTAAAAATTTGTTAGATCAACTTCATCCATTCTATCTAAAATATAATGGTCATAACAAGATACTTAGAGTGATGAAAAATGAACCTTACAAGTAAGATTTAATTTTTACAATAAACTAGGGAGTAAGCAATATCCAGGGTGGAATTTTGATTTTTCATATTATAGGCCCAAAGGGCATAATACAGATTGTGTGACTAACTCTTTTTGTTCTAGATGTCCATTTTCATTATGATGTTAGAGAGGGTCTTATTGAATGACTCAATTATCCTAATTTTTATTGAAGGTAGTGAGAAGTATGGTTGGGCCAGATGTTCTAATGTTTAAATAGCTTCTTTTGCATGAGATCCCATCAATTCAAGTTGTTTTCTTTGAAAATATTATGAGGAAACCCCAACTTATGGATGGTGTGGGAGCTAAAAAACATAATAATAGACTAGTTTTTTACATCTTTTTGGGGAACCACTTCTATTCAATTTTAAAATAAGTCTGTTTTGGTTAAAATGAACCAAAACTATCAAGTTGTCACTAGTGGGTAGGGTCCCACAACATTGAGTCCCAATACATTAAAGGGACAATAATATTTGGTAGTGTAGGGAATCTACAATTGTTTATTCAAAATTATATAGTGTATATGATATCCATGACACCTCTTGGTGAACATAATGTAGTCATGTACCATGATGGGTCAAATGTATCCCAACCTCCAAATTTTGTGGGAGGGATTCAATCCTTCTGGATGGGTTACACATGATCTAACATGCACTTCTTGTATGATTTAGGGTATCTCTTATCCTTTGACATAGTGATGTAGAATCCCATTGAAACCACATCTGTAGAAGGGTTTCCCATGGTTATTCCCACTCTGGAGGGTAAACGATGATTCACACTGGAAAATTCACTCAGACATTCCTTCATATGGTTGGAGGATGCCATACATGAGATACTCAACAAAGGGAGTCATCTTATCGAGGATTCTTTCAATTTGGGGGTGGGGGTGGATGGTCCTAGAATAGAAGTATCAGTATCCACTTAATACACCTATTGGTTTCCATCATATGAGGTATTGTGGGACATGTCCCTATAGTGCGCCATATGAATGACCATCTCAACCTGATCTGGTTCTGCAATAGATCCAACCATTCTTTCTAAAGAATCAGCTAGACCATTATGTGATTGATTAACATGGGTAACCTGCTTATAGGAATAGATATTGGACATAAAATGATAGGTACATTCCATTAGAGGATCATGTTCTTTCTTTCTAAAAATGTTTCCACCCTTGGCCTATTTGATGTCTAGATTAGAGTATCCATTCACATGTAAATAGGGGACATCAATATTGAGTACCAACACAGGAAAAGTAATAAGGGTATGATATTTTTCATAATTTTTAGTGAAAAAATATTACAACATGAATGATTATGGAAAGATATCATGTTACAAGGTGGTAAAATGATCCCCAGGCCCACCCTGTTGAGTTTGGGATTTTTGAGCCATCTCTCGGTCATGCTCCAGGAGGAACCATCAAAATGAATCGTTCAAAATGGTATAACTAGATTCAATAAGAGAATATATACATTTAGAAAATAAATATCATGGGGAAGTTCTTTATGGGATGTATGTGTTCCTCATAAGTCTTAAAGTAGTTGGCATTAATTGAATTTTGTTCAAAAACCGTGATGTTGAATTTTTATAGGATTACTACCTAGTGTGCCAATCATCCTATCAACATGGTAAAATTGAGATTATACTTCATCAGGATTACATAGGTCACCACTAGTATATCATGGTTCTATAAATAATGTTTCAACCTCTTCACTATAGAGACCAGTGAGAGGAATGTACTCTTAATGGGTTTAGTATATTTTATTCATATCAAGGACAATGCAGCTGAGATAGTATCTATTTTACCCTACCTTCATTGTTTTTCTGGAATAGAAGGTCTTGGTGGGACCATTCCATAGTAGTCATCTAATGTAAAAACAGATTTCATGATATGGGCAGAATCATAACTGGAGATTGTAGTAGGTAATGTTTAATATCCTCAAATACAGTATGAAATTCTTTATCTAACTGGTAAAAAATGCATTTTTCATGATACTCAAGAAGGGTTTACATATTTTGGATAGATTTTAAATATATTGATTCATATATTCTATGTTTCCTTGGAGGCCTCACAAGTCTTGGAGATTTCATATGGGAGGAATTTGACGGATGACATTGATTTTCATTATTACAATATGAATAACTCTACATCTTAAAAAAATGTTAGGAAATTTACCAGAGGAGACCCAAAATGTGCACTTCAGGGGGTTCATTTTAATGTGTATGGGGTGGAGGAAGCTGAAAAATTTATAAAATTCCTTGATATGGTCCTGAAACTAAAGATATTAAACCACAAAATCATCCAAGAAACACTCCACCAATGTATCGAAAATTTTCATAAAGATGTGGCACATTTCTCATGGGCAAGTGGCTCAAGTGTTATTATATAATAAAGGTATCACATGGTAGATGAAAGATACAAAAGAATCTAGGAACATGGTGGAAACCTAATTAGATGGAAAATACTGATATGATTATACATAAAGTATCCATCCATACAGAAGAGGTCTTAAGACCCAACTGTATAATTAATCAATAGCTCTGTCATAGGAAGGGGAAAATAATTCTTCTTAAAATGACAGTTGAGACTGTCATGACCTGACCCATGTTGGAGATTGAGCAACAACTACCCCAAGCCTGCATCCATAGGCTAGGGGTGATGACAAGCGTCGAAGGCACAACAAATTAGGGAGTCCATTTCCTATATACCTATACACAGATACACACAACCACTCAATGTGAAAGTGTAGAGGGAAAAGAAAAATAAAGGCATAAAGGTGTTATAAATAAACCAAATATACATGGAAAACTATAGAGTAAAATTAAGGTGATGTAAAAAAGAAAGTAAAAGGGAAAAATACATTCCCAATCATATAAGTGTCCCAACCTAAAAGAAAATGTGGAAAAAATGTACAACACTTAAAGGTCCCTACTCCTGGATCTCAAGAGACCACTCTATGTGGACAGAGATCCACGTATCCATATGATACTGAATGTCACTATCAAACCTATCTACCATTTTCATAGGCCCACCATGTGAAGGAAAATCCCAAGTACGAGTGAGTATAAAAATACACAATAGGATTCCCTCAATGATCAAGGGATTACTAAGAGGTACATTGAAAAGAAAAATTTGTAAGGGGAACAAAGTGTAGTAGAGAGTGTGCAAATCAACCCTATAAGGAAGTGAAGTTACACTAATCCAAACATAAGGATACAGAAACAATGAGAATATTATCTTATCAATGAGTCTCCACTACCTATAGTAACATAGTACACTCATTCGACCATGAGAGGCTAGCCACAGAATGCACGTGGAATACCCCACAAGTCTTTGCCTCTCATGGGAGGAGAATAACCAAAACCAAGGAGTGGGTACTAAAATTGGGTGTGTAAATATACATGCTCAGTCATGAATCCAAAAAAAGTTATTTAGGGGATCTTTGTATCATAGCTCAGCAAAAGAGGAGGATTCGCCAACAGTTACAGAAATAACCACCCTAGATTCCCAACATCCATCACATCTACCCTGAACTATGTTCCAAATGGGATCAAATCGCCGCACCTTGATACAATCAACTTTGTGTGACACTGACTCACCAAAACAGATTTGCATCACAAGGAAACATCTCACTTGGGAAAGCAATCCTCTTACTCGTGAGTCCAATGTGACATCCATGTACGTCTCTCCACCGATCCGTAGTAAAAAAGGACTACTCAAGGTTGAGGACAACTGCCCAACCCATGTGGAGGGTTCCACTATGAATAAGTAGATGAACCATGACCATACATACTGGAGGGTTCCACTCCAGTAAGGTGAAGAACCCATTATCAATCTGGCTGGAGGATTCCACTCTTGTAAGGTTGATGACCCATGCCCTCTCAAGCTAGAGTGTTCCACTATAGTATCACTAATCTCGTTGTCTGATCACCGCTTCCATGGATTCATTTCAAACAAGTCAAAAGGGTCTCCCACTGATATTCCATTCATGTTTCAACATTTAATTAGGTCATGAATAAGTATCCACACATCCAAATGGATCTCACTATTGTGATCATTGTGAAAAAACACTTGAGGTAGACTATCCATTCACTCCAATCGGACATTCGATGGAAAAGTTCTGTAATGTCATGTTATTATCGAAATGAATCTTGTGGGGCCAATAAAAAATAAAAAAATTAATTAAATGTATCTAAAAATTGGGATCATCTTGAAAACACACATGAGATTGACTACTCGATCATCCAAAACAGATACCAGGTGAAAATGTTTTATTTCACAACAAAGTGTGTGAACCATACGCAGTGGAGATTGCAACTCAACTTTAGTATAAACATCCAAAAATTGTATAGAATTTTTCCCAAGTACTATGGTTTCATCTCTACTGATGGAACATAAATTTGACACCACAAGTAGGAGACACGACTTAAAAAAGATACCTGAATAATAATAATTATATTATTAATATAAAACTCAACCGTTTGGTGGAACTGATTCATGAAACCAAGTCCTAAAATTATCAAATCAGACTAAAAAGAACCATATCTAAAAGAGGTAACTGTGGACATAGTAGGTGTGTCAATAAAATGCATAGTTTTGGAGAAATGGGAATTTAATGGTGTCATGGTCCAAATTGGTCCCGTTTGGTCCAATATGGTCGGACCCCTTCATTTGGGCTGTCCCATCCCGACCGCCTAGTCTGCTTCACCAGATTATACCCCAGTCGCACAGCCCAACCCATCCTACCAAGACATTGTCCAATCATCCATGTGGACACCAGAATCATCTAGGTCATTGCCACCTGGGGTCATGCATCACGACCCCACTTCTCCCACCGCTTAGACGTGATGCGTCTCCACCATCCCGACGTTGCCGGATAGCCCCAGCTACACCAGCCTCACCCAGCACACCGCTTCCTCACCTCCATCATTTCATTCCACCCCCATTTCCACCTCCATTAGCCTATGCATCCCTCCACCTCTGCCAGCTTCGCTCACCAGCCGACCATGCTGCCAACCACTTCAGCAGCCCGTCACCGCGTTCCAACTCCAACAGTCTCCCTTTCTTGAGTTGCATCGCCGTGTCACTCCTTAGTCCACTAGGACCACACTGGTGGTCATAAAATTGAAATTAGAGTTGTTTTGGGATCCTTGGGTTATGGGATTCACAGCTCCATCCTCTGCTCGACGATTCATAGATGTTTCGACAGAGTGAATATTTACAGTAAAGAACAGTGAAGAACGTGGGAAAACATGGATTCAATACGAGAATCAGATGGTGGACATGTTCATATGACCATGTCCTTAATGATAAAAACAATGAAAATTATTATGAATTCAATAATAAATTAAGAATGGAAATTGGGGTGAGAAAAATTACAATAATTCTACTTCGAATCGGTCATTCATCATTGGAAACTCGTCCATGGTACTCCCACTTAGATTCATTGAGATTTTAGTAGAGATGTATCCTCGATCTGATGAAGAATGGGGAATAATGGTATATAGAGTAGATTTTTTGGAGAGGGAGATGGAGAGAATAGGGTTAACCCTAATCCAAATCCCTTAATTTTCAATTTATAGAAAAATTATGGAACCGACCAACGATCGTGAAAACTGAAACCTCCACACCCTCACATTTTATGTTGTGCCAAGGAAAAACACCCCATTTTGAACTCAACAACAGTATCATTTTTTTAATATGATTCACCATTTGAATGTTATTTTATTTTGCGTTCGAGACAAAATAATTATTTTTAATTATTTTATTTAATATCTTTCCCATGAGTGGATTTTCTCATTAAAGTCCCATTCCAACAGAAGTTATCCATTCATAGGGTAAACGCCACATTACAGACTCAACTGTAGCCTTGTATTTCTGATCCTAGGTATCGTTTAAGTGTTATACCATTTCATTTGTTTGTATAGTACAAAATATACTTAATATTTTTATAAAATTAATTCTGGTCACACATGGCCTCAGAATTTCACGACGTCTGGATTCCTAGATCTGAAATCATATATAAGAAAATTTAAACATATTAAAAGGAGAAATAAGGTCTTTCAATAATTCTATCCATCAATATTTTCATATCTGAAAACAAATACTATGAAAACAATTCGGGATACTGAGCCTGCATCTGTCTCTCAAATTATTAAGAACTCTTCTACATGCTTTCGTGTTGCCACAACATTCTAACCAAGGAGATAGACCATCTATGTAAGGGTCTCTCCTAAAGATCCTTGATCTCCACTGGGTTATCTTCAAGGGTGGCTCCATATTCTGTGTCTAACTCACCCCTATTGATAATTTTTGTAGGATTCTGAACCTATTAGCTCAACTATGACACATAGAAGATGTCGTGCACCCACTCAATCTAGGAGGGTATGGAAAGGATATAAGCAACCTCAACAATCCTCCACAAGATCCTGAATAGCCCAATGAACATTGGGGATAACTTTCCTCCCAATACGAACCTCTGCATTCCATTTTTTTTAAAGGTTGGGGTGAAGCCTCATTTATTATTTAAAGAAAATACCTCTTTCAAACTCGGTAGAGGGGGACCCATTACATAGCCCGAAGGCCGAAAACCAAGTGGTATGAATACAAGGCATGAAAGCCCGTTTTTTTACAAACCTCTTCATTCCATGTCATGGGGATACTCTCTAGAAGATGTGGTCTCCTTTATCAAACTCAAAGGGCCTACAATGGTGGTTTGTGTATGATTTCTGTCTGCTCTGGGGCATCTTCATCGATTCATGGATGACCTGAACGTTTACAATCATCGATTGAACCAACTCTAGGCCCATGAGGGATGACTCTCCAGCCTCCATCCAGCATAGAGGTGACCTGAAGGGTTTCCCATATAGGTCCTTGAAAGGTTCCATGCCGATTGTAGAGTGGTAGCCGTTGTTGTATGAAAACTATACAAAAGGAATTTGATCCTCCCAGATCTGACCGAAATCTAGAACGCAAGACCTCATCATATCCTATAACACATGCATAGTGCGCTTAGTCTACCCATTGGTCTATTAGTGAGAACCTCTACTCATCCACAAATTGGTCCCCAATTCCTCCTGCAGGCCTCTACACAACCATTATGTAAACCACACATCATGATTGAAGACAATAGTTGAGGGTACCCCATGAAGGAATATGATTTCCCAGAAGTATATCTACCCCAAAATCTTCCCCAAACTCTACTACCTGATAGAAAGGTAGTGCAAAAACTTCATGAGTTAGTCCACTATAACACTGATTGAGTCATGGTCCTTCACCATGTGTTGAATACCTATGAATAAAACCCTAGATACATCGCCCCACTTCCACTAAGAGATCTCAAGGGCCTGCAACAAACCTATTAGAACCTGATGTTGAGACTTCACCTGCTAACTGGTAAGGAATTGTGAAATGAACTCATCTATGATTATTCTCATGGTGGACCACCAAAAATGTCTTTCAATATCCCTATACATTCCCCCACACCAGGATGTATAGCCAAGGGAGAGGGGTGGAAATCCCACATCACCTCCTCCCTCATCTCGACCAGTACCACTACTCACCACTGGAACATGATATTGTGATTCACACCACCAGAATATCCATATAGTGTATCACCCACACATATATAATAAAATAGAACCTCACGGTTTCTATCTCCCAACTGGAACTGTCTCACACACTCAAGGAGTGGAGGAGTCAATACCATCGACTATAGGAATGTTTTACCCTCCTGCTCCATCAGGGAAAGCTATAGGGAATCCAACAGCTATGAATTTTCCAGCACTAGGCGAGCATGAGACTTCATTCAAAGGGAATCTGATATGATGTTTCCCTTCCCTAGAGTATAGACTATCCTGAATTATTAGTCTTGTAAGAACATCAACCAGCATCGCTGTCTTAGATTTAGATCTCCCTAAGTGAAGATGTACCTTAGAATCTAGTGGTCTGAGTAAACCACAAAACTCTTATCCAGAAGATAGTGTCATCACATCATCAGATAGAAGACCACTGCTACCAGCTCAAATTCATGAGTCACATAGTTCTTCTCATGGGGTCTCAAATTCCTCAACCCATATGTGATAATTGTTTGATGTTTCATCGACACCCAACTTAGCTTGGATCCTGAGGTATCATAATACACCTTGAACTCAACACCCTCCTCTGGAAGCCTCAAAACTGGAGTGCTCATCTGTCTCAAATTCAACTCTTCAAAGTTCATCTGGCACTACTCAGACCAGGTAAATGGATGTCCTTTCCTTGTTAGAGTGGTCAATGGGGTTATGATCCTGGAGAAGTCTACCAAAAATCTCCAACAGTACTCTGCCAAAACAAGGAAACTATACACCTCTATCACACTCTTGGGTGGATACCAAGAAAAAAATGATTCAATATTCATGGGATGCATGGATAATACCTCTTCATATATGAAATGCCCTATAAAGTTAACCATGTGTATAAAAAAATGGCACTTTGAGATATTTACATAATGGTAGTGCTCTCAGAGTAAATCAAGGACCATCCTGAGGTTATCTGTGTTCTCCTCCTATAAAACAGAGTAAACGAGTATGTCATCAATGAATACAACAAAAAACTGGTCCAAGAAACACTAGAAGATCTAGTTCATCAAATCCATGAAAACAGAGGGTGCATTCATCACACCAAAGGGAATCACAAAACAATTGTGATTCACATAACAATATCAAAAATCCAATTTCAAAATATCAGACTCAATTGGAGAACAATGCCACACCTCACAACTGGTCAAATAAGTCATCCATCCTTAGTAAAGGGTACATTTTCTTTATCATGGCCTTGATTAGGCGATGATAATCCATGAAAATCCATAGGATTCCATTTACATTCTTCATTAATATAACCGAAGTTTTTAAGGGGAAACACTAGGTCGAATGTAACCTTTCTATAAAATTTAATCCAATAGAAACCATAGATATCGAATCTTGGTAAGGTATATCTAATATTCTGCAAAAGATATTGGGTAATTCCTTGATTCTAAGTCTATCAGAAATTCCAAATTTCTCCTCAGAGGTAGTCTAAGAATGTCTTTGCTAAAGTTATCCATAAAGTCCACCATAATTGGAGGACTAAAAATGCCAGAAGCATCTTCTACACCAAGGGTGATGCTCACCAACAGATGGGAAAAATAATGCCACTTCCTGCCCACAACCCCCGTCTTCCATGCTATGAGGTCTGATTCACCAAGAAAGTTGAACCCCGTCACATTAATGTGCAGACATCTTACTAGCCTATGACAACATGCAATTTGGGCTTGAACCATGGAAAGACAATCCATTCCCTGGATGATGTTATAATGTTTAATCATGATGATCAGTAGGTCCCATTTGATCATTTTTCCTCCAAAAAAAAACTCACACTTCTAACCGATAAATGTCACAGAAGAAGAACTTCATGTAGGACCCTCTAGGGAAAGCTGATGCGCTAGTGACTCTACTGGGAGCTCCAACTTTCGTACCATGAGTAACGATATAAAGGAGGGACTAGAACCTATTCTACTAATACTGATGCATGATTATAATAAACAAAAAGAATACCATGGATCATATAATGCATTATAAGGACACATACATCCATAGATTGAAGCTGTCCATGGACTCAACCACCAGCTCTTTTAGCCTGATGTGCACACCTAGTGGTCTTTGTGGGAGGATATCATAGAATCATCCCCCAAAACCTATCCCCCTTGTCCTCTTGCTCCTCTTCAAGCACCGCCTCCATAGGGACCACCCTGATCACAACATTTCCTCTTCCGTGGTGGTCTACCTACTACCTACCCAATATTCTCATATTATTGGGTCAGGTATTCTTATGCATTGTGACCTAAACTATCACTTGTATAACATTGGACCTTTCTAGGATAACCTGGTGCTATACATGTTCATGGTTCCTCCTGACCACATGGATGAGTCTGATTATGGAATGATCTCCTGCGGCGAGGCCCTACTACCTAAAGTCTTCCAACTATTGTTGATGTCTTTTCTTTAAAGATACCACTCCTAGGACTAGATTATTGGCACCACTCTGATAGAAAACTATCCTTCACAAGTGCCGTCTACAATACCCCAACATATGTAGAGATGTGTAGAGGCACTAAACTAGCATGAATCTCTCAAAAGAGACCATGCTCAAGCTTTCATGCCCGGAAGTCACCGTCATAGAACATATCAAAGGAGTAGCATGTAATGTATGTAATCCTATCCACATACATAGCTACTATCATGGATTCTAATTTCATCTCCAAAATCTCCGGATTTATAATGAAGCACAATCACAAGGGGAATTAATCATCATGAAATAGCTATTGGAACTCATCCCATGAGAGTGCAGATTCATCCTGCATCTGGGTAACTAAGATCCACAAATTCCCAACATTCCCATAGAAAATACTAGCTTCCAAATCCACCATATGATCTATCAGTGTCTGCATAATCCTAAAGAGGTGGACCACTGACTCCAACCAATCATCTACTGCCTCAGGGTCTGGCTCACCACAAGTCCTCAACAGCCTTGGTGTTGGAACACATAGAGCACACTCAGCTTGTGCTAATACTCAACCTTTGATACTGGTAATAACTGATTCTTTAAAGGTAGTGGTGCCACAACAGGCCCATCTGGAGGAAGGGGATCACATAATGGACCATGAACTGAAGCCTTAGCACTCATGAGGTCATTATCATGAACCAGAGCGGGTATCCTGGCTGGATTCTATCATGGAGGCATCATGAAAGTTATTAAGGAGTACCACGGTCTGAAGAGAATATATATATATATATATATATATATATATATATATATATATATATATAACAAGAGTAAAAAATATAAGGGATATGACTCAATGAATATAGTAAAATATAAAATCCTATATGATGCATGAACAAAGTTCCCAAAAACAAATGTCTCAAAATTCTGAGTCAAAAACTAGGTAATCAATGTCTTTGTGAATGTCTAAATTGGTCACCACACAATCACTAGGCTCCAAGTAATGAGAGACACTCTCAAGACACGTTGACATTGTTTCCCTAAACCCAAACAATACCCATTAGGTGAACACATGAACAACATCTCAAGGGTAAAAGAACCGTTGATACCACTTTATCCTGACCTAACCCATACCAAGTTTGAATCCACAACAACCCTAAGCCCACCTCTTTAGGCCAGGGGGTAGTGAAAAGTGTTGATGGAGAAAAAATCAAGGATGCCTTTTCCCAAAAACCTATACCCAGAAACATCCACTCAATTCAAAAGTGCAGAGGGAAAATAAAAAGAAAGGAAGAAACAGTGATATAAACAAACCGAGCATGCATGGACCACTAGAGAGTAAAATAACAATAAAATAAACTTTAATGTAAATGGGAAAAATACACGCCCAACCAATGAAGTGTCCGAACCTGATCGAAAAAGGGGAAGAAGTAAAACCTTGAGAGAGCCTTTCTCTTGGATCTTAAGCACCCAGTGTATGTGGTCGAAGATCCATATATCCCTAAGCTCCATAAAGTCACAATCAAACTTGTGTATCATTTTCATAGGCATACCATGTGTGGGAAAATCCCAAGAAAAAAAGGGTATAAAAATACCTATTAGGTTTCCTTGAAGGATCAAGGGAGAAGTAAGAGGTATATTAAAAAGGGAAAGCAGTAAGGGGGACAAAGTTCAATAATAAGGGTGCAGCTCTACCCAACAAGGAAGTGGAGATACACTCTTCCAAACACAAGGAGCTAGAATTGGTGAGAAGATGAACATCTTATTGAGTCTTCACTACCTATTGTTGGAGAGTATACACGTACAACCATGAGAAGCTAGACATGGAAAGCACATGGTATTCTACACATGTATTCACATTTTTTAGGATGAGAGTAATAAAAACCAAGGTGTGGGCACTGAAATTGGGTGTGTCAGTATATATGTCAGTAAAGAAGCCCAGAAAAGGGCATAAGGGGGTTTTTATCTAACAACTTTTCCCAGGAATAAGATTATCCAGTAGTCCTAGAAGTAACCCCCATCGATGCCAAACATCCCTCACATTTGCCCTGAACTATGAGTCAATGGTGATGAAATCACCACACCTTCATACTATCCACTTTGGGTGGAACTAACTCACCTGTTCTGTCTTAGGTTGCGTCACATGGACACATATTAGTGAGGAAAGGACCCATATTAATTGTGAGTTCAAAGTGACATCCATGTATGTCTCAATATTGATCCATTGTAAAAAGGTCGCCTCATGGCTGAGGACCCATGACCAACCTAGCTGGAGGGTTCCACTCGAAAATGGTCGAGGACCTATTCCTAGCATGATAGGAGGGATATAATTTAGTAAGGTTGAGGACACATGCCCAGCCCGACTGGAGGTTTCCACTCTAGTATGTTTAAGGACACATTCCCTGACCTACTGGAGGGTTCCATACTAGTATAATTGAGGTTGTCTCCTAATCACCGATGATGTGGATTCTCTTCAAACAATTAAAAAGGTTCCTTCACTATTATTCCTTTCATGATTCTACTTTTAATGAGGCTATGAATAAGGCTCTGCAGATCTAAATGGGTCACACTATTGTGATCCATGCAAAAAAATATGTGAGGTGGACTATCCACATGCTCAAATTGGACAACTGATGGAAAAGTTGCGTTACACTACATTATGATAGAAAGAAATATCATGAATACTATGAATTAGTCTCAAAAAAATTATATCGATCACACCATTGAGATCCTCTTGATAAAATACATATGATTGGATACTCAATCATCCCAAACAGATACCTTGAAAAAAAGTTCCATTTCACCTCAAAGCATACGAACAAGGCCCCATGGGGCCCACACATCAAAATTATCTTAAATAATCAAATTTGATCATGAAACTATAACTCAAGGACTAGGGTCACATCACCACCGAAGGCATGTTAATTAGACACTACAAGTAGGCACCACATCCAAAACGAGAAGCCAGAATAAAAATAACTTTATTATTATTATAAAACTCAGGAGTTTTAAGTAACCTATTCCTAAAACAGAGTCCTAAAATACCCAAACTAGTCTGAAAAGATCCATCTCTAATAAAGGAACTCTTTTCCATAGACGAAACATCAATCAGACGCTCGTTTTATGAGTAATGGACATTTAAAAGTGTCTTATTTCAAATTTGGCCCATATCGTCCAATCTGGATGAACACCTCAGTCTGGACTGACCCACCCTGTCCAGCTTATTCCACATTGCCGGTCTACAGCCCAACCATGTGGCTCATACCATTCTATTATGACATCGCCTCACCTCGATCCTGGTCGTGACACGACTTCACCATCCCGATGCTGCCAGCTGGCCACATCCACACCGACCTATCCTAACGCACCGCCGCCTCACCTACAACCATCAGCCTACCCCTTATTACTCCTCTAACTACCTCAGTATCATATCACTTCCTCTTGCTCTTCTCACCAGTCAACCATGCTGCCAGCCACATCAGGGCTGCACCGCCCTTACTGAAGCCGTGTGTCTTTCTCCCTTGACAGAACATTTGGATGAATCCAGTTGTTCTAAAATTTAAAAGTGAGTTTTTTTTTGGATCCTCAAGTCTATGTATTAAAAATTCTATCCTCCACTCGATGATTCAATTATGTTTCTACATATTAATTATTTAAGGTGAAGAATGGTGAAGAACGCAACAAAACGGGGAATCAAAATGGGAATCAGATGATGGAAATGTTCATTAGGCCATTTCATTGATTCTGAATACAATGTTAAATGATGAATAATTCAATAATAAATTTATTTTGGAAATTGGGTGTAGAAGAAAATAAGAATCATACATCAGATTGGTCATTCGTTATTAGTGACTTGTCCACAACACTCCCTCTATAATCCACCCAGTTTTTGGCGGAGGTTCCTCCTTGATCCGGTGATGAACAATGAAGAATGGTAGGGGAGAAGGTTTTGAGGAGAAATATATGGAGATTAGAAGATAACCCTAATCCTAATCCTTTAATTTTTTATTTATAGAAATATTCAAGAACCTGCCAACGGCTGTGAAAACCTAAACCTATGTGTACTCACATTTTCTAATGTGCCAACGAAAAACAACACATTTTGAACTCAATGGCGGTATCATATTTCCAATATGAGTCTCTATTCAAAATTTATTTAATTTTTTATTTGATAAAAAATAATTATGGTTAAGTATTTTATTTATAATTTTACATATGGGTGAATTTTCTCATAGAAGTCCTGCACCGAAAAAAGTTATACCCCGCCTAGGGTAAAAGACTTGTTTCTGTCTCATATGTTCACTCAAATTTATTATCCGAGCTACTATTTAAGTGATATCCCATTTCCATCGCATTCATATTAAAAAATATACTTAATATATTTATAAAATTTATTTTGGGCACACTGGGACTTGGAATTGTACACTGTCTGAACGGCCAGCTCTAAAATCATATATAGAAAAATTGAAATGTAAAACAAGGAAAAACCAGGTCTCTATAGAGGCCCTAAATTCTGATACATTATATGATACACCCATTTTTCTTCTTGACAGGGAAAATATTGGAGAGCCACCCGGGGTACTATACCTCTTGAAAATATGGATTTAAAAACCTTATCCTCTTTTCCATTGACCATTAAACCATGATAGGGGTACATTTTTTATGAGGTTGTCTAAAAAAATGACATACCACTGGGAGTCCAAGGAGATGAATAGAACACAATGGTTCTAACCCTAAAATCTCAGCATAGTTCCAGGAGAAAATGTTTTAGTGCTCTTTTAGGAAAGCCACGTACTATTACTGCTCCTCTAGGGATATGGCATCGCTAGTTAGTGTATGCCATGGATTTTTCTCAGTACCAAGGTTCCCAGGGTTAGATCATAAACTATGATGGAAACACCCTCTTAAAATGTTGTAGTGGATTCTTTCAAATCCTAATCATCATATAGTATAGGGTTATCAAAGTGAGGAGATAACTATTTTGAGCTTGTTGGCTGAGGGGGAGAACTAGTGTCTACTATTAAAAGTACAAAATCCTAAAAAAGGATTCCCATTTTTTGGATACTACTGAGAAAAAAAATCTATTGATCCCATTCCATTTAGTTTTGTACTATGAGATAAACTTTTAATATTGATTATATGGTTATTGGTAGAACTCCATTGAGTCATCCCTACTTTGTGGAACATGTGGTAACGTCATGGATCAGTGGCCATAGGAAAAAAATCTCTGTAATTCACAGGAGTTGGGTCTTATGGTATTAGTTGGGCCTATCCACTATAAGATAATGATGTGATTTGTGAGAACTCCATTTTCATAGAGATGACGAAACATCCACCTTAGTATGGAATCATGGTCTTTAACAGATTAATTTTGATTTTTTTTGTCTTTCACATATTCCCATAGATTAGCTATAGTGGTTTTTAGATCATTAGGGGAATTGATGAACTCATCCCCATCTATTTGAACCCACATTCCTGCACTTTTTCTAGATACCAACATCTAGATTGTGGGCCTCATATGTTTCAAAGGGGGATAAATTACCCGAGAGTATCTCTACTAGACCATTAAAGGAGTATTTGAGGAATCAATGGTGTAAATAGGGGGCCACTATAAACAAATAAATACAAATACCTATGAAAAATACATTTTAGTTAGTATATTTTGGGACTAAAATAAATTCAAATCTTTATACCAACCCATAGAACTGAGTGTTTAGTGGAATGTTTCCCTTAGTTTTTTGATCACTCTTATTATACCTCTAAGAATTCAGGTTGGAGGGAGTCCGATCTAGCTATTTATGTTCCAGCTTATAGAGAATCCATGTCAGGATGATGTTGATCCCAATGATAGTATTAACTAAGAAGTGATATATTTCCATGCCATTGAACTGACACATGATATATGATGAGCACATATTCCCTTGAATAGTGAAACCATCATCATTTCTATAAAATGAAATGGTGGTCCAAAATTCCTCTCACTCATCCTCTTCACAATGTAGTCCTCTATGACATCTACCTTAATCGTGACCAAAAGAGGGGTTTTTTTAGGATTTGATAGCATAGTTAAGAATTTCCATAGACATTTGAACTACCTCTTGAACTGAGAGACTTACAGGTATCCCGGTGGAGGTGAATCATCACATTATACTTTTCGAGAAAGGGAATATTTTTTTCCTAAAGAGTGTCCTTCTTTAGTAGGGGTATAATAGATTCCATTGGTTGAAGCACTCTGTCCTAGGTAGTACTGGAGTTATTCTACTAATTGTTAGCTTGTCTTCACTGAAGAACTCATAGTTTGGTGATATTTGGTTGAGGTTATGCCCTGGGTGAACATGTTGGATCACGTTATGCTCATGGACGAGCCACATGGTCAACCAATACAGTTAGTTATAGTGGCATAATAGATAGAGTGGACTAGAAGAACTGGTTCTATTGAGCACTACATAATAAATGATTCCTAGTTTAAGTAGCATGAATATCCTAGTTCAATGTCCAATCCAGATCATTCTGATGTCTTGAATGATCTGTTCCATTCATTATTCAATGTCATCTAATGTGGACTGAGGGGTATTCATGGAATTCCTCATTTTTAGCATCTTGAATATCTCACCTAGTTTGACATCATTCATAGAGGTTTATTATTTATCTTCATCAGTGGAACAGTCTAGGGTTAAACGTACCCAGGGTGCATCTCCCATCATAAGAGGCATAGAGTCAAAATGGGTGAAAATTAGTTTTTTAACTAGTGGAGGGCATTTATTTTCCTATCACGGTTGATGTTTTTTATTTTGAAACTTGGGAGGATACGGTGCAGATGTGGAGGAAATGGTCAGAGGGGGAGTGGAAACCATAGAATGTTTGAAAATACTCATGTGGGTATGGATGATAACATGGGTGATATAGACTGCCTCACTATCCAAAAATTGATTTTACTTATGTATTCCTTTTTCCATAACTTCTTTCCTCTAACTAGAGACTTCACTACCATTATTGGGGTCATCCGAGACATGTGTGACTTGTACTGAGACATCACCCAGTGGGACTATGCTAAGACCTACCATGTACTAGATCTAATAATGGATGAAACTTTATTAGTTGATAGTGTTTCCAATGATTCTGTGATAATATTAGTAATGGGTATGACTAGTGAGTTCATCCTCCATAGATCTCCTATATTTTGGAAACTTTAGGATTCCCTTTTCCAAGGAATAAATGAAATTTTCTATTACCTATAAATATTTGAAGGATTAATTCTTCTTTTTTCCTCTCTATGAAAGTCACAATGGGATCCTAACACTAATAGGGAATGGAGACACATTCTCTCTATGAGACTATTAGTGAGGTTGTTCCTACTGAGGTTGCACTTAGCAAGATTCTTCCAGAGAAGGGGAATGTATGTGTACAAGCTCATAAGCCTATGCATGCACAATGGGTAAGTCCAAAAATAATCTATGGTAGTTCAGGGAGGTGCTGGAAGGAACTAGATCATCTCCAACATTATCCATACACATTGTGATGAGTCTTTCTTGGGAATGAGGAATATCAAGTGAATAGATGAGTCCCTTTCATTGGGTGATAAAGTCTTAGACTCTGTCATATGGTCTTTGTTTTCATCTAAATTGGTCGATGATACTATTCTTTTATGAGGTAGATCTAAACATGTATGGTAACTAACTATGAATCTCCCCCATATTGGTAATGGACCTTATGGGTAGCTTACTATACTAGATGAAGATTATTTGTTCCAACATCTATAAAATGTATAAGATCATGGAGGCCTCCAACTATTTTGGAGTCCCAAAAATTGGACTAAACCTTGAGGCAATGTGGTCCAGATGCTTTAGTTGATCAGGAATTCCATTAAACATAGTGAGATTGGGATTATCAAATTTTGAGGGTGCTTATACATGGTCAACCCATAATGAGTTCAACTTTACTTCAGGTGAAATTTATACTTATCGCATTTACAGAGCCTTGATACGGGTGATGAGAGAATATATCATGTCAGATCAGTGAGGATTTATGGTCACCAATGAATTGAAATTCCTATAGAAATAGGGAGTGGATCAACATTGATTTGGATGAGGATTAATGAACTGATCAATCGAGTTGGGTGACTTATATATTACTCATTTTAAATATCCTCTATCTTCTACCCTGACTGGGTGCATGAGGCTACTAAGATCCAACCAAGGAACCTATATGAGGAGGACTGGGAACCCCACTACAAGATATACATGGACCCATATAATGGTGAAAGGGTCTAAGAACTTCTTGTTAATTATCTATGTTGTGAGATTTTATAGTCCTCAAGCTCTAGAAGAATGGAATTTATCCTGGGGGTTGACTCAAATTTATTCACAACCACAGATGGGTTGGTGGGATCTTCACGTCCCTTGACTTTTTCAATGTATTGATATTTCATAGTTCTTTTAAACATCTGTTCTAGTCTTATGAATCACTATTTCTAGGAGTTTTGCATTGGATTTATTCATGGAAATGGAAACTTACAATAGTTCTTTATCCAAAGTGGTGTTGCTTTCCAAAGACAAGCGTTCGTTAAGTTTGAACCTTATGATACTTATGAATGTGCATTGGTCGAGAGGATGGGAGGTCAGACTCGTCAAACCATTTTGGGGGGAATTATTGTCTACTCTGAGACTCTCTTTTTAAATTTAAGATATTTTCATGAATCCTTACTAACTTACCAAGTATTTCAAAAGTATCCCTTAGAATTCACAATCACTTATTAACATGTGTAAAATTTAGAATCATCAATATGCATTCAAGGTTCTTCATTGATGGAAATATCTGTATGCATTTGAGGTTTTCCATCAATGGAATCCTCTAATATACTATTTATAGATTCTTTTAATCAATGTTTGTGATGATACAGGTTTTTAAGCCACCCAGTGGGGTACTCTTGAATTTTGTTGTCACCCAGGGAGACAAAGGTTTGGGTTTGATTTTGGGATCATGATTATAATATAGGATTCCTATTTATCCTTGTAAATGGAATAAAAACCCTTATAGTTCGGTGCCACTGAATGTGACACATCATTCCTTTTAATTTCATGTGATAAGAACCTCTAAGAAGAAGGTTCTTAGTTGAAACTTAGTGTGGGAATTATGCTGAACCAACCAGAAAAAATTGGGAAGGATATGGGTTTCCAAGTAAATTCAGACCCTATAGGGAATATTCCCCAAGGATAACCGAGATGATTTGATGTTTTGGGTTTGAATCTCAAAGATTATTTCTACATATCCCATATGGATCGGAATAAAACCCCACATTGTTCGGTAAGTCTCATGGAAGAGTATGGTCCTTTGAGAGAAATTATTTTGGACTTACCTCTTCAAAAGGATGCCTTTATGACTTGGGGGGTTTAATTTGGGGCTTATTCATGAGGAGGATGCCCGGATTAAGAGAATTAGGGTTGGATTCCTAAGGAGGATGTCCAATGAGTTTGGGCCCTAAGAAGGCTTCCTACGTATCCAAATTATGATGGGAATCAAAGTTCTCGTAGTTCATTCCAATGAGTGTTTGTGAACATGTTGTAACCATCACGTATCTATAAGCCCATGTGAGTCATGATTGGTGTGAGGAATAAGATAATGTAAAAGATTCAACAACGATTCTTCAAACTTTTCTTACTCTGCTGATAGAAGAGGGACGGCGCACAATCCCTATATTCTATTTACATTGGATAAAGATCCAATGTATGGAGGATGGGATGAAGGTGAGGGGATTATGCCAAGATGGCTACCCATGGTAAAAAAGTGAAGAAGGAGAGGGAAAGGGTAACAAAAGTCCCTAATCCCATCCTCCACTGGTCTTTGGCACTGAAGAAGTGAGGAGGGTCAATGATTCCACCACCTGAAAGAAAAGATAGGGGCTTGCACCAAGATGGTTAACCTAAAATTGTTCCTGGTAGGGGAAGGGAGACCTATTATTTTTTATTTATAAGGAAAATTAGGCATGAACTGTACCTTCCCTACCAAAGACCTGAGGTTCTGAGTTGCCTCTTTGAAAAGGGAGAGTCTAGGACCCAACCCTCCTCCAAACCAGGAACTTCCAAACACTGTTCCTGGGAGAAAGGTCCATGTGAATGTGGATATAAAAACCCCAAGAAACTCCTTAATCATAACACAATTGTGAAAAAATGTGGGAAACCTCTAATTTTGTAAATAAAAACCCAAATAGAAGACATGCTAACGCTCCTTTCCCAAAGTTTTGACAAGTCAGGAGGTTTTGGAGGAGGCTTCTAATTATTCCCTTTTAAATAAGGGATACAAGGAAGAAGATAACCTTCCATGAATAGCTTTTAAAATGGGTACTAGATATGGTCACGTAGGTCCCTCACATATGTATGCCTTTTAGGTACCCCGTGTGGATGTGCATCGTAGGCATACCACGCATGTATGGTGCACAGGTATGAATGATGACTATAGAATATGTTTTACATAAGAGGACAAAACGTATTTAAAATTTGTACAAATACATTCAAAACATGCTTATCCCATTTAATTATCTCTTCTCTCATGGTTTAGAGAGATACAAGAGACAATTTGAGTGATCTAAGTTAAAGAGCTACCCAATGGGATATTTAGAGAGTCTATTCAATTTTTTTTCAGTCATGAAATGGGGAGAGAAAGGGCTCTATTTATAGGAACATACGGGGATTGGTCGAAGAAATGGTGCTCGCATAGCTCTTTCATGCAGCTCCATGGTGCATGTACTCTACGTAGGTGAACAAACATATTCTGTCACATAGCTCTACCAAGTAGATCAGTCGCGCATCTCCGCTGCATAGTTTGGTCATGAAGTTCTTTGGGAGTGTTTTGAAATTCCTTTTCATCTTTTGGAACCTTGACTTGAGATCTAATATATCTGGAGTTCTCTTCATAGTCTTTTTTTTCTTATGTTGTATCAACAAAATCCCTCCCTCAAGATTAGATCCGAAAATAGAAAGAGGGCCGAGTCCAAAGGTAAATTTTTGTGGAAAAAGACTATGGATCAATTGCTCAACAATGCAGACTTTCCACGTAGGTACCCTACACAGATATCCCAGGAAGATGTTACACGTAATCCTAGCCCGTAGGTCTTCGGTTGTCAATAAATAGGTCCATTCCTTTGCAATTTTCATCACCTGTGCTTTCCAGATTTTGAGGAATCTCTTTGCGTAGTTCGTTCGCTCAGCCCCATCACGTTGTGCTCTCACGTAATTTCCTTGAAATTTATTCAAGGTAAAATTATTTAAGTGATAGAGATAAGCTAAAGTATTTCTTCAAAGGAGTTATGCTATAATCCTTGACAATGGACCTACATGATGGACTTCATTGAAGGACCTATGTGATGGACCTCATCGAAGGACCTACACGAACAGTGTCCTTTGCCAATTTTTTTATTTATCTATTTTAAAATTCAAATATAACAGTGGATGTTTGGTAATTATTTTGCAGGAAAGAATGAATCATTTGATGAACCATACTGAAGAAGCTATGGTACGTCAAAATGAAATGATGAAGATCATGGGACCAGACTACTATGATGTTGTTGAAAGTACTCTTTTTGGGTTATGGAAAAGCTTAATTCCGTACCAGCAAGATTATCCACAAAGTCGTTACTTACCATTGTATGGGCATTTGATTTCGCAAGATTCCAAATTTCCATTTGTTAAGAAGTAATTTCCAAATAATTGGTTTCTTCAATACTCCAACTATAACTGCATGAATATTAGTAGAATGGGGGGTTCCAGTACCAGAAGGAACAGTCCCTATTAGTTGAATCCTTCATCATTCTGGTTTCACTTCCGATATGAAGGATCATCTTATAGAGCCAAGACCACATTGATATGATTCCACTTTTCGGGCTTCTTAAACAGATCAATCTAATTATTGGATGGAATACTAAGATCTTCGTTCTGGAGGAGGTGTCAAACCCCAGTGGATATGGGCATTCTGGGTACATCAGACTTGTGCAGAATTCAGGAAAGAGTTATCAGATGATTATATCTATGATGCTATCTGGATAGGGAAAACTTATGTTTATAAAAATGATTTCATTCCTAAATCACTGATCCATTGGAGTCCAAAAATGAATTTTTTTCATTTGACGCATGGTGAAGTTGGTATTAGTCTCTGGGATATTTACAAAATAGTTGTGATACCCATTCCTGGAGAAATTTATGAGGAATTCATTCTGCCTAATACAACATGGGGTGATGCTACTAAAACACCACTACTGGCCCATGAATTGTTTAAGATAGTGAATAATTTACCCAATGATAAGAAAGATATTCATTCCATAGCGTGGATGTAAGCTTTCTTAGAAGCATCAATAGAGAAAGGTCCGACTTGTGGATGTACTATTGTTTGTCCTTATACAGAAAACCGAGGCAGTTCATGCACATATTGGCCTACGCTAGAAATGGGTGACTATAAGCACTGGTGCTATAAATTGAAACCCAATATATATTTAAAATTACACATAATTGTCTTCCTTTCTATGTGGATAAGCTTATATTTTATTCCAGTTCATGAATCTGTGGGTGATGTAAGATCGGGGAATTTTATCATTGCACCTAAATTGGTAGCAGGGAAGTATATTTGGTTAGAAACCCCTATATTTGCAAGAATTAACCATCTTAAGCTACATTTATATAATGGGAAGGCTCCATTTAGAATTTCAGGTCCATTCCAAGTGTTGTGGGGCTAAATTATAGAACATTTTTCGTCATACACATTGTTGAATTCAGTTAGATTTCCCAATGGTCAATACACCCCATTGTTATAGAATGTTTTTGGTATTCGTCCTCTAAACTTGAGACCTGATGTGGTGGTAAAGGTATTTAATATCTCAAGAGAAATCAACATCTTTCCATTTGGTAACCCACTATATGGAGCATTTATTGATGATGGTAATGAAAAGAATTATGAGTTGAGATCTTATATGATGGCATTTAGGGATGGAGTATTATCAACCTAGATTGATGGTGAAATTATATATGAGGCTTATGTCCCATATAGGTTTTCTCATCATTTCAGATGCCTTCATCAATCAAAAACTTTCCTCCCACATATGTCAGATAGGAGAAACACCAAATTGTAGCATGATAATTATGGATCCTAATAGCTTTAGAGGTATCCAAACTGTCAATTACGCTAACTCCACAAGATGGATCAATTGGATTGGATGTCGGGTATGCCAAAGAGTGGGCCTCTTCATATCCTCAAGGGGATTTGAAAAAAGGAACATTTCAAGTGGGAGCTACAACAACTGTTGAATGAGGAAATCATGGTAAGATGTCCAAGGCCAGAGATGATATAGAAGTTTGAAAAGTTTCAAAGCCCTCAAAACGTCTTCTCCGGAGGTATACTAGGAAGACTGTGGCTAGAGAAGAAATACCTTCAACGCCAATGTGATCCAGTCACCACCGACAAACATAGATTCATATTCCATATATTGAACTTTCTGAAGAAAGGAGGCTGGAAGAAGATCACCATTTAGAAGGCATTGTATCTCCTCCACAATCAACCATACCAAGATTGAATTATGTTTTACCTTAATCCATTCATCATTGAGAGTGTTTAACTCGTGATATTAGGGATTCATGTGCATTTCTACAGCATGGAATTCGAATACCAGATATTTGGTGACATAAAAGCACCTTCTGATTACAATCTTGACAATAACATGGCTGAAGTACATAAGTATATTTTAGAGATGGAGGATTTTATATATGAAACTAAATAAAAAATCCCAGTCTCTAAACGTGTATCTCATATGTTGGACTTAAGAGTACATGCATGGGTAATTATCGACTCTGAGGAAGAGTGGGATATTTATGGTAATAATGAAAATGTATTTCCCTTTTTTCTTTTGTCTCAAATTTACTTTAATGCTTATCATCATTAATCTTGATGAATATATATTTTTACCACTTGAATGTAGATATGGAAGGTATGGACCAATTTTTGAATCACCTAAGTGTAGTCCTGTAGGCTCTCTTGTTGACACAACGAATGATCCTCCCAGGTCACCAAAACATTCTCCAGGAGAGACAATTAGGACTAGGGTAATGGAGATGGATAATCCTCAAACATTACCTCAAGTTTCCCGTACTAAAAAAAGTGTTTCAATCTCTGCCCAATATTTTGAACAAAAAATGCAAGAGAGCAATGAGATTGATCCTAAGTGTTCACCGAAGGAGTAAGTATTTATAAATCCTTAGGGAATATAATTTTCTCAATACACACTGGTAACCATGTTTAATCCTCTTGTAGGATCTATGTATCTCTCATATCTTTAGGGATTAATTGCTGATTCTTCAAGGCCAGAAAAAGAAACCCCAGGGGGAACCCCAGTTCATGTGGACGAATTTTCAATTTTAGTAGAAAAATTGTCAAAAGATTCATCTATACCTACTCCTGGCTCTATTTAGAGAGAGGAAAGTCATGGTAAACGGAAATAAATTCCTTAGTTCCTTTTGTTAAATGATCATGAAATAATAAACACTGATATTCCTATTGCTTCAGAAGAAAGGAATAAATACCTAGGTCAATCCGAGGCAATTACTGATGTTCACCCACACTTGGAAATACTAGATGCTACTATATCAATTGAAGAGTTGATGGAATATAATATCATCAGATCCAATTTAGGCAACAACCAACATTTTTTGGAAACCTTAAATGGCGAGGATGCTATAACATTCCAAGTTCCATGTACTGAAATGATGAAAGCCCTTAATCCAAATATTGCTATTCTAGGTTACATCATGGAATTTAGGTATTTTAATGAGGAATTTCAAGTACATAGGTCCTTATTGTTTCATTTTCCATATGTATTTATTCTTATTTATTTGATTCTTTACATCAAAGCTCACATTATGTAGATTTATCTATAGAAAATGTTGCAAAGGTTCTTCAGGAATGGGGTATCACACTCTATCCATTTGTTGGAGCTGGAAAATACTTCTAGAGGATCCTTCATAAATAGATGCTCTAGAGCCTTCGAATATAAAAATTGAGCAAACTTTAGGGAATATTCCTTCTCAATAAACATATGTTCAAATCCCTGAGGCTGAGAATATAAGAGATGAATCCAATCAATTAGCTGACTTATTATTGTGTAAATATAATCAACTATCTGAATCATATCTGTTTCTTCCATTTGAAACTGACAATGACCTTGATTTATCATTTAGGGTTTTGAAATACTAGATCAGAAGGTGATGCTTTTAATGTTCCAAGAGAGGTAGAACACGACAGCTCTTTAAGTGACCTGTTTCGAGAATACATTTTACCTCATGGTAGTGACTCAGATTCAGACATGGAGATGCAATATGCTCTTGGCATGGCACGTAAGAATACATGGCAGCATATCTGGAGCATAATTGCTGAAAATCCTTTAGATGAATTAATTTACCATTTTTCCAAACTCCCAACATTGTTTTGTGTATTGGGATTTGGTGGATTTAATTATCATCCAATCCATGATTCTATGAAAGAGGTCATTCACCCACAGGAGAAAGAGAAGAAGTTGTGAAAAAACATTGAGGAGGCTAGATGACTTATCAATATTGAGGGATTTCAAGCTGCATTTATTGAGGCGGAGGCAAATCATAACATGAAATCAATTGAAAATAGTCAAAAAATTAAAGAAGCCGTGAAGGAGTTGTTATACCTTCAATATCAACTGAATGCTATTCAAAACAAACATGAGAAGTTGAATCAAACATTGGTAGAAACCCAACTAGAGGGGATAACTATCATTTCAGCTACTAAGGAAGCACTTCATCAGGAAGAGGTGGTTGGAGTTTCTCAGCTCTCTCAACTTCAATAAGCAGCTGATAAATCTTATGAAGTGGTCCAAAAAAGGAAAAGTCATGTTGAGAATTTATTCTAAAACATGATAGAGAGGATCCAATTTGTGTATGGTCCTATGATTTTATATGAATAATAGAAATTTTGTCTTCAATCATATACATATTCATCCCTATTTTCCATGATTACAATATTGAAGGTAAATGATGATAATGACCCCTTTATGTTAGACAATCATTATTATAATGGAAATAATGGAGTGCTCAAAATTTTCTTATTAAGATGATGGACCTAATGAGCATAATTTTATTGTTTCTAGGGTTATATGTATAATCCCACAGAGTTCACATCTTTTGACCCTTTTATTACTCAATATTATCTAAATCATACAAAGATGCACGTTTAGTGAGCTGGGACTCAAATTTTGTTTAGAGTTACCTTTGTGGGCTCTCAATCTAATGAGTACCAAGTCTTTTATTGTCTCGAAGTTTAGAGTCATGCATGTTGAACTATAATTGGCTAATATTTAGGGTCGAATAGATTTGACCATAAAATTTGAATCAAATTCCAAACAAAATACTATGCCTAAAACTTGTTTTAATATTATTAAAATATTTCTAAGGGGAATCTTGAGCCAAGACTTTTATGGTCACAAAATTTAAAACCTATATCAACAAAAGGGGTGTATTTTCCTAGAACAATGTTTCCATTATTTTACAAACCCATTATTGGAGCTATTTTATGTACATCCAACTAGGGAATATGTTGCATATCCAAATAGTGTCATCTTTTGACTGACATGCATTTTATGCATGCAACTTATGCAAGGCCACCTAAGAGAATGTACAACATAGTTAGGCAAAAATAGTTCATTGAAGTTTAACATTTTTGTTGTTGATGGGAATCATTAGTTAATGTAAGGATGGAATCCATGGGAACTTTCTACATAACTTATAAATTAAAATGAACAAGGAATTATAAAAACAATATCTCTAGGGTTCATGTTACATCACTCAAAGTTAAGAGAAGGAATATGGAAGTACAATAATGAGAATAGAAATATAAGTAAAATAAAGGAGAAATGGGACCAAAAATTTAAGAATAAAACAATGATATATGTGAGGAAGAATAAAATATAAGATCAAGGGAGTTGATGTCACTTTTAGGACTCCTCTCGAGGATGGTTAAGAGGATGAGAGGAAAAATGACTTAATGGGGATAAATTAGACTATGTTAGGATGATCATTCAATAAAATTATATGCGTGGTCCTGTTATATGTTTCAGATTCCCTATTACCTAAATTATGTTCCAACATGGCAAATGGAACATTAAACACATTAATGAAACTTAATAGTTTGGTCACATTGTTTCTCCTAATCATGCATGAGAGACCCACACATAAATAAACTTGAATAAGATTCCCTTGGATAAAAATAGTTCACTAAACTTTGTGTTAATCATATGAGAGTTTTCAAATTACCTAATAATAGTACTGTGATATTGCTTTATGGTTAATGAAACCATGTTCTAATCATAAGCCTATGGAAAACTCTCACTAATTCCAAAAAAGAAAATTAAGTCTCCACAAAATGCATGTATATTAATAATTAATGAAAAATAATCACAACCTTGATATTATTATATGATAATTATTTCCACTGTATAACATTCTAACCAGAGAAAGTCACAAAATATAAAAATATAAGTCACAATTAACAAAGATATAAAACAAATAGGATCAAATCATAAATAAGAGGATGATTGGAGAATATTCATCCAAATCTACTTAAAACTGGAGGAAATGAAACATTTACATACCTCTCAATATATATGAATGTTACACAAAATATTATACCTAAATTAAGACCATAAAAAAGTAAAAGATAAACCAAATTAGAGATTAAAGTACTGAGACCCACTATGGGTATCCCCGTCATTTAATGATTTCTCTTAATAAGTCATATTAAGGGGATGAAAATTGATCTAGGACAATCGCTAAAAGATAATTTTTTTTCTAAACTGATTTTAATTTTATATGTTTCCAATATACCGATATGTGTTTGTATAAAATATTTATTAACAATATTAAAGACTTTTGAGGGATGAATTGTTGTTGGTGTCATTTAAGAAACATTATGTATGAAATATTAAGTAGTTTCCTTAATGATGTTAGGACACATTATTAATGTAATACAATGTTTTTCAGATCATTATGTTTTTAATATAATGAATGTCTTCATGACCCAATAATAGTTTTTATGTTTTTTCAAAATATGTGAAATGTTTTGTAAACAATTACAAGCTATGAAATATATACAAATTAAATGGTAAAACATTGAAAGATATACTTTATGGAGGATTTAATTTCAATTATATCATATAGAAATAACAAAATAATATCACTAGAAATCGTACTCTGTGAGGTTTCATTAGATGAATTTCCTCTAGGGAAAATCAACAATGATCTAGTGGATATAGTATTATAATAAAATCACATAGTGAATTGTGATGCCATCATATTAAGACAGGGTATGGAAAGTAGGATGAACAATGTTTGAGAGAAAGATGAATTATATAGAAATAGATATATTGAGATTAATAGATAGGGGGTTCCTAATAATGTGGATCTAGGAAAAGGAATATTAGTCCAAGTTGTGTCATGTGATTGTAAAAAATAATGAATGCTGAATATGTACCATCAGATTGAGGAATTCTTACAAACCACATCGAATATTATATCTCTATAATTTACTGGGTAATGATTATGGTGTCTAAAGAAATATATTGCAATTAACTAAATTGGTTATGCAATTTTTAAGGAATCATATATGGGTTATTAAAAGTTGATTCCCCAAGGAAATAAATGTAATTTTATATGGTTATAAATACATTTCCATGAAAATATTTTTATTTCAAAATATAAGATATTGATATTTGGTTTGGATGAATGATTTTCCCCATTAACAGAAAAAGGAATGTCATTAGGAAAATTTTTCCATCAATTTTAAATTTTTAAAGATACAAACATTACGAATATTTTACTGTTATAGTTTATTAAAAAATTTATGAAAAATATATAGGTTTCAATACCAATTTTACTAATAAGTAAATGATTATTTGAGCTCAAATAATATTATATTAATGGAAACTCTATTATATGACCTCATGTTTTTGAAATATAAAAACAAGTTTCTTTTCACAATCTTATATGTGCCTTACTATGACTTGTTTTGATCATACCATGTTTTCCAGTATTTGTTTGAGAAAACATATGTATGATTTGAAAATTTAATAAAACCAGAGATTGAGATATGGGATTTACCTTGAAATAATAAATTTTGATTTTATAAAGAACTTTTTTTACAACAAAAATATATATTGAGTGGTAATGTCAAATTTTTTAAGTAAGACTTTTTTATAATTACATAAAAATATAAATAGAAAATTTCCTTGGGTATATTAGTGATTCAATATTTATTTCAAATGTTGATTATTTTGGAAGGAAACAATAGAGTAACACCATGATATTTAATTAGAAATATTTAAATTTTTTATGTCTTATGTTATATGGAACACCAAAGGAATCATTCACCACACACAACATTGTCTTGGCTTGTGTTACACGTTAGAGCAACCCTCATCGATAACTTGCGTTGTACGCAATACCGAGTATCATTAAACAATGATATATTATTATAATATTATGAACTAGCCGTTATTAAAATTATTAACTTAATTTTAAACTTTATAAGATTATAATTCAACTTAATAATTTTTTAGAATGAGATATGAAATCCAAATCAATTTTTTGATAAAAGAAGTATTTTTCAAAAAAATGCAGTTTTATCGCCTTTTTGATGGCGTACCCATTTTAAATATAAATTTTGACAAGTTTATAAGTTCAATTTTACAAAATAAACTTATTATTTTGAATCAGGATATAAAAATTTATATTGGATAAATTTTGGTTACTTTTCTAAAAATTTTCATATTTTGAGGAATAGTAAAAAGAGGCTAAATTTTTCTAAAAATCATCATTTTTTGTAAATATAATTTATATGGTTAAATAATAAAATTTAATGATTCTAAAGTATACATAGAATATATTTTTAGCATTTAATATAATTTTTGTCATTACCATTAATTTTACATTGAATTTTTAGGTAAAAACATTGCAATATTTGACAATGTTTTATCTTTTAAAAACCTATTTTCCTAACAATGGGATTGATTTTAAATTAATTACTGAAAATTATATGTTTTTAGTTATGAAGAATGGATTAAATATTTGTATTCCATGGGTAAAAGTCATATTAATAGGTTACTTTTTTGGACATTATGAATAGTAAGTACGGTAATTTTTATTTACTACAGTTTTAGGTAAATCAGATAATTAAGGGTAAACATAAGTTTATAAAATTACCGTAACACCTGATAAAATTATATTGGATGAATAAGAGTCGACCCATATCACATAAGGGTCAAAATAGATTCATTTCGTGGACTTATGATAGTGAAAATGATATAATTATTATTAAAACCTAAGAAAGTGACAACATGTCACTCTCTTATATCTTATAAGCGTAATAATTTTAATTTAGTGATAAACCTCATAAAACATCGAATATAAATAGTATACAAAAATATAATACAATTATCGACATCATGATAATTTATTTAGAATTTTTAGGGATTAAATAATTATTAATAATGATGACAAAATTGTGATGTAGAAATTATTTTATTGATTGAAATATCAAATAAATGGTTTTAAAAATTCAAAATTAAATATTATATGAACTAATTAATGTTATAAACAAATTTTCTAGGTGAATATGAAATTTTAATAATCTATTAAATATTTTGGATCAAATATATCTTTAGTTCGGATTTTATTTAAATTTAAATAAATCAATAGTGTCAAAATTGACACTATCATTAATGTATAAAAATAACATATTATAAAATTGTTTAAAAATCACAAAAATATTTAAAAATTATAAATTTAAATTTAAATGGTCTAAAAAGCCATAAATTATCCAATTATAGAAAATTCACAGCACATATGTAATTATTTGTAACAATTTAAAATTTAGAATATTATTACCACAAATAAAATTAAATAGATTAAATAAGGATAAATCCAGTTGATAAGGTTTAAAATAAATTACCAACTTGTATAAATTTTATTGGTTGATTCTATTACAACCCTATCTCATCTAATATTCATATTTGAGTGATTTTTTTAGGTTTCTATATGGGGTTCTAGTTTATTATAAATTAATATTTTAGAGGTTTCCAAAAGTTCCCATCTCCTCTCTTATAAAAAAGAACCTCCTCCCTCTCCTACTCACAGAATTTTGTGCCTTAAATAATGGGAAAACCCATCGAAGTTCGCTTCTCCAATTCCCTATAAATATACTAGAGATCCTGGTATTCTTTAAAGACAAACATTAGTTCCCTATGAAGTGTTTTATAAGAGGCACATCGAAGAAGAGGTAAAATCCATTACCGATTCTTTCAAATTTGTTTCTACTTCTACTTTCTCTTCTTTATTTGGTTAATTATAAAGTAATATCATCAGTATCACTCATATACTGATATTTTATTGTAAATATGAAACAACCCTATTTCACCCCTCTATCGATCCTATAGAAAACTAAATCACCATGCGTGCGTACGTACAGAATACCGTCTCCACGCCGTGGTGTAATCTGTTTTACACCACCAACATACATGGATGGGTATAGTGGTGTAAAGAATATGAATATATTATTATTGTTACCTGGTAATAATTCTTATATATTCTATCATCCACTCCAATACCTTTTAATAATAATGGCAATGATATCGTCGCTTGTGCATACGTACGGCTTACCGTCTCCACGGTGCGATGCAATTATTTCTACATGATATTCATTAAACAAGTATTATATAAACAAAATGAATGAATAAATATTATATATATTATACTAATATCATTATTTAAATTATGTAGCTATAACCTAAAAATTAGAATAAGAATTTATTCGACAAAACACGCATAACAACATAAAGCAATGAACATCCGAATAACAAGTAGAAATGAAATATTACTAATAATGAGATAATAATATGACCATATATAATATCATAACAATTTATATGATTCTTTAATAAGTCAATGACATTATTTAAATCATTATACAAGAGTTTCAGATACGTACAGAGCATATCGGAGCTAAGGTAAGGGAAAATCTCACAATGCCATTTTTATCCGAGATTGTGTATACTTTATAATCTACTGGGGAATATTTATCATTGACATCCATGTTTCATCAATAAGTAATATTATTTATATCCTCCTACAATTTTTTAAATAAAAATTTATCTATTGGTGAATTTTTATAAAAAATTATGAAATGAATCTTTTGTCATTTTCAATATGAGACACCTTTTGAATTTTTCGGCCAAAGTATGAGAAGAATTTTTTTTAACATATAAGGAATGAAAGAATTTTTATGAATTTATAGATCATTATTCCCATGAAGCTTCCTTAGAATGTTTTAAATTTTATTTTCAATTAAATTATTTTAGTTTAAAATGGTATGACATGTTGAGAAAGGAAAAATGTTTTTGAAGTAGAAAAGATAATTTCTTCAAGAATGGAGTTCATGTGTTTTATCAAAATTATTTTCCATATAAGATAATAGAGGGTTCTGTTTCTATCCCTATTATTACATTGATTTTATTATGTTTTGAAGAAATTATTTTTATGAAGTCCTTTTATATTATATAGATTATGTTATGATGGAATGATGTTTAAGAATCCTATTTTTATTACATGGGTTACTCTATGATGTATGATTTACGATTTTGTGGAAAACATAAGAATGTTTTCATTATGATATGGGTGGGACCTATATATCCCTCCAATGAAGTGGGTAAAGATTTATATCTCATGAAATTGACATGGCTGGAACAACAAGTTAATCCACTTCAGTGATACAGGAGTGGAATGAGGAGTGAACTTGGTTCAGTAATGGACTTTTTCCACTGTGATGGTCTTGGAAATGAGTCTTGAATAATATAAAATTATTTTCTATGATTATGTGTGTATTCCACAAATTATCATGTCTTATGTTATGAATATTGTAATTAAATTTCACTACTATGATTTATCCCATGTCATGATATTATGATCTATTTTGCAGGATAAGATTTTTAAAATGTTATTTTCTTATTAATATGATATGATTGAAATTTCCTTCATTTTCCATTACTGATATTTTGTGCTCACCCTTTTTATGTTTTCTTTTCCCCAGGTCAGGAAGAAGGGTGTTAAGTTGGATATTCCGAAAGAAACTCTAGATATGATGAAATAAACAGGAGACAATGTAGATGATTTATGAATCAGTTTTTTATGTTTCCCAGTTTCTAAAGACACTATACCTAAATGGTCCTATAATGGTTTTGTTATATGTTTTAATGAGTATGATTAAATTCTAAAGTAATGAAAATGTATGTAAAGTATGGGTCGTTATAGTTGGTATTAGAGGAAAGGTATAATCATCCTTTGTAAACTAGGTTGTCAAATCCTTAGTAAGAACCCTAAGGATATGTCTAAGCATAGAACACAATATTAGTATTTTAGAAATGTCCATGAATAACCTATAATAAGACCTAAAGTGTGAAATTTTATTTCTGATTATGTGGTTTTCCTATTCTAATTTGAGTTTCTCACACTATGCTTCTTGGTTTTAGTCAATGGATGGAACCCGAAGGAACCATGTTAATGCTGAATGTGATGGAAAATGCAATGATTTTACCCCTGAGAAACCAAACGATATGAGAGCAGGAATGAAAAATCTTGTAGCCATGGTCACACAACTTTTTCAAGCTATGAATCATGCAGGACTTCCAAACGAGAAAAGGAGGGGGAAACATTCTTCTGAATCCTCCATGAGTTAGTGTCCACCTTCATTCAGTGGTTCTTACGATCCATTAGTGGCAAAAAAATGGATCAATACCACTGAAAAGTTATTTTCTGTCCTTCAATGTTCTGAACAAGATAAATTAATCGTATCATTATATTTTTTGGAAGGTAAAGCTGATCCATGGGGGAATCTTGTCAAGAATACAAGGCAAAATGATGAAATTGAGTCCATGGAATGGGACAAGTTCAAGAAATTATTTTTCAATAAGTAATTCCCTTGTATTCTATGAAAAAATAAGGAGAATGAGTTTCTTGAACCAATGCAAAAGAATGGTGAATCTGTTTGTACCTACGAAGAAAATCTTACATGGATTGCAAGGTATGCTTCTGAGATTATTATCCAACCTGAGAGTAAGATCGATCGATTCTTTAGTAGCTTAAAACCAAGTATCTGAATTTCATTAGCTATAACAGACTTCAATAACTATGAGGAAATTGTTCGATGTGCTCTCAAGGTTGAGATGGATATTAGAGTAACCCATCAGTCATATGGGTTTGATAAGAAGAGTAAAATGGAATTCAAAGTAAATTATAAAGACCACACTAAAAAGAAGATAAGTTTTTCATTATTCTCAATGTGTGGAAAGAAACATAGAGGGAATTTTCTTGAAGGGACAGGTAAATGTTATAAGTGTTGAAAAGAATGACACTGGGCAATTGAATGTCGTAGTGAAGGGAAAAAGATTTATAATGATGCGAACAACGAAAAGGCTACACGGAATGCACCTCCTACACTTTAATTTTACAAGCGCAAGGAAATAGGGTATTATGCCAATCAATGCCCTAATCTAAGGGTTATTAATGATGATCGATGTCAACAAACACTTAAGGCCAAAAACAAAGGAAAGGCACCTGCAATTTCTATCGGATATGTGGAGTATGATAATGTAGTGGTAAAAGTTACACTTACTATCCACTATAAAGTAGAGAATGTTTTATTTGATTCTGGATCCACCCACTCTTTTATTTATGAAGAAGTTTCTAATGGTATTACCATACTACCCAAATAATTATCTGTTTAGTTAGTTGTGAAAACTCTTAAAGGCACAATAGTCACATTAAAAGTTTACAATTCTTCTCCGATTAAAGTTTGTGGGAAAGTGATTCCTGAAAATCTTTTGATACTTCCTATAGTGGAATTTGATGTGATTATTTTCATGGATTGGATTTATTTATATAGATCTCATATCAATTTCCAAAGAAGGGAATCCAAATTTAATATTCCTGATCAAACTATGATCATCTATCGATGCAAGGATGAATATAACCTCTTAGTGGAAATTTCTTCCTTCTTATGGGTCTTTATTCCAATAAATGAAGGTTATTTATCTCAGACGGTTTTTAAAGACCCGTAAATTTCAAGGGAATTTTTTTCTTAATTTTCTTTTGGATTTTAGATGTACGCAGTTTCTGACGGCACCTGATTCCGAGGCCCAGTGTGCCTGGAATCAATTTCTGAAGTTTAGCTCGGGTACGTTCAGTGAACGAATGAATGGGTTTTCTTAACTTTTGAATCGGTGCTCAGAATCGAAATCCAAGGGCGCCGAAGAAACCGCAGTGTCTATAATTGCTTACAAAGACCTTTTCTAGAGTTGCGTTTTCTCGAGAATAGTTGTTTAAAAAATGGATTAAGATTAAACTGAAATAAAAATCGTGTTACAATTAGTATTCCACATTCTTAAGTGGTTTAGCCCATTTGAGGGAGTTTGGGTGGGACCCACTGATGTTCTAACTCCCCTAGAGAGTATTTAATATGATGTGGGTCCCACATGAGCTCCCACCTTTTCATTTTTCCCTAACTCCTTTTTAAAACCTCTCTTGTCATTAAAGTTTCCAACTTATCACACCATTTAATTTTGACATGTTAAGTATAATTAAATGAAGTGAATTAAATTTTGAATGTTTGAATTTTAAAAGTGTTGGAAAAGTAATAAAATAAGGCTAAAGTCTTAGTTTATTTTTGTTTCTTCGTTGTGTTGGGAGAGGGAGAGTTCTACCATCGAAGAACTTCATCATCCTCCTTGATGAATGCGAAGAACACTGACGCGCCTTCCTTCATTCTTTTCCCGCGTCAAAGGAAGGGAGACGCCCTTACACCTTGTAAAATTTCCGTCAATGTGTATGGAGCCTCACCTCGCGATGCCGCTTTCCGCGACGCTCATCGATGGTCAACTTGTTATCGAGGTAGGGGTTAATTTTGTTCGTGAATATTCTTGCAGTTCTTTGTCTTTTATTATTTTTGAGCCACCTATTATCGTTATAATGGGAGGAGATCAGACCGCACGAACACGGCTGACCCTCCCCCCTTTGATGTTGTTTGTTACGGCTCGAAAGAAGGCGGCGTGGTGCACCGGAATAGAGTGGAAACATAGAGAAATGGGGCGAAGAAGCACGGTGCCGTCGCGCCGCGCTGTTGAGGCCGGAAGAAGCCGCGGCCAGAGTCGAGCCACGACAAAGGGGCACGGCGCCATCGCGCCGCGTCAGAGAACCACGAAGAGACAACGGCCAAATCTGGGATGCGGCGGAGGGGCATGGCGCCGTCACGCTGTGCTGGTCAGACGAAGGCCGCGGCGGAGCAGGAGAGGGCGGCCGGAGCCGCCGGCCGCCGGTGCTCAGGGGGCGGGACCGGCTGGTCCCGCGCAACACCCTGGCCAGCCATTATGGATGGCCATATCTGAAAACCGGGGGTCGTAACCCCCGACTGGAAAAAGGAATGGCCCCCACGTGGGGGCCGCCATTTCAAAATAGTGGGGCAGCCCCCCCCCCCTACGATATCTCGGCCAACGCCGAGCTGGCCATGCGGCCCGCGCCCGCGCCATGCCTACTAGCCACCCAGGCTGGACCGGGCCTGGACACGCCCTAATGGGCCAGACCTGGACCCGGGTCGGGTCGACCCAGTTCGGGCCGACCGAGGGGGTCTTGGGCCGGGTCGGTCCAGGCCAAAACCCCCTAAAACTGGACATGTTCGTTTAAAAGCATGTAACATGGGGTACGGACCTCCGATCGACACACCGTCAGTTGCAATGTGATCCTTGGATCGAGATGGTCGTTTATGTATATTACTCTCAAGGTTTCGGTGATCTTTGTGTATGTCCTGGTTGGTTCGAACACGAAACCAACCGGGCCCTTGGAGCGGAAACACTTATAACTTGAGTTCCGGACGTCCGATTGATGTGCTGTCGGATTTGTTGGATTCCTCTTAGTGAGAAGGAACTTTTGGATAACTCAACTTGAGGTTTGGATGTAGATGGAGTGCGGTCAGGTTGGTTTTGACTTAAAAACCAACCGGGCCCCAGGATCGAAAAAGCCAATAACTCTTAGATCGGGCGTCCGATTGGAGCGCCGTCTATCACGTTGAGTTCCTTTTTTCGACATGGATATTTGGGATACATCAACTCCAGACTACGTGTTAGTTGATGTATTAAAACCATTAGATTGTGGAGCGGACCCTCCCGGAATTGAGCATGATTTGTGCGGAAACTCTAGAGATGGATGCGACTACGATGATGACAGCACTGAAATCCTTTGTGGGTTCAGCAGCAACGACGACTGCACTGTAATCCTCCATGGGTTCAGAAGCGATGAAGACCGTACTGAAATCCTTCATGGGTTTGACAGCAATGAATATTGTTCTTTCATCCTATGTGGGTCTGGCAGTACTACTGTTCTTGTATCCTACGTGGGTCCGACAATATTTTGACCTTTTTTGTAGTATTCTACGTGGGTCCGATAGAGTAGCTGGTCTTGTATCCTATGTGGGTCTGATAGCTTAGCTGGTCTAGTATCCTACGTGGGTCCCAGCATAGATGAATCAGTGTCTACATCTAATCATCTCTGTCACCTTATGAAGAAGTATACCTGTGTGAGCTGAGTCTTGACTTTCAATCATTATCTTCGATATGATTGACTTTCTTTCTTTGTGGATTGGGTTGTGAGCTCCTATGTGGATTAGGTTTTATTATCCTATGTGGATGTGATCAAACTTGGGCTCGAGTGTTGGAGCCGAACTGGAATTGATGACTTAGTTATATGTATTGTCATATACCTAAGTATTGTTGGATGTTAATTCGTTATTGTATCATTGTTATCTGGATTGTCCTTTGGGGATTCTGGGAGACCTTCGGGGGTCTCGGGCTCCCTACTAACTAGGGTATACTCACACCTGCACGGGCTATGCCAACTCTATGTTGTGTTGGATGCAGATGACAGACAGTGCTGATCGTGGTTGAGGCTTGTGGAGCAAGTTGGTACCTGGCAGTGGACCACTAGGTGGGATGTACACGGAGCGGATGGTTGGACCCGAGGAGCTGAGCATGCTATCTGTACCCACCCTTCAGGTGGGAATTCCAGTGGATGGCTCGACGTTGCTGCTTTACTTTCAGTTGCTGTACTTTCTTTCCAGTTGTACTTTACTTTCAGTTTGGGTTTGTATTCGGGCCCATTTACTTTCTGCACTTACTATTGTACACTGTTTTACTTAGTGTTAACTTATGCTGGCTTACTCTGTGGTGCTTTTTTTACTTTATAAGGCAATTCCATCTCCTTTTTATTGGGATTTACGCCTTGGTACTAGTCTCCAGCCCCTGGCCTATGGAATTCGTGCATGAGGAAGTCACGACACGAGTCCGGAGGATGGGTCATGAAAAATTGGTATCAGAGGTGTTCGGTTCTACCACAGAACTCATGACTCGGATCTTTCTGCTATGTGATGAAATAATGTTAAGGGTATTGAGTGTGGTTATCAGTCCAGGGAGTCTAGTGTTGGTGCGGTGGCCGACGTATCCGTACACCATGACCCTGACTTCTGATTTCCAACTCAATGCACGAAAACATTGATTGCATTTGTGTTTCAAAAATTTACTTTGAGATTACTTTGTGTCAGCTCACCAGGTATATTGTTTTGACTGTGATGCACCTGTTTATTTTCAGGATGGCGCCACGACGGCAGCCAGCTAGGGTTCCGAGATTTGTGTGAGACGATAGCCCACTGAGCGACGAGGCCTCGGTGTAGGGACCTTTTTCAGCAGACGCACCGGTGGTACCTCTACCCGCTAAGCCACTGATGCTACCAGCCCCAACCTCTAAGATTGCACATCACCTTAGTGCACTGCACGATTTTTAGCGTCGGAGACAGCCTAGGTTCCGTGGGGAGACGGACCCTCAGGCAGCCGTGGATTGGCTGGAGGCTATAGTTAGAGTTTTCAAGTTAGTGGGGACACCAGTTGACCTCATAGTGATCCTTACCGCGAACCTCCTACACGCGGCAGCAGGAAGATGGTGGATCTTGATGCTCCATGTGCACGACACAGTATCTCACCTTTGGAATGACTTTGAGAGCCTCTTCCGCTCGGAGTTCGTCCCAGCCACCCTTCTTGAGGTGCACATCCAAGAGATACTACAGTTGCGGCAGGGAAGCATGACGGTCGCCCAGTACTCGGTGAGATTTACCGACCTCTCGTGTTATTCGACGGACATGGTATTTGACCCATTCTTCCGGGCCCGGACCTTCGAGCAGGGACTAAGGCAGGAGATCAGGGCATCGATGGTCTCTCTCAGCATTCTGACGTAGGTAGGAGTACTGGAGCGAGCTCTTTTCATTGGGAGATTTCCTGCTGAGGATACAGCAGTAGTGAGACCTACCGCATGGCGGCACATAGCGGAGTCATCTGTAGTTGGCAGTCGACGGACGTCACAGGGGTCCAGGCGGACCAGACCATCAGCCGGACTACCTCAGGATAATGGGTTAGAGGTGCGGGGCACCAGGCGTAGAGCCATCCTTCCGAGGAGCAGACAGTGCTACGCATGCGGTGGGCAGGGCCACATGGCTCGTGACTTCCCGACCCGCCATGCAGAGGAGCAGTAGACGGTTGTGGGGCCACCCAGGCAGTGGTAGAGGGTCTACTGTGGCGGTCCGCAGAGAGCAGGCGGACAAGGCATGGGAGATGGCCGAGTAGCAGGTGGTGGGTGACGCTTTGAGGCTTTACCACCACCACCACCAGGAGGTCCACCCCGACCACAGGGAGCTGGCGGGAAGAGGCATGCTCAGCTTCCGGTAGCGGAGGCCTATGACCACGACGCGTCAGAGATGATTTGAGGTAATATCTGTGTCTACTCCACCCATGATGCAGTTCTTATAGACCTTGGAGTGAGTCATTATTTCATTTCCACTGCACTTGTTTAGAGCTCGGAGATTCCGACAGAGCCGTTGGCTCGATCCTTAAGGATAGAGACTCCTACGGGAGAAGACTCGACGATTACGCACCGGTTCCAGTAGTGTGAGCTTACTCTAGGAGGCGAGAGATTCGGCTAGGATCTTTTTGTAGCGGTGTTGAGGCCTTATGACATCATATTGGGCATGGATTGGTTATCTAAAGTCCATGCTCAGATCGAATGTATTAGGCGCAAGGTGCGGTGTGTTCGCACCGATTGGAGCAGGTTCACCTTCAACGGAAAGAAGGGAGCCATTGCTGTGCAAGATGGACTCAAGCAGAGGAGAGGACAACCCATCACTCATCAGTTGTCTAGCCTCATCCTAGGAACAGTTGACGTGTGGAGTCCGAGTTTTCCTATAGTGGTGGATCATTATGCGGACGTTTTTCCTGATGAGGTTCCAGGACTACCTCCTCTCTAAGAGGTAGACTTCTATATTGACCTGTACCCTAGGCCAACCCCGATATCCACACCAGCATATCGGATGGCTCCTGCTGAGCTTCGAGAGATACAGGTAGAGATGGAGGACTTGTAGAAAAAGGGATTCATCCAACCCAGTGTTTCACCCAGGGCTTCCCCGATTTTGTTCACCAAGAAGGCGGATGGGAGCTTGCGACTATGTGTCAACTATCGTCGCCTGAACCAGGTGACCGTGAGGAACAAGTATCCGCTACCGAGGATTGATGACCTTTTCAATCATCTCAAGGGAGCACGATGGTTCTCGAAGATAGACCTCAAGTCAGGCTATCATCAGCTCAGAGTTTGGGATGAGGACGTGCAGAAGATGGCCTTCAGATGTCGGTATGGCCACTATGAGTTCTTGGTTATTCCATTCGGCATAACCAATGATCCAGTGGCGTTCATGAGTCGCATGGATAGGATCTTTCAGCCATACCTTGATCGATTTGTCGTGGTCTTCATCGACTACATATTGATATACACGACCACTAAGGAGGAGCAACCCTACCAATTGCGGGTTGTACTGGACACACTCTGAGAGCACCAGCTTTATGGTAAGCTCTAGAAGTGTCAGTTCTGGTTACGAGAGGTCCACTTCTTGGGAAATGTCATCTCTAAGGCGGGAGTTGCGGTGGATCCTGCGAAGATCGATGCAGTGCTAGCTTGGGAACCACCCATGAGCGTGGAGGAGGTGCGGAGTTTCTTGAGGCTAGCTGGGTACTACCAGAGGTTTGTGCCATACTTCTACATAGTTGAGGTACCACTTTCAGCTTTGACGAAGAAGGGTAAACCCTTCATGTGGTCAGATAGATGTCAGAAGAGCTTTCAGGACCTGAGACAAAGGTTAACGAGCACACCTATCTTGAGGCTACCAGAGGAGGGAGTGGGGTACATAGTCTAATGCGATGCATCAGGGACCGGACTCGGATGTGTCTTGATGCAGGAGCGAGAAGTGATCACCTATGGATCATGTCTGTTGAGGCAGCATGAACAGAACTACGCTACCCATGACCTGGATTTAGTAGCAGTGGTCTTTGCTCTGAAGATGTGGCGACACTATCTGATGGGCGAGCGCTTTACAGTCTACTCTGACCACCAGAGTCTCAGGTACATCTTCTCGTAGAAGGACCTGAACCTTAGACAGTGGCGATGGATCACGTTCCTCCAGGACTGTGACACTGAGATAGTCTATTCTCCTGGAAAGGGGAACGTAGTAGCCGATGCTCTCAGCAGGAGGACGGGCATTCATCAACTTGGAGAGGCAACAAAACAGCTAGCCACTTTGCAGATATCCTTTTTGGACAGAGATGGAGAAGCCTTTCTTCTGTCACTCACGGTCACACCTTCACTACTACAGCAGGTCAGAGAGTCACATCGTGGGGACACTGAATGTGAGACGCGACATGCACAAATTTCCACAGGTCAGGCACCTGATGGTTTGTCTTTGGGAGGAGAGCACTTCGTCCTTTTTAGAGGTCGTACCATGGTACCAGCTGCATTACAAGAAGAGGTTCTGAGAGAGTTTCACATTTCCCCTTTAGCAGTACATCCAGGAGTGGCAAAGATGTACCAGGATCTCAGAAGACAACACTGGTGGCCGGGTATGAAGAAGACTGTAGTTGAGTTTGTTTCTTGATGCCTCACCTGCCAGCAGGTGAAGGCAGAGCACCAGGTACCAACAGGCTTGGTACAACCCTTGGAGGTCCCAGAGTGGAAGTGAGACGGGATATCTATGGACTTCTTGACTAGACTTCCACGTACTTCCAGAGGTCATGACTCCATTTGGGTGATTTTTGACCGACTCACCACGTCGGCTCACTTCTTACCCATCAGACAGAAGGGATCAGTAGAGAGCATGGGAAGTCTCTATGTTCAAGAGATTGTATAGATTCATGGTGTTCCATCATCTATCATCTCTGATTGAGATGTTCACTTTACTTCCCGGATTTGGAAGGGGTTGGAGGAGGCATTTGGGACGCAACTACGTCTAAGCACCACCTTTCACCCTCAGACAGATGGTCAGACGAAGAGGACCATTTAGACTCTTGAGGACATGCTCCGTGCATGTGTCATTGACATTGGTCATAGCTGGGAGGACAACCTACCCTTGGTAGAGTTCGCGTACAACAACAGTTACCACTCCACCATCAGGATGGCACCATACGAGGAATTGCACGAACGACCTTGCAGATAACCTCTGTGGTGGACTGACCCTGGCGAGTCAGCTCTTGTGGGACTAGAGATGGTCTAGGCCATGAAAGAGAAGGTCCAGGTCATCCAGGAGCGGATGCGGACAGCTCAGAGCCGGCTAAAGTCTTTTGCTTACAGTAGGCAGAGACCACTAGAGTTCGAGGATGGCGACCACGTCTTCTTTCGGGTCTTACCTCGACGTGGATTACAGAGATTTGTCCGACGCAAAAAGTTATCTCCGCGCTTCATCGGACCATTCCAGGTTCTTATCAGGATAGGTGAGGTGGATTATCGCCTGGCCCTACCACCTCAGTTGCACCGGGTGCACGACGTCTTCCACGTATCTCAGCTGAGGAGATACGTGCACGACCCAATGCATATCATCGACCATGGGGAGTTGGACATTGATGACAGAGCGAATTTTGCGGAGGTCCCAGTGGAGATCGAGGAATGACAGGAGCGGGTCCTATGTGGGCGGTCGATTCCTCTAGTGCGCATCATATTGCAGCACGGGAACCTCCAGAAGAGCACTTGGGAGAGGGAGGCTCAGATGTGTGCTCAATACCCTCATTTGTTCCCCTAGTTTGTGATGTATCTTTATGGGGACGTAAATCCCTGAGGTGGGATTAATGTAATTACCAGTAAATTTGATGGGAAATTTATTCTTAATTTTATTTTGGATTTTACGAGTACGCAGTTTCTGACGACACCTGATTCCGAGGCCCGGTGTTCCCGGAATCAATTTCCGAAGTTTAGCTCGGGTACATTCAGTGAACGAGAGTGGGTTTTCCTAACTTTTGAACCGGTGCTCGAAATCGAAATATGAGGGCGCCGATGAAACCACAACATCGATAATTTCTTAGGAAGACCTTTTCTGGAGTTGCGTTTTCTCAGGAATAGTTGTTTAAAAAAATGGATTAAGATAAAAGTGAAATAAAAATCGTGTTACAATTTCTATTTCACATTCTTATGTGGTTTAGCCCATGTGAGGGAGTTGGGGTGGGACCCACTGATGTTCTAACTCCCCTAGAGAGGATTTAAGATGATGTGGGGCCCACATGAGCCCCCACCATTTCATTTTTCCCTATCTCCTTTTTAAAACCTCTCTTGTCATTAAAGTAACCAACTTATGACTCCATTTAATTTTGACAAGTTAAGTATAATTAAATGAAGTGAATTAAATTTTGAATGTTTGAATATTAAAAGTGTTGAAAAAAGTAATAAAATAAGGCTAAATCCTTATTTTATTTTGGTTTCTTCGTTGTGTCGAGAGAGGTAGAGTTCTACCATCAAAGAACTTCATCATCCTCCTTGAAGAACGCGAAGAACACTAACACACCTTCCTTCATTCATTTCTAGCGTCAAAGGAAGGGACACGCCGTTCCACCTTGGACAATCTGCGTCAACATGTATGGAGCCTCACCCTGCGATGCCGCTTTCCCCGATGCTCATCGATCGTCAACTCGTTATCAAGGTAGGGGTTAATTTTGTTCGTGAATATCTTTTCCGTTCTTCGCCTTTTTTTTGGGCCAACTATTATCATTATAATGGGAGGAGGTCGGACCGCACGAACATGGCCCACCCTCCTCCCCCTTTGATGTTGTTCATTGCGGCTCTAAAGAAGGCGACGCGGTGCAATGGCACTGCGCGGAAACATAGAGGAATGCGGCGAAGAAGCGCGGCGTCGTCGCGCCGCGCCGTTGAGGCCGGAAGAAGCCGCTGCTGGAGTCGGGCCGCGAAAAAGGGGTGTGGCGCTGTCACGCTACTCCAGAGAACCACGAAGAGACCGCGGCCGGAGCAGGGCCGCGGCGCCGTCACGCCGCACCGGTCGGACCAAGGCCGCGGCGGAGCAGGAGAGGGCGGTCGGAGCCGCCGACCGCCGGTTCTCAGGGGGCGGGACCGGTTGGTCCCGCGCGACACCCTTGCCGGCCATTATGGCCGGCTAGATCCGAAAACGTGGGTCGTAACCCCCGTCTAGAAAAAGGAGCGGCCCCATGTGGGGGCCACAATTTCAAAACAGGGGGGCAGCGCGCCCCTCCCCCCTTCCGCGACAACTCGGCCAGCGCCGAGCTGGACACGGGGGTCGTGCCAATGCCAGGCCAGTCGGCCGCCCAGGTCGGACCGACCGCACCGGGCCAGGCCGTGCCCTAATGGGCCAGACCCGGACCTGGGTCGGTTCGACCCGGTTCGGGCCAACCCAGGGGGTCTAGGTCCGGGTCGGTCCGGGCCCAAAACCCCCTAAAACCGAACAGGTTCGTTTAAATGCTCGTAACATGGGCTACAGACCTCCGATCGATGCAATGTCAGTTGTGATGTGATACATGGATCGAGACGGTCATTTCATTATATTACGCGCAATGTTTCAGAGAAATTTGGGTATGGCCGGGTTGGTTCGAACACGAAACCAACCGGGCCGTCGGAGCGAAAACGCTTATAACATGAGCTCCGAACGTCTGATTGATGTGCTGTCAACTTTGTTGGATTCCTCTCATTGAGACAGACCTTTTGGTTTAATCCACTAGAGTTTTGGACACATAAGGAGTGCGGTCGGGTGATTTTGACTTAAAAACCAACCAGGCCCCTGGAACGAAAAAGCCACTAACTCTCAGACCGGGTGTCTGATTGACGCGCCGTCTGTCACGTTGAGTTCCTTTTGTCGAGATAGAACTTTGGGATATATAAACTCTGGAATACATGTCAGTTGATGTATTGAACCCTTGGATCGTGGAGCGGACCCTCCCAGAATCGAGCATGCTGTGTGCGGAAACCCTAGATCTGGCTGCGACTGCGACGACGATGACGACTGCACTGAAATCCTCCGTGGGTTCGGAAGAGACGATGACTGCACTATAATCCTCCATGGGTTCGACAGCGATGAAGACCATACTGAAATCCTCTGTGGGTTCGACAACGATGACTACTGTTCTTGCATCCTACGTGGGTCTGGAAGTATTACTGTTCTTGTATCCTACGTGGGTCCGGTAGTATTTTGTCCTATATTGTAGTATCCTATGTGGGTTCGACAGAGTAGATGGTCTTGTATCCTATGTGGGTCTGACAGCTTAGCTGATCTAGTGTCTTACGTGGGTCTCAGCTTAGATGAATCAGTGGATACATCTTATCATCTCTATCACCTTATGAAAAAGTATACCTGTGTGAGCTGAGTCTTGACTTTCAATCATTATCTTCGATATGATTGACTTGCTTTCCTATGTGGATTGGGTTGTGCTTTCTTGTTTGGATTGGGTTCAATTATCCTGTGTGGACGTGATCGAACTTGGGCTCGGGTGTTGGAGCCGAACTAGAATTGATGACTTAGGTATATGTATGGACATATACCTAAGTAGTGTTGGATGTTACTTTGTGATTGTATCTTTTCTTTGTGGATTATACTTTGTGGATTCCGGGAGAACTTCGAGGGTCTCGGGGTCCCTACTGAGTAGCGTATACTCACCCCTGCACGGGATATGCCCGCACTACATTGTGTTGGATGTAGACGACGGACAACGCTGATCATGGATGAGGCTTATGGAGAAAATCGGTACCTGGAGGTGGACCACTGGGAGAGACGTACACGGAGCGGATGACTGGACCCGAGGAGCTGAGGATGCTATCTGTACCCACCCTTCAGGTGGGACTTCCAGTGGATGGCTCGACGTTGCTACTTTACTTTCAATTGTTGTACTTTCTTTCTAGTTGTACTTTACTTTCAGTTTGGGTTTGTATTCTGGCCCATTTACTTTCCGCACTTACTATTGTACCCAATTTTACTTAGTGTTAACTTCTGCTGGCTTACTATGTGGTGTTTGTTTACTTTATAAGGAAATGCCTTCCCCTTTTTATTGGGATTTACGCCTTGGTTCTAGTCGCCATACCCTGGCCTATGGAAGGCGGTCTTGGGGTAGTCATGGCACGGGTCCCGGGGACGGGCAGTGACATGGTTGGATAGAAACCCACGATTAAGAATATTCCGATTGTATGGGAGTTTGATGTTGTGTTTCCTGAGTAATTTCAAGGTCTTCTACCAAATCGTGAAGTTGAGTTTTCAAACGAACTCATACCAGGTGGTATGCCCTTTTCAAAGACACCTTATTGAATGGACCCAAATGAGTTGCATGAATTGAAGAAGCAACTCAAATGGAATATTGATAAGGGATTCATACACCCTAGTGCATCGCCTTGGGGAGAAACTATTCTGTTTTTAAGAATAAAGATGGATCAATGAGACTCCTCATTGATTATCAAGAACTTAACAAGATCACTATAAAGGAAAAATATCCTCTCGAACGCATTGATGACTTTTTGACCAACTACGCGGAGCTCAATTCTTTACCAAGATTGGTATTCATTCATGGTATCATCAATTAAGGGTCAAAAACGAGGATATAACAAAGAAGGATTTCCGTACAAGGTATGGACACTATATGTTTATAATGATGCCATTTGGTCTTACTAATGCCCCTGCTATCTTCATGGATCTGAGGAATAGAGTCTCTAGAGACTGTCTTGATCAGTTTTTGATAGTCTTTATAGAGGTTATTCTTGTTTATCCAAAGAGCAAGGATGAACATGAAGGTCACTTAAGAATTGAATTGAAGGCCCAGTGGAAGGAGAAGCTTTATGCCAAATTTTCCAAGTGTGAATTTTGGCTTCAAAAAGTTTCATTTTTTGGTCACATAATCTCAAGAGAGGGGATATCTGTGGATCCCGAAAAAACAGAGTTTTTGAAAGATGGTCGAGACCAAAAACCGTAACTGAGATATAAATTTTTCTTGGTTTAGATAGGTATTATCAGAATTTTCCGATATATTTTCCTAGATATCTAACTCACATACCAACTTGACTCGAAAATCAGTTATGTTTGTTTGGACGGAGGAATGTGAATATAATTTCAATGTGCTAAAAAGAAGGTTAGCCAGTGCACCTGTTCTCACACTGCCTTTTAGTGGAGAATGGTTTGTGATCTACAGTGATGCATCAAAGAAGATTTTTGGGGTGTGTTCTCATGAAAAATGGTATGGTTATATCTTATGCCTCACAACAGTTTAAAATCCATTAGAAAAATTTCCCAACTCATGATTTTGAGTTAGCTGTGGTAGTCTTTGCGTTAAATATTTGGAGGCATTATATATACAGTGAAAGGTGTTATATTTATACTGATTATATAGTTTTAATTTATATTTTCACACAAAAGGATATGAATATATGACAAATAAGATGGTTGGAGCTGATTAAGTATTACGATTACTCAATTAATTACCACCCTAGGAAAGCAAACAAGGTGGCAGACACATTAAGTCGACAAGACCATGCTAGCATATCCATGATAAGGTTCACAAAGGATCCAATATTTCTAGATTTACACAGGATGGATCTTGTAATTTTAATGAAAGGGGAGATATCTTATCTTTCTCAAATGAATGTTCAACCATATATACAAGTGAAGATGAAAGAGGCACAGAAGGAGGATGTTGGGCTTCAAAATAAACTGAGAAATGTTACTGAATTCAACATTGATTATGATGGGATAATAAGTTTCAGGAACCATGTCTGTAGTCCAACCATACGATAATTAAAGAAGGATCTTCTAGATGAGGCTCATAGTTCTCCATTCTCTATTCATCCTGGAAGTAAAAAAATGTATAGGGACCATAAAGAGTACTTTTGGTGGGATGGAATGAAAATATATATCGCCGAATATGTCTCTCGATGCTTGGTTTGTCAGTACGTTAAAGCTGAGAGACAAAAGTCTAATGGGATGTTAAAACCATTACCCAAACAAGAATGGAAATGGGAAAAAATCACTATGGACTTTGTCATCGGACTTCCCAAAACATCCAAAAGCAATAATGCTATCTCGGTTATAGTTGATCTTCATACGAAGTCATCGCACTTCATTGCTATTAGAGAGGATTTCTCACTTGACCATCTTTCCATGAAATATGTAAATGAAGTGGTAAGATTCCATGGAGTACCACTTTACATTATATCTGATCAGGATCCAAGGTTTACCTCAGTCATTTGGTGATGTCTTCTGCATGATCTAGATACAGAGTTTAGTTTCGGCACTGCCTATCATCCTCAGAAAGACAATCAATCTGAGAGGAAAATTCAAACATTGGAAGACTTGTTGGGAGCTTTCTCAATGGATTACAAAGGTGGTTGGGATCATAACATACATTTGGTGGAATTTTCTTATAATAATATATTTCACTCCAGTACTCAGATGGCTCCTTATGAAGCTCTCTATGGAATGAAATGCAGAACTCCAACTTGCTTGGATGAAGTTGGTGGAAGAAATCTATTAGGACCTGATCTTGTTTATGAGATGGTATAAAATGTCAGATCTATTCAACAACACATAATATTAGTTCAGAGTTGACAAATAAGTTATGCCGACAACCGAAGAAAATACCAAGACATTGAAGTGGGTGATAAAGTGTTCTTACGAATATCTCCTTGGAAGAGTGTAATGACATTTGGAAAGAAGGGCAAGCTAATCCCTAGGTATATCAGTCCTTTTGAAATAATGGATCATGTTGGGAATGTAGCGTACTGATTATCACTTCCACCAAATCTCTCTCAAGTTCATGAAGTGTTCAATGTATGTCTCCTGAGAATGTGCATATCTGATCCTTCACATGTACTATGCTCAGAAGTTGTACCGCTAGAGCAATATCATTTGTATGAAGAACAGCCGATAGAGATTCTCGATCATATGGAAATGTTCTACAAAACAAGACCACTGGCTTGGTAATAGTTTTATGGAGTAACCACCAATTAGAAGTGGCTATATGGGAACTTTAGGATAAGATGAGGGAGAGGTATCCTCATCTGTTTGTTACGATGTGATTAATTCTGAGGGTGAAATTCATTTTAAGGGGGGTAGAATGTAATACCATAAGATTTTATGAGAAATATTTCTATTTTTTATGTCTTATGTTAAATGAAACACCAAAATAGTCTTTCACTACACACAACACTGGCTTGGCTTGCATTATATGCAAGAGAAACCTTCCTCGATAGCTTTCATTGTATGCAATACCGAGTTCCACTAAATAATGTTATATTATTATAATATTATGAAGTATCCATTATGAATAGTATTAACTTATTCTTGAATTTTATAACATTATAATTCATCTTACATCTTTTCTACAATGAGATATGAAAACAAAATCAATTTTTCGATAAAAGAATTATTTTTCAAAAAAGTGCATTTTTTCGCTCTTTTTGATTGCTCACCCATTTTAAATATAGTTTTTTGACAATTTTATAAGTTTAATTATACAAAATAAACTTCTTCTTTTGAATCAAGATATAAAAATTTACATTGGATAAATTTTTTAATACTTTTCTGGTAACTTTCATATTTTGATGAATAGTAAAAATACCCTAAATATTTCATAAAAAAAACTTTTTCATCAATATAATTTATATGGTTAAATAATAAAATTTAATAGGTTTAAAGTATAAATAGAATATATTTTTAACATTTCATATAATCTATGTCATTACCAATATTTTTACATTGAATTAATAGGTAAAAACTTTTCAATATTTGACAATGTTTTAACTTTTGAAAACCCATTTTCCTAACCATGGGATTAATTTCAAATTAATTACTTCAACTTCTATGTTCGGAATTTTGAAAAATGGATTCCATATTTGGATTAAGTGGGTCAAAATGATGTTAATAGGTTACTTTTTTTTAATTTATGAATAGTAACTATGGTAATTTTTATTAACTAAAGTTAAAGGTAAATCATTTAATTAAGGGTAAAAATAAGATTATAGAATTACATGAACAGCTTAAAAAATTCTATTGGATGAATAAAAGTCGACCCATATCACATAAGGGTCGGAATAGATTCATTTTATGGTATATTGACCATGAAAATTATATAATTGTTATTAAAACCAAAAAAGTGACAACATGTCACAGTATTATATCTTATAATTGTAATAATTTAAATTTAGTGATAAACGTCATAACACGTAGAATATAAAAATTCTCTAGAAAGATAATAATATTTTCTACATCAAGAGAATTTATTTATAATTTATACGGATTAAACAATTATCATTAATGATGACACAATAGTGATGTAGAAATTATTTTATTGATTGAAATATCAAATAAATGGTTTTAAAAATATTAAAATAAATATATATTTGAACTAATTAATGTTATACACAAATATTCTAGGTGAATATGATATGTTAAGAATATATTGTATATTTTGGATCGAATATATCCTCTGTCTGGATTTTATTTAAATTCAAATAAATGAATACTATCAAAATTGACACTATTGTTTTTTTATAAAAATAACATATTATAAATTTTTTTAATAATCACAAAAATATTTAAAAATTATAAATTTATATTTATATTGTCTACAATTTCACAAAGTATCCAATTATGGAAAATTAACAACACATAAGTAATTATTTATAACAATTTAAAATTTAGAATATTATTACCACAAATTAAATTAATTAGATAAAATAAGGATAAATCAAGTTGATAAGGCTTAAAATAAATTAAAAACATGTCTAAATTTTATTATTTGATGATATTACAACCATGTATATTCTATAATTCGTATTTGAGTCATTTTTTGTGGGTTTTAAGTGGGTTTTGAGTTTATTACAAATTAATATTTTAGAGGTTTCCAAAAGTGCCCCTCTCATCTCTTATAAAAAAGAACCTCCCCCCTCTCATCCTCACACCATTTAGATAATTCAATCTTGGAAAACCCTAAAAATTTATATTCTTCACTTCCCTAAAAATATACTAGTGGTCTTAGTCTTCTTCAAATACCAACATTAGTGCCCTAAGAGGAGGTTTAGAAGAGGCGGGTCGAAGAAGAGGTAATATCCTTTACCAATTCTTTCAAATTTATTTATTCTTCTACTTACTATTATTTGTTTGGTTCATCATAAAGTAATAACATTAGTATCAATAATATAATGATATGTTATTATAAATATGAAACAACCCAATTTCACCCTTCCATCGATCCTACGGAAAACAAAATCACCATGTGTGTGTGCGTAGAGAATACCGTCTCCACGTCGTAGTATAATATGTTTTCCACCACCACCATACATGGATGTGTATAATGGTGTAATGAATAACTATATATGATTATTATAATATGATAATAATTCTATGTTATTTTTTCATCCACTCTAATACCATTCAATAATTATGGGAACGATATCGTTGCTTGTGCGTACGTACAACTTACAGTCTCCACGGTGCGAGGTGATTCGTTTTGACATGATCTTCATTAAACTAGGATTATATAAACAAATATAATGAAAAAATATGATATATATTATACTAATATAATTCTATAAATGATGTATCTATAACCTAAAAAGAGGAAAAATAATTTATTCGACAAAACATGCATAAGAACATAAAGCAATGAACACCCAAATAAAAAGTTACATGAAATATTACTAGTAAGGAGATAAGAATATGTCCATATATTATATCAGAAAAATGTATATGATTATGGAATAAGTCAATTAAATTATTTAAATCATTATAAAATATGTTTAGATACGTACAGAGCATATATGATCTAAGGTAAGGGAAAATCTCGCAATCTCATTTTTATCTGAGATTGTTTATACTTGAGAATAAATTGGGGAATATTTATCATCAACAACCATGTTTCTTAAATAAGTACTATTATTTTTGTCCTCCTAAAATTGTTTAAATCCAATTTTACATATTGTTAAATTTTTATTAAATGTTATGAAATGTATCTTGTGTTGTCTTAAGTATGAGATACTATTTGACTTTTATGGTCAAAGTACGAGAAGAATGTTTTTTTAACTTATACGACATGAAAGGATTTATATGATTTCATAGAACATTATTTCCATGAATATTACATTACAGGCTTTCATGTTTATTTTCAATTAAGTTCTTTTAGTTTAAAATTGTATGACATGTTGAGAAAGGGAAAGTGCTTTTGAAGTAGAGAAGAAATTTTCCTCAAGAATGGAGTTCATGTGTTTTATCAAAATTATTTTCCATCTAAGATAATATAGGTGTTGAGTCAATAAGGTTTTCCTTATGACTTTTCCATTCATTCTTGTTTTGAAAATCACAAACACCTTATACTTAAGTAAATATTATTATTACTCAAATAAGGAAAATTTACTTCCTTAAGGAAATTTACCTTAACCTAGATTTTCTTATACTTAGCCATTTTTCCATTAAAATCAAAAACCGGAATCACAACCAAATTGTCGGAGCCTTATAATAAAAAGATGGAGTATTCAGTTTTTAGGATCCGAATCTTGGATGTGATCTGTAATATAGTTTTAATCTGAATTCTGGATTCCAAACTCTGAAGCAGTTCTATTTCGAACTCTTAAGAAGTTCGACTCCGAACTCTTTAGAAGTTCGACTCCAAATTCTTTAGAAGTTCGAACTCTTTAGAAGTTCAACTCCAAACTCTTAAGAAGTTCGACTCAGAACTCTTAAGAAGTTCGACTCCGAACTCTTAAGAAGTTCGACTCCGAACTCGTTAGAAGTTTGACTCTGAAATTTTACGCAGTTCGACTACGAACTCTACAGATTTAGAATCCGATTTCTGATGAAACAAGACTTTGATTTCCTATAAAATAGAATCCGAACATTTCTTAACATAGACTCCAAACTTTATTTTGGTTAGACTCCGAACCTTTGACTTTCATAACAATTCGAACTATTAATTAGTCTTTACTTACATTTGCTTCATTCCAAAACGATGTCGTACATTCAGTTATACAAAGTTTGTTATAAAACGATGTCATCTATTCTGTTTCTTATTAACCGTTGTTTGAGTTACACATGTACAGGTCCTTCCGAATTTCATGGAAAATATAACCGTTGGAAGAAGGAGCCGACCGTTGGAAATTTGCCTATAAATAGAAGCTCATTTGAAAGAGCTCAGAGCTAAAGTGCTGAAAGGCTGACTGATCTTCGACTCATGTGATTACATACTTGAAGTGATTTCTAGAGAGAGAGGCTCTTATTAACTCTCAAAGCTTTGTGCGACTCCGAATGTTGGTGATTACATTCGAGGACTTCCGGGGATAGGAAGACAGAGGTGCCGACTACCTTGAAGTTCGAGGGCTTCCTTGCTGAGGAAGACAGAGGTTTCCAACTACCTTGAAGTTAAGGGCTTGCGGGGATAGCAAGACAGAGACACTCCGATCTTCGTATCGAGGGCTTACCCTGGTGTGGGTAAGACAGAATTTCTTGAAAGTATAAATCAAGGGACCTTTATCCAAGGTTGTTGGATACCCTTCTCTTCGGGTTAAAAGACTATTATCTTTTTACTTGTAGTTCTACTACTTGTTTATATTCCGCTGCATTTTGTATTATAAGGAAAGTATAAATTTTTTATACTTCCTTATCTGTACTCTGTTTCATTTAGATTCTATACGCTTTAAGCACTACTAGAAAAGGGGGCAGTGGAGCCCCCCAGACTCGGGCGACCGCCATTGGCGGTCGCTATAGATTACCATTAGCGACCGCCAATGGCGGTCGCTAACCTGCATAAAAAAATTCGGGGGGTTTCTGCGCCCCCCCTCCCCCCCCCCCCCCGCGCCCTCGATCTAGCTCCGCCCTAACCCCCTCCCTCCCTCGCCGCTCTCCCTCGACGCCCTCCCCTCCCCCGCCGCCCAGCCTCCCCCGCCGCCCGCCCTCCCCCGCCGCCCGGCCTCCCCCGCCGCCCGGCCTCCCCCGCCGCCCGGCCTCCCCCCCGCTAGCCCTCCCCCGCCGCCTGGCATCCGGCCTCCGGCCGCCGCCCTCCGCCCTCGGGCCTCCGGCCGTCGCCCTCGGGCCTCCGTCCGCCGCCCTCCAGCCTCTCGGCCCTCCCCCCCCCCACCCCGGACGGCACCCGCACCCCGGACAGCCCCCGGCGCGCACTCCGGACCGCCCCCCGCACCCCGGACGCCTCCCCGCACCCTGGACAGCACCCCCCGTGCACTCCGGACCGCCCCCCGCACAACGGAAGCCTCCCCGCACCCCAGACAGCCCCCCCCCCCCTCGCGCACTCCGGACCACCCCCCGCACCCCGGACGCCTCCCCACACCCCGGACAACCCCCCCTGCACTCGGACACCCCCCTCCGAACCCGGACAGCCCCCCGCACCCCGGACAGCCCCCCCCCCCCCCCCCCCGCACTCGGACACCCCCCCCCCCTCCGAACCCAGACAGCCCCCCCGCACCCCGGACAGGCCCCCCGCACCCCGGACACCCCACCCCGCACCCCCGACAGCCCCCCTGCACCCCAGACAGCCCCCCCCTCCCCGCACCCCGGACACCCCCGCACCCCGAACACCCCTTCCCGCACCCCTGACAGGCCCCCGACACCCCGGACACCCCTCCCCGCACCTCGGACAGCCCCCCCCCCCCCCCCGACCCCGGACACCCCCCCCCCCCGCTGCCCGTCCCCCGTCCCCTCACCGCCTCCTCTCCTCCAGCTCCCCGCCGCCGCCGCCGCCCGTCCCCTCCCTTGCCGCACCGCCTTTGGCTCCGGCTCCCCTTCGCTGCCTCCTCTCCCTCGCAGCACCGCCTTCGGCTCCCCTCCCTTTCAGGTTTGTAGCTCAATCAGGTAACATGAGCTTTCAGTTACATTATTATTTTATCAATGGTTCATAAACAAATGGTTAATATTTATTTTGAATATAGTTGATTTGAAAAATGTAAATGTAATAAGTATTGTGTAAATGTTTGTTATACAGATATTATTATCGATAAGAGTTGGATTGATCTTCAAAATCGAACGTCTAGAGAATATTTCAATGGCATTATGCAGTTTATTGACTTCACGAGAGGATTTGAAAGTGACTATATTAGTTGTCCATGTAGAAAATGTGCTAACAGATATCAATTCACACGAGATACTGTGAGGGAGCACCTTTTCTTTAATGGATTTCTGAAAAATTATAAGAGTTGGACTCGTCATGGAGAAGAATATGTTCGTTGTCAAAATACAGATGCAGCTCAGATGGATGTTGATGCAAGGATGACTGATCCAATGCATGAAATGCTTACTGAAATGGTACGTGGGTTTTATCCTGAAGGCATTGACATCCAGAATCTTGAGACCGGTGAGATAAATCTTCACTCTGGTGCAGATCGTGATTCGAGGAGGTTTTATGATGTACTTGATGATGCGAAAACAGAATTATATCCTGGATGTACTTCTTACAATAAACTGTCGTTTATCGTGGAGTTGTTGCATTTGAAGACTTTGAATAATTGGTCAGACACATCATTCTACATGCTTTTGGTTTTATTGAAAAAAGTTCTTCCTGTCGACGCTAAGATTCCTAAGTCGTATTACTATGCTCGTAAGTTGACAGAGAACTTAGGTTTTACATATGAGACTATAGATGCATGTGCAAACAACTTTATGTTGTTTAGAAATGAAACTGCTCATTTGGATATCTGTACAGTTTGTGGCGCTTCCAGGTGGAAATAGAACAGGGGAAATAAGACTCATCAAAGTCAGATTGCGGTACAGGGGAAACCGATTGCCGTAAAGCAAATGCGTTACTTTCCCCTTAAACCGAGGTTGAAAAGATTTTTTATGTCATCTAAAGTTTCTAATTTAATGAGATGACATGCAGAAAGAGTTCATGAAAGTGACATGTTAACCCACCCGGCAGACTCTCATGCATGGAAGGATTTTGATAAGATACATCCCGACTTTGCTAAAGATGTTCGTAATGTCCGATTGGGATTGGCAGCAGATGGTTTCAATCCATTCAAGTCTATGGTTGGTGCAACTCATAGCACATGGCTCGTGGTGTTGGTTCCATATAATCTTCCTCTGTGGCTTTGTATGAAGCAACAATTTATATTACTTTCCACTCTTATTGATGGACCTAAAAGTCCGGGGGATAAGATTGATGTTTACCTTTAGCCATTGATTGAAGAGTTGAATGAATTTTGGGGCGATGGTGTGATGACTTATGACTGCGAAACGAATGAAATGTTCAAACTGCATGCTACTTTATTGTGGACAATCAATGACTTCCCAGCTTATGCAAATTTATCAGGCTGGAGTACGAAAGGGGAATTTGCTTGCCCTTGTTGCAATAAAAGTAAAAAATATGTATGGCTTAAACATTCCAAAAAATGGGCATACATGGGTCACAGGCGTTTTCTCCCTCCCCAGCACAGGTTCAGAATGGACAGAGTGGCATTTGATGGTTCTAGAGAGTTCAGCCCAGCACCAAAGATCATGACAGGAGTTGAAATGTTATCGCAGATTGAGGAAGAAAACATCTGCACGGTATATGAAATTCAGGATTTGGTGGCTCCTCTAGTACGTAATATTCGTGCTGCGGGTAGGCAGCGCAGTCACAATTGGAAAAAGAAAAGTATTTTTTATAGTCTTCCGTATTGTAAAACTAACATGTTGATGCATAATTTGGATGTCATGCACATTGAAAAAAATGTTTGTGATAACATATTGTGGACCATTTTAGGTGTCAGTGGAAAGTCAAAGGACCATGTTAATGCACGCCGTGATTTGGAAGAAATGGGTTTAAGGAAACAGTTGCATTTACAGTTAGCTGAGGGAAATAAGGCATATATGCCTGCTGCACAGTATTCGATGACTACGGAGGAGAAAGAGACATTTCTTTCCATTTTGAAGATGGTCAAGGTGCCTGATGGTTACTCTTCTAATATTTCAAAGTGTGTGAATCTAACGAGCAAGACATTTCAAGGGTTGAAAAGTCATGATAATCACATATTACTTCAGCAGTTGATTCCAATCACAATTTGTGATTGTTTATCCCCCAATGTTGTTCATCCCTTGATTGAGATGAGTAATTTTTTTAGACAGCTTTGTTTAAGAAATCAACGAATGAGTGATTTAAAAAGTTTGCAGGACCGAATTGTACTTACGCTTTGTCACTTTGAGAAACTTTTCCCCCCCTCATTTTTCGATGTTATGGTCCACTTAACAGTGCACCTAACTGATGAAGTAATGGCTGCTGGTCCAGTGCAATTCAGCTGGATGTATCCTATTGAACGGTATTTGAGTACATTGAAAAGATTTGTACGCAACAGAGCTCGTCCAAAGGCATCAATAGCCAATGGTTATTTGATGGACGAGTGTACTACCTTTTTTGCAGAATATCTTACGGATGTTGAACCAAAATTAGATAAGCCCTCTCGGATTCATGATGGTCCAGTTGGAGAAGGAACCACATTTGATATGGACAACATCGAGTGGATACAAGCACATCGATATATCTTGTTCAATACTCCATCAGTTGCACCATTAATGCAGTAAGTATCTTATAAATGTGCTTGTATAACATTTACATGTTTTCTTTGCATAAGTTGATCTTTTAAACATCGCGTAATCATTTGCAGGAAACACATTAATGAGATAAAAGAAGAGATGCATCGTGCGACTGAGTTGCAAATTCAACAATCTCATTATGCGGCATTTCATGATTGGTTCAAGGATTATGTATGTATAAATTGATTTTCATTATGAGTGAAGTATTAAACTAATTCTTTCTGCATATATCAGTATTGATTTTTATAAATTATGTAGGTTTGTAAGCTGAGGGAGTTAGGGGACCCCACGGTACCTGAAGTATTTATCCAACTGGCTGAGGGTCCATCTATAACGGCTCGTCGTTATAAAGCTATTGATGCTAATGGTTTTCTATTTCGCATTAAAGATGTTGACGACAAACGAGCAACACAAAACAGTGGAATCAGTTGTCCCTTTGTCGATTCTGGTTATTACTATGGTCAATTGATAGACATCATTGAAGTTGTATACACACACAGTTTGAAGTACATATTGTTAAAGTGTAATTGGGTTGATCCAGTGCGTGGATGTAAAGTCGATCAATATCAGTTTTCATTGGTGAATTTTAACTATATGTTATACAGAAATAATGAACGAGTTGAGAATGAACTTTTCATCTTGACATCACAAGCGGAACAAGTATTCTTCGTTACTTTGCCTTCGGATCCAAGTTGGCAAGTTGTTGTCAAAATGTCTCGGCGAGGAGTGTTTTTATTTTAAGAAGATGAACCCGAGACTGTTCCGTTTGTTTACCAACAACTTGATCAACATACCGTAGTTCAACGTGAAGAAGATATTTATTGGGTCAGAGCGGTTGTTAAAGGAGAAACGGTCGATTTTCATGCTTAATGAAAGGTATAATTGTTTTCCCGCTATTCAGTAGAATGTCCTAGGATATCATAAATTATCTAATCATTTTATAAATCCTTATAAGTTTTAATCCTCACTTTTGTAAGTTAATTCAGTCATAAATATTTAGGTTGATTAACTTTCTGATTTTTTAAAATTCATTCACTACTAATTATTCAATCCATTTTTTGTTTGATTAACAGTTGTACAAGTTTGATTTATTAAGAACAATCCAATTTATCTTTTAAACACTTTGGACTCATTACTGATATTTTGTATGATTGCAGACATGTCAGGGGAAGAGGCAGAAAATCCACATCATCCATCTGAGGAATCTACGTCTCAGGGTCGAGGTATGTTTGACAGTCATTATCTATATTATTTATGTAATTAACATATACATATATATATATATATATATAACATTTGTCAATTTATATATAAAATTGTTTTCAACAGGATCAGACTCGGCTGCTTCTTCCTCTCGCAGGAGAGGCCCTGGTCGTGGCATATTAGCATGGAATTCCTACACGACGATAGATGTTTCATTTGATGAGGTATTTCATCCCGTGGGACCGAATGCCCCGGAATTTATTCGTCAGCTGGGTCATATCATACGTGACCCACATCGATTTCCATTGACCACGCGTGATTGGGCTTCTATCCCTCAGGACACATTAGATCGTCTATGGAGGGAGGTTCAGGTAAGAAACTAATTTTACTTTATTTTCTATTTATAAATAATACTAATATGTTTGATTATTTTCATTATAGAAAAATTTGAAAGTATTCCCTGAAGAGTTTCGGCCCGTGTGTATGAGAAAATGAAGTAAGCTTTGGAAAGATTATAAAGGCAAAGTGAAGAGGGACCACTGGGTACCAAATGTGGGTGCCCCTGACATTTTGGAAAAAGTCCCGAGAGGTGTCCTCCCGGCTTAGTGGCGTGACTTGGTTGCATATTGGTCTACTGAGGGTGTTGTGGTTTGTATATTAATTATTTTTCTGTTTATATATTTTCAAGAATATGTGATTTGTTTGAAATTTGAATGAATTGAATGTAGGAGGTGTCAACACGCCATTCGGAGAATCGAGCGTTGCAGGGACCAGCTCACAGGCTCGGGACTCGTCACGTGTCTCAGATCCGAAATGAGGTATATATTATTCATTTTTTAATTTATTAATTAATATGGTTTTGTGTTTATATTCTTTTAATATACAGTTGTGAGGGAAAGGTGCAACAACTGATAAAATGTCGGTGTGGATAAGGACTCGTGATCGCAATGATCCAGAGGTTGCAGCATTGATAGTAAGTGTCTGTACTTACCAATAATTACATAAATCTTTATATTAACATATATATATTTATATATATTTAAATATTTCACAGGATCAATTTGAAGCTGAGTTAGAACATCTGCCAGAGGACCAGCGACAGCTTCCCATGCGACGGGATGAGATCTTTCATCGCATTATTGGTCAGGACGGGCATGGCTATAGTTTGACCTATGGAGCAGGGATTCCTCGTTCTGTAGTGTCACGCGCTGCGGTTTTCGGTCCTGCTGTTGCTCATATGACACAGCAGATGTCAGATTTTGAGGCACGGCTGCGCGCTTCCGAGGAGACAAATGCGCAATTGACAGCTGAGGTTAGAGCACTGCGGGAATATGTCCGTCGAGCTGATGGTACAGGGGATCATACGACGCAGGTATATACTGTATTTATTTATTTAATTTAAATTATTTTTTTTATTAAAATATTTATAATGTTTATTTGTTGTAGGCACCTGGCCCACCAGAAGGAGGTAGCAGTGATGGCAACGCGTGACACACCATATATTCACGAGATATGTTTTTTGTTTTTACTGGTAGGGTTGACATTGATGTACTGTATTTATTCATTTAAGTAATGCATTATTACCATCCATGGTGGTCTTTTAAATATTTTATACACATATTGAGTTTTTGATCAGATAATTTTGAATGATTCTACATTTGAAAAAGTCGAACTAATTCCAACAGATCAATAAATCTGATATTATAGATTATGTATTATCCAATATATTTTTTATAAATTTCTGTATGGTATCGATAAAAGAAATATGTATTAATTAGATGTTATCACTTTTATTTTTCACTTTTGTAATCAATGGGATGGCCTTTGCACCCCCGGAGAGCCCCCCGCACCCCCGTACAACCCCCCGCACCCCCGTACAGCACCCCCGCACCCCCGTACAGCCCCCCCGCACCCCCGTACAGCCCCCCGCACCCCCGTACATCCCCCCGCACCCCCGTACTGCCCCCCGCCACCCCCGTACAGCCCCCCCCCCCCCCCCCGCACCCCCGTACAGCCCCCCGCACCCCCGTACAGCCCCCCCGCACCCCCGTACAGCCCCCCCCCACCCCGGTACAACCCCCCGCACCCCCCGTACTGCCCCCCGCCACCCCCGTACAGCCCCCCCCCCCCCTCGCACCCCCGTACAGCCCCCCGCACCCCCGTACAGCCCCCCGCCACCCCTGTACAGCCCCCCGCCACCCCGTACAGCCCCCCGCACCCCCGTACAGCCCCCCCCGCACCCCCGTTCAGCCCCCCGCACCCCCGTACAGCCCCCCCGCACCCCCGTACAGCCCCCCCGCACCCCCGTACTGCCCCCCGCCACCCCCGTACAGCCCCCCGCACCCCCGTACAGCCCCGCCCGCACCCCCGTACAGCCCCCCGAACCCCCGTACAGCCCCCCGCCACCCCCGTACAGCCCCCGCCACCCCGTACAGCCCCCCGCACCCCCGTACAGCCCCCACCCCCCCCCCCCCCCCCCCCGCACCCCCGTTCAGCCCCCCACACCCCCGTACAGCCCCCCCCCCCCCCTCGCACCCCCGTACAGCCCCCCGCACCCCCGTACAGCCCCCAGCACCCCCGTACAGCCCCCCCCCCCCCCCCCCCCCCCCCGCACCCCCGTACAACCCCCCGCACCCCCGTACTGCCCCCCCGCCACCCCCGTACAGCCCCCCCCCACCCCCATACAGCCCCCCGCACCCCCGTACAGCCCCCCCCCCCCCCCCCCGCACCCCCGTACAGCCCCCCCGCACCCCCGTACAACCCCCTGCACCCCCGTACTACCCCCCGCCACCCCCGTACAGCCCCCTGCCACCCCCGTACAGCCCCCCGCCACCCCCGTACAGCCCCCCGACACCCCCGTACAGCCCCCCCGACACCCCGGTACAGCCCTCCGAACGACCTGAAACCGCACGGGAACGATAGAAATATTATTCCTGAGATGCAGGAGGAGGCCGCACGTCCATCGGACGTGCGGTGCGCGCGGCACGTCCGATTGTGTCGTTTTCAGCAGCGCGGCGCGCGCTGAAATGGCGCGTTGGGGGGTCAAAACCACCCGAACGACCTCCGGATGCCACGAAACCGTACGACAACATCCGGGGAGTGAATTTTAAAATGGTCGGCCAGACGGCACCTCATTCGGAGGTGCCGTGTGACCGCGGCGGCCGGAAACGCGTTTCCGGCGCCATAAAACACCAAAACGGCGTGCGGCGGTCCCATTCAGAGAAAACGTGCTCCGAACGACCTGCAACCGCACGGGAACGATAGAAATATTATTCCTGAGATGCAGGAGGAGGCCACACGTCCATCGGACGTGCGGTGCGCGCGGCACGTCCGATTGTGTCGTTTTCAGCAGCGCGGCGCGCGCTGAAATGGCGCGTTGGGGGGTCAAAACCACCCGAACGACCTCCGAATGCCACGAAACCGTACTACAACATCCGGGGCGTGAATTGTGAAACGGTCGGCCAGACAGCACCTCATTCGGAGGTGCCGTGTGACCGCGGAGGCCGGAAACGCGTTTCCGGCGCCATTAAACACCAAAACGGCGTGCGGCGGTCCAATTAGGAGAAAACGTGCTCCGAACGACCTGAAACCGCACGGGAACGATAGAAATATTATTCCTGAGATGCCGGAGGAGGCCGCACGTCCATCGGACGTGCGGTGCGCGCGGCACATCCGATTGTGTCGTTTTCAACAGCGCGGCGCGCGCTGAAATGGCGCGTTGGGGGGTCAAAACCACCCGAACGACGTCCGAATGCCACGAAACCGTACGACAACATCCGGGGCGTGAATTGTGAAATGTTCGGCCAGACGGCACCTCATTCGGAGGTGCCGTGTGACCGCGGCGGCCGGAAACGCGTTTCCGGCGCCATTAAACACCAAAACGGCGTGCGGCGGTCCAATTCGGAGCAAACGTGCTCCGAACGACCTGAAACCGCACGGGAACGATAGAAATATTATTCCTGAGATTCAGGAGGAGTCCGCACGTCCATCGGACGTGCGGTGCGCGCGACACGTCCGATTGTGTCGTTTTCAGCAGCGCGGCGCGCGCTGAAATGGCGCGTTGGGGGGTCAAAACCACCCGAACGACGTCCGAATGCCACGAAACCGTACGACAACATCCGGGGCGTGAATTGTGAAACGGTCGGCCAGACGGCACCTCATTCGGAGGTTCCGTGTGACCGCGGCGGCAGGAAACGCGTTTCCGGCGCCATTAAACACCAAAACGGCGTCGGGCGGTCCAATTCGGAGCAAACGTGCTCCGAACGACCTGAAACCGCACGGGAACGATAGAAATATTATTCCTGAGATGCAGGAGGAGGCCGCACGTCCATCAGACGTGCGGTGTGCGCGGCACATCCGATTGTGTCGTTTTCAGCAGCGCGGCGCGCGCTGAAATGGCGCGTTGGGGGGTCAAAACCACCCGAACGACCTCCGAATGCCACGAAACCGTACGAAAACATCCGGGGCATGAATTGTGAAATGGTCGGCCAGACGGCACATCATTCGGAGGTGCCATGTGACCGCGGCGGCCAGAAACGCGTTTCCGGCGCCATTAAACACCAAAACGGCGTGCGGCGGTCCAATTCGGAGCAAACGTGCTCCGAACGACCTGAAACCGCACGGGAACGATAGAAATATTATTCCTGAGATGCAGGAGGAGGCCGCACGTCCATCGGACGTGCGGTGCGCGCGGCACGTCCGATTGTGTCGTTTTCAGCAGCGCGGCGCGCGCTGAAATGGCGCGTTGGGGGGTCAAAACCACGCGAACGACCTTCGAATGCCACGAAACCGTACGAAAACATCCGGGGCGTGAATTGTGAAATTTTAGGCCAGACGGAACATCATTCGGAGGTGCCGTGTGACCGCGGCGGCCGGAAACGCGTTTCCGGCGCCATTAAACACCAAAACGGCGTGCGGCGGTCCAATTCGGAGCAAACGTGCTCCGAACGACCTGAAACCGCACGGGAACGATAGAAATATTATTCCTGATATGTAGAAGGAGGCCGCACGTCCATCGGACGTGCGGTGCGCGTGGCACGTCCGATTGTGTCGTTTTCAGCAGCGCGGCGCGCGCTGAAATGGCGCGTTGGTGGGTCAAAACCACCCGAACGACGTCTGAATGCCACGAAACCGTACGACAACATTCGGGGCATGAATTGTGAAATGGTCGGCCAGACGGAACCTCATTCGGAGGTGCCGTGTGACCGCGGCGGCCGGAAACGCGTTTCCAGCGCCATTAAACACCAAAACGGCGTGCGGCGGTCCAATTCGGAGAAAACGTGCTCCGAACGACCTGAAACCGCACGGGTACGATAGAAATATTATTCCTGAGATGCAGGAGGAGGCCGCACGTCCATCAGACGTGCGGTACGCGCGGCACGTCCGATTGTGTCGTTTTCAGCAGCGCGGCACGCGCTGAAATGGCGCGTTGGGGGGTCAAAACCACCCGAACGACCTCCGAATTCCACGAAACCGTACGACAACATCCGGGGCGTGAATTTTGAAATGGTCGGCCAGACGGCACCTCATTCGGAGGTGCCGTGTGACCGCGGCGGCTGGAAACGCGTTTCCGGCGCCCTTAAACACCAAAACGGCGTGCGGCGGTCCAATTCGGAGAAAACGTGCTCCGAACGACCTGAAACCGCATGGGAACGATAGAAATATTATTCCTGAGATGCAGGAGGAGGCCGTACGTCCATCGGACGTGCGGTGCGCGCGGCACGTCCGATTGTGTCGTTTTCAGCAGCGCGGCGCGCGCTGAAATGGCGCGTTGGGGGGTCAAAACCACCCGAACGACGTCCGAATGCCACGAAACCGTACGACAACATCCGGGGCGTGAATTGTGAAATGGTCGGCCAGACTGCACATCATTCAGAGGTGCCGTGTGACTGCGGCGGCCGAAAACGCGTTTCCGGCGCCATTAAACACCAAAACAGCGTGCGGCGGTCCAATTCGGAGCAAACGTGCTCCGAACGACCTGAAACCGTACGGGAACGATAGAAATATTATTCCTGAGATGCAGGAGGAGGCCGCACGTCCATCGGACGTGCGGTGCGCGCGACACGTCCGATTGTGTCGTTTTCAGCAGCGCGGCGCGCGCTGAAATGGCGCGTTGGGGGGTCAAAACCACCCGAACGACCTCTGAATGCCACAAAACCGTACGACAACATCCGGGGCGTGAATTGTGAAATGGTCGGCCAGACGGCACCTCATTCGGAGGTGCTGTGTGACCGCGGCGGCCGGAAACGCATTTCCGGCACCATTAAACACCAAAACGGCGTGCGGCGGTCCAATTCGGAGCAAACGTGCTCCGAACGACCTGAAACCGCACGGGAACGATAGCAATATTATTCCTGAGATGCAGGAGGAGGCCGCACGTCAATCGGACGTGCGGTGCGCGCGACACGTCCGATTGTGTCGTTTTCAGCAGCGCGGCGCGCGCTGAAATGGCGCGTTGGGGGGTCAAAACCACCCGAACGACGTCCGAATGCCACAAAACCGTACGACAACATCCGGGGCGTGAATTGTGAAATGGTCGGCCAGACGGCCGGAAACGCGTTTCCGGCGCCATTAAACACCAAAACGGCGTGCGGCGGTCCAATTCGGAGCAAACGTGCTCCGAAGGACCTGAAACCGCACGGGAACGATAGAAATATTATTCCTGAGATGCAGGAGGAGGCCGCACGTCCATCGGACGTGCGGTGCGCGCGGCACATCCGATTTTGTCGTTTTCAGCAGCGCGGCGCGCGCTGAAATGGCGCGTTGGGGGGTCAAAACCACCCGAACGACGTCCGAATGCTATGAAACCGTACGACAACATCCGGGGCGTAAATTGTGAAATGGTCGGCCAGACGACACCTCATTCGGAGGTGCCGTGTGACCGCGGCGGCCGGAAACGCGTTTCCGGCGCCCTAAAACACCAAAACAGCGTGCGACGGTCCCATTCGGAGAAAACGTGCTCCGAACGACCTGAAACCGCACGGGAACGATAGAAATATTATTCCTGAGATGCAGGAGGAGGCCGCACGTCCATCGGACGTGCGGTGCGCGCGACACGTCCGATTGTGTCGTTTTCAGCAGCGCGGCGCGCGCTGAAATGGCGCGTTGGGGGGTCAAAACCAACCGAACGACCTCTGAATGCCACGAAACCGTACGACAACATCCGGGGCATGAATTGTGAAACAGTCGGCTAGACGGCACCTCATTCGGAGGTGCCGTGTGACCGCGGCGGCCGGAAACGCGTTTCTGGCGCCATTAAACACCAAAACTGCGTGCGGCAGTCCAATTCAGAGCAAACGTGCTCCGAACGACCTGAAACCACACGAGAATGATAGAAATATTATTCCTGAGATGCAGGAGGAGGCCGCACGTCCATCGGACGTGCGGTGCGCGCGGCACGTCCGATTGTGTCGTTTTCAGCAGCGCATCGCGCGCTGAAATGGCGCGTTGGGGGGTCAAAACCACCCGAACGACCTCCGAATGCCACGAAACCGTACGACAACATCCGGGGCGTGAATTGTGAAATGGTCGGCCAGACGGCACCTCATTCGGAGGTGCCGTGTGACCGCGGCGGCCGGAAACGCGTTTCCGGCGCCATTAAACACCAAAACGGCGTGCGGCGGTCCAATTCGGAGCAAACGTGCTCCGAACGACTTGAAACCGCACAGGAACGATAGAAATATTATTCCTGAGATGTAGGAGAAGGCCGCACGTCCATCGGACGTGCGGTGCGCGCGGCACGTCCGATTGTGTCGTTTTCAGCAGCGCAGCGCGCGCTTAAATGGCGCGTTGGGGGGTGAAAACCACCCGAACAACGTCCGAATGCCACGAAACCGTACGAAAACATCTGGGGCGTCAATTGTGAAATGGTTGGCCAGACGGAACCTCATTCGGAGGTGCCGTGTGACCGCGGAGGCCGGAAACGCGTTTCCGACGCCATTAAACACCAAAACGGCGTGCAGCGGTCCAATTCGGAGCAAACATGCTCCGAACGACCTTAAACCGCACGGGAACGATAGAAATATTATTCCTGAGATGCAAGAGGAGGCCGCGCGTCCATCGGACGTGCGGTGCGCGCGGCACGTCCGATTGTGTCGTTTTCAGCAGCGCGGCGCGCGCTGAAATGGCGCGTTGGGGGGTCAAAACCACCCGAACGACCTCCGAATGCCACGAAACCGTACGACAACATCCGGGGCGTGAATTGTGAAATGGTCGGCCAGACGGCACATCATTTGGAGGTTCCGTGTGACCGCGGCGGCCGAAACGCGTTTCCGGCGCCATTAAACACCAAAACGGCGTGTGGCGGTCCAATTCGGAGCAAACGTGCTCCGAATGACCTGAAACCGCACGAGAACGATAGAAATATTATTCCTGAGATGCAGGAGGAGGCCTCACGTCCATCGGACGTGCGGTGCGCGCGGCACGTCCGATTGTGTCGTTTTCAGCAGCGCGGCGCGCGCTGAAATGACGCGTTGGGGGGTCAAAACCACCCGAACGACCTCCGAATGCCACGAAACCGTACGACAACATCCGGAGCGTGAATTGTGAAATGGTCGGCCAAACTCCACATCATTCAGAGGTGCCGTGTGACCACAGTGGCCGGACACGCGTTTCCGGCGCCATTAAACACCAAAACGGCGTGCGGCGGTCCCATTCGGAGCAAACGTGCTCCGAACGACCTGAAATGAGATTATTTCTTGAATCGAAGTTTTTAAATTATTATAGCACAATGATTTGATATTATATATATATTAAATATATATTAAAATATTTAAAATATATTATATATATATATATTTAAAATATTGTATTTAATAGTATATATATGAATATTTATATATATATATATATATTTATATTCAATTCAATAAAAAAAATTTTAAAAAGATTTTTTTTTAGAATAGCGACCGCCATAGGCGGTCGCTATAGGGTGCCCGGCAGAGGGCCTTCAGCGACCGCCTGGCGGTCGCTATAGGGTGCCCGGGAGAGGGCCTTCAGCGACCGCCATTGGCGGTCGCTCAAGGCCTCTAGCGACGAGGCAACAGCGACCGCTAAAGACATTTAGCGACCGCCAATGGCGGTCGCTAATATCCTTATTTACAGTTGTGAAGGTAGAATCTCATATTGTAACTTTTGTTAAGGTTCAATTTCCAGAACCATATTTCCGGAACCTACTTTCGGAATCTCTTTCCAAGTTTGCATTCGGTGTTAGAGGTGTTTTGAATTTTCTTAGTTTAACTTTTTTAAAGTTAGACCTTTCCTTTGCTTAAGGAAAACATAGTTATTTGTAACTAACTTTAAAGGTTCCAAAGGAATTTTTAAAGTATACAATTCACCCCCTCTTGTATATTGAGCATCTACATCACTATTTCGATCCTACCATTGGTATCATAGGAGGTTTCTGAAATACTTATACTTACGAATAAGTTTTTCTTGCTCACGTTGTCATTCCGAACTTTGCTATTACAAGTCTTTTCTACTAACAAGTTTGTGTGCCAAAGGTTATCCAAGTATGGAAGGAATTAATATTGGTTCAATTGATAATCTAAATCCTATAAGACCACCAATATTTGATGGTAATGACTATGAGTACTGGAGATATCGAATGAAGACTTTTGTTATCAACACTGGAGTGGACAATTTTGTAATTCTTACTGGTGATTATAAAATTCCTGACAAGGAATTTAGAACTTTCACTAACCAGGAAAAGCAAGAATATCAACTCAATTATAAGGTACGCAATACTCTACTGTGTTCAATGACTAGAAATATATATAGCCAAATTTCTTCTTGTAAAGCAGCTAACTGTATCTAGAAGAAGTTAGAGGTTACACACTTTGGGACTTCTAAAGTGACTGAGACTAGAAGAGCTATGCTTAGAGATGAATATCATGGCTTCAACTTTCCTTATAGAGAACCAATCTGTAAAGTTCAATAGAGATTTATGACTATCGTAAATTGCCTACAGTCTATGGGAGAGAAAGGTTTAGATGATGAAGCTCTTGTGGTTAAAATAATTGATATTATGCCCAATGAGAGGGAATCCAAAAGAACAGCTATAGATGAAAACAGGAAGGTCACTCAGATCTCTCTTGATGAGCTTTTTGGAACTCTTCTACAACATGAAACCAGAATGAAGAGAGATGCAGATAACATCAAGAATAAGAATGGAAATGGTACTGTTGCTTTTACTACAACTTCAAATCAGATGAAAGCTAAGACTCCTGAGAGAGTAACCAGATCCAAGTCTAAGAAAGTTATTTTCCAATCCGAATCTAGTGAGAGTGAAGTCTCAAAAAATGAATTAGCCAATCTTGCTTGAAGGATGAACAAGATAGCTGGCCAGAGAAATTTCCAATCCAAGTATAAGAAAGAAAGGAAAGAAAGACATTCAGACAGAAACAGAAAGAGATTTTATAAAGCTAATGCTAAGAAAGTTTTGAAAGCCAATGACACCTAGAGTGCAAGTGGTGGTGACTCTTCAGATGAATCTTCTGATTATGAATCTTCAGGACAGAAGAATCTTGGTCTTATAGCCATATTACCTATTGATAATCATTTTTTATGGCTAAGGTACCAAATGCTAAATCATTAAAAAATGTTTCTTTAAATTCTAATGATAGTAAGTATTATAACTCTTCTGATGAAGAATAATTTTTGATGAGGAAAATACTTTACCTACTTATGAATAAGTCTCTAGGTTTTCTGAATTTCTTGAAATTGAGAATTCCAAACTCAATAAAAAACTTGATAAGGCAAACTCTAGGAATTCTATTCTAACAAAAGAGATATCAGATCTTTCTAAAGATCTTGATAAGAAAAATGATGATTTTGAAAGTATTTCAAAGAATCTTGAGGAAGTAAGTTCTGAGAAGAACAAACTTTCTAAAGAATTAGAAAAATTAATTTCTAATAAAAACTTTTTTGAGCCTAGCTCTAGTTCTAAAACTAATAATTTTGAGGATAAAAACTTGGTTGTAAAACTCAAATCCGAAATTTTTTCCTTAAATAAGTGTTTATCAAACTTTACCCATGGTAAAGAAAATTTTGATAAAATGTATTCTCAAATACGACCTTTAAGAAATAAATCCAGATTTGGCTATACCCATGCAAAACAAATTTTCAGTAACAATTATTTTGTTCCTCAAAGTGACCCATTTTGTACCAAGTGTCAATGTGGTGGTCACTGGGCAAATAATTGTTCCTTAAACAAAACCCAATCTTTAGGATTTCACAAAGCTTACTTCTCTAATAAGATGTGGGTTCCTAAAATTTTATTATCTGGAAATCTCGGATCCAAACAAGTTTGGATTCCGAAAGTCTAATTTTTCATCTTGATTTCAGGAAAATAAAGAGAGTACCAGCAACAATACATGGTACATGGATAGTGGATGTTCCCGGCACATGACTGGTAACAAAAGCTATTTTGAAAAGATTATCAAAACGAAAGGAGGAAAGGTAACTTTCGGAGACAATGCTAAGGGAGAGATTGTTGGTATTGGTAATATTGTTCTTCTTGGTAAAACCTTGATTTCAAATGTTCTTTTTGTTAAAGTTCTTAAGCACAACCTCATTAGCATAAGTCAGTTATGTGATGAAGGTTACCTTGTGAATTTTAGGAATGATAAGTGCTTAGTTCACAATTCCAAGGAAGAGTTTATTCTCTCAGACAATAGGCAAGAGAATGTTTACACCTTAAACATAGAAGACCTCAGAAGCCAAGATTTACCTTTCCTAAGTTCAATGGAAGATCACTCCTGGTTATGGCATAGAAGACTAGGTCACTGTAACCTTAGGAACCTATGTAAACTCTCTAAGAAGAAACTAGTTAAGGATCTACCGGAGCTTAGATTTGATTCTTCTAAAGTTTGTGATCTTTGTCAATATGGAAAGCAACATAATTCTAGTTTTAAATCAATCGGTGAAGTCTCAACAACCAATGTATTACAGTTAGTGCACATGGATCTTTTTGGTCTTACACAAACTGGAAGTATTGGAGGCAAATACTATGTGTTTGTTCCAGTTGATGATTACACTAGATTTACTTGGGTTTATTTTCTAGAAAATAAATCTGAAGTTTTTTCTTCTTTCAAAAGTTTTAGAGCTCAAGTTAAGAATGAGAAAAAACTTCCATTGAATACTATTCATAGTGATCATGGAGGAGAATTTCAAAATTCTGATTTTGAAACTTTTTGTAGTAAAAAAGGTATTACTCACAATTTTTCAGCACCTAGAACTCCTCAACAGAATGGTGTAGTTGAAAGAAGAAATAGAATTCTTCAAGAGATAACTAGAACCATGTTGAGTGAATATTCTATTGCTAGACATTTCTGGGCTGAAGCTGTAAGTACTGCTTGTTATACTATAAATCGAGTTTTAATTAGACCTTTTCTTAATAAAACTCCTTATGAGTTATGGAATGGTAAAAAACCAAGACTATCTTACTTCAACGTTTTTGGTTGCAAGGTATTTATTATGAATACTAAAGATAACTTACATAAATTCGCACCAAAATCTGATGAAGGGATTTTCTTAGGTTATTCCACAACCTCTAAGACTTATATAGTTTTTAATAAAAACACTTGTACTGTTGAAGAAACAGTACATGTAAAATTTGATGAGTCAGATTCTTTTATTTTTAAACCTCAGCCTACATCCTCAGATGTGTTTTCAAAAATGGATTGTCAACCTTTGTTAGAAGAACCTTCTGATAAGGATAATGTTCAAGAAGATATTCCTGAAACATTTACCCCAGAAGAATTTCTACCCTATGTTGATGAACAGGTTTTACAAAACCCAAATCAGGTGTTTCTTAAGAATCATCCCAGTGATAGTATCATTGGTGATGTAAATCAACCTGTAAGGACTAGAAGTTCCTTAATAAATGAAGTAGAACATCTAGCATTTCTTTCCCAATTAGAACCTAAAAGCACTGATGAAGCTTTAGGTGATGAAGATTGGATTAAAGCCATGCAAGATGAACTAAATTAATTCAAAAGGAATAAAGTCTGGACCTTGGTTAAAAGACCTAAGGAAACTTCTGTTATTGGAGTAAAATGGGTTTTTAGAAATAAATGCGATAAAAATGGAGTCATAGTAAGAAATAAAGATAGACTTGTTGCTAAAGGATATAATCAACAAGAGGGAATAGACTATGAAGAAAACTATGCTCTAGTAGCTAGACTTGAATCTATCCGTATTCTACTTGCCTTTGCAGCATTCTTTAATTTCAAACTTTTCCAAATAGATGTGAAATGTGCTTTTCTTAACGGTTATGTTCAAGAGGAAGTCTTTGTTGAACAATCTCCTGGTTTTGAAGATACAAAACATCCTGATCATGTTTTTAGACTTACCAAAGCTTTATATGGTTTTAAACAAGCCCCACGAGCATGGTATGATAGACTTACTGGATTTTTGCTTCAAAATAACTATGTTAAGGGAAATGCAGATCCAACCCTTTTTATAAAGAAAGATAAGAAAATTTTTTTGATTGTTCAAATTTTTGTTGATGACATCATATTTGGTTCAACTCAGCAATCTTTGACCGAATCTTTCGCAAGTCTAATGAAATCTGAGTTTGAAATGAGTATGATGGGTGAGTTAACTTTTTTCCTTGGTTTTCAAATTTCTCAAAAACTAGAAGGAACCTATATATCTCAACATAATTATATTAAAGATCTTCTTAAAATGTATTGTTATGATAACACTAAGAGTATGAGTACTCCCATTGGTACCTAAAATTGTTTAGATCTTGATGAATCTGGGAAACCAGTAGATCAAACATATTTTAGAGGTATGATAGGAAGTTTACTTTACTTAACGGCTAGTCGACCAGACATAATGTTTTCAGTATGCTTATGTGCAAGATATCAATCTAATCCTAAGGAATCTCACTTAAAGGCAGTAAAAAGAATTTTTCTCTACCTTAAGGGAACCATGGATCTAGGATTATTTTATACTTCTGGAAAAGATTTTGTTCTAAAAAGCTTTTCTGATGCTGACTTTGGTGGATGTAGAATGGATAGAAAAAGTACATCCAGAACTTGTCATTTCTTAGGAGATTCGCTAGTTTCTTGGTCCTGCAAGAAGCAACATTCTATAGCACTCTCCACTGCTGAACCAGAATATGTAGCAGCTGGAAGTTGTTGTGCTCAAGTGTTGTGGATGCAACACACACTCACAGACTATGTCTTGAGTTTTACTAAAACTCAAATTTTGTGTGATAACACAAGTGCCATTGCCCTTAGTAAGAACCCTGCACTTCACTCCCATGCAAAACAAATAGATATTAGGCATCACTTTATTAGGGATCACACACTTAAAGGAGATATTATTCTTCAGTTTATTGGAACTCAAGATCAAATTGCTGATATTTTCACAAAATCTTTGCCTTCTGATAGATTTGAATACATTAACAGAAGTTAGGGATGATAACCGTAAGGTAATATTTCTTAATTAACTTTCTATTGAAAAAGTCTCCTTACATCAATAAAATCATTTTCATAGGGGAAGTACATTTGTTTGATAGTTTAACAAAGTTTTTCAAAGTTTGTTTTCAAACTTTTCGGAATGAAGATTTCCGGAATGGAATCTCCAGAACTACAATTTTCCAGAATGGACATTTTCGTACAGAACACTTCTGGAATGGAAGTATTCGTATTGAAAACATCCGGAATGGAAAATTTCATACTGGTATTTTCATAACGGAACTTTCATACTAAATTTTTCATAATAAGTTTTTTGTTTTCAAAATTTTATAATGTTTTTTTTCGTACTATGTTTTTCCATACTAAGTTTGTTTTTCATACTGAGTTTTTCGTAATGAGTGTTCCGTAATGAGTTTATCTTACTATGTTTATTTTCCATAGTAAAGTTTTTGCGAACTCTGTCTTCTCATAATAAAGTTTTTTTTCGTAGTCATTTTTATATTACCCATTACGAATAATCCTCCTAAGCCAATCCGAAAGGTATTATTACCTTACCCAAGTTTTCGTAGTCATATTTTACTTGCTGGCATTTTCTTGTATTATGTTTTCGGATTATAGTTTTCTTAATTCCTTGTTTTAATAAAAACTTCAAAAAGATCGGATTCAAGTTTTCAACCGTCAGATCTGATCTCAGCTTATCCCAACCGTTAGATCAACCGAGGAAGTTGAACCGTCGTTCCACTGCCTATATAAAGGGGACCCAAATACTCATCCCACATTGATTTCAAGATCTTGCGTCTCGAATCTCTGCCTCTCTGATTTAAGGCCGTTCCGAACATCAGATTTCTCCATTCAGAACTTCTCAGAGGACTTCAGATCTGAATGTCTGCGGCGTTAGTGTCTCAAGAAATGTCTTCCACCAAGCCTATTTCACAATGGTTAGTTTACAGAGAAAGGTTAGTTCATCCGGATTTCTTCAACAAATATGATTCTCTTATTTCAAAGAACATTAAGTTGAATGGCTGGGAAGATATTGCTGTATCCAAACCGGGGAATCAAGATGATGTTTTTTCGGAGTTTCTTGTTGAGTTATATGAAACAGTTTCCTTCTTTCCGTAAGATAATAGGGAGAAATTTTCTTTTAAGTCTTATGGTAAGACTTACAAACTTTCTTATACCAAGGAAGCAATCTTGGTAGGGCTATCCTATGAAGGAGAAGCCGAGTTTATATCTCACGTTTTGCCGGATTCTAAGGGTAGCTTTGACAAAGAAAAATCCTTGAAAACTCTCGGACTCTCAGATGACAAAGCTCCGATGATTGCTAGTTTGCCTACGAATTTCCGGATTCTATAGTTGTGGGTACAAGGTCTTATCGTACCGAGGAAAGGTGATAAAGACAGCTTGAAGAAGAGTGAGATCTACATCTTAGATTTCCTGATAAATCTAAGGAAGTTTAACATCATGAGTCACATTCTTATAACCATTGAGAATCTTAAGAAAGGAAATCTCAGATCCCAGATCGTAATGTACCCAGCAATTTTATCGAGGTTGATAGTTCGGTGCCTTGAGTCCTTCAAGGAAGCTTGCAGATCTAAGCCAAGGGTTTTCAAAATTTTGTTGGTCTGTGATGATACCCTTAAGAGGATGGATGTGGCCTTTAACAAGGAGACTGGTGAGTTCTCCGATCTGCCTAATCAAGAAGAAGCGGCTCCGAAGGCTTCTGAACCGGAATCATCTAAGCCAGTAAAGAAAAGAAAGTTGAAGGAAGTTGCGGCTGAAGTTGAGAATCCTAAGTCTAAGGAAGCTCAAACCACACCTCCCAAACCAAAGAAGAAGAAGACTTTTCCCGATGAGGTTGTTGCAAAGTGGAGAGCAGATAAAGAGAAAAGGAAAGAAGGGGATCTGCAGTTCGGATTGGACCCTGTGGAAGCTAAGGCACTAAAGGAGAGAACTGCTAATGAGCTTGAAAAACAAGTAAAGGAGAAGAAGCTCAAGAAGAAGATGTCAGAAGCCGAGGTAGTCCAAGCGTTGTCAAAGTTTAATGAGATGGTATCCGGAAGCATTCTAGTTCCGAGATCTTTCTCCCTGGAATCTCTACCTGAGACTCCAGGAAGAAACCTTGATTTTCCGGAAGGGACTAGAGCTGAGCATGTTGAGAAACTCGAGCAGATTCAGTAAGTGGAATAGGAAGAAGGAATTGCTGAAGCAAGTGGTGAAACAAGAGACTTATTGAAAGAAGTAGATGAGTATAAGGGGTCGCCTTCGGAAAACCTGTCACTCTAAACTTCAGAGGCTGAATCCTATAAGTTAGTAACTCCAGAGAAGGATAATAATGAGGAAGATGTTGTTCAAAAAGTTGTTGATGATATTGTTAAAGTGTCTACTGGCGAGCAGAAAACCCCTGATCAAGAATTGATTCCGAAAAAAGACAAGGGAAAGCAACTCCTTGTTGAGACTCCGAAATCAGTGGCTAGCAAGAAAAGAGAATATGGTGATTCATCTAAAAGGAAGTTGGAGCTTATTGAGGAAGAAAAATCTCCATGCAAAGTTTCAGATTCGGAGTCATCCTCGGTGGGGAATGACTTTGTTGTCCAGTCTTTAAAGAAGTTGATGGGATCTATTCCGACCTTCTCAAGTATTGATTCAAGATGTCAGATGCTCCAACGTGCTTTGAATCAGAAAACTGACTCCGTATATATGGTTATGGACAAGTGCGTTGAGATTGAGGCTTAGTTCAAAACCTTCATTGTTGGCTACGAAGCTCATAGAAAATCTTGCAAGAAAATGACAAACTGGTCGAAGAAGACTGTTGAAGATATGAGGTTATTCGATGAGTTCCAAGACAATGTTAAAGATGCCTTTGAGACTGAGGACAGGAAGATAAGTGAGTTAACTTCATCCTTTGAAGAGAAGCTGACAGATGAAAAGAACTTCCAGATTCATGAAGTCAGAGATCTGAATGGGAAGTTGAATTCTGTTTCTCAGAATCGGAAATTTGAAAGGGATCATTGGATTGAGTTTGATCAGAAGATGAAGGCTCAGGAAGAAAAGATCAAAGCTCAGGAAGAAAAGTTGAAAGCCCAGGAAGAAAAGATTGAAGCCCAATCCGCAAGAATAGTTGTCTTAGAGAAGCAAGCTGAAGAAGATCATAAAGACCTGAAGAAGATCAAGACTATTCTTAAGGGGCTCATTTCGAAGGAAAAAGATCCGAAATAAACAAAACCGATCTTTTTGTTGTATCTAGTTTTCTTTGTTGCTGACAGTTCAAAGCTAATGAAAAATGTGCTTCTCGTTTCTTTTGTTGTTACTAATTTTTCAGGTACTTTGTTGTTTTTTTTCATTCCCTCGATCTCTTTTTGAAAATCACAAAGGGGGAGAAGGAAAAGATCCTTAAGAAAAAGAAGAACTCCAATGAGAGTTTATCAAAGGGGGAGAAGGAAAAGATCCCTAAGGAAAAAGAACTCTAATAAGAGTCTGTTTAAGGGGGAGTTTTTCATTTAAGAAAAATTTCTTATTCATAATGAAATGCCACTCCGGAAATCTAGAATACGATCCTTAGAGTTTCAAAGCCTAAGGGGGAGTTAGTCGTATTCATCAATATCCTCAAATAAAAGGGAGATAAGCCTTAATGTTTTTCTTTCTTCTTATAATTTCATTTTCGTAAGGATGTTTGTGCTTTCCAAAAAGGGGGAGATTGTTGAGTCAATAAGGTTTTCCTTTTGACTTTTCCATTCCTTATTGTTTTGAAAATCACAAACACCTTATCCTTAAGGAAAAATGCTTTCTTAAGGAAAATTTCTTTTATAAGGGAGAATGATTTTATAAGGAAATTTATCTTTATTATATTTTCATCTAGATTTTTCTTAAGTATGAGATTCCGATTCATCTCTATTTTCTCCGAATTTCTTGAAACTTTGATATGAAGTATTCTGTTTTAAGATCCGGATTCAGAATAAGAACTGTGATAAAGTTTCACTCCGAAATCCAGAATGAGAACTGTGATAAAGTTTCATTCCGAATTCCGGATACAGTTTTAATCCAAATTCAGGATACAAATTCTTATAAAGTTTGATGACGAATTCCCATTACGAATTCTGATGAGGAATTCTCATTACGAATCCTAATGAGGAATTCTCCTTACGAATTCTGATGATGAATTCTCATTACGAATTCTAATGAGGAATTCTCATTACGAATTATGATGATGAATTCTCATTACGAATTCTGATGAGGAATTCTCATTACGAATTCTGATAATGAATTCTCATTACAAATTATGATGATGAATTCTCATTACGAATTCTGATGACGAACTCTCATTCCGAATTCTCTTATTAAACAGAATCTGATTATCTTTGTTTTATACACTCTGAATTAATTCAGACTATGAAAAATATTTTGGTTAGACTCCAAACTTTTATTCTTCTTACATTTCGATAATTTTGTCTACTCTTTATTATTTCCATTTCACTCCGAATCTTCACTCCGAATCTTTCATTCTGAACTTTTGAGTTAGAATTAAAACGATGTCGTACATTCTGTTACACTTGTTTTGTTATAAAATGGTGTCGTCTATTTTGTTATAAACTAACTGTTGTCTAAGTGACACGTGTACAGGTCCCCCCGATCTTTAAGGAAAATATGACCGTTGGAGAAGGAGCCGACCTTACCTATAAATAGGAGCCCATTTGAAAGAGCTTGGTGCTGAAAGGCTGACTGATTTTCGACTCATGTGATTACATACTTGAAGTGATTTCTAGAGAGAGAGGCTCTTATTAACTCTCAATGCTTCGTGCGACTCCGAATGTTGGTGATTACATTCGAGGACTTCCGGGGATAGGAAGACAGATGTACCGACTACCTCGAAGTTTGAGTGCTTCCGAGCTGAGGAAGACAGAGGTTGCCAACTACCTTGAAGCTGAGGGCTTGCGGGGATAGCAAGACATAGACACTCCAATCTTTGTATCGAGGGCTTACCCTGGTGTGGGTAAGACATACTTGCTTGAAAGTATAAATCAAGGGACCTTTATCCAAGGTTGTTGGATACCCTTCTCTTTGTGTTAAAAGACTATTATCTTGTTACTTGTAGTTCTACTACTTGTTTATTTCCACTACATTTTGTATTATAAGGAAAGTATAACATTCTTATACTTCCTTACTTGTACTCTGTTTCATTTAGATTCTATACGCTTTAAGGTAGAATCTCATATTGTAACTTTTGTTAAGGTTCAATATCCGGAACCATATTTCCGGAACCTACCTTCGGAATCTCTTTCCATGTTTTCATTCGGTATTAGATGTGTTGTGAATTTTCTTAGTTTAACATTGTTAAACTTAGCCCTTTCCTTTTCTTAAAGAGAACATAGCTATTTGTAACTAACTTTAAAGGTTCCAAAGGAATTTTTAAAGTATACAATTCACCCCCCCTCTTGTATATTGAGCATCTACATCACTATTTTGATCCTACAAGAATGAAACCGAATGAGTCTGTTGATGCATTATTTGATCGGGTAAATGTAGTAGTGGAAGAAATGTGAGGTCTTGGAGAAGTTATTAGAGACATAAATAAATTAAAGTGCATCATGAAGAATCTACCACCTCGGTTCAATCCAAAATTTTCAGTTTTGGAAGACAAGGATCTGAAAGTGCTGACACTTGACAATTTTCACAGTACCTTGGTTGCATATGAAATAAGTAATGATGATAAATAAGCTATGGAAAAGGGGAAATATAAGGAGGTGTAATTCAAGGCCATGAATAATCTCACCAATTATGATTCTTAGGAAGATGAAGACACAAATGAGGTGATACAATTTCATTATTCAAATATACAAAGAGTAAAAGGAATGATCAATGGGAAACTTCCACTTGTTTTATTTTTTGATGTGGAGTGGTTGGACATATTGTGGAATGTTTCCCCATGAAGTTCCAAGAAGATAATGCGAATGAAGATGGAATTTACAAGAATAAGTATTAAATCTATGCGAATGGAATGAAACAAATCAAGAAAAATTTGTTTAAGAAAAAGAACATTCTTTCACAAGAATGTGACATTTCAGATGAGTCTGGGGTTGAAGAGACTGAGAACTATAAAGATCATGGAGAGAATGCAATGGTGGTAGTTTTCATTAGTTCTCTGAAAAAGGAGAAAACTGATGTTGATGAAGAAGAAGAATATATTGAAGGATGTGTTGATATAGAGGATAAATTAGAATAATCTCTTGAAGAGATAGATATTTGAGGGAGAAAAAAAAGAAATCTAACAAAGTGGTTCATGATGCCAAACTCTACAAGCAACAACATGATGAATAGAAGGTTGAGTTGATGAATGAAATTAATAATTTAATGTATTCATTTCCAAAAGACTCAGGAACACTAAGTGAGCATAAACTCAAGGTTTAAGAACATAAAATAGATATTGATGTCTTTAATATCAAAGTTAAAGAAAAAATCAAGTGCATTACAGAACTTGAAGAAGAAGTTGTTAGACAACAAAAAAAAGTTAAGGATTAGGAAAAACACTTCACTATTGGTGAGGAATCCGGAAAGAGGATCGTTTGTAAGGTAAAAAATCCAGAAGTAGAGCATTGTATCCAAAAAGTAAATAAGAAACAATTATGTTAATACGGTAAGGCTAATTTTGGGATTGATCAAAAACAAAATGCTGTTAAATTTAAAGTCAAACCACAAACACCCATTCCAAGATTAAAGGATGATTTGGGAATGAAACAGAATAAGAATATTCAGAGATGCCATGGGATAACTAGCAATGAATAAATGACATGTAGGAATACACCCTACATCAGGTGTTATTACTGTGGAAAGATGAGACATTCACAGAATGTGCCTTCTATAGTCAAAAGACAGCGCAGGGCACAAGAACCACAATGACATCCAAACAGAGATCAATATTATAGAACATCCTTTAAAGGACATTGTTTTTTTGTGTGGAGGATTTGGGCACATGGCTAGATACTATAAATCAATCATGAAAAGGTATGTGCCAAAGCAAAACTCAAATGGTCGTAAGCAACAAATCAAAGAATCACAAGTGAGCGGACAAAAAAAATATATTGGTAGCACTACACGATGAAGATAATCTATCATATTTTGAGGAAGAACATGTTTTTCAAACCACACCGAGTGTAAATTCAAAAATATGGATAAAAATATAAAAGGAAGAGAAGGTAGTAGTTATAGAAATTGACCTTAAAGCATCAGACCATTCTAGTGTATAGATCATTGGAAGTGTATGCACATCCCATATGATAGGGAACAAGGATGTTGTTACAGGTACAAAATATTACAAAGAAAAAAGTTTTCATGTTTCTAAATAATGAAGGCCTGAAGATTTTTGGTGTGGGAAAGGACAAGTTTGGGGGTAAAGAAATGAGACTTGTTGATGTCTTAGTAGTAGAAGGTGTCAGTGTAACATAACAGGTATATAAAGAATATTACATTTTCATATTCATTAATATTTGTGAATAAAATATTAATATTACTTTAAAGGTAATGGTATGTTCAATGGCGTACCCAAAACGCAACAATGAGTTTCTTTGAAATCTTACATTTCACACTGATAATATAAAAATATTATTTTAAATAGTAGTTAATGCCTAACCATTGTATTGGAGGGAATGAATCGAAATAACTAACAAATGATTATATATTCTAGTAAAATATTTTTTCATTTAACCAAAAAAATTTAGAGGCTTAAAATGTAAATGAATCCAATTTTAAGCATAAATCTTCTAATATTCTTTAAAATGTCAATTAACCCCCTTTTGATGGAGAACCCTTTCTAAATATAATTTTTTACAATTTTATTTGTTATATTTGACAAAATAAAATCTTTATTTATAATCAAGACATTAAAATTTACTTTGTGTAAATTTTTGTTATTTTGCCGATAAAGTTCATTTTTTATGAATAGTGAAAATGCTGTATTTTAAATCAAAACCTCCTTTTAGTATAATTTATTTCTATGGTAATATTATCATTTTAATTGGTTTTAAAGTGTAATTAAATTATATTTTTACCATTTAATTCAATGGTTGTCATTTTAGTTAATTTCACATTGAAATTTGACATAAACAAGTGTCAATCTTTTAATAGATATTGTTTCTTAAAAACACTGTATTTGTTTTGACAAAGAGAATTGATTATAAAATTAATTAATGAAACATCTATTTTTTTAATTTGGTAAAATTGATATCATTTTTTAATTTGGAATATAAATTATATCTTAGGGTGAAATTTTGGTATTTTCTAACAAATGTTCATTTTCAATGAATAGTGAAAAATACTGCATTTTAATTCAAAACTGCCTTTTCATCCAATTTATTTATATAGTTAGATTGTCATTTTAATTGGTTTTAATATGTAATTTAATTATTTTTTTATCTTTTAATATAATTTTGGTAATTTTATGCAATTTCCCTTTTAAATTGGATGTAAAAACAAATCAATCTTTTGATAGGTTTTACTTCTTAAAAACCCATCTTTGGTTTTGACAACGAGAATTATTTTAAATTAATTACTGTAATTTCTGTGTTTGTAATTCATAAAATGGATTCCATATTTGTAATCATAAGTTCCAAAGTATTTAATTAATAATATTTTGTTTTTGGAAATAGTGAATAGTAACGACGGTAATTATCTTTAATTATCGTGTTTAATTAGTAATCGGGTAGTTAAGGGTAATAAAATAACATCATAAAAATATAAAATGACCCCAAAATGTGTCATAATGATATTGGTGGTGTCATGGTCGACAACGAGATTCCTTGTGACAAACATGGGACCCCATGGAATCACTTTAGGGTGATAGTGACCTTTTATCATATTTTTTTTAAAGAAAGGAAAATATAGAAAAAGTATGTATCACCTAAGTAAACCAATTTTAATTTTATTTACATAAATGATATATTTGACTGTAAACTTTATTTTTAAATCTAAAACTATTTCCTACATGATGGTAATTTTATTATAATTTTATAAATTAAATAAATTTATTCATTTTTGACACCATGATGATGTTGTGATTCCATCATTAATGAATGATTTAAATAAAATGAAAATATAAGGTAAAACATAAGACTTACACTTGTCAAAAAACTATTGGATTAGTGGGTTTAAAACACTTATCACCTTATCCTCAAAATATTTCTTTGTGGGACATTTAAAATCCGAAAAGCATTTTATAATAATGTAACATTTTATAACATTCCAAGAGTGCCCCTCCTCCCTCTTATAAAAGGCCCACACCTCTACCCCCTTACCCACACCTCTCAAGAATTTGGATTGACAAAATTCTTCTCATTTTATCTCTCCACATCCCTCTCTTCATCATAGAATCCTTACCTTAGACATAAAGCTCTTCAATAAACCCTTTTGGTTCAAACCAAAGGGAGTTACCCGATTTAAAGGTAATGTCTACTCTTATGTTTTTTTGTTTTATTTTTCTTCTCCAACTCCTTAAACTCTATTTATTCCTTTATTTTGTAACAAAAACAGTATCTTCAATATACTAGAATTTTTTTTGTGACAAGGATTCGATCTACAGTTACACACACCTCCGTCTAATGGTTAAAGAACATATTGTATCTGTGGGTGGAGAATTACTGCCTCACGAAACGATGATTGTTCAATCTTCTTTTAACACCTATCATGATGGCCATTATGATGTAACTATATTTTATATATGATATATATGGTATTTAGGTTTTCTATATGATTCTATATTTTATATTTAAAAAATACCTTTATGCTTTGCAAGTTGTGCAAATGCGATAATTTCATATGAGGAAGTGTGGACTACCGCCCCCTCAAGTGATGTGACTCGTTCATGCAATACATGGAATGTATAAAGAATGAAATTAATGAACTTATGTGAACTATATAAAATATATATTATAATTGAATTATAATATATATATCTCTCATTTATTTTTAATTCCATTAATATGTCAAATAAATGAAAGTAGCATTCATGCGTACGTACGGCCTACCGTCTCCCTGAACAGTGCATTTCATTTATTTTTATCTAAAAATGTTATGGAATAGAATAACATGAATATATAATGGATATATGTGATATTTAAATCATTAATACTATTCTTTAGATGGTGTACATATAACATCATGGACAATTCTTTTCAAACAAGTTCATTTTTGACTCATGTACCGAACATCGAAAAAAACATCTGATATGAACTCACATAATTAACTAATTATTATATCATTATAATACCTTATATTAATTGAATAATAAACTTTAAAATAGTTCCTTAAGAAGTTATAAATTGAGAAAAGTTTCTTATTCAGGAATATAAAGAAACGAACAAGACAAGTCGGACGTGAGGTAAGAGATCCTATCTCTCTCTTTCTATTCATGAATTCTTCTTTATGTCATTTATTTTAAGATCCATGTTCTTATGTTGGGAATGTTATTTTATATTCATCATACTGTAATTTTCATGTTCATATGTTGAGATACCCCCTCTTTCTCTTATAAATTCATTTTAAGAATTTTTAAGTGGCGTCGTTAGGCTGCCAAATTTTCGTAAGGAATTTCTTATCTGACTTTTAATTATGTGGGATTTCCATCGGTCACCAATTATTTATGGAGTGTGGTGTATTTTGTACTTCCAATTGATATATATTATCATGATTTTATATATATTCATGTTGTTCTGAAATTCATTTGGTGGTTATTATCTTTTGGTCATACGACTCGATTGATTACAACGAGGTAAAGGGGTTTTATGTCACTTTTTATTCCCATGAGATTCATGCTACATTTTCCACTATTTCTTTTTTGTGTAGCATGTTTACTACCCATGATTGTATTTTTTTTGTAATATATTTTAATTTATGGGTATTTACATCTTCATTGTATGATCCTTCTTTAATAGGGTTTACGTTTCGAAAGTTAGCCAAATCGGTAAGGGAACCTTTCACCCTCCTCTTTTTAAAAGACTTATTTTGTTAGGTCTTTTAATTTACATCTTCTTATGTTGGGATATGTTCTTCTCTATCCTTTTTGCTAAAAATATTATTTCCAAGTGATGAGATACCCTTTTCCCTCTCATCAAATCATTTTCTGAATTTTAATGTGACGTCGTTAGGCTGTCGAATTTCGGTAAGGGAACTTCTTAACCCAATTTCAATCCTTTGGATCAAACCTCTACTTCTTGATTATGTCATACTATGAATATGTGTGGATGTCCTCCTATTGTTTTACACTTAATATGATATTATGTTAGGTGTATTTATATTTTCCACACATAATCATGTAATTGATTTATCCTTAATCTAAGGATACTGTCTTTGTAAGCGACTTCATCTCAATCACCTTTCATTGAGGCATATATTGTTTTATACACAACTTTCTTTTATAAGGTGTATAAACCCCTTTGACTTTTACTTTTATTAAAAATTAATATTTTGGTACAGATCATTTTACTAAATGAAAAAAAGGAATGTTTTGTCTAACGTACGTGGCGACAACGACTTCTCCGCCACCATGACTATTATTTGTGTTTTGAATTCCTCTAAAAGCCATAACTTTTTTAAAAATGAAAAATAAATACCATGTTTTACTTTATTTTTATTTTGGTATTGAAAATGGTGTTGATAAAGTTTTTATTATATCAATGTGTTGTGTTGATATCTTTTGATTGAAATATGGAAATGTTATGTTTTCTTTATACATGTTTTATATGATACAATTATGTTATGGTTCTTGGGAATTGTTTATGAAGATGGGTGGTTACGTAATAAACTAAGGGCAGGTGAGCCCGAGATAGGTCTCCAGTGCATTGGGTAACATGAAGGAGTTAAACACGAAGGTTTATCCAAAGAGATTTATGGAATATACTATGATGGGTATTCCAAACATAACCATGAGGGTTACTCCCTACGTAAGAATTTCATGAATGGATCAAGTTACCTTTATATCTTATGATTTCTATGAGTTTTACATAAACATTATGATTTCAGAAGGTATGTTATGATTCATAGTTATGGTTTTATTGATTTGTATTTATTTTTGGTTTAATGTTTCCTTTCATTATGTTATAACCCTTACTGAGATTTTTATTCTCATCCGAAGTTTTTGAAATGTTTTTCATAGGTTATAAGGAAGGTTAAGAGAATGTAAGTATTCAAGAAGATTTATATCAAGAAGAGAACTCTTGTTTTATTTATGGATTTGTTTTATTGTTGTGGAAAATCGGTTATAGTAGTAGTGCCTACTTTGTAATCCTTTAAGATGTAATAGTTATGTCCTAATTCTCTAAAATTATAAACCTAAAAAGATCCTCATTGAGAATTATTCATTTAATTATAGATTAAGTAATGTTTTAAGGCCGGGTCCTTATAGTTGGTATCATAGTTCGGTTTAGATAACTTTGGAGGTTAGAGTGTTATTTAATCATATGTGATAAATTGTATATAACCACAAGGGTTAGTATATTGGATGGAGTAATTGTTTTTTTAGAAATTTGGAAGGAGTTTGAGATAACTTGGATAAGTCTATCTTAGTGTTTTTCTACCTCTTTATTATATGATGATTCTAATGATATACTCACAATGACATTTTTGGATTTAGTAACTGGATGGATCTAGCAGGCACCAAAGTAATAGTGGATGTGAAGAAAACTGTGACGGTTTACGGAAAGAACAATTGAATGATATGGGAGCTACAATGAGAAATCTTGTGGTTTTTCTCAACCAAATATCAGGAGTCATGATTAACCACTGGAACCTTGGTGAGTTCCCTAATGCATCATGTACGAGATAACCAACTCTATGTGGAAGTTCAGGTAATAATTATAAAGGTAACCATTAGGGTTTATATGATCCTTACTTTTGAGGTAATTCTGGGTTATTATATGTAATGATGGAAAATGAAAGGCATGAGATAAACTTGAGGTTAAATTATGTTATGGTTATTTTTGATGATTTTATCTCTTTTTGGGGAATGATTTATGAACTATATAGTTTTGGAAAAAGTAAAACACGTAGACTGTGTGACAACCCGCCGCATCAGACAAAGCTGTGGAAATCAAACCCACAACCAAAGTGCGACTGGTATTTATCGCCTACCACTGGACTATGTAAAGTCCATGGTTAGTATGACAAATTATTTTTAGTTAGATGATTTTATTAATCAAGAATAAGTTTATTTTGGTTTATCTAGTAAATTATTGACCTATCATGGAGAATATACGATTAGGTTAATTACATTTCAATATAAGACTTTAAGAGCAACTGATGTTATTTGGAGATAAATGTTAAGATTTACCTTAGAAGACTATGTGATTAAATCCTTCAGAGATTTGGGTTTCAATATTAGATTGGGTTACTTTGAAGAATTTTATGGACAATTGTTTATTGAATGGTCTTTGTTTAACTTTGGGTTTTGTTGGACAAATTTTGGAGATCAAGAATATATTTTCTTTTTATAAAGGAGTATCCTTTCTGGTGATTATCTGATCTTGTACTATCTTTTTTATTTTTTGTTTTAGTCTAAATAAATTGAAAATATATAGTTCTCTTTTGTGGATTAGGTGATTCTCTAGAAGTTGATTATAGCTCTCTTAATGTGACCAAGTCCTCCGAAATACTCGTCTTTTGGAGAAAATATGAGTTTGTGTAAGAAATCTAGTAAGAGATGAAAGTCCACACGACAAGTATGTTTGTTTCCTTATGTTTTAGTTAAGCTCATAAATAAATTTCTCAATGAAAATTAACTTAAAACAAAAATTTTGTATGTTTATTTTTCCTACTGGGGAATCAAATACTGTTTAACCCATCACAAGTTTGTGATTTTCTGGTGGTTAACTTTCTCCTAAACATGTTTTCTCTCACTCTCCATCAGAACACGACCCTTTGTTTTCTCTTCCATATCCATATTTTCCTACATGGAATCCTATTATGGGTTAACTTGGGTGACCTTTGTAATTTTCTTTCTTTCTTTTAAAGTTATAGTTTAATTTAATCCTTTTTCGATGTGGGGATTTCAATGATATTTCCAAGCCCAATTTTAAAATTACGAGGACACAATTCCCAAAAAGGGGGGAAGGATGTAACATCCCAGGTAAATAAACAATATGAAATTTTCATATTTATTAATATTTGTGAATAAAATGTTAATATTACTTTAAAGGGAATGATATGTTCAATGTCGTACCCAATACGCAACAATGAGTTTCTTTGAAATCATACGCTGCACACTGATAATATAACAATATTATTTTAGATGGTAGTTAACGCCTAAACATTGTAATGGAGGGAATGGACAAAACTAACTATCGAATGATTATATATTCTTGTCAAATATTTTTCCATTTATCCAATAAATGATAGATGTTTAAAATGAAAATGAATCCAATTTTAAGCATAAATTTTCTAATATTCTTTAAAAGGTCGATTAACCGCCTTTTGTTGGCGAACCCATTTTAAATATTATTTTTGAACATTTTATATGTTATATTTGAAAAAATAAAATCTTTCTTTAGAATTAAGACATCAAAATTTAATTTGTGTAAATTTTTGTTATTTTGCCGATAAAGATCATTTTTTAATGAATAGTGAAAATGCTGTATTTTAATTCAAAACCTCCTTTTAGTCTAATTTATTTATATGGTAATATTATCTTTTTAATTTGTTTTAAAGTGTAATTAAAATATATTTTTACCATTTAATCCAATTGTGGTCATATGAATTAATTTCACTTTGAAATTGGACATAAACAAGTGTCAATATTTTAATAGATATTGTTTCTTGAAAACACGCTATTTGTTTTGACAACGGGAATTTATTATAAAATTAATTAATGCAACTTATATGTTTTGAATTTGGAAAAATTGATATCATTTTTTAATTTGGAATATTAATTATAGCTTAGTGTGAATGTTTGGTATTTTTCGGACAAATGTTCATTTTCAATGATTAGTGAAAAATACTGCATTTAAATTTAAAACTGCCATTTCATCCAATTTATTTATATAGTTAGTTTGTCATTTTAATTGGTTTTAAGATGTAATTTAATTATTTTTTTATCATTTAATACAATTTTCATAATTTTATGTAATTTCACTTTTAAATTGGATGTAAAAAAAATCAATATTTTGATAGATTTTACTTCTTAAAAACCTGTCTTTGGTTTTGACAACGAGAATTATTTAAAATTAAATACTGCAATTTCTGTGTTTGGAATTTGGTAAAATGGATTCCACATTTGGAATCATAAGGTAAAAAGTATTTAATTAAGACTCTTTTTTTTCGGACATTATTAATAGTAACGACGGTAATTATCTTTAATTATCGTGTTTAATTTGTAATCCGGTAGTTAAGGGTAATAAAATATTATCATAAAAATATAAAATGACCCCAACATGTGTCATAATGTTATTGGTGGTTCCATGCCCTGCCATGGGATACCTTTTTCCAACCATGGGACCACATGGAATCACTTTAGGGTGATAGTGACCTTTTATCATATTTTTTTTAAAGAAAGGAAAATGTAGTCAAAGTATGTATCACCTAAGTAAAAAAAACTTAATTTTGTTTAAATAAATGATATCTTTGACTATAAAAATTATTTGGAAAGATAAAACGATTTCCTACCGGATGGTAATTTTTTATAATTTTTTGACATTAAATAAATAAATTTATTTATGACACCGTGATGATGCAGTGATTACCTCATTAATGAACGATTTAAATAAAATGAATAGATAAGGTAAAATATAAGACTTACACTCGTCAAAAACCTATTGGATGAGTGTATTTCAAACCCTTATCACCTTATACTGGAAATATATCCTTGTGGGACCTTTAAAATCTGAAAAGCATTTTATAATAAAGTAACATTTTATAACATTCCAAAAGTGACCCTCCTCCATCTTATAAAAGGCCCCCACCTCTACCACCTTACCCACACCTCTGAAGAATTTGGATCGACCAAAATCTACTCATTTTATCTATCCACATCACTCTCTTCATCCTATAATCCTTACCTTAGGAAGAAAGCTCTTCAAGAAACCCTTTTTGTTCAAACCAAAGGGAGTTACCTAATTTAAAGGTAATGTCTTCTCTTATGTTCTTTTGTTTTATTTTGCTTCTCCAAATCCTTAAACACTTTTTATTACATTCTTCTGTATCAAAACCAGTATATTCGATATACTAGGATGTTTTTATGAGAAGTATTAGATCTACACATACACACACCTCCGTCTAATGGTTAAAGAACATACTGTTTCTTTGGGAAGCAAATTACTGCCTCATGAAATGATGATTGTTCAATCTTCTTTTAACACCTCTCATGGTGTCCATTATGATGTAACTATATTTTATATATTATATATATGGTATTTATTTTTTCTATATGATTCTGTATTTTATATTTAAAACATACCTTTATGCTTTTCAAACTGTGCAAATGCGATAATTTTATATGAGGAAGTGTGAACTACCGCCCCCTCAAGTGATGTGACTCGTTCATGCAATACATGGAATGTACAAAGAATGAAATTAATGAACTTATGTGACCTATATAAAATATATATTATATTTGAATTATAATATATATCTCTCTCATTTATTTTTAATTCCATTAATATGAAAAAGAAATGAAAGTAGCGTTCATGCATATGTACGGCCTACCGTCACCATGAATGGTGAATTTCATTTATTTTTATCTAGAAATGTTATGGAATAGTATAAAATGAATATATAATTGATATATATTATATTTAAATCATTAATACTATTCTGGAGACGGTGTACTTATAACTTAATGGACAATTCTTTTCAAACAAGATCATTTTTTACTCATGTACCAAACATTGAAAAACAATCTGTTATGAACTCACATAATTAAATAATTATTATAACATTATAATATGTGATATTAATTGAATAATAAACTTTAAGAGAGTTCCTTAAGAAATTATAAATTGAAAGAAGTTTATTATTCAAGAATATAAAGAAACGAACAAGAGAAGTCGGACTTGTGGTAAGGGATCCTACCTCTCTCTTTCTTTTCATGAATTCTCCTTTATGTCATTTATTTTAAGCTCCATGTTCTTATGTTGGGGATGTTATTTTATATTAATCGTAATATAATTTTCATGACCATATTATGAGAGACCCCCTCTTGCTCTCATCAATTCATTTTAAGAATTTTTAAGTGGCGCCGTTAGGCTGCCGAATTTTCATAAGGGATTTCTTATCTCACTTTTAATTCTGTGGGATTTCCATCGGTCACCACTTATTTAAGGAGTGTGGTGTATTGTGTACTGAAAATTGATATATATTATCATGATTCTATTTATATTCATGTTTTTTCTGAAATTCATTTGGCGGTTGTTATCTTTTGGTCATACGACTCGATTGATTACAATGAGGTAAGGGGTTTTTATCTCACTTTTTATTCCAATGAGATTCATGATACATTTGCCACTATTTCCTCTTTGTGTGGTGTGTGTACTAACCGTGATTGTATTCATTGTGTAATATAATTTAATTTATGGGTATTTATATCTTCATTTTATGATCCTTCTTTCATGGGGTGTACATTTCGAAAGTTACCCAAATCGGTAAGGGAACCTTTCACCCTCCTCTTTTTAAAAGACTTCTTTTGTTAGGTCTTTTAATTTACATATTGTTATGTTGGGATATGTTCTTCTCTATCCTTATTTCCATAAATATTATATCCGAGTGATGAGATACCATTTTCTCTCTCATCAACTCATTTTATAAATTTTAATGTGACGTTGTTAGGCTGTCGAATTTCTGTAAGGGATCTTCTTAACCCAATTTCATTCCTTTGGATAAAACCTCTACTTATTGATTATGTCATACTATGAATATGTGTGGATGACCTCTGATTTTTCTACACTTTATATACTCTTATGTTAGGTGTATTTATATTTTCCACGCATAATCATGTAATTGAATTATCCTTAATCTGAGGATACCAACTTTGTAAGAAAATTCATCTCAATATCCTTTCATTGAGGCATATTTTGTTTTATACAAAACTTTCTTTTATACGATGTATAAACCCCTTTGACTTTTACTTTTATTCAAAAGGAATATTTTTGTACGAATTGTTTTACTAAATGACAAAAGGAATGTTTTGTCTTACGTATGCGGAGACAATGAATTTTCCGCCACCATGACCATTATTTGAGTTTCGGCTTCCTCTATAAGCCATAAAATTTTTTAAAATGAAAAATAAATACCATTTTTTACTTTATTTTTATTTTGGTATTGAAAATGGGTTTGATAAAGTTTTTATTATATCAATGTGTTGTATTGATATCTTGTGATTGAAATGTGGAAATGTTATGTTTCGTTTATGCATGTTTTATATGATATGATTATGTTATGGTTATTGGGAATTTTTTATGAAGACGGATGGTTCCATAATAAACTAAGGGCGGGTGATCCCGAGATAGCTCTCCAATGCATTGGGTAACATGAAGGAGTTAAATGCTAAGGTTTCACCGAAGAGATTTATGGAATATACTATGATGGGTATTCCAAACGTAACCATGAGGGTCACTACCAACGTAAGAATGTTATGAATGCCTCAAGTTACCATTATGTATTATTATTTCTATGAGCTATATATAAATATTATGATTTTAGAAGGTATGTTATGATTGAAAGTTATGGTTTCATGGATTTGTATTTATTGGCCAGTTAATGTTTTTTTTTCATTATGTTATAACCCTTAATGAGTTTTTTATACTCATCCCATGTTTTTGAAATGTTTTTCACTGGTTATAAGGAAGGGTAATAGAAAGGAAGTATTCAAGAAGTTTTATATAAAGAAAATAACTCTTGTTTTATTGATGGATTTTTTTATTGTTGTAAAAAATCGGTTATAGTAGTAGTGTCTACTTTGTAATCCTTTGAGATGTAATAGTTATGTCCTAATTCTCTAAAACTCTAAACCTGAGAAGATACTCAATGTAAATTATTCATTTAATTCTAGATTATGTAATGTTTTAAGGTCGGGTCCTTATACTCAGTCACAACTTACTCAAGTGACTAGACTTACACACAGAAAGAAGACTTTCACGCTGAGAAAAGACAATCGTGCGGCCCTCAGGATTTTCAAAATCCCTATAGATATAGGTCCACCCCTCCTCATTTGGCATGAAACTCAACACTTAGATAAAATTAGAGCTCCAGTCTCATAGGTGTATTAGGCGCACCAATGGTAGTATAGGCGCACAAGAATAAGGATATTCCGAAGTTGCACACTAGTTGATAGTTGGACGCCAATATTGGTTTTGGCATAAAATGATGTGAGACTCCCAAGTTCTGATTTGGCGAAGGGAGTGTTATGTAACTGGTAAGGTGAAACATGTGATCCAATCTTGGATAAGAATGCCAAATCATAGAGAAGTTCTCTAGGAATAGATAAGAGTTCTAGTCACTATAGGGATGCACGAATGTTTTAAAATTTTCTGGTAACTTTGGTTCCATGTAAGATTCATCTACGGGTGAAATTTAGACTTCAACAAACCATCTATAAACAGAGAATGATGCATTCATTTGTGATAATGAAGGGACCTACAAGTCTTTAAATAGTGAGTGGATATTCTAAAGAAGCTGTGAGCACACATTAGTTGAGAGAACAATGATCTTTCATATTTTGAGTGGTTGTAAACCAGGAGGGACAGTGAGTCCGCTCTGAACATGGTAAAAAACAGTGCGCTTTTACTAGATTTGGTACAACGAAACTTTGCTGGTTTATTCTCTTTGGACGTAGCCCAATGAGGGTGAACTAAGTAAAATGGTTGTTTCCAAGGAATTCTTTAGGTTTTTTCGTTCTCTACAATGGGAATGAGAGAGAAGAGAGTTTTGTCTAAACAATGAAAGATGATCAATAGAGGTAGTTGTTTTAATATTTCATACCCTAGCTCACACCCCTCTCAGGTTATCTAACCTAGTGGTCCAAACATTTACAGAATATAAAGAAGAAAAAAATTTCAAGGTCAGAATTCTTGAAAAAATGGGAAATACAAGTAGTGTAAAGACATAATTCTTAGACCAAAATTCCTCCTTTTAAGTTAATCGCATAGATATTAGACCCCGGATACTTCAGTTTAAGGTCATGAAGCTTTGAAACTTGCTCTTATTTTATGTTCATATAACATGGACCAAAGGGGATTCAATTATTTTATGGTCATAATTCTTGGACACTAGTTATTGTAGTTTATGTTTTCATTACTTTGACCAAAGAGTGTGTCTGTACTGAAGTGGGTTGTGTGGAAAAAATGATTGAAAACCAAATGTGAAAGGATGGCCAAGTAGATACTTTTCTATGAAAACCTTTAAGACAAACTACATACAAGTTAATGTTATGATTCTGAAGTAGGAAAGACCCCACAAGGAATTGATGGTGGGGGAGAGACTCAGGACATGAGATCCGAGAGTCACTACATACCCCCTGAAAATGAGAATCAAGACACATGTTGTTCTAGAATAAGACATGGTAGAAAACAAATGTTGGTAAGGAGATATCCTCTCAATCAAAGAGGATGAGTATTCTCTTATTATTGATATGTGGCAACCAATTCCCCTTGCATAGGGTATTGCTATAGTTTAACAACATGTGTTGAGGATTTTTATTTTGGGTCATCTCATATTTTCCATATAATTCATCCTTTGATTATTTCATAGGGTAAGGCTACATTTTAACATCATGTTATAAGGACATTGGTTTTTGGTCATCTCATATTTTTCATAGGAGGAATCCTATGATTATTCCATAGGGTAGGAAAATAGTTTAACATCATGCACTGATAATGTAGGTTTTTGGACATCTCATATTTTTCATATGAGGTATCCTATGTTTATTCATAGGGTAAGGATATTGTTTAAGATCATGTTATGTGGAAATTGGAATTTTCAGTTTAAAATCATGAAACTCAAACTATGGAGACTACTAGTTTAAAGTCATGTAGCTCATATCGAAGGGTTTTGAAAATAATTTAAGTCCATACTGCTTGGACCAAAGAGACAAAAAATAGTTTAACGTCATAATTATTGGAACAATGTGGACTGTAAATAATTAATGGTCATAATGCTTGAACCTAATGGTATTTTTTTTATTAATTTCATAGATTTTAAACCCCAGTGGCTACAGTTTATGGTCAAAAAGCATTGAACTTGGTTGATTTATTTTAGGGTCATGTAGCATTGGCCAAGTCTCCTAGTTTAATGTCATAGAAATTTTTCCAAAGAGATTAAAAATTGTTTTTGTTCATAATTGTTAGACCAAAGGTACTGCTATTATTTTAAGGCCATAGAGCTCAAACCATGATATTTGTAGTTGAAGGTCGCTTATATTTGACCACAGTTGTTCATAAGAATTATTATTTGATAAAATTCACATTTTTAGGAGTTATAATGCACACTCCATCCATGATGATTAAATATTATTCTCTCTTGGAGTTTACCTTATGGATAATGTATGTTCCTTCACATTTGAGCTCCAAATTTAGTGTATTTTTTCTAGGTATCACAAAAATTCTGAGAGTTAGTATCATGTCCCCATGGATGAGGGATTAGAGGTGAACCTTCTTATTGAAAACTATCCCAAAACTATTCTAGTTCCTTTATATGTTATGTAATACCCAAAACTAATTTATCTTCAGGGTTTAAAAATTTGTTAGATCAACTTCATCCATTATATCTAAAATATAATGGTCATAAAAAGATACTTAGAGTGATGAAAAATGAACCTTACAAGTAAGATTTAATTTTTACAATAAACTAGGGAGTAAGCAATATCCGGGGTGGAATTTTGAGTTTTCATCTTATAGGCCCAAAGGGCATAATACAGATTGTGTGACTAACTCTTTTTGTTCTAGATGGCCATTTTCATTATGATGTTAGAGAGGGTCTTATTTAATGCCTCAATTATCTTAATTTTTATTGAAGGTAGTGAGAAGTATGGTTGGGCCAGATGTTCTAATGTTCAAATAGCTTCTTTTGCATGAGATACCATCAATTCACGTTGTTTTCTGTGAAAATATTATGAGGAAACCCCAACTGATAGATGGTGTGGGAGCTAACAAACATAATAATAGACTAGTTTTTTACATCTTTTTTGGGAACCAATTCTATTAAATTTTAAAATAAGTCTTTTTTGGTTAAAATGAACCAAAACTATCAAGTTGTCACTAGTGGGTAGGGTCCCACAACATTGAGTCCCAATACATTAAAGGGACAATAATATTTGGTAGTGTAGGGAATCTACAATTTTTTATTCAAAATTATAGAGTGTATATGATATCCATGACACCTATTGGTGAACATAATGTAGTCATGTACCATGATGGGTCAAATGTATCCCAACCTCCAAATTTTGTGGGAGGGCTTCAATCCTTCTGGATGGGTTACACATGATCTAACATGCACTTCTTGTATGATTTAGGGTATCTCTTATCCTTTGACATAGTGATGTAGAATCCCATTGAAACCACATCTGTAGAAGGGTTTCCCATGGTTATTCCAACTCTGGAGGGTAAACGATGATTCACACTGGAAAATTCACTCACACATTCCTTCATATGGTTGGAGGATTCCATACATGAGATACTCAACAAAGGGAGTCATCTTATCGAGGATTTTTTCAATTTGGGGGTGGGGGTGAATGGTCCTAGAATAGAAGTATTAGTATCCACTTAATACACCTATTGGTTTCCATCATATGAGGTAATGTGGGACATGTCCCTATAGTGCGCCATATGAATGACCATCTCAACCTGATCTAGTTCTGCAATAGATCCAACCATTCTTTCTAAAGAATCAGCTAAACCATTATGTGATTGATTAACATGGGTAACCTGCTTATAGGAATATATATTGGACATAAAATGATAGGTACATTCCATTATAGGATCAAGTTCTTTCTTTCTGAAAATGTTTCCACCCTTGGCCTATTTGATGGCTAGCTTAGAGTATCCATTCACATGTAAATAGGGGACATCAATATTGAGTACCAACACATGAGAAGTAATAAGGGTATGATATTTTTCATAATTTTTAGTGAAAAAATATTACAACATGAATGATTATGGAAAGATATCATGTTCCAAGGTGGTAAAATGATCCCCAGGCCCACCCTGTTGAGTTTGGGATTTTTGAGCCATCTCTTGGTCATGCTCCGGGAGGAACCATCAAAATGCATCGTTCAAAATGGTATAACTAGATTCAATAAGAGAATATATTCATTTAGAAAATAAATATCATGGGGATGTTCTTTATGGGATGTATGTGTTCCCCATAAGTCTTAAAGTAGTTGGCATTAATTGAATTTTGGTCAAAAACCATGATGTTGAATTTTTATAGGATTACTACCTAGTGCGCCAATCATCCTATCAACATGGTAAAATTGATATTATACTTCATCAGGATTACTTAGGTCACAACTAGTATATCATGGTTCTATAAATAATGTTGCAACCTCTTCACTATAGAGACCAGTGAGAGGAATGTACTCTTAATGGGTTTAGTATATTTTATTCATATCAAGGACAATGCAGCTGAGATAGTATCTATTTTACCCTACCTTCATTGTTTTTTTGGAATAGATGGTCTTGGTGGGACCATTCTATAGTAGTCATCTAATGTAAAAATGGATTTCATGATATGGGAAGAATCATAACTGGAGGATGTAGTAGGTAATGTTTAATATCCTCAAATACAGTATGAAATTCTTTATCCAACTGGTAAAAAATGTATTTTTCATGATACTCAAGAAGGGTTTACATATTTTGGATAGATTTTAAATATATTGATTCATATATTCTATGTTTCCTTAGAGGCCTAAAAAATCTTGGAGATTTCATATGGGAGGAATTTGACTAATAACATTGATTTTCTTTATTACAATATGAATAACTCTACATCTTAAAAAAATGTTAGGAAATTTACCAGAGGTGACCCAAAATGTGCACTTCAGGGGGTTCATTTTAATGTGTATGGGGTGGAGGAAGCTGAGAAATTTATAAAATTCCTTGATATGGTCCTGAAACTAAAGATATTAAACCACAAAATCATCTAAGAAACACTCCACCAATGTATCGAAAATTTTCATAAAGATGTGGCACATTTCTCATGGGAAAGTGGATCAAGTGTTATTATATAATAAAGGTATCACATGGTAGATGAAAGATACATAAGAATCTAGGAACATGGTGGACACCTAAATAGATGGAAAATACTGATATGATTATACATGAAGTATCCATCCATACAGAAGAGGTCTTAAGACCCAACTGTATAATTAATCAATAGCTCTGTCATAGGAAGGGGAAAATAATTCTTCTTAAAATGACAGTTGAGACTGTCATGACTTGACCCATGTTGGGGATTGATCAACAACTACCCCAAGCCCGCATCCATAGTCTAGGGGTGATGACAAGCGCTGAAGGCACAACAAATTAGGGAGTCCATTTCCTATGTACCTATACACAGATACACACAACCACTCAATGTGAAAGTGTAGAGGGAAAAGAAAAAGAAAGGTATAATGGTGTTATAAATAAACCAAATATACATGGAAACTTATAGAGTAAAATTAAGGTGATGTAAACAAGAATGTAAAAGGGAAAAATACATTCCCAATCATATAAGTGTCCCAACCTAAAAGAAAATGTGGAAAAAATGTACAACACTTAAAGATCCCTACTCCTGGATCTCAAGAGACCACTCTATGTGGACCGAGATCGACGTATCCATATGATACTGAATGTCACTATCAATCCTATCTACCATTTTCATAGGCCCACCATGTGAAGGAAAATCCCAAGTACGAGTGAGTATAAAAATACACAATAGGATTCCCTCAATGATCAAGGGATTACTAAGAGGTACATTGAAAAGAAAAAGTTGTAAGGGGAACAAAGTGTAGTAGAGAGTGTGAAAATAAACCCTATAAGGAAGTGAAGTTACACTAATCAAAACATAAGGATACAGATACAATGAGAATATTATCTTATCAATGAGTCTCCACTACCTATAGTAACATAGTACACTCGTTCGACCATGAGAGGCTAGCCACAGAATGCACGTGGAATACCCCACAAGTCTTCGCCTCTCTTGGGAGGAGAATAAACAAAACCAAAGAGTGGGTACTAAAATTGGGTGTGTAAATATACATGCTCAGTCATGAATCCCAAAAAAGCGAGTTAGGGGATCTTTGTATCATAGCTCAGCAAAAGAAGAAGATTCACCAACAGTTCTAGAAATAACTACCCTAGATGCCCAACATCCCTCACATCTACCCTGAACTATGTTCCAAATGGGATCAAATCGCCACAACTTTATACAATCAACTTTGTGTGACACTGACTCACTAAAACAGATTTGCATCACAAGGAAACATCTCACTTGGGAAAGCAATCCTCTTACTCGTGAGTCCAATGTGACATCCAGGTACGTCTCTCCACCGATCCGTAGTAAAAAAGGTATACTCAAGGGTGAGGACAACTGCCCAACCCATGTGGAGGGTTCGACTATGAATAAGTAGATGAACCATGACCATACAGACTGGAGGGTTCCACTCAGTAAGGTCAAGAACCCATTATTAATCTGGCCGGAGTATTCCACTCCTGTAAGGTTGATGACCCATGCCCTCTCAAGCTAGAGGGTTCCACTATAGTATCACTAATCTCATTGCCTGATCACCGCTTCCATGGATTCGTTTCAAACAATTCAAAAGGGTCTCCCACTGATATTCCATTAATGTTTCTACATTTAATTAGGTCATGAATAAGTATCCACACATCCAAATGGATCTCACTATTGTGATCATTGTGAAAAAACACTTGAGGTAGACTATCCATTCAATCCAATCGGACATTCGATGGAAAAGTTCTGTAATGTCACGTTATTATCAAAATGAATCTTGTGGGGACCATAAAAAATAAAAAAATTAATTAAATGTATCTCAACATTGGGATCCTCTTGAAAACACACATGAGATTGACTACTCGATCATCCAAAACAGATACCGCGTGAAAATGTTTTATTTCACAACAGAGTGTGTGAACCATACGCAGTGGAGCTTGCAACTCAACTTTAGTATAAACATCCAAACATTGTATTGAATTTTTTCCCAAGTACTAGGGTTTCATCTCTACTGATGGAACATAAATTTGACACCACAAGTAGGAGACACGACTTAAAAAAGATTCCTGAATAATAATAATTATATTATTAATATAAAACTCAACCGTTTGGTGGAACAGAGTCATGAAACCAAGTCCTAAAATTCCCAAATCAGCCTAAAAAGAACCATCTCTAAAAGAGGGAATTGTGGCCATAGAAGGTGTGTCAATAAAATGCATAGTTTTGGAGAAATGGGAATTTAATGGTGTCTTGGTCCAAATTGGTCCTGTTTGGTCCAATATGGTCGGACCCCTTCATTTGGGTTGTCCCACCCCGACCACCCAGTCTGCTTCACCAGATTATACCCCAGTCGCACAACCCAACCCATCCTACCAAGACATTGTCCCATCATCCATGTGGACACCAGAATCATATAGGACACTGCCACCGGGGGTCATGCATCACGACCGCACTTCTCCCACCGCTTGGCCATGATGTGGCTCCACCGTCCCGACGTTGCCGGATAGCCCCAGCTACACCAGCCTCACCCAGCACACCGCTTCCTCACCTCCATCATTTCATTCCACACCCATTTCCACCTCTATTTGCCTATGCATCCCTCCACCTCTGCCAGCTTCGCTCACCAGCCGACCACGCTGCCAACCACTTCAGCAGCCCGTCACCGCGTTCCAACTCCAACAGTCTCCCTTTCATGAGTTGAATCACCGTGTCACTCCTTTTTCCACTAGGACCACACTGGTGGTCATAAAATTGAAATTAGAGTTGTTTTGGGATCCTTGGGTTATGGGATTCACAGCGCCATCCTCTGCTCGACGATTCATAGATGTTTCGACAGAGTGAATATTTACGGTAAAGAACGGTGAAGAACGTGGGAAAACATGGATTCAATACAAGAATCAGATGGTGGACATGTTCATATGACCATATCCTTAATGATAAAAACAATGAAAATTATTATGAATTCAATAATAAATTAAGAATGGAAATTGGGGTGAGAAAAATTACAAGAATTCTACCTCGAATCGGTCATTCATCATTGGAAACTCGTCCATGGTACTCCCACATAGATTCATTGAGATTTTAGTAGAGATGTATCCTTGATCTGATGAAGAATGAGGAATAATGGTATATAGAGTAGATTTTTTGGAGAGGGAGATGGAGAGAATAGGGTTAACCCTAATCCAAATCCCTTAATTTTCAATTTATAGAAAAATTATGGAACCGACCAACGATCGTGAAAACTGAAACCTCCACACCCTCACATTTTATGTTGTTCCAAGGAAAAACACCCCATTTTAAACTCAACAATAGTATCATTTTTTTAATATGATTCACCATTTGAATGTTATTTTATTTTGCGTTCGAGACAAAATAATTATTTTTAATTATTTTATTTAATATCTTTCCCATGGGTGAATTTTCTCATTAAAGTCCCATTCCAACAGAATTCATCCATTCATAGGGTAAACGCCACATTACAGACTCAACTGTAGCCTTGTATTTCTGATCCTAGGTATCGTTTAAGTGTTATACCATTTCATTTGTTTGTATAGTACAAAATATACTTAATATTTTTATAAAATTAATTCTGGTCACACATGGCCTCAGAATTGCACGACGTCTGGATGCCTAGATCTGAAATCATATATAAGAAAATTTAAACATATTAAAAGGAGAAATAAGGTCTTTCAATAATTCAATCCATCAATATTGTCATATCTGAAAATAAATACTATGAAAACAATTCGGGATACTGAGCCTGCATCTGTCTCTCAAATTACCAAGAACTCTTCTACATGTTTTCGTGTTGCCACAACATTCTAACCAAGGAGATAGACCATCTATGTAAGGGTCGCTCCTAAAGATCCTTGATCGCTACTGGGTTATCTTCAAGGGTGGCTCCATATTCTGTGTCTAACTCACCCCTATTGATGATTTTTGTAGGATTCTGAACCTATTAGCTCAACTATGACACATAGAAGATGTCGTGAACCCACTCAATCTAAGAGGGTATGGAAAGGCTATAGGCAACCTCACCAATCCTACACAAGATCCTGAATAGCCCAATGAACATTGGGGATAACTTGCCTCCCAATACAAACCTCTGAATTCCATTTTTTTAAAGGTTGGGGCCGAAGCCTCATTTATTATTTAATGAAAAGACCTCTTTCAAACTGGGTAGAGGGGGACCCATTGCATAGCCCGAAGGCCGAAGACCAAGTGGTATGAATACAAGGCATGAAATCCCGTTTTTTTACAAACCTCTGCATTCCATGTCATGGGGATACTCTCAAGAAGATGTGGTCTCCTTGATCAAACTCAAAGGGCCTACAATGGTGGTTTGTGTATGATTTCTGTCTGCTCTGGGGCATCTTCATTGATTCAGGGATGACCTGAACGTTTACAATCATCGATTGAACCAACTCTAGGCCCACGAGGGATAACTCTCCAGCCTCCATCTAGCATAGAGGTGACCTGAAGGGTCTCCCATATAGGTCCTTGAAAGGTTCCATGCCGATTGTAGAGTGGTAGCTGTTGTTTTATGAAAACTCTACAAAAGGAATTTGATCCTCCCAGATCTGACCGAAATCTAGAATGCAAGACCTCATCATATCCTATTACACCTGCATAGTGCGCTCAGTCTACCCATTGTTCTATTAGTGAGAACCTCTACTCATCCACAAATTGGTCCCCAATTCCTCCTGCATGCCTCTACACAACCATTATGTAAACCACACATCATGATTGAAGACAATAGTTGAGGGTACCCCATGAAGGAATATGATTTCCCAGAAGTATATCTACCCCAAAATCTTCCCCAAACTCTACTACCTGATAGAAAGGTAGTGCACAAACTTCATGAGTTAGTACACTATAACACTGATTGAGTCATGGTCCTTCACCATGTGTGGAATACCTATGAATAAAACCCTAGATACACCGCCCCACTTCCACTAAGAGATCTCAAGGGCCTGCAACAAACCTATCAGAACCTGATGTTGAGACTTCACCTGCTAACTGGTAAGGAATTGTGAAATGAACTCATCTATGATTATTCTCATGGTGGACCACCAAAAATGTCTTTAAATATCCCTATACATTCCCCCACACCAGGATGTACAGTCAAGGGAGAGGGGTGGAAGTCCCACATCACCTCCTCCCTCATCTCGACCGGTACCACTACTCACCACTGGAACATGATATTGTGATTCACACCACCAGAATACACATATAGTGTATCACCCACACATATATAATAAAATAGAACCTCACGGTTGCTATCTACCAACTGGAACTGTCTAACACACTCAAGGAGTGGAGGAGTCAATACCATCGACTATAGGAATGTTTTACCCTCCTTCTCCATCAGGGAAAGCTATAGGGAATCCAACAGCTATGAATTTTCCAGCACTAGGCGAGCATGAGACTTCATTCAAAGGGAATCCGATATGATGTTTCCCTTCCCTAGAGTATAGACTATCCTGAATTATTAGTCTTCTAAGAACATCAACCAGCAACGCTGTCTTAGATTTAGATCTCCATAAGTGAAGATGTACCTTAGAATCTAGTGGTCTGAGTAAACCACAAAACTCTTATCCAGAAGATAGTGTCTTCACATCATCAGATAGAATACCACTGCTACCAGCTCAAATTCATGAGTCACATAGTTCTTCTCATGGGGTCTCAAATTCCTCAACCCATATGTGATAATTGTTTGATGTTTCATCAACACCCAACTTAGCTTGGATCTTGAGGTATCATAATACACCTTGAACTCAACACCCTCCTCTGGAAGCCTCAAAAATGGAGTGCTCATCTGTCTCAGATTCAACTCTTCAAAGTCCATCTGGCACTACTCAGACCAGGTAAATGGATGTCCTTTCCTTGTTAGAGTGGTCAATGGGGTTATGATCCTGGAGAAGTCTCCCAAAAATCTCCAGCAGTACGCTGCCAAACCAAGGAAACTCTACACCTCTATCACACTCTTGGGTGGATACCAAGAAAAAAATGACTCAATCTTCATGGGATGCATGGATAATCCCTCTTCATATATGACATTCCCTATAAAGTTAACCATGTGTATACAAAAATGGCACTTTGAGATATTTACATAATGGTAGTGCTCTCAGAGTAAATCAAGGACCATCCTCAGGTTATCTGTATTCTCCTCCTATAAAACAGAGTAAACGAGTATGTCATCAATGAATACAACAACAAACTATTCCAAGAAACACTAGAAGATCTAGTTCATCAAATCCATGAAAATAGAGGGTGTATTCATCACACCAAAGGGAATCACTAAACAATTGTGATTCGCATAACAACATCAAAAATCCAATTTCAAAATATCAGACTCAATTGGAGAACAATGCCACACCTCACAACTGGTCAAATAAGTCATCCATCCTTAGTAAAGGGTACGTTTTCTTTATCATGGACCTGATTAGGCGATGATAATCCATGAAAATCGATAGGCTCCCATCTACATTCTTCATTAATATAACCGAAGTTTTTAAGGGGAAACACTAGGTCGAATGTAACCTTTCTCTAAAATTTACTCCAACAGAAACCATAGATATCGAATCTTGGTAAGGTATATCTGATATTCTGCAAAAGATATTGGTTAATTACTTGATTCTAAGTCTATCAAAAATTCCAAATTTCACCTCAGAGGTAGTCTTAGAACGTCTTTGCTAAAGATATCCATATAGTCCACCATAATTGGAGGAATCAAAATGCCAGAAGCATCTTCTACACCAAGGGTGATGCTCACCAACAGATGGGAAAAAGAATGCCACTTCCTGCCCACAACACCCGTCTTCCATGCTATGAGGTCTCATTCACCAAGAAAGTTAAACCCCGTCACATTAATGTGCAGACATCTTACTAGCCTATGACAACATGCAATTTGGGATTAAACCATGGAAAGCCAATCCATTCCCTGGATGATGTTATAATGTTTAATCATGATGATCAGTAGGTCCCATTTGATCATTTTTCCTCCAAAAAAAATCACACACTTCTAACCGATAAATGTCACAGAAGAAGAACTTCATGTAGGACCCTCGGGGGAAAGCTGATGCGCTAGTGACTCTACTTGGAGCTCCAACTTCCGTACCATGAGTAACGATATAAAGGAGGGACTAGAACCTATTCTACTAATACTGAAGCATGATTATAATAAACAAAGAGCATACCATGGATCATATAATTCATTATAGGGACACATACATCCATAGATTGAAGCTGTTCATGGCCTCAACCACCAGCTCTTTTAGCCTGATGTGCACACCTAGTGGTCTTAGTGGGAGGATATCATAGAATCATTCCCCAAAACCTATACCCCTTGTCCTCTTGCTCCTCTTCAGGCACCGCCTCCATAGGGACCACCCTGATCACAACATTTACTCTACCGTGGTGGTCTACCTACTGCCTGCCCAATATTCTCATATTATTGGGTCAAGTATTTGAGTGCATTGTGACCTAAACTATCACTTGTATAGCATTGGACCTTTCTGGGATAACCTGGTGCTATACATGTTCATGGTTCCTCCTGACCACATGGATGAGTCTGATTATGGAATGATCTCCTGCGGCAAGGCCTTACTACCTAAAGTCTTCCAACTATTGTTGATGTCTTTTCTTTAAAGAGACCACTAATAGGACTATATTATTGGCACCACTCTGATAGAAAACTATCCTTCACAAGTGACGTCTACAATACCCCAACATATGTAGAGATGCGTAGAGGCACTAAACTAGCATAAATCTCTCAAAAGAGACCATGCTCAAGCTTTCATGCCCAGAAGTCACCGTCATAGACCATATCAAAGGAGTAGCATGTAATGTATGTAATCCTATCCACATACATAGCTACTATCATGGATTCTCATTGCATCTCGAAAATCTCCTAATTTATAATTAAGCACAAGCACAAGGGGAATTAATCATCATGAAATAGCTATTGGAACTCATCCCATGAGAGTACAGATTCATCATGCATCTGGGTAACTAAGATCCACAAATTCCCAACATTCCCATAGAAAATACTAGCTTCCAAATCCACCATATGATCTATCAGTGTCTGCATAATCCTAAAGAGGTGGACCACTGACTCCAACCAATCATCTACTGCCTCAGGGTCTGGCTCACCACAAGTCCTCAACAGCCTTGGTGTTGGAACACATAGAGCACACTCAGCTTGCGCTAATACTCAACCTTTGATACTGGTAATAACTGATTCTTTAAAGGTAGTGGTGCCACAACTGGCCCATCTGGAGGAAGGGGATCACATAATGGACCATGAACTGAAGCCTTATCACTCATGAGGTCATTATCATGAACCAGAGCGGGTATCTTGGCTGGATTCTATCATGGAGGCATCATGAAAGTTATTAAGGAGTACCACGGTCTGAAGAGAATATATATATATATAACAAGAGTGAAAATAGAAGGGATATGACTCAATGCATATAGTAAAATATACAATCCTATATGATGCATGAAAAAAGTTCCCAAAAACAAATGTCTCAAAATTACGAGTCAAAAAGTAGGTAATCAATGTCTTTGTGAATGTCTACATTGGTCACCACACAATCACTAGGCTCCAAGTACTAAGAGACACTCTCAAGACACGTTGACATTGTTTCCCTAAACCCAAACAATACCCCTTTAGGTGAACACATGAACAACATCTCAAGGGTAAAAGAACCATTGATACCACTTTATCACGACCTAACCCATACCAAGTTTGAATCCACAACAACCCTATGCCCACCTCTATAGGATAGGGGGTAGTTAAAAGTGTTGATGGAGAAAAAATCAAGGAGGCCTTTTCCCAAAAACCTATACCCAGAAACATCCACTCAATTAAAAAGTGCAGAGGGAAAATAAAAAGAAAGGAACAAACAGTGATATAAATAAACCAAGCATGAATGGACCACTAGAGAGTAAAATAACAATAAAATAAACTTTAACGTAAATGGGAAAAATACACGCCCAACAAATGAAGTGTCCGAACCTGATCGAAAAAGGGGAAGAAGTAAAACCTTGAGAGAGCCTTTCTCTTGGATCTCAAGCACCCAGTGTATGTGGTCCAAGATCCATATATCCCTAAGCTCTATAAAGTCACAATCAAACTTCTGTATCATTTTCATAGGTATACCATGTGTGGGAAAATCCCAAGCAAAAAAGGGTATAAAAATACCTATTAGGTTTCCTTGAAGGATTAAGGGAGCAGTAAGAGGTATATTAAAAAGGGAAAGCAACAAGGGGGACAAATTTCAATAAAAAGGGTGCAGCTCTACCCAACAAGGAAGTGGAGATACACTCTTCCAAACACAAGGAGCTAGAATTGGTGAGAAGATGAACATCTTATTGAGTCTTCACTACCTATTGTTGGAGAGTATACACGTCCAACCATGAGAAGCTAGACATGGAAATCACATGGTATTCTACACATGTATTCGCATTTTTTAGGATGAGAGTAATAAAAACCATGGTGTGGGAACTGAAATTGGGTGTGTCAGTATATAGGTCAGTCACGAAGACCAGAAAAGGGCATAAGGGGGTTTTTATCTAACAACTTTTCCCAGGAATAAGATTATCTAGTAGTCCTAGAAGTAACCCCCATCGATGCCAAACGTCCCTCACATATACCCTGAACTATGAGTCAAAGGTGATGAAATCACCGCACCTTCATACTATCAACTTTGGGTGGCACTAACTCACCTCTTCTGTTTTAGGTTGCGTCATATGGACACATATTAGTGATGAAAGGACCAATATTAATTGTGAGTTCAAAGTGACATCCATGTATGTCTCACTATTGATCCATTGTAAAATGGTCGCCTCATGGCTAAGGACCCATGACCAACCCAGCTGGAGGGTTCCACTCGAAAATGGTCGAGGACCTATTCCTAGCATGGTAGGAGGGATATAATTTAGTAAGGTTGAGGACACATGCCCATCCCAACTGAAGGTTTCCACTCTAGTATGTTTAAGGACACATTCCCTGACTAGCTGGAGGGTTCCATACTAGTATAATTGAGGTTGTCTCCTAATCACCGATGATGTGGATTCTCTTCAAACAATTAAAAAGGTTCCTCCACTAATATTCCTTTCATGATTCTACATTTAATGAGGCTATGAATAAGGCTCTGCAGATCTAAATGGGTCACACTATTGTGATCCATGCAAAAAAATATTTGAGGTGGACTATCCACATGCTCAAATTGGACAACTGATGGAAAAGTTGTGTTACACTACATTATGATAGAAAGAAATATCATGTATACTGTGAATTAGTCTCAAAATAAATTATATCGATCACACCATTGTGATCCTCTAGATAAAATACATATGATTGGCTACTCAATCATCCCAAACAGATACCTTGTAAAAAAGTTCCATTTCACCTCAAAGCATACGAACACGACCCCATGGGGCCCACACATCAAAATTATCTTAAATACTCAAATTTCATCATGAAACTATAACTCAAGGACCAGGGTCACATCACCACCGAAGGCATGTTAATTAGACACTACAAGTAGGCACCACACCCAAAACGAGAAGCCAGAATAAAAATACTTTATTATTATTATAAAACTCAAGAGTTTTAAGTTACCTATTCCTAAAACAGAGTCCTAAAATACCCAAACTAGTCTGAAAAGATCCATCTCTAATAAAGGAACTCTTTTCCATAGACAACACATCAATCAGACGCTCGTTTTATGAGAAATGGACATTTAAAAGTGTCTTATTTCAAATTGGGCCCATATCGTCCAATCTGGATGAACACCTCAATCTGGACAGACCCGCCCTATCCAGCTTATTCCACTTTTCCGGTCTACATCCCAACCATGTGGCTCATACCATTCTATTATGACATCGCCTCACCTTGATCCTGGTCGTGACGCGACTTCACCATCCCGATGCTGCCAGATGGCCACATCCACACCGACCTGTCCCAACGCACCACCGCCTCACCTAAAACTCATAAGCCTACCCCTTATTACTCCTCTAACTACCTCAGTATCATATCAATTCCTCTTGCTCTTCTCACTAGTCGACCATGCTGCCAGCCACATCAGGGCTGCACTGCCCTTGCTGAAGCCGTGTGTCTTTCTCCCTTGACAGAACATTGGGATGAATCCAGTTGTTATAAAATTTAAAAGTGAGTTTTTTTTTCGGATCCTCAAGTAGAGGTATTAACAATTCTATCCTCCACTCGATGATTCAATTATGTTTCGACATAGTAATTATTTAAGGTGAAGAATGGTGAAGAACGCAACAAAACAGGGAATCAAAATGGGAATCAGATGATGGAAATGTTCATTAGGCCATTTCATTGATTCTGAATACAATGTTAAATGATGAATAATTCAAGAATAAATTTATTATGGAAATTGGGTGTAGAAAAAAATAAGAATCCTACATCGGATTGGTCATTCGTTGTTAGTGACTTGTCCACAACACTCCCTCTATAATCCGCCATGTTTTTGGCGGAGGTTCCTCCTTGATCCGGTGATGAACAATGAAGAATGGTAGGGGAGAAGGTTTTGAGGAGAAATATATGGAGATTAGAAGATAACCCTAATCCTAATCCTTTAATTTTTTATTTATAGAAATATTCAAGAACCTGCCCACGGCTGTGAAAACCTAAACCTCTGCGTACTCACATTTTCTAATGTGCCAACGAAAAACAACACATTTTGAACTCAATGGTGGTATCATATTTACAATATGAGTCTCTATTCAAAATTTATTTAATTTCTTCTTTGATAAAAAATAATTATGTTTAAGTATTTTATTTATAATTTTACATATGGGTGAATTTTCTCATAGAAGTCCTGCACCGAAAAAAGTTATACCCCGCCTAGGGTAAAAGACTTGTTTCTGTCTCATATGTTCACTCAAATTTATTATCCGAGCTACTATTTAAGTGATATCCCATTTCCATTGCATTCATATTAAAAAATATACTTAATATATTTATAAAATTTATTTTGGGCACACTGGGACATGGAATTGTACACTGTCTAAACGCCCAGCTCTAGAATCATATATAAAAAAATTGAAATGTAAAACAAGGGAAAACCAGGTCTCTATAGAGGCCCTAAATTCTGATACAGTATATGATACACACATTTTTCTTCTTGACAGGGAAAATATTGGAGAGCCACCCGGGGTACTATACCTCTTGAAAATATGGATTTAAAAACCTTATCCTCTTTTCCATTGACCATTAAACCATGATAGGGGTACATTTTTTTATGAGGTTGTCTAAACAAATGACAGACCACTGGGAGTCCAAGGAGATGAATAGAACACAATGGTTCTAAACCTAAAATCTCAGCATAGTTCTTGGAGAAAATGTTTTAGTGCTCTTTTAGGAAAGCCACATACTATTATTGCTCCTCTAGGGATATGGCGTCGCTAGTTAGTGTATGCCATGGATATTGCTCGGTACCAAGGTTCCCAGGGTTAGATCATAAACAATGATGGAGACACCCTCTTAAAATGTTGTAGTGGATTCTTTCAAATCCTAATCATCATATAGTATAGGGTTATCAAAGGGAGGAGGTGACTATTTTGAGCTTGTTGGCTGAGGGGGAGAACTAGTGTCTACTATTAAAAATACAAAATCCTAAAAAAGGATTCCCATTTTTTGGATACTACTGAGAAAAAAAATATATTGATCCCATTCCATTTAGTTTTGTACTATGAGATAAACTTTTAATATTGATTATATGGTTATTGGTTGAACTCCATTGAGTCATCCCTACTTTGTGGAACATGTGGTAACATCATGAATCCATGGCCATAGGAAAAAAATCTCAGTAATTCACAAAAGTAGGGTCTTATGGTATTAGTTGGGCCTACCCACTATAAGAGAATGATGTGATTTGTGAGAATTCCATTTTCTCAAAGATGACAAAACATCCACCTCAGTATGGAATCATGGTCTTTAACCGATTAATTTCGATTTTTTTTTTGTCTTTCACATATTCCCATAGATTAGATATAGTGGTTTTTAGATCATTAGGGGAATTGATGAACTCATCCCCATCTATTTGAACCCACATTCCTGCACTTTTTATAGATACCAACATCTAGATTGAGAGCCTCATATGTTTCAAAGGGGGATAAATTACCCGAGAGTATCTCTACTAGACCATTAGGGGAGTATTTGAGGAATCAATTGTGTAAATAGGGGACCACTATAAAAAAATAAATCCAAATACCTATGAAAAATACATTTTAGGTAGTATATTTTTGGACTAAAATAAATTCAAATCTTTATACCAACCCATAGAACGGAGTGTTTAGTGGAATGTTTCCCTTAGTTTTTTGATCACTCTTATTATACCTCTAAGAATTCAGGTTGGAGGGAGCTTGATCTAGCTATTTATGTTCCAGCTTATAGAGAATCCATGTCAGGATGATGTTGATCCCAATGATAGTATTAACTACAAAGTGATATATTTCCATGCCATTGAACTGACACTTGATATACGACGAACACACATTCCCTGGAATAGTGAAACCATCATCATTTCTATAAAATGAAATGGTGGTCCAAAATTCCTCTCACTCAGCCTCTTCGCAATGTAGTCCTCTAGGACATCTACCTCAATCGTGACCAAAAGAGGGGGTTTTTTAGGATTTGATTGCATAGTTAAGAATTTCCATAGACATTTGAACTACCTCTTGAACTGGGAGACTTACAGGTATCCCGGTGGAGGTGAATCATCACATTATACTTTTTGAGAAAGGGAATACATTTTTCCTAAAGAGTGTACTTCTTTAGTAGGGGTATAATAGATTCCATTGGTTGAAGCACTCAGTCCTAGCTAGTACTGGAGTTATTCTACTAATTGTTTGCTTGTCTTCTCTGAATAACTCATATTTGGGTGATATTTGGTTGAGGTTATGCCCTGGGTGAACATGTTGGATCACGTTATGCTCATGGACGAGCCACTTGGTCAACCAAAACAGTTAGTTATAGTGGCATAATAGATAGAGTGGACTAGAAGAACTGGTTCTATTGAGCACTACATAATAAATGATTCCTAGTTTAAGTAGCATGAATATCCTAGTTCAATGTCCAATCCAGATCATTCTGATGTCTTGAATGATCTGTTCCATTCATTATTCAATGTCATCTAATGTGGAATGAGGGGTATTCATGGAATTCCTCATTTTTTAGCATCTTGAATATCTCACCTAGTTCTACATCATTCATAGAGGTTTATTATTTATCTTCATCAGTGGAACAGTCTAGGGTTAAACGTACCCAGGGTGCATCTCCCATCATAAGAGGCATAGAGTCACAATGGGTGAAAATTAGTTTTTTAACTAGTGGAGGGCATTTATTTTCCTATCACGGTTGATGTTTTTTATTTTGAAACTTGGGAGGATACAGTGCAGATGTGGAGGAAATGGTCAGAGGGGGAGTGGAAACCATAGAATGTTTGAAAATACTCATGTGGGTATGGATGATAACATGGGTGATATAGACTGCCTCACTATCCAAGAAGTGATTTTACTTATGTATTCCTTTTTCCATAACTTCTTTCCTCTAACTAGATACTTAACTACCATTATTGGGGTCATCCGAGACATGTGTGACTTGTACTGAGACATCACCCAGTGGGATTATGCTAAGACCTACCATGTACTAGATCTAATAATGGATGAAACTTTATTAGTTGGTAGTGTGTCCAATGATTCTGTGATAATATTAGTAATTGGTATGACTAGTGAGTTCATCCTCCATAGATCTCCTATATTTTGGAAACTTTAGGATTCCCTTTTCCAAGTTATAAATGAAATTTTATATTACCTATAAATATTTGAAGGATTAATTATTCTTTTTTCCTCTCTATGAAAGTCACCATGGGATCCTAACACTAATAGGGAATGGAGACACATTCTCTCTATGAGACTATTAGTGAGGTTGTTCCTACTGAGGCTGCACTTAGCAAGATTCTTCCAGAGAAGGGGAATGTATGTGTACAAGCTCATAAGCCTCTGCATGCACAATGGGTAAGTCAAAAAATAATCTATGGTAGTTCAGGGAGGTGCTGGAAGTAACTAGATCATCTCTAACATTCTCCATACACATTGTGATGAGTTGTTATTGGGAAGGAGGAATATCAAGTGAATATACGAGTCCCTTTCATTGGGTGGTAAAGTCTTAGACTCTGTATTATGGTCTTTGTTTTCATCTAAATTGGTCGATGATACTATTATTTTATGTGGTAGATCTAAACTTGTAAGGTAACTAACTATGAATCTCCCCCATATTGGTAATGGAACTTATGTGTAGCTTACTATAATAGATGAAGATTATTTATTCCAACATCTATAAAATGTATAAGATCATGGAGGCCTCCAGCTATTTTGGAGTCCCAAAAATTGGACTAAACCTTGAGGCAATGTGCTCTAGATGCTTTAGTTGATCAGGAATTCCATTAAACATAGTGAGATTGGGATTATCAAATTTTGAGGGTGCTCATACATGGTCAACCCATAATGAGTTCAACTTTACTTCAGGTGAAATTTATACTTATCGCATTTACAGAGCCTTGATACGGGTGATGAGAGAATATATCATGTCAGATCAGTGAGGATTTATGGTCACCAATGAATTGAAATGCCAATATACATATGGAGTGGATAAACATTGATTTGGATGAGGATTAATGAACTGATCAAGAGAGTTGGGTGACTTATATATTACTCATTTTATATATCCTCCATCTTCTACCCTGACTGGGTGCATGAGGCTATTAAGATCCAACCAAGGAACCTATATGAGGAGGACTGGGAACCCCACTACAAGATATACATGGACCCATATAATGGTTAAAGGGTCTAAGAACTTCTTGTTAATTATCAATGTTGTGATATTTTATAGTCTTCAAGCTCTAGAAGAATTGAATTTATCCTGGGGTTTGACTCAAATTTATTCACAACCATAGATGGGTTGGTGGGATCTTCATGTCCCTTAACTTTTTCAATGTATTGATATTTCATAGATCCTTTAAACATTTGTTCTAGTCTTATGAATCACTATTTCTAGGAGTTTTGCGTTGGATTTATTCATGGAAATGGAAACTTACAATAGTTCTTTATCCAAAGTGGTCTTGCTTTCCAAAGACAAGCGTTCGTTAAGTTTGAACGTTACAATACTTATGAATGTGAATTGGTCAAGAGGATGGGAGGTCAAACTCGTCAAACCATTTTGGGGGGAATTATTGTCTACTCCGAGACTCTCTTTTTAAATTTAAGATATTTTCATGAATCCTTACTAACTTACCAAGTATGTCAAAAGTATCCCTTAGAATTCACAATCACTTATTAACATGTGTAAAATTTAGAATCATCAATATGCATTCAAGGTTCTTCATTAATGGAAATATTTGTATCTATTTGAGGTTTTCCATCAATGGAATCATCTAATATACTATTTATAGATTCTTTTAATCAATGTTTGTGATGATACAGGTTTTTAAGCCACCCAGTGGGGTACTCTTGAATTTTGTTGTCACCTAGGGGGACAAAGGTTTGGGTTCGATTTTGGGATCATGCTTATAATATAGGATTCCTATTTATCCATGTAAATGGAATCAAAACCCTCATAGTTCGGTGCCACTTAATGTGGAACATCATTACTTTTAATGTCATGTGATAAGAACCTCTAAGAAGAAGGTGCTTAGTTGAAACTTAGTGTGGGACTTATGCTGAACCAACCAGAAAAAATTGGGAAGGATATGAGTTTCCAAGTAAATTCACACCCTATAGGGAATATTCCCCAAGGATAACCAGGATGATTTGATGTTTTGGGTTTGAATCTCAAAGATTATTTCTACATATCCCATATGGATCGGAATAAAACCCCACATTGTTCGGTAAGTCTCATGGAAGAGTATGGTCCTTTGAGAGAAATGATTTTGGACTTACCTCTTCAAAAGGATGCCTTTATGACTTGGGGGGTTTAATTTGGGGAATATTCATGAGGAGGATGCCCGGATTAAGATAATTAGGGTTGGATTCCTAAGGAGGATGTCCAATGAGTTTGGGCCCTGAGAAGGCTTCCTACGTATCCAAATTATGATGGGAATCAAAGTTCTCGTAGTTCCTTCCAATGAGTGTTTGTGAACATGTTGTAACCATCACGTATCTATAAGCCCACGTGAGTCATTATTGGTGTGAGGAATAAGATAATGTAAAATATTCAACAACGATGCTTCAAACTTTTCTTACTCTGCTGATAGAAGAGGGACGACGCACAATCCCTATATTATATTTACATTGGATAAAGATCCAATGTATGGAGGATGGGATGAAGGTGAGGGGCTTATGCCAAGATGTCTACCCATGGTAAAAAAGTGCAGCAGGAGAGGGAAAGGGTATCAAAAGTCCCGAATCCCATCCTCCACTGGTCTTTGGCACTAAAGAAGTGAAAAGGGTCAATGATTCCAGCACCTAAAAGAAAAGATAGGGGCTTCCACCAAGATGGATAACCTAAAATTGATCCTGGTAGGGGAAGGGAGACCTATTATTTTTTATTTATAAGGAAAATTAGGCATGAACTGTACCTTCCCTACCAAAGACCTGAGGTTCTGAGTTGCCTCTTTGAAAAGGGAGAGTCCAGGATAGAACCCTCCACCAAACCAGGAACTTCCAAACACTGTTCCTGGGAGAAAGGTCCATGTGAATGTGGATATAAAAACCCCAAGAAACACCTTAATCATAACAAAATTGTGAAAAACTGTTGGAAACCTCTAATTTTGGAAATAAAATCCCAAATAGAAGACATGCTAACGCTCCTTTACCAAAGGTTTGACAAGTCAGGAGGTTTTGGAGGAGGCTTCTAATTATTCCCTTTTAGATAAGGGATACAAGGAAGAAGATAACCTTCCATGAATAGCTTTTAAAATGGGTACTAGATATGGTCACGTAGGTCCCTCACATATGTATGCCTTGTAGGTACCCCGTGTGGATGTGCATCGTAGGCATACCACGCATGTATGGTGCGCAGGTATGAATGATGACTAAAGAATATGTTTTACATAAGAGGACAAAACCCATTTAAAATTTGTACAAATACATTCAAAACATGCTGATCCCATTTAATTATCTCTTCTCTATTGGTTTAGAGAGCTACCAGAGACAATTTGAGTGATCTAAGTGAAAGAGATACCCAATGGGAGCTTTAGAGAGTCTATTCAATTTTTTTCAGTCATGAAATGGGGAGATAAAGGGATCTATTTAGAGGAACAGATGTGGATTGGTCGAAGAAATGTTGCTCGCATAGCTCTGTCGTGCAGCTCTATGGCGCAGGTACTCTGCGTAGGTGAACAAACATATTCTGTCACATAGCTCTACCAAATAGATCAGTCGCGCATCTTCGCTGCATAGTTTGGTTATGCAGTTCTTTGGGAGTGTTTTGAAATTCCTTTTCATCTTTTGGAACCTTGACTTGAGATATAATATATCTGGAGTTCTCTTCATAGTCTTTTTTTCTTATGTTGTATCAACAAAATCCCTCCCTCAAGATTACATCCGAAAATAGAAAGAGGGTCGAGTCCTAAGGTGAATTTTTGGGGAAAAAGACTACGGATCAATTGCTCAACAGTGCAGACTTTCCACGTAGGTACCCTGCACAGATATCCCAAGAAGATGTTACACGTAATCTTAGTGCGTAGGTCTTCGGTTGTCAATAAATAGGTCCCTTCCTTTGCAATTTTCATCACCTGTGCTTTCCAGATTTTGAAGAATATCTTTGCATAGTTCGTTCGCTCAGCCCCATCGCGTTGTGCTCTCACGTAATTTCCTTGAAAATTATTCAAGGTAAAATTATTTAAGTGATAGAGATAAGCTAAAGTATTTCATCAAAAGAGTTATTCTATAATCCTTGACAATGGACCTACATGATGGACTTCATTGAAGGACCTATGTGATGGACCTCATCGAAGGACCTACGCAAAGAGTGTCCTTTGCCATTTTATTTATTTATCTATTTTAAAATTCAAATATAACAGTGGTTGTTTGGTAATTATTTTGCAGGAAGGAATGAATCATTTGATGAACCATACTGAAGAAGCTAAGGTACGTAAAAATGAAATGATGAAGATCGTGGGACCAGAATAATATGATGTTGTTGAAAGTACTCTTTTTGGGTTATGGAAAAGCTTAATTCCGTACTAGCAAGATTATCCACAATGTCCTTACTTACCATTGTAAGGGCATTTGATTTCGCAAGATTCCCAATTTCCATTTGTTAAGAAGTAATTTCCAAATAATTGGTTTCTTAAATACTCCAACTATAACTGCATGAATATTAGTAGAAGGGGGGGTTCCAGTACCAGAAGGAACAATCCCTATTAGTTGAATCCTTCATCATTCTGGTTTCACATTCGATATGAAGGATCATCTTATAGAGCCAAGACCACATTGATATGATTCCACTTTTCGGGCTTCTTAAACAGATCAATCTAATTGTTGGATGGAATACTAGGATCTTCATTCTGGAGGAGGTGTTAAATCCCAGTGGATATGGGCATTCTGGGTACATCAGACTTGTGCAGAATTCAGGAAAGAGTTATCAGATGTTTATATCTATGATGCTATCTGGATAGGGAAAACTTATGTTTATAAAAATGATTTCATTCCTAAATCACTGAGCCGTTGGAGTCCAAAAATGAATTTTTTTCATTTGACGCATGGTGAAGTTGGTATTAGTCTCTGGGATATTTACAAAATAGTTGTGATACCCATTCTTAGAGAAATTTATGATGAATTCATTCCGCCTAATACAACATGGGGTGATGCTAGTAAAACACCACTACTGGCCCATGAATTGTTTAAGATAGTGAATAATTTACCCAATGATAATAAAGATATCCATTCCATAGTGTGGATGTAAGCTTTCTTAGAAGCATCAACAGAGAAAGGTCCAACTTGTGGATGTCCTATTGTTTGTCCTTATGCAGATAACCGAGGCAGTTCATGCACATATTGGCCTACGCTAGAAATGGGTGACTATAAGCACTGGTGCTATAAATTGAAACCCGATATATATGTAAAATTACACATAATTGTCTTCCTTTCTATGTGGATAAGCTTATATTTTCTTCCAGTTCATGAATCTGTGGGTGATGTAAGATCGGGGACTTTTATCATTACACCTAAATTGGTAGTAGGGAAGTATATTTGGTTAGAAACCCCTATATTTGCAAGAATTAACCATCTTAAGCTATATTTATATAATGGGAAGGCTCCATTTAGAATTTCAGGTCCATTCCAAGTGTTGTGGGGCTAAATTATAGAACATTTTTCTTCATACACATTATTGAATTCAGTTAGATTTCCCAATGGTCAATACACCCCATTGTTATAGAATGTTTCTGGTATTCGTCCTCTAAACTTGAGACCTGATGTGGTGGTAAAGGTATTGAATATCTCAAGAGAAAGCAACATCTTTCCATTTGGTAACCCACTATATGGAGCATTTATTGATGATGGTAATGAAAAGAATTATGAGTTGAGATCTTATATGATGGCATTTAGGGATGGAGTATTATCATCCTAGATTGATGATGAAATTATCTATGAGGCTTATGTCCCATATAGGTTTTCTCATCATTTCAGATGCCTTCATCAATCAAAAACTTTCCGCCCACGTATGTCAGACAGGAGAAACACACAACGGTAGCATGATAATTATGGATCCTAATAGCTTTAGAGGTATCCAAACTGTCAATTACTCTAACTCGACAAGATGAATCAATTGGATTGGATGTCGGGTATGCCAAAGAGTGGGCCTCTTCATATCCTCAAGGGGATTTGAAAAAGGAACATTTAAAGTGGGACCTACAACAACTGTTGCATGAGGAAATCATGGTAAGATGTCCAAGGCCAAAGATGATATAGAAGTTTGAAAAGTTTCAAAGCCCTCAAAACGTCTTCTCTGGAGGTATACTTGGAAGATTGTGGTTAGAGAATAAATACCTCCAACGCCAATGTGATCCAGTCACCACCGACAAATAGAGATTCATATTCCATATATTGAACTTTATGAAGAAAGGAGGTTGGAAGAAGCTCACCATTCAGAAGGCATTGTATCTCCTCCACAATCAACCATACCAAGATTGAATTATGTTTTACCTTAATCCATTCATCATTGAGAGTGTTTAACTCGTGATATTAGGGATTCATGTGCATTTCTCCAGCATGGAATTCGAATACCAGATATTTGGTGACATAAAACCACCTTCTGATTACAATCTTGACAATAACATGGCTGAAGTACATAATTATATTTTAGAGATGGAGGATTTTATATATGAAACTAAATAAAAAATCACAGTCTCTAAACGTGTATCTCATATGTTGGACTTAGGAGTACATGCATGGGTAATTATCGACTCTGAGGAAGAGTGGGATATTTATGGTAATACTGAAAATGTATTTCCCTTTTTTCTTTTGTCTCAAATTTACTTTAATGTTTATCGTCATTAATCTTGATGAATATATATGTGTGCCGCTTTAATGTAGAGATGGAAGGTATGGAGAAATTTTTGAATCACCTAAGTGTAGTCCTGTAGGCTCTCTTGTTGACGCAACGAATGATCCTCCCAGGTCACCAAAACATTCTCCAGGAGAGACAATTAGGACTAGGGTAATGGAGATGGATAATCCTCAAACATTACCTCAAGTTTCCCCTACTAAAAAAAGTGTTTCAATCTCTGCCCAATATTTTGAACAAAAAATGCAAGAGAGAAATGAGAATGATCCTAAGTGTTCACCGAAGGAGTAAGTATTTATAAATCCTTAGGGCATATAATTTTCTCAATACACACTGGTAACCATGTTTTATCCTATTGTAGGATCTTTGTATCTCTCATCTCTTAAGGGATTAAATGCTGATTCTTCAAGGCCAGAAAAAGAAACCCCAGGGGGAACCCAAGTTCATGTGGACGAATTTTCAATTTTAGTAGAAAAATTGTCAAAAGATTCACCTATACCTACTCCTGGATCTATTTAGAGAGGGGAAATCCATGGTAAACGGAAATACATTCCTTAGTTCCTTTTGTTAAACGATCCTGAAATAATAAACACTGATATTCCAATTTCTTCAGAAGAAAGGAATAAATACCTAGGGCAATCTGAGGCAATTGCTGATGTTGACCCACACTTGGAAAGAATAGATTCTACTATATCAATTGAAGAGTTGATGGAATATAATATCAGCATATCGAATTTAGGCATCAACCAACATTTTTTGGATACCTTAAATGGCGAGGATGCTATAACATTCCAAGTTCCATGTACTGAAATGATGAAATCCCTTAATCCAAATATTGATATTCTAGGTTACATCATGGAATTTAGGGATTTTAATGAGGAATTTCAAGTACATAGGTCCTTATTGTTTAATTTTCCATATGTATTTATTCTTATTTATTTGATTCTTTACATCGAATCTCACATTATGTAGATTTATCTATAGAAAATGTTGCAAAGGTTCTTCAGGAATGGGGTATCGCACTCTATCCATCTGTTAGAGCTGGAAAATACTTCTAGAGGATCCTTCATAAATAGATGCTCTAGAGCATTCGAATATAAAAATTGAGCAAACTTTAAGGAATGTTACTTCTCATGAAACATCTGTTCAAATCCCTGAAGCTGAGAATATAAGAGATGAATCCAATCAATTAGCTGACTTATTATTGGGTAAATATAATCAACTATCTGAATCATATCCGTTTCTTCCATTTGAAACTGAAAATGACTTTGATTTATAATTTTGGGTTTTGAAATCCTAGATCAGAAGGTGATGATTTTAATGTTCTAGGAGAGGTAGAACACGACATCTCTTTAAGTGACCTGTTTCAAGAATACATTTTACCTCATGGTAGTGACTCAGATTCAGACATGGAGATGCAGTATTCTCTTGGCATGGCATGTAAGAAGACATGGAAGCATATCTGGAGCATAATTGCTGAAAAGCCTTTAGATGAATTAATTTACCATTTATCCAAACTCCCAACATTGTTTTGTGTATTGGGATTTGGTGGATTTAATTATCGTCCAATCCATGATGCTATGAAAGAGGTCATTCGCCCACAGGAGAAAGAGCAGAAGTTGTGAAAAAAATTTGAGGAGGCTTGATGGCTTATCAATATTGAGGGATTTCAAGCTGCATTTATTGAGGCGGAGGAAAATCATAACATGAAATCAATTGAAATTAGTCAAAAAATTAAAGAAGCCGTGAAGGAGTTGTTATATCTTCAATATCAACTAAATGCTATTCAAAACAAACATGGGAAGTTGAATCAAACATTGGTAGAAACCCAACTAGAGGGGATAAATATCATTTTAGCTACTAAGGAAGCACTTCATCAGGAAGAGGTGGTTGGAGTTTCTCAGCTCTCTCAACTTCAATAAGCAGCTGATAAATCTTATGAAGTGATCCAACAAAGGAAAAGTCATGTTGAGAATTTATTCTAAAACATGATAGAGAGGCTCCAATTTGTGTATGGACCTTTGATTTTATATGAATAATATAAATTTTGTCTTCAATCATATACATCTTCATCCCTATTTTCCATGATTACAATATTGAAGGTAAATGATGATAATGACTCCTTTATGTTAGACAATCATTACTATAATGGAAATAATGGAGTGCTCAAAATTTTCTTATTAAGATGATGGACCTAATGAGCATAATTTTATTGTTTCTAGGGTTATATGGATAACCCCACAGAGTTCACATCTTTTGACCCTTTTATTACTCAATATTATCTAAATCATACAAAGATGCACGTTTAGTGAGCTGGGACTCAAATTTTGTTTAGAGTTACCTTTGTGGGCTCTCAATCTAATGAGTACCAAGTATTTTATTGTCTCGAAGTTTAGATTCATGAATGTTGAACTATAATTGGCTAATATTTAGGGTCGAATAGCTTTGACCATAAAATTTGAATCAAATTCCAAACAAAATACTATGCCTAAAACTTGTTTTAATATTATTAAAACATTTCTAAGGGGAATCTTGAGCCAAGACTTTTATGGTCACAAAGTTTAAAACCTATATCAACAAAAGGGGTGTATTTTCCTAGAACAATGTTTCCATTATTTTACAAACCCATTATTGGAGCTATTTTAGGTACATCCAACTAGGGAATATGTTGCATATCCAAATAGTGTCATCTTTTGACTGACTTGCATGTTATGTATGCAACTTATACAAGTCCACCTAAGAGAATGTACAACATAGTTAGGAAAAAATAGTTCATTGAAGTTTAACATTTTTGTTGTTGATAGATAGGGGAAAATAGTATTTGGGTAACTCAAGACCAGAGTGAGTGGTTTTTCCAAGGAAAGAACATTTAAGAATGAAAAAGGGCTATTTAGACTAACATAAGTTAGAAATAGGAAAACCATTTCTATACACATTTGGGGTATGAGTATTGGTTAAAATTTATTAGAAAGGGGGAATTTATGATATCTTATAATGAAGTTTTAAGTTATGCAGTGAGGAAATTGTGCTGTGCAGTTTTAAGTCATGCAGTGAGGACGTTGTACTGGTTAGTTTTAAGTCATTCAGTGAGGATGTTGTACAGTGTAGTTTTAAGCCATGTAGTGAGGATATTGGATGGATTTAATTTAAGGTCTTTAGATCTGACCACAGGTCTGAGAAAACTCTTCCAATTTCTTGATAACTTGTTTGGAAACATACTATCATATTCAGGTATGGAAGGGAAAATGGAAAACTATGATTTGGGAATTTTTGAAACAGAATAATGATATGGGAAAAGAGATAAAAGCATTTAGAAGAAGTCTTTTACCATAATGAAGTTACCATTATTTGGAAAACACGTTATAAGGGTTATCTTATATAGGGCCAACTGGGGAATATGCTACACAACCAAATGGTGGTATTTTTAGACTGACATTCCTGTTATGTAGGAATCTTATGCAGGGCCAGCTAAGGGCACGTACTACATAGTCAAATAAAAGATCTCTTAGAAGTTTAACGCTCTATTGCTAAAAGTCGAAGAATGTTTATGGAGATCCAGATTTTCCGAAGCACAGAGTTTGATTTATGGAGAAAGGTACCTGAATATGGAAAGGGTATTTCCAACCAAGAGTGCCCAAAGAATTGGAGGAATGATACTCTTATGAAGGTCTAACCCAAACGTTTTAGATATGGTGTCTGTAGTTTTAGGTCATACAGCTAGGAACAGAAATGGAAAAAATATATAATATGTGGCCAAGTGATTTCAAGGTTATTTCATATTATACTCAACATATGGTGAGGTAAATTTGTAACCCATGGTCTTGAAGACTTTCATATTGTGAGTAAGATAATTGGACAAGTATACGTGAATGACTGTATTAAAATACAGATTCTTGTATATTATCATCAAAGATTAAAGGGGACACAGACACCAGAACCAAGAACAAAGTTACCATTACTTGAAAAACTCATTATGGGGGTTTTATTATGGAGGGTCAACTGGGGAATATGCTGCATATCCAAATAGTGGAATCTTTTGACTGATAGGACTATTTTGTAGGCAACTTATGCAAGGCCACCTAAGGGCACATGCTACATAGTCAGGAAAAAGATCTCTTAGGTATTAGAAACTCTATAACTGAAAAACCATAAGAAAGATTATGAAGATATGAAAAGTATTCAAAATTAAGTGTATGAAATATGGAAGGGGTCTATGTTTAATTTACATGAGAAATATTTGAACCAGTATTGTCCATGTGTTTGACATCCTTTACATAGATCTAACTCATATGTAAAATGGAGACTTTCTCTGTTTCTTCTAAGTTAATATTATGATGTGCAATTTAAAGTCTTGCAATGAGAATATTTGCACCCCCATAAGGAGTTAAAACACATTACTTATATAAAGAAGAACCTCATTCAATTCATAATCTCACTTGATATATGCTTGGTGTGAGAGACAAGGAGTAGTAAGGGTCTATTTTACAATACAAAGGTGACACATATGAAGAAATGGGGTGTCAGATTTCTATAAAGTTTAATGTCATGCGGTAAGGACGACAATGAACCGATATGAAAAGAAAAGACGTATTGTAACTAGGTTAAGGGATAACACCTATGTGTCACTATATTTCTTTCTGGGGAAAGGATCAAGTCATACATAATTCTTAAAACATTTCCTATGCAGATTTGATTATTATACAAGAAATAAAGTGTTTTTATTATGGTTGGGCCCAAAATTAGAGATCTAGGAGTCTTTACATATCTCAAAATAGATGAGAATCATGCTATACATAGTTATTTAAATAATCATTCCTCACGCTCATCGAGTTTGACATGAATAACGAGGGCTTTTGACACGTTCTGAGAGAATGGTAAATCGTAAGACATAAAATGATATAAGGACCAAATCATATATCATAAGGAAACACTCTATATAGATCTGATTCATATACCAGAGGAGAAATGAAAATATGATGATTTTGTGATTGTGGCAGGGCCCAAAATTATATATTTAGGTGTCTCTACATATCTCATTTAAAATGAGAATCAAGCCACACATAGTTCTTGAAACATGGTCTGTATATAGATCTGATTTAAACATAGGAAAGAGAGGGACTCATGTACTACTTAGGAGTAGTGATGATGTCAATGATATTTTCTTATAGAATTTACTAACGTTAAAGAGAGAGAACATTATTTGTACAAATCATGTCATACAGTTTAACATCATGCGATAATGATGATGATTCTATGCATTTTAACATCATGCATCATGGACGCTTATAGTTGTTTTGCAGTTTAATGTTTAACAACTTGGACATGGGGGGCTATACAGTTTTAAGTCATGTAGCAAAGAAATTACACTCTACAGTGTAAAGTCTTGTAGTGAGGACTACTTATACAAAACTACACAAAGTATTTCGTTAAAAATATCTCATTGGTTTGAGTTGTGATAAGCTATCTATCCGTTGATATTGAGGCATTGGATCTATTTGAATAGACCTTATGTATGTAATAGGGTAATTCCCACTTTGGCTCATGTTTTGGAGATTTCTTTCCTGGTATCCTTGGATTCTTAAAGACCAATAACAATTCTCCTTGGTGGAATGAATGAAGACAAAATTTCTTATTAAATGCTCGCACTATTCTTTTCTGATAGACGTCTAGATGAGGCAAAGTATGAAATCTTTTCTCATCTAATCTTTCCAAATCATCTAACCATTTCTTAGACCTCTCATCTATAGATAACTGATCACATATTTCAATTTTAAGTGAAGGCAATTGAATTTCAATTAGCAAAACTACTTTAGTTCCATTTAGCAATTAATAAGGAGTTGGTTGGGTAATAGTATGGGTAGTTTTCCGATAATCCCATAAAGCATTAAAAATATTATCAGGCCATGATTTATTATCTTTATCCACCATATTCTGGATTATATTCGATAGGGTCTTATTGAAGGCCTCTATTTGTCCATTAGCCACCACATGATAGTGAGATGAATGGTTGGACTTGATATTATGTTCCTGATACAACTTCTTTACTTCAGCAGAAAAAATTAGTGCCATTTCCCATCTTACATGTGAGGTATTGCCTCAACCCATTTAGAGATGAAGTCAGTAGTAGTGATAATATACTTGAACTGCTTAGTTTTGGCTATGGGATAAGGGCCTACTACATCCATTCCACATGTGGAAAATAGCCAGACGTATTTAGCTGTATGTAGAAAATCTAGGTGTTGATGAATGAAGGTGGAATGATCTTGGTAGGGATAACAATTTTTATTGAAATTTGTACAATCCAGCATCATTTTAGGCCAAAAGTATCCAAGCCTTCAGATCTAATCCGAGAATCTATGCCTAGATTGGTGGGCACCACAAGCTTCTGAATGTACTTCTCTCAGGACAGCTGTAGTTTCTTCTCCATGAATACATCTAAAGAAAATTCTTTCAAAGCCTCACTTTTAAAGGTTCTTTTGGTGGTCTGGAATATCATAAAAAGTAAAATTGGCTGCTCGTCGCTGGATCTATTCCTTCTTAGCCCTATCTGGTAAAAGTGCCCAATTTTGAATATATTTCATGATGGATGTTATCCATACCACGGTATGACCATATAGTTTAGAAATAGGGAAAATTTCATTAATTTTCTCCATTCTTGTCTAAACAAAAGTTGAGACCACATGGCGATGTGTTATGCTGATAACTGTCTCATCCCAACTTCGATATTCCAAGGCTTTAGCTGCGTTAGCCAGTGTATCTGCTTCAACATTTTGTGATCGTGGGACATAAGAAAATGTTGGTTCTCAGGGAAATTTATCCATTAACCCTACGAAGTAATCACAAAAAGGAATTAATTATTCTTTTTCCTATTGAATATTCCCCATTGATTTGTTTTATTAACAATTCTGAATTACCTTTCACCTTTAAATGATCCATTTCCACCTGAAGGACCAATTCCAAACCTACAATGAGAGCTTCATATTATGATTCATTGTTGGTAATACCATATTATAATTGGATATAATAAGTAAACACTTCCTTTTCTAGGGAAATAGGTACAATTACTAATCCAACCTTGTTGGATTTAGGGTTTTCCATTCCCTTTCTTGTTGTAATTCTGGAAGCACCATCAAAATATATTTACCATGTTTGGGGATATTCTTTAATAGAAAATACCTCTTCATTAGGAAGTTCCATATTAAACGATGTGTATTCCACATATGGATTCTTAGAAAATAAATCAGCTAGATATTGGCCTTTTATTTCCTTTTTAGGTATAAACTGGACATCAAATTGTTGCAAAATAACTACCCATCGTGCCAGATGTCCTGTATGCATTGGATGATTGAGGATAAATTTGAGTGGATTGTTACAAGACACTAATTGGACCTCATGATATTGGAGGTAGTGCCTCAATTTCTTAACTAAAAAGATTAATGCCAAGAATCACTTTTCAATACTTTAATTCCGAGTTTCCACATCATTCATAGTCCGACTGAGATAGTAAAGGTTATTTTCATTCCAATCATCATTCTTTTGTGCGAGGAAGGCACCTGGTGAACCCTCTAAAGATATCAAGTAGAGAATAAGTGGTCTTCATTCAACAGGTGGAATTAATACTGGTGAACTTAAGAGGTATTTCTTGAGGATATTAAATGCTTCTTGGAAATATCTAGTCCATTATTAGGTAACACTCTTCTTCATTAATTTTGTGAAGGGAAAACACATTCCTACCCAATTGGCGATGAAGCGTTGAATATAGGCCATGTGTCCTTGGATTCCACTTAATTATTTCAAATTTTGAGGAGGTGACACACCAAGGATTGATTTTTCATTCTTAGGATCAACTTTGATACCACGATGGCATACAAAGAAGTCAAGGAATTTTCCTGAGGTTACCCCAAAATCACATTTCAAGGGGTTCATCTTCAAAATGTGTTGCCAAAGTTTATTGAATATGGTTTCCAAATAATCCAAGTGATTAGAACGTTGTCTAGATTTGACCACCAAATCATCCACATAAAATTCACCAAATATCCCTATTAAGGGTTTGAACATATGGTGCATGACACGTTGGTATGTTTCACCCGCATTCTTTAAGCCAAAGGCCATTACCCGATAGAAAAACAAACCTTTAGGGTCTTTAAAGGCTATAGATTCTTCATCCTCTAGGGAAATTTGGATTTTTTATACCTATAGTATCCTTCCATGAAGGAAATAGCTTCATATCCTACTATTGAATCAATTAGAAGTTCTCTAATCAGGTCTGGAAAACCATCTTTAGGACAATGATAGTTAAGATCTCTAAAATCAATGAAGACTCTAATTTTCCCATTCTTCTTTTTCAATGGGACAATATTGGCCAACCATTTGGGACACTAAAGTTACCTGAAAAAGTTACTCTTTTTAAGCTTATCAACTCCGACTTCAATTTTAGAGGCATGAGTTGGGTGTATTCTCCTTGCTGCTTGCTTAAATCCATGATGTTATTTTGGAAAACCCAAATGATGGGTGGATATATCTGGATTAAGACCTATAATTTTTGAATAATTCTATTAAAATAAATCTTGATGTTGATTTAGAAAGTAATTATACACCTCTTTCTCTTCGGAGGTCATGGGAACACTAATTATTGTGGGGTGTCGATCTTCTTCTGTAACCAGATTTATTTCTCTGAGTTCATCCACGATGGTAGAGAAACCTTCTTCAAATGAAGAAAGAGAATCCCTGAGATATTTCAATTTTTATTCATTATGTATTACCTCTTCCGTTTTCACTAGAATTGTAGATGATGAGGAAAAACTTCTATTGTTAGAGGAGAAATCAGTATTTGAACATCTGGAAGAAAAGGCCACTATATCTGACCCTACGGATGACGAAGGGTCTTCCTATGGTAATAAAGACAGATTGATGGATTGAGAATCAAAATATTTGTCTTCCTCTAGCATCAACACTAAATTTTATACTCTGGTTGAATAAGTATAGGAGTTTTTTAGTTCATCAAATGAGATGAAAACATCTCCATTCAGGATTCCATCATTACTTGGTGTATCAATAATTTCTCCCATGTTATCAGGCTTAGTTGTTGCAATTGATATTATGGAAGTTACTAGACGAGTCTTTAGGTTTGGTTTCACCCATTTAATTTGATTAATGGGTAACACATAATCAGTACTGAAATGTATGAATGGATTTTATGGGATCTTTTCCAGAATATGGGTAGGGATTTGCATCTTCCCTTTCACCATTTATAAAATATGTTTGGTGATTTTAGTGGCCATAACGGGAATATACGTCCATATCGCATAGGGAGTAGGTGTATGTTCCTGATCCTGTCCTCCTTTTCCTTTCAATTGGTATTGATAATACTCATGCATGGGGTAATAGAGTTGGATCTTCCCCAAATTAGTCATCGGAGCTTTGTGACTGACTTTTCTGAGTGCTACCAAACTAGATTGTTGGTGGGCTGGATAAACATTGGCAGGTGTATGTGCCTGCTGGTTATTTCCCATAAAGTATGGTGGATGGACATCCTTCAATTCTGGAAGGCGAGACTGCTGATAGAATTGGTTATTGTAAATAGGTGTATGTTCTTGTTTACCAGTTACCACTACATTAGATTGGAGTACTCCTTTTAATACAGTCAGACTAGTCTATTGACTGGATAATAAGTTGTAAATAGGTGTATGTGTATGTTCACAGTACTCCATTGGGTTTATCTTGTGGGATTGGTGGGTTTCTGTCAGATGATTTTGCTGAATAGAAAAATTAGGACGGATTGGGGTATGTGCCTGCTCATTGTTTGCCATCAAGTTAAATTGATGGAATTCTCTGGAAGAGACAAAGGTGAGAGGCTACTCCATGTTAACCGGAAGTTGTCCTTGATGGTTCGTCTTGGGTGCCCGAGTCTGAGAGACATGGGCTAAACATCCAGAGGCAACACCCCCATCATGTTGGGGGTTCACTACCACACGATTCTGGTAGTGAATGCCGGTGGGAGTCCTCAGGATGGTCTCATTCATTCTTGAATTTAGGCCTTTAGTGACCTCTTGATCCACTTACTTATTGTATGGGAGGGATTTATTGTTGCGTTCTAGGGATAAATACCCAAAATAGTTGGATTTGGTGGTTAGCATTTTTTGATTCTTGATCATTGGACATCATTGGCCAGATGATTGAGAATTGTTGTTGACCTAGAGGGCCTATCATGAAGCCTCCAATGTCAAGATTGTACCATGACAACAATATTCCTTTACCATCACATTAGAGACCCAGTTTTGAAGATGCTAGGTCGATGATGATTTCCTTCCCATAGATAGAGATCCGTCTTGAGCAGGTGTTGAGAAGTTCACAGATGTTTCCTTGGCGAAAGTCATTCTTTGGATTGAAGGGAGTTCTGTAGAAAATTGAATACAACCACAATCTCTATTAAAACAAAATCTTTTTAGATGGATACATGCATGATTAATTCCTTTGTTTAGCCTTCCTTTATCAATTGATATGGGCCTAATAGGTGTGTAACATTATTAACTTGGTTAAGGATTCACATTGGGTTCACCATTTTTGTTTTTTAGTTCCTTGAAACGTGTGTTCTTGTTTTAAGAATCACCATTTCTAGGAATTTTCAATTGGATTTATTCATGGAACCAAAATCTTCCAACAATTCATTATCCAAATAGGACCTGATTTCCAAAGGTAGGCATTCATTATGTTTGAACTTTATGATACTTAAGAACGTGCATTGGTCGAGAGGATTGGAGGTCGGACTAATCACACCCTTTTAGAGGGAATTATAGTCTACTCCGGGACAATCTTTGTAAATTTAAGATATTTTCATGAATCCTTATTAATTTACCAAGTATTTCATAAGTATCCCTTGGAATTATCAATCACTTATTAACATGTGTAAAATTTAGAATCATTAGTATGCATTAAAGGTTCTTCACTAATGGAAATATTCGTATGTATTTGAGGTTTTACATCAACGGTATCCTCTAATATACTGTTTAGATATTATTTTACTCATCATTTGTGATGATACTGGTTTTTAAGCCACTAAGTGGGGCACTCTGGTATTTTATTATCACCTAGGGAGATGAAGGTTTGGTATTGATTTCAGGGTCATGCTTATAAGATAGGCTACCTACTTATCCTTGTGAAAGGAATCAGAACCCTTGTAGTTAAGTTCCACTGAATGGGACACATCATACCTTTTTAGGTCATGTGATAAGAACCTCTAAGTGTACGATGCTTAGTTGAAACTTAGTGTGGGACTTATGCTGAAGCAGCCTGGGGAACATAGAAAGGATATGGGATTCCATGTAAAATGAGACCCAATTTGGAATATGACCGAAGGAGAACATGGTTGATTTTATGTGTTGGGATTGAACCTCAAGGAGGCTTCCTACATGTCTCATAGGGATGTGAATCAAATCCCACATAGTTATATAAGTATCATTGGATAGTATGGTCCTTTGAGAGAGATGAGTTTGGACTTACTTCCTGAAAAGGATGCCTTGAGGACTTGGGAGTTTAATTTGGGGCTTATTCCTGGGGAGGATTCCCAAATTAAGGGAATTATGGTTTGATTCTTGAGGAGGATGTCCAATGAGATCGGGCCCTAAGAAGGCCTCCTATGTATCCCGATTATGATGGGAATCAGAGTTATCATAGTTCATTCTAATGAGTGTTTGGGCACATGTTGTAGCCGTCATGTATCTATAAGCACACACAAGTAATGCTCAGTGTGAGAAACAAGAGAATGTGAAATATTCAACAATGACACTTCACAATTTTCCTCCTCCGCAGAGGGAAGAGGGCAAGGTGAAAAAGCTTCCCTCTCTTATATTTACATTGGACAAGGATCAAATGTAGGGATTAAGGGATGAAGGTGAGAGGCTTATTCCAGGATGCCCGCCCAAGGTAACAAAGTGAAATGGTAGAGGGAATGGGTAAAAAAATCCACTGTGCCCATCCCTACTTATTATTTGGCATCGAAGAAGAGAGGGGGAGAAATGATTCCACTTAATGCAAGAAAATATAAGGGGCTTACGCCAAGCTGTTTTCCCTAAAAATGATCCTAGTAGGGGAAGGGAGACCTGTCCTTTATTTATTAAAAATGAAAGTAGGCATGAACTGTACCTTCCCTACCAGAGACCTATGGTTCTGGGTTACCTCTTTGATAAGGGAGAGGCCAGGACCCAACCATCCTCCAAACTAGGAACTTCCCAACACTGTTTCTGGGAGAAATGTCCATGTGACTGTAGATAAACAAACCCACAGACACTCCATGAATCTTAAACCCATTGTGAAACAAATTTTGGAACCTCCGAATTTAGAAATACAAACCCAAATTGGAGACATGCTAATGTGTCATTCCAAAAGGTCTTACAAGTTAGGAGGGGTTTTTTAGGCTTTAAGTTAGTCCCTTTCAGATAAGGGAACCAATGATGGAGATAACCTACCATGAATAGCTTTTAAAAAGGGTACTTGAGTGGGTCGCGTAGGTCCCTTTCATACGTATGCCGCTTAGGTACCCCGTGTCGATGTACTGTATAGGTATACCATGCAGGTATGGCGTGCATGTATGAATAATGACTGAAGAATATGTTTTACATAGGAGGAAAAAACCTATGTAAAATTTGTACAGTGACTTTAAAAATGTTGTTATCCCATTTAATAATCTTTCCTCTCGTGGTTTAGAGTGATACCTAAGACAATTTGATGGACCTAAGTGAAAGCTCTTGGAAATGGGAGCTTGAGAGAGTCTCCTAAATTTTTTCAGTTTTGAAATGGGGAGAACAAGTGCTATATTTATAGGTACAGATGGGGCCTCATCAATGAAATGTTGCTCGCGTAGCTCCGTCACCCAACTCCATTGTGTAGGTACTCTACATAGGTGCACAAACATATTCTGCCACATAGCTCTACTACGTAGTTCAGTCGCACAGCTCCATCACGTAGTTCTTTGGGAGTGTTTTGATTTTTCTTTTGATATTTGGGAACCTTTATTTGATAAATATCCTAAGTTCACTTCATAGAATTTTTTGTTTTCTTATGTGGAATCAACAATCGATTATTAGGAAGAAAAAAATGATTGGGGGAATCCCGAGGGCCACTTTATATCTATTTTGACAAGTATGAGTTTCTATCTATAGGTCTTATTAGTACCATATTTCCCCTTGAGGAAAGTATTCCCTAGTGTTCCCTACATCATCAATACTTTTTTTATTCCCTTCTGGGTTATTTTTGTTGAAATTCTATATAGATTTAGCCATAGAGTATCCTTCATTATCTATGGATGGGAAGGATGGACAGTCCATTCATTGTTATAGGGTAGGTCTGTAATGGAGGGTATTGTACTACCCCCATAATCTAATATCTTCATGTTGATATGCCTATTTCATAACCTAATAGAGAATACTGAGGGCCATATCATATTTTTTATGGAGAACCTAGAAATAGAAATAGGATTCAGGATGTAGACAGTATGGGAGTGCATCAATCTCAACCATATTTCACTATTGTTAAATGGCATCGAGGTGCTGATGGGCCCCCTTGAAGGCCAGAAGATGGTCATGAAGGTGGTGAAACATTTTACAGACATTTTCAGGGAATCAAAATAACTAGTCCTCCGTGAGGGACACTAGGATGATAAAATCTAAAGATTAAGGTGGAAAAAATGATACTGATAACAGATCAGTGGCCAAGAGTCTCTACTTGTCCTCTAGTTCATTAATATAGGGATGGTCCTATTTCGGTTTAGACTGAGCCTTGATTGACACATGATTAGATACTAGTGATAGAACTGACAAGAATATGATATAATATTGTATTTTCGGGAGAGGGGGAACTGAATGAGACAAATTTCCACTATATATTATAATGTATCTTAGATGTCGATCTAGGTTCAATATCATATCCATATAGGATTAGGTGTTTACAACCTCCTCGTGAATTAGGGGGAAAACATCCCTTTTAGGTTCATATGAGTGCTCACTATCACCTAATGGTGTCATAAAAAATTTAGAAATCTATCCAACTTCTAGTGTGAAGTAGTAGAGGAGGAAAATTGATTTTTAAAGAGATGGATGCACTACAATCCCTTGAATGGAGGAAATAATGACCTCTACATGTATGTAGCTATTAATGGATTTGAAAATCCTGTGGACCTCAGATTTCAGGACTGTAATCCTCAATCATAGGGATTTTATCCCATATCTAGAAGTGATTTTGAAGGTTCCCTCCTCGAGTCATCCCGTTTTTTAGTTTCTGAGAGGTCAAAGGTGACTCAATGAATCCCATGATCTTATCTATTATAATGTGGGAATTATTCAAGATCATGCTATTGAGTGTCTCTTATGTTACCCCCATGTGTGTTTTGAACAACATCACAAGAATTTCCTTCACAGTGCTCGTTCTCTCTCCTTCATTGGGATGTTTCATTAGATAAGGGATTGTTTTCAACATAGGGTGGACCTCCACACTTATTGGAGTTAGGGTGAAGTGCACCTCTGCATTGGTCCTCCTCATATGAAGACTGCCTTTAACAACTGTCGGTGGTGTCAATGACTAATATAATCATCCCTGCATGCCTGAGATGCCATTGGGGGTCTCAACCACATGTAGGTGAAGACAAATCTCTATTTAGAAGTTGTGGGGACATGATGGGATACTCCCATGGTGGCAAGGTCCCCTGGAAATGCATAATATGTCACATATTGAGAAATGTTCTTGGTCATCCCTTGATATCAATGTCATGTGTTTTGGACCATACCATGTACAGTGCACATCGAGTAAACATGATCCTCGACCAATTGGATTGGTCATTCTTGGAACATACATGGCCTGGTTGGAGCCCTCTTTGAAATCTCTCAAGGAATGGCCATGATGGGTAAGGATCGAATATCCCCAAACTCTCAATCATAGGGGTGTGAGTGGTCAGAGTTCTCTAAGTAGAGGATCCGAATGTGGGTTTCCAATAGAAATGGGGTCTTTTCCCCCTGTGTGACCATCAGAGGTTACAGTGTCAGCAAGACAATAATGCTTGCAGATCCTAGTGGGACATATACCTAGTGGGAATGACCCCTTTTGGATTTTATCAATGAACAAGGGTGTCTATCAGTATAAAATGGATAATATTGGATGGTAATTGGTGGCATGGGAGACTAGTACCTAAATCCATGGTGGATTTTATTGTAAAAATATAGTCACGTGGGATTTCCATAAAAATATTTCCCATTCCCCTATGCCTATTGTCATTCAGTCACTGGTCTCCTATAACATGAGTCACATAATGTATGTATAATCCTCATTATGTACATATATAGTGAAAGTGATACCTAATAATACAATTTCATCCATTATTCCTAAAATAGTGGATGGATCCATGATGAATATGTCATAGATTGAGGATGCCCAATGTTATAATCTCCATGTCACAGGGGAGTTTTGTAACACCCCGAGATTTTATGAAAAATATTCTTTTAATTTCATTAATGTCTTATGTTGTATGCTAAACCAAGATTACCTTGCACTATACGCAACACCGTATTAGCTTGCAGTATACGCAACACTATTCTTGGATCGTGTTACACACAATTTTGATAATAGTTATTCTATGAAACATTGAGTATATATATATATATATATATTCAATGTATAAATGAATTATGGTTGGATTATGTTATACAAAACAACGAAGGATTCTTGCACATCACACAACCCTCACTTGGCTTGAATTACACGCAATCGCGACCTTCCTCGATAGCCTGTGTTGTACGCAATACCGGGTTCTACTAAACAATGATATATTATTATAATAATATTATGAACTAGCCGTTATGAATAGTATTAACTAAATTTTGAATCTTATAACATTATTATTCATCTTACACATTTTCTAAAACATGGTATAAGAACAAAATAAATTTTTCGGGTAAAATAAGTAATTTAAAAAAAATGCAGTTTTTCCGCCTTTTGATGGGGCATCCACTTTAAATCTAGTTTTTGACATGTTTATAAGTTCAATTTGACAAAATAAAATTCTTCTTTGGATTCATAAAATAAAAATTTACTTGGGATAAATGTTTCATATTATTCTGGTAACTTTCATATTTTGATGAATAGTAAAAACACGCTATATTTTAATTAAAAACAACCTTTTTCATCGCAATAAATTATATGGTTAAATTATAATATTTAATGGTTTTAAAGTATAAATAGAAACTATTTTTACCATTTAATATAATTTATATCATTATCATTGATTCTACCTTGAATTCATAGGATAATTCAATTCAATCTTTTGCAATGTTTGAAAAAAAAACCCGTTTTCTTTCGACAACGGGATTAATTTTAATTTAATTTCTGCAACTTTTGTGTATTGAATTTGGAAAAATGGATTCCATATTTGGAATCATTGGATCCAAATTATGTTAATAAGCTACTTTTTATATTTGGGAATTATGAATAGTAACTACGGTAAATTTTATTTACCATAGTTAAAGGTAAATCGAGTAATTAAGGGTAAATATAATATTATAAAATAACCCTAAAACAAATCAAAATCCTATTTGATGACTAAAGGTAGACCCATATCACCCAAGGGTAGTATTAGATTCATTTAATGGACTTTTTTCTATGAAAATAATTTAATTATTATTAAAACCAAAGAATGTGACAACATGTCACTTTCTTAAATCATATAAGTATAATAATTTTAATTTAGTTATAACCTTCATGAAACTTCGAAAATGAATAGTCTACAGAAATATAATACAATTATATACATCATAGGAATTTATTTATAATTTTTAGGTATTAAATAATTATCATTTATTATGACACAAAGATGATGCAGAAATTGTCTTATTAATGAAATATTGACATAATTGATATTATAAATACCCAAATAAATGAAATTTAAGACATTTTATGAATTAAACTAATTTTATAGGTTTATATGACATGTTAGTATTGATGTAATTAACTGTTTTCGAACTAATCATTCTGTTATGATTTTCACAAAAATCAATTACTAAATAGTTTCAAAATTGACATAAAATAGTTTCTAAAAAAAATATTATATTATTAATTGTTATTTTATTCCTAAAAATCTAAGGTTCGCAAAATGACATATATAAGGTTATATATATTAATAATAAACATCTTGGGGTTCGTTTGGCTTCTTATAGTAAGTTTATTAACCTTATATTATAAGAACACAAGAAGACATGATAAAAGTAAAATTATTTAACTTAATGTTAAATATAAATGATAAGGTTAAAATAGGAACCTAAACTTGTCTAAATTCTACTGTATGAGAGGATTTAGAACCATCCTCACCTTAGATTTGAAATAAATCAATTTGGAGCTATTTAAAACCGAATTTGACTTTATAATAAAATAATAGTTTTAGTTATTCAAAAGGTGCCCCTCTCCTCCCTTATAAAAGGGCACCTCCTCCTCCATCTTCCTCACACCACTTTGAGCCTTCAAGCTCGGCCAACACCTGCCCATTTCTCCTCTACACTTCCCTAGAAATATCCTATAGGTTCTGGTCTTCTTTAAAGACCTATTTTAGTACCCCAAAAGGAGGTCTCAAAGAAGCACTTCAAAGAAGAGGTAATGTCTGTTACCGATTCTTTCAACTTTATTTCTTCTTCCACTTCTTCTTCTTAGGTTGTTTCATTAGGAAGTAATAACATCAGTATCACTCATATACAGATATGTTATTATAATTATGAAATAACCCTATTTCACCATCTATCCATCCTACGGAAAACGAAATCACCGCGCGTGCGTACGTACGGAATACCGTCTCCACGCCATGGTGTAATCTATTTCCCACCACCACCTTACTTGGATGGGTATAATGGTGTAAATAATAACTATATATGATTATTTTAAAGTGATATTGATTCTGAAATAGTATACATACACTCCAATACAGTCCCAAGATCATGAGAATGATATCATCGCTCGTGCGTACGTACGGACTACCGTCTCCACGACGCGATGAGATTCATTCTCCACTTTAACCATTAATGAATGATTATAAAGTATATATAATAAGTAATCATGAAATATATTACATAATAATGATACTGGATTTAGGTGTATATATATGTATGTAATCTACTTAATTCCATTCAACTCAATAAGGAAACGAAAACAGCGTTCATGCGTACGTACGGCCTACCGTCTCCATGAACAATGTATTTCTTTCCATTTACTGATTTGTTATATATATGTATATTCTGAATATATATTATATATAAACCATGTTTTATATTCTTTAATTAAGTAATCATGATCTAAGTAATCATATGAATAATTACAAGTCAAAACACAGACGAAAAATGAAACAATTTTACCCAAAACGCTCTTTAACATGGAATTTACAAAAGAACGGGTAATATAAAGTCATAAGTGAACCATATATGATATCATAACAATTAATATGATTCTTTAATAAGTCAATGAAATTATTTAAATCATTATACAGGAGGTTCAGACACTTACGAAGCAAATCAGACCTAAGGTAAGGGATAATTATGCAAATCTCATTTTTATCCGAGATTGCTTATTCGTAAGTATTTACTGGGGATATTTTTATCATCCATGTCCATGTTTTATAAAAGTCTATTCATGTATGTTTAATGTCCTTTTTACTGTTTTTGACTTTTAACCCATGGTATAGAAGGAATCTTTCTTTTATTTACCCTACAAGGTACTTTTTGACTTTTTCGGCAAAAGTAAGAGAAGAATGTTTTTTTAACTTATACTGCACGAAATGATTTTTACAGTTTTATAAAGCCTTATTTTCACTAAGTTTCCTCCAAAATATTTCATGACTATTTTCAACAAAATGTTTTTCTTTTAAAATTACATGATGTTTTGTGAAAAGAAATTGATTTTGAAAAAGAAAGGATATTTTCCTCAAGAATTCATTTCAAGTGTTTTATCAAAACCATTTTTCATCTAAGATGACATTATTTCACATGTGTATGTTTCAAGTATCATGTATCTATGATTTACATGGTTTTAATTTCTTTATTATGAAATTTTATCCATTTCTTTTATATGGATTATGTGATGATGGGATGATGTTTATGAAGCCCATTTTATTCTTTGGGTTATGATGAATGATTTATGTTTATGTTGTGGCACAAGTAAGAATGATTTCATTATGAGATGGGTGGGACCTATATTTCCCTCCAATGCATTGGGTAGAGATTTTATATCTAATGAGATAGACATGGCTGGAACAGTAGGTTATACCGGTTCAGTGAAACATGATTGAAATGAGGAGTGAACTCGGTTTAGAAAGGGACTTTGTCCACTAATATAGTCTTGGAAATGAGTCTTGACTAATAATAAATGACTCTCTATGATTATGTGTGTATGCCACAAAGTTTCATGTTTTAAGTTATGATTAATGGGATTACATTTCACTACTATGATTTATCACATGTTATGAAATTATGATCTCTTTTGCAGGTTAAGATTTTCAAAAGACATGTTCTTATGAATATGACGTGATTGATATTTCTTTTGTTTACCCTTACTGGGCATTTGAGCTAACCCTTTTATGTTTTCTTTTCCCCAGGACATAAAGAAAGGATTTAGGTTTAAAAAAAGATCTTTATGGGAGATGTTGACGATATTTCACCACGATTAGAAGATTATATTCCGAGTTTCCAAAGACACTAAAATATTCCTGTCCTTGTGTGTGTGTTTTTGTTATGTACTAAGTATTCCACAAAAGTAATGTAATGTCCATGTACGTCAGGCTTCGGGTCTCTACAGTTGGTATTAGAGGAAAGGTTTAGTCAACCTTTGGAAACTAGGATGCGAAAACGTTAGTGAGGTCCCCAGAGATATTTATAAGGTATGTCTAGGGATGTACCTAAGGTTAAGTATACGTATTGGTTATAGTACTAGAATTACACTAAAGATCATAGAATTAAACCTATGATGTTAGATATTGAAGGTACTCCCCCTTTATTATGTTGTTTTCCCTAGCATGATTTTTGCCTCTCACACTATTTTTTTTGGGTTTTAGACGATGGATGGAACCCAAAGGAACCGTGTTGATCAATGAAATGGACAATGCAATGATTATCCTCCTGAACAAACAAAATGTTATGGGAGATGGAGTGAAAATCTTATTGCTATACTTACACAAGCAATGAATAATTCTGGACTTCCAAATGAGCAGAGAAGGGAACAATATTCTATTGAGTCCTTCATGAGGCAACGTCCACCTTCTTTCAGTGGGTCTTCTGATCCACTTGTTGCTGAACAATGGATCAGTACTACTGAAAAGATATTTTCAGTTATTCAATGTTCTAAACATGATAAAGTCATCTTAGCAGTATATCTTTTGGAAGGTGAATCTGATCAATGGTGGAATCTTATCAAGAATACGAGGCAAAGAGATGAAATTGAGTCCATGGAATGGGAGGAGTTCAAGAACTTATTTTTCAATAAGTACTTCCCTCGTATTCTTCGAACAAATACGAAGAAGGAGTTTCTTAAACTAAAGAAAAAGGATGATGAATCTGTTGGTATATACGAAGCGAATTTTTCAAGGCTTGCAAGGTATGCATCTGGATTTATCATCCAACCTGAAAGTAAAGTTGACCGATTCTTCAGTGGCTTAAAACCAAATCTTCGAAGGGCATTAGCTATAAGAGACTTCAGTAGCTATGAAGAAATTGTGCGTTGTGCTATCAAGGTAGAAATGGAAGTTGGTGTTACTTATCCATCTCATAGTTTTGACAAGAAACGAAAGATGGAGTTCAAGGAGAAATCTCAGAATAATGGTGAAAAGAAGATGAATGTTTCCTTATGCTCAAAGTGTGGAAAGAAGCATGGTGGAGATTGTCTTAAAGGGAAAAGTAAATGTTTCAAATGTGGAAAGGAAGGTCATCGGGCATTTGAATACTGCAATAATGGGAAGAAGATGCCTAATGATGCAAACAAAGATGGGATACACAGAATTAACCTACTACACTTCAATGCTTCAAGTGTAAGGAAATGGGGCATTATGCTAATAAATGCCCTAATACAAGGGTTAGTGATGATCGACATGAGAAACCACTTAAGGAAAAGGACAAAGGGAAGTCACATGCGATCACCATTGGCAATGTTTAATATGACAACGATGTGGTGGAATGATTAAGTATTTATGTAATGGGATTCCATAATAATGTTGTATATAGTATCGTGGAATATTGGAATATTTAAGTTTTGGTCTATTGTGGTTTTCAATAATTTTATAGCATCGGTAACCATGAAAAGTGATTGAAATATTTTTGGAAAGCAGATGATATGCACATAATGAAGGGATAAAGATAATCTAATATGTTTGATAGTATTCATGAGCTCATGATTGATATAAGGACTAAGTGATATCATGGTTTGAGGATATAGAATTTTGAGGATTTTGGTATGTGGAAATTGTTAACTTTTAACTGCATTCATGTTTTCACTATGGTTCAATGGGTATTTATTTTTTCAAGAGAATACATGATTAAGGCCTTCGAATGTTTGGAATGTGACCAACAAGACATATCTTATGATATATGGGTATCAATGATGGTATTAAATCTCTCGTAATCTTTTTCACTATATTATATTAGTGGACTGCAGTATTATGGATAAGCCTAAAGATTAGAATGGATTATGTTGGACATAAGTTAGTATTGTTTAAGGATAAAACATTTTTTGATATTGTTGATGGGATTTTATAGTAATATAAAAAGGACAACCTGCAGGACGGGCGACAACCCATCGCGTCGGACAAGGCTGTGGGAATCGAACCCACAACTGAAGTGCAACTGGCCTTTATCGCCTACCACTGGCCTACAGGAAGTCCCTGGTTAGTAGAAACTAGTTTTATTTTATTAAGCGGTATGATATATGAAGTATAAGTTCATTTTTGGAACCATATACGATTAATCTAACCATAAGATGGACTTATAACTTTTTCTAACCTTTTGTTTGAAAGAGATGGAATGACCCATAATTCTATCACATGATCTGCTAACACATCATGAATAACAAATTCAACTTAATTTCTTTAAGGGATGAAGTGGAAATTGTTCAATTCACGAACAATAGTGAGATTGTACCAAAATAATGCAAGTATTTATTTTAATTCATCAACTTTAGGGAAATGATCTTGAAAACCAAAAATGTTGTCCTAGTTCCCTTATATCTGATTAATCAGATGGTACATTAGATCATCACAAATCAATAGCTTTGTGATTTTTGGCTTTTTTATAGCCATGTTCTCTACCACTCTCCATCAGAACATGATGGTTAGATTTCTCTTCCATATCCATATTTTCACCTATGTGGAAACCCAGTGATTAGTTTATTTGGGTAATCGTTAAGTTTCATACTTTTGTTTTTAAAGATTGGTTTTGGTATTCCTTTTTACGATGTGGGTTTCTATTAAAGAAACTTTCAAATAGTATAAACCATTTATAACCCCGATGAATTTCGAGAGCGAAATTCATTTTAAGGGGGGTAGAATGTAACACCCCGAGATTTTATGAAAAATACTCTTTTAATTTCATCAATCTCTTGTGTTGTATGCTACACCAAGATTACCTTGCACTATACGCAACACCGTATTAGCGTGTTGTATACGCAACACTATTCTTGGATCGTGTTACACACAATTTTGATAATAGTTATTCTATGCAACATTGAGTATATATATATATATATTCAATGTATAAACGAAATATGGTTGGATTATGTTATATGAAACAACGAAGTATTCTTGCACAGCATGCAACCCTGACTTGGCTTGCATTACATGCAATCACGACCTTCCTCGATAGCATGCGTTGTACGCAATACCGGGTTTTACTAAACAATGATATATTATTATAATATTTTTATGAACTAGCCGTTATGAATATTATTAACTAAATTTTGAATCTTATAACATTATTATTCATCTTAAACATTTTCTAAAACACGGTATAAGAACAAAATAAATTTTTCGGGTAAAATAAGTATTTTTCAAAAAATGCAGTTTTGCCGCCTTTTGATGGAACACCCACTTTAAATCTAGTTTTGACATGTTTATAAGTTCAATTTGAAAAAATAAATTTCTTCTTTGGAATCATGAAATAAAATTTTACTTTGGATAAATTTTTCATATTATTCTGGTAACTTTCATATTTTGATGAATAGTAAAAACACGCTATATTTTAATTAAAAACAACTTTTTTCATCGCAATAATTTATATGGTTAAATTATAATATTTAATGGTTTTAAAGTATAAATAGAAAATACTTTTACCATTTCATATAATGTATGTCATTATAATTGATTGTACCTTGAATTGGTATGATAAATCAATTCAATCTTTTGCAATGTTTTAAAGGAAAACCCGTTTTCTTTCGACAACAGGATTAATTTTAATTTAATTTATGCAACTTTTGTGTATTGAATTTGGAAAAATGGATTGCATATTTGGAATCAGTGGATCCAAATTATGTTAATAACCTACTTTTTATTTTTGGGAATTATGAATCGTAACTACGGTAAATTTTATTTACCATAGTTAAAGGTAAATCAGGTAATTAAGGGTAAATATAATATTATAAAATTACCCTAAAACATGTCAAAATAATATTGGATGACTAAAAGTCGACCCATATCACCTAAGGGTCGGATTATATTCATTTAGTGGACTTTTTTCCCTGAAAATAATTTAATTATTTTTAAAACCAAAGAATGTGACAACATGTCACTTTCTTAAATCTTATAAGTATAATAAATTTAATTTAGTGATAAACTTCATGAAAATTAGAAAATGAATAGTCTACGGAGATCTAATACAATTATCTACATCATAGGAATTTATTTAGGATATTTAGGGATTAAATAATTATCATTTATTATGACACAATGATGATGCAGAAATTGTCTTATTAATGAAATATTGACATAATTGATGTTATAAATACCCAAATAAATGTAATTTAAGACTTTTTATGAATTAAACTAATTTTATAGGTTAATATGACATGTTAGTATTGATTTAATTAAATTTTTTCTAACTAATAATTCTGTTATGATTTTCACAAAAATCAATTACTAAATAGTGTCAAAATTGACAGAAAATAGTTTTTAAAACAAATATTATATTATTAATTGTTATTTTATTCCTAAGAATCTAAGGTTCGGAAAAATGACTTATATAAGGTTATATATATTAATAATAAACAACTTGGGGTTCTTTTGGCATCTTATAGTAAGTTTATTAACCTTATAGTATAAGAACACAAGAAGACACGGTAAAAGTAAAATTATTTAACTTAATGTTAAATCTAAATGATAAGGTTAAAATAGGAACCTAAACTTGTATAAATTCTATTGGATGAGATTATTTCGACCCATACCCACCTTATATTTGAAATAAATCAAGTTGGATCTATTTAAAACCGAATTTGACTTTATAATAAAATAATAGTTTTAGTTATTCCACAGGTGCCCCTCTCCTCCCTTATAAAAGGGTACCTCCTCCTCTCTCTTCCTCACACCACTTTGAGCATTAATGCTCAGAAAAACCCTGACAATGTATCCTCTAAACTTCCCTAGAAACATCCTAGAGGTTCTGGTTTTCTTCAAAGACCTATTTTAGTACCCCAAAAGGAGGTCTCAAAGAAGCACTTCAAAGAAGAGGTAATGTACGTTACCGATTCTTTCAACTTTATTTCTTCTTCCACTTCTTCTTCTAAGGTTTTTTAATTATGAAGTAATAACATAAGTATCACTCATATACCTATATGTTATTATAATTTTGTAACAACCCAATTTCACCATCTATCCATCCTACGGAAAACGAAATCACCGCGCGTGCGTACGTACGGAATACCGTCACCACGCCATGGTGTAATCTATTTTCCACCACCACCTTACTTGGATGGGTATAGTGGTGTAAATAAAAAATATATATGATTATTTTAAAGTTATATTGATTCTGAAATAGTATAAATACACTCCAATACAGTCCCATGATCATGAGAACTATATCATCGCTCGTGCGTACGTACGGACTACCGTCTCCATGACGTGATGAGATTCATTCTCCACTTTAACCATTCATGAATGATTATAAAGTATATATAATAAGTAATCATGAAATATATGAAATAATAATGATAATGGATTTATGTGTATATATATGTATGTCATCTACTTAATTCCATTCAACTCAATAAGGAAACAAAAACAGCGTTCATGCATACGTACAACCAACCGTCTCCGTGAACGGTGTATTTCATTCCATTTACTGATTTATTATATATATATATATCTTCGGAATATAAATTATATATAAACAATGTTTTATATTCTGGAATTAAGTAATCATGTTCTAAGTAATCATGTGAATAATTACAAGTGAAAACACGGACGACAAATGAAACAATTTTACCCAAAACGCTCTTTAACATGGAATTTACAAAAGAACGGGTAATATAAAGTCATAAGTGAACCATATATGACATAATAACAATTAATATGATTCTGTAATAAGTCAATGACATTATTTAAATCATTATACAGGAGGTTCGGACACTTACGAAGGAAATCGGACCTAAGGTAAGGGATAATTGTGCAAATCTCATTTTTATCCGAGATTGCTTATTCGTAAGTATTTACTGGGGATATTTCTATCATCCATATCCATGTTTTATAAAAGTGTATTCATGTGTTTTTAATGTCCTTTTTACCATTTTTTACTTTTACCCCATGGTATGGAAGGAATCTTTCTTTTATTTACCCTACAAGGTATTTTTTGACTTTTCCGGCAAAAGTATGAGAAGAATGTTTTTTTAAACTTATATAGAAAGAAATGATTTTTACGGTTTTATAAAGCCTTATTTTCATGAAGCTTCCTCCAAAATGTTTCATGACTATTTTAAACAAAATATTTTTCTTTTAAAATTACATGATGTTTTGTGAAAAGAAATTGATTTTGAAGAAGAAAGGATATTTTCCTCTGGAATTCATTTCAAGTGTTTTATCAAAACCATTTTTCATCTAAGATGACATTATTTCATATGTGTATGTTTCAAGTATCATGTCTCTATGATTTACATGGTTTCACTTTCCTTATTATGAAATTTTATCCATTTCTTTTATATGGATTATGTGATGATGGGATGATGTTTATGAAACCCATTTTATTCTTTGGGTTATGATTAATGATTTATGTTTATGTTGTGGAACAAGTAAGAATGATTTCATTATGAGATGGGTGGGACATATATCTCCCTCCAATGCATTGGGTAAAGATTTTATATCTCATGAGATAGACCTGGATGGAACAGTAGGTTATACCGGTTCAGTGAAACAGGACTGAAACAAGGAGTGAACTCGGTTCAGAAAGGGACTTTGTCCACTAAGATAGTCTTGGCAATGAGTCTTGACTAATAAGAAATGATTCTATATGATTATTTGTGTATGACAAAAAGTTTCATGTTTTATGTTATGATTATTGGGATTACATTTCACTACTATGATTTATCCCATGTTATGAAATTATGATCTCTTTTGCAGGTTAAGATTTCCAAAAGATATGTTCTTACGAATATGACGTGATTGATATTTCTTTTGTTTACCCTTACTGAGCATTTGAGCTCACCCTTTTATGTTTTCTTTTCCCCAGGACATAAAGAATGGATTTAGGTTTAAAAAAAAGTTCTTTATGGGAGATGTTGAAGATCATTCACCACGATTAGAAGATTATATTTAGAGTTTCCAAAGACACTAAACTATTACGGTCCTTGTGTGTGTGTTTTTGTTATGTACTAAGTATTCCGCAAAAGTAATGTAATGTCCATGTACGTCAGGATTCGGGTCTCTACAAGTTTCATGCTAGACCCATCACTTTCATAGCGAGAGTTGGAGTTGAATGTCTCAATATTAGGACATGATGATATAATGGTTCCCCAAAGTTACATATCCCGATAGCTATTGTTGATTAATTTTTGTTTCCATCACCAGACTTTTTTTCATATTTTTTTGGGGTTGTGCATCACACTATTCTTTCACCACATTATTGATTTCCTATAGTGGGTGGATTCAATCACATTAATTGATGATACCTACTACTAGATTGAAAATAGACGATGGGATGGATGTTCATCTTTCAATGGATTCAACCATGGATCTCATCACCTAGTATGTATCTCCCATTTATATTTGATTCATGATGGTGAAAATAATTCCTAATGAAATCTCGAGGTCAAGGCTGGTTAATTACACTACTTCTATCTCATCAAGGAAGAAATTCACAGTCATAGTGTATGGTAATATCCAGAATGTCTGATAATTTTATAGGGATGGGAATGTTATTTATCCACAATGTCATATTCTACTGAGTTTGAAGGAATCTCATATGAGGCATATTTGGAATGGAACCTAAGGCATCTTTTTTCGTCCATGAGGTAGTTTACACAGTGGGATTATTTGTTGTGAGGATATTTCCTTTGGAATGCCATGTTTATTGTATGGGGTATGAATACATGTCTGAGTCATAAGTTTAACATAATTATAAGATAGATGAGTCATATGTTTAACATATTTTTGGGATAGATGGGTCACATATTTAGCATCTTTTGGGGACAAGTTTGTTGTAGGTTTAACATCTTTTTGGGACAGGTGTCTCACAAGTTTAATGCATTGTGGGGAAATGAGGGTGGTTGAATGTGTCTCCATCGGGATGATTATCAGTATTAAGGGTTTGATAATGTGGGTCCCTAGGTATAATGATAATCAAACTTATGTATTTTGTTATTTGTTTCCCTAGGAGGAAGATGATCACAAATTAGGGTATTTCTATGTGTGTCCCCAAGGTTGATATCGATGACACTTAAGGGTTTTGTGGGAATGTTAGGGTGTGAGGATTGAACCTCATAGAGGATTCCTATGTAACATATTTGTATACAGGGATTGAAACCCATGTTGATTGATTTTTCATTTTATGGGTTCATTACTGGACCAGTCCATATAGTTTAATGTCATACAATAAGGATGATCATGTTGTGGTAGGAGCATCAACGAGGGATGATGTGGGGCTTATGCATATGGGATATCTAGATTATGAGTCTATGGTGGGGAGGGGATAAGGATACAGGAACATTACCTTACAGGTCTTATCCCACTATTATCATACAAGGGTAATCCCATGATAATCACATGTGTTAAGGAAATGGCTTGACATCACGTGACCATGATTTTTTTTTGTATTTTAATGTCATATGAATAGAATGTCGAACTAGAAACTTTTACATCATATAAGTAAGACATGGTTGGTGCTTATGCCAAGGGATTCTATTTTCAATTAGGTTAGGAATACTTAGCATAATTCTTCTCTAGAAGGGATTTTTGGTAGTTTCCTGTGATGATTTCACCATTCAGTTATACGTTTCTCCTACTCATGAACCGCTGGATGAGGAATGGGTTGAATCCCACCATGTAGGATTCGAAATCAGGGGTCCCAATTTTATGGTGCCAATAATTAGGAGAAATATTTTTTAGAGAACTTATTAATAGGATAAAAAGGTAGGGTAACGGCCCAAGACATGCTTGAAACAAAAATGACGAACATGAGGTTTGGTGGAAAAGTCCACTGGATATTTGAGGTCTGGTTTTGGGTGGGTTTATGGGCCTTGGGAACGTGAATTTATTGAAAGGATATTGAATAAAATGGGACACCATATAAAATCTAAGTAGATGGGTTTTGTGAAATATGGGGTTTCATGAATTTTGGGGACTTCACATAGGTTACGAATATCACAAAATAATTTGTTTCTTGAAAAGTGGGGACTCAAACTCGAAATGTATAATTAGTTCCCATAGGGCTGGTCTCGCAAAGGATAATTATCTCTTAAATCCCTAATATATGAATATGTATTTATTCTTATGTGATGGTCACATGAATTATTAAAATTCTTCTTCACCATGGGTCAAGTCTCTCAAGAACCCTGTGAGGTGGTTTTATGAAAGATGATACCTTTGGAAATCTGTATCCTCTCTTGCTTGTAAAGATTTTTAGTTTTAAATTTTTGATATTTATTAGTAATATGAATGTTCATGTTCCCTTAAAATTTATAAATGAGGAGGTATTTATAGAACATGTGTAGGAAAGGGCGTCAATTTAATGAATTTTGCAGGACTTAATAGGAGATTATGAGAATCCAGAAGTGGCGAGGTTCAGTGAACCAGAAATACACTGAGAAAAGGTTACAAAGTCTATCCCCACATAGACATGAACTTCCAAAAATAGGTTTCATGACGTGTGGATCTTACCAGCTCAAGATCTGTGTGGTGAGGTGATTTATGTGAATGAGAGTTACCATGTATGGAGGTTAACGCCTCATGCATCATGTGGTCGGGTGATATATGTTAATGGGAGATATAGTGTGTGGAAGTTAATCTCTCAAGATCTAAACAACCTCGGAATACTATGGATGGGATTAACACTATATAAATGTTACCATACCAATATCCATGCAGTTGATTGATTTTTGTGAACTGGAGTTATGTAGCATGAAAGATACCACCTCAGGCTCTATGTGGCTGGGGACATTTTTGAATGGGAGTAACACTGTGTGGAGGTTAATGCCTCAATCTCTTTTCAAATAGTATATTTTAAAAAAAATGTGTGTTACTCAACATAGAGGTTACCTCATTAAGAGTTGTGTGGTTGAGTGACTTCTATGAACCGCGACCATTCACAGAGGTTCTGTAATTCCCAATCATAGTCACTTAGGTAGATATTTAGTGGTTTTAGCACGAATTTTCTTCGAACTGAGCATGATTTTTTTATGTCTCTCATGAAATAAATATTTCAGTGTTAATAATACCCTTATCTTGATTCTATAAAAAATTCATAAAATGTGAGGGTAAAATAATCATTAATTTATTTTAATTTAATCCTCAAACAATGAAAAATATATTTTGCATTGTACCTCAATAAAATAAAACTTGGTGATGTGGCGATGTCATTTTTGGATTCCCTAAATTCCATAAGCATGATATCCCCTTGAACAGTAGCTGATTCCACCTTCATCTAGTCGAATATTCAATAAATCCCAAACTAGGGAAAAACAAATAGAAAAAAATTATAGAGGAGATCAATGAGTGGTTTTGAGGAGGATGACATAATTTATTTCATAGAAGAATGGTCAGATATTCATTCCTTGATTAATAGAGAAGATTTATCCAAATGGCATGGATAAGATGGACTGTATACAAAAAAACAATGGAAATAGAGGGATTTCCCTCTTCAAAACCATAGGGGGAATAAATGTAAATTTGTCCCCTTAAGATACTACACTGGCTACCCTATCTGGTTTCACTGGTTAGTGTCGTACTATTACAAAGCCACTACCCAATCAACCTGTTATATGGTGATTTTAGTGTACTTCAAGAATGTTGTATGACCCCCTTTTTCTTCATTAGACACCCGAATTATCCTATTGGCTACATACTAAACCTCATTTAGTGGACCAAAACACATTTTTGTGTTTTTTAAAGGATCATAATTCCATTTTGATTCCCAATTCGAAATTCTACCAGTTTATTAATTCAAAAATTTAAATTACATATTAAAATATTTTCACCCTTTATGGAAACATGAAATTATATTAATCTCATGTAAGTGATACTATATGGGTAATTATTGGCTAGTTCTCAAAGGATGTATATTTCCTACCATTTTGGGAAAACTAATCTATTGATGGTGGTTTGAAGATATATGTTTAGAAGATACTGTGTGTCTACAGAGTGCCATGGATAATTTTATCTAATTGAGACATATATTTTACTTTATGATTCACTATGAGTCTTCATAAGTCACTTGATATGAATTTTAATTCATGTGTTGTCTACAATCCTCTAATATATGAGTAGTCTGAGCATACTATCAAGGAATTAGAGGACATTATTTGGTCATGTGTTCTGGATTTATAAGGTTATAGTGGAGTGATCATTCACTTGAGGATATTTCTTATAAAAAATACTATTTTACATCAATTAAAATAGCACCATTAAAGGCCATGCATTCACACTAATCACCACTTTGCTGGTTTGAGGTAATAGAGTTATATATTTTCTAGTTAAATCTTATATAGGAGATGTCAGAGAATATCTTTCTAATAAGAAATTACTTAGTGAGTACTTGGAGTATAAAACTATCATATATGAAGCATATATTCTATCCTCAAGAATTTTAGGTGGGAAACTATGAATTTTTTAGAAAAGTGAAAATATTGAGACATTGATAGATATAATGGCAGGGGAAGTTGATGCCCGGGTATGCCCAGTTGTTCCAGGTTTTCAACAGGATCTGTATAGTGGAATACTTATTAGAAATTTATTAGAGATACAATGTTATTTAATATGAATTCCATGTATCTCAATTTATTAGATACAATCCTAGCCCATATCGTAGAATAAGTTTCGACGACATTGATCTAGAGTCTCATGAATAATTGAAGGAATTATTGATTTTTACTATGGAAGATAATGAGAATACCCTATAAATAAATCTTTTATCAATAGTATGCATAAACTGGAATATCTTGAATATCTACTAGCATACCTAATAACGGGTTTCTGAAGTACAAGCTTAGTAGTTGAATCTTTTCACTAACAATGCTCAGTGAAGCACGGATATTCGTATTGGGGATGAGATTATTTATGGTTGGGAGGATTTAAAACCCCATATATTTTAGAGGTAAGAATTTAAAATAATTTTTGACAGATATCATATGGTTTTATAGTTTAGGTATAAGAGCTTTTTGGAAGGGTCCAACTATTATGTTTTGTATGGTCCCATAGTGGTGATGGAAAGTGATAAGAGGGGGATGAAGTCATAATCTTAAACAAATCGGAGAAATTAAACAGTTTATGTTTATTTTTGTTAATTATTAAATATATTAATTTAATTAAAAACATATTAGTGGAGTGGTTTCATAAAGTTATTATAGAAAAGAAATAAACATTATAACATTATGATTTTAAAGTAGTTTATATCCAAACGATTCAATATCTTCTCTCTATGAACTCAACACAATAATAAGGATGTTCACTAGTTAGACATATATTTTTTTAGGAGAGAAATACCAATACAATACTTCCTTATATAAGTGTTTTGAAAACCCAATGATTTAATAATAAAATATATATCCCATACTTTCACATTGGCTAGGTCCAGGCTTATTTTCTTTTAATAAGAATAGGCACAACCCTTTGGTATTTTTGTTTCAGGTAATCCAAACTAAAAAAATACCATTTAGTTGATGGTAAAACTAGTCTATAAGTTGAGTGATACAAAATTATAATGATAATTAAATATATTAAGAATTATATAAAGGAATGGTAAAAGTGATAACAAAGAATGTAGCAAGATTCCCAACCCTTCATTATTGTATGAATGATCAAGATTTAGGAATCTGATATGATTTTCTTTATAAATTTAGATTTTCCAGTAGACTGGAACATAATAACTACAATATTTTTAGAATTTTGAATCTTCTAAATTGGAACATCTACTACAACAAGTTTCATCAAGACTTTCAATTGAAGATGTAGAAATGAACCGGTGGTACAAATTAATACCCATCATATTCCTTCATAATTGAAAAATTATTATATTCATATGTTTTCCATATATATGTAAATTGTGCATAATATGGGAAGCATATATATTAATTTAAACAATAAAATAATTAGGAATATCTTTTAAACATCCGTGCACTAATTGATCAATGTAATCATGTGCTTCATAATAAAAGTTTTGTCCATATGTATTATAGTCCAACATCAATTCATGTTAATAAATTTATCTCAGAAAAATTCTCATTCTCTTACTTCATATAGTGTTCAACGCTCAATGTGATCTGAAATTATTACTTTGTAGTGTGTTTGGTTATTTTTATTGACTCAATCCCTTTTCCATGACATTAAATTTTCCAAATTTCATAGTCTCATGTCACCTATTGATATGGGGTTCTCAACTCAATAGATCTTGTGTTCACTTAGTGACACATCCTTGTATAAAAAATTCCTTATGACAACACTTGAGATTCCATTACAAAATCAAGGAGTAAGATAGTGAATAACCATATGTGAAAACATCATCACTCTCATAACCTTACCTCATCATAATTCATGAAAATGTGAAGAATTATTATTTTATTCCCTTATATATAGATATGGACCAATGGAACTCATGGATTTAAATAGGAATATTGACAGTTTTCACATGGTATGAGTTTTATCAATAATTTAATAATTTGTTTCATCATCTAGAATTGAAAATTTTCATACCAATGAGTCAATAACAAGATCATTTTGAATAGGATAACTCTTATGGGGGAATGTGTCTACTGAAATTATAGAACATTTACAATGTATATTTTTTATCAATAAACAACAGTATTGAATAAAAAATTAATATTTATAATATAAAATTTATTATCATCTTAGGTTCAATTAAATTTATAGGTATATAAATATAAAATAAATATTAATTCAATTGAATATTTAACATGACCCATGTATACAATGTATATTTTCCAAGAATTATCTATAGGAAATAAAAATCAATAATATTTATAAATATAATGAATAAAAAGTATGTTTTTAATACAATATGAAATAAAAAAACTAACATAAGAGAAATTCAAATCATATTAAAAATAATAAAAAATACCCACAGATAGATTTAGAGTTAAGAAACTCAATAAAGTTGTTAAATATACCAATCTTGACATATGATACCAATGGCATATAGTTTTTAATTAGTGTGGTTTTTACTAATTTAAATGATTCATTAATATTTTCTAATAATTTCATGACATGATTCCACTAAAACCCCACATGGGTGGATAGTGAAGTTTAATTTAACCCCTAAATCAAATTTCTAATAGGCCACATTTTAAAATCTAGCAGCGAGTATCTATAAATTATGATATAATATGAATTTACATTCTTTATCACAGTACGGAAGAATATAACCACCAATTAATACCCTTCATCCATATAATATTGGAATCATGACTTGTAAGAATTGCAAAATGAATATAATGTAATATAACTTGTGATATTCTAATGTCACAATCAATTAAAAAATGTCTGAACAATGCAATAGAAACTCCAATGATTTTCCCCATGTCCAACAAGATAATGAGAAAGTTTTGTATCACCCAATCCCTACTATGATCATGTAGTTTTAAAAAATAGATTAGATGTTTGGGTGAGAGTAAATTTACAATTAGTTGGTTATTCTCTATAAACTCCCATGTTAGTGGGGTATAAGTGTACAAAATCTTATATAATTAAACAATGAAAATGATATGTGATCCCATACCACATAATTTATCATACCAATCTCACCACAAACACTCTATTAAAATAATAGTTATAAATATTTTTATACTTTTTGTTTTGAAATATTAAATATATATTGTGCGAACGAACACCCAAAAACCCAAAAATAGTTAGTCCCAAAACCTCACAAAATTAAGCACATAAAAAAAACCCCTACAAATAATCTTCTTAGCACAATAGACACATCATAAAGTATATACAAATGATTCTCTCTAAATCAAGATGAAATCATCCACATATCTTTATCACAACTTAATCTATTGGTTGGGGGAACACTAGTTTTATTGGTTTACTATCACACTATCTTGCTCGATCAATATTTATTTGGTTTCACCTGAGAAAACCATCCTAATGTGGTGTTTGTATGGTGATGGTGAACATTACATCATCCATTTCATAAATAATAAGAAAATAAAATGATATATTATAATTCAAAAACCCATGAAACAAATTTTACAATCAAAAAGTCTATATGTTAATATTAACAATACATATATCTTTATTCAAAATTATTAGCATCCTTGGCTAACCAATTAACAGAATATATAAAACCCATGATAAAATCATAGTCTATAAAATTAATATGTTTATATTATCAATTTTCATACATTCATTGGTTCATCACCTCATCCTTCAATAATATCCAAAATGTAACCATACGACTAAAATTCATTCCACATCAATCTGTACCAACCCATAACTCTGAACCTAATTCATTTATCCAATATTAAATCCATCCGTTATTTTATTTTACATTATAATAATTAATGGGTTATTATATGTCCCAATACAATTTATAATATGCAAATTTTTTCTGAAATGATATGAAATTATCCTAATATTCGTCCCAAAACAACATTGATGAGTAATATTATTTAAAAATTAAAAAATATCCTATTATGTTCAATCCAAATAAGTCTCTCTCCATCAAACATCATCGAAATAATTTATAATTTACAATAAAAATATCAAAGGGATGATATTGATAATCAAATAATTCGAAAAAGGTATTATTTAAACAAACAAACCCTTTAAACCCCCAAAAAACATGACATTATATCTCAAAATATACTTTATATAAACTTTGGTAATAAATAAGTGGCCAAAAATTTCTATCACTTAAATTATCTTAGAAATAAAAATATTTTTTCCTAAAATCCAATTTTTTATTTACAACCAAAAATTTCTTTATTATGTATAAATAATATTGTATATAAATAGTTGAAAATCATTTTACATTATCAAAATATTTTTTAAACCATTTCTGTATCAAATCATGTCATAAACCCTTACCATCTAATATTTATTATGTGTTTTAGTCATAAATAAACAAGTTTAACAATCTTTAAAATACAAAATATTTTTTAAAAAATAAATATTATTGTATTATGGTTTTAAAAACTTTACAAAAGTGAAAATAGTTAATCCACATTTATGATAGTTTTGACATTATTCCATGTATAATGGAAAATATAAATATTTCTTGAATAAAATCATGATAATACATATCAAGTAATTATCAACTCATATTTTTATAGATATTTATTTACACTTTAAATTCATATCTTTTAAATCATCCTAAAATTCCATACTTTCTAACCTTGTTAACCTAATCATGAACATATTTTTGGACCAAATATATAAAAACTAATGTTGTATAGTATTTATGGAAGATAAAACATTACATAATCTAAAAAATTTTACTTAAAGTTTTAACTTACAAAAAATAAATACATCACAAGTCATTGAAAATCTTTAAATCTCATACATGAAGAACAAACGTGAATTTTAAAATATATTTTACTTAATAATTGGAATAAAATATTCAAAAATATGAATATATACATTAATTAACCATTTTATTAAAAGAAGATTTAAGTCAATAAATTTATTAAAAAAATTTAATGAATAATTTATTATTGACATTATTTTATGTGTTTGTGTGTATATATATATATATATATACATAGATATATACATACTCCACTCATTTCATTCATTAATTTTTCTTAATACATTTTTGGAACTATATAAAATATATTTTTAATATGAAAAATTTACTATCCAACACAAGTATAAAAATCCTATCCCAAATACAAATCAATTGTATGGTTTGAATACTAAAAAAATTATAATCATGTAAAAACATAATAAAAATAGATTTTCCAAAAAGATATAAATAATAAAATTGAACTGAATATTTCTTATGCAATAGGTTCATTACATTGAGAATATAAAAATGAAGGAATAAAACAAAAATTTCTAATATAATGTTCTCCTTTCTATTATTAACATAACATAAAAAAATAATACTAGAAAAATGTTAATATTTGGAATATTAAATCTCTTTTTTCCTACTTAAATCTAATATATATTACATTATTTTAACATATTCATTCCTTTAAATCAAAGGACCAAAAGTATAAAAATTATTTAGTGAAAAAATATGGAAGGTTTCCAGGTCACCTACATCATTCAGGATCAGTGAACCATTTAATAGAATATTTAATGAAGTATTAGGATCATATAAAGATCTTATAAATTTTTGGAAAAGAAGAAAAAATTTAAATTAGAACCAAAGGAAAATAAATTGTTGCTGCCTTAAAATCAATTAATATGATAACCTTATACTATAATAGATTATCCTAATTTCATAGATAGTTCATCAATTAGATTAGTAGTATAAGAGATCAAATAGAGATCATTTGATGGATTTTTATAGCGAGGTAGAAGAATAATGTAGAAAACTGAAATTCAAATTAATATCACCATAAAAAATAATTTAGGTGACCTATAAATTTATCATAAATACATATATTTAAATATAAATTACGATTCAATTTTTTTTAACATCCATGTTTTTATTTTAGGGGTGTTCCCATCATATATTTCCTTGTTTTTTAATCCCCCACATCACTATGTATCTCCCATTAGTGTTATGCTTGGGAATCCCAAATATTTTCCCAATCCCATATATTTTAAAATATCAAGACACAATCTATCCACACACCCCATTCCACTCATAAACCTACCATTTCATTCCCTACACACACCTCACACAAACAAAAATTCATTCCACCCTCACCTCATACACAACACTCTAATCATCATTATTTTTTCGTCATATTGTATAAAAATAATATAAATTTAGAAATACCACACATAAATGAAAAAAATCTTAGATATATACACACATTTATTTATTTATTTACTTATGTTTTCATACACACACACACATATAACCAAATACATATTCATTAAACATGTCATTATTATTACAATCAAATGATAATAAAATTAAATAGTAAAAGAATTATCTAAATTTTTTTAAAAAAAATAAAAACTCATTAAATCATAGAGAAAATATAAAATAAAAAAATAAAAAATATGTCATAAAACCCACAGTTATTATATAAGATAGCCCTAAAATTATTTTTGTCCTCAAAAATAAAAAACCACAAGAAAGAACAATATACGTATTAATAAACTTATATCTTCACATCACATACCTTTTAAAAAATTTTCATCCTAAAAAATTATAAATCCTTATCAAAGACACACATAACTATTTAATATAATATAATTTTTCTGAACTGAAACAACTTCATAACAAATATCCCATAATCTCACTAGATAAACATTATTTAAAACTCCATCTTCCCATTACAAATACATCATCAAATCTTAATTACCAACACTATAACGTCAAAGTACTATAAGAAAAAAATAATATAAATTTATTTCTACCTATAAATCTTGTTCAAAAAATTAATACATAAGGTTACTATATAGTTAATCAGGTAAGCTTTATATACAATTAACATCAATTCAAAATTCATATTTAATTAAAAATTCATAAAATGAATTCATGATATAAAAAATGACGTTCCTCTAAATAAACATATCATCAAGAGGATTACACATATTGGATTAAAATTAATTAAACATTATTTTAACAATATTAATATTTAAAATATTTTAATTGCACCTAAATGTAAAAACATCAAAAAAATTAAATCCATATTATTTGAGGGATTATTTTCAAATACAATATAAATAATTTTAAATTTCTTTATTTAAAATCATTTTATATGACCTCACATATTAAACAAAAATTCATTATTATTTAACCAACATACCACTTTCATTCGTTATTAAATGAATAAAATAATTATAAAAATTAAATCCATTCTTTTAAATATTCATTTAAAAACTCACAATTTCATTCGAAAAAATATTGAAAAAATTATTACCAAGAATCACTACAATAATATTAATAAATCCTTGTATATAGAAATAAATGTTTTTAATGTATTCAACTTTTCGAAAAATACCCCAATTTTCATTTTTCATTTCAAATCAATAGTAATATAGCACAATATTCCCTTTTACATATCAATTCTAAAATCATTCATTTATTTAATATTTTATTGAGTAATTACATTGAAAATAAAGGATCAAAATAATTGAATCATACATTATAAAAATTAAATATATTAAATAGACTTTTTACTAAAACATATATCAATTTTACTCATCATGTATTTAGTTTTAAATAAAAATAAATGGGGAATATATATCATTTAATATAATATTTAAAAATATATTAAAATGTAATTTTATATAATGGTTTCCTTACTTCATTATTTCATGTTAATACACAGGAAAAATGATATGGATCTTTTAGTGAGATATTCTTAGTGTACAATACATTAAACCATGTCACTATACAATAAAATACATCATTAATATCTCATAAATCATAGTGATAAAATAAAAAATTATCAAGACATACATATTTTCATGCCCTCTATATTTTAAACATGATTTTTATTCAATGAATTTACATTTATTGCATCTATTATCTTATAAATATGATTTTTTCCAAAGCATTAAAAAATATCCATAGAAGAAAAAAATTGGTATATTACACATGGAATTTTGAATGTTATGTTTAAATATGCTTCCAAAAAAATCATTTTAAACGCCTCATAATGAAAAACATCAAAATTATGAGTAAATAAAATATTCAACACCATCAAAGAAAAATACATGTATATCAATGTCATTTCTTTTCCCTAATAATTATATCTCACAAATTCTCAAAATTCAATCATAGGAAAAATCAATGATGATTCATGCCCCACACCTACATTTCTACCTCTATCAATATATCATACCATAAGACTATTTAGTAGAATATTAGGCCCCTTAATCTAGATCATAGGTATCCTTGTATGTCTTAGAATATCATCCTAGACGATGTCACATGTTAAGATTGAATGGTAATACTACCTTAGAAAACCAATTTAATTTTATTATTAAAAACTCTAAAATATATATTAAGTAAAACAAACCCTCTGATATCTCGTGGTCACAATAATATTCCAATTGAACCCCTAATTGAGAAATAATGAATCTAAGTTTGGCCCCTTGAAGGATTGCCTATAAAAATCCAGAGGTTGGTGACTACCATCAGACATATATAAATTATAATATGAGAATAATTACCCATTTCATGTCTAATAAAGAATAATAGAGACACCAACCAATTACCATATATATATTATAAGAAACTACCCATATATAAATCTTGAAAATATTTAATTTCCTAAAAATATTAATATTCAAAACAAATCCAAAGTCACAATTGATATACCAAAAAAATTCTAAAAAATGGACATTCCAAGAGTGTTACCTATGTACACCAACCCAATGATATATTAACATCCTCAAAATTCTCTAGTATGATCATATAGACATAATATATTATATAGAATTATGGGTAAGCTTGAAAGGAGACAATTTCCCACTGAATGTGTCTTATATAATGCGCAAGGTTGAATTTTGTTATGATTTTTTTATAGTGGAATCATGATGTATTTTTTAATTCGATTACACTGGGCTAGTGATCATTTTTTGGGTTCCCATATAACATTGAAATGTGGTCTTCATGAAAATGGTATAAATATATATGTTGAGAGAGAATTAAAGTATACACCATATGTATCTCTCTAAAAACGGTCATGTTTGTGTAGAAATAACATATTAAATATACACTGAACAGTGAAGATAATATGTGGTACCCTCTCATGTAAGGTCCCTTTTGGTGTGATTGTTGGGTTACTATAATAAATTCAATTTTTTTTTGAAAATAAATATATACTCATGATTAGCATAATTAACCTGAAAATTGATGTTTGATTAATCCATATGCAGTTTTTATATTTCGATTGTATTTTTATCTTGCTAAGAAGGTATATATAATATGTATATCGTGATGAAATATTTTGTTGTAACACTAAAATAATTCATCATAATATATGTCTATATTCATTAGAAGATAAATAAGCTTAAAATTTATTTACAACAAAACATAAAGAACTAGAGATATGATCATTAATGTTTTCTATGTAACCTTTTAAAAATTCAATAGTGTATTCACAGAATGTAACTAACAAAAATATACTATAAATCCAATTCTTTTCTTAATCTTGTTATTGTGATTTATTATGATTATAGTTTTTTTTGATTTAATTTTTACATAAATCTATTTTTTTTTGAGGTTTTCATTTTAATTATCTATAATCTCTTATAATTTTCTATATTTTCATCATTATGATTGATGGAATTTATTTGTGGAATCAGCTACATCTGATCATTTTGATTGAAGAGGCATTAAAACTATGATTCTAATACTTATGACTGTTGATTATATGATGTATAGGGTACATTGACTTAATTATGGTCATAGATATATTTAAGAGGTTCTTGAAGATAAAGTTACCTATTTTTTATTGGTTGTTCAAGATGTTCCACACATGGAACATATTTCCACCAACTAGATTAGTCAAATTAGTTTAGGTATATGATGATTTTTAATACATTGGATTTTGATCTATTGATTAACTTAAAACATTGGATTCAAATAAAAGAGTTCTTTTAGATGATATGTTTTTTGAAAATATCCTTTTTGAAGAATAATTATTATTATCCTTAACTATTTTAATTGTATTACTTACATTGAGTTTTTATATTTCAATTTGATTGTATTATTTTTAATGGCTGTGTACTTAACTTATAAAGGATTAATATTTGTCATTCTCAAACATAGATTACCCATTAACCCATTACCCTAATAATAAATGACCTTGTTTGAAGTGTGTTCCTGATCTCCATGAGCTAGAGACTATCTCTTGGGAATAAGTACAATCAATAGATAATGATTTCTACAAAAGAATAACTCAAAAAAGGGAATAAATCCAAAATAGTTGGTATTCAATAATAGTTATTATGATAAAAGTACCACAAAGTTGAATGTATAAATCCCTAGTATGGTCATATAGACATAATATATTATATAGAAGTATGGGTAAGCTTGAGAGGAGATAATTTCCCATTTAATGTGTCTTATATAATTCGCAAGGTTAACTTTGGTTATGAATTTTTTGTAATGGAATTGTGATGTATTTTTTAATTCGACTACATTGTGCTGGTGATCATTTTTTGGGTTCCCATATAACATAGAAATGTGAACTTCATCAAAATTTTATAAATATATATTCTGATATTGAATTAAAGTATACACCATAGGTATCTCTCTAAAAACTCTCATGTTTGTGTGGAAATAAAATTTTAAATATAATCTGAATAGTGAAGTTAATATGTGGTACCCTCTCATGTAAGGTCCCTTTTGCTGCACCTGTTGGGTTACTATAATAATTTCAAATCATTTTTTTGGAAATCAATATATACTCATGATGAACAGAATTAACATGAATATTGATGTTTGAGTAATCCATATACAATTTTTATATTTCTATTATATATTTATATTGCTAATAAGGTCTATATAATATCTATATCATGAGGAAATATTTTGCTGTAACACTGAACTAAATCATCATAATATACTTCTATATTCTTTAAGAGATAAATAAGCTTCAAATTAATTTACATCCAAACATAAAGAAGTAGAGATATGATCATTGATGTTTTATATGTAACCATTTTAAAATTCAATTGTGTATTCATAGAATGTAACTAACAAAAATATACTATGAATCCAATTGTTTTCTTAATCTTGTTGTTGTGATTTCTTATGATTATACCTTTTTTCGAGTGATTTTTACTTAAATCTAAGGTTTTGAGGTTTTCATTGTAATTATCTATAATCTCTTATAATTTTTAAAATATTCATCATTATGATTGATGAAATTTATATGTGGAATCTGATACATGTGATCATTTTGATTGATGAGGCATCAAAACTATGATTTTAATACTTATGAATTTTCATTCTAGGATTTATTGTGTACATTGACATAATTATGGACATGGATATATTTAAGAGGTGGTTGAGGATAAAATTACGTATTTTTTATTGGTTTTCAAGAACCTCCATGCGTGGAAAATGATTCCACCCACTAGATTAGTCAAAGTAGGTTGGGTATATGAAGATTTTTAATACATTGGATTTGAACTATTGATTAACTTGAAGATTTGGATTCAGATAAAAGAGTTATTTTTGCTGATTTTTTACGACAATATCCCTTTTCAAGAATAAGGATTATTATCCTTAACTATTGTAATTGTTTTACTTACATTGAGTTTTTATATTTCAATTTGATTGTATTATTTTTAATGGATATTTACATAACTTCTGAATTATTAATCTATGTCATTTCCTAACCTATATTACACATTAAACCATTACCCTGTTAATACCTGACCTTTTTTGAAGGGTGTTCTTGATTTCCATGAGCTAGAGACCATATATGGGGAATAAGAACAATCAACAGATAATTATTTCTCCAAAATAATAACAAAAAAAATTAGGGAATGGATGAAAAATAGTTGGTATGTAATAAGAGTTATAAAGAGAAAAGTACCACAATGTAGAATATATAAATACCAAAAATTTATATTAAACCGAGGCATAACATTACCAATTAAAATATAATTACCAAGATCTCCATATAATAGATGATTCACATACTTTGTGTGTCACTACCCACTCCCAAGGTCCTAATATTAAGAACACCCAAAACCTGAAAGTCGTGATTTCCCATTCTCTTGTCCTAGAGAATTAAAGTCTAGAAAAACCCAAAGGTAAAGGTAGGGTTTGAAAAATAGTGTTCCAGCTCTAGGATAGGATCCCCTATTTGTCTAGGGATCCAGTCCCATTCTCTGTAAATAACATGAAACTTTCCATTGAGGGAACTAAATGAAAACCATCAACGATAATAGTGAATCCAATCAATACATGATACAAATGTGTCCATCCGGAGTTCTAAATCTAGTGTATTCATACCATGGACACAAAATTACCAAAAAACATCAATCTATGATAAATTGGAAAGACAAGAGTGACACTGGTGTCCCTTCTATAACTTGATTATTGGAGGATTGAAATCTCCATCACATATGGAATGTGATTTGTAGGAATATTTACTTAACCAAAATAGTTGTTGATAAAAAATAATGAGAGTAACTAGAATCAAATAAACAAGTCACTGAAGATGAAGCCATAATATAGGTACATCTCATTGTTTTGGGCCCCACATCATTTCCTACTGCAGACTTATCCACTCTGTGAAGTAGAATCAATCCTGATGTTTATGGATGTATCCCCACAGTTTATGAAGAATCAGACCTCATTATAGATCCTCTCCCAACTAATAATCCCATACCACTAGTTGGACAATAGAATTCATTAAAAACCGATACAAGTGTGCTGAATGTTTGCATGAACTATAAATTTGTATTACACTTATAGATTCAAAATTTTAGTTCCCATCATTTCCACATTGGTCACAAGTCAATTGGACTTTAATAGAAACATGATTTGATTTAGATGATGTATAATTTATTATAACTTGACTATATTTTATACCAAAAGGCACATTCCTCATTATCTTCCCTTAAAAGGAATCACTAAAACTACCACCCCGAGTAGAAGAAAATCCAATGAAACCTGACATACAATATAAGATATTTTTCTATTTAATATCCCTATATATAATATCAACATAAGAGGTATGATTTATCATAAATAGCTAATGCTAGATATATAATAAAATACGCATCTAAAGCCTCATATCCTTCAGCTTCATGTTTAACAACACCTTAGTTGAAAAATGATCGAGTTTAGAAAAATTATTGGCATACTGAGTCAATGAACAATCACCATGAAAAAGGTTGGGAAACTCCATGAATATAGAAAACACCAATGATTCAAGATAAAATTTCTCAATAAACTAATTATTCAAGTATTTCCACACCAATTCCACATTCCCCTTATCCAAAACTATAACATCATGCTACCTCATGCTAGTCCCCTAAATATTGATGATGGAATTCTTATCTTAATTGAATATAATTTATCTAAGAACTCAATTATTCATTCAATATTCCTAAAAAATCATATACATTGTGAGAACAAATCATTCCCTTTAATGAAAATGGTTTCTATTTAAGAATCTATTAGGAATGATATATTCCACCGTCCTTTGATGGTTCCACATTTTTTCCACGAATAGGGAAGGTATGGCCCATTTTAAAAGATTTCGGACGACATTCACAACTACCTTTATGAGGTTAAGTTTACTAGAGGGTTCTCTTATTGTGATTTATCAGAATCTCCCTTCAAAAGTATAATTAGATGTCATATTAGGGTAATTTTACAACAAAAGATCAATAAACAACATGAAAACAACAGTTGAGAGACACTGAAACTTAAACTATATCTATCTGTATTCATATTTGGAATATAAATATCAGAATAGAGTTCAGGAAAATTTAATAATCAGATCAAATAATTTCCCCATTTACATTTTTCCCAACCACCTAGGGTAACTTAAGGCTTTTTATGATAATATTTTTTAGGAACTCTTCTAAAATCTACCCATGGAGTCCCAATAATCCTATCATCTTTCTACCAAAACATCCCAAACTGCATGCCAATATCCAAAAAAATCCTCCCTTGATACAAATTTATCATGACCTAACCCTGATAACCAATTAAATATTTAACGAATTGAGACATGACATGACTCAAAGGCCATTTTAAATCCTCTTAGGTTGATGAAAATAACATGGGGATCATAAAAAACGACGGAATTGTTTATCCATACTAATTAATCAATAATAAAAAATGGTGAAATAAATCCAAAGATAAATAGTATACCAAAACCTTCATCAAGTGAAAATTACCACAAAGTAAAAAATAAAAATGAAACAATTTTAAATTAAACCAATACATCACTTAACCAACCAAAAAATAATCACCAAGTCCACCCCACAACACTTTGATCACACACTCTCCATCTAATAACCATCTCCCAAGGATGTGCTATCAATAAAACACACCGCTGATTATAAATTCTTATCCTTTTCTTGGTACTAGAAAAATAATATCTAAAATTTCCCAAGGGAAAATGTAGGGTGTGAGAAGTAATATCTCATTGGAATCCCACAAATCATTCTATAAAGAGTCCATATCAAATATACAAGATATGATCTATTATAAATACTTTCATGGTAATAATTTTCAATATCTAAAAATAATTCATTCCAAATAATTCTAATCGAAATTATAAAGCAGCGACAAATAGGAATTTCCATTAAAAATGGATGGAAACAAAATATCAATGAAAAAGTAAGTGAGTAAATAAATTTATATAACTTGTAATGTGCAAGTCATATTCATTCATAGAACCATGTTCATAGGCAATATGGTTACTTAGATCAAGGATCATGGATCCTCGTATATCTCAGTAGTATATGGATCAAGGTGTACACAATTCCCTATACCATATGCCTTGAAGGAGTAAAATTTCATCCAAATGAAGGAACATTCTACCATTATTACATATATTATCATTTCTGTCTATAATCGATTACTAGTTAAATCTAATACCCGACTAGTGTGCTTATTCGAGACTACACACCTAACCACCTAAGCTCCATGTGAATTGAGTAAATAGATCAAGGGGGAATCACCCTTCGGAAAATCAGTTTCCCCAATATTCATTCCAGATTCCCCCAATAAGTTTTCAAATATTCCATTAAATTTCAAAAAATTTCATCAATCATTTTTCATTAATGCTCATACCATTAAAAAAAATTCAATTCATTTTAAACGCATAAAATATTACATTCCATTTTTTTCTCAAAATTCATCATCAGTTTCGATATTCAAATTAATCATTTCTATTGGAAATAATTTTTTGAATATCAATACTCTAATTGAGAATCCCTAATCAAAGTGGTTGAACACACACAATGTTAGTGGAAAAAATTAATTACAATTTAAATTTAATTCTTTGGTAATAAATTATTATTCATTTTAAAATCATGAATGAAAAAACAATTTCAATTTAAAGAAATTCCATTATGTAACCTTTAACCACAATCACGAAATAAGTAATCACCCCTCATGACATCTACATTCATAGGGTGATGAAATGATATAATCAATATAAAGGGAATCAAGGAAAAAAATTACCAACGTTAAAGCATGAATAAGAAACCAGATAATATTTCAAATAACTCCAAGATAGAAAAGAATTAGGGAGAATGGCATTCAAAATTAAGTCAATGCTAGACTTAGAGAAAGAGATAAAATGCCTAAATTGGTACTTTGATCCATGATAGTTCAAGGTTGGAAGAGGAATAATGTACTTATGTGAGTCTCCAAGGATGTAAGTGTAAAATTATTCTTGATGGAGTAGGCTAATGAAATTAAATTAGGGTTTGTGGATTATATTTTTAATACATACCATCTCATACTCAGCCATATAGGAGGCACCGATTAGCTATTGGCTCCCATTGACTATTAGGTGGAACCAGGATGACTACCTGGTCTATTTGGAACAATATCAGCTAGTCAATGGACTCACCCCAGTTGGACGATGGACCCCCACTTGTCAAAAAATGGTGCCTAGAAGAAAACATCCACCGATATACGTCCCAATAGTGAGTTTTTGGGCTTCCACCAGCTTTATTTTTTGATTCTTATATGAATCCCCAACTTTTAACCTTCTACCGATTGGATGATGGGTCTCATCGGATAATCAGTGGACTCCATGTAGCTTATCCAGCTATAGGTTCATACACACATAATTTCAAAAAACACTAGATTGCTTCTGAGGTACCAAATAAGAATCAAAAAAGCATTATAAAACCATAAAATTCTAGAAACATTTATAAAAAACCTATAATTAATAGGAACAACCACATATAAATCATGAAATAAAGAATATTAGAAAAAATATCTGATCGTATCTTAAAGAAAGGGTATAGAACCAAATGAACTAAAGGTACTAAAGAATTGGTTTGATGTTATAATGTTCAAAGGATTCATTCAACCTAATGTGTGTCCTTAGGTAGTACCAGTGCTTTATACCAAGAAGGAATATAGAACGTTTTCCCTGTGTTTTGATTATCAAAAGATAAATTTTGTTAAAATCAAAAAAATTATACATTTCCCCTCATCGATTATATGTTTTATCATCTAAAAAAAGAAATGTGGTTCTCCAATATTTTTCTTTGGCCTAGTTATCACTAGCTAATGATTAAGGATTTTGATATCTGAAATACCACTTTTAAGAGTAGGTATGGCCAATATGAGTATTATATTATGACATTTTTTCTTACCTATTCTCATATTGTGTTTATCGAGCTAGTGAAAAGGGAATTCCACCATTATCTTGAATATTTAGATATATTACTCATGCATGAAATCATGGATTAGTTAAAAATCATGTAGGATCATGTACTTAATCAGAAAAGTGTAATAGATATCTTGAGGAATCATCAACATTATATCAAGATATCAAAGTGAAAATTTCGGATTTGGAATGTGAATTTTTTATGGAAATTTGTCTCATAACAATGAATATCAATTGACCTTTAAATTATAATGGGTTTTATGTCATGTGGGGAATAGTGGAATTGTTTTGAGATAATTATTTTTTTGGGATTGAAAGGGTATTATTGTTGGCTCATCATACATTTATTAAATTTGGATTCCCCATTTACTTCTCTCACCCTAAAAGGATTGATGTGTTTTTGGGATTTGAATTTATATATTTCTTTTGATGATTTGATGATATTTTTACTTTATCACATGAGTTAGCTCTTTGAGAGGCTGGGCAGAGCTATATGGTATTTTATGATGCCTTAGCTTTAGGATTGTGATGTGTTCTCATACATAGTGGTCACATAGTGGTTTTTAATTAACATCTACATTATCCTCAAGAGAGGAATTATCCCACACATGATAGATGACTCACATAAATTATGAATAAAATTATGATTTTATGGAACTATGTTTTAAAAGAAAGGATTAATCTTTATTATAATAAATAAATAATGAGGTATATCTTCACAAATAAATATTTTAATCCCCATGAAAGGTAATGGGAGGAGTTCCTAAAATATTTCAACATGGACATTTCTGTTACTCTTAGGAAGTGCAACTATGTTTTTAATTCCCTGACCATGATGATTCCATTTCAGGACATGAAGGAATCATAAATGGAGTGGAATATCATGTAACTCTTTTCTCTCAGGCAATTGGGATTCTTGGAGGATGATACCAAATTTGTTTTGGAAATTTTTTAGATGAAATCCCTTATTTTTGAGTTGATTCCCCAAAAAATCAACTTGATGATGAGTTCCAAGTCATTAAGAAATATTTAATTGTTGGGAAGACCATTGGAGAATAATATCTATCCATATAGGACATCCTTTGATATAAGAAATTTTTTGTCATTACATAGCTAATGAGGAATATGTGATGTTGGGTCATCATCTTCCATAGTGGGTTGTTCACTAATTCATGAAAAATATTTTTTTCTGATACGATATGTTAATTATGATGGATATGTATTAAATGAGATATCATTTATTTTTTTCCTATGGTTATACCCACTAGAAGATCAAAGAAGATTACTAGAAGAATTTGGGTATACTTTAACCCCTTCCTTTTCTAATAGGAATGTGGGATGATATATTAAGGGACATTATGGTTAGTTTTCCATGCACTCCTGTTGGAAATAATATGACATGGATGATGATGAAGATATTGACTACATTTTCTCACATCATGCATATTCATGATACTATCAATTTTGAGGACTTACGAGATCTATATATAATAGGGACTACCATATTTCATGTTTTTGTGTTTTTAATTTTTTTGATAGGGATATTTGGTTCACTTCCTAGTTTGGGGGGGGGGACATAGAGTCAATGGGATCCAAAATCAGGTTGATAATATTGTTCCATCAATATATGGATGGTCAAATTGAACATTATATATAGATTGTTGAGGACATTCTCTATGCTTTATTCTTAGAAATTAGATGAGCCTGAGATTTTGATTTAGGGATGGTTGAGCAATACTATTATAATAATAATAGCTAGTAGTAAATTAAAATGGATCACTTTATAGACTTTAATATATTTCCTTGTCAATTTTAACATTCTTGGTCAGAGGTTGGTGGTTCTTCCCTAAGGGGGATTAGTTTTATTTAAAAAATGATAGAAAAAATCCAAATTATTCATCAGATGTTGGTAATGCCTTGGAGTCAGTATAAATTTTATGTTTTTATTTTTTTGACTTCTATTAGAGTTTGGGATCAATGCCAACGTGTTCCTAAAATTATTGCCTTGATTAGGGAATTAATGACTCCGAAAATAAGTGAAATTGAAACTGAGATACTTGGGAACATTTGATGTTGTTATCAAAATTGGAAATGTGGCATACCATTTTACCTAAAAACCATAGATGATTTAACACCCTAACATTTTTAGAATTATTTTTCAATGTAATATTTTGATATTTTATATTTTACACAACACTGAATATTGCTTTTGTTATATGAAATAAATGAGTGTGGATTACGTTATACACAACACCAAGTCAATATTTTTCTACATGAAATTCATAGATTAGATTTTGGTACATGAAACACTATGTTTGAAATGTATTACACACAATTATAATCCCCTTCAATATATCTTATTACAAGAGAGTTGGAGTTTTACCAAAATAGAAGATACTATTAATATTATTATTAAAGTAATATTATAGCTTCCACCCAGCTGTTGGAATGGAAGTTATGAATAAGGTTAAATAAATTGTGAAAATATGATTCACACTTGTATATATAAAATTAATATATTTTTTATCAATTATTAGAAGTTAACACAATAACGATTTGAAATTAACATAAATACGTTTTTAGGAAAACTATTTTTGTATGTACAAACATAGTTTTATATCAACAAGTTAAATAAAACCCTTAAGAATAATTTATTCAATTAAATTTATATATTATATATTCATTAAATATTGTTGACACTTATACAATAGATTTTATTGGTATAAGATATGCATAAATCTGAATTAATGAATAAAAATATACATTCTTATAAAATATAATTTTACATAATTTTAATGGAGAAACCATTTTAAATATTATATTTTACAATTGTATATTTTTTTTTGAAAAAATAAACTTTATTTTTCTATGATAAATATAAATACTTAATTTGGGTGAATTATTGGTTTTTTTCGAGATGTTTCATTTTTTCATGAATAGTGGAAAACACTCCTCCTCCAATGGCCCGAAGGTCGTCATTTTTTATTGATTTTTGAAAGTCCACCTTTCAAGGCGTGAGGTGGAACCCTTAAAAGTCCCATAGGTGTAAGTATTACATGGCTTGTAGGACTTAGAGGAATTCATTGTTAGTAGGCTTTAAACATCACATATAACCCAGACTAACTTTTTGGAACCGGTCCACCATAGAATCTTCATTGTGAAATCATCTCTCCACCTTCCCCTAGCTGATCAGCGAGGATTTTTTTAAGAATGCACAAGCTTGTCCCGACTACAGGTTCCATACCCTCTCATTCTTACAGTATGTTTAACTTCTGTTGTGGTGAAAGCTCCTTGCTCATCTTCCTTCTAGAGTTTTATTCCTGCAGGTTTTCTGGTTTGAATCTACACTTATGTTGGACCGAAGGCCTTGAGGTAGATCGACGACCTTTCTGACCTGAAGGCCTAGGTGAACCAATGACCTTAAAGGACTCGGGGACCAAATCGATGCCCCGAAGGCCCGAACGGGTGAATAGTCTCGACTGCTACAATGCCAAAAAATACCTACAATAGTTCCCGCTATTTAATTATACAGTACCCACTACAGTACATATACAGTACTTGAAATATGCCTCCAACTGGATTTGATCTCGGGTCGCCTGGATGCACTTAAGGAGTCCTCACCAACCGAGATGAGGCTCCTGTGAGTGGAAAACACTACATATTAATAAAAAACAACCTTTTGTATAATTTATTTATATAGTTAAACTATATTTTATTTCTGTTTTAATGTTTTATTAGATCACTTGAACATAAATTAAAATAATTTAGGTCATTGGTACCAATTTCCCACTTAAATTGGATATAAAAACATTTCAAGCTTTCGGACCATTTCATTTAAAAACACACTATTGTGGAATGTAGGTGGGTTTAATTTTATATTGATTTGTGCCAATTATGTTATTTTAATTAGGTCAAATAGATACCCTATTTGTAATAATCATAATTTAAAAGCTCTAATAAGCTCAAATTTGTTTTTAATTACAACGATTAGGAGAAAAATTAGCATAATAAAGGACTAAACATTAAACATATGGTGAAAAAATACCTTGAAACATAACCTAAAACCACTATTTGTTAATATTTAGATGAAAAACATTCTCATATAGGTTTTGGTCTATTATTGGATCCAAGTTTCTTGATAAAGTTTTTGGTGTAATTCCCTTTTAAAAAATTTACAATAATCCCACTCCTCCTCCACTATAAAAAGTCACTCACCACTCCCACTTATTCACACATCTCAATCCATTTTTCTCGGAAAAAAATATAATAAAGTAATCTCCCAACATACCTCATTTCAGATTATAAGTGTCTAATTGGACATAAATCCATTCAAGGAATCTGTTTGGTGCAAACTAGGTGGATTTACCTGAAGAGGAGGTAACATCATTTCTCAAGATCCTTTGATTTATTTTTATTCTCGACCTTATAAAATATTATTATTCCATTCTTATAGAATAACCTCAGTATCCTAAATATACTAAGATATTTTTATTTTAATGGTTTTTATACTTTTATACACACTTCCATCTAATGGGCAATGAACTTACCATTATTTTGTACGACGAACTACTGTCTCACAAAACAATATTGTTCATTTTCTCTTTACCACCAATCATGGTTGGGAATTATGATGGACACCCTATATTAAATGATATACATGGTATTTAATATTTAATATTTTTTTAATTATTATATAAAACATACCTTCATTCTTTCCATTTTTTATTGGTACAATTACTTTGTCTATCGATGTGTGGACTACCGCCTCCTCAAAGTAATGTGGTTCATTCACACTATACATGGAATGTATTAAGGATACTTTTAGTGAAATTAAATGATATATATGACACAATAAGGATAATTTAATGATTATATTTATATACACACATATATTTTATTTACTTACATAGTTTCAATTTTTCAAGAAAATGGAAACAACGTTTATACGTACGAACTATCAAATCAATGAACGATGTATTTCATTTTATATATCTATATTTTTTAGATTATAATAAAATTAATAAAATTAATATGTATGATATGTAGACCATTTTTTACATTCATCAAATAATTATATAATTATATAACTAAGATGATCAATAATAGTAAGTCAAAACATATACGAAAAAAACGCATATATTATATAACACCCGAATCATTTTATGATATGATTCTATTAAATACATTCAACTAATAGCCTATATTGCAGGAATCACTATTTATTTTTTGAATCAAAACAATATAGGAGAAAATTATAAGCTATTTATTAAACAAAAATTTTCCACTTCTACGTTTTGAATTTCTAAAAATGGTCATCTAGAACTTTGACTAGTATGTCATTTGGAGTTTGATAGAACCAACTTGATTTTTTGATGAATAGTAACATACCCTTATGAATAGTGAACTCAATAGTAATATGACCCTTATAAATATTAAATAATGATAATATTTTATTTTCTTAAGGTAATAAGATAATGAGATCTTAATTAATTTTTCAATGTGATATAGAACTAATTATACCTTTAATTTTTTTTTTCAAATTAACTATGATTTTATTTAAAAATTAAATTAAAAATAATTACAAAATTCCATTCAAAAAATGGAGTTCATTTTTGAATTATACACATAGAAAAATGGTTAGGTTAATTATTTTTTATTTTTCTAAAATACATGAATTTTTCCTGAACAGTAAAAATACTGTTTTGAGTTTTCTGTAGTCTAATGACATCATAATGATGTAATAATTACTTATAAAAGTATGGTCTGCTTGTTTACATTAACTTATTACATGAGGTTTCCCAAGTGGCTAAAACGTTGGGAAATCCCATGGTTTGGAAAAAATAACTAATGAAGTGTCCCTTTGAAATTATTAAAAAATTACCCCTCTTTTTCTATAAATACCCACTCATCCATTCGTTTTCTTTCCTTAAAAATCCCTCATCCTAGAATATTTAGTCTTATACCTCTCTATAAGTCCTCCCAAGGTGCCCTTAATCCCCCATGGTCACATCCTTCAAGATCTAGGAGTTACTCTACACGGTAAGGGAATCCTTCATTCTTTTCTTTAAGTCTACACTTCTTTTATGTTAGCTATTTGAAATTCCTTTATCACATGTTGGAGTTTGATTTTATTTATACTTCTTAATGTGCTTTTGGTTTCAATATGATGAGATACCCTTTTGGTCTCATCATTTCATTTGATGAAATTTTAAGCGACACTGTTAGGCTACCGAAATTTCATAAGGGATCTCTCAACTTTTCTTTCATTTTCAAGATCATCCCTTTTATTTTTCACTTCTTACCTGCTATGTACAAATTACCATGATAAAATCCAGTATAATTTATATAATGGAATTATTTCATGTGAATGGAATTAATTATCATCAATATTCAGACTCCCCCCTTTTTTATTTTTATAAGCGAAATCATCGTCCATGAGGTTCAAATTTATAACCTTTGTGGATGAAGGAGTTTTGTTCTTCACTTTATCCTTAATTACTAGTAATGAAACCATTGTAATGGCTGAAAAAAATCCGAATATATTAATGTAATCTCATTAATGTTCTATAATCTTTACACACTCATTATACGAAATAATAATAGAAAATGAGTTCGTTGTATACAAAACTGCCAAGCTAAATCCAAGTGTTTGTCAAAAACATTTAACTAATGATTCATCCTAAAGTATATAAAATACAATCATTATAATAACATTTATATATCTTTAATTTAACTAGTAATACATATTAACAACTCTGTATATTTATCCACATTTCAAATGAACTTCCATTCATGAGAGCAAGTAAACAAATCATGAAAACCAAGGAAGAAAATGATTCCAAAACAATAAAATTGAACCTCTCAAATCCATTAAAAGGGCCATGAATGAACCTAATAAGGTTATAAAAAATAAATTACATGTATTTAAGGTTCTGGAATTATTAATTAATTAATCTAAATTTGATTATTCAGGTCATTAAAACAAAATAAGAACACACTCGAACAAAAAGTAAGGAGTTTCTCATCTCACTTTCATTTCTGTGAGATTTTAGTTGTTCACCAATTATTTCATATATGTGGTATAAGTGTGCATCCATTTGATATAAAATAACCTGATTCTATTTATATTCATGTTATTCAATGATTCAGTTGATGTTCATTACATTCTGGTCATATGATTCGACTGATTACATTGTGGTAAGAGACTTTGTCTCAACTTCTATTTGGCTATGACTAAATTTGTATGGTGCACCTAATAATACTTATATTGTGTACCTACTGCCCATTTGAAATCAATTTTCATTTTAAATTTTATTTATATTAAATATCTGTAATCTTATATCATGGATATGTTTGTTGTCTAAACTGTATACCATTTTACATACGGTGTTTATTTGGAAAGTTATTTTAGTTAAGGAAATATTGATGAATCCATATACTCTAATGTAACGCCTGGACCCCAATAACTCAGAGTCGGTGCATTTTTACATAACATTGGCATGATCACAAAAGATCAAGTCTCGAAAGCCTGATTAGTTTAGTATCCTTGGAATAACTAGATACATTCATAAAGTTTACATTACATCAAAAAGTGAAAACTACTACAACAACATATTGTCTTCATATCCACTCATACTATCCATGCAGGTCATTCATAAATTACTTCTTCAAATCATGGGAAAAATAATACATTTAAAGGGGTGATCTCAAGTGCTCAGTAAGGATAAAAATATAGCGAAAACATCCATAAATAAGCATAAACATTAAAGGAAATGTATAACTAAAACAAAAGCCTTTTAAACTTGATCTTCAGCATAATATGGAAAAGATAAAATGAAACAATGCCATTTACTTATTCACATGGATATTCTACTAGTTGAATAATCACATGCAATATCAATAACCACTTTCATAATGATAGAATGCATAATTCTAGACAATCATAACCACATAGCCAAGGCCTCGTGCCAAGACTACAAATAAGATTTTGTCAAGGCCTTGTGCCAAGACACTATTCTATCTCATGAGACCTACAGATGCATCGAGGAGCTATAGCGGGCTCCACCCATCAATTACTAAGTCCAATGAATTCCTCATATGAACATGTTTAAACATAACATAAACATTCGTATTAAAACTAGCATACGAAATGTACATACTTTCTCCATAAACCATGAATAGTATAAAAATAACACATCCAGAGTCATACATATCACAAAACCTTCAATACAATATGGATGTTTTGTATCATAATAAATCAACTTCAAATAATCTTAAAATCCATCAAAGGATGTTGACATAGATGAAATCAAAACTATTTGAGTGAAGCATCTCTTTTTCTTGAAATCATTTAAAAGTCACATGATTATAAAATAAAACATTTACTTTGAAAATATTCGTATAAGATTTTAAGGGAAGCATCAAATATCTTAAAACAGTGGAAAATAGCCGCACCCTCCATATAAGTTAAAAAAAGACATTCTTACCTTAGTTTGTCCAAAAGGTTTAAAAGGTCCTTGTTTGGAAAAAGACATAAATATTCCTTTATAAAATTCTTATAAAATGTCAAACAAGGGTATAAATGACATTAACCCATATTCTGTAAAAGAGTAAGAATTTTTTGAAATATATTTTTAAGAAAATGGATGTTGATGATAAATAGGTCCCAATAGATAATTACGTATAAACAACCTCGAATAATGAAGAGATTGTGACACAAACCCTTAACTTAAAATTTTCCTTGGTTGAGGGTAGGTTAACCTCCTTTATAATGGTGAAATAATTGTTACAAAATTATACAAGAATCATAAACATTAATATGATATCATATATGATCTTTTAACATTGATTTGTTAACAATATCTTAGTATTATCATCGTTTCGGGTGTTAACAGATTCATTTTTCTTTATATTCTTTGTTATGTGACTCATATTTGTTATGGATGGGATGTATATTATTCATATCCATAATGATATTAAGTACTTAAAAATTATTTTTAATCATCAAATGAGAATTAGACATGAATGGATACAATGTGGAATGTATCTCATCACGTTCGTGGAGACGGTAGTCCGTACATACGCACGAGCGACAAAATAATTATTTTGATATTAAAATAATATATAATTGTATGTTATATAATATATACAGAATTATTATCATTTTTTATTTATTATTTACATGAATTACACATCATTATTATACCCATCCAAATAATAATGTTTTGAATAACAATTACACCACGACGTGGAGACGGTAAGCCGTACGTACGCACGTATGGTGACATGTCATTAAAAGGATGGATATAATACTGAATATGGTTGTACCATATTTATAATAACATCACAGTATATATAAGATACTGAAGTTATTATTTTATAATGGTAATAATAAAGAAAGAATAAGTTGAAGAAAAAAGGAACTTGAAAGAGGGTGGGGAAAACATTACCTCTTCTTCGGGTTCTTCCTTTTGATTTTATCAAAAGAGCTCCATAGGTTGGCTTTCTGATCAAACTAAGGCCTCTAGGTTGAAGTAAGAGAAGTTGATAGAGTATTTGGGAAGGTTTTGGCCGAGAAAAAAAGGCTTTGAAGGTGTGAATAATTGGTTAGAATTGGTGTCCTTTTATAATGGGGAAGAGGGGCTCTTTAGGAAAAATTTTAGTATTAATTTATAATAAATTCATATTGGGTTTATAATGGCTCCAAATTGTATTATTCAAAGTCTAAGGTGGGTATTAGTTGAAATAATTTCAACCAGTAGATTTTAGATAGGTTTGGGTCATTATATTAAGCTTATCATTTAGTTTTAACTCTTAGTTAATTAGTTTTACATTTACCATGTCACTTTGTATTGTTATATTATATAGTTAATAAAAATACTATATACACCCAAGAGGCCCCCAAGTGGTACATTAATGACAAACCTATCATTATATAAGTCCTTTTTCCAAAACGTAGATTTTTAGGAATTGAATATCAATTAATAATATAATATTTGTTTTAAAAACTCTTTTATGTCAATTTTGACAGTATTTGGTATTTTATTTTTGAAAAAATCATAACAGCATTATTAATTCGAAAAAAATTTATATAACCAATCCTAATATAGCATATTAACCGAGAAAGGTATTGGAATTCATAAAAAGTCTCAAATTACATTAGTTTTGAAATTTATAATATCAATTATTTTAATATTTTATTAATCAGGTAATTAGTACATCACCATCGTGTCATAAATAAATTAAATTATTTAATGTCGAAAAATTATAAATAAAATACCGTTATGTAGGAAATTTTTTTATATTTCAAATGAATATTTATAATTGAATTTATATTATGTATAACCCTATATTAAAAATGTTTTAGTAATTAAACATTGATTTTTACTCTTTTAACTCTTCTTTGAATTAAATAATAATAAATGTTCTAATCTAATCCAAGTGGAACTAAATGATACTATTTTATTCCTAAGGTTGTTTTTGGTCGATATAAACTTTTCCAATAGAATTAGGACATGTGTTAGGGTAATATTAATATTAATTTTACCCTTAATTACCCTATTTACTTTTAACTGTGGTATATAAAAGTAAAAAGTTACTATAACTCAGTGTTTTTTTCACTATTCATTAAAAGTTGAAAGTTTTCAGGAAATACAAAAAATTCACCCTAGGATAATTTTGATATTCCAAATCCAAAAATGAAGTCCATTTTGAATGATAAAATTTATTTAATTTTAAAAAGTGGGTAGTACTATTCATAATGTCTAGTTTTATTGGTTGTGGTGTGTGTTAGAACTCAATGTTGCGTACAACACACTCTACCGTATTATTCAAAGAGAAGCATACTATGGAAGCTTGGGGTGTTACATTATCCCCTCCTTCAAATAATTTCTTCCTCGAAATTTCAAGAATACTACCGCATGAAAAGATTAGGGTGATTCTTCATCATATGTTCATCGGGTTCCCACATTGCCTCTTTCATTTTATGGTTTCTCTATAGAACTTCTACCAGACGAGTCATCCAGTTTCTCAGCACTTTTTCTCTTATATCAGGAATCCTAATGGGTTCTTCGCAATAAGATAGATCAGGTTCCAGTTTCTCAGCACTTGTTCTCTCTGGAACCTATTGAGGGCGGGTTTCGGGGGTCATTATCTCTCCTTCAACATAAAGAAGGAAGGGCCTGACAATCTGCTGACCCTTCCCTCCTTTTGGTGAAGGCGGGTCATGACAGAATGATATCAGAGGCTAATGGTTGAGAGATATGATGGAGTCTAGAGTTAGGCACTGTGAGGATTGCATGGAACGGTAGGGAAACAGTGTTGGGTGACCTTGGTGCGTGAATTAGTCCAGGGAAGACCGGCTAGGACATGGGATTTTAGGGCCCCCTTGATCCGATGCAAGGACTCTGGACCTACAGAATGACCATGTGAGGCCACAATTATTTCATGGTAGAGACCGTAGGAAAGGTACATGCATCATAATGACTTGTGTTCTCATGTTTCTGGGGTTTTTTGGGAATTAACAAATAAATAAAAGTTTAATAAGTTTTAAGAAAAATATTCTCCACTACTTGGGATTAGGTATTCCTTGTTTACCTTGCATCTATGGAGCCTGAAAGGTGACCATGGTTGGTGCGGGCGATCGAGGCCTCAGAGACTACCTTGGCCGATAGGTAGAGAGCTGATTGAGATGAGGAGGATAACTAGTGGCAGAAGACACTTCCGACCTTCCAGTGACAGACCCTCGAGAAGTATGAGGGCAACACCTTTGATATGAAGACGGAAGGCTGGCTAGAGGAGCTAGTGATAACCTTTTGCTTGATCCGGGATCTGACCGAGTACTAGGTTCCTCTGGCCGTCATCTAGATGCTGGGAGTGGTGCATCAGTGGTGGTCGCTTTACCTGGGAGGGGAGGAGAGAGGCTGAGGTGGCATGGGTTGATTTCGAGAGGGAGTTCCGGGCGGAATTCCTCTCTTCGTTGATGAAGGCGGAAAAGAGACAGGAGATACACTTCCTCCAACAGGGGAGTATGTTAGTGAGGGAGCTAGGAATCATGTTCAAGGACCTCCTGCGTTTTTCTCCAGACCTCTTCCCCGAAGTGGAGTCTCTGGCAAGACGTTTGGAGGAGCCACTCCGACCCTCCCTCTAGTAATCTGTTACCCCCTTTACCCTACCGACGTACTTGGAGGTCCATAAGAAGGCCGAAGTGGAAGAGAGGATGCACACTATAGGAGGTGTGTCACGAGAGGGGATCTAACTGGGACCATATAAGGGGAAGGCCGTTAGAACCAGGCCTCTAGCGTCAGGACCCTTCAGGTTCAGACCAGCAAGGAGCAGGCTGCAACAGTTTCAGTTCCAATCCCCTGGTCCTCGCCCTTTTCCTTCGGGACCGGGACCATGGTGCTTCATCTGTGGGAGCCATGGAAATCTCTGGAGTCAGTGCCCGAACCGAGTACAATATGAAATTTGCGGACAGCCCCCGCACCAACCCTAGCAGCAGCATCCAGCCAGGCCTTTCCAGTATCAGCAGTAGGGACAGCGAGCTCCCCCACCTCCGAGGGCAGACGTAGGAGGAGGGGGCTGACCTCAGGGCGCTCCTAAGGGACCTCGACTGGGGCCTGGTTGGGGAGGTGTCTGGAAGCCGAGGGGTAGAGGAGCTGGGCGTGGACTGTTACACGCCGCGGAGGCAGCAGTTCCGGCGGGGTCGGTGGTTGTTCGAGGTACGATCAGTTTGTTTAGCACACTTGATTATGCCTTATTCGATACCGGAGCTTCGCACTCCTTTGTTTCACCTAGTCTAGCCTGTGACTTGGATCTAGATTCCAAGAGACTTCTAGTGCCCCTGGTGCTGAGCACACCAGTCGGAGGTCAGACCGACTTGTTATTTGTTTGTCAGGGATGCAGACTGATGGTAGGGCCACATCAGTCGGTCATGGATCTTCTTCTGCTATAGATACAGCCATACGATGTCATCCTAGGCATCTAATGTCTATTCTCTTTGTGTACCATCATCGACTAATTCCGAGGAAGGGTTGTGTTCTAAGACTTGGTCGGCCGGTGTGTTACCTTCACCAGCGAGCGGAGCAGTCCGAAGGGCAGCAGACGAGAGGAACCCCTCCTCTCTTTGTTAGCCGAGCTGTCAGTGGAGTCAGTAGATGCTGAGATGGTGGTGGTTCCAGGGATCATCCGTGAGTTTGTGGATGTCTTCCCTGAGGAGTTGATGACTCTACCCCCTCGACGTGATGTCGAGTTTGGGATAGACCTGCAGCCCGGCGCTCGTCCTATTCTGATGGATCCTTATCGGATGGCACCTTTAGAGCTACGTGAGGTGCGGATTCAGATTGACGATCTGATGAAGAGGGGTTATGTTCGACCGAGTGCGTCACCATGGGGTTCTCCAGTCTTGTTCGTAAAGAAGGTAGATGGTGGTCTCAGCTTGTTTATAGACTACAGGAGGCTGAATCAAGTGATGATCAGGAATCTCTACCCTCTTCTGAGGATATATGATCTTTTCGACCAGCTGAAGGGGGAAGGATGGTTCTCGAAGATCGACCTGCAGTCTGGGTACCACCAGCTAAGAGTGAAGGAGAGTGACATCCCGAAGATGGATTTCAGGTGCAGATATGGAAACTTCGAGTTCGTAGTCATGCCATTTGGTGTTACGAATGCCCCGGATGTGTTCATGGGGCTTATGAACTCCGTCTTCCGGGAGTACCTGGATCAGTTCGTGGTTGTGTTCATCGACGATATCCTAATCTATTCAAGGACATAAGAGGACCACACGGAGCACCTGAGGATGGTTTTGGAGGTCCTCTAACAACACCATCTCTTTTGGATGTTGTCGAAATGAAAATTCTGAACATGAGAAGTGAACTTCCTCGGGCACGTGGTGTTCGATCAAGGGGTAGCAGTGGACCCATCAAAGGTTAAGGCAGTTGTTTCTTGGGCAGCACCCAAGAATGTGGCAAAGGTTCGTAGTTTCCTCGGGCTGGCTGGTTACTATCGGAGGTTCGTACCCAACTTCTCCTGAGTTGCAGCCCCTTTGACATCCCTGACCAAGAAAGACCAGGTCTTCGTGTGGAGTGAGCAGTGTGAGTCATCCTTCAGCTATCTGAAGGAGAAGTTGGTTAGTGCCCCAGTGCTAAGGCTACTAGAAGAAGGGGCGGCCTATGAGGTGTTCTGTGATGCTTCGGGACTGGTCCTGGGATGTGTGTTGATACAGCGACAAGGGATGATCTCTTATGGGTCCAGGCAGCTATGCCCTCATGAGCGTCAGTATTCCACCCATGACCTGGAGCTTGAAGCTGTCGTTTTTGCGCTGAAGTTATGGTGGCACTACCTCATCGGAGAATGCTTTGTGGTCTTCAAAGATCACAGAAGCTTGAGGTATATCTTCTCCCAGAGGGACCTAAACGTGCGACAGCAGTGGTGGATGGAGTTCCATCAGGATTATGACTTCGAGATCTCCTACACTTCATGGAAGGGGAATGTAGTGGCTGATGCCTTGAGCATGAGATCATGGAAGGATGCAGTCCGAGGGTCGGCAGACACGTGGAAGGCAATGGAGGAGTTGGATGCCTTACACCTAGATGTGAGGATGGATAGAGGTAGAGTTTTCCTGTGTCAGATGGCAGTACAATCATCTCTGTTTGAGCAGGTGGAGGAATCTCAGTGGGGAGACCCAGAGTGCGAAGTGATGTGCGACCGAGTTGACCAGGGAAATTCTCCGGAAGGATGGACGGAGGATGGCCAAAACCAGATTCTTTTCCAGGGAAGGTTGTTTGTTCCAGAGGCGATGCATGGAACGGTTATCCGTCAGTTCCACAACTCACCCCTAGAGGTACACCCTGGAGTGTCCAAGATGTACCAGGGTCTGAAAAGATAGTTTTTGTGGCTCGGAGGGAAGCGATCAGTGGCATATTTTGTTTCCATGTGCTTAGTTTTTCAGCAAGTGAAGTATGAACACTGAGTTCCAGGCGGCCTACTGCAGTCTCTAGATGTCCCCGAGTGGAAGTGGGATGACATCTCGATGGATTTCGTCACGGGACTACCCAAGTTCCAAGGGGGATATGACGCCATCTGGGTGGTAGTGGACTGGTTGACGAGATCGACTCACTTTCTGGTGATCAAGGAGTCGAGTGCAGTGGATGCTTTGGCAATAAAGTATGTTGATGAGGTGGTGCAGTTGCATGGAGTTCTGAGATCTATAGTCTCGGATAGGGATGCATGGTTTACCTCACGAGTCTGGAGAGGATTGCACCATGCTTTTGGAACCCAGCTGCATCTTAGCACTACTTTCCATCCCCAGAAAGATGGACAGACAGAGCACACAATCCAGGCATTGGAGGATATGCTGCAGGAATGTGTTCTGGACTCTAGAGGATCACGGGTGCGATACTTGCCTCTGGTAGAGTTTTCCTACAATAATAGATATCACTCTACAATTGGTATGGCACCGTTTGAAGACTTATACGGGAGGCCATGTCGTTCACCTGTGTGTTGGAATGAAGTAGGAGAGGCATGCATCCTTGGCCCAGAGGTGGTACAGAGCACGATAGAGAAGGTTCAGCTCATACAGTAAAGGATGAAGGTGGCCCAGGACCGACAGAAGTCGTATGTTGATACCTGGAGGAGGACCTTGGAGTTTGAGGTTGGAGACCACGTGTTCTTGAAGGTCTCCCCTCGGCATGGACAACAGAGGTTCGGAAAAGGGAGTAATCTTTATCCGAGGTTCATCGGACCCTTTGAAGTGTTGCGGCGGGTCAGTGAAGTGGCTTATCAGCTAGCGCTACCACCACCACTACTGAAGATACTTGATGTCTTCCATGTGTCCCAGCTTCTTCGTTACCTGCACGGCGATTCACATGTCTTTGATTGGGGGGATCTAGACATCGAGGACGATGTAACTTTTTTGGAGAGACCAGTGATGATCAAGGATCGCAAAGAGAAGGTGTTTCGGGGGAGAACCATTCCCTTGGTCCGTGTGTTATGGAGAGATGGTGGGATTGAGGAGAGTACATGGGAGAGGGAAGCACAGATGCATGCCCAGTACCCAGAGTTTTTTTGAGTATTGTACTGTTTGGTTATAGCTGTTGTATGGTAGAACATTTTACCTTTTTGGCTATGAAATTATGGGTTTCTTTCCTCTGAGTGTGTGTGAAAAGACCGGGCTATGGGGAGGGGAGGATACGACACTTAATCCAGACTCATTAAGGTGGATTCAATTAAACACGTACGTGCGAGTCAGTGCCGCCCAAATCGGATAGTATCTTGACATGGGGGAGGAGACTCCACAACCTACATGGTTGGGTAGTTTGACATGGTATGTTGCTTTGTTCCTGATAGAAGGACGTTCTTAGTTAACAATGAGGTTCACTCCTAAGAGGTATCTTTTGAGGTGGTTGTTCAGACTCTCTCTCTTTCCTTATGGGTTGTTTTGATTCTCGCGGACGAGAATCATTTAAGAGGTATCTGATGTAATGGCTTGGATATTTGGGGTCCTTTACATTGTGAAAATCACATTTTGGGTTTTCTGGTCTGGGAATCTCGACGATGTTTGGCCAACGGTAGGCCTACCCATAGGCTTAGCCTACCGGTAGCAGGCCTACTGGTAGCTCGGTCTACAAGTAGCAGCAGCCTACCGGTAGCTCTGTCTACCGGTTTCTCGGCTACTGGTAGCTATCACCCACCGATAGTTATCAGCTACCTGTGGCTCTCGCCTTCCCCCACGAGGTCTTTCCACTAGCGCTCCTTTTTGCACAAATTGTGTTTTAAACCCTATTTTGACCCCTTTATGCTTGTTTTAAATCCCGGTAACGCCCATAAATGATTTAATTAAATATTTAATGAATTAACCAATGTCTGTTTAAACCGCGAGGACCCACTAATGACGTGTGGGGTGCCTCAACCACGTGGTCAACCCACGACCCACGCTCCTTATGCAGTTCCACGTTGTTATCTCAACCGTACCCAACCCTTATAAACTAAAGGGTTCACCGTGGGTTTCTTCTTTTCTCGATCACCCTTTGTGTGATAGACCTTCGTTCAGACGAACCACTTTTCGTTCAGGCGAGCCACATCGCTATCTGTGAAGTTCCATGTCTGGACTTAGCATCGATCGTTGATCAAGAAGTAGGGAATTTATCCATCGTCTCTCCCTTTTTTTTGGGTATCATGCGGGGTGTGCATTCTTTTGATTCTGTAGAATTGGATGGATCAAACATTAATGAAGATAATAAACTGATTCTAAAGAATGAAGGGGGAGGGGTGTGATCGATGATGCTTTGATTTATGATCTTCCATGATTTATGATTCCTGAATTGTGCGGGCTTACGCCTTCTGAAAATCATGGTCGTTGGTGGTATTTCTATGTGCATTAAAGAACCCCTAATGATGTTTTAAACGGCTTGCTTTGTAGTTTTGAAATCCTACTGTGAAAAGTAAATTGGTTAATCACGAATATCCGGATAAATAAATTGTGGCACTAGGATCAATCCTTCTTTGATAACCCTGATTAAAGCACACAGAATTGAAATCATGGATTGTGTTAAATCGTATAAATCTGAAATTACCGGCATGGCCCTGCTTTGTGTTGATGGTAGTGGTTTGGTTATATCCTTTCACGGGCTAATTGATGGGTGATGTGGGTGGGTATGGGATCCCCTGTTGTTATGGATTTAGTGCTTGTGAATTTTAAGACTGGGTGGTTAATTTTTTATATCACGAATTGGGGTGGGATCCTATGTTGTTGACAAACCCTTTTTGGCTCCTAGATGTTGGACATGGGGATGTATCTTGGGGTTTTCTTTGGTTGTTCTGTTTTTACGAGAGAAGCAGGTGTGGATGTTGTAGTTAATGCTGGACTGTTTGTTTTCCTTGGCTTGTGATTATGCTTGCTAGTTTCCCAAGTATGTGAAGAACTTAATTAAACATCAATACTGAACATGAAGAATAATGGAAAAAATGGGTTTTGTTGGTGAGAGTTGGGACTCGAACTGAGTGTTGTTTGTGTTCTTTAAGCTGGCTGAAGAAAAATATAAACATGGGAGAGTTCTTGTTATCTATATATATACTTGTAGTTTTGTGTTTTTTATTCGTTCCCCACCCAAGTTGATCACTTAGTGCCGAACACCCCCATTTCACGGGGGAGGGTTTTTTCCCAACACTGTTGTCAGTGGCGGGTTATTAGCTCTTTTTCTGGTCCCTTTCCCGGATAGCCCAAGTATCTTCGGGTAGGTTGTGATGGCCTGAGGTCCATTATTATCCCAAGAACCTTCGGGGGGGGGGACAGTGTGGTGGTTATGGCTCAGGTGTGTGCGGGCAGTTAGTTTCCCAAGTATATTCGGGATGAAGCCCAGGTGTCTTCGGGCGTGGCTGTGGATCTTCTAGCCTAGGTGTCTTTGGGCATGGCGGTGGTTGTTCTGGCCTAGGTGTTTACAGGTGTGGTTATGTGTGATAGTTGTGGCCGAGGTGTGTGCGGGCGGGGTTTGGCAGTGGGACTGTGTGAGGTTGTGGCCTAGGTGTGTGTGGGTGGGGTGTGGCAGTCGGACTGCGGTGAGAATGGAGGGATTGGTTCGATACATATGATGTCTTCAATAAACAGTGGGAAAGTGGAATGGGGTACCCAAAAATCGATGTTCTATTACTATACTTTACTTGACCTGTGTTATTTGGGGAGTGGGCCTTGGTGAGGCTTGGGTTGATAGTTTTCCTTGTTAGGTGTTTGGATTACTCCTTTTCTCACGGGACTTTAGTACATTCCCCCACTTGTGCAAGAGAGTCTTTGGTTTTCCCTACAGAGTATACTTGTATGCTCACCCTACATAAATAAAATTGCTTTCAGGTTTCTAGGAGGACTTCAGGGATGAAGCGGGACCATACTAGCTCAGACCTTTGAGGCAGTTGCTGTTGCTGTTTTTCTTTCATTGGTACATTACACTTGTAGTAACCTTGTATTTTGTGGTTTTACTTTTGTAACATGCATTGGGAATGGTTTACTTTTGGCTTTACTTTTCTTTCCGCTTTTGGTGTTGTTGGGATTTACCATCTTATCTCCCGATCCTATAAAACAAAAAGGGTAATGCCTTCCATTTAGTGTGTGTTTCTATACCCTTTGTACTAGTCTCCACTCCGGGACCTATTGAGGGTGGGTTTCGGGGGTCATTATCTCTCCTTCAACTTAAAGAAGGAAGGGCCTGGCAATCTATTGACCCATCCCTCCTTTTGGTGTAGGCGGGTCATGACGGTGGTGTTTCTTCCCACATTTACTACTAGATTGATATTTAACTTTTCCATTCTTCCCAACATTTCCATTCTCAGATTGATCAGCAAATCTCTTCTTCTCTTTCTTTTCTTTAAATTTGTATGACTTAGAGAATTCCTTTTCTATCTTGATAGAACATGAGACAATATCTTCGTATAACGAGAATGATTGTGAGACGAATGCTCGATGGAGAAACGATTTTAACCCATAAAAGAAACGATTGATCTTACTCCTTGGGTTACGTATATAATATGCTGCATGCCTCGCTAACCTTGTAAAGTTAGACTCATACTTTGCGACATTATCATCCTCATTTTGTCTTAGACTTAGAAATTGTCTTTCCATGTCTGCTCGATGTTTATGAGGAAAGTATTTTTCTAAGAAAAACTCTTTGAACTCTCTCTATTCCATGTTTGATACTTCGTCATCTTCCTTTGTGTTTTGAATCAATGACCACCATTGATCATCATCTCCAGTGAGGTGGTAAACTGCCAATATAACTTTTTCCCTTTCACTACTCCCCAAGGCATGGAATATTGTCTCTATGGAATTTATCCATTGCTCAGCTACTAAGGGATTTGTACTCCCATTGAATGTTGGTGGTTGTTGCTTCATGAAGCGGTCTAATAGTGATCCTCCACGCTGCGGATTAGGGTGCTCCATACGGGTAAGGTTATTATTCATAACCTGAGTGAGTTTCCCCAGTAAGGTGATTAGCTGATCAGCACCAGTTGCATCACCAGATTCACTATAATTATCTAGAGAAGGAGGGAAATCCCTACATGGTGTGCGTGCATTGATACTGTTTCCATTTCTTCCACTAGGTGCAATTTCTGAACAATGGCATAAACTAGATCAATTTATGAATCAAAATACATAATTCCATACTTGTAAAACACTTAACATAAATTGAATAGTTTATGGATATAATCCATAATCAAAAAAATGTTTTCTTTGAGGAAGTATATACTCATAAACCCTTCATAATGGTTTGTAAAAAAAATGAGAATTATCCTAAGCATATCCCCCGAGAGTGTTATAACCAAGAGTACAACAATGCCCATTGTCATGCACCAGTTCCCGTTTGAGTCTAGCTCAAAGCAGTGTTTTTGGTTTTTACCCCTAGGTACATCTATACCAGAGCCACCACTACCTGCTCGTATCCATACAGGGATGTATTTCTTAGAAAACTCACAAAATCTCTACAATACCAAAATTCTAGGAAATTCTTCTATACTAAATCTCAAATTCTATCTTAGGGCTATGTGCTCTAATCAGAGTTTATCTAAATCTATCTTCTAAGGTTTGTACTAAACTTCCTCTGACACCAACTGTAACGCCTCGACCCTAGTTACCCAGAGTCAGTACATTATTACATAACATTGGCATTATCAAAAAAGATCAAGTCTCGAAAGACCGATTAGTTTAGTATACTTGGAATAACTAGATACATTCATAAAGTTTACATTACATCAAAAAGTGAAAACTACTACAACAACATCATGTCTTCATATCCACTCATACTATCCCTACAGGTCATTCATAAATTACTTCTTCACATCCTGGAAAAAATAAAACATTGAAAGGGGTGATCTCAAGTGCTCAGTAAGGATAACAATATAGCAAAAACTTTCATAAATAAGAATAAACATTTAAGGCAATATATAACTAAAACAAAAGCCTTTCAAACTTTAACTTCATAATAATATGGTAAAGATAAAATGAAACAATTCCATTTACTTATTCCCATAGATATTTTACTAGTCTAATAATCACATGAAATATCAATAACCACTTTTATAAGGATGGAATGCATAATGCCAGACTATCATAACCACATAGCCAAGGACTCGTTCCAAGACTACAAATAATATTTTTTCAAGGCCTTGTGCAAAGAAACTAGTTTGTTTCATGAGATATATGGATGCATCGAGGATCTATAACGTGCTCCACCCATTACTTACTAAGTCCAATGAATTCCTCATATGAATAGGTTTAAACATAACATAAACATTCGTATTAAAACTAGCATAAGAGATGTAAACAATTTCTCAATAAGCCATGAATGGTATAAAAATAACACATCCAAAGTCAAACATATCACAAAACCTTCAATACAGTATGGAAGTTTTGTATCATAATAAATCAACTTAAATAATCTTAAAATCAATCAAATGATGTTGACATAGATTAAATCAAAACTATTTGAGAGAAATATCTCTTTTTTTGAAATCATTTAAAAGTCACATAATTATAAAATAAAACATTTACATTGAAAATATTGTTATAAGATTTTAAGGGAAGCTTCAAAGATTTTACAATGGTGGAAAATAGCCTCACCTGCCGTATAAGTAAAAAAAATACATTCTTACCTTAATTTGTTGAAAAGGATAAAAAGGTCCCTGTTTGGAAAATGACATAATGATTCCTTTATAAAATTCTTATAAAAAGTCAAACAAGGGTATAAATTACTTTAACCCATATTCTATAAAATAGTAAGAATGTTTTGAAATAAATTTTTAAGAAACATGGATGTGGATGATAAAAAGGTCCCAGTAGATAATTACGTATAAACACCCTCGGATAATGAAGAGATTGTGAAATAAAACCATACCTTCTACTTTTACTTGGTTGAGGGTAGTTTAACCTCATGTATAATGGTGGCATAATTGTTACTAAATTATACAAGAATAATATATATTAATATGATATCATATATGATCTTTTAGCATTGATTTGTTAATAATATCACAGTGTTATCATCATTTCGGGTGTTAACGGATTCGTTTTTATTTATATTATTTGTTGTGGGAGGAATATTTGTTATGGATGGGATGTATATTATTCAAATCCAAAATGATATCAAGTCCTTAAACATTATTTTTAATAATGAAATGAGAATTAGACTTGAATTGATATGATGGGGAATGAATCTCATCGAGTTTGTGGAGACGACAGTTCTTACGTACGCATGAGCGACAATATAATTATTTTAATATTAAAATAATATATAATTGGATGGTATATCATATATATAGAATCATTATCATGTTATATTTATTATTTACATTAATTAAACATCATTTTTATACCCATCCAAATAATAATTTTTTGAATAACAATTACACCACGGCTTGGAGGCGGTAAGTCGTACGTACGCACATATGGTGACATGTCATTAAAAGGATTGATAGAATACTGAATATGGTTGTACCAAATTTATAACAACATCAAAGTATATAGAAGATACTGGAGTTATTATTTTATCATGGTAATAACAAAGAAAGAAGAAGTTGAAGAAGAAAAGAACTTGAAAGAGGGTGGTGAAAACATTACCTCTTCTTTCGGTTCTTCCTTTTGATTTGATCAAAATGGATCCTTAGGTTGGATTTCTGAACAAGATAAGGACTATTGGTTGAAGTGAAGGAAGTTGAGAGACTATTTGGGCAGGGTTTGGCCGAGCCAAAAGTCTTTTTAGGTGTGAAGAATTGGTTAGAAGTGGTGTCCTTTTATAAGGGGGGGGGGGCTCTTTAAGAAAAACTTAAAGTATTAATTTATAATAAATTCATATTCGGTTTATAATGGATCCAAAGTGGATTATTAAAAGTCTAAGGTGGTTATGGGTCTAAAAACATTCAACCAACATATTTTAGATAGGTTTGGGTCATTATATTAACCCTATCTTTTAGTTTTAACTCATAGTTAATTAGTTTGAAATTTACCATGTCACATTATATTTTTATATTATATAGTTAATAAACTTACTATATAGTTCAAAGAGACCCCCAGTGGTACATTAATGATGAAACTATCATGATATAAGTCCTTTGTCAGAAACATAGATTTTTAGGAATTGAATATCAATTAATAATATAATATGTTTTTAAAAACTCTTTTATGTCAATTTTGACACTACTTGGTATTTTATTTTTTAAAAAATCCTAATAGAAATATTACTTCGAATAAAATTTATATAACCAATCCTATTTTGTAATATTAACCTATAAAATTAGTTTAATTCATAAAAAGTCTCAAATTTCATTTATTTTTAAATTTATAATATCAATTATTTTAATATTTTATTAATTAGGTAATTACAGCATCACCATTGTGTCATAAATAAATTAAATTATTTAATGTATAAAAATTATAAATAAAATACCATTATATAGGAAATATTTTTAGCTTTCTATTTAATATTTATAATTGAATTTATCTTATGTATAACCCTATATTAAAAATGTTTTAGTAATTAAACCTTGATTTAAATCTTTTAACTCTTCTTTGAATTAAATAATAATAAATGTTCTAATCTAATCCAAGTGGACCTAAATGATAATATTTTATTACTAAGGTTGTTTTTGGCGAGATACACTTGTCCAGTAGAATTAGGACATGTGTTAGGGTAATATTAATATCATTTTTATCATCAATTACTTTATTTACTTTTAAGCGTGGTAAATAAAAGTAAAAAGTTACTATTCATAAAAAATTATTTTTATCTTATTGAACCATATTTTACTCGTTGATATTAACCATGTCTCTTGGATTTTCAAAATTCTACTCACAGAAGCAGTATAATTATGTTTTATGTGAATTTGAAAATTCTCCTAGGAGATGGCTAAAAGACGGTGAAAAGTTCAATAAAATTTTTATATATCTAAAATTATTCTAAACTAACTCCAATGAATTACATTGAACTTATATAGGTATTATGTATCTATTTTGAACTTAGTTAAATTTAAATAAAATAAATAATTATTTAAATAAAAATTCTTTTTTAAACTATAACTCAGTGTTTTTTCACTATTCATCAAAAGTTGAATGATTTCAGAAAAATACCAAAAACTCACCCTAGGCTAATTTAGATATTCTGAATACAAAAATGAAGTCCATTTTGAAAGTTAAAATTTATAAAATTTCAAAAAGTGTGTATTACTATTCATAACGGCTAGTTTGATTGGTTGTGGTATGTGTTAGAACTCGAAGTTGCGTACAACACACACTACTGTGTTATTCAAAGAGAAACATACCGTGGAAGCATGTGGTGTTACATCTTGTATATAAAGATATTGAAAATGAATATTGCTCATTTATTGAATCATTTTATAAATAATTCTTTGGACATGTAGTGGTAGGTGGGTCCTGATATAGCCCCTTGATGCATCAGTAGGTCTCATGAGACAAATCAGTTGGCGACAAGCCCTTCGAGTTTGTTTCCAAAAATCCGATGGGTTTCTACCCACATAACTAAATTGTTTTAACGGTATTATAGTTTCATCTAATAGATACATGGGGTCCAGTTAATAAGAATTCTCTTTATTCATTATCAGTTATTATTATTATCACTGAGATTTTCACTATGAAAAAATCTATGGATACAGTTTCATTTTCAGTTTATTAATGGCATTAGTTATTCATTTATTCACTATGCCATATTTATTGTGTCAGATTGATTATGATTCAATTATTTTTTGTACTCATGATTCTGCTATTTGCAACCCTTACTGTGCATTTGAGCTCACCCATTTCATTGTTTACTTTCAATAGGTGACAAAGAGGAGATCGTTTATTGAGTTCCTGTGGATGCAGTTTTTTATTTTTGTTATGTATTGTATCTTGTAACCTTTTTAAATGTAAATTGTGTTATATATATGAATATAGTTTCTTCAAGACTACTAAACTATTCGTTCCATTGGGATTTTTATTCCTCTCAACCATGCCAATATCACAAGTAATGCACCGGCTCTGGTCTAGAGGGGTCAGGGTGTTACATATTACCCAAAATGTAACATTAATACAGAATTGTTAACAAATGGGAATATAAAGTCATAATATAATCATTATGATTTTAGATATAATAATTTTTTCCTTTTTATATGTATTATAACCTTAAATTTATTATACCGTAGGGTTTAACATGTTCAAATAAAGTCAAGACCTATCGTAATGGGTTTCTTGTCTCTTTTTTATTTTCTATGAGACACATGCCATGTTCATCTCATATTTCTTATATGTGGTGTGTATAATAACGATGAATATATTCTATTTTAATTATAATTAAATTTATTGGTATTTAAATATCCATTTTATTATATTTCTTTTATCTTTTTGATGTTTCAAAAGTCACTAAATCTGTAATGTATTATTGTCTCTATTTTCTTTGTTTGAGGCGCATACCATGCTTTGAACCTATATTTTTTATGAGGTATATGTACTTCCAATGAATGTATTATATGATACATATAATTAATTTTTGGGTCTTTACATATCCATTTTTTGATATCTCTATCATGTGGTTGATGTTTCAAAATTTACCAAATCACTAATGTAGTTTTGTCTCAATTTTCCTTTTGGGACACATGCAGTGTTTTGATCCTATTTTTTTCTACGAGGTGTATATACTAAATTTAACATGGGTCACTGAATGGAACAAAGGCTTAAATTTTTATTGACTTTTGATAATCCCCCTTTTAAGGGTAAAGGGGGAGAAAACCAGGACATCAAGGACATCAAGATATTAACAAAATCAAGAAACAAGGGGGTTGCAACCTAGAACAAAACAACGAGGCAGTGCTTTAACCCAGCATCAACCTCATTAAGGAACACCTCCACCGAAGCATCTGTAACACCCTGATATTTTATGAGAAGTTTATTTCTTTTATGTATTATGTTATATGCAACATTAAAGGAATCTTTCATTGCACACAACACTAGATTGGCTTGCGTTACATGCAATCGTGACATTCCTCGATAGCGTGTGTAGTACGCAATACCAGCTTTCACTAAACAACGATATATTATTATAGTATTATAAACTTGCCATTATGAATAGTATTAACTGAATTATCAATTTAATAACATTATTATTCCTCTTACATATTTTCTATAACATGGTATGAGAACAAAATAATTTTTTCGTGTAAAATAAGTATTTTTCAAAAAATGCAGTTTTTCCGCCTTTTGATGAAACACCAACTTTAAATCTAGTTTTTGACAAGTTTATGAGTTCAATTTGAAAAAATAAAATTCTTTTTTGGAATCAGGATATAAAAATTTACTTTCGATAAATTTTTCATATTTTTTTGATAACTTTCATATTTTAATGAATAGTAAAAACATGCTATATATTAATTAAAAACAAATTTTTTCATCATAATAATTTATATGGTTTAATTATAATATTGAATGGTTTTAACGTATAAATAGAATATATTTTTACCATTTAATATAATTTATTCCATTAGAATTAATTTTACATTGAACTCATAGGAAAAAACATTTCAATCTTTGGCAATGTTTTAACTTTTAAAACTCGTTTGCTAAACAACGGGATTAATTTTAAATTAATTACTGCAACATATGTGTTTTGAATTTTGAATAATTTAATCCACATTTGGATTCAATGGGTCCAAATTATATTAATAGGTTATTTTTTATTTTTTTTGAGATTATGAATAGTAACTATGGTAATTTTTGTTTACTACAGTTAAAGGTAAATCTGGTAATTAAGGGTAAAAATATGATTATAAAATTATCATAACACTTGAAAAAATCCTATTGGATGAATAAGAGTCTACCCATGTCATCTAATGGTCAGGCTAGAATCATTTCATGGAATTTTGACCCTCAAATAATATAATTATTATTAAAACAAAAGAAAGTGACAACATGTCACTCTCTAAAATCTTATAAGTGTAATAATTTTAATTTAGTGATAAACATCATAAACCTTCGAATATAAATAGTCCCTATAAAGATAATAAAATTATATAAATCATATGAATTTATTTATAATAATTAGGGATTAAATAATTATCATTATTTATGACACAATAGTGATGTTGAAATTATTTTATTGGCTGAAATATCAAATAAATGATTTTAATACTATTAAAATAAAAATTATATTTGTATTTAATGTGCTCCACTAATTTTATAGATAAATATTTCATGTTATAAATCTATTAAATCTTTTAGTTCGAACATATATTCTGTGTATATTTTATTTAAATTCAAATAAATGAATAGTGTCACAATTGACACTATTGTTATTTTATAAAAATTACATATTATAAAATCGTTTAAAAATCAAAAAATATTGAAAAATTATAAATTAATATTTTTATGGTCTAAAATGTAATAAATTATACAATTAATGAAAATTAGAAACATATAAGTAAATATTTATAATTATTTAGAATTTATAATATTATTACCACATATACAATTAAATAGATTATATAAGGATAAATCATGTTGATAATGTTTAAAATAAATTCCCAACTTGTCTAAATTTTATTGGTTGATGAGATTAAAACCCTATCTCATCTAAGATTCTTATTTGAGTCATTTTTTGAGGGTTTTAAGTGGGGTTGGAATTTATTATAAATTAATATTTCTTATAATTTCAAAGGTGCCCCTCTCCTCCCTTATAAAAGGGAACCTCCTCCCTCTCCTCCTCGATCCACTTTGAGCCTAAAATCTCGGCCAACCCCTGCCCATTTCCCTTATCAACTTCCTTATAAACATACTAGAGGTTTTGTTCTTATTCAATGACCAATTTTAGTGCCCTAAGAAGAGGTTTCAAAGAGGGGTGTCGAAGAAGAGGTAATATCCGTTACTGATTCTTTCAAATTTATTTCTTCTTCTACTTATTCTTCTTTAGTTGTTTAATTATTAAGTAATAACATCAGTATCAATAATATAATGATATGTTATTATAAATATTAAACAACCATTTTTCACCTTCCATCCATCCTACGGAAAACGAAATCACCGCGCGTGCGTACGTACGGAATACCGTCTCCACGCCGTGGTGTAATCTGTTTTCCACCACCACCTTACTTGGATGGGTATAATTGTCTAAAGAATAACTATATATGATTATTTTAAAATTATATTGATTCTTAAATAATATACATACACTTCAATACAATTCCATGATCATGGGAACGATATCATCGCTTGTGCGTAGATACGACCTACCGTCTCTACGATGTGACGCGACTCATTCTACACGATCTTCATTGAATAATGATTATATAAATGAATTTAATGAGTAAATATGATATATATTACACTAATACAATTTTGGAAATGAGGTATCTATAACCTAAAAAGAATAATAAGAATTTATTTGACAAAACACGCATAAGAACATAAAGAAATTAACACACGAATAACATGTAGCAATGAAATATTACTAATAAGAAGTTAATAATATGAGCATATATGATATCATAACAATGCTTATGATTCTAGAATAAGTCAATGACATTATTTAAATTATTATATAGGAGGTTCGGACACGTACAAAGCATATCAGACCTAAGGTAATGAAAAATCTCGCAATCTCATTTTTATGTGAGATTGTTTATACATTAGAATTTTCTGGGGAATATTTATCATCCACATCCATGTTTCCTCAATATATAACATTATTTCTATCCTAAAACAATTTTTTAAATCCAATTTTACCTAGTGGTGAATTTTTAGTAAAATACATGAAAGGAATCTTTTATCATTTTTAGTATGAGGTACTTTTTGACTTTTCCTGCCAAAGTACGAGAAGAATGTTTTTTAACTTATACGGCATGAATGGATTTTTATGATTATTTCCATGAAACTTCCTTTAAAATTTCTCATGTTTATTTTTAATAAACTTATTTTAGTTTAAAATTTTATGACCTGTTAAGAAAGGAAAAATGTTTTTGAAGTAGAAAGCATATTTTCCTCAAGAATGGAGTTCAAGTGTTTTATCAAAATTATTCTCCATATAAGATAATATAGGGTTCTGTTTCTCTCCCTATTTTTACATTGATTTGATTATGTTATGATGGAATTAATTTTATGATGTCTTTTTTATCTTATATGATTTATGTTATTATGGCATGATGTTTAAGAATCCCCATTTTATTACATGGGTTATGCTATGATTTATGATTTATGATCTTGTGTCACACATAAGAATGGTATCATTAAGAGGTGGGTGGGACCTATATCTCCCTCCAATTCATTGGGTAATGATTTATATCTCATGTGATAGATATGGCTAGAATGGAAAGTTAATCTGATTCAGTGATACAGGACTGGAATGAGGATTGAACTCGGTTCAGCAATGGACTTTGTCCGCTATGATGGTCTTGTCAATGATCCTTGACTAATATGAAATGATTTTCTATGATTATCTGTGTATGCCACAAAGTTTCATGTTTTATGTTATGATTATTGGGATTACATTTCACCACTATGATTTAACCCATATTATGATATTATGATCTCTTTTTCACTATAAGACATTCAAAATGTTATGTTCTTATGAATATGATATGATTGATATTTTTTTTGTTTACCCTTACTGAGCATTTGAGATCACCCTTTTCTATGTTTTCTTTTCCCCAGGTCGGGAAGAAGGGTATTAAGTAGGATATGCCAAAAGGGACTCTAGATATGATGAAATAAATGGGAGAAAATGTAGATGATTTATGAACCAGTGGTTTATGTTTCCCAGTTTCTAAAGACACTATACCTATATGGTCCTTTCAAGGTTTTTTTTATATTTTGTAATAAGTATGCTTCAATTCTGATGTAATAACAATGTATGTATAGTATGGGTCATTATAGTTGGTATCAGGGGAAAGGTATAACCATCCTTTGGAAACTAGGATGTGAAAGCCTTAGTAAGAACCCTAAGGATATGTCTAAGCATAGAACACAATATTAGTGTTTTAGAAATGGCCATGAATAACCTATGATAAGAACTTAAGTGAAAAATTTTATTCTTGATTATGTGGTTTTCCTATTATGATTAGTGTTTCTCACACTATGCTTATTGGTTTTAGTCAATGGATGGAACCCGAAGGAACCGTGTTAATACTGAATGTGATGAGCAATGAAATGATTATCCCCATGAGCAAACAAACGTTATGGGAGCTGGAATGAAAAATCTAGTAGCCAAGCTCACATAACATTCTCAAACTACGAACCATGCATGACTTACAAACGAGCAAAAGAAGGAGAAACATTCTGTTGAATCATTCATGAGGCAGTATCCACCTTCATTCAGCAGGTCTTCTGATCCATTAGTTGCTGAACAATGGATTAGTACCACCAACAAGATATTTTCAGTTCTACAATGTTTTGAACATGACAAAGTCATCTTAGCAGTGTATCATTTGGAAGGTGATGCTGATCAATGGTGGAATCTTATCAAGAATATGAGGCAAATAGTTGAAATTGAGTCCATGGAATAGGACGAGTTCAAGAACTTATTTTTCAATAAGTACTTCCCTCGTATTCATTGAAAAAATATGGAGAAGGAGTTTCTTGAACTAAAGAAAAAGGATGATGAATCTGTTTGTACCTACGAAGAAAATTTTACAAGACTTACAAGGCACTCTTCCAGAATTATTATCCAACCCGAGAGTAAAATCGATCGATTCTTTAGTGGATTAAAACCAAGTCTTCGAAGGGCGTTATCCATAAGGGACATCAATTTCTACGAGGAAATTGTTCGATGTGGTCTCAAGGATGAGATGGAAATTGGATTAACCCATCAATCATATGGGTTTGATAAGAAGAGGAAAATGGAATTCAAAGGAAAATATAAAGACCACACTAAAAAGAAGATGAGTTTTCCTTTATGCTCAAATTATGGAAAGAAACATGGAGGGAATTGTCTTAAAGGGACAAGAAAATGTTTTAAGTGCGGAAAAGAAAGTCATCGGGCAATCGAAAGTCGAAATAATGGGAAGAAGATGTCTAATGACGCGAACAAAGAAAAGGATACACAGAGTGCACCTCCTAAACTTCAATGTTACAAGTTCAAGGAGATGGGGAATTATGCCAATCAATGCCCTAATACAAGGGTTTTTGATGATGATCTACGTCAAAAAACTCTTAAGGCCAATGGAAAATGAAAGTCACATGCAATTACTATCGGCGATGTAGAGTACGATAACGATGTAATGAAAGGTACACTTACCATCCACTCTAAAGTAGAAAATATTTTATTTGATTCTGGATCCACCCACTATTTTATTTACGAAGAATTTTCTAAGGGTATTGTCGTACTACCTCAACAATTAGATGTTGAGTTAGTTGTGACAACTCTTAATGGAACAACAATCACATCAAAAGTTTACAATTCTTCTCTGATTGAAGTTTGTTGGAACGTGCTTCCTGAAAATCTTGTGATCCTTCTTATTGTGGAATTTGATGTGATTCTTAGCATGGATTGGCTTTCTTTATATGGAGCTCATATCAATTTCCAATGAAGGGAAATCACATTTAATATTCCCGATCAATCTACTATCATCTATCGATGCAAGGATGAATATAACCTTCTTGTGGAAATTTCTTCCATCTTATGGGTCTTGATTCCAATAAATGAAGGTTATTTATCTCAAATGGTTGGAGAGAAACTCGTGATTATGAATATTCCCATTGTATGGGATTTTGTAGATGTATTTCTGGAGGAATTGCCAGGTCTTCCACCAAACCGTGAAGTTGAGTTTTCAATAGAACTCATACTGCGTGCTATTCCCATTTCTAAGACACCTTATAGAATGGAACTAATTGAGTTGCAGGAATTGAAGAAGCAACTCCAAGAGAATCTTGATAAAGGATTCATACGCCCTAGTGTGTCACCTTGGGGAGCACCTGCTCTGTTTTTTAGGAAGAAAGATGGATCAATGAGACTATGCATTGATTATCGAGAACTTAACAAGATCAATATCAGGAACAAATATCCTCTCCCACACATTGATGACTTATTTGACCAACTATGCGGAGCTCAATACATTCCCAAGATTGATCTTCGTTCATGGTATCATCAATTAAGGTTTAAAAAAGAAGATATACCAAAGACGACTTTCCGTACAAGGTATGGACACTATGAATTTATAGTGATTCCATTTGGTCTTACTATTTCCCCTACTATCTTGATGGATATAATGAATCGTGTCTTTAGAGACTATCTTGATCAGTTTGTGGTATTCTTTATAGACGATATTATTGTCTATTCAATGAGGAAAGAAGAAAATGAAGATCATTTGAGAATTGTATTAAAGACCCTAAGAAAGGAGAAGCTTTATGCCAAATTTACCAAGTGCAAATTTTGGCTTCAAAAAGTTTCATTTTAGGGTCACATAATCTCAAAAGAGGGGATATCTTTGGATCCAACAAAGACAAAGGTTATCGAATGATGGTCGAGACCAACAATAGAAACTGAGAACCGAAGCTTTCTTGGTTTGGCTGGATATTATCGACGTTTTGTGAAAGATTTTTCACGATTATAAAATCCACTCACCAGGTCGACTCGAAAAGGAGTTATGTTCGTGTGGAAAAAAGAGTGTGAATATAATTTCAAGGAGTTGAAAAGAAGGTTATCCGGTGCACCTGTGATCACACTTCCTTGTAGTGGTGAATGGTTTGTGATCTACAGTGATGCATCCAAGAAGGGGTTGGGGTGTGTTCTAATGAAAAACGATATGGTGATAGCTTATGCCTCACGTCAGTTGAAAATCTATGAGAAAAATTACCCAACTCGGGATTTGGAGTTAGCTGTGGTATTCTTTGGATTAATGATTTGGAGACATTATCTTTATGGTGAAAGGTGTGATATTTATACTGATCATAAAAGTTTAAAGTATATTTTCACACAAAAGGAGATGAATATACGCGAAAGGAGATGGTTGGAGATGATTAAGGATTATGACTACTCAATTCATTACCACCCTGGGAAAGAAAACAAGGTGGAAGATGCATTAAGCCGACAAGACCATGCCAACTTATCCATGATGAGGATAAAAAAAGATCCAATATTTATGGATTTACAATGGATGGATCATGGATTTATAATGGAAGGTGAAAAATATTATCTTTATCAAATGAATGTTCAACGATTTATACATGTGAAGATTATAGAGGCACATAAAGAAGATGTAGAGTTACAAAAGAAGGTGAGAAATGTTCCTGAATTCATCCTTGATTGTTATGGGATAATAAGGTTCAAGAATCGGGTTTGTGTTCCTCCCATCCCAGAATTAATGAATGAGCTACTGGATGAGGCTCATAGTTCTTCATTCTCTATTCATCCAGGAAGCATGAAGATGTATAGGGACCTAAAAGAGTACTTCTGGTGGGATGGAATGAAAAGAGATGTTGCGGAATATGTCTCTCGATGCTTGGTTTGTCAGCATGTTAAATCTGAGAGATAGAAGTATAATGGGATGTTACAACCATTACCCATTCCAGAATGGAAATGGGAAAACAAAAATATGGACTTTGTCACTAGACTACATAAAACATCCAAAGACAATAATTCTATCTAGGTTATAGTTGATCGACTTAAGAAGTTGGCACACTTCATTTCTATTAGAGAAGATTTTCCTCTGGATCAGATTGCTAGGATATATGTAATGTAAGTGGTAATATTTCATGGAGAAACACTTTAAATTATATCTGATCAGGATCTGAGGTTTACCTTGATGTTCTGGAAAAGTCTTCAGCAAACTCTAGATACAGAGTTGAGTTTCAGCACTTCTTATAATCCTCAGATAGACGGTCAGTCTGAGTGAAAAATTCAAACTCTATAAGACATGTTGGGAGCTTGCTCTATGGATTTCAAAGGTCGTTAAGATCAACACCTACCTTTTGTGGAATTTTCTTATAATAATAGATTTCACTCCAGTATTCAAATGGATCCTTACGAAGCTCTCTATGGAATGAAATGCCGAACACCAACTTGCTGGGATGAAGTTGGGGAAAGAAAGCTTTTAGGACCCGATCTTGTTGATAAGATGGAAGAAAATGTCTGATCTATTCAACAACACATAAGAGCAGCTCAGAGTCGACAAAACATTTATGCCGATAACCGAAGAAAAGACCTAGAGTTTGAAGTGGGTGATAAAGTGTTTTTATGAATATGTCCTTGGAAGAGAGTAATGAGATTTGGAAAGAAGGGAAAGCTGAGCCCTAGGTATATCGGTCCTTTTGAAATACTGGATCATGTTGGGAAGGTTGCTTACAGATTTGCGCTTCCACCGAATCTTTCTCAAGTTCACGATGTGTTCCATGTATCTCTCATGAGAAAGTACATACCTGATCCTTCACATGTAATAAGCTCAGAAGTTGTACCGTTGGAGAAAGATCTTTCTCATGAAGAACAGCCGATAGAGAATCTTGGATCGTAGAGAAATAGTTCTACAAAACTAGACCACTCGCTTGGTTAATGTTTTATGGAGGAACCACCAATTAGAATAATCTACATGGGAGCTTGAGGATATGATGAGGGAGAGGTATCCTCATCTGTTTGTTACGAAGTGACGAATGTCGAGGGAAAAATTCATTTTAAGGGGGTAGAATGTAACACCCAGATATTTTATGAGAAGTATATTTTTTTATGTCTTATGTTATATGAAACATCAATGGAATCTTTCACTACACACAACACTAGCTTGGATTGCGTTACACGCAATCGTGACCTTCCTCGATAGCGTGTGTAGTACGCAATACCGAGTCTCACTAAACAATGATATATTATTATAATATTATAAACTATCCGTTATGAATAGTATTAAAAGAATTTTGAATTTTATAACATTATTATTCATCTTACATATTTTCTTTAACATGGTATGAGAACAAAATAATTTTTTTTGGGTAAAATAAGTATTTTTCAAAAAATGCAGTTTTGCCACCTTTTAATGGAGCACAAACTTTAAATCTAGTTTTTGACAAGTTTATATGTTCAATTTGATAAAATAAAATTCTTTTTTGGAATCAGGAAATAAAAGTTTACTTTGGATAAAATTTTCATATTATTCTGATAACTTTCATATTTTAATGAATAGAAAAAACACGCTATATTTTAATTAAAAACAACTTTTTTCACCGTAATAATTTATATGATTTAATTATAATATTGAATGGTTTTAAAGTATAAATAGAATATATGTTTACCATTTAATATAATTTATTCCATTCTCATTAATTTTACAGTGAATTCATAGGTAAAAATATTTCAATCTTTGGCAATGTTTTAACTTTTAAAACCTGTTTGCTTAAAAATGGGATTAATTTTAAATTAATTACTACAACTTCTGTGTTTTGAATTTTGAAAAATTGATTCCATATTTGGATTCAGTGGGTCCAAATTAGGTTAATAGTTTTTTTTGATATTATGAATAGTAACTACGGTAATTTTTGTTTACTACAATTAAAGCTAAATCCAGTAATTATGGGTAAAAATAAGATTACAAAATTACCCTAATAGTTTCCAAAATCCTATTTAATGAATAACTGTTGACCCATATCACCTAAGGGTCGGAATAGATTGATTTCATGGACTTTTGACCATGAAATAATATAATTATTATTAAAACAATAGAAAGTGACAACATGTCACTCTCTAAAATATTATAAGTGTAATAATTTTTATTTAGTGATAAACATCATAAAACTTAAAATATAAATAGTCCCTAGAAATATAATAAAATTATTTACATAATATAAATTTATTTATAATTTTTAGGGATTATATAATTATCATTATTTATGACACAACAGTGATGTTGAAATTATTTTATTGATTGTAATATCAAATAAATGATTTTAAAACTATTAAAATAAATATTATATGAACTATTTAATGTGCTAGACTAATTTTATAGATAAATATGACATGTTATGAATCTATTAAATCTTTTATTTAGAACATATCTTCTATGTATAGTTTATTTAAATTCAAATAAATTAACAGTGTCAAAATTGACACTATTGTTATTTTATAAAAAGTACATATTATAAAATCGTTTAAAAACCACAAAAATATTTAAAAATTATAAATTAAAATTTTTATGGTCGAAAATGTAATAAATTATACAATTATGGACAATTCACAACATATAATTAATTATTTATAATTATTTAAAATTTATAATATTATTACCACAAATAAAATTAAATAGATTATATAAGGATAAATCATGTTGATAATGTTTAAAATAAATTCCAAACTTGTATAAATTTTATTGTTTGATGATATTACCACCCTATCTCATCTAATATTTGGATTTAAGTCATTTTTGGAGGTTTTTATGTAGTTTTTGAATTTATTATAAATTAATATTTCTTATAATTCCAAAGGTGCCCCTCTCCTCCCTTATAAAAGGGAACCTCCTCCGGCTCATCCTCACACCACTTTGAGCCTACAAGCACGACCGAACCCTGACCATTTACCTTATCAAATTCCTTATAAACATACTAGAGGTCCTGGTATTCTTCAAACACATATTTTGGTTCCTTAAGAGGAGGTTTTAAAGATGCGTGTCGAATAAGAGGTAATATCTGTTACCGATTCTTTCAAATTTATTTCTTATTCTACGTATTACTCTTTAGTTATTTAATTATGAAGTAATAACATCAGTATAAATAATATACTGATATTTTATTACAAATATGAAACAACCCTTTTTCACCTTCTATCCATCCTATGGAAAACGAAATCACTGCGCGTGCGTATGTACGAAATACCGTTTCCACGTCGTGGTGTAATCTGTTTTCCACCACCACCTTACTTGGATGGGTATAATGGTGTAAAGAATAACCTTATTTGATTATTGTAAAATGATATTGATTCGGAAATAGTATACATACACTTCAATACAATTCCACGATCATGGGAACGAATCATCCCTCGTGCGTACGTACGGCCTACCGTCTCCATGATGTGATGCGACTCTTTCTACATGATCTTCATTTAATAATGATTATATAATGGAATTTAAAGAGAATATATGATATATATTACACTAATACCATTATGGAAATGAGGTATCTATAACCTAAAAAGACGAATAAGAATTTTTTTGACAAAACACGCATAAGAACATAAAGCACTAAACACACGAATAACAAGTAGCAATGAAATATTACTAATAAGAAGCTAATAATATGACCATATATGATATCATAACAATGAATATGATTCTGAAATAAGTCAATGACATTATTTAAATCATTATATAGGAGTTCCGGACACGTACAAAGCATATCAGACCTAAGGTAAGGGAAGATCTTGCAATCTCATTTTTATCAGAGATTGTTTATACTTTAGAATTTTCTGGGGAATATTTATCATCCACATCAATGTTTCCTCAATATGTAATATTATTTATATCCTCCAAAATTTTTTTAAATCCAATTATACCTATTGGTGAATTTTTAGTAAAAGTTATGAAAAGAATCTTTTGTCGTTTTTAGTACGAGGTACTTTTTGACATTTCCCACCGTAGTACGAGAAGAATGTTTTTTTAACTTATACGACATGAATGGATTTTTATGATTATTTCCATGAAGCTTCCTTTACAAGTTTTAAAGTTTATTTTTAATCAACTACTTTTCGTTTAAAATTTTATGACATGTTAATAAAGGAAAAATGTTTTTGAAGTAGAAAGGATATTTTCTTCAAGAATGGAGTTCAAGTGTTTTATCAAAATTATTTTCCATCTAATATAATATTGGGTTCTATTTCTCTCCATATTTTTATATTGATTTGATTATGTTATGATGTAATTAATTTTATGATGTACTTTTTATCTTATATGATTTATGTTATGATGACATGATGTTTAAGAATACCATTTTTATTACATGGGTTATGCAATGATGAATGATTTATGATCTTGTGGAATACATAAGAATGGTATCATAATGAGATGGGTGGGACCTATTTATACTTCCAATGCATTGGTTAAAGATTTAAATCTCATGAGATAGACATGGCTAGAATGGAAAGTTAATCCGGTTCAGTGACACAGGACTGGAATGAGGAGTGAACTCGGTTCAGTAATGGACTTTGTCCGCTATGATGGTCTTGGCAATGAGCCTTGACTAATATGAAATGATTTTCTATGATTATGTGTGAATGCCAAAAAGTTTCATGTTTTACGTTATGATTATTGGGATTACAATTCACCAATATGATTTATCCCATATTATGATATTATGATCTCTTTTGCAGGAAAAGATATTCAAAATGTTATGTTCTTATGAATATGATATGATTGATATTTATTTTGTTTACCCATACTGAGCATTTGAGATCATCCTTTTGTATGTTATCTTTTCCCCAGGTCAGGAAGAAGGGTATTTAGTAGGATATTCCAAAAGGGACTCTAGATATGACGAAATAAATGGGAGACAACGTAGATGATTTATGAACCTATTGTTTATGTTTCCCAGTTTCAAAAGACACTATACATATACGGTCCTTTCATGGTTTTGTTATTTGATGTAATAAGTATGCTCCAATTTGGAAGTAATAACAATGTATAAAGAGTATGGGTCGTTATAGCGTGGCTTCTCAACTTGCAGTCCCCTGAAAGAGTGCACGAGAAGGATACCGATGGATGCACCATACCCTCTCAATCTTCCAAACCCAAAGATTCATGTGCAGTGAAGACGACCAACTCAATCCTCATCTGAGGAAAAACCATGAAGAATGTCTGGGTTCCCCCACATACCATCCAATACACCTCAGTAACTCAACCAAAGATCACCAATACCACAAAAATCACATCCATTCAATCATAAAGTCAACTTCACCAAATCAGAACCTAGAAACAACTTACAGAAGCACCAAAATGAAATTCCTCCCCCTCCATGCTACTAGAGCCGACACCGACCACAAAGTAGCACTGACATCTATATGGGATAAAGACGAGCAATGAAACCAGATCCAAATCCACCATTTCTGAACATGCCAATGCTGAGCACACCACAACCATGTTGGAGTCCCAAACAAGTAGAGAAATCCAACGTGAGCACTGGGACGATGATGAGCTGATGCCATAATGACATCCCAAAGCCCCTGAAGGAGCTATCCCCGAATTACTCAGAGCCATAGCCGTGACAAGATCCCAAATCCAAAGCACTCAGATTTTTACATCAAAGTCTAACTGTGATCCCAAATCATGGAGCACTGAGGCCATTGTTTAACACACCAAAGCTGACGACGAACAAACCAGAGTTGAGGTAAGAACCTGAGGCAAAAAATGAAGCTATCTCTAAGCCTATAGTGAATCCAGAACAAGAAAAACTGTAGAGACCCGATGCTTGACGTACATGGAAATTACATTACTTTTGCGGAATACTTAGTACATAACAAAAATAGACACACAAGGACCGTAATAGTTTAGTGTCTTTGGAAACTCAGAATATAATCTTCAAATCGTGGTGAAAGATCTTCAACATCTACCATAAAGATCTTCCCCTTTATTTTTCTTACCTAAAACCTTTATTTATATCCTGGGGAAAAAAACATAAAAGGGTTGAGCTCATATGCCCAGTAAGGTTAAACATATAGAACATAAAACAATCCATAAACAGTTGAATGCAAAAACTTGAACATAAAATCTAAACATCAAAATCTTGAGCGAAGACATGAATCTTGGAAGTACGTAAGGAATATATCATAAGGGAACATCAATCATGATAAAATATCATGGGAATAAAACATGTAATTGTGGAAACCATTAAGAACATGTTATGATTTCTATAGTAGCCAAGGAATTGCTGCCAAGACCATCTTAGTGGACAAAGTCCCTTTCTGAATCGTGTTCACTCCTGTAACACTGAACCGGATTAACTTACCGTTCCATCCATGTCTATCTCCTGAGATATAAATCTTTACCCACTTCATTGGAGGTATATATAGGTCCCACCCATCTCATATTGAAATCATTCTTACTTGTGCCAAAAAATAAACAAAAGACATTCATCATAACCCAATGAATAAAATGGGTTTCATAAACATCATCCCATCATCACATAATCCATATAAAACAAATGGATATCATTTCATCATAAGAAAAGTGAAACCATGTAAATCATAGAGAAATTATACTTGAAACATACACATATGAAATAATGTCATCTTAGATGGAAAATGGTTTTGATAAAACACTTGAAATGAATTCTTGAGGAAAATATACTTTCATCTTGAAAATCATTTTCTTTTCACAAAATGCCATTCAATTTTAAAAGAAAAGGATTTTTTTGAAAATAGTCATGAAATATTTTGGAGTAAGCTTCATGAAAATAAGTCTTTATAAAACAATAAAAATCCGTTTGTGTATAAGTTAAAAAAACATTCTTCTCGTACTTTTTCCGGAAAAGTCAAAAAAGTACCTCGTAACGTAAACAAAAGAATGATTCCTTACATAACATGTAATAAAAGTCAAAAATGGGTAAAAGGACTTTTAACATACAGGAAAAAACTTTTATAAAACATGGACATGGATGATAGAAATAACCTCAGTAAATACATACGAATAAGCAATCTCGGATAAAAATGAGATTTGCAAAATTATCCCTTACCTTAGGTCCGATATGCTTCGTATGGATACTAAACTCATGTATAATGATTTAAATAATGTCATTGACTTATTACATAATCGTATTAATTGTTATGATATCATATATGTTTCACTTATGACTTTATATTACACATTCTTTTGTAAATTCCATGTTAATGTAGCGTTTTGGGTAAAATCATTTTATTTTTCGTATGTGTTTCGACTTGTCATTCTTGATATTATTACTTATATCCTGATTTACATAATTACATAATGTAAAACATGATTTATATGCAATATATATTCATCATATACATATATATTATAGATCGATAAAAGTAATGAATTACACCGTTCATGGAGACGGTAGGCCGTATGTACGCATGAACGTTGTTTCCGTTTCCTTATTGAATTGAATGGAATTAATTGGATGACATACATATATAAATAAATAAATATAGTATCATTATTATGTCATATATTTCATGATTACTTATTATATATACTTTATAATCATTCATGAATGGTTAATCATTGAGAATGAATCTCATCGCGTTGTGGAGACGATATTCCGTAAGTACGCACGAGTGATGATATCGTTCCCATGATCATGGAATTTTATTGGAGTATATGTATACTATAAAATAATTAGTATCACTTTACAATAATCATATATATATATTATTTACACCATTATACCCATCCAAGTAAGGTGGTGGTGGAAAATAGATTACACCACGGTGTGGAGACGGTATTCCGTACGTACGCACGCGCGGTGATTTCGTTTTCCGTAGGTTGGATAGATAGTGAAATAGGGTTTTTTCATACTTATAATAAAATATAAGTATATGAGTGATACTGATGTTATTACTTCATAAGGAAACAACCTAATGGGAATAAGTGGAAGAAGAAATAAAGTTGAAAGAATCGGTAACGGACATTACCTCTTCTTTGAAGCACCTCTTTGAGACCTCTTCTTAGGGCACTAAAATTGGTCTTTGAAGAATACCATGACCTCTAGGATGTTTATATGGATGTGGATAAGATAATTTTTCAGGGTTTGGCCGTGATTAAAGGCTCAAAATGGTGTGAGGAAGAGCGGGAAGAGGTTCCCTTTTATAAGGGATGAGAGGGGAACCTTATGAAAAACTAAAAATATTATTTTATTATAAAGTCATATTCAGTTTTTAATAGCTCAAAATTGATTTATCTAGAAGCTAAGGTGGGGATGGATTTAACTATTCTCATAGAATAGAATTTAGGCAAGTTTAGTTTTCTATTTTAAACTTATCATTTAGATTTAACTTTAAGTTAAATAATTTTTCTCTTACCGTGTCTTCTTGTTTTCTTACACTATAAGGTTAATAAAATTACAATAATAAGCCAAACGAACCCCAAGTTGTTTATTATTAATATATATAACCTTATCTAAGTCATTTTGCGGAACCTTATATTTTTAGGAATAAAATAACAATTAATAATATAATATTTGTTTTAAAAACTATTTTATGTCAATTTTGACACTATTTGGTAATTGATTTTTGTGAAAATCATAACAGAATGATTATTTCGACAAAAGTTAATTAAATCAATACTAAAATTTCATATTAACATAGAAAATTATTTTAATTCATAAAAAGTCTCAAATTTCATTTATTTGGGTATTTATAACATCAATTATGTAAATATTTCATTAATAATATAATTACTGCATCATCATTGTGTCATAAATAAATTAAATTATATAAATTATAAAAGTTAAAAATAAAAAACCATTATTTAGGAAATATTTTTATCTTTCTAATGAATATTTATAGTCGAATTTATATTTTGTATAATCCTATATTAAAAATGATTTACTTATTACACTTTGATTTTAACTATTTTAACCCTTCTTTAAATAAATTAATAATAAATGTCCTAATCTAATCCAAGTGGTCCTAAACGGTCATATTTTATTCCTAAGGTTGTTTTTGGTCTAATTACACATATCCTATAGAATTAGGACATATGTTAGGGTAATATTAATATCATTTTTACCCTTAATTACCCTATTTACTTTTTACTGTGGTAAATAAAAGTAAAAAGTTATTATTCACCAAAAATTATTTTCATCTCATTAAACCACATTTTACTTACTAAAATCAACCGTGTCTCACGTATTTTTGAAATTCCATTCACAAAAGCAGTTAAATAAATTTTTATATAAATTTTCAAATTCTCCTAGGAGGTGGTTAAAAGACGGTCAAAAGTTCAATAAACTTTTTATATATCTAAAATTATTATAAAATGACTCCAATGAATTACATTGAATTTATATAGGTATTATGTGACAATTTTGACCTAAAATAAATTTAAATAAAATAAATAATTATTAAAATAAAAAGTCGGTTTTTAAATAGTAACCTAGTGTTTTCACTATTCATCAAAAATTGAATGTTTTCAGAAAAATACCAAAATTTCACCCTAAGCTAATTTCAATATTCCAAATCAAAAAATGGATTCCATTTTAAAATATGGAATTTAAAAAATTTCAAAAAGTGGTTATTACTATTTATAATGGGTAGTTTTAAAAATATTTTAATAGCATATCATTGTTTAGTGAAACTCGGTATTGCGTACAACACACGCTATCAAGGAAAGTCGTGATTGCGTGTAATGCAGCCAAGTTAGGGTTGCGTGTTGTGCAAGACTCCTTTGTTGTAGGGTGCAACACAAAAAATCAATAATATTAAAAAGAATATTTTTCATAAAATCTCAGGATGATACATTCTACACCCCTTAAAATGAATTTCGCCCTCAAAATTCGTTGGGGTTATAAATGGTTTACTACTCGAAAGTTTCATTAATAGAAACCCACATCGTAAAAAGGAATAACAAAAGAAATATTTAAAAACTAAAGTATGAAACATGATGGTTACCCGAATTAACTAATAACTGGGTTTCCACATAGGAGAACATAGGTGAAAATATGGATATGGAAGAGAAATCTAACCATCATGTTCTGATGGAGAGTGGTAGAGAACATGGCTATGAAAAAGACAACAATCACAAAGCCATAGGTTTGTGATAATCTAAGGTGCCATCTGATTCATCAGATATAAGGGAACTGGGACAATATTTTTGGTTTTCAACATCATTTCCCTAATGTTGATGAATTAAAAGAAATACATACATGATTTTGGTACAATTTCACTGTTGTTCGGGAATTGAACAATTTCCACTTCATCCCTTAAAGAAATGAAGTTGAATTTGTTATTTGTAATGTGTTAGCAGATCATGTAATAGAATGATGGGTAATTCCATCTATTTCAAACAAAATGTTAGAAAAAGTTATAAGTCCATCTTATGGTTAGATTAATCGTATATGGTTCCAAAAATGAACTTATACTGCATATATCATACCGCCTAATAAAATAAAACTAGTTTCTACTAACCAGGGACTTACTCTAGTCCAGTGGTAGGAGATAAAGGCTAGTCGCACTTCGGTTGTGGGTTCGATTATCACAGCCTTGTCCGACGTGATGGGCTGTCACTCATCCTAAAGGTTGTCCTTTTTCTAAAACTACATTACTATAAAATCCCATCAATAATATCGAAAAAAGTTATATCCTTAAACAATACTAAATTATATCCAACATAATATTTTCCAATCGTTAGGCTTATCCATAATACTTCTGTGCAATCTCATATTATAGTGAAAATGATTACCAAAGAGTTCATATAACAAGCATGTTAATACCATCGTTGGTCCCCATATATCATGAGATATGTCCTGTTGGTCACATTCCAAGCATTCGAAGGCCTTAATCATGTATTCTCTTGAAAAATGAATAACCATTGAATCTTAGTGAAAACATGAGTGCTATCAAAAGTTAACTCTTTTCACATACCAAAACCTCAAACCATGATATAACTATTTCATTATATCAGTCATGAGTTCATGAATACTGTCAAACATTTCATTTTCTCCTTATCCCTTCATTATGCGCATATCATCTTTTTTCCAAAAATATCTCAATCACTTTCCATGGTTACAGGTACCATAAAATTATTGAAAACCACAATAGACCAATACATAAATATTCCAATATTCCACGATACTATATACAACATTATTTTGGAATCCCATTACATAAACACTTTATCATTCCACCAGATGTTTGTCATATTCAACATCACCAATAGTGATCGCATGTGACTTCCCTTTGTCCTTTGCCTTAAGTGGTTTCTCATGTCGATCATCACTAACCCTTGGATTAGGGAATTTATTAGCATAATGCCCCATTTCCTTGCACTTGAAGCATTGAAGTGTTGGTGGTGCATTTTATTCAGTCTTTTCTATATTCACATCAGTAGAAACCCTTTTTCCATTACTTCGACACTCAGATGCTTGATGACCTTCTTTTCCACACTTAAAAACATTTTCTAGTCCCTTTAAGACAATCTCCACCATGCTTCTTTACACACTTTGATCATAAGGAAACATACATCTTCTTTTCACCATTATTCTCAGATTTCTCCTTGAACTCCATCTTTCATTTCTTGTCAAAACTATGAGATGGATAAATAACACCAACTTCCATTTCTACCTTGATAGCACACCGCACAATTTCTTCATAGCTACTGAAGTCTCTTATAGCTAATGCCCTTCAAATATTTTGTTTAAAGCCACTGAAGAATTGATCAAATTTACATTCATGTTGGATGATAAAGCCAGAAACATACCTTGCAAGCCTTGTAAAATTCACTTCGTATATACCAACAGATTCATCATCCTTTTTATTTAGTTAAAGAAACTCCTTCTCCATCTTTGTTCAAAGAATACGAGGGAATTACTTATTGAAAAATAAGTTCATGAACTCATCCAATTCGATGGACTCAATTTCATCTCTTGGCCTCATATTCTTGATAAGATTCCACCATTGATCAGCTTCACCTTCCAAACGATATACTAATAAGATGACATTATCATGTTCATGACTTTGACGAACTGAAAATATCTTTTCAGTGGTACCGATCCATTGTTCTGCATCAAGTGGATCAGAAGACCCACTGAAAGAAGGTGGACGTTTCCTCATGAAGGATTCAATAGAATATTGTTCCCTTCTCTGCTCATTTGGATGTCCAGAATGATTCATAGCTTGTGTAAGTATATCAATAATATTTTTCACTCCATCTCCCATAACGTTTGTTTGTTCAAGAGGAAAATCATTGCATTGTCCATTACATTGATCATCACGGTTCCTTCAGGTTCCAGCCATCGTCTAAAACCCAAAAAGAATAGTGTGAGAGGCAAAAATCATGCTAGGTAAAACAACATAATAAAGGTGGAGTACATTCAATATCTAACATCTTAGGTTAAATTCTAATATCGTTACCGTAGTTCTAGGACTATATCCTATATGTATACTTATCCTTAAGGACATCCCTAGACATAACTTATAAATATCTCTAGGGATCTCAATAACGTTTTCGCATCCTAGTTTCCAATGGTTGACTAAACCATTCCTTGGATACCAACTATAGAGACCAGAAGCTTGAAGTACATGGACATTACATTACTTTTGCAGAATACTTAGTACATAACAAAAACAGACACACAAGGACCGTAATAGTTTAGTGTCTTTGGAAACCCAGAATATAATCTTTTAATCGTGGTGAAAGATCTTCAACATCTCCCATAATGATCTTCCCCATTTTTTTCTTACCTAAAACCTTTCTTTATATCCTGGGGAAAAGAAAACATAGAAGGGGTGAGCTCAAATGCCCAGTAAGGGTAAACATAGAGAACATAAAACAATCCATAAACATTTTAATGCAAAAACTTGAACATAAAATCTTAACATCAAAATCTTGAGCAAAGACATGGATCTTGGAAGTACGTAAGGCATATATCATAAGGGAACATAAATCATGATAAAATATCATGGGAATAAAACATGTAATTATGGCAACAATTAAGCACATGTTATGATTTCCATAGTATCGAAGGCATTGCTGCTAAGACCATCTTAGTGGACAAAGTCCCTTTCTGAATCGAGTTAACTCCTCGTTTCAGTCCTATAACACTGAACCAGATTAAATTATCATTCCATCCATGTCTATCTCATGAGATATAAATCTTTACACAATTCATTGGAGGGAGATATAGGTCCCACCCATCTCATATTGAAATCATTCTTACTTGTGCCACAAAATAAACATAAAACATTCATCATAACCCAAAGAATAAAATGGTTTTCATAAATAGCATCCCATCATCACATAATCCATATAAAAAAATGGATATCATTTCATCATAATAAAAGTGAAACCATGTAAATCATAGAGACATTATACTTGAAACATACACATATGAAATAATGTCATCTTAGATGGAAAATGGTTTTGATAAAGCACTTGAAATAAATTCATGAGGAAAATATCCTTTCATCATGAAAATCATTTTCTTTTCCCAAAATGCCATTAAATTTTAAAAGAAAAGGATTTTGTTGAGAATATTCTTGAAATCCTTTGGAGTAAGCTTCCTGAAAATAAGGCTTTTTAAAACAAAAAAAATCTGTTCGTGTCGTATATGTTAAAAAAAACACTCTTCTCGTACTTTTTACGGAAAATTCAAAAAAAGTACCTCATAAAGTAAAAAAGAAATATTCCTTACATACCATGTAATAAAAGTCAAAAATGGGTAAAAAAGACTTTTACCATATATGAAAACACTTTTATAGAACATGTACATGGATGATAGAAATAACCCCAGTAAATACTTACGAATAAGCAATCTCGGATAAAAATGAGATTTGAAAAATTATCCCTTACCTTAGGTCTGATATGATACGTATGGATCCGAACCTCCTATATAATGATTTAAATAATGTCATTGACTTATTACATAATCATATTCATTGTTAAGATATCATATATGTTTCACTTATGACTTTATATTACCCGTTCTTATGTAAATTCCATGTTAATGTAGCGTTTTGGGTAAAATCATTTTATTTATCGTATGTGTTTCGACTTCTCGTTCATGATATTATTACTTATATCCTGATTTACATAATTCTAGAATGTAAAAAATGATTTATATGTAACATTTATTCATCATATACGTATATATTGTAGATCGATAAAAGGAATGAATTACACCGTTCATGGAGACGGTAGGCCGTATGTACGCTTAAACGTTGTTTATGTTTCATTATTGAATAGAATGGAATTAATTGGATGAAATACATATATATATATATACATAAATATAGTATCATTATTATTTCATATATTTAATGATTACTTATTATATATATTTTATAATCACTCATGAATGGTTAATCATTGAGAATGAATCTCATCGCGTCGTGGAGACGGTATTCCGTACGTACACACGAGTGATGATATCGTTCCCATGATCGTGGAATTTTATTGGAGTGTATGTATACTATAACTGAATCAATATCACTTTACAATAATCATATATAGTTATTATTTACACCATTATACCTGTCCAAGTAAGGTGGTGGTGGAAAATAGATTACACCACGGCGTGGAGACGGTATTCTGTACGTACGCACGCACGGTGATTTCATTTTCCGTAGGATGGATATATGGTGAAATAGGGTTTTTTAATACTTAAAATAACATATCAGTATATTATTGATACTGATTTTATTACTTCATAATGAAACAACCTAAAAGAAGAAGTGGAAGAATAAATAAAGTTGAAAGAATCGGTAACGGACATTACCTCTTCTTTGAAGCGCCTCTTTGAGACCTCCTTTTAGGGAACTAAAATTTGTCTTTGAAGAAGACCATGACCTCTAGGATGTTTCTAGGGAAGTGAAAAAGAGAATTTGGTAGGGGTTGGACGAGTTTCAAGGATCAAAATGGTGTGAGGAAGAGAGGGAGGAGGTGCCCTTTTATAAGGGAGGAGAGGGGCACCTTAGGAAAAACTAAACATATTATTTTATTGTAAAGTCATATTCGGTTTTTAATATCTCCAAATTGAGTTATTTCGAATCTAAGGTGGGGATGGGTTGAAATAATCTCATCCAATATAATTTAGAAAGGTTTAGGTTTCTATTTTAACCCTATCATTTAGATTTAACTTTAAGTTAAATAATTTCTCTTTTACTGTGTCTTCTTTTTTTCTTACACTATAAGGTTAATAAACTTACTATGGCAAGCCAAAAGAACCCCAAGTTGTCTATTATTAATATATATAACCTTATATATGTTATTTGGCCGAACCATAGATTTTTAGGAATAAAATAACAATTAATAATATAATATTTGTTTTAAAAACTATTTTATGTCAATTTTGACACTATTTGGTAGTTGATTTTTGTGAAAATCATAACAGAAATATTAGTTAGAAAAAAGTTAATTAAATCAATAATAACATGTCATATTAACATATAAAATTATTTTAATTCATAAAAAGTCTCAAATTAAATTAATTTGGGTATTTATAACATCAATTATGTCAATATTTCATTAATAATATAATTACTACATCATCATTGTGTCATTAATAAATTAAATTATTTAAAGTCCATAAATTAAAAATAAAATACGATTATGTAGGAAATATTTTCATATTTCTAATGGATATTTATAGTCGAATTTATCTTTTGTATAACCCTATATTAAAATTTATGTACTTATTAAACTATGATTTTAACTATTTTAACCTTTTTTTAAATAAATTAATAATAAATGTCCTAATCTAATCCAAGTGGGCCTAAACGGTCATATTTTATTCCTAAATTTGTTTTTAGTCGAATTAAACTTATCCAATAGAATTAGGACATGTTTTAGGGTAATAATAATATCATTTTTACCCTTAATTACCCTATTTACTTTTAACTGTGGTAAATAAAAGTAAAAAGTTACTATTCACCAAAAATTATTTTCATCTCATTGAACCACATTTTACATACTGACATAAACTGTGTCTCTCGGATTTTTCAATTTTCATTCACAAAATCGGTAAAATAAAGTTTTATGTAAATTTGCAAATTCTCCTAGGAGGTGGGTAAAAGACGGTCCAAAGTTCAATAAAATGTATATATATCTAAAATTATTATAAAATGACTCCAATGAATTACATAAAACTTATATAGGTATTATGTGACAATTTTGACCTAAAATAAATTTAAATGAAATAACTAATTTTTTAAATAAAAAGTCGGTTTTTAAATAGTAACCCAGTGTTTTCACTATTCATCAAAAATTGAAAGTTTTCAGAAAAATACCAAAATTTCACCCTAGGATAATTTTAATATTCCAAATCCAAAAATGAAGTCCATTTTGAAAGATGAAATTTACAAAATTTCAAAAATTGGTTATTACAATTCATAACTACTAGTTTTAATAATATTTTAATAGCATATCATTGTTTAGTGAAACTCGGTATTGCATAAAACACACGCTATCGAGGAAGGTCATGATTGTGTGTAATGTAGCCAAGTTAGGGTTGCGTGTTGTGCAAGACTCCTTTTTTTTAGCGTACAACACAAGAAATCAATAAAATTAAAAAGAATATTTTTCATAAAATCTCGGGGTGTTACAATAACCATCACCCAATGTAGCTGAGCTAAGAGGAGACAACCGTCACCGAGGCCATGCCTTGTCGTAAGAGGGGAGGAGACAACAAAAAGGGGAAACCATTGGCGTGCGTGGGAGGGAGGTGTGGGGGGAGATGCCTCTCCGAGGACTAATTACATATATAAGAGGGATATGGAAATGATTCAATGAATTGTACATGTTATATCTTAATTTTTTTTATTTTCATGATATTATGAGAATCATGTATTTTTTTTCTCTTATGGGTATCGTGATTTAATGTTACCAAGGTGGTAAAAATTAATCGTTAAAATATCATCATTTATAGTGATTATCTATGATTATTCTTAAATTGATGAAATATTATGATCCATGTCTCAAGAAAAGATATAAATATTCCTCTCATATTTTTATTGACTATAAATTAATGTATTGGTTCAATTTTTAAACTATTTTGTACTTAAGATACTTAATTATTGTTTTTAGTAAAATCTAATTTTATCACTCTCTTCAGTTTGAAATCTGTGTTCATTCAAAACCATGTTTTCTAAAATGTTTTTCAAAAATGTTTTATGTTTACAAAGAGTTTCAAATGTTTTCAAGGATTCTTTATAATTTTTAAAATTATTTTAAAATAAAAAGGTTTTCATGTTTTTTTCAAATTTTTTTTAAATTTTTTGAATGAAAAAGGTTTTAATGATGTTTTCAAGGTTTTGTTATAAGTTTTAAAAGATATTTTAAAAGAAATTTGTTTCAAATATTCATTATTATTTACAAAAATTATAAATAGGAGGTTATATTTTACTTAATAAATGTTTTAAATAATTTTTCTTGAATATTTTATATGTTGTTGGGGTTAGTTAAAAGAAAATTATTTTGAAAATGATATATGTTTTAAAAATTGATTTTCCATGTGATCTCTCAAAATCCTTATCCATCTAAGATAACATCCATGGTAATAGTGTATTATTTAATAGGTCTATGATCCATGGACACAATTTATATTATTTATCTGAATGGTTTATGTTTTTATGGCTTGATGTTTATGAAACCAATTTATGATCAATACGTTATAAATTCATAAATTATTATGAAACACAATTCCATTCACATTTTATTCTAGGATAAAATTATTATGAAACCTATCTATTTTCTATAGTTTATAAAATGATTAACAGTTTATGGTGCCAATTTTATTTCATTGTCTATGATATGATGTTTATGGAACCCATATCATTCTATGGTTCATGATAATATTCATGTTTTGAGGGAACATGTTTGTATGATTAATTATGATATGGGTGGGACCTATATCTCTCGCCAATGAATTGGGTTAATATTTATATCTCGTGAGATAATTATAGGAAAGAATTTAACAGGATTGATCCAAAATGGGAAAAAGGTTCATCCTCATCCAAAATGGAAAATAGGTGTGTCTTTATCCACTATAAGAAGTTAGGAAAACCCAAACCACTATGTAAAGATGGGGAAAACCAATCCACTATGGGAAGATGGTGAAACCTATTCCACTATGGGAAGATGGGGAAACTTGGTCCCTTATAAGGAATGACTACGACTAGGGATGGTGGTGTTTCCCACCCACTATGGGAAGATGAGGAAATATTAACCCTTTATATATCGATTTTATGATATTTATTTCATGGGGATTTGGTTTCAAAATTCACCAAATTGGTAAAGTAATTTTCTCTCAACTTGTCCTCTTTGCGACACATTCCATATTATGAACCTATATATTTCTATGAGGTTTATATAAATCATATGAATGTATTATATGATAAATATACTTAAAGTTATGTGTATTTACATATCAATTTTATAATATAACATTCATGGGGTTTATCTTTAAAAAGTAACCAAATCGGTAATGTTTTTTTTAATTTTCCTTCCTTGAGACACATGTCGTGTTATGAACCTATTTTTTTCTATGCAGTGTATATAATAACATTGACATGTTTTATCTTGAAATTTTTTATTTTCAAGATATTATTAGTTTCTTGAAATTTTATTCTCTTATGGGGAAAATGATTTAATGTTACCCATGTGGCAACAGTTTGTTGATATAATCTCATTATTTATCAAGGTTGATTATGATTATGCTTCCATTGGCGAGACATAATGATCTATATATCAATAAAACTCATGTATATCATTCTCATATTTTTATTTATGATGTATTCATGTATTGTAATCATTTTCCCACTCTTTGGTTCTTCAGAAATGAAGAACTTATTTTTAGGAAAATCCAACTTTATCTCTTTCTTCGGTTAGAAATACACGTTCTTTAAAAACATGGTTTTCTAAAAAGGATTAAAAAACTGTTTTAAATTTAAAAAGAGTTATAAATATTTTCAGGGGTTTTTAATCATTTTTTTAATTATTATCAAATAAAATGGTTTTCAAAAGGTTTTCAAGAATATTTTATATATTTTTAAGGGAAAATGTTTTAAAGATGCTTCCAAGCTTCCTTTATAAAATTTCAAAGATATTTTCCACGAAAAAGGTTGTCATAAGGATTCATTTTTAAATAATTTTTTTTGAAGGAAATTATGTTTTCCCCAAGAAATGTTTTAAATTGTTTTTCATGATTCCTTTACATGTTTTCAATGTGGTTTCAAAGAAATGGATTTTGAAAAATTTATATTTTTTAAAAAGTGATGTATTATGTGATAATTCAAAATCCTTCTCTATCTATGTTGAAAGCCTTGGCCAGAGATTATTATTTATTAGGGAGATGATTCAAGGAGGCTAATCATATTATTTTTTTCAATTGATTATGTTTTAATGTTTTATTGTCTTAATGTTTGTGAAACCTATTTCTCTTTAACAGGCTATACTATGACAAGTTATTTTGAACCACGCCTCCTTTAATGATATATTCTTGGATGAATTGATTATAATACCTATATATTTTTCCTATGTTATGATATGATAAAATGCTTATGATACCCATTGAATTTCATGGGTCATGATATGATGTTTAGGAAACCCATCTCTTTTTTTGGGTCATGATAAGATGAATTTTTTATGGAACATATATGTATGATTCTATTGTGATATTGGTGGGACATAAATCTACCTCTAATTAATTGGGTGAAGATTTATATCTATTGAGATAATGATGGAAAAAAAGTAAAAATATATGATCTAAATAGGGAAACATGTGCATTACGATCCATAATGGGAAACAAGTGTGTCCGGATCCACTATGGGAAGATGGGGAAACCTGATACACAGTTGGAATATATTGATAACTAATACACTATGGGAAGAGGGGGAAACCAGTTCCACTGTGAAAAAATTGGTAAACCTGCTCCCTTATAAGGAAAGGACTTTTAATGGGGATGGTAGTGCATCCCACCTAGTAGGTGTTGTACCAGTGAGGTTCCCTGATATGTTTTTGGAAAGGATATTTGAATAATAGGAAAATATGCTATATTTTTATCAGTTTTCGAAAAATGTTATGTTTTTTCCTTTGATATGATCACATGGATAATTATCTTTATTATCTTATGATTTTTGTGTTATGAAAGACAAATATTTAATACATGTATCATGTTTCTAATCATTGATATATAGTTTATGATCGTCAAATGTTATGATCATGCTCACGTAGCCTTATGTTCATGTTATGCTTTCATATATCCTTTATTTAACATTACTAGGCATTCGATATCATCCCTTTATTATGTTACTTTTACCCAAGCTATGAAAACATGTTTTTAGTATATAAACTAGAGGGGAAGATATTTGTGGGAAACATTGATGAACTTTCACCAAGATAGAATATTTTGTTATATGTTTCCAAAGACACTAAGGTATTATAGTCCTTAGCCATTCAATTTTTGTAATGTGCTGAATATTCATAAAAAATGATTTAATATCCATGTATGTTAAGAACAAGTCACTGTAGATTAAATTGACCCATGATAAGTTTCATGTGTTGTTTCTCAACCATTTTCTTTAAAATCAATTTTATATATCGAATTTGAAGGACCTTGATGTAGAACTTGATATGATAATGGTCGAGTCAACAGTTTAAATTGATGATTCTTAGATGAATTTTCAACATGGGAATTTCATACGCTTAGTTTTAGTACATTGGAAGCATAATTCATATTCTCATGAGATGTGGGAGTGTATGAAGATGATAATACAGTACTTTCCTCATTTCATTATTTAATAGTCTTATGAACATGTCTTTTTGGGGGTATATATCTTTTATAGTGGTGGGAATTTTAATATGTTGAGAGTTAAATTCCTGTAAAATACTTGGTTCATTTTGGAAATTCTTATTTTTCATGATTTATATCTACATTTTCTTGTTAATTATTGGGTTTTAAATATTGTTTGTAACATTTTATGGATCATGATTTTGTTTCCATTGTTTTTACAAGAGGTTGGATGATGTTCATTAAGTTTAGTATTAAGGTGTGCATGAACATATAACTAAAAGGATACAAGGAGTCCTCTGACTAATATGTGAGATCCATTGACTAAACAATAGAAGTATATTAGAAATTAATTCTTACATTAATCATAAAAATCATTTGGAAGTGTTCCTAATCTTCTAGGACATCTACCTGCTACCACCGACTAGTAGTTGGGAGGAAATAAATAGTTGGTGACATCGATCTAGGTGAGTACAAGATGGAAAACCTTGTAATTTCATTCCTTGAAACCCCTATTTTATTTAATTAACATCCACCATAAAAAATAATTTGATAGTTATGAATTTGAATACTCTCTAGAGGTGATTATTTTTATTCTAACCTTGAAGAGACATGGATTAATATGCATATTAAAGTGTTGGATCTATCTCAGTAAGGGTAACATCGATCTAAATGTGAGTTCAATTCTACATTTTTCTTATTATTCTATAAGGGATGTGATATGCAAGGATATTTATTTATTTAATTTTTGATTCAAGTAATCGGGATTCATGGTTTCCATCTTGATTAATTCTACCAATTCGGTTCTCTCCAAGTGTGGACCACATGTTCAATGTTTAACGATGCCATGATGGAGGTTCATGGTTCCATAATTCAATTCCAATCAATTAAATAATATATTTCTTTCATGGTTTAAAACATAATTTAAATTAATTACAAAATCATGAGTTGAGATTGTTTATAAATGTTTTCAACATGAATATTGTGTTTTGAACAACTTTGAATATGAATATTCAATAAAACCTTTTATTTCATGAAATTTATTTCCTATTGAAATAATTTATTTGAAGAAAGAATTTTATGATGATTTTAATAAAAATAAAGCATGTAATGTTGTATGGATTTTAGGTGAAATTAATTATATGGAAATGAATGGGTTTTGATGAAAATTTATTGATGATGTTTTTTAAATGAAACAGAATGTTTGAAAACATGATTTGGGATTGTGTGACTGAAGACTGATGAAACTGATTAGAGATATAGGGTTTACAACATGATTGATTTAGTTGAAGAAAATGGGATATTTAGTGGATAAGTGGGAAGTATATGAAAAGAAATGTAGGAATTTATCAACACCACCTAAGCATGGATTGATGATTACAAAGATACTGAACTTTATGAAGGAAAGGAGTTCCTTTATTGGGATAAATTCTTCTTCAACCTAGGCCTAATATTTAGTAAGTGTTCACTGCTAAAGAAATATATCACTAGGATGGGTAAGGATCTTTGAGCCTTGATCTAACTAACCTCAGAGAATATATCCATGTTTATATGATTGAATATTATTTATACATACCAATGTACATAAGTTTATTTTCTAAAATCATGGTTGACTAAGATACTGATTCATGCCTATTTTGATGAAAATGTTTATTTGTGTATATTATACAGTTTTTGTTGAAATTAATTAAAAGAAAGGTTTTCTTATATTTTTAAAATTGTTATCATGCCATGTTTTATTTAAAATTGTCAAATTTTGTAATTTTGGTAAGGAATTATTATGTACTACTTGTTGTGATCCTATAGGGCTAGTGTTTAACATGCCATACTTTTTTCCCTTGAGGTATATGTAGACCTTCATTTTCCAAGACAATGTAAAGTGAAAGGACTACTTGGAGAGAGTGGGTGTTATTATTATTTTGATTAAAAAAGGGAACATTAATGACTAATGTCAGAAGAAATACATGAGAAAAGACATGGGGGGAAATTGTCCACCCAGATCTAGTTGGAGTCGAATGGGCCTGAGGCCGTTAGCTGATGGGCCGTGTTGTTACCTTCCCTTTTGGTAAAGGAGAAGGTGCATAAAGAGAAGCGTTGAAAAATTGAGAGAATTCTCCTTATGATTATGCCAAATGACTAGAGCCCACTATCATTGTGGTGAATAGCATCGATTACGGTAAGGCAGTCTGACTCAACAATGATATCTCTCCAACCACATTCCATGGTAACCGAAATACTAGCAAGGATGGCCATGGCCTCAGCAACTACAGGTTCCCAGAAAGCCTAATGTGAGTGTTCTTGATTGTGGTACCTTGGTTATTTTTGGTGATAATTGAATAATTTTATACATCTATTACAAGGAGATATTGGTGATGATTTTTTTTCTTTAGTTATGAGACATACTTATTTAATAAACCATTTTTTGATTCACACCATCAACCATGTTCTATGTTTCAATTAATAAACATTTTGGTATAATTCATGTTTTTGGATTATCTGCTTTTTGGTTTTAATGAGTTATACTTGTTATTAAATCATTCCCTCTTGATTGATTTAGTTCCCATGTGTTAGTCTCCACCCCATGGGGATCAAGAAAACCATATGTTCTATATAATTTATGATTCATGTAATAATTTTATTCGTTATCCATGTCAGTTCATGAAATTTTCTACTATAATTACCACTTTTTAAACTTATTTGTTTTTATAATTTACTCTGATTTGACCAGAACAAATAGTTTTCAGTCATCTAATTTCATGATTGGGTGAATTTTTTTGATTTGAAACATGGATCCAATACACATGACTTGTAGATTACATATCAATCACCTATGAACTATAAAAAATACTTTTATCAGCATTTTCGAGGCCTTCATTTGAATCTAAAAAAGCATTGATAACAGAGCCTCTATTAAAGTGGGTACCCTTTATCAGTACTCCAAAAAGCACAGATAAAGGTTATCATTTATCAGAGCTCTTAGAAGCACTGATAAATTCCCCATTTATCAATGCATCAATTAGCTCTCAAAAAATGGGGAGGGGTTATCATCACTATTTGAAGCACTGATAATGGCTTCCATGCCTAGGTGTACTGTTTATATAACAACACATCGAAAAACCTGAAAACAAATAACACCAAAATAACACCCAAAAATCGGAGAAAAAAAAATAAAAAAATTAAAATGCCTAAACTAGCAAAAACCTGCTAAAAAATAACAACCCAATGTATATACAAAAGAACCACATACATGTTGAAAATAATGAAAAAACAAGTAGCACACACAATGGTTTGGAAAGAAATACTATATAAATTTAATTGGAATCATGAATATAAAAATATTAACTCATGGTATATACCAAAAAACACTTATACATACAGTTTCAACAATGTTTTTTAAAATTACATTTACACTTATCCAAAAAATAGTAAAAAACATTAATTTTTTCTCTTTTGACGTCTGTGGTCACCTTAAAAAAATGTCCTCCAATGGTAAATGTCTCCGAAAAAATCATCCCAACTCGAGAAAAAAATTTCCCCATTAAAATAAAACAAATATTATGTTCGTAATACTATAAAGAAGTAAATTAAAAATTATTATGAATTGTACATTAAAAAATGTCAATTTTTATGAAAAATTACAAATTTGGAGTTATAAAGGTCACACCGTGCATCGTATTCAGGTGGGGTTGATTTATACAAGTAAAAAAATGAATAATGGATTGTTTTCCTAAATTATCAATACAATTATAATGCATTTTTTAGTTTTCAGAATGTTAGTTGTGTTTTTTTACTAAAATATCATTTTAAATTGAAAAGCACACAATTTGAGTCATACTAGTCGCATCGTGCGTTAGTTTAAAAGGAGACTGCTTCATACACATCATAAATTACATACAAATATCAGATCTTATTTTTTAATAAAATAAAAGTTTTTTTCTTGGTTTTCACTGAGTGACACATTTTAAGCTAAAACCCGAGCACTTCCCTTTTCCACATTTGTGGTAGTGATGGGAAAACATTTGATTTTAGATAAAGTATCATGATATCTGAGATATAATTTAAATTTGATATAATATCATAGATTCTGTAACTTATAATTGAATTTTCAAAATTTATAAGTTTCTTTAAACAAACATATAGTATAATAAATATTAATTAAATTTTCTTATGGTATATTGAATTATTACTAGATCTTTAGAGAATTTGAATCTAAATTATCCATAGATTTTATATAGAGGATATTGTTAACTTTGACGATACCGAATAGAGGCTTATGTGTTCAATACCAGTGCGTAAAATTATTCCATGCTTGCAGATAAATACAATATACAATAGAATGATGTTTCCAGTTTCCATCATGGTGAGAGATCTGAGTTTCAGTTGAATATAACACAACACAGTACATTATTTGGTGTTATCTAAATATATATTTATTTTCATGTTTTCTCACATCAAATTTACAATTTTATTTTGAATATGTTTCACGTTAATCATTTTGTAACTTCTAATGTTCTAGAAATGAAGATAATGATCATTAGGAAGTATTTTAAAACCTTTTGTTTTTTTGTCTAGATCAGTTTCCTCGATGTATCATTGGTTTATAAATATTTTTAATAGTATAATATCTCATGGATAATGATAAATCTAAAATGAATATAATTTTTTAAGGATTATCGATATTTTACTAAAATAGTGGTAATCAAAGAGGACTATTATTGGTGATATTAGGCACGCGAAAAACATATTATGTGTGATTTTACTGATATAATCATGGAATATGAGATCCAAATTTTCATTAATATTGACTAGGAAAGGAATAATAATGTAGTTCAATTTACATTATTATATTAATCTTTAATATTTATATAACGTTCTATAAATTAGAATACAACCATTCGAAATTGAAGATAAAAACAAGATAATATATTTACTGAACTTATTGAAACAGTGATTGCTTAGTTTTCTAGAAGAATGAAAAGATATATAGGAATGAAGAAATTTATTTTTTATAATTTTAAAAATAAGAGATACAATTATTATAAAGATACATATTCAAATACAATTTTTTTATAATTGCAAAATAAATAGAGCTCATCAAACATAATTATCCTAGGCTGAATGAGAAAAACATGAAAGGAAAATATTCAAACAAAAAATATATATAATCCTTTAAAAAATTATGATATGTTTAGATCTAGTGAATTAATATAATTTAACAATAGAAGTGATTCAAAGGGTGATGATTACTAGAAGGCCGTATGTTTTTATTCAAAGTTTCCTCAGAATGACCTATTGTTTATTTTGAATGTAACTCTTGATTCTCATTCAAAGTTTTCTTTTGATTCTAATTTTCCTTTTACAAATAATGATGATAATAACACTTCTCTATTAGATTATGAGAATGAAACTCTTTCACTTGAAAATGTTTTGAAATATTTGACAACATAGAGAAAACAATAATAGGTATAAGAAATATTTTTATCAAGTTAATGCATATCAAGTTAAGTTTAAATATAATTATCATAAACATTCTATGAAATATTAAAAAAATTGAATAAAATAAATCTAAGTCTTCTAAATTAAATAAATAAATTTCATGATTATTATATGAACTAAAATAAAAAATTGGATAATGGGAAAGAATGTTATGGGTTGAATTTTAATGTTCGATGATTGAATAAAATTCCATCCAACATTTATTATAGGAAGAATAAAATTGAAAAGATATAAAAGTAACTATGCATGAGGTGGAAAAAATCAAAACTAGGTTTTAAATCCATAGGAAGATATAATTACCTTTCAACCTACTTTGTTCCTAGTAGTGAACCATGTTTCACAATACTATATTGTGTTGGACACTTAAATAATAATTATTTATATAATATAATTTAATCATTTGAGACAAATTGCTAATTTATATTAATTAATTCCCTAGATATTGAGTGAAGAAGAGATGGTCATATGTGGGTGTCAATTGTTTTTTAAAACACCTCCAAACCAAATAAAGTTAGTGTTTCGTGGACCTAACATTTGATCAATAGAATCATGTTTTTTACTAAAATATGAAATTAAAATATCTAGTTCCTGGTAGTTATTTTATTTTATGATTTTATGTTTTACTATAATGGTTTTATAAGTCATTCTTCTGATTTTCTATATCAGTTTTATATTTATAAAAACTAGTTATCATAAATTACACTTTTACATTATGTTTTTAATACACTTAAGATTTTTTATTTATATATGTATGTAGATTTTATTTTTTTGTATGATTTATAATTTTACATATTTTTCTATACATAGAAATATTTACATTATATATAAACAACATAGTCCATAGGAGGTTTTTTTATTCACTATTTTTTATGTAGAGAGTTTTTTATCTTCCATAAGATTCCATGGAAGATTGGAATGAGATACTTGAATCACAATCAGAACTGTTATATATAAAAGAAGATTAGTTTCATGCATCCAAATAAAACTTTTAGGAGTTTCAATTCCATGATTTCTTTATCTTAAAATATATTAAATATTGGTTTTCAATATTTATACATTCTATATGTTGATAAATTACGATACATATGCTGATTTTATTTTTTTAATTTTACAAATTTGAAATGCAACTAACTTAGATTTTTAAAAAATTTAAATATATTAATTTATGAGATTTGGCATCATCCATTTTCCAAAAAAAACTAAAAATATTTATCGAAAAAATCCATGTGAAATAATTGTACACATATAACTATTACTTACCCACCACACTATAATTTTCCCATGATTCCATCTCATATGTGTCGATCTACCTCTGTCGCCTCCACAATGTCCTCTACTTCCTGAATTTTCCTCCCAGCCTCCTAACTCCAGATCAATATCAACTACCTCATTATCCCCTGTTCCCACCAACCTACCTCCCCACATCCCCTTATCTAGGATCCATAATTTCTTTCCCAACACACTCATCTATATAGAGCTATCAACATCATCTATGTTAACCTTCAACAACCTATTTCATGGTTGGAGAACCTCATGTATTCATTTTCCATAAGAGATATCCTTTGTGCAACACAAACATTGGCCCGATGCAATATCATATATATATCCACTACCTTATATCTTCTATCATACGGTTCACCCTTCACAAATCCATAATTCCTCCAATAGGTATCTCTTATATAAAACATTTGAAAGGGGTATGTTTTTTATGTTTTTTAGAGATTTTTTACTTTTATGATTTTATTATTACCATTCATATGTGAGATTGATGTTTCATTAGTGTTTATTTTTTAAACAGTTTTATAGAAATTTTTTTCTTGAAAATGTAAATATATTCCATTAAATATTCATGATAAATTATTATATATTCATCACATCCTTTTATATATTATTAAATTGTTTGTCTTCTAAATTTGAGACATATATTTTTATTTTAAAAAATATTATCAGAGAGAGGTTAATTTTAATATATATTATAATTATTGTTTTTGTTTTTGTTGTGTATGATGTTTAGTACCTAAAAATATATATCTATATATATATATGAACGTAACTGAGGTTATAATTCTAGAAATCACTATCAAAATGTTTTTACTAAAAATATATTAATAATAATAATCTATAACATACATTTAGAACGTATTTTTTAGAAATATTTTATTTTCATCTAATTTGATTGTGCTGAAACATCAGTTATTATATTCTTTCTATCAGAAATCATTTTTCATGTGGTAAAAAAGAATAATAAAAATCTGTTATGCAATGTATCTTTTCTCAATAGGTGATTATTTTTCTGATTATTTTTATTTTCGTCATATTTATAAAAACGTATTCTTATATCTTCAAAACACTTTGTGCTCTTTAAATATAAAAATATACATTCAAAATCTAGTTCACTATAGAATTTAATTGTTATTTTCAGCTAAAAAATTATCTAATTTTATTTTGTGAAGATTCTTAGTGACTTAATTGTAATTATTATATATATAGTTTCTATTCATGAAATTAATTACTTGGTTTTAAATTTCAAATTATGAATTTCATGTTCATGAATTTGAATGTGATTTTTTTTATTTTTGATATTTAAATTTAGAATATCAGATTTATGTTTAATAATCTTGAATTATTCTAATATTATGAATTTCATTTAAAATTTAGATAGAATGTTTTTATTCTAAATATGAAGCCTAAAATTATAAATATCATGTTCCCATATTTAAAAATAGAAGTATCAAGATTCCAATTTTCAGTTTTAAATTTGAGATTCTAAAATCATATTTCTGATATTTAATATCCTATTTTCAATTATACAATCAATTTTTTTTCAATTTTATTTGATTATTACATGGTATAAAATAGTTCATGTAAAAAACATATGAATTTGGTATTATTTTAATTTCAAATACTTATTGACTTAACTATTGGAAATTAATTACCCTATGTTTCATTTTTGATTGAAATTAAATTCCATTTATTATAGATATTAGTTAAAATATTCACTTCCACTTAAATATCATTTTGTATAATTAACATGATAGATTGATCTTCATTATATCTAGATTACATTTTTATTCATTTAGATTAGTGTGGTAATTTCTATAATGTTTAATACATTTCTAAAAATAATTTATTAATAAAATTGTAGCTCAAGTTATACCCAAAAACCAAAATACTATTTTCAGTTATTTTGAAACAAATTAAAATTTTCAAAAGGTTAAAAGTCAGTTTTACCTCATATATTCAGAAATTAATTTTTTATTGGAGTGGGTTTTTTAACACGGTTATGGGCCTATAATTGGTTCATTTTTTTTATTTTCTATGTATATTTGGGTTACTTTATTTTCCTTATTTATTATGGTTTAGTATTCGTTATATAAATACTTCAAGTTATAAAAACATTTTTAACTGTATTTTTATATTACTACTCATTTAATTATATCTACTAAGGTACAATTATTTAAAAACATCCAAACATAATTTTTCATATGTGGTTATTTAAAAATTATATCGGTGGTAATTATATCCAACAAAATATTATATTATAAAAAATGTTATAATGAAAATCAGGTTTCTAAATTAATTTCAAAAAATATCCATGTTTGGAACTATGAAACCACACACACCCACTATGGATTTGAAGTATAATTATGTTTTTATTTATCGATAATAAATTTTATGTATTTAAAATATTTTTTTTCCTTTTAAATTTTCAATTTTGAATCCAATTCTAAAGATTTTTTTTATTTTTATCATTTAATGAATGACATGATTTATTTATTTGTCAATTAATTATTATATGTTAAACTTATTATGTTGATTCTCATCAATTCAGCCTCCTATTAGGGAATGTTCCGTAAAAAATATTCTCTTCACATTTATTCCTAGATATATAAGAATTATTTTCCTCAATCCATATATTCCAAAATTTATTTGACCTCACATAAAAAAGTAAAATAAAAAATATCCATGTGTTCTGAATAATGAAATAAAATGCTATAGAGATGACCAAAACCATGGAAATACTGTCAAATTTCATTTTTGATATAAAAAAGTTTAAAAGTGGAATTACTCCATATATGGGACATAAATCTTCTCTACTTCATAGATTCTCCATGGAAGAGGATATCATGTTTTGGTTAGCATGGGATTATAATGGCATTGAAAATTTAACATTTTACTAATTCAATTTCCCTATAGAATTTAAATTAATCTTCTACTAGTTTGATAGTAAAAATGATTCTTTCAACTCATACACCAAATTCTTCTTTATTTTAGAGTTCTTAATAAAATTAATAGTTCTTTATTTTAATATTTTAGTTTAGCATCTGTATTTATTTTTCAATAATCCACCATTGTTGATGATACTAAATTGAATATAATACCCTATTCACTATCATTCTTAGTTTAGAAATTGTGATATATTTGATCTATTTACTAACTAAAAAACGTTTTTTATCTCAATTTAATGAAAAATATATTCTATTTTTTGTAAAATTGGAAAACATTATCTTTAATTTTTTTGAAATATTATTTATTCATTATGTTTGAGATATATCTACAAATAAAATGACTTTTTTTTGTCAAATTCAGTTGAAAAAACTTGTTGGTTATCATTTTTTATGAAAAAACTGGGTTTTTATTATATATATATATTATTAAATGGTTAATTATTTGAATCAAGTTTTAAAATGGTTAGTTTATTATTAAAATGGTTTATTTTCAATGTATTTTATCATAGATCAAATTTATTTGCAGATGAAATACATGGTTTCACCAAATAATGACCAACCCGTTAATTTTCCAATTAAGATAAAAGTGTGGTTTATTATTTATATCCATTATAATAATTTATTAATTTCACTACAAACTAGTTAATGTTTTGGAATCCATTCCCATATATAAATAAATCATAAAAAAAGGTTTTTTTCACTTTTTCTTCTTTATGGAATCACAAATGTGATATTCTATTGTGATCCTATAATTCATTCATTAGCAACCTAGTTTAATTTAATGAGTTTTGGGATAAGTATGTTATTATTTTTTGTATATTTAATTCTAAAACTTAATTATATTTTTCTTTTTTGTTGAAAAAATATTAAATATAAATATTTTATGAAGTGTTATTAATGAATTATTATAAGGAAATGTGATTTTAAATTTTATTAATTGAATTTTCATTTCTCTAATTTGGATAAATATTTTATTTTATAAGAATATATTATTATTATATTTTATTTTAAATAAATCTTAATAATACAGAAAGTGTGGTAAAAATCATTGAACAACATTAATATATATGAGAAACTTACACAAGTCGGGATGATCAACTTCTTCCTCCCACCCATGTCCAAAATTGGGGATGATTTTCTTCATACTTCGAATGTGATCCTACAATAGGTAATTTATACCATTGTTTCTAAGACCTAAATTATTTTAGGAACATCTTGTGTGGACCTATATATCATTTTGAACCATGATAGAGATATCTCAAGGGTGAGAGAAAGATATCGTGGATAGAGTTTTACGAAGATTTATGTAAAGAATCTGGGGGTTTAGTTTTTTAAACATCCTTTAACATATTTCTTTGAGCTTAAGGTCTTTTATTGGATTTTGAACATGTTGTTAAATTACTTCCAAAAATTTGTTTTAAAACAAATAATTATTTATATAGAGCTTCATATGATCCAATTTTATAATTATCATATAATAAATATAATAAATATACTATTTATAATTACATTAATAAACATGACATAAAATTTTAGCAATAAATAATAAAATATCCAAAAATAATATTTTATTGAAAAGATAATTTATAAACATATGTTAATTGTTTTTATTTATTATAAATGTTTATAAAAATATCAACTACTAATAAATATGTCAGATGAATACATTGCAAAAAATTTCGAACAAGATTTATATTATCTGTTGGTATTATTATAATTTCAATAGAACTACTTAGTCGATTGAAATAACATTTACATACATAGTTTTTCTAATGTTTTAGTAATGATAACTTATCTATTGTTAAAATTCATTACTATATAAAAAGTAATATTATCAACAGATATGTCCCTGTTGAAAAAATTAAAATATACATGAATTAAATCATTAAAAATAAAATATAACCAAATGAAATAATCTATATATTTTCTTATCAATGTTTATTTATAGGTTTTCTCTAATAAATTGTATTGAATAAATAAGAAAGAGGCTATTAATTTGAGAAAGAAACCAACCAAAGAGATGGAAGAATTTCCATTAGGTAGAGGTTTTCTGTATGATACACATTCTTTGTGTAAATCCATATATTATTTTCCTCCAACAATACAAGTACTATATAATATGGAGATGTTTCTAAAGAGTTAATCCATGATTTTTGTTCTTATGTTAATGATTGTTTGTCTGATTAGGATGAAAACTAAGGGGTTTTTGTTTTAAAAATTAAAACAAATATAATTATAAAATTAATTGATAAATAAGATTAAAGAGTAAAATATAAACTAAATGTGATAAAGAGAAAGATAAATGAATTAAATAAGTAATAATAGTCGAATATTCTCTAATATACACTGTACTAAAGAAATTAAATTGAAAAGGAAACATAATAAAGGAGTTCAAAAATACTCAAAACGAGGGTATGTATCTCCTCTCCTCAACATGGTTGAAAGTGTTGAAATAATCACATGGATTTCATAGTATCAAAGAAACAAGCAAATAAATAATACCCTTAATTTTGAATGGTTTTATAATGAAACCTAATAAAAACATTCATTCTAAGTGGAGATAGTATGAAACCAAAAATATGATTAATTTAGTAGTAGTGAGCACCCGAGAAGAAGAAAAAGAATCAGTATATAGTTTAACAAAAATACCTTACAAAAGACTCTCAAAGTTATTGAAAATATAAAAAAGATTAAAAATAAGATAAAGGGAGACATATGACAGATATAGGGAGAAATAAATTGATATATAAATATTTAGTGCAAAGATAGACCTAATTTGGAATAAATATCATCATTTATGGTATTTGGTTGTCATAGATTTGGTCTAAGGCTTTTTATAGGTATATATATAGCCTATGAAGGTCCCTTGAAGGTATTAGATTCATTGGGGTTTAAAATAGTCATTGAAAAGAAAAATAGTCTCACATGGGTCACCCGTATCAACTATTTTTTACTTCAGGATAACCATCACTAGTCATATGTTAGGATCTATTGGTGAGTTGATGGGTTGTTCCGAATCCCCCAACTAACCGGTGGGCTGGGAAGTTTCCAGGTGATACTTCCTATCTCATGGTAAAGATAGAGGTCCTCAATCAGTTATACATTGGGCTTTATATTGTCAGTGTTCCACTTTTCATCATACTAGTTGTCCATTTGTCCTCCTCTGGCTAACCAGTGACATATCCTAATGAATACATTTAAAATAGACTTGCAAACACTTATTGAGACCATATGTTTGTCAGTTGACTTCCAAAATTAATTTCCATACTTTATATTTTATATATAATCAAATTAATGGTTATAATTATAAATGGTTATTGTGATAATTTAAAAATATATGATAGCGAGACACAATAATATCCTCTTATTTATGTTCACATTCACTAAAAATAAATTGTAACTTAGAAAGATAAAAAATAAAAGAGTTATTAAATGTAAATATATCCATGATATTGTCTATATAATTTTCAATATTTCAAAATAAAAATTTAAAATAGTTTTTGAAGTGAAAATAAATGCTAGAAAACTAAAAAGACGATTAAGATAACTAATGTCCAAAATTAAGGAGAAATTCATTAAAGATATAATTTAAAATAAATTAAAATAATTAAAAGGAATATAATAAATAAAATAACCATAAACCAATTATCTTTTTAGATAAATCAAAAAATTGATACCTTTAATCCCTGTGAAGATTATAAAAAACTCAAAACATGGGTTATTAGGAAGGATTTAATGTAATTTTAATATCCAAAGTAGTTTTGAAATCCAAAAGTAATTTATTAATAAATTTTAAAATGATACCAAAACGGAAATTATCCAAAAAACATTGATATGATTTCTCTCTATTTAGAATTCAAAAACTCATAAAGAAAGTTTTATAGATAAAGAATAATGAATTTGGAATTAAGAGATAAATAAATAAAGTAATTTTATAACAACATAATGTTAAATATTGATAAATAAATGTTATGAAAACTAAAGAGTACCCCTATAAAAAATGAACTCCCCCTTAGTAAAAATGTTGAAAACAAGACATAACAAAAACATATAAAATCATTTCAATGGAATGATAAATGTGTTTTAAAATATTTAAGAGATCTATAAACATTATGCTTTCATAATTAAATATATTGTTTCACAGGCATACCATAAAAAAACACCCTTTAATAAAATCAAATAATTCTAAAGTAAGTGATTTTTGGAAAATATCATCCAATTAAAGAACTATTCTAGTGAAATATAACATGACATATGTTTATTGAAGTTATCTATCAAATATTTGAGAATACTGTCAATTTTTATAGTGTGAGAGTTTTTAATATGATTCCTAGAAATACGAATGACATTATCATTATTACACATAACATGGAAATGATCATTTGCAAGCTTATAATCTAAGAGCATGTTTTTCATCCAAATTATTCAGGTGAAATATATTATTAGGAAAATATATATATTTTCCCACATAAAGATAAAATTATTTTTTCTTAACACTACTACTAGAGACTATAGATTATCCAAGTATGTAACAAGTCTAACATGGTATTTTTTGTAACAAATATTTATCTTCCAAAATAAACATTTGAAAAACATGGGAGTTTAAATGAAGTGCCTTTTTGATAAAATAATCCATTATTTTTAGTGAATATTAAATATCCAAATTTTCTTTTAAGATATTTTAAATAATATTCTTTATGTCTTCCGTAAAAATGAGAAAAAACAAAAATACTAAACATAATATCTACGCAGGTCATGGTAAAGAAAAGAATATTTCCAATTATACCTCTATAAACATTATGGTCTTTTGTTTTACCATTTTAATTAAATATTAACTTACAATATGTTCTCATAGGTATAATTATTTACTTTACTTTATCTATCCCAAAACATTAGGAAAGTTTATTAGTGTATTTTTCCTTAGGTAAGAAAATTTGCACAATTATTTTCAAAATTTCAAAATGAAGAATTTGGTTTAATTCTCCCAAAAAACTAATTTCAAATTAAATTAACATTAAATATAAAACTTAATTATATATATATTCTTATATAGAAATTAAAATATCATTTTTTACACCCATAACTTTTCACCATACACTTTTCCATAGAAGACTTAGGGAATATAGAGACTATGAAAAAAATGATAATATACCTCACATGAAGGACTCAAAGGTAGAATCCATAAAGAATAAGGTCTTGGTATTTTATTTATATGGAAGTATATTATTGACTTTAATTAATGTTACTTAAATGATTTTATAAGTATTTTTGAATTACCAATTTAGTAAAAAAACAAGCCAGATAAGCCAACCGGCTAGCCAGCCCAACCAAGGGCACATGTGGGAGTTTCCTATACCGTGCCCCAAGAACCATCCAATCATTGAACCGATTATTGTTGATAGATGATAAAATAATGATAATGGTGAGAGTATAGGGTCACATGAAGGTGTTCCTTGGTGGGCTATAGAAGGGGAGGGTGCAGTTGGTGGGGGTGTTGGTGTATGTGTTTTGGGTGTCGACCTCACTGTCAGCTCGAGCAGTGGATGACACACCCAACCATATCAAGAAGTGCCAGAAATACCAATAGATCGATGTGGGATGTTTTTATTATATGTAACTTTTCCACCTCAAAATATTTATCAACTAAATAGTGGAAACCCTAAAAACCCAATACCATTCGTCTCATTCGGCTCCCATTGCATCTTCAACCACACTCCCCCACTCAACGACCACAATTTAGGCTTCCCTAGTCCGACACAACCACCACTTGATACTCGCATGAATCCACTTCATGAATATAAATTGATGTCATCCTTATCCAATGATCATAAAATATGAAGAAAAATTATCCTTAAAGTCTCGAATCCTTGCATGAGGCTTCCCTTCACCTGAATCCAATCAAACTATCTGTAGAGGCTATCACAAGATGAAAAATCTATTTCGATATCAAATATATAAAACATTGATCCATCATAGGAACATGTAGTGTTATATAAGTTCCATGTTGATGATCACCAGTTCTATCACATTAACTATGTGTTCAATTTAATTAATCCAATCATGTAACCACATGAAATAAATTTCTAGAGCTATAGAAGATCACATGATGACACCATGATGATCTGGATAAGTCATTTGGGCATCACTGCAACAACACATGAAGAATAACGTAGATCCCTAAAATGGAAGCCTACAATATATATATCATGAAAATTTACACCACATAAAACCCCTATATGATAGGATATGATCACATGAATCAGATCATGAAAATACCAATACAATGTTGTCACATGAATGCACAATGATGAAAAAAGGGGCTATAGACAGTCAATGAGCTCCATGTAACTGTCACATGAAGTGTTCATGAGAATTGAAATGATACTCAGGTAAATAATCCAATTCATAATGATAATACCTCCTTGATCTTCCAGAGAGACACCACATGAACAACAAGCAATCATGAATTTCCTTAGAGCCGATCACATGAAGCCTCTTTGGTTTTCAAGTGAGAAATTACATGACTTTCAGTCTTATGATGTCAATCACGTAAGGATTTATACCAACCCATTACAGCACATGTTGCATGCAGATCATGAAAATAGGTGATATACAGTACGACCTCCGCCTATATAACCCTTCCCCCCATAAAGAAATACACATTCACTAGGACGAAAATTAGAAAAAATAATAGAATAACGGTGAATAATAGAAGAGGATCAACCACTTCCTTCAAAGAGATTCTACATGTAATGGTAATATTCTTTTCACAATACCCTTCACATTATCGCATGATGTTTAAACATCAGGTGATTCTATCATGGGAATACATGGGCCTAAACAACCTTATATGAGATCAATGTTACCTGAATTACTCATGTGAACATCCGAAGGCATGTACATTGTCATGAAAAAAAATACTTGACATGCATTTGAACCTATATAAATCCCCTCCTTTTTACCAATCAAACCTTAGGAGGTGATTCCTTGATGAAAAACCACATCCATAAACACTTCTTTGTGTCCCAATACACTAACCTTGTACGTGTTTGTGGAGACACTCACATGATCCTTGGATGATTATGAATTCACATTATGATCATGTGACCTCCATGGTGAGGCAAATGTATGAGTCTCAGATGAGCACCTCCGTGGCATGTAGAATTAGCTAGAAAGACAATATGATCCCGTGACCATTATGATCAGTCATGCGGTTCAAGCCATATAACATTCATGACACCTTTATTATTTTCCAAAGAAATACACATTTTGACACTCCCTCCTCCATGCAGACCTTGGGGTGTGCAACCATGATTTATAGACCCTCATCCATACACCACATGCCCCATGCACTCTCATCCATGATTGTGGAATCAATGTCAATCCTCTGCACATATCATAAAACCCATTCACAAGACTAAATATTAAATCACATGAGCTATTGAAAATCATGCAATGATATCATTCGGGCACCCCCTTTTCATGTATATAAACTCATTGTAAGGCCTTCCTTTTATTATGAAAATCCTAGGAGGTGCAACTATGAAGTGAACCCTTGTCCATAAAATCCTATAATAATGAAAAATGTTTCCCATGTAGCCAAGGCATAACCCCTTTGGACATGAATCTTCAAAAATTGGGTGTGAGTGTGATCCTATACTTGTTCACAAGACTCTATCACTTGACCCTCATAAGATCACCGGATCACTAAACATCTAACTTGTCCCATGATAAATTTAGGAAGCATTGGTCCTATCAAATTGATCATGAGATGAACCTTTAATAAGTGAATTTTATCATGTAACAAAATTTGTACATGTATTAATTATTCATGAAAAAACAACTAGGAAAATACACAATGATCATTCATAGACAACCCAATCATTGCACATTGACCAGGAAAATAAATCTCATACATGTCAGTTTGTAATTTGAACGACCCTGGACATATCTTCTTGGATGATATAAATACTCCCTAGTCAATGCAATTTGATCATATGAATATTTATAAGACAAGTCAATCAGATCTTGTGATGAAATCTTAGAAAATTTAGTTGTGCATGAAAAATTATCAAGACATGTCCACTTCAATCATACAAAGACATCCTAAGAGATGTACTTTGATCATTTAGAGACATCCCATACAAGTCAGTTGATCGTATGAAATAAAATGGATTTGTTTTCTTTGATCATGGGAGTACATCCCAATCAATTCACTATGATCTTGTACAAACATATTAGACAAGTCATTTGATCATGAACGAGTCCATGGAAATGTTCTCTTTGATCAAGAAAATAAATCATAGAAAATGAACTTTGATCATGATAAGACATCCCAAACATGCCATTTGATCAATGAAATGATCTTGTACATGCCAAATTTGAACAAATGAAGCAGCATGGACAAGTCAGGTAGACACCCATGGACATTTCAACCTTTTCAAACTGACACCCTGAACATGTCAGGAGGACAATGGAATCATGTTAGGTAGGAACACATGGAAAATTCATCCATGCCAATCCCATACCCTAGACAAGTTAGGCATAAATATCTTCATTGACCAACAGATACACTGGTACTTACACTATGTGAACCCCCATCTAGAAACCATTAGCCAAATACCCCATTTATAAAGGGTTTTTTCTTAAACCTATTTTGTTTATGAACTCATGCATCCCTAACCATTTACTTCTCTCCGAATATCCCTCAATGTCATACTATGTATATTCAACAGAACTTTCATGGTCATCGTCTATCTTTATCTATTATATGATAGATAAATAGTGAGAAAATTGGCATCAGTTCTGGTATAAGACACCAACATTTCTAATCCTTGGGGGTAACAATAATTCCTCAGAGTGTAAGCACCCACCCCAACCCATCAGTAAGTCAGGGGGAAACTGAACTGTGAGAACATTTATTCCTTCCCAAATAGGATATATAGGATATCTTCCTAAGGCCTAAGATCTAATGAGATTCCACTATGGTGTAAGTCCCTACATATGAAAAATATTATTTACTTATATGATTGAATTATCCCATGAGTATACCATTCTTATTTGTCCATTAGTGGATGATAAGTGGTATCCCACATGGGCGTCCCATTAAGTGTAAGCCCTAACCATTCCCTCAATTATATTAATCTCATCCACAAGTTAAGAAAGAACTGAAACATGGTGACTAATATTCCTATTTTAAATAGGATACGTAGGATGCCTTCATAAGTCCCGATATCAGTACTATTTCCTCTACGAGACTCGTAATCAAACCTCTCAAGGGTAATCTTTAAAGTGCAATCCCTATACAAATTTATTGCATCTGATGTGTCTAATATTTTTTCATCTCTTGTTTATCACACAGTATATGACTTATATGGGCTTTGATATTGGGGATTTTTGTACCATTAACATGATGAGGATGACCCTAGTATTGTAACTTAAATTAAATTTTTTATTGATTACATATCATATTCATGAAAAGGGTCATACATATGATGAGTCAATTCACAGAAGTCTTATATGAAAAATCCCCACTGAAGTCATCTATTGTCACATGTTCTATGATGTAGATTTTCATAACCAGATCATTGTAGACTTTGATTTCTATATTAATAGGACACATATTAAGTATCTTTAAGCCTAATCACTACTCTAATGTCGTTACCACATGATGTTAAGATACATAGTATAGACCTTTCATATGACTTTATAATATATCAAACAAACTATGTGGGTTTTGATTCCTATTTTCATAGGATATTTAAGTCACCTCAAAGAGGTTCAATCCCATATTCAAGACACCGACATCCTTTTAAGATGGAAATAAATGCTAGATATCCCGAACATGGATACAAACTAATGCACCATAAATGAATAATGGAGTGATGGAGAACCTATGGTGAACAAATTTTTTCCCTTCAACACATATTCTTAATCAAAAAATTGGCATAGGGGTAACCGGTCTCATATTTGGTCCTGGAAAGGATTTCACAAACATATCATAAATCTACAAGAGATTCTTTAAATATGAAATAATTCCCGCCACCAAAATGGTGTGATGAGCCCGACCTTCCATCCTCTCAACCAATGTGAGTTCTTAATAATTGTTGTGTAAAAATACCCAAAGGACAGTCACCATTTGGAAGGAAGGTCTATACCCAATTATGGATGTGGGGACCATTGGGAGATATTGTAAATGAAAAATATGGTAAACCTGACACAAAAAATTGTGCAACCACACTTAATCACCCACAATAGACCATTCAATGTTTTTTTGGAGACAAAATTGTAAACCCAATATGAAATATTTTAACTAATCCATACAATTAATAGTTTAAAAAATGATGGACCAACTAGTTTCCATTAGAACATTCGTTTACAAATTTGGAACAAATTAATATTATTGACCCAACTTATTATAAAATGTGGAGAACCGTTCACAAAGGAAGGGACATCTATTTATCCTTTAACTATAAAAGTAGTTTAATTAACATGAATTATTATATATGATGATGTAATAATAAGGTGTCTTGTTTAATCTCTAGAAGTTCATGGATTCCTTAAAATAAAAATGAAATCATTGAATGAACCAACAGATTTTCAGACTACTAGAAAAGATGATAATTCATCCAAAACACCTCTAGATGCTTTGAATAACTAGCTAAAAAATCAATCATGTGCATCATCTACCATGAAAAAATTTCCCTCAAGGGCCCAAATTGTGTTGTCACCAATGAAATACCTCTATTTCTAGTTGGTGAGCATCCTGGTCTAGGATTACAACATCAACAGCTCCATCAAAATATTGTAACCCTCTAATAAAATCCTTCATTGGATGAATCCTCAGAAACCACCGTTCCCACGATAGGACACTGAAGAAAAAGTGTCCCATGTTACTACATTCAACCACTTCTGGAGTTTTTCTCTATAGAATAGAAAAATTTAACTTCCCTATATAACAAAGGGGGTGAGGAAAATCCCCATGTTGACACAATCACTGATGTGTTTCTTAAGAGTTATCCCATTTTTCTGGTCATCATCATTGACAATTGACTTAAATTCCTCTAGGATCTGCAAATGAAGTTGTGTCTACCATAACCTTCGAATTTGGGGCATACTATAGGAGATCTCACCAGGGGAATAAAAATAATAAAGCTCTGGAGTAGGATTATATACCTATTAAGACCAATCTATCCAAGTTCAACTACTGTATCCTCACAATGGCCCAAAATCAACCCCATATAATAACTATCCAGGAGAATCTACCTTTATGAAAACTAGTCTTGTTGATAACAGAATCCCATGGAGATCCCCATCACATATGGATGGGGAACTTTTTATCATATTTGATCTTGAGAAAATCTTTAATATGGAATCCAACCCACCAAATAGTTATATGAGAGTTGAACTACCAAACTATATTGCAGTCACAGATCCACCAAATAGAACAACGAGAACCATCCCACTAAATGGAATTTCAGGCACCAAACCATTAACTGAAATAATTCATTGAAGAGGATAGCAAACATTATTATGTAATTATCAATGTGGTATCAATTCATTTTGAATACTTTTAATCAAATCAGGATGAGAACACATATGATGATTATAATTATACCCTCCTACAACCATCCAATTCATAATAGGTTGGCCTACCTTCTCCCTACAGTATAGGAATATAATGGCATGGTGGTATCATTATGGTATCTATGGAAAGTATTACCCACATAGATTGAATTTGAGAGTACAAAATATATGGACCATACTACCAATGGAATCAGAAAAATCAGTCTCCAGTGTCTATATTGAGACTCCCATCATCATCCTCTCAACCAACCATTGATCGGAGAAAGGGGTTGTCGTGTCTCCTACCAGTCAAACCCTTAAGGGTGTGAGTAAAATATCTATGGAGGAAATAATCACTAAAATCCAATGAGAGAATAAGGATATATGATAAATAATTGTGGGAATACTTATGGGATTTATTTATCAGAATTATTCACCAGCACCTTCTAATGGATGTATTTCTTGCAGTCTAGTGCCCCAGTCCATAGGGTTGACAAAATTTTCATATATGTCATCCCCTCAATAGGGTAAATAAAGATATTGTTCCACCTCAAACCAAACCATAGGGAAAATGGAATTTTCATATTTTTTTGTACCCTCATCCCATAAGGCTAGGTACATTTCCATATTTTCCACCCCCTCATTAGGGGTATTCCAGAAACCCTATGACATCATCCATTTCTGAAAAGCCTTTTGGTGAGTGAGGTTTCATTGATTAGTGAAAATAATATGCATCTTCTATGGCCCCCAATTTCCCAACACCTACCCCTAAACTAATAAGGATTGAGTCTTTACACCCCGGACTCCAAACTCATCCTTTTTCCCAGGAAAACTGACGTATAGATTAAACGCGGGAGAAACAACCTGGTTCCCCATATCCTGATGACATACAATAAAGGGTATATCTGTTCTAATAAAAATAAATTCCCAAGAATTTTGAGTATTATCTATAGAATGATTTTACAGATCTTACAACAATGAGGAATCCCAGTGAGTCATCCATAATGGTCCATGAGAATCATTTCCCCTTCCACTAGCATCTGAGTCATAAGATAAGGTGCTGATTTAGCTTTAATGATTGGATTTTTGAGAATATGGACAAAGGGATGTTAGAACAATCGATACCTAAATCCCAACAAAATTAAAGTGATCACTCTAGAAAGAACACACAATTTTTGTAGTAGATCAGGGGCCATAAACCTCCCAATGATAGGAGGATCTATTTAGACAAGGGTTTGAAGAAATCCTAATCAAAACAAATGAAAAATGTCCCGGTGTATTTTTTCAATTCCATGATTAATGGTTTTATAAAACTACTAGTAATTAGTAATATGAGTGAGGCATGGTTGATAATCCCTAAAATCTATTTCCCCTACCACTAATATCTCAGTCACATAATAGAGAGATGCTTTATCATAAAATATTGGCTGGAAAATTTGGTAAATGATGGCTTGATAGGGTTATAGGATCCTAAAACTAATTTTATATGCATAAGAGTCGTCCAAGCTCCATCAGAAAATCCTCCCTCTTAATAGGTTACACCACCACATCCTAATCGCATGATGTTAAATTACACGATAATTTTTAAGTCACATGTTGTTAAACATCCAGACCACAACCTATTAACATGATGTTAAACAACAATACCTTATGCTTGTCGCATAACATTAAACTACAAGACCATGTCCGAGTCACATGATATTGTACTACATGTCTATGTTCTGGTCACATGACATTCAAATTCATGATACATCATAGTCGGCTGATGTTAAACTACACGACATTGTTCTAGTTTCATTATGTTAAATTCACAATAACTCCTTTAATGTATGAAATTAATATGCACATAACATGTCCCTTTAATTGGATGATAAACTATGTGATGTCTCAATTTGTGGGAGACGTCATCAACATAAGGTGGAAATTATAGTTTCCATAATTACCAATGATACCTTAAAATATAAGTCCCATGTATATCATAAAATCTACAATATCCATTAATCGCATGATAATAAAATTATCTAATAGGCTACATCCTTGAACACATAGATACGGGCATCAAGGTCACCATGTTGAATGTGGAAATATGCGGACCATGGAGGAAGGATCATATCCCAACTAGTTAAAAAATGCATGCTATCATATCTGGGAAGCAAGTAGGGGACATGAATAGATCCACACCCCCATTCATAAATCCCATCACTTTATTATGATGAAACAAGGAGGAATAGAGTGGGCATACTTACCCACATCAATTAGATACCTCAGACATCATATCATGGAAGTTGAATACATATAGGGTTACATTCCTTAACATACCCTGTTGAAGTGTCAGTACTTTGGGAAAAAAATAGTGGTGATCCACCATTAAATTGTAGTGATAATGCAGGACATACATATATTACTATCCCAATAACCATATCAGTAAATTACTATGGTCATCAAGAATAGGTAGCTAATCCAGATAAATATCACATTATTTCTCCTATCTTAGGGGATTATTAGAATATTTTTCTAATGGATGAGGTACATGATCAGTCTCATATCTTCGTTCAGACTTGGGTTCACTAAGTGAGATCCAAACATGCCTTGGTATAAGTCATTTACAGTTAAAAAAGACTGTAGGCATACCCTAGAGGCATAAGATTAGGATTATACCCCCTTTCAATCGGGGATAACTAGATGAGTGTGGTACCTACCTTTGGAGAAACTCATATTCCTATAAAAAATACTAGTAGAATACTCTAAAGTCATTAGACAGGGCTCATATACCTGTTTCAACAAGGGCTCACCAAGTGAGAGTGAAACATGCCTCTAGAAAAGATCGTATTCATATTAATTAATCAACTTAAAATATTAAATTAGCTTATAATAGGAGGAACATATCCCTTATCTAATTTCAAATTTCCATCAACCTTCTTGATGGAGAATTTATATTGGAACCATCCTCATAGCCCCACTACATCTAGGATCGACAGACATATTCTAGATACCACCCAAAAGAAATATATTATTCATTTTGGTAACACATGAGCTCACCATTATAATCCAAAAGCTTCTCAAAAGTGGGATCATATTCTCATAAAAATCAAATTTTATCAACACATTATTGTGGTATTCATATTGAAGGCTCTTAAACCTATGAAAACTCAAATATAATGTCATCATATTCGGTCCACGATGTAGAGTGAACCTTGTATCTCTAATATGATCAATACTAGCATCCTTGATGTTGTTTGATTCATATTTGTAACACCTAAAGGGGCTATCGAGTTCTAAACTAAAGAAGAATGTGATCATTATATAAATAATCTACATGGTGATACTATGGAGATTGATCATATGGAATCTACCCATAACATCCTTTGAGGTCGATCTACCCACAAGGATATCTCCCATAGACATAGAAATCCCCCTTTCCTTGACACTTATATATATAGAGGTGCTTAAAAATTAGGCACCATAATTTAGAAATATCTCCAAATACTAGGGTTAACTGTATATAGTTCCCCCTCAACCATATGCATCACTTCACTATGGAAAACATAAGACCCAGAGGGGAAACCACTATGTCATGTCTGAGTGAAGATATATATCCCCGATTAAGAAGTGGCTAACAAGGATTAATTTATAGTGCTATTTGGAAAAAACCCCTAAATGGATTTGAGACATATTTTAACCCCCAATTTGAGAACCCATATGGTCATTAAGGGGAGTGAATGATTCATATTTTCTTAAATATACAGAACAATTATTAGATACTGAAGGACATAGACCTCCTTATCAATGATATGAGGGTCACCTCTAGATCATAAATATACTCCATTATCAGTTGGATCTAGATATGTTCTCTATGTACTGATATCCCAGATCAGAAGAGAATTAAAAATACCTAGGACATGTTGTGTATTCATCTTGAAAACTATCTAACTGATTCGAAAAGTTATATCAGATTATTTTCTCTGGATATGGGGAAATTATAAATTTAATTCCTGATGCACAGGCTTTTCCAATCTCTATTGACAATATAACCTAAGAAATTAAGCTCAAAATATCTCTATGAAGAATCATATAGCTTAGGATGAAAAATTTCCCCCTATAGCCTCTCTAGCCCCAACAATGATAGAGATGTTCCAAGATTATCCACCATGTTAGAAAAATTCCATTGACTTTTTGATGGAAGAAGAAGATGATCAACCCAAAAACATGCCTTCCATTTTGGAGGAAGGCATCTCTCCCACTAGCTCAGACAAGTGAGTCAAGGAAGATAAAACATAATGACCCGAACTATTGAATAATATTTGTTTCCTAAATTTGTGTGTTATTTTATAATCAAAAAACTATATCCTTTAATTAATGAATTTAGTATAATTATAATGAGACCATAGGTCAATAAGATAATTGGAAACAATAATCTTAATTTTATTATTATTGTTTATAAATACAAGTCCTCAGGGATAATAAATACAGAGAGAGGAGTTTATGGCCTCATCCAATAGACTTGGGCTATAAGAATACCATATATCAGAGCTTGGGAAATAGGTTGTGTCACTAGGATTTTCTCTAGACCAAGCCCAAGATTAGCTTCAACATGTGAATCTTGAAAAAAATCTCCTACGAGATAAGTTCAAGCTGATAGAAATCACCACTCATGCATTTTTTTTCTGATCCGCCCCAAGATTTTGTCACCATTACACACCTTACTCATAGGTCCTATGCAAGTGTTATTAGGGACTATGTAACGAGGCTATATATACATTGTGTAATAGCTTGGTATAAATAAAATTTTTATTTCATCAGTCCTGTTTTGGGAATATCTTTTCTTAATAAAGTATATGTTTATTTATGAAAATTTTGATAAATTAATTTTAGTAGTAAAATATGTATATTTCAAATAATTTTTATACATAGAGAATTATTTTGGTAAAAAAATATCATTTTTGAATTTCAAACGTCAAAATTAACCGAGGACGAATTTTTAGAAATTTTCTAAGAAGTTTCAATTTTATGAATAGTGTTTTATGAATAGTGTTTTTATTTAAAGTATTTGATGAATAGTGTTTTTTTAATAGTATAAAAACAATTTATTATTAAATATATTTTTCTTTGAAATGATTTTCGAAAATCGGACTTACATGGTTGTAATCAGGGTGAAAAATGTTGTTCTATAAGATCAAAATAATTTTTTTTTGGGAACAGTAACATTCTCCTTTGGAATAGTAATTTTAACCTTATGAATGGAAATTTAACCAATGGCATAGTAACATCACCTGTGGAGGTATAAATATGTTTTAGTCATCTTAACCGGCAATGTGATATAATTATATCGTTGTATGAAAAAATAAATGTTTTCGAAATTATTTGTCAAGTATTAGTATTTTATTTATTTTATTTAATTTAAAATAAAATTAATTTTTATAAAATGGAGTTCAATTTTGGATTCTACACATCTAAAAAAGGTTAGGGGAAATTTTGGGGATTTTTCAGAGATAGATGAATTTTCAGTGAATAGAAAAAATACAGTTTTCTGTTTCGGTTTGTTTAATGACATTATTAATGATGTAATTATGATGTAATAATTTAGATAGAATTTTGAATAGTAAGATATGTTATGAGGTGTCCCAAGTGTCCATTACTATGGAAAAATACCATTTTCAAGCTGATTATTTTTTCAATGACACTAATGAGTTGTCCCTTGGAAATTAATAAAATATTCCACCACTTTTCCTATAAATACCAACCCATTCCATTATTCATTTAATTCCAAATTCCTTATCAATGAAGATATGGTAATTTTACTTCCCAAAAAGTCCTCCCAAGGTGACCTCAATCCCCCCAAGGTCCCAACCTTCATGTTTTGAAAGTCACTCTTCAAGGTAAGGGAAACTTTCAGCCTCCACTTTTAGTCATGACTTCCCTTATGTTATATCTTCAAGATTAAATTTTATTGTGTGGTGTATATTAATATATATCCCTATTACTGTCCATTTCATGCCTAGTTTATTAGAGACCCATTCTTCTCCCATCAACGGATTTTTTTAATTTTTATGTGATGCCATTAGACTTCCGAATTTTCTTAAAAGAAGTCACAAATTCACTTTTCTTTCATGTTTACTTTTCATGTGGTATGTAATTAAAAAATCCATAAAATGATCTGATTTTAATCTTATTCTATCCCTATACTATATTATGAGTTATTTATGAGTGGGTGACCATTTTCCCATCCCTTGTTAATGTTTTCTAAAACTATGTTATATAGCTGTTATGCTGTATAAATTTCGTCTCAAAATATATCTCTCTTTTTCTCAAGAAATTCTCTTATGTTATTTTTATGAATATCGAAAACTATATGATTTTTAGGGATATTAATAAATACATAAAATTGATATATTTTATTTGTGAATTGAAATAAATTAAACCCTCATTCCTTTTCCATGGGTTATAAAAGACAAAACGATTATGTTTTTAAAGACTTTTAAATGTCACAATTTTGAAATGAAACCATATTATTTTATTCATTAAGGGATATGTGTGAAATGTCTGTTAATGATATATGTGTCTCACATTATAGTAAATACATATTAATTGTGCCCACTGATAGCACTCTATTTCATTGGGTGAATAATTTAATCTCTAGCGATGACAACTTTCACGATACCTTGATGAATAACATTGGTAATTTTTATGAAACAATGGGGATGGACCTTTGTGATATGTTTGTGAATGTCTATATTAAATTTTTTAGCCACATTTTCAAGTTTTGTTTCATGTTATTATTATTTTGATATTCGTCTTTATCCTTATCTTCTTATTGATATATCTCATGTTCGCATGTAAATTGTTTCACATGCATTCTTTACTGGGCCTCCTGCTCACCCGTTCCTTTGATGTATGTCTCCAATTTTATAGATAAAGTAATTGTACATAGGATGAAAATATGATAAGGCCTTACAAGTGTATTAAAATAATGTTTTATTTTGTTTTCATGTATATTGTTACTGATTTCCAAGACACTAGACGTTAAAGATCCTATGTTTGTAAAATTCAATGAAACATTATGTAATAAAAAAGGAGGGATACCATAGTTGGTATCAAAGGATAGTTTAGTTTTTTGTGGAAATTAGGCTATGAAAAAATTATTAATAACCCTATAGAAAATTTTTAATATAGAAACAAATCCTTGTATTTTGGTGAAATATTATGTATGTGGTTTCCAAAAAAGTAAAACCCTTTCTGGATACAAACAAGTAAATGTGGCTCTGGCATAGATGTGAATAGGAGACTAAACTCTGACAGGGAGTTTCGAGCATGACTCAGGGTATCAAGGAACATGACAACTAGCCTTGCAGCACTCCTTGGTTGACACTCCCCGGGGATATGTTTTGTTAATCATAAGATTTCCATTAATCATTATGAAGGATTTATAGAGAAAAGTAATTATAGTTAAGGAATACGATGTTTAAGCATAATGTTTTAAGTCATAAAAATAAATTATAATTAAAAGATTCATAAATGAAATAAACTTATAACTAAGGTTTTATTCTTTTATAAATTGGTGGGAAATAGGAGGAACCGTGAAAATAGTGACTGCAATGGACCATGTGTTGATAATCCTCTAATGGAAGCCATGATAGAAACTTTCAATATAATGATGAATAAACTAACTCATGTTATTGGAAATAACATTAATCAAGCTGAGAGAATCATTAAAATGTGATGTAAACCACATTCTATAGAGTCCTTTATGTGTTAAAGGCCACAAACCCTCAGTGTATCTACCAACCCATTGATTTATCAATAGTGGATAAGCTCAATCGAGAAGATATTTTCTGTGATCCGCTATTCGAAACAAGAGAAGGTCACCCTTTCTGTTTACCCCTTATAGTGAGAAGATGATCAGTGGAGGGATCTAGTTAAAAACATGAGGCCAAGATGGATGTTTAATCTAGTGAGTGGGAGGATTTTATTGTGATCTTCTTAAATAATTATTTCCCTCAATAAATGAGAACAAAATGAAGAAGGAGTTTCTCATCCTAAACCAGAATGATAATGAATCTATGGGAAGCTACGAGATTAAATTAAAAAGGCCTTAATGTTAAAACTCTAGTTTTTTCATGGATCCTAATGGGAATGTGGATAGATTCATTGGTGTACTAAGACCTCATTTCTGGAAGAATCTATCCAACCAAGACTATGAAAGCTATTAAGAGATCATATGGATTAAAATTAAAGTCGAACTAGTGTTCGATGAGGTGCAGTGGTATCATAAATCAAATGACAAGAAAAGATCTATGGATCCATTTTTAGGGAGAAAATTTGATCAAGTAAGAGGTGGAAATCAAGTGCAATGTCCCACGTGTAATAAGTGCGGGAAAAAGCATTAAGAGAACAAATTTCTTGGGAGCAGAAAGTGCTAAAATTGTGGAAGAGATGGCCATATCACACTGAATTGTCATAGTGAGGTGAAACCTCACCTTCCCAACAATAATGAAATGGGGAAGATAGTGCAGACCCTATATAATGTCCAATTCTATAAGTGTGGAAAACATGGGAACTTTTCCAATCATTGTCCAAATCTGAGGGCAATGGAGGGGAACCACCATCAGCCTCATCAAAGGCCAACAGAGTATGGTCTTTCTTTTATAATCCTGATAGCAGATGATGAAGCTCTGAATGATGTGGTGGAAGGTACTCATGTTGTCCTATAAAAGATAACAAGTACTTTATTTATTATAGTTATACACAAACCTTTATTTCCTCCATTTTTGAAAAGAATTTAGAATCAACCCCTAAATTTTTAAATGGAGAGTTTTTAGTCAAGACTCATGTTGGGATTATCCAAGCAACATCAGTGTTTAAAAACTCAAGTATTTAATTTAGTGAGCACAATCATATCTAAAATATAGTATTTATTCCCATGATGGAATTCAACATTATACTAGAGATGGAATAGCTCACAAAGTATAATTCTAAGATAAAATGTATAAGAAAGGAAATATCAATAGTCTTGAAAAGAAAACTTACGGTTATCTTCCAAGGAGAGATATCTCAACCTAATATTTGTCTTGAAGAATCACCTATATCCTTATTTAGGGATTTTATCAGTGAAGAAGAAGAAGGAAAAAATAGTATAAGGATATAAAATGTCCGCATAATTTAGGAATACATTGATGTGTTTCTTGAGGAGTTACCCAAACCTCCCCTTGAAAGAGAGGTAGAGTTCTCCATTGAACTCGTACCTGGATCTCCCCGGATATCAATGACCCCTTATATGATGGAAAATGTGGAGATGGAAGAATTAGAGAAACAAATCCATGATCTTTTTGATAATGGGTTTATCTAACCGAGTGTGTCTCATTGGGGACCACCTTTTCACATTGTGATGAATAAGGACGGATCAATGATGCTATGTATTGATTATAGAGAACTAAATGGGATCACAATGAAGAAAAAACACACTCTTCCAAGAATTGATAACTAATTTTACCAACTTCATGGGGATTAATTCTTCTCTAAGAATGACCGTAATTTTGGTTATCATTAATTGAGAGTGAATAAAGAATATATTCCAAAAAATTGTCTTCTAATCATGATATAGGCATTATGAGTTTCTTATTACCTTAATACTAACTAATGAACCTTATATTTTTATATATTTGATGAATAGATTCTTTAAGGACTACCTTGAAAACTTTGTGGTAGTTTTTATTGTTGATATATTGATATATTAAAAAATTCGTGAGGATCAGGAGGATCATCTAAGGGTTATTTTTCTAACTCTACGGAAGGTGAGTCCTTTTAGAAAGTTCAAAAAAAGTGAAGTTTGGTTAAAAAAATCTATTTCTTGGGGCATATTATAACTAATGAAAGAATCATAGTTAACTGTACAATGAAAAAGGTTTTAGAATAGTGTCATCAACCTAAAAGAATAACTTAGATTCGTTGTTTTCCTGGATTAGAGAGATATTAACTGTGGTTTGTGAAAACAATTTCACGACTTTCTAATCCATTATCCATGTTAACTCAAAAGGGGTCATTTTCATATGAAAAAAGGAGCATGAAGAAAGATTCTAATTGCTAAATAAGAGATTAGTTACTTCACCCATGTTAACTATACCCTCATGTGGATAGGGATTCATTATTTTTAGCGATGAATCTATGAAAGGTCTTGGGTGTGTCCTAATGAAAAATGAAAATTTCATTGCTTATGCATCTCAAAAGTTGAGGACACATGAGCAAAACTATCACATGTCGGATATTTATCTAGATATGGACATTTTTGCTATGAAGATATGGATGCATTATCTTTATGTGGAGAAATGTGATATATACACAGACAATCAAATTTTGAAGTATATTTTTACACAATAAGAATTAAACATGAGACAAAGGAGATAGTTTTTGCTTCTTAAAGACTATGATAATTCAATTCATTATCATTACAGAAGATCTAACAAAGTAATTTATGAACTAATGAGGAAAGACGTTGCTTTTCTTTCTATGACGAGGATTCAAAAAGATCTTTTTATCAATGATGTAGTAAATATGGACATGGGAATTATAAAAAAAGGGAAATCATCAACCTTATCCAAAATTATTTATCAACCATCATTACTATAGAATATTAAGAAAGCTCAGAAAGAAGATCCTTTGTTACATATGATGTTTGAGGCTGTAAAGGATGGGATGTTTGTAGAGTTAAATATTGATCAAGAAGGTGTAATGAAATTTTGTACAAGACTAGTTTTTTCATCTATTCTGAAAATAAAGAACTATCTGATGGATAATGATCATATTTTTACTTTCTCTATACATCCGGGAAGAAAAAAAATGTATAGGGACCTTTGTGTTCATTTTTTGGGGGATAATATGAAAAGGGAGATCACATAATACAATTCAAGGGTCATGTTATGTTATCAAGTGAAGACAGAGCGACAACTTCCTAAAGTGTTATTGCAACCACTACCCATACCAACATTGAAGTGGGAAAATATCACAATGGACTTTTTCACTAGTCTCCCGAGAAATTCTAATGGAAATAATTCAATTTGGGTTATTGTTGACCATCTCACCAAGACTTACCATATTATCTTTATTCAGGAATATTTACCTCTTAATAAAATTGCAAGGATTAATATAAAGGAAGTGGTAATGATGCATGGAGCTCCACTTTTTATCGTATCTGATCATGATCCAAGGTTCACATAACAATTCTAGTGAATTATTTAACATAATTTGAGTACTGAATTGAATTTGGGTATAACCTATCACCCCCAAACTGACAGCCAATTGAAAAGGACTATTCAAACACTCTATAACATTCTAAGAACATGATCAATTTAATTTAATGGTGGATGAGATCTACATAACCCATTAGTTGAGTTCTTTTACAAAAATAGCTTCCAATCGAGCATTCAAATGGAACCCTATGAAGCTTTATATGAGAAGCGATGTTGAACTCCTACTTGTTGGGATGAAGATGTTGAGGTAATGCTTCTTGGGCCTAATCTTGTGTAAGAGATAACAGAAAAGGTTCATTACATACAGAAACACATTAAGGCTGATTAGAGTTGAAAAAAGATCTATGAAAACAACCGTCAAAGGGACTAGGAGTTTGATGTTGGTGACAAATTATTTCTTCAAATTTCAGCTTGGGAGAGAGTCATTAGGTTTGTAAAGAAAGTGAATCTCATACCTAGGTATATTGGAACCTTTTAAATCCTAGATAACATAGGAGTAGTGTCCTATCGACTTGCACTTTCTAAAAATTTGGCACAAGGTCAAGATGTCTTCCACACATACCTCTTTAATAAGTACAATCCCGAACCTTCAAATGTATGAAAAATAGAGGTGGTACAACTAGAACATGTCCTATCTTATGATTAACAGTCCTTGGAGATCATTAGTCGTAGAGACAAGGTTCATTGCAATAAGACTACCCACCTAGTTAAGGTGTTGTGGAGAAACCAAAAATCTAAAGAAGTCACACGGGAACTAGAGGAGTCTATGAGGTAGAAGTGCTGACACCCTGTATTTTCAGAGGGTACAAGTTAAAATTTAGTGGAAGAAATTTTTCAAGGGGTGAATAAAGTGACGACCAAAATTTTTGAATAATATTTGTTTCCTAAATTTTTGTGTTATTTTATACTCTAGAAACTATATACTTTAATTAATGAAGTGATTATAATTTTAATGTTACCATTGGGATTCCACTGTTATATGGCCATTGGTCAATATGACAATTAGAAACTATAATCATAATGTTGTGATTATTGTTTACAAATAAAATTTATCATGGTTAATTAATACAAAAATAGGAGTTGATGGTCTCATCCAATAAACTCGGGCCATACGAAGCCCATCTGTCAGAGCTTGGGAAGGAGGTTGTGTCACTAGGCTTTGTTTTAGAGAAAGCACAAGCTGAGATTCAACTTGTGAAGATTGAATAGAATCACCTATGGGAGAAGTTCAAGATGATAGAAATCACAACTCAAGCAACGTTGTCGGAGCCGCCCCAAGATTCAATCATCATTGCACAACTTACTCTTCGGTCTTATGAAGGTGTTATAAGGGGCTGTGTAATGAGGCCTTAGATACTTTGTGTAATCCCTTGGTATCAATAAAATTTTTATATAATCATTCTTGTTTTTGGAATAGATTTATTAATAAAATATATGTATAATTAAAAATAATTTTTGATAAATTTATTTTAGAAGTTAAAATTGTACTTTTCAAGGATTTCTCAAACATAGAGAATTATTATGGTAAAATAAACACCATTTTGGAAATTCAAATGAAAAAACTAACCTAAGCTGAATTTTTAGAAATTTTTTAAGAAGATTCCACTTGATGAATAATGTTTTATGAATAGTGTTTTTAATGAATAGTGTTTGATGAATAGTTTTTTTTGATGAATAGTATAAAAACATTTTGTTATTAAATAACTTTTTTTGTGAAATGATTTTTGAAAATCGAACATACACGGTTGTAATCCGGGTGAAAAATGTGTTTCAGTAAGATCAAAATAATTTTTTGGTGAATAGTAATTTTACCCTTTGGAATAGTTATTTTACTCTTAGGGATGGTAATTTTACTAATTTCATAGTAACATCACCTATGGATGTATAAATAAATTTTAGTCATCTTAAGTGCTAATGTGAAATAATTATATAACAATATAAGTAAATAATTTTTTAAAAAATTATTAGTTTTTATGTATTTAATTTAATTTAATATAAAATTAATTTTTATAAAATGGATTTATATTCTAAATTATACACGTCAAAAAATAGTTTGGGTGAATTTTTGGGATTTTTCTGAAACAGTTGAATTTTCAGTGAATAGTAAAAATAAATTTTTGAGTTTTGGTTTGTTTAATCACATCATTAATGATGTAATCATGATGTAATAATTCTTGTTTACTTGTGAATATTATTAAATGTCATGAGGTGTCCCATGTGGCTATTACCATGGGAAATCCCATGGTTTTTACAATACCACTAATGAGGTGTCCCTTGGTAATTAAAAACATATTCCCCCAATTTTTCTATAAATACCAACCCATTCCTTCATTACATTCATTCCAAATTCCTCCTCAATTAAGCTCTAGTATTTTTGTCTCCCAATGAGTCCTACCATGGATATCTTAATCCCCAAATGTCCCAATCTTCATCTTTTCTATGTTACTCTCTAAGGTAAGGGATACTTTCACCCTCCTCTTTTAGTCACGACTTTCCTTATGTTATGTCTTATAGTTTCCATTTTATTATGTGTGGGTATGTTATTATATATATTTATTACTGTAAATTTAATTTGTATTTTATGAGAGACCCATTCCTCTCCCATCAACTAATTTTATGAATTTTAAAGTGACGTCGTTAGGCTACCAAATTTTCGTAAAAGAAATCACATCTTCTCTTTTCTTTGATGTTTCATTTTTATGTGATTTTTCATTCAAACATCCATACCACGATATTATTTAAATTTTATTCAATCCCTATACTATATTATGAGTTATTTATGAGTGGTTTAACTTTGTCTCTTCTCTTTTAAATTTTTTCTAAAACCACATTATATAATCGTTATGCTGTAGAAATTTCATCTCAAAATCTCCCTCTCTCTCTTTCTGAAGAAATTATCTTATTTTATTTATATGAATAGAAAAACCTATTTCGTTTGTAGGGTTATTAATAAATAAATAAAAATGACATATTTGATTCTGGAATTGACATACATGAAACCATCATTCAATTTCCATGGGTTATAAATGACATAACGATCAGGTTTTTAAGAACTTTTAAAACATAACAATTTTTAAATGAAACCCATTTACATTATTCTTTTTGGGTTATTTATGAATATTTTGTTTATGATATATTTGTAACACATGAAAATAAATACATATTAAGGGTTCAACCAGATAATTCTCCAATATATTGAGAAAAAAATTTAATCTCTAGGGATGACAAGTTTCCTCATACCTCGGTGAATAACCTTGGTAATTTTTATGACAACTTGGGGATAGAACATGGTGATATGTTCATGAATGTATAATTTAAATTTTGTAGAAAAATTTTCATGTTATGATTCAATTTATTATTATTATTATATGCCTATTTATATCAATGTTTTTATTGATATCGTTCAAGTTCCCATGTAAACAGTTTCACTTCCTTTCATTACTAGGCCTCCTCCTCACCCTTTCCTTTGATGTATGTCTAAAGGTTATTATATTCAGTAATTGTACTTAGAATGAACTTTTGATGAATCCTAACAAGTGGATTAAAATAATGTTTTATTTTTTTCATGTATATTTTTTTTTCTGATTTCCAAGACACTAGTCTTTAAAGATCCTCTATTTGTAAAATGTAATAAAATTTTATGTAATAAAAAGGCAGGATTCCATATTAAAAGACTCATGAAATAAATTTATTGGTTCTGACTATGATCCATGAATATAATTAGGTGTATATTTCATTTCTAAAATTATATTTAATACCAGTTCACATGGAATTATGTAAAAAATATCTGGATAAACCCTAATGTGAATACACATCGCCAAGGTTAACCTAATGTCTATCAAAGTTTTAAGAAGAAATCTAGGGGAATGAACCCCTCTCATGCTATCACGTGTCAACAAACTGAATTTAGACTACACAGAATACCATCATCCAAGTCACGTGATGTTAAACTGGAGAATATGCCTTGATCACAGGATGTCAAAATTGCAATGAAAATTTCCTTACCGCATGATGATAATTTTCAAGGAAGAAGTCTTGGAAGCAAGATATTAAATTACACCTTATCCAAAGACTTATAAGGAATAAAATAAAATAAATATCATCCAAAAAACTTACTATAAGACATAAAAATAAATATTATATCAATTCAATGAGGATTCATTGCACATGAGCAAGATCTTTACAAAAGTGAAATGATTTTCCCCCATCCATGGGTATGTGTTAGATCCAGATACAGAATCTCTCCATTTAGGAACACTGTATGGATTGATTTTTTTAATCACAAGATACGTAGTGACTCCCAAATCCTAAATCCTATGTCCAACCAAAATATATTTTTCCTAGTCACAAAACATCTTACTGTGCGATAATGTCTTCAGAACATAATGTTAAAATGTAATACTACCCCATATAAAAAGCATAAGATACCTTGGGAAACCTTCTTAGGAAAACTTGTATCAGAAACACGGGATGCCTCTCAAGATATGATTTCCCAAATTCGTAGATATCATTCATAAGACCCCATTCCTTCTTTATTCACATCAAGTAACTTTCATCCATGTCATATATCTTCAAATTTCATAGTTGACATCCCTATCACATGATGTGAAATCTACATGGTTTTTCCAGAACTACATATGCCTTTATTATGACTCTAATGATATATATAGAGAGACCTAGAACTTAGATCAGTGATTAACCACAATATAATAAAAAATTCCCCTATATTATCTTTTACTCTCCTCCGTGTTGTGTAAGAAACCATTTCCATTACTTGATTATCAAACTAAGAAATGATCACATCAGATTAAGAATTTGGGTAACGTATTCCTTTCATGATTAATACATATCAGTTCACAAAAAGTACAACATGGTCTTAGACGTATGAAATTATAATGCATACCATGATTCCGAACTACATGAAATTAAACTACATGTTTTATTTCTATTGTAGAAAATAGAACTATGCATTTAAATAGACCTTTCCTGAGTGAACAAAATTCGATTGAGTTGGTCTCCCACCACACCTCTATTGAAGAACTATATGTGTCTTTGGAGGGACCTGATTTTTTATTATAAGGCATTGGAAAATTTATTAATATATTTCCAGAGAAAGGCACATAGATGAGATGCGATTCTGAGGCCCAGTGTGACATGAATAAATTTTATTAATATGCATTGTATTTCTTATAATCTGAATGTGATAGAAATGAGATATCACTTAAATAGTAGCCCAAATCATAAATTTGAGGGCATAGTTGAGTCTGGAACAAGTTGTTTACCCTAGGTGGGTTATAACTTCTGTCGGTGCGGGCCTTCTATATGAAACACCATAGAGAATGTAATCGTAAATAAAAAAATAAATAAAATTATTTTATCTTAGATGTTAATTCAAGTAAATTCTGAATGGAGACTTAGATTGGAAATATGATACCTCTACTAAGTTCATAATAGGGTGTTTTACCGAAGCACAACATTAAGTGAGGGGTGTGGGAGGTTCGGACTCTGCGACCATTGGCGGATAGATTATGGAATTCCTATTAATAGGTGTTTAATGAAATGTGGAAGGGTTTGAATCATTTCTTCCGTATAGCCATCAAATATCCTTCCCCTATTTCTAATTTCAATTCGACTTCAAATTCGTGGTGGATCATAATGATACAACCAATCAGTGTAGATTAGATCATGGAGAATGTAATGACAGATCCAAAATCAATGTAGTATTATAATTTAAGATTCTTCATCCCCAATTGATTTTTTAGTTTTCCAAAAAAATTGTCATCTTCTCTATTTTGAAATAGTTTTTCGATGGCCATAGTAACACGACCATCGACTGATTCATATTTTTATAGCTCGTTCTTCATCGTTATTTTCTGTTCATCAGGGTTATCTTTTTTTCCTCATAAAAAAAAATCTTTGAGTGAAGCGTGGTTCTGTGATGGTCATGATCTAGGGATTTTGAATCTACTACTATTTTGAGTTTTTGGTCAGAAAACAATTTTTGGGAAACCAGAGGAGTCCAGATGGATCGTGGAACATTCATCATCGTGTAGTGGTCTGAGGTGAAAACTATGGTTGTCGGAGCTGGAGGCTATGGAGAGGATGACCTGGTGGATCATGGTAGTTGCCGAAGTAGGATCTGGTGGCTGGGTAATGGGCCAGTCCAGATTGAGTGGGTCAGACTAGGTGGAGTCGGCCGGTCCTGCCAGAGTAGGCTATTCTTTAGGTGAACATTCAAACCACCATATCTTTCAAACTTGTTGTCTTTTTTATGTTATGTATACTGTGACATGAAACTACATTCAAGATATAATATTTTAGTCCAGTCTGGGAGTTTTATATTTCTATCTCTTAGCTCGGGCCCCCGAAATGCTGAAATAATAATTATATATTATAATTATTATAACCTTGACCCAATATAAATCTTTCATACAACATCTGATCTATGCACCTTCTGTGGCATCATGACCCTGAAATTGAGTCAGATTTTTCAATTCCAATTTTGGGTGCTTAAACTAAAATAACGTTTTAGGTCCCATGTGGCCTAGTTCGGGCGATTTTAGTGAAATGTCACTTTTTCACAGAGTGTCTGTTTTAGACCAATGAATAACCAATCTCATGTGTTTTTCTAGAGTATCACAATATATCCATTCGTATAATGTGTTTTTGGATATAGGTGTGGGCCCCATGTAGAACGTTCATATATGATGTGGAGATATACAACTTCTTCACTGAGATTCCGTTTTGGGTGAAGGAATAGTGTATATTTTCTACTTTTAGGCATGGATCACAATGGAGTGATCTATGTGTTTATCAAGGGCCGTTGGAGGAGGCATGCATGTAAAATTATATTTCCCCCCTTTAGACCAATAATGAGTGTTTTGCGCTCATCAGCCTTTTTGGCTATATGATCTATATACTATGTTAGTAGAATAGAACACCTTGGGGTAATAGTGCTAATTCTAGTAACTATATATGGTTATATACATGGTCAGGTGATGAGGTGGGGTCACATGTCATGTGGGTTTGCTCACTCTATCTACCACATTATGAATCTTCGACCCCATGTATCATCTTCTTCTGAACATGGATTTTTGAATGCGAGTAGACCATCCTGAGTGTTTTTTGTGTAAAATGTGGTGTTTCCATCAATAGTGTCTTAGGAGGTATGATGTGATATGCTCCTTTCATGATTCAATTTTAGGAAATGCACATTGATGATAGCAATCATACAGAATCACCAGAGCAGCTCCAAGCTTTCCCTCTAGCTTGGCATGGCATTGGCATTCTCTGATGATCTTATTGAGAGGTACTATCCAACAAGGATAGATAGAGTTGTTCCTAAATGCTTTCCATGTGGTACCATATAGTAGGGATGGCTAGTGTACTTCTCATCTTACCCTCCAACTAGGCCGGGTAGTGGCATTCCACAATGGTAGTTCTGGGCTTACCCTCTAGCTGGGTTGGGTAGTGGTGTTCCCTGATGGATGTTTTGGACATACCCTCCATTTGGGCTAGGAAACAACATTTTGTAATGGTATTTTTGGTCATACCCTCCCACTGGGATGCATAGTGGAATTCCTGATGGATTTTCTGGGCTTATCTTCCAATTGGGCTAGGCAGTGGCGTTCTTCAATGATCTTCCAAGAATTTATCAAATAAATAATAGGACTAACCCTCTAGTAGTGTATGGGTAGTGGCATTCCCAGATGACCTTCCCCAGTGGTACCCTCCACTAGATCAGGGCAGTGGTGCTCCCCAATGACAACCAGAGTAGGATGCTTGACTATGGAGTGCAATGTTGAAGAGAGGTTTCCTATAACCTTGGAATCATGAGAAATAGGTATTCTCTTCCAACCAAGATGAGTGCACATGACACAACCTAAATCCATCAAGGCGAGACAACACTACCCAATGAGGATAGCATTCAGGTGTGGTGATTTAGTCCCTTTTACATGCATGTTCAGGTTAGATGGGTTGAATTATTGGCATTGTTGGTCATTACTAAAAAACTATTGGAGACTCTTTTCCTAGGATAAGTTTTGAAATTGAGATCCCCTTACTCTCTCTCATTTGGGATTATTTGACCAAACACACACACACACACACACACACACACATATATATATGTTGTTTTAGTACCCACTCCATTGGTTTTGGTTACTCTCCCTTTAGGAGAGGTGAAGATGCTCGGGGTATGGCACTTTCTTTCCAAGACTGGATTCTTGGTGTTGGAAAAGTCTAATCTCATACAATAGGTAGTGAAGACTTAATGGGAAGTTCATCTTCTCACAGTGTCGAGATCCTTGTGTTTGGATGATTTTTTATTCACTTTCTTATTCGGTTGAGTTATACTCTTTACTGTACCTTGTTCTATATACTAATTTCATCTTTAGTGTATCTCATATTTCTCCCCCATCAACATTTCAGTGTGTCTACCTAAGTAATCTTATACTCTCCCATGCATGAAATTTTCTTGCACGTTTCATTCTATATAAAAATTATCATCGGGTTGATTATGAATTCTGAGGATCTTAGAGATATGGGTGCTCGGACCGAGTATGGTGGTTTCATCTTGGGATCCCGTAGTGGGGCTCTCGTAGTTATTTTACTTTTTTAATTACTTCTAGGTTGTGACACCTTTTTTTGGGCATGTATTTACCACATTTCTCTTTCTTTTTAATTTAAATCACCTGTAATTATACTATTTAGAGGTCGATGCATTCTTAGGATTTATATATATAACAATGTTTTATCTTCTTTTTCTTCGCTTGTTCACATTGGCATTGAGTTGGCTGCTTTTGTGTGTACATGTTCTTAGGAAAAGGCCTCCCCACGTTTATTGTTCATTCAACACTTGTCTCTAACCTCTAGCCTATGGGGGAGGTCTTGAGGTAGTTACGGCTCGAGCCCCGACATGAGTTGGGTTGTGATAAGGTTGTATCAATGGTGGTCCGACCCTTGGGATGTTGTTCGGCTATTTCCATGAAACATTATTGGTTGTATTTAGGGAAGCAGTTTAAACGTGTCTTGAGAGAGGATCTTAGGACACATAGTCTAGTGATGAGTAAGCAGATGATGTAGGGATTCACAAGCACCATGATTACCTACTTTTCGGCTTGGAATGCTGCAACATTTTTTTAGGGAATTTTGGTACATCAATCATATTATATTGAGTCCTTATTTTTCATTATTGAGTTAGCACCCCATTTTTGTGAATATATATATATATATATATATATGTGTGTGTGTGTGTGTGTGTGTGTGTGTGTTCATTTGACCACAGTACTCTGTGATATGTTTCTAAATTCCTACGCTATGATAGCTAGCCAGGATACCAGCATTAGTTCTGGACGATGATTCTACGGGTGAAAAGGCCTCAGTTTAGGATCCATCATATGATCCCCCTTCCTCTAGGAGTATAGGTAGCAGCACATCGACCTATTGAGAAGTAGTTAGTCCTAGAAGAGTTGGTTGGGGATGTGCTCAACATGAGAACACTCATCAAGTTCCCGTATCAGAGACCACTGAGGTTTTGCAGTGATCTAGATCTTCAAGTATTAGAGGTTTGGCTAGAGTCTCTAGCCTACCTCTTTAGTATTTTTGGACACTAATGGAATAGATGGTGGTTTCTGTATCTATTCTCTTCCATGAATCAGATGGGCATTGGTGGATCCTGGTTACATAGATAATTGATGAGTTGGCACTCTAGTGAGAGGACTTCCAGTAGCACTTCCATGAAGAGAACCACCCTTCCTTACACTCCATTTAAATTTATAAGCATATGGTGATTCAATAGGGAGGGAAGATGGGGGTTGATTACATGACTAGGTTCATAGACCTGACTCAGTACTCTATGGACATGATCCATGATGGCTAATTCTAACTATAGATGTTTGGGAAGGGACTCCATCGGGATATTCGTTCCAGCTTAGAATGATTTTGCAACCCTACATTTGCTGAGGTGCTAGAGTGAGAACTAGTGTCAAAGATATTTATATTAACAGAACACCTGTTATCTATACAGGGAAATGGGTGTGAAAAGATGTGATGTCTGCCATATCTAGAAGACGATAGTTTATAGGGCCTTGACATAAGAGGACTCCACGTGATTTGACTCAGTAACATGGTCTGGGACATCGTAGGGCACCCGACTCACCTAGGGAGGGCCAATGTTATGTTACATATGGGTGAGTTCACATCGACCGGGACTACTCAACTAGACATGATAATATTTCTAGGCACATGGTAGATGAATTTATATGGTAGAGACGACACATTGATCAGGGACCTTCTATGTGGGGACATGGTGGTACTTAGGGAGGTGGTACTGTTAGATGAAAATAAGGATTTGTGGTTGGTGGATGACACTACATGGTCATTTGTCCACCATGAAACCCACATCAGGCTCCGGGAATATGCAACCGGGGGTGCAGGTGGCTTCATGCATCATAATTCTATGATCATTTATCACATGATATGATAATATGAACCAGGTATTTCTTTTATACCTTTTGTAATTAAACTTTTTAGACACTTTGTATGGTACTCTTTTCTACATCCTTCTTGATTACGGTTTTACCAGGGTGATGCAAGGCTTCAGTGTAACCCTGTGTCAGTTTTTTTTCTATGTTGCTTTGATTGAATGTGGAATAGGTGTCCTTCCCCCACCACGATTCATTTTTTTGATGAGAAAAAAAGGTGAGGGTGATTCAGTGATGCCCAAAATGGATAGTATTGAGGGGTGGTGGATGAGTCTCTTTGACATGTGCCTTTATGGTGAGGATGTGTGGTGGAGTGTCGGAGAAAGTCCTGGCATTGCGGGTGAAGTTTTTCTGATTGACCTCCTTTGTCTTAGGTTACCACTCATGGGTGTGGTAGAGTGTCTAGTTTTTAGTTACTATCATTCCTAGAGAGGCGAAGACACATGAGGTATTCCACAGGCTTCCCATGTCTATCCTCTTGCGGTTGGATGAGTTTACTCACCTACTCTATTCGTTGGAACCTTTTTGTTCTCCACATTATCCTTGATACAATAGTTATGAAGTATAGGTCGGGGTGATAGAGACCCCATGAATATTACTATGTGACTAACTATCAGGCAATAGAAGTGGTAGTATACTATTTGAGGATGTGGAGACATAACCTTTTGAGAGAGAAGTTTGTGGTTTCTATAGACCACCATAGTCTAAGGTACGCCTTCCATCATAAAGACATAAACCTGAGGCGGTGATGCTGGATGAAATTACTGCAGGACAATGACTTTGAGATAATATATAATCTATGAAAGGGAAACATTGAAGTAGATTCTCTTAGTAGGGAGTCTCATGATTTCCTAGTGTGGGATGTTTTAGAGAAGTTAGTTTCCCTACAACTAAACCTAGTGGAGTAGGAGGGTCCAATGTTTCCTCACCCAATGGTGTCGACTCATTTTCTCGACCATATCAGACAGCTCCAGCTTAGAGAAACTAACTATGAGATATTGTATGATTATGATATCCATAGGTGACACATTAGATGGATATTTTGAAGGAGGGAATCATAAGATATTGTTCTTGGGGTAGGTAGTGGTTCTAGTTGCGATGCTGGAGGAGGTTATGTGAGAGTTCCACACAACTCCCTTAGATCTACATCTCAATGTGGGGAAGATGTATAGAGATATTTAGTTGATTTTTTTGTTGTCTAACATGAGATGAAGAGTAGATGTGATTGTCTCATTATTCCTCACGTTTTAGTAGGTGAAGGCTGAGCACCGAGTTTTAGTGGGTTGTTGCAGCCGCTCGAAAACCCAGAGTGGAGATGGGACAACATATCCATGAACATCGTCATTGGGATTCTACTCATAGAGAAGGACCATGATCCATATGGGTGATAGTAGACTGACTCATGAAGTCGATGCTCTTACTTGATATTTGGGATCAGAGTTTGGTGGAGTGTTTGTGGTAGTTGTACACGAATGAGATCATCCAATTTAATGGGATACCCTCGAAGATTGTATAAAATCATGACACATGGTTTGCATCATGATTGAGGAGAGTCCTACAGGAGGCATACACGACCTTACATTAGTTGAATACTGATTTTTTACCCCATACCGAGGGGATGGTCGAGTTCACAGTCCAGGTGTTGGATATTATGCTAAGGGTTGGTGAGGTTTCCTACTACCTTGACCAACCCACATAGGTAAAGAAGGTACAGGTTTCTTTCCACATGTCATAGATGAGGAGATACATGTATAATACTATGAACATTATCATCAAGAGTGATCATTATGTGGATGGACCATCCCTTGGGATCCCATGTTGTGGAAGCACATAAAAGTGCAAGAGTTTTCCTAGGAGTGGGAGAGCTAGGAGAGGGATCAGTATCCCGAGTTTCATTTCCCTAGGTTTTTTAGGGATGATAATCATGAAGGGAGGAATGATGAAGAGACCAGGTTTTTTATTTTTAAGAATTTTTAATATTTCTACATATATTTGCAGAGATAGGCATTGATAAGACATGGAATTTTGGGGCTCGGTGTTCCCTGAATAAATTTTATATGAATATTAAATAATTTTTATAATATGAACAAAAAATTATATATTTCTTAAATAGTAGCTTGGATCATAAAATTGAGGATACAGTTGAGTTTAGAGCCTGTCGTTTACCTAAGGAGGGGTATGACTTTTTTTGGCATGAAAATTATGTAGAAAACACCATAGAGGACATAATCATAAATAAAACAAAATAATAAAATTATTTTATCTCAAAAATTAATTTAAATAAAATCTGAATAGAGACACAATTTGAAAATTATAGACCATAGTTGTGTTCATAATGGGTTGTTTTACCTAAGCATGACATAAAGTGAGAGGGTGTGGGAGGTTCAGAATCCACGACCGTTGGCATGCGAGTTATGGAATTTCTATAAATAGGTTTTTAAGGAAGACATAAAGGGGTTTTCATATTTACTCACTACATTCGGTAGAACACCTTCACCTCCTTCCGAAGGATATTCAATACTGAATTCATGGTGTGTCGCGATGAGATTTCATATCTTAGTAGATCAGAGCATGGAGAATGCAATGATGGATCCAAAATCTTGGTTGTATTCTTTTTCAATATTATAAATCCCGCAATTTATGTTTTGGATGTCAATTTTTTTGGTCTTCTATTCTGTGTTTAAACCGTTTTTCGATGGCCTTACTGACACAACCATCGACCTATTTGTATTTGGGTCACTCATTATTTTTCGTTCTTCACTGTTCATCAGTGTTAAAGTTTTCCTTCATCAAAAGTTCATTAAATATTTGAGAAAATTATTGTTTTGTGAAGGAAGTTATCCAAGGATTCTTGATCTATTATGGTTTTGAGTTTCCTACACTAGAGGATGTGTGACAATGACTGTGTGTGACACCTAATTTTCGTAAAATCAAAACATGGACGAATCTTTGAGCAGAGCATGAGTCTATCAAGATCTTGTCCCGAGTAGCCCAGATATTGTTTTGAGACAATTTTTAGGGAATTGGATGAGTCTTGATGGTATTTAGAGGTAGAAAATAGGACGACTGTGGCAGAAGCTAGTAGAGGTGATGAATGGGGTAGTCAGAGATGGAGGCCGCGAAGGGGACAACATGTTTGGATCATGACATTAGGCACTCAGAGGCGACTAGAACTGGAGCCGGTGGGAGCAGGCTGGGATGACAGATGGGTTGTATGCTATAGTGGTTAGTTCATGGGCTATCCCATGAAGAGTTGATCGGTCCCTCTAGAGCATGCTATTATTCATAAAACTATCAAAATACCATAACGTAAAAACTGGGCGTCTATTTTACTTTTATTCTACGGTGAAATGACCCTATATTCAAGATAGACTTTTTGAGGAATGTTAGGAAATTTTATATTTTGGGATCTTGGATTAGGCCCCTAAAATGCTCTATTAATAATAATATATTATTATTACTACAAATTAGACCAACCATTTCTTTTACATATGTTTTCCAATCGATGCACCATCAGTGACATCATGACCAAGAAATTGAGGCAGACGTTTCAAGAATGATTTTTGGTACATAAACCAAAATTGCGGTGTGGGACTATGAGGACTGGGTTGGGCGATTGTGGTGAAATGTTTCCTTTTCACTGGGTGTCAATTTTGAAAAAATTAATATCAGATCCCAGTTTTTTTTCAATGAGGATCACAAGAGTGAAATCCATATGATGTTTCTTGAGATTGAAGAATGGGCCCCACATAGAATTGTTCTTGTACGATGATAAGAGAAACTACTTCTTCACCGAGAGTCTATTTTATGCAAATAAACAGTCAATCCGATGTTCATTTCCATAAGGATCAAAACTGTGTGACATTTTTGGGTATCCGGTGCCATTTGAGGATGCAAGATAGTAAAATTACTTTTCTCCCTTCAGATCAATGATGAGTGTTGTGCACTCTTCATCTTTTTTGGCTAGATGTTCCATGTACTATGGGAGTACAAAAGATCGCCTAAGGATACTAGTGCTCTGTTTAGTACCCAAGTTTGAATGGGCACATGTCCAGGCAATGATGCGGGGCCACACATCATGTGGGCCCCCACATTCTCCATAAACCTCATTATGAATCGTATACCCCTTGTATCACCTTCTTCTAAACTTGTATTTTTGCATGCAAGTAGATGATCTTGAGTGTTTTTCCATGTAGAACATGATGGTTCACCCTGTAGTAGTGTATAAGATATGATGTGAGATTTTCTAGGTGTATCACCTTTTCAAGAGATTCTCGTTGACGGAAGCAATCATACAGAATCAATAGATTAGTTGTGGGATTACCCTTTAGTTGGGATGGGTAGTGGCATTCCCCTGATCATATTTTCAATAGGTACTATCCAACATGGATAGATAATGTAGTTCCTCAATTCATTCCGAGTGGTACCTTTTATTAGGGATGGCCAATGTATTCTAGGGCTTACCCTCCAGCTAGTCTAGGTAGTGGAATTCCCTGATGGCAGTTTTGGGCTTACCATCCCACTGGGCTGGCAGTTACATTACTCGATGGAAGTTCTAGGCTTACCCACTAGCTAAGATGGGAATTGCATACCCCGATGGAAATTTCGGGCTTACCCTCTTGCTCTGCTAGGTAGTGTCATTCCTTGATGCTATTTCTGGGCTTACCCTCTAGCTGGGCTAGGTAGTGTCATTCCCAAATGATCTTCTAGGTATTTCCCAAATGACACATTAGATATACCCTCTAGTAGTGTCTAGCCAATGGAATTTCCTAGTGATCTTTTCATGAGGTACCCTCAAGCTGAGATGGGAATTGGCCTTCCATAGTGACTACCAGAGCTGAATCGTATACTGTATAATATAGTAATGAGATGGGGTTTGACATACCCTTGGACTCATTAGAAAGAGGTACAATTTCCCTACCAAGACACATCCATGTGATGCATCATAAAACTGTGAGGGTGAGACAGATCCTACAAAATAGGATAATAGCAAGGTGTGGTTATAGAGTACCTTTGAATTTCATGTTCAGGGCAAACGTGTGGGGTGTCGGGCATTATTGGTACTTACTTCTGAACTGTTGGTGACTCTTTTCTTGGGCTGACCTGTGAGATTGATATCCCCTTACTCTCTCTCATCTTCTCTTATTTGACTGATCATATATATATATATATATATATATATATATATATATTATTTTTCAGTGCACCCTCATTGGCTTTTGGTTACTCTCCCTTAAATAGTCGTGAAGACATGAAGGGCATTCCATGCCATATTTGTGTGTAGCTTCCCATGGTTGGATGAGTCTACTCTCCTATTGCAGGCATCGAATACTTGAAGAGAAGTTCATATTCTCACCGTGTTGATCTCTTTATGTTTAGATGAGTTTTCATTCAATATCTTATTGTGTTGAGATGTACTAATTACTGTACCTTGTCCTATATAGTGCTTTCATCTTCAGTGTATCTATTATTTCTCCCCATTCTCCTTTTCGGGGTGCCCTATTAAGTATTATTATACTCACCGCTTCATGGGATTTTCCCACACATGTTTTTCATTGTGAAAATGACATAAAATTTTGTCATGACTTTGGAGCATCTTAGGGATATCTGTGCTGGGACCGTGTATGGTGGTTCTTTCTTGGGATCTTGGAGAGGGGATCTCTTAGCTGTTTTACTAATTTTAATTATTTCTAAGTTGTGGTGCCTTTCCGGACCAATGTTTATTTTCCACCATTTTTCCTTTCAGTTTACTTTACATCACATATAAGTATACTTTCTAGAGGTAGATGAATGCTTGTGTTTTATATATATAACAATTTTGTATATTTTTTCCCTTTTCCTCTACACTTTTTCATTGAGTTGGAAGTGTGTACTATTCTTAGGAATATACCTCCACAAAATTGTTGTTCCTTCAGTACTGGTGACCACTCCAAGCCTATAGAGGTTGGCTTGGGGTAGTTATGACTCGATCCATAGAATGGGTCGGGTCATGACATGCTTGATTCCTATTATCACATGATATGTCGTGATTCCAGGATAATCAATCATGGGTCCAACCATAATAATCACTGAGAACAATACCCCCTCTATACATATTATTTAGAAGTGTGTGGTGGTGTTTTTGGTTCAAGAACTACATATGGCTTGGTTATGTTATCAAAGCATATATAGTCACCCTCATATATTCAATATTGTTTTTAGCCACAATAATCTGTAGGAGCAACACCACCCTCTATATGTGGGTGAGACCTGCACGGATATTTTTCTATTCAAGAACAATATGTGGCTTGATTCATATTATCACAGGATACATAGTTCCACCTGTATCTTAAATTATGTGGCCAACCACAATAATCAATGTGAACAATGAACCCCTATATATATGGTTTAAATCCATATGGATAGTTTCTCATTCAAGAACTATATGTGACTTGATTGTTGTCATCAAAAGATACATAATGGTACCTATATCTATCATTTCTTTCCCTTAAATGGGCCACTATAACTCCGGATCATATCCCCTATATACAAGCCTAATATATGAAGTGGAATATCCTTAAAAGAGATTATTATTTAATGATTCAAGAACATAAAATATTCCTAGGTGAACCTAGGGAAGGAAAACCTTAAAAATACAATATACCTCTTTTTAAGGAGGGTTGAGTAATAAATTCCCATTTTCCCATGAACGAGTCATAGATATGTATGAATTATATAAAAAATTTATAAATGTATAAAATATGAAATATGTCTTGTGTCTATCAACCAATAAGACAATGCATGGATAAAATTTCTTTATCGAATTATGTTAAACTGAATGGAAATGAGAATTTCCCTACCACAAGACATTAATCATCATGGAAACTTTTCTCACTGGATGATATTAAACATTAAGAAAAACATTATTACCACATGATGTTAAATCTTTAGGAAAGGAAATCATCATTATCACATGAAGTTTAACTACAAGGAGAACATCCTTACCCCAATACATTAAACTAAAAAGAAAAAATAGTTGTCACATGAAGTTATATTGAATGATAGATACATCCCTGCTACAAGATGTTAAAATTTATAGGTTATCATGGATTATCATTACCTATGATGTTGAAGTACTCTTGACTATGGGTACCCTGATTAGGTTATTGTTTGATAGTCCCCTCATATAAGTTCCACAAACATCATGATCACAAACTACATGTGCTTTAGTCAAATCTATTCAACCTTAAACTTTAGCCTTAAATGGTTCAACTTGAAATACCTAAAACTTTTAGTGAAATAGGAACTAAAATTTTCAGTTTATAATCCTAGAAATGGAGTCTTGATAAAAATCAATGTCTTCACTCACTAAAAAATTAATCTCTAGGGTTTAAAAAAAAGAAAGTATATAAATATGGAAAAAAGGTCATAGGCCATAGTTTGTAGCCTTAGTTAAAGATGATTAGTTATCGCTTGAACCCCTAGTCTAAGAAAATGACTGATTAAAGATTTATTACATTTCAATACCATGATAAAATGTTTAATAGGTTGTGGAAAAACTTTTAGGTTTCCCTAGCCCTTATTGAATCTTAATCATTCCGAAAACAACCTTATTTCAATGGAATTCTGAGCTAATACAACCAATTCCATGAGTTTATATACATCTCTAGGAATCCCATGTATTATTGACTTATTTTCTCTTGGATATTCCCTATATTAGATGGGTAATAGGGATTATCTCCTCCAAATGAACCATTTGACCCCAGGAAGGCCCCCCTTAAATCCAGGAGTTATTCTCTCAACCACTTGGGAAATTTCGGTCTCCTTACATAATTGATGGTGAACCTATTCCCATTGGTTCCCATATATAATTAACTCAGATATTCCTATTATATTACTTAAAATCTATATAACTAGAATATTCATGTGGATTCAACATACTTGACATTATGTCACCAAGTGTTGTACCCTTTCTCAATATTGGAACGCAAAACTTTGTTCAATAACCATTTTATGGGCACAAAACATGACTTGAAACCACATGGTGTGGAACTCAAGTCTATTAACCAAAATGTTAAACTTCCCTAGGGCGAGATAACCCTTCCTAGATAGTTATTTTCTACATACCACACTTCATTTTTTTGATGTTTTATTCTTTTCATTTCTTCCATGTCCCTTGGAAAAGAGTGGGGAAAACACTCCATAGCAATAAATATTATCCTTAATTACCCATACAGATGGTATTTTGACCTACGAACTAGAGGAAACTTATCCATATAGGAAAGGAAAAGTAATCCATGTGAGCCTCAATAAAAATGTGTTATACCTCATCACCATATAGTGTTATGGATCATCCCCAGAATGGATTCCCTATTCCAGATTCATTGATTCAAGATTTTGAAAATTTGATTTACACAACCCATATTCTAACTATCATGGTGGATTCAACTTCCTCAGTAATTTTTACAATCTACTAATACGATATCCAAAATCCTTCACGACCCTTAGAAAAGAATGGGGACATATCTGATTGACCAAGTTAGAAATGCATTAGTCTGTTGACCTTCCAACTTGACACATATCATCTTTAAAGGAATGGAAATATAATCCTCTTGAGCTCTAGAACCACTATGGAAGAACCCTACTCCATAGGTTGCTTTAGTTAATCCCCAGTCTGTATACCCTATTTATTATTCATTTATAAAGTCCTAGTGGAACAAATTTAACCTAATTAGAATTTCAAAGTTCAATCTAGAGGACTCTAAAATAATAATAGAAGAGGGATAAAAGTAGAAGACCCTGAAATAATAGTAGTAAAATGTCTACATTAGAATATTCAAAACTACTAGTAGAATAATATCTAATCATGAACACTCTAAACTACCGAATGTAGAAGGTTTGAGATAGAAGAAACTAAGATACTAATAGAAGAAATTCCAATATAGAATAATCTAAAATACCAGTAGTATAAATTCCAAACTAGAAAATTATAAAATAATATACAAAGGATTTCCATGATAGAATACTCTAAACAACCATTAGTATAAGGTCCATGTTAGATAAAACTAAACAACCAACAATAGACATTCTAAGGTAGTGGAAAATAAACTACCAACAATATAAAGTATGATCTAGAATAATCTAAACTAATAGAAATATAATTTCTATTCTAGAAGACCCAAAACTACTAGCAATAGAAGGTACAAGCTAGAATAACCTAAACTACCAGCAACAAGTGGTCTGATCTAGGAGAACAGAAACACTAAAAGAGGATAATTTGAGTCGGAAGACCCTAAATTACTGCTCATATGTGGTCTAGTTTTCAAGAACATAAAACAACCAGTTAAAAGAGACATGATTCTCACCAGGTTGAGAACCTAAAAATGGAACCCTAGGTAAAATCGGAGTCTCTTCTCTCCAGATACACACTTTGTGGGATTCAAGAAATATTGAGAACATATAAAATGGAAAAGGAAGAAAATCTTGTGAGTTTGAAAAACTATAAGAGGGTGGCCTGAGGAAATTCCAAGACCATTACCACTAATAATTACCATATAGAATACTTACACAAAATTTAGGTACTTTTAAAATTAAAATATTCCATTCTTGTTAGGAAAATTTCTTGTCCCATTCAAAAATAATGCTATTCTTGATCACTTCTAAGGAAAAAATGGTTCTGAGTTAAGCACTCAAATCCATGAGTTTGGGTTTATATGTTCTTACAAAAAATTTGTGTATAATTGATGATTAATGAAATATCTTCACAAAAACATGGATCTCCTATTGGGGAGTTTTTAGAAAATAATGAAATTTTATTTCCAACGTATGATCTAGATCTACGTTAGGACATTAATCATGGAGTTATTCATCAATGAACCTATGTTTTCAATGCCTTAGTTTGATATACTTAAGATTTTACCTCATAAGCATGTACAACTTTATTGAAATTTCCCTGGGACATGTAATTTCATCCATTCCTCTTATCTTGGGTCTATCCCAAGGTTCCTTTCCACCAAATCCAATTTTCCATTATTGAATTGATATATATTCCTATATCAAGATTTTAGTGCCGCAAATCCTCACATGGGGTTGAATATACAAACCCCATCAAATGTCTAAAAATATTGAAAATTTATCTATGTTTTCCTAATAATAAAATTAATTTTATCCCGAATGAATCTAATTCTAAGGTGGGGGGGGGGGCTTGTTTCACCCATAATTAGGCACCATACACTTTACCATCAATGATTTTAGGAATATGGAGACTATGAAAAAATATTGAGATACCATGTATGATGGAATTAGATGTAGAATCCATGAATAATATGGTCTTTTAGAATTATTTATAAGGGATTATACTTTTGAACTTAATTAATTTTACTTAGTTCATTTTCAATGTATTTATGAATGCTCCCTACTAGCTAAAAAATAGGCTAGTTAAGTAACAGGCCTGCTAGGTCGACCAAGGAAATATGTAGAAGTAACCTCAACCATGCCCTAGGAGATATCCTATATGCTACATTTTCAGCGTGGATGTCAGTGAGAACATAGGGGCACATTCTAGTGTGACAAGATTGGTCACACAATGGGAGGATGCATTAAGTGTGGGCATGACTATCTGTGTTGTGAGTGGAGAAACTTCTTCCAGCTTGAGAAATCGATGGAACACCCATCCTTATTATGTAGATCCATAAAACCCACCAAATCAATTAGGTATAGGCATATTTAAAGGAACTATTCTACCATAACAAATATATGGACAAAATAGAGGCAACCCAATCAAGGAAATCTCAACCGTTTGATCCCTCTCCCACATTGTCTCTAACCTTCTTCTCTCCTTGCACACTCCAAACGCCACTAGTTTTAAGCAATGAGGAACATGATGCTCACATGAATCCATTTATCTATGACCACCAGTTCATCCTTCTCCAAATAGAAATCTCGAGATATCCAAATTATCCTTAATGCATCAAATTCATTAATGCGGCTTCACATCACATGGACCAATTGAAACAATTAGGAAAGGCCACCACAAGATACACCATGGATTGTCGAATCAAATGTAGAAAACACCAACCCATCATGAGAACATGCATCATTGTAAATATCCATGTCGTTGATCAAAAGTTCCATCACCTAAACACTCTGTGTTATCACATGAATTCGATTATACAACAATATGAAATCCATCTTGAGAATTGTTGAACATCACATGATGAGATGTTGGTGATATGTTGATGTTATTTGGGATTTACAATGGATTTTTTAGATAATAATGTAGAACCTTATTATAGAAACATCTCATCTGAGGATCACATGAAGGTCCACCACATCAATTCCCTACATGTCGGGGATTGATATCACAAATATGATCATGAGAATCCCAATATAAAGCCATGACATGAATGCATGAAAATGAAAATAATTTCTAGAGACATTTAGTGTGATCCTAGTATCGATCACATGATGCCTTAATGATATCCCATATTATAATCATGTTAAGACTTGAGACCGACATGTGAATCCCTCAACGATTTTCCACAGATTCACCACTCGAACAAATAGTAATCATGAGATGCCTTGGATCCGATCACATAAATCTTTATTGCCTTTTAAGCATTCCATAATTATAATCCATCTTGTGATCACATGATGTTCTTCATGCACGAAACTCCACTACCTAAATCTAGAACACATGTCATGAACCCCATGAAATATAGTGATATATAGTTCCTCCTAGAACTACCTAAACTCTACCTCCCCATAAAAAATACACACGTTAGAGGAAAAAAGGGTGAGAATGATAGGAAGAACAACAAATAACAGAGGATGATCAACCACTACCTTTTTATAGATTCACCAGGTGATAGTGGGAACCATCTCATGATACCCTTCATGAAACCAAATGATGATTTAAACATCATATGATACTATCATGTAAACAATTGGGCCTAGAAATGCTTACATGAGATCCCTATTTCGTGAGGTACTCATCAGAACAATCATGGGCATTAATGTTTTCATGAAATCAGACATTTACCTACATATAAACACATAATAATTCCCAACCATATTCCATGTATACTTTAAGAGGCGTGTACTTAACAAGAACCCCCATCCATGAACCATTCTATTCAGATCAATATGAAACCCTTGTGCGTGTTTGTAGAGACCCTCACATGATTCCTCAATGATCATATGATCACACGATGATCATGAGAACATTAATATTCATTTCATGTTTGTGTTTTGGATGAGAAAATCTAGGACTTTTATTATTAGTAGGATGAACCATCTGATCCCGCAACACCTCTTTTTAGTCATGCAGTGAAATCCCACGAATATTAGGGAAATCATTTCTAATGTCTGCGGACATACACATATATACAAGTGATCCTCCATCCAAGAAGGGGGGGGGGGGTGTAGCCATGATGTAAAAAACATCAACCATACACCCTGTGCATTGGGATCCCTTGTCCATGCATTTGGAATCAATGCTAACCCTTTTCATATATTTGTATAACCCTTCACAAGAATCAACATAAAATCACATGCTCTGTTGAGCATCATGAGATTCCAACATGTGGGAACCCCATAAAAATTCATATAAAAAGATAGAAGTTCCTTCCTTTTGTCATAAAAAATCTAAGAGGTGGTTTTATGTAGTGAATTCATGGAAATGCACTTCTATTCCCATGAAAAATGATTCCCATGCATATGAGGCATGATCACGTTAGACATGTAACTCTAATACTTGTACATGCATGTGATCCAAGAAACGTTCGCAGGACTCTCTTTCATGACTCTGATAAGATCAAAATGTCATAAGAAACCTTAGTTTCCCCAAAATTCCCGTAGGAATCATTATACTTATTAAATTGATCATTTGATATATCATAATAAAGTTTAATTGATCACACGACATATCCTGAACAGGTACCCTTTAACCATTTGATGAAATCCTGAAAAATGGACATTGATTATGTGAATATATCTAATACAATTAACATTGATAATATGATGACATCCCAAACAATTTAGTTAATTAGGCAGAAGAACCTGGACATATCTAAATTTATCATGTGAATACATCCCTCACAATTCACAATTATTATGTGAATATGTATGGAACAAGTAACTCTAATCGTGTGAAGAAATCCTAGAAAAGTATGTTGATCATTTAAAATTCCCTAGACATTTTCACTTTAATAATTTAAAGACATCCTGAACAATGAAAAGTGATAATGAAAATACATACAGAAAAATACTATAGATCATGTGAAAGAACATAGAAATATACACTTTGATAATGTGAAGGTATCCCATAAAACGATCTTTTACCATGTGAAGACATCCCAGACAAGTTATTTGATCACCTGAAGGACCATGGAATTTTTTGATTTGATTATGTGATGAATTCCCATACAATAAAATTTGACAATGTTAAGGTATCTCAAAAAATTATGTTGATCATGCGAAATATCATGGGAACATCAACTTTAATTATGCGAAGAATCATGGTCATTTCTGGTAGACACCCATGGATGTTTCCCCATGTAAAATTGATACCTTCAAAACATCGAGCAAACAAAAACAACATGCCAGGATGAAACCCTTGGATGTGACTTTCATGTCAAGATGACAACCTAGACATGTCAAATTTTCCTAGAAGACACACTTGGACTTACACCATGTGAACCCATTGTTGGGAACCTTATTTCAAACACACCCTTTATAAAGGGACTTTCATTAAATGGGTTATGGTTAAAAACTCATGTATCCCTATCAGTGTCCATGGTTATTCACTCATGTATCCCTATCAGTGAAATTATTTCAGACAGTTCCTCTATGTCATACCATGCATACTCAATAGGCCATTCATGGCCATAATCTCCCTTTATCTATCATAAGATTGAGACCGAGTATGCAAATGGGTATCCATTTTGGTATAAGCCCCTATAAATAAAAAACCTATGTGATAAAAATATGTCTCTGAGTTTAATCAATCAACCAAACTCATAAGAAGGATAATGGGTAACTGAACTACAAGAACTCTGATACCTATCCAAACGGAATCCATAGTATGCCTTCCTATGTCCCAAAATCCAATGGGCATCCCCACTGGGTTAGTTCACTTAATATCCAAAATATTCCTAACTCATGGGATAGAATTTTCCAATGATTTTACCATCCTTCCTCATCTATCCTCAGATAAGAAGCGGGACAACACACAGTCCTCCCATTAAGTGTAAACATAGAATATATAGTTAAGTACCATAAACCCATCAGTTGGTTATGGATGAAAAGGATTATGATGACTCTAATTCCAATTATAAATAGGACACAAAGTATACCATTCAAAAGAATGATATCCTACCATGTCCTCTACGAAACAGGTAATCATACCTCTTAAAGAGAAACTTTATAGTGTAAACCTTGTACAAATATTCTCTCATGCAATGTGTCTAATATTATTATATATATTATTTTTTACACTTATTAAGACTCATTTGGGATTAGATATTGAAGAATATTTTACAATTTACATGGTGATAATTCCCCAGTGGGGCCCTTTAATGGGATGTTAGCATGATTACATCTCATCTTCACTCAAAGGGTCATTCTCTCGATGTAGAGATTCATGATAATATTATCTATATATTCCCAACTCAAGGGAAATGTTTTCACATATTTCATGACATAGACACATGTGATCCTAATTACATGGTCTCTGATTCACGTCCTAACATGATATACAGGACGCCTCTTCGAGGCCAAAGCCCAAAATTTACATACATAACACATGATGTTAAACATTATTCTATATTCCATTGAAATGACTTTAAAATATGTCAAATTAACTACATGTGTATTGATTCTTATTCTCACAAGATACATATGTCCCATAATAGAGGTTGAATATCATCTCAAAGACACCAACCGCTCTCCAGAATGGAAATAATATCCATATTTGATGAACAAGTCTATATGCAAGAAAATCATAAATGAATTAGGAAATGATAAGGAACATATGGTACATACAGTTGTTCCCATAATAATATGGTCTTAATAATATCCTTGATATTGGGGTAAATAGTCTCGTATTGGGGTCTATGAAGTATTTATTAATCATATATTAAATCTATAAGAGAGTATTGGAAGAGGAAACGATTCCCAAAAAATGGGTTTGATAAGCCCAACCTCCCATAATCTTAACCAATGTGAATTCTTATTATCATTGGTTACAAAACACCAAAGGACCACCTATCTTTGGAAATTTGTTTTGAATATTGATACAGATTTGGGAACCATTGGGAGTTTATGTTAAAAATGAATATGGTCATCCTATTGAAAACAATTATGTAACCACACTTAATCACCCAAAACTGAATGGTAGGCCAAGAATATTCTAGATTTTCATGAAACAACCACTATAAAAATATATTTTAATAATTATTAAATCAATTGATATATGTTTTAAAAACATATTGAATCAAGGTTTTCCCATTTTAAGGAATTTTCAAAGTGGTATGTAGTTAACCACTCATACTAAGACCGAGGGGTCAGTTTCTGACTATAAATTTATTTAGTAAAATTATAAACATGAAGTGGATATTTTAAACCACCAAAACATGGAATCTGGAGTAAAGAAATCATCAATAAAACAATTCAAATGATTAATTTAATAATCCATTTTAAAAATCATAAATTTTTAGTTTGGAGGAAATTATAATAAGATTATAATAGAATCAAGTCACATGGTGCGTGTAAATGGCATACTATTATCAATGCCTTTCTCTTAATTATAGAATTTTTATATGATTCTAGATGTTTTATGAGTGATGTTACATTGGTCATTAATATTTTTTAAAAAACCCCATTTCATACTTATAATGGTTTGATAATCATATCTTTTAAAAAGAGTCTTATCATTGTTTCTTATAAATTGGATGAACTCATCTTTCATTTAATGTACCGAATTTTTATAATTAATGGAATAAAAAATATTTAGGTGTTCTTAGTGTGAAATATAATCACTATATTAAAAAATATTTAATACTAAAATTCTAGTACAAGTATAATCTTTCAAATAAAAGAAAAATTTTCTAAAGTGTGTTATTTAGTCTTTACAAATGACTTGGGTGATGGTATTAATGGTTGTTATTGTTCAACATAAATTTCTATAGAATGAGGTGGATTATTAAAGGTTGAATATAATATTTCCTCATTAACATTATTAATTTGGGGATGAGGATGAGTAAAATTATCATCAAATTTAATGTGAATTTATTATTTTATAGGCTTTGTCATTTTACTAAAGATTTAGTATGTTTTCTATGAGTTGGAGTAACCAATATAAACAAAATTTTCATATATCAGATGAAATTTTATAATATTTTATTTGGTGTTAATAATATAATATTTACACTGAAAAACATTCATATAACAAATTTTAGGTTTTCTTACATTCCAAAGATCATAAGTGATCTTATTATTAACGAGACTGTTATGAAAATAGTTTAATGTACAAAAATTCGTTTCAAATTCCTTGATAAAAATGTATCGATGGAGTAAACATTAATTTTGTTGATCTCTTTAAATGTATTATAGAGTTAAATCTTTTCTTTCAATAACCCTATGTTGTTGAGTATCCCTATGATCAAAAAAGAATGATTACAACCATGTGAATTGAAATGTTCATAAAAAATATTTATTTCTAATTCCCCTACCACCATGATCACTCAAAATGGATATGATCTTATATCCTTTATATTTTTGACATTGTGGGTTAATTTTAAATTATGTTACAAACCTCATTTTTTGAGACATGAAATAAACCCATGTAAAACTTATGTAGTCATTAGAAATTATAAAAATATAATATTTTCCTCTTCAAACTGTAACTTGGGATTATCTAAATAAGTCAAGGTGTATAATACAAAGTAATTTACATGTGGAATGTTCTTTTTTATATTTAAAATTAATATTTTCTTTACTTTATATATTGGAACGGATTAAAAGAATGACATTTTTGGAATGTAATTTCATCAAGCCTCTTATTATTTGATTTCTGTTGATTTTTTCAAGTGTTTGTGTACATAAATGTCCATAGAAACTATACCATATCAATGGATTTCATTTCTTACACATAAACATTTGACATATTTTCTAGAATAATATTTTAAATTAATAAGATAAACTTTTTGAAATTGAGTTGTGTAAATAATTTATTTATTTTACATTCAAAAAAATTTCTTACCTAATTTTGATAAGAATATTTAAAAACCCTATCACACAATTGGATAATAAAGAACCAATTATTTGTTACACCATTAACATATAAAACAAAAATAATAATAGTAAAATTTTAAAGGCAAATAGTTCATATAATGATGATTTCACACATTGAGTTATCACTAAATGTGTTCTGACATCGATCAATGTTTCAAAGATTTTTGAACTTGAATTTATCATTAAAACTATGTCTTGAGAACCTTCGTTTCATACACCATGTTGATTATTGGGATTTTTACATGATACCTTTCTCGCATAAAATAATCAGGATACTAATGCATCTGATACCTAGATAAACATCGGTCAATTGAAGTTAGATAAAAGAGAATTAAGATCCCATATTGGTTTTGTATATGATTTTTCAAATGAAATATTAGTATAGAGGTACTGTTTTTTCACCATGTCAATCATTTAACTAATACAATTTATAATTATGATGTCTGGTTTTAGGAAAATAAAAAAAAATTAATTTTGAAGGAATCCTCATGTAAAAGTAGTATTTTTAAGGTATTATATTGAATTGAAAATGCAAATCCAAATTTATTTTACACATTTCATTAAGAACCCATAATTTCATTTAAAATTATCTCAACTTGGGTAAACTTTTCTAGATAATTTTTATTAACCTTAATAGTGTATCGAAATTTTTCTAAATTTCGATACGCTTCATATTTTACTATTATATAATCATTTTCATTGTATATTTGATCATTCTCATTACATATTTGGTTTTATTTATTCTTAAGATATTTTAATCTTTTGGAAATTTCTCAAAATCCATACACATGTTTTTCTCTACCATATTTATGATCTTTAAAATTTAAATAACTCATAGAATAAGAGGATTTGGTAAAATTTACCTCAATATCCCCCTCAATTTCGGCACAAGAATTTTGACACAATTATATATAGATTATTTTGGGAATAAGAATTCAACACTAACACTCCACGTAGAAATAATGAATGATTTCTTGATTTTATTCCATTATTTCCAAATTTTTTGAATGTGGGGAGCTACTGTATAAGTTATCCATTATTATTTAATTAATAACATGTTACCCCTACTTCATCGCATATATTATTCTTTTGGTCATGATGAAAGTATTGATTCTTCTTCATGAATTTTTTCAAGTTCGTAGTGTGGTAGAAATTTCAACATCACTACTAAAAGAATAATCATTCATTTTTGTAAAGGAAATAAGCATCTTTTACATGATTCACTTGGAATCCTTATCTTTATTTTCATCTTGATGATTCATTGTAATAATAAATATCATTAGGGACCCAATTATTTCTTCAATCAACATGTTCTTGATATAGGTGACCTAGAATATAGAAATTAACAAATTATTTTATTCATAGAAATTCTTGTAGTAAAAAAATCCCAAAGATATTTCTTAACTTTAAAAATAGTAGTAGATGAATTAATTATTTTACCAATTGATTTAGGCTAATTGATGTTAAAACATTCAGTTTTATGATCATATAATCAAAATCTAGTGTATTTTTCCTTATTATCCACCTCATGTGTGATTTCATGATGTTCCCAAATTTCATGTGTAGTATTTCATGTGGAAATACAATTATTTTAATTTTATTATTTCCCAAAAATAAGGGAATTCATGGATTTTCCTCTAAGCTTAATGGTTATAATATAACAAAGATTCCATTTATCCTCTTATTATTTTATTGATGTATAACCATGAATGAAAATTATCTAAATATAATATCCAAATATTAAATGAAATATAGACATTCCATCTTATAATAACTATAATATGAGCCATCAAAAAATGAAGTTTTAGACATTATGTATCCTTTGGGAGGACATTGGGTGTTAGAGGTAGTCCCATTCTCTATGGTCATTCCTAAAAATTTATGAATGTTTAGAAACAAAGGATAAATCTAGTACCAATTATTGATCCAAATAGTGTTGTAAGAGGAGGGGTGCAATCCCTAGTAATTATTAAAAGAAATAATATTATTATATAAATTGATAACTGAAATTAAAAATAAAGTGATTAAATAAAAGAGTTAAAGTAAAATATATATGTATTAAATAATTACTCACATTGGAATATTGATTAAAATAAAAAATGTGGGGGTAAATAAAATTTCATTTTATGATGAAAACATAGTTAAAAAAATACTCACAATTATTGTCCAGTTTAGTAGTTGTGAGAACCTAAGAAGAATAAGAATAATTGGGTTTTAAAAAAAACCCTTTTAAAACACAATCTCAGTTATCTTAACAATATTGGGAATAAAAAAAGAGATAAATAGGGGAAAATTAGAGGGAGGGTGAAATGGATTTACAATAATGAAGTATATAGAGTGCTCAAATACAATGAAAATAACATCAATGTGGTATCTAGTTCTGAAGTGTTTTTTCCATGCCTTCTTGGAGTGACTCCATAGGTTCGTTGGTGGTCTTATAATAGTTGAGGATTCAAAATAGAAGTTAGGAGGAAAATATGATGGTGGGTCCACCCATAAAGACTATTCTTTTAAGAGAAACCTCATCAGAAACTTGTTAGCCTCAACTACTGACTCAATGGTATATTATGAACCCACTATCCATCTGACTCGGTGTACCATCTAGCCCATGTGATAGAAAGTATCCAAATGATTCTTCTATCTAGTTGGCCATCTATTGTCAAGGTTTCACTAGTTAGCTGACTGGTGGGATGGTGGTCATACTCTATATTGATGGAGCTAGATCAAAATAAGTGCCTTTAAAATGGATCTACAAAACTTATTTACCCCCTATTTCAGACTATAGATTTCATAACTTCATTCCCATACAATATAATTGATAAATACTCAATATAAATGGAAAAAAGGATAAAATATTGTTTGTGATCATTGAAAATATATGATAGTGAGACACATGAATGATTACTTGAATAAAATCCATATTAATGTTTACAAATAAATATTTTAATACATCATGGGAATATAAGAATAATAGACACATATAGAAAGACAGACATGTACAATGGGAGAATCATTAGAAAAAAAAGTGAATAGTTTTTAGATAGTCACAAAACTTGTGAAAGATATTTAATAATCTATCTCACTTTCGTAGGATTGAATCTCCTTATTTGAAAATTAATATAATGGTAATAATTGTGATAAAGAGATGTTTAATAATATTGGTGAGGTGATCCAAGAATTTAAAAACTATATATTTTTTCAAAAGATTTTAAAATTGGTCAGATTGATTAAAATAGAAAAAGGTTGAGATATGTGGAAAAAAATTCAACAAGGAAAATAGAATGCTTGAGGATCAATTTTAAAAGCTAAATAATTTGTTAGGAGGCATATTATATTCATTTATAGATTGTATAATATCTTAATCCTAACGTGTCTTGAGTGGAAGATCAAACTAAAATCTAATTAAAAGGCTAAACATGGAACTTCCCATAATATATAAAAATTTATTGCTACTATAATAACTTATAAAATGAGTAATTTTATAAATAATGATCTTATTGGTGGAAAGATGGGATATGATTCATCTCATGATCATCTCTCTACCAACTTATGTAAAAAGGTAACCCATAAACCATTTCGATATGTTTCAACTATTTTTCTACTAGGTGTATAAATTTGAAATGCAATGATATACAAAAAATTGGAGGATTAAAATGATAATAAATTCAACACATCATCCATTTTTATTTTAGTAATTTCTAATAAGATCAACTTCCAAATTAAATCTCAAAATACTAGAGAAACCACACAAAACAACAAGGTTGTAAATCTCAGCAGACCTAATGAAAAGTGAAAATTACAGGGTTTTATACCACTACATGTGGACATATGAAATTTTTTTATTGAAAAAACATTAAAGTGTAAAAATTAACGAAGGGATGAAAAAAATAAGAGTAGATCTCAAAGTCAATGGAATTATTTTATGGAAAATAAGACTTTAAAAAATAAATATAATCAGTCTATTAATTTTTTTTTGAACAATATGAAATATTATATATTTTTTCAACATATATAACCAAATTTATGTTGTGTATTAATATATACCAACCCAACTGAACACACATTCAAAATAAAATATAATACCTCAATAGTTGAAGAAGTAGGTAATTAGAGAGATTATGTATTCCTAAGAATGATGAGTGATGAATGTTTCTATGAAAAACACACATGTCGTTAGTGATGAAGTTTGATAATGATGCCAGATAAAAGAATAGAATATGATTATATTAATCTCGGGGAATCCACATCATGGAATATTATAACTTTTCCATGAAAATAAAGATATATTATAGGCTATTGGAACCAAAAAGAGAATCAATCCCAAAAAATGATAGTAATATTAGTTTAATGTTCGACATCCAAGAAGAAGAATATGAATTTCAAGATATGTTTCCAAATAAAGGAAACATAATGGTTAGTCAATTTTTATGTGTAATGAGAAAATAGTTGGGACACATGGCATCCAATTGTATGTTTTTTTTCAAAAAAATGAGAAATAAGTGAAAAAACCCCTGATTTTTCATTTCAAGGAATCATATACAAGGAAAGAACCAATAACCAAAAATAAGTTTAAGCATGTTCCCACTTATTTTTTAACTAAATGGATAGATTAGACGTAAAATTTCATGATTATAGAGAAAGATAAAAAATGTGAATGTGTCTTGATAGCTCTATTAAAGATTTAAATTTCAAATAAAAATAGAGTCGATGTGAAGATGAAATCCATGAATGCTATAAGTGATTATATCTATAACATTTTAGGCTATACAAAAATGAGGAGTTATCAAATAATTGGATATAGAAGAAATAATTTTATTTCATTTATAAATATGTATCATCACTACTGCTATAACTATGGATCTCATGGAGTATCACCCAATTACAATTTTAGTTTTATTTTGTTCAAAATTAGGGAATTGTAGGTGATATGTCTGGGTAGGATAATTATATCAAATCTATAATTTATAAACAATTTGAAGGATTAGCCATCATGTTATATCTAAATTGGTATTCATCTGATTATTGGAATCATGTTATAAATGGTATCAAGTGTGATTGTGAATAACCATGGTAAAGTATTGAGAGAATCCCGTGGAGAGGATATATGAAAGTAGTCCAAGATTTGAGATATTAATCATTTCCATTAAATCTAGTATTCTTGAAAACATTGTATAAAATTCAAGGTTGAGATATTATGTAATACTAAAATCAAATTTTTTAACTCATATTATTTCTTATTATTATGGGTGAGTAACTATTTAACAAAAGGGTGTATAAATCCCATTAAATTGAAATTTTTTTATGTGTTTAGTCAATTTATTTTCGCAAATTGTCTAAATACCCTGAGTGGAGAGGGGGTGAATTAGGGTATGACTGATTAAAACAAATTCCCTTTAAAATATCATTTCATAGTTAAAAAAAACACACTTATATCCTTCTCCCGTACCAATGTATGAACATAATTGTAATCATACATGAGAAAAAAATACCTTGTTCACCCTCACTGGGCAATATCCATGGATCATAAAAAGGAAATGTGATGATGTACCAAACACAAGAAGTCTCAATACTATATTACATGGTCTAGGATAGATCAAATCTATTCCAAGGATATAACGACCCACACTTTACACACATTGTTAATACTTCAAAATTGAATCACACTTATTACAACATATGACAAAACCACAAAGGACCGTATAGGTATAGTGTCTTTAGAAACTGGGAAACATAAACAACTGGTTCATAAATCTTCTACAGTGTCTCCCATTTATTTCATCATATCTAGGGTCCCTTTTAGCATATTCTACTTAATATCCATCTTCCTGGCCTGGGGAAAAGAAAACATAAAAGGGTGAGCTCAAATGCTCAGCAAGGGCAAATAAAGGAAATAAAAATCATATCATATCTTTTTGAAAATTAAAACCTGCAAAAGAGATCATAATATCTTAACATGGAATAAATCATAGAAGGGAAAATGAGATCCCCATAATCATAACATAAAACTTGAATCTTTGTGGCATGTACACATAATCATGGAAAATCATTTCTTGTTAGTCATGACTCATTGCCAAGACTATCTTAGTGGACAAAGTCCCTTTCTGAACCGAGTTCACTCCTCGTTTCAGTCCTGTATCACTAAACCGAAATAACCTTCCGTTCCAGCCATGTCTATCTCATGAGATATAAAATCATTACCCAATGCATTGGAGGGAGATATAGGTCCCACCCATCTTATAATGAATCCTTTCTTATGTGTGCCACATAATCATAAAACATACATCATCGCATAACACATATAACAAAAATGGGATTCTTGAAACATCATGACATCATAAATCAATTCATATATGATAAAGGAATTCATAAACATAATTCAATCACAACATAGTCAAACCAATGTAAAAATATGGATAGAAACAGAACCCTTTATTATCTTAGATGGAAAATAATTTTGATAAAACACTTGAATTGAATTCTTGAGGAAAATATCCTTTCTTCTTCAAAAACATTTTTCCTTTCATAACATGTCATACATTTTTAAAATAAAAGAAGTTGATTAAAAATAAACTTGAAAACTTGTAAAGGAAGCTTCTTTGAAGTAATGTTTTAAAAATCCATTCATGCCGTATAAGTTAAAAAAAACATTCTTCGTACTTTTGTCGGAAAAGTCAAAAAGTACCTCGTACGGAAAAACGACAAAAGATTCCTTTCATATTCTTTACTAAAAACTCACCTAAGGGTAAAATTGGATTTAAACTATTTCAAGTGGATGGAAACAATATTACATATTGAGGGAACATGGATGTGGATGATAAAATACACCCCAGTAAATACTTACGAATAAACAATCTCGGATAAAAATGAGATTGTGATATTTCCCTTACCTTAGGTCCGATTTTCTTTGTTCGTGTCCGAAGCTCCTGTATAATGGTTTAAATAATGTTATTGACTTATTCCAGAATCATACATATTGATATGAGATCATATATGGTCATATTATTAGCTTCTTGTTAGTAATATTTCATTGTTACTTGTTACTCGGGTCTTTATAACTTTTTGTTCTTATGCGTGTTTTGTCGAATAAATTCTTATTCTTATCTTTAGGTTATAGATAATTCATTTCCAGAATGGTATTAGTGTAGTATATACCATATTCATTCATTCAATTCATTTATATAATCATTATGAAATGAAGATCATGTAGAACGAGTCGCATCACATCGTGGAGACGGTATTCCGTACGTACGCACGAGTGATGATATCGTTCCTATGATCGTGGAATTGTATTGGAGTATATATATATATATTATTTCAGTATCAATATTACTTAATAATAATCATATATAGTTACTGATTACACCATTATACCCATCCTTGTAAGGTGATGGTGGAAAATAGATTACACCACGGCGTGGAGACGGTATTCCGTACGTACGCACGCGCGGTGATTTCATTTTTCCGTAGGATGGATAGAAGGTGAATTAGGGTTGTTTCATATTTATAATAACATATAAGTATGTAAGTAATGCTGATGTTATTACTTTATCATGAAACAACTAAAGAAGAAGAAGTTGAAGAAGAAAGAAATTGAAAAGATCGGTAATGGATATTACCTCTTCTTTGGAACGCCTTTTTGAATCCTCCACTTAAGGAACTAAGATTGGTCTATGGAGAAGACCAGGACCTCTAGGATTATTCTAGGGAAGTGGAGAAGGGAAAATGGCAGGGGTTGGCCGAGCATGGGTGCTCAAATTGGTGTGAGGAGGAGGGGGAGGAGGTGCCCTTTTATAAGGGAGGAGAGGGGCACCTTAGGAATATCTCAAAATATTATTTTATATTAAAGTCAAAATCGGTTTATAATGGTTCCAAAGGGTCTTATTTCGAAGCTAAAGTGGGGATGGGTCGAAATAATATAAAACAATAAGATTTAGACAAGTTTAGGGTATTATTTTAACCTTATCAATTAGATTTAACTCTAAGTTAATTAATTTAACTTTTACCGTGTCTTTTTGTTTTCTTTCACTATATGGTTAATACGCTTACTATAACATGCCAAACGAACCCCAAATTGTTTATTATTAATATATATATCCTTATCTAAGTCATTTGGCCGAACCTTAGATTTTTAGGAATAAAATAACAATTAATAATATAATATTTGATTTAAAAACTATTTTGTGTCAATTTTGACACTATTTGATATATGATTTTTGTGAAAGTCATAACAGAATTATATGTTCGAACCAAGTCGATTAAATCAACATTAATATATCATAGTAACATAGAAAATTAGTGGAATTCATAAAAAGTCTCAAATTACATTTATTTTCGTGTTTATAACATCAATTATGTCAATATTTCATTAATAAGATAATTACTGCATCATCATTGTGTCATAAATAAATTAAATTATTTAATGTCTAAAAATTACAAATAAAATACCCTTATGTAGGAAATCTTTTTAGATTTCTAATGAATATTTATAGTCGAATTTATCTTATGTAGAACCCCATATTAAAAATAATGTACTTATTAAACTTTGATTTTAACTATTTTAACCCTTCTTTAAATAAATTAATAATAAATGTCCTAATCTAATCCAAGTGGGCCTAAATGGTCATATTTTATTCCTAAGTTTGTTTTTGGTCGAATTACACTTGTCCAATAGAATTAGGACATGTGTTAGGGTAATATTGATATCATATTTACCCATAGTTACCCTATTTACTATTAACCGCGGTAAAAATAGTAAAAAGTTACTATTCACCAAAAAATTATTTTCATCTCATTGAACCACATTTTAGTCCTTGATATTAACCGTGTCTCTCGGATTTTTGAAATTCCATTCACAGAAGCGGTAAAATTAAGTTTTATGCAAAATTCAGTTTTTAACCTACCACTTAGTGGTTTCACTATTCATCAAAAATTGAAAGTTTTCAGAAAAATACCAAAATTTCACCCTAGGCTAATTTCGATATTCTGAGTCCAAAAATGAAGTCCATTTTGAAAAATAAAATTTATAAAATTTCAAAAAGTGGTTATTACTATTCATAACGGCTAGTTTTAATAGCATATTTTTGTTTAGTAAAACTCGGTATTGCGTACGACGCAAGCTATCGAGGAAGGTCGCGATTGCGTGTAAAGCAAGCCAAGCAAGTGTTGTGTAGAAAAAGATTCCTTTGATGATTTATATAACATAAAAGTCTCGGGTGTTACATTCTACCCCCCTTAAAAAGAATTTCACCCTCGAAATTCGTCACTTTGCAACAAACAGATGAGGATACTTCTCCCTCATCATATCCTCAAGCTCCCATGTAGTTTCTTCAAGTTGGTGGTTTCTCCATAAAACATTCACCAAGCGAGTGGTCTTGTTTCGTAGGACTTTTTCGCTACGATCCAGAATCTCTATCGGCTGTTCTTCATAAGAAAGATCGTGCTACAGCGGTACAACTTCTGAGCTGAGTACATGTGAAGGATCTGGTATGTACTTTCTCAGGAGAGATACATGGAACACATCGTGAACTTGAGAGAGATTCGGTGGAAGCGCCAATCGGTAAGCTACCTTCCCAACACGATCCAGTATTTCGAAAGGACCGATATATCTAGTGCTCAACTTCCCCTTCTTTCCAAATCTCATAACCCTCTTCCAGGGAGATATTCGTAAGAACACTTTATCACCCACTTCAAACTCTAGGTCTTTTCTCCGGTTGTCGGCATAACTTTTCTGTCGACTCTGAGCTGCTCTTATGTGTTGTTGAATAGATCTGACCTTTTCTGCCATTTCATCAATGAGATCAGGTCCTAATAGCTTTCTTTCCCCAACTTCTTCCCAGCAAGTTGGAGTCCTGCATTTCTTTCCATAGAGAGCTTCATAAGGAGCCATCTGAATACTGGAGTGAAAGCTATTATTATAAGAAAATTCCACCAAAGGTAGGTGTTGATCCCAACCTCCTTTGAAATCCATAGAGCAAGCTCTCAACATATCTTCTAGGGTTTGAATTGTTCTCTCAGACTGACCGTCTGTCTGGGGATGATAAGCAGTGCTGAAACTCAACTCTGTATCCAGAGTATGCTGAAGACTTCGCCAGAACTTTGAGGTAAATCTCGGATCCCGATCAGATATAATAGAAAGTGGTACTCCATGCAATCTTACCACTTCCTTTACATATATCCTGGCAAGCTGATCTAGAGAGAAATACTCTCTAATAGCAATGAAGTGTGCAGACTTTGTAAGACGATCAACTATGACCCAGATAGCATTATTGCCTTTGGATGTTTTAGGAAGTCCTGTGACAAAGTCCATAGTGATGTTTTCCCATTTCCATTCGGGTATGGGTAATGGTTGTAACATCCCCTTAGACTTCTGTCTCTCAGCTTTAACTTGTTGACAAACCAAGCATCGAGAGACATATTCAGCAACATCTCTTTTCATGCCATCCCACCAGAAGTACTCTTTCAGGTCCCTATACATCTTCGTGCTTCCAGGATGAATAGAGAATGAAGAACTATGAGCCTCATCCAGCAGCTCTTTCTTTAATTCGGGGATGGGAGGAACACAAACCCGATTCCTGAACTTTATTATCCCATCACAATCAAGGTTGAATTCAGGAACATTTCTCACCTTCTTTTGTAACTCGACATCTTCTTTCTGTGCCTCTTTAATCTTCACATGTATAGATGGTTGAACATTCATTTGAGAAAGATAAGATTTTTCCCCTTCCATTATAATTCCAAGATCCATCCTTTGTAAATCCATAAATATTGGATCTTTTGTGATCCTCATCATGGATAAACTAGCATGGTCTTGTCGACTTAATGCATCTGCGACCTTGTTTGCTTTCCCAGGGTGGTAATGGATTGAGCAGTCATAATCCTTAATCAGCTCCAACCATCTTCTTTGGCGCATATTCAGCTCCTTTTGTGTGAAAATATACTTTAAACTTTTATGATCAGTATAAATATCACACCTTTCACCATAAAGGTAATGCCCCCAAATCTTTAATGCAAAGATTACCGCAGCCAACTCCAAATCATGTGTTGGGTAATTTTGCTCATGGATTTTCAACTGTCGTGAGGCATAAGCTATCACCATATCATTTTGCATAAGAACACACCCCAATCCCTTCTTGGATGCATCACTATAGATCACAAACCTTTCTCCACTACAAGGCAGTGTGAGCATAGGTGCACTGGATAACCTTCTTTTCAACTCCTTGAAATTCTCTTCACATTCCTCTGTCCAGACAAACTTAACTCCTTTCCGAGTCAACTTTGTGAGTGGATTAGATAATCGTGAAAAATCTTTTACAAAACGTCGATAATATCCAGCCAAACCAAGAAAACTTCGGATCTCAGTTACTGTTGTTGGTCTTGACCATCTTTCGATAACCTCTGTTTTTGCTGGATCCACAGATATCCCCTCTTTTGAGATTATATGACCCAAAAATGCAACTTTTTGAAGCCAAAATTCACACTTGGTAAATTTGGCATAAAGCTTCTCCTTTCTCAGGGTCTTCAATATAATTCTCAAGTGATCTTCATGCTCTTCCTTGCTCTTTGAATAGACAAGAATATCGTCTATAAAGACTACCACAAATTGATCAAGATAGTCTCTAAAGACTCTATTCATTAGATCCATGAAGATAGCAGGGGCATTAGTAAGACCAAATGGCATCACTATAAATTCATAGTGTCCATACCTTGTACGGAAAGCCGTCTTTGGTATATCCTCCCTTTTGACCCTTAATTGATGATACCCTGAACGAAGATCAATCTTGGAAAAGTATTGAGCTCCGCGTAGTTGGTCAAATAAGTCATCAATGCGTGGGAGAGGATATTTGTTCTTGATAGTGATCTTGTTAAGTTCTCGATAATCAATGCAAAGTCTCATTGATCCATCTTTCTTCTTAACAAATAGAACAGGTGCTCCCCAAGGTGACACACTAGGGCGTATGAATCCCTTATCAAGATTCTCTTGGAGTTGCTTCTTCAATTCCTGCAACTCAATTGGGGCCATTCTATAAGGTGTCTTTGAAATATGCAAAGCACCCGGTACGAGTTCTATTGAAAACTCAACTTCACGATTTGGTGGAAGACCCGGCAATTCCTCCAGAAAGACATCATCAAACTCCCGTACAATGGGCATATTCTTAATCGTGAGTTTCTCACCAACCATTTGAGATAAATAACCTTCATTTAGTGGAATCAATACCCATAAAATGGAAGAAATTTCCACTGGAAGGTTATGTTCATCCTTGCATTGATAGACGATCGTAGATTGATCTGGAATATGGAATGTGACTTCCCTTCTTTGGAAATCGATATGAGCTCCATGTAGAGAAAGCCAATCCATGCCAAGAATCACATCAAATTCCACTAAAGGAAGGATCACAAGATTTGCAGGAAGCACTTTCCCACAAACTTCGATCGGAGAAGAATTATAAACTTTTGATGCGATTGATGTGCCATTAGGTGTTGTCACAGCTAACTCAACATCTAATTGTTGAGGTAATAAGGTGATACCCTTAGAAAAGTCTTCAGAAATAAAAGAGTGGGTGGATCCAGAATCAAATAAAACATTTGCTACTTTAGAGTGGATGGTAAGTGTACCTTTCACCACATCGTTATCGTACTCCACATCGCTGATAGAAATTGCATGTGACTTTCCTTTGTCTTTAGCCTTAAGATTTTGTTGACGTCGACCATCATCATCAACCCTTGGATTTGGGCATTGATTGGCATAATGCCCCATCTCCTTGCACTTGAAACATTGAAGTGTAGTAGGTTCATTCTGTGTATCCCTTCCTTTGTTTGCGTCATTAGACATCTTCTTCCCATTATCACAGCATTCAAATGCCCGATGACCTTCTTTTCCACATTTAAAACATTTACTTGTCCCTTTAAGACAACTCCCTCCATGTTTCTTTCCACACTTTGAGCATAAGGAAAATCTCATCTTCTTTTCCGTGTGCTCTTTAGATTTTTCTTTGAATTCCATCTTCCTCTTCTTATCAAACCCATGTGACTGATGGGTTACTCCAATCTCCATCTCGACTTTGAGAGCACATCGAACGATTTCCTCGTAGCTATTGAAGTCCCTTATGGCTAACACCCTTCGAAGACTTGGTTTTAAGCCACTAAAGAATCGATCGATCTTACTCTCAGGTTGGATAATAATACCAGAAGCGTACCTTGCAGGTCTTGTAAAATTTGCTTCATAGGTACCAACAGATTCATCATCCCTTTGCTTCAGTTCAAGAAACTCTTTCTCCATCTTTGTTCAGAGAATACGAGGGAAGTAATTATTGAAAAATAAGTTCTTGAACTCGTCCCATTCCATAGACTCAATTTCATCCCTTTGCCTCGTATTCTTAACAAGATTCCACCATTGATCAGCATCTCCTTCCAAACGATACACTGCTAGGATGACTTTATCATGCTCAGAACATTGAAGAACTGAAAATATCTTTTCAGTAGTACTAATCCATTGTTCAGCAACTAATGGATCAGTAGACCCGCTGAAAGAAGGTGGACGCTGCCTCATGAAGGATTCAACAGAATGTTGCTCCCTCCTTTGCTCGTTTGGAAATCCTGCATGATTCATAGCTTGAGAATGTTGTGTGAGCATGGCTACAAGATTTTTCATTCCAGCTCCCATATCGTTTGTTTGCTCAGGGGGACAATCATTGCATTGCCCATCGCATTCCGCATTAACACGGTTCCTTCGGGTTCCAGCCATTGACTAAAACCAAGGAGAATAGTGTGAGCAACACTAATTATAATAGGAAACCACATAATTCAAGAATAAAATTTTCATGCTTAAGGTCTTATCCTAGGTTATTCAAGGCCATTTCTAAAACACTAAGATTGTGTTCTATGCTTAGACTTATCCTTAGGGTTCTTACTAAGGCTTTCACATCCTAGTTTCCAAAGGTTGACTATACCTTTCCTCTGATACCAACTATAACGACCCACACTTTACATACATTGTTAATACTTCAAAATTGAATCACACTTATTACAACATATGAAAAAACCACAAAGGACCGTATAGGTATAGTGTCTTTAGAAACTGGGAAACATAAACAACTGGTTCATAAATCTTCTACAGTGTCTCCCATTTATTTCATCATATCTAGGGTCCCTTTTAGCATATTCTACTTAATATCCATCTTCCTGGCCTGGGGAAAAGAAAACATAAAATGGTGAGCTCAAATGCTCAGCAAGGGAAAATAAAGGAAATAAAAATCATATCATATCTTTTTGAAAATTAAAACCTGCAAAAGAGATCATAATATCTTAACATGGAATAAATCATAGAAGTGAAAATGAGATCCCCATAATCATAACATAAAACTTGAATCTTTGTGGCATGTACACATAATCATGGAAAATCATTTCTTGTTAGTCATGACTCATTGCCAAGACTATCTTAGTGGACAAAGTCCCTTTCTGAACCGAGTTCACTCCTCGTTTCAGTCCTGTATCACTGAACTGAAATAACCTTCTGTTCCAGCCATGTCTATCTCATGAGATATAAAATCATTACCCAATGCATTGGAGGGAGATATAGGTCCCACCCATCTTATAATGAATCCTTTGTTATGTGTGCCACATAATCATAAAACATACATCATCGCATAACACATATAACAAAAATGGGATTCTTGAAACATCATGACATCATAAATCAATTAATATATGATAAAGGAATTCATAAACATAATTCCATCACAACATAGTCAAACCAATGTAAAAATATGGATAGAAACAGAACCCTTTATTATCTTAGATGGAAAATAATTTTGATAAAACACTTGAATTGAATTCTTGAGGAAAATATCCTTTCTTCTTCAAAAACATTTTTCCTTTCATAACATGTCATACAACTTTAAAATAAAAGAAGTTGATTAAAAATAAACTTGAAAACTTGTAAAGGAAGCTTCTTTGAAGTAATGTTTTAAAAATCCATTCATGCCGTATAAGTTAAAAAAAAACATTCTTCGTACTTTTGTCGGAAAAGTCAAAAAGTACCTCGTACGGAAAAACGACAAAAGATTCCTTTCATATTCTTTACTAAAAACTCACCTAAGGGTAAAATTGGATTTAAACTATTTCAAGTGGATGGAAACAATATTACATATTGAGGGAACATGGATGTGGATGATAAAATACACCCCAGTAAATACTTACGAATAAACAATCTCGGATAAAAATGAGATTGTGATATTTCCCTTACCTTAGGTCCGATTTGCTTTGTTCGTGTCCGAAGCTCCTGTATAATGGTTTAAATAATGTTATTGACTTATTCCAGAATCATACATATTGATATGAGATCATATATGGTCATATTATTAGCTTCTTGTTAGTAATATTTCATTGTTACTTGTTACTCGGGTCTTTATAACTTTTTGTTCTTATGCGTGTTTTGTCGAATAAATTCTTATTCTTATCTTTAGGTTATAGATAATTCATTTCCAGAATGGTATTAGTGTAGTATATACCATATTCATTCATTCAATTCATTTATATAATCATTATGAAATGAAGATCATGTAGAACGAGTCGCATCACATCGTGGAGACGGTATTCCGTACGTACGCACGAGTGATGATATCGTTCCTATGATCGTGGAATTGTATTGGAGTATATATATATATATTATTTCAGTATCAATATTACTTAATAATAATCATATATAGTTACTGATTACACCATTATACCCATCCTTTTAAGGTGATGGTGGAAAATAGATTACACCACGGCGTGGAGACGGTATTCCGTACGTACGCACGCGCGGTGATTTCATTTTTCCGTAGGATGGATAGAAGGTGAATTAGGGTTGTTTCATATTTATAACAACATATCAGTATGTAAGTAATACTGATGTTATTACTTTATCATGAAACAACTAAAGAAGAAGAAGTTGAAGAAGAAAGAAATTGAAAAGATCGGTAATGGATATTACCTCTTCTTTGGAACGCCTTTTTGAATCCTCCACTTAAGGAACTAAGATTGGTCTTTGGAGAAGACCAGGACCTCTAGGATTATTCTAGGGAAGTGGAGAAGGGAAAATGGCAGGGGTTGGCCGAGCTTGAGTGCTCAAATTGGTGTGAGGAGGAGGGGGAGGAGGTGCCCTTTTATAAGGGAGGAGAGGGGCACCTTAGGAATATCTCAAAATATTATTTTATATTAAAGTCAAAATCGGTTTATAATGGTTCCAAAGGGTCTTATTTCGAAGCTAAAGTGGGGATGGGTCGAAATACTATAAACCAATAAGATTTAGACAAGTTTAGGGTATTATTTTAACCTTATCAATTAGATTTAACTCTAAGTTAATTAATTTAACTTTTACCGTGTCTTTTTGTTTTCTTTCACTATATGGTTAATACACTTACTATAACATGCCAAACGAACCCCAAATTGTTTATTATTAATATATATATCCTTATCTAAGTCATTTGGCCGAACCTTAGATTTTTAGGAATAAAATAACAATTAATAATATAATATTTGATTTAAAAACTATTTTGTGTCAATTTTGACACTATTTGATATATGATTTTTGTGAAAGTCATAACAGAATTATATGTTCGAACCAAGTCGATTAAATCAACATTAATATATCATAGTAACCTAGAAAATTAGTGGAATTCATAAAAAGTCTCAAATTACATTTATTTTGGTGTTTATAACATCAATTATGTCAATATTTCATCAATAAGATAATTACTGCATCATCATTGTGTCATAAATAAATTAAATTATTTAATGTCTAAAAATTACAAATAAAATACCCTTATGTAGGAAATCTTTTTAGCTTTCTAATTAATATTTATAGTCGAATTTAGCTTATGTATAACCCCATATTAAAAATAATTTACTTATTAAACTTTGATTTTAACTATTTTAACCCTTCTTTAAATAAATTAATAATAAATGTCCTAATCTAATCCAAGTGGGCCTAAATGGTCATATTTTATTCCTAAGTTTGTTTTTGGTCGAATTACACTTGTCCAATAGAATTAGGACATGTGTTAGGGTAATATTGATATCATATTTACCCATAGTTACCCTATTTACTATTAACCGCGGTAAAAATAGTAAAAAGTTACTATTCACCAAAAAATTATTTTCATCTCATTGAACCACATTTTAGTCCTTGATATTAACCGTGTCTCTCGGATTTTTGAAATTCCATTCACAGAAGCGGTAAAATTAAGTTTTATGCAAAATTCAGTTTTTAACCTACCACTTAGTGGTTTCACTATTCATCAAAAATTGAAAGTTTTCAGAAAAATACCAAAATTTCACCCTAGGCTAATTTCGATATTCTGAGTCCAAAAATGAAGTCCATTTTGAAAAATAAAATTTAAAAAATTTCAAAAAGTGGTTATTACTATTCATAACGGCTAGTTTTAATAGCATATTTTTGTTTAGTAAAACTCGGTATTGCGTACGACGCAAGCTATCGAGGAAGGTCGCGATTGCGTGTAAAGCAAGCCAAGCAAGTGTTGTGTAGAAAAAAATTCCTTTGATGATTTATATAACATAAAAGTCTCGGGTGTTACACAGGATCACTACCTTTAGAGGATTTGGGGTTAGCTAACTACTTTCACTAGGGTCAGTCCTTATTTCTTTTCATATGGATTACTTCGGGTTGAAACGATCAACTTCTTACTCTTTCTTTTCTCACTTCTCTATAAATAATCCACTGCCATTTAATGTACTTGTAGGTCTCACACAGCTTATGTACTTGTAGGTCCCTTCATTATTGCAATTGAATGAATACTCACCTCTATGTAGATGCTCTTTTGAATCCCTTTCTTGGTTTCTCATCCTCTTTTATGAAAACACCTTGAATAAAAAATTACACTTTCTAGAAAACTGGAATATACTTAACTTTATTGTAGATATATAAATTACCTATACATTGGAAAGATCTTCATTTGATTCCAAGTATTCCATTAACTTCTTTGAATGTAGAAGTGAATAAAGTCCTTCTGTAAGTATTATCGAATGGTTTAGATCCTCTATGTTCTTATTCTCCTTAAAAATTCAAATATGAAAATTATACTATTCATTTGAAAATGTAATCATGTATCTTCTTTTGCAATATTCTGGAGTGATACCCTAGTGAGATACCCTGGCGTGTAACCCCTTGTGTGAGATCCTAGCATGTATCCTATTGTGCAAGGCCATTGAATGTGAATCTAGAATGAGTACCTTCCATGAGTCTACTTTCATGAGTCCCTTATGTGAGTCTCTTATGTGAGTCTACTTTTGTGAGTCCCTTCCATGAGTCTCTTCCACGAGTCTTCTTTCAAGTGTCCATTCCGTGAGTCCACTTTCACATATTGTGCAAGACCCTATTCAGATCATGCGCAACACATTGGCATGAGTCTGCTTTGCATGGGACATTTTTTAGATCATGCACAACACTTACTCGATGTCAATCACATATAATTATTCTCTGTGAACTTCTATCGTGAGATCTCTCCATGAGTCACTTCTCCGGACGGTCTTCAGATCAGTCTTTTATTCAAAATCCATCAATATTTATGGACGGTTTAGGTGGTTTTTATAAGAAAATAGTTACCATATTATCCCTAAAAATATATCAAATAATTTTTAAAAAACATCCACCTCATCGGCATTATCCTCTCCATGAGATATCGGTGTGAGATCTCTCCTTGAGTCCCTAGTGTGAGTAATTGGTCAGTATTTGTACTTTGCATGAGTCCTTGGTCAGAATTTTCTTTCACACTTTCCATGAGTACGTTGTCTGCAATCCTGATTTTCATATTTCCTTGTTCAATATTGATGGTTTTCATGAGTTTTTGATCCACATTCTCTCTTTTTGGGATATCCGAGCATGAGTACCAAAGTCAATTTGCGCTTCATGAGATCTTCAATGATTGCGAGATCCTTTGTCACTCCAATATTTTTCTTTTATCTTCATGAGATTTCCTGATTGTTATTCACTCTTTTTCTAAGATATATGATATAGAAGTAGATACAATAATGAGTTCTATGTTATATCCCTATGTGATATCCAAATAAAATTACAAGCACTACGTGAGACCCCACAATGAGACTCAGAGTCAATCATGTAACGACCTGAACTTTTATTAATGAAAATTTCTATTGATATAATTAAATGTATTATTATGTAAAATGGTTATATAAAACATTTGAATTTACTCAGTTTTATGATTTTATATTTTAATATAACATTATGAATTGTTACTTTTTCTAATATAGCTATTGAATAATGATCACATGATTAGTATAAATATAGGGCTTTAACAAATCAATTTTTCTCCGACAAAGGATGTGATGACTTCATCCAGTAGAATTGCTCCATACGAAGGCCATTTTTCATTGCTCAGAAAGGGGTTTCATCACTAGGGTTACCTCTTGATTAATCCCAAGTCTAGCATCAACATGTGAAGCTTTAATGAAATCACTTATAAGAGAAGTGGAATTTAATAGAGATTACCACTCGAGAGACATTATCCAAGCCACCCAAGAGTCTTCACCATCACACACCTTACCCAAAGGTATTATGTGGGTGTTATAAGGGGTTATGTAACAATACCCTACCAAAATTATTATGTGAAATAGTTTTTTATTGAATAAGGAATATACATTCATTTTGTTAGTGTTAATTTGTATGTGATTTTTAAAGCACAAATATTATTTTTAGTTAATATTAAAATTTATTAGAGAAGTATATTTTGATGAATTAGTGGATTTTTGAATAAAATAATATTTGAATAAAATATTTTTACTAAATTCATTTTTATTAAATATAAACGATCTTATAATTTTTATGAATAAAAATTGTATTTTTTATTTAGGTTTGAAAATTGTTTTTATCAAAACCAGTGAATTTTTAATAAATGTCAGTATTTATTTTAAAAGTGAAAATGAACAATTTTAAAAATAATGTAGATAAAATTAATAACATTTTTGGATTTAGGATGTTGAAATTATCTAATGATGAAATTTTCATAATATTCAGAGATAGTCAAATTTTGCGTAAAAATTAATTACCTTTTAAATATATACAGTGTTTTATGACATCATAATGACACAATAGTGATTTTATAAAATAATATAAAAGGGATATTCATCCAATATATGTTTAAACTTTAAAATATGGTGATTTTATATATTTTTTTATTAATTTTACAATGCCTTAGTGGACCCTCCAAGAGTTATAAAACATTTTAACATTTTAAAATGATTTCATTGAGAGTGTCACTCAAATCAACATAAGTAAGGCTAATATTTTAAGACGTTAGGCCATTGGACATCTAAAATAATTTTTTATACTATACGTTAGAAAAATAAATGGGCAAAAACCATGGGAGGGTTTTTGGTTTTGAATAGTTTAATGTGTGGTGTCCAAAACCAAATTAATAAAGAATTCCCTCTCCTTTCCTATATAAACCCAATCAACCTCCAATTACTCTTCACTCAAAACATTTGGGGCTTGAACAAACCCTGAACTCCTATATATAAAATCCTCCGAAGTCTCCCATGATCTCTAGTTGCCTCTCTGAAACCTCTCCCAATCCTTTGGGATCAAACATCCAAGTAAGGGATTTCTTCCTTTCTCATTTTTGTCCAAATTTCTTTTTGTTGTTATACCCTTTCGTTTTAAATTAAAAATGTTTGTGTATGATTTAGAACCCCTCCGATACTACCCTCTATATTTTTAAATGCTTATATTCCTCTTTCTCTCTCATTAATTCTTCCCATGTACACCCATTACCATGTTGAAATTCTGTAAGGAATTTCTCAATTCTCATTTAAATTCAAGAATTTTTTTATTATGCATATAAATTCCATTACATATGTTGGGATATTATGTTTCATGACACTATTACAATATTTTTCTTGTATAAATTATGAGATACCCCTTTCCCTCTCATCAAACCCTTTTATGATTTCTATTTGATGTCATTATGTTGCCAAAATTTCCCAAGCCAAAATCATCATGTAAGGGAATACATTTCCCATTTATCTATAAATGGTATTCACCTTTATTCACATATAATTATTGATTATAAAGTTCCATTTATGTATTACACATTTTTTTATAATGTAATAAATGATGATATTGAATGATTATAGGTTATATGATCCATCTAACAGACTTATGCATGAAATGAAATGTTTATAAAGGTGGTGGCCTTATAGAACTCCAATGCATTGGGTATTGAATAATATCATGATATGACAAGTGGTATGAGGGTTTACTCATGCTAATTAAAGTTCAATGAGGGTTTATAAAAGCTAATTCATGTGTAATGAGGGTTTTCCCATGCTCTAGGTTTAATGAGGTTTGGTTCATACTAATATCATTTTAAATGTTGCTACCACAATTCCATGTTATGATAATCATTCTATATCATGCCTTTATGTGAATTTTTCTGTTATGTTCCAATGATATGATTGTTGCCAACATGTAATGTATTCTTCATGTAGTCCTGTTTTAATAACTTACTGGGCGTTATAGCTCCACATTTTATTTTTTATGTCCTCAGGTTATCCCATGCAGTGCTAAGAATGATGGAATGTTGTGGTCAGGTAAAAGATGTTTTCAATAAATATACTCTATTTTTTTGTCTTAAGTTGTCATGTAATGTTCCTAATTTCCTTGGACATTATACCTAATGATCATCAGAGTTTTCTTATGTGAAATTTTATGTAATAAATAATTTTTAAGTGTGTAATAGAGAGCAGGGTTTTTATAGTCGGTATCAAAGGATACATTTAGTTATTTTTGGGATTAGGATTAGAAAACCATAGAAAATGACTTAGGGATAAGACTAAGTATAATAAAAACGTCCCTAAATTTTTGTGAGTATAGAGTAATTGTTTTATCAAGGATATACATACCAATATGGATACAATCAATTTTAGGAGGCTCTGGAACAAATGTATCTAGGGGTAAAACCCAAAATTCCATTTTAGCTAGACTCAAACAGGAATTGGTGCACGAAAATAGGCCTTGTTGCACTCTTGGTTACGAAACTCTTGGGGAATATTATTTTTTTAATTCATTAGAATAGTATGAACCATTATTAAGGGAATAAAAAATCCCATAGGAGTATATGTTTAGAAGTAGATCATGGATAACACAGATTGAACCCTATAAATTCAAAAGTCAAGGAAATAAAAGTAATTTATAAGTTATCTGTTTTTATATTTGGATTACTGTTTATATGTTACACCTATTTTTTTATTCTATCCAATGTAAGATAATAGGAGGACTCGAGAAAACAACCAATGAAAAGAATTAAGTGATGCATGCTCGAATGAGATGCCCAATCCAATATGAATAGGAATCGTAGACTTTTTCATGATACTCTCTCAATTTACTCATGTTTTGAATAGAAACGATGGTCAAGAGGATCATCTAACCCCCATAAGAAAGAACAGGACGTAAAAAAGAGTATCCAAGGATAAATGACTACTAATTTTAATGGATTGTCCGATCCCCCAATCTTCAAAAAATGGATCAAATCCAATGAAAAGATATTCTCTATAATTCAATGTTATGAACAAGAGAAGGTTCTTATGGAAGCTTATCGTATGGAGGGTGAATCTGATAAATTCTGGATATTGATAAAAAATAAGAATCTTGAAGAATAGATCAAGGCCTTGTAATGGAATGATTTTTGTAAAATATCTATCGAAAAATATTTTTCTCGCACCCTCTAAATTATTACGGAAAGGGACATCCTTGACATCAATAAAAAATATGACTAATCCATCGAAGAATATGAGGAAAAAATCACAAGGATGTAATCATATGCCTTCAGTTTCTTCGTTACCCCTGAATTCAATGTAGACCTCTTCTTTGGTGGGATAAAACCGAGCCTATGGAAAGCCCTAGAGTTCTGTAACTTTGAGAGCTATGATAAAATTTTCTGGTGTGCCCTCAAATTCATAATAGATATAAGGTAATCTCAGGGGTATCATAGGGATACGAAGAGGAATGAGGACTTTAACTCGGGAGGTCCGATGGATAAATCCAACAGTGTTATGAAATTCTATCACACCACTTTCTATAGGTGTGGAAAGAAGCACCACAAAAATTTCTTAAAGGAGATGTGGAAATGATTTAGGTGTGGAAATGTAGGGAACCTAGCTAAGAAATTTCTACCAAGATAAACCCGCTACCGTGACAGAGGAAAAGAACTATCTATTAGACCCTCAATGCATTGTTCATTCCTTAAACTGCAAAGAACCAAGGAACTTTTAAAACCAGTTCCGTAAGCCAAGGGTTTTCATAGGAAACCAAAAACCTCCAAGGCAGAAAGGATGATCTTTTTCCATCACTACTACTGAAGAAAACCCTCAAAATGAAGTGGTTACTAATACACTAGTTATTCATTCAATATTAGCGAACATAATTTTTGATTCTGTTTCGACACATAATTTTATATCCTGAATGTTTAGTATAAAAATCCCAACACCACCACAAATAATGGAAGTAGAGATGCCGATGAGAACAGAAAATTGGGAAATTATTGCATCCCAAGAATATAACTCCCCCCTATCACAATTTTTGAATTGAACTTCCTGACGATCCTTTTCATACTCGATCATGTGGAATTTGATCCAATTCTTGGCATGGATTGACATTACCTCTATAGAGCCTACATAAATTGTTGTGAGAGGGAAATTGATCTCTATATGATGAATCAACCCACGATTCTATAAAAGTTCGAGGATGAGGATGAATCTTCTATTGTACCATCATATCAACCATGGATATTACTACCCTATGAGAACTCTTATATTGATCAGATAATTGAGTCTAAGGAAACAACCATCCTTGAAAACATGCCTATTATTAGGGAATTCGTTGAAGTGTTTCTAAAGGAATTGTTTGGTCATCCTCTTAGAAGATATGTTGAATTCTCATTTGATTTTATACCTAGGGATTTGAAAATATCCAAGAATATGTATAGAATGAATATTTTGGATCTTGATGATATAAAGAAAAAACTATAGGAGAATCTGGATAAAGGGTTTATACACCCAAGTGCTTCACCATGGGGTGAACTAGTCCTCTTTGTCAAGAAGAAGGATGGGTCAATGCACATTTCCATTGATTATCGGGAGCTCAAAAAAATCATGATAAAGAAAAAGTATCGTGTTCCATGAATTGATGACTTATTCGATCAGCTAAATGAATTAGAATACTTCTCCATAGTGGATTTTTGATTTGGATATTACCATGTAATGGTGAAGAATGAGAATATCCCCAAGAATAATTTTCATACAATGTATGGGAACTATGAATTCATAGAAATTAATTTTCTAATATTCCAATATTTTTCATGGACATGATGAATATAGTATTTAAATATTACCTCAACAAATTTGTGGTAGTATTTATAGATGATATTCTTATATACTCCAAAACCAAGGAGGATTATGAGGAGAATCTAAGCACTATAATGGAGACCACGTAAAAGGAGAAGCTCTATGAAAAGTACTGCAAGTGGGAGTTTTGGTTAAAGGAAGTCTCTTTCATGGGACATATCCTCACAAGTAATGAGATATCTGAGGATCCCTCCAAGACAGCTAAAATTGTGGGATAGCTGAGGAAAACGTCAGTTACATATATCCATAGCTTCATGGGGTTAGATGGATTTTATCACTTATTTCTGAGAAATTTCTCATGATTGGTAAACCCTATTTCCTAACTAACTCATAATGGAGTCATGTTTTCTTGGAGCGATGAATGTGAATATAGCTTCCAGGAGTTGAAAGACAGGATTATCTCTGTACCCGTGCTCACACAACCCACAAGTGTATAACTTTCTGTGGTATTTAGTGATGCTTAAAAGATGTAATTGGGTGTGTGTTAATTAAAAATGACCATGTCATTACCTATTCTTCAAGGGAATTGAATGTTCATGAGAAACACTATCCAACAAATGATCTGGTGTTGGCTGTAGTAATCCTTTATTTAAAAATTTGGAGACATTAACTCTTTGGGGAGAAGTGTGAAATATATACAGATAACTAAAGGCTAATGTATATATTCACACAGATATAATTGGGTATATAAAAATGGAGATGGTTAGAGCTGATCAATGACTATGACTGCTTAATCAATTTCCACCATGGGAAAGTGAATAAGGTGGAAGATTCTATAAGTAGAAAGGACTAAAAGATTCCATCATTTATTAGAATTGAAAAATATATAATCTTATTAGATTTTATAAAAATGGATATGGGAATCATATAGAAAGGAACATCATTAATCATTTCCCAAATGATTTCTCAACTGTTACTTTTGTAAAGGAGAATGGATGATTAAAAGAATGAAGCATGAATTTAGAAGAATGTGGAAACTAGTACAAAAAGATAATCCTCGTAGTTCAATGTTAATGAAGAAGGAATTGTGATATTTGTGTAAAGATAATGCATTCCGTCAAATACAGAGTTAGAGAATGAACATTTGGATGATTCAAATAGTTCAAATCTCATCATTCACCCTGGAAAAAGAATATGTATTGAGATATTCGAGATCACTATTGGTGGGATAACATGAAGAAGGAGATCACAGTGTATACATAAAAGTTCCATGTATGTCAACATGTGAAGGATAAGAAGCAGAAATCTAAGGGTACAATGAAACCATTACCGATACCATCACGGAAATTGGAAAACATCACCATGGAATTTTTCAATGGGATTCCGATGTCCTCCAATGTGAACAAATCTATCTTGGTTGTTGTGGATCACATTACAAAGACTGCAAACTTCATTTCAATTCGGGAGGATTTCTCTTTGGATCAACTTGAACAGATTTACATTAGAGATGTGTAAAGGTTGTATGGAGTACCACTATCTATTTTATCTTATTGAGATCCATGATTCAACTCTATTTTTTTGAAGAGTCTCCAACACGCTCTAAATACTAAGATGAACTTCAGCACATATTATTATCCTCAAACTGATGGAAATTCTTAGCATAATATCCAAACTCTTGAGGACATGTTGAGAGAATGATCAATGGACTTGAAAGGTGGATGAGATCAACATCTTCCTATGGTTGAGTTGTCTAACAATAATAGCTTCAAATCAAGCATTAAAATGGATCCTTATGAAGCCCTTCATGGGTATAGGGGCAAAACATCGACATGTTGGGTTGAAGTTGGGGTGAGAAAACTCCTAGGTCCATAAATGGTTGAAGAAATGTTGGAGAAGGTTAAGTCCATCCAGCAACACATTAACACTGCTCAGAGTCAAAAAATATATATGCTGATAATCATCGACAAGACCTAGAGTTTGGTGTTGGAGACATGGTATTCCTCCGTATATCATCATGGGAGAGAGTTTTGAGATTTGGGAATAAAGGAATTCTTAATCTAAGGTACATCAGCCCTTTTGAGGTCCTTGATCGTAGTAGGGTGGTGGCCTATCGACTATCAGTCCCATCAAACATGTATCAAGTACATGATGTATTCCATGTATCACTCTTAAGAAGTACATACCTGACCCATCGCATGTACTCAATCCACTGGTGGAACCATTGGATAATGACCTTTCCTATGGAGAGAAGCTGATGAAGATCTTAGATCATAGAGAAAATGATCTATGAAAAAAGACAATGCCCCTCATCAATTTTTTTTAGATAAACCACAGGTTTTAACAAACAATGTGGGAATTAGAGAAAGTGATGAAGTAGAGTTACCCTAATTTGTTTTAGTGCAGTAAAGGGATATTTCGAAGGTGAAATTTGTTAAGGGGGGATATGGTAACAACCCGAAATTTTATTAATGAAAATTACTCTTGATCCAATTAAATGTCTAATTCTGTAAAATGGTTATATAAAACACATGCACTTTCTTTGTTTTATGTTTTTGGTTTTTAAAATACCACTAATAATTTCTACTGTTTCTAATATAGTTTTTGAACAGTGATCACATGATTAGTATAAATATTGGGATTTAATAAATCCAATTTTTTCAAAGGAAGTGATGGCCTCATCCAGTAGAATTACTCCACATGAAGCCCATTTTTCAGAGCTATAAAACAAGGTATAATCATTGAGCTTTTCACTTTACCAAGACCAAAGTGATCTTCATCATGTTAATCTTGAATGGAATTTCCTACAGGTGAAGTGAAATTTATAATATATTACCACCCGAGCGATGTTTTCCGAGCCGGCCCAAACATCTATATCCATCGCAAACCTCGCCCTTAGGTCTTATGTGGGTGATATAAGGTGATATGTAACAAACCCTAGTCGTATGATTATGTGAATTAGTTTTTTATTGAATAATGAATATATATTCATTTTATTATTGTTACATTGTAAGTTTTTTTTAAAGCAAAAATAGTATATTTAGTTAATATTAAAATTCAATTGAGAAATCTATTTGGATAAATTAATTGATTTTTGAATTAAATAATATTTCAATAAAATATTATTACTAAATTACTTTTTATAAAATATAAATGACTGTATATTTTTTATGAATACAATTATAATTTTTATTAAGGATTGAAAATTATTTTTTTCCAAACCCATGAATTTTCAATAAATGTCGGTTTTTATTTTAAAAGTAAAAATGTAAATATATAGAAAATTATTTATAAAAAATTAATATTATTTTTGGATTATGGAAATACAAAATTATCGAACAGCTAATGTTTCCTAATTTTTGGAGACATTCGAATTTTGGGTAAAAATTAAATATAGTTTAAATATATAATGTGTTTTATGATATCATAATGACCCAATAGTAATGTAATAAAATAATATAAAAGGAATATTCATCCATTATATGTTTTAACTTTAAAATAATGTAATTTTAGATATTTTTTATTAATTTTAAAATACCATAATAGACCATCCAAGACTTATAAAATATTTTAACAATTTAAAATCATTTCCCAGAGAGTGTGAATGTCCTCCACAAAAGCAAGCCTAATATTTTAAGAAGTCTGGCCATTATCCTTATAAAATAAATTTTCCACTCCCCTTTGGAAAAAACCATGGGCAAAACCTTGATATGGTTTGTGTTTTTAATTAGTTTACTATGTGGTGTCCAAAACCTAAATTATAAAGATTTATCTCTTTTTTCCTATATAAACCCACTTAACCTCACATTCCTCCTCAATAGAAACCTTTTTGCTCGACCAACCTATTCCCTCCACCCCCTATAATCATCTAAAGGTTCCCCAAGATCCATAGAATCCTCTCTCAAGCCTTTTCCAAGCCTTTGGGATCACACTTCCAAGTGAGGGATTTCTTCTTTCTTATTTTTGTCACAATTTATTTATATTGTTATACACTTTTGTTTTCTACTAGAAATGTTGGTGGTATGATTTTGAACCTCCCCCATACTTCCTTGAATACATTTTAATGATAAAATATATCTTTTTTCTCTCATTAATAGCCCCATGTACACTTGTTACCATAACGAAATCCCGCAAGGAATTTATCTCTTCTCATTTATATTCAAGAAATTATTTTTTATTACGATTCTAAATTCCATTACATATATTGAGATATTATGTTCCATGACCCCCTTAATTTCCATTTCATGTATAAATGATGAGATACCCCATTCTCTCTCGTTAACCCATTTTTTAATTTATATTTGACGTTGTTAGGCTTTTAAAATTTCCCATACCAAAATCATCGTGTAAGCGAATACTATAACATTTTCCCTATTAAGGGTATTTACCTTTAATCCAATATACATAATGATTATAGAGTTTAATGTATGTATTCCAAAATATTTTATCGTGGAATAAATTATGATGTTAAATGATTCCGTGTTATAATTTCTATATGGCACACTTATGCATGAAATGAAATATTTATAATGGGTGTGCCCTGATAGGGATCCAATGCATTGGGTAAAGAATAATATAATGATATGATAAGTGAAATAAGAGTTTACTCATGATAATTCATGTGTAATGAGGGTTCACTCATTCTAATTCAAGTTCAACGAGGGTTTACTCATGCTCCTTATACAATGAACCTTGGGTAATATAAGTATAATGTAAAATGATGTTGCCACATTTCTATGTTTTGATAATCATGCTATATCACACATATATGTTCAATTTTCTACTATGATATATTGATATTTCTATTAAAAACATTTATTTTATTCTTCATGTATCCCTCTTTTACTTTATTACTAGGCTTTATAGCTCAAACTTTTCACATGTATGTCCTCAGGTTATCCCATGAAATTCTAATTATGAAGGAATGTTGTGGTCATTTAAATTTTTTTTTAAATAATATGTTTTATTTTATGTCTTATGTTGTAATGTTTTATTTTATGTATTATGACTTCTTAAGTGAAATTTTATTTAATAAATAATGTCTATGTGTGTAATAAAGAGAACGGATGTAATAAATCACATAGTTCATGAGTTTCCATCACGATATCAAAATTTAATCTTTTGATTTTCAATGTTTTTGTCTTCTAATGATTTGTGTGATATATCATGAGTTATAAAGATAACTATGAGTGTCGTGCATGATCACATCATAGGATTAGCTCAGAAATTCATGCTCTATGTGTTTATTTCATCATTAACGTGTTCAACATTCACATTAACCCTTTATGCCTTCTTTGACAACCAACCTATTTCAAAATCCTCAATCATTTTCAACTATCTTAATCAGTTGAAAAGCACCATAATGTGGTATTTTTGGGTAAAAATATCCCCCTTTGGTTTTGTTAACTACTCTTTAAATTTTGATACCATAATAATGTTTCTTCCATCATTTTCCAAGAATTTACTTCTTACGATTCTAAGAGTGATCAAAGATTTAATCATCACACACTCTAAGATCACAAGAAAAATTATCATTGTATGAAAAAAGAGTAGAATGAAAAGTTCATCAATGAATCAATTAAATACAAAACCACTCATTTTATATCATCACAAACCTCATCTTTTGTGATATATAACAATTTATCGACCACCATAAGTATTTTCAGATTTAATGCTCCCCCTAATTTATTTATACCCATACTAGCTTCTCTCCTGTATTGATTATGAAATTGTGTCCCCTTTTATTAAATTTCCCCCCTTTCTCAATGAACTAAAGGGTCACTTCCTTTTTGTATGCAAAAAGTTAAAGAACACATATAGACCTATTAGGTAAAAAACCTCATACTTTGGGGAGAGGGGGTCCCATATCAACACTTTTTAAAGTGCGGAAATTCTTCTAAACACCAATATCTAGTCTATGATGTTCAAATAATTTTTTAGGTATGGCCTATGTTATAATGTTTTCAACTTGTAGTTATTTTGGTATATACTCCAACTTCATAATCCCATCCACCACCTTCTCCTTGATAAAATAATTCTTGATATCAATGTGATTTTCCTCAAGTGATGTACTATATTTTTTCCACATATTTATATCACGTGAATTATCACATTTGATTCTGATCAGAGACATCACTTCAACTCTCATTTCATCTAGCCACACCATCATCTATAATAATTATGTACATGCTTACGTGGCTGCAATGTATTCATGTAATTAGGTTCTCAATGAAATGAAATATTGTTTTTTTATTAGTCAAGAAATAAAAAACCATCCAATATATAATGCACCATCTAACGTTTATTTTTTTCATATATCGAACCAGCCCAATCTATATCTATATAACCCAATAACTCTTGTTATTATTTTTTATTTTACAAAAACCTGAAATCCAAAGAGCCTTTAATATACAAAAGTATTATTTTTTTACTTCAATCAATTGGGTTTCCTTGGGATTACATTGATACCGTGCTACTTAACATGTATAAAAACAATATCTGGTTCTGTGATTGTTAGGTAAAATAGGCTTCTAATGATCTTCATGTACTCTATGACATTAATTTATTTCCCTTCATCATCTTATGATAGTTTCATCCAGGTAGCCACCAGTGATTATATCTCCTTGGAATTATCCATTATAAATCTTCTCAAAACATACATGGCATATTTATATTGGAAAATTAATTTTACATTCTTTTTTTACATTTAAAATATTTAAAAACATTAGTTCACCGATCATTGACATTGAAAAGTCAGTTTTCCTCAATTAAATGAAATGATTGCACTAAGCATCATTTGATTATCCCAATGTTATGTTGTCTAAATATACCAAAACCACCATCCTTTGATTAATTTAATTGTCGACATATAGAATATAATCAACTCCACCATGATAAAAACCAAGCTTTATGAAAAAATATTATAGTTTTGAATACCATACTCTTGGTGTTTACTTTAACCCATGCGAAACCTTCTTCAGTTAAAAAACTCTATTATCATATTCATGAATAAGAAAAAAATCTAGTTACTCGATATAAATTTCTTCTTACATTAAACCATTTAGAATTTAGGACTTGACATATATGTGGAATATTTTGAACTTTCATTGCACTATTATAGCCAAGAATTATCTAATTTTTTATAGAATTACAATAGTTGAAAGTGTTTCATCAACATTGATACCCACAATATGGGAGTACCCTTTGCACACCAATAATTATTTATTTTGATTTATTGTGCCATATTCATTCATCTTGTTGAGATAAACCCATTTGGTCCCAATTAAATTATTATTTTTTGGCCTCAAAATAGTCTCTGATGTTTGATTCTTCTCAATTTTTTCAAGATCTTCATTCAAAACATGGACCTAGTTTTCATCTCTAGATAGTTATTAATAAAATATAGGCTCATTATATAATAATAATGATGCTTTATGTAGAGTATTTATCCTCCTTGCCTACACTGGAGCTCTCTGATTACTGATTATGTCTTTTTTATCAATTCTGGATCTTCTCATTAATATTTCTTTAGAAACTAGTCTGTGATCATCATTTTCAATATCTATATATTCATCCGAGTCTAACTTTAATTCTAGAACATCCCCTAATAGTCATATCTCATCATCACTATCCTCCCAAGACTAGTATCATTTTTACTGAAGATTATTCTCATTCTATACTATATTTACATCATTGAATTAAACTTCCCTTATGGTCAACTTATTGAAGAGTTTATATTCATTAATTTTATTTATTGTAGCCATGAAATGTCCCCTCATCTCTATAGGGTTCAAAGATCCTATGTTTCTCCATATTGAGAATGAAACACTTACTTTAAAAGAACCTAAAGTACTTCAATATTGGATTCATTCCATACCATAGCTCATATAGAGTCTCATCAACTTTTAGACATATATATCACTTTTTGATTTTTAGACTGATGTCATCAATGATTCCTTCCAAAACGTCTTTTGAAGATATTTCTCAATATGATATTTCTATACATGTAGTTGATAATTTGACTTATTCTCTCAAAAAATCCATTATTCTATGGATTTATTACTTTCAAAACATGATTCTTTATACCATATTTCTAAAGATAATCCCCCACATGTCTATTTGGAAATTATGTTCCATTATCTATTCAGATCTTCTAGATTCTCCGACCCAATATCTTTCCAACTTACCTTTGATAAATTATTATGCATCTGAACACCTCAGATTTGTGGTTCATGATACAAAACCATGCCATTATGCTAAAATAATCAATGAAAAGAACATAATATCTACTCCAATCAATAGATCTTGGTGAAATAGGTTCACACACAAAAATATGTGCCAACTCAAGAATTTCATTGACATTTTCTATTTTTTTACTATATGTCTTTCGAGCGATCTTCCTTTATTGATAAACATAACACATATGAGTACAATCACGTTATAACCTAGGGAGGTCTCTATAAGCTACATATTTAACCATATATTCCAAGTATGTTTGGCTCAAGGGACCCAGACATTTATTCCATAACTTGTTCTATTCTTCCTTGGATAGAAAGAAAATATCTTATTCTCTATTAACAAGTATGATATTCCTTTTTTACACTTTCCCTACAAAGATTAATTTAAAAACATTTTATAAAAAGTAAAACAAGGGAATAAATGAATTTAACCCATAGTATAGTAAATAGTAAAATTTTATTGAAATACATTTTTAAGAAACATGGATGTGGATGATAAAGAGGTCCTAGTAGAAACTCATGTATGAAAAACCACAGATAAAAAAAAGATTTTAAAATTAACCCTTACCTTGTACTTTTCCTTAGTCGATGGTAAGTTAATTTTTTTTTATAATTGTAAAATAATTTTTATTAAATTATAAAAGAACCACATACATAAAAATTAATTCATATATGATTTTTTAATACTTCTTTGTTAATGATATTTCAGTAGTATCCCTGTTTTGAGTGTTAACTAATTTAATTTCATTTTTATGTTTTGTTACGTAATTAATGTTTGTTATGGATAGGATATATTTGTTTCATATAAATATTGATATTATGTTATTAAATATTAGTTTTAATCATAAAAAAAAATTATTCTCAAATGGTTATGATGGGGAATGAATCTCATCATGCTCATGGAGACAGTAATTCGTACGTACACACGAGCGACTATATCATTCAATTGAGGATGAAATAATATTTAATTGGATGTTATATTACATATGCAAAATCATTAACATTTTATATATTTTATTTACATCAATTATTCTCATAATTATACCCATCCAAATAATGATGTGTTGAATAACAAACTACACCATGATGTGGAGAAGGTATGCTATACGTACACATGTATGGTGAATTTTTCATTCATAGGATGGATAGAATAATGAATATGGTTGCACCATATTTATAATAACAATAAAGTACGTAGAATATACTAGATTTATTATTCTGGTATGGAAACAACAAATAAATGGGGAGTGGAATATGAAAAAAACATTGAGAGAGGTGATGAAATAATTACGTCTCCTTCAGGTGCTTCCTTTTGATATGATAAAAACAGCTCCATAGGTTGGCTTTATGATCAATGTAAGTACTCTTGGTTGAAGTGAGGGTAGTTGGGAGGATATTTGAGAAGGTTTTTGATGGCAAAATTTCTTTGGGGGTGATATTTCGAGACAAGGGGAAGTACCTTTTTATAAGAGAGATGAGGGTCACATTAAGAAAATCTTGAAATATTAATTTACTATACCTTCATATTCGGTTTATAATGGCTCCAAAAGGTTTTATGTCAACTCTAAGGTGGGTATGGATCAAAAAAATATCAACTAAAAGAATTTATATAGGTTTAGGTAACCATATTTACCTTATCCTTTTTATTTAACTCTTAGTTAAATAGTTTATCTTTTCCCATGTATTCTGGTATTATTATAATAAAGGGTTAACAAACTAACTATAAAATCCAAGAGAACCACAAGTGGTTAATTATTCACATATATAACCTTTATAAAACCTTTGGATGAACAATATTTTTTTTTGAAAATTATAACAATTAATAATATAATATTTGTTTTAAAAACTCATTTATGTCAATTTTGACACTATTTAGTATTTGGTTTTTGTGAAAGACAAAAAACCTTCTTACTTTGAAAAAAATAAATTAAATCAATCCTAAAATTTCATATTAACCTATAAAATTAGTGGAATTCATCAAAAGTATCAATTTACATTTATTTCTATGTTTATAATATCAATTATTTTAATCATTCATTAATAAGGTAATTACTACATCATCATTGTTTCATAAGTAAATTTAATTACTCAACATCTAAAAATTGTAAATAAAATACCGTTATGTAGGAAATATTTTGATATTTATAATGAATATTTATAGTCAAATTTATATTTTGTATTACTCTATATTAAAAATGTTTTAGTTCTGAAAATTTGAATTTAACACTTTTAACTATACTTTAAATAAAATAATAACAAATGACCTAATCTAATCCAAGCTGATCAAATTGGATCATATAATTTTCCTAGGGTTTATTTTGGTAAAAAAATATTATCCAATAGAATTAGGACATGTGTTAGGGTAATTAAAATATCATTTTTACCTTTAATTACCCATTTTACTTTTAATGGTGGCAAATAAAATACATATGTTTATATTCACAAAATAATAATTTAATCTTATTAAACAAAATTTTACTTATTGATGTCAACCGTGTCTTTAGGATTTTTAAAATTCAATTCATAGATGCGGTAAAATTCTGTTTTATGCAAATTTGCAAATGTTCCTAGAAGGTGGTTAAAATGCATTAAATAGTTCAATAAAATTATATATATATCTAATCATATTATAAAATTACTCTAATGAATTAAATTTAACTAATATAGGTATTATGTATCTATTTTGAACTTAAAAAATTTAAATAAAATGAATAGTTATTTAAATAATTAGTAGTTTTTAAACAATAATTTAGTGTTTTTCACTATTCATAAGAAATTGGAATTTTTTAGAAAAATACTAAAAAACATCCCTAAGATAATTTTGTTATTACAAATCATGAAATGAAGTCCATTTTGAAAAATGAAATTTATAAAATTTCAAAAAGTTGGTATTACTATTTAAAACGGCTAGTTTGATTGGTCATGGTGTGCTAGAATTCAAAGTTGTAGATAGCGCAAGATATTGCATCATTCAGAGTGAAATGTACCATGGAAGATTCAGTTGTTACATTATTCCCTCCATCAAATAATTTCTTCCTTGAACTTTCTAGAATACAACTACATTAAAATATTCAGGTGGTTCTTCATCATAAGTTCCTCTAGTTCCCACGTTTCCTCTTCCATCTTATGTTTTCTCCATAGATCTTTTACCAGATGAGTCATCCTGTTTCTCAACATGTGTTCCATAGTATCAAGAATCTTGAAAGGATCTTCACAATAAGACAGACTAGGTTCTAGTTTTATTTCATAATAGGTGAGTACATGCATTGGGTCAAGCATGTATTTTCTCAACAATGATTTGTGGAACATATCATGATATTTGGAAAGACTTGGAGGCATTGCCAAATGGTAAGAAATATATCCATTTCATTCTAAAATTTCAAAAGGTCTGATATGAATGGGATTTAATTTACCCTTATTACCGAATTTTATAACACCATTCCATGGAGTTACCTTCAAGAAAACATGATCTCCTTATTGAAATTCCAAATCCTCTCTTCAGTTATTGGCATAGCTCTTTTGCCTACTTTGAACTGCTTTGATGTGGGTTTGGATAGTCTTTACCTTTTCCAATGTTTCCTCAACAAGTTCTAGGCCTATGAGTTTTCTTTCACCAACATCATCCCAACAAGTTGGACTGCGACATCTTTTTCCATATAACGCTTCCCATGGTTCCATCTGAATAATTGAATGGAAGCTATTGTTATAAGAAAATTCTACTAGTGGTAAATATTGATCCCACATACATTGAATGTAATGTGAGAAAGATCTCAACATGTACTATAAGGTTTGAATAGTCTGTTCTGATTGTCCATCAGTTTTAGGGTTGTAGGGAGTGCTCAAACGATGTTCTTGTATCTAGGGGCTTCTAAATAATTTTCCAGAAAAATGATGTAAAATGGGGATCATGATTAGAAACAATCGATAGGGGTACTCCATGATGTCTTAAAAATTCATTAATATATAGTCATACTAAACGTTCAAGTGGTAAATCTTCTCTTAATTCATGAAAATGTGATGACTTGGTGAGAAATTCAACAATGACCCATATTGCATCATTCCTTCTAGGAGTCTCTAGTAGCCCAATGACAAAGTCTATCATAATATGATCCCATTTCAACTAAGGTATGAGAAGAGGTTGCATGACTCCTCTAGGATGTTGCCTCCCAGCCTTCACCTTTTGACAAACCACACATCTTGACCCATAATCAACAATCTCCCTCTTCATGTTGTCCCACCAAAAATGTTCCTTCAAATATCAATATATCTTAGTTCTACCAGGGTGTATAGACAAATTGGATCTATGAACATCATCTGAAAATTCCCTTTTTAGATCAGGCATGCCAGGAACAGAATGTACCTTCCCAAATTTCAAAATTTTATCTTCATATTCGAAGTTAATCAATCTCCCATCATTCCCATGTTTAATATTCTTTTTAAAAACCTCCTCATCCGTCTAAGAAATTTTTATCCTTTCTAGTAAAGATGGTTTGGCAACCATTTGAAAAAGTATTGATGTTTCACGTTCCGTGATTATTCCCATATCCATCATTACTAGATCAAAGGAACATAGGATCCCTTTAAAATATCATCTTGTTCAAAACTCCACTATCCTTTCTACTTAAAGAATATGCTGCCTTATTTCCCTTCCCTGGGTCATAGTGTATAGTGAAATCATAATCATTGAGTAGTGAAAGCCACCATCTTTTCCTCATGCAGAGTTCTTTCTGTTAGAAAATTTACCTCAAACTCTTCCGATCAGTATAAATATCTCATTTTCACCACAGAGATAGCATCTCCATATTTTTAGAGAAAATATTACAGATTCTAAATAAAGATAATGCTTAGGATTGTTTTGTTCATGAATTTTTAGTTGTTAGGATGCATAGGAAATAACTCTATCATTATGCATAAGAACATAACCATGTCTTTTAATTGAAGCATCACTATATATAACAAACCCATCATTCCACGATGGTAGAGTCAAGATGGTATCATTGAATAATATTCCTTTCAGAAACTCAGAACATTCTTCACACTCCTTTTTCCAAAAAATTTAACCCCTTTACATGTGAGCATGGATAATGGGTAAGATAATCGAACACAATTATGAAACAAATGCAGATAATAACCTACTTGACCTATAAAACTACATACATCAGTAATACTCGTCGGTTCTGGCCATTCTTGTATTGCTCTTTTTTTAGAAGGATCAAAAATAATCCATCCATAGAGACAATATGGGCAAGAAAAACAATCTTCTAAATCCAGAATTCACACTTTCTAAACATCCCATATAATTCATTTAATTTAAGAGTTTTTAAATAGTGCCCATCTGATTTTCATGATCTTCATAGATTTTGGAGTATACCAAGATATAATCAATATATACCACTAAACATTCATCAAGGTATTCCTTGAAAAATATTTTCATTATATCCATGAAGACATAGGGTGCATTAGTCATTTCAAAAGGCATTACTATAAACTCATAATGCTCATACCTCGTAAGAAATGTTGTATTTGAAATGTCTTCCTTATTCACACACAACTGATGATATCTTAATTGAAGGGAAATATTTGAAAAATATTTAGCTCTATCAATTTGATCAATTAAATCATCAATGCAAGGTAGGGGATACTTCTTATTTATTGTTTTAGCATTGATCTCCCTATAGTCAATGCATATCCTCAATGATCCATCTTTCTTCTTAACAAAAAGAACAGGGGCTCCACATGGAGAAACACTAGGGTGAATAAATCCGTTATTACTCAATTCCTCTAGTTTTTTATTTAGTTCCTCTAATTCCACAGAGGCCATTCTATAAGGGGTCATCAATATGGGCCTTATACTAGGAATTAAATCAACGAAAAACTCAATTTCTCATTATGAAGGATGTCTACGTGAATCATTTCGAAACACATCAACATATTCTTACACAATAGGTACATCATCTATTTGAACATTACTTTACTCACCAATAATTGTTTTTTCTCATCCTCCCCAATAATTGAATTTAGTAGAGCTACTAGGGGTGGATCTAGATAAGAATTAGATGGTGATGTTTCTAATCTAAAGATAGGGTACTCTTTATGATCATAAAAAATTGTAACGCCCTTCCTCTAAAAATAAATTTTTGCATCACGGTCTGAAATCCAATCCGTACAAATTAATAGATCAAATTCAATCATGTGTATGATGATATGATCAGCATATAAAGCATGTTTATATGCCCTAATGGGAACTGATTCAGAATTTTTTTTGCAATGATACTTCCCTTAGGATTTTTGAATGGAAAATTCCTTGTTACATCAAATTGGAAACATCTTATTTTCCTAGAAAACTGGGAAGATATGAAACAATGTGATGATTGAGAATAAAATAAAGAAATGGAATTTTTTTTGGAAATAATTATATTACCTCCCACCATGTCATTCAGAGCTTTAACCTCAGCAGTAGTGATCGCATATGCTTGGGATTCCTCCCTTGGCCTTTTCTGAGGTAGGGTTTTTTGGTGCTTAGGACATTCATTTGAATAATTCCCTATTTCTCTACAATTGTAGCATTCAACATTGACAACCACTTTTTTTCCCTTGCAATCACGAGCTTGGTGGTCTTTTTCACCACACTTGTAATAGAATCCCATTCACTTTAGTAAAGTTATATGGCGTTTCTTCCCATAATTACGACTTGATAGATATTCAATATTTTCCCTATTCCCATTATTTGTATTTCCAGAGTGTTCAGAATATCTCTTCTTCTCTTCCTTTCTGTTAAAGTTGTAAGATGTAGAGAAATCCTTTTCTATCTTGATAGCACTTGAGACAATATCTTCATAGGATGATAATGATTATGAGAATAATGCTTGACAGATAAATGGTTTTATTCCATCAAAACTTCGACCAATATTACTCCTTGGGTTACGTATATAATTTGTTGCATGCCTTCCTAACCTCGTAATGTTAGCCACATACTTTGCGACATTCCCATCCTCCTTTTTCCTCAGACTCAGAAACTATCATTCCATATCATCTTGATGGTCATGAGGAATGTATTTTTCTAAGATAATCTCTTTAAAATAACTCCATTCCATTGGTGATACTTCTTAATCATCATTTTTTGTTTTGAATTAATGACCACCATTGATCTACATCTCATATGAGGCGATAAAATTCCATGAATTTTTTTCCTTTTTCAACTCCCCAATGCATGAAATATTTTCTCTATGGAACTTATACATTACTCACCTACAAATTGTTTTTTAATCGCATTGAATGTTGGTGGTTGTTACCTCAGGAAGTGGTCTAACATTTATCCTCTGAGTAGAATATTGGGGAACTCCATATAGGTAAGGTCATTATTCATAGCCTGAGTGATTTTTCCCCATATGGTTATAAGTTATTCTGCATTGATTGCATCACCAGATCCACTATAATTTTCTTAAGTATAAGGGAAATCCCTATATGGATTATGTGCGATGATATGGCTTCCATTCCTTCGATTAGGTTCCATTATTAAATAATGGAATACACTAGATTAGTTTATGATTCGAAATACATAATTCCAAACTAGTACAATACCAAACATAAATTGAATAGTTTATACATGTAATCCATAATCATAAAAATGGTTTTCTTTGAGGAGGTATTTACCCATAAATAATTCATAATGGTTTGTAATGAAAATGTTAATTATCTTCAGAATATCCCCCAGGAGTGTCGTAACCAAGAGTGCAGCAAGGCCTATTGTTTTGTAATGGGATACCTGAGGTCATGCCCAAAACTCCATGGAAAAGTTTTCCCTCTTAGGTATATCTCTTCTAGATCAACCTATACCTGCCAGTTTCTAGACAGGGATGTATTGATTTTAAAATTCACAAAATCTCTACATTAACAAAATTATAGGAAGTTATTCAACATTAATCCTCAAAGTCTATCTTGGGGTAATGTTCTCTAATCATTGTTTTTCTAAATATAGTTTCCAAGGTTTTTACTAAACTTCCTCTGATACCAACTATTACTCTTCGAACCTAGTTACCCAAAGTGGGTGCATTATTAAAAAACATTGGCATTATCACAAGATATCATGTCTCAAAAGATTTATTAGTTTGGTATCTTTGGAAGTACTAGATACATACACATGTTTTACATTACATTATGAAATGAAAAAACAACAACATTGTCTCCCCTATTATCAAACTCATACACCTTAGGCTATTATTTAAGGTTAATGGTAATATAATTATTTACATCCTAGGAGAAAAAATAAAAAATGGGTGACCTCAGATTCTTAGTAAGGATGACAATATAGAAGGAACTATCATAAATAAGAATAAATGTTTATGGAAATGTATATGACTAAATCAAAAGCCTTTTAAACTTAAAATTCAGTATAATATGGAAAAGAAAAGTCAAATAATTCCATTTACTTATTCACATGGATATTATACTAGTCAAATAATCATATGTAATATCAAAATCTATTTTCATTATGATAGAATAAATAATGTCAGACATCATAACAACATATTCAATACCTCGTGCCAATACTACAAATATTATATTGTCAAGGCCTTGTTCCATGTCACTAGTTTATCTCATGATATCTACCGATGCATCGAGGAGCTATAGTGGGATCCACCCATCACTTATTAAGTCTAATGAACTCCTCATATAAAAAGGTTGAAACATAACAAAAACATTCATATTAAAACTAGCATATGAAATGTTAATAGTTCAACCATAAACCATGAATGGTATAATAATGACACATCCATAGTAAAAAATATCACAAAACCTTCAATACAATATAGAAGATTTTATAATAGTAAATATACTTTAAAAAGTGTAAAATCCATCAAAAGATGTCAACATAGATTAAATCAAAACTATTTTAGAGAAAAATCTATTTTTATTTTGAAATCATTTAAAAGTCACATAATTATAAAAGAAAATATTTATTTTTAAAATATTCTCATAAGCTGGTAAGGGAAGCCTAGAAGGTGTTAAAATGGAAGAAAAAGGCCACACCTTCCATATACGATTAAAAAACATTCTTTCCTTAATTTTTCAAAAAGTTCATAAAGTACATTGTTTAGAAAGAGACGGAAAGATTCCTTTCAAACCATTTTATAAAAATTAAAACAAGGCTATAAATTAATTTAACCCATAATATAGTAAATAGTAAAAATGTTCTTTTAAATACATTTTTATGAAACACGGATGTTGATGATAAAGAGGTCCCAGTAGATACTCACATATAAAAAACCTCAGATAATAAGTAGATTGTAAAATTAACACTTACCTTGTACATTTCCTAAGTAGAGGGTAGATTAAAATTATATATAATGGTAAAATAATTTGTATTGAATTATAGAAGAACCACATACATAAATATGATATCATATATGGAATTCGAATTCTTCTTTGTTAATGATATTTCTGTAGTATCATCGTTTCAGGTGTTAATTGATTCATTTTCCTTTATATGTTTTGTTACGCAAGTCATGTTTATTATGAATAAAATGTATTTGTTTAATATCTAGAATTATATTATGTTCTTAACCATTATTTTTAAACATAATATGAAAATTATTCTTGAATGGTTACGATTGGGAATGTGTCTCATCGCGTTCCTGGAGACGGTAATCCGTACATACAGACGAGAGAAAATATCATTATATTGATGGTGAAATAATATGTAATTGGATGGTATATTACATATAAAGAATAATTAACATGTTATATTTATTATTAACATCAATTATACTCAATATTATACCCATCCAAATAATGATGTGTCTAATAACAGACTACACCATGACGTGGAGATGGAAAGCCGCACGCACACACGTATAGTGACTTTTCATTCATAGGATGGATAAAGTAATGAATATTGTTGTAAAATATTTATAATAACATCATAGTATGTATAAGGTACTGAATTTATTATTCTGCTATGGAATCAACAAATAAATAGTAAGTGGAAGAAGAAAATAACTTTGAAAGAGTTGATGAAATAATTACCTCTTCTTTGGGTGCTTTCTTTTTATTTGATCAAAATGGATCCATTAGATATCTTTAGGATAAAAGTAAGTCCATTATGGTTATGTTGGGGTAGTTGGAAGGATATTTTAGTAGGGTTTGTCCGAGCCAAATGGATTTAGAGGTGTGATTTTGAGAGAAGGAGAAGTGCCCTTTTATAAGAGAGGTGAGGGTCAATTTAGGAAAAGTTTGAAATATTAATTTATCATACAATCATATTTGGTTTTTAATGGTTAAAAAAGGATTTATTTATAGGATAATATGGTGAGGGGTCTAAAACCTCAACACTAATAGGTTTTATATAGGTTTAGGTCACCATATTAACCTTATCTTTTAGATTTAACTCTTAGTTAAATTGTTTAACTTTTACCATGTATTCTTGTATTACGATAATAAATTGTTAATAAACATACTATAAGAAGACAAGAAAAACCCAAGTGGTTCATTATTTAAACATATAACTTTATCTATTTCCTTTTGCTGAACCTTATATTTTTATGAATATTATATCAATTAATAATATAATATTTGTTTTAAAAAATCATTTATGTCAATTTTGAAACTATTTAGTATTTGGTTTTCGTGAAAGTCATAACAACCTTATAAAATTAAAAATATTATTTAATGAAATCTAACATGTCATATTATCCTATAAAAATAGTTCAGTTCATCAAAAGTCTCAATTGACATTATTTGGATATTTATAATACGAATTATTTTAATAATTTATTAATTAGGTAATTAATGCATCTTCATTGTGTAATATTTACATTTAATTATTTAATGTCTAAAAATTAAAAGTAAAATAAAATAATCTATGAGATATTTTCATATTTTTAATTTATATTTATAGTTTAATTTTTCTAATGTATAACCCTATATTAAAAATGTTTTAGTTATGAAAATTTGAATTTAACACTTTTTACTCTTATTTTAATAAAATAATAATAAATATCCTAATATAATCCAATTGGATCAAAAAGGATAATATTTTACTCATAAGGTTTATTTTGGTCTAAAAACACTTCTTCAATAGAAATAGGACATTATTTAAGGTAATTATAATATCATTTTTACCATAAATTACTCTATTTACTTTTAACCGTGGTATAAAAAATTTAAAAGTTACTATTCAAAAAAATCCTATTGAACCACATTTTACATACTTATGTCAACCATGTGTCTCATATTTTTGAAATTAAATTCACATAAGTGGTAAAATTTCCTTTTATTAAAATTTCCAAATGTAGCTAGAAGTTGGGTAAAAGGCGTTAATTAGTTCAATAAAATTATATATATATTCTTATTAAAAAATGACTCCAATGAATTACATTAAACTAATATATGTATTATGTTTCTATTTTTACATAAAATAAATTTAAATAAAATAAATTATTATTTAAGTAAAAAGTATTTTTTAAACAATAACGTTGTGTTTTTCACTATTCATCAAAAATTGAATGTTTTCATAAAAATACCAATAATTCACCCTAAGATAATTTTGATATTCCAAATCCAAAAATGAATACCATTTTAAAAAATATAATTTATAAAATTTCAAAAAGATGGTATTACTATTCATAACGACAAGTTTGTTTAGTCATGGTGTGCTAGAAGTCGAAGATGCGCACAACAACAAATATTTCATTATTAAAAGAGAAACATACCATGGATGTTTGGGGTGTTACATATAAAGTTTGGAATCATGATAAAATTCATTTTATTTACCAATTTGGGCTCTCCAAACATATCATTCCTCAAGTGTAGCTTCTAATTCTACCTAAAAGAAAACTCTTTATTCGACTTATCCTTTGTCACTACTGTTTTCTTCAATTTTTTGGGAGCTACCAATAATCATCACCACAACATCAGAATAATGATCCAAATTTTCCTCCAAATCTTCTTCCTAATATTATTATGAGCGATCATCTTCTTTTGAATGAAGATTATTATTTTTGAATAACTTTTTCATTAAGCTTTTCCTATCTCTCACATAGGTTGCAGACATATTCTAGGGAATTTTAAATTCATCCTCATTTTCATCATGAAACTTCTTAAGACACCTCATTGTATGATGTCTTACCTCTCCACATAGAAAGAAATCAATTGGGAGTTTCCCATTGAATATTCGTTGTAGTTTTTGTATGTTTAATGAAAGAAATGACATGAATTCATTTATAAATTATTCATCCTACCCGTATTCAATAATCATATTCTTCATGGCCTTAAATTAAAATTCATTATAATTTCCCTTTTTCATAGACCAATTATCACAATTCATCATCTTTTATGAAAAAAGTGTATTATGCAAGCTATCCAATTTAGGTTCCTTTGGGTCTTTATCTTCCAATATAGAAAAATTCGGATTTAAAAGAGGATGAAGTCTTCTCAAGATATTATTTAAAATTTTTAAAACATGAATAATTTCCCACGGACCACACATGTCATCCATAATAACATTCACCCTGTCAATGAGTGCATAAACAAACACATTTGGGTTCATTATGAGATCCCCATTCTTATTCCATAGTTCATACATCCTTTTTTATTTGAATTTGGAGTCACCCTCATAAATATTTAGCTTATTTTCTTATATAGCTTATGATTTTTTACATGAAATCACCTTATTATATAATTCATTGGATATGGATTCCCCTAAATCAGCGATTCCTTTAGCATTAGCAACAAATTCCCTTCATCCATATTTTGATAAAGCACCACTGTAAATATTGGTTGAAATAAAAAAAATATCTTCTAAAAATACATCCATCCTAATAATCATAAGTATTTTTCCATATAATTCTTCAATAATTTAAAATTGTTATATCGATGATCATAATTCTTTTCTGATTGATAACCTCCATTACTTCTACTAATAGATATCCACAAACATTCAACATTTAGATCTGATACCAATTATTTTCCCAACTAGGTTAAATACTGTTATGGATTGGGGATAAGGGTATGATAGATTAAAACAACTTCCCCTTTGGATCTCATTTCATTGTTATAAAAAACAGTCTTCCCTCCCTTTCCTATAAAAATGTATGAACATAATTGGAATCACACATGAGACATTTTTTTACATGTTTCACCTTCACTAGGCCACATCCAAGGAGCATAAAATGATGATGTGATAATGTTCCAAATCTTCTAGGCTCACTTCAGAATTAAACAGTTTGGGCTAGATCACTTCTCTGACCAAACTAACTTCTTCTACAAGATTTAGTGTCAACTCACTACTTTCTCAATGGTCACTCCATATGTCTCTTTATATGGTTCATTACCAATGGAATGGATCAACTTATTCCTCTGCTGTTGGTCACTACTCTAGAAATGTTCCACTCACATTTTATAGAATTTTAGATCCCACATAGTTTATGGACATGTAGGTCACCTTATTATTGATAATGGATGCATCTTCATCTATATGTATATTCAATGTTGAAGTACTTTCTAGATTTATGCCTCATTTTTGTAAAAAAACCTAGATACAACCCTTATAATTTATATAAAACTGGAGCAATTTTAACTTTACTATAGAAACATCAATTACCTCCTCTTTGGAAGGATCATCATGTTATTCAAAGTCTTCCTTTAACTTATTTGAATGTAAAGGTGAAATAACACCTTCTATGAGTATTGTTGAATGGTGAATATCCTTATCCTTCTTCTTATTCTTTAGAATTATTATATGAAAATGATAATATTCATAGATCAGTGTAATAACGTATATCCTTATGGAATTTTCTAGTGTGATAGCCATGTGCGAGACCCTGGCTCATAACCCTTTGCAAGAGATCCTAAAGCATATCCTCTTTTGCAATACCCTTGTACAAAGCCATAGCATGAGTGCCTTTTGGTATGAGTCCCTTATGTGATTCCACTTTTGCGAGTCCCTTCTGTGAGTCTCTTTTGTGTGTCTTCTTTCAGGAATCCCTTCCATGAGTTAGCTTTCTATCTATGCGTAAGACCCTATTCAGATCATGCAAAACACCTTGGACTGAGTTCGTTGTTTCATGAGACCTTGATCTGATCATGTTCAAAACTTATGTAATTTTAATCATGTATACTCCTTCTCTATAAACTTGTATCATGATATCTCTCCATGATACTCTTCTCTAGAAAAGGTTCAGATCAATATTTTAAGTAAAACATCATCAATCGTTAAGGATGGAATAATGGGTATTTATAGGCACAAACCCACCACCATAACTCCACCAATCACTTGATTTTGTTTGGAAAACCATCCACCTGATTTGAATCATGTGAACCATGAGATCTAGGTGTGATATCATGGTGTGATATCAAGGCACAAATCCCTACATTAAGTCCCTGGTGCATATTCAAACTTTGTAAGATCCCTTGGTCTGCATTTTCATTCGTTCCTTTCATGAGTACCTGGTTCGTATTTGTGCCTTTTGAATGTCCCATAGTCAGAGTTTGTGCGTTGCGCAAGTCCATAATCTATATTAATCCTTTGCGAAGGATCAGAGTATGTATAACAATGACAATAATGCACTTCACGTGATGGTCAAGGAACATTAGATCCTCCATCACTTCGATATTTATCCTATATCATTATGATATTTCACAAGTCCTATTCATGATTTGAAAAAGATCTGATCTCGATCTCTAAAGATAATCATGAGTGCTATGTGAGATCTCTCAATGACATCCAAGGACAATCATGAGGTCTGAGCGAGATACCACCGTGGGACTCAATGTCAATCACATATTTCACAAGTTTCCATCACGATATCCCAATTAAATCTTGTTATTTCGAATGTTATTGTCTTTAAATTCATTGTGGGATCCATAATGAGTTTCGAAGACAACTATGAGTGTTGTGCATGATCACATCACATGATCGGTTTAGAGATTCTCATTCCATTAGTTTAGTTCAACATTCATGCATTTAGCATTCATGATTACTCATCATGCATTATTTAATAACCATCCCTTTTAAACAACGTCAAACCTTGTCAATAAACCCAATTAACCCAAAATCACCATCAGGAGGGATTTTTGGCTAGTACAAGCCAAGTTATAGATCTTGAAATTATTGAATTTCTATTTTAATTTTCTATAAAAAAGGGGATTTTAGGGCCAACCACAAATCATGGATAAATATATATATACTTATTTATTATCTAAATTGACCTATCTTATTTTCTATAATAGGATGAACTAGGTACACATAGATTTGGTTAGTTGGTGGATAATTATTAAGAAAATATGTGGTTCGACCAATGTCTACCAATGAATTTTATAGATATTATTATGTGAATTTCTTAACATAAATATCCAAAAAATACAAACCATGTACCCAAAGGCCTGGTGTCTTTGGGAAACTAAGTACATAAAACATAAAAATTAATCTAAAATAAAAGTAATTTATTTTATTCTTCATTATGATTTGTTAAATTTTTTTTGGAGAACCAATCGAATTAATTTAAAAAATAGGTGTTCTAAAATTTCTAATAGGGGAATATCCATTATAATAAAGAACATATGATTTAAAAGGAATAAATTGATAAAAAAATACAAGGCTCATCAATAATCATATTCAAGAATATCATAATGAATATGGAATCATAATATCATGAAAACATAGGAATATGGATGAATCATATAACATGGCATAAGTATAGGTCAAGGATTACCAAAAAGAAAAATTGCATGGTAGACGAATTCCCATCATTGATTCAGTTCACTCCCTAATCCCATTCAAATCATCTTATTAGATAAAAAGATACTTAATGAAATAAGGCACTATCTGGGTAATCCCATCATAAAATATACATGATTATGTGTTTCATAAATTAATCAATAAATATGTATAAATAAAAAAATTACAAATGGAATATAAAAGTTTTCATAATATTTCCTCTTTTCATAATAAGAGAAGATTTCACAAAGAATGAATTGGAAAAAAGAATTTAGTTTACACATTACTCCTTCAATAAATTGGAGAATATTATAGGTAAATAAGTTTGAGGCATGTATATATAATTTGGATGAATTCCATAATATTAAAGATTAATATAATGTGAGTTAAATATATAATGGTCATAATACAAAGATAAATTTTGGTTCGAAGCTATCTTATAAAATAGGTTCCAGAGTTATAATTCACCTGCACATAGAACCCCGAATAATCAAATTAGGCAAATTTATTTATTAATTCAAAAATAATTCTTCTATATTTCATTTATAACAATTTTATTATATCAATTTATAACCATTTCAACGAGATATATGGTTTATTTTCACAATTCTAAGGGTATTAGTTTCATTATTCCAAGGTTAGATCACTTGTGGATATTTACTAATGCCCTTCTCAAATGAGAATAAAACAAGACAACTAAAATTAAATGGTAATCATGTACTTCATGAAATTGACATAATCCAAAATACCCATATTTCTTGTAACATAGGTACAATTGTTTTAATAAAAATGAAAATGTTATATGTTTAGTTCATTAATTTTTTTTATTGAACAACACAAACTAGTTTAATTTTATTTAATATAAGGTGTATATGTTCATTAAAGAGTGTGAAAAAATGTTTAATATATATATTTAATTCATTTTAAACCATTATAAGGAAATTTATACCTTCCATTGATGTAGTAATGGGATATAAAAACTCATTACCCATGATGGTGGTGAAGTGACCAAATTTGGATGATGTTATCATTTTTATAAAAAGAGGGGATCATAATAAAGTGGGTGATATATGTAACATTTAAAAAATAAAAATGAAGCATATATATTACATTGGGGTTATTATGAAATGTTAGGTGTAGTTGTTTTTTGAGGTTAAAGTGTAAGAGAAAAATGAATGACTCAATTGAGCATATTTCCTTCTCTTTTGGTTGTTTTATCATGAGATTCAACTTAATCAACCTAGAATTGGTCATGTAGTGAGACCAAAATCACAGTGACATAGGGGAGAGTATGGGGAATAGATTTTGGTATATATTTTTTGAGTTACAAGGCATGGATTTTTTGAGTATGTGTGGTGGTTATGTGTGGTAATTATAAGTGGAGGAGAGGGCTGTGTTTAAATATTATAATCATTAGTTTATTATTTTGTCTCATGAAAATAAATAGAAATTATTTTTATGACTATATACAAAAATTGGTTCATATGAGTTTTAAATAGAAAATTGTTATTTATTACATGACTCAAAAATTCATAGATTCAGCTTATATTGTTAAATACCATATTTTATCGTATTTCACAATTCACCTAAAATACAAATTTATGAGAAAAATGGTTAAAAATAACCCATTTTTTTCCAAATTTTTAATAAGAAATATGAAATCAATATTATGATATTAATTTTCTCTATTTTATAAATTTTATTTTTAAATAAGATCCTTATTAATTTGAAAAATTTCAATTTTAATATTATGGTCAATTTTATTACCCAATTAAGAATTACATATGGTCTCATAAAATAATCATGGAATTATAATAAAAAAATATTTATTTATAAATCCTTTTTTATAATAAAAAAAATTTGAAATCATTATATTTTTTATAAAATTTCAACTATAAGAATTATGTTTTATAAAAAAACATACACTTAATATATCATTTATTAAACAGTTATTTACTTCTACCATGGTTTAAGTATATCATATTTCCATTTAATAGGATAACTGAATAAAATATACCATTCCATAGGTGTGATTACAATTATTATGATTAGCTTTCTAAGGGTGAAGGTGAATGAGGTGTGATGATGGAAGACATCTCGAAGTCAAGATTCTTGTGACGATGGCGACCAAGTAATGATGGTCTGACTTCCTTTCGAATTTCAATTTTTGAAATGTTTTTTTCATTTCATGGAATTGTGGTGTCTTGGATGGTGTTGATGGAGGTGGATGGTATTGTGGCCAGCTATGTGGGAACATGATGCTACTTCCATGGATGTTGAATTTTTATTTTTTTCCTGATGCCACAACTATTCGGATTTTGATATAGGTGGGTTATGGTGGTTTTTATCCTCTAAATGTTTTTTTTTCAGATTGTAACTTTATTAAGGTTCACATGTAGCATTTAAAAGTGTTATTAAAAAATACATAAAATATGTATTTTGGAAGATTTGAAATTATCTTAGGAGTTCCCTACATCCTATAAACACCTCATATTTAATTTATCCATTATTCAAATATATATTACCTCGTGTTTTTATATATTTATATTTTCTGGTTGAATATTATATAACAAATTATAGGCTTCTTTTCAATGGTATTTTTTCTGAGTGCTATTATAATTATAGATAGAACATATCCAAATTATCCAGTTGTAGTTATCTTATTTTATATTTTTTATTCCATTGTAATATTTTCAATTATTATAGCCATTTTAATTCTGAAACTGTGAGTTTTAAATTAATATAATAATTTTTGGCTTTCATTGTGTGGTTCATGTTTTTTATGTCATATTAATAAATATGAAAAGATTATAAGAAGGGAAATTCCATAGATAAAACTTTGGGTTGTTAAATTCTTCCACCATCAATAAATGTTTCCCTAAAAATTTATTTTAAATACTAAGCTAAAAATAGGCCATGGTGCTTCTTATTCATGGGTTCCTCCAGTTCCCATGTCATAGCCACATACATATAGTTCTAACACAACACTTTGAATAGCCTATTTTCCTATTTAATTGATCCTTATATCTATTTCCCAAGATCTTTACCCAATTAACTTCATAAATGTGATAATTTTTTTTCTGTACAACCTCTAAATTTAGTAAATGTGAGAGATCGTGTATGCACTTCCTAAAGAGGTATATGTATAATATGTCAAGTACATGAAAACGTGTAGGTGGGACTTCTAGTTGATAGGAAATAGCTCCAATTCAATCAAGAATCAAAAAGGGGATGATATACCATGGACTTATATTACCATTCTCGCAAAATATCATGACTGTCTTCTCTGGGGTTTTTTTGAAACACTTTCTCATGAAACAAAAACTCTCGGTCTTATGGATGATTTTTAGCACATATATATTTTGACTATGTGCATGCCTGCTGTGTTTTTAAATGGTCCTTACCTTTTATATACCTTTTTAAAACATTTTAGGTCATAGAGACATGTGTTCAACAACCTCATCCTAGCATATAAGTGTTATTCATCTCATTAGATAATGAAATCCGTTAGATCCATTTGGATACTTGTGTTAAAGCTATTGGTTTACAATAATTTGACAAGAGGAAGATATTGATCCCATCATCCTTCGATATTCATTGAGGATAAAAACAAAATTTATTGAAATGTTTGGATAGTTTGCTTAGATAGGCCATCAGTTTGAGGGTTACAATCCAAACAAAAGTTAAACTCATATTTAGGAGAATGCTGGAATCTTTTCTATAGTATAGCAGTAAATATAGGATCTCTATTGAATATAATTGTTAATGATGTTCCATGAAGCCTCACTAGTTATCTGACGTAGATCATTGCAAGTTGATTGAATATAATTGTTATGTAACATGATTTTATTAACTTAATGATAATAAATTTAGATTCATATTGGCCCATACATCTTCTTAATGAAGAGGAACATCACACACCATGACGAAGCACTCGAGCATATATGAAATTTTTTCAGATTCTCTTGTAACATGTCCGTTAGTTCTTCCAATACAATGGTGGTTATTATTTAAGGATTCTTTTACATAAGAAGTGATCCAAGTATATTTTCAATTGACAAATCATACTCATCATTTGTAATAAGACTATGAAACTATTCATGGTATACATCAATATAGCACCTCATGATGGGAATATCTTCAAGCATGATCCTATTATTTCACTAAATCTATTGAGCTACATATACTTTCTCATAGGGAAATAATATACAAATCTTGAGAAAAATATTCCATTGGAGATTCATCTTCTTCAAATTTTTATAGAATCAATGGATAACTCAAGATGTGACGAGTGACCTCCCTCTCCCAATAGAAGATGTTGTCTATCTTAAATAACATCCAATACATTCCCAATATATCATCAAACCCCCACTAAATGAATTAATAAATGATTTAATAGGAGGTTAAGTCCTTAAAATTTTGATGGGGATGAGTTATATTTTTGGAATGCAATAAATTACCTATTTATCATTCTTAATAGTAGATCAACCACATTGTATTTAGGTGGTGTTTGAATATGTTTACTAAATATAAAAAAAATAAAATAAATCATAGAACCAGAATCAAAATTTTTGTGCACCATTATTAACATAATAATAAACATACCTATCAACCCAACAGTTTTGGGATCCACCTCCGTAGTAGTGATAAAATATTCTATACTGTTATCCTTATACCTTAGAGGATGTTATTGTAGATAGTCTCTAAAAACCCTTAGATAAGGGAATTGATTCAGATAAATTTTTTGTTCCAAAAATATAAAATAGTGGACCACATTATGAGTGTTCATCTGAGGTTTCATTTCATCTATCTCATTTAGGGGATTATTCAATCTCCCATTTTTATTGATTGGAATGATGCCCCTATTTTCCACATTTGAAGAATATCACAGTTCCTTTGAGATAGATTTCAAGATGATTCTTCCCACATTCTTGACACTTGGGTAGTTGATTTTCCATTACTTTGTGAGAATTGTCCACTATTAATCATAATGAAAACTATTTTCTATACTTTTTATATCTAGTACCATGAGACCACTAAGAGTCTATAGTATCCCTCATGACCATTTTGGTATAACTAAAAATATCTTTATATCTATCATATTCTCAAATTGGAAAATATTTTACTACACACAGATTTAATCCAAAAAATAATAGGTCAACCATATGTTCAATTTCAATAGAAAATATGTAGGAATACTTTGAAATCCATGTTAATTTTTCCTTATACACCTCGATAGACTCATCTTCAATCTAAATTAGTTTTAGGAGCTCTCTCAGTATTTTAAGATATATTTTTTGGGAATTTTTTTTATTAATGCTTCAAATTATATGGAATCAATTTCAAGTTTGGATATTGTGTTCTTGATCAGTTTCCACCACTGATTGGATTCCCCTAAAAGATAATGGATATACAACAAAATATTATCTTGTTCTAAGCATTTAAGGGGAGATAGTATATTCTCAATGGAGTTAATATATTGTTAAATGATGAGGGGATCCAAAGATACACTAAGGGTATGTGTCCCTTGACACATAACATACCCAACCACAAAATTACCTTTCTTAGGGGAAGGAGGGTATTCCACATGATTTATGTAATTATACATTAAATGATTCATTTGTGCGAGTACTGAAATGATGTTCTCAGGTCCCACTCAAATAATGTTAGGCTTCTCATTAGGTAATCATCATATTTCTTATCACTATAGTTTTTATCATGATTTCTGCTATTTTTCTAAGGTAAATAAAAAAAGTAAAATTTAGTAATGAGAATATATTGACCCGAACATTTTTAAATTAAATTACCTTCTTAATTGAGTATTTCAATTATTAGGTAATATTGTTTTAAAAAAAACATGCATTTATATGGTTATTTTGGATAGTTATATAATATTTAAAATTTAAAAGAACATTAAGATTCACAACCATTGAAAATATATCCTTTTTATAGTGACAATTAAGATAAGTATATTAAGGGTGACAATAAATTTTATTTGATATAGAAAAAATAAGTTATGGGATCGACCTATATGATCGTACACTCTGAAGACAATTTATCAAAGATTCCATGGGTGATAGGATCATAGGTATTTTACCTTCGAAAGTACCAATAAATATTCAATAACAAAATATTGATAAAAACTATTTATGGGAGAAGTTCATGATCATTGAGATCACATCCTAAACCATGTTCATTGTCAGCCCATGAAAATTTCAAAATCACACACCTTACCCTCGCGGTAACCACTAATGTTATAAAGGGTTATGTGTTTATACCCAAAACAAATATTAATTTTTATATTTCTATAATTATTATATTTTTCTTCATTTTTTACTTTATAATTATTAATTGATAATTTTTTAAAAAATATATTTTCATATGATGAAAAAGAAATTATAGTTCAATTAAATATGTAGTTTCAATAAAGATACATTTTTTGTTGAAATCAATAATTTTTTAAATAAATTATATATTAAAAAAAAATATTATTAAATAATATTTCTTCAATATAAATCGTATTATTATTTTATATTGTCGAATTTAAACTCTTTAAGGTTTAAAAAAACTGTTGTTGAAAAAATAGTATTTTTCATTAAATGATGTTGTTGATTTTAAATTATAAAATCACATATATAGGGAAATTATTTTGAAAACAAAAATATTATTTTTAAATTCATAATGTAGAAATTATCAAATTTTTAATTTTACAATTTTTTTAAGACAATCAATCTTTTTTCTATAAATTAAATATGGTATAAATATATAGTATGTATTTTGACATCATAATGATACAAAAGTGATTTAATGTTTTCTGTAAATAGAATCCTTGTACAAAATAACGTATCCAGATTTAAATAATGTTTTCTGTTATTTTTTGTTTAATTTTATGGATCCATAATATATCCTAAAAGTCCTATATTTTATTTTAATGTTTTTAAATAAATTCATTATAAACACGATTCACTTAAAAAATATGAAGGGTACTATTTTAATAATAATGTTTCACTACCTTATAAAATAAGGAAAACAACTCATCTTTAGAAGAAACTATGTGAAAAAACCTGGTATGGTTTGTGTTTTATATGAATTTATCATATATATTCAAAACATGTGTTTAAAAATAAATAAAGAATTGACCTCTCTTTTTATATATAAACCCACCAAATCACCAAATCATCTTAAATAAAAAAACTTGGACCAAAACTTTACTACCTTATTACTATTCTATATACCTCCCAAGGTTCCCCATGATTTGAAAGAGCTTCTACAATTATTTTTGAATTACCCTCCAATTGTAATGGATTGTCTTCTTCTCCTTTTTACTCAAGAACATTATTTATATCATACATTTTGATTTCAAATTTATGAACTTTGGATATTTTTTTACCACTTAAATATTACTATATTTATGATTTCAAAATTATTATAGACCCATTAACCTCTAATTCACACCTTATATATACCTTTATGTACACTCATTATGATACTGAAATTATCCAGTGATTTTCAATGAAAAACATTGATGTAGTGAATACAAGTATCCATTTCCCCTTACAGAAAATCACCTAGTGGTATCTACTCCACATTTATTAGGGATGTTCATGTGAAAAAGTTCATATTTTTATATGTCTACATATTTTATTAAATGATTTAATCCCTTATCATTAATCAATTTGATATTATTTGCATCAATTTATGACTTTTCGTGAGTTTTGAGCTTATGTGTGAAAAATAGTCAATTTTGGACATTTAATAATTTTATAATGCCACCATATTTCAAGAATAAATACTAATATTTTGATCCAATTAATGTGATACCGTTTTTTAGTATGACATGGTTTTTTTTCTACAAAATGTTCTTCTTGAACAAGTGCCAATCCAAACTACAACAGGCTAAAAAAATCGGTCAATTTGAACACTTATTTGGGCCGGCAGAATAGACCATGACTAATTCAATGATCCATATATCGGGCTACTGACCACCAAATGGAGTGATTTTATCTTGGATTAAAAGAAAACTTGACAAGGAAGCTTCACATTATATTTAATAGATAATTTATTTGATTTAGGACTCTATTAAAATGGTCATAGTAGGGTTAATTGAATAATGATTAGAGGCCAGAAAAAGTAAGGTATACTTATACAACAATTACTCACAAAAAAAATCTCTAAATACCTTGAAACATCCTGGGTATATTTCCAAATACATTTCTCAGAACCTATAAGAAAATACCCCATCCTGATTCGATAAGATGGTGGATGAACCGAAGCTCAACTTCTGATGGACAAATTCTGGCTGAAATGTTCATGTTCCTCTTTTTCCCTCTTTTATTTATTTCTAGTCTTGTAAAGCCTTATTCTTCCCCCTTCCTCTCAATTACCATTAACATGGTGTGGTAAATATTATGAGTTATTAGGTAAGGTTATTATTTCTATTTTGTAATGTTTGATTTCATGCGCTTAAAGTTATAAAATGTTTTCTCTATTATGCAAAGTTGGTTTAAATTGGAAATAATAGTTTATATTATCTTATGCGACTGTATTTTATTTTATATTCAGTTGTTATTAATGAATTATTTAATGAAAATGATCTCTATCACTGGTTTATGTTCTATATACGATGGAATAGAAAAGAGGATAATGTTGAAGTGCTTGGCGATTGTCATCACGTGTGAGAGTTGTAGTGCATATTCACGATTGTTTGGGATAAACATAATCTAATTGGAAATGCCTAAATTAATTGATAGTATTAAATAAAATTAATTCATAAAATAAATGATAGTAGAAAAAATAATATTTTTTTATGGTTTACACTCACCAACACCATTGACCAAAGAAGTGAGAGGATGAGATTGTGGAATCTCACTTTAATTGTCTTAGTAGAAGGGAAATAAATAGAATCAAACTATGATAACATTGCAATTGGAAATCCAATCCAGACCTGATCAACCAATTTTATATTACTATTTTCAATCACAAGATATTTCAATTTACTTTCTAGATTTTACTTAATTTATTCCTTTTGTTTCATTTCTTCCAATTTATAAACCAAATAAATTCAAAAACAAAGTAACAAACATGATTGGTGTGTGTGTTCCTATCTCGATAAAACCCATGTTAACCATCATACTATATTTAAAATCAGTAAATAATTTTTTTCCACACCACATGACAGACACATGTCAACATGTATATAACAGTCACTCATTAATAATCATGTTAAAATTATTGAACAACATCCTTCTATGTTATAATTTATGTGAAACTCTTTTTCATGTACATGAAATTATAGTGACGGGTAAAACTAGAATTATATATATGTCCCACATGTTGTGTAATATTATTATATTTGAGTATACCATGTATTGTGGAAAATATGTTATCCTATTAATAATATGCTATTTTTTCATGGAAGTTATCTTTGACATATGTTTATGATGTCATGTTTTTTAGTGTTCCCACATTCTTATATTTTCATAATGTTATCATGTTATATCATGCCTCATTATTCAAGATAATGATTCTCACCCATCCTAGGTTACCTTCATATACCTCTTTGATCAAATTTATTTCAATAACATATGCTATGATTCTTATTCACTCTCATGACTTTATAACTCCCCCTTTTCTAATGTACATTCCCAGGATATCTAATTTAGTTTTAAAAGTTCTAAGGATATTAATGGCATGATTAATAGTTTTTTAATAAGGATAGTGTACTCATGTTTTGAGTTAATTGTTGATGTACATAATTTACAAAATAAAATAGGCCTCATGAACATATGTGGTTTTAAAAAGTGTAAATTTATTTATTAAACCATGAAATAAATTATATTAATGTATGGATTTTCATAGTTGGTATCAAAGAGAATTATAGTGATTGTTGGGGATTTGGATTAGAAAATAGTCATGAAATAATTAATGTTAATACTAATTGTAAAGAAACATATCAAAATATTAGTAAATCATAGTTTAAGTGGTATCCAAGAAAATTCATCCTATTCTAGATATTTCAAGAGGTTTTGGCTCTATCAAGGTTGAACATAAGGGTATTATCCCCAAAAAGGGAGAATTGAGTTTGAATCAATTATCACATATTACATGATAATGATCCTTGATAAAACCATGGTTTGACACTCCCAGAGGATATAATTTGGAAAATTCCCATGAACCTTATGTCATCTTATTAAGGGAACAGAATATCCCATGATGTTTTATTTGAGAAAATAAACCTTTGATATCTTATATTGAAACCTATGAATCCATTGGTTAAATATTATATGAGGTGTCATTTTAATGTTTATGGTTTACTAATTATGTATTTAATATTTATAAAATTCTCACCAATTGTATTCCCTTTATTTCTAGTAAATGGCTAGAAATAGGATGAATCAATTTAACAACCAATGTGAGAGAGTAGTGTAATGACTTCCCAAATGAGAGGCCTAGATTGATGGGATAAGGGTTCATGAACTTCTTGATAATTCATTCTAAATTAAATAATGTATTTAATTAAATATTAAATCATTTAGAATGCCAAAATCCCTCTATAAAAGTAAATGTTACAATTAATACCTTAATGGAAAAAATGCCTCTAAATTTATTCCAACCATCTGATTTATTAACCATAGAAAAATTTATTGACTCCATTGTAAATATCTTCTATATTAATAAACTATATGATAATGGGAATGTCATGTACGATATTTATAGTATTGATAGGGAAGATAATTAGTGGTTGATGTTGGATAAATATATGAATCATGTGGAGGATATTGAAGTGATATAGTGGAAGGAATTCCAAAAAATTGTTTCATCATATATTTTACTCACACTATCTAAATCAAAATAGAGATTAATTTCCTTAGACTCATGAAAAAAGTATTATTAATCAATTAGGATACATAAATTGAACATCACAAGCTCATTATGATAATCCTACCTCATTTTCAGTACTATAGAATGTAAATTTTACTACTTATTTTGGGTGATAAATCCATGTCTATGAATTTCCTCATGGAGTTGTGTTTTTGATACCTATGAGGAAATTGTCTGACATTCACTCACTGATGAAATAGAGATCAGTGAATTTGAGTGGATACATGGGTGTAGAGATAATAAGTTAAGAATTTAATTTAATTCATCGGATTTAGTGGATAAATATCATGGGGGAAAGAAAATATAAAACATTACTTTCCAAAATTATGGGGAGAAAAATTCCACTAATTTCCTACATGGGACAAGGAAATGATTTAGGTGTGTAAATGAAGGGAACCATGCAAGAGATTACATATGGGAGAAAACAACTAATGTGATAGAGGAATAAAATACTCTATTAAATCATTATCCTACATTCTATTTTTTCAACTAAAATGAATCATAAAATAATGTGAAAGAATTCTATAAGACATGGGTTATTAATGATATCTATAGATAACAACCTCTAAGGCCTAGAAAGAAAGATATAGATTTTGTCATCAAAATTATTGAGGTGTATTCCAATAAGGAATTTGTGATAGGTATGGTAGTAATTTATTCATAGATAATGAAAATACTATTTGATTTTAGTTCTATGCATTCATTCATATCACATAATTTTAGTATTAGTATTAAACCAATGCATCAAAACATGGATGTCGAGTTATCAGTGATGATGGAAAATGGGTAAATTGTTTCATCATAATCATATAAATCTTCTTATATAAAAAATTTTAGATAAAATATATATTTTATACTTTTGATACTCCCCTTAGAAAAATTTTATTCCATTATAGGCTTGGAATGGATTTCCTTTTATTGAGAAAGCATAAATTTCATGCAGATTGAAATCTGTTATTTATCAAAAATTTCCTTCTGATTGTGTATGAGTTCTAGGAGGAGGATGAATCTTATTTAGTACCAATATCTCAAGAATATATTTAATTTAATTGTAAGAAAGTGTATATTTATTAAATTATTTATACTAATGAATGGATCATCATTTATAACATTCCCATTGTAAGGTAATTCACTAAGGTGTTTCATTAATAATTTCTTGGTTTTCCTCCTAGCCGTGAGGTTGTGTTATCAATGGAACTCATACCAAGATAACTTCTAATATCCATGTAATATTATATAATCTTCATTTATTAACTAGATTATATGATTAAAAAATATATGAAAACTTTGATAATGGCCTTTTTCCCTTTATGTGCTTAACCATTGGGTACACTAGTCTTCTTCATAGAGATGATGGATGGGTCAAAGTTATGCTGCATGGATTATCATGATCTCAACAAGATCATGATAAAGAACAAGTATCATCTTCCATATATTTATTAATTGTTTGATTAGATATGTGGATCATAGTACTTGTCTAAGGTGGATCATTGGTTGGTATAATATCATGTGAAGGTAAAGAATGAGGATATCCCCAAGATTGATTTTTTTGTTCATGGAACGTGAATAATGAGTTCATAGTGACACCATTTCGAATAAATAATTCTCAAAAAATAATCACGGATATAAAAAATGGATTATTTCAGATTAAAAATAAAATTTTATATAGTATTTATAAATGATGTTGATACCAACTCTAAAATAAAGTATGAATTTGAGGATAATTTAAGTAATATCTTGGAAACATTGAAAAGGGGGAATTTATTTGAAATTTATAGTAAATATTTTGTTTTCCGGGAGAATACTATTTTCATATGTCTTGTTAAAAAAAATGATTCATTTTTCTTGGACTAATGAATGTGAATTTTATTTAATGTGATGAAGAAGAGGCTAATTATTACACATATTCTTACACTACCCACTAGTGAGATGGACTAATGACATGTATTGATGTATAGAAAAAGGGATTTGGGACACTATGACTTAAACCAATTAAATATCCATGAGAATAAATACCTAACACATGATCTAGAATTGGCTGTAGTGATCTTCATACTGAATATTTCATGACATTATCTCTATTGGGAAAACTATAACATATATAAATACCATAAAAATATCCCAAGTATATTCACATAAATAAATATTAGTATAAACCAATGAAGGTGGCCACATATGATAATGTATTATTATTGTTTAATCCATTACCATCATGGGAAGGTAAATGAGTGGAAGTTTATTTAACTAGAAATTATCCCCCAACCCTATCCATGATGAGAATTAAAAATGATACAATCCTATAGCAAATAATGATGATGGTTATGGAAATAAGTAAATGATATTTATCCAACATTGCTCATAGAAATACTAAATTCTATATTCTTGAGAGGATAATGGGGAACAAAAACATGATAATGTGCCAATAAAAGAGGTAGTGAATATTCTAGAGTTAAAATTTACTGATGTTGGAGTTATAAAGTTTAGAACCCAGATTTGTGTCCTATAAAAACAAAAAAAAAATAAGAGGGAAATTTTGGGTGAGGCACATATCTCATCCTTATTTATTCATCACATAAACAGTAAGATGTATAGTTATTTGAATAAAAACATTTCGTATGATAACATTAAGAGGTATTTTCTAGTGTTTTTCTCTCAATTATTGATATTCTAGTAATTCAAGGGGGTACGATTGATGTCTAATGGTATAATGAAACCTTTTAATATACCAGTATGGAAACATGAAAATTAAGCCATGTATTTTTTTCATTGGACTCCCAAAGACACCTAGATGAAATAATTCTTGTTTGATGTTCATTGATCTCCTTATGAAAAAACCATGATATACATATGGTAAGTTATAAGATTACATGTTGTTCAACTCTTTATTACATCATATCGAGTACTGTGGTTTTCCATGTAGTTTTAGACAATCCTTCACCTAATGTTGGACATATATCTATGATTTGGTAATTCTTATCACCCTCAAATGGATGGTCTATTGAAATTACTATTCTAAATATGGATGATATGATTATATCATGTTAAATGGATTTTTAAGGGTGTTGGGACTAACACATTACCATAGTGGAGTTATTATATGATAATTGTTTTCATTATATAATTCAAATAGATCCTTATAATGTTTATTAATAAATTTGTGAATTTTATATTGCATATCATTTGAGAGTGTCATACTTGGTGTGCAGTAAGGCCTTTTTTTGTGCACAAGGTGGTGGTAGAGTTAATACCTAATGGTCGTTTTAAGTAATATTATCCATTGATAAAATTATTCTAGATCCACATCCACTAGTCTTATCTATATAGGGATTAAATTACTTAGAATCCACACAGTCTATATTTCACCGATATTTTTGGATATTTTCCTACACATTGACTTATCTTTAGGGTAATCACTAGTGTATTGTAGTCCTAATACCCAAAACTAACCAGGACATCCTTTAAAACATACTATACTAACCCTACCCTTTCACAAATATTATTACCTTATTTGTAATGCATATAACCAACAAATAAACCCCAATGATTGAATGGCCCAGTTTCTTTAGAATAATAGGTATGGAAAACATAAACATCAAACTAAAATAAAACATATTTATTTTAATCTATATAATGAGACAATAAATATATTTAATCACCTAATACTATATAGAATAACCCGGTGAATAAATAATGGAAAGATGTGATCTAGAAATCCCAGTATGGGAATATGCATGCTAATGAAGTATAACATATGAGAAAAAAGGGATAACATCATAACATAATAGACAAGGATCAAGAGTAATCATATAAAGTAAAAATAAAAATAACCTAGAACCATAAGGTCAGGGTAACATTGGAATATGTAAGTAACATAAAACACGACGTAAGAATAAATCATTAATAACTTCTATGACAAAATGACATGATGTACAATGTCCAATCATGGATTTGGTTTCGTACTTAATCACCTTCACAACGAATCCAATGAGAAAAACATAACCCAATGCATTTGAGTTCTATCTAGTTTCACCCCTCATAAAATGAAAATTATTATTTATCACAAACAATTAAATAATTCATATGTTATAAAAATTATAATTACCGATGGAATAAAATAAGTTACATAATCTTACCTAATATTATAATCAACGGTGATTTAATAAAGAAGACAATATAGAAATGAACTTAAGGAATGTATTACCGCATATAGAGAATAAAATTTGTCTTTTAGAGAAATATATAACAAATATATAATCATCACTGAACAATATATATGGAGAGAGATTATATTATATAAAGAAAGTTCATAACCCAATGGAAAAGGGTTGTTCAGAGAGATCCCTTACATTAGGTTATTATCACTCTGAACATTCATTTATCATCCTACATAATAAAATTAGATTATTTATTTACTTAATTTAAAAAAATATCTATATATTTTATTTTTTATAATTTTTCAATGTTCATTAATTACCATTTTATTGAGATATAAGGTTTATTTTTACAGTTTTTAGGGAGTTCATCTCATGGTTTATTGGTCGGATCACATATGGATGTTTTTTGAAGTTATATTCAAATTTTAATATAACTGAAAATGTGAAATAAAATTGCATTAATGAGTTTATATTAATTATAATTGGGAAATACACATATGGGTTTTGATATAGGGATTATTCTTTTAGTAAAAATGATAATGTTATATAGTTAGTTCATTTAGGCAGTTTTTTCCAACATCATGGGCTAGATTTGTTTTATTTAACATCAACTCCATATGTTCATTCTGGAATGGGAAAAAAATTTAATATATTTTATGTTAATTTGAAACCATTATAAGAAAATTTAAACCCACCATGATGTTGGTAACAGGACATGAAAACATATCATTCATGGCGGTAATAAACCAACAAAATTGGAATGATGGTTTCATTTTGAGAATAAGTGGAGATTTGAAGACGATAGATGATAGATATTACATTAACATAATAAAATTATAGAATATATATTATTTTTTCACAAATTGAATTATTTTTGAGGTTGAGGAGGAAGATAAAAATAAAATACTCGGTTAAGGGTTTTTCCTTCTCTTTTGGACGTGTCGAATTGGGATTCAAATTAACACGCCTTGGATTGGTCTTTTTTATGATACCATAAGTACTATGAATTGGGGGAGAGTATTATGATAATAATTAGGTTGATATTTATAAATATAAATGGAATATATGTTTTATAGAGAAGGGGTGGTGAAGGGTGGTATTTATAAAGGGAGGAGAGGGGTTTTTTTACATATTATATTTATTAGTTTATTATTTGGGATCATGAGTGAAAATAATATTGATTATAATGACTATATATTGTAAAATATTCATGTGAGTTAATACCAGTGGTTTATTAAAATGTCCATGGCTCAAAAATTAATTTATTTTTCTTATAATGTTAAAGACTGCATTTTACTATATTATATTATTCACATAAAAATCAACTAGTTTAGAAAATTTTTAAAAAATAAATATCACCATTTTATAAAATTTAGATTCAAAAATATAATCCACTTTATGAAATTTATTTTCCAAATATGATAAATTTAATTTTTAAATAAAATCAACATTTATTTGAAAATTATGATTTTCAATATTATGATCAATATTTAGATACTTTAAAAAATTACTTTTGGTCTCAAAAAATAATCTAATAATTATAAAAAATATTCATATTAATTTATAAATACATTTTATGAATATATAATTTCTTTTAATTATTATATTTATTAGAAAATTTCAATTAAAATATTTGTGTTTTAGAAAATTACTAACACTTAATTTATCATTTTTAAAATATTCATTTACATGAACCTTCATTTAAGTATATGAAATTTTCATTTAATAGGATATCTAAATACTATTTTATAATTCAATATGTGAGTTTATTTTTCTATCGGTCAGGTTACTATTCCAAATTATCATTTTACTATTACAATAATAAGGTAACTATTTCAACAACCATATTATAATTTATATAGACTGAATTTAATTAGTCATTTGGGTTTTATATTTCTTATATATATCCCATATTTCAATAATTCATCAATAAATTATATTTTACCACAGGGTTATGAATATAAATATATTTATTTTGAAGATGAATATTTTATTACTAATATTATTCTTCATTTCGTAAACAGTTTTCATGGGTTGGGTTATTCTGATGAATCGAGAATGTCCAAATTTTCAAATTTTATTTATCTTATATTCTATATTTTATCCAAATTTAATAGTTTCAATTATTAGGGCCATATATACTCTCTAAATTTTATTTTCAAATTATTATAATTTTATTAGTTTCATCATGTGTTTCAGGTTCTTTATACCACATTAAAAAAATTAAATAATTATAAGAAGGGGAATTCCATTAAAAAAATCTACGTATTTATAAAACCATTCTCTCAAATTTAAATTTAATGAAACTCTCACATATAGATAAGAAAGTTTGAATTCGAGTAAATGTTTTTAATAAATTTGAAGAGTAAGGGTGAGAAAACCCCACATTTTGTTTTTTATTTTTATCTATTGGGGGGAGTGAAAAGTTATTGAAATTGGATATGAAGTGTATATTAAAAAAATAAATGGGGGAGATTTTCATAAAATTTTAATTATGTTTTTTATTTTTTTCATTCATAAATTCAATGTTTCATGGTTTCTTTTAGTGATGGGTGATGGAAATGGTTCCTCCAAAAAAACAAGACGATTCTTCCCTTTTACATGGGTATAGAAAAATTAATAAGTTTCTATCATTAAATAACAGTATTATGATATTAAAATTTGTATCCCTATCATGTGATTATTCTAGAGAAGATATACAAAGCAAATACAAGTGCTAACAAGATTGAAAATAATTTTATGAAACATGTTTTAAGGAACTAATAAGCCAAGTTTGATGCTAGTTGGTGGACTGTGTTTGTGAAATATGTCTTATATAAGTTGTAAAAAAATTAGAAAAATATGTTAAAATACTGATGAAATAAAATTAATATTACATATATACCTTATTTAGTGTTCTTATTTAAAAGGATGTTGAAATCAATATAGAAACACTCTTGGATGAGGAATTGAGATGGTATGGAGTTGTTTTTTTATTATACCCAAAGACAATTTGAAGTAGCATGTAATTTATTTTTAGAATTTAGAAATATGAATAAGTTGAATTTCAAAATCATATAACTAATTTCATAAATCTATAACATACATAGAAAGGGGTTCCATCCATTTTAGAATAGGAATGACCATTTCATTAGGTAAACTATATTTCAAAAAGGTAAACCCTATTTCAGAAATGTAAACAATATCTTAAAAATTTATACATTCCCTCAAAAGGGTATGAAAAGTTTTATAAGGTTGTACATTAATATGAAAACGTAAACCTATTTCAAAATAGTACCATTTTAAAAAAAGTGAATTCATATATGTACCAATTCAAAAGGGTACTGAATATGTAAGAAAGGAAGAGTATTTGATTAAAATTTTAGGAATTCTTAATGTTTTATTTTTTTTCAAGAAATAATATTTTTGTTGAAAAATACTTTTGGGAGCTATAAAAATCATTCTATGATTTTAAAAACATCATAATGATTTTAGTATCCAAGATCCACATTTTATTTTATAAATAATTAACAAGAAGATTGTGATAAGGATAACTATTTTATCGATGTTTTATGTTTCAAACGAGAAGATTAAATATTTATTTGAGTGATAAAAATGGATTTAAAAATTAGATGATTCTTTAATTGAAATTCATCATTTAAAATATTATAATATGAATTACGTTTCATTCAATTTTTAATGATACAAAGGTAGAATCAAAATGGAAGGAAGAGAATTTATCAAGGTAGAAAAGAATAATTTGAAGAAAAAAAATATATAAATGAAAATATTTAAATGAAAGTTCAATTATTAACTTTTTAAAGTCTAAAAAATTCTTTATTATTAAATATATTATAAAGAAGAATATAGAAAATATTTTAGGAGATGAAATTAAATTCTAGATTGAAGAATGCGCTGGTTTCTTGGAATCTCTCATAAGGTAAACTAAGGTTCCACATTTTAAATATACTATTGTATTTATTATATGGCCTTTCAATAATATTGAACTATGTTTTATTGGATTTACTATTTTTTGAACAATAAAATACGATCCTACTATATAAAATTTTGGTGATCTAATAAGATGAGACAATGAAAGAAAATTAGATGAATGAAAATTATAATAGATCTCTTGTGATTTTATTGAAAAAACCATTGAGAAAACCCCCATACAAATCATTCGTTGTGAGGTGTGTATGTGGTTGTTTTTTCTTACAAATTATATATGACATATTTCAAATTATGTGAATCTGAATATGAACCAATAAAATGTCTGATCCAGCATTACAATAATGTATTAAATGGAAAAATATTACCGAAGAGATGGAGAAGAGTGTGTTTTATGTGTGTTCGATGCAAGTGAGTGAGAGAATAATGAATAAGTATTCTAGATAAATATAAAACAATAATTATTGATCCTATGATGAATCTTTATGCAGTATAGGTATAAATAAATATGATAAGAATATGAATAATTTTTATGGTTATCATACTATTTTGTACTACACTAAGTGTTGTATATGTTTGAGGAGAATAACATAAAGGAAACAGAAGTAACCACTATAATAAATTTTATAATGTGAGGAAGATAAATCAAGTGGTAACATAGTAGGTATAATTTGTTTGTGATATGTTTCATAAATTATACTGTAATTATTTCCAATTAGTATAGTTTTTACACACAATATTGTGGATTTTGAGTTATACAGAGATTAAAATGAGAATTACCAAAAAAAATAGTTTCAGTAGAATAGATGGAAGATATAAAAAAATAGAGTTCAAATTTCATTCATTGTTCATAATGATTTACGAAGTATTATAATATTCTTATTGAGGAAATGGATTAGTCATTTTAGTGTAGATACATCCATAAATAGTTTATCTCGTCTAATTTTTTAATGTTGTAATTTGAGAAAAAGTATTGTGGTTCCTGTATAGTCGGTCTGTAAGAGTGGTGTTTGTTCACATAGGTACTTTAGTGAACTCACACATCTATGTAATATGCTATGAATGATATAAAACCATTCCTACCATATCCAATATACTTTTATGATAATATTTAATGTGGAAATTTTATGACTCGATAGGGAAGATCAATGTATGGAGTAGGCTTACCATTTCAAGAGACAACCTTTTAAAAAAACATGGGCCATACATTACTATTTTCCAATATTCCACCTGGTGTGTATGAATTTATTAATTTAAATAGAACTGTTTCTAACTTAAAACACAATGTGGGTTTAAGTAGAAAGGTGTGTTAATAAATAAAATATAATTCTGAGTTTTTTAATAAGATAACAACACCTAATTCACTATATCTTAGTTTTTTGAACCTTTACTAGGACTATCAATTGGTATTAGAACATATTCTTCCAATGATTGGATATAGATTTCATTTTCCCAACTCTTTTTTACTTGAATACATGAATTACACAATTTTAATTGAAAAAAACCATATTAAAAAATATATGTCCATTTATATGAGTGTTAATTTATCGGTTTCATCTATGGTATTGAAAAGAAAGAGGAAGAGAGGGAATAGTAAACTGATAAGAAAATTTGTATAAAAGGGAATTAGGAACAACTATTAGCTAAATTGGGTCAAAATTATCATTTTTCATTATGTAAATCTATTGATTATATTCCATATGAAGATGTATTTATCATTTGTGATGAATTTGAGTTTGATGAATCCATTATATATTTATATTAGGAAGTTTAATGTTACTAAATGAAAATAATTATTGATGTTTTCACATATATATTTTTCAAAATAAATGAAATTTAATTTGAAGTTTATTATTTAGAAAAAGAAAAAAATGAAATGGTAGAGTCATCGGTCAATAAGCTGTGTAATATTAAAACTCTAAGAAAATTTTAAATCTTATGATGAATATGTATCCATTTTAATGGAATGAATCACCTTTTTTAAGAATAATTGATAGGAAAATATTGTGTGAAATCAATGTTCGATAATTTTTTTGGTGAGTTGATCTATTCGTTTGAAAATACATACAATTATTTTCAGATTAAAAAATTTCTCAACTAAAAATCTATGAAAACATGTGAGAGAGATTGACAACCTTTTTCAAGTCGAAAATAGAATACATTAGGATTAACTTCAAAATCTAAATAATGAATGGTAGGAAATATTATTCTCAGTTTAATTTGAGAATAATGTATTAATATTAATGTACATGGAGTTTGTGATCAAATATAGAATTTTGAAAGAGTCTAGACTTAGTACATCTAAATAAATTGAGAATATAAGAAATGAAACCAAGACTCATGAAGGTATTTATTAATATAATAACAAACATTATAATTTATTTAATATATGTTAATAATTTCATTATCAACAATAAACTATATCATGTAAAAATGGTAACCCATGACCATGATAATTCTGTTAGTACTAAATCTATTTTCATTGAGAGTCAAAATTTGAAATCAAGAATGATTAAAATATGGTTTGAAACAATGATAATAAATTCACCAAATAATCAAGGATAAATGTATTAATGTTCAAGAAAAATATAACCCCAAATAAATCACAAAATATTGGTGAAACAAATAAAAATATAAATTTAATAAATAAATTAATATTACTTAAAATTTTAAAAGAACAATGTTTGTAGGCCAACAGTTATTATGGAGGTTCATACATAAGTTGATTGAGTTATAAAACAATATCTCATTAAATTAATATCATACAAGCCCAAAGAATGTGGGAGTATATATAAAAGTCAATGGTATCTAAAAATGAAAATAAAAATTTCATAATATATAAGGAAAAAGTTCCTTAAAAATATATTTATCGTTTTGGAATAATTATATTATTTTTTTCAAAAAATATAGTTATTGTTATGTAGAATATTTACATTTACCATCCCAAGACAAAATTGGTACTTAAGAAAAGATAAATCTATAATAGTTTCAGAATTATGTAAGGAAAGGGAACATGTCCTCATTAGGAAATAAACCATTGAAAATGGTCATTGAAAAAAAAACAACAAATATGTTAGTGATAATGGTTTATAATGATGTCACATCAGAAAAGGGAAGATGCTTCTACTATGGCAGGATAATCTGCATCACGTACCATTACAATATAGTAAAAAAATCCTGAAATAACGTAGAAATATATAATTAAAAATGGAAATAATATATGAAATAGATTGTAATATTTGTTAGGTGATGGATTTCCAAGATGAAAAATAAAAAATTTCACAAGATATTGCTAAATAAAAGTAACTTGAAAGATGTTGAATCAGTGTGTGGAATCTAAAAATAGGTAAGATACTTGGATATCATATGTATGAATTTTTTCCCTCTACAAACGAGAAATAATGGAAAATCACTCCGAAGTTTTTGTTTTGATGCACCCACAATAGGTAAATATATAGAATAAAAAAATATATCTACACATGATCACAAATATTTTTAAATCATATGTTAAGATTAGTTGGAAAGGGAAAATAATGTTGAAAAATGTGAAATTGAAAAATTTTCCTTACCACCTCAAGAAAAGAAGCCAATTTCAAAAATAATATCGGTAAAATCCAAAATAGGTCTACTATGCCCATATGTGACAAAATATTGATAATTATGGGTGAGTTAAGAATTATTAGTTATCAAAGATGTTGAGAAAAAATAAATAAGTTTCTTGGAATTATAAACTTGTATAAGTAAATATGTCATAACTAAACAAATTATTTAAGGTCACTACATTCCAATATTAGTTTACATATACTCAAAATTATGGAATTGGAAGTAACATATAATATAAGGAGAAGTATCTCAATGACTTAGCTTCTAGATAGGTTGTAGTATTATCCCTGATAGAATATATCAATTGGTATTCATCCCACATTTCATACTAGGTTTTATTAGGCATCACGCATGCATGGAAATGTTTATATTGAATTATGGAGAGAATCCTTTGAGGATGAAAAATAGAATAAGTCTAAACAACCGAAGAGTAATTTTTTTATCTAAATATAGTTTTTTAATATTCTGGTAGAAAAATGATGGTTTATGTATTTTTTTGATTCTATCATCATTGTTTTAGCTCAAATTCATTTCTATTAAATAGGGAGTGTGACTATCTATCAAAATATGGAGAAATAAAATTACATATTAAATATGTTGACTTGTTTATTCATGTTGATTACATGTATATGAACTTCTTGAATATCTACTTAATAATTCCCTAGAGAATTAAATTTCAGATTTGGCATCACATTATGAATATACAGGGATAATATTATTTTCAAAATTAACCTCTCTTATTTTCTACACCAGGATAGCCCAAGTTGACCTGCAATTATTTAGTTGATAAAACATTTTGATGATAAAATTTTGATAAAGCCTTCTAGAAAATGAATATTACGTGAATCTATATATAAAGTGGAGAACAAGAAATCAAGAGACTATTTTTTACTTAGAATCAGGATAGTATGAAGGTTAAGTCCCAACATTTACTGTTTCATTTATATTTAATAAGGGGAAGAGATAATATGTTTTCTATGGATATGATGTTTATATTGACAAAAAAAATAAGAGGGATATTTATGTGCCCTTTGTATTTAGTATATTATTTTTTAATGAGAATGTTATTTTATGTTTGGGTATTAGTTTTTTGGGTAGTGGAATGTGAATCCATCTAAATAACTTTATTATGCTACCCATTTACTTGGTTAAAGATGAATGGAAAATGTTTCCCCTTTATTAACTAGTGGGACATATTTATGTGGGTATACCATACATTATATGATCATTGAGAAGATACTCATGCAAAGAAAATTGTTTACAAGAATGTAAAGAACCATCCACACTATGATTCATGGAATCAAGAAAGGTTGGTTGGATGCAATTGTTAGACTGTATATGTTCTGAAAAAACTATATAATATATAATTAACGGATTTAAACTATATCAAAGTTTATAAAAATATACATAATGTAATTAAGAGAACATATTTTTATTAATTTATATACGAGATCCTTAAAACAATATGGAATCACTCTTTAGTGATGCTTTGATATGTTTTTAAATAGTTTTTAAGAATCAAAATATTAAATTTATGCAGAATGGAATTTTAATTTCGATGTTGGAAAAATATATATATTGGATTTAAAAAATATTATAAATTATCCTAGATTGTTATATGTTACCTTTCATAGTTATCTGGTCATTCGGCAAGATTGAATAAAATTCCAGAATGGTAAACCCTAATTTTTCCAGGAAAACCCTCTTTTAGAAGGTTGAGCCCAATTTATAAAAGGTATCCAGTACCTAATAAGATTAATTTATATTTCCAAAGGGTTTATCATAATACAATAGTGGAAACCTGTTTAGAAGGGTCTAGGTTCAGAAGAATTAATTTGAGTGGATAATAATTTTGAAGGGTACTGACCATTTCAGAATCTAAAATCCTTTGTTTAAATTTGGGGTATTTAAGAAGTATAAAATAATGAATTTTCCAAAATTAATATTCTAAATAGAAAAATAATTTTTTATGATGTCTATAAGATTATATCATTTTAAAAAACTAATTATGATTTAATGATCAATGATCAATGATTGATTTGAGAAACATTTAATGAGAAATAGATGAGGAGGATTAATGTCTTATTAATGTTTTGAATTTCATATGAGGATATTCGAAAATAATTTCATTGATCAAAGATGGTGAATAAAATTTGATTCTTCCTGATGAGAATTTAATTATTAAAAATATAAATGAATTAATTGGGATAAAAGATAATTTGCGTGATAATACAGTGAAGCAGAGATGGAAGGCTGTGAATTTATCTATTCTAAAATTAATATATTCCAAATAAAAAACATTTGAAAATTTAAATCTATAGATGTAAGTGCCTATTATAAGCAACTTTAATATCATGCAAGATATTTTGATTCAATTTTATACGATTATTAAAATATCTTGTATTTTAGTTTAGGTGTATAGATTCAATATCAACGTCCTTACTAGTTTCATAGAATCTCTCATATTGTAATATGAGATTCTATGTAAAAAATGTACTAGTATTTTTTTAAGGAAACCATTGAAGAGGAATTATAATATTCTCATTGTGGAATATTTATAAAAAATAAAAACCCAATTCAATTATATAAAAAAATGTAGACTTCATCAATTGATAAAAATAGAGAAAAAAATGAGAAGAAAAAAGAAGAAGAATGTAACTCTAGTAATTATACTGGAGATATTCATTGAGATAAATCCAAGGAAAATAATAGAGTGTGATGTGAATATTCATTTTTCGAAGAACATTATTTTTGAGATATTTCCATTTATGGGAATATAAAATTTTACCATCAAAAAGTATAATATGGATAAAAAATATGGATAATAAAGAAAAATAAAATAGGTGATAAAGAGATATTTTTCATGTGTGTGCTGAAACTAAATAATCTAAGATGGAAAAGGTCATCAGGGGGAGGAAAAAGAAGAGTGGATGATCTTGTTCTGATTTTATATACCAATTAGGAATTAAATAATGGATAAAGAATAAGAAAAAAAATAACGTCAATTCACTTACCATTCCATGCCACACGCATTATTGTAGAAATATGAGAAAAATATAATGAAGGAAGAAGTACAAGACCCACTGAGGGTTTTCACAGAGTGAGGAAGAGATGTTAATAGGTTAATCACAAGGTAAATTGTTTTGGTTGTGTTAGATAAAGTTGAAATTAGTTTGGTCTTATTAGAAGAGTTTCTATAGAAAATATAGTGTATATAAAATTATTTATATATTTAGTTGAATGTCCACATTAATCATTTTATTAAAAATAACTTGGAGGAATCCATAAAACAGAAACCTAGTTTAATGATTGTTTTATAAAGAACTATGTGTCTTCAAATGGTTCTGAGTGGGGAAAATTTTCAAGGTATTTGGTGAAAGGGAATCTCAAGATATATTCTTTTGTATACTTCATGAATATTCAATAGTTAAAATAATTGACGTGATTCCAATATAATGATCATGTTGGAGTGACATTAGTTCACTTTTTTAATATGTAACCCTTTTAAAGGAATGGATAACTGTTTTCTTTAAGAATTAAAAGTTTAAACTTATGGGAAATTTGTGTTCAATAATTTTTGTAGTGAGTTGATATGTTAATTTGAAAATACATATAAAAAATTATATTTGAAAATTTCTCAATTTAAAATCATTAAAAACATGGGGAGGTAGATTACCAACCTTTTGAAAGATTAAAATGGAATACATGACAATCAAATTTATAATCTAAATAATTCATTGTAATACATGTTGTTCTTAGTTTAGTTTTAGAATTATAACATAATATTAATTTTCATGGAGTTGAAATAAAACTAAATTTTTTGAATGAGGAAAAATAAAGAACATATAAATAAAACTAGAAAATAAGTAATTGCACATACAATCCTTAATTTATTTATTCATCAAATAATAAACCTTCTAGTTGATTTAATTTATGTGAATCATGTCATTATCAAACCAAATGTATCTCATTTGAAAATGGAAACCCAAAACCTAGAAAATTTTTTTTTTATTAAATTTGTTTTCACTGAGTGTACAAATTTGAAATCAAAAAATGTTAAAATATGGTTGAATAATGAAACAAAATTCACCCGATAATCATTGATTAATGTATAAATTTTTAAGATGATTTTAAACCCATAAAATCCTAAAATTTTCATGAAACCACTAAAATATAAATTTTTTATATAATTAACTATTTAATAAAAATTTAAAAGAAAAATGTTTACAGGTCACTTGTTATTATATAGGTTCAGACGTTAGTCAATTGAGTAATGGAACAAAATTTTAGTAAATGAAAATTATATAAGTCTGGATGGAAGTTGAAGTATATATGAAATTCAATGAAAACAGATAGTAGAAATAAAAATTTCCTAAAATATAAGTAATAAGTATTTCAAATATATATATATAATATTATAAGGATTCTATGATTGTTTTCAATAAATAAAGTAATTTTTTTATTGGGTTCATATATACTATTCCAAAACAAAACATGTACTAAATAAAATATAAATCCATAATATTTGATGAAGTATGTAGTGAAGGAGAACATGTCCGCATTGCGAAATAATCCATTGAAAAGGGTAACTGAACAAAAATAACACACAATAAGTTAGAGATAACGGCTAAGAATGATATCATAATAGATAAGGGAATATAATTATACTATGGTAGGATAATCTAAATCATGTACCATTGCAATATGGGCATGGAAATACAGAAATAAGGGTGAAATATATAACTAAAAATTTAAATAGTCTATGAAATAGATTATAATATTTGTTTGGTAATGGATATCCAAATGAAATATAAAATTATTTACAAGATATTTACAATGAAAAGTAATTTTAGGGATGATGAATAGGTATATAGATGGTGAAAATAGGGATGATTCATTGTTATTAGTTGTGTGAATATTTTTCCTCTACACATGAGAAATAAAGTAAAATCGTAGAGTAGTATTTATTTCCTCGATGATGCAATAATAGAAGATCCAAAACACAAAAAGATATCTAAGAATGTTCTCAAATATTATTTAATCGTTTGTTAAGAATAGTTTAAAATGGAACTAATATATAGTAAGGTTAAATGGATAAATATTCCTTAGTACCTCTGGAAAGGAATCCCATTTCAAGTAAGAATATAGGTGAATTCAAGAAGAGGTCCATGATGCCCACATGGGATAAAATATTTAACAATATGTATGAGATAATAATAATTAGTTATTAAATAAGTTGAGGTAAAATAAATGAGTTTATTAGAATTATAAACAAGTATCAGAAAATTTTATATGACTAAGTAAATAATGGAAGGTCACTTTATTCCAATAGTAGTTTACATAGGCTGGAAAATGGAGAATTGGAGGTAACATTTCATAGGAGGAGAACTATCTCAGTGGTTTAATTTCAAGATAAGTTGCAGGATTATCCATAATATAAAATATAAATTGGTATTCATCATATAATTCATACTAGGTTCTATAAGGCATTACACATGCCGAGAAACGACCATGGTAAAATATGGAGAGAACCCCTAGAGGGGGAATTATCAAATAAGTCTAAACTACTTGAGAATCATTAATTTCTAGTAAATCTTTATTTTTTTATGTTTTTTTTTGAAAAAGGAAAGACCATTCATTATTTTCATTCTGTTATCATTATTTTAACACATATTCATTTCAAGTGTGAAGGGATTTTGATTATCTAATAGAATATAGATAAGGAAAATTACGTTTTAAATATTTTTACATATTTATTCATGTAGTTTAATAGTCTATGAAATTCATGAATAAATTTTTAATCAGACCGTAGAGAAGTAAATTTCATTGTTAGAATCACATTATGAATATACCTAGATAATATTATTTCAAAAACTACCATCTCTTATTCGCTACACCATGATATCCCAAAAATACGTGGATTCGGTTTTTTGCTTGAACATTGATATGTGAAAATTTGGTGACACCCTTACATTAAAATAATAAAAGGTGAAACTCATGAGAAAAGGGAGAACATAAAATCTAGAGAATATTTTTTTTCATTAAATTTGAAGAGTATGGAGGATAAATCCCCACATTAAATGTTTTATTTATTTTCAATTATGGGTAGAGAAAATATATTGACTTCAGATACAAAGATGATATTAATAAAAAAATAAAAGAGGGATATTTATGTGACCATTATATTGAGTATTTTTTTAATGTTAATTTTATTTTATGTTTGGGTCTTATATTTTTGGGAAGTGGAATGAGCATCCACCTAAATAACATGATTATGCTACCCATTTACTTGGGTAAATATGAGTGAAGAAGTGTTTTCCTTTGAATAACTTGTGGGACATATTTATATGGGTAAATGTAACATTATTTGACTAGATTGAAGATCCTAATATAACGGAAATTGTTAACAAGATTGTAAATAACCATCCACAATATGATTCAGGGAATCAAGAAACTGTGGTTGGAGTCAATTGTTATAATTTATATGTTCTAGAAAAATGAAATAAGATGTAATTAACACATTGAAATTTTTTAATGTAAAAAAAATACAAATGATGTTATTAAGGGAATATATTTTTAGTTCATATTATAATTGATCCTTAAATCAATATAGAAACACACTTATATAACTATTTGAAATGTTTTAAAGTTGTTTTGAAGAATCCCTTTAATAGTTTTATATGGAATGGAATTTATAATTTGAATTTGTAATCATATCTCTATTGGATTTCAAAATATTATACATTATTTTTTAAAGTTATACCCAACATTCCATTTGTATCAAGAAATTTCAGAAGAGTGAATTAACTTTTGTAAAGGAACACCATATTTTAGAATAGAAAACCCTCTTTCAGAATGTTGAACCTAGTTTCTGAAAGGTATACACTACCTTAGAAGAGTAATTTAAATTTCAAAAGGTTATATCATTTTGTAAAAGAGAAAAAATATTTAGAAGTTTAGAGGTTTGAAAGAATGAATTTGGGTGGATAAAAGTACATAAGGCAACTAAACATCTCTAAAACTAAATTTATTTATTAAAATTTATGGAATTTGTGAAGTCTAAAAAACTGAACTTTTTTAAATTAATATTCTGATGAGAACAATAATTTTCAATGATGCTTATTACATTATATCATGTAAAAAAACTAATAAAAATTTAATGATCAATGATACAATATTTATTTTAGAAACATTTTTTTGGGAAATAGTTGAGGAGTATTAATGTTTTGTCAATGTTGTGATTTTCATATGCGGATACATGAAAATTATTTCAGTGATAATAAATGGTGATTAAAATCATATAGTTCTTGAAGTGAATTTCAATGTTAAAAATATCATTGAATTAATTAGTATGCAAGATTTTTTGAGAGATAATGTGATGAACTTGAGATGGAAGGCTATGTATTTTTTATTTTAAAAATAAAATATTCCATATAAAAACATCAAGCAATGGGATTCTGTAGATGTAAGTGTTGATCATCAGAAACATAAATATCATGAAAGATTTCGTGATTCAATTTTATGTGAAGAATAATGTATATGATATTTTATTTTAGGTCTATGGATTCTACTTCAAATTATTTAATGGTTTCATGGAATCTACCATGTTATAATATGAGGTTAAGTGCCCCAAATGTGTGGGAGTAATTTTAAGGAATCCTTTAAAGAAGGTTTACTACAAGAAATTCGTGGAATAGTTTTTGAAGAAGAAAACCCAATACTATTATAGGAAAACTTATAAACCTGATCGAGTAAGAAAAATAGAGAAAAATATATGAATAAAAAAGTAGAATGTAACTATAGTAATTTTACAAGAGATATTCATTAAGATAAATATAGGGTATATCATAGAGTGTAATGTGTATATTCGTTTTTTTCATGAACATTAATTTTGGGACATTTAGTTTTATTGGAATAGGAAAATTCCTCTTGTAAAATTCATGATATGGATATATAACTATGTATAATAGAGAAAAATAAACATGGTGGTAAAAAATTGATTTTTGTATGTGTTTTTTCTGTAACTGAATGATACAAGAGATAAAAGGTCATCATGAGAAGGAATAAAAAGGGTGGTTGAGACAATGTTGATGTTATATAACGATTTTGAATTAAATAATACATAACAATGAAGAAAAAAATAGTTTCAATTCACTTACAATTCCATGCTACAATCAATTTTGTAGAAATATGAGAAAAAGTTGAATATAGAAGAAGAACTAGTCCAATTGAGGGTTTTCATGAAGTGATAAAGAGTAGTTAAGTGTTTAAAAACTAGGGAAAAAATTTTGGGTTGAGTTTGATAAACATGATATTTGGTAGGTCCGATGAGAAGAGTTCCTATAAGATATATAGTCCATATAAAATTCTTTATACATTAGGTTGAATGTTTACATAAATCATTTTTTTTAAATTACTTGGATCAATTCATAATGAATAGTCCAACTTTGATTATTGTTTTTATAAAGAATTACTTGTCTTTCAAAGGCTCTGAGTGTGGAAATATATTATCTTATTGGGTTAAATGGAAACCCTAGATATAATGTTTCGTCTGCTTCATGAATATTGAAATGTTATAACAATTGATGTGATTCCAGTATAATGACTATGTTTGTGAAACATTAGTTCACTTGTGTAATATAATGTACTCATTCCACCATGTAATATAGTCTGATTAAAAGGTAATATTCCCTATCATAGCCACTAAATTTTTGTGATATCATTTATAGTTTGCAATTCTCAAAACTGCAAAAACCAATCCCACAAAGGATATGTTTTCCCACATAGAAGTTGAACCTTGTAAAATCACTTTATCCACACTTATGATTTCCTTTATTACATTGAGGGTGTGTCAATTGGTTAAAATAAAGATATCCATTATTTCTCAACCAACAACATGGTTTAAAGTACCAAAGGTAGTTAAAAATAAAAGAATATTTCGAGTTTTTTAAATAGTTAGAAACAATTGATGTACCCCATGACGTGTCTTCACTTGTCCACTAGGAGTATCAATAATAATGGGGTATAAAAATGTATTTTTTTATGTTTGGATATGAGATATGTGGTCTTACTATCACTATGTATCATTCAAGAACATTAATCAATATAAATGCAATTTTTAAAAAAGGATAAAACATTGATCATACATCCATATGACCAATATAAGAGGACCTAACAGGAACGAGGAATCACCCAAACTCTAGGATATAATTCTGGTTCTCCAACGATAGTAATTTTTTGTATCATTATATATAATTCTAGCATAAGGCCAATACTGGAACCTTATCAAGAAGGATATGATATCTACACTAAGTGAGTTTAAATGATAGTAAAATTTGCAGATGGGTCTGATATAGGAGATATAGATATTACAATGTATCTAGTAAGAATATGAATCAAGGAATATGGAATTATTATAAGACCCCTTTACACATATCTGCATCACATGATAGAAGGGACATGAAATGGATTTATCCTAGTGAAATATTATTGGATGAGATCTGATGTGAATTGGAAGGTCCCAAAAACTAGAATAGAGTGGGGAATTGAAATGAATGAAATTTATAACATGGTCTAGAATAGTATATCTAAGAATTTATTTGTATATTTCAAGAATAGGAATTAATCCACATTTTTTTGGAAATATTACTTCTATGAAGATCTTGCACATACATAAGAGGGAAAATGAGTTGGTATGAAGGGATACCCTGTTGATAGGAAAATGTATAAAACCCAATGTTAATAAGGTATATTATCAAAAATATAGAATGAAAATATATTTATTGAAAGTAAAGGATTCAATCTAAGAATAAGATAAGAGATTAAAGCATCAATATATACTCTAATAAAATGGGAATCTGTACACACATATTTATCAATTAAGGGGGAATTTTATCCCAGTGCATGGTTATTGAATGAAACCCGTCATAGGTGGGAATATTAGATACTAAGAGATAATAAAAAAATTAGTATATCATTTAAGGAGATATGATATCATTAAGTATAATAGTCTATGCAGTTTATGATTTATGAAGGATGTACCAAATACCTTACTATTTGGAGTTCATGTAGAAAATAAACATATTTCATCCAATTTAATTTCTTGTGAAAAGTAACTAGATTCATTTATGTTATAATCATAAAATAAGGAATTTAAATATGTAATTTAAATTCATGAAATGAGGACATAATGAACCCCATTTCAGATCATGTGAATAATTTCATAATGAACTATGCATTGCTATTTGGGTGATACACTCACCATGAATTATAATTTTGAAGTATACTATATTAGAGTGGATCTTGTGTTTGATGTAAGTTACGTCCTATTTTTGGTCTGGAATTGGGGTCATCTTACTTGGTATCAATTGAAATTTTACAATCAATACTAATTACCATTGGATGAATGATTAGAGGTATAAATTCTTATTAAAGACTGAAGGAACACAATTTTTTTGACTTCAAGGTTATTTATTGTGTGTAACCTATTGTAATAATTTTTTTCCTAATTATTAATCTAGATATAGGATTTGTAATATTAAATAAATATATCACAAATAGCTATATTAACTGAATTTTACTAAAAATGAATTTGAAAGACTATTTTTTCCATACAACATTGAATATGAGGCTACTTGGGTGACAGTAATGAAGTAGAATAATATTCCCATATTGAATGGAGAATTTTTTGAGAACAAGACATTTTAACCTTTTTGAAACTATTATATATTATTTTTGACAAAGTATTATTTATTTTCTATTTTTACATTTTCCAAATAATGATATTGGGATGAGTGATTTTACTAGAACATTTACTGTAATTTTTTTTTCATTTTAAATGTGTAGAAATTAGTTTCATTGTATAATAAATTTGTTTGAGGGACTCCAAACAAGGTAATGATATTAGAATTCACAAATTTGACCCAAAACATAGTTCTTACTTGTTTTAAAGGTATTAATTAATCCCATTCAGAGGATAAGTCAGTTGTAGAAAGAACAAACATGAAATACATTGTATCAGCTAGTGGTTATAAACAGCTGATATGTTTCACCAAAATGGAATATATGTTAGAATATTAAGTTGTGTGGAATAACATTGATGGATAATGAATGAAATTTGAATTTATATGACATGCATGAAATGATTTAATGAGAAAAATATAGACATGCATCATTGATGACTAGAAAGAACCAAAAAAAATTAATTTAATGGAACTTCTGGTTCAATGTTTGATAAGCACCATATGATCTAGTTTGGAATTTAGGTATAAAGTTATAAGTCTCTCCTCCTCTGAATTATCTAAGGAGGCCCCAATTATGGCCTTATTTATAGATGGTATTTTGAAAAATTTCATCATTGTAATGGAAAAATTTTCTTTCCCTTGGATATATTTTTCCCCTTTTCAGATCTATATTGTGAAATATCCACATTCAAATGATATTCCATTATGGGATACAAAATATTATTTTTATTTTAGTGAATCGAGATAAAGGCACATGTTGATCTATGGTGGTGTGTATTTATTTTATATTTTCTACATACTTTCTAAGAAACTAAAACATACCACTTTGTTGTGTGATATAGATAACTATCTCATCCTAAATTAGAATTGATAGGGTAGTTGACATATTTTCCATGTTATATTCTTGATCATTGTTGGAGAATAAAATATGGGGAAGTAATTTTTCTTAGGGAAACAATGACATTATCTCATGTGCATATTCACGGGGTTAGATACTTTCCTTTTTATTGATGAAATACTCTTTATTCACATGTTAAATTATAGATTCTATATCATCTTTTTTGATCAAGAGGAAAAATATAATATTTATCATTAACTATAAACCTAAGATGAGGTATCGATTCTTTTCTTCATTATTGTAACACCCATCCAAAAGTGAAAAGGTGTTTGGAAAAAGATCAGTTTTTTGATAAATGAATACAATCCCCAATATGAACAGGCTAATATTTAGGGCATCATTCAATTTCCATCTTATAATTTAGGAACTTATACCAAAATATATGTCTCGTGTCTTTTCAATTTCTTGGATAATGAAAATAATTTCATTAGTGAGTTATATTTATATACATGACTCTTTTTGGGAATGATGTTCTTCCATTAAATATTATAGTTCTTTTCCACTGATTGAATTATAAAATAAAATATGGATATTAAATAAATATTAAATAACCAACTATATTTCAAATCATCATATCAGTATAAAAAAACCAAGTCTATATTTGAGAAAATCCATGTGAGATATCATGTGAATATCATGATATTATATGTAGTGCAGAAACTTTTGGAAAACAAATATTTTTGTGATTTTTTTTTTTGATATTTGTGTATAATATTTTGGCTTATAACATCATTTTTTTAAAATATTGTAATGTCTATTATCATTACCTATATTTTTATAAAAGGAATAGATGTCACCAAGTGATCACTTCATAGTCTTTACATAGAGAACAAGGGGTGTTCCCTCCATAGGTGGAACCAAAACAATAAGGTGAAACTCACATTTCTTGATATCATTAAATTTCCTTTGAAAATTATTATTACACTAATATATTTCTCCTGTCTTCATCTATTTTATGAAGGTAAGACAATTTCATATGACTTTTATGATGAATCCCTAGATATATGTGACAAACCCATGAATTCCAATAACTTTTTGAAGGTAATTAGGTGGGAAATATCATGTATTACCTATGTTTTATTAGGGTATACATTGATACCATGATGAAATACCACAAAGAAAATACATTTTAATAATTTCATAGCAATGGTATGCTTTAGTGGATTTACCTTTTTGTTGTCAAAAATTAATATTGGATAAGGCTACATCTACTTAATCAAAATGATATTTTAATTGTCTTGACTCAATTCCTAGATCACCCATGTAACACTATATAGTTTTGGAAACAACAGGTTGGAAAATATATTTCATATCTCTCTTGTAAGTGGATCCAACATTCATGAGAAATAAAGGATTCACTTTATATAAATGAACTGCTTAGGGTCCCTAAATATATTTTATAAATTATCCAATGGATACATGTGGATATTATTATAACTTCAACACATACCCACAATGAGATAGCTTGAAATCCAATTTTTCATAGATCGACCGTTCCATGATCGAGATTGGAAAGTTTTCTTTTGACTGGTAATGGTTTAAATCCCTTAAATAAATATAAAGTATAATTTCCCCTTCCTATTATTGTTAGAGAAAATGTTGGTGTGTTATTATGGGTACTAAATCTTATGAATGAAATTATCCTTGATAATATTGTCATACTTGGATCCTGCCATGGAACCACGAGTTAAATTTAATTTTCTCTTTGACTTTTCATAACCACAATGTCTATACAATAGACCAATGTAGTGAATGAATATATGTGGATATAACCCTATAATATTCATATAATTTCATTCAAAAATATCTAAAGGGTACCTAGTAAAAAAATGTATTTCTTTTAATCTTTGAGATTTATAATTTCACTAATCAACAAAGTCCATATAAATTCTTCAAAAACCAAATTTACATGTTTTTACTCATTGATGATGGATGAAACACCCACATCAAATGTTTGAGAAACATACTTGAGCACATCGTGTTATTCAATATTACAATTAGGTATATACACCCAGAAGAAATATTTATATGCAAGGATTTCAGGGGAATCTGATCTTTTGTTAACATTAGATGTTAACCACTGACATTTATCTATCAATTATAAGAGAAAATGTGGGTTAGAGATCTTTTTTATGGGAAATAAGATAATGTGATTTTCCATATCAATATTTATTTCTTCGATGTGATTTAAGGGAAATTAGGAACATTCCTCCATGTTATTTCATGTCATTATTTGAAAGTCTTATAATCCACTAGGTTTAGTGTCTTATATTGAAATTTTCCCCAGAATCTACTTCCCATTAACTTTATCATACCTTCTATTGATATATTTTGATTCATTGGACTCTAATGGGGAATTTTATATGAAATTTATTCACAATATTCCATCTAATTGAGTATTTCTCACAATGATGATATAATTAATTATTTTCCATAAGAAAATTATACCACGGTCTTCCCAAAATTTAATTAATGGTTCTGTATTAGTGAACCACCATAAATTTAGGATCATAAATAATGTCCTTGGCTTTACTTTTTAGTCTCATCTCCCTAATTAGTATTTGTTAACTTTTTTCATAGCCTATTTGTTTTAAAAAAATCGGTTAGATAACAAAATTTTTATCCCTATTTGAAAATATTGTGGGATATAACAAGGAAGATTCCCAAACCATTATCCAGCAAGGATCAATAAACATTGATATTGTTGAGTATTGCATACAAATTCAAGGGTACGATGTGATATGGTTTAAAAACATGAAAACCTATATCGTTAATAGAGGTGACCACCTATCATTGAACTAACAAAATTTGATATTGATATCATTTAAGGAAATCCACATTAGTATCAAATTATTTGTGCTTTATAAGGAATTGATGGTGGACTTCCTGATTTATTTAGATATATAAATAGAATTACAAACTAAAATTCAGGTTGTTGTGATTGCGAGATTCTCTAACACACCATATTTTTATCTAGGGGTCTAAAATTCCTTCAAATGTGATGTTACAAAACCTATTTTTCGAAATCCTATATTAAATGTGGTAGTGAGGATCATTACTAGAATAAAATTTGGGTTCATTTTTATGGAATGTTCGGTTTAATTTCATTGCTAATTTTTTTCTCTTTGACATTATGAATGTATAATCATAAACAAACACACAGATATAGTAACCAATTTTATAGGAGTGTAGTGAGAATTTAAAGACTCGTGATCAAAATTATGCTCCAATTAGACTATCAAAAGTGTCAGTCTTTTGTTTTATATCAAGTGTATAATTTCAAAAAGTATAGACTCAAAGGTGTTACATGGTTGTGATTATCATGGAATCCTTCGAAATAATTGATGTGAGGAAATGTTTTAAAAATTACGGATCATTAAAAATCAGTCTATCAGATGAACAATTTTGAATGGACCATAATAGGATTCATCATCTGAGGTAAGTTATATTTGGGGATTCAACTATTTTTCCTAATAAAGTGGAAAAGATACACAGAAGGGTCAAAACTGACTTATTTAATAAAGTGGAATTATCTCCCTATGAGTTACAAGATTTTCATATATTTTACCAACATTTAGATTTACATGGAGTAGAAAAAGTGGATATAGAATTTATAAAGTGGATTTGGTTCTTGACTCGGTGATTTAATAAATTGATAATGATTTTTTGTGCATATTTAACAAATTATTGAGTAATTATATGATTGGACATTAACAAAAAAATTTATGGATTTCATTTCATTTACCATCTTCTTATATTATAGACTCTAAAAAAAGTGTGACATGTGTCGTGTGATAATATAGGGTTACAGGATTTTTATTTTCCATCCATTGGATTAACCATTTAAAGATAAATAAGTCTTGTAAGTTATGTTCCAAAATATAATTATGAGGTTTATAATAGTGTTAATCATTAAACCATTCCGCATATTGTTTTCTAATCTTTGGATGTGTAATATAATTATTATATAGTGTAATAATGAGACACCCTATGATATATTCATTTCAAAAGTATTCAACTATGTTCATATAATTTTTAAAGTTTCAAGGACTCTTCCCCAATCCTGCCTCCTGATGGTGTCTTTTTTTATATTTTACATGAGGTGGTAATGAATTATATTTAGCTAGTTTAGAAGTTAGAGAAAGAATTTGTATTGGTTTTATAGTAATAACTTTTTTTTTCTCTTTTATAAATATAATTTCACAAGTAGATAATGCTTTTTAAGAGTTTTCTTTGGTGTTTTATATGAAATGTCTCTCCAATTATACTATTGTAGTGAAATCTAATGACCTCCCGAGATAGTTTTCGGTGAATTAATGATATTTTCAACTAATATTTGATATTTTCCATATAAATATTGATAATATAGTCCTATATAAGTTTCAATTCCATGAAATAGATTAAATTATTCGATCTAGAAAATAAATTAGTTGCCTACTAATTTTCACACAATTGTACATTGAGATATTATAGGTGATTGTCATCCTCAGTATTGAGTTGAATTGAAAGATGAAATTCCATCAATGAACTTCCATATAGAAATGAAACTGGAAAATAGATTAGTTTAGTATATAAATATAGGCCCATCTACTGTTTTTATAAAACATCTAATATTTTCCACATCTTACTTCATTGATGTTCGAAATATTTGACTGCACCATGATGAAGAATACATAAGGTTATTTATGGATCTTATTTTCCATTAAAAATTGAAAAATTTGGATCCTAAAAGTTTTGTAGAGGAGTAAAATACACCAACACGGTAAATTTTACCCTCTATAGTGTCACTAGTTCATGTAAGAATTTAATAGATTCTGTATAAGCAGAAATATATTTCTGAAGTTATTTTATATTTATTCTTTTGATGATTATTGTTAAAAAATATTTTATTAAGATTTATATTTTTAATTCATTTAAATGTACAGTGTGATACAGAACTAATATATCTTAGGATAACATTCCTCAACTATTGGTTGTTTTATCCCTAGTAGAGGAACCATTTATAATAAAAAAAGGATATAATTAAGTGGATAAGATGATTCAATATCATGTTTAATTTATGTTATGTGTTTAATATTGTTAGTTAATAAATAATCTATTGTTAAAGAGAACCACTAGAGGAGGCATGACTAATTTATCCTGGGTATTACAAAGAGATTATTTATTTTCTCTTAGTTTATCATCATTGATAAACATAAATATTCTTATTTCATATTCATAATGACCAATTTTATCATTTTAAAAAATAACTTTAGCTTCTTCTGGTGGTGAGTAAGTAGTGGATGTATCCATGTCCTTCCCATTGTCCTTATCACAACCTCATCGAGTAAGCGGTATTTAAATACTTTTAGGTACCCCCATATTATGATCCTATTTCTTACACCAAATATAAAACACATTATTCTCACACTTTAGTGAATGTTTAATTTTGAATAAATGACCACTCTTTTTCAATCCCCTTTTCATCAGTGTAATGATCCCAAATAACTTTCATGTTGTGTATCGAAAAAATTTTAATGATGAAAATCCTATGGGAGGAACTATAAACTCATTGATAAAAATTTAATATATAGAGTCCTTAGTTTTAGAATACTCCATAGGGGAAATATCTTAATCTTATTATGCTATCAATTTTAAGGATGATTAATTACACTAGTAACCCCTATATGGATGTAATTTATCCATTAAGTTATCAAATTAATATGACATTATTGGTTGGGTTAAGGATATTGACTCTCAGTATATATCCCCTATATTCTACCAAATTTTATCCAAAAAAGGGTTTAATTTAATAATTTATAAGATAGTAGACAATGGGGAACTTTTTATCTGTATTTCCCCATCCTAGAGAACATTGATCTCGATGATGGTAGAAAAATTCCCTAGAAATTCGGGTTGGGGTTTGCTGAGTTCTTTTATAATTGATGCTTCATCCATGTATATAGTTACTGATTATGTGTGAGGTATTGGGGGAGAAGTTACCCCATCCCTATGGGATGGGGTAACTCATGTGTTGTTACTTCTATGACCACATCATTTTTTCACATTTTATGTTCAGATCCAGACATGTGCTTTATACGATAAGTTTTGTCAGTCTTCTTGTGGATCCATTTTTTATGAAATACACATCTTGATCAGTGGGTAAATAATAATATTAAATTTTAGAATGTTTATCATTGTTAATTTCATAGTAAATGAGCATGTATATGGATTATTATTATAGAGTAAAAATTTATTGTGCTCTAGGGATGGTAGAGTTTCATTGTATTTACCAACTAGCATATAAAAATCATAGATATGAGACACTACATTAGGCAATGAGATTTTAATATACCTTAATGGGATGAAGTTATTGATTTCTAAAAGAGGAGAAATGTAATGACCCAAATTCAATCCAACATCAAAAATATACTACTGTAGATGCTAGTGAGATGATTTAGTAGAGTTAATTTACATCCTTCACGAAAGTTTGTTTAAGGAGCTATTGTTGTTTTACCATTTCCATTTTATAACATTAAAAGAGAGAGTCCATATAAAATAGGTGTAAATCCTCATTAAATTCCTAATTATTCTTGACATATCATTCATCATGTAATTACTAAGATTCGTGATGATGAAATTGCATCAATATATTTCAGTGAAGATAGGATATATATTCACATTTAAGGAAGTATTTTATGTAATACAAATGCGTTTATACGATAAAATGACTACTATTGAATCATTATCCAATTTCTTCCACATAACATCAGAACCTATATCATATTCATAATGTAATTCATTACCTTATCCCATCCATAGAGTTTGTTTTACCAATACATCATTCAGTGATGTGAAATCACTATGAACATTTTCAAAGACCAGCAGGATTATTTGATTTTCTAGAAAAACTATAAATGGTCATTGACTCTTCTCACCTATTTATTTGGATGAGATATAATTAGTCTATAGTAGAGTTCATTTTTTATTGGAATTTTTTCTGGTGAATATTGATATAAGGGTCTACATTGAGATAATCATGACATGCAGATGACATTCATGTTGAAGGGATGAAATATCATGAGTAGAACCTTGACAATAATTAATCTGGGGAGGACCTCATTGATTATTATTTAAATGATTTTTTTGGGTGGGGGGGGGGATGTAATGTATAGTGATCCCACATTATATTAAATGATTGTTATATAGCATTTATGATAAAAACATAATAGTGATATAATATAGGATCCAAAGGTTTAATATCATTGGAAAATTTGGATCATATATCAATTTAATTGAATAAAACATCAATATTATATAAATTCTCCTTCATTATCCTTCTAAATATCTCATGGTCTATTTAGTACATGTAGTCACCTAACGATATACATCAATTAAAGGGGGAAAATAAAATCCCAATAAGGGGAGTAGTAAGGGGAAAAAATAAATTTCCCGTGGGTGAGAATAATAAATATCATCATTAAATAAGCATAGAATCACTATCATAATCATTAGGGAAGAAGTTGATAAATTTATGGAATGTGTAACATGATTAATAATGAATCATTATGACATACGGGTAAAATTCCATACATAATTGTGAACAAATCTAGCATCATGTTCATGCATAACAAGTTTTCATAAATCATAGAATCATAATTTTGAACAATGATAGAATAATTTTCACATGTAATATATATTATCTCAAGAGATACATCACATTACCCAATAAATTGGAGGAATACATATCTTTAATCCCACTCGTCTGATCATAAAAATCTCACAATCATGCATTCCACATGGACGGAAAACAATACAAGACAGGGAATAACTCATAGAATGAAATGTGTTTCATTAAATATTTCACTTATAATACATCAATAAATAAAAATTTGGATTCCATAATGAATAAAAAATATCATAATTTTCATGAAATGTCATTTTCCTCTTTTAAAGGAGAAACAACTCAAGAGGGTTTAAGATATGTTTTCAAAATTAAATCTTTTTTTAAAAAATTTAAATGGATTAGAAAAAATTATGGATGTTTATAAACAAGTATATCTCCAAATTAAATGATTATGAAAATTTAGGGGTAATATTTTGGATATTTTAAGAACATTAATAATTAATATAATGTAAAATTGGGGATAACAAAAAATAAAGAATTTGGGATTGTGAATCCCTTTACCTTAAATATTGCTTTATTTAATCACTTTTCCAACTCTTAAGAAACATTGGTTTATTAAAACATTGAAAAATCAAATTATTTTATTTTATTTATAAATATTTACCAATTATAATCATTGTATTATATTTATTAATTCCCACTGTAAAAATGGAATCATTTTTATATCATGCTTTCCTTAAAAATTTATCATTTTGTTTTAATTTCAATATTTTTGTTCAAGTTAATTTATACATATATAGAATTTATTAGATGTTATTAAAAATCAAATATTTATAAATGTATATATGATAAATAATTTATTTTAACCATCTAAAAGGTTGGTGATAAGAAAATAATTTCAAACTCCCTTGTAGGTGGGAAATTGGTCGTTAACTGAAAATTGTTCAAATAGGAGGAAAGAGATGTATAAAATATAGTTATATTAAAAATAAAAATTAAATAGTATATTAACATTTTAAATATCAAATTAACATACCGTAAACTTAGATGAAGATTTTTTAATTATAAAAGAGAAGATGGATATGAAATTAGAAAATAAAATTGTAATAAATATACTAAAGGATATAACATCTTTCTTGATTTGTTCCTTTTTAACGATCCATAAAATATTTTAAAATTGGAGTTTGATTAATATATAACTTCTCTATGGATTTTAATTGGCGTGAGATAGAGTATTTTGGTAAAATGTTTGAGATTTATTAGTGAGGGAACATTGTTTTCCCATGAAGTGGGTGTGGGGTTATTTATATTTAAGGAGTGGGGTATTTTTAGAATAAAATATTGAATAAAAAAATATATTAAAGGTAAAATATTAAGTAGAATATTTTTCCCTATGATTAATATATAAATAAAATATAATTTATTTAAGACTTTAACCCCATTTTAAATAAATTTTCTATTTCATAAATAATTAAATATAATAAATGAATAAATTCAATTTGAAGGGAACACTTTCGAAATTAGAATTTGGAAAATTTGTTATTGGTTTATTTATTTTGTTTTATATTTTTAATTCACCCAATTATCATATATTTTTTATTTTGATCCAAAATGGCCAATTTATTATTTATTATGTCATTATTGAAACATCCTTATGCCATAAAACATGTGGTATTTCAAAAAGAGTATTTTCTAATATTCACATAAATATAGAAGTATCTTACTCAATTACCAAAAAATAACCCTTGTAAAATATTGATGTGATGATTACAAAAAATCAAACTCATTTTATAAAAATAATTTTATGTCATTTTCTATTGTAAATTTTAATATTAAAAATATGACTATTAAAAAATAAATTAAAATACAGTTTCATAAAATCATTCTAATATTTTATGTTATTATTTTCATATTAATATTTAATTTATTGAATTATAAATTTAATATTCATCTAAATTAATCATTATAAATATTATTTATATTACATTTTATTATTTTGAGGTCAAATTACTATTCCAAGTCAATGTTACTATTCTCAACGACTAGCTTACTATTCTAGATGGTGAGGTTACTATTCTAATAATTACATTACTATTCAAAAGATCACATTACCTTCTATAAATAATAATTCGTCCCTTAATTCAACATTCACTATAGTTCCTTCCAAGGTTTAATATTTTCATTTTCTAGGTATTTGATTAGATTATTAATATTTTGTTATATTTCTATAGTGTTGGTCTAGTGGGAAATGATTCTAGTAGATTAGATGGATTTAAAATTTTCCAATTATATTTTTATAAATTTTAATATTTTGTCCAATTGTAATGTTTTTAATTTTCATGGGTTTAGTTTCTGATTAATATAGAAATCATTATTTATGAAATATTTTGTTGGTTTATTTATGTGTTATATATATATATATATTATACTATATAATATAGTGTAACACACATTTATTTTAGGAAACAAATATAATTTACAAAATACGTGTTGTTACACATTCACCACCTTTATAAATTACATCCTTAATTTTTAAATCAGAATTTTAGTTGAGAATAGGTGAGGTTACTTCTGTTTCCTAATTTACTTGAGTTCCCACATCATCTCTACAACATATTTATGGTTCAATAAAACGAATCAAACAAGTTGTGTTTTCTTATGACAAATAAATTTTTCTCTATGGTCTAATATATTCACTGACTTCTCCTCGTAAGAGAGATTATATTATTGTTTTACCACATATGGATTTTATGATTGTGACAGAATGAGTTTGTAGTTCTTGAAGAGAGATACGGGGAAAAAATAATGAATTTGAGACATATTTGGTGGAATTTTATGATGGTTGGCCACTAGTTTTGTGTGATCCATGATAAAAAAGGGTCCAATATAACTAGTTTTATGCTCCTCATCCATTCAAAACAACATGACTCACTTTGATGGTGATATCTGGAGGAAACAATTGACTCTAACTACAAAATCCAAGTCCCTTAAATGGTTTTTGTGATATTTCCTCTACCAACTCTAAGAAGATTTTATATGTTGTTAGATGGATTTAACCATTTTCTGTCTTCACATATATTAGATCATATCTAAATATAATTTGTTCCCCAATTCTATCCCAAGAAGTATGAATTCAATATCCCTTCCCATACAGGGCTTCATGTGGTTATATTTGACTACTTGAGTAGAAGTTGTTGTTGTGTGAGATCTCAACTCATGGGATATTTGGATTCCATCCTATTTTCACTTCCATTGACTAGGGCCGTAGTATCTCTTTGAGGTTCTGAATGGTCCATTCAAATTGGCCATCCGTCTGGGGTGATAGGTTATACTATGGTTCAGTTCAGTTTTCAAATCATTTTGAAGGCTACCCCATAATTTAGAAGTGAACTTCGGATCAAGATCAAAGATGATTGAATGTGCTACCCCATGTAGTCTAAAAACATTATATATATATATATATATCATAGAATGGTGTTTCAGTGAGAAATATTATAGAATAGCATTGAATTGGGTAGTCTTAGTGAGTTGATCCACTATAACCCATGTCACATTTCTTCCTTTGGGTGTTTTTGGGAGAATCATTATAATGTTCATAGTGATGTTTTACCATTTACATGTGGGTATATTCAGTGACTGCATCATCCCGTTATATTTTTGTAACTGAACTTTTATAAGATGACATATCAAGAACTTTAAGGTATACTTGGGGACCTACTTCTTCTGGTTTTCCAACCATGGGTTCATCTATAGTGATTATCATACTCTTTATCTCTTTAAATATCTCCTTAAATTCATCCATAGAAAGATAGTTTACCCCATTCCATGATAACATCGTTAGTTGGCTAGACAATCCTAATAGATTTCTTAGAAAATATTGATAATACCTTTCTATGATAAGAAAAATTTAGAATTAGGTGATACTATTGGGTCTGGTCCATTCATCAATTCACATTTTCTTTGAAGGGTCCATATAAATTCCATCACTTGTAATGGTGTTCCCCATGACTGTGAATTTATACAACCAAAATTCACATATACTAAAATTAGTATACATTTTCTCTGTTCGTAATGTCTCCAGTATAATTATTATACTCTATTTATTCTCTTATGTTGTTTGAGAGTAAATGAGAAAACCATTTATATTGAATACCCAAAATTTTTAGAGATAATTTCTAATGAAGCTATTCTTAAAATCTAGGGATATTTTAAGGTATCTAGTAAGTACTAAGTGCATCACAATGATTTTAATACCTTATATGAAAGAATTTATTCTAAATATTATCCTTCTTTACCCTCAACAGATGAAATCCAGAATAAAGGTACACTTTTGAGATGTAATAGGATCCTCTTAGTTGATCAAACATGTAATTAAAATTTTGAAGGAGATACTTGTTCTTTATATATATCTTTTTGAACTAATATTAATCTATACACATCTGCATTGATCCATCATTTTTCATTATAAATAGAGTCAGTTCACCCAAGGAGATGAACTATATTGTATAAACATTTTGTCAAAATTATCTTATAGCTACTTATTTAACTCATCCTGTTTGATTGGGGCCATTCTATAGGGATTTTGGAGATATTAGTTAATCTAGGATTAATATTTATTAATAAATTTACTTAATGATTGAGAGGAATTCAGAGTAACTCTTCCAAAAATACATCAGTGTATTCCATAACAATGGCCAATTACATGAGGTTGATTTTTTACGTCGATTCAACCATTAGTGAAGGTACTTGTCTTCATAGGGTATCATCACCCACACCCTTTATGGATGAACCAAAAGTGATTCGTGATATTCCTTACATTATTATAGGATCATAGGATGGTTTAGAATGAGAAAAGAAATTTCCTCTTCCGAGAAGCTGATGTGTTCTCTATAAAATAAGATCTAATTCATGTCATGTATAGTATTAAATTCCATCTAGGTATGGACTAAAATATTTAATTGAGGAGTCTTACCATAGATACTAACTAGAATAGGTTCCCTCACTTGAGATTCATTTATCACACCCTTGTGTGTTTTTATGGGTGTATCAACATTAAATCATCAGGTATTTGATTAAATTGCTCTATAAAACATTTAGGATATTATGAATTCCTATATCCAAAATAACCATAATTAGATAAAATGTTTTCTATTCAATAATGAATATGAATTTTAACTTTTATTATTTTGTATTTATTTTCTACCTCAGTTGTGGTGATGTCATTGGATTTCCCTTGGTCATTTGGCATTGGTTTTTTCTGATGCAATTTTTTTCACCACAACCTATAGTTTAGTACACTGTCATTCATTGTTCCCTTTCTCATTATAGTTAAAGCATTTAATTATGGGTCCTTCTTTCCTTTAATCTATTAAATTGGTCATGTTTTTCATGTCTCTTTGACATTCATGATAAAGATAGCATTCCCACTCAAACTTGAAGCACTTCCCTATCCTTTTGAGGAAATCCCCATGATGCTTTTTCCCACATCTATGACATATGGGTAGTTAGATCATATTTCCTCCTTTTTCATTATATCTTCTAATTTGAAACATCATGTTATTTTATCATATCCATAACCATGTTACCATCCACCAAACTCCATTTCAAATTTTATATCACATCGATCTACTTCTTCAAAAATTCCAATGTCTCAAATAGCTAGAACCATTATAATCTGTTGTTTAAAACCACTAAAGTATCAATTTATTTTTCTATAATTGTTGATAATAAAACCTGAGGTGTATCTTTCAAGCCTTGGTAAGTTCAATTCATAATCGATGTCATATTCCTCCTCAGTTCCCTTGACATCTAAAAATTATCAATCTATATTTATTCAACGATTTGGGGGGAAATTAATATATCCCAGAATACACACTCTAGGATTTGATACTAATGGCCTAAAATTTAAAAACGTGACGCAATTTTTTCCCTAAAAACCTACAAAATCAATATAAAAATAATGCATGACATACATATCCAATGACCTTTTACGCTTAAAGTTTTATCGAATTTCTATAATCTATTAGAAACATTAGTTTATAAACAAATGGATCATAAATAAAAACAAAATATCTTCCACTATGTCAATCATTTCTTATTTCACAACAGGTCATCAACATCATACATGTGAAATACTTATAGAAAAAAATATTTTTACCCCATTCCTCTTCACTTGGGGAAACAAAATATATTAAATGGAGAGTACAAATTCATAGTAAAGATAAAAAAGAGAAATATATAACCATAAATGTGGACATAAGCTTATAAGAACATGATAATGATAGTTAATTATCATACCATTAATATCTTAGATCATAAATATAAGTAATGGAATAATGATTGGAAGTTTATAAGACATTAATGATAATGAATTGAAGAAAATAATCCATAAAATCAAAACAAATGAATAAGAAATGGAATTTTTGGATGAAAATTAAGCTTATAATATGATTTCCATAGTATCGAAGGAATCAATTCCAAGACCATCATAGTGTACAAGTTTCTATACTAAACTGTGTTCATGGTTCTTTCTAGCCATATATTACTGAACCAGACATACTTACCATTCTATCCCTGTATTATTGAACAAAATTTACTTTCCATTCCAGTCATGAATATAAAAGAGATATAAATCATTAACCAAATAATTAAAGAGAGATATAAGTCCCACCCATCTCATAATCAAATCATTCTTACGTTTTTCACAAGAACATAGATAATTCATAACCTACGAAAAGTAATGGGTTTCATAAAACAATTCATCATAGAATAACTCGTGGAAGAGAAGAAAAATTCATTAGTACCAATCCATAATAAATTTAAACCATTAAAAGAAATAATAATAATGGTATAATTGATTAATATCCCCATTAAAACATAAGTTGCATAAAATAACATGGTCTTAGTTGGAAAATAATTTTGAGAGAACTCTTGAAAATAGTTCTTGTGGAAAATATCCCATTTTATATAAAAAATTAACTTAAAAAATAAAACATTTTTTGAAAAATTTATTCTTTTAAAATATTTTTAAAACTTCTAATAGAAAAATTTATAACATAAAATAGGTCTTTAAAATAATTATCCTTGAAAATGAGTTTATGAGATCTTTCAACAACATTTCATGACAAAAATAACCATCAAACATTTATAAGGGTCCCATACCATATTCAAACATTTGAATCACAATCCACATAAAAAATAAGCTTATAATATCATATGAATAATTATATTTATTATATAACATGTCAAATGGTAGTATAGACACCTCATATAAGAACATATGTGGATAACAAAACATGTGTCTTAGAGAAGTAAAATTGAGAAAAAAAACTACCTTACTCATTTGGTAACTTTTTAACCATGAAACCCCATAAAATAGGGATCATAAAATGTGTTTTTAAATACCAATAAATTAGTTTACAAATTCATAGAATACATTCATATTAATTATGTACAACACACAATATAAATGGGTGGTGATTAAGGCATGTATCTCAAGGGAAAAAAGTGACATGAAATTCCATTACTTTAGGTCAAGGTTCCTATATATGTATGAAAAATTCCTATATAATTTATTAAATAATGTTATTATATTTTTTCATAAAAATATTTATATTTATTATATCATATATTATCATATTATCACTTGATTAATAATATTTGATTATTACTCTTCTTTTGAATGTTAATTATTTCATCTTTTATAAGCATGTTTTGTCGTATAAGCCCAAAATATTATTCATATGTTATAATTATATCATTTAAATAATGTAATAAAGGTATTATATATAATATATATTAATTATATACATTTATTTAATCATTCATGAATGGAAAATAAGAAAAATGAATCTCATCGCGTCGTGGAGACGGTAGTCCGTACATACACACAAGCGATAATATCATTTCCTTAATAGTAGTAATTATGGAAGTGAATGGTATATATATAGTTTATAGAATAAATATAATTTTATAATTATTATATATGTCTATTAAATACCTCATTATACCCATCCAGATAAATTTTTGATGAAAAATAAATTACACCATGGCGTGGAGACGGTACGATGTATGTACCCACACGTGGGGATTTCGTTTTTTTCATTGGATGAATAGAATGTTGGATATGGTTGTCCCATGACCAAAATAACATTTCAGAATATATTTAATATTGTAGTTATTATATAATAATGTAAAAAACATATGAAGAGGAAGTATAAGAAGAAATGATTTTGAAAAGTCTGAAAGGAAGTTACCTATTCTTCGATGATCACTTTCAAAATATTCTCTTAAGAATACTACAGTTGGACTTTTTAGAAGACCCAAACCTTTAACATGTGACTAGGGATGTTTATAATGTAAATTTTAAGAGTTTTTTCGAGCTTCAATTATCAATGGTGTATTTATATTTGAGGGAGGATGTCTCCTATTATAATTGAGGTGTGGAGCACTTTTGGAATTTCTGAAAATATTGATTTATATTAATTTCATAATAAATCTAAATTCCAAAAAATTGATATATATTTGACCATAATATATGATAATACTGTAATTTAATCAAAAAAATATAATTTAGTCATGTTTGGATGTCAATTTAAACCTTGTATTTTTAATTAATCCTTAAGTATATATTTTATGCTTTTTAAGTTTACAATTTTTCCTCTATTAGAAGTTATGAATTTTACTTATTTTATGTCAAATAAAAAATAAATGAATAATTTAGAATATTATAGAGAATATTATTATTTTTAAATTTTAAATATTTCTTATGATTTTAATTAATTTAATAAAACATTATTTTTATAAAATCTAAATAGTGTGAATTTTGACACTATTCATTTCATAGATTTTTAACAAAATTAAGATAAGATGATAACCTTGAAAATATCATTTTATTATATATATAATAGGTTTTTTTATCTATAAAATTCATTTGAAATATTAATTATCCCAAATTATCTATATTATAATATTTTTATATCATTTATTTTATATTTCCCCTAATTAAAATTTGAAAATAAAATACCATGATTAATTTAGATTTCTAGATTCCAGAAGTGTATTTATGTTATATTAAATCTTTTCTATCCTATATTTAATAAGATATATTATTAAAAATTTGAAAGTGACAACAATGACTATATATTAATTTAAGTAATATAAATGTCATAGTCTTTCTATGTGGTTCCCAATATTCACTAACTCTACCCTGGGAAGATTATGGTAGAGATATACTTGAAAAATAATATTTATTCATGTTTTTTTTTCATTTTTATGGTTAATAAATTTTTCATAAAAATTCATCTAATTATTTTTAATCAATTAAATAATTTTTTCATCATCATTATATTATCCTTAAAGGTACTTATTTAGTCTCTAAAAATTCAAAATAAATTGAAATCATGTAGATAATTTAATTATATTTCTTTATAATATTTTTACCAATGTTTTTTCATTTTTATATCTATATTAAATATATTATACATATAATAAATAAGAGAGTAAAATTTTGTCACATTCATGTCACATTCTTTTATTTTTTTAATATTTATATCATTTTCAAGGAAAAGAGTCCATAAAATGAGTCAATTACAATCCTTATTTCTTAAGGGTCGATGGATAGTAATCCAAAATGGTTTTATCAGGTGTTAGAGCAATTGGATTTCCCTTATCAAATTAATTTAACACCTAAATTACTATATTTACCTTTAAGTGCATTAAATAAAAATTACCATAGTTACTATTCAAAATATACAAAAAAAGTATCCTATTAACATAATTTGAACCCACTTATTACAAATATTGAATGTATTTTTAAAAATTTGAAACACCATAGTTCCAATAATTAAATTAAAAATATTCATGTTGAGGGAGAGAGAAAACAACTTTTTAAAATGTAAAAACCATCAAAAAATTGAAATGTGTTTATATCAAATTTCAATGTCAAATTACTTACAATGTCAAAAAATGTATTAAATGGTAAAAAATTAATCTAATTATGCTTTTAGACCAATTAAAATAATAATATAAAAATATAAACTAGTTAGATGAAAAAGATCTTTTGAATTAAAATGTGGTATTTTTCAATATTTATTAAAATATGAAAGTTATCCTAAAAATAAAAAATATTTATCCAAACTAAATTTTTATGTCCAAATATCAAATAAGAAGTTTATTTTTCCCAATTTAACTTATAAAAGTGTCAAAAACTAGATATAAAATGGGGGTTCCATCAAAGTGTGGAAAAACTGCATTTTTTTGAAAAATACTTCTCTTATTTGAGAAATTGAATTTGTTCCTCTATATAGTCTAGAAAACATATAAAATGAAATTTAAAAATTATATTGAATATTTTGAACATATATTTGATTAATAAAATCCCTCAAGAGTGATTTTATTATTTTATATACTCCATTATTTTCATTTATATTGTTTCTTAGAAAAGAAATTCCTTTTTATTTAAAAAGGTTTTTATTTCCATTTATAATTAATTTTTCACTATATAATTAAGAATATTTTCATAATTTTGTTAATACTTTTTGTTCCCCCTTTCATAATTCTTATGTCATATGGTACCATTATAATATTTAGTTTTTCTCTTAATCTTAGTTTTACGCAAAATTAATTCTATAAAAAGATCTCCAAATTTTGTGCAACACAATCCAATCAAAATTTTGTGTATACCACATGAAATGACAATGTTTTGGGTAGAGAAATATAATATTGGTGTTTCTTAAATAACACAAAATAAAAAATTTAAAAAAACTCATAAAATCTCAGTGTGTTACATTCAACCAACCTTAAAATAAATTTCTCCCTCAAAAATCATAAATGTTGTAAAAGGATAGAAACCCACATCATAGAAAGGATTAATAAAAATATAATTTTAAAGGAAATAAATAGACATACTATGGTCACCTTAGATAACATATTCTAGGGTCCCATGTAAGAAAACATAGTTATGGAAGAAATACCTAACCATCATGTTCTGATGAAGAGTATTAGAAAACATTTCTATGTGAATGTTAATAATCCAAAAACTATATATTTATGATGGGATAAATAGTAATTGATTATTTTAGGAGGAAAAGTAAATGGAAATAATTTTTTTATAAACATTGTCACAATGTTGAGTAATTATATTACTACTTAGAGTAATATCATAAGGAAATACACTTACTTGAAAAGTAGAGTTTCATCCATTAATCAATTACCACCACAGACTCATTTTTGTCCTCAAAACTATGACTGTTGAAGATTGGTTTTTCACACATGATTAACTAAATATACTTCTAGATAATCACATAATCCACAAAATATTTACTATATACCTCTCCTAGCTTTAGACATTGAGAAAAATAGTTATTAAAAGAGAACATAATTCCGAAAAATAATAAACCTTATGTGACGAAAAACTAATTGAATATCAAAAATTCAATAGTAACAACCAATGTTCAACATAGAAAATTCTACAAATATACTACATCAATTATTTCTTGACAATGATTCAAACCCAAAATTTATCATAATTTTATCACAAAAGTATTCATGATAAATTTTGACACTTACCATCGAATAACATCAACATATGTTAATATCATATAAAAAAGTAACTAACCTAATCAAATATTCTCCAAGATAGATTAATCATTTCTATAAACAACCTAATTCCACTTTAGTCCACAATTAAAATCTAATATTATTCAAAAAATTTAATTATACATTTACTCATCATTTAAACTCCCATAGTATTCTATTTACCTTTATCATGTAAACTTCCAAAAATAGAAATCGTCTTCAAAAGTAATATTTATCACCTAAACCACAAATAATTTTCAAATACTAATGATGTCCATTTGATAAAACATTATCTCACAGAATAAACATATCTTATTCAATCAAATCCTTTAACCAAAAATAAGAAGTCATACTAACCATGGACTTCACGTAGGCTAGTGGTAGGAGATAAATCCTTGTCTCCCCTCATTTGTGGGTTTAATTCCCACAACCATGCCTAATGTAATGGGATGTCATCATTTCTGTAGGTTTTTATTTTTATAAAATTAAATAAATCTTATAAACTTACTAAATTGAGATAAAATCCTAAAAATAACCATAAAATATTTTAACCTAAAAGGGTGGATCTTCCTACCATTTTGTATCGAAAAACTGAAATAACCGTTAATTAACTCAAAACTAAATGTCTGAAAAATACCATTAGTCGCCTTAAAATTTCATATCCCAAAGTCTCAAAAGGTATTTCTAAGACAATGATATTATTTTCAAACCTAATATTATAATCCCATGATGCTCTGAAAAACTTTTATGAAAACATCCAAATCTCAAAAGTTGTCAAAACCCTCCAATGATACCAAATGTAATAACCCATAATCTACACTCCCAAATTTGACACCATTGACAAAACCCCCCTATGGTACCCCATGATGCTTTGAAGAACTTTTATGAAAACATCCAATTCTAAAAAGTTGTCAAAACCCCCCTATGATACCAAATGTAATAACCCATAATCTACACTCCCAAATTTGACACCATTGACATAAAATTTATAAACGTGACCCTATTTTTCCCATGAAAACGTATAACATAAAATAGAAAATAATGGATCACTAACATACCCAAGGACCTTTTAGTTTTCGAATTTTAGGGAATTATAACAAACTCTTCGACAATTAGGTTCATAAACAATTGGTTCATAAATAAAAACACACAGTCTCCCACTATGTCATGATTTTATTATTTCACATTTAGTCATCAACATCATCCATGTAAAATAATTATAGAAAAAACTCATTTAAACTAATTCACAACAGGAAAAAAGAGTATTTGCGACAAGGTCCCGTCACAAATGACACGTTGTGAAAAACTATGTCGCAAATAGTTTTTTTGCAATGGTCCATCACAAAAAAAACATTATTTGCAATGGGAAATTCTTCCATCAAAAATAGTTTCAACTAGTTTTTTAAGAAACTCATATATGTCGAGCCCGTTGAAGAAATATATTTGCGATTGGAAATAAACTGATCGAAAAAAACATAATAAAAAATAAAAACAAGTAATATTAATAAATCTAAAAAAGTATTATTTAAAAATACTATTTATGACAAATATGCCCATTGAAAAAGTAAATAAATTAATAAAAATAAAATTTAAAAAACATATTTAAAAAATAATATAAATAAAATAATAATAATAATAATAATAATAATAATAATAATAAATAAATATTAATAAAAAAACTAATAAAATATAATATAAATAATATTTATATAATAATAATAATATAATATTAATATACTAAAAATAATATTATTAATATTAATAAAAATGATTAATAAAAATAATAAACTATAAAATATGAAAAAATGTCAATATTCAGATAAAATATAATAATAATTATAATAAATAATCAATAATTTCATTAAAATAATAAATAAATGAATAAAAAATAAGTAACAAAATATTAAAATAAATATATAAATAGTAAAATAATAAAAAACAAAATTTTCCCAATAGTATAAAAACTCATTAAACCATGACAAACATACCATGTACTTTATTATATGCTTGTGTTGCTACTCCAGTAAACAACACATCTTCTCCTTCAACTATTACGGTTGTTGTCGTCAACATGTCACATTCTATCTTCCACAGTACACCGATCACAAGTTGTGTCATAAAAAAGTGTGGTTGAATCGTACACATCCAAAAGACTCAAAACAGTTCTAACTGCCAATGTAACCACATTTCCCTTTTCATTATATGTTGAACTGCTGACACTGCTTAATAACTCAATTTCCCCAGATGAATTTTTTCTTATTTTTGAAACTCAAAATGGTAGAATAAGATGATGTTCTAATTATATCATGCCAATTCACTATAATAGGCACATGATATTCCTTTACTCTTATGTCCTTCCAAAATGAGAAAGGCTTTTCAGTTAACAACATTGAATCAATATGTTGTGCTGGTATTTTGACTAAGAAAGATGATGAATATGGAAAACAATGTTACATTGGTAGAAAGAATAATTTTATCTATTTTGTGGTGTGTCGTAGGTATTTGAAAACAAAACTTTAATTCCCAAAATATCAGTGAAAAAAATAAATAATTATTAGATAAAAATGATAAAGAAATTAACTTACAAATAGTAAATAAAATGATGACACAATTAATTTAAAAATTAGTAAGAATTTTCCTTTTCCAGATGGTTGTATTCATTTTTTATGAATTTCTTAATTATTGTTATTTATTAGTTTTAAATTATTACTAATTATAACTAATTATAACTATTTATGCATATTTATCACTAATTATTACTATTAATTTATAATTTTTTTTATTATTTTTATTATATATTACTAATTATTACTACTTATTAGTGATTGTTTCTAACTACTGCTAATTAATTCTAATTATTTCTTAATAATCCAAATTGTGGATAATTAATCTCAATTGTAAACTAATTTTCACTAATTAATCCGAATTATTACTATTTATTTCTAATTAATAAAAAATATTATTAATTGATCCAAATTAATCCAAATTAATCATTATTATTTTTAATTACTACTAAATATTACAAAGTATTACTTTTTATTTCTAATTATTACTAATTATTAATAATTATTACTATTTATTTCTAATTATTACTAATTATTACTCTTTGTTACTAATTATTACTAATTATTACTACTTATTTCATTTTATTAATATTTATTACTAATTATTAGTATTTATTTCTAATTATTTGTACTTATTACTAATTATTAGTAGTTATTACTAATTATTAGTATTTATTTCTAATTATTAGTATCAATTAATAATACTTATTTGTAAATTTTTTTCGAATTATTTATAATTATTATTAATTGTTTTTATTTATTACTAATTATTAATATTATTCGTTATTGTTACTATTTATTTCTATTTGTAACTAATTATAGCTAATTTTTACTAATTAATTTATAATTATTGCTAATTATTGCTAATTATTAGTATTTATTACTAATTATTACTATTTATTGCTAATTATATCTATTTATTATTATTAATTTCTAATTTTAACTATTTATTCCTAATTATTACTATATATTATTATTTATTACTAATTATTACTAATTATTAGTATTTATTAATAATTATTACTAAATATTACTAATTGTTACTATTTAATACTAATATTTACTACTTATTAATAATTATTGCTAATAATAAGTATTTATTACTAATTATTAGTATTTATTACTAGCTTTTTACTAAATTTTACCATTTATTGCCAATTATTACTATTTAGTTCTAATAATTTTTAATTATTACTAATATTTATTAATTATTTCTTATCATTACAGATAATTGCTAATTATTACTAATTATTGATAATTATTTCTAATTATTGCTTATTATTACTAATTATTAGTAATTATTAGTAATTATTTCTAATTATTTCTAATTATTAAAAATTATTATTAATTATTACTAATTATAAGAAATTATTTCTAATTATTAACAATTATTACTAATTATTACTAAGTATTACTAATTATTACTAATTATTACAAAATATTTCTAATTATTACTAATTATTAGTAATTATTAGTAATTATTACTATTTGTTACTAATTATTACTAATTATTACTATTTTTTACTAATTATTACTATTTGTTTCTAATTATAAGTTTTTGTTACTAATTATATATATTTGTTATTAATTATTTTATTTGTTACTAATTATTAGTATTGGTTACTAATTATTAGTTTTCATTGCTAATTAATAGTATTTGATACTATTATTTATTAATTTTAACTTTTTTTTACATATTTTATTAATTTTTTACAATTTTTTACTTTTTTATGCATTTTTACTATTTTTACCATTTTTACTATTTTTACTAATTATTAGTAATTGTTACTATTTATTATTAATTATTTCTATTTATTAGTAATTATCGATAATAATTTCTAATTATTAGTATTTATTACACATTATTATTATTTATTACTAATTTTTAGTAATTATTACTATTTTTTACTAATTATTACTATTTATTCATAATTATTACTAATTGCCGCTAGTAATTACTAACTACCACTAATTATTAATAATTAGAACTACAATTTTTAATTTATTACTACAATTAAATACTGATAACAAAACAATCTAAATCTAATTCAATTATAACTAATTAACAACAATTCAAATTAATATAATATAATGAAATAAATATTAAATTAAATAAAATTTAAATACATTTAAACTCGATCTCTTATAGGTGTAGACGACTTCAAAATATTTTTGTAAAAAAATTTATCTCAGATAAACTTTAACTCTTAAATTAGAGATTAGAGAGAGAGAGAGAGAGAGAGAGTAGGGATAGAGATGAAAACGGAAAAACCAGATGGGGGTATATATAGGTTAGATTATTTGCGACGAGTGACTCGTCGCAAAAAGCTTCAGCCGCATTAATTATTGTCGATGGTTAAAACGGTATTTGCGATGGGAGCTGTCACAAATAGTGACCTGCCGGCACACTTTTTGCGACTAGGGCATATCCCGTAACAAATAGTATTTTCTGCTGCTGGTTATTTGTGATAGGGGGCTCCCCATAATAAATTGTATTTACAGCTGCCAATTATTTGTGATTGGGAGGCACCCTCCATCGCAAATACCCTTCCCACAATTTGGCGTGCAATATGTGCTGATCCTTTTGTGACGGGACTCCTTTTCTCATCGCAAAAAGTATTTACCGCTATTGGGTATTTGCGACGGGGAGGCACCCTTGGTCGCAAATACCCTTCTCGTGGTTTGGTGCACAAACCACGCCAAACCTTTTGCGACGAGACCCCTTTCCCCATTACAAATAATAAGTTATTTGCGAGAGGATGATGTCCCCATCGCAAAATTACCATTTAGACATACTATTTGCGATGGGATCTAATCTCGTTGCAAATAAACCATCACAAAAGGTCATTTTTTCTCTTGTGTTTCCTCCTATCAGGGGAAAAGAGACATCAGAAAGGTTGAGCTGAAATGCTCATTATGGGTAAAGAAGAGAGATATGTAAGCATAAACATGAACATAAGGGTATGAGAACATGATCATAATAGTAAAATATCATACCCTGCATATCAAAGATCATAAATCAATGTACTGGAATAAAGATTGGAAGTTTATAAGACATGAATCATATGGAAATAAAGAACAAAATCCATCAAATCATAACATATGAATAAGACATGGAAATTTTCATAAAAACAATAAGCACATAATATGATTTTAAAGGTTTCCAAGGAATCAATGCCAAGATCATCATAGTGAAAAAAGTCCTATAATGTACTAAGTTCACTCTTCATTCTGTCCAGCTATTATTGATCCATATTTACTTGTGTTTCCATACCTATATTACTGAAACTTATTTACTTTCTATCCCATTCATGTCTTTCTCATAAGAAATAAATATTTACCCAATGCATTGGTGGGAGATATAGGCCCCACCCATCTCATAATGAAATCATTCTTATATGTTTCACAAGAACATAAATCATTCATATCACATGAAAATAAATGGGTTTCATAAAACACTTCATTATTACATAAATCATGGGAAAAACATAATTAGCAATCCATAATAAATGTTAACTATTACAGTAAATAATTATTATGGTGTGACTGGTTCATGTCCCAAAGAATAAATAAGCAACATCAAATAACATGGTCTTAGTTGGAAAACAATAATGTGAGAACTCCTGAAAACAGTTCGAGAGGAAAATATCCCCTTTTCATTAAAAAATTATTTTTAAAACACAAAACATTTTCTAAAGACCTTTTTCTTTAACATTAGATTTGAAAACATATAATGTGACACTTTAAAGCGTAAAAAAATTCTTTAAGTTTTTTTTATGAAAATTAGTTAAGAGATCATTTAAATAATTTTCCTAAGAAAAATAATCTACAAACCTTTCAATCTGTCCCACGCCGCTTTGAAACATTTGAATCACAATCCACATGAAACAATAACAATAAAATATGTTTATAATTGTAGGACCTCGGGACACCCTGAGAGGGGAGGGGTGAATCAGGGTGTCAAATTTTTCTTTTAAACTGATGGATCTTGTTCCCGCGTTGGTAGGAACTAGTTTAACTTGTATGATAGATAAGAGAAGCAGTCAAATATTCACATGCAAATAAATGACACAACACTTTTTACTTCATTCAACACTATGGGCTATGTCTAAGGAGTGTACGCCGACAGGTTTTCGGTCGTACCAAATTCCACTATTCTTCACTAGTTGTGGATTACAAAGGTTTGGGAATAGTCACTATGTCCCAGGCTCACTGCCTTTATGACTGTTCAAGGATAGCCCACTACGTCCCTCGGGTCACTCCCATTGACTCCCCCTGGCTCACTGCAATTTGTGAAGTCCCAGTTAGTTTATAGGTGTGTATATATCTTCAAAATATTTGCATTGAAGTCTTTCCCTCTGCTTAGCACGAGAATCTGCTTGCATCAAAGTCCAGAAATGATGCACTTGAATGCACTGAACCACTGAACTGGATAATCAGAAACACGCAAACAGTTTATACTGAAGATTTCGCGCAACTCCCACCATTTCTGCGAAATATCTAACTTTGGCGTGAAATACATGATTTTGGTTTGGAAACAATTTCGCGCGACAACCTCTTTTATGAGCATCTTTACGCGCCACAAATTTTTCATAAAGGTCGGATTTTTTCGCGCGACCTCTAATTTTTCAAGCAATGTCTGCGTTTTCACACAGCTTAACCTTTTTCGTGAAACTCAAACTTTTTTGCACAACTCCCTTTACGTGAACCTTTTATGTGCCTTAGAATTCAGATTTTCTGTAAGTCTTCAGCCATACGGAATGAGGGGTGTCACATCTTATTTATAGGAATCTCAGACCCCCGCATCCAAAACTACTTGTGGCAAGAAAGACCTCTCATTCGGCGCATAATATTTCGCGTATGTTCCGTTTTTCAGGAACATCTTCATATTTTTCGCACATGCCATGCCTTTTCCATTTTATGACATTCAGAATCTGAAACACCTATTGCACAAAAAATCTCTCTCCACTATTTCACGCACCACACTGTTTTTTGCGCACGCCACTTTTTTTCCACGCACATCGCAGTTTTTCGCGCACACATCTATTTTTCGCGCACAATGCTGTTTTTCGCACACATCTCCCTTATTTCACACACCACTTCCTTTTTGCGCACACATCCTCTTACCAACAACCTACGTATTAATTTTATTATTTTTAGGTCCAAAAATTTGGCAAACACTAGAGAACAATGCCACTTTCAATACTATTGTCTACTTGAACTGTATGAACACTTTACTAGAACACATTCTGATCATCAACTGAGTATTGGAAACAAAAACAAACCATACTCAAATTCATGCATAGAAAGGCCATGGATCCAACAATCTCCCCCATTGGGTTTGTTGGTAATCAGTAAATAAATTCAATAGAGCACCGGCCATATGCAAATAAAAAATGCAAGAATCAACTCATCCAACAATCTAAGTCTACGTGAGCAATGCTCGGTGTAGAAAACAAGAGGGGAAGCATGAATTGGGATCTCGTGTTTTGGTATTCTCAATGACGACGAAGAAATTCTCGTTAATTTTCCTAGAAGCATTACATGTCCAATATATTCCTTCTTATCCTATCACTGAAATCTCACCATGATACCAAACATGTCCTGAATTTATTCCTTCTCCCCCACTGTCAATAAACTCAAAGATCGATATTTTGGCATTGAACAACTCAATACACCCCTTGGATAGTATATCCCCCATAAACCTCCATCATATTCATAAAAAGATTAAAAACAGTTAACATAACTAGAGAGAGGGGTATTTTGTAACCTCCTTATGTACTGGGAGGTAACTGAACACTGAGGTTCAACTGATGCTTCTCAAACACAGCCACTAAAAGTGGAATTATCAGGATATCAACCACTTTATCATCAGTTCCCACATGATCCATTTTAATCACACCTTGCTCAAATTTCTCTTTGATAAAGTGATACCTGATTTCCATATGTTTTGTATGAGAATGTTGAACCAGATTCTTCATAAGATCAATTTCTCTATTGTTATCACAGTAAATCACCATTGGTTGCTTCACCTCATCACAAATATCAGTTGGTTGTTTCTTCATCCACAGCAGGTGAGTGCATGCCTTTGTGGTGGAGATAGACTCAGCTTCAACATTACTAATAGAAGAACTTTTTGTTTCTTGCTCAACCAGCCAAAACATTTATTCCCAATATAGAATGCTCCACCACTGGTGGAATTTATGTCCACTACATCGCCAGCCCAGTTAGCACTAGAAAATGATGATAATTCATTGTCCATTCCTACAGCAAAGTATAATCCACAATTGCGAATACCTTGAATATACCTCATGATTCTTTTTACGACTACCATATGTTCCACCATTGGATTACTCTGAAAGCGGGCTGCTAGACATGTGGAAAAGACAATATCTGGCCATGCCGCTGTTTGGTATAGCAGGCTCCCAATTATCCTTCTATTTATGGTGGGATCTATAGAGGTCCCATCTTCATGATTTCCAAGTTTGGTTCCAAACACAATCAGAGTTGACATCGGTTAGGAGTCATGAATATTACACTTCTCCAGCTGCTCTCTTGCATACTTTTCCTATGAAATTAAAGTGTAATACTTATTTTGAATCACATACAGTCCCAATAAATATGTGAGCTCCCCAATCATAGACATTTCAAATTCTAATTTCATGTGATTGGAAAATTCATCCACTGATTTATTTCTAATTCCACAAAAAATAATGTCATTAATGTAGACTAGAACCAAGAACTGATCTTTTAGAGAATTCATCACATATAGATTATGATCTACTCCTCCTCTTTTGAAATATAGCTTCTTGAGATATGATTCCACCCAGTAATATAATGCTCGTGGAGCCTACTTCAGACCATATAAAGCCTTCTTTAGTTTTTAAGCCTTTGTTTCATTAGTACCAAGAAGAAAACCCACAGGTTGTTCAATGTAGACTTATTCTTCGAGTACACCATTCAATAATTCTGTCTTGAAATCCAATTGATAAACTTTATATCCTCTTTGGAGTTCCATGTAATGGAAAATCCTAATTGACTCCAGTCTAGCCACTGCGTCAAAGGTTTCTTCAATATCAACACCTTCAATCTGAGAGTATCCTTTACATACCAGTCGAGCCTTGTTTCTAATAACACTTCCATGCTCATCAAACTTGTTCTTGAAGATACATTTTGTACCAATCACATTGTTACCATCGGGTCGCTTGACTAGATCCCATGTCTGGTTCTTATCAATCTAATCTAACTCTTCATTCATGGCTTTCACCCTAGATTCATCCTTTGCAGCTTCTTCAAATGAGGATGGCTCCATAAATAACATAAATGCAGATTGTGTGTTGTTCCTCATTATTTTGTTTATGTTAGTGCACTTATATCCCCTATTATGTTAGATGGACCAATCTCAGCTCTTCGATTTATCTTGTGTGGTTCAGTTGCATTCCCTACAGCCAAGGTTTCTTATTTAGATTCTTCTTCTAAGTCAACATCATGATGTGTCTTCTGATTGTTTTGTACACCTTCCTCTATTTCTGTATTTGTATTTTCTCCACATTCTCTTTCTTCCTCACTCTATATCACATCAGCATATGAAATCCTTGAAGAATTTGTGGTTTTCTCTCCAATGATGTTAACATCCTTGTTCTCCACAATCCTTCCTAAGAGTTGATTTAAACACTTGTAGGATTTTCTGTTCATTGAATACCCAAGAAAAAATCCCTCATCACCATTTTCGCCAAACATGCCTTGATTTCCATTATTTCGGATGAAACATTTGATTCCAAAAAAAAAGAATGTATTTCAACAAAGGCTTCCTTCCATGACACAATTCATATGGTGTATTCATTTCTCCCATATAAAGCTCCGTTGGATTCTGAATGTGCACTACAGCTTCAATAGCCTCTTTCTATTAATGGAAAGAGATACGACTCTCAATCAGCATAGTCCTGTCCATATTGTTGACCTACCAATTATGGTGCTCAAAAAATCCATTTTGTTGTGGAGTTCTAAGAGCAGCTACCTCATGTTTTATTACATGTTTTTCTAGGTAATTCTCAAACTCAATGGACATATATTCCCCTCCATTATAAAATCGCAGGACTTCTATTGTCTTTCCAGTTTCATTCTTGGAAATCCAGTAATAAGTTTTAATGTAATCATGTACTTGTTTCTTCCTATGAATAACCATTACACAGACCATTCTACTATAATAATCAATGAAAAGGACTAAGTACCGCTCTCCATGAGTTCCAACATCATTTATCGGGCCACATAGGTCTGTATAGATGAGATCAAGATGGTGTGATGCCCTTTTCTTCTTTGGTTGATATGAATTAGAGACTAGCTTCCCCTATATGCAAGCATCACAAGTCTTTTCCTGTTCACATTTCAGAATGGCGATATCCATGATAATCTTCATCTTACATATATTTTCCATTTTTTGTTGGTTAATGTTCCCTAGCCTTCGATGCCAGAGGTTTTTTCTTCTTCAACAGATAAATAGCAAGAGTTTACTTTCCTGTTAACCAGATATAAGTTTACATCTGTTCTACAACCTTTCATAAGAGAATTTCATGTTTTTCCCTTTATAGTGATGCCATTTTGATTGATAGTTACTATGAGCCGTGAATCACAGAGTTGACTCACACTAAGGAGATTGTGGCGTAGACCATCCACATAAAGAACTTCAGACTTATTTAGCTCTCCATTTGCGAGAGTAGTATTCCCACAATATTTAATATTCAAAGCATCATCATTACCAAACCTCACAGTTCCATCAAATTTATTTTTAATGTTCTTAAAAAGTTCAACAGTTCCTATCATATGTCAAGAGAATCCACTCTCAAGAATCTAGGTTTTTTTTCTCTTTGTAGCTTTGAAGGCTACTTCTGCAAGATTGGATTTCTCGATCATCTTCTTTTATTTCAGATTGATTGTAGATTGAGTATAAGATATTGATAGCCTTATAATTATTTTTTCCACATAATCTGATTCTTCATACCCATAATCTTCTTCCATAGGAGAAAAACTATTTGTGAGGTCAATACCATTAGGTGGGTGAATATTGAATTTTCTCTGAGAGTTGTATGAATTTATTCTATCAAATCTCTTTCTGTGAAACAAAGATTTATGTCCAAAGATAGAATAATGAAAACAGTATCCATAGAAACTATTTCTTCTATAAGATGGAGGATATAAAGTCAGTCTCCTTTTTTGATATCCCATATCTTTCCCATTAATGTAGCTCCTTTCCTTTTCGCAATATGACATCATATGGCCCAGATAGCCACAGAAATGACAATTCATGAGAGGAAATGTATTCTCACTTGAATTTCTCTCTATGCCTTCTTCCTTGAAAGAATAGTTGGATTACCTGTCATTTCTAATAGTTTTAAGATAATTTTCAGATCTTTTTTTAGTTTTGATCAAGGGTTTATTTTTCAGCACTTCAGGAAACGTTTCAATATATCCAGCTTTCATCTTGTCTTTGTTTTGTCTCTCTTCACTTCCATCTCTTGACGTCTCAGCTTCAAAGGTAATTCCACTCTTTCCCATGAAAGAGGGTCTTTGATCACTTAAGATTTTTCTATCACCATCTGAACCACAATAGGATCTTTCTAGTAATTCTGCATGTGAGAATATTCCAAAATGTATTTTCTTCTTACCCGAATTTGTGGCTGATTGACATTCAATTTTATTCTTAAGAGTAACAACTTCTTCCTCAAAAACCTCAACAGTCTTGTACTTCTATTCCATTCTGAATGAAAGATCATTTATTACCTCTTCTTGTTCTTCAATTCAAAGCTTTTGTTCCACAACTTCATCAGTGCTTTCAATGATTGAAGACTGAAATCTCACTAGTTCTTCTAGTCATTCGGTTTCTACTTCAATCTCATAAACATATTACGATGATTCTTCCACCATTTACTTCCACTTATTTAATCTCTTACATTTATTCTCAAGCTTTGAAAATGAATCCTTAATTTTAATCATTGGATCACCATTAAGAGAAATCAGATTATCTCTAACATTATTGAATGAGGGTTCTGACTTTTCAATGGTAGCCATCATGGAAGAATGGTTTCCTGTTTTAAATTCGGGTTCTTCTTCTTCACCAAATTCTATATTATCATCATCCTATTCATAGACCCAACTCTTCTTATTTATTTTATTTCCATATTTTAAGTCTCCCTTTTTGAAAAATATTTTCCGATGCGTCTCGATGTCTTATACTTCACTCTCATCATCATCAAACTTTCATTGGCACTGAGAGGCAATGTGCCCAACTTTTCCACAATGAAAACATGCTAGAGGAAGCATACCTATAAATTTACCTTTTTCCTTATTTAGCTTCTTAGAAATAATAGAAAGAATTTATTTTTCCACATCATCCTAACCACCACTATCTTTTGAAATTTTCATTTTGTCTATGGCATTGAATGTCATTTCCTTGCTAACATGAGTCCTAGCTTCTTCGGGTTTGACTCTCATCTCATATGCCACTACACTACTTAGCAGATCATCCAGATATAGTTTATTTAGATCTCTTTCGTCAAGGGATGACACCTCTTCATTGTACATAGGAGGAAATATTCGCAAGATTTTCTTTACGATATCAATGTCTTTGATTTCCTCTCTATGCCCTAGAATTTCTCCCACTACTTAAGCTTTTCGTTTAAAAAAATAATCTGCATTCTCATATGGATGCATCTTTAGGTCGTCAAACCTATTGTGAAGGACTTGAAGTTTTTCCTCCTTCACTTTATTATCTCCTTCATAGATATTTTCAAGTTTATCCCACATTGAGTTTGCTAAGGTGCAACTCGTCACCTTTAGATAGATCTGATCAGAAAGAGCCATAGTGATAGCATTCTGAGCTTTAACATCTACATCAGGAACTTTTCTGTCTGTAATAGTCATAGCAAGACCTGTTGGACTAGTAACGTGTATTCCTTGCACAGTAGAAAACATGACCTCCATTCCTAGAGATCTTAAATGAGATCTCATTCTATTCTTCCATATCTGAAAATTAATTCCATCGAAGAGAGGGATTCCCCTAGCATTTACAACAATCTCCATGAAAAAAAAGCACAGATCAAACACCCGCAACCTCCCTTTGATACCACTTGTAGTACCTCGGGACACCCTGAGAGAGGAGGGTGAATCATGGTGTCAACATTTTCTTTTAAACTGATGGATCTTGTTCCCAGATTTGTTGGAACTAGTTTAACCTGTATGATGGATATGAGTAGCATTCAAACATTCACATTCAAAGAGATGACACAAAACTTTTTACTTGGTTCACCACTAAGGGCTACAACCAAGGAGTTTACGCCGAAAGGATTTCGTTCGTACCAAATTCCAATATCAATCACAAGTTGTGGATTATAGGGGTCCAGTAGTAGTCACTATGTCCCAGGCTCACTGCCTTTACGAATATTTAGGGATAGCCCACTCTGTTCCTTAGGTCACTCCTATTGACTCCCCCTGGATCAGTGCCTTTAGTGAAGTCCCAGTATGTTTATAGATGCGAATATCTCTTCAATAGATTTGCATTGAATTCTTTGCCTCTAATTAGAACGAGAACCTACTTGCATTGATGTCCGGAAATGTTGCACATGAATGCACTGAACCACTGAACCAGATATTCTGAAATGCGCAAATATGTTATACTGAAGATTCCGCGCAACTCCCTTTGCGCGAAATATCTTACATTGGTGAAAAATACTAGATTTTGGAGCAGAAAAAATGTCGAGCAACAACCTACTTTATGCATAGATTTACCTACCACACCATTTTCTCATAGCTCAGAGTTTTTCACATAACCTCAAATTTTTCACGCAATGGTTGCATTTTCGCGCAACTTAACCCTTTTTGCGCAACTCGAAATTTTTCATGAAAATCCGTTTACGCGAACCTTTTATGTGCATCAGACCTTGGATCATCTCTATGTATTCAACCGTACGGAATGAGGGGCATCACCTCTTATTTATAGGCATCTCGGACCCCTGTGCGAAAATCCCCATGTGGCACGAAAAACCTCTCATTCAGCGCGTAATATTTTGTGTAGGTACCAATTTTCGCGCACATCTTCATATTTTTCACGCAGGTCATTCCTTTTCCATTTTCTGACCTTCTGATTGAAAAACACCTCTTGCGTGAAAAATATCTCTCCACTATTTCGTTCACCTCACTATTTTTCGTTCACACCACTTTTTTTCTGCAAATGCTTCTATTTTAGGCGCATGCCACTATTTTCACGCACGCCACTATTTTTCACGCACGTCTCCCTTATTTTGTGCACCACTTCATTTTTGCACACACCTCCACTTTCCAAAAACCTGTGTCTACATTTTCTGATTTCCAGGTTCAAAATTTTCACGAACACTGGAGAACATCACCACCTTCAATACTGTTGTCTGCTTGAACTATATGAACACTTTATTGGCACACATTCTGAACATCCACTATGGATAGACAACAAACACAAACCATACTAAAATTAACGCATATAATGACCATGGATTCAACAATAATATCAAGAAAAAGGATATTTGTGATATAACATGTCAAATGGTAGTATATAAACCTCATATAAGAACATGGGTGCATAAAACAACATGTGTCTCAAAGAATGAGAATTTAGACAAAAACTACCATACTCATTTAATAAATTTTTAAACCTGATACAAAATGAAATAGAGGTTGTAAAATGGGTAATTTAATACCCAAAAAATAAATTAAAAATTAATAGAATACATTCATGGGTAGTATGTACACCACACAAAACCAACGAGTGATGAATAAGTCATTTATCTCATGGAAATAAAAAGTGAGATAAAATTCCTTTACCTTAGTCTGAGGTTCCTTTATACATATCAGAAAATCATGCATAATTTATTAAATAATTTTAATATCTTATTCCAAAACCATATTTATTTTTATTATTTCATCTATGATTATATTATCAATCATTTAATAATATTTCATGATTACTCTTCTTTTAGTTGTTAATTATTTTATATTTTCTAAGAAATTTTTGCCGTATAAGTCCAACATATTCTTCACTGGTTATATATATATATAATTTACATATGGTAATTAAGGTATTATATATCATATTAATTCATTATATACATTTATTTAATCATTCATGAAGTGTGAATAAGAAAATGAATCTCATCATGTTGTTGAGATAGTAGTCTGTACGTACGTATAAAAGATAATACCATTTCCTTAATATTAATAAGTATGTAATGGAATGGTATATATGTTTTTCCAATAATTAATATCATTTTATAATTATTATATATTTCTATTATTTCATTCATTAACCCATCCAAAATAATCTTTGATGAAAAACAAATTACACCACGACGTGTAGATAGTAGGTCGTGCCTACGCACGTGTGGTGACTTTTTATTCATTGGATGGATAAAAGGAGGAATATTGATGTTCAATAACCATAATAACATTTCATAATATAGGTAATACTTTATTTATTATATAATAATGGAAAAATGTAATAAGAGGAAGTAGACGAAAAAATGATTTTGAATAGTCAGTAAGGATGTTTCATCTTCTTCGATGATCACTCTCTAAATATCCTCTTAAAAACACTTGAGTTGGTCTTTTGGGAAGACCAAAGCCTTTATAATGTGACTAAGGATGTTTATAAGGTAAATTTTTAGTGTCTTTTCATGTTTTAGGACTAAATTGGGTGTGATTATTTGAGGGAGGTGCTTCCTTTTTACAATTGAGGTGAGAGGCTCTTTTTGAATTTCTGAAACTATTAATTTATATTAATATCAAATTAAATAAAAATACCTCCCAAATAAGATATATTATAATATAAGATAATTATAATATTCTATTATTTTCACCCAATAATATTTTGACTGGTTTTTAGGTCAATATGATCTTTTCCTGTTTAATTATTCATTAACTATCTATTTTAATTTTTTCTAAGGTAGCAAACATTCCGATATTAAATGTTTTGAATTTTACATGTTGTACATAAAATATATATTAAATGAACAATTTATAATAGATTCTATCATATTACTATTATTTATAAATTTTAATTTTGCGTCACTATTTATAAATAATTTAATAAAACATTATTATAACAAAATATCTATAATTTCTATTTTGACACTATTCAATTCATGGATTTCTAAAAATATATTGGTAAGATGATAACCTCAAAAAGAATTCAGTATACCCAAAATGGGTAGAGGTAATCTATAAAATTAATTTTAAATATTAATTTTCCCAAAATATAATTAATATAACATTTTTTATATCATTCATTTGATATTTTTCTTTATATAATTATTACTACAGTAGTTTTAATTAATTATTTAATATACATATTTCTTAACTAAAAATTAAAAATAAACTAACATGATAAATAAAAAATTACTAGATTACATTTGAGTATTTATAGTTGAATATAACTTTTATTTAATGTATATTTAAAATGATATAATATTAAAAATATGCAAGTGACAAATTTGAAAGTAATTTAATTAAACAAATATAAATAACATAATCTTTACTATGTGATTCCAAATGGTCAATAAATCAACCATTAGATGATTATTTTTTATATATACTTAACCAATAAGTGTTTTTCAAGCATCTGTATCTTTTAATTGTTATTATCATTTTAATCAAAATTCATTTATTTATTTTTCATAAATTAAATAATTTTTTCATAATCATTGTATAAGCTTTTAAGTGAAACTTTTAGTCTCTAAAAATTAAAAATAACTTACCATGATGTAGATAATTTAATAATAATTTTAGAATATTTATTATCTATGTTCTATAATGTTTATAACTATATTAAAATTATTACAGTTATAAGAAATAAGAGGTTGACATTTTTACACTTTCATGTCACTTTCTATTATTTTAATAATATTTATATAATTTTTATGGAAGTTTTTTTATTAAATGAGTAAACTATGATCCTTAGGTTTTATTTTTATATGTTCACTCAAACAATAGTATTTTGGTATGTGTTAGAGTAATTATATTGTCCCTATCATATTAATTTGTTACTTAAATTACCTGATTTACATTTAACTGCGTTAAATAAAAATTATCGTTGATACTATTCATAATATCCAAAAAACAAAAAGTAACCAATTAAAATATTTTTTACCAACATCTTCCAAATATAGAATCAATTTCTCAAAATTTGAAACAAATATGTTTCAATAATTAAATTAAAATTAATCCTATTAAGAGAATGAGAATACGAGGTTTTAGAAAGCAAGAACCATCAAAACACTCACATGTGTTTATATAGATTTTAATTGTGAAATTACATTCAAAGAAAAAAATTGGATTATATTATAAAAACATAATATAATTATATTTAAAAATAAATTAAAATGATAATATATGAAAACAAATTAGTTAGATGAAGATGGAGTTTTGAAATAAAATGCAGTATTTTTTACTATTAATTAAAATATGAAAGTTATCAAAAAAAGTAATAAATAAATATCCAAAATATGTTTTAATATCCCTAGTCCAAAGAAGTTTATTTTTCCAAAATATAACTTATAAAAGTTTCAAAAATTATATATAAAATGGGTGAGCCATCGAAAGGTGTCAAAACAACGTTTTTATTGAAACATACTTCTTTTTTCTGAAAAATTGAATTTGTTATTATACCATGTCATGAAAACATATAAGATGAATTTTAAACATCATATGGAATATATAAAACATATATTTCATTAATAAAAACAATAAATTGTGATTTTATTATTCTATAAACTAACTTATTTACATTTAAATAGTCTTAAAAACATTTCCTTTTATTTAAAAAGGTTTTTATTTTCATTTATAATTAATTTCTCACCAAAGAATTGAACATAATTTTATAATTCAATTATAACTTTTCATACCCTCTGTTATAATTCTTATTTTATTAGGTAACATAATAATATTTAGTTGTTCACTTAAACTCAGTTTTTTGTAAAATTAATTCTCTCAAAATAACTCAAAATTGTGTATAACACTAGTCAATCACAGTGTTTCATATAACGCATGCTAAGGAGGTGACACATGTATAACTATATTATCAGGGAAGACGGTGGCTGTTCTCGACCTCTCGATGCTCTTCCCCTGGTGAAGACAGCGGGGGTTGCGTCGGCTCCTCCCCCCTGGTGGGGGAGGGGGAATCGTTGTCTCTTGGGAGAGCCAGGCCCTTTCGTCCATTCTCTAACCTGGAGTTTCTCCCCCCTTTCTGAATGTTTTGCTTAATCCTAGGGTTTATGATTTATTCGATGGAGCGTCGAATATTCATCATTCCTTATCTGAGTTCACGGAGTCCTCAACCTTAGAGAAGCTAACTCTGGTGGCTCGGTTCAAAAATAGAACACCCTTCGTGGATGACTTCAATCAATTTGTATTTGGATCGTGGGATCCTCGTGAACGAGCGGTGGTTGGCTTGATGGACAATAAGCAATTTATGATTAGGTTTGAATCAGAGGAAGATCGTATCCAGGCTTGGGTGAGGGATCCTCGCAAATTAAATGGAACTCGATTTATGCTTCTGCGGTGGTCCTTCGATATTAATATAAACCAAGAGTCTCCTTACAACGCTGTTTGGGTAAGATTTCCTAAACTCCCATTACTATTTCAAAACCCTTCCGTTATTCTCAAGTTGGGAAACCTGTTAGGCAGATATATTTCTTCCGATTGTCGTACTGAGGTGGTCTGCTATCCGGTAAATCCCAGGGTGTGTGTTGAAATGGATGCATCACACGTCCCTTTTGATTACGTTTGGATCATGATTGGAGAGGAGTAAAGGTACAAATAGAGAGTTGTCTACGAAAACTGGACTGAATTTTGTGGTCTTTGAAAATATCTAGGTCACTCGGTTGAAGCCTGTCAAAGCGGTTTTCTTTCAAGATCGAGGGATGCACGGTGCAGTGGAAAAGATGAGATAATGATCACGATGGATAGATCAAAGAACAAGATGTTGGACAACGGTGTGAAAGAGGGTTGGGCTATGACGACTAAGGAGTCGGAAGTAGGAGGGCATGGGTCTCAGCCGACTACTTCAGCTGGGAGAAGGTTGCCTCTGGATCTCGTAATGTTTATTTTTATGAAGGCCTTATAGTTGGAACTGCTAGCATTAGGATGAACTAGGATAAAGTGGTGACTTCTCGACCCTCTGTTGTTGTGGATTCAGAGAAGGGTGAAGAGGATCAGGGCTTCAATATTGTAGAGGTGGTGAAATCGACCAGAACGAAGGATACCAAAGGTCTTGATCCCCTAGAGAAGCTGTTTCTATCTTTGAGTAACAGGTTTGAGGGTCTAGGTGAGGAAAATATGACTGCAGGCCTGGAGGAGGAGGTAATTACAGAAGGTGAGTGTGATGCGAAGGTCCTGGAGGATAGCTAGGTTGGTCGTATAGAGCAGGATCCAGTTGCAGAATCTATAGAAGGTTCCCTCAATGTGGTAAGTCGCCCTTTTTTGCTGGAGTGGGTGAATCAGGGGTCGGGGGATAGTGCTAGTCAGGGTTTTTCTTTTACGATGGTACATGCTTACACCATGAAGGACTGCCTTGGTGGCGACTTGACTTCGGAGGTTCTTCTGATGGATGGTAAGGGGAAGGAGGCAGGTTATATGGATGGGGATGAACAACCTTTTGTGGGATGGTGACAACCCTTAATGGAAAGTAAACATTCAGATCAGAGGCTGGGTTTTAATTTTGGGTGTCCTGAGTCTACGTTGAGGGAGAAATTAGGGAAGGGAAGGGAGAACCCTGGGGGAGGAAAAGAAAACATGGGTAATCTTGTCGGCCATTCATTCAGCGATATCGTCCAGAGTGGAAATCAGTTGAGGTCTGTGGTTGAAAGACCTTCATCCGCGCCACTAATAAGGCATCCAAGGAAGGATTATTCTTATCTACCATGGCCAATGTATACTAGGTCTGCTTCAAAACGGAATATCCATGTAGTTTTCGCGATTAAAAAGTGCAGAGGAGTTAAGAAGGCTTCTCCAAATACGGCTGCTCTTGATCAACTTGGGAATCAGGTTCAAAGAAAATGTTTCTGGAGACATACGGAGTGGGAATCGGCCACCGGAGAAGAAGAGGCATGCATGGGATGCAGGGATGAGAATGGTTATTATGAAGTTTAATGTTGTACTGTTTTGTGTTGCATGTTGTTTTTTTGGCTCTCTTGACCACGTTTTGGGTTGTATGTTGGGAACCGGTCTCCCATGAACCGACTTTAATAATATGGAAAAAAATAATTGGTAGTCAAGATGGTGAAAGATATAGAGAAATAAAATCTTGGTGTATCATACAACACATTACATCAATGAAATAAAAAATAATCTACCATATAAAATATCGGAGTCTTATAAAAATACATTTTAAGAAATAATTTCCTAAAGTCTTCCCACTCCATATCTTTAATTATATCCTTTGGTGTTAAATTCCTTACCTATTACCACAATTGTTAATCCTTTATATCCAAATGATAGATGAACTAAGTAATATTTTCTATCTCAGAATAGTGGACCACAAAAATGATCTTCTATATTGAGATAACTCACTATTCAGTGAAAAGTGGATTAGAAGACCCACTGAATGTTGGTGGTCATTGTAGGGTAAAATAATTGACACCTAGTTTCCATTTCTTGGATGTAGGTGGAAACTAAAGATTTCCCACGTTATTAGTCATATCATGATACAAATGGGTGAGCATCACTAGTAGGTGGTTAGCTCCATCTACAGGGCATTGTGGGAATTGTTTGTAAAATCATTGCATTTTCCCTCACATAGTTTTTTGGTCAGGTTTCTCTTTGTTCACACAATTTTATACAATATAAATGTTTAAAAAATCGTAACTAAAAAAAATAATGGAAAAATAATTTACACTCATACATAAACTAGCTACAATGGCATATCATATACGATCGCTATTATTAGACTTTTTGAAAGATGATTCTTCTAGGATGATTAACTTTGCATAGATTTATATATATGGTTATCACTAATATTTTATAATCCTAATTCTAAAATTAATTAAACCAAGATCAGAAACTAACTATTCTAACCTAAATTTTCTTTACAGGATTATTACATCACTTTTATGATAAACAATATAATGGTGATGCAATCTAGAATCTAAAGGATTTGTATCTTGGTAAAATTTTACTCATATATCAATTATATGTAATAAATATTAAGAATTATTATTATTCTTATTCGTTAACCATATAAATATCTCATACTACCATAACTATGTGCAGTCATCCATAGATATACATTAAAGAAAATAGTGAGCTAAAAGCCTAATGAGGGGAGAAAAAGGGATATTAATCGACAATACATATTCAAGAATTACAAACATCAGCATTTAATAATCATAAAATCATCATCATAATCATGAATGAAATTTTTTATATGGAAATGTAATGTGTCACATTTATAACAATGAAACATCATAATAATGTACTCAAATACCAAACAATATAGTGGACCAAGATATTATCAAGTTCATGAATAAAATATATTCATAAATAATAGCTTCATCACTATGAAAATTTATAGTATCATTTTCACACATAATAAAAATTATCTCATGAGATACATAACATTACCCAATGCATTTGAGGGTGATAAAATTCTTGTCCCACCCATCACATTATAAAATTCTATAATTTGTGCTTTCCATATGAATAGATAACAATTGTTGTCATTAAATAACCCATTGAATGGAATTTTTTTTGAAAAATATTTAATATATAATACTTTATGAAATTAACATTATTATTTATAAATCAATAAGGGAGTTCATAACTTGGAATACATTTTCATTTTCATTTTTGAATGAAGAATAAGTCAATACATTCAATTTAAGTTTTGGAAACTAATATATATTTTTTAAAAAAATAATCAGAAAACATTTTGAAAAGGTATAAATATTTATATTCCAAAAAATAAAAGATAAACAATATTAAGAAGAAATATTTATTATACTATAGGAACAGCCTTTCTAAAATCAATGTGAAATATGATATAACGCACAAGACAGATTTTGTGTTTTGGAATCCCCTTACCTTAAACCCAACTTTATTTCTTTTTTTCTACCACCTAGGTAATAAATGTTGTTTTATTAAAAAAATAAATTTTTTTATTTTTTCAATATTTAATATTATAATAATTTGACAATATTTATTAATTATTATCATTAAATGGGAAACATTTTTATATCATGTTTTCCATAAAATATTTCCCATTTTTTTTATTTCACTATTTTTTAAAAATTCTTTTATATATAAGTTGATTTAATTATAAAATAATAATATAAGAAGGCTTATAGATTTATATATCATAAATAATTTATTATGAATGGTCATATAGTTGGGGATAATATTTTTTTAACATCCTCATTGGTGGTTAAACATCTATTAATGGGATGTTGGTAGAAGTGGAGGATCGGGAAGTATAATATTTGATTATATAAAAATAAAATTTATATAGAACATTAACACTATCATGATGAATTTGAAATTCTATATAATTAATTTTCTTTGGTTGGAATTAGAATGTAGAAGGATATAATATTAGATAATTAAAATGAAATAAAAGGAAAATATGACATTACCATTTTCATGAAGTTGTTCCTTTTCTACGACCATTAAATTCATAAATAATTAAACTTTAATTTCACAAAAATTTCCATAAAAATTCTATGGTGATTTACAAATAGTATTTTTCTATGTTTTTGGATTTTATAAGTGATGTAGGAGTGGTTTTCCAAGTGGAGGGAGTGGGGTTATATATACTTGAGGGAAGGGGTATTTTTAGGATAAAATATTGAAATAAGTACTATATCAAAGGAGAACCATATGATAATGAATTTTTGATACAATGGATAATGTATCGATAAAATAAACTGTGGTTATGAAATTAAAACACTTTATAAACCATATTGAAGTGTTTTTTAAAAAGGAATGTGGAATAAATGAAAAAAATATTATATCAATGGAACACTTTTTTACATTAGACATTGGATAAAAAAATTTAGGATTGGAAATTATATTTATTATTTTTAAATTATCCATTTATCGTGGTTAATTTATTTTTTTCTAGACTAAAAAATTTAGTATTTATTAATTCATTATTTCATCATCATTACCTCATTAAACATGTAGAAATTGAAAAAAAAAATTTATTATTATTCAGAGAATTGATGTTTCGTAGAAAATTACATAAATATAAACATTGGATAATTTTAGTATGATGATTTCAGAAATAATAATAAAATTTTCAAAATAATTTTATAACACAGGTTATTTTAATTTTTAATAAAAAAATCATTTTTACAAAATATCTAAAAAAATATTTTATTATACATTTCAATATATTTTATTTTATTTTTTAATATTGATCTTTATTTTATATAATTATGATATATTTTTTTTATATTACTCATTAAAAAATTAGTTATATTAAATTTAATTATTTGAGATCAAATTACGGTTCCAACTGCCAGGTTACTGTTCCCAACTGTCATGTTACTGTTCCTAAGAGTCATGTTAGTATTCCAATGGACAATAAACTATTCCAGTGGTCACATTACCTCTTATAAATAGTACATAATTACTTCATTAATAATTCACTATAATTAATCTGAAGGTACTATATTTTAATTTTCTAAGATCTTGGTTGGTTTATTAACATTTTGTCTGATTTCAATAGTGATTGTCATGGGGGCAATGATTCTAAAAGATTAGAAGGATCCAAATTTTCCCATTCTAATTTTACAAAATTTTTAATTTTTAGTCATAATATAATGTTTGGAGTTATCATTTTTAGTTTCTAATTAATGTAATGATCATTTTTAGTGAAATAATTTTTTGTTGGTTTCATTATATTCTATAAGTGTATAGTACTATATAATATAATATAATACATTTATTTCAAGAAACACATACCATTTAAAAACTATGTGTTATTAAATAATTTCCCCTTTAAAAATTTTATCCTTGAAATTTTGACTCATATTATTAGTTGAGAATAGTTGAGGGTACTTTTGTTTTATAGTTTTCACTAGTTCCCACATTGCCTCTTCTTATTTAGGGTTCCATAACAACACTTTGACTAGATGATTTGTCTTATTATATTTTAGACTGTATCTATGGTCTATAATCTTCAGCGAAGAGTCCTCATATGATATTCCATTCACCAGTTCTAGCATCTTCATATTCAATACTAGTGAGGGATAGAGTAAGTACTTCCTCAGGAGAGATATACATAGAACACACCATGTACATGTTCCTTATTTGGTGGAAGTTAAAGATGATATGACCCTAATGCTATGAGATTAAGGATCTCATAGGTTATTTTTACCTCGGGATATGTTTCACTTTATTTCCAATTAACATGACTATCTTCCATGGTGATAATCAAAAGAATTTTTTTCTCTAAATTCAAACTCCATGTCCCAACTACATTTTTTAACCTATATATTCTTACAAGACTGGGTATCTATTACATATTTTCATATCTATTAATCCTTATCTCATTCACATGATCAGGTATAAATATATTTCATTAAAAAAATTCATCCCGACTTGTTGGAATTCTAAAACAATTATCATATACTGAAATATATGGATCCATTGGAATCCTTTAGTGGAAGCTGTTATTGTTTGAGAACTCATGTATTGGGATATATTTAACCCTTTCTACATTAAACTACATTTATCATTCTCTCAATATTCCTTTAGAGTCTGAATGTGCCTATCAAATTGCCTATCAGTTTGGGGGTGACAGACTGTACTGAAATTCATTTTAGAACTCAAATAATTTTGAAATCTTCTCCAAAAAATTTTAGTTGATACGTGGATTATGATTAAACATGATACAAATTAATTCCCCATATATCCCCAACACTTCATTTATGTATTACTTGGACAATGTTTGCAGTGATCAATATTTTTAAATAGTGATGAAGTGGGAAGTCTTGGTGAGTTAATCCATGAAAACCCATATCACATTGTTTTATTTAGATGTCTTCAGGAGACCAATTTCAAAGTCCCTGGAGATATTATACCATTTCCCTTTCATTATGGGTAATATTTTCTTCATCCCTTTATATTTTAATCAATCAACTTAAAATTTCTTACATATCAAAAATTTTAATGTGTACCCATCGATCTCTTTCTTCATGTTGTCCCACAAGAAGTTCTCTCATTGATTATTATACAACATAGTTCTTCCAGGTTATAGAGAGAAAGATATTCTATTTTCATTATCCAATATATCTTTTTTCTCAAATTATTCATGAACACAAATTATATTTCAAAATAATAACATCATCCTCATCAAAATGTATTTCACGAACCATCCCATCCTTTAATGATTTCAACTTTTTTGGAATCTATAAATTAACCTTTATTGGCTCCTTCACATTATCATGGATTTGTGGTTGGGAAATAATTTGTTCAAAATTATATGTCTTACCTATTATTATTGTTTCTTAATCCATCCTTTGAATATCCTTGAATATTGAGTCATTATTATTCCAAATCATTGATACAATAGTATGTTCTTTTTGGGTAGGAGAATCAGATACCATGATCACCATTCATGTATGGTTGTGAATAGGTAAATTATTGTCCTTTTTAATCTCTTACCAACTTCATTGATGCATGATGAGATCTTTATATTAACCACCTGACCCAATTAGCCTAGTTCCAGTGGTGACTTTATTACACTGGAACTAGATATGAGTGATCACACCAAAAAAATATGATAGTTTTTTATTCTTTCTAAACAAGATACATACTTGAAATTCACCTTATATTTAAAAAAAATAAAAAAGTAATTTCATTTAGAACAACATTATTCCATTTATCGTATCTCTGAATATCAATCATAAAATACTTTCTTGTTTCTTATGGAATGTAAAACCCAAGGATAGGGTGAGCTCAGATGATTACTAAGGGTAAGTGTTTAACATAATTATTTATGAATAAATAATGAAAAATCAATATAGAAATAAAAATAACTGAAAACAAAGTCAATTTAACCAATTACTTGAACATGAAGAATAATATGGCTAGAACAAATGATGATAAAATAATGTCACATATATAATCAAACTATGTTTAAATTTATCCATAGATACTATAAATTATTAAATAATAACCTGGACAACAATATTTAATCTCATAATTAGTAAATGGATATTTTCCAACATCATACTCATCCTGTCAAGACCTTGTTCCATGATATTTAAAAAAATGGGTAAGGCCTCATCCAAAAACCCAATCAAATTTTCCCATGATACCTTCCAATGAATCAATTGGTTATAGCGGCTCCACCCATCACTTACTAATCCCAATAAATTCTTCATATGAAAGTGTTGAAACAAAACGAATACAAAAATTCGTAATAAAAAACTGAAATATAAAATATTGATAATTACCCCAAAAATATAAATAATCATTAACTATCTAGAGTAATATACTGAATGGTTTCAAAATAGATAATCCTGATAAAAATACTCAAAATTCATCTATAGGAATAGTAATGATGGTATCATTACAACAAATCCTCATACAAATTGACTACAAACCATCTGAATATAAAATAAAGATGGAATCATTACATCATTTCCCTAGTAAAATTGATCATAAAGCATCAATAATAATATTAAGGATATATCAAGACATCATAAAACTAGTGGATAATAAGTGGAATAAGAGTTTTTCTTATTAAAAAATATAGATACCATAAAGGAAACATTAAAGAAATCTTGTGGGAAAAAACCATTCATCTTTGAAAGTACCCTTTTTATTAACTAAAAGCGTCAGAAATAATAATATATTTTTTAAAATAAAACGTATAAACTAGTAAAGGATGATACAAAACAATAAGTATTCATGCTGGGATAATGTTTTATTCATGTTAAGTATGTTAAATGATATATTAATTCCATGTTTTTGTTAAAATCCAGACATTGTTTTCATTTGGTAAAACATATGAAGATTAATTTTAACATATATTTTTAGTTGAAAGTATGTAAAATGTATGTTTGCAATGCTTTCTCGGTGGTGCGCACGTCCGTCTTGTTTTGGGGATGGTGGTGCCGTTTATTTCCCCACATTCGTGATTTCCAATGGCGGGAAACATTTGTTCCTTGTTCAGGGAAGTCTACTCCCTGATCGAAACGGGATGACAGGATGTCGGTTCTTCTTTCTGTGGATTCCTCCTCGAAAATCCTCACATAGTCCGGGTCTCCCTTATAGATTTAACATGTTGTTCGTGAAACTCTTTCCAGCGCCATAGCTTTATGGATGACAGTTAATTACACTGCTTCTGTCGGGATATTCCAAGGGGTCCGGTCCGGGAATTAACCTTCAGTCGGGGGAGTAGTCACATTGGACATCACTGGTGCATCGGGACATAGGAACACTGACATGTTTGGGTTTCTTCCCTATTTATAGGGCTTCTCAAGGGCGCAGAAGCCTGAGGTTTCCCACATGTAATGCGGGGAATCATATGCCATAGGCATGTATCTGAGGTTTTCCTCAGTTTTCCATGTTTAACACAGGGTATGTCGCAAGTTTAACGTCTCGAGGAGATGGATCAGACTGATCAAAACACTCATTAGAGTGGATCAGATGGGTCCAACCCCTAAAGGAAACCATGATGCTGGGGACAATGTGTGGTTACCTTCCCGGCTGTTGTTAAGGGTAGGGGGGAATGAGGTGGTATGATCCCATTGGGATTTTTTGGACCGAGTAAGAATTAGGATGTGTGATGGATGGTCGAATGAAGGGTATGGTGACTGGGATGGAACCACTGTGAGGATGACAGTAATGTTGGTCTTGAGTCTCGAGGAGTATTCCTATGTATCCTCGTGACAAGGAATCAAAGTCTATGTAGTTCAATAATGAGTTATGGGCTTGAACCTCTGGGAGGGTTCCTATATATCACTGTGGTAGGGAATAAAAGTCCACATAGATCATCTGAAGATGAATTTGTCATCGATTGGTGACTTCAACGGCTTACTGTTTCATGGGGTCAAAATGGATTACCACTGCATGTGGTCAAAACGGCTTACCACTAGATTAGGTCACAATGGTTTATCACTGGACGGGGCCCCAACGACATACCACTGGATTGGGTCCCAAAGGATTACCATTGGATTGGGTCACAACGACTTACCACTGGAATGGGTCCCAACAGCTTACCACTGGATGGGGTCACAAAGTCTTACTGATGGATGGTGTCCAACCTCTAGGAGGATTCCTACATACCTTACCCAGGAGACAAGGATCAAACACACGTAGTTCCTGTGGGATGGGGGTTGGTGGACCAACATGCAGGATGACCTGGGGTCCAATGGTTGTTGGGATAGAACCCCAGGGAGGTGTCGTATGTTCCTTTCCTTTCAAAGGATCAAAGACTATGTATTTTGAGAGGGTGCAATAGCTTACCGTTGACAGGGGGAACAAATAATTACCACTGATTAGGGTCCACAGTTTAACTACATGTAGGACAGGGGTGAACCGATGTCAAGGAGGACCTGGGTCCCAGATAGGTGGTGGTCTTGAACCTCAGGGAGGCATCCTACATACATTTCCTTGGAAAAGATCAAAGTTATCATAGTTAATGAATGTGTGGGAACCGACGTGAATATGGTCAGAACCAATGGGTGTTGGGCTTGAACCTCAGGTAGGCTTCCTACGTACCTTGACTCAGAAATGATCAATGATTGCGTAGTTCAGGATGGAGTGGGATCCAACGAGAAAATGTTCGGAACTAATGGGTGTCAGGCTTGAACCTCAATGATTCTTCCTACGTACCTTTCCTTGGAAAGGATCAAAGATTTCATTTTTCAGGATGATGGTTTGGTTGAACCGACGTGAATGGGGTCGTAGCGACCGGGTGTTGGGTTTTGGTGAGATGATGTGAAGATGTTCTGGACCAATGGGTGGTGGGCTTGAACTTTAAGGAGCCTTCCTACGTACCTCATCTTGGCAAGGATCAAAGACCTCGTAGTTCAAGTTGGGTGTGGGGATTACACTCTAGGCTGCCCGGACGGATGTCTCGGTCGATGATTTCCCTATTCCCACGTGAGTCATGCTCGGTTTGAGAAACAAGAGGCAACAAAGACCTGACGATCACATCGTGAAAGGTGCATCCGTGGAAAGTAGAGTGGGGATTACAAGTGGTTAGTAGCCCAATGAGGAAGCATGGGCCTACATGTTGTTAGCATCCTAGGGAGATTGGGACTTACACTAGGATGGAGGCCCTGTGGTGAAAAAACCCAGAGGGATAGGGATTTGGTACCGAATAAAGGAGGAGCAGTGATGCTACCTCTTGCAAGAAATGATAGGGGCTTACACTAGGGTGGTTTTCCTGTCCCTGCAGACAATAGTCGGGGTGAGGACACAGTTTAACATCATGTGATGAGGATGATGGAGCTTGGCAGTTTATCATACTACATCTCAAATGAGGCAGGTCCACTTTGCACTCCTAGGGCTTACATAACCAGCATCTTCTACACCTTGGTGAAGATAAGGGACATGCAACGCCGTGACTATGGGGTCTTGTGAGGTGATCCCATTGTGGGTCCATGTTAGTGTGGCTATGCGAAGAAGCAATAGCAGTTAGCCTGCCTATGTGAAGAGGTTTTAGGTGAAGCAACGCAATGGGAAGTATAATCTAAGATAATTTTAAATTTCTTCATGAAAACCTGAAGGTAAGCACATGAAAATGAGTTTCAGGGGAAATGGGTTCTTATGTAGAAGCCTTGTGAAGCTCTGGTTCTCCATGATGTATAGGGGCTTCCTGAAGGGATGGGCTTTGCAAAGTGCAGTATCCTAGGATAGGGATAGGGAATAGGTGCATATGGGAGGATCTTCACGATGTGTAAAGATATTTGTGAATAAATACCTCATGAATCAAGGGTGCCTTGTGAATCAAGTTGTTGTGAAGCAATGTGTTATGCAAAGCATAGTGGCCCTGCCTTAGCTTGTGGGTCACATGTTTTAAGAGAGGTTTTCATGAAGCATAAATGATTCACGAAGACCCAAGTCCCCATGGGTATTTCCTTCCTTTGTGAAGGCATGTGGGCTTCGCAAGAGGCATCCATCTCTAAAGAGGGGTTCAAGTAAAGAAAATGGGGAGGCACTTTTCAAAGAAAAAGTACATTGAGGAACTCATAGTTTGCAAAGAAAGATGTGCTTCGCGATTTGAATGATGAGAAGTTGGAAGGTCGGATCATCCGTCCTTTGGGATCAAGGGGAGCCCTGAATTTATAGTCAAGAGGCCCGGAAAAGCATAGCTCACTCAAATCGAAGATATAGTTTGCTCCGCGGTGGGCTCGCGAATGTCAAAGGGGTTGACGGGGCACCCCGCCTCCTTGCTATGCGGTGAGCTCGTAAAAGTAAAATTAATTTGCGAAGCCTACAGCCTCCTTGATCCACGATGGGCTCGTGAACCTTAAATTCATTCACAGAGCCTCCCAACTCCTTGCTCTGTTGCGGGCTCGCAAATGTCATATTCATTTTTGAAGGCTCCCTCCTCCTTATTCTGCGATGGGAGTGGGGCCAGGGGGCACCACAAAATTGCTTCATGAGATATCCCTGGAGACTGACCTCTTGATCTTCTTCATCCCAAATTTTGGCATCAACAAATTCACCCCTCATACTTAAATCCAAAGAGAACCCATGGGTAAAATTCTAAGGGTCAATCGCCAAAATTACTCAGCCGTCTACAAAGCTGTTTCGTGAAGCCAGCTCGGAAGGCGGATAGATGACATGTAGGCTGAGCACGCCACGACGCTCAGTGTAATAGGGATGTTCCATGAAGATTAGAATGTTGTCACATATAAATAAGAGAGATGACCTCTATTTTTTCCTTTTTTTGCTCCGCGATGTTGGATTTTAGTGCTCTCGATTCACGAAGCTCCCGCGTACTCTGTGATTGCTCTCCGCGAATTGGGCCTTCTGCTTCACGGCGCATAGAGATTCATTGACATTACGTCAGATCACTTTGCGTATTGGCGTTGGAAGGTCAGGTTAGGGTTCTGCGAACAGTCTTCGTGAACGTTCTCCGTGATCGAGCTTCGCAAACCAACCCAAAAATCACCCAAAAATCAAAACTGAATGGCTTAGTCAGAGGCTGTCAGGGGGTCCTTGTGAACGCTGCCTGAAGGGAGGAGATGAAGAATAGATTGGTCTAAGGGGGATAATAAAGAGCCATTCTGAACATGGTTCGTTGGTGGAGGTGCTATTGGAGAGCCAGAAGAACTCTTCAATTTGATAGAGGCTGCCTTTATATGGCTTTGAGCTGAGGGATGACATCTTCATTTCATAAGAAAGTAGGGACGATCCCTCTTACTGGTTCTGGTGTACATTGTGTCAGCGCCATTGGTTAAGGGTGGCTGACGGCCATGCTTGAGAAGCATTCACGCCCATCAATGTTGACTGCCTATATAAGAACCTGAACAATGGGGATGTGAAGGCACTACAACAAGAGAAGTCCCCCCCTGTACCAGACAATTTTAAAGGCATCCTTGAGGATCCTGAGGAAGGGATGGTCTGGGGAGTGGGACCTGCTCCAAGGTTGGAACTTCACAGATGATGGGCCTGGGCCAATTGTGTAGGTTCCTCGTGTGAGGAGTTTGGGGTGGAGCTGAGAAGAGTGGGCCTATATAGGGTAGCTTGGGCCTCCCAATTCCACATCTACCAACCAAAGAAGCAGATGCCCGAATTGTTGAGCATGTGGTCATTAAGGATGAATGCCTTCCACTTATACCATGGGGAGGTTGGAATCAGCTTGTGGGATGTGTACCAGATCTCTGGGGTCCCGATATTGGGGGTTGTGTATGATGAATTCCTCCTTTTTATGGGTGCGTGAGTGGACCCATAGAATTTTCATCCATTGGAGATGGCGTTGATAGGGATAGTTCCCGGAGAGGATAACGAAGAAGTGAAGGATTTCCGTTTCAGGTGGTGGTTCATGTAGTTTGTGAATTTTTCGAAAGAGAAATAGTTTCTAGTGAGGCCTCGAACTTTCCTGGAGGGGTATCAATGGGGAAATAAGAACTCGTACTCGTTTATATTGGAGGAAAACCAGTGGAAAACTTGGGGATTTAGTGTTATCACCGAGCATCAACCAATAGTCAGGCTGGCGGCATTCATCGTGGCTCTCATTTGTTGTTGGATCCTACCAGTACGGGATACAAACATGGGTGTTCAACCTAGCATATTCATCATTGTAGCCATGTTGGCAATAGGAAGGCGAGTAAACCTCGGAATCCAGATTCTCTCCATTCTATACAATATGTTGTGGCATGTCAGTGAGGGAAGAGGCCACAGAGGATATGCGGGCCATTCCACCTCCTGTATGGGAGGATAACGATGCATGTTAGGGGGGGGGTTTATGAATACCTGAACCGCATCTTGCCTCTAGCGATGAATGTTAGGGGGTGTTTATGAATACCACACTGTTGGTACTGAACCAGGTGTGAAAGATGGAGGAATTCAACTTTCACCTATTTTCATTGCCAACGGGTTTCATTCCAATGAAGGCCAAGGAACATGAGAGCACTGATCCTATCTATTGGATTTTTTATGTGGAGTGTTGGTGGAAATGGTGGAACGTGAGCCCCTCTACGAGCCGTACACCCCCACACTGATTTTCCAGGCAATTTATGTGTCTACAGTGACTAAACACGCAGGCCTATCTAGGGCTGCATCACGAGAAACACCCATTTGTGATGAGGAAGATGCGGTTCATGTTCACACAGGAAGACGAGAAGATTCGGGATGAGATGCCTCTCCCAACAACTATATTCGGTTAGGTAAATAAGTATGCCCAATGATGGGAGGTGGCTTACCCAGGGGATATTCTAAAGCATCCAACAATTTGAGTCGGTTATGGTGAGCCTTCCCAACCGCGGTGTCGTGGCCAGAATGCGTCAAGGGCATCTTGTGGTGGCAATGTTTCTATGGTGGCGAGGCCCACACCCATTGAGGGGGAGGTAGTGGTAGCATATCTAGCAGCGTTAGTGAATCGAGTGGTCCCAGAAGAATAGGGTTATCTAGAGGGTAGGCCACCGAGTGGATTCCATAGGATATCTATCCAATCATTGGGGATGCATTTGTGCCATATTGACATGCCGGAGAAAGCTATCTTCCCGGAGGACTAGGACATCTGGGAAGTCAACTGGAGATTCCTCGGCCTGTCTGAGATGTGTAAACACATGAACCCTCTTAGGATGGATTTTTTTGTGGATTTTCCCTATTAGTGTCAGCTTTGTGGTGTCCTAGGTGGAGGCTGATCTATACCAAGCAGAGCTGGAGGACTTTGTGCATTCTGGGGGTTCCCCACACCTAATGACATACCGCATCAAGGTGCTGCTGGATTATAAGGCCCCTCCACAGTTATTTGTCGCTTAACTAAGAGACCACATCCCTTTGTCGGAATAATCATCCGAGTCCTCCTAAGGGGAGGAAGCAAATAGATGGCACCCATTAGAGGAGGGTGAAGTGGGTGATCATCACAAAGACCTTGAAGAATTTGCAGAGGCCCTTGCGGTAAAATCCCCAGCCCCTTCTTCAAGGGTTTCTCCAATGTCATTCTAGGCTCCTTACTGATACTTGAACTGTACATGAGAGACTCATACATAGAAACCATTCTTTCCCCTCAATAGATTGAAATGCGGGACATTCAGGATCTTTATCTGTGGCTCCATTGATTACCATGTATGGTGGGGCTAGGGCACCCAAGGTGGCTTCTCTAGAGCTTTCATACCTTCCGACCATGTACGGGGGGCCACGCCTTGGGGTCCCAACGGTGTGAACCCAAGAACAAGACCAATAATTCGACCTCTGTATGTATCCTCTACCAAATTCATGATTGTCACTCATTAACAATTTCATCTGAGGTCCAAGACCCTTTTTTGTGTGCAGATTTCTTTAAATGTTGGGGGTCTCCATGGTGATGATGGTCGGGGCTTCTGGCGGCATCTTTCGAAGAGGAATGTTGGTGATCGTGGAGGTGGATACCCAGACTGACCAAGTTGTGGTGCTTCCATTCCCTGGTGGTACCACCAGCATGGCTCAGCCTGATATTATTGAGGTGTGGTCCAATGATGAGGATCGATCAGACAACCCCTGTCCATCTATACTCGATCAAGCGCTAGATGTGGACCATGCTGATGAGATCCAGGGGGCATTCCCCACATATGATCCTACCAACCATGCTAACTGGGACATGAATACCTCTGATGAAGAGGATAGAAAAATATTCCATCGCCGATTGTGGATGCTGATAAATCACTTCATTTATGATACCCCCTAAGCACAATGGCTGGATGAGATGGATAGAATTCACTGAGAATTGCGTGAACTGTGTGCTGGGGGAGTAGATGCCCGGTGTCCCCACCTGCTCATCTGAGATCTTATGGTGGATAAGATTCAGGACAACAACCATGACCTTGGTGTTGGATGGAAGTGAAAGAATGAAGTGAACATCATGAGGCTCTAGAATGTTGAAAATGAGGTCCAGCGACTGCAGGGTCGGACAGATCAGAACTCAACCTTCCTCAATGCACAATCTGAGCTAATATTGTGAATGAAGACCCAGATGGAAGAGGACAAAGAGGGTGCGGATCAAGACTCCGAGGATATGACCATCATCCAGACTGGTATAGAGTTGGTCTATATTGCAGTTGATGAATTGCGGCCCATCACTACCATGGAGGAGCTAAAACTGAACAGGCGACAACCATCCATGTACATCACAAGTTGGAGGGTGGTGGAGCTGCAACATTATTTTGATGATATTAACCTGTCCATGGGAGGGATAGACCCTTGGGTGCTATAATGATTACAAACCCTCTAACGTACATTCATTATTTGATTATTTGATGGTATAGCGAGCATGAGTTCTGTTATTAGTGTCGATTTTACACGAATCTGTTATATTCATGAAATTCTTTTGATAAATCCTTAACCTCATGCGGGTTGAGCCCAATGTGAGAAACAAGGGATAATCGTTATGTTATTATGTATGAACATAAGAGTGATGACCATGTTTCGGGCATCTGGGGTTAGAACAACCAACCTAGATTTCCAGGAAGACCTAATTGATGAATGAAGCTCTCAGAAGAGTCAAATTACTGTTTTCCTTGTGTTCTCTTGCGCATGATCTGGTTAACACGAGGGGCACTAGAATAAATCCAAACAGGGGGGGGGGGATGTGAATCATGATACCCAAAATCCAGAACACTAGGGGGTGGCATGACAATTAAGGTTAACTATTGACTATCTTCAATACATAGTATCCTTATTGTGTTAGCCTAAAATGGGAATAAAAAATGAGGGATGACAACTGACCATGTTCGAAACTTGGTGCCAAATTCAAAATATCATCAAATTTTCACCTAGAACATTGTCCCTGGACAGTAAGCGAGCCATATGCTAAGAATGCATACTGTTAGGGTGTTTCCTTAGACGTGATAGAAGTTGGGGGTCTAAATGAAGGGCACACAATGCGTGGATTTGGAATGATGGGTTTTTAGAATGGTGTCTAACAAACTTGAAACCACTCCACCATGGTGGAAGCACATTATGTGGGTAAATCGGTCTGATCAGGGATCAAACATACTTCCAAACAGGACCTCTCTAGTCAGGACATAGAAGGACCTGTAGTTTTGATTCATATGGTAAAGACAGTGCACATAGATTAATGGTCATACTTCCTAGTCCATGGTTAATAGTTTAAATTCATGTAACATGGACTGTAGAATCCTAGTTTATGGTCATAGAGTGTGGACCGTGATTGGGGTATAGGGGCCGAAAGGGTTAATGACCCTAGGACTGGGCCCAAGGAGAAATTCCTAGGTGTCTCTACGTATCACATAAAGATGATAATAAAGCCAAACAAAGTTATTGGGGCACAGTGTGGTCAGAGACCAACATTGGTTGGGGGAATACATTCTGGAGAGTAAACTGACGCATCCCATGATTAACATAGGTCATCCTATACTTTTTCGGGGTAGAACCACATTTTAGTGCCATGCGTTGAGGACATATGGACTTGTGTAGTTTAACGTCATAATATAGGATGCGGAGTGAAAGGGAATATCCCATGGAGGGAGTATGTGTTGTGATAGCTATAAACCCGACGTGAATGAGGACATGGAACCCTGATCACACTACGTATCCCCAGAGGAATTTCTTCTAGTCAAGGGACCAAAAGTACAAGTTAGGTTGGGCCTATCGAAATGTGTTCGGGCATTCATATGTACCCCATTGGGATGGGAATCAAGCCATATGTAGTTATGAGAGTGTAGTTCAACATAATGATGGATGAAGGAAGGCATGTGTGGAAAAACTAAACTAGTACACATCTTACTAGAACTACTAATCCCACGTGAGTCGTGCTCGATGTGGGAAACAAGAAGTAGTGGTTGGACATTCCCGACATGGGAAGGAACACGTTAGGGATGAAGGGACTCTTAATGAAAGTCATCCAAATTATATTGACCTATCCATGTAACACACCTAGGTGACCAAAGAAGTAAATCCGAGTATGTCAGAATTCGATATGAACATAAGGAAGTGGAAATATGTGAATCATGATGCTCGAGATCTGGACCAAAATGATGGTGGAGTGACGATAGGGGATGGTTATTGACCGTGTTTGAAACACAACATCCATATCACATTTTCCTTATATGGGGATAGACATGTGAGTGTCGACCAATGACCATGTTCAAAACATGAGACCTATCACAGATGTCGTCCGAGGTATTAAAGGATTTTGTCCCAAGAAGGTAGGTGAGCCAAGGAGGCCTGAGACCAGGCCATGAAGGGGGGTACCTTCGGACGTGGAAGAGGATGAGGATCCAAATAACGAGCTCATGATGCTTGGAAATGGAATGAGGGGAATGTCCCCTTGAAAATTCCAAACTTTGGGATCCCTAACAGAACACATATGAGTACGACAATGAGACGCATCCGATAGAGGGTTTTGAGTCTCTTCATAAGGACAAGGGTCCTGGGGTCGCACACTTTCAACATAAGTTCATAGGGTGGACCATTAATGTGGGCTTGATTTAATGAACTATGTTCAGGGTGGCGGAATAACCAAATGTGACGTGAAGTTCCCATAGGAAGATCTTAGTATTGAGTGATAGAACTCGGACCATGCTGGGATAAGATATGGTAATCACATGGTGAAGCTATTGAAAAAACCGACGTGAATGATAACCTAAGAGGTACATGCCACACCATATGTTCCCAAATGAGTTCGGGCCAAGGGGTTGAAAAATAAGGGATAGGATTTGTAGATTCATGGGGACAGACCCAGAGACAAATAATGTCTGGGCATGCCTACATATCCCATAAGGATGAGAATCAATCCATACACAGTTCTAGGAGATGTCGTGTGGTTTAACTTCTTGCAGAAAGGACATGGATTGGTCTTAGATTATGGTCATAGAGCATGGAACACATATTGTAGGAAATGATAAACACACGATGATGTAATTACAATACCCGACCTGAATGAGGACCCGACTTGGATCACCATGCACTACTTGGGGTTGGTTTTAGGTCGAGGGACCGAAAACAAAAGTTCGGCTGAGCATGAGACAAGGTTCAAGGATGTTCTTATGTACCCCAAGAAAATGGAGATCAAGTTGCACATAATTATATAGATGGAACAGAAGGATACTGGGGAAAGGGAAAATAAGGTTGTGCGGGTCATGACCTTGAACCAAAAGAAGCAGTATTTGATATATCTTGTTTGTCCTTTAGGGTGAATGGTTTTTTTGTGAAGCGAAGGGCCTAGGATAGAAATTCCATGCATCACCGAAAGAATAAATTTATATCTAGGTGTTTACAAATGGTATGGAATGTGACCGATACCAAATATGATGTCCCCTTGAGTGAGGACACCACAATGAGGCACCATTTTTCATTGTGTGGACAAGATGATATTGTCACAGTTTAGGGTCATGTGATGGGACCAACCATGCATTTTTAATATCATGCATGATAGATGAAACAGATTAATGTCATGTGGGACTAAGAATCATAGTTTAATGTCACATGGCTCAGACATACACATGAGAGATTAGGTTCTAAAGGGGATGCACACAGCATGATAAATCATACCCGACGTGAATGAGGATGAGGTCTGCACCATATCGTGCGTGATTCTGAAGTGGAAACCTCTAGCCAAGGGGCCAGGAAAGATCAGAGGATAAGGGGAAGTAGAAACTAGTTCCCAATTGGGATATACCTGAAGACGAGATGTTTGGGTGTTCTTACGTATCCCATGTGGATGAGAATCAAGACATACATAGTTATTGAAGGTGCCTTTTAACATCGGGTGGGACAAAATACAATTTAATGTCTTCTAGGATATGAATTAGGGGGGTTAAATCATATCAAGGGGCGTACGTGGTGCAGCTAATGCAAACCCGACATGAATGGGTACATAAACCAATACGACACCACGTAGTCCCATAAGAGTGAATTTCCTGAAGGTAGAATAGAAGAGATAAATTTTTGGAACACAAGATGGACCTAAAGACAAGATTTCTAGGCATTCATACGTATCCCATGGGAATGAGAATTGAGCTGTACGTAGTTCTAAAAGAGATATTAGTTTGTGGTCTTAGAGATCAGACCATACATATGTGAAACTCTTCCAAATAGGCACTGACCTTAATCAAATCATTATGCCCACATTAGTTGAGATCAGTGTGGGAAACAAGGGCGGATGAGGTATCGGAAATACCTGGAATGTACGTAGGGGAGAAACCGGTGCAGAGCCCTGAAGAACGCCTTAACATGGTTTTTTACTCCTACCAAGCAAATGTGAAATGAGGGATAGTACCAAGAGTGCCGAAATTCCACTTTAGACATGATGGGGTGAAAAATAATGTGAATCATGTGACTGATATTTTGGGCTTAATGGGGTTTACGGGATGATGGAGGATAGCTGTTGACCATGTTTGAAACACAACATCTATATCACGTTAGCCTAAAATGGGGGAAAATGATCATCGAACACTCACCATATTCACAATGTAGTAATTTTATCGATTTGTAGTCTAAAACCCTCGAGGACGTTGGCCCATAATGGTAGAAGAGACCTTATTCCTAACATCTATGCCATTTGGGGGTCCCTTTGGCTATGAAGGATTAAAGAATCCTAAATGAAGGGGAACACGAAGCCTGAAAAATGTGTAAAAACATGTCCAGGTAGAATCTAACACTCCAGGTTCTCTAGCAGAGTACTCATGGTCTATTTGGTGAACCACTGTAGAGGGACGAGGGGCTCATCTTGAGAGCAACCAATTTGGAAAGATGAGTATACAAAAAAGAGATAGAGAACTTATCAGGAGAACGAGGTACATGGCGTGGTTGTTACAGACCCGGTGTGAATGAGGGTGTCAACCCATACCACACCATGTGTCCCAACCCTAGGTAAATGCAGGCTGAGGGGCCAAGATGAGGCCTGACCCAAAGACTAGATGTTTGGGTGGTCCTAGGTATCCCATAAGGATGAGAATCAAGCCACACATAGTACTATAAAAGACGCGGATAGGGGTAGGATACCCCAACAAGGGAGTTGTACGACACGATGAGTAACTTGACATGAATGAGGACATACTCCCACACCACACGATACAACCCATAGTGAGAACCTAGGCTAGGGGCCCGAGAAGGCCAAGGGGCCTGAGGCTGGGCCTCTGATGGAATGTCCCCACCAGTTTGCAGTTTAATGTCATCCAGTGAAGACAAAGGTATGGGTAAGGTATCTCATTTGGGGATGTGTACAACACAGTGAGTAACCCAACATGAACAAGGACATAATCCCGCACCACACAATACCGCCATAAATTAGAACTTGGTCCAGGGGCTTGAAGAGGGTCGAGGGACAAAATATTAGGCTTCCAGGTCAACTCTGGACACCTAACCTCTTTTGCGGGTACTGCCTCATCATAGTTCTTAATCCCAAGTGATCAATGCTCGGTGTGGGAAACAAGGACTAGGACTTGGCCCTCCACATAATATAAGGGATGGATAGATGTAATCAATCGAAGGAGACCTTACCATGGAGGTAGGTGGGGAAGATTGAACCACTACACTAAATATTTGGGACCTATGTGGATGGAGATAATGAAAAATGATATCTAATGACCATGTAAAAAATGCAGCGTCTATATCATGTGACCTGAAATGGGAAAAAAAATGAAGATCACCAGCTGACCATAGTTTCAATGCGGGGATTATGTCAACTTTTTAAAAAAAATCCTTGAGGACGTTGGCCTGTAATGGTAGGAGAGTAGTAAGGACTAACATCTATGCCATTCGGGGTCTCGTTTGGACATGACAGATGATGGATTTCTAAACATGGAGTGTTAGTGAAGCATATGTGTACCTGTGCATCTCAACACCAAGAAGGATGGTGAAATAGGTGGAAGTCTCTAGGGAGTGGGACGTATGGTAGGGTTATGATGAACTCAATGTGAATTGAGGAAAAATACTACACCACACCATATATCCTGACCGGATGGGAGATTCTGATGTTTGGGCTGGGTGAACAGATGAAATGCATGGGCGTTCCTCGGTATCCCATGCGGATGGGAATCAAGACACATGTAGTTCTGAAGGGGCCATAAAGTTTAAAGACATGCAGTATGAATGTGGGGGATTAGAAGAATGAGGAGGGAGCACATGGTGTGGATGTCACAATTTGTACATGAGTGGGGCCAATTAATCTCATACTACACCATGTGTGGATCCCCTAATAGAACTATACCCGGGTGAAATAGTCAAAGAGAAGAGTTTGGGGGCGGGAATTGAGACAAAATGTATGAGAGTTCCTACGTATCCCACGCTGATGGGAATCAATCCACCCATAGTTCTAAGGTCTTAGATTAACGACTTGAAGGATGACATACAATTTAACATCTTTCGGGACGTTTCACAGTTTAAAGTCATGTAGGACTAAACACAGTTTATGGTCGTGTTGGACCAAATATAGTTTAAGGTCATGTTGGACCAGATATAGTTTAATTTCATGTTGGAAAAGATATATTTTAAGGTCATGTTGGACCAAACATTTTAGGGTCATGATTGACTAGATAGTTCAGAAAATGTATTTCTTGAGGAACTTTCCATTGTTGGGAGGATTTATGTTCTCACAATCCATGGTTACCATAGAGTATGCACCATTGGGGTGTACGGTCCTTCCCATTTGGGATCCAGTTTTGGTGGCTTCCGTCGAGGAGTCATTGGCGTCCTCAAAGCTAAGACTAAATCACCTTGAAGGAAAGATCATAAGAGATACCTCTTGTTGAAGTCTCTAAATATCTTATTCTAATACATTTACAGATTGTGAAGGGCATGAAGTTTGTTTTCATCATGTGCCTCCAACTCGGCCAGAAAAATTTCAGATACATAATCTGGCGCCTGCTGGTCATAGACTGTTGTGCATAATGAAGGAAACTAAATCGTGATGGGGAAGACGGCCTCAGTTCCTTTCACGAGGGAATATGGGGTCACCTGGGTGGAATTACAAGTCATTGTATGATAATCCCATAGGGTGTTGGGGAGCTTGTCCGGCCAACTCTTCTTGTTCTTACTAACCATTTTCAGAAAAATGTTGGAGAGGGTCCTATTTAATGCATCAATCTACCCATTTTATTATGCCTGATAGCGAGAGGTATGGTTAGAATGGATGTTGTACTTGGAGTACAATTTCTTCAACTCAGCTACCCAGAAGTTGGTGTCATTATTAGTGAGAATGTCGTTATTTAATCCAAACCGGTAGATGATATTGGAGCTCACGAAGTCAATGATAAAATGGGACTTGACCTCCTTGGGTGGAACTGCCTCTTCCCACTTGGAATAGAAATTCGTAGTGGTCAGGATGAACCCACATTGGCGAGCTCTCACCAGAGGATACGGTCCCACGACATCCAGTCCCCAGACTGAGAACAGACAAGAGTACATTGCAGTGTCGAGAGGCTCCGGTGGTCGATACACGAAGTTGGCATGAACATGACATGCATGAAACCTTTTGGGGAAATCGATGTAGTCATGGATCATGGATGGAAAGATGTACACCATCCTTCAGATCTGATGGGACAACTTCAGCCCAGTCTAGTGGGCACCACAGAAACAAACATGAACCTCTTGAATGACCTAAGAAATATTGACTCCTTGGGAGAAATGGAGGAGAACACCATCAAACCCGAACTATTAGAGGATCTTATCAAGACTGGGACCAATCTGGAGGGTAAAATGTATTGTGAAGCATCAGATCCACTCGCGCTCAGCCGTATCTGCTTGGAGACTACCGTGTTGGAGGTATTCAACCAAAGGTATTCTCCAATTGGGAGATACTTCAATCACCTCATCTGGTGGACCTGGGTGTCCTAGGTTGGGGGCATCGGAGGTAAGATGGATTACCTGTGGGCTGTCATCGTCATGTGGAATGATGGGATAAATAACCCTCTGATGTACCACATGGATAATCATGTAATCTAGCTTGGGTTTTTCTAGTGATGTTGTTAGGCTGGCCAGGGTGTCAACTCGATCGTTCTGATATCGAGAGACGTGAGGAACTTCTGGCTGAGAAGGGAACTGGGCCATTAGCTGGAGAGTGAGTTCCAAAAATGGAATGAGCTCTGGCTTTCTGACGATGTTGTCACTATTTATATTCTTCATGACTGATTCAGAATCCCCATTCACATGAAAATGGTGAACATCTATCTCGGGGGCCAACTCTAGGCCAGTGATGAGAGCTTCATAATCTGCCTCATTGATGGTGCAACCTTCTGAAAAAAAAGAAAGATTATGGAATAATGGACTGCACTGGGGCAATAAAGACGATACCCAAGATGACCCTGTTGAGCTTGGGATCATTGATCCTTCTTCCAGTGGGGCTCTAGGAAGCACCATCAAAATGAATATGCCAACACAGGATGGAATGGTCTATTGAGAGGATTGCCTCATCAGGAAAATCCATGTCTAGAGACTGCTCTACAGGGGTTGGATGGGTAGTAAGGAAATTTGCCAATACTTTCCTTTTAATAACCTTCTGTGGGAAAAACATGATGTTGAACTGCTGGAGTATTACAACACACAATGCTAGGATTCCTATCATCATGTGGTGATTCATAATGTTCTTTAGCGGGTCTACTCAGGACACCATATGTACCTCATGGTGTTGTAGGTAATGTCGCAACTTCTGTACTACGAATACGAGTGCAAGGAAACTTTACTCGAAGGGGTAGTATCTGGTCTCCGTATCCAGGAGCATGAAGATAAGGTAGTAGAGGATGTTTTCAGTTCCCTCATTATTCTTTTTGGTGAGAAGGGTGCCGATAGATCATTCCAGGGTAGCCACATTAAGGAACAATGATTTTCTAGAGATGGGTGGCATCAAGACTGGAGGTCGGAGAAGATACCGCATAATTTTCTCGAATGCGGTCTGGCACACTTCATCGCATTAATCGGCGGTGCCTTTCTTCATGATCCAAGAAAATAGATTACACTTTCCATCCCGATTCACAATGAATCGGCGTATGTTGGCCAAGTGACCTTGGAAGCCCCAAAGTTCCAAAATGTTACTTTGGAGAGATATTTGGCAGATGGCCTCGATCTTCTTAGAGATAATCTTGATACCCCAGTATCTGAAAACAATACCAAGGAACTTCTTAGAGGTTACCCAAAGGCACATTTCAATGGGTTCATCTTCAAGTGGAGATAATGGAGGAAGAAGAACACTTTATCATGGTCCTTGAGATGGTCCAGGCATTAGTGAGATTTGACCACCAGATCGTCCACATAACACTCCACCAATGTCCCGAAAATTGTCTTAAATTTGTGATGCATGTCCCACTGATAGGTGACACCAGCATTCTTTAAGCTGAAGGGAATGACTTTGTAACAAAACGTACCTTGTGGTTCCCTGAATGCTATGGAATCCTCATCCCCAGGGGCCATTCGGATTTTGTTGTACCTGATGTACCCATCCATGAAAGAGATGGCTTGGAATCTAGAGGTAGCTTCAATAAAAAACTCTATCACATGAAGGGGAAAATCATTCTTCAGGCAGTGGCTGTTGAGATCCCAGAAGTTGATGGAGACTCTGATCTGTCCATTCTTCTTCTGGACTAGCAAAATGTTGGCTAGCCATTTGGGGTACATGATTTCCTTAATGAAATTGGATCTAAAGATCTTATCAACATACACATCAACCATGGCACTGTGAGAAGGGTGAATCTTCCTGGGAGGCTGCTTGAACCTGCGATGATTTGCAGGGAGACCGAGGCGGTGGACGGCTACCTGAGGATCTAGTCCTGGAATCTTGTCATAAATCCAGGAGAACACATCACGGTGTGATTTCAGAGAGTCTATTTACTTTTTTTTCTCCATGAATGACATGTCTACACTAATCAATGTGGGTCTTGGTTTATCCTCGCTACTGAGGTTTACCTGTACCAACTCGTCAACTATGGCAGAGAGGCCCTCTTCAAAGGCAGTGGGGGAATCCTCTAAATATTTTTCTTCAATTGTGGAGGGGGAATCCTCGGAGGGTGGAGACTCTTTTGAGTTGGCAGATCCCGACGGGAGGTTGGTACCCACCTGAGTGGAAATGGTAACCGTATCAGAACACTCCTATGCTACCGTAACGATAGTGATGATGGATATTGATCCGATCTCATTTGGCCTTCAGCACAAAGGGCCGCTCTTGATGATATCGAAGTAATAATGGAACGTTGGCTTGATCAGGTTAATTCCTACCTAGGGGAACAAACATGTATGGCATATCGTTGTTCCCATGGGGTGGACATCCCAATATCTTATGGGGGTAGGAGGCTCTGGGATCAGCTAAGCCAAATTTTAATAGGAGTACGAGGTGATTTTCCGCTGTCTCCTAGACCATATAATGTGTCCCCCCCATGTCCCAGATACAACGAAGCATTGTCCTATGTCTGGGGTTGTAGCCTCTAATCGGTGGATTGGAAAGGCATAGGGATCGTCCAGATCATTCCACGTGTAGGTCACAACTATGGCATGCTTGAACTCGTTGGTCTGAATCTGCTTGTCCTTTCTCTTATAGTAGTTGGCATCCAGATAGTTGGCCTCACAAGAAAAAGAGGGAGAGGCATCACCTTGAAACACACCCACTCGACCATTAATGGAGTACTTGAGGAACTGGTGATACGATGAGGGAACCTCCACATGCAGGTGGAGCCATGGCCTTCCCATCAACACATTGTTTGCATTGTCTTGGGAGACTACCATAAACTCAGTGCTAGAAACTAGGACACCAAACTGGGTCTTGAAATGGATCTTACCGACCAGTGTCTGTTCCGCACTATCATATCCTTGGATTCAAAGGCCAGAGGGACTCTGGTCATCTTTAGGCAATCCCAAATTTCGCATTGTCTGAGTCAGGATAAGGTTAATACCCAAGCCCATATCGATGAGAAATTGACGGATCTCCAAACCGTTTAAAAGTACAATGATGTATAGTGGGGACATGTTCCCCTATATGGGAGAACCCTCACCTTCTCCTAAGAAAGAGATAAGTTCCTGACATTTAGTGTTCTTGATCACCTTAGCATGAAAGGCCACTATAGTTGCTACCTCCATCTTAAACTTGAGGGGGGTTCTTAAAGCCTCAACGAAGGCCTCACACATATCTGACGATAGGAAAAGGGCCTGAAGGATGGAGAGACTTGCTGGGATACTAGAAATATGCTTAATAACATCGTACTTCTGTTCCAGGAGTGAACATCTTCTTGTAGGTGGCCGATCTGTGATAGGAGGCATGGCGGGTCATGCTGGCTGGACCGGTGGTTGACCGGTGCTGGGAATGTCATGCTGCTCAGCATTTGAAGCACACAGAGCACCTACTGTACAAAGGATAGCTAACTGAGATCAGTTTTGGGTGGATCATGGCCAATCATGGTGATGCCTAGGTGGCTCTACATGGTCTAGTAGCACAAACAGTGGTGGAGGAGGGCTTGATGGCACCAGATGAAGAGGTTGGGCATGCTGAGCTCTGCACTGGGGTTGCTGCCTGGTTTTCAAAGCATGCACAGCCTAGATGGAAGTGTTGGCTGAGGCACTCTGATGGCCCATATAGCTATAGCTCCGTCGATGCTGGCGATGACTTGGGACATTGGTAGGATCCACCTGCCACTCCCCTTTGTCGGGTGTCATGCAGGGGTTTACCAGTATCATGGTATTAACCGTAGCATGCCTTTTGTAGTCACTTGTAGAGTCATCAACTATTGGATGGATTTTGGTAGGAATCACCATCTCTGGCAGCATGAAGTCTCCAAGAGTATTAGATGATGATGACATCGGTGGGGTACTTTTCTTTCCCTTGCATAGACGGTGTTTTCTTTTCTCGGAAGAGTAGGGTTGAGATGACAATGCTGAAGTGGTGGTTGTATCTTCTAAAGGCTCTGGCTAATTCAGGCGTGCCCGAATGACACAACAGGCACATGTGACTATTTTTCAAGCCATCCATTTGTCATACTCCTGGGATCCGCAACTGGAAACCTGATGCCACTCACCCACACTATCGCTGCTGCTGTCTAGCCTCACAGAGACACATGCTACGTGCACCGAGGCTGGGCCCAACCTTACTATGTGGTTATAGACCTGGTCTTGTAGCCATCCATTGAACAATAGCACTACATGAGGGTGTACCCCAAGATCTAGTGATAAGGGATGTAGTTGGGGTGATCAGTGAGGTTCACCTCTCCTGGCCTTCTGCACTCAGGTAAATGCACAATCCCCTATTCCAAGGCACTTTGGAAATAACCGGGGACCTTATTCTCATTGAACCAGTAGGACTAGTTTCTTCTTTCCGAAAAGGGCGGCCTTGGAGCTTGGCCCTAACGAGGAGCTAGATGAGCGTGTCAAGGAGGCGGAGCCTAGTTATCCCTCATGAGTGGTGGCTACGCATTACATGGGGTGCCTGTCGATTTTGAGGCAGCCACTGCGGGGCTGGAGGCTGCGCCAATGGTGGTGGGCCTCTGTGAGGCTGTGGAGGCGGCTCCACTGGTAATATTTCTAGTTGTCTCGGGGCATCTATTTGGGCCACCGTGGCGGGCTCAGTTCTGACATCCCTCCTCGTGGGAATTACATGAATCAATAGACGTACCGGGTTGGCATATTGTAGGGATTCCTTTTGGTACTGGGCCATATTAGAGAAGTCTCAGAATCCTCCATGGTAGTTCAAGGAGATCATAGTGGGAACCAATTCCATCTTAACATTTACCACACAAATTATCAATAATTTTTCCTGATTCAATGCCTTGTCATGGGTGTATGTAAGGCCATTCCACTAAGCAATAATGTCTGAGACACACTCATCCGTCCTCTGTTTGCACTTGATGAGTTTTGCAATACATGTCTTCCCTGTGGTGGAGCAAAACTGGTTCCGAAACTACCTGTGAAGATCCTCTTATCCCGCTATCGATCTAATGGGGAGTTGGTTGTACCAGAAGAATGTAGGCGCTTCCAATTTTTGTAATAAACACTGGAGGTTGGTGGCCTCTTACTACGCTGAAGACTCTAACATGAGCCCGCACTGTGAAATAAAGTGGGATAGATATAGCGGGGGGTCACCCATACCATTAAAGGGGGAGAAGGTGGGATTTCTGAAACCTAGGGGTGCTGAAATATCATACACCCATACCAGATATGGATTTCCATCAGGTGGGAGTGCCACCTGTTGTGTTTCTAACTCCTCATGGTAGGCAATGAGTGCCGCCATTAGATCATCTAGATGGGGGTCCCTGTCTTGATGGGGAGCCCAAACCGCGAGTGCATTGGAAGGTTCTTCAACATGGTATATAGGCCCAGTGGCTCATGGAGCGGCTGGGGGCATGACCCTTGGGGCATCTGGGGGGACCAGAGCTGGGTCCCTTGGATTTTCATGCCGTTCTATAAGATTCAGCGAGACATATCACACCCTATAACCATAAGTTCCGGCTATAACCCTGTCCACGGGGTAAGGATGTGAGGGTCACCTAGAGGTAGTTGTCTATGGGGAAGTTGTTCCTTCCCCTGCTGCCCTAGCATAGGATTACTGTATTCATGTCTTCTCTCTACAACAAATTCATCCAGGAAGTCGTTGACCTACTCTTTATGTTAGGAAAGTTGCTGACGCAATGCGGACTATTCAGAGTCTTCCTCTATCTTCTGCACTGAGGAGGATGGGTCAGAGTGTTTGGAAGATCTGAGATTCTCCTTAACATTTCCATAATTCCTTCTAAGTACTAATGACTTAATGGGCACAAGGAGACCTAGAAGATTTCTCTGTTGGTGAGAAAACCATTCCTATGGATCCAATAGTGGTGGTACGCCCTCAGGGGGGAGGTCTCCATCAAGGATATCATGTAAATTTTCCTCTTCCACTAGGTGGGCCATGTTGACCATGACCCTACATGGGGGCATGTCCTCGATATCACATGGAAGGCCAGGCTGCCGCCCGATATGACTGAAGTGGAGGGAAGCATACTATCCCCAGACATGAACCTGCACGTGGGGGCAATCATCCTTGATAATATTGTGGTGTACCTTGAAACTCTGAACGCATTGCTATTAGAGGGCCCTACAGCGGCCTGGTGACTTAGGGTGTAGGGCCATAGGGAGCGTGACAATACCGACCATATGAAATTTCTCGCCGATATCCTCGGAATTCATTTGGCTCTAGGGATAAGTCACTCGTGGATGAAGAAGGAGTAAGTGCGTTTCGCAAAGGGTTTGACAGAAAAATTCAAACTCCTCTTGGGTAAGGGATCCCAGCACACAGAAATTTGGTGCTGCAGCCAACCATAACATCTCAGAGAAGTGGTCCTCTATGATTATTTCCCATAATCTAATCAGCTTGAATTCAAGGTCTGGCCATTGATTTCCCCATTCGTTAACTGGTGGTGGCTGAGGAACTGGCAATGGTACTGAGGCAGAACGCTGGTACGGTAGGCTGGCCAATGGGGAATACGTTGAATGGGATGACTGGCCACCTTATCTCTGGATTTCCTCCAAAGAGTGTAGCGACTTAGACACCACATCGTGGTAGGACGAGATGACTATCGTAGTTCCTAGAATAGGGACCATGGCTACTAGCGATGGTCAGTGCTACTTCTCTCCCTCCATCGGTCCCTAAAATTTCTCTTCGCGATCATTAGTCATGGTAGAGAATACTTATGGTGATGTCAGGGGTGATTGTATGACCGTAACCGATGTAGTTACCAAAATGTATTCCTCTTGGTTATACCTACAGAGGGAGGTTGGAATCTGGTGGACTTCACATTCTGATATTACTAGGATAATGCACCTTGTTCCTGCTATATCCCTTGACTCAGAGGAGTGAGGGGAGGGTTCTTGTGCTGAGTCGTACTCTGCTTCAGAGTTTGACATGCGGACTGGTTTTCTCTCTGTCCAGACCTTCCCAGAATTCTTCTTATGGCGGCGACAACCCGCCTTCCTACCCATGGATGGCATTTCGGGATAGGGTAGATTCCTGACACAGGAAGGTCCTTCGGTCGTACTGGTGTTGTGGTTGATAGGGTTTCCACCCAAGTAAGATGGGGTGTGATGCGTTCCAAGAGATATATCAAAGGGGAGATGGGGAGGACTTTTGTGGGAAGTTCTGGAGTGGGTAGGACCTCTACTGGAACAAGTAGGGGCATAGGGAGGACCTCCGTCCTAGGCGTTGGTGAAGTGAATCTGGACCTCACTCCTATGATTTCTGGGGAAAGGGGGACTTTCGCGAGATGCTATGAGAACATGGGGAGGGTCCCCATGCTGGAGAGTGACAGTATGTGAAACATCCCCGCACTAATGGTCTCTAGCGGGAGGAATGACTCCATATCTGGTGTAGGGGGAAAAGGAGAGACTTCCATTTTAAACATAACTACCGCAGGGAGGACCCTCATTTGGATTGAAGAAGCCACAGGGTGGACGTACACACTAAGCATGGATGTGGGGAAGATCAACGTTCTCCATGGTAGTGGTATAGGTAGGACCTATGTACTAGGTTCCATTTCCAATGGTTAGTCTGTGGCGGCCACTGCCTATGTCAGCCACCAATAGAGTCAACCCAGCCTACCCATGGGGTGGTTGGGGACTTGATTCATGTCAGGTGTAATAATGCCCCTTCTCCGTGTATGCACGGAGCTGGAGGTATGCGTTGGAATGGCCCGGGCCACAGTAGCTACTATCATTGACGCCCCTTGACAGGCATCCTCTTCCGGTTGCGCCCGACACTGGCGTCTGGTTAGATGGACCATTGTCGGTGGTACAATTACATGGATTACCTACTCCTCAGAAAGTAAGACAGGGAGGCGGCACTGACGTGGCCTGGTAGGATCCCTCGCTGGGAGTCCATAGAATGGGTCTCTAATCAGGCTAGCCCAAACGTCCCTTACCTTATTGGTGTAGAGTAGGGATTCATCGAGTAATTATGGGGACAAGCTCCTGGAATGTTTATATGTTGGAGTGGGGAGTAGTGGCTCCCACTATGCCCCTCAGGGGTGGCATTGACGATGAGGTGTAGACGCCTCTAAATCCAGGGGCTCCATATCCTGAGTCGGGATAATACTATCCTCCTCCTACCAGTGTACAAGGTCATTTATCAACCTCTGCTGAACAACCACAGATGGAGAGATGGGGCGTGGGTTCCCCATGGTCATTTCCATTGAGACCGTTGTAGAAGAGGCAGAGCCACATGAGACTGTTGTGTTGGTACTGCCCTTGCCCCTGCATCGATATGCAGGCGGTGATCGAATTCTAGGTGGAATAACATGATTCCTTAAAGGGAATATAGATTAAATCATTTGTACTGAAAGAAAAAGGAGTCGGCAAGCAGTGCCCCAGCTTCATCCCATCTTCCATGAGTAGTAAGAGGGGTCTACGCTGCAACGTTGCAGATCGGGATGTCCAACCCTCTACTGCCCCGGCTTCTGGTGAGTTTCACACCAGGCCCGCTATTTCCTTGGTGGGACTCGGCACTGGATAGAAGGATCCGGTGACATGTTAACCCACTGATGTCTCAAAATCTACTAACCTATACATTTAGAATATTATCTTCACATTGGGTTCACCATTTCTATTTCCGACGCTTTTTCTGGGGTGCGTGCGTCCGTCTTATTTGAGGGATGGTTGCGCTATTTGTTGCCCTGCGTTGCCGCTTTCCAATGGTGGGCGACATCCATTCCATGTTCAGGGACATACACTCCTTGATCAAAATGCGATGATGGGATGTCAGTTCTTCTTTCCATGGATTCCTCCTCAAAACTAGTCACCTAGTCCGGGTCTCCCTTATAGATTTAAGACGTCGTTTGTGATTCTCTTCCCACCTCCATATCTTCTAGGACCCCGGTTAATTACACAACTTCTATCGGGACATCCAAAGGGTCCGGTAAGGGAAGAAACCTTTGGTCAGAAGAGTAGTCACAATGGACATCACTATTGTGTCTGGACGCTAGAACACTAGCGCGTCTGGGTTTCTTCCCCTTTTTATAGGGGTTCTTCAATGGTGGCGAAGCCCGAGGCATCCCACATAGAATGTGGGGAAATGTATTCTGTTGGGAAGTATCTAAGGTTTTATTCAACTTCCCATGTTTATCACAGGGTATGCCATGAGTTTAATATCTGGAAGAGAGGGATTTCACTGATCAGAACACAGATTAGAGTGAATCAGATGGGAGAAACCCCTAGAGGAAAAACTGATGTTGGGGACAATGTGCGGTTAGCTGCCCGACTGTTGTTAAGAGGAATGGGGAATGAGGTGGTATGATCCGACCCTGATGAGGTGGCCCGGGTAAGAATCAGGATGTATGATGGATGGTCGAGTTAAGTGGATGTTGAATGGGATGGAACTTCCATGAGGATGATCGTAATGTTGGGCTTGAGTCTCGAGGAGACTTCCTATGTATCCCCATGGTAGGGAATCAATGTCCATGTAGTTCGGTAATGAGTGATGGGCTTGAAACTTAGGGAGGCTTGTTATGTATCCCTGTGGTAGGGAATCAAAGTCCATATATTTCATTTGAAGACGGATTGCTGTCGACTGTTGACTTCAACGGATTAACACTGTATAGGGTCATAATCTCTTACTGCTGAATGGGGTCAAAACGGATTACCGCTGGATTATATTGAAATGGATTACTATTGGACGGGGCCACAATGGCTTACAGCTGGATTGGGTCGCAATGGATTACCGTGAGACGAGGTTACAATGGCTTACCGCTGGATGGGGATGAACGTCAGGGAGGGTTCCTACGTACCGTACCCAATAGACACAGATCAAACCCATGTAGTTCTTGTGTGATGGGGGTCAATGGATGGACATGGATGAGGACCTCGAGCCTAATGGTTTTTGGGATTGAACCTCGGGGAGGTGTCCTACGTATACTGCCTTGGCAAGGATCAATGTCCACATAGTTTGAGAGGGTGCAATGGCTTACCACTGACTAGGGGAACAACGTCTTACTACTGATTAAGGTCCACAATTGATCTACATGCAGGACAGGGGTGAACCAATGGGAAGGAGGACCTGAGGCCCAGATAGGTGGTGGGATTGAACATCTGGGAGGTATCCTATGTACCTTGCCTTGGCAATGATCAAATTCCCAGTAGTTCAAGATGGATTGTGAACCGTCATGAAGATGGTCAGAACCAATGGGTGTCGGGATTGAACCTTAGGGAGGCTTCTTAGGAACCTTGCCTTGGAAAGGATTAAAGTCCAAATAGCTTAGGATGGAGTGGGAACCGACTTGAAAATGGTCGGAACCAATGGGTGTCAGGCTTGAATCTCAAGGAGGCTTCCAAGGTACCTTTCCTTGGAAAGGATCAATGTCTACATAGATCAAGATGATGGTTTGGGCGAACTGACGTGAAGGGTGTCAGAGTGACCGGTTTTTGGGTTTTGGTGAGAGGATGTGAAGATGGTATGGACCGATGGGTGGTGGGCTTGAAAATCAAGGAGGCTTTCTACGTACCTTGCCTTGGCAAGAATCAAAGACATCGTAGCTCAGGTTGGGTGTGGGGCTTACACTCTAGGCTACTTGGAAAGATATTATTAGATATGATTACTCTAAGCCCACGTGAGTCATGCTCGTTGTGAGAAATAATTGGAAGCAAATACCTGATGATCAAGTTGCGAAAGGTGCATCCATGGAAAGTAGAGTGGGGTTTACATGTGGCTAGCATCCAAAAGAGGAAACAGGGGATTACATGTGGTTGTCAGCACATGGAGATTGCGACATACACCAGGATGGAGTACCTGTGGTGGAAAAGCCCAGTGTGAGAGGGATTTTGTACCAAAGAAAGGAAGAGCATGGATTCTACCTACTGCAAGAAAAGCTAGGGGCTTATACCAAGGTGGTTGCACTATCCCCATAGACAAAAGCCAGGGTGCGGTAACCGTTTAACATCAGGTACTAAGGATGATGTTACTTGGAAGTTTAAAGTCATGTACCTCGGATGAGACAGGTTCACTCTGCACCCCTAGGACTTACATAACCAGCAACTTCTACACCTTGGGGAAGGGAAGGGACATGCAACACAATGACTAGGGGGAGTCGTGAGGTGATCCAATTGGGGGTCCACATTAGCGTGGCTATGTGAAGAATCAATGTCCATTAGCATGACTTTGAGAAGAGGCATGAGGAAAATCAATGTAATAGGAAGTATGGTCCAAGGGACTTTGAAATTTCTTCCTTTAATCCTAAAGGGCCACACGAGAAAAGGAGTTTCAGGGGAAAGAGGTTCATAAGTAGAAGCATTGTGAAGCTTTGGATCTCCATGAAGTGGAGGGGATTCGTGAAGATATGGGATTCATGAAGTGCAATAACCTAGGCTAGGGATTGGGAATAGATCTATATAGGAGGAGCTTCGCAAAGTGGCAAGGGATTCATGAAGAAATGCCTCATGAAGCAAGGGTTCCTTGCAGAGCATGGTGTTGTGAAGCAATGTGCTTCGCAAAGCACTGCTACCCTACGTTAGCATATAGGTTGCGTGTGTTTGGAGGGTGTTTCGCGAAGCATACACAATTTACGAAAACCCGAGTCCCTGTGGGGATCTACTTCATTCACGAAGGCCCGTTGGATTCACGAAAGGCATCCCACTCGGGGGAGGGGCTAGAGTAAATAAAAGGGGGAGGCACTTTGTAAAGAAAAATTACCTTGAGGAACTCATGGTTTCCAGAGCAAGAAGTGCTTCGCAATTTATGAGATGAGAAGGTGAATGGTTAGATAATCCATCCTTTTGGCACGACGGGAGCCATATATTTATAGGCAAGAGGCGCCAAAAAGTAGAGGTCACTCAACGCAAAGAGAGTGTTGGATCCACGGCGGGATTGAGAACGTAAAAAGGGTTGGTGGAGCATCCCACCTCCTATCACCGTGGCCGAATCGTGAACGTCCAATTTGTTCGTAGAGCCTCCCACCTCCTTGCTCCACAGTAGGCTCGCGAACATAAAATTCATTTATGGAGCATCCTTCCCCATTTCTCCACGATGGGAGTGGGGGTTGGGGGTTCCACAAAAGGGCTTTGAGAGGCAGCCCCATAGAATTCCCTCTTGATATTATTCATCCCAACTTTTGGTGTCAACAATGTAATAAATAAATTGTCTGAATTTTTTTTGATCATTATTGCATTTTTTATATAGAGAACTTGGACATGTATGTGAAATAATTTTTGAGTAAAGAAAGAATAAAATTTATATTTTCCTAAAAAATTTCTAAAATCATTTTATGTATCAATGGGAATGAAATTGTAACATCCTATTTCTATAATTCAGGTATTTCTCTTCTCTATATTATTTTCCCTCTTTATTTTGGTTTGTGTTGGGACTCTCTAGGATGGAGATTATTTTCTAAGGAAATGACCTATGTATTAGGGATATATTTTTGTTTTAATTAATGGATTCCATGTATAAATTTGTAAAAATTATTAGAACATTTCTCCACAAGTTCAATGATAATTGGGGCTAAAATGGAATTTCGAGTTGAAAATATAATTTTCACTATATTCATGATAAATACACACTGTGTAATGTTTTTACACACTATGTCTTGTTCACTAAGAATATTATGTGAGTTTGGTTCAGATTGTGAACTTCATTCATTTTGTATGAAGCTTACATGCCGTGTAAAAGGTCTACATTCCATGTAATGGGTGTTAGAAAAAACTCATGAACTAGAAAAAGGAATGATGATTATGTTATATTAATTTGTTTTACGTGCCATGTACAAACAAAATTAGGGTGTTAATAAAAATTCAATGGTTTTTTTTCATACATGGGCTTTGTGGATTACAAAATTTGAATAGGGGGTTCACACCATGAAAGTATCACTATTTTTTATGGAATCAAACGAGTGATTCATTATTTCATTCATCTTCATGATTCTTCAATATCAAACTAGAGTCTCTCATGGTAAATATTGGAAAATATCAACCCTTATAAATCATTAAATTCAATGATTTTTCATTTTTTAGGTTTCAATACAATTATCTATCTGATTATTCTTCTTATTTTTTATCTCGGTTTCCCCATAGAACTATGGTTATAGATTCGTTCGTATGTGGAGTTGATCATTCTTGATCCCTTCTAGATCCATTGTGTGATATTTCTATAAATGATAAACATGGTGTTCATTTTGGAATAGTGTGAGAGTTTCATCGAAGTGTGTCATTATCTATCCTCTTCATTAACACCTTTTCCAAATTTAATCGATTATGAGATTGTGAGGATTGACTATAAGACCACCTTTGTTGTCATTGTGTTAGTATTTGTTGGTGGATTTTGTTGTCGGTGTGTTTGTCCTTAGTTTGCGATATATGGTCATATTTCTCACCTATTTTGGATGATCTACATTGCTCTGATGTTGGTAAACTGTTTTATAAATGAAATGGAATTATTTACTGGTGGATTTTTGAGTGTGGATAGGGTTTTTGATAAAAGACGCGTTGTACCTTGATTTGATGAAAGAATTTTTTTTTGAAACATTATGAAATGGTTTTCAAATCATGAATTTGATGAAATGGTTTAGAAAATAGAGCACATGGGAATCCTTGGGTACTTATGTTGAAGGAATATATTAGGGCCGCCATCCTTATATTATCAGGGAATCCACTCATGTGTTGTTCCCCTATTCCAAATAAATTTTGTTCTTGGTAATTGATATAGAAATTTTCAAGGGATTTACTCATGTGGTGATTCAATACTCCTTAGGCCTTTGTTCTAAATACTTGATTATGCACTTGTCATTGATTGTGGAATTAGTAGTCTACTTGCCTCACCTATAATGACACTTGGTGTGGAGTTACCTATGATTTTTTCTTATATTGTTTTATATTATGCTTCCATGGACATGATATGATTTGTGAAACCAGAATTTTTTATTTGATATGAATAATTTAAAATATAAAATGATTTTAAAATGATTTACCTAGATTTATTTGGAAATGTGGAAAAATGGAAAATTAATTTTTCTTATTTGATTTTGAAATAAATACTGTAAACTATTTTTCCGACCTTGTTTTCTTTAATGTTTAGAATATTTAGTTTATTATATAGAAACTAGTTATAAAACACATGATTGAGATAAAACTGATCCAGTTAGTTCTAACCGTTCACACCCCTTTAGTGAGGCATATACCTTTGTATTTATTTTAACATTGGGAATATCATGGAACTGTAGTGAGGTGGTGAGGTAGAAATAAACTAAAATTGGGTATTTGGTAGTGATATGATAATATTTTTACCATATTATCTTAGGGGTTTATCAGTTTCTCTTTTATATGTCCTTTGATATTGGATTTTTACTTTGGGTTGTTTTCACTATTTTATAATTTTATCATTTCTACATTCTATTTTCAATTTTGGAATATGTTATGTCTTATGCGGTTTACCTCTATAATTTATATATATATATTCAATGTTGTTTCTTTTGGTTGAAAAAAACATTATATATGGTTGTTCTTTGATTCCAGGTTTCTAGTCTCCATCACCTGGGGATTTATAACTCACATCAGGTATGTGAAAATTTTGGTCAGGTAACAGAAGGAGAGGGTATTTTGGTCAGGTTTGTCATAGTTTGGTATTAGAGGAGGTCTTTCCAAAAGAGTATTTATCTTGTGACATTTGGTAAACTAGAAATAGGGTTATTGAGACACGAGAGGTTGGTTTTGGCGAGTCCCTAGAAATATCTTAACAAGATGAGACCTAAGATACCATGGGATGTTGGGTTTTGTGTCCCATGTTGGAGTTATTAATGTTTATATTATTTTTTCTTATGGTTTTTGGTTTGAACTAAGATTATTATATTATTTGATAATTTATTCTTTTTCATTGTGCCGCTGTGTGACTCTGATAGATTTTCTATGGGTTCCTCAAGAGGGTGAAATGGATTTTACTCAAGGGATTCTTTCAATAGATCATAATAATGTTGAGCATATCATGTGGGAAGTTCATGTTTTTGGAAAAATGTACCTCACGTCCATAAATCAGTTTTTAAGGTAGATAAGGAATCTAGAGAAGAAATGGATCGATCATGAGAGGTCTTACCTGAGAAGCCACTATCCATTAAAGGTACGAATGAGAATCAAGAGGCAAAGGACTGGTTGGGAAATATCAATCGGATATTTTCTATTATGGATAGACATGAGGGTTTAACGTTGAAATTTGTGACATTTAAATTTGAGTGTCCCAACACGAGATGGTGGGATTCCATTATATATAAAGATATACATATGGTTATGAACTAGAAAAACTTCCAGACCGTTTTCTTCCAGCTATTTTATACAGTGTTATTAATAACATAGGCGTATTTGGAGTTCCTCTATGTGCATCTATGATATATTTAAATTTTAGTATAAAAAAATTATTTTGATAAGTTGTTTCATTTATTTATAGAGGTAAATAAGAATGGATAGGTGAATACTCATAAATACAAATAGGGTTAGTGGTCATATATCAGATCATATGTATTAATGATGGATATTTTTTCATATATGAATACAATTGATTGGTAAATATTGATAGAGATAAATATAAAAATAATGGATTGTAATTCCTCCCCTTCTCCTCCACCCAATGGCATCTTTAGTGTAAGGTAATGGAAAAATTAGATGTGGTAAAATATTCATTGAAATAGTGGAGATGGTTGTTAGTGGTAGACCGCCTCTTCACTTTATGTTATAACTAGATGTGTGGCTCTAAGATGGTATCAGTGTGGTAGGTTAGAAATATAATAAATTATTATCCTACACATGTGAATATGTTCAACCATTTTGGAGATTTGGGTCATCTTAAACATTTCAATCAGGCTATATCTACTCTTTGTTATTATTATGGATCCTTAGATCCAAATGAAATTATGGCATAGTAAGATACTTCAAATAGTATAGTTTTAAAACCACAGGCATCAGGAGAGATGTACCTTCACGAAATATATGTGTTTTCAGTGGAGGTAGATGTTGGTCATGTTACTGTGAGGGGTAACATCATTATTTTATCGTAAGTTGTGGTTGATTTATTTTATACTGTGGATTAGAAATAATTTTTTTGGATGTTTTTTATATGATCAAACTTCCTAAAAAGATAATGTTCTTTGTTATTGAATTTGATAAACCTCTTGGGATGTGGAAACAATATGGGTTTTAGTTTATTTCTTGTCCTCCATCATTAGATGATGTGGAGTTAGTCAGGGATTTCCTGGTTATTGATATATATATATATATATTTATCTTCCTCATCAAGATATACTAGATTGTTTCTCATCATGATGAGGTTGATTTTTTTCATCATCATGTATCATTCATTGATGCCGATGAGTGATATTGGGTGTTTTATGGATAGTTGGATATAAGGTATGGTCATTCAAAACCTTTCTAGATAGATATAATGAGTTTTTTCTACTATAATGTTTGATCCTGATAATGCTTCTTCTATAGCTGAAATTCCTACTATTGTTCGGTACCCTCATGATATTTTCACAGCTAATTTCTCAAATATTCTTCTAACAATAGAAATGGAGTTTAATATTGACATAGTGATAGGTACAAATCCGATTTTGATACCTTCTAATCAGATAACACCCAATGAGTGGTAGGATCTCAACATTTAGTTGGATGAACTATTGGAAAATGGTTTTATTGATCCTTGTGTTTCTCCTTGGAAATCCTATGTGCACTTTACTAAGAAGTTGTATGGTTTACTATGATTGTGTGTGGACTATAAAATTTTTATCCAAGTGATGTTTAAGAATAGTTATTATTATATACATATTGATTATTTTTTGATCTATTAATGGTGGGAAAGTGGTTTTTGAAGATCCATCTTCAATTTGGTTTTCATCAGATTAGACTTCCGGAGTCTAATATACTGAAGTTGAATTTTAAGAGAAGGTATGACCATTATGAATATTTTTTCAATGATGTTTGGACTGTCTAAAAATAATAAATGTTTCATGTCCTTGAGGAATCTTATATTCCATTAGAATCAGGACACCATGGTGGTATTCTTCATCGATTATATTTTGGTTTATATGATATACAAGCATGAGAATGACCACCATTTGAGTTTTATTTAAATATATTCATTAGTAAATAATTTTATGGGAATATTTTGAAATTAAATTTATAAATCTAGGACGTTAATTTATTAGAGAATTGGATTTCTCTTAATGGATTATTAGTTGTTTCTAAGACCGTAAAGGCTATCCTGTCATGGGATGAGCTAGAAAACTATTTGAGGTTCAATGAATAAATGAACCTTTTAGATATTATTGAAGGTTAATTATGTAACTCTCAATTATGGTATCAAAATTGACTGATATTACAGGTAATAAGAAAAAATTCACATGTAATGAAAAGTTTCAATATTTTTTCGATGATATGAAATGACTTCTGACACGAGCTCTGATTCTGATCGTACCTGATCTTGGAAAAGGGTATGAGGTTTTCTATGATGTTTCTAGAACTGGGTTGGTTTTCATGTTTATGTAATAAGATTATATGGTGTCTTATAGTTCTCTTTATCTATGACTACATGATAAGAATAACCCAACTCATGATTTAGATCGCGTCGAGGTTATGAATTCACTTATGTGTTGGCGGTACTATCTTTTTGAGGATAGGTTTAGAGTTTTTCAATTCATAAGTGAATGAAATATTTCACTTCTCAAAAAGACATGAATATCAATCATATTTTGTGGGTGGAATACCTTCATTGGTTGGAAATCAACATCACCTACACCCAAGAGAAGTGGGACTTCAACACAGATGATCTTAGCCAAAAAAATTCCATCATAAGTTATTTTGTAATTAAAGGATGAGTTGAGACTTTTGTGAGTCTTCACTCAATTCTATCTATAGTATTTGGATGATTTTTAAGGTATGGTTATAACCAGTGTTCATTTATCATTGTCTATCACTATCTATATTCATTTGATTTTGTAACATGATGATGAGTTTAGAGGAATTAGAGAAACCCTTTATGGTGGGGGGGCATTTATAGTTGCTCCATCTCTTCAGATGGTATTCTCCATCTTGGGGATCAATTTTTGATCCCATCTTATATGAGAAGATTTGTTTCATTTTATTGTAAAATTTATTTTTTTGATCATTCATCTGGGTAGTAAGAATATATATTATGACATGATATAGTGATTCTAGGGTCCTGGAATGAAATGCGCCATTATTAATTATGATTTACACTATTACACTTGCGAATATATAATGGTAGGGAATATTAAACGTTCTAGTTTTTTTCAACCACTTTTGGTGAGGATTTGGAAATAAGATGAGGTGTCCATATAATCTATTGTTGGTCTAAAAAGGACTCCTCGACCAATGAATTCTAATTTGTTGGTGGTTGATCGGTTGCCAAATTTATCTCAATTCATTCTTATCAGGGACACCTCTAATGCTTAATATATGAGTTAGTTCTATGAGTAGAAAATTGTGAGGTTACATCGGGTTCTTTATTCTATTATTTCAGATAGGGATCCACGGTTTACATTGGCATTATGGAGGAGTCTCCATAATGAAATAGAGACTCAAATCAAGGTGATTAAAACTGACCATCCATTGAAATATTGTCAGATTGATCAGGTTATTAAGATCCTATTAGATATTATCTATTCTTGTGTCATGGAGTTTGGCTGAGAATGGGATATTCATCTTGGACAGGTTTTGTTTTTTATCACAATAGTTACCAAACACTATTCAGAATGGCTCCATTCATGAATTTTTATGGTCTCCCATGTAGATCATCTCTTTGTTTGGTATAAGTGGTAAATTCCTATTTGGTGGGACCATGTATCATTTGTGATATGTTTTTGAGGTTTCAGAATATACAATGACATCTGGATATATCATAGAATCGATAAAAAGTGTATACATATCATTAGTATCATGATTTGGAGTATTTTATGGGTGACTAGGTTTTCTTGAAATTTGGTCCTCATTTGGATCACTGGAGGCATGTAAAATAACGAAAGTTGGTTCCAAGATATGCTGGACCATTTTATGTTATTGAGTGACATTGGTAGGTTTCTTATTGGTTCGAATATCTAGTTTAGTTTATATGAAATCGTTATTTTTTTCTATGTATCACAACTTGGGAAATACCTTCCTGATCCCTCTCGTATTCTTATTTGGGATGATATTTACTTAGATCTAGGAATTTTTATTATGGTTCATCCATGTGAGATCATTTAATCTCAAGTGAATATCTTGACAGGGAATTCAATTCTATTGGAAAAGTATTTTGGGGACATGGATCTGATTTTCACGAGACATAGGAGTGTGAGTTATTGATGAGGGTGAAATGGAATCACATATTTTCCTAAATTGATTCTTCCATAAGACTTTCTAGATATATTAATTATTATGGTGGGGAGTTTGTAACATCTTGTTACCATCATTACAGAATTTATTTTCTCTCTTTTCATTAACATATTAATTTAGGAGTGTGTTAGGACTCCCAAGGATGGAGATCATTTTCTAGGAAAATGACCTAATGTTTTGGGACATTTTTTTGTTTGAATTAATGGATTCTATGTATAAATGTGTAAAAAGGGTTATTAGGTTTCTACACAAGTATATAGAATACTATAGTTGATTTTGGATTTTGAGATGAAACAAAAAATTTAACTATTTTCAAAAGTAACAAACACATTGTAATGTATTTAAACATCATGTTTTATTCACTAGGTAGATGACGTGAGTTCAGTTCAGTTCATGAACCTCTTACACGTCATGACATTTTTAAAAGCCATGTAATGGTTTAGACACCATGTGATGGTTTCTAAGAAGAATATATGAATTGGAAAAATGTATTAAGATTACAGGTCATCAATGGTTATTATATGCCATGAAATAGTAAAATAAGGTTTTTAATAAAAATAATATGTGATTTTTTCCATACATGGGATTAGTGGATTTTACAACATGAAAAAGTGTTTCAATCCATGAAATTATTATAGTTTTTGTTTTTAGGGAACTATACAAGTGATTTATTATTTCATTCACCCACAAACTTCTTCAGTTTCAATCTAGAGAATCTCAACTGTGATTTTAGATACCATTACCCCTTATGAATTATTTCATTCAACAGTTGATCATCATTGTGGGTTTAGTGTGTTTCTATGGGAGAGTATTCCTCTTGTTCCTTTTTTTATCATAGTATACCCATTGTGTTATAGTTATAGATCTATTGGTATATGGTGTACATTATTTTTTATTCCTTCTGGATCTATTGCTTGATCATTCTTTGAAAGATATCCCTAGTATTGATTATGGTGATGCGTTCTAGTTTCATTGAAGTTTTTAGTTTATTATTATATTTTCTGAACTTTTTTCTAAATTTAATCAATTTTTTGAATGGTAGGATTAATTATAGGGCTTCTATTATCATCACTGTGTTGTTCCATGATGGTAGATTCTAATGATGATATGTGCGACACAAGTTTGAGGTACATTGTTCCATCTTTTGCCGAGGTTGGATGAACTAAATGTCTCTTTTTTTTGTTAAATTATGTTATAAATGAAATGACACGACTGATTCATAGATTTGTGAGTGTAATTCTCTTTTGATAAAAGATGGTTTTTTCATTTAATTTATTAATGAAATGATATTTCTGAAGAATTTTTAAATGGTATTATGAAATGGTTTTCAAAGAATGAATTTAGTGAAATGGTTTTCAAAATAGAAAACATGTGAATCCTTGGGTACTTAGGTGGAAGGTTTAACTTAGTTCCATCATCCATGTATTATCAGGGGGTTCACTAATTGGGTGTTCTTATATTCCCTAGGATCATTGTTCTTAGGAATTTATATTGATATTATCAAGGGATTCACTAATGGGGTGTTTCTATACCCTTTATGCCTATGTTCGAAGTACTGGACTTTTTAATAGTCATTAATTGTGGTATAAGTTGTCTGTTATCCTGACATATAGTGATCCTTGGCTTGATGTAACCTGTTATTTTGGCCAGTAAAATTTTATCTTGTAAATTCATAAATATTATATGTTATGTGATACATTCTCTTAATCATTTTATATGTATTATTTAATATAATACATTCATTGAAAATTATTTACTTGGATGGTTTTAGAAATGTGAAAAAATGGAAAAGTACATTTTCCCTGATTTTGATATAAAACAATAAACTATAGATCAATCTCTATTTCATTTAAAGTTGAGCATGTTCTGATTATTGTAAGGGGACTAGTTATAAAAAAATTTGGTGGGATCCTACTAATACTATTATCTCACACCCTGAACACCCCTTCAACATATCTTATAACTTTTTATGTATTTTGATACAAGGAAATTTAAGACACCATAGTGAGGTGGTGAGTTATCTTTCAGCAGAGTCTGGGTAGCTAGTGGTGAGATGGGGAGATTTTTCCCATGCTATCCCTAAGATGTCTCTTATGTGAGATTTTGTGTATGATGATGATATATTATTATTCATTAATGATAGGTATAGATCCATTTATGGTAATATAAACATGATAGAGAGATATTGATGCTAGATTTCTCGAAAAAAAAAATTAGAAAAGGGAGGTAGTTATCTTTGAATGACCCATTTGAGTTGTTGGGGAGGGAAAATTCTAGATACAATTTCTATTTAGAAGAGGAGAATAAAATTGGTATATATAGAAGAACCCATCTTGGATAAAAACATTACTAATGTTCTCTTTGACCAATAGTTCAGTCGTATTATGACTCATTTCACTGATTGGAAAAAAATTCCACTATTTCTGGGGCTGAATCGCATAGGAAAATAGTGTTCATACATCAATTCCCATGTATTTTTTCTTTGTGATTAACCCACCGATGGGTACCATGGATAGAATAACAATATCAATGCTTAAATATAGGACTAGAAACTCTAGGTGAACTTTCACTCGACATCATGAAAGTGGATAGAGAGTTCACTTTACAATGGGTGAAGTCAACATGAGATGAGTTATTGTGTCCTTTATTTCCATGAAATTTCATCTGGCATGTGATAATATTGAAGGTAAATATTCATGATAAGACATTGTGAGAATAGGGTATGGGTTTGAAAATAATATCTAGGGTGTGAATCCATGTAATAATTCATATATCGGAAGATGAATGAGAGAGAATATTTATTTTCTAGAAGAAAAGATGTTGTTGGTGACCGGGAGAGGAGATATCAGGTATTGGAAATACAACTGGTGGGTAGGATCATTTTTTTCCTATAATTACTAGTTTAATATAACTCATTAAAATAAGAGAGCCTCCACCCAAGGTTTATTTCTTCCACATAGTATGAGGATAAAAAATACCTGCATAAAAGAATTATCCTCGTTGATGAACTAGATAAATGCATTTTCACAGAGATACATTTAGGTACGTTCAATTCTCTAGATTTTTTGAAGATCAGTCTTCCCATACATAAAAAATAATGGTGGGTGTACTAGTTATTGATTAAATATATAACATAAAAAATAAATATTATCATCTTTCTATTACATAACAACACTATTCTTATGGATGATAATGTTCAAATAAAGGGGTCTAATTTTGTTTCGAGATGTATGTGTTTTGAAAACCAAAATAATAAATATGTGTATAAATTATTTTTTGATGGTGCAAGGGCACATTTTTCATTCGATATGGTTGGTCAAAGGGTGGGGATACAAGATCTGGAGGGACACTTTTAAGAGTTTATATACAATTTGTTTTCAGTAATATAGGAATGATAAATTGATACCATAATACGTGGAATGGTTTTTACCTTAGTTTGTTGGGAAGTATTATAGATGAAAATTAATGGTTGAGAATTAATCTTTTTCTTGCTTCAATTTATGAAAATATTCATTCATTCCCCAGAAGATGAACTTGTTCCCGTCATTCATGGTGGTGAGACATGGGATGATAACATTGGGATCATGTAGAATCATTCAAGGCCTGATGATCATGGTTTTGTTTGGGGGTGGATCAAGGGAAACCCTCCATCTTATGGATACAGATTCATCATGAATGAATATTGGAAACATGGATCCATGAGGGTAGGAGGTATCATTTTATTATGAAATAGGTTTCATTACCTTTGGGTTTAGTGATTATTTTTCTTTAGGTAATTCAATCAGGGTAGAGACATAATCCGTCTTCAGTGGTGTCATCTTACTCAAGTTACACAACATCAAGATTGCGATAATAGAATATGTTTATAAAAATGTGGTTTGATTATTTTTGGATATCACTAGATCCCCATTTTAACTTATATGTTTTATTATGATGTGAAAGGCTATCAACAGTAGTGGAACAGAGGTTACACACACCTTTAGGGAGGAATACTTCACTACTGACATCCATAATAGCAACAACATTCCTAAAGATTGTCTAATAATTTATTTTAGAAATTGGGATCTTCACCAGGATTTTAATTCAATTAAAAATGGTATGACTTTGGTTTAAATCACTTTAAACCATCCTGATGGGAATTTTACTTCTAAAAAAGGGTGATTTTTGTGTGATGTTGTACTTGTACTTTGGGATGTTCTAAATTTTGTTGTTGTTGTATCATTATTATGTATACTTTCAATTATAGAACAAGTTATATATTCCACTATTTCTGTATAATATCTCTATTAAATTTAGTATATTTTGGTTGGTATAAATCATTCCCTATGGTAGTTTTTTTATTCTTGTGTACTAATCTCCTGCCTGTGGGGATCGATAACCCAATCATAGTATGTGTAAATTCAGGTTGGGTAGCAATTTGAGAGGGTATATGTGTTTTATTCATAACAAAAATGGTACTATTATGTGAAACATTCATGAATAAAAATATATTAATTAAATTTATTGGGTTTAGCATTGTAATTTTAAACAATACTCCCAAGAGAGGCTCAATTATAAACAATCTCGAATAATGATTTGACTATAAAATAAACTATTACAACCATGGTAACTTTTGAATCATAATCCCACTGAAATAAATGAATCAAAATGAAACATTAAGTACCATTAATATTAATATATCCACTATATAACATATTATAGGACTATTATATTCCCTAAACAAAAGAAACAAGTGGTTAATATTGCATATGTCATACGACAGTTAAAGTGATACGAGGAACCCTTACCCCAAGACCAATTTATCTTCATACATGTATGAACCACCTATATAATAAATATATATTTATTATATTTATATTAAATAACCAAAAATGTATATTTCATTCCATATGTGATTTAGTTATAGTTTTGTAGGACCCTATTATAAATAATTGTTTGTTAAAATCACTATTCTAGGTGATAGTTTCATCAATTTTCATATATGTTTTGGTTTAGTAATTTAGTTGATTTGTCATTAATAATTGAAAAAAATCCCCAAGATTAAAATCATGAAATAAATAAAATATAATTTTATTATATTTTTATTTATAGTAATCCTTAAATGGTAATGATAAAAAATGAGTTACACCATCCATGGAGATTGTGGGCCATACGTACACATAAATGATGTTTACATTTTCTTGTCAAATGAAATGAAAGAAAAATAAATATAAATTCACCGAAACATATTAATTTATATATATATATATACCAAATTTATTATTGAAATAACTCTTTAATGACATTTATTTAAAAATGAAATAAAAAACATTTTCACATCGTTGTGTAGAGACGGTAGTCCGTACATATACACAAGCGACAAAACTCCTTTCCAATAGATTGGTAGGTACGATGTTAGATGTAATATTATATTTATAGAAGTATATATAGTTCATAAATATTAACTATATTTCATTAACATTATCCTTACTACCTTCCATGTAAGGATTGTGAAAAACCGAATGACATCACTTCGTGAGGTAGTAGTTCATTATATACATGAGTAACATTATCACAAACCCACAGAGAATGGAAAGTTTGATGTTATATGTGATATAATAAGAATATATATATATAAATGTTATAAATATAATATAAATATGGTAAATAAATAATTATATCCAACCTTTAATGTTGGTGATGGAAAATGAATTACATCGATTCGTGATGCGGTAGTCAACCGTACATACGATCAATGGATTTTTTTTCATTTGATGGAATTAGATATTTATAAATGTTATGGAATTAAAATAATATCATATATGATTATATGAGATTTTGTTTAAATTATAGTATCACATTTTTATTATGGAGGTGGAGGAGAAAATAAATCAAATATATATGTTAAGAATTTGACCTCTTCTTCGGAGAACCACTATACATTTATAACTAATGACATCATAAAAGGTATTCATAATCAATATATTTCAAAAAATATATCAGTATGGAATTAAGTTATAGTTTGTCGTTGGAATTTTATAAAAACCGTTATTTTGAAGTGTGAAGTGAATAGGGGAGGGGGTGTTCTTTTATAGGTGGGAAAGAGGAAAAACATAGAATTTCACAAAAGAATAGGTAATACCCACTTTTTTCTCAGGCCACAAGACTGAAAAATGTGTTCTTTAAAATTATTAGTGGTTATAAGTCCTATATATGGTTATAAAATGGGATTTGGAAATTTTTTGGTTTATTTTTAACCCTTATCATTTAGTTTAACCCCACATTGAACTTGTTTTAACTTTAATTGTGGTAATTAATGTTTAACTATTTTTACAATTCATTAAGAAAAAAATTTAAGTTCAAATTAATATATAAAATTAATTATTATAATTCTAAAAATATGACCCATTATTACAATTCGATTTATATAAGTGTAAAATTTTAATTTAAAATTAAACCCACAAATATGATGAAAAATTGGTTTTCTGATGAGAAAATTATAACAGGTATAGAAATTTTTAATATCACAATTCAGTATGAAATTGATTCCAATGACTTAAATGGAAATTATTATTTAATAATTTATTTTTTTTACCATTATAACAATTTTAAATTAAAAAGTAAACATTAATTTCTTTTACCGAAAGAGTAGTTTTGAAAAAAAATATCATTTTTCAATTTTCATAACATTTTTTACTCTTCAGAAAATTTTCAGAAATTCACTCTATGATTTTGATGTTATTATTTAAAATATCATTTTAAATTTTAATTTTAATTTTATTAGATTGGTATAAATTTATTTTATTATATGTGTAAAAATCATGATGTAACCACCTTTTAATAAGATAATTTTTTTCAAAAAATATTTCTTTTTCATTCAAATGATGATTATGTTATTTCTAAGAATTAGAATAAAATCTAATTTATTTTATAATTGTGTAAGACATATTAGGTTAATATTTTATATATTCATATTCATTACCTATAACATAATAGTTATATTATATCAGCCATATATAAATAATAATATTTTAATAGAGTATCATGGTTTGTTTAAACTCGATATTTCATGTATTCTAAACTACTGAAGAAATTAGATTATTTAAATACAAATATATTATAAAATTATGGGGTGTCAGATTATACAACCCATTTTATAAATTTCACCCATGCATTTTGATTTCAGTCACCAAATGTTCAACCATTTTTGAATACCCACATCAGATTAAGGGATAATAAATTTTTTGTTAAAAACGATAGTGGGAAACATAATGTTCACTTGGAATTTACCATATACGATTTACCAAATACTAAATAAATGTTCATGAACTGAAAATGTGGATATGTAATAGAAATTTAACACCTAGGGACTAAAAGAGGGTGATAGAGAACATGGTCATGAAATTTTAATGATTACATAGCCATAAATCACTTTAGAGTGAAAATACCATAGTTTTGATAGATATGAAGGTAATATGATCATGTTTTTGTTTCATGATTCTTTTATAATAGTTAATGGATTATTTTACGTTTATAATAGAGAACAATATAATATATAATTACCATTTCATCCATTAGTTGTGCTTCAATCAATTTCCACTTCATGTATTACTATAATACATGAGTATCTAATATGAAATTTTGATTCGTAAAGACATAAAAAATAACTTTTAAGGGAACATATGATCAATAAAAGAGTAAGATCTTATTCCTATTTTCATTATGAAACCCAAAATTATTAGCACAATTTATCCAATATAAGACATCAATCTATAATACCTCAATAGTAACTCCCAAAATTCAAATTAATACATTTAATAAATAGTTAACCTCAATACTCATCCAAAATGTGTCTTACCAAATTCAAAGTACAAAAATTTATAAGGATAGTCACATACCTTAAATTATATTCCCTATAAAATATAAAGTGGATCTTAATGTCACATTCCAAATATTTTAATATCATGATCACTATAAAACCATGATGAAACCATGCATAATTCCGAAAATAAAATTGTTGGTTGTTGAATATATTCCATAAATCCTAACATTTAGTAAATTCCATCAACGATAACATAAACCATAAAATAGATATCCAAATGAAATGTAATCTATACTATCCCATAACATCTATTTATCATTATTATATTATCATTTACCATATATTAAGTGTTATACCTCCTCAATAATGAGTTTTATAAACCGATCAACCTTCTATTGAATAAAATTTTTAGTACCGTTTAAAATGTGTTCTCAAATCCTTAAAATAACAATTGTAATAACGATGTATGTTCTCTCTATATTTGGGTAATTTTTTCATAGTGCGACATATCATTATATTTTTTTAAAAAAGTAGAAAATTATTTATTCCCATTTAAATCATAATCACGATGTATGTTCTCTCTATATTTGTATCAAACCTACATTCAATTTAAGAAAGTACTAGGGTGTTCCCTTATATAATTATCACATGTGGGAAAATCATTATTTCCATTCATCCCTTTATCAATATATTTATATGTATTCCTCTTTTCTCTATCTTCCCTTTTAATCCATTATAAATTGTGAATTATTTATTGGTCTTGTTAACACATGATTCTATGTCATCTTTTGATAGGATGGTTTTGGAGACTAGTTCACTTTGAATAATTGGCATTACCATATCATGTAAATTGTTAGTATTACTCTTTAGATTAAGTATGTCATCTATGGAATTATTTTCTAAACATGAAAATATGGATTCTCTCTTTGATAAATTTTCATCTTACAATTGTCTTATACTAATGGATTTTCACTCCATATCTCTTAATTTATCATGCGGAAAATTCTTTTCCATGATGAGTACACTAAAATCCTTTCATTCCATGTTTATTGTTTCTTCATCTTCCTTAGTATTCTGGATAATTGACCATGATTTATCCACATCTACTAAGAGATGATAAACTACCATGAAAACATTCTCCCATTCATTCCCCACCCTAGTGAGAAATACCTTCTCTATGGAAATTATCCATTTATTGGCTAAAAATATATTTTTAGTCCTATTGAATGATGGAGGTTACTGAAGCATAAAGTAGTCTAACATTGTCTTCTCACAATCTGTCTAATCTAGATGATCTATAAAGATTAGGATATTTCTTATAACCTGATTTTGTAGCCCCATGATAATTATAATTTATTCAATTCGATATATAGCTCCATCTCCATCAATTTTATCTTTACCATAAGGAAAATACATACATGGAGTATGTGCATTGATATAGTTCCCACTCCTTCTTCTAGTATCCAATTCAAAATAATAGAAGACACTATATTAGATCCTAATATTATGAAACATAATGTATAATCCCAAAAAAGTTATGTAATAATCATAAATTGGAAATTTTATGCAAAGATAATCTCATAATAAAAAACATGGTTTCTATGGGAATTTTAGAAAATCATTAAAATATATGGAAATTGACAGCCTGTAGGTCATGATGAATAAATATATGGATGAAATTTTTTACAATATATGAAAATATGAAAACTAAAAAAATTGAGTTCCTTCTATGGCTGAGTGTCGAACCCACTTGGATGATCCATATATTCTAAATTAATTCAAAAAATATAAATTAAAATTGTTTAATTGGTTTTAATGAAAGAGAAATACAAGCAGTAAATCTTGGGTAAGAAATAAAGAGACATGTAATGCCATGTTCAGTGATATTTATGCTTATATTTTAAGGATTAAATTGATAGTTGATTTATTCAGGTTTTGTATCGTAATTAGGTCGGCCGAGATCCTTTGTATTGGTTTCTTTGCCTAATCCAAGGATTTCACCTTTGGAATTATCACCTACTGGGTGCTAAAATAAAACTGGGTTACCAAAAACCATAATTAAACAAAACTAACCTATATTTCATAATGTTTATAAAAAAACAAAGTTGATTAATTTATAAAATGAGATAATTATCCTCAGAACACGTCAATTTTTATTAAATACAAAAATAAGATAAATTAGAATTGATTAAATGAATTACAGAAATCCACAACATGAATAATAAAATAGAATTACTCCCTAAGAATCAATACCCATAAAAACACACCACCTGGAACTAAGATAACTACTTTCTATTTCTAGGAATGATGATAATGAGCTGCATGGGTACCTGAAAAAGAATGGCGGTGAAGAATGGTGGTGAAGCCGTGCTCAGGATTTTCACTCTGGGTTCTGTGGCCTCTATTTGTTTCGATCTAGCTCCTCCCATCCTACAATACTATGGAAGGTAGTTACAAAGTTAAATTTATAGGAAAATACCATGAAAAGATCATCCATGAGGTCTTTTATTTTCAATTCTTCATCATCATTATGACAAGTGACAAGGTTACATGATGTGAAATCCTCCGAATTTTAGGAGTCATGAATCTCAGGAAAATATCAACCAAAAAATATCTCAAAAAATTCACATATTGTAATCTAGTTTCAGGATGTTTAATATTGTTTCAATTATTTTATTGAATTCACAACATGTAATACATGGAAAATTTCTTTTGAAGAAGTCATGACATGTAACTGTATTAAACGACGTGAAATCACATTTCTTTAGAATTTCTAGCTTCGTTCTTCCTAAAAAATCAGGTGTAACGTTGTGGTATTTCCAAACCTTTTTTTATTTTTACAAATATATTTTGAATGAAACCATTAATCATAAATCAATTGAGTCTATTCTAAATATTAATGATTATATATTTAAACACAACATCAATACATTAAAACACCATAAAATGTATTCATGAAATATATTTTTCAAAAATCGTTCATAGTTATTTATTTTCAATATGTGAATTACCCCTAGAATATCCCCTAAGAGTTTGAAATCAAGTTCACATTAATGATCATGGCCAAGAATTATGTTACACTTGAGTTAGGCTTGATGATAATTTTCTAGGATATAACCTTTAGGAACATCTATTCCAAAACCAGGTCTACATGTAGTATCCAGACCAAGATTTATTATAAGGAATAGCCACACAATGTCTTCCTCACCAAAACATTTAGTGTGTTCTTATATATTAATAATTAAATCCAATAATTGGGTTATGATCCCTAGTCAATGGTTTTCTTAAATATATTTCATAAGGATTCTACTAAACATGATCTTATACCAACTATAAAGATGTAAACCCTAGTAACCCAGAAAAAATAGTTACAATCACACATTGGCACTAGATTCAAGTGATCGCATCCAAATACACCTATAGATATCATTTATTTTTACAAATTTATATAACATCATATTTTTGTGAACATTCATTACATTATAGAAATAAATTCTTAAGGATTGTAATGGTATAACACGTTTGGAAACATAAAAACATAAAAAATTATTTCATAGGTGAACTGAATTATCCCCCACTATATTTTGAGTAATTATCACCCTTCATAGAGATCTCTTATAGAATACATTTAATCATAACCTGAGGATTGGAAACAAAAGAAAATGTGGGACCATATACCCAGTAATTGTAAATAAGGGAATATACATAAGCATAACATGAACAAAAGGGTACGGTCATAACATTTTAAAACCATACCTTGTATATAAAATATCATAATCCTAAGACATGAAATTGATATTTTCAGTTAATAATACATTAATCATAAGGAAATTATGTAATTTGATACATGAAAGAATAAAATTGGCATAAGAAATAAATTTATTTTGTCACAAAAATATGCATAGATAATTATTTCCAAAGTAGTAATGAATCACTTCCAAGGCTATCAATGTTTAAGGGGTTCACCCCCAAACCAACGTAGCAGTCATGGTTCAATCCCATGCCCATCCTAGAAGAAATAGTCCATTTCCAAACCAATTTCACTCCCTATTCCCATCCTATCTATATCCTGAAACATAAATTTTAACAAAATAAGTTTTAGGGATATAAAGGTCCCACCCATCACATAATGAAAATCATATGTATTTATGAAATAATATCATAAAACATTCATCATATCATTTCCCATGAAATAAAATGTGTTTCATTAAATTTTCATCATATCACAACATGTGGGAAAGGGGAAGGTTTCATAATTAATTGTCATTTAATTATTGAATAGCCTATTAAAATATGTGGGTTTCATAATCATTTCCCCATGGTATAACTTTTTTCAGAGAAACATGTTTCATAGACATCATTCTATAATTAATACAAACAGTTTAGAAAAATAATAAGAATGGTATCACTGGATAATGTCCATATAATGTCAAAGGAAACATAAACCAATTTCATCATAGATGGAAAATAAATGTGAATCATCTTTAAAAATATTTCTTGATGAAAATATGCATTCCACTATAGAAACACCATTTTAAAACATAAAACATTTGGAAAATAATTTTCAGTTTGAAATAATTTATTCAAAATGCAAAAATTTAAAAAATATTTAAGGAAAAATATTCATTGAAAATAAATTGGTAAAATTTCAATGGAATCATGAAATCATTGACCAGTGATGACAGTGGAAAATACAATTCATGTAGTGCATGTGAAAAACAAAGTTTCTTTTAATATTTTTAGTAGAAGAAAAAAATCCATTGTTTGGAATGAGTCATGAATATTTATTTTCAACATACTTTTTAAAAATTCAATTTAGTTTAAAATTTTCTTCTAAATATCATATTTTATTAGTAATTTTTTTTGAGATTTTTTAAGAAAATAAGGTTCCTAAAGAAAATTGATTTCGGATTAAAGGGTTAAATAATATCGGATTACATTCAACATATTTTGTTAAATAAGTCAATTACCAAGGAGTGTATAAATGACAATATTACCAAAAAACACATTCATAAACATATGAGAATAAATTTCATGAGAATTATTAATATTTAGACCTCTATATTTCAGCATTGGATACATAATCATAAATAATCCTGATAAATAATGATATTGTAACATAAAATCGTTACCAATTTGGTATCAATTGAGAAAAAATACCATTGAATTAGATAAGGACAATTTGATATATAATATATTTAATTATATGTTTAATAATAATTAAATTCATTCATTATATTTATATACAACGCATTAGAGAAATACAATGTGAATATGTCTTGTGTCTCCCAGAAAATAAAAGTGAGATGGAAATCCATTACCTTAAGAATTAAATTCATTCATAAAAATTCAAAACACCAATATAAAAATTATATTTTTAATATAAAAAAATATATAAATATTATTATATATTTGATACCAAATATTAGTTTTTTATTTCATTTTGTTACCCATTTATTAACAATTTCATGTTAAAGTCACGTTTCTGGCAATAAATTATTTGTTCTTCATGAATGTTTTGATTTTATATTTCTGATTAGATTAATATGATCATGGTTCCATCATATCATAATTGTTAAAGATTATATAAATATAATATATTTTAATTGTATATTTTTAGAGTAATCTATAAGATATAGAGATATAAAATTAAATACACCGTTCATGGTGATGGTATGCCCACTGAATTCAAGAACATTGATTCCATTTTGGTGACATATTGAAATAAATAATGGTTTATAATATATTACTATTCAAGAATATTTTTTTATCATATCTATCACATATTTTCATTAATCTCATCATTTTACCTTTCAAAAAAATCCTGAATGAATCGCATTGCTTCAAAAGGTGGTATTCTACTGTACACACAAGTGAAGTTATCATATTCCGATAGAATTTAAAGTATAAAGGTAAATGTGATATAATTATTAACAATATACATTAAAATATTAAATATAATTTAGAGAAATTTAATACATCATTATATCCATTCATGACAACTTGTGATGGAAAACAAATTACGTTGGTTTCCAGGGCAGTAGTTCTCCATACAAAAGAATGATGATTTCATTACACATATGATGGAAGTGGAAATGGTTTTAGGTAATTAACTAATAATAAAAAATAATCATTATATTTATGATAAAATTATTATATAATAATGGTTTAATAATAATTGATTTAGGTGGATGAATAAATAAAATAAAATGCCCAGTTAGGGGTGTTTCCCCTTTTAAGAAAACTATTTTTGGATTTCACCAAAAGGATTACAATGAGATATTTATGAACACAAAATGCTTATAGAATTGGTGGAGGGAAGTTAAGAAGTTATTATGGAAGGTTTTCTCAAAGCTAATAGGTTTTTGATGTGTGAATAGAAGAGGACAATGGATGACATTTTAAAAGTAAGGTGAGTGGCACACTCATATGTTTTTGAGAAGAAAAAGGCGTACCCACGTTTTTCTAAATCCAAAAGGATCCAAAATGGAGAATTATCGATCCTAGTGGAAAAAAGGTAAAAAAATATCAAAAAATGTGTTTTTTATGTTTTGGGTTTTTTGATAACCTTATCCTTTTTTAACCCCTAATAAAACTATTTTCCCTATAATCTATAAAAAGAACTTTTACACTTTTTATTATTCATTTGGAATAAAAATAATTTTAATTTATTATATAAGACAAAATTTTCATATTAAAAATATGGTGTAAATTTGTCTAAATCTCATTCATAGAAGTTTAAAATATTAATTTAAAATTAATCCCCAAGATGGGATGAAAATGATGGTGTTAAAATGGAAAATGTTCAAATGTTATAAATGTTTTTATATCCATATTAAATATAATAATAATTAATGTGAGATAAATTGGACTAATTAATATATAATTGTACTAGTTATTCTTTAAAACACATTTGTAAATAAAAATTAACATTTTCATTTATTGAAACAAAAAATAAGTTCCCAATCTAAAATAGAATTTTTCAATATTCATTATGTCATGACCTGCCTTCACCAAAAGCAGGGAAGGGACAACAGATTTCCAGACCCTTCCTTATTTAAGTCGAAGGAGAGATAATGACCCCCGAGACCAGCCTTCAATAGGTTTCGTAGTGGCGACTAGCACCAATGGTATAGAATCTCACACAAAATGGAAGGCATTACCCTTTTTGTTTTTATAGGATCGATAGATAAGATATCAACCCCAACAATACCAAAGCAGAAAGTAAAGGTAAAGAAAAAAATAACCCATTCCCATATGCATATTCAACAGTAAATGATACATGTCAAAAAAAATCCAAAGGTAAAGTACCATGAAAAATGAAAAAAGGCAACAGAAACTGCCCCAAGGTCCTAGCTAGTAGGGTCCCACACGATCCCTGAAATCCTCCGGGAAACCTGAAAGAATTTTTATATACGTAGGGTGAGCACACAAGTAAACTCAGTAAGGAAAAAAAAGCTCTCGTGCACAAGTGTAGAGGCATTCTAATGCCTTGTGAGAAAAGAAAAAACCAAATCACTTAGTAAGGAAAAATATTCACACAAGTTTCACCAAGGAACACTCACAAAATAACGCAAGGAAATTAAAGTATAGTAATAACACATCGATATTTGGGTACCCCATGCCACTTTCCCACTGGTTATTAAAGGCATCCTACGCATCGAACCAATCCCGCCATTCTCACTGCAACCCCACTGCCACACCCACCCGCACACACATGGGCCACAACAACCACCCCGCCTGAAGACACCTGGGCCACAACAACCACACGTAACCACGCCGGAAAACACGTAGGCCAGAAAACTACTACCATGCCCGAAGACACCTGGGCTAGAAAGCTACCATCATGCCTGAATACACCTGGGCCTCATCCCGAAGACACATGGGAAACAACCTATAGTGTTGTTGTTCAAGGCGAAAGGATGGAGATTCATGAGGATGTTGCTATTAAGATTGACCCTCCACGACAAAAATCGCGGAGGGATTATTCTTATCTTCCGAGGCCGGTGTCTACCAGATCTTCTTTTGGAAAGGAAAGTTGGGATTTGCAGTCCTTGAAGGAGTTTCTAGCTTTGGAGAAGCTGAATCTTAGAAGGAAATATGCCAAGGTTCTGAAGCATTATGAATCATCAAGTGGGAAACAGACACTGTAGAGGACATAATCTCTAAGGGGGGTGGTGATGAGTATGATTTTCATGATATGTAGTTTCTTTTCTGACTTGGTGTAACTGCTGAATTATTTTTCTTTTATTAATAAATGGTTAGAGGCTCGCCTCTAACTGAGCATTTTGGGTATATACAAGTAACAAGCACTAAACACAACCTAGGGCTCCACTCCTAGACCAAGCACGAACAGTCTAGTCACTACTCATAGAATGCATACTACTCACAACCGAGTCACAAATCATTCCCAAAATAAACTTCCCAATTAACCCATTCTTATTTTCATGTTCAAGTGATCTCGTTTTAGTAAATTTTGCACTACTGGGCAACTAACATGCACAAGCACAAGCCTAGGGGGGAAAAGTTACAACCAATAAAAATTTAAACATTCACACCCAGTTCTCTTTTAAATTCACATCAAAGTGAGATCCCTCCATGTATTGGAACCAACGTAGGCTTCAAGATATATCCCCCACATCCCCAACACTATGGATAAAATGGTTTCACAACAGAAGAGGATTTCACCCGAATTCGTGATATAAGCAGAGCAACCACAATCCTAGATTCACAACTAGCAACCGTGCCACATTAGAGGATCCCATTCTCACCCACATCGCCCCATGAGAAAACAAATAGAACAACTCACCTACTAACAAAACAGAGTAGAGAAACTTCCAGGTTCAAGCACAACATTTATCTATTTCCTCTTTCTGTTAGTTAACTGGGGTGACCACACAAGGATTCTTGTTTTACTGAACGTCCATTTAACCAGCCGAGTTTAAGTGACTAAAAAAATTCCATGTTAAGTAATTTAATCATCACAGAAGACATGGTTCATTAGTGCACAAGGAAATAACCCCAATGGCCATGATTTTCAGTGGTCATCGGCCCGCACAACTCACAACACATATCATCATAAAAGTGTACATCAGAACAACAATCACACCCCCATTCATTATCTTCATTATTTTTGGTTTCATCAACTCCCACAGATACAAAAGGGTACCCACCCCGCATGATACACAGAATGAAGAGGCACATGAAAAATCCCTATTTGATTTATCAAAGATCGATGTTTTTCTCCACGCGCCAGAAACAGGGGATGTGCGACATGGGAGGAATTCCGTGGACTCTAAGAGGTGTAGGAAACTCCAACAGAGGCGCACCATAAGCCATGGGACGAAGGGACTCCAAGTACCCCAGGGGGGATAACGAAGCCAGCCAATAGAAGAAGAGGAAAATAACTTCCCATGCGATATATAGATAAGATCCCGTTGTTACGGGATATGGGAATTTTGATCACCTGGAAAGTCGGATTCTGGTTTCCCACGTGGTTTGGAAGTTACACACGATGGAATTAAGTTGTTATTTAATACCCCCCACCGGGGAGGTTTCTTGGGATTTTTAGGAATTAATTATGGGTTTTAAATGGCTTAAAAAGGGTAAAAGAAATAATTTACGTCAAAACATAAATTGCAGGAGCAGGACTGGAAAAAAAAGAAAATGATGGGTGAGGACATAGTGCCACCATCACAGTGTCTCCCTTACGGTGCCACCCTCACAGTTCCACCGTGACCGGTGCCACTGTCATGGTTCCACTGTTCTTGGTGGAGCCTTATTTTTTTCAATGTAATGGTTAGGGGGGTCCAGGCTATTACATTAGATACTTCTCATACTATTCTAGCCCTTGAGAATTAAAACTAGGCTTGAAGGAAAGAGAGGGGTCTGAACAACCACCTAGAAAGATAGCTATCATGAGTGAACCTCATCGCCACCTAGAAACACCTCTCCCGCAAGAAACCAGACAACATACAATGGTCAAACTGCACAGTCATATGGGTTAGGGAGTATCTTCCTCCATGTCAAGACACTATCCGACTTGGGCGGCACTGACTCACCCGCACAGGTTCAAGTGCATCCATTTTAATGGGTCTTAACTTGGGATCAGGTTCTCCCTTCCCTACATTTTAGGACACTTCACACACATTCAAAGAAAATGAAAACCACCCATTCCATAGTTTAACAAGGAAAAAGGGTTATATCTACCATGTATAAACAGAACAGGGAAAAACTCAAAACAGCTCGGGGTACTAGGCACACATATGCGCCTCTCATTCCCATGTACTTTCCTCAAGCCCACCATGCCTCCACAACCCATGAACCAAAGGAATGGTTCGTCCACAAATCACTTTTTATTCACGATCCTTGACCCTCACTGGTCTTTCCACAAGGGTCCCATCATCCTCGATATCCACCTCTACTCAGTCAAGGACGTGTGAATCGTCATGCAGATATTGATGGAGCTGGGACAGATGGAAGACGTCATGTATCCACAGTAGTGGCGGTGGTAACGCTAGCTGATAAGCCACCACTCCGACTCGCTACAACACCTCGAATGGTCCGACGAACCTGGGAGAAATCTTACTCCCCCTACCGAACCTCCATTTTCCCCGCGGAGGAGAGACAATCAAGAACACGTGGTCCCTGTCCCTGAACTCCAAGGGTCTCCTGCTATTATCGGCATAATACTTCTACCGGTCCTGAGCTCCTTCATCTATTCCCGTATAAGATGATCCTTCTATGTCGGGCTATTCACTTCTTCCGGGCCAAGAACACTCGCTTCCCCAACCTCAGTCCAACACACAGGTGAGCGACATGGCCTCCCATAAAAGGATTCTAATGGAGCCATGCCAATGGTAGAGTGATAGCTATTATTGTAGGAGAACTCTACCAGAGGCAGGCATCGCACCCATGATCCCCCAAAGTTTAGAGAAAATTCTCGCATCATATCCTCCAAGGTCTGGATGGTGCGCTCTATCTGTCTATCTGTCTGTGGATGGAAAGAAGTGCTAAGACGTAGCTAGGTGCCAAAATCATGTTGAAATCCTCTCCAGATTTGTGAGGTAAACCATGCATCCCTATCCGAGACTATAGATCTCGGAACTCCATGAAACCACACCACCTCATCCACGTACCTTCGTGAAAAATAATCCACTACACCCAACTCCTTGATCACTAAAAAGTGAGCCGATTTCATCAATTGGTCCACCACTACCCAGATAGCATCACACCCCCCTTGAACCTTGGGTAGTCCCGTGAAGAAATCCATCGATATGTCCTCCCACTTCCACTCGGGGACATCTAGAGACTGTAGCAGACCACCTAGAACATGGTGCTTGGCCTTCACTTGCTGACACTTGAGGCACATCACTACGAACTCTGCTAATTCCCGTTTCATCCTGGGCCACCAAAATCGTCTCCTCAGACCCTGTTACATCTTGGAAACTCCAAAGTGCACCGCTATGGATGAGTTGTGAAACTCACAAAGAACATTGATGCGCATAGCCTCTAGAACAAACTTCTTTCCTGGGACTCCTCTACCTTCCGTAACAGAGAAGATTGCACTGTCATCTGATACAGGCATCCCCTACCACCTAATATCCTAGTATCGAGGGGCAGGGCATCAAACTCCTCCATCTCCATCCAAGTATCTGCTGACTCTCGAACTATATCCCTCTCTGACTTCCTTCTCAGGGCATCAGCCACCACATGCCATTTTCATGAGGTGTGGGAAATTTTAAAGTCATAGTTCTGAAGGAAATCCATCCGCCATCACTGCGTTAACTTCAAGTCCCGCTGGGAGAAGACATACTTCAAGTTCTTTTGATGGGTGAAGACCACGAAGCGATCCCCGATGAGGTAGTTCCGCCACAACTTTTGTGCGAAAATGTCAACTACAAGTTTTAGTTCTTTGGTGGAATAATTAAACTCATGAGGTCTTAACTTTCTTGACCCATAAGAGATCAACCCTTTCCGCTGCATCAACACACATATGAGGCCTTTCCATGAAGCATCACAGAATACCTCATATGCCACCCATTCTTATGGAAACCTCAGCACTGGGGAACTAACCAAATTCTCCTTCAGAAAGTTTAAGGATGTCTCACACTACTCGTCCCACAAGAAAACCTGGTCCTTCTTGGTCAAGGCTATCAAGGGTGCCGCATCTCGAGAGAAGTTGGTCTCGAACCTCCAATAGTAACCTTCCAGACTAAGGAAGCTATGAACCTCTGCCACTTTCTTGGGTGCTTCCCAAGAAACAACCGCCTCGACCTTTGATGGGTCCACTGCTATCCCCTGATTGGACAGCACGTTCCCATGGAAATGCACTTCTCGTATCCAGAACATGCAAGTGGACAAATTCCCATAGAGTAGGTGCCGTCGGAGGACCTCTAAAACCATTCTCAGATACTCAGCGTGAACCTCCATTGATCTTTAGTAGATTAGGATGTCATCAATAAAAATGACTACGAACCGGTCCAGATATTCCAGGAATATGGATTTCATGAGCCCCATGAACACAGATGGTGTGTTCGTAACACCTAAAAACATGACTACAAACTCAAAGTGCCCATATTTTCACCTGAAGGAAGTCTTTGAGATGTATCTCTCCTTCACCCTCACTTGATGATATCCATATCGTAGATCACTCTTCGAGAACCAACCTGCTCCCCTCCGCTGGTCAAAAAGATCATCTATCCTCGGGAGAGGGCAGTGATTCTTGACCGTCACCTGATTCAGTCTTCTGTAGTCTATGCCAAGCCTTAGACCACCATACGCCTTCTTGTAAAACAAAACAAGAGCACCCCATGGTGATGAACTTGGCCGAACAAAACCCTTCTTCATCAGATTGTCAATCTGGATCCGCAACTCCCGCAACTCAGAAGGTGCCATCTGATAGGGAGCCATCGAAATCGGACGGGCACCAAGTTGCAAGTCTATCCTGAACTTTGCATCACGTCAAGGGGGCAGAGTTTCCACCTCTTCAGGGAAGACTTCCATAAACTCACTGAAGATTTCTGGGACTTCCATCATTTTCACATCCACCGACTCCACTGATAGCTCAACCATCAGGGAGAGGAGGGGTTACCCTTGCTTTCTGCTTCCCTGGAAACTCTGATCGCCAATGAAAGTCACCCATAGGCCGCCCAAGTCTGAAAACAAAACCCTTTCTTGGAAGCAGTCAATGATGAAACATACAGAGGACAACAAGTCAATTACTAGGATGACATCATATGGATCTATCTGCAACAATTGAATATCCCTGACTGACTGATGTGGCCTTATCATCAGTCTGCATCCTCGACAAACATACAACAAGTCGTTCTGATCTCCGACTGGTGTGCTCAGCACCAGGGGCACTGGAAGTCTCTCAACGTCAAAACCTAGAGCATGGACCAGACTGGGTGTAACAAAGGAGTGTTAAGCTCCTGTATCGGAAAAGGAATATGCATGGGTACTGAACAAGCTGATCGTTCCTCAAATGACCTCTGGCCCTGCTGGAACTACTGCCTCCGCGGCGTGTAACTTCCCACACCCAGCTCCTATGCATCTCGGCTATCGGCCACCTCCCAGACCACACCCGGGTCGAGGTACATGAGGAGCGCCCTGAGGTCGGCCTCCTCCTGCAATGTCTTCCCTCGACAGAGCAGGAGCTCGCTTCCCCTACTGCTACTGAAAGGGCCCAGCAGGAAACTGCTGCTGCTGAGGTGGGCCCTGAACCTGCCCACCCCCACCGTACTGTACTTTGTCCGGGCACTAGTTTCAAAGGTTCCCAATGCTTCCAGACACGAAGCACCTCGGTCCCAGGCCCGAAGCGAAAGGGCGAGGACCGAAATATTAGAACTGGAACTGCTGAGGCCTACTTCCTACTGGTCAAAACCAAGAGGCCCTGATGCTAGAGGCATGCTGCTAACAGCCATCCCATTTGACGAGCCCAACTAGATTCCCTCTCGTGACACACCTCCCACTGTGTGCATTATTTCCACCACTTCGGCCTTCTTTTGTACCTATAATTATGTTGGTAAGGTGAAAGGGGTAACTGTATACTAGAGGGAGGGTCGGAGTGCCTCCTCCAAATGTCTCGCCTGAGACTCCTCATCCGGAAAGAGGTCCAGAGAAAAGTGGAGGAGATCCTTGAACTTGATCCCCAACTCTCTCAATTACATACTCTTCTACTGGAGAGAGAGTATCTCCTGCCTCTTCTAAGATTTCATCATAGAAGAGTGGAAATCCGCTCGGAACTCTATCTCGAAATCAGCCCATGTCACCTCAGCCTCCCTCTTCTCCCTCAGATATAGCATCCACCACTGGCGTGCTACTCCCTAGATCTGGCTCACAGCCAGAGGAACCCAGTACTCTGACAGTGCCCGGATCAAGCAGAAACCTATCACCATATCCTCTAGCCAGCTCTCCGTCTCCATGTCAGAGGTGTTGCCCGCATACTTCTCGAGGGTTTGTCGCTGAAAGGCACGAAGCATATTCTGCCACTGGTCATCCTCCTCTTTTCAGTCATCCCTCTTTAGATTAGCCGAGTCAACCTCTTGGGCCTCGATCACCCGCACAACTCATTTTTGTCTCCCAGCTGCCATAGCTGCAGGGAAAACAAGGAATGCCTATGCCCGAGTACTGAAGAATATCGCTCTTAATTTTTTTTCTTAGACTTATGATTCATTTTAAATCCCCAAAACACCCTAGAAACATGAGAACAGAAGTCATTATGATGCATGTACCTTTCATAGGGTCTCTATCCTGCAATCGGTGTAGCCTCACTTGGTTGTTCGGCAGGTACAGTGTCCTTGCATTGGATCACGGGGGCCCCTAAAATCTCGTATCCTAGCTGGTCTTCCCTGGCCTATTTCACACACCAATATCACCCAACACTATTTCACTACCATCCCATGGAATCCTCACTGTTCCTAACTAAAGACTCCATCCTATCTCTCAACCCCACCATCTGATACCTTTCTATCATGATCCGACTTCACCAAAAGGAGGGAAGCGACAACAGATTATTAGACCCTTCCTTCTTTAAGTTGAAGGGGAGATAATGATCCTCGAGACACACCTTCAATAGGTCCCGGAGTGGCGAATAGCACAAAGGGTATAGAATCTAACACAAAATGGAAGGCATTATCCTTTTTTATAGGATCGGGAGATAAGATAGCAACCCCAACAATACCAAAGGTGAAAGTAAAGTTAATGCCAAAAATAACCCACTCCCATATGCATGTTCAACAGTAAATGATACAAGCCATAAAAATCCAAAGCGAAAGTACCAAGAAAAAGGAAAAAGGAAATAGAAATTCCCCCAAGGTCCGAGCTAATACGGTCCCACAGGATCCATGAGATCCTTCGGGAAACCTGAAAGAAGTTTTATATACGTAGGGTGAGCACACAAGTACACTTAGTAGGGAAAAACAAAATCTCTCATGCACAAGTGGAGAGGCATTCTAATGCCTTGTGAGAAAAGAAAAATCCAAAGCACCTAGCAAAGAAAACTATCCACCCAAGTCTCACCAAGGCCCACTGCCCAAATAACACAAGCCAAGTAAAGTATTGTAATAGCACATTGATATTTGGGTACCCAACGCCACTTTCCCACTGGTTATTAAAGACATCATACACATCAAACCAATCATGCCATTCTCACCATAGTCCCACTGCCAAACCCGCCCACACACACCTGGGCCACAACAACCACCCCGCCCGTAGAAACCTTTGCCACAAAAACCACACATAACCACGCCCGCAAACACCTGGGCTAGAAAATTACTTCCACGCCCAAAGACACATGGGCCAGAAAGTTGCTGTCACGCCCAAAGACACCCGGGCCTCATCCCTAAGGCACTTGGGAAACAACCTGCCAGCGATCACCTGTCCCAACCACCAAAACTAACATGCCCGAAAATTCTTGGGCAAATAATGGACTTCAGGCCATCACAGCCATCCCGAAGAGTCTTGGGCTATTCAGGAAATAGAGCAGAAAAATAGCTAATAACTGGCCACTCGTAGGAGTGTTGGGAAAAACACCCTCCCCCAGGGAATGTGGGTGTTCGACACTAAATGCTTAACTTGGGTGGGGCGAGAATAATAAACACAAGAACTACGATTATATATATATATAGGTAACAATCACTCAACCCAACCTAGGGCTCCACACCTAGCCCAAGCATGAATAGTCTAGTCACTACTCATAGAAATCATACTACTCACAACTGATTCACAACTCATTCCATGAATCAATTTCCAAATTATCCCATTATTATTTTCATGTTCAAGTGATCCTGTTTAATTAAATTCTGCACTACTGGGAAACTAACAGGTAGAAGCACAAGCCTAGGGAAAAAAGTTACAGCCAACATCAATTTAAACATTCACACCCTGTTCACATGTAAATTCACATCAAAGTGAGATCTCTCAAAGTATTGGAACCAAAGCAGGCTTCAAGATACAACCCCCACATCCCCAGAACTATGGATAAAAAGTTTTCACAATAGAAGAGGATTCCACCCCAATTCGTGATATAAGCAGAGCAACCACAACCGTAGATTCACAACCAGCAACCGTGCCACATTAGAGGATCCCATCCACACCCACATCACCCCATGAGAAAAAAGTAGAACAAATCACCTACTACCAAAACAGAGTAGATAAACTTCTAGGTTTAAGCACAACATTTATCTACTTCCTCTTTCTGTTAGTTAACCGGGGTGACCACACAAGGATTACTGTTTTACTGAACAACCATTTAAACAGCTGAGTTTAAGTGATTAACCAAATTCCATGTTAAGTCATTTAATCATCATAGAAGAAATGGTTCATTAGTGTTCCAGGAAACACCACCGATGACCATGATTTATAGTGGGAATAATCCCACACAACTCAAAACACATATCAACATAAAAGAGTACATCATAACATCGATCACACCCCCTTCACTCTTTAATGGTCCATTCATTATGTTTGGTTTCATCAACTCCCACAGAGACAAAAGCGTACCCACCCCTCATGATAATCAAAAAGGAGAGGAGATGTAAAAATCCTTTCTTGATTGACCAAAGATTGATGTTTTTCTCTATGCACCAGAAACAATGGATGCACGGCATGCGAGGAATTCTGTGGTCTCCCATAGGTGCAGGAATCACTAGTAGAGGCGCACCACAAGTCATGGAACGAAGGGACTCCAGGCGCACCTGAGGGGAGAATGAAGCCGGCCAATGGAAGAAGAGGGTAAGAACTTCCCATGCGATATATAGATAAGATCCCGTTGTTACGGGATATGGGAATTTTGAATGCCTGGAAAGTCAGATCGTGGTTTCCCACATGGTTTGGAAGTTATGCATGACGGCATTAAGTTGTTATTTAATACCCCCCATCAGGGAGGTTTCTTGGGATTTTAATGTAATTAATTATGGGCTTTAAATGGCTTTAAAAAGGGTAAAAGTATTAATTTATGTCTAAACATATGTTGTGGGAGCGGGACGGGAAAAAAAGAAAACGCTGGGTGAGGACACGGTACCACCGTCACGGTGACACCGTGATTGGTGCCACTATCACAGTGCCACTGTTCTTGGTGGAGCCTTTTTTGGAAAAGTAGTGGTCAGGGGGTCCGGGCCATTACACATTAAAAATTTATTCTTTTTTGAAATATCCCATATAATCACCCTAAAATAACTTTTACAATTTTATTTGAAAAAATAATTTTATTTTATCCAATTAATTTTCATAAACTGTCAAAAACTAATTTTATTATTTTACAAATAATAATATAAAATTTATTGTTTTGAGAAAATATAATTTTCGAAAAATATGAAGATATTATTGAAAACTTTAGTACATTTTTATCAATATATTTTATTTAAATAAAACCAATATTCTTAATATTTAAATATTAGTTTTCACTATTCATATATCTATGTTTGACAACTAAATTTCAGTGGTCATGTTTAAATATTAACTTTAATAATATGCCAAATATAGTTAGAGATTGGTGTTGTGCATAAGGGAAGAAAAACTAAGTGTTGCTTGTATTGAAATATATTAATGATATTTAATTTATTCGAAAAAATTAAATTCATAAAAACTGAGGGTATTAAATTTAATCAACCTTAAAATTATTGTTCTCTTAAAATTCATCACTCTTATACAAAAAAACATGGACACTTATGCATCATCATATCCTTAGGTTCCCACAAATATTCTTTAAAGTGGTGGGTTTTCAAAAAAAAACATTGATTAGTTGAGTGGTCTTGTTTCATATTACATTTCTATATGATCCAAAATCCACAAAAGTATTTTCTCATAATAAATATTTTTCTCTAATAGTACAATAACTAAGATTAGTATATATGATGGGTTAGTTATAATCCTTGTCAAGAGATATACGTGCAACACATCATTAACTTTGGAGAGGTTTTTTGGAATTTCAAAACGATAGGCTACTATCTTGATAAAATCAATAATTTAAAAGGGACAAATATACATAGGGAATAATTTTACCTTATTTTAAAATATCATTACCTTCTCCCATGTAAAATATCTTAGAAAGACATTTTCACAAAATTCCAATTCAAGATCCCATTGGTGATTGTCTGTATAACCTTTCTATCGACTCTGAGTTGTCCTGATGGGTTGTTGGATAGATCTTACATTATCAGCCATTTATTTATATATCTTATTTCACAATATATTTATTTATATAAATTCATTCTAGCATTTTTTATCTCTTCACTTATTTCCATAGAGGGATTCACAAAGATACATCTGAATTCTCAAGTGAAAGCCATTTTTATATGAAAACATATCTAGGGGAAGGTGTTGATCCGAAAAACCATTGAAATCCATAGAATATTATATCAACATATCCTTTAGGGTTTTAATTCTTCTCCCAGGATTACTATATGTTTATTAATGATATGTGGTGATGAAACTCAACTCAAATGAAGAACTCACTAAATTAATCTCCATAACACTGAGCTAAACATAAAATCATGATACAATAAAATTTAACGTGTTACTCCATGTAATCGTACAACTTGGGTAATGTGTATTGTAGAAAAATTATAAAGTGATTTGTATTATCTGATAGAAATGAAATGTGATGACATTGTAAGGTGATCAAGTATTACCTATATGGAATTATCCATTTTACAATTTTTGGAATTCCAATGAAAATATCCATGGTGATGCTTTCCAATTTTTTTTCCAGTATGGGTAATGGATGTAAAAAACACATAATATTTTTTCTCTTAAATATAACTTGTTGACATACCAAGCACCATGATATTGACTCTATGATATCTCTCTTCACACTATCCAACCAAAAATACTCCAAATCCTTATACATCTACATACAACCATGTTGAATAGAGAATGAAGAACTATGATCTTCATTTAAGAACTCCACATTCAAACTTGGAATGGATAGAACACATTCATAGTTTGTGAAACATATTTTTTGATCATGATAAAAGTTGAAAAAATTGACAATTTTAACATTCATTTATAGATCAATATATTCCTTCTCAGCTTCTTTAATCTTCACACAGATTGAAGGTTGTATATTCAATCGATTTAGATAAATTTTCTCTCCTTACTTTAGTATTTCTATATCCATAAAGTGTAAATATAGAAATATTTTATCTTTTTTTTATTCTAATCAGGGAAATTTTTTGATAATCCTTTCTACTCATGTCATCTTCCACCTTAGTAACTTTCCTAGGGTGGTAATGTATTAATAATTAAAAATCATTTATCATCTATAAAAACAAACACTAGAACATATTCAACTCGTTCTTTGTGAATATATAATTCATTTTTTTTGTTATTGGTATATATATCTCACCCTTTTATCCTTAATGATAATGCCTCGATATTATTTAATGAAAAAATAGAAAAAATAACTTCAAATTATGATTTGGGTAATTTTACTCATGAAACATCAATTTTTTGGAAGAACAATCATTAACCATTTCATTTTTCAAGATTACACAAACCACTGCCTTCTTTGAATCATTAATTCAAATTAAAAACCATTTTCTACTATAGGGTAAAGTAAGAACATGTGTGATAAGTAATATTTTCTTCATTTTGTTGAAAATTTATTTGTATTCATCTATTTAGAGGAACTGGACTGCCTTCCAAGTTGAATTAGTGAGTGGATTTGTATTTCACGAGTGATTGTCCACAAATTATTGTTAATATATAGATAATCCAAGAAAATTAAGGATCATAGTCACCATGGTTGGTCCAAGACAATACTCAATATCCTATTTATTTGATATATTTAAGAATATACAATCTCTTTTGATAATGTGGAACAAAATGAATCCATTTTCTGTAAAATTAAAATACTGTTAAATTTTCATACAATTTCTCCTTCTTTAGGGTCTTTAGTATTATTCCCATGTGATATTCATTATCATACATTATATTTGAATCTATATGATTATCATTTATAAATACTATTACAAATGGATAACAGTAATCACAAATGAATCTATTCATTAAATCCATAATGATAGAAAGAATATTCATAACGATGACTCGAATCACACTATATGAATAGTGTCCACACATTTTATGGACTTCTGTATTGGGTATATTCTCATTTTCTACCCTATATTAATGATATTAATAATGAATTACAATCATTAAAATTTATTGATATATTCATAGTTGATCAAACTTTTCATCAGTTTGTGGAAGTGGATAATTGTTCTTGATCTTGATCTTATTCATATCTCGATAATAAATTAATACTTACATTTATCCATGATTATTTTTAAAAAAATGGGTTGGCTCAACCCAAGGTGATGCACTTGGAGTAATGAATAAATTTTCATGGTTGTCCTGGAGTTTCATTTTCAATTCCTCCAACTCAATCCAGAAAATTCTATAGGTTGTCTTTGAAATTGGCATGGCATAAGGTATGAGTTCTATTAACATATCAGCATAATTTTTTAGTGGAAGGCTAATAAAATATTATTAAAATACATCAATAAACTACCGCACAATAGTTACATGATCTATGTTTATTTTATCACCAACCATATAAAATAAAATTCCATTTTGAAAAGGAGTAAAAAACCCCTAAAATGAATGTGATTCGAATCAGAAGTTCATATGCATCTTCAAAATGATAAAATATCATGGGATGGTTTTAAATAACAATTTTTTTTAATTACATGGCAATTGATGTTGGATATATATAGATAAATCAATTCCATTCCTATACAAACATCATATTGAAACATAGTTAGTATGGAAATATTTGTAGGAATCACATTCTAACACACTTCAACTAGAAAAAAATCATAGACATGAGATGAGAAAATCCAACAATTATGTACTTTAACTTCTAATTCTATATCTAATGGGTTTTCTAAAATTATGATAACCTTATGAAATTCACCAAGTATGAAATAATGTGTATATCCTTAGTAAAATAACATAATAATAGTTGTATATTAGATGGTAAGTGTACCGCTCACCACATAATTATATCAACCCACATAAAAATAGTGATGTCATGATATTTACACTTGTTCCTCAGTATAAGAAGTTACTAGAATAAATCATCATCATGAACCTTTAGATTTGGTCACTAGTTAGAATAGATCCCACACTCCACTCATTTGAAACATAAGAGTGTGGGTGGTTCCATATATGGAGTATTCTCTCTATTTCCATAATTATCAATCTTCTTCACATCACTTTGGCATTTGATTTCTATATGACCTTCTCTTCCACACTTAAAAAATTTATTACTATCTTTATGTCAATTTCCTCTATGTTTATTCACACACATTGAGAATAAATGAAATCTCATATTATTATCTTCAAGGTTTTTGTATTTTAATTTAAATTCTCTTTTTATCTTCTCATAAAAAATGATATGGATATGGAACTCGAACCTCAATTTCAATCATTATATAACAAAAATAATATCTTCGTACCCACTGACGTATCTTATGGATATATTCTTTTGTAGACTTGTTTTTATTCCACCGAAGAATTGATCAAACATAATTTTAGGACATTTGAGAACACCAAAAGCATATATAACAAGTCTTGTAAAATATTTCTCATAGTTACCAACAGTTTCATCATCCTTTTAATTTAGAACAAGGAATAACTTCAATATCTTCATTAAAATAATAAAAGGATTTTACTTATTGAAAAATAAGTTCTTGAACTCATCCCAATCCATATATTCAATTTCATCATGCTCCCTTTTATTATCAAGGAGATTCAACCGTTGATACTCTTCCCCTTCTAAAAAATAGATAGAAAAAAATGAATTTTTCATGTTTTGAACACTGGATAATGAAAAATAACTTTTCAATCTTCTTGATCCATTACTTAGAAACTATAAGATAAACCTATTCACTAAAGGAAATTTGATGTTTCCACATGAAATAATCAATAGAATATTGTTCCATCAATATCTTGTTTTCATGTTCATTTTGATTCATTGGTTGAGAGGTTTGGATTTTCATTTCAAGGATATTTTTCCTTCTACGTCCCATAAGGTTTGGCTGCTTATGAGGAAATAATTTAATTTTTTATAACACTCAACATTAACAAGGTTATTTCAGGTTTTATCAGTTAACTAAAACAGAAATTAATTATGTAAGTTATAATAATCATAATGGGGAACTACCTAATCATGAAAAATCACTTCTATGATGTCTAAATCCTGAAAAATAATTTTTAATCAATGAAACATTAAGTTTATGGTAGATCATTAATAGTAATCATTTATCCAAATCCTTCATGATGGTTCAAAAATGGTTTATCTATTTTCAATGAATATTCTCTAAGAGTGTCAAACCAGGTGTGTAGCAGTGCTCATTGTCATGAACTATATGACGATCAAGTCTAGATCAATGTGTCCCATTCAAATTTATTACCCCTATGTACCATTATTCTTATGCCACGTCAAATTATAGTATCTGGGAAATGATGTAACTTCTTGTAAACTACAAGCTCTGTCCTTTTCAAAAATTATATGTCATCTTCCCAAACTTTTAATCATCCTTAGAATTTTCCTTAGACAAGTCCTTTTAGATTTCACTGAATATTTCTTATCATTGTTTTTAATGGATAACTAAACTAATACATTGAAAAAAACATTGAATACATTTTTATTTTCATATATAGATATTATATATTATTTATGGACATTCATTACATTATATAAACACATGCCTGGGGATCATAAAGGTATAGTGCATTTAGAAACTTGAAAATATAAAAAACTGGTTCATAGGTTAAATACATCATCTCCTACCACGTTCTTCTTAAACAGAAAGCTTCTTATAAATATCGTACATAATAAATTTCTTTGTATCCTGTGGAAATTAAACTTAAAAGGGTGAGATCAATTTACCAGTAAATGTAAATAAGTGAGATACATTAGTAGAACATGAACCTAAGGGTATGAAAACCTGAGAATATCATCTGCTAATGATACCTTTCAAATAAAACATCTTAATATTGAGTCATGGAAAAAATCTTGGATGTTCATATGAAATGATTTATAAGGTAATTAAATAACATGAGCCATAAGATTGTAACATTGTCACAAGAAATCTATTTTTGTCAGGCACATAAGAATATACAATCATTTCCATAGTAGTAAAGGATCACATTCATGACTATCATAATTTAATGGTTTCACTCCCCAAACCATCATAGATGTCAAGGTTCACTTAGAAGACCACCATATCATAAAAAATCCCTTATTGAACTGGGATCACTACCCATTCTGGTCTTTTCTATCTTACGAGATATAAATATTATCCAATGAATTAGAGGGGGATATAGGTCCCACCAATAACACAATTAATATAATAAATATGAGTTCCAAAAGATCATAAAATATTCATCATATTATTACACATGAAATGAAATTGGTTTCATTAACATTTCATCATATCATAACATATGAAAAGGGAAAGTTTTCATAATCATTTCATAATTTCACCACATAAGTACCCTTGAAAATAAGTAAGTTTAATAATTATTTTAACATGGTATAGATTCTATAAGAGAAACATGTTTCATAAATATCATTCCATCATAAAAAAAATCAACAATTGAATGAATAAGAACGGTATCCCTTGATCATATTCCTATTGTGTCATAGATAACATAAAAAAATGTCATCACAGATGGAAACATATTATTAAAGATCATTAAAATTATTTTATGAGGAAAATATCCTTTCTACTTTGGAAAACAATTCAAATAAGAAGAAATTTTGAAAATAATATTCATTTTGAAAACATTTACTTAAAATATTAAAATTTCCCAAATATGAAGTAAACCATTGTATTTGAAATTAACAATGAAAACATAGAGGGGAATATTGAAATCATTGTTTGGACATGATATTGGGAAGTACTATTCATGACATGCATGTTAAAAACAACGATTCTTTTCACATTTTTAGTAAATATAAAATATGTATCAATATAAAAATTATAAAAAGATTAAATTTTAATTTTTTGTAAAAAAAAATCAAATGCGGATTAAAAATTCTTTTAAAAATAATAGGATATAGCTGAAACATTTTTGAAACCATATTTAGAAAATATAGTTTTACAGGAAAACACATTTCTCAATAAAGTGAAATGTAATTTCATTTTTTTGTAAAATCATTTTCTAAATTATTCTAAATAAAAAATAAGAGAAAATTGAAAAACTGCATTAAAATATCATGATTAATAAAATTATAATAAAATTAATTATAACTATGTGTAGTCAGATCATATAATTTCATCATTGGTGACTTAATAATAAATAATGTTGATTAATGACAAGATTGTAACATAAAACCATTACTAATTTCTGAAAATTTCAACAACAATCTCCCGGAAATATATATACTCAAATGGATATTTTATCCCTATAATTATCATGATATTAATCACAATTTTTTTCATGGTACGTATATTCACCACATCATTGAAATATGTGGTAAATATAGAATGTGTGTCACAAAAAACTAAGTGAGATCAAATTCCCTTGCCTTAAGTCTATACATCCTTTGTACTTGTTCACACCTCCTATAAAATAAATATAAGTTAATTATTTATATATTATAGAACTAAATTCATATATATCATTCCATATAATATTTACATAGGATTTTTTATTAACCATTTATTAATTATTCCATGTTTAAGTGATGTTTCAGTTTATAACACCATTTTTTTTCTTGTATGTTTTCATTTTTATGTTTCGATCCTCTAACTTGAATCATGTTTACTTAATATCCAAAATTTTAATAGTGATATTAATATGATTTATATTATATTTATATTTTTTTAATGTAAACTATCATATTTCGATTTAGAAAATGAAAGACACAGTTCAGGGATATGGTAGGTCATACGTACTCATGAATGCAGTTTCCTTTTTTCAAAATATTTAATGAAAAAAAGTTAAATAATAAATTATAATTACCGAATAATAATTATTTCATATATATCTTATATCTCATTAAAACCCAACCTTATTTCCTACCATGAAAATAATGAACGAATCACATTGCTTCTTGAGGTGGTAGTCCGCTGTACACTCGAGCGATATTATAATATTAACACCAAATGGTTGGTATGAAGGTATATAATAATAAATAATTAGATAAGATTATTAATATCATAAATTTTAAAAGTAAACATTTAATTCGTCATTATACCCTTCCATGAGATGTGTTAATGAAAAATGATAACATCAGTTCGAGAGGCGGCGATATGTCGTATATAAGAAAGATGATTTGGTAAGAAATTTGATGGAAGTAGATATTATTTTACATAATTACCATAACCTAAAAACATATTAGTATATTTAAAAAAAATATTTTATTAGATAATAATGTTTCATTAATAATTTAATGACATATAGAATTAAATTAAATAAAACTCTTCGTTAGAGGTGTTAACTCTTATTCGAAAAACTACTTTTGGTTTGATCCTAAAAGATAAATAAGATAGGTTGTTGATCAATATAATGAATCTAGTATAGGAGTAAGGATGTAAATAATGTATTCGGGTTATTCTAGGTTGAAATTAATTTTTTTTCAAGTGTGAAGAGGAGAGGAGAATGGGTGGCCTTTTAGAAGTGAGATGAGTGGTACACATTTAATTTTTTGAAAAGAAATATTTGTACTTGTATTTTTTTCATTCCAAAAAAGATAAAAAATGGAATATTGTAGATAAAATAATATATAATGTAAATATATTTTTTATAATTTATTTCAACAAATAGTTAGGTCATTTTTACAACTATTTATTTAGTTTAAACCTCAATAAACTAATTTTCACCATAACTGCATTAAATAATTTTTACTATATTTACTATTTATTTTTTTAAAATATTATATTGAATTCATTAGATGTTATAAATTATTCTCATTAATTTTATTTACCATATTTTTAAAAATAAGATTTAAATAATTGAGAAAAGTTAATTTAAAATTAATCCCACAGACGTGGTGAGAAAGTCGATTTTCAACGTAAAAATGTTCAAAATATTAAAAAGTTTTATTATAAAAATTAAATATGAAAAATATTATAAAGAAATATGTTGGATTAATTGGTATATAATTGAATTAATTTTACTTTTAAAGACATTTAAAAAAATATATAACCTCATAAATTCATTAAATGAAATGACAATTTTCAATAAAAGTTAGTATTTTTCACTATTCATGGAAAAAATAATCTGTTTAGAAAAAAAAATAATTAAAACCAAGATAATTTTGAAATGGTGATTTAAGAAATTAATTTAATATTTATGAAATAAATTTATAAATTTTCAAAAAATAAAATTTATTATTATGCACAAAAAGAAATAAAAAACATTTGTTTAGAATATTGCATTTTCGAAAAATATGAATTCTCTACAGAAAAAATAATTCATTTTTTATCTATATGTTTTCTTTACATAAAAAAATTATATAAAAAATTATTTTTTCTATTCATATGGCAGTTTTTAATGGCTAGGTTATAATGGTCAGTTTTAAATTGTAATATTGATAATATATTTTAGTTTTTTAAAACTAAATGTTGCACATAACACCATCCAAACTCGGTGTTTCATGTAGTGTGAGATATTATTAAAATTTAATTTATAAAAAATATTTAATAATCAGGGTGTTATATGAATGAATACTTTATTATACATGTCATTCTAGAAACATACTTGAAATTTACATTACATTTTAAAACATATGATACACAATGTTATTTCTTTGACAACCCCATTATTCGCCTTACGACATCCTAGCATATAAATCATTAAATGTTTGATGGTATCCTGTGGAAAATAAAACGTAATAAAGGGTTGAGAATAGAAACTCAGTATGGGTAAGGGTACAAAAAAATTTATCATGAATAAATAAGGAAAAATAAATATGGAAAGGTAAATAACTGAAAACACATTCCATTTAATCAAAATATGATGAATAATATGGCATAACTAAATGATGATAAAATAAATCCATATAAATAATTACATTATTTTGAAACTTATCTATGTATACTCTAACTAATTGAATAAATATATGAACATTTATAACTAATCTCATAATGAGGAAATGAGTAATTTTAGACATCATAACAATACTTTAAACGCCTCATGCTATGACATATTACATAAATGGGTAAGTCCTCAACTAAAAAACCTATATATATTGTCTCATGAGACCTATTGATTCATTGAGGGGATGTAGTGGGTTCCTCCTATCACATTCAATGTCCAATTCATTCTTCATTTGAAAGGGGTGAAACATAATCAACCTATGAATTTTTACTAAAAAACAATAATAAGAAATGTTAATAATTACCCAAATAAATAATAAAAATCATAAAACATCTAGAATAATATATATAATTGTATAAAAATAGTATATACCCAGTCAAAATAATCAGAAATCATCCATATAATTAACAATGATGGTTTAATTAAAAAATATCCCAAGTAAAACGATTTATAAACCACTTGGAGAAATTATATGGATAATATCATTATAACATATCCCATATAAAACTAATACAAAACATACAAATCAATAATAAGGATATTATCATTAAAACATTTCCCCATTGTTGAATCAGTTAAATAAGTGTTGTTTCCATTGATGAATATAAATACCATAAATAAATTATTAAAACATTCTTAACAAAAATAACCATTCCACATTGAAAAACACGGTTTTAAAAATAATGTTTCCAACATATTAGGGAATAGATTTACATTAAAATTAAACATCTAATATTTTAAATGTGGCATCAATAAAATGAGTTGTCACAGAGGTGGAAAAATATGTTCATACATTTTTTGTTAAATCAAATATTCCCATCATATGTTCGGTAAAATGAAAAATTGCTTCATTTAGGAAATCATAGGAAGATTCATTTTCAATAATTTTTAAAAAAGTTGTAAAATTGTAAAAATATCATTGATAAATAATATGGAAAATAATAAAAACATATTTCAAATTTTTTTATAAAACATTGATAATGAAGAAAAATTATTATTTAGAGAAGAGGGAAACAATGTGAGCATTTCTTAATACATTTTATCAATGAAATTAAATTTTAAATGAATTGAAAATGATAATATGATGTGATAATCTTATGAATAAATAAATGGGAACAAAATATATTTTTTCTACAGAGTAATATAAAATAACTCCCCAAATGTATCCTTAAACATATATAATCTAGAATAATAATGTGTTTATGAAATAAACTCACACAACTTTGGTAAAATTTTTATCTTAAGGAAAACTAAATAAATTAATCCAAATGAAAAATTAAATAACATTAATATTAATATATTAATGATATAAAATACAATAGGAAAATTATTTATGTCACACTGAAAAGAAATCAGTGGTGAATATGGAAATGTCCCCTAGAATTAAAGTTAGACGGAGAACCCAACCTTAGTTATTATTTCCCATCACACTTGTCTGTACCTCATCTATAATAAATATAGATTTATAATAAATATAATACATATCCATCATAAAATATTTCACACAATACGTTGTTTACTTATCGAACTTTATGTCCTGTTTATGAAAAGTCGTTGTTAAAATTAATTTTTCATGTGATAATTAAATCATTCTTTATATATGTTTTTGTTTTGTAATTTCAGTCCTTTTGTATTGATCATGGTTATATCATATCGAAAATGTAAAAAATGATAACAATTTCATATATATTAATTATATATGTTGTTTTAGTAATCCATAATAGTTAAAGATATAAAATACATAACACCATTCATAGAGACGGTAGGTTGTACATATGTAAAAACATTGTTTCTATTTTCCAGATGGATGAAATGAAATAAAAATAAATATTTACTCACCATTTAAAAATAATAATAATCTTGTATATAATTTATATTAATCAGTTCAATCTTTCTTAGCATACAAGTGAAGATTAAAATAATTTTTTTACATCCAATACTACCAATTGGGCCTTAAAAAGCACTAGTAAAGGGGTTTTATCAGTGATTTAAAAGAGGTGATATTATGATCAATGTTAAAATTTGACCATTAATTTCACTAATAAAAGAACTATTAAAATCACCCTTAAACAGAGCTAAAAACACTGAAAAAGGCACCATTTACTAGTTTTTAGCACAATTAAAGGGTGCCTTTTAAAAGGGTTTTTTATAAATATTAAAGGATTACGATAATAGTGTTTTTTAGTGATGTTAAAGGTTATCTTTTAATATAATTAAACAAATAATTTTTAAATTTTCTAAAAAAGAAGATATTTTTTTGAAACCCCCAACACCCCCTACCTCAGCACTTACAACCCTCTTTCTCTGAAAATTCCACTCTCCATCCACCATCACACACCCCGCCCCTTTCTCAATGCTATAAGGCAACACCAAATACCTTCACATGCCTAGATTTTATCTCAATACCCCCTTACGTGATTGTATTCTCATTACCACTCTAACATAAGTGTTTTTCTATATATTTGACGACTATTATATTTATTTGTTTGTATTTAGAAATGTTTTATAAGATATAATTATAATTATATAAATAAATTATATATTAATTTTCCTTTATAAATATATTTGAATATAAGTAAATATAAATATAAATATGCATATGTTTATTAATTTACACACATATGTATATATACATATTATATAAACATATTATTTCATTTTTATAAGGAAAACAAAATGGATTATTTTTAAATATAAATAAAATGTATAATAACTACTTATTTTAAATATTTGTAAATATGTTTTTATGTAAATATACTGATATATATATGTATACTTGTTATTTATAACAAGTAAATATAAGGAAATATTGACATATTAATTTATAAATAAATCTCCATTGTGAAAATTGAAAAACAATTGTAACCATAATATCTATATAAATGTAAGACCTGGGAATAAAATTAGTGACCACTAAAAAAGAAAAAAATAAAATCTTAAAGAAGGAAGAAATTCCATTGAAACTGGAAACATTATGGTACCCCAACTAAAAATTCACTTTAAGACGCCGTTTGGGCCTTTTTTAGCTCATAAAATGTAACTAAAGTTATTCTAGGTCAAAAGTGCATTGATATCATTGAAGGTTTTAGTATGATTTTTGGTAGATCCCAAAATTCATATGGATCAAAATTTATGGCCATTTATTGTTGAAGTCATGTTTTGAACTTATTTTAGATCATTCATTAATTCATTTACTTTTTATGTCATCCAACTATTGTTTAATTACGATTAGTTAATAATAATTAGAAAAATAAAAATAAATTATAATTTTTAATAATTTTTTAATCCATTTTAACAAAATATATTATATATTAAGTGCAAATTCCTATTTAGTCTTATATAAAACATTTTTAAAATATAAGTAATAAATTTACATAAATATAAATATAGAAACATATAAATATATTTTTAATGAAATTAATATTTTTTATGAGATAAATTATTTATAAGAAGAAGAAAAAACCACTGATAAATGGTGGGTTTTTAACAGTGCTTTTAAAAAGCATAGATAAAGGGGTTTTTTATGTTCTTTTTTTCAAGTGCTGATAATAGACCACCATTTATTAGTAGTTTTTTTATTTCACTGTAAATGGCCCCTCTCTAACAGTGATTTTTCTATCACTGACAAAGGGGGTCTTTAAAAGATCTTTTAACTAGCTCGGGTAAACCCCTAGCTCTAGTTAACTCTATTTTTTTGTAGTGATTTCTATGTAGAGGCAGTAGTCCATATATACGCCTAAATGGTGTAACTACTTTCTAATGTAAAAGTTGGTAAGAAGTTAGATGTGATATTATATTTTCAAAATTATGTTTAGGTCATATATATCGCATATATTTAATTTACATTATCTATTTTACCTTCAATATATAGAATATGTGAAAAATGAATCATATCACTTCGTGAGGTGGTAGTCCACTGTATACACTAGAGACATTATTGTATCACCCCAAAAATGGAAATAAAGATGTTATACATGATATCATAATTACATAAGTATAATAATTATATAAAAATAATATACATATGTTGAAGTCATCATTATATCTATCCTTTAATGTTGGTGATGAAAAACAAATTAAATCGGTTCGCAAGGCAGTATTCTACCATGCACACGATCGACAATTTCATTTTCAATTTAATGAAAGTCAATATAGATATAGTCTATTATATTAAAATAATAGAATCTTATTATATTTAAGATACTATTTATACTCTACTACCATTGCTTCATAAATTTTGAGGTAGGTGGAAGAAGAAAAAATATAAATATTCACATTAAGAATTTTTTATCTTCTTTAGAGAACCACTATAGTTTTATTCATAAAGCCTTATTAATATGGTTTAGTAAAACAAATAATGACCATGGGATGTGGGGAGGGTATTATTTAACATTTTTGTTTATGTATTTCTTAAAATAAATGGATTTTGAAGTGTCAATAGGGGATGAGAGGCTGTGTTCTTTTATAAGTGTGGGAAAGGATAGACTATAAATTTTTGAAAAGGAAAAGTGATTCTCAGATTTTTTTTTCATTACAAAAGAACAATAAAATGGTTAATTATAGAACATTATAACAGATAATGTTAAAATATGCCCATACAATGGTTTTAGGAAATGTTTAACATAATTCTTAACCCCTGCCTTATGTTTTAACCCCTTAGTAAACTCATTTTAACCATACGAAAAATAATTAATTTTTAATTATTTTGCTATTAAGTAGGAAAAAATGTTGACATTTTTATATAATATTTGTTATTATGATTTTTAATATATAATTAAATAATCAAAATTCAATTCATGTGAGTGGAAAATTTACATTTTAAATTAAACCCAGGGTTATGATAAAAAAGTGGTTCTCTATAAAGAAATCTCTCAAAAGGATAAAAATGATTAATAAAAACATTCTATATCAAATTAATTAAAATATAGAAGATTTTATTCATTATAATATAATTTAACTAATATAAATTAAAACCCCTTTTAATTCAAAAGATAACTATTAAATTATTTAAATTAAATGCACAAAAAATTCATTTTTTTATTATTCGTTGAATAAATAATATTTTTAGAAAATTATTAAATAATTATTATATGTTCATATTTAAATTTTTGTTTAAAAAAATTCATTTTTTTAAAATACATTTTTTATAATTGGTAAAAGTTAATTTTAATATATGTTCACAATGCACTATGATAATGGTTTTTCAAAAAATTTATTTTTTCATAAAAAATTACTTTCCTTCAAGATATTCTTGTTTTGTTTACAATCCATAGATAATATTTTATTTTATTTTATACATGTTTAAAAAAAATATAATTTTCATAATTTATTTATTACTATTGATACCTGCTAACTTAATAGCTAGGTTATATTGGTCACGCTTAAATAAAAATATGTTAATATAGTATAGAAGTTTATTTAAACAGAGTGTTGGGTGTATCTTAAAATATTAATGAAATTAAATTATTGAAATAGAAATATTTTTATAAATCATTGTGTGTTACCCCTTTTTTGTGTATAATTGATTTACACTATAGTTATAAATATATATTCCACACTTCTCACAATAGTGGTAGTGATACCGAATATTTAGAGTGAAGATCGTAATTGGTATCTCCAGATTTTGTGTGATGTAGTTTTTCTCATGGATCCCATAATTTTGTAAGACATATGTAATAAATTTTTCATTTTACAAGATTAAAAAAGCCCTAAATTTATTTTAAGAATACTTGTAGATAATATAATAATCTTCACTTAAAGGTTATGTGATCACAGGAACAGTGATTAGCCACTTTTTGGGATCATTAAAGCTTTCCCTGCAATCTTCCATCGTGACATTTCCACATTCCTTGTTAACTTAGTTAGAGAGCTAGAAAAATGTGAAAACTTTCTAACAAAACATCGAAACTACCATTATATTACAAAAATGTAAGGATTTTGGGGACACTAGTGGATTTTGGATATTCCTCAATTTCCATTGTCTATAAAGGAATTACAAAAAATCCCTAACTTGTGAAAAAATTCCCCAAGAATGTGAATTTATTGCATAAAAAAGTCACACTTATATATGTTAATGTATTTTTTGACCGTTCTTAATATTTCAAATAAAATATTTATATTATTTTCATGATCAACCCTACAGTTGGAGTAAATAATTATATCATCAATATGAATAATCACAAATTTGTTGATGTAGTATCATAAGACTCGCTACATCTAATACATCGAGACTGAAAGAGAACTAGTATGCTTAAAGGGAATAAAAATATAGTCCATACATACAGGAAAATTTATCTTGTAATTATATTCCTTCTTACCATTATTAGATGATATCAGGATTGAAGATCAATTTTTGGGAAGAACTGAACTCATCTTAGTTGATCATATAACTCAACATTCTTTGGAATGTGATTCTTGGTCTTTATATTTATAATGTTGAGATCTCAATAATCGATACACATTCACATTGATCCATATGAGTTCATCAAAAATACAACTAGAACACTCTATCACAATTAACTAGGGAGTATGAAACATTATTCCAAATTCTCATATAGATGCTTCTTTAACTCATATAGTTCAATCAGGGTAATCTTATAGGTGAATTTTTATATAGGAGTATAAATTTTAATGAGGTCTGTTGATAAATCTACCATATTATCTAGGGTGAGTCTAGGTAAAGAATTAGGAAAAAGATAAATGCATTCCCTAAAAATGATTATTTCCACACTGTTTATGCTTTTCTCTAACTCACCCATTTTAGCTTGATATGCGTCTTCGTACAACATCTTAACAAACACTATAGATGGATTTTAAAAAAAGATTAATAATTATCCTTAAATTTTTTTGATGAATATGATGGATTAGAATATGATGTTTTTTTCCATTTCCGGATAGTTGATGCGTTATCTATATTGTAAGAGCCAATCTACGCCATCTATAGAATCAAATTAATCCAAGGTAAGGATTATGACATTCACTAGAAAAATGCAACCACATACACTAGCTGTAGAAGATTCCAACAACTGGGGTTCATTTTTCAAAAGATTAGGTGTTTTTATGGATATATCAACATCAAGGAATCAAGGTTTTGATTCAATACTTCTTGAAAACATACAAGATATAACGGAATGCGAAGAAACATAATAAAATAAACCTTTTCCCATTATTAACTGAATAATAAGTGAATATTTTACATCTTCAATTTCATATTCCACATTTTATATAGTGATTGTATAGGATTTACCCAGCTCATTTATATTTTTTTGTTGATGTCATAAATTTAATAAAATAACCCATGGTTTAGTGTACTATCTTACTTATTTCCCACACTCCATATAGTTTATGCATTTAAACATGGTTGGTTCCTTCTTTTCCTCTATCACATTGGTTATATTTTTCATGTCACTTATACATTAATGATATTAGTGGACGTAAATCCCACACATGTTTCATTTTCCCATCCATTTCAAGCAGGTGACTGCGAGTCATATCTCTAATGGAGAAAACCTAGAAAGGATTATTTGAACTCATTCCCCCCAAACTAGCATCATTAATAATGTTTTTTATCATCGTATCTATAAGATCAACTCACAACACTCAAGTAAGCCTCACATGCCTTGATTTTGTTTGTTATTTTTTGAGGATGTCCTATTTTTCTATTTTTATTTTTTTAAATAACGTAATATCTTGGATTATTTCCTAATTTTATTTTCATCGGACACGATTTTTCTTATCATTGATATATAAATCATTGGCAATAAGCTCCATGATACTTTGGTTAACTGAAACAATATTTAAATATGAAATCCTCATATGGATATCATGGAGACATTGGTTATATACCATAGTACCCTTTTCATTTTATATTATACATTAAATTTTTTGGTTATTCCAGCTTAGAAAAACAGAAGATATATTTTCCTTGGTGTTTTGTGATGAAAATGTAATCTGTCTTGTTATAGGAGTTCGTCTATTTCATTTTTTAATTCATTTCCTACATGGTAAGGTTGTATGTAGTACATATTTTATGATAAGTTCTATTATATATTATAACATAGTATGTTGATGCATGGTTTCTTATTTATTTACCACTATATTTCTTAACTAATTATTATTAGCTAAGTGGCCCGTAAAACAATATGTCAACATACCTTGAAAAGGATATTTGAACCACCTTCCCAAGACAAGTTAGGTTCCTCTCAAGGCCTATACATTGAGTCTAATATAAATCCATTCCAAAAAGTGGCTCAGAACCATACAATATCAACTTACGAGTGAAATTAAGTTCAACCATTCACTGTACCATTTTCCATAAAAAAATTAATAATAATGATAAAAATCATACATGTTACCATAAACATTACATGAAATGAATACAATATTTTATTTCTCAAAAACAATATTTTTATAATTTTAAAATACAGACATATTTTTTTATACTATATTTCAAAATTTTGTTACTTTTAAATTATTTCATATTTTATATAATTATTAAATAGTTATATATATCTATATTTTCTTTTTAAAATTATTTCTATGAATATCTTTTTAAAATATTCATATAATTTTTTTATATATCAAAATTATTTTACATTAAAAATATGATATATATTTCATATAAATATAAAATTGGATTATCTAAACAAGATGTATAATATTGATACATGTAATAGGTAATTACAAGTTGATGATGGATTATGTCACATCGAATGAGTAGTGAATATGAGGAAGGTGTCGATGCCTTTTGGAATTTTCTACAAGAAATGTTCCAAGAAACGACTTGTTATTCTGTCCATCCCTTAAATGATTGATTACAAAGAAGTTAAAAAGTATAGAGATTAAAGATCATATGATTTTTCTTGGTTTTAATCTGAGTTATAGACCTTGGATTTTTCATGGTGAAACTAAATAGAATATTAGATCTACTGATAATGATGATTTGCATGATGGTAAATTTGATGAAATTGAGTAAATAATTTGTGATATTGAAGTAGAACAAATTGAGATATAACTGGTATTTTAGCATCTATATGGTGATCCTGAAATACCAGTGTATCATGGTTGTATCGATTTTGTGGTCTTATTAGCGATGTTAAGATTAATTAACCTAAAGGTGAAATATGGACGGAATGAGATGATTTTTACAAAGCAGCTACAATTAATGAAATGAATTCTTCCAAAAGACAATGATCTTCCAAATTCACATTATATGGACAAGAAAATATTATTCCTGATGGGATTGGGATACATGGAAACACATTCCTATTCGAATGACTATATGATATATAAAAAATGTGTATTTATGTCATAGTTTTCTAATTTTGGGATATCATATCATAAGTTTAAATAAAAATCACGGGCTGATGTAGAGATTACCAATATCCCAAGCAAGTTTTTTTGGAATCATCTTATAATTCCTCATTTGAAATGTTTATTTTCTACTTCACATGATGCAAAAAGGATAATATGTCATGCAGATGAGTGGATATGTGATGGAAAAATATGAAATCCAGCTGATTTTCCACAACAGAGTAAAATTGGTGAGAAGTATCCACCATTTGGAAAATAAATTATGAATATCATACTTTGGTTCTGCACAGATATAATGAATCCATATCGAAGCTTCAATATCACACATATTTCATGGCACCTTTTTTTGGTAATTTACAAATGATCTCATAATGTTTGTAAGGAGTGAAAATATTTCTTGCTGTGTATAGTGATATTTTGTACAAGGAAACATGGAAATGATATTGATGTTTTCTCGTCACCAATGATTGATGATTTGAAAATTTTACCGGAGGATGGAATTAGTGTGTGTGATTCGTATAAAATAGAATATTTTCAACTGCATGTAGTACTTATGTTCACTATAAATGACTTCCCAGCATATGGAAATTCTTCTGTATACAATTTTAAGGGGAATAAAGAGTTTCTAATTTGAAATCAATAGACTTTATATTGATAGTTACATCAATAGATGAAAATTGTATTCATAGGTCATCATAAGTTTTTTCATATAGATCACTCTAATAGAAGACTAACAAAGGCATTCCTTGTCTCACAAGAATTTAATATTTTTCAAAAAATGTTATCCACATACTTTAATATTTAGTGTGTGAAAAACCATGATGTGACATTAGGAAAGCCACTAAAATCAGGTAATGATAGAATATTTTTGAAGAAAAAGTCCATGTTTTTGAGCTACCATATTAAAGATATAATGAATTGAAACATAATATTGATGGGATGCACATGGAGAAGAATATTTTTGATAGTTTGATTGTAAAATTTTTAGATATTAAATAAAAAAATATGATTTAATGAAATATTATAAATACTATCAACGAGAATGTGATTAGAGTAAGCTCCCACTCCTGATGGAAGGAAAAAATTTCTTCCCCTGAATTCTAATATATTATCTATGAAGGAGAAAATTATCTTTTTTAGGGTCTTCATGATATCAATGTTCCACATGGTTATTCTTCAAATGTAAATTTTTTTCTTTCTTTTAAATATTTGAAGTTGGCAGGTATAAAATATCATGATTTTCACTTCATGATGTAACAACTACTACTAGTTGCATAGTATGGAATATTTCCCATCAATGTCAGGAAGACTATCATGAAGGTGTGCTATTTTTTCAATTCAATTTTTAATAAGGTGATTGATGTGGATGATTTGAAAATTTTGGAAAATGATGAAATTTATATACTTTGTGAATTGGAAATGTATTTTACTCCAACTTTTTTTTGAAATAATGGTGTAATTAATGGTTCAAATGGTTTGAGAAATAACGCTTTGTGTACCTCAATATATTCATTGGATGTATCCTTTTGAATGGTATATGAAAATATTAGAGGGGTATGTTAAGAATCCATATCGACCTAAATCCTTCATTGTTGAAAAGTATATTTCTGAGGAGGTTGTGGATATTTCTACGAGCAACTTGTCTGTGGAAGAGAACATTGGTTTACCTCTATCTTTCCACAAAAGACTTAATAATAAGGGAAAGGGGATTCATATCTTGATAGTCAAATCCTTGGAAGCTGAACAGATGAGAAAGGTACATTTATACATATTGAATAATATAGACGATGCTCAACTATATATCACATTTCATATTAATGAGGTGAAATAATGTCATCCAAAGAAGAATGAAATTTGTATTTTGAATAAGAATAACAAAACATTTATTCCATGGTTTAGAAAGACCTTGTTTTGTAGATCAGTTTCATAAGATATATTAATATAGTTAGTGGGATGTCCAATTTTAAATTTGATAATATGGTATGGGTATGACATTAATGGATATTCAATTCATATGTAAGATTTGGACAATAATACTGAAGTTTAGAATAATGGGGTATTGGTGTTTACAGAAGCATTGCATTTTTAATGTTCTAAAGACAAAAACACAATTTATAAATCAAGGTCATATTATGGAGTCATTTAAGAAATATAATAGGTTTATAACATTAAAACCAATGATCATGTTTTTTACTACAAATAGTTTATCGTTAAAAATAATGTTAGACAAGATGAATTTGGAATAATAATTGATAATATGAATAGGTTGTAAGAAACAATTGATTATTTTGAAATGGAAACTCATGAAAATTAGATTTTATATTATGTTGATCAATCAGATATGCAGTGGTTGATTTTCTTACATGAAAAAAACAATATGTTGGTGAGGATTAATTTGATGAAGATGTTGATTTATATGAGATACATACTTCTATGGAAATGTTAGAAGAAAAAAATGATGAGTATGTTGTTGACAGGGTTTGTAACATAAGATATTATCATGATAAATGAAATTAGAAAAACTATCCATTTTTACATTCCTAAAATTTCATGTAACGTATATTTATTTCTCGTTTACATTTATGAGTTTTAGAAAATGTTAAATATTTTAATTTTTTTCATTAATAAAATTCATAATAAAACTAATAAGTAGAAAGTTTTATCTATTTTAGTTTTTTTCTTAGTTTAGCATTTTTACCATTATTTAACTTATACATTTAGTGATTTTTTTAATGAAAAATCATATACCATGTTTACTATTTTTACCACAGCTTACCATGTTTACCAGTTCGCAACTTATATTTTTATTGATTTTTTTGAATGAAAATTACATTAACATGATTACCATGTTTACCACATTTACCATGTTTACCATTATTTCCATGCATACCATGATTTCCATGTTTAACATGTTTAATATTACATAACTTCATTCGGTTTTTAAGTTATTTTAGATCAGTATTGTAATATTAGAATTTTTTTATTTGTGAACTAATGTTTTCTTTTTTATTTGATTGATACTGAAAGATAAATCAGTTGATCATCCATATAATTCTAGGGACTAGAATCATGATGATACTTATTGGGAGGAAAATTCACATTTTGTTCCTGATGTTCCCCAATCTTCTTCATGAGCTCCAAAAATAAAAAATAAGAGTTCAAGAGTGGGTAAACATAGAAACACATGTTTACCAAAACTATCACTTTCCCTTAGCTAGGACCAATGGAAATTCAAAGAGTTTGATGATAATGATACTATTAGAGGTCAATATGTAAAATATTCTAAGATATTTTTATCATCTCAGGTTAAAAGGAAGTAATAATTTTTTATAATGATTGGAAAAGTGTGGAAAAAGTGACACTATCTCAGTTATGGGAGACAATTTTGGTAGGATAATTTTTATTTCTTGTCTAATATTTAAATAATTATATTTTAATATTTTTACCTCTTCTTTATTAGATAACATTTGATATTCCTGACACTATAGGAATCAGGAAGATATTTTTATCAATGAATACTTGGAGTTGGAGGGATTTCAAATCAACCCTCAAATCTAACATCATTTTTTGTCACAAGAAACCTGATCATCAATGTAATGACCAAAAAATTCATTAATTAAAATTTATCTTGGTTTATTTAAATGTCTCCTTATGTTTATGTAAAAAATATGAAATTATTTGGTTCTAGGTTTTGTATTTTAAAATACCATTAAGAATTATGACCATTGTTAATAAAGTAGTTGAACATTGATCACATGATTACTATAAATATATGGCTTTAACAAAACAAATTTATGTAGAAAAAGTAAGTGATGACCTCATCCAGTAGACTTTCCCCATTTGAAGACCATTTATCAGAGCTCGGAAAAGAGGTGTTGTCATTTGGCTTCACTCATGACCATGCCCAGTCCGTTCTTGAATACGTTAAGCTCGAGGGAAAACTCCTATGAGAGAAGTGGAAGTAGAAAGAGATTACCACTCAAGAAATGCTATTCGAGCAACCCCAAGAGTCCATCACCATCAAAAACCTTAACCTAAGGTCTTATATGGGGGTTTTAGGGGGTTTTTAACAGGACCCTAGTATTATAATTATGTACATTATTCTTGTATAGATAATATACAATCTTTTTATTATAGTTACTTTGTAATATTTTTTAAAGCACAAATAGTATTTATAGTTAATATTCAACTATGAAATCTATTTTGAAGAATTAAAGGATTTTTTAATTGAAAAATATTTTAATAAAATATTATTATTATTAAATTAATTTTTATTAATTTATTATATAATTTTATGAATGGAATTGTAATTTTTATTAAGGTTTGAATGTTGTTTTTGTCAAAACCAATGATTTTTTGATAAATGTCAGTATTTATTTTAAAATAAATAATTCAAATAATTAGAAAATTATTTAGAGAAAATGAATATTATTTCTTTAATCAGGATGTTGAAATTATCCAATGGTAAATTTTTCATAAATTTCTGTGATAGTCCAATTTTTTGTTAAAAATTAAATACCGTTTAAATATCTAATGTGTTTTATGACATCATAATGACCCAAAAAAATGTAATAAAATACTATAAACATTATGTTCGGCCAATATATTTTTTTCCATTAATATAATGTTATTTTGGGTTTTTTTTATTTATTTTACAAATCATTAGTGGACCCTTCAAGGCTTATAAAACATTTTGTCTTTTTAAATTGTTTTCCATGAGAGTGTGACTCATCTACACATAAAAACCCTATTATTTTAATACATTAAGATATTTTTCTTATACAATATTGTTTTAAAATTACCATTGGAAAAAACCATGGGAAAAACCATAGGCTGGTTTGTGGTTTTGATTAGACTAATGTGTGGTGTCCCAAACATAAATAATAAATAATTCCCTCTCCTTTCCTATATAAACCCACCCAAGTTACCACTTCCTCTACACTCAAAGCCTTTAGAGTTCTTCCAAAATATTTCCACCTATCTTTATAATCCTCTCAAGGCACCCCATTCGCCCAAGAATCCTCTCGTAAGCTTCTCCCAAGCCTTAGGTATCCCACTTCAAGTAAGATATTCCTACCTCTCTCTTTTATCAATGTTCTTTAATATTGTTATTCCCTTTTAGTTTCAATTATAAATGTTGGGGTATGATTTATCACATCCCCCATACATCCCAATTTATTTTTTAATGATGAGATACCCATTTATCTCTCATTAAATACCTCTCATATACACCCGTTTTTATGCTGAAATTCCGAAAGGAAGTTCTCTCTCTTCATTTATATTCATGAAATTCTTTTGTATCATGAATCTAAATTCCATTAAAAGTGTCAGAAAATGTATCTATATGACCTTATTACATTCATTTTTTGTAAATATTATGAAAAACCCCTTTATCTCTAATCATCCATTTTTATGAGTTCTTATATCACGTTGTTAGGCTACAGAAATTGCACCGCGATTTTCCAAGACAAAGTCATTGTGTATTGAATACCATTCCCATTTCTATATAAAGGGTATTCAACCTTATGCACATTTACTTATTGTTGAAAGAGTTTCATGTATTAATTAAAGACTCATTTATCTTGTAATAAATTATGATGTATAATGAATCCAAGTTTTATTATACCGGTGTCACACTTATGCATGAAATAAAAAGATTTTGAAGGGTGCGCCCTGATAGCGCTCCACTGCATAGTGTAAAATATAGTATCATGACATGTCATGTTCAATGAGTTTTGATTCATTCTAATTCATGTTCCATGATGGTTTACATGTGCTTCATGTTCAATGAGGGATTACTAATGCTCTATGTATAATGAGCATTGGATCATGCTAATTCCAAGTTAAGTGTCGTTGCCACATTTCCATGTGATGATTATCATGAATTATCATGCCTTTATGTTCATGTTTCTCTTGTGCACTATTGATATTCATATTGGCTAACATGTACTTTATTCGTCATTTTATCCAATTTTTATTACCTTACGGGGCTTTATAGCTCACCCATTTCTTATGCATGTCCTCAGGTTACCCTATGCAATGCTAAGTCCAAGGGAATGTAGTGTTCATGTAAAGGAAGTTTTAAATAAGATTTTTCATTCAATGATTTAAGTTTTTTTGTAATGTTCCTAATCCCCAAAGGCACTAGACCTCTCGATCTTATATGTTGTATCAAGTGAAGGTATTTTTTAATAATTAATGTTTAAGTCTGTAATAATGAGCAGGGTTGTTATAGTTGGCATTATAAGATAGGTCTATTTTTTTGGGATTAAGATTAGAAAACCATAGTGATGCCATAGAGATAAGACTAAGTACTATAAAAACATTACTATGTTTTTGTGGAAATTGAGTAAGTTGTTTATCAAGAAAATACATCCCTGTTTGGATACAAGTAAGTAGAGGCAACTCTAGAACAAATGTACCTAGGGGTGAAAACTACGACAAGGAGTTTCAAGCTTGAGTCGGGGTATTCGGGTACACAATAATGGGCCCTACTTCTCTCTTGGTTACGACAATCCTAGGGGATATGCATTGGTTAATTCAAAAGCATAGTATGAAACAATATTAAGGGAATTAAAAAAAATTCCCCTAAGAATATTTATTAATAGTAGATCATGAATAAGAAAGATTAAAGCATTTGGATTCATAAGTTAAGGAATAAAATTATTTTTTATGTTATCAGTCTTTTTATTTGGATTACCCTTTATGTGTTTCCCCTAACATTCCTTTTTTTTCTAGGAAATGGCTGTTAATATGAGGACTCGGTCTAACAAAAAATATTAAGATCAACATGATGTCAATGCTAATGAGATGACCAATCTGATTGGAGCAGTAATCGTGAACATTGTCATGATTCTCTCTCAGTTAACTCAATATTTGAATAGAAACATGGGTCAATAAGAACATTCACCCCCCCCAAGAAATAACTAGTCACTATCGAGAGTTTCATGAGACAATGGCCACCTACACTTAATGGATCATATGATCCCTCATTCGCTGAATAATGGATCCATTCCATTGAAAATATCTACTCCATCATTCAATGTTCCAAACAAGATAATGTTCTCCTGGATGTTTATCATATAGATGGTGAATCTGATCATTGGTGGACATTGATCAGAAATAGAAAGCCTGAGGAGGAGATCGAGTTATTGGAATGGAAGGATTTCCCAATGATGATTTTTGATAAATATTTTCTGCGCAACCTCTGTCGTACGATGGAAAGGGTCCTCTTTTCCATCAAGTAGGAAAAAGATAAATCTCTCAGAGCGTATGATGAAAACATCACAAGGATTTAACAATATGCCTCCGGTTTTATCTTTACCCCATAATAAAAGTTTGGTCGTTCTTTTTGTGGGCTGAAACCTAGCCTATAGAAATCCCAAGCGATCAATGACTTCGACGTTTTTGAAGAAATTGTCAGACATGACCTCAAGGTCGAAATGGAGATCATGGAATCTCAAGGGTATCATGAAAATAATAATCATACGGTGGATTTCAATTTCAATGGTCCGATGGAATAATATAATGGTGATAAGAAGATCGAGCACCCCACTTGCCAAAGGTGTGGAAATAAGCACCCTGAAAATTGCTTGAAGGGGATGGGTAAATGCTTTAGGTGTGGAAGAGAAGGAAACCTAGCTGTTAACTACAGAAAAGAGAAACCCACCACTACGATAGAGGATAGGAATGCTTGGTTCAACTCTCAACACATTGTTCATTGAATCAACTGGAAACAACTAGGGAATATTGCAAATCAGTTCCCTAAGACAAGGGTTTTAAAAGGAAACCAACAACCTCCAAGGCAGTTGGGGAGAGCTTTTTCCATCACTACCATAGAAGTGAATACCGACAACGAAGATGTGACATGTACGCTATTTATTCATTCAATAATATCAAAAGAACATTTTGATTTAGGTTCTATGCATTCTTTAATATCTTAGAAGTTTTGTAGAACAATCCCAACACCGCCACAAATCATGGACGTAATGATGTCAGTAAGTACAGAAAATGGGGTATTCATTGAATCCAATAAATATAAGTCCTCCCCTATCATAATCGGTGGATTGAACTTCCTAGAAAATATCATCAGACTCCCTCTCGTTGAATTTGATGCAATTATTTTCCTACATTGACTTTCCCTATACAGAGCCAATATAAATTGTCGTGAGAGGGAAATCACTCTACATATAGAGAATTGAACCCCGATTCTATACAATTTCAAGGAGGAAGATGAATCTTCTTTAGCTAGGTCATCATAAGAGTGTATATTACTACCCTATTAGCATGCATATTTGGATTAGATGATTGATTCTAAGGAGGCAACCATCCTTGATTACATGCCTATTGTGAAGGAATTAGCTGAAGTGTTTCTCGATGAATTTCCTGGTCTTCCTCCAAGTAGATATGTTGAATTCCTAAATGATCTTATACCTAGGGAATTTCCAATATCCAAGACTCCAAATATAATGGCTACTGTGGAGGTTGAGGAACTGATGAAACCACTTTAGGAGAATCTGGATAAAGGGTTTATATGCCCAAGTACCTCACCACGGGGTGCACTAGTCCTCTTCAACAAGAAGAATAATCGGTCAATGTGCATTTGAATCAATTATTGTGAGATTAACAGAATAATGATAAATAAAAAGTATCCTCTCACATGAACTGATGACTTTTTCGATCCTCAGTATTGAGCATAATAATTCTTCAATGTGGATTTGGGGTCAATATATTGTCATGTAAGGGCGAAGAAGGAATATATCCCAAATACTGGTTTTCATACAAGATATTGGCACTACGAATTCATAGTAATTCCTTTTAGACTCACTAATTCTCTAGAAACATTCATGGACACAATGAATAGAGTATTTAGAGAGTACCTTAAAAAATTTGTGGAAATATTTATTGATGATATTCTTATATAATCTAAAACCAAGGAGTATCAGGAGGAGCATCTGAGAACTGTACCAGAGACCATGAAAAAGAAGAATATCTATGAAAAGTACATAAATTGCGTGTTCTGGATGATGGAGGTCCCATTCTTGGGCCATATCATCACAAGAAATGGGATATATATAGATCCCTCCATGATAGCTGTAATAGAGGGATGACTGATGCCAACATCAGTAACATATATTCGTAGATTTTTGGGGTTATATGGATATTATCAACAATTTGTGATAAATTTCTCTTGATTGTCCAACCCTCGTAGCATGCTAACTCATTAGGGATTATTTTTTTCATGGGGTGATGAATTCCATGAATGATTCAAGGAGTTGAAAAGGAGGCATATCACTGTGTATGTTCTCACTTTACCCAAATGTGGATAATTTTTTGTGGTATTCAGTGATGATTTAAAGAAGGGACTGAGCTGTGTGTTGATAAAAAATGACAATGTCACTTCCTATGCACTAAGGAAATTGAACGTTCATGAGTATAATTATACAACACCTAATCTGTAGTTGGCTAAGAATATATTCACATTAAAAATATTACAGCGTTATCTCTTTGTGGAGAAGTGTGAAATATATATAGACCACAAAATCCTAAAGTAAATATTCACACAGAAATATTTGAACATTATCCAACAAAGATGGTAAGAGCTGATCAAAGACAATGACTGCTCAATCCATTACCACCCTGGGAAAGCGAACAAGGTGGAAGATGCTCTAATTAGAAAGGACCATGCGATTCTATCATTGATGGGAATTTAGAAGGATCCAATCTTCATTGAATTGATTAATAAGGACATGGGAATCATAAATAAGGGAACATCGTCGATCCTTTTGTAAATTACTGATCAACCGACTCTTTTGGAATGTTTATAGTATTCTCAAAAGTATGATGTGTGAATTTAGAAGCAAGACGATGCTATCAGAAAAGTGAAATCCTCGGATTTCAATGTTAATATTGTATGAATTGTGAGGATTGGGAAAAGACAATGTGTTCCATCAAATCCGGAGCTGAAGAATGATGTTTGGGATGATGTAAATATTTCAAACTTCATTATTCAACCAAGAAATAAAAAGATGAATCAAGATCTCCAAGAGCATTATTGGTGGGATAAAATGAAGAAGGAGATCGCTGAGTATACATCAAAGTTCCTCGTGTGTCATCAATTGAAGTCCGAGGGGCCGAAGTCTAAGGGGAAGATGCAACCATTACCCATAACAACATGGAAATGGGAGAACATCACCATGGACTTTGTCACACAACTTTTGAAGACATGCAATGGAAATAATGCAATATGGGTTGTTTTGGATCATCTTACAAAGTCTGTACACATTATTGCAATTCAGGATGATTTCTCATAGGATCCACTAGAATAAATATACATTAGGGAAGTGGTAAGTCTGCCTAGATTACCACTAACTATTATATATGATTGATATCCAAGAATAATCTCTTTGTTTTGGAAGAGTCTTCAACATGCTCTGGATACTGAACTAAACTTCAGTACAACATATCATCCTCAAACTAAAGTCCAATATGAGCAAACTATTCAGAAATTGGAAGATATGTTAATATCATGTTCAATGGACTTTAATGGAGGATGTGATCAACAATTTCCACTAGTGGAGTTCTCCTATAACAACAGTTTCCACTTGAGCATTTGAATGACTCCTTATGAAGCCCTATATGGGAATAAGTGCATAACACCAGTATGTTGGGATGAAGTCGGTGAGCGTAAGATGTTAGGACTAGAAATGGTTGAATAAATGGTAGAGAAGGTGAAAACCATTCAGTAGTATATCAAGGCAGCCTAGAGTCGACAGAAGAGTTATGAAAATAACCATCGATGAGACCTTGGGATTAAAATTGGAAACATGATATTTCTATGCATATCTCTATAGAAGAAGTTCATGAGGTTTGGAAAGAAGGGTAACCCAATTCCTAAGTATATTTTCCCCTTCAGTATTCTTGATCATGTTGGGGATTTTACCTATCTACTAGCACTTCCACTACCCATGGAAAATGTACATGATGTATTTCATATATCCCTATTAAGGAAATACATACCCGACCTTTCACATGTACTCACTGAGAGGTTGTACAACTAGAGGATGCTCTTTCTTATGAGGAGAAACCAGTAAACATCTTAGATTATTTAGAAAAAGTTCAACAAAATAAGGAAATTCCCCTCATTAATATAACGACCCATACTTTACATACATTTTTATTAATTCAGAATTGTAGCACACTTATTACAACATATAACAAAACCACGAAAAGACCGTATAGGTATAGTGTCTTTAGAAACTTGGAAACATAAACAACTGTTTCAAAAATCATCTATGTTGTCTCCCATTTATTTCATCATATCTAGAGTCCCTTTTTGGAATATCCTACTTAATAACTTTCTTCCTGACCTAGGGAAAGAAAACATACAAAATGGTTATCTCAAATACTCATTAAGGGTAAACAAAAGAAATATCAATCACATCATATTCATAAGAACATAACATTTTGGAAATCTTAACCTGCAAAATTGATCATAATTTCATTACATGGGTTAAATAATAGTAGTGAAATGTAATCCCAATAATCATAAATTAAAACATGAAACTTTCTGGAATACACACATAATCATATAGAATCATTTCTTATTATTCAAGACTCATTGCAAAGATTATCTTAGCGGACAAAGTCCATTTTGGAACCGAGTTCACTCATTGTTTCAGTCCTGTTTTCACTGAACCAGTTTAACTTGCCATTATATCCATGTCTATATCATGAGATATAAATCATTACCCAATGAATTGGAGGGAGAAATAGGTCCCACCCATCTCATAATGACACCATTCTTATCTGTGCCACAAAATCATAAATCATACATCATAGCATAACCCATGTAATAAAAATGTGATTCCTAAACATCGTGACATCATAAAACAATTCATATAAGATAATGGAATTAATAAAAATATTATCATCACAACATAATCAAATCAATGTAATAATAGGGATATAAACAGAACCCTATATTATCTTAGATGGAAAATAATTTTGATAAAACACTTGAACTCCATTCTTGGGGAAAAAATCCTTTCTACTTCAAAAACATTTTTCCTTTCTTAACATGTCATACAATTTTAAACTAATAGAATTTGATTAAAAATAAAAATGAAAAAATGTAAAGGAATCTTCTTGGAAATAATGTTTTAGAAATCCATTCATGCCGTATACATTAAGAAAAACATTCTTCTCGTACTTATGTCAGAAAAGTCAAAAAGTACTTCATATGAAAAACGACAAAAGATTCCTTTCACATCTTTTACTAAAAAATCACCGAAGGGTAAAATTGGTTTTAAAAAATTGTATGAGGATATAAATAATATTACATATTGAGGAATAATGGATGTGGATGATAAATATTCCCCAGTAAATTCTGAAGTATAAATAATCTCGTATAAAAATTGAGATTGCGAGATTTTCCATTACCTTAGGTCTGATTTCCTTCGTAAGTGTCCAAAACTCCTGTATAATGATTTAAATAATGACATTGACTTATTCCAGAATCATAGTTATTTTTTACGATATCATATATGGTCATATTATTAGCTTCTTATTAGTAATATTTCATTGTTACTTGTTATTCGGGTGTTTATTTCTTTTTGTTCTTATGCGTGTTTTGTCGAATAAATTATTATTCTTCTTTTTAGGTTATAGATACCTCATTTCCATAATGGTATTAGTGTAATACATATCATATTTATTCACTCAATTCATTTATCTAATCATTATGCAATGAAAATCATGTAGAAAGAATCGCATCACATCGTGGAGACGGTATTCCGTACGTACGCACGAGCGATGATATCGTTCCCATGATCGTGGAACTATATTGGAGTGTATGTATAATATTTAAGAATAAATATTACTTTAAAATAATCATATATAGTTATTATTTACCCCATTATACCCATCCAAGTAAGGTGGTGGTGGAAAATAGATTACACCACGACGTGGAGGCGTTATTCCGTACGTACGCACGCGCGGTGATTTCATTTTCCATAGGATGGAAAAATGGTGAAATAGGGTTGTTTCATAATTATAATAACATATCAGTATATTATTGATACTGATGTTATTACTTCATAATGAAAAAAATAACGAAGAATAAGTGGAAGAAGAAATAAAGTTGAAAGAATCGGTAACAGACATTACCTCTTCTTTGAATTGCCTCTTTGAGACCTCCTCTTAGGGCACTAAAATTGGTCTTTGAAGAAGACCAGGACCTCTAGGATGTTTCTAGGGAAGTGGAGAAGAGAATTTGGCAGGGTTTGGTAGAGCATGAAGGCTCAAAGTGGTGTGAGTAATAGAGGGAGGAGGTTCCCTTTTATAAGGGAGGAGAGGGGCACCTTTGGAAAAACTTAAAATATTATTTTAGCTTTATAATTAATATATATAGTCGAGTTTATCTTATGTATAACCCTATAGTAAAAATGATTTACTTATTAAACTTTGATTTTAACTATTTTAACCCTTCTTTAAATAAATTAATATTAAATGTACTAATCTTATCCAAGTGGGCCAAAATAGTCATATTTTATTCCTAATGTTGTTTTCGGTCAAATTACACTTATCCCATAGAATTAGGACATGTGTTAGGGTAATAATAATATCATTTTTACCCTTAATTACCCTATTTACTTTTAACCGTGTTAAAAAAAGTAAAAAGTTACTATTCACCAATTATTTTAATCTCATTGAACCACATTTTAGTCCTTGATATTAACCGTGTCTCTCATATTTTTGAAATTCCACTCACAGAAGCGGTAAAATTAAATTTTATGTAAATTGGCAAATTTTCCTAGGAGGTGGGTAAAAGACGGTGAAAAGTTCAATAAAATTTTTAAATATCTAAAATTATTATAAAATGACACCAATGAATTGAATTGAACTTATATAGGTATTATGTATCAATTTTGACCTAAAATAAATTTAATTTAATTAAATAATTATTTAAATAAAAATTCGGTTTTTAAATAGTAACCTAGTGTTTTCACAATTCATCAAGAATTGAATGTTTTCAGAAAAATACAAAAATTACACCCTAGGCTAATTTAGATATTCCGAATCCAAAAATGAAGTCCATTTTGAAAAATAAAATTTAAAAAATATCAAAAAGTGGTTAATACTATTCATAACGACTAGTTTTAATAATATTTTAATAGCATATCATTCTTTAGTGAAACTTAGTATTGCGTACAACGCAAGCTATCGAGGAAGGTCACGATTGCGTGTAAAGCAAGACAAGATAGTGTTGTGTGCAGCGAAAGATTCCTTTGATGATTTATATACCATAAAAAAATTATTTCTCATAAAATTCTCAGGTGTTACAATCTACCCCCCTTAAAATGAATTTCGCCCTCGAAATTCATCACTCTGTAACTAACAGATGGGGAATCCTCTCCCTCATCATATCCTCAAGATCCCATGTAACTTCTTCTAATTGGTGGTTCCTCCATAAAACATTCACCAAGTGAGTGGTCTTGTTACGTAGCACTTTTTCGCTACATTCCAGAATCTCTATCGGCTGTTCTTCATAAGAAAGATCTTGCTCCAGCGGTACAACTTCTGATCTGAGTACATGTGAAGGATCTGGTATGTACTTTCTCAGGAGAGATACATGGAACACATCGTCAACTTGAGTGATTTTCGGTGGAAGCACCAATCGGTAAGCAACCTTTCCAACATGATACAGTATTTCGAAAGGACCGATATACCTAGGGCTCAGCTTTCCCTTATTTCCAAATCTCATTACTCTCTTCTAAGGAGATATTCGTAAGAACAATTTATCACCCACTTCACACTCTAGGTCTTTTCATCGGTTTTTGGTATAACTTTTCTGTCGACTCTGAGCAGCTCTTATGTGTTGTTGAATAGATCTGACCTTTTCTTCCATCTCATCAACAGGATCAGGTCCTAATAGCTTTCTTTCCCCAAATTCATCCCAACAAGTTGGAGTTCTACATTTCTTTCCATAGAGGGCTTTATAAGGAGCCATCTGAATACTGGAGTGAAAGGTATTATTATAAGAAAATTCTACCAAAGGTAGGTGTTGATCCCAACCACCTTTGAAATCCATAGAGGATGCTCTCAACATATCTTCTAGAGTTTGAATTGTCCTCTCAGGCTGACCGTCTGTCTGAGGATGATAAGCAGTGCTGAAACTCAACTCTGTATCCAGAGTATGTTGAAGACTTCACCAGAACATTGAGGTAATCCTAGGATCCCGATCAGATATAATGGAAAGTGGTACTCCATGCAATATTACCACTTCCTTTACATATATCCTGCCAATTTGATCCAGAGAGAAAACCTCTCTAATAGCGATGAAGTGTGCTGACTTTGTAGGACGATCTACTATGACCCAGATAGCATTATTCCCTTTGGAAGTTTTAGGAAGTCAATTGACAAAGTCCATAGTGATGTTTTCCCATTTCCATTCTGGTATGGGTAATGGTTGTAACATCCCCTTAGACTTATATCTCTCAGCTTTAACTTGATGACAAACCGAGCATCGAGAGACATATTCAACAACATATTTTTTCATTCTATCCCACCAGAAGTACTCTTTCAGGTCCCTATACATCTTCTTGCTTCCAGGATGAATAGAGAATGACGAACTATGAGCCTCATCTAGCAGATCCTTCTTTAATTCTGTGATGGCAGGAACACAAACCCGATTCCTGAACATTAGTATCCCATCATAATCAAGGTTGAATTCAGGAACATTTCTTGCCTTCTATTGTAACTCTACATCTTCTTTCTATGCCTCTTTAGTCTTCACATGTATAGATGGTTGAACATTCATTTGAGAAAGATATGATGTTTCCCCTTCCATTATTATTCCAAGATCCATCCATTGTAAATCCATAAATATTGGATCTTTTGTGATCATGATTATGGATAAACTAGCATGGTCTTGTCGACATAATGCTTCTTCCACCATGTTTTCTTTCCTAGGGTGGTAATGAATTGAGCAGTCGTAATCGTTTATCAGCTCCAACCATCTTCTTTGGCGCATATTCATCTACTTTTGTGTGAAAATATAATTTAAACTTTTATGATCAGTATAAATATCACACATTTATCCATAAATATAATGTCTCCAAATATTTAATGCAAAGATTACAACAGCTAACTCCAAATCATGAGTTGGGAAATTTTGCTCATGGATTTTCAACTGTCGTGAGGCATAAGCTATCACCATATCGTTTTGCATGGGAACACACCCCAATCCCTTCTTGGATGCATCACTATAGATCACAAACCTTTATCCAATACAAGGAAGTGTGAGTATAGGTGCACTTGATAACCCTCATTTCAACTCCTTGAAATTCTCTTCACATTCCTCCGTCCATACGAACTTAACTCCTTTTTGAGTCAAACTGGTGAGTGGATTAGATAATCGTGAAAAATATTTCACAAAACGTCGGTAATATACAGCCAAACCAATAAATCTTCGGATCTCAGTTACTGTTGTTGGTCTCGACCATCTTTTGATAACCTCTTTTTTTGCTGGATCCACAAATATCCCCTCTTTTAATATTATGTGACCCAAAAATGCAACTTTTTGAAGCCAAAATTCATAGTTGGTAAATTTTGCAAAAAGATTCTCCTTTCTCAGAGTCTTCAATATAATTCTCAAGTGATCTTCATGTTCATTCTTTCTATTTTAATAGACAAAAATATCGTCTATAAAGACTACCACAAACTGATCAATATAGTCTCTAAAGAATCTATTCATCAGATCCATGAAGATAGCAGGGGCATTAGTAAGACCAAATGGAATCACTATAAATTCATAGTGTCCATACCTTGTACGGAAAGCCTTCTTGGGTATATCCTCTCTTTTGACCCTTAATTGATGATACCCTGAATGAAGATCACTCTTGAAAAAGTATTTCGCTCCATGTTGTTGGTCAAATAAGTCATCAATGTGCGAGAGAGGATATTTGTTCTTGATAGTGATCTTGTTAAGTTCCCAATAATCAATGCAGTGCCTCATTGATCTATCTTTCTTCTTAAAAAATAGAACAAGTGCTCCCTATGGTGATGCACTAGGGCGTATGAATCCCTTATCACGATTATCTTGGAGTTGCTTCTTCAATTCCTACAACTCAATTGGGGCCATTCTATAAGGTGTCTTTGAAATAGGAAAAGAACCCGGTACGAGTTCTATTGAAAACTCAACTTCACGATTTGGTGGAAGACCCAACAATTCCTCTGGAAAGACATTATCAAACACCCGTACAATGGGCATATTCTTAATCGTGAGTTTATATCCAACCATTTGAGATAAATAAACCTCATTAAGTTGAATCAAGACCCATAAGATGGAAGAAATTTACAATGGAAGGTTATGTTCATCTTTGCATCGATAGATGATCATAGATTGATCTGGAATATGAAATGTGACTTCCCTTATTTGGAAATTGATATGAGCTCCATATATAGAAATCCAATCCATGCCAAGAATCACATTAAATTCCACTATAGGAAGGATCACTTGATTTGCAGGAAGCACTTACCCAAAAACTTTAATCAGAGAAGAATTATAAACTTTTGATGCGACTGTTGTGCCATTAGGGGTTTTTATAACTAAGTCAAAATCTAATTGTTGAGGTAATATGGTGATACCCTTAGAAAATTCTTTAGAAATAAAAGAGTGGGTGGATACAGAATAAAATAAAACATTTTCTACTTTAGAGTGGATGGTAAGTGTACCTTTCACCACTTCGTTATCATACACCTCATCGCTGATAGAAATTGCATGTGACTTTCTTTTGTCTTTAACCTTAAGAGTTTTTTGATGTCGATAATCAACAACAACCCTTGGATTAAGGCATTGATTGGCATAATGCCCCATTTCCTTGCACTTGTAACATTGAAGTGTAGGAGATGCAATATGTGTAGCCATTTCTTTGTTCGCATCACTAGACATCTTCTTCCAATCATTGCGGAATTCAAATGCCCGATGACCTTCCTTTACACATTTGAAACATTTAATCGTCCCTTTAAGACAACTCCCTACATGTTTCTTTCCACACTCTGAGCATAAGGGAAAACTAATCTTCTTTTCAGTGTGCTCTTTAGATTTTCCTTTGAATTCCATTTTCCTCTTCCTATCAAACCCATATGACTGATGGGTTACTCCTATCTCCATCTCAACTTTGAGAGCACATCGAACGACTTCCTCGTAGCTATTGAAGTACCTTATGGATAACTCCCTTCAAATACTTGGTTTTATGGCACTAAAGAATCAATCGATCTTACTCTCAGGTTGGATAATAATACCAGAAGCATACCTTGAAAGTCCTGTAAAATTTGCTTCATATGTACCAACATATTAATCATCCTTTTTCTTTAGTTCAAAAAATCCTTCTCCTTTTTTTCGAAGAATACGAGGGAAGTACTTATTGAGAAATAACTTCTTGAACTCGTCCCATTCCATAGACTTAATTTCATCTCTTTGCCTCATATTCTTGATAAGATTCCACTATTGATCAGTATATCCTTCCAAACGATACACTGCTAAGATGACTTTATCATGTTTAGAACATTGGAGAACTGAAAATATCTTTTCAGTAGTACTAATCCATTGTTCAGAAACTAATGGATCAGTAGACTCGGTGAATGAAGGTGGACACTGCCTCATGAAGGATTCGATAGAATTTTTCTCCATCCTTTGCTCGTTTGGAAGTCCTTCATGATTCACTGTTTGAGAATGTTGTGTGAGCATGGCTAAAAGATTTTTCATTCCATCTCCCATAACGTTTGGTTGCTCAGGAAGACAATCATTGCATTGCCCGTCGCATTCCGCATTAACACTGTTCCTTCGGGTTCCAGCCATTGACTAAAACCAAGAAGAATAGTTTGAGAAACACTAATTATAATAGGAAACCACATAATCATGAATAAAATTTCACACATAAGGTCTTATCATTGGTTGTTCATGGCAATTTCTAAAACACTAAGATTGTGTTATATGATTAGACATATCCTTAGGTTTCTTACTAAGGCTTTCACATCCTAGTTTCCAGAGGTTGACTATACCTGTCCTCTGATACAAACTATAATGACCCATACTTTACATACATCATTATTACTTCAGAATTTAAGCACACTTATTACAACATATAACAAAACCACGAAAGGACCGTATACGTATAGTGTCTTTAGAAACTGGGAAACATAAACAACTGGTTCATAAATCATCTACGTTGTCTCCCATTTATTTCATCATATCTAGAGTCCCTTTTTGTCATATACTACTTAATAACCTTCTTCCTAAACAGGGGAATGAAAACATACAAAAGGGTGAGCTCAAATGATTAGTAAGATAAAACAAAATAAATATCAATCACATCATTTTCATAAGAACATAACATTTTGGAAATCATAACATGAAAAGGAGATCATAATTTCATAACATGGGATTAATCATAGTAGTGAAATGTAATCCCAATAATCATAACATAAAACATGAAACATTGTGTCATACACACATAATCATATAGAATCATTTCTTATTAGTCAAGACTCATTTCCAAGACTATCTTAGAGGACAAAGTCCATTTCTGAACCGAGTTCACTCCTCGTTTCAGTCCTGTTTCACTGAACCGGTTTAACCTGCTGTTCCAGCCATGTCTGTCTCATGAGATATAAATCTTTACCCAATTTATTGTAGGGAGATATACGTCCCACACATCTCATAATGATACCAATCTTATGTGTGCCACACAATCATAAATCATACATCATAGTATAACCCATGTAATAAAAATGGGATTCTTAAACAACGTGACATCATAAAACAATTCATATAAGATAAAGGAATTCATAAAAATATTTCCATCACAACATAATCAAATCAATGTAATAATAGGGTAGAAACAGAACCATATATTATCTTAAATGGAAAATAATTTTGATAAAACACTTGAACTCCATTCTTGAGGAAAATACCCTTTCTACTTCAAAAACATTTTTCCTTTCTTAACATGTCATACAATTTTAAACAAAAAGAAGTTGATTAAAAATAAACGTGAAAACAAGTAAAGAAATCTTATTGGAAATAATGTTTTAAAAATCCATTCATGCCGTATAAGATAAAAAACATTCTTCTCGTACTTATGTCAGAAAAGTCAAAAAGTACGTCGTACGAAAAATGACAAAAGTTTCCTTTGATGTCTTTTACAAAAAACTCACCGAAGGGTAAATTTGATTTAAAAAATTGTATGAGGATATAAATAATATTACATATTGAGGAAACATGGATGTGGATGATAAATATTCCCCATTAAATTCTAATGTGTAAACAATCTCGGATAAAAATTGAGATTGTGAGATTTTCCCTTACCTTAGGTCTGATTTGCTTCATAAGTGTCTGAACCTCCTATATAATGATTTAAATAATGTCATTGACTTATTCCAGAATCATAATTATTTTTAGGATATCATATATGGTCATATTCTTATCTTCTTATTAGTAATATTTCATTGTTACTTGTTATTCGGGTGTTTATTGCTTTTTGTTCTTATGCGTGTTTTGTCGAATAAATTCTTATTCTTCTTTTCAGGTTATAGATACCTAATTTACAGAATGGTATTAGTTTAATACATATCATATTTATTCACTCAATTGATTTATATAATCAATATGCAATGAAAATCATGTATAACGAATCACATCACATCGTGGAGACGGTATTCCGTACATACGCACGAGCGATGATATCGGTCCCATGATCGTGGAATTATATTGGAGTGGAAGTATTATATTTCAGAATCAATATAAATTTAAAATAATCATATATAGTTATTATTTACACCATTATACCCATCCATGTAAGGTGGTGGTGGAAAATAGATTACACCACGACGTGGAGACGGTATTCCGTACGTACGCACGCGCGGTGATTTCATTTTCCGTAGGATCGATAAATGGTCAAATAGGGATGTTTCATAATTATAAAAACATATCAGTATATGAGTGATACTGATGTTATTACTTCATAATGAAAAAACTAAAGAAGAAGAAGTGGAAAAAGAAATAAAGTAGAAAGAATTGGTAAGAGACATTACCTCTTCTTTGAAGCGCCTCTTTGAGACCTCCTCTTAGGGCACTAAAATTGGTCTTTGAAGAAGACCAGGACCACTAGTATGTTTATAGGGAAGTGGATAAGAGCATTTGGTAGGGGTTGGTGGATCTTTAAGGCTCAATGTGGTGTGAGGAAGAGAGGTAGGATGTGCCATTTTATAAGGGAGGAGAGGGGCACCATTGAAAAAACTAAAAGTATTATTTTATTATAAAGTCATATTCGGTTATTAATAGCTCCAAATTGATTTAATTTTAAGATAATGTGGGTATGTGTCGAAATAATCTCATAAAATAGAATTTATACAAGCTTAGGTTTCTATTTTAACCTTATCATTTAGATTTAACTTTAAGTTAAATAATTTTACTTTTACCGTGTCTTCTTGTTTTCTTACACTATAAGGTTAATAAACTTACTATAGAAATCCAAAAGAACCCCAAATTGTTTAGTATTAGTATATATAACCTTATATAAGTCATTTGGATGATCCTTAGATTTTTAGTAATAAAATAACAATTAATAGTATAATATTTGTTTTAAAAACTATTTTTTGTCTATTTTGACACTATTTGGTAATTTATTTTTTTGAAAATCATAACAGAAAGATTAGTTCGAAAAAAGTTAATTAAATCAATACTAACATGTCATATTAACATATAAAATTATTTTAATTCAAAAAAAGTCTAAAATTACATTTATTTGGGTATTTATAACATCAATTATGTCAATATTTCATTAATAAGATAATTAATGCATCATCATGGTGTCATACATATATTAAATTATTTAATGTCTAAAAATTACAAAAAAAATACCATTATTTAGGAAATATTTTTATATTTCTAATGAATATTTATAGTCGAGTTTATCATATGTATAACCCTATATTAAAAATGATTTAATTATTATACATTGATTTTTACTATTTTAACCCTTCTTTAAATAAATTAATATTAAATGTCCTAATCTAATCCAAGTGGGCCTAAATAGTCATATTTTATTCCTAAGGTTGTTTTTTTTCGAATTACACTTATCCAATAGAATTAGGACATGTTTTAGGGTAATAATAATAACATTTTTACCCTTAATTACCCTATTTACTTTTTACCTTGGTAAAAAAAGTAAAAAGTTACTATTCACCAATTATTTTCATCTCATTGAACCACATTTTAGTCCTTGATATTAACCGTGTCTCCCGGATTTTCGAAATTCCACTCATAGAAGCGGTAAAATTATGTTTTATGTAAATTTGCAAATTCTCCTAGGAGGTGGGTAAAAGACGGTGAAAAGATCAATAAAATTTTTATATATCTAAAATTATTATAAAATGACTCCAATGAATTGAATTGAACATATATAGGTATTATATATAAATTTTGACCCAAAATTAATTTAATTAAATTAAATAACTATTTAAATAAAAAGTCGGTTTTTAAATAGTAACATAGTGTTTTCACTATTCATCAAAAATTGAAAGTTTTCAGAAAACTACGAAAATTTCACCCTAGGCTAATTTTGATATTCCGAATCCAAAAATGAAGTCCATTTTGAAAAATAAAATTTACAAAATTTCAAAAAGTGGTTATTACTATTCATAATAACTAGTTTTAATAATATTTTAATAGCATATCATTGTTTAGTGAAACTCAGTATTGAGTACAACGCAAGCTATCGAGGAAGGTCGTGATTGTGTGCAAAGAAAGCCAAGCTAGTGTTGTGTGTAGTGAAAGATTACTTTGATGATTTATATAACATAAAAACAAAATATTTCTCATAAAATTATCAGGTGTTACAATCAAGTTGTTTTCGAAAAGCAAAAAGTTTAAATAAGCGATGTGGGAAATAGAATAAGTGTTGAAGAAGAGTTACCCACATCTGTTTTAATATGGGAAAATGAAATTTCTAGGAAGAAATTTTTTAAGGAGGGAAGATTGTAATGACCCAAAAATTCATTAATAAAAATTTCTCTTGGTCTATTTAATTGTCTTCTTTATGGTTATGTTAATTTTATGCACTTATTTGGTTCTATGTTTTGGATAACATTATGAAATGTGACCATTGCTAATATAGCCATTGAACAATGATCACATGATTAGTATAAATATAGGATTTTAACAAATACAATTTACTCAGATAAATGAAGCGATGAACACATACAATAGACTTTCCCCATAAAAATCCCATTTAATGGAGGTCAGAAAGGAGGTGGTATAATCGGGATTTGATGTTGACCAAGACCAAGTCGAGCATTAATACATTATGCTCAAGAGGAACCACCCATGAGAGAAGTAGAAGTCGGAAGAGATTACCACTCGAGCAATGTAATATGAACGACCCCCAAAGTCTATCTCAATCGTGAACCTCACACTAAAGTATTATGATGGTGTTTTAAGGGGTTATGTAACAATACCCTTGTACTATTATTTTGAATATTATTCTGATATAGAAAATATACATACTTTTTATTATTGTTACTTTGTAAATTCTTTTTATAGCACAATTAGTATTTTTAGTAAATATTCAACTAAGAAATCTAATTTGATTAATAAATAGAATTCAAAATTAAATAATATTTTAATAATATATTATTATTATGAAATTACTTTTTATTAAATGATCGTGTAATTTTATGAATTCAATTGTATTTTTTAGTATGGTTTGAATGTTGTTTTTGTAAAAAAAACATGATTTTTCATTAAATGTCAGTTTTAATTATAAAATAAGTAATTCATGTAATTAGAAAATTATATAGATAAAATGAATTTTATTTTTTTAATCAATATGTCAAAATTATCCTACGGTGAATTGTTCATAATTTTCAGAGAAGGTCGATTTTTTGGGTAAAAATTAAATACAATTTAAATATATAAGGTGTTTTATGACATCATAATGACATAAACGTGATAAAATAAAAAACTATAAACCTTATGTTCGTCAAATATATGTTTTACCATTAAAATAATGTGATTTTGCATTTGTTTGATTTATTTTACAAAGATTTAGTGGACCCATCAAGGCTTATAAAACATTTTTTCTTTTTAAATTGTTTTCCTTAAGAGTGTGACTAACCTCCACATAAGCAACCCTATTATTTTAAAAAGTTCATACATTGGCCTTATAAAATATTTGTTTCTACACCCCTTTGAAAAAAACCCTGGGCAAAAACTATGGGTTGGTTTGTGGTTTTGATTAGTTTAATGTATGGTGTCCCAAACCTAAATAATAAAGAATTACCTCTCCTTTCCAATATAAACCCACCCAATATCCCATTTAATCATCAATAAAAGCCTTTGGATTTCATCCAACATCTTCCCTCCTCACTCTATAAACCTCCCAAGGTACCCCAAGCTCTCAAGAAGCCTCTCTCAAGTCTCTCCCTGGTGTTTGGGATCACAATTCCAAGTAATGGATTCCTACATTTCTCTTTTTATCCAAGTTTCTTAATATTGTTATGCCCTTTTATTTTCAATAATAAATATTGAGGTATGATATAAAACCTACCTCATACTACCCAAATATTTTTTAATGATGACAGACCCATTTCTATCCCATTAAATTCCTCTCATGTACACCTGTTACTATGCCGAAATTTTGAAAGGAATTTCTCTCTTTTCATTTAAATTCAAGAAATTATTTTGTATCATGAGTCTAAATTCCATTAAAATTTATGGGACATGTATCTATATGAAAACATTATTTTCCATTTCATGAAAATATGAGGAGAAACCCATTTCTCTCTCATCAACCATTTTATGAGTTCTTATGTCACACTGTTACGCTGCCAAAATTGTACCACGATTTTCCATGTCAAAGTAATTGTGTAGTGAATTCCATGCCCATTTCACTATAAAGGGTTCTCATCATTGTACATAGTTACTTATTGTATAAATAGTTTCATGTATTAATTCCACACTATTTTATCATGGAATAAATGATGATGTTTAATTAATCCATGTTTTTTGATCTTTGTGGCACACTTATGCATGAAATAAAATGATTAAGAAGGGTGCTCTCTGATAGAGCTCCAATACATGGGGTGATGTATAGTACTATATACGTTATGTGAAATGAGTGTCGATTCATGATAATTCATGTGCAAAATGGGATGACTCATACTTCATGTTCAATGAGGGTTTACACATGCTCTATGTGCAATGAGCCTTGGCTCATGGTAATTCCAGGTATAGTGTGGTTTCCATATTTCCATGTTAAGATTATCATGCTTTATCATGCCTTTATGTTATTATTTCTCTTACGTTCTATTGATATACCTCTTTTCTAACATGTAAAGTATTCCTTAGGTTATTACATGTTTATTCCCTTAATGAGATTTATAGATCACCGATTTCTTATACATGTCTGCAGGTTATCATAAGCAATGCTATGTATGATGGAATTTAGTGGTCATGTAAATAATGTTTTCAATAAAAAGTTGCATTCTATGCTTTATGCTGTTCTGAAATAATCAAATTCCAAAATACACTAGACGTGTTGATCTTATATGTTATATCATGTGAATGTTTTATGAAATAAATCATGTTTAAGTATTAAATAAAAAGAAGGGTTGTCATAATAATTGTCCTATATATCATTTTATAGATGAAGAAACATGGAAAAAATTGGTTGAAAGAAGAATAACCGATTCATTTTTGGTATGTTCAATGTAAAAATTTATAATTTTTCATATATTAATGATCTTATTAATGATTAATTATTCTTAATTTATGGAAAATAAGGAGATCTCAACAGAAGATACTATCCAAAAATGTATACCCTCATACTTTATCTCAGAGATCTTATACTTTATTGGAAGATAAAATGATGGATATAAAATTACAGAAACATATATGTGAGTCTTTTAGCTCTAGAGAGGTTTCCCCTTTATCCACTCCATCTAGAACTGAGAAATTGATGAGGGATTAGATGGAAAAATGGGGAAATATCTTAAGAAAGAATTGAGGGTCGTAACTAAGAATATTGTAAGATTTATTTTTAATTATATATGACAATTTTGTATTTTATATACATTGAAACATTTCATAACTTTTTTAATTAATTTATTCAATATTCTCTTGAGTATAGGAGTCCACATGCGGTATTTATAACCACTTTGCGGAAAGATATTTTATATGCAACATTGGGAAGGCCCGAACACCCAAGTTGTGTACATGGATACCTCATAGGTGTATCAGTAAGAAAATTATTTCCAAGTTCCTCATATTCTTCCATTGAGGGTATTTATAGAAAAATAGAATCATTGGAGGCAGAAGTTCATAATATTAATGTGGTGATGGAGGAAAAGATTAGAGCTTCGGTATAGTCTATTATTAAATACATTCAAAGAAAATTTCAGACTGTAGCTCCCACTCCTCTACCTCCGCCTACAGAACCAATTATTTACACCCCTCCTCCAACAGTATCTCCCAACCCCCCACCTATAGTACCCATTATTTGTCCTCCTCCTCACCATTAAGATTCCGTTTTCTATCTTACTCCTACACCGTATCCTCAACAACTTCAATGTTATTGTGAGTTGTATATTGAGGATCATCACCATCATATAGTTTCATATATTATGATATATTATATAAGAGATAAATTTCATCATCAAAAATTACATGTAGATAAACATAGAGTCACTATATATGATATTATAGATATATCTGCTTATGTATGGTTACCTAAATATGAGGTGACAATAGTTGTACAAAGTATCGACCAGTTTTTAGTTTGGACATCCGGGCTTCTTCGACCTATTACCATAGAGGTATGTGTATGTTAATTATTTTATTGTATTTTATAATAAAATTTGTTCTATAATTTGAAATTTAATATATTTGTCTATTTATTTACAAAAATACTTTTATGTTAAAGAAATACTATATAAGAAACAACAAAGATAAATTGCTATGACATCATATACAGAGTCAAAAAGTCTTGACATATTTTTATGATATTCAAATTTTTTTGCATCCCATTATTTGTTCGCAATGGATTATCATTTTTGTGGACACAAAATAGATATAGGGATTATGAAAAATGATATCATGGAGCTTGTTACTGGAGAAACGTTTGGCATCAACGCGGTGAATTTTTTTCCATGTAAGATTTAACACAATTCCTTCCCTTTATTAAATTTATTAAAAATTTATTCTTATGTATGTTTTTTATTAGGTATATTTATAAAATTTGTGAGGTGAATGAGTGGGCATATGTATATGGATTCATGGACCCACAGTTGATTTCCCCTGAAGTGCATGCTTTGGATGAGGAACAAAGAAAAATTTATATTGCTGAATGATTTGAACTGAATATAATCACATACTGTTGAATGATTCCTTTTTGTGAGAGGCCGAAAACATATATATCACAATGTTTTATTTATATTTTAACATAAAAATAGCTTAATATAAATTATATTTAGAATTAGTGACCAATTTCATGTTATGTGTTTTTGTAAAGGGGGAAAACACTTTATAAGACATACTATCTCCACAACAATGTGTTAAAATATTTTAAGAATATATTGGAAAAGTATGATTCAATATCTTAATAGTTTTTTATATTATAATTAATTTTTAATTTATCTCATTCATATCATTTTATAACATGGGATGATTATACTTTCAAAAACCAAGAAAGAAAAATAGTGCCAAGATGAAATATGTAAAAGTAAAGGTAAAATTACATTTATAATTTGTACATTGTGGATGTAATAAATTAAAATTATATTTTGAATTGAAAAACTAATTTAAACATGAATTTCATAAAAAAAATGTGTCATCAAATATAGATATTATATGTTATGATTTATGTATAGAATAATTACAACTAGAACAACTTTGATGTTTGACAAGGTTTGATTTCCTTATAAACTGTTCCATGATATTTCATTTGATTTATTAATTATACATGTTAACTACAATACTTTTAATTTTTATCTATTTGAAGAACCACAAAATTTTATTGCTCAATAGGTCATACACATATCGGTGGAATGGTAAAATAATTTTACAGGTTTGATTGAATTTTAGTTTGTTTGTACAGTAAAATGTTACTTTGAATGTTGTAATTGTAAATGTGAATTTAGTAGTTTTTTATTATATTAGGGTTTTTTTAGTAGGTATTTTATTTTTTAAATATTATAAATGTAAATGATTCGTTCTGTTGTTGGTTCTTCTTGTTTCAGTCTAGTTCTTCATGTTTTTCTAGTATAGTTTTAGTCTGGGTTCGGGTCTGGTTTTGGTGTGGTTCTGATTGTCTCACCTCTGCTTCAATAATGCAGAGGAGGGGTTTCATGTGTTATTCTAAAAAGTTAATTTTTACATAGGTTAAAATATATATGACATAATGAATTCTTGGGTTATTTGTTTCAAAGACGGTTATTTAAAAACCGAGGTATTATAATGTTTTTTACATAGGTTATCTAATAACCAACGTAAAAATGATCATCCCAAGTCGTTTTACACATCTTTTATAAAATAAATGCCCTAGTATAATGTTTTTAGGTCATTTATTTAATAACTGACGTCAAAAATCATCTCAAATCATTTTTCATGTCAGTTATTAAAAAATCTGACTTAAAAATGATTTAGAGTCATGGATTTTGGCGTCGATTATTTAATATTTGATGTGGTAGATTGTTTATTACGTCAATTTTTTAATAAATAATGTAAAAAACCTATATGATGAAATATTTTATAATGTCAATTATTAAATAACAAATGTAATAAATCATCTACTACATTAGTTATTTAATAACTGATGTAAAAAAAGTTTCCACGATTGATTTACAACGTCAGTTTTTTTATAACTGACTTAAAAAATTTTATTTATAACATCACCTTTAATAAAATTAGATAAAAAACGAAGTAAAAAAACTGACATTATTTTTTTTCTGCACTATTGAACATATCTCCTCTCATCTAAAAGTGTTCAAATGGTTCTTAATGATTGAACTCAAACATGTATATTGACAACTTTTGTTTTATGCGGTGAATTGTTTTTTAAAAAGAGATGTCTTGGTCAAAGACCAAGACACCGTTTATTATTAAAAAAGATGAAACTACAAATGTCTGAAAGAAGGGATTTTATTACAATCTCTTTAATAAAGAGGCAAAAGGTCTATTGGAAGATTATCAAACCACATAACACCATATTTGATACCTTTATTAGAAATAGCATCCACCACCATATTTTCTTCCTGGTAGGCATGAGTGGAAATACATATGATATGTTAAAGAGAGTCCATACAGATCAACCAACGAGAGGTAAGAGTCCAGGAAAGATGGATCACACCATTCCAAATTTCTTGGACAATGGAAGAAGAGTCACTTTCGATTCAAATGAAGTTGCAACCCTTACTTTGAATAAAATAAATAGCCTGAATCACCGCCATCATCTCAGCTTCTAAGGAAGTGGAACTGGAATAGCCTCCATAGAAACACCCATGACAGTGACGTAGATAGTCCCTGCAGACAGCTCCAAAACCAGCTCGGCCTGGGATCCCCTTCGAAGCTCTATCAATATTTATGTTTATACACCCCTTAATAAGAGCTTTCCGTAAGACTTTAGAACATTTCTTAGGATTTTTGTAGAGCCCAAAAACCGTGAGACGTCAGAGAATCAAAAATTTCTCAACAGAATTGTTGCAATAAGCATTTTGAATTGAGGCAACATCTCTGATAGTAGTGAGAATTCTTGAACGAATTGTATTGAGATTAAATGAGTGCTTATTATGAATAATATCATTACGATCATACCAGATAATGTGTAGGAGCTCAGCAACTGCCGGTAGAAAAAGGTTCTTGATTTTCTTCGAGGTGTTGAACTCCACACATCATTTAAGAGGAGAAGTAATTGAGTAAGAACAAATCCATCTACAATAAAAAATGTCAGTAATAAAGTTCCATAGAGCATCAGAAGTTTAACAAGATAGGAACAGGTGATTGATATCCTCTCTATGTTGATGACTCATATGACATTTGGAGTAGAGATGAATACCAAAGGATTGGAGGCAGACATCAATAGGAAGACGGTTATAAGAAATCCTCCAGATAGGATTAAGTCTATAGGGCTTGATCTAGTGATTATCAAAATGATTAATCCACCCAAAAATACTTTCATATGAAGAAAAATTATGATTATAGAAGGCCTTAGAGTCCCAGATAGCATAATGAAACGGTTCCCAAATAAGGAAATCATCCACATTAATGAAGGTATGACTATCAACCACATCCCTAAGGGATTCTGGGAGAATGGGCAAGTGGTCATTCGTCATTTCCTTAATAGAAAGATTTATGGTGTCCGGAGGAGAGTGCGGGGGAAACATAGAGATCAGGGGGGGTTAATGTGGTGAATATCCTGAGCAGAAATTTATTTGTATCTATGGTCATGTTCATTTTAATTATATTAGGCATGATAATTCCTCTTATTGTGTTCCTTAAAATCCAGAACCAAATCCATTATCTATTATTTGATTGATTTTTGGTGATTTTCGTTGATGTAATTACTATTTATTTATTAATATGGGATAACCATAACAAGTATTTTATGATTATCCAAGAATTACTCTATAAAAATTGGCAATATAGAAATATCTCAAATGGAATTATCTTGATTTAGGAATTTCATTTCATTGGGAATGTCATATTGAAGGTCAAATTGTTTGTTAATCACCCAAACGATAATGATTTTAAGGTTTGGGAGATGGCCATGATGGTATTTTATTGGCATTATTTCATTTGGTTGGTGGTTTATTACTAGAGATTTGTTGTTGGATTATATATTATTGTATCCCATGTGAAAACCATTATCCAAAATAGTAATCCATTCATATGTTTCAACCATTTTTAGGAATATTTCAATGAGCTTAATCAAATTCTTATAAGAATATTAATTTTGTGGACACTAGAGGTAGGAGTCAGGTATGATGTGTTTTGTGTTTCTTATAGGACTATGATAGGTTTTTTCAAGATGCATGGTTCAATAGTGATTACTATTGTATTTAAGAAGATAGTATTTCATGATTATCATTATTAAAATCATGTTTTATAGATTGTATGCATGGTTTTTCCTTGAATATGTAGAGAAACTATCCACATGGTGAGTAATAATTGGTCTTCATCGATCACAAGAGTCTGTTATATTTAGAGAGAAATTTAATCTAGAGTCATAATTGATGGTTAGGTTTATAATAGTACTATGAATTCAGGGAAGACTAAACATCCAGGAAGAGGCATTTTATGGCTAATATCCTTAACATGAAATCTCGCTACGAGTTGACGGAGGGGGAATCTAGGTATATGGATTTTATGCAGTTGGTATTAGCGGATGAGGGAGATATTAAAAAATTTCGATCGATGGTGATGGACCCTACACTTCTTTATTAGATGAGGGAGGCCATAGTAAGATAATTATATTCCTATATCATAAAATATTTTATATTCTCATCTGATGCACTAGATAAATTCTCTAAGGTTACGTAATCCTATTCTAGGGGTGGGAAATAGTCCCCCTGGTGTTATGTGAGGAGGTATTGAGGGTGTTTCACACTTACCCATTTGTGGTATATTCTTATTGGAAAATGATATAACTAGATCTAAAGTGACCATTTTGGGGGATATGAATGATGAAAACTATTTTAATATCTATATCTACAACATCACAAATATTTCTGTCAAAATTTAATCACTTCGATAGATTTTGGTACACACAACCCAAAATCTAAATGAACCATAATATAATATAACTTTATAACCTAGCCATTAAATAAGTGGGCATGAAAAATACTAAATAAATTTTAAAAATTATTTGTTTTACATAATTATAAAATTAATTCATTGGTTATAAATTATATATAAAGAAAAAAATAATTTTAATGTAAAAAAAGTGTTTTTATGGGAAAAATATGTATGAGTGTAATGTTCTATTGTCATGAAAAATTAAATTATCCTTTTTTGTTGAATGATTTTATTAGAATTTATTATTACATATTCAATAATTTTATTATCATTCATAAAATATTCTTAGTAATCACGGAATAGAATAAATCGATATTTATTCCTAAAAAGTATATTTTCCTAAAAATGGTTTAGTGAAATTTTATTGACATATTTTAAATTATATTATTATAATTATAAAAATTTAATTTTATTGAATGGATTCCTTATTTCTAAAAAAATAAGACCAACCATTCCCTTTTATTTTTATGTGTTTAATAGTAACCATGGTAAAATTTATCATCTTCATAAAGGTTAAATGCGGTTAAGCATGGATAAAATTAAGACATAAGTTTATAATATTTTTTTCAATAATTATTAGACCAGATTAATTTAAACCATGTCAGCAAAGTCTATAATATTAATTATCTAATGGATACATTTCCATGAATATGACCAATATAATATTTAGATCAATGAATGTTACAAAATGCCACTCTCTAAGTTTTAAATATATCTTACGTGTTCATATATGTACAGATTAATGTTATAAATAAATGTAAATTTATATTTTTTTATTAATGAAATTATTTTCATGATGGAAATTTATTTATTTGTTTATGTATTATATAATTACCTTAATTTCTTTCAGAACACAAACACATTATTTATTTAATCAGTGAAAAAATAAAAGAAAAAATTTTAAAAATATAAACATTTATATAATTTGAGACAGTTAATAGTGTTTTAGGTATTAAATAGATTATAAAAAAAGATATATTTCTATTTAATGTATTATATTATAATTAAAACATTATATTTACTTACATTTTCCCAAAATAAATAAATTATGTCAAAATTGATATAAATGATATTTTATGAAAAATAATAATTCATTAATTTTTATAACAATTATTAACAGCATGAAAGGGAAAATGGGCATATGATATGGTATAAAATTTTATCCATTTTTTATTTATGAGTCAATTATCACATTATATGAAATATTATGACACTTTAAGAGTAAAAAATACGTTAATGTGGTTCATGTTTAACTTGGTCAACTAAGGGTGTAAAAAAAAGATAAGGTTTAAAATATGACATAAAATAGTCTAAATATAATTTTTAATGATATTTTAACAACACACAACATTATCTAATAACCTATGTTAATTTTGATAAATTTGGTCTACATAATAAATTTATTATATTTTAATCCTTTATGAAATTCTAAAAGTCCCATCCTATCAATTATGAAAGGGTACCCCTTTCTTCAACTCTATACACCACTTTGAGCCATCTAAATCATCCAAATATTAAATAATTCCCTTATAAACCCCTTATAAATATTATAATTTTTTTAATTTAAAATTAACAACTATATTTTCTTTAAAAATATATCTAAATGAAGTCTATGGATGAAGAAACAGTCGTCTTTTCCTATTCCTTCATGTTTGTTTCATCTTCTACATCCTCTTAAAGTGTTTTAACCATAATAAGATAAAAAACTACTATATAATAAATATAATTAGATGAAGTTATGATTTTTTAGAAACAAAATTCTATCTATTTTAATCATATTAAAAGAAAAAACATTGCTCACATGTGCATACGACTTACTAACTTGACGTAGCGGTGTAATTAGTTTGTAATTATCATTTAACTAGGATGTATATAAATATAGAACTAATATATATATATATATATATATATGATTTTTATGAAATAAATATTATTATTATATTATAATACCACTTCTACATTTTTACATTCCAATCCATTGGAATATACTAACGTCTCTTAGTTAAATGTTTGGACTTCCACCTCTACGAAATGAAGTGATTTGTTTTTCTTTTTTTATTTTACATTGATTTTAATAAAGCCTATTTAATGAATTTGTATGATATATATGTTATAATAATGATTTTTTAGTGGTGAATTATTTTTTATATTTCCTTTATTCTATCAATCAAAAAATGAAAACAATGTTTAAGCATATATATGTCCTAACATTTCCAGGAATGGTATAATTAACTATCCATTCTATAAAATCAATGGATGACTATTAATGTGTGTATAAAACATAAAAATGATATTAATATAATGAATAAAATTATATACACTATGGAATCATTATCATTTCCTAATGAAAAAAACTACCAAACCAAAACATACATGAAAAATGAACCTGTTATTACATGGAATAATGATTTTAACAAAGAAGTTTTACTAAGACAGTAATAAAATATTACATGTAAATAATATATGGTATGATATGTATGATTGTGTTTATAGAATAGATATATAGTAAATCTATATTAATTATAATGTATCTTTATATGGATATTAAGGAATTCATACCTGATTTAAGGGTTTCTAATTTTACTTTTACTTATTATTAGAAATATGCAACATCACCAATAATTTATTTAGTATTGTATTTATACTTCCTATTTGATATATTATGTAAAAAATATATTTGTATTAATGATATTTAAAAATAAATTCCGTGTAATTTGTTCCATGGGAGGACGGACCCAACCCGTATATTACATATTTTAGTGACATTAAACCAGAATTAACTTTATTATTTTCCTAAAGATCATTTAGGTTTAGATTTTTAGAAATTTAGGTCTTAAATATTACATAAAAATCTAATATATATAGAAAGTTTTATCTTATAATAAGTATAATTCTTACAATAATATAAAACTTTTAAAATGAAACATACTTTCTTTTCATGGATAATCACCACGACTTTCAACTTGGAATATTCGTTTCCCTTAAGCATCCATAAACACTGTAAATTTTATTTAAAACATTGGTTGAATATTAAATTCTCAGTAATGGACATAAAAATAAAGAAAAAATTATTCCTTTATTGATTATATAAAATTTACTTTTCAACATAAATTTGGGCTAAAATAAAAATCTTATTACCTAATAAATCACCTAATTTTCCCAAATATTTTCTTAAAAAATTAAAAAATTTATTAAAAGAATAAAATAATACTCATGAAGATTAAATTGAAATCATTATAAAATTATACTAACTATTCAAACAAGTTATATAATTTTTTGAAAATATAATGTTTCTTTATAACCCATAAAAATTGTAGATAAATCATATAGATAACTTGTGGACACATTTTCATATCACTCATACTTATAGAGTTACCCACACAGATGTGCATGGAATAACCTTCACAGTTATAATTGGTGTCACTATTATAGTTACACATGAAATAACCATCGCGATTGTAATTGGAATTAGAATTGTATTATATTCTAATAATATATTAGGTGAAACATAATTGGTAAACTATGAATCATTACCCAAGGCATTGGAGAGCTATATTTGGTGCACCTGACCATGGTCTATAGTGGAACCACCTATCATTGGTTAATAACACAGCCAACATTCATTATATTATAACGGAACCACTTATCCTTTCATTATAATGGAACAAAAATTCATCATAAAAAATTTCCATAAAATATATCATAATCCTAATTAATTAGAGAATACTAAAAGAATTGGCCAATTGTTGCCTATAGACCAGTCAATGTTCTGATGCTCTACTAATGTGTATAGAAGCACTCGGGTCAAATCCTTGGCGATGATACTTTTTAAATAGTCGATTATTTTTAGTTGATTGTATTTTTATTAGGGCGTTTTTTGCAGAGATTAATTAATTGATTGATTGATTAATATTGATTTAATAAATTTATTAAGATTGGGGTGAGTTCATAATTAGGGAGTAAAGCTTGTGATATCTTTGAGCTTTGATTTATATTGCATTTAAATTAACACCAGCTTCATAAGATAGCTTTGATTGGAATTACTAAGTGTTAAGCCTTTAATCCAAGACATAACATAACTTACATTTCTAATCTAAATTATATATTTTTGAGGGTAGTGTATTTATGGTTCCAATAATCCATGGAAACCATAGGTTAAACAAAAAAGTCATTAAACCATGACATGTTCAGTCCAACATACACAATGTTAAATTAAATAATATTCATCGAGCAAATACTCTCAACCAATTAACTTCCCTAAATTTTGACTCACCCCAATAATATATTTACTCAGACATTTGGGTGTTTATTAATTTGGTTATAATGATTATGATGATAAATTAAGAAGAGAAGAAAAATAAAGAGATATGGAAAGAGTAGTGCAACAAAAACACACACACGAACAATGATGATAATTAAAAACAGACTTTCGATTGAATGAGGAATAAAAATAAAGAAAGTGATTCGATTGTATTTAATCTATTTTAAGAACATTAATATTAAACTATAGAACGCAGATGAGAATAAGAGACATTGAAAAAGAAACTTGAATTAAAAAAGAATTACAAAAGAATGACTTACAAGATTTCAACAAAGAACAATACAAAAGTAAATGAAAAGAAGCAAGGAAGAATGGTTTCTTGAATAAAACCTTCAGTATGGAAGATCCTCCCAAGAATTTTGAAGAGCCTTGATCATGCCAACCTATCCTACTTTCTCTGAAATTCCAACATCTTTGAAGGAGAGGAGGGAATGTATTTATAGCCCAAGGAAGTGGACTTTTGGCATTCCCAAACTGTCCCTCCACTTGGATCGACGATTTGGAAATCATGAAATCCAAATCTCGAGATATCTATTAATTCCAAGTTTTAGATAATAATGTTGGAAGACCTCTCTCAAAATATGTAGTCAATTGGACCTATAGAGCCAAAGTTATGGCAGTTTTATTAAATGAAGTTAAATTGTCCATTTCAATCAATACTTTTTCGTCTTCCAAAATGTGAATGGATTTTGTAATAAGAATTTACCGTCAAATCCGAATGGTTTCTTCAAAACAGTCGTCCAAATATATCTCCTCTTTCTCACTACAAAAGATCAGCATGATTTGATGACTATATCAGGAGACATGTCATGAATAGTTTCTGTATTTTAATTTCCAGACAGAATAGTGGGCTGGACTTCAGGGCGTTATTTGGGACACTTTCTCTTGTAGTTGGACCTTAAAATTTTTATCCCTGATTAATTCGTATAATCTAGAACATATGGGAGAATTTCATAAAATTTGGGATTCTGGGTTTGGACCAGTATATCAATCATCATGGGTGGCCCTGTTTCATCAAAAATTATTTGGGTCTTCTTGTGTGTCTATATGGTCCTTAAAATTGAATAATTGGCCAATGCATACTTCTAATGATATGTGAGAAATTTTATAAGAAATCATAAAAAACAATAACCACAAAATTTTAATTAGTAGGGTAAGAGTTATAAATAAAATAGTAAACTGACTCAATTGGACTACTCCTAAAAATGCTCAAAAATTATACTTAGTATTAAAACAATAATATTTCACACAAATTATGCACATATCATATCAAATAAGTAAAGGGAGTATATAATAAGTCATGAAAATATTAATAACATTACATAAATCATAGAATCGTCTTTTTTACACATAAAAAATATTTTTCAGAAATTTATATATCCCTTTTCATTAGAAGAAAATTTTAAAAACAAACATTAATAGAATAAAATGCAATATGGATTTTATTTGACTGAAACATGGATTCTTACAAAGGGATCCAAACATAAAATAATATCTATGAAGGATTTAAAAATATTTATTTCTATATATGTTAAATTTTTTTATTTCGTTTTGTAAATAAACTTAACACATTTTTAAAAGGATTCCATTCGAAAACCATTGAATGGGGGGATAAAACCCATGAAATTTCCTTTATTATTTTCACATTTAAAAATAAATACATCTATAAACAAATATATGTGTGGATTAAAAAGATATTTAAGGGACATTTTAAAAGAGGATTTTGAAAATAATGACCCTTACCTTGATAATGACCACTCACATTAGTTATTTATCTTCCTGAATAACAAATCTATGTTAAATTTTTAAATATATTAAAAATATTTTTCAAGTTTATTATTTCATTTATAAAACTTATTAACTTGTTTTTAACAATTAGTGGATTTCACATTAGATTTTTTGTTGTTGTTTGGTTTATGATCCCAAAATGGAATCAGTAAGTTTACAATGGTCAAAGAGGTCATTTTACATCATCTATAGAGTTATAATAATAATAAAATATTTTTTTTATATTTGTACATAATTCTTAAATTTATATTGAACCCCTACATATTGTTATTAAAAATGAACTATGTTACAATCATATGGATGGTAGGTTGTATGTATGCTTAAGTAATGTTTAAATTTTCAAATATCAATATAAAATATGTAAGTATAATTTTATCTTCCAATAATGATAATAATTTCATAAATAAAATATTATTTATTTAAATAACCTTTTATATATCATCCATCTGATATGGTGGTGAAAAATGATTCACATCACTTCATGGAGGGGGTAGTCCACACATATACAAGAATGATGCTATCACTTTCCAATTAATTGAAATGTTAGAAGTTAATTAATATATTTTATTTTAAAACTAATTTTTTCAATATAATATAGAAAATTTAATTCTATACTTATAATCTAATCTTAGAGACGGTGATGGAAAATTAATTGCATTGGTTCATGAGGCAATAGTCTACCGTACACATGAACAATGGAATCATTTCCAATTTTATAGAAGAGTACATGGATATAGGATTTTAAATTACGATAATATCATCTATGTACACATTTTATACTAGTTTTTTTATTTTTTAATTGTTGAGGAATTTTTAAAGGAAGTGGAAAAAAAGAAAACTAATATATGTGGTTAAAAACTGTACCACTTCTTTGGAAAATATATTTTTATCAACAAATTATTACCACTTAGATTCATATTATACAAAAAATAAGGCCTTTATAAAATGGTTACATATGTTAGATAGATATTTTTGTTAATAAATTTCAATCAAAATAGTTTTTTATGTGTGAAGAAATGAGAATAATTGGTCCTCTTTTATATGGGGAGGGGAACTGTTGGAAAATATTAAAATATTAAATTAATATATATTAATTTTTAAGTCTAAATGGTTCCATGATAATAAAATTATAATATAAGAAGAATATGAGTCTTGATAATATAATAATATAGTTTATTATGCTTATATTTCACATTTTTACTTTTATTATTTGGATTTAACCCCATGTTAACCATTTTTAAACATACTATGACAATAATATTTTCTTACTCTTTGTGGATGAAGATAGTCTCTATAAATGAGAAAAAGGAATAAAAATGGTCCTTATATAAAATTTTAAACCATAAACTAATCACTTGATTGAATATATGATTGTTTGAATTTTTTTCATTAAATAAAATACTATTCATATTAAATATCAATAATGTGAATTTTTGAACAATTCATTTATTTTTACATTTTTAACACCATGAAAGAAATAAAATTTCTTATAAAATATTTTAATAAATCCCTAAAATAATTTATTTATCTATAAAATTCATGGGTTTCATTAATTATTTCAACTTTTACAACACATTTGTTTCAATATCATTTATTTTATTATTCTCTTAATTCAATAAATATTACGTTCACATTATGTAATAATTTTATGTAATTAAATTTTTTTATAGAAAAATAAATTACCAGGATGAATAGGAATCATTTATATTTGAAAAAATATATTTATGAATCTATATATCCTCTAGTTATAAACCTTTCATTAATATTGTATTTATTAAAACCAAGAGTGCAATTTTTTTTGGTTTTTATTAAATGAACTATTATTATGGTCAGAGTAGCATCGAAATGAGAGAAAGGTGATATACAAAAATAGTGGATGATTAAGAATGAAATGGAATCATATTATAAAATTAAGGCAATTTTTATGGTGATTTTATATTTCATATAATTTTATTTTTATCTTTAATTACATGATTTTCCCTTTATCCTCGAAAAAGAATTACTATGGTCATAATTAAAATTCACAAAAAATAAATGGGTTCTATTTACCAAATTTGGGCCCCATAATTATAAATATTTAACCCATTTCTCAAGATTCATAAAATATAGGCCCTATAATTTAATTTAATATCAAACTAGAAAAATACAATGGATAATGTTTTTTTTAGTAAAATGGAATTTTATGTATAAATATGATTTTGTACTAAAGTTTTTTTTAAAATTATTTCAAAATAATAAAATTTATTTAAAAAAAGATTAATAAAATATCCAAAATAATCACAAATATTATTTAACATAGTAAAAAAATAAAATGAAAAATATTTTTCAATAAAAATAAATATTTTTCAATATTCAATGAAAAATTAAACTTTTCAAAAGAAAATCCAAATTTCACCGTTGGGCAATTTTGATAAGCTAATTCCAAAAATGATATTTTTTTATTCCAATTTTTTAAAAAAATTATAGAAATTTAGAATAAAATTTTCTTAAAAAAGTAATAAAACCCATTTTTGATGAAAGCATATCACCGATGAATAAAATTGATTTACTAAAAAATGAGTGTTTATTTCCTAATAAATAATAAATACATTGTATTGATTAAAAAAATTATATATGTGTTTCATAAATTATTTAATCATTTTTATAACATCAAATATAACTTCTAGTTTGCAAAAACCATATTTAAATAATAATAATTTTTAGTTCAATTATAATTAGTGTTACATATTATGTTGAGTGTAAAACATAGTCATTCATTTAAAATACTGAGATATTATATTCCTATCCACCAACTATTAGAAATTGTTTACCCATAATTTTGAACTCCATCTTAGTAATCAAATTTTGACATTTTAAATTTCCTTTTTTGTAGTCCCACATCAGAAATATATTTAATAAATAATCCTCTTGAAAAGAGTGAAAATGATGTACCAAGGTTATATCAGAAAATATATAATTCTTTTCTAAAGAGGAAGAAATTATTGGGAAGTGAAAATATGTAAATTGGAGAAAATAATAATTTCCAAATAAATATGGAGAGTGATAATCATAATTTCCCCCAAAGAAAGTGAATGATCACATGAATGTAAACGACCACAAAAACAAATGCCAAAGAGGTGTGAAAAAGGACATCGATTCATTGGAAGATAATGTAAGAGGATAAAAAAATTAATATATTTATCCTAGATATGGGTAATTGAAGACTATATATAATAATAAAATGAATAAATAAACAGATTTTGAAATTATAATTTCATTCTTCAATGAATTTCCACAAAAATATCATCTTTTCACTAAAATTTTGTTATTTAAGATGAATATTTTTATTCCTAAAGCCCTAAAATAAACTTTTATAGAATTATATACTTCTAAAAATGGATAAAACCCTATAACTAGAGTATGAAGACATTAACCAATAACATAAGTATTAGATCATGTTAATATAATTCATTTAAAGAATAAACCTTTATATAAAGAATTACAACATTAATCTTATAAGTCTCAATAATAACACACAAATTTCACATTTATTTACCCTAAATGTTTTCAAAATATTTACAACCCATATTGAAACCCAAAAATTCAGAAGTATGTGATAATATATTCATCCAAAATTAATTAAAAATTTATCTAAAATAAACTTTAGTCACTCTTATAGTTATATACCCAAAAATGTATATTCCCTAATAATATCATCTTCAAGATATGATAGTCATTTACATAAGAAACCAGAATCACCATAATTATGTCTTGTATTACTTTTAAAAGATAATTTAATAGTTAATAAAAAAATTCCCACAATATTTTTTACATTAATTATGTATGGTTTCTAAAATAGCTCAGTTTTTTGAGATAAAATTAATCAAGAAGTCACTTATAAAACCAATGGGTATTGTTACTATAAAACATATGTTACAAAAATAAATGTAATAATTATATGTTTAATTATTTAATCAAAATATTATTTTATACTAATTAGAACATCACACATGATAGGGGTAAGAGACACAACCTTTTCACCCTTTAATTGTGTGTTCAAGCCCCGTGACATTGCTCATCGTGACACTTGTCACATATCCTAAGGGTTATCCTTTTACTAAATCAATTTCAAAATAATTCATATCACATTCCTAAAAAATATGATGAACCTCATTAAACATAACAATAATCATAATATATTGTATAATCTGTAAATGTAATCAACACCTTCAAACTCATGTCTATAAAATAAAGTTATAATTATTCCTTAAATAAATTTTCCACATGTCACATATACCTCGAAAATATAAAAATTCATATTAAATGTATCCCAAAGTATTCTATGTTATTAATTAATACTTACTTCATATAAATTTTATTATAATGTCATAAGATTTCAAAATATCGAACCATATAAATTGAAATAATCCACACCACTCATATGACATTTTCAGTTTCCTCATTTTTAATAGTAATGGAATTATGAATTGATAAATATTCATCTATATAGACTTATGGATATAATTCTTGAGATTCCCTCGTAGGATGGTTATTTCCATAATGATCATAACCCCCACACATAAAACATTCAATTAATGCCATGGGAATAACTTTATTCCCCTTCATGGTGTTTAAGGAATGCTCACTTTTTCTCAGATTTTTTTTTATTCAGGCCATACTTTAACGCATTCAAAACATCTTACCATTATGATATAGAATTTTTTTTGGGTTTTTCTTGCCACATTATCGAATCATATGTCACTGTATATTTTTTCCACTATGAATTTATCACATGATCTTCCATGGATCTATATTTTTTTGTAGTTTGATGACATGGAAAAATCCCCTTGGTTCATGTAGTTAAAAAAACATGTAATTAATTGTTAGAAATATCAACTTTATTTTTTAATAAATATCCCATTTCATTCAATTTCTCATTCATAAACACACCACATTTTCCAACATAGAAATTGTTTTATTGGGTCCTAATGTATTAAGTCACATGCTAAAATAAAAAAATGATCTATGTAAGCATATCAATAAACTGAAAATAATATAACAATAGAACATATTATGAGGAGTATAAAAATTGGAATATCCCTTAATATATTACATTAAAATCATTATATATTTTTTAAAAAAAAAATTCACCCTAACATAACATCCTTTTTGGTTATAAAAAAATATAAAATCCAGTTCAAATAACATCCCAACCTCAAAATTTATCTCAACCCTACGACAATAAAAATTATAAGGATACGGCCTTATACATTACTTATTTTAGTAACTTTACACAAGAAATAAATTTCTTACATTTTTAAGGTCTTTCAAGTTTATATTGTTAGAGTGTTTAGCCCTAAATCATACATAAAAACTCATAAATATACAAAGTGTACACTTCTAATCAATGTCCATTATCCAATAATATAAAACATTTAATAAAAAAATATTTTCATTAAAATTCTTCCAGAAATGAAAATGGAATTCTTGTTCTCTATTATCCATCCTCAGACACTATGGTTTTTTAAAACAAGGGATGTGTAGCATAATTCCCCCCGAACAATGTATTGGGAAGATGTGAATGTTGTTACTGGCCATAGGTGAAATCAATAATTCACTAACTTCTAGTATTAAATGATAAGGGTTCATATTCCTTTGTGGGATAATTTTTCATTTGAATATCATAAAACCAAAACAAGAATACAATAACCTAACAACCACTATATGAATCATAGGAAAAATGTAAAACGACTCAATGTAAACCAAACCATGTCCGAAAACAAAAAGGAACAAAAAAAACAAAACTAAATGACTACAAGACACCAAATCAGAAAATCCAAAAAATATCCAAGATCCAAATACACAATTCATGCCTAAGGTATCATGATGAATAACTATTTTAATGTGATAACTTGCATTTACTTGTTTCTCGATATACAACTTATTTAAATGTAAAAATCTTCCATGCATGGTGTGGTTATAATATTATATAGGATTTCACCAGATTACATCTATACTCATTCCACTAGGATATACCATATTATCACATTTATATGAATCATTTTATGTGAAACTATTTAAAAAAGTTTTCATCATAACAAAAATGATTTACAACAGAAATATTTTCCAATGGAAAGTAGTGATACAAGTCTTTCAAACCCTTTATCCAATCCATTTGGCATAACCCATTTAATTCATCACATTAACACTTGCATTCCGATTTGATCTATCCGTACTCATGATAGGTTTCTCTTTAATCTACCATGTATTTACAAGGTGACCATATACCAAGTTCCAAAATGGCACATACCCCATCCATCGGGGCACATCAATGAAAAGGAACACATACCAGTCATTTATTCCAATACCTTGCCAAACCATTTTGAAAAAATATATTAATTTATTGAAAAAATTCTAAAAACCCTTTAAATTAATACATACAAAACTATATTAAAAAAAATATTTTAAATCATGAAACAAAAACATTCCCAAAACAACTAATTTCTACTAGTTCACAAACCAATACTAAAGAGGGTTCCATCAATATTTTCACATAAATTTCATAATTAAATTCAGGAATATATATAAATTTTAAATTAAACCTTCATGTTTTATTATTTGGAGTAGAGAATGAAGCCACCTAGTTTACAAACATAGGAAAAATGAAGAACACAATAATTATTCAATAAACATCGGTTAGATCTTCCGAAACCCACCTTAGATCTTGTTTCCTATAACCTAGAAAACTATAAATCATCATTATTGGAATCAGAAAACATGGATTTATCCCTATAATGTCAGATCCATGAATTATAGATATGTATGAATAAAAAAACATAGGGTAGCCACTATAAATGGGGCACATATAATGGAATCTGGCCTCTAATACACCAAAAATCACTAGAATATCACTCTTGTATTTTTGGAAAATTTCACAGCATCCTTATGAAGTAGAGTAATTAGATTTTGGTTAGTATGAATAATAAATTGAGTTATTTAATAGGTTATTCATATTAGAACCACAAAATTTTGACCTAATTTTTAAGGATTCATAGTTTAGGCACACAGTTGGGAAAACCATGTAGAAACCATGTCCATATTTCTGTCTTTAAACACCCCATTCATGTTTCGCACAAACGGTTCGAGAAAAATGTGTTGCCCATGATTAATTCCTTTAGCAAACTTTCAATGGTTTAACTTGTTTGGATGCATGGTTTTATAAAATCATGCTTTTAAAAAGTGTCCATTGTTTCCCTTTTCGTTGTTACCTAGAGCTGTTGAAAAGTTTCTACTAACAATGATGAAACTATGAACCTCTAGAAATGTAAAAAATCATTAAAAACAACTCCAAAACATAAAAAAATTAATCCAATTACATTATATATTTAAAATATATATAAATTGGTAATTTACCTTATACCAAGGGTGTGGATTTTGTCCAATTTTTGTATTTTTGTCCCTAGAATATTGAAAGACAACATTTTTATAAAAGAGTTTAGGACATTTATTGATCATTTCCTTCTCCAATTACAATGATTCTTCCTGAATCCAACCATGTATCTATAGTAACCACCATAGACCTGCATTTTTCCAATGTAATACTTTGTCTTACCCATCCTAAATATATACTAGCATAGTAACTAATGTAGCCTATATCTCTAGGTCATCCTGATCCCATTGAATAACCTTGTCATAATCAGGTGGATACATCTTTAATTTAGATATTCTATAAACCTTATGAACTAAATTGAACCTTGGTTGAAAATCCAACTAAAATGCCAACTCAACACCCCATTCAAGTATCTCCAAAGGGCCTATGAATCAAGGCGATAACATGACTTATTTTCCAAAATAGTTATCCCTAGCCTTATAGAAAATCTCAAGAACACATGATCACCTATAATGAAACATTTCATAAATGATAATCCATATATGATTTATGATGACTCTGAGCCATCTGTATTGTCATCCAATTCAGTTAAATCTTATTTGTTGTCTCTTGAATAAGGATCTATTCTACTATTTAAGTATCACACATTTCAACTTAGAAAATGTAGAACGAAAAGGAATCCCATACAATACATCAAAAAGATAAATATGTATCAATTATTGACAACTAGTTTTATAAAAGAACTCCACCAATGGTATTTTATTTTTTCATTGGCCACCAAAATCCAATACACAAGAGAAAAGGATGACTTCCAACATTTTTATCACCCTTTTAGACTTTCCATCTATCTGAGGATGAATTGTCATACTCAAATTCAATAGAGTCCCAAGGGATTTCTGTAATGATTTCAATAAATGATACGTAGAACTCTAATCTTGATATAATACTATCAAAATTAGTACACCTCCCCCTTTACCACTTCTAGGATATAGATTATATAAAAGTCATCCACCATATGATATTCATGAATTTGGATGAAATGGGATGATATTACAATAAAATACACTATCACCAATATTGATTCTGGCTTCTAAACCTTTCTTGGGAGACTTAGCATTAAATCCACAACTATATACTCCAATTTACCAATAGTAATAGGTGAAGAGAACAATATAATTTCCTAAATCTGGTGCTCTGTTGTAACCTACTGATAAGTGATGAATCTTCTAAAAAACGTAATCACCATTCACTTCATGTTGACCATCCAAATTTATGTATTAAATTACTTATACTTATTCATTATTCCATGATAAGTAACCCATCTTGGACTGTGGTAATAATGAAGAATTTCTTTCTGATAATCTATTGGTAAGAACATCTGATCTCAAACCCATAAAAATGATCTCCCGTCAAGTTTGTATCCCTCAATGGGTTCCTTGCTATTGTGTTTTTACCTCATATAAACACATTTAGAACGAGATGACTTTTCCCCTTTTACCTTTTCTACCAAATAAATAACTAAAGACATAGGAAATAAAACCAAAACACTACCATATTCTTCAAAATCTATGTGCAGGTCAGTTATCACCAATATTGTTTTCCATTGATCGGAAGCCTCATTTTTCAACTGACTGTATAACTTATCACTTAATTTATCCTCTAAAAATTTACCCTTACCAAATTTATACATCATGTCAATGTTGAAAATCTGAAGATACTGCACCCATATTATTTATATTTAATTAAAATCTATTTGGGATAAAATGTGTTTCAAGATTTTATAATCCACTAACACCATTAATTTCTCACCAAATATGTAATTATGCCAAGTATTTAATGTATAGACGACAATAGATAATTCCAAATCATGTGTTTGGTAGTTATTGTCATGGATCCACAAATACTGTGAGACATTGGTAACAACATGATATCCCTACCAGAGTATGCATCCCAACCCAGATCCTGAAGCATCATAATACACCATGTAACCTTTTCCTAATTCAACAAAAATAAAGATCAACACTAACATAAAGAGAATTTTAATTGGTTAAGAAGTCTTTAAAAAATTACCTGTTCTATTGGAATGGTACACCTTTCCATATCTATGATGTCATTAGTGAATCTAGCTATGAAAATTAATGAACATAACATAGATAATAACCAACTATGCCAATGAAACTATGTATCTCAAACACATTATTTTTTGTGTTTAAAAATATTATAGCCTCTTTCTTTTATTAATCTAAAAAACAACCCTTTCAAATATAACATGGAATAAAAAACAAACCTATTGTTTCAAAAAATCAATGTTTTCAATTTTTTGCATACAAACTCTTATCCCATGAAAATAACAACAGTATGGCTATGTGTTGTTCCTGCATATCCATTTTCTATGATTACACCAATATGTCAACCAAAATTACAATAAAAAATGAATCCATATGCCACTGAAATATTTCATTCATTAATTCCATAATGGATATGGTGGATTTTTAATCCTGGAAGGAAAAACCACATTCTAATATTGTCCATATATACTCCTAAAACATGTCATTGTAATGTCCATATTATGAACACAAAATTGCTGTTATTATGAATATGGTTCAATTTTTAAGAACCACTAGGATCCCATAAATTGTTCAAATAGAAACTCAATGCAAGCAAGAAGATACTAATTCCTTATCATAACATGGTTAATCATATGATAATTTAGACGAAGCCTTATAGTTCCATCCACATTTTTGACAAACATGTTATTTTCTAACCATTGATACATACTAAGAGAAATGAATCCTTTCCTTTAAAATATTCAAATAAAACTTTTAATTCCCTCAATTCAGTTGGAGGAATCCTATTAGATGGATGTGATATAAGATTGGTCCCTCCTATGTGATCAATAATAAACTCCAATTCTAGTTTGGGTATAACCACTAATAAATTTTGAGGAAGAACATATTTAAAAAAATACACAATTGCGGGAAAATTATTATTCGAGATATCGTTCACTAATTTCAAAGTTAAATCTGAAAATTGGAATATTATAGTTCTCACTACAGATGCCAACATAACAGCTAAACCTAGATTTTCATTCCACTTTCCTCTAAATATATTTTTGATGCCATCATTAGTTGTAAACATTCCCTTTAAAAATACCGGACAATTTGAGCATTAAACACAGTCAACCAATCCATACCCAGGATTATGTCATAGAAATCCATCATAGAAAAAATAATTCCATATTTAATTTATCTTCATCAATAAGTATATAACATTATTTTCATATATAGACTTGACATTCTCATTGGACAAGATAAGTTTTTTGTTTCAATATAGAATTAATCATCTCAACATAATTTTCTTAGAATCACTAATGAATCCTTGGTTCTGTTGATTTTAATTATTTTACTTCCCTCATCCCATTAAATAATACGACATCTGTGAAACATTATATGTTTCATGAGAACCAAACAGTGGAGTAGTGTGACAATAACACTAATGATTCCTTATATAGTTTCTATTCGGGAATGACCAAGGGGGTTTCAAAAAGTTTCGCATAATTTGATAAATATACCAATATTCGAAACACCTAGGATTTATCTATGGTTTTGTAGGTATATTCAAAGATCCATCGATCTAAATCCATGTCATTCCAATACCTTGTAAATTGGCATCACCCTTCATCTTATTCATAGATTTTTAGTTCCAACTACTTCTTATAGGTATCAACATGTTTCCTCTACCTGTAGATCATGATATTTCTCCTTCATCCACCATATATCTATTAACCATCTTTTTATAATCCATTACACAAAAAAAAACAATCATCAAGAAAATCATTCGCCTTATTCTTGATTAAAAATTACACGTCTTCGGGGAATATATTGTAGAAAATTCCTGTGAAAAGAATAATAAATTAATAAATTTAGAATAATAATATGTCACAGATAAATAATACAATATAAATATCAAAATTTTTACTATTATTTAAATCCTAAATGTGTGATGATATAATTTTTTTTGAACAATTCTTCAAAATCCTCCCATGTAATGCCTTGGTCGAATTTATCCTGAACCACTAAATCCTGCCATTTCCATGTAAGATCATCCAACATGAGAATTTCCTTCATTAATTTAAACTCAATTAGTGTACCTAGTAAATTAAATATTTGATTCATGCCATTTGTCCAAACCTCTATTTTCTCTGGTTCTGAATCTTCACAAAATATGGGTGGATTATTTTTTTTGGAATTGAAGATAATGGTCATCATTTCTTGTTTTTTCTCTTATTTTCCCTCATTTTTTAGAAGGGAAAGGAACTTTTTTATTAAAAAAACCAATGAAAATGAAATTAATGAAATATAGAAAGGGTCATACAAGTAGTTATTACCTCATACAAAGTCCAAAAAAGGTGCCTCAAAATTCATAATCAAACTTACATGAAGAGTCATAACCGTCATACCATTCCGATTCAGAATCAAGGAGTCTATGATACTTGGTAACCTTGGATGTCATAATGAATGGATAGTCTTTATTTCATATTTATTTCGTCAGAGCGATGGGATGAATTCCATCGTCGTCGATAAGAACTTTTTTCCCTTTAGACAACACCTAGATATAAGAATTTTTTTTGGGGAATCATCTTTAATATCATCACATTTTCCATGAATAACCTTTGTTACTCTTAGATTATAAATTTATTCATGGATATTTGAGATATTTTCATTATTACCTAGGTTGGGATTCACCTTGGTTGCAAGTTTTATAATCGGCGTGCAATGACCCATGTCATCGCTAGGTTTTGAATTACCCAACTCATCATTATTCAGCTCTTCTTGGTTTTTTTCTACTTTTACAAGGTGTATTTCTAAGAAACAGAAAAAACTCCATTAATTCTCACTTTGTAAAAAATTATTTCTTGGAAAATTTAAAGTTACTGTATCAAACATATCACAAAAAGGCTCTCCAAAATTATCTAATTTTCAATTTCAAACCACTTTTAATAGTCTATCATGCCTTTGAAAATCAAACCATTTTGAAATATTTTTAAAATTTTACACATTCCCACCCAAATCATAGATAATTACTATAAATGAAATATCCCTTACTACTGGGATGTGAATTCAATCAATCTATGTGATGCTCTTCTCATCGAATAAAACTACGAAGATTAGGATAAAAATATTAGAAGTGTTTCAAAACACTTATATACCCAAACTCCCAAGTAAATTGATGTTCATCATAAATAGGTTAGCTACGCTTCTTTATTATCCATATTGCAAGTCCTAATGATCCTACTCTTTTATACCATCCTAACTCAAGGAGAAATAAAGAATTATTTTATGAATTTAACACTTAAAAAATAATAAGATTTACCACAAAATGAAATATGGGTTGGCCAAGACATATATCATTTCTAACATTCCTCCCCTCACCCATTGTCTTGGAATGAGTTGGATAGTGTTATTAACTTTATATGACATCTCCAAGATACAAATGGCCAGAAATAAATTCCAAAGTCCTAATAAATATTTTGAGGAAAATTTTAACTTTGAAAAAAGAAATCCCAAATGTACAACAACTGCACAACCACTATATGAAGCATCAAAATAATAAAGTAAAACTCAATGTAAACCAAACCAACTACTAAAAAACAATATTATAGTATAAAGAGGAATCAAAAAACTAATTAAACTAAATGAATACAAGACACCAAATCAAAAACTCCTAATAAGATCTAATCTCCACTCAAAAATCTATTCCCAGGGTATCATAATGCATCACTAAAGAAATGAGATACCTTTCTTTTACCTATATCTTAATATAAAACATCTATAATTATAAAAAAGTGACCATGTAGGGGGTGATTATAAAACATAGTGGGATTTTCCCAAATGACATCCTTACTCTCACCAATATGATTTAAATTGTTAGAATATTTATATAAAACAATTTATATACAAAGATTAAAAATAGTTTACATCAAAACCAAGAATATTTAAAACAAAAACAAATTACATTAAAATCAAACAACAAAGTATTTCAAACACCTTCCAAAATCCATTAGACATAACACATTCCATTATACGCATATAAACATGCATGAATAAGTCATAGTTCTATACTCATAACAGCGCTCCCATTTGTATACCAATTCATCATAAGGTAACCATATACTGAGTAACAAAATGCCACACAACCCTTCAAGAAGGTTACATCAATGAAAATGGACACACCTTAACCGTTTATTCCAAACCAATTATTCCAAACCATTTCAATAAATTTATTAACTTATTGAAAAAAATTCAAATTTTTTTTACATGAATAAAAATAGTACCATATTTGAATATCACAATTTTAAAGACCTTATATAAATAAATTTCCACAAACAACCAATTTTCAAAATTTCAGTGACCGTTACTAAATATGATTTCCATCATGATTTTCACAAAAATTTGACAATTAAACTAAACCAATCAGTAAATTTTAAATTAGTATTTAACGTTCTATTAAATTTAGTAGAGATTGAAGCCACCTATGTCGCCAACTGTGGAAAAAATGAATAATTACATAATTATTCAACATACATGGCATAGATCTTCCATAACCCCACTTATATGATGTTCCCTATCATGTAAAAAAAATAAATCATCATTATTGGAATAATAAAACATGGATATATCCCTAAGGTATTAAATCCTTGAATCTAAGAGAGAGAAGAAGAATAAAAGTAATTAAAATCCCCAAGAATGAGTACTTACTAATGAATCAGGACTCCAACCACCAATATTCACAACAAATCACTTTGGGGTTAAAGGGAAATGTCCCTAAATCCTTTTTAGGGAGAAGAATTTGAGTTATTGTTGGATTAATTGAAAAAATAGTGGTTTAAGAGGTGATTTAGATTAGATCCACAAAACATAGAACTAATTTTTAGCAATTCATGGTTTATGTCCACAATTAGGCATACTATGTTCATGATGTGCGCTAAAAACTACCTCCAAGAACCCATCACATGGTTGTCAAGCAGAGTTAGAAAATCCATGTGCCATCCATTCCTAATCTATTTTTAATGTTTTGATGGTTTCTCCTAGGTGACCACTCAATGGGGAAAAGCAATATGCCAACCGTGTGCCTACTCGAAGCCCACTCTTTCCCTTTTGATGTTTTCCAGGAGGAGTTTTGTAACTCCCTGACCCCAGTTACCCAGAGTCGGTGCATTATTACATAACATTGGCATGATCACAAGTAAGATCAAGTCTCGAAATACCGATTAGTTTAGTAGCCTTGCAAACACTAGATATATTTATAAGGTTTTACATTACATCATAAAAATGAAAACTACAACAACATATTCTCCATAGTCTACACTCTTATCGCCTCATACTATCCCTGTAGGTCATTAATAATTTACATCTTCACTTCATGGGAAAAATAAAACATAGAAAAGGGGTGATCTCAAATGCCCAATAAGGATAACAATATAGCGGAAACTTTCATAAATAAGAATAAACATTTAAGTCAATGTATAACTAAAACAAAATCCTTTTAAACTTGAACTTAAACATAGTATGGAAAAAATAAAATGAAATAATTCCATTTACTTATTCCCATGGATATTCTATTAATTGAATAATCACATGCAATATCAATAACCACTTTCATAATGATGGAATGCATAATACCAGACTATCATAACCATATAGTCAAGGAGTCATGCCAAGACTACAAGTAATATTTTGTCAAGGCCTTGTTCTAAGATACTATTTTTTCTCATGAGACCTGCCGATGCATCGAGGAGCTATAGCAGGCTCCACCTGTCACATATTAAGTCCAATGCATTCCCATATGAAAAGTTTCAAACATAACATAAACATTCGTATTAAAAATAGAATAAAAAATATATATACATCATCCATAAACCATGAATGGTATAAAAATAACACATCCACAGTCAAAAATATCACAAAACATTCAATACAATAAAAGTTTTGAATCATTATAAATCAACTTCAAATAATCGTAAAACCCATTAAAAGATGTTGACATAGATGAAATCAAAACTCTTTTTAGAGAAATATATCTTTCTATTTTGAAATCATTTAAGAGTCATATATTTATCAAATAAAACATTTTCTTTGAAAATATTCTTATAATCTTGTAAGGGAAGCTTCGACGATTTTATAAAAGCAGAAAATAGCAGCACCCGCCGTATAAGTTAAAAAACATTCTTACCTTAATTCTGTCGAAAAGGTTAAAAAGAACCTTGTTTGGAAAAAGATGTAAATATTCCTATATAATCCTCTTATAAAAAATCAAACAAGGGTATAAATGACTTTAACCCATATTCTTTTAAATAGTAAAAATGTTTTGAAATACTTTTTAAAAAAACATGGATGTGGATGATAAAGAGATCCTAGTAGATTATTACGTATAAACAACCTCAGATAATGAAGGGATTGTGAAATAAACCCTTACCTTGTACTTTTCCTTGGTTGGGGTAGGTTAAAATCCTGTATAATGGTGAAATAATTGTTATTAAATTTTACAAGAATCATATACATTAATATGAAATCATATATGATCTTTTAACATTGATTTGTTAATATTATCTTAGTATTGTCATTGTTTCGGGTATTAACTTACTCATTTTCTTTTATATGTTTTGTTTCGTAAGATGTGTTTGTCATGGATAGGTTGTATCTTAATCATATCCAGAATGATATCAAGTCCTTAGAAACTATTATTAATCATCAAATGATAATTATACTTGAATGGATATGATGGAGAATGAATCTCATCACGTTCGTGGAGACGGTAGTCCGTACGCACACACGAGTGACAATATCATTTTTTGATATTAAAATAATATATAATTGGATGGTATATCATATATAAAGAATCATTATCATGTTACATTTATTATATAAATGAGTTTCACATCATTATTATACCCATCCAAATAATAATTTATTGAATAACAATTACACCATGACGTGGAGACGGTAAGCCGTACGTACACACGTATGGTTACATGTTATTCAAAGGATGTATATAATACTGAATATGGTTGTACCATATTTATAATAACATCACAGTATATATAAGATACTTGAGTTATTATTTTATAATGGTAATAACAAAGAAGGAATAACTGGAAGAAGAAAGGAACTAGGAAAAGGGTGGGGAAATCATTACCTCTTCTTCGGGTTCTTCCTTTTGATTTGATCAAAATGGATATTAGGTTGGCTTTATGACTAAAGTAATGCCTCTAAAATGAAGTGACGGAATTTTAGAGAGTATTTGGGTAGAGTTTGGCCGAGCCAAAAGGCTTTGAAGGTGTGAATTAATGAGAAGGGGGAGTGCCCTTTTAAAAGAGGGTTGAGGGGCACCTTTGGAAAAGCTAGAAATATTATTTTATAATAAATTCATATTCGGTTTGTAATGGCTTGTAAGTAAATTATTTAAAGTTTAAGGTGGTTATGGGTCGAAAAACACTCAACCAATAGAATTTAGACAGGTTTGTGTTACTATATTAACCTTATCATTAAGTATTAACTCTTATTTAATGAGTTTCACTTTTACATTGTCTCTTTGTATTTTTATATTATATGGTTAATAAACTTACTATATACATCCAAGAGACCCCCAAGTGTTCCATTAGTGATACACCTATCATGATATAAGTATCTTGCCCGAACATTATATTTTTAGGAATTTAATATCAATTAATAATATAATATTTGTTTTAAAAACTATTTTATGTCAATTTTGACACTATTCAATAATTGATTTTTGTAAAAATAATAACAGAATTATTACTTCGAAAAAAGTTAATTAAATAATTTCTAAAATGACATATTAACCTATACAATTATTGTAATTCATTAAAAGTCTCAAATTTTATTTATTTGGGTATCTACAATACCAATCATTTGAATTTTTCACTATTATGGTAATTACTGCATCAACATTGTGTCATAAATAAATTAAATTATTTAATGTATAAAAATTATAAATAATATACCATTATGTATAAAATCGTTCTATCTTTCTAATGAATAATTATAGTCGAAGATCCAACATATATAACCGTATGTAAATTTTTTTTTCTAAAAGATATATGCTTGTGTCATTTTTGTATTCATTTTAACATAATTAAAATATATTGTCCCTATCACTAACAAGTGGCACCATGGGGTCCCAAAATCGACCCAAATATGCCCATGGTCGGACATTGTATCAACCAATAAGGTTAGAAAATGTTTTAGGGTAATTTTTTATTATTATAATATTATTGTTTTAACCCTTATTTACCGGATTTACCCTTTAACGATGGTAAATATAATATTTACCGAAGTAATAATTCAAAATTTCTAAAAATAAAAGTTAACTATTTACACGATTTGAAAATCCTGATTCCAAATATGGAATTCATTTTTCCAAATTCAAAACACAGAAGTGGCAGAAATTAATTTTAAATTAATTCCCGCTGTCAAAACAAAAAAGCATGTTTTTAAGATATAATAACTATCAAAAGATTGATACTCGTTTATGTTTTGTTTAATTGTGAAATTATTTCAAATGACCAAAATTATATTAAATGGTAAAAATATATTCTAAATATAGTTTAAAACCTCTCAAATTCATAATTTATCACTATTAATTAATTTGATTAAAAAATTTGTTTTTAATTAAAATTTATTAATTTTCACTATTCATCGAAATATTAAAGTTATCTGAAAAGTACCAAAATTTCACCTTAGGCTAAATTCGATACTCCGAATCCAAAAATGATGTCCATTTTGAGAGAATAAATTTCTAAAATTTTATAAAGTTGGTATTACTATTCATAACGGCTAGTTTGATCGGTAGTGGTGTGTGTTAGAACTCGATTTTGCGTACAACACACGCTATTGCATTATTCAAAGAGAAGCATACTGTAGAAGCTTGAGGTGTTATATTTTCCCCTCCTTCAAATAATTTTGTCCTCGAAATTTCTAGAATACTACCGCATGAAAAGACTCGGGTGGTTCTTCATCAAAAGTTCCTCGGGTTCCCATGTTGCCTCTTCCATCTTATGGTTTCTCCACAAAACATTTACCAGATGCGTCGTCCGGTTTCTCAGTACTTGTTCTCTCGTATCAAGAATCTTGATAGGCTCTTTGCAATAAGACAGATCTGGTTCCAGTTCCAATTCCTCATAGGTGAGTACATGCGTTGGGTCAGAGATGTATTTCCTCAATAGACATACATGGATGACATCGTGAAATTTAGAGAGACTTGGTGGCATTGCCAATCGGTAAGCTACAACCACAATTTGTTCTAGAATTTTGAAAGGTCCGATGTACCTGGGACTCAATTTAACTTTCTTACCAAATCGTATGACTCCCTTCCGTGGATATAACTTCAGGAAAACATGATCACCGACTTGAAATTCCAAATCATTCCTTCGATTATCGGCATAGCTCTTCTGCCTACTTTGAGCTGCTTTGATGTGATTTTCATTTACCTTCACCTTTTCTATCATTTCCTCCACCAGTTCTGGGCCTACAAGTTTTCTTTCACCAACGTCATTCCTATAGGTTGGTGTGCGATATCTCTTTCCATATAACGCTTCATATGGTGCCATCTGAATACTCGAATGGAAGCTATTGTTATAGGAAAATTCTACCATAGGTAAATATTGATACCACATACCCTGAAAGTCAATTGAGCAGGACCTCAACATGTATTCTAAGGTTTGAATAGTTCATTCTGATTGTCCATCTGTTTGAGGGTGGTAGGCAGTGCTCAAATGAAGTTTAGTATCCAAGGCTTTCTGAATACTTTTCCAGAATCTTGAAGTAAAACGGGGATCACGATCAGAAACAATCGATAATGGTACTCCATGAAGTCTCACAATTTCATTAATATATAGTATTTCTAGTCGTTCAAGTGGTAAATCGTCCCTTATAGCATGAAAATTTTCTAACTTGGTAAGACGATAAACAATGACCCATATTGCATCGTTCCTTCTAGTAGTCTTTGGTAGCCCCATGACAAATTCCATCGTAATATTGTCCCATTTCCAATCCGGTATGGGAAGAGGTTTCATGACTCCTCCAGGCTATTGCCTTTCAGCTTTCACTTGTTGAAAAACCATACATCTTGACACAAAATCAGAAATATCCCTCTTAATTTTTCCCCACCAAAAATGTTCCTTCAAATCACTATACATTTTGGTGCTCCCAGGGTGTATAGAGAAATTGGAACTATGTGCATCATCTAGTAATTCCCTTTTTAGATCAGGTATATCGGGAACACAAAGTTTCTTCCCTAATTTCAAAATTCCATCTTCATACATAAATTCTCTCAATCTCCCATAATTCACAGCTTTAATCTTCTTTTGAAATTCTTCATCATCGGTCTGAGAACTTTTAATTCTTTCTAGTAAAGGAGGTTTGGAAACTATTTGAAAAAGCATTGATGTTTCACCTTCACTGGTTATTCCCATGTCCATTTTCACGAGATCCATGAAAATTTGATCCCTTTCAATTTCCATATTGTTCAAAACTCCATGGCATTTTCTGCTCAAAGCATCTGCCACCTTGTTTGCCATCCCGGTTGGCAGTGTATCGTGCAATCATAATCCTTGAGTAATTCAAGCCATCTCCTTTGCCTCCTGTTGAGTTCTTTTTGTGAGAAAAAATACTTCAAACTCTTGTGATCTGTATAAATATCAAATTTTTCACCATAGAGGTAGTGCCTCCATATCTTAAAAGCAAAGATCATAGCTGCAAACTCGATATCATGAGTAGGATAGTTTTTCTCATTAATTTTTAACTATCATGATGCATAGGAAATAACCCTATCATTCTACATAAGGACACAACCAAGTCCTTTATTCGATGCATCACTATAAATAACGAACCCAACATTCCCCGATGGAAGAGTCAATATAGGATCATTGACTAATCTTCACTTAAGTTCTTCGAAACATTCTTCACACTCTTTTTTCCAAACAAATTTAACCCCTTTACGTGTGAGCTTCGTTAATGGGTTAGCCAATCGGGAAAAATTCTGGACGAAACGTCGTTAATAACCTGCCAAAAAAATAAAATTGTGTACCTCAGTCATAATCGTAGGTGCTAGACATTCTTGGATTTCCTTGGTCTTAGAAGGATCAACAGAGATTCCATCTTAGAGACAATATGGCCAAAAAAAGAAATATCATGAAGCTGTAATTCACACTTGCTAAACTTTCCATATAATTCATGTCTTCTCAGAGTCTTCAGGATAATGTGCAAGTGTTTTTCATGATCTTCGTAGCTTTTGGAGTATACTAAGATATCATAAATAAATACCACCACAAATTCATCGAAATATTCCTTGAAAACTATATTCATCAGGTCCATGAATACAGAGGGTGCATTAGTCAATCCAGAAGGGATTACTGTAAACTCGTAATGCCCGTACCTGGTTCGAAATGCTGTCTTCGCAATGTCTTCCTTCTTCACACACAACTGATGGTATCCAGATCGAAGGTCAATCATTGAAAAACATTGAGCTAAATGCAGTTGGTCAAATAAATCATCAATGCGAGGTAGGGGATACTTATTCTTTATTATTATAGCATTGATCTCCCTTTAGTCGATACATAACCTCATAGATCCATATTTCTTTTTAACAAAAATAACAGGGGATCCCCATGGAGAAACACTAGGGAGAATAAATCCCTTATTACTCAATTCCTCTAGTTGTTTCTTTAGTTCAACTAATTCTACAGTGGCCATTCTATAAGGGGTCTTCGATATAGGCCTTGATCTAGGAATTAAATCAATGGAAAACTAAACTTCTCGCTCTGGAGGTTGTCCAGGTAAATCTTCCGGAAACACATCTACATATTCTTTCACAACAGCTATATACTCTATTTGAACATTCCTTTCCTCACCCACTATAATTTCATTCTCTTACTCCCCAATAATTGAATTTAGTTGAGCTATTGAGGGTGGATCTAAATAAGAACTAGGTGGGGACGATTCTGCTCTAAAGATGTGTTGTTCCTTATCATCATCATCAAAAATTGTAACCTTTTTCTTCTTACAATAAATCTTTGCATCATACTTCGAAAGCCAATCCATACCGAGGATTATATCAAACTCAATCATAGGTATGACGATGAGATCATCGGATAAAGAACATTTATGTGCTCTAATGGGGACTGATTCACAAAACTTTGTTGCAATGATACTTCCCTTAGGAATTTTAACTAACAAATCCTTTGTTAAATCAAATTGGAAATATCTAATTTTCTTAGAAACCTGGGAAGATATGAAACAATGCGATGATCCAAAATAAAGTAATGCATTTTCTAAACTTGAGGAAACCATTAAATTACCTGCCACCATGTCCTTCGGAGATTCTACCTCAGCAGTAGTGATAGAATAAGCTTGGCCTTGATCCCTTGGCCTTTTCTGAGATAAGTTCCCCTGACGCTTAGGACATTCATTTGCATAATGTACCATCTCCCTATAATTGTAGCACTGAACATCGACAGCTTCCTTCTTCCCTTTTCAATCGCGAGCATGGTGGCCTTTTTCACCACACTTGTAACAGACTCACGTTCCCTTAAAGCAAGTACCAGGGTGTTTCTTCTTATATTTACCACAGGATGGATATTCAACCTTTCCCTTCTTCCCCTTATTTCCATTCCCATATTGATCAGCATATCTCTTCTTCTCTTGCTTTTCTTTAAAGTCATAAGACTTAGAGAATTCTTTCTCTGTCTTGATAGCACACTAGATCAGTTTATGAATCAAAATACATAATTCCATACTTATAAAACACTTAACATAAATTGAACTATTTATGGATATAATCCATAATCATAAAAATGTTTTCTTTGAAGAAGTATATACTCATAAACCTTTCATAGTGATTTGTAATGAAAATGAGAGTTATCCTAAGAATATCCCCCGGGAGTGTCGTAACCAAGAGTGCAGCAAGCCCCGTTGTCGGGCACCAGTTCCCGTTCGAGTCTAGATCAAAGCAGTGTTTTCGGGTTTTACCATTAGGTACATCTTTGCCAGAGCCGCCTCTACCTCCTCTTATCTAGACAGGGATGTATTGCTTGGAAAACTCACAAAATCTCTACAATACCAAAATTCTAGGAAGTTCTTCTATACTAATCCTCAAAGTCCATCTTAGTTCTATGTGCTCTAATCAGAGTTTATCTAAATCTAGCTTCCAAAGTTTGTACTAAACTTCCTCTGATACCAACTGTAACGCCCCGACCCCAGTTACCCAGAGTCGGTGAATTATTACATAAAATTGTCATGATCACGAGAAAAATCAAGTCTCGAAAGACTGATTAGTTTAGTATCCTTGGAACCACTAGATATATTCATAAATTTTTACATTACATCATAAAAATGAAAACTACAACAACATATTCTCCATATAGTGGAAACTTTCATAAATAAGAATAAACATTTAAGGCAATGTATAACTAAAAAAAAGCCTTTTAAAATTGAACTTAAACCTAGTATGGAAAAAATAAAATGAAATAATTCCATTTACTTATTCCCATGGATATTATACTAATCTAATAATCACATGAAATCTCAACAACCACTTTCATAATTATGGAATGCTAATGCCAGAATATCATAACCACATAGCCAAGGATTCGTGCCAAGACTACATGTAAGATTTGTCAGGGCCTTGTTCCAAGACACTAGTTTGTCTCATGAGACCTACCGATGCATCGAGGAGCTATAGAGGGCTCCACCCATCACATATTAAGTCCAATGAATTCCTATATGAAAAGGTTCAAACATAACATAAAAATTCGTATTAAAACTAGCATAAAAAATGTAAATACTTCATCCATAAACCATGAATGGTATAAAAATAACACATCCACAGTCAAACATATCACAAATCCTTCAATAAAATATAGATGTTTTGTATCATAATAAATCAGCTTAAAATAAGCATAAAATCCATTAAAGGATGTTGACATAGATGAAATCAAAACTTTTTTTAGTGAAATATCTCTTTCTATTTGGAAATCATTTAAAAGTCGTATATTTATTAAATAAAACATTTTCATTGAAAATATTCTTATAAGCTTGTAAGGGAAGCTTCGACGATTTCAAAACAGCGGAAAATAGCCGCAGCCGTCGTATAAGTTAAAAAAAACATTCTTACCTTAATTCTGTCAAAAAGGTTAAGAAGCACCTTGTTTGGAAAATGATGGAAATATTCCTTTATAAACTTCTTATAAAAAGTAAAACAAGGGTATAAATGACTTTATCCCATATTATTTTAAATTGTATAAATGTTTTGAAATACATTTTTAAAAAACATTGATGTGGATGATAAAGAGATGCCAGTAGATTATTACGTATAAACAACCTCGGATAATGAAGAGATTGTGAAATAAACCCTTACCTTGTAATTTTAATTGGTTGGGGTAGGTTATACTCTTGTATAATGGTTAAATAATTGTTATTATATTATAGAAAAATCATATACATTAATATGATATCATATATGATCTGTAAACATTGATTTGTTAATAATATCTTAGTATTATCGTTGTTTCGGGTGTTAACTTACTCATTTTCTTTTATATGTTTTGTTTCATAAGCTATGCTTGTCATGAATAGGGTGTATCTTAATCATATCCATAATGATATAAAGTCCTTAGATACTATTATTAATCCTCAAATGAGAATTATACTTGAATGGATACGATAGAGAATGAATCTCATCGCGTTCGTGGAGACGGTAATCCGTACGTACGCACGCGCGACAACATCATTCTTTTGATATTAAAATAATATATAATTGGATGGTATATAATATATATAGAATCATTATCATGTTATATTTATTATTTACATGAGTTACACATCATTATTAGAACCATCCAAATAATAATTCATTGAATAACAATTCCACCATGACGTGGAGACGGTAAGCCGTACGTACACACGTATGGGGACATGTTATTCAAATGATGGATAGAATACTGAATATGGTTGTACCATATTTATAATAAATTAATAGTATATATAAGATACAGGAGATATTATTTTAGAATGGTAATAACAAAGAAGGAAGAAGTGGAAGAATAAAGGAACTTGGAAAAGGGCGGTGAAATCATTACCTCTTCTTTGGGTTCATCCTTTTGATTTGATCAAAAGGGCTGCTAGGTTGGCTTTCTGACTAAAGGAAGGCCTCCAGGATGAAGTGAGAGAAGTTGAGAGAGTATTTGGGCAGAGGTTGGCCGAGCCAAAAGGCTTTTATGGTGTGAATTAATGAGAAGGGGGAGTGCCCTTTTATAAGAGGGGTGAGGGGCACCTTTGGAAAAGCTAGAAATATTATTTTATAATAAATTTATATTCGGTTTATAATGGCTCCAAAGTGGATTATTTAAAGTTTAAGGTGGGTATGTGATGAAAACCACTCAACAAATAGAATTTAGATAGGTTTGGGTTACTATATTAACCTTATCATTAAGTATTAACTCTTAGTTAATTAGTTTCACTTTTACAATTTATCTTTGTATTTTTATATTATATGGTTAATAAACATACTATATACATCGAAGAGACACCTAATTAGTCCATTAATGATACACCTATCATGATATAAGTCTCTTGGCCGAACGTTAGATTTTTAGGAATTTAATATCAATTAATAATATAATATTTGTTTTAAAAACTCTTTTATGTCAATTTTGACACTATTCAATAATTGAGTTTTTTAAAACTCATAACAGAATTATTACTTCGAAAAAAGTTAATTAAATAATTCCTAATATTCCATATTAACCTATAAAATTAGTTTAATTAATAAAAAGTCTCATATTATACTTATTTGGGAATCTACAATATCAATCATTTTAATTTTTTCCCTATTATGGTAATTTCTGGATCACTATTGTGTCATAAATACATTAAATTATTTAATGTCTAAAAATTATAAATAAAATATAATTATGTAGGAAATCGTTTTAGTTTTCCAATGAATATTTATATTCCAAAATCCAACATATTTAACCCTATGTAAAAATTGTTTTTATAAAAGATATATGCTTGTGTCATTTTTGTATTCATTTTAACTTAATTAAAATAAAGTGTCCCTATCACTTAAAAGTGGCACCATGGGGTCCCAAAATCGACCCAATGATGCCCATGGTCGGACATGTATCTTCCAATAAGGTTATGACATGTTTTAGGGTAATTTGTTGTTATTATAATATTATTTGTTTAACCTTTATTTACAGGATTTACCCTTTAACCATGGTAAATAAAATATTTACCGAAGTAATTATTCAAAATGTCTAAAAATAAAAGTTAACTATTTTCACAATTTGAACAACCTGATTCCAAATATGGAATCCATATTTCCAAATTTAAAACACAGATGTGGCAGAAATTAATTTAAAATTAATTCTCGCGGTCAAAACAAAAAGCGTGTTTTTAAGATATAATAACTATCAAAAGATTGATACTTGTTTATGTTCTGTTTAATTGTGAAATTATGTCTAATGACAAAAATTGTATTAAATGGTAAAAATATATTCTAAATATACTTTAAAACCACTAAAATTCATAATTTATCACTATTAATTATTTTTATTAAAAAAATTGTTTTTAATTAAAAATTAGTAATTTTCACTATTCATCAAAAATATTAATGTTATCCGAAAAGTACCAAAATTTCACCTTAGGATAAATTCGATACACCGAATCCAAAAATGAAGTCCATTTTGAGAGATAAAATTTCCAAAATTTTAAAAAGTAGATATTACTATTCATAATGGCTAGTTTGATTAGTTGTGGTGTGTGTTAGAACTCAATGTTGTGTACAACACACACTATTACATTATTCAAAGAGAAGAATACCGTAGAATCTTGGGGTGTTACATTTTCCCCTCCTTCAAATAATTTTGTCCTTGAAATTTCTAGAATTATACTGCATGAATAGACTCGGGTGGTTCTTCATCATAAGTTTCTCGGGTTCACACATTGCCTCTTCCTTCTTATGGTTTCTCCACAAAACATTTACCAGACATGTCGTCCTGTTTCTCAGTACTTGTTCTCTCATATCAAGAATCATGAAGGGCTCTTCGCAATAAGACAGATTGGGTTCCAGTTCCAATTCCTCATAGGTGAGTACATACGTTGGGTCAGGCATGTATTTCCTCAATAGACATACGTGGAACGCATCCTGAACTTTGGAGAGACTTGGCAGAATTGCCAATCGGTAAGCTATAGCCCCAATTCGTTATAGAATTTCGAATGGTCCAATGAACCTCGGCCTCAATTTAACTTTCTTACCAAAACGTATGACTCCCATCCATGGAGATACCTTCTAGAAAACATGATCACCGACTTGAAATTCAAATCCTTCCTTCAATTATCAGCATAGCTCTTCTGCATACTTTGATCTTCTTTGATGTGATTTTGGATTACCTTCACCTATTCCATCGTTTCCTGCACTAGTTCGGGGCCTACATGTTTTCTTTCACCAACTTCATCCCAATAGGTTGGTGTGCGACATCACTTTCTGTATAACGCTTCATATAGTGCCATATGAATACTTGAACAGAAGCTATTTTTATAGGAAAGTTCTACTAGAGGTAAATATTGATACCATATACCCTGAACGTCAAGTGAGAAGGATCTCAACATGTCTTCTAAGGTTTAAATAGTTCATTCTGATTTTCCATATATTTGTGGGTGGTAGGCAGTGCTCAAATGAAGTTCAGTATCCAAGGCTTTCTGAATACTTTTCCAGAAACATGAAGTAAAACGGGGATCATGATCAGAAACAATCAATAGTGGTACTCCATGAAGTCTCACAACTTCATTAATATATATTCATGTGAGACGTTCAAGTGGTAAATCTTCCCTTATAGCAAGAAAAAGTAATGACTTGGTAAGACGATCAACAATGACCCATATTCCATTGTTCCTTCTAGGAATATTTGGTATCCCCATGACAAAGTCCATCGTAATATTGTCCCATTTCCACTCCGTTATGGGAAGTGGTTGCATGACTCCTCCAGGTTGTTGCCTTCCAGCTTTCACTTGTTGACAAACCATACATCTTGACACAAAATAAGCAATCTCCCTCTTCATGTTGTCGCACAAAAAATGTTCCTTCAAATCTCTAGACATTTTGGTGCTCCCAGGGTGTATAGAGAAATTGGAACTATGAGCATCATCCAGCAGTTCCCTTTTTAGATTAGGTATATCGGGAAGACAATGTCTCTTCCTAAATTTCAAAATTACATCTTCATAAACAAAGTCTCTCAATCTCCCATCATTCACAGCTTTAATATTCTTTTTAAATTCTTCATCATCGGTCTGAGAACTCTTAATTCTTTATAGTGAAGATGGTTTGGAAACCATTTGAAAAAGCATTGATGTTTCACCTTACCTGGTTATTCCCATGTACATCTTCACTAGATCCATGAAAATTGGATCCCTTTCAATTCTCATATAGTTCAAAACTCCATGGTCTTTTCTGCTCAAAGCATCTTCCACCTTGTTTTCCTTCCTCGGTTGGTAGTGTATCGTGCAATCATAACCCTTGAGTAATTCAAGCCATCTCTTTTTCCTCATGTTGAGTTCTTTTTGTGAGAAAATATACTTCAAACTGTTGTGATCATTATAAATCTCACATTTTTTACCATAGAGGTAGTGCCTCCATATATTCAAATCAAATATCACAGCTGAAAACTCAAGATCATGAGTAGGATAGTTTTCGTCAGGAATTTTAAACTATCGTGATTTATATGCCACAACCCTATCATTCTATATAAGGACACAACCAAGTCCTTTCTTCGATGCATCACTATAAATAACGAACCCATCATTCCTCGATGGTAGAGTCAATATACGATAATTGACTAATATTCTCTTCAGTTATTCGAAACATTCCTCACAATCATTTGTCCAAACAAATTTAAACCCTTTACGTGTGAGCTTCGTTAATGGGTTAGCTAATCAGGCAAAATTTTGGACGAAATGTCGGTAATAACCTGCCAAAGTAATAAAACTGTGTACCTCAGTTATACTCGTAGGTTCTGGACATTCTTGGATTTCCTTTGTCTTATAAGGATAAACAGAGATTACATCTTTTGAGACAATATGTCCAAGAAAAGAAATATCCTGAAGCCATAATTCACACTTGTTAAACTTCCCATATAATTCATGTCTTATCAAAGTCTTCAGGATAATGTGCAAGTGATTTTCATGATCTTCGTAGCTTTTGGAGTATACCAAGATATCATCAATAAATACCACCAAAAATTCATCAAGATATTCCTTGAAAACTCTATTAATTAGATCCATGAATATATAGGGTTCATTAGTCAATCCAAAAGGCATTACTGTAAACTCGTAATTCCCGTACATAGTTTGAAATGCTGTCTTCGGAATGTCTTCCTTATTCACACACAACTGATGGTATCCAGATCGAAGGTCAATATTTGAAAAGTATTTAGCTAGATGCAGTTGGTCAAATAAATCATCAATGCGAGGTAGGGGATACTAATTCTTTATTGTTATAGCATTGATCTCCCTGTAGTCGATACATAACCTCATAGATCTATCTTTTTTTAACAAAAAAAACAGGGGCACCCCATGGAGAAACACTATGGCGAATAAATACCTTATTACTGAATTCCTGTAGTTGTTTCTTTAGTTCAACTAATTCTACAATGGCCATTCTATAAGGGGTCTTCGATATAGGCCCTGATCCAGGAATTAAATCAATACAAAACTCAACTTCTCGCTCTAGAGGATGTCCAGGTAAATCTTCCAGAAACACATCTACATATTCTTTCACAACAGGTACATACTCTATTTGAACATTCCTTTCCTCACCCACTATAATTTCATTCTCTTCCTCCCCAATAATTTAATTTAGTTGAGCTACTGGGGGTGGATCTATATAAGAATTATGTGGTGATGATTCTAGTCTAAAGATAAGGTGTTCCTTATCATCATCATCAAAAATCGTAACCTCCTTCTTCTTACAATAAATCTTCACATCATTGTCTGAAAGCCAATCCATACCGAGGATTATATCAAACTCAATCATAGGTATGGCGATTAGATCAGCAGATAAACAACATTTATGTGCTCTAATGGGGACTGATTCACAAAACTGTGTTGCAATGATACTTCCCCTAGTAGTTTTAACTGACAACTCCTTTGTTAAATCAAATTGGAAATATCTAATTTTCATAGAAAATTGGGACGATATGAAACAATGCGATGATCCAGAATCAAATAATGAATTTGCTAAACTTGAAGAAACCATTAAATTATCTGACACAACGTCTTTCGGAGCTTCTACCTCAGCAGTAGTGATCGCATAAGCTTGGCCTTGATCCCTTCTCTTTTTCTGAGGTAAGTTCCCCTGACTCTTAGGACATTCATTTGCATCATGTCCCATGTCCCTGCAATTGTAGCACTGAACATCGGTAGCTTCCTTATTCCCTTTGCAATCACGAGCATGGTGGCCTTTTTCACCACACTTGTAACAGACTCACGTTCCTTTCAAGCAAGTACTGGGGTGTTTCTTCCCGCATTTACCACATGATTGATAAACAACCTTTCCCTTCTTCCCCTTATTTCAATTCCCAGATTGATCAGCAGATCTCTTCTTCTCTTGTTTTGCTTTAAAGTCATAAGACTTAGAGAATTCTTTCTCTGTCTTGATTGCACATGAGACAATGTCTTCATATGACGGGAAGTATTTAGAGACTAATGCTCAATGTAGAATTGGTTTTAACCCATAAAACGATTAATATTACTTATTCGGTTACGTATATAATCTCCATAATACCTTTATAACCTTGTAAAGTTAGCCTCATACATTGCGACATTCTCATCCTCCTTTTGTCTCAGACTCAAAAATTTCATTTCCATATCTTCTCGATGGTCACGAGGAATGTATTTTTCTAAAAACAGATCTTTGAACTCCCTCCAATCCATATTTGAAACTTCATCGTCTTCATTCATGTTTTGAATCAATGACCACCATTGATCAGCATCTCCAGTGAGGCGGTAAACTGCCATGATAACTTTTTCCCTTTCACTACTCTCCAAAGCCTGAAATATTTTCTCTAGGGAATTTATCCATTGCTCAGCTGCCAATGGACTTTTACTCCCATTGAACGTTCATGGTTATTTCCTCATGAAGCGATCTAACATTGATCCTCCACGCTAAGATCAGGGTGCTCCATACGGGTAAGGTTATTATTCATAACCGGATTGAGTTGTCCCAGTATGGTAATTAGTTGATCGGCACCAGTGGCATCACCAGCTCCACTATAATTTTCTTGAGTAGGAGGTAAATCCCTACATGGAGTGAATTCATTGATACAATTTCCATTTCTTCCACTAGGCACAATTTCTAAACAATGGCATAAAGTAGATCAGTTTATGAATCAAAATACATAATTCCATACTTATAAAACACTTAACATAAATTGAACTATTTATGGATATAATCCATAATCATAAAAATGTTTTCTTTGAGGAAGTATATACTCATAAACCTTTCATAATGATTTGTAAATAAAATGAGAGTTATCCTACTCATATCCCCCGGGAGTGTTGTAACCAAGAGTGCAGCAAGGCCCATTGTCGTTCACCAGTTCCAGTTCGAGTCTAGCTCAAAGCGGTGTTTTCGAGTTTTACCCCTAGGTACATCTGTGCCAGATCCACCTCTACATTCTCGTATCCAGACAGGGGTGGATTGCTCGGAAAACTCAGAAAATCTGTACAATACCAAAATTCTAGGATGTTCTTCTATACTAATCCTCAAAGTCCATCTTAGGTCTATGTGCTCTAATCAAATTTTATCTAAATCTAGGTTCCAAGGGTTGTACTAAACTTCCTCTAATACCAACTGTAACGCCCCGACCCCAGTTACCCAGAGTCAGTGCATTATTACATAACATTGGCATGATCACAAGAAAGATCAAGTCTCGAAAGGCCTATTAGTTTAGAATCCTTGGAAACAATAGATATATTCATAAAGTTTTACATTACATCATAAAAAGAAATACTACAACAATATATTCTCCATATTCTACACTCTTATCCCCTCATATTATCCCTATAGGTCATTCATAATTTACTTCTTCACATCCTGGGAAAAATAAAACATTGAAAAGGGGTGAGCTCAAATGCCCAGTAAGGATAACAATATAGTGGAAACTTTCATAAATAAGAATAAACATTTAAGGAAATGCTTAACTAAAACAAAAGACTTTTAAACTTGAACTTAAACATAGTATGAAAAAAATAAAATGAAATAATTCAATTTATATATTCCCAGGAATATTCTACTAATTGAATAATAACATGCCATATCAATAACCACTTTCATAATGATGGAATTCATAATTCCAGACTATCATAACCACATAGTCAAGGCCTCATGCCAAGACTACAAGTATGATTTTGTCAAGGCCTTGTGCCAAGACACTAGTTTGTCTCATGATACCTACCAATGCATTGAGGAGCTATACCGGGCTCCACCCGTCACATATTAAGTCCAATGCATTCCCATATGAAAAGGTTCAAACATAACACAAACATTCGTATTAAAACTAGCATACAAAATGTAAATACTTCATCCATAAACCATGAATGGTATAGAAGTAAAACATCCAGAGTCAAACATATCACAAAAACTTCAATAAAATATAGAAGCTTTGTATCATAATAAATCAACTTCAAATAAGCGTAAAATCTATTAAAGGATGTTGACATAGATGAAATCAAAACTCTTTTTAGAGAAATATCTCTTTCTATTTTGAAATTATTTAAGAGTCATATATTTATAAAATAAAACTTTTTATTTTAAAATATTATTATAATATTGTAAGGGAAGTTTCAACAATTTTATAACAGTGTAAAATAGCCTCTCCCGCCGTATAAGTTAAAAAAACATTCTTACCTTAATTTTGTCCAAAAGGTTAAAAAGCACCTTGTTTGGAAAACGACGAAAAGATTCCTTTATAAACCCCTTATAAAAAGTCAAAAAAGGGTATAAATGACTTTAACCAATATTCTTTTAAATCATAAAAATGTTTTGAAATACATTTTTAAAAAACATGGATGTGGATGATAAAGAGATCCCAAAAGATTATTACGTATAAACAAACTCAGATAATGATGAGATTGTGAAATAAACCCTTACCTTGTACTTTTCCTTGGTTGGGGTAGGTTAACATCCTGTATAATGGTGAAATAATTGTTATTAAATTATACAAGAATCATATACATTAATATGATATTATATATGATCTTTTACCATTGATTTGTTAATAATATCTTAGTATTATCGTTGTTTCGGGTGTTAACTTACTAGTTTTATTTTATATGTTTTGTTATATAAGATGTGATTTTCATGGAAAGGTTGTATCATAATCATATCCATAATGATATCAAGTCCTTAGATACTATTATTAATCATCAAATGAGAATTATACTTGAATGGATACGATGAAGAATGAATCTCATCGCGTTCGTGGAGATGGTAGTCCGTACGTACGCACGAGCGACAATATCATTCTTTTGATATTAAAATAATATATAATTGGGTGGTATATCATATATACAGAATCATTATCATGTTATATTTATTATTTACATGAGTTACACATCATTATTATACCCATCCAAATAATAATTTATTGAATAACAATTACACCACGACGTGGAGACGGTAAGCCGTACGTACGCATGTATGGTGACATGTTATTCAAAGGATGGATAGAATACTGAATATTGTTGTACCATACTTATAATAACATCAAAGTATATATAATATACTGGATTTATTATTTTATAATGGTAATAACAAATAAGGAAGGAGTGGAAGAAGAAAGGAACTTGGAAAAGGGTGGTGAAATCATTACCTCTTCTTCGGGTTCTTCCTTTTGATTTGATCAAAAGGGCTAATAGGTTGGCTTTCGGACTAACGTAAGGACTCTAGGATGAATTGAGGGAAGTTTAGAGAGTATTTGGGAAGAGTCTGGCCGAGCCAAAAGGCATTGAAGGTTTTAATTAATGAGAATGGGAAGTGCCCTTTTATAAGAGGGGTGAGAGGCACCTTTGGAAAAGCTAAAAATATTATTTTATAATAAATTCATATTCGGTTTCTAATGGCTCAAAAATGGATTATTTAAAGGTTGAGGTGGGGATGGGTCGAAAAAAACTCAACCAATATAATTTAGATAGGTTTGGGTTACTATATTAACCTTATCATTATGTATTAACTCTTAGTTAATTAGTTTCACTTTTACAATGTCTCTTTGTATTTTTTATATTATATGGTTAATAAACTTACTATATACATCCAAGACACCCCCATGTGGTCAATTAATGATACACATATCATGATATAAGTCTCTTGGAAGATCCTTATATTTTTAGGAATTTAATATCAATTAATAATATAATATTTTTTTAAAAACTCTTTTATGTCAATTTTGACACTATTCAATAATTGATTTTTGTAAAACTCATAACAGAATGATTACTTCAAAAAATGTTAATTAAATCATTCCTAACATGTAATATTAACCTAGAAAATTAGTGTAATTCATAAAAAGTCTAAATTATATTTATTTGGGTATCTACAATATCAATCATTTTAATATTTCACTATTATGAAAATTACTGCATCACCATTGTGTCATACATAAATTAAATTATTTAATGTTTAAAATTTTTAAATAAACTACCATTATGTATGAAATCATTTTATCTTTCTAATGAATATTTATAGTCGAAAATCCAACATATATAACCCTATGTAATTTTTTGTTTCTAAAAGATATATGCTTGCGTCATTTTTGTATTCATTTTAACTTAATTGAAATAAAGTGTTCCTATCACTTACAAGTGGCACCATGGGGTACCGAAATCGACCCAAAGATTCCCATGGTCGGACATGTATCAACCAATAAGGTTAGGACATGTTTTAGGGTAATTTTTATTATTATAATATTATCTTTTAACCCTTATTTACCGGATTTACCCTTTAACCATGGTGAATAAAGTATTTACCGAAGTAATTATTCAAAATGTCTAAAAATAAAAGATACCTATTTACACAATTTGAATATCCTGACTACAAATATGGAATCCATTTTTCCAAATTCAAAACACCAAAGTGGAAGAAATTAATTTAAAATTAATTCTCGCCGTTAAAACAAAAAGAGTGTTTTTAAGATATAATAACTATCAAAAGATTGATATTTGTTTATGTTCGTTTTAATTGTGAAATTATGTCCAATGACCAAAATTTTATTAAATGGTAAAAATATATTCTAAATATACTTTAAATACACTCAAATTCATAATTTATCACTATTAATTATTTTGATTAAATTTTTTTTTAATTAAAATATATTAATTTTTCACTATTCATCAAAATAGTTAAGTTATCCGAAAAGTACCTAAATTTCACCTTAGGCTAAATTAAATAATTCGAATCCAAAAAATGAAGTCCATTTTGAGTGATAAAATTTTTAAAATTTTAAAAATTTAGTATTCTTATTCATAACGGCTAGTTTGATCGGTTGTGGTGTGTGTTAGAACTCGATGTTGCGTACAACACACGCTATTCCATTATTCAAAGAGAAGCGTACCATAGAAGCTTGGGGTGTTACAAGTTTCATAGTTTCTACTAACTGTACTGAAATTGTGAACGTCCAGAAAATCCCATGAAACAAGTCAAAACTCCTTCAAACAATCCCAAACAAAACCCGATTACATTATGTTTTTTAATACACATATAACATATTAATTAAGTGAAACCAAAGGTTCTAAAATATTAGAATAAAAATTCCATTAAGATACATTAAAATATATAATGAAATAATTGTTCCTTGAATACATTTATAAATTTATGTACTAAAATTAATATTTGGTATGGAATGAACATTTTCATACAAAAGAAATCAATATATCTTTAGAAAAAATATTATAGAATATTTCATATGAAATCTTAATGGAAAAATAAATCATATAATGGTTTCATTATAATCATGAGATAATCATAATAACTTTTTAAAAAAGATATATTTTTTGAACATATTAATTAGAATTTGTTTTCATTTACATTGTGAAATCCCAATGTTTATATAAAAAGCTATATAATATATAGATAAAACACATTGGTAACGTGATGAATTATTTTCATATCACTCTTAATTATGTAGAAGCTCTCACAATTACAAATGGAATAACCATCCTAGTTATGCATGGAGTAACCATCATAGTAACACTTGAAATAACCATAACGATTACACTTGAAATAAACATCATCCTATATCCTCATAATCTCTTTGTATAAACCTTGTAGGTTAACTTAGTCCATTAACCAATCACATTGGAGAGCTATAACTAGCTCACCTGATGTTGGTTTATCATTGAACAAAATATTAAGGTTTAATAATGTAACCAACCATACCATTTTTATAATGGATCCACTAATCGTCATTTAATTAAAAAAAACAATAATAAAAAATAATTCCAATGAAACAAAACATATTCCCGACTCAAAAAATATTTCATCATAAAAACATTCATTTCACCCATAAGAAATCATTTTTATATATTGATATTTTACTTTTCATTAAAACCTATTATTAAATTCATAAATTCACATAATATGAGGAAATAGGGGTTTCCTTTGAATTAATAATGGAATATTATAAAGAGTTACATGCATAAAATAATGGTTACAGAGCAGGGAAAGTATTTGACACTACATATGTTAACAAAAAACACTGTTTTTCTATTATAATGAAACTAAATTCATTCCTTAAAAATATTACTTTAGATATCCTTTGAAATAGAATAAAAAACTTAAAATTTCTTTTGTAATTATTTTGAGTCCATATAAATAAATCCTAAAAATATGTATATGGAAGAAAAAGAGTTTTAAGGGAACCATTAATATATAATTTTTTAAAAAAAGTCTCTTATATCGAGTCTGAATCATCACGTTGATTATTTATATTCCTGAATAATAAAATTATATTAATTTTATTACCATATTGATATATTTTTTCATGTTTATTATTCCTTTAATATCACTTATTAAAATGTTATAACAATTATACAATTTCATGTGAGATGTTTTTATTATATTCAGTTTATAAGTCCAAAGTTTCTTCAGTACATTGGATATGGCCAATGTAATCCTTATTATATCCTATGTAGAATAATAATCATGAAATAATTTTCTTTTTTATAAATAAATTTAAATTTAAATTTAAACAATTAAATATGTTAATGAAAAAACATTATTACAATCATAGAGATGATAGGCTGTATATATGCATGACTATCATTACTATTTCTCAATGATCATAATGAAATGAAGATAAGTATCATTTTATCTTTTTAGAAATATAATAATATCATAAATATCATAATATTTATGTAAATATAATTATATATCATTTATGTGATTTGTTGATGAAAAAAATTACATCACTTTGTGCTGGTTATAGTCCACAAATACACATGAACACCATTATCATTTTTTAGTAAATGTAAGAATTAAAAGTCAAATGAAATATTATCTTCTAACAATGATAAATATCTCATGAAAATATTTAATAAAAAATAGTTCAATCTTTATAACCCATACATGAGAGATAATGATGGAAAATGAATCACATTAGTTCTTAAGGTAGTCCACTGTATGCACGGACAATGTTTTTGTTTCACATTTTATGGAAGATGATATATATTTTTCTTAGTCAATTAAATTAATAAAAAAATAATTATATGGATTAGTTTTTTTTATTTTATCAGTGTGAAATAATATTTTTTTGTGGTTGGGGAGGAAATAAAAAAAACATGTGGCTAGAAACAATTCCTCTTCTATGGGAAATCTCAGCTCTTTAACACATGAAGGACAATAAGATTAATATTAGTCCCATAATATGGTCTCTAAAACATTTTTTGAGATATTAGGAAGAAATTTTTTATATATTTTTGAACCAATATGGTTTTGATGTGTTATGAAATTAGAAGATGTGGTGACCTTTTATAAGATAATGGAGAGACACTCCTAGAATAAATTATGATATTTATTTAGTATAAATTAATTATTACATAAAAATGGATCCAAATTGATAAAAATAAGATATAATATGATTATGAGTTAAAATAACCCAATAAATGTATTTTTGTACAATTTTAGAGCATAGTTACACCCATATATTTTTTAACCCCCCATAACTCTTTTCAAACTTACCAAGACAATAAGATGTTTTAAACTTTTTGGGTCAATATAGTTACACAATAAAATTAAAAAATCCTATAAATTGACCATTTTTTATATTTTAAAACATATCAAATTTACTCAGAAAATGATAGGATTTTTTGGAATTTTAAATCATTTAGTAAAATATCATTCCTATAAAATATATATAATGTAAATTTAAAAACAACTCATTTACAATGACTTTTTGAACATCAAGAAAACAAATTAAATTAAAATAAAATATTTTAATAGAATTATATCATTAAATAGGTATCTAAAAAATTCATAGTTCACATTAAATGTTTCAAATTATTTTACCTTTAATATGTTTCTTATGATTCATTTTATATTTTTATTGGTTGAATAATTAATACATCAGCATTGTGTAAGTATTTATGGTAATTATTTCAATACAAAAAATTTAAAATAAATTAACATAATGATAAAATATCTCTTAAATTTAAATATAATATTTATAACGCGACATACCCTATTGTTACATCCATGATGAAGATATTATAGTTATTAAAAATAGGCCTGTGACATTTTCTACTTTCCATTAAATAAAATATTATAAATGTATTATTCACATAAAAATGAAAAACTGGATATATAAAAAAAATATGGATGAAGTTGTTTCATACAATAACATTATGTGAATATTTAGGTCCATTTCTTCGTCCTTATCAATTTATTTTTAACATTAATTTCTTGATTTACGCGTAACCAAGGTAACAAAATTACTAAGGTTACTGTTTATATTACCAAAAAATTAAATGGTACTATTAAAAAATCAGGACCATAATATTACAAATATGGAATTAATATTTCATGATTTAGAATAGAAATTTTGCAAAATTCAATTTAAAATCAAACTGAAAAATGACCAAAAAACGGTTTCTAAAAAATCCATTATCATGTATGAAATTTTTTATACTAAATTAAAGTTTAAAATTAATTAAAAATATTATAATTGGATTTTTATTTATAAAATGGATCTTATAAAATTTAAAAACTAATCCAAAAATAATTATACTTTGCAATCTTTTTAAACGAAAATATAGTTTTCAACAATAATCAGCATTTTTAAGTTATCGTTGAAAAGTAAAAAATTTCAGAATCATTTAAAAAATTTATCATAAGATGAGTTTGATATGATGATTTAAAAAATTTTATTTCTATTATAAATTAAAACTTATAAAATTTCTAGAAAGTAAATATTTTATTTTCTCCCAAAAATCATTAAAAATTATTTTTGAAAAAACATATCTTTGAAAAATAAAATGGATTTACTTACAATTTAGTTATTATTTCATAAGAATTTATAAGTAAATTGTTATTTTTGCAGTGTATATATATATCATAATTTATTAAATATTATTTATACCTGCTAATTAATTAACTAGGTAATAATAGTCAAATTTAAATAATAAAATTTTATGGTTCGTTTATGCTCAGTGGGGCATATTTTATATAATATTGCACATATTTGTTCTTATAAAATATTTTGGTATTAAAATGGGTGTTATTATTCAAATACTATCATAGTAATAAGGTCTTATTTCACAATATCATCATTATTTGGGATTGTTTATGTTTAAGTCTCCTTTACATGAATTGTTTTATATTTCTATCATAAACCCAATATATTTTCTCCTCTTATAGTTATTAATTTAATATACAAATAATATTACCAATTAACTGAATTCTTTTATTAAAATGACTGAGAAAATGTTTTTAAGAAAAGATGATTGTATTTCTCTCTTTGGTAAAATATCCTTTCTTTTCCATGTCTATGATTTGTAATTTTTTTATAATTATATAATTATTATTTTATGTAATTTTCCCCATGTTTTCACTTTTATGAAATGGTTTAAAATTAATGTTCTTGTTCTTTTCTAAATGAGGTACTTTTGGACTTTTTACAAAAGCATGAAGGGATTTGTTTTAAAACATATAGGGAAAAAACTAAATTTCTAGACAATATGACCAGTCATTTCAATGAAGATTAATTTAGATATTTATATGTTTATTTTCAAAGAAACATTTTTCCTTTTTTATCTGGTATATTTATAGATTTAAAATAAGTGTTTTATGTGAAAATTGTAAATTCCAACAAGAATGTTTCTAATGGACTATTGAGTGTATATTCATATATGTTAGCAAACTTTTTATAACATTATACTTTAGTAATGTTATAATATGATGATATTATCCACCATATTTATTTGGATGGTTTATGATCAGTTCGATTGGGGATGTACTATTTTAATACTATTCTCCATACTACTCATCATGGTTTTTTATTATGGGAAGGTATTAGAAATTCATATCCTATTTTTTCAATAAAAATATTTCTATGGATTATGTTCCACCCATTTTATAGGGGGAATTAATTATAATTAATAAGTGATTTGTGGGGGTTACTTTATCACCTTAATTAATCAGTAAGTCTCACGAGACAAACTAGATTGTGATTTAGCTAAGGGCTTACCAATAATTTAGATGTCTTGGCACATATCCTTAATAGTGCAATGGCCCAATATTTTATGAATAGAATTTTATTTCTTATAAATACATCATAAAACACATGAATTACTTATTTAAACCAATAAAAACATTGTTCTTATAAATAGATAATTAAATAAATGAAATTTATAGAAATTAAGGAACCCATACAGATGGGATTTTAACTGATCTATTGGAATAATAATATATCAATAATGAATAGTAGAAGAAACAATAGAATATTAACCAAACAAATTAAATTATAAAAACATAATGCATCTTAGAAATGAAAATTTGATATATTACTATATATAATTAAGTAAATAATTGTTTTGAAAATTATAAATTATGTTTTGGTATTTTTGGTAAAATGTAAATGATAATTAAAAATTTTATAGATAATATTTTTACTTAAAATAAATTTTTTTTTTCATAAAATTGATTCATAGATTAATATTTTGTTGTATTATAATTTTAATATAATTTTAAGATACCTTAATTATTTTTTTGAAAGTGTTATAAAAACGGTTATGACATTTAAATCAACATTTTTTGTATCAAAGATGATGTTAATTATAAATTAAATTTCACATATTTAGGAAATTATTTTCATAAAATGGAGACCATTTTAAAAATCTACATATCAGAAAATGGTTTGGGTTATTTCTTTTGATTTGTCTAGAATAGTTTAACTTTTGGTTAATTGTGAAATTCAGTAATATATGATATTCAACAAGTAAATGCATTTTTGAGTCATGAATGATGTATGGATGAGGAAAAACCCCATTGGATTAAAATATTCTGAACATTTGACCATATTTAGTAACAATAATCACCAAAATTGTTAGCCTTTATCCAAAATAATAAACTAATGATTGAACTAACTACAAAACATCCCTCTCTTGCATGAAAAATACCACCCCTCCCCACCTCCTCTCCTCAAACCTTCAAATCCTTTTATCTTTTGAAAATTATTCACAATTATATTCCCAAGAATCATCCCCATGACTATGGACTTCTAGTTTCTACAAAAGACTAAAACCTTGTACCTTAAGAGGGCTCTTAAGAAGATAACATTCAAGAGCTAAACTCATCATTCCTACATTTTCAATTTCATTTCATGTATTATTCTATCTTTAAATACTTTTTAAAAGGGTAATGATAAATTCAGTGTTATATATTTAAAATAATTTTATTGTGTTAATGTTATACCAATAATCAAATCTCTCATATCCTACAATTATTAAAAAAATAACACATAGTTTGTGATGTGTCAATTACCCGTATTCGTGGACGATGAATTCTCATTTTCAATTTTATCTTACATAACTATTATTAAAAACATAATTACGGTTAAAATAGATTTTAATATCCATATTTATATTTTTTTAATTTTCTGGGAGTAATTAAAAAAAATAAATTTAATTAAATTATATTATATTATCATGGACAGAAAATACACCAAAATAAACATACAACTTTTCATTAATGATTTATCAAATAAATCTTCCTCATATCATAATGAAAAATGGTAAATTGGAGTATTTAAAACCATTTAAGTTAATTAATAACACATCATTTCACTTCTTGACAATTATATTCATTCTACAATAACTTCCATAATATATACAACTTAACAGACCATGAAAACATGAAAATGAACGCTACTGAAATGTTGATATTAAACTCTAGAACTCATAAAAATGCCCATAATTTAAAATAATAAAATTATAATAAATCAAATAATTATAGTAAAAGTTATATATTTTTTAATTATTTAATCTAATTTTATTATTCAGGATATTAACTAAAAGTTCATAACTCTTTCAGGCCTAAGTAAGGGGATTCTCTAACCAAACTACCATTTTTTGAGTTGTTCCTCTTTCATACCAGATTTTGATATAGATGTTTTTTTAATAACACTAAAACATAATTTAATTGTCATATAATTTTTATTTTAGAGATATACATGTTTCTAATATTATTTTGAGATAAATAGAAATATTTTCCAAAAGAACGATTCATTCAAAAACTGATCTCACCTCATCTTGAGTTATTTATTCTTTTTTGAAAACAATGATCCTTATGAAAAGTATATTCATTTCCATTTTATATTCGGGAACACCATGTTTAATAATTAAATATTGATTGATTAAATCCTTATTAATTGCATTCCTTTACATGTGTTAATGTATGACTTTGATTGATCTATATTATATGTGGAATGCATGATTATATTAATGTTATGATGTGATAGGAAGACCCAAAATTCTATATCCATAAAACTCATTGGGTAAAAATGATGTATATAATGAGATGATATGTATTTTTTCATAAACATAATGTTGAAATTGTTTACTACTATTTGTGGTATTTTACCACTAAGGCATAATTTTTCATTTTTATGCATTGCCACATTCTATGACTTTATTTAATTTTTCTCCTTATGTTCTTGATGATTATCCTATTCTTATGATATGATGATGATTTATATTCTCACCCATGTTATATTGATTCATTTACCATATTCATCATCTTATTGGGATTTTATCTCATCTCTTTCTTCTATGCACATTTTTTGGTGATTACATGTACTAAGGGGAGTATAATCTTAAGAAGGATAAAGGAAGAGGATTTTTGTAAATTTTTCTGTTTTATTAAGTAAACATTATGTATGTTACCAATATTCTCAATACACTAAAACATTTTATCATGTTCCTTTTCCCTATTATGTATTTCCTCAAAAAAATTATCTTATGGTAACATAATAAAAAATAGGGTCACTATAGTTGGTATCAAAGCACCGTTTAGTTAATTTGTGAATTATGATTAAAGAATGCTAGTGAGAACCCTTATGATAAGAAAATGTATATGAATATTTTTTATAAAAAAATCATAACATATGGATCCCATAAGATATCCATTTAGTGTTAATTATGTAAAAGGATAAATTATTCCTTCTATATTAACTTGAGTTCTTTTCAAGCCTTTTCTATTTATGGAAATGGAATGAACCTTGAGAAATGAGGCCAATAACTCATGTGATTAATAATGAAATTATTGTCCAAATGAAATCCCCAATTCCATGGGTGATGGATTTTATAACATTATGGAAACTCATACTAAGATATCTTAGGCCATGAACAATAACTTAAACCACATAGAACTTCTACCATCTTCCAATAATGGGAAAATTTCCATTGAGTCCTTTATGAAACAATGACCACCTAAATATAGTGGATCTTTTGATCTACTCATTACAGAATATTTTGTTATCTTAATGAAAATTATATTCTGTGTGATTCAATATTCGGAGAAAGAGTAGGTGACACTGGATATGATTAATTTAGATGAAGAGTCTTACAAATGGAGGTAATTTATTCATAAAAATAAGATGATGGTAGAAATGGAAGATATTGGTTGAGAAGAATTTATGAAAGTATTTCCAAACAAGTATTTCCGTCAAACTCTTCATACAATGATAGAGAGAAAATTCATAAGGTCAGTATAAAAAAAGGATTTTATATAATGACTTACAAAGAAGTGAACAAAATGAAATGTATGCCTTGGGTTTTTTATCAACAATGATAGAAAAATTAATAGATTCCTTAAAGGTTTAAAACCCCACATTCGAAAGGATCTAGATATATGAGACCTTATGAGTTTTGAAGATGTGGTATTATATTATCTCAATGTAGAGATGTTATTCCAAGAATGGTCCCTTGATTATGAATATAAGAGAAGATGAATGTAGTTTCATGCTTGTGGGTCAAATAAAAAAGGAGGAAAGAGGATCCAACCACTCTCTTGAAAAAACATTGGGATGAGACATCACCAAAATTACATCAAAAGAATAAGGAAATGGTTTCAGTATTGGAGAGAAGTGAACGATGCTCTTGAATGTCATAGAGACAAGAAGAAGATAGCCATTATGACTTAGAAAAGAAGAGAGCCACCCATGGTTCAATTATTCAATTGTTGGGAGAAAGGGATCTATAGAAGCTAGTTCACTAAACCTTGAATCCATGTGGGTAATAAAATTCCATATTCAAGAAATCTGAAGGAGTAAGGGAAATTTTATTCTATCACTACATCCTTAGTGGAGAATGAAATGAAGTAATTCAAGGTTCCCTTCCTATTAAATCAACAATGTGAAAAATCTTATTTGATTATAGCTCTACACATTACTTTATATCTTGAATGTTTCCTAGAACTATTTAATCTAATCCCCAATACATTGAATTAGATATATCATTAACAACACCTAGTTGTTCAATCATTGCAACCTGTGTGTTGGGTTATTATTCTTTTGGGGTCTGTGGGAATATTATTCTAAAAAATATACTGATTTATACCCCAAAGCGTTACCCAAACACACCTCATAACATGAGGTATAGTTACTAATATATCTTATACATGAATGCACTGCAATCCCAATAGTCCCCTCTTAGATAGCCTCGATCAAACTAGAAGAGTTAAAGAAAAAGCTATAATATCATTTGTACAATGTGTTCATTATCTTTAGTACATATCCTTGGGCCATACCAATTCACTTTTTTAAGATTAAGCATTGGTCAATACATATATGTTTTGATTACTAAGAACTAAATAAGATCACCATAATGAAAAAGTATCCTCTACCAAGGATTTAAGAAATGTTCTATCCACTATGTGTAAATATTCACTTCTCAACAGTGGATATTAATTCTATATATTATCATCTCAAGGTGAATAAGTAATATATTCATAAAACTACATTCCGTACAAGGTAGGGGAATTATGAGTTCTTAGTGATTCTATTTCGTCTTACTAATTCCACTACCATGTTCATGAATTTGATGAATATAGTCATTAAACACTACCTTGAATTTTTTTGGTAGTTTTTATCAATGATATTATCATTTACTTCAAGAAAAATGATGAACATGAAGAACATCTAAGTATTTTAAAAGAAACATTACATAACGATAACTAACAATCCAAGTTCACTATGTGAAACTTTTGGATTTAGATAGTATCATTCAAGGGGAACATAATCAGAACTCTGTCAATTTTTATGAAAGCTATAAATAATCAAATTGAGGAATTTTCTAGACCCACTAATTTGAAGAAAATTCATTGTTTTCATTGATTAGAGGGGTACCACCAACACTTTCTGATAACCTGATCATGATTTGCTAGCCTACTATCTATGTTAACAATGAAAGAGTTAAAGTTTGTCAAGATGGAATAATGTGAGGATAACTTCATGGAGCTAACGAAGAGGATAATCACTATACTTATAGTCAAACTTCCAAAATGTAGAGAATGATATGTCATATATAATGTCTTCAAATAAATTCAAGGGTAGTTTACTCATGTAGAATAATAAAGTGATATATTATGCCTCATGGGAGTTAAAGATTAATGAAAAGTGTTACTCGCCGCATGATCAGGATCAAGCGGCTAAGATGTCTTCCATGATAATCTAATGACACTACCTCAATATTGATAATTGAAACATATATACCAAGACAAGATTCTAAATTATATTTTAACATAGAATGAGCTCAAAATTCCTTAATTAATATGGTAGGATCTTATCAAGGGATAAGATTTATCTATTCAATACAATCTGGTAAAGGTAAACAATATACCTGATGCACTTAGTAGAAAATATTCTGCAACTCCATCCATTATGGGTATTGAGAAAGACTATATCTTCCTGAATATACAATTGATGGATTTGGAAATCATAGAGATTGAAAATAGATCCTACCATACCCAAATGATCTCACAACCATTGATCCAAGACAAGATTAAGATGGCATAATGGTATTTTCTGAAGTTACAATGTAATGTAAATATAGTAAAGGAAAAACATTGCATGAGTTCTACCTCGATGATGATGATGTTATTCAGTTTGAAATGAGGTTGTGTGTGCCTTAATCACATTTGATAAATAAGAATCTGATTGAAAATTCATATATCTCAAATTTATATATCCATCATGAAAGTAACAGGATGTACTATGATCTTTTAGAACACTTCTGGTGGTAAAACTAGATGAAAGATACTGCATAGTATATCTCAAGATGTTTAGTTTGTCATCTTGCTCAATCAGGGGATATAAGACCACATGGATGATTCAACTATTTCCTATATCCATGTTGAAATGTGATAATATCACTATGTACATGGTCATTGGTCTCCCAATGTCATCTAGTGCAACTAATGCGATGTGGGATATGGTAACTCATAATGACTACCCACAGTATTACAATTCTAGAAGAATTAACATTTGAGGGAATTAAGAAGATATATATGATAGATGTTATTAGGATGCATGGGGTTCCACTTTTGATCATCTCTAATAATGATCGAATGTTCACATAAAAATTCTAGGGAATTATTCAACCTTCATTGGAGTACTGAATTTAATTTTATCATGTTTATCACCCCCAAACTGATGTCCAATTTTAATGGACTATTATGACAGTGAAGGATTTGCTAAGATACTACTCAATTAAATTCAATGGTTTATGGAATCAACATATCCCATTTGTTTAGTTCTTTTAAAAATTAATTTCCACCTAAGTATTCAAATGGATTAATCTGATGTTATGTATGGTAAGTGATTTTGAACTCCAACTTGCTGGGAATAATTTGGTAAACAAAAGAAACGTGGACATGATATTGTGAAAGAGATGAGAGAGATGGTTCAAGCCATCAGACATCACATAAAAGTATCTCAGTGATGAAAAAATATATATGCTAATATCCGTAAAAGGGATTTCGAGTATGAAGTTGGAGATAAACCATTCTTTCAAATATAACCATGGAAACGAGTCACAAGGTTTTGAATGAAATGGAACCTTAGCCCAAGTTGCATTTACCCATTTGAGATCATTGATCACATTGGAGTAGTGGCCTGTCATTTTAAAATTTCTCCAAATATGGATAATTTTCATTAAATGGTCAATGAATCTCACATCAGGAAGTATATACCCGACCCCTAACATGTAATGAATCTATAGGTAGTATAATTGGAGAACACCCCCTTTAATAGAGAGAAAACTGTGAAGATCTTTGAACATAGAGATAATGTCCTATGAAAAAAAGAATACTTTCCTATTCAATGTGTTGTGGATGTACCATAAGTATTAAGAGGTGAAATGTGAACTGGAGGAAGCGATGGAGGATAAGTACCCTCAACATTTTCACGCTAGAATGTCAGACTAAATTTCTAGGTAGGAATTTCAAAATGATGGAAGAATGTAATGACCCAAACATTTATCAAAAGAAATTTCCTTCTTATATATATGTCATCAAATACATTCATCATATAAATAACCCAATAATAATCTTATTCTCATTAAAAAATCAAAAAATATATTGTATTTAAAAAAATTCGGTAACCTCTACTTTTTGAATAGTATCACAACCATTAGATTAGTTATATGAACATTAAGAATAATAACTACACCAATAAAATAGTAATCTTATCTATGAATGTATAAATAAAATTTAAGAGTATTTTAAATGATAAAATGATATGTTTATATCATGAAATATGGAAATAATTTTGTTTAAAAAATTATAAATTAAGTGTGAGAATTTTTGTTAAATGTAAATGATTATGTACAAATTTAATAATAATAAAATGATTAGAAAAAAAATATTTTCTAAATATAATTTCATATATTATTAATTATTTTTTTAAAAATATAATATAATATTAGGTAACCTTTATTAATTTTTGAAATGTTTCAAAAAAATCATTTATAATATTAAAATCAGTATATTTTTAATAAATGGTGATTTTAATTAAAAATTTAATTTATCATATTTAAAATATTATTTTTATAAAATTTAATACATTTTTTAAATATACTTGTTTGAAAACGGTTGTGGTGATTTTTTTATTATTCTAAAATAGTTTAATTTTTGGTGTGTAGTGAAATCTAGTAATTTATAGTGTTTAACAAATAAATAAATTTTGGAATCGTGGATGATATATGGACGAGGTAAGCAGCCATTGGTTCATAATCTAATTATCCTTTTAATATATTTATTAACAATAATCAGTATTATTGATAGTCTAGATCTAAAATAATAAACTAATGAATATAATAATTAAAAAACACCCCTCTACTCCCCTATAAATACCACCCATCACCACCTTTTCTCCTCACACCATCAATGTCTTTTGTGTTGTTTAAAATTTTCCAATTTATGTTCCAAACAGTCTTCATAATATCCAATGTATTATTTTATTAATAAATAGAAAACCTAAATGAATTAATGAGGTTCTCAATGGTATAACATTCAAGAGATAAGACCAACAATACATATATTTCAATTTATTTTATTTTCCCATCCTATCCCCACATCCCCTACCTTAAGTGGCATGATAACGTTTGTATACTATATAGACTAGACTTTTAATGTGTAAATAGAATATCTATTACCAAATCCTTTCTTTCCTCCCCATTTTTAAATAATATCTAAACATCATCTATGATGTGTTGATTCCTCGCCTTCATGGATGACAAGTTTTCATTTTCCATTACAGACTTCAAGGATGGTCAAAAATATATTATTAGGGTTCAAAAATATTTTAATACGCATATTATAACTTTTTTAAGGTTATTTAAATAATTTATTAAAATTATATTTAAAAAACATTATTTCATGATGGATTGAAGACCCAACAAAATAAACTAAAACATTATCAATAATGACTTATCAAATGAATCATACTCTTATCATAAAATATTGAAATATGATACCACTTATACTTTTTGAATTTTTTAATTAACACATAATTTCAATTATGTAAAATTAATCTCATATTAAAAGAACGTCTATAATTATATACAATTAAACCGACCATGAAACCATGAAAATGAACATTCTCGAAATGATGAATTTGAACTCTCTAACTCATAAAAATTTCCATAAAAAATATATATAAAATTATAATAAATCAAATAATACAGAAGAGGTTCTGTAATTATTAATTAATGAATATAATTTGTTTATTCTGGATATTAAGTACAAGTGAATAACACTTTCATACATAAGGTAATGGGATTCTCGAACATAAATCCATTTATTTGGGTTGTTGCTCCTTCGTGTAAAATTTTAGTGTGGATGTTATTTTAATGTTACCAAAACATAATTTAATTTTATTCACTTTTATTTTCAGGGATATAAATATATCCAATATAATTTTATGAAAAATAAAAATATTTTCCCAAAGAAATATTCATTCCAAAACACATCCTTAACCCTTGTGAGTAATTTATTCTTCACTAAAAAATTATTATCCTTATAAAAAACATTCTCTTCTAAATCTTCCATTTTGGAATGCGAAGTTTATTTAAGAAATATTTACTAAAACATTCCTTCTGAATCCTATTCTATTTTATGGTTCACATTATGAATTTCATTGTAATATTTTTTAGGTGGAGAGCATTATTTTGTTAATGTTATGATGTAACAAGTGGTACTAGAATTATATAGCCCTACAATGAATAGGATAATGAAATGTGACTGATGATATGATGTTTATTATGCATAAACATAATGTTATATTTTTTCACAATCATGATTTTATTATTATAAAACAATGTTATCTATGAACATGATGCTTGATTTTTTCCCAACTATGTGTTGTATTTAACCACTATGACATGATGTTTTACTTTTATGAATTGACACATTCCATGTACTAATCTGAATTTTTTCATCTTGTTGAGGATGAAGATCCTATTTTTATGATATGATGATGATGTATATGCTCCACTAATTTTTATTGATTCATTTCCCTTATTCATCCTCTTACTGGCATTTTCACTCACCCGTTTATTTCATGTATATCTTTACGTGATTTCATGTAATAAGGAAAAGTTAATCTCAATAAGGATAAAGAACAATATTTTGATAAATATATACGTTTTATTACATAAAATTTATGTATGTGAATAATTTTCACAAAAAATAAACCTTATGATCATATTTTGTATCTCTATTATGTGCTTTATCTTGAAATTATTATATAGTCATTTAAGAAAAAGTAGGGTTTCTATAGATAGTATTTTTAGATGTCTTGGAACAAGGTCTTAGTGGTAAATTTCCAATGTCTAACATTCTACATTCAATCATTTTGAATTATGTTATTTATGTCTATGAAATTATTTTATTTCATATGATATTTATGGATTTTATATACCATGAAATTATTTTTATGGAATTATTTGATCATTATTTATTCTTTCCAAATTATTTATTCCATATTAAGATTCTGTTATATGCATACCCTTATCGAGCATCAACACTCACCCATTTATGATGGTTTTATTCTCTAAGATACTATTAAGTGTGTTATGATTTATATATATATATATTATAAATGGATTGACGGTGTACTAAGAGAAAATACAATATTTAATTCTATGCTTTTAATTAGAATTTGATACACATATGTTTATCTATTATTCCAATACTAAATATATGTTTGGTCAATTGGGCATTGATTATTTATTTTAAGTTCCGATTTATTTATGTAACCCCTGACTTTGGGAAACTAGTTTCATGGTCTTTATAGTTTGTTTCTGGTAAATTTTAGTAGAAACCATTAGGAAATTGATTTATAAAAAAACATATTATAGAACGTAACCCTCTGATATATTTGATAATATTTTCAATGAAACCATGCTTATGATTTTAGAATTATTTATGAATAAATTATCAATTTATGTTATGTATGTTACTAGTTTTTTAATTTTACACTATGGTTAATGATGTTATGGTCTAATATAGTGTATTCCTTTATTTGGAAATGGATCCTATGGAAATTAATGGAAAATGTACTAATATACATAATCCAATTTGTGAATTTTTTCATAACATTAAAAATAATGTTAGAGATAGAGCTACAGAGGAACCCAAAAAAATATTACTATTTTGGGGTAGGTGACACATGTTATGGCTGATGAACATGTTCATATAGAGTATCATACTAATCTTTAACATGGTGTAACATTGTTAGAATACCTTATTCATCAGCAATATCCATCATTCAATGGAACTATGAATACATTTTCAACAAAAAAATGGATAAGATCCTTGGATAAAATGTCTCTTTTAATGGGGTTTAATGAAATGTTGAATGACTTCGTGGAAGTGTATCATGTCTTAGGAAATAATGGTCAATGGTTTCATTTGATTCCAAACACTAAGGATGAGGAGGAAATAAAAATCATGGTATTAGATAATTTTATGGATCTTTTCATAGAAATATATTTTCCTCACAGACAGTGAGAACATATAGAGTGAAAATTCATAAGTTTATGCCAAAAGGTATAGTAAAATGATGAAAATTATAAATCCAACATTACAAGGTTAGTAATGAATGTTTCAGACTATGGTTTTAATCGAAAGAGTGAGATTGACCATTTCAATGATTGGTTAAAGAAAATCCATTGAAGGGATCTACTCACTCAAAAATTCTCATCATATGAGTATATAGTACCATGTGATATCAAGATAGTGAAAGTGTAATTTTACACATCTAATACTTGGGGATGGAAAATCTATGGTACATGCATAAAAGGAAAAAAGAGGTTTCCTCATTTGTTGAGTAAAATGGTATCATTTTTGTGATTGAAATGGTAAGAAAGAATCTACCAATGCAAAATTATTCAACAGTATGTAGATGGGTAAATATGAAAATGATATTATCAGGAATGAAACAAATTATATATCGAAAAGGAAAATATATAAAGGTCAAGGTTATATAGTCACAATAGTTTTGGTTGAATTTCTTAATGTTGCGGTGGTAGATAATTTAATCATATCTTCAAATTTAGTGAATTCTTTTTTAATTCTTGATATTCATTCACTTTTAAATATTTTATGTTTACCTATAAAATTACATATTTCTCTAGATTCTAAAGAAGGATTTATCATTCAAGACTCTAGTTCTAATTATAATCATATAAAGGATGTGTTAGTTAGTTCCCATTATTACACATAAACGTTATGCATTTATTTTCGTCAATATTATACTTATGGTGGATTTTGATATAATATATTTTATGGATGGGAATTCAAACTACAATGAAAAAATTATTACAAAGGGAATGAAATTAGTATTCATAATGAGGATATAAAATTACTTATCTTTATAGGGGATACACTATCGTCTGATTCGTGTCTAGATCCACCAAAATTACCTTTTTTGACTGAGATTGTTGGGTAAGAACAGTAGGATCTATCTATGTATAGAAAATGTAATCCTAAAATTTATTGTGCACCTATTTTATAGTAATACATTTATGAATTCAATGAGGAATTAATTTGGAATCTACTACAGTGTGAAATTATTTTTTCTTTTAATTTAATCGTTGATGTAAGACCAGTGTAATAGACTCTATATACAATTTTTACTATGAAATTGGTAGAGTTGATAAAAAAAACTATAATAGTTATGAAATAAGGGATTTATACACCCAATTTTCTCACCATGGTGAGACCCAGTTTTAATGAAGATGAAAAATGAATCTATGAGGTTTTGGATTTTTTATAGAGAAATAATTGTTATTATGATAAAGAAAAATTATGATAAACCTCATATTGATGAATTAATTGATCAACTTCAGGGTGATAAATATTTTTCTTACATTTACCATAATTCTAGGTATCATAAATTGTTGGTAAAGAAAAATTATATTCCAAATATAACTTTATTTTTGAGGCATGGAAATTCAATGTTTATAGTAATTCGATTTAGATCTAATAATGGACACAATATCATCATGGATACAATGATTAATGCGTTGAAGGAATATATTTATAAATTTTGTAGTATTTATTTATGGAATATTTTTTTACTCTAAGTGATATTTGGACCATTATAATATCCTTAGGATCATTCCTGACACTCTTACAAGAAAATAGTAATATGGAAAATTTACAGAGTGTGAACTGTGGAATTAGAATGTTTCATTTCTTAGCTATATTATCCCCAAGGACGGAATATCATTTATTTTTTGAATTAAAAAATATTTCCATGAATGGACTATACTAATAATAATAACCAAGGTATATATCTTCATTTGATTTACCAGTTATTATTATAATTTTTTTCAAATATGTTCTTAATTGGATAACACGTTAACCATGATTAAATGTTAATGGGTCAAATTTGAATTGAGAAATGAATGTCATGAATGTTTTGAATAATTAAATAAGACATCAGAGAAATATCTGATTTTGACTCTACCATTAAGGAATTGACAAATTTCTAATATATAGTGTCAGATAGAAGAAATAAATTGGTTTCTTAGTTATGAAGAATGAAACCATTATTTCCTATGAATCAATGATGTTAACGATTCTTGTAGAAAACTATCTAACAAAAGTTTTGTTTTGGAAGCCGTAATCATTTCTTGGTATATAGATAGATATATATATATATATTAAATTTCTCTATAGTGTTAAGTATTGATATATACGGATAATAATATTTTTAAATATATATTTTAATATATAGATATTAATATATGTAAAATTTAATGGCTCTAGATACACAAGGAATATGATTTCTCAACACACAAAAACCCATTTAAGTAAAATATGGATGTATATGTATTGACCTAGAAAGACCAAAGAGTTATAACCAATATGTAGATCTATAGGGCCTTGTTCTCATTGATATATTAATGATAGATATATTAATTTTTATGGATGGATAAAAATAACTCCTTTTCAAATCCTTTACAATCAATATTTATTGGAATATTTATTACCTTATCATCCCGATGATGTGAATATTCTTGGTAAAATTAAGGATGTGATTGAAAGGAAATTGGTAGACTACCTTTATGAATATGGGATTCTAAAATTTAAAAAGACATTATATTTCCATATACACCTCATATGAAGAAGGGATTATTAGAGGATTTTCATAGGTTCAATTTACCTATACATTCCGGTATCACCATGACCAATATAGATTTGAGGGTATATTCATGGTGGGATTATATGAAGTGTGAAATTTCAGATTTTGTTTCTAGATGTTTGATTTTTCAATATATGATGGATGAGAGTCAAAATCCGAGAGGAGTCACAAAACCTCTACATATTCATGCATGGAAGTTGGATAAAGTTATTATGGACCCTATCGTTGGATTAATAATGAATCCATTAAATAATTATGAAATATTGGTTATTAATAACTGAATCAAAAATTATTCAAATTTACCCTCTATAAGATATTATTTACCACTTTAGTGCCTTGCACAAATTTATATTTATAATGTCATAAGTATTCATCATGCACCTCTTTAAATTGTGTCTGATCCTGATACATGATTTAAAAAACATTGTAGAAATATCTTTATAAGGCTCTTGAAATTAATCATCATTTAAGCACTATGAATCACCATTAAACTAATGTAATGGTTTAAAATACTATTAAGAAATTGGAAGAATTGTTGAGAACATGTTATCATTACCTCACTATATGTGGGATCAGTACTTATCATTGGTATAATTTAACTATAACAATAACGTTTAATCATGTATTAAAGTGGTTTCATAGATTTTTTTATATAAATAGAGATTTCATAATACAAACTTTTTGGGGTGATTTTATTGAAAGGATTATTTTAATCCTAGAACATGTGAAGGATACAATGGTAAATGTAACTATTATTCAAACACATATCAAAGAAACATAAATCCGGGAAAAGATCAAAGCAAAAAACAGAAGGAAATATTTGGAATTTAAATTGGGATAACATGTTTTCTTAAAGTTATATATATGTATGTGTGTCATGATGCTGAGTATGAATGTGAAACTGATCTGCAAGTATATTGGACCTTTTAAATTTTGGAATGAATTCGTGTTGTGTCTTAATATTTGGAAACTCCATAATGCCTCTCTAAATTTTTTGAAGTGTTTCATATTTCAATGTTATGTAATTCTATATCAAACCCAACACATGTTATCAAATATGATGAAATATAATTGGAAAATTATTTATCATACTAAGAGTTTCCTATAAAGATTCTTTTCACTAGATAAATAGTTTTGATGAATCCAATTACTTGGCTGGTAATGGTACATTGAAAAAAATCATAAGATAGAAGTGGTGACATTGCAAGATGATGAAAATATGTTGAAGAACAACCCAAAATTTTCCATGAAGCAACAATATGAAAATTTAGAGGATTATGTTTTTCGAAGGAGGCAGGAATTTATTTCCCTTATACATTACAATATATTACTTTTTAAATTAATTTAATCACTTCGATAGCTTATGGTACACATAACCCTGATTCTAAATAAACTATAATATAGTATAACATTATTACCATGACATAAAATTGTAGGGTATGAATAATAAATACTAAATTATGAAATTTATACTATTTTCAAACTTGTAAAATAAATTTATTGGTTATAGATTGATAAAAAATAAAAAAAATCACTTCAATGTAAAAGAATAGTTTTAATGGAAAAAAGTTTTATGAACTCAATGCGATTTTATATTAATAAATTAAATTAATTACTATTGGTGATGTATTTTAATGAAATTGTTTTATTAAATATTCACTGAAATAGTTTAAATTTCATTTAATATTTAACTATATGTGGGATAAGAATAAATCTATTTTTTTGAAAAAAATAATGATATTTTTATAAAAATAAGTTTCCTAACATTTTGTGAAATTATTTTAAAATTAATTTAGAAAATTTATAGTTAAATAATTTGATAAAATTGATTCCATATTTTGAATCATGATCCTAAAAATCAGTTAATATGTACCTTTTATTTATGGTCATTATGAATAATGGTTGTGGTAAAATTTATCTTCTTGGTAATGGGTAAATCGGGTTAACATTGGATAACAATAAGTGATAAATTCAATATATATCATATTAATTAATAATAGAAATTGTTAATTTTATCATTATAACCTTAGTCACAAATTATGATTATTAAATAGTCACATTTCCATGAATATGAAAAACATAATATTTAATTCAAATAATGTTACTAAATGTCACTCTTTTAGTTTTCAATATCTCTTATGTATTCAAATAAATACCAAAGTAAGTTATGAAAAAAAAAATTAAATATCTATTTTAAGATTAATGAAATTATATTCCTTATGGAAATTTATTTCAAATTATATATATTTTTTAATTACTAAATTTTTTTACACAACATCAACACATTATTTATTAAGGTAATGGGAAAGTAAAATAATTGATATTAAAAATATTAAAGGTGACATAATTTGCGTGTTTATAGTGATTTATGAATTTTATACATTATTGTGACATATTTTTGTTGAGTGAAAATATTATATTCTATTTTAAACAATTTTTTATGTCTTTTGACCCAAAATAAATGGATATTTTCAAAAATAACAGTAATTATATTTTATGAAAATAATATGTCATTATATTATTTAAAAATGACTATGATATTGAAAGATGAAATAGGGGATATTATATGGTTCACAATTTTACCACTTGTTCCTTTATTATTAAATATTTCCTTATATAAAACATTATATTCCCTTAAGTGTGACAAATAGGTAACCAAGGTAACATTAAAATATGTTATCTAAGGTGTTAAAACAAATAATAAGTATTAAAATACAACTTAAACCAGAAAAAAATTTATTTTTTGAAGATATTTCTACCATATAATACATTATAATATAATATTTTTAAATATTTTTCATTTTATTCTAGAGAATTAATTTATTATATTTTAATATCCTATGAAATTTCCAAAGTGCCCATCCACTAAAATATAAAAGGGAACCCCTTTCTTGACCAATTTATAACACATTGATTCATATAGTTTGACAAAACATTGAGTATTTATCTTCTAAACTCCCTTTCCCATGTTCTAGAAGATATGAACATTCCAAAATTCCTACCCTTTGTCCATTTAGAAGAGATCTAATGAAGTATACTGATGATGGGGTAATCATCATTAGTAATTCCCTTATGTTTTATAATTCTTATAATTAATCTAAAAGTATTATAAACATAATAAGATAATAAATCATGTATCAAAAATACACTTATATGCTAATATGATTATGTTAAAACCACATTCCATCCCTTTTCTACTCTAGGAAAATAGAAAACTTCACACGTGCCAATGTACAACCTATCATCTCCATGTTAGAATGTAAATCATTTTTAATCCCCATATCACAAGGATGATTAAAAATATGGAACATAAATATATATATATATGATATTTATGAAATAAATACTATTATTGGAATATTATATCCCAAAAACCATCTTTGTTTCCAATCTGGTGTAAAATAATAATGTCTCTCATGTATAAGCGTGGACTACAACCTCCATGGAGAGATATTATTTTTTTAATTTTCATATTACATTGATGATAATAAAGTAAAAATTGAATTATATGCCTGATATATAAGGTATAATTATTTTTATGGAATTTTTCTTAGTTTTTTACCTTTTATTCATTCAATCCATTGAGAAATTAAAAAGCATTAGTTTGTGCGTACTACTGACCATATAAATGAATTTTGTGATTCATTTTACTATATTTAAAATTTATTGAATAACATAAATGTGTATATAATGATTATATATTATATTTATATCATTATTTAAATTTGTGACAATTTTGGAACATTATGAAAGTAAAAGGACAAAAAATAATTACCCAAAATGTACATGAAAAATGAAATAGTTATTAACTAAAATGTTGATTTAAATAATGAATTTTTATTAAACGAGTGATAAAATATTATAATTGAATCATAAATTTTTTCATATGTATCAGTGTATTTATGGACTATATATATATACAAATATATATTTTTTAAACATGTAGTTCAGATGCATATCATGGAAGTCAAACCAAATGTTAGTGTTGCACAAACCACTTTTAATTATATGCTACGTATTCCATTTTAACCAACTATTTTTGTATGTATAGACTTTAAATTTGATATGATATATTTTGAATCTCTTTATATTAATGTTATTTAAAATTCAATTTGATGTTATTTCATTCATGTGGTTATGATTAAAAAGTTACAACCATAATAAGGGTTTATTAAACAATCTCATCATGATTCTAGATTGTTTATATATAAGTCCTCATTTGGGGGATTGATCGATATTTATATCTTAAAACCAATATAGTTTATTATAATATAATTATTCATGATCATATCAAGTAATATTACCATTTTATTTTCTTTGTAACATAAAATTACAGATAAACTATTTTGATGAAAAGTTGATTTTATTTCTCTCTTTAGTCCAATATCCTTTCTCTTATGTACTTGTTTTCTAAAAATGTTCGCAAGAATTGTTTTAATATTATCTAATGATTGTTGGAAGAAAATTTACCTTTGTTTTAAATTATAATTTTTTTAAAGATGAATCTTCCTTCTCTTTTCAAAACAATGTACTATTTTATATTTTTACAAAAGTGTGAAAAAAAGTTTTTAAAATTATAAAACAAGAATGAAATCTCGCACAGTCATGTATTTTTGTTTATTTAAAGATACCATAATGATATAATGAATTTTTGTAAATAAAATGTTATCTTTCATATTTTTTATATTTATTGATTTTAAATAAGTTTTTTTAATTTGACAGTGGGTATTTCCCTCAAGAAAATTTCCATTGATCTTTTTAAAGTCTTTTCATCTATATCAACATCCATTACTGAATATTACGATATACTGAGGTTCTAATCTTTTCATGACATTGAACATATTTATCTAGATGGTATTTGTTCATTTTTACAAGGGAAGAACAATTTTGATATCATTTTCAATATTATTCATGTTTATTTATTATTATGGGAATGTATTAATATTTAATATTCACGTTTTTCAATACTAATATTTTTATTGATTATAATTAACCCATTTAACATGGGGAATGAATTAGATACAATGAGAGATAGCTGGGTCTTAAAATATCCCTTTTATACATCTTTAAGTCTCAAGAGGAAATCTTGATTTGGTTTTGGCTGAGGTGTTTCCCTTTTATTTCAATGTCTTGGAACAAGGCCTATACAATACATTTATATTTCTTTTTAGAAAGAAATGATTGTATATTTTAGAAATATGAAACCATGAACTACATCATTCTGAAAAAAATATTTATTTCTATGGGATTATTTTATTTTTCATGATAACCATAAATACCTTTTGAGGCATGATATTATTTATATGGAATTATTTGATCATCATTTATTCTTTCCATATAATTCATGACTTACTTAGCTTCTGTTGCATAGATAGTCTTGTAGAATATTTGAACATAGCCTCTTTTTACATATCTTTTGTCTATGATTTAAATAGGTTAATTATGAGTAATATATAGGGATATAATAATTGAAGTATTTTTTTACTCAATGAAAATACTACGTTATCTTTTACATTTTGAATTGTATTGTGATATTCAAGTATGTACATAGTTTTCCAAGAAACAAACACTATTTATTCCTTTAGGATATGGATCTTTGTATCTATTAATAATTTAATAAATTCACCATCCATTATGGGATACTATGATCAATGCCTTTATAATATCAAGGTTCCTCAACAATTACTAGTTTATGGCTTAACACTTAGGTCATACCAGATTTTCCCAATTTCTATATATTTTATACAATAATTGTGGTATTATATAGATTAATTTTTGGACTATAATTACATGTTTGATTACATGATATTATAAACTCAGGTTATTTATGACTAAATAAAAATATAATCTTAATTTCTACCCATTCATGAGCATCATTTGGCCGACATATTGGGATTCCTATATATAAATGAGATCATGTGGGTTAATGAGCCCCCATCAAGGATTATTTCTAACTGTAATAGCTGATTCAAATATCAATTGTGTATGAATTTGTAGGAGGAATCTTCTACCTAATTTTGATTGAGTATGAAAATCCACCCCCAGAAGGACATCGAGATTGAGAGGGCCATTATAGGTTTTTTGTAAATGTTGTGGTATTACATTCGCGATTTTAGAAGCAGTTTCCTACAACCCAATTATAATTTTTTCATTCAAAATCCATTATTACTCCGCTATAAATATGAAATAATTAATGAATTTATATTTGATTCCCTATAGGTTACCAATTTTCTGATAGATATTGAATTACTATCACCTGTAGGGGTTGAAATGGCGTGTTTGATGATAGAGAATGTGTTTGTCCTCTTGAAGGCTATAAATGTTACATAAATCCATTATAATTCCTATGTGTATAAAAGATAAAAACCCTTAGTGCATGACTAGGTAAACTATGTGTTCTGGATGGCCCCACCTTAGTGTAGTTTTTGGAGATTTAGTCAGGCAAGTGAGTTATATAAGAGGTTAATTATAAAATTTTAGATCCATCATATAGTGGGTGAGGTTTAATTTCAAATGAGGTTATCCACATATATAATATGGGTAGAGAATAATTATCACATGTCACAACTTATGAAAAATGTTCACAATCCACTGCACATTATCGATTGGGGAGATCTAGAAAATATTTTCATGAATGTTTAAACATAGTTATGTTTGTGAAGACTCGTTCAGGGAAGTAAAATATTCTAGAGGTTTTTTGGATCATTCTAGATCCTTAATTTGGTAGTGATTTTTAGTTTTTTCTAGGGTTACCACTTCATATGGGCAATGTTCCCAATTCCATTCATATATCCAACTAAGGATATATGTTTATAATGCACTAAACCAAATAGATTTTGTAGACCTAGAAGATGAGGATGAAAACAAAGTATTTTAGAACCTAGTGGTGATAAAGGTTTGGTAGGATCAAATTGTTCTTAAATGAATTATCTTATTTCTTCACATCTTTTCAAAACACAAGAATCTTAAAAAATTCATGTGTGAGTGTGAGAATTAGATGTGATCCTGGTATCATCACTTATTTGTAATATATTCACCATTTTAAAAATATTATTTTTTTCTCATTCAAGTACAAATAACTAATATCAACTGTATGAAGCTCTATATAAAATTTCAGTTCTATTTTGGTTTACCAAATGAGGGGATTTACATATTGGGTGTTGTAATGTTTATTGGTGTTTTCTGTCTGGTGTAAGAATGTTGTCGACATTCATTAAAATCTTTCTTGGTTGTCACACCTAGACCCTAACGTTTGTCTCTAAATATATTTTTAATATATTTTTAATATATTTTTTAGAGGTTTATATCCATCAATAGAGAGTTATAATCCTTGGGGGATAATAATAGTATTTTCAGAGAACAATTATGTTCTATGTAGAGTAATTGACGATGACAATGTAATGAAGTTAGAATATTGAAACATCGATGTAAATTCCATGTGCTAGAGATAAATCATGTTTTTCATTTATAATATCTTCATGAAAAAAATCCCCCAATTCTAACTGTTTAATTAATTATGATCTAAATACAACAATATATTTTGAATTTATTTTGATATTATTATTCTTGAATTATATGATGATTATTAAAAAAATGATTAGTGAAGGTTTGATTCCTACCCATGAATTTATGAATTCCCCTTATATGTTCCTCATTACATTTTGAAATTAATATCCCAATTAGTTGATTATAATTCAAATGATAAAGATAATTCATTATTTAATCGCCTAGATTAAATATATTATTATTTTCATTTATCTCTGATTATTTGAATGATATTAATGTTATGATAAGAAATCGCGTTCGAAGTGTGCTAATAAATGAAGAATGAATGGTAATTAGATCCTCAATAACCATTTCTACCTATTCATACCCCCATTATTCTATATTCATGAGGATTTTTCATCATCAACCATTTTATGTGTTTTTGTTTTGGTGATTGAAAATCAAACTACTGAAATAGTAAAAAACTACAGGCCTGGAGTCATCTTCAACTATGTAAATAAAGGGGAGAATCATTCTTGAAACCATGGGCTAGTCATATTAACTCATAGGGTTACTAGGAAAAAATTAGCTATATCTTGTTAGAGAAATTGTGGCATGGAAATGGTGATCCATCTTGCAAGTGATTGTGGTTACTGGTAGATAGAATGACACTACGGTGAGATCTAGTGGCAATCCCTAGAGGTACAGATTATGGTTAATAATATAGGACTAACCAAAGGTAGCAAAAATAAATATAATGTCAGTGTGAATAATGGGAAAATAAAGATTATAAAATTTTAATTCAAGTTCACAAGATTATTAACAGTGAAACAACAATCATGTATGATACTCCCTATAGATAATATTGTCTATTAATGATAATGGATACCGTACATAGCTTGGTTATTGGTAACGTATAATGGTTAACAAAGAAAAATATTCTAAATACACCTATGTATATTCCTCAACAAACTTGTGGTTCTATAAATCATCTATGAAAGTAGACGCACAGTGTATTTCAGTGACACATCTTAAGATTCTATTACAGTATGCACATTGCTAGTATATAGGTTGTATATGTGTTGTAAGTTACTATTATACAATATATATGTTGACTTCACATGACTAGATAATGGTCATAAATTCTTAGATATCACCTGAGGCTCATTTCCCATGTACATAAAAAATATTTCGCATACTAGTAAATCACTATAGTTTTTCATATTTATTGCTTCATTGTAAGATTCATAAAAGAGAGTAATCCATTATGATCATTTTCACATGAAACAGGATAGTTAATATATATTCATTTTAAGAATCTATTTACAATGTGTTGTGAGTAGTTTGAGTTACATATAATTTTTAGGTGGTGATGTGGAATAGGAGAGATGTTTGAAATAGAAAAAGGGTAGGTAACCCCTCAGCGACACATTGTTTCTGTTCATTATTTAGTGTATACTATGACTTAGAGCTTCCATTTATTGTTTTTTGTGGTCTATCATTATTTTTTATATTCATTTGTATTTTTTCTTACTTTAGATTGTTTTATTTTCCAAACTATTTCCTTTTTGGGATGTGATGCCTTATTCCCACACTCTTGTATTTGGTGATAAAATATATTATTTTCATAATATTTTCAAACCGACTAATGTGAACATGAATTTACAGTGTTAAAGACTCACTTTATCTTTTTTAAATCATAATAAACTTCATTAATTTTTTGATTTAACATGCGTATTTTGTTTTTTATTTGATATTTTTAGAAAAAATAAAATAAAATAAAATAATGATAATTTTATGTTTTATAAAAGGACAATAGTTTAAGGTTCCCTAAAAATTGAAATTCAAAATTAATTTATTTGGATAGTGAGGTAACTATAGTGGTTACTAATAACTTCATCGAATGATATGGTATGCATCGATTCCATGTAAGGATTAATTGTAAACTAATACTGATGTCATTACATCTAATTCCAAATGACACTATATATGGTTTTTGAAGGGTTGTATATAAATAATTTCATGCTCCCAAGAACAAAATATATTTACTGATAGAAGAAAAATATAAGAATACTAAATAATTTGTAATCCCATGAATCATTTATCTAATTTTTGTTTATTTTACATCTGATTATTTTACTTTTGAGTGTTTTCAAAGGGATTATGATTTTGTGGTTTCATTGTAATTGCCCTTAGTTTTCTTATCGTAAACATTATTTTTATAATCATGTTGATCAAGGGAATTATGATGTGGAATATAGTTCCAATATTCTTTTTATATAAGGAGGAGAAAATTAATTTTAATTATATAGGTCTTCAATATTGAATATAGATATGAGAATCTCTTTTTGTAGAAGTGGGAACCTTCTAATAGGTTTATAGTCCATGAATTCCTCAGTTTTGGGAAGACAACCAATTTTATGGGTTTCTAGTTGACAGTAACCTAAAATGAGTTTATTTTTTCCATTTTTATTTGTCTAAAAATATGATTTTAAAAATATTATTTATGAATTTCTTGATTTTTAAATTATTACACCATATTTTTTTTATTTCTGTTCTACTACTTATTTTATTAGTAATTATTAAAAATATTATTTTTTTAAATTTTGGTTTTAATACAATAATTGAAATATATGAAATACAAGTTGTTCTTCTAATTATTTTTTTTATTGGGTAATATACTGATTGTTTTGGGTATATCAGATTTTTTTGAGTTATCTATATTTTTCATACATTTGGAAGATGCAATTATTAGTCTTTTAAACTACAATTCACCTACAATTTTAGTTTGATTTCCATCAATATATTCGAACATGAAATTTAAAAATGCATAATTAAAATACCATCAATATATATTGACTCACATACATAAACAATATGTTTGTAGTTTATATTTTTAGAGATTTATGGAAAAACATTAACTAATAAAAGCCATATCTTTCACGTGAAATGGAAAAATTTTCAATTATAATAATACCTATTTATTTAAAAATATCTCTTCAACATATCCGTCAAAATTATCCATACATGACACTCATCTATACATTTCATACATAATAATAATCATAATAATCAAATGAAAGGGAATCATAAGAATGGTGAGTTTAAATGCTTTGTAAGGGGAAGGGAACAATATAAGCTATCATGAAATAAACAATCATAAATAATATATAATAAATAAATAATTACAATAAAATTATATATAATTCATAAATTGAGAATGTAACATTCCCTTACATAACATAAAAATGTAAATAATTTCCCAGATAACAATAACAGATTTTTTAGAGATAGAATCTGTAATTTTGGACACCATAAACAAACTGTTAAGGCCTCATGCGAAGACATCATATTTAAATGTATAAGGATTACACAAAATTCACATGCTAGTTAGTCTCAGGGAATCAACCAATATAATGAGGGGATTTGTAATTTTTAGTCCTATCCGTCAGTTATGATGGAAAATTCATTCATCTTAAGATGGAATGGATAAAAAAAATATATAAACGAAATTATATAGTAATCTATATAAATCCATATTAAAATAATGTGTGTAGAGTTTATTAATATTTCCCTCGTCAATACGTAGAAAAAAAATTATTCCTATGCCCAAATGATGCAATCATTTTCACATATTTTATAAAATAATTGAATGTTTTTAAACCGAAACTAGTTTTATTTTATGGTAAATTTTAATTTTTTTTATTTCAGTGGCATTTTGAGATTAATTAAAAAAATAGCCTAATTATTGAATTTAACTTTTTTATTTTTTTTTTCTATATTTCGGCCATAACATTTTCTATACCGATTTAAATTGTGATTTTTTATAGGATTTTTAAAATTTTGGGCTCCATTTATGTATTTTGGAGATAAATCCCAATGCATCTTTGGGAAGCCTCGAATCACAACAAAATATGGGCCTTGAAAACTATGAAAACATCTGAACACCTTTGAGCATGTGATTATACCTAATTAGGGGAAGATTTAATGAAACTAAATATCAATATGGGTATATATAATGAATTGAGGAAAAATATTCATAATGGATTTAATGAAATAAAAAGGTCGTTTTATGGTCATAATGGCAAGGGAATTTTTAGTTCTGGAATATGAATGAACACCTATATAAAATTAATTACTCAACATAAATATATCATAACTTCTTAATTCGGTGGCTAATTAATATGGAATGTTTTTGGAGAATGAGGGAGACATCATGAAATAACTCTCAAGAATACATCATGTCCCAATATGGCTATTTATTGGGACATTCATGTGCATACATTTACAGATCAAATTTTGAGCAAAACTTATTCTCACATTTTTTACTATAAATATGTTCCTCGCCTCCCTTTACAAATTATATGCATTTTCAGGGAGCTAAGGTGGATTTTTATATTTTTTAATAGTTCATCATTTTATTATTATATATTATTTTATATCTCATCTTGATATATCCTTCTTCATATTTTTTATTTTATTTTTTATCCCACCGTATTTTCCTTCTCAACTACAAAAAATCAAGAACTATCATCGATGTTTGATAAAGGGAGGTAATGGTGTATTTATTGAATTTATTATACATTAATTTAATATATATTTATTTAATTCTAGGAATTTTTGTTGTGATTAAATCCATTATTGGGAGAATTATCCATTTTTTCACTACCATAGTGTTAATATTTTCATTTATCAATCATCCTTCACTTAAATATATAAGACATGAAAATGGTGGAGTATGGCTTGGGAAGTGATAGTCGGAGAAGGGGTATCCTTGCTAAATTAAAAGAGTGAATTGTCTCATATTCTTAGGCCTTAGTATGGGTTAATGACAGTTCTAATTACAAGTTGAGCTGTGACGGGTTCTGATCACCCCATTGAGTTCAATGTTGAGAATCATTATGAACAATGATATCAATCATCATATCCTCCCAATAACGTTTTCCTTCATTCATTATGTCTAACATTATTTTTGTGTTTTCATTGAATTATTAAATATAATATTTATATTTATTTCATTTTTCAAACCCCCAATTTTAGGTTAGTGAATTTTGTTTTATATTAGATATAATATAATAGTGAAAACAGAGAGACAGTGTGTATTAAAAACATTTTTACATATTATATCTAATACAAATAATTTATTTTGAGAAATGTGGATATTTTATGAGAACCAAAACATGTGATTTTTCATTTCCATAATGTTGGATTTCATGGAATATATTTGACATGATTGGGGAAATTCCTTGGGTAGAAACATTTTAAAACTATGACCCACATTTACATCTATACACTGTTGTCCATTATATTCTTGGAATTTCATTATTGGTTAAACCCACATTACAAGAACATTTTTATTTACCTACCCACACTCTTGATTTTTTTAAGGATATTTCAAGTTTCAGTATAGGGGAAGGGCTTTCGTGTGAATTATTTGGGATTTGTTTCATTTTTGGGTTTTGTGAGGTGTGTTTCAACAATATTGGAGGTTTATAATTATATAATTGGGATTTAGTCATAATTTCATTCTAATTTATTTATTTTCTCATTTTCTCCTTATAAAAATAAACAAAAAGGAAAAAGTATATAAAATAGAGATTAAACTGAATTTATCATTTTTTATTATTTAACGACTCGTGAACCTCTCCAAAATCAAAGGAATTAATTTTCATTCATTAATTAATTTAAATTTTCATCTCATACTTCATGACCAAAAATAAAAGAAAATAAAATAATATTGTTCCATTCTATAGCATTAAAAAACTAAAAAATAGATAAATGGGGGATATCTAGGAGGTTATCATTCATTGTAAGAATTAATTAGACAATTTCCCATTTATAAAAGGGGGTGGAATTTTATTTTAATTTTTAAAGGGGAATTAAGTGAGGTTCATTCTATTTTTTCACTTGATTATTGATGCAATGTACTTAATTTTCGAACGTTATCTTTTTAGCCATAAGTATTAAATAATTTTACAAACCTACCATAATACATATATTTCATATTAAAAATGAACTCATGATTTAAAATAATTTATTATTTCACACTATGGATAGATTATAACTTTCACAAGCTTATGGTGATACACCAATTTTCTATGTATAAGTATAAATCCATATTCAATTTCTCGAGAGTGAAGAGAGACATAAAATTCAATGTGATATTGGTTTTAGTTGGTTCATATATTGATTTATGAGGTTGAGACAATTTAAATGTGATTAATGAAAATGGGACGGAATTGTTTTTAATAGAATATACATGAAGCAATTTTTTTGGATATGATCGTTGATGATTTATCATTTCTGATGCTGATTTTATTTTTATTGGAATATACGATTGTTTCTTAAGATTAAAATATTTAATGTGGGGGGTGATAAAGAAAAAATTTTAGAATATTTATAATATAATTATATGTTATTAAACCCACAACAGTTCTATTAAATGGGAAATTTTTATTTTTCTTGGTTTTAGTGGTATTCTGAGATTAATTCCAAAAATGACATAATTTGGGAATTTAATTATTTAATTATTATATTATAATTTGTTCCTAACATCTTATATAATGATTGAAACGGTAAAATGATTTTTTTTATACTCTATAACATCTTCAGATTCATTTACTTCTTCGACATACAATTCTTAATCCATCTTTTGAAAGCCCAAAATCAGCTTACAATATTGGCCTTGAAAACTATTCATAGATCTGGACACATTTGAACAAGGGACTATATCTAAGAGAGGGCCGGTCTAATAAATATAAAATTATACATGTATATGGATATCCAATTAATGAAAAACATTAAATAAGGTATAAATATAATAATATACATGTTTATGGTCTTAATTTCATGGGGATGTGGTGTTTTAGAATATAAACATTCATCTAGATAGAATAAATTAAATGAAGTAAACATAACATAACATATTCATATGGTTTCCAATAAAGATAAAAGTATTTTGGTGAATGTAGGAGACAACATTGAACCACTATAAAGAAAACACACCATCCAAATTCGACCATTTAATGGGTCATGTACTTGATTAATTTCGCAGATCAAATTTTGATCAAAAATTATTCTCACTTATTCATATCTACTTCTTCCATTTATTCTATTTTATGTGTTCTCCCATCATATTTCCCTTCTCAACTATAATAAAAATAGAGAACTGAACTAGAAATTTCATCATGATTGGGAATAGTGGATTTAATGAGTTCATTGTGATTTAATTTCATATATATATATATATATTTAATTATGGGTATTTTTGTGGTGGTTAAATCTGTTATGGTGGGATGTCACCCTGTTTTCTCAATCACAGAGTTCTTCATAACATTATTAATCATCCATCCATTCAAAATCCATGTCACGCATACATTGGATAATGGATTGAGAAGAGATGGTCGATGAATATGTCTCCTAGCTGAATTAAGAAATAGAATTTTCCTCAATGCATAATTCTTGGTATCGAGTGATGAAAATCCTTAAGCTAAGGTTGGGTGTGACAAGTCTTCATCACCTTACTCAGTTGAATTTTGAGAACCATTTTTAACAATGTTATCAATCATCGTATCCCCCCAAAATCACTTTACACCATTCAATATGTCTAACATCATTTTGGGTTTTAATTTCATTAATATATAAAATATTTATATTTTATTCATATTTTCTAACCCCCCCATTTTAGTTTAATTAATATAGTTTTATATTATTTATAATATAGTATCACAATAGGAAGACGATGTCTGTAAGCATCCTCCTTCAGATCGACCCTAGGTTGATTTATATATTGGAGGCTTAGGTAAATAGGAAATTAATTGAATAGTGGTTTATGGGAACCCTCTATAATCTAGAAACACCCAAAAAACTAAATAGAATAAAGAGGAAATATTTATGTTAATACTATAAAACAAAATATAGAAATAGTGTATGTGATCTAGAGTATATGCATGAAATTAGTGAATATGTATATGAAGGATTAAATTAATGTTATGAGTGGGATGAGCGGCGATAGAGAGAATAACCCTTATGAACAATTTGAGATATAAAATAGAAACTTATAAGATAATTTATAGTGTAATTAAAGAAGAATAAATACATTGGAGATAAATATTATATATATATATATATTAGGAGTTGGGGGGTACAGTTGTGCCTAAACACACACACACCACAAACAAACATGCCAGAATAAAAATCCATTGACCATCAAGGGATAACCTACTAATCATGTACTTTTTATTAAATATATATATAGTTATCTACTCACATTATATAGATCATGGGATATATGACATCCATTGGATGGATCAAAGGAGCCTATTTTTGATGGACCAAAGGCCATGCACGTATCATTCTGACATCTCTATCTTCCCACCTCATGTTTTCATCACTACCACAAATGTCCAGAAGACCCAGTGTCTTGATGAGAATAATAAATAGACCAAAATCCCATTTGGGATGAATAATACTTTTGGTTTAGTATAACACCCCAGTACTCATGTTTCTACAATGATTCAGTACAACTATAGTACCTACCAAAATTCTCTCCAATATAGATTTGAACCCAATTCCGATATAGGATTATGGGGAACCATTATCCCTCAGGTAAGATCCCAACAACAAGACATATATTTTATATTATGAGAGGAAAATAGAATCAAAATAATAACAAAATCATGAAACCCTTCTACGATGTTTGTAAAGATAAACTTCTAGAACTGTTTTAAAAAACCTTTTCAAGGGGAGAAAAGTGGAAATTGAAAACCATAATTTTAAAATAATACTAAACATTGAAACATATTAATGAAATGATGAAAACAATATAAAATTTCTAGTGGTAGAAAAATATTTAATAATTTATAATGATATAACATTAATTATTCTTCAAAATCATTATCCATTATTTAAAAAATTAATTTTTTATAGAATAATTGGAAGAAAATTATAAATTAAAAATCATTTAATCTTAAAAAGGAATATAGATAATAAAAAATAGGAATACAATTGAGAAAAGGTACTCATATAAAAGATGCTAAATGGAATAATATTTTCAAACTTGTACCAAGAAAACAAAAATGAACCATATAGAAAACAACAAAGAGATTATTTTTGATCATTAGTAAAATAATAAAAAGGTGATAAAGAACTATCGTGATCCATTATTGATCTTAATAGATGATTATTATTTTTACAATATAATGTATATATACGTGGGGGATAATATTGTGTACTATAAAGAAGCAAGAAGGTCGAGTCCACATAAAAGTAGCCATATGGTAGAAATGTAAACTAATGGGAGAAAAAACAACTATAAGAATTGTAAAATAAATAAAATCAATAGGTAAATAAAATGATTATTATAATAGGTTGTAACAAACCAAACAAAAAACCTTAAAGTTCATGAAAAATTCTTACAACACAATACAAGTAAATTAAGTTAACAACAACCCATATGAATTAGGAATTGAATATGTCGAAGGAAAAGGAAACAAGGGGAGATTAAATATATGGGAAACAAAAATTAAAAAAAATATTATTAAATATATAATAAATAAATTGGAAACTTGTTTTTCTATATAAAATAAAATTTGTGTGTAATAAAAAACATATATTAAATAATTAAAATTATGGAAAAGAACGCTTACCTAAAATACTAACTCACTTAGTGCACACGATTAACCTATTTTATAAGTAAATTAGCTAAATAAAAATAATTTATTTTGAACCAATTTCATTTTTATTTCATTTTAATATTCTATTTTTATCATATTTCATTAAAAATTTGTAAAATCTCTTCTTTCATCACTCACTTGGGGTTGTTTATTCAATAACACTAAAACTGCATTCATACTTTGATCATGCTCAAATGGATTATAATTTAGTTCATAATCACCTTAATTTTATAAATAATTTTTATTTTTAATTATTATAGTATTATAATATTAATATCATTATGATTATAAAAATAGAGCCAAATGTTTAAAAACAATTCTCTATATGCTCACCATATGTTGTTAAATTTATAATGACTATTTGTTGATAATATTATTAATATAATGCCTAATTTATCATTATAGAATATTAATAATCTCATAAATATAATAATTTATTATTAAATACACTTTTATAACCATACTTGTAATTTGGTGATGAAAAATGAAATACATCCTTCGTATATTTGGTAATCTAACTATAACATGGAAGAAATTTTCATTTTCTATGGATTGGGAATATGGTATATAATATTTATTACATAAAAAAATATCATTTATGAATACTAATGATAAATATAACATTATATAATTATGGTTATAACCAATTTGTTTAATTTGGAAGAATAATGAACATTATAAGAACTTGGTTGAAATAATTCTCCTTTCCTTGGATAACCTTCTTTTAGACCACTCAAAAATTATTATTAGATTGAACACATGGTGGGGAAAACATATCGATGAAATGGTAAAGCGTATTCTTGAATATTTTGGGTATATTTTGGTAAACGTAATAAGATTTATGTGTTAGGATATGTTGGATGGTGGATGTTTCATTTACAAGTCAGAGGGAATGAATTTTTACAAATTTTAAATTCACAATATTAAAAGACATTATTAATTCTTATAAACTGGATTGAAATTGATAATTGAAGATAAAAATATATTTTATGGTCTAAAAATAAAACCAATTTAAAAATATAAATTAGTTTTTCTTGTATTTTGAGACTTTAGCTCTTGATTTAACATTTTTCCTAATTTTATCTTTTATCGTGGTGACATATTTTTACCTTGGCGGTTTCATTTTATGATATAATTGAAATTAAAATTATTTATTAATTTGTAATTTTTATTAAAAATATGTTATCCAATTTTTAAATTAATTCTATAAAAGTAATTTAATTTAATTTTAATATAATAACACAAACTTAAAAAAATAATCTTTAAATAATTATTTTAAGTGTAAGGTAAATTATTTTATATTCCATACAAATTAAAAATCATTCAATGAGGATTAATTTGTTACAATATTTATATTGTAATTTTTTTTTCAGTAATTACATTATGAAAAAGTGATGAATTTTTTCAAAAAGGAAATAATACAAAACATAATGAAATATAGTAGTCTTTAATAAATTTCACTTTTAACAATCATATGGTTTTGATTGCAATTTTTAAGACTGCTTAGTTATTTCCAATAGATTAATAAAATAATTAAATAAAACTTATTGAGTTTATTTTATAATTAAATTAAATTAACTACCCAAATAATGAGAATGTATTTTACATTAACGATTATATATTTATATCATCCCACTATCAACTTACAAAAACCTCTTAAGACCGATGAATAATATCTATGTGTATGAAAAATAAGATTGGAAATTGTTGGTGGTGATTAATATGTGTTGGGTTAGGTAGTGATCTCATTGATCTTGAATTTACCTCATAGATTATTTTGAATAATCTATACATTTTTAATATCATCTTGGTCCAAGTATATGGAAAATATGTGTGATGCTATATTATTTCTAGAATTAAATAGTTGAACATTATATGTAAAACTCATAGTTGTTGATTTTACTTTTTATCTATTCTATATAGATTATAAATATGGACAAATCTATTTATACCCACCAATTCAACAAATATATTATAATTTTCACATTTAACACATATTTTTATAATATTTTATTATTTTATAAAATTTTTGTTACCCGTGATACATGCTATTAAAAAAGTATTCATAAAAAAGATAATCAAAATTATAAACTGATGGTGATAAATTAGTTAAGGCTACGTGAATTTTTTGACATAGATGATTATTTTGTTTGGTATAATGATATTTTATATTTTTTGAAATGTGTTTATTTATATTTACGATTTAATTAATCTAAGAGGTTATATGTGAGTTATTTCTTCTTTGTTCTAGTCACCAACAACTAAACTTTTAAAGGTTTTATTGGGTTGTTATACCTGGCTTACTAGTAGAATAAGTGATATCCTAGTGGGTCAGGTTATTTTAATCATTAATTACTTTAAAATTTAAGTATATTTTATAAACATAAGATATAAATTAAATAGTATTGATGAAAACTAATATCAAGAAATTAAAGGCGGAATTAATGTCATTTAAATTATATAAGAAGTCATTGATTATTTAAAAAAGTTTTTTAATATTATATAAATTATCCAATTGATTGTAGGGATGTGGTCAGGGGAATCTGATTTATCTTATCATAATTTGTTCTAAGGAAATCAATAATGTGTTCATGGTTCAATATGTTTGGAGGGAATATGATTTTTCTGCGGATGCTCTTGCTTATGCAGGAATAGAAGATGAGCCGCTTATTATTTATTATAGTTTAGGTTTTCTTCTTCCAGAATTTATGGATGTATTCTGTAGGTATTCCTTCAGACATTAGAACTCCACACCTCAATGATCGTTCTGATGTGCTTTTGATTAGTGTTTTTCCATCATTTAAAAGAAAATTAATTTTCAATCTACATGGTAATTCATTAAAAAATAGAAACACTTGCATGAGATGATGATAAAATGTTAACATTGAAACATTGTTCATGTAATTGTTTTGGGTTTCCTAGAGTAGTTTAACACTTAAATTAATTAGAATAAATTAATAAAAAATTTAGAATCCCAATATCACTATACATGACGCCAAAAATGATGATTTATGGCATCCCCTTATCATACAATATGATATTTACAAATACATTACATGCATGATGGATTCATGGAACATATATATCAATATAGCATTTTCACTAAATCCTTATACACATTACATATTTTCAAATTATATGTTATCATATAAAATTACTTGTTAAAACGAATAAATATCCATTTTTAATATATTCAAAAAAATTGAATGTTTATCATCAGCTTTATCATGTATCTCATAAGATGAAACACCGCACAACTACCCATCGAAAAATAAAATATAATTAACTCGATTTTTTTAGAGTCCTTATGTGTAAAAAATCATTCTATATTCATATGACCAGAACATGTTAATCCACAATAAATTGTATCACTGAAAAAAATATGATTTCCCAAATTAATAAATTTAATCAAAGAGAACTTTTTAGAAAAAATTTGTGTAAGTATATCTTAAAATATATATAGTATAATCTCCATAAAACAAATGTATCTCTATACCTGTGTTAACCACCTAAAACATATACAATCATGCATATTTATATGATCCCATTATCCATGAAATCAATTTATCATGAAACTCAGAGTATGTGAATCACATATAGTCTCCTCAAAAGTCTGTGATTCTATGATTATATGTTGAACAATTCGTTGATTACAACACATGTAATTTTTCATTATAGAAGAGAACATGAAATTACCCTCTTATAAAGAAGTAATAAAAACAAATACAGTATCTAGGTATGACTATACACACATGTAGTTTATCTTAATTAAGGGATATAATGAAAAACCTGTCATACAAGTGGTGAAATTTCATCTTGGTTATGCTCTATGATACAATATGATAAAAAAATTCCCAACCAGCTCCAAATTATCCATGAATCAAGGATTTAATAAGTGTGATGTCAAATAATTGAGATTAAAATTCTATGTATCTAACAATTTTTGGGTATCAGGGACACCAAACAGAAACCATTCACCCTAGTCTACTAATGTTTTAGTGTATGAAACTTCATGTGGTGGATACTTAGTGGATCATCATAATTAGAAAAACATTTTTGTTTATCATGAGCATATTATGTATCCAAATACAATAATCCTACTCATGTTAACCTTTACATGTTAAAATATCATAGAATACTACAAGAAAAACATTTTTTAGGGATAACTCAAAGTCATATTTTTATTGGTAAACTAGCATTTTACATCATGATATATATATTCCATATAAGGTTAATGGATAATAAATTAGATTATATCTTGTGTAGAACCTGATATATTTTATAATTCTCAAATAGTTTACATTTATTAAAAACCTGAACATAATCACCAATCTATCAAACCACATATGAAGAACTACCATATTAGCCTTAAGTATTTTTATACATTTATGGGTTTTGTTAAAATCATTACATACATTTGTAGTTTCCTCTACATATCTATATATACATCATATAAAATCATTCTATTATTCAATTTAATAAGTTAAATCTATAAATTAAACAGGTTTGAGTAATGGTGAGACATAAAAATCATATTACTAATGATTAACCTCATTAACATACTCAAATTACATAACTTCCCAACAAAAAACATTAAAATGTTAAAAACATGGGTTGTCTATATGGAAATATTTATAAATATACCATCATTGTTCATGGAACATTTTCCATCAAAATTTTTCATTGAATTATTTTGTTAAAAAATGTAATAATTAATAATATTAACAAACCCTTCAATTCTTTAGGATATTAAATTAATTTCACATTGATTTTTTTCATTGGAATTGTCTTTTAATTGTTAAATTTGAATGTCCCTAAGTTTAAACATAAACCATCTATATTTTAGATTTCATATTACTGTTATAATATAATTTTAAGATATAAAAACTATTTTATGTTATAAAATAACACCTATTTATTCTTATTAAAAATATTTTACTAATTAACTATTGCATTCATATCATATTTGGTATTATATGTGTTTGGATAACAACTTGGGAAAAAATATATACTTTCATTGAAATATGAAATTTATGGTGGTGCAATATCAGTTCCATATATTCGAAAATCTTATGGATAAATGATTTTATCCAATAAAAAACATTTTTTTCATTATATTCATATTAAACATGTTATAGAATATGATATGAATAAAACATTTTAAACGAGTCCATCATTTATAATTGTTTATAGTAAATCATTTTTAATAGATACTTATCTCCTCATATAGTATAAATAATATTACTATAAAAATATTTTACTATGATATATCATAGCTTGATGTATTCCATTATGTTTTAGGTTTTAGTAACCTTGACTTTCTACTTGAAAAAAAATTCTTCAACTCTAAAAATATACCTTCTTATTTGGGTTTTAAATTTTACCCACTTGTAATTTCAATAGAACCTTGGATATAACAGCTTGTGTTATATTTTTTGAAAAAGTAACAAACATTTCTTAATCTTATTAACAGTTTCAAAAAATTTCAATTGAGGAAAATAAAATAAAATCCTTAAAATAGGATAAGACTTCCTGGAAACCTTCCGTCTCACCAAATCATCTTCACTCTCAATCATATTGAGTATGTGAGTGGAGACTAACATTCCCTAGGTAATAATTCATTTCATTCTATTGAAACCTCAATTTAATACCTATCTTATTCTTGGAATAAATAATATTAATATCATGAATTACATTAATATTTAATCATAGATAAAGGGTTATTTTAAAACATATATAATATTCACATCTTACTAATGAATGATTTTTAAGTCTCTATATGAATCAAAGAGTTTTATACCCATTATTATCAATTTATAAAATATTTATCTAGAATTTATGTTATATGTTGACTCTTATATTTTTCTAGAACAAACTATTTTATCTGAAAACTCTCATGTTTTAATAACATTTAATAAAGAATTTTATTTAATATATTCCATTTTAAATGAGGATTCCCTTTTGATTAACCATATCAATTAGTGGAAAAGAACATACATTTTTCATGAATTACACTAGTTATAAAAAATAAAATCCATGAATATATTTGGTAGGAAATCATGTCAACAATATCATATATGAATTTGGCATAATTTAGTGTATAAATCTTTACCCTAATACATCATATGGATTATCACAACTATATTCAGCTTGTATTATAAAATTTAATATTTTCTAACTATGTATAACCCTATAAATAAACCACAAATTGGGCACTAAACCAATAGTTTCACCCCATTAATTACATATGATACACAATACAAGATATAGTAACCTGATAGTTAGGGTTATCATTATAATGATGAAACATTTCCCAATTTATTTTCCTAATGTGAATACTATGTTATTAGTTTACTCGTTACACAACACCAAACTAAAATGAAAAAAATGATGTGGTTAAATATAAAATTTAAATTACAAAATAAATGTTATGTTAGATGGTATAGAAGGAACTAACAATATAATGAAATTTACAATAAAAAACTAAAGAAACGACATAGATTAGTGGAAGTATCCCTTATGAAGATAATTTATCTAACCATGGAAATGAGGTGAATATAGTAGGGTTTTATCTATTCCAATATCTAATCAAACATGAAAAATTATGGTATGTGATAAATCATACATAATGAAATTAATGCTCATAGAAATTTCTACAAGATCTATTTTAGTGGAATCACCACCCTCAACTTCTACTAGATCATAACTAAATATTAGATAGTATGAAAGGATATTGAGTGGATATATGACTATAATTAAAGATTATATAAACATTTAATTATTAATATCAAATGTTATTTATCACATTTATTTTATATATTTAGTATTTTCAAATTATAATAAAAACTATGTTCATTTTCATGTAACAAATGTTTTCATCATATTTCATGTTTAAAAGATAAATTAAAAGACTTTATAATTTTAATTATATGAAAATAGGTTTTTAATAAATAATCTTGTGAAAATTTTCTTATTCTAAATTATTTGTATTTTTTGGAAAGATTAATTTCTTTTTGAACAATACAAATAAATGTTTTAGGAATACCACAATTTTATGAAATTTTTTTGGTTTAAATATACATTAAATATTATTAAAACAATTTTATTGAAAAATTAGGTATTTAATATTGAAAAGTATCAATTATAAATTTCTCTTAAATACATATAAACCCATGTTTATCATTATGAAGTTGTAGTATTTTATTATAATAAAAATTATATTTGTTCTTTTGTTATAAATAAGCATTCCAAGGGAATAATTATTATATTTATATAATTTAAATTAATATAATTATTATTTTATATTATAATAATCAAATTAATTGTATATAAATCATCATAACTATTAATTTTATCGTATATAATATTTTATGCTTTAAAATAAAATTCATCAAAAAACTGGTTCCTATGGGTTATGTGAGGTAATACAAAAATTGTTTTCTGTAAAATATTGAAATATTATTCTATAAATTTATTATTTCTAAAATAGGATTTTTAAATTTATTAAATAATTTTAATTTCAATTTTGGTAATTAAAATTAGTTTCCTTGTTTTTAAATTGTCTTTCCAAAATAAGGGAAATTTTTTTAATAGGGGTTTAACTATAGAAAAAAGAGATTTAAAAAAAATATGATATAATTTTTAGTGGATGGAGTATTGAACTTTTAACATCCCCTAAATAATTATTATTCATTTTTATCCTTAATACTTGAATAATGAAATGAAATAAATTTAATGTAAATAGTTTTTACAAAAAATATACTCTCATCACTTATAAGAAGGGGCTTCCATCACCCCTTCATGAAACTCAAATATTTTAGCTTCATCTTGATATTATAAGATACTAAAATCTCCATGAATCCGACTTCACTTTTATAATCTTTTTATCACATGTATAAATCCTATTTTCTCAATTTTCAATGGAATCCTTAAAGGAATACTCAATGTTCTCAACATGAGTACTATATTTTCCCTAATCTTTAAAATTTTTTATTAAACTTTAAATTATTATTTTATAATTCCTATAATATCATTTTATTTTTGTTTTTATACATAATTTTATTATTATTAGGGAATTACTGTTAATAAAATTTACCATTTTATGTTAATGAAATCAAAAATTATATTCTTTCATTGTGCGGACAACCGCCTCTATGAAGAGACAACTTCAATATTTCACCACCACCTCTCTACATAAATTATATAGGTAAATTTTCTGACAATACAAAATATATAAAATTATAATAAATATGACCATAAAAATCATAATCTATCTTCTTCTTATACAATTATTTGCGAAATAAAAATGTTAATTGTGTGTTATTCATACTACCTCCTCTTGGAAGTAATTTATCCTATTTTTGATCGTGTTTATTTATTATTTACTAATCCATATGCAAATTTAATTAAAAACCAAAAAAAATATATTAATAATATCATTATTCTATTATTATAATGATATTATTCCGAAATATATCACTTTCATAATCATAATCTTCCAATAAATATGGAATATTCATGTTTTGTTCAGTCTAACTCCCTACTTAAAAAATACTCTAAAAGAATTACAGAGGCAAAGAATAAATAAATAATTAAAATATATGATTTAAATAAGTAAATAAGGATCTTATTTTTGTTCTATATTGGTAAAAATAATATTAAACTCATTAATTATGAAACCATTGTCCATTTGTTAAAATCACTATAACATGCTTGTCACTGAGTTTATCTTCATGCATAATAGCCAAAGCCCATATAGACTAATATAATATCATTTTAAATAATTTTAAGTCATAAATTTCAATATGTGTATGGATCTAGATATGATAAATGTTTAGTGAATAATAAATTTTGATTATACTATTATGAATCTATTTCAAAGTGATCCAGATCACACAAACCCAATATTAAACATCAATAATAACTAAATAATATAAAAAATTATTATAGTTTTACATGATGTTAATGAAAGTATATTGGTATGAATATTTTTTGAAATAGATTATTATTGTTGTTATTTTTATTAAAAAAGTGTCTAGATCATTATTGAGTTACTATAAATAAAAGTTATGTATTTATTATCTAAAATCTAACTTCTTAAAAAATATTTCTTAATAAACACCATGTTTTATTTATAATGGATTATCTACTTCAAATTTATTAATTTATTTCATGGTACGCTAATTTGTCAAGATATTTTTTTTTGAAATAATATCCTTCAAGGTGTTTTATTGTAATGTTGTTAATGTCATAACGGTTTCATTGAATACATTTTTTATACATTGGGTTGCAATATTTATTTCATGAATATAATTTTCAATATTTTCATGATCTTAAAATTTAACTTATTTTATATGATTATTTTTTTTCTTATTTGGGAAAATTAGATCTCATCATAAATAGCCACTTCTTTGATTAGAATATTTATGAAATAAATGTTTAATCTTGGTTAGAATAACTCCCATTCACAATATTGACTATACTCTTCTATATCCATATTTTCCTTATAACCAACATTCTATAATACTTGTTCGAAATCTAATTTTGATTATTTTATATGATTATGAAAATTACCTTTACCCATTTTAGTAATAAAAACATAATAATATTTTTACAATGATCTTTTAATCCAATGATATTCTAAAATATTAAATACCATTTTCCATACATTCAAATAAATGTTATATGTCCCCCCCGTATCTATTTTTATAATATTTCTAGAAGTTAAATGATCCAATATTTTATTTTTATTTTAAAAAATAATTGTTTTATAATATTTTAACATTAAAATTTTGATAATAACTTTTTAAATTAACTTGTAACATCATCATTTTAAAAATATTTAAAAAATTAATTCTAATATATATTCCAAATTCATTCTATTTGAAAACATTTATTCAACGATTTTGGGATTTTACATGAAAAAATATCAACAATTTCTTATTTTTTAAATTAAATAGTATTCTTATTAGTATTAAAAAATTATTTAATATTATTTCATATGATAAAGTGAATTTCTAATTTCCGAAGTTGTTTTTCAAAAATTATGAATTTTTTTTATTAATATCATTTCATTTTATGTATAATTTGTGTGATAAAAAATATTTTTTTAAATTACACCATCCACATTCACTCTCTAAATTGATCATGAACATTCTTTTCATTCATTTAAAGGATGTATCCTTTAATTTTCATATCCAATTCATTGATTTATTATAAACTTAGTTTTTAATTCAACTCCTATCCTTTTTGAATACCCAATTTTTTATGTCATTGATTAATGGGGTTTGTGACCTTACACACATTTATTTATTGGGTAAATTGTTAACTTTACTATTTACTCTCTAACTATATTCTATAAATTCTATAAGTCTTATCTTTTTTTAAATGATATTTAATGAGACACATACCTGATCTCAGTGGATATATATTTATTTATTATGGTTTTATCAAGTTATTATTATTTAAGGATTTATAAATCATCCTCTATGAGAATAAGTTTTCAAAAGTATATTTAATACATTTTCCATCCATGGGTTTCTTATGATTTGATGAGTTATTGATTTCCTGTTGATCTCAAATGTATGGATGAATGATGAGTGGGGTCATATATCACCATACAATTCATTGACTTATGTAATATATATATTTACATAATATAGTGTTATCCTTCATGTATATTCTTACAAAATAATGGGTTATAATTCATAGATTTTCTCAAAAACTAAATGGTGATCCTTGTTTAGATATATTCACAAACTAAATAGTGATGATTCTTGGATACTCTCATAGGTAAATGAGTGAGAGTTCATGTATATTCTCAGAATATAAAGGATGGTACTTATATTATATTATCAAAATATTATAACACTCTATTTTTTTGTTTCTAATATGTTCATTTTCATTTATTACTACATTATTCTCTAAAAGATATTGATCTTTAACTCTTGTTTCCACTCTCTTGGTTTTTTATTATGTTATGAAATATCTTAGGAAATAACGTGGGTTTTTTGAAATAATATTTATTGGGTAGGTCTTTTATAAATTATATCCATATTCCAATCCTATGATCACTAATAGTCAATGGTTATTATTGTTTATTCTTACCCTTTCTGCGAATCTGATCTCCCTGCATTCTTATGTTTCTATTTCAACTAGCTTTGATGAAAAGTAATATGTAAGATGTGTCTAGAAGTGTATCTTATATACATATTTTATAGAAAACATTGAAAACATGTAATAGATTAATATGATGTTCATTTAGTGGTAAAAATTTCATTTGGATGAAAAATATGTGAGTATTGTTAGTTTATTTTTTTCATAATTAAATAAAACTCTAAACGGAGAAGGTATAGGGAATATTATTTTAATGAAATAATTTTATTAAGTAATTTAGTTGTCATGGTCACATTTATGGTCTATTATAAACCATACTGAATGATCATGTTTATGAAAAATGTTCCATAAGAAATAATCTAATAAATAGTCTTTTTAAGAGGATTTAATCCTAACATATTTTTTCTAATTATTCCCATTCTGTGAATGATTTATTCTAATGATTAACATTTTTCCCATTACATAAAACAAATTAATATATTAAATACATATTTATGTCTAACACTTTACCAAACTCATAGATTATGTTACTGACCTAAATAAAAATCCAACAATATTTATACACATTTAGATACATCCCAGGAATAAGGTATACTGAACACTTTCTTCTAAAGGATTAGAATAAAATAAAATTAACAATCACCACATGAGTAATCCTTTATCTAGAAATTTCTAACACTAAATATTCAATAAATTTATAAATACCCAAAAATAATATTTTATATAACTTGTAAACCTTTTATGATTTATAGAGTACAATTCATAGTTGACAAGTAGGAAAATCACATTTTCCTTTATATTTGTTTTATAATACATATATATATCATAATCGATGACATGTTTCAGGTGAAATAATTTTTTTGATATATATCTTATAATATGATAGATAAAATAGATCAAATAAGACTAATCGTGTGCATGGTGGCCATATAATAATAAATTACAAGAATATATGAGTCGTCGCCTATGATATGGATTCAAAATGTTATTAACCCATGTTTCTTAATGTAATAATAAACATGTGTGGATATGACATACATATATTGAGTAACTAAATGAATATAATGATTTAATGTGTTTGTGTTATTAATAGTGGGATATACCATGCAAGATTAAACTGTGTTTTATAGAATATGATATCACCTGGCATATGAATAAATCAGTGATCTATTAGTTTGCAAAGTAGTAATCCATGTATTATTAAAACTTCTATAGTAGGGTCTATTTTGGATTAACATGGAAGATGTATTTTACATGCCTTGTGATATATTATCCCACACCTAGTTTTCATGAATTGTTATAAGACACTCTATTTTAGTAAATATTTAGTTCTTGGTAAGATACTGTAACATCCTAAACCTCCTCATTGGCTTGAATTAATGAAGAATTACTGATAGGCATTAGGGGACATCCACAAGATGCCAATGGCTGGAAATAAATTCTAAGGGATTCAAGACAGTTGGGGGAGGATTTTCCCTTATTAAAGAAAAAAACCACAACCAATATTTTGAAACCAAAAAAACTATACAATGTATTAAAAATGTAATAATACTAAAAGTAATACCAGAATACAACAATAAAAAATATCTTGATGACCAGTCTCTAATTATAGATGTAGGATACCGAACCAAAAACCTCAAAGTCTCTAATGAAATAATTCAATATCTCTTAATATGCTCTATGATCCAACTCCAGAAGCCTTGAAAAACTGTCAAGAAGAATCAAAAATGAAATGAGATACTATCCCTTTACCCACGTATCGATAAGAAATATCTACAAAGCACAAAATATCTAATGCAAGGTGTGAGTAATGAATCTCAATTGTTTTTCTCAGAAAAACTTCCCAACTCACAGCGTTGGGATAGAACATGTCACCACACTTATATAAAGTAATTTATTTTAAAAAAATTAAAATATTTTATATCATAATATAAAAACTTTTCCATACCCAAATAATTTTCCTAAATCGAATCCATTTCCAATGTAAAAACTGTGGATTACATTAAAATAATTTCAGAAAACCCATTTTGGAATAACCCATTAAATTCCACATATCTAAACATCCAACACTAAATGAAACAATGGAATTACCAATACTCGCATGAAGTGAGTCATCATTTCACCAAGCTATCATTTGTTGAACCTTTTTGACTGGGTAATCTTCTTACCCTTTTCCATCCAACTAATGATGGGGAAACATCATAACCTTATCTATCCCAAATCACATGAAGACTCATCATCCATAATGAATAAATCAATGTTGAATCTATCATTCTAGGAAATTTCAATAAATTATTTTCTTTTATTGAAAAAATTATCAAAAAATCATTTCCATGAGTCAAATATATTGATATTTTAAAATCCATAATCCAAGCATTTTCACAAAAACCCCATTTTAGAAATCCATAAACCATCACTAAAGTGGGTTTCTATCATTATTTTAAGATCAATTTCCAAATGATTTTCAATAAATTTACAATATTTTAAAATAATCCTTTTTGTTCTAATTAGAGTAATTAAGAGTGAATCCAACTACCAAGGAATCATTCTAGAAAATGATTTATGGAATGATTTATTCTATGAAATCAGGATGAATCTCCCTAAACTGACCTTCAATCTCATTCCCAAACATCAGCACAATCATAAAATATTATGATTGGAATAAACTCTCATAGATCAATCCCTAAGGGTCTAGATCTATGAAAATAAGAGTGGGAAGAAGAATAAACATAAGGAAACCAATATGAATGGTGATTTACAAAAAAAATATAGCCTCTGAACCACAAATTATTTCAAACAGAGCTATCCATGATCAATGGAAAAAAGATTCCACATCCATTAGGAGGATAGATAATCGAGTTAGATTTTTTAGAGAGGAAAAAGTGGTGGTTTAGAGGTAATACTATATGAGATCCATAATTTTAGGACCAAATTTTCATCAATACATGGTTTATGTGCATTGTTAGGTAAACCGTACACAAATAGTGTGCCAATGATTGTCTCTCTACAACCTTCACTTGATTGGCTTGCATGGTTAGGAAAACTATGCACCCACTATGTTTCATCCTTTATTCAAAGATTCATGATTACTCATGGGTGGTAATACTGTTTGACCATTTAGTACTCTTGGCCATTTATAAACCTAATAGCCTCAATCATACTTTTCTTAGTTTCCTACAGGATTATCACATTTTATACTAACCATGATCAAATCATTCACCTCTAGAAAATCCCCAAAACATTATAAAAGTCTTAAAAACCATCTAAAACAACACCCAAACACATTACTTACCTAAAATATATAATGGAGGGTTACTTAATTGAAATAGTGGGTTTCATATTATCCCCACCATGGGCCATTCCATCCCTATAATATTGAAAACAACCATATCCCCAAAATATTTCTTTCCATTTACCAACTATTTTTTCTCCCCTTCACAGGTTTCTTCAAGAATCTAACCTTGTTTTTTTAAAACCTTAACTTGACAAATGATTTTCTCACACAAAAAATTGTCTTACTTATTTAAAATATATATTGTCACATGAACCAACAAAACATCCACCTCTATGTCAATGTGATCGCATCGAACTATATGGTTATGATGGTTTTGATAATTTTTAAACTAAGATATCTGAAAAACATTCTGGACTGTTAAAATTTTTGGTGGTAAATCCATCCAATATTCCACGTCACTAAGCCATTCATATATCTCAATAGGGCCATTTATTTTGGATGTAAGATTACCTACATTCCAAAATGATGATGTAAAAGCCTTAAATACATTTTCATGTACACATAGTCCTTCACCTAGAATGAAAACAGTCATCGACAATGACCCGCATACAATTTTTCAAGACTCTATGTTGTCTCCATCCTCTTTTTGGTCAACTGAATCTTCTCTATTATCTATTGTCCAAGTCTCATCCTAAATAATGATGTTCTACCTATTTCCAACCAAATATATGGATAATTAAAAGTATTAAAATACAAAGCTTCAAAGGTTTCTATATGTATCATGTCATGATAACAATTTTATATGAGAACTCCACCAACTGTACGGTCTCCTCCCATGAGCTCCCAAAATATATTACATATGCTGGAATCATTTCTTCCAATTTTTGAATCATCCATTCATAATTTCCATTAATATGAGGATGATACATTGTACTGATGGTCATGGAGACATAATGGATTTCTATATGGATTTCAATAAATGATAAATAATACATGGTTATTAATCTGATACAACTAAAACTGGTCTTCCATCATTATTTGCAACATCTCAAATATATATTTTTGATAAGCCCTTCACCATATGTGATTCACAAATAGGGATAAAATGGGATGAATCTGTGAGACGACCCAATATAATTGATATTTAACCTTGTTTCTAAACCATCCTTGGGATAACTGTAAAAAAATACATGGCTATCTGCTTAAATTTCTAAAAAATAATAGTTAAATACTGAAACATACATGCTGGTCACTGATGCTCAGTCGTAACCTGCTGATATATGATGAATATTGAAACAAAAATATCCCCATTATTTTCCATGTTGACCCACCAAAAAATGTTCTTTCAATTCCTTATATAAATTCATTGAAAAACCTAACTTGAATGGTGGTAAGCATGATGTATAAGTTCCTGCCAAGGCAGCGGTATGACCATGCGATCTCAAAATCAAAAAACTAAACTCTCATCTAAATTCAATCCCAAAATGATTTCCCCTAATTGAGTATTTCCCCCCATAGAAACACATTATGAATCATATGTATATTCCTCTTTATCCATTTCCACCAAATTAGGAACCAAAGTAACAAGAATGAAACTAGAACACTTCCTATCTCTTCATAATCCATGTATATGTCTTCTATCAACAACATAAAATGCAACTGATCTAAAGCCTCATATTCGAACATACCATAGGGCTTTATTCTTAATACATCTAGTAGTTAATTTACTTTACCTATTTTATACATCAAGTCAATGTCAAAAATTTATATATACTTCATCCATCTTCTCTTTGTCTGGTTCAAATCCCTATGTCAGTAAATGTATTTCTATTTCTTATGATCCATGAACACTATAAATTCCTTATAAAAATGATAATGAAACCAAGTCTTAATAGCATATACTATAGTAGATAACACTAAATTGGTTATTTGGGTGTTCTTTTCATGAAATCATAAATACCTTGACAGTTAAGAAACAACATGATCTTCCTTCATAATAATACATACCAACCCAGATCCCGAGCATAATAATACACCACATACCCTTTTCCCGATCATTATAATATCAAGATTGATGTTTATGTAAGGAGAGCCTTAATCCCCTAAAGGGTCATTTTACATTTCCCACTCCATTTAATGTAAATTATTTCCTCATCAAATAATTCCTCGGTGAAGCTAGTCGTGAAATGTAATGAACAATGAGTCAGAAAAAACCATCCATACAAAGGAAACTACATATAATGAAGACTTTATTTTGAGGTTTCCAAGAGGTAATAACTTAATAATTTTTTGTCTCTGTAGTGAAACCACTTTGAAATATTACATGGATAAGGAATCATACCTCTTGTATCCAAAAATCACACTTTGATAATTTTTCATACAAACTATGCTCTCAAAAAAATTCCAATAGTGTTTCCAAGTGTTACTCATGCTCTAAACCTGTCCTTTAATATTCCAATATGTCATACACAAACACCACTTCAAAATAATCTTGATATCTCTCAAATACCTCTCTCATAAATTCCATAAACACCACTGGTGTATTTATTATACCAAAATTCATAACCATGTTCTCAAAATGGCCATATCTACTTCTAAAATCTATGTTTCGCAATATCATCATCTCAAACATGAACTTGGTGGTATACCGATCATAAGTCAATTTTCGAGAACATCTAGGAACCACTTAATTGATCGAACAAACCATCAACGCGTGTTCATAGATATTGATTTTTTATCATATCATTGTAAATATTATGATAATCTACACAGAGGGGAAGAGTTCCACCCTCTATTTGGACAACCAATATCAGTGATTCACATGGAGAGGTGGTAGGATACATGAACCATATAGATTATAAATATTTTGGACATAATTTTAATTTTATTGTTTCTATTGGGGATATCTAGTATGAGATAAGGGAAATAGTACTTTTCCTCGGTAGGAGAGCATTCATAAACTACACTTCTCTTGTGGGTGGAAAACCTAATAATTTTTTGGAAAAACATTTATAAATTGATAAAAAATGATGAAAATATTTATTCTCAATCTTCTCCAATGATTACAATATCAAATATATGAACTGATATGAGATCATTCAAAGTAATGGTTCCAACATAACTATTACACCAGACTTTACATTCTAGTCTCTTATGAAGAGACAGTTGATGCCATCATTAGTCATAAGACTAACCCTTCGCATATAACAATCGATATGTTCCTTGAACACTATCAACCAATCCATACCGAGGGTTATTTCAAACAAATCCATATCAAGAATATAGAAATCCCATATCAACTCATCTCCATCGATAGTTATAGAATATTCATGACTCATAATGGCCCCATATTCTCTCTCACCAAGATGAGTTTGATGTTTCAAAAAATAAAGAATCATATCAACATAAAAACACATCAGATCGATAACATTAAAAGAAATAAATGAATGGGATAAACATATATCAAAAAAATATTGGACAGTAGTATAATTAAAAATAATCATACCTATCACCATATATGGTCCACATTGCTCATACATAATCACTTCCTCATTTCCATATAACTTCTAACTCACTAAACTTGGGTCTTTATTACCCTATTTCAATGTCCCTTAAAAAAGATTCTTGGTTTTCTTAGAATCAACATGGATATATCAATACTACTCATGGGAGGTATTCTTATTCCCTCACCTGATCAAATCATATGACGTATTGGAACATGAGACGTGTCTTGAACACCCAAACGTGGAGCAGTAAAATAATAATGATGAATATTCCCCATCTGATCGAAATTGTGGCATGCTCTATGTGGTGTTGTATAATAGCACATCATGTGATAAAAATATCAAAACTAAAAACATGTACTCATGTTCTTGTGTTTAGGAGTATGATTCATTGAACTAGCCTTCTAAATCCGAGTCATCCAACTACATTGCTAATAGGTGTACCTATTCATCTAGTTCCATGAATTAGCATTCCCACAATTTCCTATAGCTATAAAAATTCCTCCTCCAAAAAATATATATAGAATATCCCTTTATACCATCATCTATTTATTGACCAGCTCTGTATAATCCATTATACAAAGCACGAAAATCTTCAACTAAATTTGTTGCCTGATTTCTATTTCAAGCATTTGTTCCTTCAAAGACACACTAGAAGTGACTTCAGGTGAAAAGAAAACGAAATTCATAAATTTATAAACATAATCTATCACTAAAATATTTTTCTTAATTCAAGAGAAAATATTTTATTGTTCTTTCGATTCTAAATGTGTGAAAATACAAATTTTTTAAAAAAATTCTTTAAAATCTTAAAATGAAATGCCTTGCTCTACTTTTACCTGAACTGATAAATCATACCACATGCATAAAGAATACTATAGTATATACATTTTGACATAAGATTTATCTCTTATAGTGGTCCAAGGAAATCAAATATTCAGTTCATTCTACACAGCCACAACTCATTGTTTTCGGGTTCGAAATCACCTTAAAATATTTATGGATTTTACCTCTAGAAGAGATTGTAATGATCCACCTTCCTTGGTTCATCCATTTGATTTTTTATTTCAATGGATTGAAAATCCTAGACATCAATTTGAATCATATTTTTTTCACCTATTACTTAGGTGCAACCCCATTCTCACCCATCTCTTTCGATTGGTTTCTGCAGAACCTAATGTGTTCCATTTCTATAAACACAAAAAACGAAAATTTTCTCAATATCTATAATTTAATGTCTAAAAATTTCATGCTTACCAGATCATAGCTATCATAATAATGATTTCAAAAAAATAAACACTTTCATTTCTCAAATGATTTTTCAAAATTCCTCTCTAATTTTTAAATTCATACAATTTTCAAATAACCACAACCATTCCCTTTACAAAATATCAAATTTGAAAACAATTTCACGATTTTTAAAAAAGAAATACCTTTTCCAAAATCATAAATCATTACTAAAAATAAAATATATACTCAATGTGGGAAGTAATCTCTATCAATTCATGTCATGCTCTTCTCAATGGTTAAAACCATGAAAATGAGATTAAAACTCTTATATGTGTCTCCCAACCACTTCTGTACCTAACTCACTTGTAACTTGAAGTTCAACATAAGTATCCTATCTACACATTATTATTCTATATATTTTATATTATGAAAATCACACTTCTTTCTACCATCCCACTCAAAGACTAAACATGAATTAATTTTCAACTCCAAGACCAACACAACTGATTACCAAGGAATCTCGATACCACGTGTCCCAAAATATTTGGACTAACCAAGATTGATTCTATTTGAAACATCTGACCCCTCATTGTCTTGATTTCTTGTAGAATTTATATAATGACATATATGAAATCCTCAATACACCAAAGGCTACAAATAAATGACAGGGATTCAATACAGTTGAGGGAAGATATTCCAATTGAAAAAAGAACAATCATAACTATGTATACAATAACAAAAAAACTATATGCTGCATGTTAAAAAAGTAATAAAACTCAACATTATAAAAAAATATAATAATAAGAAACTACATCATGACTAATATCAGAGTAACAATGTGGAAAAATAAATCACAATGATCAAAGACTCTAATGACATAACTCTATAGCTCCCAATATGATCCATGATATAACTCCAAAAGTTGTGGCCATTTATCATGAAGAATCACTAAAGAAATGTGATACATGTCCTTTACCCATGTCTCGATAGTAAATATATACAAAATTACCTAAGTTTCGTAGTATGGGGAATGTAATGAAATTTAGTAGTTTTTCACTAAATGAATTACATACTCATACAACTAGGATAGAACATGTTATAAATTTATAATCACTTTATTTCATAATATAAATAAATTAAAAAAATATACCATAATGTTAAATAATTAAATACCAAATGTTTTTTCCAAAACCAAAGCCATTTCCATAGAAAAAGAACCAAAGAATACATTAAAACAGTTGGAAGACATCCATTTTGGAATAACACACTCTATTCGACAAATCAACACATCCACCCTTGCATGAAACCATGGAACTCCCTAATCTCACAAGTGTGGAGTCATACATTCCCTAAGAAATCACTTGGTGGACCATTTTGATGGGGAATTGTTCATACCCTTATCCATCCTACTAATGATGGGGGAAACATCATACCCTTATCTGTCCCATTGAACATGAACACACACTATCCATTATTCCAAAAACAAATACTAATGCAACCATTCTAAGATATTTCAATAAAATATTTCAATTATTAGAAAAATTACAATCAATCCATTTCCCTGAATCCAAAAAATTCACATTTTAATATTCCAAAAACTCAAAACGTTACACAACAACCAAATTTCACAAATCCACAGACCATCAGTAAAGATGGTTTCTCCCATGGTTTGTGCACCAATTTCACTAATCAATTTCAATAAATTAAAAAAAATGAATATTCTTTCTTATTCTAATAGGTGGGGGAAATATTTAATCCACCAACCACTTTATCATGGGATAAAACAAATAACCACACGATTTATTTATAAAAACAAGGTTAAAATTCCAAAACCCATCCTTAAATCGTCTCATTAACACCGGAACAACAATTAGTCATCATGATTACAATAAGATATCATAGATCTATCCCCAACAGACTAGATATAAAAATCTAAGAGATGTAATAACAACAGATCTAAGAAAAACAACTGTGAAATAATATATACCACATAACATGACCTTTAATGCAATATGTTTTTCCAACAGATCACTCCTGGATCATAATAAAAATTATACTATTCCTTTGGGATAAGTAAATGCCGAATTACGGTCATAAAAGATAATAAATGAGCCAATTATTGGTATCCCCATATGAGATCCAAAATTTAAGGGCATAATTTTTAAAAATTAAGGGGTTAGGTGCATGGTTAAACAAACTATTCACAAACCGTGCATCATCCAATGTCTTTAAACAATCCTCACACAATTGGTTCTCATGGTTTGAAAATCCATATGCCTATTGTATTTTCCCCTATATTAAAATTTTCATGGGTACTCCTTGGTGGACTCACAGTTTTTTCAAACTATATATCTAACCATGGGAGTACCTAATATTCTCTATCTCACATTACATAGTTCTCTATATGAGTTTCACAGTTTTGGGAGACCATTTTCAAAAGGTGAGCCTCCATAGAAGCCCCAAAACAGTCCAAAAGTCCTCCAAACATTACCAACCCTCACCCAAACTCTTAACATACATAAAATATTTAAATAAAGGGTTACTTAATTGATACCTGGTGTGGAACCATTACTGCTTGTGGTATAAAATATTTCATATTTAAGTTATGATTCCATATCTTTTAAACATGGACAAATGATGTCATTAGTAATGACAACCAACATATCATATTCAATGATACACCAAAAACCAAAGGAAATGAACAATTTTGTACCCTATGATGTCTTATATCATATGTTATGATATAATTTTACTTAAAACAATTGTAAATAATTTTTTTATATTAGAGAATACAGGAGACATGAGAAATTAATTTTCCTCATTTTGAAACATGATTTTGATGATTTAAAGACACAATAAATCTTTGATACCACTATTGTGTTTCTTAAAGTTTTTAATACTAAATCTATGAAGTAGAAATGAATTATAAATCTATAATACCCATTATGAATATGCATGAAACACAAACCCATACATTTGTAAAATAATCTAATTATAAAATATGATTTGAAAAAATGACAAAAATTTATAATTAATTTGTGGAATATGTATACAAAAAATCATAATTCACATCCCTCACATGTGTCACATAGGATTATTACAATAGTATTTGTTGGTAAAAACCAAACGAAGCCAATGTGGATGTTTCGTCTCTTACCTATTTGTTTTGAAATCCTCATCGATCTATGTTGAAGGATCCTAGAACACCCGTGTCACTACAGGAAAATAGTCATTTAGAGGCGGTTTTTTCGCAGCGGTTTTTAAAACCGCCGCTAAACGCGTTTCGGGCCGCCATTTCGCGGCGGTTTTTAAACCGCCTTGAATAAACCGCCGCGAAATTCCAAAAAAAATTATTATTTTTTATTTTTTTAAAATTTTATTCAAGGATTAGAGGCGGTTTTTTAAAAACCCGCCCCGAAATAGCGGCGGTTTGAGTAAAACCGCTGCCAAATGAAATGAAAAAATAAAAAAACACGAGAAACCCCAAAATCACTAAAACGACCATAACTTTTGATCCGGGCGTCCGTTGAAGTGCCACGACCAGTCAAATCGAAGATCATGAAGAGATTTAAAGGCACATATAATCAAAACCATGAGACAGTCTAAGGTGCGGAAGATATTAGAGTTATAAGAAAGTTGAAAAAAGTTGTCCAACATCAAACGACCATAACTTTCGCTCCGGGTATCCGTTTGTTCTCTACCACATATCGAATTGAAGCCAGCGAAGAGAGATACACACAATATGGACATTAGAATGATTTTGTCGTATTTTTTGACCCCAAAAACCCCTCTGAAGGCCTCCAAAACACAGTTTCCGTCACCGGTGTCCCGTCGAACTTGTCTTCAAACGGACCTAACTTTCGATCCGAGTGTTAGTGTGGCCTCCTCCACCTTCTAGATCATATCTCGTTCCATGAGCTTCAGGTTTACTGGTCGCGGCACCCACATTCACTCCTAGATCATATGTTATGGCCTTTTTAGTGGGTATCAGGTTTGTTATGTTTTTCGATGCCTCATTTCTAGCACCTATTCCCCGCCAGCTTTTTTTTTAAATGTTTGTAACTTCTGATCCGCCTGTCTATTCGAACTCTTTCACCTTTCAAGTCGATTATCATTTCAGGATATTTTATTTGACAAGTTGCAGATCTAAAACGGACTCTCGGATCATAAGTTATCTCCGTTAATGTGAGTCCAATGTTTTTGTCTCTTCATGACCGTTTTGACGGGTTTTACCAGTTGCTCCATTTATTTCTGTTTATTTGGGTTTCCATGACTTGTTATCTTTATCAATGGTTTTTTTGGGTTATTCTGATGATTATGTTGAATTATTAAGGAGTTTTCCAGAGTTGTCACGAGTTTTCATGCGTTCTCATTCTTTCTAATGCCTTATTCTTCATATTCTTCTCCTTACTTTTTCATACTTTTTCATGATTTTTAATCCCTTATCACGTCTTTTTATACTTTTTCATGTGTTTCCTTTATTATTTCTTATTTCTTATTTCTTATTTATAATATACTTTAATTTATTTGTTATCTATTATTTGTAGCTGGTTATTTATTATTTATTATTTATTATTTAATATTTAATATTTATTATTTATATTTATTTAATATTTAATATTTAATATTTAATATTTATTATTTATTATTTATTATTTATTATTAATATTTATTATTAATATTTATTATTAATATTTATTATTAATATTTATTATTAATATTTAATATTTATTTAATATTAATTTAATATTTAATATTTAATATTTATATTTATTTATTATTTATATTTATTTATTATTTATTATTTATTATTTATTATTTATTTATTATTTATATTTAATTATTATTTATTATTTATTATTTATTATTTATTATTTATTATTTATTATTACTAATAATAAAATATTATTAATAATAATAATATTTGTTACTGGTTATTTATTATTTATTATTTATAATTTATAATTTATAATTTATAATTTATAATTTATAATTTATAATTTATAATTTATAATTTATAATTTATAATTTATAATTTATAATTTATAATTTATAATTTATAATTTATAATTTATAATTTATAATTTATAATTTATAATTTATTATCTATTATTTATTATTTATTATTTATTATTTATTATTTATTATTTATTATTTATTTATTATTTATTATTTATTATTTATTATTTATATTTATTTATTATTTATATTTACTTATTATTTATTATTTATATTTATTGTTTATTTTTTATATTTATTTATTATTTATTATTTATTTATTATTTATTATTTATTTTTATTCATTATTTATATATATTTATTATTTATTTTTATGTATTATTTATAGTTATTTATTATTTATTATTTATATTTATATTTATTTATTATTTATTATTTATATTTATTATTTATATTTATATTTATATTTATTATTTAGTATTTATTACTTATTATTTATTATTTATTATTTATTATTTATTTAGTATTTATTATTTATATTTACTTAATATTTATTATTTATATTTATTTATTATTTAATATTTAAATTTATTTATTATTTATTATTTTTATTTATTTATTATTTATTATTTATTATTTATATTTATATTTAAATATTAATTATTATTTATGTTTATTTATTATTTATAATTTATATATATTTATTATTTATTTTTTATTTTTTATTATATATTATATATTATATATTATTTATATTTATTTATTAATTATTAATTATTAATTATTAATTATTAATTATTATTTATTATTTATTATTTATTATTTATTATTCATTATTTATTATTTAATATATATTATTTATTATTTATTATTTATTATTTATTATTTATATCTATTATTTATTATTTATTTATTATTTATTATTTATTAATTATTAATTATTAATTATTATTTATATCTATTATTTATTTATTATTTATTATTTATTATTTATTATTTATTATTTATTATTTATATTTATTAATTATTTATGTTTATTTATTATTTATTATTTATTATTTATATTTAATTATTAGTTATTATTTTTTACTTATTACTTATTATTTAATATTTATTATTTATTATTTATTATTTATTATTTAAATTTATTTATTATTTATATCTTTTTATTATTTATATTTTGTTATTATTTATTATTTATTATTTATATTTCTGTAATATTTATTTTTTATATTTATTTTTTATTTTTTATTTATTATTTATATTTATTTAATATTTATTATTTATTATTTATTTTTTATATTTATTTATTATTTATTATTTGTTGTTTAATATTTATATTTATTTATTTATTTATTTATTTATTTATTATTTATTATTTATTATTTAATATTAATATTTAATATTTAATATTTAGTATTTAGTGTTTATTATTTAATATTTATTATTTACTATTTATATCTATTATTTATTATTTATTATTTACTATTTATATCTATTATGTATTTATTATTTATTATTTATTATTTATTATTTATTATTTATTATTTATTATTTATTATTTATATTTATTTATTATTTATTATTTATATTTATTTATTATTTATATTTTATATTTTATTTATTATTTATTATTTATTATTTATTATTTATTGTTTATTTATTATTTATTTATTATTTATATTTAATTATTGTTTGTTATTTATATTCATTTATTATTTATTATTTATTATTTATTATTCCATATTTATTATTTATTATTTATTATTTATTATTTATTATTATTGAGTTTATATCTATTATTTATGTATTATTTGTTTTTTCAAATAATATATATAAGTATATTAAATTCTGTTTATTAAATAGATGGCGGGTTTGCTGGAGTGGTGAAGTCTTTGGAAAATATGCAAGAGGTTAGGGGTTCAAATCTCACCAAATGCAGAATTTCTTTATATTGCATGGGCATGCATGTGCATGTGCATATGCATGTGCATGAGATGTGCATGCATGGATAAATAAAGTAAATAAAATAATACGAAATAAATAAATAAATAAAATAAATACGAAATAAAATAAATATGAAATAAAATAAATACAAAATAAATACAAAATAAAATAAATAAAAAATAAATACGAAATAAAATAAATAAATAAATAAATAAATAAATAAATAAATAAATAAAAAAAATAAGAAAAAATAAGAAAAAATAAAAAAATAAAAAAAATTAAAAAATTAAAAAACCGCCGCTAAATCATTTGGCGGCAGTTTAAATCGCCGCGAAACGTTCTGCGACGGTTTTGAAAACCGCCGCGAATAGTTTCCCGATGCACGATTTCGCGACGATTTTTCAAAACCGCCTCCAATCGATTTGGCGGCGGTTTAAACCGCCGTGAAACGAAAAAAACCGCCGCTAAATGCCTTTTTTGCCATAGTGTGTGGAATATCCTATAGAAACCAAAGTAACTGACATGGTTCAACCAATATATAATTCAAAATTAATGATATTTTATTTTAAACGTGGAATTAAGATGGTTAAATTCTTAGTTTTTTTTTGAAAATTAGGTCTGTCACATGGTTTAAAATATATAAAATTTATTTTGGAATATACTATTTTTAATTAAAAAAAGAATAGGATTTCAAATATAAATAACATAAAAAGGAGTATCAGTGATTCAAAAAACCATTGTTGATGTGTTGATAATAATAAATGTTTTGATTGATATTTATGGGTGGTGATGATGTTACATTGGTGGCAGAGTTTTTTCATAGGTGGTTGTCTTTCTTACAAAATGGTATTGTTTTTTCATAGAAAGGTAGACTCTTTAATGGGAATATTTTCAAAGAGATGGTGAATGGGATTTGAATTGTGGTTTAAAAACATGTTTACTATGCTATCATTGTAATTTAAATTTTGTTCATAATCATGAAAATTTAATTATATATGATTTTTGTGTTTTTTTCATTTTTTTATATCAATTTTCAATCCTATAAAGTAGTTGAATATTTTGTGTTATATATCTACATGTTAATTTAAATTTAATTGAGTAATCTCTTCTATTAATTGATTAGGATTCACAAAATTATTTTTTAAGAAATTTTAATCTTTGTATTGGGAACCACCCCAAAATTAGGTGCTGGAGATGGTGGTCTCTGATTGAAATATTTATTGGTAATTATTGAATATTTGAAGAATTTTCATGGAGCATATGTGTGGTGGGATGGTATAATGTCATTATCTTCCTATGTTAATGGCATGAAATAAAGCGGTGAGAATATTAATAAATATGTATTTGTTATCCACTTTCACTAAGGATCACCAAGAAGGAATCAGAGACTATAATATAGAAAGAACATTGATTGGAAGATGATTATTATTTCAAATATTCAAAATCCTAAGAATATAATGTTTGAAACACACATATATATGTAATAAAGCTGATGAAATAATAGAAGAACTAACTAAAGAAGAATTATAAAAATATTTTTTAAAATTTAATGTCCAGAAACTCACCAATATAGAGAATTAAAAAACCACAGTGAAACATTAAATATTTTATTAATATAATAGTGTATTTGAGAAAAATGTATATGCTAAAAATAGATTTTTAAATACATTATAAATTTTTTTGTTGAATAAGAAATGAAAATTTTCTTCTACCATTACTCTGAAAATCTTTTAAGGACAATCGAATCCTTCTTATGAAAGAATTTCACACTTTCATGAGAAATTATAAAGACTGATAAAATTCCACAACCATAGATAATCTTATGAAACCATTTAAAATAATCCACCACCTATGGAAAAACATTTTCAGTCATAATTCTTCATCATAACATGAATTTTTTTTGAGACAAATTTAATTATCATTTGGATTATGACTACTCATTTTCGAAGTGTGCCTAACATTATAGAACATTTAGCATTTTGAATCAAAAAACTATGATAATAAAAATACATTATCTATATTTTGACCCTTGTGAGTGGTCCCCTTTCTAGACTTTTTTCAAAAATGGCCTCTTTATCATTAGATTTAAAATAAAATATCATCAATTTTAAATTTCATTGTGGATAAACACGATAAATATCAATTTCCTACCTCCTAAACAAGGAAATAATTCCAAAAAAATGTTTCATAATAAACTAATTCGAATCATAGCAACCATACCCTTTTCAAATGATATGGAATTAACCCTTCTAAATTTTTACAAAAAATGATAGCTCGCCCTAAAAAAATCAAATGATAAATTATCTTTAATACCTAAATCTAAATTATATTGTCAAACATTTCTATAACCATAAATATCTAACTGCCCCAAAATAGTGACCACCTCATGCTCTGGACCACCAAACTAAATAATTTTCCCGTTACTCAATATCCATTGAGTATAGAATGTCATTATCACTATATAAAAATTTTAGTGAATCACATCAAAAGTAAATTAAAAAAATTTCTTCTTTATTTTGAAAATATAAAAAATTATTTAGGTGTATGATCTAAAACCTCGAACATAACAAGATTATACATCCAAAATAACTTCATCTAATTTGATTGTCTCTGACTCATATAAGATGTTCATTCGTAACACAAATATGATGAAACTCTCTTCATAATAGCAATCACCACTTTATCACACACTTTTAACTTTGTAATGTAATGTGTGTTAGCCATCCTACCACCTGGATAAACCATCCGAACTCATGAAATATATAGTAAATTATATGATATATTTCAATATCAAAAAAATATTACGGAAAGACTTGTTTAAAATAATCAAAATATTAAATATAATAAAAGATTATTAGAAATGATATGAAATAAAGTAAGAGATAACATAAGAAGAATATAAAATAATCACATAAACATTTATCACAGGAAACCACTTCATTAATAAGGAATAAAATACCATTTGTAAACTCTAAAGAATTCAACTAAAATCATAGAGTATATAAAATAATATTGATGCCTGAGATTTAATTTGAAACCCGCCATAAAAAACCTATATAAAATAAACACTCTAAATATCATTTTTAATCTAAATTTTCTAGTGATAATATATACCCTCCTATTAAAAAAGCATACCCGTTTATGAATAACACATCCATATATGAAAAAAAACCTATGAAACAATTCTACCCTCTATATCAAAACATCACAAATTGAAAATCATTATCCCAAAATACTTTATTGTTGACATCACTTAAATAACACTTTATCGCATCACTACTTTATTTTTATGGATAATTAGTTTTACATCTCCTATAATTATTTATAATAATTAATAAGATATAAAAAATATATTGTTTTTAAGTTATTTGAATGACTCAATATCATAATTTATTCAATAATCAGCCTCTTTATATTATTGTTTAAAAAACTATATCATTATTTTTGAACATCACATGGGTTGAATCATATCAATAAGTTATAATGAATATTACAAATACCAATATGGTAATTTTATGTCAAATATTTATTTTAAAACAAATAAAATAATAGAAGTAATAAATTAAACAAAATAAAATTAGAAAATAAATATCTAACACAGAAAAATTCTCCATCATAGAGGAATAAAAATAAATGGGGACACTCTAAATAATCTACTAAAATTAGAGAGTCTTGAAAATTCACTATTATTACCAAATATAAAATATAAAGAATGTATAGAAAAACCCATTATGATAACCATACACCAAACACTTATATTCATCAGACTAAAAATCAAAAAATGATAAATGACACCGTCTAGTTATAAAGCATCGACATTATATAACAAACACCACATGATATGAAAAAATGCATCCATTGATGAAAAAATGACAACCCTTTGGAATATATACTTGAACCTGTGGCTTTTTCAGCACCATTTCAAAGATATTTTAGCCCATCTAAACTCTTTACCGATTTTTCCCTTCATTAAGATTCCATATAACTTTTTTTATCTCCAAATAATATATTTAAAAATATATTGTCACTAATTTAAAAAATGTGAAAAAACCACTCTCTATATTATTTTCAATAATTAACCACCTTATCGTAAATCATAAAATAAAATATCAATAATTTTAAACCATATATTTTCTAAATCCAATAATTATCCCCCTTCATCCCATCGAATATGAAGATACCATTAAAAGACTAAATCCGATAAAAAAACTAGTTGGTATCATGACGACCATCATCCACTATAAAAACTTTTTCATTTAATTTTTATATATATAAATGAAAAAAAACATATCCCCCTATAAAATAAATAGAATCATTAAAGTATTTCTTATACATGAAACTAAACAATCATATTAAACCAGATCAAAACTAATTAAAATTTTATCGCCAAATAAGAATTGCCATTTCATTTTAAGCACTTATATTAATTAATTCCACCCCTTTCTCAACATCCATAAATTAAAAATTATAAATTTCACCATATAAATCTATTAGTGTATCAAATATATCTTTAGTTTTAATTTTTCATTCACTAATGCATCCCTTTGATTAAAAATAATTCATCGTACAATCTAAATCACAATACCTAACATTATTTTCCACATAACTTCAAATCATTCCTATAAATATTGGAAACCATCCTACCGCACACACACAAATGTGAGCCAATTTAATGATTAAATAATTCCCATTTTATATTTAATTCTCAAAAATTTATCATTGATACCACTTTCTTTGGGGATAAAATTTCTTCAGAGAATAAATTGATCAGAAAAAGATTAAAATAACGCAGTTTAGAAAATGTCTACTCATGTTTCTAAATTAATAATTTTTTTCTCAAATATAGAAATACAATTAACACTCAAATATATCATCAATAAAAAAATTATATTCACTCACATGCAATACTGAAATGATTTCTCACTCCCAAATTTATTTTCTATCACACTAATCATTGACAACTGAAGCATTTGTTTCACCAAAAAATTTTCATTTAAAATGGTCTAGTTATATAGGATGAGGGGGTTATGCATGATGAGGGGGTAGAAGTCCGCTCATGCTCAGTGTCCCATTATATTCCTCGAACTAGAAGTTCCTTGGGAGATAAAATCGGATATCAATGAAGTAGTGTCCATGCTCAAAAGAGATTAGAATGATCAAGTGGTAATGTTCATAAGTTCAGTGTTCCCATATCCTCATCATGCAGGCAGTATGTGTCCAAATATTATGTTCCACACAGATTGGTCTTCACCAGTAGTGAGTGTTTCATCAGTTCGGAAGGGATTATGCACCAAATCACAATTTAAGATTAAATCTATTTTAGTGATGTCTTATTTTTAATAGGGCCATTCACCTGAGGGTAATCCTGAACGCAACTACGGTCAATTATTTGGATACCCTTATGGAACATTTGTGGTCTTGGAGATAGGGTAAAGAAAAACATATAAGATAATGAGCTTTATAAAAAAATATGTGTCTCTTGTAGAAGTCCTGGAATCAAAGAAAGGATCTAAAAAATTGATGACTTTTCCTACATAATAAGGGTGCAACATCACATGCCTAAAAACCCAATGAATCTCAACATTTGGATTTTTTTGGAAGCAAAAAATCACCATTGATTTTGTGGAATCCTTAGATAATTTTATCACTACAAAGGTCACCTCGGGGTCACATTGTTTCTTTTTCTCACTCATATACACCAAATGTGACATATAGGCTCGCAAAACTCTAAGGAGTGGTCTCGTTGCTTTCGATCAAGGGACCTATTCATGGTTTCTGGGGGGGGGGGGTTATTTTAACATTGTGGAAGACCCACTAGAGAAGAAGGGGGGACCATTTCCCTATATGGGTAGCCAAGACATCAAAATATTTATGAAAAAAATGGGATTTAGGATTTGGTTTATGTAGGTGACCACTTCACCTAGTTCAATAGCATGAGAGGTAGTATGCAGGCCTCGAGTAGGCTAGACTACTAATTAGCCAATTATGAAACTATTTCTTCCTATCCTGATGTGAAGGTTGTTCACATTCCTCATAATCTGTCTGACCACTCTCTGCTACATTTTACCTTGGCACCTAGGGGTTATTGAGAAGAATGATTATTATTCTCCCATTTATGGGTGGAGGGCTCGGATATCTAGCATACAGTTCAAGAATCAGGGTGAAGAACAACGCGTGGATAGGCTTGGATAGGAATCAATACTAAAATCAGAAGGCTTAAGTGGGACCCCCATGATTGTTTAAGAATAAATGCTCCCAAAGACCCTGAATTGGATATGATCATGGTCGAAATAGATAGGATTATGTCATGAATTGAGAGTAATTGGATAAGGGGAGATTTTTTTAACTTACTAATAGGAAGACCTCCCTTGATCACATGCTTCTTAGTAATAAAAGGGGGGATAAGGAGAGATCTAGGATTAAATGCATTCATGAAGGTGACTACAACCCCATACTATTTCATGCATGTATTAAAGAAAAAAGACGATTCAGTAGGTTGAACATTAGTATGGTAGATGGTTCATATTCCAATGATCTGGACATTTATGAAAGGATGGCTAAATATTTCATCATGAAAATTCTTCCTGAACCCAAATCAATCCTATAGAATGTTTATCAGGGGGATAATTGGGAGTTTTTTTAGGTAACTCTTAACATGATTACAACTATTCTTAATGATGTTTTTGAATCCATTCATGTTGAAACTGAGATTAGGGAGGCAGTGTGGCTATGTAACATAAAGAATTCCATGGGACCCAATGGATTTTTGGGGTCTTTCTATAGGGAATTTTGGGATTTTATTAAGATGGAGATGGTGCCACCTATCCATGATTTCATTAAAGGGTACATCTCCCTTGTGTTTCATGTTCCACCTAAATAGTGATACTACCCAAGATTAAGAACCCTCACTCCATTCAACACAATTTCCCAGTATGCATGTGAAATTTCCATTACAACATTTTGTACTAATTTATCAATACAGGATTGGATATTTATCTACCCAATTGTATTTTAGAAGAAGAACATGGGTTTATCACCCGGTGGTGTATCTAGGTGCTATTGGGCTGCCTCAAGAGGTTATTGGAGATGACAAACGTAAATCCATTGGCTCCAAAATTTCTATCAAGCATCACATGAACAAGTCTTATGACATGTTTGAGTTGAGTTTTATCCTTAGGGTTCTATCCAAGATTATATTTTAAACTTGGGCCATTGACCTCTTGTTCTTATGCTTTAACTCCTCCTAGATTTTGATATCATTCATAGGGAAACAATTTGTATTTTTCAATATGGTTTGAGGATTAAGGCATGGTGATCTAATCTCACCTACTATTCTTATCGTGGCACATGACACACATAGTATGTATATCAATAGAGGCATTATAGTGGGCTTCATTTTTCCTTATCAATCTTGATTTTAGTCTTGTAGTAATTCTCACTTATATTTTTCTAATGATATAGTTGTACTTGTTAACGAAAGTAACCGTTTAATCAACGGAATTAATACCATGCCTGATGAGTACTCAAAATGAAGTAGACAAGTTGTTTGAAAGGATAAAAGAAACATTTTTCTATCAAGCGTATTTTGGAAATTAATATGGTTATTGTTGAAATAAAATTGGTTTTAAGGAGAGGATCATTCCCTATGAGGTATTTGGGTGCACCTATCTCTCCAAGAAATCCATGCATCCTGCATTTAGAAAAAGTGATGGAGAAAATTAAATGCATAATTCGTAACTGGAAAAATAGTTTTTATCATTCAGATGAAACATTTCCATAATTAGTAGTGTGCTATATTCTATTCTAATGAATATCCATTCCATAGTCAAGGTTCCAAAGGGTGTTCCATCACATATTGAAATGTTGAAGGCCTATTTTTGGTGGGATACATAGATGGGTGGAAGGCACCATTTTGGATGCATGTGAAATACTAGAAAACCATTATTGGATAGTGGGATTAATGTTAAAAGTATTGCAGGGACTGTGGAGGGCGTACATGGAAATATTTATTTGGAAGTGGTTGAAGGGATGAAACTATGGTGGAAAACTATACACAATGGATATTCAGGGTGAGTAGTGGAATCAAAGGTTAAGACCTTCAACCACCAAGAACATGTTTCAACCACATTTTTTGAAGCCCTAATAGCACTCATGATGGATTGTGGTTAGAGGATAAATCAACCTCTTGAGGTGTAATTGGGTATGTTCGAATCAAGGGTTTCCTAGATTTTCATTTCCAGACATCTGTTTCAGATAGGATATAGCTCACCGCAACTTCATGTATGCCATTTTGGAAAGAGATCAGCAGACTACATTTTATGCTATTGTCATGACCTCAGAGCCGGATCAATGTGTCTTCATTATATCACCATCGAGTCTCTTCTCAACCAAGGTGTATCATGACCTTGATATGATGGAACACAATAGGTTGGAGTAGAGTGACATGCTATGGATCAATGAAATTCCATCGAATATCAACTTAATTTTTTGGAGAGTGTGATAAAATGTGTTTCAAACTAAATTAAACATTATGAACATAGGTGTGAATATATCATCAAAATTTATCTAATGTTGGGATCCAAGTACTAAGTAAACTAAGAATCCGTTCTTTGATAGCGATTCGGAAAAAATGTGGAAGAAATTTGGTAGTTTCAGGGGGTGGTCTTTGTAGGGGAGATTGGGTGCTAGCCTCTTCAACAGATGGTTTTAGGGTTCCGTAAATAATGGTCCAGATAGAAAAACATGTTCTCTTATATTTTCTACTGGATGTTGGTGTATATGGACAAAACATAACAAGGTTCATTACTAGAGCTATGCAGCTATTCGAAAGGGCCTTGGGGTCAAGAATATAAGAATTATAACTGATCTAACCAAACTCTGCAGGAATTGTGTGACATACCCATCCATTAGTCACCTTATCCCAATAACCTCAGCACCCATTGTTTCCAACAGTAGTCTTGGAAGGCATGTGTAGTGACATCCTCTTCTTGAGGGCCTGAAAATGAACACTAATGGGTCCTGCAATTCGGTTCAAATGAGGGGTGGATGGGTGATTCAGGATGTGAGAGGCTCTGTGGTTATGGTGTTTTGGGATCAATTTGGTTATGGAAATTCTCTTCAGGAGGAGTCTCAATCATATCTCACTTGTCTTAATCTATGCAATCAAAATAATATCCAGTTGAAGGAGGTTGAAACCATTCGATGACCATCTTTAATGTGATTAGTGGTCATGGTTCTATACCATTAGAAGATGTAATGTGTTTCAGAAAAACCAAATGGATCGTTCTCATACGTGGGAAAAAAGGAAATACAATGGCAGACTTCCTAGATTATATTTTAACTCCATGAGAACAACTATCATTCTCCTCAAGCACTATGTCCCTCCCCATAGATGTAGTGAATATTGTTCATGTGGATGCTCTTGTCCTTAACTATTTCAAACCCCCCATGATTCATGTCCTTTATTTGCTTTCTCTCTTGTACCTTGAATAAGTAAATAAATTTTTTTCAATCAATAAAAAAGTATACACTATTATGGTTCTTAGTCACCTTTCATATCACTCTAAATAATAATTAATTTTCTACCATCATATTTCTTAAAAAACATTATGTCTTTTCTCTCTTGATTTTTTAATGGAAGTAAAACTAAATAATACATAATAATCTAGGTACATTAATTCCAAACTAGGATCTAGATTAATTTTACAACTTATACCAAGTAATAATATTACATATGAACTGGGATCCAATTGGGATTTTAAATTAACATAATGAATAAACACTATGTATAAACATTTTTTCTTTGATCATGATATAAAATATGATGAAAACTAATGAATTACTTTTATAGTTTCAAGGGATGTATAATTTTTTTAGATAATTTTATGATCCTATTCTATAATTATAATCTTATGTTAAAGTTTAAAAATCATATTAGTTGTTAATTTATGAGTTGATCTAGGATCAGTCACACCATAATGGTTAAAAAATTATTTGAGAAAATTTTGAAATAACTATGAGAACTATAGGATCCACCAATAATTACTTATTGTGCATACACATACTGATAATATAATAAATATACTGATCACAGTTGGCTAAAGAAGAAAATAAATAAAAAATATAACTTGACATTGATAGTTCCCTATAGCTAGTGAAGATATTCTAGATTAAGTAAATTTTGTACAATGTAATTCATGTTAATTGAAATAAATTATCATACATTTATAATTGATTTATAGAGTATCAGTGATGATATAAGAACAAACCTTTGATAAAAAAAGTATTAAAAAGTTATCCATTGTCAATGATCATGATATTTGGTAGTGATTATATGTTTATATTAGTAGGATTAGGATAACTTATTTAGAGATATAGTTGATCACTAAAAAGATATAAGTTAGTGAAAATAATTAGACTGACCCACTTAAAGAACACCAAATTGATATTCTTATACGTGTCATTTATATTACTTAAGTGAACATTGTCTATATGTCCTTCTACATGAGGTTTTCAAATAGGTTCTATAATTTTGATGTTTCAAATGAAGTTATATATTTAAAGTAACTTTTTTATTATGTATTAATATATATTACTTGGGAATGATACTAATTAAGTAGAGTGATATATTTAACCATGAAATGATTTTGTGGGCCACTTAATGAGTTATGACATAGTTACCCTCAATTGAACTTTGTCTATATATGTACAATGTTATGTTAAGATAATTCAATGTGATGTAATTATTGATTAAATATTCATATATATAATTAATAGAAGATATAATCTATATAAGATTGACATTATCTTTGTCTCATGATAAATCACGATGTTAACTAAAAATGAACATTCATAATAGTCATGTCGGGGATTTAATCACACTAAACTGAATATTATTTTTGGTAGATATAATGTGTTTATATATGATGATATTATTTTATGATTATTATTTTGATTCAATATTACTATAAACATTAGAACATTTTATTTTGGCCAGGTATAATATAATTTTTATTTTTATTTTTGTACTATTGTCACTAGTTAACATGAAAATATGTTTTTGTTTAATTAGAAAAAAATATAATTTTTTTTCATTTTATATTTAATAAAATAAAAGTTATTTAATTAGATAAGTAATGTTTCATTGTTATAAATATAATGATCAATTTATGTTTTTAAAACATAATCATGAGGAAATTTAAATTACCAAATATGATTTAGGCATGGGATTTAAGTAATGGAGTTCTATGGATCATTACTTAATGAAAATTCATAAGATAACATAGAGAGACAAATTATGTAATTTATGTGTTATATTTGACCAACATAGAGCCTCATTAAATCACATTCAAAGGTGTTTTGTAACTTAAGAAAAATTTAGAGGCTATTTAATTACCCCAATGACCATTATAGTTTATTTATTGCATCGATTTCGGATTTCTATGTATTTGGTACCTTTGTAGGATATTATATTCCCTGATTACTATAAATATCAAGTAGGGGGGATGTTATAATTTATTCTTTTGAGAGGAACTAATTGGCAGGGGGTGTGATTAGTTTTCTATTGTGTTCCTAATTCCAAATTGTTCCCTATTTTTCTTTATCAAATAGGTAATATATTTTATTTCTCACTCTTTCCATAATATACCTTTGAGGGGTTACTAGAATCACTTGGAAAGGAATAGGATCCAATAAAGGTAATGAAATTATCCTCATTAGTTGATATTGATGGATATCTCAATTTTATAATTCAATTTTGACCTAAATATACAATTCATAATTGGAATGAATTTTTTTATTTTATTATTATGTATTCCAATTACTTGTTATGATATCTCTAGGGTTTATGATTTCTTTGATTTTAAATAGTGATTCTGAAATCATTAGTAATAGTATTATGTTTTTATTGTAAAAAGGTCAATAGTTAATCAATTCTAGTGAACACTCAAACATGAACATTTGACGAACGGCATCTCTCCACACAGGAGCACTGTTACTGATATAAATAGGTTCATATACAAAGTTTTTGTGTAATGAAGTTCTCTGATAAGTTCATATGAATATCATTTTAAAAATTTTCAAGGGAATGAATACCTCCCCAGTATCAGATACACACTCGATAAATGATTAATATATATATAATAAATTTAAATTTTTTATAATATTTTATATTCATACTACAAAAAATAGAATAAATACACACATGTTAAATTAATAAATTTTTTGATGATTTTATTAGTCCCGTTATGTGTAATTCTATGTAGTGGGTGTGTTCTTACCCAATGGGTATAATATCACATGCTCTATGCTCTAGTCCACTAATTCCTTTAAAAAGGATAGCTCATGCATATTAAAAAAAATTATACGTAATCAAAGATGTGATACATGTAATAGGATTAAATCCTTGTTTTATGTGATAAAAATGTAAATTTATTATATAATTAATATTCACGAGATGAATTGAGTATATATGTGATAAATACTACTAATTTACTATGAATTTTATCATAAAGGGTATGAAGGTGATACATAAAATTATAACAGTGATACTCAATATAAATTATGTCATTTATTATAAAATTATTATATGGGTTCCAAAAATAATCACATTCATTAATAAAATTATAATACAAATAAATCGTTTCTGATTTTCTTATCATTAATAATCTATCCTGTGATTATAAAAAAGGGTAAAAATTATCAAAATGGGAATATTCGGTGACACGTGGCTAATTTACTCAATATTATTGGTTCATAGAGGCATGATGATGAGAATATTTTTCAGATGAATTCGAAAAAATATAGTACACATACAGATAATTAAATTTTATTACATGTATTTCATAAATAATTTTACCTAAATATAAATTCCAAATGATATGTGATTATCTATGTAAAGACATGATAAAAAAAATAGAACATGCCATACTAAATTTATAAGTGTGAATGTTGTAATTGTATGGGTATTATATACAACAAAAGAAAATATTGAATTATATTATAAATGATTAAAATAAATTCAAATATTTTTTTATATATGCATGGAATTAGACAGAAAGTAAAATTTGTTCTTGAGCTCAATCAATGAGAATAAAAAATTTAAATTTATTATTATCATTTTATTGTAGGATAATTTGAGACGTTTTCTCAAATATGAGGATAAATTATACATTATATAGTAACCCACACCATATTGATAATTTTATTCTTCCACATAAAAGGAAGATGTTTCTTATAAAAATAACAAGAAGGAACATGTTCCATAAGATTTATTTTTTATCTACTATTATTTGAAATATTAATAAGATATATAATGACATTATATCATTAAATTTGATTGAATAAATTAATATAGATGGAATTTTAATACAATTAACCATCCAAAAATACAATTTAAGCCAATATCTGAGCCAATTATCCAAAGATCAAAATAACATTCTCGATCCCCACGAGCTAGAGACAAGTGATCGGGTGTCAAGAACAACCATTATGAACAATTTCAACTAGAAAAATATTTAAAAACAATAATTTAAACTATGTAGATACCATCATATATGTAAATAAATACAACCATAATGTGGTATGAGTAGAACAATGCAAAAAATGGGAAAACTAAATGTAGAATAATAACTATCAAAGCCCCTCTCCTGGTGGTCCATTAACACCCAATATGACCTAATTCACCCTCCCTCATACAAAAAAACATTAATCAACAAATGAAGATTAATATTAAATATTCTCATTATATAATATCATTAATACTTCAAGCAATAAATGATGTAAGAAGGGTGTGAGTTATAGATCCAAATAGGATTCAACCAAAGATTCAATATATTTTCTTCATCGGACTAGAAAAAAATGATAAAATACGACTAAAATAATGTAATTACAAAGGATTAAATTTCATAATTGGTAAAATGGTCCATTAGAATCATATTATGATAATTCCATGTTTAATGCATAATTTCAATCGTTTTTAAAATCAATTATGTCACTAATGATTGAAAAATTTCATTTCATTATTTTGATTACACAATTTTCATTGAAAATCATCAAACACCCTTTCAAATTACAAAGTTAGATAAATCAATAAAAATTTAATGACATTCACTTTTTATCAAGATGTTGTACATGATTCTATACAATAAAATCAAAGTGAATGCTTTTTATATGAAGATAAATCAGGAAGGGTAAATATTAATGTAATGAAACTATAGTGTCATGTAGTGTTAATGAATGTTTTCATATATCGCGTATGAAGTATGAAAATGTCCTGGGAATGACGTAGATATGATAGTGATTCCATCATATTCAAGATAATAAATAAATCATGACTGATTTTCGGTCCTACAAAGAGTTCAAAATGGCCTCATGTGAACCTAGTCAACACAAATATGCTTTCCTGGATTCTTGTCCATGGCCCGAACCTATCATGTTCTCTATGGATACACTAGTCAAGGTGTGTGCATAATATTTAATCATATACATAGGACCTATAATTTATTTACATTGGTTATCATTACTAATTAAATAAGGCGAGTGAGATAATCTAGTTAGGAATATCATAAAGGAGAGCCTTATTAGTATCATCATAGCCACATTCACTAAATATTTCATCTAAAAGTCAACTCACTTCTCACTGTACTAAATACTACCTCAAGGTGAATAATTATATTATCAACAACCGTCAATAGGAATCACAACAATAAACTAATCCATAACAAGGATTTATTACATGATAGGATCATCAGAACGTGCCAATCAGTACATAAAGAATCATAAATTTCAAATCAATTAATTTCATTCAAATCAACCTTAAAAAGGGAATTAATATCCAATTACATTCATATATCAGAATAAAAATTCCAAACCTGCCTTCAAACCAACCATTTCATTTAAAATAGACTCATTGTATTCAAAAGGATGTTTCAATATTTAAGTGTGTTGATGTTATTTCAAAATGTGGTTCAACACACTTTTCATTCAAATCAAGTACATTTACAATAAAAAACCCAATATAAGACCCTTATTTCATTAAAACACACTTTAATACTTATTGGAGTAGAAATAAAATCATATATAGAATTTACTAAATTGTAAAAAGTCAGTAGGATCAGTATCATAACAATTATTTTCATTATTTGTTCAATTCACAAAGAAGGGGATCAAAGAAAATTTCATGTGGTATTTCAAGACCACTAATAAAATAATATGTATTAAAAATAAGAAACATTATCTTATAAAATTTAATGAAATAATGAATTAAAAGTTTAAGGAACTGTATAGAAACACCTACCTTATACAATGTTGATAGTTTGTTGACATGAAAAACTATGATGGATATTTGAGGCCTGAATTTTCAACAGAAGTCTATCTATATCAATTCCCCTTGATTAATCAACCATGAATAATGAAAAATGGTCTAAAGAAACTCAACTCGTTTATATATGATACAAAAAAATTGATGTGTAGTGATGGTTTGGAAATTTTTAAAATAAAATAGTCATAGGAGCATAAGAACTGTTAATTAAAATAATAATTTAATTGTATATTTCATTGAAATATTGATGGTAGAGGGTTTATACTCATTTGAAATAGGATTTACAATAACAAAACTAGTAAAAGAATCTATATAAATTATTTTTAGCATTAAAAAACGTTCGAATGGAATTACAAGTCATTTTGGATAAGAACGAATAAAAAAGGGTTTTTTATTTATTTTTCTCCCAAAGAGAGATCTATGTTAGGGCCACATGAGATTACACTTATATTTCTCATAGGTGTCATGTCAGGTTACTGAGTGACCCTTACAGAACTTTTAAGAACTCAAAATTACCCTTACAGAATAGAAAACTTTGATATCACCCTTACTCATCTATAACATACCTTTATATGATTTTGGAGAACCTCAGGTTACCTCTTTGTAAACCTTAGGAATCATAATCTACCTGAACGTAGCCAAGGTACCACCCTCAAACAGTCTTCATAATATAGGGTTTACCCTAACATGACTATAGGTTACCCTAACAATGTGAATGAGGTACCCTTATATTGTTAAGGGTTACCTTTACGCAACATATAAGTTTTGTGTTTTACCATTTCCTTTTGTTATATAATTTCATGCTTACCCTTACACAACCATGGTAAACTCTTATATACCTTTACGAAAAAACATATTAAAAGAGTCACACCATTATACAGTGGCCTATTTACACTTATCTGGTGCATGTATAACCTGATGCTGATCATGAAAACACCCAATTACCTTTATGTGGACATCATAAATCACAATTTACCCATGCACAATTCATAACAATAAGGAGTTAACTTTACATGTCTCATTACCATTGGTTTGGGTAAAAATTAATTTAAAAGTTATTTCATTTAAAATCAAAATAATTTTAATATAAAAATGAAATGGTTATTTAAATACTATAAAAATGAGGACGTTTCAATTCTCCCACCATAGGGTTATCTTCCACGAGGAAGATTCCAATATGAAAGAAAACAAAATGAAAGGCCCAAATTACTACCAAATTCACAATGTGAGGTGGTTAGTCCTTTAAAACGATGTAGATTCACCCAAAGTGAATTCACTAATCATAATCAAAGATAATGTCCTGAAATAATTACAAAGAAACCAATAAGTCGAACTAACTAGATCAATAGGATCTGAAATAAAATCTCAACAACATTGGGGGGGATAGAAAAAATAGAAAAGAATCAGGGACTTATGAATGGCCTCCCTATCACATAAAGATTCTATAAAATTTTCAATCAGGATTGAAACATCAACCAAATAAATATATCAAAACAAAATAATATACTTGGATCATAATGTATAAAACAACTATATTAACATTCATTTGTATTACATCTTTTTAAATGAATATTCAATTCAATACCCAAACACACACTTGAATATAATAAAGGTATAGTTACCATTGAAACATAAACAAATGGTTAATAAGAGTTTACATCACCAAACACATAGCTCATCATTACTAGAACCCTTGTTATATAGGTAAAATGTAATACCTATCATTATAACATGGTGAGAAGAAACATTAGAAAGGGTGAGCTTAGATGCTGAATAAGTTTTTATAAAAATAAGATAAGTAAGAATAATATGATAATAATTGGGTTAGATCATTATAATTACATTTTAAACCATATCATATATAACAAATATCATTATATTGATTTATGTCATAACAATTGGATATCATTATGAATCTAGAAACTCGCAATATCAGTTTCAACACATAAAAAATATTGCATTTCGTTTATAAAAGACAACTAAAAAAATACAAATTAAATTTTACATACCAAGAAATTTTATAGTCTAGGTTTTGGATGACTAGACAAATATGATACAAATTAATAGAAATGTATGAAATATGAATAAATTAACTAAATTTATTCATGTTTACTAAATACATAAGAGAAGAGAACACATTCCCAAAACTCAACGAAACTTATTGAAGGTAAATTTTAGACATAGAGTGAGCATTAATTTTCCCAATAAAGGTGTTCAAAACCCTTCTGAAATAATATCATTTTGAAAATAAAAAATATTACTCAAAAAAAATTCAATAGAAAACAATACATAGAACATGGTTTTAAAATAATTAAATAATTTTCTAAATTTAATTAAATAGATTATATTATATTAAAAACCATATAATTTAAAAATAATTATTATTTAGAAATAATACTTTGGATTTATCCATTTTGAAAATAATAATTTTTACGTATATATCATGATACTTAGAAGGCCATAATAAAACCATAAGGCAACTTAGCCATATCACAAGTATGATAACATCCCTTTTAGGTCATGGGTTTACTCCCACTAACAAAACATATCATTTGATAATCTATTAAAAATTTCAAGGAAAATGTTTCATGGTCCTACCTTCTCACTCATAACCCATTTTTTTTGAAACCATACATAAATTAGTTTCATAGGATTAAATAATCATACAAAATTCAATACCAGTCATAATAATATTTTAATGAATTTATAAAAAAAATAACAATGAGAAATAAATACTTATAAAAATATTGTTTTTATTTAAATGAAATAATTATACTTTCTTAGTAAATTAAATGAATACTTGGATAAAAATGCTTGGGATGTCAATGATAACATAAATGATGTCCATATCTAATGCTGTGAATGGTATTCGTGGATATATGAAAACAGTTCACATATAAAATGATATCTTTTATCTTTAATATCATCATGTAAATGAATGATTCCCATAAAATGATATCCTATACATAAAATAATTATTTTTAATATCTTAAAATAAATAATTTAATGATGACAATAATAATAAATACTTTTCATATTTTTTTTAGATAACTTATTTAAAATCAAGATTAATTCAATAAATTATTACTTCTCAAAATATATATATATATATATATCAATATATATAGTTTATTTTAAAATAAGTAGATAATTGATTTCATTAAAGGGTATAATTGTTTTAAAATAAATTATATAATTTATTTTTTATAACACAAAATAGATATAAATAAACATTTATTTTAGAATTTTTGAGTATAAATATACTTAAACAAATATATGTATATATAAATATAACATTGTAAATAAAATATAACCCTTAAAACCCAAAAATTTAATGAAATATTGATGTATTTAAAAAACAATTAATTACATAGGGGTATTTAAAAACATTATAATAATTTCGAAGAACTAAATTTATAAAATATGAAATTAAAACCATGACTTCGCTCATAGAAAAATTAGAAAACCAACATCTACAACACTTCAGATATTTTCGTTCTTTAAAATCAAAGTGGTATATTTTTTTGAAAACCAAATAAAAGTACTTTATATATTGATAATTATACTGAACACATAATATTAATTATAACCATTTTTGTTTTGTGAATGGTGTATAATTAAGGCTTTCTGGGCAATCACATTCGGGTTTGACTGTACCCACATTTCTATATATTTTATTTACTTTTATGAAACACACATATATTTTTTTATATATTATTATTCCTCTATCTCGGTGTGTACAATTCAAGTAAATTGGGTCTCCTAAATTATTTTACCAACAATTATTTCCATTATAATTTATTGTTTTTATTTTATTCATTTTTTACTTTTGAGGTTTCCTCATTTTTTATGCATTTTTATAATTTTTCCACTAATTCAAAATGTTTTATTTATTATACAACATCTATCTCTCTCTCTCCCCCTCCCTTATCACATCATAATTTTTCATTTATTTTAACATTTTAGTTTTTTATTACATGATTTTTTTTTTAAAATGTATTAGTTTCTGTACATATATAAATTTATATTAAATCAATTTTTGATAATCATATTATTATATAGATTTATAACTTCAAAATTTATAAAATAAAATATTATATATTATATATTATTTCAATAATAGTTATAATAATAAATTTATAAAAAAATATTGTATCCATTAATTATTATTATTAATTTGTTTTCATTAATAAAATAATTATCATTAACTTTATAAAAATAATTTATCTATATTAAATAATTAATATTTATAAATGATTATTCTATTTAAATCTTAATTCCTCTAATTTAATTTAAAAGAAAATAATTTTATAATTTGTCAAAATAAATTATATAAAGACATAAGAATTAATAAAATTAAGAAAATAAAATAATTTTTTGTTAAAAATCATTAAAATAAATTAATAATATTTCATGATACTATTATTTATAATATTAAAATATTATAAATAAAATAAAAATTAATCAAATTATCTACTTATAATTTAAAATAAAAGAGAATTTATAAATATTATATAATTTATATAAAAATATTTGTTCATAAAAAATATTAACGTATAGAAATAATTTAATATTAAAAAATAATTTTAAATAAATAATATTTGTACGTTTTAAGAATACATTTATTTTAAGTAATATATTAGTTTATTTGGATGTAATTTATAAAAAATCATATTTTTAAAAATACAATGTAATATTTTATAATTGATATAACAACTTATTTTGGTTACACAAAATAATTTTGTTTTATATACATTTTATTGAGAATATTTCATTAAAATTACATAAAAATAATAACTTAATTAAAAAAATTACTATTTGAATTGCTTAGAATGTTACTTTCTTCGCCCCTTAAAAGATTTTTTCATTCACAATACATTCATGGGATGTTAGAAAATTCTTAATTTCAATCATTATAATTAAGAAAAAAATTGATTGATAAACCTTCATACTCTACCTATAATATGTCATCTGTAATGTTTAATAGACTGTTTATCTAACACCTACTGTGAAGCCTCAAACCTGTGCTATCGGTTCATCAAATAAAAAAGTTCTCAATTTTTTTATAAAAGATAGATAAAAAATACATTGATAATTTTACATACATGTAACTTTTAAGAACTAGGTTTTTTTGGATAAAAATATGCATGAAAAATTAAAAATGACGTCGAAAAATAAAATAAATTTACTTAATTTATTCATGTGTGCTAAATCCGTAAAGAAAGAAATTGATATCAGAAAACTCAACTTAACATATGGGAAATAAATTAAAAACATTGGGTGAGCATTAATTTTACCAATTAGGGGTTTAGAAGAAATTAAGAATACACTTCTTGGAAAACAATAAAACATTATTCATACAATTCCTAGGACAAAAATTAATACATTGAAAATGTTTTTAAAATAATAAAACAATTTTTTAAATATCATTAAAAAGTGTAAAATATTTTAAAAACAATCTAATTTCAAAGTAATAATTCTTTTTAAATACTACTTTGAATTTAACCATTTTGAAAATAATAATTTTTACCAATTAATGATGATACTCATTAAGCCACATGAAAAACACAAGTCCACTTTCCCATATCCCATATAGGGTGTCATCCCCTTAAGGTCATGGGTTTACTCACCATACCATAACATTTCATTGATATTCTAGGGCCCATTTAATGAAAAAATTCTAATTTATATACCATTATAAATCACAACTAGTTTTTTTACACATACTTAAATTACTTTCATAGGAGTAAATAATCTTACAAAATTTATTACAGGTGAAAATATATTTTTTAATAATTAATAAAAAATAACTCGAAGAAATCCATACTTACAAAAAATTATTATTATTTAAACGAAATATCTATAAATTCATAATAAACTAAATAAATACTTAAATAAAAATGCATGGGATGTAAATAATAACTTAGATGATAGACATAACTAATTATATGAATGACATTCAGGGACATGTAAAAATAATTCATGATTAAATTTACGGCTTTCATAATTTACATCTTGCTGCAAATTAACGATTCACATAAAATGATATCCTATACATAAAATAATAAATTTTATTATCTTAATGGAAACAATTTAATGATATTAATAATAAAAAATGTTTTTGATATTGTTTTGAAGGAAATTATTTAAATCAGAGAGTAATTGTTTAAATAATTATTTATCTATTATATATATATAAATCAATATATATATTTCATAAAAAATAACTAGATAGTTAGATTTCATAAAAATAGTTTTTAATTAAATCAAATTAAGAAAATAAATTAGACACTTTTTTCTCAAACTCACAGAAAAAAAATAATATTTTATTTAATATGTTTTTTGTATTAAATTACTTAAACATATATATATAACATTGAAAATCATATATTACCCATAAAAATCTTAATGAAAAACAAAGATTTATAAATTTTAAAAAATATATATAAATACACTCCCCCAATATGGGTATTCTAATAACATAATTATAATTTCAAAAAATTAATTATATAAACTATGAAAATAATGCCATAGCTTGATTCATAGAAAAATCATAAAACCAACATCTACAACATTTCATATGTAATCATACTTCCAAATATAAGTCAGATTCCTTATTGAACACTGAAATAATGTCACTTATATAATGTTAATTCCACCACACACATAATATAGATTATATATTTATTTTCTCTACGAACAATGAACAATTAAGTATTATTGAGAAAGCTCATTCAGGTTGGACTATACATATATCTTTATTTATATTATTGACTCCTACACAACACACACATATTTAATTTATAAATTAAATGCATATATTACTTATTTTATATCTATGCTTGAATAATTAAAGAAAATTGAGGCTCCCACTTGATTTCACCATCGGCGATTTATATTATTTTTTAATTTTATCTTTTTTATTCTTTCTCCACTTTTCCATTTTCTCCTCTTTATTCATTCATTTGTTTTTATATTTTTTACTCAAATTCTTTTTCTTTTTAAAACACATTTCCCTCTATCTTTTTTTTTTCAGGTTTTCACTTTTTTTATTTTTTGTAACGTTTTATTTTCTATTACATGTAACGTTTGTTTCTAAAATGAATTTTTTTTATTATAAATATATGTATGAATTAGTTTTGGTTAAAAATACAAATATATATATTTTTTTTCAAATTTTATAAATAAAAACCATAGTATAATATATTATCTTTAAAATAATAATAATTTTTAAACATATATATAAATATATATATTTTACACTTAATAATAATAATATTAATTATTATTATTATCATTACCTTAAATTTAGAAAAAAATAATTTATTCAAATTAAAAAATTAATTATTATAAATTATTCAATTAATTAAATTATTATTACAATAAATTTTTTATTAAAACAAAAAAATATTCTATGATTTATGAAAACCATTATATTTAAACATATCATTTCATAAAATTAACTGTGGGAAATAAATTATTTATTTCAAAAAAATTAACACTAATTAATAAAATTTGGTGCTAATATTATTTTCAAAAATTAGCATTTTTGAAAGAAAATATACATTAATAAAATTATCTATTAATACAAAAAATTTTAAATAAAAAGGAATTTATAAACATTAAACACTTTATGTCAAATAGTTTTTCATAAAAGAGTGTTAACATATCCAATACAGTCAATATCAAAAAATAATTTTAAATAAATACTTTTAACTTATTTTTCAAATACATATATTTATGAAATATATTAGTTCATTTGGATTTAAGATAAAAAAATAAAATTTCATGAAATAGAAGTTAATATTTTTTAATTGAGAAACATACATATTTTGGTTACACAATATACTTTAGTTTCATATTTTTTCTTAAAAAATATTTATTTTAATTTTTAAACAGAATAACTACTTAATTAAAATTATTACTATTTGAATTTCATGAAATGTTACATATATAAGACATGAATCATTATGAAATCAATGTACATGAGGAATGAGAGCCCAACATCATCATAAGGCCTGGAATGGTGGAAAACACATAATAATGGAAAATATTATTTCAAGGCTACCCACAATGACATTCATAACATGTTAGACTTGGGATAACAAACCATATACATACATCGAATATGGGATAACCTCCTATGTACTGTTATTTTGGGCATGGGATAACCTCCGGTGTACCCAATGAGCTTATTGAATATTAATCATTACCCAATCCATTGTATAGATATATATGTCCCACCCATCACATTATCCATACATTTTAATTCCCTAAGATAAAATTTCATTCATAATATAAAACCATATGAAATGAAATGGGTTTTCTAAAAATTTCATCACTTAATAACCTAGGGTAAACAAATAGAATTCATTAGTATATCATCATATCATATCCAACGATAATGAAAAAGTTTTAATAATCCTTTTATCATATCTTAATTCTTAGTAAATAAATGGGTTTTGTAAAAATTTAATAATACAACAACTTATGGTAAGGAAAAGTGTTTCATAAAAAAATATAATCACAAACATAAACCATCAAGATAAATATTACGAATGTTATCATTTAATCATATCCCGAGTAAATTATAATTTGAATCAAATGATTTCATCATACATATAAAATTATTTTGAAAATACCCTGGGAAAATTTCTTGAATAAAATAAAAATTCATTAGAAAAATTAAATTTAAATCTAATAATTCGCAAAAAAAATTGAAATCATTTTCTTGGAAAATATTCCTTGAAACATGTAAAGGGTTAATCCATTCATTGAGTGGTCCTAATGGTAGGAAACATCGTACATGTTAAAAAATATTCATTTCATATTTTTGGTAAAAGATAAAGAGGCCTTGTTTTAAAAAAAATACATGAAGGATTATTTCAAATGATAAAAAAAATAAAACATGGGTAAAATTAAAATAAAAAACCTAGAGGAAAATTAAGTCATTTTTTAACCAATTTTTAGATAAAAGGTATATGGAATAAATTTGAGTTTTCGACTAAGGAGATAAATAAATTCGGTTTTATTTAAAGAAATTATTTTAGAATCGTATGTACAAAAATGGTGTAAAAGTAAGGGAAAACATGTATTATAAATAAATAAATAGTTGATAAAAAATTAATGAGTTTATTTAGAGATAGTTCAAAATAATTAAACATCATAATCATAAACATAAACAATATTGTTAAGAAATGAGTTTATTTCATAATCCCTCGCCACATTGGTAACATAGAATCATAATCCCCATAAAGGAATAAAATTAATGAATTATAAAATACCAGTATAACAAATAAATTATTCATAGTATATTTAAAAGGGTCTGTATATACAAAAAATACAATAAGATATGTTTGTAACATAATGTATTCCCCAGTGAAGAAAAATTGAGAATCAAATCTCCTACATTAAGAAATGAAATCCTTCAAACAGATTGAAAATTACTTTATAATAAATATATTTTATTTGGACATCTGTTATTGGAATATAAATATTTTTATCATACTATATATGACTCAGTTATGAACTTTTATTACATTTTTAATTTCAATTCTATGTAAAAATCTGGTTATGATCAATAACTAAATTGTTTTTTATTGTATGTTTTTACTTATAAGTTTGATTCCTATTACTCTAATTATGGTACCATAATATATAGAATGTTATACATAACATAAAAATCACATATAATCATCATATGTGTATTTATATTAATGCATAAAATATATATAATGAAAATGGAAGACACAGTTCATTGAGACTGTAGGTCATACATAAACATGAACTTTGTTTCGATTCAATCAATGGATGAATTGAAAAAATGTTAAATAATATATTGATATTACAGAATAATTTTTATGTAATATATATAGCGTATATTAATTAAATATAACATAATTATCAAACATGAGTATCATTTGTGAAAAACGAATCACATCATTTTGATTGGTCGTAGTCTGGCATGCACACCAACGATGTTACTGTATCCGCGATGGAATGAAAAGTAAGAAGGTATTTGTGATATAATGATTCAAAAAGGATAATTTTGTTAAAATCATCATATTTATTAATATAATAAATCCTTATTATTATGCAACTAAAATAAAAATTAAAAAGTCACCACATTGGTTCATTAGGTGGTATTTCACCTTACACATGATCAATATTATTTTCAAACTGGTTTGTATGTACGAATTTATATGTGTTATTATAATTAACTAGGTATATTAGAATCATAAATATAATATATAAAAATTAAATCCATCCTTACAACTATCAATGAGAGGTAGTGGAGGAAAATGAATAACATCAGTTCATGAGGCGTCAGTATTCCTTACAAATGATCGACAGTTCTGTTTCACTTTTGATGAAAGAAGATATGTGTATAAGATATGTTATTAAAATCATAAAATATCAGTATATGGGAGATTGTTTTTTATTCTATAATAATAATTGAAGAATATTTTAACAATTTATTAGAATATGTAAATCAATAAGGCATAGATTAATACTTTACCACTTCTTCAGATAACCTATTTAGGTTGAATAGAAAGCCTTACATGAATGGCCTTCTGATCTCACTGAGGCCACTAGAATGTGTCAAGGTATTTAAGGAATATATTTATTTAGTTTCAATCCACTGGTAAACTAGTTTCAACCTAAAATATAGTTTTTAATATTTAATATTCATTTTGACTGATAAATAATTTAGCATATAAAATAATATGAAATATTTTTTTTCCAAATATGGAATCCATTTTAAAAATTTTCATTAATTTATTAGAAAACTTTTACTTTAAATTTAACCCCACTGATGTGATGGGAAAATACTTTTCCAAATAAAAAATGGTCAAACATTTAAAATGATTTTATATTAAAATTCATTAATAAATTTATTATAATTACATAAAATGGATTAATAGAAACATTATTTAAATAATATTTTTTTAAAACAATTTTAATAAAATTTTAAACCTTTAAAATTCATTAATAGAAATGATAATTCAAAATAAAACCCATGATTTTCAATATTCTTTGAGAAATTTATCATCTATGAAAATCCTAGAAATTCCCCCTAATATAATTTTGAAATAATTATTTAAAATATTTATTTTACTTTTTTCATATTTATTTTCTTAATGTGTCAAAAATTAATTCTATAAAATGATATGTTTTCAAAAGATGATAAAACTCCATTTTAAAAAAATATTGTTTTTAAGTAAAATGTTGGTTTTATTTTTATATTATTCTTTTAAAGCACATAAGATGAATGTTAAAAACTTTAACTGAATACATAATATATACATTTCTTTGAAATAATTTACTAGACATGATTTACTTAATTCATTCACATATAATGTGTCTGTGCACTTAATTTGTTTTCATCAGAAATTGATTTCCTTTAATCTAAAATGGTCTTTATTTTCATTTCAATTTAATTGGTAAACAAATAATTAACATAATATACATGTTGAAACCATATAATATTATAATTTAGTTAATACTTTTCATAGCCACTATTCCAATGGCTAGCCAATAACTATCATATTAAATGATAATATTTTAATATTATATCGTGTTTAATTAAAACATGGTGTTTCTTTTAACAGAATCTATCAAAAAATTAAATTTATTTTAAAAAATACATTATATAAAAACTCATAGAGATGTATTATACCCCCCTAAAAATTAATTTCATTACTGAAATTTCTTGACTTTAGAAAAAATCACCAAGGATACTAATACCTAATTACATCCTATGGTTGCCACATACCTTCTTCAAGAAATATTTTTCTTTCCAAAAACCATAACAAGGTTAGTTTTATTGTTTCATAGAAATTTATTTGTATGATAAATAATATCTGAATGTTTTTATTTATTTAAAATATCAATCTTTGTTGCTACGACCACTAATTTTAGTACATGTGTTGGATCTGGTATTCATTTCCTAAGGAGTGAAATATGAAACACATCATAAACATGAGAGAAGTTTAGTGGAATACCCAAATGATAATATAACATCTTGGTATGATCATGAATTTCAAAAGGACCAGTTTTCCTAGGGGTCTGTTTTCTCATGTTTATTCCAAATTAAAAATTTTAGAAACACCTTATCGTTAATAAAGAATTCTATATTTCATCTGGGATTGTAAACATAATATCTGTACCGTCATTATGATGTTCATATGAGTTGGTTAATGGATATAAATATATTTTCCATTTCATTATCCAATTAAATTTCTAATATATTTTCTTATATTACCTCATCCAGTTTGGTCATAATTCTATACTTTTTCATTAATGGTATTCCAAACGAACAATCTGAATGTCTGAGTAAAAGATATTATTGTAAGAAAACTCATCTATATAAATATGTTGATCCCAAATACCATTGAAATAAAAAAAATATATTATAATACTTTCAAGGATTTTAATTTTTTAGTAAAATGGTCCATATTTGATGGGATGATACACAGTTTTGAAAAATAGATCCATATCTTGGTCCTGTGGGAAAATTCTCCAGAACATTGAGGTAAACCTCTGATCTTGGTCAAATATAGTAGAATGTTATACTATATGAAACATAAACACTTAGTTAATGCATATCATCGAAATATTATCCAATGGTAAATATTCAATGATTTACATTAAATGTAATGAATTCATAAGGAAATCAAAGGAAACCCATAGCATTTTTCCTGTTATATGTTTAGTGGAGTCCAATGGTAATACCTATGGTGATGTATTCAAAATTATATTTTGATGTAAATAATTATAATAGTATAATTATATACCAATATATATTATCCTTAACATGCTAACATACTATGAGTTGAGATATAATCTTAACAATATCTATTATTATGTTTACCTACAGAAATAATATTTTATGTAGGACATTTATATATGTTATACCCTCATGACCCTTGTGTTGTGTGTTAAATGACAAATAATTACATCAACGTCTAAGATTGGATAAACCCAAAATAATTCTAAAATCATTATTCTTATGCCTATAAATTTGGAGGAATTACTCCTAAAATAATATTTTCACTAAAATATATCCAGCTGTCGTACTTACCTAAATTTCTCCCAAAGTATAAATTATAATGAAAAACTCATATAATATAAAACCACGAAAGGGGTTTCTAGAATTATATTACATTTAGATAAAACTACTAAAAACAACTCACTCACACAACAAATAAACTATAGGAAATACACTGGTCCATGGACTTGACCATGCGACCATTCCCCATACCCCATCCCTCCCATTCCTCCCCATCCAGGAACAAGGGGAAGAAAAAGGCTTTATAATACATTGAACTTCTGATTAACCTTAAATAAATAAATCCATTATGTTATTTATAACTCTTAAGATAATCTTTCATAGAGGAATATATGATTTCAAAAGAAAATTCCACTATTATACCTTAAATAAGGTATTATCTACGACACAAAACATTCATATTGGAAGCATGGGTTTATCCTTACCACTATAAAATATCAAAATTTCTTTCATTACTCTAAAATCCATGTATAGATACATCATAAATTCCCAGAATCACACCTTGTTCTAATAAGGGATGAACAATATTATTTTCGTAGGGATCTTATATGAAATATCAGACATGAAATTACCAACTATGTAGTAGAGGATAACAGTGACCGAATTATCACGATTATCTTTATCCGTTGAGATTTATTATATTTCATGTTATCATTATCGTCAGATATCATTGGGGTTTATCATCTTAATAAGCCCTTTTATTGGAGTGTTGATTCATATAATTCCGAAAATACTTACACTCGAAGAATCAATGTGTGGGTGGTTCATTATTTGGAGCCCTGTCTCTATTTGTATGTCTAACTACCTTTATACCATCACTTTTACAACCATCAGATCTATGATCTTACTTTAGAAAACTGAAACATTTTTTAGTCCCCAAAGGGAAATTTCTTTTATAGTTTGTTCAATAATATATTCATGAAGGAAAGGTAAACATCTTATCTCAATGAGTTTTAGAGCTTCCATTGAATTCCATCATTCTTTTCATATCAAAACCTTGTGATTGATGGATCACACTAATATTCATTTCCAACGAGATATAATGATGAAGAATTTCCTAATTTTTTTATAAAATCCTTTATGGTTAATGTATTTAATTAACTTCATTTTAATCCATTATAGAATTTTTAGACCTTACTTTTAGTTTGATTTATAATTCTAGAAGCTTTTCTCTTGAATCTTGTAAAATTTACCCCATATGTACTAATATATTCATATTACTTCTTCTAAAACTCAATTAATTCCATATCCAATTTCATAGGATGGATATGAGGGTTGAACTTATCAAAAATTAATCTCTAAAACACATCAAACAGAATGGTTTAAATTTCATATTTTTATCTCATATTCTTGATAATATTATACCATTGATCAACTTCTACTTCCAAATGATAGATAGAAATATGACCTTTTCATTTTTATAATCACTGGAAAATGAAAAATATCCTCTCAATAGTACTAATAAATTTAACAACATTAAGTGGATTTGAAAAATTGATAAAATTAGGTGGGCATTTCTTCATGAAAGACTAAACAGAACATTGTTGCCTCCTTTTCATGTTTGGATGTTCTTCATTATTCATAGGTAGTGATGTTTTTGAGGATTGGAAAAATATTTTTCATTCCGACTCCAATAAAATGTGGCTTCACTTGAGTAAACTTAGTGAATTTTGCAGCACACATAACATTAATATGGTCCCTTCAATTTTCATCCATTGACTAAAACCCAAAATCATTGTATAAGAAATAATAATCATAGTAGGGAACCACATAATCATAAAAAATTACATATAAGATATATTAATCGGGAGACCTCATTTTAAACACATGATACCTTAGGTCATTATATATTTAGATAATTTATGATTATTTATAATTTAATTGTAAATTTACAATGTATATACCCTGGTAGTGTCAAACTAGGTGTGCATTAAGGCACGTTGTCCTATACCAATCTATTTTTGAGTCACGCTCGATGTTCCATTTTCATAGTTATTACCCATATGTATTTCTTTTCTAGAACCATGTCCACATGTAGTATCATACCATTGATTTATTTTTTTGAAAATTATATACTATATTATTCACCAATATTCAATGATATTTTTTTATACATAGAATTATTCACAGGATTATACCTAAACATATCCCTAGGGATCAAATTAATGTTTTCAAATCCAACATTCAAATGTTTAAAAAAACCTATCCTCTATCCTAGGCATTTTATACATAGATATTACATATTTTTAGATGAGTATTCAATAAATTACACAAACACTCTTCTAAGGATCAAAAAATAATAGTTCCTTGTTTAACATTGATCTATAAACAACTAGTTTAAATGAGTAATAATAAAGTGCCCACATAGTTCATAATAACAATCACCCTTCATATAGAAATCAAACGTATTACCTATAATCAAAACCTATGTAATATATACATAAGAATATGTTTTATTAGTTGATAAATATGGGTAAACAAGGGTGATACATAACCAGAACAAGTATATAAGTGTATTTAAACATGAGAATAACTTCTTAAACACAAGAACACATATATATAATGTCATAATCTCGAGTCATTCGAAAATGATAGGTTATTCATAATACATGAATAATAAATAAATAAATTAACATGATATCTGAGATCATAACATTTTTATAAGTCACAGAATTTTGGGAAACACATAATAATATAAATATTTCTATCAAGGATACCCACAAATAAATTACTATCATGTTAGGTTGGGGATAACCACTGATGTATCAACTTCAGGCTTCTAATAACCTCACGTTACCCTTCTTTTCTGGCATGGGATAACCACCTGCTTACCCTCTAAGATCATAAAACATTAATCATTTCCTAATTCATTATAGAGAGATACATGTCCAACCTGTAACGTAATCCATAAATTTTTGTCCCCCACTATCATAAAACATTAATCATATTGGAAAATATGAAATTAAATTTGTTTACTGATAATTTAATCTTATACTAACCCATGGTAAATAAATGGGTTTCATGAACATCTCAGCGTATCATAACCTATGGAAAATACATGTGTTTCATCAACTCTTAAACATATCACAACCCATGGTAAAGTAATGATTTTCATAAAAAAATATTTATAAAATTAAACCATCAAAAGAAATACTATGTCTAAAACCATTGGATCATATACCTAGTAAATCATAATTAACGTCAAATGATTCCATCTTAGATGCAAAATTATTTTGAAAAGGCACTAGGAATATTTCATAAGGAAAATAAATTTCATTGATAATCACTTTAAAAAACAGAAAAATCTTAAAATATATTGTAAAAATGTTTTATTTGAATATAATATTTAAAAATTATAAATAATATTTTAATCATATAGTGGTGATGTCAGTGAAAAATTTCATACACATTAAAATAAAGGTTTATTTCACATTTTTTGTAAAACACCAAAAATTCCTTCTTTTGAAAATGACATGAATATTAATTTTAATTTTTTATAAGTGAATAAATGGTATTGATGAATATAAATACTAGTATTGGAACATTAAAATTTTTTTGGAAACTTTTTGTAAACATGGATATAAGAGAAAAAGTGTATTGAATTGATGAGAGAAATAATGTCAATTTTTAATAAAAAATTATTTTAGAATGATTAGTATATGAAGTGAGTAAAATTTATAGAAACATTTATTCTCATGAAATAACTAGATTATAAAATATTACTTTTCTAATTGAGAAATATTTCATAATATTTCATTATCAGAAGTGTAAACATTAAAAATCCTGACAAACGATGAGATTGTTTCATAATACCCATGCCACTTTGGTAACATTAAATAGTATGCCCCTAAAAGGAATAATATTAAATGAATCTTAAAATATCATTAAAATAAATTTATTCATTATATTAAATGTAAAATTGGATGTATATGAACATCATAAAAGTAAATTGGTGCACCACATAGCTTATTCTGTAAATAAAACAAATTAAAACAAAAAACACATACCTTAAGCCTCAACATCCCCCATACAGATTAAAACCATTTTAATCATAAAAATAATTTTATAATAATCATATTATATAAACATACTTATATATGTAATGAAATAGATTACTTACTTATGAACTTTTATTACCCTTTTATTAAAAATTCCTTTTTAAAACCACATTTGGGGAAATAACTACATTATTTGTCATATCTGTTTTCATTTTATATTTCTAGTACTCATACTTTTTTTCGTGGATCAATAATCTTCACAATATTAACTTTGTTATGAATACAATATATATTATCTATGTACATATTTAGAGTAATCCATGAAATATATAGATAGAAAATGTTCTATAAAATTTATTTAGATGGTGGGCCGTGCGTACATAATAAAGTTGTTTACATTTTTTCAGTGGATAATATAAAAATATTAAATAATATATTACCTTTATAGAATAGTTTTTATGTCATTATATTTAACATATTAATTAAATTTACCCTAATTACCTTACATGAAAATAATTAGTGAATAACCAATAACATCACTTCGTGAGGTAACAGTCCACCGTACACATGAACATTGCCATTGTATCCCCCGTGTAATGGAAAATAAGATGTTTTATGTGATATTATAATTAAAATATCATAAATATATTAAATATATAATATATTTTTATTTAATATTTCTTTATTACCATCCATGTAAAACATAAATGAAGAAAACATCACATCAGATTCCAATGCATTAGTTCGTTGTACACATGACCGATATTGTTGTTTTTAAATGGGTAGGGAGATAAGAAGGTAGATGACATATTATATATCCAGGGATATAATAAAATCATAAATATACTATGTAAAAATTTAAAATATCGGTATTTCTAACCCTTATTGGTTGTCATGTAAAACGAATAACATCGTATCATGAGTCGATAGTTCTCTATAGAAACGGTCGACCGTTTGATTTCCCATTTTATGGAAGATAATGTGGATATATGTTATGAAATTTATAGAATAATATCTCACTATATGGGGTTTAATATTTATATTATATCATTATAATAGATAGTTATTTTATAGAGTTCTAAGAAGATGTGAAATAAGAATGTATAGTTTTATACTTTACAAATTCTTTGGAAAACCTCTTTCGGTTTAACATACACCCTTCCTAGATTGGATTTATTATACCAAAAATCCAAATAGGATGTGGATAAGGATATAATGTAGATATTTGGTTAATAATTTTCTTGGCCAACATTTTTTAGGTGTAAAGTGGAGAAAATATGGGGTGGCATTTTATATGTTAGAGAGAGGATTGACATTGAGTTTTTATAAATAATAAAACATGACAACATTTTTAATATGAAAATAACAAAAAAAGGGACATTATAGAAAATTATATGTTATAAGGTCTATATATTGAAATAAAGTATTTTTGTTAATATTGTCCAGGCCATTTTACCACTTATCATTTTTAGGTCAACCCCTCGATAAACCTTTTTTAACATTAACCATGATAATTAATTTTTAAAGTTTATAATCTTTTTTTCCTAACCATAAATTGAAAATATTAATAAAATTTTTTGTTAATAAAAATTTGGAACACATTTTTTCAAATTATTGTCACATTATTGTAACAATCTATTTTTAAATTAAACCTGTAGAAGCGATGATAAACCTGTTATCCTAAGAAAATATAAATAAAAGACTAAAAATAATTATATAAACATTCAATATAAAAATGATTCCAATTAGATATATTTGATTAATAGACATCTAAATTACCTAATTATACTTTTAATACCATCTTAAATTAATCTTGTTTTTTTAATCTTCACCTGAATTAAAATTTCGTAATAAAAACTCATTATTTTACCAATTCATCTAAATTTTTCTATTATCATAAAAATATAAAAATTATGAATTTTTTAATTTTCAAAATATTATTTATATAATTGAATTTAATTTTTTCAAATAATGTTTCTAAAATATTTTATTTAAAAAAATTAGATAGAAAATTACCCAAAATATGATCGTGTTTTTTACAAAATACTATTTTAAGCATCATATTGGATTTATTCTTATCTCATTCCTAAAAAAACACATAGGAATAATTTTTATAAAAATTAGTAAAAAAATAATATATATATTTAATTAATTAAAATAATCCACCAATTATCATTAATTTAATTTATTAACACAAAATTTCTTTGTGCACATTTATTGTTTTTTTAAACCATTCCATCTATTTTGAAATGGTTTTATTTTCATTTAAATTTAATTTGTTCCAGTGAAATTTATTTATATTCGTTTCATACAATTTTTTTTAATTTAGTTAATCCTATCCATACCCCCATTATAATAACTAGGTGGTAACTATCATTTAAAATAATAATATATGAATATTATTTTTTTCTGTTAAAACTCATTGTTGTGTGTAACTAAAGATATCGATGAAATAAACTATATTTGAAAAAAATATATCATAAAAATCAAGGTGGTACATAATCTCTTGATAAAAATCCAAGAGTGGATACTAAATCCTCAAGTAATTAAACAGGAAATACACTCAATGATTCCCAAAAGATACAAGGCTTTGAAGATCCCACAATAATGCAAATATCAACATGAAATGCATTAAACCGATAAGGATTTCTCCCTCAGTCTTGTAATCCATGGTAACCATGAAATTTTAAAATCAATACTCTACCTCAATTTTTTTTATCAATTTATCCTCCATGATTGGTGCCTCGCCTATTAATAATTTTCATCATTATAGTTACTTGTGAAAATTTTCAAGTCTTTTCTTAGTCAAATTGTAAAGAACTCATAAAACCTGACCATTACACAAAAAAAGGTACTAAACACTCCTTAGGGAGATCATCAATCAAAATAATATTGATCTCTAATCATCATGGTAAAACAATACTATTTTATTTAACAACAACCAACCAAATTGGTATCTAATACAATACATAAGAATAAACCCATAGAAAAATGCAATTAGAGGTATTTTAATAAGTAAAACCCCCTAATAAAATAATTATTTTCAGCCTAATATTTTTTTTCCCATCCAAATTTACAAATACCATAAGGTTATAAATCCGTTCATGATAAGGTTTAGGATTAAAAATTGAACATCTGGGAACATTAAAATAGAGATCTCAAGAAAAAAACAGTCATCACAATCAATACTAATGTCCACAAGATTATATACATATAAAGGATATTAATAACGATACAAGAGAATATTTGATCAAAAAGGTCACAAAAAAACTATGAACAAAAAATTGATAATTCAATATGTTTCCACACCGACAAGAAAAACAACATATTGGATAAGGATAAACAACTTTTACCATTTCTTCTACTCCTAGAAAAGGTTCACTCTAAATATTACTTATGGATCCATGCTTAAATGAATAATATACAACCCTATATTTAGGAGTTTATTATCCCGGACCAAAATGTCCCATTTTGGTATCATAACTAACAAAACCGCTTGAGGTAAATCAAGTGTTTAAACCATTTTAAAAATCTCAGAGCATTTAAAAATGAGTTATTATAATTTCCATGTACCTGACACTAAAAAAACATAAGATACCCGTTCTTTAGCATAGAATACTTTCCTCACACAACCAAAATACAAGATTTATTAGGTGATACATCATCACTTAATCCTACGATGCATATGGAATCAACCACTTATTTACTTTTCTATAGGTCTGCTTTAACTGAAAAGGCCCTTTCATGATCAATCACATAAGATGTTAGAAACATTACTAGCACTATAGTTCCAAGGTCTAGGTGAAGACCTTTCTCTAAAGAGATTTCCTTAAAGGATCCAATAGAAATATGATTAGGTAAGAATCATGCTGAACATGAGAATTGTTTCTACTACCCTAAAATTGATTTATCTTCTTTACAATGACACAAAAATATAGAAAATTATCCTTATTTAATTTCTTGGGATAGTTCATCTAAAATAAGACCACCCCAACCAACTCTCAAATAGTTCCCTTAAATAATTAATCAATATACTTTACCGCTATAAAAGTTGGACTATGGATATATTCAATGATCTCTTAAACTTCTTCAATTCACATCCCTTCCAAAAGAGAATACCATGATCCTTCATAAGAAGATGGAGAAAATTCAATAAGTCATTGATGGAGTCTAAAGGATGGAAGGACTCTAGTTACACCACTAGATTCCTTTTCTGGGTAGGTTCATCAAGTAGATATGCATTTTTTTGAAGAATGTGAATTAATGATTAGAAAGAGAGAACAATAAAAAAACATTTTACCAATCGCAGAAAACATTTTTTTAATCCATTTATGGACATCAGGAATCATAGGTTTATATATTAAAAACAAATAAAATCTAAATTTAGAACACACTCATAAAAAAAAGGCTCACACATAAACCGTAATCCATTATTATCTAGGCACATTTTCTTTAAATCAAAAAAGATATATCATTTTATAAAACATTTACACATTTATAATAAATTTTAACTCTATATATAAATACATTTATATTTTAATGATTAATTAATAAAATCATTTATATTATTAAATGGTTTAAAAATAATTATTTCTATGTTTTGTTACATCAAAACAATTTCCATATTTAAGTGACTAAAAAAATTATTCTTAAAACATTCCATTATCACATCACTCAAGAGTAATTGGAAACTAGTTCTCTATACCAATATTAACATGAAAAAAAGATTTTTATAATCAGAAATACATTTCAATGAACTCTGAATAAATAAATATTAATTTATAAATTCTTTTTCCAACAACTTTAAAAAAGAACAAATGGATTACACAGAAACAAACAAACAAGCAATGAAACAAACCACACTGATAACCCTCCCCCCCAATATGAGCTCTTCTATGTGATGTAATTTAGGAAGTAAATGTAAATGTTTTCAATTTCCATGATAAATTATAACAATGAATGTATTGAATACTTTTTCTAGTAATCTATACACAAACCTTACAATAGTTCTTAGTTTGACTTCCAGATGAACCACACAAATACATCATAGATTACAAAATTATGAAGGCACTGTGTGACCCTTTTCTTATTTCTATTGCAACCCAAAACTCATATTATATTTAAAAAATCAAAATCAATATCATCTAGAATCTAAAACTCATTTAGCATTATAAAACCAAAAACACCAAAAAGAACCCAGGTACCCACCTTGTTTGGTAACTGTAGTCTCATTGTGATGAGATTGGGATCGAGAACCCACTCACTAACTACATGTTGAACCCCCAAAAGAAGATTAATAAATTTTAAGGCATGTATAAACCCAAATAACATATGAATTTTCAAGAAAAAATTACAACAACTTTAAATAAATAACACCTTCAATACCATTTGTAATAAACCAACCCCGAATACCACCTAAACTGGTATCCAAGCCAATTACCCCACCAAACCTAAGAGCGTTATTGATCCCCAACGACTGGAGACTATAATTTGAGTATCAAGAAAAAGAATTGGGAATTATTTTTCCCAAAAAAATGAAAAAATACAAATCAATTTATAGATGAACTATCACATATTAAAATTAATAAATCCACAATACGGTTTGAGGAGATGATACAACAAGGGGAAAAATGAAGGCATAAAGAATCTTCCCACACCTTTTTCATAGTGATTCATTACTAATAACCATGTTTCAGGTTACCATCTCTTAGAAAACTATGAAAAAAACAAAAAAGAAGTTAAATATAACATCATAACCTACTATATAAATATAAAGGATTCAAACACGAGGAAATAAAAGTTGGGGTGATCTAAAAAGACCAGCATGATTCTACAAATTAATATATATATTTAATTCATAAGGTAATAAAAAATTATAAAAAATGATTAAAATAAATATATTATAAGTATTTGCATTTCAAAATATAAAAATAATCCATTATTGTTAGATTATAGAAATTAAATGTATAAAATATAATTTTAGACATGTTCAAATCCTCTATAAAACCAAAGATGGAAATATTCTGTTTTATCATTTAAAACCAAAATAATATCCAAAAAAACATTGAAAAACATTTCACAATATGAATTTATATAAATCCTTAAAAGGGATAGAACATTCACCATATGTTACTAAAATATACATTAGTCAATATAATAGAGTCGTGGTGCTCCACCTTAATAAGAAGATAAAACCGTAATGATTATCAGTAAAGAAAAGAATCACTAGTTCCATGTAGTAGAAGTGAACACTATCATATTTAAGGTATAATGTATAAGGAATTCATAGGGATGACCTAGATATGATAGTGTCTCCTCTATATTCAATATAATAAACAGGTCAATATTGGTCATTGGGATTGCATCATTTTTAATGGGTCACAAGTGAACAAAGTCCATGAAAATAAACATATATGGACAGACATAAATATACAGTAAATATAATGATACTTATATATCCACTATTATGGGTGTGAAAATTCTATAAAATAATATATCTAGTTCATCTGATATATCAACCCAGGTTACAATGACTAATTAATGAAGGTGAGTGAGATAATCGGGTTATAACGATCAGAAAAAAGGTTCGTATCAATATCAACGTGGTATTATGATCCAAATATTTCATCTCAATAATAATTCAGATCACAACCTACCCAAATCACCCACAAATTGAATAATACCTTTATCAAACCCCATCAATAAGAAGCACAATAATTATGTAACCCATAAATATTGTTTATCACAATAAAAGATCATCAAAAAGGGACAACTCAGCAATTAAAAATCATCAATTTTAAATAAAATAATTTCCATAAAATCATAAATAAAAATGGTATTCATACTTGTTTCATTTCATATATCATAATTAAAATTTCAAATAGGTCTTTAAAAATACAATTCCCAATAAAATAATGCTTTGGAATTCGAAGGTATTTTTCATAATTTAAGAGGCTTGAAGTTATTTCAAAATGATTCTTATAACCATATTCATTTAAAAAAATTAATTCATATTTGAAAACCAAAACCATGCCTATGAACTTTATTTTATTAAAACATAAATTAAAATATATTCAATGAAAAATAAAAAATTAAAATGGAATTAAATAAACTATAAATAGAGAGAGGAGTCGCGATCTTAAAACATTTATCCATGACATATACAATTTAGAGAGAAGGGGATCAAAGATAAATTCATGAGTTATTTCAAGTAAATTATTCATTGAACATGTTTTATAAATTATAAAACACATTTCTATTATTTCTCAAGTAATAATAGATCACATGATGTATGAACCATAAAGAAACACCTACCTTAGGCAATTTGATAGTCTATTAACATGAAAACCTTAGATGGAGAGTAGACGCTTGAATGTTAAAAAACATATATATTTTTATGTTGAATCCCTAGTGGAGAAGAATGGAAAATGATCCAACGAAATAGGATTCCTCTCATGAGCATTCCATAAAATTGAGGGACAAAATGATCTGGATATTTTCAAAATACAAAAGGTTTAGTTGTATAAAAACATAGAATTCAAACAATTATTTAATTTTACATTTTAATTAATTCTTAAATGCAGATGGCCGAAACCAACTTAAATAGTATTTACAGCATTAAAATTAGATAATGAAATTTTTTCCAGGATTTACATTTTCTAAAAACACTAAAATGGAATTACATGTTATTTTGGATAAGAATAAATTTGAAATAGTGTTTTTTTATTTTTTTCCCTAGAAGAGTGATGTTTAAGGGTAACATGAGTTTACCCTTTATCAAATCATATTTTTCTATGAGGGTAATTAGTTTACCTTACAAAATATTTCAAGATATAGAATTTCCCTTATGCAATAGAAGGATGTGTGAGAATACCTTTATGGTAGTCTAACATGCCTATAAAAGAGCAGGGAAATAATTGGGTTACCATTACATAACACCCAATAATGATGAGGTAAACATGGGTAACCAAGGTAGTACAATTACATATCATTTAGAAGAAAGGGTTTGACCATATGATACCCCATGATACCTTTAAAAGTTGGAGTAGGTAATCTTTTGCAGAAAAGGGTTACCTTTAAGTAACCTTTATGATTTAGAATCAACACTAATAAAATGTATAGAAATCCATGTTTACTTTTACAAAAGTAAGGGAAATCCTCTCTACTATTATTAAACTCATATAAATAGAGACTTACCCTTAAAAAGTGTATTATTTTTACTTTAAATTCCCATGTTTACAATTATGTAGCTTAGGGAAACAATCAGTTTAAATTACACAACCTTTATAAATAACAATATAACCTTACACAACTAAGGAGAATATAAATGTACTCTTACATATCAAATATACCATACATAATGATATTTATTAATTTAGATATTATAATAATTCCATTAAAAGTAATTAAAAATTAAAATGAATATGGTTTTCGAATATAATAGAAATAATTATGTTAAACTCTACCACCCCCATCAATGATTCCATTGTGTAAAATTCTACTTTCCTTGACCAGATGCATCCATCTAGGATGGATGGGTTCGCAAAGTTTGGTCTCTATTGACCCTGATCATGTATTTTATTCCGTCCACTATCCCAACTCTCTCTAACCATTCCCATGTATCATTATTGGTTCAATTTCCCCCTCTCATAGTAGTGGGATTCTAAATTCACATAATTTGTAGTTGGAGTTCATTAAAAAAAATTCAATCCATAATATCCCATTGGTGGATCATTTTTCTCTTTTGTGGTGGGTAGTTTGGTGATGTTTCAACAAAATGGATTTTTCTATATTTATATGAACCTATGATATTAATATGATTTATAGTCCCTCCAGTGTGCCCAAATTTATTTAATTCATATTTTTTCCTTTTCACATCCAAAATCCATCTTTTTAAAAAAATATTGTAACTATGTTTGGTTGATTTTTATGATTTGATAATAGAGCCATGTTCATGTTCCACCCTATTTCTCCATGGATCTTTGTTCAAATAAATATTTCAATGATTCTGGTTTAATTTTTTTTCTTGATATTGAAGGATATATATTTTTAGATAAACTATTCGTTTTCAGTCTTGGGTTAATTTTTTCTACTCCTGTAATAGATTGGTCCACCTTCAGTCATTCTAGTATCGTGGTTCTATGAAGAAGAAACCTATTTTTATAGGTATACCCCCGATAGTGATAGATTTGATTCATTAATACACTCATATGTATTCTAATTCTCTAAATCCCACTTAGTGATCTATTTTAATTTTTCATGAAGATTCATGTGTTCATACAAAGGTAGAGTTGGGTGGGAAGATCATACCCTTGATTTTTATTGGAGGTGTTTAAGGGTCTTCGGTTACATTTGAGGATAAGATGAGATATAGTATATTAACCAAAGATTTAAGGGCTCATGATGACTACACTATTCTTGGATGTCAGATTTAATGCAGGCCTGTTGAGCCAACCAAGATCAATCGAGTAATCTATAAGACATATTTGGAGGAGGAAGTGTAAGTGAATGATGATCCAGTCCTAGAATTCTCTCCATCATTGAGTGGTGGTTATAGTTTGTGGGAAATTCTCTCATAGGTCACATTGCATAATATTTTTACTATCCTTAGTGAAACAATTAGGGATAATAATGGTTTAGATGTTGGAAATACAAATAATTGAAATTGAAATAGAATTGAATTCATTTAATGGATAAAGAGGTTAAATTGACAAAAAAATGTTGAGAAGTGGGATTGGTTGAATATTTTGATGACCATCAAAGGGTAGATGATACCACTTGGTCCCACTAGGATTGATATATACATGAAAAAGATATTTTATTATTATAATAAAGTGTGAATAATGGAAATTAGGGGTTGTGAATATTGGAGATTATCCATTCAACAAACCCATGAAAAACCAAACATGAAAGGACAATTCCGACAAACATAAACCTATTAGAATAGGCTTGGTGAATATTGATATCATATAAAAGGAACTTGTTAAATATATTAGTAATTTTGTTTCTATTTATATTTAGTTTCTAGAATAGTGGATATTGGATAATTATGTTGATATAAGAAGTGGGGATACATTTTCATTGAGTAAAGAGGTAAATTCAAATTCAATCTTCAAATTATAAAAATAATGGGACCAAAAGCTGTATGGACCAGTACCCTTTAGTAAGTTATATATATGAAATAATCTTATGGGTGATGAAATGGATAAATAATATAGGGATGACCTCAATCCTACCTTCTAATTTCAATTATATTTCATGTATTGGATGTAGGATGGTCATTATTAAATCACTGAATCACCAATATAATTATATATATTCCTTGAAAGAGATATCTGAATCAATATCAATGAGGAGAGAATACATGGAATAATTGATAACATAGAATATTTATTCAAGGATTTAATGAACATAGTATTGTCATTGAAGAGTACACTAAGACCATGTATATGATGATATACTATTTCCAGAAACTCATCAAGGACATGGTATAAAGGAGGTAATTTTCTATCATTTTGAGTTTGGAAAATGTTGAATAATTTCAAATCATTAATTTTATTTTCAATTTTTTGGTTTTTATTATTATATTAATTACTTTTCTCCAATTTTTGGGTTACCACTCAACCGCACAATGTGGATTTCATGAAATTTAATATTTATTTCGAGTGTGATTAAATATTTTAAGAAAAACATTATAGACCGACATCTATGAATAATTATATGTAATTGAGATCAATTTACTTAACACTGAATATTGAGTGGTATACAATATATATTCATCATAAATTTTTTGTAATACACTAATTAATCAAGAAAAAAAGATATTTATTAAGGGATAATGGGACCTATTAGTAAAAAAAATTGTTCTATAATTGGTACATTCTAGTGGGTATAGTGAATCTTCTTATTTCCATTGGATTTACATTATTTCATGATTATTTTTATCTTGTGTCAAAAAAACACCTTCAAAGTAAATAGAATAATTTTCATTTATAATAAAGAAAAATTGATATTATATTGATATGAAATAAATTATTTATAGTTCAACAATCGCGCTTAATGTAGTATATATATTGGATCTTGAGGATACAATCTATAATGTAATCAATAAGAAATTTTAATTTACTGATTTGAGTTTCAATCTTATTTTAAATTTTATCTTAAGTCATATAAATAATAATTTTATACATTTACTCCTTAATTATTTATTACTATACTCAAAGGATTATAAATCATTTAATTTATGAGAATAATATTTATTAGATAAAATAAAAAAGTTATCTCTTAAGTGTAAATGGAAGTAACCAACTGATTTATTAGAACTCATGAATATTGATGTACGTGTTCCTATAAGTAAATAAAATCATGGTATATTTTAGTACATCATTTCCTTTATTGGTAAAATTAGTAGGTATGGGTATGTATATATTAGGGAAAAATTGTAAGTCCTTTGAAATTTTCAATGTGTACAAATATGATGTTTAAAATCATATATTGAAAAATATTAATAAATATCAATTCTATCATGGGGGATCGCATTTGAGTCAAAACATTCATGGTAAATTAAGAGTTTGTTGTATTGTACACACCTCATTTAACCTTATACACCATAAATATAGAGTATTTGGTAAGGTAAATTGAAAAATGTTAAACATGATCTATCCAATAATGATTCATGTCGGTATGGTATTTTATTTGGGTACTATACTCTAGAATATTGACCAATATTTCTCTTATATGGATATAAAATTATTTTAAAAATAAAAAAAAATAATTTTAATACATTCCATGATCTAATAGATTAGTGTCTTAACTATATTATTCACACACAACAATAGTACACAATTAAACAAAAAAATTTATTTAATTTCATCTTATTTACCCTTTCAAAGCACTCAATTTCTCTATTGTATATATAATCACCAGATGATATATGTAAGAGAATGGGGGTGAGAAAAACCCAATAGGGGGGGGGATAAGGGACATGAATTAATAACAGATGTGGAACATAAAAAAACTAATTTTGTTATAATAATATGATCATCATAAACATTATGAGGAGAAATTTTTATAAGGGAATTGGAATGTGGTAAATGTATAAAAATGAAACGTCACAACATATTGGTTAAATGCCACACATTATTTTTAACAAAGAAAGATTCATGGACACACGTAACATGTGTGCATAAACTATAACATCATAAATTTGAATAAATCTAGAATAATTTTCAGGAATAAAAAAATTATATCATGATATATGTTACATTAACAAATCTATTTTAGGGATATATATTTTATGAACCACCCATCACATCATAAAATACACTTAATCATGTATACCACATGGAAGTATAACAAAAGTAGTCATGAAAATAACTCATGGAATGGAATTGATTTTGATCAATATTTCACATATCACACCTCATCAAATGAGTTTTAGAATTATAAAATTAATAAGTGATACCATAATTTGGTATAATAGGTTATTTTCTACATTCAATAGAGAATAAACTTAATAGTATTCCAGGATGTTTTGGAAGTTGATGTCTTTTTTTAAAAATAATTGTAAATACCATAGAAAATATTTTAAAAGGGTAGGAACATTAATATAACAAAAAGAAATTATAATTAATTTTTAATTTAAATATTATGAATAGTTTAGGAAAATTCTTACTAAATTTAATGTGAAAAATGAGAAAACCTAATTGAATGATTTTGGGTTTGGGAATACTGCATCCACAAATCCCTCAATATTCTAATCATTTTTTCGTCACATAAATAATAAGAATAGGTTTATTAAAACACTGAATGAGAACTTAATTACCATCACTTTTTAAAATATTTATCAATGATAATCAATTTAACATTTTAATAATTTCTATTTTCAATGTTTATGTGTTTTGATATCTCATTTTCCTTAACCATTTTATATTTTTCTTTGATTGCACTATTTTGTACAAGGTAATTTATACATAAGTAAAATGAGATACAGACTCTTATAATAAATAAATAAATATATATATATATATATTTATATTTCCTAAATAATTTACTTTAAAAAAGAATAATTTCAATGATAAGAAATGTATTAGAAACTCCATTGTTTGTGGTTAACTAGTCGTAAAAGGGACATTATCCGAATGTGATGAAAGATATGTGGGAAAAATAAATTCTTCATAATTTTAATTTTAATGATATATTAAATTCATTAATATAATGATAAAATACTATTTAATTAATATTATATCATTTGTATTTTAAAAGTTTATATAAAAATAGGAAGAAAAGGGGAAATAATAAAGAATAGTGGATGAAAAAACCATCTTATCAGTGTTTCTTATCTAGTATAACACTAAAGTATATTATTTATTAGAGTATGTTTATTCCAAAAACTCAATAAGGATTTTAAGAGGAATAAGAGAGCGAATTTTTCCTTGGAATTTTTTTAGGAATATGGGGGAGGATTAGCTTTACAAGGGGAGGGATATGGGTTATTTGTACTTGAGGAGATGTGTATTTTTAGAATAAAACATTCAATACTATAATATATCCAATGCAATATTTATAACCGCAATATCAATTATGTAATGTCCCATATATAAATAAAATATAAATTTTAGGAATTTGAACTCATTTATAATAATAATACAATATTTTATTATAACGAATATGGAAAAAATGAAAAATTGTTAATTTAATGGAATAATTTTGACATTAGACATCAAAATTAATTTTAGGTTTGGAAGAAATTTTAAATGTATATCAATGAATCATTTATAAAATTTAATAATTTCATGGATGATCCAAATATTGTATAATTTATAACTTCATTATTACATCAATAATGATGCAATTTAAAATACAACAGTTCTAAAAAAGCTTAATTTTTTACTATTCACCTAAAAATTTAAGTATTTTAGGGAATTACAAAATAAAAATAACCCTTGGAATAATTTGACATGATTATTAAAAATATGAAATTAATTTTATCAAAATAGTATCCTGACATAGGTTATTTTAATTCTAATATTTAAAATTATGATATTTAAACAATACATTGAAATATAGTTTACTATAAATGTAATTATATTTTCATTGAATTTATATTATTGATATTTATTTTCTGAAACTATAATATGTATATTTTCTTAAATTAATAATGATAAATAAAATTTATATTGCATTTTATTATTTTATAGTCAAATTATTATTCATGTGGTCAGGTTATTATTCCCAATGTTCAGTTTACTATTTTAATGGTTAGGTTACTAGTCAAACGGTCACATTTTCTCTAATAATTGCCACATAATTCATTTCTTAATTATTAATCAATATTCCTTAAAATGTTAAATAATTCCATTTTCTATATTTTTGACTAGTTTACTAATATTTAATTATCTTTTATATATTTTGGAGATGGGGAGATTATTCTAAAATATTATATGTATGTGAGTTGACTCATTATAGTGTAATTAACTTGCCTTTTATTTCTTATTTTTCTGTTTACCATTATCATGACTGTTGTTTCTGAATAGTGTAATTATCATTATAAATAAAATAAATTATTTTATATTTATTTATGTTTTTATGTTTGATAATTCTTTATAATATAATAGAAAAGTCATTCATTTATATAAAAAATATCATTTATAAATTTTGGGTTGTTACATTATTTTCCCTATTAAAAATTTATCCTAAAAATTTTCAAATCATGTTTTTGGTTGAGAATAATTTAGGTTACTTATGATTATTTATTTCCTGTGGGTCCCATTTTTCCTCTACATATTAATTATTTCTCCATAAAACATTGAATATGGTAGTTATCCTTCTGAATAGTTATTTTCCTATATGGTCTACAATATTAACTAGCTACACCTCATATGAGAGGTAATTCTCTATTTGTACAACCACTATATTTTTTACATGTGATGGATCATGTATGCCTGTCGTCTTGAAAGATTCTTAGAACACATCCAGAAAATGATCCATATTTAGTGGAAGTGAAATCTAATAGGACACTTATCCTATGTGATCAATGGTCATTAAGTGGAAAATATACACAAGGCTAAGATTCAATTTCATTCCAAACAACATGACTCTCTGACATGGTGATATTTGAAGGAATACTTTTTCTCCAATATAAAACTCTATAACCCATCCATAGTTGTCAGCATATCTCTTATGATGATTCTATGTAGATTTTACAAGATGTTATATGGATTAAACCTTCTCTATCGTCTCATACAAAATATCTAGACCCGCTTGGTTTCATTCACCCGCTTAATCCCAACTAGTATGTGTTCTACATTTCTTCTAATATAGAGCTTCATATAGATATATTTGAATACTTAAGTGGATGTTGTTTTAGTATGAAAACTAATCTAATGATATATATAGATCCCATAATATTTTAAATTTCATTTACTATGCTCTAATCATTTTCGTGGAAATCAGAATTGTCCGCTTATATTGGCCATAATTTTGGCGGTGATAAGCCATATAGAATTTCAATTTCACTTTTAGATCATGATGAAGAGTTATAAAAAATTTATAAGTCAATACTTAGATCATTACAAAGAATTACCAAAATTGGTACACATATATCACCCCACATTATTTAGAAATATCAAGGAATTTTTTTCAAGAGATAAATATTATCAAATAGAGATGAAGTGTCTGTTCTTGAAGTGTTAATCCATTACAACACATATAATATTATTGCTTTTGTATATATTCAAGAGACTAGGTAAAAAGTATAAAGTGATGTTCTCCAGTTTCCATATTGGTATTTGAAAATGGTTTAATCATCCCTTTGAAATTAGGTCACATTGATCTAACCTATTGATGTAACAAGAAAATTGAGGTGTACTTAGTGTTATAATTCTTTATATTTTATATCTAGAAGTTCTCCCAAAGATCACGGAATATAATTTCACTTTATGAATGTTTGAAAAAATATATGATATGTGGGTTATCAAATATATCCTTTATATTTGGTAATTTTTTTATAAAATGAGTAGTTCCAAATATAATGAAATCATCTTTATCAATGTGAAACTTACGAAGACACACTTACTTTACCACATTAACCATATTATTGATGCTCAATATCATCCCTTCCTACCTCTTTGATCTTTTACTTTATCGACATTTTGTAAATAATTTGGAAAAGATATCATATATTCCATGATGTTTTGATTTCAAGATCCATCCATTTCATGTCAAAAAAGTTAGGGTATTTCTCAGTCTGCATCATGGATAGAGTGGAATGTGTTCTTTTCAAATTTTATAGGCAACCATATTTAACCATATAGAATGGTAGTAAATATAGAAATAATTTTCCTTGATTAGATCAAACCATATTATTCAATCATGTGGATATGATCATATGTGAATATAAACCTTAGAATAATATGATTTGTATATATGTCACATGTATTACCATAGAGGTTTTGTCTCCAAATCCATAAGGATAATATATCATTTGATAACTCCATATCATGTGTCTAGTAGTTCTACTCATGTAAAATTAGTTGTCGTGAGGAATATGCTATCATTATCTCATTCAATATGAGTAATAACCCAATCCTTTATTTGATGAATATTTGAATATAAAAAACCCTTCCATAATTTATTTTAAATTGAGTACTAGAATAGTGATTACCCTTTTCTTTAAACCCTTAAATACTTTATAAAATTCTCTTATGCAAATATAATTTACACTTTTTAGATTAACAATGTTATTGGGAATCATAATCATGATAAATTTCCAAAAAATTATTGGTTGTGAAAAACAAAGATAAGAAAACAACATATTTCAATAAATGATGTTGTCCTAGTCCATAACACAACTTCTTTTGACATTGAATGGTTTTTTGAAATTCCCTCACTTGTGATCTTGTTTCCCATGATTAGGACTTCTTTCAACCAAAATTAACATGTAATGGAAATAGCATACATTTTCTCCTTCCTTAATGTCTCCATCACAATCCATAAATTCCATTTATGTTCATCATTTATCTTAGAATAAAAGTGAATATTTAAAATTAATACTACCATAAATTTTTAAAGGTATACTTAAAATTATTTATTCATCAATCTCATTAATATAATCAGGGAATTAGTATGTCCAAAGGGAATCAATTTGAACTCCTGATTCTCATACCATTTGTGAAAAGGTGTCTTATATGTATCCTCTTTCTTCACCTTAAACTAAGGATATCCAAAAAATATCCACCATTTAGAATTTATTATATCCTCTTAGATGATCAAACATGTCATAAAACAATTAAATGGGATATTGTTTCATTATTATTATCTTTCTGATATTTTGATATTCTATAAAAATAGAAATTATCTATATTTTTTCTTTATAAAGCGCACATATACTAGTTAACGAGATGAATTAGGTTATATGAAACCTTTACTTAAATACTCTTAAAGAAAATTATTTATCACCCATGGTTCAATAATGGACATCTGATATGGTCATTTGGATATGTGAATTGCATTGGGTATGACATATATTGATTACCCTTCAACAAATAGTAGTGGAAGCCGAGGAAAACTCTTCAGGAAATACATATGAGTATTAACTAACAATGCGGGAATAATCAAAGGTTAATTTGTCACATTGACTTAACCATATGTGTGAGGTATTATTCTTCACAAGATTTCAATACCCACACCATTTAATGATTTTCTATGAGATATTCATGATCTTCGATGAATTTTGAATGATCGTTTGATGGTTTAAAATATAGAAAGATACTTACATTTCTTGAAAGAGGATGTAACCTATATATAACGAGGTCTAGTATATTCCATATATAGTTTAAAATCCCTTTATAAAGGATTACTAGATTCACTATAAGAATAGTTACACATTTTCTAACAAGATATGTATCAAACACTTTGGTTGCATTGATCGCACCACTAGGTGTTTTTAGAGATATATCTACTTCAAGGTGTCAAGACATCTACTGAATAGTTCTATAAAACATATAATATATAAATTGATGTATATAAAAAGAATAAAATAAAACCATTTCCATTTATGAATTTTACCTTTCATGACTTCATTTTCAAGCTTTTCTTCCGATGTAGTGCAAGAATAATCATTACCTTTACAATTATTTTAGTGTTTACTAATTTTGATTACCATTAAGGAAACATGGTTTAGTGAACTAGCTTTTGTTGTTCCATTTATTTATACTATTTAATTATTCAACCAAAGGTTTTGTAGTATGAGGTTCATTCGTCAATCTATTATATCAGCCAAATTCTTTTTTTCTCTTCGACATTCCTGATCATGGTGGCCTTCTCTCCCAGACTTGAATCATTTCCTTAACCCGTTGATCTAATTTCCATGACACTTATTCCCACATTTTTTATATCTGGGTGGTTGGATTTCATTTATTCCTTTTCAATCTGACCCACCATCTTGAAACTCCATTATTTTATTCTTATCTCTATATCTACTTTGATTGGATATAAAATTAATTCATTATAAATCCCAAATTAACAAATAATTAGATTAGTTAATAAGTGTGGTTTTAAACATTTAAAGAATCTATATATCAATATGTCATTATAGATATAAAAATATGAGGCATATCTTAAATTCCTTCTCATGTTTTCATCACAATCATTATTGATTCACCCTATTTTTCTAGAAAATCTAAGGATATTCTCTTCATCATTGTTTAGTGAGTTTGAGGGTACTACTTGTTATGAAATATTTTCTTAATTTACTCCCACTACATCTTGTCCATTTCATCCTTCGGTTTTATATTCTTTATCAATTCCCACCATTGATAGGTCTCTAAGAAAATCCATAAAAATCCAGAGTCATATTCTAATTATCATATCAGTAGATAAAAAATATCATCTCCATTGATTTGACACACAGTTCAATGACAAGTTGTAAGGAAGACCCACTAAATATTAGCCCCCCTAAAACACTCGATAGATAGTTTCTTTTTCTTTGGAGAAGGTCGATGTTCCACATGGTTCAAGTTATTCATAGCATGAGACAACTAGGTAATCATAACTATAATGTTTGAAGCTCCACACCCTTTATATTAGATATGTCATTCAGGAAATCATTGCATTTTCCCTCATATAGGTTTTTGGTCTAGTTTATCTTGGTTATTGACATTTTATAAAATCAAAATGGTTTAAAATATTATAAATAAAAAATCAAGATTTAATAATTTATTCTTAAGTGAAAATTAAATGTAACGATATATATTATAGGATCCATATGATTTTACTTTCTCTAAAATGATTATAACTAGATGGTTACCTATAATAAGGTGTATGATTATTATTTTCACTAACGTTTGGTAGTCCAAATTCCAAAATTAACTAAACATTTCTATGATACCAACTATAGCCGCCGAAATTTTTCTTATATGGATATAACATTTTTTTTAAAATTAATAACATAATAGTAATTTGATAAATGATATAATAGTTTAGTGTCTTGGAAAAAATATTCCCTGAAAGAACATGTGCGTAATAAAATTTAATTTTTTTAATCCTTATTCTTTATCCTTATAAATCTCCAATATTCCCCTTAGTACATGTAATCACCAAAGGATATAAATAAAAAAGGCGGTGGAAGAAAATACAAGTATGGGGATGAATAAGGAACACAAATAATTAATACATGGATGAGAGAAATAAACATCATCATTTCATATACATAGGATCATCATCAATATAATAATGGAATATTTTTATAAATTAATTAAATGTGGCTTCTTAATAATAGTTAAATATCATAACATAGAGAGAAGATATTCCCATCAATTTATTAATAAAGCATGCATCATATCCAAGAATAACATGTGTACATAAATTGTAACATCATAAATGTGAAAAAATATAGTTTCATGTAAAAGAATTATTCAAATTGTATCACCAGATATATCACATCAACCAATGCATTGAAGGAATATTTAATTTATGGACCACCCATCAAATTATAAAATGATAATAATCATACATTGAAAATTTAAAGATAAATAAACATATTCATGAAAATAACCCCTAGAAAAGAAATGGGTTTACTAAAAGAGTTTGCATATCATAATTCATGATATTAAAAGTAAGATTAAAAAATTCCTAGTGTATATAATTATTTGGTATAAAATATTATTCTCTTCCATGAATTTTGAAAAAAATTAAGAGGATTCAATAATTTTTTTTTTAAAATTTAAATATTTGAAAAAAAAACATTATAAATGGATTATAAATTTTTTTAAAAGTGTAGAAACATGTATATCGTGGAATGAAAAGGGATATTATATTGAAATGGAATATTTTTTATATTTGGGGAACATAAATATTAAAATAAATTTGAAATAAGAGATATCCCAAAAGAAAGTGTTTGAGTTTGAGAATTCCCATGACTTAATTCCCAAATTATATCAACAAATTTCTACCTACAAAAATAAATATTAGTTAATTAAAAAAATTTACCAGAAGTTAAATAGTTTTAATTTTTTCAGAGTTTATAAATTCTAATAATTGGATTATATTTCCGAATTTATATTTTTAAATTTGAAGGGTTTTGATGCGATTCTCTGACCCCTGTTACCCAGAGTCGGTGCATTTTTAAATAACATTGGCATGATCACAGGAAGGATCAAATCTCAAAAGACCGATTAGTTTAGTAGCCTTGGAAACACTAGATATATTCATAAGTGTTACATTACATCATCAAAATGAAAACTACAACAACATCTTTTCTTCATAGTCCACACTCATATTCGCACATACTATCCCTGCAGGTCATTCATAAATTACTTCTTCACATCCTAGGAAAAATAAAACATAGAAAAGGGGTGAGCTCAAATTCCCAGTAAGGATAACAATATAGCAGAAACTTTCATAAATAAGAATAAACATTTAAGGAAAAGTTTAACTAAAACAAAATCCTTTTAAACATGACCTTCATCATAGTATGGAAAAAATGAAATAATTCCATTTACTTATTCACATGGATAGTCTACTAGTCGAATAATCACATTGAATATCAATAAACACTTGAATAATGATGGAATACATAATTCCAGACTATCATAACCACATAGCCAAGGCCTCGTGCCAAGACTACAAATAATATTTTGTCAAGGCCTTGTGCCAAGACACTAGTTTGTCTCATGATACCTACCGAGGCATCGAGGAGCTATAGCGAGCACCACCCGTCACAAATTAAGTCCAATGCATTCCCATATGAAAAGGTTTAAACATAACATAAACATTCGTATTAATTCTAGCGTACGAAATGTAAATAATTAATCCATAAACCATGAATGGTATAAAAACAACACATCCACAGTCAAACACATCACAAAAACTTCAATACAACATAGAAGTTTTGTATCATAATAAATCAACTTCAAATAAGCGTAAAATCCATCAAAGGATGTTGACATAGATGAAATCAAACTCTTTTTAGAAAATATCTCTTTCTATTTTGAAATCATATATTTATAAAATAAAACATTTTCTTTGAAAATATGATTATAAGCCTTTAATGAATGCTTCTAATATTTTATAACGGCCGAAACTAGCCGCACCCGCCGTATAAGTTAAAAAAACATTCTTACCTTAATTCTGCCAAAAAGGTTAAAAAGCACCTTGTATGAAAAATGACCGAAAGATTCCTTTATAAACCTCTGATAAAAAATCAAACAATGGTATAAATGTCTTTAACCCATATTCTTGTAAATAGTAAATTTTTTTGAAATACATTCTTAAGAAACATGGATGTGGATGATAAATAAATTCCAGTAGATTATTACGTATAAACAACCTCAGATAATGAAGAGATTGTAAAATAACCCTTACCTTGTACTTTTCCTTGGTTGGTGTAGGTTAACCTCCTATATAATAGTGAAATAATTGTTATTAAATTATACAAGAATCATAAACATTAATATGATATCATATATTATCTTTTAACATTGATTTGTTAATAATATCTTAGTATTATCATTGTTTCGGGTCATAACTTACTCGTTTTCTTTTATAGGTTTTGTTACGTAATCTGTGTTTGTGATGTATTGGTTGTATATTAGTCATATACAGAATGATATCAAGTCCTTATATACTATTATTAATCATCAAATGAGAATTATACTTTAATGGATACAATGGAGAATGAATCTCATCGCGTTCGTGGAGACAGTAGTCCGTACGTACACACGAGCGACACTATCATTCTTTTGATATTAAAATAATATATAATTGGATTTTATATCATATATATAGAGTCATTATCATGTTATATTTATTATTTACATGAGTTACACGTCATTATTATACCAATCCAAATAATAATTTTTTGAATAAAAATTACACCACGATGTTGAGACGGTAAGCCGTACGTACGCACGTATGGTGACATGTTATTCAATGGATGGATATAATAATGAATATGGTTGTACCATATTTATAATTAAATCATAGTATATATAAGATACTGTAGTTATTATTTTATAATGGTAATAACAAAGAAGGAAGAAGTGGAAGAAGAAAGGAACATGGAAAAGGGTGGTGAAATCATTACCTCTTCTTCGGGTTCTTCATTTTGATTTAATCAAAAGGGCTCATAGGTTGGTTTTATGACTAAAGGAATGCCTCTATGATGAAGTGAGGGAAGTTTAGAGAGTATTTGGGTAGATTTTGGCCGAGCCAAAAGGCTTTTAAGGTGTTAATTAATGAGAAGGGGGGTGCCCTTTTATAAGAGGGGTGAGGGGAACCTTTGGAAAAGCTAGAAATATTATTTTATAATAAATTCATATTCGGTTTCTAATGGCTCAAAAGTAAAATATTTAAAGTTTAAGGTGTGGATGGGTCGAAAAACACTCAACCAATAGAATTGATACATGTTTGGGTTACTATATTAACCATATCATTATGTATTAACTCTTATTTAATTAGTTTCACTTTTACAATGTCTCTTTGTATTTTTATATTATATGGTCAATAAACATACTATATACATCCAAGAGACCCCCAAATGGTCCATTAATGAAACAACTATCATGATATATGTTTATTGGCCGACCCTTAGATTTTTAGGAATTTAATATCAATTAATAATATAATATTTGTTTTAAAAACTCTTTTATGTCAATTTTGACACTATTCAATAATTGATTTTTTTAAAACTCATAGCAGAATTATTACTTCGAAAAAAGTTACTTAAATCACTCCTTACATTCCATGTTAACATAAAAAATTAGTTTAATTAATAAAAAGTCTCAAATTATATTTAATTGGTTATCTACAATATCAATCATTTTAATTTTTCACTATTGTGGTAATTATTGCATCTCCATTGTGTCATAAATAAAATAAATTATTTTATTTCTAAAAATTATAAATAAAATACCATTATGTAGGAAATCTTTTTATCTTTCTAATTAATATTTATAGTTGAATATCCAACATATATAACCCTATTTAAAAATTGGTTTTCTAAAAGATATATGCTTGTGTCATTTTTGTATTCATTTTAACTCAATTAAAATAATGTGTCCCTATCACATACATGTGGCACCATGGGGTCCCAAAATAGACCAAAATATGCCCATGGTCGGACATGTATCAAACAATAAGGTTAGGACATGTTTTAGGGCAATTTATTATTATTATAATATTATTTATTTTAACCCTTATTTACCGGATTTACCCTTTAACCATGGTAAATAAAATATTTACCGAAATAATTTTTCAAAATGTCTAAAAATAAAAGGTACCTATTTACAAAATTTTAACATCCTGATTCTAAATATGGGATCCATTTTTCCAAATTCAAAACACAGAATTGGCAGAAATTAATTTAAAATTAATTTTCGTTGTCAAAACAAAAAGCGTGTTTTTAAGATATAATAACTATCAAAAGATTGATACCTGTTTATGTTCGGTTTAATTGTGAAATTATGTCCAATGACCAACATTGTGTTAAATGGTAAAAATATATTCTAAATATACTTTAAAACCACTCAAATTCACAATTTATCACTATTAATTATTTTGAATAAAAAAGTTGTTTTTAATTTAAATTTTGTAATTTTCACTATTCATCAAAATAATAAAGTTATCCGAAAAGTACAAAAATTTCACCTTAGGCTAAATTCAATACTCTGAATCCAAATATGAAGTCCATTTTGAAAGATAAAATTTATTAAATTTTAAAAAGTAGGCATTACTATTCATAATTTCTAGTTTGATCGGTTTTAGTGTGTGTTAGAACTCGATGTTGCGTACAACACACGCCATTGCATTATTCAAAGAGAAGCGTACCGTAGAAGCTTGGGGTGTTACATTCTCCCCTCTTTAAAATAATATCATCCTCGAAATTTATAGAATACTTCCTCATGAAAAGACTCTGGTGGTTCTTCATCAGAAGTTCCTTAGGTTCCCACGTTGCCTCTTCCATCTTATTGTTTCTCCAAAAAACTTTTACCAGACGTGTCATCCAGTTTCTCAGTACTTGTTCTCTCGTATCAAGAATCTTGGCGGGCTCTTCTCAATAAGACAAATCGGGTTCCAGTTCCAATTCCTCATAGGTGAGTACATGCGTTGGGTTAGGCATGTATTTCTCAATAGAGATACATGGAACGCATCGTGAACTTTGGAGAGACTTGGCGGCATTTCCAATCGGTAAGCTACAGCCCCAATTCGTTCTAGAATTTCGAAAGGTCCGATGTACCTGGGACTCAATTTACCTTTCTTACCAAAACGTATGACTCCCTTCCAAGGAGATACCTTCCGAAAAACATGTTCACCGACTTGAAATTCCAAATCCTTCCATAGATTATAGGCATAGCTCTTCTGCCTATTTTGAGCTGCTTTGATGTGATTTTGGATTACCTTCACCTTTTACATCGTTTCCTCCAGCAGTTCTGGGCCTACAAGTTTTCTTTGACCAACGTCATCCCAACAGGTTGGTGTAAGACATCTCTTTCCGTATAACACTTCATATGGTGCCATCTGAATACTCGAATGGAAGCTATTGTTATAGGAAAATTATACCAGAGGTAAATATTGATCCCACATACCCTGAAAGTCATGTGAGCAGGATCTCAACATGTCATCTAAGGTTTGAATAGTTCGTTCTGATTGTCCATCTGTTTGAGGGTGGTAGGTAGTGCTCAAATGAAGTTCAGTATCCAAGGATTTATGAAGACTTTCCAGAATCTTGAAGTAAAATGGGGATCACGATCAGAAACAATCGATAGGGGTACTCCATGAAGTCTCACAACTTTATTAATATATAGTCTTTCTAGTCGTTCAAGTTGTAAATCTTCCCTTATAGTAAGAAAAAGTGCTGACTTGGTAAAATGATCAACAATGACCCATATTACATCGTTCCTTCTAGGAGTCTTTGGTAGCCCCAGGAAAAAGTCCATCGTAATATTGTCCCATTTCCACTCCGGTATGGGAAGAGGTTTCATGACTCCTCCAGGTTGTTGCCTTCCAACATTCACTTGTTGAAAAACCATACATCTTGGCCCAAAATCAGCAATCTCCCTCTTCATGTTGTCCCACCAAAAATTTTCATTCAAATCTCTATACATTTTGGTGCTCCCAGGGTGTATAGAGAAATTGTAACTATGAGCATCATCTAGAAATTCCCTTTTTAGATCAGGTATATCGGGAACACAAAGTCTCATCCCGAATTTCAAAATTCCATCTTCATAGAAAAAGTCTCTCAATCTCCCATCATTCACAACATTAATCTTCTTTTGAAATTTTTCATCATCAGTCTAGGAACTATTAATTATTTCTAGTAAAGATGGTTTGTCAACCATTTGAAAAAGCATGGATGTTTCACCTTCCCGGGTTATTCCCATGTCCATCTTCACTAGATCCATGAAAATTGGATCCCTTTCAATTCTCATATTGTTCAATACTCCATGGTCTTTTCTACTCAAAGCATCTTCCACCTTGTTTTCCTTCCCCGGGTGGTTGTGTATCATGCAATCATAATCATTGAGTAATTCAAGACATCTCCTTTTCCTCATGTTGAGTTCTTTTTGTTATAAAATATACTTTAAACTCTTGTGATCAGTATAAATTTCACATTTTTCACCATAGAGGTAGTGCCTCCATTTCTTCAAAGAAAAGATAACCGCTACTAACTTGAGATCATGAGTAGGCTACTTTTTCTCATGAATTTTCAACTGTCGTGAAGCATAGGCAATAACCCTATCATTCTGCATAAGGACACAACCAAGTCCTTTCTTCGATGCATCACTATAAATAACGAACCCATCATTACCCGATGGTAGAGTCAATATAAGAGCATTGACTAATCTTCTCTTCAGTACTTCGAAACATTTTTCACACTCATTTTTCCAAAAAAAATTAACCCATTTACGTGTGATCTTCATTAATGGGTTAGCCAATCGGTCAAAATTCTGGACGAAACATCGGTAATAACCTACCAAACCAATAAAATAGAATACCTCAGTTATACTCGTAGGTGATGGCCATTCTTGGATTGCCTTGGTCTTAGAAGGATCAACAGAGATTCCAACTTTAGAGACAATATGGCCATGAAAAGATATCTCCTGAAGCCATAATCCACACATGCTAAACATCCCATATAATTCATGTCTTCTCAGAGTCTTTATGATAATGTGCAAGTTATTTTCATGATCTTTGAAACTTTTGGAGTATACCAAGATATCATCAATAAATACCACGACAAATTCATTGAGATATTCCTTGAAAACTCTATTCATCAGATCCATGAATACAGAGGGTGCATTAGTCAATCCAAAAGGAATTACTGTAAACTCGTAATGCCCGTACCTGGTTCGAAATGCTATCTTCGGAATGTATTCCTTCTTCACACACAATTGATGGTATCCAGATCGAAGGTCAATCTTTGTAAATTATTGAGCTCCATGAAGTTGGTCAAATAAATCATCAATGCGAGGTAGGGGATACTTCTTCTTTATTGTTATAGCATTGATCTCTCTATAGTCGTTACATAACCTCATAGATCCATCTTTCTTTTTAACAAAAAGAACAGGGGCTCCCCATGGAGAAACACTAGGGAGAATAAATCCCTTATTACTCAATTCCTCTTGTTTTTTATTTAGTTAAACTAATTCTACAATGGCCATTCTATAATTGGTCTTCGATATAGGCCTTGATCCAGGAATTAAATCAATGGAAAACTCAACTTCACGTTCTGGAGGATGTTCAGGTAAATCTTCCAGATAAACATCTATATATTCTTTCACAATAGGTACATCCTCTATTTGAACATTCCTTTCCTCACCCACAGTCATTTCATTCTCTTCCTACCCAATAATTGAATTTAGTTGATCGACTGGGGGTGGATCTAGATAAGAATTAGGTGGTGACGATTCTGCTCTAAAGATAAGGTGTTCCTTATCATCATCATCAAAAATCGTAACCTCCTTCTTCTTACAATAAATCTTCACATCATAGTCCAAAAGCCAATCCATACCGAGGATTATGTCAAATTCAATCATAGGTATGATGATGAGATCAGTAGATAAAGAACATTTATGTGCTCTAATGGGGATTGATTCACAAAACTTTGTTGTAATGATACTTCCCTTATGAGTTTTAACTGACAACTCCCTTGTTAAATAAAATTGGAAATATCTAATTTTATTAGAAAACTGGGAAGATATTAAATAATGTGATGATCTAGAATCAAATAATTCATTTGCTAAACTTGAGGAAACCATTAAATTACCTGCCACCACGTCTTTCGGAGCTTCTACCTCAGCAGTAGTGATTGCAAAAGCTTGGCCTTGAACCCTTGGCCTTTTCTGAGGTAAGTTTCCCTAACGCTTAGGACATTTATTTGAATAATGTCCCATCTCCCTGCAATTGTACCATTGAACATTGGTAGCTTCCTTCTTCCCTTTGCATTCACGAGCTTGGTGGCCTTTTTTCACTACACTTGTAACAGACACCCATTCCTTTAAAGCATGTACCGGGGTGTTTCTTCCCACATTTACCACATGATGGATATTCAACCTTTCCCTTCTTCCCCTTATTTCCATTCCAAGATTGATCAGTAGATCTCTTCTTCTCTTGCATTGCTTTAATGTCATAATACTTAGAGAATTCTTTCTCTGTCTTGATAGCACATGAGACACTGTCTTCGTACGATGAGAAGGATTGTGAGACTAATGATCGATGGAGAAACGGTTTTAACCCATCAAAGAAACGACCAATCTTACTTCTTAGGTTACGTATATAATCTCCAGCATACCTTGCTAACCTTGTAAAGTTAGCCTCATACATTACGACATTCTCATCCTCCTTTTGTCTCTGACTCAGAAATTGCCTTTCCATATCTGCTCGATGGTCACGAGGAAAGTATTTTTCTAAAAACATATCTTTAAACTCCCTCCATTCCATATTTGATACTTCATCATCTTCCTTCGTGTTTTGAATCAATGACCACCATTGATCAGCATCTCTAGTGAGGTGGTAAACTTCCATGATAACTTTTTCCCTTTCACTACTCCCTAAAGCCTGAAATATTTTCTCTAGGGAATTTATCCATTGCTCAGCTACTAAGGTATTTGTACTCCCATTGAACATTTGTGGTTTTTGCCTCATGAATCGATCTAACATTGATCATCCATGCTATGGATCGGGGTGCTCCATACAGGTAAGGTTATTATTCATAACCTGATTGAGTTGTCCCATTATGGTGATTAGATGATCGGCACAAGTTGCATCACCAGCTCCACTATAATTATCTTGAGAAGGAGGGAAATCCCTACATGGAGTGCATGCATTGATACAATTTCCATTTCTTCTACTCGGTGCCATTTCTAAACAATGGCATAAACTAGATCAGTTTGTGAATCAAAATACATAATTCCATACCTCTAAAACACTTAACATAAATTGAACTATTTATGGATATAATCCATAATCATAAAAATGTTTTCTATGGGGAATTATATACTCATAAACCCTTCATAATGATTTGTAAAGAAAATGAGAGTCATCCTAAGCATATCCCGCGGGAGTGTCGTAACCAAGAGTGCAGCAAGGCACGTTGTCGTGCACCTGTTCTCGTTGGAGTCTAGCTCAAAGCGGTGTTTTCAGGTATTAACCCTAGGTACATCTATTCCAGAGCCTCCTCTACCTGCTCATATCCAGACAGGGATGTATTGCTCGGAAAACTCACAAAATCTCTACAATACCAAAATTCTAGGAAGTTCTTATATACTAATCCTCTAAGTCCATCTTAGGTTTATGTGCACTAATCAGAGTTTATCTAAATCTAGCTTCCAAGGTTTGTACTAAACTTCCTCTGATACCAACTATAACTCCCTGACCCCAGTTACCCAGAGTCGGTGCATTATTAAATAACATTGGCATGATCACAGGAAAGATCAAATCTCGAAAGACCGATTAGTTTAGTAGCCTTAGAAACACTTGATATATTCATTTGTCTTACATTACATCATAAAAATGAAAACTAAAACAAGAACTTTTCTTCATATTCCACACTCATATCACCACTTACTATCCCTGCAAGTCATTCAGAAATTACATCTTCACATCCAGGGAAAAATAAAACATAGAAAAGGGGTGAGCTCAAATGACCAGTAAGGATAACAATATAGCGGAAACTTTTATAAATAAAAATAAACATTTAAGGTAATGTATAACTAAAACAAAAGCCTTTTAAACTTGAACTTCAACATAGTATGGAAAATATGAAATAATTCCATTTACATATTCACATGGATATTCTACTAATCGAATAATCACATGCAATATCAATAACCACTTTCATAATGATGGAATACATAATGCCAGACTATCATAACAACATAGCCAAGGACTCGTGCCAATATTACAAATAATATTTTGTCAAGGCCTTATGCCAAGACACTAGTTTGTCTCATGAGACCTACCGATGCATCGAGGAGCTATAGCGGGCTCCACCCATCAAATATTAAGTCCAATGCATTCCCATATGAAAAGGTTTAATCATAACATAAACTTTCATATTAAATCTAGCATACGAAATGTAAATACATCATGCATAAACCATAAATGGTATAAAAACAACACATCCACAGTCAAAAATATCACAAAACCTTCAATACAATATAGAAGTTTTGTATCATAATCAATCAACTTCAAATAAGCGTAAAATCCATCCAAGGATGTAGACTTAGATGAAATCAAACTCTTTTTAGAGAAATATATCTTTCTATTTTGAAATCATATATTTATGAAATAAAACGTTTTATTTGAAAATATTCTTATATGATTGTAAGGGAATCTTCAAAGACTTTATAATGGCGGAAAATAGCCACACCCGCCGTATAAGTTAAAAAAACATTCTTACCGTAATTCTGCCGAATAGGTTAAAAAGCACCATGTTTGGAAAATGACGGAAAGATTCCTTTATAAACCTCTTATTAAAAGTCAAAAAAGGGTATAAATGTCTTTAACCCATATTCTATTAAATAGTAAAAATGTTTGAAATACATTCTTAAGATACATGGATGTGGATGATAAAGAAATCCCAGTATATTATTACGTATAAACAACCTCGGATAATGAAGAGACTGTGAAATAACCCTTACCTTGTACTTTTCCTTGGTTGGGGTAGGTTAACCTCCTGTATAATGGTGAAATAATTGTTATTAAATAATAAAAGAATCATATACATTAATATGATATCATATATGATCTTTTAACACTGATTTTTTAATAATATCTCAGTATTATCGTTTTTTTGGGTGTTAACATACTCATTTTCTTTTATATGTTTTGTTACGTATGCTGTGTTTGTCATGTATAGGTTGTATCTTAATCATATCCATAATGATATCAAGTCCTTAGATACTATTATTAATCATTAAATGAGAATTATACTTGAATGGAGACGATGGAGAATGAATCTCATCGCGTTCGTGGAGACGGTAGTCCGTACGTACGCACGAGCGACAATATCATTTTTTGATATTAAAATAATATATAATTGGATGGTATATCATATATACAGAATCATTTTCGTGTTATATTTATTATTTACATAGTTGTAGATCATTATTATACCCATCCAAATAATAATTTATTGAATAACAATTACACCACAACGTGGAGACGGTAAGCCGTACGTACGCACGTATGGTGACATGTTATTAAAAGGATGGATAGAATACTGAATATGGTTGTACCATATTTTTAATAAAATCACAGTATATATAAGATACTAGAGTTGTTATTTTAGAATGGTAAAAACAAAGAAGAAAGAAGTGGAAGAAGAAAGGAACTTGGAAAAGGGTGGTGAAATCATTACCTCTTCTTCGGGGTTTCCTTTTGATTTGATCAAAATGGCACTTAGGTTGTAACACCTCGAGCTTCTACGATACGCTTCTCATTCAATAATGCAATAGCTTGCATTGTACGCAACTTAGAGTTCTAAAACACCGCGACTAATCAAAGTAGCCGTTATGAAAAGTAATAACCACTTTTTAAAATTATAGAAATTTTATATTTCAAAATGGACTTCATTTTTGTATTCGTAATATCGAAATTATCCTAAGTTGAATTTTTTGTAACTTTCTGAGAACATCCGATTTTTTTATGAATAATGAAAAATACTTAAAACAACTTTTTTAATAAAAATAATTTATTGTGATAAATTATACTATTTAGTGGTTTTAAAGTATTATTAGAATATATTTTTACCATTTTATCCAATGGTGGTCATTAGAATTAATTTAACATTGAAATTGGACATAAACAATTGCCAATCTTGTGATATAAATTGTTTCTAGAAAACACGCTATTTGTTGTAACAGCGGGAATTAATTATAAAATTAATTAATACAACTTATATGTTTGTAATTTTTTAAAATATACATCATTTTTTAATTTGAAATATCAATTATAGCTTAGGGTGAAATTTTGGCCTTATTCTGAAAAACTTTAATTTTTGATGAATAGTGGAACCACTAAGTGGTTGTTAAAAACTGATTTTTCGTTAAAATAAAATATTACCACTTCTGTGATTTGATTTTCAAAAATCCGACATACGTGGTTGTCATTAAGAATTAAAATGTGGTTCAATGAGATCAAAATAATTTTTTGGTGAATAGTAACTTTTAAGTTCTTAATCGTGATTAGAGGTGATTAGTGTAGTTTAAGGTACAAATAATGTTTTAATAAGATGAGATGAGCATGACACTTGTCCTACTCCTATTGGATGAGTCATGGCCGACCAAGACAACCCATGGGTAAACTTGGGGACCCCATGGAGCCACTTTAGTTGGAAAATGACATTAATATATATTTATTTAATGTTAAAATTAAATTGACACAAACATGAGTTGTTTTACTAAAACAGTTTTTAAGTGGGGTTACACAAGTCCAAATTATGACTATAAATATTCATTAGAAAGCTAAAAACATTTAATACATCATAGTATTTTGTTTTATAATTTTTAGACATTAAATAAATTAAATTATTTATGACATCATTATGATGCAGCGATGACCTCATTATTTAACGATTTTAATAAAATAAAAAGATAATATAAAATCCAAGGCGTAAACTTGTCCAAAGACTATTGGATGGGTAGATTTCGAACCCTTATCACCTTAGCCACGAATTATATAAGTGTGGGACCTTTAGAATCCGAAAAGCATTGTGTAATAATGTAACATTTAAATCTTTCCAAAAGAGCCCCTCCTCTCCACTTATAAAAGGCCCCCACCTCACCCACCTTATTCACACCTTAAAGCCATTTGGCTCGGCCAAACTCTGCCCAAATACTCTCCCAACTTACCCCTCTTACTCCTAGAAGCCTCACTTTGGGCAGAACTCTTCTCAAGGAAGCCTTTGTCTCAAATCAAAAAGAGTTACCCGATTTTGAGGTAATGTCTTCTCTAATGTTGTTTTGTTTTGTTTTTCTTCTCCAACCCCCTAAACTCTTTTTATTCATTTCTTTTGTAACAACACCAGTATCCTAAATATACTAGGATGTTGTTATAATATGGATTCTAGCTACACTTACACACACCTACATCTAATGGTTAAATAACATACAGTTTCTGTGGATGGCGAATTTCTGCCTCACGAAACGATGATTGTTCAACACTCATATAACACCTTCAAATGTGGCCATTAAGATGTCACTATATTTATATATGATATAAAACATGTTTATGTTTTACTTAAGCTTCTGTATTTCTCATTTATGGCATACATTATGATTTCCATTATGGGTAAAACGCGATAATTTCATTTTAGGAAGTGCGGACTACCGCCCCCTCAAAGTGATTTGAATCGTTAATGCCATATGTGGGATGTATAAAGGATGGATTAAATCGTATTATACACTATATTATACTGTAATTATATTATAAATTGATATCATTATGATTTCATTCCATTAAATACGAAATAGAAATGAATGTAGCGTTCATGCGTACGTACGGCTTACCGTCTCCATGAACGGTGCATTTCATTTCTTACCTCTAAATGTTACGTGACATTATGAATGAATGTATATACTGTATATATTATATATCATATATCTACATCATGAATATAATTCTGGATATAATGGATATTTCACCACATGAACAATTTGTAATTATAAGAAGTTTATTTTTGACTCAAGTACGAAAGATCGACAAAATGACTGTTATTAACTTAAATAATTACATAATGTTCATATCATTGTAATAAGTGATATAAATAGGATAATGAAATTGAAAATGGTTCTTAATAAGGTATATATTAACTCTAGTTTATTATTCAGGAGGTTAAATAACGGTTGAGTCAAGTCAGACACGAGGTAAGGGAATTTCTTAACCCAACTTCCATTCTTTGGGTTAATCTCCTACATTAAAATTATGTCATGATATTATTATGTCATATTTTGTATATTTACTTTGTATATGTGTACCTATAGTGAATACAAAAAATAGATCTATTTTATTTTAAAAATGATCTTTTTAAGGATTTCGTCTCAATCTCCTTTCATTGAGACATATTTGGTTTTATACACAACTTTCTTTTATACGGTGTATAAACCCCTTTGACTTTTATGATTATTCAAAAGGAATATTTTTTTATACGAAGCGTTTTACTAAACGAAAAAAAGGGAATGTTTTTTTTTTCCGTACATATGCGGAGACAAGGACTTCTCCGCCACCGTGACCATTATTTGAGTTTCGACTTCCTCTACAAGCCATCACTTTTTTTAATGAAAAATAAAAACAATGTTTTAAATTTCTTTTATTTTGGTATTGAAAATGGTTTTGAAAGCGTTTTTATTATATCAATGTGTTGTATTGATATATTGTGATTGAAATGTGGAAATGTTATGTTTCCTTTATGCATGTTTTATGTGATACGATTATGTTATGGTTTATGATATGTTTAAACCTATTCATATGAGGAATGTATTAGACTTAATAAGTGACGGGTGGAGCCCGCTATAGCTCCTCGATGCATCGTTAGGTCTCATGAGACAACTAGACGTGGAATTGGCCGAGGCCCTTTCCCAATTTGATTTATGGTTTTGGCCGAGGCCTTAATCATTTTAGACGTCTTGGCTGAGGCCTTGACAAAATGTTTCAGAATGTCTGGCATTATACATTCCCTCATTATGAAAGTGGTTATTGATATTTCCTATGATTATTCGACTAGTATAATATCCATGTGAGTAAGTAAATGGCACTATTTCAGTTTACTTTTGCCATATTATGCTAAAGTTCAAGTTTTAATGGCTTTTGTTTTAGTTATACATTGCCATAAATGTTAATGTTTATTTATGAAAGCTTCCGCTATATTGTTATCTTTACTGAGCATCTGAGCTCACCCCTTTCAATGTTTTAATATTTTCCAGGATGTGAGGAAGTATTTTATGAATGACCTGCAGGGATAGTCCAAAGAGGATAGAATTGTGGACTATGGAGACTATGTTATTATAGTTTTTCACTTTGTTATGTAATGTAACATTTATGAATGTATCTAGTGTTTCCAAGGCTACTAAACTAATCGGTCTTTCGAGACTTGATCTTTTGTGATCATGCCAATGTTACGAAGTAATGCACCGACTCTGGGTAGCTGGGGTCGGGGCGTTACAATTGGTATCAGAGGCAGTTTAGTACTAAACTTGGAAGATAGATTTAGATAAACTCTGATTAGAGCACATAGACTAAAGATAGACTTTGAGGATTAGTATAGAAGAGCTTCTTAGAATTTTGGTAATATAGAGATGTTGTGAGTTTTCCAAGCAACACATCCCTGTCTGGATACGAGCAGGTAGAGGCGGCTCTGGCACAGATGTACCTAGGGGTAAAACCCGAAAACACCGCTTTGAGCTAGACTCGAATGGGAACTGGTGCACGACAACGGGCCTTACTGCACTCTTGGTTACGACACTCCCAGGGGATATGCTTAGGATAATTCTAATTTTCTTTACAAACCACTATGAAGGGTTATGAGTATATACTTTATCAAAGAAAAAATTTCTTTTTATGATTATGAATTATATCCATAAATAGTTCAATTTATGTAAAGTTTTTTAAAAATATGTAATTATGTATTTTAATTCATAAATTAATCTAGTTTATGCCATTGTTTAGAAATGGCGCCTAGTGGAAGGAATGGAAACCGTATCAATGCACGCACTCCGTGTAGGGATTTCCCTCCTGCTCAAGATAATTATTGTGGATCTGGAGATTCAACTGGTGCTGATCAACTTATTACCATACTGGGACAACTCACTCAGGTTATGAATAATAACCTTACTCGTATGGAGCACCCTGATCCGCAACGTGGAGGATAAATGAAAGATTGTTTCATGAGGCAACAACCACCAACCTTCAATGGGAGTACAAATACTATAGTAGCTGAGCATATGGATAAATTCCTTAGAGAAAATATTCCATGCCTTGGGGAGTAGTGAAAGGGAGAAGGTTGTCATGGAAGTTTACCGCCTCACTGGAGATGCCGATCAGTGGTGGTCGCGGATTCAAAACACAAAGGAAGATGATGATGTATCAAATATGGAATGGAGGGAGTTCAAAGAGATTTTCTTAGAAAAATACTTTCCTCATGACCATCGAGCGGATATGGAAAGGAAATTTCTGAGTCTGAGACAAAAGGAGGAAGAGAATGTCACAAAGTATGAGGCCAACTTTCCAAGGTTGGCGAGGTATGCTGCAGATTATATACGTAACCCAAGGAGTAATATTGATCGTTTCTTTGATGGGTTAAAACCATTTCTCCGTCGAGCTTTAGTATCACAATCCTTCTCATCATACGAAGATATTGTCTCGTGTGCTATCAAGACAGAAAAGGAATTCTCTAAGTCTTATGACTACAAAGTAAAGCAAGAGAAGAAGAGAACGGTGGAACAAGAGACAGATAAAGGGAAAAAGGGAAAGAAGGATTTTCCATTATGTGATTATTGTGGGAAGAATCACCCTGGTACTTGCCAAAAAGGAATGGGAGTTTGTTATAAATGTGGAGAAAATGGTCACCAGGCTCGTGATTGCAAGGGAAATAATGAGGCTGTCAATGTTGAATGCTATAATTGTAGGGAAATGGGGCATTATGCAAATGAATGTCTTAAGCGTCAAGGAAACTTACCTCAGAAAAGGCTAAGGGATCAAGGCCAATCTTATGCTGTGACTACAGTTGAAGCGGAATAATTAATGTATTGGTGCTTTTGGACTCAAGGATTATATTCTGGTTATTAGAATAATGTGATATATATATATAAGGATTGTACTGCAATACTTGTTGTTTCAGTAAGTTTTTAATATGATGAAGGTAATCATATTTTTTGTATGTGACAATAAGAGAAACTTTACTTTGTTTGGAGAATCAGATAAATTGATTTTGGAATTAAGAGACCTTTTAGAGAAAGTCTGGACAGAGGTATTTTGGATAACTATAAAGGTTGGAGTGGATTAATTTGATCATTGGATAAGTAATGTTTAAGGTTAAAAAATTTATGAAGATTATTTTTGGAATATTACACTACTATAGTTTTAGGAAAAGGACAACCTGCAGGGTGGGGAATAACACGTCGCGTCGGACAAAGCTGCAGGAATCGAACCCACAACCATAGTGCGACAAGCCTTTATTTCCTACCACTAGCCTACAGGAAGTCCCTGGTTATTACAAAATAATTTTATTATTCTAAATGGTATGTGTTAACATTTGGAACCTTATACAATTAGGATAAATAGAATATTTTTGAGTTTCGTTACCATTTGGAGTAAAAGTTGGGTTTGTGGTAAACATTTATTAACGGATGAAATTATACATAACAAGTATGTATATTCCCTTACGTTCTTAGTAAATCTCCTAAATAAATTCCTCAACATTATAAAAGGTAACTTAAAACAAAAATGTTGTCGGTTAACTTTTCCAACTGGGGATTCAATGACCGTTTAACCAATCACAAATTTGTGATTTTCTTGTGGTTAAACTTTCTCCTAATCCTGTTTTCTATAACTCTCCATTAGACCTTGATGGTTTTTTTCTCCTCCATATCCATATTTTCATAGAATCCTAGAATGGGCTATATCGGGTGACCTTTGTACTTATCTTGCTTTCTTTTATTGTTATATATTTATTAACCTTATTTCCGATGTGGGTTTTCCTCAAAGGTATTTTTTCTTTTCAACCTTATATTTTCAAAAAAAAATTCAAATTGCGAAGACGCAATTTATTGAAGTAGGGGAGAATGTAATACCCCGAGCTTCTATGATACGCTTCTCATTCAATAATGCAATAGCTTGCATTGTACGCAACTTTGAGTTCTAAAACACAGCGACTAATCAAAGTAGCCGTTATGAATAGTAATAACCACTTTTTAAAATTATAGAAATTTTATATTTCAAAATGGACTTCATTTTTGTATTCGTAATATCGAAATTATCCTAAGTTGAATTTTTTGTAACTTTCTGAGAACTTCCGATTTTTTTATGAATAGTGAAAAATACTTAAAACAACTTTTTTAATCAAAATAATTTATTGTGATAAATTATACTATTTAGTGGTTTTAAAGTATAATTAGAATATATTTTTACCATTTTATCCAATGGTGGTCATTTGAATTAATTTAACATTGAAATTGGACATAAACAATTGCCAATCTTTTGATATAAATTGTTTCTTAAAAACACGCTATTTGTTGTAACAGCGGGAATTAATTATAAAAATAATTAATACAACTTATATTTTTGGAATTTTTTAAAATAGACATCATTTTTGGATTCGGAATATCAATTATATCTTAGGGTGAAATTTTGGCCTTATTCTGAAAAACTTCAATTTTTTATGAATAGTGAAACCACTAAGTGGTTGTTAAATACTGATTTTTCGTTAAAATGAAATATTACCACTTCTATGATTTGATTTTAAAAAATCCGACATACATGGTTGTCATTAATAAGTAAAATGTGGTTCAATGAGATCAAAATAATTTTTTGGTGAATAGTAACTTTTAAGTTCTTAATCGCGATTAGAGGTAATTAGTGTAGTTTAAGGTACAAATAATGTTTTAATAAGAAGAGATGAGCATGAAACTTTTACTACTCCTATCTTATGAGTCATGGCCGACCAAGAAAACCCATGGGTCAACTTGGGGACCCCATGGAGCCACTTTAGTTGGAAAATGACATTAATATATATTTATTTAATGTTAAAATTAAATTGACACAAACATGAGTTGTTTTACTAAAACAGTTTTTATGTGGGGTTAAACAAGTCCAAATTATGACTATAAATATTAATTAGAAAGCTAATAAGATTTACTACATCATAGTATTTTTTTTTTCTAATTTTTAGACATTAAATAAATTAAATTATTTATGACATCATTATGATGAAGCGATGACCTCATTATTTAACGATTTTAATAAAATGAAAAGATAATGTAAATTCCAAGGCTTAAACTTGTCCAAAGACTATTGGATGGGTAGATTTAGAACCCTTATCACCTTATCCACGAATTATATAAGTGTGGGACCTTTAGAATCCTAAAATCATCGTGTAATAATGTAACATTTCAATCTTTCCAAAAGAGCCCATCCTCTCCACTTATAAAAGGCCCCCACCTCTCCCACCTTATTCACACCGTCAAGCCATTTGGCTCGGCCAAACTCTTCCCAAATACTCTCCCAACATCCCCCTCTTACTCCTAGAAGCCTCACTTTGGGAAGAACTCTTCTCAAGGAAGCCTTTGGCTCAAATCAAAAAGAGTTACCCGATTTTGAGGTAATGTCTTCTCTAATGTTGTTTTGTTTTGTTTTTCTTCTCCAACCGCCTAAACTAGTTTTATTCATTTCATTTGTGACAACACCAGTATCATCAATATACTAGGATGTTGTTATAATATGTATTCTAGCTACACTTACACACACCTACATCTAATGGTTAAAGAACATACAGTTTCTGTGGATGGCGAATTTCTGCCTCACGAAACGATGATTGTTCAACACTCATATAACACCTTCAAAGGTGGCCATTAAGATGTCAATATATTTATATATGATATAAAATATGTTTATGTTTTACATATGCTTCTGTATTTCTCATTTATGGCATACTTTATGATTTCCATTATGGGTAAAACGCGATAATTTCATTTTAGGAAGTGCGGACTACCGCCCCCTCAAAGTAATTTGAATCGTTAATGCCATATGTGGGATGTATAAAGGATGGATTAAATGGTATTATACACTATATTATACTGTAATTATATTATAAATTTATATCATTATTATTTCATTCCATTAAATACGAAATAGAAATGAAAGTAGCGTTCATGTGTACGTACGGCTTACCGTCTCCATGAACGGTGCATTTCATTTCTTACCTCTAAATGTTACGTGACATTATGAATTAATGTATATACTGTATATATGATATATATGATATCTACATCATGAATATAATTCTGGATATAATGGATATTTCACCACATGAACAACTTGTAATTATAAGAAGTTTATTTTTGACTCAAGTCCCAAAGATCGACAAAACGACTATTATTAACTTAAATAATTACATAATGTTCATATCATTGTAATAAGTGATATAAAAAGGATAATGAAATTGAAAATGGTTCTTAATAAGGTATATATTAACTCTAGTTTATTATTCAGGATGTTAAAGAACGGTTGAGTCAAGTCAGACACGAGGTAAGGGAATTTCCTAACCCAACTTCCATTCTTTGGGTTAATCTCATACATTAAAATTATGTCATGATATTATTATGTAATATTTTGTATATTAATTTCTATATGTGTACATATAGTGAATAAAAAAAATAGATCTCTTTTATTTTACAAATGATCTTTTTAAGGACTTCGTCTCAATCTCCTTTCATTGAGGCATATTTTGTTTTATACACAACTTTCTTTTATACGGTGTATAAACCCCTTTGACTTTTATGTTTATTCAAAAGGAAACTTTTTTTATACGAAGCGTTTTACTAAACGACAGAAAGGTAATGTTTTTTTTCCGTACATAAGCGGAGACAACGACTTCTCCGCCACCATGACCATTATTTGAGTTTCGGCTTCCTCTACAAGCCATCACTTTTTTTAATGAAAAATAAAAACAAAGTTTTAACTTTATTTTATTTTGGTTTTGAAAATGGTTTTGAAAGCGTTTTTATTATATCAATGTGTTGTATTGATATCTTGTGATTGAAATGTGGAAATTTTATGTTTCCTTTATGCATGTTTTATGTGATACGATTATGTTATGGTTTATGATATGTTTAAACCTATTCATATGAGGAATGTATTGGACTTAATAAGTGACGGGTGGATCCCGCTATCGCTCCTCGATGCATCGGTAGGTCTCATGAGACAACTAGATGTGGAATTGGCCGAGGCCCTTTCCCAATTTGATTTATGGTTTTGGCCGAGGCCTTAATCATTTTAGACGTCTTGGCCGAGGCCTTGACAAAATGTTTCAGAATGTCTGGCATTATACATTCCCTCATTATGAAAGTGGTTATTGATATTTCCTGTGATTATTCGACTAGTAGAATATCCATGTGAGTAAGTAAATGGCATTATTTCAGTTTACTTTTTCCATATTATGCTAAAGTTCAAGTTTAAAAGGCTTTTTTTAGTTGTAAATTGCCATAAATGTTAATGTTTATTTATGAAAGCTTCCGCTATATTGTTATCCTTACTGAGCATCTGAGCTCACCCCTTTCAATGTTTTAATATTTTCCAGGATGTGAGGAAGTATTTTATGAATGACCTGCAGGGATAGTCCGAAGAGGATAGAAGTGTGGACTATGGAGACTATGTTATTATAGTTTTTCACTTTGTGATGTAATGTAACATTTATGAATGTATCTAGTGTTTCCAAGGCTACTAAACTAATCGGTCTTTCGAGACTTGATCTTTTGTGATCATGCCAATGTTACGAAGTAATGCACCGACTCTGGGTAGCTGGGGTCGGGGCGTTACATAGGTTGGCTTTATGACTAAAGGAAGGCATCTAGGATGAAGTGAGGGAAGTTTAGAGAGTATTTGGGCAGAGTTTGGACGATCCAAAGGTCTTTGAAGGTGTGAATTAATGATAAAGGGGAGTGCCTTTTTATAAGAGCGGTGAGGGGCACCTTTGGAAATGTTAGAAATATTATTTTATAATAAATTAATATTCGGTTTCTAATAGAACCAAGGTGGATAATTTAAAGGGTAAGGTGAGTAGGGGTCGAAAACCACTCATCAAATTGAATTAAGACCGGTTTGGGTTACTATATTAACCTTATCATTAAGTATTAACTCTTAGTTAATTAGTTTTACTTTTACAATGTCTCTTTGTATTTTTATATTATATGGTTAATAAAATTACAATATACATCCAAGAGACCCCCAATTAGTCCATTAATGATACTCCTATCATGATATAAGTCTCTTTTCCGAACCATAGATTTTTTGGAAATTAATATCAATTAATAATATAATATTTGTTTTAAAAACACTTTTATGCCTATTTTGACACTATTCAATAATTGATTTTTGTAAAAATTATTACAAAATTATTACTTCGAAAAAAGTTAATTAAATCACTCCTAACATTCCATATTAACCTAAAAAATTAGTGTAATTCATAAAAAGTCTCAAATTATATTTATTTGGGTATCTACAATATCAATCATTTTAATTTTTCACTATTATGGTAATTACTGAATCTCCATTGTGTCCTAAATAAATTAAATTATTTAATGTCTAAAAATTATAAATAAAATACCATTATGTAGTAAATATTTTTATCTTTCTATGTAATATTTATAGTAGAAAATACAACATATATAACATGACTTAAAAATTGGGTTTCTAAAATATATGTGCTTGTGTCATTTTGTATTCATTTTTACTTAATTAAAATAAAGTGTCCCTATCACTTAAAAGTGGCACCATGGGGTCCCAAAATTGACCGAAAGATGCCCATGGTCTGAAATGTATCAAAAAATAAGGTTTGGACATGTTTTAGGGTAATTTGTTAATATTATAATATTATTTTTTAACCCTTATTTACTAGATTTACCCTTTAACCATGGTAAATAAAATATTTACCGAAGTAATTATTCAATATGTCTAAAAATAAAAGTTACCTATTTACACAATTTGAACATCCTGATTCCAAATATGGAATCCATTTTTCCAAATTCAAAACACCGAAGTGGCAGAAATTAATTTAAAATTAATTCGCGTTGTCAAAACAAAAAGCGTGTTTTTAAGATATAATAACTATCAAAAGATTGATACTCGTTTATGTTTGGTTTAATTGTGAAATTATGTCCAATGAATAACATTTTATTAAATGGTAAAAATATATTCTAAATATACATTAAAACCACTCAAATTCATAATTTATCACTATAAATTATTTTGATTAAAAAATTTCTTTTTAATTTAAATTTAGAAATTTTCACTATTCATTAAAATATTAAAGTTATCCGAAAAGTACCAAAATTTCATATTAGGCTAAATTTGATACTCTGAATCCAAAAATGAAGTCCATTTTGAGAGATAAAATTTCTAAAATTTTAAAAATTAGGTATTACTATTCATAATGGCTAGTTTGATCGGTTGTGGTGTGTGTTAGAACTCGATGTTGCGTACAACAAATGCTATTGGATTATTCAAAGAGAAGCGTACCGTAGAAGCTTGGGGTGTTACATTTGATATCATATTTTCCTTAAAAATTCTTTTTTTTCTTCAATATCTCTATTTTTTTAAAAGTAGATTATACATAACTAGATTCCATTACAGAAAAATATAATACATATATATTTATACATTTATATATCATAAATAATTTATTATATCCTTTCATAAGTTTGGTGAAAATAAGATAATTGGAAATTCCCACATTGACATTTAACTGATTTGTTAACAGGACATTATCCGATATAGATAAAATAGATGCATGAAAAATAAATAATTCCCAATATTATTTTTAACTCTAGTTTAAAATTATTAAAATAAAATAAAATTAATATTTATGTAATATTATATGATTTTATTTTGAAATGGATATTAAAAAATAGGATGTGAATAGTAAAACACAAAGAAGTATTGTTGAAAAAATATACACTTCTCGGTGTTTTTTCTATTATATGGAACCCAAATCCCTTAATTATTGATGTTGGATTACTCAAGAACATTCACAAGAATTATAAGAGACTAATGATGATAGAATTTGGATGATTTTTTTCTTTGATAACTAATGGGGGAGTGGTTTTCCAAGGGGATGTAGATGTGTTAATTATATTTTCATAGAATGGTATTTTTAGAATAAAATATTGAATAAAATAATATATACTAAGTAAACATAATAATAGTGATATCAATGAATTTATGGTTCATATTTTAATAAAATTCAATTCTTTTATTAATTTAATCCCCTTTATAATAATAATTTAATGGTTTATTAAAAGGTAAAGTTGAAAAAATAAAAAATAAATTATTTTAATGGAATAAATTAGACATTAAATATTGAAAAACACTTTTTTGGATTGGGAAAAAATTTATATTTTTTTAAATGGAAAATTTATCAAATTAATGATGTTCATGGTCAATAAAAAATCTATTTACTTTATGTTTTCATTATTATATCATTAAATATGTCATTTAAAATGCACCACTTAAATGTTTTTGTATTTTTTGTATTCACCTCAAAATTGGAGTATTTCATAAAATTACCAAAAAATATCCTTTATAAAATTTAAATGTTATCATTGAAAATATAAAAAAAATTAAAAAATAATATTACTAAATTGATAATTTTATGTGTGTATATAAAAATTATTATTTTTCGTAAATACAATTCCCATATTCATTATTCAGATAAATTCCTACCAAGGTTATATATTTTCATTTTCTGTAATATATATTCGTTTACTCTTATTTTTATCTTTTCAATTGTTTTTTCCTTGAGGTTGATGATTCAATCAGATTTGAAGGATTCTATTTTTTTATATTGTACTCTACTAAATTGATATTTTTATCTACTATAATGTAAGGAATTTTCATGGGATTATATACTTATTAATGTAACTATATTTAGAAATGAATCATTTTTTTTCTTTATGTGTTTTATGATTATAATATGATATAATATAATATAACATGCCTTCGATTGAGTAAAAAATTACCATTTATAAAATATTGTTTTTAAATCTAGAAACTATAAAATTAACACTAAACTTTACACAAGAAAAGGATGTTAAAAAAGAACCATGTGAGTTCTAGGGAAGAAAAAATCTTAATTTTCATTTTATGAATATTTTGTGTTTGAGTTGTAATACCCTAGCCCATCTCACCAAACCAACAGTTATACCATGGGTTCCCCATGCCCCATGTAATTCTTCTTCAAATTATAGATGATTCTGATTAACTTTGATGGTTCATGTATAATAATTTTTGAGGCTATACCAATATGTATACACTATAATAAATTATTGAAAAATTAGTAAGAGGAATTACTTCCAATAACAGCATTTCATTGATTTGTACCTATAGAGAAACTATGTATATGTAATCAACACATGATATAACAAAATAAATTATCCTATAAAATCAAATAGGAATAAATAAAAACAGTCGTCTCCTGTTTTTTCACCATGTAAAATTTATCCCCAAAGGAATCTAAATAAATGAGACAACAAAAAAATTGTTATCGAGTCTATTCTCAATGTTGTATCTTAACATCAACCATTTTTAACTAATCCCTCATATATTATAAAGAAATTTACATTTTCTATACTTGTGACCATAAAATCATATCATGTACCAAGTTTCCTATGTAGGGTGTGAGTAAAGACCAATAGTCCACCACCAATGTTTCCGAAAAAAAAAACATATTAATTAGTATTACATGACCATTATTGAATAATAATAGAACAAGTAATTAGATAAGATGTCACATCATGGATTTGTTGAAAGAAAAATCATGATTACCATACATTCATCCTCTAGTACCAGATTAAAGTGATTCACCCATGGTTCGAAAAGACCTTGAGAATGAATGATATATCCCAACACATCTTTTAATTCTTGGGGAATGGTTTATAAATTATATATAGAATCAGTTAATAATTTATCACCACTACATATCCTTAGTGAATTAGATATCACCATTGAATGGAATTTATGAAAAATATATCACCAATATATCACCTTAGTGAATCATATATCACCACTACATAGCTTTGGTGAATGGGATATTACTATTACATGGCCTCAACGAATTATAAGTTAATACTACATGGTTTAGTAAGGGGTATATCACCACTACATGTTTGTGGCTAATGGTTTATGCCTACAAATGATACTTAGGTGAATGATCTTTTAGTAAAATGTGGCTTCCCAATAGACAATCAACCACCATGAGGGGTTTTTATAGAGTATGATCTATTTTCTATTCAATATTTACATGTGGTGGGAATAAAACCAATATAATCTTGAAGGTAGATTAAGAACCACGTAAAAAAATTCAAACCACCAATTAGGGGGTCATCACATCCCTAATTAAGAAGAAAAGGTGAAAGATTTGTTACTAGTTTTCAAGATTCATTTAATTGATTGAAATATCACTAGTTAATCATTTTTGGTGAATTGTATATCAGTAGTTAAAAAAAGTAATAGTGATGTAAAAAATTAACATTATTTAAAGTCTATCTCAAGATTATTCCTCAAGGAAACAAAATTAGTTTTTTTATTTCAAGAATGAGAATATACCACAATTGTTATGTCTCATTTACTCATTTCATACATATTTCAAACAGTAATAAATGAATAATGAAATTGGACATAAACAAAAAATGAATTCTCTTGAGGAAAAAGGGTCTCACATGAACCCTCATAATTCACGAAAATAATTTCAATTAGCATTATGGTATGCACACCTAGTTAGAAGTTCAGTGATTTCATAGGATACATAAAAAATCCTAAAAACTAATTGGATAGCTTGGGAACAAGATCCACTTATCATAATATCATTACATGTTGAATAATAAAAAAGGATTTAGATTCATATTGAAGAAATTAGAAAACACATCATAAGACCATAAATTAGGTATATTTAGTGAGGTATGATGATATTATGATAAAAATAAGGGGTAAATTCTAAATGAGGGTTAAAAATTCCCATAAAATCACCATGGGTTATACGAAACTCCAAAATGAGATAAAATAAAGGAGATATCAATGGAGAATAATAAGAGCGGTAGGGGTGGTTAGTTATGTATTGAGTAGTGTGGAGGTGGAATAATGAATACTCATTTATGGTTTAGAATTTTAATATATTTGTCAACCTAAAAGATAATTTAAAACAATACCAATGGTGTGTTATGAAATGGACCTAAAAGTTAATAAGCAACACCATTTTAGGGCCACATTAAGGTGTACCACTTATAGTCCCAAACCAATTACCTATTCCTTGTAAGAACATAAAAATATAATTCCATTGATCTGGGCCATGTTATGACATGTTTCACACCATTATGGCACAATATATCCCCATAAAATAGGGAGTTATATCACAAAATCCATCACTATTTCATGACACCTCCCTATTCGTGTTGGACACCACGGTTAAATATGAAGGTTATGACAGGAAAACCCTCCTATTTTTGATTTAAGTCTTATTTATTCCATATATATTCCATAATTCCCTATGGTTGAGAAAAACCATTGAACATAGATAGATTATCAGCCCTAATTTAAAGAAAACTATCATTGGCCAACCGTTAGTACCCTACTATTCCTCAAAATATAAAAAAAAGGTTCGATATATATTAAATCAAATTAATAAATAGAAATTGTACAAGTTTTTATAACCTCCCCCTCATGTAGAAGCTTAACCCCCATGGTGTTCCTTCATGCCTTTCAGGTGAATAACTTCTTTCACAATATCTTTATATCAACCACTTGATCCCAATTTTCATTATAGATACACATTCTCTACAACATCACAATACTGAAAAAGACTATATTCGCATTCTTTATATTTTTAATCTGATGCATTTCAGGAATCAGTTAATCCCAAAATTAAGTATTTGAATTTTAATTGATGTTATCAATGCTATGAATATGATATTATTCGGTATGGGATATCTAAATAGAAGATACATGGAGTAAATTATTAATATAATTGTATCTAAAATAAAGATAAATCATGTAATCCATAATAATAATCCTCTTCATAACCTTGAATGTCCCCAGGATCCTTGCAACCAACATCCATAGCATCAAATACTCTTTTGTTGTAAATGATGAAACACACAATAATACCCAGTGAACCACCACAAAATCTAGTGGATGATGTAATTGGATAGAATATAATAATGACCCACTATGATAAAAGGATAAAAAATATCAAATCATTCATTTTATCCCATATATATATAATAAATAATACCTTGTATGATAAAAAAACCATGGTAAAAAACAATTTTCCAAGATATGTCCATAAAATAAGAATCAATTTTTTATCGTTCTACATCCACCAAGTTAAACTCTATAAAATAATCACAATTTACAATTTGTTTTTAAAATATACCATTTCATTTTTTTAATATACCATAATGAATTCACCTAAAAATTCAACATGATTTTCAGTACAAATATATATCTGTTTTTCCATGTCAAACAATTATGTGTTACACATAAATGGGTTTTCAAAAAACACTAAATATACTAATTCAACCCCTAATAAAAAATTTCAATGATTTCCTAGATACAATGTTTAATAAATATTTCATGTCTATAGAAAATATAATGCCACAACATGATTCCATTTATTTTGGTGCGTTCTTTGAAAAATTATCTAATTTACAATAGGAGGAAACTTTATATGGTTTCATATCTTTATATAATTGAGATCCAAAATATCCATGTAAAATATCAATTAATAATTACGAATACAATTACATTAACTTCTCATATATCCTAAAATAATGGATTTATTGTGGTGTGGTCCACTTCATTGTGGTGTTATCTATTATCATTTATCCATGCCAAATTTTATGCATTTCTACTGAAATCATGATCCTTAAAATACAACTAGAGTGTTTTTGTTTGATAATTCCATAACATTATCTGTGAATATCATAGATGTATATTTCTATTCTTATTGTGGTATAATCAAATATACATTAACAATAAATATCATCATCTATTTCTCATGGGATTTTTACTATACTTTATCCTTATGTTTAACAATGTAATCTAAACCTGTATCTATTTTCATAAAACCCACAAAATAATCCACAAATACACATATTCATTCATAGTTAACAATAATTTGTGTTATTCTATTTCTTAATCAATATTTCAATATCCTTTACCAAATAACCCAATTCATGCACATTTTTTATTACACTTCAACGATTTAGAATATAAAAAATATTAACTCTACAAATCTAGATCAATCCTTTTTTATTATAGCATGTTAAAATTATTAAAATCTTCATATTACTATTACATATATATTATATATATTTCAAGAATACTGAAGTTAATAATTTCTCATTATGGTCTCCATCTATAGGTAATAATCCTGTGAATTATCAGTGAATCACAATAGATCCATGTATCTTAATGTTAAGAAGCTCCAAAATCCAATTATTTTTTTTAAATATGACACATATCCACTTTTCTGTAACATTACACCTCATTTCATTTTATTAAAAACTCTACCATAAATCCATTCTATACATGTATCATTGTATTCATGAATAATGTAAGAATTTATTAATCCTTATTTCCTCTCCCCTAATAGAGATAAAATAAAAATGGTTGTTTATATAATTTTTCAAATTTTTTCTCCATAAATATCGATATTAATCTATAAAATCACTCGTAAATTTTATTAACTTTTTAAATATTTTGAGATTATCTAAATTTTCATTTCAGGAGTTAAAAATCTCGAAACTATAACAACATTGTTAAAAAAATATTGAGTAAACATAAAAAAAGGGTCATCAACAAAACCATTAAAACTACAGAGTATGAAATAAATGTATGAAATCAATGTTTATGTTAATATATTAAATGTTTTCTATTATACTATCATTATTGAATAAAAATAGGAAATATGAGGAATTCATTGTTTCAGGAATCTCCCTATTAAAATAGTCACACTTGTATAATATTGATAATAAATAATACATAATGTTTAAAGTGTATGAGCCATACTACATTTTGAAAAAATAGATACCAAAATTTTAATAAACCTATGAAAAAACAAGTAATTCAAGATATTAATTGTAATAAAATTTATTTCTATACATTACATATGAGATAATAAGCCTTTGAATCACCAACTCAATTTGTAATATCCCCTAAGCCCTTACTCTCAGATCTAGAACTGAATACATAATCTTTAATTTCTATCCTTGATATTGATAAATGTGATCCAATATTAACAATCAAACACATATAGAATAAAAATAAACTATGGGATCACTTACACACCAAAGAAACTCTAAGGTTTATAGTTTTATATAATTATGAAAAACTCCTTCAAAGTGTATCTTTCTTCATATTATTCATATTTCCCACAAAAATGGTTCTTTATAAATGCATTCTTACTTCATTCATGGCAACATTAATATCTAGAACATTTAATTTATTATCTTTTCTATTATTTATTAAATACAATGAAAAATAATTTGAACAAATTGGATTAGAAAAATGAAGCTCAGTTAAGGATATATGAATGGGAATAAAGAAATATGTTAGTTCTATTTAATATAATAAGATCATAAAAGATTATTTCCTTTCACATTATACACATTGAGTAAAAATAATCATTCATTTATGCATGAAATCAGTTTTACTACAAAAAACCTATCATAAAACACTATATAAACATCATAAAGGGAAAAAATTCTAATCATGATGTTTTAATATAAAACATGAGAACCCTTAAAAACCATTTTCATTAAAATATTAATTTTTCCCAAGAAACATCATAATTGTTACTTTAAATCAAAAGATAATTAGATTTACATGTGAAATTAGATGATTTCCATGAAAACTAATTTGAATATAGATAAGATTCTTAGAGAATCATTGGTACATCATCTTTAGATAACCCTCACACATGGAATATCCAACATGGTTAATTCCAAAACAATTCTCTAAAGAACACAATCACAACCAAATGAATTGGATGGCTATATAAGATCTCCCATAATAATAAATAATTTAAAAAACTAAAACATGCATTAAACACATAAAATCATAAATTTTCATCATCAAAATCATAAAAATATAATTTTTAGTGCAAAAAAAATTATTTTCGAATAGAGAAATATCAATTTTATTTAAAAAATCATTTTTAAAACACCATGAATAATGGAAATACAAGATTTAAATTGATGAAAACATGGAATATTATAATATAATCCAAAAATAAAATAACTTTTATAATGGAGGATAAACTATTAACTCTATATATGATAAAATAGAACTTAATTTTCATCTTTTTGAAAAAAATTTATATAAAAAATGTAAAGTGATTACTCTGGAAAAGTTTGATAGAAAATAAAAGGACAAAAAATTTCATTTATGTTTAATTTATGTCCAAAAAATACATACGTAAATTAATTTTAATAATATTGACATGGAATAAATCCATTTATAAAGTAAGTCATTAAAACATATAAAATGGTTTTTTAATGTAAACTATCTATTACATATTTTGTATCTTTTGAAACAAAAGGAAGTTGAATAAGGGGATGTGGAATAGATTTTTAAAAAATAAATTTTGGAACAAAATATTTATAAAATATATTCATATGGTATATCAAAAACCACTATTTATAAAATATTTGGTAGAAATGGAATTATTATTAATTAATGAAAATTGAGATGAGAAATCTATTACCTTTAGTCTAGACATTCCTTTTATATCATTTAACAATTTTATAAAAAGTTTATATATATTATTTAATTTTTTAATAAACTTTTTTATGTTTATTAATTTTTCATTAAACCACATATTTTATAAATACCAATCGTAAATTTAATTACTGAGTCGACTATGACCACATTGGATGCTTTGGGGACATTTCGTTCATAATTTTAAAATGGATTTGGAAGGTTGAACATTGTAAAAGTGGAAACTTTCCCCTCATTTCCAGAATAAAAAAAATGTACATATTTTAAATGTTAAATATTAATTATATTATTTTAACCAACTATGTACGGTGTTTTAGAGAAATTAATTATGTTACAACATAGAGATTATTGTTTTTATATATTCACAAGAAATTTTTCTATTTTCCAGAGAACATGAGCGGAAGAAGTTATGTATAATTTTATTTCCTCAAAATAATTGTTATCTCATAAATATATTATTATTTATTTGGAAAAATTTAATAATCTATACATGCAAGATTATGAAAAAAAACAAATCACTTCACTCTGTGGAGGTGGAAAGAAAATATTAGGCAAGAATAATGTTATTATTTTTCAAAGGGTTGCATGGAAATAAAATAGATAATATCTTCTTTTTTATTAAGGATATTTAATTTATGAAAGTAATATATATATATATATATATAATACATCATTATATCCATAAATTTGAGTTAGTGATGTAAAATTAATTGAATTGGTTCGTGAGGCTGAAATATTTCATACACACTAATAATGATTTTGTTGCCGATTAGTTGAATTAGGGGACATAATAAGGATAAGATACCAACATAATATAACCTAAAACCCTTTCCCCTAGATTATATTCTAAAAACATGATTTTTATTTTACTAGAATTGATACTGATAAACATTACCCAATTTTATAAACACAATACATTAGATCACTTACATACTCAAGGAAATTTTAGGTTTTTAGTGTTAGAGAATTATGAAAAAATAATTCAAAGTTTAAATTTCCATATAGTATACATTTTTTCCCAAAACCATGTTCATTATAAAGATTAATATTCTTCGATCATGGTAAATTCCTTATCTAGAACTATAACACTATTATCTTTTTAACACATCTTTAATTATTATAAAAATTTTATCAAAAATTAAGGATGAAAAAACTAAATATAATAAAGGGATATATAAAAGTAGAATAAATAAACTTGTTAGAACATTTAAAAATAAAAAGATCATAAAAGTGAGTTTTTTCTATAACATAATAAACTTTATGCACAAATAATAATTTATGTAAACAAGAAATAATTTTTACTAATTTTTTTTATAAAACACATTTAAAAAAAAGATATCTAAAAACATATTCCATTGGGTTTCTTATAAAACATGGGAATACTGGGAAAATATTTTCCAAAAATACACATTTTTACAAAAAAAGGAATAATCATTTTATTTAATCAAAAACTAGTTATCTTACATAGTGAAATAAAATAATTTCAATGAAAATCCATTAAAAATTATAGAATATTTAGGTAGGTTCCTCGGGAGAACCAATTCATAGAACCCTTACAAACGGAATATCATACTCTACTAATTTCAACATAATTTCCAGAGAACATAATAATTTCCAAATGTATTGGAGATATATATTGGTATCACAAATCATTATATATAAATTATAAGGATTATAAAATTAAAAAACATATAAAATCTTTTATTTCCATCATCAGACTCATAAAAATAAAAAAAATTACTATAATGGAAAACCATTCTAGATATTAAAATATCTACTCCATTTAAAGACTTTAGAAAATAAATAAAAAAAGGGAATTGTGGTTTTTATTTTAATAAAACCTAAATGATTTTAAAGTGATCATAACTTTAAATAATAGATACATCGGTGGTTAAAACCATTAACCCCATATACATTAAAATAAAATATTACTTTTTTCCCTTTATCAAAATTGTAGGTATAAAATATGTAAAAATACTCATTTTGAAAACTCTTGAAATATAGTAAAGATGGAGATAAAATAAACACTATAATTAAATCATGTTCATAAAAATATATTCACATCACTATTTTATGAATATATTCATGGATGAAAAATATTTAAAAAATACATAGTTAAAGTATTTAAAATTAGTTTTTAAGTTAAAGTGTCCCTTACATAATTTTGGGACATTTGAAAAAAATTATGAAGAAGAGAAAATTAAAAAGATTTTCAATTTTTTTAAAAAAATATAATTTTAAAATATATCCACTAGTTAATTCATATACCAAAAAAATAAAACATGTTATTAAAAGGAAATATGTAACAATTAAAGTATATTGATATGAGAAATCCCATACCTTGACTTATGAATTTATGTATATGTATTTTAACACCATTATATTTAAAATAAAAAAATTATTTTATTATTTAAGATCTTTTACTTTTTTATTAATTTTTCATTAAAAATTTTATTTCATTTATTTCAGTGATATTTGTGATTACTTAATCAGTTATGTCCACATCACGTGTTTTCAGGATGTTCAATTCATTCTTTTAAAACGAATTTGGTATGATGATTTTTGTCAAAATGGTCATTTCTCCATCATATCAAGAATAATAATAATTTTAAAATATTAATTATTATACATTTATTATAATTTTATAGCCATATATTTATGGTGGTAATGAAAAATGATTTATGTTACAACATGGAGACGGTTGTCCATACATACACACGAGTTACTTTTCCATTTTCAACGAATATCTAGGAATGAAGTTATGTTCTATTTTATCTATATAAAATGATGATTATATAATAAAATTTTTATTTACCCTTAAATAGATTAATATATACCATCTATGTGAGGCTATGATGAAAAATGAATGTCTTATCTTTGTATAGGTGGTAATCCATATGTATGCTTGAACGATGTTATCATTTTTGAATGGATAGAAAAGTCAAAAAATAGATGATATAATAAATTTAAAAAAAAATAATTATCTCAATAATATAATATAAATCATTAAATACATCATTACATCCATTGTTAAGAAGCGGTGATGGAAACAAAATTACATCGGTTCTTGAGGTGCTAAACCTCCATACAAAGGAATGATGACTTCATTTCCCATTAATTGAAGATATAAATTTATTATGGTTATGATATAAAAACAATAAAATATAATTATGTTTCATATATTATCTTAATAATATAATAATGTTTTTAAGTGTTTATAAGGAGATATAAAAATAAATAAAACTAAAATATTCAGTTAAAATCTATACAGCTTGATTGAAAATCATTTTTTATTTACAACATTATTCAACCATGGTTGGTATTATGCATTAAAAAGGTTATATATAATATGTGGTGGGATGATAGGAAGTGATTTGGATTACTATAGGATAAAATATAATGGTCAAAAGGAATGAGGAAGAGATGAGAGGAGGTTCCCTTTTTAATGTGAGGGGAGTGGGACTCTTGAAATTTGTTAAAGTATTAAATTAAAAAAAATTAATATTTATATAAATGTGTTTAAAATTTTATATTATTCATATATTGGTCAATGATGAGTATATATATTCTCATGAAATAATATTAATATGGTTTCAGATATTATTTTTATCCATATCTCTTTGTTTTAACCCATCATTGTCCTTTTTAAAAATAATGTGATATCAATGTTTTTTTACTATTCAGCGGTCAATAAAATTACTATAAAAGGAAAAATGACCCATAAACATAAAATGGTTGATATTATAGCCCATATATAATTAATGTCTAAAAATATTGTAGTTTTATTAATTTTGAATCATTCAATAAAAATTTTATTGTATTAAAATTTCCTCAATGGAATTTTTTAACTGATCAATTAATTTCACTTTATAATCATCAAGATAAAAAATAAAAATTTAATATAATCCATTATATTATCAATAATGCATTATTTTTAACTATTAAATTTTATTTTTAACAGTAATTCATCCAAAATACATTGCTTTTAAGGTATTTCAAATTTTTTACATTGTTTTTTAGTGAATGCACAATCATTGTGTTATAATTCTATTATGATTTAAGGTTATTATACAAGACACATTTTTTAAAAAAAATGAAAATCATAAAAATATTTTCATTATGCTTTAAATAACCATTAATATTAATTTAAAACTTATTTGTATCCTATATATTAACATAAGAGATAAATTTAGAATAAAAAATGTAGAATTTTGTATTTTTAGTTACTAAATTATCTACTAGAAAAGGAACATATAGCCATAGTTTTAAATCATTGGTATAGACCCCAAAACAATGTGTATAGTCTATACCCATAATTTTGGGAATTGTGGCCTGTTTTGGCTTCAATATAGGCTTATACACACATTTTGTATAAAACCGTTGGTATATGTCACATTGACATTGTTATGTACATGGTTTCAATAAATTGTGGGTATAAATCTACACCCACAGTTTGAATATTGTGGGTCTATGTATCCCCATCATAGTACATATACCCTCGGTTCAATAAACCATGGTTATAGGTTGATTCTTGAATCTCAAAGATGCCCACCATCTTCTTCTCCAAACTCCAAAACATGTAAATCATATTTCAATATAGAGTATATTTTCTACAGTTATCATTCAATGAACATGTTGTAATAATTTTTAAACCATTTAAAATTCTAAAATCTACATATACATCCATAAAAAAATCAATTTAAGTCATTATAGATCTGCACAATTCTCATTCCTATTAAGTCAAAAATGAAGGGGATCAATATCTCTATCATCACAAATATCCTCATCCTCACCATCTGTTTCATCAACATCATCATCAGCTATAGAAACAAAAACAACAATATCCTACCCAACAACATCTTTTGGAGCATCAAAATTATCAACATCATCATCGCCACTAACTTTTTCCTGATATCCACTAAGAATATCATTGGCATCACTCAACTAATAATTTAAATAATTCATTAATTCTATATATGAATCTATAGTAGTAGAAAACTATGATGGATGTTATTAATTTTTTACTATAATATCTTTCAGGAATTGTTCAGTGATCATCTTACTTATTTCTTGATACTATTGACTTAATTCACGCTAACCTAAAGCTATTTTTTATTCATCTATATACGCACAAGAGATTTTCTACATGATTGAATGAGAGCCTTGAAAGGAACTCAATGATGACCAATTCATAGAGTTAATGATGTTTTTTACTAGTCAACATCTTACCCGTTCTTGGAGCTCATCACCTAAAACATGACTCAAATGATCATTCGGCCAAAAGTTGTTGTCTTCTTTATCATCCAAGGCTTCTAGGGGTGTTTATAGAAAATATAAATGCTGTATTTAATTAGTAATTTCATATAAATATTTCAATTAAAAAACTTATAATATTTTCTTGTGATTGTGCATTTGCTGTACTTCCATATTTTTTCTTCCTACATGACCTAAATAATTTATCACAAGTTACAAGACAATTGATTCCCAATATATCATACTATAAATGAAATTTATTATTATACATATCATTATAATGTAAACATTTTGTAATAATGAATAAAAATAAAATGGAATACAATTAGAATCAATGAAAATATTTTAATTAATGTGATTTCCCATTAGGACAAATATTATAATTGGTCATTTCTAGTAAGGCCAATTGTCCATTAGGCCTAGAGGCCAATTGGCTATTATACCTAAAGGCCTATACGATAGTTGACCATTATTCCAATATGTGAAATGGAAATTATTCCATTAGGAATATAGCATAATAGGCCATTACACCTATAGGATAGTTGGCCCTTAGGCCGAATGGTTAGGAAAAGTTTCCTCTTATTATAATTGAAATAAAATATGTGAGGATAAAAAAGAATGTGGAAGTATAATAAGAACAATATGTTTAGAGAGAATATTTATCCCTATTAATGATAAAAACTCAAAAAATATTTCTAGTGGTGTGGAATTTATGGACCAAAATAATGGTAATGATAGTTAACAATTTTATATAATTATAATAGAAAATAATTAACAGTGTGTAACATTGAAAAATAATCAATTATGGGATTATGTAAAAGAATTTAGGAAAAAAATATTACATTAATAATATTCGATCAAATCCATCAACTCAAAAAACCATTGTTTTTTTTGAAGAGATACATAAAATATGTAACCGATATGTTAATTTTGTTATGGAGATTAAGAATACTCTTACAATAAATATTTACTATGATTAAAAGGGGAAATTAATTTACAAAATTAATACATAATATAATTTATACATTTTTTATGTTTCATTAAAAGAAACATGAATGAAATGTCAAGGAATTTTTATATTAACTTTTTCACTCCAAGTATTTGTGATGGAAATCTCCTCAATGAAAATTAATAGAATTATCGAGGGGTATTGACCTCTAGAAATGATATTTCCCTAAAAATAAAACAAGTTACTACTTTGAAAATTTATTTTGTGAGGATAAAAAAGGATAAAATTATTTTGAAGGGTTCAAGAATAACCTGTTACATGTGATAAAAATACATGATGAAAAAAATGATGTTATTTTCATGAAAAATAAATAAATTATTATTTGTTAAAAATATAGTAGAATAATTTATATGGGTGAATGGGCTAGAAAATGTTTTCTTCATATTGGTGATCCATCTTAATATAATTGTTCGAGTTCCATGGGTGAAAAAAAACTAAGTGTAGAAGTCATATAAATATAAGTCAAAAAATGAATGAGTATGATCTAAAAAAGTGGTTTCTTTAGATATATAACCCTACCGAATATAGATATATGTTTCCTTTGAAACATATATAAAGGGGGATATGGTAAAAGGAACTTCCAAAATAGTGGAAATTTAGTCCATTTTAAAAGTCAAGAAAATTATCATTACACATTTTGGAATATGTGATGTAAATAATTATCATATATATTAACTATATCAAACTTAATAATTATTTCCCATTGATAAAAAATTTCATATTTATGAATCCCATTTCAAATGAAATAAAAATACTGATAATTATCTGTAGATAGATCCAAAAGTTGTTGGGAGTGTACATCAAAAGGATATGGGTACATAATAGACATTTTTTCTTATAATTATATTTAATACTATATTTCAAGGTATTGGATATAAAATTAGCACAATAATTATTAAACTACACCTGAAAACATCATTGAATAATGTAATGGAAGGATCTTGGTAGATATGGGAATATCAATGTTTGGTGAACATAATATCTCATCATTATTTTCAATGGATTTATTATTTGAAAATTTTTATATTTAGCATATATATTTTCCAGGACTTAATTTTGACAAGAATGTTTTTTTGAAGAATGTAATATGAGAAATCCAACAATGATGTAATATAATGTTTTTGGTAGTCCAAAAATTATGATGATTAAAAAATAAAATCTTGGAATATTTGATGAGAAAACAAAAGAAGGGATATTAATAGAATAACTTCCCAAAAGAATATGATAAAGGAATAAATGTATGCATAAAAGTTTTGTAATTTCTATATGAATATTACAGAATATTAATATGTCATTACTATTGAAAAATTTGAATATTTTTAAATTAGTAAAATGGATAATGTAAAAAATTTCCTGAAAATTTAGTGAAGAATATCTTAAAATGTTTCAAATTCTATTGGTGATAAGAAAAATTATATTAGTGTTGAGGAAATAGTTTATGTAAATGAAAAATTGTAATATTAGATATGGAAGAAGTGTGAATACTTATAAAATAAAATTAAAATTAATGATGATCTATTATAGAAAATAAGGATATTGTGAAAAGAAAATTGAATAGATTATATTTCACAAAAATAAAATAAATCATATAGATTTAGTTTTTCATAAAAAGTGGATAATTTTAATTAATAACGAGTTTTGTGTTAAAGATAATAATTAAAATTTTGAACTTTTTCTAGGGCCTATGGAAAAAATATACACCTTCCAAGTGGTTATTCATAAATAAATCGAAAGAAACAATTCTGTTGTCAATAAACAATTATATAGTAGTTTTTTAAATGTATTAAGATATTGAAGGTATAAAATTCAAAAATAATTTTAAACAAGCTTCAATACATGATTCAATTATAGTATTTCCTATAGCGACAACATGATAACATGATGATTTATTTCATTAGTTATAAAATCTACCTTTTAATGGAGAGCTAGGAGAAGAAGTTTTCATTGAGAAACCTAAAAACATCATACATTATAGTTATTTATGTATGATTTACTAAATGAAGTATTATTTTTATGGGATAAAATAGGTCTCCCAAACATGTTACATAAAATATGAATATTTCATAGTGAAATTTAAATATTCTAAATGAAATGTTATTTGAAACTTATATATGAAGTAAATAAGTTCAAGTATTTTGGTTGACATAGATTATGTTAGATTATATTTTATATGAGAAATAGTATTCTGATGCAGAGTTTGTAAAATAATATATAATTACTCATGCAATTTAATTTTTCGGTTAGATGACCTATTTTTGGGGGATAGAGATTATAGAAAATTTTAATTATATGTTTTAATTAAATTAAAAATATGTGATAGAATTATTGGATAAGTTTATCACGAATGATTCAAAATATTTATCAAGATCCATAACAATTCGAATTAGATTGATAAAGCACATTGGAAGAAATATATTTCATTATAAAAAAATTTAAAGAATCTATAGAAGAATATTTTATCCAAAAAAATGATTCCATATATATGATATAAAATTTCTAATTCTAAAACATATTAGCATGATACTAAAGTGACACATATATTTAAATAAAAAATAATTCTTAGATATGTTAAAAGTACCCCATGTTTTTTTATTTCTTACTGAAGTAATTCATAAATGAATTTTTTTGGGTTTCTTAGATGTTGAATTTCTTGGTGAGTACAATTATTGGAGATCTACATTAGGTGAAACTTTATTTTATGGTGAAATAATTGTCGACCTATATAGTAATAAGTTGAATTTTATTATTTTAAGTATGGTATGGGATAATATGTTGTTTTTACTAAATCCTATTATGTTGGGATGGATTTCTATAAAAAAGATTGTGTTATCTAGAAATGTCATGTTAATGTATTTATGTATTGGAATGGATGTGATTTGAGGGTACTTTAGGTGAGTTGTTAGTGTTTAAAATAAATACAATGGTATAGATTGATGAACCATAGATATTTTTGAATGGATATTGTATTTATATTAAAACATGAGCTAGAATAATTTGAATCAGATAGGATAGTTTTTAGTGACTTTGTGATTTTTTCCTATTAATTATTAAATAATAAGTGTCAATCTTGTTTTGAGATAATTTGATTAATTATATAAAATCTAAATTGAACTATATGCCTAATAAAAATCACCATTTAAATTGGGTCTTTTAATCTTTTTATTAATTCTATTAATGAAAACAAAAAATAAAATTCATCATGCAACCCTAACTATGTAACAATATAAATAATGAAATTATTTTAATTCAAATTAATGTACTTGGAGATTTTCCATATCAATAATTGTAGTGTGCTGAAATGTGTGTACATATGTCATCTTATCTTTTTTATTTGTGTTTTCCATGATGCTTCCTAAAATAATTCCAATAAAATTAATAACAATTAAATTATATATTGAAAAAATTAATGAATGGAAATACATTAAAATAATTAGTATTCCAATGTGAAATCATTTTTTGATATAGTGTTCATGGAGAGTTGTGAAATGTGGTTGCAACTACTTAATCATAACCTAATCTGGTTTTCCAACCAACATACAACTCATGCTTGTACGATCACCATAATTCTCTAACATACACCATCCTTGAAGTCTTAGTAGCTTCTCCATCATGAAAGTTAAAATATCTCTTCCAGGAAAATTTTATTTCATAAAAATACAACATTTATATATATATATATATATCATACCCATATATGATCCCATGATTTTTCCTTGATTTCTTTACTGACATGTCTACATGACATAGTATCCACCTGAATGATATTGTGGAATTTCGATAAAGTGGCCATGAAACTTCTACATTACCTGGAATTTTTACATACAATCTAATTTTCAATATTGTAATCAACCCCTATATTTGTCTTGTGATTCTAGGATTACAACATATGAGTGCATCCATGCCACCTAGAATAATATCCAATAGAATACGAAAGGATTGGGGAGAATAAATAATTCATGGTAAAACATGAAAAAAAATAAAGTGATATAATTTTACATAGTTATGAGAATAAAATCATACTGCAGGCTACTCAATAGACTTTGATGTATTTCTGGGATTTATTCAATCAACAACCACTAAAGGAAGTGTATCTTATAATTCATGCTCTATGTGGTCTTCCCTCACTGGAGTGGAAGCTGAAGTAAATGGCTCAATTGACGTTGGATTCATGGTAGGAATTGGAAGAAACATAGATATGGTATAATATGGGTAGTAAGTTAGGGTATACATCATTTGAAATGGATATGGTAATGTTGGGATCTTTTATGGAGGCATCAGAGATATGGAATGGAAAGAAGAGGGTAAATGAGATGATGGAGGCATTAGTGGGATCATCCCTAGATAAGGCATAGACATGGTATGTGAATAACATGGTATATGGGATGTTGATGGAGGCTTTGATAAGAACATCACTGAAGACTCAAGCGGTGTATGGAATGGTGTGGTATATTGGTTTTTCACTGGTGGGTAAGTGTGAGAATAAGTTTGGCAGGTGCTCTATCTTGGTCTATGAGAATCCCCACTCGTACCACTGCTATTAGGATGCGGATCCAACTCTAGTGGAACTGAATTAACCATAAATAATTTTGATATGGAATATTAACATGACATTACATGTTTTATAGAAGAAAAAAATTAAAATTATTATACTCATAGTGGAAATCTATGGAGGCAATAAATGATCACAAACCTATCAATTGGGATCAAATAGTCAATTCCTTCAATGTTATAAAGTATTTTGGATAATCTGGATAAGAATGAAATGTACATTTTTTAGAAATATTTTTTAAAAATCATGTATACATCATATAATTCAAATAAGGAATATGAAATGTCCTCACATATTTTAGTAACAATGATTTAGATCCATGTTATATATGTTTTAAAAACATTTTTTAAAAACAATTATCTAATTTGACAGTAATATAATTAAATGAAAGAACAATAGGAAGTACTAAAAAACATAACATTCAAAATTGAAACTAATTTAATTTAATTATAGTAATAATAACCTAATAAACTCATTAGAACGTAAAATTAATGATCCTTGAACATATATGATTGATTCTATATATTACCGTCCACTACTTCAGGTTCGACATCAACTCTAATAATTGGAAAATGTGAATAAAATGATGAAAAATTATTTTCAACATCAATAGGGGGTCAATTGTGAAAATTTCATCACTGGAATCATGAAAAATATGTCTTGGGATTACTTTATTAATGACATTGTTATTAGGTATCTGATTATAATTACCTTAAAATAGTTGTTTTTATATTAATTCCAAAATGTATGGTTCAATACATTTCATGAATAAACCCTTGTTAATAAATCTGAATCCATTGTCATCAATAAATTCACCATGTTGTTTCATCGAATCAAACTAGTTACAATTCATCATAGTGACTCGACCCAAACAGTAGTAATCTAATAATAATTTTTTCTCAAGATGTCTAAAATAAAACACATCTGCATAACAAGGATAAATATTATATTCACATGTATAACAATATGTTGAAATAGTTAACAATATTCCATCATATTTTGTTCTCATTTTATCCAATTGATTAGTTATAACAAATTTATATTCCTTGATTATTAAATATTTTCATTCTAGAATGAATAAATTGAGACCAAAAGACAATGCTCTTAATTCATGTTAAATTTAGTCAATAGGTAAACTCATGATTATAAATGTTAATGAATACTAAAATTAAACAGATATCTATAATTTAGACTAATTTAATTGATGTCTATACATTTAATTTCAACCATGAAAGAAATTCTACTCTATGAAAAGACTCTCTCATTCTCAAAGGAAATGATCAGTTAATACTACTTATAATTTGATTTTTTTCCATACATAAAATGATAATAAAAGTCTATGGTATATGTAATATGTCCTGATATCATATAATATATAAATATCAAAATTACATACTTGATATAGTCATTAAAAAACCATAATTAAACAGAAATGTGTGATGTTCCATATCCTACTCTTTAGGGATCAACGTTTCCAATGTATAGGACCCAAAAATTCCACCTATTTGGGAAGAGATGGAAACAAGAGAACAATGTCTACATACTATTCATCTCTATTTCTCATTATCTGGTTATGTTTGGTGCTCTCATCAAACAAATACATTATATAAAAATCTATAAATTCATCAGTTAGATAACTTCTCACAATCTATCATTTAGGATAATTCTTGTTTGGACATATTATTTCATTTGGTTAATATTTTTTTAGTAGGATAAATCAAAAAAAAAGCAACCAGTCCCCCAAAAAGTGTTTCAGTTTGAAGATATACTATTAAATGCATAATATTGGTTAAAAGTATGGAGGAATTATTTTTTCCATGCCACAATGAAATTTATGGTGCCTCATGCGGTATTTTTGTCATCAATTCTGTAGATAACATTTTTGAACAAATCTATCTAAAAAATATAACAATAGAGTCACTAGAGCCATTACATTATTGGATAGAAAATGTCTAATTGTTATTGGAAGCAATTAATGATGAAGATTGTGAAAATCATGTGTTTTTAAGAATTGCAGTTTCAAATATTTTTTATTTATTTGTTTAGATATGTTGTAAGAAAATCCATTAGAAAACATCATATTCTCCAATACATTTAGAAATCTGTCATTCCCTAATAGTGTCATCACATTAGAAGCATATAATACTTTTCATTTGTTTTCACCTTTATATAAATGATGGAGTTCTAGTTGAATAACCCATTCCTGTAAGTCATGCTGAGCTCAGAAGTCATCATTCATCTTGACCTTGATATTTAGTAGAATTAAAAGGAAAATTTCACATTTATGTGTCTCAAAGTGAATTAGATATAAATAATGACGTAACAAATTGGTATAATAATATGGGATCTCAAAAAAGATACTTCTCTTTTTCCAATTGTAAGTAGCTTTATTTTCAACATTATTCCGCTTTTCAGATTTCTAGTTTCCTCTAACTAATGAAAAACTAAAATAATTCAATCAATTAAGAACATCACTACTTGAAATATGATGAGGTGGATGTTTGGATACCTTGAAATTATCAAAGCCCTGACAATTCATCATGTATTGATGATCCATTGGAAAGAGTCTTCAATGCCCCATTTATCTAAAACCAAGATGATATTTATTCCGTCTCAGTCATGTATTCTTCAAACAAACCAGACATGATAGTTTTAATTTCATGCTCCAACCAAACATCATTTCATAATAACGGAATTAATTTATAGTCTATATAAGGTCATCATGAATATAAAATATATTTTCTGAAGAAGCATCGAATGTCTGAAAACCCATATCTCAAAGATACTTCATCTCCCTTATTAATGTTTATAATAAGATTTACATATCATTATAAGGATAATAATGTCCATATATTAGTGCAATCAATAAATTGAATGGTTTTTTAATACAAATCCACTAAAGAAGATTAAAAACATGAATAAAAATTGGCCACATGTTGTGAGTAGTAAGCATCTAACCAAAAACATTAAAACCATCATAGGATAGACCCAAAAAAACATTACACACCTCAGCTAAAAAAATAAGGATATTCCGCATCAAATTCCATCCATTATAATCCATATGAAGGACTAACCAACTCATTATTATCCATATTTACCTCCTCATCATGCTTGTAAATATTGGAAGAGATTTCTGTAGACATGAATAGATTTTGAAGACATGGGATCAAATAAAAGTTCCACATGACTTCTTTTGTTTTAAGAGATTTTGTTCCATCATCATTTGTCTTCCATTTAGATGTACCACATTCTTTACAGTCATTATAGTCTCTTGTCTCCTCCCAAAATAAACTACATTCCTTCAGACAATCACGAACTTTATTAGTTGAAAATCAAAGCTATATAATTAACTTCCATTCCATGTAACGATTTGAGGGAATATCAGAACCATTATTAGGAGATTAATTCAAAAATGATAGAATATAATCAATAGTAGTGTTTAAATTCCATATATGGTTTTTCCATTATACAACCATATTAAAAATTATCACTTGGTCATTTGAGTACATTCCAAAAATATTGGGGTTCTGGCGTCATCCATTAAAATTTTCACTCTCTCAACATAGTCATATTCAGCCTTTTCCTTACGTGTATTGATATCATTGTCCTCTTCCACTATATTATTATCTCTCTCAGGATTATTTAGAAATGAATACTAATAAAATATCAAATTTTCCATACTAGTTTTTTCCTTCATGAAAGGTAGAATCTTTTCCCATGTCTCCATGGTGATACCAAACTTAATAGTTTCTCTATAATCAGGCATTCATTATATGGTAGTTAACTTCTTCCCAGCATAACCATGGTCTCCCAAACTAATTATATCTTAGAATATTTATAGAACCTCAATTGGAATCATTTTTAAGTGTAAAATCTTAGAAAACTCCAAATTCATTTGAAACATGGATGAAATATTACTAGTATGATACATCCAGATTTTATCTATTCTATTATAAGGAAAACAAGTTAACTTATAATCATCAATGTAAAACATAATAAAAAATTTATTCCAAAAATTTTTAATATTAAATTCATCCCATCATTCTAGTATCTATAAAAATAAATAATTATAGAAATAACATATTCTATAAGATATGACTACAAATAACAAATCAATGTTGATATTTATGTGAACTAATGAATGTAATGTCTACTTAATATCATATAAACACCCTAAAAAATTCTCAAGCATATATCATGTATGTATGAAATATGTTTAAGATCAATATAATAGACACAATGAAATTTATATACTAAAAATTAATTTTTACTTTTGGAATCAATGAAAATTATTATTTAATTCTAAAAGGAAGCTCTAGAAGGAAAATATCATAATTGAGTAATAGTTTCCAAATAATACTTAGCTAAAAAAGATATAAAATAAATTAAAATGTAATACTATATTTGATAATTATAGTTATACATACACTGAGTATTTTTTCATTACATTACTGTAAATGTGTCATGTCCACCATTTGGTTGTTATAGGTGGTTTAACTTATAGAAGTCCTCATTCTATTCTTCATACGTATGATGTTCATATACTACTAAAATCATGGGATTCCTTAATCGTGTATCATTAATATTTAATTTTTGAATCTGAATATATTGGTACAAAAAGGATTTTTAGTTACAACAATGTTATCTAAATTTGATTTTAGTACCCATATTATCGTTTTTATAGTATTTTCTCACTAATATAGAATATAATAATATTGTTTTAGTTAATGTATATAATGTATTAATTAAATTCAATTAATAAAATAATGATTAAATTTTGAATATAATTAAATATCTTATATTGAGATAATCCCCATTTTTTGGAACATATTGGATAATTTTTTTTATATCCATCTTTGTTTTTCCTATAAAATTTTAGAAACAAATTCATCATAGTTGAATAATAATGGCTTTATTTGATAGAGTCTCTTTAAACACTTTCATTTTAGAATCCAATTTTTCAGTATTCTGTTGAAAGTAATGGTATCTTATTTTATAAATGTATTAGGTTCATTTATTTTTCATAATTTATTTATAATTTCATGGGTCATTAAATACCCAATGTGTTACTCCATGTGATTTTTACTAATATCAATTAAATCTTGAAATATTGTTTCCATTGGTAAACTAGTGCAAGGAAATGGAAAATATAATATAATCCATATAATTTTTAATTAAATAAAATCATCAGTAAACTCTATTATATTGATAATTTTATTATAAACATGTAATTATTTTATTCATTCATTATCTGAGTATAACTATGGACAATATATCATTCACATTATTCTTCATTTCTATCAATGAAATTCTTAGTTCATTTGTTATATATCTTGGTTTTCTGTCATTATTTTCATTATGGAACATAAAGTGATCCTCCTAGAATTAAATTTAAAATAATTTGTTTACCAATGGGATATCATCCATTACTTTATTAACATTTTAACTAAAACTCCAACTGATTTATTTTCAACTTTAATTTTCCCACTATCATAATCGAACTCTACTAGTACCAAAACTATGTAAATATTGATGTTGGCTGTGCACTCTAAATCATTCCTATAATGAGTTAGGGGTTGGAAAAAAGAAATGAGGTTATAAAAAATGTAATATTAGTGACAAAAACGTCTTTAATCACTATAAAGGAACAAAATCCAACAATCAACATGAACAAATAGTGATGAAATTAACCCAATATCATAATAAAAATATAAATATCTATATAATAACAAACAACAAAAAATATCAATGAGTATAATACATGGTTGAAACTACTGAAAATGAATAATAAATCAACTAATTTCCATTAATCTCCCACATTATGAATGTGTATAGTCATCCCAATATCAAACACGATTTTAAAAATTATATAAATAATTTATATAAGTAGGGGTTATCATAAAAGTATAGTAAATAGGTTCTTATAAATAATCTATGTACCAAAATGAGAATATTAAATACCACATATATCAAAATATATTTACACCATACCGATGAGTTTATATATTAAATATTTTTAGTATAATCTATTCTTATTTATCAATAAATATCAATAATGATAATTCTATACTAATTATAATAATGAAAAATGTTAATTCATCTATATAAAATTGTAGATGTATTCGTTGGATCAAAAAATGTTGATTTTCAATTCTTAAAGTCGCACATTCTCAACATGGTTCTCCCATGAACTATAACTCACTGACATAACAGAAATACTATTCTCTATCAATGAATAAAACACTATATATAGATCCCAAAGATGAAATAAAGGTATGAAGGAGGGCAGGGAAGAAAATCATACCTCATGAAGATCCTAACAAAAAAAATTGTAAAAAAGGAATCAAATGATAAAAATGTCACCTGGTGGATTCCAACTTCTCTAGAGGATGGAGGGGGGCTAAAATATACTTTGTATAGGAGGGGTATGCCATATCCGATTGAGCTAGGGATGGGGGAAGCGTGGAGACAAGAGGGGTGTTTGGGGAGTCGTAGGGTTTGAATGAGGATCCAGGCAGTATGAGCTCAAGAAACATGGAAATACCAAGAACATTATAATAATGGTTTGTAAAAACTGTTGGTATAGACAACCATTTACCAAGGTTTTTTAAAAACTATTGGTATAGCCTTAGATACAAAGACTATAGACACATATTCATAAATCCTTGGGAATAGATCCATTGAGAAAGAAGGATTTTCCAGTAATGAAAATATTATAAAGGTTATTATAAAAAATGTGTAACCAAGTGGCCATAAATTCAAAAATTACAAGATTATTATTGAACTAAACCCTTAAAATAGTGAAAAGTAATGTGTTGGGTAGATTTTAAGGACTTTTCAGATTATTCTTTGTAGTAATTAACAAGATTTATCCATTACTATGGTTATATATTTTTTCCATACATAATACTAATAATAGAAAAAATTAAAGGCATATATTTATAAAATATTATTATTTTGATTCAAAATATTTAATTCATTTTATCAACTTCCACATATATAAGTGGTGGAGTGTAGATTAAAATCAAAGCAGCATAATGTGATGAAATGTAGTTTTCTAATAAATTGTCTCTTTATGTATAAATCTTTTTATGTGAAAATCATCTATGAAATTTTTTACAATGCCCATAATTTGATTATTAATATTATAAATGAATGAATTCTACCTCGAATCTATTTTTTAAAAAAATTAACATTGTAAATCCATTAAATAAAATCATATTTACCATAATAATTAGTACTTTTTTCACTATAAACTGCAAAATCAATATTTTCATATGGATCCAAAAATAACATCATATTATAATATTTATATTCTTATTTAAAAATTTATATAATTCTTATCAAATAAATTTTTTAAAATTTGGAAAAATTAGTTATAATATTTTCTTACAAAAATTAGAAATAACTATTTTGAAGAAATGTTATTTTTGGAAAATAAAATGACTTTACATTAAATTTAGGGATTATTTTCCAAAACAATTATCAAAATATTATTATTAATTATGAACTTTATATATATATATATATCATAATTCTATCACTGATGTTAATAACCACCAATTTAGTGGCTATGTCATAGTAGTTATATTCAAAAAAGAGAAATTTCATTATTTATTTAGGCTATGTGTTATATGTTATATAACTTATCGACTATAGTGTTATTTTAAAAATAATGATGTAATTCACATACCCCCATAAATTTCATGACCAATAATAGATATATTATTTTTTTATGGATTCTCATAGAGTCTTTTAGAATCCTAGAAGATAATCAGAAGATACAACTCATCAGATTAAAATAAATAAAATATGAATTCCACCTTGAATGTTGTTTCTTCTCAATAAAAATGTTTTATTCAATACAAAATGTTAGATATCATTTTATATGTCATCAATGTACTTTTTGGATTACATATTATTATAGATACCATCAATGGAAAATATAGATTCCGAAAAACCATCATTCTCGGGTTTCGAAAGAAAATAAAAATCAATCATTCAATGTTATATACCCACCCCATGGATCATATCTCACACAAAGAATTGGGATATTAGAATAATATTTGTCAATGTCGATTATAATGGAAGAGGGTTACATCTTGATCTTCCTCAATTATAGTAATTTTTATTTTAAATGGTGAACTAACCAATTTCTTCTAACTCGCATCTTTGCCAACATAGTGTTTATTCAATAAGTTACACCACCTGTACAAATTTAATTTTTGGTATTTACTTTAAAACATTCAATTCATCTCAATATGGAATCCAAATACATTATGATATGAAACCCCCTTTTCCATGTTTATTACTTATATAAAATATTGTTGTAACCTTCCTAATATATATCGATAATATTTCATGAATAATGTTATTTCTCACTGATTCAGATATGTCATGTATATTCCATGATATATCCATTACCCTATTATCTATCTTTTCACTCTTTATATAAATAACCAACATGGTACTCCCCCAAAATGATAATCCATATGAGTCTATGAGGTACTTTAGTGGCATCCCGAATCCCCCATGGAGAATGCAAAGTGTTATAAGTATCTAAATCTATTTTAGGGATTATTTATTCAAAAATAGATTTTACAAACAATGAAACTCCTTTAAAAAACATTTCCTGACCCATTAATTTACATTTCTACATTATAAAAATTAATATAAAAAAATATTAGTTAAACTAACCATGTCATAAATAACATGGATAACATGAAAAACTAAAAATTAATAAAAAAACTCTAAATAAAATAATCTGAAACCTAATTGAGGCAGAAGATGCCAGATTGGCTTACATAACAATGATACAATATAAAAATCCACATAACCAACAATAACATTATGTGAAATTGAAGGTCACCACCAATCTATCCATAAATCCAAATCACTCGAAGATCAATAAAAAAGAAAAATGTAATCCTACAAATAATCTTGGATCAAATGACATTGAGAGAAATAAGTATAGTGTGAGAATAACTACCTTAGTATATTATCCACCCAGATCCCCTAAATTTAATTTCCCAAAATAGACCACCAACTCTAGATTTAAGATATAATTAAATTGTGTGTCTTTATTATATTAACGAACTAGCATTGATATTTACTTGAAGACATACATTTTAAATCAAAACATGTTTTTAGAGAAACAATAAAAATAATTTTAAAACTATAACATTGAATCATACATTAAAAAATTTCTTTCTAGAATGATACACCAAGATCAAATATTATAAATATAAATTGAGAAAATGTTGGAACATAGAATAATAGTGAAACTAAATGGAATTTGTATGAAATAGTAAGATGTACATAATAATGGAAAATTCGTAAGCATCCTATGGGTATACACTAAATTTACTCATGTTAGTACCATTAGTTGTCCAAATAAATGATCCTAAGTCCATGACCACTCAAGTACTCTAAACTAGCTACAGTAGTGGCACACCCATCTATGGTCTCTAATACCATAGGGTATCTGGCCCAACTTATCATGACTAGATAGAAATGTCATATGGACCTCACAAATATTTTTTTAATCCCTTAATGATAAAAACTTTTATTGATAAGGTAGAATTCATATCAAACATAATTTGAAAGAATATACATGATCTAAAATCATTTCTCAACTCTTCACCTTTCACACATACATGTGAAGACCAATATAAAATATGGGGTCTATGAAAGAATACATATTTTTAAAGAAGACATATCAATGTTCAAAATCAAACATTTAATTTAAAAATAGATGTAATTTTAAAAGAGAACATACATTTCTAAATTACCAAATAGGCCTTAAACACATGTATATAAACACCTTTTTTAAACATAATTTTTGATTAAATTTTAATTCCATGAAAACAATTTAAGAAACTATAATTTATTTTAAGATAATAATTACATGATATTTATATATTCATAAACATGTCTATATATGCACATAAGTGTATATATAGGTATATACAAATCATCCACATATATATAAACATCTATAAAGAATTTCAAGGTTCAAGAAAATATTAATTATTTGAACAAGTTTCTAAAATAAAAAAATACCTTGAGAATCCGAAAAAACAAAAAAACGAAATAAAACAATCAATTTACAATTAAATCACACACCCCATCTAACATAATATTATTAAATTCCAAAAATCAATTGCGACACTAATAATACAATTGAAATGATACTTAGTAATGTTAGAAAATATTTATTGTCTAAAAATATTTTTTAAAAAACCCCAATAATTTCCCAATGTTGGTTGGAAATAAAATTGATAAAAACGCATATGTAAAAAATGGAAAAATGTGGTTAATATATTGAATAAAGAATGAAATAACTTAAAAATATGTTCCACAACCAAGAATCAAAATCCATATAAAATGACCAACACCACACCTGGGGTTAGGCGAATCCCACATTAATAAAATATAAAAATGAAAAATATGAGTGACATAAAAGGATAAGAGGAAATAAATCCATGCCTTTGATAAATTATTAATAAATATAATAATAAGATAGATAAATCTAAGGGAATATTAGGATTTATGGTATTATTCTACCCTTATATGTTTCAAATGAAACTAGAGTAGATTATACACCTTGGGGTCCTAATTTGAAATGATAAAAACCTAAAGGATATAATTTTAGGCCACTTAGACAGGTTGTATGGTTTACCAAAACATGTCACAATAGTGCACACATAACTTTAGTCACCAAGACACCTACATAGTTTTGCTGCATGGTTTATGAAATCATGATACCACCTTATGAAATTATTCAATAAAAAATTTATTTACATTACATAGGTTTTCACAAAGTTAGTACTAATAATTTTGAAACCATGCATTAGTGGTGCAATATCAATGTTTTAAAAATGTTCAAAGTATCAACATGAATCATAAATAAAAACACACAAACCAAATGTAAACAAAATTATAATGAAAACAAATTAGTGTGTGGAAATTATACACACTATAATAATTGATTCCCCAAAAAAAATTATTATATTTCAATTGAATCAATGAAGTGTCAATTCCCATCCAAAATGAAATAAGAACCCAAAATATTTCCTCTAAACCAAATAAATACAAAAAAAGACTATAAACTATATAAACTATAATATTTTCAAGTCTCACCCAACATTATCATGAAATAATAGAAATATAAGAACCCAAATGGGTCTTCTCACCATTTAATTAATCAATATCGATAATTTATGAACAAAATATGGAACTAGGGAATCTAAAAAAAAGTGACATGATATATCAACCAAATAACTCAAATGGGTCACCCAAATAACACACTATCCATATGTTCCATATGACACCTATCTATCCAAATAAGAAAATATATATAATCACCCAAAATAAACTCATTGATTAACTATACAAAAAATATTGGATGTCAAGAATAAAAAAGTAATATATTCTAAGGATTTATTCAAAAGATCAATTTGTTGTGAAATTTTGATTTTTTAGCTCATATGGGATTATTATTCTTTTATAAAGATCCAAAACATTAGGTTTTTCTAGACATATTGGTTCACCATGGGAATCCCCAATGTTGTTCTTCAATATGGAAGTTAGAATAATTAGGTTATCTATAGAATACCGTTACCCAAACTAGATGACTATAAAGAAAAAGTTTCCACTTCTGAGGATCAATGAAGCGTTTGATCTGTTTAGAGGGGCACAATGGTTCTTAATGATCGACCTCAAATTAGGCTATCAATAGTTGTGAGAACGGGACAATGATATACTGAAGAAGACATTTAGATGTCTCTATGGTCACTCTGAGTACATGGTGATTCCATAAGGTGTAAAAAACTAACAATGAATTTCCATGGGACTCATGAACTAGATCTTCAAACCTTTCGAAGACTATTTCATAGTAATCATTATCAATGAAATTTTAGTGTACTTTTCATATGACGATGATCGTGTGAGATACTTGGTGATGGTTCAAGATATACCATGAGAGAACCAGTTTTATACGAATCTCAAAAAAACCATGTTTTGGATTTAGGAGGTCTAATTTCAGGGAAACATTATATAAGTAGTAGGTTTGGAATAGACCCACAATGGGTCGAGGATGTCTTATATGGGGATCCCCCCAAGGGCATGATGAAGGTGTAATGTTTCCACAGGAATTAACAATAGTATTAGAAATTCGTACCTATATTTTTTTATTATATCATCTGCCGTGAAATCATTTACCCAAATGGTTCATCCTTTAATGTGGATAAAGAGTATCCAACATTCTTTCTACGATTTGAGGTAGATATTGATGATCACTTCCATCTTGATATGTATAGAGGAGGGTGTTGAGTACATAGTGTTCTGAGATATATGAGGAACTTGGATTGGTTGTGTTATGATGTATAGGATGGTGGTGATTTCAAGTGGTCCACATAAATATAGACCACATGAGTATATGTAAATGACCCATAGTCTTGAGTTAGTAGTGTTAGTATTCATACTAAATATGTGGTGACACTTGTTGATGAGTGGTCTTTTTATCATCCATTATGACCACAATACTATATATTATATCTTATTAATAAAATATCATAACATGAGATAGAGGTGATGACTAGAGTTACTCTAAGATGATGACATTAAGATTTTCTATAATTCTAGGAAATAGAATAGGGTATATTATTCTCTTAGCATGAGACATTTTTCATCGTTTTCAAGTGAGGAATCAGAGCAGTTGGCCTCATCATAACTACGCTTTGTGGATGAGTATGGAGAATCTTACCTCCAGTAGATCATTTTTATCACTCCACTAATTATGAATTTTAGGGATGCCAAATATGGGGATATTAATAGTGAGACCCTACATACTCAGATATCAATTTGAAATGATGCTGATTTTATGAAGGTGGGGAGCAAGTCATTATTTTAAAGGATGAACAATGGTACTAGTGATATTGTGGGATATGGCCCTAAGAGCGTCCCATACAAATCCTTTGGTAGTACATCTAGGTGTGGAAAAGATGTACCATGACATGTGATATTAGTTTTTGTGTCTAGGGATGAACAAAAAAGTGGTAGAGTTTGTCTCTTAATTCCTTTTTTGTTAGAAGGTGAAGGATAAGAATCAGGTTATAGTAAGAATATCTTATCACCTTAGTGTTTGAGAGTGAAAATATGATAGGATATATCTGAAATTTGTGTTGAGGTAACCATATATGTTCAGGTTACAGGATGTCATCTAGGCGATTTACAAAAAAACTCACCATGTTGTACAAATTCTAAGATATATGAGGGTAGAGTTTAGTAGATAGATTAGGATGACAATAAATTCCATATATAGGATGACCCCATGGTTTTCCCCCAATTTACAATTTTTACCTTGATGCTCACTTCACATCATTGTTATGGATGGGATTTCCTTTGTCTTTTAGGACTCATCAATGTTTGAGAATGGATTTTCAACCACAGACCGATGGAAATATGGAGAAACCCCTTTGGGTTCTAGAAGTTTTTTTTGGTAATCTTGAATGTAGTACTTTGGAAATATTAGGTAGAATGGCATATAATTGGTGGATTTTTTGTACAACAATAGATACCATTCCACCATAGGTATGGAACCATTTGAGGCCTTGTATGGGTGACCCTTCTTGTCACCCCTATATTGGATTTTCCGAGGAGAGATGGCACTTATGGGCCCAGAGTTGGTGCAATCCACCACAGAAAAGGTGAAGATCATGTAAAAGTAGATGAATAATTCACATACATGTTTAAAGTACAATTATTTTCTGATGGTGAGGGATTTGGAGTTCTACGAGGGAGACAATGTGTTATGATGGGTTTCACCTCGACCTAGATTAAAGATATTTCATTAGGGAAGAAATTTATCTCCAAGATACATTGTCCCTTTACAAATACTATGTAGAGTTAGCATGGTGGATTACCTATTATCTCTACCACCATGGTTAGACTGAGTAAAATATATCTTCTATGACTTACAAGTGAGTAGGTGTATTCAAGATCCATCACTTGTTATCAACTTCGTGGTATGGAAATCAATGATAGAGATACCTTATCTTGTTACCCAATAGAGATTGAGAATCAATATAAGAGGATCCTTCATGGGGTTGAGGTTCCATTAGTGTGTCATTCATATAATAATGGGAAACATTAGGAGAGTACCAAATAATGGAAGACTCGTATTTTTTTATCAATACCCACATATTTCCCTATAGCATTTCATTTTTGGGTTTTTGGACGTAAATCCCCAAGGTGGATAGAACGTATTCACTTTGATTTTTCCATTTATTTTTTTGGAATATGAGATGGATTATTTTCTTAACTAGACATGGATATGTCATGAAATTTTGAGGCACGGTGTTCCAAAAATTAATTTTTGAAATATATTTAAATCTATTAAATTTTTATGTGCATGTTTGTGAAAAAAATTTCATGGGTGTAAAATAAAAAATTATTTTTCAAATTATTAATTATTTTTCATAAAAAAATTACCAAATATAATATATAAAAATATAGCTATCGTAAAATTCTACGATTATCTGCCTAACCCAAGAGATTTAGAAGATTCATTGGAGGACATTCTATGGTCGAGCAACAACTAGATCCAGGATCATCGATCAGTGTGCAATGGAATTAAAATACATCTCCAATGAAAACTATACGGATCCACTCTTCAATAGTGATTAATTAAAATCAATTTAGGGTGTTTTTTAATAAAATTTCATCCCATATTATAATTATTATGTCTCAAACAAATCTATCAACCAATAGATTGATTCTTGTTTTGGGTGTATCGTGGATAATCTTTGGATTTATCTAGTAATTTGGTATTTCATTATGATTATGATTATTTTCATTTCATTATTTATACATATGGAAGTTAATAAACACCAAAAAAATCATTGGATAAGGTTTATTTCTTGTCTTAGTGGTTTTAAATTTCATCCCTTGTTTCCCTCTACATTATGGGAAAATCCCTGGGCCTGTAGTTAAAAAATACCAGAAAACAATTATTGTGCCTCAATTTATTTGTGCACCAGATTTTTATCATTGATTTGGGTTATGATCGACAAAAATATTATGATATTTTATAAGTGGTGAGAAATTGAGACTGGATCAAGTATTTTCCATGCATGGATGTTGGAAATGCAGTGATGGGGGGTTTGGGATGATTCCCAAACAAATGAGCTAGCCAGAAATCAAATATTTGTTGATAATTGGCCACAGTTGACTTAGATCCAAAACCCACATCAGTGATTTGGGGTGGATATAGTGGAACGAAGGGATGAAACATAAATAATTGTTCATCTGTAGAAATTCCAATAGAACATGGCATGTAATACATGACTACATGGCATGTGGGGCGCTAGTTGTGGCGCTATGGTTCCCTAGAGAAAAAAAATATTTCATGGCATGTGAACCATATCGTATGGTGTGTGACTATTCCTAGATGAGTCAATATATGCCTAGAAAAATAAATTGGAATGGGAATAAGAATGACTAACTGTACATGGTCACAAGCACTTGGACACTAACATAGTCATAATTAAATGGAATCAGACATACCGTTCAATATGACAAAGTCAAAAAAATGGAAAAGGGGATGCGCACTGGCATTGATACATGAGAAGGACCCAATGTTGAAGGTACACACCATTTACTTCCATTACATGTTTTGTTCTCCATAAAAGGAGGATTAGAGGCCTTTTACTCTTTAGAGTGAACAATTTTCATTTGGGATCATTCCCTAGATCCATCCATTAGGGTTTTTATGGAATCAAATTCTACACATTGGATGGTGATCCCTTTAGTGAGACATCAGGTCAAAAGTTGTTTGATTCCTTCCATATGGAATATAGAGAGATATTCTGTCATCATATTTCTTGAGGTGGTGTTATTGGTCTTGTTTTGACCAATAATATGTATGTGTTAGTGGTATTATTAAAAGGGTATTGTAGATTGAGTTATTGTTATGCCCAACATATTTCAATTTGATTCTCATTATTGTATTGTTCTATTCATATTTCTAGTGTATACCACTTATGGTGAGACCGAATGGTCAGTACATATGAGGATGAAACCATCATTAATATATGGCTTGTGGAGTATATTCTCATGGATTTGTGTTATATGGAACTATCGAGTAGGGTTCATTGAAATTAACTATGGTTCTAACATTACTTTGAGATAGTACGACTTGGTTGAATATATCTGGATATTCATGATATATTTTTTATAGAAATATACATGTCTTGAGATGAAATTTATTTATTTTTGTTATATGACTATTTATTTTGGAGTATCATATTGTGTATTTCTATACTCAACCCTATATGATTTCTCCAAAACATGGCATGTCTTATATTGACAATTGACCTGTTGATGAAGTTAGAGAGGGAACATGACTATGTGGATCATAGTGAGGGAGACTGACCAAGGTGTGTCCCAGTGTTTTCCTTGATAGTAGTCCCCTTCTATACTTATAGGCTGTTCTTTTTTTCTGATTCTTTTTGTTGATAATATATTAGGCCATTTTCTATCTAGTAGTTGTTTTCATACTCTCATAGTGAGATATATATATATATATGTGCATGAATGTTCTATCAGTAATTTTATATTTCATAATTTTATGGGATTGGAGATTTGCCTATGTGTATGGTACATTATGATTAGGGCTCCAAAGGGACTGAAATGACAACTTGATGCTAGTCGCTAGCCCCTGACCTATTGTAGGAATCCTTGGTGTAGTTAGAATAAGGCCCCAATTTGGATGGGTCATGAAAATTATTATGATATAATTTTTTTTAACTGATTATCAAATATATATTTTTTCTTTAAATAATTATCATTTTATGTTTAATTTATAGATTCATGTTATGGAACACCTGGGTGGGATCATATTGTGAAAATTTATCTCCAATCATCCACACCCCATAAGTAGTGTGTAACGTTGTTATATATTTTTATTCATGAAATGGTAAGGCACCACATAGATTCAATAAGTTTCAAATATTTTGGGAATAGGTAGCTTATGATGGGATGGTGGGGAATTACAATCTTATCACGTGGAGAAATAGTTGTTGGTAATATTTTGTCATTTCTATTTATATTTCATATATACATCTGGGTTTTATCTTTTATTCCCAGTTTTTTTACTACCATTGAAATAATTATTTATAGAATTTATATTTTATTGTCTTCATATGCTATTTTTTAGAAATTTATATTTTCCATGTATCTTGTTTCGTGTATGGAGAATTCATTCCCTCTATTTTATTTTTCATTCTCACATTCTAGTTTCCAACCTATAGGGAATAATAATACCCTTTGAGTCTATAGAGGATATGTTTGGGTACCTATTCTAGAGGGTAATCCACACCAATTTGTAACAAATTGATATCATATCATGGTCATACATAATATTGGGAATCTTGTTGATGCGATATAGTATTTTTATGAATTGGGGGGTTGGTTGTGGTGATTGAATGTATATTTATTTCCTTGGTGAGACTCAAGTCACCATGCGATATTGGGAGGTGTGTAAAATTTAGTGAGTTTTAGCCTTAATTTTATTTTATAATTATGGGTTTTTACTTTATAATAAGATAATATTCTATTGTTTAATCATTTTTCTTTGTTTCTAGAATGTATTAATATGCCTTTGATACATCTTCCATGAATTCTATTGGAGGGTGCAACTTACATTCATCAAGGGAATCCACCCTTGGATGAGAATATTATAGTTGATAAGGTGTGGGTTATTCATGACATGGAAAATTATAAACCATGAGTTCTAGAACAATTCATTGAGTCACATCCAGTAGTCAGAGGAGATAAGGATCAATCATGGTATTTGATATGGAAGAAGTTTCAGTCTATTAAGAATGTAAATTAAACACAATAGGTAGATGAATATCTAGAAAAGATTTATAGTATTATTGAATTTTTATATACACATGAGATTATCAAGGAGATGTGTAAAATGTACAAGGTCAAGGGTCCCATCTTGAGATTGATGGATTCCATGGTAGAATAGATAGGAAAGTGGGCTTAGATTATAAGGGTTTTAAGAACGTATTCTTTTAGTTGTTCTACCCTCTGTATATGATGATGGAAATGTCTCCAGAGATTATCCCATTATAATAGGGAGGGAATTTGATGTTAGAGTACACCAATAATTTTGTGGATATCGTTATTTTTTCTCTAGAGTTTGTAAAAAATGACCAGATCAAAGCTAATAAGCATTAGTAAGGTTTTTAGCAGAATATATAATTTTAGGTTTATTGATGATTTATAACAATTATGTCATGGTGGATAGGGATATATTACTAGAAATGAACATGGTATAAAGATTAGTAATTCTTCCCCTTCCATTCCACCTAGTGGTAGCTTTAGTAGTGAATAGATAAAAAACAGATAGTGGAATGATCATCATAGGGGTAGTGGATCTGGTTATCAACAGCGAGCCTCCTTTTCACCATTGACAGATGCCTGCAGTGTGCCCCAGACTTACTACAAGTGTGTTAAGGTCAGGAAAACTTGATATCCATTTCCTTCCCCTATAAATATTTGATATTATGGTGGATACATTGAACATATATATATGTTCATCTAATTTATATATATTTCCCATTATGGGAACCAATGTTCTATTCCAAATTCCACTAGGTTGTAGTTTGTAGCTTCAATGTCCACAGTGATCTAGCCATAGGCCTCAAGTGTGAATAATATTCATATAGTGGATGAATTTCCAATAGATGTGTACATAGATCTATTGGTGTTGAAAGGGACTATATTTTCTGAAACATTTATATTGAATTCATTATTTGAAAGTGGTGCCTACCCATTGTTTATATCTTCCTATTTTGCTGATGTTTTAAATCATCTAACAAATATCATGTCCTTTTTTATAGAGATTTAAAGGATTATTTGGATAAATAATGATTATGTGTTTATATGTATTTCATGATCTCTATTTGTAGCTAATGTGAAGTTGATCTGGTATTTTATGGTTCTCAGTCTATATTAGATTAATGTATTCATTGATATGGAATGGAAATTTTCTCAGTAAGTTGATATTGATCGTTATCATTTTTTCATTAATTTTTATGAAGAGATATTATGTATTTTCAGAAGACTGGGATCTATATTTTGGTATTCCAGGTTCTCCATTCCCAAATCGCAAATGATTGTTGTATCCCATTATGGATGATCTCATTGATGTTTCTTTATTTTTCAATCATCCTGTGATTATCTACGACATTCATGATGTCTTTCTAGTTGAATTACCTTGTATTACTCTATATAGTTTTGTAAATTTTATGAATTATCTTGTGTCAAGTACACAGATGATCTCAATACCCTCGTACCATATGGCTCCAACTGAGGTGATTTAGCACAAGATCCATTAAGATAACCTGAAAAGTAAAGGTTTTGTCCATACTAGTGTTTTAATATGGGAATTACCTCTCCCATTTCCCAAGAATTATTATGTTCCATTTTTATTTTATGTGTAATATCGTAAGTTAATCCAAATAATGGTTAATAATAAGTTCCTTATACCCAATTGTTTGAGTTTGTAATTAGTTAAAGGGGTGAAGTGGTTTTCAAAGATAGATCTTCAATCAGGTTATCATCAATTAAGGGTTCTGAAGACTGATATTCTAAAGGCCGCTTTTAGGAGTAGGTATAGAAATTATGAATATATTATGCTTCCATTCGTTCTAACCAACACTTCTACAGTTTTATGCCTATGATGAGTAATATTATATATCAGCATTTCAACACCTTCATTATTGGGTTCATAGATAATGTATTTGTGTATTCTAGATCTGAGCATGAGCATGAACACCATCTGGATTTGAATTTGGATGTTTTCAGGATCCACCAAATTTATGGGCAGATTGTGAAATGAAATTTAAGGATTAAAGAAGTTAATTTCTCGGTGATGAGATTTATGAGTGTAGAATCTTAGTAAATATTTAGAAGATAGATGTTGTCTTTTCGTGTGAGGATCCATGGAATGTCTTTATGATTTGGATATTCCTTGGTCTTGATAGGAAATATCAACAGTGATTTAAGTACTACTCAAGGTTGTAGTATCCTATTATTTCCCTTTCTAAGAAATGCGTAAAATTCACATAGAATGTTATACTTCCAGATTCTTTTGACGAGTTGAAATTAATTATAACATTAGAACCTATTTTGATTGTACTTGATCATGGTATGGGGTACATTGAATGCATGATGATTCTGGACCTTATTAGGGTTCTGTGATTACACTGGATAATCATATTTTTGACTATGCTTCTTTTCATCTTCAGATGAATGATAAAAAGTATCCAACTCAGAATGTAGTGGTTTCTACAGTTATGCATCGACTTAATTGTTAGTGAAATTATCTTTTTGGGGAGTGGTTCATAGTATTTTCTAACAATAAGTGAAAATATTATACATTATCCCTAAATGAATTGAATATTAGGTATTGAAAATTATTGGAATACCTCTAGAAATTTAACATTGATATCTCTCCACCCTAGAAAAGGACAAGGTATTAACCAAAATGTTCAATTGGAATGGTCCCCCACATGCTATTTTGGAATAAAAGTATGAGTGGAACCTAAATGAAAACCTCACGTAGTTTTATTTGGATGCTCATAAGGATTATTCAGGTACGTTTTAAACTAGTTTTTATTTTTAATCATCACTCATAGAGTATATTATATATATTATTCATCAAGATTATTAGTTCATTGGAATCAGGATAATTTTATATGGTGGGGAGACCATTTCTAGTTGTTATCTCCCTTTTGATGGGTTTATATGGTTCATTAATCAATTTATAATAATATATTATTTGTGGAATTAAATCCATTATGATTTTCATAGTTCATCATGTCCCATTCCCCATGTAATTATAAAGAGGTTTTATTAAATCATATTGAGTTTCTGGTGGATGGGTATAAAGCATGACATTTCCGATTTCATGTCATGTTATTACACATGTCAAAAAATAATTACATAGATCCAAAATCCTTCCGGTCTGGTCTAAACTATTTTTATTCTAGTATCGAAATAAGATGAGGTTTCCATGGATTTTTTTTTCAAATTATCATGGAATACCCTAGGAAAATTATATGTGTGTGGTAATTGACAGGTTGAAGAAATATACTCATTTTATTCCGATCAAGGACACTACTAAGGTTGAAGATCAAGGTGTGTATTATGAATAGGAGATTATGTGGTTACATGGGGGACCCTATGTAATAGTTTTATATAGGGATCCTAAGATTCATTTTTTATTTTGGAGGTGTCTCCAAGATGAACTAGAGTCTTATATAAGGTTGTGTACAACTTACCAATCATAGACAGATGGTCATATGGAGTGTGAAATTTAGATATTAGAGGATATGGTTTCTGCCTATGTCTAATAATTTTTTGGATCATGGGAGATTCATCCAGGACATGGTTATTTTTTTATAATAATAGTTATTATGCATGAATTATAATTCCCCCATTTAATTCATTTTATGGTCACAATGTAGGTCACCTCTTGGTTTGGTAAGGTTGGGAAATGCCTCTTTTTGTGGGACTGAAACTCATTTAGGAAATGTTGGTCAGGAACTGGGATATATGTTTGTGTTTTTTATAGAGTTTTAAGAAATAATGTTTGGATAATTTAATCCATTTATATATTTTTCAATAGGTGATGGTTTTTTCCTGAAATTTTATCCTCGTTAAGGGAACAATCAACTTGGGAAACAACGGAATCATTCTATTAGATATGTTAGACTATTTGAGTCCATTGAGTAGCTTGGTCATATTACTTATCAGTAAGTATTTTAAACTTAATTAACAAACATAAATTATATTTCCAAAACCATATGAGCATAGGTCTAAAAATCATGATCACTCTCATGTTATGAGTTGGGAAGAGATTGTGATGGATACATTTGTTTTAGTTGTGAATTATCAAGGTGATATCATTGATTCTTAGGTGAAAGTTTTACATAATAAATATATTTTGATTGTTATCGTGGTATGGAGACATGAATGAAATTAGAATTAGAGTAGGGAATTTGATTTCTCAATGAGGGCATAATTTCCTCAACTCTTTCCAGAGAACCCTTCTTCCACATGACATCGTGGAGTTATAAAGTCATATAGTGGGGATATTGTAACATCCTATATCATAGGTACATATTTTTAATGTTTATGATCTTCTTATTTGGGTTTGATGGGGGTATGATTTTGTATTGGGATGTTATGTTGATTCTGGGATTATTGATTCCTATAGAGCACGTTTATGGTGTAAATGTCTAGTTTATGGAGTATGTTTTATATAGGTAATAATATGTTAAAATGGATTTTGAAATAAAAACATTTTACACCAAAAACAATATTTTACATAATAAATATGTCTCTATAGTTAATTTTACCCGAGGCGACTTGAATTTATAGTACGTTAATTATATGGATTTTAAGCCATAAATCCTTGATTTTTAACATTAAAACCTTATTCCATGTGTGTTTGTGGAATTTAAGTATTGATTCCCCTATAATTTGGTTTTCTTATCTCTAACCCAAACCCTAGGATCTTTTACAAAATTTTCAGTATCTCACCCACTCCTATATTTCGACATTAAATGTTTGATCTCCAACTTGGTTATGTTATTCCTCATAATGTGGTAGCAACCTTTCTTCTTCTTCATTACTGTCATTTTGGTTGTGACATTATGGTTCATTTATAGAATTGGTTGATCATATGATTATTCTTTTTTTATCATTATAGTTCTATTGATTGATTTTATATCGAGGTATATTTCTTTTGTTTTTATGGTGTGTCTTGTGGTTCTCAAGGTATGTTGTAAAACACATGTTTTTCATTGATTCTAAATATATGTATATTTTTATTTTCATTTGGGTCTTGGGAGTGGTAAAATGGACATTTTACCCAAGAATATGTTCCAAGATAATATTAATTACCACTATTTTGGTCCCAAAGTATAGAATTTAACCATGGATAATAGTTTGGTGGAATTTCAAGCTATTGGTGTTTTTAAAGAATATTTAATAATTAATTAATTATATAGTAATTTTTTAGTGTGGGTTAGGGTTTCAATATCATTTGAACAGAGTGTCAGATTGAGATTCTGACTCCTTGGTTGATTCTAGAATTGGGTTTTTTTTAAGGAGACATTTAAACATGATTCAAGTTCCCAAGACTCAAGTAAGGTATTACAGGGGTAATTAATTAACTAAAATATCCCCCACTATATGGATTCCCACACACATCCCGAAAGGGGGATGGATTCTCCCTGCGTGTGATAGTCGAACCAAGAGAGAAGAGGGAGGGATATTCTTCTGATCTTCATCCTTGGTGGACATCAGTACCGTATCGAGGTGTCAGGGATTCTAGGAGAAAATTTGTACTGAAGCTTCATCCTTTACACCATTAGGTTGGCCTTTTTTATTTTATTCTTCAATCACCAAATATTATTTATTTTTATACCTTAAATATCTATTATTATTTCCAAATACCTATTGATTCTTTTGAGGTTGTGATAACCATTAGACTAGGTTTCAGAACGAGTGGCACCCTAGTGACAAGTGTTCTCCTGGGATTTTGGTTAGGACCACTGGGAAAGATGGGAAAGTCATTGTTTATGTTATAACCCATAGGATTCCATGAATAATACCTCAAATTTAGTGATTTTTCTGATGATCAAGAAGAGGATTCCTATGTTTATATGATGATTCAGAGATCAAGGTACCTGCTCGGTCATTTTGGTGACATTGAGAAGTTGTTTTTTTAAAGATATGGTTTTGGGTGTCCCCTTGGGACCTTAAGTGAGGTGAGAGATGTTGGGTACGAGATGTTGGTGATGCATATGGGATTTAGTCAATCCATTAATATGATTCCTAGCTATTTTATGATTATACTTGGTATATATTTTTAGGGATACTGTGAAATGGGGGAGTTTCCATGGTAGGAGCCTAGGTTTCTATGATGGGTATTTTGGTTGAGAGTGTGGAAAAGGGGTCTTGTAGGTATGGTTCTTGATTTCTAATGTGTTTCTAAAAATCTATGAGGGGTATGTTGGACGTAATACTCAAAACCCTTATGATACGTGGTTAAATGATACATTATTTATTAGTATCCATTTTTTTAATATTTGAATACCAGACATGGGTTATGGGCTCATTGATTTGTTATTGAGTACAATGGAATTGAAATTCCTCATACATATTTGACATGATAGAATGAGGTTCCAGGCATGTATAGTTTACAATATGGTTTAGTTGGTGGACTGATTGTCTAGGTACCACTAATATTATGTATGGATTTGTTGGGTATGGTCATACATGATGTGTTGAATCCATGTTAGATAAAAGTACTGAGGCTCCACATTTTTTAACCTATGGCTAATGGTTTATAGATAATGGAATGAAGCTATACTCTCTAATTTTCTGTGGGCCATACAGATGATTCAGGTTCCCCGGTGCACCATTGTTTTTGTAGGATGGACCAATGATCCTGAATCTATGGGTACTGACATGGCATTCCATGTCAATATTGGGATGGTCGAAGGTGGCATAAAAGATCACTATTGTATTCTTGGACTATTTACCCTTGTTTTCTGACTTGTGACCTATTAGTTTGGATGGTCGAACATGGTTTATCATATCCTATATGTATATTTGGATTGAGGCTCCTCGTATGTCGACTAGTGACCTTTGGGATGGCCAAATAATGTTTCTTGAATCCTGGTTGGATACATGGATTCATTTTCCTTGTATGTTGACATATGACCCCTATGGTATATTGTTTTGAAAACTGGGAATATATGAAGAAGGAACGTTTTATTTAGGTCATGTACCGAAGGATCAATAGTGGTTTTATTAATTTATTTTTATTTCAGTTATATTTCATTTCAGTTGAGAATATTGCATGATAAAGCTATTATGGAATTGGGTTATAGGTTCACTGTTTGGGTGTACTATTGAGATTTATTCCTCACCCCCTTTATGTGAACCTCAATGTCCATAGATACCTTATATCATCTATCAGGTTGAGCATGGATGCATGATCGATGGGGTCGAGGCCCAGGATTTCATGGTTGAGTGGGATTCTCTTGTGGATTCTGATTATCCGAATTGAGAATCTTGAAAAGTTACCCGATACAAAGAATGCGTTATGGAATGGAGTTTGTATTCAGTCATAATGTAGTTATTTTTATGTTGTTTATTTATGTTTATGTGTTCATCCCAATAGAGTATTGATGTTATAAATATTGAAAGGATGTTCAAAACTTTTCTGTATTTCTTTTTATTATTGTATGACACAGTTTATGTTTAATTATTCATCCAATTTCTCTAATGCGTATGATATGTGGATATTCACTTATGGTATTTCACTATTAAATGGGGTTATATTATCCTCACCAATCCTCATTAGTCCCCCGTTTCTAGTTTGCAGCCTTTTTTATATAAGGTGCCACACTTGAGGTCTTATGGTGATCCAGCTCTTGGAAAATTTTTTAGTGTCACCTGAATAGTGACATTACAAAGTGGTATCAGAAGCATTTTATTTCCTATTATTTTTCAATTTTTTTTGGTTAGACTAAAGAAGTTGGAATTTATCATAGTTTGAGAAGGTTACTGAGGTGATATATCATGAACACCTATTATGGTAGGATGTCTTGGTTACGAGGGGGATAAGACTGATGTTTTGGATTTGTAATGTTATAGTTGTACATGATTTTCACTTTGTGTGATACACATGTGTTGTGGATTTGATGATTTATGATGGATTTCAAGCTCTTGTCCACTGGATATGGGTTTGTGATTTGGTTCAGAATCATATATATTAAAGTCAATATGCATCTCATGCATCATGTTATTCATGTGCTATCCACACGTTATATGATTTATTGTGTTTGATTAAATGGATTTATTCCTAGTGGTAGGTTTCTTTGATATATGGTGTGATGCTCTACGACAGGAATAATGATGAAATCCTTATGGAATGTTGGTGCAGGGACCCTAGTGGTTGAGTATGGTTTAAGTGTATGATGAGTGGACACTAGTGGGTGTTTTTTTTCGAGGTTTATTATATGTCAATGGCCTCTAGGGTGATTTTTGAAATGCATATAATCAAATATGATGGGTTCCTTGGTTGTTAACAGTTACTTTAATGTGTGAAGTCTTTTGGATTTGATACCTTATAGATGGGTGTTTTGACTTATAAATGTTGTGTGTCATTAGGATGTGTGCATGTTTGATTCCTTGTGAGTATATGCCTTCAAAGATGTGAATCCTATTAAGAAGTATTTTTCATTTTACTTATGACAGGTTAACCTAGACGAGTTTAATTTTGGGTGCATGAGGCACTAGTGAATGCTTTAAACATTACCATGATGCGAAATACATGCCACGAGGTTTGAGGTTAGGATCATTGGATACCTTGTATATGAAGGGGCACATGTATTCTTATTATCTAGGATTGAATTTAGTTTTAAGAGTGTTACATTAAATCAGAGTTATAGCCTTGTAAATTGTTGCACATGTGTCTTTTTCTTAGTGGATTTGATTTGGATCAAGAACACATGACATTCTTGAGTTTTCATTTTTCTCTCTTGTGAGATGATTTTTCATGAGAAGTTGCTTGCTTGAGTCAGAATAGGTTTTTTGGTTGGGTTACATAATAGCATGTAAAAATTATGTTATAATGTATTCTCGGAGTCATGAGAACCAATGACACATTATTTCATTTGGATTGTGGAGGTAGTCGTGAGGTGTATAAGAATCATTAAGGGTGTGATGAGGGGATTTTCGCCATGGTTACCCGAGGCCCATGAAATTAAAATGGGATAATCCGGAAGAGGTGATGTTGTGTTGGTGTTGAATGATAACATGTTTGTGTAAATTTATTTTAGAGACAATAATCTAAAATATATTGACATCAACATACGTATTCTAAGATAGCATCAGTAATATTCTAGGCTATATAAATATATATTTCATTGGGTTTATATGGGGAATATAGAGAGAATGTAGTCATGGAGATATATATGTGAATCTGTGTGGTGGGGAGTGCACCATCAGATTTCTGTGAGTGAGGTACCTAGGATAGATCTAATATGATGATGGTTGTGGATTTTATTCTCAAATTCCAGGAATTTGTGAGAGTAGATGTTTTGTTTTGTCACTATGGCAGGGGGAGATAACCATGTCTAGTTCTGTGATTTGGACGTGATTGAAGCATGGGCTATGAAAATAGTGTTTAGATGATATATGAAAAAAATGATACTTCTATGATGGGGTGTGTTAGACTAGACATGGTTATATGACCCTTTTTCTGGTAGGTTTCATAATATAGTAGAAACCACATCGAGCATGTTGGAGGACCACTGTAGATATGATTCGAAAGGCTCCTCTAATGATGGGAATTGGCATGGATCAGTAGCAGTAGTATAGGTTGATTTAAATAGAGGGAATCATAATATGTTTTATGATGAGTTTTATATTATGTGATGTATCAATAATGGTAGTTAAGGTTAGGCACTATCATATTTTTTGTTGATGGTTGAATGTGGTGTATTCACCATTGATGGCTGGTGCACCTTATCTTAGGAGTTACCTAGAGAAGGTTAGGCACTATATAAAATTAGAAAAAAATGACTTGAGATTAAATTGATGACCAAGGTAGGATGTGATGTATGTTCTAAAGACCATTTAGGCCTCTTGAGGGTCAGCAGGTTATGGGATGGATATTGTAATGACCCGAGTTTTTTCCAAATTTTGAATTTTAATAAAATTTTTTATTTCTTCTATCTGGTGATCGTAAGGGGTTAAATTTTTCACTTTAAACTATTATATGATCTTAGCTAATTTTTTATACCACTCATTTGGTACCAAAACCTGACTTTTAACCTAGGAAATTAGTTTGGTGGAATTCTGAGCTGTTTGAGATTTATCAGTATATTTAATATTTAATTAATTAAATATTAAATTATTCATGTAGGTTCAGGTGGAGGTATATTTTGGATAGTGTGTCGTATGGATATTATGGCACAAAAGTTGATTCAGGTATAGTGATTTTTCAAATGTGGGGTGTAAAACTGCTATGTATTTTGGGACCTTGGAAGGGTATTAAAAGGGTAAATAATTGATTTATTTATTGATTAAATTTAAAGATTCCGCCACCCCATTTTTCCTCCCATGAACATCAGGAAAGGGACATAAATTTCCCATACTTTTGATAGCCAAAACATGAGCTAAGGGTAAGGGATATTCCACTAGAATTAATCCATTATTAATACTATGACATGATCGAGATGAAATGGCATATGGGAGTGGATTTGGACCTGAAGCATCAACATTTATACCCTCATATAGGCTGGTTTTTAATTTTACTCCTTAATCAGCATAACTTAGTTGTTTTTATTTTTTAAATACCTATTATGAATTATTAGGACCCTATGAGGGTTTATCTATTCCCAATGGTTGGGTTCAGATGATTTGTTGGGGTTTCCCATTCAAAAACCCAAAATACACAACTTTATGTTTTAAGAAAACACACAAAGGGTTCTTCCTGTTCATGGAAGGTGATCTTTGTGGAAGTACATTCCGTTTAATTTAGGTAAATTCATTTTAGGTGTACATGGATATGTACCTAGACATTTGGTAGACTACATAAGCATATGATGTTTTTAAAGTAATTGTCGTGTACTATCGGTACACGTTGTGCAGTTGGACATGGCCATGTACTTGCACAGACACCCCATGTGATGGGTACACAACCATGTAATATCATATGGAAAGACATAATTTTTGAATTGTCCATGTAGTGGGACATGGTTTGACCCAAAGTCTCTCTGGTCATGTATAAGTACATGGACCTATGTAGAGTTAAGAGTACATATTGTGTACTCATAAGTACATGTCCTGTTCTTTTTTTATCTTGGGTTTTTATTGGTGTTTCATGCCTCGACGTTCGAATTATATTTGAGAGTTTTCCACTATAATTGTTTTTTATTTTTATCATTATAGTGGAACCCTTGGGGTATTTTTAGAAATTCTAATATGATTATTTGGGAAATAAAATTATTTTAGTGGTGTTTTCCTCCAAGTTATGAGTTTAGTTTTCTCCTACAGGTATGATTTGGGATGTGACCCGGGTGAGGGTAATGGGAATTATTGGAGGACATATTATGATTTTATTAGAGAAGTCATACGTTTTTGGGTATGAGATCATCTTGAATTTGTGGGACTAAGTAGGTACATGAGATTAAGGACATGTTGGGTGTTTGGAGCTACATCGGTTTGTGTAGAAATGGGTTAGGTTCAAGCCTTTTCCCTTGTATCGTTAACTTCCATTGATTCCAATGAAACCGTAAGTATCTAGAGATATGGTTATGGAATGTGTGGCCACTGAGTAATGAGAATTGTCCAGAGAGTTTGATTTTGACCATATCATGAGAGGAGGTGTCTCTATATATGTTCTATCCTAGAGGATTCCATGTTGAATGCCTATAATTTATTTTGAGTACCACAAATTAATAAGTGGATTCATTTATAAAAAAGTTTATTCTAGGAGCTAGTTGAGTGATCAATCATTTGGGAAACCCTGAGTGGGTGCCATTGTTTGGATTGTTGTGGTTGGGGGAATCCCCATGGTGCTTGAAGTGATGTGTAAACCATTGGGTATGAGATGTTGGTGATGTGTATAAGCATTCCTATATCCCTTAATATGATACCCGGTTGGTTGAGTTTGATACTTGGTTTATGTCGTATGGATGTTCTGAAATGGGAGAAATTCCATTGCTTGAGCTTGGGTTACTGAGATGGGCTATATGTTTTGAGAGTGTGGATATTAGTTACTATCAACATGGTTTTGGATGTCGGGTGTGATTCTACACATCCAAGGAGGGATATGTTGGACATTATGTTCCATTACCTTATGGTATGTGTTTAGAAGAGACATCCCATATCAGTATCAACTGTTTCTTTTTTTATATGAGCGATGTACTGAGTTTATGGGCATGTTGTTTTTTAATATGTTTGGCTTGACTTTCTTCATACATTTTTGATATGTTAGACTAAGGGTCCTGGCATGTATAGTATATAGTGTGTTTTAGGTTCCAGAAATACCCTCAGGGAACCAATCATATTATTTATTGAATTTTAGGGGTCTTTTTTTCTGGACATGCAGAATCCAAGTTAGCTTCATCGATTGATTCTCCTTGTTTTCTAAGATGTGACTAATGGTTTTATGATAATAGAGTAACACTACATTCCCCATTCTTGGGTTGGCCACACTAATTCTACAGGTGACATGATAAACCATAGTTTTTAGAGCATGGATTGATGGTCTTGAATCCAAGGGCATGGACATAGTGTTCTATAACAATATTTGGATAGCTATACAAGGCATTACCACTGTCGATTGGATACTTTGAATGATGTTCCTAGTATTCTTACTTTATAACTAGTGGTTGGGAAGGTCGAACATAGTGTACTAGAATCTAGTTTGATACATGGATTCAGGCTCCTTGTATTTTTACTAGTGACCTTTCTAAATTATTGTAGAGATTGGCGTACATAGTGTTCACGATCCCAATTGGATACTTGGATTTATTCACCTTATCTATCGGCTTTTTAATCCTATGTTATGTAGTTTATATGGATAGTATAGACCGAAGCAAGTATGGTTGATCGAGGTCAGGAACCCAAGTGTCTATGATGGTTTTATTTGTTTATTTAAATTTCCGTTTTGTTTTGACTAGGCTGAGCATATTTCACGAGTATTAACTTATGGAAGTAAGTTATTGGTTCACTATTGGGGTGGCCTATTAATATTTATTTATCACCCATTGTACGTGCATTTAAATTTGGGTACAAACCTTATGTATAATTTTAGGTAGATCATAGATGAACGATGGATATAGATGATGCCCATAATTTACTTGTTTATGGTGATTCTCATGTGGTGTCTGCTCACCAGGCAAGAGTTGCTCGATCGTATTCTAGAGATAGGGTATATGGTATGGAAAGGATTTGGAATTAGGGACTTATGTATTTACATTTTAGTTTTTTATGAATAGGTTATCAATGCAAAGATTGATCGATGGTGTATGTATGACATAGTTTTTCGGGCCATTACTGAATTTCATTTTGTAACAACATTGATCAATTTTTGTTTCATTGTTATTATTTATTAATATATTAGTAAGATATTTGGTTATTTACATCTGGTTGTGCACTCATATATGGGGGTATAATCTTCTAAAAATTTTACCTTAGTCCCACACTTCATGTCGGAATCCACTAGTAATCTAGGAGACCTGCTTGAGGCCTTTTGGAGGCCCTGCTCAGGGCATCGACTAATTGTTGCCTGAGTTAGTATGTTACAAATGTGTGACCGAACCACTCTATTAACCTAGTTGTTATGGAATTCGATCATAATATATTTTACTCAATGATATCCCAATTTTTTAAATTTTTTATTAATTCAAGTGGTCACAGATACCATTGCTTTTTGGTTGTAACCGAGTACGAGGTATGCAATTTATTCTCCAGCCTATGATGGATGAACCTTTATTTTTCAGGTTTTATTTATTGGTTAATAAATTAATTTGAATGATTTATTTATTTTTTCTATAAATGATTTTTTTGAGAAAAGATTATCTTCTCTTTTTTGGTAAATGAAATGTTTTTAAAAGAATTTTGAAATGGAATTATGAAATGGTTTACAAAGAATGGATCTGAGGAAATATTTTTGTCAATGTATCACATGGTAATATGTGGGTTCATATTTGGTAGGTGTAGAAATAACCTAGATCTCCTAATATTTTCAAAGGGTTAACATAAGGGGTGTTCCTCTACTCTCTATTCAATGTTTCCTAGGTATTTTTAAGAATTTTTTTGGGGTTTTACTTTGTAGGGTGCTTCTATACTCCCTTTATTTGATACACATGTATATGGATAAGTTTATTTCTCTTTTATATTTTTGTTTATCAGTGATATACGTGGATATAATATTAGTGATCCTCTGCATGATTTACCAATGATTGATATTTTATAGTTTTAGATTTGATTTCAAAATATTGTAAATATAATCTTCATTGAATGTATTTTAATTGATTGTTACAACTATGGAAAAATGGGAACTGTTTTAGCATGATTTTATTATAAATTAATTTTTTTTTTCATTTTTTCATTAAAAGTTGTGAATGTTGGGATTTTTTATAAAGACTTGATATAGAACAGGTGGTTGAGATCTTATTGATGTTGTTTAGTTCACATCATGTACACCCATTTGGGGGTTTTTAGAGCTTCTAATGTATTTTCATAATGGAAAATAAATAGAACTATAGATAGGAGGAAATGATCAGGTTAGTTGAGTATGGGTAGCTTGTAGTGAGATCATAAGATGTTTTCTAATTATCACATGGAGTATTATTTTTTTTCTTTTTAGTTTTTTGGGACACGTTCAATTAGATTTTATCTGTTGTTATCGAGTTTATTTCTACCATTTAATTCCTTTAATTTAGAATATATCTCCATAATTTTTCATATGAATGTATTTATACTCTTTATAAGTTAAATTCATCTTTTTTAAGGTTAGTAGAAATCATTCCCTTCCGTTTTTTACGATTCCCAGTTTCTAGTCACTATCACATGGGGATCAGGAATGATCATCATGTATATGGATGATCATTTTAGGCACTAGTATTCAATTTAAATATGGGGAAGTTTTTTACATGTGAAATTATAGATTAAGAAACATCCCCTGTTTTGGGATTAGCAAGACCCCATGGATCATATATCTCTTTAAAAATAATATCACTCCAATAAAAAATTTTATTAATAGATTACATGAGGAGGGGTTACTTCTCAATAATCCCCTAGTAGTAGAAAGTGGATGGTCATGGTGAAACAACCATTTTCTTTTAAAATACAACAAATAATTATTATTGGTTATCCTTCTATTAATTCCACTTATATAAACATTATTTTCAGTAGTTTATTTTAAATCCTTTGTATTCATTATCTTGGGACCAAGGTCTACTATGATACAAATCCCAAATGGCATAATTATTCCCGGGAAGCGGTATTACTACATCATTTTTCATAGTTCATCCTCAATTATAGGGATCTTATAATAATATTATATTCTTCATTTTTGGTATATTTTATCAGACAACTTATATAGACTTCACATCATACTCTCCAATTATTATTAAAATCAATTTAGACAAATTTTCCATCAGGAGTTTCTCTTAACAAGTTTCATTTTATTTTGTTTCAATGAAAAAACATTTATATTCCTTATCTATATTTTATTATGTACTCATCAATTGAAATAAAATTAAAATTCCACCACTGGTGTATGATTTACAATTTGTTTTCTTCAACATTAACATTTTTTCTAATCAATTAATACTTCTTCATAATATATTTGTTTTCATTGACATACTTATCTTTTACATGACATGGGAAAGAGGGAATTCATCATAGAATCAGTTTTAATTATCTAGTTTTATTTAACATCCATATGATTATAGTTATCACTTATATAACCTCTTCATTTGGAGATATGTTTCAAATATCTATTCAATAGGGAGGTTATTGCCACAATTATTCTTCCATCACTGATCCCTTTGGATTCTATAACAAAATCCATGGAATTTACTGAAATTACAAAATATAATAAAATTTTAGCTACCTTTAATTAGGGAACATCACATATAGATTGTATGTGAATCATATTGTTATTTTTAAATACAATATTTCTAAAATTCTACACATGGTTTTTCATTCATCCATTATACATATCTACATCTTCCACTTTGGAATTTTTAACCACATTTATTTAATTTTATCGTTACATATTTCTCCTTTATTTGATCATCCATATACTCAGTACATGTACCAAATTCATTTGTCGATTTTATCCTATATTCATGTTGTGTTTTTATAGTGATAATAAAAACTATAATATCCTTTCATGTGGTCAGTTTCTGTTCTATTTTGTGTGAAATTTATATATGTATCTTAACCCTATCATCGTTTCACCCTTTCTTCAATTTAAACAATTTTTTATCAATAATTCATGAATCATTATTCTATTTTTTAAAATCAAATTTATTGTAAATAGATACTCGAATTCTTGTATAATCTTTGTTAAATACATTTGTTAATACAAGGATTGTATGACATGTCGGTCACTCATTTCACTATTTTTAGATTAATTGGTCGACATCATTTCTACATCTTCTATAAAATAACCACCCCATTCGATCATTGTGAAGGAATAAGAATTTATATATTTTTAAGATTATTCTATAATATTCTTATAACCATAATTACCAACATAACCAATCATAATTAACTTGATTGGTGTGTCCTTATCATGAAGAATATTATTCATTATCCATTAGTTTCAATAAAACTAAAGGATATTTTATTCATTTTTAATTGATATATTATTATTAATTGATCTCAAATCTTATCTAGAGGTGGAGTATCTAAATAACCTTGCATACACTAATTTTCCATATAATTCTTTCAATACATTCCATATATTGAAATCTCCAGAAAAATGAATAATTTTCATGAAAACATCATTGAAGACACATGTATTCAATATTTTTAGTGAAACCACTTCATGATCACATTCATTGTGCTTTGTCAAATCAATATCTCAATGCACATATTTCAAGGTCTCAATAACAAAAGCATATGGGAACAAATATATATCCTTTTGATTTCCATTAAAATTAATTTCAATAAACATTATAATATTTCTGAATGAAAAAATATTTGAAAAAATCACAAAAAAATTAAATATTAATCCTAAAATAATAAATATAAGGATCGGGTACCACTTGATGAAATTAGTATAAAACTATTCACCCAAAAATGAGTGTTGAATGAGGATATACAAAATTAAAACATTTCCCATTATTTATGTTATCCAAATTGTCATATCATGTTACTAGATTTGAAAGAAGACATTCAATATCAATCTCTCTTATCATCAATCAACCTAAAATTCTGTAATGAATATAGAATTGAAAGCATAAAAGTATATACCTGGACTTTACATGGTTCACTTGAATTATTCTATGTATAATGACCACACATTGATGATGTGTTAATGTGGTAAAATATATAATAATATTAATTTTGTATAAATTTTTTCTTATAGTTTATATGTTTCAATCTACACTACCATTATAATTTATTTGGAATTGTAAAATACCTATTGAGGCCAACTCCCTATTCTTCACCTATATGAACTATTGTGGGGAGGGAATTTTTTATTTTATAGACTTGAGGTTATCTAATTGATCATTATATATATCTAAATATATTTTAATCCCAACATCATATTTGATTCTCCATTTAATTCCATGATTTTTTTCACTCTTTATCTTTAATTGTAGATAACATATACTCTTCAAAGAGTGAGTATGATTGATGACTTCCATGAGATTATCAGAACTTTTACAAAATCCATAAGATAAATAATAGTTATGAATTTGAATTATTCTTATTATGATCCTTCATTAATAACTAGATATATTTTTGAACCTCTATCTCTTTATCCCTTTTTACCATACCAAATATTTCAATTTTATTCCATAAATAATCTTCTCTCTCAAAGAACAAGATATTATAGGTTTGTATTTGGTTATCTCTTCTCTTGTATTTTCCTTCTCTATATAAAGGCATTTTACAATGATTCTATATTTGTTAAAATAATTTAAAAAATATTCAAAAAAAATATATTATATTGTCCATCAAGACCTAGAATATTATTCTAGGATTTTTTCATGTCACAATGTCATGTTTCATTTTAATATTGGTTTAGATATTCCAAAAACATATACTCTTTGTATGGTCACAAATATCTTCATCGTGTTTTCATCATTCCTACCATGAATATCATATTATTATATTTTTAAATATAAAGGGAAATATTTTATGTTGACTAGATTTAAAGGATTCTATGTCCAATATAAAATTCAATATATTGCACCACATTTTTCAACCCTTAATTCAATTCGAATTAGTATCTATGTCTTTCAATTTTTGAATAATTAAATATTGGTAAAAGATAATTCTATGAAATTTTAAGTATATATTTTATCTTCCATCATCCACCAAGGTAAATAACTATAATTTAATCCCTAATAATTATTTGAATTTTTTTAATAAATAAAACCATGGTATTCATCAAAATATCACCATGAATTTCACAAAAAAAGATTCCAAAATTTTCTCAAAAAGTGGATTTTTATTTTCTTGAAGATAAAACTCCATGAGTTTCTATTAATGGATTTTAAAAACCTATAAATAAATTACGTAAAACTCTAAATTAAAACCTCAACGTGTTTTAATAAATATTATGTATATGAAGTCAATAATATCAATAGAAAATATGAAATTGTCATGTGGCAGTGGATATAACGACTCAGTGTTCCTTGAATTCACCAGGTTTTTGTTTTTTGCATCTTTTTATGTCGTGATATTTCATCAAACATCATTAAAAAAATCTGTATAAAAAATAATAAAACCTTTTTGGAATATCGAATTTTTAACTTCCCAAATATCCACAATTTTATGGCCTGTTATGGAATTATCAACTCTATTTTTCTTTTAATTATTATTTTAGGTTAAAATTTTATCTCATATACTTCTTCCTATGTAAAAATCCTCATATAAAAAAATATAATGTTTTCTCAGGATCATTCATTACCAGCATCCATGTCGATCATATTTTCATCATGACGTTCATGTTTTGTCACGATTCAATCAAAATTCACAGTCCACAATCACACCTTTTTCATAGGGTTTTTACTATAGAACAACCTTATACTTCACAATATAAACTAAATTATTACTGGGTGACTATACATAGTTTTATAAATTCACATCTAGAATCCTCAAATACCCATTACAGTATTCATCTTCCAATGCAGTGAGGTTTAATCATAGGTGGTTTTTGTGGCATTCCTTATTCAAACATCCACATTCCATTTCCAAATAACATTGAGAATACTCATGATAATTATAGTGCATCATTTTATAATACAAGAGATAGAATACCTCATCAATGATTAATTAATCGTTCATTATTCATGAAATATCCTATTCCATAAATCCTCTGAATCCTCTTCTATAGCCATTCATTATATTCTATGCATGACAATGTTAAGAATTGTTCACTACCGTGTATAGTCACTATATATAGTTATCCATAATTTATAACTTACAAGTATCACAATAGTGCTATATATCATCATGTAAATAAAATTTAACACTTATTATAGTCAAAAACATCAAAAATCATCCTCATAATTGAAAAAAACAGATATCAAATAGGATTCGTCAATTATTGCACATAATTCCCAACTCTATAATTCTCATCACCAGTTGGTATGGATGCAAGTACAAAAAAATAGGTAAATTTGATGAGATAATCTATCAGTGAGATATCTCCCTAGAAAATATGCCTAATATATCTATCCCTATATTCCCTTATAACCTTAAGGGATACCCACTAAATGAAATAATCCTAAAAGAACATTCTTTTCAAGACCACATACGGATTATCCTCAATAAGTGTAACCCAACATCATTTTTATTGCAGCCCATTTGGAAAATATATAAATAATAATAAAAATTAGATGAATACTCATGAAAGAAATAGAATACATGCCAAAGGTTCACAATTGTTTAATTCATTTGGAAACCTATAACACATTATTATCTCATGTTGAATGATCTTCAATTTTTCCCATAGAAATCATCACATATAGTACTATTACTTAAAATTTTCTTCATAACCAAGGGAAAGGAAACATAAGAAAGTGTGGCATAAGATTTATATAAAGGTTAAATAAAAGGATAAATGTTTTAATAACATGAGAATAAGGGTATGATAACATGATCCCAAAATTTTAAGGTCCTACATTATAGATTAAAGATCATAATATTTAGTAATGGAATAAGGATTGGTAGTTCATAACACTTGAATCATAACCAAGGCATGAAGAATAACACATGACAGAATAACATAGGTATAAGTCATGTAATTTTTTAAATAAACATAAACATAGAAAATACTAGGTTAATAATATCCACCATGAAATTCACAACATGTTAGTCTATGGCTGACCAGCTATTTACTTTCTTCAAGTATGGGCCAATAACCCATGCACGATCTTGTTTTCATGATTTGGGATAACAAACTTTCTACCCTCTTGATTTTAGTTTTGGGTTGTCAACCTGTGTGACCTATTGTTTTTAGGGATTAGCTAACAACCCATGTACTCTATTAATTTGGCCTTGGGATAACAATTTGTGTGCCCTGTTATTTTTCGATTGGGATAACAACCCATGTACTAAACTTTTTTTAGGATTTGGCTAACAAATTGTGTACCCTCTTGTTTTTGTTCATGGGATAACAACTCTTGTACCCTATTTATTTCAATCTTGGGATAACAACCCATTTGCCATATGAGATCATATAACAATTATCATTAAAAAATGCATTGGAGAGAGATATATGTCCCACCCATCACATAATGAAATCCTTATTTAAGTGTGAAACAAGATTATAAAAATTCATCTAAAAATAACCCACAAAATAAAATGGATATCATTCACATTTAGTCATAAAATAACAAACGTAAAAAACATATGTTCCATAATCATTGTAAAATAACGTATGAAAATAAGCGGGATTTCATAAATATTTATTCATTTTAAAACATTTGGAAGATAAATCGGTTTTAATATATTTAATGCCCTCAAATCACAAACTATTCAACAAAATAATATGAATGGTATCCTTGGATTTTAACACTAGTGAAGAATTGGTAAAATAAATAGATTCTATATTATATGGAAATTATTTTGGAAAGATCACTTAGAACATTAATTGGGGAAAATATGGTTTTTATTTGGAAAAATTGAATTCTAAAACATAAAACATTTTGAAAAACTATTTCAATGAAAATAGCTTCCAAAACATATAAATGATGATTTGAAAATAAATTAAATATTTTTTAAAACATGATTCATTATAAAAATCAATATCCATGAATATAATATTAATTATCATTTCAAAGAACCTTGAATCCCTTTTAAAAAATATTGGTTTTATATGACACAAATATCAGACAAATGGGGAATTAAAGTTGGATTTTCTAAAAACATTATCTTCATTATCTTCTATAAAAGAGTGAAATTTTTTTACATTACATGAATATATTATTAATAACTACAAGAGGTTAAAATTCATGATAATTTTTGAGTGGTAGGTCATGATATTTTAGCATTGGAGACTTAGTCAAAAATAATTCCAATAAATGGTTGGATTGTAAACTAAAACTCTTACCACTTGGGTAACCTTTAATCCTATTAATAATGAAGGGATAATATAAAACAAAACATAAAATATAATTATGATTAAGAACATATGGTTATTATATTTAATATTTTTTTATGTTTACCTTATGAAAGAATATAGGATTATAAGATAATATACATCTCAATGAAGTCAAATTATGACAAAAATACCTTATCCACGTGGTAAATTGGAAACTGTTAACCCCATTAAAGAGTGATCCTAAAATAGATATGTAAATCCCCATATATTTTTGAATAATAATAATACAATACATTCATGGTAATTATATACACTACACTAAAATAATATGTGGTGAATAAGTAATGTATCTCAGAGAAATTAGAATGAGATGAGAAAAAAACACTTACTACTTGAGAAAGTTATGACTCATGATATCCAAGAAATAATAACATCAATTTAAATTATTAATATAATGATATTATATAAAATATTTATATAACATGTCCTAGGTTGGTATATACACCACATAAAATTAAAATGTGGGGAATATGGCATCGATCTTGCAAAAATAAATGTGACACTAGAAAACCCCTTACCTTAATTAATTACTTCCTTCATATGCATACAAAACTCTATTTGAATAAAATTATTTTTATTATAAATATACCATTGAAAACAATTCATATATATAATACCATATATGAATCTATTTTTACTTTATATTACCTTGTTGGTTACAATTCAATGTTAATGTTATGTTATTCTTAATATCCCCTAGGTTTTTCCTAAATGGTTTAACATGTTTTTCTAAGATTTGTTGATTTGATCAAGATTTATTCATTTAAAAACTTTCAATAATGATATATATATTATTATAATCAGTATATATGTATATATAATAATTTATAGTTTATATAAAAACGAAATGAGATACACTGTTCATGGAGACAATAGGTTGTACGTATGGATGAACCATGTTTCCCTATTCAGGTCATATTGAAAGAAAGAACATTAAAAGATTTATATATATATAAATTATTGTAGAATTTTTTTAATATATAACCCAATTTTATATTTAATCCTATTTGATACATCCCATTTAATACATAAAGTACTCACTTCAATTCGCAAGGTGGTATACTGTCGTACACACGAATATCTTTATTGTATTCCGAAATAATAAAAATAATGATGTTTTTTGTAATATAATTATTTTATAAGAACAAATAATTCTAAAATATCCTATATATCATATATAAAAATAATTTCAATCATTATTACTAACCTTAAGATGTGATAATGGAAAAATGAATGAAATCAGTACCTGAGGCGGTAGTCTGTTTTACACATGAATAATGATTTCATTGATCATTTGATCGATGTGTGTGTGGATTTAGGTACTTAACATATCATAACATAATATCATCATATTTTATATAATTAGGTCACTTTATATTTATTATATAAAAATAATTTATGGTGATTGTGGAAGAAATAATACAAAACCACTTGTTGATGAATGATTCATCTTTTTCCTGTATCTCCTTTATGTTGTCCACCAAAGGCCATACATGGATGGGGAAATTATAAAATTACGGATTCTAGGATGAGACAATAGAATTTGGGAGGCTATTTCCGTAGGTTTTGTTGATCCAAATTGCTTCATCAGTGTGTATAAGTGGATATATTGAATGTCATTTTACCACGGAGGATGAGTGGTATTCTTGTAAATAACCAAAGTTAAACACTATTAAGAGGCCTCCCATAACTCATGTGCTTCAAAAATTGAGAAATATTGGAGTATAGGGGTGAATTGGTAGAAAAATTCCTCAACCACATAAAAAATACATTTTTATCTTGATATTTCTTATTCTTTATATGTAATAAATTTTATCTTTATTATTCTTATAATGGTAACATTTATTTTTTATTTACCTAGATAATTTATCCAATAATATTATATATAAAAATATATTTATTTGATATTTTTTACTGAATTGTTATAAATATAAAATCCAATTCATTAAATATAAATCCCATATGAGTGTAAAATTAATTTTAATACAAAGGCTTGTAATGCGCCAAAAACCTTTTAACCATAACAGTGTTAATTAACATTAAATGTTTCCACTGATAATTATTGTAAAACTATAAATATAACATACTAAATAATATAAATTTTCTTTATTGAAAATATATAATATATTTTCCCAATTCCATTATAATATGTGGTATAATATAATTTAAAATTAATCTTGCAGACTCAATGAGAACATGGGTTTTTATGTAAAAAATTCAAAGGATTGAAATGTTTTTTATCCTATATCGGTGTTAAATTAGTGAAAATGACCTAAATTGGATTGAAATATATATTATTTAAATAAATACTATTTAAATTTCTTCAAAATATAATTTAACATTATAATTTATTTAGATTAAAAGTAACTTTTTAATTAAAATTTATCATTTTCTATAATTTATCAAAAAGTAAAACTTCTCAGAAAAATTAAAAATTTTAACCCTCAAATAAATTTTATTTTACAATTTAAAAAATAAATTTTAGTTTTTCATAAATAATTGAATAATTTGTTGAATTTTTTTTACAAATAAGTACTCCATTAAAAGTCTATGAAACAACCTTTTTGAAAAATTATCCTTTTATTCATAAAATATAATTGTTTTTCTTATTTCTTAGCAAGTAAATACATAAGATGAATGTTAAACATTTTATTAAATATATTTTATATATTTTTAATTATAATCACTCATAATGTGTTTTAATTTATTGAAATAAATCTTCTCTGTGCTGGTAATTGTTTTTCAGAAATGTAATTTAATTATTTTAAATTAGTTATTAATCTTATTTAAAATTAATTGGTTACAAAAGAAATCATTATATATATATTTTTTACCATATTTAAATAATTAATTTATTTTTTTACATAAATTAAATTCCACTGGCTAGGTGATAGTTGTGGTAACATTTTAATAACAATGTTAATAGTATATTATGATCTTGTAAAACACGACCTTGCATGTAACACAATATATTACAGAAACACTGTATTTCATGCTCTCTAAGATAAAATTAGTGTTTCATGTACCAAAAACAAAACTTGGTATAGATTGAAACATAATCCATCAATGAATTTTAATTTATTCAAAAATAATAATAATTTATAAAACATGAGGTCTTATATTCTACCCCCACACCCCAAATGAATTCCTTCGTCAAAATTTATCTTAGTCATTAATGTTTTATCAATTTAATATTTGTTTTATATAAACCAACATCGCAAAAATAAATTTATAAACGTAATTTAAAATGTTAAATTTATAAATAAAATGTTTTCCCAAAGTAACTCATAAATAGGTTTCCATGTACGATAACATAGGTTGCTATTGAAGACATGGACATGGAAAAAAGCGTAAATAATTTTAGAGAGTGATAAAGATCAATGATAAAATGAAAATGGGTGATCTAGATAAAGGATGTAACTATAAACCCGTAACCCTATTATGTGTTATGAGTTCATTTAGATCATTAATATGATGATAATTGTAAAAAATTTTATTTCAAGATCCTTTTTCTATGGCTGAAGAAATTTCACAACAAGATATACTTACTTGATTTCATTTCATTTCATATGAACAATATATCCCTTTGGTTTTACCTTCATTAATTTCAAATTCAACTCTTAATCCTTCAAATGATAGTGAATTTTTATCCCTGATGTATTAATAGACCATTACATCTATATATGGAATGATAATTGATTCCATCTTTATTTAGTTATCATTAGAAAAAAGTGATTTTCACAGGTTATTGAACATGAAATAATCTTCACATAGAGAAATAATAAATTAATCTATAAAATATTATTCTATGTTAAACATAAATAATTTCATAAATGGTTAAATATATATTCCTTCCAATGGATAAAAAAAATTAATTAAGGTCATTAATGTTTTCAAAATCTGCTTAACATTGAACCATACTCTATGATAAAGTAGGTCCTAGTTCTCACATACCAAACATGTGAATTAATTTTTCATGTATTCCCACGAAACATTGTAATAACCTAAATTACCATATAACCCTATTGAATATATACGATCTTCTTCATTCCTTATATAGAATATAGATTTCTGGATATATTCAATAAATCAAAAAAATTGTAAACTTCATCTACGATAACATAAACCACATTTTTCAAAAAATCATTTTTCAATTATTATTTTATCAACACTATCCAATTTACTATTTTGAAGATATCTTTTTCTCAACATTAGGAACACATTAAGGGATACCCTCCCTTGACAAATATATCATCTTCCCAATAAATCACTTTTCTAGTTTATCAACACCATACAAAATATACATTCCAATCCATAAAAAGCCACATACTCCACAATCCTTATATATTTCACAATCCTTATAACATATTTATTTATTTCAAATACATAAACACATCCATTATCTAACCTCGTCCTTAAGCTATTAAATAGGATTCCTCATCATATTTTGTAATACATATTTCTCATCGTATATAATTTATATTCTCTTTATTATAAGTAGTATGAACATTACTCATACCCCTTTTATTATTCTCTTTATGATATTCCCAACTAGGATATTAATTTACACAATTCCCAAAATGTTTTTATTTTAAGCACTATATTTGGGAATATTATTCTGTGGATAATTATCTTTATTCCTATTACATTTTAATTCATCCACTCAATGAAAATTCCTTCCCCACATAAAACATTTAGTAGCCCTATTTATATAATTATGTACATGTTACTTCCCATACATTGTGAATAATGGAATGTTTTCCATCTTCTATCTTTGTTTTTCAGAGTTTCCTTTGAATTAAATCCTCCTTTTCTTATCATAATGTTGATATTAATGGGAAAATATAATATATTTTTTACGAATAATACTACAATCGTAATTACTAAAAAATAAGTTATTGAACTTAGCTCAATCCCTAGAATACATTTTATCCTATTTAAATATATTCTGGATAAGGGACCACCATTGATTCAGTTAAACATCCAATTGATTGGTGGGAAAAATTAATTTTTCATGTTATAAACAATGGAGATAAAAAAAATATCATTTTAGTGGTATATATCCATTTCTCTATAACTAGGGGTTCATTTTTTACACTGAAGGAAGAGTAATTTTCTATATAGAGGTTTCAAGAAGCCATTATAAACTCATTTTATCATTTGGATGCTCACCATTATTCATGGATTGAGAAAGGTGACAGGACATAACAACATGGTTTAATATTCCATATACCATAATATTGCGTTTCTCAGGAGATAAATAATTTAATTTCTCATTAACATGGTTCCTTTGAGTTATAAACATTGACTACGACAAAAAATCATAGTGTGGGAGATGTTAATCATAATAAAAAATCACATAATCTGATAAATCAGTTAAGAAGTATAAATCAAGACACCTACAATTTAATCTATGACACCTTATGTTAATCCTAGGTCATTCATAGTCAGAATAAATTTATATTATTCATGATGGGTTTTAAAGAGTTTGTGAATTTACAAATCATATCCCCCATAAATTTCTAACTAGGTGTGAAGCATGATATGTTGTCATTCATATGTTCTTGATTGAGTCTAGCTCCATGAGGTGTCTTTGGGGATGTTTCCCCTATATAAATATATGTTATATACACATCCACATGTAGTATCTAAAGTGGGATGTTATGTAAGGAAACCACTCACTTAATCCTATACCAAAATTCTAGGATATTTTCCTATAATTTAACTCATCCTTGGACACGATAATAATGGTATTATAACATGTTCAAAAAAATTTACGATCGTACCCTTCATATTAATGATCTTAATCTTAATTCGGGGAATACTAATTGGAAATTCATTAGGAATTAGTCAAAAATATATCAAATAGAATAAGAAATTAGAGAATAACATATGCATAATGCCAGGAATTTGTTTTATACACTTAATAATAGAGAATCATATGTCATGGTTAGCCCCCAAGATATTCATAACATATTATTCTTGGGCTATCAACCCATGTAACTGCTTCGAGAATTCAACCTATGTACCCTTGTGTTTTCATTCGTGGGATAAAAACCCATGTGCCCTCTTGTTTTTAGACTTAGGCTAACAACCCTTGTACCCTCTAGTTTTTGGGATCGAGAAAACAAACTGTGTACCCTATTATTTTTGGGTGTAAGATGAAAACCAGTGTACCCACTTGTTTTTAGGCATGGGATAACAAACCATGCACCCTCTTGTTTAATCTTAGGCTGACAACCCATGTACCCTCTTTTTATCAATATTGGGATTGAAATCCATGTACACTCTTGTTTTTTGGCTGGTGATATCAAATTGTGTACTCTCCTAGATCATATTACTTTTATCATTTCCTAAATCACTAGAGGTATATTCAGGTCCCACCTATCACCTAATGAAAAATAATTTTTTTTCTTTCATACTGTCATAAAAATAAATGATAGAATAATCCATGAAATTAAATAGGCGTCATCCACATTTTATAATATCACAACATGTGGAAAAGATATATGATTCAAAATCATTATATCATAACCCATAATATAACTGTGTTTTATATGAATTTATTCTTGGTATATCTCATGGAAGACAATTTGGTTTTCATTAACATAAGTAGTACTCACCCGTGCGTTCGCACGACATATTGAATTAATGGTTTTTCATTCAAAAAATACTACAATTTGTACAAGTTACCCTCTAATAGTTATGTTTATTAATTTTGAATCAGATGGTACTGGTACATATAAATGGAATAGAAGGGGATACAATCTAGAGACTTAAAAATAATATTTGAACATAGAAGGGATGCAAGAAAAATATTTTCATTTTTTGGAGGAATTTGGAAAATAATTTCCAAATGCATTCATATCATGCTTCTCTTCCATTATGAGAAGAGGATTAATTTGAATAAAAAATGTCAGATTCTAATCTTTAATTTCACAATATTCTATATACTGCATGTTAGTAGAATTTATTGAGATATGATATTTTTGTGAAGCGTGCAAGGACCAAATGGTCGTTGTAATTTTTCTTCAGCTTCATTGCCCAAAAAATGAATTCTATAGATGAAAATAAAATTATATAGATTAATTAGTAATGAATATTTAAATATAAAAATCAAATTAACAATTAAACAAAACAATTTAGTAGTAATAATAATAAATGTTCTACAAATTCCCAGTATAATGGATAGTAACAAACTCTAAAAAATCAAACATGGTATTGTAAATATGTCTAATATGGTGTTTTTTAGCAGTATATGAAGATGGATTGTTTGTAATGTATAAAAACAGGAAACAATAATGAAGAGGGATAACACATGGTGTTTTTGTAGATCACTGAAAAAATAGGTAATACAAAATTATGAGGAAGAAAACATGTAATATAAAGGTCATCAATTTAATACATCATATCAATGAAATAGATCATTTTCACATGTCAGTGGCACAATATTTGACACTTCCAAACAATTTAACAGAATATTGAACCAGTAGAAGAAATATACTAACAATGAACACCATCATAGTCTAATAAAACTGATTGTTTTTACATTCATAATTTCAGAGGTTTACCTACCAAAATAATGACTAATCTAGTGTTTATATATTACAATCCAAGATGGTATTTTTTACAGTATGAAAATATAAAATTTAATTGATATAAGGCAACAACCATGTCATTTTTTTGCGGTATAAAAATTTAAGAAATGTATATTAAACACATAGATAACAGGATAATGAAATGGATGAATACTTTCTATTGAACAACATAAATTTCAATTACTATTTCTGTACAGTATGAAATGTATTTATAATTTAACTACAAATAGGAATTCAAAAAATCATAATGAAAAAAAATTAATGTTTATCATATCTTTGCAGCATCACATTTCTGTATGTTTTTTCAGTCTTCCTATTTACATTTCCTTTAGTGTTGTTGTGTTATTCATTGTATTGACTCGTTGTAGCCTCATTGTCTCAACATATTTTGACATCATCTTGTTGTTCATCCTCATTATCAAAATCACATGACAGATTTTTCTACATATAAAATATTGTTGGAAGATATAATGTTAGAATATACAGCACTTGAAATCATCAAAACACATATCAAAGCTTTAACAGTTTACTGTTATTTAATAGTATACATGTGTGGATTGAAATGAATTTTTAAAAAAAATATAGAATAAACATTTATTTATAGCAATTTTTTATAAAATATTGGAAATAATTACAAACATAGCACTGAACACAGTTATATAAGTTAATTAAAATGGAGAGAGAATCTAAAATAAATAATTTTTCTGAAAGATGATCAAATAATAAAAATTATGATTGGTTGCATGCACCATGTTTTCACAAATTACCTATGAAGATAGAAAAAATTAGTGAAATGATGTGGAATAATGTGCCTATATGCCGAAAAATGAATACAAACATTCCCATACAAGTAATCTGCAATATAAAACACTATTTTATCTTCTAGTTTACCAATATTTTGCAATCATTAGATTTTCTAACATTAAGGTTTTTTTGTTAACATAAGGATATTAATGGTTTCATGTACCATGTTTTCCCAGATGTACCTATACAGAATAAAAAAATTAAATAAAATGGTGTTAATAAAGTTGCATATATGCTAGAAAATGATAACAAACACACCTACATAGCTTAAATGGTAAAATCCTTTCTCAATAGAAGTATCATGTTTCTATGAAGAAAAAAATAATATACAACAACAGATGAGCCATAACATATTACTAAAATCTCCACATGGAGTATATAATGGAGGGTTACATTTAACGATAAAATCTGACATAACATATGGGCAGATAGAATGAATATGCATGAGTTAAAATAGGAAAAACACATCAATCATTCCTCTATAATAGATGGCCATGGTTATTGAAGCTATGAGTACATGGTTATTGAAGCTATGAGTACATGTAGGAAAAATGCATGTTTAGTGGGAATAATGAAGGATGAAAAGTGAAAGTATACAATGGATTCATCTTATTCATGATGAATTTCTAAACAGTGTTGTACGACCCAACATTTTATGTTTTTTCATTAATTTGTATAATCAATCCATATGTATGGGTAGTTTGCAAGAAATTAATAGTTAGATACATTCTCTAAAATTTTATTATCCCACATGAACATAGAAAGGTCTGTAGCTTTTTATGTGGAATGTACAAAAATGTGTTGGAAATAACTTGTTATCCCAATATGTGTGTAGTGGAGATGTAATAGATATTCTAAATTAAAAATTTATTTCAAACATGATCAAATAATAAAAACAAATCCATGCTACAAATAATTTGTAATGATCCACAGCTCCAAAAAATATTCACTGCTCCCATTACCATGATGGGGGTATTTCTCCAAATTGTTGTGTAACTCCACCATGTGACCTGGAATGTTGGATGAAGACCATCCACAACTCATATCATATATGTGAATATTAAATTTTCTAAAAAAACAGCTTATAAATGAAGTAACAAACTATTTAAATTATAATTAATAGTTTTAGAAGTTTCTAAGACATCATCACAATAGTAGTAACCAAAATCTAATATGAAAATACATACAAATTTATTTGTATTATTGAGAAATCATATATATGAATACACTATTCAAATAAGAATTAATATTAATGAACATTGAAACATGATCTATGTAATTATGAATGTCAACATATTGGACACTGTTTACTAACCAACAAAATATAAAAATATATTTACATAGAATCATTTAATTATTAAAAGAAGGGTATGTGAGGTAACAAAAGATAATGTTTTTTAAATGATAGTCACATTGTTCCTTCCACGATGGTGTATTTATACATAATCTACTGTTACACCACATTGTCCCCTTTTATGTAGGATCAAAACCTTTTAGTAATATTTATAATATTGAATATATTTAATGCATAAATTAGTGGTATATAATAATTTTAATAAAAGTAGAATAAATATGAAGACAGATAAAATATTAGAAGAATAAAACGATAATCACATTGTACCTCTGTACTGAATCTTCAACTTTAAGATCTTCCATCACATTCAACAATATCTGTACATAAAAATTGAATAAAATAGAATTAAAATATATGAAAATTATAATAAATATTAATGAAATCTATGAATAACAACTTATGCAGGATGTTTTGTGTTATGCCGTCCCATATCCACTAAGTTTATAGACTCAAAAAAGACATTGAAGGCATGATTCAGACTGTGGTCAATTATAACCAGTTCTTTGTGTGTGTGATCAATGCATGTATAAGTGTCAAGATAGAAATCACAATTAGTATGGATTTATGCTTTATGGAAATAGATTTAATAGAAATCAGAAAACACTCCATCCCAATGTGGATCTTTTCCTTAATAGTGTTTTTGAGGCTTCCTTTCAATAATCTTATTCCCTTCTTTTCTATTGATGTTGCTGAAAATTGTTCAGTAATAAGTCAATGACGTTTTTATGTATTTATTCAAAGACATGAACTATCATTAACTGAAAATAAGTTTATTCTATTATAGTTATTTCAGAAAAATCATAGGGAATAGTATATTATTATTGGATATTATGATAATGTAGTGATGTAGGTGTTATTATAGCATTTCAAAAATATAATGAAACTTCATATTTCATTATGGAAAAACAAATGATGAGAAACATGAAGTAATAGAATACATCAATAAGAGTTGCAGTATAAAAACGTCCATATTAATCTATACTAATCAATAAGTGAATGAGGCCCTTAAGTTTGTAGTAAACAATGTTAGCAGTTTTAAAGTCGTAAATGAAGAAAAAATAACATGGAAGAAAAATTAATTTGGTGTGGTAAATAGAAACATTCCATATTGAAAATTACCTATCCACTCTTCTTCATGTACTATCTTTTCAATAATGCTAACCGAAGGAAAGAATTATGTGTAGCTGCTGGATAAATACTTCCACTATCAGAGGGGACTTCTGCAAGGTATTGATGAAAAAGAAAATAAATAAAACAACAATACCCGATAAGCAACAACAGTCCATGTTTAACTTCAACACTGTAATGGGTTCATTCCATATAAGGAATATCCCATGTTTGACATACATGACCTAACTCTTAAATAATGATCTTTGCAGCAAAATTTTAATGGCCACCACCAATTCTCCCCCTTCCACTATAAACCCACATATAATTGACATTATACTTAATATTTAAGCACTTTATTGATAAATAATGGAATAGTATCAGGAGTACAGAATAAAAAACACAACCTGATTGTCGTTGTTTCTATAGGCATCATCATTGAAATCTTTCATCTCTAGATCTCGATGGGGAGTGCATATATTTTGTCTTTTTATTTTATTGTAATGTCATTGCATAGAACCATAGATTGGATAACTATGAAAATAGTATAAATAATGTATATTTTATAGACAAATAATCCTTAGAATGTGCATGTAGTCACTACTAGGGTTGTTTGTCTAAATAATGCAAGATTTCATTTCTTAAGAGAAATTATTTATATTTGATCTGAAACTATGAGATATACCATGATGAAAATAAGTGTGAATTAAAAGCACGGAAAAAAATTCCATAAATGCGAATGAAAACCATTATAAGGATAAATCATTAATAAGAATATGAAATAAGAACTCCAAAGGGGGATGAAAATTCAAAAAATGTGTGCATGATCTTATCTTCATATAAACACGTTACTTAAAAGACAGCAGTACCTAATGTTGATGTTCTGTCACAAGAATTTGCACCACTATAAGACAAAATATTTTCTTAAGCTTGAATTTTTGGGTTTTTATTAGAAAATATGGGGAATGATTAAAGGCCAGAGGGTGTGAATTTATAAAAGTTTATAGAATAAAGTCAAACATTAAAAACGACATACCTCAATGGATAAGTTAGTTTGTTCATCCCTAGGTCTAAGCTCCACATCATCCCCTGCTTGAATGAGAGTACATGCGGTGTAAAAAATTAATGACAAATCATATTTAATACAAGTAAAATAAACTAATAATTGAAAATAATGAGCCAATTCTTGAAAATGTACCCTTGATGCATTCTTCCATGATGGTGTATTATCCTCAATCATGTGTCAGTCACCCAGTCACTTTGTATGTAAAGGCCCCCATAATCCATGGATTTGTAGTAGGTTCATTGCAAGAATTCCATAGTTCTAAGATGGAGTTAAAATAATAATAAATGGTTAGATAATTATAGTAGAGATTCATTTGACATGTTTCGAAAATTCATATAACTTTATAAGAAAAAAATAAATACTTCTTTTTAGAAGTTTATATTTTGTTCTGTTATCTCGAATAAAATGTTACCATCACATTTTATAAATTTCAATAATTTAAAAGTTAACTAAACAATATGATTTTTAGCAAGTTGAATAATTATTTTACATGAAAAATGAAATAAGATAAGTTCTTCTATATGGAGCAGTTCGCAAATTCACTATAATATGCACATAACAGTTGAATAAATGTCAAAGTTTTCTATTAGCACAATTCAATGTGAAAATGTAGACTATAAGTTCATCTATAATAGTACATGAATAAATAATTATTGACACCAATAAAATACAGTGGATAATCAAATAACTCTCATGATCTGAAGGTTCTTAATATCCTCACTAACTACTACTCTTAAATTTTTTAAATCAATTTTCATTATAATCCTGAAAAATGGAGTAAAATGGAGGCATGTATTAGGCTTATCCTTTGTAAATGATGATTTATCATGTAATTTGATCCAAACATAAATGGTCCAATATGAAAACAATATAAACAAAAGATGCACTGATGGGATTGGTATTTAAGGATAGTTAGATAACATATCTGTTGTAGAAGGGATTGTGGTGCTTGTATTAAACCTGTAGGGAAGGAAGCTTATGTAATTTACATAATCCACACTCACTATGAAAAAATAAATTCAATTAAAACATTGAAGATGGTAGGGGAGGAGGGCGTGGAGAAGCTGGTTAGACGGAAGTCGAACTACCAGAAATATACTGCTACTGTACATGTCATAGGAGGGTGTGGAGCAGCAGTAAAAAATGCAATGGGTGTCGTAACAACACACGATGGAATAAATTCAATTAAAATAGGCTTCATGTTCATGTGGTGGCGCTTGTATGAAACCTGATGGGAAGGCAACTTATGTTAATTACATAATCCTTGCTCACTTTGAAAAAATAAATTCAATTAAAAAATACAGCGCCATAATTTCTTTCTTCATCTTCATAGACATTGTCAAAACGACAAAATTTGCTTTCTTAGAATCATCTGAGATAGTTAACATCTCGGTGGCCTTGTCAGTGACCACCTTATGTGATGGGGGCTTGGCTAGAAGAATATGAACATTGCCGACCTCGAAGATGTCACAATCCCCATAACCAGTCCCCCACCACCCAAAAATATGCAACAACAGATAAATAATCGAAGGATAAACAAATGAATGTGGGAAGTTCGATTTCGTTTATAGAGACATGTCACAAAATGAAGGTCATCAATGGTGATGGAGGCTGATTAGTACATGGAGACGAAGAGTGGTCTTTTTTGAATGGCTCACTAGAAACCAATGGACATCTAAAAGAGGTAATAGAGGTGGGAGAGGATGATGCGAGTAGGGGAGGGGGAGTAAGCCGATGACGAAGGGGGATAGAGGATACATGAGTCAATTTATAGAAGTTACCATATTTTAGGGAGAGGAAAATCATGACCGGTAGAGGTATTTTGATGATAGAAGTACAACCATGATGAACTACAAGGAAACTGGGAGGAGGATGATGTTGGAATCAGGTGTTTTTGGGATTCCTAGGGCATGAAATGGTGAATCACTACTGGAAATTGGATCTTTCCCAACACTTATATACACCCTTTCCCAACGGTTCTCCCAACCGTTGGGAAAGGGGGGGGGGGGGTCTTTCCCAACGGTTTGGGAGAACCGTTGGGAAAGGGGTGTTTTGAGGCCCCTTTCCCAACGGTTCTCCCAAACCGTTGGGAAAGACCCCCCCTTTCCCAACGGTTTGAGAGAACCGTTGGGAAAACTCATCCCCAAATCCAACATTCACCCCCCTAGAAATTTCACCTATCCCAACCGTTTTGAGAACCTTTGGGATAGATTCTTTCATTTCTTCTAGGTCTACTACCGAAGAACATTATATAAATCTAAATTTTAAATAATTATGATAATACATATATATATTTATGAAATTATGTTTACAAAAGTGATGTTAGCTTAGTGGTTAAGTCGTTCGATTATAAACAAGGGGTCGTGGGATCAAATCCCAGCACATGTTTTTTTTTGAAATACATTTACCAACGGTTTTATATCCGTTGGAATAGATTTTCATATTACTTATACCAACGGTTTTGTAAACCGTTGGGATAGGTCTATACCAACGGTTTTGGGAAAACCGTTGGTATAGACCTATCCCAACGGCTTACTTCGCAACGGTTCTCCAAACCGTTGGTATAGGCTATTCCAAAGGTTTGGAGGCCTATACCAACGGTTCCAAACCGTTGGTATAGGTTAGTATTCTACTAGTGAATCTTGACCACGATTGGTTAAAGAAAAAAATCTGAGAGTATAGTGGAAATCGGGAGAAGAAGGAGGTCAGAGAAAGAGTGCTACAGACGGCGGGTAGACTGGGAGAGGGAGAATTTTTCAATTTCATGATATGGAAGATGTTTTCTGCAGTGGACATACAGGTTATGGAGGAATCATTCGATGAAGAAGGAGGATGTTGAGGGTTTTCTAGAAGGATGAGCGGCGGAGGTAAAGAACAATGGAGGAAATTCGCGACTCGGGTAGGCTAACTAGGTGGGTTGAATTAGGTTTGGAGAGGATGAGTGGAGTGGAGAGCTGTGAGAGTGACACGTGTCCTGAAAAATGATTTCTTTAGTATATATATAGATTACAACAAAATAAAACCCATTCAATGAAAGAATATGAATGGTATATTTTGATCATAACCCTAGTAGATCATTGTTAAGATAAAAATATTTCATTCTAGATGTTTAAAATTTTCGATTGTATTTTTAAAACAGTTATTGGGGAAAATATTATTTTCAATTTGAAAAAATTATTTCTAGAACATAAAACATTTTGAAGACTATTTTCTTTGAAAACAACCATCAATAACTTTAAAGTATTATTTCAAAAATATATTAAACAATTTTAAAAAGAAAAAATAATTAAAAATAATTTTCCATGAAATTTATCTTTAAATATAATTTAAAAACATTTTTAAAACATTTTTATAAAAAAAATATTGCAAAGAACATAGATTCCTGTCATAATGGAGAAATAATGTAATATTTTCTTAAAAATTATTTATTAACATAAGTTTAAATGTGTAGGAAAATGGTAAAAATAGTTTATGATATAGGTAATAGCCATAGGATAATTAATTTCATGACAAATCATTATTTTTAGATTTGATATTTCAACATTACAGACATTATCCTAAACAGTCCTCATAAATGGTGACATGATAACAAAAAACACTTACTACTTTTGTAACCTTTAATCATAATATAAGAGTAGTAATATCATAAGATGAAATATGAAATATCAAAATTATGTATAAATTTTTTATAATAAATGTCTAAGGAGTTTTATATAAACCTTTTTAAATAATATTGGTGTATAACATAACAAAAAACAAAAATAAGGCAAATTATAACTAAAATCCCTTAATGATTTGTCTCTATTGAAATAATAAACCCCATGAATGAGATATAATAAATTTTTTATTTAAATCCCCATAAATTGAAGAATTATTATTATATAAATTTTTGGGCATTATATACTCCACGCAACAAAAATAAATTGTGAATATGGCATGTATCTCAATAAATAAATGTAAGTTGAGAAAAAATATCCTTACTACTTCAGTAACTTTTGAATCATGAGATCTAGGAAAGAATAACATCAATTAAAACATTTATTATCATGAAAATAATTCAATTAATTATATACCATGCCATAGGGTAGTATAAAAACAACACAATATAATCAAGTTATGAATATGGAATAAAACTCTCATAGAAATAAAAGTGAGACTAGAAATCCCCTTAACTTTAGTCATGAATTCCTTCATAAACATTGAAACCAATTGTATAATAAATATATGTTTATTATAAATATACCAAATAACCATATTAATTTATAAAATAACATATATTATTCTATTATGACTTTATATTACTCATTTCTTATCAATTCCATGTTAATGTTTTCTTCCAGGTGATAACTACTTTGTTTTATTTTATATGTTTTGAATTGTTATTTTTTCTACATTTATATCATGATTTCATAATATTAAAAATATACACCATGATATAAATATCATATATATTCAGTATATTTTTATTTATAAAAAATTATAAAATATAGAAATATGAAATGAGACAAACTATTCATGAAGACGGTAGGTCATATGTACGCAAGAACGATGTTTCTATTTTCATATCATATTGATAGATAGATTATTTAATGATATATATAAATATTATCATGATGTTAGAAAATTTATTTCATATATTACCCATATTTATATTTAATCCATCATCAATACATTCCATGTAAAGCGTGAATGACTCACATCGCTTAACGAAGCGACATTCTACCGTACACATGAACGATGTTATCATATTCCTAAAATATGGAATTAATGAATGTATATATTATATAATTAATAAATAATTATAAGTTTACCATAAATATCATATATATTATATATTAATATCATTCCCATAACTATTCTCATCCTTAAGATCTGGTCATTTAAAAATGAATGACATCGGCTCTTGATGTGGTAGTCCTCTGTATATACAAACAACGATTTCATAACCCACGCAATGGAAGGGTGTGTAGTTGTATGTCATTATCGAAAAATAACTTATCTAATTATATTTTATGTACTTATGATATTATATAATCATGATATAAAAAATATTTAATGGGTTTGAGGAAGGCATTACACAAAAATGTTTATTGATGAACGTTACCTTCTCTTCGGGTATCTCTATTTGGTTTCACCAAAAGAGTTCTTTAGTTTGATTCCTACACATAGTAAGGCTTATAGAATGTTATATAGGATGATTTAATGTTATTTTTTATGGTTTTGGTCGATTAATGTGTCTTGAGAGGTGTGTATAATTGGGAAGAGTGAATACCATTTCATACTAGAGGAGGAGTGACAATCTTGTAAATAACAAAAGGTAATAACAATTTGGAGCTATCTATTAAGACCAATAGGGTCCAATATACCCTGAGCGGGGGGCTGAATCTGCGTATAGATATTATTTTTCAAAATAATTCTTTCCCCACTAGATCTTGACCACTTTTTTAAAAGGGTATCTTTTTTTGCACTTCTGTGTTTATTATGATCACTTCTTTTCTTCTTTATCTGATGATGATGCTTTGAATGCAATGTAGGGAATCTTGCCAGTAGACACATATATTTTTACTTGGTTCACCCTCATTGGGATACATCCATGGAGCATACAATGGCGATGTGATGATGTACCAAATCCACTAAGGCTCACTGCCAATAATATTTGTGCTAGTTAACTTCTATGCCTTGGATCACTTCCGTTATAATGTTTAGGGTCCGCTCACTGCTATCCCAAGGGTCACTCCCTGTTTCACTCTCTTTGGCTCACTGCTGGTGGAGAGGATCACCTTCTTCCTCTTCCTTTTCTCACAGCTCTGGAAAAGATCCACTCATAGTTAATAGACATGTAGGTCTCTTCATTCTCATGAATACATGAATCCTCAACTGTTGATAGATGCTATGTTAAATTCTAACATTAATCAACTGATGAATACCCCTTTGGCCATGAACACTAGGAAAAAACCTTTGGAAACACCTTCGCAAAGCACCCTACTTCGTGAGGCTCCCAAAATCATGAAGCTCAAACATGCTTTCACGAAGCTCCTACCTTTTCACTAAGCACTCTCATGAAGCTGAAGCCTTCCCTACTCTTAGGTTGTCCCGGAGCTCCTACCTCTTCATGAAGCACACATATTGGAGCACGTAGCCTCACGAAGCGCACTTCCTTTCATGGAGCTAGATTAGCCTCTGTGAAGCACCTCTCTTTCATAAAGAACACTACCATCGCGAACCACCTTTGTGATCCGAGATCAAAACATTTTCTTCGAAAACTCTCTACTTCTCTCGAGGGGGTCGAACTCTATTTATTGGAAATTCCATCGACCCTTGACCCTTTCGCGCGATGTCAGTGCCACATTATTGCCAATTTCAAAGCTCCTAAATTTCATCCAAAATTCTCTCAAAATATTGAAGCACCTTGGAAATCCTCGGATCGCGAAGCTTGTCATAATTTAGGGGTGTTCCGTCAATTACCTCGCTCCACCACCGAGAAGCTCCCCCGCATTTCCTTTCAACACTTCCGTTTCTGAAGCTCATCATAAACGTAAAGCCACACCATCAACATTTTTATTGTCTTCGCGAAATCTAATCCATGATGCCTATATTTTCTATACTCATGCCTTTTCCATATTTAAATAAGATCTTCAAGGATATCCACTTTTCGTGATCCTCACCAACCTCCAAATTTTGGACCCCAAAAATTTTCCTAACACTGTAAAACGAAGCCACTTTGTAATGCTCTTTTATACCGCCTCCAGATATTCCATTCCTTTTTCATCATACATTATCAACATGTATTGTCAACAACTTCTCAGAAACTCGAGAATTCTCCATGGAAACCTGCTTTGTCAACAAAAACAATCAACCCAAAAATTCTACAATGATACCTTCAGGGATTTTTTCCCAACACTCTCCTTTACCTCATGTGCCTCAAAAATTTAACAATAATAGAGGATGGGGTTACATGGTTGATAAATACCTCCACAAAAAATATGTTAATTTTTATCTTGTTAATCCTTAGTTTTTTATTTTTACACAATTTTATCTTTATATATTTTACCATGGTAAAATTTATCTTCTTATTGACCTAGGTAATTTATTAATTAATAATATAATTAATAAGATATTTTTTAGATAAATTTGAATAAATTATTCCAAATATTGAGTCAAATTAATAAAATAAAAATAAAATGTGTTTTTAAAATTAAATTTAATAAAAATGCATGTATTGCACAAATCTTTATTTTAACCATTATTTCATTAAATGTTTTTAACTAATTTCACTAATAAATTTGGTAAAAATTGAATTTTAACTTATTAGATAATATAAATTATTATTTTTTTAAATATTTAATCCATTTTTCCCAATTTCAGTCATAGAAGTTGAAAATATTAATTTAAAATTAATCATCCGGATGGGATGATAAAGTGGAGTTTTAATGTGAAATGATTAAAATTTTGAAATGTTGTATATACCCACTTTATGATTGAAATTTATTTCATTAACCCAAATTATATTAATAAATTTATAATACAACTAAATATACATTAATCCAATTTTATAGTTTTAAATTTTTTCTATATATTATTTAGATGAAATGTCTTCCGCATTTTAAACTATTCATCAAAAATTGAAATTTCTCTGAAAAATAATAAAATATAATCCTATTAAAAATGTGATGTCATGATTGTAAAAAATTAGGTTTATTTTTTAAAATATAATTTATATAATTTAAAATAATTAGTTTCGAAATAAGATTCTATTACAATGTGGTCAAATTTCCTTTAAAAAAAATTATGCGTAAAGTTGGATTTATTCTTATCTATTATCTAGAAAACACATTATAAGAATGTTAAATAGTTTATTGAACATATAATATATATTTTTATATATATTTCATCAAAATCATTCATTTTTTATTGAAATAAAATTTATTTGTGCATCGAAAAAACCCGTTAAAAAAACTAATGTGTTTATTTTAAAATTGTTCTTTATATAATTTGTATTTAATTATAAACCAATGTATTAATTTTATCTACATATATATATATATATATATATAATATTTTCTTAATATTTTTAAATCATATTCATAAAATTCATTTAATTTCTAGGAAATGACTATGATAACATTTTGACAATAATATTAACAGTATATTGTAGTTCGAAAAAACTCAGTCTTATATATAACTTATGATATCAAAGAAACTTAGTATTTCTTGTATGATAAGATACACTAAATTTTGTTTTTACCGCATGCACAAATTGGTGTATCAAGAAATTTAAACCATAAAATAATTATAATTCATTCAAAAATATTAATAAATCAAGAAATCTTGTGGTGTGACAGTTTCATTGGTTTATAATGTATATAAGAATAAAGCTTCAAGATAAGTTATATATGGATATCAAAAAACAAAAATATATTGTAATTGACATTATTCAACCCATCAGAGTCTTTACTAGGTAAATATTGAGTATATTGTGCCACCTAAATCCCACCAATAGTTGGTTTGGAGTTTCTGACTAGCACTAAATATGTGTTCCACACTTAAGGTAGGCCTTGGATAAATAAAACTAAACACAAACACATATCTCCACTCATGAAATAAAAATGAAAATGAGAAAAAATACTAAAATATATTATTTTTTTGAAAAGAACTATGATTCATGAAATTATAAAATTTCATAATCCATAAAATAAAAAAGTGAAAAATTAATCCCCAATAAACCCAGTGCAAAACAAACCTAGTGAAACTGTGGTGAAGGGATTCCTATAATGAACAAGATTTAAACATAAATGAAATCTACTAATATTACCTCTAGGAATTAATAATATCTCACTTACCCTAAACTGATTCTACAATGGTCACCATTGTATTTTTAATAGTTTTTATAAGACATTATATTTTTTGGAAAATGGCCAATATAAGGGTGAGTATATTCATATATAGTATGATTCCCTAAAAAAATTAAGGGTTAAAATAGAGGAAAGGGTATTTATTTCAGAACGAAAAAGTTAAATGATAAGCCACATATTTAAAAAGAATAAAAAGGTGAAAAAAACACATGGATGATTTCAAGTTAAAGAATCATAGACACTGAGTTCCAGCCATTACTAACCTATATACATAAAGATATTCATCGCCTCAATCATGAATCCAAAATATTAAAGTATTCCAAACCCATTTAATCCCTTAGAGTTCATAATTTGTGACCAATACATTTTCAATGAAAATATGTTGATCTAGGGAGTACCTAAACCTAACAGAACACTATTTCCTCATCGTGTTAGGAAATTCAGATAATGGAGTACCAAACTCTATGGATAAAGGAATCATGTCCCAAGTATACAAGGGACCACTAAATTTTATTTATCATGTGTTGGGAACCTGAACTAAATGGGAGACCCAGCGCATGATAACCCCATGACAAATCAGATGGGAACACACCCTAACTCTATGGGGGAATATTGAATCCGGGAATAATATATGGAACCCATTCCATGTTAGTCACGTACTTTTAGGGGAGAACCCAACACTATGTTTTCGTGGATAATCCCACATGAATCGCATCATTTTCTTTGATGAAATATGTCTAATCCAACCAAAAATTGAATTTCAATATCCTTGGGTATTCTAAAGGACCACACCATCATGTTCTATGAGGAAAAATTATTAGAATAATCGATATCCAAACACGAATCTGGTTTATAGGAAAAATACATATATACACTCAAAAAGGACTTCTGCCCAAAATTTCTCTCTAAGGATCAAAAAAACCAAAGGGTGACGTATGATGGAATAATGCAAGATACCATTACACTAAATCCATAGCATAAATATTTCTCTTTAGGCTATTATTTGTGGTTGATTTCATAATTTCTAGGTTTTTGTCCTCACATCTAGGCCACAACCACACCATCACCTGAGTACCATAATAACCATGCTAAAACACACCTAATGTAGGAATAAATCAAGATATAAGACATATATATATGATTAAAAAAATTATATTCCTACAAACCACTATGGATTGGGGTGTTCATGACTCGATATTATGTATTGTGGTGTGACACTAATTTGATATCTAGGATAATAATTAATGAAAACCTATAACAAAGCATGACGTGAATTCTTATGGAACAATGTGAACCTTCAAAATGCATTCTTACTAGTATAATTATTCCCATAGAAAACCAATAATTTTATATTATGCGACAACTTCCACACACTAATTCCACATTCCACCATTATATGGTATTAGGTTTCTACTCAATCGAAATAGGAGTTGATTTAAGGGATTTGAGAGATACTTTCAACAATGAGATATTTCATATTAGAGAACTAATTTACAACTATTTATTTCTATAAGAATGGAGAAATTATAAATGAAACTGAATGGGGATTCATAATAGTAATAACATAAGATAAATAATGAAAAAATAGATATAATCATAATCAAAGTCATGTGATAAAAGATTATGAGATGGTGGAAGTGTTCTATATATGATCATAATCATCATTGTCAGTGAAATTCATACTCTAAATTCTCCATGGGATGGACAAATAATCATTACTGCTTTAATGATCCACAAATTACAAGGTCTATATAAACACTCTATAGGAAGTTGAGAGTCCAAGGATAGAAAAGGAAAAATTCAAGATAGAATGGTTTTGACAACTATTTAAATAGAAATAGATTCATCTAAATCACAGCATAACTCTAATGGTTATGTTGAAACTCTTGAAAAATTTAACAATCACAAAACATTAAATATATTATCTCAATGAAAATTTCTTTCAAAAACCTAAGATCTAAAAAATAAAAACCTAACTAATTCTCTTCTTCATAGCGTTGAAAAATAATTCAACTCTCATAACTCTATAGGGATTGAACAATATTTTGGAATGATAATGAATTCCACAACAATGCCTCTTATATTTGATTAAATTGATTATTCTCATTTAAACCATGATTAAACACCTAATTACAGTTTGAAATTCCTCCAATTTATGACTAATATGAAGGTTCCACCATACTACCTATCATAACTGAAAAAATCACAACAAAATGGAACAATCATGGTAAAAAATAAACACTTATCTATAATGAGACTCGTCAACTAAAAAATTTATAATGGGTTCATGAGAAAAGAATACATATCATTACACCTTAACAACCTTCCAGGGTTTTCTTCCAAAAACACATGTCTTGCTAAAAATTTTAATGATACAAAAACCACCTATGACTTTAATGTTCCCTAAAACACTTATGTATGATCCTCTACAATAAAAACACATCCCCCAAAAGTATATCTATACCTCAAAAGGTCTCATGGGGATGATTATTGAATACCATTCGAGACTCTGAGAAAGATAAATTATATGTAATTTCCAACTCACCCATGTGGATTATCTATAATAAATAAAGCATGTATCTCCAAAATTGTGACACGTAGAAGATTTTATGCACATGGACAAAAAAAAGAATAATGTTAGTCAGTAATAAACATTTCCAACTCTAGTAAAAATATAATTTAGAATAACAAACATGAAAGATAGATTTCAGACTTTGTGGATCCTTTTCTAAATCCACTTTGGGGAAAACTTAATATACACATGGTCTCCCTCCTCATATTATAAAAGGAATTTTTTTCAATCCATATAGGACTTATGATGGTTCTTAACTATCCTCATCCAGTCCTAGATCACATATACCTTATATATTATCATTTTTACATGTTATTGCCCTCTCAGTATGGACATTCCAATATACATCAAACACAAGATTAACTTGAAGGGTCTCTCATACTCTTCTTAGAAAGGTAGCATAACAATAGTGGAGAGAGAGCTATTTTTATTCTAGAACACAATGATGTTTATGTGATCCTCTAATATCAAGACAAAATCCATTACATAAGACTCCAAAATAAACTATAAAAATAGTATGGTTATATCAATTTAATCATCAGTTTGAATGAATAATGTTTTATCCAACTTTAATTGAGTATTAAAATTATCTTATAAGATACTCCATGAAAAAGATTTAAAATGTGAATCACAATAAGAAATTATCACAAAAATTATCCCACACAACTTGATGATTACATTCACATACATGTACCTTAAACATTAGACTAAAAATTGATCCTAAATAAAAAAAAAGTGGGATGACATGGTCACTAGGTCGATGATCAGCCTAATGGAATCATCACCATTTAATGAATATGGATGTCCTATCAAGAATATGATCAATACACCATCACACCCATTATGAATCCTATACGCGTTGATCTGATATTTTTAACTCCTAGTACTTATCCATCGACTACTAACAGTTGATGCACTATAAGATAAACACTATTAAAATTCTATTCATATCATGAAACAGAATTTATGATTGAGTTTTTTATACATCTTCATCAAACCTATATGTATCATTAAGGTCAAAATATGTTATTTCCTCCAGAAACTCCTCACATAGTACAACTAGCACCATTACTCATCCATTATAGAGGATGATTTTTCTCCAAATTTATAGTATATATTTTTTGTATTACCTTATGATATATGGTTACATAATACCTTTTAATTGATATATCTAAAATAGGCCTCCTTCACATGCTGAAATGGTGAAGGGGACACCACCATTAATTTAAGATGGTACACTTCCCCATCATCCACTAAGGACAACTTCATGAATGGAAACTATTAAAACACATCTACCATCAATTGATGATGACATTTACTTATAAGTGTATTATCTAGCAAATTTACCTTTTCTAGAATATGTAAAATCTAACATTCATTTTTCCTATAGAAACTCCAACAAATTCCTTTACCTGTGGTTAATATCACTTTGGGTGATTACATATATATTGTGCTTATTCTCCATGAAAAATATGAACCACTCACTTTGAAAATAATGTCTCTAAGGTTTTAATGAGAATAATAACATTTACATTTATAAATACTGGGTCATGAAATTATATTTATGATGTCATAGTTATTTAGAAACAAAATACATCATCACATGATTTAGTGTGATTATACAACTAATCCCAGATTGAGAGGAATATTAGAACACCACATACATAACTCCCTTTTCTCAAAATAATAGAACAATATTTCTTATAATACAATCCATTATATTATTAATAGGTCTCTAAAATTTCACAAACTAAACAAATTGAAATAGTATTTTTTAAAAGAAATTACGGGAATATAATTTTATAGAATTATTCCGCTTGTCTTTATTGGTAATATAGTAACATGAGGTTGATTTGTGTCTTAAAAAAACACTTGGGTTGATCCAAATTGAGAACTTCCATAGTCATTACTAGTTATATAGTTACTATATCATCTATAATCACATTCTCTAATAAGTATGCCACTCAAATCCATAACAAAATATTTGGGAACTTTTTATATAACTACATCACTTAGAGTTAGTCTAGAATAATTTTAATATTTCCAACATTCATAACATTTGTATATTAAAAGAGTAGGATTTCATTGATAAAAATAATAATATAAAATTCAAGAAATGGATGAATGATCTTTCAATTGAGGATTATGAACATATCATGAGAATATTTCAACCTAAATGGGATCAAAATAAACTTATAATGGAGATAGAAATATTAGAATTAGTTCTTTAGGATATCCTTCTTATGAACCTGTCGTTTGATATAACACCTTGTAATAATGTCATTTTAGAATACCTTATCCCATTATAACTATTCAATTAAATCATGGATATTTAGAAAATTATTTTTTCTAATTAATGTCTCTGGATTCATGCAGTGACCATTAATAAATATCCTAAATATCTCATCCACATACATGGATAACAACACTAGGGCTACTTATGTAGCCCATGGGGTTTGATGAAAAATTTCTCTATAAGGTTTCTTAGTTCTAAATTCAACTCCCAAATATTAGTACTGGAGATAAATTAAGGTGACTATGAAATTTTGTGGTCCTGAGGTGAATATTTATGGGGAAGAATCCATCATGATATTGTTTCAGTAGTTTTGGGTTATTCAGTTTGTTGAAAATTAAGGTTGGAGAAGTTTCCATGTTTCCCAAAAATTGGAGTTAAAAAATGGTTATATTTCCTAGGTATTTCCAAAAAATTTTTTTTAATAATATAAGATAAATTATGTTTTCCATGATGATAGAACCTAGATAATGAGGTCAACTATGAAGATAATAAGGTAGAGTAATCATATTGAGAGTTTATGTTTAAGTAAACTCTAAGAATGTTTTTTTATGGTGCCTAATAAAGTAAGAACATGTACCATGAGGTCATGTACGAGGTTGTAAAATAGTAATTTTTGGGCCACCTAAAAGAAATTATGTTTTTGTATGACAAGATTTTTAGAGATCATGTGGTTTTTCTATGAACCTTATCATATATTTAGTAGTATGCGGTGCATCGATTGATAATTGTGCATATATGTATCTTATGTGAAGGATTTTATTGAAAATTCATATTTAATGGGTTTTTTATAATAGTTTCTTATATGATAGACCCCTAATAAAAAAATTAATGATAGTAAAAAATAATGATATAATATTATCAATGGATAATTTAAAAAATGTATGATAAAGACTTCATGAATCACAATCCATAACATAGTGTTAATGAATCACAAGCGGTCAATGGAGTTCATGGAGATGAGTATGTGGATACATTCTGTATAGTGATTTCATGGGGTATAATACATGTAATGAAATCCAAAAAGTTAAATTTCATGGAATAGAGTTCATAGTGTTTTTCTATGATGTTGGATTATTTATGGAGTCTCATAAGCGTGCTAAGGATGAGATTACAATGTTGGCATTCATGATGAATAGTGTTCCTCAATGTCAAGTATGTGGAAGAGTAGATTTAATCTCTTTATTGAGGATAGAGATTTATGTGAATCACATATTAGTTTGAAACAAATTTATGATAATAAAAATCATCAAAATAATATTCTAGAGGAGTAGTTCATTATATTTAATTGGGTGATCAGTGATTTCTCGATGAATGAATGGTTGTAAATAAGGGGGTAGTGATTCTACACTGAACATTGCAACATTTTTTCATTCAATTTATTATGTCTCATGCATGATTTAATTTATATGAAAATATATTATTGTGGGAATATGGATGATGATAGTTTGTCTAATGAACAAAGAAATCAAACGGTTTTTTTTAAATTTTCCATTCTCCGATTCACCCCCAATATCAATGTATTTAATGAAGTAGGGCTAGAAATTTGTATCAAACTAAAGAGTTAAAGACAATACATTTTTCTATTATTCGATAAAATTGAAGTTGTTAATAAAAAATGGATTCAAATCCGAAATGAATAAAATTCAGATATGGAATAATATGATGTAGAAATACTTTAGATATTTAGGCATGGATGGTTTTATAGTCATGATGCATGTTATTACAATATGTATGGATACTGGGGATCGATAATAAGTATAGTGTGGATAATTTGATGCCAACACCATATGAATTAATTATTTTGCAGGAGATGTATCCAATACAATCTATATGAATGAGATGTTGTGTAAATCCTCACATGCCAGGTGGGAACATATAATAAATATATATGATGTCAATTCATAATTTTTAAAATCCAAAAAATATGTTTTGTAAAATATGTATGAGAAGTATACACTTGAATGAATCGTTTATTTCATTATTTGATTGGGAGAATCATATTATAGGTTACAAGGATGGTATTAAAGAAACCCTTGATTACTTAATTATAAAAAGGTGAAACCTTAGAAAATTTCTCCTTTTTTCAATCCAAAATAATATATATTAGTGGACAAATATAAAAATGAGCTAACATTTGATATTTCTCATAGTACTATTATTTTATATGAGATGATAAATAAGGATAATAAGGCTATGGAAAAGGGTAAATCTAAGTAGGTTGCATTAAAATCCATAATGAATCTTACTATGGAGGATTGTTATGAAGAAGAATACTTATATGAAATATTTTTATTCCTTTAATCAAAAATTAATAGGGGAAAATAAAGTCTAAATGGAATCTTTGACCTAAATGTTTTAATGTGGAATGTTTTAGAATCTTATAGTAATGTGTCTCCATAACATTCAATATTATTATAAGGGTAATGAAATTACAATAAATAATTATTTTGTCAATGTGAAGTATATGAAAATCACTATGAATTAGTTACTCATGAATAAGAACATTTATTCACGTGGGTAAATTTTTTGAAAAAAATCAAGGAAAATTAAATAGAAGGCTACAAAAACTATAATTATTATTATATGTTTTATATTTTCAATAATTTATAGACATGGGAAGATACCAATGATAAAAAAATTAAATTTAGTAAGAAGAGTAGATATCTAGGTTGAATTAGTGATATATCATGAAGTGATAGATTTTTTGATATCCAAAATAACAAATTCCCAAATATTGAATCATTATATCAATATAAAAATGTTATAATATGGGGATAATAAGTCATATATAAAGAAAGAAATTGAAAACATAAAATCTATAACATAAGAAAAATTCAATAAGATCGTTGGATACAGGATCAAAGTTGAAGAAAATTCTAGGTTTATCAATGTTTTGATAAATACGGTGAATGATTAGGTTAAATGTATCAAGGAAATTAAGGAGAAATTTTTCAATATATGATGAAATATAAAATATTAGGATAGACTCTTTACTCTTAATATGACATCGGAAAAAGATAACAAAGGGAACGAAAAACGTAAAAGTGGATTAGAGAGGTCAAGTAAAATGGGAAAAGTACTATTAGAATAAAAAATCCATATTTAAATGCCTTGTATATAATATGAATTGATTATAAATTGAAATAAGAAGTGACTGATGCTATAATACATGCTCCCACAATGAATTAGAATGTTTATTTTAGAAAAATATAAAATAAGAATATTCTGAGAACTAAAGGGAAAAAACTGTTATAGTAATAACACATAAGAATATAACTCATTTCTGGTGTAACTATTATGGAAAATCATAACATCAAGGAATATATTTTTTAATGACAATAGGAATTTACGAACATAAGGGAAACAAACATAGTTGAGCATAGCTCAAAATACATGGGGTGCTTTTCACAAAAAAAATCCATTAGTGTAGAATATTTTTGTATAAAGCTAAATATGTATCATCAATAATGAAACTAAATTGGACTATAATGTTTTAAATTTTATTATAAAACATATCAAAAATCATCTAGCATGATAAAAATGAAATTTTTTTTTCATATTTTTAGGATGAAGTTGGTCCACCATACTCTGATGAGAATCATGCATATCAATCAACAGCTATGTGATTCCATAATCATAAATCAAAAAAATATGAATAATAATGGTTAAATAGATTTCCTAGAAGCATCATATCATACTGGTTTCAAGATCCTTAATAGTGGATAATCTTATAAAATGATATAAAATATGGATTTTTTCAAATATATCTAAACCCACACGAAATGTGTCGTCAAATCTTGTAATGAAAAAGAAGAAAATGTTTTATCTCCATGATGTTTATTTTTTGGGGAAATGAAATGAGGTGTGCATATGACATTGTAATTAAAGGTCGTCATCACAACATGCTTAGTGTCATCCTACTGTGTGATTCATGGAATGAAATAATTATTACATTAAAGACATGTATAATTATGGGAAGGGATGGTGTAGTAATTATATTGTAGAAGTGCATGAAATACAATATCTACCATATTAACGAGGAAGTAGATATGTAACCCCTAACGTTTTATGAGATATATTTTGTTTTTAGGTATTATGTTATATGCAACACCAATGGAATATTTCACTAGACACAACATCGTCTTGTCATGCGTTACACGTAAGATAAACCTTCCTCAATAGCTTGTGTTGTACGCAATACCGCGTTTCACTAAACACAGATATGTTTTTAAAATATTATATAAATTAGCAGTTATGAAAAGTAATCCCCACTTTTTGAAATTTTTTAAATTTTAACTTTTAAAATGGACTAAATTTTTGTATTTGTAATATCGAAATTAGCGTAGAGTGAATTTTTTGTATTTTTCCGAAAACATTCAATTTTTGATGCATAGTGAAAAACACCGAATTATAGTTTAAAACTGATTTTTTATTTAAATAATTATTTTTTTAATTTAAATTTATTTTAGGTCAAAATAGATACATAATACCTATATAAGTTCAATGTAATTCAATGAGGTCATTTTATAATAATTTTAGATATATAAAAATTTTATTGAACTTTTTACTGTCTTTTACCCACCTCCTTGGATAATTTGAAATTTTACATAAAATCTAATTTTACCACTTCTATGAGTTGAATTTCAAAAATCTGAGAGACACAGTTGATATCAGTATGTAAAATGGGGTTCAATGATATGAATATATGTTTTTGTGAATAGTAACTTTTAATTTTTATTTACCAGGGTTAATGGTAAATAGGGCAATTAAAGGTAAAAATTATATTATTATTACGCTAAAACATGTCATAATTCTATTGGATAAGTTCAATTTGACCAATAACAACCTTATGAATAAAATATTACCCTTTAGGTCCACCTGGATTTGATTATTACATTTATTATTTTTTAATTCAAAGAAGAGTTAAAAGAGTTAAAATTAAAGTTTAATAAATAAATGTTCTTTAATATAGGTTTATACATAAGATAAATTCAACTCTAAATATTAATTAGAAAGATAAAATTATTTCCTACATAATGATATTTTATTTATAAATTTTATATTACAAATAAAATAATTTATTTATGACACAATGATGATGCATTAATTACATTATTAATGAAATATTAACATAATTGATGTTATCAATACCAAAATAATTGTAATTTGAGAATTTTTATAAATTAAACTAATATTATAGTTTAATATAACATATTAGTGTAGGTTAGATGAATTGTTTTCGAATTAATAATGCTGTTATGATTTAACGAAAAAAATACCAAATAGTGTCAAAATTGAAATAAAAGAGTTTTTAAAACAAATATAATATTATTAATTGTTATTCTATTCCCAAAAATGTAATGTTCTTCCAAAAAATTTATATAATTATAGGTTTATAATTAATGAACCACTTAGGGTTTTCATGGATGTATATAATAAGTTTATTAAGCATATAATATAAAAATACAGAGAGACATGGTAAATTTCAAACTACTTAACTAAGAGTTAAATATAAATGATAAGGTTAATATAGTGACCCAAACCTATCTAAAACCTATTAGTGGAGATTATTGCGACCCATAACCACTTTAGCGTTGAAATAAATCAATTTAGATCCATTATAAGCAAAATATGGCTTTATTATAAAATAATATTTTACATTTTTTCTAAGGTGCCCCTCTCATCCCTTATAAAAGAGCACCTCCTCCCTCTACTATTTAAAACATTTTGAGCCTTGAAGCTCGGCCAAAACCTATCCATTTACCTTATCCCCTTCCCTAGAAACATACTATAGGTTCTGTTCTTCTTAAAAGACCAACTTTAGTGTCCTAATAGGAAGTTTAGAAGAGGTGCGTCGAAGAAAAGGAAATATCCATTGTCGATTATTTGTCATTTATTTCTTCTTCTACTTCCTCTTCATTATTTTTTTCATTATATTGTAATAACATCAGTATAAATAAAATACTGATATGTTATTATAAAAATGAAACAACCCTATTCCACCTTCTGTCCATCTTATGGAAAACGAAATCACCACTCGTGTGTACGTACGGAATGTCGTCTCCACGTCGTGGTGTAATCTGTTTTTCCACCACCACCTTACTTGGATGGGTATAATGGTGTACAGAATAACTATATATGGTTATTATGACATGATACTGATTCTGAGATATTCTATCATTCTCTTCAATACAATTCTACAATCATGGGAATGATATCATCGCTCATGTGTATGTATGGCCTACCGTCTTCACGATGTGATGCGACTCGTTCTACATGATCATAATAGTATAATGATTATATAAATGTATTTAATGATAAATATGATATATATTATACTAATAGCATTCTGTAATTGATATAGATATAACCTAAAAAGAATAATAAGAATTTATTCGACAAAACATGCATAAGAACATAAAATAATGAAGACGTGAATAACAAGTAACAATGAAATATTACAAATAAGATGATATAAATATGACCATATATGATATCAATAAAATCAATATGATTCTATAATAAGTAAATGAAATTATTTAAATCATTATGTAGGAGGTTCAGATACGTACGATGCATATCGGACCTAAGATAACATAAAATCTCACATTCTCAATTTTTATCCGAGATTCTTTATACTTCGGTATTTACTGGTGAATATTTATCATCCAAATACATGATTCATTAATATTTAATGTTATTTATATTCCCATTTAATTGTTTAAATCCAATTTTACCTATTTGTTCATTTTTAGTAAAAGATATGAAATGAATCTTTTTTTCTTTTCAGTTGAGATACATTTTGACTTTTCCGTCCAAAGTACGACAAGAATGTTTTTTAACTAATACAGCATGAACGGATTTTTATTCTTTAATATAAAGTTATTTCCATGAATTTTCCTTTACATGTTTTCAGTTTATTTTCAAATAACTTATTTTAGTTTAAAATTTTATATCATGTTGAGAAAGGAAAAATGTTTTGAAGTAGAAATGAAATATTCCTTAGGAATGGAGGTTATGCATTTTCTCAAAATTATTTTCCATATATGATAATATAGGGTTCTATTTCTATCCCCATTATTACATTGATTTGATTATGTTATGATGAAATTATTTTTATGAAGTTATTTTATCTTTTATGGATTATGTTATGATTCCATGATGTTTAAGAATCCCATTTTTATTACATGGGTTATGCTATGATGTATGATTTAAGGTTTTGTGGAACATTTAAGAGTGGTTTAATTTTGAGATGTGTGGGACCTATATTTCTCTCCAATTCATTGGGTAAGATTTATATCTCATGAGATAGACATGTCTTGAACGAAAAGTTAATTCGGTTCAGTGATACATGACTTCAACAAGGAGTGAACTCAGTTCAGAAATGGACTTTGTCCGCGATGATAATCTTTTCAATGAGTCTTGACTAAAATGGAAAACAAATTCTATGATTATTTATGTATGACACAATGTTTCATATTTTATTTTATGACTATTGGGATTACAATTCACTGCCATGATTTATCCCATGTCATGATATTATGATCTCTTTTGTAGGTTACGATTTTCAAAATGTTATGTTCTTATGAATATGATATGATTGATATTTCCTTTTTTTACCCTTACTGAGCATTTTACCTCCCCCTTTTGTATGTTTTCTTTTCCCCAGGTCAGGAAGAAGGTTATTAAGTAGGATATGCCAAAAGTGACTCTTGATATGATGAAATTAATGGGATAAAATGTAAATGTTTTATGAACCAGTTGTTTATGTTTCCCAATTTTTAAAGACACTATATCTATACAATCATATCATGGTTTTGTTATATGTTGTAATAATTATGCATCAATTTTGATGTAATAATAGTGTATGTAAAGTATGGGTCGTTATAGTTGGTATCAGAGGAAAGGTGTAGTAATCCTTTGGAAACTAGGATGTGAAAGCCTTAGTAAGAACCCTAAGGATATGTCTAAGAATAGAACACAATCTTAGTGTTTTATAAATGGCCATGAGTAAACTATGATTAGATCTAAAGTGTGAAATTCTAATACTGATTCTGTTGTATTTCTGTTTTAATTAGTGTTTCTCACACTATTCTTCTTGGTTTTATTCAATAGCTGGAACCCGATGGAATCGTGTTAATGCAAAATGTGATGGGCATTGTAATGATTTCCCCCCTGATCAACCAAACGTTATGGGATATGGAATGAAAAATCTTGTATCCATGCTCACAAAACTTTCTCGAGCTATGAATCATGCAAGACTCCTTAACAAGCAAAGGAAGGAGCAACATTATGTTGAATCCTTCATGAGGCAGCGTCCACCCTCATTCAGTGGGTCTACTGATCAATTAGCGTCTGACCAATGGATATGTACCAATGAAAAGATATTTTCAGTTCTACACTATTTTGAGCTTGATAAAGCCATCTTAGTAGTACATAGTTTGGAAGGTGAAGCTGATCTATGGTGGAATACTATCAAGAATATGAGGCAATGGGATGAAATTGAGTCCCTGGAATGAGATGATATCAAGAAGATATTTTTCAATAAGTATATTCCTCATCTTCTTTGAAACAATATGGAGAAGGAGTTTCTTGAACTAAATAAAAATGATGATGAATCTGTTGGTACCTACAAAACAAATTTTATAGGACAGGCAAGGTAAGCTTCTGGAATTATTATCTAACCTTAGAGTAATATCGATCGATTATTTAGTGTCTTAAAACAAAGTCTTCGAAGGGCATTAGCCAAAAGGGACTTCAATAGATATGATGAAATTGTTCGATGTGCTCTCGAGGTTGAGATGGAGATTGGAGTAACCCATTAGTCATATGGGTTTGATAAGAAGTGGAAAATGGAATTCAATGGGAAATTTAAAGACCACACTGAAAATAAGATGATTTTTCTCTTATGCTCAATGTGTGGAATGAAACATGGAGGGAATTGTCTTAAAGGGACAATTAAATGTTTCAAATGTGGAATAGAAGGTCATCAGGCATTTGAATGTCGTAGTGATGGAAAAAAGATGCCTAGTGATGTGAACAAAGAAAAGGCTACACAGAATGTGCCTCCTACACTTCAATGTTACAAGTGCAAGGAAATGGGTAATTATTCTAATCAATGCCCTAATCTAAGGGCTGTTGATGATGATAGACGTCAACAAACTCTTAAGGCCAAAGACAAAGGAAAGTCGCATGTAATTTCTATCGACGATGTGGAGTACAATAACGAAGTGGGGAAAGGTAGACTAACCATCCACTCTAACGTAGAAAATGTTTTATTTGATTCCGAATCCACCAACTCTTTTATTTCGGAAGAATTTTCTAAGGTTATCGTTGTAATACCTCAACAATTAGTTATTGAGTAAGCTGTGACAACTCCTAATGGAACAAATGTTGCATCGAAAGATTATAATTATTCTCCAATTGACGTTTGTGGGAATTTGATTCCTTCAAATCTTGTGATCCTTCCTATAGTGGAATTTGATGTGATTCATGGAATGGATTGGATTTCCCTATATAGAGATCATATCGATTTCCAAATAAGGGAATTCACATTTCATATTCCTCATCAATCCATGATCATCTATTGATGCATGGATGAATGTAACATTATAGTGGATATTTCTTCCACCTTATGGGTCTTTATCCCAATAAATGAAGGTTATTTATCTCAAATGGTTGGAGAGGAACTCGTTATTATGAATATTCCCATTGATAGGGGGTCAGATGATGTCTTTCTAGAGGAATTTCCAGGTCTTTCACCAAATTGTGAAGTTGAGTGTTCAATAGAACTCATACCGGGTGATATGCCAATTTTAAAGACACCTTATAAAATGACCCAAATTGAGTTGCAGGAATTGAAGAAGCAACTCCAAGAAAATCATGATAAGGGATTCATATGCCCTAGTGCATCACCTTGGGGAGCATCTATTCTTTTTGTTAAAAAGAAAGACGTATCTATGAGAATCTATGTTGATTATCAAGAACTTAACAAGTTCACTATAAAGAACAAATATCTTCTCCCACGCATTGATGACTTATTTGACCAACTACGTGGAGCTCAATACTTTCCCAAGATTGATCTTCATTCAGGGTGTCATCAATTAATGGTCAAAAGGGAGGATATACCAAAGAAAAATATCTATTCAAGGTATGGACACTATTATTTTATAGTGATGCCATTTGGTCTTACTAATGCTCCTGCTATCTTCATGGATCAAATGAATAGAGTCTTTAGAGACTATCTTGATCAGTTTTTTGTAGTCTTTATAGATGATATTCTTCTCTATTCTAAGAGAAAATAAGGACACGAATATCACATGAGAACTTTATTAAAGACCCTACGAAAAGAAAATCATTATGCCAAATTTACCAAGTGTGAATTTTGGCCTAAAAAAGTTTCATTTTTGGGTCACATAATCTCAAAAGAGGGGATATCTATGGATCCAGCAAAAACATAGGTTATTGAAATATGGTCGAGACCAACCACAGTAACTAAGATCCAAAGTTTTCTTGGTTTGGCTATATAATATCGATGTTTTTGAAATATTTTTCACGATTATCTAATCCACTCACCAGGTTGACTCGAAAGGGAGTTAAGTTTGTTTAGACGGAGGAGTGTGAAGATAATTTCAAGGAGTTAAAAAGAAGATTATCCAGTGCACCTGTGCCCACACTGCCTTGTAGTGGAGAAAGGTTTGTGATCTACAGTGTTTCATACAAGAAGGGATTGGTGTGTGTTCTCATCAAAAAAGATACGGTGATAGCTTATTCCTCATGAAAACTGAAAATCCATGAGAAAAATTACCCAACTCATGATTTGGAGTTAGCCGCGGTAATATTTGCATTAAATATTTGGAGGCATTATCTTTATGGTGAAAGGTGTGATATTTATACTTATCATAAAATCTTAAAGTATATTTTCACACAAAAGGAGCTGAATATGCACCAAAGAAGATGGTTGGAGGTGATTAAGGATTACAACTGCTCAATTCATTTACACCCTGAGAAAGAATACAAGGTGGTAGACACATTTTTTCGAAAAGACCATACTAGCTTATCCATGAGGATGATCATGAAATATCTAATATTTATTGATTTACAAAGGATATATCATGGAATTATAATGGAAGTGAAAAATCTTATCTTTCTTAAATGAATGTTTAACCATATGTACAAGTGAAGATTTAAGAGGCACAGAAATAAGATTCAGAGTTATAAAAGAAGGTTAGAAATGATCCTAAAGTCCACATTGATTGTGATTAAATAATAAGGTTCCAGAATCCGGTTTGTGGTCCTCCCACACCAGAATGAAAGAAGGAAATATTGGATGAATCTCATAGTTCTTCATTTTCAATTAACCCTGGAAGCACGAAGATGTATATGGAACAGAAGGAGTACTTCTGGTGGGATGGCATGAAAAGAGGTATTTCTGGATATGTCTCTCGATGCTTGGTTTTTCAACAAGTTAAAGATGAGAGATAGAAGTCTAAGGGGATGTTACAACTATTACCCATACCATAATGGAAATGGGAAAACATCACTATGGACTTTGTCACAGGACTTCCTAAAACATCCAAAGGAAATAATGATATTTGGGTTATATTTGATCGTCTTATGAAGTCGACACACTTCATTGATATTAGATAATATTTCTCTCTAAATCAACATGCCATTATATATGTGAAGGAAGTGGTAAGATTGCATGGAGTATAACTTTCCATTATATTTGATCAGGATCTGAGGTTTACCTAGTTTTTTTGGTGAAGTCTTCAGCATACTCTAGATACAGAGTTGAGTTTCAACACTACTTACAATCCCCAGACAGACGGTCAGTTTGAGAGGACAATTCAAACTCTAGAAGAAATGTAGAGAGATTGCTATATGGATTTCAAAGGTGGTTGGGATCAACACCTACCTTTGGTGGAATTTTCTTATAATAATACCTTTTACTCCAATATTTAGATGTCTTTTTATGAAGCTATCTAGGGAAAGAAATGTAGAACTACAACTAGATTGGATGAATATGGGGAAAGAAAGCTATTAGGACCTGATCTTGTTGATGAGATGGCAAAAATGGTCAAATATATTCAACAACACATAAGGGTGGCTCAGAGTTGAAAAAAATGTTATGCTGAGAACCGAAGAAAAGGCCTAGAGTTTGAAGTGGGTGATAAAGTGTATTTATGAATATCTCCTTGGAAGAGAGTAATCAGATTTGGAAAGAGGGGAAAACAGAGCCCTTGGTATATTGGTCCTTTTGAAATACTGGATCGTGTTGGGAAGGTAGCTTATCGATTGGCACTTCCACCGAATCTCCCTCAAGTTCATGATGTGTTCCATGTATCTCTCCTAAGAAAGTACATACATGATCCTTCATATGTACTAAGCTCGGGAGTTGTACCACTGGAGCAAGATCTTTCTTATGTAGAATAGCCGATAGAGATTATGGATCGTAGAAAAAAAGTTGTATGAAACAAGAACACTCGCTTGGTTAATGTTTTAGAAAGGAACCACCAATTAGAATAATCTACATCGGAACATGAGGATATTATGAGGGAGAGGTATCCTCATCAGTTTTTTTACAAAGTGACGAATTTCGAGGGCAAAATTTTTTTAAGGGGCGTAGAATGTAACACCCTGAAATTTTATGATAAATATTTTGATTTTATGTATTATGTTATATGAAACACATAAGGAATCATTCACTACACACAATACTGTCTTGTCTTGTGTTACATGCAAGAGCAACCTTCCTTGATAGCTTGTGTTGTACGCAATACCGAGTTTAGCTGAACAACGATATGTTATTAATATATTATATAAAATAGACTTTATGAATAGTAATACCCACCTTTTGAAATTATATAATTTTTTTTTTCAAAATGGACTTAATTTTTGGATTTTTAATATTGAAATTATCTTAGGGTGAATTTTTGGTATTTTTATGAAAACTGTCAAATTTTGATGAATAGTGAAAACCACTAAGCTATAGTTTAAAACCGAATTTTTATTTAAATAATTATTTATTTAATTTATATTTATTTTAGGTAAAAATAGATACATAATACCTATATACGTTCAATGTAATTAATTGGAGTCATTTTATAATAATTTTAGATATATAAAAATTTTATTGAACTTTTTACCGTCTTTTACCCACCTCCTAGGAAAATTTGCAAATTTACTTAAAACATAATTTTACCACTTCTATGAGTTGCATTTCCAAACTATGATAGACACAGTTGATATCAGTATGTAAAATGTGGTTCAATGAGATAAAAATAATTTTTGGTGAATAGTGTCTTTTAACCTTTATTTACCACGGTTAAAAGTAAATAGGGTAATGAAGGGTAAAAATGATATTATTATTACACTAACACATGTCCTAATTCTATTGGATATGTTTAATTCGACCAAAAAAAACCTTAGGAATAAAATATGACCCTTTAGGTCCACTTGTATTAGATTAAGACATTTATTATTAATTAATTCAAAAAATAGTTAAAAGAGTTAAAATCAAAGTTTAACAAATAAAACATTTTTAATATAGGGTTATACATAAGATAAATTGCACTATAAATATTCATTAGAAATATAATAAATATTTCCAAAATAAATATATTTTACTTATAATTTTTATACATTAAATAATTTAATTTATTTATGACACAATGATGATGAAATAATTACCTTATAAATTAAATATTAACATAACTGATGTTATAAATACCCAAATAAATGTAATTTGAGGCTTTTTATGAATTAAAATAATTATATATGTTAATATAACAAATTAGGTTTGGTTAGATGAATTTTTTACGAAGTAATAATGATGTTATGAATTAGAAAAAACAAATTACCAAATAGTTTCAAAATTGGAAAAAAAGGGTTTTTAAAACAATTATTATATTATTAATGGTTATTCAATTCCAAAAAATCTGATGTTTGGAAAAAAGACATATATAATGATAGTTTTATAATTAATGAACCACTTGGGGTTCACTTGGATGTATATAATAAGTTTATTAACCATATAATATAAAAATACAAAGCGACATAGTTAATTCCAAACTACTTAACTAAGAGTTAAATATAAATGATAAGGTTAATATAGTGACCCAAACCTATCTAAAACCTATTGTTTGAGAGTATTTCGACCCATACCCACTTTTGCTTCGAAATAAATCAATTTGGAGCCATTATAAACCAAATATAACTTTATTTTAAAAAAATTATGTTTTTCCTAAGGCGCCCCTCTCCTCCCTTATAAAAGGGCACCTCCTCCCTCTCCACTTTACAATATTTTGAGCCTCCAATCTTGGCCAAAACCTGTAAATTTAACTTCTCCACTTCCCTAGAAACATACTAGAGGTTCCTTTATTCTTCAAAGACCAACTTTATTGTCTTAATAGGAGGTTTAGAAGAGGCGCGTCGAAGAAGAGGCAATATCCTTTACCGATTATTTCACATTTATTTCTTCTTATACATCCACATATTTATTTATTTAATTATAAAGTAATAACATCAGTATCACTCATATACTGATATGTTATTATAAAAATGAAACAATACTATTTCACTTTCTATCCATCCCATGGAAAACGAAATCATCGTGCGTGCGTACGTACAGAATACCATCTCCACACTATGGTGGAATCTATTTTTCCACCACCACATTATATGAAATAACTATATATGGTTATTATTAAATGATAATAATTCTGATATATTCTATCATCCACTTCAATACAATTCCACAATCATGGGAATGATATCATCGCTCGTGTGTACGTACGGCCTACCGTCTCCACAATGTGACGCGACTCCTTCTATATAATATTCATTGAATAAGGATTATATAAATGAATTTAATTAATAAATGTGATATATATTATACTAATATCATTATTTAAATATTGTACCAATAAACTATAATTATTAATAATAATTTATTCGATAAAACACGCATAAGAACATAAAGCAATGAACACCTGAGTAACAAGTAGTAATGAAATATTACTAATAAGAATATAATAATATGACCATATATGATATAATAACAATAAATATGATTATGTAAAAAGTCAATGTCATTATTTAAATCATTATACAAGGGGTTCAGATACGTACGAAGCATATCCGACCTAAGGTAAGGGAAAATCTCATAATCTCAATTTTTATCTGATATTGTTTATACTTTGGTATTTACTGGTGCATATTTATCATCCAAATCCATGTTTCCTTAATAAGTAATATTATTTCTATTCCAATACAATAGTTTAAATCCAATTTTACCTATTACTGAGTTTTTTGTAAATGATATGAAAAGAATATTTTTTCTTTTTCAGTACGAGATACTTTTTGACTCTTCCGACTAAAGTATGAGAAGAATGTTTTTTTAACTTATTGAACATGGATGGATTTTTATGATTTCATATTAAATTAGTTCCAAGAAGATTCCTTTAAAAGTTTTCAAGTTAATTTTCAATTAACTTATTTTAGTATAAAATTTTCTAACGTGTTGAGAAAGGAAAAATGTTTTTGATGTAAAAAAGGTTATTTTCCTCAGGAATGGAGTTCAAGCATTTTGCCAAAATAATTTTCCATTTAAGATAATATAGGGTTTTATATATATCCTTATTATTATATTTATTTGAATATGTTATGATGATATTATTTTTATGAATTTCTTTTATCTTTTATGAATTAGGATATGGTGGCATGATGTTTAAGAATCCCATTTTATTACATGGGTTATGCTATGATGTATGATTTATGGTTGTGTGGCATACATAAGAATGGTTTCATTATGAGATGGGTGGGATCTATATCTCCCTACAATTCATTTGGTAAATATTTATATCTCATGAGATAGACATGGCTGTAACATCAAGTTAATATGCTTTATTGATATAGGACTGGAACGAGGAGTGAACTCGGTTGAAAAATGGACTTTGTCCGCTATGATAGTCTTGGAAATGAGTATTGACTAATATGAAATGATTTTCTATGATTATGTGTGTATGCCACAAAGTTTCATTTTTTATTTTATGATTATTTGGATTACATTTCTCTACCATGATTTATCCCATGTCATGATATTATGATCTCTTTTTCAGGTTAAGATTTTCAAAATTTTATGTTCTTATGAATATGATAAGAATGATATTTCCTTTGTTTTACCTTAATCAGAATTTGAGCTCACCCTTTTGTATTTTATCTTTTACCTAGGTTAGTAAGAATAGTATTAAGTAGGATATTCCAAAAGTGACTCTAGATATGATGAAATAAATGGGAGAAAATATAGATGTTTTATGAAGCAGTTGTTTATGTTTCCCAGTTTCTAAAGACACTATACCTATACGGTCCTATCATGGTTTTGTTGTATATTGAAATAATTATGCATAAATTCTAATGTAATAATAATGTATGTGTTTTATGGGTCGTTGTAAGATATGTACACTCTATCTAGGTAAGTAGAAAAAAAGTTTTTTCATATATAACATGGCCATTTTATCTGACCAACCATGTAAGATTTAATGACAAGTGATGGATTCTTAGGGCTCACTAATCTAGGTTATTATTTTACACACACATATGATTCATATAATAATTTGAAGAGTAAATGAATTATATACATGGTGAATGTGGAAAGGTCAATAATATGTCTCAAACAAATTTTATATTGATATTTGTGGACTCTTATAACCATGAAAATTATATGATAATAGATAAATTGTTATTATCTATATAAATAATAGTATAATGGAATGGATTGTGTTTATAATTTATAATTCTGATGTGTCCAATTTGTTGAAACAAATTGTGAGGTTAGTTGAAAATTGTCTTTCATATAAAATTTTCATGTTTTAGTTTGATAAATCAAGGGAGTTCACCAAAATATAGATGTAGTATTATCTCAACCACCATTATATTAGGAACCAAGTCCCCATAGTGAAAATCTGTAGGAAAATGGTGTGGTGAAGAATAGAAATTGGGGTCATAAACTACCTGAACATAGCGATTCTCATTGAAAAATCCAAACGAGAAAAAATTTTAAAATAAGTAGTCTTAACAAATATCTATGTCTCTTAAAAAGATTTATTTTTTCTGAATGATGAAAATACTTCTTATGAGTTGGGTTATATAATGATGATCGTGTTAAAGAATATTTGAATAATTATAAGTGTTTGTTTCTTTAACATCTGAGTAAAAATAGGAATTTCTAATCCTATGAAGTTGAATAGATTTTTATAGTCTTTATTGGAAGAATCAGAGAATTTAAATTCTTCAATAATAGAATAAGAAGTGTTTCCAAAAGAAAATATGCCACTCTATAGAAAAAATAGTAGATTCCTTAATATCATAGTGAATAATTTCACAATGAAATTGCTAAAGAAGTAAAAATATCAAGGGTATAACAAGTAGAAAATTATGATAAATAGGATTATACTGATATTAATAATTATGAAGTCAAATACATATATGCTGATAATATAAAAATTTGAGAAAAATTTGATAGGAATAATAACATTTTTTATTTAGAAATGCGTCAGCATGGAAAAAAGAGAATAATATCTCTTCAACGAGAATATTTCATATCACAAATTGAGGAAAACTATTTTAGACAATATAAAAATTATTAAAATTATAACTAATTGATGATTATAGAGATTTATAAAATCAAGAAGAATCCAAAGTGATATATTTCTTCAAGGATGATAGGTTAGAATTTAATCAAGACCAAATTGGATTTCGATAACAAGATTATAACAACCTTTATCATTATTACACACATAATCATTTTTCATTACATAAAAATTCACTTAATAAAACATTGAGGTTCTAGAGGTCTAGTTTATTGTAAAATTATTAATAGTACATGAAAACTTATGTCATAAAATACAAGAAATTTATAGTAAGATTATTTTAGTTGACCACAACATTCCTTCACACTTAGCATTATATGGGATAACCTGAGAAAATATAACAGAAAAGGGTGAGCTATAAATCCCAGTAAGGGAGTAAACAAGGAAAAATATGAAGAATACAATAAATGTTAGAAGATTTCAATATCAATGAAGATTAATAGAAAAATTAACATAGAGTAATGATATATCATTATTTTCATAACCAAGGGATGTGGTAACAACATTTAGCATTATATTATCATGATCTAAGGATCATTTCACATGGAGCATGAGTAAACCCTCATTTGACTTGAAATATCATTAATAACCCCTCGTTGAACATGGTTTATCATGATATTATTATCTACCAAATATATTGGAGCACCATCAGGTAGTACACTTCTTAATCATTTCATTTCATACATAAGTGTTCCACATAGATCATACAACATGGATTCATTAAACATTGTAATTTATTCCATGCCTACGAGATTTGTAATACATAAATGTATGTTATCAATCTACATGTACATGTTCATAATGGTTAATAATGTTGATAGATAAATGTTTATTGTATTCACTTAAATGATGATTTTTTCATGGGAAATTTTGGTGTAACGTCAGCATCATAACGATGAGAAATAGAAATAGTAAAATGGGTTTATGAGAGAGAAATGGGTCTACCATAATTTATACACGAAATGGAATGTAAGAGGCCATGGATAATAATATACCAACATATCTAATGGAATTTAGATTAATAATATAAAATAATTTATTGAATGTAAATTAGGAGAGCGAAATACTTTACGGAATTTCATCATGGTAACTGGTGTACATGGGAGGCGTTAATGAGAGAGGAAAGAGTATCTCATAATTAAAACATAGGGAAGGAAGTATAGGAAAGGCTAGAAATATTCCCCAACATTTTTAATTAAAAATAGAATGTAATAACTATATATGTAAACTCATACATAAATAAGAAAGTAAGGAAAGTGAGGACCCATTACAAGAATCTGTGATCTCAAAGGCTTCGATGTGGCTTGAGAGAGGATTCATGGGAGATTGGGGTACATTGGGGGGATAATATAGAGTGTATTTATGGGTAGGTACATAATCTTTGAATTTTTATGGAAAATATACAGGATCTTGGGTGGGATTATATAGGAAAAGAGAGGGGAATTCTTTAATATTTCACAAACTTTGGTTTTGGAATCTGTATAATTTAATATTCAACACCACAAACCAATCCATGGTTTTTTATAAAGGGTAGTGGAAAAAATTATTTTATAATTATAATGACTGAACTTATTTAAATATTTGTCTTGCTTATGTGGAGGTGAGTAACACTTTAAATAAAATCATTTTAAAAAAATAAAATCTTGTATAAGTCTTGGAGGGTCCACTAAGGCATCATAAAATTAATGAAAGAAATATAAAATCAAATAATTTTAAATGGTAGAAATATATTGGTTGAATATTTCAATTATAATATTTTATTACATCATTATTGGGTCATAATTATGTAATAATATACATTATATATTTAATCGGTATTTAATTTTTACCCAAAAATTCGATTGTCTCAGAAAATTATGAAAAAATCACTATTAGATAAATTTGACATACTGAATCCAAAAATTATACTCGTTTTATCTAAAAAATTTATAAATATGTGAATATTAGATTTTAAAATAAAAACCAAAATTTATATATAATTCATGTGTTTTGTCACAAACAGTTTTCAATCCCTACTAAAAATAACAAATGTATAAACATTATACGATCATATATATTTAATAAAAAGTAATTCAGTAATAATATTTTATTAAAATATTATTTAATTCAAAAATAAATTAATTTAGAAAAATATATTTATTTATTGAATATTACCAAAAACTACTACTGGTTCTTTAAAAACAATTTACAAAGTAATAATAGTAAAATATATATATATATTTTTTATTCTATAAAAAACTAAATCACATAATAATAGTGATATGGTCTTATTCAATCATCCCTTATAACACCAAAATATGTCTTAAGGGTAAGGTGTGTGATGGTGATAGACTCTTGGGGTGGCTCAGATTACATCCCTCAGGTGATAATCTCTATTAACTTCCACTTATATCGTAGGTGATTCCGTTCTTGCCTAACGTGTTGAACCTCGACTTGGGCTTGGTTAAGAGAGAATACCAGTGACACTAACACCTTTCCTAGATTTGAAAAATGGGCTTAATATAGAGCTATTCAAATAGATTAGGCAATCACTTCCTTTTTCTGAGTAAATTAGATTTGTTAAATCCCTCTTTTTATAATAATATTTTAATCATAGTTCAACGACAATATTAGAAACTATAACAATTATTAATGGTATTTTATAATCAATAAACATAAAACCAAGGAAGTTTATATGTTTTATAAAACGATTTTACATAATAAGACATTTAATTTGATCATGAGTAATTTTCATTCATAAAAGTTTGGGTAGTTACAATCTTCCTACACTAAGAAATTTCACCCATGATATTTTCTTTTTCTCCACTAAAATAGATGATGGTTTGTCTGCTTCATCATACCCTTTGATTCCAATGTTTCCTCTTTAAGACTGTGGTTTCCATACAACACCTTGAAAAAGTGCATTATCTTATTTCGTATAAATTTTTCCTTTTGATCTAATATCATCATTGTATTCTATTAATAGTATTGGTCATTATCTAATGGTACTAGCTCTATATTGAGTACATGCGATGGGTCGAGAATATACATACTCAAGTGCGATACATGTAATACATCATGTACTTGAGATAGGTTCGGTGGGAGTTCAAGTTGATAAGAAAATTCACCAATGTGATCAATGATCTCAAAATGGCCGATGTACCATGGGTTAAGGTTTCCCTTCTTCCGAAATCTCATAACTATATTCCATGCTGATATGTGAAAAAATAACATGTCTCAAACTTCAAATGATAGGCCTCATCAACGGTTGTCAACATATCTCTTTTGTTGACTATGATCAGCTTTAATGTGTTGTTGGATGGTCTTATCCTTCTCCACTATGTCTTCAACCACTTCCAGACCTAGAATTTTTTTTCTCCTCAACAACATCCTAACATGCTAGTTTTTTTCACCTTTTCCCATAAATGGCATTATAGGGATCCATTTGTTTTGTTGAGTGGAAATTGTTATTGTAAAATAATCCAACCAGCTGAAGAGGTTGATCCCATCCTCTATTTAAGTTAATTGGGAATGCTCTAAACATGTCCTCAGGTGTTTGGATAGTCTTCTCAAAATGTACACCAGTTTGGGGATGTTAAGTCGTATTGAAGTTTAGCTCAGTATTCCGAGCATGTTTGAGATTCTTCTAGATCATAATAGTGAATCTTGGATATCAATCATATATAATCGATATTGTTACTCCATTAAGCCTCACAAATTCTATAGTGTATATCTGTGCCATTTGATCAAATGTTAAATCCTCCCAAATTGCATTGAATTGTGTAGTATTTGTAAGATGATCCAAAACAACCCAGATAGTATTGTTTCCTTTGGATTTCATGGGATGTCTGAAGACAATGTCCATGGGGGTGTAATCTCATTTCCATGTTGTTATGGGTAATGGTTGAATAATCCCCTTAGACTTCTTCCTCTCATCCTTCACTTGCTGACTCACCAGGCACATTAATATATAATTGAATATCTTATTCTTCTTGTTATGGAACCAATAATTCTCTCAATGATTTGGATTAATCTTTGTGTTATCATGGTGAATGGATAATTTTGAACTATGTGAATCATTTAAAAGTACATTCTTTATCTCTAGATTTGATGGATCACATAATCCGGACGCAAATCTCATAATTCCTTCATCATTAACGTTGAAGGCTGAGGATTTCCCTTTTCTAATATTTTCCACTTTCTTCTGAATTCCCACATCATAATTTTAGAATCCTTTAACATTTTCAAAATGGATGGTTTTGAAAAAATTTGTGAATGTATTGACGATGTTCCATTATTTAGAATTCCCATGTCAATATTCATCATGTCAAAGAAGATTGGATCCTTTTAAATTCTCATCAATGAAAGTGTTTCTGGATCCTTTCATCATAGAGAATCTTGCACCTTGTTCTCTTTCCGAGGGTGGTAATGGATTGATAATTCATAGTCATTTCTCAACACTAACCATATTTGTTTGTGAATATTGAACTCTTTTTGTGTGAATAAATACTTGAGGATTTTTTGATCCGTATATATTTCACACTTCTACCCAAAGAGTCAATGCCACCCAATTTTTAAAGAGAATTTTAATGCAGGAAACTCTATATCATCTGTTGGATAGTTTTTATCATTAAATTTAAATTTCCATGGATTATAGGTAATGAATTTTTCATTCTACATAAATACACAACCTATATCCTTCATCGATGCATTACTAAATGCCACAGAAAGTTCTCCACTTTTAGGTAGTGTGAAAAATGGCGCAGTGAAAAGCCTCCTTTTAAACTTCTTGGAGCTCTCTTCACATTTATCACTCAATGTGAACTATACTCCATTATGAGTTAGCTTGGTAAGAGGGTTTTAAAATCATGATAAATTTCTCAAAAATCAGATATAATATCCAGGTAACCCCAGGAAGCTATGGATTTTCATCACTGATGTTGTCCTCAGCCATCCCTTAATTTCATTTTTCATGGAGGGATCCATAGATATATCTTTTCTTATGATTATATGACCCAATAATGTTACATACTTAAACTAGAACTCAATATTTCTCTACATTTCATATAGATTCGTCTTTTGTAGGGTCTCTAGTACAGTGCTTAGATGATCCTCATGATCCTCCTTGGTTTTGGAGTATATTAAAATATCATATTTGATGACTACCACAAACTTCTTGAGGTAAACTCTAAAGAAAATATTCATCATGTCCATGAATATTTTTGAATAATTACTGATCCCAAAAGTAATTACTATGAATTCATAGTGACCATAACTTGTAATAAAAGAAATCTTGGGGATATCCTCATTCATTAACCTTACGTTCTTATAAACTGATTGTACATCTACCTTGTGGAAGTATTGGGCTCCACATAGATGATTGAACAAGTAATCAATTCATGGAAAAGGATACTTTTTCATCATCAATTTTTTTGATCTTCCTATAATCAATGAAAAGGCACATTGGCCCATCCTTTTTATTGACAAAGAGGATTAGTGCATCCTATGGTGAAACACTTGGAAATATAAACCATTTATCCATATTCTCCTCTAGTTTTTTCTTTAGATCCTCATGCTCGACAACATCCATTCTATACGGAGTCTTGGATATTGGTAATGCCCAAAGTACAAGATCAATTGACAACTCAAAATATCTTCTAGGAGGAAGACCATGAAATTCCAAGGGAAACACATCATCGAATTCCCTCACTATAGGAATGTATTAATGGATGGTTTCTTCCATAGACTCAATAATATAAGTAAGATACATGTGCTCATAGGGAAATAATGTCCACTCTTGGGATGATGGTTATAAAGAAGATTCATCGTCCTCCTTGAACTTGTACTGAATAGAGGGTCGATTCACCATATGGAGAGTCATTTTCCCTATCAACAAAATTTATGAAGGCTATATATATGGAGAGCCAATACATGCCATTAATTTCATCAAATTACACTAGAGGTAAAATGACGAGGTTCTCTGGGAAGTTCAATCCATATATTGGGATAGGGGATGAGTTATATTCATGTGATACAATGATTTCCACACTTACCATTCTCACCAACATATCTACTTCCATTATTTGGGTTGGTGTTAGGATTGTTCTACTAATATTTTAAGATATAAAATAATGTGTAGAACCTGACTCATAAAGTACATTTTATATTATTAAATGTATAACAAGCATACATTTCACCACTTCATTGTTAGGGTTCTCTTAGGCCGTAGTGATGGAAAATGATCACCTTTCTTCCTTGAAGGTTTTGGGTGGCCTCCAAAAATCCTTGGTTTAGGGAATTGGTTTGAAATATTCCCTTGTTCTATGATTTTGATGCAGTGAACAATCTTTTTAGGGTCGAGCAGAGTCTTCCTATCCTCTGTCATAGTAGCAGGTTTTTCTTGCCAACAGTTAATAGCTAGGTTACCTTCTCTTCCACACCTAAACCATTTCCTCTTCACATCAAGAAACTTATGGGGTGCTTGTTTCAACATCTTTAACAAGTGGGGTTCAATAATTTCATAACACCATTGGATATATCCATTAGACTGCCAAAATTAAAATACACTTTCTGGTTCTTATCCCCATGATATCGTGGAGATTTGTTGATCTCAATTTTGACATTGAGGTCACAATAGAATATTTTCTCAAAGATTTCAAAGTCATCGATCACTAGGGCTTTCCATAGGTAAGGTTTTATCCCACTAATGAAGCAGTCAACCATACATCTGATGGTAATGAAAAATATAGAGGCATATAATGTTGTCCTAGTAAATGTTTCCTTGTATTATTTGATTGATTCATCGTCAGTTTTTTTGAGGGAATGAAAGTCCCATTCCATCTTAAGCCGGAGGGTGCGAGGAAAATATTTATCAAAAAACATTTTCCAGAAATCCTTCCATTCCATTACCTCAATCTCTTCCTTAGGATTCATATTTTTTATCAATGTTCACCATTGAACATCATCACCCTTTATATGATAATAATCAATATGAACCATCACTTGTCTGGTACAATAATGGATGGATACAATCTTCTCAATGGAGTTGATCCACTCTTCGATGATTGGAGGATCAGATAATCTATTGAAAGTATGATGCCTTTGTCTAAAGATTCCCTCAATTATAGATTGTTTACTCTTGTGGGGGGGGGGGGGTTGGATGAAAGTATAAAGACCCATAATTTTGATGTAATTTTTTTAATTAAATTGGAATTTTATGAGTCTGTGAAAATTGATGATGCATGATTCTGAGGCCCGATGTGCCCGAAATCAATTTCTGATGTTTCTTTCAGGTACGTTCAGTAAATGTATGAGTGGATTTTTCTATCTTTTGAACCGGTGCTCGAAATTGAATTCTGAGGGCACTGTTGAACTCGCAGCACCGGTATTCGTTTAGGAAGACTTTCACCATAATGGTAGTTGGTTGAGGATGAAAGTTAGTTTTTGGGTTTTTTGTATATGAATAAAATAAAAATAAGTGTATTACATTTTTATTTTTATTTGCAACAACCATTTGGGGTTTGGGAGGAGGGGTCCACTGGAACTAAACCTTCATATGGAAGTTGAGGTGTGGGGCCACCAGAACTTAACCTCTCATGAGAGGTTATAGTGGTGGGGACCACCCGAACCCTAACCTCCCATGAGAGGTTATGGTGGTGGGGACCACCTGGGACTAAACCCCCATTTAATTGAGTGAAAATATCAACCCCCATCATTAATGTAGAGGAGCCTCTTGATGTCCACCACATTGATAGTGCCAACGCACATACCATTATTTGGACTGACCCTTGTGCTTTAATTATGCCACCCACCATAATTAATGATACTTTTTGAATTCAACCAACAAAATAATAGATTGAATAATATATAATTTTGGAAAACTTTTCATTTTGTTGGATCCTTTGGAGAAAATGTCTCCAACTAAGAACTACTTCTTCGAACAAAGTACGTGTTCTTCCAAAGAAGAACGCCAACGAAGAATGACGACCCCGAATTTGGACTTCTTCCTCGAGACATCCTCTGAAATAGGACATCTTCGACTACGATGAACTGACGTCTCTATTTTCCCAATGATTTGTCTTCTTCCCCATGACTCCGTCGGTGTACCTACCCGAGGTAGTGGGTTTATTCGCGTGAAAATACTTTCCTTGTTTTCTTTTACAGTTTTGGAAAGAGTCATTACAGAGGTTGTAAAATTTTAAGTTAATCATTCTTATTTATTGTTGACCCAAATGCTACCACCCTAAACATGGATGGTGCAGGCCAAACGAACATGGACTGACCCCTATGCCATTTTTCTTTGGAGTAATATTCAAAATAGAGGAAGGCGATGAAGATGGTGAAGGCGACAGAGGCAATGGCCCTGCCACCGGGGGGCCACAACGACATGCACCACCCCCACAACACTCTTCCTTCCCGGCTGAACCGGCCCATGCCCTCGTGACACCCCGACCGAACCATCTCGCACCCCCTCACAGCACCCTGGATGAACCAGCTCGTTCCCTCGTAGTGCCCCGGCCGAACCGGCATGCGCCCCTCATGGCGCCTCAGCCAAACCAGGCCGCGCCCTCAGGGTGCCGTAGCAGAACCAGACCACGCCCCTCACTGATCCATTTCCAAACCATCCCACACCCCCTCATGGAACCTTGGCCAAACCGGCCCGCACCGCCTTGCTGCGCCCCGGCCAAACCGGCCCTCTCCCCCTTGTGGCGCCCCAGCCGAATTGGCCCAAACCCTAAAAACGCTCCAGGCGGACCGGCCCATGCCCCTCGTGGTACCCTGACCGAACCAGCCCCATGCCCTCATGGAACCCCCATGGCCAAGCCTCCCCACGCCCCCCACGGGCTCCGTAGCCCCTAGTAGCCTGCAGGACCTCCCTGCGGATGAGGCCGCATCACGGGTTGTGTCTAACCTAGCAGGTTGGGCTGGGTCGACATGAATCGGGTCGACCCAAGCCGGGTCGGGTCGGGTCTGTCCGACCATATCAGACCAGACCCCGGCCCACTATGACCCTTTACACTCATTTGTCCCTAACTTTGGCACCAGACGTCTGTTTGACAAACAATCAGTGGTGCTAGAAATATTGGAGTGAGACGGTTCCTTGGAGTATACTCTATTAAGTTTTGGATTGAGATGGGAAATTTTCAGGATGGATTGGTCATGAATCCAACTGAGCCCCCGGGATTAAAAAGCTAATAAATCACAAACCATGTGTCCATTTGGCGCACCGTCTATTCTGTTGATACCCCTATGGTGTGGCAGCCCTATGAGATACTTCTTCGTGGGACTTTATGATAGTTATAGTGTCGACCAGTAGCTCGTGGAGCGGATCCTTCTAGAGATGAGTGAGCATAGTGGGGAGACCTAGTAGCTAGCTGAGACGTGATGAATGCTGATCGTTTCAACTCAGAGTGACTCGACTAGCCCAGTGGGGAGCACCTTGGTGTCTAGGCAGACCTACAGTGGTGAGTGCCTTGGTGTCACAGTAGACCCACGCTACTCTACAAGAGGAGTACCTCAGTAAGCTACGAGGGGGAGCGCTCTTGGTGACGCAGCAGACCCACAGTGGGGAGTGCATTAGGTGACACCTCAGATCCACAGTACTCGACAGGAAGAGTTCCTCATCTCTCCATAGTTAGTCGGAAGCATGCTTGGTGTTGCGAAAATCCCACTGTACTTGATAGAGGAGGATTTCTCCAGCAGCCAAGGTTTTGAAAATGTGACTTGGGATGTTAGTTGATACTAACCCCTAGAATAAAATCCTGGTTTGAGATGAGCCAATTTTTCTATGTTATCCTCATGATTGAGATGGATCACTTGAAAACTTTGGTATATGTATGGCCATATACCTAAGTAGGGTTATCTGTTGATTTCATTCTTTTTGGTTTATCCATGCTGAATTTTATTAGACCTTAAGGGTCTCGCGGTCCCTACTAAGTATCATTATACTCACCCCTACACAGGCTATTCCCACACCCTATTGTGTAGGATACAGATGACAGATAGTGCGGAATAAGTCTGAGAGTATGAGGATTAAATGGTACCATGAGGTGGACTATATGGAGAGTCGGTACACAGAGGAGACGGTTGGACGTGGAGTGATGAGGAGGCAATATGTTCCTACCCATCAGGTAGGAACCCTGGAAGACGATCCAGTAGTTGTCTTCCATTATATTTCAGTTGTATTATATCACTGTTGTAATTGTACTTTCATGTTGGGCCTGTATTCTGGCATCTTCTACCATCAGCACTCTTTTGTTATATAGTTTACTTGGTATTTCTTCCAGTAGTGTGCTTTTTGTGTGTGTGTTTATAGGTTAAATAAGAACTGCCTTCCCAGTTTTATGGAATTATGCCTCTGGTGCTAGTCACCAACCCCTAGCCTATGGAAGGCGGCTTGAGGATGTCACGACACGGGCCCCAGGGGATGGTTCATGACAAAATGGTACCAGAGGAGTCAGTTCTACCATAGAACTAGGACTATGATCTTTTCTGTGGAGAAATAGTATTAAGGGTAATGAGTGCATTTTTTAGTTCAAGAAGTCCAGTATGGGTGCGGCGTCCGACGTATCCAAACACTAGGACCCTGACTTCTGATTTCTGACTCAGTACATGAAAAGGCTGTTTGCGTGTCTGTTTTCAAATTTTTTCATTGTATCAGCTCACTAGTTCGTCTCACCAGGTATAAATTTTTCGATCGTAGCATACCAATTTCATTTCTGGATGGCTCCACGTAGACAGCCAGCTAGAGTTCTGAGAGTTGTACGCACTGATAGCCCACCAAGAGATGAGGCCTCGGTGCAGGGCCCACTTCCAGTAGAGGCACCAGTGGAGGAAACAATGGTACCATTACCCGTTGGGCCACTGATTCCACCAGCCCTAGCAGCAGAAGATGCACTCTACTTGAGCATGATGCATGAGATTTATTGCTTGAGGCCAACCAGGTTCATGGGAGAGACGAAACCACATGAGGCTGAGGATTGGCTGGAAGTTGTGGTGAGAGTTTTTCAACTGTTAGGGACACCAACTGATCTCATGGTGATTCTCGCTTCCAACCTTCTACAGGCAACAACGGGCTTATGGTGGAGCTTGATACTCCAAGTTCACGATGACGTGATGATTCTTTGGGAAGACATCCAGATCCTCTTTCAGGCAGAGTTTGTTCGAGTAACTCTTCATGAAGTGCATATTTAGGAGATACTTTATCTGTAGCAAGGTAGCATGATTGTAGCATAGTACTCAGTGAGGTTCACAGTCCTCTCATGCTACTCCAATGATATTGTGTGGGACCTATTCTTGAGGGCTCATACCTTCAAGAAGGGACTTACACGGGGGATCAGGGCTTTGGTGATCTCACTCAGTATCTTGATGTATGAGAGGGTGTTTGAGAGAGACCTCATAGTGGAGAGTTTCCTTACTGAGCAGTCTCCAGCAATGTGCTCCACCACCAGTCGAAATATACCGGTGTCTTCTGCAGCTGGCAATAGACAGATGACACATAGTTCTAAGAGTACTAGAACAATAGGTGTACAACTTCATGGCTCAGGACCGATTGTGCATGGCACACGAGATAGATCCAGTCATGCCAGGAGTGTGCAGTGTTTCGCATGCGGCGGGAAGGGTCACATGGCCTGTGACTGTCCGACCAGTTGTTCAGATGATCCAGATATGGTCAAAGGACTGCCTAGGAAGATACAAAGCTTCGATCAAGTTGGTCTTTAGGGAGCAGAAGGACATGGTAGAGGAGCTTTCTATGCAGCTGGTGGTGGGTGACGATTCGAGGGGTTACTGCCACCTCCACTAGGTGGTCCACCCCGACTGTAGGGAACTGGTGGACATGGGAGAACTCAGCTCCAGGCAGCTGAGACCTACGATCGCGGTGCTCCGGAGATGACACGAGGTACGATCTATGTCTACTCCACCATAGCTATAGTACTTATAGAAATATGTGTCAGTCATTCTTTATTTCAACTACCCACATTCAGAGCTCGAAGATTCCGATGGAGCCGTTGGCTCGATCATTATGACCAGAAACTCCTACGGGATCAGATTCAATGATTACACACTGGTTTCGGAATTGTGAGCTTACTCTAGGTGGTGATAGCTTTGGTTGGGATCTCCTAGTAGTGGCATCGAGGCCATACAACTTCATATATTTTATGGACTAGTTATCTACAGTTTATTCCCATATTGACTGTACTAGGAAAAATGTGTGGTGGATCCACATGGTTGGGACCAGGTTTACCTTCACCGGTGAGAAGAAGCCTTTGCAGCACTTGATGGACTTACCCGGAGGAGAGTGCATCCAATCACTCACTGGTTGGCCAGACTTACCTTCAGAGCTGTTGATGTGGAGAGTCCGAGTTATCCTGTAGTAGTGGACTAGTACGTGGATGTCTTCCCTGATGATATTCCATGTCTTCCTCCCCGTAGAGAGGTGGACATTTACATTTACTTGTTCCCTAGGATGACACTGATATCTAGAACAACATATCGGATGGATCTCGCAGAGCTTCGTGAGTTTCAGGTACAACAGGAGGACTTGCATGGGAATGGATTCATTCAGACAAGTGTTTCTCCTTGGTCAACCCTGATTCTGTTGTCCAAAAAGGCGGATGGGAGCTTGAATATTTGTGTTGACTATCAGCGTCTGAACTAGGTAACCATGAAGAACAAGTACCTACTTTTGAGGATTGACGACCTCTTTGATCAGCTTAAGGGAGCACAGTTGTTCTCAATAATAGACCTCAGATCAGGCTACCACCAAATCAGAGTTCGAGATGAGGATGTGCAGAAGTAGCTTCCAGATGTTGGTATGACCACTACGAGTTCTTGGTTATGCCTTTTGGCATAACCAACGCACTAGCAGTATTCATGGGGCTCACTAACATGATCTTTAAGACATACCTTGACCACTTTATCATAGTATTTATCAATGAAATTCTGATTTTTTTGACTACTGAGGAGGAGTATGCCTACCATTTGCGGGTAGTGCTAGAAACACTCCAAGAGCACTAGATTTATGGTGAGCTCTCAAAGTTCTTGTTTTGGATCCGAGAGGTTCACTTTCAGGGACATGACATATTGGAGGCAAGAGCTGCAGTGGATCCAGTAAAGATTGAGGCGATACTTTCTTGAGAACCACCTAGTAGTGTGACAGATGAACATAGTTTTTTGGGTTGGGATGAATATTACCGGAGGATTGTACCAGACTTCTCCATAGTTTCAGCACCAATATCATCCTTGATGAATAAGGGGAAACCCTTTGTGTGGTCGGAGAGATGCCAATTGATATTTTAGGAGCTGAACCAAAGGCTGACTAGTGACCCCATCTTAATGATTCTAGAGGAAGGTTAAGGGTATATAGTCTACTATGATGCATCAGGGACCAGACATAGATGTCTCCTGATTCAGGAGTGAGAAGTGATCATTTATGGTTCTTGAAAGCTGAGACATCATGAAAAGAACTATGCTACTCATGACCTAGAGTTATAAGCAATGGTCTTTGCCTTGAATATGTGGTGACACTATCTGATGGGAGAGCATTTTACTGTCTACTCAGATCACAAGAGTCTTAGGTATATCTTCTCTCAGAAGGACCTGAACCTGAGAAAACAACATTGGATTGAGTTCCTTCCAGACCATGACATCGGGATAGTCTATACTCCTGGGAAGGGGAACGTTGTTGCAGATGCACTGAACAGAAGATCTAGTTTACATCTGCTAGGCGAGGCGACAGAGTAGTGGCCGCTTTGCAGATATCCTTTGTGGATAGAGATGGAGCATCTTCTCATCAGTCTCTTACAATCTCTCCCCCACTTCATCAGTGAGTCAAGGAGGTGAAACATGGGGACACTGATTGTGAGGCACGATGTGCTCAGATATCCATAGGACATGAACGTGATTGATTTTCTGAAGGTGGGGAGCACATCATCCACTTCAGGGGACGTACCATGGTACCAGCGTCACTTTAGGAGGAAGTGTTGACGGAGTTACACACATCCCCTCTATCGGTACATCCAGGTGTGGCGAAGATGTACCAAGATATCCAATGACAGCACTTGTGGTTGGGAATGATGAATGCAGTTGCAGACTTTGTCTCTCAGTGGCTCACTTCCCAGAAAGTGAAGGCGGAGCATCATGTACCAGTAGGCTTGGTTCAACCTTTTGTGGCCCCAGAGTGGAAGTGGTATGGGATATCTATGACCTTCATGAAAATACTTCCACGTATATCCAGGGGACGTGACTCGATTTGGGTGATCAATGATCGACTAACCATGTCATCCCACTTCCTACTAATCAGAGAATAGGGTTTAGTAGAGAGCTTGGGACGACACTATGTGCATGATATTTTTCGGTTAAATTGTATACCTTCGACGATTATCTCTAATAATGATGCATGTATTACATCCCGAAAATGGAATGGGTTGCTGGAGGCTTTCTGGATGCAGCTTCATTTGAGAACCTCCTTCCATCCTCAGATGGTAGGTCAGATTAAGCGGACCATTCAGACCCTTATGGACATGATCTATGCTTGTGTCCTTGACTTCAGTCGCATCTAGTAGAATCACTTACCTTTAGTAGAGTTTTCATAGAAGAACAACTATCACTAGACCATTGGGATTGAACCTTTCGAGGAGTTGTACGTGCAACCTTATTGATCAACATTGTGCTGGACTGACACTTGGGAGTCAGCACTAGTGGGACCAGAGATGGTACATGCTACCACAGAGAAGGGGCAGATCATCCAAGAGCAGATGAAGACAACACAGAGAAGACATAATTCATATGACGATAGGATATAGAGACCTCTGGTGTTCGAGGATAGTGACCACATATTTCTACGGGTCTTACGCCGACTAGGTTGGTAGAGATTCGGCCAAGGAGGCAAGTTATCTGTGAGGTTCATTGGACCTTTTCAGGTCATCGGTAGAGTTTTCAAGGTGGCATACCTCTTAGCTCTTCCACCTCAGTTGCACCGGGTGAATGTTGTCTTCCATGTATTGTTGCTGAGGAGATACATGCATGAGTAGAGATTAAGGGAAACATTGAACTCGCAGTAGACGTCGACATTGGGGTGACCATGGATGGTTCCAGTAGAGATTGAGGATCAACATGAGTAGGTCCTTCATGGATGGTCAATACCTCTACTGCGTCTTCGTTGGCAGCACAGGAACCTCCTGGAGAGTACATGGGAGTGGTAGGCTCAGATGTGTGCTCAGTACCCCCACTTGTTTACCTAGTTTGAGTTGTGGCTTATGGGGATATAGATCCCTGAGGGGGTAGAATGTAAAGACCCAAAATTTCCAGGTAATTTTTTTAATTAAATGGGAACTTTATGAGTCCTCTAAAATTGAAGGCGCATGATCACGTGGCCTGGTGTTCCCAGAATCAGTTTCTGAAGTTTTGTTCAGGTACGTTCAGTAATCTTACAAGTGGGTTTTTCTATATTTTGAACTGGTGCTCAGAATTAAATTCTGAGGGAAACATTGAACTCGCAGCGCCTGTATTCTCTTAATAAGACTTTCACCTTGATGGAAGTTGGTCGAGGGGGAATGTTAGTTTTTGGGTTTTTCTGTGTAAGAATAAAATAAAAATAAAAGTGTATGAGTTTTTTATTTTTATTTGAAACACCCATGTGGGTGTTGGGAGAAGGGGTCCACTGGAACTAAACCTCCATGTTGAGGATGAGGTGTGGGGACCACCAGACCATAACCCCTCATGAGATGTTACAGTTGTGGGGAACACCCGAACCATAAACTCCCATGAACGGTTATGGTGGTGGAGACCACATGGGACTAAACCCCCCTTTAATTGAGAGAAACTCTCAACCCCTCTCATTAATGTGGAGGATCCTCTTGACTTCCTCCATAATAATTATGCGAACACACATATCTTTGTTTGTGCCAACCCTAATTTTTTATTTATGCCACCCACCATAAATAATGAATCTTTTGGAATTCTGAAAACAAAACAATAGTTTTCATAATCTATTATTTTGGCACACTTTTAATTTTGGTGGTGCCTTGGGAGAAAAGATCTCAAATTAAGAACTGCTTCTCAGAACAAAGAACACGTTCTTCCAACGAAGAATTCCAACAAATAATGCCGAACATGACTTCCACCTTCTTCCTCAAGACTTCCTCCGACGTAGGATGTCCTAGACTACAATGAATCGATGTCTATCTTTCCCAAATGATTCATCTTCTTCTCCATGTCTTCCTCAGCATACCAACCTGAGGTAGGGGGTTTAATTTCGTGATAATACTTTAGTTGTTTTCTTTTGATGTTTGGGAATGAATCGTTGTGGAGATTGTAAAATTTGAAGATCATCGTTCTTCTAAATTGTTAATCCAAATGCTACCACCCTAAACGTGGAGGGTGTGAGCCAAACCTACATGGCCTGAACCCTCCTCCATTCTTCTTTGGTTTACTCTTCGAAATGGCGGAAGGCGAAATAGACAATGAACTCAACGAAGGCAATGGCGCTGCCATCCGTAGCCACCGTGACCCGGGCCGCCCCTGCGGCGCTCTACCTTTCCTGCTGAACTGGCCCACGACCATGCAGTGCCCCAGACAAATAGGAATGCGCCCCTCATGGGCCCCTCAAAGAACTAAATCACACCCCCTCACGATGCCCTGTTAGAACCGGCCTGCACCCCCTCACCGCACCCTGGACGAACTGGCCCGCCCCCTCATGACGCCCTGGCCGAACTGGCCTGCCCCCTTGCGGCACCCCGTCCGAACTGTCCCTCCCCCTTGTGGCACCCCGACCAAACTGTCCCGCACCCCTCGCGGTGCCCCGGATGAACCGGCCCCATGCCCTCGCGACCCACGCGGTCAAGCCACCCCATGGCTCCCCTTGGGCTCTGCGGAACCTCATGGCCTGTAGGACCTCCCAGCGGACCGAGCCGCATCATGGGCCAGGCCTGAACCAGCGGGTCATGCCAGGTCGACCTGAACCGGGTCGACCCCTGCCAGGTCTTGTCAGTTTGGTCCGACTGGATGGGACCGAGCCATGGCCCACTATGAACCTTTACGCTCTTTTGTCCATAACTTTGGCGCCGTACGCCCATTTGATGAACCATCAGCAGCACTGGAAATATTGGAGCATGACAGTTCTTTTGAGTATACTCCACTGGAGTTTTAGAATGAGATGGAAAACAACCAGGTTGGATCAAGCTTGAATCCAATCATACCCATTGGACTAAAAGTTTAATAACTCACATACCAGGCATCCGTTTGACGTGTTGTCTGTTGCGTTGAGACCGCGATAACGTGGCAGACCTTTGAGATAAATATTCATCGGACTTCATGATAGATGGAGTATCGACCAGTATCTCTTGGAGTGGATCCTTTCGGAGATGAGCGAGCATTGTGCGGAGACCTTGTAGCTGGATAAGACATGAAAACTACTGATTGTTTTGACTCAGAGTGACTCGACTAGCCCAGTGGGGAGAACCATGGTGTCGCAACAGACCCACAGTGTTGAGTGCCTTGGTGTCGCGGCAGACCCACGATATTTGACATGAGGAGTACCTCAGTAGGCTATGAGGGGGAGTATTCTTTATGACGTGGCAGACCCACGGTGTGGAGCACGTCAGGTAACGTGGAAGATTCACAATACTCGACAGGAGGATTACCTCAATAGTCCACTGTTAGTGGGAAGTGCACTTGCTATTGTAGCATGCCCAATGTACTCGATAGAGGAAGAGTTTTCCCAAAACCGGGGTTTTGACAATGTGACTGGGGATCTTACCTGATACTACCACCTAGAATAAATTCTTGTTTTGAGCTGAATCAGTTTTTCTATGTTTTCCTCATGATTGAGAAAGATTACTTGATAACTTTGGTATATGTATGGGAATATACCTATGTAGAGTTATCTGTTGATTTCATTATTTTTGGTTTATCCTTGGTGGATTTTGTTAGAAAGTGAGGATCTCGGTGTCCCTACTGAGTATCATTATACTCACCCCAGCACAGGCTATGCCCTCACCCTATTGTGTTGGATGTAGATGACAGATAGTGCTAAATGAGGCTAAGAGTACTAGGACTGGAAGGTACCTAGAGGTGGACCATACGGTGAGTCGGTACACGGAGGATACAGTCGAACGTGGAGTGATGAGGAGGTGATATTTACCTACCCTTCAGTTAGGAACCCTGGAGAATGATCCAGCAGCTTTCTTCCCTTATCTTTTTATTATATTGTATCACTATTTTACTTTTAAATTCCAGTTGAGCTTGTATTCTGGATACTTTTACATTCATCACTCTTTTGTTATATAGTACACTTGGTATTTCATCTAGTTATGTGCTTTCTTTTGTGTGTGTTCTCAGGTTTTAAAGTCAATGCATTCTTAGTTTTAGGGAATTACACCTTTGGTACTAGTCAGCAGCCCCTGGCCTATGGAAGGCGGGTTTGGGGTAGTGACGGCATGGGCCTCAGGGGACAGGTCATGACAGTAATTCCCTGACCCTAGTTACCCAGATTAGGTTCATTATTACATCACATTGGCATGATTACATTTAATTTAGTCCTGAAATACTAATTGTTTCAGTAGTTTTGGAAAATAGATTACATACATGAAGTTCAACATTACCACTTGAAAAGAAAAACAACTCTAATTTATTACATTATAAATTTCCAAATCTCTAATATTATTCTTACAATTCACTCCTGACTGTTTTCTTCATATCCTGTGAAGATAAAACATAAGAAAGGGGTGAACTCAGATGCTCATTAAGGGTAAATAATTTAGCGAAAGCTATACACTTTTAAGGAAATATGTGTAATAAAAAACATCATTTACAACATTAAATTGAATATAATATGAAATCAAAATCAAGAATTACCACGTAAACATGCACATGGATATTCTACGAGTCGAATAATCACATATAATAACTAATTTCATAATGAGGGAATCCATAATGCCATCAATTCTGAAACATCTTGTCAAGGCCTTATACAAGACGTCTAAAAGTGATTTATTCCTTGACCAAAACCATATATCAAATTGAGAAAGGCCTATAAAAATTCTACATATAATTGTCTCTTGAGAACTATTGATGCATCGATGAGCTATAGAGGGCTCCACCGATCACCTACTAAGTCCAATTCATTCCTCATATGAACAGGTTTAAACATAACATAAACATTCCTATTAAAACTACCTTACGAAATTTCAATACATTATACATATACCATGAATGGTATTAAAAAAATCCACAGTAAAACATATCAAAAGACCTTCAATACAATATGGAAGGTTTTTATCATAATAAATTAACCTCGATCAAGAATAATATTCAGTAAAGGATGTTGACATAGTTTAAAATGATCAGTTAAACACTTTGAGAGAAATATTTTTTTTTCATGAAATAATTTTAAAAGTCACAAAATTTATAAAGGATGAAATTAAAAATATATATTTCAATCAAAGTGTCCCTTACAAATTTGAATCTTTTGACAGCAATTATCCTTTAAAAACAATCATGTTGATATAAATAAATTCTTAAAGTCATTTGGAAAACATGGACAATAATGAGAAACGATTAGAAGAATAAATATTTAAACCATTTAAAATGATGTTTTAGTAAAAGTTTCCCGTAAAATAATCCCTATGAAAACTCTTTTATGAATCATGGACTTGAATAAGAAATATGTCCTAGTAAAAACTTACACATAAACTATCTCGAATAATAATGAGATTGAGGAATTAACAATTACCTTGCACATTCCTTTGGTCGATGGTACATTTATCCTCCTGTATAATAACCATTGTATGTTATTAGACTATAACAGAACCATATTCATATTTATTATATCAGAAATAATTCATGCATTACTTCATACTATCCATTTAATAATGATTTTCATGTTAAATTAACATTTTGGGTAATAATCACCTTTTTTATCATAAGTATTTTAACTTCTTATTCCCGGTCGTATCATTTAGATCATGATATAAATACTTCCAGAATATAAACTTGGATTTATATATCATATATATTTATAAAATAAATATTTATAATATATATATATATGAAATGGGAAACACCGTTTATGGAGATGGTAGGCCATACGTACGCATAAACACTGTCTCTGTTTTCATATCGTATTGAACAGAAGTAAGTGTATAAGATATATGTAAGAACAAAAATAAATATATATAATTATATATATATCTATAGTATCATTATTATGTCATATATTACATACTTATTAGTACTATATACTTTTATAATCGTTGATTAATGGTGAATGTGGAAATGAATCTCATTGCGTCGTGGAGACGATAATCCGTACGTATGCACGAGCAATAATATCATTTCCATAATGGTGTAGAATTGGATTGTATATTAATTTTATAGAGACATTATAATGTTATTTTAATTATTTATATCTATATTACTCATCATTATATCCATCCAAATAACATAGTGTTGGAAAACAAATTACACCACAACGTGGGGATAATAAGTCGTACATACGCATGCATGGGGACCATATCATTCATAGGATGGGTAGAATAATGAATATGGTTGTAACATATTTATAATAACATCACCGTATATATAAGGTACTGGATTTATTTTTTTGGTATGGTAATATTAGATAAAGTGTATGTGGAAGAAGAAAAGAACTTGAAGGAAGGTGGTGAAATCATTGCCTCTTATCCGGGTTCTTCCTTTTGATTTGATCAAATGTGATCCATATATTGGATTTATGACCAAAGGAAGTACTCTAGGTTGAATTTAGGATTGTTTGAAGGAATTTTGGGCATGGTTAGGCCGAGAAAATGGCATTGGAGGGGTGAATTGGAGAGAAGGGGAACAACCCATTTATAAGATGGGTGAGGGGCACCTTAAAAAAACTTAAAATCATATTTTATAATAAAATAATGTTCGGTTTCTAATGGATCCAAAATGGATTATTAAAAGTCCAAGGTGGGGATGGGTCAAAAAACACTCCGCCAATAGGTTTTATACCAGATTGGATCTCTATATGAACCTTATCTTTTATATTAAACTCTTAGTTAAATAGTTTTACATTACCATGTCTCTTTGTATTTTTATATTATATAGCTATTAATCTTACAATAAACTTTCCATAGAACCCCAAGTGGTTAAGTAATGAAATATATAACAGTATATAATCCCTTTGGTCAAGCCTTAGATTTTTATGAATATAATGAAAATTAATAAAATATTAATTGTTTTAAAGACTCTTTTATGTAAATTTTGACACTATTTGGTATTTTATTTTTTGTAAATTCATAACAGAATTATTACTTCTAAAATAAATTATTTAATCGAACTCAGCATGTCATATTAACCTAGAAAATTATTTTAATTCATAAAAAGTATCAAATTATATTTTTTTGGGTATTTCTAATATTAATTATTTTAATATTTCATTAATAGGGTAATTAGTCCAACATTATTGTGTCATAAATAAATTAATTAATTTAATGTATAAAAATTATAAATAAAATACCATTATCTATGAAATTTTTTTAACTTTATTTTAAATATTTATAGTAGAATTTATCTTATCTGTATCCCTATATTAAAAAAATTTTAGTTATTCAACATGGAATTTAACACTTTTAACTCTTTTTTGAATTAAATAATAATAAATGTCATAATCTAATCCAAGTGGACATAAAGGATCATATTTTATTACTAAGGTTGTTTTGGTTTGAATGACACTTATACAATTTTATTAGGATTTGTGTTATGGTAATTATAATATCATTTATACCTTTAATTACCCGATTTACTGATAACCGTCTTAAATAAAAGTCAAAATTTTATATTCACAAAAAATTATTTTTATCTTATTAAACCAAATTTTATATACATATACCATTTGTGTCTCTAATATTTTTTAAATTAAATTTATATAAGTGCAAAAATTATGTTTTATGCAAATTTTCAAATGCTCCTAGAAGTAGGGTAAAAGATGGTAAAATTCCAATAAAATATTTATATATCTAAACTTATTATAAAATGAATCCAATGAATTTTATTTAAATTATATATGTATTATGTATCTATTTGGACCAAATGTAACTTTTTTAATAAATAAATAATTATTTAAATGAAAAGTCTATTTTAACCAATAACGTAGTGTTTGTCATTATTCATCAATGATTGAATGTTTTCAGAAAGATACCAAAAATTCACCATAAGCTAATTTTAGTATTCAAAATTTAAAAAATTGTCTATTTTAGCATGTTAAAAACATTGAAATTGAATTTACTAATCTAATATTAATTCCCATGTTCAAAACCAAAAAGCATATTTTTAAGAAATAATAACAACCAAAGGATTGACACTTGTTTATGTCCAATTTCAAAGTGAAATTACATACAATGACCATAATTGGATTAAATGTTAAAAAATTAATCTAATTATACTTTCAAACCATTCAAATGTTTATTTGAACACTATAAACTATTTTTATTAAAAAATTTGTTTTCAGTAAAAATTTAGTATTTTTCACTATTCACCCAAATATGAAAGTTATCAGAAAAACACAAAATAGTTATCAAAACTAATGTTTTATTTCCCAATTATAAATAAGAAGTTTATTTATTCCAACTTAATATATAAAATTTCCAAATATTGAAATTAAAAATGGTTCGCCAACAAAAGGCGATAAAATTGCATTAAAAAAATACATCTTTTATCTAGAAAATGAAATTGTTCTTATATTATGTCCAAAAAACTCATAATATTGATTCTAAATTTATAAGGTTTATATAAAATTCAAAATTAAGTTAATTCTATTCATAACCACTTTTCAATGGCTAGTTTAGTAAGTCGTGTTGTGCTTGAACTCAGTGTTTCGTGTAGTGCATGTTATTGAAGAAATAACATACGATAAAATCTTGGGGTGATACATTATTCCCTCCTTCAAAAAATTTTGTCCTGGAAATTTGAAAATTTTCCTCAAAAATAAAAGGATAAAAATAGAAAAATACCTTTTTGGAGAACGCACATTGGAAATTGGGTTAATAAAATTTAATCTTCATAATAGGGAAAGGGTAATGAAAAAGTCACCACCAAATTAAGATCTTGATTAGGAGAACAATTGTGGAAATTAGAGGAAAATAATTAGAGGAAAATTGTAAATATTTATTGGGACTGATTGAGTTCGTCAATTACAAACAAGTGTAAAATGGAGGGCCTCAAATCTATAAATCTTTGATGATTTTAAATATCATCGGTTCAACATAACATAAGGTTTTAGAATAACTCATTTTTAGTTTTAAGATCCCTTAACTAAAGTTTAAGAATTAATTTCTTCATAGAATAAGAGAATAAAATACACTTGACAAGTAGAGTTCCATCCTTTAACTAATTTCTACCACAAACTCATCTTTCACTATATAAGATAATGTAACATAAAAATAATTTATTTATCCGAATCTTATACGGTTCTAGAAAAATGAATATATAATTCATCTATCAATCCTTTTAAAAAAAACTACATAATAAAATATAGGAAATCACATCGGCTAGTGGTATGTGATTAACCTTTGTCGCCCTTCGGTTGTGGGTTCAAGTCTCGCGGCCATGCCGGACGCGACTAGTTGTCGTCCAACCTCCGGGTTTCCCTTTTATAAAAAGTCCAAAAAATAATCTTAATAATTGCTTTTACCATAACAATAGAATCCAATTTCAAACTTAATCCATTCCAACCTTTAGACATATATAAAATACTTCTTTCTAAACACACAGTGAAATATTTATAAAGATATAAAACACAATGATGATTCATTTTTCCATGTAATAACATATGAATACCATCATCATGTATTCTTTTAAAAGACGATAACCCCCTGAATTTACAAAAAACCTTATTGATTGCATTCATGTTCCCTTATTCCTTATAGAATACTAGATATATTCCTCATATCCAAAAATTTAGAGTAATCCTATAATTTATTTTCCAAAAAAGTTTAACTTTTTTTCATTTACTTTTAATAAAACCATAAAATCTCAGATCCTCAATAAAATAGTACTATAGATAAATCCTTATTCATTTCTATAATTAATATAACTGGAATATAATCGATAAAACACTGAAATGACACAATATTTTGACATCTACATAAGAACACTAGTCATTACTCTTCATCTATGGTAATATCATGACATCATTATTATCCAATATCATTATTTGGGGTATAATATGATTATTTGGACGTTGATTCACGTAGTGACCCAACTCCTTACAGATAAAGCATTGTACACATGAACCCTTTTTCTTATCCTTGCAATCATGTACTTGGTGTTTTTTCTCCACACTCATATGAATCTCTCATTCCCTTCAAGAATTTACCAAGGTGATTCTTTCCACAATTATCACATATGAGAAAATCCATAATTACCTTATTCCCTTTATCCATCTTTCTCTCTACCATCCTTTTCTTCTCTGGCTTCCCATCAAATCCATAAGACTCCGAAAATTCTTTACTTATCTTATTAACACATGAGACTATTTCTTCACATGTTAATAATACATGGGATAGTATTTCCCATATAAATGGTTGTTTAATACTATGAAATGTTTTATATTTCATACTCTTTGGATCATACGTATTTGTGGAGTTCTCATTCCTTCTAACAGACTCCATTTCTAAACAATGTCATACAGTAGGTTAGTTTATGAATCACAAATAATAATTCCAAACTTTGAAAATACCTAACCTAAATTGAAGAGTTTATGGATATAATACATATTCATAAAAATGTTTTCTTTGATGACGTATTAACTCCTAAATCCTTTATAATGGTTTGTAAAGAAATTGTTAATTATCCTATGCATATCCCCTAGGAGTGGAATAACCAAGAGTGTAGCAAGGCCCATTATCGTGTACCGGGATACCTCGGGTGAAGCCCGAAGACCCTTTTCAGAGTTTTCCCTCCTAGGTACATCTCTTCCTGGGCCGCCTCTACATGCTCGTATCCATATCGAGATGTATTTCTTGGAAAACTCATTAAATCTATACATTACCAAAATTCTAAGATGTTCTTCTATACTAATCCTCAAATTCTATTTTAGGATAATGTGATCTAATCAACGTTTATCTAAATCTAGTTTTCATTAATTATAATAAACCTCTTCTAATATGAATGTAATGCCCTGATCACAGTTACCTAGAGTTGGTGCATTATTACATTACATTTTCATGATTACCAGGAATCACGTCTGGAAGGACCGATTGTTTTAGTAGTCCTAGAAAATATATTACATACATGAATTTCAACATTACAACTTGAAAAGAAAAACAGTAGTAATTTATTCCATTAGAAATGTCCAAGAATACTAGAATATGTCTGAAATTAACTCATAATTAACTTCTTCATATCCTGGGAAAATAAAACATAATAAATGGGTGATCTTAGATGCTTAGTAAGGGTAAAAAGTTTAGTGGAATCTATAAATATTTAAGTAAAGATGTTTAATAAAAACAACAACCATTCAAACATAAACATGAACATAATATGGAAAAAATAAATCAAAAATTACCATATAAACATGCACATGGACATTCTACTAGTCGAATAATCACATGTAATAACTAATTTCATAATGAGGGAATGCATAAGGATGGATATTATGAAACATCTTGTCAAGGCCTTGTCGAAGATATCTAAAAATGATTTAGGCCACAGCCAAAACCATATATAAAATTGGGAAAGGCTTCATCCAATTCCATTTCTAATTGTCTCATGGGACCTACAGCTGCATCTACGAGATATAACGAGCTCCACCTGTCACTTACTATTTCCAATTCATTCCTCATATGAAAAATATTAAACATAACATAAATATTATAATTAAAACTAGCATAGGAAATGTCAATACTTTATCCATAAACTAGGAATGGTATAAAAATAACACATATATAGTCAAACATATCACAAAAACTTCAACATTGTATGGAAGATTATTATCATAATAAATCAACCTCGATGAAGAATAATATCCAATAAAGGATGTTGACATCATTGAAAATGATCAGTTAAACACATTGAGAGAAATTTTTTTTCATGAAATCATTTGAAAAGTCACACAATTTAATAAGGAAGTCATTTAAAAGATATTTTTGAATCAACGTGTCCCATAACACTTTGAAACTTTTTAAAAGAATGAATATTTAAAATCATTCATGTCCATATAAATCAATCCTTAAAATCAGTTTGAAAACATGGGCATTAATCAGAATGGTTTTGAAGAATAAATACATAAAATATTTAAAATTATGTTTCAGTAAAAGATTCCCATAAAATAATACCTTTGAAATTTCTTTTATGAAACATGGACATGGATAATAAATATGTCTTAGTAAAAACTTATAGATAAACATTATCGAATAATAATGAGATTGACGAATTAACCCTTACCTTGCACTTTCCATTGGTTGAGGGTACATCTAACCTTCTGTATAATGACCATTGTATGATATTAGATTATACCAGAACCATATTAATATTTATTATTTCATTCATGATTCATTTATGAATTTATACTACCCATTTAATATCTATTTTCTTGTTAAATTAACATTTTGGGTAATAATGGCTATCTTTGTCGTACATATTTTAACATGTTATTCATGGTCGTATCATTTAGATCATGGTTTAAATAATTCCAAAATATAGAACATGATTTATATATCATATATATTTAAAATAAAAATATATATTATATAAATATTTATAATATATAGATATATGAAATAGAAAACTCGATTTATAGAGACGGTATGTCGTACACACGCATAAACATTGTTTCTATTTTTATATCGTATTGAATGGAAGTAAGTGAATAAGATATATGTAAGTACATAAATACAAATATATATAAATATATATATCCTCGGTAGCATTATTATGTCATATATTACACACTTATTTGTAATATATATTTTTATAATCGTCAATGAATGGTGAACGTGGAAATAAATCTCATCGCGTCGTGGAGACGATAATTTGTACGTACGCATGAGGAAGAATATCATTTCTTTAAAGGTGTCAAATTGGATGGTTAATTAATTTTACAGATTCATTTTCATGTTATTTTCATTATTTAAATACATATTACACATCATTATATCCATCCAAATAAAATAGAGTTTAATAACAAATTACACCACGATGTGGAGACGGTAAGCTGTATGTATGCATGCATGGTGACATTATCATTCAGAGAATGGATAGAATAAAGAATAAATTGTGCTATGTTTTTACTAACATCACAGTATATATATGTTACTGGAGTTCTTATTTTGGTATGGTAATAACAAATAAAGTGTAAGTGTAATAAGAAAAGAAATAGAAAGAGGGTGGTGAAATCATTACCTCTTCTTCAGGTTCTTCTCCTTGATTTGATCAAAAGGGATCTTTTGGTTGGCTTTCGGGACAAGGTAAAGCCTATAAGATGAAGGTATGATAGTTTGGAGGATATTTGGGTAGGGTTTCTCTGGGATAAATGGCCTTGTGGGAGAAAATTTGAGAGAAGGGGATGTTCCCTTTTATAAGAGGGGTGAGGGGAACCTTAGAAAAAACATAAAATATTATTTTATAATAAAATAATTTTCGGTTTCTAATTTCTCAAAAATGAATTATTTAAAGTATATGGTGGGTATGGGTCGAAAAATACTCATCCAATAGGTTTTATATAGGTTTGGGTCACTATAGTAACCTTATCGTTTTTATTTAATTCTTATTTAAATAGGTTGACATTTACCACGTCTCTTTTTATTTTTATATTATATGGTCAATAAAATTACTATAAACTTCCAAGAGAACCCCAAGTGTTTCATTAATGAAATATATAATAGTATGAAATCCTTTTTTCCAAACCATTTGTTTTTAGTAATAGAATACCCATTAATAATATAATATTCCTTTTAAAAACACTTTTATGTCAATTTTGACACTATTTGGTATTTTGTTTTTTTAAGATTTATACCAACATTATTACTTAGAAATAAATTAATTTAATCCACCCTAACATGTTATATTAACCTATAAAATTACTTTAATTCATAAAAAGTCTCATATTGCATTTATTTGTGTATTTATAATATCAATTATTTTAATATTTTGTTAATAAGGTAATTACTACATCATCATTATGTTATAAATAAATTAAAATTTTTAATGTCTAAAAATAATAAAAAAATACCATCATGTTGGAAATATTTTTTCTATTTTTAATGAATATATATATTATAATTTATATTATTTTTAATCCTATATTAAAAATTATTTAGTTATTAAACATGGAATTTAACACTTTTAATTTTTCTTTACATAAAAAATAATAAATGTCCTAATCTAATCTAGGTGGACCTAAAGGATAATATTTTATTCCTAAGGTTGTTTTTGGTCGAATTACACTTATCCAATTGAATTAAGTCTTGTGGTAGGTTAATAATAATATCATTTTTACCTTTAATTAGACTACTTACGTTTAACCATGGTAAATAAAAGTCAAAAGTTACCATTCACCAAAAATTATTTTTATTCTATTGAACCAAATTTTACTTACTGATATCATCTGTGTCTCTTAGGTTTTTTAAATTAATTTCATAGAAGTGTTAGAATTTTTTTTTGTAAATTTTCAAATGCTCGTAGAAAGTGGGTAAAATAAGGTAAAATTTAAATAAAATATGTCTAAACTTATTATAAAATGACTCTAATGAATTATATTGAACTTATATAGGTATTATGTATCTATTTTGTGCTAAAATAAATTTAAATAAAATAAATAATTATTTAAATGAAAAGATGGTTTTAACCAATAATGTTACGCCCCGACCCTAGATACCTAGAGTCAGTGCATTATTACATAACATTGGCATGATCACAAGAAAGATCAAGTCTTGAAAGACCAATTAGTTTAGTAGCTTTGGAATAACTAGATACATTAATATTGATTAAATTACATCATAAAATGAAAACATCAACAATATAGTCTCCATAGTCCACACTTCTATTCCCTCATACTATCCCTGCAGGTCATTCAAAAATTACTTCTTCGCATCCTGGAAAAAATAATACTTTGAAAAGGGGTGAGATAAAATTCCAAGTATGGATAACAATATAGAGGAAGATTTCATAAATAATAATAAACATTTAATGCAACGTATAACTAATACAAAAGACTTTTAAATGTGAACTTCAACATAGAATGGAAAAAATAAAATGAAATAATGACATTTACTTATTCACATGGATATTCTACTAATCGAATAATCACCTAAAATATCAATAACCACTTTCATAATGATGTAATGGATAATGCCAGACTATCATAACCACATAGCCAGGGCCTCGTTCCAAGACTACAAAAAATATTTGACAAGGGCTTGTGCCAAGACACTAGTTTTTCTCATGAGACCTACCGATGCATCGAGGAGCTATAGAGGGCTCCACCCGTCACATATTAAGTCCAATGCATTCCTCATATTAACAGGTTTAAACATAACATAAACATTCGTATTAAAACTAGCATATGAAATGTCAATACTTTCTCCATAATCCATTAATGGTATAAAAATAACACATCCATAGTCAAAAATTTCACAAAACCTTTAATATAATATGTAATTTTTGTATCATAATAAATCAACTTCAAATATGATTAAAATCCATCAAAGGATGTTGATATAGATGAAATCAAAACTATTTGAGAGAAATATCTCATTTTTTGAAATCATTTAAAAGTCACATAATTATAAAATAAAACATTTAAATTAAAAATATTCTTATATGCTTGTAAGGGAAGCTTCAAAGATTTTATAATGGTGTAAAATAGCCGCACCCGCCATATAAGTTAAAAAAACATTCTTACCTTAATTCTGTCGAAAAGGTTAAAAAGCACCTTGTTTGGAAAACGCCGGAATGATTCCTTTATAAACCTCTTATAAAAATTCAAACAAGGATATAAATGACTTTAACCCATAATCTTGTAAATAGTAAAAATGTTTTGAAATACATTTTTAAGAAACATGGATGTGGATGATAAATGGGTCCCAGTAGATAATTACGTCTAAACAACCTCGAATAATGAAGAGATTGTGAATTAACCCTTACATTGTACTTTTCCTTGGTTGAGGGTAGGTTAAACTACTGTATAATGGTGAAATAATTGTTATTAAATTATACAATAATCATATACATTAATATGATATCATATATGATCTTTTAACATTTCTCTGTTAATATTATCATAGAATTATCGTCGTTTCGGGTGTTAACTTTCTCGTTTTCTTTTATATGTTTTGTTACATAGGCGATGTTTTTTATGGATATGTTTTATCTTATTCATATACATAATTATATCGAGTCCTTAAAAATTATTTTTAATTATCATATTTGAATTATACTTGGATGGATACGATGGAAATGAATCTCATCGCGTTTGTGGAGATGGTAGTCCGTACGTACGCACGAGGGACAATATCATTCTTTTGATATTAAAATAATATATAATTGGATGTTATATCATATATAAAGAATAATTATAATGTTATATTTATTATTTACTTGAATTACACCTCATTATTATACCCATCCCAATAATAATTTATTGAATAACAATTACACCACGACGTGGAGACGGTAAGTCGTACGTACACACGTATAGTGACATGTTATTAAAAGGATGGATATAATACTGAATATGGTTGTACAATATTTATAATAACATCATAGTTTATATAATATACTGGAGTTATTATTTTATAATGGTAATAACATAGAAATAATAAGTTGAAGAAGAAAGGAACTTGAAAGAGGGTGGTGAAAACATTACATCTTCTTCGGGTTCTTCATTTTAATTTGATCAAAAGGACTCCTTATATTGGCTTTTGGATCAAACTAATGCCTCTAGGTTGAATTGAGGGAGGGTTAGTGAGTATTTGGGCAGGTTTTGTCCGATCCAAAAGGCTTTGAAGGTGTAAATTAATGAGAAGGGGGAGTGACCTTTTATAAGAGGGGTGAGGGGCACCTTTGGAAAAGCTACAAATATTATTTTATAATAAATTCATATTCGGTTTCTAATGGCTCCAAAGTGGATTATTTAAAGGTTATGGTGGGGATAGGTCTAAAACCACTCAACCAATAGGATTTACACAGGTTTGGGTTACTATATTAACCTTATCTATGATTATCAACTCTTAGTTAATTAGTTTCACTTTTACAATGTCTCTTTGTATTTTTATATTATATGGTTAATAAACTTACTATAAACATCCATGAGACCCCCAAGTGGTCCTTTAATGATACACCTATCATGATATAAGTACCTTGGCCGATCCTTATATTTTTATGAATTTAATATCAATTAATAATATAATATTTGTTTTAAAAACACTTTTATGTCAATTTCGACACTATTCAACAATTGTTTTTGGTAAAAATCCTAACTGAATTATTACTTCAAACAAATTAAATTAAATCAATCCTACCATGTCATATAAACCTATAAAATTAGTTTAATTCATAAAAAGTCTCAAATTATATTTATTTGGTTATTTATAATTTCAATTTTTTTAATTTTTCACTATTATGGTAATTGCTGCATCATCATTGTGTCATAAATAAATTAAATTATTTATTGTCTAAATATTATAAAGAAAATAAAATTATATAGGAAATATTTTTATATTTCTCAGGAATATTTATAATCGAATATATATTATGCGTAACCCTGTATTAAAAATGTTTTAGTTAATAAACTTTGATTTTAACTATTTTAACTCTTCTATGAATTAAATAATAATAAATGTCCAAATCTAATACAAGTAGACATAAATGATAATATTTTATTTCTAAAGTTTTTTTTTGTCGAGATACAATTTTCCAATAAAAATAGGATATGTTTTAGGGTAATATTAATATCATTTTCACCCTTAATTATCCTATTAACTTTTAACCGTGGTAAGTAAAAGTAAAAAGTTATTATTCACCAAAATTTATTTTCATCTCATTGAACCACATTTTACTACTTGATATTAACTGTGTCTCTCATATTTTCTAAATTCCACTCACAGAAGCGGTAAAATTATGTTTTATGAAAAATTCAGTTTTTTAACTACCACTTAGGGGTTTCACTATTCATCAAAAAATGAAGTTTTTCAGAAAAATACCGAAAATTCACCCTATGCTAATTTCGATGTTACGGATCCAAAAATGAAGACCATTTTGAAAAATAAAATTTATAAATTTCAAAAAGTGGGTATTACTATTCATAATGGCTAGTTAGATTGGTTGTGGTGTGTTAGAACTCGATGTTGCGTACAACACACGCTATTGTATTATTCAAAGAGGAGTGTACCATAGAAGCTTGGGGTGTTACATTCTCCCCTCCTTCAAATTATTTCATCCTCGATATTTCTAGAATACTACCGCATGAAAATATTCGGGAAGTTCTTCATCATAAGTTCCCCGGGTTCCCACGTTGCCTCTTCCATCTTATGGTTTCTCCACAAGACTTTTACCAGATGAGTCGTCCGGTTTCTCAGTACTTGTTCTATCATATCAAGAATCCTGACGGGCTCTTCGCAATAAGATAGATCGGGTTCTAGTTCAAATTCTTTATAGTTGAGTACATGCATTGGTCCAGGCATGTAATTACTCAATATTGATACATGGAACACATCGTGAAATTTGGAGAGACTTGGCGGCATTTCCAATCGGTAAGCTACAACCCCAATTCGTTCTAGAATTTCAAAAGGTCCGATGTACCGGGGAATCAATTTACCCTTCTTACCGAAACGTATAACTCCCTTCTATGGAGATACCTTCAAGAAAACATGATCTCCTACCTGAAATTTCAAATCATTCCATCGGTTATCGGCATATCTCTTCTGCCTACATTGAGATGCATTGATGTGGTTTTGGATTAAATTTACCTTTTCTATTGTTTCCTCCACAAGTTCTGGGCTACAAGTTTTTGTTCACCAACGTCATCCTAACAGGTTGGTGTGCGACATCTATTTCCTTATAACGCTTCATATGGTGCCATCTAAATACTCGAATGGAAGCTATTGTTATAGGAAAATTCTACCATAGGTAAATATTGATCCCACATACCCTGAAATTCAAGTGAGAATGATATCAACATGTCTTCTATGGTTTGAATATTCGTTCTGAGTGTCCATCTGTTTGAGGGTGGTAGGCAATGCCCAAATAATGTTCAGTATCCAAGGCTTTCTGAAGAGTTTTCCAGAATCTTGAGTAAAACCGGGATCACGATCAGAAATAATTGATAGGGGTACTCCATGAAGTCTCACAACTTCATCAATATATAGTCTTGCTAGACATTCTAGTGGTAGATCTTCTCTTATAGAATGAAAATGTGCTGACTTGGTAAAGGGATCAACAATAACCCATATTTCATCGCTCCTTCTAGGAGTCTTTGGTATTCCCATGACAAAGTCCATCGTGATATTATTCCATTTTCACTCAGTTATGGGAAGAGGTTTCATGACTCCTCCAGGTTGTTGCCTTCCAGCTTTCACTTGTTGAAAAACCATACATCATGATACAAAATCAGCAATCTCCCTCTTCATGTTGTCCCACCAAAAATGTTCATTCATGTCTCTATCCATTTTGGTGCTCCTAGGGTGTAAAGAGAAATTGGAACTATGATCATCGTCCAACAATTCAATTTTTAGATCATGTATATTGGGAACAGAAAGTCTCTTACAAAATTTCAAAATTTCATCTTCATACCCAAATTCATTCAATATCCCATCATTCACATCAATAATCTTCTTCTGAAATTCTTCATCATCGGTCTGAGAAAACTTAATCCTTTCTAGTAATGGTGGTTTGGAAACCTTTTGAAAAATCATTGATGTTTCACCTTCCCTGGTTATTCCCAAGTCAATATTCACTAGATCCATGAAAATTGGATCCATTTCAATTCTCATATTGTTGAAAACTCCATGATCTCTTATGCTGAAAGCATCTTCCACCTTGTTTGCTTTCCCTGGGTGGTAGTGTATCATACAATCATAATCCTTGAGTAATTCAAGCCATCTCCTTTGCCTCATGTTGAGTTCTTTTTGTGAGAAAATATACTTCAAACTCTTGTGATCAGTATAAATATCACATTTTTCACCATAGAGGTAGTGTCTCCATATATTCAAAGCAAATATCACATATTCTAACTCAAGATCATGAGTAGGATAGTTTTGCTCATGAATTTTCAACTGTCGTGATACATAGGCAATAACCCTATCATGTTGCATAAGGACACAACCAAGTCCTTTCTTCGATGCATCACTATAAATAACAAACCCATCATTCCTCAATGGTAGAGTCAATATAGGAGCCTTAACTAATATCCTCTTATGTTCTTTGAGACATTCTTCACACTCTTTTTTCCAAACAAATTTAACCCCTTTACGTGTGAGCTTCGTTAATGGGTTAGCCAATCGGGCAAAATTCTGGATGAAACATCAATAATAACATGCCAAACCAATAAAACTACATACCTCAGTTATACTCGTCGGTTTTATCCATTCTTGGATTGCCATGGTCTTAGAAGAATCAATAGAGATTCCATCATTGGTGACAATATGGCCAAGAGAAGAAATCTTTTGAAGCCAGAATTCACACTTTCTAAACATCACATATAATTCATGTCTTCTCAGAGTCTTCAGGATAAGGCGCAAAGGATTTTCATGATATTCGTAGCTTTTTGAGTATACCAGGATATCATAAATAAATACCACCAAAAATTCATCGAGTTATTCCTTGAATGCTCTATTCATCAGATCCATGAATACAGTGGGTGCATTTGTCCATCCAAAAGGCATTACTGTAAACTTGTAATGCCCGTACCTGGTTCGAAATGCTGTCTTCGGAATGTATTTTTTCTTCACACACAACTGATGGTATCCAGATCGATGGTCAAACATTGAAAAGTATTGAGCTCCATTCAGTTGGTAAAATAAATCATCAATGTGAGTTAGGGGATACTTGTTCTTTATTGTTATAGAATTGATCTCCCTGTAGTCGATACATAACCTCATAGATCCATCTTTCTTTTCAACAAAAAGAATAGGGGCTCCCCATAGAGAAACACTTGGGTGAATAAATCCCTTATTACTAAATTCCTCTATTTGTTTCTTTAGTTAAACTAAGTCCATAGTGTCCATTCTATAAGGGGTCTTCGATATAGGCCTTGATCCAGGAATTAAATCAATGGAAATCTCAACTTCTCGTTCTGGAGGATGTCCAGGTAAATCTTCTGGAAACACATCTACATATTCTTTCACAATAGGTACATCCTCTATTTGAACATTCCTTTCCTCACCCACAATCATGTCATTATCTTCCTCCCCAATAATTGAATTTATTCGAGCTACTGGGGGAGGATCTAGATATGAATTAGGTGGTGATGATTCTCCTCTAAAGATAAGGTGTTCCTTATCATCATCATCAAAAATCATAACCTCCTTCTTACAATAAATATTCGCATCACGGTCCAAAAGCCAATCCATACCAAGGATTATATCAAACTCAATCATAGGTATGGAGATGAGATTAGTGGATAAAAAACATTTATGTTCTCTAATAGGGACTGGTTCACAAAACATTGTTGCAATGATACTTCCCTTAGGAGTTTTAACTGACAAATTCTTTGTTAAATCAAATTGGAAATATCTAATTTTCTTAGAAAACTGGGAAGATATGAAACAATGCGATAATCCAGAATCAACTAATGCATTTACGAAACATGAGGAAACCATTAAGTTACCTGCCACTACGTCTTTTGGAGCTTCTACCTCAGCAGTAGTGATATCATAAGCTTGGCCTTGATACCTTGGCCTTTTCTGAGGTATGTTCCCCTGACACGTATGATATTCATTGGCATAATGTCCCATCTCCCTGTAATTGTAGCATTGGACATCAGTAGCTTTCTTCTTCCCCGTGAAATCACGAGCTTGGTGGCCTTTTTCACCACACTTGTAACAGACTCCCATTCCTTTTAAGCAAGTACAGGGGTGTTTCTTCCCACATTTACAGCAGGATGGATATTTATCTTTTCCCTTCTGCCCCTTATTTCCATTCCCAGATTGATCAGTAGATATATTCTTCTCTTGCTTTTCTTTTAAGTCATAAGACTTAGAGAATTCATATTCAGTCTTGATAGCACATGAGACAATGTCTTCATACGATGAGATGTATTGTCAGAATAATGCTCGACAGAGAAATGGTTTTAACCCATCAAATAAATGATCAATCTTACTTCATGGGTTACGTATATAATCTCTAGAATACCTTCCTAACCTTGTTAATTTAGCCTCATACTTTGCGACATTCTCATCCTCCTTTTGTCTCAGACTCAGAAATTGCCTTTCCATACTAGCTTGATGGTCAATAGGAAAGTATTTTTCTGAAAATAGATCTTTGAACTCCCTCCATTCCATATTTGATACTTCATCATCTTCCATCGTGTTTTGAATCAATGACCACCATTGATCAACATCTCCAGTGAGGTGGTAAACTTCCATGATAACGTTTTCCCTTTCACTACTCCCCAAAGCCTGAAATATTTTCTCTAGGGAACTTATCCATTGCTCGGCTACTAATGGATTCGTACTCCCATTAAATGTTGGTGGTTGCTACCTCATGAAGCGATATAACATTGATCCTCCACACTGTGGATCAGGGTGCTCTATATCGGTAAGGTTATTATTCATAACATGAGTGAGTTGTCCTAGTATGGTGATTAGCTGATCAGCACCATTTGCATCACTATCTCCACTATAAATATCTTGAGTAGGAGGGAAATCCCTACATGGAGTGTGTGCATTGATACGGTTTCCATTTCTTCCACTAGGCTCCATTTCTAAACAATGGCATAAACTAGATCAATTTATGAATCAAAATACATAATTCCATACTTATAAGACACTTAACATAAATTGAACCGTGTATGGATATAATCCATAATCATAAAAATGTTTTCTTTGAGAAAGTATATACTCATAAACCCTTCATAATGATTTGTAATGAAAATGAGAGTTATCCTAAGCATATCCCTCGGGAGTGTCGTAACCAAGACTGCAGCAAGGCCCATTGTCGTGCACCAGTTTTCGTTCGAGTCTAGCTCAAATCGGTGTTTTTGGGTTTTACCCCTAGGTACATCTGTGCCAGATTCGCCTCTACATTCTCGTATCCAGACAGGGATGTATTGCTTAGAAAACTCACAAAATCTCTACAATACCAAAATTCTTGGAAGTTCTTCTATAATAATCCTCAAAGTCCATCTTAAATCTTTTTTCTTTAATCAGAGTTTATCTAAATATAATTTCAAAGGATTGTGATAAAATTCCTCTGATACCAACTGTAACGCCCAGACCCTAGATACCCAGATTCGATGCATTATTACATAACATTGGCATGATCACAAGAAAGATCAAGTGTCGGAATACCAATTAGTTTAGTGGACTTGGAATAACTAAGTACATTATTAAAGTTTACATTAAATCATAAAATGAAAACTTCAAGAATATAGTCTCCATAGTCTACGCTCTTATCCCCTCATACTATCCTTGCAGGTCATTCATAAATTACCTTTTCACATCCTGGGAAAAATAAAACATAGAAAATGGGTGATCTCAAATTCCCAGTAAGGATAACAATATAGCGGAAACTTTCGTAAATAAGAATAAACATTTAAGGCAATGTATAACTAAAACAAAAGCCATTTAAACTTGAACTTCAACATAGAATGTAAAAAATTAAATGAAATAATTCCACTTACTTATTCACATGGATATTCTACTAATCAAATAATCACATGCAATATCAATAACCACTTTCATAATGATGGAATGCATAATGCCAGACTATCATAACCACATAGCCAAGGCCTCATGCCAAGACTAAAAATACGATTTTGTCAAGGCCTTGTTCCAAGACACTAGTCTGTCTCATGAGACCTACTGATGCATCAATGAGCTATATCGGGCTCCACCCATCACATATTAAGTCTAATGAATTCCTCATATTAACAGGTTTAAACAAAACATAAACATTCGTATTAAAACTAGCATACGAAATGTCAATACTTTCTCCATAAACCATGAATGGTAAAAAAATAACACATCCACAGTCAAGCATATCACAAAACCATTAATATAATATGGAATTTTTGTATCATAATAAATCAACTTCAAATATGCTTAAAATCCCTCAAAGGAAGTTGACATAGATGAAATAAAAACTATTTGAGAGAAATATCTCTTTTTTTGAAATCATTTAAAAGTCACATAATTATAAAATAAAACATTTAATTTGAAAATATTCTTATTAGCTTGTAAGGGATTCTTCGAAGATTTTATAACGGCGGAAAATAGCCGCACCCTCCGTATAAGTTAAAAAAACATTCTTACCTTAATTCGGTCGAAAAGGTTAAAAAGCACGTTGTTTGGAAAACGACGAAATGATTCCTTTATAAACCTATTATAAAAAGTCAAAAAAGGGTATAAATGAATTTAACATATATTCTTTTAAACAGTAAAAAAAATTAATACATTTTTAAGAAATATGGACATGGAAGATAAATAGGCCCCAGTAGATAATTACGTATAAATAACCTCGAATAATGAAGATATTGTAAAATAATCCTTTCCTTTTACTTTTCCTTGGTTGAGGGTAGGTTAACCTCATGTATAATGGTGAAATAATTTTTATTAAATTATTCAAGATCATATACATTAATATGGTATAACATATGATCTTTTAACATTTATTTGTTAATAATATCTTAGAATTATCGTCGTTTCGGGTGTTAACTTACTCATTTTCTTTTATATGTTTTGTTAAATAAGCCATGTTTTTTATTGATAGGATGTATGTTATTCATATCCTGAAATATATCAAGTCCTTAAAACTTATTTTTAATCATCAAATTAGAATTATACTTGAATGGATACGATGGAGAATGAATCTCATCGCGTTTTTGGAGACGATAGTCCGTACGTACGCACGGGAAACAATATCATTTTTTTGATATTAAAATAATATATAATTGGATGGTATATCATATATACAGAATAATTATCATGTTATATTCATTATTTTCCTGAATTACACATAATTATTATACCTATCCAAATAATAATTTTTTGAATAACAATTACACCACGACGTGGAGACGGTAAGCTGTACGTACGCACGTATGGTGACATGTTATTAAAAAATAGATAGAATACTGAATATGGTTGTACCATATTTATAATAACATCACACTATACATAAGTTAATAGATTAATTATTTTAGAATGGTAATAACAAATAAATAAGAAGTTGAAGTAGAAATGAACTTGAAAGAGGGTGGTGAAAAAATTACCTCTTCTTCGGGTTCTTTCTTTTGATTTGATCAAAAGGGCTCCTTAGATTGTCTTTATGATCAAACTAAGGCCACTAGGTTGAAGTGATGGAAGTTGAGAGAGTATTTCGGCACGGTTTGGGAGAACCAAATGGCTTTGAAGGTGTAAATTAATGGGCAGGGGGACTTCCCTTTTATAAGAGGGGTGAGGGGCACCTTTGGAAAAGCTAGACATATTATTTTATAATAAATTCATATTCGGTTTCTAATGGCTCCAAAGTGGATTATTTAAATTTTAAGGTGGGGATAGGTCTAAAACCACTCAACCAATAGGATTTATATAGGTTTGGTTTACTATATTAACCTTATCTTTAAGTATTAACTCGTAGTTAATTAGTTTCACTTTTACAAATGTCTCTTTGTATTTTTATATTATATGGTTAATAAAATTACTATATACATCCATGTGACCCCCAAGTGGTCTATTAAGGATACAAATATCATTATATAAGTCTCTTGGCTGACCCTTAGGTTTTTAGAAATGTTATATCAATTAATAATATAATATTTGTTTTAAAAACTCTTTTATGTCTATTTTGACACAATTCGATAATTTATTTTTGTAAAAATCATAACAGAATGATTGCTTCGAAAAAAGTTAATTAAAGAAATCATAACATGTCATATTAACCTATATAATTAGTTTAATTCATAAAAAGTCTCAAACTATATTTATTTGGGTATTTATAATATCAATAATTTTAATTTTTCACTATTATGGTAATTAAAACATCATCATTGTGTCATAAATAAATTAAATTATTTAAGGTCTAAAAATTATATATAAAATATAATTATGTAGGGAATATTTTTATCTTTATAATGAATATTTATAATCGAATTTATCTTATGTGTAACACTATATTAAAATTTCTTTAGTTAATAAACATTGATTTTAACTCTTTTAACTCTTCTTTGAATTAAATAATAATAAATGTCCTAATCTAATCCGAGTGGACCTAAATGATAATATTTTATTCCTAAGGTTGTTTTTGGTCGATATACACTTTTCCAATAGAATTAGGACATGTGTTAGGGTAATATTAATATCATTTTACCCTTAATTATCCAATTAACTTTTAACCGTGGTAAATAAAATTAAAAAGTTACTATTCACCAAAAATTATTTTCATCTCATTGAACCACATTTTACCCCGTGATATTAATCTGGTCTCTCAGATTTTCGAAATTCTACTCACAGAAGTGGTAAAATTATGTTTTATGAAAAATTCAGTTTTTTAACTACCACTTAGTCGTTTCACTATTCATCAAAAATGATTTTTTTAGAAAAATACCAAAAATTTGCGCTTGGATAATTTCGATATTCTCGATCCAAAAATGATGTTCATTTTGAAAAATAAAATTTATGAATTTCAAAAAGTCGGTATTACTATTCATAATGACTAGTTAGATTGGGTTTGGTGTGTTAGAACTCGATGTTGCATACAACACACGCTATTGCATTATTCGAAGAGAAGCGTGCTGTAGAAGCTTGGGGTGTTATAGATAACACAGTATTTTTCACTATACATCAAAAATTGAATGTTTTCAGAAACATACCAAAACTTCACCCTAAGATAATTTTGATATTCCAAATTCAAAAAAGAATTCTATTTTACCAAATTAAAAACATAAAAATTTCATTTATTAATTTAAAATTAATTCCCATTTTCAAAACCAAAAAGTGTATTTTTAAGAAATAATAACTACCAAAAGATTGACACTTGTTTATGTCCAATTTCAAAGTGAAATTATTTCCCAATGACCAGCATTGGATTAAATGGTAAAAATAAAATCTAATTATACTTCCAAACCATTCAAATTTATAGTTGAACACTATAAATTATTTTGATTAAAAAAAAAATTTCAGTAAAAATTTAGTATTTTGAACTATTCACCAAAATATGAAAGTTATTAGAAAAACACCAAAAATTTATGAAAACTCAATTTTTATGTCCCAATTCTAAAAAGGTTTTTTTCTTCAAATTTAATATATAAATGGTTCAAATATTGTATTTAAAAAGGGTTCAACATTAAAGGGAGGTAAAATTGCATTTAAAAAAATACATCTTTAATCTAAAAAAATGATTTTGATATTATATTATGTCCAAGAAACTCATAATATGGGTTTTAAAATTATAAGGATTATATAAAATTCAAAATTCAGATAATACTATTCATAACATCTTTTTAACAGCTAGTTTGGTAAGTCGTGGTGTGCTTGAACTCAGTGTTGCAGGTAGTGCATGTTGTTGAAAAAATAATGTACTTTGAAATTCACGGGGTGTTAAATTGGACGATCCTGTTGATCCATGACTCTATTAAAAAAACTAGTTAACTAAGAGAGTATCATTAAAATGTTTTTAATTCTCACTCCCATCAGATTGGGATTCTCATTAGAACTGTGTTCGAATTGATCATGTCATGTATGCTTAGCTCGAGCCATCCTATCACCGTCCTTTGGCTAGAAGAAATGAAAATTTACGGTTAACACATAAGGGGAATCCGATGAAAAATGGTATAATTTATAAATAAAATTTATTTCCATACATTTTGAATTTAAATGCCTCAATATATATAATCCATGACTTACATCAAAAAATATATTCATAGGGGAATATTTTTTATTCCCTTAATAATGTTTCATACTAGGATTATGAATAAACCAATGCATTTCCCCCCAAGAGTGTGGAACTAAGAGTGTAACCAGGCCCATTGTCATGCACCATTTCCCATTCAAGTCTATCATAAAATGGTGTTTTTGAGTTCTACACCAAGATACTCTTATTCCAAAGCCACCTCTACTTGCTCCTATCAAGACATGGATGTATTTTCCGGATAAAACACTTAATCTATACTCAATAAAATTTATGGATTTTTTATTATACTTAGTATTATACCTAAGGAATTCACTATGGTTTCTTAATCCGACTACCAAAAATTAAAAAATATATCCTTTGATACCAACTATAATGGCCTTGCTCTTTATTACACACATACACATGTTTCATTACATAAAATTTCACTTCAGGAAACTCTGATGATCAAGAATACTACTGTCTTTATAAATTAGTAATATTACATGACAACTTAATATATAAAATACAACGTCTATATTGAAAACATCTTTTACATGTCCACAAAATTTCTTCATACATAGCATTGCATGGGATAAATTGAGGATATATATAAGAAAGGGGGAAGCTATAAATTCTAGTAAAGGATTAAAAAATCTATAACATGAAGAATAAAATAAATGTTATGAAATATTCATATCAATGGAGAATAAGAGAAACATGAACATAAAGGCATGATATAGCATCATTAACATAACCTAGAGATGTGAAAACAACATTTAACATGATATTAACATGAGACATGTCTCATTGAAAATGGAGAATGAGTAAATCCTAATTTCAATTGAATTATCATGATTTAATACTCATTGAAATGGCATATCCTGATACTCTTATTTACCCAATGTATTGGAGTGCTATCTGGGAACACCATTCTTAATCATTTAATTTCATGCATAAATGTTCCCATAGACTATACAATATGGATTCATTACAGATCATAATTTGTTCCACAAAAAAAGATGTGGAAAAAATAATTTTTAGGTCTCAATAAACAAGGACATGATCATAATGGTAAATACCCTTGATAAAGAAATGGGTATCGTATTCACTTACATGATGATTTGAGCATGGGAAATTTTGGTGAAACTTCGGCACCAGAACGACGTAAAATTGAAATAATAAAATGGCCTGATGAGAGAGATATGGATCTATAATAATTTATACATGAAATGTGTAGTAATGAGGTCATGTAACATAATATCCCGACATATGTAATGCAATTTAGATTCATAATATAAAAAAATTTCTCAAAAGTGACTATGGAGAGAAAACTCCCTTAAAAATTTTTGCCATGGTAACATGTGAACATGGGAGGCGTAAATGTGAGAGAAAGGGTTCCACAATCATTCAAACATATTGAGTTTAGTATTGGAGAGGAGTAAAATCATACCCCGAACATATTTAATTGAATATAGAATGGGAAAACAACATAAGTTAATATGGACATAAATGACAAAGGACGAAAAGTGAGGATACCTTACTTGGAAGTGTGATACCAAAGGCTTGAGTGCGGCTTGAGAGAGTCTTCATAATATATTGGGGCACCTTGGATGGATTGTAGTGATAGGAGTTTAGAGTAGGTACGTGCTCCAAGGGTTTTTAGTAAAGCTATCTGGGAGGTTGGGTGGGTTTATATAGGAAAAGAGACAGTAATTCTTTAATATTTCACAAACATTGTTTTTGGAATCTATATAATTCAAAATTCAAAACCAAAAACCGAACCATGGTATTCTCCATATGGTATTTAAGAAAATAATTTTTTAATTAAAATGGATGAAAATATTGAAATATAAGGCTTGCTTATGTGGTTGTGAGTTACACTCAAAAGGATATCATTTTGAAATGATAAAATATTTTATAAGTCTTGGTCTGTCCACTAAGGCACCATTAAATTAATGAAACAAGTATAAAATCACATTATTTTAATTTTTAGCCATATATTTGCCTAATATATCATTTAGTTTGTTTTATTATATCACTATTGGGTCATTATGATTCCATAAATACATTATATATTTAAAAGGTATTTAATTTTTTACTAATAATTCGACTGTCTCAGAAAATTATTAAAAAATCACTGTTAGATAATTTTGATGTCCTGAATTCAAAAATAACAATCAATTTATCTGAATAATTTTATAAATATGTTCATTTTCAATTTTTAAAATAAAAACCGATATTTATTGAAATTTCAATGGTTCTGACAAAAAAAATTCATACCTTAATAAAAACTACAAATGTATACAAATAATAATTTCAATTAAATTTAATAAAAATTAATTTAGTAATAAAATTTTAAAAAAAAATTATTTGATTCAAAATTCCATTAATTCATCAAAATAGAATTCTTAATTTAATATTAACTAAATATAATATTTTTTCTTTAAAAACCATTTACAAAGTAATAGTAATAAAATGAATGTATATAATTTATTCTTTACGAAAATAAAGCACATCATCATAGTGCTAGGTTCTTGTTACATAACACGTTGTAACACCTTCATAAGACCTATGAGTAAGGTGTGTGATGGTGATAGACTCATGGGGTGACTCCGATAACATCACTTTGGTGGTAATCTCTATTAACTTTTACTTCTCCCATAGGAAATTATGTTCAAGGTTAACGTGTTGAAGCTTGGATTGGGCTTGGTTAAGAGTGAATCCTAGTGACGCCACCTCCTTTCCATGCACTAAAAAGTGGGATTCATATAGAGAAATTATACTGGATGAGGCCATCCCTTCCTTGGACTGAGTAAATTTGATTTGTTAAAGCCCTATATTTATATTAATCATGTGATAACTGTTCACCCACTATATTGTCAACTATAACAACTTTAAACCATATATTAAAATCCAAAAACATAAAACCAATGAAGTGAATTTTTTTTATATAAACATTATACATAATCAGAACTATAATTAGATCAAGAGGATTTTCATTAATAAAATTTTGGGCCATTATAAAGATGAAAGAATATGGATGGTGATTTAAAAAAATAATGAATTTTTTTCAATTAATACTTTGATATCATGGGAATTGGAACTGATAATAAATTATCACCCCTGAAATGGTTAGATACAATTTGACTATTCTCATCCCTAGCATTGAAAAATTAATTCAATTTTTATTCAAATGGATTTGAAGATAAAATTTATAAATGAAGAAATATATAAGTGGTATATATTGGTAATATAAATGGTTTTCTTATTCATGAAGATAAGAAACATTTTTTTAGGTGAAGAAAGTGCCTTAAGGATTAAAGTAGGCATCAAGTTTTTTATTTTCATAACTGGATCAATACGTGAAGAATAGTCATTTACGTTATTATGTAGTTGATTAAAATCTTTATGTTATCATTAATAGTGATCATAAGATGATTATGTGAGTGTTTTTGGATCAAATAATATTTCGTGGATTAAAAAAATCATTGAAAATTGTTTTTATTGTTTATGAGGTCTGAGTTTGAGTTTTTCTATATTAGGGAACTGGTATATTTACTTATTATATAGGCTATTCAAGGAATACATGATGCATTTATTTCTCAATATAAATATTTTAAGGTAGTTATGAGAAGCTTTGGAATTATGAATTATTACTAGTTGAAAATTCTAGTTTTTAATCAGATGAAATTTTCAAGTGATGGTGATAAAAAAGTGTTCAATGTCATAGGATATAGGTATATATTTGAATCCTATTATACATAATAATTACCTTACACAATATTATTTTTTCCACCATGAAAAGTAGTAAGATATCAATTTAATCTCAAAAAATACAAATATTTTAGTGAAGAGAACACTACAATATATTGAAGGCATCATTGATTTTTAATTTATTAATTAAGAAACGAAAATTTTTTATTTTTTTGGGATAAAATATGATATTTGGTTCATTTTAGTAGATGAAATAAGGTCAACATCATGTGGTGCATTTTATCCTTGAATATTGTGCATTTATTAATTAAGAAAGAATCATTATTTATTTTCATTGACCAGTGCATAATTTGAATATATTATGGCGATTCAATATTTCGTAAAATTATTATAGATAATGTATTTCAAGATGACATGGATGTTTAAGTCACGTATCTGATCAATATAAATTTTAAAAATTCTTGTTTTAAAAATACTAGTAAAAAACATGTCCATTATTCATGGATGAAAAATGTTGAATGAAACTGTCACTTTGTTAAAGATAAATTTGAACATGAGTTAGTGATATTTCATTTTTTTACAACATAAAATCAAATTGTAGACATTGTGATGAATTCCTTACCTAAGGATGTTTTTAAAAGGATTTAGTTGGATATTAGAGGCTATTTGTCTCCCGGCACTTTAAAATTGTGGATGTGGTACTCCCACTCTTCTTGGTATGATGTGAATTTTTTTGTACATTGATCTATGTTCTATTCCCTATTATAGAACTAAAATGTGTTACCTTTGGGTTCATTGACAATGGGGGAAAAATACAATCAACGAAAATGTAATATTTAATGATAGGTGTGAGCTATTACATGACATATCAATGGGAGAAAATAAATTGGGGGAGTTTTAAAAATCAGGATGATACTAAAGAAGTTCATTCAAAAGTGGAATATCTTAAAATAACATAACTTTGTGTCTATTATAAGATAATTTAAAGCAATTATAACGTGTGGTTGGATAATTTTTTTCAATAATTAAACACTATGATCTTTTTTTAAATATTTTTTTGTAGTTTATAAGATTTATAGGCCTCAGTTGGAATGAAAATTTGGTATTGAGAAGGATTCATAAATTATATTCAAGAATTAATTATTTAATTGTTTCCCTATTAATATTACTATTGTTTATCAAATAAATTTAATATCATGTGGCCTTTTATAATGTGTTTATTTTGTCTTTGATCACTATTTAGATTCACATTGTATAGGTGGTGGTTGAAGAATATAGTGCCAAAAGTTTCTGCCTAAGTTTCTATGTGTTGTGGGATTATTTTCAAAAAACCAAATCGGTTATCTTTTTGGGGGAATATATGGTTATGATGATTCATTAATTTTTTTGGGGTTTTTTATTGACAATGTTAGTTGGAGAATTTCCTATGTTTCCATATAATATTACTCAAAGATGGTAGTGTAGTTCCATATTGTTTAAAATATATTTGGAAATTAAAATAAATTATATTTAATGATATCCATGAAAATTGAATCCAAAACACGAGAATAAATATGTGGACTATGAGGTTGAGTACATTGATGAAGATGTTATCTTGTTAGAATCTGTGAGGATGTTTTAATTTTGTGGACCACGAATTTTGAAACTAAACCATGATGTCTAGTATGTAGTTAAAGAGAAGTAATTTTTATCCCACTGTAAAATGAGTATATTTTTATAAGAAATTTGCTTTGGGATATATTGAGTTTCGTCCCAGATGAAAAAAATGAAATTTCGTGGTATATAATGTAGTGATGAAGAGTACAAATCATATGAGTCTTAAGTGAATGATTCAATAGTTAATTCATGTTTAATACAATTTTTAAAAATATGTGAATTTATAAAGGACATATAATTATCCCATTACAGATAGTGAAAAACAAAAAGAGAATATTACCAATAAATAATTTCAGCTAAGTCTAAAGGTGATTTCATAAATTGAATGATGTGATGTTGTTTTTCAAAAATAACTATCCATGGAAGGAGTTGATATCGAGGTGTATGATGATACAATCCTTGTAGTATGTTTTCACGGTGTAATCTATGATTTTTTTGAATTTAGATTTCATGAAAAGGGGTTTAACAAGGTTGTTTTAGATTTGGTGTGGGGGGGGGTATCTCATGAGTTCCCAAAGGATTAGTTCATGAGGTTATAGTTCATGGTGAATTGTGTTCTATAATTTCATGTGCATTGAAGTGTGTATTTCATCAGTTAGATGAGAATTATTCTTTTTTTGACACCCATATTAGTGTGAAGAATTTCAAAGCCGATACATATCATTATAAAAATATTTTGAATATGAATTGTAGATACTCTAGTTGAGAGTGTGGTAATATTTCGAGGTGTAAATTGTAATACACCAGGGGAAAATTGATTAAAATACAAAAATTGTAACATCTAAAAATTAATGTGGATTATGGAACATTTTTACATCACCTTCTAATTATTCTTAGAGTATCATACTTAAAGTGAACGAAGTAAAATTTTTATTTTGTGTACATGATTCCTTGTCGGCATGTATATAGGTTTCAGAAGAATAGAAGAGTGATATTTTTTAATGATGAAAAAATTTCGAAGGGGTTGTTCTTTTTATCCATCATAACTTGATATAATGACTCTCAGGAGTAATGAACCCAGTAGGGACAACAAGATATATAAAAAAATTTATCTCCCGATAAAGGAGAAATCTAAGAACATCCTCTTTGAATTGTATCATATAATCCCCCACATCAATAATAACCTTGTCATATGAAGTGTATAAATGATATTAATCCATAATAATCAACTAATGTATGATCAACTACAACTTTCCACACATTGTCATCAATCTTATAGAGTATGGACCCACTCACCCATTAAGAGAAACGTATATCTATATACATAATGAAAATATCGTTATCTAAATGTGGTAACCTATCTAGGATCAAACTAATAAAATATAAAAAAAATAAAAAATTAAATCATAGGGATTCATTATGTCCCCTTTGATATTTTATAACAACCTATCTCCTCTAATCCCATGATTGCATCATCAAAAATTGTGTGTTGGAATTTGATTGCTTCCAAAAAGAGTTTCCTATTATATGGGTCTGACTGTGGGATCTATAATGATGTCTAACTATCTAACATGGGATCAATCAACAAATTAATGAATTATAATTGTATCTACATGTAAAGGTGTCAGTGTTGAGAAGACAAAAATCATTCCTTTCTTAGAGAGAACATCCAGGTTGTAGCCCTCAATTGCCAGCATCTAGTCAGATCCTGGCCTGCTAACACCCTGATCATGGAATGGATTTCTATTGTGTTCTAATGGTTGAAGTGGTTTATAATTATTTCCACCACTAAGCCATACACAAGGTGCACCACTATCTTATCCACAATGTCCACCACATAGATACCCATCATGTGTTCCTTAAGGAGGTACATGATTATGCCACTACCATTGGTTTAGAGGTCTATTCACTGCCTAACTAACCTTTAACTCAATTTGAATTATCCAGTAATTATCCATGTGACCTTATCATCCATAGGCCTAACAAATCTTGTATCTATGATTGTTGGAACCAATCTAAAACTAATATGTTTTTTGTCTTTATGTTTGGGTCTACACAAGAGTATTCTTCTGATGACACCACCTTGATGAATTCTGATAAATGACTGAATATGATGATTTAACCTCAAGATAACATCCATTATGTCTATTTAACTATTACAGATTTTCTATAAATATATCAATCAATGTTTCAATCTCTAGAAACATAGAATAGGTGGGGATATATATGGTAAAAATGTCCTCTTATATGTCCCTATATAGGTCTCACTAAAACATCTATACTGGGAGGAACATATCATGAATCATGCCAAGGGAGTTCATCATAAGGTCAATGAACCTCACGGAAAATTCTAAAACATAAATATTTCGTTACATCATCTCTAACTACTTATATATATGTATATTCCACAATTTGTTTAGGTAGTATGTCTCATGAAAGTGTCTATAAACTCTATCCAAGAGAGAGTCACATAATTAGGGGTATATATGATCAAATTACACCAATGAATCACTAAAATATAGATAAGGAATTATTTTAGAACACTCATATGGTTCTTATGTGTATAAATAATGATTAATACCTAAATAAGTAGCTCAAAGCAATCATTTATTTCCTTAAGTTATATATAACCTTAATACATGGGTGGTCACAATCATTAAAATTCATAAAGTGCTCTCAATATAGGGGCATTCTCATCATACCACACTAGAATCATCCACCACTCAACAAGTGGAGAGATATTCACCTGCGCTCATGGTATTGAGTCTGTAAGCTGCACTATTCTTAGAGGCATTTCTCCCAACTCACATGATTGAGAGAATACATGATCATATCACTAACTTTTATCATATTCACTTAGCCAGTCAATTATAAGTGTCTTGATGGCTATAAAAGTCAATGAATGATCATACCTTGTGATCATAGTTACAGTTCTATGTGATAGATTCCTAGATCTTTTATAAGATAAAGCACAACCATTTAATAATATATGTGGAGATGACATAATAATGATGTATACATAAACAATTAATCCTTATATGAAACAATTACCATTTATTTTCCACCTATAATGAGTCCTTTAGATCATTAAGTCAACATGGATGTTATTCAAGTCCAGTTGATTAGAAATGTCAGCAAACATATAAACATTTGGCTCCCATTCCGGAAATTTGATGTCCAAACCCATGGGATTTGTTTCCCTAATTTCCTAAAAACAATCCATATATAAATCTAACTAAAAAGATTTTACATAAGAATAAACCACTTTGATTCCACTTTGACATGGACTAACCCATCACATCCCCAGCTTAGATTGTAGTGATCCTAGTGTGCCTCCCTAATACGAGCTCTAATATGTCTGGGAAATGTAACTAGAAATGAGTTGACATATCACACATAAAAAGACATTATAGGCTAATTCACCTGAATAAAAAAAGTATTTATCCACATAGGATCTAATAATGAATACTTGATAATACAAAATTTAGTAATATATAACATGTGGTCCTACAAAACTACACTCCTAGAATCTAATGAGAATAAACACCTTCTTTATAAAACATATTCGAAATGAAATGATGAGAACCAATTTTTATTATCAATAGTTATGTTGGTCATATTGGATAACTCAATAGGTGTTAATTGAGATTCAAATTCAAATTTATATTTATCAAATATATAAAAAATCTCATTGTTTATAAATGTGGTATTATTAACAAAAATATTTGTAGTATTCAATTTTATCATTCAATAATATTCTCAAAATATTGATCAAAATATATTTAATATAAGTTATAATAACTATTTATATATTGAAAAAAATACTTATATCCTAAAATGTATAAAAAACATATTAAATCTAACTATCCAAGCATTATTTTAAAATTTTATTTAAAATATTATTGGTTTGTCTTAAAAATAGTTAATAAATAATAGGAAAACACAAATAAGAATAAAACCAATGGTTCAGTCTCAAGTTGAGACATAGTACTCTCCACTTAGAAATAACCGAGATCTAAAAATTTTATTATAAAAATAAACTAATCTCTATCCTGGATTGGGTTTTACATAAAACAACTACACAAAGGTAGTCCAGGATAAACACAACAACTTCTCTAGCTTTATTTGTGATGGAGGATATAAAATAATAAAATAAAGAATTTATATAAATCTTTATTTTATTGTAGGAGAATGTTTAAATGAATAAAAATGGTATAACAAACACACCACTAAATGCAATATCAAATAGAGAGAGGAGACAATGGGAGGTGAGGCTATTTTATTAAACTCAATGAATTCAGATACAGCTGATCAATTTCCATTAAATTTGTCCTTGAATATTTTAAAATGAGTTTTCATTAGGAGTTTAGAAAAATAGAGTGTCATAGAGGCATAGTACTTAAACTATTCTCAGCATAGAAATATCATATATTCCCCATATTTTTTTTCCAAGAGATGCTATGTATGTTAATAATATATTTTATCATAACTAACCATTAGAGGAAATTTCTAATTTAATCCTCATACTCTCTACTCTGACCTAGAATCCTTAAATATTATAAAAATGACTAAATTATTCAAAATATAGCGATTGAATATTTTGAATTTATATAAATTTTTATTTTAGACATAGTCACTTATTATCTACTAAGGCATCAATACTTTAGCTCAAAATTACTTAGAAGGGTAAGTTGTCATGGTTCCTTTCCATGGTATATTGGTTTCTCCTTATAGTAACTTATTTGTAACTTTCAATAAATTTACAAATTAATGTGGTAAATTTTCTTCATCATGTAGTTTCCTCTTTTCTTATTACGGTAGATTAATTTCTTCATTTTGATACTTCTATTATTCTTGTGGTCACTTCTATTTTTATTTCGTTCACTAAATATTTTCTTGTGGGATGTTATGTTTTCTCATGGTCTCTTGATTACTTATTTGGGGTAAAAAACCCAACCCATTAACCAAGAGTCCATGGATAATTTATTAAATTGATTTATTATGCAAGGAATCAGGTTTTTAAGGAAATGAAATATTATTATTTTAGGAATTCTAAATACAAACTTGAAACATAAATTAGAGTTAAAACTATTAAATAAAACATAATGACATATTTAAGAAAACTATTATTCTCATATATTGTCCTTTTATGTAAATCATAATATATGTCTTGGAATACAGTGAAAAATAAAACATCTAAAATGGGTTACCTAAAATTATTAGTAAGGGTAAGTGTACAGAGAGAGATATTAAAAGTAATTAAGCTTAATCATTAAGACAAAGTGAATAACTGAGACGCATTCAATTTAAACATAATCTTGAGAATAATGTTGAAAGAATAAATGATAATCAAATAATTTAATATAAATATTCAAATGAGAATAAAACATAACCATTGATATTATAATAAAAAATAATCACATTGAATATCAATAAGTAATATCATAATGGGAGAATGCATAATGTCAGACATCAAAAACATAATATCAAGGCTTCAGCCAAGACAACATACATAAACACTTTAGGCCTCGACCAATACCCAAAATATTTTGTCTCATGAGACATATTGATGAATAGAGGGGCTAATGTAGGCCCTAAATCTCACTTACTATATCCAATACATTCCTCATATGAAATGGGTGAAAATTATTAGTATATACAAGACTATTAAATGTTTAAAACATTCCCCAAACAAAACAAAAAAATCATAAACCATCCATAGTAATACGATGAATGGTATCTAAATAGCACATTCATTGTCAAACTGATCATCAACAATTCAATTTAATATAAAATATGGTATCATTAGAAATCAACCCAAATTAACAATAATATCCAACAAATAATGTTGACATAGATGAAAATATAATAATAAAACTAGTGCAAAATCAGTAAAGAAATACCTTTCTTTTAATTTGAAATAATAAATTTAAATATCAGTGGAATTATAATAGTAAAAATGTTATTTGAAAAGAGCCTTGAAAACATGTAAATTATGGTTCAAAAAATTAAGGCATCATGGGTGAAAAAAATATGCTTATTCTATATAAGTTAAAAAAACGTTCTTTTCATATTTTTTTCCTAAAAAGTCTCAAATTACATCATTTTAAAAATGAAAAAAAGATTCCATTCAAACCATTTTGAAAATGGTCAAACATGAGTAAAAATAAAATTAAAAATTAATAAGAGAATATTAAAACCCTTGTTTACAAACTTTTTTTTGAAAAAACGTACATGGAAGGGAAATATTCTCTAGTAGAGACTTAAATAGAAACAATCTCGATTACTGATGACATTGTGATTTAAACCCTTACCATTGGCCTGATTTATTCTGTATATGTTCAAAACACTTTAATAGTTATTTTAAAATGATTATTAACATACAAGAAAACATAAAAATATTTATGAAAATATATATGATCTCTTTATAACTTTTATTATTCATTTAGTAACAATGTTTTATTCATTTCAATCTTTTGGTAGTTAATTGATTGGTTTTCCAATGCTGTTTTTGAACATCCCAGGTTTATTAAATATGAAATAGATACATAATAAATAAAATTATATTGAATTGATAAATATCATATTTACTCGTTATATACACTATTTGAATTAATCATGAATTGTTAACATGCCAAATGAATCAAATCTCATCATGGAGACGGTATGTCATATGTACGCACTAACAATAGAATCATTACCTTAATGGTGAAATCGTTAGGAAGTGTATGATATATTAATTTTCCCAGAGTCAACATCACTTCATGTTTAATATATAAAAAACTATTTCCATTATTATATCTATCAGTGTATAGTGGTGATGAAAAACATATTACACCATTATGTGGAGATGGTCGGTTGTACGTATGCACAAGTGGTGCTTTAGTTTTTCATTGGATGGATAAAAGGTATAATATGGTTGTCACATAATCATATTAACATCATAGAATATATATGATATCGATTTATTATATTAAAATGGAAACAACACATGAATATCAATTAGAGGAAGAAATGAACTTGAATAAATTGGTAAAAATGATTAGTTCTTCTTTGAAGGTATTCCATTTGACATCTTGTTAAGCAATTTTAGTTTGGACTATCTGGGACAACCATATATCCAAAACATCTAGAAAGATGTTTGGAGTATAAAATTTTAGGGTTCGGTGAAGTTATAAGGGTTAACATAGTCTGAATATGTGAGTGAGGATTTTCTTATTATAATTGAGGCGAGAGGAACGTTTTAAAACAATCCAAATATTAAATTAATGCAAAATAATTTTCAATTACAAATGAATAAAATATGATTTATTTAAAATATCAGATGAATACGGGTATAAATACTCCCAAACAATAATATTTTGAAATATTTTGGTCACATTCATACCCTTAACTTTTGTATTTGACCCTTATTTAATCCCTTTAACTCCTACGATGAAAACATGTGTTTTTATCATTATAGTATATTTTGATACTATTCATTACTTAATTTTTATAATATATCACAAAAATATGATATATTGAAACAAAATCTTTTAACACACCAATACCTTTTCAAAGTTATCTATGAACTTATTTTATGACATTAATTAACTGAAATTATATTTATTTACATATTTTTAAAATAATTTATTTGATATTCCCATAAATTAAACAATTATTGTATTATTGTTGTATAAACATTTAAGGTAAATATTTATTTCTTAAAAATTAAAAATAAATTTTCATGGTGATGATAAAAATTTTATATTTAAGAATACAATTTTTAGTCGAATAATTTTTTTTTGAATAACCACATATTAAAAATGTAATACATAAAAACATGTGTATAAAATATTTTACATTTCTTAGAATAAAATTAAATAATAGGATTAATGTCATCCATGTGGATCCAAGAGGCCATAAAATATCCAAATGATGATTCGGATCAACAATATATCATCCAATAAAATTATGGCAAGTTTTAAGATAATTTAATAATTTTTATAATATTATCTTTTTTACCATTAATAACCTGATTTACCCTTAACCATGTTAATTAAAATTACTAAGGATACTATTAATATTGAACAAAAATAATATGTCATTATTTGGAAAATTAGTGTCCGGGGAGTCTAAATATGGAATTATTTTTTCATTATTTCAAAAACATAATTGGATAAAACTAATTTATTATTAATCATGTTGATGGGGTGAAAAAATGGTTTGTTATTGTGAAAACAGTAAAATGATTGAGATGTTTTATATCCAAATTAAACGTGAAATTGATTCCAATAAACTAATTAGATTAAATTATATAAAATTTATATAATTATCTTTTAAAAAGAATAAAAAAAACTATTTTAACTCTATAAATTATTTAGATGAAAAAATATTTTTCTTATAAAATACATTAATTTTCACTATTCATTATAACAATAAATTTATCATAAAATTACCAAAAATTAAAACAAAATATATTTTGATATTCCAACAATAAAAATGATATTTATTTTTTAAATTTTAATTTAAATAGGTTTCAAAACATATTTTTAAAAAAAGTGTGCCATCTATAGGCAGTAAAGCTATTTTCTATAAAATATTTCTGTTATGTGTAAAATTGAATTTATTCTTATCTTAGGCCTATTAATTATATTGTATGAACATAAAAAAGGATTGTTTTCAAATATAATATATAAATTCTATATTTTAGTTTATATTATTCATTCCATTCATTTTAACGACTAGGTTATAATGGTAATGTTAAAATAATGATATTTTGTTGTATATCATTGTTTGTTTAAGCTTAGTGTATGTGAAACATAATCTATAGAAGAAATTGAATTTATTTAAAAAGATACATATCATAAAATAATTTGGTTTTACAATTTCTAATCCTTCTATAAATTTTTTCCTCACAATTTGAAATTTAACTTCAAAAATCAAAGACTGATACTTGAAATGTCTTTTGATTGTAACCCACATCAAAAATAGGGTTAAAAAAACATTCCCTTTATATGATGAAAACTAAAATGAAAAGGTCGAAAAAAATTAGAATTTTGAATCAAAGAACATTAGAAAAAACAAAAAATGTTAACATGGAAGATAAATCAAACTATTATGTTCTAATGGAGAGTGATATAGAACATGGCCATTTGAATGATAACCATCTAGAAACAGTAAATTTATGACTATTTAAATCAATTTTTTTCTCGTTATAAAAATTAAAGAAATAACATTTAATTTTAAAATACTTTTCCTAGGGTTCAGGTATCATTTTTCTTCCATAATGAAATATAATAACATGATAGGAAGACTTTAATCCCCTATGTAATTTACACCACAAGCCCATATTTCTATCCAAAATAGAATAAATTTCAAATGTAATATATTATTCTTAATCATATAGGGTTACGAAAATGATCTTATACATTATATTTCATTGTATTTATATAAATAAAAGTATTTTATACTATATAGGACATCATGTTGGCTAGTTGTTGGGGATACACCCTTGTCGCCTTTCATATTTTGGTTCAAGTCATATGGACTTTCCAGATGTGATGGGTAATCACCTTACATATGGGTTGTCCTTTTTAAAAAAATATATAATCGTTAAAAAATTCCAAAAAGGGCCTTAATAGATTCATAAGTAAATATTTTTTTAACATGAACTATTTTCTCATATGTTTCATTTAAAATTCTCATATTGCATCCTTATTTCTTGGAGTCTTAGGTAAATCAGTGAAAAAGAAGGTTTTTATTTCATCCTTTACTTTTAATAATTGAATATCACAAAATTAATTTCTTTTATCCTTGAAGCACAAAAATTAACATTTAACAGATCTTAAGATCTATAAAGAGAGAAAATTCATTCATTCTCCCTCAACAAATTTCCGAACCATTATAGTTGGCCCAAGTTATCCATTATTCATAGACACATTTATAATTACTCATAATCCAAATTTCAACAGAAATTTTTTCATAAAGGGTTAACCATATGTTCCATCCAAAAGATCAAACTTCCATAGAATTTCTTTTCTTAGTTATAGGTTCCATTCAACATATTCTCTCTAATAATTACAGAAGTTGTACTGTAGCATAATCCATATATATCTCATAATTATTATAACAATAATATCCTTTATAAATAACTGTACAACATAATTCTTGTATCTAACCACATTCATTTTAATTATTCATCATCGTCTAAGGTAGTAGAATAATCTTAACCATGATATATTATCCTCATTTGAGGTATATTCCATTGATGCTTGAAATATTTATTTATATAGTGTCTCATATCTATGAATTTGACGTATTCTACACTATAATCCATTCTCATACCCATAGGAACTATCGAATTTTATCCAAACTATCAGATAACTCTCATTCCTTTTAATCACGTACTAGGGGGTTCCATTTCATAGTTATCCGATGTGGGAACATACTTCATTCCATTATTTCATTTATCTATCTTTTTCCTAGTTTTACTTTTGATCCCATGCTTCCCTATGAAGCCATAATATGTGGATAATTATTTATCTATCCAAATAGAACATGATATTATTTCCTCACAAGATGAAAACGATTTGGGGACTAGTTACCTTAAAAACATTATCTTAAACCCATCGATGAAATAATCATTTTACTCTTTGTATTATATATATTGATCCATTTTCCATTCCATATACTATGATTCATTTATAATGGATAAAATACAATTGATTAGATAATGAAATTATGAATCACAATGTTAAAGATCAGAACTAGTAAATCACCTAACCTAATATGATAATTTAGTCATATCTAATATTTAAATCATAAGGTAAGTTTATTTGGTTATAATTAAAAGATATTCAATAGGGTGTTGTTTTATAATCTATATTTTATAAAATTTAGTTCAAAATGTTTCTACTAAACTTCCTCTTATACCAACTGTTATGATCTTGACCCCAGTAGCCCAGAGTTAGTGGTTACATTATCAAATAGGAATATGATACAACGAATTACATCTCAAATGACTAAATGGTTTACCAGTTTTGGAAAACTATATACATAATTTAAAAATTCATAAAAATTGAAACTATAAAATAAAATATAATGATTCTTTTAAGAACACAATTATTCTCCCAGATTATCACTTAATGTTAATAATAATATACATCATGACATCCTTGTAAAAATAAAACATAAGAAATTCCTGAGATAAAATTATTAGTTACGGTTAGAATACAATCAAAGAAATAACAAATAAATAATCATAACCATTTAGGCAAGGTATATATCAAAAAAACAATCCATTTAAATATAATCATGAGCATAATATGGAAATAACAATTGATAATCAAATAATTATGTATAAATAATCAAATGAGAATAAAACATAATCATATATATTATGCTAATAGAATAATCAAATTTAATGTTAATAAATAATATCATAATGTGGGAATGAATAATTTTAGACATCATAAGAATTCTATTTTGGTCTCTTCTAGTACACCATACATATATGGGTAAGGCCTTACCCAATACCAAAACTAGTTTCTATCATGTGACATAGAGACACATAAAGGGGTTATAATAGGCTCTTCCAGTCACTTACTATGTCTAATGAATTCCACATATGAAAGAGTTTAATCATAATAAACAAAAACTATAATATAATATTTTAATAACATTCCCAAATTAAAATACATAATTATAAACCATCCAAAATAATATGATGAATAGTATCAAAATAGCACATCCATAGTCAAAATATTCAATAACCATTCAATAAAATATGGTATATGGTATCATAATAGATCAACCTCAATTAAGAATAACATCCATCAAATAATTCTGAAATATACTGAAATACACTAATAAAATCATTAAAATATTATTGAGATAAATACCCTTTTTTACTTTCTAAATTTTTATTTAAAAAGCAGTGAAATTGTAAAAGAAAAAAAATTCTCTCAAAATAAACTTATAAAATGATAATGTAACCATCAAAACAATAAGGAATAATGATTTTTAAAAAAATCCTCTTATACCACATAAGTTAAAAAACATTCCTCTTATACTTTTTCAAAAAAGTTATAATGTACCTAGTTTGGAAAATAAATTAATGATTCATTTCGAACCATTTTATAAAAATCAAAATGTGGGTTAAAAAAATCATTACACATTAATATTAGAATAATAAAAAAAAATTTCTAAAATATTTTTTGAAAACATGAACTTGGAAGAGAAATATTATCAGTGGATACTTAAGAAGAAAAAATCATTATAGACGATGATATTGTGAATTAAACCCTTAGACCATGTCAATTTTTTACGTGTCTTAAACTCTTATATAGTGGTTTTAAACATATTATTAAACTATTACATACTCATAATAATATTCATTATATCATATATTATTTATTAATAACTAATATGACCCATTTATTGATAATATATAATTCATTTCACTATTTCAAGTATTAATTTCCCTATTTTCCCATGAATTGCTTTCTGAAATTTTCAGTTATATTTTAAACAATAAAGGACTTTCATATCTAGATTTATATTATGGTCATAAATATCATATTTATTCATTATAAACACTATTATAATAATTAATTAACTATTTATAAGAAAAATGAATAATATCATGTCGTCGAGATGATAGGTCGCACGTACGCACGAGTGAAGTTTTCATTACCTTAATGGTGAATATGTAAAGAATGGAATGGTATATTAATTTTTATAGAGTTAGTATCAAAAAATATTTCATATATATATCCATTATTTCTATAATTATTCCCATCCTAGTAAACTAGTAATGAAACACACTGAGATTTTATGAGAAATATTTTGTTTATTTGTATTATGTTATATGAAACACCAAAGGAATCTTTCACTACACAAAACACTATCTTGGCTTTAATTACACGCAAGAGAAACCTTCCTCGATATCTTGTGTTGTATGCAATAACGAGTTTCACTAAACAAAGATATATTATTAAAATTTTATATAAACTAGCCATTATGAATAGTAATACCCCCTTTTTGAAATTTTATAAATTTTAAAATTCAAAATGGACTTCATTTTTGGATTCTGAATATCATAATTAGCTTAGTGTAAATTTTTGGTATTTTTCTGAAAACATTCAGTTTTTGAGGAATAGTGAAAAAGACTAAGTTATAGTTTAAAACCTAATTTTTATTTAAATAATTATTTATTTTATTTAAATTTATTTAAGGTCAAAATAGATACATAATACCTATAAAAGTTCAATGTAATTCATTGGAGTCATTGTATAATAAATTTACATATATTAAAATTTTATTGAACTTTTAACCGTCTTTTACTCACCTCCTAGGAGAATTTAGAAATTTACATAAAACATAATTTTACCTCTTCTATGAGTTGAATTTTAAAATTCCGAGAGACACAGTTGATATCAGTAAGTAATATTTGTTTCAATGAGTTGAAAATAATTTTTTATGAATAGTAACTTTTAACTTTTATTTACCATGGTTAAAAGTAAAAAGGGTAATTAAGGGTAAAAATGGTATTATTATTACCCTAACACATGTACAAATTCTATTAGATAAATTTAATTCTACCAAAAACAATCTTAGGAATAAAATATGACCCTTTATGTCTACTTGTATTAGATTAGGACATTTCTTATTATTTAATTCAAAGAAGACTTAAAAGAGTTAAAATCAATGTTTAATAACTAAAACATTTTTAATATTGGGTTATACATAAGTTTAATTTGACTATAAATATTCATTATAATGCTAAAATTATTTCCTACATAATGATATCTTATTTATAAATTGTATACATTAAATAATTAAATTTATTTATGACACAATGATGATGCAGTGATAACCTTATTAATAAAATATTAACATAATTGATGTTATAAATACCCAAATAAATGTTATTTGATACTTTTTATTAATTAAGATAATTATATGGGTTAACATATCATATAAGGGTTGGTTAGATGAATTTTTTCGAAGTAATAATGCTGTTATGAATTAAAAAAATACTAAATAGTGTCAAAATTGACCTAAAACAGTTTTTAAAACAAATATTATATTATTAATTGTTATTCTATTCCAAAAAACATTATTTTTTCCAAAAAAGACATATATATGATAGGTGTATAATTAATTAACCACATTGGGTTCTCTTGGATGTATATAGTATGTTTATTAACAATATAATATAAAAATACAAAGAGACATGGTAAATGTCAAACTACTTAACTATGAGTTAAATATAAATGATAAGGTTAATATAGTGCTCCAATACTATATAAAACCTATTGGTTGAGATGATTTCGACCTATCCCCACATTATCTTCGAAATAAATTAATTTGGAGCCATTATGAACCTAATATGACTTTATTATAAAATTCTATTTTAAGTTCTTCCTAAGGTTCCCATCTCCTCCCTTATAAAAGGGCACCTCCTCCCTCTCCTATTTAAAACATTTTCAGCCTTCAAGCTCGACCAAACCAAGTGCATTTCCATTCCAACTTCTCTAGAAACACACTAGAGGTTATGTAATTCTTCAAAGTCCAACTTAAGTGTCCTAAGAGTAGGTTTACTAGAGGCGCGTCGAACAAGAGGTAATATCTTTTATCGATTATTTCACATTTATTTATACTTCTACTTCATATTCTTTATTTGTTTCATTATAAAGTAATAACATAAGTATCACTCAAATACTTATTGTTATTATAAAAATGAAGCTACCCTATTTTTCCTTCTATCCATCCTACGGAAAATGAAATCACCGCCAGTGCGTACTTACGGAATAACGTCTCCACGTTGTGGTGTAATCAATTTTTCCACTACCTCCTTACGTGGACGGGTATAATGGTGTAAATAATAACTATATATTATTATTATTACTTGATACTAATTATGAGATATTCTATAATCCCCTTGAATACAATTACACAATCATGGGAATGATTTCATCACTCGTGTTTACGTACGACCTACCGTCTCCACGATATGATGCGACTGGTTCTACATGATCATCATTGAATAATGATTATATAAATGAATTGAATGAAAAAATATGATATATATTATTCTAATACTGTAATACCCGAAAATTTTATGAGAAATATTTTGTTTTTATGTTATATAAATCATCAAAGGAATCTTTCACTACACACAACACAAGCTTGGCTTGCTTTACACGCAATCACGACCTTCCTTGATAGCTTGCATTGTACGCAAGACCGAGTTTCACTAAACAATGATATGCTATTAAAATATTATTATAACTAGCCGTTATGAATAGTAATAACCACTTTTTGAAATTTTTTAAATTTTATATTTCAAAACGGACTTCATTTTTCGATTCGGAATATCGAAATTAGCCTCGGGTGAAATTTTGGTATTTTTCTGGAAACTTTCAATTTTTGATGAACAGTGAAAACACTGTGTTACTATTTAAAAACCGAATTTTTATTTAAATAATTATTTAATTTAATTAAATTTATTTTAGGTCATAATTGATACATAATACCTATATAAGTTCAATGCAATTCATTGGAGTAATTTTATAATAATTTTAGATATATAAAAATTTTATTGAACTTTTCACCGTCTTTTACCCACCTCCTAGGAGAATTTGCAAATTTACATAAAACATAATTTTACCGCTTCATTGAGTGGAATTTCGAAAATCCGAGAGACACGGTTAATATCAACGACTAAAATGTGTTTCAATGAGATGAAAATAATTGGCAAATAGTAACTTTTAACTTTTTTTAACCACAGTTAAAAGTAAATAGGGTAATTAAGGGTAAAAAGGATATTATTATTACCCTAACACATGTCCTAATTATATTGGATAAGTGTAATTCGACCTAAAACAATCTTAGGAATAAAATATGACCATTTAGTCCCATTTAGATTAGATTAGGACATTTAATATTAATTTATTTAAAGAAGTGTTAAAATAGTTAAAATCAATGTTTAATAAGTAAATAATTTTTAATATATGATTATACATAAAATAAACTCAACTATAAATATTCATTAGAAAACTAAAATGATGTCCTACGTAATGTTATTTTATTTTTAATTTATATACAATAAATAATTTAATTTATGTATGACACAATGGTGATGTAGTAATTATATTATTAATGGAATATTGACATCATTGATGTTATAAATACCCAAATAAATTTAATTTGAGACTTTTTATGAATTACAATAATTTTATATGTTAATATGGAATGTTAGTATTGATTTAAATAACTTTTTTAGAACTAATCATTCTGTTATGAGTTTCACAAAAATCAATTACCAAATAGTGTCAAAATTGACATAAAATAGTTTTTAAAACAAATATTATATTATTAATTGTTATTTTGTTCCAAAAAATCTAAGGTTCGGCAAAATGACTTAGATAATGTTATATATAATAATAATAAACAAATTCGTATTATTTTGGCTTGTTATAGTACGTTTATTAACCTTATAGTGTAAGAAAACAAGAAGTCACAGTAAAAGTAAAAATATTTAACTTAAAGTTAAATCTAAATGATAAGCTTAAAATAGAAACCTAAACTTGTTTAAATTCTATTTAATGAGAGTATTTCGACCCATCCCCACATTATCTTAGAATTAAATCAATTTGGAGCTATTAATAACCAAATATGACTTTATAATAAAATAATATTTTTAGTTTTTCCAATGGTGTCCTTCTCCTCCCTTATAAAAGGGAACCTCCTCCCTCTCTTCCTGACACCACGTTGAGCCTTCATGCTCGGCAGACCTTGCCAAATTATATTTTCCACTTCCCTAGAAACATCATAGAGATCCTTTTATTCTTAAAATACCAATTTTAGTGCCCTAAGAGGAGGTCTCAAAGTGGTGCTTCAAAGAAGAGGTAATGTCCGTTACCGATTCTTTCAACTTTATTTCATCTTCCACTACTTCTTCTTTTGTTTTTTCATTATGAAGTAATAAAATCAGTATCAATAATATACTTATATGTTATTATAATTATTAAACAACCCTATTTCACCATTTATCCATCCTATGGAAAACGAAATCACTGCGCGTGCGTACGTACGGAATATCGTCGCCACGCCGTGGTGTAATTTATTTTCCACCACCACATTACTTGGATGGGTATAATGGAGTAAATAATAACTAAATATTATTATTTTAAAGTGATATTGATTATGAAATAGTATACATACACTCCAATACAATTCCATGATCATGGGAACGATATGATCGCTCCTACGTACGTATAGAATACCGTCTCCACGATGTGATGTGATTTGTTCTACATGATTTTCATTGCATAATGATTACATAAATTAATTAAGTAAATAAATATGATATGTATTACACTAATACTATTATGTATATGAGGTATCTATAACCTAAAAAGAAGAATAAGAATTTATTCGACAAAACACGCATAATAACAAAAATCAATAAACACCTGAATAACAAGTAACAATGAAATATTACTAATAAGAAGATAAGAATATGACCATATATGATATCAAAAAAAATATGTATAATTCTGGAATATGTCAATGACATTATTTAAATCATTATGCAGGAGGTTCGGACACTTACGAAGAAAATCGGACCAAAGGTAAGGGAAAATCTCGCAATCTCAATTTTTATCTGAGATTGTTATACTTCAGAATTTACTGGGGAATATTTATCATCCACATCCATGTTTCCTCAATATTTAATATTATTTATATCCTCCTACAATTGTTTAAATCCAATTTTACCCTTCGGTGAGTTTTTAGTAAAATATATGAAAGGGATCTTTTATCATTTTTCATACGAGGTACTTTTTGACTTTTCTGACATAAGTAAGAGAAGAATGTTTTTTAACTTATACGGCATGAATGGATTTTTAAAACATTATTTCATAGATGCTTCCTTTAAAATTTTCCATGTTTATTTTTAATCAACTTCTTTTAGTTCAAAATTGTATGACATATTAAGAAAGGAAAAAAGTTTTTGAAGTAGAAAGGATATTTTCCTCAAGAATAGTGTTCAAGTGTTTTATCAAAATTATTTTCCATATAAGTTAATAAGGGGTTATGTTTATATCCCTATTATTACATTGATTTGATTATGTTGTGATGGAAATATTTTTATGAATTCCTTTATCTTATATGAATTGTTTTATGATGTCATGATGTTTAAGAATCCCATCTTTATTACATGGGTTATGCTATGTTGTATGATTTATGATTTTGTGGCACACATAAGAATGGTATCATTATGAGATGGTTGGGACCTATATCTCCCTCCAATGAATTGGGTAAAGATTTATATCTCATGAGATAGACATGGCTGGAAAGGCAGGTTAAACCGGTTCAGTGAAACAGGACTGAAACAAGGAGTGAACTTGGTTCAGAAATAGACTTTGTCCGCTAAGATAGTCTTGGCAATGAGTCTTGACTAATAAGAAATGATTCTATATGATTATGTGTGTATGCCACAATGTTTCATGTTTTAAGTTAAGATTATTGGGATTACATTTCACAACTATGATTTATCCCATGTTATGAAATTATGATCTCTTTTGCAGGTTGAGATTTCCAAAATGTTATGTTCTTAAGAATATGATGTGATTTATATTTCTTTTGTTTACCCTTACTATCCCCAGGTTAGGAATAATGTTATTAAGTAGGATATTCCAAAAAGGGTCTCTAGATATGATGAAATAAATGGGAGACAACGTAGATGATTTAAGAACCAGTTGTTTATGTTTCCCAGTTTCTAAAGACACTATACCTATACAGTCCTTTTGTGGTTTTGTTATATGTTGTAATAAGTGTGATTCAATTCTAATGTAATAACAATGTATGTAAAGTATGGTTCATTATAGTTGGTAATAGAGGAAAGGTTATAGTCATCCTTTGGAAACTAGGATGTGAAAGCCTTAGTAAGAAACCTAAGGATATGTCTAAGCATAGAACATAATATTAGTGTTTTAGAAATGTCCATGAACAACTTATGAGAAGACATTAAGTGTGAATTTTTATTCTTGATTATGTAGTTTACTATTATAATTAGTGATTCTCACACTATTCTTATTGGTTTTAGTCAATGGATGGAACCCGAAGGACCCGTGTTAATGCAGAAATCGACAGGAAATGCAATGATTGTCCTCCAGAGAAACCAAACGTTATGGGAGCTGGAGTGGAAAATCTTGTAGCAATTCTCACACAACTTTCTCAATCTATGAATAATGCAGGACTTCCAAACGAGCAAAGGAAGGAGAAAATTTTTGTTGAATCCTTCATGAGGCAGCGTCCACCTTCAATCAGTGGGTCTACTGATCCATTAGGTTCTGAAAAATGGATTAGTACTACTGAAAAGATATTTTCAGTTCTTCAATGTTCTGAACATGATAAATTCATCTTAGCAGTGTATCATTTGGAAGGAGATGCTGATCAATGGTGGAATCTTATCAAGAATATGAGGCAAAGAGATTAAATTGAGTCCATGGAATGGGATGAGATCATGAACTTATTTTTCAATAAGTACTTCCCTCATATTCTTCGAACAAAGATGTAGAAGGAGTTTCTTTAACTGAAGAAAAAGGATGATGAATCTACTGGTACCTATGAAGCAAATTTTACAAGACATGCAAGGTATGCTCCTGGTATTATTATCCAACCTGAGAGTAAGATCGATCAATTCTTTAGTGGCTTAAAACCAAGTCTTCGAAGGGAGTTAGCCATAAGGGACTTCAATCACTACCAGGAAATCTTTCGATGTGCTCTCAATGTTGAGATGAATATTGGAGTAATAGATCAGTCATATGGTTTTGATACGAAGAGGAAAATGGAATTCAAAGAAAAATCTAAAGAGCACACTGAAAAGAAGATGAGTTTTCCCTTATGCTCAAAGTGTGGAAAGAAACATAGAGGGAGTTGTCTTAAAGGGAAAAGTAAATGTTTCAAATGTGGAAAGGATGGTCATCAGGCATTTGAATGCCGCAATGATGCGAAGAAGATGTCTAGTGATGCGAACAAAGAAATGGCTACACAGAGTGCACCTCCTACACTTCAATGTTACAAGTGCAAGGAAATGGGGCATTATACCATTCAAATGCCTAATCCAAGGGTTGTTGGTGATGATCAACATCAATAAACTCTTAAGGCTAGAGACAAAGTAATGTCACATGAAATTTCTATCAGCGATGTGGAGTATGATAACGAAGTGGTGAAAGGTACACTTAACATCCACTCTAAAGTAGAAAATGATTTATTTGATTATGGATCCACCCACTCTTTTATTTCTGAAGAATTTTCTATGTGTATCACCGTATTACCTCAACAATTAGATATTGAGTTAGTTGTGACAACCCCTAATGGCACAAAAGTCGCATCAGAAGTTTATAATTCCTCTCCAATTGATGTTTGTGGGAAGGTGCTTCCTACAAATCTTGTGATCCTTCCTATAGTGGAATTTGATGTTATTCTTGGAATGTATTGGCTTTCATTAAATGGAGCTTATATCATTTTCCAATTAAGGGAAGTCACATTTCATTTTCCAGATCAATCTATGATCGTCTATCGATGCAAGGATGAACAAAACCTTCCAGTGAAAATTTCTTCCATCTTATGGGTCCTGATTCAACTAAATGAGGGTTATTTATCTCAAATGGTTGGAGAGAAACTCACGATTTATAATATTCCCATTGTACGAAAGTTTAATGATGTCTTTCCAGAAGAATTTCTAGGTCATCCACGAAATCGTGAAGTTGAGTTTTCAATAGAACTCGTACGGGGTGCTTTGCCTATTTCAATGACACCTTATAGAATGGCCCCAATTCAGTTGCAGGAATTGAAGAAGCAACTCCAAGATAATCATGATAACCTATTTATACGCCCTAGTGCATCACCTTGGGGAGAATCTGTTCTATTTGTTAAGAAAAAAGATGGATCCATGAGACTCTGCATTGATTATCGAGAACTTAACAAGATCACTATCAAGAACAAAAATCTTCTCCCGTGCATTGATGACTTTTTTGACCAACTACGTGGAGCTCAATACTTTTCCAAGATTGATCTTCATTCAGGTTATCATCAATTAAGGATCAAAAGAGAGGATATACCAAAGACAGCTTTCTGAACAAGGTATGGACACTATGAATTTATAGTGATGCCATTTGGTTTACAAATTCCCCTGCTATCTTCATGGATTTGATGAATAGAGTCATTAGAGACTATATTGATCAGTTTGTGGTAGTCTTTATAGACGATATTCTTATCTATTCAAAGATAAAGGAATAACATGAAGATCACTTGAGAATTATATTGAAGACCCTGAGAAAGGAGAATATTTATTCCAAATTTACCAAGTGTGAATTTTGGCTTCAAAAAGTTGCATTTTTGGGTCACATAATCTCAAAAGAGGGGATATTTGTGGATCTAGAAAAAAACATAGGTTATTGAAAGATGGTCGAGACCAACAATAGTAACTGAGATCCAAAGTTTTCTTGTTTTGGCGAGATATTACTGACGTTTTTTGAAAGATTTTTCATGATTATCTAATCCACTCATTAGATTGACTCGAAAAGGAGTTAAGTTCATATGGACGGAGGAATGTGAAGAGAATTTCAAGGTGTTGAAAAGAAGGTTATCCAGTGCACCTGTACTTACACTACCTTGTAGTGGAGAATGGTTTGTGATCTATAGTGATGCATCCAAGATGGGATTGGGATGTCTTCTCATGAAAAATTCTATGGTGATAGCTTATGCCTCACGACAGTTGAAAATCCATGAACCAAATTACCCAACTCATGATTTGAAGTTAGATGCGGTAATCTTTGCATTAATGATTTGGAGGCATTATCTTTATGGAGAAAGGTGTGATATTTATACTGATCATAAAATTTTAAAGTACATTTTCACACAAAAGGAGCTGAATATGCACCAAAGAAGATGGTTGGAGATGATTAAGGATGACGACTGCTCAATTGATTTCAACCCTGGGAAAGAAAACAAGGTGGAAGACGCACTAACTCGACATGACCATGCCAGTTTATCCATGATGTGGACCACAAAAGATCCAATATTTATAGATTTACAAAGGATGGATCTTGGAATTATAATGGAAGTGGAAAATTTGTATCTTTCTCAAATGATTTATCAACCATCTATACATGTGAAGATTAAAGAGGCACAGAAAGAAAATGCATAGTTACAAAAGAAGGTGAGAAATGTTCTTGAATTAATCCTAGATTGTGATGGGATAATAATGTTCAGGAATCGGGTTTGTGTTCCTCTCATCCCAGAATTAAAGAAGGACCTTCTGCATGAGGCTCATAGTTCTTTATTCTCTATTCATCATGGAAGCAGGAAGATGTATAGGTACCTGAAACAGTACTTCTGGTGGGATGGCACGAAAAGAGATGTTGCTGAATTTGTCTCTAGATGCTTGGTTTGTCAGCAAGTTAAAGCTGAGAGACATAAGTCTATGGGTATGTTACAACCATTACCCATACCAAATGGATATAGGAAAATATCACTATAGACTTTATCACTAGACTTCCTAAAACATCCAAAGGCAATAATTCTATATGGGTCATAGTTGATCATCTTACAATGTCGGCACACTTCATCACTATTGGATAGGATTTCTCTCTGAATCATCTTGCCATGAAATATGTAAAGGAAGGGGTAGGATTGCATGGGGTACCACTTTCCATTATATCTGATCGGGATCCAAGGTTTACCTCGAAGTTCTGGCATAGTCTTCAGCATACTCTGGATACAGAGTTGAGTTTCAGCACAGCTTATCATCCTCAGACAGACGGTCAGTCTGAGAGGACAATTCAAACTATAGAAGATATGTTGAGAGATTTCTCTATGGAATTCAAAGGTGGTTGGGATCAACACCTACCTTTGGTAGAATTTTATTATAATAATAGCTTTCACTCCAGTATTTAGATGGCTCCTTATGAAGCCCACTATGGAAAGAAATGCAGAACTCCAACTTTCTGGGATGAAGTTGGGGAAGGAAAGCTATTAGGACCTGATCGTGTTGATGAGATGGCAGAAATGGTCAGATCTATTCAACAACACATAATAGAAGATCAGAGTCGATAGAAAAGTTATGTCGACAACTCAATAAAAGACCTAGAGTTTGAAGTGGGTGATAAAGTGTTCTTACGAATAACTCCCTGGAAGAGGGTCATGAGATTGGGAAAGAAGGAAAGTTGAGCCCTAGATATATCTGTCCTTTCGAATTACTAGATTGTGTTGGGAAGGTAGCTTACCGATTGACGCTTCCACTGAATCTCTCCCAAGTTCACGATGTGTTCTATGTATCTCTCATGAGAAAGTACATACCTGATCCTTCACATGTACTCATCCCAGAAGTTGTACCGCTGGAGCAAGAACTTTCTTATGAAGAACAGCCGATAGAGATTCTGGATCGTAGCGAAAAATTCCTATGAAACAAGACCACTTGCTTGGTGAAAGTTTTAATGAGGAACCACCAATTAGAAGGATCTACATGGGAGCTTGAGGATATGATGAGGGAGATGTATCCTCATCAGTTTGTTACAAAGTGACGAATTTCGAGGGGGAAATTCATTTTAAGGGGTGTAGAATGTAACACCTGAGAATTTTATGAGAAATATTTTGTTTTTATGTCATATAAATCATCAAAGGAATCTTTCACTACACACAACACTATCTTGGCTTTCTTTACATGCAATCACGACTTTCCTCGATAGCTTGCATCGTATGCAATACTGAGTTTCACTAAACAACGATATGCTATTAAAATATTATTAAAACTTGCCGTTTTGAATAGTAATAACCACCTTTTGAAATTTTGTAAATTTTATTGTCCAAAATGGACTCCATTTTTGGATTCAAAATATCGAAATTAGCCTCGGGTGAAATTTTGGTATTTTTCTGGAAACTTTCAATTTTTGATGAATTGTGAAAACAATGGGTTACTATTTAAAAACCGAAATTTTATTTAAATAATTATTTAATTTAATTTAATTTATTTCAGGTCAAAATTGATACATAATACCTATATAAGTTCAATGCAATTCATTGGAGTCATTTTATAATAATTTTAGTTATATAAAAATTTTATTGAACTTTTCACCGTCTTTTACCCACCTCCTAGGAGAATTTGAAAATTTACATAAAACTTAATTTTACCGCTTCTGTGAGTGGAATTTTGAAAATCCAAGAGACACGGTTAATATCAAGGACTAAAATGTGGTTCAATGAGATGAAAATAATTGATGAATAGTAACTTATTACTTTTTTTAACAACGGTTAAAAGTAAATAGGGTAATTAAGGGTAAAATGATATTATTATTACCCTAAAACATGTCCTAATTCTATTGGATAAGTATAATTCGAAAAAAAAACAACCTTAGGAATAAAATATGACTATTTAGGCCCACATGATTTAGATTAGGACATTTAATATTAATTTATTTAAAGAAGGGTTAAAATAGTTAAAATCAATGTTTAATAAGTAAATCATTTTTAATATAGGATTATACATAAGATAAACTCGACTATAAATATTCATTAGAAAGATAATACGATTTCCTACATAATGGTATTTTATTTGTAATTTTTAGACATTATATAATTTAATATTTGTATGACACAATGATGATGTAGTATTTATATTATTAATACAATATTGACATAATTGATGTTATAAATAACCAAATAAATGTAATTTGAGACTTTTAATGAATTACAATAATTTTATATGTTAATATGACATTTTAGTATTTATTTAATTAACTTTTATTGAACTATGCTTTCTTTTATGATTTTCACAAAAATCAACTACCACATTTTGTCAAAATTGACATAAAATAGTTTTTAAAACAAATATTATATTATTAATTGTTATTTTATTCCTAAAAATCTAAGGTTAGGCCAACTGACTTAGATAAGGTTATATATACTAATAATAAACAATTTGGGGATCGTTTGGCTTGTTATAGTAAGTTTATTAACCTTATAGTGTAAGAAAACAAGAAGACACGGTAAAAGTAAAATTATATATCTTAAAGTTAAATCTAAATGATAAGGTTAAAATAGAAACCTATACCTGTTTAAATTCTATTGGATAAGATTATTTCGACCTGTCCCCACCTTATCTTAGAATTAAATCAATTTTGAGCTATTAATAACCAAATATGACTTTATAATAAAATAATAGTTTTAGTTTTTCCAAAGGTGCCCCTCTCCTCCCTTATAAAGGGGAACCTCCTACCTCTCTTCCTCACACCACATTGAGCCTTCATGCTCGGTCAAACCCTACCAAATTCTCTTCTCAACTTCCCTAGAAACATCCTAGAGGTCGTGGTATTCTTCAAAGACCAATTTTAGTGCCCTTAGAGGAGGTCTCAAAGAGGCACTTCAAAGAAGAGGTAATATTTGTTACCGATTCTTTCAACATTATTTCTTCTTCCACTTCTTCTTTAGTTTTTTCATTATTAAGTAATAGCATCAATATCACTAATATACTGATATGTAATTATAATTATGAAACAACCCTATTTCACCATTTATTCATCCTATGAAAAACGAAATCACCGCGCGTGCGTACGTACGGAATACCGTCTCCACGCTGTGGTGTAATATATTTTCCACCACCACCTTACTTGGATGGGTATAATGGTGTAAATAATAACTATATATTATTATTGTAAATTTATACTGATTCTTAAATAGTATACATACACTCCAATAAAATTCCACGATCATGGGAACGATATCATCGCTCGTGCGTACGTACGGAATACTGTCTCCACGATGTGATGCGATTCGTTCTACATGATTTTCATTGCATAATGATTACATAAATGAATTTAGTGAATAAATATGATATGTATTACACTAATACCATTCTGTAAATTAGGTATCTCTAACCTAAAAATAATAATATGAATTTATTCGACAAAACAGGCATAAGAACAAAAAGCAATAAACACCCGAATAACAAGTAACAATGAAATATTACTAATAAGAAGATAATAATATGACCATATATGATATCATAAAAATAAGTATGATTTTGGAATAAGTCAATGACATTATTTAAATCATTATACATGAGGTTTGGAAACTTACGAAGCAAATCAGACCTAAGGTAAGGGAAAATATCGCAATCTCAATTTTTATCCGAGATTGTTTATATACTTCAGAATTTACTGGGGAATATTTATCATCCGCATCCATGTTTCCTCAATATTTAATATTATTTATATCGTCCTACGATTTTTTAAATCCAATTTTACCATTTTTTTATTTTTTAATAAAAGATATGAAAGGAATATTTTGTCGTTTTTCATACGAGGAAATTTTTGACTTTTCCGACATAAGTATGAGAAGAATATTTTTCATAGATTATGCATCATGAATGGATTTTTTAAACATTATTTCCAAGAAGCATCCTTTACATTTTTTCAAGTTTATTTTTAATCAAATTCTTTTCGTATAAAATTGAATGACATGTTAAGAAAGGAAAAATGTTTTTTAAGTAGAAAGGATATTTTCCTCAAGAATGGAGTTCAAGTGTTTTATCAAAATTATTTTCCATATAAGATAATATAGGGTTTTGTTTATATCAATATTATTACATTGATTTGATTATGTTGTGATGGAAATATTTTTTTGAATTCCATTATCTTATATGAATTGTTTTATGATGTCACGATGTTTAAGAATCCCATTTTTATTACATGGGTTATGCTATAATGTATGATTTAAGATTTTGTGGCACACATAAGAATGTTATATTTATGATATTTATGGGACATATATCTCCCTCCAATTCATTGGGTAAAGATTTATATCTCATGAGATAGACATGGTTGGAATGGCAGGTTAAACCGGTTCAGTGAAACGGGACTGAAATGTGGAGTGAACTCGATTTAGAAATGGACTTTGTCCGCTAAGATAGTCTTGGAAATGTGTCTTGACTAATAAGAAATTATTCTATATGATTATGTGTGGATGACAAAAATTTTCATGTTTTATGTTATGATTGTTGGGATTACATTTCACTACTATGATTTATCCCTTGTTATGAAATTATGATCTCTTTTGCAGGTTAAGATTTCCAAAATGATATGTTCTTATGAATATGATGTGATTGATATTTATTTTGTTTACCCTTACTGAGAATTTGGGCTCACCCTTTTGTATGTTTTATTTCCCCATGTCAGGAATAAGGTTATTAAGTAGGATATGCGAAAAAGGGACTCTAGATATGATGAAATAAAAGGGAGACAACGTAGATGATTTATGAACCAGTTGTTTATGTTTCCCAGTTTCTAAAGAAACTATACAATACGGTCCTTTAATGGTTTTATTATATGTTGTAATAAGTGTTCTTCAATTCTGAAGTAATAACAATTTATTTAAAGTATGGGTCATTATAAATGCCATTCTGTAAATGATGTATCTATAACCTAAAAATAATAATAAGAATTTATTCGACAAAACACGCATAAGAACATAACGAAATGAACACCTGAATAACAAGTAGTAATGAAATATTACTAATAAGAAGATAATAATATGAACATATATGTTATCATATAAAATAATATGATTCAATAATAATTCAATGGAATTATTTAAACCATTATACAGGAGGTTCAGATACATACGAAGCATATCAGACCTAATGTAAGGGAAAATCTCGCAATCTCAATTTTTATCTAAGATTGATTATACCTCAGTATTTACTGGTGCATATTTATCATCAACATCCATGTTTCATTAATATTTATTTTTATTTCTATTCCCCAAAAATTGATTAATTCCAATTTTACCTATTGGTGAGTTTTTAATAAAAGATATGAAGGGAAACATTTATCGTTTTCAGTACGGATACTTTTTGACTTTTCTGGAAAGAGTACAAGAAGAATTTTTTTTAACTTATATGGAATGAACATATTTTTTTACATTCTTATAAAATTATTTCCATGAAGATTAATTTGATTGTTTTCATGTTTATTTTTAATTAACTTTTTTTAGTTTAAAATTTTATAATGTGTTGAGAAAGTTAAAATGTTTTTGAAGAAGAAATGAGATTTTCCTTAGGAATGGAGTTCCAGCATTTTATCAGAATTATTTTCCATCTAACATAATATAGGGTTATATTTCTTCCCTATTATTACATGGATTTTATTATGTTATGATGAAATTATTTTTATGAACTTATTTTATCTTATATGGATTATGTTATGATGGCATGATATTTAAGAATCCCATTTTTATTACATGAGTTATGCTATGATGCATGATTTATGGTTTTGTGGAACACATAAGAATGGTTTTATTATGAGATGGGTGGGACCTATATCTCCCTACAATACATTGGGTAAAGATTTATATCTCATGTTATATACATGGCTGGAACGAAAAGTTAATCCGGTTCAGTGATAGAGGACTGGAACGAGGAGTGAACTCGGTTCAAAAATGGACTTTGTCCGCTATGATAGTCTTGGAAATGATTCTTGACTAATATGAAATGACATTCTATGATTATGTGTCTATGACACAAAGTTTCATGTTTTATGTTATTATTATTGGGATTACATCTCACTGTCGTGATTTATCCCATGTCATGATATTATGATCTCTTTTGCAGGTTATGATTTTCAAAATTTTATGTTCTTAAGAATATGATATGATTGGTATTTTCTTTGTTTACCCTTAATAAAAATTTGAGCTCACCCTTTTGTATGTTTTATTTTCCCCAGGTCAGGAAGAAGGGTTTTAAGTATGATAGGCCAAAAGGGACTCTAGATATGATGAAATAAATGGGAGACAATGTAGATGTTTTTTGAACTAGTAGTTTATGGTTCCCAATTTCTAAAGACACTATACCTATACGATACTATCACGGTATTGTTATATGTTGTAATAAGATTTCCTGAATTCTGATGTAATAAAAATGTATGTAAATTATGGGTATTTATAGTTGGTATTATAGGAAATGTATAATAAACATTTGGAAACTAGGATGTGAAAGCCTTACTAAGAACCCTAAAGATATGTCTGAGCATTGAACACAATATTACTATTTTAGAAATGGCCATGAGTAACCTATGATAAGACCTGAAGTGTGAAATTATAATACTAATTATGTTGTTTTCCGATTGTAATTAGTGTTTCTCACACTATTATTCTTGTTTTTATTCAATGGATAGAACCTGAAGGAACCGTGTTAATGCTGAATACGACTAGAAATGAATTGATTGTCTGCCTGAGCAACCAAAAATTATGTGAGCTAGAATTAAAAATCTTATAGCCATGCTCACACAACTTTCTCAAGCTATGAATCATGAAGGACTTCAAAACGAGCAAAGGATGGAGCAAAATTCTGTTGAATAATTCATGAGGCATTGTCCACCATCATTTAGCGGCTCTACTAATCCATTTGTGGCTGAAAACTGGATCAGTACCACTGAAAAGATATTTTTAGTTCTACAATGTTCTGAACATGATAAATTCATCTTAGCAGTATATCATTTGGGAAGGTGAAGCTGATCAATGGTGGAATCTAATCAATAATACGAGGAAAAGGGACAAAAATGAGTCCATGGAATAGGTCGAGTTCAAGAACATATTCTTCAATAAGTACTTCCCTCGTATTCTTCGAACAAAGATGGAGAAGAAGTTTATTGATCTAATGAAAATGGACGATGAATCTGTTGGTACCTATGATGAAAATTTTACAAGACATTCAAGGTATGCTTCTGGAATTATAATCCAAACTAAGAGTAAGATCGATCGATTAATTAGTTACTAAAAACCACATCTTTGAAGTGCATTAGACATATGGGACTTCAATAGATATTGGGAAATTTTTCAATGTGCTCTCAGGGTTGAGATGGAGATTGGAGTAACTCATCAGTCATATGGGTTTGATAAGAAGAGGAAAATGGAATTCAAAGGGAAATCTATATACCACCCTGAAAAGAAGATGAGTTTTCCCTTATGCTCAATGTGCGAAATAAACATGGAGGGATTTATCTTAAAGGTACAAGTAATTGTTTCAAATGTGGAAAAGAAGGTCATCAGGCATTTTAATGTCAAAGTGATGGGAAAAAAATGTCTATTTATGTGAACAATGAAAAAGTCTACACAGAACGAACCTCCTATTGTTCAATGTTACAAGTGCAATTAAATGGGGAATTATGCTAATCAATGCCCTAATCCAAGGTTTTTGATGATGATAAACATCAACAAACTCTTAAGGCCAAAGAAAAAGGAAAGTCACATGCAATTTATATCGGCAATGTGGAGTATGATAACGAAGTTGTGAATGATACACATACCATCCACTCTAAAGTTGAAAATGTTTTATGTGATTCTGGATCCACCCACTCTTTTATTTATGATGAATTTTCTCAGGGTTTCGTCATACTACCTCAACAATTAGGTGTTGAGTTAGCTTGGACAACTCCTAATAGCACAACGGTTGCATCAAAAGTTTATAATTCTTCTCCAACTGACGTTTGTTGGAAAGTGCTTCCTACAAATCTTGTGATCCTTCCTATAGTGGAATTTGATGTGATTCTTGGCATGGATTGGATTTCCTTATATAGAGATCATATCGATTTCCAAAGAAGGGAAGTGACATTTTATATTCTAGATCAATCTATGATCATTTATCAATGAAAGGATGAATGTATCCTTCCAGTGGAAATTACATCCTTCTTATGGGTCTTGATCCCAATAAATAAATGATATTTATCTCAATTGGTTGGGGAGAAACTCAGGATTAAGAATATTCCAATGGAACAATAGTTTGATGATGTCTTTCCAGAGGAATTGCCAGGCCTTCCACCAAATCGCGAAGTTGAGTTTTCAATAGAACTCATACCGGGTGCTATGCCCAATTCAAAGACACCTTATAGAATGGCCCCAAGTGAGTTGCAGAAATTGAAGAAGAAACTTCAAGAGAATGTTGATAAGGGATTCATATACCCTAGTGATTCACCTTGGGGAGCACCTTTTCTTTTTGTTAAGAATAAAGAAATATCTATGAGACTCTACATTGATTATCGAAAACTTAACAAGATCACTATCAAGAACAAATATCCTCTCCCACACATTGATGAATTATTTGACCAAATACTAGGAGCTCAATACTTTTCCAAGATTGATCTTCATTCAGGGTATCATCAATTATGGGTTAAAAGTAGGATATACCAAGGATGGATTTTTATACAAGGTATGGACACTATGAATTTATAGTGATGCCATTTGGTCTTACTAATTCTCACTCTATCTTCATGGATCTAATTAATAGAGTCTTTAGAGACTATCTTGATCATTTTGTGGTAGTCTATACAGACGATATTCTTATCTATTCAAAGAGAAAGGGTGAACAAGAAGATCGCTTGAGAATTGTATTAAAGACCCTAAGAAAGGAGAAGCTTTATGCCAAATTTACCAAGTGTGAATTTTGGATTCAAAATGTTTCATTTTTGGGGAACATAATCTCAAAAGAGGGGATATTTGTGGATCCAGCAAAAACAGAAGTTATTGAAAGATGGTTGAGACCAACAAGAGTAATTGAGATCCAATTTTTTCTTGGTTTGGATGGATATTATCAACGTTTTGTGACGGATTTTTCACGATTATCTAATCCACTCACCAGGTTGACTTGAAAAGGAGTTAATTGTTTGGACAATGGAGTGTGAAGAGAATTTCAAAGAGTTAACAAGTATATTATCTAGTGCACATGTGCTCACACTGCCTTGTAGTGGAAAATGGTTTGTGATCTACAGTGATTCATCCAAGAAGGGATTGGGGTGTTTTATCATGGAGAACAATATGGAGATAGCTTATGCCTCACGACAGTTGAAAATCCATGAGCAAAATTGCCCAACTCATGATTTGGAGTTAGGTGCGACAATCTTTTAATTATTTATTTGGAGGCATTATATTTATAGTGAATGGTTTGATATTTATACTGATCATAAAAGTTTAAAGTATATTTTCACACAAAAGGAGATGAATATGCGCAAAAGAATATGGTTGGAGCTGATTAAGGATTACGATTGCTCAATTCATCACCACACCGGGAAATAAAACAAGGTGGACGACATATTAAGTCAACAAGACCATGCTAGCTTATACATGATGAGGATCACAAAAGATCGAATATTTATGGATTTACAAAGGATGGATCATGGAATTATAATTTAAGGGTAAAATCTTAACTTTCCCAAATGAATGTTCAACCATCTATACAAGTGAATATTAAAGAGGCATAGAAAGAATATGTAGAGTTACAAAAAAGGTGAGAAATGTTCCTGAATTTCACATTGATTGTGATGAAATAATAAGGTTCAGGAATCGGATTTCTGTTCCTCCCACCCCAGAATTAAAGAAGTAAATATTGGATGAAGCTCATAGTTCTTCATTCTCTATTCACCCTAGAATTATGAAGATGTTTAGGGACCTGAATGAGTACTTCTTATGCTATGGAATGAAAAGAGATGATGTGGAATATGTCCCTCGATGCTTGGTATGTCAGCAAGTTAAAGATTAGAGACAGAAGTCTAAAAGGATGTTACAACCATTACCTGTACAAGAATGGAAATGGGAAAACATCATTAGGGAATTTTTCACTGGACTTCCTAAAACATCCAAAAGAAATAATGCTATCTGGGTTATATTTTATCGTCTTATGAAGTCGGCACACTTCATTGCTATTAGAGAAGATTTATCTTTTGATCATATTTCCATGATATATGTGAATGAAGTGGTAATATTTCATGGAGCACTACTTTCCATTATATCTAATTGGGATACGATGTTTAAATCGAGGTTTTTGTGAAGTCTTCAGCAAACACTAGATACATAGTTGAGTTTCAGCACTACTTATCATCTTCAGACAGAAGTTTAGTCTAAGAGGACAATTAAACCTCTAGAAGAAATGTTGAGAGCTTTCTCTTTGGATTTCAAAGGTGGTTGGGATCATAACCTACCTTTGGTGGATTTTTTTATAATAATATATTTCACTCTAGTATTCATATGGGTCCTTATGAAGATCTCTATGGAAATAAATGCAGAACTTCAACTTGCTGGGATGAAGTTGGGGAAAGAAAGCTATTAGGACCTGATCTTGTTGATGTAATGGCATAAAAGGTCAGATCTATTCAATAACACAGAAGAGAATCTCAGAGTTGACAAAAAGGTTATGCTGCCAATCGAAGAAAAGACATTGAGTTTGAAGTGGGTAATAAAGTGTTCTTACAAATATCTCCTTGGAAGAGAGTAATGAGATTTGGAAAGAAGGGAAAGTTGAGCCCTAGGTATATTGATCCTTTTGAAATACCAGATCATGTTGGGATGGTAGATCACTTATTGGAACTTCCACCGAATCTCCCCCAATTTCATGATGTGTTCCATGTATCCCACCTGAGAAAGCACATACCTAATCCTTCACATTTACTAAGCTCAGAAGTTGTACCACTAGAGAAAGATCTTTCTTATGAAGAACAGCCGATAGAGATTCAGGATGGTAGTGATAATGTTCTATGAAACAAGACCACTCACTTGGTTAAATTTTTATGGAGGAAACACCAATTAGAAGAAGCTACATGGGAACATGAAGATATGATGAGGGAGAGGTATCCTCATCTATTTGTTATTAAGTGATGAATTTCGAGGTAGAAATTCTTTTTAAGGGGGGGTAGAATGTAACAACTTTAGATTTAATGAGAAATATTTAGTTGTTATGTATTCTGTTATATGAAACACCGAAGGAATATTTCACTACACCAACACTATCATGGCTTGCGTTACATGCAAGATAATCCTTCCTTGATAGCTTGTGTAGTACACAATAATGAGTTTCACTAAACAATGATATGTTATTAAAATATTATATAAACTAGCCATTACGAATAGTAATACCCACTTTTTTGAATTTTTATAAATTTTATCTTTCAAAATGGACTTCATTTTTGGATTCCAAATATTGAAATTATCTAAGGGTGAATTTTTGATATTTTTATGAAAACATTCAATATTGGATGAATAGTGAAAAACACTGAGTTATAGTTTAAAACTAAATTTTTATTTGAATAATTATTTGATATATTTAAATTTATTTTAGGTTAAAATATATACATAATAACTATATAATTTCAATTTAAATAATTGAAATCATTTTAAAATAATTTCAGATATATAAATTTTTTATTAATCTATTTACCGTCTTTTACCCACCTCCTAGGAGAATTTGAAAATTTACATAAAACTTAATTTTACCAATTTTGTGAGTTGAATTTAAAAAATATGGGGGACCTGGTTGATATCAGTAAGTAAAATGTGGTTCATTGAGATGAAAATAATTTTTCGTGAATAGTAACTTTTAACTTTTATTTAGCATGACTAAAAGTAAATAGGGTAATTATGGGTAAAAATGAAATTATTATTACCCTAACACATGTCATAATTCTATTGGATAAGTGTAATTTGACAAAAAAAAATCTTTGGAATAAAATATGACCATTTAGGTTCACATGGATTAGATTAGGAAATGTATTATTTTTTAATTCAATGAAGAGATAAAAGAGTTAATATCAATATTTAACAACTAAAACATTTTTAATATATGGTTATACATAAGATAAATTCAACTATAAATATTCATTAGAAATATGAACATATTTCCTATATAATGATATTTTATTTATAAATTTTAGGCATTAAATAATTTAATTTATATATGACACAATGTTGATGCAGTGATTACTTTATTTAAGAAATATTAACATAATTGATGTTATAAATACCCATATTATTGTAATTTGAGACATTTTATGAATTATACATATTTTATTAGTTAATATAACGTATTAGGGTTGGTTTTATGAATTTTTTTCGAAGTAATAATTCTGTTATAAATTTAACAAAAAAAAGATACCAAATACTGTCAAAATTGACAAAAAAGAGTCTTTAAAACAAATATTATATTATAAGTTGTTATTATATTCCTAAAAATATAATGTTCGGCCAAAAGACTTATATAATGATAGTTTTATAATTAATGAACCACTTGGGGTTCTCTTGTATGTATATAGTATGTTTATTAACCATATAATATAAAAATACAAAGAGACATGGTAAATGTCAAACTACATAACTAAGAGTTAAATATAAATGATAAGGTTAATATAGTGACCCAAACCTGTATAAAACCTATTGGTTGAGATTATTTCGACCCGTCCTACTTTATATTTTAAATAAATCAATTTTTAGCTGTTATAAACCGAATATGAATTTATTATAAAATAATATTTTACGTTTTTTCTACAGTGTCCCTCCCCTCCCTTATAAAAGTGCACCTCCTCCCTCTCCACATTACAACATGTTGAGCCTTAAAGCTCGGCCAAAACCTATCCATTTCCCTTATACACTTACCTAGAAACATTCTATAGGTTCTAGAATTCTTCAAAGACTAAATTTAGTGTCCTAATAGGAGGTTTAGAAGAGGCGCGTCGAAGAAGAGGCAATATCCTTTACCGAGTATTTCACATTTATTTCTTCTTCCACTTCATCTTCTTTATTTGTTTCATTATAAATTAATAATATAAGTATCACTAATATACTGATATGTTATTATAAAAATCAAACAACCCTATTTCACTTTCTATCCATCCTACGGAATAAGAAATAATCGTGCATGTGTATGTACGGAATACCGTCTCCAAGCCGTGGTGTAATCTGTTTTTCCACCACCGCCTTACATGGATGTGTATAATGTTGTAAAGAATAACTATATATATTTATTATGACATGATACTAATTCTGAGATATTCTATCATCCACTTCAATACAATTCCACAATAATGGGAATGATATCATCGCTCGTGTGTATGTACGGCCTACCATCTCCACGATGAGATGCGACTCATTCAACATGATATTCATTGAATAATGTTTATATAAATGAATTTAATGAATAAATATTATATAAATTATACTAATACCATTATGTAAATTATGTAGCTATAACCTAAAAATAATAATAAGAATTTATTCGACAAAAAATGCATAAGAACACAAAGAAATGAACAGCAGAATAACAAGTAGTAATGAAATATTACTAATAAGAAGATTAGAATATAACCATATATGATATCATAACAATGAATATGGTTCTTTAATAAGGCAGTGACATTATTTAAATCATTATAAAAGAGGTTCGGATACTTACTCAGGATATGGGACCTAAGGTAAGGGAAAATCTCGCAATCTCAATTTTTATCTGAGATTGTTTATACTTCGTTATTTACTGGTTCATATTTATCATCCACATACATGTTTCCTTAATAGGTAATATTATTTATATTCCCCTACAATTTTTTAATTCTAATTTTACCTATTGGTGAGTTTTTAGTAAAAGTTATGAAAGGAATATGTTGTCATTTTTAGTATGAGATACTTTTTGACTTTTCCGGCCATAGTACGAGAAGAATATTTTATTAACTTATATAGAAAGAACGGATTTTTATGATTTCTTATAAAACTACTTCCATGAATCTCCCTTATCAAGTTTTCAAGATTATTTGAAATTAACTTCTTTTACATTAAAATTTTCTAACATGTTTAGAAAGGAAAAATGTTTTTGAAGTGGAAAGGATTTTTCCTCAGGAATTGAGTTCAGACGTTTTATCAAAATTATTTTCCGTCTAAGATAATATAGGTTTCTATTTATATCCCAATTATTACATTGATTTGATTATGTTATAATGAAATTATTTTTATGGAGTTCTTTTATCTTTTATAGATTATGTTATGATGTCATGATGTTTAAGAATCCTATTTTTATTACGTGGGTTATGCTATAATGTATGATTTCTGTTTTTGTGTCACACATAAGAATAATTTAATTATGATATGGGTGGGACCTATATCTTTATCCAATGAATTGGGTAATGATTTATATCTCATGAGATAGACATGGCTGGAACGACAAGTTATTTCGATTCAGTGATACATAATTTAAACGAGGTGTGAACTCGGCTCCAAAGTGGACTTTGTCCACTATGATAGTCTTGGAAATGAGTCTTGACTAATATGAAATGATTTTCATTGATTATGTGTGTACGACACAAAGTTCCATGTTTTATTTTATGATTATTGGGATTAAATTTCACTACGATGATTTATCCCAAGTCATGATATTATGATCTCTTTTGTAGGTTAATATTTTCAAAATGTTATGTTCTTATGAATATGATATGATTGATATTTCCATTGTTTACCCTTACTGAGAATTTGAGCTCACCCTTTTGTATTTTTTCTTTTCCCCAGGTCAGAGAGAAGGGTGTTATGTAGGTTATGCCAAAAGTAACTCTAGATATGATGAAATAAATGGGAGACAATGTAGATGTTTTATGAACCAGTTGTTTATGTTTCCCAGTTTCTAAAGACACTATACCTATACGGTTCAATCAGGGTTTTGTTATATGTTGTAATAAGTATTCTTTAATTCTAAAGTAATAACAATGTATGTAAATTATGGGTCATTATAAGTGATGAAAAACAAATTACACCTTGCTGTAGAGATGGTAAGTCGTAAGTGCGCACGCATGGACCTTTATTTTTTCATTTCCTGAATAAAATGTGGTATATGGTTGTATATTAAACAAAATAACATCTAATTATATATATGATACTAAATTTGTTACTTTTTAATCTAAAATAACACATGAAGAGCAATGAGAATTAGAGATGAACATGAGAAAATTGGTAAAAATGATTACCTCTTCTTTTAAGGGACTTTCTTTTGATCTCTTCTTATGAGATCAAGGGTAGGCCTTTTTGGGTGACCATGTCCTCCAAAACATGATTAAGGATTTTTTAAAGACAAACTGGTAGGGAATATTCAATATATATTTCTCATAGTGGTGTGAGAAGATAAGTGAAGAGGTTCCCTTTTGTAATTGAGGTGAGGGGGACTTCTTGAAAATCACAAAATAATTAATTAATATAAATTAATATTGAAATAATAATTGTTAAATAGTGAGTTATTTATAAGATAAGTCTATTATTGCTCTAAAAAAGCTCAACTAATAATTTTTTTTACAATTTTAGATCACATTTGTACCCTTATCTTTTGGATTGAACACTTATTTAATCACTTTTACTCTTACAACGACTATATATGATTTGTTTATCATTAAAGGATAATATAGTTTCTATAATATTTCAAAAGAATCATAAATAGTTCAATTATAAAATTTTAAACCTTTTACTTATAATTTTTATGAGTTTTATATTTTTCTAAATTTTATGTCATTTAATAAAATAATATTTACTTAAAAGAATCATTAATGTCAAATTTGATACTATTCATTACCTAATTTTTTAAAATATAATAACAACTTGATATCTTTGAATGAAATATTTAACACATCACTTCCATGTAAAAGTGATCTATAAACATTGTTTGGGACATTAATTATCTCATATTATATTTCTTTTAATATTTATGTAATCATTTATTTGATATTCTCATTAATTAAACAATTATTGCATTATTATTGTGTAAGTCGTTAAGGTGATTACTTATTTCATAAAAATTTAAAATTTGTTATAATGATGAATATAATAATTTTGTATTTCAATGTAATATTTTTATTCTAATAATTTTTTTGAATAACCACATATTAAAAAGTGATACTTGTTGAGAACATGAGTATGATACAATTGAACTTTCTTAAAATAAAATTCTTAATGTATTGATGTCATCCAAGTGGGTCCAATAAGAAATAAAATCTCCCAATGGAAGATTTTTTTTGATAATATATCATAAAATAAAATTTTGGAATGTTTTATGATAATTTTCTTATATTTATAATATTATTTTTTACCCATAATTACCTAATTTACATTTAATTTTAGTAATAAAAATAACTCATTTTACTTTTCATATTGTTCAAAAAATAGACATATTTAATAAATGTTTACCTTATGCTTACAAATATGGAATACTTGTTTTTATATTAAAAACATTTAATTTAATTTAATTAATATAAAATTATTCTCATTGATGCGGTGATAAAATGAGTTATTAAAGTGAAAATTCTTAATATATTGTAATTTATTTATATTGAAATTCAATGTGGAATTGATTTCAGTTACCCCAATTGGATTAAGTAATATGAAATTGATCTCATTATACTTTAAAACGAATAAAAATTATATTTTAACACTCATTATTTAGATAAAAAATTAGATTTCAATTAAAATATAGTATTTTTTTATTTTTCATCAAAACATGAAACTTATCAGAAAAATAAATAAAAATTATCATAAATTTTGATATTATCATTTAATAAATGATTTTTAATTTTTAAAATATAATTAAAAATGTGTAAAAATTTTGTTTTAAATCATGTGTGCCATGAAATTGCTATCAACAAATTTATTTACAAAAATATAGCTTTTATGCTTAAAATTGGATTTGTTCGTATCTTATTAATATTAAATATATTAGAGGAATACTATTTTTTAAATATTTAACATTTAAATGTTGTTATGTTTTTAATACTCTTAATTACCTCTAATTTAATTCCTATGTTATAATAGTCATGTTAAAATAATGATATTTAATTTTATATCATTATTCATTTAAAACGTGGTGTTGTGTCTTACGTAAGAAATTATTGAAATTAATTTCTTTAAATACATATCATAAAAGCTTGTGGTGTAATTTTTGGTCACTATAATTCTTATAGTGGTCATTACATTTATTCTTGTGGTACCTTTATTTCTTCTTTCAATAACTACATCACAAAAACACATTTAATTCAAGGCTTTTGAAAACATTTATCACATAACACATAATAACAGGATTTTTCATGAAAAGGGTTGAATCCTTTATATATTCACTTAATCATCAATGTTTAGTAGTTTCAATACTCTTGTGGCCACATTAACTTCAATACATTTTTAATTCAAATCTTATATAGAACTATATAATATGATTCATGGTCATTTATTTTTTTCATTAATTCACTTGGAGTTCACTATGAGCTTACTCCCACACGATCACTTGAACATCACAATAACTTCAAGACATGGCTATTTTTAGTATTTTTCTAGAAAAATAGAATTCCATTAAAAAAATAAAATCATTACTTACAAAATAAATATTATTTTCTGCTATTAAACGAAGTTATTTATAGACATAGCCTATATGTTACAAAACCACAAAAAATATTAAGTCACTAACCTCTAAATGTTCATCTTTGTTTACATTTTTATGGAGTTATAGAAAACATTTATTTAATTAATCACAAGCATTTATCATCAAAGGGATACTTTTTACACTAGAAAAAAACCACCTAATCCTTAATAAATTCATAACATCCCCCACAATATTTTCCGTGTTGTATACTATTCTAGGTATATCTTGTGATATAATTATCTTCATAACTTTTTGAAATGGAAAAATAATAAGGGTAAGACAAAATTATCCATAAGGAAAATTTTATATCAGATGTAACAAAGGTATGTACAAAGCATTAATACTATTGTTAAGAAATAAATGATAATCAAATAATCTCATATTACTAATCCCATGAGTTTGAAACAAAACCATTATTAACAATATAATTAAACACATGAACAATATTAAATAAACTCTTGGTGATGGAATACATAATGTTATACATATTGATCCTTAATATCAAGGACTCATCAGAGATATTTTTCTTGTCATCAGGGTGGCAGCCAAGACCTTACTCGTTCTATCATTCTCAAAACCAATATATCATTCTTGTATTTGTTATACATACACCAAATTACCAAACGTTTTGAATCTTAAAACCAAGAGATACATCAAGGGGATATATAACAATGAGCCACACTAGTATCTTCTTTATATCCAACTAATTCACTATATAAATTACCTGAATTATAGTGTTAACCATAATTAAGATACTTTAATAAGCATCCATATCAGAATTAGAAAATATAAAATTTTAACACATTTTCTCAATTAAATAAATGGGATATCATGATCATATCCCACAAAGATAAAGATGGTGGGTGTATAAATAATACATAATCGACTATTATGAGAATTCAATAAATATCCCTAAAAAACAAAAAAATATATTCATATTTTTAATATTTCCCTAATAAATAAATTGAATATATGTTTATGTAAGAATACCAAAAACTAAGAACACATAAAGCATTGGGTATAAATTTATGTCAATAATTCCATTAATCAATCAACATGTGGAATATAGTTAAATAACCAACAATGAAAGGAATGAAATATAGTGTTTTTATTCAGGAAAGAAATGGGAAGGAAAATCCTGACTATAATAGAAGATCATTTTCCTTGAAAATTTTCTACAAGATATATACAAGTTTAGTCTTCCAAAATAGTATAGCAGAATTTAGAGGATAATTCATAAAAGTAAATTTTAAAATAAATAAATCTTTTTGAGATTTAATGAAAAAATGGAATTGAAACCATAAAATTGTTTTTTTTTAATAATTTCTATCATGATTATAAAAGAAAAAAGTTATGGGTTATATTTAAAAGTCAGATTAAAAGGGAAATTACAATAATTGGGAAAAAATATTTAAAATATGATAATATTAAATAATGTACCCAAAAAATACATAAATTTTATCCAAATATAAGTGGGATTTAAGGTAAAACAATTTAATTCGAATGCATGGAAATAATTTTTAACATTTTAAAAAATAATATTTCAAATACCATATCATAAAAGGATAAATAGAATCATTTTAAAAATATGATAAGCTAAATATAGAGTTCACATGAGGTACCACATGATAAGGTTTCCAATTATAATCCATAAAATTTTAAACAAAGGAAAATATATACACATATGTGAAATAATAATTGAATGGGATGTGAATTATACATAACAATTCAATATTTTTTATGATGAAGAAATTCATCCTAGATGAATATTTTAATCAGATGTTTAATTTACCCATAATAAAATATAATATATCATGAATTTATATTTTATGATTCATTCAATGAATATTTGAATAATGATGTTCATCAAGACAAATTATAACTCAATGAAGGGGTTGAGTTAAAAATACATCATGACTTTGATATCTTTTTAATTGAATTCCATTTGTAGTTATGAAATGATATAGATCTTTTATTTAAATTAAATTAATGAATATGAAAAAATAAAACCATTTTACATTAAATCACACCATTAAAAAAAATTATTGAACAGAATGTCAAATATGTATCATGGATTTTAAAATGAGTCAATGAAACCCTTAACATAATCCCGGAATTCCACTAAAGTGATTGAGTCTCTAGTATAACAACAATAACTATAATAAAAATATATTTTAGAAATTATTTAATATACATACCTTTTTATTAAATTCCTTTTTAAATATTTTCTACATGTATATAAATTATTTATTATTTACATACTATATCTGGTGTGAGTATTCTTGAGTGTTTTAGACAAGTGAAATAATAATGGTGTTTTAATTTATTCTTCTCAATAATTTTATCATTATTGGTCAATATAATTTTATAAAATATATTAAATATTTTGGTTTAAGAATCTCATATCTCCTTCCATTAATGTTTGGGTTATGTTATGTTAAAATAGAATTGGTGTTGGCTTATTTTAATGATTTTTTAGGTTATAGATGATATTTTAATTAAATGTTAAATATTTAATATATACTTTCCAAAACCACAAAACAATCATTATATTACTATTAATTTATATTAATATAATTATTTATGTTTCTATAGTCATTCATGATAAAATTTTATAGTGATGTTCACATAAGAAATTAGAACAACAAAGACATGGACATACAAAAATTTTATGGGTGAGTATAGTTGGGAAGTTGATTATTTTGAAATTATATACCTATTAAATAAGTATAATGATATTTTTAAGATATTTTTAATTTTTTCAATAATATTTTATATGGTATTTTTATATAATAAAAATCAAGATGAAAACATTTAATTTGTTGATGTGGTAGTATGCACAACACACCATTAACATTTTCATTTCTTAGTGAATGAGTTGAAGTGAGGATGAATTATAATTTTTTTTCTATATTAATTATTATATTATATAATTAATCTTATTTGTAAATAACATCCTTATCACTTTATAAGGGATTCAGTGGTGAAAAACTAAATATGTTTCTTTGTAGATGTTGTTGTATGTTCAATGCATTATTAATGTTATTTTGTTTTCCTAATTTGATGGAAGAGAGTAAATAATGTTTTTTACAATAATATATCAATAATTCAATATAATAATAATACGTAAGTAATTTTATAACAATTTTTAGGATATTTTGAAATATAAATAATAAGAATAAAAATATAAGGATTATGTTATACACACTTTTGGGAAATGAACTTTCTCTTGAACTTATCCTTGGAAATTAAGGGATTAGGATATATAACTTATACCAAAGTATTATTAAAGCTATAATGATTTTTATTATGATTAAAATTTTATATTTTTTTGTATAAATTCAAAGGAATGGGTGTCACTTGAAGGGGTCGGGGTTCCCCCATTCATTAGTGGGGAAAAGGGATCTTTTTTGAACACTCATTATTATTTAATAATATAATGAAATTGTTTGATGTTAAATGTTTTAAAATTATATATATTAATTTTGGGGTGTTATTAGGTATATTAATCCTTAGAAAAAATTTTCACATATGTTTTATACATGTTTGAAGTCACTCATTGCTATATTTTTACTATTACCTTTTATATATTTTACATGGGTAACTAGTTTTACACAGAAAAATAATATTTTTATATGAATATAAAATATCCCCGTTTACCTAATTTTTTATGATGATCCCATATTTTATCAAACGTTAATATTATTCAATTACTAATTAATAGAAAATTATATTTTAAAATAAAATCTTATATATATAAATAGTCTATTCAATAGAAAATGTTGTTTTTTCCATTAAGTGTTGTTAATCTTATTTAGAATTGATTTACAATTTAATGAGTAATAATTTAATTAATTATAATGTAAAAAATTATATTAATATCATTTTTATAAGTTATTTATCTATATTATATGATAAAAATTACCAAAATTTTCACAAATTACTTCTTTCAGAATAAAAATTTTACTGTTATCATGGTCGATTACATTTATCCAATTAATCATACTTTTATTCCCAAAAATGAAAATAAAATTATTACATAATAAGATCATTTTTTTCAAATATATGAATTTAATTATTTTATTTTATTTATATATATTCTTAAAACTTATATTAGTAATATAAACAATATATATGACTTTTTATAATAAAAAATTTATTATGTCTCTAAATAAATATACATGTGTTTTATAAATACATATGACTAATTTTAAATGACATAGTTTATTATATATAAATTTTTTATTAATGGGCTTAAAAAAGATTTAATTCCTTATTTTATTAGTATTATTTCATAAAAGTGGTGGTTATGGCCATATCAAGGTTTTAGCACTATTCACCTAAAAATGAATATTTTCAGAAAAAAATCGCAAAAAATCATCTTAATATAATATTAATGAGATGAATAAAAACATGAAGCTATAATTTTCAGATTAAAATTTTAAAATTTTAGAGTTTAACTATAAACAAAAACATAAAAATATAATGGATGAAATTTTAATTGTAAAATTAACTTTAAAAAATATTAACTATTCCTATTTTTATTTTTTATCAATAATCAAATTGGGGTTAACATGTTATATATCTAAACCAAAAATATTTTATCCATAAAATATTAATATTTAAAAAAATTGATAAACATTAATTGTTAATGAATATACCAATATTATTAGTTATTTTGAAACACTAATTGAATTTTCATTATTAGCTTCTTTTTAAAAATGTTCATTAATTTTATTTATAAATATAGTTCATAAATTGGATACACAAATTTTTTAACACCTTTTCTATGTCTATGTTTTAATGGTTATATATTTTTATGTGGTTCTCTTTGGTTCCTTGTTCTGTTTTTTACACACTATTGAACACATTAGTTTCAAAATGGGACTATAATTTAATATCTAAGGATATTACACTATCTCCCCCTTAAATAAATTATATTCCTTTATTTTCTTATTCTTTTTCTCTGCGTACAATCATTGACTGTATACATAATATATACAAAATCAATGTTATAATTTCTAATGATATATCAAAATTACTATTTTAGATACTAGGAATCTCGTTGCTCGATTTTAAGACATATTTGAAAAAATTAATTTATATTGAAAGTTCATAGTCAACATCGATAGATTATAACATGTTCATTTAATAAATGTATGGAGATTTAAAAATAATAAACATTTATATAAAACCTTTAAAAATTGGGGTAATACATTCTACATCAATTTAAGGGAAACTAGATCTATAAGAGGAAACATCCCATAGACATTGATGATTTTTTTATTAATTTACCAACCATTTATTTTAAATAACAACTCAATATCCAATAGTTCATGAAAACATAAATATCCTATGAAATTTGAAAATCTAATTTGAATTGTCAATATCCTCTTTGATAATAGTTATTTTGTAATGTTATCCTCATTCTCATGGTCGTGGTAGTTTTCCTTGTTTTCCATTGGATTGTTCAATTATTTAAAAAGATCCCAAATTCATTGCATTTTAAGAAAAACATTTGTATCCAATATCATTCCCTATAACCCATAGGTTATATAACATACATAATCATACTTATATTGAATTCAAATTCCCATTAATCCATCCATGAGTTTTTTCTTCCGACATTATTGACACATAAGAAATTAATCTTCTTTTTCTCATCATATTTTTCACTTTAACATCCTTGAAAATTCACCTTTCACATCATTGGTTTAAATGTGTATTCAAATATGTACTTATTTTTTATAATAATTCATGAAATTTAGTTGTTCATAATCACATGATTTTTCAATCCATCTCTTATCCAGTTAGGTTACTCATTATAAAAATCATTCAATTATCCATAAAATCCATTATTAACTCGGTTCCATTGGGATAAATCCATTACTAAATCCAAAAAGAGTTAATTTTTTTTATGAATACTATATGGGAAAAAATTTCTTTTAATTTCAAAATACATTCATATTTAACATGTCTAGCTATTCTATATTATTACCTATGATTTATGTTCATCCTAAATCACTTTTATTTCAATATATATTTATTTATGTTGAGTTATCTCGTGCTTATTATGCTTATACATTAATTTCAAAAATATTTTATGATGTATTTTCAAGAGAATTATGAATTACTGAAAAATATCCCCAAGGAGAGTTAAAACATCTGTGTAATTAGGCCTTTTTTAATTCACATGGTTCCGATTTAGTTAATACCCAACACGACCTTTTTTCTTATTACTTATGGAAACATCTGTTTCACATACAACTTCCACTTGTAGTATCTATGTAGGGATATTATCTCTAGTTAAACAAATTAATATGTATGTTAAATAATTTTCACGATGTCATCATATACTTTTACTTGTCCCATAAATTTATCCTAAGGGTTTTCACAATGTTTCTCTTATCCTAATCCCAAAAGTATTCAACATTTCATTAACTCTCTTTAATGGTTACCTATAACTTTTAAATAATTATCAAACATAAAATATAAATAGTTACATTTTCCTAAAGTAACATCATAAACTATAAATTATTCTAAATTATCATTTGATACCAAATATGGTGGCCTAGACCCAAACTCGTGGAATATTGAGAAAATAAAAAAATATATTTACATTCTAACATTGAAATAAACTAGAGAGAACCAATTTTAACCCTAAAGAATTACAATATCACTAAAAATAGTGATTCCCTTTAATCAAAATGACCTTTTAGGTTTAGAGGCTTGGAGTGTTATCAAAAATATTTCAATAAAAAATTCCATTTTTTCATTAAATAAACAGTTTTAACAATATAAGAAACTAATTAATCCATAATAAAACATAAAAATATCCCATAAAACACTATACACATGATACTCTTCTATAAAAATCATGTATAATAGATATCTTCATAATATGGTAAATTGAAACATAATATTGGTGATATTAAATTCTCAATAATAGATAATGTATATAAAAATTTATCAAACCATTATCATTGAACAAATAATATAGAAGGAAACAAATGATTGTTAAATAATTTCATATGACTATCATGTGATATTAAAAAAATACATGGTTAATAATATAAATAAATAAAATGAAATCAATAACTAAATTCATGCTGATGGAATGAATAATACCAAAAATCTTGAAATTTATCATCATGTCATCAACTAATACATTGTTCTTTCCTTCAGTGGCATATCCTACACATCATTCATTTCATTAATTTCACATCCAATATGTTTTAATGGGATTTTTTGGCATAAACCAAATGCCAAAAACAATTTTCTCTTATGAGACCAATCTATAAATCAATGATATATATAATACCAATCCCCACCAATCACTTATTTTTGTATAGTTTATTCACAATATGAAGTACATGAATAACATTTCTATGCATAATCAAAAGTCTTTCATAGAGATGCATATTAGAATAAAAATATTTGGAATTTAAACACTTTTTATAACTTCAATAAATTATATAACATGATTATAACCCATCTAGATAAAGAATATATAATGATAAGTAATAAAAAAGAAAATATCGAGAGTAGTAAATCGAAATCTATATCAGGATACAAAATATACAGGTTTTCAATATTTACCCAATAAACAAGTAGAATAGAATTCAATGTATGTATTTATAATATAGTCAACATATAGAGCTCAAGCTATGTGGTTATGTCAATAATTTCCCCCAATAAATCTACATATGGATTTTAGGTTGAAATCTTTTATTCAAAGGAAGTAAATTTAGAGTGTTCATAGAAAAAAGTCATTATATGGAAAATCATGTCTATAATAGAGTATTATTTAAAAATTCAAACTAATTTATGAGTTTAATCTCCCAAAATAGTGTTGGGGACTTTAAGCGGTAATAAATGAATGGAAATTTTCCAAATAATTAAATATTTTTTAGAAAATGTAATAAATGGAATTAAACTCATAATGGGGTTTTTGGAAGGGAAAAAATTAACATTTTCTTAAAAAAGATGTTACAGGCCAAATTTAAAATTAAATTTTAAATAGGTGAAGTGAAAAATATAGAAAACATTTACTGTTAAAATTGAAAAATTCAATAATATATTTACATTAAAAGGTATAATACTTTTCAAAATAAATGTTTCTTGGATGATAAAACATTTAATTTTGACAAGTTTGAAAACGTTTTTAAATTTTTAAAATATATTTATTCAAAACACACATTGAAAAAATAGTAAAAAACTTCATTTTATAAAAAGAAGAGGGAAATATTTAGGTCACATCGATGAACACATAAATAGGTTTGTAATTATAGTGGAAAACATTAGTTGGAATGTGGAATATGGAAAAGGAGGGGAAACCATCATTAAAGAGGATAAAAATCATTCTTAAAAATGATATTAAGTTTATAGAGAAGTAATTCATCATGAGTAAATACTTAAATTATAAGACTCGTTTAACTATAAGGAAATATATTATTCCATGAAATAAAATATTAGGCCAGATGTAATAAATCATGGAAGAAATAAGTTAAAAAATACATTATAACTAAATAGAGAGATTTGAGTTACCATAAACTATTAAAACATTAGTACCCTTTGAATCAAATGAAATTAAACCTCATAATTCTATTTGGATCATAAAACCCCATTAATTTCATGAATATTTAAAAAATCATGAATTAGGTAGGAATCACACAATATAAAAATATTGATGGTTTAAAATATAAAACATGTCTTATGGATTTGAAAATGAGACAAAGAAAACCCTACCTCCAAAAAGTAATTGAATCCAAAATATTTTTAAAAAATTTATTAATCGTCTATTTTATAACATTTTTTATTATATATAATATATTATAAACTTCATTTATAATTTTTATCTTCATGTATGTTAGTTTGTTACTATATACATACAATATTCGGTTTGAATAACTTTGATCATTTTGAAATAGTTTCATAAAAGTGGTGTTATTATTTATTCTAATATAAATTTCCATCATTAATAATTTATTTATTTTATAATAAAGGATTAATTATGTTGACTTTTAAATCTCATATATTTTTACATTCCTTTTTTAGTGATATTTTTTGAAAATTGAATCTATGTCGTTTTATTTGGGTAATATTACCAATTGAATATGATTTTTAATAAAAAGTTAATAAAAAATTTCCTAGACCATAAAAAAATAGTTATTTTATTATTAATATATTATTTCATTATTAGTTTACATCTTTTTGTCTTATTTGATAGTGTGTTGTTACATTTTCATGTATTTGGTTAGATAGAACCAAACATGAACCTAACAAAATTCAATGGGTGATTATGGTTAAGAAATTATTTATTTTGACATAATGAAATTATAAAAATAATAATAATGATATTGAGAAGTTTTTTATGTTTTTTCATCACATTTTTGGTTGTTTTGATTAAAAATGAAAATCATGATGAAAATCGATAAGTTGTGGAGGCGATAGTCTGCATAACCTGAATTTTAGATTTTCATTTCCCAATGAATGAGAGGTAAGGAATGTGGATTATTAAATGTATCTTCATATTCATAATTATATTATATATTTGAATTTTATTTTTCAATTACATCATTGTAACTAGTGAAGATAGGTGTTGGTGAAAAACTGAAGGTGTTAGTTCATGGGGGTGGTAGTTCGTACAAGGCACTATTAACGTTCGTTATTTTTCTTTAGTGGATTCAGTGGAATAAATATGTGTCTTTTCATTAATATAATAACACTTATGTATACTAATGGTTTGAAGGTCATTATATAACTATATTTATGATGGTTTTGGAAGGGAACTAATAATGTTAAAAAGACAAGGATTAAGTAATCGTCACCTTAGGACCTTGATCATCTTTTCAAATGTATCCTTGAAAATGAAGGGATTAGGATAACTAATGGTGACCAAAGACATATTAAGTTGATATAGGTTTCCAGGAGGATAAAAATTGTATCATTTCAATTATAAATTCTAATAATTTAATTTTAATTAATGGGTGGAATTTTATTTTTTTATAAGTGATGAAAAGAACACTTTTGTGAATACCCATTATTTTTTAATAATCATATAATACAATTAAATGGTCCATAGTACAAAAATATAGAAATAATAGAGTGTGTACTATTATATGTTTGATCCGTCCTCAACCAATTTTTCCACACATGTTTTATACATGTTGGAATCCATTTGTTTTTATATTTTTATTTTTACCATTTTTTAATTTGGTGACAAATTTTTACCCATGAAACTGTTGTTTTATAAACATATAATATTACCCCTACTTCTAGTTTTTTTTGGGATGATACTAAATGAAATACTAATTTAAAATAATTTAATTTATAATTAATAATAATTTTAAATTTATGATAAACCATTTTATATGAAGACAACCTCTTCTTTTGTGGAATTCTCTTTTCACCATTAATAGTTCTTAACCACTTTTAGTATGTATTTTCAAATGAATGTGTGATAATTTATTTAAAAATAATATCAAATGTTATATTAATGTATCTTTTTCTAAGTGATTAATTTATATTATTTGATTATATTAAACATGATTAATTAGATAATTATTTTTAAATAAAAATATTACAATATATATGGTCATTAACATTAATCTTAACAATTATAATTTCATGAAAAAAATTTAAATTGACCCCATTTAATAATATGATCATGTTGATATAAAATTTTAATTCCATTTTTTGTATTTAATTTCTACTATTGATGTCCACTAATTATATAATATTTCCAGATAAATCAGTTTTAGAGGAAAATATTAATTATGTCTCGAAAAAAATATACATGGGTTCTATAATTAAAATATAATAATTATTTATTATTTATTTTACTTATAAATATATATCATTTATTGAAATATGTTTCAAAAAAATTAATTTCATTCTTGTATTTTGATAATTTCACTAAAGTTGTGATTTTAGTAATATCACCACTTTTTCACTATTAACATAAAAAATGTTTTTTGAAAAATAAAATAAATTTATGTTAATCTATATAAACATGATGAATCTAAAAATGATGTTTATTTTCCTAATTAAATTTCCAAATATTTAGAGTTTCAGGTTTAAATAAAAAAATAACAAAAACTATTTTTATTAGAAAATAACTTTCTAAAAAATAATTACTAATAAAATTATGGTTAATACAATTTTCATGTCTAAAATATAATTTATCCATAATAAATATAGATTCACATAAAAATATAATTTTTATAAAGGTTACATTTTAAATTATAAATTGGTCTAATTAATTTATTAGATACATTAATTTAATTTTAATCAATGTCTTGTCATTAATAATATATTTAATTTTAATTATATATATATATATATAATAACTTTTCTATATCTATTTTTACTCACAATTTCTAAAGCTACAATTTCATAGTTATATATTGATTCATAGTTTGTTCTGGATTGGTGATATGTGTTTAACTTGCTATAACACACATTATGTTCTAAAAGAAAATATAATTTAAGATATTAAGGTATTACATAATGTATATGAAATATGATATGAAAAAGAAATTAGTATAAGTGAACACTACATAATATATAGGATGGAAAAATTCATACCCATCAACCACAAAAAACCAACTTATCTTTACTAATGGGAAGGAATATCCATAATGAACTAGCTCTATGCATGAATATTTTCTACTACTAGAGACACATATATCCATTATTCAATCTCTTTGTGAGCACTAATTCCTACATGGTCACCGCTGAAATGAATTCCATATACCTAATACATGACATGTGTAATAAAAACACACATGAATTAGTTTTTACAGACATACCTAAATGGATACCCTAAACAATACAAGTGAAAAAATAAAGGAAGGCCTATTCATCCTAGAATGGCAATTGTAAATGATAAACCCAGTAGGGATGAAGAAAATAATTATTAAAAAAAATTATATTCTTCATAGTCAGATAACTATGAAAACCAAGTCCCAAATGTCAATATCCCAACATCACAAAGATATATATCACACTAAGAAACCAATGCATCCAAAATTCCTAGAAAAACAAAACCCAATATTTGTTTTAGAGTACCTAATAGGGGAACCCCGCCTTACAAATTAAAAATATTGGTAGATTGAATAAAAAACCTTTGATGAGGAACTATTCTTCATCAATTTGTGTGACTAGGATGATAGAGTTCTATCCCTATCACTATTATTATTTATTTATAAAAATTAATGTACAAGGACACCAAAAACATGAATGGGAATTAGAACAGTAGAAAAGAACAAATTTTTTTTGAGAGGTCTAAAATGATGAATCCCAAAAGCGTCACCTCTAATAAAATTAACCACCTCATGGGGATGATTAAAATAGTTATGATAATGAGTATTGTTAGTAGATAGATTGGGTATGGAACCAATATATTCATCCACCAAGTTGCCCCAATCCATGTTTTTGGAACTTTTTTTTGGATGAACATGAGCCTATAACACCTATCTATGATATATGCAATTGACCATGGGGTGTCACGAGAGTTCCTAAAGGAATTTTATATTACTAAAGATTTAGTTTCAGCATTATTCAGACTAGCATCCCTCTGTCATTAAAAAATATGACCTGGGAGCATATCCAGTGCCTCATCCTTGAGGGAGTCACCGGACCCAAATAATTAAAAGAGTGAAAATGATGAGATTACCTTTTGGATCATGAACTACTCCACTTCCATGCAAGGAGTCCACTGAAAAGAAAGCTTCCATATTGAGCTTATAGACTGAACCAGGAAGACTCCAACATTTCCAATGACCTTGCAGTGCACAAATAGATCGAGTTGGGAGAAGATATACTAAACAATGTTCTCGAGTTTAGAGAATCTTTCAAGTTCTTCAAAAAAATGGGTAAAATCTATAAGAAGGTTTTTAATTTTGAAAACCAATGTCTTCCCCATGCACATACTACCCTATAGACATACATGGTTTATCACTTTTCACAAACACCAAAATCATGAATATATAACTAGAGACAGGTAATTCCTCCAATGCGAATCTTAGATGGCCAGTTGAACCACCTTCTTAGAAGGGGTGTGTAATGTCCTAGCTCCGGGTTCCACTCAACGGGTGCCCCAAACCCGGTTGGTCACATGAACCCAAGCGCATTTCCCCAAATGCTAGAGGCTTCCGACTAGGAGTGAGGGCCTAGGTATGATTGTGGGGAAACTTTTCCTTCATTTTTCAAAGTGTAATGAAGTGAAACAGAATAAAAGCCTACAAAAGTGGAAGCAGTAAACAATACCAATGCTGGAATGGACATAGTATTGAAGTAAAGAAATGACAAACAATCATATATAATGATGCAATATGTACCCATGGTTATGAAAGCAGCCAAACATGATACAATGCAATCTAAAATAATTTAATATAATGTAAAAATACCAAAAGGTAAAATAAAATAGTGCAGAAGGAACTCAAAAGCATTGCAAGCCTATGATCTAACCCATGCTCTCTTACTCCTCTGTAACAATCAAGTACCTGTATAGGGACCCTTGCCCATATCTACACCTGAAGCAATATAATATGTTTGGGCCCAAGACATGACTCAAATAGGGTGTGAGAAATAATTCCCAGTAGGCAACCACCAAAGGCATGTGCCCAACTGTCAGTGAAAGTGTACTTCAAAAGTGTGCAATAATGAAATGTAGTGAACTAGATAGTACTCAAAAGTAACTATCTCTACCAATTACATTTCCATTTTAATTATTATTTAACAATTCAAGATAATTGAATTATAATTCTCGAGACTCAGCCTCATCAGACAATCTCCTAAACAATGTCAGAGAAAAAATACAACAAGCTATCTAACAAGTAAAAGGTAAAACAATACCAAGCCTATTCTTTAGTTTGCAGGTATACCATTTAAAATCACTACAGTGAATATGAAAAGTTAACAGAGTCCTTAGACATAAAAAACCTTACCTTCAAGTAATCATAATCGAAATCCTCAGGTGATTGATCTTAGGCATAATGAATAGTTCCCTCAGGCGTACGAGATAATGCCCTCAGGCCTAGAAAAAACTTCCCATAGGCATAAGAAAAATTAGACTCCGGCTAATAAAAAAACATTCCCTTAAGCATTAGAAACACTTCCCTCAGGCTAGATAAGAAACTGGGCTAAGCCCCACACATAAGCAAGCAATTATATACCTTTTTTCTCAAGAAAACAATAAGCATGCTAAATTATGGCATACACTCGGGTATCCTGGCCAAATGGATAAACAAGCAAAACACACCCACAGTTGGCCCTAGATCCAAGAAATGATCCCAAAAAATATTTTATAATTATAAAAAGATGATATATTAAATTCTAGATATCATAAATAATCAAGGCCCCAACCATACGACACCCCAAACATCATTGCGTAGCACAACGGTACACAAAAACAACCTGGAAATTTCAATTAAACACCAGACCACCTACCTCGATCTCCTCTGATCGATATACACAAACAGTGCCTCCCGAAATAGTCTAGAATGGAATAGATCTCAGATAAACAGTTATCCATTAAAACTTAAATAACTACCCCTTTGAGAGAGAATAGGTAAGAAAAGATCAAGGGGAAGGAACATATTTCTCACATGGTTCAAAGAAGATCAATGGTGGAAGAAACAGATTCTCAGTGTGCGACCGGGAGATCCTCCACGCTCTGGTCTCTCATCCCGAGCTCCAATTGCATCCACTTCCACCTCTGCTGAATGAGAAGGATACTGCCCATTTTAAGAAAAACAAAAGAACTACACGACGTGTACTCTAATGTACATAGTGTGTACTTTTCATCATTTAACTGTTCCTATGGAGGCTACTTTTCACAGCCACACTGTTCATCTGTCTACATGAGTGCATAATGTGTATTTTTGAATACATGGTGTATACGGTCACTCAGCTGGCGGCTACTCCCACCACCTTACTATTCACCTTCCAACTTAATACACTACGTGTAAATACCAAACACATGGCGTGTAGTTCGTTTTTAGAACCTTCATTGCCGACATGCCTACCCGCCCTGTGAACCTATCCCACACGGCCAAAGTACACGACATGTGGAAAAGTGCACAGCGTGTACCCACACAATTTGGTATTTTCCCATATTCCATGTTTTCTCAAAAACATTCAAGGAAAGTGGAAAAGAAGAAACATGTACTTCATGAATAAGAACTAGGTTCATACAAACCTCCCCCTTAAAGTAATTAATCCCCGAATTGCCCTTCCAAGGGTGGTGAAGATAAAGCTCAGAACAACTCTGGCCACTGAGCACGTACGTCAGTATCCTACTCTAAGGTTTCTTCCTGCACTCGGCCATGCTACCATAAAACCCATATGAGAGGAACTGACTAGCCTCAGAGAACCTTCGTGCTTATATCAGCAATCCGAATCGGATGCTCATCAAAGGATGCATTATCCTGAAGCTCATCCTCCTTGGGATGATAGAAGTGAGATGGGTCTAAGTGATAACGGCACAACTGAGATACCAGGATGATGTCATGCATGGCCCGGTACCTCTGTGGCAACTACAAATGATAGCCAACCGGCCCAACTCTCTCGAGAATCTCTAACAGACCCACATACCTCGGTGAATTTTTACCCTGTCTACTGATCCTCTAGTGTACCAAACTCGGTGAAACTCGCATGAAAACCTGATCCCCGACCACAAACTCCAAGGGTCATCTACGGTGATCATCATAATATTTATGACAAGATTGCGATGTATCGATCCGCTTCTGAATCAACTGGACCTACTCTGATGTATCCAGCACGTGTTGTGGTCCTAGTAAAGCTGCCTCACCTACCTCCAACCAGCACAAGGGTGCTCGGTAGGGTTTACCCTATAAATCCTCATACAATGACATCTCAATAGTTTCCTAAAAACTATTATTGTAGGAAAACATGACCAGGGGTATGTGCTTCTCCCATGATCCCCCAAAGTCTAGGACGCATGCATGCAGCATGTCCTCTAGCACCTGTATCATACGCTCAGACTAGCCATCGGTCTGAGGGTGGTAAGTTGTGCTCAGAAGCACATGTGTCCCCAGTGCCCTCTGAAAACTCTACCAGAAACAAGACCTAATGTGGGCATCGCTATCCAATATGATAGAATGAGGAACCCCATGAAGACGTACCACCTCTCAGATATAAAAATTCACGAGCTCGTCAACACCGAAGGTCTCCTTGATTGGAAAAGAGTGAGCTAACTTGGTAAGTCTTTCAACAACATCCCACACTGCATCACTGCCTCGAGGTGACCTCGACAACCTAGTCACGAAGTCCATCGCGACATCATCCCATTTACACTTCGGAATTGGTAACTGCTATAACAGTCTGAAGAGCCTCTAATGATCCGAATTCACATGAGGACAGGTGGAACATCTCGTAATTAAACTAGATTCTTCTAGATTCATACTTGGCCACCAATACTAACGTCTCAAGTAAAGGTACATTTTGGTAAATCCGTGATGCACTGCCCATGCTGAATCATGAAACTCCTGTATCTGCTCCTCCCGTATTTCCCCTAGAACCCACACTCGTCCATGGACACACAGTACCTCATCATCGCATATCGTCCAACCGGGAGGAGGATCCCCACTCACCACCGACTCCCATAGAACTAGGCCTTTCGAATCTAATAGCTTTCTCATCCTCACCCTATCTAGGAGGGTAGAAGTCACAACTTAGGAAGGAAGGTAGGATTTCCCCTAACTATTTTGCACCTCCAAATGAATCTCAAATAACAAGGCCATAAGCTGTCACTCACCACTGGCCTCATGCACTATCTGTAATTGGGTCCTCCTACTCGATGCATCAACAATTTTGTTACCCTTACTAGGTGTATATGCAAGCTCAAAGTCGAAGGACTGAAGGTATTCCACCCACGTTCACTGCCTAAGATTCCAGTCACACTAGGTGAAGATATATTTGAGGCTTTTTTGGTCCGTAAACACCACAAAATGTTCTCCCAAGAGATAATATCTCCATCAGTGTAAAGCCTGAAAAGGTGCAGCCTACATGAGATCTTGAATCAGGTAATTCCTATAATGTGGCTTCATTAGTCGAGACCTGTATGCAACCACTCGATCACCCTACATCAACACTGCTCCCAGCCCAATACATGATGCATCACAGTAAACTGTATATCTCTTCCCTTTCTCTAGAAGTATCTGGACCGGTGCTGATGTCAACCTTCCCTTCATCTCCTGAGAGGCTGCCTCACAAGATTTTGAACAAACGATCTTCACACCCTTCTTAGTCAAACCATTCAATGACACTACTATGCATGAGAAGACCTATACAAAGCACTTGTAGTAACCAGCCAGCCCCAAGAAACTCCACATCTCAAACATGTTATTACGATGCTCTCAAGAAACTACGTCTCTAACGTTCTATGGGTCTACTGAAACTCCTACCTCAAAGAAGATATGACTCAGGAATTGTATATGTTCCATCCCAAATTAGCACATTGAGAGATTATCATGTTGTCGATGCTCTTTCTGTGTACTCAAAACGATTTCAAGATGGGTAGCATGGTCATTTCGAGTTTAAGAGTACACCAAGATATTTTCCATGAATACTACCAAAAAAGAATCCAGATAAGGTTGGAAAAAAACAATTCATTAGAGCCATTAAAACTACTGGCGCGTTCGTGAGTCCGAACGGCTTGACCAAGTACTCGTATAGACCATATCTGCTCTGAAAATCCATAAGTGGTATGTATGATGGTCTAACGCGTAACCGATTATATATGTATCTCATGTAAATCTTCTATAACACTAGTGCTCCTCGGTGTTGATAAAAATGATCATTAATCCTTAGCATGGGATATCAGTTCTTGACTGTCAACTGGTTCAGCTTCCGATAATAAACACAACGCCTAAGGGTACCGTCCACCTTCTTAGTAAACAAGGCAGGCGAACCCCAAGGAGAAGTACTGGCTCAGAAGAAACCCTTTTCCTACAACTCCTCTAACTACCTCTTGACCTCTTTCAATTCCAATGTAGCCATCCTATATGGAGGAATGGACATGGGTGATACTCCTGGGACAAGATTAATAGAGAAATCCACCTCTTTCATCGGAGGAAGACCTGAAAAGTTGTCCAGAAAGACATCCCTAAAACCATAAACCGCCCGAGGGAAATCCTTCTTAAAAGTTCCCTGGTCATCCAGATATAAACTCACAATCTAGGCTGTCACACCACATCTCCCACGTTGTTCTGGTCCATCTCAGCTTGACTGGACATCCCACTCTCCCTTGTATAGACACTCTTCACCCTCTAGTGATGTGAAACTCACCCTATGATCATATAAATCTAAAAAGGCTTGAAAGTGTACCATCCAGTACATCCCTGAGAATGACGTCATATATTGTCATCTCTAAGACATATAGGTCCCATTAAAAGTGACACCAACCAATCTCTATGCGAAATCTCTGCACTGACGCACACCAGCCGTTCTAATCCCCAACAGAGTGTCTAGCGTCCAAACATTAGAAGAAGAAGAAACATAGAGGCCAAGGCTCTCCACAATGGGCACATATATAATGCTATGTGTAGAACCAGTATCAAAAATTACTGGTGACAAAACTGAAGCTACTAGAATTGTAACTCTAATAGTGGAAGGTATGGGATCCTGCTCTTGTTGGGTCGGTTTCACTGCATATGCCTGCCCAGGGTCGCAGCCCTGTGACACAGCCTATCTACCCTGAGCTGACCCGCCCTGATGTCTCTGAGATCCTTGTGTCTTTCTACCACAACCACGACCACCACCTCGGCCTATACATCCCTACATATCCCACGTCCCTGACTGGTAAGAAGCTTTTGGCCCTTCTCCTGAACGCGGAGTCTACACAGAACCACTCTGACTAACCACTGCTAAAAACACCCTAAATAAGTGCTACAGATGACCCATCTTGCTGCAAGCTTGGCACTCCAGTGGGTCATGTGGACAATGAGGTCTCTTGTGCCCCTATTTACCTCACTAGTAGCACCTCACCTATCCACCAGAAATATTCTGCTGACTAGTACAATAAGCATGAGAGAAATCCATCTCCCTTTTCCTCTTACTGGTAGAAATAGTACCAGAAACTGATGCTGAACCGCCCTAGCCTGCACCACAAGATTCCCATAGGTTCCCCTCAGTAATCAGTGCCTAGTTCACAATAGAAATTACTGTAGTAAACATTAAAACATTCACATGATCTCGAATGTCATATCGAATATGATCCTCAAAGAGTCAGTCCCTCAACGTCTCATCACCCACTAGAACTGGTGCAAAAGGTTATATCTTGGTGAATTGGGAAGAATAATCCATCACTGACATGGCGTCCTGCTATAGATTCAGGAAATCATGAGCTCGATCTGACCTCAGCGCCTCCGGAAATAAAATTTCATTAATGACCACCTGAAAATCATCCCATGCCATGTATCTGTGATGCTCTGTCTCGGTGGAAATATCCCACCACCTTTTGGTGGAATCACGCAACATGAATGTAGTGAACATGACCCTCCGACTAGGAGGTGTCTATAGATGATCGAAGATAGTCTACATAAAACCCAGCCAAGACTCTCCAGCCTGTAGTCCGCCATCCCATTAAAACATAAGAAAATGTTGTTTCTGGAATATACGTGCCAGCTCTTCCATAGACATGGTAGGCGGTGATGCTCCCTGGAAGGTCTACATGAACCACATGAACACTTCATAGAACTGCGCATTTGTGCCTGTGTCCCGTATGACGGCTGGCATCACATCTGGGTCTACTGGAGGATCCATCGGTATCCTATAGCCTACCATCTCTGGAGTATAATCGTTTCCACTCTCCTGGTGAACAACTCAAGGTCATCTCGGTGGCTTGACTCTACAAGTTCAAACACATCCCTTAGATCAAGATTATCAGGGACTGAAAACAATGAGTGTTAAAAGGGAACAAGAGAAAGAAAACATTCAAATGTTATAAAACAATACTACACAGCATGAATAATAACTACACAGTCTATTCCTTTAAGTCTTTCACATGGGATTGTACTCTTCTAGAACTGGATGTGTAACATTCGAAACACATGGCATGTTATCTTCACACACGACATGTACTTGAATTTTCCCTCCTGCCTGAGTCCCTCTATAAGGCTTATCCACATGGATCTCCTATTAATGAGACTACATGGGGTGTATAACATTTACACGGTGTGAACTGGATGAGCTCCACCGACCCATGTTGTCTATTACACGGCCAAGTAAAAATCTCAATCTACACAACATGTTCCTGATAGACATGACGTGTATGGATTATATTTAAATTTCATGTGTTGTTAGTGACATGACCCGCTACTCGGCTGGCTCTACATGGCGTGTTACACCCACACACGGTGTGTACAACACCCATTTTTCCAATCCAGACAACTAAATCCACACGGCCTCTCACCGGTCAAGACTTCATGGTGCGTCCCTCAAGTAAATAGCTTGTTTAAGAAGAGGTAACACCGACTCGTGTTTGTTAGTTACACGGCCGGATCCCCATGTCAAACTACAAAGTGTGATCTTCATTAACAGGGTGTGTATATGGTCAAATTTCTCTTCCCATGATGTTAGTTACACAGTGGACACAAGTTCAACACAACACGACATGTATAATAACTACACAGAATGTGTCTTCATGGATTCTCTATCCCATTTTTTCTCTTACACGGCCTATGACACAGGTAGAAACTACAAGGCGTGTGCATACGGTACACGGCATGTACCTAAAAAAATTTCTTTTTTTCTCAAATAGAATAGTAAACGACGGGTAATCATAATTATACGACGAGTCTTCTGTGTTTTTCCAGATATCATGCCTCAGAAACTACTCCGGAGCCGCAAAAAACACTTAAACCAACACCAAAGTGGAAAATTCCGATCCGTGAAGGCCCATACTCCTTGCGAACCAAATCTTGGCATCTTGTGCATGTTATAGCATGGTATAAATGTCGATGATCCACCAAATTCCGGTTGATGAGGGCCCTTGCTCCTCAAAAACCAAAGTTTGGAATTCATTAATAGAACCTTACATAACAACACCCAATAAAATAGAAGGTATTTATCAAGGCATATATCACAACAAAATTCATTTTCTAGCACAACATCTATCACAACAACATGAAATTTCTAATGCACCTATATGAAAGGAACACTATGCATGGAATGTGATTCTAACATGTACCTAAATGATGCATGAGATGGAATACCCTCATCTCATGGGGTTGAAACTGTATCAAACCCAGGTATAAAAATATAAACAGAACAGAACTAGTGTGTCACCCAAAAGTAAAAATCAAATCAACTGTAAAATTTCAAAATCAGAAAAAGTACAACACGAGGTAAATTGGATTTTCCCTGTACATGGGATAGCTTCTCCCAGGAACAACTTATTACCAAGTACTTATTCTGTCCTATCTCTGACTATAGGTTCCAAATAGTAAGTCAATGAGAAAATAACCCCTCTGATACCACTTTTTAACGTCCTGGATCCCGGTGCCACTCAACTAGTGCCCCGAACCCAGTTGGTCACATGACATCATGCGCAATTCCCCAAACGCCGAGGTTGCGGACAAGCAGCGGGGACCTAGGTCTGATAGTGGGGAAACTATGACCTCATTTTTCAAAGTGTAACGCAATGGAACAAAATACAAGAATACAAAAGTGGAAGCAGTAAACAATACCAATGCTAGAAAAGATATAGTACTGAAGTAAATAAATGACAAATACTCATATATAATGATGAAATATGTCTTTAAGACTATGAAAGAACCCAAACAAGATACCCTGAAATCTACAATAATGAAATAAAATGAAAAAATAAAGAAAATTAAAATAAAACAGCACAACAAGAACTCAGAAGCATCACAAGACTAAGCTCTTTCCCATGCTACCTTACTTCTCTACAACAATCAAGTACCTGTATAGGGACCCTTTCCCTTATCTACACCTGAAACAATATAATCTGTTTGGGCCCAAGACATGACCCAAACAGGGTGTGAGAAATAAATCCCCGTAGGCACCCACCAAAGGCCCGTGCCCAACTCTCAGTGAAAATGTGCAATAGTAGTGTGCAATAATGAAATGCAATGAACTCGATAGTACTCAAAAGTAACTATCTATACCAGTTCCAATCCCATTTTAAATATTATTTACCAATTCAAGATAAATGACTTATAAGCTTTCAAGAATTATCCTCAGCCGACAATCTCCAAAACAATTCCGCATCAAAACTGTCACTAGCAATCTAATAAGTACAAGGTAAAACAATACAAAGCCTGTGCTTTAGCTTGGAAGGTATTACACGTAAAATCACCATAGTGAATATGCAAAGTTAAAAAAGTTATCAGACATAAAAAAACATACACTCAGGTAATTAGAATCAAAACCCTCAGGTGATTTCCCTCAGGCTTAACAAATAGTTCCCTCAGGCGTATGAGATAATTCCCTCAGGCATGGAATCAACTGCCCACATACATAAGAAAAATTGCCCTCAGGCTAATGAAAACACTTTCCCTCAGGCATGAGAATCACTGCCCTCAGGATAAATGAGCAATCGAGCCGAGCCCAACACATAAGAAATCAATTATATACCTTCTATCTCAGTAAAAAAAAGCATTCTAAATCACTCCATACCATCAGGTATCCTGGCCAAACGGCTAAATAAGGGAAATGAGCCCATGGGTGGCCCTTGATCCAGGAAATGATCCCAAACAATAGTTTAAAATTATCATGATATTATCTATACAATTCTAGATATCATAATTAATCAAGGCCTTAGCCATACGACACCCAAAAAATGGGCACGTAGCACAGCGCTACAAAAAACAACTTGACAGTTGGAATTAAACACTAGAACTCTTACCTCAATCTCGTCTGATCGATATATGTAAACGGCGCCTACCGAAACAACTGATAAAGGCGTAGATTTGGGATAAACATTTATCCATTCATATGTAAATAAAATCACATCAGTAATGAATTGGTATGAACAGATGAAGGAGAAAGAAGGTCTTACCCGCACGGTTCAAACAAGATCGAAGGTGGAAGAAACGGATTCTCGGCGTGAGATCTGGAGCACCTCTAAGCTCCGGCCTCTCCTCCTGAGCTCCAAAAGCGTCCACTGCCTCCTCTACCGAATGAGGAGGCTACTGCCCGATTTAAGTGAAAAAACAAACTAGATGGAGTGTACTCTAAAATACACGTGTACTTTTCATCATTTAACTGTTCCTCTGGAAGCTAATTTCCACCGCCACACTATTGATCTGTCAATATGAGTACAAAATGTGTATTTCTGAATACACGTCATGTACTATCGCTTAGCTGGCTGCTAATCCTACCACCTTACAGTTCACCTGCTGACTTAGTACACGGCGTGTAAATACCAAACAAATGGTGTGTAGTCATTTTTTACACCCTTAATCGCTGATAGTCCTACACGCCCTCTGTACCCATCCCACATGGACAAAGTACACGGTGTGTGGAAATGTAAATGGTCCGTACCAACAAAATTTTGGATTTTTCCATTTTCCATGTTTTCTCAAAAATACTTAAGGAAAGAGGAAAAGAAGAAAATAGTACCTCAAGAATAAGAACCAGGTTCTTATAGGGTATGTCCTGATAGTCACTAGAGAAAATGCCTTTAAACTCACTAACAAAGTTCCAGATGATGTGAGCCCAATCCCCATTGAATAATAAATGGGGTGATATTTCCTCTGGGTCCACACAATATGCACAAAAATATTCTAAATTGATTCTAAGAAATTTAAAATTATCATTCATGGAAATGGCTTGATTTCTTACCATCCATAAAAGAAAATGTTTCATTTCTAGTACCTTCTTGAACCATAAGATGTCTCCCTAAGGATACAACTAGTGTGAAGGAGTAAGAAACAAATGATAATCATTAATTTCAAAACTACCAGATGAAGAACAAGTACAAACACATTGATTTAGATAATCATTAACATGAATAAAATCATAAATATCCCATTGGTCAGTTTCCAAAACTACACTAATAAAAACTGGATGCTATCTTCTATGTCTGAAGGTAATTTCCTTTGTTGTACACCCTAGAAACACGTGTTCTGATCCCAACCAATTTTGATACAATAATGGAATATCTCCCCTACCCACAATACTATTATCATGACCCTAAAGAGTTGAAAAAATAGGAATAAACACATTACAAAAATAGCCACCAAGGGAATCCCTCTCCATAAGACCAAAATCCTCCCTTACACATACCCAAAGACAAGTACCCTACATCCGAAGAAAGATTATTATGCATGTAATGAAGGGTATCATATGCCTTTTTAATGATGATTCACCATGACTGAGTTGACCTTTCCATCCTCTTCTACGAATCCCAACGATATTTCCCATCAATGTTGGCATCCTCAAAAAAATATTTAAGGATCTTATCAATTTTTGGTGATGAATTATTTCAAAACATTAATATCTCAGAGAGAATGTATTGGGATGAATGTGAGTAAACTATTGACAAGAGAGATCCTCCACCCAAAAAAAGGTTATTCCAACTAGTGAGACACCGTGTGATCTTGTCCACAATATGATAAAAAAATATGAATACTAATCCTATATGGGGAAACATGAGCACCAAGGTAGGTCATTGGAATAAACTTTTATTGGATACACAAAATGCTACACAGCTCATCTGATCTAATAACAGAGAACCTAAAAGATATATAAATGACACTCTTCTACTAATTAATAACCCAAATACACTAATTTTAGTATATTTACAGGACCCGACACATTTTCCTAACCAATCTCTTTTTATAATTCCATAAGGTAATTGTAGCGTCTATGAATATAATATGAGATGTTTTTCTGGTCGGGGCCTTATAGTGATAGGGGAAAGAATCACCATAGGATATGCCCTTGTGGATGTTTCTACTAATTGAATCTTGAACTGAAATGAATATTCCTGGGGATAGTGGATCCCCTTTCTTTAACCCACCCGTAGTCTTGAAAAAACCATATGTCGTCTCTGAAAATGAGATGGCCAACCAGGAAGAACTCAAGCATGTAAAAATAAGATCAATGTCCCATAATGAGAAAAAAATATTCAACAACACCTTAATGATGATTTTTCATTCAACATGTTCATATTACATATCCATGACATGTTTTGTAACACCCCAAGATTTCATAGTAAGATATTTATTCAAAATACTTCAATAACTTGCACTACACGCAACACCGAGTTCAAGCGCACCATGACTTACTAAACAAGCCGTTAAAAAGAGGTTATGAATAGTATTAACTAAATTTTAATCTTTATATAATCCTTATAATTTTAGAATCCATATTATGAGTTTCTTAGACATAATGTAAGAACAAATTCATTTTCAGTATTTCACTTTTACAAACTTTTAATAGTGAACACTTTTTAAATCCAATATTTTAAACATTTATATATTCAATTTGACTAAATAAATTTACCTTTATAATGGGGACATCAAAAATATAAAATGAAACATCCCATGCTTCCACGGTATGTTTCCCTTTGAATAATGCAATGGCGTGTATTGTATGCAAATTCCAGATTCTAACACACCACAACCAATCAAACTAGCCATTATGAATAGTAATACCTAATTTTTGAAATTTTATAAATTTTATCTTTTGAAATGGACTTCATTTTTGGATTCATGATATCGAAATTAGCTTAGGGTGAAATTTTGGTACTTTTCGGATAATGTTTATATTTTAATGAATAGTGAAAATTACAAAATTTTAATTAAAAACAACTTTTTTAACCGAAATAATTAATAGTGATAAATTATTAATTTGAGTGGTTTTAAAGTATATTTAGAATATATTTTTACCATTTAATACAATACTGGTCATTGGAAATAATTTCACAATTAAACCGAACATAAACAAGTATCAATCTTTTGATAGTTATTATATCTTAAAAACACGCTTTTTGTTTTGACAGCGGGAAATAATTTTAAATTACTTTCTGCCACTTAATTGTTTTGAATTTGGAAAAATGGATTCCATATTTTGAATCCTGATGTTCAAATTGTGTAAATATGTAAATTTTATTTTTAGACATTTTGATTAATTACTTCGGTAAATATTTTATTTACCATGGTTAAAGGGTAAATCCGGTAAATAATGGTTAAAAAAATAATATTATAATAATAAAAAATTACCCTAAAACATTTCCTAACATTATTGGATGATACATGTCCGACCATGGGCATCTTTGGGTCGATTGTGGGACCCCATGGTGCCACTTGTAAGTGATAGGAACACTTTATTTTAATTAAGTTAAAATGAATACAAAAATGACACAAGCGTATATCTTTTAGAAAACAAATTTTTACACAGGGTTATATATGTTGGATTTTCTACTATAAATATTCATTAGAAAGATAAAACGATTTCCTACATAATAATATTTTATTTATAATTTTTAGATCTTATATAATATAATTTACTGATGACACAATGGTGATGCAGTAATTACCATAATAGTGAAAAATTAAAATGATTGATATTGTAGATACCAAAATAAATAACATTTTAGACCTTTTGTGAATTAAATTAATTTTAGTGGTTACTATGACATGTTAGGAATGATATAATTAACTTTTTTCGAAATAATAATTCTATTTTGATTTTTACAAAAATCATTTATTGAATAGTTTCAAAAGTGACATAAAAGAGTTTGTAAAACAAATATGATATTATTAATTGATATTAAATTCTAAAAAATATAAGGTTCTTCCAAGAGACTTATATCATAATAGTTGTATCATTAATGGACCACTTGGGGGTCTCTTGGATGTATATAGTATTTTTATTAACCATATAATATAAAAATACAAAGAGACATTGTAAAAGTGAAACTAATTAACTAAGAGTTAATACTTAATGATAAGGTTAATATAGTAACCCAAACCTGTCTAAATTCTATTAGTTGAGTGGATTTCGACCCATCCCCACCTTAACTTTTAAATAATCCATTTTTGATCCATTAGAATCATAATATGAATTTATTATAAATTAATATTTCTAGTTTTTCCAAAGGTGCCCCTCACCCCCTTATAAAAGGGCACTCCCCCTTCTCATTAATTCACACCTTCGAAAACTTTTGGCTCGGCCAAACTCTGACCAAATACTCTCTCAACTTCCATCAATTCATCCTAGAGGCCTTCCTTTAGTCAGAAACACAACTTAAGATCCCTTTTGATCAAATCAAAGGGAAGAACCCGAAGAAGAGGTAATGATTTCACCACCCTTTTCCAAGTTCCTTACTTCTTCCACTTCTTCCTTCTTTGTCATTACCATTCTAAAATAATAACTCTAGTTTATTATATATCCTTTGATGTTATTATAAATTTGGTACAACCATATTCAGTATTCTATCTATCCTTTTAATAACATGTCACCATACGTGCATACGTACGGCTTATAGTCTCCACGTCGTGGTGTAATTGTTATTCAATAAATTATTATTTGGATGGGTATAATAATGATGTGGAAGTCATGTAAATAACAAATATAACATTATAATGATTCTGTATATATGATATACCATCCAATTACATATTATTTTAATATCAAAGGAATGATATTATCGCTCGTGCGTATGTACGGACTATCATCTCCACGAACACGAGGAGATTCATTCTCCATCGTATCCATTCAAATATAATTCTCATTTGATGATTAATAATAGTATATAATGACTTGATACCATTCAGGATATGATTAAGATACAACCTATCCATGAAAAACACAGCTTACGTAATAAAACATATAAAAGAAAACGAGTAAGTTAACACCCGAAATAATGATAATACTGAGATATTATTAACAAATCAAAGTTAAAAGATCATATACGATATCATATTAATGTATATGATTATTGTATAATTTAATAACAATTATTTCACCATTATACATGAGGTTAACATACCACAACCAATGAAAAGTACAAGGTAAGGGGTTTTCATCTCACTCCTTATTCCCCTGAGATTCATTCCATATTGCCACTATTACCTTTTGTGTGGTGTATATACTGCCCATAATGGTATTATTTGTGTAATACACATTAATTTATGTGTATTTACATATTTATTATATGATACCTCTTTCAAGGGGTGTATGTTTCATAAGTTACCAAATTGGTAAGGGTTATTTCACAATCTCTTCATTATCCGAGATTATTTATACGTAATTATCTACTAGGACATATTTATCATCCACATCCATGTTTCTTAAAAATGTATTTCAAAAAATTCTCACTATTTTATAGAATATGGGTTAAATTAATTTATACCCTTGTTTGAATTTCTATAAGAGATTTATAAAGGAATCTTTCCATCTTTTTCCAAACAAGGTTCTTTTTAACCTTTTCGCAGAATTAAGGTAAGAATGTTTTTTTAAATTATTCGGCGGGTGCGGCTATTTTCCACCGTTACAAATTTTTCTAAGCTTCCCTTACAATCTTATAAAAATATTTTCAAAGAAAATGTTTTATTTTTTAAATATATGATTTCAAAATAGAAAGAGACATTTCTCTAAAAAGAGTTTGATTTCATCTATGTCAACATCCTTTGATTGATTTTATGCTTATTTGAAGTTGGTTTATTATGATACCAAAATTCTATATTGAATTGAAGTTTTTCTGATATGTTTGACTACGGATGTGTTATTTTTATACCATTCATGGTTTATGGATTAATTATTTACATTTTGTATGCTAGTTTTAATATGAATGTTTAGGTTATGTTTGAACCTTTTCATATGGGAATGCATTGGACTTAATATGTGATGGGTGGAGCCTGCTATAGCTCCTCGATACATCGGTAGGTCTCATGAGACAAACTAGTGTCTTGGCACAAGGCCTTGACAAAATATTATTTGTAGACTTGGCACGAGGCCTTGGCTATGTGGTTATGATAGTCTGGCATTATGCATTCCATCATTATGAAAGTGGTTATTGATATTGCATGTGATTATTAGGTTAGTAGAATATCCATATGAATAAGTAAATGGAAATATTTCATTTCATTTTTCTCATACTATGTTGATGTTCATGTTTAAAAGGCTTTTGTTTTAGTTATACATTGCCTTATATGTTTATTCTTATTTATGAAAGTTTCCGCTATATTGTTATCTTTACTGGGCATTTGAGCTCACCCATTTCAATGTTTTATTTTTTCCAGGATGTGAAGATGTCATTTATGAATGAACTACAAGGATAGTATGTGGGGATATGATTGTGGACTATGAAGAAAATATACTGTTGTAGTTTTTCACTTATTGATGTAATGCTAACTTTATGAATATATCTAGTGTTTCCAAGGCTACTAAACTAATCATCCTTTTGAGATTTGATCTTTCTTGTGATCATGACAATGTTATGTGATAATTCACAGACTCTGGTTAACTGGGGTCGGGGCATTACAGTTGGTATCATAGAACGTTTAGTACAAACATTGGAAGCTAGATTTAGATAAACTCTGATTAGAGCACATAGACCTAAGATGGACATTGCAGATTATTATAGAAAACTTCCTAGAATTTTGGTATTGTAGAGATTTTGTGAGTTCTCTGAGAAATATATCCCTTTCTGGATACGAGCAAGTAGAGGTAGATCTGGAACTGATGTACCTAGGGGTAAATCCCGAAAACACTGCTTTGAGATAGAATCGAATGGTAACTGGTGCACGACAACGGGCCTTGTTGCACTCTTGTTTACGACACTCTCAGGGGATATGCTTAGGATAATTCTCATCTTCATTACAAACCATTAGCAAGGGTTTATGAGTATATACTTCCTCAAAGGAGACATTTTTATGATTATGGATTATATCCATAAAATATTTAATTTATGTTCTGTGTTTTAAAAGTTTGGGATTATGTGTTGTTATTCATAAACTAATCTAGTGTATGCCATTCTTTAGAAATGGATCCCAGTAGAAGGAATGAGAACTCCAGAAATTCACATGATCCAAAGAGAAAGAAGGATCATATCTTTTATTGTCTTAAGCCATAATTTATAAGAGAAATAGTCTCCCATGTATTATCATCATATGGAGAAATAATATCATGAGTTGATAAGATAAGTAAAGAGTTTACTAAGTCCTATGTATTTGAAGGGAAGCAAGAGAAGAAAATGATGGAATAGGGAAAAATGGATAAAGGGAAGAGGGAAAAGGAGAATTTTCCCATATGTGATAACTGTGGGAAGAAACTCCCTGGAACTTTCCTGAAAGGAATGGGAGTTTGTTATAAGTGTGGACGAAAAGGGCACAAAGTACGTGACTGCAAGGGTAAGAAAATGCTTTCAAATGTACAATGCTTCATTTGCAAGGAGTTTGGACACTATGCGAACCTATGTCCTAGTCATCATACTATGCCCCAAATGATGCTATTGGATAATAATCATGTTATGATACTACCACAGATGAAGAGGAATTATTAGAGTTCTTATGTTGATTATGTCATTTGAGTGTTGTATCAACAATGTACTTGTTATAATAATTATGGAGTATATAAGGATTGTACTGTAGTACTATTTCTTTAAGGACATGAGATTTTGTGGATCAAAGAAAAGTGACTCAATAAAAGGTTAAATTTTTGGAAAATATATGGTTGAGAGAAAGATAAACCATAATATGGTTCTGATACCGAGGTAGTGATTTTAGAATAATACATGATTGATTTGGATAAATTATATTGGATATTCTTGACTACCTTGAAACTGATTAATGATTTGTATATTCTATCTTTGTTTAGGTTTACATCATTTTTGGATTGAAGTAGTATATCTATTATTTTTAAAGAATAATGGATCATGAATGTAATCAATAAGGTTTTATGGTAATTCAGGATGTTGCGGTGTTTTAAAAGAATACATGATGAAGGTGTTCACATATTATTACACGGAAAAAAGGATCTTCATTGTGTATACATTCCTTATAAATTCTGGACTGAAGTATTTTGGATAGTTCTAGTTTGGATTATTTTGGATTTCCATAAAAGGACAACCCAGAGGTCGGGCGGCAACCTGTCGCGTCCGGCAAGGCCGCATGTCTTGAACCCACAACTGAAGGGCGACAAGGGTGTATCACCTACCACTAACCCATGTGATGTCCTGGATTGAATAATGTCATTATTTATGGTTCTTCTAGATGAATTATAAATTCACTTTTTAACCCTATATGGATAGCATAAATAGAATATTATTTTTATGTTCTATTATCTTTTAGTGTGAAATATGAGTTTCAGTAGAACTTAGTTAAAGGATGAGACTCTACTTGTCATGTATATATTATTCTTCTTCTCTTATTCAATGAAGAAATTAATTCTTATACTTTATTGAAGTGATCTTAAAACAAAAAATGTGTTATCCTAATAACAAATATTTTGCTGAACCGATGGTATTTTAAATCATCAAAGATTGATGAATTTAAGGCCCTCAATTTTAAACTTGTTTGTGATTGATGACCTCAATCACTACCTATAAATATTTAAGTTTTTCCTCCAATTATATGTCTCTAATTTCCACCAATGTTCTCCGAATAGAGATCATAATTTGGTGGTGACCCTTTCATTTCTCTTTTTCTCTTATTAAGACTAAATTTTATTAACCCAATTTCTGATGTAGGTTTTCCCACAAAAATATTTTCTATATTTAAACTTTTATTTTTGAAGAACCATTTCAAATTTCGAGGATGCAATTTATTGAATGAGGGGATAATGTAACACACCATGATTTCAAAGTATGTTATTTCATCAAAATAATTCAATAACTTGCACTACACGCAACACCGAGTTCAAGCGCACCATGACTTACCAAACAAGCTGTTCAAAAGAGGTTATGAATAGTATTAACTAAATTTTAAACTTTATATAATCCTTATAATTTTAGAATCCATATTATGAGTTTCTTAGACATAATGTAAGAACAAATTCATTTTCAATATTTCACTTTTACAAACTTTTAATAGTGATCCCTTTTTATATCCAATATTTTAAACATTAATTTACTCAATTTGAATAAATAAATTTACTTTTAGAATGGGGAAATCAAAATTTTAAAATGAAACATCTCAAGCTTCCATGGTACGTTTCCCTTTGAATAATGAAATGGCGTGCATTGTACGCAACTTCGAGATTCTAACACATCACAACCAATCAAACTAGCCATTATGAATAGTAATACCTACTTTTTGAAATATTATAAATTTTATCATTCGAAATGGACTTCATTTTTGGATTCATGACATCAAAATTAGCTTAGAGTGAAATTTTTGTACTTTTCGGATAACTTTCATATTTTGATGAATAGTGAAAATTACTAAATTTTAATTAAAAACAACTTTTTAATCAAAATAATTAATTGTGATAAATTTTTAATTTGAGTGGTTTGAAAAAAAATTTAGAATTTATTTTTACCATTTAATACAATTTTGGTCATTGGACATAATTTCACAATTAAACCGAACATAAACAAGTATCAATCTTTTGATAGTTGTTATATCTTAAAAACACGCTATTTATTTTGACAGTGGGAATTAATTTTAAAATTTTTTTTGCCACTTCTGTGTTTTGAATTTGGAAAAATGGAATCCATATTTGGAATCAGGATGTTCAAATTGTTTAAATAGGTATCTTTTATTTTTAAACATTTTGAATAATTACTTCAGTAAATATTTTATTTACCATGGTTAAAGGGTAAATATGATAAATAAGGGTTAAAAAATAATATTTTAATAATTAAAAATTACCCTGAAACATTTCATAACCCTATTGGATGATACATGTCCGACCATGGGCATATTTGGGTCGATTTTGGGACCCCATTGTGCCACATGTAAGTGATAGGGACACTTTATTTTAATTAAGTTAAAATGAATACTAAAATGACACAAGCATATATCTTTTAGAAAAAAAACTTTTTACATAGGGTTATATATGTTGTATTTTAGACTATAAAAATTAATTATAAAGATAAAAAGAGTTCCTAAATAATGATACTTTATTTATAACTTTTATACATTAAATAATTTAATTTATTTATGACATAATGGTGATGCAGTAATTACCATAATAGTGAAAAATTAAAATGATTGATATTGTAGATAACAAAATAAATATAATTTCAGACTTTTTATGAATTAAACTAATTTTCTAGGTTAATAGAACATGTTAGGAATAAATTAATTAACGTTTTTTGAAGTAATAATTCTGTTATAAATTTTACAAAAATAAATTATTAAATAGTGTCAAAATTGACAAAAAAGAGTTTTTAAAACAAATATTATATTATTAATTGATATTAAATTCCTAAAAATATAATGCTCGGACAAGAGACTTATATCATAATAGGTGTTTCATTAATAGACCACATGGGGGTATCTTGGATGTATATAGTATGTTTATTAACCATATATTATAAAAATACAAAGAGACATTGTAAAAGTGAAAATATTTAACTAAGTGTTAATACTTAATGATAAGGTTAATATAGTAACCCCAACCTATCTAAATTATATTGGTTGAGTGGTTTTCGACCCATACCCACCTTAACCTCTAAATAATCCACTTTGGATCCATTACAAACCGAATATGAATTTATTATAAAATAATATTTCTAGCTTTTCCAAAGGTGCCCCTCCCCCCCTTATAAAAGGGAACTCACCCTTCTCATTAATTCACACTATCAAAGCCTTTTGGCTCGTCCCAAATCTGCCCAATTACTCTCTAAAATTCCCTCTCTTCATCCTAGAGGCAATCCTTTAGTCAGAAAGCCAACCTAAGATCCCTTCTGATCAAATAAAAACGAATAACCCGAAGAAGAGGTAATGATTTCACCACGCTTTTCCAAGTTCCTTTCTTCTTCCACTTCATCCTTCATTATTATTACCAATATAAAATAATAAATCTAGTATCTTATATATACTGTGATGTTATTATAAATATGGTACAACCATATTCAGTATTCTATCCATCCTTTTAACAACATGTCACCATACGTGTGTACGTACGGCTTACCGTCTCCACGTCGTTGTGTAATTGTTATTCAATAAATTATTATTTTGATTGGTATAATAATGATGTGTAACTCATGTAAATAATAAATATAACATTATAATGATTCTTTATATATGATATACCATCCAATTATATATTATTTTAATATCAAAAGAATGATATTATTGCTCGTGCGTACATACGGACTACTGTCTCCACGAATGCGATGAGATTCATTCTCCATCGTATCCATTCAAATATAATTCTCATTTGATGATTAATAATAGTATCTAAGGACTTTATATCATTATGGATATTATTACGATACATCCTATCCATTACAAACACAACTTACGTAACAAAACATATAAAAAAAATGAGTAAGTTAACACCCGAAACAATGATAATACTGAGATATTATTAACAAATCAATGTTAAAAGATCATATATATTATCATATTAATGTATATGATTTTTTTATAATTTAATAACAATTATTTCAACATTATACAGGAGGTTAACCTACCCCAACCAAGGAAAAGTACAATGTAAGGGATTTTCATCTCACTCCTTATTCTCGTGAGATTCATGCCATATTGCCACTATTACCTTTTGTGTGGTGTATGTACTACCCATAATGGCATTCTCTGTGTAATACAAAATAATTTATGTGTATTTACATATTCATTGTATAATACCTCTTTCAAGGGGTGTATGTTTCGTAAGTTACCAAATTGGTAAAGGTTATTTCACAATCTCTTCATTATCTGAGGTTGTTTATACATAATTATCTACTGAGACCTCTTTATCATCTACATCCATGTTTCTTAAAAATGTATTTCAAAACATTCTTACTATTTTACAGAATATGGGTTAAAGTCATTTATACCATTTTTTGACTTTTTATAAAAGGTTTATAAAGGAATCTTTCCGTCGTTTTCCAAACAAGGTGCTTTTTAACCTTTTCGGCAGAATTTAGGTAAGAATGTTTTTTTATCTTATACGGCGGGGGCAGCTATTTTCCGCAATTATAAAATCTTTGAAGCTTCCCTTACAAGCATAGAAGAATATTTTCAAATAAAATGTTTTATTTTATAAACATATGATTTCAAAATAGAATTAGATATTTCTTTAAAAAGTGTTTGATTTCATATATGTCAACATCCTTTGATGGATTTTACACTTATTTGAAGTTGATTTATTATGATATAAAACGTCTATATTGTATCGAAGGTTTTATGATATGTTTGACTGTGGAGGTGTTATTTTTATACCATTCATGGTTTATGGATGAATTATTTACATTTCGTATGCTAGTTTTAATACGAATGTTTATGTTATGTTTAAAAAATTTCATATGGGAATGAATTGGACTTAATATGTGATGGGTGGAGCCCGCTGTAGCTCCTCGATGCATCGGTAGGTCTCATGAGACAAACTAGTGTCTTGGCACATGGCCTTGACAAAATATTATTTGTAGACTTGGAACGAGGCCCTGGCTATGTGGTTATGATAGTCTGGCATTATGCATTCCATCATTATGAAAGTGGTTATTGATATTTCATGTGATTATTCTCTTAGTAGAATATCAAAGTGAATAAGTAAATGGAATTATTTTATTTCATTTTTTCCATACTATGTTGAAGTTCAAGTTTAAAAGGCTTTTGTTTTACTTATACATTTCCTTATATGTTTATTCATATTTATGAAAGTTTCTTCTATATTGTTATCCTTACTGGGCATTTGATCTCATCCCTTTCAATGTTTTATTTTTCCCATAATGTGAAGAATTAATTTATGAATGACCTACAGGGATAGTATGTGGGGATATGAGTGTGGAATATGAAGACAATATATTGTTGTAGTTTTTCTCTTATTGATGTAATGTAAACTTTATGAATATATCTAGAGTTTCCAAGGTTACTAAACTAATCTGTCTTTCGAGATTTGATCTTTCTTGTGATCATGCCAATGTTATGTAATAATGCACCGACTATGGGTAACTGGGGTCGGGGCGTTACACTTGGTATCATAGGAAGTTTAGTACAATCCATGGAAGATAGATTTAGATAAGCTCTGATTAGAGCACATAGAACTAAGATGGACTTTGAGGATTAGTATAGAAGAACTTCCTAGAATTTTGGAATTGTAGAGATTTTGTGAGTTTTCCGAGCAATACATCCCTTTCTGGATATGAGCATGTAGAGGTGGCTCTGGAACATATGTACCTAAGGGTAAAGCCCAAAAACACCGCTTTGAGATAGACTCGAACGGAAACTGGTGCACGACAACGGGCCTTGCTGCACTCTTGGTTACGACACTCCCGGGGGATATGCTTAGTATAATTCCCATTTTCTTTACAAACCATTATGAAGGTTTTATGAGTATATACTTCCTCAAAGGAGACATTTTTATGATTATGGATTATATCCATAAACTGTTTAATTTATGTTATGTGTTTCACATGTTTTGGATTAGGTATTGTTATTCATAAACTAATCTATTGTATTCCATTGTTTATAAATGACGCCCAATATAAGGAATGAGAACTCTAGAAATGCACATGATCCAAAGAGAAAAAATGATCACATCTTTCATGGTCTTAAGACAGATTTTATAAGAGAAACATTCTCCCATGTATTATCATCATATGAAGAAATAATATCATGTGTTGATAAGATATGTAAAGAGTTTAATGAGTCATATGGCTTTGAAGGGAAGAAAGAGAAGAAAAGTATAGAAGAGGGAAAGATGGATAAAGGGAAGAGGGAAAAGAAGAATTTTCCCATTTGTGATAACTATGGGAAGAAACACCCTGGAACTTGCCTGAAAGGAATGGGAGTTTGATATAAGTGTGGAGGAAAAGGGCACAAAGTACGTGACTGCAAGGGTAAGAAAATGGTTTCAAATGTACAATGCTTCATTTCCAAGGAGTTTGGACACTACACAAACCTATGTCCCAGTCATTAGACTATGCCACAAATGATGCTATTGGATAATAATCAAGTTATGATACTACCACAGATGAAGAGGAATGATTAGAGTTCTTATGTTGATTATGTCATTTAAGTGTTGTATCAACAATGTACTTGTTATATTAATTATGGAGTATATAAGGATTGTACTGCAGTACTATTTCATTAAGGACTTGAGATTGTGTGGAGCAAAGAAAAGTGACTCAATAGAAGGTTAAATTTTTGGAAAATATATGGTTGAGAGAAAGATAAACCATAATATGGTTCTAATACCGAGCTAGTGATTTTAGAATAATACATGATTGATTTGGATAAACTATATTGGATATTCTTGACTACCTCAAAACTGATTAATGATTTGTATATTCTATCATTTTTTGGGTTTACAACATTTTTGGATTGAAGGAGTATATCTATTATTCTTTAAGGAATAAGGGATCATGAATGTAATAAATAAGGTTTTATGGTAATTCAGGATGTAGTATTGTTTTAAAATAATACATGATAAAGGTGTTTAGATATTATTACGTGGGAAAAAGGATCTTCATTGTGTTTAACTTCCTTATAAATTTTGGACTGAAGTATTTTTGATCGTTCTAGTTTGGATTATTTTGGGTTTCCATAAAAGTACAACCCGGAGGTCGGGCGGCAACCCGCCGCGTCCGGCAAGGCCGCAAGACTTGAACCCACAACCGAAGGGAGACAAGGGTGTATCACCAACCACTAACCCACATGATGTCCTGGATTGAATAATTTCGTTTTTATGGTTCTTCTAGATGAATTATAAATTCATTTTATTAACCCTATACGAATATGAAAAAAAGAATACTATTTTTAAGTTCTATTATCTTTTAGAGTGAAAGATGAGTTTGCAGTAGAACTTAGTTTAAGGATGAGTCTCTACTTGTCAAGTATATATTTTTCTTCTTCTCTTATTTAATGAATAAATTAATTATTATACATTAGTGAAGTGATCATAAAACAAAAAATGTGTTATCCTAATACCATGTGTTTTGCTGAACCGATGGTATTTTAAATCATTATAGATTGATGTATTTAAAGCCCTCAATTTTACACTTGTTTTTGATTGATGACCTCAATAACTACCTATAAATATTTACGTTTTCCTCTAATTATAGGTCTCTAATTTCCACCAATGTTCTCCGAATATATATCATAATTTGGAGGTGGCCCTTTCATTTCACTTTTCCTCTTATTAAGACTAAATTTTATTAACCCAATTTTCGATGTGGGTTTTCCCACAAAGATATTATCTATATTCAACCTTTTATTTTCGGAGAACCATTTCAAATTTTGAAGATGTAATTTATTGAAGGAGGGGATAATGTAACACTCCAAGATTACATAGTATGTTATTTTTTCAAAATAATTCAATAACTTGCACAACTTGCAACACCGAGTTCAAGCGCACCATGACTTACTAAACAAGCCGTTCAAAATAGGTTATAAACAGTATAAACTAAATTTTAAACTTTATATAATCCTTATAATTTTAGAATCCATATTATGAGTTTCTTAGACATAATTTAAGAACAAATTAATTTTCAGTATTTCACTTTTACAAACTTTTAATAGTGAACCCATTTTAAATCCAATATTTTAAAATTTTATATATTCAATTTGACTAAATAAATTTACATTTAGAATAGGGACATCAAAAATTTACAATGAAACACCCCAAGATTCGATGGTACTTTTCCCTTTGAATAATGCAATGGCGTGTATTGTACGCAACTTCGAGATTCTAACACACCACAACCAATCAAACTAGCCTTTATGAATAGAAATACATACTTTTTGAAATTTTATAAATTTTATCTTTTGAAATGGACATCATTTTTGGATTCATGATATTGAAATTATCTTAGGGTGAAATTTTGGTACTTTTCGGATAACTTTCATATTTTGATGAATAGTGAAAATTAGTAAATTTTATTTAAAAACAACTTTTTTAATTGAAATAATTAATGGAGATAAATTATTAATTTTAGTGGTTTTAAAGTATATTTAGAATATATTTTTACCATTTAATACAATTTTGGTCATTAGACATAATTTTACAATTAAACCGAACATAAACAAGTATCAATATTTTGATAGTTATTATATCTTAAAAACACGCTTTTTGTTTTGACAGCGGGAATTAGTTTTAAATTAATTTCTGCCACTTCTGTGTTTTGAATTTGGAAAAATGGATTCCATATTTGGAATCAGGATGTTCAAATTGTGTAAATAGGTATCTTTTATTTTTAGACATTATGAATAATTATTTCGGTAAATATTTTATTTACCATGGTTAAAGGGTAAATCCGGTAAATAAGGGTTAAAAATAATATTATAATAAAAAAATTACCCTAAAACATGTCTTAACCTTATATTTTGATACATGGCCGACCATGGGAATATTTGGGTCGATTTTGGGACACCATGGTGCCACTTGAAAGTGATAGGGACACTTTATCTTAATTAAGTGAAAATGAATACAAAAATGACACAAGCATATATCTTTTAGAAAAACAATTTTTACATTGCGTTATATATGATGGATTTTCTACTATAAATATTTATTATAACTATAAAATTATTTCCTACATAATGATATTTTAATTATAATTTTTAGACATTAAATAATTTAATTTATTTATGACACAATTGTGATGCAGTAATTACCATAATAGTGAAAAATTAAAATGATTGATATTCTAGATACCCAAATAAATATAATTTGAGACTTTTTATGAATTAAACTAATTTTTTACGTTTATATGAAATGTTAGGAATTATTTAATTAACTTTTTTCGAAGTAATCATTCTGTTATGATTTTTACATAAATCAATTATTAAATAGTGTCAAAATTGACATAAAAGAGTTTTTAAAACAAATATTATATTATTAATTGATATTAAATTCCTAAAAATATAAGGTTCGGCCAAGAGACTTATATCAGGATAGGTGTATCACTAATGGACAACTTGTGGGTGTCTTATATGTATATAGTATGTTTATTAACAATATAATATAAAAATAAAAAGAGACATTGTAAAAGTGAAACTAATTAACTAAGAATTAATACTTAATGATAAGGTTAATATAGTAACCCAAACCTGTCTAAATTCTATTGGTTGAGTGGATTTCGACCCATCCCCACCTTAAACTTTAAATAATCCACTTTGAACTATTAGAAACCGAATATGAATTTATTATAAAATAATATTTCTAGCTTTTCCAATGGTGCCCCTCACCCCCCTTATAAAAGGTCACTCCCTATTATCATTAATTCACACCTTCAAATCCTTTTGGCACGTCCAAACTCTGCCCAAATACTCTCTCAACTTCCTTCAATTAATCCTAGAGGCCTTACTTTAGTCATAAAGCCAACCTAAGAGCCCTCTTTATCAAATCAAAAGGAAGAACCCGAAGAAGAGGTAATGATTTCACCACCCTTTTCCAAGTTCCATTCTTCTTCCACTTCTTCCTTCTTTGTTATTACCATTTTAAAATAATAACTCCAGTATCTTATATATACTGTTATTTTATTATAAATATGGTACAACCATATTCATTATTATCTCCATCCTTTGAATAAGATGTCACCATACGTGCGTACGTACAGCTTACCGTCTCCACGTCGTGGTGTAATTGTTATTCAATAAATTATTATTTGGATGGGTATAATAATGATGTGTAACTCATTTAATAATAAATATAACATGATAATGATTCTTTATATATGATATAACATCCAATTATATATTATTTTAATATCAAAGGAATGATATTATCACTCATTCATACGTACGAACTACCGTCTCCACGAACACGATGAGATTCATTCTCTATCGTATCCATTCAAGTATAATTCTCATTTGATGATTAATAATAGTATATAAGGACTTTATATAATTTGGGATATGATTAAGATACAACCTATCCCTAAAAACATAGATTACGTAACAAAACATATAAAAGAAAACGAGTAAGTTGACATCCGAAACAGCTATAATACTGAGATATTATTAATAAATCAATGTTAAAAGATCATATATGATATCATATTAATGTATATGATTCATGTATAATTTAATAAAAATTATTTCACTATTATATAAGAGTTTAACATACCCCAACCAAGGAAATGTACAAGGTGATGGGTTTTCATCTCACTCCTTATTCCCGTGAGATTCATGCCATATTGCCACTATTAACTTTTGTGTGGTGTATGTACTGCCCATAATGGTATTATTTGTGTAATACACATTAATTTATGTGTATTTACATATTCATTGTATGATACCACTCTCAAGGGGTGTATGTTTCGTAAGTTACCAAATTGGTAACGGTTATTTCACAATCTCTTCATTATCCAAGTTTGTTTAAACGTAATTATCTACTGGGACCTCTTTATCATCCACATCCATGTTTCTAAAAAATGTATTTCAAAATATTCTTACTATTTTATAGAATATGGTTTAAAGTCTTTTATACCCTTGTTTGACTTTTTATAAGAGGTTTATAAATGAATCCTTCCGTCATTTTCCACACAAGGTGATTTTTAACATTTTCAGCAGAATTAAGGTAAGCATGTTTTTTTAACTTATACGGTGGGTGCAGCTATTTTCCTCCGTTATAAAATCATAGAATCTTCCCTTAAAATATTATAAGAATATTTTCAAAGAAAATGTTTTATTTTATAAATATATTATTTCAAAATAGAAAGATAAATTTCTCTAAAAAGAGTTTGATTTCATCTATGTCAATAGCCTTTGATGGATTTTACACTTATTTGAAGTTGGTTTATTATGATAAAAAACTTCTATGTTGTATTTAATGTTTTTTGATATGTTTGACTTTGGATGTGTTATTTTTATACCATTCATGGTTTATGGATGAAGTATTTACATTTCGTATGCTATTTTTAATACGAATGTTTATGTTATGTTTAAACCTTTTCATATGGGAATGAATTGGACTAAATATGTGATGGGTGGAGCCTGCTATAGCTTCTCGATGAATCAGTAGGTATCATGAGACAAACTAGTGTCTTGGAACAATGCCTTGACAAAATATTATTTGTAGTCTTGGAAAAAGGCCTTGGCTATGTGATTATGATAGTCTAGTATTATGCATTCCATCATTATGAAAGTGGTTATTGATATTGCATGTGATTACTCGATTAGTAGAATATCCATGTGAATAAGTAAATGAAATTATTTCATTTCATTTTTGCCATACTATGGTGAACTTCATGTTTAAAAGGCTTTTGTTTTAGTTATAAAATGCCTTATATGTTTATTATTAATTATGAAAGTTTCCTCTATATTGTTATCCTTACTGGGCATTTGAGCTCACCCCTTTCAATGTTTTATTTTTTCCAGGATGTGAAGAAGTAATTTATTAATGACCTGCAGGGATAGTATATGGGGATATGAGTGTGGACTATGAAGACAATATACTGTTGTAGTTTTTCACTTATTTATGTAATATAAACTTTATGAATATATCTAGTGCTTCCAAGGCTACTAAACTAATCGGTCTTTCGAGAATTGATCTTTCTTGTGATCATGCCAATGTTATGTAATAATGCACCGACTCTGGGGAACTGGGGCCGGGGCGTTACATGTTTAATAATAAAATTTTAACCTCTGATCCATTTATTTATGTATCTAACCAAATCAAGTGTCATTTAAATGGAACATTGAATCATTATACCCTTCACAATACCATGCTCTTTCACAGCAATCTAAATAGGAAGGAAAGAAAAAAACCTCTGAAAGATGATGTTGGAGAATATTTTGTATGAAAAATTGCACATGATTATGGGTCTATATTGATGAAGAGTGGTGGGGTTTCTGATTTTTGGGATGAGAAACAGAGAAGTAGCACATGAAAATAGAGGCTTCTACCCCTGAATGAAGTCTTGAATGGACCTGACCAAATCATTCATAACGACGTCCCAAGATTCCCTATTAATGGATCCCAAAAAACCATCCAGAGTAGGTGCGTTCTTCAGTTTGAGAATCCTGATCACCTCTATGATTTCCTTCTCCTCTTATGTTACCTCCCAGAGTCAGTTAAAAGAACTAGAGACCATAAATGGAACTGATTCGAGGAATCCATTACAACTGTTAATGCAGTCTTCACTCATGTTAAGATTAGGGCACACCCATAGTTTCATTATATAATTTTCACACATGCTCCCCATGACATCCCAATAATTAATACAGTTTTTATCATCCAATATAATATTGGGATTGAGAAGTCTATGGTTTCCCTTAATCAAATCATGTATAAAATGTCATGTTCCTATATTCCTCTTGAATAAACTTGATATGCACTTTTTCCCAGGTCATCCATTCATGACAAATGACCATGTTAGTGAGAATATCATTTTCAGTAGAAAGTTCCTCGAACATCTTGACATTCCTATTGTTCTAGAGGATAAGATGAATGTAACGCCCCGACCCTAGTTACCCAGATTCAGTGCATTATTATATAACATTGGCATGATCACAAAAGATCAAGTCTCGAAAGACCGATTAGTTTAGTATCCATGGAAACACTAGATACATTCATAAGTCTTACATTACATCATAAAATGAAAAACTACTACAACATAGTCTCCATATTCCACACTCATATCTTCTCAGACTATCCCCGTAGGTCAGTCATAAAATACATCTTCACATCCTGGGAAAAATAAATCATAGAAAGGGGTGAGATCATATTCTCATTAAGGATAACAATATAGGAGAATCTTTCATAAATAAGCATAATCATATAAGGAATTGTATAACTAAAATAAAAGCCTTTTAAACTTGAACTTCAGCATAATATGGAAAAAATAAAATGAAATAATTCCATTTAATTATTCACATGGACATTATACTAGTTGAATAATCAAATGCAATATCAATAACCACTTTCATTATGATGGAATGCATAATTCCAAACTATCATAACTACATAGTCAGGGCCTCGTGCCAAGAATAGAAATAAGATTTTGTCAATTCCTTGTGCCAAGACACTAGTTTGTCTCATGCGACCTATGGATGCATCGAGGAGCTATAGTGGGCTCCACCCGTCACTTATTAAGTCCAATTCATTCCTCATATAAACAGGTTTAAACATAACATAAACATTCATATTAAAACAAGCATACTAAATGTCAATACTTTCTCCATAAACCATGAATTGTATAAAAATAACACATCCACAATCAGAAATATCAAAAAACCTTCAATACTATATGAATGTTTTTTATCATAATAAATCAACTTCATATAAGCTTAAAACCCATCAAAGCATGTTGACATAGATGAAATCAAAACTATTTGAGAGAAATATTTCTTTTTTTGAATTCATTTAAAAGCCAAAGTATTATAAAATAAAGCATTTACTTTGAAAATATTCTTATAAGATTGTAAGGGAAGCTTCAATGACTTTATAATGATGGAAAATAACGGCACCCGCCATATAAGTTAAAAAATACAATCTTACCTTACTTTTGTCTCAAAGGTTAAAAAGGACCTTGTTTGGAAAAGGACAGAAAGATTCCTTTATAAACATCTTATAAAAAGTAAAAAGGGTATAAATGACTTTACCCCATAGTTTGTAAAATAGTAAGAATGATTTGAAATACATTTTTAAGAATCATGGATGTTGATGATAAAGAGGTCCCAGTAGATAATTATGTATAAACAAACTCGGAATAATGAAGATATTGTGAAATAAACCCTTACCTTGTAATTTTACTTGGTAGAGGGTAGGTTAAACTCTTGTATAATGGTGAAATAATTTTCATTAAATTATAAAATAATCATTTAAATTAATATGATATCATATATTCTCTTTAAACATTTCTTTGTTAATAATATCTTAGTATTATGGTTGTTTCGGGTGTTAACTTACTAATTTTCTATTATATTTTTTGTTACATAAGCCGTGTTTTTTATGGATAGGTTGTATCGTATTCATATGAAGAATTATATCAAGTCCTTAAACATTATTTTTAATCATTAATTGATAATTATACTTGAATGTATATTATGGGGAATGAATCTCATCATGTTCATGGAGATGGTAGTCCGTACGTACGCATGAGCAACAATATCATTATTTTGATATTTGTTGGGCAAAAATCCCTCAAGGTAACATTGTAGTATTTTTTGGGTTGATTGTGTTTCTTGACAAAGCATGATTTCATGGAGAATTGTCAAGTTCCTGAGATTTTGTTGACAATCATTGTTGACATAGAACGATGACAAAGGAAAGGACGATCTGGTGGCGGTACAAAAGAGCAGTACAAGGTGGCGCTGTTTCCCAGTGTTTGCCAAATTTTTGGAGTCCAAATTTTAGAATTTGGTGAGCATCGCGAAAACAATATTTCCATGAAGAGCATAATTTCATATGGTAAAGGCATGAATTTCGAGAAGATAGGATGCATGGTTTGGAAATTGAGAAGACCAGAAGAATGAAGGCGGTGATGCTTCACGATTACGTCAAGCTTCGCGAACGGAAGAGGCTGAAGTGCATCGCGGCGGTGAAGGGCTTTGCGAGGGAGCTTCGCGGCGAAGGCGCGAAGGAATGTTGGGCTTCCCGAGGGAGCTTCGTGGCGACGTCGCGAAGGTATGTTGACGGTGATTCTTCGCGACTACGTCAAGCTTCGCGAACGGCAAAGTGCCGTGGTGCTTCGCGATTTGGACAGAATTCCGGCGGAATCTTTGGAACTTCACGATTTGAGATGACGTGGCGTTGACTTCGCGTGGAAGGGACGAGGGTCGGTGGAATCGCCTATAAATAGATGCCGACCCCTTCGAGCGAAGTAGAGAGATTTTTCATAGATGATCATTTTCTCTCGTTTTGCGAAGGTAGTTCGCGGAGCCAGTGTGATTCGCGAAAGAGGTGCTTCGTGGTGGCTATTGTAGCTCCGCAAAACCTACAAGTTCCGCGTTGGCTTACATAGCTTAACGAGGGTCGTTTCTTTGCGACGGCTTGAGCATCGCGAGAGTGCTTCGTGAGGGTGCTTCACGAGTAAGATTCGCGAAAATGCAGGAGCTTCGCGAAGGCTTGTTGAGCTTCGCGAAATTGGGAGCTTCGCGAAGTAGGGTGCCTTGCGAAGGTGTTTCCAAAGGTTGTTGCCCAGTGGTTAGAGGAAAAGTACTATTCATCAGTGGATGAAAGTTGAACTTCAACAGAGCATCTACTTACAGAGAAAGATTCATTCCTTAATGGAAATGAAGAGACCTACAGGTCTATAAACTGTGAATGGATTCCCATCATAGAGCAGTCACCTTAGGATGAGGAAGAAGGTGATCCTCTCCACTGGAAGTGAGCCAGAGAGAGAGAAACATGGAGTGACCCTTGGGAAAGCAGTGAGATGACCCTAAAAATTGTAAGGGCAGTGAGTCTGGGCAAAGAAGTGATCTAGCCCGAACCATTGTATGCAAAACTAGTGAAGTATAGTGGAATTTGGTATGACCGGAAACCTGTCGGCGTATGCTCCTTGGACATACCCCTTAGTGGTGAACCAAGTAAAATTGATTTGTCTTGTGCTTGATTTACTTTCTGTTTATATTGTGCAACAGGAAAAGAGAGAAGAGGGTTTTGCGTAACAGTGAAACAAGATCAAAACAGGATTCAATTTTAAATTAGTCATACCCTGATTCACCCCCCCTCTCAGGGTATTCAGACTTGTGGACCTAACAATTGGTATCAGAGGGAGGTTGAATGTTGTTCTTCTCTCAAATTGAGGTCACTAATCATAGAGGGATTCCGATCTTCGACGGATTTAATTTTCAGATATGGAAGAATCGAATGCAACACTATTTCCGATCTTGGGGAATGGATGTGTTTTCAGCAGCTATGCATGGTATCACAGCTGATATTACTAGTGGTACATTATCAGAAGCTGAGCACAATGAGTTGTATGCTGATTCCAAAGCAATCAATGCCTTAGGGGGAGCCCTCTCTAATCCCATATATACAACGGTGATGTCATGCAAAATGTCACATGCCATGTGGTAAAATCTTTTGAATATTTATGAAGGGGATACAAAAGTCAGAGAGGCAAAGCTACAAGTGTTGTGTAACAAGTATGAAGATCTGAGAATGAACCCGAATGAGTCTGTTGATGCATTCTTTGACAGGGTAAATGCTGTGGTAGAAGACATGTGGGGTCTTGGAGAAATTATCGAAGACATTAAAATAATATAGTGCATCTTAAGAATGCTTCCACCTCGGTTCAATACGAAATATTCTATTTTGGAAGATAAAGATCTAAAAGAGCTGACATTGGATAACCTACACATCACTCTTGTGGCATATGAAATGAGAAATAATGACAACGATGCTGTGGAAAATGGGAAATCCAAAGAGGTGGCATTTAAGGCCATGAAGAGGCTCACTATTGAAGATTCTCAGGAGGAAGAAGAGTCAGATGAGGTGATGTCATTCCTTTCTTCAAATCTGCAAAGAGGAAAAGGAAAGTTTAAAGGGAAACATCCACTAGCATGCTTCTGATGCGGAAAGGTTGGTCATCTTGCTACAAGATTCCCCAAAAAGTTTCAATTGGAAAGCGATGAATATGAATTTGATATTCCCATGAAAAAATCGTCAGCCTATGTGAAAGGGAAGAAGCAGTTCAAGAGAAATTTCTTTAAGAAGAAGAATCTTCTTTCAGAAGAAATAGACAGTTCAGCTGAGTCTGAGGGTGAAGAAGTTGAAGAGATAGAAAACTGCAAAGATCATGGAAAAAATACGATGGTGGTTGTTTCTAGTAGTGCTCTAGAAAATAATGAAACCGAAACTGATGAAGAAGAAGAAGAAATTGACGGGAGAGTTGACGTGGAAGCTGAATTAGAAGTAGCTATTGAAGAGATAGATGTTTGGTGAGAAAAAACAAAGAAATCCAACAAGATAGTACGTGATGCCAAACTCTACATGCAACAACAAGAAGAAGAGAAGCCTGAGCTTGAGAAAGAAATTGAAAATCTTAAGTCTTCCGGGCCAGAGCGCACAAAAAAGGTTGATGAGCATAAGCTCAAGATTGAAGAGTAGAAAAGGGAGATCGATTGCTTGAGTCGAAAAGTGAAAGATCACGTCAAGCGTATTGAAGATCTTGAAGAGGAAGTTGTCGGTCTACGGAGAAAAGTTTAAGATCAGGAAAAACCTTTGAATCCCAACACATTCTAGGGAAATCAGGTCGTTACAAAGATTGAAAAGAAGAAAGAAGAGACTAGTAGTTCAGCAGGAAAGAAGAAGCAATTGAACTTAGAAGTTAAGGCTGATTCATGGCTTAATCAGAAATGAAAATCTGTTGCAGTTGAAGTTAGACCGTAAGCACCTGTCCCGAGATTGAAAGTGGATTTGAGCACAAAGCAGAATCAGAATACTCATAGATCTAAAGGGGAAACTCGTAGTGCTGAAGTAACATGATGGAATGCACCTTATATCAGGTGTTATTGTTGTGGAAAGATGGGACATTCACAGTATGTGTGTTCTATAGTGAAAAGATATCGAAGTGAACAAGAATAGAGATGGCAGCAAAACAGAGAACGGTTTTCCAGAACATATTTTGAAGGACACTGTTTTTGGTGCGGAGGATTTGGACACATGGCTAGGTACTGCACTCCACCCATTCAGAAAAATATGGCAAAGCAGAATCAAAATGTTCACAAGCAGCAGATCAGTAAACCGACAAGTGAGTTAAAAGTTCAGAACAGATTTGCAGTTTTGCAAGATGAAGCTGGTCCATCATACTCTGAGAAAGAACAGAAGCCTCAATCCATGCCGAGTATGAAAGAAAAAGTATGGACCAGGAAGAATAAAATTGAGAAGGCCGTAGTTGATGAAATTTCCCTTAAAGCATCAGATCGATCTGGTATTTGGATCCTTGATAGTGGTTGCACATCCCACATGACCGGTAATAAGGATCTGGTTACAGGCATAAAATATGACAAAGAAAGAGTTGTCAAATTTAGAAATGATGAAGTCCTGAAGAATGTTGGCTCAGGAAAAGCCAAGTTTGGGGGAAAAGAAATGAAACATGCTGATGTCTTGGTGGTAGAGGGTCTCAGTCATAATTTTCTTAGCTTCAGTCAACTATGCGGCTCTGGGAACTCTATCCTATTTACCAAGAAGATGGGTATTGTTGAAGGAAAATATGGAATAGTCATTCTACAGGGAAAATGAACAATGGGGAATCTTTACCTGGTAGGTGGGGAAGAAGATTCATGCCTTTTATCCAGAGAAGAAGAAAATCAGCTGTGGCATAAGCAACTTGGTCATCTATGTCAACCATCTATGGAAGATCTAGTAAAGTGTGATGCTGCTAGAGACCTTCCCAGACTATAACGTGATCGCACTCATACGTGTGATTCTTGTCAACAAGGTAAGATCATCAGAAAGTCATACAGGACAAAGGAACAGAAAGAAACTCGATTTCTCGAATTGGTGCATGCTGATGTATGTGGACCTATCTCACCACGAGCTATAGATGGGAAAATGTACTATTTTGTTTTCATTGATGACTATAGCAGAATGGCCTGGGTATTCATCATTACCCATAAGACAGAGGTGTTCAGTTGCATAAAGCAGTACAGGAGGGAATCAGAAAAGATGCTTGGGTAGAAAATTATGAAGTTTCGTACTAATAACGGTACAGAATTTACAAACAGTCAGGTTGAAAAACATCTTGAGAAACATGGGATAAGGCATCAAGTTTCATGAGTAAGAACTCCACAACAGAATGGAGTGGTTGAAAGGAGAAATCATATCATCAACAACATGGCCAGAACAATGCTTATCGATAAGGACCTACCAGAGAAATTTTGGAAGGAAGCAGTTTTGACATCGGTCTATGTTTCAAACAGGTCCTTGTTATGTCCGAAGCAAGGGAAGACTCCGTATGAATTGTGGTACGGAAAGAATCCAACGTTGAAATACATTCGAATTTTTTAAGAAGGTGTTTCATTCTCAACAAAGAACATCATAGGAAGTTTGAGGCACAAGAAGATGAAGGGATATTCCTTGGCTATTCAGGGAAAAGAAAAGCATATAAATGCTTCAACAAGAGGCTGGGAAAAATTGTTGAGAGCAATGATGTCACTATAGTCGAAAATGAATAGACTGCTCAACGACCCAGTGAACAGTTTTTGGATGAAAGTGATGATAAGGTAAGAAACACAGGGGGAGTAGAAGTGGCAGAGGCTAACTTAGAAGAAGATACTGATGATGAACAAGAAAGTGTCAAGTCTGTATCTGCAAGGAAGCCAAAGAGTCGAGCTGAAATTGATAGGAAAAATATCATTGGTGATCAGACAGCTCCAGTTCAGACTTGAAGAATGAAGTCATTACAGCAGACATTGTTTTTATCTCAGGTGGAGCCGAAATGTTTTTCCGATGTAGCTGATGATGAAAACTTGGTTCAGGCTATGAATGAAGAACTTGATCAGATTGAGAAGAACCAGACATGGGAGATTGTTTCGAGGCCAGCAGACAAGAATGTCATTGGGACTAAATGGGTCTATCGCAACAAGATGAATTAATATGGAACAGTGATTCGGAACAAAGCATGACTAGTGTGCAAGGGGTACTCCCAGATCAAGGGAATAGATGTCAATGAGTCATTTGCACCGGTTGCAAGGCTGGAGACCATCAGATTATTTTTTTCCATAGTAGTGCAAAAAAAGGTCAAAGTGTTCCAGATTGATGTCAAATCTGAATTCTTGAATGGGGTTTTAGAAGAGGAGGTGTATATTGAGCAGCCAGCTGTTTTTCTTATTCATAAGGATGAGAACAAAGTTAACAGGCTGAAGAAGTCACTGTATGGGCTGAAACAAGCACCAAGAGCATGGTACTCAAGGCTTGATTAGTACTTGAAGAAGCTTGGTTTTCATCGTGGAGGAGTTGATTACAATCTCAATTTCAGTAATGATAGTAATCAAAGGATGATGGTGTGGGTTTATGTCGATGACATAATAATTGGTGGATCATATGAAGCTTAGTGCAGGCAGTTTTCCGAATTCATGAAAAATGAGTTTGAAATGTCAATGATTGGGGAGCTAATGTTTTTCCTTGGTCTACAGGTGACATAAGGAAGGAATGGAACATTCATTTCTCAATATAAATATGCCATGGAGGTCCTGAGAAGGTTTGGAAAGGAAAATTCCAAGGAGATGAAGACTCCAGTTTCCACCCGGATGAAATTATCGAAAGATAAAGATGGAAAGACAATTAATATCACAGAACACATGAAAATTATTGGAATTTTGTTGTACTTGACTGCAACAAGGCCTGATATTGTTTTTCACAGATGCCAAGCAGTGAGATATCAGAGCAATACCAAAGAAAGCCACATGATTTCAGTGAAAAGAATACTTCAGTATATCCAGGGCACCATGGATTTCGGCTTGACATATACTGAAAAATCTCAGACAGAGTTATTGGGATATACTGATGCAGATTGGGCCGGTTTAGCAGATGATAGAAAATCAACGTCAGGTGGTGCATTCTATCTTGGTGGATTGTGTATTTCTTGGCTAAGAAAGAAGAAAGATTTCATTTAATTGAGCACCGCAGAAGCTGAGTATATTGCGGCCACTCAAGCCTGCACACAGTTATTGTGGATGAAGCAGCAGCTTGAAGATATGGCAGTTGAAGTGAAGTCTCCAATCGGAATCCAGTGCGACAACTCAAGTGCTATAAATCTCAGAAAAAATCCCGTTCATCACTCAAGGACAAAGCACATTGAGATAAAGTATCATTTTATCAAGGAGAAAGTTGAGCAGGGAATCGTGAAGTTGGAGTATGTGCCTACAGAGCTACAGGTTGCAGACATTCTGAAAAAGGCTTTACCCAAGGAAGCATTTGAAAGGCATCGACTGGCTCTAGGAGTTCAGTCCATTCTCTGCGCTTGAAATAGTGTGGATGTGGGACCCCCATCTCCCCGAGGTACGATGTGTTTTTCCCTAATGTGCTGATACGTGTTCTCTATTATGTTACAGCCTACAAAAGGGTGACCTTTGGGTTCGTTGACAAATGGGGAGAAAATAGTGATTGTTAAAGGGGGAGACAATGTGGAGATTTGACTAATCATGAATGATACAGGGAGAAGCAGACCAGTGGAGTAGCCAAATAGGGGGAGAAATGAGAAAGGGGGAGAGTATGAAATCTGACGATGCTAGAAGAGATCGATCAAAGCATAGAAATCACGACAGCTGAGGATCGTGATAAAAGCAGAACAGTGGTGTTGGAATGGTGTGAGACGGTGTCTAGCTATCACCAATTGGTATTAGTGTGGTTCAACAATTGGTATCAATTTAAGAATTGGTATCATGTTGGAATCGACAATTGGTGTCTAACATGAAGTGATTCATTGATGATCTTTTCATCCTACTCTTGTTTCTCACGCCGACCATTGCTCATGTGGGCTTAGAGTACGTGTTAAGTGAATCCTTGAACGCTATCAGAATCACAATAGGCGGATGGTGGTAGCGACTGGAAGAAGACTCAGTGAGGTACCAATGTGAAGTAAATCATTCTGAGCAGAGTTGTGAAGAATTGTCAACAAACCCAAAGGGGGAGATTGTTGGGCAAGAATCCCTCAAGGTAACATTGCAGTATTTTTTGGGTTGATTGTGTTTGTTGATAAAGCAGGATTTCATGGAGAATTGTCGAGTTCCTGAGAATTTGTTGACAATCATTGTTGACAATGAACGATGACAAAGGAAAGGACAATCCGGAGGCGGTACAAAAGAGCAGTACAAGGTGGCGCCGTTTCCCAGTGTTTGTGAATTTTTGGGGTCCAAAATTTGGAATTTGGTGAGCATTGAGAAAAGAGGATTTCCATAAATAGCATAATTTCATATGGTAAAGGCATGAATTTCGCGAAGATATGATGCATGGTTTGAAAATCGCGAAGACCAGAAGAATGGAGTCGGTGATGCTTCGCGATTACGTCAAGATTCGCGAACGCAGAGGCTGAGGCACATCGCGGCGGTGAAGGGCATTGCGAGAGAGCTTCGCGGAGAAGGCGCAAAGGAATGTTGGGCTTCGCGAGGGAGCTTCGCGGAGATGTTGCGAAGATATGTTGACGGTGATTCTCCACGACTACGTCAAGCTTCGCGAACGGAAAAGTTCCGTGGTGCTTCGCGATTTGGACAGAATTCTGGTGCAATCTTTGGAGCTTCGCGATTTGAGATGACATGGCGTTGACTTCGCGCGGAAGGGACGAGGGTCGGTGGAATCGCCTATAAATAGAGGCCGACCCCTTCGAGCGAAGTAGAGAGATTTTTCATAGAAGATCATTTGTTCTCGTTTTGCGAAGGTAGTTCGCGGAGCCAGTGTGCTTCGCGAAAGAGGTGCTTCGTGGAGGATATTGTAGCTCCGCGAAACCTACAAGCTCCGAGTTGGCTTACATAGCTTCACGAGGGTCGTTTCTTTGTGACGGCTTGAGAATCGCGAGAGTGCTTCGTGAGGGTGCTTCACGAGTAAGATTCGCGAAAATGCAGGAGCTTCGTGAAGGCTTCTTGAGCTTCGCGAAATTGGGAGCTTCGCGAAGTAGGGTGCTTTGTGAAGGCGTTTCCAAAGGTTGTTACCCAGTGGTTAGAGGCAAAGTACTATTCATCAGTGGATGAAAGTTGAACTTCAAAAGAGCATCTACATACAGAGAAAGATGCATTCCTTAATGGAAATGAAGAGACCCACAGGTCTATAAACTGTGAATGGATTCCCTTCATAGAGCAGTGAGCTTAGGAAGAGGAAGAAGGTGATCCTCTCCACCAAAAGTGATCTAGAGAGACAGAAATAGGGAGTGACCCTTGGGAAAGCAGTGAGATGACCCTAAAAATTGTAAGGGCAGTGAGCCTAGGCATTGAAGTGATCTAGCCCGAACCATTGTATCCACAACTAGTGAAGTATAGTGGAATTTGGTACGACCGAAAACCTGTCGGCGTATGCTCCTTGGACGTAGCCCTTAGCGGTGAACCAAGTAAAATTGATGTGTCCTGTGCTTGCTTTAATTTCTATTTATATTTTGCAACAGGAAAAGAGAGAAGGGTGTTTTGGGTAACAGTGAAACAAGATCAGAACGTGCTTCAATTTTAAATTAGTCATACCCTGATTCACCCCCCCCCCCTTAGGGTATTTAGCCTTGTGGACCTAACAATATTAAAATAATATATAATTGGATGGTATATCATATATACAGAATCATTATCAAGTTATATTTTTTATTTACATCAATTACACATCATTATCATAACCAAAAAAATCATAATGTTTTGAATAACAATTACACCATGACGTGGAGACGGTAAGTCGTACGTACGCACGTATAGTGACATGTCATTCAAAGGATGGATAGAATAATGTATATGGTTGTGCCATATTTATAATAACATCACATTATATATAATATTATAGATTTATTATTTTAGAATGGGAAAAACAAAGAAAGAAGAAGTTGAAGAAGAAAGGATCCTTAAAGAGGGTGGTGGAAACATTACCTCTTCTTCGGGTTCTTCCTTTTGATTTGATCAAAAGGGCTAATTAAGTCGGATTTCTGACTAAAGGAAGGCCTATATAATGAATTTAGGGAAGTTGGGAGGATATGTGGGTAGGTTTTGGATAAGCCAAATGGCTTTGAAGGTATGAATTAGAGAGAAGGGGGTGTTCCCTTTTAGAAGAGCGGCGAGGGGCACTATTGGAAAAGATAGAAATATTATTTTATAATAAATTCATATTCAGTTTCTAATGGATCCAAACTAATTTATTTCGAGGATAAGGTGGATATGGGTCGAAAACAACTCAGAAAATAGGTTTTATACAGGTTTGGATCATTTATTAACCTTATATTTTAGTTTTAACTCATTGTTAATTATTTTTACATTTACCATGTCTCTATGTATTTTTGTATTATATGGTTAATAAACATACAATAAACATCCAATAGACTCCAAGGGGTCCATTAATGAAACAACTATAATTATATAAGTCCTTTGGCCGAACATTAGATTTTTTAGGAATATAATATCAATTAATAATATAATATTTGTTTTAAAAACTCTTTTATGTCAATTTTGACACTGTTAGGGATTTTGTTTTTGATAAATTCATAACATCATTATTAATTAAAAAAAAATTCATATAACCAATCCTAATATTTCATATTAACCTATCAAAATAGTGTTATTAATAAAAAGTTTCAAATCACATTTATTTGGATATTTATAATATCAATTATTTTATTATTTTATTATTTCGGTAATTATTGCATCACCATTGTGTCATAAATAAATTAAATTATTTAATGTTTAAAAATTAAAATTAAATTACCATTAAGTAGGAAATCGTTTTATATTTCTAATAAATATTTATAATCAAATTTATCTTATGTATAACACAATATTAAATTTTTTTTAGTAATTAAAAATTGAGTTTAACTCTTTTAACTCTTCTTTGAATTAAATAATAATAAATGTCTGAATCTAATAAAAGTGTACCTAAATGATAATATTTTATTGCTAAGGTTGTTTTCGGTCGCAATACACTTTTCCAATAGAATTAGGACATGTGTTAGGGTAATATTAATATCATTTTACCCTTAATTTCCCTATTTACTTTTAACCGTGGTAAATAAAAGTAAAAAAGTTACTATTCAAAAAAATTATTTTTATCCTATTGAACAAAATTTTAATACATGAAATTAACTATTTCCCTCGAATTTTTGAAATTCCACTCACAGAATTGGTACAATTAAGTTTTATGTGAATTCACAAATTCTTCTAGGAGATGGGTAAAAGATGGTGAAAAGTTCAATAAATTTTTTATATATCTATAATTATTATAAAGTGACTCCAATGAATTACATTGAACATATATAGGTAATATGTATCTATATTGTCCTAAAATAAATTTAAAAAAAAATAAATAATTATTTTTATAAAAATTCGGGTTTAAACTATATCTTAGTGTTTTTTAACTATTCATCAAATATTGAAAGTTTTCAGAGAAATACAAAAAATTCACCAAAGGATAATTTTGATATTCCGAATCCAAAAATGAAGTCCATTTTGAAAGTTAAAATTTATAAAATTTCAAAAAGTGGGTATTACTATTCATAACGGCTAGTTTGATTGGTTGTGGTGTGTGTTAGAACTCAATGTTACGTACAACACACACTACTGTATTATTCAAAGAGAAGTGTATCGTGGAAGATTGGGGTGTTACATTCTACCCTTATTCAATTAATTTCATCCTTGAAATTTCTAGAATATTCCAACATAAAAAGACTCGGGTGGTTCTTCATCATAAGTTCCTCGGGTTCTCACGTTGCCTCTTACATCTTATGGTTTCTCCATAGAACTTTCACCAGACGAGTCATCCGGTTTCTCAGTACTTGTTCTCTTATATCAAGAATCCGGATGGGCTCTTCGCAGTAATACATATCGGGTTCCAGTTCTAATTCCACTTACGCGAGTACTTGCATTGGGCCAGGCATGTATTTTCTCAACAGTGAGACATGGAACACATCGTGAACATTGGAGAGATTTGGTGGTATTTTAAAACGATAAGCTACAACCCCAATTAGTTATATAATTTCAAAAGTTTTATATGTACTTTGGACTAAATTTTCCCTTCTTGCCGAAACATATAACTCCCTTACATTGAGATACCTTTAAGAAAACATGATCTCCTACCTGAAATTCCAAATCCTTCCTTCGGTTATCAGAATAGCTCTTCTGCCAACTTTGAGAAACTTTTATGTGGTTTTAGATTACCTTCACCTTTTCCATAATTGCCTCCACCAGTTTTGGGCCTACGAGTTTTCTTTCACCAACATCATCCCAACAGGTTGGTGTGCGACATCTATTTCCGTATAACGCTTCATACGGTTCCATTTGAATACTTCAATGGAAGCTATTGTTATAGGAAAATTCTATCAGAGGTAAATATTGATACCACATACCCTAAAAGTCAAGTGATAATGATCTCAACATGCCTTCTATGGTTTGAATAGTCCATTCTGATTGTCCATCAGTTTGGGGGTGGTAAGCAGTGCTAAAATGAAGTTCAGTATCCAGGGCTTTCTGAAGACTTTTCTAGAATCATGAAGTAAAACGGGGATGGCGATCAGAAACAATGGATATGGGTACTCCATTAAGTCCCACAACTTCATTAATATATAGTTTTTCTAGGCGTTTGAGTGGTAAATCCCCCTTATAGCAAGAAAATGTGCTAACTTGGTAAGACGATAAAAAATGACCCATATTGCATCGCTCCTTCTAGGAGTCTTTGGTAGTCCCATGAAAAAGTCCATTGTGATATTATCAAATTTCCATTCAGGTTTGGGAAGAGGTTGCAATACTCCACTGGGTTGATTCCTTCCATCTTTTACTTGTTGAAAACCCATACATCTTGACAAAAAATCAGCAATGTCTATTTTCATTTTGTCCCACAAAAAATGTTCCTTCAAATCTCTATATATTTTGGTGCTCTCAGGGTGTATAGAGAAATTGGAACTATAAGCATCATCCAACAATTCTCTTTTCAGATCAGGTATATCTAGAACACAAAGTCTCTTCCCAAATTTCAAAATTCCATCTTCATACACAAAGTAATTCAATCTCCCATCATTCACAGATATAATCTTCTTTTGAAAATTTTCATCATAGGTCTGAGAACTCTTTATCCTTTCTAGTAAAGATGGTTTGGAAACCATTTGAAAAAGTATCGATGTTTCACCTTCCATGTTTATTCCCATATCCAACATTACTATATTCATGAAAATAGGATCCATCTCAACACTCATCTTGTTCAAAACCCCATGATCCTTTCCGCTCAAAGCATCTGCCACCTTATTTGCCTTCCCCGAGTGGTAGTGTACTATGTAGTCATAATATTTGAGTATTTCAATCCATCTTCATTGCCTCATGTTGAGTTCTTTCTGTGAAAAAATATACTTCAAACACTTGTGATCAGTATAAATATCACATTTTCACCATAGAGATAGTGTCTCCAAATCATCAAAGAAAATATTACCGGTGCTAACTCAATATCATGAGTAGGATAGTTTTTCTAATGAATTTTTAGCTGTCGTGATGCATAGGCAGTAACCCTATCATTCTGCATAAGGACACAACCAATTCCTTTCTTCGATGTATCACTATAGATAACAAACCCATCATTCCTCGATGGTAGAGCCAATATAGGAGAATTGACTAATCTTCTCTTCATTTCTTCAAAACATTCTTCACACTCTTTTTTCCAAACAAATTTAACCCCTTTACGCGTGAAAATTGATAATGGGTTAGCCAATCAGGTGAAATTCTGGACAAAACGTCGATAATAACCTGCTAAACCAATAAAACTGTGTACCTCGGTTATACTTGTTGGTGCTGGCCATTCTTGGATTGCATTGGTCTTAGAAGGATCAACAGAGATTCCATCATTAGAGAAAATATGGCCAAGAAATGAAATCTCCTGATGCCAGAATTCACACTTGCTAAACTTCCTATATAATTCATGTCTTCTCAGAGTCTTCAAGGTAATGCGCATGTGATTTTCATGATCACTGTAGATTTTGTATTATACCAAGATATCATCAATAAATACTACTTCTAAATCATCTATAAATTCCTTGAAAACTCTGTTCATTAAATCCATGAATACAGAGGGAGGATTAGTCGATCCAAAAAGCATTACTGTAAACTCTTACTGCCCGTACCTGGTTCGAAATTCTATTTTCGAAATTTCTTCCTTCTTCGCACACAAACTAATGGTATCTAGATCGAAGACCAGTTTTTCAAAAGTATTGATATTCATGTAGTTGGTCAAATAAATCATCAATGTGAGGTAGGGGATACTAGTTCTATATTTTTATACTATTTCTTTCCCTGTAGTCGATACATAACCTCATAGATCCATCTTTCTTCATAACAAAAAGGACATGGGCTCCCCATGGAGAAACACAAGAGTGAATAAATACCTTATTAATCAATTCCTCTAGTTGTTTCTTTAGTTCAACTAATTCCACAGTGTCCATTCTATAAGGGGTCTTTGATATGGGCCTTGATCTAGGAATTAAATCAATGGAAATCTCAATTTCTCATTCTGGAGGATATCCAGGTAAATCTTCTGGAAACACATAAACATATTCTCTCACAATAGAAAAATCCTCTATTTGAACATTCCTTTCCTTACCCACAGTTATTTCATTCTCATCCTCCCCAATAATTGAATTTAGATGAGATACTGGGGGTGGATCTAGGTAAGAATCAGGTGGTGACGATTCTGCTCTAAAGTTAAGGTGTTATTTATCATCATCATAAAAAATTGTAACCTCCTTCTTCTGACAATAAATTTTCGCATCATGGTCCAAAATCCAATCCATACCGAGATTATATACATTCAATCATGGATATGATGATGAGATCAACAGATAAAGAACATTTATATGCCCTAATGGTAACAGAGCCACGGAAATTTGTAGCAATGATACTACCCTTTAGAATTTTAACTGTCAACTACCTTGTTAATTAATATTGGAAATATCTAATTTTCTTAGAAAACCGGGAAGATATGAAACAATGTGATGATCTATAATCAAATAAAGCACTGGATAAACTTGAGGAAATCATTAAATTACCTTCCACCACATCTTTCGGAGCTACAACCTCAGTAGTAGTGATAACATAAGCTTGTCCTTGATCCCTTGGCCTTTTATGAGGTAAGTTCCCCTGATGCTTAGGACATTTATTTTCATAATGTACCATATCCCTACAGTTGTAGCATTGAACATCGGTAGATTCTTTCTTACCCTTGCAATCACGAGCTTGGTGGCATTTTTCACCACAATTATAACAGACTCCCATTCCATTCAAGCCAGTACCATGGTGTTTCATCCCACATTTACTATAGGATGGATATTCAACTTTTCCATTCTTCCCCTTTTTTCCATTTACAGTGTGATCAAAAGATCTCTTCTTCTCCTGCTTTTCTTTAAAGTCATAAGACATAGAGAATTATTTTTCTGTCTTGATAGCACAAGCAACAATATATTCGTACAATGAGAAGGTTTGTGAGACTAATGCTCGACGGAGAAACAGTTTTAACCCATTAAAGAAATGATCAATATTACTTCATGGGTTATGTATATAATCTGCAGCATACCTCACTAACCTTGTAATGATAGCCTCATAATTTTCAACATTTCATCCTTCTTTTGTATCAGACTCAGAAATTACCTTTCTATATCTGCTCGATGTTCACGAGGAAAGTATTTTTCTATGAAAATCTTATTGAACTACCTCCATTCCATATTTGATACTTCATCATCTTCCTTCGTGTTTTCAATCAATGACCACCATTGATCAACATCTCTAGTGAGGCGGTAAACTACAATTATAAAATTTTCCATTTCACTACTACCCAAGGCATGGAATATTTTCTCTAAAAATTTTATCCATTGCTCAGCTACTAAGGGATTTGAACTCCCATTGAACGTTGGTGGTTGTTTCCTCATGAAGCGATCTAACATTGATCCACCACGATGTGGATCAGGGTGCTCCATACGAGTAAGGTTATTATTCATAACCTAAGTGAGTTGTCCTAGTATGGTGATAAGTTGATCCACACTGGTTGTATCACCATCCCCACTACAATTATCTTCAGTCAGGGGGGGGATCTCTACACGGAGTGCGTGCATTGATACAGGTTCCATTTCTTACACTGGGCGCCATTTCAAAACAATGGCATATACTAGATTAGTTTATTAATAACAATACATAAATCAAAACTTGTAAAACACTTAATATGAATTGAATAGTTTATGGAAATAATCCATAATCATAAAAATGTTTTCTTTGAGGAAGTATATACTCATAAACCCTTCATAATGGATTTTTAAATAAAATGAGAATTATCCTAATCATATCCACCAGGAGTGTCGTAACCAAGAGTGCAGCAAGGCTCATTGTCAAGCACCAGTTCCCGTTTGAGTCTAGCTCAAAGCGGTGTTTTTGGATTTTACCCCTAGGTACATCTGTTCCTGAGCCGCCTCTACCTGCTCGTATCTATATAGGGGTGTATTGCTTGTAAAAATCAATAAATATCTACAATACCAAAATTTTAGGAATTTATTCTATAATAATCATAAAAGTCCATCATAGGACTATGTGCTCTAATAAGAGTTTATCAAAATCTAGCTCCCAAGGTTTGTACTATACTTCCTCTGATACCAACAGTAACGCCCCGATCCTAGTTAGCCGGAGTCGTTTCATTATTACATAACATTGGCATGATCACAAAAGATCAAGTCTCTATAGACCGATTAGATTAGTAGCCTTGGAAACACTAGATACATTCATAAGTCTTACATTACATCATAAAATGAAAAAATATTACAAAATAGTATCCATAGTCCACACTCATATCCCCTTAGACTATCCTTGTAGGTCAGTCATAAAATACATCTTCACATCCTGGAAAAAATAAAACATAGAAAGGGGTGAGCTTAGATTCTCAGTAAGGATAATAATATAGAGGAAACTTTCATAAATAAGAATAAACATTTAAGGCAATGTATAACTAAAACAAAATCCTTTTAAACTTGAACTTCATCATAATATGGAAAAAATAAAATGAAATAATACCATTTACTTATTCACATGGATAATCTAAAAGTCGAATAATCACATGTCATATCAATAACCACCTTCATAATGATGGAATGCATAATCCAGACTATCATAACCACATAGTCAAGGCCTTGTGCCAAGACTACAAATAATATTTTTTCAAAGCCTTGTGCCAAGACACTAGTTTTTCTCATGAGACCTACCGATGCATCGAGGAGCTATAGAGGGATCCACCTGTCACTTATTAAGTCCAATGCATTCCTCATACGAAAAGGTTTAAACATAACATAGACATTCGTATTAAAACTAGTATACGAAATGTTAATATTTTATCCATAAACCATGAACTGTATAAAAATAACACATACACAGTCAAAAATATCACAAAACCTTCAATATTATATGAATGTTTTGTATCATAATAAATCAACTTCAAATAAAATTAAAACCCATCAATGGATGTTGACATAGAAGAAATCAAAACTATTTGAGAGAAATATCTCTTTTTTTAATCATTTAAAAGCCACATAATTATATAATAAAACATTTACTTTGAAGATATTCTTATAAGATTCTAAGGGAAAGCTTCAATGGCTTTATAATTGCGGAAAATATCCACACCCTCCGTATAAGTTAAAAAGTACATTCTTATCATAATTCTGTCGAAAATGATAAAAAGGACCCTGTTTGGAAAAACAACAGAAAGATTCCTTTATAAGCTTCTTATAAAAAGTCAACAAGGGTATAAATGACTTTAAACCACAATATATAAAATAGTAAGAAATATTTTAAATACATTTTTAATAAACATTGATGTGCATGATAAAGAGGTCCCAATAGTTAATTACGTATAAAAAACCTCTGATAATGAAGATATTGTGAAATAAACCCTTACCTTGTACTTTTGCTTGGTCGATGGTAGGTTAATATCTTGTACAATGGTGAAATAATTGTTATTAAATTATATAAAAATCATTTAAATTAATATGATATTATATATGATCTATTGACATTTATTTGTTAATAATATCTAAGTATTATTGTTGCTTCGGGTGTTAACTTACTCATTTTCTTTTATATGTTTTGTTACATAAGTCGTGTTTGTTATGAATGGATTGTATATTTTTTTAAAGGTTGGCGCTGAAGCCTCAATTTATTATTTAAAGAAATGGCATCTTTATACTGGGTAGAATGAAACCCATTACATAGCCCGAAGGCCCAAGGCCATGTGGCCTGAATAGAAGGCTTGAAAGCCCATTTTTCGGCCCAAAGGACCCCTCGGTGAACAATACTGCTACAGTACCTGCACGATCGACAATATCATTTTTTTGGTATTAAAATAATATAAAATTAGATGTTATATCATATATAAAGAATAATTATCATGTTATATTTATTATTTACATCAATTATACATCATTATCATACCCATCCAAATAATAATGTTTTTAATAACAATTACACCACGACGTGGAGACGGTAAGACGTACGTACACACGTATCGTGGCATGTCATTCAAAGGATGGATAGAATAAAATATATTGTTGTACCATATTTATAATAACATCAATGTATATAGAAGATATTGGAGTTATTATTTTAGAATGGTAAAAACAAAGAAAGAAGATGTTGAAGAAGAAAGGAACTTGAAAGAGGGTGGTGAAAACATTACATCTTTTTTAGGTTATTCATTTTGATTTGATCAAACCGGCTACTTAAGTTGGATTTCTGACTAATGGAAGGCCTCTAAGAATAAGTGAGGGAAGTTGGGAGGATATTTGGGCAGGGGATGGCCGATACAAATGGATATGAGGTTATGAATTAGAGAGAAGAGGTACTTCCCTTTTATATAAGGGGTGAGGGTCACCATTGGGAAAGCTAGAAATATTATTTTATAATAAATTCATATTCGGTTTCAAACGGCTCAAAACTGATTTATTTCTAGGATAAGGAGGGGATGGGTCGAAAGAAATCTCAACCAATAGGTTTTATATAGGTTTGGGTCACTTTATTGACCTTATTATATAGTTTTAACTCTTAGTTAATTAGTTTGACATTTAACATGTCTCTTTGTATTTTTATATTATATGGTTGATAAACATACTATAAACTTTCAAGAGACCCTCAAGTGGTTCAGTAATGATACACCTATCATTATATAAGTCCTTTGGTGGAACCATAGATTTTTAGGAAGAGAATATCAATTAATAATATAATATTTGTTTTAAAAACTCTTTTAAGTCAATTTTGACACTATTGGATTTTTTGTTTTTCATAAATTCATAACAGCATTATTATTTCGAAAACAATTCATATATCTAGTCCTAATATGTCATATTTACCTAGAAAATTAGTGTAATTCATTAAAATTTCAAATTACATTTATTTGGATATTTAAAATATCAATTATGTTAATATTTTATTAATTAGGTAATTACTACAACACCATTGTGTCATAAATAAATTGAATTATTTAATGTTTAAAAATTATAAAAAAAATACCATTATGTAGGAAATCATTTTATATTTATAATTAATATTTATAATCGAATTTATCTTTTTATAACACTATATTAAAAATGTTTTAGTAATTAAACTTTGGGTTTAACTCTTTTAACTCTTATTTAAATTAAATAATAATAAATGTCCTAATCTATTACAAGTAGACATAAATGATAATATGTTATTCATTAAAGTTGTTTTTGGTTGAGATACACATGTCCAATAGAATTATTACATGTGTTAGGGTAATATTAATATCATTTTTACCCTTAATTTCCCTATTTACTTTTAACCGTGGTAAATAAATGTAAAAAGTTACTATTCACCAAAAATTATTTTTATCCTATTTAACAAAATTTTACTCCTTGATATTAACCATATCTCAATGATTTTCGAAATTCCAATCACAAAAGAAGTAAAATTATGTTTTATGTGAATTTTCAAATTCTTCTATGAGATGGGTAAAAGACGGCGATATGTTCAATAAAATTTATATATATATATAATTATTATAAACTAATTCCAATGAATTACATTAAACCTATATAGTTATTATGTATCTATTTTGAAATAAAATAAATTTAAATAAAATAAATAATTATTTAAATAAAAATTCGGTTATAAACTATAACTTAGTGTTTTTCACTATTCATAAAAAAATGATAGTTTTAAGTAAAATACCCAAAATTCACCCTGGGATAATTTTGATATTTCGAATCCAAAAATGAAGTCCAATTTGAAAGATACATTTTTTAAAATTTCAAAAAATGGGTATTACTATTCATAATGGCTAGTTTGATTAGTTGTGTTGTGTGTTAGAACTCGAAGATGCGTACAACACACGCTACTATATTATTCAAATAGAAGTGTACCATGGAATCATGGGGTGTTACAATGAAGCTACTAATTTTCCGTTGAGATTGTAACCATATCGTGAAAACAAAAGGGTTAGTCCTCGATCCAGGAAGTTTGATTTTATCTTTTTGGTGATAAAGCTTGCAATGATGATTTATCCCAAGAGAGAACTGGATCAGTCTAACCCATGAATCACAAACCACTTAGTGATAGCCCAATAGGATAACCCAAGACCTATATAAATGGAAGAAATAATTTTTAACCTGACCAGGAGTAATATAAATCACTAGGGGCATGTGATATGAGATGATACAAACTAGGAGATAAACCTTTTAATTATGAACCATTCCAATGGTGTGTTCTTTTGTTAGGAACCCATCGAGATGACACCAGGTGTGCGAAAAAAATTCCTGATTTCTGCACCACATAAAACAAACATCTAAAAATCCAATATCTGATAAACCATAATGATCCATACTTTTCACAAACTCCTTGATAGCTCTGTGAGGGAACTCTTCCCTCCTATGTTTGTCCTCAAGAGACATAACTATATTGAAATACCCATTATGAACTTGGGAAACGATCTCTGATAAAATAACACCAAATATATCTATATCTCTCATCTGATCTATGGGTCACCACATACATAAATGAAGCAGGCCTAGAAGGTGTGAGGACCTGAGATGGATTTAGTAGAATCCATTTGATTAGATGCTAAAACAAACTCAACAGTGACATGTTTAATCTAAAAGATCCATATATGAGAGTTATTTTGATTAGCCTTCATGAATGAATGAATTTTGATCCAATGATCATAATCAATGATTTAACTATACTTCTTCTCAAGTTCTAGAATAACAACTCAATAAAATACCATGATTCTGAATTTGAGTTGAGATGAAATATATCACTTCCCGATACCTCAATACATGCGAATTCCGTTAAAGGAAAGAGATCATTGGTAAAATAGTTTTCTTCCTTTTTCCCTAGGCTGCATGGCCAAATTTGAAAGAGGCTGGAGACTAAAAATAAGTCTTATGCATTGAGAACTATTTCGCATCCCATCTCATAATGTAGAAAATGATCCAATATTTTTATTTTACATCAGAAATCACTATGGAAATACAACCCTCTAATCCTAATCTTACCTACATATGAAAAAATCATAATCTTCATTGAAGGGATCATTCTAGGTCATTATATATTTTATTTAATGCTTTCATGGAGTGAGATATACTAACACAACACAAGCATGATCTCTGTTAGTTATTTACCTCAAAAGATACTCCACACACTATATCTGGTGACTTTTATTGTCATATATATCCTATAGTAAACACATCCATGTAGTAACCATTACCTTCTCATCAATTTCAGAACCTCCAATCCAAAAAAACATCATTTATAATTAAAATAAAATATATGATGTATATATAAAATATACAATTTTTTTTATTTAATTCCCCTAGGAAAAGGGGAGTTCATGTTTTAATATGTAGTATTGTGTTTTTGGTAGTACCATGAATTCTAGGGGAGTAGTTCACAAAAATATGCATCTCTTTGTGACGTGACCTGTCATGGTGGAATGAAACCCTACAAAATACAATATTTTTTGACATTAAAATTTTCATACAAAACCATTTCTCACATTATAACCCACAATTTAAATACACCAAAACATCACTCCCCCATAATAAGAACTACAAAATTCCACTTAATATAACGATGAGATGAATAGGGGATTTTAAGGAATGGTATAGAAACAATATATCTAATACGAGAGAACTAATAAATAAGGGTTTATTTATAAAAGAATAAGAAAATTATCATTAAAACCAAAAGGGGATTACAAATAGTTATATCATATGAAAAATCATGAACAGAAATAGATTGATTCAAAAAAAACATGAAATCATAGAGAATGATATTGGAAAAGAGATATACTTCAGATCTCAGTCTCCACTACTACTCAAATCCATACATTGGATTGCTTAACGGTTCACCACACCACCATTAAAGATTGAATTATTTTTCAATATGCCTTGGGATCCAAAAATACAACACCAATATATGGTACGATGAGGGGAGAAATAGATAAAATCAATTGATATATTTAGAGGGTTCAACTACTACTTATAAATAAAAATGGTAAATCTCATTCATAATGAAGTAATAATATTTGGGAAATAATTGTTAAAAATCAAAACAAAACCATGGTTAAATATATACCATTATACCACAAACTAACTTTTCTATATCAAGATCTAAAAAATGAAACGAGTAACACCATATGTTTCACCCTAGAAATCTCATTCAATTACCATAATTGCATGTGTCTTTGAAATTAATTTACTCTGAGAAAGTATTCCACAATGCTACACCTACTAACTAATATTGACAAAAAATTACTCATCTCCACTAAATCATAGTTCGCACCACCAAAATACAGTGCCTTATAAGGGATATTAATACGAAGGTTCTATATTAATTCATTTCATAACCCAAAAAAATATAGTGCACACGATGGAATCCCAACAAAACCTAAAACAAAACAATTAATTAGGCTCCCCAATAAAAATATTTATAATGTATTTAAGATAAAAAATATATATTATATTGGAAAATTATCTTCAAATGCCAATTAAAACTAGAATCCATCTATACATTTATAATGAATAGAAAGATGCCGAACAAACATGTAACATACAACTTTATGATCCTACCTAATGAAGGTTTTCACATGTTCTTGAATGAGATTATTGTGGAGTAAAAATAGGTGTCCCCCTTTTAGGGTGTGTAAATATTTTGGGGATATTCATACGATTAAAAAGGATTTCAATAATTCCATGTTCTACTTGAACCATGATTAAATATATGAGTGAAATTATATCTTGTATAAAGTCTCAGCTTGAGGATTTTAATAGTGTTTAAATACCATATGAATAGAACAACACTGTATGAGGATTAGGAAAACATTATACAGGAATTTAATTACCAAAGGTTCAATAATATATTTATCTGGAGTTCCAAAAAATGCTCAAACATTTATAATTTTTTTTCTTAGTTATAATGGGAATGCAAATTTTTTTAAAATTTATACATTCATATTATATATGTAAGATCATTAAATCCATCATCACTGGATGAATGAGCTTGAATGATTGAATTTAGAATGGGAGAAGATAGAATCCAATATGTTATCATATAATGCCATAATTTTTATTCCAAGAATAATTCCATAGTATCCTTCTAAACATCATGGTGCATCCCTCCATGAACTATGACGTATTATGTTATGACGTCTCAATAAATAAACCACAACTTACACAATGATATTTTCTATACTAGTTTAGTTTATATATCAATAAAATTTTTACTTGTACTAATACATTATAATCTTAGTCCACTTACATCTTTTATAAAATCCATGAAAAAATAATGAAAATAATATCCAAAACTAATTTCAGATAACTTCCAAAACAATAATTCGAAAATACATCATTAATTTTCACCGTATATTTTATCATGTAGGAAAGCTTCTGAAAATCCATCCTAAACATCATTTAGATATCCTAAAAAACACATTTGGGGTAAATTAAAATGTTATATAATATTTATCCTCATATATACAACCTCGAAGTATGAACCCATAGGTATTTATATTATTGAAAATATATATTAAGATCTCAAAAATCCTTAAATTTATTCAATTAAATTATTCTCGAATACCGTTACTCAAGATACAAAGTGATCTCGAATGTTCACTACCAAACACGTGTACCTCCACACTGGTTTCCACCAACTATATGATATTCATGTATGAATAATTTTATAATACCTTTTCCATGACATCATGTGTCCATGGGACACTGAGTATGACAATCCCATATTTCTTATTCATACAATCTCATTTAACTAAATATAGATCGGCTTGGTCAATGACTACATTCGATGGAATTCACCTAAGTGAATGAGAACATCACATTACCCATTTTAAGTTGATAAAAACATTGCATATTCTAGTTATGGTAATAAAATTTCATAGTCTATCTAAATTGAGGTCTCATATGTCATACTCATTATAAAAGAGGGCAAATCCCATCATAATTCAGAATATATATAATGACGTGATCAGCCACAAACCCATCCACCCCTAATTAGATAAGACTCATGAAATGGAGATGAATGGTATCAAAGTATGAATTTTATCACTCTAGGTAACATTCAAATCTATTGTATGGGGATTAATTTTCAATCATAATACCCTGATATAATAAATACATAGTGTGAGACACTTCTTATGATATACTTGTAAAGTCATACATCATGAAAAAAAATTCATACCTAGTGATCATATTCCATATCTATATGTAAAATATTAACCACACTAACATTAAAATTTTCCCAATATATTCAATACATCATGATAAAAATATGTTAGGGATAACATATTGTCATAATTTTATATTTTAATTATTCATACACATTACATTATATATATATCTATCACAAAATAATTACAAATAGGAGACTACCTTTTCTAAAACATGATACATTTTAAATTCATCATCTCTTGTAATAATACTAAAAAAACCATACATAAACATACATATAATCATATAACTTATAATTTTCCACAAGATAGGACTTATGTTTACTTCACATCTAGTATTTTTCCAGCTCATTAAACCACCATGTTATTCTCTTCACATATCTATGTGAATATCTAATAAATACCTCCCATGAATACATCTAAATACTAATATCTTTTAAGATATTTTTTTTAATAAAGGGGACACTTAACAATAATATTACTAATATTAAAATTATTTAACATGGTATTAACACTCCTTTATATGAATATATCTGATGCCGAAAAATTAATAACATTTGTTTACTAATAATAATTTTTAACTTATTCATTATCCTTATAAATTGAAATTTACAATTAAAAATATCATTTAAGATCATTTTGTAACAAATTTAACTCTTTAAATTATCAATTATTAACTGCTCATAAACTCCATTAGTAAATAAAGTCACTATTATTATGTTACTCTAACTAAATATAACTCTTTAGATTTATCATTTTCGATATAACCAAAACTCATTATGTACATTTATTGACATTTAAATTGAATTTTTAGTGTTGTAATATTTTATTTATTACACATTAATATTCATTATGTCTAGACATACCCCCACTAACCTCTAAGAAACTATAATAACTTCAAAATATTATTCTAATGTACAGAAGCTTATTTTTGTTAGGAAAATAAAAATCTTTCCATTAATGGGAATATTTGAGAAATATAATATTTCTAACCATATAATATAACTTATTATATGAGTTTCGGTTATTATTATTTTAATTATATTGTACTCATTACAATTTACATCTCTATATAAATTAAAATGCATTCCTTAATATTCAAAATATATTTTAAATAAATTCTTTTAACCAAGAATAAACTCATGTTTTCATTTTATTATTCTCAAACATGTTATAGAGTGTGATGATCCATAAACAATGTACATCATCGAATTTATTCTCAATAATACAATGTTGAAAAATAAATTCTTATGACATATATGTGAAAGAAAATGAAAATACACATCCTTTATTAATATGTATCTTATCTTAAATTATTCTATTGTATTTGAATCCATTATTTTTCAACCCTTTTCTTTATCAATTAAATGAAAACTAAAATATTTATCAATCATTTATATAATTTTTAATTCTAGTGTTTCTATAATAGTTTTCAAATATATATTTTATATCATATTACAGTATTCTTCAAATAAATAATTCAATAACACTAATAACAAACATGAAAATCAATGGAGTTTTACAAAAATCACTTGGTATCCTAGAAAATTCTATCCTATGGAAATTTTTTCCTTATTTACTATCATTTACTTTGGTTTCAATGGAATTGACTGAATACTCAATTAAAAATGTTAGAATTTATAACTAATTTTTCTTCTTTTGATTTGAGATTTTACACTTGGTTACCATCAATACATCCCTAGATCCTGCATATGTCGTCTCCTTATTAATCATAAATATCTTTTTGTAAAGTTAGGTATGAATTTTTTAAATTCATTTATATTGTTAAAAAAATTTAAAAAAAATTCTGTTATCATTTCTATATCCATATAAAACAATAATATAATCCCACAATATCACAAATTCATTAATGTTCCCAAACATGTAATGTACATGTCTGGGGAATAAAGAACATTATAAATTGTATCATCTAATTCCATTGAAAATTTAATTGAATTATTAGGTTCTTCTCATGTGTATCCATATTTTCTTGTTGAAATAATTAAATATTTTGTTGCTCATGAATATATTTCTCTAACATATAAAATTTTAGTTTTTTCATAATGAAAATTATTGTGTTTCTGTGAAGGTTAAATAATTTTCTTACATGACTACATTCATTAAAAATATTAATCTCAAGCCTAAATTTTATAATGGTAGTACCTTTTTCCAAAACTGTATCAGGGTTTTAATCAATTTTATATGTATTTTTAATAAATTCCATATTGATAAAATGATAACCCATTTTAAAGCCATAATATCAATTAATGGTACAAGAACTAAATTTCATTATGTTTTGAACACATTTTGGAATGAACATCATTTTAATTGATATGTATTTATAAAATCCTTTCAACCATATTAGATATATCTCTTTGATAGTTTAAAGAATAACCCTTTATCTAAATTCATCACATGGATTAACTCAACACTATTACTCTCATATAATATCGAATAATTTATATTAATTTTTTTACCTAAAGAAAATTCTAAAACTGTGCCACTTAAAAGTTATTTTTAATTCATTACTTTCTTTCCATATACAAGATAAATTATGGGAACCATTATTTTGAAAAACCTACTACGTTTTATAATGGACTTATTAACAAGTGTTTCCATTAAAACAATATAACACATTGTGTATTAGAGATATTTAATCACACCATATTTTTTTTATTAGTCCCTTTACATGTACTAACGATTCTAATGATTTACATATGAATCTTTATACCTTACAATAAATAATTATTTTCTTACAATAGTATTTTGTAAATCTTTAAAAAACTCATAACATGTGTTATTGTTAAAAATTAGAAGCCAACTATATTTACACATATATACATTAATCACATGAATATGGTACATGAAAACATTGCATGAAAAAATAGTAAGTATATAAAAAAATGCCCATAATAGTATGCATGTAATGATGGGTATACAACCCCCAGATTTCTAGATAAGGTATAATCTTCCAGAATATTTGGTGGTTTTACCAAAATTCTCTATACCCATATATTTATACCAAAAAGAGTCCTCATTTCAATTATAATTATAATATATATTAGACTTCATAATAAAATCACAAAATCTAGTAAAATCTAAGGTATTGATAGAATAAAATCTAAATCAATTATCATACCAATCACATAAATTTTAAATTACATGTATGATAACGTATTATTAGTTTAATATTTTAAATTAAAATAAACATAACAATTCATAATATATCATTTCCATAAATGAATAATAATATAGGTAATAAAACATAATAAATACACAATTCATAAAAATATTCATGAGATTAACATTTATTAATAATTAATAAATAATGTAATTATATTCATTTTAAAAATAAGAAAGGATAAATATGTATAACTAAATTTTATATAGTATATACTCTTTATATAATTATTTACATGCATTTAGGGTAAAAATAATAAATTTTATAAATTATGATATGTTTTTATGAAAAATTTTATTATTTAATAATAAAATTTTATATTTCTGGTAAAACAATTTCATAAATTATGTATATTATATTATGGTTTTTAAAACTATTTATCATATCATTTAAAACTCCTTTTGTAATTGTTCAAATAAATTTTCCATAATAAGGCCTTAATATAAAAATTCTATATTTATATTTATGATTTATTCATAAGTAAATATAATACTTTTTAAAATTTATGATATTTTATAATTTATAAAAATACTATAAATTATTTTTCATGTAAATAAACATTAAACCAAGATCAAATATACCAAAAAACACTTGTTTAATCCTGTTCCAGTGAAGGTTTGTCAAAATTTTAAGAAAAACTAATTTTAATTTATAATAAATTAAAAAATAGTTTGTACCTAGGAATAATACATAGATTTTTAGTCCTATAGAAACATCATGAACCATAAAAATGTTTGGGTTCATTATGGGTTAACATAACCATTTCGTAGTACATATTATTTCATCTAACTCTTCTGAGGATCATATTGGTTTGCGATGGTCTTCTCAAGTCTTGAGTGGTTTTGGTTTATGATGTGGATGATCATTTGTTAGATTGAAACCACAATATTTATATTGACTAAGTCATTCAAAAATGATATATTTTCACAAATTTTCAATCTTCCCCCAAATAACTCATTTAAAATATAATATGTAATTCTCAGTATATAAAATGTTTTGAAACGTTTTATTCTTAACTCTAATTTTGTTGATGTTTTATTTGAAAAAAATATAATTTTCATTTCACCCTTTTCTATATAAATTTTCTAGGAGAATCATATTTTTTATATTCATTTTTAATTTAAGGATCAAATCCAAAATTGGATGAATATGTAATAATAATAATAATAATAATAATAATAATTTGTTTAAATGGATATGTAATATCTAAAATAAAATTCAATAAAAACTCTGCCCCCAATTGAACCAACAATATATTTTATATTTAGAATAAATAATAATATAAAAAATAAATTTATATCTTACACCATTGGCTATACTTATTTTTAAAGTGTGTCTCTTGTTATTGAATTATATTATTGAGGAGAATCTAAAGGGTTCCTCCCATCTTGTATGTTAATAGATTGTGGGAATCTCTTGAATGCTGATAAGGATCCCTCTAAACACTATAGTCTTCCTCAAACAAGATTAATGATGTGAGATAAATGAGATATAGTGTATGGTCATCATTTTAGTAGTTTCAAAGTGTCTCAATACAATAATAAATGAATAACACCATATGAGGATCGAATCACATTTATATAGGCATCCATAAACTAGAGTTTTATCTGAATATTTTGAGTGTTTGAAATTTTTTCCAAACACTTAAAAATTTGTTTTGTTTCATTTAATTACTTATAATAGATTAATATCATTTAAAAATTCTTGATATGCATTAAATAACCTCAGTCCCATCATCAAATTATGAATAACCAAGAACAGTATCCTTTAGAGTGGGAAAATAATAAATTCATCATGTTATTTTATAATGAATAATACACATACAAAGAATTATGACATAGTTGCATTCACTAATTAATGTGGAATCCCTACATAAACCACAATATATAGTATTTCATGGTACACTCTGTTATAGACCATATATCTTAGTATACCACGGTCTATATTATTCTAGAGAATATATTAATCAAGTCACCCTCCTCTATAACGGTTTCTAAATCTGATAAAATGTAATATTTTTATACTTTATCTCGAACACAATGGTTGATGGTCTACCTTCATAAAAGAAGATATGTCGGTGATACAATAAGAAAAAATATGTCAAATACTACATGAAAGGATTTGTTCTCCGAAACTGATATCTCGTGGAATTTATGACCATGAAAAATCTCTTTTAGTTCTACAAATTGGATGAAGGTATATGAACAAATAAATGCATCTTCTCCATTACTTATAGGGCATGCTCAATCCCTCCCTTAAGGTTCCCAATGGGTGGATATCATGGTGGAATATCACTAAAACATCATAAATATTATATATAAATAATTCTTTTATAGGTCTTGATATTATTTTTTTGTGGAATAAGTATTAAGAATCATGATATATAAATCTATACATAAAAAACCTATGAAAAATTGTCTCAAATTGTTATCCAGATTCTAACATAACAACAAGTCCCCTGGTTTTTCTGAGATGAGAAAATGAGAAGAAATTTAAATTTTTTATTTCATATTATCATGAGGGGTAAAATAGTTATATCCCTACCATATGATGTCATGTAACTTTTATGACCACATAATTGGTCATGAAATAGGTTTTTTAACCTACGAAAATAATTTGTTGGTAATCATAGGATTTAAAGTTTTATAATATTATTTAATATTTAATTAATTAATTATTAATTTATTCGTGTATTCCCATTCAGTGGTATCATTTTTATGGATCATCGAATTGATATTTTGACTCTATGGTAGAGTCCAATATGGTGTCTTTTTTTAAGAGAGGTGTAAATCTACTTTTGATTTTGATAATCATGACATGATTTTTAATTTGGGTTTTTCATAATAAATTTATTATTTTATTAATTTTTTTTAAATTCTATTATCCCCCTAATTCAAATCTATTTATCATTTGAGTATGATGTATTCCCCCTCATGTGATGGAAAACCTAGTGGGGAGGTATAATAGGTGCCACCAAACAGCATCTAGGGTAGCGATCATGACTATATTGGGCTACAATGGTTGTGGGTTATGATTTTAGACCTCAATATTAGGTTTTTTCTCAAAGTATTATAAATATTTTTTTATCCATAAATACCCATAAATCCATATCTTCTATAGTTTAAAGAACTATTAATATTTTAGGGTCCCCATAGGGTCAATTTGTTTTTATTTTGGGGAAACATGGGGTTTTAAGAAGATTATTGGGGTTTCCAATTTATAAAATATGATCACATGGCGTCTGATTTAATGAAAACACGTCTAGTGATTTTCCAAGTTAGGGAAGATTGATTTTTGGGGAGTATATTACATTTAATCCTCTTCAATTATATATAGAGGGACATTTACATTTGGTAGGTTATATGGGAATAAACCCCATATATGGGGGACATGGATGTGTAGTAGTACATTACATTAACCAAAGTGTTCTCTAGCAATGTAAGAGTACACATCTAGACCCTATGTGTACCCTATCCATGTAGAAGTACATGGATAGACCCTAGGTGTACCCAATTCTTGTAGAGGTACATACTCAAGGTGGATATTTTGGATTACAAACTATGTAATCATGGTCTAGGATGTTTAATGATCAATTATTTTCTATGTGTGGTTTTTGGGGTGATTTTTTACATCATAGTTATAATTATACAAACTTACAGTTCATTCAATTCGTTTTTTCATCTAAAACATGTTAGTGAATCTATTTCTATGCTTTGAGGACTTATAGAAGGTAGATTAGGTTTAGTTAGTTATGATAGAGATATTTTCCTATAGTAATTGATTCTGATGGTCTTATGAGAATGATACTTGGGGAGAAACATAAATGAGGTTCCTGAGAATGGTTGGGGGATGTGACATGGGATCTCCAAGGGCCCCAACCGGTGTTTCTTAGGACAATACCTTTCAAATGAGAATGGGTTGTGACTCAAGGTGGAATATAGGATTGGTGTATGTGACAACCTTGAGTAGCATTGAAAGGGTATGGTCTTGGGGCCTATCTGTTGTGATATTAACCCTACTGGTATAATAAGGTAGTCAGATATTAGAGGTAGGGTTATGGGATGTATTACACCAAGATTCATGAATTTTCTCATGAGGATAGTTCTGACCAAAGATCCCAAGAGGGATACCTCCGATTTTATGTTAATTACAATTATTCAAATAGGGATATCTTTATTTAAATTCAGACTTAGAGGACATAAGTTGGTTCTCCTTGATAGAATGAAATTGAGTGTGTTTTTGTAGCTAACGGTAGAGATGGTAATAGGTGTCACCAAGGAACCCATATTGATGATGTGATCCTATGAGGTTATGGCCTATATTAATGTAATTTGGTTTTTGGCTAACAACAATATTTTATCTATTATTTTGTGAATTGATTTATGTATCTATGGTTTCCCTGACATTCTTCCTATGACCCGACATATGGGTCTAACCTGATGTTTTTGTAAACATAGTGAATGCCCAGAGGTACATTCGGTGACATGACTTATGAAAAGTATATGATATGTTTAGGGTGTGGTGGGAGACTGCAAATGCATATTAGGAATGATATTTTTGTTATTGAGATACTTGTGTGATACTAATTGGATTTGATGGCGTCACTGGGGATTACTAGTATCACCTAGGATTTTGATGTTGACATATATAAATAATTCTCAAAACACTAAGATACAAACATGGGTATATATGGAATTTAATAGATTCAATCGGCCCTTAGGGTGTCTGTCATTTCTAGGACTATACCATTTACGATTATGGATATGATAAATATTTTTATTTTTTTGATGATTACTATTCTATGATTCTTGGGTCACCCCAAGGATCTAGCCAACTAAGGCTAATGATATTTTTGGTCGATTAGGATGCCTCGTGTGTTATGTATCTTTCTATTTCACATGGTTAAATAGAGATTATTTGGATTCAATGATTTCCCAGTTTAAAGGACTCTTATTTGAAGAATTAATTATACTTAGAGTATGTAGAGACACACATTATATTTAGAATATAGTTGTTGAAACATTTATAAGAATATATTTTTAATTTGAAGCTAAGATTTAGATATTCTTAGGTTACACAAAAGAATCTGGTATTCATATAGTCAAATGATATCACGACATTCTCATAAAATACCGAACAGTAGATGAAGTAGGTAGGGTTGATTAAGGTCATAGATTAAATTATGGGGAGATGGTAACTTTTTGATGTGTTAAAATACATTGAATACATGGTTATACGGGTACTTCTGGATCATACACATGTTGATAAATGTGGTGGTCAAGGATAAAACACATACTAATTCCTGCTAGTTTAAAATCTTTTTAGTTTGTATTCATTAAGATAAAGGACTTGTACAAACCTCATTCTACGTAGTTTCATTATATTCCTATTTCTTTCTCCGCACGGGATTAAATATTATTATTATAATACTCCCACATGTGCATGTTTCATCAATATATAAAATATTATTATATCTTTATTCATTCAATGAAGACCATAGAAGGTCTCTTCTATCATTCCTCTCTTCTTACATTGTGGTATATTTTTCACACTACTTAGAAATACTCTATGTGAAACACCTTTAATTACCAATAGAATCACATTATAATATTTTTCTAGGGTGAATTAATATTTACATGGATTTCCATATTTTTTGATTAAAATAGCATCTTTTTTCTTTATTAAAACTTCCTTTCATTCTCTTGAAGATGATAGACGTTAATATTCAATAATGGGTGTTCGATGCACCCAATGTCACCATAAATTATCCCACTCTTCCAAACATGTGAATAATTTTTCATTAAGAAATATCTTTTTACTTCCAAAAATTCCTCCCATAGGAATAAAAATTAGGGTCATCTTTTTAGGATCACCTTCACTTCTCTAACAAAATTATCTTTCCATATGAATATGATTAGAACATATCTTTCATATCAATTTAAATTAATACTTTTTTACATATTCAATTGTTGTAATGTTATAGTATGTATTATTTCACTATTTACCCCTTTGGATTTTAGATAAAAATCAATGGAGTGTCATATTATTCCATAATAATAAAACCTAATAGAAAAATTCCTTTCAGAATATTCACATAGATATTTGGAAAGAAAATTTATCTTACTCGCATATTAAAATTTTTTCATTTCTATAGATCACTTGTCAAAGAATCCATGGTAGGGATATCTATATTCCTATTTAATATTTCACCCTCATTTTGGGATCCATGGTATTCAAATCCATTACCTTTACTTGGGAAACCATGTACTCAATCCTCAAAAAAATTCTTTTATATAGTTTTTAATCCCATTATTAAGTTTTCAAGAGTGGTAATAATTTAATTCATCTCATTTTTAAGGGTCATTTTTTGTTCCAATTATTTTAAATTTTTTTATAATAAGTAACATTTTCCCTTAATATAATCACAAATTTATATAATTGAGTCAATTATGGAAATATATTCTAATTAATTTATTATTTTCCAAAACCAATTGGTTGTGTAATATTTAGATTTTCCAAGATATTTTAACTATATTAGATCTCATATTAGTAACAGCCTAAATAAGCTCAAGATTGATGACTCATAATTATTACAAATTATTTGATGAAATCATCCTCCAATAAAATATTCAATATGGAATCTTAATTTCTGTATATTATAGATTATTAAAACAATTTTTTAAAATCAAAATTACTGATATAAATAAATTAACCATAACTTGATGGTTTTCCCCTTATTAATGGGAGAATTTTTTTTCCTCCATTGTTTTTCATTTTTCAGAAGGAAATTTTATTCAGATTTGTTCACTACATCCATATTGTCATCAAATTTTAAATCATTTCTTGTGGTAGTAACCAAAACTACCTTTACTACCAAAACATTTCTACATAATTATTTCAATATATTATATATATCAAATTAAGTAGAACAATGAAAGGTATTATTGAATACATCATGGAAGATACCTCACTTTTTTATTTTATATGTGTCTGCATTAGATACACATCAATAATTTGTTCCTAAAACAAATATCTTATTGAACATATTATAATATGTTATTTCCAAAACCAATATAAACCAATACATGTACATTTTAAACCCATAAGATTGTGTTCTAATTAATATAGAAGGATTCATGTGTGAATCCGTTTTTTCTAAAATTAAAAAATATATATGAATATTAACCATTAAATCAAAACCTGGGGGTTTGATAATACCTATTCAACCAAATATAAATTTATACCCCTATATATGGAGTTTTATTTATGATTGATCAACAATAAAATATTTCTCCACGATCATGTTTTCCAATTTATGACACGTAATTAACTTCATTAATGGATCATGTAAAATATACACCTCCCTCATCATTGATTATGCTAATAATAAAAAATGATCTTATAAATTAAATCGCATAACGACACATGAATATTATTTGTTTTACCACAACATGGATACATCTAAGGAAAAATAATTGATGAAGTGTTGATAAAATATAATACATTATACTTAAATTTTATTGATAACGTTTTATTCATGATTATTTTGTGGAAAGGAGCACTAATTTTTAAATTTTATAGATATTTTAAACTCATTAGTGTAATTCTTTCTTATCCGCATTCATTCACAACTTCATGTAAGGATTTTATTATTTTATTACCATTAGGGCATCTCCATTTTATTCTAATATAACAAAATTATATTTCATTACAATAATAAAATTTTATTTTCAATTAAGGTATGCATTTTTAAAATTTCTATTTTTATTGTTGGATGAGATCGACAACTTAATGATTTAGTTAGATATATAAATTTCAAGATATATTCAATGTAGAAAAAAACTCCAATAGAATATTCCTAAGTTCATACTTGAATTATTCTATTTGGGATTGTTATTGAATAATAGAATATCTAAATGAATGAACACATTATTTCCCCTCTCATAAGTCTTTTAAAATATTAATTATCTTCCATGAATTGTCCTTTATTTCAAAGAACTGGATATTTCATGTATGTGATGAGATATCTCCCAAATCATGTTCACTTATTTTTCTATATATAAATAGATATTTCAATGATACTATCTTATTTTTCATATGTTACATATCATAAAAACGTACTTATTATATTAAATATTCTTACCTAACATCATGGTCCAGTATTGTTCCAATTCATCATACTATATGTTATTTTCCTAGTTATTTAAATATCCAAAAAATGAATATTCGTTTCATGGTAAAAAATATCTCACTAAAATTTCCATGTTCATTCAATGGATAGTTTATTAATATATTTAATTACATGTAATAATATATTTTACAATGTAATGATATCAATTTTTCCATTTCAATCATAATTATGAAAACTTTCCCTCTCACTGGTCAACTATTAATTTTATGAAAATTAATACCCATTAAATTCCTCTATTGAAAAAAAAACCATGGTCAAAGATATATCTATAAAATAATAATCAATATTTCTTCCTTCCACTTCCACCAATTAAATTCTCCATAATGTAATCCTAATTAATAATTTTATTTATTATAAAAACTATCCCATTTTCATTCATCAATATATCATTATGGATTCACCTAAAAAGTGTCCATGATATTTTTTAAAATTATATATTTCTTTTTCAATTTTTAACTATTATGTGTTAATAATAAATGGGTTTCCAAAATACTCAAAATATATTGAGTCAAAATTTTGTTTATGTTTTCATATATTTCGTTAATACAATGTATCATAAATGTTTCATATCACCTAAAAAGATAAAGCCACAACATAAATCCATATATTTTGGTTTTTTCTTCCTCAAATTCCACAGTTTAGATCATGAGGAATATTTTTTTGATGTGAACTTTGTGATAATTTAGATCCATAATATCCAAGTAAAATTTCATTTAACCGTTCATAATATCATTAAACGATATCCCCAAATATCTCTAAATTATGGACTTATTATGGTGTGGTTCACATCATTGTGTTATAATCTGTTTTCTTATATATATAATAACTTTTGTATCATTCTACCAAAATCATTATCCATAAAATAAATCTAGAATTTTGTAGTTTGACAATTCCTTTACCTTATGTATATCTTTCATAGCTATATATTGACATTATTATTGGGGTATAATCCAGTCTATATTCAAGATAAATATCCTCTCTTATTTATCAGGGGTTATTTATTGTGGTTCAACCTTATGCTTCACAATAGAATCTACATTTGTGCCTATTTTCATATAACCAACTACATCCTCCATAAATACCCAAATTCATCCATATTTGACAATAATTTGTGTTGTTATGATTATTCATAAATCTTCCACCATCCTTTCCCATATAACTCAATGCATGCACTTCTTTTATAACATTATTAAAAAAATAGTGAGTGAATCTATAAAAAAATAGTGATTCATCTTACAAAATAAAAAAAAATTCATCAACAAAACCATTAAAAGTATGCAGTATGGACTCAATGTAGGAAATGAAAGTTTATACAAGTATATTCAATGTTCTCCATTACACTCACATAGTTAAATAAATGTATGAACCATAGGAAATTATTTATCTTTAAGAATATATCCATTAAACTAGTCACATTGCAAATGATTGTTAATAAATAATCCATAATGCATAATGTGTACCAGATTTCAAACAAATTCATACCAAATTAGTTAATAAACAATTGAAAACAATAGTAATGCATGATATTAATTCTTATAAAAGGTACTTCCCTAATTTTCATATGACACAATAATCCTTTGAATCATCAAAACAATTTCTGATAGCCCTAAGCTCATACTCCCAGATCTGGAACTGAATATATAATGTTTAATATCAATCATTAATATAGATAAATGTGAACCAGTATTGGAAATGGAATAATTATAACATCAATATAAACTAATGCATCACTTATATTCCCAATATCCATTTAGGTTTACAGATTTAGATAATTATGAAAAACTCCTTACTAGTAAAAATTTTATTATAGTATCCATTTATCACACAAACATATTCTTTATAAATAAATTATTACATCGGTGAAGGTAACTTTCATATCAAGATATCTGAATTAATTAACTTTTCTATTCATCATTAAGATTAATTAAAAATAATTATAACACATAGTATGAGAATAATATCTTAGTAAGGGATATATATATAAATAAATAAATAATTGTGATAGTTCTATTCAATAATCTAATATCATAAAAGATAGTCTTTCATTTCACATAATTATCGTTGAGTGTAAATAATCATTTATTTAAACAAGAAATCAATTTTTATACCCAATACATATCAAAAAAACTTTATAAAAACATAATTGAAAATTGATATCCAAGTGGGTTTATTATAAAGCAATTAAAACCCTTAAAAACATTTTCATAAAATATACATTTTTACCAAGAAAGTTGAAACATCATTCCTTTAAATCAAAATATATGTAAATTTCCTTGTGAAATCATATTATTTACAGGAAAAATAATTTAAAAGTAAAAAAAACTCATATGTATTAATTGGGTCATTGTCTTAAAAGAACCCCGACAAGAACAATTAAATATGGAATATCCTACATTAGAAATTGAAACAAAATTCACAAAAAAAGCATAATCATCGCCCAATTATTTGGAGGGATATTTTAAGGTCCCCCATTATCCTAAAAATTTAAAAAACTATCTCATTCATGAGACTCATAAAATATTAATTTTTCATCATAAAAATCATAAAAATATACTTTTGAACACAAAATAAAAAGCATTTCCGGAAACAAAAATATCCATTTCAACATAAAAAAATTCTTTTTTAAAATACAATGAACAAAGGGAAGAAGGGATTTTCTTTGAATAAAACATGGAATCCGTTAATTTAATCCAAATATAAAATATTTTTAATTATTTAAGGATAACCTATTAATAATTTATATTATAAAATCGAAATCTTTTTTTTCAGATTTGTCAAAATTTCATGTATAAAAAGCATAAAAATTTTCTTTTTTGAAAACATTTGATAGAGAATAAAAACTGAAAAAAATTATTCTATAAATAATTCATTTCTTTACAAATATATCCATAAAATAAAATTAGGAATATAGAAATGGAATAAATATGTTTATAAAAAATATTTAAAGCATATAAAATGAGATTTTAATGTAAAGTGTATATTATGTCTTTCATATATTTTGAAACAAATGGATGATGAAGAAGGGGACATGAAATGGATTATAAAGAATTTTTTTTGAAGAACTATTGTTAAAATATTTTTTAAAATATATTAATAGGGTATTTTATAGACCAAACATTAGAAAATATTTCGTGAAAATGGAATAATTATTAATGAAAAGAAATTGAGATAAGAAATATCATACCTCATGTCTAGAAAAGCTTTTTATACCCTATAACCCTTATATAATAAACCAAAATAAATTATTTAATTTTATAAAAAAAAAAATAGGTTTATTAATTTACCATTAAACCATTTATTACATATATGTCAGTAAAAATATTTAATTACTTAATCGGTTGTGCCCATATCGGGTTCTATGAGGACATTCAGTTCATAATTTCAAAAGGTCTTCAGAGTGTTTAACAAGGTAAATGTGTTCTTTTATCTATAATTTCCAGACTAACAATAATTTCATAATAATAATTTGTATATGTTAATTATATTCTTATAACCATATATGTAAGCTGTTTTTGAAAAATTATTCTGGTTACAATATGGAGACAGTTGTCTGTACATAAGTATGTGAAGGACCCCGGGACACCCAGAGAGGGGAGGGGTGAATCAGGGTGACAACTTTTTCTTCTTAAAGTTGTGGATCTTGTTCCCACGTTGGTAGGAACTTGTTGAACCTGTAAGATCAAAAAGATCAAAAAGAAAACATGCACATACACAGAGAAGACATAGCCCTTTTTACTTGGTTCACCACTAAGGGCTACGTCCAAGGAGCATACGCCGACAAGTTGTCGGTCATACCAAAAACCACTAAGCTTCACTAGTTGGAGATTACAATTGTTCGGGCACAATCACTCTGTCCCAGGCTCACTGCCTTTACAAAGGTTCAGGGATAGCTCACTGCTTCCCTTGGGTCACTCCCGTTAACTCCCCCTGGCTCACTACTGTTGGTTAAGTCACACTCAGTTTATAGACGTGAAGGTCTCTTCAATTGATAGTCACAAAGTTCATTGTCTCCTGTTCAGCATGAGACTTTGCTTGCATCAGAGTCCTAGTTTTTTAATGCTCTGTTAAGATCCAAATTCCACCCACTGATGAATACCCCCTTTTCCCTTGTCCACAGGGCGAACAACCTTTGGAAAAGGCCTTCGCAAAGTACCCTACTTCGCGAGGCTCACAATATTGCAAAGCTCAAACAAGCCTTCGCAGAGCCCCTACAATTTCGTGAAGCTCAATCGCGAAGCTCAATCGCGAAGCACTCTCGCGATGCTCTAGCATTCGCAATGCTTGGCTATTGTGAAGCTCCTGCATCTTCGCGAAGCTCACTGAGCCAACACGAGGCGCACGTCTTTCTTGGAGCTAGAATAGTCGCCACGAAGCTCCTCTTTCGCGAAGCACACTGCCTTCGCGAGAGACCTTTGCGAACCGAGAGCAAAGGAATTTCTATGAAATTCTCTCTACTTCTCTTGAGGGGTTCGACCTCTATTTATAGGCGATTCCACCGACCCTCGACCCTTCAGCGTGAAGTCAACGCCACATCATCTGAAATCGTGAACCTCCAAAGATTCCGCCGGAATACTGTTCAAATCGCGAAGCACCACGACACTGTTCCTTTCGTGAAGGTTGACGTAGTCGCGAAGAATCACTGTCATCATTCCTTCGCGCCTTCACCGCGAAGCTCCCTCGAAAATCCCTTCATCGCCGCGATGCTCTCCAGCCTCTGCCGTTCGCGAAGCTTGACGTACTCATGAAGACTCACCGCCTCCATTCTTCTAGTCTTCGCAAAATACAGTCCATGCATCCCATCTTTGCGAAACTCATGCCTTTGCCATATTAAATTATGATCTTTCTGGAAATCCACTTTTCGCGATGCTCACCAACCTCCAAATTTTGGACCCCCAAAATTTGGCAAACACTGGAAAACGACACCACCTTCAAAACTATTGTCTGCTTGAACGGTATGATCTCTTTGCTGGTACACGATCCGAACTTCCATTGATGATTGACAACAAACACAAACCACACTCCAATCATGCATAGAAGGCCATGGTTCCAACAATCTCCCCCTTTGGGTTTGTTGGCAATCAGAAGAAAAATTCAATAGATGCCAAAAAAACGCAGGAATCAACCCGGCCAACACTCTAAGTCTACGTGAGCAATTCTCCGTGTAGAAAACAAGAGAGGATGCTTGAATTGGGTTCCACTATTTTCCTTCTCATTCTTCTCATCACAGAAGTCACCTGAATTTATTCCTTCTCCTTTCTCCGCCATTGACAACAAATCCAAAGACCAGTAAAAATTTTCACATTCAGCTCAAACCATACTCCCCCTGGATAGTATCTCCCCCATAAACCTGTATTATATCTATAAACAGATTAAAACATGTATAACGAATGGGGAGAGGGGAATTCTGTAACCTCCTTATGCACTGGGAGGTGGTCGAACACCGAGGTTCAACTGATGCTTCTCAAACACAGCTGCTGACAGTGGCTTTATCAGGATATCACCCACTTTCTCATCTGTTCCCACATGATCCAATATAATCATTCTTTGCTCAACTTTCTCTTTGATAAAGTGATACCTGATTTCAATGTGTTTTGTACGAGAATGCTGAACAGGATTCTTTGTAAGATCAATTGCGCTCTTATTGTCATAGTAAATCACCATTGGTTATGTCACCTCATCGCCAATGTCAGTTAATTGCTGCTTCATCCATAACAGTTGAGTTCATGCCTTTGTGGAGGAGATATACTCAGCTTCAGCAGTACTAAGAGAAGTACTTTCTTGTTTCATGCTCAACCAACCAACACATTTATGCCCAATATAGAAAGCTCCACCACTAGTGGACTTTCTGTCTACTATATCACCAGCCCAGTCAGCATCAAAAAATGCTGTAAATCACTGTCCCTGCCTGCTGAAAAAAATAACCCGAAGTTATGTGTACCTTGAATGTATCTCATGATTCTTTTTACTGCTGTCATATGTTCCTCCTTTGGATTACTCTGAAAGCGGGCTGCAAGGCATGTTGCAAAGACAATATCTGGACTTGTCACTATCAGGTACAGTAGGCTTTCAATGATCATCCTATACATGGTGGGATCAACAGAGTTCCCATCCTCATGCTTTCCAAGTTTAGTTCCAACTGCAATCGGAGTTGACATTGGTTTGGAATCTTGCATATTGAACTTCTTCAATAGCTCTCTTGCATATTTTTCCTGAGAAATGAATGTGTATTCCTTATTTTGAATCACTTGCAGCCCCAGGAAATATGTGAGCTCCACAATCATAGACATTTCAAATTCTGATTTCATGTGGTTGGCAAATTCATCCACTGATTTCTTCCTGCTGCCACCAAATATGATATCATCAACGTAGACAAGAACCATGAATTGATCTTTTGGAGAATTCTTCACATATAGATTGTGATCAACTCCTCCTCTTTTGAATTCCAACTTCTTGAGATATGAGTCCAGCCGTGAGTACCATGCCTGGGGTGCCTTCTTCAAACCATATAGAGCTTTATTTAGTTTGCAGACCTTTGTTTCATCAGTACCCAAAACAAAGCCCACTGGTTGTTCAATGTATACTTCTTCTTCGAGTACACCATTCAAAAATGTTGTCTTGACGTCCATTTGATATACTTTATATCCTCTTTGGAGTGCCATGGCTAGGAAAAGCCTGATTGACTCCAGTCTAGCAACTGGAGAAAAGGTTTCATCAACATCAATACCTTCAATCTGGGAGTATCCTTTACATACCAGTCGTGCCTTGTTTCTGATAACACTTCTATGCTCATCAAACTTATTTTTCAAGATCCATTTGGTACCAATCACATTGTGACCTTCGGGTCTCTGGACAAGATCCCATGTTTGATTCTTTTCAATCTGGTCTAATTCATCATTCATGGCTTTCACCCAAGATTTATCTTTTGCATCTTCTTCAAATGAGGATGGATCTACAACTGATAGAAATGCAGATTGCGTGGTATTCCTCATCCTTCTTGTTTGAGTGGGTGCACTCCTGTCCCCAATTATGTTGTGTGGATCAATCTCAGCTCTTCGATTTCTCCTGCGAGGTTCAGTAGTATTCTCTTCAGCCATAGTTTCTTCTTCAGATTCTTCTTCTGAGTCAACATCATGATGTGATTGCTGAGTGTTTTGAACAGCTTCCTCTATTTCTGCATTTGTATTTTCTTCACGTTCACATTCTTCTTGACTTTCTATCACATCAACTTATGACGTCCTTGAAGCATTTGTGGTTTTCTCATCAATTATCTTAACATCAATGCTTTCCAAAATCCTTCCCAAATGCTTGTTGAAACATTTGTAGGCTTTGCTGTTCATTGAGTAACCGAGGAAAATTCCTTCATCTGCATTGTCGCCATATTTCCCTTGATTTCCTTCTTTGTTCTTGATGAAGCACTTACTTCCAAAGACATGAAAGTATTTTAGAGAAGGCTTCTGTCCATGCCACAATTCATATGGTGTCTTCATCTCACCCATATAAAGTCCTATTCGATTCTGAATGTACACTGCAGCTTGAACAACCTCTTTCCAGTAATGTCATGGAATACGACTCTCAATCAGCATAGTCCGTTCCGTATTGTTCACCTATCGATTCCTACATTCAAAAACTCCATTTTGTTGTGGAGTTCTCACAGAAACTACCTCACGTTGTATCCCATGCTTCTCTAGATAATTTTCAAATTCAATGGACGTGTATTCTCCTCCATTGTCAGATCGCAACACTTTGATTGTTCGTCCAGTATCATTCTCGGCAATTCACCGATATGTTTTCATGCAGTCAAGGACTTGTCATTTCCTGTGAATGACCATCACACATGCCATTCTACTGTAATCATCTATGAAAATGAAAAAGTACCTTTCTCCATGAGTTCCGTCAATATTTATTGGCCCACAAACATCTGTATGAATCAGATCAAGAAGGTGTTACACTATTTTCTTCTTTAGCCGATATGAACTGCAGACCAGCTTCCCACGAATACATGGATCACATGTTTTTTCACGCTCACGCTTCAGGTTGGTAATGTCAATGACAATTCTCAATTTTGATATTTTATCCATGTCTTGTTGATTGATGTGTCCCAGTCTCCGATGCCACAAATTGTTTTCTTCTTTAATAGTCATGTAACATACATTTTCTTCACTATCAACCTGATACAAGTTTCCTTCTATTCTGCATCCCTTAATAAGTGAATTGCCAGCCTTTCCCTTGATACTGCAGCCTTTCTGATTAAATGTGACTATAAGTCCTGAGTCACAGAGTTGACTCACACTGAGGAGATTATGACGTAGGCCATCTACGTAAAGGACTTCAGTCTTCTTTAGTTCTTCGTTAGCTAATTCGGTACTTCCACTCCCTTTGATTTTCAGAGCCCCATCATTACCAAATCTTACTGTACCATCGACATTCCTTATGATATTCGTTAGTAGGCCGGCATTACCTGTCATATGAGATGAACAACCGCTATCCAGAATCCAGGTACTGTTGTTCTTTGTAGCTTTGAGGGACACCTCTGTAATGTTGGATTTCTCAATCTTCTTCCTTTCCTTCCATGAGACATTAGATCGAGTATAAAGAACTGATGGTCTTTCAATTATCTCTTCCACATACCCAGGTTCTTCATAGTCAAAGTCTTCTTTGAGAGGTGAAAACCTGTTTGAAAGAGCAACAATGTCTTGCTGACGAGACTTGACTTGTCTTGAACTTTGGTATGAGGTGTCCATATACCTTCTCTGCCTGCAATTAGCGGCCTTGTGACCAATGTTAGAACAACAAAAACAATATCCATAGAAATTATTTCTTATATAAGAATTAGGATATTAATTTTTTCTCATTTGTTGAGCATCAATATCTTCTCCATTTAGATATCTTCTTGTCTCTTCACAATATGACATGGTATGGCCCAGATAGCCACAGAACTGACACTTCATGAGAGGAAATGTCTTATCACTTGAATTTCTCCTCAAACCTTCTTCCTTGGGAGAATAGTAAGACTGTCTGTCATTTCTAAATGTTTGAGGATAATTTTTAGGTCCCCTTTTAGTTTAGATTGAGGGTACCTTTTTCAGCACTCTAGGAAACCTTTCAACATGTTCAACTTTCATCTTATCTTTCTTTTGGATCTTTTCACTTCCAGCAGTTTATGTCTCAGCCTCACAGCCAATTCCACTCTTTCCCATGCAAGTGGGATTTGATCATTAAAGATTTTTTCAACCCCATCTGAACCACACTTGGCTCTTGCTAGTAATTCTGCATATGAGAATCTTCCAAACTGTATTTTCTTCCTCGACTCTTTTAGAACTGATTCAGTCTCCAGTTTACTCCTTAGAGTAACTACTTCCTTCTCAAGACCGTCAGTAGTCTTGGATTTTTCATCCAGTCTAGAGGTGAGGTCATTGATGACCTTTACCTGCACTTTAATTCTCATCTTTAGATATACTAAATCATCATTACATTCAATTATTTTAGATTGTACCTTGACAAATTCTTCCAATTGTTCAATTTCAGCTTCAAGTTGATCAACGTATTCAGTTGATTCTTCTACAATCGATTTCCACTTATTTCAGCTCTTACATTTAATCTTGAGCTTACTAACCACATCCTTAAGTTGCATCTCAGGATCTACAGAACTTCTCAGTTGTTTTTCTCCTTCAGTATCTTCTAGCTTTTCAACAGTGGCTATCATAGAAGCATGGTTCCCAGTTTTGAATTCTAGTTCTTCTTCATCACAAAATTAATTATCATCTTCTTCCTCTTCACAAACAAAACTCTACCTTTTCATTTTCTTACCAGATTTGAAGTCTCCATTTTTGAAGAACCTTCTCTGAGGCTTCTTGAAGTTTTCATCCTCACTATCTTCATCATTGATCATTTTTAAACACTGAGAGGCAATGTGCCCAACTTTTCCACAACGGAAACATGCGAGAGGTAACTTCCCTTTGAATTTCCCATTCCCCTTCTGGAACTTCGATGCAATGAGAGAAAGAATTTTTTTTCTTCTTCATCTTCACCACTACTATCCTTTGAGATTTTCAGTTTAACTAGGGTCTTTAATGCCATTTCCTTGCTCACCCGAGTCGTAGCATCTTCAGGTTTGACTCTCATTTCATATGCTACCGAACTGCTCAGTAGATCATCTAGAGATAGTTTATAAAGATCTCTTTCCTCAAGGGATGACACCTTCGCATTATAAAGAGGTGGAAGTCTTCTCAATATTTTCTTTACAATATCAATGTCTTTGATTTCTTCGCCAAGACCCCGAATAGCTCCAACCACTTCAGTAATTCGATTGAAGAAAGAGTATGCATTCTCGTCTGGATGTATCTTTAGATCATCAAACCGATTGTGCAACACTTGTAGTTTCTCCTCCTTCACTTTTCTATCACCTTCATAAATATTCTCAAGATTATCCCAGATGGATTTTTCTGAGGTGCAGTTCATCACCTTTAGGTAGATCTGATCAGAAAGGGCTGCAGTGAGTGCATTCTGTGCTTTAGCATCTGCATCAAGAAGTTTCCTGTCTATTTCAGTCATAGCAAGGCATGTTGGATCAGTGACTTGTATTCCTTGAATATTAGAAAAGAGAACTTCCATTCCAAGAGATCTCATAATAGATCTCATTCTGTTCTTCCAGATCTGGAAATTGCTTCTATCGAAGGGAGGGACTCCCCTAACATTGAACGCGTTTTCCATGAAGAAAAAAAAGGTCTGATTCAACACCAGCAACCTTTAACCTCCCTCTGATACCACTTGAAGGACCCCGGGACACCCTTAGAGGGGAGGGGTGAATCAGGGTGAAAAATTTTTCTTCTTAAAGTTGTGGATCTTGTTCCCACATTGGTAGGAACTTGTTAAACCTGTAATATGAAAAAGATCAAAAAGAAAACATGCACATACATAGAGAATACATAACCCTTTTTTAATTGGTTCACCACTAAGGGATAACTCCAAGGAGCATACGCCGACAAGTTGTCGGTCGAACCAAAAACCCCTAAGCTTCACTAGCTGGAGATTACAATTGTTCATGCACAGTCACTCTGTCCCAGGATCACTGCCTTTACAATGGTTCAGGGATAGCTCACTGCTTCCCTCGGGTCACTCCCATTGACTCCCCCTGGCTCACTACCGTTGGTGAAGTCACACTCATTTTATAGACATGAAGGTCTCTTCAATTGATAGTCACGAAGTTCATTGTCTCCTCTTCAGCATGAGACTTTGCTTGCATCAGAGTCCTGGTTTTTTAATGCTCTGTTAAGATCCAAATTCCAAACACTGATGAATACCCCCTTTTCCCTTGTCCATAGGGCAAACAACCTTTGGAAATGGCCTTAGAAAAGTACCCTACTTCGCGAGGCTCACAATATTACAAAGCTCAAACAAGCCTTCACGGAGCCCCTGCCATTTCGCGAAGCTCAATCGCGAAGCTCAATCACAAAGCACTCTCGCGATGCTCCAGCCTTCGCAATGCTTGGCTATCGTGAAGCTCCTGCATCTTCGTGAAGCTCACTGAGCCAACACGGGGCGCACGTCTTTCGCGGAGCTAGAATAGCCGCCGTGAAGCTCCTCTTTCACGAAGCACACTGCCTTCGCGAGAGACCTTTGCGAACCGAGAGAAAAGGACTTTCTCTGAAATTCTCTCTACTTCTCTTGAGGGGGTAAACCTCTATTTATAGGCGATTCCACCGACCCTCGACCCTTCCACGCGAAGTCAATGCCAGATCATCTCAAATCGCGAAGCTCCAAATATTCCACCGGAATTCTGTTCAAATCGCGAAGCACCACGGCACTTTTCCATTCATGAAGCTTGACGTAGTTGCTAAGAATCACCGTCATCATTCCTTCGTGCCTTCGCCGCGAAGCTCCCTCGCAAAGCCCTTCATCGCCGCGAAGCTCTCCAGCCTCTTCCGTTTGCGAAGCTTGACGTACTCGCGAAGACTCACCGCCTCCATTCTTCTGGTCTTCGGGAAAGACAGTCCATGCATCCCATCTTTGTGAAACTCATGCATTTTCCATATTAAAAATATGATCTTTCTGGAAATCCACTTTTCGTGATGCTCACCAACCTCCAAATTTTGGACCCCAAAAATTTGGAAAACACTTGAAAATGGCACCACCTTCCAAACTGTTGTCTGCTTGAACGGTATGATCTCTTTGCTGGTACAGGATCCGAACGTCCATTGATGATTGACAACAAACACAAACCACACTCCAAATCATGCATAGAAGACCATGGTTCCAACAGTATGGGAGACGTTTCCATTTTCCATTGATCATGAGGGAAAGAAGGTAAGTATAATTTTATTTTTAAATAATAATTAATATATCTTAAATATATTATTATCTATTTTAATATTATTTTATATTACATCCATGTGAGGTGGTTATTAAAAAAGGACCGCATCACTTTTTGGAGGTGGTAATCCACCCGTACACGTGAACGATTATATCATTATTCAAATGATGGAGAGAAAATAATATAGATAATATATTATTTTCTATTAATTATAATTAATTAATTAATATATATATATATAGTAAACATATCATTATATCCATATGTATAAGGTAGTGATGGAATATTAATTTCATCAGTTCATACGGCTGAAAACTGATATACACATGAACGATGTTTTTGTTTCCCATTAGATGAAAATGGTGACAAATTTTGGTTAAGGTAACAAAAAAATAAATTATAAATATATCGGGTATATTGATGATATTATATCACAGTGGTTTGAGGAGTTTTAAAGGATTGTAAGAACAAATTAAAATAAAACATTCAGTTAGAAACTATTTATCTTCTTCATTAAACCATCATTTCATTACACCTACTTCCATATATGGTTATTATTATACAAAAAAATAGTCCTCTAGTACATGTTGAGGGGTGTTAGGATTCAGGTTTTCATGTATTTTTTGAACTATAGTTCTCAAAATTTGCTAGGAATAGATGAGATGATATTCCCTTTTATAAGTGAGGGGAGGGGAACTGTTGGAATTCTTTAATAGTATTAAATTAATATAATTTAATTTCCTATTTAATGTTGAAAAATATTGATAAATTTCGAATGTAAAATGAGTATGAGTCTAAATAATATCATACAGATAAATTTTGATAAGTTTAAGTTATGTTTTCACCCTTATCCTTTTTTATCCCCGATTAACCATTTCAATGATTACCATGATATCAATGTTTTTTATCTATAGGGGAAAAGAAAGTTATTATTATAGAAAAAGTGACCTGTAAATTGAAAATGGTTCATAAAATAGACTATATAACATTATATTATTCAAATATATGATTGTTATTAATCTTAAATCATTCAATAAAATACCATTTTTTATAAAATATCATTAATATAATTTATGTAACTACTGATCTAATTTTACCTTATAGACATCAAGATAATAATTTAATATAACTATATTCCAATTTAATATCAATAATATTTTTTTATTAATAATAAATTTAATTTTTCCTTAATTCATAAAAAAACATTACGTTTATTATTTTTTAAATTGGTTACATTGATTTTTCCACTTTTTGTGCATGCAATGTATTAGTGTTATATACATTTTTAAGATAAATATATAATAAAAAAATTAATAAAATATAAATCATAAAAATAATTCCATTATGATTAAAATAAACCTTCATATTTTTTAAAAACATGTTTTTCTCCCTTATGCGAATATATAAGATGAATTCAAAATAAGAGAGTGACATTTTGTATTTTTATATGAGTAAAATATTATATATATCATTATTAAACAAAAATTAATCCTTGTGGTAATAAATTATAAAATTATTTTAATATCAATTAAATTCACTCATAATATAGTGTAAAAGAATTTTTTGAATTGATTTTATAGAATTCTCAAATTAGTTTTTCCTTTATCAACATGATTTACCCCTTATTGTAGTTTTAATTTTATATCAAAATTATTATTCATGATGAAAAAACAAAACGGGTCATATTTATCAAATATTAAGTATTCTGATTCTATATATGTAATCCATTTTATCAAATTCAATTCAAATAATTTCTTCAAATTAATTTAAAATCAAACTCGCAAAACATGATGAAAAGTGGTTTTCATAAAAATATATCATTAAGCATCAATGTTCTTATACCAAAATTAAATATATAAATGATTTAAATGACATTAAATTAAATATTGATAATATTAATAAACTATTATTACTTTTAGACTATTTTTATCAATAATAGATCTTTTTATATTCCTGAATTGAAAATATAATTTTTATTAAAAATTGTTTTTTTCTCCAATGACTGGAATAACGATTTTTTCCGAAAAATCTAAAAATATCATCATAATATAGTTTTAATATTATTATTTAAAATATATATCCATTTTACCAAATGCTATATCTATAAATAGGATATATTGTCTATAATATTCTCAAAAAAATAATAAATTCCATTTTTGAAGAAAACATATATTTCAAGAATAAAATGACATTACAAAAAATTGAATTGTTATTTACTATCAATTTATCAATACATTTTTATTAGTTAGTAAATATATAATTAATTATTATTTTGGTTTCTTCTGTTCATAATTTACATTTCAAGGGTTATGTTATACATACAATATTTAAATAATAATATTTCAGGTATGTTTAAGCTCGGAGTTTCATGGAGTATATGCTATCGATCATTATGTTGTTTCAAAAATAATTGGGTGTTACATTCCCACACCATTTAAAAAAAAAAATTCCGTAAAATTTTAATAACATTTAAATAATATATGTTTTAAAAATCCTTTTAAATCATGTCTATGTAGTTACGTATAAATCATTTGATCATGAAAGGAAATATTTTTAATATTTAAAAATACCAGTGTTTAAATCCGACATTATAAAAAAAGGGATAATAAAACATCATTTTTTAAATTGTTAAAGATCATATAGAATAAAAAAATCAAATTCTTCTAATTAGGATAAAATTAGTGGGAAGTGAATATATAGACATAAATTAAATAATTAATGTCTAAATAATGACAATGATTCTTAGAGAACATTAATCACAAGAATGTTAATGATCATGAGAAATTTCAATTACTACAAAACCATAAACCAATGAGGTGTTACAAATAAAATCAATTCATCAAAAAAGAATGTAATATGATAAAAGTTTCATTTCAATATCCTTTTCCTAGGGATTAAGAATTAATATACCATATAGACTATGTATATAATAAAATATATATAATTTATATTCTTCACTTCCATAAAAAATACCATTCTTTGTTTTCAAGTATTAATGTATTTCAACATTGATTTTCTATATTAAACATATAAATTATATTTGAAAAATGAATTTTTAATTCATGGAGCATTAAAATAAAGATTAGTAAATCAAAAGATCCATAAAAGGAAAATAATTTATTCTTCATCCCTTAATAAATTAACAAAAACAAAAATTAGTAGCATAAGGTAAGATAATATCCAATATTATTAAACCTTCATACGAAAAATTAAAAAAAAATTAATCTCATAAGCCTCATAAATATAACTAAATGTTCAACTTAAATATTTTAATACATAAATATACATAAAAATATTAAAAATATTCCGGACTAACATTTCAAACCGGAATATTAAAATGATTTGATAAAATAATCTTCAAAGATATACATAAAATTTATATTTAAATAACGTAAATCACTCTTAATTTCTCATACCAGTAATTTATATTCCTTGGTTATATATTATCGAAAATATTCAAATAATTTTCAAAAATATATACACAATAAAATCATATATGCTTCAAAAATATAAATAAACTATTATTTATCAATTAAAACCCAATATTAACAAAAAATATTTTTATATACCATAATCATATAAAGTCTCAAAAATATTTTACTTCATAAGAAATAACAATTTTCAAATTTTCACCAAATAACTTTTCAATCCCATGGTTACCCATATGACATATCAATTGTCCCAAATATGTAATAATTTTTTTCCCAATTATCCATTATTTCCTCAACATCAATGATCATCTTAAAACTAATGGTTATCATTACCTTTAAACCTATTTCAATAAAATACAACATCATTTTTAGACAAATAACATTTTCACTAAAACATGTAATAAACTTAAGGGTTTTATTACCATAAATTTCTTCCAAAATACTCTTAATCATCATAAACTCCCACCACTTGAAACATAAAAAGGGTCTCACTGCCTTTGTACTAATGATAAACCATAATATTAGAATCCCATTATGGTATTATTAAATATTATTTTAACCACACATAAAAAAATTTCGATCCCATATTATCTAAACCTGGCTCTAATTCCAATTTTGATAGCCTAAAACCCATACCCTAGGATTCAGGGTAAAAACATGATCTTTACCTATATATAATTGATACTAATAATAATGACACAAATTTAGAAACAAAAAACATTAGATCACTTACATACCTAAGAAATGTTTTGGATAATAGTTTTATAGATTTAGGAAAAACTCTTTCAATGTGGAATTTTCCACATAGTATTCATTTTTCCAGAAAAAAGTAATTTATAAAGACTTTTCTTCTTCATTCAAGGAAACTTCCTTATTTGGAACACTATGTTCATTAATATTATAACTCATAAAAAATTATTTTAAAATGTAATATGAAACTTAGGAATGAAAAAAACAAATATCATAAAGTAATATATATTAAAGGAATAAAGAAACTAGTTAGACCATTTCAAAATAATAAGATCAATAAAGATATTTTTTTCTTAAACTTAATAAATAATGATGTCAAATAATAATTTATTTAAAGAATAAATAATTTTTACTAAAATGTTTTTATGTAAAAATGTTATAATAAAAAATTATGTAACAATCGTGATAATGAGGGTTTGTTATAAAACATGACATCACTTAAAAAATATTTTCTTAAAAAATACATATTTAGCCAAAAGGGAACAATCATTCCATTAAATCAAAAAATAATTAACATACCTTGTGAGAGAAAATGATTTCCATGAAAATTTATTGGAAATAATAGAAAATTCAGCTAGGTTCCTTAAGAAATCATCTTCATATAACCATTATAATAACCCTTACTAATATAATAACCTACTCTGTTAATTTCTTCATAATTCTCTCGAGAACATAATCATTACCTAATGTATTGGGGAGCTATAATTGGATAAAAAATCATTATAAAAAATTTATAATTACTCAAAAATATGGGAAAAAATAAAATCATTCGTTTCAATCATAAAACACAAAAAAAATATATTTTTGAAACTACAAGTAAAGATATTTCTCAATATTGAAATATCTTTTTCATTTAAATCATTTATGAAAATACCCAAAAAAATAGAATATGTGTTTTTAGCTGAGGAAAACATGGACAAAAATTAAGTGATCCAAACATCAAATAATGTCTACAGTGGTGGGAAAATCCATTGACACTGTATACATTAAAATAAAACATAACTTTTAATCTTTTTTCAAAATGGTATGTATAAAAGATGAAAAAATATTAATTTTCAAAAACATTGTAATAAAGTAAAAATGGACATAAAATATACCCTATAATTAGTTTATATCCATATAAATGATTCCATAGAATAATTTTAAGAACATATTTATGAAAAAAAATTATAAAATAAATAATTAAAATAATTAAAATGATTTTTTATGTTAGAGTATACCATACAAAATTTTGTGAATTTTTAATCAAATAATAACGAAGAAGAGAACTATAAATTTAATTTCAAAAAATATATTATAATATAATTCTAAAATATATTAATTAGTTATTTCATATAGAATGAAAAATAAATCATGTGGTGAAAAGGGTATAAATATCAATAAAACAACATTGATATGAGAAATCCCTTACCTTGACTCCAAAATTACCAAATCAGTCCCTTAATTCTTGTATATTTAACATTTATCAATTATTATATTTTATAATATGTTTTTAATTGTTTATTAATTTCTCATTAACCAATTCTTCAATTTAATTTTTAATTATATTTAAGTACTTAATAAGTTATATACACATCGCATGTTTTCAGATGATAAGTTCATAATTTTAAAATGACTTCGGTATGATTACTATGGTCAAAATGGTCATTGTTTCTTAATTTCAATACTTGTAATAATGTCATAATACCCATTTTTACAAATTAATTATAATTTTTAACAACTTATCTTGAAAGGTAATGATAACTAAATTATGTTACAACATTGTAAAATTAGTCTGTACATATACACGAATTATTTCTATTTTAAATGGACATGAGGGAAATAAGTTAAGTTTTTTTATCAATCTAGAATGATGATTATATAATAATTTTTTTTAAATTTAAAAACCTTAATATATACCATCCATGTGAGGCTATGATGAAAAATTAATCACATCACTTTGTGGGGGTTGTAATCCATATGTATGCATGAGCGTTGTTATAATTTATCAATGGATGAAAATGTGTGAAAATAAATGATATAATAAATTTAATAAAAGGTAATTATTTCATTAATGTATCATATACTATTAAATATAGAAATGGATGTAGTCTTGATAATAGATGATGGAAAATTAATTACATCAGTTCATGACGCGCTAGACCTCCAAACAATTGAATGATGACTTTGTTTCCCATTAAAAGAAAAGGGAGAATGATTAAGGTTATGAAATAAAAATAATAAAATATAATTATGTTTTTATAATTATTTTCATAATGATTTTAAGTGTTTATAAGGAGGTATAAATATTAATAAAACTAAAACATTTAGTTAAACACTATAGATTTTCTTTGAAAAACCAAGTATTCATTACAAATTAACTCCATTATGGTAAGTATAATGAATTAAATAATTCCTATAGAATTTTCAGAGGGTTGATATAAAGTGATTTGGGAATGTATAGGAAAAAATATAAAGGATAAAAGGTGTGATGAAGAGATTTGAAGAGGATCCCTTTTATAACTAAGGGGAGGGGACTCTTGAAATTTCATAAAGTATTAAATTAAAATAAACTTATTTTAATTTACATGTTGTTCCAATTTTATATAATTGAAATATAGGTTTATGATGAGAATAAATATTTTCATATAATAAAATCTGGACAATTTAGGATATATTTTTACCCATATCTCTTTGTCTTAACCCCTATTAACTTTTTTTATAAATATAGTGATATCAATGTTTTTTATTATTACAAGGTCAACAAATATAATATAGAAGGAAATGTAATCGATAAATAAAATATGTTTTTTTATTTTATTCCATGTCTTATTAAAAATTCCATATATATAAATTTGATTAATTTTAAATAATTCAATAAAATATTGATTATTTTAAAATATCACCAATGTTAGTTTTTACCTCTTTATTTAATTTCACTTTATAGATATCAAGATAACAATGGAATTTTTATATAATCAATTATATAAATAATAATTCTCTCTTTGTTACAATTAAATTTATTTTAACAAAAATTCATCCAAAATACATTACTTTTAATGTTTTTAAAATTATTTACATTTTTTTCCAATACATGCACAATAACTATGTAATCATTTTATAAGTGTTTAAGGTTTTATAATACAACATGTTTTTTAAAATAAATGAACGTCATGAAAATAATTTCATCATTTTTAAAGTTACCCTTAATTGTTCATCAAAAATGTGTTATTTTTATTTATATTAACATAAAATAGAAATTTATAAGAATTAATTTGACATTTTGTATTTTTCATTACTAAAAACATCTAGAAAATATAGATATTCCCATGTTTTTAAACTATGGGTATAGCCCTAAAGCCCATGGGTATACGCTATGACCACACTTTTAGGATTGAGGATATTGTTTTCTTAGGTATAGGCCTATACCCACTGTTTGTAAAAAACTATGGGTATATGACATATTCCTATTCATAAACCCATGATTATAATAAACCATGTGTATAACTATACTCCCATGGTTTGAAAATAGTGGGTCTATATATCCCCATCAGAGAATCTATACAATTGTTCTAAAAACAATGGGTATAATTTATTGCTGTCATTTGGCAGTAGCACCCCCAACATCCCAACCCAAAGCTTAAACCTGTAAATCATATTTTAATCATGTGCATATTTTCGACATTTAGCATCAAATAAACAGGTTGTAATAATGTTCCGACCATTTAAAATAAAAGAATATACATATACGTCACAAAAAAGAACAATTTAATTCATTACAGAACTATACAAGTGTCCTTCATGGTATTTAAAAATGAAGGGGATCAATATTTCCCCCATAACCTATACCCTCATCCTCTCCATCAGAATCATAATTATCATCAATAGTAGCAACAAAAAAATCCTCACCAACACCATTATCGTGATGAGAAACATCATAAACAACATCATCTCCACCACCTACTGCTCGATCTCCACTTGTATTGTCTTTGGAATCTCTCGAAGCATCATTAAAAGAATGCATAAATTCCATATATGAAACTATCGTAGTCGTAATATCTATTGGAATTGATTGACAGATAATGGAAATAGATTTCAGGAATATTCCTACGAATATAAGACATCATTCATGCATTTTTTCACTTATTTCATTTTCCACTAAGGATTTTTTATTTAGCTTCTTCTATATGATCGCTTTGTAACTAAACGGTCTGTGAGCCTTGAGAGGAGAATAATGAGGACCAATACCTATAAGGATGATGCATTTCCATAGTCTCTATTGGAATCTACCATGATTCTATTCACCTAAAACAAAACTCAACTGATTGTTTGACATGAATTTTACATCCTATTTATCATAATGGGCCTCCAAGGAAGTCTGTTGAAAATATATACAATATATTTAATTAATAATTTCATATAAATATTTTAAGAAAATGGAAAAAAACATACAATATTCTCTTGTGTTTGTGCATTTATGGAACATCCAAATTTTTTCTTCCTACTTGAGAAAACTAATTTATCTCAAGGTACAAGAGCTTCGATACCCAATATTGGTTTCTGCAAATGATATATATTTGTATACACATTTTAAAAATTAACCAAAATTATAATTGTAAATAATAATTAAATGATATAACATTAAAATAAATTAAATATTAAAAATTAATGTGATTGGCCATAAGGAATATACGCCAGTTGTATATATTCCATTATGCCTATATTAAAATTGTCCATTAATAACGAATGGAAAAATTTCTTGTTGGCTTATAGACCCAATGGGCAATTGGTCTATAAACATAATGTAAAATTGTCATATAGGCTTAAGGGCCAGTTGAACATTATCCCATTATACCTAATGGAAAATTTTACTATAGGTAAAATGGCCAATTGACCTATAGGCCTATAGGAAAATTGGACATTAGGCCTAATTTTCCAATTAGAAATTTTTCCAAAAGGATAGGTAAAATTTAATCCAGTTAAAATTAAAAAGAGAATATGTTATTACTAAAATTGTTAGTAATAATTTTGATAATATGATTGTTTGGTCTAACAAAAGTAATAATAAATCACCTTACATTAATAAAAAATGAATTATTGTAAATATGATCGTTTCCCCTAGACATAAATATATAGATGTCAATAGAGGATAATAAGAATTATATTTCTAGACATAACATGTATCCCTATTGAAGATAAAAATTCAAAATATATGTCTAGTGATGTAGAATTTATGGGCACAATCCATGTTTTTGATAGTTAAAAATATTATAGATTTGTAACAGATAGTAATTAATGGTGTGTAACTTTGAAAAGGATTAAATTCTAGGAAGATGACCAACACGTTAGAAATAAAATTCTACATGAATAATATCTGATCTTATCCATCAACTCAGAAATAATTTTTTTTAAAAAGAGATGAATAAAAGGTGTATAAGCTATGATAATTTTGTTAATAATTGTATTATTACTCTTAATGTGATGATCTACTATGATGAAAATGGAAAAAAATTAATAAATTAAAATATATTAGAATAAATTCTTTATTTATATTTTTTTAAAAGCATACACAAAAGGAAAGTCATTGATTATTGATGGTAATTTTTTGCTACTAGGATTTGATATAAAAATATCCTAAATGAAAATTAAGATCATGATAGAGGTGTAGTTACATTTAGAAATGATATTTATATAATAATCAAAGTAGTAACTACTGTGAAAATTTATTTTATGAGGATAAAATAAAAAGATGTTATTTTCATTAGAGGGTTCAAAATTAATCAGTTACATGTGAGAAAAATCTATAATGATATAAATGTTTTTATTTCCATGAAAAAACAATGCATTATTACGTGTTTGAAATATTTTAGAATAACTTCTATTTTCGAATGAGCCAGCACAGTTTTTCTTCATATTGGTGATTACTAAAAATACTTTTGTTTGATTTCTATTGGTGAAAAAACAAGGCATAAAAATCCCAAATATACTAGTTAAATATTTTTGAGTATGATCTTAAAGAGTAATTTTTTCAAATATATACCCCCAATCAATATAGATATTTCTGGTTTGCGAAACATGTATCAAGGGAAAGATGGTTCGTGGAACTCCAAAAATAGTGAAATTAAATCCATTTGAATTGTTGAGAAATTAATATTATAAAATATATGGGAATATGTGAAATCATTCATTATCATGAATATTCACTATATCACACCTAAAACTGAATTACTTTAGGTAAGAATTTTATATTTATTATGCACAATTCAAATGCAATAATAATACTGAATATTTTATATAGAAAGGTATACACAGTGTTTTAAGTGTACATGAAAATGCTGAGAGTATATAATGGAAATTTTTTTCTTAAATTTATTTAAATCATATATTTCAAGGTATTGGGTATAACATTAGTACAATACTCATTATATTCCCATGAAAAAAAACATTCTATAATGTAATAAAAGTATCTTGGTAGATATGGGAATAACAATGTTTGAAGAACAACAACACTTATCATTATTTTCATTAAATTAACTTTGTGCAAAAATTTATATTAAAAATATATGTTTTATAATAATTAATTCTAACAAGAATTTTTATGAATTATGGAGTAATAGGAATCAAACAAATGGTGTAATTTAATGTATTTGGTATTGCATTCCTCATGATGATCGTAGAAATAAAATCTGAGAATATTTGATGAGAAATATATGGAAGGGATCTTAATAGGTTATAATTATTATAGAATTAGATAATGTAATAAAGTATGCACATATTTATTTTATTTTTTATGTGAACTGAATAATGTAACAAATTTCTAGAAAATTGATGGAAGAATATGTTAGAAATGATACAAATTCTTTTGATACTGACAAAATTAAATTAGTGAAAAGGAAGAAGTTTTTGAAGATGATGAATTATAATATCAGATATAGAGCGATCATTCATATGTTGAAAATATAATTGGAAATAATGATGATATAGTATAGAATAAAAAGATATTGTTAAACAAAAATCAAATAGATCGTATTTCACATAATGAAAATAAAATATTATTGATGATGTTAATTATAAGGAGTTGATAAATTCCACAAATAAAGAGTATGATGAAATTTATAATAATTCTACTTGTGGTCTTAGTCGTTGAAATGTTGAAAAAATAATATAAGTAAAAAGTGTATATTTAGAAATAAACTATTGGAAAAAATAAGAGTTGTCAAGAAACAATGATATTCTTGTTTTCAAAATGTATAATGATATTTAAGGGAAAACATCCTAATAAAATTTTAAACACCTTTCCATATAATAATCAATTATAATATTTCCTATAATGAAAACATGATAACACTAAAAGGTTTTTCAATTCTTATAAAATCATCCTTTATTAATAAATACATATAACACTATAGTTTTATTTAGAAACCTTATAACATCATACTTTATAGTGATTTATGTATGGTTTACTGAATAAATAATTCATTTTATGGATTAAAATAGTTCCCCATAACATGGGACTTACAATATGAATGTTTCTTAATGAAATTTAAACATTCTAAAGGGAATTTTATTAGAAACATATAAGTGAAGTAGATGTGTTAATGTATTTTTATTGACATAGATTATGATAGATGAATTTTTTTTCTAATACCAATGACTATTCCAACAAGGAGTTATTAAAACTATTTAAAATGACTCTTGAAATTTAATTTATAAGTGAAATGAGCTATTTTATGGGACTATATATTGTATAAAATCATAATTACATATTCAAATTCCAAGGAAAACATGTGAAAAAATTATTGAAGAAATTTATCATGGGGGATTCAAAATATTTCTCAGCAACCAAAAAAATTTGAATGAGATTGATAAAGGATGTTTCAATAAATAGCACTAATTAGAAATAATTTTACAGAATGTTTGGAAGAATATTTTTTAAAAAACATGAATTCCATATATACTATACCCAATTTTAATTCTAAAAGTTATTAGTGTTATCATAAGGAGATACATATGATGAAATAAAAAATGATTCTTAAATATGTTCAAAATATATTGAGTTATGGTATTTCTTACTGATGTATTACATAACTAAATATATCGGGTTTCATATAAGTTGAATTGGCTGGTGATTACAATGATTGGAGATATACATTAGTTGATCCACTATTTTATGCTGAAATAATTTTAAACCTATACAGTAAAAGTGAAATTGTATTATTTTGAGTATAAGAGGGAAAAATGTGTTATTGTGGCTAAATCCTATGAAATTGGGATGAATTTATCTCAAAAAAATTCCAATATCTAGAAATTTGGATAAAATATATTTAAACATGTGAATGGATGTGATATGAGAGACTCTTTATGTGAGCAGTTAGTGTTGAAAATAAATCCAATGGTATAAATTGAAGAACCCTAGAAATTTCGGAATTGATATTGTATTATTTTCAAAAATGATATAGAATAATAAAAGAAGATGATATAGTTTTTAAATAACATTGTTCTTTTTTAACTGATTGAATATTACATAAGAATTATTGATATATTTTTGAGATATATTTTTTTGATCAATACATATCAGATATTTTTTTAACTAATTTTTTAGCAAATTTAATATTAGTTGGGAAATTTTTATCTTTTACTGATCTTGTTTAGAGAATAATTGATCTTGTTTTGAGATGAATGCATATTATGTGAGACATATTGATCTTGAATTGAGATTCTTTTTAAATTGATCTATACTCTTAATGGTAATGGCCATTTGAAATGGGGGTTTTCAGCCTTTTATTTATGTTATTAATGACAATAAAACAAGACATTTAGCAGGAAACGCTGATTAATTAACAATTTAAATAAGGGAATTTTTATAATTTAGATTAATGAAGCTAGGGATTCTCATAATAGAGCATTGTAGTGATCTCCATGGTGTGTATATATTTCATTGAATCTTTTTTTTTATTTTTCCCTAATTCTTCCTAAAAAATCAAATAAAAGTAATAAGAATAAAATTTTATATGAAACCAATTAATGACTAGAAAATTCATGAACAAATTATTCTTTTAATTTCATTTTTTTTGATATTTTGGTTCTGGATAGTGGGTAAATATGAGAAAACACTATAATTTATAACCTAATATACTCTTCCTACCAACATATAACTCATGCATGTATGATCACCATAACTCCCCAACATCTATAAACCTTGAAGTCTATACAAATTCTTTATCATTAAAGTTAAACTAACTCTAAAACAAGCATGTTACCTTATATAAATATAAAATTAACATAAATATAAATTTTTTAAACTTGTTTACTCATATTTACTTCTATTCCGTTTCCATTATATCTTTAGAAACATATCTTTTTAACACTAGTTCCACTAGAATGAGATCATGGTATTTGGCTTAAGTGGTCTTGAAAAATCAATAATGTGTTTCATTTTTACCTACCATATAATTTTCATTATCATAGTCCACCATTATTGGGGTCTTTTTTATTTCTAGATTCTAGGATATGTGTGTTACCACACCACCTCGCAAAAATCTCACTAAATAAGAAAAGATGGAGTGGGGTAAGAAGAGTTTAGTCACTATAAAAAATGTAAAAAATAAGGTGATATAATTTGATATAGTAATGCTAAAATATTTTTCAGGAGGATACTCAATAGACTTTGATATATCTGTTTGTTGTCCTAGATGAGAAACCTCTAAAGGAAGTGTTTCTTCCAATTCATGTTCTAAGTGGTTTTCATGTATCTGAGTGGAAGCTAAAGGAATAGACTTGTCATATGTTAGATATATGGTACGAATTTTATGTGGCTTAGACATGTCTGAATGGGGGTAATATGATGTGGGGATACATCATCACACATGGATATAGTAAATATTGGAACATCCATTGAGGCAGTCTAGACTTAGAATGGGAAGAACAAGTTAAATGAAATGATGAAGCAATCAGTGGGATCATTTGTAGAGACCCGAATCTTGACATACATGGACATTACTTTGATTTTGCGGAATACTTAATACATAACAAAAACAAACACACAAGGACCGTAATAGTTTAGTGTCTTTGGAAACTTGGAACGTAATCTTCTAATCATGGTGAAAGATCTTCAACATCTCCCATAAAGATCTTCCACTTTTTGTTTCCTTACCTAAAACATTTCTTTTAATCATGGGGGAAAATAAAACATAAAAAGGGTGAGCTCAAATGATCAGTAAGGGTAAGCATGGATAAAATAAAACATACCATATACATTTGAACTTAAAAACATGAACATAATGATTAAACATCAAAATCATGAGCAACGACCTAAATCATGGAAGTACCTAAGGAATAAATCATAATGGAACATAAACCATGATAAAATAGAATGGGAATAAAACATGTAATTGTGTAATCTGATAAGCACATGTAATTATTTCCATATTATCCAAGGCATTTCTGCCAAGACCATCTTAGTGGACAAAGTCCCATTCTGAATCGAGTTCACTCCTCGTTTTAGTCCTATAACACTGAACTGGATTAACTTACTGTTACAGCCATGTCTATCTCATGAGATATAAAAACTTTACCCAACTCATTGCAGGGAGATATAGGTCCCACCCATCTCATAATGAAATCATTCTTACTTGTGCCACAAAATAAACATACGTCATTCATAATAACCCAATAAATAAAATGGGTTTCATAAAAATCATCCCATCATTACATAATACATATAAAGAAATGGATATCATTTCATAATAAGGAAAGTGAAACCATGTAAATCATTGAGAAATTATACTTGAATCATACACATATGAAATAATATCATCTTAGATGAAAAATGGTTTTGATAAAACACTTGGAATGAATTCTTGAAGAAAATTTCCTTTCTTCTTCAAAATCATTTTATTTTCACAAAATGTCATGAAATTTTAAAATAAAGGATTTTGTTGAAAATAGTCATGAAATATTTTGGAGTAAGCTTCATGAATATAAGGCTTTATAAAACCGTAAAAATCCTTTCATGCCGTATACGTTAAAAAACATTCTTCTCGTACTTTTGTCAGAAAAGTCAAAAAGTACCTTGTAGGGTAAATAAAAGAAAGATTCCTTCCATACCATGGGGTAAAAGTCAAAATGGGTAAAAATGACTTTAAAAATACATGAATAAACATTTATAAAACATGGACATGGATGATAGCAATAACCCCCCAGTAAATTCTTACGAATAAGCAATCTCGGATAAAAATGAGATTTGAAAAATTATCCCTTACCTTAGGTCTGATATGCTTCGTACGTATCCGAGCCTCCTGTATAATGATTTAAATAATTTCATTGACTTAGTACAGAATCATATGAATTGTTATGATATCATATATGTTTCACTTATGACATTATATTACCCGTTCTTTTGAAAATTCCATGTTAAAGAAGTGTTTTGGGAAAAATCATTTCATTTATCGTATGTGTTTCGACTTTCCGTTCTTGATATTATTACTTACATCTTGATTTACATAATTCCAGAATGTAAATAATGATTTATATATAATATATATTCATCATATACATATATATTGTAGATCGATAAAAGGAATGAAATACACCGTTCATGGAGACGATAGGCCGTACGTACGCATGAACGCTGTTTTCGTTTCCCTTTTGAATTGAATGAAAATAAGTAAATGAAATGAATATATATATATATACATAAATCCAGTATGATTATGATTTCATATATTTAATTATTATTCATTATATATACTTTATAATCATTCATGAATGGATAACATGGAGAGTGAATCTCATCACGTCGTGGAAATGGTAGTCTGTACGTACGCACGAGTGATGATATCATTCCCAAGATCGTGGAATTGTATTATAGTGTATGTATAATATTACAGAATCAATATCACTTTACAATAATCATATATATTCATTACTTTCACCCTTATACCAATCCATTTAAGGTGGTGGTGGAAAATAGATTACACCACGGCGTGGAGACGGTATTCCGTACGTACGCACGTGCGGTGATTTCATTTTTTGTTGGATGGATAGACGATGAAATATGGGTGTTTTAATAATTATAATAACATATCAGTATATGATTGATACTGATGTTATTACCTCATAATTAAACAACTAAAAAAGAAGAAGTGTAAGAAGAAATAAAGTTGGTAGAATCGGTATTCGACATTACCTCTTCTTTGAAGCCCCTCTTTGAGACCTCCTCTTAGGGTACTAAAATAGGTCTTTTAAGAAGACCATGACCTCTAGGATGTTTCTAGGGAAGTGGAGAAGATAATTTTTCAGGGTTTGGCCGAGCACGAAGGATCAATTTTGTGTGAGGAAGAGAGGGAGGAGGTTCCCTTTTATAAGGGAGGAGAGGGGCACCTTTGGAATTCGTAAAAATATTAATTTATAATAAATCTAACCCCACTTAAAAACCTCCAAAAATGACACATATACGAATATTAGATTAGATAGGGTTTTAATATCATCAACCAATCAAATTTAGACATGTTAGGAATTTATTTTAAACATTATCAACTTGATTTATCCTTATTTAATCAATTTAATTTTATTTGTGGTAATAACATTCTAAATTTTAAATTATAACAAATTATTACGTATTTGTTGTGAATTGTCCATAATTGGATACTTTATAACATTTTCTACCATATAGATTTATAATTTATAATTTATAAATATTTTTGTGATTTTAAACAATTTTATAATATATTCTTTTTATAAAATAACAATAGTGTCAATTTTGACTCTATTCATTTATTTTAATTTAAATAAAATATATACAGAAGATATGTTCAAACTAAAAGATTTAATAGATTCATAAATGTCATATGTATCTATAAAATTTGTGGATCACATTAAATAAATCATATAATATTTATTTTATTATTTTTAAAACCATTTATTAGGTTTATCTCTTAATAAAATAATTACTACATCATTTTTTGTATAATTATTTAATATACTTATATGTTTCATAAAAGTTAAAAATAAAATCCTATGATGAATATAAATCTATTATCATTCACAATAATACTTTTAATCGAATTTATCATCGTAAAATCACAATATTTAAGTTGTTGTATTTATTAAATTATGAAGGTGACAACTTTGGCATCATTTAAAATAATATAATATAAGTGTCATAATCATCTTAATAAGGACCTAAATGGTCAAAAATTCTGAAAATGGATGATTAGGGTTTATATATACACTAATAATAAGTTTTCTGCAGAATTTAGGGCCTTTTGATATGTATTAATATTTCAATAAAAACTATATTATTGATTTTTCACTAAATAAATAATTTCTGCATCCCTATTGTGTCAAAATTAATGATAATTATTTAATACCTAAAAATTATAAAAAAATTTATATGATGTAGATAATTTCATTATATTTCTGGATACTATTCAGGTTCGAAGACTCATGAAGTTTATCACTAAATTAAAATTAATATACTTATAAGATTTAAGAGAGTGACATGTTGTCACTTTCTTTGGTTTTAATAATAATTAAGTTATTTTCATGGGAAATAGTCCATTATGATTCTAATCCGATCCTTAGGTGATATGGGTCGACTTTGAGTAATCCAATAAATTTTTTTTAGGTGTTAGGTTAATTTAATAATCTTATATTTACCCTTAATTACCCGATTTACCTTTAACTAAGGTAAATAAAATTTACCATAGTTACAATTTATACAGCCCAAAAATAAAAAGTAGCTTATTAGCATAATTTAGAACTATTGATTCCAAATATTGAATCCATTTTTCCAAATTGGATACACAAAATTTTCATAAATTAAATTAAAATTAATCCCATTGTCTAAAAAATGGGTTTTTGTCTAAAACATTGTAAAAGATTGAATTGATTTAACCTACGAATTCAAGGTAAAATCAATGCTAATGACATACATTATATTAAATGGTAAAAATATATTCTATTTATACTTTAAACCCATTCAATATTATAATTTAACCACAAAATTTATTATGATGAAAAAGTTGTTTTTAACTAAAATATAGCGTGTTTTTACTATTCATTAAAATAAGAAAGTTATCAGAATAATATGAAAAATTTATCCAAGGTAAAAATTTATATCCTAATTCCAAATAATAATTTAATTTTGTAAAATTAAACTTATAAACATGTCAAAAACTAGATTTAATGTTGGTGCGCCATCAAAAGGTTGCAAAACTGCATTTTTTAAAAAATACTTATTTTACCCGAAAAATTTATTTTGTTTTTATACCATTTTCTAAAAAAAGTGTAAGATGAATAATAATGTTATAAAATTAAAATTTTATTTAATACTATTCATAAAGGATAGTTCATAAAAATATTATAATAATATATCTTTGTAAGTAACACCCGGTATTGCGTACAACACACGCTATCGAGGAAGGTCGCGATTACGTGTAATGCAAGCCAAGTCAGGGTTGCGTGTTTTGCAAGCTCATTTTGGTGTAGCGTACAACACAAGACATTAATGAAATTAAAAGAAATATTTTTCATAAAATCTCGGGGTGTTACATTCTACCCCCCTTAAAATGAATTTTTCCCTCGAAATTCTTTGGGGTTATAAATGATTTACTATTCGAAAGTTTCTTTAATAGAAACCCACATCGTAAAAAGGAATACTAAATCTTAATTTAAAAAAATAATGTTAGAAACATAATGGATACCCAAATAACTCATCACTGTGTTTCTACATAGGAGAACATAGGTGAAAATATGGATATGGAGGAGAAATATGACCATCATGTTCTGATGGAGAGTGGTAGAGATCATGTCTTTGAAAAAGACATCAATCAAAAAGCCATAGATTTGTGATGATCTAAGGTAACATCTGATTCATCAGATATAAGGAATCTAGTACAACATTGTTTTTTTCAAAATCATTTCCCTAAAGTTGATTAAATTGGAATTAGAAGAAATACTTTCGTGATTTTGGTACAGTCTCACCATTTTTCATTCTTTGGAAAATTTCCACTTCATCTCTTAAAGAAATGAAGTTTAATTTGTCATTCGTGAAGTGTTAGCAGATCATGTGATAGAATGATGGGTCATTCCATCTGTCTCAAAAAAAGGTTATAAAAGTTATCAAAAATACATAAGTCCATATATAGTGAGATTAATGATATATGGTTCCTAAAATGGACTTATACTCCATAAATCATACTGCTTAATATAATAAAACTAGTTTCTACAAAACAGGGACTTCCTGTAGTCCAGTGGTAGGAAATAAAGGCCAGTCGCACTTTGGTTGTGGGTTCTATTCCCATTGCCTTGTCTGACGCGATGGGATGTCTCCCGCCCTGCAGGTTGTCTTTTTATAAAACTATATTACTATAACATCCCATAAATAATATCAAAAAAAACTTCTATCCTTATACAATACTAACTTATATCCAACATAATCCATTCCAATATTTAGGCTTATCCATAATACTGCAGTCCACTCTCATATTATAGTGAAAACAATTACTAGAGATTTCATATAACAAGCATGTTAATTCCATCGTTTATCCCCATATATCATAAGATATGTCTTTTTGGTCACATTCCAAACATTCGAAGGCCTTAATCATGTATTCTCTTGAAAAATGAATACCCATTGAATCTTAGTGAAAACATGAATGCTGTCAAAATTTAACACTTTCCACATACCAAAATCCAAAAATTCTATATACTCAAACCATGATATAACCATCTCCTAATATAAGTAATGAGCTCATGAATACTATCAAACATTTAATTTTCTCCTTATCCCTTCATTATGCGCATATCATCTACTTTCCAAAAATATCTGAATAACCTTTCATGGATACTGGTACCATTAATCATTCAATTTCAAAACATAGGAAAGACAATAGGGTAACAATCCTTATATTTCTCTTTATTCCATAGTACCATGAGATTACTTATACAACATTACACTTGATAAACATGTAATCATTCCACTGCCTTCTTAAACCATTGACCGATATTCAACAATTCTTTCATCTCACATATCATTTGTAGTCTCTTCATCATCATCAACATAAATACTACCCATATGACCATACATATTCTCTTCATGAGACTTTCCCTTAGGGCATTGGTTTTCATAATTCCCGTACATTCCAAATTTAAAACATTTAACCATTGTTGATGTCATAGCAATACCATTATCTTCATCCATGGTGTTAACTGAACCTTTTCCTTTGCACTTACTGGCTTTGTGTCCTTATTTTCCACACCCAAAGCATATTCTAGTTCCTTTGAAACAATCTCCCCGATGCCTCTTCCCACATGATTTACATGAGGGAAATTGAACATTCTTTCCTCTATGATCATCATGAAACTCCATCTTTCTCTTATTATCTAAGTCGGGAAACTTACCAAATTTGAGATTATTGATCATATTATGAGATTGCTGATTAGGAATAATAACGATGTTTGGACTTCCAAATCCCGTTTCATGTGGTTTCTCATGAAGAATATCATTCCATTTTCCGTCATATCCTCCATTATCATGAATCTTCCAGTTTCCAGCCATTTTATAAAACCCAAAAATAATAGTGTGAGAGGAAAAATCATGCTAGGGAAAACAACATAGTAAAGGGGGAGCACCCTCAATATCTAACATCTTAGGTTAAATTCTACTATCGTTACCGTAGCTCTAGGACTATATCCTAAACATATACTTATCCTTACGTACATCCCTAGACATACCTTAGAAATATCTCTATGGATCTCACTAACGTTTTCGCATCCTAGTTTCCAAAGGTTGACTAAACCTTTCCTCTGATACCAACTGTAGAGACCTGAAGCTTGACGTACATGGACATTACATTACTTTTGAGGAATACTTAATACATAAAAAAACAGACACACAAGGACCGTAATAGTTTAGTGTCTTTGGAAACATGTAACGTAATCTTCTAATCGTGGTGAAAGATCTTCAACATCTCCCATAAAGATCATCCACTTTTTGTTTCCTTACCTAAAACCTTTCTTTTGATCCTGGGGGAAAATAAAACCTAAAAAGGGTGAGCTCAAATGCTCAGTAAGGGTAAGCATTGATAAAATAAAACATACAATATACATTTGAACTTAAAAACATGAACATAATGTTTAAACATCAAAATCTTGAGAAACGACATAAAAAATGGAAGTACCTAAGGCAAAGATCATAATGGAAAATAAACCATGATAAAATAGAAAGGGAATAAAACATGTAATTGTGGCATCCATTAAGCACATGTAAGGATTTCTATAGTAGCCAAGGCATTGCTGCCAATACCATCTTAGTGGACAAAGTCCCATTCTGAATCGAGTTCACTCCTACTTTCAGTCCTGTAACACCGAACCGGATTAACTTACCGTTCCATCCATGTCTATCTCATGAGATATAAAATCGTTACCCAATGCATTGGAGGGAGATATAGTTCCCACCCATCTCATAATAAAATCATTCTTACTTGTGCCACAAAATAAATATACGTTATTCATAATAACCCAATAAATAAAATGGGTTTCATAAAAATCATCCCATCATTACATAATCCATATAAAGAAATGGATATCATTACATAATAAGGAAAGTGAAACCATGTAAATCATTGAGACATTATACTTGAAACATACACATATGAAATAATATCATCTTAGATGAAAAATGGGTTTGATAAAACACTTGAAATGAATTCTTGAGGAAAATATCCTTTCTTCTTTAAAATCAATTTCTTTTCACAAAATTTCATGCAATTTTAAAAGAAAATGATTTTTTTGAAAATAGTCATGAAATATTTTGGAGGAAACGTCATGAAAATAAGGCTTTATAAAACCATAAAAATCTTTTCATGCCGTATACATTAAAAAAAACATTCTTCTCGTACTTTTGTCGGAAAAGTCATGAAGTACCTTGTAGGGTAAATAAAAGAAATATTCCTTCCATACCATGGGGTAAAAGTCAAAATGGGTAAAAAGGACTTTAAAAATACATGAATAAACATTTATAAAACATGGACATGGACGATAGAAATAACCACCAGTAAATACTTACGAATAAGAAATCTCGGATAGAAATGAGATTTTCAAAATTATCCCTTACCTTAGGTCCAACATGCTTCGTACGTATCCGAACCTCCTGTATAATGATTTAAATAATTTCATTGAATTATTACAGAATCATATTCATTGTTATGATATCATATATGTTTCACTTATGACATTATATTACCCGTTATTTTGTAAATTACATGTTAATGCAGCATTTTTTGTAAAATCATTTCATTTGTCGTATGTGTTTCGACTTGTTGTTTTTGATATTATTACATATATCCTGAATTAAATAATTCCATAATGTAAAAAATGATTTATATATAATATATATTCATCGTATACATGTATATTATAGATCGATAAAAGGAATGAAATACATCATTCATGGAGACGGTAGGCCGTACGTACGCATGAACGCTGTTTTCGTTTCCCTTTTGAATTGAATGGAATTAAGTAAATGACATATATATATACATAAATCCAGTATCATTATTATGCCATATATTTAATTATTATTCATTATATATACTTTATAATCATTCATGAATGGATAACATGGAGAGTGAATCTCATCACATCGTGGAGACAGTAGTCCGTACGTACGCACTATCGATGATATCATTCCCAAGATCATGGAATTGTATTAAAGTGTATGTATAATATTACAAAATAGATATCACTTTAAAATAATCACATATATTCATTACTTTCACCCATATTCCCATCCAAGTAAGGTGGTGGTGGAAAATAGATTACACCACGGCGTGGAGACGTTATTCCGTACGTACGCACGCGCGGTGACTTCGTTTTTCGTTGGATGACTAGGTGGTGAAATATGGTTGTTTTCATACTTATAATAACATATTAGTTTATGATTTATACTGATGTTATTACATCATAATGAAACAACTAAAAAATAAGAAGTGGAAGAAGAAATAAAGTTGAAAGAATCGGTAATGGACATTACCTCTTCTTTGAAGCACCTTTTTGAGACCACCTCTTAGGGCACTAAAATCAGTCTTTTAAGAACACCAGGACCTCTAGGATGTTTATAGGGAAGTGGAGAAGAGAATTTTCCAGGGTTTGTCCGAGCTTGAAGGCTAAATGTTGTGCGAGGAAGAGAGGGAGGAGGTGCCCTTTTATAAGGGAGGAGAGGGGCACCTTTGGAATTCTTAAATATATTAATTTAGAAAAAATCTAACCCCACTTACAAACCTCCATAAATGACTCATATACAAATATTAGATTATATAGGGTTGTAATTTCATCAACCAATCAAATTTAGGCATGTTATGAATTTATTTTAAATATTATCAACTTGATTTATCCGTATTTAATCAATTTAATTTTATTTGTGGTAATAACATTCTAAATTTTAAATTATAACAAATAATTACTTATTTGTTGTGAATTGTCCATAATTGGATACTTTATAACATTTTATACCATAAAAATTTAAATTTATAAATTTTAAATATTTTTGTGATTTTTAAACATTTTTATAATATATTATTTTTATAAAATAACAATAGTGTCAATTTTGACACTATTCATTTATTTAAATTTAAATAAAATATATACAGAAGATATGTTCGAACTAAAAGGATTAATAGATTCATAAAAGGTCATATGTATCTATAAAATTAGTGGAGCACATTAAATAGTCCATATAATATTTATTTTTTTTATTTTTAATACCATTTATTTGGTTTATCTCTTAAGAAAATAATTACTTCATCATTTTATGTATAATTTTTTAATATATTTATTTGTTTCATAAAAATTAAAAATAAAATCCTATGATGAATATAAATCTATTACCTATCACAATAATACTTTTAATAAAATCTATCATCTTAAAATCATAATATTTAAATTGTTATATTTATTAAATTATGAAGGTGACAAATTTGGCATCATTTAAAATAACATAATATAACCGTCATAATCATCTTAATAATGATCTAAATGGTCAAAAATTAGGCAAATTGATGATTAGGGTTTATATATACACAAATAATAATTTTTGTGTAGATTTTTGGGCCTTTTGATATGTATTAATATTTCAATAAAAACTATATTATTGATTTTTCACTAAATAAATAATTTCTGCATCCCTATTGTGTCAAAATTAATGATAATTATTTAATACCTAAAAATTATAAATAAATTTATATGATGTAGATAATTTGATTAAAGTTTTGTACACTATTCATGTTCTAAGTTTCATGAAGTGTATCACAAAATTAAAATTAATAAACTTATAATATTTAAGAGAGTGACATTTTGTCACTTTCTTTGGTTTTAATAATAATTAAGTTAATTTCATGGAAAAAGTCCATTAAATGATTCTAGTCCGACCCTTAGGTGATATGGGTCGACTTTTAGACATCCAATAGGATTTTTGAAGGTGTTAGGTTTATTTTATAATCTAATATTTACCCGTAATTACCCAATTTACCTTTAACTGTGTAAATAAAATTTACCATAGTTATTATTCATAAAGGCCAAAAATAAAAAGTAGCTTATTAACATAATTTGGACCTACTGATTCAAAATATGGAATCCATTTTTCTATATTCAATACATCAATGTTATAGAAATTAAATTAAAATTAATCCCATTGTCGAAAGAAAACGGGTTGTTGTTTAAAACATTGCAAAAGATTGAATTGATTTAACCTACGAATTCAAGGTAAAATCAATGCTAATGACATACATTATATTAAATGGTGAAAATATATTCTATTTATACTTTAAAACCATTCTATATTATAATTTAACCACATAAGTTATTACGAAGAAAAAGTTTATTTTAATTTAAATATAGCGTGTTTCTACTATTCATTAAAATATGAAAGTTATCAGAAAAATATGAAAAATTTATCCAAGGTAAAATTTTATATCTTGATTCCAAATGATAATTTTATTTTGTAATATTGAACTTATAAACTTTTAAAAAACTAGATTTAATGTTGGTGCGCCATCAAAAGGCGGCAGAACTGCATTTTTTTAAAAATACTTATTTTACCCGAAAATTTTATTTTGTTCTTATACCATGTTCACGAAAATGTGTAAGATGAACAATAATGTTATAAAATTCAATATTTAGTTAATACTATTCATAACGTCTAGTTCATCATAATATTATAATAATATATCATTGTCAGTGACACCCGGTATTGCGTACAACACATGCTATCGAGGAAGGTCGTGATTGCGTGTAATGCAAGCAAAGTCAGGGTTGCGTGTTGTGCAAGATCCTTTTGGTGTAGAGTACAACACAAGACATTAATGAAATTAAAAAAGAATATTTTTCATAAAATCTCATGGTGATACATCATCTATAGATGTGGAATATGGTTGGTATATGAATAAGAGTATAGATAGGATGATGATGGATGCATTGATAATAAAATCCAAAGAAGATCAAGTAGAGGATGGAAAGTTTTAGTAGATAGAGTGCCTGTCGGTGGGTCAGTGTGGGAATAGGTATGACAGGTTATCCAACTAGGAATAGGATCATCCCCACTCAGACGCATTCTAAAATGATGACGAGTAACCCCTGGTTGAACTTAATTTACTAAAAAAAATTGATATAGAAAATTATCATGACATTATATCTAATGTAGAAAAAACAAAATTAGTGTTATTTTACTCCTTGATGAAAGTGAAGAAGGAAATGCATGCTCATTCACCTATATATCTATTTAAAATAGCCACTTTCTTCGATGTTCTGATGTATTTTACATTATATATATGAGAATGAAATCTAAATTTTTTAGAAATAGATTTTACAATTCCTTCATACAACATAAAATTAAAATAACGAAAATGAAATTTCATTAAATTTTTAGAAACAACGATTTAAACCAATTTAAACATTTTTTAAAAACCCATTTCTGACCTAGTTAGTTAAATTGAAATTAATGTAGTAAGATGAAATAAATTAATAAAATACTAAAAAATGTATCATTCCAAATGGTAACAAAGATAATGTAAGTACGGTAATAATAACCTGAGAAATTCAAGTGAAGGTTAACAAAGTGAATAGTGAACATATATGGTTTCTTCTACATATTAGCCACCACTACATCAGGACCACCATTAACTCTCACAATGGGAAAATTTGGATCATAAAATTCAATATTTTGTCCAAAAACCAATGGTCGTATCAATGTTTGATATTTTATCACCAACATCATGAAAAATATGTCTTGGTATTACATCATTAATAAAACCATAACCAGGTATCAACTAGTATTTCACATAATGCACTTTTTTTCCAATGATTCCAAAATGTATACTTCATTGGTATGATGAAATCAACTCATGTTAATAATGATGAATCCACAATCATTAATAGATGCACCATGTCACATAATCAAATCAATCCATTTAAATTTAATCATAGTGAATCGATCCTAAGAGTAGTAATCCAATAACAATATTTTCTCAATAAGCCATTAATAATACACATCTTCATATAGAGGCCTATTATCAGATGTAATGAAATAACAATCAATTATAAGAGTCAACATATTACTATCATGTTTTGTTCTCATTTTATATACTCAATCTATTATAACAAATTTATATCAATTAATTATTAATGATTTTCATTCATGAACCAATGAATTGGGACCAAAATCTAAAACTCTTAATTCTTGAGAAACCTATTCAACAGGTAAACCCAATACCTGACATGTTTTTGAATAATAAAATTAAATGTGTATCTCAAATTAAAGGTAATTAAATTAATGGCCATTCATTTTATTTCATCCAAGTAAGAAAATCAATTCTATGGAAGAAATTCCTCATTCTCAATGGAAAATATTGGTGAACTATCATTATAATTTGTTAATTATTACAATATAAGATTATAATAAAAAAAATTTATATGTTAAATTTATTAATATGATATAACAGATAAATATCCAAATCACATACTTCAAATAATCATCAAACACACAATAATTAAACAAGACTAGGAGATGTGAAATATCACACTCTTCAAGGTCCAATGTTGCCAATGATTACGACCTAACAATTTGTCTTTTTTGTGAAAAATATGAAAATGAGGGAACAATTTTCATATACTAGTCATCTTTATTTCCTATTAGCTAGTCATTTATTGTTCTCACGTAAGGAAAATACACCCAAAAAACCCATACATTCTTGAGACATATAACCTACCACAATAAAACCTTCAATATAATTCTTGTTTTTGACAGTTGAATTTTTTCACATATTTCATTTAGTAGGACACATCCACCAAAAATAAAATAGTCACCCAAGAAGTGTTTTAGTTAGAAGATGTATTGTAAAATGAAACATGGAGGTGAAAAGGATATAGGAAATTTTTTTCCATCTCAGACTAAATTAATGGTACATCCTACAAATGGTTTTATCAATAATTGCATGGATAACCTTTTTTCAAAAATGTCTCTAAAAAGGAATAAGAAGATCAATTACACTCTTACATTATTTTATCAAAAATCCCAAATAATATTGGAATCATTTCCTATAAAAGGGCGTGATAATCATGATTTTTTAGGGATTTTAGTTTCAAATCCCTTTTGTTGAATTTTTTAGATATGTTGATTGAATATCCATCAAGAACCTTGATATTCTACAATTCTTTGAAAAGTTGATATTTCTCTAATGGTGTCATCACATAATAACGACAAGGGACTTTCCATATGTTTTAACTGATAACAAAGGATGTGGTTTTGGTCAAATACCCATATCCAACAAATCCTGATGATATCAGAAGTCATCTAAATTTTTCCCTCGATATTTAAAAGAAATAAGAGAAACATTTCACATATATTTTTTTCAATTTTCATTACATCTAAATAATGATGTAATTAATTGGTATACCATGATGGGAAATCATAAAATAAATTTCACTTTTTATAATTATATGGGGATTCTATTTTAACATTCATAATTTTTTAAATTTTGGATAACCTTTACCTAATGAAAATTTAAAATCTTTCAATTCATTAAGAACATCACTGCCTAACATAAATTTAAGTGGTTTCTTAGTTTCAATTGTTTTATCAAACATCTGACGATTATTCCAATATTGATTATCTATTGCAAAGAATTGTTGATTCCCTGGGAAAATGAAACTACAATGATATTTAATCCTTCTTGATCATGTATTTTTCAAACATAAATGACATGATACATTCCCCTCCATGATTCAAAAAGAAATCATTGCATTGGTAGGAAAATCATTTACAGTCCATAGAAGGGCATCATGCATTTGAAATATATTTTTTGAAGAAGCAACAGATGTCCACACGCCTAAATACTAAAGCTGCTTCAACCCTATTATTAAAGGCTACAAGTAGACATCTATATCATTTCCAGGATCAGATGTTCTAGATATTAGTATACTAAATAAAGTGAATGTTTTTTTCATTCAAAACCATTGATGATGATTATAAATAGGAATAAAAAACACAATGTTTTATGAGTATTAAGAAAAAAGAAAAAACAGATAAAACACATTACTGGATAGACCCAACTTAACACTATGCACCTCAACTACAAAATAAAGATATTGTTAATCAAATTACAATCATACTAATCCATATTCTAGATGATCAAACTCAATTTTAACTTTATTTATCTCGGTATCATTCCATTTCATATTTGATGAGTTTTCTATAGACATGAATATATATTGATTTCTTGGAATCAATAGAATGTGCCACATTACTTTCAATGGCGTGCAAGATGGTGTTCCATCTATATTTTCATTTCATAGAGATATACCACATTCATTAAAGTAATTATGGTTATCTGTTTCTTTTTAAAATAAACTATTGTTATTCGGACAAGCATGAACTATATTAGTATAAAATTATAGCTTTATAATTAACATCCATGATTTGTAATGATTTGAGGGAATATCTACATCATCAGGGAACAAGTTCTTCATAATGGTAAGAATATAGAAAATGGTTGTATTTTAAATTATATAAATGGGTTTTCAATGAAAAATATACATTAAAAATTTAAATTTGGTCATTTTAGTGCATTCCTTATATACTAGAGTTCAAGCGTCATCCAATATAATTTTCACTATATTAACATCACCACCGTCAGTGTTTTCCTCATGCGTATTGAAATGATTTTCTTCTTGTGATTTCATACTAACACTCTCATGATGATAAAAAAATGGAAATAGATCAAATATCAAATTCTTCATACCAGTTTTTTTTCTTTGTTCATGAAAAGTATATTAATGTCTCATCTCTCCATAGTGAAATGAAATAGAATATTTTCATTGAAATATCACTTTCATTATATGTCATCTAAGTTATTCTTGTATTAACTATGTTCTTCCAAAACAATTACAACCTGAGAACTATATAAAACCTCAATTTGAATCATTTTTAAATTAAAAAAATAAAAAAATAAAAAATTCTTTTGAAACCCAGTTCAAATTTGATTGGCCAGATTCATACATCTTTTATCCATTATATTATAAGGGAAAAATTTATCTTCATGTAAACAATGTAAATAAAAATTAAAAAAATTATTCCAAAATATTTTAATGATTTTTTCATAAAATCATACTAGTATCTAGAAAAACAATGAATAATTGAAATAATATAATCTATAAGCGTTGACAAAAATTAAAAAACCATGGTGGATATCTTTGTGAGATAATGATTATATTGTTTATTAAATATCAGATAAAAACTATCATCAATACTAAATAATCGAACATGTTGTTAAGAAATGTGTTTTATATCAATAATATATATACAATGAAAATTATATATTGATAATTATTTTTTAACTTTAGAATCCATGATATTTGTTATTTCATTCTACAAATTCTAGAACCAAAGTATCATAAATGACTAATAGTCTTAAAAACAATAATTATGTAAAACACTATATTAAATATATTTACATATTTAAATATAATTTATAACTCTAGTGTTGTATACCTTGAGGATTTTTATCATTGCATTGTTACAAATGTGGCGTGTCTTCCTTCAATATTTTATTGGAGGTCAAACTTCATGAAGTCACCGAGTTGTTCTTCATACATATAATGTTTTTATCCAAAGTAAAATCATGGGATTGTGTTTTAGTGTATCATTAATATAATATAATTTTTAATCATAATATATTGTTATATAAAAAAATTTATGCGCACTAATGTTCGCTTTATTTTTTTTGAAACCCATATTATCATTTTATGGTATTTTCTCAATAATTTAGGATAGAAGAAAAATAGTTTAGGTAAAATACAAAAAATATTTATTTAATTTAATTCATATTAAATATGTGAAATTTTATAAAAATAATTAAAGATTATATATTGATATGCTCATATTTTTTAGAACATAATGGATAATTTTATGTGCTTCTAAATCAATTTTTTATTTAAAATTTCAAACCAAACTTTTTCATCATAACTTAATCATAATGTATTTATTTTCTATAGTATCTCTATCCACATTCATTATAGAATCCAATTTTTCATTATTATTTTGAAGTTAATGTTCTACCCTTCTATGACTGCATTAGCTTCATTTATATTTCTTAATTTCTTTATAATTTCCTTGGTTATTAAATACCCAATGTGTTACTCCCAGTGATTTTTACTGATATGCATTAAATATTGAATTATTGTTTCCTTTGGTAAAAAAGTGCATGAAAATAGAAGATGGATAATCATAAATATAATTTTAATCTAAATTAAATCACCAAAAAAGTCAATTATATTTATAATTTTATTATAAACACGTCATTATTTTGTAAATTTGTTATCTCAATATAGCTCTGGCCAATATATCATTCCGATTTTTCTTCATTTCCATCAGTGAAATTCATGGGTGAGTTATGATATAACAAGGTTTTTTGTCATTATTTTAATCATGGAATGTAAGTTGATCATCCTCTTATACAAGTTTAATGGTTTTATTTACCAATGGGATGACATTCCTTACTTTCCTTAACAACTTAAATAAGATTCCAATTTATATTATTTCTACTTTCATTTTCTAATTATAATTACCCAACTCTACTAGAACCCATTAGATGTTAACAGTGAAATAGGGCGTTCCCCTTAAATATTACCTCTAATTGTTTATGGATTTGACACTAGAAATGGGGTTATAAAAAATGTAATATAAGAGACAATAACATATCTAATCACTAACAAAGAAGAAAATCCACCCATCAACACCAAAAAACATGCAAACATTAACACAATACCTTTATAATTTTATAAATATTCATATAATATCATACAACCAACAAAATAAATTAGTAGAATAAGATATTCAAACTTCCCCTATGGAATAATAAATCCTATAATTTCCCCTAATCTCACATCTTAAGCGTATGTATTATCAGCCCAATCTCAAGCATAATTTTAAAAATTATATACATAATATATATAAGTAGGTGTGATCATAAAACTTTAATCAATAGGTTCCTCAAAATAATTTATGTTTCAAAATGAGAAAATGAAAAATCACATATATAAAAATATATTTACTCATTACTGATGATTTTATATTTTTTATATTTTTAGTATAATCACTTCTAATTTATAAACGAATATGAATAAAGATAATTGGACAGTAATTATAATAATAATAAAATGTTAAATTTCCAACATAAAATTGTAGATGAATATATTTCATAACAGAATAAAGAATTTCAATGCTTAATTCCCCATATTCTTAACATGATTCTATTCTGAACTATAACACACTAAAATAAAATAAATTCTTCCCTAATAATGAATAAACCACTATATCTACATCCCCATTATGAAATTATAGTAGGAATGAGGGATGTAAAAAAACTATTACCTCACGATGATCACAACAATAAAATTCTCAAAAATATCGGATTGGGGAAATATCGAATGGTGGATGCCAAATTCAATTGAGGAGGGTATGGGGAGGACAAAATTAAATTAGGATAGGTGGGGGGATTCCAAATCCTTCTGAGATGGGGTGAGAGGAGGCCAAAATTAAAAATGTTAATGGGGAAGTGTGGAAAAACGATGGATTCTTGGGGAAGATTAGGGTTAGAATGAGGAGTAGGGGAGGAGGCTCTTGAGAGGCCTGGAAATATCGAGACCTATATACCAATGTTTTGAAAAAATCATTCATATAGAAAACAATATAGCAATGGTTTTTTTTAAAAACATTGGTATAACCATAGACAATAATACTATGACCATGGTGATTCCAAACTATGGGAATAGATTCATTAGGACATATGGATTTTCTAGAAGTGAAAATATTAAACAGGTCATTACAAAAATTTTGTAATGAAGTTTTCATAAATTCATAACATTTATGATTATGGGGAGCTAAAATCATAAAATAGAGAAAATTAAAGTGTAAGATACATTTTAATGACCTTTCACATTATTCTTCTCAATAACTTTACTAATTTATCTATAACAGTGGTGGTAAATAATTACCAAACTTACTATTAAATGGTAAAAAATAAAATGGACCTATTTATAAAATATTAATTATTATAATTCCAAATATTGAATCCATTTTATAAAATTCAACATAAATAAATCATGAATTTAGTTTAAAATTAAACTAGTATATGGTGATGAAATTTTATTTTCCAAAAAATTTCCTCCATAAGTATAAATGATTTTATGACAAAAAAATGTATAAAATTTATTCCAATGACTTTAATTTTATTATTCATTATATAAATAAACTAATGTTACCTATATTCCATTTTCAAAAAAGGTAACTTCATAAAATCTAAAAATAAAAAATATAGTTTACAATAATAGTCTATATGTTTTCATTATAACATAAAAATAACATTTCTGAAAGGTCCTAAATTATAGTTATAGGATAATATTTATATTCATATTTAAAAATTGATATAAATTTTATTAAACAAAAATTTTAATATTGGAATAACTTATTTAAGTTTTGTGTTGTATTTCATGTATGTTATCAAATATTTGTGTTATTTTAAAAATATTGATGTAATAAACATACACCCACCATCAACCTGGAATTATATCACCAATTATAGATAAATTATTCATCAATTAGGTATCATGGATGATTTTAGAATCCAAAAAAAATATAATGATACCACCCATCAGATGAAAATAAATAAAATATATAATTATTTCTTGAATGTTTTTTCTTATCCATAAAAATGTTCTATTCAATATTCAATGTAAAATATTTGTTGATGTGTCATTAATCTAATTGTTTGATAAAGTATTATTATTGATACTATCAAATGAAAATATAAATTTAAAAAAATAATCATTCTTGGGTTTAAAAGGAATATTAATATCCCGCATTACTTGTTTTATACCCACCTCATGGATCATATCTCACATATGGGATATGGATAAACGAATATAAGTTATGAATGTTGATTATATTTATAGAGGGATATATCTTCATCACCATCAATTATATGAATTTTATTTTTCATGTTGTACTAACCCATTTCTTCCAAAATTCATCCAATCCTTCGTAGTGGTTAATCATTGAGTAATACCACGTGTACAAATTTTTTTGGGTAGTTACTTCAAAATAATCTATTTTGATCAACATGGAATCAAAATACACTATGAGATTAATCCCACTTTTTTATGTTTCCTCCTTATATATAATAATTTTATAACCTTATTTAGATATATCAATTATCTTCCATTAATAATCCTATTTCTCAAAGAATCATATATGTAAAGTATATTCCATGATATCTCTCATCTCCTATTGTCTTTATTTTCGCTCTATGTATCAAAAACCAACCTTGGACTCCCCTAAAATGAGAATTATTATTATTCTATGAGTTACATTAGGGGATTTACCATCCCCTAAGAATAAAAAAAGTGTTATAAATATAAAAAACACCTTTTGGGTATGATTTCAACTAAAAATAGCATTTACAAGACAACAAAACTCCTCTGAAAATGTATTCCATAACCCTTTCATGCATTAGATGTCCACATTAATCTTAAAAATGGAAAAAAATTATTAAACCAAACATGTTATAATGAAAATTTATAAACATAAAAACTGAAAATTAATATAAAAATCCAAATAAATTTAATAGAAACAAGATAGAGGCACAATAGGTCAGATTAGAAGTTATAACTATGATCCAAAATAAAACTCCTCTTAACTAACTAGATATTTTGGTGACATCTATGTTCACCACCCATCCATCCATAGAATAAATTCACCTAATGATAAATAAAATGCTAAAAAATAGCATAAAAATCTTGGATCAAATGACATTAAGTGGATGAAGTATAGAGTGAGAATAGAATAACTCAGTATATAATCACCATAGCTCCCATAAAATTTCATTCTGAAAATAAGCCACCAACTCTACAATTAAAATATATATAGAATATGTTTTTTTATCATTTTAAAGATCCATCCAAGATCTTTCCTTGAAAACCAATATTTTAAACTAATACGTGTTTTTTAAAATACATTTAAAAAATTAAAACTATACCACTGAATTATAATTTGAAGAATAATTTTTTAGAAATAAAACACCTAAATAAAATATAAGAAATTTAAATTGATAACAAAGGAAATTAAATTGAATAGGTGAAATATTTTCATAAATGTTAGAAAATATAATAAGAGTGAAAACCAGAGTCATAATTTAAAATAACTATATTCGAGTGAAAAATAGTGAAACTGAAAGGAATAAGTATGAAATATTAAGATATACATAATCACGGGAAATTCACAAACATTCTTTTAGTAGAATATTTTTTACTCATTTTAAAACAAATATCTAGACTAATCAGTGTTCCTATATCTATAACCACAAATTTTCTCTAAACAAGACACACAAGTGAAACACCCATCTTTGGTCTCTAAAATCATGGGGGATCTGGTCTATCTTATTGGGACTAGATAGAAATTTATCAGGTCCCTAACTAATATTTCATTAATCTATTATAGATAAGAAATTTCAATGATAAGTTATCCCCCATATCAATTATAATAATAAAAATCCACATGATCTAAAAACATTTCTCAACTCATCACCTTTCACACATACATGGGAAAATATATTTCAAATGGGAGGGTCCATGAAAGAATACATATTTTTAACGAAAACATTTCAATCTTCTAACTCCACATTCACATTTAAAAACATATATAATTTTCATGGAAACATACATTTATAAATATCAAAATAGTCCTTATACATGTCATATATATATATATATAAGAATTCATAAACAATTCCAATTTTCAAGAAAATTAAAATGGCTCAAACCATTTTCCAAAATAATGAAAATGACAAGAGAAACAAAAAAACCAAAAAATGGAAATCATAAAATCAATTCACAAATAAATCACACACCCCATCACACATAATATTATGAAAGTCTAAACATCAATTGAAACACCAAGAATCCATTTCAAATGTTACTTAGTAATTTTAGAAAACATCTAATATCTATTTAAATTCTTAACCCCCCCCCCCAATCATTTTATGTTGTTATTTGGAAATAAAATTGATAAAAACAAATACATCAACATTGTGAAAACATGGTAATCTCATGAATATAGAACGAAATAGACTTCAATAAACTATACAACCTAACATCAAAATCCATATATATTTTATACCAAAACCACACCTACGGTTAAAAAAAGGATACATAAACATAATATGAAAATAAAAAATAGGAGTGATATAAAAGAAAAACATGAAACTAGTCCATACCTTTAATGAATCGTTAATATATATAAAAATAATATACATAAATCATAGGCAATATGAGGGGAGATGGGATGCATCTCCCATATTGGATTGAAAAGAATTTTGATGGGAGGATACACCATAGGGTCCAAATTTGGAAAGTTAAGAAGTGAAAGGACATTATTTTAGACCACTTAGATTGTACTAATGGTTTACCAAACCATATCCCAAAAGTTCACCCTTCACTGTAGTCACCAATACACCTACATAGTTTGGATTCCTACATTATTAAATAATATGACCACCTTGTGAAATTCCCCATTTTGAAATTTATTTTTAGTACACAAGTTATCATAAAGTTAGTACAAACAATTTTTCAGCTAATCATTGGTGATGAAATATCAAAATATTGAAACTTTTCACTAGTTCGACTCGAAACATATAAAAAAAATCAAAAACCAAAAACAAACCTAATAACAAGGAATATAAAAAATTAATGTGTTGTAATTAAACATTCTATAAAAATTTATTCCCCTGTAAGGTTACATAATTTTAGGAGAATCAAGGATGTAAGATTTCTTATCCTAAAATAAAGAACAACCCACAAAATTACAGATTAACCGAATAAATACCGAACTAAACTCTAAAATGTCAGGGGTATAATATTTTCAAGAAAAACCCATCATTATCATGAATTAATTTAAATATAAAACCCAAAATGGGTCCCCTCGCCATTTAATAATTCAATAAGGAAGACGAGTCCACAAAATAAGGCAGTAGGAAAGCTAAATTCCAAAAGTGACATGATCTATCATCCAAAGAACACAAATGGGCCACTCAATTAAAACATTATCCATAAGGTCTACATGACACCTATCTATCCAAATAGAATAATTATACCAAATCACCCAATAAAAACTCTTATATTGACTATAAAAAACAGGTGATATAAATAATACAAGTGGAAAATATTCTATGTATTTCATTAAAAGATCAATCTAGAGTAAATTTTAGATGTAGTATGAAATATGGGAATATTATTCTTCTATAATGATTGAAACCTATTTACATTATGAAGGTTTCCTAAACAACCTAGAGATAATATAAAATCAAAATACTAACAAAATAAATATTAGAATGACTAAACCAACTGTACTAGAAGCACAGAAGAGAGAACTTTCTTTTAAGAGAAGTCGATATAGATTATTATGGATCCATAGAAATTGGTTTCTTTATTTTACACTATTTATTAGTTATGGATATTAATTAAAACTAATGAAGGCATAAGATCCACACATTATGGGATTTCTTAATAAACAAAATCATCCAAAAAACCTCTTCCACCAGTTTCAGAAAGTAAAATTGACCAATTAAAAAATCTATCACTAATTCCGAAGAAAATACCAATTTTCAATAGGTGGTATTTTAATTAATCCCTTGATATAATGTCATATGAAAATAAAACAATATCTATAAATCTATCAATATATTCCATCAGCACTATAATACCATGATAGAGTCCCAAACGCTCTACCACATTCCTCACCATCACATATTCAGAAGTATACTGCAAAATAAAGGCGATCATTAAGAATTCCCATGAAATTCTATATTTTAGTCATGAAAGAATAAAAATATTTCACTAATATAGATTCATTACGTGAATAGAACTAATATGCCCCATATTCAAAACACATAAAGAGTTCATATGTATTTTATGATCACATTAATTTACTATAGCCACACTATGGACTCAAGCAGACATATATCAGCATGGAAAATAATCCAACACTAAAAAGATCATTGGTACAGCCCAACACTAGGGGTCTGGATAGATTTATAAACTCCTATATACTTTTAATGTTCATTTGAGATCTTTATGGGTTAATAATCTAAAAATATAAAAGAATAAATTCTCAATCGAATATAACCAAGCATAAATATTACCCACAGATAAGTTTTATTTAATTTGGTACTTCACAAACCCAACTGCATTACAACTCAAGAAAATCATAGAAAAAATATTTAAATAAAACTTTTTAAGTTTTTGAATTAAAATTTCAAATTCTGAACACCAATTAAGAACTGCTTTTATAATTTTCATAAAACCCTCCAGCATCTCTAAACACATTCCTTTCCTTTAAAAAATTCATTATCAAAACGGTTTTCTATAATTTTCAAAACAATTTTTTTCCCTCCAAATCAACAGATTCCAACCAAAATTTGAATAATAACATCAAATAACCCATTGATCATTAATGAGGGAGTAGTGTTCATTCAATGGTTAGTACCATAGTTAGTATACCATGTTCTAATAAAGAAACATCTAATAAAATTCATGAAAAACTAGGTACCCAAGAACAACATGGTTACCTATGTCATGTGATCTCATTATGTGACATTATTAAAACTCCCATTATCATACGTAAACCTCAAAATTAATTGAAAAATTTTCAGTACCATTAAAAAGAACCAAAATATATAATAAACTGATTTAAAAAACACAAATTCGATATTTAAAACACAAAAATCTATGGTAACTCAAGGATCTTGGTGAGTAAGAGATCTTAACACTCTCCCTCACCAACATTCTGTGTTTTTTTAGTCATATACCAATCTACCATCCATTTCAAAATAATAAATTTCTCCAAAATTGAGTTCATCTTGAGAACCAAACCTATGATACCATTTTTTTCACACAACAACCAAGGACTCCCATGAACCACACTCCCTTTCTACTGAAGATATACCTGAGGGAATCCCCAACCCCCCAAGAAAATGACAATGATCACTATAAAAAAATCAATTTGTGGATATAATGTTTTCTAGTAATTAACATTTAATAAGTTGTATAACTCCATCATAAATTTTTAAAATAACCAATCCATACATTGGATGTCAATGCTATACGAATAATCAGAGATAAATATGGGAAAATTTAAACATGAAATTACTAGAATTCATAAAAATACAAAATAAAAATCTATAAAAAATTCAAAATATAGTAAAAAAGAAAAAATATCCATGAATAGGTTTCTAGAAAATTTAATACAACTACGATATAATTGAAAAACCCATATATCCAACAAAATCTTTGATTGAACCCCATTGTCTCCACTCGTCCATTTATTGAACTGAATCACACCATCAGTTATCGAAAACCTAAACCTAATATATAAAATATCATGGGTATAAAAAAATTTACTAATATAAGTAGGTTGTGAGCATAAAATATCATTGTACGTAATCACAATAAACTCTATATATTTCTTTTCCCAAATCATACTGACAACATTATTTTTTAAAAACTAGTAGAAAGAATTATTTTATCATTTTGAAGAAAAAATCATAGTTTTTCCTTGAAATAAACCATTTAAAATAAATTTTGTTTTTAGAACTAAATTCGAAATTTTAAATAAATCATACAATTAAAACATTATTTTGAAAATTCCATTATATAAAGACATCACCCAATATAAATAGAATTCATTAATAGTGATTATGAAAGGAGATGATGTTTCATAGATAAAACATCTTCATAAAATAAATAACATGTAATGGGTGTACAAATTACAGGGATTATGTAAAATAACAACAAGTTAGTGAGAAAAAGTAAAACAACTTAATAATAAAAAACAATAAGATATATATAATCCTAGTAAATTCATAAACCTCTTATGAGGAGGCCCAATATTTACTATGAATGTAATCATATATTAGTCTAGTGTATGGTCCTAAAACTGAATCCACCGGGTTTCTCAAAACTAACCTTACTAGTTGTTCACCTCAAAATGGTCTTACATACGATAGGGGATTTAGTCTATCTCATCTAGACTAGATAGAAAGACCTATAAACCCTCATTAAGATTCCTAGAATCCCATGAAAAAAATATAATTTTCTGAAGAAGATCACCAAATATAATTTGAGTGAGGATTTAGAGCCATTGGAATCATCTTATATATCATTTTTGTTTGAGCATGGAGTAGATTACCTTCAGTTGATCATTGTTATCTCTCAACTAATTAAGTGAGTTAATAAGGCACAACTTGGGGATACTAACAGTGATACCCTGCATACATATATATCCATTGGACATGCTTCTGATATATTTTCTAATGATTGGGAGCATGTTGATCTTTTCATAGGATGAATGATGGTACTAGTAATGTGTATGGAAGGATGTTATGAAATTATTTTATACATCTCCTTTGGTAGTAAATCTAGGTTGTGGAAATGATGTACCAGGACCTTCAATATCATTTTTGGGGGCTAGAGATGTTGAAAAGAGTTGTATAGTTTTTCCTTGGTGCCTTGCTTGTTAGAAATGGAGGGATAAGCACTAGGTTACAGTAGGATTATCTCAATCCCTTAAGGTTCCAATGTTTATTATCATACCATGCTCGTGGGGCTTGGTTAAGACCATACAGAGCTTTGGTAAGTCTAAAAACATGATCAGGATGTTTTTTATCTTCAAATCCAGGAGGTTGTTCAACAAAAAATTCATCTTGGACATAACCATTAAGAAAATCACATTTCACATGAATTTGAAAAAGTTTAAAATTAAAGAATGCGGGAAAGGCAAGTAGAATACGGATAGATTCAAGTCTATCTACTGGAGCATAGGTTTCTTCATAGTCTATTCCCTCTTTCTGATTATATCCTTTAGCAACAAGTCTAACTTTATTTCTTACTATGACTCCATTTTCATCACATTTGTTCCTGAAAACCCACTTTACTCCAATAATATAATTTTCCTTAGGCCTTTCAACCAACACCCAGACTTTGTTCCTTTCAAATTCAATTAGTTCATCTTGCATAGATTTGATCCAATCATCATCACCTAAAGCTTCATCAGTGCTTTTTGGTTCTAACTGGGAATGAAATGCAAGATGTTCTACTTCATTTCTTAAGGAACTTCTAGTTCTTACAGGTTGATTTACACCACCAATGATACTATCACTGGGATGATTCTTAAGAAACACCTGATTTGGGTTTTGAAAAGCTTGTTCATCAACATAGGGTAGAAAGTTTTCTGGGGTAAACGTTTTAGAAGTATCTTCTTGAAAATTATCCTTTTTAGAAGGTTCTTATATCAAAGGTTGACAACCAGTTTTTGAAAACACATCTGAGGATGAGGATTGGGATGGTTTTAAAAAAAAGGTCAGACTCATCAAATTTTATATGCACTGTTTCTTCAACAGTATATGTATTTTTATTAAAAACTCTATAAGCCATAAAAGTTATGGAATAACCTAAGAAAATTCCTTCATCAAGTTTTGGTGCGAATTTATGTAGGTGATCTTTAGTATTAAAAATGAATACTTTGCAACCAAAAACCTTGAAGTAGGATAGTCTTGGTTTTCTACCATCCCATAACTCATAAGGTGTTTTATTAGGAAAAGGTCTAATCAAAACTCGATTTATAGTATAACATGCAGTACATACAGCTTCATCCCAGAAATTTCTAGCTATAGAATATTCACTTAACATGGTTCTAGTTATCTCTTGAAAAATTCTATTTCTTCTTTCAACTACACCATTTTGTTGAGGAGTTCTAGGTGCTGAAAATTTGTGAGTAATACCTTTTCTACTACAAAAAGTTTCAAAATCAGAATTTTGAAATTCTCCTCCATGATCACTATGAATAGTTTTTAATGGAAGGTTTTTCTCATTTTTAACTTGAGCTATAAAATTTTTGAAATAAGAAAAAGATTCAAACATTTTTGCTAGAAAATAGAGCCAAGTAAATCTAGTGCAATCATCAACTAGAACAAAAACATAGTATTTGCCTCCAACACTTCCAGTATGTGTTGGACCAGAAAGATTCATGTGCACTAACTGTAATGCATCAGTTGTTGAGACTTTACCGATTTATTTAAAACTAGATTTATGTTGCTTTCCATATTGACAAGGATCACAAACATTAGAAGAATAAAATCTAATCTCTGGTAGATCCTTAACTAGTTTCTTCATAGGGAGTTTTCTTATGTTTCTAAGGTTAAATTGACCTAGTCTTCTATACCATAACCAGAAATGATCTTCCATTGCACTTAGGCAAGGTAAATCTTGGCTCCTAAGGTCTTCTAAATTTAAGGTGTAAACATTCTCCTACCTATTGGCTGAGAGAATAAATTCTTCCTTGGAATTGTGAACTAAGCACTTATCATTCCTAAAATTCACAAGATATCCTTCATCACATAACTTACGTATTCTAATGAGGTTGTGCTTAAGACCCTTAATAAAAAGAACATTTGAAATCAAGGTTTTACCAACATGAACAATGTTACTTATACCAACAATTTCGCCCTTAGCATTGTCTCCGAAAGCTACCTTTCCTCCTTTCGTTTTGATAATCTTTTTAAAACATCTTCTGTTACCATTCATGTGTCGGGAACATCCACTATCCATGTACCATGTGTTTTTGTTGGTACTCTCTTTATTTTCCTAAAATTAAGAAGAGAATTAGACTTTCGGAATCCAAACATGTTTAGATCCGAGATTTCCAGATATCAAAATTTTAGGTACCCACATCTTCATAGAAAAATAGGCTTTATGAAATCCTAGAGACTGGGTTTTGTTTAAGGAACAATTCATTTCCTAGTGACCACCACATTAACACTTAGTACAAAATGGGGCACTTTGAGGAACAAAATAATTGTTACTGAAAATTGGTTTTGCATGGGTATAACCAAATCTAGATTTATTTCTTAAAGGTTGTATTTGGGAATACATTTTATCAGCATTTTCTTTACCATGGGTAAAGTTTTATAAACACTTATTTAAGGAAAACATTTCGGACTTGAGTTTGATAACCAATTTTTTATCATAAAAATCATTAGATTTAGAACTAGATCTAGGCTTGAAAACACTTTTCTTAGAAGTTACTTTTTCTAATTCTTTAGAAAGTTTTTTCTTCTCAGAACTTACTTCCTCAAGATTTTTTGAAATACTTTCAAAATCAGCATTTTTCATGTCAAGATATTTAGAATGATCTAATATTTCTTTCGTAAGAATAGAATTCCTAGAGTTTTACTTATCATGTTTCTTATTGAGTTTAGAGTTTTCAATCTCAAGATGTTCAACAAACCTAGAAACTTATTCATAAGTAGGTAAAGTATTTTTTCATCAGAAGAGGATTCTTCATCTGAGGAGTTATAACACTTACTATCATTAGAATTTAAAGATACATTGGTCAATGATTCATCATTTCGTACCTTAGCCATAATTTAATGATTGTCAATAGGTAGTCTGTCTATAAGACCAAGATTCTTCTGTCTTGAAGATTCATAATAAAAATATTCATCTGAAGAGTCACCACCACTGGAACTCCAAGTGTCACCAGATTTCAGAACATTCTTAGCTTTGTCTTTATAATAATTCTTTATGTTCCTATCTGAATGCCTTTCTTTTCTTTCTTTCTTTTTGAGTAATGGGAAATATGGTCTAATATTTCCAGCTCTCTTTCATTCATAACAAGTAACTTCTCCATCATTCATTTCTTTCTTTTCCTTTTTCTTATACATGGATTGGAAATTTCTCTGGCCAGCTATCTTGTTCATCCTTCGAGAAATATTTGCTAACTCATTTTCAGAGATTTCACTTTCACTAGAATCTGATTGAACATCCATCTTCTTAGACTTGGATCTGGTTACTCTCTCAGGAGTCTTAGCTTTCATATGATTTGATGTTGTTGTAAAAGAAACAGTACCATTCCCATTATTCTTTTTGATGTTTTCAGCATCTCTCTTCATTCTGGTTTCATGTTGGAGAAGAGTTCCAGATTACTCATCAAGAGAAATTTGAGTGACCTTCATGTTCTCATCTATAGTAGTTCTTTTGGATTCCCACTCATTGGGAATAATATCAATTATCTTATCCACAAGTGCTTCATCATCTAAACCTTTTTATCCCATAGACTGTAAGCTGTTGACTATAGTCATAATCCTCTGTTGAACTTTACAAATTGGTTCACCATAAGGAAAATTGAATCCATGGTATTCAGCTCTAGGCATAGCGCTCCTAGTCTCAATCACTTTAGAAGTTCCAAAGTGTGTAACCTCTAACTTCTTCCAGATATAATTAGCTGCTTTATAAGAAGAAATTTGGATATATATATTTTTGGTCATTGAACAATGTAAGGTATTGAGTACCTTATAATTGAGTTGATACTCTTGCTTTTCCTGGTTAGTGAATGTTATAACTTCCTTATTAGGAATTTTTTAATCACCAGTAAGAATAAAAAAGTTGTCCACTCCAGTATTGATAACAAAAGTCTTCATTCGATCTCTCCAGTATTCATAGTCATTACCTCAAATATTGGTGGTCTTGTAGGATTTAGATTATCAATGGAACGAACATTAATTCCTTCCATACTTAAAATAACCTTCGACAACCAAACTAGTTAGTAGAAAAAGTTCGTAATCACAAAGTTCGGAATGAAAAAATTCATAATGACAAAGTTCGGAATGAAAAACTTCTTTCTAAGAAAGTATGAAGAATAAAGGAAAATGAACAAGAAAAACTTATACGTGAGTATAAGTATTTCAGAGACCTCCTCTGATACCAATTGTTGGATCGAAATAATGATGTAGATGCTCAATATACAAGAGAGGGGTGAATTGTATACTTTAAAAATTTCCTTCAAAAAAGGAAAGATCTATGTTTAACAAAGTTAAACTAAGAAAATTAACAACACCTCTAACACCAATTGAAATCTTGGAATAAGGAATGAAGTTATCAACTTCATGTTCTATGAGCTTTTCATTTCCAAAATTTTGTAATGACATTCTCGTACTGAAATTCTAGTAATGAAATTTTCGTACTGAAATCTTCATAAGGGTTTTTTCATTTTTTTCTTTTCGTATTGACTTTTCCATACTGAATTTAGTTTTCGTAGTGATTTTTGAGAACTATGTATTTTCGTAATAAAGATTTTTCGTAGTCAATTTTTTTAGAATTTTACACATTACGAATAATCCTCCTAAGCCAATCTGAAAGGTATGATTTCCTTTATCATGTTTTTGTAATCATATTTTATTAGCTGGTATTTTCTTATATTTTTTTGTTTTCGGATTATAGTTTTGTTAAATCCTTGTTTTAATAAAAACCTCAAAAGGTCAGATTCATGTTTTCTTGAGAATTGATTTTCAACCGTCAGATCAGATCAAAGCTTTTTCAACCATTAGATGGATTTTGGAAGACCAAGGGTCAAATTCCTTGCCTATATAAAGGGGACGCCAAATGGTTGTCCCACATCGGGTTTTCAAGCTCCAGCGTCCCGAAGATCTGCCTCTTTGTTTTAAGGTCGTTTCGATCTTCAGCAATCTTTTTTCTGAACTACATAGAAGTCTTCAGATCTGAATGTCTTTGGAAGAAGCTTTTCAAGACATGTCAACCACTAAGCCGATTTCTAAGTGGTAAGTATATAGCGAAATGTTGGTTCATCCTGATTTTTTCAATAAATATGAATCTCTTATATTCAAGAACATAAAGATTAACATATGGGAAGATGTTACTGTGTCTAATCCTGGGAAACAAGATGAAGTATTTTCGGAATTGCTTTTTGAGTTCTATGAGACAGTTTCCTTCTTTAAAGAAAATGATATGGAGAAATTTTCATTTAAGTCTTATGGAAAGACTTATAAGATTTCTTTTGTCAAGGCGGATAGCATGGTAGGGATGACCTATGAAGGAGAAGCCGAGTTCATCTCTCATGTTTTGCCGGATTCAAAAGGAAGTTTCAAAAAGGAAAAGGCTTTGGAGACTATCAGACTGTCAGATGACAAGGCTCCAAAGATTGCTACTCTGTCTACGAATTTTCAGATTCTATAATTATTGTTTCAAGGCCTTATTGTACTGAGAAAGGGTGACAAAGACAGTTTGATGAAAAGAGAGATCTATATTCTATATTTTCTGATAAATCTTAGGATGTTTAATCTGATGAGACACATTCTTATTACCATTGAAAATTTTAAGAAAGGGAATCTGAGAGCTCAAATCATAATGTATCTAGAAATCTTCTCAATGTTAATAGTTCAGTGCCTTGAGTCTTTCAAGGTGGCTTGAAAGTCTAAGCCAAGAGTTTGCAAAATTATGTTGGTGAGTGATGGTACCCTCAAAAGGATGGATGATGCCTTCAACAAAAAGACTGTTTAGTTTGTTGATTTACCATCTCAAGAAGAAGCGGTTCCGAAATATGGTGATCCTGAATCCTCTAAGCCAGCGAAGAAGAGAATGTTGAATGAAGTTGAAGTTGAAGCAGAGAATCCCAAATCTAAGGAAGTTCATTTCGCACCTCCAAAACTGAAGAAAAAGAAAGCTTTCCCTGATGAGGTAGTTTCTAAGTAGAGGTAAATAATAGAGAAGAGAGTGAAAGGGGAGCCTCAGTTTGGCTTGGACCCTGCGGAGGCTAAGGCCTTGAAGGAATAAACACTGGATGAGTTAGAAAAACAAGTGAAAGAAAAGAAGCTTAAGAAGAAGATGTCTGAAGCTGAGGTGGTTCAAACATTATTGAAGTTTAATGAGATGGCCTCTGGAAACATTCCAGTTCCGAGATCATTTTGTGTGGAATCTCTACCTGAGACTCCAGGAAGAAACTATGTCACTACGGAAGAGGCAGTTGCTAAGCATGTTGAGGAAGTTGAGCAGATTGAGCAAGCAGATGAGGTAGAAGCAGATGTTGAAGGTAGTGGTGAGACCGGAAATCTATTGAAGCAAGTAGACGATTATAAAGGGACACATTTGGAACATTTTTTTCTCCTAACTTCAGAAGCTGAGTCCTCTAAGTTAGTCACTCCAGGGAAGGATGAGGAGAAAGGAGAACAAGAAGTAGCTTATCCTGCAGAGGAAGAACAACTTCTACATGATGTTTCTCAAATGGAAACTGTAAAGGATGGTGCTCAAAAAGTTATTGATGATGAAGAAAATATTGTCCGAGTGTCTGATAGTGAACAGAAAACTCCATAATAGGAATCCATTCTGAAAAAGGACAAGGGAAAGCAACTTGTTGTCGATACCCCGATCTCAGTGGTTGTAAAGAGAAGGGAAGTTGGTGATTCTTCTAAGAAGAAGGATGAACAATTTGAAGAAGAAAATTCTCCAAGAAAAGTCTCCGATTCGAGGTCATCTTCGTTGGGGCATGACTTTGTTGTTCAGTCATTAAAAAATTTGGTGGGTACTATTCCGACTTTCTCAAGTATTGATTCAAGATGATAGATGCTCCAACATGCTTTGAATCAAAAAACAGACTCTGTATCCTTGTTTATGGACAAATGTGTTGAGATTGAGGCTCAGTTCAAAACTTTTTTTGTCGGCTATGAAGCCCACAAATGGTCTTGCAAGAGAATGACTAGTTGGTCGAGGAAAACTATAGAATAGATGAGGCTCTTTGATGAATTCCAAGATAATGTTAAAGATGATTTTGAGACAGAATATAGGAAGATAAATGAACTTACTTCTTCCTTTGAAGAAATGTTGACAGCTGATAAGAATTCCCAGATGCAAGAAGACAATGATCTGTTTGGGAAGCTGAATTCTGTTGCTCAAACTGGAGGAATAAAAGGGATTATCGGATTGAGATTGAAGAGAAGTTGTTAAAACAAGAACAAGTTTTAAAATCTCAGGAAGAAAATTTTCAAGCCCATGAAGAAATGATTGAATCTCAAAGTGCAAGAATAGTTGTGTTAGAGAAGCAATCTGAGGAAGATCATAATGACTTAAAGAAGATAAAGACTATTCTCAACGGTCACATGGAGAAGGAAAAAGATCCAAAATAGACAAATCCGATCTTTTGTTGTATCATAGATTCTATGTTTTTGAACATTCAAACTTAATGAAAATTTTTCTTGCTTGTCTCTATTGTTGTTGTTACTATTGTTTTTCAGGTACTTTGCTATATTTTCCATTCCCTAGAATTCTCTTTGAAAATCACAAAGGGGGAGAAGGAAAAAAGGATCCTAATAAAGAAAGGAAAAAGAACCCTAACAAAGGGGAAAAGGAAAAAGAACCTTAACAAAGGGGGAGTTTTTCATTAAAGAAGAAATTATTATTCTTAATGGAATATCATTACGGAAATCTAGAATACGATCCTTAGAGTTTCAAATCCAAAGGGGGAGTTAGTCGTATTCATCAACATCCATAAGCAAATGAAGTTAAGCTTTAATGTTTTCATTTTTTCCTTCTTTCTACTTAGAATTTCTTTTTCGTAAGGATGTTTGTGCTTTCCAAAAAGGGGGAGATTGTTGAGTCAATAAGGTTTTCCTTTTGACTTTTCCATTCCTTCTTGTTTTGAAAATCACAAACACCTTATCTTTAAGGAAAATTGCTTTTATAAGGAAAGTTGCTTTTATAAGGAAGATTTTTTTATACGGAAAATAGCTTTTATAAGGAAAATTTCATTTATAAGGAAAATCTCTTTTATAAGGAAAATCGCTTTTATAATGAAAAATGCATTTATAAGGAAAATCTCTTTTATAGGGAAAATAGATTTTATAAGGAAAATTGCTTTTACAAGGAAAATTGCTTTTATAAGGAAAATAGCTTTTATAAGGAAAATTCTTCTTATCATATTTTCATTTTCTGTATCCATATTTTTCTTAAGTATAAGAATTTGATTCATTTCTATATTCTCAGAATCGTTTGAAACTTTGATATGAAGCATTCTGTTTTAGGCTCCGAATTCTGGATGAGAACTGTAATGAAGTATCACTCTGAATTCTGTATGAGAACTGTAATGATGTTTCACTTCGAATTCTGGATGAGAACTATAATTAAGTCTCACTCCGAATTATGGATGAAACTATAATGAAGTTTAACTCCGAATTCTGGATGAGAACTGTAAAGAAGTTTCATTCTGAATTCCAGATACGAACTCTGATAAAGTTCTACTCCGAATTCTAGATACGAACTCTGAGAAAGTTCTACTCCGAATTCTAGATACGAACTCTGATAAAGTTCTACTCCGAATTCTGGATACGAATTCTCATGAAGTTCGACATCGAAATCTAATGACGAATCCTGATTACGAATTCTCATTACGAATTCTGATGATGAATTCTAATTCCGAATTCTCATTCCGAATTCACCTATTAAACAAAATCTGATCATCTTTTCTTTATACACATTAAATTTATTTAGACTCCGAATATTATTGGTCAGACTCCAAAATTTCATTTTTCGTACACTTTTATAATTTTTCTACTCTTTGAAATTTGGTTTACACTCCGAACCTTCACTCCGAACTTTTGAGTTAGACTTAAAATGATGTCGTACATTCTGTTACACTTGTTTTGTTATAAAATGATGTCATCTATTCTGTTATAAACTAATTGTTGGTAAAGTGACATGTGTACAGGTCCCTCCGATTTTTTAGGAAGATATGACTATTGGAAAGGAGGTCGAATGAGCCTATAAATAGGAGCTCATTTGAAAGAGCTGAACACACAATGAAGTAGGTTCAATCTTGAGACCACATGCTGCTAATGATATTTCTAGAGAGAGAAAGATTTTCATTCATTGTGTGTACTGAACCGCTCGTTTAGTTTTTTCTTCGTGCGACTCTGAATGTTGGTGATTACATTCAAGGTCTTCCGAGGATAGGAAGACAGAGGTGCGGACTACCTTGAAGTTCGAGGGCTTCCTTACTGAGGAAGACAGAGTTTGCCAACTACCTTGAAGTTAAGGGCTTGTGGGGATAGGAAGACAGAGATTCTGATTTTCGTATCAAGGGATTAGCTTGGTGTGGGTAAGACAGACTTTCTTGAAAGTATAAATCAAGGGACCTTTATCCAAGGTTATTGGATACCCTTCTCTTTGGGTTAAAAGACTTATATCTTGTTACTTGTAGTTTTACTACCTATTTGTTTCCATTGCATATTGTATTGTAAGGAAAGTATAACCTTATTATACTTCCTTACTTGTACTTTGATAAATTTATATTCTATACGCTTTATGGTAGAATCTCAATTTATCAACGTACAAGTAAGGAAGTATAAGACAGTTATACTTTCCTTACAATAAAATATGCTGTGGAAACAAACAGGTAGTAAAACTACAAGTACCAAGATATAAGTCTTTTAACCCAAAGAGAAGGGTATCCAACAACCTTGGATAAAGGTCACTTGATTTATACTTTCAAACAAGTCTATCTTACCCACACCAGGGTAAGCCCTTGATACGAAGATCGGAATCTCTGTCTTGCTATCCCTACATGCCCTCAACTTCAAGGTAGTTGGCAACATCTTTCTTCCTCAGCAAGGAAGCCCTCAAACTTCAAGGTAGTCGGCACATCTGTCTTCCTATCCTAGTAAGTCCTCGAATGTAATCACCAACATTCAGAGTCTCACGAAGCAAAAACTGAACGAGCGATTCAGTACACACAAGGCATGAAAATCTTTCTCTCTCAATAAATCACCTTAGCACCGTGTGGTCTCTAGATTGATCCAACTTCATTGTGTGTTGAGATCTTTAAAATGAGATCCTATTTATAGGCTCGTTTGACCTCCTTTCCAGCGGTCATATCTTCCTTAAAAATCGGAGGGACCTGTACACGTGTCACATTACCAATGGTTAGTTTATAACAGAATAGACGACATTATTTTATAACAAAACAAGTGTAACAGAATGTACGACATCGTTTTATGTCTAACTCAAAAGTTCGGAGTGAACGTTCAGAGTGTAAACAAAATTTCAAAGAGTAGATAAATTATAAAAGTGTAAGCAAAATGAAAGTTTGGAGTCTAACCAATAATATTCGGAGTCTAAATAAATTCGTAGTGTATAAAGAAAAGATGACCAGATTCTGTTTAATAGGTGAATTTGGAATGAGAATTCGGAATGAGAATTCGTCAACAGAATTCGTAATGAGAATTCATAATCAGGATTCGTCATTACATTTCGATGTCGAACTTCATGAGGATTCGTATCCAGAATTCGGAGTAGAACATTATCAGAGTTCGTATCCAGAATTCGAAGTATAACTTTATCAAAGTTTGTATCTAGAATTTGAAATGAAACTTCATTACAGTTCTCATCAAGAATTCGGAGTGAAACTTCATTATAGTTGTCATCCAAAATTCGGAGTGAAACTTCATTATAGTTCTCATCCAGAATTCGGAGTGAAACTTCATTATAGTTCTAATCCATAATTCGGAGTGAAACTTCATTACAGTTCTCTTCCAGAATTCGGAGCCTAAAACAGAATGCTTCATATCAAAGTTTCAAATGATTCTGAGAATATAGAAATGAATCCGATTATTATACTTAAGAAAAATATGGATATAGATAATGAAAATATGATAAGAATAATTTTCCTTATAAAATCAATTTTCCTTAGAAAAGAAATTTTCTTTATAAAAGCGATTTTCCTTATAAAAGCAATTTTATTTATAAAAGCGATTTTCCTTATAAAAACAAATTTCCATATAAAAGCGATTTTCCTTATAAAAGTTATTTTCCTTATAAAATACATTTTCCTTATAAAATAGATTGTCCTTATAAAATCAAATTTCCTTATAAAAGAGATTTTCCTTATAAAAGAAATTTTCCTTATAAAAGTGATTTTCCTTATAAAAGCAATTTTCCTTAATGATAAGGTGTTTGTGATTCTCAAAACAAGAAGGAATGGAAAAGTCATAAGGAAAACCTTATTGAATCAAAATTTATGTGGGGTATGATATCCAAGACATTGTGAGGGGGTTAACATGTATTTCTAGGGGAAATGATTCCATTTGTGTGATTGTAGACAGACTCACCATGTTTTCTAATTTCCTAGCAATTCGAGGGAATATTTTAGTAGAGATCATAAGATGGAACTACATGAAAAATATAATTCATATCCATAGGGTTCTATCAATGATAATTTTTTAGCATGATTATCACTTTATAACATGGTTATGGAAGGTAATACATTAGGTTTTTAGGACTTAGATGTGTTTGAGCCTGGCATTTCACCCATAGACTGATGGATAGATTGAGCAGACCATTTGGGTTCTAGAGGACATGTTTCAGGCTTAAATGTTGAAATTTGACCATAGTAGGGATGATCAACTATAATTGGTTTATTTTTATTACAAAAAAAAATTAAATTCTCCCATCAGTATGTCACCATTTGAGGCCTTGTACGTGGACTATGTAACACCCTATGTTTTTAAATATAAATTTAATATTGAATGCATCCAACACTGAGCCCCTTTGAAACAAACACTTTGTTATAGGAGATAGTTATAAACTAGCCACTAAACAATAATTTTTTATTTCTATAATTTTAATTTCCAAAAACATACATACATAGTTTCAATCAATAAAATAGTTAGTGTCTAATAGGATCAACTTACATTTTTGGTGAATACTAAAATACAATAATTTATGGTATTAATACATTATACGATAAAGACATTGTTCTTGGACACATTACTAATGTTAGAAAACATGGTTAAAATAACATCTAGTTATTAATTTTTTTCAAAATAATCATTTTTTTGTTGAGAAAAATAACAAAATAATGAATACGATAATAAAAAATCATCCCTCTCTACCACTTTAAAATCCACCCTACCTTCTTCTTTTCTTCACTCATCAAATACTTGAACAATATCAATGTTCTTCCTAAATAGCCTTCCTTTATAAATCCCCAAATACAATAGCTCTTGGTCTTTCTAAAAGACAAAATATTATTCCCATATAGATGTTCTCAAAGAGGAGTACATTGTAAGTATATTACTCTTCATTTTTCATTAAATTTATTTTGTGTTCCTCCTTTTATTATTATCTCAGCAACACCCCTATGAAAATGATCATGATACCTCATGTTTCATTTAGATACTATAATTATATCAGGTTAGTGGATGAACCATCAGAAATATCTAGGCATGCTTACTTTCATTTAATAAATGAAATCATCATCTAAGGGATGCCAATTTGTAACCTTCATGGATGAAGAAGTATCATTCTTCAATTTATTATTCAAGGCTGGTAATGAAACCATATTAATGTTTGAAACCGATTCTAATTTATGTATTATATATTATGTAATGATTCAAGATACTTAATTTAAACATTATACAACATAATAGAACCAAACAATTTTGAAGCAATAGAAAAACTACCATAAAATTATAAACAATTATCCCTAAATGTTCTGTCTAATGATTCATACTCATATTATATAATAAAATGACATGTGTAATAATTTAAACAAATATATGTTAATAAATTTCATATATTTTCAATTATGGAGAATTATATCCATTCCATATTATCCCCATTACTTTTTGGTGAAATTATCTTGATATTAAGGAAACGAACACTCCCGAACAATGGAATTCCATCATATAACTTATCAATAAGGACATAAATGAACATAATAAAACTATAATTAATCCAATATATGTATATAATGATATATATTAGTTGATTAATTTATTTAATTTTATTCTTTAGGGAATTAAGGTCAAGTGAAGAATAAATTCAGACATATGGTAAAGGTTTTCTACCAGAACCTCTATTTTCATTCAGGTTATTCATTGTATCTGTTAACCACAATTAAATTTGTAATTATTCTCATTCAATCCTCATAAATTATGTTTTCATTTTCTATATATGTGTACCAATCAAAATCCTTCAATATTTTTTAGGGAGTTATATTGTTTTTATAATGATCTTTCTAAATTATTATGGAGAAACATGCCTGATTAAAGGGAACATCTCAAATTTCAACATATTTTAAAGGTCACTATATAATATATTTTAAGAAATAATTATTTTTATAAAAAACTCATTTAATTATGGAAATAATACCTTAGTTAATTTATTGTTTTATGGAATGATTTTTTAAAGATAAATCTTCTTTTTAATGTAAAACTATTTTTCTCTAAAAAATTCCTCAATAATTTTATCTGAGTATTTTTGTCTATTTCAAAACCACTGTTGAATTTTCTATAATATCAAGGTCAATATATTATATTTATTATCTAAAAAAATTATTAAATAGTTTTTTATCGGTTTGATTTTGTATGTTCTATCATGATACCATTCAACAAAATACTCAGAATGGATAGTGTTTATGTGTACAGATTTTGGGAAAGTTATTTCAAATGTTCTTGTTGTTTATGTTTATACTATTTCATATGAAGAGTGAATTTGACTTATAGAGTGATGTTTGGGGCCTTCTATATTCCATCGATGATTCTGTAGGTATCATGAGACAAAAAAGAAATTGGTTTTGTCCTAGGCCTTACCTTAGTATTTTCAGAAGTCTTGTCCAAGGCCTTAATAATATGTTTCTGATGTCGAGCATTATGTATTCCCTCATTATGTTAATAAAAATTTTTAGGCCATTTTATTATTATACTATCATAACATCAATGTTTATATTTCATTCCCTCATGAACATTTATATGGACTTATTAAATCATATTTCATTCCAAACATATTATTCTGAAGTATAATTATTAAAGGCACGTGTTTTTAGTTATTCAACATTCCAAGTGTTTATTTTTATGATAACTTTTGATATTTTAATTACCCTTAATGAGAATATGAGATCACCCCTTTGTTATGTTTCATTTTCCCCCAGGTGGTGATGATGAGTATTGTGAATGACTTGTAAGGATAATCTAAGAGTTTGCGTGTGATTCCAAAGAAGTTGATATATTTTAATTCCTTTCATGTTATGATGTTGAACTTATGTACATACCATTTTTTTCCAAATCAAATTAACTATTTGTACCTTCGGTATAGGAATTCATTATTTATATTCCAATGAAATAAAATAATGTACTAACTCTAGGAAATTCGGGTGAGGTCCATACAGTTGGAATGAGAGAAAGTTTAGTAGAAAACATGTAAAATAGATTTATAAAATGTAAATTAGAGAACAAAGCCCTACGATAGACTTTGAGGATAAATATTCCACAACATCCTAGAAATTTGGAAAGGTATTTATTTTGTGGATATGTCATGAAAATAAATCCATATATGGATACTACAAGTGGACATGGTTATGGAAAAGATGTAACTAGGAGTAATAAATTTGACAAGGTTTTCTGAGCATGACCCAGGGTAACCCGGTAAACTACAAACAGCCTTCAAGAGCACCTATATTTACATTCTTGAGGGATATTATTAGGATAATTTATATATTATTTATAATAAATTATGAAGGATTAAAATTTAAATAGGCACCCACAAGTAACCATGCTTATTATTATGATATTGTACATGCATAACATTTTAGATTATGTTAAGTTCTTTTCTGGTTCAACATTATAAATTGTGATTCATAACCTAATTTTTTGTATTCCATTATTTAAAAATGGATAGTAGTGTATAGAATGGAATCATCATGAACACATGTATCCCATGTAGGGATTCACCTCCACTATAGGATAATGAAATTGGTTCTGAAGCTGCAACTAGTGTTCAAAAACTTATAATTATACTAGGATAGCTAACTTGGGTTATGAACAATAACCTTACCCATATGGAGAACCTTGAACCACAATTTGGAGGAGCAATGTTAGTTTTCTTTATGTGACAACAAACTCCATGATTCAATGGGACTAAAAAACTCATTTGTAGCTCAGTAGTGGAGAAGTTCACTAGAGGAGATATTTCTGACTCTTTGATGTAACCAAAGGGAGAAGTTTGTCGAAGAAGTTTATCATCTATTGGGAGATGGATATATTTGGTCGATGTTGATTCAAAACACAACCAAGGAGGATGAAATCAGTGAAAATTAATGGAGGCACTTAAAGTAAATATAATTAGAAAAATATTTTCCTCGAGAATATCGAGTTTATATGGAGAAGTAATTATTTATATTGAAACAAAAAGAGGATGTGAAAATTGAAATGTATGAATCCAATTTTAAAATTCTAGAAAAAAATTCCTTAGACTACATATGAAATACAAGGAGTATGATTGATATATTCTTTGATGTTTTAAAACCATTCCTCTAAAGGGAATTGGTTTTCCAATAATTATCATCATATGATGATATAATCTCATGTGCAATATTGATATAAAAATAATTCTCTAAGTCTTATTACATTCATGGAAAGGGAGAAAATAATAGGGTGGCAGAGGGATAAATGGATAAATGGAAGAACAAAAAGTGTATTTTTCCAACATGTGATACCTTTGAAAAGAAACACCCTTATGCCTACATAAATGTAAAATGATTCTATACAAATATAGGATAAAGAGGTCACCAATCTCAAGATTAAGAGGGGAAAAACGTTTCAACTAATGTTAAATGCTATAATTGTAAGGATATTTGACATTATTCGAATTATTTTCTAAAGAGTCATAGAAAAATTCCCTAGGGAATCCCAAGGGATCAAGGCCAATGATATGAGATCACAAAAACTGATGTTTAAGTTCCTAATGATGTGGTAATAGGTACTCTAATCATTTCCTCAAATATGTTCAATGCATTATTTAATTCTAGATCATCACATTATTTTACATCTTCCATGTTTTCTTTAAATATTATAAACTTCTAATTCTCCATAAAAAAGGGGTTGTAAGTAAAAACCCTTACGGGATGTCTCATTGCAACAAATATGTGTGAGGAATCCCTTATTATGGCATATAAATGTTCTTTATCTTCTAATTTTATCATTATTTTTATGGTCAACTGTGTCATAATCCATAGATTATGCTGGATTTCAAATTCTGATGAAAATATCTATTGAAAGAATAAGGCAATTACAATTTATGAAGAAGATGTAGAATCCTTTTCATTAGAGATGAAACAACACCATATGATTTTGATCCAGATCACCCCCCAGTAGCTCTACTGAATTAAATTATTTCAGAGGAAGATAATGCAATATCTATGGGTGGGGGATAAATAGCAAAATTGGGGATGAAATTATATTGAAAAAATATGTTGATGTATTTCTAGAGGATTTAACTTTACATACTTTAGAGCGGTAAGTTGGTTTGTCTATTGATATAATTTCGGGTTCATGGATTATATCAAAAACCCCTTATTGAATGGCCATACTATAATTAGTATAAATAATGAAATAATTAGAGGAATTGATTGAGGAATGATTTTTACTCCCTAGTGTTTCTCAGTGGGGGGACCATATTCTCTTTGTCAAGAAGAATGATGGATCCAATGGGAAGGCCATTGACTATTGATAAATCAATACTATTATAATAAATGACATGTATCCCCAACATCAGATTGATATTTTATTTGATCAACTTAATGGAGCCCGATATTTTTTGAAGATTTAACTTTGACATGGATATCACCATTTGCGTGTGAGGATGGAAGATATTCCAAAGAAAACATTTCAATACTTGTATGGTCATTATTATTTTACAGTAATACCTTTTGGGATGTCTAACACATGCATGGTCTTCATCGATCTAATAAAATGAGTTTTCAAGAATTATCTGGATGACAAAGTTGTGGTATTTATTAATGATATCTTAGTATACTCCAAATTCTATGAATATCATGATAATTACTTGAGAATTATTCTGAAGACTCTTAGAAGAAATGAGTTATATGAGAAGTTTCAAATGTGTGAATTCCGGATTCAAACTATTTCTTGTCATGGCTATATTGTCTTTATTGATGGAATATATGATGATCCTATAAAAACAAAATAGGTTCATGAATGGACTACTGTAATGAACTAAATTGTGGTATATGGATTTTTTGTTTAGCAGGTTATTATCGGCATTTGTCTCAAAAAATAACCTAGTTAGTTAACCCATTAACCAATATCACTCGTAATTGGGTTATGTTCGTATGGAAAAAAGAATGTGAATAATGATTTTAATAATTAAAGAAGATGATAGTTAATACAATAATAATTACTCTACCATCGGGAAATGGGGAATTTTTATTTATAAGCTACATTAAAGAAAGTTCTTGGTAGTGTCCATGTGCATAATGATAGATTCATTGCCTACGCATAAATGCAGTTCAAAATTCACGAAATGATTAGTACAAATCATGACCATAAGTTAGATGTTGTAATCATTTCTTGGAAGATATTGAGACATTATCTATAAGGAAAATGTTGTGAGATATATACAGATAACAAGATATTACAATATATTTTATCATAGAAGGAAATAAACATGGGGAAAATTCCATAGCATGAGCTAATGAATGATTATGATTTTTCTATACACTACCAAATAGGAAATTTAAATAAGGTAGTTTATTCAATGATAAGGAAGGATCATGGAGTTTTAATCTAAATTGGGATTGAAGTGGATCTTGTATTCATGGGTCTAGTAAAGATGAATTTCAGAATTATCAAAGATGGTGAAACCTCATTACTTTTTCATTTGGTTTCCCAAGAATATATATTTTAAATAATTGAAACTTATTAGTATGACAATGATAATCTTGAAAAAGAAAATTAAAAGTGTGTATGATGGGAAGTTTATTATCATAATTTGTGAAAATGGAATTTTGAAATTTGGGATGATGATTTGTGTGCCCTATATACCCGTGCTGAAAAGGGAGTTAATGTATGATGCACATGGATCAAATTTCCCTATACAACTTGTTATTACTAAAATATATAGGTAATTGAAGGATCATTTTTGGTTGGAAAACATGAAGCAGGAAATTATTGATTATGTATCAATATTTTTACCGTATCAACATGTGATGGGTAAACAACAACATCCTAGAGGAGTCTGGAAACCTATACCTATTCCTAAATGGAAATGAGATGACATCACCATTGATTTCATTACTATATTACACAAAAATCCAAGAATGAATAATGTAATATGTGTAATTTTAGATCAAATTTGGAAATATGTACAATTATGTTCTATAAGATAGGAATTTACATCGGATCCCCTTTCGCGACTCTATATCAATGAAGTTGTGAGGATTCATGGAGCGCCATTCTAAATTGTGTCTGATCGATATCCAAGATTCAGATCAAAATTATGGAAAAGTATTCAAAAAATTTGGATACTGAGCTTCAATGGAGTGTTTCTTATCACCCTCAAACTAAGGATAAATCTGAAAGGATGATCATATCATTAGAAAACATGTTGAGATCATGCTCACTTGTTTTTCAAGGTAAGTGGGATGATTATTTACCTTTGGTAGTGTTTACCAACAATAGTTATTTCCATTCATGTTTTCAAATGGTACCATATGAAGCATTGTATAGAAGAATATATCATACCCCAATGTGTTGGGATGAATTTGGTGAAAGGAAGCTTGTGGGCCTTGAACTTGTGGAGGAAACACTAGCGAAATTAAAGACTATTCAAACCTATATCAAAGAAGCACAACGTAAGAAAAAGATCTTTTCTAAAAATCTAATGAAGGATTTATATTTTCTAGTGGGAGATAATGTTTCCATAAAAAATACTCCATTGAAGGGTGTCATAATATTTTTGATGAAATGTAAACTGAGGCCTAGGTTCATTGGTCCTTTTGAAATGATAGATATAATTGGAGTTTGGATTATCTTTTGGAAATTCCGCATATATATTATAATTAACAACATGTGTTACATGTCTCATTATTGGGAATGTACATCCCAAACCCAATAAATGTGCTATATTATGAAGATATATATTTGGAACCCAACTTATCTTACTTTGAAGAGCCTATCCAGATTGTGGATACTAAAGAACAGGTGTTGAAGAATTAGACGACTCTGCTGGTATAAGAACTTTGGAAAAAACATAAAATCAAAGAGGAAATGAGGGGGTATGGTGAACTTAGGATGTATATGTAGAAAAATCGTTTAATGAGGTATAATTTTTGTAATTTAAATGATGACATTTTAATAAGGGGGGAATAATGTAACACCCCATTGGTTTTCAAATAATTTTTATATAGAATGCATGCAACATTGAGCCCATGTGAAACAAATGCTTTGTTATAGGGGACAATTATAACTAATCTGATAAAAATAATATTTCTTCCTCTGTGATTTGAATTTTTAAAAATTAACATACACAGTTGCATTTAGTAAAATATTTAGAGTCTTATGGGACAAACATACATTTTTTGTGAATAGTAAAAAACAATAATTTATTGTATAAATACATTGTTATATAAATACACAATTCCATGAGTCATTGATGGTGTAAGAACACTTGGTACAGACTCCCATGAAATTATTACTATTTTTTCACAATAATCAACAATATTTTTTTCATGAGGAATATAATAAAATAATGAATAAGATAATAAAAAAACATTCATACCCTCCATTATAAAATCCACCCTCACTTTCTATTCTATTCAATCATATAAGACATGAAGTTTCTCAAATTTTGGCCCAAATACCGTTTTCTAGTCTCTCCACGTGTTCTGGAGATCATGGACTTTCTAAAACACCAATACCTCAACCCTTATGGAGGTTCTCAAGGATGAGTACTCAAGAGGTAAATTCCCCTTCCTTTTTCCATTTAATTTTTTGTACGTTCCCTCATTTATTATTATCTCCCAACCTCCTCTATCAAAATGATCATGATACCAATAGTATAATTTTTATACTATAATTATATCATATTAATGGATGAATCATAATCAATCTATTTACACTCTTTGTTTCATTTATAAACAAAATCATCATCACTGAGGTGCCAATTTACAACCTTCATTGATGATGATGTCTCGTTCTTCAATTTATTCTTCAAGGATTTCCATGAAACTATTATTATAGATTAACCAGATTAAAAAACATTTATTATATCTTATGTAACTATTCTAGAACCATCATTAATACATGATATTAAATAATAGAACAAAACTAGTTCGTTATAATTGATAAACCGTTGTATAAATATATACAATTATAAATAAATGTATCATCTAATGATTCATACACATACTCTATAAAAAAATATTTTTATAACCATTAACACTGCTTTATATTCATCAATATAATATAAGTTTAATTATTTATAATTATATACAATCAACATGAACCCCGTTACATATAAGTGAACCCATCATGAAATCATGGCAATGAACACTCAAAAATGAAGAAATTAAATATTATAAAATATAAATAACGTCATAAATGAACATAAAAAAATTATGTATAAATATACCATGATAAAGTTCAAAATAAGTTAAATAATTAATTTAACTTTATTATCCAATACATTATGGTCAACTTTAGTATACCTTTAGACATAAGGAAATGGTTTTCTATCGGAACTTCCATTTTCCATCAGGTTATTCTTTGTCTCTATTAATCCAAACTAAATTCATAATTATTCTCATTTAATCCTCATAATTTATGTAATAATTATTTATATATGATTACCAATCATAATGATTCTTTATTTTATGGGGAGTAAAATATTTTATAATGATCTTTCTCAATTATTCCTTATAAACAATCCACATTCAAGGTCGCTTCTCAAATTCATACCTATTTTCCAGGGAACGATATAATTTGTTTTAAGAAAAAATTATTTTTATAAAAAAACTCTCATTACATCATTGAAAAGAAAAACATTGTTCATTTCTGGTTTTAGGAAAATATTTTTCCAAAAGAACAGTTCTTTTCAATGGAAAATCCTATTTCTATTAAAAATTCACCGATGATTTTATCAAGGTATTTTTGTCTATTTTAACACCACTGTTGAATTTTATGTCTTACTGAGGTTAATATATTCTATTTTTAATAAAAAATATACTATTAAATTGTTTATGATCAGTTTGATTGTGGATGTTCTATCTTGATACCATTTTACATACTACGTAGAATGGTTAGTGTTTATGTGTACAGAATAGGGAATTATATTTCATATGTTCATAATGTTTATGTTTATGCACATTCATATGGGGAATTAATTTGACAAAGAATGTGATGGGTGGGGCCCTCTATAGATCCTCAATGTATTGGTAAGTCTCATGAGCCAAAACTGAATTGGGTTTTGGCTGAGGCCTTACCCCTATCTTTTCAAACGTCTTAGCTGAGGCCTTGACAATATGTCTCAGATCTATGAAATGATGCATTCCATCATTATGGTATTGGAAATTGATAAAAAAAAATTGATTATTCGGCTAGTATAATATCAATGGTTATGTTTCATTCTATAATGATAATTTATATGGACTTATTAAACCCGCTTTCATTCCTTTCATATTATTCTCATGTATATTTTCTAAGGCACATGTTATCAGATATTCACCATGCCTTGTGTTTATTTTTATGATAACATTCACTGTATTACATAACATTACATAGCATACGATCTCACCCCTTTCTCATTTTTTATTTTTCCCCTGGTGGTGAAGATAAATATTATGATTTACTTTTCTGAATAACCTAAGAGTTTTTTAGTGACTCAAAAGAATTTGATGTGTTGTAATTCCCTTCAAGTTGTAATGTTGAACATTGGTATATATCTTGTTTTTTTAGAGCTACTAAACTGTTCATTCCTTCAGGATAAAAATTCCTGATTTATATTCCAATGTAATAAAATAAGGATTCTACTCTGAGAAACTGGGGTTGGGTCCTTACCGACCCAACATGTCACCCCAATGTTGGATTGACTTAGGGTAGTCGGCACATATGGGTCCAGAGTTGGTGCAATCCACTTCAAAAAAGGTGAAAATTATATAGAAGTAGTTGATGACTTCACATAGCTGTTAGAAGTGCTATATGGACTAGCGGTGAAGGCCTTTGGAGTTATAGGAGGGAGACCAATGTGATCTAATGGGTTTCACCGTGATGTGGATTAAAGATATTTGGTTGGGAAAACAAGATATCTCCATGATAAATTATTCCTTTCCAGATACATCTTAGAGTTTGCAAAGTGGTGTACCACTTATCTCGTCCACCATAGTTAGACTGAGCACATGACCACTAATCGAAAAAAATGGATTATTGTGATGGGTCATTTGCGACGGGGTCTCATCGCAAATGATCCTTCACAGAAAAAGGCGTCGTAAATATTATTTTTTTGTGACAGTCCATCGCAAAAACAGATTATTTCTGTCGGGCTGTAGAACTGTCACAAAAAACATTCAGCGATTTTTTAAAAACCTATTTGTGACATACTAACAACCCTTCGCAAATAGATTCCCAGTTTGTATTCTTTTAAAATGGACCATTGCAATTAGTTATTGCAACGGACCATCACAATTACATCTTGAAATATAAATAAAAAACTCGTTTTGCGATGGACCGTCGTAATTAGTATTGGTGATTGACCGTCGCAAATAGTTATAAAATTTAAAAAAATAAATTATAATTTAAAATAATATTAATTACAATATAATGTTAATATAATATGATAATAAAATAAAAAAAATCTTAATTTTAAAATTAATAGAATAACATTATTTATAAAATAATTTATATTATATAATATTAATATAAAGAAAATAATAATAATAATATTTTTAAAATAAAATTAATTATAAAATAATTAATCAATATAATAATATTATAATTAATATTAAAAGAATAATAATATTTTTATTATAATAAAAACCAGATTATTCACAAAAATATAAAAACATATTAGTTAATATAATATTAAATATAATAATAATTATCTTAAAAATAAAAAATTGTAATTTTTAAGACAATATAAAACACACAATATTTAAACTTTAAATAGTTATTATTACAAAAATGTAATTCAAATGTTTCATCATAAAATAAAAATACATCTTTGATCACGGGGAGGGACGTCTAGAGGTGCTGAAGGAGATGGCAGAGGGAACAACATCCCTAAACTGTGAGTCAGACATCACATGTACTCCATATTTTCCTACTCTTACTCTTGACACCATCGATGCATCTCATCTTGCATCTGCTATTGCTGCAAAAGATTCTTCTCCCACTACTGCTATCGAAGGAACTCTTTTGTTGTTTCTACTTCCATTGATGGATCTCCGGCCTCTACCAATAAATACTGTTTATAAGCTCACTCTGAGCTCGCAGATGCTCCTATTAATATGAATGAGATGATGATGACTCTCTGTGATATCCACTTGACCTGGATGCTGACATCGTAGAGGTTACATAAAAACCCCTAGGGGTTACTCAAGAGCCGATACTGACAACTAGGCCTTTCTAGAAGCCATTCTCGGTCACATGCATCCATGTTGCCTCATCTAATCGGGGGCACTAGTCTATCCATTGGTCTTGGACTGACTCTTAACATCTTTTCGAGACATCGTGGCCTTATATGACTCCTTCAAATTCTATTTATAATTAAAATAGTTAAAATATTATTTGTAGGAAAAAATTTTCCACTAAATAAAATTATACTGACTAATCTGACATTTGTGAGCACGAATAATCTCTACTATGGCTTGATTGATGTACATCCTCTTATAAACATCATAATCTATAATATCGGATTCTGAAACTCTATATATGACTAAGAAATAAACCATTTACATTTAATGTTATATACAATATTTAAAAAAATGTACTTACAACATGCTCTCTATGGGTACTGAAATTACAACTACCAACTTGATGTGTCACCTCATGTCTCCCCGGATTTTTCTGACCTACTGATGATCTAATATAAAACTGACTACTCAACTACTGTGTACATAATCCATCTCATACCTGAGATGAAATATAATCAGGTCGATGGACATGACAGGTCTAATAAAAATCCTTCACTTTTACTTTCTCCATTGCTTTCCTTTTAAAATTGTGAAAAAATTGTGTGCATCATGTATTCATAGATTCCCATCATGCCTTCCAAGTAGCCTCACATGTGGTATCCTCAATGGGATAACACAAACCCTACAAATAATTTATTATATCAAGTTATTATTTAAAATAATTTCAATATAAATATTATTTATTTACACACCAAACAATACTTGAACATGTTCTGCTGAACATCATAGGGAATCTGATCCCATGACACCCATGCATCAAAAAAATTATCATGCAATATAAATCTCCCCTCTCCGATAGCTATATTATTAAAGAATTGGAAAAAATAATAATTAATAAAAAATTAAGAATATAAATAAATTAATGAAAAATACATAAAATTCATTGGTTAACATACCTATGAATGCATGGATCAAAGCCAAGATGTGGGTGTCGCTCGAGTATATGTTCTAATGTCATCAAATGGGCAAGACCATACCCCCTCTGAGTGCCCCATGAACTACCAACAGTCTATGGGTGGGCTGATCTGACCTCCATCTCATCAAAAGGTAGATCACCTCCTAAAACATACAAAACATGTCATTATCCATCTCAAACACGAAATAATTGTTGTTAGAAAAAAATTGAATACCAGTATTATATATAGATATATTTGATATATGATTATAACCAGTATTTGATATTGTCAATGTTCAACATCTTCCTCATATTCAGAGTATTTTATGATAATGTATTCATCTTCCTCATCAGGATCATCAATTTCAATATTTGTTTCAGTTTAATTATCTTTGGTCATCTCAAATTGATTTTTAACATCATTAACATCATCATCACCATCATCCCTTAACTGTGGGGTGTCATCATTGATATTTGTGTCTCTTCATGTAAATGATGGATTTAGAGTAGTATCATGAAAAAATCAATTACTTTTACTTTAGTAGAACCACATTCACTTTTTGAAAACTGATTTTCTCAAGATTTAATTTTTATTATGCACCACCAATCACCCAACTCCCTTGAAGTAGAAATGTAATTTTCATAATAAATATAATGTTCCTGATTGTCCAATAAAAATAGATCATTTACTACAAGAAGAATTTTATATTTAATATCCATGATTCCATGGATCATATGAAAATATAATCCTCTCTCAGTATCCAACCACTGACATGTAAGCATCATTACATAAGGTTTTCTTAGATAACACACTTCAATGATTTTTTCCAACACGCTGTAAAAGACAAAATCAGTTTCTCTATGATGATATCCTCTAAAGAAAACACTACTATTCATTTTTTCATGAATCCCAGTAAGATAATTTATTAAATCAATAACTTATCCCCACATATTCATTATTTGATCTAACCATTTTGGATGGTGGTTTACACAATACAGAAAATCTATTATCAATTTTATCTTAGTGTTGAGATAATTGAAACGTTTTAAAATAGCTATCACGATAATAAGAATTAAATTAATATTTATGTGGAATAAACATTAATTTAGGTTACTAGTTTTTAAAACAAGTAAGAAGATTTTTTTACGACGTTCTTCAAGAGAATCTACTATAATTTGTGGAAACATTTTATTTCTAAGATTATCATATAAAATACAAATAAAATAAGATTATTGTACTGTTATAAAAATTATAGAATGAGTGATAGGAGCACTCACAGTATGAATGATGTCATTTCTTTACAATTTTGCAATATATATACTTGAGATCTTGGATGTTCATCATCTGAAATAATCATGAACTCCACATAATCCAAGATTGGGTTGATTGAAAACTGATAAAGGATTTCTCATGTCATCATCAATATTTTTCTCGTTATGGGCCTTGTAGTGTTGTTTTGAGGGCTATTAAGATTAAACGTAATTAGATAATAAAAAGGGAAATTTCCTCTTGCAAACAATCTTCTGAAATTGAGCGTTCAATTGATATTTTGTTACGTATTTTTTTTTAATTTTTTCATACATCTCTCAAAGAGGTACATCCATCAGAACATCAGATGACCTATAAAATTTGTTTAATGATTAAAATTTAATATTAAATGTTCCCTTGATATAAACAAACCAAGTTGGAAAATTTGGTCCAGTTTACATAAAATTAAAATGAAATATTCTATTATTTTTCTTATGGCATCACAGACTACTGTCAATACACAAATTGCTACAAAAAATATGACATTTATATTAGTGCATCCCAAATAATTGGATTTAACAAAACTTTCTTAATCTTGTTTGTATAATTCCTTCAATTAAAACATGATATCAATGACCTTTCAGTCTGGTAATATGAATATTTCTGGAACATCTGGCCAAGTTGGAATCATAACTATTTGGAAGTCTCAAATCTACATTCCACTGACAAAATAATAAATAACTCCCTTTGGACAGTGTATAAGCTTTTTCTCCTTCATTAAATTATCTGATATGATATTTTGAAACAGTTCATGATTGGGTCTCTTTCAAATTTTCTCAAGATCTAATCATTCCATTAGATTATATTTAGTCTAACTGGTGTATCCAAAACATTATGAAATAAATTACTAAAATAGTTTTTCTCAATATGCATCAAATACAATATGTGACGGACCAACAAACCAGAAAAAAATTGGATATCCCAAAAAATGAATCGTTTTATCTATGTGTGAACTTTCCCAAACCCATCAGTTTTATATTGGGTTTTTGTTGGTCCAAATGTGATGGTATCTAATGAAGATAAAATTTATTTCAACTATGTACCTGAGAAGATTCTTAGAGGACCATGTTTTTCAACTATTCATTTTCTAAAAAGATATTTTATTATTCAAAAAAAATTATTAGTTGAAGAAATCTGTGATGATAGTAGAAAGAACAATGTTTTTTCCATTGAAGAGAATAAATTATTTGATGTATCTCATATAGTAAAGACATTAATTTGGACCATGTGTACTCTAGTAAGATAACATGTCATATTCTGGAAATTTTATAGTTTTCTACATCAATGAATCTTTCAGTATGATGTTGTGTTTCTTATAATCATCATTTGTAATGACATCATCACTCCATAGTGATTTCAACTTGTAAATAAATGGTTTCCAAAAACATAGATATTTTTTTCAGATGACATGTAATTAGTAATGTCAAAAATATATATGGATCCTTCCTCATCGTCAATAGAGATAAATTATAAGGATATATCAAGATAGGCCATAGGGAATATTGACTACCGTATGAACCAAAAACACCAATATAGTCAATAGAAAGACCCAATCACATGTTTTTGGATTCTCAAGGAAATAATGGATTCACTTGGTCATAACATTTCCATGAATCACAATCAGAGGGATGATTTAAGCATTTAATTGTTGAAATTTTGGTTTGGTTCCATGACATCAATGATTCTGTGTTTTGAAACATATATAAACACTGCAATTTGGGTGTAAGTGGAAAATATCTCAATTGTTTTACATGAAAAAATCTAGACTTCCGTGGTTGTGCTACCTTATTCTATAATTGTCTATATGTAGGAAAACTACCCCACAACTCATTTTCGTCATAAGAAAAGATGCAGTCATTTTACCATGCATGAATCTTCTAATAACCAATACCCAGATTACGAACCATCCTTTTACTCTCATAAAAAATTGTATGCCACACATTTTCTTTAGCTAACATTGTTTTTAGCAAAGAGAATATCTAATCAAAATAACTATTTGATATTGCATTATCTGGTTTATTGGCCATAAATTTAGTAATTGCTTCAAACATTCTAATTATGGAACCATGATATAAGGAATCCTTAGCGAACCACAACAAATCTTATAAATGAGATGGTTCCAACTCATGAGTTAAATCCAAATCATTATCTGTTATAGTTTTCAGAACATATGGACCAACCACATCATGTACTAAAAATTGAAATAGTGTTAAATCTAGAAAAAAATTGTTAATAACTTAATTAAAACCACATTCACCATATTGATACTGAAAAACATAATATGGTTGAAAACCAAAACGAAATAAATGAGCTCCAATGTTGTTAAATGTTTTATACGTTTTCAGAGGACATTTTTCACGAGGACACTTAATTGTCCCATATGGAAAAAATATCAATGATGAAAATGACAGGAATTCTTGACCGCTAACTATATATATATATATATATGTTCAAAAAGAACAGTTTAGATTCCTATGCTAAAATATCGAAGCACGATCATCTAATAATGACTCTTTGTGGATTCCACATTCTATATTTTTCTAAAAATATGAAATAATTAGTTATTTTTTATAATTACATATAAGATAAACACTTCCTAAAAAAGAAACGACAATTAAATTCTATTTTCTAGAAATTTATAATATTTGGAAATATTTTATAGTTACTTATACTATTTTATATATTTTTATACAAAAATACACTCGTTTATGAAAATTTATACTAATTATTATTAATTTTAGGTATTTTTACTAATTAATCATAATTACCAGTGGCATAATTTCCATTTGATTATAGGAAGCTCTTTTTCCTGATGACCCATCCCCCTGTAAATTTTTATGACTAAAATAACTATGAAGAGTCTTCTAAAATGTACAAATATACATTTTCTTATGCACGAGAGCATGAAATAAAAGAACTGTGTAAGTTCTCTCCATGGTCTCGTGCATATGAATATGTATATTCATAAGTCAGAGTAGACTATTCATAGTGATTTAAGTCGCAAAAGGTTTCAAAGGGATGAGTCGTCGGTAAAAATATCATCTTTTGTCCAACGAATCACCGCATTGGAACTTTCTCAGACTTAAATCTCTATGGATGCTCTGATCTAAGTAATGTGAGAGTAGATTTTCAATATTGATTTTAGTGGAAAACTTTTCAAGGAGTTGAGGAGTTGATCAAATGGAATGTCGCCAATCAACTACAAATTATGCATGTTTCTCAATGTACTCGAATTTATTATTATTTATTGTGATTTATTAGGATTTATTAGGATTTATTACTATTTTTTATGATTTATTAATATTTATTACGATTTATGACTATTAATTACTAGTTTTAACTATTTTTACTATTTTTTATTATTTATTACTATTTAAAACTATTTTTTTGGATTTATTACTATTCATTTGGATTTTTTTAACTATTTATTAAGATTTATTAATATTTATTCGGATTTTTTTCTATTTATTATGATTTATTACTATTTTTTTGGATTTATTACTAAATATTAGGATTTTTTAGGATTTTTTTCTTATTATTACTATTTATTACTAACTATTACTATTTGTTACTAATTATTAACAATTATTACAATTTATTAATACCTATTTCTATTTATTAATAATTATTATTATTTATTATTAGTTATTACTATTTATTTATATTTATTAATAATTAATACTAATTATTATTAATAATTACAATTTATTAATATTTATTACTATTTATTAACAATTAATAATAATAATTATTAATTATTACTAATTATTACTAATTATTACAAATTATTACTGGATATTACTAATTTGTACTAATTATTACTAATTATTTCTATTTATTATTGGTTATTAATAATATTTACTCATTATTACTAATTATTACTAATTATTACTAATTATTACTAATTATTGATAATTATAACTAATTATTACTAATTATTGCTATTTATTAAAATTTATTATTATGTACTACTATTTTTTACTATTTTTTACTATTTATTACAAATTATTACTATATATTTCTGTATACTACTATTTATTACTAATCATGACTAATTTTTGTTAATTATCACAATTTATTAAAATTTATTACTAATTATTACCATTTATTACAACTCATTGCTCTTTATTACAATTTATTACAATTTATTACTATTTTAGTATTTAATTCTATTTATCACTATTTATTTCTAATTATTAATTTTTTTTCTAATTAATCATAGTTATTACTGATAAATCCGAGTTAATACTAATTATTAATAATTATTATTAATTATTATTAATCATTACAGTTTATTACAAATTATTCCGAATTATTACAAATTATTCAAAACTATTACAAATTCTTCAAAATTATTACAAATTAATCATAATTATTACAAATTATTTCTAATTATTACGAGTTATTTCTACTTAATAAAAATTACTTCTAACTATTACTAATTATTTCTAATTAATTTTAATTTTTTTAATTTTGTTTTCTTATATCTAAATATTTTTAATTATTTCCAATTGTTTCTAATTATTAATAATTTATACAATTTATTACCAGTTATTGTTAATTAATACAAGTTATTACTAATTATTAAAAATTATTTAAAACTATAAAAATTTAGTACAATTTATTGCTAATTGAAACTTAGATATAACTATTTATAAAAATAAATAATGGAAAACAAGTATTTATTCTACTTTAATTAATTGACATCTAATGAAAAAAATTTACAAATAATTGAAAATAAAAAAATTAACTAAACAAAAAATATATATAGATACCTTAAAACTGAGTCTTTTAGAGTATTAATGTCACAGATAATAATATAATTTAAAAGATTAAACTATAAAAAATGTTTGAAGAAAAGTTTTGAGTAAAAATAGAGAGATAATTTAAGTAAAGAGTTAAATGAGAGGAAAACATATGGGGGTATATATAAGTTACATTTCTTTCAACAGTGTAATTTTTATGGGGCCCGTAACAAATACATCGGCACACATTAATTACAGTGGGTTGTTTAAAACTTATTTGTGGCAGGGCCCATTGCAAATAGTACATGCTGAAAAAATTATTGTGATAGGACATGAATCTCACCACAAATACTAAAAAATGCCTCCGATTATTTGTGATTGGGCCCATCACAAATAGTATATGCCGACAATGTATTTGTGATAAGGCAATAATCTCGTCACAAATACTAAAAACAGCCACCGGTTATTTGCGACAGAAATAGAAACTCTTCACAAATAACATTACCAGGGGTTTGGTGCGTTGTTCGGGCCAAAATATTTGCGACTAGCAGCAAGTGCCTATTGCCAATAATGGTTAATTCTGACCGGGTAATATACCCATCACAAATATCCCCTTTTGAGGGGTTATTTTTGACGAGCCCTTGACACATTGCAAATCTCCACTTTTTCTGTAGCGGACATCTTCCACATGTTGCATGTGAGGAGATATGTGCATGATTTGTCACATGTTACCAACTTGGGTGAGCTGGACATCAATGATAGAGATAACTTTTCTAAGTACCTAGTATAGACCCAAGATTGTCAAGATAGGATCCTTCATGGGTGGGCGGTACTTTTAGTGCAGGTCTGATGGAGGCATGAGAAACATCAGGTGAGCATCCGGGATTAGGAAACTCAAATGTGTGCTCATTACCCACATCTTTTTGTGTAGCCTTTTGTTTTGTGTCATAGGTATATAAATCTACAAGGAGGAGAAAATTCAATGACTCTAGTTCATCTATTTACATTTTTGTAATATTACATGAATATATTCCTAACATGGCATGGAGTTAGCATGAGATCCTGAGGCTTGGTGTCCCTGAATTTAATTTTTTAAATACATTAAAATATATTAAATTTATATGTGTGAATGTTTCCGAAATAATTTGAATAACTTCTAAAAAATCATGGATTAGAAATATGAGGGAACCATTGAGTTCAGGGCATGGACTCAACCCTAGGTGTAGCATAATATTTTTCGGTGATGGGAGTTTTTGAAAATGTTTTCATGTGTCTAAAATAATAAATTATTTGTTAAACTTATTTGTTTTATTTGTAATACCAAAAATACATTATTGTTCCTATAAAAATATTGTTATAGTAATATCCTACGGTTAGACACATAACCCTAGATATTAAACTGATTATATGGAAGAGCTTTTGATGGTGAACGACAACAGAATCGAGGATCATCGATTGATGTGCAATGGATTTCAATGATATTTTCAATGACAACAACGTTGATTCATTATTCGTTGCTGATCGATCCCAATCAAGGTATGATGTTTTTTTATTCGTATTTATCCCCATTTTATAATTACCTTTTCAGACACAAATCAATGAACCAACAAATTGTTTCATGTATCGTGCATATCTTGGGAACATGTTATATTTACGTAGGAATTGTGAATTTATTAGTGATTATTTTTATTATCTCTTCTTTTATCATATTTATGGAAATGAATCTAGGCCAAAAAACATTTCTAGTTTCATTTATTGTGTTAGTGGTTTTCAATTTCTTCCCTTATTTCTCCATTGATCGTGGGAAAATCCCTTGGCATACAATTTGAAAAATACTAGAAAACAATTGTGGTGAAATCACTTCATAGCACAATGGATTGTTATTTTAAATTTTGATTACAATCGATGATGGGATCACGCTATGAGATCAGTGATGAAAAATTGAAATTGGATCATGGGGGTTCAAGTATTGATGTTAAGAAAGCGGTGATGGGGGAGATTTGGGATGATTCTGAAACAAATATGGTGGCTGAAAATAGAATATCTAGTGATGATTGGAAATGATTAACCTATATCCATAGCCCATATGATTTATTTTTGGTGGATATTGTTGTGTGAAGGTAAAAACATGAATAATATTGGTTTTCTATAAAATCCTATAGAAAATGGCATGTAGTCCTTGGTTAAGTGGCTCATGGGTCCCTGGAAGCAGTGCTAGGGTTTCTAAGAGAAGATAAATATTTCACCAAATATTAACCTTCTCACATGGTGTGTGACCCATCCTAGATGTCTCAGTATGTATATAAAGAGATAAATGGGCATGGGATTAGGCAGGGCTAGTCGTACAAGGTTATAGTCAGCCAGACACTGAAATAGTCGGATGTAAATTGGTTCGGACACACTGTGTACTACAACATGGTCACAGATATGGAAACAAGGACATGTAGAGGATGTGATACATGAGAAATAATTGGAGTCAAAAGGAAAAGTAATTTACTACCAGTACATGTCGTTTACTCCATCAGAGGAGGCTTATAGCCCCGACACCCTTCATCTTGGAAAATTTTCAATTGGGACCATTCCCTTAATCCCTTTTCTAGGGTTTGTATATAATCTTGTCTCGTGCATATAATGAGAATCCCTTTAGTGGGATGTCTCAGATATAGTTTTTGTAGTCCTTTATACATCATAGAGTGGGATAAATTATCATCATATTTTCCTAGGGGGAGTTCTTATTAATGTTGTGACCAATACTATTCAAGATTTTCTCCTCTTATTTGTTGGTTATTCTAGATTTATTAGTGGTTATACCCAAGGGCCTTTGATGTGATTCTCATATATGTATTTTTATATTCATATTTCTAGTGTATACCTCTTACAGTGAGACCTACTGATCAGTACATCTCATACGGACTCCATCAGTACTGTTTTTCTTGTGGAGTATGGTCTCATGGATGAGTTTTATATGTAACCTTTTTATAAGATTCATGGAATAGAACTATGGTTATGACTTTACTATGAGATAGTATGAATTTTTTATTATTATATGTAGATATTCGTCATATATTTTTTGTATATATATAACTATATTGTGCTGAATTTTATTCTTTTTGTAATTTGTTTATTGATTTTGGGGCATCTTACATGGTATTATTATACTCAACCATATATGGGATTTTTCCTACATGACATGTTCCTTATGCAGAAAATCGACCTATTGATGGAGTCCTTGAGGGACTAGGACTAGGTAGATCATAGTGAGAAAAATGTATTGAGGAGTGTTCTATTGTTTACCATGATAGTATTCACCTTCTATATATTCAGGTTGTACTTATTTTTAGTTTCAATGGTTTAGTCTTATGTTTGGACCATTTTATTTCAATTACTTGTTTCTATACTTTTATAGTGGGATTTAGATGTATCCATGCATGTTCTATCAATCATTTTACTTTTTATAATTTTCTGGGATTGTAGATGCATGCATGAGTATAGATACATTAGGATAAGGCCACCCATGTGATTGATATAACTACTCAACACTAGTCACCAACCACTTCTTTATTGTTGGATTTCTTGGGGTAGTCCCAACATGCCCCCCATTGGGATGGGTCATGAAAATGGTTTGGGTTTTATTTTTTTAACTAGTTATTATACCTTTTTTATTTTAATGATTATCATGTTTTGTCTTTTTATACATTCATGATATATAACACATGGGTGGGATCCAACTAAGAATATTTAGGTCAAAAACTCCACACCCCTTAAGGAGTGTGTAAAATTGTTATGTATTTTGAATCAAGAAATTTTACTGAACCACAATGATTAAATATGGTTCATGTATTCTAGGAATGGGTATAAATTTGTGGGATAGTGGTACATTACCCACTTATCACATGGATTAGTAGTGGTTGGTTTAATTTTAACTTTTTTGTTTATATTCATATGTACCATTGGATTTAATATTTTATTCTAGATTTTTATCACTACCTTTGAATTCATTTTTTATATAATTTATCTTTTTTTCTTATTATGTTTTTATTTCCACTATGTATATTTTCCATGTATCTTGTTTCATGTTAGGAAAAAATAATTCCCTTTGGTTTATGATGGATTCATGAGTGCTAGTTCCTAGCCAGAGGGGAACAGAAATACCCTTTGGGTCTACACATGATAAGATTATGTACCATTTTTAGAGGATACTTCATTTCAATTGATAAAAAATTGGTATCGTATCATGGTATTAATAAGTATTGGGAATTTGGTAGATATGAGATTTTATTTTCTAAAATTGAGAGGTAGGTTGTTGTGATTGGAGGTACATTTCATTCCAGGTTGAGACTAAAGTCACTATGGGGTGTTGGGAGGTGTGACTCATTTGTTCACATTCAACTATAATTTTAGTTTCTACTTATATTTTTTAGTATAATATGATATTATTATATTGTTTGATAATTTTTCTCTTTTTCTATCATAGAGTAATATACCTCTGAGACATCTTCCACGGGTTCCATAAGAGGATGCAACTTATGCTCCTCAAGGGAATCCTCCCCTGGATCAGAATCTTATAGAGGATAAGGTGTGGGTAGTTCATGAGGTGGACAATTATATACCATGAGTTCAATAACACTTATTGAGGAACATCCAAGAGTTAAATAAGATTGAGATCTATCATGGGAGTTCCTATGCAAGATTTTTCCATCCTTTAAGAGTATGAATTAACACAAAGAGGTAGAGAATTGGCTAGAAAATATTTAACATATCATCTACTTTTTTATGCACCTGAGATTATCTAGGAGATGTGTGGAAATTATGGGATCGAGGGTTCTATTGTGCGATTTAGGGATTCTATGGTATAGGTTGATATGAAAGTGGGATGTGATTGTAAGGGTTTAAAGGACCTCTTCTTTTAGCAGTTATAACCGGAGTATTTGATGATGGAAATTACAATAGGGTTACTCCCATTGTAATAGGGAGGGTTTTAGGAGTTAGATTGCACTAATAAATTAGTATAGATGGTTTTTTTCTCTCTAGAAATGGTAAAAAATGAGCTTGTCAAAGCTAATAAGTACTTGTATGGTTTTTAAACATATATCAAGTCACGTGTATATTGAAGGATTATACCCACACTAGTGTGGTAAATAGGTATATAATGAAAGAAATTATCATTGTAGAAAGATTTATTATCATTCCCCATCTCTTTCACCCAGTGGTAGATTCAATGCTATATGTGGTAAAAAGAGACAGTGGAATGATCATTATTGGGTCAATGGAGGTGGTTCTCAGCAGTGAGCCTCCTTTGCACCATCAGTTGATACTAGTAGTATGTCCCTGGATTTCTACAACTATGGAAAGGATGGGAACAATGGAAATTCTTATCCTACCCCCATGAAGATGTGAAATTATTTTGGATACAATGAACATTTATATATATTCTTATAGGTCATGTATATTCCCTATTATGGGCACCAATATTCAACTCTAAAGGCCATTGAATCACAGTCAGATGCCTCAAAGACCACAAGGCTCCAACAATTGGCCTCAAAAGGTAAGAACCTTCACATAATGGATGAAATTCTAATAAATGTAGATTTGGGTTCAATGGTGGTGAGAGGTACTATCTTTGTTTAATCATCTATAACAATTTCATTATTTGATAATGGTGCATTCCAATTTCAATATCTTCTCATTTTTTTATGTTCTAAAACCTCTAACAAATATAATGTCCTTTATTATAGATATAGAAATACTGTTTGGGATAATTAAAGAGTATGTGCTTATATGTATTTAATTCTCTATATTCATATTTAATGTGATGTTGATATTGTATTTTCTAGTCCTCAGTCTATATCTATTTGATGTTTTCATTGTTATGGAATATATTGTTTATCACTATGATGATATTGATTATTATCATATTTTGTTTTATTCCATGATAATAGATGATCTCAAATGTTTTAGGAAGAGTGGGATCTATGTTTTGGTCTGGCAAGACCTCCCATCCCAAATCTTAACAAATTTTTGTCTACTATTACAGTTGACCTCGATGACGTTTCTTTGATTTATGATATTTTCATGGTTATTTGGTTCTTTTGTGATTTCATTAAAGATGACATATCAAGTATTTCTCTATATAATTTCGTAAATTTCATGAATGATTTTGTTTCTTGTACACATCTGATCTTGAAACCTTTATATCACATGGAACATACTGAGTTGATGGAGCTAGAGATCTAGTTAGATGGCCTGATAGGTAATGGGTTTTTTTCATCCTTTTGTTTCACTATGGGTAGTCCATGTTCTCTTTTCCAAGATGGATTATGGTTCAATTCCATTCTGTTTAGACTATCATATGTTAAACTGGATATTGGTTAAGAATATGTACCCTATCCCCAATTTTATGACTTTTTTATCTATTAAAGGGGGTGAAGTGGTTTTTGAAGATTGTTCATAGATCCTATTGTTATCAACTAAGGGTTCAAGAGTCTAATATTCTGAAGTCATCTTTCAGGATGACGTATAAAAATTATGAATATATTATGATTCCTTTTGGTTTGACTAATTCTCTTACAGTGTTTATGGCTCTGATGAATCAGATATTTTATCAGTATCTAAACACCTACATTTTTGTGTCCATAGACCACATATTTTTTTCTTAAAGAGCTGAGAATGATCATTCACACTATCTAAATTTGATTTTAGATGTTTTGAGAAGCCACCAACTTTATATAATTATTTTTAAATGATGTTTAAGGATTAAATAAGTGATGATATTGGGTCATGTTATTTGAGAGAAAATAATCATTGTCAATACTAATAAGCTAAATTTTTCCATTTCGTTGGAGGATCCTTGGAATATCTTTAGGATTTGGATATTCCTTGTTCTTGAAAGATACTATCAACAAATCGTCAATTATTTCTCAAGGGTGGAGTATCATATTACTACATTTACGAAGAAAAGTGTAAAATTCTCTTTGGATGCTAATGGTCATCATTATTTCGATGATTTGAAATGACTTCTAAAATCACACCTATTTTATCTTTCCAGATCTTGGTAATGGGTATGTTATATGCATGATACTTCTATATATTTTTAGGGTTTTGTGATTTCACTAGATGATTATTTTTTGGACTATGGTTCTCTTCATATTTAAAAAATTGATTAAAATTACTAAACATAGGATTTAGTGTTCCCCATGTTTATGTAGGAACTTAAGTGTTAGAGTTGGTATCTTTTATGGGAGTGGTTCACAGTATTTTCTGATCATAACTCTCTATGTTATATCATCTCTAAATGACATGAATCTCATGAGAGAAAGTTTTTGCAATACCTCCAGAAAATTAATGTTAATCTCCCCTACACACTAGTTTATGGGAATGTCTTCACTAACAAACTCATTTGGATTGTTCCACCACAACCTATTTTGTAATAAAATTATGAAAGTAATCTGTTGGTAAACTTTACATAGTTCTATCTAGATTCTCAGGGGAATGATTTATGTATGGTTTTAATGATTTTTCAGTTTTCATCATCCATTGTCATCAATAAGATGAGTTCATTAGAATCATGGAAGTTTTATATTGCGGGGAATCCATTTTCTATTGGTCTCTCCATTTTGATGATTTTATCTAGTATGATTATCAATGTATCATCCCATAATCTTTAAGGAATTAAATCCTTTATTATTTTCATATTTCCTCATGGGAAATTCACCTTGGAATTATAAATATGTGTTATTAAATGATATTTTGTTTCTGGTGGCTAGGTTTGAAGCGTGACATTTCTGATTTAATGTCGCTATGTAACACCTATCAAAATATAAATGCATAACACCTAAAGCCTTAAATTATTATCCAAAAAGTTTGATTATAGTTTTCAAATATGATGAAGTTACCATGGAATTTATTTTCATACTACTATAGAATCTCCAAGTAAACTTATATCTATGCAGTAGTTGATAGGTTTATGAATTCTAATATTTTTATTCTAATCACGCACAACACTCGGGTTGAGGATTTAGTTATGCTATATGTATTGGAGAGAATGATTTCACATGGGGACCCCTATATTATATTTTTAGATAGGGATCCCATGATTACCTTATGGTTTTGGAAGAGTATCCCAGAGGAAATATAATCTCATTAGGTTGAGTATATCTAACCACTCATGGACTAATTGTCAGATGAAGTGTGTAATTTTGATCTTAGAGGATATGATTTGTGTTCGTGTCTCATATTATTTTGGATCATGGGAGATTTTTCAAGGATTGGTTGAGTTTTAAAATAATTATAGTTATTAGGAATCAATAAGAATGGCTCCCTTAGAGTCATTTTATGGTCACCACACTAGTCATCAATTTGTTAGGTAGAGGTGGGAATGGGCTCTTTTATGGGGATGAAAATCATTTTGGAATCATTGGTGATGATTCAGGATATATATTGGCATTCAGTTTTGGTAATTATTTGTATGAAATAATGTTTTCATCATTTATTCCATCAATTATATTTTTTCCATAGATGACTGGGTTATCTTGAAATTTTATCCTAGAGAGGGACACATTCGGCATAAATAATATATGAATATTATTATGAGATAAGTTAGAATATTTTAGGACACTAAGTTGCTTAGTCAGGATTATTATGAGGAAGTATTTCCATCATATCTAACAAATGTAAATGATATTTCCAAATATATATGACCTCTGGAGATAACATCTGGTTATCTTTCATTTTCTATGTTTTTAAAAGATTGAGATAAATCCCAATGTTTTTTTGTGGATTATCCAGGTGAGATCATTGATTCATAGGTGAAAGTATTTCAAAGGATGTCTATTTTGTGGGTTAGAGTGGTATGGTGACACAGATCAAAATATCACGAAACTTGGGAATGTGATTTTTCAATGTGGGAATAGTGTCCTAAACTCTTTCTAGAGCACCCTTCTTTTTCACGAAATTCTGGGGATATAAACTCCTATAGTGGGAATATTGGAACATACTAGATAAATTTCACTTATTTGGGTTTGATTAAGATCTTGTTATTTGGGTTTGAATGAAGTATGAACTTTTTGATTTTATGTTGAGAATGGGTTGGTTAATGATTATACAACATGTTTTTTGTGTAAATGTGTGGTTTATGGTGTAAATACTACATAGGTAAAAAGGAATGAAATTTTTTTAGGTAGTAAAAGCCTTTTACAACATAAAAATAATTTATAATATTAATATTTTTCTATAGTTAATTTAAAAAGAGGTGACATGTTTTTTATTGTACGTGAACTATGGTGATTTTAAGCCATAAATCCTTTATTTTTTACAGAAACCCCTTATGCCCATTTTTTTGTAATTTTTTGGGCCCGATTCTCCAATTTTTTAGTTTTATTACCTCTAAATCGAACCATTAGATATTATAGAATATTTTTCTTATCTCTACACTTCTATATTTCTTCATTCAATTTTCGATCTCTAGCTTGGTTTTGTTACTTGTCCTTGGGTGGCAGTGACCTCTTTACTTATTCATTACACTTATTATGGTTGCGACATTCTACTTCCTTTATAGAATTAGTTGATCATATAATGATTGTTTTTTGATCTTTCTAGATCTATTGTTTTATTTTCTTTCTAGGCCTATTTTTTTTTGTTTTTTTGGTGTGGCATTTCTAGTTCTCAAGGTAAGTTGTAAAGACACGAGTTTTTCTCATACTCTGATTCTAAGAAGAATTATTAAATTTTGTTTTTGGGATCTAGTAAGTGGTAAAATGGTCATTTTACCCTCGTAGATGATACTGAATAATTTTTTTGAAAAATATTTTGTTCTTGAATTAGAGCGTTTACCCTAGGACATGAGTTTGGTGGAATTTGGAGTAGTTTTAGTTTTGTCAAAATATTTAATATTTAATTACATAATAATTAAATTATCATTATGGGTTAGGGTTGTGATATATGTTTAACTGGGTGTTAGATTCACATTCTAACTCCTCATTTGAATCTTTAGTGTGGGTTTTTTCTAGGAAAAGTATAAATTTTATTTAGATTCTAGGACTATGTTCTATAATTAAAAGGGTAATTAATTAATTAAAAGAGTCCCTCGACTATATGGATTCCCACACACATACATAAATGGGGAGGGATTATCCCTTCATCGGAAAGTAAACCCAAGAGGGAGGCTAGATGGATATTCCTTTGGACTTCATCCATGGTGGACATAGTTATTAGATTGAAGCGTCGTGGCTTCAAAGAGATGATTTGGATCGAAGCTGCAACATTTACCCCACAAAGTTGGTCATTTTTTTATTTTTATGCCCCAATCACCATATATTAGTTGTTATATCTTTTAAATCCCAATTAGGATTTCTAAATACTTATTGGGGGTTGGTCATTACCGAATAATGGAAAAAGGTGGTTTTGGGAGGTTTACAGGGGTTTCCCATTCGAAAACACTAACTACATGGAATGTGGTTTTAAGAACACATTTCATGTGTTCTTATTATTCAATTATGGTTGAATTTGGGTAATTATATGATTTATACTTTAATTACATGTCTTTTAGTAGTACATGTCCATGTACCTAGCCATTTGGCAGAATACATGGGCAGGTAAATTTTTGGAATGCACTTGTCATGTACTATGGGTACACGCCATGTAGTTTTACATGCATATATACAAGGGGTGGTCTCCCCTTTGGGGGGTGCATGGCCATGTAGTAGTATAAAATAAGAAACCATGTACACCCTAACTGTGTACTCGGACCTGGAAAAACCCCATGTCGCTATGGTAATGTATAAGTAAATGGATAGGTGTAGAGTTAAGACTAGACACTGTATACTAAGAATTTAACACTATGTAATTTTTAAATATTGGGTTTATTTTGGTGTTTTATTCCCTAGTGTCAAAATAGGACCTATGAGTAGTCTATTATAAGCTGTTTTTTAGTATACCATGATGGTTGAACTGTTGGGGTGTTCTTAGGACTTATAAGTGAAGGTTTTGGGGAAATTATTTTAATATTGTGATGTTTTCTTCTATTTTGTGTGTTAAACTATCCCTAATATGTGAATGAAGGGACGAGACCCCGGTGAGGGTCCTGAAAATAATTATAGGACATAGTTTGAGTTGATTGAAGACCTCATATGGTTTTGGGTAAGAGATTGTCCCTAATTAGTGTGACTAATTTGTGACGGGAGATTATGGAAGGATTGGGTGTTCAGAACAGCCATGGTTTTCATGGAAATTGGTTTAGTGTAAGGAGTTTCCTACACGATGTCTCCTTCCACTTAGGCCTTTAAGGTTTTGAGTTTCTAGAGACTAGGTTTTGGGAAGTGTGGCACCTGAGTGATGAGTGTTGTCCTAAGATTTTTCATGTGACCACAAAATAATGGGGGATGTCTCTGTTGATGTTCTAACATAGAGAATTCCAATTGTGATGCCTCCACTTTAGTGAGAGTTATGATGATATATATAGGGATATATCTATTTATATGTTTATTTAGAGAGATAGGTGAGTTCTCAATCATTTATTTCCCTTTAAGTAGGTGTCGGTGTTGGGATAGTGGTGGTTGTGGGTGTCTTCTTGGGACCTAAAGTGAAGTGTGTGATGTTGGGGATGAGATGTTTTGGATGGGTATGATAGTTTGAAAATCCTTTAATATGATCCATGGGTGGTTGAGGATGAATCGTGTCTTATATTGTAGTGATACTATGAAATGGGATTGTATTTATGGTTGGATCATGGGATTCGAAGATGGTTTTTTGAGGTTGATAGTTGAAAAAATAAGTCCCATAAATGTTGTTCTAGATGTTTTATGTGATGCTCCAAATCTAAGAGGTGTAGGATGGACATGATACTATATACCCTTATGATAGGTGGTTGGATGAGACTTTATGTATCAATATCTATATTTTAATTAGTATTTCATTGTTGGAATGAGGTTATAGGCTCACTATTTTATTTTGTTATGTATAGTGGACTTGATAATATATATACAAATTTGAGATACTAGTCTGAGGTTCCAGTCATGTGTTGTTGAAAATATGGTTTAGGTGGTGGAATGATGCTCTAGGTACCACTTATATTATGTGTATAATGGTTGTGTATGGTCAAAAATGATGTTTTGAAAACTAGATGGATTTATGGACTAATGCTCCCTGTTTTTCAACCTGTGACTAGTGGTTTCATGATGATGGAATGGAACTCCACTCGCTAATATTGGGTGGTCTAGAATGTTTCTCTTTGTGGAACGGTGAACCATTGTTTTTTGATTATGGATTTATGATCTTTACCCTATAGGTATGTACATGGTGTTCCATGTCAATTATGGGTTGGTCAAACATGACATAAGAGATCACTATTGAATACTTGGATTGATGCTCCTTGTTTGTTGACCTGTGACTTAGTGGTTGGGATTTTTGGACATGGTTTATTAGATCACAGATGTATACATGAATAGGGACTCCTTATATGTTGATGAGTGACCTTTGGGATGGTCATACATAGTATTATAAATCACGGTTGGACACTTGGATTGATACTCCTTGTATGTAAACTTGTGAACCCTAAGGTATATTGTTGAGATGACCAAGAAGGGACAAATAAGGTATGGTTTGTTGGGGTCATGAACCTATGAATAAATACAGGTTTTATTAACTTGTTTTTAATTCAGATATGTTTTGGATAGGTTGATAATACTTCATGATCATGCACTTATGTAAGAAGGTTATAGGTTCATCATGTGGATGTCCTATTGAGATTGTTGCCATAGCCCCTTATATTCTACCTCTGTACGCATACAAACCATAAATTTTCTACCAAGTTGATCAGGGATTCATGATGGATATGGATGAGGCGAAAGATTTTAGGGTTGAGTGGGAAGATCTTGTGGAGTCTGATGATCGGGATAAAGCAGCTCAAAAGTGTATTTGAGATCACGTATGTGGTATGGACCAGATTTGGTAGTAGGTCCTTGATTATTTATTTTTTAGTTTAATATTTTTATATACGAGTTCTTCTAAGGGATGATTGATGTTTCATATATAGAATGAATGTTTGGGACTTTACTATATTTCATTTTATTATGACATGTCTTAGTTTTTACTTATTTATTATTTTACATTCTCTAATTTTTATGATATATGGATATTTTCATATGGTTGTGCAATATAAAATGGGGTTATAGTATCCTCAATGGTCTTCCTTAGAACCCCATTACTAGATGGCAGCCTCATTCGTATGAGGAGCTATGCTTGGGGTCCTGTGGAAATCTAGCTGAGGGAAATTATTTAGTGTCACCCAAGCTAGTACATTAAAAAGTGGAATCAAAGGAATTATCTTTCCAATTAGTTTTATATTTTGGTTGGTTAAACTGAATATATAGTATTGATTCATAGATTGAGATGGATACTGAGATAGTGTGTCACGAGCTCCTCTTCCTATAGGAATTCTTCTTTATGAGGGGTTGGGATTGATGTTCAAGATTTTTGATGTTTTAGTTTTGCATGATTTTCCCTTTTTGTGACACACATGTGGTGTGGATTTGATGATTTATGATGTATTTCATGATCTTTTCCACTAGAAGGATGTTTGTGATTTGGTTCAAACAATTATCTTTTAGAGGAAATAGGAATCTTAGGTTTTGTGTAATGAATGCAAGATCCACATGTTATAATCCTTATAGTGTTTAATTTTTTTATTTCTTTTTGGTGGAAGATTTATTGGATATATGGTGTGATTCTCAATGACAATAACACTGATAAAATCCTTATGGATAGTTGGACCAATGACCCTAGTGGTTGAGTATCGTCTATGTGTATGATGATAGGACCCTAGTGGGTGGTTTTTGTTAGAGGTTTGTTATATGTCCTATTACTCCATGGATAGGTATTAGAAGAAGATACTTGGGTCAAATGGGTTCCTTGGTTGTTGGTGGTGGGTTTGACATGTGACATCTTCTGGATGTGATACTAGAGAGATGGGTGTTTTTACCGATAAATTTTGTGTGTAATTTGTTTGGGTGTGTGTTTTATTCCCCTTGAGTAGAGTCCCTCTTTTACATTACTATGATTAAGAAGTCAATTTCATTTTAATATTGATACATTAACATAGGTGAGTGGACTTTTTATGATATGAGGCATAATGGATGATATGAACATTCGACAACAATGCACAACACATGTAGATGGGATTGAGGCTAGGATAATTGGATTCAATTTTTAGAAGGAGAAGATGTTTTCTTATTCGCAAGGATTGTTTTTGGTTTCTAGAGGGGTCGGTTATATCATGTTCCTATCCTATGAAATGGTTGCACTAGTTATTTTTTGTAGGTGTGTTTGATTTGGATCAAGATAACAATATTTCCTTGAGTTTTTAATGATTTTCGGTTGTGACCCGAGGTTTTATGAGATGTGACTCACTGGATTCGGAGTAGGTTTTGTGGTTGGGATTCATAATAGTGTGTCACAAATATGTTAAAATGAAATCTTGGAGACACGAGAACTACTAACACACTAAATTGTTTGGATTGTGGATGTATTCATGAGTTGTATGAGAATAATTTTGTGTATGATGAGTGGCTTGTGGGCATGGTGACCTGAGGTCCACGGAATGAAATTGGTTTGTTCTAGAATGGATGAGGTTTTGGTGGTGTTGAATGATGACATCTTTGTGTATTATAAGAGAAAATATTCTATATTCTAGGATATTTATCCTTTTCAATGGGTTGATAAGGGGAATCTAGAGATATTGTGTTCATGGAGTGATTTATGTGAAGCCATATTATGGGGAGTGCACCATCGAATGTTTGTGAGTGAGTTCCCTATAATGGATCTATTGTTGATAAATATCATTGGTGTCATTCTCAGATGTCGGGAATGGGTTATTGTAGATTTTTTATTTTTTCACTCTTTCTGGATGGAGATTACCATGTCTAGTTCTATTATTTGGATGTGATTGTGGCACGATCCATGGAAATAGTTTTTAGTTTAGATGTGAAAATAGGGATACTTTTATGTGGGGAGTATTAAATCAAACAGGGTGATATTACCCATATACATGTTGGTATGATAGTGTATTTTAAACCACATCGATCTAGTTGGAGGACCATTGAGGATATGTTTTGAAAGGTAACTCTGATGATCAGAATCATTATGGATCATTTTCAGTATTTTGGGTTGAGTTCTATGGTAGATATAACCATGAGTTTAAGGAGGAGTTTTAAATTATGTGATTTATCAAGAAGGACAGGTATGCTTGGGAACTATCTTAGTGTTTTTATGGTTTAATGTGATGGATTCACCATTTATGTATTGTACACATTATCTTGGGAGTTATGTAGAGAAACTCAGGTACTGTCTCAGAGTTGAAAAAATGAGTTGGGTCTTAGTTGATAACCAATGTGATTTTGGATGTATAGTTCAAATACCATTTGGGATTTTTGAGGGTGATAAGGTTTATGAGGTGAATGTAATGCCCAAACCCATGTTTCCTTGAGTCAGTGCATTATTACATAACATTGGCATGATCAAAAAAGATCAAGTCTTGAAAGACCGATTAGTTTAGTAGCCTTAGAAATACTAGATACATTCAAAAGTTTTACATTACAATATAAAATTAAAAACTAATACAACATGGTTTTCATGTGCCACACACATATATATTAGACTATCCCAACAGGTCAGTCCTTATATACTTCTTCGCATCCTGGAAAAAATAAAACATAGAAAGGGGTGAGCTCAGATGCTCACTAAGGATAACAATATAGCGGAAACTTTCATAAATAACCATAAACATTTAAAAAAATTTATAAGACTAAAAAAAGCCTTTCAAACTTGAAATTCATCATAGTATGGAAAAGATAAAATCAAATAATTCTATTTAATTATTCACACAGATACTCTACTGGTCGAATAATCACATGAAATGTCAATAGCCTCTTTCATAATGATAGAATGAATAATTCCAAACATTATGACCACATAGTCAAGGCTGTGTGCGAAGATAAAAAATAATATTTAGTAAAGGCCTTGTGACAAGACACTAGTTTATCTCATGAGACCTATTGATGCATCGAGGAGCTATAGTTGTCTCCACCCGTCACTTACTAAGTCCAATTCATTCCTCATATGAAAAGGATTAAACATAACATAAAGATTCATATTAAAACTAGCATAAAAAATTTCAATACATTATCCATAAACCATGAATGGTGTAAAAATAACATATGCAAAGTCAAACATATTACAAAACCTTCAATACAATATGGATGGTTTGTATCATAATAATTCAACTTCAAATAAACATAAAATTCATCAACGAATGTTGACATAGATGAAATCAAAACTTTTTTTATTGAAATATCGCTTTCTATATTGAAATCATTTAAAATTAATGTTATTATAAAATAAAACTTTTAATTTGAATATATTTGTATAAGATTGTAATGGAAGCTTCAATAATGTTATAACGGTGGAAAATATCCGCACCCGCCCTATAAGTTAAAAAAAATATTCTTACCTTAATTTTGTCGAAAAGGTCCTAAAGTACATTGTTTGGAAAATGATAGAAAGATTCCTCTCAAAACATGTAAGGTAAAATAAGGGTATAAATTAATTTAACCCATTTTCTACTAAATATTAAAAATTTATTGAAATAAATTTTTTATGAAAACATAGGTTTGGATGATAAAGAGCTCCCAGTAGATACTTACGTAAAAACTACCGCAGATAATAAATTGATTTTGAATTTAACCTTTACCTTGTACTTTTCATTGGTATAGGGTAGTTTAACCTCCTATATAATGGTGAAATAATTGTTAATACTTTATATAAGAACCGTATACTTTAATATGATATCATATATGATCTTCTAATATTGCTTGGTTAATGATATTTCAGTAGTATCATCATTTCAGGAGTTAACTGATTCGTTTTCCTTTATATGCTAGTTTCATAAGTAACATTTGTTATGGATAAGATGTATATTATTCATATATAGAATAATATTAATTCTTTAAAAATTATTTTTATTCATCAAAATAAAATTAGTCTTGAATGGATATGATGGAGAATTAATCTCATCGCGTTCGTGGAGACGGTAATCCGTACGCATGCACAAGGGACAATATCATTCTCTTGATATTAAAATAATATATAATTGGATGTTATATAATATATAAATAATCATTATCATGTTATATTTATTATTTACATAATTTATACTAATTATTATTCCCATAAAAATGATTAAGTATTTGAATGACAAACTACACCACAACGTTGAGATAGTAATCTGTACGTACGCACGTATGGTGACATTGTCATTTATAGGCTGGATAGAATAATTAATATGGTTGTACCATTTTTATAATAACATAAAACTATATAGAAGATACTGGAATTATTATTTTATAATGGATAAAACAATGAAAGAGGATGTGTAAGAAGAAAATATCTTGAAAGAGTTGATGAAATATTTACCTCTTCTTCGGGTTCTTCCTTTTGATTTGATCAAAAGGGATCCTTATGTTAGATTTCTAACTAAAGGAAGTCCTCTAGGATTAAGGTATGATATTTGAGAGGGTATTTGTTCTAGGTTTGGACGATCCAAATGGCTTTGAATGTGTGAATTTGAGAGAAGGGAATGTGCCCATTTATAAGAGAGGTGAGGGTCACTTTAGGAAAAGCATGAAATATTATTTTATAATAAAATAATTTTCGGTTTATAATGGAACAAAAATAAATTAATTAAAATATTAGTTGGGTATGGGTTGAAAAAATTTCAACCAATAGGTTTTATACAAGTTTTGGTCTTCATATTAACTTTATCCTTTCGATTTAACTCTTAGTTTAATAGTTTGACATTTACCATATCTCTTTGTAATTTTATATTATTGGGTTAATAAACTTTCTATAAACTGATGAGAAAACCCAAATATGTTTATTAATGATGTATATAATATTATTAAATCCCTCTGGAATAACCATAGATTTTTAGGAATATTATATCAATTAATAATATAATATTTCTTTTAAATACTCAATTATGTCAATTTTGACATTATTTAAAAAATGATTTCTGTTCAAGTCCTAAAAACATTATTACTTCGATATAAATTCATATTTTCAATACTAAAATGTCATATTAACCTAGAAAATTTGTTTAATTAATCAAAAGTCACAATCTACATTTATTTTAATATTTATAATATCAATTATTTTAATATTTAATTATTAAGGTAATTAATGTGTCATCATTGTGTTATAAATAAATTAAATTATTTAATGTATAAAAATTAAAATTAAAATACAATTATTTAGAAAATATTATTAGTTTTCTAATGAATATTTATAGGCGAATTTATATTATGTATAACCCTATATTAAAAATAGTTTAGTTATTTAACATTGAATTTAACTATTTTAACTCTTCTTTAAATAAAATAATAATAAATGTCCTAATATAATCCAAGTGGACCTAAAAATAATATTTTATTCCAAATGTTATTTTTTATCGAATTATACTTATCCAATAGAATTAGAACATGTGTTATGGTAATAATAATATCATTTTACCCTTAATTACCCAATTTAATTTCAATTGTTGTAAATAAAATTAAAAAGTTAATATTCTCAAAAAATTATTTTCGTCTTATGGAACAACATTTTACAAACTGATATCAATCATGTCTCTCGGATTTTTGAAATTCCACTCACAGAAGCGGTAAAATTATGTTTTATACAAATTTGCAAATGCTCGTATGAGGTGGGTAGAAGACGGTAAAAAGTTCGATAACATTTTATATATCTAAAATTATTATAAAATGAATCCCATTAATTAATTTTTTAAATATATTTGTATTATGTATCTATTTTTACATAAATTAAATTTAAATAAAATTACTATTATTTAATTAAAAAGTCGGGTTTAAACAATAACATAGTGTTTTTCACTATTTATCAAAAATTGAAAGTGTCTTGAAAAATTCCAAAAATTCACCGTAAGATAATTTCGATATTCAGAATCCAAAAATGAAGTCAATTTTGAAAGATAAAATTTATAAAATTACAAAAATTTGGTATTACTATTCATAACGGCTAGTTTGATTGGTTGTGGTGTGTTAGAATCTTGATATTGCATACAATGCAAGCTATTTCATTATTCAAAGGGAAACATACCATGGAATCATGGGGTGTTACATTCTCCCCTCAAATTAATTTCAACCCCACAATTTCTTGAATATTAATGAATAAAATGATTTGGGTAGTTCTTCATCATAATTTCCTCGGGTTCCCAAATTGCTTCTTCTATTTTATGATTTCTCCATATAACATTTACCAAAAGATTCTTTCAGTTTCTCTGCACTTGTTCTCTGGTATCAAGATTTTTGACAGGCCCTTCACAATAAGATAGATCAGGTTCCAGTTCAATTTCCCCATAGGCAAGTTCATGTGTTGGGTCAGGCAGGTATTTTCTTAATAGTGATATGTGTAACACATCGTGAACTTTGGAGAGACTTGGCGGCATTTCCAAATGGTAAGCTAAATCCACAATTCATTCTAGAATTTCTAATGACTCAATGTACCGGGGACACAATTTACCCTTCTTACCGAATCGTATAACTCCCTTCCATGGACATCCCTTCAAGAAAACCTGATCTCCTGCATGAAATTCCAAATCCTTCCTTCGGTTATCGGCATAGCTCTTCTGCCTACTTTGTGCTTATTTGTTATAGGTATGGATGACCTTCACATTTTCTATCATTTCCTCAGCATGTTATTAGACTAAATGTTTTATTTCACTAACATCATCGCAACAATATGGTGTGGGACATCACTTTCCATCTAACGTTTATATGGTTCCATATAACTACTTGAATGGAAGTTATTATTATAGGAAAATTCCACCAAAGGTAGATATTGATCCCACATACCTTGAAAGCCATGTGAGAAAGATCTTAACTTATCTTCTATGGTTTGAATATTCTATTCAGATTTTCCATCAGTTCGAGGGGAGTAGGAATTCTCAAAAGAAGTTCAGTATCTAGGGCCTTCTAAAGACTTCTCCAGAATCTTGATGTAAAATGGGGATCACAATCAGAAACAATCCATAGGGGTACTACATGGAGTCTTACAACTTTATTAATATAAAGTCTTTCTAAACATTCATGTGTCAACTATTCTCATATGGAAACAAAATGTGCTGACTTGGTATGATGATTAGCAATAACCCAAATTGCATCGTTCCTTCTAGGTGTCTTTGGTAGCCCCATCAAAAATTTTATCGTAATATTATACCATTTCCACTCAGGTATGGGAAGTGGTTGCATGACTCCTCCAGGCTATTGCCTTATAGGTTTCACTTGTTAACAAACCATACATATTAACACAAAATCCAAAATCTCCCTCTTAATGTTTTCCTACCAAAAATGTTCCTTCAAATCTCTATACATATTAGTGATACCATGGTGTATAGAGAATTGGAGCTATGAGAATCATCCAAAAATTCCCTGTTTAGATCAGGTATGTTAGGAACCCAAAGTGTCTTACCAAATTTCCAAATTCCATCTTTATATATGAAGTATCAAAATCTCCTATCGTCCCCACATTTAATTTTATTTTGAAACTCCTCATCATCAGTTTGAGAACTATTTATCCTTTCTAGTAAAGCTGGTTTGGAAACCATTTGAAAAATAAATGATGTTTAACCTTCCATACTTATTCCCATATTCATCATCACTAGATCTTAGTAGATATGATCCCATTCAATTGTCATCTTGTTCAAAAATCCATGATCATTTCTACTCAAAGAATCCTCTGCCTTATTTTACATCCCCATGTGGTAGTGTATTTTGAAATCCTAATCCATTAGTAGTTCAAGCCATCTCCTTTTCCCGATGTTAAGTTCTTTTTGTGAGAAAATATACTTTAAACTCCTGTGACCAGTATAAATCTCACATTTTTCACCATAGAGATAGTTTCTCCTTATTATTAGAGCAAATATTACTACTGCAAACTCAAGATCATGTGTTGGATTGTTTTGTTCATTAATTTTTAGCTGCATTGATGCATAGTCAATTACTCTATCATTTTGCATAAGGAAACAACCATGTCCTTTCTTTAAAGCATCACTATAAATGACAAACCCATCATTATTTGATGGTAGAGTCAAGATAAGAGTGTTGACTAATCTTCTCTTTAGTTCTTCAAAACATTTTTCACACACTTTGGACCAAAAAAATTATTACCCCCTTATATGTGATCTTGATTAATGGGTTAGCCAACCGGGAACAATTCTGGATGAAAAATTGATAATAACCTGCTAAACTAGTAAAACTGTCTACCTCAGTTATACTCGTTGGTGCTGGCCATTCGTGGATTGCCTTGGTCTTTGAAGGATTAATATAGATTCCATCCATTGAGACAATATGGCCATGAAAAGAAATCTCAGGAATCCAGAATTCACACTTAAAAATTTTCCAATATAATTAATTTCTTCTAAGAGTCTTTAGAATAATTCACAAGTGATTTTAATGATCTTTGTAAGGTTTGGAGTATTCCCAGATATCATCAATAAATACCATAACAAATTCATCAAGATATTCCCTGAAAACTCTCTTCATTAGACCCATAAAGACAGAGGGTGAATTAGTCCACCTAAAAGTCATTACTATAAACTCGTAATGCCAGTATCTCATTCGAAGTGTTGTTTTCATAATTTCTTACTTCTTCACACGCAACTAATGATATCCAAATCGAAGGTCAACCTTTGAAACACATTGAGCACTATGAAGTTGGTCAAATAAATCATCAATGTGAGGTAGGGGATACTTGTTCATTATTATTATAGAATTGATTTCCATGTAGTCAATGCACAACCTCATAGATCTATCTTTCTTCTTATCAAAAATAATTGAGGTTCCCCGTGGAGAAAAACTATGGTGAATAAGTCCATCATTCTTTAATTCATCTAGTTGATTCTTTAGTTACATTAATTCCATAGTGTCCATTCTATAAGGGGTCTTCGATGTGGGCCTTGAACCATGAATTCAATCAATGGAAAACTCAATTTCTAATTCTGGAGGATGTCCAGGTAAATCATCTGGAAGCACATCAACATATTCTATCACAATAGGTACATCCCCTAATTGAATATTCATTTCCTCGCCCACAATTATTTTATTCTCTTCCTTCCCAATAATTGAATTTAGTGGAACTAATAGGGGTAGATATAGATAAGAATTTTGTGGTGATGTTTCTTCTCTAAAGATAAGGTACTCCTTATCATCATGGAGAATTTTAACCTCCTTCTTCTTACAATAAATTTTTGTATCATGGTCTGAAGGCCAATCTATGCCAAGGATTATATCAAATTAAATCATGGGTATGACGATGATATCAGCAGATGGAGAAATTTTTTATTCCATAATGGGAACTAATTCATATAACTTTTTTGAAATGATACTTCCCTTAGGTGTTTTAACTGACAACTACCTTATTATGTCAAATTGAAAATATCTAATTTTCTTAGAAAACGGGGAATATATGAAACAATGATATGATCCTGAATCAAATAAAGAATTTTTTAAAAATGAGGAAACCATTAAATTACCTGCCACTATGTCTTTCGGAGCTTTAACCTCAGCAGTAGTGATAGTATAAACTTGGCCTTGATCTCTTGGCCTTTTTTGAGGTATGTTTCATTGGTGATTAGGACATTCATCTTCATAATTCCCCCTTTCTCTTAAATTGTATAATTCTACATTGAAAACCTCTTTCTTACCCTTTCAATCACGAGCTTGGTGGCATTTTTTACCACACTTATAACAGACTCTCATTCCCATCAGACAATTATCAGAGTGTTTCTTCCCACATTTACCACAGGATGGATATTCAAATTTACCCTTCTTCCCCTTATTTTCATTTCCAGAATGTTCTGCAGATCTCTTCTTCTATTTCATTTCTTTAATGTCGTTAGGCTTAGATAATTACTTTTCTATCTTGATAGAATATGAGTCAATATCTTCATATGACAAGAATGATTATGAGACTAATTCTCTTCAGGGAAATGGGTTTAACCCATCAAAAAAAATGATCAATATTACTTCTTTGGTTACGTATATAATCTGTAGCATGCCTTTCTAACCTTGTAAAGTTAGCCTCATACTTGGCGACATTCTCATCCTCTTTTTCCTCAAACTCAAAAATTGTCTTTCCATATCAGTTCGATGGTCATGAGGAAAGTATATTTCTATAAAAATATATTAAATTCCCCTCCATTCCATATTTGATACTTAATCCTCTTATTTTTTGTTTTAAATCAATGACCACCACTGATATGCATCTTCCGTGAGGCAATAAAGTGTCATGAAATTTTTTTCCCTTTCGCTACTCCCCAAAGCATGAAATATTTTCTCTAACGAATTTACCAATCGCATTACTACTAATGGATTTCTACTCCTATTTAATGTGGGTGGATGTTTCTTCAATAAGTGGTCTATCAATGATCCTCCACATTGTGAATTAGGTTTCTCTATATGGGTAAGGTTATTATTCATAACCTGAGTGAGTTGTTCCAGTACGGTGATAAGCTGATCAGCACCAGTTACATTATAAGATCAACTATAATTATCCTGAGTAGGAGGAAAATCCCTACATGGATTACGTGCATTTATAAGGTTTCCATTCCTTACACTAGGCTCCATTTCTAAACAATTCCATACACAAGATTAGTTTATGAATCTCAATACATAATTCCAAACAAGTAAAAAAGTTAGCATAAATTTAATAGTTTATGGACATAATCAATAATCATAAAAAAAAATTTCTTTGAAGATGTATATACACATAAACATTTAATAATAGTTTCTAATGAAAATGAGAATTATCCTAAGCATATCCCTCAGGAGTGTCATAAACAAGAGTGCAACAAGGCCCATTGTCATGCACTAGTTCTCGTTCAAGTCTATCTCAAAGTGGTGTTTTCAGGTTTTACCCCTTGGTACATCTGTGCTAGAGCTGCCTCTACCTTCTCGTATCTAGACATGGATGTATTTCTTAGAAATCTCACAAAATCTCTACAATAACAAAATTCAAGGAAATTCTTTTTTACTAATCCTCAAAGTTTATCTTTGGGTAATGTGATCTAATCAGAGTTTTTCTAAATCTAGCTTCCATGGATTATACTAAACGTCATCTGATACAAACTGTAACACCCCGACTCTAGTTACCCAGATTCGGTGCATTATTACATAACATCGAAATGATCACAAATGATCATGTCTCAAAAGAACAATTAGTTTAGTATCTTTGGAAATACTTGGTACATTCAAAGGTTTTACATTACATTATAAAATGAAAAACTACAAACAAATGCTATCTATAGCCCTCAATCATATCCCTTGGACTATCCCTGCCGGCCAGTAATAGTATACTTCTTAGCATACTAGGAAAAATAAAACATAGAAAGGGGTGAGCTCAGATGCTCAGTAAGGTTAACAATATAGCGGAATGTTTCATAAATAAGCATAATCATTTATGAAAATGTATTATACTAAATCAAAAGACTTTTAAAATTGAAAATAATTATTATATGGAAAATATAAAATTAAATAATTCCATTTAATTATTCACATATATATTCTACTAGTCGAAAAATAACATGCATTATTAATATCCACTTTCAAAGTGATGAAATGCATAATACAAGATTTCAAAACTGCATAGTCAAGGTCTTGTGCCAAGACTACCAATAAGATTTTTTCAAGGCCTTGTTCCAAGACACTATTTTGTCTCGTGAGACCTACCGATGCATCGAAGAGCTATAGAAGGCTCTACCCGTCACTTAATAAGTCCAATTCATTCCTCATATGAAAACGTTTAAACATAACGTAAACATTATTATTAAAAATAGCATACAAAATGTGAATACTTTATTTATAAACCATGAATGGTGTAAAAATAAGACATCCAAATACAAACATATTAAAAAACCTTCAATACAATATAGAAGTATTGTATCATATAATTCAACTTCAAATAAGCATAAAATCCATCAAAGGATGTTGACATAGATGAAATTAAAACATTTTTTAGAGAAATATCTCTTTCTATTTTGAAATCATTTAAAAGTCATATAATTATAAAATAAAACAATTAATTTGAAAATTTTCTCATAAGATTCTAAGTGAAGCATCAAAAATGTTATAATCGCAGAAAATATCCACACCCGCCCAATAAGTTAGAAAAACATTCTTACCTTAATTTGTCGAAAAGGTAATAAAGTACCTTGTTTGGAAAATGACAGAAAGATTCCTTTAAAAACATATAAGGTCAAATAAGGCTATAAATTAAATTAACCCATTGTCTATAAAATATTAAAAATTATTTTAAATACATTTTTTAAGAAAACATGGGTGTGGATGATAATGAGGTCCTAGTAGATACATACGTAAAAACAACCTCGGATAATAAAATGATTTGGAAAGTAAACCTTACCTTGTAATTTTCCTTGGTAAAGGGTAGGTTAAAATCATTTATAATGCTGAAATAATTGTAATTAATTTATATAAAAACCATATACATTAATATGATATCATATATGATCATCTAATATTACTTTGTTAATGATATTTCAGTAGTATCGTCATTTCAGGAGTTAACTGATTCATTTTCCTTTATAAGCTTTGTTACATAAGTAATGTTTGTTATGGATAGGATGTATATTATTCATTGATGTTATTAATATTTTCATGACTTATTATATTCCCTCTTTACATATTTTATATGAAATGTGCATAATTTGTGTGAAATATTAATGTTTTAATATTATGTATAATTTTTGAGCATTTTTAGAAGTAGTCCAATTGAGTCAGTTTAATGTTTCAATAATAAATATCACTATAATGATCCAAATTCTGTGGTTCTTTTTTTTATGATTTTACTTTCAATATAAAAACATTTCATTAGAACGCACCATGAGCCAATTCTGCCATTTGAAAGGTCATATGGTCCTCAAAAACAAGACCAAAGAATCTGTGAACAAATTGGACTAGCCTTGAATATTGATTTACTGGGATCAATACAGAAGTCCAAAAACATTAAATCTTCACCATAATTCTGGGGACACTTCATGGCATCTTGGATAAACATTTCATGGCCCAAATCTAAGCACAAGGGGCCCAAATGATTCTTTGAAGTCCATCCCACCATTCTGGCCAAGAAATAAAATCAGTATAGTATTCATGACATATCTCATGATTTAAGAATTATATCGAGCTGATATTTTTCAGTGTCAAAGAGGAGATATAGCCGAACTACTTTGTTGAATAATTCATTCGGATTTGAAGGCATCGTCCTATTCCAAAATCCATTCACAGTTTGGCTATCGAAAAATCATGGATAGAAATGGACAGTTTACATTTGTTTAATAAAACCATCATAACATTGGCTCCACTTTTCCAAATGCCTCCAAATGTTGACAGTAGTTGGCCAATATTATTATCTACAACCTTGAAGACGGATATATTTGGATATTTGGCTATCTCAATAGCCAAATTGGCGATGAAATTGGAGGGAGATATTGGAAATGCAAACAGGTCACTCCTTGGGCTATAAATACTCTCCCCTTCTCTCCTTGAGAGGGGTTGGAATTTCAGAGCAAAGGAGGATTGATTGGAAGTAACAAGGCCCTGAAAAATTCTTAGGAGGATCTTCAAAACTCATGTTTTCACTTGATAATCCCTTCATCATCTCTTTGTTTTCATTTACTTTGGCATTTTTCTTCGTCGTAATTTTGAAAGTGTTTGTCTTTGTAATTCTGTTGTAATGAAATTTTCTTATTCTTAATTTCTTATTCTCATCCACCTTATGTAGTTCAATATTAATTTTATTATTTTAGTTTAAATCAATATGAATTCAATCATCTTATTTTACTTTATTATTCAATAATAAGTCTGGTTTTTTTACTCTCATCATCATTCGTGTGTGTGTTTGGCACACAACTCTTTTCTTATCCCTTTCGTTTTCTTCTATTTGTAATTCATCACCTTAAACATAATAGACCAGATTAATAATAATTTAAATGGATGAGTAAATATCTTATTGGGGTGAGTTATAATTTAGGGATGTTAAGTTATTGAGAGGTTTTGCTCGATGAGTATCCTTTAAGTTAACATTGTGTATGTTGGACTTAACATGTCATGGATTATTGACAAATTATGGTCAACGTGTGGTTTCCATGTATTATTGGAACCATAAATACACTTCCACAATCAATCACTGATTTATATTAGAATCCTAATTAAAGTAAGGGCTTGGATTAAAGGCTTAACACTTGGGAATTCCAATCAATATCAACTTTTGATGTGGGTGTTAATTTAATGCAATATAAAGCAAAGCTCAAGGATATCACATGCTTAACTCCCTAATGATGAACTCACCCCAATCTTTATCAACTTGTTTAATTAAACATAATACATTAAACATTTCAATTAAGCTCTGCAAACCCCCCCCCCCCCAAATCAAAATACGAGCAACTAAAAACAATCGACTATTATGAAGTACCATCGCTGAGGATTTGACCCGAGTGCTGCTATACACATTACCAGAGCACCGGAACCTTGACCGGTCGATAGGAGACAATAGGCCGCACGTTTCAAATGGAACCGTTTCCTGGGATGGTTCTTTATGTACTCATTAGTTTCTGGATATTGTAAAAAACAAAAAAAAAATTAAAAAAATTGAAAAAAAACACACAAACAAAAACCCATCTTATCATAAAAATCATAAACAGAAAAAAATACAAAGAAAACCATGTCTTCATATTTCTTCCAAAAAATCTCTGAATGCCCCGTAGCCTTCCAAACAATTCCTTGGATTTGTTTGACCCTGAAATTGAGTGAACACTTCTCCAACTTAGGAGGAACATAAGAGATAATCAAATAATTCAAGAACCAGTCCTTGTCCAACTAGTTGAATTAGAAATGGTCAATCCTAGTGAACAAACCCTTAAAGAATTTCCTGCCCCTGATATGAATTACCAACCTCTTGGTATTCAATATCCAAACATATAGTCTGACTTTGAACTCAAATCGGGTTTGATTCATCTTCTTCCTCATTTCCACGGGCTAGCCGGTGAGGATCCACATCTCCACCTTAAAGAGTTTCAAGTGGTGTGCTCTACCATGAAGCCTCAAGGGGTTTCGGAGGAACAAATAAAACTCCGAGCATTCCCTTTCTCCCTAGCTGACACTGCTATGTCATGGCTCTACTACCTTCCTCCGGGTTCCATAACCACATAGAATGACATGAAGCGACTCTTCTTAGTGAAATTCTTTCCTGATTCTCATACTGCTTCTATCTGAAAGGAAATAAGTGGTATTCGTCAGTTCCCAAGTGAATCACTCCCTGAGTATTGGGAGAGGTTCAAAAATCTTGTTGAAACTTGCCCACATCATCAAATCCCTGACCAAATCTTGATCCAATACTTCTATGAGGGGTTATTGGATATGGAGATAACTCTCATTGATGCCGCAAGTGGTGGTGATATGGTTGAAAAAACTCCTGCAGCAGCAGGAGATCTCATAAGTAACGTGGCTGCAAACACACAACAATTTCATACTCAACCACATGCTCAAGTCAACAAGCCCAAGATAATCAATCAATTGGGCCAAAAAAAAATAACTGAGTGGATGAGTGAACTTACAGGTCTTGTGCAACAAATAGATATGGCTACCAAATCCCCAACCTCGTCTTCTTCACAATGAATTTTTCTTGGACCTGTCAAAAACTGTGGAATCTGTAACTCTCCATCTCATCTAAATAACACATGTCCACAACTTCAAGAGGATCAATCTGATTCATCTGGACCAATGGATCTCAATGAAGCATATGCTCAGCGGAACACCAACCCTCAACAATCAAGTCAGTTTGTTAGAAACTTCAACTGTCCTCACTCTGAGCCCTTCTCTTCATCCTATAACCAAGGCCTTAGGTATGGTAATACCATATCTCACCCCCTCAATTCCCTGTTCAAAACCCAAACCAATTCCAATATGGTCAAGGAGGTGGTAACTTCCATCAAACTTATCCTTTTGTTCCTCAACCTCAATGGAACAATCCTCCTCCTGGATTTCATTATCCTAGTGAGCCTTCCCAATTCCAAAACCAATAAAATTGATTTCCCAATAACCAAAATCGAGGCAATTCCAATCCGAGACAAGCCTCTTCTTCCAAGTAACCATGGGAAAGTGCAGTGGAATATCTTTCATCCTTCACCCGTTATATCATTAAAAACATTGAAACTAAAATAGGTAAACTTGCATCCCACCTGAGCCAGCAACAATAATCAAATTCTTACCAACTCCCAGCTCAACCATTACCCAACCCCAAGGGTAATGTAAGTGAAATTGCACTTATATTGGGAAAGCACATTTCTATGCCTCAAGATAAGTCCTCTAGCCCTCTTTTGAATGTTCAACTAGAAAATGAAAAGAAAAAGAAACTTGAAAAGGAACCTAAAACCATTCCCTCATCTACTTCAATTCCACTTAGGAACCCAATTCCTTTTCCTCAAGTCGTTTCTAAACCAAGGAAGTCCATTGAAACTGATCCTGAAATGCTCGAAATGTTTATAGGTGTTGAAGTAAACATTCCCCTCTAAGATGCCATAAAACAAATTCCTAAGTATGCCAAGTTTCTCAAGGAGTTGTGTACCCACAAGAGGCAACTTAGGACCTTCGAAAATGTTTCAACCTAGCAATCTATTCCCATAAAGTGAAAAGATCCAGGGACCTTTACGGTTCCATGAAAAATTGGATGTTCGAATATTGATGATTCCCTCACAGACCTAGAAGCCTCAATTAATGTCATGCCCAAATCCAAATTCTCCAACCTTGGTCTAGGTCCCTTACATCCAATAGGTGTTCTCATTCAGTTAGCCAATCGAAGCACAGCCAGTCCTGAGGGAATAATTGAGGATGTCCTTGTCCGAGTAAATGATCATATATTCCCTACTGATTTCTATTTCCTTGACATGGAAGGCAAGACATAATCAGCTCGATCTCCCCTTAATCTAGGAAGACCATTCCTCATGACTGCGAGAACCAAGATTGATGTCAATTCAGGAATCTTATCCATGGAATTCGGTGACCAAATGGTCAAGATCAACATTTTCCAAGACATGTGATACCCATCTAGGGATGACTCTACATTCTCAATCCATGCTTCTGAGGACACTTCTAAGAGTCAATCGAACCCCAATCCCCCATGTTTTTCATGTTCTAATGATAAAGGATCTTGTGAAATCTGCACCATGATTAACAAAGTCATAAATGGTGAAGTTGATGTGGACCTTTCATTCATATACTCCATCAATTTATAGGATCTTGAAAACTCTCTTGAATCCCATCTCAACTCTGATCTCTACTGCTCCACCATGGAAAGTATTAAGGAAAATGATCCCAAAGCCACTGAAGTCCCTTCTTCCATTCCTGAGTTGTCGAGACCAAAAGTGAAAGATGAGACTGATCTGAAACCTCTTCCCGCACACCTGAAATATGCATTCCTCTTCCATAATCACTCATATCCTGTCATTATCTCTGTCACACTTACTGAAACCGAGGATTCCAAACTTGTTCAAGTGTTAGAGGAAAACAAAAAGGCCTTAGTCTGGACCCTAGATGACATACCAAGAATCATCCCTTCCCTTTTCATGAATCACATCCATCTTGAAGAGTCATCCAAACCAATTAGACAACCACAAAGGAGACTCAATCCACTCATCCTTGAGGTAGTTAAGGAAGAGATCACCATGCTTCTTTAAACTGGTATTATCTACCCAATTTCTGATAGTGAATGGGTTAGTCCAATTCAAGTTGTACCTAAGAAGGGTGGGATAACTGTTGTCACAAATGAACATGGAGAGGTAGTCACAACTCGAGTGAAAAACAAATGGCGTGTGTGCATAAACTATAAGAAATTGAATGTTAAAACCCGAAAAGATCAATACCCTCTTCCATTCCTTGATCAAATGCTAGAATGATTGGCCAGAAAGTCACACTATTGCTTTCTTGATGGATACAACGGCTATTTTAAAATCCCAATCTCACCTCAGAACCATGAAAAGACTACTTTCACCTACCACTTTGGAACATATGCATATAGAAGAATGCCTTTTGGACTTTTCAATGATCCTGCAACATTCCGTAGGTGTATGATGAGCATCTTTTCAGAATTCATTGAACAATGCATGGAAGTCTTCATGGATGAGTTCACCATTTATGGTGAGTCATTTGAATCATGTTTGCATTCACTCTCTCTAGTCCTTCAAAAGTGCATCAAGTGTAACCTTGTGTTAAATTTTGAAAAATGTCACTTCATGGTTGCAAATGGGATTGTTCTAGGGAACATAGTTTCAAAAGATGGTATTGAAGTCGATCCGGCCATAATTGAAGTGATCCAATCACTTCCTGAACCCAAATCTATTCGAGACATCCATTCATTTCTCTATCATGCTGGTTTCTATCGGAGATTCATCCATAACTTCAGTAAAATTTCCCTCCGACTCACTCTATTGCTCCAAAATGATGTCACTTTCCATTTTGATGCGGTTTTCATGAGAGACTTCATTGATCTCAAAACTACCCTTACTTTTTCCCCGATAATCCAACCCCCAAATTGGTCATTACCCTTTGAGTTGATGTGTGCTGCTTCTGATAGAGCTGTTGGGGCTATTCTTGTTCAATGAAGGGAATAGATTCCTTATGTCATATATTATGCCTCAAAAACATTGGATCAAACTCAATATCACTACACTGTGACTGAAAAGGAACTTCTAGCAGTGGTTTTTGCCTTAGATAAATTTCGGCCCTATCTCTTATGTGCCAAAATAATTATCTTCACAGACCATTCTTCTATAAAGTTCTTACTCAAGAAAAGTGATTCCAAACTTAGGCTAATAAGATGGATCCTAATGCTCCAAGAGTTAGACCTTTAAATCAAAGATAGACCTGGAAAAGAAAACCATGTGGCTGATCACTTGAGTAGAATTTATAATTCTTCTCATTTAGAAATCATTGATCCTGAATTCCCCATTGAGAACCTTTCATATCTCACTCCAAAATTACCACGGTATTCCCCAATTGTAAATTATTTGGTTTCTGGTGTTTTTCCTGAAACGTTTTCAAAAGAACAAAAAATGAAGTTGAAAAGTGATTCAAAATACTATTTTTGTGAAGAAAATAAACTTTGGAAAACCGGGGCTGGCATGGTAATTTGGAGATGTGTTGAATAAAATGAGAATTCTTCCATCTTAGAATTCTGTCACTCACTTCTCGGAGGTGGCCACATTGGACCACAAAGGACCTCCCGAAAGGTCCTAGAATCTGGATTCTTTTGGCCTTCACTCTTCAAGGACTCACATGAGTTCTTTCAATCATGTCCCACTTGCCAAAAGTTCATCACAATCTCCAAAAGAAATGAAATTCCCCAAAAGCCCTTAATATTTTGTGAAATCTTCGATGTTTGGGGCATCGATTACATGGGACCATTTCCCTCTTCCAATGGATTCTCAAACATTTTTTTTGCGGTCTATTATGTTTCAAGGTGGGTTGATGCCCAACCCACTAAGAATGATGATGCTCATACTGTTAGTGAGTTACTAAAGACCCACATCTTCCAAATATTTGGCACACCACATGCCTTGATCAATGACTTAGGAACACATTTTTGTAATAGAACCATGGAAGCTCTTCTGAAAAAGAATGGGTTTGTACATAAAACATCAACTGCATATCACCCCCAAATAAATGGCATGGTTTAACTCTCTAATAGAGAAGTGAAAAGGGTACTTGAGATAATTGTTAAGCCCACTAGAAAATACTGGCCTGAGAGACTTGGTGAAGCCCTTTGGGCTTATCAAACTGGATATAAAACACCCATTGGGATGTCTCCTTTTAGGCTTGTTTTTGGTAAAGCATTTCACTTACCAGTTGAAATTCAACATAAGTCATTTTGGGCAGGGGAAACATGTAATTTTTATCTTGAAAAATCTGGTGAAGAATGATTGTTGCAATTGGATGAACTGGAGGAGCTTCAACTTGAATCCTATGAGATTTCCAATCTATAAAAAGAAAAGGCTAATGTACTCCATGATAGACACATCCTGAGAAAGGTATTTCATGAAGGTGAAAAGGTAATGCTCTTCAATTATCGATTCCGACTTCACCCAGGTAAGCTTAATTCTCGTTGTGAATGTCCTTTTGTTACTACTAATGTTTACCCATTTGGTGCAGTGCAAGTCCAAGACCCCTCTTCCAAAAGGACATTCATGGTTAATAGACATCGGTTAAAGCATCACCATGAGAGGAAACACAATCTCAAATCATCATCGACTTCCCCTGGATATCCAAATTATCCAATCGACCAACCACTAGATGGAGATGGTGACCCTCCAAATCCAAGCCAGGGGCACCTCTTTTCCTTTAACTCTCTCTCTATCTCTTCATCTCTCTACCTCTTTCTTCTTCTTCTTCTCTCCTTCATTTTTTACCACTTTTTTTCAAACCATTTTCTTCTTTCTTGTGAGGGTTTTTATTTTAAAAAAACATTAAAAACCAAAAAAACCAAATAACACAATCACTTAAAAAAATAAAAAAAAGAGTCATTCTTACTTACCATCGAGTTTTGAAATTTTTTCCAACCATTTTGGGGAGTTAACAGACATGTTTTTATCTAATTTTGTTTTATTTTCATCATGACTTTGGATAAATAATTTTGTGTCAAAATTAACAAATTTTGAATGCTCAATTTTTGGATTTGGAAAATTATTTTCCCAAACCGTGAGAAAAAACATTTTCTTTCATGCCAAGTCCACCTATGGCCATCTTTTAAAAATATGTGTTTTCAACCCCATTTGTGAGTCTTGAGTTTTTGGACCTTCGAGATACATTTCCAACCTTAGTGTGTATTAATATGATAGAGGAATTTTCTGAACGACATGAGAATCACAATAGCCAAATAGCCTCACATTTCCCTTACATTAATCCTCCTTTTAAAAGCCCCTTAAATCCTATGAAAACATTTTCTTTTATAGCCACATTACAATCCCAATACCTTATCCCACCGAATAACAACATGGATTTTCATTGCATAAGTTTGTGAAATTTAAGTGTGGGGGGGGGAATGGATTTCATTTTTGGGAATCATTACCTTACTTTCCAGTGTGTTATCATATTCTTGAGGGAAAGCATCAATTTTAGTGTGGGCGGGAGGTTTTCATTTAGTGGGATTTGGGAATTTATTTTACAAATGATATTGAAAAGTGTTCGAAAAAAATCAAAAAAAAATTAAAAAAAATGAAAAAATTGGTTGTGTCTTGGGTAGTTCAGAAATCACTCTTCCTCAACCTTTTATCTTGTTATAACTATTACAATTCGTATCGTGAGGAGATCAAACATGGTTTGGGATATGAGTGTGAGATCGGTTTCAAGGTCAACATTCGAAAAAAAAGAAAGAAAAAGGAAAAGAAAAAAAAGAACACTTGCATTATATTCTTATTAGGAGAAGTTTTTTGTTTTGTAAATATTCAATATTCTCATTAACTTCATTTTTTGTTCCTCTATTATTTCTTTCCTCACACAATCATTCCTTTGTTAATATGTGTTTTCATTTCCTTCCATTTTTCATTTCAAAAAAATGTGCATCTCTTTTTCTATGTTGGTATTTTAACCCTCTTCTTCTCTCTCTTGGACATTATATTCTTACCGTCCCATAGCCACAGAAAAACCCATTAAAAAGACCACTTTATTATTGTTAACATTGTATAGGTATTGGAAGTTGAGACCACTTTTCAAATTCTATGAGTTTCAGTTTTGGTTGGTGAAAGAGTGAACCTCCACAAATGAATTTTATCATCTTGAGAGTTGTGAGTTTTGAGTGTGCACATTTTCCATTTATAAATTTGAGCATGAAAAAATCAATTAGTTTTGGAACATTTTTTCTGTAATAACTTTTGGTGGAATTAAAAATGGATGAGTGAAATAGTCTAAACCTACCCTGATTGATGAAAACAAAATTTTAAAATCTGTTGGTGAGTAAAAATGATTTTGTCATGTTTTTATATTTTTTGCACATTAGGACATGAAAAAATATAAGTTTGAGGGATTTTATCTTATTAATATTTTAATGGCTTATTATATTCCCTCTATACTGATTTTATATGAAATGTTCAAAACATTTGTTAAATATTAATGTTTTAATATTAAGTATAATTTTTGAGCATTTTTAGAAGTAGTCCAATTGAGTCAGTTTAATATTTTAATAATAACTATCACTATACTGATCCAAATTATGTGGTTATTGTTTTTTATGATTCTCCTTTCAGTATATAACATTTTAATATCAGGTACCATGAGCCAATTCTTCCATTTGAAGGGTCATATGGTCCTCACAAACAAGACCAAAGAATCTGTGAACAAACTGGACCAGCCTTGAAGATTGATTTACTAGGCTCAATCCAGAAGTCTAAAAACATTAAATCTCCACCATAAGTTGGCGTACACTACATGTCATCTTGTATAAAAATTTCAAGGACCAAATATATGTACAAGGGGCCCAAAAGAAGCTTTTAATTCCAGCACACCATTCTGGAGGAGAATTAATATCAGTATAGTATTCAAGACATATCTCATGATGTAAGCATCGAATCAAGTTGATATTTTTTCAGTGTGAAAGAGGAGATATAGGTGGCTGAATTTTTTTAATAATTCATTCGGATTTGAAGGAATTTTCCTATTTTAAAATCCATTCACATTTTGTCCATCGAAAAAGCATGGATAGAAATGGACTATTTAACTTTGTTTAATAAAACCACCATAACGTTGGCTCCACTTATCCAAATTCCTCCAAAATTGACAGTAGTAGGAAAAATTTATTATCTACAACTTTGAAGAATGAGATATTTGGAGATTTAGCTGTCTGAATAGCCAAATTGGTGATTCAAGTGGAGGGACATATTGGGAATGAAAAAAGTTCACTCCTTGGGCTATAAATACTCTCCCCTTCTCTCCTTGAGAGGGGTTGGCATTTAAGAGAAAAGGAGGATTGATTGGAAGTACCAAGGCCCTACCAAAGGCTTGGGAGGATCTTATAAACTCATGTTTTCACTTGATAATCCCTTCTTCCTCTCTTTGTTTTCATTTACTTTTTCATTTTTCATCGTTGTGATTTTGCAAGTGTTTGTCTTTGTAATTCTGTTTTAATGAAATTTTCTTCTTCTTAATTTTTTATTCTCATCCAAATTATGTAGTTAAATATTAATGTTCTTATTTTAGTTTAAATCAATCTGAAATCCATCATCTTCTTTTACTTTATTATTCAATAAAAAGTCCGGTTTTTTTACTCTCATCATTGTTCATGAGTGTGTTCGGAGCACAACTCTTTTCTTATCACTTTCTTTTTCTTCTCTTTATAATTAATCACCTTAAACATAATAGACCATATTACTAATTAATTAAATGTCTGAGTAAATATCTTATTGGGGTGAGTTATAATTTAGGGATGTTAAGTGATTGAGAGGTTTTGCTCGATGAGTATTCTTTAATTTAACATTGTGTATGATGGACTTAACATGCCTTGGATTATTGACATATTACGTTCAACGTGTGGTTTCCATGGATTATTGGAACCATAAATACACATCCAAAATCAATCACTAATTGAGATTAGAATTCTAAGTAAAGTTAAATCTTGGATTAAAGGCTTAACACTTGGGAATTCCAATCAACATCAACTTTTGATGTGGGTGTTAATTTAATGCAATATAATGCAAAGCTCAAGGATATCACATGCTTAACTACCTAATGATAAACTCACCCCAATCATTATCAAACTGTTAAATTAAACATCATCCAATAAACATTTCAATTAATCTCTGCAAACAACCCCCCCCCCCCCAATCAAAATACAATCAACTAAAAACAATTGACAATTACGAAGTACCATCGCCGAGGATTCGACATGAGTGCTGCTATACACATTAGCAGAGCACCAGAACCTTGACCAGTCGATAGGTGACAATCAGCCGCGCATTTCATTAATATATAGAATTATATTTTGTCTTTATACATTATTTTTATTCATAAAATGAAAATTATTCTTGAATGTATATGATGGGGAATGAATCTCTTCGCGTTCGTGGAGACGGTAATCCGTACGTACGCACGAGAAAAAATATCATTCTCTTGATATTAAAATCATATAAAATTGGATGTTATATCAAATAAAAATAATAATTATCATCTTAAATTTATTATTTACATCATTTATACTCATTATTATTTCCATCCAAATGATGATGTATTTGGATAATAAACTACACCACGACGTGGAGACGGTAATCCGTACGTACCCATGTATGGTGAATTTGTCATTTATAGGATGGATAGAATAATTAATATGGTTGTAACATTTTTATAATAACATCACAGTATATAGAAGATACTAGAGTTATTATTTTATAATGGATTCAACAAAGAAAGAGGAAGTGTAAGAATAAAAGAACTTGAAAGAGGTGATGAAATATGTACCTCTTCTTCAGGTTCTTCCTTTTTATTTGATCAAAAGGGCTCCTTAGGATTGTTTTATGACTAAAGGAAGGGCTCTAGGATGATGGTAGGATAGTTTAGAGGATATTTTGTTGGGGGATGTCCAATCCAAATGGCATTGAAGGTTTGATTTTGAGATAAGGGGAAGTTCCCTTTTATAAGAGAGGTGAGGGTCACTATAGGAAAAGTTTGAAATATTATTTTATAATAAAATCAGTTCTGGTTTTTAATGGCTCCAAAATGAATTATTTAAAGGATAATGTGGGTATGGGTAGAAAAACATTCAACCAATAGGTTTCAGATAGGTTTAGGTCATCATAATAACCTTATCATTTAGATTTAACTCTTAGTTAAAGAGTTTGACATTTACCATGTCTCTTGGTATTTTTCTATTATGTGGTTAATAAACATACTATAAACATCCAAGAGAACCTCAATAGGTTCATTAATGACATATATAATATTATTAAGGCCCTTTGGATGAACCCAATATTTTTAGGAATATTATATCAACCAATAATATAATATTTGTTTTAAAAACTCATTTATGTCAATTTTGACATTATTTAATAAATGATTTTTGTTAAAATCATAAAAATATTATCACTTCGAAATAAATTAATATTTCCAAGACTAACATAGAATATTAACCTATAAAATCAGTTTAATTCATCAATAGTCTCCAATAATATTTATTTGGATATTTATAAAACAAATTATTTTAATATTTCATTATTAAGGTAACTACAACGTCATCGTTTTGTCATTAATAAATTAAATTATTTAATGTCTAAAAAATACAAACAAAATATCATTATGTAAGAAATATTCTTATCTTTTTAATGAATATTTATTGTCGAATTTATATTATGTATTACCCTATATTAAAAATGGTTTAGTTATTAAACATTGAATTTAACTCTATTAACTCTCATTTAAATGAAATAATAATAAATGTCCTAATCTAATACAAGTGGACCTAAAGGATTATATATTATTCCTATGGTTGATTTGGACGAATTATAATCATCCAATAGAATTAGGATGTGTGTCGTGGTAATAATAATATCATTTTTACCCTTAATTGTCGTATTTAATTTTTACCTTGGTAAATAAAAGTAAAAAGTAACTATTCACCAAAAATTATTTTCATCTTATTGAACCACATTTTATTTACTGATATCAACTGTGTCTCTAAAAATTTTGATATTTCACTCACAGAAGTGGTAAAATTTGGTTTTATACAAAATTGAAAATGTTCCTAGGAGGTGGGTTAAAGAGGGTAAAAAGTTCGATAAAATTATATATATATACATATTATAAAATGTCGCCAATGAATTATGTTGAACATATATAGGTATTATGTCTCTATTTTTAACTAAAATGTATTTAAATAAAATAATTAAAAATTTAATTAAAAATTTGGTTTTAAACAATAATGCAATGTCTTTCACAATTCATCAAAAATTGTATGTTTTTAGAAAAATACCAAAAATTCACCCTAATCTAATTTCGATATTCCAAATCCAAAAATGAAATCCATTTTCAAGGATAAAATTTAGAAAATTTAAAAATGTTTTTATTACTATTCATAATGGCTAGTTTGATTGGTCGTAGTGTGTCAGTATCTTGAAATTGCTTACAATGTTAGATATTACATTATTAAAAGGGAAACGTACAGTAGAAGCATGGGGTGTTATAGTGGATATTGTAATGACCCTGGTTTTTCAGAAATTATAAATTTGAGAAGAATTTGTAATTTTTTCTTTAAGGTGCTCATGGTGTGTGAAAATATCATTTTACTCAATTAAATGATCTCATATTATTTTTAATACCACTCATTTTGTCCCAATATAGTTTTCGTACCCAAGACTAATTTATTGGTGGAATTATGTGTCATTCGAGTTAGGCATAATATTTATTGTTTAATTAATTAAATAAAAAATTATTTGTGTATTTTAGGTGGAGATATATTTTTAATGAAGTGCCAGATTGAGATTATGACTTCACATTAGAGTATAGAATGGGGTATTTTTCTTACGTGACATATAAACATTGGTTGGGTTCTAGGGTTCGGGTTGCATATTAAAAGGGTAATTAATTAATTAATTGATTGATTAAATTAAAGGATTCCCCCCACCATTTGGATTCTCATGCACTATAGGGAAGATAAAGGGCTTATACCTACTAGTGATGGCCAAACAAAGAGCTAAGGGGAATAGATATTCTTCCATACATCATCCATTAAGGAGATCAGGACCCAATCAAGCTGTAGTGGCTAATGAGGGTGGATTTGGACCCGATGCTTCAACATTTATGAGATGAGGTAGTCCGATTTTTTAGTTTTTTCCCTGATCCCCATAGATTAGTTTTTTTATGTTTTAAAACCATATTATGATTTATAAGGACCGTATGTAGGTTTATCTATACAAAATTTGGGGAAAATTGGGTTTTGGTTTGTTTGTTGGGGTTTCCCATTCAGAAACCCTAACAACAGGAGATGTGTTTTTAATAACACACACCATGTGTTCTTCTCGTTTAGGGAAGACAAGCTTTATAAATGCGCATTCCATGTACATTACGTACGTGATATGTATATTTATATGTATACATAGCCATGTGTAAGATTATATTTACATACAATGTTTTGTAAGTCACACATCTTTTACTCAGGGTACACGCCATATTGTTGGACATGTCCATGTATTTGTGCGGACAACCTGTGTGAGAGGAACACAGCCATGTTGTAGTACATGGGAAGTCAAAATGTATTCCCTGGAAATGTGGTGGGTCATGGGGAGATTCCATGTCTCTCTAGACATGTATAAGTACATGGCCAGGTATAGAGTTAAGAGTACATTCCTTATACTCATAAGTACATGTTGTGTACTTTTTATAGCTTGGGTGTTTTGGAGTTTTCTTCCCTAGTGTTCTAATTCGACTTTATAATATCCCATTATAATAGTTTATTAGAGATGATGTTGATGGTGGTAATATTGGGATATTTTTAGGACTTCAATGATGATTATTTGGGAAAGTAAGTTAATTTAGGGTTTTTACTCAATATTTTGATATTAGTTTTCTTTTATGGATGAGACAAGAGATAAAACTCCTGATACAATAATGAGAATGATTGGAGGACAAATTATGATTCAGTTGGAGATATAATTTTGTTTTGGGTTTGGTATTTTACCAAATTAGTGGGACTGAGTTATGACAACTGGTTAAAGATAGGTTTGGTGTTTGGACCAACCTAGTGTTTCAAAGAAAGGTGTTAGGTTCAAGGATTTTCCCTCATGATGTTTACATTCATTTAGTCTTATAATAAAGTGATTTTCTATAGACTATGTTAAAAAATGTGTGGCCACTCAGTGGAGAGCATTGTCCTGAGAGTTTTGTTTTGACCATATCATGAGAGGGGGATGCCACCTTTTATTTTCAAACAAATAATATAATAAGTTGAATTAGACCAATTTAGTTCTATTTATATGGAAACGTATGGGTATCCTTCTAACTACAAGTTGATTTATGTATCCAGCTGAGTGCTCGATCATTTGGGTAACCCTACGTGGGTGGTTGTGTTTGGATAATAATTGTTGCAGGTGTTTCCTTAGGACCTGAAGTGATGTGTGAACCATTGGGGATGAGATGTTGGTGATGGTTATGTGCATTCATCTAGCCTGTAATATGATAACCAGTTGGTAGAGTATCATACTCTATTTACATGATTGGGAGGTTCTGCAATGGGAGAGTTTACATTATTGGAGCATTTGTTACTAAGATGGTCTATTTATCCAGATAGTGTGGAAATTAGTTACCATCGATATGGTTTCAGATGTCTGGTGTGATAATATACATTCAAGGAATGGAAGGTTTGGCATTCTGCTCCATTCCCTTATGATATGTGGTTAGAACATATTTCTCGTATAAGTATAAATAGTTGTTTTATGTTATTATTGATGGAATGAGTTTAGAGTCATGTTTTTTATCATGTATGATTTAACATTCTGCATATTTTATTAAGATGTTGGACTATGGCTCCATGCATGTATTGTTTACAGGGTAGTTTTTATTCCACGCTAATAATCTAGGAACCACTCATTTTTTATGGAATTGTTGGGGATGTTTGTATATGTCGTGTCAAATCCTAGTTTCCTTCATGGACTGATGTTCCATATTTTGCAAGATGTAGAAAATTATTTTGTGATGATGGAATAATGATCCACTCCAAATTTGTTCATGGTCATCTCTAATGCTTGAGGTTCCCTATAAAACCATAGCTTTTATAGGATAGACTGATTACCCTGAAGTCATCGGTATGTATGTGGTGTTCTATATCATTATTGAAATTTTTGGACAATGCATATGAATCCCCAATTTGATATATTGAATTATGATCCTTGTTTGCTGACATGTGTCCAAGTAGTTGGAATAGCCGAACATGGAATAACAGATCTTGGTTAGATACATGTATTGAGGCTCTATGAATTTCTACAAGTAAAATTTGTAAATTATGGTTGAGATGGTCAGATATACTGTTTTAAATATTTATTTGATACATGGACTAATTCTCACTGTTTGTCATCCTGTGACCCCTCTGGTATATTTTTCAGATTGCTGGTATGGGACAAATTAAGTATTTTTGATTGATCTCAGATAACCAATGACCAATTTTGGTTTTATTTGATTATTTTTATTATAGTTTTGTTTCTACTAGGCTGATCATATTGTATGGGCAAGATCTTATAGAAGTTGGTTATAGGTTCACAATTGGGGGTGGCCTGCGGAGGTTTATTTCTCACCCCTTGTATGTTCACCTCAATGTGTGTTAAAAACATGGGTTTTACATTTAATTTTATAATTAATTCATGGTGCATAGGTTTGAGGCCCATGATTTCCTATTTGAGGGGGATTCACATGTTCATTCTGATGATCGGGCTAGAGTAGCATGACATGGTACTAGAGACTGTTTATATGGTATGACCCAAACATGGATGTAGGGATTGATGTATTTAATGTTCAATTTTTTATTTATGTGTATGTGATCAATGTAGTGGGCCATAGATGATGTATATATGATAGGGTTTGTTGGGCCTTTACTATATTTTATTTGTTAGTGCATGGCTCCATTTCTGTTTATTTATATTTCATTATTCTTAGATGCTTAAGTTATTTAGATTTTTTACTTTTGATTTTTCACTCAGATATGGGGGTATATTCTCCTCACAATTCCACCTTAGATCCTCATTTCTATGCAGTACCCTTTATAGAGCATGGATATGTATTTGAGGTCTTATGGAGGCCCGACTTGAGCTATTGTCGTATTGGAACCTCATCCATGATTTTACAAATGTGGGACATAACCTATATATCAACACTTTTGGTTATGGAATTATATTCTTAGATATAATAATCAATGATATAGCCTCTTTTTTATCATTTTGTGTTTCTTTTAGTTGTTTTGTATCCCATCACATTTTGTTTGTAAATGAGATTTAGGTAGGTGGTTCCTAATCTAGCCTATGTTGGATTAACTTTGATTTATATTGTTTTATATATTGGTTTATAAATGAATTAGAATGATTTATCAATTTTTATGTAATTTTTTAGAAAGGATAGGTTTTTCTTGGTTTTGATAAATTAAAAGAAATTTAAAAAAAATTGTGAATTGTATTTATGAAATAGTTTCCAAATAATGGTTCTGATGAAATATTTTGGGAAATGTATCACATATAAATCCTCGGGTTCCTAGGAGGAAGGTGTGGAAATAGGCTTGACTTGTTAATATAGTGGAATGGTTTACTCATGGGGTGTTCCTATATTCCTTATGATAAGTGTCCAAGGGATTTGTTAGAAAATTTTGGGGGTTTTAATTTTTAGAGTTAACCTATTATCCCTTTATTCAATATATATATATAGGAACCTATTTTATGCACTTTTCTATTTTGGGATTTTATGAATCTAAATATCTAGAACAATAGTGATCCTTGTCATGATTTACCTAGGATTGATTATATATAGTTTTATATTTTATTACATTAATTGATAAATGAGATATTATTCGAAACAAAATTACATATATTGTTTACAATTATGAAAAACGTGATTTTTTCCTTGATTTTATATAAATTAATTTATTTTTAATCATTTTTCTTTAGATTTCAATAATGATGGAATTGTTGTATAGAGAATTGATATAAAATAAGTTGTTGAGATCTTATTTATCTTTTTTAGCTCACACTCTTTACCCCCCTTTGGGGTTTGTAGAACTTATTATGTATTTTAATATAGGAAAATGAAAGGAACTACACTGTGGTAGAATGGTTCGTGTTTGCTTAGTATGGGTAGCTGGTGGTCAGATCATGAGATGCTTCCCCATTATCACACGAAGTATTAGTCATTGACTTTTTTTCTCCTTTTTGGTTTTGTTGTGAATGTTCCTTTGGGTTTTATCTATTGCTCTCAAGGTCTATTGTTATTGTAGATTTCCATTATTATGGAATATATCTCCTCTAGTATTATTACACTTTTCATTCAACTATGTATAAGTTAAATGTATATTATTTAAGGTTGGTAGAAATAATTCCCTCTATTTTTTTATTGCCTGGTTTCTAGCCATCATCCCATTTGGATCTGTAATTCTATTCATGTATATAGATGATTGGGTCAGGTACTAATGTAAAATTGGAATCTGAGAAAGTTCGTAATATTGTAAATTCTATATTAAGAAGCATCATCTTTTTACGTATTATCAAGACCCATATGAATAATATATCTTCATTAAAATAGTATCACTCCAAAAAATAATTATAATTAATTACACGAGGAGGGGGTACTTCTAAATCATCCTGAAGTAGAATAAATTGGTTGGTTACGGTGAACTAACCCTTTTCATTAAACATAAAATCAATCCTTCTTAGTGGTTATCCCTTTTTTCATTCCACTTGTATATAGATATTTTTTGGTATTTTCTTTAAAATACCTTATATTCATTATCTTGGGACCCAACTATATTATGATACTAATCCCACTTTGAATAATTCTTCCATAGATGGGGTATTCCTACATCCTTTTTCAATGAACCTCTTCTATTGTAGAGATGTTATAGTGATCTTATAATATTTATTTATGGTATATTATAACAAAAAACATAAAAATACATCATGATTCTACTCTCCAATTAACATTATAATAATATGGATATATTTTCCTTGTGGTGTTTTTCTTAGCAAGTTTATCCTTATTTTTTTCAATGAAGAAACCTATATATTTTTTGATCTATATTTTATTTTAATCTCTTGATAAAAAATAATATTAAAATTATACCACTAGTGTACGATGCACCATTCATTGTTTCCCACCATCACATTCTTCCAAATTAATGAATATTTTCTTACAATAGACTCTTATTATTTATGTACTTTTATCCTACAAAAAATGGGAATGATGGTATTCTTCTTAGAATCACTTTTAATTATATGGTTTTATTGAATGTTCTTATTATTGTAGTTATCACCTGTATAATATATTCGATTAAGGTTATGTTTAATGTATTTATTCCACAATTATGATATTCTAGTAGGTATTCTTCCATAATTGATCCCTTGGGATTCTAGAAAAACATCCAAAGAGTGTCCCACTATTCAATAATACTAGAACATTATAGCTACCTCTGTTGGGGGACTTCACATCTATATTGTATGAGTAAATTAATCTTATTTTGAAATTCTATATTTTTACCATTTTATACGTCATCTTTTAATTATTCCATCATATAGATCTACATCTCTGAATTTGAGGTTTTTAAACTCATTTAATTTTATTTGATCATTACATATTTCTCCTTTATTTGATCATCCATATACTCAATCCGTCTACCAAATTCTTTTCTAGATTTTCTCCTATCTTCAAGTGGTGTTTTGATTTTTATAATACCAACTATAATATCCTATCATGTGGTTATTATTTATTAAATTTTGAATGAAAGTTATCTATGACTCTTAACACCGTTATCTTTTCACCAATTCTTCTAATTGATCAATTTTTTATCAACACTTCATGTATCATTATAATGTTTTTCAAAATCAAATCAACTATGAATATCTATTTAACTCTATGTATAATATCTTGTAAATCCACGTGTTCAGGCATGGATTAGATCTCATGTTGGTCACTTATTGAGTTATATTTGGATTAATGACTCAACACCACTTCTAAATCTTCCATGAAATAAAAAACCCCTTCAATATTTGAGCGGTAATATGAAATTCTGTATTTGTATGATTCTTCCCTAATTTTCATAAAACCATAATTACCAAAAAAAAACCTATCACACTTACCTCTATTGGTGTTATCATCATTCCGTGATTCATATTATTCATTATCGTATTTTTTTCACTCAAATAAAAGGAAAATTTATTCATATTGTTTACAGATATTTTATTACTTATTGATTTGAAATCTTCTTCTCAAGTTAAACTTTATAACTACCCATGCATCAACTAATTTTAAATATAATTCTTCTAATATATACTATTTATTGGAAGTACTAGAATTGTTAATAAATTTCATGAAGACATCATCGAAGATACCTCTATTAAATATTTTCTATTTCATCAATTCAGGTTCTCATTCATCATGCTTTCTCAAATCAATATATCTATGCACATATTCAAAGATATCATTACCCTAAGATTTTGTGAACTAATATATCTCATTTTTATTTCCATTAAATTATATATTAATAAACATATGATAATTCGTTTATGAATACATTCATAAAAAAATCCCAAAATAGATTTAAAGATTAAACAAAAAATAATAAATGTTAGTATTTGGTTCTAATTTTTGAAATCAGGTTGAACATATCCTCCCCAAAAAAAGTGCTAAATTAGGGTATCAAAAAATTAAACTATTCCCATTAATTTTTTTTCCAATTATTCAGATCATGTTCCTAGATTTGAAGGAAGACACTAAATATCACACTACTTTTTAATAAATCAACCTCAATTTCAATAATGAATATAGAACCGAAATCACACAAGGGTACCTAGATATTACATTGTTTACTTGCATCATTCTTTGTTAAAGGACCACACACTGATGTTGTGTCAATCTACTAAAATAAACTATAATATTTTTTTTATAGATATATGTTTTATTATATTAAATATGTTCCAATCCCCCATACCATTACAATTTTTTGGTATAATAATATTCTTCCTAAGGGTAACTCCCTCTTCTTCTCCTTTGTGAATTACTTTTGGGAATACATTTTTCATTTTATAAACCTGAGGTTCTCTTCATGATCATCATATAAAACTAAATATATTTTCATCTCATATTTATATTTGATTCTCAATTTAATTTAATGATTTCTCACTCTTTCTATTTCAATCTATATGACGTCTACTCCTCATTGAGTGAGTAAGATTGATGACTTCCATGAGATTATCATAATAGTGAAAAACTCCACATGATTAAGATTAAGTATAAATTTGAATTATTCTTTTTATGCTCATGATTAATCTCCATATACATATGTAAAACTCAATCTTCGTCTACCCTTATGACTCAATCATATATTTCGATTATCTTCTATAAATAATCCTCTATCTCAATCAACAAAATATTCAATGTTTGTTTTTGGTTATCTCTTCTCTTCTCTTCTCTTGTCTTCACTATTTCTATATAAATGGGTTTTTCGAGGATGATATATTATTTAAAATAATTTGAAAAATATTAAAATAAATATATTATATTGTCCATCATGACCAAGAATCAGGTTCTAGGATTTTTTCATGTCGATATGTCATGTTTAATTTCTGTATTGATATAGATATTCTGATATATTTCCTCCTTGTATGGTCCAAAATATCACCATTAATTATTCCTCTATAATTCCATGGATTTTTTATTTATATTTTTTTAAAAATATACTTAAATATTTAATAATGATTATATTTAAAATTTTCTATGTCAAAAATAAACATGAAAATATTTTATCCCATTAGTCAACTGTTAATTAATTTCGGATTAGTATCTACGAACTTCAATTTTTTATTAAATAAATTTTGTTAAATGATAAATCTATAAAATTTAAGTATATATTTTCTCTTCTATCATCCACCATATATAATCACTATAAAATATTCTTTAATACTAATTTAAATACATTATTGAATACCACCATGAATTTCATAAAAATATCCCAATGAATTTCATTAAAAAGCCACCATGATGTTCTCTAAAAGGGTATTTTTAATTTCTACAAGAAAAACCTCCATGACTTACCAATCATGTAATTAAAAAGTATATGAATATATTAATTCAATATCTTGATAAAAACCTCTAAATTTTTTAATTAAAAAAATTATACCAAATTAATCATATCCGTAGAATGTATAAAACCATTGTGTGGAACTGGATATTAGGACTCAGTGTTCCTTGAATTCACCAGGTTACATTATTTTTCAGCATTTTGTGTCATGATATTTCATTAATGAGCATGTCAAGAAAAATATAATTTAAACTTTTTTAATATTAAAGTGTTGTCTTCACAAATATCGTTAAATTTCTGACCATTTATGGAATTATCTACTCTATGATGATGTTATTTGTTATTTGAGATTCACACCATGTTTCATATCGTTCTACCTATGTTAAAATACTCATAACACAAAAATATTATTTTATCATAATCATTTATTACCATTTTCCATGTCCCTTATATATTCATCATGATGTTAATGGTGTCTCATGATTCAACCCACCTTCACAATCTAAAATCACACCGTTTTCACAGGGTACTTACTAGAGAACAACCTTTTGCTTCACAATAAAATCTTCATTATTATGTTGGGACTATACATAGTTTTATTGATAAATATATGAAATCCTCAAATTCCCATAACCATTTTCATCTGACATTGTAGCGTGGTTCAATATTTTATGGTGTTTGTGTTACTCATTCATCAAACATCAACCAAATTTTTCAAATAACTCCATGAATTCTCATGCTACTTTTAGTGCCTCATTTGTCTAAATTAATTTAATTTTCATCACCATCAAAGTATTAATAATTAATTTTATTTTAATTTTATAAATATATTTATTAAATAACTTGGATACATATTTTTTTACTCGCCGTTTCTACAGCTACATTTTGACAGTTATATAATGCTTCACAGTTCATTTTGGTTTGGTGGTTTTTGTGTCACATGATATCAAACACATTATGTTCTAAAGGAAAATATAATTAATATATTAAGGTATTAAAAATGGATATAAAATATGATATAAATAATAAATGAGTATAAGTTAATAATCCATAAAGTAAAAGATTGAAAAATACTTACCCATCAAACCCCAAAAAATAAACCAAAAGAAACTAATGGGAAGGGATATCCAGGATGAAGCAACTCTACACATGGACATTGTCAACTACTGGAGACTCTTCAATCAGTTATTCTATCTCCATATGAGTATATATTCCACCAAGGTCATCACTGAAATGAATTCCATATTCATAATACATGACATGTGTAAGACAAACAAACAAGTAGTGGTGGGTATATACATACCTAATAGGAATCCTTAAAAACCATAAGGGGAAAAATAGATGAAGGTATTTTCATCATAGAATCTCAATGGTAATCGATAACCTACTCAGGGATGAATAAAACAATTATTTAAATAGCATAGGTTTTATTTAAAGTTAGATAACTAAGGATATTCATTCCCACATATTAATATCCCACCTTAACTAAGAAATGTATCACCCTAAGAAACCCATGAATCAAAAATACTTAGAAAAACCAAACCCATGATATTTCATAGAGTAATTAATAGGGTAGATCCACCTTAATGATGTAAAAATATCATTAGTGGGAGTAGAAAACCCTAGAGGATGACCTATTCCTCATTGTGTTGTGTGACTTGGAATATGGAGTACCAAGAACCCTTGAAAGTGTTTTGGTTACATGTGTATTCCAAAGAGTACCAAACTCTCTCAATTATGTGTGAGGGACCTATACCTTTTCTCAGTCCTAGGGAATATGAACCCCATGTAAAATTTATATAAAAAATCCTTATGTATATGGGGAGTAGCAACTTTAGGAATAATATAGAGGAATCATGCCCTATCTATCACATTCTTCTAGGGAATTACCTGACTCTGTGTCCACTCTAATTATACCTTTGAAACTCTAGCCTTGAATCTAAAGAGATAAATTTAAAAACATTCCTAAAACATTATGTGAATTCTATAATGTTTTCCAATTGAACCCATATTTTCATTAAACATCACAAATCTCTCAAGAACGACATCCCACACCCTAATATAATATACTTATGAAAAGATATGTAAACATCAACAAAGAGATCGTTCTAGGTCATTATCTCTATTATTCAATGTAGTCATGGAGTGAGTTATACTACCATAACCCAATAATGAGCTTTGTTAGATCCTTACCTCAAATGATACTCCACACACTATTTAAGGTGGTTGTTATTGTCATCTTTATACCAAAATTCAAACATCCATGCCACAGCCATCACATTCTCATCAGTTCCATAACCCCCCCAACACACATCTTGTTGAATTAACTTAGGATATTCATTGTACATATAAAATTCACTCACATTTTTATTACATTTCACTGGGAAAATGGTTGTTCATGGTGTAATTGGTTGTATTTTTGTTTGATACTACCCTGAGGGCTCGAGGAGTAATTCACAAAATTATGCCTCTCTTGGCGACGTGAATTCTCATGGTGGATTTCAAACCTACACAACACATGATTTTTGTGATTCTAATTTTCATCCAAAACCATAGCTTAGATTCTAACCCATAACTACTATACACCAAAACCATACTCCCATATAATAAGTGCGATAATAATCCACATAAAAATAAAGACAACAATTGTCACACCTTGACCACAAATGACATTATCTTACTCCTTTCTTGGTTTCAGTTTTTTTTCAATGTTTAATTATGTGGACGGGTTTCGCACCGGTGTGCGGTCACCGCATCGTTAGCGGTGACCGTGAGTTCGGCCAAGGCAACCGTTTGTTCGCCCAACATTTTAAATATTAATTTTTTTATGCTGACATTAATATAATAATTAGTAATAAATTTTTATATATGTTATTATTATTATTATTATTAAGATTGTTAATGTATTATTATTATTATAGTTACGATATTATTTTTATTATTATTAATATAAAGTTTTACTATTTTTATAACATTTTATTATTGTTATTAAGATTGATTTTATTTATTTACTTATTCTATCATATTATTATTATTATTATATTTATTATTATGATCATAGAAGTATATATTTTTTTTCTACCCTCATAACCCTAACCTTACACTACCTGCTGCACGAGCTGCCCCTCTCATGCGTTCCTTTCTGCCGCACGACCCCCCACCTTGAGCGCTCCCCCATCCTGTGATTTCCCCTCCCCTCCGTCTTCACAAAGCCCTAGGAGCGCTCGCCGCTAGTGCCCGCCCTCCATCCGGTGACCCGGTCCCCGCCTGCCGTGTGACCTTTGGCGGCCCTGATCTCACACTCCCAGCCTCCCGTCGCCGCTGCTCCCCGCCTGCCTGCCATCCGGCCTCCGCCCCAGCGCCCATCTCCTGTGCCGCCCTGCCCTCTGGAAACCATGTCGCATCTCCCCACTCTATGGAAACTCCATCGCACCGCCCTCCTACTCCGGCGACCCCGTCGCCCAGCCCGCTTCCCCATCACCACGCCCTGCCGCCTGCCCGGCCTCCTGCTTCACCCCCCAGGCTGGCCTCCACGTGACCCCCGGCCTCTGCCTGTCTCCTCCCAGTATCCCGACCTCCGACCAGCCTCAGATCCTCCCGACCGCCATGCCCCGCTCACCGTCCCGCCTCACCCAAGGCGGCGCCGCCCACACTGCCCCCTGTCCTATCACCCGCTCCTCGTTTCCGTTGCTGACCGACGCCCGTGGGGCCCCGGTTCCTTCCACACGGTCTCCTCCGGCCAGCCGCCTCCGGCCGCCGCCCTGCCCCGGACGGGCCTCCTCCGGAGACCCGGTCTCCAACGCCCCACTCCAGCAGGCCCCCGGGCACTTCCAGCTTTTTCCCAGCACTCTGGCGCTCCCTCCCCCCCCCCACCCCACATGTAATCCCGAGCCTTTTTCCGGCAGTACGTCCAGGCACCGCTACCTTGCACCGGCCCGTGGTTCACCCAACTATCGTTGCAGGACCCCTGGCGGTCCCCCTGCCAGTGTGTGCCACCCCCTTTAACTGGAGCGCGACCCTGGTGGTCGAGCGTGTCTGCGTCGAGGTAGTCTTTAGTGGCTGATTGCTGTTGAGTTTATTTTTATATCCGTGGTTTTCTGTGTTTCTATTTTGGTGATTGTTGCAGCACGTCGGCGGGATAATTCCGCAACACTGCAGTCTTCATCTTGCGCATGCGTACGCGCCTGCGTGAGGTGTTTTGTGTCATCGAGTTCACTTTGTGACTTTGAGGCAGGTCTTCCACTACACTCGCCTTTAAGTTTAGCAATTTATTTATTCATTGATATTTCACTGTTTTCGGTAAATTTAAAGTAGTACTACATAGTTATGGATATAGTGGTGACTTGTTGAAGTTGAAATATGTTTATTTCTCACATTGCACCAAAAGTATCTTTCCTGGTTTTAACGGTGTGTTTTTATGGTGATATTGCTAAATAGATACCTTATAAAATGTTCAAATCTTGTTGTACTATGTTTTGAAATGGTTTTGGTGTGTGTATAATGGAGGGTGTATCGTTTATGGAAAATGGTGATCTATTGAAAATTTGGATAGAGGAAAGCCCCGTTTGTCATTTGAACTGGATTTTGGAATTTGTCTGTGGTGGTTTGGTTTTCCTTAAATGGGTTTCTAAGTGAGTTTTTGGTTTTCAACGTGATGGCATGTGTTATGAATTTTGGAAACGCCTTCGTATCTAATTTTTTAAATGGTGAATGATATGGCAGCCCAGTTGGCACTTTATAGAATGTGAAGTGATTATATATATATACATACTTGTAGGGAATCTCTACCGGGGGACTTCCCTTTGAGGGTTGTCATGTTGCGGTGTCCATGTAAGGGGTTGGAAAGTGCGACGAGATGAGTAACGCATGCGAGGGTCTCCCACTTAAACAGCATTATTAAAACCAACGTGGGTTCCTGGGCGTCTTTTAGAGAGTCGAGTGACGGTTTCTGGCTAACCCCGATTAGACAGGTTGGTCCCCCTTGGTAGGTAAGACCTTGTGGGGCGTTCCACTAGTTGGCTATTAGGGTGGCCAGTTGTTTATTGACTATGGAGTACCATGCCAGTAGGTAGTCTGAACCCGAGTACGTCCGGGGGTTTATTAAGGATGTTTAGGATCACCCATGGGTACATGTTTTTCCTTTCTTATTTACTCTCAGTTCTCCTTTACATCTTATACTATTCTACTCTGTGAAAGTGGTTTTCAAATGAAAATTCTTTATTCTCTTTGTGTAAAATTTGAATATGTAACACTACTTTCCCATTTAGAATGAATTTTGCACCAATAAAAGGAATTAAACTTTTGAAAAAGAATAAGGGTAATGTCTCGTGTTTTGGTTTTTCAAGTGAAATATTATGGGATCTTACTTTTATACATTGTAGTATAAACCTGGAATTTGTAAAAATTTTACTCATTGGTAGTTCTTTGGAATTTTGTTTTTGGGCTTACCTACTGAGTATGTTTGTAATCATGCCTATCTTTTACCATTTCAGTTGCAGGTTCCCCTTGTTCAGGTTTTTTCTAGTTTGAGTCGCTCAGTGTTGGAGCGAGGTTGGTCTTTGATTGGGTGGTGATCTGTGAGGTCACATGGAGGTATGTTTGGTCGTGTTGATTTTATTTCATTCTTGATGTTAGCGTTTATTTATTCTGTTTAGTTAGTTTTATTTCCTCGATTCTACTTTTTTTTGGGCTGAAATCATTCCCAATGGTAAAATTTTGATGCCCGACACTAGTTTCCATCCCTGGGGGATCGGGAACGCCCCTCGGGACATGCCGCGGACCGTCTCGGGTGACCGGTTCAGGGTTGACTCGGGCTGGTTCATGACAAAATGGTATCAAAGCAGGCCCTTGTTATTTGGGTTGTCTATTAGGTGGAGATTAGGACTATCGGGACTCGAGAGGTAGGTATAGGAACGACCTCATAATCCCTCGCATGGTCTGCACCTTGAGTCGCCAGGGGTAGTCTGGGAATTGAGTCTTTGTCTCGTCCTGGTTTGTTTTGAATGGAGGGATGACAAAGGAGGCAAACCGATTTTACAGCGTGATCTCACATGGAGTAGTGACCCATGTGGAGTCTGTGTAGAGGGGTTGAACTACTCCTAGTGGTCAACACTTACTTGGGACATATCTCACTACCTTGTCTCGAAGTTAAGCATGACTACTAGTCCCTCACTCCGGTGTTTGATGAAATTTGATTATTGTTTTCGTTCTGGTTGGTGTAGGTGTGTTTTTTTGGAAATGAAAAAGGTTTTTTGAAAATGGGATTGATTTCTTTTAAAGGACTTTAAATGTATGAAATGGTTTTAAAAACAGAAAGCTCATGATTTGGAAATCCAATGCTTGGTTGGTTTTGGTCAAAAATGGTTTGGGGTGAAACCTCGTGATCTCTTTATGAACGTTTCCACATGTGTGAGAATGCATGGGAACTGCATGTTGGTGCACGTATGAATGAAAAGCGGATGAAGACATGTGTAACGGTTCATGGGATTATATGGGTGCGTATTTGAAATAAGAGGTTTTACCTTGATTTCTGAATTGTTTTTTAAGGGGAAATGGTTTTGGAAAGTGATTTTGGTTTGAAAGTGGATTGGTTTTGGAAGGTGGTTTTGAAGACTAAAATGAAAAGGGGATTCTAAAATAGGGATTTCATTTGGGGTTGTGTTTGTTTAGTTTCGTTTTGAGCTGGTTATTTTTGGATGAGGGTGTTTTATTAATGTTGTTTCGATCGATATCGGTTTCGGCTTGGTGATTTATATGTTGTTCATAAATGTAGCCCAGAAAGTTCCTCAATGTTTTGATGAGTCATGCCCAATTTTTGGTCCTTCTCGGACGTTGGATGTCCTTCATGGTGATTGCAGTCTTTTAGAGACAATGCAGTGGCTTAAAGAGGTTGAGCGTGTCTCCAGGGTATTGGGAACTCTCGAAGCTGTTAGAGTGAATGTCGTTTTAGGTCTGTTCGAAGGTCCAAATCTGGACGAGTAGGAGTTTTTCGCCCTGCCATCACTGCAAGTTGGGATATCGTGAGTTTTCTTTAAAATTTTCCTCATCCAATGGTTTATACCTGAAGAAGTGAAGATGAAGAAAAGGGAAGAATTTGGGCGCATTCAACAAAGACAACGGATGGTGAAGGCATATGTTGACCATTTCAAGGAGCTTGTGTCCTTTTCTCTGGAGATAGCGTTACAAGATTTGATGAAGACTTCCCTCTTTATCAGGGGTCTTTGTCCAAAGATCAAAGAGTGAATCTTTCCTTTTTCAGAGCATCAGTTTTGAGAAGTTGGTGCGTGAGGTGTTTTAGCTGAGTTGGTCTCCGAAGCGTAGACGGTTGGAAATCCACCATATCTAGTTTCTCGTGAAGGTCTCTCGGCTGACGAGCAGAGTGTGTCAGATGTATATGTTCCCAAATATTCCTCTACAGTGGCTCTGAATTTTAGTTCGTCGAACCGTCTAATGATTTACTGTCAGTATGGACATTTAGGGTTTACAAAGCTTTTATGTCACACCTCTAAAATTACATGTCATCATTGTATTTGTCTGGATCATCTAGAAATGTTTTTCCGGAAGCATCGCTTGAAGAGGACATTGTGATCGGGGAAATTCAGTGCTTGACGGTGAGGCAGGAGATGCTTCGGCCATCAGAGCACCTGCCACAGGTCTCGGGGTGAATCTCGTGCACGGTCAGGAGTTCAAGGGGATGTGAAGCCTCAATTCGGGTTTTGTTTTCAGTGTTGGAAACAAAGAATTAAAATTCCTTTCGTTCTAATTCTTCTACTATTAAAGTTTTGGCATTGTCGTAGGTTCATTGTGTTGTCGTGAAGTTGGGAAAAGTATGTTCATTTTTAACCCAAGCACTCTCGTTTTTGCTAATTATGGTGTTCTAGATCATGCGTTTTTCATAAAGGTGTGTTTATAACTTGCTTGAGTTGATCTCGGTTTGACTGTGTTCGTTTGGAGAGGTAAGTGTCTTTGCAAGAAGCGACATTGTGGGAAATCATGGGTTTACATTGTGGGTTAAGTCTTTTTAGAGGTTTCTTTGTTTCCTAGTGTTCGGGGTTTATGGTTTAGGTCCAGAGTTCCAAGTTTTAGTGGATGTGTTGTTTCACTCAGGCTATAAAGGTTAGTAAGAGGTAGTTGGGAGTTCCCGCGTCGCCCCCCTCCCGGGGAGGTTTGGTCAAGTGTTAGATTTCCGCACTGGTTGAGTTCTTGTTGTGGGGAGAACCCCTTCATGTTTTCCCCTCAACCACAGATGTCAGTTTTCTATTGAATCGGTCGAGAGTGACCTGTTTAGAGTAAGTTCATCCTGAGATTCTCAGTTCTCTTCGGTTTCTTTAGTACCGTTGGGCATGGACTTGAATATTGACCTACTTTTGGCTTGGTGACTTTTTAGTGGCAGAAAGTGTCTGTGGTGGGGAGAATTGTCACACCCTGACCGCAAATGACCTTATATTACTCCTTTCATCGTTCCAGTTTGAATGTTTTTCAATGTTTAATTGTGTTGACGGGTTTTGCACCGGTGCACGGTCACCACATCGTTAGTGGTGACCGTGCGTTTGGCCCGGGCGGCCGTTTTTTCGCCCGAAGTTTTAAATATTAATTTTTTTTATGATGAAATTAATTTAATTATTAGAATTAAATTTTTATAAATTTTATTATTATTTTTATTATTAAGATCGTAAAGTATTATTATTATTATAGTTAGGATATTATTAATATTATTATAAAGTTTTACTATTTTATAATGTTTTATTATTATTATTAAGATTGATTTTATTTATTTACATATTCTATCATATTATTATTATTATTATTATCATATAAGTATAGATATATATATATATATTACTCCCCTAACCCTAACCTTCCCCTACCCCCTGCACGAGCCACCCCCCTCTTGTGCTCCCTTTCCACCACACGACCCCCACCTTGAGCGCACCCCCCTCCTGAGCTTTCCCCTCCCCTCAAGCTTCACTCCGCCCCAGGCGCACTCTCCTCCAGTGCTCGGCCTCCGTCCGGCACCCCTCACCCCGCTTCCCGCATGACCTCCAAGGGCCCTGCTCTCACACTCCAAGCCTTCCGTCGCCACCGCTCCCCGCCTTCCCATCGTCTGGTCTCTACCCCAGCACCCATCTCCCACACCGCACTACCCTCTGGCAACCCTACCGCGCCGCCCTGCCCTCTAGCAACCCCGTTGCACCACCCTCCTGCTCCGGCGATCCCACAGCCCTGCCCTCTTCCCCTTTGCCATGCCCAGCCACCTATCGGCCTCCCGCTTCACCCCCCAGGATGGCCTCCGCGTGACCCCCAGCCTCTGTCGGTCTCCTCCCGGTGCCCCGACCTCGGACCGGCCTCAGGTACTCCCGATCGTCGCGCCCCGCTTTCCCTCCCACCTCGCCCATGGCGGCGCCGCCTGCGCGGCCCCCTGTCCCAACTACCACTCCCCATTGTCGTCGCTGACCACCGCCTGTGCGGCCTCCTCTGGCCAGCCGCCTCCTGCCGTCGCCCTGCCCCATCTGGGCCTCCTCCGGCAACCCGGTCTCCAATGCCCCGCTCCAGCAGCCCCTCGGGCACTCCGGTGCCCCCCCCCCCCCCCCCGCATTGCATCCCGACCCTTTTTTCAGCGGTCCGGCCAGCTGCCGCCACCTTGCACCGGCCAACGGTGCACCCGACTGTCATTGCCCGACCTTCGGCGGTCTCCCTGCCAGTGCGAGCCGCCCCCTTTAACTGGTGTGAAACCCTAGCGGTTGAGCGCGTCGGCACCGAGGAAGTCTTTTTTTGGTGATTTCTGTTGAGTTTATTTTTATATCCGTGGTTTTCTATTTTTCTTTTTTGGTGTTTGTTGCAGCGCATCCGCGTGATAATTCCACAACGCTGCGGTCTTCGGCTTGCGCGTGCGTACACGCCTGCGTGAGTTGTGTTGTGTCGTTGAGTTCACGTTGTGACTTTGAGGTTGGTCTTCCACTACACTCGCCTTTATTTTTATCAATTTATTTATTCTTTGATATTTCATTGTTTTTGGTAAATTTAAAGTAGTACTAGATAGTTATGGATAGAGTGGTGACTTGTTGAAGTTGAAATCTGTTTATATCTTGCATTGCACCGAAAGTATCTTTCCTGGTTTTAACGGTGTGTTTTTATGGTGGTATTACTAAATGGTTACCTTATAAAATGTGAAAATATTGTTGTACTGTGTTTTGAAATGGTTTTGGTGCATGTAAAATGGTGGGTGTATCGTTTATTGAAAATGGTGATCTCTTGAAAATTTGGATAGAGGAAATGCCCATTTGGCCTTTGAACTGGATTTTGGAATTTGTCTGTGATAGTTTTGTTTTCCTTAAATGGGTTTCGAAGTGAGTTTCTGGTGTTCAGCGTGATGGCGTGTGTTATGTATTTTGGAAACTCCTTGTTAGATAATGGTTTAAATGCTGAATGATATGGCGGCCCGGTTTTCACTTTATGGAATGTGAAGTGATTATATATATATATACATACTTATCAGGCTTCTCTACAGGGGGACTTCCCTTTGAGGTTTTTTGTGTAGCGATGTCTGTGTAAGGGGTTGGAAAGTGCGGTGAGATGAGTCACACGTGCGAGGGCCTCCTACTTACACAGTATTATTAAAACCACTATGGGATCCTGGGAGTCTTTTAGTGAATCACGTGACAGTTGCTGGTTAACCCCGATTAGACGGGTTGGTCCCCCCTTGGTAGGTAAGACCTTTTGGGGCGTGCCACTGGATGGCTGTTAGGGCATCCAGTTGGTTATTGACTATGGAGTACCATGCTGGTAGGTAGTCTGAACCCGAGTACATCCAAGGGTTTTCTATGGATGTTTAGGATCACCCATGGTTACTTGTTTTCCCTTACTTGTTTACTCTCAGTTTTCCTTTACAACTTATACTATTCTACTATGTGAAAGTGGTTTTCAAATGAAAATACTTTATTCTCTTTGTGTAAAATTTGAAGACGTAACACTTCTTTCCCTTTTAGAATGAGTTTGGCACTAATTAAAGGAATCAAACTTTTGAAAAAGAATATGGGTAATGTATCATGTTTTGGTTTTTCAAGTGAAATATTATGAGAGCTTACTTTTATACATTGCAGTTCAAACCTGGAATTTGTAAATTTTTTACTCACTAGCAGTGCTTTAAAATTTTGTTGTTGGGATTACCTACTAAGTACATTTGTACTCATGCCTATCTTTTACCATTTCAGTTGCAAGTTACCCTTGTTCAGGTTTTTTCTGGTTTGAGTCTCTCAGTGTTGGAGTGAGGTTGGTCTTTGATTGGGTGGTGATCTGTGAGGTCACATGGAGGTATGTTTGGTCATGTTGATTTTATTTCTTTTCTGCTGTTAGCGTTTATTTGTTCTATTTAGTTAGTTTTCTTGCCTCGATCCTGCTTTTGTTTGGGATGAAATCATTCCCAATGATAAATTTTGATGCTTTACACTAGTTGCCATCCCGGGGGGGGGGGGGATCGGGAATGCCCCTCGGGACTTGCTGCGGACCGGCATAGGTGACAGGTTCAGGGGTGACCCGGGCTGGTTCGTGACAACAATTGAAGGATCCAAGGGAATGGTTTGAAAAAAAGATATCTAATACTGGAGAACTAATCAATAAGGGTTTATTTCTAGAATAATATCATTGAAACCAACAGGGTATTCACAGTTGTTATATAAAAATAGAAATAATGAACATAAATAGATATATTTGCAAACAAAGTCATGAAATAATGGATAATGAGATTAGAAAAGAGTTCTACCTTAGATCTCATTGTTCAGTGGTACCCTAATTCTTACATTGGATGGGTAAACGGTTTACCAAACATCCATTCCTGATTAAAAGATCCTCCAAGATGCATAGGGATCCAAAAATAAAACACCAATGGTTGATTAGATGAGGGGAGAAAAGAAAAAAAAACAAATGACATAGAGAGAGAGGGTTCAAATGAAATGTATAAATAAAACGTAAGATATCCCAATCATAATTAATTTCAAATATTTGGGACATAATTGTTTAAAATCAAAACAAATTTGGTGAGATACCTACGTTTATTTCACAAAATACCTAATCCATCTATTGATTAAAAAATATGGAATGAGTAACACTATTTTTTACACACTATAAACCCATCTGATTTTCATAATTCTATTTTACATGATCATTATTGTACTATGATAATGTATTCTACAATACAACACCTCCCATATAAAATTGAAAAAAAATCCTCATTTCCACTAAATCAAGGGCCCACCACCAGGATGTAGTTCATTAAATGGGATATTAATATAAATTTTCCCTAATAATTATTGTCACAACCTAAAAAAAATAGGTTACATATGAATAAATCACAATATAAAATAAAACACTACACATCAATGAGGCTTCTGAATACAAAATATTATAAAATATTCAAGATAAAAAATAAATTTCTTATAAGAAAATTATCTCCAAGAACTGATTAAACGAATAATTTGTTTATTTATTTAGAATGAATAATATTCTAAAGAATAAACATGTAACATATAACTTTGATGGTAATATCAATTTATTATTTTTACATGTTCTTGAATGAGATCCTTGATGAGTAACTAATGGGTCCCTCCCTCCTAGGGTGTGGATTTTTTTGGGGATATTCTAATGATTGAAAATGATCTCCATTAACACCAATATCTGCATCAAATATTCATTAATATATAATAGAAATTATATCTTTATGGAAAGTATCAGTTTAATTAGTTTCATAGTGTCTCAATACCATGTGAATTTAACAACATCATATAAGGATCAAGAAAAAATTATATATGAATTGAAGAACCAAATTTCAACTATATATTAATAGGGGTTTTCATAAAATGTTCAAACATATCAACATTTTTATTGTTCAGTTAATGTATGGATTAGATTTTTTTTTAAAAAAAAAATTATACCTTAATTTTATGTGTTAAAACTCAAAATCCATCCTCATGTGATGAATAACCTATAATTATTGAATTTATAATAAAATAATAAGTAATCCAATATGTTGTCGTATAATATGATAAATTTTATTCAAAGAATCATTCTATAGTGAACTTCTCAAAATTGTGGTGCATCAATACGTAGACTATGGCATATTATGTTATGGTTTTCCTTTAAAAAATCACTACTTACACTATGATATGGTATATTTTATTTTATTTCAGATGTCAATAAAACTTTTTCCTGTAGTGATACCGTATAATCTTAGTCAACATCAACCTTCTATCATATCTATGAAACAAATCATGAAAATTTTATCCAAAAGTAGTTTTGGAAATAATCCAAAACTAAATTTTCAAAACCTATCATTCATTTTCACCACATGTTATATCATATATTAAAACTTTTATAAATATATCCCTAACAACTTTTGGATATCATCCAAAACATTTTTGCTGTACATTTAAATGTTAAATAAAATTCATCCTCATCTATACAACCTCAATGTATAAAACCATAAGGATTTATAATATAGAAACGAAAATAATAACTCCCAAATCTATAAATTTATTTGGTTATTTTAATATTGAAAATCATTACTCAAGAAACAATTGGATCTAAAATGTTCACTATCAAACACATGTATCTCCACACTAGCTTCCACCAACTAAATGATATTCTAATATGAATAATTATATAATCCATTTTTCATGATATAATGTGACCATGGGACACGAAGTATGAAAATCCCATATTTCCTACTCATACAATATCATTTCAGTAAATAGTGACCAGCTTGGTCAATGACTACATTACCTTTCATTCATCTATGTAGATGAGAACATTACATGACCCCATCCATGTAGATAATAACATTTCATCTACTATATCTAGGTATGGTCATAAAAATTATTAGTCTATCTTAATTGAGGTCTCATATGTCATATTCATGATACATGAGGAAGAATCCCATACTTGTTCATAATTTAACTTTTTAAATAATCATCCAAAACCCCATCCACCCCTAATTATATAGGCCTTATGAAATGTGTATGAAAGGTATCAACGTATAAAAATTTTCATCCTACATACCTTTATAATTGAGGGTTTGTGTATTAAATATCAATAATTCTCCCCTAGCATACCAAATATGCAGTGCATGACACTTCTTATAGTATACTTGGATGGTAATAAAGCTTAAAAACCCAATTTCTTACCTAATGATCATATTTCATATCTCTATATGAAATTTTTACCACAAAACCATAAATTTTCTTAATTATATTCAATATTCCAAGATTAATATTTCTTAGGGATAACTTAATTTCATACTTTTATATGTTAATTATCATTACACGTCACATAATATATATATCTATAATCAAAGAATTAAAATAGGAGAATATATTTTTTATAAAATGATACATTTCATATACATAAAAACATGTAATAATACAAAAATACCATACATAAAAAACAATCTAATCATATCCCATATGATGAAACACAATAAATGCATTATTTTTACTACACTTATACATTTGTTTCAAACTCATTACACCACCATGTAATTGTTTTCACATATATATGTGACAATCTAATAAAAACCTCCCTTGACCTCCTCTAATTAGTAAAATATATAGATATATTTTGTTTGAATAAAGGGGACACTTAAAAATATTATTGTAAATTTTAAAATTATTGAACATGGTATTAACAATCCATTAAATGACAATATCTCATGCTACAAAATTAATAACTTTTGTTTTTAACATAAAACTCTTTTTAACATCATTATCATCATTATACTTGTAAATTTTCTATTAAACATAAAATTTTAGATAATTTCATAAAAAATTTAACTCATTAAATTATTCATTACTTACATATCCTAACCTTATTTAGGATATAAATTAACTTTTATTTTGTCACTCAAACTAAATGTAACTCAATACATTTATCATTAATGTTATAACCTAAACACTTTTTTGGATATTTACTATTATTGAAATTAAATTTTAAAATTGTATAATATCTCATTTTTTAAATTATGATCTTATTTAGGTCTAAACATACTCTAAATATCCTTTTAAAAACTATATTCACATCAAAATATTATTATAATATACACAAGATTATTATTGATAGGAAATAAAAATTATTTCCATTAGTGGAAATAATAATGAAATATATTATTTTCAACCATATAATATAATGTAATTTTTGATTTTATGGTATTATAATGATAATAAAACTTCATTATTTATAATTTAAAAATCTAAGTATATTAGACTTATTTCCTTCATATTTTAAAAAAATATCTTGTATTATTTTTTTAACCTGGATTAAACTCATTTCATATTTTTATTCATCTCATGCATGTTATATAGTATGAAGAATCATAAAAATTATTTATCGTCTAATTTATCATTAATAGTAAACTATTAACAAATAAATTCACATAACGTATTAGATAAATTAGATGAAAATACACCTACTTTATTAATATCTATATGACCATAAATCTTTCTTATTTATTCAAATCCATGATTTTACAACCCTTTTCTTTAAAAATAGAATGAAAACTAAAATATTTATCCACGATTGACATAATTTTAAAATATTTTGTTTTAACAATAGTTTTCAAATATATTTTTAGAATTATACACACATAAAAGTCAAAAAACTAATACATTAACACTAATACCAAAGATGATGTTCAATGGAGTTTCTTAAACTTCCCAAGGTATCGTAGACAATTCCATACTATGGAAACAATGTCATTATTTCTTGAAATTTCCTTTAAGTTTCAATGAAATTCACTTAATACTTAATTATACTTGTTTATAATTTATAAATAAATTTTCTTCTTTTTATTTTAACTTTTACACTTGTGAACCCTAAATACCAAACTAAATCCTTGATATATCATCTTCTTCTCAGTCATCCTTTACACTTTGAATGTATAGGTTAATAATTTTTTCAACTAATTCATATTGTTAAAACCTTTTTAATAACTATTCTATTATCATTTTCATATACATATAGAACCATAATGTATACCCCTAGTCTCAAAAATTCATTAATGTGCCCAATCATATCATTTAAACAAGTGGAAAATAATTCTCATTATAATATTTTTATTCTAATTATTTTGATGGATTAATTTAATTATTATTTGCTTCTCATAAGTATCTAGTTATCATATCTTATAACTTAAATATTTTCTTCTTAGGAATACATTTCTCTGACACATAAAATTTTATTTTTTCATCACAAAAATAATTATGTTTCTATACAACATATATAGGTTTCTTATATTATGATTTTCATTAAAAATATTGATCTCTATGTCAAATTTTATAATGGTTCTAACTTTTACCGGAGCATTACTAGGCTTTTAAAAAATTTAATACATATTTTTAATAAATTCAATCTCCTTAAAATGATAGCCCATTTTAAACCCATCATATCAATTAGTGGGATAAGAACATAATATCAATACCTGTTGACCACATTTTGTCATAAACATCATGATAATATATATATATATATGTATATAATGATTTAAATCATATCAATTATATCACTTTGACATTTTGTAGAATAACACTATCTAATTCTATCACACTGATTCACTCAACTATTTTCCTCTAATAGCATTTCCATTGGTATACCTAATATGTAAAACATAGATGAAATTATGAAAATGGGGCATTTAATATTCGGTTTAGTTCAGTACTATGTTCACATAGACATGATAGTTAATTGGCAAAATACTTTGGAAAAAACATCTAGTTTGGATGGCAGAGTTTTCGATAACTGTTTCATTTAAAGCAATCTAACACTTAGTATAACAAAGATATTTAATCACAAAATATTTTCTAATAATATTCCATTTACATGTATAAATTATTCTAATTATTTAATTTTTAATCACTATAACTTCAACTAAATCAATATTTTCAAACCATATTATTATGTAACTCTTTATACTACTCATAAAATTTGTTAATATTAAAAATTAAAATCCAAATATACTTACACATATCTAAATGCATCACAAGAATAAGGTATATGAAATGGTTTCATGAAAAATATTTCAATTAAATTAAATAAAATATCCTCACAAGATAAATCATGGAAATATAGGTATCCTACCACCACTTTTCTGGACAAGGTATAACCATTTAGACCATTGGGTAGTTTTACCAATTTTTTTTAACCCATAGATCTATACACAAAGGATTCGTAAATTTAATTATAATTATAATAAAAACATTTATAAACAATAATTGACTTATATATTCAATCTCACAACCTAATTAAATCCAAATTCAAGATGGAAGAAAACATTAATCAATTATCATACCCATTAAATAAATTTTTAAATTCATGTATGATAAAATTGAAATAGTTTAATAATTTAAATTAAAACACACTTCAAAATTCATAATTTAACATTTACATACATGCATAATAATGTATGGAATAAAACCAAATAAATAAACAATTCAAAAAATAAGTATGCGGATAATCATTTATGAAAAAATTCTACCTCAATTAAATATTATAATTCAAGTTTATAAAATAGTGAATATGGAATACTAAATTTTATGTAGTATGAAATCTCTATATTATCGTTTACATGGAATTAGTATAAAAATCATTAATATTATAAACTATGATATATTTTTTACGAAAAAAAAATTATTAATGAATAAAAAACATTTCATATTATACATACAAAAGTTACATAATTTAAATATATTATATTATATTTTGTTAAACCATATATCATGTCATCAAAAAATACTTTTTCAAGGTCTGAAATAAATTTTCCTAAATTAGGCCTTCATATATAAATTTTGAATTTATATTTATGATTCGTTCCTAAATAGATTTAAAAAAATTCATATTTTACCTTATTTTATAATATATAAACACTATATCAATTATTCATCATGTAAATTTACATTAAACCTAGATCAAATATTCAAAATGGAATTGATTTAGGCCTCTAATGGTGTAGAATATTCTAACTTTTAACAAAAAACTATGTTTATTTAATATTCAACAAAAATTGATGACACCGTGGAAGAATAAATATATTTTTAGTCCTATAAAAATAGAATGAACCATAACCATTTTGGTGTTCATTACGGGTTACATAAGAATTTTATGATTCATGTTGTTTCATCTAACTGTTATGATGATCATGTTGTTCGGTGAAGGTCTTCACAAGTTCCAAGTGGTTTGTTTTATAATGTGTCTAATCCTTTTTTTATTGAAACCAAAACATTGATATCATCTATGTCATTCTGAAATTCTGTTTTTTTACAATTTTTCAATCTTCCACATAAATCTAATTTCAAATAGACTATGTAATTTTCAATATATAAAAAGTATTGAAATTTATGTTTTTTCTAACACTTATGTTGTGGATGTTTTATTTGAATAATTAAATTGGGATTTTCACCCTTGTATATATCATTATTCATGGATATTCATATTTCCTAGATTCATAATTCATTTAATGATCAATTAAAACATTGGTAGAATATATAATAATGATAGCAATTTGTTTCAGAGGGATATATAATATCTAAAAGAACATATAATAACAACTCCAACCCCAAATTATACCCATAATCTATTTTATATTTTGAATTACTGATAAAATAAATATTATTTTTATATCTTACACCTTGATGATCCTTCATTTTAAATTGTGTCGCGTTTTATTGAATTAGATTATTGAGGTGAAGTTAACGGGTTCCTCCATTTTTGGGTTTCAAATGATTGTGGGAATCTCCTAAATCTTGGAAATGATCCCTGTCAACACTATATTAATCCTAAACACTAATTAAAAGTAATAGATAAAGGAGATATAATGGATAGTATAAATATGAGGGGTTTCATAGATTTTCAATACAATAATAAATGAACAAACCCCTATTAAGATGAAACCACATTATATAGAGATCCATGTACCAACGTTCTATCAATATATTTATTTAGTATTTAAAATAATTCCAAAAACTTATTTTTTTAGTTTAATTACTTATAATATATTAATATATTTTATATATTCATGTAATGTATTAAATAAAAACAACCCCATAATCATATTATGAATAACCAATAAAGGTATCATTTAGGGTGGGATAATAATAAATTCATCATTTTATTTTATAACAAAATAATACCCAAACAATGAACCACAACATTTGGTACTTCACTACATTAGTGTGAATTCCTACAAAGATCACAATATATAGTATTTCATGTTAGGATCTTGTATAGACCATAGATTCTACTAAACAATGGTCAGTATCATTTTAGTGAATGTATTCATCAATTCACCCTCCTGTCTGAGGGTGTCTTAACCTAATCAAATATGTTCATTGTAGACTCTATCAAGAACCCAATAGTTGATGGTGTACCTTCAACAAATAGGATGTGTGGGTGATTCAACTACAAATATTATGACAAATACTAAATGGATTGATCGGCACTCAGAACCCCATGTCTTATGAAATTCATGACCCTGTGAAAGCTATCTCAGGCCTGTTAATTAATAGGAGGCATAGTCACAACTGGAGGTAGTGACCCCATTGCTTATGGGGCATGCTCAACCCCTCACTTCGGGTTCTCAATGAGAGGCTATCATGGTGGAATATCACAAAAAGATTAGAAATGTTTCCTAAAATAAGGATATTAAAGGTCTTGATATCAATGAGTGAGTAATGAACTAAAAATAATCATGTTATATCATTATATACATACACAACCTATAAAAACATTCTCAAATTGTGATCTTTAGTATAACATAATTATAAGACCCCGTGTTTTTCTGATATGTGAAAATGAGAAGAAATTTTAATTTTGTATTTAAGAGTATCATCAGGGGTAAAATATTTATTTCCTCTATGATATGTTATTATATAAATTTTATGAAAAATTAATTGGTTTCGAAATAGGATTTTTAACCTAATAAAATAATTTTGTTGAAATTAAAATAGTTTGAATTTTAGAAGAATATTTAATATTTATTTAATTAATTTATAATATACTCATGCATGCTAAATTGTTGGTATCATATTAATGGAACATTGAATTGAGATTTTTAATCTAGTTATTTCTAGAATGGAGTGTTTTTTGTTATATGAGGTGTAAATCTAATTCATATTTTGAGACTTGGGATGATATTCTTAAGTAGGTGTTTAATATTGAATATTATATTTTGTAAATTTAATTTAATTTTATTATACGCCCCCCATTTCATTATATATATGTTTTAATGGGGAGTGATTTACCCTCATCTAGTGGATGAACATAGAGGGGAGGAGGAGGATGTTATTCTAGACTCCATCCGGGGTAGTGATTGATAGCATATTTTGTTATAGTGGTTATGGGTTATGATTTTAAACCATAGTATTTTGTGTTTTCACTATAAAGAAAGAATATTTTCTAGACATAAATCACCATAAATCTTTTTTTTGTTTTAAATATGTATTATTATTTATAGGGGCCCCATGGGGTCAATTTGTGGTTATTTTGGAGAAAATGGGGGTTTTAGGGGAATTTTAGTTGTATCTAGTTTAGAAAATATTATCACACAATGAGTTCTTTCAAGAACACACATCATCTATTCATTCAATTTAGGGAAGATGTATTTTTTGGACTATTTTCCATTTAATCCCAATGAATTCCATGTAGTGGGACTGTTCATGTGATCAGTCACAAGGGAAGACACCACATGTAAGGATAAATGGATGTGTAGTAATACACAACCTTACCCAAGGTGTTCCATGGTAGTGTATTAGTATACATCTGGACCCTATGTGTGTTATGGCTATGTAGAAGTATATTCATAGACCCCAGTTATACCCAATTCATATAGAAGTACAAGGAAATGTGGTATATTTATGAGTAAACACCATGTACTCAAGCTATATTTTTTGATCCATTGTTTCCTATATGAGGGTTTTGTAGTTATTTTTTACATCAGAGATTCAAATGTTTAAAATATCAGTTCATTATAATAATTTTTCATATAAAACACATTTGTGAATCCCTTGGTGTGTCCTGATGACTTGTAGGATAAAATTCGGGGTCTGTAAGTTATGATGGTGATGTTTTCCTATAGTTATTGAATCCAGTGGTATCTTGAGAATGATATATGATACAAAACTTATATGAGGTTCATGATAAAGGTTGGTGTAAATAGCATTGGATCTCCAATTTCCTAGACTGGTGTGTCTTAGGTCAATCCCAAGCAAGTGCTAATGGGAAGTTACTAAAGGTGGAAGATTGTTTGGGTGTCTATGACGATCAAGGGTAACATTGAAAGGGAATGGGCTTGGTTCCCTCTCCCATTTGAGATTAACCCTATAGGGATTCTGAGGTAGTGATATATTAGAGGCTGTGTTATAAATGTGTTAAACCAAGAGTCATGATTTGTTCTATGTGACTAGTTCTAACCAAATATTCCATTATGGATACCTCCACATTCATACTAATTCCATGGATTCCAAGATGGATCCCTCTATGTACGTTTTGAACTAGAGGACATAAGTTTGTGATCATTGATAAACATACCTTTAGTGGGTTTTTGATGCTCTATGTACATATAATAATTGGTGTCAACAATGAACCCCTTCTGATGATGTGAGACCATGGGGTTATTTATTATGTCAATGGAATTAGGTTTTTTGTTAACCACTCTATTTTGTCTATGATTTTATGATTTTTTGGGAATCTATGGATTACTATACATACTTTCGTGGACCCAGCCTATTACCCAGACATGAAGTGGTGGTGATATTAGTGGATTCCCATATGTATTTAAAAGTATTTGACTTATGAGAATTATATGATATGTTTAGGATGTGGTGGGTGAACTAGGTGCTTCATGGGACTGATTGGTTGAGTTCTTGAGATACTAATATGATACTGATTGGATATGATTATGTTGTTAAGGATTCCCTTTATTTCCAATTATCTGGATGTTGAGACACAAAACTAATTCCCAAAACACTGAGGTAAAAACGTTTGAATACATGGGACTCCAAATATTACATAGGTCCCTAGGATTTATATCCAATCTGGGATGAAAAAATTTAGGCTTGGGGTTATGATCAATATTTTTATTTTTAAGATGATTATAATCTATGATTCTTGGGTCACCAGTAGGATATAGAAATATGTGCCTAATGGAATTTTTTTATGATTATGATGACCATTGTGTTTTTGGATATTTCTATCTCATATATTTAAAAAGTTATTATTCGAACTAAAGTATTTATCAGTATTCTTAGAATCGTCCCTGAAAAATTCAATATATTTGGAGTTTGGAGAGATACACATGATATTTAGGATCTAGCTGTTGAGAAATTTATAGATATTTATTTTCCATTTGAATCTAATATTTAGATATTACTAGGGTACACCCAAATATAATGTATTTATATACATGAATGATATCATGAAATGCTCATAGAAAACCTAACATTGTTTGAAGTAGTATGACTGATTAAGGTCACAGATCCAAGGATCAACATTGGTTATTATTATTATTATTATTTTAGTTATCTCTTAACTCAACTAGGTATATTACACGAACATGCACTAATGACTGTGGGTTATAGGATAATCACTATTGGTGGCTTACTGAGATTCATTTCTCACCCCCTGTATATGCACCTCAGTGTATGTGTGTGTGGACATTCTGTTGATCTTGATTTTCATCATTGGGATTAATTATATGGTACATTTCCAAGATTGCAAGTTTGTGTAGTATCAATCATGTGGAGTCTTATGATTATACTAGAGAAGCTCGATAGGGTTCTGTAGATCAATTATATAGTATGGATTAAAGTTTGTAGAATAGACCTATATATTTATTCTCACATTATTTATATTGTGTATTTTGAGGCCCAAAGGGACACCAATTGATGTGTACAGCATAAAAATTTTATTTTTACCCTAGATTTCATATTATTATAACATTTTTTTTCTTAATATTTCAATGTACTCTGATGTTTACAAAATGTGGTTATTTTACTAATATTCCACACTCTAATATGGGGGTATAGTCTCCTAAAAAAACCACCATAGACCCCCACTACTATTAAGAAGCTTTTCAAATACAAGGAGGCACTCCTAAGGTCATGTGTGGAACTGGGATAGGGAACTAGTCTAGTTTCTTCATGAATAAGATATTGTAATGTTTTATCAAAGTTTTATTTTTTATTTTTATCTTAACTTTCTATAGATGTTTTAGGTTTTCTATGTTATGATTTATATAAATTTCACTCTGTGTAATGCACATGTTATTTGAAATTTATGATTTTACTATATTTTTTATCTTTGCTTATTGAAAAGTGACTCGATCGGGATTTCACTCTTGAGAAATAGAGGTCAGAAGAATTACATGTATCAAGATTTGGAATATATAATTTTTATGAAATTTATGGATGACTATGGGTTTTTTTAATAATGACTAAACATTGGTTGTTTAAAGCATAAAAAAATACTTATACCACATTTTCACATAAAATTATATCATGGAATTATACTTCGATGGGATGAAGTTTGTATTCATTATATCATGATGGTAGCTCATGTGGAACTTTTTTGAGACCCATATTGATGACAATGATATAGCCCCTCGGTGTAAGGGAAATAAAGTAACCCTTTTAAGTCATTGTTGAAATGTGATTCCTTATTGGAAAACATCTTTTGGGTTGTTTTCATCCTGGTTTAGTTATTTAATGTATCCATTAAACCTAGATGATATTTTTCCCATATCACACGGAATTGTTTTTTACAAAACATAGTCACTATTTTTTTTCCACATGATTTATATTTTCTATGATGATATCTTTGATTATTGAAAGAATCAACCATTTATTTGATATCATGATTCACAAGGATGTATCCCATTAGGTGGATGTTTGATGAGAATCAGTTCTCTAGTATGATCATGAAACGTCACACTATATTTAATGGGTTTTTATATGGGAGTGTTGATAGAAACCCAAGGCTTTCTCACAAACCTTTAGGCTGGGTGAGAGGACCTGGGGACCCTTGACACATGACTCAATGTTTTAGTGATTTGGATCTTGGTGTAGTGTGTGAGGGCCACCACAGGAACCTTATCCTATAATTTTGGGTTCATTTGGGGATTAAAGCATAGTTACATGATAGATTTTATGATTTATGTATAGGGGTGAAACTGCATTAATGGTGTGGGAATGGGGATACCATGCCATTATTTTTTAAGATAATCAAAGTTGGTACTAGAAAAATGGAATTTGTGGCACTAGGAATTCCTTAGTTTCAATGTGATATTTCTAGTGAAGGATAAGAAAAGTGCCTATACCTACTATTGTGTTGAATTTTTTATGTGGGGGAGGGAACAGATTTATGTACATGACATATAATGGTGTTATATAGTGCATAATTTTGTGGTTAATATCCGCACAAGTATGGTTCCCTGTTCTGGAGAGGACCAAGGGGGTTCGATGAATTATTGGAACTTATGTGTATGAGGGTAATGCTTAATTATTTAATAGTGTTATTATAGGTTCTTGGTTTTTTATCAAAATATAATGAGATCCTATGAGAGATTCTTTGGGTATGATAATTTCTTAATAAGGATAGAGGTGCTTTGTTTAGATTATTGGGAAATACTTTATTGTGTAAAGGCATGTGAAAACATCTTATGTGCATTACTATAAAGTTTTGGTGTTGGTCTTTTTTTTATCTTGAAGAAACCCAAATGGTATATCCATGATGGACTTGTTATGGTCAATTATCAAGGAGTGGTTTAATGAAATCATTATGGTGGGAAGTAAACCGTAGGCCATTAGAGGATATGATCCTCATTTTAAGTGATTTGGGGAGTTTAATGGTAGATATACCTCATGAAATGGGAAAGGGTTGTTGATGTTTTCATGATAATGATATCCTATGAGAAATGTGGCCATATCTAGTCATTACGTTCGATGATAGACATGTCTTGGGTCATGGACATTGTTATTGGTTGTGGACTGATGATAATGATACTCCTATGGTAGGGAGAATCATATTAGCTCTAGTTAAATTTATCTAATGTTTGGATAGTCATGTACACTATGGGACCACTGATTGATGTTCTAGGTAACATCGATTAGGAAAAAACATAGAGTGGTATCATGGATACATGTTGGCCACCATGACTTCTCAATGATGATATGTTTTATGGGTGTTTATCATTAATACCTTGGGTTATTTCAAGCTGAAAAATGAGAAAAAATTGAATATTTGGTTTTAGAGGATCTTCAGGGATAATATTTTCTTCCTATACCAGATAACCTTAGATAATTTTTATGACCCCTTTATTGGTCCCTGAATATGGTATTTACCTAATGAATAGTGATTAGTGGAAATCTATGTTGTTTAAATATTAAAATAATATTAAATACGTAATTATTTAAATATTAATTTATTTTTCCCATGTTCATTCATTGATGTATTTTGAATAGAGCATTTGTTTGAGATTGTGAATTCATGGTTGATTTTGGAATTGGGGGTTTTCATAAGTGATGTGTAAACATTCTTTTGGTAATGGAACTCAGGATGGGTTGTAACAACCCCAACTCTAACAACCAAGATCTGATTTCGACATTATAATATTGGTATGCATATAATGGATCTAATTCTAAAGCAATGATCAATATAGTAGTCATGGATTACCATATATATAAATGATACCCATTTTACACAGGGAATAAAAAAGAATACATTGCATAAGTAATATGCCCTCATCATAGATAGTATTCAAAATATCCTTATTTATATCATGGTGATAGTGAAACAAATATAGAGTGAGCTCCAATTCTCAGTAAGTGTATCAAACAATATAATATCTCATCCCTAAATGATGAATAGTTAGTATTGAAAGTTAAACTAATGAAAAATCAGTCAATTTAATCAATAAATTGAAAAAAAATGCATCCATGGATAATATGAGTGTTTTAATCTTGTGGATAATACTAACAAAATTATAAATGAAAGAAATTCTTAATGTTGGATGTTTTGATCTAAGAAAACATTAAATCTCTAACATCAAATCATTATGCTAATATAGTTAATACTATGGTTAATAAAACTCCAAAAATAGATTTAATATGGCCAACTAATTAATCTCTTGAGACCTGCCAATCTATCAAGGTGAAATATAATTTTGGTCCCCATCCATAATTTTATGTCCAATACATTTTTTATTTATTAAATTTAATTAATAACATTATGAATTAGGAACAAATAAAGTATTGAGTAAATAATATGCAATATTATAATTCCTGTAGTCAATCAAATAAATTTCTACATAAAATTTTTTTATAAATTTTATATGATTTAGGAAATATTCAAATGAATGATAAAAATAATTTTTAAATTTAAGAGAAATTTATTTTCTTAATAATCACATAGAACCAAATGTTTCTAGAGATATTTAATGATAAAATTAATAAGATATTACACATAAACATTAATTCATCAGAAATATATGTTTTGAAATAAAATCATGACTTTTGGAAAGTGGAAGTGAAAAATTTAAAATATATTTTCATAAAATTATTTATTATATTTTCATTGAAATATTTTAGATGAATCTAAGTGAATACAATGTTTATAGTGGTGTGATAATGTATTTTGGTCCATATATATTAAAAATAAATTCCTTTGGACTTTTTAGTAATGAAATTTAAAAATATTTATTTTTGAAAACATTAAAAATATTTTATTAAAACCATGTAAAAATTAAAGGACAACATAAAATTTTCCTAATAAATCATTTCAGTAAATAAAATGAATTATTTTATGAAATATTAAAAAATATGGATTTTGAATAAAAATATACACAATCAAAAAGTGAAATATGATCAAAATTTAGATAAAACAAGTGTGTGAATGATATATCACAACTCTTCTCTTCAGTCAAGGAGAATAAGTTATCTCCATGTCATATAATTGGTGTGAAGTTTGAATTAACCACACACATTTCAAGGTGAATGATATATCACTGACTCATACCTATGGTGAATGATATATCACCTTACTCATCATCAAGGGTGGATAATACACCACTATGTGAATGTTATATCACTATCCATTCTAAAATACCAATGAATGATATATTGCAAGTTGAATTATGTACCACTATAATATAACAGGGTGCTAATTGTATCACTGAGTGAATGTTCTATCACTAATTTATCCATTATTAACGAGAAAATGATTTATTACTAGGTGAATGATATATCAGCATATCAAAATTATAAAGGGGGTGATATACCACCGTAAATCATATTTTAGGAAAATGACGCATCATCAAGCATAACCCAATGTGGATGATTGTAACACCCCATGTAAATAAAGAATATGAAATTTTCATATTTATCCATATTTGTGAATAAAATATTAATATTATAATAAAGGGGACGCTATGCTCGATGGCATACCCAATACACAACAATGAGTTTCTTGGGAATCTTACGTTGCACTCTAGTAATAATATAATATTATTTTAACTGGTAGTTAACGCCTAGCCGTTGTAATGGCGAGAATTAACGGAACTAACTATAAAATGATTATATATGTTTGTAAAATATTTTTACTTTTATCCAATAAATGTTAGAGGCTTAAAATGTGAATAAATCCAATTTTAAGCGTAAATATTCTAATATTCTTTAAAAGGTCGATTAACCACATTTTGATGGAGAACGCTTTTTAAATCCACTTTTTGAAATTTTCATATGTTATATTGGACAAAATAAAATTCTTCTTTAAAATTGGGACATCAAAATTTACATTGTGTAAATTTTTGGTATTTTTCTGATAGAGTTCATTTTTTAATGAATAGTGAAAAAAGTTGTATTTTAATTCAAAACCTCTTTTTTAATCTAATTTATTTATATGATTAGATTATCTTTTGAATGGGTTTTAAAGTCCAATTATAATATATTTTTACCATTTAATCTAATATTGGTCATTGGAATTAATTCCAATTTCAAATTGGACTTAAACTAGTGTCAATCTTTTAATATATATTGTTTCTAAAAAAACAAGCTATTTGTTTTGACAATGGGAATTAATTATTAAATTAATTAATGTAAATTATATATTTTTAATTTTGTAAAATAGACATCATTTTTTAATTTGGAATATCAAATATAGCTTAGGGTGAATTTTTGGTATTTTTCTGAAAAACATCAATTTTTGATGAATAGTGAAACTACTAAGTGGTAGTTAAAGAAACTGATTTTTCATTTAAATGAAACATTTACACTTCAGTGATTTGATATTCAAAAATCCAACATACATGGTTGTCATTAAGAAGTAAAATGTGGTTCAATGAGATTAAAATAATTTTTGGTGAATAGTAATTTTTTAAGTTTTATTTATCACGAATAAAGGTAATTAGTGTAATTTAAGGTAAAAATAATGTTTTAATAATATAAAATGATCTATAAACATGTCCTACCCTCATTGGATGTGTCATTTCCGACCAATACAATCCATGGGTCAACTTGGGGACCCCATGGAGCTAATTTGGTAGGAAAATGACATAAATAACTTTTTATTTAAAGTTAAAATTAAAATGTCACAAACATGTGTTGTTTTACTAAATCAATTTTTACATGTGGTTATACAAGTCATATTTTGGACTATAAATATTCATTAGAATCATAAAAGTATTTCATACATAATTATATTTTTCTTATAATTTTTAGACACTAAATAAATTAAATTAATTTTCGAACCATGATGATGCAGCGATTACCTCATTATTTAACGATTTAAATAAAATGAAACGATATTGTAAAATATAAGACCTAAACTTGTCACAAACCTATTGGTTGGGTGTATTTAGAAACATTATCACCTTATCCTCTAAATATTTCCTCTTGGGACCTTTAAAATCCTAAAATCATTATATAATAAAATAATATTTTATAACATTCCAAGAGTACCCCTCCTCTCCTATTATAAAAGGCCCCCACCTCTACCACCATACCCACACCTCTCAATACTTTTGATCGTCCAAACCCTGCCCATTTCATCTCTCCACATACCTCTCTTCATCATTGAATCCTCACTTTAGGCAGAATCCTTTCCAAGGAAGCCTTTGAGCTCAAATCAAAGAGAGTTACCCGATTTAATGGTAGTGTCCTCTCTTGTGTTATTATGTTTTATTTTGTTTCTCCAACCCTATAAACTCTTTTTATTCCTTTAATTTGTTACAAAACCAATATCTTAAATATAATAGGATGTTTTTATGTGAAGGATTCGAGCTACACTTACAAACACCTTCATCAAATGGTTAAATAAAATACTGTTTCTGTGGATGGTGAATTACTGCCTCACGAAATGATGATTGTTCAATATTCATTTAACACCTTCAAATGTGGCAATTAAGATGTCACTATATTTATATATGATATATAATATGTTTATGTTTTCCTTAAGCTTATGTATTTTTCATTTATGTCATACTTTTATGGTTTACATTATGGGTAAATGCGATATCTTCATTTTAGGAAGTGCGGACTATCGCCCCCTCAAAGTGATTTGATTCTTTAATTCCATATGTAGGACGTATAAAGGATGGAATTAGTGTTATTACATATGATATCCTACTGGAATTATAATATACCTTTTTATCATTATTATTTCATTCCATTGAATACAAAAAAAATAGAAATGAAAGTAGCGTTCATGCGTACGTACGGCTTACCGTCTCCATGAACGATACATTTCATTTTTATCTCCAAATGTTATGTACTATTATAAGTACAAATATATAATGGATATATATGTAATATATTACATCTAAATGATGGATATAATTCTGGAATTATAATATATATATCTCTCATTTTTGTTTTAATTCCATTAATGTGACAAAAAATGAAAGTAGTGATCATGCGTACGTACGGCCTATCATCTCCATGAACGGTGATTTTAATTTTTTATCTCCAAATATTATGGAATAGTATAAAATGAATATATATGGGATATATATGATATTTAAAACATAAATACTATTATGGATATGATGTACTTATAACTACATGGAAAATTCTTTTCCAATAAGTTCAATTTTTACTCATGTACCGAACATCGACAAAAACATCCGATATGAACTCACTTTATTAACCAATTATTATAACAATATAATATGTGATATGAACTGAATAATAATATTTAAAGGATGCCCTTAAGAAATTATAAATTTACCAAATTTTATTATTCAGGAGATTAATGAACGATCGAGTCATGTCAGACACGAGGTAAGGGATCTTACCCCTCCCATTCTTTTTAAGTACTCTCCTTTCTGCCACTTATTTTAAGTGCCTCTTTGTTATGTTGGGGGATGTTATTTTATATTACTCTTGATTTAAATTTTATTTTAATATGATTAGAGACCCTATTTGATCTCATCAATCCATTTTTTATGTTTTAAGTGGTGATGTTAGGCTGCTGAGTTTTCGTAAGGGATTTATCATCTCACTTTTATTCCCGTGAGATTTTTGCTACGTTTTCCACCATTTCCTTTGAGTGGTATATGTAATTCCCATTATTCTACTCTTTTTGTAATATAATTTCGTTTATGAGTATTTACATCAATGCTATATTGTCCTTCTTTCATGGGGTGTATGTTTCGAAAGATACCCAAGTCGGTAAGGGATCCTTTCACCCTCCTCTTTTTAAAAGACTTTTTTTGTTGGGTCTTTTAATTTACATATTGTAATGTTGGGATATGTTATTATATATCCTTAATGATTTAAATTTTATTTCCAAGTGATGAGATACCCTTTTTATCTCTCATCAACTCATTTTCTGAATTTTGTAGTGACGTCGTTAGGCTGTCAAATTTTTGCAAGGGAACTTCTTAACCCAATTTTGATTCATTGGGATAAACTTTTACTCCTTGAATATGTCGTTCTATGAATATGTGTGAATAACCACTAATTGTTTTACACTTAATATCCACTTATATTTGTTGTATTCGTTTGTCACACATAATTATGTAATTGATTTATCCTTAATCCAAGGATACCGTCTTTGTAAGGGACATCGTCTCAATCTCCTTTCATTGAGGCATATTTTCTTTTATACGCAACCTTATTCTATATGGTGTATAAACCCCTTTTACTTTTACTTTTATCCAAAAGGAATCTTTATTATACGTAGCGTTTTACTAAATGACAAAAGGGAATGTTTTTGTAGTATGTATGTGGCGACAACGACTTCTCTGCTGTCGTGACCATTATTTGTGTTTCAGCTTCCTCTACAAGAAATACCATTTTTTAAATGAAAAATAAATACCATGTTTTACTTTTATTTTATTTTAGTATTGAAAATGGTTTTTATAAATTTTTTATATCAATTTGTTGTATTGATATCTTTTTATTGAAAAGTGGAAATGTTATGTTTCCTTTATGCATGTTTTATGTGATATGATTATGTTATGGTTATTGGGCATTATTATGAAGATGGGTGGTTCTGTGATAAACTAAGGGTGGGTGAGGCCGATATAGCTCTCCAATGCATTGGGTAATGCGAAAGAGTTAAACGTTTAGGTTTCTCTGAAGAGATTTAGGGAATATACTATGATGGGTATTCCAAATGTAACCAAAAGGGTTACTCCCTACGTAAGAATGTTATGAATGCCTCAAGTTACCTTTATGTCTTATGATTTCTATTTTTTATTCATGATTTTATGTGGTATGTTAAAGTGCTTTTGTTTTATGAGTAACGTATGATTTCATTGATTCTTATGTATACATGTACTCATGTTTCCTTTCCATATTTTTATATCCCTTACTGAGTTTTTTATTCTCATCCCAAGTTTTTAAAATGTTTTACACATGACTTAAATATGAATAGGGTCAAGAATGGGATCAAGGAAATACAAGATATCTAAAACATGGAACTAGACATGTTTTTTAAGAGTTTTTTTTATGGAAACTTAGTAGAAGTGTCTACTTTGTAGTTTTTGAGATGTAATAGTTATGTTCTAATTCTCTAAATCTATAAACCTAAAAAGATACTAAATGTTAATTATTAATTTAATTCAATATTAAGTAAGGTTTAAGGTCGGAGCCTTATAATGATATATGTCCAATGACACACATAAGGTGAACAATCCATTTTCCACAAGAACACAATTTATGTGAAAAATTACTCACTATTCACATAATCATGATAACACAATTTATTGCCATGGTGAATGAGGGGTCAATCTAGGAAATGGTATTTCAGACATAATTACCATTCTAGGATATAAATTCCCATGACATATACCAAGAACACCTTTGACAACATTGGCCTTCTACAACAAGGATTTAGATCCCATATGACGTGTGTAGATCACAAGGTCCTCACATTACATGTACTCTTTGAGATAAAGTCTCACCACTGAGGCTAACTAACTTGTTAGTGTAATGAGAACATGAGTTCCCTTTTCCAAGGGATTCTAAAAGACACCCAATGAGGCTCTCTATATTAGATATATACAAAAAAACCATTAATAGTTCAATTCAAGATGTATATTTCCAATTTCCATAAGTTCCCTGGCCATAATTGGCCATATGCTTGACACATATTGTATAAGTGACATATCATGTTCTAGATATAGAAAACTACTCACTCCTAAATAAAGGGATCCACATTTTTTTCCAACCAAGATCATATCCTCAAACATGTTGATTCTTATCTATCCAAATTCTAATTATAGAGCGATCAAATAGACACACCCCTAGTTTCCCTTCTAGGTTAACACCACTTACCACTACATAGCCCTCCTATTTCGTCAGAATCATAGTTTAATGAATGGGAACCCATGATGATTCTATAACTCTTTTAACCATGATTATTTATCTTGACTAAATATTCATCAACTGTTACATCATAAATACATCACATGTGATGTATCATTAAGAGCCTAACTAATTCCCTAGTCTAGCCTCACATGGGGATAACCACTCATGGTTCTTTCTCAGAACACATAGATCCTATTACCCATTCCTACTATCCGGAGAATATATTATAACCCATATAATGTGGTAATATTATAATCCACAAACTTCAATGATGGGGTTATCCCCTTGATCAATTCTCATCCACCATCACCCTATCACATCCAATGCCATTCTGGTCATCAATCATGAACACATGGCCTAAAATATAATAAGAATAATAATTATTAATTATTTAATGATTATAATTAATTAATTAAATTAAATCCATAATCAATTCAATTTTGTGAAATAGAGGAATAACTCATTAGATGGTGTAACATTGTCAATTTCTCAAGGAATGTGGTGTAGATCACTCCTTTAACAACATCAAATACACTACCAACAAAATCCCTAATAATAATCATAAAATATAAAACCAAATTCATCATGATTTAATAAAAATGAAAATAATATTACTAAGTGTATTCCCTCCTCTAAAAACATGAAAATGTGACAGATCTTTATCTTAGAGCCTTATATATCCAATCCCCAAAATTATGATACAATTCCACCATGATCAGGAAGAATATGCATGAACCCCTATATCCAAACCACTAAATATATGTAAAAATGATAGAGAATGAGATGAATAATAAGAAGTTGAAAACCCACCACAATAAATGATAAAACCACACCCAGATGCAATATAATTTTTGGGGTAAAGAAGAGTGAGATGAGGAGAAAGATACGACATCCCCCATGATTTAATAATCTAAAACCATATAACCCCAAAAGTACATTAAACTGAGAACCTATAACAATATTAAAATTTCAACCTTTAAAAAATTGATCTAGTCATAATATGGTACCAAGACCACCAACACAATCCACCCAGTGCTCCACATGGTACTTAGTGACTCGCTCTGTCCACCTTGGGGACAATCCAGGGGGTTTTTACACATGGAACCCTAATCAAATACCTTTTTAATATTAATTGGGGACCAGATTCCCTCTGTATCCACAAAACATAACATTTAATCTCCTTACCTTAAAAACCCACTTCGTCCCACCACCACTCGAGTTACCACATCATAAAAATAATTTTGGTCATTTGAAACACATCTAGAATTTGTAATTCATAATTTGAATTAGAAATGTTTAAATTAGCATGGTTCCTCACTAAAAGGAACATGGTTTTTCTCTAACCCAACTAACATGAACTAGTAACCTCCCCACCAAAATAATTTTCATCATAGAGAATTATTTTTCTGCAAATTTCATGAACCATATTCATCACTAAAATTATATACAAACTGTAATTCCAAAATTTAATTGGTCATTGTCATGTCAATACCATAATCAAACTGGAAGAACTACCCAATACTCAAATACCTATCAATCTATCCCATCACATAAACTATTTATTCCCTTGATTAAATGTGTTACCCCTCGTCCAAATAGCTATAATTAATCACGTATGATATATGTTATCTCGTACCTTACTAAACCAACTATTTCCATAAAAATATTCACCCATGCCTCCTGGTACATAATAATTTATCCAACTCTAAAATTATGCTCCACTATTAGTAGAATTCATGATTTTCAAATCCTATAGTGTCAAAACAAAATGGTTGATTTGACTAGTCTATATCAGACCATCACCCCCATAGTGTATCCAGATCTCCTCAATATCATTCTGATAAAAATATATTGTCTTTTCCCTAAGATAATTTTCATTACACTTCGCCACACTCAATCATACCAATCTGCATACTCTCTTGTGATTACTAAAATATTATAGACCCAGCCACCACATCAATCTATTACATGGTGACCCATACCCACCTATTATGAAACATATATTCATTATTAAAAACAAGTCTATCAATACCCATATCTGGGAATTTCCCACATACCAATCCTAACAAGGATTTTTTCCCCTAATAACTAGTACATAACCTTAACCACTACCTATTTAGGTTTACCAAAAACATTATACTCAATGCTCACCATATCACAATAGAAAGAAGATCATGAAGAAAAAAAATTCAAATTGTGTTCTCCCTTAAATAAAATTTCATTTATTCATAACTTATGGGCATGATCCTATTCAGAATTCATTATATATTGACCGTAGAAAATTAGAAACCCCACTAATTACATGTTGATATATTCCTCTTAATAATCCATACACTAAGTTCAATGATACCAAGGTATTTTATGCCACCACTTCCTAATTTTTATTGCTGAACCAACACTAAAATATATTTCTTAAATAGGACCATCATCACATAATATGTATGTCCCAACATATATTGGACTCCCCCGGTTCTGTAAGAAACTCAAAATAACATTAGTTCATAACATTCCATAAGTGAGACACTTTTTAATTCCTTAGAAATCCCAATGAGCCACAAAACCCTTTACAAATTCACCAAATTAATAATTCCCCATAACACATATTAAATAATCAATGTTTATAACTCATAACACACATAAACCTTTTGTATTGATCTATCCAAAATTAACAAGACCCTTTAGCCACTCTACTTTTTCACTTTGGAGTTAACATCTCACACGCACATCATATCTCAATGCATCAAATCTATTTGTTCAAACCCTTCCGAACTATAACTAAATAAATCTATGTTCTAGATAATTGAAGATATAACATTTAGGGATAACACCCCTTTTCAAATAATTGCATTCCGGATCACAACCCATGGGCGATAATCGACATAGATGCACCGGAATCACACATCTTAGCAAAAAAAATGATAGAAAACAAAGGCGTCGTAGACCCCATAGTGACATATAGGCACCATTCAAGATGTTACTCCCCATGGGTATCAGAGGACCAAACAAATTCCCCACCTAACCTAATATATACCAAAAGGATATATATATGTTGTCATCAGGTTTCGCTAACTATCACCGTGACCTCAGTACATGAGTCATGTGACAATCACAATTAAATATCCATAACAAGTGGATTATATAAAATACACCAATAGAAATATTTCACATATAATTATAGGATGATCATGAAAAACCAAATTACTAATATCACCATCAATGTCCAAGTATAAGTCATACTATCCAACATTCCATGAATTTCATTTGAATGTTCACTCTCTTATTCCCAATATAAGTGAGAATTCAATAAACCACTCTCAATAGTGCCTGACTTCACCCATTATTGATCAAAACTCATCACCATGTATGAGCACTCCCTAGTGAAACCCTTCTTTTCAACTCTAATCATTCCACATTGTGTCATATTACATTTATCCAAGGTTCACATGCCAAATTCAAAAAATGACCTTGAATCTCATTCATGTCACACACATCCCTAACACAAAAAACTCTTCATGCCCTTATTTCCAAAATATAACTAAGAGACTCCTCACAAGATAACATATTATAATGGATCACACATTTCATTTATTGATATCGTAATAAGAAGAATCCACCATTACTTCTTTATCTTAAGGAATCCTCATGCCTTTATTAACACATATCTCTATAAGGCTACCCCAAATAACATATCTCATCCCAATTAATAAAAATATAGTTACTTGTTATTTTCTAAAACTTTTATCTCACCAAATAACCTATGTCATATCTCAAAATCACCATGCTATTTGACTTTTTCCAAAATACACATCCATCAATGTTTTAGATCAACACTAGATCTTGGTGCTTACACCTAAAATACTGAAATGAAAACCACATGTTATCACCCATTCCAACGATCTGATCAATATCAGGAATCCAAATACCCACACTAATATTCCATATTAAAGTCATCATTAACATATATTCACCCATATTAGATGAAATATAGAATAATGAAACATGCATATCCACTCTACCCAAACCCTATGACTTATGTCTCTCATATCACTTGACCATGACTATAGCCAAACCAACTCAATATTTTTTCAGGTATCACATACACATATATCCATATAAATAGTCATTATAAAAAATTTTGATCTCAAATTTTAACCCATATTATTATAATTTCACCATAAATTTATATTGGAAAACACCACATATGTTCTATTTGAAACATTAATTTACTAAAAACTCAACATAAACATATTTTAAATAACACATAAGATTGTAAATATCATATTAATCCTACAAGTTAAATATGATACATGACTACATTCCTATAACAATATTTTTCCATGAAAAAATTCAATAAATAAATAAATGAAAACTTAATCCTTGGGGAAAAAATCAACTCAATTATAACATTAATTATCCAAAATAAAAATCATGAATCCATAGAAATTTGGACATTAGATCATATAGCATCTAGGTATACATATTATATAGAATAAATCCTATGTTCCAACCAATCCTACCTAGTTTTAGAAAATCCTATAGTATATGAAAATAAAAAAAAAATTAAACATCCCTTACTAATTTTTAATGTTCCAGCACTGATTACCCAAATAGTTCATAATATATGGAACTAAAAAACCATAGTTGTTCCTACCCTTATACAAGAGGCTATCAACATGTAATGAGGGTCTAATAATCTACAAGGATATTGGACCCTCTAGTATCATCGTGATACTAACATTAAAAAATTTATTCATCAATATTAGGTATAACAATAGAGTTTATCCCATTGATTTAAAGTAAAAATAATACCATAAAAATAGAATCAGTATTCTATAATAAAATATTCAAATATAGGAAGACAATAATAAAATACATCTAGTTCAGTATTTAGTCAATCATAAAAAAAATAAATGAAACATAAAATAAAAAATGGTGGAATCATTATCATAAAACTCACCTTTAACCAGTCTATATAACTATGTTGAGCTCCTCTATCATATCTACTAGAACTAGGGTCATTACACAACAGTCATGAAGACCATGAGGTATGCACACATGAAAAAGTTTATGTATAGTTTGTGAGTATAAAACAAAGTAGAACACTGCCAATGGTTTCCCAAATAAAATTTAATATATATATATATATATGCATTAATTTATTGAATAAAGTAATTATTTAAACATAACATTCGTACAGCCATCACATTATTTGGTAATCATAGCGACACCATGATTTCCCACTCTGATGTAAAGAGGGTATTTTAATCCTCACATTAAACAACTATAAAACCAAGAATGCAGTCTCGTAGGAACGATCTTGGTTATTGTCAATAATTCATGGGTTGGTTCCTCATAATATTGTTCGCATATGTGTATTGGTTTTGATTTATTAATTATTAAAGTAAATCAGAGTAGTAGTTTTTTTTGTTTTTTCCTGTGTATGATTGTTGAATAAAATAAATCAGAAAAAGTCATAGATAGATGTTAGTAGGGAAAGGGAATGAATCCATGATTATCCACCAAAAACACCATTATCAATGTATGTTGTCATAATAAAATTGATAATGTAATTAGTATCATTCATGCATCACCAAGATATACTAAAAATGAAATATCATATGTACTTTTCCACAACTCATAGGTATAGAGAATTTCACTTCATCCATGTTTTCAAATAATGAATATTCTACAACTGTATACATTTCACCAAATTCCACCCAAATCCATCATTTTTTTTTCAAGACCAAATTACTCACATACCAATATATATAAAGATTTCTAGAACAAAGGAGGAATAATCTGTATAGATTAGACTTAAATATAAAGAAAACATGGAAATTTGGATGGTCCCTAATCAAATTTCATAACAAACCAAATATATAATCACAATTTAATTAAAACAAAATAAATTAGAATGGATATTTAGGAAAAAATACACACTCCTAGGGAATTCACCCTCTGGATAGTATGCCAATTTTAATGAGTTGGAAGATTAAGATAACAATGTGAAGGCAGAATCACAAAAACAAATAATAATTTAGAAATAAGATATAATTTCACTAAACTAAACATGAAAATATTAAAATTTAATGTGGTGGAAAATTTTAAACCAACACCTCATGAAGGGTCCATAATTCTCTTGATCACCCACATTCCCATATATACAGTAGCTTTAGGCCCTTTAAAAACGATTTTGAAAAATAATTTCACCAGTTGGGATCCCATGATCAATAGACATAAGTATTCAATAAAATTTTAATCTAGATTCTTTTAGTCCTTCATGGATATAATAGAAATAAAATTCACTCAAGAAACACTCTTACAGAATATGATGTGTATGTTGTTGGTTCAAGCTTGGGTGAGGTACCTAGCTATGGCCCAGATCATCTATAATGATTAATTATAGTGTTAGGATTGGGAATAGGATTTTGGTTTTTGAAATACTATTTTTACTTCAATATTGGAAGGACTAGCCAAAAACTGGTTTATAACATTGATCGGTAATTCCATTGGCTATAGAGTAGCTAAGAAGGGCTTATAGAATTATAAGAAAAATTCCTTGTGCACCAACATGAGTGGATAATCTTGATTATAATTCATAATCAATGTAAATTGATTCCTACATACCCATACTTTTCCTTGAATTTCTCATCAAGGAATTAGTTGGTTTAAATCCATCATTTTGTATTGGTTATGGAATTATGATAGATTTGATTGGTGATAAGGATTTTTTCTATTTCAGGGATAATTTTTCATAAAATGATGAATCCATGAAGATTGAAATTTTTATTGGATTTCATGGATATCAGGTGTGTTTTTCTCCATGTAGGAGAAATAATATGAAAATATGTGATAATGTAGTGAATATGGGTTTAGTGAACGTGTTGGAATGACCAGTTATGTGTGTCTTGATCTAGTTTATCCTCGTTTGTTCAAGAATTTTATCAAATAGCTATTCTGTGTCCTTTTATAAACTCAATACTAGTTCATTTAGAGGGTTTTTGTCTTTTCCTTTTATACCTATACATGGAGTAGACAGATGATGTGAACATCATCTTTTGTCAACTCGAGTTCTTCATAAAGTCATCCGACTTCAAAAAATAATCTTCCTCTATGAATATTCTATATTCTATGCTCAAAAAATCATTAATAATGATCTGATTCATCATGTGAAATTAATTGGATGGTTTCCCTCAAGGAAAAAAACTCAATTTTTTCTTATTCTCATCACCAGATTATCTTCGTTCACACGGTTTGGTAGATCCCAAGTATTAGAGATCCTCAATCCATCAACATTCATGTGGTATGATTTAATTCATCCTCATGTAACATCAAAAATGGAATTATAATTAAATATCGTGATCAAAAACAATTTCCAGTTATTACTTAAAAATTTGGTTTCATATATACTGGAGATTCTCTATCATTTTGTTTAAGCACTTTGCATTTTCCTCTTCATGTTTTCATTTTGTTCTATGTTTCCGTAGAAATTCATCAAATTAGTTCATCCATTTATCCATCCCACATTTATGTTTTTTGTATTTAATCTATAACGAGTGAACATGTTTTTGATTTAATAATTATTTTCATGTTATATTTCTAGAGTAATTAATTCAATAGCTTTATTTCCCATTCTCAAATAATCTCATATGAATGGGCAAAGTATAAGGCCCCAGCCTTAAACCTTACTTAATCTTGAGTTATTACAAGATTACACATTGAGGATCTTTTCGGGTTTAGAGTTTTAGAGAAATAGATCATAAAAATTGCATTACATTCCACATTTAAACAAAGTGGTTACATAAAGATAGTATTCATTTTTTCCCATCAATGGAATATATTTAAAATAAAACATGTATTCTTTCTTGACACTTCCTTGACACTATCATCATATCATGTACCATTCCATTGACTTGTGAAAAACATTTCAAAAAAATGGGATGAGCATAAAAAGCTCAGTATGGGTTATAAAAATATGGAAACGAAACATGAGTTCATATATACATAAGAATGATATCATACTTTACCCATAAAACATAATCACTTTAACATACCTCATCAAATCATGAATAAATCATAGAAATCATAAGACATAAAGGTAACTTGAGGCATTCATAGAATTCTTACGTAGGGAGTAACCCTCTTGGTTACGTTTGGAATACCCATCACAGTATATTCCCTAAATCGCTTCGAAGAAACCTTAAAGTTTCACTCCTTCGCGTTACCCAATGCATTTTAGATCTATATCGGGCTACCTTTCCCTTAGTTTATCACGGAACCACCCGTCTTTATAACAATGCCCAAGAACCACAACATAATCGTATCACAACAAACATGCATAAAGGAAACATAACATTTCCACCTTTCAATCACAATATATCAATACAACACATTGATATAAAAACATTATGAAAACCATTTTCAATACCAAAATAAAAGAAAAGTAAAACATGGTATTTATTTTTCTTTTAAAAAAAAGGTATGGCTTGTAGAGGAAGATGAAACTCAAATAATGGTTATAGTGGCGGTGAAGTCGTTTTCGCCGCATACGTATGAGAAAAACATTCCCTTTAGTCATTTAGTAAATGCTTCGTATAAAAAATATTCCTTTTGAATAAACGTAAAATTCAAAGGGGTTTATACACCGTATAAAAGAAGGTTGTGTATAAAACAAAATATGCCTCAATGAAATGAGATTGAGACGAAGTCCCATACCTCGAGTCCGACTTGACTCCGTATTTCTTTAATCTTCTGAATAATAAACTTGAGTTAATTTATACTTGTTTAAGAACCTTTTTCAAGGTCATTATTCCTTTTATATCACTTATTTCCATGTCTTGAACACTATGTAATTATAATTGTTAATAACGGTCGTTTTAACGATCATTGGTACTTGAGTCAAAAATAAACCCTTTATAATTACAAGTTGATCATTTATCCATTATATCCAGAATGGTATTCATGATTTAGATATCATATATGTCATATATATCCAGTACATGCATGCATTTATAATATTACATAATCATTTAGAGGTAAGAAATGAAATGCACCGTTCATGGAGACGGTAAGCCGTACGTACGCATGAACGCTACATTCATTTCTATTTCATATTATATATAATGGAATCATAATTATATAAAGGTATATTATAATTCCCATGTAATATCATATATAATATTGTAACTCCATCCTTTATACGTCCCGCATATGGTATTAACGAATCAAATCACTTTGAGGGGGCGGTAGTCCGCACTTCCTTAAATGAAGATATCGCATTTACCCATAATGGAACCCTAATGGTATGACCAAAATGAAAAATAAAAAATCTTAAGGAAAACATAAACATATTATATTTCATATATAAATATAGTGTCATCTTAATGGCCACCTTTGAAGGTGTTAAAATAATGTTGAACAATCATCGTTTCGGGAGGCAGAAATTTGCCATCCACGAAAACAGTATGTTCTTTAACCATTAGATGTAGGTGTGTGTATGTGTAGCTCGAATACTTCTTATAACAACATAATAGTATATTTACGATACTGTAGTTGTTACAAAAGAAATGAATAAAATGATTTTAGGGGGTTGGAGAAGCCAAATAAAACAAAAGGACTCAAGTGAATACATTACCTTAAAATCGGGTAACTCCCTTTGGTTTGAGCTCAAAGGATTCCTTGGGAAGACTTCTTCCCAAAGTGAGGCTTCAAGAAGTAAGAGATGGAAGTGTAGAGACAAAATGGGCAGGGGTTGGCCGAGCCAAAGGCTTTGGAAGTGTGGGTAAGGAGGTAGAGGTGGGGGCCTTTTATAAGAGGAGAGGAGGGGCACTCTTGGAAAGTAAAGAAATTTTACATTATTTTAAAATGCGTTTCGGATTCAAAAGGTCCCACATTGATATAATTCAAGGGTAAGGTGATAAGGGTTCGAAATATACCCATCCAATAGGTTTTGGACATGTGTAGGTCATAGATTTTACATTATCTTTTCATTTTATTTAAATCCTTTTTTAATGAGGTAATCGTTGCATCATCATGATGTCATAAATAATTTAATTTATTTAATGACTAAAAATTATATATATAAAAATTACTATGATGTATTAAATCTTTTTAGCTTTCAAATTACTATTTATAATCAAACTTATGACTTTTATAACCCCATGTAAAAATTGTTTTAGTAAAATAACTCATGTTTGTGTCATTTTTTACTTTAACATTAAATAAAAAGTTATTTATGTCATTTCCCAACCAAAATGGCTCCATGGGGCCCCCAAGTTGACACATGGATTTTATTGGTCGGACATGACACATCCAATGAGGGTAGGACATGTGTCAATCTCATCTCATATTATTAAAACATCATTTTTACCTTAAACTACACTAATTACATCTAATCGCGATTAAAAACATAAAAGTTACTATTCACCAAAAAATATTTTAATCTCATTGAACCACATTTTATTTCTTAATGGAAACCATGTATGTAGGAATTTTGAAAATAAAATCATAGAAGTGGAAAATTTTCATTTAACGAAAAATCAGTTTCTTTAACTACCACTTAGTGGTTTCACTATTCATCAAAAATTGAAGTTTTCCAGAAAAATACCAAAACATCACCCTAATCTATATTTGATATAATGAATTCAAAAACGATGTCTATTTTAAAAAATTCAAATCATATAAGTTACATTAATTAATTTAACAATTAATTCCCGTTGTCATGACAAATAGCGTGTTTTTATGAAACAATAAGTATCAAAATATTGACACCAGTTTAAGTCCGATTTCAAAGTAAAATTGATTCCAATGACCACCATTGGATTAAATGGTAAAAATATATTATAATTTCACATCAAAACCAATTCAAAATATAATCGAATCATATATATAAATTATATTAAAAAGAGGTTTTGAATTAAAATACAACATTTTCACTATTCATTAAAAATGAACTTTATCGGAAAAATACCAAAAATTCACACAAAGTAAATTTTGATGTCCCAATCATAAATAATATGTTTATTATGACAAACATAGATTATAAAATTGTCAAAAGATTGATTTAAAAATGGTTTGCCATAAAAAGGTAGTAAAACAATCTTTTAAAAATATTAGTGTATTCCATGCTTAAGATTGGATTTATTTTTATTTTAAGCCTCTAAAACACTATCTAATTCATTAATAGACATAGATAAAAGTGTCTATTATTCATTACTTAATTGATATGTTACATCCTTCCCCCTTTAAAAAATTGTGTCCCCACAATTTATTTACTTATCGAATAAATGGGGGTACTTATACCTCATTGCATTTTCAGATTACCATGTTGCCTCTTCCATCGTGTGGTTTTTCCACAAAACCTTTACCTGATTATTCACCTTATTCCCTAACACTTTCTCCCTGTGGTCAAGAATCTAGACCAGTTGTTCCTCATATGATAGGTTCTCTTCCAGCTGAACTACCTCTGGACTCAAAACATGAGATGGATCTGGCATGTACTTTCTCAGCATCGATACATGAAAAACATTGTGTACCTCAGATAAACTCGGAGGTAAATCCACCCGGTATGCAACTGATCCAACTCTCTCCATAATTTCATATGGTCTAATGAACCTTGGACTCATCTTTCCTTTCTTAACAAATCGAATCACACTTTTCCATGGTGAGACTTTTAGAAAAACATGATCACCTACCTCAGAAGAGAGATCCTTCCTCCGGTTATCCGCATAACTCTTCTACTTGCTCTGAGATGTTCTCATATGTTTCTATATCAGCTGAACTTTTTCTGCTAACTCTTCTACCAATTCTGGTCCCATCAACTTCCTTTCACCCACTTCATCCCAAAAAGATGGAGTTCGACACCGCTTCCCATATAATGCCTGAAATGGTGCCATCTGTATACTGGAATGAAAACTGTTATTATATGAAAATTCAACCAAAGAAAGATGTTGGTCCCAACTTCCCTGATAATCCATCGAACAAGCTCGTATCATATCCTCCAGGGCCTGAGTTGTTCGTTCTAACTGCCCATCTGATTGAGGATGAAAAGATGCACTAAAATTTAATTCAGTACCCAACGACTTCTATAGGCCTTTCAAAAGTTAGAAGTGAACCGTGGATCACGGTCAGATACAATGGAGAGATGAACTCCATGTAACCTGACTATCTCTTTAAGATACAAACGGGATTGTTGATCTAGGGAAAAAGTATCTCGTATAGCAAGGAAATGAGCATATTTAGTCAAGCGATCAACAATAACCCAGATTTCATTATTACCTCGAGGGGTCTTCGGAAATCCCACAACGAAGTCCATGGATATATTCTCCCATTTCCAATCTGGCACTGGTAAAGGCTGAAACATCCCTTTCGGTAACTGCCACTCTTCTTTAACCTGTTGACATGTCAAACACATCACAGTAAAATCAGCAATATCTCTTTTCATTCCATCCCACCAGTAATACTCCTGCAGATCTCTGTACATCTTAGTACTGCCAGGATGAACTGAAAATGGAGAACTATGAGCTTCACATAACAACTATCTCTTCAACTGTGAATCACAAGGCACACACAATCTCTTCCCAAATCTCAAAACTCAATCATTATCAATGTTGAATTTATGCAACTTACCTTTCTGAACCACCTCTACCTTTTTCTGCAACTCACTGTCTTGCTTCTGTGCTTGCATGATTCTGTCTGATAGAGATGATTTCACTGATACCTAAAACAAAATAGAAGAACATCCTACACCAAATACTTCTCTGCCAAAGTTCATCAAATCCTTAACCAAAGGATCACGTTCCAAATGCAACATTTCTAATGAAGAATTACTTTTTCGACTCAAAGCGTCAGCCACTTTATTTTATTTTCCTGGATGGTAATGAATTGTACAATCATAATCCTTGATTAATTCTAGCCATATACTTTGTCTCATGTTCAATTTTTTCTGAGTGAATATATAATTTAAACATTTGTGATCGGTATATATTTCACACTTTACTCCATACAAATAATGCCTCCAAATTTTTAAACCGAAAACAGCAGCAGCTAATTCCAAATCATGTGTATGGTAATTTACCTCATGAGTTTGCATCTGTCATGAAGCATAGGAAATTACCTAATCATTATGCATTAGGACACAACCAAGTCCTTTCAATGAAGCATCACTATATATGACAAAGTCACCATTCCTGGAAGGTAGTTCCAAAACTGGAGCATTCACCAATCTTATTTTCAGTTCCTGAAAAAAATCATCACATTTTTTTGTCCTGATAAACATAACACCCTTCCGAGTTAGATTAGTGATTGGACTAGATAACTGTGAAAAATTTCTAAAAATCCTTCGGTAATAGCCTGCCAAACCAAGGAATCTACGAATATCTGTTACATTTGTGGGTCTTGGCCATTCTTCTACAACCTTTTTTTTTCAGGATCAACGGTTATCCCATCCTTAGAAACAATGTGACCAGGGAAAGAAATTTGTTGTAACCAAAACTCACAATTGCTGAATTTCCCATATAATTTGTTCTCTCATATGGTTTTCAAAATAACCCTGAAATGTCTTTTAGGCTCCTCTTTACTTTTAGAAAACACCAAAATATCATCAATGCAAACCACCAAAACCTTATCCAAGAACTCATTGAAAATTCTATTCATTAAGTCCATGAACACAGAAGGTGCATTGGTTAGCCCAAAAGGCATTACTACAAATTCATAATTGCCATATCTTGTACGAAACGCAGTCTTCGGAACATATGCTTCCTTTACCTTCAGCTGATGGTACCCCGATCTCATGTCAATCATTGAAAAAAACTGAGCTCCCTGGAGCTGGTCAAACAAATCATCGATATGAGGCAAAGGATATTTGTTCTTAACAATGATGTTATTCAAGGCTCTATAATAAATGCAAAGTCTCATAGAACCATCTTTCTTTTTAACAAATAAAATAGGACCACCCCATGGTGATGTGCTAGGTCAAATGAAACCTTTCTCTAATAAATCTTTCAATTTCTCCTTCAACTCTAAAAGTTCAATTTGAGCCATTCGATAAGGGGGTTTCGAAATTGGCTTAGCATCAGGAACTAAGTCAATAGTAAATTCAACTTCCCGATCTGGTATTATTCCAGGAAACTCATCAGGAAAAACATCAGGATACTCATTTACCACTGGCACATCATTAATCTGAACAGTTACCTTGTTTTTAACAATATGTTCAAGGTAACATTGATTTCCATCTTTTACAAGTTTCTCAGCCTCTTGATATGTTATCAACAGTAAGGGATCATTCTTGTTCACAAACTGAAAGTCTTTATGAAAAGAAACTTCTTTATCTATACAGTCAATCTCGGAATGGTAAATAGAGAGCCAATCCATACCCAGGATAACATCAAACTGTACTAGAGGTAAAACAATAAGGTTTGCAAGTAGGTTCTTTCCACGGATAAGGATAGGAAGATTCGTAATTATTCTTTTTGTCACAACATTTCCCCCAGGTGTTTTTACCCCAAGTTAAGGAGTCATTTCTTGAGATGGTATTCCCATTTTACTAGAAAAGGTTTCAGAGATGAAAGAATGTGTGGACCTCGAATCAAAAAACACACTAGCAGATTCTGAAAAAACAAACAAAGTACCTGATACAACTTCATTTGATGGTCCGACATCTGCTGAAGTAGTTTCAAAGGATTTCACCACCCCTTTCTTCTTGTAGTCTAACTGCTTCCCATCACTTGAGCTCTTTGTCGGACACTCGTTTTCATAGTGACCCATCTCATTGCACTTAAAACATTTCACTAACTGTAAATCAAATTTGGACTTACCATCACCTTGATCATTTTTAGTGCAATCCTGAGCCTTATGTCCCATCTTACCGCATCGGTAACACCTTCCAGAATTCAGAAGACATTCCCCAGCATGCCTTTCCCACATTTATCACACACTGGAAACTTAGTTTTCTTACCATCTGTTAGGACCAATAGGGGCCTATATACCCTGAGAGGGGGGGGTGAATCAGGGTATGGATATTCTTTTTCAATGTTCTTCCTGCCCCACTGGATCTTGACCTCTTTGTTACAAGGGTCACTTTTTTTTGCACTTGTGTGTATGTTATGATCACTTAATTTCTCCTTTATCTGATGATGATGCTTTAAATTCAATGCAGGAAAATAAACAGGAAAACGCAGAGATTTTTACTTGGTTCACCGCAAAGGGCTACGTCCAAGGAGCATACAACGACAAGTTGCCGGTTCGTACCAAATTCCAATAGACTTCACTAGCAATGGATTACAATGTTCGGGCTAGATCACTTCTATGCCCAGGCCCACTGCCTATACAATGTTTAGGGTCAGCTCACTGCTTTCCCAAGGGTCACTCCCTGTTTCTCTCTCTCTGGCTCACTACCGGTGGAGAGGATCACCTTCTTCCTCTTCCTAAGCTCACTGCTCTTGGAAGGGATTCACTCACAGTTTATAGAACTGTAGGTCTCTTCATTTTCATGAAGGAATGCATCTTCCTCTGTATGTAGATGCTCTGTTGAAGTCCAACTTTCACCCACAGATGAATCTCACTTTGCACCGTATGTACCGGGCAACCTCAATTTTTACGCGGAACCCTTACTGTGTGTTGCGCACAATTTCTATGATTTGTGCGAAATTCCTTTTTCGCGCAACCTCCAAATATTATGTGCATCCTGGAAACTACCTTACGCGCAATTCACTGCTTTTGTACGATATCCACTTTTCGTGCAACCTTCCTTTTACGCTCCAACACCAACTTTCTGTGCAGCCTTAGCTTTTCGCGCAACAACTGACTTTACGCGCAAACCTTAAGTTTACGCGCAACACCCTTTCTAACTTCAATTTCACGCACCAGTGCTCGGGTATTTTCTATGTCTTGAACTCTTCTGAATAGAGGAGGGTCACTTCATATTTATAGGCAAAATTGACCCCGCGCGAAAAACCCTCCTTGAGCGTGTAATCCGCTTTGATCGCGAAATACAAATCTTCCGCGCACAACCATTTTCCGCGAACTGCTCCATAATTTCGCGCACCTCATGCATTTTCCATTTTCCGAGCTTCGGACCTCAAAACACATCTTGTGTGAAAAACTTCATCCCTTTACTTCGCGCAATCCGCACAAATTCTGCGCACCGCGTAATTATTTCGCGCAAGTCTCCAAAATTGCGCGCGCCAAATGCCTTTGCCGATTTTCAAGATTTCGGCCTTGAAACCTCTTTTACGCAAAATACTTCATCCACTATTTCGCGCGCCACTTCAATTTTTCACGCACGCCTCCAAAATTTCGCGCGCCTCATGCCTTTACCGATTTTCAAGCTTTCGTCCTTGAAACATCTTTTGCGCGAAATACAATTTCGCGCAACCCGCTGTTTTGCGCGCCACACTTCAAGATTTCGCGCAACCCGCTAATTTTGCATGCCACGCTTAATTTTTCCGCGCACCTCTTTCATTTATCTCTCCTCAACCTTGGCCAAAAACATATCACTCCATTTTCCATTGGCGATTTTCAGGCCCATAAATTTGGCAAACACTGGAAAACGGAGCCACCTTGTATCTGCTCTTTTTGTACCGCCTCCAGATCATCCATTTCTTTGTCAAGGTTCTTCAATCAATCATGGATTGTTGAAAGCATCCCTTGAACCCGACAAATCACCATTTAAACCCCCTTTGTCAACACACTCATTCACCATGGTTTGTTTTGTCAACAAATACAACATAGATGTCTGCTTTGTCAACAAACACAATCACCTCAAAAATGCTTCAATGATACCTTGAGGGATTTTTTCCCAACACCATCAGACTTTTGTGAAGAATTCATCCCTTTCTCCTGCCACCTCGGTCTCTTCTTCGGATGGTTGTTATAGAACACTTGATCATCGGCAAACTCCATTTCAACCTTCTCAGCACATCGAACAATCTTTTCATAACTTTTGAACTCACGAGAAGCTAATGCCCTTCGATATTTTGGATTTAATCCTGAGTAAAAAATATTGATTTTACTATCAAGGTCTTAGATAAAATTTGGAGCATACCTTTCCAATCAAGTGAACCTTTCTTCATAGGTAGCCACTGAGTCTTCCTCTTGCCTCGATTCCAAGAATTGATTTTCCATCCTAAGTCTAACAGCCTTAGGAAAATACTTCTCAAGAAACATACCTTTGAATTCATCCCAGTCAAGAGCATCAATCTCGTCAGCCTCCCTGATATTTTTAACCATCGACCACCACTGATCAGCATCACACTCCAAACGGTAAATAGCCAGACTAACCTTTTGATTGTATGAACACCCCATGACATCGAAAATCTTCTGCAGTGCTTTAATCCACCCTTCATCTAACACAGGGTCATATGATCCTCTGAATGATGGGGGATGTTTCCTCAGGAAATGTTCCACCACTGAAAAGTTCCTATGCGGTTTATCTGGCTGATATCGTGCATGGATACCACCACCATTTATCGCTTGAGTCAACTGCGTCATTACTGCAACAAACTGTTTAGTTCCAATTTTGAAAATCTCAGGATGCTGATTCGGAAGGTTATTTCCTTCTGTATGCCTTCCTAGAACTGCTTCCCTGTTTCCTCTGCAGAAAACCATTCTGAACAAACATGTCTTAGATAAAGCAACATGGTAATCTTCAAATGCTATATCATTTCAAAAAATATATTTTTGGATAATCATTTAATAGAATTATAACTCCTAAAGTTATCTAAACCGACCTCTAATACCCACTATAAGGCCCCAGCCTTAACCCTGACTTAATCTTGAGTTATTACAAGATTACACATTGAGGATATTTTCGGGTTTAGAGTTTTAGAGAATTCGATCATAAAACATGCATTACATTCCACATTTAAACAAAGTGGTTACATAATGATAGTATTCATTTTTTCCCATCAATGGAAAATATTGAAAATAAAACATGGATTCTTTCTTGACACTTCCTTGACACTATCATCATATCATTTACCTTTCCCTTGAACTGTGAAAAACATTTCAAAAAAACTTGGGATGAGCATAAAAAGCTCAGTATGGGTTGTAAAAATATCGAAAGGAAACCTGAGTTCATATATACATAAGAATGAAATCATACTTTACCCAGACAACATAAGCACTTTAACATACCTCATCAAATCATGAATAAATCATAGAAATAATAAGACATAAAGGTAACTTGAGGCATTCATAACATTCTTACGTAGGGAGTAACCCTCTTAGTTACGTTTGGAATACCCATCACAGTATATTCCCTAAATCGCTTCGGATAAACCTTAACGTTTCACTCCTTCGCGTTACCCAATGCATTGGAGAGCTATATCGGGCTCACCCGCCCTTAGTTTATCACGGAACCACCCGTCTTCATAATAATTCCCAAGAACAACAACATAATCGTATCACATAAAACATGCATAAAGGAAACATAACATTTCCACCTTTCAATCACAAGATATCAATACAACACATTTATATAAAAACATTATGAAAACAATTTTCAATACCAAAATAAAAGGAAAGTAAAACATGGTATTTATTTTTCATTAAAAAAGTTATGGCTTGTAGAGGAAGCCGAAACTCAAATAATGGTCACGGCGGCGGAGAAGTCATTGTCGTCGCATACGTATGAAAAAAACATTCCTTTTGTCATTTAGTAAATGCTTCGTATAAAAAAAGATTCATTTTGAATAAACATAAAAGTCATAGGGGTTTATACACCATATAAAAGAAGGTTGTGTATAAAACAAAATATGCCTCAATGAAAGGAGATTGAGATGAAGTCCCATACATCGGGTCCGACGTGACTCAGTCGTTCTTTAATCTCCTGAATAATAAATATGAGTTAATTTATAATTGTTTAAGAACCTTTTCGAGTTCATTATTCCTTTTATATCACTTATTTCCATGTCATGAACACTATGTAATTATTTTAGTTAATAACGGTCGTTTTAACGATCATCGGTACTTGAGTAAAAAATAAACCCTTTAAAATTACAAGTTGTTCATGTATCCATTATATGTAGAATGGTATTCATGATGTACATATAATATATGTCATATATATCCAGTACATGCATGCATTTATAATATTACATAATCATTTAGAGGTAAGAAATGAAATGCACCGTTCATGGAGAGAGTAAGCCGTACGTACGCATGAACACTACTTTCATTTCTATTTCGTATTTTATAGAATGGAATCATAATTATATAAAGTTATATTATAATTCCAGTGTAATATCATATATAATATCATAACTCCATCCTTTATACGTCCCACATATGGTATTAATGAATCAAATCACTTTGAGGGGGCGGTAGTTCGCACTTCCTTAAATGAAGATATCGCATTTACCCATAATGGAAACCATAAAGGTATGCCCAAAATGAAAAATAAATAAGCTTATGGAAAACATAAACATATTATATATCATATATAAATATAGTGTTATCTTAATGGCCACCTTTGAAGGTGTTAAAATAATGTTGAACAATCATCATTTCGGGAGGCAGAAATTCGCCATCCACGGAAACAGTATGTTATTTAACCATTAGATGTAGGTGTGTGTAAGTGTAGCTCGAATAATTCTTATAAAAAAATCCTAGTATATTTAAGATACTGGAGTTGTTACAAAAGAAATGAATAAAAAGTGTTTAGGGGGTTGGAGAAGAAAAATAAAACAAAAGGACTCAAGTGAAGACATTACCTTAAAATCGGGTAACTCCCTTTGGTTTGAGCTCAAAGGCTTAATTGGGAAGACTTCTGCCCAAAGTGAAGCTTCAAGGAGTAAGAGAGGGAAGTGGAGAGACAAAATGGGCAGGGGTTGGCCGAGTCAAAGGCTTTGGATGTGTGGGTAAGGAGGTAGAGGTGGGGGCCTTTTATAAGAGGAGAGGAGGGGCACTCTTGGAAACTAAAGAAATGTTACTTTATTTTAAAATGAGTTTCAGATTCAAAAGGCCCCAAATTGATATAATTAGAGGGTAAGGTGATAAGGGTTCAAAATATACCCATCCAATAGGTTTTGGACATGTGTAGGTCATAGATTTTACATTATCTTTTCATTTTATTTAAATCCTTTATTAATGAGCTAATCGATGCATCATCATGATGTAATAAATAATTTAATATATTTAATGACTAAAAATTATATATATAAAAATACTATGATGTAGTAAATCTTTTTAGCTTTCCAATTACTATTTATAATCAAACATCTGACTTGTATAACCCCGTGTAAAAATTGTTTTAGTAAAATAACTCATGTTTGTGTTATTTTTAGTTTAACATTAAATAAAAAGTTATTTATGTCATTTCCCAACCAAAGTGGCTCCATGGGGTCCCCATGTTGACCCATGGATTGTCTTGGTCTGCCATGAAACATCCAATGAGGTTAGGACATGTTTCAAGCTCATCCCATATTATTAAAACATCATTTTTACCATAAACTACACTAATTACCTCTAGTCGCGATTAAAAACATAAAAGTTACTATTCACCAAAAAATTATTTTAATCTCATTGAACCTCATTTTACTTCTTAATGACAACCATGTATGTCAGATTTTGGAAAATCAAATCACAGAAGTGGCAAAGTGTCATTTAAACGAAAAATCAGTTTCTTTAACTACCACTTAGTGGTTTCACTATTCATCAAAAATTGAAGTTTTTCAGAAAAATACCAAAACTTCTCCCTAAGATATAATTGATATTCTGAATTCAAAAATGATGTATATTTTAAAAAATTCAAATCATATAAGTTACATTAATTAATTTAACAATTAATTCCCGATGTCATGACAAATAACATGTTTTTAAGAAACAATAACTATCAAAAGATTGACACCAATTTAAGTCCAATTTCAAAGTGAAATTGATTCCAATGACGACAATTGGAATAAATGGTAAAAATATATTCTAATTTCAATTCAAAACCAATTCAAAAGATAATCTAATCATATATATATATTAGATTAAAAAGATGTTTTGAATTAAAATACAACATTTTCACTATTCAATAAAAAATGAACTTTATCGGAAAAATACCAAAAATTCACTCAAAGTAAATTTTGATGTCCCAATCATAAAGAATAAGCTTATTTTGACAAACATAGCTTATAAAATTGCCAAAGATAGAATTAAAAATGGTTTTCCATAAAAAGGCAGTAAAAAAATCTTTTAAAAATATTAGTGTATTCCATGATTAAGATTGGATTTATTTTCATTTTAAGACTCTAAAAAACTATCTAATTCATTAATAGATATAGATAAAAATATCTATTATTCATTACTTACTTGGGATGTTACACACAGAAAGTAATATCTTCACTCTAAAGAAAAGATGAATGTGTAATATCATGGAATAAGATTCCATGTAAGTAAGTGAAAATATGTAAGGTCATTGAATATTGGAATAATGAAAATAGAATTGAATAATAGGTTATTCTATGTGTGCGGCAAGGTGTGTCAAAAAATATGGGTATAAAAGGTTGGATTCACTGAATGTTGGTGTGTTACACGGTTGAATTACCACAGAAGCTCCAACATTCATCTGAAAACTATGGGTAGGCATGGAATATGATTCATAGATACTTTCCTTTTATATCATTTTTTGAGTGTACAATTGTAATCTTCACCAATTTATGATTATTTCTCTTCATGTATTTTCTATTTAGGCCACATTCAAAGAAAACTTGTAAATATAGATTCATCAATTATAACATCATTATAATTTCATAAATACAATTAAAAATCATATTTAAAAATAAAAGTAATATTATTTTACTATTATAAAGGATATTGACTTTAGAAATTTAATTTCCATGTATCAATACTATATTTTTAAAACTCAATTTAATTTATATGACAATATAATATGAAAAAAATTACATGTCAGAATATTTCAGATCAAATTTCAAAATAGAATAAAAAGTAATATTTTATAATTAAAAACATATAAAATATGAAATTGAAAATTCAAAATCAATGTATGGATTCACAATTAAATTCAAAAACTAATAAATCGTGTATAGATAATTTTTAACTCCATTTTGAATTTACTTCCAAATTTCATAGAATTAATTGTCTTATTTTCCAAAAAAAAATATTTATGGTTTACATAACAATGAAATAAATAATATATTGAAATTTTTTTCTCTAATAACTCCCCACAGTTTATGTATGCCTCTCCTAATAAATTAATAATTAATCAATTTCTAAAATAAAAATATTTTCCAATTTTGAGTGAAAAAATATTCCAAACCCATATTTCTTTAATTTCACTTCAAATATATTCATTTAGAAAAATAAATTAATGAATATGAAAATATATGATCATGAAAAATTAAAACTACCACGAAAATACTGATATAATATTTTTTGATTATTTCCACTAAAAATTTCATCATTTTGTTTACATGAATTTATTTCCAAGGGCATAATATCCCCCATATATAAAACAAATTTGATCTTAAAAATCTATACAAAACCATTATTTGACCTACCTAAAAAAATTCAATTTTATTATTGACTTAATATAATAAATTCATGTAGATATATAATCAATCATGGTAAATTATTATTTAATATAGTATTGGCAGAATTATAATCACTCCAAATTGTGAAATCTAAAAATGCAATAAATCGTGATGGATTTAGAAGGTTGTTCTTTGGATTGATGTTTGTGTGGATGTGATTAAAAATTGCATCAATTGTAAATTGAATTGTTTTGTTTTATTAAATATATTTCCTGATCAAACAAGTAAACCATGATATAATCCATAACTCAATCCCCCAAGAAAAAAAGACACTCACAATTCCTTTTGTTTCATTACTTTTCATTATTCCATGTACCATTAAAATGAATCCATGATTATCTCATCTTTATTGTACAGATTTTTTATTGTACATTGTTTTTTAGGGGGTTTCTTTTTCTATTGCATACAATGAATAGTGATCAATATTTTTTGTTGTTAGTCTTAATAATCACACATAAAAGGTTTATTATTGTTACAATCTCATCCAATTTTAAAATTTTCTTCTATGTACATATTTCTTAGGAGAATAGGATGGAAACTAATAAAATGCATTAATAATGAACCATTCCCACTTCCCTCTTCCAAATTACCCAATAATGATGACAATAACCTCTCATGGTCCCCATTACATGAAATATATCCCAAAAAACCCATGGAATTCATTTTCACCCACACTTAGACTTGAATTAATCATGTAATTGTTTTTAGAGAAAGGAACGGTAAGGGTTATTTATGCTTTAAATTTATAATAAACATATATTTTCATTCATATTTAACTAAGGCATTAACTATTATCAACATTTAAGATATATCTAAATGGTAGATGATGGTTATCCAACCAAGTGTCTCGTTCATATTGATCATATCTAATGAATTCCAAATCTTTTATAGAGACTGTATATAATTTATTATTTATAAAAAATCATAATATTCTTTCAAGAATATGTGATATCAAAAATGATGATTTATAATGGGTTTATAAACCTCTCTAGATGATAATTTTAACATTGTTCAATCATTAGTGTATTTAATCATGAATTTTCAACCAAAATTATTGCAAATAATTGAAAATCATAGAATAAGAAAACAAAAAAATTCCATAATCATTTCATTTTTTATTCTTCAATATTATAATCATGATCTCCAAAATTCACACGATGTTAAAAAATATCAGATTTTTTCAATTCATTTAAATGAATTTTTGAAAAAAAAATTATACTAAAAAATTTCATGTTCTAGAAGGAATGATTTTTTTAATTTTATCTTCTACATTTCTCAAAATAAATTCACTAAAAAATAAAAAACAAGTAATATCAATCCTAAAATATTACTAAATTATTATGAAATTCAAAATAATATTTTGAGAAAGATGGAATATAAGAATAATTTGATGGGAATGAGTTCACAGGGTTGTGATTATTACATGTAAATTACATTAGTAGGGTGTAAATAGTAGTGTTATTGGATCGTAATGATATTTATTTAGTTACTGTATATTTTTCCATCAATATACTACATTTTAAAAGAAGAGTATTTTAATAGTTTATTAATGATTATAATAAAATACTAAAATTAAAGTAAATGTAGATAAAAGTGGAGAAGATTCTTGGGAAAAAACCCACCATGTGGTGCTTCATTTTTTTTACTATCATCATTTAGACAATTTTGATATTATCTCAAGTTTTTTGGATGAATGGTTTTTTTGGGTAAGGAACACCACAGTCATATTCTTCTTAAGATCGTCCCAAATTGGTTTTTCTTTTATAGGTATATATTTTCAATAAATTATAGTGTGACCAACCCCTCGATGGTGTAATACAACTTGATAAGTGGGTTGTATAGTAGGTTGAAGGCCTATTTTACATAAAATCAATATTATGTAATGATTTTTTATAGTTTTTCTCTTTCTTCATGTATATTGAAAAAATTAAACTCAGACTTCACTATTTCATATTCAAGATATTACAATTCACCCATGGATCATTTATCTTATATTTTAGGGCCTATAGTAACATTGATGAATAATTAAGATTAATACATATAATATTATGAGAGTGTTTGTCAGACAAAATATTTAAATAAAAATATTCTAATTTATATTATCTCCCTCCAAATTATCAATGTGATGTGGGTGATAATTATGTTCGACCTATAATTCCTAGATTCCCTATACAAATGTTAGAGAGATTGGATTTTTGTATTTCCTAAATTAATATTAATAAAACTATAATAACAATTTTGTGATATTGGTATGCTCTTGAGCCATATATTTTAGTATTTGTGGTTTTATGTCCTCTTTGAGGTCCTCGTAGATCTCCCATAATATTTCTCTAATTATTTAAATTTTGGATTCCCTCATCTTTCTTATAAATGCAGCAACAATTTCAGAATGGGATGAACATGAGAAAAAAACATAAACCGTTTTATCTTTAATTGATAATAAATTTTATATTGAAAATAATAAAATTACTTTCAAATTGAAATATTAAATTTTAGTTGTAGACTTAAGTCATAAATTATGATAATGATGTGATGTGTTTTTCATAGGAATCACATTCAAAAATTGTAAAACCTATAATAATGAATAGTGGGATTGAAAAAGGTCATTATCATGGATTTATGGTTAGGTTCCACATAATATATATCACTTATTAATTTTTATTGTTTTATTAATTTAGATAGTAATTTGATAAGGGAGTTGATTCATTCGATTTTTTTATGTGTGAATGTAGAATAAAAGAAATGAAAAAAATATCCCAGATAATTTTATTAGGGAAAAGGAATTAATCCACGATTTGAATACTAATAACCATCACTATCCATTAATATTGTTATGATCTAGTTAATAGTTCAATCAGTATCATTATTACATCATTTTATTCTACAAAAATTTCAATATCCTATGTACATATAGAAATATACAATCCTAGATAATTTAACTTTTTCTATGGTTTCACATGATGAACATTCCACAACACCATACACGTCACGAAAATCCACCAAACTCCATATTTTATTTTTCATGAACAGATTCCCTTCATTACATCATCGATAAAGTGAACCAGGATATGGGAGGAATAATTAGTAGAGGTCTTATTAAAAAATGAATAAATTTAATGATAATATATGATAATAAAACCAATCAAAAAAACACCCCCAATGAATTATCATAACTAAATAAACACTTAATAAATTAAAATAGGGATTCATGAAACAATAGACCTCAATTTGGAATTTAGCCTTTATTTTTTACTCAAATTTTTTGAATTTAGGATATCTTGATATCAATACAAAGGATAAATCAAAAAAATATAGAATATAGAAATAAAAAATAATTTCACTAAACAGAACATGAATAATCATAAATTGATAAGTATGATTATAATTAGAAAATTTATTCTTTAAAGGGGGAATAAATACCTTACTCACCCTTATTGATTTATATATATTATCACATGAAATGTTTAACAGAATTTAAACATTAATTTCACTAGTTAAACTCACATGATTGATATTTCTATAAATTTGAGAATATTTAGAGATAGAATGTTTCAATTTTTCAGGACATCAGTAGAAAACAGATGTACTAAAGATTCAATTGTGAGGAAGATTAGATGTGTGCTATTGATTATACATTATATGGGATAATAGGGGTGAGACATGACTGGATGTGGGAATAGTTATCTTCTAGGCCGAATTATAAAGGTGGGATTATGCCTACGATTTTGGTATTTAAAACTACAATTAAGATTCAATAATTAGAAGCCTAACATGATCTCTAGTTTGGAACGTCAATTAGGAAAGTGATCAACCAGATAAGATCTATGTAGTTATTTCAGTGTGATAAGATTGGGATATTTACCGCAAGGATGTGTGTAGACTCCATGTAAATATTTGAAATTATAAGGAATTCATTTATCTATACTCATAATATTCCATTAATATCTCATCAAGGCTTTGGCTGGTTGAAATATATCAGATTTTATTCAATTATTGATAGTGTTAAATTCATGTGTTCGTGACGGAATTGAGCTCGATTTGATTGGTTATAAGGAAATGATCATGTGTAAGGATACTTTTCTATAATGGTTGCCTCTGAGAGGATTGAATTTTTATTTATATAGAGGGAAGATTTGATGAGGATGTCACTATATAAAAGAAAGGGTGTGTGAAGCATTGATGAAGTGGTGAAGAATGGTTCAATGAAGGCGATATCATAAAGACTGGTTTGGTTTTTTCTTGGTATGGTATTTCTTGGTTCAATCATGGATTATGTTGAAAACCTATTATGAATCCTTATAAAAACTCACAACCAGTGAACTGGGGGTGCTTAGGGATTGTCTACATCTACCTGCATATGGAATAAAAATAATCTATAAAAACCATCATGGGTTGATCATAGGTTTTCTTTGGCTCATCTCTCTTTTAAATTCCTCATCCTCGTTTAATATTTTGTGAAAAATGGTTAAAAATTCTTCTATTAAACGTAGTTACATTTAATTACAAGAATATGATTTTTTCTATCCTGAAAATGAACACTATTTCTATATACTGTCATATTAGATGTGTCTTTCCCCACATTGTTCTTTTCATCCCATGTTACCAATATCTCTAATAATTCAACTCGACTTGGGTGTGATTTTTGTTGCCCTCTAATACCTTTGAAATCATAATAGTTCCTGTATATCTTGATCAAAATTAATTTAAATTGTCGCATCAATAATTTCTCTTATCTCTAGTAGATATGCACAATCAAATGGTTCATCCACCTGACTTTTTATTTTTCACGTTTTTATTGTTATTTTGGTTCCTAAAGGTCTTCATCGGATTTTTACATCCATTTCATCTTCAATCAAGCTCATGTTTTAGTATTTCTTCAGAGCCGAGTGATCCTTTTTTAGAGTGGAGTATTTTTTTTCCAATGTCAATTTCTAAAATAATTCATTTTATACCTAGTGTTCACACAATCTAATTATAATGGATGCATGGTAATGAAATGGTGGATCTTCAGTATCAAAAAAATTAATGTGTGCTCTCATGGAATATGTTTTTCTTGCAATTGGGAGAATAATAAATTTGCACAAATCTAAGAGAATGAATTAATCCATTATTATATTTCTGATGCTTAGTAAGGTGCAAAAGATATGAACTTACATAATGATTCAAGGAAGGGTATTTTCTTTTACGGTAGAATTTTCTTGGAAGATCCATCATTTATTTGTCAAATTATGTGTATGAATAGAATATGATTTGTGTAATATTTACATTACTTCATTTACAATATATATTATTGGAGTAGAACTGTCGCATCTTCACTTATTTTCTTTTTTTTCTCTTATTTTATTTTAAGTTGATAAATTTTCATAAGGAATGTTGAAATTTCCATTTATTCAATAGTAACTACATCTTAATTTCATCATTATAATTAAAATTCAGATTTTTAAAATACAATTAATTTATGTTCATTATTTTATTACATGATAAATTCCAAAATATAATTTAATCCTTCCAGAATCACATTTTAACCACCAATTTACTTTATTGGAAAAAATCTTATTAAAATAACGTTTAAATTTTAGATTATTTTTAATTTAATTTTGAAATTAAGAAAAAAATATAATTTTAAAATTTAAGTCCAATTTAAAAATTAATTCCAAATTCAAATTCAAATTATGGATTTACAATTAAATTTATAAATTTAAAAAATATCATAAAATGATTACATATTTTTATAATTTACTTCCATATTTCACATAGTTATCAAAAGTTGCTAATTTACATGGGATTATTTTATTTTATGATGTACTTATCAAGAAAATACAAAAAATTGATATTTTAGACTATAATCAGACACATACTGACCTATTATGATTCTTTAAGGGGATGATGTACCCATAATCTAAACATGGTGTGTGTGTGAATGATCTATCACCAATCGTCTGAAAACCCATGTATTTATTACAAATTAATTCATGATTTGTTACATATGATTTCATATAATACACCCATAAGATTTATAAGTCTACTGTATTTCACTAATTAGGTAAATTACATAAAAAATTAAAAGAAGGGGTGCATCAACATTAATGGAAACTTCTTTATCTTGCTCATAATATTCCATCATAATTAAAACATCAAGTGAAAACCTATGGTCAAATATAAGAAATGATGGGGCTATAAATCCCAGTAAGGGAATAAAAATTGAATATTATGAATAAAGTATTACATATCATTCAATATTAGATTTATTGTAACATTATTTGGGAGTGAAACATTAATATGAACAATGATTCATGGCAAATCATGTTTACATAAAGTCAATTGGTAAATGTGTAAATAACGTTAAACATGGAATCATAAAACTATTTCAAGGATAACCACCAAGATATCATCATGGATAAATCTTTTTATGTATTAGGGTCAATCTATAATCACTTGAATGACATATCATGAGACTAAAACATTACCTAATGAAATAGAGAACTATATAATTCATGGCATACCCATCACTTTCATATCATTCACATGCATAAGTGTACCACATAGATCATAAAACATGGAATCATTTTTCAAAAAACATTTATTAGAAGTTAATGTATTATGGAATATATACATATAATTCACTAATAAAATAAGTATATGTTCATAGAGGAGAATACCATTGATAGGAAATGGGTTTTCTTATTCACTACAGAATTGCATGACATGGAATATAGTGGTGAAATTTCATCTGCATAATTGGGGAACATAACTGTTCATGGGAGGGATTTATGAGAGCGTAAGGGGTATCACGTCATTTAGAAATAAAATTTACAAAATGGATTATATGTAAAAAAATAATCCAAAATAGTAATTGGAGATAAAAGGCATAAGATAATTAATATACCTGAATAAATAAGAGAAGGAGAGGATCCCTTACGAAATTTCAGCTCGGTATTGGGTGTATAGAAAGGTTCATGGAAGGGTTTAATGAGAGTTAAAGGGGTATCTCATCATATGAACATAAAGAGTTCAGTAATAGGAATTTATAAAAAAATATCCAAGTAAGACAAAATTTAATTTAAGATGATAATATAAAATAGTTTCTTGAAAAAAAGGAGCGTGTGGGATCCCCTACCTTGATAGAGCGATTCCCAAAAGATTTGTACGATCTTTATGAGTGCTTCTTAGAACCATATAATGATTTTTGAGATGGTTGGGAAGAGTAATGAAATAATATAATGGGTTTTAGTGATGATAAGGGTAACCTGGGTGGGTTTATATTGTAAAATATAGTGGAGTTCTTTATTATTTCACAAACATAGGTTTTGGACACTATACAATAAAATTTGAAAAACACAATCCTTACCCTGGTGCATGCCTTTGGTTTCAACCAAAAAGGGGAGTTTTTAATTATTTTATAAGGACAAGGTCTAGACTTATTTAAATATTACCCATTCTGGCGTGGATGTGTGTGATGTCCTTAAAGAAATGATTTTAAAACCATAAACTAAAATATAGGTTTTCAAGGATTCACAAGGGATTTATAAAATTAAAATAAATCACATTATATTAAAGGTTGAACATATATTTCTTCATGGATACCATATATATTATTTATTAAATCATTTTTGGTTCATTATGATATCGTAATACACAATGTATATTTAAATAGTATTTTATTTTTTCATGAAAATTCTAGTGTCTCGAAAGATTATGAAAAAATTTACTGCTAGATAATTTCAATTTTTTTACTACAAAAATAATATTTATTTTATAAAATTAATTTTTTTAATATATGATTTCCAATTTTAAAATGGAATCGACTTTTATTGAGAAATACTGTGTTTTTTTGACAATGATAGTTTTCAAACACTTATAGAAATTACATTTAACATCATAAAAATTATATTATCCTTCACATTTAATATTCTTAATTTTATAATAATAGTTTATTAAAACATCATTTATTTTAAAAAATAAATCATAAAAAATGAATGTCTTAATTGAAATTACAATATACTCATAAATAAAACTATTGTTTTATCGTATCAAAAAATAATTTTTATCAAACTGATTACATAGTAATTTCTAAAATTTAAAATATAATTAATAAATATAATAATTATTTAAATTAATGGAATTATAAATTTTCATACTATTAGGTTTACTATTTATCTAGTCATTATTATGTTATTTTAACCCTTAATTAACATATTTTTCATTTCCCGTGTTAATAAATATTTAGTACAATTACAATTCATATTCAGATAAAATTAAGTTGAACGTATTATACAATATTAATTAATTTTTTTATAAATATGGACTCTATTTTATCATAATAAATTCATAGAGTTGGAATAATTTTTTTTTAAAATAAAACAATCAAGCGTGATGGAAATCATTTTTCCCAAAAAATGTACTTTCCATGGAAAAGTTGATTTTACATTAACTTTATAACATGTGTTATTAATTATATGAACATAATATAATAATGATATACACATAATATTTAAATTTAATTTAAATAATTCCCCATTATAGATTATTTAAAATTGAGAACAATTTTGTATTTTAAAATCTTTTTCGAAAAAATGTGTTTTTATGCCTAATAATAAACATATACTCGAATCTGGAATATATATGATTCAAATTTTAATAAATGTATTTTATATAATTAAATAATAATTATGATGCATTCAAAAAAATTAATATAATATTGTTACTTTTATAGCATTTAATTTATCAAAATAAATGAAAATTTTACATCAAAATTGTATTTTTTACTATTTAGTGAAAAATCTATATTTTCCAAAAACAAATCCTCAAATTATAACCTAGGATAATTTTGATATGATTATTTCAAAATTTGATTTAATTTTTTTAAATAAATTATCTTAATTTTCTTAAAAACTTTTTTTTCACAAAAATAAATGAAATTATTTTTGATGAAATCATATTTCAAGGAACAAAAATACATTACCCAAAAATAGTTATTTGATTATTTAATAAGAATTTGTTATTATATTGAGGTCATATATTTATAATAAATTAGATACTCTTACTCATATTCTAAAATTTAATGGAAATGTTAAAATAGTCATATTCAAAACATTATTATTTGTTTGGGTTCAGTGTTACACATCACATATGCTATCGTACATAGTTTCGTATTTTTAAAATATAAGGAACTAAAAATCGCAAAATCTTTCAATGAGAATGATCTATATCCATATAATAACATTATTTTTAATGATGTATCACCCATATTCTAGATGATTTAGATGATATATCATAGGCTCATAACACAATTTAATTATATGTCACAATGCTCATTAAAAATGTAGGATGTTTCATTGGGTGAACGATATATAATTATCCAATTAGAAATGTTGAAAAACTATGCATATTTAAGTGAATAGTTTATCATCATAAAAACGGTGAATGATTTATCTCTTGGTGAAAAATATATAACCAATTTGACCAACAAAAAGGGTTAAATGATGTATTTCATGGTGAATGATTTACCACAAAAATTAATTAATTTTTAATAAGATACTAATTCCAAACATAAGGTGAATGGTCCTTAACTAAAATAATGAAATTTAAATGAAAAAAAAATCATTATTTAGATGATCATTTTATCACTTGTCATAGCCATGGTGAATGATTGATCACCCAAGGCATCAGTCCCATTAGCGCAATTCCCTCACTTTCCTCCTCACACCCATGATCTGTACCTAGACTAACTATTTTAATCTAGGCCTCCCATTCCACCACATAGCATCCATGTTATGTAGTAAAATGCCAATGGACACACATTAGTAGAACTCATCAAGATAAACCCCCATCTCATAGGACAACACTCCAATTAGCCTAACCAGAACATGTGTTTTCATTTCCAAGGTTCACATTATGATATTTTATTAGTATATATTCGTATTATAAGGATAATAAAACACTATATAGTTACATTCCCAATGTATCCTATTAATTTCCCATGGAATCATGGCTATATGTTGCCAAATTCTTAACCTAGTGTTTAAGTTACCAATCATGAACTAGATAACCCAAACTCATTTCCTGTGAAGTAAGGTAATCCCATATGGTTATATCCCATATAATCCGCACAAACCTGCTCACACCCCTCTCTCATAAGTCCATTTTTTGATATATAATATAGAGTTACCCCTATTTAACAATACTTTTGAGCACCGAATTCCACTACACCACCCTAATATGTCATAAAAGACACACATGAAATAATAGATTCCCCTTATGGTTCCATATCTCTTTGACCCATAATATTATATAAACTAAATAAAAATCAATGGATACATTATAAATACATAAAACACAAATAATATACATGATATAACCAAAAACCTATCTTTCACTCACATAGGGTAACTCATTCATGGTTCGACATTAGTTCATTCACACCTTCTTACCCACACTTTCAATCCATAAAATATATACAAGAAAATATAATGTACTAATATTATGCACCACCTACCATAGTAAGAAGTTATCCCGACATGCCATGCTTGAAAACAGATGACCATGCTCATCAAATCCCAAACCATCCATAGATCACCTCTATGTGGTCATAGCTCCATTAAGAACCATTTTAATTAATTTGAAATTTATTACAATTAACGTTCATAATTAGTTTCTAAATAAATAAAAATAGAAATAATTGAAAAATTAATCACTAGATGGTGTAACTATTTCAATACTTTGAACAACATGGCACAGATCACTCAGGGAACCCCCCTAAACTAACAATAATAAAAATTCTTAATAACCAGAATCAATTATATAACCAAATTCATTCTAATTTGATAAAACACCAAAAAATAGACAATTTAAGTGTATTACCTCTAATGAAGTAGTATGGAATAATGATAATTCTTCCTCTTGGATCCTCCTTTAAACAAACCATGCCATAACCCCATTATTTGGTTCTAATTTCACCATGCTTTAGCAAAATCTTCATTAATAATGTTTCTCGAATCCATGAAATAAATTGACAAAATGAGAGGGGTAATGTTATGGAGGAAGTGGATGAAAACAAAACTCAAAAAATTAATAATCCCCAATAATATTTTACATAATTAAGGTGGCTAATTGAAGAAAAATGGGGATAATAGGATATCCCCCCCCCCCACGATTAAGGAACTAAATCCAACAAAACATGTTATATTTTTAAAATGAGGACCCTCACAAATAAATAAATTCCCTAGAATAAAAAATGTGTCTTATGGAGATGGGTACCTTATACACCAACACTACCACTTGGTGATCCACTATGAAACTAATGTTAATCACAAGAAACTTGGTGGCCCCAACTTTGGGTTATGCACCACTAGAACCATTACCAAGTATGTGGTGCACAGTAACAAAATACCTAGTTTCCCTCTATGACCAATGACATTCACTTTCAACCAATGGATAAAAAAACAATCTTTGAATATTAAACATACATTATACCACAATAGAAACATCATATCATTCATTTAAAACATGTTTATAACTTCCAATTAAATTTTTGAATAGAAAACTCAAGATAAACCTGATTCTTCTTTCACTAGAATATAACTTTTCTCTAACTACACCAACAAGATCCATTGCGGGTTATTATATACTAGTCTCTCTAATATGATTTTATAAATAATTAATATAATTAAACATTATATCACAACATCTGATAGGTGGTTATCTTACCCCATAATAGTGGTCAAGTATATGACATTGTCAATGCATTTCCAATGATCAATTATGCGTGAGATGAAATGTGTATCTAGATACCTGGATGAATATAATAAATAATAGTAGTTTTCTATAGGAAGTGACAGTTCATAGTGAAATTTTTGATATACAACATGGAATGGATCATTAGAAATGATTATTATGTGATACAGAATAAATTTTCAGAACCAATATGAAAAAGGATATATCATGACAAGCAATTGGGGTTATACTTACAAATAAAACAAAAATATATTACTTACATTGATACATATTCTAAGATGATTTATTGATCCTTCATCCTTGTTTATTTCAGATAGAATCATGAAAGTCGTAAATTATTATTAAAGGTGTAATTTTATTTTTCATATTATTAAGAGAAACATTTATATTAATCATGTAAGGAATTTAATTATTGATTGATGGCTTTAGTAGATCAAGCATGTGAATTCAATGAGTACACATGGTACTTCATCTAGAGATTACAATTAGTAGTTTGATACTCTTAAAGTTCAATGTATCCTAAAATCTCTATAATAGTGATTATGTAATGGTTTGAGTTTTATTGGGAATGAATTTAATGTTGAAAAAGTTAGAAATCACATAGTGAAACTAAGTCACAAATGTTTATGTAGGTTAATAATAGGTTATAAATGTATGAAGACACATATAGTCGATAAAAAATAAACAATGAAACACGAATTTTGGAAAAATTAATAAATAAAATTTATGTAGGATGGATGAAAGGGTGTAATATTAGATATGATAGAGGACAAATGAGGTATTGAACTCAAGACTCATATATCATTGTTAGTTATATTATTATATATATTTATAGGTTCATTAAATATATATTACATTTACAAAACATTAACCCGTTACATTGATAATTATATGTCCTCAAGACATTAAGTAATGATAGAGTAAGCCTATAATATATATAAACAATTCATGAGTAGTAAAGGTTTTATAAAGGTGACATGGAGATAAAAATATTTGTGTGAAACAAATAGAAGATATGTATGTTAATCATTATAAATGATTATTGTGTAGGGGCCTAATAAAATTATGGTTTATTTAGATGATAAGTGACAAAATATAGTGATTATGGGAGAACCTTCTATAATCAATTCATTTAGTAGATATGAGAGGGGGTGAATCATTTGTTCAATTTTATAAGATTTCATTCTGTCCAAAACTAAACCCATCAAGAATGTTAATATTAATATCCTTATCAACATTTAGTAAATACTTATTCATGAAATAGTAGAAAATAAAGTAAATCACATATGATTTACAAGGTTCATCCTGAGCGTGAGAACCTATATCATTTCCATAAACACTCTTTTGGGTATATGGAAATACACTATTAATAAGTGAGTACAAGTTTTTCAAACTGTCATTAGATGACTTTTATCATCCAATATGAATTATTATACTAACTCTCATCGGTTTATAATTTTTTCTAAAAAATTGAGCCAAAAAAATAATGACTTTTTTTGAATTTTCTCCATAGTTACTCAGTCTGAATCATCGCTCCGATTTGGCTAGATCTTATTTTCTCAATATGATGATTCTAGATCCCATTTTCTCAATACAATGATTTTGGATCTGATTATATACAAAAGAAATTATGCATGTCATTACTTTCTCAATATGATGATGTCAGATCTGATTTCCCGAATACTATAATGTTGGATTTGATTCTCTAAATACGATAATGTTTGATCTGATTTTCTAAATACGATAATGGTGAATCTAATTGTCTTAATACAATGAAATCACTCTCAATCTACATAACTAAAATGGTTCTAGAATGCTCAGTAAAATTCTTCATGAATCAGATGGGAAAACTAAAATTGAATTCTCTAACGCTCCTCCTTTAGCACTTGTGTGAAATGTATCAAGTGAAAAAATGATTTTAGGATGTATTTATATGAATATTCAAAAACTAATGTGGGGAACTTGAAATTATTCTACGCTTCCTCAAATCTAAAAATATCAAAAAATATATCTCATTTAAAACATTAACTTTTACTTCTTCAAACATCCTTATATTTTTACTAAATTAATGCTAAATTTAAATTCATGTCTGACCACTGCAATTCTTCATAAAATATTTGGAATTTTCTTTTTGAGTTTTCTCTATAATGAACTCATTATGATTTATGATTCTTTCTTAGTGAATCTTATTTCTATTTATTTCATAGTGAATCTGAATTCAGTTTAATTATTAGTACAAACTCGTCATTATGAATACTTCAATATGATTTCCATAGTACAAATATCCAAGTATGAAAATCAACGTATGATTTTCCCAGTATTTGTATGAAAATCCTAGTAAAAAATTATCTATATGAAAATATCAGTATGATTTTATCTATATGAAAAATCCCATTATGAAAATATCAGTATGAAAGTATGAGTATGAAACTCTCAACATGATTTTCCCAGTATGATTCATTTTTTTAAGCTCAGCAACATATTTTTATTTCTTATCTCATTATGATGTAATTCCCATTATATTGGAAATCTCATTTTGGAACTCTGAAATTCTTCAAAACACTCCCCCATTTCATCAAAAGATTTTATCATTAGTGTTTTCATGATTTATGGGAACTTATTAAAAGGAAAAACCATAATTCTTATTTGTTTTAGAAACTATAAAAACATTATGACTATTTACATCTCATACTTATTCCATGATGCTTCAACAATAAAAAATTATACCCTCGGTTCTTTCCATCTGATGATTATCTATGTAATTTTTATGGACTTGATTATGATAATTCTTTTGATCAACAAATTAATATTCCTGATTTCTTTTGTGTGAAGTACATCTCAATATGGGAACCTAGGTCCTGAAAAATGTTTCCAGAAAACAATCTCATTATGATGGTTTGGGTTTGAATCCTGAATAACAGAAATATTCTTCAATAAAAAAGTTAATTTTCAACAAATACTAAAACAAGGTAAAAAAATTTATCACAAAGGTTCTTCAATCTCCCCCTTTTTATTTTTTGGAAAACCGTTGTTAACTACTTTTCCATCTCTCTGAATATTTTCAGAACTCATTTTTTATAAAAATCTCCCAATTTTTAAAATTTATCAAAACATTTCCTTTCTAAACATAGATTTTCTTAACACCAAACTAATAAATGAAGAATTTATTTTTATGTAATTACATCCCTCGATAGAAAGAAAATCTTGTGGTAATATAAAGATAAAATAATCCTAAAATTTATTTTTTCCTCTATCGCATTTATTCTTCTCTCTCCCTTATTTAATGATAACATGAGAATCAAGTTCATAAATAAGATAACTAAAAATATTCATACAAAGTAAAAGTTGTTAATTTCCCCCCCCCCCTTTCAACATAATCCAATGCATTGTGGGGTTTTTCCTTATAATTTTTATGATAACCTGGTATGAGGCTAAACATTATATTTTAGCCTCAATTTCATAAAAAATTATTTTAGCTTTGATTATGTAATGATATAGACAATTTAACACATTATTGATATATATTCCAGAAAATCATCTCCAGTTGGTACATTTTCTTTTATATATTGAAACATTATATCAATGTGTATTGATCTTGAATGTTGGAAAACATTCTTAGAATGGTCAATAGCATGGTGATTACCACAATGTATATTCGATGGTTTAGAAACTTTTACTTTCAAATCATCCAACTAAAATTTAATCCACAATATTTGAGTACAATATTGAGTAGTTGTGACATATTTGGATTTAGTCATTCTAAAAGTTAATATACCAAGTTAATTACCATTCCAACTCACACAACATTCACCAAAGAAAAATTTTCCTCCTGAGGTTGATTTTCAATCATTACAATATCCAACCAAATCTGCATCAGTATAACCATGAAACATTATCTCACAATTTATTTTGTTTAAGAAACCCTCTTAAGGTTTTCCTTTGACATATCTCAACATACTCTATCCTTCAAAAATATGTTACTCTTTTGGATTACATTGATACCTGAAAAAAAGTCAAAGAATAAAAAATATCAGGCCTTTAGGTTTTAAGGTAAAGAAGACTTCCTATCAACTTTTGAAGGTATTTCTAATTCACACATGTTCGGGATTCATCATTACTCGACTTTATTCTCATAGAAATAGGAGTTGACACTTATTCAGATTCTTCAATCCCAAACATCATTACAAATTCTCTGTGATATATATCTTGAGATATAAAAATTTATTTTAACATTTGTTGAAATTGTAAGCCAAGGTAAAAGTTATTTATTCAAGCATAGACATTTCAAAAGTATTTTCATTTCCTAAGCAAATGTTTTACAAATGTCTTCAATAACCCCCGAAAAAATTATATAGTCCACATAAATAATTAAAATTATTGTTATAGAGTCATCATATTTCAAATATATGTTTCCATCAAATTTTCATTTAGAAAAGTTCAACAGTCCAAACAATTTTCTTGTTTAGAATACCAAGAACATGTATCATTGTTTCCAACTATACAAATATTTCATAAATTTACAGACTTTTTTTCATCCTTATCAAGTAGAAACCCACAAGGTTGTTAAAAATAAACTACTCCCTTAATCTCGCCATTTATGAAAGATGACTTACATCCATCTAATATACATTTTAATTCTTATATTCAGCATTGAATGGAACATTCTGTTGGGTTCAAATATTGTAATTGGGGGAATATTTCTTTCAAAATACACACATTCAACCTATGCATAGCCTTTAAAAATAAGCCTATATTTTCTTATTGAAACTTCTCCATGTTCATTTAACTTGTTTGAATAAACACACCTAGTTCCAATAAAAATTTTATATATTATTTTTGAAACAAGATTTCTTGTTTCTTTATTCTCAATCAAATCCAACTCTAAATTCTTATCATCCCCCCATTCTTTGTATCAAGAAGCTTCTGAAACTGAATCCGGATCAACTATTGAGATAAATGATGTCTGATTATCTGATATCAATTTCCTTCTTATATGAACTAGAGCCTTCTGATTCCAATTAATACTTTCTAATTAAACGTTCTATTAAGGTATAATATTTTAGCATTTCATTCCCAGTTGAAATTTCATCATCACACAATTCTTTTGAGTTTTTATAAGGATTTTTTGAATTACATTCACCATTTTTTGAAATATTAAGTTTATCCTCCTCATTATTCTCAGCAAATTTTGTTAAGGAACTTTTATCTTCCATTATCTTCACATAATATGAGTCCACAAACTTTTGATAACATTTATCCCAATATTTTTAACTTCATCCATTTGGTGAATAACCCATAAAATTTCGTTCTTCAGCTTTTTCATCAAACATTACCCAATCTAGATTTATTATTTTATGAAAACATAGACTTCCAAAAACAATGAATTATTTCAATGATTATTTTTCTATATAACATATTTCATATGGTGTCATGATAGTTTCTCAACACATTAAGAATATATTTTGAACATGTATAGTAGTACTAACATCTTATCTCGAGAACAAATTTGGAATTATATATTTTGCCGACTTACTTCTTCCCATTTCCACCAAGCATATATTGTTTCTTTATACTACTCCATTTTATTGTGGAGTATCAGGATAACTATGTTGGTGTTTGAAAAAATTATTTCTCATATGATATTTAGAATTGTTTCTTATGAATTCAATTATATGTTCTCAACTTTTTTATAGAAACCCCAATTTATTTCTCAATATATTTTATTAATAGAATATAACTTATTCTTCATAACCCTGATGTTTTTCATCTAGGTGAAATTGTAAATACAAGTGATAAATTATAAATCATATTTTTTTGATTGATGTATCATCAACCCACATAAATCAGAATTAATAATATCAAGTGGTCTACTAGATTGAATCGCAACTCACTTATGAATTTTGTTAGTCTTCTTTCTTTTCTGGCTAGAAATACAATAATCTTTATCTATTCTTTTCAATTCTAGAAAATTCCAAATTGCATCACCGTTATAATGTTTATTCATATTTTTCTTCCAAATGTTTCCAAGTATTAGGTGCCATAATTTCTTTTCATCTTCAGCACTAAAGTAAATGGATTTGTTGAATTCTTTTATTTGAAAGAGATTCCCACTGGTTCTTTCTCCTTTTGTAATGACTTTTCCTTCTTTCACAATTTTTATGATAGGAAATTATTTTTTTAAATCTTATTTTCCATCATCACAGTGTTAAGTTAAACTAATTAAGTTATATTCTATCCCAAGAACAAATAAAACATCCTTATATTTCCACATTCCGACATCAATCTCATTCATTTAGATTCATCTAATTTTTATTGAATTATTATTAACAAATGTAACTTCTCCTCCATCATGAATTTCAACATGACTCAATATTTTTATATTACCTATAATATGTGAAGAGAAACCACTATCAAGTATCTACTGTTTTTTTCTTTTAATTTCATTCAAATATATTGCAAGAAAAAAATTATCTTTCCTCAAAATTATTCATTTCATATTTCTTTTTTTTTTCTATCATAAGAAACATGTTCTGTAAAGAGTTTTATATATCTATTGGGATGATGACTATCCTGATCAAATATTCTAAAAAAATATACTAGACATCATAAAATTAATTTTATATTAGAATTTTTCTAACATCTTTGGAATTCAGATTATCAATTTATGTATGTTTGTAAAGTTTCTTATTCTACTTTCACTATTTCATCCACTTTTCTCAAACCTTCAACCGAGTAAGGATAAGTTGTGCGAAAAATTATAATCCATGATTCCATATATTCCAAGAAACCCGAAATAACCATATATTCTTATTTTTCTACTGAAATAATATCTTAATATTTTAAAACAGTGATGAGTTTAGTAACTTCTTTCAGATGTATCATACTCAGTACGTGGACTATCTTTTCTTTTGAGTGAGTTTTCTACTATTAAAGATTTGATAGGTTTCTCACATCATTTCTCCACCCATATATTTCCCAATATTTATTCTAGAACCTAAAATGTTAGAAGAATCCAATGAAACCATATTTTTTGAAAGATAATATTGCACCTGATCTTCAAATTTATATTTCTCATCGACTTTAGAAGTTGCATATTTTAATTTTGAAGCTCTATTGAAGTTCAAATTCATATTCCTCAATATATTTTTGGTCTCAAGAAGATTTATTGAATCATGTTACCCTATTATTTATTATCATCCATATTCTTACTAAGATCGTGATTCATATTTCCATGTTTAGAAAATATAAGTTTGGAAAATAAAATATCCAAAATGCATCCATAATCCTAAATAATGACATCATTTATTCAATCAGAAACATATTTACAATATTTATATATTAATAAAATTTCATTATTTAGTGTTTTTTTTTTCAAGATAAGAATCATGTTTTGTTCTATGATTATTATCTCTATAAGATTCTTCCCTACCTTCTTCTCTCACTCTCTCTCTGGGGAATCTTTTGTTTTCAAAAAAAATTAAATGAAGGTTTCAAATTCTTTAGAACTTTTATCTTTCGAAGAATGTTTATCAGACGAGTTTTAATAAAAATTATTACTCGAAATAATACTTTGGATTCTGGTAAACATATTCTGGAATATATTAGAATACATTTCTTTATTTTCGTTTTTGTTCCACTTCTTCAATCATGGTTTATCCATTGAAATCATTTTAGTATTATCTGACTTCCATCTAGGGGAAATCCATAGAAAAGTTTTTGATTCCACCACATTAAAAACATTAGATAAGATGATTACCTCTATACCTTCTTATTCATCGTTGATAGTTCCTAGATATAAGAGGCATGGTTTTATTATTGAACTCATCATCATATGGATCTTCAGAGTCACAAGGATCAACATCTTCAACATATTAAATTTTCCACTTTCCCATACCTTCAAAATTCAATTCCTCTTTCATCTAAATTTTAAACATTGAAGGTTTCCAAATTTTATAAGAAATAAAAATCTTATGAAATACATTATGAGATAAATCATAATTATAATTTAATAAGAAACATTAAAATAAAACCCATCTAAAAAGTTTCTCATATGTTTCTTCACAATTATAGAATATTCAAAGACATATCTAAAACCTCTGATGTTGCAACAAAATTCATTTACTCTGGTGAAGTATTCATAAACTATTTCTTCATATCTAATTATGATTTCTTATAACATACTACTCCATATTTGTAGCTTTGATTCCTAATCATTTTTGTTCCCTTAGAAAACACTTTCCAACTTGTCCCACTAACGTTTTAATGTTCTGAGACCCATCATATTTTGATAACCATTCTCTGATATGGACAAAAGGATGGAGTTTCTAGCCTTTCCATCAACATTTATATTTATTTAATGAGAAAACATCATATGAGATTCATTCTCAATGGGTTTAAAATCTATTATAATAGCATCAATGTCATCAAGGCTATGATATAGGAGATATGGAATCATCCTATTTTTTCATCCATAATAATTTATTCCATCAAATATAGCAATCACTATACAATTGATAGAATTTATATTATCCATGATAAAGATTCAACAAGGTAACCTCCTAATGATACCACTTGAAGTTCTAAAGGACATAATAGTAATAGATAAGGTGGAGTGTGAATTAATTGTTCAGTATTTAAAGATTCATTTCTTTTCAAAATATAACCCTTAAACTTGTTGAAATTTATATCCTTAACAAATTTTAGTAAATTATTATTCATCCAATATTAGGAAAGTAAGTAAATCACACCATATTTACAAGTTTCTCCCTTAGGTTGAGACCCTAAATCCTCACCATATCCACTTATATGGGTCTTTGGAAATCCAATTTTAAGAAGAAGTGAATACAACAGGAGAAAAATTCTGTTAGATAACCTATATCCCCTGATAGAAATGATTATACTGACCCTCGTTAGTTTAAAATGTTTTCCAATAAAAAATTGAGCCCAAAAAAATTCTCATCTTGAATCCTCTGTCTAATTTGGCTGGATCAAATTTTCTAAATTTTATAATTCTTGAATAGATTTTCTCAATGCAGAGATGATGGATCTGATTCACCCAAAATTATGATAGTGGTTCTGATTATCTCAATATAATTTTGTTGGATCTGATTTCATAAATATGATATTGTTAGATCTGATTCACTGAATAGGATAATAATAGATCCATGTTTCTGAATATGATAATTTTGGAGTTGATTGTCTCTATACGATGAACTCACTCTTAATATTCAAAACTCGAACTCTACTTGAATTATCAATATAATTATTCTTCTATTAAATAATAACTTTCACTTAAAATTCTCAAGTGCTCTTCCCTTTTTCATGTGTGAAAAGTTGAAAATGAAAAAATGATCTAAGGTAGTATTTATAGGAATCTTAGAAAAAAAATGTGTGAAACTTGAAGTCACTCCATGCTTCCTCTTATATAAAAAATATTTAAAATATCTCTCTCTTTTAAAACATCAACATTTACTTAATCAAACCCCTTTACATTTCTCAAAGATTTATGCAAAATTGAAATTCAAGTTTGACCAATTCTGTTATTCTTAAAACTCTTGAAATTTTATTTTTGAGAATTATTCATAATCAAAAAATTGCGATTTTTGTTTCTTTCTCAGTGTATATGATCTTGATTTTTGTCTCTATAAATCTGAATTCTATTTCTTTATCGGTATAAACAATTTAGTATGAACGCTTCAGTAAAATTTCTTAGTACGAAAATCCAATTACAAAAATCATAGTATGATTTTCAGAGTATGAAAATATCAAAACAAAAATATGAGTATGAAAATCATAGAATGACTTTCCTGTTACAAAAACATCATAATGAAAATCAAATTACAAAAATATCAATATGATTTCTCCAGTATAAAAATCCTTGGGTGGAAATATAAGTAGAAAAATATGAGTACAAAAATATCAGTAGGATTTTGAAATTAAAATTCATTTCTTTCTCAGGATCAGAATCATATTTTCCTTTCCCATAACATTATTATGTAATTACCATGGTTATGGAAATCCTATTTGTGACTATGAAATTAGTCTACCCCCCCCCATTTCTTCAAAAGAAACTATCGTGAGTGTTTTCCTAATTTATGAGAACTTCTTGATTAGTAAAGCATTTTATGGTTTATTTTAGAAAGTATGAAATCTTTTTGACTCCTAACATCACATGCTGCTTTCAAGACTCTTCGAAAATAATAAATTATACCTCTGATTACATTGAAAATGATTATTTTGAATGTCATTTTGGTAGACCTAAATACTATAAATTGTATGATCAATAACTTCATCTTCTCGACCACTTCTCTGTTTGGTGCATCTCAATATTAAAACCTAGGTCTAGAAAATTGTTTTTGTAAAATGACCTCATTATGATGGACTATGTATAATTCTTGAATAACAAAAACATTCTTCAAAAAAAATTTAGTTTTCAATAAATACAAAAACATTGATAAAACAATCTATCAAAATGGATCTTCAAAACCATTAACTCACACTTCCTTGTTGTTCTGCATGCATTAAACTATTATATAATGGTTTTATGCATGTTAATAAATTATATAATAAACTTACTAATATTTATGATGTCATAAGTGATGTTTTTATATTATTTTATCACTTATTTGTTTATGATATTTCTTTATTACCCTTGTTTTGAGTGTTAAATGCTTCATTTTCATATGAATGATTTGTCACAAGTGTGTTGGTTATTTTTGTTTTGATATAGATCCAAAATATAAAAAATGGTATTAATGTTTGAAATATCATATTTAATAATTAAATAAATTTTTTGATTCACTATTGAAAGTTAGATATTAAAAATTAAATGCATCACGTTGTGGAGACTGTAGGTCGTACGTACACACGAGAAACAATGAAAATCCCTTAATAAGTTAAATTGTAAAAAAGTGTAGAATATATTAATTTTATTAAAATAAATATAAATCCATATTTATTACATATACACATTATTTCCATTATTATACCCATCTATGTAAAGTTGTGATGAAAAACATATTGCACTACAACGTGGAGATGTTAAGTCGCACGTGCGCACATGCAAGGCTTTCATTTTTTGTAAAATTAATAAAAGGTAGAATATAGTTATCCCATAATCATTATAAAATATCATTATATATATGAAACTATTATAATTATTATTATTTGGGAACAACACATTGAAAAAAATTATAAGAAGAAATGCACTTCAATGAGTTGGTAAAACAATTACCTCTTCTTTGATGGAATTCTTTTAGATATCATTTTAAAGGATCTAGAGTTGATCCAAATAGAAGACCAGGGCCTCCAAAACATGGATAAAGATATTTGGAGGGAACCATTAAGGGTTTTGATGAACTAGAAGGCTCAAAGTGGTGTGATGAAGTGAGGTATGAGGTTCCTGTTTATAATTTAGACCATATATTATCCAATTTGTCAGTATTTAACACTTAGTTATTTTTAACTAATTTACTTGAATGTTAATTTAATAAAATATCATTTTGGTCATATTTGATAATATTTAATTAAATTGAGTTAAAATACATTATGAAAATGAGGTAATTCAAATATACTGATTTAAACCATGTCTAATCTGTCATATAGATATATAAAATTAATTTTAAAGATTAATTCATCCTAAATATATCAAAATTAATACATTCAAAATCAATTATTTTAAGATTCTGTTAATTAAATAAATATTTTTTAGCATTGAAGATGCATTTAATGTTGTTATATAATACCTAAAAATAAAAAATACATTTCTATAATTAAAATAATTCAATTAATATAAAAATATACATTTATATTTGATCATATTTTAATTTGTTTCCAATATGGAAACATAAAAGATATTAAATACAATGAGTGTGGAATTTTTTAACTATCATCGACGTCAATAATATATATGTTATTTTCGTGGAAAAGTGTCCATTAAAAAAATATAATTAGAAATTAAGGTGATAATGGTCTAATAAAATTCATACAAAAATATTTAGACGAACATTATGTTTCATTCTTACCCTTATTTTTTTTTAACCCTTATTTAAACCCATTAACTCTAATCGTGATAACTTGGCTTTTACCAATTTAAGGGTTAATATAGTTACTATAAAGTTAAAAAATGAACAATAAATGAGTAATGTACAAAATTTTCAACCATATCTAAATTTGTTTACTGAATTTTATATTTTATTAATTTTATACCATTTAATAAAAACCATTTATATTAAATATCATTAATGTCAATTTTGACACTATTTATTTCATCACTTTTAAAAAAAAATCAAAACAAAAGAAAAATTTGCAAAAAAAACTTTTAATAAATCTCAATCATGTCTAAGTCATCTAGAAAATTAACTAATGAAATTAATTATATCAATTTATATTTATTATAATTTTTAAAATAAATATATTTGATATGTCTGTCAATTAAACAACTATTGCATCATCTTTGTGCAAGCCTATAACTTAATTATTTATTATTTAAATATTTAAAATAAACAATCATGATGAAATAAAAAATTTATATTTAAAATTAGCATTTATAATCTAATATATATTATAATATCTATATATATATATAATGTTATACTTATTAAAAACTTGAGTATGAAATATTTGATTTTCCAGAGAATAAAACATTATAAAGGTATTATTCTCACCCAGAGGGCCATAAATGATCACAAAAATTATAATTTAATCATTAGGGATGTAAAATAAGAACCTAATAATATTAGGTCAACTGTTAGACCTATTTTTAGTATTTATAATATTATGTTAACCCTTAATTATCATATTCACCCATAATCGTGGTAATAAAAATTAGCAAATTTACTATTCATTTTGTCCAAAAATAAAGGGGGCCAATATACTATATTTTTTAATTATGATTTTAAATACTGAATGAATTTTTCAAAATTAAAAACATTTAATTGGAAAAAATTAATATAAAATTATTCCCATTGACATAATGATAATATGGTTTTTAAAAGTGAAAACATTCAAAAATTGAGATGTTTTTATATCCAAATTCCATGTGAAATTTTTTCTACTGTCCAAAATTGTATTAAAAGATAAAATATTGATCTAATTATTTATTTATAAAATTAAAAATATAATTAAACACTATAAAAATTTTTTATGATAAATTTGTTTTCAATTTAGTTTTGATATATTTTCACAATTCATCCAAACATGAAACTTATCTGAAAAATACCAAAAATTGACATAATGTAAATTATTATATTTTATTTCAAATAAGAAGTTTATTTTTTCGAATATAATTTATATAATTATTGAAATAATATTTAAAACAATATATTCTTTAGAATATGGTTAAACTACCTTTAGAAAAATGTAGTCCTTTATTGTATAAAATTGGATTTATTATTATCTTATTTCTATAAAATAATTTTGATGAATCTAAAAACATTTTAAATATAAGTTTCATTATATTTTTAAAACTATTCATTCCCTATAACTTAACAGCTAGGATAAAATAATATTTCATTGTTTTTTTAAGTTGGAAATTTTGTGCAACATAATATTTCATAAGGAATAACTTTAAGAATAAACATACCATAAAATATTGGGGTGTTACAATGTCCCCACAATATATAAATTTCATCCTCATAATTTGAAAATCCACTTCAAAAAATAGAAGGTTCATAATTGAAAATTATTTTATGGTAAACCCACATAAAAATCAGGTAAATAAAATATCATATTAATAATAAGATAAGAGAAATGAGAAGGTCAACAAAATATAGGCTTTTCAATAGGATAAAATTAGCAAAAAGTAAAAACACAGATATGGAAGGCAAATAAAATAATCGATTTCTTATGGGGAGTGGTAGAGAACATTTTCATTATAAATGTTTTAATAACAAAAATATAAATTTTTTATTGGTTAAAAGAACATTGATTTCTTAGAAAGTAAAGTAAACATATGATTTTTTTTTCAAAAATTATTTTCCCTATATTTTATGTATTCCTTTAATATTTAGATTATAAATTGAGAAAATAAACTTACATGATTACTTTCCATGTCTTCAGCGTAACCTCATCCTTTATTTGTTCTTCAATATATTTTCACATCATTTTTTAAACCTAGATATTGATATTAAATTTTTTTTTTCATAAATTACTTTTAGAAAAAGATCCACATGTTTTTTCATAAACCTTTAAATATTATAAAAACCAAAAATTGTTATGACATGATATAAAATTTAATAAATTACACATTATTCTCATACAATAATTACCAATTTTCAAATTATTCCATTAAATCCTTATGAATCATCCAAAATATATCTATCCAAATTTACATTACAAAAAATATCTATAAATTTACCAAATCAATATTAACATTAGATCCCCCAAACCACATAATTTAGTTCTTATTTTCACATACCACATATATGAATACCTTGATAACTATAAAACCATTAATGAAAACATCCATTATTCCAAATCCTTAAAGATTAATTACTACAATAAAATCATTATATATGTCATGATTCTTTTAACTGGAGAACCATTGATGAAATAATTCTTTATTCCAAATACACAATAACATTAATTAGGCTTCATCATTATTGAACCAATAACTATTCATCATAATCTTATTACATAATACCTCGTTCATTTCATTTTTCTTTTCTTGTATCTTCATCATCGGTAGAATAACCACTACATGTATAATCTTGTTCATTCTAACCATTAACTGAAACCCAAAATATAATCTGAAAACTAGTAATCATAGTGATAAATTCATGAAGAATCCTTTATTTGATGTCTAAATCGTGTTAGATTATTCGCAATCTATTATTAAAATTTTTTAACCTAGGTTATCCATTGTATTTCTATATCTATAATATTATATTCTATACTTAGAATTATCCTCATAATTAGTTATAGGGTAATGTATTATAATCCATTATTACCTAAATATTGTTCCCGTGGTTTATATTAATCTTACTTTGATACCAACTGTAATACCAAGACCGCATTAACACGTAGATAGTGCCTTAATTTATTACATTAGATTAGATGAACAATTTAAATAGCAAAGGATCTAATATTTTTGTTGTCTTGAAGAACTATATACCTACATGGTACCCTTATTTAATTGGTAATTAAAAATAAAACATAGAAAAGGAATGTAATTTTCATTATTGAACTCATTCAATCATTTCATATTCATCACCTTGGGAAAATAGATCAAATAAAATGGTGGTATTAGATTCCCAATTAGAGTAACATATTGTGGAATCTATCTTGAATTAAATATAATAATTAATATGTCAAGGTTGATATCTGAACACACATTACATTTAATTAATAAAATGAGAAAGAAATGAATCTATAGGTTTCACCATAGAAAAAATACTTTGGATAATAATAACTGAATTATTAATTAAATGATTAATTATTTTAAATAATGTATATAGAACATGAACCTTTATCGTTAAGGCCTTTCACATAAAACTTAATCTTTATGGGTAAAACCTCATTTAAGTTGCCCACATTATTCATCTCATGAGACTACAGATGCATAAATGGTATTTTATATATATATTCCCCACCAATTATTTCACTTCCAATGCATTCATTATATATTGGGATGATGACGAAGTACCATGTTGATGATGTCATATGGCATAGACATGACTTCTCCTAATGCGAAAACTCTTGGATCGAAGCCTCCTTGGGTTTGGTGTTGGTTTTGAATTTAAAATTTCATTTAAGAATCATGTATTTGGATTCCCATGTTATGTATGTAGTTACCAATTAAACTTAACGCACTATCTTGAAAATAAAAAATATAATATTTAGTCAAATAATCCATATCAAAATATATCTCTATTTGGTAAGAGATATATATTAACATTATTTCCCCCACAATTCAAATGTCATTCAATGTAGACACTGTATATAATATATGGTTTAGCCAAAAGAATAAATTGTGTGTATTCATTATAAATCCAAATAAAACAAGTGTAAATACAATAGTAGGAAATCAGAATTAACTTCGCACATAACCTTATGATGACATAGTTAACTAAATAAGTGATGACTAAGTCATGTATATCATAGAAGAAAAGGCAAGATGAAGAAACCCTTACTTCAATGTTCCTTTTGGTTATGTGTTCCTTCCCCTATTGTATACTGGAATTAACCATGTTATTAACTAATATAATAACATTATTAATATTTATGATAAAAAATATGATATTATTGTTCTATTATTTTATCACCTATTTTTTGATAATATATCATTTTAACCCCTGTTTCTTGTGTTAACTACTTCATTATACTATGCATTTTTAATCATAAATGTATCATTTAATTTGAATAAAATATACACACAACATATATAGAATTTTATTAGTGTGATAAATACAATATAAATTATTAACTAAATTTGTAGATCCATTATGGAATTTATTTAATGGAAATGAATCGCATTGCGTTGTGGAGATAGTAGACCATACATATGCATGAGAGAAGATATCATTCCATTAATAAGTGAAATGGTAATGAAGTGTAAAGTATATTAATTTTACCATAATCAATATAATTTTATAATTATTATATATATCCATTATTTACATCATTATACCCATCCATGAATTTTGGGGATAAAAATAGATTACACCACAATGTGGAGACGGTAAGTCGTATAAAGGCTCATGTGGTGCTTTCATTTTTAATAAGATATATATGATATGGAATACGGTTTCCCCATAATCATAATAACATATAATAATATATATTATACTATATTTATTAATTTATTATTAAAATAACACATGAATAGTAAATAGTAGAATAAAAGAACTTGAATGAGTTGGTAAAACAATTACCTCTTCTTTAGTGGTCATCCTTTAGATATATTTTTAAGGGATCTATTGTTGGCCTTATTAGAATACTAGGAAACACCATAACTTAGATAAAGATTTTTGGAGTAGAAATGGATAGGGGTTTATATATATATAAGTATCAATGTGATGTGAGGAATAGAGTGGGATGTTTTGTTTTATAATTGAGGTGAGGAGCACTTTTGTAAATCCTCAAAATATTAAAATATAAGCAGGATATTTATTAGAAAAAGACATAAAATGTTCTATAAATGACTAAATAATAAATTTTAGACAATATATTATATAATTTGTGAATATATAACATTTTTTATTTTTAAATAATTTAATAAATTATTAATTTTATAAAATGTCATTATTGTTAAATTTCATTTTTATTCATTTAATTTGACTTCAAATTCATCATAAAAAGTGTGATTTATAATATAATGATTTAAAAAATATATCATATGTCATATAGATATTTAAAATCTATTATACACATTAACACATCCCAAATGTATCAAAATTAATACTATTAAAACCAATTATTTTATTTTTCTGTTAATTAAATAAATATTATTTTAGCTTTGAGGAAGAATTTAAGGTAGTTATATGATTTATAAAAATTAAAAATAAATTTATATAATTAAATTAATTCTGTTAATATCAAAATATACAATTATACCTTGCTTTTGTTTCTATGTGGACATATAAAAGATTAAATAAAAAGAGAGTGACATTTCGTAACTTTCTTTGATATAAATAATGTATTAGTTATATTCTTAGAGAAGCTTCCATTAAACAAATATAATAATATATCAAGGTGATAATGGTCTAATTTTATTCAAAGAATATTTTTTAGAAAGTTTTATGTCTCATTAATTGCTTTATCTTTTGGTATAACCCTTATTTAATCCCCCTAACTATTACTGTGACAACATGGGTTTTTTTACTATTTTAGGGTTAATATATTCACTATAAAATGATAAAAGATACATAAATGAGACATGGATGAAATTTTAAACCATATCCCAATGAGTTGGATGTGTTTTAGATATTTATTTAATTTATATCATTTAATAAAATATTACATATTATAAATATCATTAATTTCAATTTGGATACTTTACATTTCATGACTTTAAAAAAAATATGAAATATAAAATTAATCTAAAACATTCAATACATCCCTTATATTTATAGATAACCTTGAGAATGTTTCCACTACATTAATTATAAAAATTATATTTATATTATTAATTTTAATCACATTAATTTGAAATGTCCATTGATTAATGAATTACCACATGTCATTGTACAATCCTTTGATTTAATTATATACTCCATAAAAATTAAAAATAAATTATCATAATTAAGATAATGATTTTATCATTCAAATGAATATTTTTTATCGAATATATCTTCTCAAGGATCATTTATAAAAATTTTAGTACTTATTAAAAACCTAAGTATCATAAATTGGACTTATCTTCTAATAAAATATTTTAAAATTTTCATTGTTATCGTAATGGACATAAATGGTTACATAAATTTTAATTTAATTCTTATGGAAGAAAAATAATCATCCAATAAACCAAGGTCAAGTGTTAGGGTCATTTTATAATAATTATAATATTATTGTTACCCTTAATTACATGATTTACTCGTTACCGTGGAAATAAAAATTACCAAAGTTACTATTAATATTGTCCAAAAAATGGGGTCTATTAAATAAATTTTCATATTATTATTCAAAATATTTAATAAATTTTTAAAAATTAAAAACATGCAATTTTCAAAAATCAATTTAAAATTATTATCATTGACAGAACGAGAAAATGGTTTTCAAAATTAAATACAATCAAAAGATTGCAATTATTTTATATCCAAATTCAATTTTAATTTAATTAGAATGCCCCAAATTTTATTTAATGATAAAATATTTATCTAATTATAATTTAAAACCAATTTTAAATATAATTTAACCCTATAAATTCATTATATAAAAAAGTTGTTTTCAATTAAAAAGAAATAATTTATCACTATTCATCAAAACATGAACAACGTTATAAAAACACAAAAAATTCAACAAATGTTAATTTTTATATTATCATTTAAAATAATAAGTTTATTTTTTCAAATATAATTTTAAAATTTTTCAAAAAATATATTTCAAACAAGTTCATCATCACAAGGCGGTAAAACTATCATTAGTAAAATATAGTCCTTTAATGGGTAAAATTGGATTTTTTCTTATCTTATGCATATAAAATAATTTTGATGAATGTAAAAAAATATTATATATAACTTTTATAATTAATATAATACTATTCACTCCTTTCAATTTAACATCTAGGTTAGAATATTACTTCATTGTTTATATATGTCGGATGTTATGTGCAATGTAAGCTTTCGAAAATAATATCTTTAAAAATAGGCCAACCATATAATATAGGGGTGTTACCAAAATATGTAATAGTCATCAAACATGATTATAATGATGATGATGTTTATGAATCAATGAATAATAGTCATAAAGAGATCAATGGAAAATAATTTTAGGATTGGATATATATATATATATATATCATATATGAGATCCATGATAAGGGAGATAAAATATAGAGGTTGATGATATCAAAAGAATATATACATTAGATAAATATTTCAATATCTCAAGAAAGTGGGATGAAGAACAAAATTCATCGATTACTATATAGATGAGTATATGTCCATGTTTTAAGTTGTATTACACAACACAAAATAAATAATTCATCCCTAGGAAGTATCTCTAAAACTAATCATGTCATATTCACTAGATGTATCATTATCTGAAAGATGATCAGTGAGATTAATTTTTTAGATCAAAATAATGTGAGTTTCAAAAAAAAACACTTTTATGTAACTGTAATTTGGTAAATAAATAATGTCTTCTATGATCCATTTTATATCAATTTATATATGTTTGTTCTGAATGTGAGAGGTTAATACAACATGATTATTTAGTAAAAAATGAAAAAAGGGCCCTGGACACTAATAGGTCAAAATATAAATGGATTGTAGGGGATAAGTAATTGAAGGAATTAAATAAATACCCTAAGTTAACCATTCTATGGTTTTTTCCCCACCCACTATAAGATTACCTCACTTTAATACATTACCAACAAAATGGTTTTATAGATATAAGATTTATCTACAATATTGTATGATTTTACTATTAATATTTTACATGTCAGTGGCTATTTTTATAAAATGAATTATACTAATTAGAAATTTGACTTATTTTAGTCTACTAATATAATGATATTGTTCTTAAATTTGTATTTTAATCTTTTGATGACCATGATAATGGAAATAGAGTAATGAAAGGAGATGATCAAAAGAGATTTTACTCAACTTTTAGAGATAAATTCTGTTAACAAGTCAAGTATTGTTAAACTATAAATAATATAATTCATGAGTTAAATTAGTATTATGAAAACTTATACCACTCTCGTAGTGGTAGAATAAAAATTTTATAAGAAGATTAAGTGGTGCTAGATAAAGTGATCAACAATGAGACAACATTAATCGTAGTAAAATAATTGTCTATATATTTGAGGAATCAAAAAACTAATGGTGGAAACCAATGTATTTTTTAGTTTTAAAGAAAAATTAATATTATTGTAGATAATTTTTGGATCTATAAATATTATTATAATACTCACCCATGTAGAATAATATTCTAAAATACATTCATTTAAACTTAAGGATAAACATAAGATTCACATGGTAATAATAAATGGAAGATGAGTTCCAGTGGTCTGAAACCCAGAAGATCCCTAAAAAGGTGGACTACAAACCCAGAGTAATGATAAAGGTTTTTCTATAGATCTATAATATAATATTTCTCTCAGTAATGATTTTATTATAAATAATATATTGTGAACAAAAGAGGATTAATTTTAATATGTTTTAATAACATGAATATTGTAATATGTATAAATTCCTAATAGTTTATGTGTTTGTGTGTGTTTTTATGCCTGTGTTTTTTTATATTGGAAAATGTTAAAGATTATATATAATTTTATTGGGGGTATTTTGGAACATCATAAATTTTTTTCCATCATAATGAATAAGTACCGTTGAAAAAAATTTATATCAAAAAAAATTCCAAAGAAAAGAGGAAGAGTCTATGGAATTTAATTATATACTCCCTAACATGATATAATTTTAGTTTAATTGTTAATTTATTTTCTAAATAATTATTTAAAAAATTCATGGATTTTATATGGTTTTTGGGGAGTTTCATGAGAATTGTAAATTAATATAAATGTTATCCGGTTTTAAATAAGGAAATGTGTTAAATAGACCTCATGTAATTATTAGTTAACTGTCTTTTTTCTATTCTAAATAATCACTCAAACAGGATATATTGGTTGGTTAGTCCCTATTAATTGGTCATTATATTTATTCTTATAGTAATAAGTGCCAAAACATGAATATTTACATTAGTTATTCAAAAAAAAATATCTATTGATTTTTATTTGACTATTAATGGCAGAAAATGTTAAGAGTAGTTGATAACTAAATAAATAAGTGGATATTGTCACACTTCATGGATTTGATGTTTTTCTATTTTTTGGAGCCATTGAAGTGACAATATGAAATAAAAATGAAAATTTTTATGATTCCTCAGAGATATTCTAATGATCAAATAGATCAGTTGAGGTATATTCATATTATAGAGGATCAATGCATGAAATATTGTGACATGCCTTGTAAAATATTTATATATTTTTATAATTACTTTCATACATCATATGTATGTTGAAGAAACCTAAAGTATATTCAATAATTTTTTAGGTACTATAAATAGTACATAATACAAATAAGGCATATAATAAGAGAATATATATTTGTATTGTACTTAGTGACATATCACTATAAGGAATGAATAAATTTTTGTTTCATTTGATAGCATATAACATGAGGTTATAAATGAGGTCATATACGTAAGAGTTATCATCCTTGACAAATGAAATCATAAATTAAAAATTTTTAAAACTCAAATTAACACTAACAATACTGACATAAAAGGGTATAACCATGGGGTTGATACCATAATGAACACAAAATTCTAGAGTGATTATGAAAACCAAATGTAAATATTATTAATTTTTGTTCAAATATAATTTTTCATCCTAAATAAATACCAAATTAATTATATAAAATAATAAATAAATAAATAATATATTCAATGTCAAAAAATATCATATCATTAAAAATGAAAATTCGAACTCAATTTTTAAATCCATTAATGTTAATAGTTTTGGTATTTTTTTGTTGTAGATATTAATTTTTTCAATTTCAAAGAATACAAATTTTCCATTTTGTTTTATATTATCAAATGAAAATAAAAAAAGTAACTACATTTAATATATATCGCAATTGAATAAGATTTATTATTAATAAATTTCTCTTGAAATGTTCACATCACTAGCATATAATAATAATACTAGTTAAAATAAAATCTATATCTAATATAGTGGGTGTGGGATATGAAACAATTTTTTTGGCCCCTCGGGATAGGTGTAGACACCTCAGTGAGGGTGAATTGGGATTTAACTATTTTTTCCAAATTATAAATCATTATTTGAATATTAAACCCCATTTTGTATTTGTGAAAATATTTTTCTAGATTGTAAAATTAGATCATTAAATATTTTAACCTAGAATGTGATTCATATATGCTTTGTATTATGAAAAATAAAATCCCATAGTATTTCCATGGTTCAGTACTAATATTCACTTCTTTATATGTTGGTAAGATTCCCCAACACAGATACATCAATAGACTCATGTTTATTAATTACTATTGGAAAAAATTAGAGTAACACTGATATTCTCTCAGATAGAGTAAAAACAACCATCATTTTCTTGAATCACACTAGACATCTATTTATACCTTCCCACTAAAATTATTCAAAATATATCACTATAGTCACCAATTCCAATGGTGATATCCCTTTATGTCCTACGTCACACAAGTTTAGTGGCTTCATACCAAGTATATTAATGTAATTATTTTATGTAAATTAATAGAAATATATCACTAGTTCATTACAAGATTCCTCTACGGCTATGAAATATATATCCTTCAACTCAATTTTAGGGTTTTCAAATGCATCAGATCTTCAAGAAAAAATTTAAACTCTTTCATGATGAAAAAATAGTTTTATAGAACTTATACTGTATCTAATGACATAGTTTCTCACTCAACGAGATCATGGGATCTTCTATATCCTTCAGCTCCTCATATCAACATCTAACTTAGCTGTGTATGAAAAAATAAAAAATACCTATAATTTGGACATGCTCACATTCTTATTTATTCTTATCAATATTATACAAGGATGGTTATATTAGAAACCTCTCATTTTTATCTTTACTTTGATACCCATATGATTAAATTTCCCAATAAAGTCTCAAATCCTTCTTTTTTTTCTTCTTTGAGATTTTTCTTCCTCGATATTCTATAAATATGGTCTCTCTACTCTTAATACATTTTTAACTAATATTTGAATAATTTTTCCTTATATAAAAGTTGCCAATATTTATTTTAATTATTTTAAATATATTACATCATGAAAATATTTGATTCACCTCAGTCCTCGTTTAATTTCTCAGCTTTTTCATATGAGGGATACTACCATGAACGTGATCCTTCAAAAAGCCTCTCAATTTTTGTCTCATTTTCATTTATGGGGTACCCTTTATTTTTTTCTCACTTTTTCATCCTTTTTAGTTAAAAATGCTCAGAATTTTTCATATTTAATTCTTTTTATTTTTCAAAAAATATGATTCAATGAATATATATGTACATTTCCACAAGCTTAATAGCATACATCACTCATGGTCTTTAATCTAGAACATTTAGTAAAATTTTCATTGACTGAACTTCGTAAAATAAATATTGAGATGAAAACCCATGGGAATATTCATTATATATTCATCATTAAACTCAACATAGTAATAATCTTAACCAAATTTATAATTAAAATAATCATTATAGAAAGTCTAAATGCTTTAGCCAAAATGAATGAAAAATAAGTTATGTGAAATTCATATTCTCATACATAGACTCGTTTATGTGATAGATTGTATTACACTAGTAACTTTGGCTATATAGATTCACATAGAAGAATAATTAAGAAACATATATTCACATACATCTTACATAATTTATAGGATAATTCCAATACATATCCAAAATCTCTTTACCTCGATTTTCATATATTCAAATTCTATTATGTGATGGATTTTCATGCATGGGGACTTTGGCTACGTGTATACTACACAAGGTTATATATACTAATGTTTCTCTAATTAAAACTAGAAATCCCCCAGTCTATCATTATCCATTGTCATTCACTCATAATAATTTCAAAAAACCATTATGAATTTATCAAACATGCTAAAATACCTTAGCTTTATTAAGATATTCTTTGAGAAAATAAAAACCTTATCTTTGAGTTCATCAATAGTTCATACAACATATATAACATTAGATTCAATTCAGTCATCATCCTAGGGTGTTTCGTTTCTAAAGTTAGTATCTATAGTTATAGGTATATAGGGATCAATTATCCGTAAATCGATCACTTAAATACATCATTAATATTAAATTAAATTTTTATAACCATTGATATAACAATATTTATTTAGATTCCACCACATCATTTGTCTATAGACTATTATTGAAAAACACTAGTGGAAATGGAGGTTTTCCCAACAATTTTAGGCCAATGTTTTAAACAACCCATTGGTATATTATTTTTAGCTTATCATTTCCCAATGTTTTAAAAAAACTATTGGTATACTATTTTTAGAATCATCGTTTCCCAACGGTTTGAGTTAACCGTAAGGAAAGGATTAAATTTTTCTAATGTAAACCAATGGTTTATAAAAAAACAATGGGAAATATTTCCCCCAAATACACAGCATATCCAGTTCCCCCATCCATGTTATTTCATCCCTAAACTGAAGCTCTCTCGATGCACTCTATTTACCCTAGGTGACGAAACTCCTTCAACCTGATAGATCCATCTTCAATCAAGAAATGTTGTAGTTTTAAACATCAAATATGTAGTTTTTAGCTTATTTTTAATGTTTTTCATCTATTTTTATCTTTTTTGATTTAGCCTAATCCCGAGGTCCATGCGGTCAGTGGAATGGTATACCCAACAAGTACACTTTTATTTGTTTTCTGTTTTGGTTTTACACATCAATTATCATGATTGTATGAATCACCTTTATTTTATGTCTTCATAGCAACTCCTTCTGTGTAGAGTTAGTGTACCATATGAAATAATTAATGTTCTAGTGACATGTGTCCCCACTCTAAGATGGTAAAGGGTTTGTTTAGTGATATTTTATCGAGGTGGGTAATTGATATAATGATGGTCCATGTGAAGGGATTAGGGAATGTTTGGGTAGTGGTGCTGGTGGTTTTCCAATTTTTAGTTGGGTGATATGGTAGTTTCTACTGACTTTAGTGTAGTTGAAAATTGGATTCAGATTTTTTATTTATATTTTTTTTCAAGGAATAATGGGAAGGTTTGTGATTTTGAGAATGAATCGGTTGTTGGTTGGGTGGATGATTGGAATTATGATGTTGGTTTTATTTGGTTTAGGTAATTTGAATGGTATTATATGTGTATTTCCCCCCCTAAACACACCCACCCCCTTCCCATTGGACAGACCCCATACCACCCATGGACACCTCTCACCCCCTGTACACCCCCACCCATTGGACACCCCTCACCCCCCATGGACACCCCCCCCCCCCACCGACACCCCCACCCCACCTCCTTGGTCACTCCCCACACCTCGGATAGCCCCCACCACCTGGAAAACCCCACCCCCTTAGACATCCCCACCACCCTGGACACCCCAACCCCCTGGATACCCCCCAACCTCTAGACACCCACACCCCCATGGACATCCCCCTAGACAGACCCCCTCCCCCCCCCCCCCCGAACACCCCCCCTAGAATTCCCCCTAGACAACCCCCCACGCCTGGATAGCCCCACCCACTTAGAGCCCCACCTCAACCCTACTGGACACCCCTCCCCCTTGGACAGCCACCCCTCTAGACACCACTCCACCCCTTAGACACCCTCATCCCCACCCCCTGGACAGCTCCAATTACTTGGACTCCCACACCCTCTAGATAACCACCACCCCACTAGAAACCCACACCATCTGGATAGCCACCACCCCACTGGACACCCCCACACCGCTGGATAACCCCCACCCCCTCGACATCCCCATCCCAAATGATAGTTAAATTATCCATGAACCCCTATATTACCTCTCATATATTTTCTTTTTTGTGTTTAAAATTATTTACCCTTTTCTAATAACTTCCATATTTTTTTCAAATTACGGAAATGCAACCAATTCAATATTGGTGATGGAAAAAGTTGATGGAAAACAATAATTGAAAATATTATATGGGTGTTCTACAACTAGTGCCTATAATGAGTATTTTATTTTAATTATATATATTTAAATAATATCTAATGTTTTGTGATTAATTTTGTTTTAAACCTTTTTTAGGATCCACCACTTAGGTGATTATTATTTGATGACTAGCCTAGTAGTTATCCAAGTACTTAGGTCGATGGTATGAGAGCTAGGCTATCTTGTCGGCGTACCCGATTATACCATTCCCCTCCAACAGAAATACCATATATCCCACATTCTAATCTCGGGGTGTTGTTAGGTACACACAGGATATTCAGGTCTCCGATGTTCAAACCACCCTTTACATTTGAGTCTCCTCACCTGTCTTTACCATATTTGATGATTATTCCCACTCCCCATCCAGCATTCGGCCATCCATCTTTTCCATCATCTTTTACTTCTACTTCCATATCTCCAAGATTCTATGTTACATCATCTTCGACTCCTTCTCTACCACAGTTTGTCCTTACAAAGCATACACTGGGACCCACTCCACCTATACATGGTGTTCCTTCATTTTCTGAAGATCAAGTGGCACCCATTGATCAAATTATCCTTGGTATATTTGTATAATCCTAACAAAATTTATACAATTATTTATTTTAATTGTAACATTTAATGATAAAATATATGTTTTTCTTTCATGATAGAAACATATTCTGATAGGTGGTGGGGTGGGGGCGTACACACATGCATGTGGTGTGGAACCGCCACACACAGATAATGGTGGATTATAATGAAGAAAATCAAATAATTGAAAAACAATGGTAGAAATGTTGGTTTTTTTTTGCGATGCTTTAGAAATACTCAGACATCATTCCTTTCAGCATGCTCTCATGCAGACAGCTGACAAATGACGTCAAGGATAATTCTTCAAAAAAGATATGGGTAAAAAACCTATCATATTTTGTGAAATATATGATTTTTTTATTTATATGAATTAATATTTTGGTGTAAGAATCATTTTAATTTCCCTAATGGTGATGGTTCATGATGATCATGTTTAATGGATTTAAGTAAGATTTGGATAGCCTATAAGCATGAGTTGTATATTGGTTATCATGATAGAGTTTTCACAGAGTTAGAGGTGGTACATTTCATGGATGATTATCTGATTGAAATGTATCAGAATATTATTACTCATATGATTACTATCACGTTGATGTTTTTAATCACAATTGAGGTATTTAAATGAAAATTTTCTTGTTTTTCATTAATACTATCTTTTTTATTGATTAATTTTACATAGGAATCATACAAAATAAATAAAAAACCTTAACACTAAAAATACCTCCACAAATTTGGATGTACTACAATATAATATCATCATAGAAAGAAATTTTGAGAGTTGTTTTTAAATTTTCATTATGACTTTCACTTTCTATTGTTTCCTATATAATTTATTTTATTTTTAAAGTTTTAATATAGTTTTAGTAATGAAATTAATTATTGGTAACCAATTTGTAATTATGGTTTCCTACATTCAATGTAATTTTAGATGAAAAATTGAATAATAAAGGATGTGGGCCTTGAGAAAAACATTTTTCCTCGAGTAGAAGAAAGAAAGAGGGGAGTGCGGTTAACGAACTGACTCACCAAAAGATTATTTGTATTACTTTGTTGATTTAAAATTTTAACATCATTTTTTAACTGAATTTTTTATTTATATTATTAAGAGGTTTCTTTAGAGGTAATTGATTCACAATAACATAGAAATTATGGGCCAAATGATCACTTACATCAGGTTTTGAGAGATGAGTACCCTAGCAGTGTACATTTCCAACCTTGAAAGTGTATACTCCCAACATGGTATTGGCCCCCATCAGGTATGATTTGTACTTCCATCGAGTTCCATCATGGTAAGGAACATCTAGAACAAGCTGAAAAAATGTCCATATACAGGACATAACATTCTGATGGGGAAAACACTACATTTAGAAAACTGATGGATGTTTATGTCCAACACATCCACTAGAGGGCAACACAACTTTTTATGAATATATGTCATCTATAAATTCTAAATATGGTGCACTAGGTGGAAGTTCTAGTGGTGTTTGAATCAATTTTTTCATTGAGATGAGGATGACAAGGAGGAGGCCATGGTAGAGGGTGATGAGGAGACCGAGGTGGAGGAGGAGTGAGAGGAAGAGTCTGAGGCAGAGTATGAGGAAAATGAGGAGGGTGAGGAGGAATCCAAGATGGAGTATGAGGGAAAGGAGGAGGGAATTGAGTACAGTGGGGACACTGATGGTGATGACGATGAGGACGAGGATGAGGCAGATAATTATGGTGATGATAGTGATGATGATGATGGACTAATTGATATGTTACATTTTTGAATGATATTACTGACATTTGATGATTGATGATTTGTCATTCCTAAATATATGTGTGATTACATAGGTCACATTATCTTTATTTCTTTATCTATATATAATAAAACTTGACTTGATGGTATGTTGTGACTGAATATATGTGTGACTAAATCACCCCTCTCCATGACACCCTCACCCCCAGACATCCCCCAACACCAGCCCTATGTAAACCCTCGCCCCCTTGGACAACCACCTGCAACACCCTGGATTCCCCCCCCCCACACCAAGACACCCCCACCCCTTTGGACAACCCCCCCTTCAACCCTTGGACACCCCCACCCCTGGACATCCCCCACCCCTAGGACACCCGCCTCGACAGCCCCCACCCACTAGACACCCCACCCCTGGACACCCCCACCCTAGAAAGACCTTAGACACCTCCCTCCCCACCATTAGATAGCCCCCTGGACACCCCCCCCCCCCACCCTAGACACCCCCACTCCCTTCGACACCCCCAACCCCTGGACACCCCCACCCCCTTGGAAAGACCCCACTCCCGCTAAACACACCCACCCTTGGACAACCCCCACCCCTTAGACACCCCTCCCCCTAGACACCCCCACCCCCTTGGACAACCCCCACCCCCTGGACAGCCCCAACCCCCTTGGAAAGCCCCCAAACCCTATATAGACCCCACCCCCTTGGAAATACCCCTCCCCCTAGACACACCCCAGACACCCCCACCCCCTGGACACCCCCTCCCCCTAGACACACCACCCACTGGACACCCCCACCCTCATAGATAGCCCCCATCACCTTGGACCCCCCCGGACACCCTCATAGACTCTCAAACCCTTGGACAGACCTCCCCCCAAACCCATGGACAACCCCACACCCCCTGGACACCCCCATCCCCTTGGAAAGCCCCCCCCCCCCCCCCCACGGACCCCCCCCAGACATCACCCCACCCCCTGGATAGCACCCACCTTCCTGTAAACCCCCACAACCTTGGACAAATCGCCCCCCAGGACAACCCTCCCCTACCTTCCTAGACACCCCCACCCCTTGGTCAGCCCCTACCCACCTAGACACCCCCACCCACACCCCACCCCCATTGGACAACCACCCCACCCGCTGGACAGCTCCCCCCTCCAGACATCCCCACCCCTTAGAGCTTCCTACCCCCCCCCCCCACCCCAAACACCACACTACCACTGGACACCCACCCCCTTGACACCCCCATCCCCTTGGATATCCCCCCACCCCTAGATAGCCCACTGGACACCACCCCACCCCCTTGGACATCCCCCACCCCCTAGACAGTCCCCCCACCCCCTGGACACCCCAACCCCCTAGACACCCATTCCCCCTGGACACCCCCACCCCCTTGGATTTCCCCCCACCCCCTAGAAACCCCAACCCCTTAGACACCCCACCCCCTTGGATAGCCCCCACCCCCTTGACACCCCCCACACCCCCTTGGAAACCCCTATATCCTGAATTAAATTTTGTATACCATATTCTATATTTTTTATACATAAATAAATTTTGTATATAATTAATTCTGAATTGAATACATTGTACTTAATTCAGAATTATATATGTAATTCATAATTTATTTTTTATGTGCTATTCATTCATAATTAAGAATTCAATACATAATTCATTCTATATGAATTAAATTTTAAAATTCAATTATAAATTATATATTTGATAGGGTAATTGGGTTTGGAATTGAATTAAGAATTTATTGGTGCATAGGGGATTACAGATGGGTAGGTAGGTAGGCATGTTGCTGCAATTGCAGCAAGGCTATACCAATGGTTGTAAATCATTGCTATCTGTGGTGAAATTAACCTTATACCAACATTTTACAAAAAGCTCTTCGTAAACCTATATACGAACGATTTAGTAAGCAATTGGTATAGAACCTGTATCAGTCTTTACAAATGGTTTTATGTAAACCGTTAGTAAAGGGTTATTCCATTGGTTTTGAATCTATTGGAATAGATCTGAAATTACTTAATTAGAAACAGGTAAGGACAGTTGGTATAATTATATACCAATTTTCATCCGAAACCATTGGTATAATGTTCATTCTAGGGCTATATACAAAATTTTATACTATAACTATTGGTATATGTCTACCCCATGGCTAACCAGCTAACAGTTTGAGAAACTGTTGGTATAATTTATACCAATAGTTTTCAGGCCATTCCTAGTGGTTTCAAACTATTTGTATAAGTAATTTATCCCATAGTGAGAAAGTAACTACTATAATAATATTCATATATATTTGGACCATCTCAATAATCTCCACATGTAAAAAAATTCTCTTAGAACATGTATAGAAATATGTTCCAAGTAAACATTTCTTCTCAACTTGCATATTTCATGTGAATAGTATTTTCATTTTGATCATTAATGGTATAAAAATATAGTATATCACTAATATTCTACAATCATATATTTAAATCCAATATTTCACATTACAATAAATATAATGATATTATCTCAAATCCATATGATAATTACAAAATGGTAATTTTGTGAAAACAATTAATGGAGTATCCTTCTCTTATGTTTTAGCGGATTTACAATCTTGTACTCAAGAATAAAATTCCACTACTTTGAATAAGTAATCTAAATGTTAATCAAATGTAAGAAATTAAAAAGATAGTAACGATGAGCTTGAATAATTTTTTAGAATAATGAATATGATTACTGAAAAAATTATATTCCAATATGACTATAAGGAGAGAGAAAAGAAGAGGTATGATAAGAATTATTTTCAAACACTATTTGTGATGATTGTAGACAACTAGGAGACATCAAACCTGATTTACCTAGGTTGAAGATTAATGAAATTGACGAGAAATATTCAATGTCATTGGAGAGAAATGGTTTTAATGTTTAAAATGATAATAATAGTGATAATTAATATCCATCATATTCTTACGATGATATTAGTGATCATAATAGTGATATCAACTGGAAGAACATCATATTCTATTCTATAACTTGTCAAATTAAAAAAAAAATCTTGTGAAAGGTTATATCATAATCTCTTGAATCCTTTTCATTATATTTTATGATTTATTTTTTAATATGATAAAGATATTTTAACTTCATCGGAATAATATGATTATATTCATCACTATAAGAAATGAATACATATATGTTGTGTTTGGAAAATAAAAAAAAAGAGTTAAATTGCAAACCTCACTTGAATAAGGGAGAGATTTATAAATAATACAATATGATTTATTAACATTGATATGAAATTTATAATCTTACATTGTATTTAGATTTTAAATCTATGTTTGTTTCATCAGATAATGATAAATAGTTAGTAAAAAAATAAAAAATGAAATAATTATTATAAATAAATTACAATCATATTTTACATTATGTATAGTTGGATTTTGATATCTCTTACAATAGTTTAAGTGAAATCTTAAATATTCTAGAAAATGTGTTATGTATAAAAAGTCTTATTTTTAGTTGAAATATTTTTTTCCTAAAAGTGCATATTTATACACTAAGTATCATAGAAGATTTTATTAAATAAAACACTGTTATTTAAATAAATTTTAATCAATTAGAACTCATAATGATTTTATTTATAAATAGATAACAATTATACCACATTGTAATGTTGGATAGATGTGGGTTCACAATGTTTTGTTTTTTGACATTAAAATACCAAATAGTATATTTTTAACCAAAATTTTGGCCTTGATTATTTCATGAATAAGTGTTGAGTACCGATGGCCATAATATATGGTACAATTAAATTGATTTTTCATGACACATAACTAGAGAAATTTCTTACTTATAGAAAGTGAAAATTGTGAATAGCGGATAATTTACATATGGATACAATGAAAAGGTTCATATTACTGGTATTAATTACATATTATTCCTTGGTAAGAATTTAATTTATAATTTTATGGATTTTTTTGGACTTAATCACAACCTTATTAGAACATTCCAACATTTTGATAAATTTTACTATGTAAACTTTGGAAGAGATAAATATACCATTATATATTTGAAATGAGATCATATGTAATATTTTGATAGAAGTAATTTCATTTACACTAGTAACCTAAAGATCATACATGATGGAATAAAAAATTCCCTAGTGTGGTGGAGGATTAGTCATTTATTTTGAATAGAAAATTAGGACACTAAAATGTTTGAAACATAGAAAATATTTCATGGAAAGGGTTAATAAGAAATCTAGTTTAAATAAAATAAGATTCTCCAAAATTCTATGACCCTTATATATAATTAGAAACAAAAGTTTATTTTTATGTATATTGATGAATTCATGACATCCAAATATTTATCGTTTGTTCATATATATATTTTCGGTCCTATAAAATTATAATTCTTGGAAGCTAACACTATGTGTACATTCTAGTTAAAAAATACACCAGATAAACATTGGTTTATTTTCTTACCCATATGTAAGGAGCATTTATTTTCCAAACAATGTTTTATTTTTTTACAAATTAGAAAAATCAACCGATTATTAAAATCTAGAGTGATAATGGTTTAATATTTATATTTTTTGATTTTAAAACTTTTCATTATGCTAAAAATATTACTCATAAAATTTCATCACCTATAATTAAAATGAATATTATTGTAGTTTAAAGATGGAATAGAAACCTTCAATAAATTACTCAAACATAATTATGTGAATACTCAGTTTTTAAATTCATTTAGGAATAATTTCTAAGTTCATATATCTGTACTATAAATTTTTATTTTTATTCAACTTGTATATTAAAAAAATTTATATGAATAGTAGAATAGTAAAATATCTAAATCTATTTATAGAAATGTTTTTGGATGTAAAGTATTCATCTTGAATATATTTTAAAAACATCAAAAATTTAAACTAAATTCTAATGAAGATATATTTCTTGGTTAATTCTCTATTACTAATTCATATCTTGTTTTCAATAAATGAAAAAATTCCATTGTATCATTGAAACACCCACTATTTTATTTTATGAAGATAAATTAAAATAATTGGATTTTAACATAGGAGAAGCTATACTAAATGAATCATTTCTATAAATGTTAGATTAATGGAATATAATAAATTCAATGATAAAGATCAATATTCCCATTTATATCGAAATTAGTAAATCTTTAACAATATTCATATTAAAAAGATTATTAGAGATGTTGATCAAAAATATAAATTAAAAAATTCCTTATAAAATGAATGTGAGAATCCTATATTGTTATATTACTTGAAATATAGAATGTAATATGGTTCCTTTGGTGACCAAATAGATTTAATTTTTATCTAAAAAGAGTTTAATCGGTTTGAATGGAATAAGTTTTGTACATTAGATAAATGTTTGGAGGATCATTCAATTATAAGAGGAAAATGGGTCTTTTATAATTAATATAATGAAAATATTACTATATTATAGATTATGGAGATACTATATAATAGTAGTTATAACTAGGAGGAGAGTGTATATTATGAAGAAAACATTCGTTGGTATCTAGGCTTGATCCCACTAGTATTTCTCTAGAATTCCCATCCCACCATAACATTAATCTCTTTTAAATAGATATAAAGATTTATTTAATTAATTTATATATTTAATAGGAAGTTTATATTGAAAAATTACCTAGTTTTAAAGATATAAATTTTCAAAAATATATATTTAAACTTTCTGAAGAACTCTATACGATTAAAAGAGATCTAAGATTCCGGTTTGATAGTTTTTCATGTTTTTGACATCAAAAATTAATTTTTAAAGGAATAGTGGATCCAACACCTTCAACCAAGAATTATTTTAAGTACATAATAATTTTTCAAATTGATATCTGCTATTTTATGTTTGGAACAAATTAAAAAACTATTAGTAATAGTTGTTTATAACGTTTGTAGAGTGAGAATGAGATGAGAATTATTGGAAAACATTGTGATGTTATCATAGGATCAAATCAAAAAACTTTCTATAATTTTTTAAAAACCCTTATATTTCATTAGATTTAAATATATTAACTATAACATAGGTATATTTAATAATAAGTGACCATATGTTTTTTCTTTTCTACTATCTCTGGAAATTGAAATACTCCTTGAGAATGGTACAAAATTCCTTGTTTAGAATTGTGTTAAATTTTTATAAAGGTGTATTATGTTATTTAGAACATCATAGAACCAAAATTATCAGATTATCTATGAAATTTTACTAAAACAACACCACAAATAGATTTCCATAAAAATTGAATATTAATAATAAATATCTTCAAGGATTTTTTATTTACTTCATTTCTTATAATTTTTTCTTAATGGTAAATAATTAGGTTACCATATTTTATATAACATAATTAATGATTAGTTAATTTAAAAAATCATATTCTATAATACAATCGACTATACTTTTACATATATTAATTATTATTGGAAATTAACATCAAAAAGGTAATTATGAATACATTATACACAAATAAAACATTTTTTTCTTGTGTTTTTGATGTTTTTCCTATTTTATAATAGTTCTAATTTTATTTACTAATATTTTCTGATATTTCATGAGAATTTGATATATATTTCATTATTTTTCAAAATATATATTCTTTTAATTTATCATTTCATAAATCTATTCTTGTATATGTAAAAGATAGGAGAATTAATTTTTTACATTCTATGGAACAATATTTATTATAATAATATCATCCATAAGCAGTGAAAAATATCTTCTAAAATATATACCCTTATTATTCTTGTATTAAATTCATTTTAATTATTGATCCCTTCTATTATTCACTTATTATAAGTAGAGTTTTTTTAATAGAAATTGTAAAATCATTTTTTTATAAAAATTCATCTTTCATATTATTTATTATTATTTTCCAATGACCCTTCGTTATTTAGAAATTTTTTACAATCACAAAGGGGGAGAAATTAAAGCTGCTCATATGAATGAAATTATTTCCATTATTTTAATTTGGGTGAAATTTTGATTCTAGGGGAGAATTGTTTTTAAGGATTATATTTGAGTATTTAATTATTATGTAGAACCATATTTGTTTCTGAAATGATAAATGTTTTAGTTTTTTGGATGTTATATCCAAATTAAATTCAGTATATATTACAAGGTTTTTTCATTAAGAATTCTAGACAAAATTTTCTTTTCATTTTTTACTTTTGATTTAAAAAAAGGGACAGATTTTTTGGGAGAATTTTATGATAATAAACTTATTTATTAATGAATATTTTCTTAAATGAAAAAATAATTCATTAAGTTTGAGATTTATCGTAAACATTTTTATTTGAGTTTTTTTGTGTGAATATTTTATTAACTCATAAAATGTTATTTTGAACTTGGATGATTCTTATATAAATAAAAATATGTCCTCCACAATGATGGTATGGTGAATGAAAAAATTTTATGATAGATTGAATATCTGTATACATCAAAAAGTGGATTTTTTTTCTCATGCAATTTCAACTATACCCATATATATTTGAATTTGAACATTACAATTTATTATAAAAATAGTTACAAATCTAATTGTGGGATTTATAGAGATGTATATAAAAAAATAATATAGTTTTTAAATCATTTTGGATTTTCAAACATTATGATTTGACTTATTTTTATTGTATTATTCTTTTTTAATGTACTTTTCTCTAAGAGATTCCATCTGTATGGTTTATTGTTAATGTTTATAGTGTATTTTTACATTATATGATCATGTGGGATTTATGAGGCATTGGGAATATGAACAAAAAAAAGTTTATGAATTTGAAGATAATCAATCTTCCTGGTTGAGAAAGATATATCATCTAACATGTTTACATTCAATAAATTACTTGCAAATGAACTTTTAACTGATCATAGTGATCATAGAGAAGCTCAGGGTTAGAGAATACTTGTACCTTCTAATATGTTTATAGTCAAATAAGTTCATATTAATCATAGATTCCTTGTTTTAGGATATCTAACCACGTAACACATTGGACAAAAATTAAATAATTCATTTTATCATAATTATTTTAATCATAAAAGTTTTTTTGGGGTTCTGTATATTTATTTTGAACATTATGAAATATTATTGTATTGTTGTCTTAATTATTTGTGTTTATTATTCATATTTTTCAGTTATTAAATTATGATAATTTAATGCCCATTGTTCTAGTACTGGTTTTATTCTTGTATTTTTATACTCTGATATTATTTATGAATTGTATTTTCTGGACACAAACATATATGAGTGGTAAGGAAAGTTGTAAGTTTTTTCAATATAATTCACTAAAAACCAATATTTTAGTGAAATACATTTCTTATTTCCTATAAAATAAAATAAATCTCAATATCCATCTTTGGGATTATATAAAACTCTATGGGAAAGGAAACATAATAGATTTTACTGACATATAAGAGACTCAATCCGAAGGGGGATTAGAATAACTAATCCTAGGCATAAATGAAATTAATTATTGAAAATATGTGATCTCCATAAGACATGTTGACAACTAGCATCTCACACTACACAAAAAAATACACTCAATGAAATTTCCTATGTTTTGAACCAAAAAAAGAACAAGGAGTGTGTCCCATAAAATACTTCATATCTAGAACATATAATAAGAGATTTTAGGGGGAATCTTGATATCAAATATACTACATAAAAAACCATCCACTCTGGGAAATGTTTTATAGAATGGGTAGAACCACACTAACATGAGGAGGTTCTCATAGCTGGTCACATACCCAAAACGTATCATAAAAAATATGAGGAGTGTATCCTAATTTCCAACCATTTGAATCAGTCAAAAAAATTATCCCTATGTAGGTCACGTGACCACATCCAAACCCTAACCACGACTTTACTCATATCTATTTATCATATACATTACATAAAAAATTTCAGATCATATCACATAACTCCTCCCTCTCACATATGGTGAGGTGTCATCACAACCACATAGCACATTTAATAAATAATAATAATACAACATGGAAAGCATATCAGATAATATCTAACTTGGCTAGACCCATTCCCTTGTTTCTTCTTAGCTCATAGCTATAGGGTACCCCATAATTAAAAAAAATTCAATAACTTCAAATCATCAATGAACGACAGTGGATCAAACATTATCCTACTAAAAATCCCAAAAATCACACCACAAGGATAACCCATAAACTTCCCTTAAAAAATTATATTCTTGGTTACCCATATTGTTTTTATTTTTTTGCCCAATACTATCACAAATGAAGGGGTTGTCATCTAAACATCTATACCTATCCACCAGGTCATCCAAAACATAGCCAAGATGAATATCTCACTCTTGGCCTATTTAACCCAATATTAAATCCCCACCACAATCCATTATACAAATTTTATTTCAGATAAACCCAATTGTTTTACACATATCTACCTTATAAGGGATTCAATTACATCAATAAGGATCCACATAGTAACTTTGATTCCAAAAATAGAACATTATTGATCTAAATATCACACATATATCAATTACCATCCTTACAACCACATACAAACTTCATAATATGGTAACGGATTCCTATAAAATCATAAATCATCATGAAACAAGAACACTATAGTAAGAAATAATAATTAGGAAGCACAAACAATACCAACCAATATTTATACAATATTGTGTTACAAATATGAGGTAAATTAATCCAAAAAAATCTCAACTAATCTCTTTTGGATATCCCTCAAAAAAATTTAAAAATAAAATTTAGTAATTATTTTGAAAACGGGGACACATATCATATTACTCACATTTTTTCCTTGTCCAAAATTAAAATAAATTCTTTCTTTGTAAAAAATCTAAACCTATTGGATATTTCATTCCAGTACCTTCACCTTAAATACACGTTTCTCCTAGAAATTGGGTCTTATAGCTTTTCATTTTGAAATCTATTTTTTTAAAAATCTTTTTTTACATCCACACATAATAATTAAATCCCCTCTTAAATAATTTATTTTATAAATATATTCACATTAAAACATATTTTTAGAACAAAATTTAAAAGGGAAATCCCATTTCATATCATTTACCTTACAAATATATTAACATAAAATCATCTTTTTAGATCCATATTTAAAAAAGGGAATCCCATTTTCCTGAAAATATAAATAAATACATCAATAAAATCCATAAATAGGTTCATTAGAACATGTTTGACCAATGTAAAAACAAATATCCAATTAATATTCTAAACGGTCCTTCTGGACTATTAGGATGATGTGAACACATCTGAATTTATGATGGGAATCCACATAAGTCATGAAATGTTCTAGAAAAAATCATAATGATTGAAAATAAAAAATAAAATCACCAAATGATAAAGAGGATAGGTAGTGTAGAGTATACATACCTTATTTGAAATTATCCAAACTCTACTCATCAAATAACTATGGTCGATCTGTCCTAGATCGAAAGTAATCCAATAAACTGAAAATCAGAAATTTTGGCTAAAATTTATAGAAAATAAAAAACATCATGAGAAACCACTAATACATGCCTATGGTAATATATCCTTTCCCACTAATACTTCATATAATGAAAAACATGATGATCAGACAAAAATTGGAAAATATCTTCCAAGTGGGAAGGATTAATGCTGGGGGAGAGAATTTGAGAGAGATCACTATGTTTCTTGTTCAAAATAAATAACCCCCTTCTTTATTTTATTTAATAAATTTATAAATTATTTCAAATATTAAAATAAAAACTATTCAAACTCAAATTTGGTAATACTCTATGACCCATATGTAGGGACACTAACATATCAAAATCCTTATGTGGCACTACAAAAAACCTTCACATATCAAAGGTATCCCCACATTTAACTATTTTTTTAACACCACTATAGTATCCATTATGTGTTGACCCTAATGTACTGGGTGAACCTTGCATATTACCAAATCTTCCATTATGTATCACAAGAAGATTTCTCATTACCATTATAAAATTATTCTTAAAGTCATGGATTTACCGTTTATATAATCCTCATATAACATGGTATCCTTTAAAAATCATCTTGGTTAACCTTTATGTGTCATAGTGTAAATGAGATTTATTTTTATATATCCCCTAGGTAAAACTTATATATCATAGGATATACCAAAAGATAAAAAAATATATGAATATTTGGATAAGACTTATATATGTGTATTCTAACAATAAATTGTGTACTCTTATGCATGGATACCCTTATGTATGAAAATATAAATACATAAGATCAAACCCATATCCATGGTGACCCTTGAATATGGGGACTTATCCACAATTCCAACCAAATTCTACACAACATATAATATTTTGAAAAAAATACCCCTTTCTAATCTAAATACCCCACGCTTCAAAATAACAATAAATTTGAATCTCAAACACTTCAAACTATCTTCCAAATCTTCCAACACTTGGATAACTCCAAAAACATAGTTCCTTACATACACCAAGACCCTTGAAACAATGATAGGGTCTACAGACACCTAGTTTTCAAGAGAACATACCAAATTATCATTTCTAAATACTCATTCCATTAAACCAATCATTTATAATTCTATCCTAAGCACCTGATACACCTTTCGACCCTCTGGTCGCATCCAAAAAAACTCTCAAATAGTTACCAACATTGGAGATTTTGATTTGAATCCTAGTTCTCAAACATTCCTCTATCTACTGGGAAAATATTTAAATTTATCAAAATTTCCATCATCTCATAATTGTATGGGTCATTACAATCAACAAGCATAACACTTCTCATCCTCCAAAATCCAATAAGTTCCTTAGACCATAATTATTGACCTGCCTCATTTTTCAATTCACTAATAATTCATTATAACCATTATTTAAATATCAAACGTGATTTCACTATGAAACTCTATTCGCTAACACATAATATTAACTAAAATACTACCTATACAATCTCAAAGAATTTCAGAAATAAAACATGATCATTGTTATCTCATTAGAATCATTTCTCCCAAACTATCCATTAACCCCATTTGAAACAATTTATACTCACCCAAAAAACTACTTATATGATACTATTAAAACCATTATTGTGGATGAATGATCCCATAAATTCTAAAACAATAAAAAACTAATATTTTATCCCAACAGGAAAAGGAAAACATTCTTCAACATGTGGTGAATTGAATTCTAAATTTTATAATAATATTTTATCCCACTTGATGAATTTTTATAAAATATTTAATGTATGATAAAATTTAAGTATCAAATTATAAAAATGTAAATATGTCATATTCACTATATAAATTAAAATTTCAAAAACTATTCATTTTTCATTGAAAATAATAAGCACAATGGTAATAAATTCAGTAAAGTTAAAAATAATTCATTTAATATCAATAATAACATTAATACCGTAAAAATAAATTATTAGTAAGATACTTCCAATTCATATGATGCTTCAACTTTTATTAATATAATTAATAGGATATATAGACTTGGTCATAGGAAACCCCATTTAATGCTTTGAACATCCTCGATTTTGAAACCCATATGATGGTACTAAGTGTGAAATCAAAAAATCCATCAATTGTAAGCTCGTTGATATCGATAGGAAGCTCTAACACTAATCATATCATAGATTATATGTTTGATATAAATTCATCATGTTGACTTCATTGATAAGACTGTTGGAATATAAAAATTCAAACTCAAAATCTCCTCAATATTGATAAATTAGATATTTAAAATTCCATCCCTGAAATATCATCGATAATGAGGTATTAGATAAATAATATTATAATATAATTATTAATATCTTGAAAAAGTAATCCTTAAATGATATTATCTCTTTTCACACTCAAAAAAAAATTAAATCATGGACACTTGAAGGAAATGATAAATTTTCACAACATCACTTTTAATTAAATTACTGGCCCATGTAATCTTGTATTCATTTATATATTCTTATTGCATGAGGATTATTTTATAGATTCCCATTGAAACTAACTTTAATAGTCATATTATTTTTTATTTCAATTTAGTTTCAAATACATCACAAGAAACTTTCTATTATTTGAAGGATGTATCCTTAATTTATATCATCTGATGTGCAGACCACCATAGTTTGGTGATCATTGATTTAATGTACATTAGTGCATATCCTCAACATACTACAAAAATATAGATCAGATAGATTTACTAGATGTTTAAATAATGTATGTTAAACCAATACATCAAAAAATCAAAAAAGAAACATTTCATGTTATATTAGAATCAGATAAAATATATTTTGATTTTCTAAAAAAGGATAAAAAAATTATCTTTATACTAAAAATACCCCAATTTTTTAAAATCACAAGACACCCAAAAAAAGAACATTTTTTGCTAACAATTTAAACATTAAACTCTATGTAATTCACATTGATGTTTACCCTAACTTCATCATCAGAAAGATGTAATCATTCTAATATCTCTCCCTCTAATAAAAATTATAAATAATGTATGTCTTAATATAAATATAGTATTTCCTTGTTTATGTCACGACCCATCCAACGGGGCCCGTTTCATGACTACCCTAAGCCCACCATCCATAAGCCAAGTGCGGGCAAGTAGAACTCGAAAGGTGTATCCTTAAATGGGAAGGCATTTCTTTTAAACATGTATAAAAACAATGTGTAGAATGCAACAAGAAGAAACCACTATGTAAACTACTGTATTAAAATGAGTGCTGAAATTAAAGGGTCTAGAATAATAGCCCAACTGAAAGTATGAGTACAACTCAAAACTAAAAATAAAAATGAAAAGTGAAAGGAATCTCCTATATCATCCACCATGGATCCTACCTAAAATATAGTTATAGTTCATGATCAGTAGTCCATGTGTCACATCACACCAAATGGTCCACCTCCGAGTATCGTCATGTCCTGGATCCCCCGGCCTCGATCAATGTTGTACATCATCTGCACAAGACCCAACAAGGTGAGGGAAAATTCCATGTAGGGGTGAGTATAATGATACTCAATAGGGACCCCAAGACCTCGTAGGTCTCCTAATGTTCAACAAAGGGAATCCACAAAAAAATACATCAACTCTACTTAGGTAAATTCCCATACATACACCTAAGTTATCATGATATACACATCTCATAAATGAGGGAAGAATACCACTAAGGTAAAATAAAAAAGGTAACAACATGAAGGTAAAAGTACTATATAGGTAACACTACGATGGTTACACTATGAAGGTAAAATTACCACATATGTATCACCACGAAGATAGTACCACGAAGGTAAATGTCCTAGTTCAAACAAAGTCTTAGCTCAAATAATTTATTAGTGATGTATATAAGTAAAGTTGATTAGTTGTGAAGGTAGATCATTTTATTATGTTAAGAAGGACTCCTACTGACCATTTTGAGTCTGACCCACACATTATCGGTAGCTACTATCCCCCGCAATGACCCACATAGGATCCGGCCAGCCCAAAGTCGATAGGTACTATCCACTGCTGACCCACACAGGATCTAGCCCACATATGATCTATGTGCGCTAACCCACACAAGATCGTTGGGCGCTAACCCACACACGATCTGACTCACACAAGACCTGACCCACATAGGATTGGTATGCATTGACCCACACAAAATCGATGAGCGCTAACCCACATAGGATCTGACCCATACAAGATCCATATGACCTGACCCACACAAGATCACTAACCGCTAACCCACACAGGATCTGACCCACACAAGATCATTATGCACTTAACTACATAGTATCATTGAGTGCTAACCCACACATGATCGATAGGTACTAACCCCCACAATGACCAACACAGGATCTGACCCACCCAGATTATATAGGTAACTATCCTTCGTATGATAAATCTTAAACCTCCGCCTCACTACAACCTACCAGATTCCCAATAATAGCATGTTTGGGAGAACCAATCCTCAAACCATCAGTCATAACTCAACCACCACAATGTCACGTGAAGAAGTATCCCAAAGTTCTATCACATCATAAGGGACCCAACATAATATATAGTTCATCAATCGGGCGCCCGATTAGTAAGTTATTGTTGTTTTCACTCCAAGGGCCCAATAGGATTCGGGTGCTATTGATAGTTCGTCATTTCGACACAATATGTGGGAGATATGTTGAATACAAGATCCCACAATAATTATAATAATATTATTGTGTGTTTCATAAACCCGGTCCACGAACTAGAATTTAATATTAAACATTAGACTTAAATCGACCGTCTTAATGACAGGATCATGTCGCCAGAGATGGTAAGTCAATCGGACGTCACACACATGAGTTATAGAAGGTCGAAGATTTAATAATAATAATATATTATTATTCTTATTTCAGCGTCATGTGTACCCGATCCAAAAACCTGAAAAAGATATCCAATATTGGACTCATAATTTTCGTCTCAAAGTCAGGGTCAGACTGCTTCTGACGGTTCATGAAACCATGGTTTCACAGATAATATATGGACAAAAAATGGTTTTGACAACATAACATACTAATAAACCTTTTTATTTTATTATTATTTTACTTTTTTCCTTATAAATATTCTCAATTTTGATTCACGCACCCTTTTCCATGCGGGTAGAGCCTCCCCCTAATTCAAAGATTCTTCCTTAATTGCTTTTTATTTTTAATTTATCACTTTTCTAACTCTACCTCTCTCCAATCAATTATTTTTTCCTTTCATGTTATTCTCCCCTATACACAAACCGGTAAAACTGCACCCCATCATCCACCTGGCTGCCGCGTCTCCTAAACCTTCTGCACCAGACCGCCCCACTCTGCAGCATTGTTCCGCTGACCATACAGCCACTGGTCGACTCACCCCACCACCGCGGTCGCCTATTTCTCACACGCATGTCGCCCTTCAGCTTTCCCCTGCTTTCCCACATGAATCCACCTTGACTCTCCGCACAGACCGTCGTCTCACCGCCTATCTCGCTTGGAGTTACGCCCTAAAGACACGCCATAATTGCACCTCCACATTTCCATGTCCACAAGCGACTGCATCTTCATTCTAAACCTGAAAAAAAAATGACCGCATATTCGGGATCCTCATGTTGAGGGATCTACATCAATATGTTTCTCTCAAAAAAATATTTCATTTCTGCATCATCAATTATTTGCTGTTGAAGAATGCACGAAGAAAGTATAGAGAGTCAATAGATAACGGGAGAAGGAATATGTGCGAGACTATGGGCATTTTTTTATGGCCATCTTCATTTTGAAACTAGAATATGATGAATCGATAAATAAATTCAATCATATATAAATCCCCTACCTCGATTTCCCATTGGAGGTTGTATGAGGAAGAAGACGAAGTCGATGAGATGGTGGCATCAGCGTTCGTTACTCATGCAAGATGTTTTCAATCTGGGCTCAAGTGTCATCCTCATTCTCTGATTCCGGAGGATGCTCTTCTTTGGAGACTACTATTCATTGGATAAGACGATCCACAAAAAGCTATTCCCAATTCTCCATTTGCCAACGCTTTCCACAAACTCAAGAAAATGAGGACCAACTTATTAAATTATGTTTATTATTTTAAAAAGTTATGTTGGCTCATTAAGTAAATTGAGGTTGGCACATTAACTAGGGGAATATCAAGGGTTCCCCCACATTAATTGGGAGTTTGTGTGGTCCCCACCACCAAGAATTCAAAATGGTGGTTTCAAATAAAATAAATTAAAATTAATTTATTTTATTTTTTTCTTCTCCCACAAAAATAAAAAAAATCTAACATCCACCCTCAACCCACTACTGTCAAGTTTAAGGTCTCCTTATGTGAATATCGGTGCTGCGAGTTCAACGATATCCTCATATTTTAATTCTGAGTACCAGTTCCAAAGTTCCAAAAATCCACATGTGCGTTTACTAAACGTACCTAAAAAAACCTTTGAAATATTAATAACAGTTACCCTCAACCTGTTCTGGTCAAGTTTAGGATCTTCTTAAGTGAAAAATACCCCAATGAACCCGACGGTATGCACATATTTCCAATCTCAGTTACCGTTTAATAGTTATGGATTTTACAATAAAATAATTCTCACATAATTATTTTATTTACAGACAAAAACTAACTTCCACTAGTGGCAAGCACTGTCCATAGTTAGTATCTTCCTAAAGGAAAAATACCAACATGAGTTTAGTAGTGGTATCAGATTATTATTCGGAGTAACCATTCGTGAGTTATAAGAATTTGAAAAATAAAATAATTTTATTTAATAATTTTATTTATGGTTAAGACATTTTCAGGTTTTCTCTCTAGAGGCCCAGGACAACTAAAATTAATTCATTCCTAGGTAATACCACTATCCTGAGCACAATGGTGCCTTTGTATTTCTAATCTGAGTAACCATTTAAGATTTATTCCACTTTTTCAGGAAAACTTCTTACGCGTGCTAATTAAAGGTTAACAAAACATTGACGGGTCATTCCCGGAACTATGGGCCTCATAATCATGTGCTGTCAGATTCTGTGGTCTCTAAAAAATTGCATTTAATTAAAAACAATTATACAGAATTTTTGAGATATTACATTCTCCCCAACATGGGTCTTTACATCCCCAAAAGCCATAACAAAGGAAAAACAACAAAAACAAAGTTACGGAGAATGAATCTGAGCCTCTTTCTCCCATGAGCTCTCCTGAAGGTTTCGTGTTGCCAGCATACGTGCACCAAAAGTGTCAACTTCCCATGAAGATCCTGCTCCTTTCAATCCTCAATCTCTACTGGAACCTCTGTAAACGTCACTCCATCATCGAAGTCCATGTCTCTATGGTCGATTATGTGATATGGGTCGGACACGTATCTCCTCGGATGGGATACATGGAAGACGTCGTTCACCCTCTCCAACGGTGGTGCAAGAGACAAGTGATATGCTACCTTTCTTATCCTCAGATGTATCAGAAACGGATGAATAAACCTCGGTGATAACTTGCCGCCTCGGCCAAATCTCTGTTTTCCCCATCAAGGAGAGACTCAAAAGAATACATGGTCCCCCTCATGGAACTCCAATGGTCATCTTATCCTGTGGGCATAAGACTTATACCAATAGTCTATAGTCTTCACATGTTGTCAAGTGAGACATATTAATACAAACTATGGCACTGCTTCTTTTATCTCGGGCTATCAGTACCAATGTTGGAGGTCCTCTCACATCTTCACCACTCCAGGATGTACCACTAGAGGGGACGTATGGAAATCCCTCAACACCTCCCCCCATAGCGCTACTGGTACCATGGTATGTCCTCTAAGGAGGATTATGTGCTCCCCATGTTAAAAAATTCTATCAGGTGCATGTCCTGAGGATATCTAAGCACATCGAGCCTCGCATCTAGTGTCCCCAAGATGTGCATCCCCGACTCGCTGATGGAGTGGGGGAGTGACTGTCATAGACCGGAGGTATGCTTCTCTATCTCTATCCACGAAGGATATCTGCAACACGGATAGCTGCTCTGTCCCCTCACTCTACAACTGTAGACCAGACCTCCTACAGAGTGCATCTGCTACCACGTTCCCCTTTCTAGGAGTATAAACTATCTCAATGTCATAGTCCTAGAGGAACTCTATCCATCACCACTATATTAGGTTCAGGACCTTCTGAGAGAAGATATACATGAGACTCTTGTGATCAAAGTAGACTGTAAAATGTCTTCCCATCATGTACTGATGCCACACCATTAGCGCATAGATCATTGCTGCTAACTCCAAATCATGGGTAGCATAGTTCAACTTGTCAGTCTCTATCTTAGCTTCTAAAAACTCTTCTAACACATCTAGATCCAGAAGAAAGGCACTCCCTTTTCGTCAAAGCTAACAAGGGTGTCACTACCCTGATGAAGTCATGAAAAAATCTCTGGTAGTACCAAGCCAAAACAGACATCCATCTCCCTTTAAAGAGGTAATCCTGGTAACATCATTTTAAAAGTTGTCCCCATGCTCTACCAATCCTATTTGGTACTGAAAACTCAAAACTCCTACTTCCATGAGGGTAGGTATGGCTGACTCAAGAGTGATCGGCTACACACTCCAATGCATGATTTTATCATGTTTTGTTTGGGTTTCCTTTTTTATGACAAAGGAAAATACCATTCTAATGTTTTAGGTAAACCACAACCTTTTTTCCTAATACAATCAATCTGAGTATGAACTGTGGATGTCCATTCCATACCCAAACTAATTCGTAAGGCCTAGATTCTAGCACAAAGAAGTTCTCACTGAAACTCTCACCTCAAGGGTCAGATCAGACTGTCGTCATAAGTGCGATTATTGAGACTCCTCCCAATGGTATCACTAGATGTGACGGTCAAGTCAACGGCTTAACCAGAAACTCTAAGTCTTGGAAAAGATTCATGGAAGTAAGGAATGATTGGTACCTATTTATATTAATACGGAAGCTTTTAGTAGACATAGAAAATACCTCAAATCATTCCTAGAGCCCTTGGTTCCCACTCCTTGACTAGATGCAGCTACTCCCATGTCTTTTCCTCCAGATCACTGAGCATGGTGGGGACCACATTGGGGTGGTGGTTATAATATGTCGAAATGTACACCACCTCATATTGCTCTCCTAGCTCTACTTCCACATCTGTAGCCCTAAAGAATCACCTATCCTTAACCCTACCTATTCCCAAAACATTTCACATGATCATTTCTCTCAGATAGGCCCTAATTTTCTTCTTTCACACTACTAACATTCGCCTACTATATCCTCTCAGCCAAATAACATTCAACCGAAAATGTTATCTCTAGAACCCTAACATAGGTAGAAATTCATAGTGGAATAGTGCTGGCTCGGATGTCCTTAAACACACCGTGATCAAAATTATGATCCCCAAAGCACTGATCATATCGTATTCATCATGTACCAGGATTGGTCGGTATTCCTTGATGAATACTCAGTTACCGACATGCCCTCCTACCTAAGTGTTAAAATCTCTAGAGAACTATCAGCCACCTACTCAAGAAAATCCTCAGCCGCCTATGATTTGGGAACACCTCTAAACCTGAGGGGTATCCGAGTCTGAAACTTGTGTAAAGAAAAAAGCCAAAAATGTGTCCTCTACTGGTACCTCCAGTTGAAACTGCTTCCAAACAGACAGTGATATAGCTGACACACTACCCGATGGTACTATCTCGGGCATTGATCCACGTACTAAAACCTCATCACTATGCGGACCATCCACATGGTCACTCACTGGAATAGACTAGAAGCTAAGATCACCATTTTTTCTATCAGTGTCTCAACTTGGCAGAAAACAATACACGCATCCTCCAGCAAGTCCTTAAATACCTAGGAATCTTTCTTTCCTTGAATCCTTAGAGGCCTCTGTTGTTGGAACTCGTGCAATGCGCTCAGTCAGCGTGCATCCTCTACTGGTGGGGCTGGTGGAAATGCTCATTGAATGGGTAGTGGTGCTGCCGGTACACCACCGGAAGGTGCTAACACCATAAGAGGGCCCTACACCGAGTTCTCATCTCTCGGTGAGCCGTCATCGCATACTCTCTTAGGAATCTTGGCTGGCTGTCTATGTTTCAGCATCCTAATAAGGAACAAGTGTTCCATGATCATTATTTTATACTTGGTGAGCGGACAACAAAGAAATCAAAAGAAAAAACTTTTCAAAAATAGAGGCAATTATTGTTTTCATACACTGACTCGGAAATCAGAATTCAGGGTCCTGGTGTATGGATACGTTGGCCGCTGCACCAACACTAGACTCCATGAACTTAAAACCACACTCATAATAATTGACACTATTTCTTCACCGAAAAGATCAGAGTCCTAGTTCATCGGTATAATTGAACTCTTCTGATACCACTTGGTCATGACCCATCCATCGGGGCCTGTGTTGTGACTACCCCAAGCCCACCTTCCCCGGTCCAGTGGCTGGCGACTAGCACTAGAAAAGAATATCCTAAAAAATGGAATGCATTGCCTTTAAACCTGTACAAACACATAGTGTAGAATGCAACAAGAAGAAACCACTAAGGAAACTGTTGTAGTAAAAAGAGTACTGAAAGTACAGTGCCTGAAATACTAGCCCAACAAAAAGTACAAGTACAACATGAAAGTACAAATACAACTAAAAAGTGAAAAGCATCTCCTAGATTTTCCACTATTGATCCTACCTAAAATGTAGGTATAGATCATGATCAGCAGTCACTACATCACGTCACACCAAATGGTCCACCTCTGAGTATCTTCCTGTTCGGGCTCCCTCAGCCTCGATCAATGTTGTACATCATCTACACAATACAAAACATGGTGCGGGAAAAGCCCATGCAGGGGTGAGTATAACTATACTCAGTAGGGATCCCGAGACCCCGTAGGACTCCTAATGTTCCGCAGAAGGAAACCACAAAGTAATACATCAACTCAACTTAGGTATATTACCATACATACTCCTATGATATCAATATATACCCATCTCATACATGAGGGAAGAATACCACAAAGGTAACACCACAAAGGTATCACTATGAAAGTAAAAGTTCCACATAGGTAACACTACAAAGGTTACACCACGAAGGTTAAACTACCACATAAGTATCACCACTAAGATAGTACCACAAAGTTAAAAGTAATAGTTCAAACAGAGTCTCATATCAAACCAGGTATTATGGAAGTATAGAAGTACATATGATTAGTCAAGAATCTAAATCATCTTATTTTGTCAACAAACACTGCTGTTCATCATAAAAAGTCTGACCCACATATGATCGATAGGTACTAACTCGTGCAATGAACCACATGGGATCTGACCCGCCCGGAGGTGATATGTACTAACCTCTGCAGACCCACACCGGATATGACCCACACAAGATCGGTATGCGCTGACTCAAACAGGATCATGAAGAGCTAGCCCACACAGGCTTGATCGGTACTAACGCCCACAATAACCCATAAAGGATCTGACCCACCCAGAGTTGATAGGTAACTATCTTCCATATGTTCCGTCTACGACCTCCACCTCACTGTCAGCCACTGGATTTCTGCTAATAGCACCTTTGGTAGAACCTCTCCTAAAAACATCGCTCATACCTCAACCTCCACAAAGTCCCACTAAGAAGTATTTGAAATGTTTTTCACGCCATAAGGGACCCAATGCAACAGACAATGCATCAATCAGACTCCTAGTGAGTAAGTTATTATCATTTCTGCTCCGAGGGCCCGGTTAGATTCGGGGTTCGTTCCAACCCGGACATGCTCCAACATTATCCCAAACTCTATTGGAGTATACCGAAAGTATATTCTCAATCCAATGATTCTGGTGCCATAGATGGTTCTTCATTTCGACACCATATGAGGGAGATATGTCGAATACAATATCCCACAAAAATATTAATATTATTATTGGGTGTTTCATGAACCTAAGCCACGAACCAGAGTTTAATATTTCAAATTAGACTTAAACTAATGATCTTAATGACATGATCACGTCGCCACTAATGGTAATTCTATCATAAGTCACACGCAACCGTTATTGAGGGTAGAAGATTTAATAATAATATATTATTATTATTTGAGAGTTTCAGGTAACTGATCCTAAAACCCAAAAAAGACATCCAATATCTGACTCAAAATATCTATCTCGAAGTCAGGGTCACACTTCTGCTGATGGTTTATGAAACTGAGGTCCCATGAATAAGTTTTTGACAAAAAATGGTTTTGACAATCCAAAATAATAATAACATTATTTTACTTTTTTTCCTTATAACTAATCTCAATTGAGATTCACGCACCCTTTTCCATGCGGGTAGCACCTCCCACAATTTCAATGACTCCACCTAAATTACATTATATATTTAATTTATCTCTTTTTTAACTGTACCTCTCTTCAATCAATTTTTTTTTCTTCCACGTTTTCACCTCTGTACACGAACCGATAAAACTGAACCCCGATGTCCACCTGGCCATCGTGTTGCCTATACCTGCTGCATCAGGAAGCCCTACTCTACAACATCATTCTGTTGACCAGACAACGGTTGACCGACTCTCTCCACCGCTACGGTCTCTTGTTTCTCGCATGCATGTCACCCTTCACCCTGCCCCTTCTTTCCCACATGAAGCCACCTCGACTCTCTACACATACCACCATTGCACCACCTACCACGCCCGTAGCTACACCCAAATGACATGATGAAATTGCACCTTCACAATGCCCATTCCATGGGCCACTACATCATCTTTATAAACCGGAAACAAATGATCGCATACTCACGATCCTTGGGTCCAAGGCACTGCGTCCATATTCCACGCTCAAAAACATATTGTGTTTCTAGAATTATTAATTATTTGGAATTTAAGAACACACGAAGAATGCATGGAGAATCAAAAGATAAAGGGACAAGTTATATGTGTGGGATGACGGCCATGTATGTTTTTCAAGTGCCTTTTTGAAAACAGAATATGAAAAATCGATAAATAAATTAAATCATATATAAATCCCCTACCTAAATTGTCCTTTGGAGGTTGTGCGTGGAAGAAGACGAAGTCAATGAGATGGTGACTTAGGCATTCATTGCTCCCATAAGATTTTTCAGATTTGGGATCAAGCATCATCCTCATTCTCCAATCCAGAGGATTCACTTTTTTGGAGAGTGTTCTTCATTGGATAATATGATCCTCCAAAATCCATCCACAATTCTCCGTTTAATAACACATTTCCCAAACTCAAGAAAATGAGGAGCCGAATTATTAAATTATGTTCACTAATTTAATAAGTTAAGTTGGATTATTATGTAAATTGAGGATGTCATATTAACTGTGCAAATACCAATGGTTTCTCCCACATTAAATGTGTGTTTGGGTGGTCTCCACCACCAACCATTCAAAATGGTGTTTTCAACTAAAATAAATACAATTTATTTATTTTAATTTTTTCTTCTCCCACGAAAATCTGAAAAAATAACTTCCACCCTCAACCCACTAGGGTCATGGTGAAGGTATCGTTATGTGAATGTCGGTGATGTGAGTTCAACGGTGTCCTCAGATTTCAATTACGAGTATCGGTTCAAAAGTTACAAAATGCTGCTTGCGCATTTTCTGAATGTACCCGAATAAAATTTCAAAAAATTATTAACAGCACCCTCGACCCACGTTGGTCGAGGATAGGCTCTGCCTAATTGAAACATGCCCCAATAAACTCAACAGTACAATCATAATTCCAATCTGTGTAACCGTTTAAAAGTAATGGATTTTAAAATAAAATAATTGTCAATTAATTTTTTTATTTATAGCCAAAAACTAACTTTCACATGTGGCCTGCACCTGCCAAGGTTAGTATATACCTAAAGAAAACATAGCCTCATGAGTTCAACAGTAGTCTTGGTTTTTTATTCTTTGTTACTGTTCATGATTTATAAGAATTTAAAAACTTAAATAATTTTATTTAATTATTTTATTTATGGTTATCTCATTTTCTGGATTTCTATCAGGAGGCCCGCGCCGACTAAACTTATGTTGTGCCTAGGGTAAATCTGCCATCCTGGCACAACATTTCCCTCAAATTTCTGATCTGAGTGTCCATTTAATATTTATTCCATTTTTTTAGGAAAACTGCTTACGCGCGATAATTAAATCTTAACAAAACTTCGACGGATCATTCCAGGCACTACAGGCCTCGTAATCGCACACCGTCAGATTCCGCAATCTTGAAATAATTTCATATAAATAATATAAATATATAGAATTTCCGATAAATTACAGTTTATTAGACTTTAATAATTTTAAAATGGAAAAAACATCAAAGAATGTTATAGGTGAAGTATTAAGAATTAATTTAAAGATATTGAAGTGAAATTTAGACCCCCCGTTAATATTTTGATTTAATTCACTTTTTATTTATATAAAATCAACAAATTATTATAATTATTATAATCAAGATAAAATAGAGATGTTCTAGCTCCTTGATTAGTCACTCTCCCTTTATCAGTTGCAGAGGGGAGAATGGAAATATACAGGATGGAGTTGAATTGTCTATTCATAAAATATAAATGTAATAAAAAAACTAAAATGTGTAATTTGGTGGATTAAGATATGAACAATTATATACTAGAATTACCAAGATTAAAATACTCTTGAAGAATTAATGTAAAAACATAAAGGGATGAAAATAAGGAATTTTATTGTAGTAAATATCCAAAAATCATATACCCACTCTTTACATACTGACTAAGGTGCCTATCACCCATTAAAGATATGAGAGAAAATTTTATAATAGAACATACCAAACCCATACTTTTATAATGGAAAAAATTCAATCATAGGGAATTATTATGTTAAAGTCCCATATGTATCTAACAATACATTTTAATAGTAATAGTAGAACCCATGATTTTTAAAAATGAGTATCCCTTAAATAGTTAATTTTTAATAGTTTCAAAAATAATAATTTTTTAACTAAAAAAAGTGTAGTCCCTTATGTATTTAACCCCTCTATAAAACATTTACCCTTTTTTAGAATATGTAACTTATAAACTATCATTCCTCCATTTTATTTAAATAAATAATGTAGAATTTCAAATTTCCCCTAAGAAATAAATATCCAACATAGATTCAAAATAAAATAATAAAAAATTTCTCCAAAATATGCATTCTCAATTTAAGTAGTAAACAATTAAATATAAATAAAAAAATTTGAAAGTGTTGACAATGACATATTATTATATTATCTCCCCATAAAATCATGCTTTCCAAAAAATAGATAATTCAACTATTTAATATAAGTAATAATTTTTTTTATAAATTAAATAATAAAAAAAGATATTAAAGTAGGAAACTCCCCCTTTGTTAATGATTTTATTCCATATTATAAATATATAAATGTGAAAATTTATTTTTACTCCCCAACCATCATAAATCCAAAAATTCTATAATAATCCATTGAAAGATGATAATAAAATTCAAACAATAATATAATATATTCAGATAATTATAAAATATGATTTTAAATGAATTAAATTATATGAAATTATAATTTAACACATTCTAGAATGCTAAAGAATATAATGATAAAGGGTATGCAAGCTAGTCCAAAAATCATAAATATACATACCTGGGAATCTAGACCATTTTTTGAATATTAGGTTCAAGAAAACATATGTTAAGAATCTATACTATAGAAGGATTTTTCCAATTTTCTCTAAAATAATATTTAGTAATAAAATCATTTCCATAATCAGGTGATAAAATAAATGTTAATTAGTGAAAAGAAAATATAAAAAAATAATACATATTTGAAGCATGTAAAATATGAAATACCTTCATTTGTTCCTTTTAAAAAATAATTTTTAAATATTTGAGGAAACCTACCATCCAACCTAAGAAAATTTCTTTTTTTAGACATGTTTTTTAATCTTATGAATTTATTAAAAGAATTAATTATAAAAGTAAACATAGTCTTAAGCCTCATATTTTCCCTTTGAAAATTACATGGTCATTCTAAAAATTAACTTTAGCACTTTAAGAAAAAATATTTGCAAAAATTATTCAAAATTTCTAGAATAGATAAATTATTTTCCATAATCCTGAATTTCATTTTTTTATCAAACTCCAAAATATAATCTTTGAATATTTTATTTTATAAATTGAGACTTTTCATTTATTTAGTATCCTTCTAATAATAATTACTAAACCTTTCATACTTTTTATAAATATATTCCATCTCCTCTTAATATTCATCACATAATTTACCTAAATATACAAATCATAATTTATCATGCTAAAAATTATATGTGGATTGGGAATCAAAATCATAATTACACTCTTTATCAATGTAATCGAATAAATATATATTTCTAACATTCTTAGTTGATGAAAAAAGATCACATAAAGATGGAGATTGAAGAGCTGAGATAGTAAGAATTTTATATTTATCCAAATGTAAAAAAATTGATATTTTATAATGGCTTATATTTTTTATGTATTTTTATAGACAGTATCTAGATTATTTTCGAGACTAGGTATTGAGATGACATGTTATTCTAAGACCCGATGTTCACGGAATATGTATCTAATATATATTAAATATTACACATGCATAGATTTCTGAAAAAGTAATAAAACTCCCAAAGGGGTCTCAGATTAGAAATATGTGGGAACCATTGAGTACATAATGTGGGTTTTACCCAAGGTGCGACATAACCTTTTTTGGCATGGGGTGTCTGTGGAAAAGTCGTCATGGAGTGGAAATTAATAAGAAAAACTATTTATCTCTGTAAATTTATTTTATTCAATGCAACGAATAGATTTTTTATAAATATGTGGCTATATATTTTTGTGTAGGGTTGGAAACAAAACCATAGAAACATACATACCATTAGAGTAGACTGTTCTTGGTGAATGTTGAAGGATCTAGATTGGATCATGGATAGTTTCGCAAAGGGAGTTTTTGAATATCATTAACAAAAGCAGTGTATAACTATTATTCATCAATTGTTGATCAAAACTCTTGGTATGATATTTTATTCTATTTTTTCCATCCCATTATTTAATGTTGGATGAACATAGATCAATTCTAGGATGAAAATTGATACTCTCATTTTCATTGGATTTAAATTGATGGAATATATATTGTTTGTTATGTTTAGTCCTCTTCATTCTTATTATTGTAATACAATGAATCGGTGATGAACAAAAAATGTTTTAGGTTCTTTCCTCACATTTCATGGATTTTGGATTTCTCCCACATTTCTTCATTCGATTGTCATTGGTATTTTCCTTGCCTGATGGTTCAATGAATACATGATATTCTTTCATTGTGAAACTATTCATCGACGCAACAGATTAATGTCGCAGGTACAATTTATGATGGAGGTTTTTGTGGGAACATATGATGATGGTGGACAGATCAAGGGAGAAGGAGACCAAATCATGAGTTCTTAATCTATACTAAAAGACACATGGTACAGCTACTGATGGCTGAAATTGATGTTTTCCAAGAAATTTAGTAAGCCTGGACCTAGAATCTCTAGTGATGGGAGTGTTGGCCAACCCCAGATCTACTATCTTCAGTGATGATAGTGATGGAGGAAACATGCATAGGCAGAACATATTAGATCAAGTGGAATCTGAAAAATTATAGTTTACATGATCTATAATCTGACATCACAAGCCGTGTGGGACCCCGACCCTTGTTCTACACTAGGTTTTCCACAGTGAGATAAATATCACAGACCATGCCAATCGGTCACTTTCTCTGTGACCCCAGCATGAAGGTTCGTCATGTACTTCAGAATGTACAGAGAAAATGCTCAATGTATATGTCTAGAGACTCATCGTGTACCTGAACATAGACATAGAAGTTTGTACATGGGCCCAGACGGATGTATATTGGTTTGTACATGGACATGGCCATGTGGCATGGGATGGGTGTTGTGTGATATATACACCTACAATACTATTATAACATGATGATTATTTCATAATTTAAAATTTTTGTGTGGAATTACCATATAGGTAGATTGGAGGATAGATGGACACAGTATGTACCCCTAGTACATGCCATATACCCCATTTAATGGTGTTTGTAGCCCCAAGATTAATTAGTTTGGATGAGTCTTGGTTGAGTTTGTTCCCTTGGTCCATTCCCTTGAGGATACAGTGTGACACTACTTCCACATCACGGGATTGTGATCTGATTTGGAGGATGATCCTTAGATAGGGTTTATTGTGTACCTCTATTAGACTATAGAGTGAACTCATACCATCAATATTCATTAGGTGGGGTTTGTGGATTCAGATTGACCTCCTTGGGTAGGGATTTAATCCTCCATCAAGTAGACCATCTTGGTAGGGTTTGTGGAATCATTGGAATATGATCCCATACATAGTTGGTTAATCCAGATTGGGTTCATGGTGTCCCCCAACAGTTCTGGGCATAATCCCTTGTCTGAGAATAAGGGTATTTTGAGACCTGTGTGATTTATTGGGTACGTCCCAATGATCATAACATCTTTGTTTAGTGTATCTTGTTATAACATGTCTCTTGGAGGTGATTCCCCCATAATGAGCATTGCTTCAAGTAGAATCATGTGGCTTCTAGATGGTTCTGATTAATGGGTTGTGCAATTTACTTCCTGTGTGTATCTGGGTGTTTTATTTTTTTAATTGAATGTTATATCTTGTATTGAGATAAAAATACTTAGTAATTCATCTTATTGTCTTTAGAGAATCCTTATGGGTATTTTTATACTAACAATTTCATGGTATTATCCCATTCGTGTCATATATTATATAGATGATGAACCTTTTGACATAGTCCTAGGAGGATAGGGAGTGGGTTGATCATATATTAACCTAGACAGACTAGGGAGTTTACTAGGAGCTTGCATTTTATTATGTTCTTCTACCTAGGATAAGATTATACTCTATACTATTTTTGTTTTGGATTATATTTGGCCCTTTTCCACATTCCATACTTTAATTTCATACACTATTGTGGGATTTTAGAATTATTTATTCATTGGTTTTGATTGTTTTACATTTCTTCAATGGGTGTTATAGGATACAGGTTCATGTGTACAAGTATATTAGGTTAAGGTCTAACATTTATGGGATATGCCTAATAGGAGATGGTTGCTAGCCATAGCTTATTTGAGGATGTCTTAGGGTAGATATGGGTTATGACCTAGTGGTTCAGGTCATTATTGAGTGGTATCATGGAATTTAGTTATAATTTTGGACTAGAGTTTGTCATTTTGGGTTGGGGAAATAGTATTTAGTGTCAAAAGGTTGGATTTCTAGTCAAGGACTCAAGTGTTGGTGCATCGGTAGACGTATCCATACACCAAGACTCTGATCACCTTCCTTCCAACTTAGTACATGTAAACATTATTTGTATGGAAAACTTTGGGGCATGCATCTTATAAGAATGGGTTTTTTTCAAGTCATTCTTGAGACATCTCCTTAGATATACTCTTTTGACCATGGTACATCAGGTTATATTTCTAGATGCCTCCACGAAGACATCCATCAATAATTCTAGTATGATATCATTATGATAATCCTCCTAGTGATGAGGCTTTAGTATACAGGCCTTTATCGAAGATAGAACCTTGGAATTGCTTACAATATATACCACCACCTATTGAATAGAAGCTATCCATGGTAGTACAAACTGAGGATTCACGTAGGCTAAGTGATCTATATTAGTTTTAGAGGTAATGATCATCCATGTTTCAGGGTGAAAAAAACCCCTAGGTGGATGATGACTGGCCAGAGGAAGTCACTCACTTTTTCCACCTTATAAGGATGCCTATAGATCATATAGAGGTTCTCAAGGTGAGTCATTTTCATGGATCTATTAGGTGATGGAGGAGCATAGTGACTTAGACACAATTTTAGATAGCTCTCTCTTGGTCATAATTTGATTGTCTCTTTAGGGAGGATTTTTATATGTTCATGTTATAATCAGTGTGTATTCCTGAGCTTTATTTTTCTGCATTAGGGAAGATTGACAATAGAAAAGTACTCAGTGAGATTTACAGATCACTTGTCAAACTCACTTTACATGGTTTGGGATAAGTTATTCACAAATTTGATCATTTAATATGGACGACACTAGTATATTAGGGCTTCAGCTTTTCATTCCCACCTATGTTGGGGTTCTTGAGTAGGCCTTAGTGGTGGAGAGATTTGTAGCAGATTAGACTGTGATAACGATTACCGGTAGTGGGAACCAAGGATCTAATACCATAGAATAATTAACACAATAGAATTCACTAGGATCCAAGAAACTCAAAATTATTAATAGGTCATCCAAGACACAAGATTGATAGTGTAATGATCTTAGGATGGCTCGAATCAGCCAAGGGAGATGTGGTGTTTATCTTATGACACTATGATACATCTTTCTTGTAATTGTCCAAACCATTATATAGTAGATCATTAGATAGTCGAGGGATCATCAATGCATGGATATAAGTAAGATAAGGGTGGTATTCAAGGTGTAATACACGGTAAAATTGATGGTAGAGTAGGAGGATGTTTCATAGGTTTGGCCTATTACCACCACCACCCCTACGTGGTCCATGCCTGGCTTAGGGAGCAGGTGGTTATGGATGAATATAGCAGCAAGCTATAGAGGCCTATGACCATGAGGATCTAGAGATGATACAAGTTATGATATTTTTCTTTTCTACTTTATATGTAGTATTTATAGACATAGGTGAAAGTCATTCATTTGATTCCACTTCTCTAGTTCAAGAATTATAGACATTGGTTGAGCCTTTTCCTCAACCAATGTGTTGGAGACTCTGGAAAATAGTTGCTAAGAAATGGAACTCTTGTTCTCGTATTCTGATTTGATTCATGGAGGAGAGTGTTTTTATGTGATCTCATTGTAGTAGTTGTGAGGTATTACGACACCATATTATTTATGAAATTGTCATCTACAGTTCATTCCCAGCTAGAATGTTTTAGTCAAAGTATGTGGTGTGTCCACTCCAATGGAACAAGGTTTTCCTTCACGGGTGGAAGGGAAACCTTGGAAGGGAAGGATAATATGAGGTCTTTGAGAGTGTAGTAGATTACTCACTAGTTTTCTTGTATGAATATAGGAGTAGTGGATATTTTGTTCTATTGGTTTCCAATGGTGGTGGTGGGTAGGTTAACCTCCATGAAGAGTGATATACTTCTTCGTTGAATTTAATCTAAGGAAAGCATTAGTGTCTATAAAATCTTATTGGATGGATCCTATTGATCTTCATGATATGGGATTGTAATTAGAGGACTTTAATGATATGGGAATTGTGAGACCTAGTGTTTCCCACTTGGTAACTCTAGTGTTGTTCACCGATAATGTGGACATGAGATTAAGGTTATATTTCGACTACATGTACTTGAATCATGAGACCATGATGAATAAGTATCCAATACTGAGGATTTATGACCTATTTGATCAGTTGATAGGTTTGTGATAGTTCAAAAAAATTAACCTCATATCAGGATATCACCAATCATGATTATATGATGAGGATATACTGAAGAAGGAATTATTATGTCTCTATGGTCACTATGAGTACTTAGTGATGTCATTTGTCATTATGAACTCCCCAGTTGTGTTCATGTGACTCATGAACTAGATATCTCAAGCTTTTTTAGACCGGTTTTTCCTGGCCTTCATCGTTGACTTCTAAGTTTACTTGACATCTATAAAGGACCATGATGGACAGTTGAGTATGATCATAGACACAATCTAAGATCACCAACTTTATGGAAATGTCAAAAAAAAATTGATTTCATAGTTTCACTTCCTGGGATACTTCTTCTCTTATAAAGAAGTAGTAGCGGACCTAGGTAACGTTGAGTTAATTCTTTCCTGAAATCAACCCAAGTGTGTTATCGAGGGGAATAATTTCCTTGGGTTGGTAGGGTACTATTATTTCTTTTTACATTATTTCTATAAGTGGAAGCATTTTGGAAATCTTTCACCTGGAATGGGGATCCTTTCATGTGGATAGAAAGGTACCAGTGGTTATTTTGTATTCTAAGTAAGATATTGACGAGCACCCCAATCTTGAGATTTCCATAGGAGGGTATCGAGTATGTTGTGTTCTTTAATGAATTGGGGACCAGACATAGTTGTGTTATAATGAAGATGAAGTTAGTTATTGCTTATGGTTTGCATCAGTTGATTCCATAAGAGAAGAATTATTAGAACCATTATCTAGAGTTAGGAGTAGTAGTCATGGATCTAATGATTTAGTGACACTGCTAGATAGGTGACCAATTTATCATTAACTCTAACCAAAAGAGTCTCAATTGCATATTATCTTATAAATATAATATATTCAGAAATAGGTGATGGATAGAGTAATTCTAGGAAAATTAATTTGATATTTTCAATAATTTAGAGAAAGGGGACATGGTGGAAGACACTCTCAGTAAACTATCTAGTTCTCAATTATTGGATGGTGGATTAGAGAAGTTATCCTCATTAGAGTTTTCCTTGGTTGAAAAATATGGTTCTCTATATCTATTTTCAATTGTAGTCACCCCACAACTTTTGCAGCGTGTAAGGATACTAAACATGGAGACACCAATTATGAGGCCTTACATACTCAAATCTCCACTGAATTTGATCATGAAGGATATTTTGAATGTTGGAATAATTATATCATTTTTAGAGGATATATTATGGTACATATAATGTAGCATGAGCAGTTGATGTGGGAGTTTTATACATCCTCATTAGTAGTACATCCAAGTGTAGAAAATATGAACCAGGAAATTCGAATTATTTTTGCTGTACATGCATGAAGAATGAAGTTGTAGAGTTTGTCTCTTGATACCTCACTTATGTGAAGGTGATGCTTGAACACTAGGTTCCCTTATGATTAGCTCAACCCCTTGAGGTGATAAAGTGGATGTGGTATTGGATATCCATGGAATTATTAATGGGGTTACCACATACGTCCAAGGAATATGATTTCATCTAGGAGATCATAGAGTAGATCACTAATTCATCCTACTTCTTAACTATTCAATAGAAAAGTACAATAGAGAGATTGGAACACATCTATACACTAGAGATAGTCTGACTCCATGAGGTGGCCTCAATGAACATCATTTGATATAATGCTCTCTCCACATCTTTTTTATGGAAAAAAATTTAAGAAGCCTTTAGGGATCAGTTATGCTTTAGCATAGTGTTTCACGCCTAGACCGAAGGACATACATAGCAGACCATTTCAGTCTTGGAGGACACGTTGTGCGTTACATGTAGGACTTTTTCTATAGTTGGGTGAATCATTTACCCTTAGTTGAGTTTTCATGTAATAATAGATACCATTCCATCATTTGTATGACACTGTTGGAGGCATTTTATGGGTGACCCTACTAGTCACCACTTTGTTAAACAAATCCATGTTATTCATCACTCAGGGATCCAGAGTTGGTTCGAGATAATACGAAGTGGTTTATATTATCCAAGAGTAGATGAGGAAAATATATATATATTATAATTCTTATGCAGACTGGTGATAGAGACATTTGGAGTTTGAGGAGGGATATCATCTGTTCTAAAGTATCCCACCTCAATGTGTATTATGGATATTTGGACCAAGCTGAAAATTATCTCTAAGATTCATTAGTCTTTTGTCGATACTATGTATAGTTAGCGAGGTAGCATACCTCTTAGGTATACCACATAAGTTATACCAAGTACAAAATGTCTTCCAAGTGTCATAGCTGAGTAGGTATGTGTTCAACCAGTTGCATGTATACATTTTTGGGGAGCTGGACATCAAGGATGGTGGTATCATTACTAAGCACTCAGTGGAGATCGATGATCGACACGAGAGTATCCATTTTGGGTGATTGATACCCCTAGTGTGTGTATGGTTGTAGAATGACACTCTATAAGAGGGAACCTAGGATTAGAATATCCAGATGCAAGGCTAGTATACTTGGATATTCTTAATTCCATATTGTTTTGTATGCTTTTAATGCCACTAGATTATTTTGAAGACATGGGAAAGAGACTGGGAAATATTATCTTTGAGCCTTCTTTAGGTCTTCTTGGAGTTCCAAATGAGGATCTCACGGGTCCTATTTATAAGATAAATTATGAACATTTTATATGGAGGTTTATCAAAAACAATATGGTCATGAAGGTCATAGAAGACACTTGGTCACACATGAATAACATTTTCTATAGAGTTCATGTAGTTTTTTCTTGATGTCTAGGTAATGTATGTGTGTCGCTCATGCCACTTCAGGGAGAAATCCTTTCTTTTTTAGAAGGGTGTTTCTCATATTCCATTATTTGTTTCTTATCCATATATTTTTACTCTTGGTTGATGTATTTTTTTAAATATAAGTTCCCAAAAATGCCCCCCTCACGGTGAGATATTATTAGAACAAGGGGATTTAATCTTGAGGTAGAAATCAATTCAATCATTGATAGTTCTTTGATTAATTAGAAATCATGTGTTCACACAAACCATTAATATTACGTATTTTTTCATAACAATTCCTTGCGTGTTTCTGACACTAGTGGTATTTAGGTGGACTGTATAGGTTGTAATCAGACGTGAGATATGAATTTATCTCACATAGTTGATCCATTCCAAAATGTAGCATCATCTACCCAGTGGTTCACGTCCTAATTTTAAACATTCACACTCTTATGTCCTCTCATCATGTGAGTCCCCCATGCATGTCTTTCTGGCCAATTCTTGGTAAGAGTTCACTTGTATTAGTATTATTCGGGAAGCAACTTTATCATTATCACTTCCACAAGGCACCGGTGTGAGTCCGTCTGGGTGAGTGTCCTATGTGAGGTCACTTGGTCGAGATGCCTACATGATCACATCTAGAAACAAGTCATGTTTGAATTTATCTGAGTGAGTGACCTATGTGAGGCTATGCATTTACATATTTTTCTATGATACTCCATATTATTATTTTAACACCAATTAAAAACCTGCATGTTTCTCTATAAATTTTCATTGTTTGTGAAAATATTTTTTTCCAGTGACAAAGTTATTGTACACATTAAGGATATAATAGATATTGATTGGTGAGATTATTACCTAGTTTATGAATCTTCCCTTCTAGATCTTGTGAATCATATGTAGAATTACCATCTCGAGTACCCTAAGATCTAACAATTACTTCTTTCGGACCATGGGTTATTGAAGGGAATAATTATCTCAAGGATGAAAGATTATATCCCATAATCCTAGTTCATGGAAAAAAGAAACCTCACCACTACCAATATATCCTCCAAGGGTTTATATATTAATGAGGGAACATAAACCTCCATCAAAAGTTCTTCGAATACAAGGACCCATGACACTATGATAAAATTATATTGTAACTCCTATGTCTTTCATACTTCTAGGATGGATCAATCAAATGGTTGGATGGAATATTAGGACATCCTTTTAGAAGGTAGAGTTAAACAAGAGAGGATGTTGGCCTATTGGGTGCGTAAAACTTATGAAGAGTTTGAAGGAGATATAAAAGTGATTGGTATTTATGAAGACTCTTGGGTTTCAAAAACATATGTACATAAACATTATAACATAAATATAGATCTCCTCAACATATTGAGTACACACACCAATACTTTCCAACGAACATATAATGAACTTGGTATTAGTTTATGTGAGGTTTACAAGATCTCAAGAGTGCCCATTATTAAAGAGATGTATAGTGACTTTTTCCCACTGAAGACAACATGGTAATAAATTAAACAAATTTCATCCTTGTATCACAAGATATTAAAAATAACATGGAAGTTCATAGGGAAAGGCTGTCACCCAAGGGGAATTGTTCATCCTTAAACATAGATAGAAGTTTTATTAGACCCCAATGGAAAGGGAACAATGAGTCAGCATCCAATAGGGAATCCTACAATTGAAAAGTGGGGAAACCCCAATAAATATTGTCTTGTATTGGATCATGTCCATTATTATAAGTGGCGGTATGTGATCAAATCAAAAATACATACCAAAATCGGATTTTATGGTTTTCTAATGATGTGATTGAGGACCTACATGCTTCTAATTCTTCAATATAATGGTGGTGTGAGGAATAGGGTGTTATTTATAGAATCCATGTTGGAAAATGGGGAATAAATAGGGTGGAAATCCCCTATTTTAGTGAATATATGACAATGTTGGTTTTTTGTTTAATTGGGTATGTATCCCTTCCGAATTCCAGGCCTATTCCAAGTGTTATGTAGATAAATTGATACACATATTTGTTCTTATGTCATGTTGATATTGTTTAGAATGAAAATATGTTAATTTCAACCATTTTTAATCTATTTCTAGCATCTATCCTTTTGAATTGATATATGGGGAATCCTAGAATAATTTGAACCCATTGATTGAATCTAACTTCATCCCATATAGGGATTCTCTCTCTAGAAAAATCTCTGATAATGGTCTTGGTGATGATGAGATGATGTCATAAAATATTTCATTCAGGTTTTCCATGCTAGCAACATGGATCAATAATGAAATTATCTATGAAGATTACACACCCTATATATTTGTGAATCAATTCACACTACAAAATAAACAGTGTTTAGCGGCGGTTTTGTGGCGGCGGTTCACAAAACCGCCGCTAAACGTTTTCTGAAATACGTTTCGCGGCGGTTTTTAATAAACCGCCACTAAACCTTTGTTTTTTTTAAAAACCCCGACCCTTCCCTACCCCGACCCCTGTTTCCGTGCAACCCTCGCCCGCAGCCCCCCGCGACCCCACGACGATCCCGCGACCTCCTCCGGCGACCCCACGACCTCCTCCGGTGACCCCGCGACCTCCTCCGGCGGTGCCTGCGACCGGCAACCCGCGACCCCCTTCTCCCGAGGACCTTTCTCACTTCGACCTCAGCCCCAAAGTGAATTTTATGGATGTTCATATGTTGTTTAACCATATTATGGGTGTTATTATCATGTAATTCTCATTTTTATATGTTTATGCATTCTCACATCATGGTATGTTTAAAAGCTGATATGTTTTTTTGGTTTTCATTCTTGATGCTAATGGTGTGCGTGAGAATTTATTTGTGGAGAATCATGCATACATAAAAAATGAATGTGATTTAGAGTGATTATATGAGGGTAGGTGATGTCCCTTTTCCAATTGGATATCGGTAAACTCATGTTTTCCATGTCCACGAAAAAGGATAAGTGGTCGATGGAAAGTGTTCTGGTGGATGGGTTCCCTTTGATAGTAAGAAATAACTTGGAAACTAATATGGTGGGGAGAGTCATTTTTAAATGGTTTTAGTGTATCCTCTTAGAAAATGGAGGAAATAGTGAATGAAAATTTTTGAAATGGTCAGTGATGTTTTTGAATGACTTATATCTGGTTAGTTTGTAAAAAGTATCAGTGTTTTCTAGACAACACATCATTGAAATGACATACTGATTAATAAACTGCTAGATGAATTGACTGCTGAATTGGAACTCATTTGGTTATTCTTAATTAATTATATAATTCCCTAGTAGCGATGCATCGTGTTCAGAAAGAGACTATGTGTCAACTGGTGAAATTGAGCTTCTTTAAAAGTGTCAAAAATAGCTAGTTTGTTTGGTCTTAACATGCATGGTTGGGTGAAGTTGGTTATAATCAATATAGAGAACTTCATCTTGTGCTTGGATGGGTTGTTTTAATGGCGAGAATCGATGTGTACTGGATTTAATATATTTCCATGTTTGTATTGTGACATGAAAACATAAGTGAAATTTTTAGCTCGGGACATCACTAGAAGTTGGGTATGAGTTCCAGTGGATAACTTTGATGTAAAAATATTGTACCGGAGGAGGCGGCATCACATTTCTAGATGAAATGTGTTTTCTATTTATGATGAGTGTTTTTTTTAAATTATCATCTAGCTATGGATCAACATATTTCTTATCTCTTCATTAATTTCTATCATTGTGGAACTTTTTCATGGAACACTATTAAGTTGAGGTGAGTAGAGTGTGAATCAACCATGTTTTTTTATAAAAAGTAGTATTAACAAATCTAAATGAGGTTGATTTGAAATAGACCATTACATATTTTATATAACCATTCCAAAGGCATATTTGTAATTCTAAAAGGGTTTGTTCATTAGAATGTTCTAATAGTAGAGATACTGTGAATCAGAATTGGAATTTAAATACTAGTTCTTATGTTAAGAAGAAACTAAGGTTGAATTATTAATGATAGTATTAAATGATCAAATCTTCCTTTTTAAATAATTGGTAATGCATAGTCTCTATGTTTCAGTTAGGAATACGAGATTTTTATTGATTTTTAATTTCTCATGTATCGTATGCCTAGGGTATTCTTTGGGGAGGGTTGTGCATCTGGATGTACAACATGCCTATTTGAATAAATATTTATCACATAAGTATGTAGGATTTTATTCCATATATTCCTCAAGGATTCTTAGGGACCATAATTTTTAAGGCGGAGAGATTGAGTCATCCTGTGTTTTTTACTAGTTCAAAATTTTCAAGAGTTTTTTATCATTTAATTTGGCAGGAAATACGTATCCTAAATTGAGATTCATAATGTAAATAAAAACCATTGAACACATAAAAATTCATTTTTTGAGGTTTATGTCTATTATAGTATAATATAATGAATCTAATTCCCTAATTTCATTGTCCATTGTATATTAAATTAGAATCATTGATGGTTTTAGGCCTCAAATTTTTAACACAACTTAAGTGTGCATTCCTTGAATTCTTTTATGTAACCAATTATTTTCTAAAAAAAATCATGCGGAGGTGTGCTATCTTATAAAATGAAAACATGCTGATTAATGAAATTTTAATGGGAATATCACTCCAATATGTTATTCCATAATGACCAAACAATCAATTAAGTGGGGTTTTAATACCTTTTATTGAAGGAACTAAATAATTTTTTGTGTCACGAATGATAGCATGGCCTAAATTATACAATGTTAATATAGTGTGTTTACTATTTATGAATGTTCACCTAGACCCTAATACTTTATTATGTACATGGAAATATAGGCAAGTGGAATGATATTGGAATGGAAATATAGGCATGTGGAATGATATTGGAATGGAAATTTAATTTCCATTCACTATTATTAATATTATTCAAATTATTATAATTGAAATACTTAAGTACATTGACCTTATTATTTTATAATTGAAAAGTAACACGGAAATGGGCATCTAACATATGCATGACTTGTGATGTGGAATGCTTTTAAACATGAAAATTCTTATATTTGTTGGAATTAAATTATCAAATTAGTTATGTATTCCTTGAGATATACTTTGGTTCCATATATTGAACTCCATGAATGGACTCATAGGTTACTTTTTTTATGAATACCCCAATAGTGATACTTTGATTCTTTTAGAAAATTCCCTATACTGGAAAATGAGGCATATTACATATCTACCAAGGAGTGATCCTGATTCTCTGGATGAGTGACCTTCTTTAGGGATAGATTTTTATACCATTCCACAAGAGACAATCAGACCCCTACATGATATACATGGGAAGATCTCAAAAGTTCAGGCTTTACACCATGCCGAAAGTGATACAAAGGCTTCATCATATGGATCACCTTTGATGGACGCTTACAATGATGTGTATTTTTTGTTATCCTAGAAAGATAACTAGGATCCTTTTTATGGATCACATTATATGGGCTCATGATTAAATGAATTATATTCTAAATTTTACTTAAATGTGGCCATTTAGATTTCCCTAGAACAATAAAACAAACATTACCCATTGTGAAAATGGTTTCAGTGAATGTAGTTAACTTGATTTAAAATGCATTATGATCAGTTTCGATCACACATCAAAGGGGTGTTGTTTGAGGCAACATAAATGTGTGATCGATGGTGTTATGATAAGTGTGTATCCCGATATTCTTATTGCTCCTCAATGAGGTGTTGACGCTGTCTCCTATGGACCAGACTTGTTCAGTTGGTCTGAAATGGTAAATGTGGTCAATGAATCATCTTTATTATATTATGCATACTTTATGGTAAATGGTTCATATTTATTATATTATGTTTCTGTAATCTTACACTATCGTATATTTTGTGTAGGCACATTGTGATATACATGGATAAAAGCTGGATCACATTACCGAGGAACACATCTCAATATGTTAAGGGTTTGAATGGGTTTTTAGATTTTGCAATTTCTAATCGATCCGTTGAAGGGAGAATAAGATGTCCATGTCCTAAATGTAAATTTAGAACATGGTTGAAGAGAGATGAAGTTTATGAACATTTAATACTGAAGCAATTCCCTGAGCAATATTTTTGTTGGATTTGGCATGGAGAATCAAACAATACAGAAAGATTGAGGACTGATGTTAATCCACAGAATGAGGTCCCATGTTCTTCTAAAATGGAAAATGAAATGCAAAACCTCATAAATGATGCATTCGGCACTGAAAGACACCACTATGAGCATCAAAACATATCAGAACAACCAGAAGAGGGTGCTACAAATTGCAATGTGACAAGTGATGTTTCTGAGACTGTAACACAATCAGATCAAGATTGTAACATATCATTGGATCCTCTTGATTCTGTGGAACCAAATGTAAGGGAAAACTTCAGTGAGTAAAATTCATTTCATGATTTAGTTGACGATGGAAATCAAGAGTTGTATAGTGGGTGTTTGAAATATTCAAAGCTTTCATTTCTACTGAAGTTGTACCATATCAAATGTCTATGTGGAATTACAAATAAGGCAATGTCCATGTTATTGGAATTGATTCGTGATGCATTTCCTGAAGCAAAAATCCCAGAATCGTTTTATGATATGAAAAAAGTTGTTAACAAGCTTGGTCTGAATTATACAAAAATACATGCGTGTCCCAATTATTGTATGCTTTACTGGGGAGAGGATTCAAGTAGACAGAATTGTATGAAATGTTCTTCTTCTAGATGGCAGTCAAAGGGTGATGTTGGAAGTATGACTGAACAATATTTCACGGAGAAGAAGAAAAGGAACACACCTGCAAAAGTTTTGCGTTACTTTCCTTTGAAGCCTCGATTTCAAAGATTATTCATGTCATCAAAAACCGCCTAACACATGAAGTGGAATGCTGTAGATAATAACAATGATGGGTTAATGAGACATCCACGAGATTCCCAATCGTGGAAGACATTTGATTCATTACATCTAGATTTCTCAGCTGATCCTAGGAATGTTCGATTGGGATTGGCTGCCGATGGATTCAACCCATTTGGGACATTGAGTACGAGTTATAGCATTTGGCCAGTTGTTTTGATCCCTTATAATCTGCCTCCGTGGATGTGTATGCAACAAACATATTTTATCATTTCGATGATTATTCCTAGAAAACAAATGCCTGGAAATGATATTGATGTATACCTGTAGCCTTTGATTGAAGAATTGCAGCAGTTATGGAGCAACGGTGTTGAGACATTTGATGTTTCTTCTAAAACAATGTTTAAAATGCATGCTGCTTTAATGTGGACCATTAGTGACTTCCCTGGGCTTGTGAATTTATTTGGTTGGAACACTTATACGGGTTTGGCTTGTCCCGTTTGTAACTTTGATTTCGAGCCCAAATGGCTACCTCATAGTAGAAAATGGTGCTTCTTGTGCCATCGATGATTTCTTGATGCATCTCATAGATTTCGGCTGAACAAATCAAAATTTAATGGTTGCATTGATCGTAGACCACCTCCAAAGTTGTTAACCAGTTCTGAAATATTGACACAGCTTGAAAATGTTAAAACAGAATTTGGGAAGGTTCATCATTTGAATGATAGCGGAAAACGAGTGCGAAGTGCATCGTCAAGTGAAATCAGAACTCAACAATGGAAGGAAAAAAGTATATTCTTCAAACTTCCGTATTGGGAATTTAATTCTTTGCGCCACAATCTTGATGTGATGCATATTGAGAATAATGTATGTGATAATTTGATTTTCACATTACTTAATGAGCATGGAAAGTCGAAGGATCATCTCAATGCTCGCAAAGACTTACAAGTAATGAACATAAAACGTGATCTCTGGCCAGATGAGAATGAAAAGTATGCTCCGGCCATTTTTTCATTGAAAAATAGGGATAAAGATACGTTCCTTCAAATTTTAAAGAATGTGAAGGTATCTGATGGGTATTCGAGTAACATCTCGAGGTGTGTTGACTTGAAGAATCGTAAGTTATATGGATTGAAAAGTCACGATTCACATGTTTTGTTACAACAGTTAGTACCATTGGCATTGCGTACATTATTACCTGAAAAAGTTAATGCTGTTGTACTCCATTTCTGCACATTTTTCAGACAGTTATGTGAGAAAGCTCTACATCCATTTCAGCTTGACAACCTACAGGAGAGGTTTGTATTGACCCTTTGTGAAATGGAGATGATCTTCCCTCCATCGTTTTTTACTTTCATGATGCATTTAACTGTGCATTTGGTTGACGAAGCTGAATTAGGAGGCCCCGTTCATTATCGATGGATGTATCCAATTGAGAGGTATTTTATTTATATGTTTCCAGTTAAGTAAACATTTTTTTGGAATTTAAATAAATGCATAATATTATTTTTTTTTTCATAGATATCTTGGGCATTTGAAAGTATACGTGAGAAATAAAGCTCAACCAGAAGGCTCTATTGCTGAAGGCTATTTGGCCGAGGAGTGTCTCACCTTTTGTTCCAGATATTTGGATGATATTGAGACAAGATTTACTCGAGTTGGACATGTTGACGACACATCAACTCAATCTCAAATGCATCATAAATCAAAAATATTTCCTGCTATTGGCCGATCAGTTGGGAGGACCTCATACGCGACACTAACAGAATTGGAATTATTACAGGCACATAGATATGTGCTGCTGAATAGTGAAATTGCATATCCATTTATTGAAGAGTTGAGGATACAAACAAAGAGACGAATGAGAAGCCGAACACGAAATGAAAAAGATATAACGAAAGCTGTGAATAAGGAGCTGGTAGAATGGTTTGCACGACGTGTAAGTTTATAAATATTGCAATAAATACGAATATTACTTTGACACATACAATTTGAAAATCTATTAAATTTTTTTTTAGATCATGAATACTGATACTCGAGCTGACTTTTCAGAAGATTTGAAGTTTCTTGCTAGAGGTCCTATAAAACAAGTTAGAAAGTTCAACGCTTATAATGTGAATGGTTTTAGATTTCGTACAGTCGATCGAGAAGTGGGTTTGAAAACACAGAATAGTGGTATTTTTACATTTTCTGAAGTGGAATACTATGGAAAACTGCATGATATTATTGAATTAAACTACCACGGGCATTTTTCTGTTGTTTTATTCAAATGCAAATGGTTCGATTTTATCAGAGGTGTTAAAAGAGATTCCTTGCAATTTACTTCTGTAAACTTCTCTCGCTTGATGGATGTTGGTGATCGTGAACTGCATGATCCATATATCTTAGAATCGCAGGCAAAAATGGTATATTATGTGAATGATGTTGTGGATGAAGGGTGGAGTGTAGTTACTCACGTAATACAAGGATATTTGTATGATATGGGCGATGAAGTGGAAGATTTGACCTCTGCAATTGAATTTCATCAACAACAGGAAGCAGAATTATTTGTCCATCATGATATTGAAAATATTGGTCTAGCAAGGATGAATGAAGTGGATGAAGCAATGGAGCATGAAACCAACATGATTTAAGGGGAAAATGATTTTATGTACAATTATTTATTCATTCAGCAACTACTTGTTTCATTTCTGTAGTCATTCATTATCATTGTTATATATATTTTGTTTATTAATACTGGGCATATATTATCATTTTTAATTTTTTTATGCATAAATTTTTTGAAATATATATTCTGAACATAATTTTATTTAATTAAATGACAGGAATGCCAAGGAAGAAGCGGTACACTATTCCTTCTTCTTCTGCGACAGATGACGATCCGTCTGTCCCCATGGAATCATCTCCCCCTGCACCATCTCTGACACCATCAGTGGATGCCTCATTAGAGGATGAGTCATCGCCTCCCCCTACAGGAGCTTCAGTAGCGGGGCAGCGACACGCCCCCTCCAGTTCATCACGGACATTCTGGAGGGTCGCAGTCATAAGTACAAATTTTAATTAAATAAATTTATTGCATTTTGTTTATAGTAATTGTTTGCTCATTGCAGATGAAGACAATGAAACCGTGGAAAGAGACATAAAAAGTTCTGATGTTTGGAACATTCATGGCAAGAAGATAGTGGTTCCATTTGATTCTTATGGGGTCCCGACGGATGACGCCGCAGGTTTACTTGGTCAGATTATAGGTCAGCTGGCAGCGGAGCCCGTTTCCCTGCCTATTTCGTATGATGATTGGAGGCGTATTCCTCCAAACTGGAAAAATGAAGTTTATGATTCTCAGATAAAGGTAATTTTATTACTTTATGGTTTAATTGAATGTCATTTTACTAATATATTCAAAATGAATTTATGTATACAGATGTTCTTCCACTTTACCGTTGCTGATGTGATAGCACGGAAGTGGACATTGAAAAATCTTGGAAAAAAATGGAAAGATTTCAAATGGAGGTTGTGGTGTGATGTCAACGATTCTTCGTTGACCGTGTAGCAGATGTATGAGAAGATACCCAGTGGGGTACCGAAAGAACAGTGGAAGGTTTTTGTCGATAGACATCGTGATAAGAAGCGGATGGTATTGAAATATATATTATTATATTATCCTCATTTTACATTTATACATGTACATGAAGAGGAGATATACATTGAATACAATACTATTAAATTCAATTTTATTTATTTCAGGATCTCTCAAGAAAGAATGCTTCAAACCGGGCGAAGCAGGTAATCCCGCACACTGCGCGTTCAAAAAGCTTTTCAAGAAGCCGAATGTCATTGGTAATCTTTTAATTAGTTTAAATATTTATAAGATAATATTATCTATTTAACATATTTTATTGATGATTTATCTTTGTTTAATGAAGTCACAGAGTTTAGGGCATGAAGCATCCCGAACAGAACTATGGCTGGATGTTCATAAAAAACAGATGGAAGTTTTGTTAATGAACCTGCCAGAGAAGTTGGGGTATGAAGTCAATTATTTATTATAATAACTTAATATCAGTTTTTACTGTGTTAATATATATTGATATTTGATTTATAGGTAAAAATTAAAGAAATATGGGATGCCAATCCTGGGCAATCCTACTTAGTCTCCCAGGATGACCCGGTTGGTCAAGTCCTTGGGAAGGAGCATCCTGGTAGAGTGCGCGGGATGGGTTTGGGACCCATACCATCTGATGTCTTTCACATGCCATTAGGGATTCCAACCTCATCTACTCCTGGTTATAGTCATTTCATACCTGAAGATGCTCAGAGGGAGATGTTTGCTCTACGAAACACAGTTCACCAGGAGGGGAATTAGATATCTGATTTGCAGAAAGAGTTGCTTGAAATACGTCAGCATATGAGCAGATATGCCCCCGGTGGTAGTGCATCGGGTAGTGGTGAGCAGGTAAATCACAAAAAAATCAAAATAATTTAGTTTGCAAACTTTTATTGGTTTTAATTTTTATTATAAATTTGCAACAATATTTAATTTTCAATATAATGTTCTTACAGGTGGCAGCAGGTGGTGGAGATGAAGGTGGAGAGGGTGACGATGCGGCATCGGATGATGAGTAGTAGTATTGTTGATGTGTTGAACAAGTATGATAACAGTTGGTTTGTATATGTAACATTTATGACACATAGTTTCCACCAAACATTTCCATGTCCTAACATTTTCTTGATTTCTCATGTTTCCTTATGTATACAATCATTAAATCTTTTTGGTGGAGGGTCAAATATTGTGATGGTCAGAATGTATCCCCAATATTAGGGAGGATATGTGATCATATATTGAATAATGATTTCATAACATTATATAGAAATCAAGGAGTCCAGTTAAATACATTATTAAGAATAATTGTACATGGATGAGGTTTTAGGACTCCCCATGATACCATAATTAATTATTAAGAATGTAATTCCTATTTCATATCATCATTATTGGGAGGAATATGGAATCCATCCATTACCTAAACTCTCTTTAAAATGAAATTCAATCCCCTAATCGATGGAAATCTGGAATTGAATTTCAATAAGTTGTGGGATTTTTTCGGAACATTAATTTTGACCTAGTTGCATTATGGGTGAATAAAACACCAATTTGTTTTTGTTTTCCGATAAAAATATACATCATTCATCTGTTTTTGTGTATATATTCTATGAGTTGTGTTGGATGTTGTATACTTTTACATTGTGATGTGTCTATGTAAGGGAATAAAAAAATATTTTTCTAGTGTGGTGTAATCCATGACTTAAAATATCCTAATAGTTATAGAAAATATAAAAGAAGATCAGGATCATTTCAATACCACTGTATAATATAGATGTAGACCCATGTAGTTATATTTCAAAGATCATGTGTTCTTGAGGTTGTTTCCATGATGGTGTAGGCATATTTTGTGTGAGGGAGTGTGGATTCTTTTAGGTTGTTCTGGATTTTTTAGGTTTTGGTGAACATTGGTGAGGTGTTATATCAGTTGGAGCTCTAACCACTGATAAAAATAATTCACAATATCATCCATGTATCCCAAAATTACTGAAATAATCATGATTCATGGTTTTAAATGGTCAATTACCCATTATTTAAATGAAACCAAATTTGATGATACAAAAAAATGGAATTTTGACAAACATAACAACCCAATAACGTTTGGTAAATTAAATTTTGAATCTTAAATTAGGGGACTCCTTCTATATTATGTATTAACTTGTTTTTATCTTGTTTCATCAATCCTTAGATATGGTTTTGATTTTTTAGATCTCCTATATGGGACATGGACTCCCCAAACATGCAATTCTAGGTATGTTCTTTACTACCATTCTTCATTTGATTGCACCGTGATGTGAAGTTTGATGTTGTTTTTAGTCCCCCTCCATTATTCCTCCATTCTCTAAATGGGTTGTGTTACTGATCAAAGCATTACCTTGGTATATATAGGCTATTACATCTCCTTCTCATTTCCATTTTTTTGTGTAGAAATAATTATAGTATATTCTATTAGGGTGTCCTTAATATCTATTGATTTTACCATTTATGAAATTATCGTGGTTTTCTCCATGTGGGTGGGTAATTGAGATAAATCAAAGAAAAAATAACTAATTGATTTTGAAATGGATTTGACGTGATCCGTGATTTCAAATATGGTTACTAGATATTTGGTTTTTCATTATTATTCCACAGTATCATTCTCTTCTTCCTTGTGATTCCTGAATGTATTATTTGTCTATTTATAAAATCTTCTTTTGGATGATTATTTTAACTCATCCATCGAAAAAGGAATAATAGGTATATTTTGATAAGAATCAATTACATTGAAAATTTTGATAATTATGAAAAAACAACCACATGAGATGATGAATTAATGTGAAATTGTCTTCATATATCTTGAAATATATTCTTGTGTACATTTGGTTGTCTGTTGTTCATCTTTTTTTTGTGGGATTTAAGGGGTTTGAAGTATGATGGAACCAACAAGTTTGGTTTCACAATTTGTTTTTAATTGTGGACGTGTTATGGGTGAATTTGGTTCTCATAGTGAGATACATGTTTCTTGTTATGGTGTGGTTTTGTCTATGAGGGATGGTGTTTTTAATGTTGGTTTTTATTATGGTAAGAGATGTTATGGTCACTATTATGAGGATGTTGGTTTTTGTGTGTAGTGGTTTGTGGTAGTATTCTTTTAGTGATGGAATATGAAATGGTAATGTAATAATGTTGTAAGCTGTTGTACATTACAAATATGTGTGGATGTGATATTATGTGGGGCTGATGGGTGAGATGTGGCTGTGGTTTTGGAAAATTTAGGGCAGCGGTGGAGCAGATCCAATATTTTTTTTTCCAGTTCAACATTTAGCGGCGGTTTTAACCGCCGCTAATGCCATACATGTGAGCATTTAGCGGTGGTTAAAACCGCCGCTAAATAACCGGGAATCATTTAGCGGCGGTTTTAACCGCCTCTAAATGATGAACTGGGCAGAATTTAGCGGCGGTTAAAACCGCCGCTAAATATTATGTTGATATTTAGCGGCGGTATTCACCGCCGCAGAATAGGCGCATCAAACGCCTGAATTTAGCGGCGGTTAAAACCGCTGTGAATAAGATACCCATATAACCGCCGCTAAATGAAAAGAAACTGCCGCTAAATGACGGACCTACGACACATTTCTAAAACCGCCGCGGAATCGAAAAAACCGCCGCTAATAGATTGCCGACGCCAAACTTAGCGGCGGTTTAAACCGCCGCTAAACTGGAAAAAAACCGCCGCTAGGACCGGTATTTGTTGTAGTGTCAATTTAAATCAATAACCAACCATATACCCTCCGGAACATGTTTTTTAAGTGATGCACATACTTTTATCATGTCAGTTCTAGGTCCTTATATATTAAGATGTACTTCAAGAGATAATCATTTTTTCCAAATGAGGTGAACCCATTATGTATAATCTCAGGTATTTCAATACCCAAAAATAATCATGTTCTTATAGGGTGCTGGTGAAGAGTGTCCCTGACGTTGATGTTTTTACCACCGTTGGATGAGGATAATGGTGTTGTAAGGCCCATCTCGATCCATAAATTTATACTAATGAAGATCAAAGATCATTGAAATGACCATAGAAACATGACAATCAGCAATCTAAGATTAAAATGGTTTCACCAATTGAGTCTAAGCCAATATGATCGACTCATCGTTGTTGAGAAGAATCTAAGACTTGGTTTCTCATCCTTCTATGAGGGATCAAAGGCCCGAGAAGACCATAAATATGAAGGATGTGGGTTCTCTTCACTTCCATTCTAATAAAAATCAAATTATGTGTGGCCTATGGTGGATAAATTTTGGAAAGATAAATTTTTCTATCATCATGTGCTTGGGGATATTTCATTATGCTAGTGTAAATATTCTACATATTGGGTGTATTCAATCACCATAAACATTCCATCATGATATTTTTCCTTCTAATGTGGAAAAATATATTCTAGATCTACATATTCTAATCTATTCTATCAATGAATCAATCCCTTTTGTGAAATAAGTAACATATATAATAGATTGGGGCATCACCTAAGGAGTGTGTGGTCATACCATCGATAAAAGAGATTAAATTTTCAAGGCCATTAATGTAATTCTATCTTCTTCTCTCTCATTCACCCAATTTACTAAATAATGTTTGATAACTAATAAAACTCATGACATTGATTTAAAAATCGAAAAGTATGAGTTTCCAGAACTAGTTTCACCATGATACAATTCAATGGTAACCCCTATCAATGCCAAAAGATCTAGTCCTTATGGGTTGAGAGATTTATCCCCAAATAAGAAACTTATGGAGGATGTAATGGTAGGATAGAATTTTCATCTTCCTTATCCAATGCCTATATTTGAGGAGTTAGGTTTCATTATTTGACCAACGGAAGTGAAACATCACTAAATGAAAAAAAAACATTAACTGAACATTTCATTAACAATGGTTGGTTTTTATAATGTCATTTTCTATTGATTAGTTCATAATAAGCATCTGATCAGGCATATAGATTATAGAATCTGTTCCACTTTCCTCTGTCAAAGGACCATATACAAATCCTTCAGAAATTGTGGATAATAATCGTGAACAAATATAGACTCTTATTGGAAATTCCATTCCCATTTTGAGAAAGTTTAATTTTATAAATCACCTTCTATTAATGTTACTACATGGGAGAATATAATCCTATTAATTCCAATTATTCAGTACATTTTTTGGTGTAGAAATATCTGACTCTCCTACTCATGATATTTTAAATCTACCACATATATTGGATGACAACATGGAAGCAACTTCTGGATCTATTTCCCAACCAAAATGGTTGATCAAAATCTTGGTCTACCATTATGTGGGCAGAAAAGATGGTCCAAATTTGGTAGAGAAGGAAGAGGTAGCATGTTATAAAATAATGGTGGGCGGAGTTGACAGTGGATCATATTATTATCATCAGTTAAAAATATCAGATATCCCTACTAGTGAGGATGCTAAGATGCTTGAGGAATCATATAATAAAATAATATAAATGGAAGATACTTTTAATTATATTTATATCTATGTCCCTCTTGATGAGTTCAAGGAATTAAATAGGGAGTTCGAGGGATGTGATTTTTTTTCACACAGGGGTAAAATTATTATTATTTATGTATTAATCAAGATTTTGGAATTTTATATATTTTTATATCGAATATATTTCCAAGAAAATCCCCAAGTATAGCACTGAGTATCCCTGTGTTCTTGTAACATAAGAAATCGCAATTTAGGATCTTGGAATGCGATATTACCATGATCCTTCTGCCCAAGGTAGTAGGAAAAATCACGAAGGTTCTCCTCCTAAAGATATCACCATTCAAGGAGATAAGGTTGGGGATTCTAGGGGAGGCCCAAACCCAGCAGGTAATTCATCATTGGGTGAGTATTTATAGATTCTATGATTGTCTTACTTATCTTCCTTTTAATATCTTCAAATGCTGATGATGAATTTTATTTATCTTTTAGTTCCCAAAATATCAAATGTAGAGCCTAGAAAAAAAAGATTTTACCCCTAATTAAACCCATGGAAAATTTGAAGGTTATTGTAACCCCCGAATAAATAAAATAGGATTCTTCCTTGATTGATTCATTTATAGTGTATTCTTATCCTCCATAGAGCAGTTCTGTAAAAAACTAGGATGCTAATAATGATTTTCAGGTTTCTCTCTACATTATTTGGAAATATATATGGAGTCAAATATCATATACACCACGTGAATATCTACCTTATAATTTTTATTGACTCACATGTATGTTTACCACATTGGGGTATGACATATTTAACTATTGTGTAGTTTAATTTCTATGAATGATATCATCAAATGTTGGATGTAAGAGCATATTTTGTGAGATCTATTAGATGATCCATGAGTTATCCACAAATATGATGATATACGAGCAGTTTTATCTTGAACATAGCATGATCATAAAGAGGAATTGTAATAATTCCAATGTCAAATTAAAGTGAAGTATCATGGAATAGTATTCCTCTAGAAATTTTTAGATTATCCCAAGAGAGAGATTTACAGTTTCACCAATCACTAGAGGACATTCTAACTGAGGGGGGAGGTGTCATCACAATAGAAAGGGGAAATATTCATATTGAGGAGGATGATAAAGAAACAGATGTGATAGTGCTTCAATATAAAATTGTTTAGACTCAGATGTTGACCCCAAAACTCAATATTTATTTTGAGGGACTTTTGTAAATAACATCATAAGAACTCTAACTTGTAGATTCTCTTCTAAATTTTTGATACTATAAATGAAAGGAACATTGTTCTCGATCACCTATTTCATTATTCCATCTTTCATTTGAATTAATAACAATGAATTATAAGAATTTGTGTCTGATTTCTCTCTTTTTTCATAGATTACGATGGATTTTGGTGTAAATACCCTCACCATAATACGAGAAAGTGAAAATAATTTTTTTCACATAGTCCATGGGGTCTAGAGAGTGTAGTTGTCGATTTATAATGTTACATGAAAGGACCTTCAAATATTGTTTCATTTTATTCACTACCCTAATTAATTCCATGTTTGATGTATATAATTTGAAGGAAATACTTGGATTTATCTTATTCTGCCATTTATGGGGCTTTTACTCAATTTTTTTTACCTTTTGAACATCAAATACATTATTCTTTCAAGATCACAGAAAGTAAATGTCTAATGAGATAAGATATTACTTTTTTTCAGAGTTCCCTCTTGTGGGATTTCATCTTTATGAATATAATATATTTTTACATTGTAAATTTATGGTATATAAATCCAGAACAATGAAAATAATATTTTATTTTAGATAGAATTGACCATGAGTTATACAAACAGTGACCTAAGAAGGGATTATATGCCCATAATCCTCTGACAACTTTTGGATATGATAGGAGAAACTTCTAATTAATAATCTTGGGGCACTTGGAATAAAGGTAATGTAATGGAATAGGTGTATATGTAATGGTTATGTAGATTTTTTAAATTTACCTTCAATTATAATGTTATCCAAATTTATAGAGATAAAAGGATCTTATCATGTAGATGAAGTTTTCTCTGGTTGATAAGTTAATTTATGGGGACACATTATTTCAGGGTATATTTGACTTAGTATTCATTGTCAATATAAAGGATCCATTCATAATTATATACCTTTCACACACAAAGACAATGAAATATTATAGAGGTCAGAATTTCCCCAAACACTAAAGTGTGGATTATAGAAAGGAGGATATATCCATGAATTATAATGGGGAGAATTTTATATCAAAATTGGTCATGGATAGATTTCAAATTCTACATATAGATCCAGATCAAATTTAAGGAAGGTTCTGTTTCATTCCAATCATGAATTCATAGATTAGGGAAGCCATATTGTAATTTCCTCAATAGATTGTGGCTATACATAGGTGATAGGGGATCTAGGCATCAATTCATATCACTGAAAATTGTAATCTTGTATCACATATTTCTAGGATCATGTTGTGATAGGATATTACACCAAGGATGGTGGTCCTCTCAATAAAGGGCCACAACTGTGCATATTTTAATCTTATATGATAAATATGTGAACCATGTAGTTTGGCATAATGCAATGAGGATGTTCAATATGCATTTTAAGGTCATTCATCCAAGAGTAGAATGTGGGGATGGAGTTTAATATGATTTTATTAAGGAGTAATATAGTGTGAATAAATGGTGTGGGTTTCAAATATAAGAAAACACAATCACACCTTATTTCAAACTTTATGGTTGGGCTAATGAAAAAAAGTTAAGGAATCACAATTTATCCTATCTAGGTTGGAATCAAACTATATAGAGTTACGATGGAAAAATTTCCTTAGAGTGGTCAGGATTCTATGCAGTAAGAGGGTAATTTTTTAATAAAAGTTTATTTATAAAAGAAAAAATTATGCTAGACTCTCCCATATAGATACGGTTTGTACAAAGGTAATTGGGGGAATTTTTTTATTTTGCAGTTGAGACTAGGATGAATAACACTAGAATCACTATGTATCTTTTAAAATAGAGATTTGATCCATACATTGTTCAAATGAAAATTTTTAGTGAGTTAAGTGATCTGCAATGAAAAGATGGGTCTTCTCAAGTGAGGGACCAAAGATAATGTAGTTTATTATCTTATGGTGGGGATTTTGGACATTAAATTTAACATCATACAATATGTATGGGGTTTCAAATGCTTTAGCTTCTTATAATGATGGTTTTTCTCTTTTAGTTTAACATTTTGTGACTTGGGTACCTAGTTACTACAATTAAGTTTTGTATATCTTGGACACATACTAGTTGGTGATGTAGGCTATACAAAAAGGGAATAGAAAATACCCAATGATAATAGAAGGATCTAATTCAAGGATAAAAGATCCCATGAATATTTACACATATTTTAATGTCATGTTTTTTTTATAAATGTGGTTGTATTGAGTTTAAGATCACATATCTTTGGTCAATGGTGTGCCTTTTAAAGTCTTCTATCATGGGTCATCCATGCCTTTTATGGTCAGTGAGAAAAAAGTCATTGATTATGGTTGTGGTGTGACATAACCATAAAAATTTTCATAATAATTTAAAATATCTAATACCACATGACTCATTCTCAATGTTAGGAACATGATAATTCATGGATCCATCCAAATAATAACCATAACACCGACGAAGCGTTATTTTCAGTCGGTACCACAAGATTTTCTATTTCATGGTGATCCAAAAAAGAATTACCAAGAATCATATATGTGTGAAGGGGGGTGTTTTAATCCAAGATTTCAGGTATCTCATATCTATGAAAATGGTATAGGGAAGTACCTAACTAATAACCACGGAGCATGTTCAAAAAGTGTTTAATTCAATGATCTTTTTAGGGTCTATAAAAATAAGAGGATATTCTCTTGAGGATATATTTTTTTCTATTTGAAAACCCTCATTGGGGGAACACATTATAAAAATCCAAATTTGGGAATAGTATCCGTATTTAAAATAGTGGTTCCCTTCATATTAGATTACATTTTCCACCGATTGTCAAGTAAATCTTCTGGGGATCTGAACATCCCCAAACATGAAGTTTAATATTCAAAAGTATGTTTTTGGGGTACAAATAGATTATTTAGACTAGAATTTACCAATAATGAGTGGAATTTTCCTTAGATACATATGAATCATATGTAAGTAAGAGAACATTTTTTTCAACCAAGGGGTAATTTTTTTACCTTTTGTATATGAGCTGAGAATTTTAGATTTGGGTTTAAATATGTATCTTATAGTAACATTTATTAATCCACATGTAGTTATTATGTTGAGGTCTCCATATGTGGGTCTAAACCATATGCATCGAGGGAAATTTTCACATCTCTTTATATTTTTATTAGGCCCAGGATCTTAGATATTGGCATCAGTACATATCCATTGGTAATTGGAATAATTCCATATAGAGTTCGTGAACATAGTGTGGTATATAGATGACATCAGAATGGATGGAATCCTTTATTGTAATGATATTTAATGATCTCATATTTTTTTGTTGATGCATCCTGTGTTTATCACCTAGGATTAAACTATAGTTTAACTACATGTGATGGGGATCTTGGGATTTGTATTTTAAATTCATATAGCTCAGACTATTGGATGATTGTGAGAAGTAAAATATAAGGAACCTGGCGTTGGTGGGAGGTGTGATATGTTCCATAACCATGGTTATCAATGAGTATACACTATTTTATTAGACCTTGTGAATGACTTAAGGTCCAAACTATTTAGTAAAAAACTATGGTTATTTCATCCCAGGCTGTATTTGGGACCTGAGATCCAAAACTAGTTCTCCTTGGATAAAAAAATAGAGGTGGGATTTCTTATAGAAAGATTGTGTTTTCTGAATTTGAGGGACCTATAAATGATGCATACAGTAATTTCTCATATGGACACTAAAATTCATATACTCGATTTTAAGGTTAGTCATCAATAGATAGTAGATCATATATAGAAATGAAATATAAAGGAAATTGAACTTTATTTGGTATGAATACTTCTACACTATATATGAATGAATATGGGGTTTCTTGCGCTAAGGTTCTATTTGTAGTATGGTAATCCCACAAGGCATACATAAGTTTATCAAGACAATATTCCTTATCTTTTTCCACCATTTTCTAGAGTATGTTTAATAGAGTCTTTTTAACAACATTTTTCTAACTTTTTTATACAAAATAATAGAGGGATGAGTGGTAGGACTCAGTTTTATACTCTTAGTATTTCATTTTCAATTTAGAAGAGTAGAAATTAGTATCGTATTCCATTAATATTGAGTGAGCGACACCAAATTTTGTTATGATTTATTATTCAAAAAATCAATGATTTTCATTTTCTTGTCTTCCTTGAGGTGTATTTCTTTAGGCCATTTGTAAATGATGTCAACAGTAGTGAGGATGTATTTTAACTACTTAGTTTTAGTTGGAGGTTATACTCCCAAAAAATCTTCCACCCATACAAATAATTTTTAGGTGTATTTGGTATTGTGCATCATCTTCGTGGGTTGGTGGGTGAAGTTAGAATGTACTTGAACGGAATGAAACTTTTTGTTTCTTTATATAAAATAATACATAATTAAAGGCTATAAATACCGAATCCTTCTGATTTGATGAGAAATATTGAACCTTGAATGTTGTGAACCATTGGAATCAATATATACTTCTTTCATGATAGAAACTGTCTCTTCTCTATTAATACACCTCAAATGTACTCCATCAAATCCCCGTTTATAGAAGACCTTTTAGTTATTTAGACTATCATAAAGGGTGAATTAGACTTTCCATTATCATATTTTCTCTTTTATATATTTATATTCTGGTAGAAAGTCATTTGGATGTTATTCTAGTATAAATATCATCCAAACATTTGTAGGACCATATGGTTTAAGTATGAAAATGACAACATTGATATCTTCCATGTTATCATCAATGAAATGTGATATGAGTCTATGGTTCACAATACTATTGAATGTTTCATCCTGATCTGAATCTTCCATAGTTTTAGATTCATTTTCTAAGACATCATCCTTGGAATTTTGTGAGCATGAGATGTGGGTTAATGTTGGCTCGAAAGGGAAATATGTCATCAACCCTCACACGTATTCATGTTGGGGGTTATTTATTCTTTTATGAATAAGTAACCACCATTGATCTACTTGACTACCAGCATTGAGTAACCTTTACTCATTAGGTGGATCACTGGTATTTATATTTTTTTTTTTCCTATAATGAGGACTAGATATTTTTTCCTGGTATTTACGCATCCTCTTAATAGAAATAAGGAGAAAGCTAAAACAATCATTGTTTGATAGATAAGAAAGACACCAAACCCAACTTAATTGAGCCTAGGGACTTCCATTATCTTCTCTTATTTAGATTCTAGATGCACTATCAGAATACATCATTCTTGTTTGCAGGCTACATTGAATAGCGAAAATCTCTACAACAGAATATTCATTATTGGATGGAATTGTTTCTGTAGATGGATGTTTTGTTAGGAAATATTCTAGCACCATGACTTTTATCACTTTCTAGGATAAGAAATAATTATAAACCTGGTGAAATATGACCACTGACCTTACCATATTTCCACTCAATCTGGGAAGATTAAGGGTGTATTTGATAGGTTCATTAATATATTTCAAATAATCCTCTTCATGTAGTAGGTAATTCCTTAGTTAACGAAAAACAACTATTAATTCCAAAAACTTATTATCTATATCTGAATAATGATTTTCAATGTCAATAATGGTTCATTTTATATAATAGAGTTTGTTTTCATTTCCTTCGTCATTATTTAATGTGACTAAATCCTCCAATGATCACTCTAAATACTTCACATATAAGATGAGTGAATTTATTTAAAATGTGGGAATCAGCTGTAATGTACTTAAAATATATTTCTAGATACAATAAAATACATCATGGTAGCTTTTATTCCATTGATATGTGAACCCCGTTTTCAATATTCTCATGAAGATAAATCACTTTCCTAGATGATTCCCTATAAATCATAGAATGTAAGTGAAGAACCCTTTTATTCCTCTCAAATATTTAAGGTTTTGAGGTGGTGACATGTTAAAGACAGTATTTGGCTTGTTTGGATCATTCCAAAAATATCATCGATTATTTAGTGCTTAAAATGGAAATAAAATACAAATGAACGCCACCAAAATTCATTGAAGTTAAATCACTTATATTTTTTATTTCACTTATCATAAGGCTAGTTAAATTATAAAACTATCATTTTTTAAATTTATTAATTTTATAAATTGTTAATTTCTTTAGTAAGTTATTTTGTATAAATAAAACCATAGCATCATTAGTTGGTAAGACTAAACAACTGGAAGGAGTATTTTTGGGATGAGTAATTTCTGAATTTTAAATGGAACAGGTTGTCCAAGTTCACTGGTGGGGTGTTGGGCATTTTGGTTAATAAGTGGTTAGAGAAATTTGAGGTTTTTTCAAATTGGTGGGAACTCTACAACAATTATGAACATACTTAATACTATGTTTTATTTGGGGAGTGGGTCGAATGTGGTGGAATTTGAATTATAGTTCTTATAAAGGGGATTCAAGGGTATGATTTTACATCATGGTTATGATTAAATCTATTTCAAATAGTTGGAATGAAAATGTATAAATATTATCTTAGAGTTCCAGTAAGGAGGATCAAGAGTTTATAACTTTCGGTTTCATTTTTGGGAACTCATTACATATTTTTAGGTAAATTGGTTGATAAATAAGTCTAAGAATAAAATTTTATGTCTATTTTGAGGTCAAAGAATCAACTAAAGATATAAAATATGTTGTTAATGTCTAAGAAAAATGTGAAGTATCATGATTTAATGATCAATAGAATTTTATTTTAGTGTGTTGAAGAATCTTGAATATGTGTCTTGTATCTCCATGTTTTTTTCATGTTAAAACATTTTTTGTTATATTATGATATAAAATTGGAAGTATGATTTTCTTATGATGCATAGTGTACCATGGATTATGTGTTGTCCTTATTTTTTGTAGTAATGTTGTAAAGATTCAGTGGGTATTTGGTTGGGGGAGAGTAAAATTGATCTATAAATTTATAGCTGTGTATGATTGGATTCAATAATTCTTTTATTTTATTTATATAATAAATAAATTTTCAGATTATTGTATTTTTTTAAAATATTTCCACTTTACACCTCTAAATGTGTAATTAAAATCCAATTTGGTTTTTTTAATGGGTATATAAATTTAACATCAATTAATTTTAAAACACAAATTGAATAAAAATTTAATTATCTGGTTTTCATTATTTTAAATCAAATTCATAAATGCATGATATTTTTCTAGAAACAATAGTTTTATTTTTAATAATAATATTTTTAGGAAACATAATTTTATTAACATATTGTGACGTTATGTTAGGATTAACAGTTAGTAAGAGGGTGATTTTTTGGGATGATGTCATTTAGGTTTTCATATTCAATCCTCTATTGAATTGGTCCCGTTTGGTTAGTTTTATTTTTATTTGTGAGGGGTCTCGTTGTATTGTTTGATTTTTAGGAATATTTAGTTCAATAAGGGGAGGTTTTGTGGTAATGTTATAATGATGAGGGTGATAAGTGTGTATTATATTTTTCATTGATTTTCTTAATATGTTGATTTAAAATATATTCCCATAAGAAGTTTTGGAATTCTAAAGGATTTGTTGGTAGTTACATTGGATGGTGTTAGTCTTATCAATGATTTACCAGCCTTAACAATTCGGGTTTAGGAATTTTCACCACATAGTTTTTGATTAATGTTGAAATATTTGATTTTGTGTTATTATGAGCATGGGTGTTTCTCAATATTCAAACGACTGTACTAAAGGAAACATTGGAATCCAATTTACAAACAAAAATACTCATGAAATCCTAGATCCATGTATTCATTAACAAAAAATAAAATATATTCAATGAAATAATGTTTCCATATTTATATTAGAATAATCGACATCTCATTGAAAATCATCACATCACATTTAAAGTTATCATCTTAAAAACACATCTTAAAAACTTTTTGAAATCCCATTGAACCCTCCAATTTACCTTCATTCTCTACAAAAAAATCACAAACTCATTATCAAATTATTTGAAAATGAATCCATATAATAAATAAGGATTAAAGGACACAAGAAGTCACCACTGCATCATGGTTAAATAAAAATGATAAATAAAAAACATGAAATTTGGTTCCAACCAATAATCATTAAAAAAATGGTAAAATAAAATATTTATGTTAAATTGCCTTAAATAATTGTATATATAATCTTAGTTCCATGTGTATAATCTGAAGACTCATTTAAATAATTCCAAACTGGGGAAATGACTATTAGGTTGACACTACTAATCATTTCGACATCCTTGGTATGTCTCATCAGACATTCTAAAAGTAAAAGCTCCCAAGAATTACCACTGGCTCAAGCAACTAAAATTGTTTCTATCTCACAAGTCTCACTTCCCCACAATATCATACCAATAATGTGTTTTGTAGGATCATTCCCTTAATAGATTATTTCTATTTTGGGGCAAGAAATTATCCACGACACGAGATAGTCAATAAATACATCCCATGAAAATCCAAATGGAGATGATCACTATTAATCATTAAATGATTCCAATATAAATCATCTAAAAATAATCCATGATTCACCTCCTTACACCCTCACAAGAATATAACCAAAAACATCAACCAATGTAAATCATATAAATTTTCGTAAATATAAAGAATACTATATTGGGATCATAAGAGCCCATGTTCGTAAATTCACCTTAAAATCTCAGTCCACTCTTGTTTCTAATGTGATGATTCAATTCTTAGAACTGATTTGGAAATCCAAACAAACATTAAAATCTCTATTTAAATCCTTCAACTCTATAAAGGGTTTCATTATATAACTAGCATATGATAACACGTAATTTTAAAATAAAAACATTATTTCATATATTTATAAAAAATAATAATACTCATATATTTGGTTCAAAAATAAATTAATAAATTGAACACATTTAAAAATTCAAAGATTTTCATATGCATGAGCATTTTAGTGCAAACAAATTTATATAGATATGTCATTAATTCTTTGTTCTTTTGGTTTTTCACAAATTCTCCTAAAAAAATTCAATTCAAATAAAAATAAATAAAGTTTATATACAAAATATTACAGATTATGATTAACTTAAACTCATAATCCTTCCAATATGAAATCATTTTATGATACTGTGTTTTTGTATAGTCAGGGAATATGGGTATAGCCTCTAAAAAATCCAACTCTACCCCTCTAACCAACATGTATCCTATAACGACCCATACTTTTCATACATTGTTATTACTTCAGAATTGAAGCACAATTATTACAACATATAAAAAAACCACGAAAGGACAGTATAGTTATACTGTCTTTTGAAACTGGGATTCATAAACAACTGGTTCATAAATCATCTACGTTGTCTCCCATTTATTTCAGCATATCTAGAGTCCCTTTTGGCATATCCTACTTAATAACCTTCTTCCTGACCTGGGTAAAGAAAACATACAAAAGGGTGAACTCAAATTCTCAGTAAGGGTAAACAAAATAAATATCAATCACATCATATTCATATGAACATAACATTTTGGAAATCATAACCTCCAAAATAGTTCATAATTTCATAACATGGGATAAATCATAGTAGTGAAATGTAATCCCAAAAATCAAACATAAAACATGAAACTTTGTGGAATACACACATAATCATATAGAATCATTTTTTATTAGTCAAGACTCATTACCAAGACTATCTTAGTGGAAAAAGCCCATTTCTGAACCGAGTTCACTCCTAGTTTTAGTCCTGTTTCACTGAACCGGTTTAACCTCCCGTTCTAGCCATGTCTACCTCATGAGATATAAATCTTTACCCAATTAATTGGAGGGAGATATAGGTCCCATCCATCTCATAATGATACCATTCTTATGTGTGCCACAAAATCATAAATCATACATCATAGCATATCCCATGTAATAAAAATGAGATTCTTAAACATCGTGACATCCTAAAACAATTCATATAAGATAAAGTAATTCATAAAAATATTTCCATCACAACATAATCAAATCAATGTAATAATTGGGATAGAAACAGAACCTTATATTATCTTAGATTGAAAATAATTTTGATAAAACAATTGAACTCCATTCTTGTTGATAATATCCTTTCTACTTAAAAAACATTTTTCCTTTATTAACATGTCATACAATTTTAAACTAAAAGAAGTTGATTTAAAATAAACTTGAAAACTTGTAAAGGAATATTCTTGGAAATAATGTTTTAAAAATCCATTCATTCCATATAAGTTAGAAAACATTCTTCTCGTACTTATGTCGGAAAAGTCAAAAAGTACCTCGTATGAAAAACGACAAAAGATTCCTTTCATATCTTTTACTAAAAACTCACTGAAGGGTAAAATTGGATTTAAAAAATTGTAGGATGATATAAATAATATTAAATATTGAGGAAAAATGGATTTGGATGATAAATATTCCCTAGTAAATTCTAATGTAAAAACAATCTCGGATAAAAATTGAGATTGCGAGATTTTCCCTTACCTTAGGTCCGATTTGCTTTGTAAGTTTCTGAACCTCCTGTATAATGATTTAAATAATGTCATTGACTTATTCCAGAATCATACTTATTTTTATTATATCATATATGGTCATATTCTTAGCTTCTTATTAGTAATATTTCATTGTTACTTGTTATTCAGGTGTTTATTGCTTTTTGTTCTTATGCGTGTTTTGTCGAATAAATTCTTATTCTCATATTTAGGTTATATATACCTCATTTCCAGAATGGTATTAGTGTAATACATGTCATATTTATTCACTCAATTCATTTATGTAATCATTATGCAATGAAAATCATGTAGAACGAATCACATCACATCGTGGAGACGGTATTCCGTACATACGCACGAGCGATGATATCGTTCCCATGATCGTGGAATTGTATTGGAGTGTATGTATACTATTTCAGAATCAATATAACTTTACAGTAATCATATATAGTTACTATTTACACCATTATACCCATCCAAGTAAGGTGGTGGTTGAAAATAGATTACACCACGGCGTGGAGACAGTATTTCGTACGTACGCACGAGCGATGATATCATTTCCATGATAATGGAATTGTATTGGAGTGTATGTATACTGTTTCAGAATAAATATCACATTCAAATAATCATATATAGTTATTATTTACACCATTATACCCATCCCAGTAAGGTGGTGGTGGAAAATAGATTACACCACGGCGTGGAGACGGTATTCCTTACGTACGCACGCGCGGTGATTTCGTTTTCTGTAGGATGGATAAATGGTTAAATAGGCTGGTTTCATAATTATAATAACATATAATTATATTATTGATACTTATTTTATTACTTAATAATGAAAAAACTAAAGAAGAGGAAGTGGAAGAAGAAATAAAGTTGAAATAATCGGTAACGGACATTACCTCTTCTTTGAAGCGCCTCTTTGAGACCTCCTCTTAGGGAACTAAAATTGGTATTTGTAGAAGACTAGAACCTCTAGGATGTTTCTAGGGAAGTGGAGAAGAGAATTGTTCAGGTTTTGTCCGAGCTTGAAGGCTCAAAGTGGTTTGAGGAAGAGAGAGAGGAGGTGCCCTTTTATAAGGGAGGAGAGGGGCACCTTTGGAAAAACAAAAAATATTATTTCATTATAAAGTCAGATTCGGTTATTAATATCTCCAAATTGATTTAATTAGAATCTAAGGTGCGTATGGGTCGTAATACTCTCATAAAATAGAATTTATACAAGGTTAGGTTTCTATTGTAACCTTATCATTTAGATTTAACTTTAAGTTAAATAATTTTACTTTTACCGTGTCTTCTTGTTTTCTTACACTATAAGGTTAATAAACCTACTATAACAAGCCAAAAGAACCCCACGTTGTTTATTATTAGTATATATTACCTTATCTAAGTCATTTGGCCTAACCTTATATTTTTAGGAATAACATAGAAATTAGTAATAAAATATTTGTTTTAAAAACTATTTTATGTCAATTTTGACACTATTTGGTAATTGATATTTGTTTTTAAATCATAACAGAATTATTAGTTCTAAAAATTTAATTAAATAAAAAATAAAATGTCATAGTAACCTATACAATTATTTTAATTCATTAAAATCTCAAATTACATTTATTTGGGTATTTATAACATCAATTATGTCAATATTTCATTAATAAGATAATTAGAGCATCATCTTTGTGTCATTAATAAATTAAATTATTTAAAGTCTAAAAATAATAAATAAAATCCCATTATGTAGGAAATATTTTTATCTTTCTAATGAATATTTATAGTCGAATTTATCTTATGTATAACCCTATATTAAAGATGATTTATTTATTAAACATTGATTTTAACTATTTTAACCCTTCTTTAAATAAATTAATAATAAATGTCCTAATCTAATCCAAGTGGGCATAAATGGTCATATTTTATTCCTAAGGTTTTTTTTGTCGAATTACACTTATACAATAGAATTAGGACATGTTTTAGGGTAATAATAATAACATTTTTACCTTAATTACCCTATTTACTTTTAACCGTGGTAAAAAATGTAAAAAGTTACTATTCAACAAAAAATATTTTCATCTCATTGAACCACATTTTAGTCCTTGATATTAACCATGTCTCTCGGATTTTCTAAATTTCACTCAAAGAAGCAGTAAAATTATGTTTTATGTGAATCTGGAAATTCTCCTAGAAGGTGGGTAAAATATGGTGAAAAGTTCAACAAACTTTTTATATATCTAGAATTATTATAAAATGAATCCAATGAATTGCATTGAAATTATATAGGTATTCTGTATCAATTTTTACCTAAAATAAATTTAAATAAAATAACTTATTATTTAAATAAAATGTCAGTTTTTAAATAGTAACCTAGTGTTTTAACTATTCATCAAAAATTGAAAGTTTTCAGAAAAATACTAAAATGTCACCCTAGGGTAATTTCGATATTCGGAATCCAAAAATGGAGTCCATTTTGAAAGATGAAATTTACAAAATTTCAAAAATTGGTTATTAAATTTCATAACAGCTAGTTTTAATAATATTTTCAAAGCATATCGTTGTTTAGTGAAACACGATATTGCGTACGACGCAAGCTATCGAGGAATATTGCGGTTGCGTGTAAAGCAAGCCAAGAAAGTGTTGTGTGTAGTGAAAGATTCCTTTTATGATTTATATAAAATAAAAAACAAAATATTTCTCATAAAATTATCGGTTGTTACATTCTACCCCCCTTAAAATGAATTTCTCCCTCGAAATTCATCACTTTGTAACAAACAGATGAGGATACCTCTCCCTCATCATATTCTCAAACTCCCATGTAGCTTCTTCTAATTGGTGGTTCCTCCATAAAACTTTCACCAAGCTAGTGGTCTTGTTCTGTAGTACTTTTTCACTACGATCCAAAATCTCTATCGGTTGTTCATCATAAGAAAGATCTTGCTCCACCGATACAACTTCTGGGCTGAGTACATGTGAAGGATTAGGTATGTACTTTCTCAGGAGAGATACATGGAACACATCATGAACTTTGGGGAGATTCAGTGGAAGCGCCAATCGGTAAGCTACCTTCCCAACACGATCTAGTATTTCGAATGGTCTGATATATCTAGGTCTCAACTTTCCCTTCTTTCCAAATCTCATGTCCCTCTTACAGGGAGATATTCGTAAGAACACTTTATCACCCACTTCAAACTCTAGGTCTTTTCTTCGGTTGTTGGCATAACTTTTTTGTCGACTCTGAGATGCTCTTATGTGTTGTTGAATAGATCTGACCTTTTCTGCCATCTCATCAACAAGATCAGGCCTTAATAGCTTTCTTTCCCAAACTTCATCCCAGTAAGTTGGAGTTCTGCATTTATTTGCATAGAGGGCATCATAAGGAGCCATCTGAATACTGGAGTGAAAGCTATTATTATAAGAAAATTCTACCAATGGTAGGTATTGATCCCAACCACCTTTGAAATCCATAGATTAGGCTCTCAACATATCTTCTAGAGTTTGAATTGTCCTCTCAGACTAACCGTCTGTCTAAGGATGATAAGTAGTGCTGAAACTCAACTGTGTATCTAGAGTATGCTAAAGACATCGGCAGAACATCGAGGTAAACCTCGGATCCCGATCAGATATAATGGAAAGTGGTACTCCATTCAATATTACCACTTCCTTCACATATATCCTGGCAAGCTGATCCAGAGATAAATCCTCTCTAATAGAGATGAAGTGTGCCGACTTTGTAAGACGATCAACTATGACCCATATAGCATTATTGCCTTTGGATGTTTTAGGATGTCCAGTGACAAAGTCCATAGTGATGTTTTCCCATTTCCATTCTGATATGGGTAATGGTTGTAACATCCCCTTAGACTTTTGTATCTTAGCTTTAAATTGTTGACAAACCAAGCATCGAGAGACATATTCAGCAACATCTCTTTTCATGACATCCCTCCAGAAGTACACTTTCAGGTCTCTATACATCTTCGTGATTCCAGGATGAATAGAGAATGAAGAACTATGAGCCTCATCCAGTAGCTCCTTCTTTAATTCTGGGATGGTAGGAACACAAACCCGATTCTTGAACATTATTTTCCCATCACAATCATGGTTGAATTCATGAACATTTATCACCTTCTTTTATAACTCTACATCTTCTATATGTGCCTCTTTAATCATCACATGTATAGATGGATTAACATTCATTTTAGAAAGATATGATTTTCCCCTTCCATTATAATTCCAAGATCCATCCTTTGTAAATCCATAAATATTGGATCTTTTGTGATCATCATCATGGATAAGCTAGCATGGTCTTGTCGACTTAATGCATCTGCCACCTTGTTTGCTTTCCTAGGGTGGTAATGAATTGAGCAGTCGTAATCCTTAATCAGCTCCAACCATCTTCTTTGGCACATATTCTGCTCCTTTTGTGTGAAAATATACTTTAAACTTTTATGATCAGTATAAATATCACACCTTTCTCCATAAGGATAATGCCTCCAAATCTTTAATGAAAAGATTACCGCATCTAACTCCAAATCATGAGTTGAGTAATTTTGTTCATGGATTTTCAACTGTCGTGAGGCATAAGTTATCACCATAACATTTTTCATGAGAACACACCCTAATCCCTTCTTGGATGCATCACTGTAGATCACAAACCTTTCTACACTACAAGGTAGTGTGAGCACAGGTGCACTGGATAACCTTCTTTTCAACTCCTTGAAATTATCGTCACATTCCTTCGTCCAGACAAACTTAACTCCTTTTCGAGTCAACATGGTGAGTGGATTAGATAATCGTGAAAAATCTTCTACAAAACTTCGATAATATCCAACCAAACCAAGAAAACTTCGGATCTCGGTTACTTTTGTTGGTCTCGACCATCTTTCGATAACGTCTGTTTTTGCTGGATCCACTGATATCCTCTCTTTTCAGATTATGTGACCCAAAAATGAAACTTTTTGAAGCCAAAATTCACACTTGGTAAATTTGGCATAATTCTTCTCCTTTGTCAGGGTCTTCAATATAATTCTCAAGTGATCTTCATGTTCTTCCTTGCTCTTTGAATAGACAATAATATCGTCTATAAAATTACCACAAACTGATCAAGATAGTCTCTAAAGACTCTATTCATCATATCCATGAAGATAGCAGGGGCATTAGTAAGACCAAATGGCATCACTATAAATTCATAGTGTCCATACCTTTTATGGAAAGCCGTATTTGGTATATCCTCTCTTTTGACCCTTAATTGATGATACCCTGAACGAAGATCGATCTTGGAAAAGTATTGAGCTCCCCGTAGTTGGTCAAATAAGTTATCAATGCACGGGAGAGGATATTTGTTCTTGATAGTGATCTTGTTAAGTTCTCAATAATCAATGTAGAGTCTCATTGATCCATATTTCTTCTTAACAAATAGAACAGGCGCTCCCCAAGGTGACGCACTAGGGCGTATGAATCCATTATCAAGATTCTCTTGGAGTTGCTTCTTCAATTCCTGCAACTCAATTGGGGCCATTCAATAAAGTGTCTTTGAAATAGGAAAAGCACACGGTACGAGTTCTATTGAAAAATCAACTTCACGATTTGGTGGAAGACCCGGAAATTCCTCTAGAAAGACGTCATCAAACTCCCGTACAATGGGCATATTTTTAATCGTGAGTTTCTCTCCAACCATTTGAGATAAATAACACCCATTTAGTGGAATCAAGACCCATAAGATGGATGAAATTTCCACTGGAAGGTTATGTTCATCCTTGCATCGATAGATGATCATAGATTGATTTGGAATATGAAATGTGACTTCCCTTGTTTGGAAATTGATATGAGCTCCATATAGAGAAATCCAATCCATTCCAAGAATAACATCAAATTACATTATAGGAAGGATCACAAGATTTGCAGGAAGCACTTTCCCACAAACATCAATCGGAGAAAAATTATAAACATTTGATGTGACTGTTGTGCCATGAGGGGTTGTCACAACTAACTTAACATCTAATTGTTGAGGTAATACGGTGATACCCTTAGAAAATTCTTCAAAAATAAAAGAGTGGGTGGATCCAGAATCAAATAAAATATTTGGTACTTTAGAGTGGATGGTAAGTGTACCTTTCACCACTTCATTATCATACTCTACATCGATGATATAAATTGCATGTGACTTTCCTTTGCCTTTATCCATAAGTGTTTTTGACGTCAATCATCATCAACAACCCTTGTATTAGGTCATTTATTGGAATAATGCCACATTTCATTACACTTGTAACATTGAAGTGTAGGAGGTGCATCATGTGTAGCCTTTTCTTTGTTCGCATCACTAGACATCTTCTTCCCATCATTGTGGCATTCAAATTCCCAATGACCATCCTTTCCACATTTGAAACATTTACATGTCCCTTTAAGAAAACTCCCTCCATGTTTCTTTCCACACATTGAGCATAAGGGAAAACTCATCTTCTTTTCAGTGTGCTATTTAGATTTTCCTTTGAATTCCATTTTCCTCTTCTTATCAAACCCATATGACTGATGGGTTACTCCAATCTCCATCTCAACCATGAGATCACATTGATCAATTTCCTTATAGCTATTGAAGTCCCTTATGGATAACACCCTTCTAAGAGATGGTTTTAAGCCACAAAGAATCGATCGATCTTACTATCAGGTTGGATAATAATACCAGAAGCGTACCTTGCAAATCTTGAAAAATTTTCTTCATAGGTACCAACAGATTCATCATCCTTTTTCTTCAGTTCAATAAAATCCTTCTCCATCTTTGTTCGAAGAATACAAGGGAAGTACTTATTGAAAAATAATTTGTTGAACTCATCCCATTCCATAGACTCAATTTCAACCATTTTCCTCGTATTCTTAATAATATTCCACCATTGATCAACATCTCCTTCAAAACGATACACTTATAAGATGAATTTATCATGTTCAGAACATTGAAGAACTGAAAATATCTTTTCAGTGGTACTGGTCCACTGTTCATCCACTAATGGATCAGAAGACCCGCTGAATGAAGGTGGACACTGCCTCATGAAGGATTCAACAGAATTTTTCTCCTTCCTTTTCTCATTTGGAAGTCCTTCATGATTCATAGATTGAGAAAGTTGTGTGAGCATGGCTACAAGATTTTACATTCCAGCTCCCATAACGTTTGGTTTCTTAGGGGGACAATAATTACATTGCGCGTCCCATTCCGTATTAACACGGTTCCTTCAGGTTCCAGCCATCGACTAAAACCAAGAAGAATAGTGTGAGAAACACAAATTATAATAGAAAAAACACAAAATCAAGAATAAAATTTCACACTTAAGGTATTATCATAGGTTGTTAATGGACATTTCAAAAACACTAAGATTGTGTTCTATTATTAGAAATATCCTTAGGTTTCTTACTAAGGCTTTCACATCCTAGTTTCCAAAGGTTGACTATACCTTTCCTCTGATACCAACTATAACGAACCACACTTTACATACATTGTTATTACTTCAGAATTGAAGCACACTTATTACAACATATAAGAAAACCACGAAAGGACCGTATAGGTATAGTGTCTTTAGAAACTGGGAAACATAAACAACTGGTCCATAAATCATCTACGTTGTCTCCCATTTATTTCATCATATATAGAGTCCCTTTTTGGAATATCCTACTAAATAACATTCTTACTGACCTGGGGAAAGAAAACATACAAAAGGGTGAGCTCAAATTCTTAGTAAGGGTAAACAAAAGAAATATCAATCACATCATATTCATAAGAACATAACATTTTGGAAATCTTAACCAGCAAAATGGATCATAATTTCATAACATGGGATAAATCGTAGTAGTGAAATGTAATCCCAATAATCATAAATTAAAACATGGGACATTGTGGCATACACACATAATCATATAGAATCATTTCTTACTAGACAAGACTCATATCCAAGACTATCTTAGCGGACAAAGTCCATTTCTGAACCGAGTTCACTCCTCGTTTCAGTCCTGTTTCACTGAACCGGTTTAACCTGTCGTTCCAGCCATGTCTATCTCATGAGATATAAATCTTTACCCAATGCATTGGAGAGAGATATAGGTACCACCCATCTCATAATGATACAATTCTTATTTGTGCCACAAAATCATAAATCATACATCATAGCATAACCCATGTAATAAAAATGGGATTCTTAAACCTCATGACATCATAAAACAATTCATATAAGATAAAGGAATTTATAAAAATATATCCATCACAACATAATCAAATCAATGTAATAATAGGGATAGAAACACAACCCTATTTTCTCTTATATGGAAAATAATTTTGATAAACCAATTGAACTCCATTTTTGAGGAAAATATCCTTTTTACTTAAAAAACATTTTTCCTTTCTTAACATGTCATAAAATTTTAAACTAAAAGAAGTTTATTTAAAATAAACTTGAAAACTTTTAAAGGAATATTCTTGGAAATAATGTTTTAAAAATCCATTCATGTCGTATAAGTTAAAAAACATTCTTCTCGTACTTATGTCGGAAAAGACAAAAAGTACCTCATACGAAAAACGACAAAAGAATCCTTTCATAACTTTTACTAAAAACTCACTGAAGGGTAAAATTGGATTTAAAAAACTGTAGGAGGTTATAAATAAGATTACATATTGGGAAACATGGATGTGGAGGATAAATATTCCCTAGTAATTCTGAAGTATAAACAATCTCGGATAAAGATTGAGATTGCGAGATTTTCCCTTACCTTAGGCCTGATTTGCTTCGTAAGTGTCCGAACCTCCTGTATAATGATTTAAATAATGTCATTTACTTATTCCAGAATCATACTTATTTTTATTATATCATATATGGTCATATTCCTAGCTTCTTGTTAGTAATATTTCATTGTTACTTGTTATTCAGGTGTTTATTGCTTTTTGTTCTTATGCGTGTTTTGTCGAATAAATTCTTATTCTCATATTTAGGTTATATATACCTCATTTCAAAAATGGTATTATTGTAATACATATCATATTTATTCACTCAATTCATTTATGTAATCATTATGCAATGAAAATCATGTAGAACGAATCACATCACATCGTGGAGACAGTATTCCGTACATACGCACGAGCGATGATATTGTTCCCATGATCATGGAATTGTATTGGAGTGTATGTATACTATTTCAGAATCAATATCACCTTAAAATAATCATATATAGTTATTATTTACACCATTATACCCATCCAGGTAAGGTGGTGGTGGAAAATAGATTACACCACGGCGTGGAGAGGGTATTTCGTACGTACGGACGAGCGATGATATCGTTCCCATGGTCGTGGAATTGTATTGGAGTGTAGGTATACTATTTCAGAATCAATATAACTTTACAATAATCAAATATAGTTTTTATTTACACCATTATACCCATCCAAGTAAGGTGGTGGTGGAAAATAGATTACACCATGGTGTGGATACGGTATTCCGTACGTACGCACGCGCGATGATTTCGTTTTCCATAGGATGGATAAATGGTGAAATATGGTTGTTTCATAACTATAATAACATATCAGTATATGATTGATACTGTTTTTATTACTTCATAATGAAAAACTATAGAAGAAGAAGTGGAAGAAGAAATAAAGTTGAAAGAATCGGTAACAGACATTACCTCTTCTCTGAAGCGCCTCTTTGAGACCACCTCTTAGGGCACTAAAATTGGTCTTTGAATAAGACCAGGACCTCTAGGATGATTCTAGGAAAGTGGAGAAGAGAATTTTGCAGGGGTTGTCTGAGCTTGAAGGCTCAAAGTGGTGTGAGGAAGAGAGGGAGGAGTTTCCCTTTTAAAAGGGAGGAGAGGGGCACCTTTGGAAAAACTAAAACTATTATTTTATTATAAAGTCATATTCAATTATTAATAACTCCAAATTGATTTAATTAGAATATAAGGTGGGTATGGGTCGAAATAATATAATCCAATAGAATATAGACAAGTTTAGGTTTCTATTTTTACCCTATCATTTAGATTTAACTTTATATTAAATATTTTTACTTTTACCTTGTCCTCTTATTTTCTAACACTATAAGGTTAATAAACTGAATATAACAAGCCAAACGAACCCCAAGTTGTTTATTATTAGTATATATAACCTTATCTAAGTCATTTGGAAGAACCTTAGTTTTTTTGGAATAAAATAAAAATTAATAATATAATATTTTTTTAAAAAACTATTTTATGTTAATTTTGACACTATTTGGTAATTGATTTTTTGTGAAAATCATAATAGAATTATTAGTTCGAAAAAAGTTAATTAAATCAAAACTACCATGTCATATTAAAATATAAAATTAGTGTAATTCATAAAAAGTCTCGAATTACATTTATTTGGGTATTTATAACATCAATCATGTCAATATTTCATTAATAGGATAATTATTGCATCATCTTTGTGTCATAAATAAATTAAATTATTTAAAGTCTAAAAATTATAAATTAAATATCATTTTGTAGGAAATCTTTTTATATTTCTAATTAATATTTATAGTCGAATTTATCTTATGTATAACCCTATATTAATGATGATTTAGTTATTAAACTTTGATTTTAACTATTTTAACCCTTCTTTAAATAAATTAATAATAAATGTCCTAATCTAATCCAAGTGGGCCTAAATGGTCATATTTTATTCCTAAGGTTGTTTTTGGTCGAATTACACTTATCCAGTAGAATTAGAATATTATTTAGGGTTTTAATAATAACATTTTCACCCTTAATTAACCTATTTACTTTTAGCTGTGGTTAAAAAAAGTAAAACGTTACTATTCACCAAATATTATTTTCGTCTCATTGAACCACATTTTAGTCCTTGATATTAACCATTTTTCTCGGATTTTTTAAATTCCACTCACAGAAGCAGTAAAATTAAGTTTTATGTGAATTTGGAAATTCTCCTAGGAGGTGGGTAAAAGACGGTGAAAAGTTCAATAATATTTTTATATATATAAAATTATCATAAAATGACTCCAATGAATTTCATTGAACATATATAGGTATTATGTATCAATTTTGACCTAAAATAAATTTAAATAAAATAAATAATTATTTCAATAAAAATTCGGTTTTTAAATAGTAACCCATTGTTTTCACTATTCATCAAAAATTGAAAGTTTTCAGAAAAATACCAAAATTTCACCCTAGGCTAATTTTGATATTCCAAATCCAAAAATGAAGTCCATTTTGAATGATTAAATTTACAAAATTTCAAAAATTGGTTATTACTATTCATAACAGCTAGTTTTAATAATATTTTAATAGCATATCGTTGTTTAGTGAAACTCGGTATTGCGTACGGCACAATCTATCGAGGAAGGCCGTGGTTGCGTGTAAAGAAAGCCAAGATAGTGTTGTGTGTAGTGAGAGATTCCTTTGATTATTTATATAACATAAAAAAACAAAATATTTCTCATAAAATTATCGGGTGTTACAAATCCCATGCTTCATTGATCAGCATAACTCCCCAAAATCAATCAACCATGAAACCATAGCATCTTCACCATCAGGAAAGTTAAACTAACTCTAAAAAAACGTTTCAATTCATATAAATAAAGACATAACATAGATATAAATTTATAAACTTTTCTTACCCATATCTAAACTCATTATTGGACATTGATGTCATTATCAAGATGTATCAATCATACTAGTTCCACTAAAATGATATCGTGCTACTTTGATAATGGGACCATGAAACTTCTACACTTCTAGACATTTTTACCTATCACTTAATTTTAATCATTTTAATCCACCATTATTTGTGTTGGGCCATTCCAAGCTTCCCTTATAGAGGTTCACCCATTCCATCAAATAGAACATTCTACTAAATATGATAAAAGGGAGAAAAGAATAATTAATTCATAGAATAACATGAAAAAAATGATGTGACATAATTTTACATAGTTATACTTAAAAAAACTAATGCATGCTACTTAGTAGTCTCTAATGGATCAACGGGTTTTCCTAGATTAGAAGCCTCTGAATGATGTATTTGTTCAGATGCATTTGGGTGATCTTCATTAACGTGGGTGGGAGATGAAGGAATGGAATCATAAGAACCGAGATGGACAGAAGGAAATGTAGGTGGCGTAGATAAGCCAGGATATGGGTAGTAGTGTGGGGGGATACATGAAAGGATATGGAAATTGTAAAGGTGGAACAATCCCGGTAGAAGGTGTAGACATGTTATGAGAATAATAGGCTAAATGAGATGATACAAGAATGGGTAGGAACATCCCTATAGGCGATGTAGACATGTTATGGTAAGAAGAGTCTAAATGAAATAATGGTAGAGGCATGGGTATGAAAAACCATAAAGGCGGTGTGGACTTGATATGGGAAGGTGTAGATAATTTTGATGTGGATGGATGCATTTGTGGAACAATCCTTAGAGGATGCAGTGATTGATGGAACGGTGTGTTAAATGGGGTGTTCTCTAGTGGGTCACGTTTAGATGTTGTAATAAGGGTGCTCCTTCTAGGTCAAGGATCATCCTTTCTCGGACCCATACTGGTAGGATGAGGAGGATTGAATTCTGGTGTAACAGAATTTCCCTAACAAAAATCCGATAAATATTATGATCATGTAATTATATTCAATGTATAAGAAAAATATTAAAATTGTTAAACTCTCTAATGGAATGATAGGAGCTAAACCATTCTCACACCTCTATTGATCAGAATCAAATAATTGATTCCTTTGACCTTATTTCTTAACATGAATAAGAATTAAATGTGAAATAGTTAGAAATAATTTTTAAAAATCACGCAAGGAACATAAAAGTCAAATAAGTCGTAAATAATGTGACTACAAATTTTAGTAAAAATAATTGAAAACCAAGTAATACATTTTTTAACAACTCATTTTTAACCCCATTTTTTGAATTGAAATAAATCTAATTAAATGTAAAGAAAAAACAATACTAAAACATACATAACATTTCAAACTACAACTAAACAGAAGTAATTAAATCATTTCAAACTAGAGAAACTCATGTCAAGGTAAATTAAATGAACTATGAACATATATGGTTGCTTTGATATATTACTCACCACTATATCATATTAAACATAAAATCTAATAAAAGGAAAATTTGGTTCATTAAATGAAATATTTTGGTCAACACTAATTGGGGTTTCAATGGTTTCAATTTTTTCCCTGACATTTTAAAAAGTTTTACTTGGGATTACTTCCATAATGACACCATAATTAGGTCTCAAATGATCTTTGACATAAAAAACTTGTTTTTTCATTGATTACAATATTTATGGTTCATTGGAAGGAAATAATCAACTCATATAAATAAATATGAATCCGTGATCATCAATAAATGTACCCTATCACGTCATTAAGTAAAACAATTTACATTTTATCATAGTGACTCGGCCTTGATAGTAGTAATCCTATAACAATATTTTATCAACAAGTCCATAATAATACACATATTCATATCAGGGCCGACTATCTAATGCACTAGAATGAAATTTGTTTTTAGAAATTAACATAATTCCATCAGGTTGTGTTCCCATTTTCACCACTCGATCAATTGTAACAATTTTATACCCATTGATTATTAAAGATTTTCATTCAAACACCAAATCATTATGACCAAAATACAATGCTATTTATTCTTCAAAAACAGATTCTACATGTAATCTCCATACCAAAAATATATATGAATAATACAACTAAATAGATATCTATATTTTTTGTTAATTAAATTAATGGGAATACTTTTTCTTTCAACTATGTAAGAATCTCTTAGCTATGAAAAGCCTCTCTCCTTCTCAAAGGAAAAGATCAATGAACTATACTTGTAATTTTTTATTTTCCCTAAATAAAATGATAATAGTGTATAAAATATATGTGAAATTAAATAGTGTTAGATAACATTTAAATATCCAAATTATTTAGTTGATATATTCATCAAAACCCCACAATTAAACAAGATTTCACGTTGTACAATATCCCACTCTTCAAGGCTCAATGTTGAAAATGTATATGACCCATGAATTCCTCCTATTTGGGGAAGATATGGAAATCAATGATCAATTTCCCTATACATCTCATCTTCATTCCTCATTGTTCAGTTAAGTCATTTCTTCACATGACACAAATTTTTATACAGAAATCCATACATTCTTGATCCCAATAAACTCTTGTAATTGAAAATTATTGAAAATACTTATTTTTACATAATATTTCATTTTCCACATATTTATTTCAGTATTATATATCCAATTAAAATAAATAGGTCCACCAAGAAGATCTTAATTGGAATATGAACTGTTAAATTCATCATGAAAATGAAAAATGATGGTGTAAATGTTTTCCCAAATCACATAAAATTAATGGCTCCTCCTACTGCATTTTTATCAAGAATGAATTGGATAACCATTTATCATAAAGGTCTCAAAAAATGGAATAATGAAAGGACTACCACCCTTACATTATTGGATAGAAAATGATAAAATTTAATTGGAATAAATTCATGATGAAGGATTTGATTATCATGAGGTTTTAGGGATTTTAGTTTCAAATAAATTTGTTGACTTGTTTAGATATGTTTCTAGAATAGCCATTTAAAACATTTATATACTTTAATACTTCCACAAATGATTTATTTTATACTAGTTTCATTACATAATAATCACACAAAACTTTTCATTTGTTTTCACTAATACACACATGATACAGTTTTGGTTGAATTCCCCAATCCATAAAGTCCTAACGTAATCATATTTCATATTTGGCCATCCCCTATATATTTAAAATAATTGAAATAAATATTTCCTATATATTTTTCTAAATAATTGTTGAATCTAAATAATGACATAACAAATTGGTATACAAATATGGAAAATCAGAAAAGATACTTCTAATTTTCTAATTGTTAGTGGCTTCAGTGTCAAAATCCTTCATATTTTTATATTTTATCTCACCTTTCCCTAATGAAAAATAGAAATCTCTTAATTAATTAAGAACATCAATTCCTAACATATGTTGATGTTGTTGTTCAATGTCAATATTATAATCAAACCTCTGATGATTCTTTCTATATTGATGATCCATTACAAAGAATTATCGATGCCCCGATTAAACTAAAACTACGACGATATTTAAGTCTTCTTGATAATTTATTATTCATATAAATAGGGCGTGATAGTTTTTATTTCATGTTCCAACTAGAAATCATTTCATTTGTTTTTAAATCATTTATAGTTCATATATGGGAAGCACTTATCTGAATTTTTTTTTCAAGAAGCAACGAATGTGTGCACACCAATATCCCAATGATTCATTAACTATCCTGTTAAAGATTCCAAGTAGAAATATATATCATTTTTGAGATTTGAAGGTATATATATCAGTATATTCAAGAAATTTAATGGTGTTTTCATAAACATCCATGGAGGAGGATTATAAACATGAATAAAAATTGGCCATGTGTTATGAGTAGTAAGAATCTAACCAAATAGATTGAAACCATCACAAGATAGAACCAACCTAACATTATGCACCATAAATTCAAAATCAAGAAGTTTTGCATCAAATTCTCTCCATGATAATCCATCCACATGATGAACTAACTCAATATTACGTTTAATTCTCTCAGCATCATTTCATCACATGTTGGATTGTATTTCTACATATATGAACAGATTTTGAAGCCTTGGAATCAAAGGTAAGTGACACAGAACTTTATGAGGCACATGATATGGTGTTTCATCTGATGTTTTCATAAATTGAGATGTACAAAATTCTTTAGAGTCATTATGATTATCTATTTCCTCCCAAAATAAACTGCAATCATTCAGATAAACACGAACTTTATTACTAGGAAATTTGAGCTTCTTAGTTAACATTCGTGACTTATAATGATTTAAGGAAATATCTACACCCTCGGGAAGCAATTATTTAAACAAATTAATAATATAATCAATGGCTATATTATAAATTCTATATATGATTTTTCTATGATATAATAACATTAAAAATTCCAACTTGGTCATTCCAGTAAAATTCTGATATACTAGAATTTTGGAATCATCCAATTAATTTTTTACTCTCTCAACATCATTATCTCTAGTCATTTCCTCATGTGTATTAATATCATTGCCTTCTTAAACTAGAATACCATCACTCTCCTGATGATGCACAAATGGAAATCGATCAAGTATTAAATTCTTCACACCACTTCTTTCTTTTCATTCATTAATATTAGAAGATTGTGGTTTCTCTCTTTGTTGGTACCAAACATAATAGTTTGTTTGAAATAAATATTTCTATATATGGTAGAAAACTTCTTCTGAGAATAACTATGGCCTTCCAACACATTTATATCCTAGAAATTGTATACATCCTCCACCAAAAGAATTATTAAATGAAACATCTAAGAAAACATCAAAATTATTTTGATGAAAATTTGAAATCCAATCATTATGAAATATCCATCTCTTATACATTCTATTATAGGGAAAAAAAATTTTGTTCCAATCAACAATGAACACCATAATTTAGAAAATCATATATTTTTTGTTAATATATATATAATTTATTTTTTTGAAATAAAAAACATTCAAATATATAATAATAAAATAATAAAATATTAAATGTATTCTAAAACATAATGACAACAAATATATCCATAATATTTTTATTTTAAATATATCAACTATCATATAAAATATCCCTGACTATGGGAAAAGGGGATTTGAAGACCAAGATGGAAGAATACTAAAAATGTAACAAAAAATATTAAGCATAATAGAAAACGAACTAATTTTACCCATATCTATATGGAAAGAATGCATATCCCATTTATTATAGCATCTAATCATGAAAAATACTTCGACTTCCAATATCTCTAATCAAATATTTTTTTATTACATTCATTAATTGAGACCAATTCAATATAAACACAAATTATGTATAAAGGTTTTCATAATTGATTCCCTCTTGGATTCCACCAAATTATCTATGTACAACCATTATGGAAAAAAATATGATATTTTGTTTTAAAATTAATATAAGAAATGAATACATTTAATTATATGTAATTAAAGTAACAACATCTACCAAATTGTATATGAATTTTACTCAAAATATAATTTATAATAAACCATATCTCTTATATTGGATGTCCTAAAAAATATTTTCATTTATTAGGAAATTAGAATGATATGTTCCTTTAAAAATAATGCAAAATAAGAGATGGGTTTTGAATCCATGTGGATTCATATATTGAAATATAAGGAACCTGAAGCATCTACGCAGTATGATTATATAAGGGAGATACAAGAGGATTTTAAAATAATTATGATTATAATATTTAAAAAATTTATAAATGGAATGTATCATTATATTGGAAAACTAATTTTTATATTATTCTAATTTTAAGGTGTTAGACATTATTCTCTAAGCATTCCTAAGAAAACAATAAATTCATTTCATGTTAATGATCATGACAAAAACCCACAAAAGAATAAGTGGGGAATATAACAAAAGAAGTTAAAAATTTTCTAATTATCAAATGGAATTCCTAAGAAGGAGTAGAAGAAACATTCTGAAAAAATAAATGCAATATATTACCACTTCATATATCAAATCTGAAAATGTCCCTGAGAAATCAAAATATTTTATAGAACATGTTTCGAAAAATAATGGGTCCTCAACCATAGAGGAGGATAACGTTGAAGACACGTACATTGAGTGTTTGGAAAAACATTAATTGATATAATGTAATGAGTATAATAAAAATTTTAACATGTTGGTAAATGATCTAAATAATGTTATTTGAATGAAATCTAAGCTATTTAAATTATTTCTCAAAAGAGAAATATAGCATAAATAAATGTTTAATAATAAAGATAATGAGCACATAATAAATTATATTAAAGATAAAACATTCTGTAAACTAATATCTTAAAATTTTATAGAATTCATAGTTGAATCCTTCAAAACATATGATAAATGGAATAATAAATTGTATGCAATTTGACCTAAAAATTCTAATTAATATTAAATAATTTTTATATAATTTTTATTTTAAATATTAATAATCTCAGAAATTATGTACTAAGAATGAGGATATTAAATACTTATCCGTGTTTATATATGAATAAATATTATAAATAAAATAAAAATCCCTATAAAAGAATAAATATTTGGAAAATTTTGTATAGGAAAAGTCGAATTTTAGAAGGCATGCATATGGAAATAATTTAATTTATTATAGAAGATACATGATTAATGGATATTGATTGTATTATAGGATATTTTGTTCTAAAATATTTTCATTTTGGTTCACATATGTTTACTTAAAGGAATATATGAATAAATTACAAGTAGTTATGAGATTAAAGATAAAAAGTAAATAAAAAGGAAATCTATAGACACAAAATCATCAAATATATCTACCCAAATAAATCTAAGACAACACATGTAGTATACTTATAATAAAATTTCAACACGCACTACAAATCCAAGGTGAAACACTAATAACAACATCTATAATGTGTTAAAAAATTGTAAAACTATAAAAATTCATGAAACCATAAATAACATCAGACAACATCAATAAATATTAAAATTAGTTGGTTTGGTTTACATCATGGAATGAATAAAGACTAATCAAAATGAAAAAAATACTAAAAAGATGAGTAGAAAAATTCAGAACTAACTTATGTGATGTTGATGAAAATTCGGATAAAAAAATCATTAAAATAGAGGATATTTCTAGAGTAGTTGGAGGTCGCCACTCACTGGTTGCTCGGGAGGTCACCGCTTGGAAGGTCCTGGTCGGTCAGGGGGTTAATACTCGGAAGTTCATGGCTCGATCATGGAGAGAAGAATTAGGTCAAGAGATTCAGGATAGGGGAGGCTTGGAGTATCCCAATTTTTAAAAAAACATATACCAATGGTTTTTAAAAATCATTAATATATGTCACTCTGTATCTACAGTTTCAAAAAACCATTGGAATATTTTAATATATACCAACATTTTGTTTAAACCATTGTTATATACTAGATCCAGGAACTTTATACCCACATTTTTCTTGAACCATGGGCATAGAGGCATGAGGATATACCCACTCTCTAGTAGTCATGGAAGGTAGGTCATACATACACATGAGTAGCGTTTCCATTTCACTATAATTATTATGGAAAGAAGTTAAGTATTATTTTATAATTACATAATTATATATATATTATAAATATAATATATTTTCTTTTAATACCCATATATATTCTATCTAAGTAGTGCATCAATAAAAATGAACCACATCATTTCATGGAGGTGATAATCAACAAGATCACAAAAATGATGTTATCTTTTATCAATGAATAAAAATGTAAATAAATATATGATATATTAATTTATATAATGAAAAATATATCATGAATATTATATATATATATATAAATTAAATCCTTCATTGAAAATATCTATGAGAGGCAGTGATTGTAAATGTATTTCATCAGTTCATAAGGTGGTTTCCCACCAAACACACAAATGATGGTTTCATTTCTCATTTGATTGATGTTTAGACGGATATAGGCTATTCCATTAATATAAAAACATATAAATATATGGAAGGTATTGGTGATAAAATTTCATCATGTTTTAATTATTCTTTAAGGATTTTTAGATAGAAATAAATCAAAAATGTTTGGTTAATAATAATACCACTTCTTTGAAAAAACTCTTATGGTTGGCACCAAATGATTTACAAGGTTGATTTTGTGAAAAAAGGCCTATTTGTAATAGTAATGGATTTAAGGATAGTATTTTATTGGTTATTAGGTGATGAATTTTTTTTTAATTGTGAATAAAATATGATAGGAGGTTTCCTTTTATTGGAGATAGGATGGGAACTATAATAACCCTGCTCTTTATTACGTACATTATCATGATTTATTACATAAAACCTTCACTTGATACAACATAGAAGATTAAGAGGTCCTGTTTATTTATGGATTAGGAACATTACATAACAACGTAAAACAAAGAACACAACATCTTATTGAAAACTTCTTTACATGACCACTACATTCCCATGTACTTAGCATTGCATGGGGTAACCTGGGGACATGCAGAAGAAAAGGGTGATCTATAAAGCCCAGTAAGGGAGTAAACAAGGTATAACAATAATATTACAATAAATGTTATGATATAGTCATATAAATGTATTGAAATAGAAACATGAACATAAAGGCATTGTATATCATGATTTTCATGACATGGAATTGTGGCTACAACACTAAACATGGAATTAGCATGAGCCAAGGCTCATTACACATGAAGCATGAGTAAAACCTCATTTCACATGAATTAGCATGAGTAAATATTAATTGAATTTGAATAATCATGATTAAATCCTCATTTTACTTTACATATCATGATACTAATCATTACCCAATGCATTGGAGCACTATCAGGGCGCACCCTTTTTAAACAATTAATTTCATGCATAACTGTGCCACATGGATCATACAACATGGAATATTTAAAAATCATCATTCATTTCATGATAAAGTAATGTGGAATAAATAAATGAAACTGATTAAATAATTTGTAAATGTGAATAATTTTTAATACCATTGATAGAGAAATGGTCATGGTATTCACTACGCAATGACTTTGGCTTGGAAAATTGCAGTGCAATCTCAGCAGCGTAACTGTGTGACATAAGAATTCATAAAAATGGATGATGATAGATAATGGGGTGTCTCATCATATTTAAGTGAAATTTAATGTAATGGGGTCAAATATATAAATTTTCCAAAACGAGTAATGGGATTTTATATTCATAATACAAAAGAATTGCTTGAATATAAATGGGGAGAGAGAAATTCATTACTAAATTTTGGCATGGTAACTGGTGTACATGGGAGGCATTAATGAGAGATAAAAAGGTCTATCATCATTCATAAATAACTAGGGAAGTATTGGGGAGGTGAAAAATCATTACCAAACATTTATAATTTATAATAAAAGGATATAACAACATTAAGAAACATGGATAAAAGAAAAAGGAAGGAATACCTTACATGGACGTCTGATTCCAATTGCTTGAGAGAGTATTGAGAGAGGTTTATAGGGATCTTGGGGTGCCTAGGGAGGATTATAGAGAGAATAGGTAAGAGATTGGACGAAATCATAAGGCTTTTAGTGAATATGAAGTGGGATCTTGGGAGGGGTTATATAAAAAAGGAGACAGAATTGTTTATTATTTAGGTTTGGGACACCACACATTCAACTAATCAATAATATAAACCATCAAATGGTTTTTTCCCATGGTGTTTGAATAAGGAGAGTTGGAAACATTATTTTATGAGTAAAATTTTCTAAATTTTTAAAATATTACGTTTTTTTATGTGGATGTGAGTCACACTCTCAAAGATAAAAATTCAAATCTTAATATGTTTTATAACACTTGGAGGGTCCTATAATGTTTTGTAAAATAAATAAAACAAACCCAAAATCACATTATTTTAAAATTAAAACATATATTTTCCTAACTAAATGTTTATAGTATTTTATCACATTAATATTGGGTCATTATGATGTCATAAAACACAATATTTTTTTAAATGGTATATAATTTTTACCTAAAAATTCGGTTGTCTCATAAAATTATTCAAAATTAAATTTTGGATAATTTTTATTTCTTGATTGAAAAAATAAAATTCATTTTATGTCAATTGTTTTTTAAAGGGGTGAATTTTCACATTTAAAATAAAAAACGATATTTATTGAACGTCCATGTGTTTTGAAAAAAAATAGATTTCGAACCTTAATAAAAATTACAATTGTATTCATAAAAATTTTATAATCAATTATACTTAATAAAAAGTAGGTTAATAATATTTTTTTAAAATATTATTTAATTCAAAAATACGTTAATTTATCCAATTACATTCCTTAGTCAAATATTAACTAAAAACTATGTGTTCTTTAAAAACTATTTACAAAGTAATAGTAATAAATTGAATGTATATTCTTTTGTATATAAAAATAATAATGCACATAATCATAGTGCAAATGTATCATTAAATAAACTCTTATAACACCTGCATAAGACCAAAGGGTAAGGTGTGAGATGGTGAAAGACTCTTGGGGTGGCTCGGATAATATCTCTCATGTGGTAATCTCTATCAACTTCTATTTCTCTCGTATTCGGTTATGTTTGAGCTTTACATGTTGAAGCTCGGCTTGGGCTTGGTCATGATCAAAGCCCAATGATATAGCCTCCTATATGATCTCTAAAAAATGGGATTCATATGGGGAAAGTCTATTAGATGAGGCCATTTCATCCTTTTTCTATGTAAATTGGATTTGTTAAATCCTGATATTTATAGTAATCAATTGATCCCTGTTCAATGTCTATATTAGTAACATTCACTTTTGGAAATGAACCCTTTACAAATGGTTCAAAACCGTTCTTAAAGGCTGGATATCCTTTGGTATAATATATACTAATGGTTACCCAAACCATAGGGAATTAAGTCGTAGGGAAATAAATATGCCAACGGTTTCTGGAAAATTATTTCTATATGTTTGGAAATATATATTATACCAACGGTTATGTCAAACCATTGGTATAAATTTTCACAAAAGGTTTAAAATCGTTGGTAAACATATAATTCCAACGGTTTCAAACTGTTGGAATATAGTTTTGTATAGCCTTTTACCAACGGTTTCTGTAAATCGTTGGTAAATGTTGTACATTCTAGTATATCCCAATGGATTACAAACTGTTGGGAAATTGTTTTTATCAACGGTTCTGGAGAACCGTTGGTATAAAACACATTCACATACCTATTCCAACGGTTTACAACTGTTGTCATAGGTTTTGCAGTTCAATTCAAGAAGAAGCCTACTATAGGCTACGCTTTCTGCATTTGCATCTTACCAACTCCAATTACCTACAATAACAACTATAACACATACATATACAAAATTAATTCATATAGATTTAACACATAATTCACCCTGCAACTATACACATAAATAATTAAAACATAATTCATAAGGTAATTATAAACATACATTATTCATTTAGAATTCAATTCAGAATTGAGATGACAATTACATGTGCAATCCTGAATTCAATTCATACTTGAATACTGAATTGAATACATACATAATTTAATTATCAATTAGTAATACAATACATAAAAAACTGAATATGTAATTATATGTGTTATACAGAATTAAGAATACATAAAAAAATTCGTTTTGTATAACACATACACTGAATTCAAGAAATTGCGAACTAATAACCCCAAAATAAGGAAATGGATAACTGACTTCATCCAAACAAAAATATAATGTCCAATGGATTGGGGCGGGTGTCATTGAACATAGTGATGATGATAATGGGTGTGTATCAATGATATTGTGTGACTTATGGAATGTAGTTGTCCTAGGCATATTAAATGTCATGTGTTTTAGAATAGGGGTAGGATTTCCTCATATGATAAGTGGATTGTGTGAGGCTTGACCATGGATCCTTTTTCTAAAGTATCAACACAATCCAAATACATTTGGTTAGTTTTCCGTAAGCGAGTTGTTTTACATTAAAGGATGTCAATTTTAAACAAAAGGCATACACTTCGGTGATACTGGCCACATCGTGCCATGGATTGTGGGGGGGGGTGGCTCGTACACGTCGCATATGACCCATGGATCATTGTACTAAAGTATCAAGATAATATGAATGTGTTTGGTCAGTTTTTCGTATTCCGGTTGTCATTTTCACTTAAAATGTTGTCCATTTCAAATAAAAGTGTGACACTTTGAGTGGTATTGGCCACACCATGCCTCAGATTGAGGTAGGGTTGACTCGTACACGTCACAAATGACCCATGAATTGTTGTGCTAAAGTATCAACACAATATGAATAATTTTGGTTGGTTTTCTATATTCGAGTTTTTTTTACTTAAAAGAGTGTCCATTTTAAACAAAAGATAGACACTTCGAGTGATACCGGAAAAACTGTGCCTCTGATTGAGGTGGGGATGACTTGTACACGTCATAAATGACCCATGGATTGTTGTCATAAAGTTTCAACAGAATCTAAATGTGTTTGGTTGGTTTTCCATATGTTAGTTGTTGTTTTCACATTAAATGATGTCGATTTCAAATAAAAGTGAGAATCATTGAGTGGTACCAGCCATACCGTACCTGGTATTGAGGTGGGGTTGACTCTTACATGTCATGAAATGACCCATGGATCCTTGTGCTAAAGTATCCACACAATCTGAATATGGTTGGCCGGTTTTCTATATACTAGTTGTTTTTACTGAAAATGATGTTCATTTTAATCAAAATACGTACATTTCGAGTGATACTGGCCACACTGTTCCTTGTATTATGGCGGGGTTGACTCGTACACATCACATATTACTGATGGATCATTTCCCTAAAGTATCAAGACAATATAAATACATTTAGTTGGTTTTCTGTATGCATGTTTTTGTTTTCACTTAAAATGTTGTCCATCTCAAATAAAAGTGAGACACATTGAGTGGTACCAGCCACACCGTGCCTCTAATTGAGACGGGGTTGACTCGTACACGTCACAAATGACCCATGGATTATTGTGAAAATGTATCAACATAATCTGAATATGATTGGTTAGTTTTACTTATTTCAGTTGTTTTTACTTAAAATAGTGTCTATTTTATAAAAAGACAGACACTTCAAGTGATAATGGTCACTTCGTGCCTTAGATTGAGGCGGGGTTTACTAGTACACATCATGTAACGTTTTACTAAAGTATCAACAGAATCTGAATGCGTTTGTTCTATTTTCCATATGCATGTTGTTGTTGTCACTTAAAATGTTGTCCATTTCAAATAAAATTGATACACTTTGAGTGGTACTGGCCACACCATTCTTAGGATTGTGGTGGGGTTGAATCATACATGTCAAAAATGACCCATGGATCCTTGTGATAAAGTATCAACACAATACAAATACGTTTGGTCAGATTTTCATAGGCCAGTTGTTTTACTTAAAAAGGAGTCCTTTTTAAAACAATGAAAGACACTACAAGTGATACCGGACACATTGTGCCATGGAATGGGGCGAGGTTGACTCATACACGTCAGATATGACCCATGGAATGTTGGATTGATATATTAACAGAATATAATTGTATTTCGTTGGTTTTATGTATGCCAGTTCTTGTTTTCACTTAAAATGTTGTCCATTTCAAATAAAATTGAGTCACTTTGACTAGTACTGGCCACATCGTGCCTCAGATTGTGGCGGGGTTGACTCATTCACGTCACAGATTACCCATAGATCATTTTTCTAAAGTATCAACACAATCCGAATACATTTGGCCAGTTTTCTTTATGCTAGTTGTTTTTACTTAGAAGAGTGTCCATTTAAAAAAAATACAGACACTTCGAGTGATACCGGCCACACCATGCCTCTCATTGAGGTAGGGTTGACTTGTACACATCACAAATGACCCCATGGATCGTTGTCTTAAAGTATCAATGGAATCTGAATGTGTTTGGTCAGTTTTCTGTATGCCAGTTGTTGTATTCACATAAAATTTTGTCCATTTCAAATAAAAGTGAGTCTCTTTGAGTGGTATCGGCCACACTGTGTCTGTGATTGAGGTGAGGTTGACTCGTATGCGTCCAAAATGACCCATGGATCCATGTTATAATGTATCAACACAATCCTAATATTTTTGGTGGTTTTTCCATATTCCAATTATTTTTACTTAAAAGGGTGTCCATTTTAAACAAAAGATAGACACTACAAGTAATATCGGCCACACCCTGCCTCGGATTGGGGAGGGGTTGACTCGTACAACCCACAAATGACCCATGGAACGTTGTCCTAAAGTATTAATAGAATCAAAATGCCTTTGGTCAGCTTTTCGTATGCCAGTTGTTGTTTTCACTAAAAATGTTGTCTATTTCAAATAAAAGTGACACACTTTGAGTGGTACAGACCACACCGGGCCTTGGATTGAGGCGGGGTTGACTCTTACATGTCAAAAATGACACATGGATAGTTGGGCTAAAGTATCAACACATTATCAAAATGTTTGGTCATTTTTACATATGCCAATTGTTTTTACTTAAAATACTGTACATTTAAAACAAAAGATAGACACTTCGAGTGATATTGTCCACACCATGCCTAAGATTGAGGCGAGTTTGCCTTGTACATGTCACAAATGACCCATGGATCATTGTACTAATGTATCAATAGAATCTGAATGCATTTGGTCAATTTTCCAATTTCCATTTGTATTTTTCACTTAAAATGATGCCCATATCAATAAAAAAAGTGAGACACTTTGAGTGATACCAGCCACACTGTGCCTAGGATTGAGGCGAGGTAGACTCATACATGTCAAAAATGACACATGGATCTTTGTGATAAAGTATCAATACAATCTGAATATGTTTGGTCGGTTTTCTGTATGCCAGTTGTTTTTACATAAAAGGGTGTCCATTTTAAACAAAATAATGACACTACAAGTAATATCGGACATACCATGCCTCTCATTGGGGAAGGATTGACTTGTACATGTCACATATGACTCATGGATCGTTGTCCAAAAGTATCAACAGAATCTGAATGCATTTGGTTGGTTTTACGTATTTCAGTTTTTGTTTTCACATAAAATGTTGTCCATTTCAAATAAAAGTGAGTCACTTTGAGTGGTACCGGCCACTCCGTGCATCGTATTGTGGTGGGGTTGACTCACACACGTCATAAATGAACAATGGATCCTTGTGATAAATTATCAACCCAATACAAAGCTCCCAAAAGTTCTTAAGGGCAGATCTCCATCAATCCTTGGGTGTTTTGAGTGCCGTCAAGTGCAGATTGAAGATCCAGGTGAGTCTAATCCTTTCATTTCTTGCACTTTTCAATTAGGTATTGAACACTTCTCTCATCTTCTTTCGAATATCTAAAACCCTATTTTCCATTAGGATTTAGGGTGAATCTTGAAGAGAACATAAATTGAGTTCTGAGATGCTGAATTAAGAGTGTAATTGTCTTTGGAATCAAGGTAGGTGGTCCTTAGCCTTTCGTGAATTGTCGTGATGTTTAATATATTCCAAATTGTTGCTTTCCCAATGTTGGGGTGTCAGGTTAGGGGTTGTACATGGTCTAGGGAGGAGGGTGGGGGGATTTTTTGGGGGGGGTCTATCTGGGGTCCATGAAGGAGGGTGGGGAGGCTGTTCAGGGGCTGTCCGGGGGCTATCATGGGGGTTGTCCGAGGGGCTGTCCAGGGGGTTGTTTGAGGGGTTGTTCGGGGTCCAGGAAGAAGGGTGGGGAGGCTGTCTGGGGGGCTGTCCATGGTCCAGGGAGAAAGGCGGGGCGGGGGGGGGGGGGGGGTTGTATGGGAGGTTGTCCGGGGTCCAGGGAGGAGGGGGGTTGTCCGGGGTCCGGGGGGTATCCGAGGGCTGTCTGGGGTCCTAGAAGGATGGTGGGGGAGGGGTCTTTCTAGGGTCCAGGAAAACGGGGGGTTGTCCAGGGTCGAGGGAGGAGGGTGGGGAGGCTGTCCAGGGGGCTGTTTGGGGGGATGTCTGGGGTCCAAGGAGGAGGGTGGGGGTTGTCCGGGGGGGCTGTCCGGGGTCTCGGAAGGAGGGTGGGGGCTGTTTAGGGTCCAGGGAGGGGGGGTGGGGGTAGCCTGTGGTCCTGGGAGGATTGGGGGGGGGGGGTTGTCGAGGTTCCATGAAAGAGGGGGGGTTGTTCGGGGTCCAAGGAAGAGGGTGGGGGCTGTCTGGGAGGGGATGCCCAGCATCTAGGGAGGATGGTGGGGGGTTGTTCGGGGGGGTTGTCTGGGGGGGATGTTCGGGGGGGGATGTCTGGGGTCTAGGGAGGAGGGTGGGTGGCTCTCTGGGGGCTGTCCGGGGGGCTCTCTAGGGGTGGCTATCCGAGGGGTTGTCTGGGGTCCAGGAAGGATGGTGGGGAGGCTGTCCGGGGGGGTTGTTCGGGGGACCTGGGAGGAGGGTGGGGGATGTTTGGGGGGGGGGGGGGGTATTCAGGGTCCAGGAAGGAGGATGGGTAGGTTTTTTGGGGGGCTGTCTAGGGAGGAGGGTGGGGGATGTCTGTGGGGATGTCAGTGGGGCTATCCATGGGGCTATCTTTGGGGTTGTCTGGGGGGCTGTCCCGAGTTCATGGGATGGTATTTAAATATTTGCAAAGTAAATTATTTCAAGGTTAAAAAAATAATATCCTTATATCAACTTCTAATCAGACCACCAGTTTTCTAAATTCAACTAAAAAATTAAAATTTCATTAAAATATGAGGATTTCACAGCAAATCGTCAAGTCAATATATATTATTTATAGATAAATAAAATAAAGTTAATGTTACCTACCTAATCAAACATATAATTAGGCACAAAAAATCAATAATCATCAAAGTTCAGTAATATCAGTAAAAAATTTAACAGATCAATCTTTCCCACATCACCATCACTATCATCACCATCATCATCACCCTCACCCTCGTCCTCATTGTTGTCCCCATCCTCATACCTGCCCTCCTCCTCGCCCTTGTACTCATCCTCAGCCTCCTCATCACCCTCCTCCTCCACCTCAGCCTCCTCCTCACACTCCTCCTCCGCATCGGCCTCCTCCTCACCCTCATCCTCCTCTGACTCGGCCTTCTCCTCGCCATCATCTTGACCACCACTATAACTTCCCTCCGGCGCAACATATATAGAATTCATCAATGACATATATTCATCACAAGTAGTGATGGCCTCTGGTGGATGTGTTGTACGTAAAACATCCACCAGTTTCATAAATGCAGTGTTTTCCCATGTAGACTATTCTTATAACTCAGTGGCCCTTTTCATCTTGTTCTACATGTTCCTTACCCTACTACAACTTGGTGGCACTAAAAAATGTACCTGAGGAGGGACAATACCTCGTCCGAACTATACTCTTCCCAGGTCAGCAGTGTAATCTTCCAGGGTAATCAATACGTGTAAATAAATGGATTTTAAACATAATAATATATTGATTTAAATATTTTAAATAGTAATATTTTTACCTTCAATTTTAACCAAGAAGAAAACTCTTTGCTATGAAAAGTATCCCTTTTTCTCAAAGATAAATAATGATTATTTATATTTATCATTGTTTTATGATCCCTATAGATAAAAAATACGAATAGTTTGATAGATATATAGGTAAGATGTACATATCCAATTTAGTAACCTGATGTATTCATCCAAAAAATCATAGTTGAACAAAACTGTATGATGTTCCATCTCCCTCTCTTCAGGGATTAATGTCTTCAATGTATATGATCATAGAATTCCTCCTGTTTGAGGAAGTGATGGAAAACGACATTCAATTTTCTCATATTGGTTTTATTCATTTCCCATTGGTCTGTTCATTCATGTAGTAAGATCATTAAAATACATTGAGTTGAAATCCATACATACTTGAGCCAAGTAACCATTCAAGATAGAACCTTTGGGATGATTCCTGTTTCGAACTTAAGACTTTAATGTGTACATATTTCATTCAGTTGGATACATCCAATTAAAAAAATAGGTTCTCTAAGAAGTATTTCTGTGAGAATATGGACAGTCAGATGCAGCATGCATGTGAAAAATAATGGAGGAAATATTATCTCCAACTCACACGAAATTAATGGTGCGTCTGTTAACATAATTTGCAAGAAGGACTTTGACATCTTCTTAGCACAAATTTCTATAAACAAGTGGCACAACCAAATAACATTCACCCAAACATTTCCTGACAAATGATGATGGATTGCTATTAGAATCAACTCCTGCAGAATAACATGATAATCATGAGTCTTCACATATTCTAGCTTCAAATCTCTTATGTTGACCCGTTTAGATATGTCGCTTGAATAGCCATCAGGAACATTAATAGTCTCTAATACTTCTAGAAATTATTTTCTCATAGGTTTCATCACATAAGAAGCACATGGAACATGCCATTTATATTCACTGATATGCACAAAATGCAATTCTGGTCTGATGCCCTAATCCACCATGTCACGCCGATACCGTAAATCATCTTTTGTAATTCCCTTAACATTTAGAAGTATCGAAATAAAAATTTCACATATATTCTTTTCAATGTGCATTAAGTCTATGAAATTACGTAACAAATTGGTTGACCAATAAGGAAAATCAAAAAATATACTCCTCTTCCTCCAATTGTAATAGGTTTCAGTGGAAACATTATTTCCTTTTACAGATTTCATTTGGCCCTTCCCGAATTAAAAACTAAAATCTTTCTATTCATTAAGTACATCAGTTCTAGACATACATTGAGGTGGGTCATCGGTCTCTATGGTATTATCAAATCTTCGACGATTACTTCTATATGGATGGTCTATTGGAAAGAATCATTGATGTCCCATAAAACTTAAACTACAGTGATGTTTCAGTCTTCTGGAACATGCATTCTTCATAAAAAAATATGACATGGTAGTTTTCCCTTCGTGCTCCATCAAGATATCATTTCATAAGCGATAAAAGCATTGATTGTCCACATAAGCGCAGCACATATCTGAAATATATCTTTCGAATATGCATCGTATGTGCGCACACCTACATCCCAAAGAAGTTTCAACTCATTTATTAAAGGTTGAATGTATACATCAATATCAATGCTGGGATCAGAAGGGCATTATATGAGTATACCGATGAAAGTGAATGGTTTTTTCATACAAAACAATGGGGGAAGATTATAAATGTGTATAAAAAATTTCCATGTGTTGTGCGAAGTAAGCATCTACCCAAACGGATTAAAATCATCGCATGAAAGACCCAACCTCACATTATGCACATCAGCTGCAAAATCTGGATATCAAGCATCAAACCTCTACCATGAAAATCAATCAATAGGGTGAACCAAATCATTATTAGTCTTATTTCTCTCAGAATCATGCCCTCTCATTTTTACTGATATTTCATCAGTCATAAAAATATATCGGAGTCTGGGTATTAATGGGAGGTTCTGCATTACTTTCTGTGGCATGCATGATGGTGTTCTATAAAATTTTGACTTCCAGCGAGATGTGGAAAATTTTATACAATCATTTCATTCAACGGTTTCCTCCCAGAATAAACTACAATCATTCGATCAATCATGTTTTTTATTTCTTGAAAATCCATGTTCCTCAACTAACTTCCATTTCATATAGTGGTTTGAGGGAATATCTGTATCATCTGAAAGTAAATCCTTCAATAAGGTAATAATTTAATAGATTTCTAAATTCGAAATCCCATACATAGTTTTCCCATGAATCAATCGGATAAAAAATTATAGCTTTTCATTTTATCACATTATCGATATACTGGAGTAATGGAAGCATCATTCAATTTTTTCACCCTGACAACATCATCATTTTTCTTAGACGCATCATGTGTGCTCATATTGAAGTCTTCTTGGGTCGGAATCCTTTATTTTTCATGATGATGAATAAACAGAAACTGGTCATATAACAAATTATCCACTCCAGTCCTCTCATTTGGATCATCAGCAAATTGAGTATTCATTTTATCCCCATTTTGATACTACATATGGTAGTTTTCTTGAAAACCATATTTGGTTATGTGGTAGCTGGTTTCTTCATGGCTCAACTGAGGTCTTCCAACACAATTGGAACATGGGTAGTGTATGGGACCACAATCTAAAGCATTGTGATATGAAAAATATAAAAAAATCTCCAAATTGTTTTGAAAATATCTTGATATCTGATCGGTTTCATACATCCAACTTCAATCCATTATGTTAAAAATAATTGTAATAGTTTATTTCATCAAAAGCAAATCAATTAGACTGAATTTTCATCAAAAATATATTTAAATAAATGATAATTATTAACTTTATATGAAACCATAACTGACACACTACTCTATATGATAATCATAATATAAAAGACAAAACAATACTATATTTATAACAAAATATCTTCGAATAACTATACATGTGTGTACTAGATCGTGTAAACTTGTGGAAAAGAATTGATCAAGAGTTGACTAAATTTTAGATCGAAGAAATTTTAAATTTTAGAAGATAATTTTAGTGATCACATACATTAGCCAAGGGGGGAGGGAGTGTCTAGGGGGTTCAGGGTGTCCAGGGGGTGGCGGGGCTGTCCAGGGGGTGGGGGCTGTGTAGGGGGGTTGGGGTGTCCAAGTGGGTGGGCTGTCCATGGGGGTGGTCAGGCTATCCAGGGGGTAGGGGGTGTCCAGGGGGTGGGAGGGCTATCCAAGGGGGTGAGTGGGGTGTCCAGGGCTTTGGTGGACTATCTAGGGGGTGGGCGGGCTATCCACAGGGGGTTCAAGCTATCCATGGGGGTGGTGGGGCTATCCAGTAGTGTCAGAGGATTCAACGGGGAGGGGGGCTTTCTAGGAAGTTGGGGCGGCCGAGGGGATGGGGCGTCCGAGGTGTGGTGGGCTGGTGTCCAGGGGGGGCATCCATGGGGGTGGGGCTGTCCATGGGGTACGGGCTATCCAGGGGGTGGGTGGGCTATCCATGGGGGTGTCGGGGCTTTCTAGGGTGGTTGGGGGTGTCCAAGGGGTGGGGGCTTTCCAGATTGTGGGGGGGGGGGGGGGTTGCCTATGGGGTACAAGGTTTCCATGGGGTGGGCAGGCTGTCCAGGGGGTGGTGAAGTTTTCTAGTGGGTACGGTGTGTATAGGGAGGTGGGTGGGATGTCCACATGGGTGGGTGTTATCCACAGGAGGATGGGTGTCCCGTGGGTGTGTAGGAATATCCAGGGGTATCGGGGTAAAGGGGTGGGCTGTCCACAACGGGGCGGGGCTATCCAGGGTGGTTCTGGGTGTCCAGGGGTGGGCGGGGTTGTCCACCGGGCGGGCTGTCCAAGGGGGTACGGGGGGTCCAGGGGATGGGCGGGCTATCCAAGGGGGTGGCGGGGCTGTCCAGGGGGGGTCGGGGGCCTTCCAGGGGTGGGGGCTATTCAGGGGGTACGAGGTGTCTAGGACAACCCACCCACCCCCCATGGATATCACCCCCCCCCCTGGGACAACCAACAACCCCCCCCCCCCGCCTGACATCCCACACCCCCCTTGACAGCCCACACCCCAACCCGCCACCCGACACCTCCCTAGACAACCAACACCCCCCACCCTCCCCCACATAGACAGCCCACCCCACCCCCATGGACAGCCCACCCTGCCATGACAGACCACACCCCTCCCCACCTGGATATCCCACCCACCCACCACCTCGGGACAACCCACCCCCTCCCTGTACATCCCACACCCACTCCACTACAGCCCCTACCCCCCCCCCCCACACCTGCACAACCCACACCCCCCCCCCCTTGGACAGCCATAACCCCCTCCCCCACCTAGATACCCCCCTAAGACATCTCACCCCCCTCCCTGGACAACCCCCACCCCCTCCCCAACAGCCCCCCCCCCCCCCCCCACATGGACATCCTTCCCCCCACCTGGACACCCCCCCTCCTGGACACCCCACACCCTCTCTCCTCCCTGTACACCCCACACACACCCTCCCCCACACACCCTCCCCCACCTGGACACCCCACCCTGACCCCTTGGTCAGCCCACATCCCTTCTTTGGGGTAGCCCCTACCCCACCTCCCCCACACCCCTATAGGCTCTTCACCCACCCCCCTACAGCCCCCTTCCCCCTCGATATCCCACCCCCACCAGGACACCCCCCCAGACCTGGACAACCCCCCTACCCCTCTTGCATCCCCCCTTAGGGTATTTTTATTTAAAATCATTTTATTCATTAAGAAAGAGAAACTATGATGCATTAGATATTTCCCTAAACAAAAAACATAAAACCCCACTAAACATAATACATAAAACCCCAATAAATAAAAAACATAAAACAAAAATAACTCAACCATTAAACAAACCCTTTACCCCACTAAACAAAAAACATAAAACAAACCCTTTACCCCCTGTACTAAACAAAGCTCACAAAATAGACCATTTACAATGTATGAATTTTTTAACAAAAAAACATAAAACATACAAAGGGTTCGGTACTCAAAGATCAATAACTTTAATTTAGCTGAAATAAAAACATAAAACAAAAAATAAAAAAGGGGAAGAACATTAAAACTAAGGTAACACTTACTATTTTGAAGTGTAGAAATAAAAAATATTTATTGAAGAAGGATATTCAGTTGGAATGTGTTTTGTATCCGATAAGACTACTAGAGGAGGTCTGGATTAGGTCTGCAATTGGGAAGACTGGAAGCTGGGGCACTGGGTATTTGGGGGAAAACTTTTCCCAACAGTTTTAAAAAACCATTGGGAAAGCATCTTTTACCAACGGTTTATCAAAACCATTGGTATACCTTAGAGAAAATATCTTTTTCCCAATGGTTTTAGAAAACTATTGGGAAATCATAGGAATATATACACATTTCCAACGGTTTGAACAAACTATTTTCAAATGTTGCTTATTTTACACTATAGCAACGGTTTCCTCAAACTGTTTCTATTGTACCATGGGGAAAACACCAAGTTTCAGTAGTGAGTCAAAATTCATAACGGTATTTTAAAATACAAAACTAAATAATTTCATATTTTATATAAACATTTTATATAATAATACATTTAATTAGATCAAGAAACATTTTCATTAATGAATGTTTGGGTTTTTACGATATTCACCCATTATGAAATTTAACCCCAAAATTTCCTTTTCCCACACTAAAACAAATGTGGGTAACTCGGATTCATTACTTCCTCTAATTCCCATATCTCTTCTTCAAACTTGTGGTTTCTCCAAAACACCTTTAGGAGGATAATTGTCTTTTTTCGTAAAACTTTTTCATTTTGATCAAGGATACTAAATGGTTGCTCCTCACAATAAATAACATCCTCTAACTGTACTGTCCTTTGAAGAGAGTACATGTGAACTGTGTGGTTTGTAATTACTTAAGAGGGACACATTAAAACACCCCATGTACTTTGGCCATGGTAGGTGGAAGTACTAGTCGATAGGCTACAACCCTGACATGATCAAGAGTCTTGAAGGTCCTGATGTACCTAGGGCTTAACATCCATTTATATCTAAACCTCATGACCTTCTTCACCAGAGATATCAATAAAAATACCATGTCTCCAACTTTGTTCTCATGGTCTCATCGACCGTTATCTGCATAACTCTTCTATCGACTTTCGGATTCCTTGATATGTTGTTGAATTGTTTTCTAATTCTCCCCCATTTTCTCAACTATTTCGGGTCCTAAAAGCTTATTCTCACTGAATTTATCCCAACATGACAGGGTTCTTCACCATTTCCCATAATGGGCTTCAAAAGGATCCATTTAAATTCTTGAGTGGAAACTATTATTGAATGTGAACTTAAAAATATGAAAATGATGATCCCATCCTCGTTTGAATTCCATTGAGAATGCTCTCAATATGTCCTCATGTGTTTGGATTGTCTACTCAAATTGGCCATCGGTTTTAGGATGATAATCCATAATAATGTTCAGCTCAGTATCCAGAGCATGTTGAAGTCATTTTCAAAACATAAAGGTAAATCTTGGATCATGATCCAATACAATAGATAGTGGTACTCCAGGCAGCCTTACCACTTCCCCAATATATATCTGTTCCAGTTTATCCAATAAGAAATCCTCCATAATTGCAATGAAGTGTGCATCCCTTGTAAGACGATCCACAACAACCCATTTATCATTTTTTTCTTTTGGATGTCTTCAAATGTCTAGGGACAAAGTCCATGGTGATATTATCCCACTTCAATGACGGTATGGGTAATGGTTGCATCATCCCCTTAGACTTATGCCTCATTATTTATGTGCTAACACACTGATCACTTTGATTATAGTTAGTGATCTCCTTATTCCTATTATCCCACCAATAATGACGCCAAAGATCTCTATACATGTTTGTGTTTCCTCGGTGTATTGATAATTTTTAACTATGTGAATCATCAAAAAGTTCATTCTTCAGCTCTGGACTTGATGGAACGCATGGCCTTTTATCAAATCCCACAAATTCCTTCGTTATTAACATTGATCTCCAAGGATTTCCATTTTCTGATAGCTTCCACATTCCTATGAATTCCCACAACATCCTTTTGATCATCCTCTAACTTTTTCAAAAGAGACAGTTCTGAAATCGTTTGTGAAAGGATTGATGATGTTCCCTTCTTTGTGATCTCCATGTCCATATTCATTAAATCCAATAATATTGGATCCTTTTCAATTATCATCAATGATATAATTGTTGGGTCCTTTGAACTTATAGCATCTTCCACCTTGTTTGCTTTCCCAGGGTGGTAAGGGATTGAGCAGTCATCATCTTTAATCAGATCTAACCATCTTTGTTGGGGAATATTCAACTATTTATGTGTGAATATATACTTGAGGATATTGTTGTCCATATATATTTCACACTTCTCCCCAAAGAGATAATGTCACAAAATTTTTAAAGAAAAGATCACTACAGCCTACTCCAGATCAGGTGTTGGATTTTTTTTCTCATGAACACTCAATTTCCTTTATCCCTAAGAAATGAATTTTTCATTTTGCATCAACACAGAGCCCATGACCTTATTCAAATCATCACTGAATACCAAAACGAGTTCTCCACTTGTGGGTAATGTGAGCACATGCACAATGATAAGCCTCGTTTTCAACTCCTTGAATCTCTCTTTGCATTCATCACTCCATGAAAACTTGACTCTCTTCCATGTTTGCTTAGTAAGAGGGTTTCAAGATCATAAGTAAATTTTCCCAAATCAGTGATAATATCCCGCTAACCCCAAGAATCTATGGATATCCATTACTGATACTGGCCTCGACCATCCCTCTATTGTATTTGTCTATGAGGGATACATAGATATCACATTTCTTGGGATGATATGACCCAAGATTGGGACCTCCTTCTACCAGAACACACACTTGCTATATATTTCAAAGATATTCTCCTTTCACAAGGTCTCTAGTACTGTTCCTGGATTCTACTCATGATCTTCTTTGGTTTTAGAGTATATTAGAATATCATCTATAAAGACAACCAACAATTTGTCGAGGTAGTCTCTAAAGACATTATTCATCATGTCTATGAGTATTGTTGGAAAATTATTGAGTTTCAAAGGAATTATTATGAATTCATAGTGGTCGTATCTTGTATGAAATTTTTCCTTGGGGATATCTTCCTTATTCACCCTTACTTGATAATATCCTGACCGCAAATCCACCTTGGAGAAGTATTGGGTTCCATGAAGCTGATCAAATAAGTCATCATTTCAAGAGAGTGGACTCTTTTTCTTTATCGTTATTTTGTTAAGCTCCTGATAATCGATGAATATGAGTATTTAACCATCCTTCTTCTTGATGAAGAGAACTGATGCACCCGATGGTGAAGCACTTAGGCATATAAACCCTTCATCCAGATTCTCCTGTAGTTGTTTCATTATCTCCTCAAGATCCAAAAAAGCCATTCTATACTGAGACTTGGGTATTGGAAATTCCATAGGTATGAGATGAATTGATAATTCAACATGTCTTCTAGGAGGAAGAATATGCAATTCCTCTAGAAACACTTCAGCGAATTCCCTCACAATAGGCATGTCTTCAAGGATGGTTTCTTCCTTACACTCAATCATCGGAGCTAGATATGTGTTCTCATAAGGTGGTAATATCCAAGCTTAAAAAGATGGTGCTAAATAAGATTCATCTTACTCCTTGCACTTGTATAGAATTGGGGGTCGATTCACCATATGGATAGTGATTTCCCTCTCAAGGCAATTTATGTTGGCTCTATGTAAGGAAACAAAATCCATTCTGTGAATTGCGTCAAATTATACTAAAGGGAGTATGAGAAGGTTCACCGGGAAGTTCAATCCACCGATTATGATAGGGGGGGATTTAAATTCATTTGATGCAATGATTTCCCCATTTTTTTTACTCTCTGACATCTTTACTAACTTGATTTGTGGGGGTTTTGGGATTGTTCTACTAAACCATCAAGATACAAAAGAATGTGTAGAACCATAATCATAAAGAATTTTCACTTTTATTGAATAAATAACTGGCATACCTATCACCACTTCGTTTTTAGGGTTCACTTCGGAGGTAGTGATGGGAAAAAACTCACCCTTCCTGCCTTGGAGGTTTTTTGTTGCCTCAAAAAACCTGTGGCATAGGGAATTGATTTGCAAAGATGCTATGGTTCGTTGAAGTTAAATAAATGATCAACATGTTGAGGTTTGAATGGTGAATTCATACCCACTATCACAGTCATGGGTTTTTCTTGTTGGTGGATAATGGCTAGGATCCCTTCTCTTCCACACCTAAATCATTTCCTTACCCCCTTTAGGAAATTTCTAAGGTGCTTCTTTCAACACCTTTGGAAAGTGGGGTGATGAATTTTCTAAGCATCATTGGATTTATCCATTAGACCACCAGAATTGAAGTCCAACGTACTCTTCTTATCCCCATGATACCCATGAGGTTCACCGAACACCATTTCAACCTTGAGGTCACATAGGAAAATTTCCTCATAGCTATCAAATTCACGGATCATCATAGATTCATGTAGTCTAGGTTTCAGCCCACCAAAGTAGTGGTCAACCTTTTATTTTGGGTAAAAACAAATACAAAGGCATATCATGGAAGCCTTGTGATGTTTGTCTCATACAATCTGATGGATTCGACATCTTTTTTCTTAAGGGCATGTAATCCACTTTACATCATAAGCTGGAGGGTGTGAGGAAAATATTTATCAAAAAACATTTTCTGGAAATCCTTTCATTCCAACTCCTCAATCTCCTACTCAGGCATTGTATTTTTTATCAATGTCCACCATTGATCGGCTTCACCCTCCATATGATATGTTTCTAGAAGAACAGCCTCCTTTTCAGAACATTAAAATATGGAGATGATATTTTCAATAAAGTTGATCAATTGTTCATAAATTGAGCTATCAGATGATCTATTAAAAGTTGGAGGCATTTGTCTCGTGAAGCTCTCGATAGTGACTTGTTCGTTATTAGGGGAGGTTGAATGTTACTCTTGACCCATGAATCAATTCAATGATTGAGATAACTGAGAGAGTAATATGACAATGTTCATGATTCCTCCTCCCATCAGATTTGGCATCTCATTAGAATAGTCATCACATTGATCTCTGCATCAGTTGTTATCTCATGTCCTACTTTTACCGACCATTGGCTAGAATAAAAGGAAATTTAGGGGTAACACATAAAGGGTAATCCAAGGACAAAATAGATAAAGTATAAATATCTTTTATTTATTTAACATATGAATATATAGGCTTCAATCTATTTTATCCATGATCTACTTTCTATCATATATTCTTAGGGGCATTTTTTAATTCCGTTGATAATGGTTCATAATTGTCCTGTGAATTTTTTAAAGCATATCTACATGGAGTGTTGTAACCAATAGTGCAACAAGGTCCATTGTCTTGTACAAAGATACCTCGTTTCAATCTCAAAACTCCTTGTTAGAGATTTCACTCCTAGGAACATCTATTCCAGAGCCTCCTTGACCTGCTCGTATCCAGAAAGAGATGTATTTGCCTGATAAACCACTTAATCAATACTCATTGAAATTTAGGGGTGTTTTTATTATACATATACTTATCCCTAAGGATTTAACTAGGGTTTTCTTATCCAAATCCTAAAAATAACTGAACCTATCTTCTGATACCAACTATATCAACCATGCTATTTATTACATACTTACACAAGATTTATTACATAAAAACCATGACTTGATTAAACATAAAATAATGATAAGTATAGTTTATTTGGGTTTTAGAAACATTATATAACAACTTAAAACATATAATGAAACATCTTATTGAAAACTTCCTTTTCATGACCACTACATTCCCTTGTACTTAGCATTGTATGGGATAACCTGATCACATATATAAGAAAAGGGGGATCTATAAAGCCCAATAAGGTAGTAAAAAATGTATAACATGAAAATTTCAATAAATATTAAGAAAAAGGAATATAAATGGAGAGAAATGGAAACATGAATATAAAGGCATGATATAGCATGATTATCAGAACATGGATATGTGGCAATAACACTTAATATTGCATTTTTATGAGCCAACGCTCATTGAAAATGGATCATGAGTAAACCATCATTGCACCGGAATTAGCATGAGTAAATCATTATTGCGATTTAATTATCATGATCAAATACTCCTTAAATGTGAAATATCATGATACTAATCATAAAGCAAAGCATTGTAGCACTATCCAAGTGAAACCTTCTTAAACATTTCATTTCATCCATAAGTGTTCCACGCGGATCGTACAACATGGTATCATACAACATCATCATTTATACCGCGATAAAGGAATGTGGAATAAATACATGAAACACTTTAAACCACAATTGAATGTACATATATTTGAATACCCTTGATCAAGAAATGGGCATTGTATTCACAACACAATGACTTCGTCTTGGAAAATCATAGTGCAATCTGAGTTGCATAACGGTGTGACATAAGAATTCAAAAAAATATGGTTGATGAGAGAGAATGGGGTGTCTCATCACATGTACATGAAATGTAAAGTAAGGAGATCATATAGCTACATGTCCCAACATGATTAATGTAATTTTATATTCATAATACAAATGAATTTCTTGAATGTAAAATAGGAGAGATAAATCCCATAAAGAATTTATGCATGGTAATGAGTGTTCATGGGAGGCATTAATGAGAGATAAATGGGTCTATATTCATTAAAAGATAAATAGGGAAGTATGTGGGAGGTTATAAATCATACCCCAAAATTTATATTTAAAAATAATAGGATATAACAATATTAAAAAATAAGGCTAAAATGAGAAAGGAAGGAATCCCTTACATGGAAGTGTGATCCCAAAGGCTTGGGAGAGTCATGAGAGAGGATTATTGGGAGCTTGGGGCTCCTTATGAGGATTATAAGGGGATTAGGGTAGAGGTTGGATAAAATATAAACACATTGAGTGAAGAGGAAGTGCGATATTTGGTGGGTTTATGTAGGAAAGGAGAGGGAATTCTTTATTATTTAGGTTTGGGACACCACACATTAAACTAATCAAAACCACAAACCATCCCATGGTTTTGGAAAGAGGGGAGTGGAAAATATTATTTTATATGGAAAATGGCCTGAAATATTAAAATAATAGGGTTTATTATGTGGAGGTGAGTCACACTCAAGAAAATCAATTTAAATGTTACAATGTTTTTTAACTCTTGGAGGGTCCACTATGTTTTTGTAAAATAATTAAAACAAACCCAAAATCACATTATTTTAATGGTATAACATACATTGGCTGAATAAAATTTTTATTTTATTTTTTAACATCGCTATTGATTCATTATGATGTCATAAAACAGATTATATATTTAAACCGTAAGAAAATTTTACCCAAAAATTCGATTGTCTCGGAAAATTATAAAAAATTAACAGTTGGATAATTTCAATGTCCTGATTCCAAAAAAAATATTCATTTTATCTTAATAATTTTATAATTATTTTAATTCTCTCTTTTAAAACAAAAACTGACATTTATCGAAAATTCATGGTTTTTGACAAAAACAGCTTCCAAAACATAATAAAATATACAATTATATTCATAAAAATTATACACTGATTTAAACATAATAAAAAAAGTATAATATTTTATTAAAATTTTATTTAATTCAAGTGTCCATTTATTTATCAAAATATATTCCTTAGTTGAATATTATCTAAAAATAATATTTGTGCTTTAAAAACTATTTACAAAATAACAATACTAAAATGAATGTATATTATTTATTATATACAAAAAATAATGCACATAATCATAGTGATAAGGTCTCATTATTTAACCCCTTATAACACCTTTATAAGACCAATGGATAATGTGTGTGAAGGTGATAGACTCTTGGGGTGGATCAGATAACATCGCTTGGGTGGTAATCTCTATCAACATCCACTGCTCTCATAGGTGATTCTTTCAAGCTTAACATGTTGAAACTCAGATTGGGCTTGGTCAAGAGAAAGTCCCAATGAGGCCACCTCCTTTTTGAGATCCAAATAATGGGCTTCATATGGGGCTAGTCTACTGGATGATGCCGTCACTTCCTTTTTCTGAGTAAATTGGATTTGTTAAGGCCCTATATTAATACTAATCATGTGATCATTGTTCAATGACTATATTTGTAAAGGTCACAATTCTTAATATTATTTTAAAATCCAAAACTGAAGAATTTCATATTTTATATAACCATTTTACATAATAAGACATTTAATTATATCATGAAGAATTTCCATTAATGAAATTTTGGGTCGTTACAGGAACTCTTGGAATTTCATAAAGTATTAATTTAATATAAATTAATATTTATGGTCAAATGGCCCAAAATTAATATGATTATAATATTATAAATTTATGATTGTAAATAATATCATAAAAAAATTTAAAATTTTATATTCTTTTACCCTTTCCTTTTTTGTTTTAACTAGTATTAACCGTTTCTGATGACTACCATAATGACAAATTTGGATACTCATTTGTCGGCAACATAGTTACTATAAAAGGCTAATATCACCATAAATGGAATATGGTTGATAAATTAGACCATATAACTATCACTTTTTAGAATATAGTATTTTTAGTAAATTTAAATCATTTAATAAAATATCATTTTTTATAAAATATCATTATTGTTATTTTTGGAAAAACATAAAATTTTATAATATATTATGTGTCTAACTCAAGTACAATGGTTCAAAAAATCACATTAATTATAATATAATGAGGATTTGGTACTAATATAATTACCCAATAATATCATAAAATGTTTATATATAATTTTAAAAGTTATCTTTTTGGGTTTAACCCACTAGTGAACTAATTTTAACCTTAATTTTGGTAATGAATCATCAATATTAAAGGGTAATAATTTTACTTATGAGATAAAAATTGTCCCCTAAATGTAAATGATATGATAATTTGTACCATTTATATTCCTTATTTTCCTCATGAAAATTTTTATGACTTTTAAATAATTTAATAAAATAATATGTCACTTAAAATATCATCAATTCCATTTTGACACTATTTGTTTAATTTGATTTTGAAAACAACATGAAAAGGGTAATTTGAATATAAACATTAAAAAAACTATTATTTTTTCTTTATATTTTATTTGATTATTTCATGTTATCCTACCCAAAACAACACATTTAGAGTTTTTAAGATCATTTAAATATTTTTCTACTATTTATATAAGCATTATGTTTGTGTTATGAAAGAATGTATATCATCTCCAAAAATTAAAAATAAATTTGCTTGATAAAAAAATTATTAGTATTTAAAATAATCATTTATAACACAACATAAGTTGTTTTTATCCCTTTCATAATGTATAATAGATATTAAAAGAAGTAAACTGACACTTTTGACATTATATAGTACTTAAATAAAATAAAGGTTAAAATAAAAGAAATATGGAACTAATTTTTCTTATATTCAAAACATGTATGTACATGTTATAATTAATCTTATAAAATAGTATAAAGGAATGTTTTTGGGTCATTTTGTATTCCTTATCATATTATTATTAACCTTAATTACTTAATTTACCCATATCGCGGTGACAATTATTTATTATGGTTTATATTCATAATGACCAAAAATAAAAGGTACCTATTTAAAAAATTCATACCACTTCATTAAAAATAATTAATGTGTTTTTTAATATTTTATTTCTATAATTGTAATACTTTCATTTCTTATTAGAAAACAAAACAAAAAAAATCTATTTTAGAAAATTACCTTTTGAGTATAAAATTGTTTTTATACAAATCTGACCCTAAAATTGATTCAAATGAAATTAATTAAATTATTCATAATATAAGAGAACAAATTTTATTTTGGAACAATTTTAGTACAAAATTAAACTTTGTAAATACTCAAAATGAAAATATATTTTTTAATTAAAATCTATATCTTTCACTATTCATTGTAAAATCATTATTTTTAGATAAAGCCCAAAAAATAACAATAAGATTATTTTAACATGATGATATTAAAATTTATATCCTTTTATATAATAAAATTTATAAAATTTCCATAAATTAATTATAATATTCTCCCACAAAAGCAATAAAGTCCCATTTTTGAAGAAAAAGTTTTTTTAAGAATAAAATGACATTACTAAAAATATATATTTTATTTCATAATAATTGGTCAATAGAATAGAATTATTTTGAATATATATATATATATCTTAATGTGGTTAATCATATTTATACCATCCAATTTTATGGTCATGTTATATTGATCATATATAAATAATAATATTCCATTGTTGTTTTAAGATTGGTGTTATGTATATTGTATGTTTTCAAACGTATTATATAATTTAAAACCTTGAAATATTACTTATATACTTGAATACTCTTATGTTTATCTAAATATGTTGTTTTATAAGTTTTTTTGTATTAGATATTTTGTTGAACTAGGGGTCCTTCAATGTTTTCTATTGATGAAATTTGAACCATAGTATGGACAGTTTCACATTTCACTAAGTGATATCATCAATGATATACTATCACAAATAAATGATCCAATGATATATTTCCTAACTCCTAAAATCAGTGGATCATGTGTGAATAGTCACCCATCAAGGGATGATGTGAATTTTATATAGAAAGTGTTTTGTATTTTCTATGAAAAAAAGACAATGTGGGAGTGATGGTAAGTGAAACACGTATCTTTAGAGTACAATTTATCTCATACAGCATTCTTAAAGGAATTATTATAACTAAGAGATTCCTTTATTTTTTAATTTAGAATTAATTTTTTACTCATAATTTGAATCCAATTTTTATTGAATTTGTAACATCCCAGGTAAATAAAGAATAAAACATTATCATATTTATTAATATTTACGAATTAAATATTAATTTTACATAAAATTGGGTTCTATGTTCGATAGCATACCTGATACGCAACAAAGAGTTTCATTGAAATCTTACGTTGCACACTAGTAATAAAATAATATTATTTTAAATGGTAGTTAACACATAGTCGTTGTATTGGTGGGAATGGATATAAATAACTAATATATGATTATATATGTTTTTAAATGTTTTTAAATTTATCCAATAAAATAGAAAGTCTTAAAATACAGAAAAAATTCAATTTTAGGCATATATACCCTAATTTTCACTAAAGGTTCACTTATCGCCTTTTGATGGCGAACCATCATTAAATATATTTTTGGTCACTCTTATACATTCTATTTGACCAAATAAAACTCTTCTTTAGAATCAGGACATCAAAATTTACTTTGTTTAAATTTTTGGTATTTTTCCGATAAAGTTCATTTTTTTAATGAATAGTGAAAAATGTTATATTTTAATTCAAAACCTCTTTTTAATCTAATTTAGTTATATGATTCGATTATATTTTGAATTTGTTTTAGACTTGAATTATAATATATTTTTACCATTTAATCCAATAGTGGTTGTTGGAATTAATTTCACTTTGAAATTGGACTTAAACTAGTGTCAATCTTTTGATACTTATTATTTTATAAAAACACGCTATTTGCTCTAACACCGGGAATTAATTATTAAATTAATTAATGCAACTTATATGATTTTAATTTTGTAAAATAGACATCATTTCCTACTTCGGAATATCAAATATAGCTTAATGTGAAGTTTCAGTATTTTTCTAAAAAACTTCAATTTTTGATGAATAGTGAATCCACTAAGTGGTACTTAAAAAACTGATTTTTCATTTAAATAAAATTTTACCACCTCTGTATTTTGAATTTAAAAAATCTGGTAAACATGGTTGTCATTAAAATTAAATTTTTGTTCAATGGTATTAAAATAATTTTTTGGTGAATAGTAACTTTTATGTTTTTAATCACGATTAGAGGTAATTAGTGTAATTTAATGTAAGAATAATGTTTTAATAATATGAAATAAACTTCACACATGTCCTACCCCAATTGGATGTGCCATTTCCGACCAAGACAATCCATGGGTCAACTTGGGGACCCCATGGAGCCACTTTGGAAGGAAAATGGCATTAATATCTTTTTATTTAATGTTAAAGTAAAAATGTTACAAACATTAGTTGTTTTACTAAAACAATTTTCAAGTGGGGTTAGACAAGTCATATTTTTTACTGTAAATATTCATTAGAAAGATAAAACGATTTCCTACATCATGATATTTTTTGTATAATTTTTAGACATTATATAAATTAAATTATTTATGACACCATGATGATGCATCGATTACCTCATTATTTAACGATTTAAATAAAACGAAATTATAATGTAAAATATAAGACCTACACATGTAAAAAACCTATTGTAAGGGAGGATTTAGATCTATTATCACATTATCCTCTAAATATATAATTTTGGGACCCTTTTTATCTGAAAATCATTTTATAATAAAGTATATTTTCTTAACTTTCCAAGAGTGACCCTCCTCTCCCCTAATAAAAGGCCCCCACCTCTACCTACTTACCCACACCTCTCAAGTATTTCGTTCGGCCAAAATCTGCTCTTTTTGTCTCTCCACGTCCCTCTCTTACTCCTAGAAGCCTCACTTTGGGCAGAAGTCTTCCCAAGGAAGCCTTTGATCTCTAATCAATAAGAGTTACCCGTTTTTAAGGTAATGTCTTCACTTGTGTTCTTTTGTTTTATTTTGCTTCTCCAACCCCCTAAACTCTTTTTAGTCATTTCTTTTTTTAACAAATATAGTATCTTCAATATACTAGGATATTTTTATACGATTCATTAGAGCTACACTTAAACACACCTACATCTATTGGTTAAAGAACATATTGTTTCCGTGTTTGGTGAATTTCTTCCTCACGAAACGATGATTGTTCAATATTCTTTTAACACCTTTAATGGTGGACATTAAGATGTCACCCTATTATATATGATATATATTATGTTAATTTTCTCCTTATGCTTCTGTATTTTTCATTTTTTGCATACCTTTATGGTTTCCATTGTGGGTAAACATGATAATTTCATTTTAGGAAGTTTGGACTACCGCCCCCTCAAAGTGATTTGATTCGTTAATGCCATATGTGGGATGTATAAAGGATGGATTTAAAGTTATTATATATGATTTATGTTAAATATAAATGATGAATATAATTCTGGAATTAAAATATACATACCTCTTATTTAGTTTTAATTCCATTAATATAACATAGAAATGAAAGAAGCGTTCATGCGTACGTACGGCTTACCGTCTCCATGAACGATGCATTTCATTTATTACCTCTAAATGATTATGTAATATTATAAATACATGTATATTCTGGATATATATGATATATATGATATCCAAATCATGAATATCATTCTGGATATAAAGAACCTCTGACCACACGAACAACATGTAATTGTAAGAAGTCCACTTTCGACTTAAGAACCAAATATCGACAAAACAAACATTATTAACTTAAATGATTACATAATGTTTATAACATGGTAATAAGTGATATAAAAGTAATAATTAACTTGAAAAAGGTTCTTAAGAAAGTATAAATTAACTCAAGTTTATTATTTAGGATGTTAAAGAACGATCGAGTCAAGTCGGACCCGAGGTAAGGGAACTTCTTAACCCAATTTCCATTCATTGGGTTAATCTCCTACATTGAAATTATATTATGATATTATTATGTCCTATGTTATATTTTTACTTTCTTTATGTGTACTTATAGTTAATGCACATAATAGATCTATTTTATTTAAAAAAATGATCTTTTTAAGGGACTTCGTCTTAATCTCCTTTCATTGAGGCATATTTTGTTTTATACACAACTTTCTTTTATACGGTGTATAAACCCCTTTGACATTTAGTTTTATTCAAAAAGAATCTTTTTATATGAAGTGTTTTACTAAATGACAAAAAGGAATGTTTCTTTTAACATACGTAGTGACAACGACCTTTTCCGCCACCACAAGTATTATTTGGTCATTAACTTCCTCAACAAGCCGTAATGATTTTTTTAAAATGAAATAAATACCATATACTGTTTTATGTATTTTTGTATTGAAAACGGTTTTTATAATGGATTTGTTATTTCAATATATTTAAGTGTTATATTGTGATCAAAGTTTGGAAATGTTTTCTTTCCATTATATTTGTTTTATGCCTTATGATTTTATGATGGTACTTGGACATTTGATGGGTGGTTACGTGATAAACCATATGACGGGTGGTGCCGTGAATACCAGGACGGGTGTTTAAGTTATATCCTCCAATTCATTGGGTATGGAAGTTGGTTGTATAGCTATTCCATTAAGTGATATGTGTGGAAGTCGACCGTATGGTTATTCCATTTAAGTATTTTATGTCCCAAGTTACCGTTATATGTTATGTGATCTTTATATGGGTTTTATGGTAATATTTTGGTTACAAAAGGGTAAGTAATGAACTTTTATTCAGGGAAGAGTTTTTACTACTTCATAAAGGTGAAAAGTATTACTTTGATAAAGTACACATGGTTTACTTGTTGTTTTGAAAAACTAACAGTTTTCATTCATTGTGTATCCCTTACTGAGCTTTTTATGCTCACCCCAAGTTTTTGAAATGTTTTTCATAGGAATTAACATGGAATAGGGTCAAGGATAGGATCAAGGGAAAGTCATGCTACCTAAAACCTGGAACTAGACATATTTCTTTTTAAGAGTTTTTATTTTATGGAAACTTAGTAGAAGTTTATAATTTGTAATCTTTTGAGATGTAGTAGTGATGTCCTAATTATATAAAACTCTAAACCTGAACAGATCCTCAATGTGAATTATTCATTTAATTCAATATTAAGTATTGTTTAAGGTCGGGGCCTTATAGTTGGTATTAGAGGTCTTCTTAGATAACTTTAGGAGTTGGAATTCTATTAAATGATTATCCAAAAATATATTTTGTTTATGGTCAAATTGAAATGATATAGCATTTAAAGATTACCATGTTGCTTCGCCTAAGATATTTCTGTGTTAAGAATGGTTTTTCATAGAGGAAATAGAGAAGCTTTTCTAGGAAGGCATACAGAGTATAATGACCTTTCAAATCAGCAACCAGAGATGGTCGGAATTAGAATTGATCAATTTACTGCACTAATGGCTCAGTTGAATCAGGTAATAAATGGTGATTGTGTTTATTGATGATATTTTGTTGTTTTCTAAAAGTAAATAGGAGCAGAAAAACATTTAATTTTTATTTTGAAAACCATAAAAGAAAATAAATTGTATGGGAAATTCAGCAAGTGTGAGTTTTGGTTGCAAAAAATTTCTTCCCTTGGTCATATTGTTTCAAAAGATGGAATAACTGTTGATCCTACTAAAACAAAAGTTGTTGAAGAATGGCCAAGACCCAGATATGTAACTGAGATCCGTAGTTTTATTGGTTTGGAAGGTTACTACAGAAGGTTTGTTGAAAAATTTTCACGGTTATATAGTCCAATGACTAAGTTAACTTGGAAGGGTGTTATGTTTATCTGGACAAAAGAATGTGATGATGGTTTTCAGGAGTTGAAAAGAAGATTGGTGAATGCTCCAGTTTTGGCACTTCCTTCCAGGAATGGTGAGTTTGTTATCTACAGTGATGCTTCATTGAAAGGACTTGGTTGTGTCCTTAGGCAGAATGATCAGGTGATTGCATATGCTTCATGTCAGTTGAAAACTCATGAGGTAAATTACCCTACACATGACTTGGAATTATCTTCTATTGTTTTTTCTCAAAAAATTTGGAGGCATCATTTGTATGGAGTAAAGTGTGAAATATATACTAATCACAAAATTCTAATGTATATATTCACTCAGAAATATTTGAACATGAGACAGAGGAGATGGCTAGAATTAATCAAGGATTATGATTGTACAATTCATTACCATCCGGGAAAATCAAATAAAGTGGCTGATTCTTTGAGTCAAAAAAGTAATGCTTCATTAACCATGCTACGTTTGGAACAAGATCCTTTTGTTTTTGATTTGATGAATATGGGAATAGAAGTTGTTGGTGCAGGAAGTTCTTCTATTTTGTTTTAGGTATCAGTGAGATCATCCCTATCAGACAGAATTAAGCAAGCGCAGAAGAAAGACAGTGGGTTGCAGAAAAAGGTAGAGCTGGTTCAGAAGGGTAAGTTTCCTGAATTAAACATTGATAATGATTTTGTTTTGAGGTTTGGGAAGAGATTATGTGTGCCTGGTGATTCACAGTTGAAGAATGAGTTCTTATGTGAGGCTCATAGTTCCCCGTTTTCAGTTCATCCTGGCAGTAGTAATATGTACAGATATCTGCGGGAGTATTACTGGTGGGATGGAATGAAAAGAGATATTACTGATTTTACTGTGAAGTGTTTGACTTGTCAGAAAGTTAAAGCAGAGCGGCAGTTACCGAAAGGGATGCTTCAGCCTTTACCAGTGCTAGAGTGGAAATGGGAAAATATATCCAGGGAAATTATTGTGGGATTACCAAAGAAATCTTGAGGTTTACTTCTAACTTTTGGAAAAGCCTTTAGAAGTCGTTGGGTACTGAATTAAATTTTAGTACAGCTTTTCATCTGCAATCAGATGGGCAGTCAGAATGAACAATTCAGACCTTGGAGGATATTCTATGAGCTTATTCTATGGATTATCAGGGAAGTTGGGACCAACATATTTCTTTGGTTGAGTTTTCATATAATAACAGTTTTTATTCTAGTATACAGATGGCATCGTTTGAGGCATTATATGGGAAGCGGTTTGGAACTCCAGCTTTTTGGGATGAAGTATGTGAAAGGAAGCTGATGGGACCATAATTGGTAGAAGAGATGGCAGAAAAAATTCAGTTGATTCCGAAAAACATGAGAACAGCTCAGAGAAGACAGAAAAGTTATGCGGATAACCGGACGAAGGATCTATATTTTGAGGTAGGTGATCATATTTTTCTCAAGGTTTCTCCATGGAAAAGTGTGATGCGATTTGGTAAGAAAGGAAAGCTGAGTCCAAGGTTCATTGGACCATATTAAATTCTAGAGAGAGTTGGATCAGTTGCATACATAGTGGCATTACCTCTGAGTTTATCTCAGGTACACAATGTTTTTCATGTTTCTATGTTGAGAAAGTATATGCCAGATCCATCTCATGTTTTGAGACCAGAGGTAGTTCAGTTGGAAGAGAATCTCTCTTATGAAGAAAAACCAATCCAGATTCTTGAGAGAAGATAGAAAGTGTTGCGAAATAAGGTAATTCACCGGGTAATGGTTTTGTGGAAAAGCCATATGGTTGAAGAGGCAATGTGGGAATCTGAAAATTCTATGAGGGATAAATACCCCCCACTTATTTTGATATGTGAATAAAATAGCGAGGACACAATTCCCAAAAGGGGGGAAAGATGTAACATCCCAGGTAAATAAAGAATAAAACATTCTCATATTTTTTAAAAAATTTCGAATTAAATATTAATTTTACTTTAAAGGGGTTTCTATGTTTGATAGCGTACATGATACGCAACAAAGAGTTTCATTGAAATCTTACATTGCACAATAGTAATAAAATAATATTATTTTAAATAGTAGTTAACACATAGCTGTTGTATTGGTGGGAATGGATATAAATAACTAAAATATGATTATATATGTTTTTTAAATGTTTTTACATTTATCCAACAAAAGATAAAGGCTTAAAATATGGAAAGAATTCAATTTTAGGCATATATACCCTAATTTTCACTAAATGTTCACTTGTCGCCTTTTGATGGTGAACAGTCATTAAATATAGTTTTGTTCAATCTTATACATTCTATTGGACCAAATAAAACTCTTCTTTAGAATCGAGACATCAAAATTTACTTTGTGTAATTTTTTGGTATTTTTCCGATAATGTTCATTTTTTTTAATGAATAGTGAAAAATGTTGTATTTTAATTCAAAAACTCTTTTTAATTTAATTTATTTATATGATTAGATTATATTTTGAATTGGTTTTAGAGATGAATTAGAATATATTTTTACCATTAAATCCAATAGTTGTCGTTGGAATTAATTTCAATTTGAAAATTTGAGTTAAACTAGTGTCAATCTTTTGATACTTATTGTTTCATAAAAACACGTTATTTTCTCTGACAGTGGGAATTAATTATTAAATTAATTAATGCAACTTATATGTGTTTAATTTTGTAAAATAGACATCATTTCTCAATTTGGAATATCAAATATAGCTTAGGGTGAAGTTTCGGTATTTATCGGAAAAACTTCAATTTTTGATGAATAGTGAATCCACTAAGTGGTACATAAAAAAATAATTTTTCGTTTAAATGAAATTTTACCACCTCTGTGTTTTGAATTTCAAAAATCCGACATATTTGGTTGTCATTAAGAAGTAAAATGTGGTTCAATGGGATTAATATAATTTTTTGGTGAATAGTAACTTTTTAGTTTTTAATCGCGATTAGAGGTAATTAGTGTAATTTAAGGTAAGATTAATCTTTTAATAATATGAAATGAACATGACACATGTCCTAACCTTATTTTATGTGTTGTGTCCAACCAATACAATCCATGGGTCAACTTGGAGACCCCATGGAGCCACATTGGAAGGAAAATGACATTAATATCTTTTTATTTAATGTTAAAGTAAAAATGTCACAAACATGAGTTGTTTTACTAACACAATTTTTAAGTGGGGTTATACAAGTCATATTTTTTACTATAAATAATCCTTAGAAAGATAAAAAAATTTATAAATCATGGTATTTTGTTTATAATTTTTAGACATTAAATAAATTAAATTATTTATGACACTATGATGATGCAGTGATTTCCTCATTATTTAACGGTTTAAATAAAATGAAAACATAATGTAAAATCTAAGACATACACATGTCAAAAACCTATTGGATGGGTGTATTTCGAACTCGTATCACCTTATCCTCTAAATATATAATTTTGGGACCCTTTTTATCCGAAAATCATTTTATAAAAAAGTATCTTTTCTTAAATTTCCAAGAGTGCCCCTCCTCTCCTATTATAAAAGGCCTCCACCTCTACCTACTTACCCACAACTCTAAAGCCTTTGGTTCGGCCAATATCTGCTCTTTTTGTCTATCCACATTCCTCTATTACTCCTAGAATCCTCAATTTGGGCATAAGTCTTCCCAAGGATGCCTTTGATCTCAAATCAAAAAGAGTTACCCGTTTTAAAGGTAATGTCTTCACTTGTGTTCTTTTGTTTTATTTTTCTTCTCCACCCCCTAAACACTTTTTATTCATTTATTTTGTAACAACTCCAATATCTTAAATATACTAGGATTTTGTTATAATATTAATTCTAGCTACACTTACACACACCTACATCTATTGGTTAAAGAACATATTGTTTCTGTGTTTGGCGAATTTCTGCCCAATCTTCTTTTAACACCTTTAATGGTGGCCATTAAGATGTCACTCTATTTATATATGATATATATTATGTTTTTGTTTTCCTTATGCTTCTTTATTTTTTATTTGTGTCATACCTTTATGGTTTCCATTGTGGGTAAACATGATAATTTCATCTTAGGAATTGCGGACTACTGCCCCCTCAAAGTGATTTGATTCGTTAATGCCATATATAGGACGTATAAAGGATGGATTTAAAGTTGTTATATATGATTTATGTTAAATATAAATGATGAATATAATTCTTGAATAAAAATATACTTACCTCTCATTTAGTTTTAATTCCATTAATATGACATAGAAATGAATGAAGCGTTCTTGCGTACGTATGGCTTACCGTCTCCATGAACGGTGCATTTCATTTCTTACCTCTAAATTATTATGTAATATTATAAATACATTTATATTCTGGATATATATGATATATATGATATCCAAATCATGAATATCATTCTGGAAATAAAGAACCTCTAACCACATGAACAACATGTAATTGTAAGAAGTCCACTTTCGATATAAGAACCAAATATCGACAAAACAAACATTATTAAATTAAATGATTACATAATGTTTATAACAAGGTAATAAGTGATATAAAAGTAATAATTAACTTGAAAAAGGTTCATCATAAAGTATAAATTAACTCGTGTTTATTATTCAGGACTTAAAAAATGATCGAGTCAAGTCGGACCCGAGGTAAGGGAACTTCTTAACCCAATTTACATTCTTTGGGTTAATCTCCTACTTTGAAATTATGTAATGATATTATTATGCCCTATGTTATTTTTTTACTTTATTTATGTGTACTTATAGTGAATACAAATAATAGATATATTTTATTTAAAAAATGATCTTAGTAAGGGACTTCGTCTCAATCTCCTTTCATTAAGGCATATTTTGTTTTATACACAACTTTCTTTTATACGGTGTATAAACCCCTTTGACTTTTAATTTATTTCAAAAAGAATCTTTTTATATGAAGAGTTTTACTAAACGACAAAAAGGAATGTTTCTTTTAACGTACATAGTGACAACGACCTTTTCAGTCTCCGCGAGTATTATTTGGTCTTTGACATCCTCAATAAGCCGTAATGTTTTTTTTAAAATGAAATAAATACCATATACTATTTTATGTATTTTGGTATTGAAAATGGTTTTTATAATGGATTTGTTATGTCAATATATTTAAGTGTTACATTGTGATCAAAGTTTGTAAATGTATTCTTTCCATTATATTTGTTTTATGTCTTATGATTTTATAATGGTACTTGGACATTTGACGGGTGGTTACGTGATAAACCATATGACGTGTGGTGCCGTAAATACCAGGACGAGTGGTTACGTTATAACCTCCAATGCATTGGGTATGGAAGTCGGCCTTATAGCTATTCCATTAAGTGATATGTGTGGTATTCGACCATATGGTTATTCCATTTATGTATGTTTATGTCCCAAGTTACCTTTATATGTTATGTGATCCTTATATGGGTTTTGTGGTAATATTTTGGTTACAAACGGGTATGTAATGAACATTTATTCAGTGAAGAGTTTTTACTACTTCATAATGGTGAAAATTATTACTTTGATAAAGTACACATGGTTTACTTGTTGTTTTGAAAAACTAACAGTTTTCATTCATTGTGTATCCCTTACTGAGCTTTTAATGCTCACCCCAAGTTTTTGAAATGTTTTTCACATGACTTAACGTGGAATAGGGTCAAGGATGGGATCAAGGGAAAGTCATGATACCTAAAACATGGAACTAGACATGTTTCTTTTTAATAGTTTTTATTTTGTGGAAACTTAGTAAAAGTTTCTACTTTGTAATCTTTTGAGATTTAATATTTATGTCCTAATTCTCTAAAACTCTAAACCTGAAAAGATTCTCAATGTGAATTATTCATTTTATTCAATATTAAGTAAGGTTTAAGGTCGGGGCCTTATAGAATTAGATTCATTGGTGGTTATATTTACCCAATTTTTATTTTATAATCATGAACTAGGTACGATGATAAATTTAGAGACATAAAGTACAATTTCAATTTTTCACAAAGAAAGTTCCATTGTGAAAAATGAAAATATCTTACATAAAATTTTTGGATTGAAAATTCATTAGGGTAAAACATCATGAGTCTTAGAGATCCATTTAGTAATGAAATTAATTAGGTATAGGTTATATATTTGAGGAGACTCGGGAAAAATATATATAAATATTACATCATTTTTGAAGCATATTAAATATTTTTGATAGAAATTTTCACCCCAGAACCATAAAGGTTTAGATTCTATAGATACTAGATACATAATCATATTATTTCATGAATGGTCTTCAACATCTTCCACAATTTTCTTCTCAAATAGTACACTTCTTAAACATTCCCTTCTTAAAAAATTTCTTAATAACTTGGGGAAGATAGAAACATATGAATGGGTGAGATCAGATGATCAATATGGGTAAACATAGGACATTTCAATCAATGGTCATATATAATAATAATATAATCATAAGAATATGTTAAAATCATCTAAACATACAAAATTTATACCCACTAATTCAGAGATCCTTAATCATGAATCATGGAATAAGGATTTATAATAAAAAATACATAAGTATTGAGAGTTTAGAATCATCAATAAAAATCCATGATCCATGATAACATATCAAAAACAAAATACATAGGTTTTTGGAATACACATATGTATATAAAATCATTTCATTATACAACACTCACTTCCATTACTATCATATTGGATTGGGTTCACTCAACATTCCATCATTTCCTTAGTCAAGGTTCACTCACTATACAATCGTATTAGATACAATCTCTTACTGAACATGGTTCACTACCCTTTTACGTCATTATTATCTCATAAGATATCATCCATAACCCAATTCATTAGAGGGACATATGAATTTGGGAATTCCCCTTAGATAATGAAAACTATGAACAAGTATACCACGAGGTCATAAAATATTCTTCAACTCCTCATATCATGAATTCTGGAAATTGAATGGGTTTAATTCTATCATTTCATCACTGCATAACCTGTGGAAAAGAAATGGGTTCAATAATGATTTTATTATAACTCAATTAATACATGGGTAAGAAAAATGATTTGCAAAAAAATCCTTAAATCATCATAATCACAATTCATCAAAACAATTATACGAAATAATAAGATCATATCACCAATGAACTATAGTAGTATTTAACATATGCTGAAGTAGATGAAAAATACCTTTAATTAAATATTGTAACATTCCTTTTAAAATATGAGAATAATTTCATTTTCTTTGGATGAAATTTAAAAAAAATCCCAAAATATTTAGAAAGGTGGTTTCTTTGAAAATAGCGATGAAAAAGTGTAATTAAATCTTAAAATCAAATAATGGTCGTGATGGTCATGAAATCAGTCCTTACCATATATATTTTAAAAATATTTCCACACTCTTATAAAAAATTCATAAATAAGTTATTTATAAAATAATTCTTAAAATGATGAAATTAAATATATTGTAAATAAAGTAAAATATTATGAAAATTACCTTTTTAAAACATTTCATGTCTTAGTAAAAACTTCTATTAAACAATTTCTAAAATCATAAACATGGAAGAAAAATCATGTTGACTAGAGAGGAAATACAGTGTGTTTTTCTATAAAAACACTTTATTAGCCATTTTAAGAACCAATGAGAAGAAAATTGTACTCATAAAAAACATGAAATGAATGCATTAGGATAAAATATATTTGTTTCAAAGGATAATATTTATATAATTTCATTTAATGTAAATTTAATATAGACAATCCTTTAAAGAAATTAGATTATAACCTAAATCCATTACCACTTTCGTAACTTCTAAATCACAGCCCCCATGAAAGAAATAACTTAAAATTACAATTTTAATAAAATAAATATAAATATACTAATTATATGACATATATAATGCTTATAATATACACAACTTGAAATAATTTTTTTTTTGAAAATGACATATATCTCACAAAAACAAAATTGACATAAGAAATCCATACCTCATGTCTCATATTGATTCAAATGAGTTAAATCCTAATTTATAATAAATATATATTTTTTATAAATATATTACTGATAGAGCGCTGTCGTGGGCGCCCTCAAATGATTAGTATGATTTTGGGGTACTTAGGTGCAGCGGAGTGGCTGACCAAGGTCGTCTCTCAAAGGAGGAAGTGAATTAAAAAAAAATTTAGAGGTATTCTAGAAGTAAAATAAAAGAGAATAAAAACACTACTTGAAAGGATGGGGGTGGTTTTTTATAGTTTATGAATCTAGACTAAGTTTGCTGGAAGAAGATTGTATTTTTTTTTGTTTTTAGTTTTGAAATGAATTTTGATTAAAATGACACAACAAGAAGATGTTATTTTTAGAAATCTATTTAAAAGACGTAATCGATCTAACTCTACCTCTTCACATTATTATTAATCATTATCATTTAAATTAACATTCACTTAATTATTATCCCTTAATTTGTTAAATCCTGAACCCTACGAGAATTAACTTTACCACGAAGATGATGTGAATTTAACCCTAGGCTAACTTCGGAACATGCAATCGCAGCACCCTGCTTTGATTGATGTTCTAAGATTAGCTTATGGTCAGTGGTAAATTAAGGCACATATACATTCTGGAAATGAGGATGAATTGTGTTTAGGGATTATATTTGAACTCTACAAATTTATCCCGTGTGGTCTTGTATTACCGATTAAGATCGCGCTCTCACAATTTACAGAAAATCCCGACCTCGCGTGTTTTTGTGTTAATTGTTCAATTGCTTTCTTAGTTTCTTAAAATTTAAAAACACAATTCATGGATCATATTAAGTTAATTAAATTAGCTCATTGAATCAAAATAATTAAATGAAGAGGGTAGAAGATAGATCGATTACTAAAAGACTACTCTTCCATGGGTGGCTTAATCATCGTAGAAGCGTTTTGCATGTGCAAAGGTTTAAAATGGGTATAAACCAATAATGCTTCTACTCAAGAATTCCAGACCAATTAGAAAGATTAAGAGAATAAGAAATTTAAACAAAACAGAATAAAATATAAGAAATAAAATAAGAATAAAGAAGTTTATTACATAAACAAAATCATTACAACATGAAGGAGAGGAAGAAGGCTTCGTCGAAGGGATCCTTGCTTCAAGAGCTACCCTTATTGAAATGGTTGGAGAATTGGAGTGGATCCACTTCTCCTCTGCCCTCAACTTCCCAATTCACGTCCCAACCCCTCCAAATGAGAAAAACTCCAATTTATAGAGGGGAGGGGAGGAGAGGTTACAAGTGGTTTCAAGTGTGAATGTGGAAATTCGGCCAAATATTTTAATACAAATTGAACTGCCCCTTGTGCCACCAAAACGCGTGAATTGGCCGGCCTTCCAGAAGTATCAAATGTGTGGATATGGGTCCTCTATGTCCTCTCCAAATTTGGGCTCCAGCCAGGCCCATATGAAGGAGTTATGGCCGAAATATAGAAGCTTCTCCATTCTGGAAAGTCCAACCCAAATTTGATTCATGGACCATTTTCAACCCTCTAATGCACTCTTTAGCTTTAGTGTCCTGAATCAAAGTTGTAGGCAATTATGTTAGGAACACTGTTACAAAAGTTCAAATTCAAATAATAAATATAAAAATATTTATCTTCGAAATACTACAGTGAACTATAAAGGGTTAAACTGGAATTTTCATCAAATATTCAAATGAATGATCTAATTCCAAATACTTTCTAATTAAACATATTTAACACAATGTGAGGAAATTATATCATTTATTATCAATAAAATATTCAATAAAATAGTATTTTATCAACTCCCCCACACTTACCCTTTTGCACTCTTGGGAAAATCTCATATCAAGTAAACATCAATATCAAATCAAAACCAATTTTAAAACACATATCCTTGAGATCAATCAATTTCCCACCAAGAATCAAAAGATATCATGCCTCATAAAAAACCTTATTTCAAGTTCTTCATTTATATCATTCAATATATTTCCACAACATTTATCCTCCCATGCACAAAACACTTACCTCGCTTGAATTTGCTCTCATCACTCAAATATCAATTTTTTTGCAATGTCTTTCTCATCCTAACTCATACAAGGGTCACCATAGGATTGATAGATTCCTAAATCGCTACCCGATGTGAGTCAAGGACATGTTTTTATCATGAGGACTTTTCAGGGTTGTTCTGTGGCTTTCGGTTGGTAGGATTAAGATGTGAAAAACTCTGAGGCTGAATGAGGAGGGCTTGACTCTTTTGAAGCAAAATTGCATTAATCTAATTTTCACTTAAATATGGTATTCTCTTCAATCCCCATAGTATAAATTCAGATCTATCATCATGAAAAGTAATGAAAGGTTTACACCATTCATCATTTCAGCATAAAAAATGTCAATCTTCTCAAACATGATTTTCTTGAAAGCTCTAGATGGGCACAGCTTTCCACCTCAATTAGAAGCTCCAGAAAAAGGAATAGCTTCACTTGTCATCAAAGCTCCAGAAAAGGCACAACTTTCAATATAATGACTTTCTTTAGTAGCAAACACATCTCTTTAGAATTTAATTTTCCACCCAAAGGATCACATAATGTGGTGGAAAAACCCAAAACAACTTCCCCCACACTTAAGCTCAACTAGATTATGCAATTTCACTTCAAGAGTTGGTTGGATAGGGAAAATTGGCTTGTAATGTGGCTTAACCTAACAGGTTGTGCATGTATTATAAGGGCTACAAGGATTAAATATTCAAGGTAGGGCATTATAAAAAAGGATTCTTTGAAATAGGGGCTTTAATACCAAACAAATGCCTCAATCATTTAAACATAAGTACCTCAAACCCTCATGTTTTGACAGGAATAGATCAAATTATGGTTAAATAAAGTATGGTTTGGTTCTCTCAAGAAGTGAGGTGAATGGAACGAATATGAAAATAATGGTTTAGAAGCCTCACAGGAAAGTGATTTCAAATATAAAGACAGTGAGATTGGCATGGGATTCAAAAATCAGCGTACTTTTCATGAAATTACTAAATATTTGAACTTGAAACAAAGTCATTTCAGCATTCATTTAAGCTTAGTTTCAAGGGATAAATTGTTTCACTTATTGATATGGATTTAAAAATGGTGATGAGAATCATTTTAGCTCAAAATGTTTCAAAAAACACAGAAAATTGTAAAATAAACACACAAAATTTGAAAAACACACAATTTTTTTTGGTTTTTTTAAACAGGAAAACAATTGAAATTACTAAAATAAAAGGTTACCTCCACCACACTTAAAATATTGCATTGTCCTCAATGTGAAACCGTGAGATGATATATGTACATGAAATGCAGAATTTTTAAATAGGACAAATAATATAAAAGTGAAAGGGTTAGGAACAGCCTGATGTGATCAAGTGATGATGGGGTCATGCAGTGTGATAAAATCCACTGCATTAGTAGGATGTCCCTCAATGTATCTCTTCAAACATTTCCCATTGACTTTAAAGCTCCTTCCAGTGTCCTCTTGTGTGATCTCCACTGCACCATAAGGAAAAACATTAGACACAATATAAGGACCTAACCATCTGGAACGCAACTTACCAGGCATCAACTTCAGTCGTGAACTATAGGGAAGGACTTTCTCTCCAACATTGAAACTCCCTTTGTTGGATCATTTTGTCGTGAGCTTCTTTTGATCTTTCCTTGTAGAGCCTTGAGTTCTCATATGATGACAGTCGAATCTCCTCAAGCTCTTGAATTTTCAACCTCCTTTGAATTCCAGCTTGGCCCAAATCCATGTTACATTTCTTTATAGCCCAATATGCCCGATGCTCGACATCCATGGGGAGATGACACGCTTTCCCAAAAACAATCCGAAATGGGGACATACCAATGGGGGTCTTTATGCTGTCCTATAAGCCCACAATGCATCATCCAAGCGCTTGCTCCAATCCTTCCTATTTGGCTGCACGGTTTTCTCCAAGATTTGTTTCAACTCACGATTTGAAACCTCAGCCTGGCCATTTGTTTGGGGGTGGTATGGTGTTGATGTTTTGTGTGTCACCCCATACTTTCGAAGGAGGGAAGCAAAATTCCTATAGCAAAAGTGTGTCCCTTGGTCACTGATGATGGCCTTTGGTACTCCAAACCTACAAAAAATATGTGCTTTGAAAAAGTCCACCACAACATGAGAATCGTCAGTCCTGGTGGCCTTGGCCTCCACCCATTTACTCACATAATCAACAGCAACCAAAATATACAAAAATCCAAATGAACTAGGAAAAGGACTCATAAAGTCGATGCCACATACATCAAAAATCTCACAAAATAGTATGGGTTGTTGGGGCATCTCATGTCTCCTAGAAATGTTCCCAGTGTGTTGGCAACGAGAGCATGACTTACAAAACAAATGGGCATCATGGAACAAGCTAGGACAATATAATCCAGAGTCTAAAACCTTCCTAGCTATTCGTTGGGGTCCAAAGTTTCCACCACAAGCAAGTGTATGACAGAAATGCAAAACAGACTCAAACTCATGATCGGGAACACACCTCCTAATGACTTGGTCACTACACATGCGCCAGAGGTACGGATCATCCCACACATAATACCTAGACTCACTTTTTAATTTTTGGACTTGATGCTTCGTCAAATTTACTGGGATTTCAGAGCCAACAATGTAATTAACTAAATCAGCATACCAAGGATGCTTACCTGAGATGGTATAGAGATGATCATCGGGGAAAGTGTCCCGAAGTGGTACTTGGTCCAAGGTGTCACCCTCTAGTGTGTGAGTAAGCCTACTCATGTGGTCTGCCACCAAATTCTCTGACCCCTTCTTGTCCTTTATCTCAAGGTCAAACTCTTGAAGAAGGAGCATCCAACGGATAAGTCGTCGCTTTGCATCTGGCCTCATTAGGAGGTACCTCAAAGCTGCATGGTCAGAAAAAACAACTACTTTAGAGCCCAATAAATATGAACGGAATTTATCTAAAGAAAATATGACATAAAGAAACTCCTCTTCTGTGGTAGTGTAGTTTGATTGGGCTGAATCTAGTGTCCTCGATGCGTAGGCGATCACATGTGAACGTCCTTCCACCCTCTGAGATAAGACAGCTCCAACCGCGAAGTTGGAGGCGTCACACATAATCTCAAAAGGAATATCCCACCGTGGGGGCTGTTTGATAGGTGGAGTGATCATATGTTGTTTCATCTCATCAAATGAATTCCTGCAAGAAACATCAAACACAAAATCAGAATCCTTTTGAAGTAATCTTGACATAGGAAGAGAAATCTTACTAAAATCTTTGAGGAAGCGCCGATAAAATCTGGCATGCCCTAGGAAAGATCTAGCATCACGCACACATGAAGGATATGGTAAGGATTAAATAATGTCTATCTTAGATCTATCAACCTCTATCCCATGTTTGGACACTACATGACCTAAGACAATGCCATGCTCTACCATGAAATGACACTTTTCAAAGTTCAGGACCAGATTCTTCTCAATACAACGATTCAACACCTTTCCCAAACTCTTTAGACATTCATCAAATGAGGATCCATACACTGTAAAATCATCCATAAATACCTCCATACAGGTCTCAATAAAATCAGAAAAAATACTCATCATGCATCTCTGGAAGGTACCTGGGGCGTTGCAAAGTCCAAATGGCATCCTTCGGTAGGCAAAGGTACCGAATGGCCAGGTGAATGTCATCTTCTCCTGGTCCTCCGGAGCTATAAGAACCTGAAAATATCCAGAAAATCCATCCAAGAAACAATAGTGTGTCTTCCCAGCTAGTCTCTCAAGCATCTGATCAATAAATGGGAGGGGGAAATGGTCCTTGCGAGTGGACTGATTTAGTTTCCTATAATAAATACACACACGCCAACTATTTTGCACCCTCATTGGAACTAACTCATCCTTCTCATTTTTAACAACAGTAACACCACTTTTCTTAGGCACAACCTGAATAGTACTTAACCACCGTGAATCTGAAATGGGAAAGATTATACCTGCCTTGAGCAATTTCTCAACTTCCTTTTTTAACAACTTCCAGGAGGGTGGGATTGAGTCTCCTTTGTGGCTGTCTCACCGGTTTAGCCCCATCCTCCCAGAGAATCCTATGCATGCAAATGGAGGGGCTAATACCTGATATGTCAGCCAAGGTCCACCCAATCACCCTGATGTTCTCCCTCAAAATATTCAAAAGCTTTTATTCATGTTCAAAATGGAGATTGTTAGCAATGATAATAGGTAATCTCTCACCACTCAACAAGTATGAGTATTTCAGATTTGGTGGCAATGGCATGAGTTCTAATGAAGGAGGGTGTAGTATGGATGGAGACATTGAAGGAACTAAAATAGTTGCACAAAGAGCATCATTATCAGAATAGACATCATCAAAATCATAGAATAAAGCATAAAATCCATCAGCATACTCAACAGCCATTTCATAATCAGAGTGAACATGATCAAAATCAGAATATGAATCCACAGCAAAATCAAATCCAAGATAGTATTGTGTATCAGAAACATGTGCAGAAGTGCTCTTAGACATCAAACTCGAACCAATACTCATAATCTCTCTAAGCATAGGACAATCAAATTCTATGGAGTTTTTATTTGGTGGTTCAAAATGGGAGATAACAAAAGCAGAATGGTCCTTAGAGAGGTACATCATGGAATCCATAACATTAAATATCACAAATTCATCCCCAAATTCCATGGAAAGTGTACCCTCATTTACATTTATGATAGTTTTTGCAGTTTTGAGGAAGGGCCTACCTAAGATAATGGGGGAATGAGAACTTACCTGATCATCCTCCATGTTAAGAACATAGAAATCCGCTGGAAAGATCATGTCTCTTACCCGGACAAGTACATCCTCAAGGACTCCTGCTGGATATGCCATAGCTCTATTCTCCAATTGCACCACTACTCTTGTTGTCTTCAACTCACCAACCTACAAGGAAGAGAATACAGAGTGAGGCATCACATTTATGGAAGCACCTAAATCACAAAGTGCATCAGAAAAGTGCAACTCCCCTATGGTGCATGGGATGGTGAATGTCCCTGGATCCTTGCACTTTGTTGGCATTGCGAGAGTTGGTGAAATGAGTGCTGAGACATTCCTTCCAAGGTTGATCCTCTCATTTCCCTTGAGCCCTCTTCGATTGGTGCAGAGTTCTTTTAAGAATTTGGCATACCTTGGGATTTTCCTAATGGCTTCAAGTAGAGGAATGTTGATCTCCACACGCTTGAATGTGTCCAAAACCTCCTTTTGCATTTCTTCTTCAGCCATCTTCTTGGTTTGAACAACCCTGTTTGGAAAAGGAAGTGGTTTAGGAGGAACATCATCAATCTTTTTCTTACCTTTATCTTTCTCCGTGGATTGCTCATCAGTTGGTATGGAATGCAGCTTCTCTGAAGTAGAGGTGAATCCGGTGGAATGGTAGGTGCATATGTATCGTTCATTTTCTTCCCACATCTCAATGTGATGGCACTAACATTCCCCTTTGGATTTGGAGTGGGTTGGGAAGGTATATTTCCAGAATTTTTACTCACAAGTTCATGGAGGGTGGTGGCAATCTGGCTCATTTGAGTCTTCAACTCCCTCAGCTCCGAACTTTGACTCTTCAACTCATTCTGTTGATTAAGAACAATTTTCTTCAAAAGATCATCAGTATTAGAATCTACCTTTGGTGGATGATTCCCTTGTTGCTGACTTGTTTATGTTTGAGCTTCAAATCTCCTTTAGGGTTGTTGGAAACCCTGCTGGTAAGGCGGAGGCTGCTGGAAGTTTTGTTGAAAGGGTGGCCTTTGTTGTTGTCCAGAGACATACCTCATGTCCGACTGATCTTTCCACCCTTGGTTGTATGTTGGATCAAACTTCTTTTGGGGATATGGTTGTTGTTGTTGCTGCTGAAATGGTCTCCCAGGGAACACTGCTGCACAATCTTCGATTTCTTGGAGTTGTGGGCAACAGTCAGTTGGGTGGCTTGTCTCAGCGCAAATACCACAAGGCCTTGAAGGAGTGGGTAGAGATGTCTTTTGTGCCAATGAAATTTCCCTCACCATAGTGGTCAATTCTTCCAACTTAGTATCAATAAAATGACGTTCAGGAGAAGAAGGACTTACCGGATGTACTCCCCTAACATGTGGTGTACCTCTATCACCAAATTGTTGGGAGTTTTGGGCCATCTTTTCTATCAACGCACGTGCAGATACTGGTGTCTTGTCCACTAATGCTCCTCCAGCCACATAATCTACCATGCTCTCTCCATAGGCATGAGTCCTTCATCGAAGTACTGAATGAGTAATTGCTCACTGATTTGGTGATGTGGGCAGCTTGCACACAACTTCGTGAATCACTCCCAGTACTCATACATTGACTCCCCTTGGGCTTGCTTGATCCCTGAGATCTCCTTTAGAATGGATGTTTTCCTTGATGCTGGGAAAAATCTTTGCAAGAAAAGATGTTTCAAATCATATCAACATGTTACTTCTTCAGGTTGCAAATAATATATCCAATCTTTTGCAGCTCCATCAAGTGAGAATGGGAATTCTCTTAATTTAATTTGATCTTCAGAAACATTTCTTGGTTTTAATGTTGAGCAAACCACATTAAATTCCTTAAGGTCTTTGTTGGGATCCTCACCAGATAAGCCATGAAACTTTGGAAGAAGGTGAATTAATCCAGATTTCAATTCAAAGTCCGATTCGAGATTTGGGTATGCAATACAATTTGGTTGATAGTTAATATCAGGTGCATCCAATTCTCGAATGGTTCTATTAAGTTCATTTCCATTATTTCCAGCCATTGGTTCCTCTTTTATGTTTGAATTTTAATTTCTTCCAATTTCAATGTTTCCAGAAGAGAGGAATTCACCAACTGGTTGAATATTGAAACTTCCCATAGATTGAGAATGTCTGATTCGCGCCCTAAGGCTACGTTCAATCTCAGGGTCAAGATCTAAGATATCTTCGGGATTAGTTCGTGTCATAGTTTAAAAAAAATGAAAAGAAATAAAGTGGACCATAGTAAAATAAAAATGAGAAGTTTGAGTTGATGGTCCAAAAAGAAGTAGAAGAAAATAAAAGAAGAAGAAGAAGAAAAATCAGATTGGGTAAAGAAGGAAGAAAGGAGAGAGGAAGAGAATAAAATGTAAAATAAAATAAATACCTCCAATTGGTTGAAATAATTACTTGCCTCCCCGGAAATGGCGCCAATTTGAAAGAGCACTGTCGTGGGCGCCCTCAAATGATTAGTGTGATTTTGGGGTACTTAGGTGTAGCAGAGTGGCTGACCAAGGTCGTCTCTCAAAGGAGGAAGTGAATTAAAACAATTTTTAGAGGTATTCTAGAAGTAAAATAAAAGAGAATAAAAACACTACTTGAAAGGATGGGGGTGGTTTTTATATATTTTATGAATCTAGAAGAAGTTTGCTGTAAGAAGATTTTATTTTTTTTTGTTTTTAGTTTTGAAATGAATTTTGATTAAAATGACACAACAAGAAGATGTTTTTTTTAGAAATCTATTTAAAAGACGTAATCAATCTAACTCTACCTATTCACTTTATTATTAATCATTACCATTTAAATTAACATTCACTTAATTATGATCCCATAATTTGTTAAATCCTGAACCCTACGAGAATTAACTTTACCAAGAAGATGATGTGAATTTAACCCTAGGCTAACTTCTGAACATGCAATCGCAGCACCCTGCTTTGATTGATGTTCTAAGAATAGATTATGGTCAGTGGTAAATTAAGGCACATATCCATTCTGGAAATGAGGATGAATTGTGTTTAGGGATTATATTTGAACTCTACAAATTTATCCCGTGGGGTCTTGTATTACCGACTAAGATCGCGCTCTCACAATTTACACAAAATCCCGACCTCGCGTGTTTTTGTGTTAATTGTTCAATTTCTTGCTTAGTTTCTTACAATTTAAAAACAAAATTCATGGATCATATTATGTGAATTACAGTAGCTAATTTATTCAAAATAATTAAATGAAGAGGGTAGAAGATAGATCGATTACTAAAAGACTACTTTTCCATGGGTGGCGTAATCATCGTAGAAGCGTTTTGCATGTGCAAAGGTTTAAAATGGGTATAACCCAATAACGCTTCTACTCAAGAATTCCAGCCAAATTAGGAAGATTAAGAGAAGAAGAAATTTAAACAAAACAGAAGAAAAGAGAATAAATAAAAGAATAACAAAGAAGTTTATTACATAAACAAAATCATTACAACATGAAGGAGAAGAAGAAGGCTTCGTCGAAGGGATCCTTGGTTCAAGAGCTACCCTTATTGAAATGGTTGGATAATTGGAGTGGATACACTTCTCCTCTTCCCTCAACTTCCAAATTCACGTCCCAACTCCTCCAAATGAGAAAAACTCCAATTTATAGAGGGGAGGGGAGGAGAGGTTACAAGTGGTTTCAAGTGTGAATGTGGAAATTCGGCCAAATATTTTAATTCCAATTGCACCGCCTCTTTGACCACCAAAACTCGTAAATTGGCCGGCTGTCCAGAAGTATCAAATGTGAGGATATGGGTCCTCTATCTCCTCTCCAAAGTTGGGCTCAATCCAGGCCCCGATTAAGGAGTTATGACCGATATACAAAAGCTTCTCCATTCTGGAAAGTCCAGCCCAACTTTGACATCATGGAACATTTTAAACACTCTAATGCACTCTTTAGCTTTAGTGTCCTGAATAAAAGTTTTATATAATTATGTTAGGAACACGTCTACAAAATTTCAAATTCCAATAATGAATAAAAAAATAGTTATCTTCGAAATACTACAGTGAACTATAAAGGGTAAAACTGGAATTTTCATCAAATATTCAAATGAATGATCTAATTCCAAATACTTTCTAATTAAACATATTTAACACAATGTGAGGAAATTATATCATTTATGATCAATAAAATATTCAATAAAATATTGTTTTATCAATTACTAATAAATATTCATAAATATAATACCTTATATTATTTAATTATAACATTTTATCACTCTTTTATTAACAATCTATTATTACAATCACTGTTTGGAGTGATAACTGTTTCATTTTTCATGCATATTTCTATTCTGAAGTTCCATTCATTGTCATTTTATCTGGGTCCAATGATCTCTATAATGTTATTCATTTAATAATAATAATATTTAATCATTATATAATCTCTTATAACTATTCATATATTGTGTATATTAAAAATTAATTCAATCATTATGCAGAGATGGTAATTCGTACGTAAACAAAAGTTATGTTTCCACCTTTATATGGAAAGAAAAAAATAAATATAAATAACAATTAAACATTAAAAAATAATTATTATATCATAAATTTAATATATATTAATTAAATATATTTTTATTACCTATTCTATAAATTGGAAATAAAATAGGAATCACATCACTTCTTGGAGGTGGTAGTTTACACATACTCATGACTGACATTATTGTTTTCCAAAATATGGGAATCTATGAAGGTAAATGATATTTTATAATTATATAATTATAATTATGTGATTAATAATATAAAAAAATGAAATCCATCATAATAATTAACTACTGTATATGGTTATAGAAAATGAATCATATCTTCACATGGAGGTGGTACTCCACACATATGCTCGAGCGAGGCTAGCAGTTTCCATTTAATGAAAAAATGATGAAAATGGTCACCCCATAGTCCGAATAATATATCATCGTATTTATGATATTTTATTAGTCATGTTAGGATGGATAAAACAATTTCACTAAATTATAATAGATAGACTTTGAAATATTCGGGTTAGATGATTTCCTCTTCTTTGAGAAATGTCCATTAGCTTATATCTTAATCCTTATTATAATTGTCTTCTGGTAATACCATATGGTAAACAATTAAGGTAAGGAATCTAGTAATGTTTTATAGAGTCTCAATAAACTCAACCAATCACATTTAGGCAGGTTTTGGATACATTTTAATCCTTTTTTCATGTTAAACCACTTTAAATCTATTTTCACTTTAACCATCGTAACATAACATCATCACGTGTCAAATTAAATATATGATTTAAAATATAAGAGGATATATAATTTTTTTTGGAAATTTTGATTTTCAATTTGTATTAAATTTAATGAGATTCAATTTCTATAGGTGGTATAAATTAATTTTAATATAAGAACACAAAACCCATATAAAATAGTTTTTAGGAAATCTATTGGTTTAAGAGTAAAAATTATCTCCCATTGAAATAGAGTAAACTATTTTTTCCATTAATTATTTGATAAAATAATAAAAAATGATGTTTTTAAAACTTTTGAATCAATAATAAATCAAATTTAATCTTCAAACCAAAACATGAAATAGGAAAACCTGAAAATATTTTTAATATGGATAAAATATTAATTTTGTTCATAAAAGTCAAGCATCGGTTCCCAAAACAATATTTTATTAAAATAAATAATATAAAAATTTAAACATACATTTCATTGAAAAAAACTCATAAAATAGGATAAATGAAATTTTTATAATGATTTTGAAGCTTTACCTCGTGGGTTAAACCTAGTTTTACATGTTTTCCCCTTACCGAGGTGACAGATCATTATCATGATTACTATTAATAATATTAAAAAAATAAATGGAAACAATTTAAAAAAATAGCATTCTGATTCAAAATATGGATTCTATTTTTCAATATTAAATTTCTATAATTTTCAAAAATAAATTTTAAAATAAATTTTTAAAACGCAATGAAAAAACATTTTTTTGAAAAAATTGTTTTAAGATCACAATGAAATTATACCATAATCTGGTATAAAGATTATTCCAATGTAATTAATTATATTATTTCTAATTAAAAAATACTTATTTTAATTTATGATAAAATTAAAATTTTAATGATACTTTTGAATTTCTTTATTTATTGAAAAGAAAAGATTGTTTTATAAATACTGATACTTTCACTATTCACTTAATAGTTAACACTTAAATGAATCCAAAAGAATTACCCTAAGATTATGTTGGTATGTTGATTTAAAAAATTATATTAAATTAATAAAATAAAATTTATAAGAATGATATAAATTAATAATAAATGTTCACACACAAAATGCTATAAAACCTATTTTTGAAGAAAACATATTTTTTAAGCATAAAATGAATTTACAAAAAATTGATTTATTATTTATTTTAGATTAATAAATATATTTTAATTATAAAAAACATTTATACATATCATTCATAACCTGTTTATTCCTATCCATACTCTACAATCAAGAAGCTATGTCATATATAAAATAATATTTCAAACATTGTATATTGTGGTGATGTGTGTAATACAAGCTATCATAGACATTAAATTAATAAAAAGATATTATACTATAAAATTTTATTGTGTTAAATTACACCCCTTATAATAATTTAATCCTAAAATTACATTAATCAAATAAAAAATTCGGATATTTATGGCTCATCACATCCTTGGGTACCAATGTAGCTTCCCCAAACTTATAGTTTCACCACAAAACTTTGACCAGGTGAGTGATCTTATTCCAGAAAACATTATCGCTATAATAAAAAAATTATCCATTGTTTTTTATTCATAATAAATATCATTATCCAGTGGTAAAACCATTATATTTATTAAATTTAAAGGATTATGTATCTACTTTCTCAGAAGAGATTCCTAGAACACGTCGTGAACTTGATAAAGGATTAGTGGAAGTGATAAGTGATAATATATTGTCTCAATACAATAAATAATCTCAAAGATATTGATATATCTATAGATTAAATTTCCTTTATTTCTGAATTACATAACCTTTTTCCACTATTATATTCTAAGGAATACCATATCAGAATCATTGAACTTTAAATCCTTTCATTGACTATTACCATAACGTTTCTATAGACTATGGGATATCCTAATGTGTTGTTTAATTTCTCTAACATTATATATCATTTAATAGGATAGTTTAGGTCCAAATTGATTAATTTATCCAATGTTATCCCATAAAATTTATGTTCTACGATTATTACTATATAGGATTTAATAAAGAGTTGTTTGAATGCTCTACTGGAAGCTATTATTGAGAGAAATCTCATTCGGTTAAAGGTGTTAATAAAAACAACATTTTGAATCAATTGATTTGGATCTCAATAACTATTTTTATATATTAATATTCCACTCATAAAAATTATCTATATTAGGATGATATACAAAGATAAATCTCAATCTTGTATTCAATTCATGCTGAAGACTTCTTCTGGAATTGAGGTAATCTTCAGAGCATGATTAGAAATAATAGAATGTTGAAGTATATAAAATATTATAAATTTAATAATACATATTATTGGAAGTTTATCAAGTGATAAATCATCACTATTGTTAATAAAATGTTTTCATTTCGTAAGTTGACCAATTACAACTGAAATAACATTATGGGTTTTTTATGTTTTGAGGAGTATAATGACAAAATCTATTATGATGTTTTACCATTTCCATTATGGTATTAGAAATTTTTGTAACATCCCTTTATACTTATATCTCCCATTATTGACTTCATGAAATAACAGTAATTTATATACATACTCTACATTTCCATTTTAAGGTTATCCGGCCAAAAATATTGTTTTAGATATCTATACTTCATAATACTTCTTAGATGAATATAAAACAATTGATCATGATAGTCTTAAAATAGCTTTTTTTTTTGTCTATTATTCATGGGACACATACTCAATTCCTAAACATTATAATTACATTACAATCCAGTTTGAACATAGGAATATTTCTTAACATTTTTGTAGTTCCACATCCCCCTTTAGGAAAATTAACTGAAGATATTCTTATCGAAGATCAATATTGGGGAAAAATATTATTCTCCTTGTAATTTTTCAAAAATTTAACTGGCATGAGGTAAATGATACTTTTTCTAAGTAGTTATGTTGTTGATTTTAAGGTATTAAATTTAAAGACACATTAACCAATCTGTTTTCATAATAAAAATAACAGTTTCATCTCATGGTGAAGCACTAAGATAAATTAATCCCCGTTTATATTTTCCTAGATTTGTATCATTAATTCATATAACACAATTAGGTACATTCTATATAGAGTTTTTGAAATATGTGTAGAACCAGGTATTAGTTCTATTGAAAACTCAACATCATGATTTTTGGGAAGACTGTGAATGTACTTAAGAAATACATCATCAAATTCCAAAAAAAGGCACATTTTCAATGTTGACTTTCTCATTTATCATTCTAGATATCCATACCTACTGAATAGTTAGTAAAATTCATATAATTGAAATAATTTAAATTAGAATTTAATGTTCAAAATCAAACCAAAATATGATCATGTATTAGGTTAAAATATTAATGTGATTTACTTATTCTATAAATATTTATGGAATCCATATAGATGGAGATAATTAATGATAAAATATGTATCAAATTATACTAAAGGATAAATAATTTTATTTTTCATACAGAACAATCTAAAAAACGATAACATGATATCCCTAACTTTGTAGTGGAGGAAAAGTATTCTTTTACTATCATGATCCACTTAATCTACTAAAATAACATAGTCTATTTCTTAGTCTGGTAGTTAGACCATGTATTAAAGAATTGACTTTGATACTTCCCATATTCCCCACACAAAATACATTTAACTATAAACAGTACCTTAGGATGTAATTTATTTCCCACCATTGAACTCTATATTATTCATGGACAATTATTTTCAATATGAATTTCTTTTCTATACATACAATATCATCCTATGCTATTAATAAATTTCATTGGGTGTTACTTCCCATGTTCACAGCATGTAGGAAGATAAATATTTTTCCTCCATGGTCTTTGTAAAACTTTTTTTTCTATTATTTGGTACATTTGAATAATCCATTATGTTAAAGATTTTAATCGCATGTTGATATAGATTGTTATGCATAATCGTAATCATCCACATTACATCTCCCATTTCATTTAGTTTCTCATGAAATCAATAATTTCATTTTTCATTATATTTAGAATTAAAATGATTCATTATGGTTCAATCCATTAACATAAACCAAGAAAAACATAGTTTAAGCATAGAACTACAATAATCAGGGTGAGAAATTATATAATCATGAAAATCAATATTGATATGTCCTAAATTATAACACATTCTTATCAATATATGAAACATTATGTTTACCTAGGTCATCCATTTTCATAATCTATTCAAATATTTCTTAAAAGTTCATAAATATAATGTGAATTAACTAAATCATTTACCCAGAGAGAATATAGCTAGGTGTGCAGTTTTAGGTTCACTAATTATACACTAATGATGATCAAGTAAATACATAATCATCAGATTTTAGAGTTATTACCCCTGTATTCACCTCTTCCAAAACCACATCTTATGTATACTATCCAAATAGGGATTTATTTTCTTGAAAAATCACACTTTATTCTTTATAATAACATAATATGTTATATTATAGATAGACTTATCCCCATGTTTTTCACCAAATTTCTCTAATACTAATATCCAAAAATTACTAAACCCTCCTCAGATACCAACTAAGGTGACCAGATACAAACATATAAAAATATTACATCACTTTAAATAAATATTTAATACATCTAATAATAATTATCATCCCAAAACCATAATGGTTTAGAGTATTTGGATACTATATATATAATCATCTTATTTCATGAAAGATATTCAATATATCCCATAAAGTTCTTCTCACATAGTAAACTTATTTTACATACAAAACATAAAATGTTTCTTTAAAACCTAAGAAAAATAGAAACATAATAAATAGTGACATCATATTCTTGGTAAGGGTTAATAAAGGATGTATCAATAAATGATCATATATAAACATAATATATGAAGAATGTCCTGATAATATGATGTTATCATACAAAATCCAGACCTAATAAGTCAAATATCATTAATCATGAATCTTTCTATAAGGATTTATCATAATTGAATACAAAATTCATAAGAGTTATGAATCATTAATAAATAATCATGATCCTTGATAACATATCATAATCATAAGGACTACATTTTTATAATACAAATAGGCATTGAAAATAATTATATAAATCAAGGATCACTAGCAAGACTATTATAGTGGATTGGGTTCACTTCTTATTCCGTAATTCTCTTAGTCAAGGTTCACTCCCAAAACTATCAAATTGGATAAAGTGACTTACTGAACATTTTTTACTCTTCCTTCTAGTCTATATTATCTAATGATATATCATTCCTTACCCAATTAATTGGAGGGATATGTATTTAAAGTCTCGCTTATAACATAATTAAACCCATATATGTGTGTCCTACAAGATAGAAAACATTCGTTAATTAATCATATAACAACCCATAGAATGTAATAATCTTCATTTCATCTTTTCATCATTTCATAACCCATATAAAATATTTATATTTCCTAATTATTTAATCATAACATAATTAACATGTAATAATGAAATATGATTCATGGAATCGACCTTAAATAATCATAATTATAAGTAATAAAAAAATACCAATGACATAAAAAATAAAATCCCAATTGAAACATTCCAATCCTTGAAGGATTTTGAAAACGATAAAAAATACCATAAAAAGAACATTTTACCTTTATTTGAAAACCTCAAAAGAAAATATAATTTTAATTTGATAAAATTTTAAATAAAAATTCCCAGAATAATGAGATAATGATTTTAATTTATTATATAAATAGATTATTTTAAAGGAATATTTAAATAAAATAATTTTCATCATACTTAGGTAATCTTTTCATACCATATAAATTAATAAAGAATGTGTTTTATTCACTTTTGTAAAAAGTGTAAAATTAATTATTTAGAAAATGTTTTTTTAAATAACCCTTTTAATAATTTTTCAATAAATTAAAATCAATAGAAAATTATATTTTAAAAAAATCAATTAGTGGTAACATATTACATAAAATAATTTTAAAGACCATAGACGTAAAATTAAATGTTCATCGACAAAAGTGAAAATAAGGTCGGCTTTTGTTTAAAAACAATTTATTAGTCATTTTAAGTACCAAAGAGAATAAAATTGTACTAACACACAAAATGAATCCAATAATAAATATTAATGAATAAAATTGATGTTTTTTAAATGATAATATCCATATAATTTCTCTCAATGGGAATTTAACATAAACATTCTAGAAGAGATATTATATTGTAACATACATCCATTACTACATTGATAAATTTTAAATCACAATCCCCATTAATTAAATAACATTAGTTGAGAAATTAAATACCATTAATAAAATTATATTAATGATTTATCATTTAAAATTGTTATTATATATAGTGTATGAATTAAACAAGTTGTGAATATGGAATATGTCTCACAAAAACATAATCCAAATGAGAAATCATTATCTAAAGTATGATCTTTCTTTGTTCGAGTTCAAACATCCTATATAATAAATATTTATTTATTATAAATCAATTAAACAACCATATTAATACATATAATACCATATATTATTTACTTATAACGTCATATCATCTGTTTATTAACACTTATTTATTAAAATCACTGTTTTGGGAGATAACTATTTCATTTCTCATGCATGTTTTAGTTCATCAGTTCATGACCTTGTACATTGATCTTGGATTAATCATATAAATACTTTAATTTTTTTCATAATTATCATATTTAATCATTATATATTTTTTTATAACTATTCATATAAATTGGTGATGAATAGTAATTTGGATCACATTGAGGAGTTGATAAGTCTTACGTACACATGAGTGATGTTTACAATTTTGGACAGGTGGAACAAAGGAAAATTAAATTACAAATCACATTCAAATAATAGTTTTTATATAATAAATATCATATATATTAATTAAATATATACTTATTTTTTTCCATGTAAATAATTGATGAAAAACGAATCACATCACTTCGTGTAGGTGTTTGTCCACAAATATGCACATGTGACATTATTGTTTCCCTGTGGATGAGAATATAAAGATATAGATAAGATATTAAAATTCAAGAATCATAATTATATGATAAATATCAAATAAAAAAGATAAATATTTATTAACAAATAGTAATTAAATATGGTGATGAAAAATGAATCTTATCTCCATGTGGAGTTGGTAGTCCACAAAGATGCACGAGTGATACATTCATTTTCTATTTATTGGAAATGTGGTGAAAATTGTTTTTTCATAGTCATAATAAAATATAATTATATTAATAAAATTTTATAATTCAGTTTATGAGAGATTTAATAGGTTTATATAAATTATATGAAGAGATAAACATTTAAAGAGTTGGTAATGACAATTACCTCTTCCTTGAGAGACCACTTTTTAATTAAAAATTAAGATTTATTAGGATAGTTTTAGAGTAATAATAGAAGATAAATAATGAAGGTCTATAGTATAAAATTTTTTAGGGCATATATTTTCTAATCTAGAAGGTTCAACTTATGCGAATAAGAGTAATGATGAGATTCCCTTTTATAAGTGATGGAAAGGATGCACTTGGAATTACATATTTTTTTATATATAATATACATCATAATAATGTAATGTGGAACAAAGTCACAAAAAATTATAATATAAGATGTTATAATGTTTAAATTAACTCAAAAAATCCTATTTAGGCATGTTTTGGAGACATTTTAAACATTGTCTATTAGTAAAACCACTTTAAATCAATTTTAACCATAATCATTATAACTTTTATATTAACCAGGATTACATAATAATATAACAAAAAATTAAAGGGTACTTATAAAAAATAGGAAATTAGAACTCCAAATTTTGTATAAATTTTATAGAATCAAATTTTTATCGGTGTAAGAAATTATTTTCAAAATAAAAATACAAATTGCCTAAAAAGAGTTTTTTGGAAAATAAATTATTTAAGAATAAAAATAATTTAACCATGAAGATACTATATGAAGCTGATTTAAACTATACTGATAAATTAATTAAAAAATAAGATTTTTCTAATTTAGATCAAGAAAAATTATAATATCACTTTCCAACCATAACATTAAATATAAAAAACCAAAAATAATTTTTAATTTTGGTATAATATAATTTATGTTATTTAAAGTCAATCATATGTTCACAAATTCAAAATAATTATTTAAAATATATTATTCAACTCCATAAATAAATTGTTTTAAATAAAACACATCCAATATGATAAATTCATTATTAGATAGATTATAAAACTTTAAATCATAGTTTTAACCATGTTTGACTTTTTTTACCCTTACTAAGGTTACAAATCTTTACCATGGTTACTATTCAAAATGGGAAAAAATAATAGGGATTTATTTAACAAAATTTTACATCCTTATTCAAAATAAGGAATTTGTTTTTTGAGTTTAAATTTATATAAATTTCAGAAATCAATTTTAATATGAATGTGTTAAAAATGATTTTTTAGAAAAATGTGATTTGAAGCCCAAAAATAAACTTATTGCAAAATCTAGTAGGTAAAACAATGATATTTTAGATTATATTTCTTTTTAAGTAAATTTTAAGAGTTATATATATTTTTTTACATGTGACATTGATCATGAAATGAAATTTTTATATTAAATTTTATCAGGACCCATGAAAACTATATATTAAAAATTATTACCGGAAAATAAAACAAATACCTCATGTGTTACACAGGGTGCTACAAATATGGTAGTATATCTCACCCTTAACTTATGTTATTAATGTAAATAAAAATTCCAATTTTATTTTAGAATTGGTTTTAGAGTAAAATAACACTCATTTTATTAGTCATTACCTAAATAATTCCATAGGAATATACAATATAGTTTATTTTTTGATACATTCAATTTTATGTTTAAAAACACCAATTTTGGAAAACTATTTTTTTTGTTTTATGAATTTACCGTAAAATTTAATTATTACACTTATATAAATTCAATAATTAAAAATTGATTCAATATTTTGAGTTATAAGGTTAAAATTTATTTAATATTTACCTTTTATTTATAATTATTATGATTAAAAACCATGGTAAATATGTGTCACCTCAGTAAGGGTATAACACAAAAAACATGTTTAATGCTATGAGATAAGGTTTCAAAATCAACCCAAAACTTGACTATATATAATTTTGTGGGAGTAATTATATCATATTGATCACCACATATAATATTTTTATTTTGGTTCCTTTTTCCTTCTATAATAAGACTTATATTATTTTAAGTAAAGAATAAATACAAAATGTCACTATCTTTAAATAATTATAATATATTTTCATTAGGATAAAAATAAGTTAATATCAGTTATAAATGGTTATTTGAATTATTAATACATTATTTTTATAATATTTATTTATTTTTTATTACTAGTGAATGATATAATCACCTTAAACTCTTATCCAACATTGATATAGTGTTTCAAAAAGTATTATAAAAATCAAGGGAAATGGCTTTAAAAACAATAAAATAAATATTTTTGGGATGAATTGTATCATTACCATAATTTCATAGGTAATTATAAATTATAAATGATGTTAAATGAATTTATATTATAATTAAATTACTTTCTTGATGTATTTTAAGTCAAATGAAATTAATAGACCCAAAAATAAATATAATGACATTTTATGTCAAATAATAATTGATTAAAGGATTTAAAAACATTAAAAAAAATAATTCAAGGGACAAATATGAAGGTAAGTGGTCTAAAATATCATCAATGGACTATTTATTACTACTTTTCACTAAATAAGTAAATTTATGTCCTCTAGAGGCTAAATAATTTGTCTCTATGGTTAAGGTAAAAATAGTTAACGATGGGGCTAAACCAAAAGATGATGTTTCAAATGAAATTTAAACATGAAAACTTTTATTGGTTGAAGGTAATTAAACCATACCATGTCCTATGGTTTAAATTTTGTTTATTTTATTACACATAACAAGATTATGATAAATATTATATTTGAAGATTTTATATCATTCCAAGTGTGTCATTTCCCTCACTTATAAATGGGTGCATCATCTTGAAATTTATTCACAAATATTGATCACTCATTTTCATCCAAGTAATACACTAATAACATACTATATCCCTTTTTATTATCCAGTAAAAAACACATATGTTAATTACATTTTAATGGTATTAAATTTTCATTTTTTATCTTATGGGCCTGATTTAGTGGATTTTGATTTTGAACATCCATTCTCATCATTTGTGCACTTTATGTCTAATGTACACCAATTTAGGCCCAATGAGTCATCTGATTATAAGGAATGTAATTATAAATATTTTAATTTGATATTTTTTTTAAATGTATCTTCACTTAAATTTAAAAAAAAATCATTCAGTGATAAATGGATGATTCATAAAGGATGATGGAGATATTTGGCGATGAAAAGAAACAATTCTGGAGAAGTAAGATTGTACATCATCCCACTGATGAGAATGTGGGGCCCACAATACAATCCCAATAAAGCCCAAAATTCGTATGATAGTAGAAGACATATAGGGGAACAAATAATATTTCAGGAGCCCGTGCTAATTCTACCTCCGTTATGGTTATTTAAGTGGACCAAGATAGAGATAAAATTCTGGGCCAGATTCTGTGGCCCAGAAAAAAATCCCACTAATATGATCATATATCTGAATCGACAACTCCAAATGGGACCAAATTTTACAGACGGTTAGAATACATTTGAGGCTCATTTCTTCTTCTTCTATGTCCCACTCTGATTTGGCCATATATAAGGTCTTCCAATATCTTTTGTTCGGTGATGGAAAGCTGGCTGCCACCTCAGGTCAAGGGTGGAAAATTCAACTCTCCCTTACGTTCCACCCACCTATGGCCTGCCACAATTAATTGAGGAGACTTGGACTATTGGAGGCTCGACCCAAGGGATCAAAATTCCTATTTAAGTCAGTGGTGTTAGAGGATTTAAGGATATTTGGTGCTTGATTTCATTGTAGTGCTATGTTGTCGCTTTGTGTTTGTAATCGCATTTCTATCTCATGTAAGTTGTTTAATTCACCTTAGTTTCTTAATAAAAGTTCTTCATTTACTCTTATTATGTTCTTCTACATATGAAATTTATACCGTTGGTTTAAGATGTGAATTTATTCACACCACACTTTATTATATTTATCACACAACGGAGGAGTGATCGATTTTTGTTGTTGTTTTTACTTCTTCAATTCCGCCCTCTAATATACTTCCCACTTCCATTGAATACATGTCATCAATGGAGGGATAACTCTTTTATGGGTTGATTGAAGTGAGTATCAAGGGGAATTATTGGATGTTATTTATCACTCCATTAATGGCTAATCACTTCTTTTAAATGATATTTTTTATTTGATGATTTTAAAACCACTTCATCCTTATTGAATTTAAGGTCACACATTTCAAGTGCTAATACGAACCTCTACCTTGGAGTGCTCATAACTTTTATCCTTCAACTATATAGGTGATTAGTATTAGGGTGTGTATGAATTAAACTAGTAAGTGATGATTTCATTTGATCTTCTTAAATGAATCCATCTGAATTATAAGAAATTGACATCATTAAAAAGGGAATTCATCCAATCCACCCCGAGTGATAACCTAGGATCAACTCGTCACCCTAATTTGAATTAACTTAAATCTGTTTGTGATCCTTTAAACCCATCTTAAATAAACCTAAGTTGGCCACTTCATAGCCAAAAAAAGCCATAGAATGCACGTGTCTGTAGGTACTTCTTAGGTCTCTGAGGATTCGACAACCCAAACTAGACTACAAGGACCGTCCTACCTTCTTCTTTTGGGTAAATTTGAACGATAATCAAATTTTGACGCCGTTTCCGGGGACCCAAGTAAGTCATCTAAACACCCATTATATTCTCCCATATTTCTTCTTTTCTCATCCAAATTCTCTTATGTTGTCCCATTCTCATTTTTTTTCTTTTGGCGCATGTCCGCCTACACCCGTGATCAATCAGACCGTTTAGTTAGGGTGGATAGTCCTGGGGTTGGGGAGTCAAGTACACCAAGGGAAATATTTCTGTTAGATCCTAATATTCTTAATACTCCAGAGTCCAAAATTGAGCCTATTTCAATGGAATGTCTTCAAAGAAACCAACTCATAAACCCAGGTGGGAACCAAAATGGAAACCCAAATGAGGCAGCCCCAAACATGGGGAATGCAATTGATCAAACCATGAATGACTACCTCACACCTTCCTGGACCAATTCCCCCTCAGGCATTAGACACAATTCCCTATGATATGACAACTACATCTTTAAACCCCATATCTTAAACCATCTTCCCACATTCCATGGAATGGAGTCCGAGATACACTACCATCTCATTAAGGAATTCAATAACACTGTAGAAACCATGTGTCCCCCACATCAACTAGAATCAACTAAGATGAGGCTATTTCCTTTTTCTTTAAAGGATCGATCTAAAAATTGGCTAAACAACTTCATACCTGCATCAATCCACTCATGGGACCAATTACAAAGAGAATTCTAAAAAAAATACTTTCCCCACCACAAAATAATTTCACTTAAAAAGAGTATCCAAAACATTTTTGAAAAAGAGGGAGAGTCATTCTATGAAACATGGGAGTGGTTCAAATACACTATAAACATCGTTCCACGCCATGGTTTTTCTATTATTGAAAAAGTTACAATTTCTATGAAGGGTTGGGTCCAGGGAACAAACAATTCATTGACATGATGTGTAATGGAACCTTTAAAAAAAGCACTAAATGATGCTTACTAGTATCTATAAAGCCTTTCTGAACAAAACCAAATATGGGGAACTTCACCTTATTATGAAAAGCCACAAAGAACTACTGGAATTAAAACACTTAGAGAAGAGGAAAGACTTAGGGCTAAACATGTAGCACTCTCTAGGATGGTTGAAGAGATAGACCTTATGAAAGTCCATGAAATCCAAACTGTTGACCCTGTTTGCAGAATTTGTGACAAACATTCCCATAAGACAGAAAACTGCCCAACCATTGCATCCATAGAAGATGTTCTTTTAGGAGGACCCCCAGGAGAATTAAATGCTTTGTACTTTCAAAAGACTCAATACCAAAATAACTTCAACCCAAGGTATAATGACCACCCAGGATTCCTCTGGAAATATAACAAATAACCTAGCCAACCATAGGGATGAAATCCTTACCCCCATCAGAACTACCAAACCCATAATCTGTTCCAAACCCAACCTATCCAATACCAACATCCACCAGTCCATTTTCAATAAACCATCCCACCTCCAAAATATCCCCCTGGGATAAACCAATCATCTCAAACACCAACCCAAACTGTTCTACATAGCCTAATAGAACAACTATGCAAACAAATGGATAGGATGAACTCAGAAGTCTCTTCCCTAAAACATGAACTTCAAACCTTCAAAACTGGAAAGGCACTCATGCCTACATAAGTGGTGCCATCCTCAACTTCAAGGGGAGGGTCAAGTTGTACTCATACAACTCATGAACAACTAAAGGTTGTGACTGTTTTAAAAAGAGGGAAATAAATGGAGAAACCTGAACAACTAATTCAGAACCCACATGAAGATTCAAACATGGATGAAAATTCAAATGAACCAAAAGATCAAACTCAAGAAACTGATAACAATGTGATAGAAAGAACTCTTCAACAAACAACCCCACAACCTACACCATTTCCTCAATGCATGAGGGGGAAACCCAAGCCTAAACGGAGTGAAACATTGAGGGAAATATTCTCACAAGTCAAGTTGATCATTCCCCTTCTCGATGAAATCCAAACCATACCTACCTACTCAAAGTACCTTAAGGACTTGTGAACTTTTAAAAGAAAAATTTCACATAAAAACCATGTCCTTTTGGCTGCTAATGTGAGTACCTCCATTCAAGGGACCATTCCTCCTAAGTTGAAAGACCAAAGTTTCTCTTACATCAATGTTGAACTAGGAGAGAGAAAAGTTGTCAAGTCCTTGTGTGACCTAGGTGCTAGTGTGAATCTCATTCCCTATGATGTGTACTGCCAGTTAGGCATAAAAGAACTACTACCCACATCTGTCACACTTCAACTTGCTGATCATTGCATTAGTTTTCCAAAGGAGATTTTAAAGGACATTCTGGTAAAGGATGAAAACTTTATCTACCCTACTGATTTCATTTTCCTTGACAACCATCCAAACATAGGAAATAAGGAACAAACCCCAATCATCCTTGGTTTTCCTTTCCTTGCAACAATCAACTCGGTTATCCGAGTCCAAAACGAGGACATGACCATCACCTTTGGAAACATGAGTCGAGACCTGAACATATATAATGGAATCTCATAAATAGGGGATGACGAGGACATTCATGAAGTAAACATGATTGGAAGCATTGATAATGAATCCATAGAACATAAAGGAATATTTGATGAATGTTTAAGTCAGGATGAGATTTATTTCCTTTGTTCATATGAAGTAAGTTTATCTCCTTGGCTTGAATCAATTTTTAATTGCTCTTATGATGAAGTCTTAGGTCCATTCAAGAAACTACATTCATGGAGACAACTCCATCTTCCATCCCTAAATCTGATCAAGACAATCTGGTATCTGAAACTTATACATGTGGTAAATAAATCATATCAGAAACTTTAGGAAATAAAATTGATCTTGATCCAATGTCCCAATCTTCTGCTGAAATTCTGAACCAACCTAATCTTGAATTGAAGGAACTTCCTGCTGCACTCAAGTATGCCTTTCTAGGGGACAATCAAACACATCCTATTGTCATTTCTTCTTCTCTTGTAGCCAATCATTATAGGATACTTCTAGATATCCTTAGGAAACATAAGAAATCCATTGGTTGGACCCTGTCTAATATTCCCGGGATAATCCCACTTATCGGGACTCATAGGATTGTTCTAGAATCTGATTCAAATCCATGTCGTCAACCTCAACGACGACTCAATACTAATCTCATGGAGGTTGTAAGGAAAGAACTTCTAAAATTGTAAAAAGTTGGTATCATATATCCCATAGGTGAGAGTGAATGTGTGTGCCCAATCCATATGGTTCCAAAAAAGGCTGGAATCACAGTGATAACCAATGAGGATGGAGAGATTCTTCCAACAAGGGTGATTAGTGGATGGAGGGTCTGCATTGACTATAAGAAGATAAACACATTCACCAAGAAGGACAATTTCCCCTTACCATTCATTGACCAAGTCCTTGAGAGAGTGGAAAGTCATGCCTTCTACTGTTTCTAAGATGGGTACTCAGGGTACAATCAAATTGAGGTCTCCTTAGAGGATCAAGGGAAGACTACATTCACATGTCCATTCGAAACCTTTTCCTTCAAACGCATGTCCTTTGGTTTATGAAATTCTCCTGGAACCTCCCAGCGGTTCATGATGGGAATCTTCTCAGACATAGTAGGGGATTTTCTAGAGGTCTTCATGGATTACTTCTCTGTGTTTGGGGATACTTTTGCGGGATGTCTACATAATTTAGAGAGAGTCTTGTCAATATGTGAAGAGAAAAATCTAGTCCTAAACTAGGAAAAATTCGATTTAATGGTTAAAGAGGGACTAGTTCTAGGCCATCTGGTCTCGGGTAGGGGGATTGAAGTTGATAAAGCCAAGGTTGACATCATTTTTCACCATCCATCACCCAAAACTGTCAAGGAAGTGAGGTATTTCTTATGAAATGCTGGTTTCTATTGAATCTTCATGAAGGAATTTAGTTCAATCTCCCGTCCCCTTTGTTATCTCCAAGTAAAAGATGCTCCATTTGATTAGACATAAAGCTGTGAGGATTCATTCTCAACCCTCAAATCCTCTCTCACCTCTCCCCCCATCATGAAATCTCCAAATTGGAACCTTCCATTAGAACTTATGTGTGATGCCAGTGAATTTTCTTTAGGAGCTGTGTTAGGAAAATGTTGTGATAAAACTCTTTATTTCATTGCTTATTCAAGAAAATCCATAAATGATGCCCAAATCAACTACACCACCACTGAGAAAGAGTTTCTTGTTGTTGTCTTTGCCTTAGAGAAATTCAGGTCCTATCTCTTAGGATCCCCCATCACTATCTTCACCAACCATTCTCCACTAAAATACCTCTTCCAAAAACAAGATGCTAAGGATAGACTGATTAGGTGGGTCCTTCTCTTACAAGAATTTGACCTCACAATCAAGGATAAAAAGGGAGTTGAAAATGTTTTAACAGATCACCTCTATAGGATGGAAATCAAAGACAACTCAAATAAACTTTCTGTGTCTGATTCATTTCCTGATGAACACCTATAATCTGTGAAAGACTGCCCTTGGTATGCTGACATATCCAACTTCTTATTTACAGGAGTCATTCCAAAATTCTTAGGGACACAATATCGAAGGAAGTTTCTTTCTGATTTCAAACACTATGTGTTTGATGATCCTTACCTATTCAAGTTATGTCCTGATCAAATCATTAAGAGATATGTTCTTGAGTGTAAGCAAGAGTCCATTCTAAGATTCTGTCATGATGAGGCATGTAGAGGCCACTTTTCCACAAAGAAAACCACTGCAATGGTCCTCCAAAGTGGTTTCCCCTGGCCTAACCTCACTAAGGATTCTTACCAACTCTGCCAAAGTTTCCCTCAATGTCAAAAATTAGGATCCATTACCAAAAGGAATAAAATGACCCTCACCCTCATTCTGGTTGTTGAAATCTTTGATTTTTGGGGAATTGATTTCATGGGACACTTACCAAACTCTAGGGGATACCTCTATATCCTTTTAGCTGTTGATTATGTCTCAAAATGGGTTGAAGTCATTCCCACCAACTCTAATGACCATCATGTTGTGATCCGATTTCTGAAAGAGCACATATTTTCTCGATTTGGAAATCCTATGGCTATAATAAGTGATCGAGGAACCCATTTCTGCAATCTCCCATTCTCTTCACTCATTTCTAAGAATGGTATTTCTCATAAATTTTACAATGAATACCATCCTCAAACCAATGGTTAAGCTGAGATAGAAAATAGGGAGATTAAGCAAATTTTTGAAAGATTTGTCAACCCCTCTAGGAATGATTGGTCTGAGAAACTCTTAGATGCTCTTTGGGCATATCATACAGTATTCAAAACCATCCTAAGAATGTCACCATATAGGTTGGTTTACGGAAAATCGTGCATTTACCTGTTGAAATTGAGCATAAGGCATCTTGGGCAATCAAAAAAATGAATTTCGACATTTCTTTAGCCGAAGAAAAGAGTAAATTAGATCTTAATGAACTTGAGGAACTTATGATGGAGTCTTATAAAAATTCAAGGATAAATAAAGATAGAGTTAAAGCCTACCAATCTAGGAATATAAAAGTAAAACATTTTGAACCGGGAAAATTTGTGCTCTTTTATAGTTCAAAACTTCATTTAGACCAAGGAACGTTAAGGTCTAGATGGTCAGGTCCATACATAGTGCATAAGTTGTACCCCCATGGGGCAGTAATGATTCAAGATCCCACAAGTGGTTACATTTTCAAGGTAAATGGTCAAAGGTTAAAACAAATCATTGAATCATTCAATAAATAGGAAATAGAGGCAGAGTTAACTGATCCAACCTAGGAACCATAAAACAAATTGATAAATTTAGGATCCATGTCGGGATAACGACGTTACACAAAGCTCTACATGGGAGGTATCCCATGGTTTTAATGTTTTCAATCATTTTGGAATAATTTTTTTATTAATCATTTTGATATTTAAAAAATAGATTATTGATCTGTTCTTCTATTATGAGTATGGATGGGTACGAAAGGGGAGAACCATATTCATCCGTGTCATGTGGTGTGATCCCTGAGTACTGCCTTATCCAGAAATTAAAAATAAGACAATTTATCATCAGTTGATTTTAAAAAAACCATAAAAATGATGAGACTTAGTATTAAATAAATTTTTGTGTTATTTGTTTTGTTTGGTAAGTTCTTGTTTGTATGGTTTAGGGACTATTTTTTGGTGATACATATTCAATCAAGGAGGTGCCTACATCTCCCTTGAGACCAAAGAGTGATTTGGGAGCACCACAATCATCATTATGAAGCCACCAGGTGAACTTGTTCCATGCCCTTTCCATCTTATTCCCCCCCCCCACCCACTTCTCCTCTATTTTCTTTTTACAAAACTAGGGATAGTTTCATTCCAAGTTGGGGGGTTTGGAAACAAAATGTTTGTTAAAAAAACAATTATAAAAAAAAGTAAAGTAATATTCCTTTATCATTCATATAATAACATCTTTTCTCACATTAAAACTACATAGAAAATATTTTTTTTCCTTAACTCTCAATTTAATTCATGATTATGTTTAAAAGCATTGATTTTGGATGTTTGGTTGTCCAGTGAAAATTTTCATCATTTTTATTTTCATCCATTAAATCAAAATGCCACAATGCACATCCACTAGACTGTGGGGTACTAATTTGAATTTTTGGGGTCCCATAATAAATAGCATAGGCTGGTTTGATTTTTATGAATAATATGAGTATTAAAAAAATAAAAAATAAAATAAAAAATTTTGTGTAGAGCAATGGATTGATAAAATGTGAGGCTTTCGGCACTTGTGGATCGTGACTCCATAGTTGTCTAGCCCTGAGTTTTTCAATCTATCTCTATTTATAGTAATATGACTTTGTTTTTGATTAAGTTAACTCGAGACGATGCCTGAGTATGTGGGCTTCACTTGGTGCCTTAAGGCCTTTGAGTCTGGGAGTCATCGGCAAAGTCTTACTACATGGGTTAATTTGATTAACTTCAATCTTAATTACTATGGAAATATTGAAAAAAAATAAAAAAAGGAATGAAGAATACTCATATTATGATTAAATGTGATTCCACCTAGCGCTTCGATGATTTCCCCCTTGAATGAAAATTAACCCCCATATCTATTGTGATTCAAAACACATCATTACACCTAATTGAGTTGGATGAAGTATTTTGATGGACTTTATCAATGGAATGGGCTTGGGATTTGGATCTACATTTAAATTTATCTTATTTTCAATTATTTTGATAGGTTATAACGATATATTTGTGTGGAGTTTACATTGTGAGCACTGTTTGTTATAATGTGTTTGAAGAAAGGAATTCAATTAAAATCATTGAATTATTTGCTAGGGACTAGAAAATCTCAAGTTGGGGGTGTGATTATCCAATAAAAACACATATGTTAATTACATTTTATTGGTATTAAATGTTCATTTTTGATCTTATGGGCCTGAGTTAGTGGATTTTGATTTTGAAAATCCATTCTCATCATTTGTGCACTTCGTGCTTAATGTACACCAATTTAGGCCCAATGACTCATCTGATTATAAGGAATGTAATTATCCATATTTTAATTTCATATTTTTTGAAATGTATCTTCACTCGAATTTAAACATTTTTCATTCAGGGATCAATGGATGATTTATAAAGGATGATGGAGATATTTGGGAATGAAAATAAACAATTCTGGAGAAGGCAGATTGGACACCAGCCCACTGATGAGAATGTAAGTCCCACAATAGAGGCCCAATGAATCCCAAATTTCATTTTCTACTAGAATAAATATATGGTAACAAATAATATTGCATGATCTAGTGCTGATTCGACCTCCAACTATGGTTATTTAAGGGGCCCAAGTTAGAGATAAAATTCTAGGTCAGATTCTGCGGCCCAGAAAAATAGCCCACTAATATAATCCTATCTCGGAATCCACAACACCAAATTGACCCAAAGTTCCCAGACGGTTAGAAGACATCTGAGGATCCATTTTTTTTCTTCTATAGCCCACTCTGATTTGGCCATCTATAAGGTCTTCCATGCGATTCTGTTCAGTGAAGGATAAAAGGCTTCCACCTCGGGTCAAGGGTGGAAAAATCAACTATCTCTTACTTTCCACCCAGCTATGGCCTACCACAATTAGTTGAAGAGACTTGGACTATTAGAGGCTCGACCCAAGGGATCAAAAATACCTATTTAAGGCAGTGGTGTTGGAGGATTTAAGGATCTTTGGTGCTTGATTTCATTGTAGTGTTATGTTGTCGCTTTGTGTTTGTAATCGCATTTCTTTCTCATGTAAGTTGCTTAATTCACCATAGTTTCTCAATAAAAGTTATTCATTTACTCTTATTATGTTATTCTACTTATCAAATTGATATTGTTGGTTCAAGGTGTAAATTTATTCACACTATACATTGTGATATTTATCACACAACGGAGAAGTGATCGATTTTTGTTGTGTTTTTACTTCTTCAATTCCACCCTCGTAAGTCTACTTCCCACTTCCGTTGAAGACACGTCATCAATGGAGGGATACCTATTTTATGGGTTGATCCAAGGGAGTATCAAGGGGATGTATTGGATGTTATTTATCATTCCATTAATGGATAATAACTTCTTTTAAATGAGATTTTTTATTTGATGATTTTAAAACCACTTCATTCTTATTGAATTTAAGGTCACACATTTCAAATGCTAATTCGAACATCCACCTTGGAGTGATCAAAAAGTTTGATCCTTCAACTGTATAGGTGATTAGTATTATATTGTGTAGTCATTAAACTAGTAAGTTATGATTTCATTTGATCTTCTTAAATGAATCCATCTCAATTATATGAAATTGAAATCATTAAAAAAGGAATTCATCCAATCCACACTGAGCGATAACCTAGGATCAACTCATCACCCTAATTTGAATTAACTTAAGTCTGTTTGTGATCCTTTAAAACCATCTTAAATCAACCTAAGTTGGACACTTCATATCCAAAAACTATCCATGGAATGAATGTGTCTGTAGGTACTTCGTAGGTCTCTGAGGATTCGACAACCCAAACTAGACCACAAGGACCGTCCTACCTTCTTCTTTTGGGTAAATTTGAGCGAGAATCACCTTTAGTTTTTTGTTGATCACCTACTATTACCCTAAATACATCCTTTGATTTCTTATAGTGTAAGCCAAAGGAGGTCGGTCAAAGAAGAGGTAATCATCTTACCATATTATTTAAAAGTTTATCTCTTCATATACATACTATAAATGATTTTTATCCATACTAACATTTTTAATATAGTATAATAAATATGCTGAGATTTTATTATTATTATATAACAAAATTTTTCCACATAGTTTCCATTAAATTTGAAATTAATGTAACACTTGTATGTACCTATGGACTATCGCCTCCACAAAATGATATGATTAATTTTCCATAGTAAACATTCACGGTTAGTTATTTTGATATATTTAACATTTATATATGATATTTATGAAAAAATTATTCTTCTAGATTTATAATATCTTATATACCATCATAACTTCCATTTGTTGGAAAATTATAACCCCATTCATGCATAAATGTATACTACCACCTCCATGAATCACTGTGATTGATTTTTGATTTATGATTTTCATGGATGCTAATAATGTAGCAACCCAAAACCCAGTAACATAGAGTTGTGGATTTCTTTATTACATTAGAAATGTATAAAGGTAATTGCATCCTAAATGACTAAATAGTGTAGTAATCATGGAAAACTTGAAAATTTCCTGAAATTCTTATTACAATTGAAAACCTAAAACAAAAAAAGTATTTTCTTTGAGAACATCATTAATTCTCATAATATATCCTTGTATATCAATCAAAAAATAGTTCATGGTATTCTTGTAAAGATAAAACATAATAATTGTGTGATATTATATGCTCAATAAGGGTAGTAATATAGTATAAGCTATTAATAAATAAGGCACAATATATATATGGAAAGAAAAATAACTGAAAGACGTTCAATTTAATCAGTTACTTCAGTATAATATAGGCGTATTACATGATTATCAAATAATTTAAGATAAATAATCACATGAACATGAAAAATTAATCATAAATAATATAACTAATTGAATAATAAGATGGAATATAAATAACTGAATTCATAATAGTGGAATGTTTAATTTCGTACAACTGAAATAGATTATATACGCATTATTCCTAGACATCTAAATAAATGGGTAAGGCCTCTTCCAAAACCACATCTACTTTGTATCATGATACATATTGACTAATCATGGAAATATAGTGGAACATGGTCATCACATTCTAAGTCTAATATATTCCTCAAATGAAGAAATTTAAATTTATTCAATATAAACATTCATATTGAAAAAATAACATATGAAATGTTAATACTTACCTCAATCAGAAAACTTAATCATAAATCATCGAGAGTGAAATTGTGAATGGTACGAAAACTAGACATCCCCATTAAAAAATATCATAAAAATATTGAGAAATAATAAGGATGTTATCAATACAACATATCCTCAGTGGATCATAAAAAAAATTTCTCATATCATTGATGAATATAAATAAAATGAAAATTTCCAAGAAATCTTTTTTGAAAAAAATTAACATTTCATTTTGAAAATACCTATTTAAAAAAGTTCATAAAACATTTTGAAAATAATTTTCATTGAATATAAACTTCTAAAACACGTAAAATAATCAATTAAACACTAATTTCTCATGTTAATAAATAATTTTGTTCATTCTTTACATGTTAAAATGAATATTACTTATATATTTTTTGTAAAATACAAAAATACATTGTTTTAAAAATGAAATAAATATTTACCTTAAATATATTTTTTAAAATGTAGAAATGGATAAAAATTTAATTCATAAATATTTTTTAAATTGAAAAAATTATTATTATAAAACATGGGTTTTTGTGAAAAAGTATTTCTTATTGAAGATATAAATAAATTCATATTTTCTTAAATAAATTTTCTCGATAATTTTAAGTACTAAAGAGTGGTAAAATGGTACTATTACATAAAAAGATCATTAATAACAATATTTTAAAAAAATATATTGATTTTATGATATAAATAAAAAATATTTCTTCGAAGGGAGTCATAGGAATAAAAAATCCTAATTAATGATGAGATTGTGAAATAAATATTTACCACTTTAGTACCCTTTGAATCATAAACCACATAAAATAAATAACAAATAATGAAAAACTAAATACATTAAAGATAAATAGATTCATGATATTAAAAATAAAATCGGTATTAAATACACCACACAAACGAAGTAATTTTTGAATATTGCATATGTCACCCGAAATTAAAAGTGAGAGAAGATACCCTTAGCTCGGGGCAGATTTCCATTGTACTTGTCCATATCTCCTAAATAATGATTTTAAGTCTATTATTAATATATAATAGAACCATAATAATATTTATAATATCATTTATGATTCAGTTATATTATTTTACCTCCCATTTGTTAATAATATTTAATTAATTTGTTTATTTCTGGTGTTAATTGACTTTTTTTCGTTTACATGTTTTTATTATGAATTTGTAAGTTATTTTTTAGAAGAAATATATATATATATATATCATGTTCATAATGATAATAATTTTATAAAAATAATATTTACTCTATATATACATCTTTTGAACCATTTTTCAATGTAGGACATGGAAAAGGAATTGTATCTCTTTGTGGATATGGTAGTCCATACGTAAGCACGAGCCACAAAATCATTACCTTAACGAGTGAAAGGGTATGTAATTGGGTGACATATTAATTTTAAGGAATAAATATCATCTAATATATATCTATTATTTCCTTATTACATTCTATATAATGCGTAAGTGAAAAAAGAATCACATTTCTTCACGGGGCGGAAGTCCGTCGTACACACGAGCGATGTTGTCATATATGAAATGAAATGGAACATAAAGAGGTATATGTGATATTAAATCTAAATAAGAATAATAATATCATATATATGATATAAATTTGGTAAATGGATCATTATATATATTCTTGAAATTTGGTGATGGAAAATGAACTACATCTACTCATAAGGCGGTAGTCTACTCTACACACGATCGATGATTTCATTTCCCATTTGATGGAATTGGAAATGGATAAATATATTCCATAGACATAATAACAACTCAAAATATTTTATATTCAATTTTTATTATATTTTAACTATTATGATATAATTTAAATTAGAAAAATAATAATTAAACTGATATACCTTTGTAAAGATAATTACCTTCTAGAAGGGAAACCTCAATTAAGTATCCTCTTAAGGTCCCTAGGAATGGTATTTTTGGAGGAATATATGTTCGAGGATATTTATATGTATGATGGGAATATATTTTGGTATTTCTTGGTCGATCCAATGTGCATGAGGGGTGTGAATAAGTGAGGGGATGGAGGGCTCATTTATAAGTGGGGAAATGAAATCCTCATGAAAATTACATAGATATTTCGCAAAAGAATACAAAATGATAAATACATTGACATGATAAATGAATCCATGTAACCATGGGATATAATTTGTGATAGTATAAGATGTTAATATTCCCATAAAATAATATTTTTATAATTTGGTGGATCATTTTAACCATTATCTTCTAATTTTAACCCCATGGTAAACCAATTTTTTCCTTAACTACAACAATTACTTTTTACTGTATTCAATCATAATTTTGGTTAAAAATTATGTTTAAATTATTAAGTAATATAAATTATTCTAATTCAAATTATTTACTCATTTTTTTCAAATTCAATTCAAATAAATGTAATAATTCAATTTAAATTTATTTCCATAGACCCGATGAAAAGGCATGTTTTCAAAGTAAAAAATGTGATAAGTATATAAGGTATAATATCAAAATTAAATAAAAAATTGATTAAAAAGACCAAAATTAGTTAAATTTTAATATATCTAAAATAATTTTAATTTAAAACCAATTTAAAATATAATTTAACTTTGTAAATATTATAAATGAAAAGGAAATGTTTTAGTAAAAATCAAGATTTTTCAATAGTAACAAAAAATATAACATTTTGTAAATAAAAAAAATTATCCTAAGATAATTTTGATATTAAGATATAAAATATTAATTTCTTTCAATTTATTTTTCTATAACATGTAAAAAATAATTATAAATTATGTGCACAAAAAGTAACTAAACCGCATTTTAGAAAACTATAGCTTTTCTAAAATCATTTCTTTTTCTTTAAAATGATTCTGGTTTTATTTTAATTAAATATATAACCATTGAATTTATTTTATTCTTTTATAATCCATAAGTTTTTAATAATTTATTTTTTAATATTAATACCTTCCAACATACCGGTTAGATTATAATTGTCATGTTTAAATAATAATATTTTAATAGAGTATCGAGTTTTGTTTGAAACCAGTGTCCTTGCATCACAAGATATTAAAGAGATTGAATTTATTTAAAAATAGATATATCATAAAATATTAGGGTGTGATATTTTCTTCTAATACTGGTGTTTCATTTCATCCATTCTCTCAGAAATGATGTTCCTATTTTTCAATGTTGGGGTGTTACATGCTACCCCCTTTAAAATTTCTTCCATGCAATTTAATTTTGTTCTCTATTATGAAGGGTTTGGAATTAAAAAAATACGTTTTTTTGGGAACACACATAAAATAAAAGTTTCATAAAAAAATCATTTTTATATGATATAATATGATTTATGAACGTAATACAAAATAATAAATTAATATATTTCAATATAGCATAACATTAGTGGTAAATTAAAACATGGACATGTAAGACAATATTAACGCATAGGGCTTAATAGAGAGTGATAGAGATAATTGATCATAAAAAAGTGGGTTCTCTATAGAATTTTAATAACCAAAAAGCCAAAAATACATGATGTGTTAAGGGACCATTTCATTCATCATAAATGAAGGGACTAAGAGAATGTTTTTATTTCCAGATCATTTCCATGGATCTGAGGAATTATTTTACCATCTTAGATGATAACATAAGAAACTATAGTAACTTAATATCATTCTATAAGCATAATTTAATCATTTATATATAGTCATATCAATTCCTAATTCATATCTTACTCTAATAATTTAATATCCAATTGGAATTTTTATACTCGAAGCACTAAAATTAATAATTAACATATCATTAGCTAGAAATAGTAATTACAAGTAATTCATTTTATATATAGATATTTTCTAAGACCAAAATTGTTTTAACTAGTTATCCAATAACCCCAAAATATCAATTTAATCCAATAAATAAATAGTTAACCTAAAGACTTGTGTAATGTTTTTTTGTCCAAATTCAATGTAAAAAACTTTTAATAGTCACAAAATAAACCATACATTCCCCAAACAATATAAAGTGTCCATTAACTTCACATTCATTATATTTTAATAACTTGATAACTATAAAAACATAATTAAAAAATTATTATTCTAAATATAAAATCTTATGTCGTTAAATATATTCTATAAGTTAATACTTTCAGAAAACTCCCATCAAGATGAAATAAACCTTCAAAACTCTAACCAATTTCATGGTTACCAACAGTATCCCATAAACCTATTGTCATTATCTAAACAGCAAGAACGTATTAAGGGTTATCATCACTCAATAATTTATTCTCTAAAAGGTTAATCTTATTTTTGATTCTGTTTTATTGGTTATGGATACCATTATATAATTTTTTAAGTGGTGAGAGATAAGAACCGTTATTGAACATACAAAAGAAAACTTATTTTGTGTACTCAGAGAATAGGAACCCCATTTTAAGAAAATGGGGGTAAATGATTATAAAAACAATAATATTATCTTATATTATGAGTTTGAGTGACCAAATTTGAGAAGACATCAGGATAAGAAACAAAAAAAAGTCTCATCCCCCTCTGAGAAAATGAAAATTTTAAAAAAGATAAATGTCAACGAGTCTCCCAATGATGCAGTTACACTAAGTTAGTTCAACACAATAAAAAATAATACTCCACCCATTCAAAAAACATTGTGAAGGGAGGACCATATGATATTTTATAGCATAATTATCTCTATTTTGAGTTTCCCAAACAACAATTCTAGTTAGAAACTCACAACACTTCCAACCTGATGAAATGAAATACTAGACTAAAAAAATATGAAAATTCAATAAGGGTTCCCATCTATCCATTAATATAGTGAAAATGGCTGATTATGGGGGTCAACACACCCATCCCTCTTTTGATTCCATACACCCAACAATACTTGAAATATGATGCACCACCAACCAAATGGGATAATACAAAATATGATGCTTAAAAAGGCCTCATCCACACCATCATAAAAATAGTCTCAACAAAAATTAGTACTAAAATAAAAAACTACACCTACAAGAGCACTTATTCAAAAAAACACATGAATCAATAAGAGAAACCTTGGCTCCTCACAGAATAACAACAGTAGCTATGTCCCACAACCACCATCCCCACAGTCCATCATCCATATCCATAGATCTCTCCACACCACACCAAACATGAACCCTATATGTAGAAATTGTAACACAACCACCACAAACCACCGCTTGAAATCCCATGAAACCACCTGGCCACTGAGCACTACCACCCAAAATATTCCAACCAAGGTGTTTCCTTTCACATGAATCACATGTCCAAAAATATTTCTTTCTCTTTTTCCCTTTGTATGTATTTTTCTATTTCATCCTTTTTTTTTCTCTTACGTCCTTTAAAATTAATAAGACTTGGAAAAATATTCTCTATCTTAATAGAATATGATACACTATCCTTGTATGATGTGAAATTTTGGGAGACTAGTTCTCTTCCAAATATTGGAATAATCCAATTTGATTAATAATCATTATTACTCTTTGGATTATGTTCATTCATATACATTATATTCATTCCACTAGTCACCATTTTTAAACAATGGAATACACTAGATTAGATCATAACAATATGAAACATAATTTATAATCCCCAAACTAGTGAAATACAAAACATAAATTGAAAATTTTATGCCAAAAAAATCACATAATCATAATATGGTTTCCTTGGGGATATATTTATTTTTCAATCCATTATAATGGTTTTTAATGAAAATATGAATTCAACTAAGCATTTCTCCCAGTAGTGTCAAACCAGGTGCACCTTATATACTATTATCATGCAATATGTGATGATTTAGTTAATCACAATATTTCCTTTTTATAGTTATTACCATGAGTTTCATTTTTTCTAGAACTACACCCACATGTAGTATCTAGATACAGATGTATTTTTTATTGAAAAACACCAAATCTATACCTTAACAAAACTTTAGGGTATTCTTAAATTATTATACTCAATGTATATCATAAGTTCATGTTCCCCAATCTATATTTCCATAAATCTTGTTCTCAAGGCTTTTACTATATTTCCAATGATACTATCTACAGAGACCATAACCCTAGTAACCTAGAGATGATTATTGGTTTATTACATTATAATTAGATTCAAGGAATCGCATCCCAAAGGACTAAATTTTTTTTTTTAATTCTAAACTAGATACATGCTAGAAATTAATATTACAATTAAAAATATTAAACAAAAAAAGAAATTTCTTAGAGAACACCATTATTCCTCATAGTGTATCTCTACATATTAATCAAAAAACACTTTTTATTATCGTTGGAAAAATAAAACAAAATAAAAGATGATATTAGATGCTATGTAAGGTTATGTGTATGGTATAATACTTGACTAAATAAGGAATAAAAATTATTTCAAGTTAAATAAAAAAATACATTCCATTTAATTAATAATTTGAGAATAATATAGAAGGAATAAATGATGGTCAAATAATGCCACATAAATAATAACATGATCTTGAATACATGCCCATGGTTATTTTAAATAACTGAATAATTACATGAAGATTAAGTAATTGAAATCATAATTATACAATGCATAATGTCAAATATCTAAAACATACCACTGAGGTCTTATTCCAAGACATATATGTAAATGGGTAAGGGCTCAACCAAAACCCAATATTTTTTGTTTCATGAGGCCAACTGATGAATCAAAGGGATATATAGGGCCCTTACCATAACATAAAAAGTATAATTCATCCTAAAATGAAATGGGTGGAACATAATCAACTTGGACATTTGTATTAAAAACTAACATACAAAATGTTAAAACTTACCTCAATCAATAATCATAACCATAAACCATTGAGAGTAAAATGGTTAACAGTAATAAAATTGTACATCCACAATCAAAATCACCGTAAACAATCTAGATAAATAATATGGATGGTATAACTAAAACATATCATCAGTGTAACATTAGTAAAACAAATTTCATGTTATTGATGAATATAAATACCATGAAAATATCATTGAAACATTTTTGATAAAAAGAGACATTTCATTTTCAAAACATATTTTAAAAAAATGTTAAATAAATATATATTAAATTACTCTTCAATGAAAATATCCTTCAAAAAGTTAAAAATAAGTATTAAAACATTGATTGTTCATCACTATATTGTTTTTCCATTCCATACATGTTAAAACAAATATTAATTTCTAATTTTCTATTAAATCAAAACTTGTATTTTTTTTAAAAATTACATGAGGATTCCTTTTAAAAAATAAAAACCAGAAATGGGTAAAAAATTAATAAAATATTTTTGAAAAGGTTAAAAAATTAATGTTTTTTTTGGAAAACATGTGTTTTGATGAAAAATGATTTCCAACCATAGAGGTAAATAAAGTCATATATTTCGTAAACAAATTCTCAACTAATTTATGAAACAATGAGTTAGAAAATGGTACTATTTTCATAAAATGATAAATAATAAATATTTGTAACTAAATTATATTTATTTTACCATATAAATTTTAAATAATTCCCCCATGGGAGACATAAACATAAATAAACCTCAATAATGATGAGATTGTGAAATAAACTCTTACCACTTTGGTAAATTTTGAATCATACGCACTATGAAAGAAATAACATCAAATGAAATATTAAATATCTAGAAGATAAATATATAAATTATAAAACATATAAAAGGTGTCGTATTTACACCACACAAAGGAAATAAGTTTTGAATAAGGCATATGTATCGTGGAAGTAAAAGTGAGATGATAAACCCTTAACTCATGTATGATTTTATTTTTATGTGTATATACCTTCTATATATTGGTTTTAATAATTTTATTAATTTATAAAAGAAAACATTATAATATTTATAACATCAAATATTATCATTCTATAACATTTATTTATCCATTTGTTAATAATATGTCATTATTTTCATTTTTTTTGAGTGTTAATTGCCTTATTTCCCCATTCATGTTTTGTCATGAATGTTCCAAATCTACTGAATATGTTATATATATATATATAATCTAAATAATTATAATTATTTTAAAAATATCATATTTACTTAGTATATATATTTTTATAACCATTAATTAAATCTGGATGTTGAAAATGAATCTCATAACTTCGTGGAGATGTTAGGTCGTATGTATGCATGAGCGACAATATCATTTCCTTAATGAGTGAAAGGGAAAGGAATTGGGTGATATCTAAATTTTAAATAATAAATATCGTATCATATATATCATATATATTCATTAATTTTATCCTTATTAAATTTCATTTAAGAATACGTAAAAAATGAATCGCATCACTTCGCAAGGTTATAGTCCACCATACATAGGTGTATCATTGTCGAATTTGAAACCGAATGAACATAAAAAAGGTATATGTGGTATTAAAATTTCATAAGTAAATAATATCATAAATATAATATACATTTTTTAAATCCATAGTTATATCCATCTATGAATGGTTGTGATGGAAAATGAACTACATCGGTTTGTGAGGTGGTAGTCTACAATACACATAATCGATGATTTCATTATGCATTTTATGAAAGTTGAGATTATAAATATTATTTCATCAAAATAATAACATATAAGTATAAGGTAGATAATATTTCCATTATATTGGAAGTTTTTAGTGATAACTGAAGGTGGAAAATGAATAAAGAAAATGAAATATATTTGTTACGATAATTACCTCCTCAAAGAGAAACCTCCTTTAGATATCCACTTATGGTCCCTAAGGATGGTCTTTTGGGAGGAACAGTTTCTATATATTATGTAAAAGTATGTTAGGGAGATATTTTTGTATGTTTTGGTAGATCCAAATGGATTTATGGTAGTAATTAAGGGATAGGAGGGAGTTCACTTTTATAAGTGCAGAAAGTGAACCCTCTTGGAAATTAAATGAAAATTTTCAAAAAGAATCTTAAATGATAAATTCATTCACATGAAAAAGGCTTCTAAATAACATTAGGTTCTATTTTTCGATAATATAAGGTAAAAATATTTCCATAAAATAACATTTTTATCAGTTGGTATATTATTTTAACCAGTATCTTCTTAGTTTAACCCCAAATTACATGCATTTTTCCCCTAACGGTGACAATTAATTTTTATTGTTTTCAAAATTCATTTTGATAAAAAAATTATGGTGGAGTTATTATATAAATTATATTTTTCTTATTTAAAATATTTATTCCGTTATTATAAATTCAATTCATAGAAGTGGTTACATTGAATTTAATGTTTTACCTATAGATATACAGTTTTTCAATGATAAATTTATCGTAACTATAAATGGTTTTAATATAAAAATTCAAAATAAAATTGATTCTAATTAACTAAATCAGTCAAATTTAAAAATAATTTAATTAGTTTTACTTTAAAAATAAATTAAAATATAATTTAACTTTATAAATATTTAAAATAAAAAGGTTGTTTTTAGTAAAAAAACATTATTTGTCACTATTCATTGAAAAATACATCATTTTTGAACAATCCAAAACATTTAACCTTAGATAATTTTGAAATTTTTATTTTAAAAATGAATTTAGTTTTCTACTGTTTATTATATAAAATTGGTAAAAAATAGTTATAAATTATGTGTGAAAAGCATGACTAAATATTTTTTTATAAAAATATAGTTTTTCAAAAAACATTAATTTTACATTAAAATGATTATTAATTTATTTATAATCAATATCTATCCATTTAATTTATTTTATACATGTTTAAATAGTTTAATTTTTCTAATTTACTTATTATTATTCATATCTTACGAATTAATGGATAGTTTATAATAGGTGTGTTTAAATTAGAATATGTTAATAGTGTATCATTTTTCATTTAAACCTTGTGTTTTACGTGTCACAATCTATTGAAGCCATTGAATTTATTTGAAAGTAAATATATCATAAATTATCATGGTGTTATATTTTCTTCTAAGTGTGGTGTTGTGAGTCATGTGTGCTATCAATCATGATGCACTTATTTGAAAATAGTGGGATATTAAAAATAAGGATAGATTTGATGAATATATTTTATATTTATGATATAATAATTATTTTATAAAGGTGAGTTATAATTTAAATATATTTCATTTCAACCATTGAAAATTGATAACATTATATGTTTGTTTGTATGAACTACCATATCCAAAATGTGATGTCATTAATTTCTATCACCAATTGATATAAATAGTTATAAAATTTTATATTGATTAAATATGTTAATTATGGAATGATTAAAATGTTGGATGTTATTGAACCATTATCAAGTCATATGGATTGGAACTTCCAAACAGAAAAATGAATGAAAATATAAAAAATTATCACCCATATTAGAGAATGTAATATATAATTATTAATAAACTGCTGATAAGATATTATAGGTAAAACATATAGGGTATGATATGTATAAATATTATTTTATAATATATGTATAAAAATCAAAATTTATTATACAAGAGGTTAAATGATCTTATTAAGTATGTCAGATATATGGTAAGGGTTCTTCATCCTCATATTATTTTTTTGAAATTTGTTAGTTGATACACACCTATTTATGTTTATGTGGTGTATATAATACCTCATTGACATAGTATATCATTTATATATCTTAATCCATTGTACTATAATTTTCAATTAAAATTATTTCATCCATGGGGTTTTTATTTAAAAATATTTAAGGTGGTAGGGGTTTATTATGACGAATTGTCTTCTTTGGGAAATATTTAATGTTATTAACCTATCTTATTTTATGATGTGTATATAATTCCTATTTGAAATTTTTAATCATTAATATAATTATTTAATTTGTATTTATAGTTTCATTTTATGTAAATTTTCATGGGACCTAGGACTCAAAATTTTCTAGGGAAGAAAGTGATTATGTTAAACTATCATTTCTTTTTGGGATTGTCTATTCTAAGTTTTTATTGAGGGATTTCATATAGATATTATCCTTATATTTAAATTTTATTTAATTGTTATTTTATTTTTTATATATTTTTACAATTTCTCTCCTTTTAGTACATAAAATTATTGAGAAATGTTTTTTAATGAAAATCAAAAAATATTTATACTTTGGTAGAAGATATTTTGTTACAGGTTAGTATTCTTTAATATTATTTCATTGAATATTTTAACTAAATATTAAATGTTTTAACGATATTAATTTTTATTGTATTTTACTATCTTTACTCTGGTTTAAAAGGAATATTTTGAATAATATTTTTTAAAACAAGTTGTTTTGGAAATTTTATGAAATTATAAAAAAAATGTTCTCTTTTAATGTATATGGTACGAATATATTCTACTTAATTCATTAAAATAGTATTATTTTTATCTCTATTTACATTTTACTGATGTTGTTTTCAAATAAAATAATTTTCTCACTATTTTTGGGAATTTTTAGATGTAATTTTATCCAAAGAAAAAGATATTTTTTTCAAAGGTATTCAGAGAAAGGATTGAATGTTCCTTTAAAGGTATGTTTCATCTATATTAACATCATTTTAATATAGTCATATTTCATTGGGGATATGTTCATATTATTCAGTCACTTTTCTAGATGACTTATAATGATTATGATCTTAAGATGATTTGAAAGAACCCATTTGTATTCCATGTTTTAATTAATCTATAATGAGATAATGAATGATTTTATGATATCAACTTCTTTATTTATATTTAAGGATTGTGATTATATGATCATTATATGTAAATAAAACTGATTTATTTTACAAGGATTATGATGTGATGATATAATGAAGGTTTTAGGATCTTATGGTAGACAAATGTAATGTTTCCATTGTGTGACGTGTTGGACCAGAATTATATATCCCTCCAATGGATTGGGTAAAGAATGATATATCATTGTATAATAAGAACTAGAGTGGGGGGTGAACCCAGTTAAGTAAGGGAATTCGTCTATTATTATTGTGTTGGGAGTGAATCTAGACTATGAAAATAATGGAAGAAGGAGTCTTTTAGATTTTGAATATGTTATTTACTTAATATTTAATTATTTCAATATATTTTTTTTTGATAAATTATTATATACTCAATTTTGTTAAGGTAATGTTTTTTTCTAAATATTATAATAATTATCAACAACTTTTAGTTATTTAATGTTTAAAATGATTGTTGTTTCTTTATAATATCAATTTTATTCTTAATTTTATTCATTTATTCATTTAAATTAATAATATTTTATTTTTATTAAATTCACATTGTGTGGTTTTTGAAACACATGTAGGAAAACGTTATATAGGAAATAAGGGATATCCCAAATAATACATAAGGGGCAGAGAGGTCAACCCCCATGGGAGATATCCCACATGGTAGATCTATAGAGGTATACCATTTATAGTATTGGATGGATTAGATTGAGACCATGCATAAATCTCACATGAGCATGCCTATATGAGCACATGAGGTTGGTTCGGTAACCTCACAGGTCCAAAGCCCATATGCGTGTGTAATAGTGTAATGAGTGTTTATCTAGAATTGGATCATATTCTCCCTCAAGTATTAGTCAACCATTGTCTAATATATTTAGTACATTAATGACTTATATAGAAACTTTGATGAATATAACTGAGCTTTTGAATTCATTCCATGCTCATGGGTTTGTTTCATTTTGGTCTCGATATCTTTCATGTTTTTATTTCATGCATGAATTCATTTGTTTTATGAAATATTATTGAAACAAGGTTTTTCAATGTTTTTCCAATACTGTAATTTTGGTGGTACTTGTTCCTCATTTGATGGTAGGTAACCTTGAAGATTCAAAAATTCATGATCATCCAATAGGTAGATCCTTGCCTCGCTAGGAGATCAATCAACCAATGCCTAATGGTAAATTTATCCATTATTTCCTCATGGAATATCCATGTTCGATGGTATATCATTCTAAAATATAAGCATTTTTAATCATAGTGAATGGATGATCCTTCAATGGTGGAACTTCTAGACTACAATATATATATATATATATAATAGAAGAATATGGAAACTTATATATCATGGACCACCAGTTGATCACCCTATTGGTCAACCATTTTACCACTGGTAGATCACCTCTACCAATATATCTCTTCGAGTAGTAGATATATTACATAATTATATATCTCTTTATTGGTAGATGTTTTCTTCATCAGTAGTTTCTTAATGTTGCAATAGAAAACCACATTTAGTTTCATAGAGGTGTGGCATCATCTTTTTTCATGATGGAACTCCTCGACATTCATCAAAATAGTAATGGTAGATCTATCTCCCATTAGGAACTACTGATATATCCTTTATTAAATTTAGGAATGATAGATCATTCTACCATTTCACACCAATAGTATATTAGTATATTGGTATATTGTCAGATTCCATTGGGTATTTAAATCATCTTTTATTTCCAAATAAGTTTTCAAAAAAAATGTTTCTCATCTTTTAATTGATATAATTACAAATAAATATTTTGTATAACTATTTTTTTTTATTTTTCAAATATATAATTATATGATATGTAAAATTAGTTTTAAGAATATGTGTTGTATATATATATATGTGTGTGGTATATATTTTAATATTATTAATTATTTTAAGAAACATTTTTTGTATTAATAAACTAGATGTTTTTTGTTTTTATCTTCAATGTCTTATAAATATTAATTATATAAATTTGTTTACTTATCATATTCAATGTTTTACGTTTAAATTTCCTGGAAAAATAAAGTGTGCCAGTGATCTTTATTATCCATCATGGTATTTACAATCAAAGTTAAATGTAATATAATTTTCTTAGTATGTGCAAAGAAGTGGATTGAATCTATTGGTTTTGAAGATGCTATGAGAAGATATTTGTTATTAATGAAGATTGGGTAATTCATTAGAGATGTATTTAAGGAATAAAAACAAATTTTTTTCATATCTTTACTGGTATTTTTTGAGAACATTATGAAATAATTCTTAATAATCTCATTTAATCAATAAATGGATATGAATTTTATTTCATCACTACAATCAAATAAGAACTTCAAAAATTGACATTATTTTATTCAAGTTATCAATTTCAATCGAGCTTTATCATCTTCTGAATCATTTAATCATCTGGTGGTTTCTTTGTATTTGTTTTAATTTTTGTTATATTTTATTAATTCTATTTTTAGTTTTTCGAGTATGGTTTATGGTTTTCCCAATAAAAAGTAAGTATTTCATTGTCTATTTGTTCCACTACTAAAAATAGATTTTGGGTTGTGACTTCTAATAAACAGTCACGTCATATATTGGGTTTACTATCATATAAAAATAATGGGATGTGCATCAAGGTATTTGAAAAAGGAAGTGTCTATAACAGGTTCTCACACATTTAAAAGTTATGTTCTTAGTAAGTACCAATCTCTAATAGATTATAGAAGGTTGATGAGTTTACTAGAATATTATATATCCAAACCACCAAAAATAATTGTGGTTAATATATTTATTTATATTTCACTTCATTTCAAGCACTCAACAGTCACTATAGATCACTATATTTTATAAATATTTATTTCCTTATGTAAAATTTATTAAAACAGCTTGTCACCCCCCTTCACAAGTCATTTTTTCCATCACTATAAACACAGAAAATGCTATCATAGGGTATGATATTTATTAAAAGATATTTATCCTCTTTGAATATTTTAATCTGATACCAAATAATTAGTATTATAGGATATTTATCCTCAAAAGTTTTAATTTTTTTATGTTTTTTTATTCTTCATTTTTAACTATATACTAACATGATATCTTATATATAACCATCTAATTAAAAAAATAAAAAATTTATTTTAATATGGAAGGTGTAAATGAGAATTATGGTTGAATTATAAAAAAACCCCACATTAATTGATGGGTGTGACTATAGCTATTAACAAGACACAATGTAAGCCTACTCAAAATAATTGAGTGTGGATCACTGGATTTTCATGTATAATATGTATGAGAAACCCAAAGATGATCCAAAGACACATTTATTCAATGAAATGGTAAAATATGTTTAAAATTTTCATGTTAAAAATATTATTTATTTTTTTGTAAGTATAAGTGTCTATAGCCATGTCTCAACTTTTATTATAGTCAAAAATATATGGAGAATACTTAACATGACTCACTATGGGACTGACAAGCCTAACTGAACCAATCTAAGAATGATCTTATCTGAATACTAAGACTCTAAGATGGGAGATGAAGAATCATTAAACTATATGTTCAATAAATTTCCAAGTACTACAAATCGAATGAGTTCTCTTAGAAAAACTTTGGATAACACAGATCAATTCGAAAGAGAACTGAGAGCTATTCCAAAAATATGGCATGCAAATAATGTGACCATCTATGAGAGTAATAATTTAAAATGTATGCATTCTATTAACTGATATGATATTTATTTCAGTGTGAATTAAAGTACAAAAAATTACTTTTAAGGACTATAAAAAATAAGAAGTTATTTAATTTAGAACTAATGTTATTAATTCTTTAAATTCCTTTTATTATGATTTCCAAGAAGTCGAAAAAGTTATGGATCACTTTACTATGGTGTTTTCTAAGTACATGAAAAAACAAGTTTGAAAGAATTAGTTTGAAAGTATGTTCATAATAGATATTAAGAAAGGTAATTATAGTAAAAATAATGACATTTTAGAATAAAAATATTATGAATGTCAGCTAAAATTTTACATAGGGACTAACTACCCTAAAATCAAACATTCAAAAAAATAAAAAGATTGAAAAATAAAAGGAATGCAGTATTTTTTTAGTGGTTTGGATTGTTCTGACAGTTCAAACCCTAGTATTGATTCTAGAATTTAATTGGAGATAAATAATTTTTAATCTGATGGGTATACTGTGTGAGATAAATTATTCAATCTTTACTCGGTTAATGACTCTTTCACATTTTTTTATAATTGTTTTCTGATGATGAAAATGATTCTGATTCATGTTCTAATTCTGTTTTCTTAATTTAAAAGTTACAAAAATCATAAAAAAAAATAATGAAACAAAAGTTGATGGAGTCAAGAAAAATAGAAAATTATACTGATATAAAAATTAAAAATTTTAAAAATTATTTAAATAAAAATGAGAAAGTGAAAAATAATGTGATAATCTGAAAATACGTGTTTCCTATAATGATAGATCTAAAGAGAATTGGTATTCTAAGTTGTTAAAACTGAAAGAGGAAAAATAAAAAAGTTATAAACATTATATAAGTAAATGATAAAGATCAATAAATAATATTTAACATAGTAATAAATGAATTAAATAAATATGAAAATAATTTTTGAACACATAATGAAGAAAATAAGAAATTAAGAAACAAATCATCTAGGTATACTAAGAATGTTTACACATATTTATAAACTATTAAAAAAGAGAATATAAATTTAAAAAATGGTAATTTATATCTTAAACATAATTTATACACATGTTTTAAAGGTAAAGAACAATATGATCAAACAATGAACCTAAATTCCAATAAGAAGGGTTTTGGTTATAATAATTTATCACCATGTTTAAATAAAACTAACATTGTGAAAATACCAAAATGATGTATTTTCAATGTAACTTATTTTAAATGTAGAATGGAAGGGAATTATCTAAATGAGTTTTCACTAATAATTACATATCTATTTGGATATAATAGAACCTTTATTGCTAGAGATTTATTTTCTAAAAATCTCACTAATAAATTATTAAAATTGTTTTTATTTCCAAAATATTATGGTACTAATCTTGTTGTACCTAAGTTACCACTGGTACCAAAATAATCTATTTTTATTGTTTAATTTTAGTAAATATAACATAGAATTAAAAAAGGACTCTTACTTTTTATATAATGTCATTTCTAGGCACGTCAATGGTTTTATTTCATATAAAATATCCTTCAATTCAGGTTATAGGGTCCTTATCATATTTGGAGACAACTTTAATAGTAATATTAATGGTATTGGGTAAGATCATTTTTCTAAAATAGTTATTCTTTCAAAATTATTATATATTTTTTTTATAAACATGGACTTATAAGTATATCATTGTTACATGATGATAGATTAAATTTTATTTTTGTAAACGATAAATGTACTATTCTAAAAACATTGATTTATTTTCTATAAATAAAAATGATATTTTTTACACTATTGATTTATCTAATAATACTAAAAAAGGTTAAGTGTTTCAATCCTATAGAATAATATAAAATGTTTTGGCATAAGAATCTTGGTTATGAAAATTTCAGACTATTTCAAAAACATTCAAATCTTGAATAGGTTTTGCAACTGCCAAAATTCCATATAAGTAAGTACGTTATATATGATTCTTGTATAAAGGGTAAGAATCTGAAGGAAATTTTTAAATATATAAATGATGTAAGTACATATAGATATTTAGATCTATAACATATTCAATTTTTTAGAATTGTAAAACCTATTAATTTAGGTGGTAAAAAGTAATTATTTTTAATTTTTGATGATTACACTTGATTCTTATGAATTTATTTCTCATCCAATAAAAATAAAACATTAACCAAATATTTCACCTTATATAATATTATTCAGAACTTCAAAATAAATTCAATCATCTATATAAGAACTGATATAGGTTGTTAATTTTATAATTTTTAATTTTGATAATTTTTATGAAGGAAATGGATATATACATTATTTTTTATCCCCTATAATACCACAACATAATGGTGTGGTAGAAATAAAGAATATTTCTACTCAAGATATGGTTATATTAATTCTAATTTAATATAGTCTTCCTAAAAAAATTGGGACGAAGATATAAATAGAGATTTCCAAGTTTTATATACCGATTTTATAACATCAGTTTTAAATAAGGAACCTTATGAACTATTTAAAGTGTTTAAAGCTATAGATGGATATATTAGGGTATTAGATAGAAAGTGTGTATCTTAAATAAAAAAGATAATTTAAATTAATTTGATTCTAAAAGTGATATAGGTATATTTTTAATATATTTAAATAACATCAATGAATATATAGTTTTTAATAAGAAAACATTACTTATTAAAGATTATTTGAATATTATATTTAATGAAAACAATTCTAAAAATACTGATTCAGATTAAAACAATAACAAAGTTGAATTCAGGGAATTTAATTTTTTGATGATACTGAAAATAATAATGAGAATGCGTCAGTTGAGGTGGATAATATCTCTTCTCAAAATGATCTTAAATAATGGAAAAAACATAAAGATTGTCCAATTGAAAACATAATTGGTCATATTGAATTGAGTATATAAACATGAAAATTTACTTTACATTACTATGAAAACTATGGTTTTATTGATTATTTTTTCCATTTGATATTGAAAATTATTTAAATGATTTAAATTTTATCAATGATATAAATGATAGTGTATACCAATTTGAACGAAATAATGTTTAGAATTCAGTTAAATTACTAAAATATAAACCTCTAATAGGACTAAATATATTTCTCATCATAATCATGATGAAGATTAAACCAATTTTACAAATAAAGAAAAACTTGTAACTCAACGTTATTCATAGGAAGCATGAATTGATTATGAAGATTCTTTTTCTCCCAATTCTATGATGAAAGAAATTATAATTCTTTTAGATTATATTGTTTTAAAAACATAAAATTATTTCCAAGGATGTAATAAAATACATTTTAAATGCAATAATTTTAGAAGAAGTCCATATTTGACAAGCACCAATATATAAAAATGGAAATTTTCCAAATCATTTTAAAAAAATCAATAAAGATTTATATGGTCATGAAAAAGATCCAAGTTATTTGGTATGAAATTCTAATTTAATTTTTATTATAAAATGTTTTTTAAGGTATTGTTTATCCAAACTTGTTTATAAAAAGTGTATACAAAGACATACAGATTATACAGATTTATATTGATGATTAAATATTTTGTTCAAAAAATTATTAAATGTGTACTGAATTTTATAAACTAATAAAAAGTGGATTCTATATGAGAGTAATGGGAGAAATAAAAGTTTTGTTCAATATACAAATAAATCAAATGAAATATTGTATTTTTCTAAATCAAGCTAAGTAAGATAAATAAATTGTAAAAATTTTGGCATTGATTATAGTAAGCCTATAAAAAAATATAATTATTATAAATTAAAATTTTGATTTATATGAGTCTATAAAGTCAGTTGATGTTAAACTATTTAGAGTTATGATCGGTAGTTTACCATATATCACTACATATATACTAGAAATAATGTTCTTAGTCTATTCGAGTCTCGCCACACTCGAATTTAGCTGGGAACGAGCGGCGCACAGGTGGTGAATGGGGCCCAGAATAAGCATGGTGTGGAAATCACAAATACCTTGTTACCCACAACTCATTTTGATCCTATATTGTATGATATGAGTATGGAGATATGGGAGGTGAACTGAGCGACGACTCGGAGAGATGGTTCCTGCTAGGGTTTTCTACCGAAATGGTGTCTCCTCTAGCGAGCGTCGTTCTACTGATGCGATTCCGAGCAGCTTGAAAAACCTGGAGGCCTCTGTTGTTGTTGCATCGGCTGGCAGCGTGAAGGTCTTCTCCAGTGGGATTGTTCTAATGCGATCGGAGGATGGTGCGGCGAGGGTGTTGAATCGCGCTGCTGCGAATTATCCACACTGCAAATCCCTTAACCAGTGTGCTTGGGATTCTTCTGGATCCATGGAATCTATGAAGGTTCCTACTGGGGATGCATCATGTGGTCAGCTCTCCTTTGTTGATGTGATGAAGGATTCTTTATCGGATCAGAAAAAGAAAGAGGATTCCTACCATATAAGGATTCTCCGAAAGGGATATTTGGCTCACGTTGAGGTGAACTCTGGTGTGATTGATGAAAGGTTGGAATTGGGTGAGAACTCATTGATTTCTCGCATTGTTCTTTCTAAAGGTGCGAAACCATGGAAATGTGAAGATTTATTCCGTAGAATTTTGATGATGTGGGGCTTTGCTAGTTAAAACTGTGTATCCCTTGGGTGGGGTTGCTTTCACTGTTTGTTTCCATCGGCAGATCTCAAGATTAGGGCATAGAGTTCTGGTTCTATGTTTCTAAAACCGGGATGGATTCATCTACATTAATGGTCACTTGACTTTAATGTCTCGAATGCAAAAAATGTCTTCGCTCAGGTATGGGTGCATCTTCATGGGATTAATTGGGTTCTTTGGCATCCAGAGATCCTCCATGATATTGGAACGACAATTGGAACTCCCATCCGCCCTGATAAGGAAACGATAGACATCAGATTTGGGCACTTTTCTGAAATTCTTGTTGAAGTTGATCTCAGATCCACTCCCATTGATACGGTAACACTTTCTATTCCGTCTGATCAAATTATTATTGATGTTGAATATGAAAAGAAACCTCTTTTCTTCTCTAAATGCATGACTGTGGGGCACTCATTGGAGTTGTGTCATAAAAATATAACTTTTAATGAGTGTGTAATTTGAAGAAACCCCTCCAATCTCTATCGAAAAAAGGATACTTTGAAGGAATCGCCCTCACCAAAGCATGACATCAAGGACAATGACCCTCCTATGAAGGCATCCCCTGATGTTCTGCCTCCTTCGAAAGGAAAAGAGTTGATTATTGATTATCCTCCGACAAGATCTTATAGTGGCCCTTATAGAGCTCATGAGGTTATCAATTATGATAATCTGAGTCCTGTGTCAGCACTGGTGGTGAATGACTCTTCACATATGAATATTCAGATGCAATATTCTGCGGAACGGAGGAACAACTCTGATGATGGGAAGGAAGGGGCCGCGGTCTCCACTCTGCGAAAGGGAGTGTCCATGCCTTGCAAGTGGGGGGACACTCATGAGGATGATGAGGAAAGTGATAGGAATATGATTAAAACCTCTTACAGTGACATTGTTCGAGGAGAAAAGATCAGAATCTCTGACAGTGAGGGTGTATTGCCTACCCTAGTTAAAAGTAAACCAAGGAAAGATTACTCTGCAGTTCCGAGGATAGTGACCACCAGGTCATCCTCCGTGAAGGCCATTAAAAATCTATCTATGTAGAAAGTGGAGCGAAGGAAGGATTATATAAAATTTCTCAAACAATATGATCCCCAATCAGAATGGGAGTCAGCCGATGTAGATGATATGACCAGGTATGAATGTGATGCTTATGACTATTCTGACATGTAAGCGTGTTCTCTTTCTCTTGTTTGTCTCTTCACTTTTCTTTTTATTAATAAATTTGCAGTCCAAGCATTCTTGGATCTTACTTCTGGGGTAGATTATTCCATTCTAATAAGAATAGTTTTGATTTACTATCTTATTCTTATTCGGATTTTGGAGGTTGTATATATCATAAGTAAAACATTATAGGTATGTTTTATTATTGGGAAAAAGATCAATTTCATGGAGTTATAAGAAACAAATATCAGTGGCTTTATCAATGTTTGAGGATAAATATATTTTTGTTATTATTTTTTGTTCATAGTTTGTAATTAAATATTTAAAAAAATTATTTTAATATTTGTTTACATAATGTTCCCATATTATATGATAATTCTAGTCAAATTTCAATTACTAAAAATCTCGTTCAACACTCAAGAACAAAAAAAATAGATTTTATATTTCATGTTCTAAGGGATTGTGTAAATAATGGTAATATATGATTATAATTCTTCCCCACTGAGAAATATTCAGCTGACATTTCCACTAAACCTTTAGATTTTATGAAATTTTAGAAAGTGAATTTTTAATTAGGGATGTTATAAGCTTAAAATATCTATTTATTATAATTACTATTTTTTACTACTTACTGGTATTAAGTTTTTTTTTCAAATGTATTGTAATTTTTTATTTTTAATATACTATTTTAAAATGATAATGAATTCAAAATTCACTTTAATTTTTTTTTAAAAATTTCAAAAATGGGGACAATTTTTCTAAAATTCGAATAAAATTTTATTTTAAAATTTTAGAAAAAGGTATATATTGTTAGAGTTTCAATATATTCATTGATTCTTCATTAATTCCTTATACAATTTTTTTTGATAAATTACCAACTACTCACATTTATTAAATTATAATTATTTTTAATAATATAAATAATAATCATCATCATTTTAAAAAAAAATTGTTTAAAATGTATATTGTTTCTTTATAATATCAATTTTATTCTTTATTGTTATTCATTTCATCATTTAATTTATAAAACATTTATATATAATTTACAGATAAATTTTGTGTTTTTAAAAAAAGTTTGGCTAACCTTGGCTAGGACGCAAATTCCAACCCTACTACCACATAGGGTGACCCAGAGGTTATCTCTTTTGGGAGAGAAGTCAAAGGGGACAAGTCACAAAGACTGATTTTTTATAGTATCAGAGGATTGAGATTAAGACCGTGTATATGGCATGTATGATCATGCCCATAGCGGTGCATGAGGTTGGGCTAGTAAGACCATCAGGTTGAATCCCTTCTGTGTGTGTGATTGTGTAACAGGCTTTGATCCCTCATAGCTAACTCGGTGTTACAATCGTTGTATGTTTAATGATATACCACTGGATAACTGCAATGCAATACAAATGTGGTATGTGAACCAATAATACATTGTTTATCCAATTAAAATAATAAATATACATTTTACAATGCTAGAACAATTCTTTTTCCCCTGTCTGATTGAGCCTTTGATCATCTTCCTACTTCAGTATTTATAAAACCATACTATGATATTATGTACATTGAATATTGGAATGGAAACTCTAATGAATCCTAAAAATCTTCTAAATTAAATAAAAGATCTTGGGTTTGTTTCCTTTTGGTCTCAATATCTTTCATGTTTTTAATTCATGCATGCATTCGGGTTTTTTAAGGAAATTTTTTAGAACATGGGATTTTAGAGTTGTTCTTGGACTGCATATCTGGTGTAACTTATTTCTCACTCGATGATAGGTCACCTTAAATAGTCAAAAACTTTAGATCCTTCAACAAGTTTCTCCTTTAATCACTGATAGATCAATCTAATGTTTATAAATTGCAGATCAATCCACTATTTCATGATTAAAGAACCATGATCTATTGTATATCATGCTTCTAGTGAAGTTTCATTCTTCACCGCAAGGGGTTGATCTTTCAATAGTGGAACTTACTTCCTATAATAGGAAAAACTTGTGGAAAATGGTAGATTGTAGACATTGGAATATCATGGACAACTAGTAGATCTCTTCTACGGTTGACCATTTAACAACCACTATATCACCTCCATCAGTTGATCCCTTCTACTAATAGATCTCTCCTAAATGATAGATCTTTTTTCAATAGTATCTACTTCAAGATTCAATGGAAAACCTCCTTATGTTTTATAGTGGTGTTTTATCAGCCATCTTCATGATTCCAATCATCATTATTCTTTAATAATGGAATGATAGATATATCTACCATTGGACACCATCGATAAATCCTATATTCCATTCAGCAATTATAGATCAATATACTATTCAACACCAAAGGTGGACCTATGCGATTGTAGCTTTACAATTACTCATAGATATTTAAATCTACATTTATTTCAAAATAGGTTTTCGAAAATTATTTTTCTCATCATTTAATTAATATAATTAAAAAAATATGTTTTTATAAATGTTTTATTTTATTTTAATATAGTAAATTTACATGATTTGTAAAATTAATTTTGATCATATGTGTTGTACAAATAAAAATGCATTATATTTTTTTATGATGATTTTATTTTAGAAACGTTTTATATTTTAGGAAAATATTTATGTTTTAATAAACTTGTTGTTTATTATTTTTATTATAATATTTTTATAAATATAAATTATATAATTTTTTGTAATTAACATATTTGAAGTTTTATATTGATATTTATTGGATAAATAATGTGCATTAGGTTTTTTATTATTATTTTATGTGGTATTTGTATTCGAAGTTAAAAATAATATTATTTTATTATTATGAACTAATAATTGGCAAGAAGATATTTGTTTGGAAGATTCTATGAGAAGATATTTGTTTTTAATGAAGCCATAGTAATTCCTCAAATATTTCTTCAAGGCATAAAATCTATTTTGAGTAGATATATTATAATATTTTTGTGAAAAAATTATGAATTAATTCTTTCTTCTCTCATTAAATAAAGAAAGTAATTTTATTTTTGTTCCCTCGATATGATCATAAATGAACATCCATATTTTACCTTATTCTATTCACGTGACTAGCTATTATCGAGCTTTGTTATCTTTTACATAATTATATCATCTTCTAGTTTATTTTTATTTGTTTTCATTCATGTTATATTTTATTTATTCTATATGAAATTATTGAAGTATGTTATGATTTTCCTGATCAAAATAAATTCATACATTTTATGGTTATTCAACTATCAAAAAGGGATTTTGGGTTTTGAATCTGGATCAAAATCCAGGTCACATAATAGGTTTAGTCTCCTATAAAAAGGACTATATTGTGCCACCAAGTCTTTGTAAATGGAAGAGTCTGTAATAGTATCTCACACCATTAAATGTGATCTTTTTAGTGGGAAAAAATATTCTCATGGAGTGGAGAAGTTTGATAAGTATACTATGATCTTGGTGACCCTAACCACTTTAAATAATTGTTTTCTACATTTTATTTCCATTTTACTTTACTTAAATAACATATCACTCATTATAGATCATTATTTTTATTAAATGTAATAGATTTTTAATAAAAATTTAAATATGAATCCCCCCCTTTAATCAATATTTTCATCACTAAAAATCCAACCGAGCGAACCCAATCTACAATGATAGACTTTATAGTGAGCCCTGACTAAGAAAGTAATTTTTTATTCTTATCTATATGACACAAACTTATGTATTATTCTTATTACATGTTATCATTCCTCATATTTGACTACATATGATTCTGCACCCCTATGTCTTTTATTATGACTAACAATATACCATGATTCCTGATTAAAAATTATCAGCTGATTGGGTATGAATTTATTATGTTTTGATAATGTTTTCATGTCCTTACTTTTATGATCACTTATTATCATTGATTTATATATTCTATGGTTGTCCTTATTGAACATCTGATTTCACCTTTTCTTACATTTTCTTTCCCCTTATTATGAAGAAATTTTTTAATTATTTTATATATAATAAGTGTACTGTGTGTGAATTACATTGCAGGAGATGTTAAAGATATTTCATGGAATAATATGATTTTGTATATAATCATCAAAGACACTAAACCTTTGCATTCCTCATGGGTGTATTATTCTGAAATAAGTTGAATTTTTATCTCAAATGATGTAATAGTTATGTATATAATGTTCTTATCACCACATTTGTATCAAAGTAGGGTTCAGTAATTTTGGAGATTAATATTAGATAAACGTTTTGAAAACACTATGGATAAGTATAAGTATAGGATACCATTTTGAATAATATTTAATGTAGATATCATATATATTTTTTAGAAAATGTATCCTTATCTGGATAAAGGAAAGTGGGTGTGGTTGTGGCACAGATGCACCCAAGGGTAACAACTCTAAATGGGGTGGATTTGGTATTAACTTGATCATCACCAGTGCATGATGAATAGTCATAAGGCTACAAACTTTGACAGACACTATGGGGGTTATTATTAGGTTAATTCACATTAACTTTTTAAACCATTATACAAGATTTTTTAGCAACCCAACTTCGGATAGCCCAGATATGGTGTCTACTACTAAGTGCATTGTCATGATTACAAGGAACAAAGCCCCGAAAGACCGATTAGTTTAGTATTCTTGGTAAAATTGTTACATAAATGAGTATTTCATTACAAATGGATACAATAGTTACAAAAAAATTATCCTATACAAATAAACTACTTGGGGAAAACTCTAATCCATCTAGTATATTCTTACATTTATTTTATAGTACATTTCGTGGATTCTTGGGGAAAGAAACAAAGTAAGGGTGAGATCAAATTATCAGTAAAGGAAAAATATAGCAGAATAAATAGTGAATAATTGATAATAGTCATTATGGAAAGATAAATAACTGAACACACATACCTTGTAATTAATAAACTTATTGAAAGTACATAAACAATATAGAATGTTAATAAATAAAAACACATGCCATTAAAATAACTAGATAAGGAGAAATAAATATGGAAAGGTATGAAACTAAAACACATGCCATTAATAAATGATGTTAAATTAAATGTATCCATAAATATGATGATAAAAAATATCACTAATGCATAAAAACTGAAACTACTATAAGAAAAATTACTTTCATTATAGACATCATGTATCAAGAACATGAAAAAAGTTTATTATCAATACCTTTCAAAAGAAGGTTTTAAACTAAGGTTAGAAACCCATTTGTGCAATTATTTGTCTCATGAGAACTTGTTGATGCATCGAGGATCTATATAAATCATGGTCTCCACCTATCATTTCTAGTCCAAAGCATTCCTCATATTGAATGCTCAAAATAACTAATATCCCTTATAACGTAACTTTATTGGATGATAGATATAAATCTATCAATAATTCCATAATTATTAAAATAAAAATAAATGTGGGCACAATATGTAAGATGGTATACAGTTTAGGAAAAAGTTATATACATGAAACATGAAATGGATAATAATGGGAAATTCAATGTTCAATGATCATAAGAAATTTAATTCTTCAAGGTGGATAACAAATAAATCAAGGATGTGAATTTGAATACTATCATTGTCCGACTAAACAATAAACCATCTATAAGAAGAATAATTATGTTATCAATACAATAAACCCATGTGGAGTGAAATAGAGGGTTGTTTTTGTTGATTAAATAAAAAATTAAGTTTTAAAAATATTCTTGTTGAAACTATCATTTTCTTTGCAAAAACCTTTTGAAGATATTTTTATTTGAAACAAAATATTATATTTGAAAATTAGGATTCTATGAAATGATGGAGGATGAATCCGTACATATCTTATTAGGTCAAAATAATATTCCTTTTTTACATAAAAGGATATAAAATGCCTTGTTAGGAATGCAATAATATTAATCCAATAAAATATTTTAAAAATAAAATAAAAATGTAATTTTTTTACCAAATCATTTTAAAACCATTTTAGAAAAACATTTAATAAAACATGGTTTTTAGAATAAAATTGGTTCTCTTACTAAAGAGAGATATAAAGTTGGGTTTTATGAAAATAATTTTCTAAAATCATTTTGGTAATAAAGACTAGAAAAAGGATAAAAACACATAAAACGGTCATAAATAACTAGAGAAAATTTATTTTTTGTTGGAAAATGGTTTTACAATTTCTTTAAATGAATATTCTTTTGAAATATCCTTAGTATTAATCTTGTGGAAAATAACCATTAATCATTCCAAATTATCCCATACCCCTTTGAAATATTTTTTAATCATAAAACTTATGAAATTATAATACTAAATAAAATAATTAAATACTATAAAGGAAAATGAATTCATGATATAATATGTCATGATGGCTATTAGGTTCCCCCACAAAAAAGAATTAAGTGGTTAATATGACATTTATCTCACAGATGTAAAAAGTGAGAAGGAAATCCTTACTAATGTAGTAACAAATGGGTTGGAAACCCCCAAGGTAATAATCATTCAATAAAACTTTTAAATACCTTAATGATAATATAATTATTGATATTATATGTAAATTTGGCATTATGTAAACCATATATAATTAATTAGGTGTACAACAATTAAATATGTCTCTTGTAATTAAAATGAGACAAGAATCCCTTACCGTCTGTTTCTTTTAGGTTGAACGTCCTTTAACGTCCTATATAATAAACTTATGTTAACATTATAAATTATTTAGAACTTTTTTCATGTTTATAATTACTTTCATTTCACTTATTACAATTTTTTGTAAAAATAATTGAAAATCATGTTTACATCGGGTGTTTTTGACCAAATTCGATTTATGTGTCAAAATAAATACTATTGGTCCTCCATGTTCAAAGGGTTTATTATATAACATCTCCATAATGATAAAATTTAAATAATTATCATATTTTAACATCATTTTTACTTTTGAAATCAGTCATTAAATTTGGTTATGAAAATGATAATATGTTACAATCCAAGAGATTGTGGGTCGTCTCTACACATGAGTAACATTTCTATTGTTAAATGATCATTTTGGAAAGAAGGTAAGTAAATAAAATAATTCCACAATTATAATTAAATAATAAATACCATACTATTTATTCATATATAATTATATATATATATATATATATATCTAATTCTGTGATGTAAAAGAAATCACATCATGTCAATGAGGAGGTAGTCCACACGTCCATGAACGACGTTATCTCTTTTAAAGTGTGTGAAGGTGTAATTAATAAAATTATATTGTAACATACCAAGTAAGTAATGAATAATAGATATTTGTATCTATGTCTATTAATGAATTAGATAGTGTTTTAGAGGCTTAAAATGAAAATAAATCCAATCTTAAGCATGGAATACACTAATATTTTTAAAAGATTGTTTTACTGCCTTTTGATGGCAAACCATTTTTGAATCTATCTTTTCAAAATTTTATAATCTATGTTTGTCAAAATAAACTTATTCTTTATGTTTGGGACATCAAAATTTACCTTGTGTGAATTTTTGTTATTTTTCTGACAATGTTCATTTTTTAATGAATAGTGAAAAATACTGCATTTTACATCAAAACTGCTTTTTAATATAATTTATTTATATGATTATATTATGTTTTTAATTGGTTTTGAAGTGAAATTAGAATATATTTTTACCATTTAATCCAATGGTGGTCATTGGAATCAATTTCACTTTGAAATTGGACTTAAACTGGTGTCAATCTTTTGATACTTATTGTTCCATAAAAACACGCTATTTGTCATGACAGCGGGAATTAATTATTAAATTAATTAATGTGACTTATATGTTTTGAATTTTGTAAAATAGACTTCATTTTTGAATTCGGAATATCAAATATAGCTTAGGGTGAATTTTTGGTAATTTTCTGAAAAACTTTAATTTTTGATGAATAGTGAAACCACTAAGTGGTACTTATAAAAACTGATTTTTCATTTAAATGAAAATTTTTCATCTTTGTGTTATGAATTTCAAAAATCCGACATACATGGTTGTCATTAATATGTAAAATGTGGTTCAATGAGATTATAATAATTTTTTGGTGAATAGTAACTTATAAAAGGAATGCAGTATTTTTTTAGTGGTTTGGATTGTTCTGACAGTTCAAACCCTAGTATTGATTCTAGAATTTAATTGGAGATAAATAATTTTTAATCTGATGGGTATACTGTGTGAGATATATTATTCAATCTTTACTCGGTTAATGACTCTTTCACATTTTTTTTATAATTGTTTTCTGATGATGAAAATGATTCTAATTCATGTTCTAATTCTGTTTTCTTAATTTAAAAGTTACAAAAATCATAAAAAAAATAATGAAACAAAAGTTGATGGAGTCAAGAAAAATAGAAAATTATACTGATATAAAAATTAAAAATTATAAAAATTATTTAAATAAAAATGAGAAAGTGAAAAATAATGTGATAATCTGAAAATACGTGTTTCCTATAATGATAGATCTAAAGAGAATTGGTATTCTAAGTTGTTAAAACTGAAAGAGGAAAAATAAAAAAGTTATAAACATTATATAAGTAAATGATAAAGATCAATAAATAATATTTAACTTAGTAATAAATGAATTAAATAAATATGAAAATAATTTTTGAACACATAATGACGAAAATAAGAAATTAAGAAACAAATCATCTAGGTATACTAAGAATGTTTACACATATTTATAAACTATTAAAAAAGAGAATATAAATTTAAAAAATGGTAATTTATATCTTAAACATAATTTATACACATGTTTTAAAGGTAAAGAACAATATGATCAAACAATGAACCTAAATTCCAATAAGAAGGGTTTTGGTTATAATAATTTATCACCATGTTTAAATAAAACTAACATTGTGAAAATATCAAAATGATGTATTTTCAATGTAACTTATTTTAAATGTAGAATGGAAGGGAATTATCTAAATGAGTTTTCACTAATAATTATATATCCATTTGGATATAATAGAACCTTTATTGCTAGAGATTTATTTTCTAAAAATCTCACTAATAAATTATTAAAATTGTTTTTATTTCCAAAATATTATGGTACTAATCTTGTTGTACCTAAGTTACCACTGGTACGAAAATAATCTATTTTTATTGTTTAATTTTAGTAAATATAACATAGAATTAAAAAAGGACTCTTACTTTTTATATAATGTCATTTCTAGGCACATCAATCGTTTTATTTCATATAAAATATCCTTCAATTCAGGTTATAGGGTCCTTATCATATTTGGAGACAACTTTAATAGTAATATTAATGGTATTGGGTAAGATCATTTTTCTAAAATAGTTATTCTTTCAAAATTATTATATATTTTTTTTATAAACATGGACTTATAAGTATATCATTGTTACATGATGATAGATTAAATTTTATTTTTGTAAACGATAAATGTACTATTCTAAAAACATTGATTTATTTTCTATAAATAAAAATGATATTTTTTACACTATTGATTTATCTAATAATACTAAAAAAGGTTAAGTGTTTCAATCCTATAGAATAATATAAAATGTTTTGGCATAAGAATCTTGGTTATGAAAATTTCAGACTATTTCAAAAACATTCAAATCTTGAATAGGTTTTGCAACTGCCAAAATTCCATATAAGTAAGTACGTTATATATGATTCTTGTATAAAGGGTAAGAATCTGAAATAAATTTTTAAATATATAAATTATGTAAGTACATATATATATTTAGATCTATAACATATTCAATTTTTTAGAATTGTAAAACGTATTAATTTAGGTGGTAAAAAGTAATTATTTTTAATTTTTGATGATTACACTTGATTCTTATGAATTTATTTCTCATCCAATAAAAATAAAACATTAACCAAATATTTCACCTTATATAATATTATTCAGAACTTCAAAATAAATTCAATCATCTATATAAGAACTGATATAGGTTGTTAATTTTATAATTTTTAATTTTGATAATTTTTATGAAGGAAATGGATATATACATTATTTTTTATCCCCTATAATACCACAACATAATGGTGTGGTAGAAATAAAGAATATTTCTACTCAAGATATGGTTATATTAATTCTAATTTAATATAGTCTTCCTAAAAAAATTGGGACGAAGATATAAATAGAGATTTCCAAGTTTTATATACCGATTTTATAACATCAGTTTTAAATAAGGAACCTTATGAACTATTTAAAGTGTTTAAAGCTATAGATGGATATATTAGGGTATTAGATAGAAAGTGTGTATCTTAAATAAAAAAGATAATTTAAATTAATTTGATTCTAAAAGTGATATAGGTATATTTTTAATATATTTAAATAACATCAATGAATATATAGTTTTTAATAAGAAAACATTACTTATTAAAGATTATTTGAATATTATATTTAATGAAAACAATTCTAAAAATACTTATTCAGATTAAAACAATAACAAAGTTGAATTCAGGGAATTTAATTTTTTGATGATACTGAAAATAATAATGAGAATGCGTCAGTTGAGGTGGATAATATCTCTTCTCAAAATGATCTTAAATAATGGAAAAAACATAAAGATTGTCCAATTGAAAACATAATTGGTCATATTGAATTGAGTATATAAACATGAAAATTTACTTTACATTACTATGAAAACTATGGTTTTATTGATTATTTTTTCCATTTGATATTGAAAATTATTTAAATGATTTAAATTTTATCAATGATATAAATGATAGTGTATACCAATTTGAACGAAATAATGTTTAGAATTCAGTTAAATTACTAAAATATAAACCTCTAATAGGACTAAATATATTTCTCATCATAATCATGATGAAGATTAAACCAATTTTACAAATAAAGAAAAACTTGTAACTCAACGTTATTCCTAGGAAGCATGAATTGATTATGAAGATTCTTTTTCTCCCAATTCTATGATGAAAGAAATTATAATTCTTTTAGATTATATTGTTTTAAAAACATAAAATTATTTCCAAGGATGTAATAAAATACATTTTAAATGCAATAATTTTAGAAGAAGTCCATATTTGACAAGCACCAATATATAAAAATGGAAATTTTCCAAATCATTTTAAAAAAATCAATAAAGATTTATATGGTCATGAAAAAGATCCAAGTTATTTGGTATGAAATTCTAATTTAATTTTTATTATAAAATGTTTTTTAAGGTATTGTTTATCCAAACTTGTTTATAAAAAGTGTATACAAAGATATACAGATTATACAGATTTATATTGATGATTAAATATTTTGTTCAAAAAATTATTAAATGTGTACTGAATTTTATAAACTAATAAAAAGTGGATTCTATATGAGAGTAATGGGAGAAATAAAAGTTTTGTTCAATATACAAATAAATCAAATGAAATATTGTATTTTTCTAAATCAAGCTAAATAAGATAAATAAATTGTAAAAATTTTGGCATTGATTATAGTAAGCCTATAAAAAAATATAATTATTATAAATTAAAATTTTGATTTATATGAGTCTATAAAGTCAGTTGATGTTAAACTATTTAGAGTTATGATCGGTAGTTTACCATATCTCACTACATATATACTAGAAATAATGTTCTTAGTCTATTCGAGTCTCGCCACACTCGAATTTAGCTGGGAACGAGCGGCGCACAGGTGGTGAATGGGGCCCAGAATAAGCATGGTGTGGAAATCACAAATACCTTGTTACCCACAACTCATTTTGATCCTATATTGTATGATATGAGTATGGAGATATGGGAGGTGAACTGAGCGACGACGCGGAGAGATAGTTCCTGCTAGGGTTTTCTACCGAAATGGTGTCTCCTCTAGCGAGCGTCGTTCTACTGATGCGATTCCGAGCAGCTTGAAAAACCTAGAGGCCTCTGTTGTTGTTGCATCGGCTGGCAGCATGAAGGTCTTCTCCAGTGGGATTGTTCTAATGCGATCGGAGGATGGTGCGGCGAGGGTGTTGAATCACGCTGCTGCGAATTATCCACACTGCAAATCCCTTAACCAGTGTGCTTGGGATTCTTCTGGATCCATGGAATCTATGAAGGTTCCTACTGGGGATGCATCATGTGGTCAGCTCTCCTTTGTTGATGTGATGAAGGATTCTTTATCGGATCAGAAAAAGAAAGAGGATTCCTACCATATAAGGATTCTCCGAAAGGGATATTTGGCTCACGTTGAGGTGAACTCTGGTGTGATTGATGAAAGGTTGGAATTGGGTGAGAACTCATTGATTTCTCGCATTGTTCTTTCTAAAGGTGCGAAACCATGGAAATGTGAAGATTTATTCCGTAGAATTTTGATGATGTGGGGCTTTGCTAGTTAAAACTGTGTATCCCTTGGGTGGGGTTGCTTTCACTGTTTGTTTCCATCGGCAGATCTCAAGATTAGGGCATAGAGTTCTGGTTCTATGTTTCTAAAATCGGGATGGATTCATCTACATTAATGGTCACTTGACTTTAATGTCTCTAATGCAAAAAATGTCTTCGCTCAGGTATGGGTGCATCTTCATGGGATTAATTGGGTTCTTTGGCATCCAGAGATCCTCCATGATATTGGAACGACAATTGGAACTCCCATCCGCCCTGATAAGGAAACGATAGACATCAGATTTGGGCACTTTTCTAAAATTCTTGTTGAAGTTGATCTCAGATCCACTCCCATTGATACGGTAACACTTTCTATTCTGTCTGATCAAATTATGATTGATGTTGAATATGAAAAGAAACCTCTTTTCTTCTCTAAATGCATGACTGTGGGGCACTCATTGGAGTTGTGTCATAAAAATATAACTTTTAATGAGTGTGTAATTTGAAGAAACCCCTCCAATCTCTATCGAAAAAAGGATACTTTGAAGGAATCGCCCTCACCAAAGCATGACATCAAGGACAATGACCCTCCTATGAAGGCATCCCCTGATGTGCCGCCTCCTTCGAAGGGAAAAGAGTTGATTATTGATTATACTCCGACAAGATCTTATAGTGGCCCTTATAGAGCTCATGAGGTTATCAATTATGATAATCTGAGTCATGTGTCAGCACTGGTGGTGAATGACTCTTCACATATGAATATTCAGATGCAATATTCTGCGGAACGGAGGAACAACTCTGATGATGGGAAGGAAGGGGCCGCGGTCTCCACTCCGGGAAAGGGAGTGTCCATGCCTTGCAAGTGGGGGGACACTCATGAGGATGATGAGGAAAGTGATAGGAATATGATTAAAACCTCTTACAGTGACATTGTTCGAGGAGAAAAGATCAGAATCTCTGACAGTGAGGGTGTATTGCCTACCCTAGTTAAAAGGAAACCAAGGAAAGATTACTCTGCAGTTCCGAGGATAGTGACCACCAGGTCATCCTCCGTGAAGGCCATTAAAAATCTATCTATGTAGAAATTGGAGAGAAGGAAGGATTATATAAAATTTCTCAAACAATATGATCCCCAATCAGAATGGGAGTCAGCCGATGTAGATGATATGACCAGGTATGAATGTGATGCTTATGACTATTCTGACATGTAAGCGTGTTCTCTTTCTCTTGTTTGTCTCTTCACTTTTCTTTTTATTAAAAAATTTGCAGTCCAAGCATTCTTGGATCTTACTTCTGGGGTAGATTATTCCATTCTAATAAGAATAGTTTTGATTTACTATCTTATTCTTATTCGGATTTTGGAGGTTGTATATATCATAAGTAAAACATTATAGGTATGTTTTATTATTGGGAAAAAGATCAATTTCATGGAGTTCTAAGAAACAAATATCAGTGGCTTTATCAATGTTTGAGGATAAATATATTTTTGTTATTATTTTTTGTTCATAGTTTGTAATTAAATATTTAAAAAAATTATTTTAATATTTGTTTACATAATGTTCCCATATTATATGATAATTCTAGTCAAATTTCAATTACTAAAAATCTCGTTCAACACTCAAGAACAAAAAAAATAGATTTTATATTTCATGTTCTAAGGGATTGTGTAAATAATGGTAATATATGATTATAATTCTTCCCCACTCAGAAATATTCAGCTGACATTTCCACTAAACCTTTAGATTTTATGAAATTTTAGAAAGTGAATTTTTAATTAGGGATGTTATAAGCTTAAAATATCTATTTATTATAATTACTATTTTTTACTACTTACTGGTATTAAGTTTTTTTTTCAAATGTATTGTAATTTTTTATTTTTAATATACTATTTTAAAATGATAATGAATTCAAAATTCACTTTAATTTTTTTTTAAAAAATTTCAAAAATGGGGACAATTTTTCTAAAATTCGAATAAAATTTTATTTTAAAATTTTAGAAAAAGGTATATATTGTTAGAGTTTCAATATATTCATTGATTCTTCATTAATTCCTTATACAATTTTTTTTGATAAATTACCAACTACTCACATTTATTAAATTATAATTATTTTTAATAATATAAATAATAATCATCATCATTTTAAAAAAAAAATTATTTAAAATGTATATTGTTTCTTTATAATATCAATTTTATTCTTTATTGTTATTCATTTCATCATTTAATTTATAAAACATTTATATATAATTTACAGATAAATTTTGTGTTTTTAAAAAAAGTTTGGCTAACCTTGGCTAAGACGCAAATTCCAACCCTACTACCACATAGGGTGACCCAGAGGTTATCTCTTTTGGGAGAGAAGTCAAAGGGGACAAGTCACAAAGACTGATTTTTTATAGTATCAGAGGATTGAGATTAAGACCGTGTATATGGCATGTATGATCATGCCCATAGCGGTGCATGAGGTTGGGCTAGTAAGACCATCAGGTTGAATCCCTTCTGTGTGTGTGATTGTGTAACAGGCTTTGATCCCTCATAGCTAACTCGGTGTTACAATCGTTGTATGTTTAATGATATACCACTGGATAACTGCAATGCAATACAAATGTGGTATGTGAACCAATAATACATTGTTTATCCATTTAAAATAATAAATATACATTTTACAATGCTAGAACAATTCTTTTTCCCCTGTCTGATTGAGCCTTTGATCATCTTCCTACTTCAGTATTTATAAAACCATACCATGATATTATGTACATTGAATATTGGAATGGAAACTCTAATGAATCCTAAAAATCTTCTAAATTCAATAAAAGATCTTGGGTTTGTTTCCTTTTGGTCTCAATATCTTTCATGTTTTTAATTCATGCATGCATTTGGGTTTTTTAAGGAAATTTTTTAGACCATGGGATTTTAGAGTTGTTCTTGGACTGCATATCTGGTGTAACTTATTTCTCACTCGATGATAGGTCACCTTAAATAGTCAACAACTTTAGATCCTTCAACAAGTTTCTCCTTTAATCACTGATAGATCAATCTAATGTTTATAAATTGCAGATCAATCCACTATTTCATGATTAAAGAACCATGATCTATTGTATATCATGCTTCTAGTGAAGTTTCATTCTTCACCGTAAGGGGTTGATCTTTCAATAGTGGAACTTACTTCCTATAATAGGAAAAACTTGTGGAAAATGGTAGATTGTAGACATTGGAATATCATGTACAACTAGTAGATCTCTTCTACGGTTGACCATTTAACAACCACTATATCACCTCCATCAGTTGATCCCTTCTACTAATAGATCTCTCCTAAATGATAGATCTTTCTTCAATAGTATCTACTTCAAGATTCAATGGAAAACCTCCTTATGTTTTATAGTGGTGTTTTATCAGCCATCTTCATGATTCCAATCATCATTATTCTTTAATAATGGAATGATAGATATATCTACCATTGGACACCATCGATAAATCCTATATTCCATTCAGCAATTATAGATCAATATACTATTCAACACCAAAGGTGGACCTATGCGATTGTAGCTTTACAATTACTCATAGATATTTAAATCTACATTTATTTCAAAATAGGTTTTCGAAAATTATTTTTCTCATCATTTAATTAATATAATTAAAAAAATATGTTTTTAAAAATGTTTTATTTTATTTTAATATAGTAAATTTACATGATTTGTAAAATTAATTTTGATCATATGTGTTGTACAAATAAAAATGCATTATATTTTTTTATGATGATTTTATTTTAGAAACGTTTTATATTTTAGGAAAATATTTATGTTTTAATAAACTTGTTGTTTATTATTTTTATTATAATATTTTTATAAATATAAATTATATAATTTTTTGTAATTAACATATTTGAAGTTTTATATTGATATTTATTGGATAAATAATGTGCATTAGGTTTTTTATTATTATTTTATGTGGTATTTGTATTCGAAGTTAAAAATAATATTATTTTATTATTATGAACTAATAATTGGCAAGAAGATATTTGTTTGGAAGATTCTATGAGAAGATATTTGTTTTTAATGAAGCCATAGTAATTCCTCAAATATTTCTTCAAGGCATAAAATCTATTTTGAGTAGATATATTATAATATTTTTGTGAAAAAATTATGAATTAATTCTTTCTTCTCTCATTAAATAAAGAAAGTAATTTGATTTTTGTTACCTCGATATGATCATAAATGAACATCCATATTTTACCTTATTATATTCACGTGACTAGCTATTATCGAGCTTTGTTATCTTTTACATAATTATATCATCTTCTAGTTTATTTTTATTTGTTTTCATTCATGTTATATTTTATTTATTCTATATGAAATTATTGAAGTATGTTATGATTTTCCTGATCAAAATAAATTCATACATTTTATGGTTATTCAACTATCAAAAAGGGATTTTGGGTTTTGAATCTGGATCAAAATCCAGGTCACATAATAGGTTTAGTCTCCTATAAAAAGGACTATATTGTGCCACCAAGTCTTTGTAAATGGAAGAGTCTGTAATAGTATCTCACACCATTAAATGTGATCTTTTTAGTGGGAAAAAATATTCTCATGGAGTGGAGAAGTTTGATAAGTATACTATGATCTTGGTGACCCTAACCACTTTAAATAATTGTTTTCTACATTTTATTTCCATTTTACTTTACTTAAATAACATATCACTCATTATAGATCATTATTTTTATTAAATGTAATAGATTTTTAATAAAAATTTAAATATGAATCCCCCCCTTTAATCAATATTTTCATCACTAAAAATCCAACCGAGCGAACCCAATCTACAATGATAGACTTTATAGTGAGCCCTGACTAAGAAAGTAATTTTTTATTCTTATCTATATGACACAAACTTATGTATTATTCTTATTACATGTTATCATTCCTCATATTTGACTACATATGATTCTGCACCCCTATGTCTTTTATTATGACTAACAATATACCATGATTCCTGATTAAAAATTATCAGCTGATTGGGTATGAATTTATTATGTTTTGATAATGTTTTCATGTCCTTACTTTTATGATCACTTATTATCATTGATTTATATATTCTATGGTTGTCCTTATTGAACATCTGATTTCACCTTTTCTTACATTTTCTTTCCCCTTATTATGAAGAAATTTTTTAATTATTTTATATATAATAAGTGTACTGTGTGTGAATTACATTGCAGGAGATGTTAAAGATATTTCATGGAATAATATGATTTTGTATCTAATCATCAAAGACACTAAACCTTTGCATTCCTCATGGGTGTATTATTCTGAAATAAGTTGAATTGTTATCTCAAATGATGTAATAGTTATGTATATAATGTTCTTATCACCACATTTGTATCAAAGTAGGGTTCAGTAATTTTGGAGATTAATATTAGATAAACGTTTTGAAAACACTATGGATAAGTATAAGTATAGGATACCATTTTGAATAATATTTAATGTAGATATCATATATATTTTTTAGAAAATGTATCCTTATCTGGATAAAGGAAAGTGGGTGTGGTTGTGGCACAGATGCACCCAAGGGTAACAACTCTAAATGGGGTGGATTTGGTATTAACTTGATCATCACCAGTGCATGATGAATAGTCATAAGGCTACAAACTTTGACAGACACTATGGGGGTTATTATTAGGTTAATTCACATTAACTTTTTAAACCATTATACAAGATTTTTTAGCAACCCAACTTCGGATAGCCCAGATATGGTGTCTACTACTAAGTGCATTGTCATGATTACAAGGAACAAAGCCCCGAAAGACCGATTAGTTTAGTATTCTTGGTAAAATTGATACATAAATGAGTATTTCATTACAAATGGATACAATAGTTACAAAAAAATTATCCTATACAAATAAACTACTTGGGGAAAACTCTAATCCATCTAGTATATTCTTACATTTATTTTATAGTACATTTCGTGGATTCTTGGGGAAAGAAACAAAGTAAGGGTGAGATCAAATTATCAGTAAAGGAAAAATATAGCAGAATAAATAGTGAATAATTGATAATAGTCATTATGGAAAGATAAATAACTGAACACACATACCTTGTAATTAATAAACTTATTGAAAGTACATAAACAATATAGAATGTTAATAAATAAAAACACATGCCATTAAAATAACTAGATAAGGAGAAATAAATATGGAAAGGTATGAAACTAAAACACATGCCATTAATAAATGATGTAAAATTAAATGTATCCATAAATATGATGATAAAAAATATCACTAATGCATAAAAACTGAAACTACTATAAGAAAAATTACTTTCATTATAGACATCATGTATCAAGAACATGAAAAAAGTTTATTATCAATACCTTTCAAAAGAAGGTTTTAAACTAAGGTTAGAAACCCATTTTTGCAATTATTTGTCTCATGAGAACTTGTTGATGCATCGAGGATCTATATAAATTATGGTCTCCACCTATCATTTCTAGTCCAAAGCATTCCTCATATTGAATGCTCAAAATAACTAATATCCCTTATAACGTAACTTTATTGGATGATAGATATAAATCTATCAATAATTCCATAATTATTAAAATAAAAATAAATTTGGGCACAATATGTAAGATGGTATACAGTTTAGGAAAAAGTTATATACATGAAACATGAAATGGATAATAATGGGAAATTCAATGTTCAATGATCATAAGAAATTTAATTCTTCAAGGTGGATAACAAATAAATCAAGGATGTGAATTTGAATACTATCATTGTCCGACTAAACAATAAACCATCTATAGGAAGAATAATTATGTTATCAATACAATAAACCCATGTGGAGTGAAATAGAGGGTTGTTTTTGTTGATTAAATAAAAAATTAACTTTTAAAAATATTCTTGTTGAAACTATCATTTTCTTTGCAAAAACCTTTTGAAGATATTTTTATTTGAAACAAAAAATTATATTTGAAAATTAGGATTCTATGAAATGATGGAGGATGAATCCGTACATATCTTATTAGGTCAAAATAATATTCCTTTTTTACATAAAAGGATATAAAATGCCTTGTTACGAATGCAATAATATTAATCCAATAAAATATTTTAAAAATAAAATAAAAATGTAATTTTTTTACCAAATCATTTTAAAACCATTTTAGAAAAACATTTAATAAAACATGGTTTTTAGAATAAAATTGGTTCTCTTACTAAAGAGAGATATAAAGTTGGGTTTTATGAAAATAATTTTCTAAAATCATTTTGGTAATAAAGACTAGAAAAGGATAAAAACACATAAAACGGTCATAAATAACTAGAGAAAATTTATTTTTTGTTGGAAAATGGTTTTACAATTTCTTTAAATGAATATTATTTTGAAATATCCTTAGTATTAATCTTGTGGAAAATAACCATTAATCATTCCAAATTATCCCATACCCCTTTGAAATATTTTTTAATCATAAAACTTATGAAATTATAATACTAAATAAAATAATTAAATACTATAAAGGAAAATGAATTCATGATATAATATGTCATGATGGCTATTAGGTTCCCCCACAAAAAAGAATTAAGTGGTTAATATGACATTTATCTCACAGATGTAAAAAGTGAGAAGGAAATCCTTACTAATGTAGTAACAAATGGGTTGGAAACCCCCAAGGTAATAATCATTCAATAAAACTTTTAAATACCTTAATGATAATATAATTATTGATATTATATGTAAATTTGGCATTATGTAAACCATATATAATTAATTAGGTGTACAACAATTAAATATGTCTCTTGTAATTAAAATGAGACAAGAATCCCTTACCGTCTGTTTCTTTTAGGTTGAACGTCCTTTAACGTCCTATATAATAAACTTATGTTAACATTATAAATTATTTAGAACTTTTTTCATGTTTATAATTACTTTCATTTCACTTATTACAATTTTTTGTAAAAATAATTGAAAATCATGTTTACATCGGGTGTTTTTGACCAAATTCGATTTATGTGTCAAAATAAATACTATTGGTCCTCCATGTTCAAAGGGTTTATTATATAACATCTCCATAATGATAAAATTTAAATAATTATCATATTTTAACATCATTTTTACTTTTGAAATCAGTCATTAAATTTGGTTATGAAAATGATAATATGTTACAATCCAAGAGATTGTGGGTCGTCTCTACACATGAGTAACATTTCTATTGTTAAATGATCATTTTGGAAAGAAGGTAAGTAAATAAAATAATTCCACAATTATAATTAAATAATAAATACCATACTATTTATTCATATATACTTATATATATATATATATCTAATTCTGTGATGTAAAAGAAATCACATCATGTCAATGAGGAGGTAGTCCACACGTCCATGAACGACGTTATCTCTTTTAAAGTGTGTGAAGGTGTAATTAATAAAATTATATTGTAACATCCCAAGTAAGTAATGAATAATAGATATTTTTATCTATGTCTATTAATGAATTAGATAGTGTTTTAGAGGCTTAAAATGAAAATAAATCCAATCTTAAGCATGGAATACACTAATATTTTTAAAAGATTGTTTTACTGCCTTTTGATGGCAAACCATTTTTGAATCTATCTTTTCAAAATTTTATAATCTATGTTTGTCAAAATAAACTTATTCTTTATGTTTGGGACATCAAAATTTACCTTGTGTGAATTTTTGTTATTTTTCTGACAATGTTCATTTTTTAATGAATAGTGAAAAATACTGCATTTTACATCAAAACTGCTTTTTAATATAATTTATTTATATGATTATATTATGTTTTTAATTGGTTTTGAAGTGAAATTATAATATATTTTTACCATTTAATCCAATGGTGGTCATTGGAATCAATTTCACTTTGAAATTGGACTTAAACTGGTGTCAATCTTTTGATACTTATTGTTCCATAAAAACACGCTATTTGTCATGACAGCGGGAATTAATTATTAAATTAATTAATGTGACTTATATGTTTTGAATTTTGTAAAATAGACTTCATTTTTGAATTCGGAATATCAAATATAGCTTAGGGTGAATTTTTGGTAATTTTCTGAAAAACTTTAATTTTTGATGAATAGTGAAACCACTAAGTGGTACTTATAAAAACTGATTTTTCATTTAAATGAAAATTTTTCATCTTTGTGTTATGAATTTCAAAAATCCGACATACATGGTTGTCATTAAGATGTAAAATGTGGTTCAATGAGATTATAATAATTTTTTGGTGAATAGTAACTTATTAAGTTTTTAATCGCGATTAGTGGTAATTAGTGTAGTTTAAGGTAAAAATAATGTTTTAATAGTATGAGATGAGCTTGAAACATGTACTACCCTCATTGGATGTGTCATGGCCGACCAAGACAAGACATGGGTCAACTTGGGGACCCCATGGAGCCACTTTGGTTGGGAAATGACATAAATAACTTTTTATTTAATGTTAAAGTAAAAATGACACAAACATGAGTTATGTTACTAAAACAATTTTTATATGGGGTTATACAAGTCATATTTTTTACTATAAATATTCATTAGAAATTTAAAACGATTTCCTACAACATAGTATTTTTTTTTATAATTTTTAGACATTAAATAAATTAAATTATTTATGACATCATGATGATGCAGTGATGACCTCATTATTTAACGATTTAAATAAAATGGAAAGATAATGAAATATCTAAGACCTACACATGTCCAAAACCTATTTGATGAGTGGATTTCGAACCCTTATCACCTTATACGCGAATTATATTAATGTGGGACCTTTTGAATCCGAAACTATTTTTAAAGTAAAGTAACTTATCTTTACTTTCCAAGAGTGCCCCTCCTCTCCTCTTAGAAGAGGCCCCCACCTCTACCTCATTTCACACACTCCTCAAGCCTTTGGCTCGGCAATCCCCTGCCCATTTACTCTCTCCACATCCATCTCCTAATCCTAGAGGATGACCTTTGGGCATAATCCTTTCAAAGGAAGCCTTTAGGCTCAAATCAAAAGGAGTTACACTTTTAAAGGTAACTCATTCTCTCATGTTCATTTGTTTTATTTTCCTTCTCCAACCCCCTAAACTCTTTTTATTTACTTCCTTTGTAAAAACACCAGTATCTTAAATATACTAGGAGGTTGTTATAATATTTATTCGAGCTACACTCTCACAGAACTACATTAAATGGTTAAAGAATATACGGTTTCCGTGGATGGCGAAATTCTACCTCCCAAAACGATGATTGTTCAATACTCATTTAACACCTTCAAAGGTGGCCATTATGATGTCACTATTTTTATATATGATATATAATATGTTTATTCTTTCCTTAAGCTTCTGTATTTTTCATTTATGGCATACCATTATTGTTTCCATTATGGGTAAACACGATATCTTCATTTTAGGAAATGCGGACTACCACCCCCTGAAAGTGATTTGATTCGTTAATACCATATGTGGGATGTGTAAAGGATAAAGTTAATGATATTATATATGTTATTATACTGGAATTATAATATACTCTTATATCATTATGATTCCATTCCAGAAAATATGAAATAGAAATGGAAGTAGCGTTTATGCATACGTACGGCTTACCGTCTCCATGAACGGTGCATTTCATTTCTTACCTCTAAATGTGATGTAATATTATAAATACATGTATATGATGAATATATATGATATATATGTTATCCAAATCATTAATATCATTCTTGATATAACGAACCTTTGACCAAATTAACAACATGTAAGTGTAAGAAGTCTATTTTTGACTTAAGAACCAAATACCGACAAAATGAACATTAACTTAAATGATTACATGATGTTCATAACATGGTATAAAAGTAATAATGAACTTGAAAAAGGTTCTTAAGAAAGTAGATACTAACTCAAGTTTATTATTTAGGAGATTAAAGAACGTTTGGGTCAAGTCGGATACGAGGTATGGGACTTCGTCTCAATCTCCTTTCGTTGAGGCATATTTTGTTTTATACACAACCTTCTTTTATATGGTGTATAAACCCCTATGAATTTTACGTTAATTCAAAAGGAATATTTTTATACGAAACGTTTACTAAACGACAAAAGGGAATTTTTTTGTCGTACGTATGCGGCGACAATGACTTCTCCGCCGCTGTGACCGTTATTTGAGTTTCGAATTCCTCTACAAGCCATACCTTCTTTTTAAAAGAAAAATAAATACCATGTTTTAATTTTATTTTATTTTGGTATTGAAAATGGTTTTAATAATGTTTTTATATCAATGTGTTGTATTGATATCTTGTGATCGAAAGGTGGAAATGTTATGTTTCCTTTATGCATGTTTTATGTGATATGATTATGTTGAGGTTCTTGGGCATTATTATGAAGATGGGTGGTTCCGTTATAAACTAAGGGCGGGTGAGCCCGATATAGCTCTCCAATGCATTGGGTAACGCGAAGGAGTGAAACCTTAAGGTTTCTCTGAAGAGATTTAGGTAATATACTGTGATGGGTATTCCAAACGTAACCAAGAGGGTTACTCCCTACGTAAGAATGTTATGAATGCCTGAAGATACCTTTATGTCTTATGATTTCTATGATTTATTCATGATTTGATGAGGTATGTTAAAGTGCTTATGTTTTATGGGTAAATTATGATCTCATCCTTATGTATATATGTACCCATGTTTCCTTTCCATATTTTTATATCCCTTACCGAGATTTTTATGGTCATCACATGTTTTTTTGAAATGTTTTTCACAGGTCAAGGGAAAGGTACATGATATGATGATAGTGTCAAGGAAGTGTCAAGAAACAATCCATGTTTATTTTAAATATGTTTCCATTGATGGGAATGAATAATACTATCTTTATGTAACCACTTTGTTTATATGTGGAATGTAATTCAAGTTTTATGATCTAATTCTCTAAAACTCTAAACCCGAAAAGATCCTCAATGTGTAATCTTGTAATAACTCAAGATTAAGTAAGGTTTAAGGCTGGGGCCTTATAGTTGGTATCAGAGGTCGGTTTAGATAACTTTAGGAGTTAGAATTCTATTAAATGATTATCCAAAAATATTTTTTTTATTGTCAAATTGAAATAATATAGCATTTAAAGATTACCATGTTTCTTCGCCTAAGATATTTCTTTGTTAAAAATGGTTTTTCGTAGAGGAAACAAAACAACTTTTCTTGGAAGGCATACAGAGGGAAATGACCTTCCAAATCAGAAACCCGAGATGGTCAGAGTCAGAATTGAACAGTTTGTTGCAGTGATGGCTCATTTGATTCAGGTGATAAATGGTGGTTGTGTTTATTGATGATATTTTGGTGTTTTCTAAAAGTAAAGAGGAGCATGAAAGTAATTTAAGGGTTATTTTGAAAACCTTAAAAGAAAAGAAAGTGTATGGGAAATTCAGCAAGTGTGAGTTTTGGTTGCAACAAATTACTTTCCTTGGTCACATTGTTTCTAAAGATGGGATAACTATTGATCCTGCAAAAACAAAAGTTGTGGAAGACTGGCCAAGAACCAAAAATGTAACTGAGATTCGTAGCTTCCATGGTTTGGCAGGCTATTACCGAAGGTTTGTTAGAAATTTTTCACGGTTATCTAGTCCAATGACTAAGCTAACTCGGAAGGGTGATAAGTTTATCTGGACAAAAGAATGTGATGATTGTTTTTAGGAATTGAAAAGAATATTGGTGAATGCTCCAGTTTTGGCACTACCTTCCAGGAATGGTGAGTTTGTTATATACAGTGATGCTTCATTAAAAGGACTTGGTTGCGTCCTAATGTATAATTATCAGGTAATTTTTTATGCTTCACGATAGTTGAAAACTCATGAGGTAAATTACCCTACACATGATTTGGAATTAGCTGCTGTTGTTTTCGCTTTAAAAATTTGGAGGCATCATTTGTATGGAGTAAAGTGTGAAATATATACCGATCACAAAAGTTTAAATTATATATTCACTCAGAAAGAATTGAACATGAGACAAAGGAGATGACTAGAATTAATCAAGGATTATGATTGTACAATTCAATACCATCCGGGAAAATTAAATAAAGTGGCTGATGCTTTGAGTCGAAAAAGTAATGCTTCATTAGCAATGTTGCATTTGGAACGTGATCCTTTGGTTAAGGATTTGATGAACTTTGGAATAGAAGTTGTTGGTGCAGTAAGTTCTTCTATTTTATTTCAGGTATCAGTGAGATCATCTCTATCAGATAGAATCAAGAAAGCACAGAAGCAAGACAGTGAGTTGCAGAAAAAGGTAGAGCTGGTTCAGAAAGGTAAGTTTCCTGAATTCAACATTGATAATGATTGTGTTTTGAGATTTGGGAAGAGATTGTGTGTGCCTTGTGATTCATAGTTGAAGAGAGAGTTGTTATGTGAAGCTCATAGTTCTCCGTTTTCAGTTCATCCTGGAAGTACTAAGATGTACAGAGATCTGTGGGAGTATTACTGGTGGGATGGAATGAAAAGAGATATTGCTGATTTTACTGTGAAGTGTTTGACATGTCAGCAGGTTAAAGCAGAGCGGCAGTTACCGAAAGGGATGCTTCAGCCTTTACCTGTGCTAGAGTGGAAGTGGGAGAATATATCCATGGACTTTGTTGTGGGATTACCGAAGACATCTCGAGGTAATAATTCAATATGGGTTATTGTTGAACACTTGACTAAATCTGCTCATTTCCTTGCTATATGAGATACTTTTTCCCTAGATCAACTATACCGTTTGTATCTTAAAGAGATAGTCAGGTTACATGGAGTTCCTCTCTCCATTGTATCTGATCGTGATCCCAGGTTCACTTCTAAATTTTGGAAAGGCCTTTAGAAGTCGTTGGGTACTGAATTAAATTTTAGTACAGCTTTTCATCCTCAATCAGATGGGCAGTCAGAACGAAAAATTCAGACCTTGGAGGATATGCTACGAGCTTGTTCTATGGATTATCAGGGAAGTTGGGACCAACATATTTCTTTGGTTGAATTTTCATATAATAACAGTTTTCATTCCAGTATACAGATGGCACCATTTCAGGAATTATATGGGAAGCGGTGTCGAACTCCAGCTTTCTGGGATGAAGTGGGTGAAAGGAAGTTGATGGGACCAGAATTGGTAGAAGAGATGGCAGAAAAAGTTCATCTGATTCAGAAGCACATGAGAACAGCTCAGAGTAGGCAGAAGAGTTATTCAGATAACTGGAGGAAGGATCTATCTTTCGAGGTAGGTGATCATGTTTTTCTCAAGGTTTCTCCTTGGAAAAGTGAGATGAGATTTGGTAAGAAAGGAAAGCGGAGTCCAAGGTTCATTGGACCATATGAAATTCTGGAGAGAGTTGGATCAGTTGCTTACCGAGTGGCTTTACCTCCGAGTTTATCTCAGGTACACAATGTTTTTCATGTTTCGATGTTGAGAAAGTATATGCCAGATCCATCTCATGTTTTGAGTCCAGAGGTAGTTCAGCTGGAAGAGAACCTATCTTATGAGGAACAACCGGTCTAGATTCTTGACCACAAGGAGAAAGTGTTACGGAATAAGGTGATTCACTAGGTAAAGGTTTTGTGGAAATACCACATGATTGGAGAGGCAACATGGGAATCTGGAAATGCAATGCGAGATAAGTACCCACATTTATTCAATAAGTAAATAAATTGTGGGGATGCAATTTTGTAAAGGGGGGAAGGATGTAACATCCCAAGTAAGTAATGAATAATAGATATTTTATCTATGTCTATTAATGAATTAGATAGTGTTTTATAGGCTTAAAATGAAAATAAATCCAATCTTAAGCATGGAATACACTAATATTTTTAAAAGATTGTTTTACTGCCTTTTGATGGCAAACCATTTTTGAATATATATTTTGACAATTTTATAAAATATGTTTGTCAAAATAAACTTATTCTTTATGATTGGGACATCAAAATTTACCTTCTGTGAATTTTTGGTATTTTTCTGACAATGTTCATTTTTTAATGAATAGTGAAAAATACTGCATTTTACATCAAAACTGCTTTTTAATCTAATTTATTTATATGATTAGATTATGTTTTTAATTTTTTTTGAAGTGAAATTAGAATATATTGTTACCATTTAATCCAATTGTGGTCATTGGAATCAATTTCACTTTGAAATTGGACTTAAACTGGTGCCAATCTTTTGATACTTATTGTTTCATAAAAACACACTATTTGTCATGACAGCGGGAATTAATTATTAAATTAATTAATGTGACTTATATGTTTTGAATTTTGTAAAATATACTTCATTTTTGAATTCGGAATATCAAATATAGCTCAGGCTGAATTTTTTGTAATTTTCTGAAAAACTTCAATTTTTGATGAATAGTGAATCCACTAAGTGGTACTTATAAAAACTGATTTTTCGTTTAAATGAAAATTTGCCATCTTTGTGTTATGAATTTCAAAAATCCGACATACATGGTTGTCATTAAGAAGTAAAATTTGGTTCAATGAGATTATAAAAATTTTTTGGTGAATAGTAACTTATTAAGTTTTTAATCGCGATTAGTGGTAATTAGTGTAGTTTAAGGTAAAAATAATGTTTTAATAGTATGAGATGTGCTTGAAACATGTCCTCCCCTCATTGGATGTGTCATGTCCGACCAAGACAAGCCATGGGTCAACTTGGGGACCCCATGGAGCCACTTTGGTTGGGAAATGACATAAATAACTTTTTATTTAATGTTAAAGTAAAAATGACACAAACATGAGTTACGTTACTAAAAAAAATTTTATATGGGGTTATACAAGTAATATTTTTGACTATAAATATTCATTAGAAATATAAAAATATTTCCTACATCATAGTATTTTTTTTTTAATTTTTAGACATTAAATAAATTAAATTATTTATGACATCATGATGATGCAGCGATGACCTCATTATTTAACGATTTAAATAAAATGGAAAGATAATGTAATATCTAAGACCTAAACATGTCCAAAACCTATTGTATGAGTGGATTTCGAACCCTTATCACCTTATCCTCGAATTATATCAATGTGGGACCTTTTTAATCTGAAACTATTTTTAAAATAAAGTAACTTATCTTTACTTTCCAAGAGTGCCCCTCCTCTCCTCTTATAAAAGGCCCCCAACTCTACCTCATTTCAAACAATACTCAAGCCTTTGGCTCGGCCATCCCCTGCCCATTTACTCTCTCCACATCCCTCTCCCCATCCTAGAGGATTAAATTTGGGCAGAATCCTTTCAAAGGAAGCCTTTAGGCTCAAATCAAAAGGAGTTACACTTTTAAATGTAATTCATTCTCTCATGTTCATTTGTTTTATTTTTCTTCTCCAACCCCCTAAACTCTTTTTATATACTTCCTTTGTAACAACACCAGTATCTTCAATATACTAGAATGTTGTTATAATATTTATTCGAGCTACACTCTCACACAACTACATCAAATGGTTAAAGAATATACGGTTTCCGAGGATGGAAAAATTCTGCCTTCCGAAATGATGATTGTTCAATACTCATTTAACACCTTCAAAGGTGGCCATTATTATGTCACTATTTTTATATATGATATATAATATGTTTATTCTTCCCTTAAGCTTCTGTATTTTTCATTTATGGCATACCATTATTGTTTCCATTATGGGTAAACATGATATCTTCATTTTAGGAAGTGCGGACTACCACCCCTGAAAGTGATTTGATTCGTTAATACCATATGTGGGATGTGTAAAGGATAAAGTTAATGATATTATATATGTTATTATACTGGAAATATAATATACTCTTATATCATTATGATTCCATTCCAGAAAATACGAAATAGAAATGGAAGTAGCGTTTATGCATACATACAGCTTACCGTCTCCATGAACGGTGCATTTCATTTCATACCTCTAAATGTGATGTAATATTATAAATACATGTATATGATGAATATATATGATATATATGTTATCCAAATCATTAATATCATTCTGGATATAACGAAACTTTGACCAAATTAGCAACATGTAAGTGTAAGAAGTCTATTTTTGACTTAAGAACCAAATACCGACAAAATGAACATTATTAACTTAAATGATTACATGATGTTCATAACATGGTATAAAAGGAATAATGAACTTGAAAAAGGTTCTTAAGAAATTAGATATTAACTCAAGTTTATTATTCAGGAGATTAAAGAACGGTCGGGTCAAGTCGGATATGAGGTATGGGACTTCGTCTCAATCTCCTTTCGTTGAGGCATATTTTGTTTTATACACAACCTTCTTTTATATGGTGTATAAACCCCTTTGAATTTTGCGTTTATTCAAAAGGAATATTTTTATATGAAGCGTTTAGTAAATGACAAAAGGGAATGTTTTTGTCATATGTATTCGGCGACAACGACTTCTCCGCCGCCCTGACCGTTATTTGAGTTTCGACTTCCTCTACAAGCCATACCTTCTTTTTAAAAGAAAAATAAATACCATGTTTTAATTTTCTATTCTTTTGGTATTGAAAATGGTTTTCATAATGTTTTTATATCAATGTTTTGTATTGATATCTTGTGATCGAAAGGTGGAAATGTTATGTTTCCTTTATGCATGTTTTATGTGATATGATTATGTTGAGGTTCTTGGGCATTATTATGAAGACGGGTGGTTCCGTGATAAACTAAGGGCAGGTGAGCCCGATATAGCTCTCCAATGCATTGGGTAACGCGAAGGAGTGAAACCTTAAGGTTTCTCTGAAGAGATTTAGGGAATATACTGTGATGGCTATTCCAAACGTAACCAAGAGGGTTACTCCCTATGTAAGAATGATATGAATGCCTCAAGTTACCTTTATGTCTTATGATTTATATGATTTATTCATGATTTGATGAGGTATGTTAAAGTGCTTATGTTTTATGGGTAAAGTATGATCTCATCATTATGTATATTTGTACCCATGTTTCCTTTCCATATTTTTATATCCCTTACTGAGCTTTTTATGCTCATCCCAAGTTTTTTTGAAATGTTTTTCACAGGTCAAGGGAAAGGTACATGATATGATGATAGTGTCAATGAAGTGTCAAGAAACAATCCATGTTTTTTTTAACTATGTTTCCATTGATGGGAATGAATAATACTATATTTATGTAACCACTTTGTTTATATGTGGAATGTAATGCAAGTTTTATGATTTAATTCTCTAAAACTCTAAACCCGAAAAGATCCTCAATGTCTAATCTTGTAATAACTCAAGATTAAGTAAGGTTTAAGTCTGGGGCCTTATAGATATATATATATATGTATACGTACAAAAATTTAATTATTTCATGAATATAAGTTTTTATGTAACATATTTTAAATTATAACCAGCATTTATACAATCTGTGTATCGGGTGAAGGAATCACGTTGCTTTGAGGGGCGGTAGTCCACACTTCCTCAAACGATGTTATCGTATTAATGTAAAATATAAAGTACTAAATGTATATACTATAAAATGTTTAAAAAAGTATAAATACAAAATAAATATAATATATAACATATATAAACAATGTCTACATTATAAATGACACCATGAGAGGCGGTAATGGAAGAATGAAAAATCTTCGTTTTATGAGGCAGTAGTTCGTCGTCCACAGAAACTTTATATTTGTTACCTATTATATGGTGGTGTGTGTATGTGTAGGTTAAAATCTTATAATAACAACACCAAAGTATATTTAGTATAATATTTTTGTTATATAAGAACATAATAAGAATATTTTCACAGTTGGAGAATGAAAATGATACTAGAGAGATAGAGAAAAGTCATTATATTTTAATTGGGTAACTTATTTTTGTTTGAACCAAAAGTATTTTTCGGAAGGGTTTATGTAACACCCCAATCTTCATGGTAAATTTCCCTTTGAATACTGAAATATCATGTTTTGTACGTAGCTTGGAGTTTTAACACACCACGACTAATCAAACTAGTCGTTATGAATAGTAATACCAACTTTTTGAAATATTATAAATTTTATTTTTCAAAATAGACTACATATTTGGATTCAAAATATCAAAATTAGCTTAGGGTGACTTTTTCTGTATTTTTCTGAAAACATTCAATTTTTGAGGAATAGTGAGAAAACACTACATTATTGTTTAAAACTAACTTTTTATTTAAATAATTAGTCATTTTTTATAAATTTATATTAGGTAAAAAAATATACATAATACCTATATATGTTCAATGTAATTCAACGGAGCCATTTTATAATAATATTATATATTTTTATATATGATTTTATTGAACTTTTTACCGTCTCTTACCCACCTTCTAGGAGCATTTGAAAATTTTCATAAAACCCAATTTTACTATTTATTTGAGCTGAATTTCGAAATTTGGAGAGACACAGTTTACATCAGTATGTAAAATGTGGTTCAATAAGATGAAAATAATTTTTGGTGAATAGTAACTTTTGGCTTTTATTTACCACGGTTAAAAGTAAATAATGTAATTAAAGATAAAAATGATATTATAATTACCCTAACCAATATCCCAATTCTATTGTATAAGTTTATTTCTACCAAAATCAAGCTTAATAATAACATATGATCCTTTTGGTCCACTTTAATTAGATTTGGACATTTATTATTATTTTATTTAAAGAAGAGTTAAAAGTAATAAATTCAAAGTTTAATAACTAAACCATTTTTAATATAGGGTTATAAATTAGATAAATTTGAATATAGATATTCATTAAAAATATGAAAAAATATCCTACATAATGGTATTATATTTATAATTTTTAGAAATTAAATAATTAAATTTATTTATGATAAAATGATGATGCAGGAATTACCTTATTAATGAAAGATTCAAATAATTGATATTATAAATATCAAATTAAATGTAAATTGAGACATATGATGAATTCCACTAATTTTCTAGGTTATGATAGGGTTTATTGTTTTTAAATTTAATGTTTTTATTACTTTCACAACAACGAAATACCAAACAGTGTCAAAATTGGCATAAATGAGTTTTTAAAACAAATATTATATTATCAATTTATATAATATTTAAAAAAATATAAGGTTTATACAAAGGACTAAGATAAGGTTATATATATTAATAATTAAACACTATGGTTTTTCATGGATTTTTATAGTAAGTTTATTAACCATTTTTTATAACAATACTATAATACCTGGTAAAAGTTAATCTATTTTACTAAGAGTTAAATATAAATGATAAGGTAAATATGGTGACAAAAACCTGTCTAAAACCTATTGGTTGAATTTTTTTCAACCCATACCTACATTTTAATTAAAATAAATATTTTTGGAGCGATTATAAACCGAATATTATTGTATTATAAAATAATATTTCAAGATTTTCCTAAAGTGACGCTCACCTCTCTTATAAAAGGGTACTTCCCCTTCTCTCAAAATCATAACTCCAAAGACATTTGGATCAGCCAAACCCTACTCTAATATACCCTCAAATACTCTAAATTAAACTTAGAGTACTTACTTCTATCATAAAGATGACCTAGGGAGCCCTTTTGTTCAACTCAAAAGAGAACACCTGAAGAAGAGGTAATAATTTCACCACCCATTATCAAAGTTATTTTCTCCATCCATGTCCTCTTTATTTTTTGTTTCCACACAAGAATAATAAATAAAAACCCTTATAAATAGAGTGATGCTATTATAAATATGGTACAATCATATTCATTATTCTATCCATCATAGGAATGACAAGTCACCATATATGCGTACGTACGGTTTACCATCTCCATGTTGTGGGGTAGTTTGTTATTCAAACACTTCATTGTTTAGATGAGTATACTAATGTGTATAACTGATGTAAGTAATAAATATAACATGTTATTTATTCTTTATATACGATATACCATTCAATTACATATGATTTCACCATCGATATATTGATATTATCGCTCATCCTTACGTAGGGATTACTGTCTCCACGAACGCGATGAGATTCATTCCCCATCGTATTCATTCTAAAATAATTTTCATTTTATGATTAAAAAATAATGTTTAAGAACATAATATCATTATTTATATGAATCAAATACATCTTATACATAACAAAAATGGCTTACGTAACCAATCATATAAAGGAAAATGAATTAGTTAACACCCGAAATAATGATACTACCAAAATATTATTAGCAAAGAAATATTAGAAGATCATATATGATATGATATTTATGTATGTGGTTCTTTTATAATTTAATAACAATGATTTAACTATTATACAGGAGGTTAACATAACCTCGACCGAGGAAAAGTACAAAGTAAGGGTAAATTCTACAATCTATTTATTATCTGAGGTTGTATATACGTGAGTATCTACAGGGACCTCTTTATCATCCACATCTATGTTTCTTAAAGAAGATATATTTCAAAAAAAATACGATTTCATAGAATATAGTTTATAGTCATTTATAACCTTATTTTAATTTTTATAAGATGTCCATAAATGAATCTTTATGTCATTTTCCAAACATTTTCCATTACGACCTTTTCGACAAAATTATGGAAATAATGTTTTTTAACTTATTCGGCGGGTGCGGCTATTTTCCACCATTATAACACCTTTGAAACTTATTTTACAAGCTTATAAGAATATTTCCAAAATAAATGTTTTCTTTTATAATTATATGACTTTTAAATGGTTTCAAAATATAATGAATTATGTATTTAAAATATTTTTCATTTCATCTATGTCAACACCCATCAATGGATTTTAAACTTGTTTGAAGTTGATTTATTAGGATAAAAATCTTCCATATTATATTAAATAATTTGTGATATGTTTGACTATGGGTGTTTTATTTTTGTACCACTCATGGTTTATGGATAAATAATTGACATATATTATGCTAGTTTTAATATGAATTTTTATATTATGTTTAAATATTTTCATATGAGGAATGCATTTGACTTTGTAAGTGACGGGTGGAACCCACTATATCTCCTAGATGCATCGGTAGGTCTCTTAAGACAAACTAGGATCTTAAAAAAAGACCTCTAAGAAATCTTATTTGTATTCTTGTCATGAGGCCTTGACTATGTGGTTATGATGTTTGGAATTATGCATTCCATCATTATGAAATTGGATTTTGATATTACATGTGATTATTCAACTTGTAGAATATCCATGTGAATAAGTATATGGAATTATTTGATTTATCTTTGCCAAATTATAGTGATGTTTAAGTTAAAAAAGATTTTTTTTAGTCATATACATTTCTTTAAATGTTTGTGCTTATTTATGAAGGTTTTCGCTATATTGTTATACTTACTGAGCATCTGATCTCACCCCTTTGATTGTTTTATTTTTTAAATTAAATGAAGAAGTATATTATGACTGAACTGCAGGGATATTCTAAAGGATGTGAATGTGGTCAATGGAGACAATGTTGTTGTTGTTTTTCATTTTATAATGTAATGTAAAACTTATGAATGTATCTAGTACTTCCATGTATACTAAAATGATCGGACATTCAGGATTTGATCCCTTATGATCAGGAAAATGTTATCTAATAATGCACCTATTCTATGTAACAGGGTTCAAGGAATTACAGTTGGTATTAGAGGAAGTTCAGTAAAAATCATGCAATCTAGATTTAGAAAAACCTTGATTAGAGAACATTAACGTAAGATAAACATTGAGGATTTGTATAGAATAACTTCCTATAATTTTGGTAATGTATAGAATTTTTGTGTTTTCCAAACAATACATCCCTATCTGGATATGAGCATGTAGAGTCGGCTCTGGGACAGATGTACCTAAAAGTGAAAACTCCAACACGGAGTGTTGGGCTTGACCTGGGGTTTCCTGGTACATGACCACATGTGTTTCTATACTATTGGTTATGAAACTCTCAGATAAAATGCATAAGATAATCCACATTTTCTTTACAAACCATTATGAGGGATTTATGGGTATATACATCCTCAACGAAATTTTTTATGAGTATAGATTATATCCATAATTGTTCAACTTTTCTTAAGTGTTTTACAAGTTTGGAATTATATATTGGGATTTATAGACTAATCAATTATATGGAATTGTTTATAAATGGTGCATATTGGATGGAATTCAAACCTTATCAATGCACCTAATCTGTGTAGTGATTTCCCTCATACTCAAGATAATTATAGTGGATTTGGTGATGTTACTAGTGCTGATAATCTTATCACCATACTGGGACAACTCACTCAGGTTATGAATAATCACCTTACACGTATAGAGAACCATGATCCACAATGTGGATGATCAATGTTAGAAGAATTCATAAGACAACAACCACCAACATTCAGTGGGACTAAAATCCATTTGTAGATGAGAAATGGATATTTTCCTTAGAAAAAATATTTCATGCTTTGGGGAGTAACGAAAGGGAAAAAGTTTTCATTGTATTTTATCACCTCACGAGAGATGCAAATCAAAGGTGGTCATTAATTCAAAAACAAAAAGGAAGATGAATAATTATCAAATATGTAATGGATGTAGTTTAAAGATCTTTTCTTAAAAAAAATACTTTCCTTGTGACCAACAAGAGGATATAGAAATCCAATTTCTAAGTCTAAGGAAAAATGAGGATGAAAATGTCACAATTGATGAGGTTAACATTACAAGGATAACATGGCATGTAGTAGATTATATAAATAACCCAAGGAGTAATATTGATCGATTATTTAATGGGTTAAAACCATTTCCTCGTCATGAATCATTCTATCAATCCTTCTCATCGTACGAAGATATTTTTATCATGTGCTATCAAGAAAGAAAAATAATTCTCTAATTCTTATGAGTTTATTGCGAAGAAATAGAAGAAGAGATCTAACGAACAAACTGGAAATGGAAATAAGGGGAAGAAGGGAAAATTTTAATAGCCATCCTATAGTAAATATAGGAAGAAACACCTCGGTACTTTCTTGAACGGAATGAGAGTCTGTTAAAAGTGTGTTGAAAAAGGCCACCAAGATTATGATTGCAAAGGAAAGAAATAATTTTTCAATGTTGAATGCTAAAATTGTAGAGAAAATGGGCATTATGAAAATTAATTTCTTAAGATCCAAAGAAACATACCTCATAAAAGGCCACGGGAGAAAGTTCAAGCTTATGCGATCACTACTCCTAAGGATGAAGCACTGAAAGATGTGGTGGTAAGAAATATAATGGTTTCCTCAAGTTTAGAAAATACATTATTTGAATTTGGATCATCACATTTTTTCATATCTTCCTAGTTTGATAATAATATTAAGTATCTCCAATTTGATTTAAAAAGGATTTTTTCAGTCAAAACTCTTAAGGGAAGTATCATAGCAACACAATTTTTTGAATTAGACCCTATTTGGGCATATAAATGTTTATTATCTGTTGATCTAATCATCATACCCATGATTTAATTTGATATAATCCTTGGTATGGATTGTCTTTCGAACCGTGAAGCAAAAATTTAAGAAGGAGGAGGTTAAAATATTCAATGATGATAAAGAGTACCTTATCTTTAGAGAAGAAACGTCACCACCTGATTCTTATTTTGATCCACCCCATGTACCTCTACTAAATTCAATTATTGGGGATTAAGAGAATGAAATAACTATGGGTGAGGAAATGAATGTTCATATAGAGGATGTAACTATTGTGAAAGAATATATATCTGTTTTTTTAGAGGATTTACCTAGACATCCTCCAAAATGAGAAATTGAGTTTTCCATTGATTTAATTCCTAGTTCAAGTCCCATATCAAAGACACCATATAGAATGGCCACTGTGTAATTAATGGATCTAAAGAAACAACTAGAGTAGTTGAGTAATAAATAATTTATTCTCCCTAGTGATTCTCCCTGGGGATCCCCTGTTCTTTTGTTAATAAAAAGGATGGGTCTATGAGGTTGCGTATTGACTACAGGGAGATCAATGCCATAATAATAAAGAACAAGTATCACATACATCACATTAATGATTTATTCATCCAACATCATGGAGCTCAAAATTTTTCAAATATTGACCTTCGGTCTGGATATCATAAGTTGTGTGTGAAAAAGGAAAAAATTCTTAAAACACAATTTTGAACCTAGTATGGGCATTAAGAGTTTAGAGTAATGCCTTTTGGACTGACTAATGCACCCTTGGTTTTCATGGGTCTAATGAATAGATATTTAAAGGAGTATATTGATGAATTTGTAGGGGTATTTATTGATGATATCTTGGTTTACTCCAAAAGCTATGAATATCATGAAAATCACATGAGAACTATTCTGGAAACCCTCAGAGGAAATGAATTATATGGAATGTTTAGCAAGTGTGAATTCTTCCTCCTGGAAATTTCTTTACATGGACATATTGTCTCTAAATATGGAATCATTTTTAATCATTATAAGACAATAAAAATACAATAATGGTCAGAACTGATGAGTATAACTATGGTACACAATTTTATTGGTTAATGAGGTTATTATCGACGTTTTGTCCAGAAAGTTTCCCAATTGTCAAACCCATTAACCAAGATCACACGTAAATGGGATAAATTTGTTTGAGAAAAAGATTGTAAATACTATTTTTATGAACTAAAGATAATATTAGTCAATGATCCTATCTTGACTCAACCATCGGGGGATTATGGGTTTGTTATTCATAGTGATGCATCAAAGAAATGACTTGATTGTGTCCTTATAAAGAATGATAGAGTTATTGCATATGCATCACGACAACAAAAAATTCATGAAATAAACTATCCCACTCATGATATTGAGTTAGAATATGTAATCATTGCCTTGAATATATGGAGACACTATCTCTTGAGTGAAAAATGTGAGATTTAAACTGATCACAAGAGTTTGAAGTATATTTTCTCATAGAAAGAACTCAACATGTGGAAAAGATAATGTCCTGAACTACTCAAGGATTATGATTTCACTACACACTACCACCTGGGGATGGAAAATAAGGTGGCAGATGCTTTGAGCAGAAGTGATCATGGAGTTTTGAACAATACGAGAGTTGAAAGGGATCCTATGTTCATGGATCTAGTAAATATGGATATGGGAATAATCCTAGAATGTAAAACATAGATAATTTTTCAAATGTCCATCAAACCATATTTACTAGAAAGGATAAAAAGTTCTAAGACTGATGATTTGGAGTTTAAAAAGAAAATTGAAGCTGTGAATGATGGGAGATTGGTCAACTTCATATACGAAGATGTGATTTGGAAATTTGGGAAGATACTTTGTGTTCCTAACATAACTGATCTGAAAATTGAATTGTTGGATGATACTCATAACTCCAATTTTTTTATACACCCTGGAAGAACTAAGATGAATAGAGATTTGAAGGAACATTTTTGGTGCAACGACTTGAAGAGAGAGATTTCTAATTATGTGTCAGAAAATATGGTTTTTTAATAAGTAAAAGCTTGAAGACAATATCCTATAGATGTCATGCATCATATTCCCATAGCCGAGTAGAAATGGGAATATATTTTGATGGAATTTGTCATGGGACTACCAAAGAATCCTAGATGGAATGATATATATGGGTCATTGTTTTTCATCTTAACAAGTAAGCACATTTTTTGCTATAAGAGAAGATTTACCACTTGAATGTCTAATAAGAAAATATATTAATGAAGTTGTAAGACTTCATGGAGTACCCCTATCGATTATTTCTGATCATAATCCCCATTTACATCAAGATTCTAGAAAAGACCTCAAAAGGACTATGGTACTAAACTTCATTTGAGCACTGCCTACCACCCTCAAAATGATGGAAATCAGAATAGACTATTAAAACCTTAGAAGACATGTTGATATCTTGATCACATGACTTTCAAGGTATATGGGATCAATATTTACCTATGGTAGAATATTATTATAACAAAAACTTAAATTCAAGTATCCAGATGGAAATATATGAAGAATTATATGGAAAGAGATGTCACACACCAACTTGTTTGGATGATGTTGTTGAAAGAAAACTCATCGGCCCAGAACTTGTTGAGGAAACAATGGAATAGGTGGTGTTTATCCAAACCCACATCAAAGCATCTCAATGTAGGAAAAAGATATATGATGATAACCGAATGAAAGATTTGGAATTTCAGGTAGAAGATCATGTATTATTGAAGGTATCTTTAGGGAAGGGGGTTATAAGATTTGGTAAGAAAGTTAAATTCATTCCCAAGTACATTGGACCTTTCGAAATTCGTGAACAAATTGGGGCTGTAGAATACTGTTTGGAAATGCAGCCAAGTCTCTTCAAAGTTCATGATGTGTTCCATGTATCACTATTGAGAAAATACATGCTTTACCCAATGAATGTATCACCTATGAATAAATAGAAAATGAACCTAATCTAACTTATTGTGAAGATCCTATCATAATTCTTGATACCATAGAACAAGTGTTGAAAAATAAAATGACTCATCTGGTAAAAGTTCTATGGAGAAATCACAAGTTGGAAGAGGCAATGTGGGAACCCGAGGAACTTATGATGAAGAACCACCTGAATCATTTTATGTAGTAATATTATAGATATTTCTAGAATAAAATTATTTGAAGGATTGCAGAATGTAACACCCCATGCTTCCACAATATGTTTTCCTTTGAATAATGCAATAGCTTGCATTGTACGTAACATGGAGTTTTAACACACTAAAACAAACCAAACTAGCTATTATGAAATGTAATACCCACTTTTTGAAATTTCATACATTTTATTTTTCAAAATGGACTTTGTTTTTTGATTTTTAATATCAAAAATATCTTAGGGTGAATTTTTTTTATTTTTCTGAAAACATTCAATTTTTTATGAATAGTGAAAAAACATTTCCTTATTGTTTAAAATTGAATTTTTATTTAAATAATTATTTATTTATTTTAAATTTATGTTAGGTTAAAATTGATACATAATACCTATATATTTTTAATGTAATTCGTTGGAGTCATTTTATAATAATAATAGATATGTAAAATATTATTGATCTTTTTCCCATCTTTTACCCACCTTCTAGGGGAATTTGCGTATTTTCATAAAACAAAATTTTACGACTTCTGTGAGTTGAATTTCCAAAATCTGAGAGACATGGTTGACATTAGTAAGTAAAAAATGGTTCAATAATATTAATTTATTTTGGTGTATAGTAACTTTTGACTTTTATTTACCATGGTTAAAAGTTAATATTGTGATTGAAGGTAAAAATGATATTATAATTACCATAACACATGTTTTATGTAACGCCCGAACCCTAGTTACCAAGAGTTAGTGTATTATTACATAACATTGGAATGATCAAAAAAAGATCAAGTCTCTAAATACAAATTAGATTAGTAGCCCTGGAAACACTAGATACATTCATACGTCTTACAGTAATCATAAAATGAAAACTAAAACAACATAGTCTCCCTAGTCCACACTCATATACCCTCAGACTATCCCCGCAGCTCGGTCATTAAATAAATCCTCACATCCTGGGAAAAATAAAAAATAGAAAGGGTTGAGCTCAAATGCTCAGTAAGGATAACAATATAACAGAATCTTTCATAAATAAGCATAAAAATTTAAAGTAATGAATAACTAAAACAAATTCCTTTTAATCTTGAACTTCGGCATAATATGGCAGAAATAAAATGAAATAATTCCATTTACTTACTCACATGGATATTATACTAGTTGAATAATCACGTGAAATATCAATAACCACTTTCATAATGATGGAATTCATAATTCCAGACTATCATAACTACATAGTCAAGGCCTCGTGCCAAGACTACAAATAAGATTTTGTCAAGGCCTTTTGCCAAGACACTAGTTTGTCTCATGAGACCTACTGATGAATCTAGGAGCTATAGCGGCCTCCACCCGTCACTAACTAAGTCCAATGCATTCCTCATAGGAAAATTTTGAAACATAACATAAACATTCATATTAAAACTAGCATACGAAATTTCAATACATTAACCACAAACCATGAATGGTATAAAAATAACACATTCACAATAAAAGAAACTCATTTGATACAATATGGAAAATTGTATTATATCATATTACCCTCAATTGAGAATAATGAAAGATATTGACATAGATTAAAATAATCAGCAAACTATTGAGAGAAATTTCCCCCTTTTTCTTGAAAACAATTAAAAGTCACACTATTTGTCAAGAAGCCATTAAAAATAGATTTTTGAATGTAAGTGTCCCATACCACTTTGAAACTTTTAAAATAAATTATGATTTGAAAACAGTAATTTCCATAGAAAATAAATCCTTAAAACCATTTTTAAAACATGGACATTAATGAGAAAGATTTAGAATAATAAATCTTTAAAACATTTTAAAATGATATTCTAGTTAGAGTTACTAACCAAAAGAGAGACACTTGAATACAAATAATTTGGGTAATAAAAACTTTGTAATATCATGATAATAAATGGATTCATGATATACTATGTAAAAGTACATTATATACATCATATAAAAGTTATTTGGTGTATAACAACAAAGGAGTCTCAATAGAATGTAAATTGAGATGAAATCTCTCATAAAGGACGTATCCTTAGGCTAAGGACAAATCAATGACATAATTATGTGTGAAAGATATAAATACACTCAATATGATTGGATATTCACTGTAAAACAGTCAAAGGATAACCACACATATTCTTGTAAAAACAACACTAATGAATTGGATGTTTAACTCAACAAATGTAGATTGAGTAAAAATTACTCTTATCAATTTCATACCGATGACTTTAGAATTTATCAATGGAGTTATTATGTGTATAAAAAGTATATCCACAGAAAGGGGAGTGGAAGTTATGTCATAAGCAAATGAATAGTGATTCCACACAAAATCATGGAGTAATATAATCAATGAGGTATGCGTAAAGCTGAATGAGTGGAAAATGAAATTTCAATTTCCCTTATTGATTTGGTAACTTACGAAACATACACCCATCAAAGAAGGATCATAAAATGATGATGTAAATATCCGTGAATTAAATTATATTACATAACGAATACAAAGATGGGAAGTACACACACCACATGCAATAAATAAGTGGTGAACAATGGAAGTCTCACAGAATTAAAAGTGAGATAAGAAACCCCTTACATTGTACTTTTTCCATGGTAGAGGGTAGGTTATCCTCCTGTATAATGGTGAAATATTTGTTACTAAATTATACAATAATCATATACATTAATATGATATCATATATGATCTTTTAACATTGCTTTGTTAATAATATCTTATTATTATCGTTGTTTCGGGTGTTAACTTACTCATTTTTTTTAATATGTTTTGTTACATAAGTCATGTTTTTTATGGTTAGGTTGAATCTTATTTATATTCAAAAATATATCAAGTCCTTAAAAATTATTTTTAACCATCAAATGAAAATTATTCTTGAATGGATACGGTGGGGAATGATTGTCATCGCGTTCGTGGAGACGGTAGTCCGTACGTCCGCACGAGCGAAAATGTCATAATTTTGATATTAAAATAATATATAATTTGATGGTATATCATATATAAAGAATAATTATCATGTTATATTTATTACTTACATAAATTACAAATCATTATCATACCCATCCAAATAATAATGTTTTGAATAACAATAACACCACGACGTGGAGACGGTAAGCAGTACATACGCACGTATGGTGACATGTAATTCAAAGGATCGATAGAATAATGAATATGGTTGTACCATATTTATAATAACACCACAGTATATAAAATATACTGGATTTATTATTTTATAATGGAAACAACAAATAAAGAAGAACTTGAAGAAGAAAGGAACTTGAAAGAGGGTGGTGAAAACATTACCTCTTCTTCAGGTTCTTCTTTTTGATTTGATCAAAAGGGCTCCTTAGATTGGCTTTATGATCAAAATAAGGCCTCTAGGTTGAAGTGAAGTAAGTTGAGAGATTATTTGGGTAGGTTTTGGCTGAACCAAAAGGCTTTGAACGTGTGAAGAATTGGTTAGAATTTGTGTCCTTTTATAAGGGGGGGAGGGGCTCTTTAGGAAAAACATGAAGTATTAATTTATCATAAAGTCATATTCGGTTTATAATGGCTCAAATGTATATTATTCAAAGTATAAGGTGGGTATGGGTCGAAATTATTTCATACAGTAGATTTTAGACAGGTTTGGGTCATTATATTAACCATATCATTTAGTTTTAACTCATATTTAATTAGATTGACATTTATAATGTCACTTTGTATTTTTTATATTATATAGTTAATAAACATACTATATACATCCAAGAGACCCCAAGTAGTAAATTAATGATATAAATATCATTATATAAGGCCTTTGGCTGAACATTAGATTTTTAGGAATATAATATCAATTAATAATATAATACTTGTTTTAAAAACTCATTTCTGTCAATTTTCACAATATTAAATAATTGATTTTTGTTAAAGTCTTAACAACTTTATTAATTAGAACCAAATTAATTTAAGCAATCATAAAATGTCATATTAACCATAAAAATCGTTTATGGAATCAAAACTTTCAAATTATATTTATTTTATCATTTATAATACCAATTATTTAATTCTTTCATTAATAAGGAAAATATTGCATCACTATTCTGTCATAAATAAATTTAATTATTAAATGTCTAAAAATTATGAATAAAATACCATTATGTAGGAAATATTTTTATGTTTCTAATTAATATTTATAGTAAAAAATATAACATATATAACAATATTTAAAAAAAAAATCTAAAAGATATATGCTTAGTTCATTTTTGTATTTACTTTAACTTAATTAATATAATGTGTCATTATCATCTACAAGTGGCTCCATGGGGTCCCCAAATCGACCCAAAGATACCCAAGGTCGGACATGTATCAACCAATAAGGTTAGGACACGTTTCAGGGTAATTTATTATTATTATAATATTATGTTTTACCCTTATTTACCATATTTACTCTTTAACCATGGTAAATAAAATATTTACCGAAGTAATTATTCAAAATGTATAAAAATAAAATTCACCTATTTACAGAATATGGACATCCTGATTCCAAATATGGAATCCATTTTTCCAAATTCAAAACACAGAAGTGGAAGAAATTAATTTAAAATTAATTCTCACTATCAAAACATAAAGGGCGTTTTTAAGAAATAATAACTATCAAAAGATTGACAATTGTTTATGTCCAGTTTAATTGTGAAATTATGTACAATGACCAACATTGTATTAAATGGTAAAATTATATTCTAAATATTCTTTAAAACCACTCAAATTCATAATTTATCACTTTTAATTATTTTGATTAAAAAAGATGTTATTAATTAAAATTTAGTAATTTTCACTATTCATCAAAATATAAAAGTTATCCAAAAAGTACCAAAATTTCACCCTAGGATAATTTTGTTATTACGAATCCAAAAATGAAGTCTATTTTGAAAGATAAAATGTATAAAATTTCAAAAGTGGGTATTATTATTCGTAATGGCTATTTTGATTGGTTGTGGTTTCTGTTAGAACTCGAAGTTGTGTACAACACACGCTACTATATTATTCAAAGATAACTGTATTGTGGAAGATTGGGGTGTTACATTCTCCACTACTTCAATAAATTTCATCCTTGCAATTTTTAAAATTGGGCTTGGGAATATAATGGAATGTCCGACATCGGAAAATGAGTCAACAAAACTACCACTTTAAAAGAAAGAAAGAGAAGTACAAAGGACACCGGGGATAACCTATACTAGGATTCCATGTAGAAAAACATGGATATAGATGATAAACTAAGTGTAAAGTTCTGATGGTGGGGGATTGAAAACATTAATAGGAGAAATTTAACAACAAGAAAACCACAAACTTTTGATGGGACAAACGGTCATTAGTTTCCCAGTAGGAAAAGTAAACGAACAACATTTTTATTAAGTTACATTATATAAGATGAGGAATTCATTTCTGATATTGACTAAGAACATAAAGAGACATACTTACTTTTTAAGTAAAGTTTCATTATTTAATAAATTTCTACTACTAACTCATTTTTAAGTGATGAGTATTCCAGAATACTTGGCCACACTAGAAGAGCTAGAATAAACATCTAGAGAACAACATGATCCACAAAGGATAAACTATATATTTACCTTGTCTTTAGAGAATAATCAAAACCAAAATTGTTAGTACAAGATCTGATGATCCCCTAGAAGGATATTCCATTAGATAAAGAAACACTAATCTTAATTTCTATAATTAAACCAACTATACCCCAAAATTAAATAAATACCGTTCAATAAACAATTGTCCTTAAAATCATTCAATATAATCCAAACTAATATTGAAACCCAAAAATTAAGAAGAATTTGGTTATTTACTCTTCCACGTTAAATTGTATCTCCAAATGACATCAACTACTCTTAAAGTCACAAACATAAAAGTAATTAACCTAATCACATATTCTCTATTATTGGTTAATAATTTCCATAAATAACCCAAATCACTATAAATCCATAATAAAAACATAGATAAAAATCCACCATTACTCCTAAAATGAAATCCCATAGTATTCTACTTTAATTGGGAATATATTGTTCCCAACAAATAGAACATCTTATAAACTAACATTTATCACTTATTCACCAAATCATTTTCCTATAATAAGGGTATTCATTTGATAAGACATAAGATCCCAAATCAACTTGTTTTTTATCAATAAAATCATTTAACTAAAAATAATTACTCACACTAACCAGGGACTTCATGTAGCTCAGTGGTAGGCGATAAATCCCAATTGCACTTTGGTTGGGGGTTCAATTCACACAACATTGTCTAACGCGACGAGTTTTCACACGGTCTGCGTTTTTTCCTTTTTCAAAAACTATATTTTATAACATTACCAAAATGAGATAAATTCCTCAAAATAACCATAACATAATTTGACCACAAATGTTATCTTATACCTTTCATTTTCATCCCAAAATATAATTACATGTAATTACCTCAAATTCAAGGATCATATAAAACCAAATGGTTATTTATATCTATATCCACAAGAGAAAATATAATTCTTCCTCTAATATCATTTTCACAAGATAAATTATAGGGTTACACATATGAGATAAAATTCACCCAAAGTAATCTCATCAACAAAGAGTGCTAATACCTTCAAACATTTTTTCATCCATTTATTTCCACATAGGTTCTTCCTTGGACAATAGGATATCTTATAGAATCGGTCATGGACTTGGTTGATTCCAAGGTCCCTTACATTTAAGAAAAATGACTGTAATTGGAATCTTAGGATCATTTTTATTTACTTCCATAGTACTCTTCATTTTGCCTTGGCAATTCATTACTTTATTCCCTTCTTTCCCACACATAAAGAATTTCTTTGTTACATTGAGACACCTTCCTAGGTGTCTCATTCCACATTTCTGGCATGATTGCAATTGAGCTTTCTTCTCTCCATGGTCTCCATAGATTGAGGTATTATCATTCACTGCCTTTATCTACTTTGTTGAGTCCGGGAGTTGGTTAATATATATGGTGTTGATCATATTTTGGGATAACTGATTCGGCATGAAGATAATATATTTTATGCCTATCCACATTCTATTTTGATCCTCATTTCCACCATCATTCCCACCTTGTACGTAAATCTCAAAGTTACTATGACTTCCTTGGAATCCAGCCATTGACTAAAACCAGAAAGCATTGTGTGAGTAACCGTAGCCATAAAATCATTTAGAGAATACCATGACACCATATTCTTAATTTGAAACACATTTGGAATAAGTAATGTCATTTTTAATCATCTTATATTAAAATACTTCAAATCAGTTTGTAATGAAAATGTAACATATCCTAAGCATATCCCCCACGAGTGTCATAACCAAGAGTGCAGCAAGGCTCGTTGTCATGCACCAGTTCCCGTTTGATTCTAGCTCAAATGGGTGTTTTCGAGTTTTACCCCTAGGTAAATTTGTGCTAGAGCCGCCTCTACCTGCTCGTATCCAAACAGGGATGTATTTCTTAGAAAACTCACAAAATCTATACAATACCAAAATTGTAGGAAGTTATTCTATACTAATTCTAAAAGTATATCTTAGTGTTATGTTCTCTAATCAGAGTTTATCTAAATCTAGTTTCCAAGGTTTGTACTAAAATTCCTCAGATGCCAACTGTAATGTCGCGACCCCAGTTACCTAGAGTTGGTGCATTATTACATAACATTGGCATGATCACAAAAGATCATTTCTCAAAAGACTGATTAGTTTAGTATCCTTGGAAACACTAGATAAATTCATAAGTCTTACATTACATCATAAAATGAAAACTACAACAACATAGTCTCCATAGTCCACACTCATATCCCCTCAGACTATCCTTGCATGTCATTCATAAAACACTTCCTCGCATCTTGGGGAAAATAAAAAATAGAAAGGGGTGAGATCAAAAGCTCAGTAAGGATAACAATATAATAGAATATTTCATAAATAAGCATGAACATTTAAGGCAATGAATAACTAAAAAAGCCTTTTAATCTTGAGGTTCAGCATAATATGGCAAAAATAAAATGAAATAATCCCATTTAATTATTAAAATAGATATTCTACTAGTCGAATAATCACATGAAATATCAATAACCACTTTCATAATGATGTAATGCATAATGCCAGGCTATCATAACCACATAGTCAAGGCCTCTGGCCTAGACTACAAATAAGATTTTGTCAAGGCCTTGTGGCAAGACACTAGTCTGTATCATGAGACCTAACAATGCATCGAGGAGCTATAGTGGGCTTCACCCGTCACTTATTAATTCAAATGCATTCCTCATATGAAAAGATTGAAACATAAAATAAACATTCGTATTAAAACTAGCATACAAAATGTCAGTACTTTAACCACAAACCATGAATATTATAAAAATAGCACATCCACAGTAAAACATAACTCATTTGATACAATATGGAAGATTTTATTATATCATATTAACCTCAATCGAGAATAATTAAGGATATTGACATAGATTAAAATAATCATCAAACTATTGAGAGAAATATCCCCCTTTTTTGAATACATTTAAAAGTCACGCTATTTGTCAAGAAGCCATTTAAAAGAGATTTTTGAATCAAAGTGTCCCATAACACTGTGAAACTTTTAAAAGGAATTTTTATTTGAAAACATTAATTTCCATATAAATAAATCTTTAAAACCATTTTTAAAACATGGACATTAATGAGAAAGATTTAGAATAATAAATCTTTTAAACATTTTAAAATGATATTTTAGTTAGAGTTCCTAACCAAAATAGAGACACATGATTACTAATAATTGAGGTAATAAAAACATTGTAATATCATGGGAATAAAGGGATTCATGATATACTATGTCAAAGTATATTATATATACCATATAAAAGTGATTTGGTTTATAACAATAAAGGAGCCTCAATGGAATGTAAATTAAGATGAAATCTCTCAAAAAGGTCGTATCCTTAGGTTAAGGACAAATCAACGACATAATAATGTTTGAAAAATATAAATACACTCAATATTATTGGATATTAATTGTAAATAAATCAAAGGATAATCACACATGTACTTTTAAAAACAGCACCAATGAATTAGATGTTTAACTCAACAAATGGAGATTGAGTAAAAATTACTCTTATAAAGTTCGTACCGATGAATTGAGAATTTATCAGTGGAGTGATTATGTGTATCAAAAGTATATCCACAGAAAGGAGAGTGGAAATCATGACATAAGAAAATTAATAGTGATTCCACGCATAATCATGGAGTAAAATAATCAATGAGGTATGCGTAAAGCCGAATGAGTGGAAATTGAAATTTCAAATTCCCTTATTGATTTCGTAACTTACGAAACATACACCCATGAAAGAAGGATCATACAATGATGACGTATATATCCATGAATTAAATTATATTACTTAATGAATACAAACATGGGCATTACACACACCACATGCAATAAATAAGTGGTGAACAATGGACATATCACGGAATTAAAAGTGAGATAAGAAACCCCATACATTGTACTTTTTCCATGGTTGATGGTATTTTAACCACCTATATAATGTTGAAATAGTTGTTATTAAATTATAAATTAATCATATACATTAATATTATATCATATATAATCTTTTAACATTGCTTTGTTAATAATATCTTATTATTATCGTCGTTTCGAGTGTTAACTTACTCATTTTCTTTTATATGTTTAGTTACATAAGTCGTTTTTGTTATGGATAGTTTGAATATTATTCATATACATAATGATATCAAGTACTTAAAAAAAATTTAACCATCAAATGAAAATTATTCTTGAATGGATATGATGAGGAATGAATCTCATCGCCTTGGTGGAGACGGTAGTCCGTATGTACGCACACGTGACAATATCATTATTTTGATATTAAAATAATATATAATTGGATGTTATATCATATATAAAGAATCATTATCATGTTATATTTATTATTTAAATCAATTACAAATAATTATCATGCTCGTACAAATAATAATGTTTTGAATTACAATTACACCACGACGTGGACACGGTAAGCCGTACGCCCGCACGTATGGTAACATGTTATTCAAAGGATGGATAGAATAATGAATATGGTTGAACCATATTTATAATAACATCATAGTGTATAAAAGATAATAGATTTATTTTTTTAGAATGTAAATAACAAAGAAATAAGAAGTTGAAGAAGAAAGGAACTTGAAAGATGGTGGTGAAAACATTACCTATTCTTCGGGTTCTTCCTTTTGATTTGATCAAATAGGATCCTTAGGTTGGCTTTATGATCAAAAAAAGGCATGTAAGATTTTGTTAGGGAAGTTTATAGAGTATTTTTATAGGGGTTGGCCGAAAAAAAAGTCTTTGAAGGTGTGAATAATTGGTTAGAAGTTGTGTCCTTTTATAAGGGGGAGGAGTGTCTCTTTAGAAAAAACTTGAAGTATTTATTTATAATAAATTCATATTCGGTTTCTAATGGATCCAATGTATATTATTCAAAATATAAGGTGGGTATGGGTCCAAATCCTTTCAACCAATAGATTTTAGTCACGTTTGGGTCATTATATTAACCTTATCGTTTAGTTTTAACTCAAAGTTAATTAGATTGACATTTACCATGTCACTTTGTATTTTTATATTATATAGTTAATAAACATACTATATACGTCCAAGAGACCCCCAAGTGGTATAGTAATGATACACTTATCATGATATAAGTCCTTTTGTCGAACATTATATTTTTAGGAATAGAATATCAATTAATAATATAATACTTGTTTTAAAAATTCATTTATGTCAATTTTGACAATATTAAATAATTGATTTTTGTTAAGGTCTTAAAAACTCTATTAATTAGAAAAAAATTCATTTAATCAATAATAAAATGTCATTTTAACCAATAAAAATCGTGGATGACATCAAAAGTTACAAATTATATTTATTTTATCATTTATAATACCAATTATTGCATTCATTCATTAATAAGAAAAATAATGTGTCATTATTGTGTCATAAATAAATTTAATTATTCAATGTCTGCAAATTTTAAATTAAAAACCATTATTTAGGAAATCGTTTTATCTTTCTAATTAATAATTATAGTCAAAAATATAACAAATATAACCCTATGTAAATTTTTTTTTTGCTAAAAGCTATATGCTTATGTCAATTTTGTTTTCACTTTTACTTAATTAATATAAAGTGTCCTTATCACCTACAAGTGGCTCAATGGGGTCCCCAAATCGACCCAAAGATTCCCATTGCTGGACATGTATCAAAAAATGATGTTAGGACAAGTTTTAGGGTGATTTATTATTATTATAATATTATTTGTTACCCTTATTTACCGGTTTTACCCTTTAACCATATTAAATAAAATATTTACCGAAGTAATTATTCAAAATGTATAAAAATACAATTCACCTATTTAGAAAATTTGGACATCCTAATTCCAAAAATGGAATCCATTTTTCCAAATTCAAAATACAGAAGTGAAAGAAATTAATTTAAAATTAATTCCCGCTGTCAAAACAAAAAGTGTGTTTTTAAGAAATAATAACTATCAAAAAATTGACACTTGTTTATGTCCAGTTTAATTGTGAAATTGTGTCCAATGACCAAAATTGTATTAAATGGTAAAAATATATTCTAAATATACTTTAAAACCACTCAAATTCATAATTTATAACTATTAATTATTTTCATTAAAAAATATGTTTCTAATTAAAATTTAGTAATTTTCACTATTCATCAAAATATAAAAGTTATCCGAAAAGTACCAAAATTTCACCTTAGGATAATTTCAATATTTAAAATCCAATAATGAAGTCCATTTTGAAAGATAAAATGTATAAAATTTCAAAAAGTGGGTATTACTATTCGTAATGGCTAGTTTGATTGGATGTGGTTTGTGTCAGAACTCGAAATTGCATACAACACACGCTATTGTATTATTCAAAGAGAAGTGTACCTTGTAATCTTGGGGTGTTAAATTTTAAGTATATTGTATAAGTTTATTTCTACCCAAATAAACCTTAGTAAAAAAAAATATGATCCTTTTGGTCCACTTGGATTATATTAGGACATTTATTATTATTTAATTTCAAGAAGAGTTAAAAGTGTTAAATACAAAGTCTAATATTTAAACCAATTTTAATATAAGGTTATACATAAGATAAATTATACTATAAATATTCATTAGAAATATAAAAATATATCCTATATACATTTATTTTATTTATAATTTTTACACATTAAGGAATGGAATTTATTTATGATACAACGATGATGCAGTAATTACCTTATTAATAAAAGATTAAAATAATTGATATTTTAAATAACCAAATAAATGTAAATTGAGACTTCGTGATGAATCCCCATAATTTTATAGGTTAATATTACATGTTATGGTTTACTAATTAAATTATTTGAGAATTCATAATGTTTTTTTTACTTTCACATAAACAAAATACCGAATAGTGTCAAAATTGACATAAATGAGTATTTAAATCAAATACTATATTATTAATTGATACAATTTTCATTAAAATATAAGGTTTGTCCAATGTACTTAGATAAGGTTATATATATTAATAATCAACCAATTGGGGTTCTCTTGGTTTTTTATAGTTATTTTATTAACCGTTTTTTATAATAATACAAGAATAGATGGTAAAGGTTAAACTATTTAACTAAGAGTTAAATATAAAGGATAAGGTTAATATTTTGACCTAAACCGGTCTAAAACCTCTTGGATGATAGTTTTTTGACCCATCCCCACTTTATTATTGAAATAATACTTTCAGAGGCATTATAAACCAAATATTATTGTATAATAAAATAATATTTCAAGCTTCTCCTAAAATGACCCCCACATCTCTTATAAAAGGGTACTTCCCCTTCTCTCAAAATTACACCTCCAAATCCATTTAACATGGCCAACCCCTGCAAAAATATCCTCCCAAATACCCCCACATCTACCTAGATGTCTTAATTTGATCAAAAATCCAACCTAAGGGGCCCTTTTGATTAACTCAAAAGGAAACACCCGACGAAGGGGTAATAATTTCAGCACCCTTTTTCAAAGTTCTTTTCTTCTTCCACTTTGACATTAGTTGTTTTTTACACACCAAAATAATAACTCCTATAAATAATAAAAAAATTTATGTTATTATAAATATGGTACAACAACATTCATTATTATATCCATCTTATTAATTACATGTCACCATATGTCTGTACATACAGCTTACCGTCTCCATGTTGTGGTGTAGTTTGTTATTCAAAAACATTACTCTTTGGGTGGGTATAATAATGAGTATAACTAATGTAAATAATAAATATGACATGTTAATTATTCTTAATATATGATATAACATATAATTACATACTATTTATCCATCAATATAATGATATTATCACTCTAATGTACGTATGGATTATCGTCTCAACGAATGCGATGATATTAATTCCCCATTATAATCATTAAAAATTAATTTTCATTTTATGATGAAAAATAATGTTTAAGAAATTAATATCATTCTGTATATGAATCAGATACATCATATCCATAACTAACATGGCTTATTTAACCCCTCATATGATGTAAAATGAATCCGTTAATACTCGAAAAAAATGATATGACTAAAATATTATTAACAAAAAAATATTAGAAGATCGTATATGATATCATATTTATGTATTCGGTTCTTGTATAATTTAATAACAATGATTTAACTATTATAAAGGAGGTTAAAATACCATCTACCAAGGAAAAGTTCATGGTAAGGGTTAATTCTACAATCTCTTCATTATCTGAGGTTATATATATGTGAGTATCTATTAGGACCTCTTTATTATCCACATCTATGTTTATTAAACAAATGTAATTTAGAAAATTTTTACTATTTCGTAGAATATGGTTTAAAGTCATTTATACCTTTGTTTGAATTTTTATAATATTTTTATAAAGTAATATTTCCGTCATTTTCCAAATAAGGTCCATTATGACCATTTTGACAATATTAAAAAATGAATGGTTTATTAACTTATTTGGATGGTCTGGCTATTTTCTGCCATTATAACACTTTCGAAGTTTCCCTTACCAGCTTATAAAAATATTTCCAAAATAAATGTTTTATTTTATAATTATGTGACTTTGAATTGGTTTCAAAATATATATAGGTATTTTATTCAAATTATTTTCATTTCATCTATGTCAACATCCATTAATGGATTTTAAACGTTTACGAAGTTGATTTATTATGATAAAAATCTTCCATATTGTACTTATGGTTTTATGATATGTTTGATTTTGGATGTGTTATTTTTATACCATTCATGGATTATGGATAAAGTATTGACATTTTGTATGACAGTTTTAATATGAATGATTATGTTATATTAAAAACCTTTTCATATGAGAAATGTGTTGGACTTAGTATGTGATGAGTGGAGTCCCCTATAGCTCCTCGGTGCATCGGTAGGTCTCATGAGAAAAACTAGTGTCTTGGAACAAGGTCTTGAAAAAATATTATTTGTATTCATGGAATGGTGCCTTGACTATGTGGTTATTAAGTCTAGCATTATGCATTCCATCATTATGAAATTGGATATTGATATTACATATGAATATTCGACTAGTGGAATATCCATGTGAATAAGTAAATGGAATTATTTGATTTATCATTTCCATATTATATTGATGTTTATGTTTAAAATAATTTTATTTTAGTATTATACTTTTCCTTAAATTTTTATGATTAGTTAGGAAAGTTTCTTTTATATTTTTATCCTTACTGATCATCTGATCTCACCCCTTTCTATGTTTTATTTTTTCCAAGATGCGAAGAAGTATATTATGACTGACCTAGAGGGGTAGTCTAAGGGATATAAATGAGGTCAATGGAAACATTGTTGTATTTTTTCATTTTATAATGTAATATAAAACTTATTAATGTATCTATTACATACAATGATACTGAACTGGTCAGTCTTTCAAGATTTGATCCCTTGTGATCATGCCAATGTTATCTAATAATCTACCGACTCTGGGTAATTGGGGTCTGAGCATAGTAGTTTATGCCAAAAGGGATGATTATAGGTCAAGGAGAGTAATTAGGGGAGATTATTTTTGTAGGTATTAGTCTAACATAATTGGTTTGATAGGTGTGAGTAATGGGTAGAGGTGTTGGCCTTTTATAGAGAAGGAAAAGGACTCGCTTGGTATTTTAAAAAAGAAGTGTGTTGTGAACGTGTTCTTAAAAAATAAAAATAATACCAACCTAGAAAAACAAATTAAGTGAAGGTTAATGTCCATGATTTTTCTATCTAATGGGTTTGGTACAAGTGTCTAGGTCATTTGGGCCCTTAAACATAGGATTTTAGTATATTTTTAAACTTATTTACACCATAATCACTTTAATTAATTTTAACAACTTTCAAAAATCATTTATGTCAAAAAAAATATGTTGATATTATTAGACCATAAATATTATATTGATTAAAATTTTTTATTATGGGTTTCCAAAATTCAAATCATAGAAGAAGAAAAATTAAGATTATGGCTAATCTCGTAGACAGACAGATCAACTGGTTTTAGTAGAAAATTTTCAAATGATTGTTATGTATTTATATTCAATTTAAAAGTTAAATTTGTTATTATGAAAAAAAATATTATTATATTTATAATTGATTCATTGTTATTTTAAATAAAATTATAATATAATTTAATATTAATATTTATTTAAATGAAAAGGTAATTTTTAACTAAAACTCAGTAGTTTTCGCTATTCACTAAAAATGATGTTTCTCAGAAAAATACAAAAAAATCATCCTAGTATAATTTTAATATTATGAATTCAAAAATAATAATTATTTTATCAAATTAAATTCATAATGTTTTAAAAATTAATATTTAAAATAGGTTCTCCATTAAAAGGTGGTTAAATGTCTTAATATAGGTTTTTATATGAAATATTGGGTTGGATCCTATCTAATGCTTACCAAATCTATTGGGTGAATATAAATAAAAATTATTGAATATATAACATATAAATTCAATTAAAATTATTATCTAATTGTAATTTCTTTTATTTATTATGGTAAAATCCCATTGTGAGCATCAAAAATTGTTTTAATTAAAAATATGCTTTAAATATTTAATTGGATCTTATATTAATTTCTAATTTATTTGTAACTAGTGATTCATTTCTTTAAACTATATATTATCTTAAGTTAGTTAATAATATTTATGATGGTTAGTTTATATCTAATTATATTAAATAATAATGTTTTATTTATAGATTGTTTCTTTTTAATACTCGATATTTTTTATAGATCAAGCCATCGAAGAAGGTTGTGTTTACGTGTAACACAAGCTATAAAAGATTTTCTCTATTGCGTATGATGTATGATAACTCATTGTGTCATGAATTTCAATATAACTCTGTGTTTCATGGATTGAAATATATAGAATATATTTTAAATAGTAAATATATTATAAAGTATATGGATACTATATTGGATTACGTGGTTCATGTCGTGTGCCATACACGCTACAGAATAAAATGTTCTTACTTTAGTTTTTCGTGGTTTCACATTCTCCCAAACTTATTCAAATTGTTCCCTTTTAATTTAAAATTTATCATGGTTATAGATTGTTTGATACTTCCTATTTTTGAAATTCCACATCAAGATAATGGCTCATAAGTAATCTTCTATACAAAAGTGAATTTATAGTTAAGGTCACATGGAATACCATGTAACTAGGTCTCTAAGTAGGAGAACATAAATTGAAAGTATAGATACATACCTAGAGGAAAAATGTAAATATTTATAAAGAATGAATGAGGTCATAAATCACAAAAAAGTGAATGATCAATGAAAAGTTAAGGACCTCAAAGCTATAAATCGTTGATTATTTAGAAGGCCGTCAGTTCAACAATAATTTTCATATTAAGAAAACATTTTTTTCTATGTTATTTTACTAATGTTCATTATTTATATTACTGACAATGAATATAAGTAAATATTCAAACCTGATAGGTCTAATCTCATATGAACAGTCCAGCCATTTGGTAGTGCTTCAATGAAATTTTAATTCATCCCTTTACTCCAAAAAATTAATTACCAACAATCAATTTTTTTTATGCCTCAATCACATAATGAAATATTTAAAGGATTATAAGGCCTATAAAAGATTGAAAAGGCTTTCTATTTGTCTTTAACTATCTACAAAAATAATTATGGTTAATATATTAATTTCCAATCATCAAAAGTATTACTACTGGTTCATCAAGAATATTTATTCGTTAAATTATTTAACTAAAAACAATAAAAAATTAACCCGAACATTCCATAGTAAAATGGTTGGAATGAAACACCTATTGCCATCTGGTTGTGGTTTCTAGTCCCATAGCCTTGTCAGATTTCATTTTTTGTCACCAAACTTACAGGTTTTCCATTACTAAAACTATATTAATGTAACTTCAAAATATAAATATGATGGACATCCTTGAAATTAGGTTAATCTCTAAATATAATTTTAACTAAGGTTTTCAATACAACCTCAATACATAAATACCTCATCCATTTTATTTATATAAAGGTATTTCCTTTTTCTAGGGTTTATCAATAATATCATTAGTTATATTTCTAAATCGTGACACCTTAACTTCAATATAAAACTCCTCAGTTTTAAGCTAGGTTTCTTGTTATGTATCCAAATCCTTCATAATTTTATGTAATGAAAATGTGGATTATGCTATTCATATCCCTCATGTGTATCAAACTAGGTGAGCAGTAAGGCATGTTTTTGTGTACCAGGTCACCCCGAGTCAAGCCCAAAAGACCTTTTCGAGTTGTTACTACTAGGTATATCTTTTCCAGAATCACATCGACTTTCCTATCTAAATAGGGATTTTTCCTTAGTAAGACACACATAATCTATACTTTACCAAAATTTTAGGATTTTCATATACACTTATTCAAATTATACCATAGGGTTATGTTCTTTAATTTAGGTTTTCATAAATCTAGTTCCCAAATTTTCCTCTAAACTTTCTCTGGTACTAACTATAGTGACCCAACCCTAGATAGCTAAGATCCGATATCTGATACTAAAAATATTTGAATGATTACAAGTAATCAATACCATATGTACTGATCAGTTTGTTATTCTTGGTAAACGAGATATATAAATGAGTATTTGATTACAAATGGATACACTAATTACAACGTATTTTTTTATTCTAAACAAATAAACACCTTGAGGATAAATCTAATCCATCTAATATATTCCTGCATTTCATTCATAGTATGCTTCATGGACTATTGTGGAAAGAAACATAATAAGTGTGATATCAAATTCTCAGTAATGGAAAAATATAGCAGATGAAATAATGAATCAATGATAATAGTCGTTATGGAAAGTTAAAAAACTAAACACACATTCCATGTAATCAATAAACTGAATGAAAGTACATAATAAATAAGGAAACTTAACAACTGGAAACAAATTATATTGAAGTAAATAGATTAGAAAAAATAAATAGGGAAAGGTATGAAACTAATTCACATATCATTAATCAATGAACTGAAATTAAATTTTTCCATAGATTTGTTCACGCAAAATATCATGGATGAATAATAACTAATACTTTTATGAAGGAAATTCCATTTTTTATGGATTTAATGTCTCAGATACATGAAAACCAATTACCATAAATACCTTTCACAATATGGTTTAAAACTAATGGAAGAAACTAATTTTTGAAAAAAATTGTCTCATGAGAACCTATCGATGCATTGAGAAGCAATATAAAGTTTGGGCTCCAATTATCATTGCTAGTCCCAAGCATTCCTCATATTGAAAAATCAAAATAAAAAATATTCCTTATCAAAAAACAATATTGGATTAGAAATATAGACCTATCAATAATTCCCAAATTAAAAAAATAACCATCAATGTAGGCACTGTATGTAAAATGGTATACAGTTTATACAATAGTAATATCCACGAAACATGAAATAGATAATAAGGGGAAATTAAAATTTTAATGATAATAATAAATCAGATAATTCATGGTGAATAAAAAATAAATCAAGGAAGTGAATGTCAATAATATCCTTGGACAAATAAATAATTTATCATATAGTGGAAGAATAAGGATGGTATCATTACAATAAACCCACGTATAGTAAAACAGAGAGTTGTTGGTGTTGATGAAATAAAAGATTAACATTGAAATCTATTATTGATGAAAATATCCTTTTCTTTGGAAAAACCTTTTGAAATTATTTTTCTTTGAAAATATACCTTTTAAACATGACATGTGGGCTTTAAAGAAATGATGCTTGATGAATTTGTACATGTCATACACGGTAAAAAAGAATGTTCCTTTTTTATAGAAAAATGATATAAAATGAATCGTTATGAAGGAAACAAGAAGATTCCATTGAAACATTAGTAAAATAAAAAAAGAGAAAAATTTTATTTACCAACTAATTTTAAAAACATTTTTGAAAGCCTTTTAATCAAAAATGTTTTTTAATAAAATAGGTTCTCTGATTAACTAGAGATATAATGTTGGGTTTTTTGAAGAAAAAAATATAAAAACATATTGATAACAAAGAGTGAAAAAATGATACTAAAACATGAAATAGTCATGAATAACCATAGAATAATGAATTTTGTTTTTGAAAAATTGATATATACTTTCCTAGAATTGAAATTCTATTTAAATATCATTAGGATAAGTCTTGAGGAAAATAATCTTAATCATTCCAAAGTGTCCCATACCACTTTGAAACATTTTTAAATCATAATCCTCCTAAAATAATAATATTAAATTAACTTATTAAATAATATTAAAGAAAAGTAATTAATTATATAATATATCAAAATGTCCAGTAGTTACATCGCACAAAATATGTAAGTGGTGAATATGACATTTATCACACGGATGTAAAAAGTGAGATTGAAGTCCTTATTAAGGTAGTAACAGATGGATTGGAAAACCCAAGGGTAATAATACATAAATAAAAAATTTAAATAACATAAAGATAATATAATTTATGATATCATAATTCTATGTGTCATTAAGAACGCCATCTATAATAAATTAGGTTTACAACATTTAAGTATTCTACATGTAATGAAAATGAGACAAGAATCCCTTACCTTGTGTTTCCTTTCGGGTGAACGTCCTTTAAATTCATGTATAATATAGATATTTTAATTTTATACATTATTCATAAATTTTTTTATATTTATAATTACTTTTATTTCACTTATTACAATGTTGTGTGATACTACTTAAACAAATATGTTTTCATCGAGAGTTTTTAACCAAATTCAGTTTATGTGTCAAAACAACTATTGTTGGACAACGATGGTCAAAGGGGTCATTATATAACATCTCAATAATGATAAAAATTAAATAATTATCATATTTTTACATCAATTACAGTTTTAAAATCAATAATAATATATGGTTATGATAAAGATAATATGTTACAATCACAGAGATGATAGGTCATATGTACGCATGAGTAACATTCCCAATTTTGTATGATCATTGCATAAATAAGTTAAGTCCCTAAAATCATTACATAATTATAATTATATAATAAATATCATATTATTTTATCATTCATAATTATATTTATAATTATTTTATGTAAATGTAATCACATCATGATGAGGAGGCGGTTGTCCACACATCCACAAATGATCTTATCTCTTTTAAAGTGTGTAAAGGGGAGACAAAGAAAATGATATATAAATGTACATATATATATATATATATCCAGAAAGGTAATAATATCATTAATATTGTATGTATGTAGTTTATTTCCCAAATTTATATTTATAACCGATATTTATAAATTCCATGTATCATGTGAATGAATCACATCGGTTTGAGGGGTGGTAATCCTCAATTCCTCAAACGATGTTATGGTGTTGACATAAAATAGAATGTATTAAATGTATATATTATTAAAGGTTTATGGAAGTATAAATCCATAGTAAATATAATATATAACATATTTAAATAAATTTTACATCATAATTTCCACCATTAAATGTGGTAATGGAATAATTAACAATCATTGTTTCATGAGGTAGTAGTTCACCATTGATAGAAGCATTATGTTCTTTACCCGTCAGATGGTGGTGGGAATAATTTTAGGTTAAACTATGATAATAAAAACATCCTAGTATATTTATGATACTTTTTTTGTTATACCATAATAGAATAACGATTTTTTGGGTTGTAAAATGGAAATGATACTAGAGAGATTGAGAAAAGATACTACCTTTTAATAGGGTAACTTATTTTGGTTTGAACCAAAAGCCTTTGATGGAAGGATTTATGTTAAAAGGGATGATAATATATCTACTATAGGAATTATGGAAGACTATTTTTTCATGTATTGGTAGAACATAATAGGTTTGAGAGGTTTTAGGAATGGGTATAGGTGTTGGCCTTTTATATGGAAGGAAAGTGATTCACTTGGTATTTTTGAAATGAAGTTAGGATTTCACAAATTCGTACGTAATATAAGTCATACCAAACCACAAAAAATAATTAAAATAATAATTATGTCTAATATTTTCCATAAAATGGGTGTTGGACAAGTGGCTAGGTCATTTGGGACCTTAATCTCAGGGTTTTAGTCCATTTTTAACCTTAATTACACCTTAATCACTGTAATTAATTTTAATCACTTTGGCTAATAATTTTTTCCAAAAATTAATTTAATATTATTAGACCAGAAATATTATTTTTATTAAAATGGTTTATGTTTTATTTTCAAAATTTAAATCAAAGAAGTGGAAATATTATGATTAATGCTAATCTTACAGACAAACGGATTAACAAATTTTTTTCGAAAAATGTTCAAAAGATTATTATATTTTTATATTCAATTTAAATTTTATATTAATTATAATGGGATAAATTATATTAATAGATTTATAATTGATCTAATTATAATTTAAAACAAATTTATTATATAATTTATCATTAATAATTATTTAATCGAAAATACAGTTTTTAACTAAAACACAGTATTTTTCACTATTCACTAAAAATGAAGTTCATCTGAAAAATCCCAAAAACTCATCAGAAGATAATTTTGGAAATATGAATTAAAAATTATTTTTTTATCAAATTAAATTTATTAAAGCTTCAAAAATAATATTTAAAAATGATCTCTATTAAAAGGTTGTTAAAATTCCTTAATATAGGTTTTTATGTGAAATATTGTGTTTGATCCTATATTATGCTTACCAAATCTATTCTATGAATATAAAAAATATTTTATTAAATATATAACATATATATTCCCTTAAAAAATAATCTAATTGTAATTATATATATTTTATATAGTAAAATAGCTTCATGTTCCTAACATTAGTTTTCTATAAAAATATGCTTTTAATATTAAATTCGTACTTATTTTCATTTATAATTTATTTGTAACCAATTATTTAGTTGTCTAAGCCATATATTTTCATATTTTGGTTAATATTATTCAAAATGGCTAGTTTATATCTTATTTTATTAAATACTAGTGATTTATTTGTAGATTTTTTCTCGATAAGACTCAGTATTGCGTATAGCGCAAGCCATATAAGAAGGTCGCTTTTGCGTATAACACAAGCTATAGAGAAAGTAAATTGTTGCATATAATGTACACTAACCCAGTGTCACATGCATTTCAAAATTACTTTGTTTTTCATGCATTCAAATATATAGAATATATTTTAAATAGTAAACATATTATAAAGTATATAGATATTATATTACATTATGTACTTGTTTTCATGTGCAATATATTCTATTGAATATAGGGTTCTTAATTTAGTTTTTAAATGCATCATAGATTTAAAATTATGATAATACTTCATGGCCTATTTAAAAATTATGGTTTTATATATTGAAAATACGGTATCTTTATTTAGACATCCTATGAATATTTTTTAAATTATATCACTTCTCAATATAATTATTACTAAAAAAATCCCTTCTGTTTTAAGTCAATGGATAGAAACATGAAGAAAATTGAAAATGGAGTAATTTCTAATTCTCTGAATGTCATGGATAATTCATTGATTATCTTCATGAGTAACCAAATAAAATTGGAGATGTTATATGAAGTCGTCTATTTTTTGATTAACTTGATATCCTAATTTATGATTAACCTTGTAAAATTAAGTGAGTTTCCTGATAGACCTAATAAGATAAAAATAGAGCCTTATGAAATTTTTGGTGATAAAGTCCAAAGATTAAAGAATGTTAAATTTCCTCTATGATTGACATATAGAGTGAAGAACTTAAGGGGATGTATCAAGGGAATTGGAAAATGTATTATTCGTTCAAAAAAATTAATAAGGTGGTAAATTTATGAATAAAAATAAAAAATTTGATTAATGTAGTGGATGGGATTAAATGTTTCTATAAGGTATCATCTATGTTTGATGGATTCAAATATTAAAATTATACTAATTATGAAAATATATTTCCTAGGAGAAAATATTTAAAATATTATAGATATTATTGTATGAGTAAAAGTTATTCTATTACTGATGAAGAGACTATAAATAAAATATTAAAGTAAGGAAATAATAAGGAATAGGATTTCAATTCATCTTTAATTTTTTAAGAAATAAGTTTAATGATTAAAGTTTTTATGTGGTTAGATTAGAGAATTATGTTTTATAAGTGTTTTATCAATGATATTATGGTTATAAGTATCGTAAAACATAAAGGATTTTTTTAATAGTTTTTATTTACATGATTTAAAACATATATTGAATGGTATCGATCATCTAGAAAAGTGATTTGTTGGTAAGGTGATATTTTTTGGAAAGCACATTATTTAGGGATAGATAGCTAATAATATTTTCTAGATATTGAGATAATAATATTTAGTTGGGATAAATAGATTAGTTATATTGATAAATTAAATTTTATAGTATTGGTTAACTTGAATTTTATTATTTATTTGATGACAAAGTAATTTGTAATGAATTTTATTACATTTGTGTTGATTTATGTAATATATTAAATAGTTTGTATAGAGTTAATTTTTAGAAGTATATATAATGTTATTATGTCATTATGGTCATTCGTTATATTTATGGAAATGATTATTATATTTATGGGAGTATATATTATAGTATATACATTTTTTGTATATAATCTTATGAATAATTTATATTTACTAAAGATAATTATTAAGTTTATTATGAAAGAGTTTGTGATCAAATAATTCTATTATCTTAGTTTCAATGTTAGTCAGGAATATTTTAAATAGTTTTATGGTTGTCTATTTATTGAATGTTTTAAGTTTAAATTTTGGCATATTATAGATATTTTAGATATGAGTGTGTGAATATTAATTAATATTGGGTAACTTGAAATAGACATTTAGTTTTGGTAAATATAAAAATATAATTGGAATGACTTCTGATTCTTTTATATATCTTATGATTTATTAAAAGTAATTTCAATGATTTAAGAATAAAGAAATCCCATCCTGGTTGTTTGTCATATAAACAGTGAGATGAAGAAAGGATGGAAAACTGCATGAAGCATAACAAAAGGATGAAATTGTGCTTATTGTATAGAAATAAATAAAGTGTTTCATCCTATATTCTCTACCTTTATGGTAAATTATTTTCTCAACATAAGTAAGCGGAAGAAAAATATATCAAGTATTATACGGAATATATTTCTTGAAAATCAAGGTATATCATTGGAAACTCGTGAGTCTGGTGAGGATAAATACTTGGTTTAATAAATACATAATTATAAAATTTTAGGTTTCCTAGTAGTGACATAGAAATTAGTTAACATGATAGAATCTATATCAAACATTACTATAATTTTAGGGTACATTATTTCAAGTAATTGATAATTAAAATTTTTTGGAAATATTTTATTTAAGTGGGTAGAATGTAATTCCCTAATATTTTATAATATATTTCTCTTTAAATAAATTATTAGTGTTTTATAGGTTTCTTGACATGAAACATCGAGCCTAGAAGGAACATTTTTATATTATAAAAAAATTGATAAATTGTTGGTACAAATATGAATAATTTCATTATTAAAAATATATAAATTTTTTTATATAATTAATATTTATTGACTAATTCATAATAAATTATAACTCAATCATTAGTGAATTCATTTTACACCACAAAAATAAATTTTCTTCTAAAATTGTTTTATTTGAAATTTGTGCATAGATATTATAACTAATTAATTCCACATTAGTAAATTTTTTAGAAGTAATCTCCATAATTTCTCAAATCATTTTTTCATTATAGTAATATAATTAATTTTTGATATTTTATTTAAAATATTGATTTTTGAGTGAGTAGTGGAATTTTTCATTTTTAAAGAACTCTCATTTTTTCTTTGAATTGAGTAACTTAAAAGTCCAATTATATTTTGAATTTCTTTTTAATGTAACATAAGATATATATTATTATAAATAAACTAAATACTTTCATAGAAATCAATAGTATATTTTATTTTATTATAAGATCATTTTTATGCCTAAAATGGAATTTTCTAAAAAAAAATCATTGTGTTTGATTCATTTATCTAAAAATTAATTTCCACCAATTCTATAAATTGAATAATAAAAATTATCTTCATATTTTTAATCATTATGTTTAAATTTTGTAAATATGTTCCGTTTATTTTTATTGTTATTAATACTAACTATAGTGAATATTATTCACCTTGATAATGGTAAAACAGGTAAAACATGGATAAAACTATGAGATACTGACTCAAAATGAACAAAAAACGTGCTTATATTTCATTATATAGGAAACATTCGGCTATATCCATACTAAAATTATATATGTATAATTTTTTTTCATTTTAATATGATAATTACATTTATATAATTTTAAGAAAATAATAAATACCAAATGTCACTCTCTTTCTTTTAATATCTGAAATATATTTTCTATTGGATAAAAATGTTATTATTAGTGTTAAGGGGTTATATATAATATTAATAAATTATTTATATTAAATTTATTTGTTTATAATTTTTAGTAATGACATAATTACATTAAAGTTTTACTCAACACTGACGTGGTGCTTATGCAAGCAGTAGAGAAAACATGGTAAATGAATTTAAAAACAATAGAATTAAAAATATTTAATTAATTGTGTTAATAAATTAATTTCATAAATAATTATAAATTATAAATAATTTTTAATTTTTTATATTCAAATTTTATTATTTTCATGATTTCATTCTACTCAAGTTAAATTAATAGTCTTTAAAATGAATTTAATGATATTTATATATAAAATACTATTTTATTAAATGATTTAAATTTTAAACAAACACTCAAGATAAGAGGTTTTGATTTAAATGATCTATACATTCATCCAAATACCATTTATGAGATACCTATAAACATTAATGAAAATTTAAGACCCTTAAAGGATAAAACATTTGTTACCGTAGTTAAGGTTAAAAAGGGTTAATGAGAGGGTTAAACCAAAACATAAGGTTTAAATTTACACTTAAACATGTCTTAATTTTATTTTTTTAATTTATTTATTAATTATCATTTTTTAACTTCTGAATTACTTATATTTGGTTCCAAATAACAATATTATGATATATTTGATATTTAAATATTTTAAGTAGTTCCAATAGTGTATTTTCCCTCTCTTATAAAAGGGAACATGTTCTTATAAATTATACATAAAAATTGAGAACTCTAGCTAATCTATGAACTCCCATAATTATTTACTTTATTCCTTACCTTTAATTTTGATCACATTTTCTTACCTTAATACTGTGCTAAGAAGTAATAAGTTGTAAGCCAGAAGAGGTCCCTCAAAGAAGAGGTAATTTTCTTACCCAATTCTTTCAAATATTTTCTCTTACTATGATTCCACTAAATATATTTTATTCACACTAACATGATGAATAAGGTATAATAAATATATTTTTATTTTATAATTATTAATTTATAACCTTTTTCCACCTCCTTTCCTTCAAATTTGAAACAAAATTATCCCTTATACGTGTATGTGGACTACCACGTCCACGTAGTGATATGATTCATTTTATATCATCACATTTCATTGATATATATTAGGATAGATTTAATTTTTATATATTATATTTTTTACATAATTATTATTTTATAATTATAAGATATTGTCTTCCTTTAAACTTATCATCTATTTGAAAATGATAATGTAACTTGCGTGTACATGTGGATAACCACATTCATGAAGCGTTCTGAATTGTTTTTCATTATAATTCAAATGGAAGGTAATGATGATATTTTTAATGAATTTAATATATATATATATATATATATGATATTATTATGACTATATAAAGGTGAATTTAATTTAAATTTATTTCGTTTCGTCCATCAAAAAGTGAAAACATCACTTGTGCGTACGTATGACCTATCATCTCTATAATGTTATGAGATTAATTTTCCTCACAAATTAATATGAATTGTTATAAAAAATTATATAATATTATAATATTATAATTATGACATATTAACATTTTGAATATTTTTTAACCATGATAATTTCATAAAAACTAGAACTACTGAAGTGAAACATGTTTAAAAAACGAAACAGTTTTCACCCAGGATAGTGATATTAATAAAGATTTATTAATAAATGTGTGATACTATGTAATAATTAAATAATATATGATATTATATGCCTTAATATTTTTCTATAATATCTTTATAATAACATTATTTTTATTATAAAAGATATTGAAATCACTTACCAAGAAATTCAGGTGTGGGTAAGGGTTCATTGTCTCAATATTGTTTCCTTGAGATATGTTTGATATTATGCACCTTTTTTAGTTTTTTAGAGGTATATACATTCCCATAAACATAATATATAATTTATTTTTTAAAATTTATGGTATTTAAATTTATAATTCAAATTATTTCATCCAATGAGTTTTGATTCTAAAGATTCCAAAGGGGTAAGGGTTTACCATCTCAAATTTTGTTTATTCGGGATATATATTGTTCTAAACACTAATATTATTTTATAAGGTGTTTCCACTGCCACTTTTTTATGTTGAAACATGAATATAATTATTTTCATTGTATTTAATGTTTTATTTTTTGTTACTTATTTCATGAGACTTATAACTCAAATTTTACTAAAGCAACAAGGGTTTCTGTTAGAATATCAAATCTATTCAGGATTGCCTATAAAAAATTTACATTAAAGGAAATAAAATAGATATTAACCTTTAATAACCATATTCTTTATTATAATTTTGTTATTCCTATATTATTTATGATTTTTTATCATTTTCATATCTTTCTTACTTACAATGGTCTATAATTGTTTTAATGAAAATTTGAATTTATTTCGTCTTTTGAAGCAGAAATTTTTATTTTATGTCCATAAACATAAAAGAATATTTTTAGAATTATTTTACTCATACTCAATTTTTTTTAAAAAAAAGTTAATTTTCATTGCCTATTAATTTATTTAAATTTTTAAAAAATTAATCCTTATAAAGAAACATAATTCATACATGTTGTTTTTGAATTTTATAAAAGTGTGAAAAGAATATTCTCTTTTAACATATATGGTATTCATTTATTTTCCCACTATAATGACAATTTTATAATTATACATTTAATTTCAATTTTCCATTATACTTTTCAAATAAAATAATATTCTTGATATTCTTTTAATTTTTATTTAAACAAATTTCAAAAGAAAGAGATTTTTTTCCGATGTTTTCAAGGAAGGGTTTGAATGTTCTTTTAAAATTATTTTCATATTAGTAAATATCCTTTATTTATTTTTATGTTTCACTAGGAATATGATCTTATTATGTCATATTTTTTTATAGACGAATTTTGAAGATGATAATCATAGAATGATTACACGAAACCCATTTCTTTCTCATGGGTAAATTATGTTATCATGAGATAATGAATGCTCTGATGTTATGATCTACTTCCTTTATCAGGATGGATTATGATTATGGGATGATGAGATGTTTATCAAACCTATGGATTTACTATGTTCTCTGATATGATGGTATGATTAATGTTTTAGGATCTTATAAAACACATATATATATATATATTTCATTGTGTGGTGGGTGGAACTAGAATTATATATCCCTCTAATGAATTAGTAGAAGAATCATATCTTATGAGATAATAAGGATTGGAATGGAGAGTGAACCCGTTTTAAAAATAGACTCATTATACTATGATAGTTTTAGGATTAAACCTTAAATAAATAAATGATATAATGGAGAGTGTTTCTAATCATCTGTGATAGACTTAGCAGTAAGGCTTTATTAAAGAAATGGTTTCCAATTCTTATTAGTATTAAAAAAACTTATGCCATGTGATTAATATATATTCTCCTAGACCATGATGGATATTTTATGAATTTGTATCTTATGTCTTTTGTTTTGATAACACTCAACACCATTATTCATGATTAAATATCTTTCACTAATTGGGTATTAATTTTTTATGTTATAGTTATCTTCATATACCATAATTATTATGATCTCTTATCATCATTAATTGGTATCTCTTATGATTTCCCTTATTGGGAATCTGAGCTTACCCTTTCTTATGTTTTATTTACACAAGTTGTGAAAGTTTTAAGTAGGGTGTGTCTAAAAAGTGTAAAATGTGAGATGAAATTTATGTGATATGTTGAATATCTTTCATGAAATAAGTTTAATGTGTATCTAATATCTAAAAACACTAAAACATTATGATCCTCATGTTTTTATTATTGTGAGGTGTGATGAATATTCCTCTAAAATGATTTAATATTTATATATGTAATGTTTAGGTCACATAAAATTATAATGATGCTTCCTATGTAATTAATTATATTATTTCTAATTAAAGGATACTTGATTTAATTTAATAACACATTCAAAAAATTTTGGGAAATTTAAATTATTTTATTTAATGAAAAGAAAAGATAGTTTTATAAGAATCGGTATTGTTTTACTATTCACTTATATATAAATCTAAGTAGAAAATCCCAAATATTCATTGTAAGATAATGTTGAATATTTTATTTCAAAAATGATATTAATTTCATCAAATAAAATTTATAAATTGATTCGAAATTAGTTTTAATGTTTTTACACAAAATTCAATAAAACCCATTTTTAAAAAAACATATTTTTGAATCATATAATGACTTTACTAAAAAATATGTACTTATTTATTATGAATTAATAAATACATTTCACTTATATATGACCATTATACATATCTTTTATAATGTTTCTATTCCTATATGTACTTATCTAAACTACATCGGGGTCATATATAATATAATATTTCAATGGTGGTTCGCATATGTTTTGTGATGTGTGTAGTGAAATTTAGCCAAGACATCAAATTAATAAAGAATAATTGTATTATCAAATCATGGGGTGTTACAAGGTCTATCATTTGCTCATTTTTTATATAAATATATGTCATAACAAATGAATTTTATTTTTCTATCATGTAGTTCAAGGTGACATGAATTTAAAAAGGAGAGATGGAGCTATTGGACAACCAAGGAATGATTGTTAAGCCACACTTATGGGTATATTTATTACATTTTAAGTCATTTATATTAATTTTTAAAATACATTGTTTTTAATTAGTTGAATAATATTATAATTATGGGTATAATAATATAATTTTTTTGTAAATAATTTGTTCATTTGTTCTTCTCTCACCTCTCTAATTTCAATTCAATAGAGGCTTGGCTACTATGGGCCATACTTATACATGAGGGCCTCGATCATGACATGTCTCAGGATTCCTTGAGTATTACTACCACCACAGGAATTTTATTAGAGAAATCATAAATAAATGTGGGTAGAGATGAATTGTTTTCAACATATTACATTGGAGGCCCCATATCCTTGCTTTCCATGGATCGTTGAATAAAAAATTTAGATCTGTGTTGATCAGTTTTAGAGAAGAGGACTGATATCTTCCTCAGATTCATGTGTAGTTGTAATGAATGGAATTAAATGGAGATTATTGTTTTTTAGGGGATCATGAAAATTAAATAATTTGGTTCTAGGTATTTGATTTTATCCATAGGAGAGACAAACTAGGAACTTTTGGATCAAATTGATCATATGGTTATCAATTAAAGTAATTAAAAAATGTTATTAGTTATGGTTCTAAAATGAACCTTCTATCCAAAATATTTACCACCCAAAACTAGAGGTAGAAGTACACATCTAAGGAATCAATAATGGCTATATCACTTTTGAGGGAGAGTATAGTGATCCTAGATAATGGTAGACCATACATAGGGGGATTTGGTATGTAAAATTATAATTACTTTTGGTAGTTGGTCTAGTGTGTGAAGGCCCAGTTGGTCTTTCCCAAACTAGGTCTATGGCCTAAGGCACATGTGACCCAAACATGATCTCCTCAACAACTCACACCATGTTTCATGGCCTAGGTCAAGCCACATGGCTCTCAGTAATCCAAATATTCAAAAAAACCGTATGTGAATTTTGGATAAAACAATATCATAATTTTCTTAAATAGATAAGAATTGTGAGGTTATCATTTCTAATTAATATTGTTTAAAATACATTTCTTGAAATTTTAAATATTTTTATATTTAAATTTCTAAAGGATTTCCCATGGAAAATTTGTGAGAGTAATATTGAATTCGTTTTCTATAGATATAAAGAAATATAACTTTAATTATATCATTTTAATATCCTATGATAAAATTATTTTCATAAGAATATTTTACACAGGGACATAGAAGAAGAGTTTATAGAATTATATCAATAATTATGATATGTGAGTAGCTTTAGGTGAGACTCATGGTCATTATTATAACTATATATATTCATTTCAAATGGTGTTCTAAATTAAAGATAATTTTTTCAAAAGAAATCATAATTATAAGTGATAATGAATCTAAAGTGCCTTTACCAAGATACAGTTATTCATTGAGTGTTACATATTGGGAAATGATCATTATATACTTCCCAACAGGGTAGCATAACATAGTCTAATGGATTATGTGTATGTGTATGATTCAATGTGACATTTGATGATATGATACTCTTATCTATAAAATTATTTGATATAAAGGGTTGGTGTGAAATAGATCATGGTTTACACTAAGTTGGAGTTATACAATAGTTCATCATATATCATTATAGGATAACAATTATTTAATTAATACTTATTTTCACGTTGTTTTATTAGTCATTCTAATTTATAGTGGGAGATAACCAATATCTCTTGAAACACTGTTTTCCATGATAATTTTTCCAACATACCTTGTGGATGGCCTATACATTAATAACTGTTGAATTATTCTTGGTCTATCCTTGGGGATGAATGTTTCATTTATTACTTCAAAGATATTAGTAACCTGATGATTTGATGTGGTATTATAATATTTTCCTTGTTACTATGATGTGACTAGATTTTATAAATCACATCCCTAATATATTATGATATGTCACTAAATAGAATTGTTGGTGTTATCATGATATACCATCAGAGATATTTTGATAGTTTACTAGATTTATCATTTGGCTTTTAGTAGTACAATCATGATCCTACATACTAGGATCATCTAAATAATGTATATGTATAAAATTCATTCTTTAAACCCTTAGGGATTCTAACTTCACACTGCATACCATGTGATTCATTATATCAGTTCACTAACATTGGTTTGAAGGCTACCAATGATGATATTTGTGATTAAATAGTAAACCATTATCATTATTAGAATTTTTTTTAACCATAATTCCAAGATACTGGTTATTTATAGTGATAATGATGGTGTAATTTGGATGTATATGGGTCTCACGACCGATACATGAACTCTTTGAAGTGATACTCTGTGAGATCTATCTGTTGTGATCTAAATAAAAAAGTATTTTAGGGGTGATTAATCCCCTATTTTTTACTTTAATTCAACTCACCCAAATAGTGTGATGGTTATTGATTATGGAGATTTGGGTTCTATAAATATATGACTCATTTTTATTTGGGGGGGATATTTCTTATAGTAATCCATAGAATAGGGTATTGTGATGAGATATATTTTTAGATGGTAAAACAAATATATATGGTATGATTTATACTCAACAATAGTATCCTAAGAGAAATTTTGGATGAAATGGACTCCTATATTATTTTTAACATAGATTACCCAAGGTAATTATTTATCCCAGAGGTCACAAATACATATTATAATTTTATATACTTTTATAATTATGAAAGTGTGATATTATATTTTTCATTTCTCAACACATGTGAAGTACTAATAAGTCCATTTACTCTCCCTTGCAAGAGAACTTATTTAGAGTTGTAGTTAGAGATACATAGACATTTGACCATTTTTTATTAAATATTGATTTAATGTTTGTGGCTTTTCTCTATAGAGGAAGTCATGGTGGGGATTATTGGTTGTATCTTAGTTGGGGAGTTTGTATCTACTCATTAAGTCATTCCTTTAGGTATTCATTTGTGGGTAAATTTTATTTCATGACCTATGAATTACATTTAATTAGTTTTTACAAAAAACAGATTTTATATTATTTTATACATAATTTAGGGAATTATATATATTGTATAATGAATTTTAATTTATTTTCGATTTAAATTTCAAATATTGTATTCTAGTGGGTTTGTAGTTATTTAGATATATAGGTTATGTGATAAATTTCTTCTCACATTCTATGTGTTCCCTCTATGTTCTAGTCACTGACCCTTAACCTAATATATCTCGTTTTGGGAAGGCACAATCGTCCTTGTAGTTGACTTGGGGTGGGGACCTTGTAGGTAGATCTATGTGATTGATAAACATGAAAACAGTTATTTAGAAAATGATTTATCATCTATTGTTAGTTTATATATATGTATATGTGCTTATTTTGATTGTTAACATGGAAAATAATATCTATATATCACTTATTGGGATAGCCCTAAAACCGGGTATTTAAACTATATTAAATACACTGATATCCCTATATCGGGGGGTGAATTATAATAATATGTTTTGGAATTTTTGACTAAGGTTTATGGTAGATTTATATGTAACATATCATTATGAAAATTATCATAATGAATTGTAAATATTGATCCATTTCTTACCATACACAATAATAAATACATAATAGTGTTTGTAGTCCTATCATGGATAATTATATCACTATATTATTGTATGTGACATCAACTATTATTCATTTTTTGGAATTTTTGGAATTGAAAAATTCATCAATCATTCTCTAAAGATGGATTTGATACCACTTTTATGGCTTGAATACATGCTAAAACTCTAAATATATTAGAAACTAAAAATATTTTTCAAGGGGATTAACTAAAAATTATCACAATTTATTCTATAATATTTTACTCATTTTGATGGATTTTGCATATAAAACCCCTGTATTATATTGAGTTTCACCATTTTAGGGTATTATATATTCCTTTTGAGAAAAATATACATTAATTCCTCTTTTGATCCATTTTTTGTATATATTTAAAACATCATTTTTTAGATGTTATTTTTTCATACTCAAATACATTATTCTGGTGAATTCAACATTGTATAATTTTTACTCTATGATACATCATTAATTTCTTCATATAATTACTAATTATAAGTTCATTTGAATATAATATTTATTTATTTGTTTTATAGAAAAATTAACAAATCCATTATAAAAAATATCTCAAGTTGAACATTTCTTACATTACAAGTATGAGTAGTTCCAGGAACCTAACACCAAAAACATCAAAAACTTGAAAGACCAAAAAGTATGAATTTTTTATAAATTATTATCACATATCGGGGAAAAATATAATGGAGAACATATTGGGACATAGTAAGGAATCAAAATAATAACTTGGTGATGTGTTCAAACTTAATTCAAACTCAAAATTTGAAGTCATTTTGAAATTTCAAACATTAATACTTATTTAAGATTGCTTGAAAATATCATGCACACAATAAACAAAGTATAATGTAAGGAGTGTTACAATGCTCTATTTCAGAGGAAGGTGAATTGTTCAATCACCCTAAATATAATTTTCAATTTTTTAGAATATTCTAATTTTGAGGTTGAGTGGGAACCTAAACAATGAAGACTATCCAAACCCATTTCCACTAAGTTAAAAAAAATAAATACAAGAAAACCCCAAAGAACAATATTTAAAATTTAAAAAAAAATAAGATGTTGGGTTGTAGGGCATAGGTCTTAATGAAGTCCAAATCATTATTGTGTCATCCTTGATCCTAGAACCACATTCGATGACTGAGACCATGCATTACTTGATTAAATCTATCATCGTCACCTCCACCCATATTCGATGTAATTAACCCATTTTAGAATTCATACTAATAGAAGATTTGTAGGAATAACATAACCATTAGAGAACCTTAACCAGAAAATAATAAATGTGTCATCGTTTTCATGTATTTCAATCATCATTAAAAAATTTGTCCAAAATACCAAAACCACATAGAAAAATCAGAGACAAAATAATCTCCAAAACCTTCTTGAATCACCATAAGAAAAACAACCATACATACACATTAAAGAACCATCCTCCCCTCTAATGAACCTAAACACTTGATGATCGACAAACATCGAAAACCCAAAACACCATTTCATTGGACTATGCATACCCAGAAAATCCTTTACACCAAGAAATATGAGACGTATAATAGTATTAATCCTCCATCATTCCATCCATATAACTACCTTTAAATTAGATCATAGAATAAAAATCAAATAATAATAAGGAAAATAGAGAGACAATACACATGAACAACTATATTACTATAATAACCAAGGTAGAAAAAATCATCACAAGTATTAAGGAAGAACCTACCAATAGAGGGATAAAATAGATACTCTAGGAAACCAAACAAGGGGGATCTATTAATACATCCCACAATTAAGCCCCAAAACACCGTGAAAACTACTACATTGGACTGCAAATGGGTAACAGAACATAGATTCAGTTATGACTATCACATTAGTGTGAATGATTATACTAAATAAAAAATTAAAAGACAACTAAACTAAAAAAACTAGAAGATAATGTCATACCCAAAATAATTCCCATAAACACAAACCCAAATCATTAATGAATATTACAATATAGATTGATATGGAATCAATAACTCACGTTTGAGTGGTAAGAGATGTAAAGACATTGAAATTTCAAGGAAATTTTTTTCTTAATTTCTTTGGAATTTTATGAGTATGCGGTTTCTGATGGCGCCTAATTTTGAGGTCTGGTGCGCCCAGAATCAATTTCTGATGTTTATCTCGGGTACGTTCAGTGAACGAATGAGTAGGGTTTTCTAACTTTTGAACCGGTGCTGAAAATTGAAATCTGATGGCACTGATTAACTCACAGCACCAGTAATTTTTTAAGAACACCCTTTCAGGAGTTGCGTTTTCTCGGGAGGAGTTGTTAAAAAAAGAGTGAAGAATAAAAATATAATTGTTTTACAATTTTATTTTTAATTCTTTCTAAGTGGTTTAAGTGTTGTGTCACAACACTTTTTCCCTCTCTTATATGGTTTAACTCTTAGGTGTGGGAGTTGGAGTGGGACCCGTTGGTTTGCTAACATCCCTTGAGAGGATTAAGGTGGGGTGGGGCCCACACGAGCCCAACCCATCACATTCCTAATTCCTCAAAACCCCCCACTTAAGTTGTATAACTCATGAACTCCTCATTTAATGTTGTGGCTTTCCCTCCCCTCTCATTTAATCAAGCCAACACATTAATTAAATTTAATGGATTTGAGTTTTTATATTTTGAACTAATGACATGGCTTAATAAAATAAGTGGAGCTTATTTTATTTTTTGGTTAGTGGGTTGTGTTAAGGATTGGAGAAGAAAACCCTAGTTTTGAAGAACTATGTCTCCTACATTGAAGAACGCTACGTCTCTAAAGAAAGACATCGACTTGGCGGTCCCCGAATTCTCCATCCACTTCCTCTTCCGCGACAAGGAAGGAGACACTGACCGTGGAGACCGAAGCCAACAACAATGTTCTTCTTCTTCTTCCGACGACGACGGAATCGATACCATTCTTCCGCGACACCCAACTACCGCGACGTTCGACTTCCGCGACTCGACGATGTGCGACGTCAATTTCGAGGTAGGGGGTTTTCGTATATAATGTTTATTTTAATTATACCCTCATGCGTGGGTATTTAATTGCAGGGTTTTCATATAATTTATTTTGAATAAATTATACCCTCGTCAATGATTAAAATCATGTGTTTAAATGTTTTCCATTTGATAACACCGAACGCGGAGGGTGCGGGCGAAAAAACACGGTCTGACAACCCTCCGCAGCTTGTTTATTGATGTGCGGATTGGCGGCGATGACAAAACGGACCTCAACAGTGATTTGAGGCCTTCGTAGTAAATTACGAGACCCGAGATGAACACCGACGCAGATGGAATTGAAAACGGACCACTGGAGCTACTCTGGTGGCCCGCGGATATCACCGGCGGCGTGGGGTGCCAGCGGCCGGAGGCGGCGGTCAGCACCGGCCGGCCGCCCAAAGGTGGCGGCGCCCCAGCGCACCGCCCGGAGGAACCGCCGCACCTGAAGCCGCAGTGGCAGGCGGCCAGATCCCGCGGCCGCGCGGGATCTGGGGGAGTAGGACGCGGCGCTCGCCGCGTCCGCGGAGCGCAAAGGAAGCGGGGGACCGCGTCCCCTTCTCGGATCGCTGGACGAGCCAGTGTGCCACCCAGCCGGGCCAGGCCGAGTTGCGCGGACCGGGCCAGGCCGCGCCTGCCCGGGTTGGGTTGACCCAGATCGGGCCGACCCAAGGGGGGTTGGGTTGGGTCGGACTGGGCCGAGACTCCCCATTTTCGGATCACTTCTGGTCGCTTTCCCATATCTTGGGATACGATCCTCCGATCAGCACACCGTCAGTTGCATAGTGATCCTTGGATTGAGATGGGAGTTTCAATATGTTACACTAAAGGTTTTGGAAAACCTTCGGTATGGCCGGGTTGGTTCAAACACAAAACCAACTGGGCCCTCGGAGCAGAAACGCCTATACCTTGATCTCCGAACGTCCGATTGACGTGCCATCAACTTTGTTGGATTCATCTTAGTGAGACGAACCTTTTGGCTTACTCTTCCCGAGGTTTGGATGCAGTTGGTGTATGGCCGGGTTGGATTGTACCCAAAATCCAATAGGGCCCCTGGAACGGAAAAGCCGATAACTTTTAGACCGGACGTCCGTTTGACGAACCGTCAGCGAAGTTGGTGATCACGTCGAGAAACTGTCCCTATGAGTATACCCTATGTGAGTTTGGGGTAAATTTGAGATATGGTTGGGTTGGTTGGTACACAAAACCAACGGGGCCCCCAGGATGAAAATGCTAATAACTCACAGACCGGGCGCCCGATTGACGCGTCGTCTGTTGCGTTGAGACCCCTATGGAGAGGCAGTCCTTTGAGATACTTCTTTGTGGGACTTTGAGATACTTGGAGTATCGACCTGTAGCTCGTGGAGCGGACCCTCCCGGAGACGAGCGTAAGGAGTACGGAGACTGTGTAGTCGGTGGAGACCTGATGACTGCTTGACCGACTCGACTTGGAGTGAGTCTACTAGCCCAGTGGACAGAGTGCAACTATTTTTGGGTGAATACCCATGGCGGATGGAGAACTATTGTGTTTGGGTGAAGACCCACAGTACTCAACAGAAGGAGTACATCTACAGCCTATTAGGGGGGTGCACTACTGTGTTTGGGTGGCAGACCCTGGCGGGAAGCACTTTAGTGTTTGGGTGGCTGACCCGTGGTACTCGATAGGAGGAGTACCTCAGCAGTCTTATGTTAGTGAGCAGTACCTCGGAGATGTGACAGGATCACTGTACTCATCAGATACCGAGCTCTTCAGCAGTTACAGTTTCGATAGTGAAAATACTGTTTTGAGCTGATTCTATGACCATTGTGTTTACCTCATGATTGAGATGGCTCACTTGATAACTTCGGTATATGTATGGGAATATACCTAGGTAGTGTTTATCCGTTTATTTCATAACCTTTGTGTTTCCTCATGTTTGAGTTGGGTAACTTGATAACACTACTGTAAAAACGGCCTATACCCACGGTTCAAAACCGTGGGTATAGCCCCCAAAACCATGGGTATAGCCTATACCCACGGTTTTGGGAACCGTGGGCTGGAACGCCGTCGGTATAGGTCCCCAGCCTATACCCACGGTTTTGGAAAACCGTGGGTATAGGTGTCCTGCCACTGTGTCACCGAAACATAGATAATTTCCACGGTGTCAACGGCTTTTACCCACGGTTTCAAAACCGTGGGTATAGGTCCTAAAATAATGCAGGCGCCGAGTTTCGATCCCGCAACCTCTTCGCTGCAAACACCGCGTCTAACCACTACCCTAACTTCACATATATGTATATATATATATATATTTAGTTTAATATAGTTATAAAAACCGTGGGTATAGAGGGAAGAACCATGGGTATAGGGTTCCTGCCAAAAAAAATTCCTTCCCGCGGAAAAAAAAAATTTCCCGCGCACACAAAATTGACTTATACCCACGGTTTTTCAAAACCGTGGGTATAGGTATTTTATCCCAGACCTATCCCCACGGTTTTCACCAAAACCGTGGGGATAGACCCCCCCTATACCCACGGTTTTGGAAAACCGTGGGTATAGGTGAATTTTCATGACCTATACCCACGGTTTTCCAAAACCGTGGGTATAGAGCCCCCTATACCCACGGTTTTGGCAACCGTGGGTATAGGTCATGAAAATTCACCTATACCCACAGTTTTCCAAAACCGTGGGTATAGGGGGGGTCTATCCCCACGGTTTTGGTGAAAACCGTGGGGATAGGTACATTTTCCAGTAGTGTAACTTAGGTATAATTATGAGCGTATACCTAAGTAAGAGTTATCTATTGAGATCCTTTTTTTGTGGTTATCCTTGTTGGATTTAGTGAGACCTTGATGGTCTCAGGGTCCCTACTAAGTATCGTATACTCACCCCTTCACGGGCTATTCCCGCACCTCATTGTGTTGGTTGCAGACGATGGGCAGCGCTGATGGAGGCCGAGTGTTCGAGGACTAAACGGTACCCGGAGGTGGACCACATGGCGAGTCAGTATCCGGAGGTGGAATTCACGACGAGATGATACTCAGAGGAGGTTGACGGGTGAGAGCATTGTGGAGGCTATCTGTATCTACCCTTCTGGTAGGATCTGTGGTGGATGATCCAGGAGCTGCGCTATCTGTACCTTCCCTTCAGGTAGGATCCGAGGTGGACGACCTAGGAGATGCTTCTATTCTTCTAGCTGTTTGTCTTTTCTGTTGTACATTCATTCAGTTGTAGTTGTAATTTCAGTTGGGTTTGTATTCTGGACCATTTACTTTTCATCACTTTCTTTTGTACTTAGTGTATTACTTCAACTTGTACTCTGTGGAGTTTTGTTAACTTTTATAAAGGCAATGCCTTCCCAGTTATTGGGATTTTACGCCTTTGGTGCTAGTCGACAGCCCCTGGCCTATGGAAGGTGGGCTTGGGGTAGTCACAGCACAGACCCCGAGGATAGGTCATGACAAATTGGTATCAGAGGAGTCGGTTCTACCGCAGAACTTATAACTCTAATATTTTATTTCTGTGAAGCGATAGTGTTAAGGGTACCGAGTGTGGTCTTCAGTTCAGGGAGTCCAGTGTTGGTGCGGGCAGCCGACGTATCCATCCACCAGGACCATGAAATCTGATTTCTGACACAGTGCATGAAAAAATTAATTGCGTGTGTGTTTTCAAAGGTTTTCCTTTAAAATAGCTCAAACCAGGTCAGCTCACCATGTATAAATCGTTTGACCATGTCACGTATGATTCTATCATGAAGCCTTATCACGGAAGATCACCTAGAACCCCGAGAGATATACGTACTAAAAGCTTTCCGAGTGACGAGGCTTCGGTATAGGTCCCTCTTACAGTTGAGGCACTAGTGGAGGCACCAGCGGTACTACCATACATTGGGCCACCGATGCCACCAGCCCCAGCAGCAGGTGATGCACGCCGCTTGAGTGCGCTGCATGAGTTCCAATGCCAGAGGCCACCTAGGTTCCAGGGAGAGACGGACCCACATGCGGCTGAGGATTGGCTGGAGACTGTGGTGGGAGTTTTCACGATAGTGGGTACAGCAGTAGACATCATGGTGATCTTTGCTGCCAGCCTCCTTCAGGAAGCAGCTGGCAGATGGTGGAGCCAGATGCTCCAGTTTTGCGATAAGATGACCTTCACATGGGGAGACTTCGAGACCTTCTTCAGGGTGGACTTTATATCGGTGACTCTACACCCCAAGCATGTTCCGGAGCTTCCGGCTTTGCCGCATGATTTTTGATCAGTAGCCGAGTCATCTGTAGGTAGTAGACAGATGATGCAGAGGTCCAAGAGGACTATACCAGTAGATGGGTGATCTCGGGTTATAGGATCGGTAGTGCGGGGCACCCGGGGTGGGGTCAGAGCTAGGCGTTCCAGAAACGGACAGTGTTTCTCCTACGGCAGGAAGGGTCACATGGCCTGTGACTGTCCGACTCCCCGCACAGTTGATCTGCATGCTTTTGAGGTGCCACCAAGACAGAAGAAGTGGCAGGTGATTGAGCAACAGCTGAGCAGTGGACAAAGTAGTAGAGCTTCGGAAGTAGGTGGATAGGAGTGGAACTAGTGGATACTTTTTTTGTCCCTTGTACTTGTAGTTCCATGTTGCTGTTGTATTTGTTTCATTGTACTTCGAGCTGTAGTAATAAAAGACACTTATCTTTGTGATGTTTTCTTTCTTGTCCTTTTGTTTGGTTGATACTGAGAGGTCCTGGTTAAAACTTATGTCTTGACCCTCACTTTCGAGATTTCTAATGGAGGATACCCAGTGACCTCACACTAATGTCGACAGTGTGACTCGACCCTCGGAGGTGAGAGTGACGGTTGGATCTCTTGGTAGTAACGTCGAGGCCTTACGACGTCATCCATGGCATGAATGCATCGTTAATGTCAGGATTGACTGTATTAGGCAATGGGTGTGGTTCATCCAGGGGATGAGACCAAGCTTCTCTTTTCGGAAAAGGATAAGTCTTATCAGCTCTTACAGATCATAGGAAAAGTAGGTGCAGATCATCCAGGAGCGGATGAAGACTGCACAGTGCAGTAAGAAACAGAAAACTGGCCCCACTCTTAGAGACTCGGGCATGTTAAATGTTTCAAGAAGAAGAAGTATTAAGGAGAGATGAGTCTGTGAAGCAGCAGACATGGAGGCAGAGCTAGGAGAGAAGAATGAGGTGGTGTACATTTCAACATGCTACAACCACCAGTCGTAGCTGTCCCCACCAGGCTCAGGGAGCTAGAGGGAAGTGTAAGAGTACGGCTACTTGCAGTCAAGGAGTGTGACCCAATGGCTCTAAAAATGATTCAAAGTACAATCCGTGTCCACTGCTATCTTCCGTAGTAACAGACATTGATATAAATCATTCCTTCCTTCCATGAATCTTGTCCCAGACCTAGATTTTCCGGTAAGACGTAGACTTGACCCTCACGTCTGGAGATACCTTGGGAGGAGACTCGATAATCACACTTACACTAATAGTGTGGTTTGAACGTCGAGGCGAGAGTTTCAGTTGGAATCTCTTGGTGGCAGTGTCGAGGCCTTACAACGTTGGTCATGGTATGGATTGGATTCACAGTTCATGCTTGGATTGAATTTATTAGGAAAAAAGGTTGTGGTCTAACTAAAACATTGGGATGGGTTTTCCTTGGTCGAAGAAAAGGAAACCCCAGGCAGCACAGGATAAACTCATGCATAGGAGGGTGTGTCCGATCACTCTTGGGTTGACCAACCTTACCCTCGTGGCACCAGGAGTTTTGAGTTTCAGTTCTAATCAGGAAATAGAGGCCTCTGAAGTTCGAGGATGGAGATCATGTCCTTATACGGGTCTCGCCTCAACGAGGTTTACCGAGATGTGGCCGAGGCGACATGTTATCTCCAAGGTTCAACGGACCTTTCTAGGTCCTCAGCAGGGTAGGGAAGTTGGTTTACCTCTTGACCTTTCCACCTCAATTGCACCACGTGCATGATTTCATCCAAATATCTCAGCTGAGGAGATACATGCATGATCCTTCACACATCATCAACCTCTGGAAGTAGGACGCTGATGGCAGGGCGACATTCACGGATGTTCCAGTGGGGATCTAGGATCGACAGGAGTGGATCCTACGTAGACATTGGATTCCTCGGGTGCGCTTTCACTGGTAGTATGGGGACCTACAGGTGAGCACATGGGAGCAGAAGGCTCAGATGCGTGCTCAGTACCACATTTGTTTCCCTAGTTTGTGTTATAGCTTTACGGGGACGTAAATCCCTGAGGTGGGAGTAATGTAAAGACACGGAAATTTCAAGGAAATTTTTTTCATAATTTATTCGGAATTATACGAGTATGCAGTTTATGACGGCACCTGGTTCTGAGGTCTGGTGCGCCCGGAATCAATTTTCAAAGTTTAGCTCGGGTACGTTCAGTGAACGAATGAGCAGGTTTTTCTAACTTTTGAACCGGTGCTCAGAATTGAAATATGAGGGCACCGATGAACTCATAACGCCTGTAATTTCTTAAGAATACCCTATCTGGAGTTGTGTTTTCTCCGGAGGAGTTTTTAAAAAAAGAGTGAGGAATGAAAATATAATTGTTTTAGAATTTTATTTTTATTTCTTGCTATGTGGTTTAAGTGTTGTGTCAGAACACTTTTTCCCTCTCTTATGTGGTTTAACTCCTAGGTGTGGGAGTTGGAGTGGGACTCGTTGGGTTGCTAACTTCCCTTGAGAGGATAACGGTGGGGTGGGCCCACACGATCCCAACCCCTCACATTCCTAACTCCTCAAAACCCCCCAACTATATTGTATAACTCATGAACTCCTCCTTTAATGTTGTGACTTTCCCTCTCTTCTCATTTAATCAAGCCAACACATTAATTCAATTAATGGATTTGAGTTTTTAAATTTGGAACTCCGGACATGTCTTAATAAAATAAGTGGAGATTATTTTATTTTTGGGTTAGTGGGTTGTGTTAAGGATTAGAGAAGAAAGCCCTAGTTTTGAAGAACTCCATCTCCTTCGTTGAAGAACGCTATGTCTATGAATAAGGAAATCGACTTGGCGGTCCCAGAATTCTCCATCCAATTCCTCTTCCATGACAAGGAAGGAGATGCTGACCGTGGAGACCGACTCCAACAACAACGTTCTTATTCTTCTTCTGACATTGACAGAATCAATACTGTTCTTCTGCGACACACGACTACGGCGGCGTTCGACTTCTGAGACTCGACGACGTGTGACATAAATTTTGAGGTAGGGGGTTTTCGTATATAATTTTTATGTGAATTGTACACTTGTGCATGGGTATTTAATTGTAGGGTGTTCGTATAATTTATTTTGAATAAATTATACCATCGTCAATGATTAATATCATGTGTTTAAATGTTTTCCATTTGATAACACCTAACGTGGAGGGTGCGGGCCGAAAAAAAACACAACCTAACAACCCTCTGCAGCTTGTATATTGATGTGCAGATTGGAAGCGATGATGAAACGGACTGGAATAGTGATTTGAGGCCTTCGCAGTAAAGTATGGGCCCCGAGATGAACACCGGCGCAGACGGAATTGAAAACCGACCACCGGAGCAACTCTGCTAGCCCGCGGACATCACTGGCGGCGCGGGTCACCGACGGCCTGCACCGGCCAGCCGCCCGGAGGCGGCGGTGCCCCGGTGCACCACCAATAGGAACCGCCACGGCTAAAGCCGTGACGGCAGGCGGCAGGATCCTGCGGCCACGCGAGATCCAGGGGCGCAGGACGCAGCGCTCACCGCGTCTGCGGAGCGAAAAGGCCACGGGGTACCGCGTCCCCTGATCGGCTCGCTAGCCGAGCTAGTGTGCCACCCGGCCGGGCCGGGCCGGGTTGCGCAGACTGGGTTGGGCTGACCCAGGGGGTTGGGCCGGGTCGGACCAGGCCCAGACCCCCCATTTTTTGATTACTTTCGGCCTATTGCCCATATCATGGGCTACGAACCTCCGATCGATGCACCGTCAGTTTCGTAGCGATCCTTGGATCGAGACGGTCGTTTCAATATGTTACAATCAAGGTTTCGGAGAACCTTGTGTATAGACGGGTTGGTTCGAACATGATACCAAACGGGCCCTCGGAGCGGAAACGCCTATAACTTGAGCTCCGGACATCTGATTGATGGGCCGTCGACTTTGTTCGAATCCTCTTAGTGAGACGGACCTTTTGGCTTACCTTGCTCGAGGTTTGGATGTAGTTGGAGTACGGCCAGGTTGGATTGTACCCAAAATCCAACCGGTCCCCTAGAATGGAAAAGCCGATAACTTTCTGACCGGACGTCCGTTTGACGAACCGTCAGCGGTGTTGGTGAACACGTCGAGAAACGGTCCCTATGAGTATACCCTATGTGAGTTCGGGGTAAAGTTGACATACGTTCGGGTTTGGTGGTACACAAAACCAACCGGGCCCCTAGGACGAAAAGGCTAATAACTCAGAGACCGGGTGTCCGATTGACGCGTCGTATGTTGTGTTGATACCCCTATGGCGAGGCGGTCCTTTGATATACATCTACATGGGACTTTGAGATACTTGGAGTATCAACCTGTTGCTCGTGGATCGGACCCTCCTGGAGATGATCATACGGAGTACAGAGACCGTGTAGCTGGCCGAGACCTGACGACTGCTTGACAGACTCGACTTGGAGTGAGTCGACTAGCCCAGTGGACGGAGCACTACTATGTTTGGGTGCAGAACCATGGTGGATGGAGCACTACTATGTTTGGGTGCAGACCCACGGTACTCAACAGAAGGAGTACCTCTGCAGGCTATTAGAGGGGTGCACTAATGTGTTTGGGTGGCAGACCCCTGCGGGAAGCACTGCTATGTTTGGGTGGCTGACTCGCGGTACTCGACAGGAGGAATACCTCAGCAGTCTTAGGTTAGTGAGCAGTACCTCAGAGACATGACAGGATCACTGTACTCGTCATAGACTGATCTCTTCAGCAGTTACGGGTTCGATAGTGAAAATCCTGGTTTGAGCTGAGTCTATGACCTTTGTGTTTACCTCATAATTGAGATGGGTAACTCGATAACTTAGGTATATGTATGGGCATATACCTAGGTAGTGGTTATCCTTTGATTTCATAACCTTTCTATTTCCTCATGATTGAGTTGGGTTACACGATAACATAGGTATAAGTATGAGCTTATACCTAAGTAAGGGTTATTTGTTGAGATCCGTCTTTGTGGTTATCCTTGTTGGATTTAGTGAGACCTTGAGGGTCTCAAGGTCCCTAATGAGTATCGTATAATCACCCCTACACAGTCTATGTCCGCACCTCATTGTGTTGGTTGCAGACGACGGGCAGCGCTGACGGAGGCCAAGTGTTCGAGGACTGGATTGTACCCGGAGGTGGACCTCACGACGAGTCAGTATCCGGAGGTGGACTTCACGATGAGACGATACTCGGAGGAGGTTGATGGCGAGAGCATTGTGGAGTCTATCTGTACCTACCCTTCAGGTAGGAACCATGGTGTACGATCCAGGAGTTGCGCTGACTGTACCTACCGTTCAGGTTGGATCCGAGGTGGACGACCTAGGAGCTGCTTCTATTCTTCTTGCTGTTTTTCTTTTCTGTTGTACTTTCGTTCAATTGTAGCTGTACTTTCAGTTGGGTTTGTATTATAGCCCATTTACTTTTCATCACTTTCTTTTGTACTTAGTGTATTACTTCTTCTTGTACTCTGTGTATTTTTGTTTACTTTTATAAAGGCAATGCCTTCCCATTTATCAGGATTTACGCCTTTGGTGTTAGTCGCCAGCCCCTGGCCTATAGAAGGCAGGCTTGGGGTAGTCACGGCACGGGCCCCAAGGACGGGTCATGACAAGAGAGGTGGTGGAAACAAACTAGATCCTTGATGTTAACCCCAAAATAAAAAAGGAAAATAATAAAATGAAGAGTAGGGGAGGGGAGAAGAAATAGGAGAATCATGGGGGAAAGAGACTTGTTGTACCAGCGAGGAATGGGTGTCGAGTAGATACAATGAAACTACTAAAAACACATAGCTAAAAATGAGAGAGGATACATTGAGGAATGAGGATCCATCACTATAAGGGTCTGAATAATTAGGATGTTTATCAAAACTCATCCATTATACATCAAGTAGCATATATTTCTTCATCTATATCACCAATTCAATCTGAAATAAAATTCTATTTTTTTCTTTGGTCACAACATTAATTGAAACAATGACACAATATGTTGGGAATCAACACCCAAAAAAGCATCATCTAGATAATTCGAAGTCTATTAATACAGAAATCCCTAATAACCTATTTTAACACCAATAAACAACATATATTTATATCTTAAACACCAGTTACCTAGGATATACAAAATTGGTTGAGAATAATTATGAAAATTCATGGATATCATATAGGCTCTACATAGCTTGCATATATAAGCCATGATGACCCAAAGTATATTTATAAAAAAAATTCATAACAAAATCTAGTAAGGAATTATTAAACCAGCCACAATGAAATAGATCCTTATAAGAGATTATAAGAATAGATCGTGGGAATTGTTACAGAGTTTCATGATAATCAAGGGAGGAACCTTCATTTTCCACATAGAGAGATATCATGTATATTCATTACATATAGATTCATAAAATCAACCCTATCAAATAATGGGAGATTACTTAAAGAAGAAGAATAAATATAGGAAGGAGTACATATTTTTTATTTATAGATCCAAAGGAAAAAATCAAATAGGTTACTGGATGAATTGAGAAGAAATAGTTGATATTTTAGGGGGAGTGTGTGTAAGTTATAGGACCACACCAATAGGATGGAGGTGTCTTGAGAGCCTTCATGAGACCACAAAGTTTTTTTCCTTTTATTTCACTATAATATTTGATTGTGTTGTAAATCTCAAAATATTATTTATTTTTTACTATAGTATTTTATTTTAATTTAAATTTATTTTTTCACACATTACAATTTTTATCTATATAATTTTTTCATATTTTAATAATTCTTATCATAATGGAAGTGAACTGATAAAAAATATAATTGAATTGATTTATAAGGTTTTTTATTTTCATAACCAATATAGAATATAATTATTTTCATTAGATGGGGTACTATGAGTGTGATGGGAAAATCTAAGTTGAAATTACACTAACAACATGAGACATTTCATTATTATCTTGGTATTGGTAGCACAAATAGTGAAACCTTACACAATTGTTATTATCAAAAATAATTGTGTGGGTCTGACAAAACCAACTAGACACCTAAGTCAAGAGAGATAGTGGAAACATAAAACCATAAAATTCAAAACTCATTTCTATTATTTAGGTTAGTTAATGAACCTTTTAAGAACCTACATCATCATTAGAAAGGCATGAGTATAGATCAAGGAATCATTATTAAACTAATATGTTGTGTTTTCTCATACCATATCATAACTATTGAGTATACATGGGTGACTTCAATTAAATTCATTTCCTCATGTATTTTTTTATGTTCCATTAAAGGTGAACATCCTTGATATCACATTTAAGATATGTGATTTTCTTTTTTCTGATATACTTATCTCACAAAAATATATCTTCACCCTATATTTTCATTTCATTCAATGTAATATATCAAATAAGTAGACTTCTTTCAGTAATATCTCAGTGGATATGGTCTGGTACTCACCTATATTATCATATAATGTCTATATGAACATACAAGGGAGTTTGTAGATAACACTATACATTTATATCAAGAACCGAGATTATTTGCTGGATAATGTATGAATATAAAATGATCATCATAAATTAAATATGTATTAATAATAACTATGTCTCATAATTGATACAAACCACAAAGCAATAACCCATGGTTTTTCCTCACCAATGGTAATCCACTGACTTTAGAATCTCCAAACTTCTTTGTAGGGATCCTCCTTATCTCTAAATGATATTTTACTTACCCATTTGTGAAAAAATAAAAAAAAATTATTTCTATTAAATGTTATAAATTTGAGTGTATTTAAAATAATGGCTTACACTATTTTAATATACCTCTCATATTATATTAATGATCCTTCATGAGTTTTATATTTTCTAAAACACTTACCCAAATAATGTTTGAAAAATTTATAATTTTTTAATACATTATTAATTTATTTAAAGTGACCTTTTAATCATTCAATGATAAAAAATCTAATTACATCATCTCATGATTCTTTAAAAAGGATAATTATAGTTTTTATAGAAATAATAAACATGTGATATATCATAGTGGTAATTCGATAAGTGATATCCCATATCCCAAATAGGGATTTAGCCTATATAATTATTTTTGATATAGGATTAATGTTCATAACAATTTAATGTAGAACATGAAAAGAATGTATACATAATAATGGTTTAACAAAGGCCGCGTGGAAAGAAAAAAGTATTGTGAGATATATTAAGCACGTAAAAGATGGTCATTGGAGATGATATAAAGAATAATAATATTGAGAATGTGGGACAAGTATCATATATACAAGAAAGAAAAGTGATAATGGAGTTTTTTTAATCAATATAGTTAGTAGAAAATGAATATTCTCAAGATGTTATGTTATATAATGAATTCCAAAATATTATTTGGACACATTGATGATATGTAAGATTAAAATATTATTTTTGGAGCATCAAAAATAACATTTGGTAATCCTTGTGTAACCCACTATTCATGTTACATGTATTGGTTGTATAATAAATTACTGAATATATAGGGATGAGAAGGAAACATAGGGGTTTTATGACCCTATAAACATCCATGAGATAGAATAATAATCATATATGGTGATAGTGATGACGCATTGGATAATAGTTATAAATACATTTGAGAAATAAATATTGATAAGAAAATATATACATTATATATTTAAGTTACTTGGTGAATGGGGGAGAATAGAGATACTAGGTAAAGTAAAATAATATAAGAATTAGGTTCATATATGTATACCTTGAGAAGATGATAGAATATAAGGAAAAACAGGATCTTACCCAAAGATGACTAAAGTAAAATACAATGATAATTAATTTAATTCATTAGTTTTTATAGGACAGTGATTCCATATTTTAATTTCTAGAGCACCATACACTAAATAGAATTTATTATTTGAAGGTATCTATGGAATCTAATCATATTATATTCATAGGAAGTGGTATTAAATTTATAATGTTATCATTCACATACGAATTAATAGTGTAAAAGAATTTGGGAAGAATGAAAAACCATGGTCTAAACCCATATTGGGTGAAACAAGTATTTTTGTATTCTATTTTATATATTTTTATATTGTTATGTTGTGAATGAATGGGGATTATGGATCATGATCATTCAATGAATGTGTCATAAAAATTACCCTTAATTCTTAGAGATCAATATCACAAAAAAATAGTGTCAGATAATTAATTGAATGAATTGAAAATTTGTCCTAAGATGGACACAAATTAATTTACCCAATCTTAGTGTACCTCATTTTAAGTCCATGAAAATAATTACATGTTGAAATTTTACAATCCCACCAATTTAAAAAATATGTTAAAACATATGATTTCAAAATTAGTTATGGAATTTTAAAATAAAATCCATAGAAAAAAGTAAATAAATATAATTTATATATGAAAATAAGTATTCTATTGTTAGAAAAATATGTCATATATTTTTCACTACATTTAAAAATTTCACAGTGAACATTTAAATAATAATTTTTTGTATGAGTTGATTATAAAGATTAAAAAAATTGTAAAAACTTGTTAAAAACATTATTCAATGAACATGTTTTCTATATGGAAGGACATTTTGTATTTATTTTTTTAACATATATTACATAATGAGAGAGTAAAATGTTACCACTTATTTTCAAAATATTTTATTTTTGTAGAGAAATATAACCCAATATCTTCAGATCAATGTTATCAAAATATCAGATCTATCTAAGGAGCCCTCTACTCCATCCTAAATCCCTTTAAATAGTAAAGCAACAATTCTATAGATTATTCTCATTATTTTACCTATTTTGATTATGATCAATTAAAATTATTTATTCAACTCAAATAATTATGGTATGACATGGTCGAATAAGAATAAGAAGAACTTCAAATAGTCTATAAGACTTTGAAACTTCTATTGAAGGAGGAGTTGTATTCATACGTAGTGAATAATTCTTAGTCCCAAAATATACCAAGTTCACAAAAATATTAAAAAATATTAAAAACAAAAAATTTAAAATACTTTACTAAATAATTTATTCATTTCATTTTCCCAATTAAAAGGGAATGATTATATCTTCATCCCACCCAAATAGTAAGGATATCAAATCCCAAATGAGAAACATGTCCTTGTTATGATTTTCTCATGACTTCATTATTGTTGATATTGATTTAAACTCAATAAAATCTTGTAATGAGTTATTGAACCTATGATATAATGTATCATATATCCATTGTTATTTCTATAGTTTTAACTATCCAATATTTCATAAAATCTCTCATATGTGAGGATTTTTTTTCAACCATTAGATCTAAAAGGATTTATCTGCTGGTAATACTTTTATAAGGTTTATCAAAATGAAAACATTTAGTCCTCATACATGATATTATTTATAATTAAATTTAAAGAAAATTTTATATTTTTATTCAATTAATATTGTTCCTATTTTGAACGTGATAAAAAAATGTTATCATCATGTGTTATGTAATGTTTACATTAGATTTCATAAAATTTTAATCTAATATATTATATTCATGTCCTCAAATCTCTATTTTTTTATACATATTTTTTAAAATTTCATGGATCATGTATTGGGAATACATTCCAGTAGAGAATCCTTATAGATAAACATTTAAGGGATTCCAATTAAAATTAAAATCAAGGAATTAATTTTTAAAATAAAATTATATAATTGTATTATATATCTTAAAAATATAACGAATAACATCAAAATCTTACAAAAATATTCATCAAAAAAATATCTGGTATATAGCATATCCTTTATGAAATTACAAAAAAAAATCAATGAATATATTTATATAAGAAAACTTTTAAATATTTTCAACTCTCACAAGTTTTTCAAGAAGACAATAAAACTACATTTCAATTCATAAAAAATACAAAAAAATAGATGATGATTAAAAAATATTATCTTAGTTAATGTTTTACAAGAATAAAAAACAATATATATTTTATATAAAAATAATTAATGAATTTTAGATTTATAATTTATTTTCTTTTCCTTTTCATTTTCAGAATAACATTAATATCATCATGTTAAAAGTTTGAATAATTCATAATTTCATTAAAATTTCTGTCAAATTACTACGCTTTTTCAATGTTAAGGTAGTTGATTTTATTTTAGAATCTAAAATATCATTTTCAATGACATATCGACTTCTTTTAAAATCATTTTTATATTTGTTTAGTAATTTTGTATTTTTTAGGATTACATATAATAAAATTTCAATGTTTGGAACAATAATTTTATGTTTTCTATTTTAAGGCCATTTATCAAAGAGCTTGTATTTCCTTTGATAATTAAGAAAATTTGAATAATGTTTATTACATTTTAGTTAATATATAATTTTTATATAACAGAATTGATTATAGAACAATTATAGTTCTAAATTTATGTTATTTGTTTCTTTTTTATTTTATATTTACATTTTAAGTCAATGCATATTTCTAATAGTTCATTATTAATAAGGGAAATTAAATCATAAAAAAATCCATATTTAAGAATAGTATCATAGTATTTTTGAGTTAAGTCCTTATATTTTAAAAAAATTAGGTGGATAACGAGGTTTGATTTTTGTCTCGTAATTATTATTTACCATTATTTAGTTTCATGAATTGTTATTATACCACCCAAAAAAATTATTTTTTCCCAGATAATTTTTTTTTAAAATATAAAATTATATTTTAGATAGATTCATTTTATTTCTCATTTTGTTTATAATCTTATATCCCTTTATCTATAGTAAATGGTATTATTATGGAATATCTGGTTTGAACCATAAATAATGGTGTTCATGGAAAAAAGTACATACAAAATCCACTCACAATGTTGGAATCATGTATGGATTAAATTTTATGGAAACAATAATCAATCTAATAGAATTAAAATTCTTTAAGGATGAAAGATGTTATGGCCTTATAATTCAAATAATTTCATAATTTTAATTGTCTTGAATCACTAGTATGATTTTATTAGGAAATGCTTAATTATATATATATAAATAATAAGGAGGATGATTCCAACGTGAATAAATATTTTGTATCACCCAAACATAGTTTTATAGTATTTCTAATACACATAAATTTAAAAGTATAGAATATGAAACATAATATTAAAATAACACATTTAATTTTCTAATTGAACCTGGTTTCATGGAAATAACCTATTAGAATATAATCAAGATCCCATTCAAAAATCAGTTCTATGAAATGAAAACATATTAAATCATTTAAATAATTTTTTGTAATAATACAATGGTTAAACTTAAACCATAAGAATTATTTTATTTGGTTTCATCCTAGAAACAACATGAAATTTCTCAATAAACCATTATTTTTGATAGGATATATGAAATAAAAGAAAAATAAAAATCCAAATCCTCAATCCAAAAGTATTTATCCTATCTAATTATTATTCTCATTGTCCTTGATGTTATTATTTCTCTATAGACTAATTATCATATCTTGAATGATTTTCTTCAATTTAATGATTATCACCTTCATTTTCGTCAAATAATATATTTTTCATGATTTTAGAATGATGGGTTTCTGAAGTTTCTTAACCCCAGGATAAATTCCACAATTCTCATAAAAGTTTCATCTTATTAATTCTAAATCAATATCCAAATGCTGAAAATGGCATATCCATGTGTAGAATGTAATATCCCCCATATCATATTTTTTATTTTTTGGAAAAATTATCTTATTTGGGGATCAGGTTGTAAAATGATAAACCAAACCAATAAGTTGATCAATATTTACTAATTTTTAAAATACCGAAAAAATAAACCTCATAAAATTCTCTCATGTTTAAACATTTTCGAAATTTGGAAAAATTAAAAAATAAAACAAACCACAAACTGATTATTTGAAAATATGGTTAATTTTTATTTATATATAATGAATGCATACACCTCATTTGTTATAAATTAAAATAATTCATTAATCTTGAAGTATTTTCAAGAGGAACAAATTTTTATGAATTAATGGGGGACAGTAGATCAAAATTTAAAAAAAATAATGGAGATTAAATCATCACAAATAATAATGAGAATTCATTTTTTAAGGAATCATTCAAAAATATAAAAAACATGGTGCATATTATGGAAGAATGAACACCCATTTTATAAACATATGCCCATCTCTCTTTAATATTGGATACTATTATGTAAGTTTAAGGTTGATCCATATTGAATGGTATTCATAGAGTAAAAGTATATATGGAATCCACTTAAAAGAAATAGAGTAATGAATGTTAAAAAAAATAGGAATAGATGAAAATTTAATAGAATTATAAGAGTCGTTAGAGCCAATGTGTTAAATATTTTTAATCCACCCAATTTCATATGTCTCAAGATCCTAGAACAATGTTATATATTATTAGAAAATTTATAATTATATATATGTATAAAGACTCTGGGTGTTGATTCCCACTAATCTGAATATTCATAATCACCCATACTCAGATTCACAATATTTCTATAGTACTAATATTTAGAATTACTAAATATGGAACATAATAAAGGTAGAATCATTTTAATTTTCTAATTGAACTCAATTGTAAAGTATTTCGCAATTTTAATAAAATCAAGAACTCATTCAATAATTCTTTTCTGAAATGAAATCATAGAAAATAGTTTATCCTAAGGTAGAAAAATTGATTTATAAATCAAATTTAATTATTCTTAAACCTTAAAAATTATTCTGTTAGTATTAATATTAGCATAAATATCAAATATCTCAAAATTCAATTGATGTGGTTAGGAGATAGTAAATATAAATATAAATTTAAATCATAGTCTAAATCATCCACTAATAATCCACAACCATTTTTTTCCTCCTTCTATTTTATGTTACCCTTTCTCTTCTTTCAAAATATTTTTTACCTACTGATACTTCTCACATTTAATATTATATCTATCAAAATTATTGAATAATTTAATTTTATTATTTTTTAATAGTTGTGGGAAAAATTGGAACAATCCCATGCCAACATCCCTAATTATAGTCAAAACACATATTCTCATTAATTTCCAATCATCAGATAGTTGATTAAAATAGAACATTCCTATATAAAATGGAATGACTCCAATTCCACATTCAATTAATTTTAATAAAACTCCTCTTTTTTAGGTTAGGATTGTTAAACAACACTCAAGAAATATAATTTAATTCATTTTGAATATTTTTCTCCTTTTTTCTCTTACATAGAATCCCTATGTAAAAATATAAAATAAACAAAGAACATAAAATATAATTATAAAAATATGTTAACAAAGATATAAATATATAAAAAAATAGAGATAAAAATTTTCAACTTAAAATTTTTCTGATAAATTTGATGTTTTTCTAAAAAAATGTTTTACTAAACAAATATGGTTGTAAAAAATGAATTTTAAATTTCATCTTGATTTTATGCTTTACTGAGTACAACCACGGGTACAATTTTGTACACATCTATTATGTGATGTTTATTTTAATATTTATATTTATATATATATAAATTTAATCATAATTTGGGGTTATAATATAAAATATTTTTAAAAATTAATATATTTGTAAATATATATGTGTGTGTGTATATATATATAATGTAGGAGCCTTATCCAAGGGATAAAAATGTGATAGTTCCCTATATTTTAAAGTGAAATTTAATGTTGTAGATATGCCTTAGTAGATTTTGGAGGTGGTAGATTCTTCTATTATTCGAAAATATAAAGAAAACCCAAAATAACTACAAAATAAATGCAATTTAATCAAAATTAACCTCTTCAATAATCTAATTTCCCTAGAAAATAGTATATACCAATCCTTTTATAAAACCCTATATAATTCGACCTCTAAATATAATTTCAATTGAAATCTAATGTAGGAAATAATATAGAATAAAATAGTAGTCCACCTCTATCCAAGAAACCAACAAATCAATATATAAATTAATTTCACTAGATAAACTTTATAACATATAGAATAAAAACAATTTTGTAGTTAACATATCATTTCAAAAATGAATTTAATATAATATTTTTAGATTTAAATAAAAAATATGACAAATGAAATTATTTAATATAGTAGACCATGATTTATTCTATCCACTATAGAGTAAACAAAACCAGTTCCTCTCATAAAATTCTTGTATAATGAGCTCTCCTATAAAACATAATAACATCAAAACTAAAAATAGAATATGAATTCAAAGTAGATATTTATGAAATTAATAATCATTAGTGGGAAAATTGAAACCATAATATTAGTTTTTATGAATTTGGGATAATATTTTCTCGCATGGGATAATGAAAAGATAATATATTTACATCTAAATCAAGATAAATCTATGATAATAGAGTCAAAATATTTGAATTAGTATTTTCACCGAATTTTATTTTCAAACTAAAAAAATTGTTAATTCATGAAAATAAAAGACACATCCACATCAGTCTTATTTGACTTGTAAACATTAAATAAAAGAAACTTGGGATGAAATATTCTATATATGCTTTCATTAATGTGACCCAAATGAACAAAAACACTTTAAAATTAATTTATCATATCTTTAGTTATAATTAGAATAAAAAATCAACAATGTCATTTTTGTGGATAATTATAGAATTATTATTTATCTAAGTCAATTCCAAATTAGATTAAAAAATGATAACATTTCCAATAAATATTTTGTTTTGAAGAGATAAAACCCTGTAATATTTAAATATTTTTTATTCCACAATATTAGTCCCATATTAATCAATATTTAATAGTTTTTTAAAAATAATTTGATAATATTAGTCCTCTAAAAATTTACATTTCCTATTGAAATTAATCAATTTTTCTATATTGGAAGATTTAAAGGATTATGCCATAGACATAATTATCATAAAATATTGAATATTAAATTAATCTAACACATTAGGGATAGCTAAAAACTAGAAAAATAAAGTAAATTAATTTCATTTCGACCTTAATGATATGAAAAATATAGGGATATGAGGAATAGGGTAAGAGGATCTCCACTATCTTAGTCTTATAGGAATAGTGGGTTTGAACACTAGTTTTCCCTTTATGTTTCATGTATTGTTCTAGATTGTGAGGGGAGGTGGAGAGGAATATGATGAGGTGTAAATAGTCAAGTATGCATGACATAATCCATATTATAACCCAATTTCTTTAATAAATATATGTATAAAGCATTATAATCATATATAATTTATTAAAAAAAAGAGTGTGACTTTCATTTATAATACAAAATAAAGGAAAGTGGAGGGGAAGATATATTTACTTTAATACATGGTAAAGAAACTGATCTTATTTAGATTTTTAGGGTAGAACAGTACATCTTAATTGGTTTCATGATCAAGTGATTGATTATAAAGACGATGTACTCCTTTTAAATAAATATATTATGATAAAATCAATATAAATACTCATAATAACCATAGTGGATTCTTGGCATAGATAAAAATCAAGAGACCATTTTAGAATCATCATTTGAAAACTAAAAAATATATAATTCAACATATATAATATGATTCTTCTGCATAAAATTTTTTCAATATGTGATCAAAATATTATAATATAATGATGAAATCAATGAAGTATATAGTTTTAGGTGATTTCATAATGAGAGTTTTATTCATTTGAAAAATATGTAAATTAACTATAAATTCAATGAAAAAAATCGTGGAATGAGAATAAACCTATGTGAAAAAAAATATGATAGGTGAGAGACCATGGTTCAAAGACTGTAGGACTAAAGGTAAATAAGGATATCATTGATCTTAGTATGGGGTATTTCTATGCAAGGAGTTGTGTATAAATACAAAGGTAATGGATTGATTTTCTTCTAAGTATTCATTATTGGAGCACTAAAAGAATATAACCCTAGATCTATTTTGAATTAATATATGGTAGGGTTATAAATTTATATATTGAAAAATATAATTTGCAGTGTAACATTATAGTCCTAGACCACCCAAACCACATAGAAACCAGAGCGTTACATAAAATCAAACTCATCTATCCTTATATTAGAGGCTTCCAAATAGTATAGAGGAAATATTTGAAGAGTAGGGATATTAAACCATCAAATAAATCCTTATGGTTCATGCTCGAATTTATCAAATAATTATCATGATCCATCCATACATCAAACATGCCCAAAACATGTGAAAAAAAATAAGATTCCACAAGATTCATTTTAATGTTTAATATATAAAAGTAAAACAATAATCTATATGATATATCTAAATAATAAAACTTAAGAATAAAATCATTAACAATAATTAATAATTAATAATTAATCACTCTATCCCCTTGTAAAATACATAAGTAATGTAATAAATAAAATATAGTATAATGTTCTTTATGGATAACTCGCTATAAAATATCCAATAAAATCATTAACATATATATAGTGACCATCACTAGGATTATGTATAGATTGAAGTCTATACCCAAACCTTTAATAAAACATTAATTGTCACCATATACATTGAAACCCATTTTGTGCATGCATGTAAGGGTTGATTATCATAACCTGGTAGAATTACACAACTCACCTTGAATCACTATATTCTAATAATAAAGTGGGTGTATGTGTAAGGGTAAGGTGAGTGTCATTCAACCCACCTAGAAGTAATTCCCATGAATTCTCATATAGTATTTTCATACATTTGTTCTATCATTAAAAAGAAGAAATTGTTTCCTGATGACACATATGGTACTACCCAACTTTGGTTAGGTCCTAGCAACATATATCCAAAGACATAGTTGTCATCATTTACTAAAATGTATACCAATCTATCAATATCTTATTATTAAATTCTAAACCCAAGAGGTATCATCTCACAACCATAATAATCACATAGTAGAGTCTCACTTTATGCATCTATCTTCTCACTATCAATAAAATGATCAAAACCAAAAATTTCATGGGAACTAATGAGTTAAACAAAAAATATATATCAATGTGTAATAAAATAGGGCCCAAATGTAAATATGAATCATAAAATACTGATGAAATTAATATTGTAATTCAAACCGTTAATATAGAAATAATTATTATTGGAACATGACTCTCACAACAAAATAAATTTGAAAAATATAATGGTGAATTAATATATAAAATAGTAGAGACAATATCTCTCATGTTATACCTCATTTCATCTTGTTAATCCTCACTATAAAGATCTACCAAAATACATGAAAATAGATCTTACTCTATCCCATATATCATACATTATCACAAGGTATGGATCCCATAGTATGATCATGTATAACATTGGGAACAACTACATCTTAGTGACTGAATATTAATATAATTACTAATAGTGTGTGAAATGGTTATGGTATTACTATAATTATATCCCTGGATAATTTGTATCTTCATGATTGTAAGAATCTGACACATTCACATAAACATCATCAACCATAATTCTAATAGCCTCATTAGTCATTGTTTCCTGATTAAATACCCATGTGTAAGATCAAAGATAGACCAATTCTATAAAAAAATTGAAAATAAATTAACACATTTGAGAGAACAAGAAAAAAAAAGATAAATCCTTATTCTAAAGCTCAACACATACCACAAGTTTTATTTATGAACCACCAATACAAAGGGTTCATATCTTACTAAAGTGGTTTACCATGAGTGTATAACTTTCTCATAGGATTCATGCCTCGTTTCTTTATCTCATATAGGAAAAATATGAATACACTAATGGGGGGACCCAGTCTCCCCATATCCAAAGATCTATGTCCTTACCATGGATTGTCAAAACATGGGGACTACTTCCTAAGACCACATCCCCTACTATATATCATTATAACACTAGAAATATCTCCTAAAAACTTTACATGGACATATATTAAAACAAAATCATTACAATCAACCATTTAAAATAATGAGGTTAGTAAGAAGGTCACTATTTCAAGGAACTATGGATACCAAAAACTAGATGATAATTTCTTAATATCTGATTATAAGGCTGGTGGTGAAATATATCACTCATCACTTGATCAATAAATGGGGTGATGCACTATCTCAATGGTCTTCTTATACCCCGATCACCACTCATTTGTGGTATCTTAAACAAGTTTTTTCGAGGTTCTATGACTCTACAACGATTGATTTGTATCCTAATATTAAAATACAATATCCCAAACATAAATGTTATCCCAAAATTTCAAAAGAGTAAGTGTCGATAAAGAACCAACTATATATCTTAATCATGTCAAACTAGCTCATTACATATGGGAATCTGTCACACCCATGATTTCCTTTTAGGTAGTCTTATATTTATATTTGTTTTACTATTTACCATTTCATTTTCCTTTATGTTTTGGGGAAACAAATATGGTAAACATTAAGTGGCGCATGGTAGGCGCACGGTTATGGGAAAATATTTTCCTTTCCTAGGAAACCATGCCCCAAGGTGTCATTTTTGGACAAAGATGAATCACAAAGTTGGGGAATGGTTTTTCAAACTATGTGACTATTGGTGCGACATGTACCTTATAGATACTCAAAACCATATGGTTTCCACACAATTTGTAAAAACTTGTGGGTTAACCATGTAGCCTATCCATGTCTTAAAAATTTCTTTTTTATCTTTTTATCTTGTTTGATTTAACCCCAAATTTTCCCCTCTTCCTCCTCACATAAGATTATTTGAACTAGTATCCTCTAGTTCTCCATCTTTCTCCCTTAGAAGTCCATTTATGAGGTGTATTTTCTTGGTAATATCCAAGAAACTCCAATTAAGTCCCTCATTTCTTGATTTCCCCATCTCTTCTAGTGGTTTTCTTTCTCTTTCTCGGGGTTTCCTTTCTCTAGCAGGTTGGGTGTCATTTTTAGGGTTTGATTTTAATTTTTAGGGTTTGATCTTGGAATTTATTGTTCAATATTTCCTTTATAGGGATTGATTAAGGTGAGGTAGTGGTTTAGCACCGATTTCTGAGATTTTTGAGCCTCAAGGTAGGTGGTTATGTGATTACACATTATTTGATGATTTCAATAAGATTGTCTAACTATTTAAATATGTTCTATCATCGTTTGTGTGTTGATAATGAGTTTTTGAAATGATTCAAGGTTATCTGGTGTTGAAAATAGTTTTTTAAATGAAATGAGTTATGTTCTATGTGTGATTAACTTGTGCTCCTTTTTATATTCCTTCAAGGTGTTTGATAAAATGTGTGAATGGTGAGAATCATTTTGTAAAATTGTTTTGGTGTTTTTTGGTCTAAAAGTTGATTTTTTATATAGAAATGGTGGGTTGGGATGTGTGTTTACATTGTTTGGCTTGTGCACATGTGGAAGTGATGTTGTAAGTGGTATGTGGAATGGAAATTGAGCATAAAAGGGAAACTTGGTTATCAAGGTGGGTAGACTAGGACTAGTATGCTTGTTAAATTGGAAGTGGTTCATCTCAAATTCATTTATCATGAATTATGATACCACACTAACAAATTTATATTGAGAATTGGATACCACTAGGCCCATGTGGTATCCCCTCATAGTGGATCGTGTAAGATATAGATGTCATATTTGGTTACTATTCCACATTTCACCAAGATATGATGTACCTAGTGCCCCATTTCTAGTTAGTTACTAGAGGTTTTCTCTTGATATAGTGTTACTTTTGTGATATTTCTCTTATAGTCAGCATACAGTATACTTCTTTGATTATTTCAAATGCAAGCATGTTTAACTTTAAAATGTTTTCTATAAAAACATATACTGTTTTATTTTGTAAAACATGAATGTTTATCTTATAATGATTATAAAATAGAATCTCATTTTTTGGATGGAATCCTACTGGTATTTTTCTTAAACACTAGTTATACATTTGGGTTTTAGAAGACTTGGTTATGTTTAACATAAGTAAAGAAAAGATGTTTGGAGATGGTGGTTGAGGATACTAATGGTCTTCCCATTCATGTTTCTTGGTTGTGGCATGAGGATGACACTCCTTTTGTCATATGGTGGTTTTGGGGACTGTGTGTAGTTCCATTTTTATTGTAGGCCTTTTTGGGTTTTGTTTGAAGTTGTAAACTTGTATATAAAAATTATTATTCCATATTTAGTTATGATCATTCAAATTGGGTATATTTATTATTGTTGATATTTTATATTTATATAATTGGTTGAAATATTTCCAATGGTATTTACTGTTACCCAGGCACTAGTTTCCAACCCGTGGGGATCAGGAACACCCTTCGGGCAAAGACATGGACCAGATTGGGAGCCGGGTTGGATGACACCCCGGCTTGGTTCATGAAAAAATGGTATCAAAGAAGTTGATTCACTTTTGAGTCATTATATTTGGGATATATCTTGATATAATGGAGTTAGAATTTTTAGGGATTTTGGTTCTTGTTTCAAGTAGTGTGTATGTCCATCACACCATGTGACGGATCTTGAGTAACCATGGGATGTTGGGACTTTTTTTTTACTTTACTCCATGTGAGACGTATAGGATACATACTGTATATTGAAACTAGTTGGGGGAGTATTTTGGTCATTTAGATCGTTATTATGATGGATTGGGTCACATTTAATTTATGGAATTTCAGTGTGTTTTTTTGTTTTTACTGGAAAAATTTAGAATTGACATATTGATGGTTTTTCTTGTGGTTACATCATGTTATAGTGAAATTATTCCCAGGATATTTCTTGTACAAATATTGGAATATTATGGAGAGAGTTATCCCTCACCAATTTATCAACATATTAGTGGAAAATGTGGTATAGGATGTTCAGTAATTGGGATAGGGAGAGGTCTATAGTCCTACTGTGGTCTGAGAATCCAAAACTGGTACTGGTAAGGACAAGGATCATGAGTTACTTAAGAATAAGACTCCTAGTTTCTAAGTTAGTATTCAACCTGAGGAAGAAAAGGAATGGCTTTAAAAGATATAGTGAGTGTTTTAGTTCCTTGACACTCACAATTCGGTCAGGATGAAATTTGTTTTGTTCTTTCTAGAAGTCCCCAATCAGAGGTGGTGGCACTCAGTAGTGAAAGCTGGTAAACATGGGAAAATGAACTAGAATAACATCACTGATATTTTCAATGACTTGTATTTTCCTATGGTCTTGGACTATTATCGATCCTAAAAGCTTATGAATCCTGTTCAGGGGGGCCATTTAAGGATTAAGTACACCAATCTCTTGGTTGATCTAGTTCCGTACGCACTCAAAATCATTTACAATAAACAGATGACGTCCCAAAGGTTAGAGAGGTGGTTGTGGATAGGGATCCATTCTCATGTCTTTATTTTCAAGATAATGACTTTTGATGATGTTGTTGACTATTCTTGTATGGAATATATTGATTGCAAGGTAATGTCTGGTTCCTCTAAGGATGTCTCAACAATGGGTAGTGGTAGTTCATCTATGAAAAAGTGGTAGCAGGAAGAGAAGAGGAAAAAGAGAGGTAGTAGTTCAGGACACCCTTCCCGACATTCCTTGTTTGTGGCTTCTAATGTAGGTTCAGTTGTGTTCCATCAATGTTGTATGGTATGAGACATTCAACCTCTATGTACATTGTAATATCTCAAACCTAGATTCCACTCAACAGTGCTCTGATCCCAGTTGGCCACATGGCCTCAAGTGCATATCCCAAAATTCCAGAGGCTACTGACTAGAAATAAGGGACCAGTTGAGTCTATGGGGACATTAATCCTGCATTAGAAGAGTGTAGAACATAATAATATAAATAAAATATACAAGTAGTGGAACAAGTAAACTATTCAGCAGAAATTAAAAGTGGGAGACTGATATTATAAACCGATAAAGAAATTGTATCATATATAATATGATTATATATATATCACATGTTTCTAAAAAAATATCCAAAATACAAATACAAGGAAGATGTACAATTAATTTATCAAAAGTAAAAATATCCAAAAGGTATCCCAATAATATAGAAAGACTCATCTTGGTCCCCCACTCTAATGATCTTAAAAATCAAAAAATGTACCTATAGGAGGGAGTTTACCCTTATCATTATTTCAATCATATAATCTTTTTTAGGTCCAAAAAGGTGAACCAAATTGGGTGTGAGACTATATTCCAATAGGCAACCATCCAAGGTATATTTCAATCATTAAGTGAATATATATATCAAGCAGTGGGTAATATGAAAAAAATTAAGAAAAGAAATTCTCAAAGTAAACATTTTACACGCACTGGTTCACATTTACATTCATTTTCCATTTCAATTACATTAAAATTTATAAGTCTCGAGATCCGTCTCAGGTCTATCATCCCCCATATAACTTTAAACACAACAGATGCCACCAAAGTCCATCTAAACTATATAACTGAAGAATGACTCCCATATTCTGCTTCGGCTTGGTATATGTGTCATATAATCATCCCATTTTCTCTTCAATTAAAAACCTGATCTCATCCATGAGATTACTAAGATGGTATTCAAGTATCACTCTAGGTGAAATATTAACCAACACCCTATAAGTCCATCCCTGATGAACCTCTCTAAAACCTAGTATCGCTTTAGGTGAGGTGTAAAGTTCTGAAAAAAAATGAGTCTTTCACCAGTGCTTCACATGAATCCTGAGTATCACCCTTATCACAATAGTCAAATTACCATTGATTCCATCCATGGAATTATCATAAGAATCCATGTATCACTCGGAATATAATCTAACCCCAATGATTCCATCCATGGTATCCCTCAATGGATCCATGTATCACCCATGGCTTAGTCACATTTAACCATTGAATCCGCCCATGGAATCCTAAGGTGGATCTGTGTATCCCCCAAGGTATAAAGTCAATATTCAAATGAGTTTTTCAATGTAATTATGATTTGAATCCATGTATCACCTTAATTAAATTTATCATTTAACTAATTTTGTTTCATTAAACATTTCATTTCACATGACAAGGTCAAAACCATGATCATCTAACAAGCTTACCTCGATAGGTGTATCCTGACTTGTCCAGCCTCAAAGTGCTAAGCCTTCAAATTACTCACTTGGGTATAATTTATATAACAAGAATCACATTAATGACAAACTAATACATAGATTTAACATCATTTAACTCATGTGGTCACATTATCCTAACAATCTTCCCATGATTAATCAATCCATTACATAGCATGGTCACAACATTTCTCACAAGGGCTAGTAATTCAATGTCCATTAAAATACTCGCATGTCCATTTTAATATAACAAGACCGGCATACCTATCAAGATATCATGTGGTTTAATTATGATATAACTCACATGGGAATATAAAAAATTATAGAAATTCAAGACAGTTGCAATAATTCATGTCATAGACTCTAATTTACTCACATGGTCAAGGTAATTCAATGGAAAAAAATATTAATCAAGAATTGGCATACCTGGTTCAAGGGAAAAATCATACATCCCATACCATTAATTCATTTAATTTAAAATTTATAATGTTGAAATTGTGTTTATAAACCAATTAAAATTTTGGAATCCCATTACAGGGGGTAAAGGGCATGCCTTATAGGCATCCATTGCTAAAATCCAAACAAAGGTCACATTAAGGACAACTCATCCAAAAGGTTAGTTCCAATTCATGTCATTCAACCAATAACATGAATTAGAAATACTTTATTACAGATTAGGCTACACCTATCAATTCTAGGATTCAAATTCAATTTAGGATATTTCTAGAAATTGGACATGTGGCATGAAGACATATATTAATGATGTGAATTTTATCAAAAATCTCATGACCACCTACCTTAGGCTCATGCTTGATATATCATCCAATATCAATGATTGATTCATCCTAGTTGGGAGGAAATATGAAGAATGGATTAAGAATGATAAATTAGTTCATATGATCCTAAATCAAAATACTGTAGTCGATTCCTAGAAGAACAACATAATATCAAAAAGGCATTAATGAATTACAATTAAAGATCCAAGGAGATGAACAAAACTCAAATCAAAGTCCAAATAAACAAGGGATCTGAATTTCTAGGTTAGTTGAAGTTGGGATCTCCCAAGGGATACCCCTTAATGTCCAGGTAAAATAAGACCAAACTTAGGTTTAAATAAAAAAATTTAATTTAATTAAAAAATACCAAAATTACTACATAGAAGGTATTGAATGGTTTACATGCACGGTTTCAAAAATTGTGTGGAATCCTTAAGATTTCATGTAGACTTGGGGCGTAGCACAGGGTTACCATACATGATTTATAAACAGTATGAAAACCATGATAAAAACCTTTGTCAAAAACTACTGAAACTAGAGACCTGCCACACATTTGTGTGGCTCCTCTCACATGGTTCATCCAAGCCGTGTTGCATGTAGGCCCCCATTTTTCAGGTTTTTAGGGTTTATCGAAACCATGTGATCTTCCCTGCATGGTTTTCAATAAGAGTGTTCCAGGATAAAAACACCTCATACTTGAGTTCCATCTCAAAACCATCCCCACAAACCCCTAATCCCTCTATGACCCTAATGGGATTCCACATTTGGACATATTTAATCATTTAAACTAAGAATTGATGGAAAACAAGAGATATATTCCTCAATGAAGAACTGGGTTCTTACAAACTTCCCCGTAAAGAAATTTATCCCTGGATTTCCATTATAAGGGCAGTGAAGAATAATCTAAGAAAAAATATGGACACTATGATCATAAAATGACCTCCCTCTCCCAAGTTACATCTTATAATCGGTTGTGCTTAAATATCACTTATACTAAAGGAATAGACCAGCATCATCGAACCTTCAGGATATGATCCAAAATTGATATAGGATGATCCAAAAAGGTTGAATCCAATGGTAACTCAACCTTATTAGGTTGAAAGGATTGATATGAGTCTTAATAGTAATGTTATAGCTGAGAAACATTGAAGATGTTGTGAATATCAAAGTACCTATGAGGTAATTACAACAAATAGGTCATCGGCCTGACTTTCCGGAATCTCAAATGAACTGACATATCTCAAAAAATATTTACCATGTCTCATGATCCTCTTTTTTTCCAGTCTTGATGAAATACATAGGAAACCCCAATACCATGCCTCAAACTCTAGAGGTAATCTGCAGCATTTGGGGCAGGATTTTTGGTGAGATTGTTCTATAGACATCCACTTTGGAATCAACTACAAGTGTTATATTGTCTCATGGACTAGATGAGGTCCCAGTATCGCTGTCTCTCCCACCTCTAGCCAATACGAGGTTGATAGGCATGTCCTATAATAAAAATTCTCATATTTTACTATCTGAAGAGTATCCTAGAAGCTATTATTCCAGGATAAATCAACCAGGGGTATATGCCTCTCCTAGGAGCCCTGAAATCTAGGATGCATGCCCACAACATTTCCACAAACACCTAAATTGGTCACACAGACTAGCCATCTGTCTCGGGGAGGTATTATATGTTCAAAAGAACTGATGTACCCCAATCCCTTTGAATCCCTTTATATAATTGAGAAGTAAAATGGGCATACCTATCTGAAACGATTGTTTGTAGAACCCAGTGTAGTTTTACAATCTCATGGATGTACGACCTCCCAATATCATCAACATTGAAGGTTTCCTTGATCTATAGAAAATGTGAAACCATTGTGATCTAATCAAAAACAACACATATAGTGTCCTTACCTCGGGGATACCTTCATAAATGGGTCACAAAATCCATCACAACACCATTCCACTTCATATCAGGAATGGATAGCTAATGTAATGTTATGTTTGATCGTGGGTGTTCTGCCTTCACTAGATAACAGGTGTAACATCTCATGAAAAACACACCTATATCTCTATTCATGTCTAGCCAAAAATAATGACAATGTAAATACCAATACATAATGGTGACACCAGGATGCGCTTCTCATACATAGGCCTGAGAATCTCGCATCAGCTCCTCATGCATAATTGAAGAAACCCATATGCGTCCATGTACTTACATGATCTCCTCCTTGCCTATGGTCCAACCATGAGGAGGGTCATCACCTGCCACACACTCTCATATAATTATTCCTTCATAATATGATAGATGCTTCATCCTCACTCTAAATAATAGTGTAGAGGTAATAACTAAACAAGAAACAAACATCTACCCATAATTGCCATGTACCTTAAAGTGAATATCATTGAACAATTCCATAAGATACCACTCGCTACTGGAATGCCCCACTGTCTATATTTGAGTCTTTATTCTCAGTGCATTGGACACTAAATTTCTTTTACCAGTCTTATAGGCTAGCCCAAAGTCAAAATATTGATGGTATTTGGCCCACCTTCACAACCACATGTTCATATCACACTGTGTGAAAATATACTTGAGGCATTTTTGGTTTTTTTTCACCACAAAATTCTATCCCAATAATTAATTACTCCAACATCACAATGCGTGACCAACCACAAAAAATTATATATCATGCGTTGGGTAGTTCCTCTCATATTCCCTCAAATACTGAGACCTGTACGTGAAGACTCTATACCACTGCATAAGAACAACCCCAAGCCTAATACCTGATGAATTGTAGTATATAGTGTAACTATTTCCTCGATCTAAAATTATCAGTATCCATGATAAATTAAATATCCCTTTAAACTCAAAAAATTCCTTCTCATAAGAATCTAACCATACATACTTCACACACTTCTTAGTCAAGCTCGTCAATAGTGCTGCTAAGCATGAGAAGTCTTGTATGAAACTCTTGTAGTAATTATTAATCCCTAAGAAACTCCACTCCTCAAATATGTTCTAGGGATACTCCTTAGTAACTACCAATCTCACCTTCACTTGGTCCATGCATACTCCTTTCTCTAATACAACATGACCGAAGAAGTTAATATAATCCATCCAAAAGTGAAACTTTGTGAGCTTGGAATATAACAGATGCTCTCTCTATGTATTCAAAATGATATCAATAAATTTGTAATGTTTTTTTTTGATTATGATCATACACCAAGATATCATCCATGAAAACCACAACAAAATAATCGAGGTAAGGATGGAACACCGGGTCCATCTATGCCATGAAGACCACTAGTGTGTTCGTGAGACCGAATGACATAACCAAATAATCATAAAGATTATACCTTATCTAGAATCCTATGATAGGTATGTATGATGGTCTAAAATTCCCTGGATGATAAACAAATATCCAACCAATATTTTAGAAGACCCAATTTCCTCTGAGTTGGTTAAACAGATCATCTATCCGCGGTAGAGGGTACCAGTTCATAACCATCAACTAGTTCAATTCCAAGTAATCCACAGATATCCTAAGAGTACCATCCACATTTTCACAAAAAGAAAGTCTGCCGAACCCCATAGAGAATCATTGGGTGAGATGAAACCATTTTCATCTAAATCCTCTAAATACCTATAAATATATTACAACAGTATCGCAGTCATCCTATAAGGATGAATGGATACGTGTGAAATTCCTGGAACTCACTCGATAGAGAACTCTACCTCTCTAACTGGTGGTTATATGAAGAAGTTATCTGAGAATATTTCCTTGAAATTATCAACCACTATATGGAAATCAGCCTGACCTGTGACCTGATCATCTATATATAAACATTCAATCTAGGATATCATCCCACCCAACCCACGGTGATCAGGTCCATCTCAGCTTTACTAGATATCTCATTCACCCTTTTGAATAAACTTGATTCCCTATGGTAATTTTAATGTCACACTCTAGTGATAGTAGTCTACAAAATCTCAATAATCTATGAGTTAGTTCATCCTAAGTATGAAATCAAACCATAAAAATATTGAGGACATAAAGGATCTAGAGGAAGTGACACCTTCCCATCTCAACGGTGAACTCTTTGTACTAATGTGCACCTTCCTTCCTAATCTTTAATGGAGTTTCTAGAATCATAACACCATTATAAGTATAAACACGGATCCCATGGTTCTTCACAATAGGAATGAATATAATGTTATTTGAATCACATGTATCAAAGAGTGACGAACCTAAACTAGAGGCTATTAAAATATTACTTTTGATAGTATAAGGTTTGGGATCCTACTCGTGATGGGTTTTTTTCACTACATATTCCCTTCCTGTACCGCATCCCTGTGACACTACTTGGCTACCATGAGCTAATCCACATAGCTGTCATTGTGAACCAGAGGTGTGGCTACCATGTCCACAACCACCACTATTTCCCGATCATCCTGACGTACCACATCTCTATATCTTGTGAGAAGCTTATGTCCCTGCTCCTAGATGTGTGGTCGGTGCATACCCTCTCCCACTTGATACTAGTGGAAATGTTATGTTGATGTACTGTAGATGGATCACCTTTCCACAACAGTGGTACTTGGCTAGGTCCCTTATACATTGTGTCCTCATATACCCTAGCCTATCGCACTGTTAGCACCTTACCTGGATACCTAAATGGATGTCATGACTTCTAATATAATTGTGTGGATGCTCAAAATGAAACTTCCTACTACTAGTGGATATAGTACTAGAACTAGGTTTTAAACTTCCCTGGATCGCACCTCCATATTCCCTCAAGTTACACTTTGTTATCAATTCCTAATTCACTATCCCTGATATAGTAGTCAGCTGGATGAAATTAACCTACAATCGTATGTCGTATCTAATACCATCCTCTAATCGCATGGCTTTCTATAACTCACCACCCTTTAAAATATGTGTGAAGAATTTGAGATCATTAAAATTGGACAAATAGTCCAAGACTGAATGTGAACCCTTCTCCAGATGTTAGAATGCCTAGTCTCTATCAGCACTCAACTTCTAAAATTTTTTATAGTCATAGAATTAAATATTAAACTCCATACATGTCATCTTTGGATGAAGATCATTCTAGGTGATCACATCCCACCACCTCTTGGAAGAATCACACAGCATGTACATAGCGATATTCACCCTCCACTCTAGAGGAATCTTTAATTGCTCGATGATAGATAGTATGGTCTCTATCCATGAATCTATAGCATGTGGTCCACCATCATCCAAAAATCAAGGTGGATGCTATAGTTGAAGATCATGCATCAACTCTTCCATAGTTGTGGCAGTTCGTGATGCTCCCTAAATGGTCAGCATTAACTGCAAAAATCCTTGATGGAACTATGATTTAGTACCTAAGTCTGGTATAACAGCTAGTATCATAGAAGTAACAACTAGAGGATCCACTAGTAAATCTTTTTCCACCACCTCTAGAGTGTGATAACCACCACCCTAGTGGAGTACAACTAAAGTTCGTCGTGGTGGAATGACTCTAAAATTACAAGAACATGCCTCAGTTCAAGATCATTATCAAAGTTCACAGCTCAAATGTGAAAATATCTAAAATAAGATTGGTAAAAACCATCCTCTATAATAAATCACCCATCTTCCTACCCCATGGGATAGTTTTGGGCTTTAAAGAAAAAAGATACCCTACCAAAAATCCACTCATGAGGTCAGGTCTAGTCTAGTTATCTATGACATGCCATTTTAGTTTCATTTTTCTTGATAAATATTTCATTTAAAAATGATTTCGCATTCACACTCACTGAATAGATACACATCTCAATTTTATCACATTTTATTTATAAAGGTAGTTTACTATAACTTCGAATTCTGATATGTGGGGGCCATTACTCCCCGTGAATCAAATCTTGAGATCCACGTATGGCACATCACAACATAATTCACATTAAAGATGAATCATGGTCTTCCAAATTACAATCCAAGAGGGAATATACACCTCACAGATAAATTATTTATATCCATCTATTTCAGACCATAATATATCACAATATACCTAACAAAACAGTATTCATATATACCGCAACACATATCACAACAGCATGAAATCAACAATTCATCCTAAATGAAATGGAAAAATGCATGGAATGTGAAATATAGTAGGTTCCAATATGATGTAATATATGTAATACCCTTATCTCATTAGGTTTTAACACAATAGAATCCAAAATAATCTCATTAATAATAAAATCAATCATGTGTATTACCCAATGGTGGAATCAAATCAACTTTCATATACAAAATACAGAAAATTGTAATTCAATTCAAGGAAAAAAAAATTCAGTACACAAGTTAGCTACACCCAGGCATGGATCATTACCAAATTCTTATTCCTTCCTATCACTTTTTATTTTCACTAAAAAGTAAATAAACCCATAAAATAATTCATCTGATACCAGTTTGTTACATCTCATACCTGGATTCCACCCTTCCCTACAGTCCTCGTTTGTGGCTTTTGATGTAGGGTAAGTTTTGTTCCCTCACTACGGGAATGTAGGGATCATTCATCATACATTTACATATCCTCCCAACCCTTTCCATTTATGTGGAGTTATTAGATACGTGATGTGATTGTGAAAAGTGATGCACCCATATAAGTGTGGTGTAGGCTCTATGGTATATCATTTTGGTGGTCATGGTGGAAGGGATAGATTATATTTGGTGATGATTTAGTTTAGGTAATATCCACATGTTAGTGACTATGTTTAGACTCAGGTAGAGACATGGCATCTTTATACAATTGACCAAGCACCCGTGGAACCGGATGTCGGGCCTTTGATAGTTCGTGTTACTATTTTGATTGTGTCATCTATATCTATTGTTATATTTGATACTAGTGATTTGATTTCGTTTATATCTACCCATATTGTGGATTATTTTGGTTTTCTAATCAATCACATGTCATATATGATAGAGTTAGTGATTCCACTTGTTAAGAAGAAAGAGCGGGGTCTTACATGTCCATCTAATGTGATCATAGTGTCAAGGGTCTAGCTAGAGTGGGACCTCCTAATTTTAGATATATACCACTTTTATGTAATATTTGGAATGGATTTGATGGTGAAATTTCTGGATCATATTGATTGCTATAGGAAGTGGGTGAGTTTCACGGCACCTGATGGCAATACCCAAGTCATTTATAGTGAAAGGGATCCTCAGCCGAGTCATGTTGGACCTACCCTTCTAGAGTTAGGAATTATTTTTTTTAGTTATCATCAATCATATTGGAGGATGGTGGTGGTGTTCCGGAAGGTGGATTACCTTCTGTGTTGGATGAGTTCTAGAGGAATTTCTTAGTGAGATTTCAGTTTTACCTCTGTAGTGGGATGTGGAATTCATTATAGATTTGGCACTAAGAACACAACTAATATCTCTTCCCTTGTATTTTATGGCCCCCACCATGTCCAGGGAATTAAAGATACAACTATATGATTTATAATCCAAGTTTCTATTTTCCTGAGTATCTCTCTTGGGTCGCCCAAATTTTTTTTAAGAATAACGCTGATGTATCTCTCTACTTATGCATTGATTACCGGAAGATAAACAAGGTGACCACCAGGAACAAGTATCCTTTCCCCCATATTGATGAATTTTTTATCAGTTAAAATTGTAAATATGGTTCAATAATATTGAAATGTAACTTCCCGACCTGGATCAACACTAAGGCAGTGTCAAGACCAGTCACCACATGACCTCAAGGGTGCCTCCCCATACGTCAGTGGCTGCCAACTAGTAGCGAGGGTGTAATGATAATTAGTAGGGAGACTATACCCTCTTATCATAGTTTTTCAGTAGTATAATAGAGTAAATAAAAATCAATAAAGGAATAATTAATACATAATTGGAAAATCAGTGGAAGTCAAATTTCATATAAATGAACAAAAGTGGAAAATGCTAGTTTATAAAATAGATGAATGCATGACATGATATTGATACATGAAGAAAATTAGTAAATAGTAAAACATTATTTTCAATAAAATAAAATGTAAAACTCAAGTAATGAAAATAACTAAAATACCAAAGGATATCTCCATGATAATCTAGAGCTCCAACTCAATCTGTTTCTCCTAAATCTCGAGTACAAGAAAAAATAAATCAAACATGGTCCATAGTCCTGTGAACAAGAATGTTTTACTTTAGTACCCCAGTGTAGTGGTGTCCCAAGTAGGGTTTGAGATATACATATCAGAATTCAGGTACCACTGGTGTTTATCCCAATCCTAATAGTGTAATATAAATTAAATAGTGTGAAGGCATCTGTAAATAAAGCAGTGCAATGTAACCAAAAACTCAAGTACGTGATTCTGCCCTTTACTGGTGTCTTAACCTGTATCCAGTTAATTAATTAAGTAATTACCATGTTGTTTTAATAGGTCATGTGAGCAATATCCAACACTGACATCACCTTGTGCTAGTATGAATAGTTAAGGTTCCAATATGTAACAAGGAAACATGAAATGTTATCCAGTGAGGGAGTTACTGGGAAATATACAAGGTAACATAAATCTCACAGAACACTAACTCGTTAGTATCTATGTCTAGATAAGGGATAAGATTGTAATCCAAGGAGTGTAATCCAAGGCATTAATCAATAAGGCACCTAATAATTCCAAGGTGTTCGAACAAGGTAAAATAGGGCTAAGCAATGATAGGGCCTAAGGGGCTATGACTATGGAACCTACATGTCAATGCTCAAACCAAATTGTGTATCCAAGGAATACTTTAATAATGTAATAATATAAAAGGACTGGAGTCTAGGTGGGTATCACCCAAAGAAAACTACATCCTTAAATTGGAATGGGGTTCCAATGTCCCAAGGTATTCTCCTCTCATAGTCCAAGGTGATCCCAAGTCTATCCATTCTTTTTTATATAGAAATCATGTAGTAATTCATTTGGTCCAAGTCTTCCGTTCCATTAGTTTGGATAGGTCACGTACGGTTTCAACCATTTATTTATTTTTCCAAGCCTTGTCCTCCAATAGTGTGGAAATCCATGTATCATTGCAACCATTTATTCAATTCTTAGTTAGCTATTGGGTACATTTGGTCCAAGATTATCCTTTCATTAGTGTGACCATTCCAAGTAGTATGCAACCATTTACTGAATTCCATTAATGAATTTTCAAAATTCAAGGTCCACAACGCTACCTTCCCTCAACATGGTAGGGGTTCCCATGGACATGGGACCAATTATTCTCTCATGATCTCAGGTTCATCCATGGAATTCCTACATGGTAATCCATGTATCACCAAAGGTATGAGTATGAAAACCCATTGATTCCATCCATGGAATTCCATCTTGGAAACCGATTTGTCACCCAAGGTGTTACTAAAATTCATGAAATTAGAAACAATTTTGTAAATTCATTTGAGGTTAAATCATTAAGCATTAACCATTTATTTAACTCAACTCATTCGATTTAACAAAATCATTTCAATTGAATTTATAAGGATCCATGTATCCATGGAAAAAAGGAAATTACATACATGGGTAATTCCAATCTAAAAACCATACCAAACACTTTGAAAGTTCCTTGGTCCTTTAATCGTTTAAAAAACGGAAACTGGGTGTTTTTATTTCCATTAGGTCCATGTCTTAAACATTCTGTATTTCAACACAACATCAGAGAACACGAATTATAAGCATGACAAGTCAAGCAAGAAAGGTCTAACCACCACTTTTAAGCTTGAAGTTATCACACCTCTGTTTGAGGGGTTTTATTATAAAATCATGATATTTTTTTAGAATAATTCATTAATTACATTTAGCATTTAAACATGAACATGAGAAATTTACATTAAGGAGGCATCTAATATAAATACTTCACTGCATGGATTTAATTTCTAATAAAAGTGCAGTAATAAATTTATTAATGAATTTATAAAATTGAGGACTTGGAAAGGGGACCTACCCTAGGGTGGAACGAAGACATCCACTTCTTCTCTTGGATATTTCTAACTAAAATTAGTATCTCCCCCACAGAGTATATGCACTCTCGCATAGGTGTAAGGACACCTAGACCATATTCACTCACTCTCATGGCCATGGTCATGCGCTAGGGGATCCTTACACATATGTTTTTGTGTATATACCAGTCACTATTCACCTACTAGTGCATGTTTATATATATACATGGAAACACATATCCCCATACATGTGTAATCATTTTCATGGATATTTACACATGTAACGGGGGAACCCACATACATATATTTACTTACCTAGGCATATGCAGGAGATTTTCCCTTAACATGGAAACTTAGAACCGCATGAAACAACCCATTTCACTACTCAACAACAAAAAGGATCTTCATAACACATAAACAGACCAATAGAGATGGAGTGAAAACCAACAATAGGCCTAAACCTTTTCCTCGGGTGTCGACGATAAACCCAAAAGAAGTGAAACCACATGAAACCAATGAGAAGGGACCAACACACTATACCCAACATACTAGGGACTCATAAACCTCAATATACCTACAAATTTAACTTGGAAATAAGGAGAAAATTTACCCTGAAGAAAATTTGACAGACAGAAACCACCTGAACCACCTCGCCTTTGGTTGAAGTTGCTGGAACGCACATTCAAGGGTCCTAAGAGACCTTCTTCACCAACCTAGACCGAAAGAAAACCAAAATTTATGACACCCCGAACCATAGGTGGTTAGGCAAAACCAAAATTAATAAAAGGTAAGGCCTAAAATTGGTCATGGAAGGGAGTATATAAGTGGAGAGAGCTTACCATGAATATTTGGATGAAAATGGAGTGGAGATCTGGGTGAAAATTGAAAAAGAGCGGAGGTCATAGGGAGGAGGGGTCATGAACATGGATCAAAGGGTATCCCCATGGTTTATTGAGATTTTATGGAGAGTGGGTGCAGGTTTAGTATTTAGTTTAGTTTAAATTTTATTTTATTTAATTTTAATTTAATTCAATTATTTCAAAGAACCCAACTATATGCTTTGACCCGAATGGTTTTCCAAAGAATGTGAAAATCATGCGTCATCTAATGCCTCCAAGACACCCCATATGGGATAGGCACATTGTCTAGGAAATATTATGTAGCATGTGTGAAAATACACTTCCTCTTTTCAAACAGGGTTGCATAGTTACCTAGAGTAGGCCACACGATTTAGAAAACCGTGTGCAAACAGTGTGCCCTCTACTGTCTTTTAAAACATGAGTTTTATCAGGTTGGAAACTCCAAAAAACTTCTCGAGCGACTCAGGAGACTTCTCGGGCCTTCACCCAATTCCAAAAAAACATGTATAAGTGTTCTAACACACTGAATTAAGCTTCATAGCTTACTTTTAAAAATGACATGTCCAGTAAATGAAAATGTTCAAAAACCTTTGTATTTTAGTCCGGTAAAAAACCCAGTATTATACAATGTACCCACCTTAAAAACTTCAAATCCCTGAGAATCCTTCGTAGAAAATGTAAACATCACTCGACCAACAAGGATTGTGATGTTTCATTCAAATAGTTGAATTGCATTCCCAATGTCTAATACACCTTAAGAATTTCCTATACATTCTGCAATTTAGCCTTTGCAACCCGAGCCAACACTCAATGTTCACCTTAAAAACATAAATGGATCTTACTTGATTCCGTTCGTATATGGAAAATATCATGTCATAAAATCCATCGAAATTCATTTTATGCTGCTCCACACCATATGTATATAATTAAAGAAGGGGAAAATATAATCCATTGTATCTCCACAATCAAAATTACTTTACAAGGAAGAAAACTGAGTGTTCTTAGGACCCTCCTATCATTATTTAAATAAAAAGGAATGGTTGAATTATGATCAACCTAACAGAACTAGTTGAGAAAGCATTCATAGAAGGCACTACCAACCCTAAAACCCCAGTTTCATTCACCTGGAAATGTGCTTTAAAATATTTTCGTCACCCACTATACACATGAACAAGGTAAAGAGGATGATTCGATTAACATATTCAAAGTATATTGAATATGTTCGGCTTAGGCGACAATCACAACTGAAAAGAAAGTGTTAGAGTTCATGAGTTTAACCAAGGAGTTCTTATGTGAGAACCCAACAATCACTCAGGACTTTCAAAGTCTTGATAAGAACCACGCTTTAGCGTGTTACACTAACAAATATCATCCAACAACTTCAACAACTTTTAAATATTTTGCATGGTGTAAGACCAATGCTCTCTTTGTGCATCAATGACGACGTCAAGATAGAGATCATGATCATATTTTTAGAAGATTACCCCTAGAGGATTTAATATGTGGTTTCCCATCAAACACACCCAGAAACTGGAAGATAAAATAGTCAAACTAGATCAAATTCGTGCTTTCGAGAAAGCACTGACATTATTTAAGACTAGCAAGCCTCTAGAGAATTCAAGTAATAACCAACCATTTACCAATGGTCCTATTAGGTTTTGTTTCTTCTACATGAAAAAACACATTTAACAGGTCCAAAAAAACACTACCCACCTTAGCAGTGTTCTATCTATAAAAGGAAAGTAAAACTAACTACTCATAAGCACAAGAGATTTATAACAATGAGATTGGCGTGTTAAAACACTCGAGTCTTCTGAAAACCATCCTGAGTATTGGGTTGAAAGAGAATATTCAATGCTCATGTTGATCTACGTAGAGATGACCCGAGACCGTACATAACATTACAAGAAGATTTATTTCAGGGTCATATTTCCTCCTAGTACCCTTTTTGTGGGAAGACTACATACCATGTCATCTTTCACTAAGAATAAGAGAGGGTCAAACGTCCTACGAAACGACCGACTATGCCCGAGGAATGTCTAACTAACTAAAATAAAGCATTAAAATATTCTCAAACCCATACCAAGGTGTATAAGGACATGATCCCCCTCCCAAAAAAGGGTGTCACTTTAAAACTGAAATTTCTACTTGGCACAACGACACCCAAATAGCACCAAAAGTGAAAAAAATCATAGAACTTGCATGGAAATAATGTTCTAAGGGTTCCACCTACCACGGGCTAGCCCCCTTATGAAGTACAAATGAAGACCCAAAAATGAGTTCTCAATAAAGGAAATCACTAGGCTTCAAATCCGATCAAAAATCCATTGTTAGGGAAATGAATGGTAATGGAATGTACTCAATCTTATGTTCCAAGGAAACTCAAAGAGAAGTATGAACTACCCTTACATGAGGGTCTTAAATAGCTGACACTACTAAAGGCTTCATTTACAAGACTCATACACTTAATCACATTTAATATTTAATCATAAAAAGATTTAATTAAAACATCTGGGTGCCATTTTCAAAACAAATCACAAATTACTTTATTTTAACCTAAGACCCAAAGGCCAAACAGGAATGTTTTTATAAAACATCCTTTCTAAACATTTAAAATTATTAACATTTTGTCATAATAGGAAATTTAGCATCTAAATTATTTTTAATAATTAAGTTGATCCACAAGTGTCCAACTAATCCAACCTGGGTTCATTATCATGCAACCCAATAGATGTTTCTAAAAAATCATTAAAATTAAAACACCCAAATGGGTCATCTCATAAAAACACTCTCCAACTAACATAATTGGTTCTAGATGAAATTTTAAAGCTAACCATTTTATCTTAAGATTAAAACTAAACACCATTCACATTTATAATCATTTCGCAGGGCATCATGTCATCACATTTAATATGGGTTTCAATTTCCCAATTCATGAAGTTCCCAAACGCTTCATGGAGGGAATGTTGGCTCCCATTAATCAATAAAAATGTCAATTCATAATTTTACATGGTAAAAAAATGGTACAAATTATATGGGTGGCTGTATACCAACCTACAAAGGGCCCATACACCTTACCTTTTTTCATTTGGATCCCTTTAGTCAAAACCAACTTCACTTAACAACTAAATTTAGAATAATTTTCAATGGTTTGATTTCACGGGTTATCTTTTCATAGGTTTTAGGCACCCATACACCATAAAACTGAAAGCTATCTTTCCTTATAACTGTAACCAATAACATAACCTGTGAAACTATTTACATATAACAAATTAAGCTAAAATGTCCACATAAGAAACTAACACGTAGCAACCAGATAAAATCATAGAAGTATTCTATAACGAGTAGTAATCATAGAAGGCATTCTACGGTATTACCTAAAAAGTTATAAATCTAAGCATGGAATATCTATAAGGCACATAATCATACATACAAGGAAACCCGCTAATGAAACTAGATGGTATGGAACATATGCTTGGAATGTGAATTTCTAAGTTCTTAATGTGATGCATGTATGTTTCTTCCTTACCATAATAGGCCAAGGGTAATAGTCATAATTCCATACATCATAAGCAGTGGAATGTGAACCAATCACTCTAGGTGAAATAATATCATTTGTAATAGTGAAAAACATAAATAGAACTATCACCTTTGGCCACTTGTTCATTCCTTGTATGTGGGGTGATCAGTCCCAAAAAGGGATATTAACTAAGCGTCGACACTTTCCTAGTATCAAGTATACCAACCCAAAATAGTAAGGCAAAAGTAAACTCGCATTTGATACCTCTTTATAAAGTCCCAACATGGCTCACCACTAAGGCGGTGGCCGAATCGGTCATCGCATGACCTCAAGTGTGACCTTCCACATTCCAGAGGCTTCCAAGTAGAAGCGAGGGTGTTGGGATAATTAGTGGGGAGACTATACCCTCTTATCAGAGTTGTGCAGCGATATAAGAGAGTTAATAACAATCCACAGCAGAAGCAATAATACATAATTGACCAAGCAGGGGAAGACAAATTTCTATAAATGAAAAAAAGTGGACAATACTAGTTAATACAATAGATGAATGCATGAGAAGATATTGATACATGATGGAAAGTAGTAAACAATAAAACATGATTTTAAATACAATACAATGTAGGACCCAAGTAAAGAAAATAACTAAAATCCGGAAAGAGATCTCCATGACCATCCTGAGCCCCAACCAAATCCTTTGCTCTTAACTCTTGCGTATATGAAATCAACAATCAATCATGTACCACAATCATATAAATAGTAAAGGTATACTCTAGTACACTAGTGCAATGGGAGACTGAGTAGGGGGTGAGATATAAATATCAGTAGGTGGGCACCACTAGTGTTTAGCCCAATCCCGATAGTGTAATATAAATTAAACAGTGTATAGTTGTGCATAAATAAATTTGTAAAATCTAACCAAAAACACCAATACCAGCTTCATCCCTTAGTCTGTGTCTAAACATTTAACAAATTCATTAATTAAGTAATTCCCATTTTATGTTAATAGGTTAAGTGAGGCATAGCCAGCACTGAAATCACCTCGGGATAGTATAAATAATGAAGGTTCCATGATGTAACAAGGAAACCAGAAAATGATATCTAGTGAGGGATCTCTATGGTAATAACCAAGGTAACTTAAATCAAATATAATTATAACTTAGTATAATCTGATTCAAGCTAAGAGATAAGAGTGCAATCTAAGGATCTTAATACAAGTCATTCCATCAGAAGGTTTCTATCAAGCCCATGGTGATTGGCCCAAGGTAAAATGGGGCTAAGAAATAACAGGGCCCCATGGGTTGGGACCATGGCACAGGCATGTTAATGCTGGAAACAAGGAGTGTATCCTAAGTATCTTATAATAATTTAATAATAGACAAGGACTAGAGTCTAGGTTGTTATCAACCTAAGAAAACTACATCCTTGAATCAGAATGGGGTTCCCAAGTCCCAAGTTATTCTCCTCTCAGAATATAAGGCGATCCCAAGTCATCCCATTCCTTTTGATATGGAAATCAAGTAGTAATTAATTTTTTCTAAGTATTCCCTTCCATTAGTGTGTATAGGTCAAGTAAAGTTGCAAAAATTTATTTGTTGATGTAATCCTTGTCTTACAATAGTGTGGATGGTCCAAGTAGAATTGCAACCATTTATTCAATTATTAGTAAATCATTGGGTTCATTTGGTCCAAGACTATCCTTTAATTAGTGTGATAAGGACAATTAGCATGCAACCATTTAGTAAAGTCCATTAAAGAATTTTCCAAAGTCAAGGTCCACACTGCTACCTTCCCTTGTCATGGTAAGGGTTTCCATGGATATTGGACCAATTATTCCCTCATGATCCTAGGTCTGTCCATTTAATTACTACATGGGAATCCATGTATCTCCCAAGGTATGAGTATGAAATGCCATTGAGTCCCTATCTGGAATTCCTACTTGAGAACCCATGTGTCACCCAAGGTGTTATTAGCATTCAAAAAATTTGAAACAATTTTCTAATTTCACTTTAGGGTCAATCATTAAGCATTACCCGTTCATTTTAATCAAATCATTCCATTTACCAAAACATTTCAATTTCATTTATAAGGCTCTAAGTATCCATGAAAAAGAAGAATTACTTACATGGGTAATTCCAATCGAAAAACTAGACCAAAAATTTAGATAGTTCCTTGGACATTTAATCATTTTAAATGGGGAAAATCAGTGTTTCTAATTCCATTAGGGCCATGTCCTAAACATGTTTTATTTCAACATAACATCAAGGCATAAGAATTATAAACACGAAAAGCCAAGAAAGTGAATTCTAACAACAACTTTTTATATTGAAGGAATCACACCTCAATTTGAGGGGTTTTATTTTGAAATCATTAAATTGTCTATCAATAATTCATTTATTACATTTAGCTTGTAAACATGAACATGATAAATTCATGTTAAAGAGGCATTCAATATAAATACTTCACTATATGAATTTAACTTCTAAAAAAATTGTAGTAAGAAATTTACTAAAGCATTTATAAAATTGAGGACTTGGAAAAGGACACTACATCTGGGTGGAACCAAGTCATCCACTTCATCTCTTATATATTTTTAACTAAAATCAGTAACCCCACCCCCCCCCCCCCTCGTGAGTATATGCACTCCTACACATGCACATGGAAAGTTATCCCAAATGAACACACCCGCATGTCCATGGGCATGCGCAAGGAGATCCTTACCCATATGATTATGTGCATATACTAGTCGCCACTCAACTATGAATGCACACACATATATATATATATATATATATATATATATATGTGGGAACACCAATCCTCACACATGTGTAATCACTGCCAAGGATATTTACACACATAACGGGGGAACCTGCATAGATATATTTACTTATCTATGCATACACAGGTGAGTCTCCCTTGACATGGTGACTCAGAACTACATGAAACATCACAATGCACTAGGTAGAAACAAAAAGGAAGCTTATAACACATAAAGAGATCAAAACAGATGGTACAAAAACAAAAAAATGGGCCTAAATCCTTTCCTCAGGGGTCGCTGATAAACCAAAAAGAAGCAAAACCCCATGAAACCCATGAGAGGGGACCAATCCACTACAACCAACATACGACGTACTCATAATACTCAAAATACCCAAAAAATTAACTAGGAAATAAGGATAAAACTTACCGAAAAGAAAGGATGACAGACAGAAACCACACGAACCGCCTTGAGTTTTGTGGTGGTTACTGGAACTAGCATCCAAGGTTCCTGAGAGACCTTCTGCACCAACCTACACTGAAAGAAAACCAAAATTTAAGACACCCCAAACACTAAGGGGTTTGGGAAAACCAAAATAGGTAAATGGGAAGGACAAAAATTGCTCAAGGAAGGTAAGAGAGGAGAGGAGAGAGCTTACCATGAAGATTCTAATGAAGATCAGGTGGAGATCCAAGTGAAAATGGTGGAAGAGAGGAGGTCGTAGGGAGGAGGGGTCACACGCGTAGCTCAAAGGGGACCCCCATGGTGCGTCGGAATTTGAGGAAGAGAGGGTGAGGGTTGAGTATATTGTTTAGTTTTAATTTTATTTTATTTTAATTTTATTTAATTCAATTCTTTAAAAGAACCCAATAATATGGTTTGACCCACAATGTTTTCCAAACTGTGCGCAAAATGTGTGGTGTCTACTGCCTCCAAGACACACCTCGCATGCGATAGGTCCATCATTTAGGAAATTTTATGCATCCCGTGTGCAAATTCACAACCCCTTTTTAAAAACGGCAGGATGGTTACATGCAGTAGGCTGCATGGTTTAGCAGAATGTTCAAAAACTGTGCACCCTCTATTGACTTTTAAAACTTGATTTTTTTCAGGTATGGACTCCTGAAACTTCTCAAACCACTCTAGAGATTTCTCGGGCCTTCACCCAAGTCCAAAAACAACATGTACAAGTGTTCCAACACTTGAAATTATCCTTTCATGCTCAGTTTTGAAAACGACCCATCCAATAAATGAAAATATTCAAAAACTGTCATATTATAGTTTGGTTAAAAAACATGGTATTATACAAGATATGTGTTCTAGTTACCACCAAGTCGCATTTAGAGAGTTGTATGTCACAAAAATGGATTTTTGAAGCATGTGCGATAATTTTGAGTACTTGTTCATGCCCTTCAGGTTGAAGAATTATCCATCAATATTCAAGGAGTTTAGAGATAGGTGGTTAAACAAGTATCTTGATTCTTTTATCATGGTGTTATTGGATGAAATCCTAGTTTTATTTTGGATCTGAGGAGAAGCACGAGTTTCATTTGAGAATTTTATTGGTCACTCATCGAGATTGTCATCTCTATTCCAAGTTCATAAATTGTACCCTATGGATTAGATAGCTAAAGTTTATGTGCCATGTGATCTTAGAACAAGGTGATTCAGTGGACCCTATGAAGATCATTTTAGTCAAGTCATGAGAGTAGCCTAAGTGCATGTTTGAAGTAAAAATATTTTAGTCCTGTCTAGATATTACATGTGGTTACTTCAGGATTTATTTTTGATGGATTCACCCAAGAATGCTCCTACCTGGAAAGGGGTGGAATTTGAGTAGAGGTCAGGGTTTCAAGTGTCCTTTAAGGACAGAAAGTTTCATTTAACCACTGTACCTGTGTTAATACTTCTTGAATCTAGAAAGGTATTTTTTTATTGTGATACCTCAGGAATGGGTTTGGGGTGTCTTCTCATGCATAATGAACATGTGGTGTCATATGTTTCTCGCCAATTCTGACCATAAGAAGAAAAATAATACGACTTGTGATGTGGAGATAGAAGTGGTGACACGATATTTGAAAATGTGGCGTCATTATCTTTCTGGGGATAAATTTGCGAGGTATTATGATCATAAGATCTTAGCCCATATTTTCCCCTTAAAATATTTGAACTCGATTTAGTTGCATTGGGTTGAGTACTTGAAAGAGTTTGACATCAATATATTGTATACCTTAGGCAATGGTAATGTTTTGGTAGGTTATTTGAGCTAAAATGTGCTAGTGTAGGCATTAAAAGGGTCTTGTGAGGTGTGTACTTAGATGGGTCTTTTTTCCCAGTTGCACTTAGAGTCTAAGGAGCATAGTGGAGGTGCATTCTTGGCCAGTGTGTAGTTAGATCATTCACTTATAGTGTTTATTAAATGGGATAGTCCTGGTGCAGAGTTATTCTAGCAATATGTGTTGTCTTTTCATGTTGGGGAGACACCTTGTGATTAGTTGTTGTCTCTGGAGAGAGTCTTATTCTTTAAGGCCATATTTTAGGTAACATTATTGTTAATAAATTTGGTGATGTGAGATAGCCATCAATTTCAATGGTCTACCCATTTTGGTGCTACCAAGATGTATAATGATGTGATTTGGATGTTCTGGTGTCTAGGTATGAGGTGGGATATAGATGAAATTTTATTGAGGTTCTTTACGTGTCAGTAGGTAAAATCAGAACACAAAATGCCCTTTGGGATTCTACAATGGATACCCATTCCTACCAGGAATCAGGATGATTTTTCAATGTCCTTTATTATTGGATAGTCTCATACACCCTGAGGGAAGAATTCCGTTATTGTAGTGGTCGATCATCTCACCAAATCATCCCACTAAATTCTTATCAGATATTCTTCTAAGGTGGATGAGATAAGCCAGTTGTATATTCCGGAAACAGTGAGGCTTCATGGTGTGTCATAGGGAATCATTTCTGATAGGGAACCCCATTTCACCTCTCAGTTTTGGTAAGTCCTTCTAAAGTTAATGGGGTCACCGATTTGGTTAAGTATTGCATTCAATCCTCAAATAGATGTTCAGACATTATGGGTGAATCAAATTTTGGAAGACATGCTCTGAGCATGTGTCTTTGATTTTGGAGGATCTTGGGATATCCATTTAATATTTGTTAAGTTTGTGTATAATAATAGTTTCCACTCCACTATCTGAAAAGATCCTTTTGAGGTTCTCTATGGTCTTTATTTTCAGTCACCATTGTGTTAGACCATGGTGGGAAGGACCTCAATATTGGGACTATACATACTTTAAGATATGTCTAAGAAGTTCAACATAATTAGGAATAAGTTGTTGATAGATCAGAGTTGAAACAATTATTGTGCCAATAAAATATGGCAAGATCATTAATTCATTATGGGTGAACAAGTGTTTTTAAAAGTCTCACCCCGCTTTGGTTATCGACTTTTAGGAAAACAAGGGAAGACAATGCTATGTTATGTCAGACCTTTTGAGATCACCGAATGGGTTGGAAAGGTCACATAATGGTTATAATTTCCTTTATTTTTGATGTCATTTAATAATTTGTTTCATGTCTCTCATTTTAAAAAGTATATTATAGATCTTTCTCATATGATAAATTGAGAAGATATGAAGATATAGCCTGATTTATCGTTGTTTGAGCAGTAAATACAGATCGTTGATTCCCAAAAGAAGGTTCTTTGAGTGAATTCTATTACATTGTTCTGTGTTCTTTGGCAGTATGGTACTGATATTCATGAGACATTGGAGTATAAATCTTGGTTTGAGAAAGGGTGTGTGTTTTTATTCTTTGGCCAAACATTGGAGTGAATTCCCAGAGACGGAAAGTTTTCATGGTGGGAAGGATTGTCACACTTGTGATTTCCTTTTGAGGTATTCATATATTTATTTTTTGACTAGAATTTACCCTTTAGGTTTCCTTTATATTTTTTAAGAAAAATGAGAAAAATTGGGCAAGACTCATGTTGCATGTAGATGGGGCATGGTTTCTGGAAACCATGTGTCTTTTCCAGGAAGTTGGGTTCCAATGTGTCGTTTTTTGACAGAGTTCAATTTCATGGTTAGAAAAAAAAAAGTCAAACCATGAGACTAACTGTGATACATTTTCCTTAAAGATAATGTTTACTGTATGGTTTCTTCATGGTTTGGAAGCTTGTGCAGGCTAACAGTACAGACTGTCCTTGCCATAAAATATTTATTGTTTACCTTTTCTCCTTTTAGGATTTAACCCCAAATCCACACCACTTGCTCCCCATTTCAGATTTATTAACCTATCAGCCTCCAACCCTAAATCTTACTCCCTTTTAAGTCCATTTTTTAAAGTGGATTTGGTGGGTAATCTCCAAGAAGCCAAGTAAGTCCTTTATTTCATGATTCCCCCTCTCTTCTAACATTTTTCTATCACTTTCTTTTTGTTTCATTAATCCATTGGATTGTGATTAATTTTTAGGGTTAGATCATAATTTCCAGGGTTCAATATTGACTTTTATGGTTTAATATTTCTTTTTATGGTTCTATTGAGTTATGATGGTGGTTTAAAACTAATTTTTGGGATATTTTATCCTCAAGGAAGGTGGTTTCATGCATAAACAGTATTTTATGATTTTAATATGCTTTCTTGGTTTTTTAAATATGTTCTATCTGTTGTGTGTGTGGTTAAAAATAGTTTTTAAAAATTATTCAATGTTATTTGGTGTTGAAAATTGGTTTTCAAAGGAAATTAGTTATTTTCTATTTTTGTTTCAAATATTATTCTTTATTTGACACCTTAAAGGTATTTGATAAAATGTGAAAATGGTGACAATCATGTTTTAAAATGGTTTTGGGGTGTGTTTGGTTTTAAATTTAATTTTTTATGTAGAAAGGGTGGGTTAGAATGTGTGTTTACATTGTTAGGATTGTGTGTATATGAAAGTGATTTTGTATGTGGTATGTGGAAAGGAAATTGAGAACAAAAGTGGAACATGGGTATCTAGGGGGATGGACTAGGACTAATATGATAGTTTACGTGGAAGTGGTTCATATAATAATCATATAGTAGGATTGATGATACAAAACGTTCTAAATAATATTAATTATTGTAGACCACTAGGCCCATGGGGTTTCTCCTCCTACTGGATTGGGTATGAGAACACTATTAGTCTTGGATACTATACCACATTTCACTGAGATACGATGTACCTAGTTTCCCATTTCTAGCTAGTTCCTAGATATTTTTCTCATGATATGGTGATCATTTGTGATATTTACCTTACTGTCATAATATGGTATACTTTATTGGTAATTTCAAAATAAAGAATGTTTTCCTTTTACATTTATTCCATAAAATGTTTCCTAGTTTTCTCTTGTAAAACATGCATTTTTATTTATCTTATAATTTTTATACTATATAATCTCTTTTTCTCAGTGGAATCCAACTAGGCTTTGGCCTACACCCTATTTACACCTTTGGGTGTAAGTAGACTTGGTTATTTTTGACATAGGTAAAGTAAAGATGTTTGGAGATGGTGGTTCATGATGATAGTGGTCTTTTCTTGTAATGGTGTGGTGGGTTTTTGAGGATTAAACTAATCTTGTAAAATATTAGTTTTTGGGATCGGGTCTAGTTCCCTTTTTATGGTATAACTTTTTAGGTTTTACTTGAAGATGTAAACTTGAATATAAAAATTTTTATGCCATTTTTTGTTATGATTGTTCATCTTGGGTTTATTTATTATTTTTTGTCATTTATATTTATGTAATTGGGTTAAATCATTCCCAATTTATTTTATTGATACCTCAAAACTAGTTTCCATACCATAGGGATTGGGAATGACCTTTGGGCCATGCCACGAACCGGGTTAGATGATATCCCATTTTGGTTTTTGATAGAATCTTAATATGAAATCATATAATATGATGAATTATAATACAATATGATGTTATATAAATTAATAATAAATTAGGAGGAATTATTTATGAATATATCATTTTATAATAGACACCACCCATAAATATTTAAATGGATGAAACCATTTCATAAAAACTAGCATTTATTTTCTTAAAACAAAAGTATAAAAGAAATTTTGTAAACCGCTAATATGGAATCACATATTAGATTATGTCTTCTCATTTAACTTGACTAAATCCATTAAAAACCCCTTAAAACTCATTAAATTTATTTGTAAATCTTATTAAAAAAACATTCATTTAAGACTTCTGATTTCCATGAAACTTTCGTCCCAAATCATTATCCATTGAAATGTAATTTTAAATCGGAGAAAATTTCATTTTTTAAAACCAAATCAAATATAAACTCACACCCTAATAAGATTAATAATATAAAAAATATCCACTTATTCATCTATGGTTCCACCAAACAAACCATCTAGAAAGATATCTAGTTGTGACTATTAGTTCAACCTAGATCCTTATTAATTATGGGTGATATATTATCACATAATCATTCCCATATAAAAAAATAACTTGAACATAATAAATCTAGTTGGTAGTATAATATAATCCAATCATTCACTATACTCAATTGGTAGTGACCTCTTATTACTGTTATGCATTCCATTTATTAATCAATGTTATATTGGACATCTTTAATTCCAAAGAATTCCTATATTACAAAAAAAATCAAAATTTATCAATCACTGAACTATTTAATATAAAATTGTATAATTGGTAGAAACTCTGAGAAAATTCAATAATCAATATATTGATCCCAAAAAACCAAAGCAATAATATTTATGAGGACCAATAATGGTTCCACGACCCTTTTAAAAGAAAATAAATACTAAATTTCACCACCCAATTATTGGTATGTTTTATATCAAATTTATTATAACCCAATAATATCTCACTATGTGACATACCTCAAGTAAAAGAGAGAACAATACTGCATAATAAACCTTTATAAGCCTCTATTTTGTACCACACATGATATTATAATACTAATGGATTAATTTCACCTTACATCGATGATATTTATAATTTAAAACATCCTAGAATATCAAATATTAAATTAAAAACATAAGGAGTAAGAGAACATGGAAAATAGTGGAGTATTAAATTGAATCAATGATCAAATACTTTCCAAAAGTCTCCGAATTAATGGAAAAGGAAGGGAATCCAAAGGGGGGAAGTGAGGGGTAGAGGCAACAATAAAATTTCCCCGTGATAAGATAAGTTTATAATCAATTTTTATGTGTATTTAATTCTATAATATTCCCCCATTATATAAAAAACCTAGATATTACCAATTTTATTTTTAGGTTTCATTTATACTTTAATCATAAATTTGTGTTATTTTTATTGAATTATTATAAAATAATATTTATAAATTTTATCAAAAACATGGTAGTGTTTTATTCTATAAATATACCATGAAAAATAAAATTTTTAATTAATTTTTATAGGGTATTTTGATCATAATAAGTCACGTTGGTCTAAAATAAATATCCCAATATTCCCCCTTCTAGTCCTACCTGATCCATGGGATCTAAGTTATCATTACCACCAAATTTTCATTAAACCTAGTTCAATCCAATACTATAGGGACATACACATCATTATGTAAACTCATTTCATTATACAATAATGTACACTATAAATATTCCCCACATTAATTAAGTCTACCCTATATAAACCAAGCTCCCTTCACCACTAGATCTGACGAAGAAACTATAGTTGTCAGAAAATAAACCTTGTATCTATTACATCATCAAGACAAAACATTAGCTATATAAGCTTAGGTATTCCACTAAATCCACAGATTTCAGTCCATCAGCACTAGAAACATGAGCCTAGCCTTCATCAACCCTCTATTATCATATAGTACTTCCACTTCAATTTAGTAAATAGAAATTTATTAGACCCCACATATTTCATCTTGTCGTTATAGTAATCTATATCTATATAAGCAATATAATCTTCTAAAAACTAAAAACATGAGCTATAATAGGTCACATGGAACATCTATTTGTGTCGATATAATACCCATTAATTAGTATCTTAATTACTTAAGAAACATCAAAACCACCAACTTCACCTATACAAGTATATAGAGCCTAGTTATAGTATTGCAGTTCAAAACTACCTTGATCGTAGACTCCTTTAGCCAAAAAATCCTAAATCCCATATCAAGGAGATAAAATTCAGCCTGAAATATTGTTTCATCAATTTAGTAATGAGGGATTATCACTCAAATAAGGATATAAGATACATTCTTATGAATGTTTGGAATAAATTTATATTATTCCACAAATAAGTGAAGAAAATATGATTCAATCCTTCCCAAATTCATATAAACTGAAAAGAAAATATTGATAATGTTATATTTCACCTCAAGATAATTTTTTAGAGATTGTAACACTGTAACTAAAAGTACTTCAATTGAACTCTAGCTATAGTACTAAATTCCATCAGGTGTACATCACTATATGACAGATTTTTTTGTCTTATAGATAGAATACATAATAAATTTTTGGTCGATAATTCTCTGAATTTTATATACATCAATAATAATAAATAAGATAACATCATCTATGATAGATAATAATAGCACAAATGTATATCATTTAAACCAAATCAAACTATAATAAAAAACATACACCATACTATAAAAATGTGCAATTTAATTCATACAGTCATATATCCCAACATAGAACTGATTGGGACGATCACATATTTAAAATAAACCAAAACATAAATATAAAAAGATTCTCTATAGCCAACCCATAGCCCCATTTTTTCCATATCTTCAATCCCTATAAACATTCTCTAACATGATACTCTATATACCCTATGATCATACCATAATAATTGGAATGAGTTCTATACACACATAGGGTTTCTAATGAAAGTTATGAAAAATAAGTCTCATTAGGGTCTCACCAAGTTCCCATAATATAATCCATCATATATATGTGTACGCATGAGGAAATAGGTAGGAATACACAATGTATAAAATCATATATTTCGGTTCATCGATTCTAACCAAACCACATGACACTTGACTGTACTTATATTGATCATCCATGATGGGCCAAGTTTTTTCAGCCTCATGTAATTATAAATCCCATTAAGGTAAATAAAACATAAAACTAGTCATGTGAGTATAAAGAGACTAAGGACCCCTTCTCTGTGATCCTATGGATCCCATATTGGTGGGAATCCTCTCTCAATGATCTCTAAAAAAGAAACTATATCATCATAACTAGTGAAACATATCATAAGAATATCCTAATAAAGGAAATAATAAATCTAACCTCTCAGATGAGATAACACACAAACATGTGTAGGTCCCATGGTTAATCACATATGGAGGCCACAAAACAAGAGGAGGAAAAAATAGAGCTAACCTCCCCTATGAGTTGAACCCTCCCCTTGAGGTAGATCCTAGGTTTGATGATAATATAAGAAGAAATAAATATATCCAACCACATATAATATCCAAACCACAAAAATAAGGTAGTTACCAAAGATTATCTCATATATTAATATCATTATGGGATGTGATCTACAGTCGGCTTCAAATATCTAACCTCTCACACATGCCAAATCATCCCACTGGTAAAATTTCCCTATAATATATCACATGAATTAAGAAATAACATAGATTGATTAAACAGACATAACATATCATTTCATCCTTAAGTCTTAGACCTCCATTATTAGCTCTTATATCTAATGCATCTCCAACTCTGAATCACAACATGGGTGATAGTTGTATGTGAAATAGACCCATTATTCAGTGTGTATCTCATCATCAATCTATCCCCATAGGATAACCTCCCTAATCCAAAACACATTACAATGGGGAAAATATGTTTACCATGACCTCGAGGTCACCTAGAAACCCATAATTAAGTCATAAAATTTTATTCCAAAAAACAACACATGGGTTCTCATTCACATCTATCAAGGGAGGTATAATCAATCTCACTTCTAGGGGAACCCTCAACACCACACATAACTAGTCCCTATAGGAAGTAATATTCTCACATTTTATCCAAGTCCCCAACACACCCCATGGGGGTGATCTCAATCATTCAAGGGATGAACGATTGTCTCTCCCATCATTAGTATACCTAATCCTATCATGTATATTTTAACAGCCTTATGAAAACCAATCTAAAAAATTCAAACCTCACCCTAAACCAAAATACCTACTATGTCCCCCACACAACAAATTACCATAATTATCCATTTTTAATTAAGTCATATAGAGATTATAAATCACTCAAGTGTATGGGAGAACACTCTCCAATAACTAGGGGGATCTATTCCACTCAGTTATAACATATAGTAATCTTGATACCTTCTGTGTTTTCCAAGCACTAACCTCATCCAAACATTCTCAATCATATATAAGAAGGCATATTTTTATGTATCACAGGTACACATTCTTTGATATGGATTCATGCTCCTAAATATGTGATCTATACATCTATGGTTATGCCTATTCCAAGACAAACCAAGATTTCATAATACCACGAGCCCCTAACTCATACCATGATGTCTACCAATCATTTATGACAATTTATAATTAACTAAAAAATATTATAACAAGAATAATTGTTTTTAAATTCTCATTAAGAAAACCAAAAATGTGGAAATTGTAACCTAAGGCATGCATATAGTCGATGTTACACCTTCAAAACCAGAATGAGAAAAATTTACATTGTCTAACCACCAAAAAATAACTAATTTCCTCAAATTAAAAAAAATAACTAGAAAATATATTAATAAATATACCACAAATGAATCACTAAAATATGGTGTGTTCCCATCACAACTCATCATCCTCTATCCAATGAATTTTATGGCCCCATCAATCGAAAGGATTCCATCATACATTAATGGAATATTCATTATCTCCTAAATGTAAAATATCACCATGTATTATCTGTAAACATAAAAGAGGGGGAATATATATATAGAGATAGAGGGAATGTATTGCTCCCCAAAATCACTAGAGAAATGCCTCACGAACTAACTTCTGTCAAGGGGGTCCAATTTAGAAGGAATGATGTGAGGGGTCTGCTGAATAGAGTTATCCTAATCCCATTAAACATTATATTAAAAAGGTGTACTAACAAAAAAATTAAAATAATGACATTATATTGAATAAATAATCCAAGATATCATCTAGTACTTTATTTCCTTAAAATAAAACAACATATATCAACAATACCTCTGTGTACCTAGTACCCCTCCACTGGGTACTCATTGGTGGATGAAAAAAATTCTGCACCACCTATTTTTCATAGTCTACTTGGTCTATCACCATTGGGTACCTAGTGTTGTCTGCATCATTCAAATGTAGTACCACCATGCTCTAACCCTTTATGAATCTTTTAATATTCCCCCAAAACCTTTAAAACTGACAAAAAATATCCCATATAGATCTATATACTTTTGGATTTCCATTATAAACCCTAATTATATAATAACCCCTACTTTGGGGGTTAAAAATTCATTGAATTTTATGACCTATAATGATGTGGTTTATTTAAAAAAAAATACCCACCATTTTGATTATTGTACATGGGAATCACCTGATAAGATCTCTCAGTTTTTTATTTCATCAAGCAGAATCTAACAACCCTCATCATTCTCGATTCAAAACTAAAATAGATATAGCTCAGCTACCATCACACTCATCTTTAATACACTATATTTTCACCCAAAACCAAATTTTATTTTCCAAAAAAGTCATCTGTAAATATATTCTTAGGATTCCAATTCCCTTCCACTTTTCACAATTATGCATAGAAACACTAATCATTCATCTGCCACCCAATCATTTCCATAAATTGGACAAGAATAATGATCTCATAAACTCAACTAATATTTATTTCTTAAATTCCATCGTATTAGGGAATCACCCAACACACACATAAATGTTCAAATATGACACCTAGTGTAATAGAATGGTTATATACTTAAAAACCTGATCTTCCACCACACTTTCACACTGTGAGAATAGACAAACCTTTGGCCTATGTTTTCCCTTAGAAAATAAATCAAATTCAACCTACGTTAGGCTCATAGGGAATTAGAAATACGCAAAACCTATATACCAATTTTAATTATATTGTTTACGACGGAACCATAAAGAGTTCACATTACTTCAAACCAATATATTAGGAGATATTACTACCACTCACCTACCAATTATATGACATGATCATCCTATTGATAAGGGGATCATAAACAAAATGACCAATGTGATTGTCTCCATAATAAAAGTGCCCTTATATTTATTGTACTGAGTTAGCATAGTTGATCTCCAAAAACCACATTTAGTAAAATACCAAAATAATAACCAAATGAAACCACCCACATAAACTTATGTGCTAAAAAAATCAAATATAGTAAATTCTTGGATTACATTGGACATCACCCTCTACGATCACCAAATCTCCCATAAAACAAGGTTTATACACATAAATAGTAACTAACATACTCCTTGATATATGAATCCCTTTATACCACTTCCCAAGAATATTTCAAGATAGGATCTAACAATAGTTATCTGTTGCACTTCCCGATCCATGTTCACCTTATCACAGACAAACCCTTCATAGATAAATACCTAGATCCATGTTCTCAGGGTTTCCAATCCCATAGTAATATAAAAATAATGATGGTCCCAATAGAATTTATGAATCCTTATCAAACCACACCATTAATATTCTCACCATTTTAATCAGTCCTATATCCCTAACCAATGATGTAGAAGAGATTTCTCTTTACTAATAATATTTCATGGTGATCATGTACCAAACCCACTAAAGTATCATGTATTTCCTCGATGTGGTCTAGGACTAAGGGGTACTCAACACCACTTAAAAACCAATACACCTCCTAGGTCCTAAAACCACTTTAATTAATAAAGGACCCCCACATGGCCCATCCATTGTTCCACAACCAGAAATGGATGTACACATAACAAATATGTGTTTTTTCAAACATAAAAACACATTTATCTGAGTTTTCACACTCCACCCACTCTCTATTTTCAAGTATATTGAAATATATCTTAAGAATCCCTTAATGAGTTATTATTCTATCAGTCATATCAGACTCATCTAAATTAAAATGGGTTCAAAGTCCAGTATGACCTAATCATTCAACCAAATTCATGCTTCCATAAGTTGTATCTTATCAACCCTATGCTCATATAACTAATCCACTATCCATGAATCCCTTACCTATCAACACACATATACCAAATCACTCTTAGTGATTTGTTACCCAATGAACCCAATGTATATTACATATGTCATCACAACACAAGATCACACAACAAATACCACTCAAGCTTGTCTCTAAAATTATAGGGTGATTACCCATGATTTACGCATCCTAAACACAAGAATATGGGATCCTCAGTCGAATCATGTTGGACCTCCCCATCAGGAGTTAATAAATCATGTTTTTAGTTATTTTCTCTCTATTTGGACGATGGTGGTGGTTTTCTTAAGGGTGGACTACCTCTAGTGGTGGGAGAGTTAATAGAAGTATTTTCTGATGAATTTTTAGGCTTGCCTCTAGAGAAAGATGGGGTGTTCTCTGTAGATTAGTTCTAGAAACACACATAATATCTCTTACCTCATATGCAATGTCCCCCACAGGGTAGAGGGAATTAATGGTATAGCTGGGTGATTTCGAATCAAAAGGATTCCTTCTCCCATGCATCTCTCCTAGGGCCACCCAAGTTTTGTTCAGGAATAAGGTTGATGGATTTCTATAGTTATGCATTGATTACTAGAAGATAAACAAGGTAACCAACAATAAAAAGTATTATTTTCCCCATATTGATAACTTGTTTGATTAGTTAAAAGGGATAGGGTGGTTCTATAATATTGACTTGCATTACGGTTACCACCAGGTCAGAGATAGATAGGTGGGTGTCCTGAAAATAGCTTTTCGAAGTAGGTACATCCATTTTGAGTGCTTGTTCATGCCTTTAGTTTTGAAAAATGATCTAGTGGTCTTAAGGGTTCTTATGAACAAGGTGTTCCACCAGTATGTTTATTCTTTTTTCAGGGTCTTTGTCGACAAAATCCTATTTTATTTCTGATCTGAGGAGGAGAATGAGCTTCATTTGAGAATTTTTTTCGGTACTGTTCAGGATCATCGTCTATATTCCATGTTCTCAATGTTTACCTTAATGATTAGAGAGGTAATGTTTATGAACCTTGTGATCTTAGAATAATGGTTTTCAGTGGACCATGAGATGATCAGTGTTGTCATGTCATTGAAGAAACCGAAGTGTGTATTTTAAGTCAGAATCTTTCTAGTCCTAGATGAATATTACATGTGTTTAGTTCAAGATTTCTCTTCGCTAGCTTCACCCATCACTTCTCTTACCTTGATAGGGGTGAATTTTGAGTGCATCATAGAGTTTTGGTCTACCTTTAAAGAGTTAAATTGGTTGTTTACTTCTGCTCCTATGTTAATATTGCATGAATCTGGAAAGGGATACATGGTTTATTGTGATGCCTCGGGTATGGTTCTTAGTTGTGTACTCATGCATAATGACCATGTTGTGTCATATGGTTATCACCAACTCCGACCAACTGAAAACAATTATCCAAACAATGACTTGGATTTTTCAGCGGTGACACGTGATTTGAAAAATTGGAGTCATTATATTTTTGGGAAGAAGTTTTTTGTGTATTCTAATCAAAAGAGCATCTCATATATTTTCTCCAAAAAACATTGGAACTTGAGGAAGTGTTGTTGGTTTGAGAACTTACAGGGGTTTGAATTCAATAGAGAGTATACCCCGTGAAAGGGTAATGTTGTGAAAGATGATTCGTGTAGAAAAGTCTTAGTGGATGAATTAAAAGAGTCCAGTGTGGAGTGGAATTTGATGGGTCTTTTTACCCACATGAACTTGGAGACCAAGGAGAATGGTGGAGGTGAATTCTTGGCTAGTATCAAGTTATATCCTTTCCTTATGGAGAATATTCAGTGGGAGTAGCCTGGTGATGAGTTGTTCTAGTAGTCTATGTAGTCTTTTCATAGTGGGGATACACCTTGTGATTGGTCGTTGTCTCCTGATGGAATACTGGAATTTAAGGGATTCTTTATGGTGTTGTTGTTATTGAGAGCGGTGGTGATACATGATATCCACTTGTCTCAATGGGTTATCTATCTTGGTGTTACCATGATTTATTATAATGTGTGTCATAAATTCAATTATCCAAGTATGAGGTGGGATATAGATGACTTCATATTGAGGTTATATATGTGTTAGTAGGTAAAATAAGAGAATCAAAGGCCCTCTGGTTTTCTACATCCGTTACCCATTCCTACCTGGAAGTGGGACGAGATTTCTAGGGACTCCATTATTAGATTTCCTTATACACCCTGGGGGAATAATGCCATGTAGTTAGTGATTGACCATTTAACCAAATAATCTCACTTCATTCTTATCATAAATTTAGCTATGGTGGATGCGTTGGGCTAGTTATATGTCTAGGAAATAATGAAACTTCATGGTGTGTCATTGGAAATAGTGTTTTATAGGGTCCCCCATTTCACCTATCAATTTTGGGAAGGCCTTTATAAGGTAATGGGGCACATATTAAGTTACGTTTAGTACACCATCCTCAAAAAAATGGTCAGACATAATAGGTGAATCAAATTTTGGAAGACATGCTATGAGCATGTATCTTGGGTTTAAGAGGATATTCAAATAGCCATTTGGGATTGGTAGAGTTTTATTATAATAATAGTTACCAATCATCGATTTGATTGGCTCTTTTTGAGTGGATCTATGGTCATCCATATCAGTCACCATTGTGTTAGACCAAGGTTGGTGATACCTCACTTTTGGGACCATGCTTAGTGAAAGAGACATCTAAGTAGGATAAGATAATAAGACAGTAGTTTTTTATAGTTCAGTGTCACCAAAATTCTTATGTTGATCAGAGATGTTGAGATCTTAAATTCTATGTGGGTGACTGGGGGTTCTTAAAAGTGTCACCCCACATGGGTCATCGCCATTTAAGAAAACAGGTGACTCTAATGTTGGGGTATGTCATACCTTTCAAGCTCAACAAATGTGTTGGAATGGTTAAATATATGTTAGCATTGCCTTCGTAGTTGACATCAATTCATGATGTATTTTACGTCTCCTAGTTGAAAAAGTATAATCTGAATCTATATATTGAACTAAATATGGAAGATTTGGAGATATATCCCAATTTATATGTGTTTCAGACGCCAAAATAGATCATGGAATCCCAAGAGAAGTCTATTCCATTATTTTGTGTTATTTGGAAGAATGGTAGTGACGTGAATGAGACTTTGGATCTTAATTCATGGGTTTAGTGAGAGTATATATTTTTATTCTTTGATCAAGCTACGGAATGACTTCTAGAGGATGGAATGTTTTCATGGTTGAGAGAATTTTCACACCCATGCTTTAATTTGGGGGTATTGTTATATTTATTTTTGTTCTATCATTTACCCTTTGGGTTCCCTTCATGTTTTTTGAGAAAATGATAAAAAATGGGTAAACAACATGTGATGTACAGTTAGCTCATTGTTAGGGGAAACTGTGGCCCTTGGCCAGGAAACCATGTATCAAGATGTCATTTTTGGATAGAGACAAATAACACAGTTGGTGGACAGTTTTTGGAATAGTTCGACAAATCATGAGACATAAACCTTTTGGATATTGGTGACCACACAGCTGCCGCACAATTTGGGAAACCATACAGGCTAATAGTTTAGCCTATCCAGGTGATTAAGATTTGGCTTTTACCTTTTTTCCTTTTAAAATTTAAAACCAAATCCTCCCCCATCCCTCCCCACTTGGGATTTTCAGACCTGGGAGCCACGGTCCCTCCCTCTTACTCCCTTGGAAGTCACTTTTTGTGGTGGATTAGGGGGGATTACCATGAAACTCCAAGTAATTCGCTAATTTATTGATTCCCCCTCTATTCTAGGGTTTTTCTTACTCTTTCTTGGGGTTTCATTACTCTAATGGGTTGTCTGTCATTTTACAGGTTTGATAATAATTTTTAGGGTTCTATATTGACGTTTATGGTTCAATCAATCCTTTATAGGGTTCGATTGAGGTGATGTGGTGATTTAGCAACGATTTCAAGGAAATTTGACCATAAAGGTAGGTTGTTCTATGCTTAAAAATTATTTTATGATTTTAATATGATTTATTTAGTATCTAAATGTTTTTTATGCATTGTGTGTGTAGTGAAAAATGGATTTGTGAAATGAGTCAAGGTGCTTTGGTGTTGAAAAATGGGTTTTCAAAGGAAATGGGCTATGTTCTTTGTGTGCTTCACATAGGATTATTTGTTTGATGCCTTCAAGGTCTTTGATTAAATGTGTGAATGGTGTGATTCAAATTTTAAAATGGTTTCGGTGTTTGTTTGGTTTCAAAGTGTATTTTGGATATAGAAATGGTGGGTTGGAATGTGTGTTTAAATTTTTTGTCTTGGTTACATCTGAAAGTGATGTTTTATGTGGTTTGTGGAATGGGAATTGAGCATAAAATGGAAACCTAGTAATCTAAGTTGGTGGAAAAGGACTAGTGCAGTAGTTGACTCGGAAGTGGTTCATCCTAGATTCATCTAGAAGGATTGAAGGTACAAAACTATCAAAATGATATTGATGATTGGAGACCATTATTCCCATGGGGTATCCCCTTAAAGTGGCTCATGAACTATAATGTTGTCATTCATGGTTACCACACTACATTTCAATGAGATACTATATACATAGTATCTCATTTCTATCTAGTCACTAGAGGTTGTTTCATGTGAAATAGTTCTCTTTTATTATATTTCTCATACCATCGGTATATGGTATACTTGGTTGGTTATTTCAAAAGTAGGCATGTTTTCCTTAAAAATTCTTTCCATAAAAATGTTCATAGTCTCCCTTATAAAAAATGAATTTTTATTTATCTTAAAATTCTTATAGCATGAAATATCATTTTTTTTGTGGAATCCTACTGGGATTTTTCTCACACCCAACATACATCTTTCAGTGTATGTATACTTTGTTTTGATTGACATAGATAAAGGAATGATGTTTGGAGATAGTGGTTTGGGATGCTAGTGTTCTTCCCTTACAGGTGTTGTGGTTCTGGATAGAGGACGACACTCCTCTTATCATATAGTGGTTTTTGGGATGGTGTATAGTACCCTTTTTATTGTATAATTTTGGGGGTTTTTTGAAGTTGTAAACTTGAATTTGGAAATTATTATTCCATGTATGGTTATTATTGTTAAACATGAATTTATTAATTATTTTTGGTCATTTAAATATAGGTAATCAGTTAAAATTATTCCATATGTATTTTATTGATACTTGGGAACTAGTTTCCAGCCCATGGGGATCAAGAATACCATTCGAGTCATGCCATGGACTGGGTCGGGCCCTGGGTCAGATGACAACCTGGCTTAGTTTGTGAAATAATCTTTATGTTAAATCATATATTATGATGAAACATCATGTAATAAGAAGTAATAGATATTAATCATCAATCAAGATGTAATATTTAAGCATATAGCTTTTTGAAATAGTCACCACATAAATATGGTCAAATAGATGAATCCATTTTATAAAACACTCCTTATTTTCCTTAATAAAATAGTGAATTTTTTTTAAACCAGTAAAATTGAAAAAAAATATTATATTATATATTATCAAGGGCCTTTACTAAAACCATTGAAAACCCCTTGTGAAAACCATTAAATTTATTTATAAATATTATTCTAAAAATCATTTAAGACCCCAAATTTCAATGAAATTCCCATTTCAAATCATTATCCTCTAATATGAAATTTTAATTTGGAAACCATTTAAATTTAAAAAATAAAATAAAATATAAAATTACACCGCTATATGATTCATAATATGGGAAATTGACACATATTTTGTTAAGGTTCTACCAAACTAACAATTTAGAAAGGTATGTAGTGGTGACTATTAGTTCAACCTAGATACATGTTAATTATGGGTGATATGTTATCACATAGTCATTACCATATAATAAAAATAACAACATAAAAAAAAATAAAGAAGGTAGGATAACATGAGATAAACATTCCCTATAATTAATGGGTATTGGCCTTATACCTCAATTACACATTCTATTTATTAATCGATACTGTATTGGCCATTTAAATTCCAATAAATGCATATCCTACTAAAAATCCCAATCCATAAATCACTAAACTATTTAATATAAAATCATATTATAGGAAAAAATATGAGAAACATAATAATCAATATATTGATCCCAAAAAACCTAATCATTGAACGTGATGATGACAAATAAAGGATCCCCAGTCCTTTAAAAAAATACTAAATTTCACCACTCAATTGTTGGTAAATTTTATACCAAATTAATGAAAACCCAATATTAACTCACTTAGTGACATGCCTTAAGTGAAATGTCCAACAATAGTGTTTGATAAACTTTTATAAGCCTCTATTTAGTACCATACATGAAAATATAACACTAATGGATGAATTTCACCTTTCATTGATGAGATTTCCAATTAAATGACTTCCTAGAATGTACAAAATTAAATGAAGAACATAAAGAGGAATAAAATATGGAATATAGTAGAGTATTACCTTGAATCAATGATAAAATACATTCGAAACATCTCTAAATTAATGGAAAAAGGAATGGAATCCAAATGGGTGAAGGGAGAGGTATAGGCAACAAAACAATGTTCCCATTATAAGATGAGTTTATTAACAATTTTTAATGATTATTTAATTAGATAATATTCCCCCATTATATAAAAAAACATGAGAAATTATTTTTATAATTTGGTTTCATTTATACTTTATTCATAAATTAGAGTTATTTTTTTGATTTAGTAGAAAATAATGTTTATAGATTTTATTGGAAACATGATTATATTTTATTGTATAAATATACCATGAAAAAATAATTTTTAATTAGATGATATATAGGATATTTTAATCCTAATAAGTCATATTTGACTAAAATAAAGATCCCACTATTCCCCCGTCCAATCCAACCCAGTTCATGAGATCCAATTTTTCATGACCACTTAATTATCTTTAAAACTTGTTAAAACCAATACTATAGAGACATAAATTATAGTTGACCCACACATTTCATTATCCATGAAGTTGTACTATAAATATTCCCAACTGTCATTAAGTCTAGCCTATATATACCTAGCTCCCTTCCCCACCAGATCTGACTAAGAAAATTTAGTCATCAGAAACTGAACATGGTATCAATTCCATCATCATGACTAAACATTAACTATATAAGCTCATTTATTCCCCTAAATCCACACAGTTAAGTCCATATACACCACAACCATGAGCCTAGACTTCATCAACTCTTTATTATCATATATTAGTTCCAGTTTAATTAAATAAATATAAAATTATTAGACTCCATATTTTTTATATTGTCACTATAGTAATCTATATCTATCTTAGCTATATAATCTACCAAAAAAATCAAAATCTGAGCCAAACTAGGTCATGTAGAAAATCTATTTGTTTATATATAATACCCATTCATTAGTAACTTTATGATTTAAGAGAAATAAATACCACTAACTTCACCTATACATGAATATAGAGCCCAATTATAGTATTTTAGATCAAAACTATGTTGATCCTAGACGCTTTTAGCCAAAAATCCTAAATACCATATTAAGTTGACCTAATCCTGCCCAAAATATCACTTCATCACATTATTTATGAGAGATCCCCACTCAAGAAATGACATAATAATCATTCTTGTGAAGGCTTGGAATCAATTTCGACAATTCCACAAATAAGTGAAGATGATATGACTCAATCCTCAATAAATTCATATAAGATGAGAAGAAAATATTGATAATGGTATATTTCACCTCAAGAAAACTTTTTTAGAGATTGTAACAATAAATACCATATCCCAAGCTATCAGACTCTGCCCTTATAAATGTTTTTTATATTTTTGTAAATGAATCATAATAAATTCATAATATTTGAATTACATATTACGATATTTTACCGATCTAGGTTATATAAAATTTAATACCATACCTAAATTTCAATGAAATAATCAAAATTTAAAATTTAATATCAATGATTCTTCAGTACACTTCTTCTATAATAGAATCTCATCGCAGAAAGATTGCTAAACCAGTAATAGTGATTATAATACATATGGTGATCATTAAATATTCCAAGTAAGGGGTTCATTATAGTTAATAACATCTTTTTAAAATATTAATTAAAATAAACATATATACCTAAAATTATATTTTCGTGACATATATATAATTATAAAACCATTTTTTTCTCAAAATTATTATAATTGAAAGATCGTTGGGAATTATCATTCAAAAATAATAATTTTCTGTTGGATTATTCCCTGATACATGGAAAACAATTATAAAACCATAACATAAGGCCACTAGTCATAGCTTATACGGAAAAAATTCCCCTTAATTTTTATGGGTTCAGTTCCCATAACATAACATTCGTCATACTAGTTCTAGTTTGCATAAAAACATTTTCTATGGAACTTTCTTTATCAGTTCTGACCCAAAACATTTCAAAATTACGTACATATAATTATTTTCTTTTTTTGATAATAATTTTAAATATTACATGACATTAATCATTATTTATTACAGTTTTTTAAAACCATTTAGGAGAATATTATTCTTTTATTATTCACTGCTATTTGAAAACAATAATTGTGTTAAAGGTGTATCAATTGTGTGAAAGATCTCATAATGCTTGAAATGTCACATATAAGCTAGATGATGGCCATACTTATACATGCATGGCATGTAGGGGGATGCAGATGCAATTTTCTCATAAAATAGTTTCTTGACTTATAATTTCACATGAAAAAATAATATATGTATAAATACATATATAAAAAACACACACACACAAACACACACACATATATATATATATATATCATTGTAAATAAAAATAGGTTAACACAACAATTAAAACCCTAAAAACAACTGTTTTAGAAATTAAGTTTAAAAAATCCCTAAAATAATAAGATATATGTGGCGTATATATGCATGAATAAACACACATGTACATATAACACCTTTTTAAAACAAAAACAATTTGAAAACAAAAATAAGACACACATACTAAAGTTTTAGAAATAATGTTTTGGTCAAAAACCATTTACTCATATATACACATAAAAAATAATAAGTTATATAGGTGTATATATAGACACTCACACACATATAATATATATAACAACCATAATTTTATAAAAATACACCCTTGAACAACTTAAGATTTAGAGATAAATATTTAGATTAAAAAACTCTTATCATTCCAAAATGTTTAATTTATAAAAAATATATGTGATTTCACTTATACATATAAATACTTATATCTATGTACAACATCATAATTTGAACAAAACAACTAAAACCTTACATGATTCTGATCAAAAGTGGGGTTGTCGGAAAGAGAGGGCTTGGTAGAGTAAGGTTCTGGTAGAATTGGGTGTGCAAAGAGGGAAATATAAATACATAACAATATGGTTTTAAATCTTCCTTTAGAATTTGGGTTTTTAAAAAAATGAATAATTGAAGATCTGCCAATCCCCTCGAAGTGTGATCGTTTCTTCATTTTCATTTAAAAAAATATTTCAGTTTCGTTTTATGTGGTTATTATTATATAATATTATTTTAAATTTTCATTATTTCAAATTTCTTTCCATGTAATTCTTCACTCTTTTTAATCATGTCTCTTATTTTGGTTTATTTTTCAAATTCAAAATTTTTTTTATTTCATATTATTATATTATAATGTTGAGAATCAATTTTTTCTATCATTCACTATTCACCCTTACTCACACCTCTTATATATTATTTTCATTTTTTTAATTCATTTTATTCACTTTTTTTAAAAAACATATCATTTTTTATATATATCATGTTAGAATTTGAATATATATATAATTCATTTTTTAATGTGAATAATTTAAGTCACATATATTTTAAAACAAATCATGCAACATAAATAAATATATATATATATATATATATTAATTTTTTCTATTAATATAAATATATATATATTAGAAAAAACGTGTAGATTATATATATATATATATATATATTCATTTTTTAAACAAATAATTAAAATCGTGTTTTATTTTTAACCCACATAAATGTTTGTTTTTTTATAAAATAATCATATATTTTTTATAATTTATATATTTTATAAAATGAGAACATAATATATTTTAATATATTTATAAAATATATTATCTTAAAAATCATAATATATTTTTTTCATATATAAATGTTTTACTCTTAATTATTATAAATTTTTTAAAATAAATAACAAATGTCATATTTTATTTATTTCAAAATACTGATATAATTTTAATTATATTTATTAAATAATTAATTAAATAAGATAAATTACTATTTAAATTTATTTAGGTGTTATAGTAACACCCTAACTAAAAATATGTCAATAGAACTCCAGCTAGAGTACTACATGACCACTGGTGTACCACCCTATATGATAGTGTTTGTCAACATATGGAAAGTGTCCATAATCATTTTTGGGGAGATCATTAACTCAATTTCATATCATCTAATAATAATAAATAATATAACATCGTTAATGGTAAATAGTAAGAGTACACATGTATAGAATTTAAAACAAAGAAAACTATAATAAAAAATAGACATCATGCTATAAGAAATATGAAATTCAAGTTATACAATCAAATCTTCCAACATATCACCGACTAGGATGATCAAATATATAAAATTAAAAAACAGAACTATAAAAAGAGTCTCTATAGCTAGAACAGAGCCTCACCTTGACCCTATCATCAAACCCTATCATGTTTCTCCAACATGATCCACTATCTATCATATGATTAGACTTGAATAATAATAATTATATCTATACACATTAAGGTTCCAATGAATGGTATGAAAAATAAATCTCATTAGAGTATCACCAAGTTCCCCTTATATAATATTTCAAATATATATATGTCTATACATGAGAAAATAAGTAGGAACACACAATGTATAAAATCATACATTTTTTGTCATTGATGATAATTAGACCACCATAACAACCGACCATACCTATTTTTATCATTTTTGATGAGCCAAGTTGTTTCACCCTCATATTAGTAGAAATTCTGTTAAGGGAGAGACAACATAAAACTTTTCCTCAGAGTATAAAAAGACTAAGGATCCTATCTCAGTGATCCTATTGAAACCAAGTTAGTGGGAATCATCTCTCAGGGAAAAATGAAAAAAAAGACTATATAATCCTATATAGTATAATATATAAGAAGGATATCCTAATGAGGGAAATTATAAATGTTATCTAATACATGAGATAACACACAAACCTGGACAGGTCCCATGTTTAACCATATATAGAGGCTCAATACTACAGAAACATCATTGAACAGCACTGGTATTTATCAGAACTACAAAAAGGCAATGATAAATGGAAAATTTATCAGTGCTAAAGAAAGCACTGATAAATTTAACCTTTTCAATGCCTTTTTTAGAACTGATAAATTGAACCTCTATCAGCGCATTATTTATAGCGCTGATAAACGGTACCCTTTATTAGTGATTTTTTGTTAGCGCTGATAATGTGTACCCATTATTGGTACTTTATTTTTATCGCTGATAAATGGTACTCTTTATCAGTGCTTTTTTATTAGTGCTGATAAGGGGTACCATTTATCAGCACTTTATTTTTAATGTTTATAAAAGTTTGAATAAATAAAATGAAATAATTAAATAAATAAATAATAAAAAATTATTACAACTTTTATTGATTTTAATAATTTGTGCATATTAAATATATAGATATATATTAGTTTATATAAATAGGATTTATATGTTATAATATTTGTATGCACTTTACATTAAATAGTCATATATTTAGTGAATAATGGTTTATAATTAAAAATTAATATGAATTACAAATACGAACTAATTGAATAGTGCAATGGATATATAATTAAATGTATCATTTGATTTTTCAATTTAACATAGATCACATTTTTATTATAATTATTTCATATGTACATAGTTAATTTGTTTTTATATACAATGCACACACAAAAAACTTATCCATTTTTCCAATACTGTTAATTTGAAATTATTTTTAATTTATTTAATTTCACTTATTTTAAACATTAATGCACATTAATGCACTTATAATTAGATATAAATATTATTTTTCAAAAATATTTCTATAATTATAAATAAATAATTATAAAGTTATAATAAATATATTAAAAACAGAATATATTTACTATATTTATATTTATGTATATTTATTATGTATATATATTTACAATTTTATTATTTAAAATAATAATTATAAATCCTTTATTAGAACTTAAGTAATTAGAATTGGTAAAGATAGTCCTTTATTAGAACTTTTTTATTGTTGATTTTGATTAGGCTTCATCAGTGCTAAAAACATTTCTCATAAAATGAATCTTTAACTTTATCACTGATAAAGACTGACCTTGACTAATTCTTATTACTTAATCGCTAATAAAATGACTCTTTATTAACCCTTATTTGTAAGCACTCATAAAACTATCCATATCTATTTAAAAAACCCAAACTATTTGCAAACCCATCATGATTTTAGAAGCTTTCTGAAGAATCCACCCAGTGTCGGTGCTCCTCCTTAGTTAATTGAAGCTCAAATTACACCACTTAACCACCTCTATTTTCCCAAACATCATCAGACATCTGGTGTTCAATTGTAGTTAGGGTTTCCTATAAATATTTTATTTAGCTAGTGATATGGGACATTCAATTTTCTTTTTTATTATTTTTTGTTTCATTTTTTATTTTTGTTGGACGATGTCCTGAGTTATTTGTGATCCGGTCCTTTAATACTATTTTTCATTTATATCTTCAATAGAACTATTATTTTTACAATTTTTTGGTTTTATTGAATATATATTAGAATATCCTATTTTGGTCTTTTAAAATTTTTGTTTTTAATCAATTTTCATTGTTGTCTACATCTGTACCCTATCTTACTCCACAAGCTTAATTCCTTATTTTTAATTTATATTGATCATTCGTTGATAATAATTCCAATTATTCCTTATCTATATATATATAGTGATCTTTTTCATTGATCCATGTTCAAGATTTCATCTTCTTCTTAGTAAAAAAATTATTATAATTATAGTTCCATTGTGAGTTAATATTTTCCATGTTCATTTCATGGATGTTTTATGTAGGGTTCCCCAAAAAAGGAATCTATAACATTATTTTTTTATTAATTTTTGAAAAAAATAAGCTGGTTTATTAAAAATTGGATTAATTTTCATGTTACATTAATTGAACCATAAACTAAAATATTTTCATTATAAATATCAACTAAAAATTTATTGTGTTTTCATAGCAATCCATGATATCTTTTTATATCATCCTTCATGTTGGTGGTTAAATTGACCCAAAAAATAACATGTAATAATCAATGGATGAGAATAAATATGATTTCAATTCTATTATAATATATTTATTACATAAGTATATTTATTTTATTTTTATTTTATTAAAGTGGTAAATTTGTATTAGGAATATTTATTTTAAGAAGATTAATGTAAAATAAATATAATAAACTGTTAATTACATAAATGAAATCATATATTTTATGGAAATATTTCTTCATATTTAATAATTTAGGACATCCTATTGAGGCTAAGACCACTAAAAAGTGTAATGGATGAAAATTATAAATATTATTTGTATCATTTATTATGGGATCATAATTTTAGTTGTTGTTTAGAAAGGGTGGGGGGTTAATGTATAATTGAGGAGTTTATTTTTCTCAAATACCCATTCCTTATTGTGTAATAAATAAAAATATAAAACTCATGTGGATTCACTGTGAAGAAATATTAGATATGGTTTTTGATTAACCAATAAATATTAAGTTTGTGAATACATCATAGAAAATGAAATACAAATAAGTAATATTTTACTTTCACCTTTGAATGGATTCATAGGATAACACCTACCATAGTGGAGTACTTATTTTCGTAAATCCAATTAACAATTTTTGTCAACATACAGAAACTATTTAAAATAATCAAAATGTACATTTTCACTTATTATAATTTTCTATACCTTTCACCTTTGATAATAAATATCTTATGTGTATTTATTTATATATTTTACTAAATTAATCTTTTATGAACTCAATATGATGGATATTAATCAAAAATGGATTCCCTCTAATCATTTTACAAACAATTATTAATATAGAGTAAAAGAGTTCATAAATATTACAAGAGATCATGTAGAGGACCCTTCTAAAATCCTATGTCCATGTTTACGTTGTTGTTATTCAAGACAAATTATTCAATAAGAGTTGGAATAACATTTTATTTACCATATAATTGATGAAACCTATAAATATTGGACTAAACATGGGGAAAACTGAATATGGACACCGATTGGGATAATACTATGGTTTATGAATCATTTGATATGAATACCTTGGTAAATTATGATGGAGATCGCATAAAAGAAATGCAAATGGCAATTGAAGATGACCCTTCATGATTTTACAAAGTATTTTTAGGTGTTAAATAGTTGTTCCAAATATTACTTACTATTATGTAATTTCTTTATATTATTACTAATATAAGAATTTTTTGGCTTATATAGGTGTGTTCTTTTGTTCGAGCAGGGGTGTTTTGTTAGGAAATTGCATGAGTTAATTTAGGATTAAAATAAAAACAATCATTGATGTTTTTGAATGTATGTAATAATTTGTGTTTATGTAATTGTATAAACCAATGTATTAAATTTCTATTATATTGTGTTTTTTTCTTATGTTTTTATTATATATTTATTCTCATTTAAATCCTATATTGGGACTTTTCTATTGATATCTGGTTAGTTTTGGATGTAATATTGTGCTGTTATTTGACATTGTAGTGGTGTTTTACTATACTGTTATAGCACACTATAGTATGGCCATTTTTCAATGCTGATAAAGGACACATTTATTAGAACTCTTAAAATCGATGATAAATATCTACTTTATTGGAACTTCTATGAGTGCTGATAAACGTTCCTTTGTTAGTTCTTTTATAATTACTTATTAATAGATCCATTATCTTCCCTAAAAAGTGCTAATAAATTGTTCCTTTATCATCACTTTTTCAGTGTTGATAAAAAACCATGGGTTATAACCTCACCCATGTAGTCATCACTTTTATAGAACTAATAAAGGTAATTTATAGAACTTTTAAAGTCCTATTTTGTAGTTGAGTCCACATACATTGAAGAGGGAAATATATCTAACCTACCCCATGAGTTAAACCCTCCCTTTATGTAAATCCTAGGGTTGACCATAATGTAACAATAAAACAATATATCCAATCTCGGACAATATCCAAAACACCAACACAAGGTAGGTACCATGGATAATCTCATATATTAAAGGCATTATGGGATGTGATCATAGGTAGGTTTCATATATCTAACCTCTCACACAATCAAAATCATCCCCTCAAGGAATAATCCCTATGATATCTAGCATGAATTAAGAAATCACATCGAAATATTGAACAAACCTAACAAGGCCTACCATCCTCGCGTTCTTGTCCACAACTTGTAGCTCGTATGTCTAATGTATCTCCAATCCTAACTCACAACCCAGGTGCTAGTTGTATGTGACATAGACTTGTTTTTCATGTAATTTCTCATCATAAATCTGGACTCATATGATAGAATATCTGATCCAAAACACATCACAATGAGGAAAATACATTGACCATGACCTCAATGTCACTATGAAACCCATCATAAAGCCATTAAAAACAATTCCAACAACTCAAACATGGGTTCTCATTCACACATATCAAGGGAAGTATCATCAATCTCACATCTAGAGGAACACTACACACTACACTTAATTAAACCCTATAGGACTTAATATTCTCACACAATAGACAAGTCCCCGATACACACCATGAGGGTGATCTCAATAATTCAAGAGTTGAACGAATTTCTCTCCTGTCACTAATAGAACTAAACTTATCATGTATATTGTACTGCCTCAAGAAAACCAATCTAGTAAATCCAAAACTCACCCTAAGCTCTAAGACCAACTATGTCCCCTCACACACCAAATTAGTATCATTATCCATTAGCAATGAAGTCTTCTGGAGATTTTAAATCACTCAAGTGTAGGGGATCACTCTCTCCAATCACTAGGGGGCTTTATAGAAATCGATTCTCACTTAGGGAAGTCTTGGTCCCTTCTGTATTTCCCAATCATGAACCTCATGAAAACATGATAAATCATATATAGGTAGGAATATGTTTAAGTATCATATATACACCTACTTTAACATGCATGCATGCTCCTAAATCCATAATCCACCCATCTAAAGCTATGTGTATTCCAAGAAACACCCATATTCCATAGTACAATGAGAACATATCTCTTACTATGATGTCTAAAAAATATTTATAACAATTCATAATTAACTAAAAAACTAAACCCAATAATAATTATTTTCGATTAATCGTAATGAAAACCAACAATGTTGAAACTATAAGCTAATGCATGCATGTATTCAATGTTACACCCTAAAAACTAGTATCAGAAAAATACAACTTGACTAACTTCCAAAAAAATCAATAACCACATAAAATTATATCAAAATCCCTAAAAAATATATTAAACCACACACCTCATATGAATTGATGAAATACATTGTGCGCCCATCACTTCTCATCATCCTCTATCCACTAAGTGTTATGGACCCATATATTTAAGGGATTCCATCATACCTTGGAGGAATATTAATTATAGCCCTAATGAAAAATATCACCATGAATAATTTGGAAACATAAAAGAGGGGGATTTGATAGAGAGGGGGAATGGATTGTTCCCAAAATAATAAGAGAAATTCCTCACAAACTAACTTCCATCACGAGGGATCCCATTGAAAAATAGTGATGGGAGGTTCATTGGAATAGAGTTATCCAAATCCCATTTATCTTTTAATTTAAAGGGTTACTGGCCAACTAATTACAATCACGACATTATTTTGAAAAACAATCCAAAACATCATCTTTTACATGGAGTTTTTAAAATAAGGCCATGAATATTAGGAATATTGTTGTTTACCTTGTAACCCTTGGATGGGTTCTCATTAGTGTCTAACAAAAATTCTATACCACCAAGCCTTCATAGGTTACCTGGTCTATTGTCATTGGGTACGCAATGTCATATACATAATTTAAATTCATCACCACTGTGATATTACCCTTTCTAAATCTCCATGTATTCCCCCCAAACCTCTAAAAATAACCAAAAATATCCCATATATATCTCTCTACTGTTGGAGTTCCAATATAAATCATAATTCTTTAATAAACCCCTACTTTGGGTATTAAATTTTCTCTGAATTTTATGACCCATAATGATGTGGTTCATTATAAAATTCCCACCATTATTATTCCTGTACATTAGAATCACCTGATAAGATCTCCAATTTTTTTATTTCATCAATTAGAATTTAACACAAATCATCATTCCCGATTCGACACTAAAATAGATACAGTTTAACTACCCGCACACTCAACATGAATACATAATATTTTCTCACAAAACCATGTTTTTTTTCAAAAAACCCATCATATCTAATTATATGTGTATGTCTCCAATTCCATTCCATTGTTCCAAATTATGAATGGAAACACTAATCATTCTTCCACCACCTAATCATTTCCAAAAAATTTCTTGAAATACTAATCCCACTGCCTCAACCGATCATGATTCCTTAACTCCTAAAGGTATCATAGAATCATCAACACCCACATAAATGTTAACATTTGACACTCATTGTAATATAATGGTCAATCCTTAACAAAACCTGATCTTTCGTCACACTTTCACTCTATGGGCATAGACAAACCCTTGTCCTGAGATCCCCCTTAGAAAGGACATCAAAATGAAACTGTATAGGGATTGTATGGCACTGGAACTTCCAAAAACTGAATAACAATTTTATTTCTAGTGTTTACTAAGGAACCATATAGAAATAAATTTCCATCAAACCAATACATTTGGATATATCACTACCACTCGCCTACCAATTATTTTACATGATGATCCTGCTGAGAACAGGATCATACACACAACGACCAATATTATTCTCCCCACCATATGAGTACCCATATTTTCATGATATTGATCCAACATACTTGATCTCAAAAACCCAGTTTCAGTAAAATTTCAATATAATAACTAGATGGAAAAACACGCACAAATTGAAGTGCTAAATGACATAAATATAGTAAATTCTAGGACTACAAAGAACATCACCCTTAGAGTTCACCAAATAACCCTTAAAACAAGGTTCATACACCTTAACAGTAACTAGTGCACTCCCCACTATATGAAACCATTTATAACGCTTCCAAAGAATAATTCTAGTTAGGATCTAACAATGGGAATGTGTTGTATGTCCCGATATATGTTCACCCTATCAAAAACATCCCCTATTAATCTATATTCCTAGGTCCATGTTCTCATGGTTTCCAATCCCATTGAAATATAAAATTAGTTATGGTCCCATACTCATTTATAAATCCTTATATAATCATACCCTTAATATTATCACCGGTTTAATCAATCCTATGTCCATAACCTATTTTGGAGAAGAGACATCTCATTCCTGATAACATTCTATAGTGATCATGTACCAAACCCACCAATGTATCTTGACTTTCCTTGAATTGGTCTAGGACTAATTGGTGATCAACAACTCTAAAAAATGCATCTCCTAGGTCCAGAAACACTTTTAGTTCTCATAGGACTCTTACATGGACCATCAATTGATCAAAAACTTGGATAGGCACCGCACATAACAAATTTATGTTTTCCTTCACACGTCAAAAAACTTTATTATGAGGTTTCACACTACACCCACTCTCTATTTTAATGTATATGGAAATATATCTAACGAACCCTCTAATTATTTCTTATTCCAATACCCATATCAATATAATCTAAATCAAAATGGGTACACACTCCTATGTCACCTAATCTTATAACCAATTTCATGCTTCCACAAGTTGCATCTTATCAACCACATGATTACACAACTAATCCACTATCCATAAATCTATTACATGTCAACACACATATACCAAAACACTCTAGTGGATTTATTACCCAATAAATACAAGGTATATTACCTATGACAACAAAACACATGATCGCACGCCAAATTCCACTCAAGATTCTCTCTAGAATTATAGGGGGGCCTTACCCATGATTTACTCATCCTAGACCCAACCATATGGGATCACCCATTCACTATACCATAAAAACTAAATCGATTTCAATAAGGATTGGAATCCAATTAGTCATACCTTTCCAACATATAAACAACACCATAAGAATTATAAGTATTTCACATATCAATAACCCAAGGTATCCTATATTCCTTTCTCTACTATATCAAGGGTACCAATCTCCCCATGGAAACCCATTACCATTTCTAAAAATAACTTAGTCATGCCTAACATATATCAATTCATCACCAATGAATCCAATTCTTAGTATTACGAACTATGGGTTACCACACACCACCATCACAAAGGGACTGCACAATCATAATCATATGATAACATGTGATATGATCTATATTTATGGACATCAAATAATTCTATCTGTATAAGAAAATTAATACCAAAAAAATAGTAAAATTGAGTATAATTACACAAAAAATTATATAGAAAAAAATTGTATAATTTTTTTTATAGATTAAAAAATTGAACCCTCTATTATCATCATGGATCAATCCTACAAAAGAATATGAATTTCATGTGAATCATGTGTACCAAATATGATTCATGTACCCATGCTTCTTGCCACATTATGTTTAGGAAAAAATCATGAATAGAAATATAAAATCATCACATTTTAAATAAATTTATAATTGTTAATATAAAAATCAAAAACCGCAATCTCATAACCCTAGTAATTTGGAAATCCCAATGTACAATTATTAATGATGTGCCATCTGGAGGTTAGTCATAAGCTCCAAAAAATTAATAACTCTATATATCGTGTCCCAAAAATTTAAATAAAATAAATAATGTAATTTAATTCCACTTTGTAATTATCTAAAAAAACTTATCTAAAAAGAAATTCAGTAAGAGTGTTAAATGACCTCAAGCATCCCTTTTCATATGTCAGATATTTCTAAACAGTTGTGTGATAATGAGATCAATTTTGAGGAGAATATACACTCAATATCACAACTCTCAATAACAATAAATAACCAAACACCGTTCATTATAAATAATTAGTGTACACATGTATGTAATGACCTCCAATGAAACCCATAAAAAAATAAATATACACCATCTTATAACAAATGTTTAATGATAGTCATATAGTCATGTATCCCAATTAATATCCCATTAAAACAATCATATATAAAAAATATTATATATTCAAAGATGATCCACATTTATCCCCCATGACTTTCCTCAATCCCATCTCTAGTCCTTTTCGAGCTGCTCTAACCGGATCCACTTTGAAACCATATATCAAACTTGTAAAAAATCCATTACATCTACACATGCATTGGAGTTCCTATATTGGGTGATAGAAACAAATATTAGTATGGTCTCATAAATTTCCTTTAATAGAAGCCATTATATACTTGTGTATGTATGAGGAAAATAAATAAGCAAGAATACATAATTCATAAAAGTATATATGTCAAACCATCTGGTGTTAACTATGTCACTAGGAAAATTGACCATACCAAGACTAATCATTTTTAGGGAACCACATAATTACAAAATTATGTCATCTGAAATTCTATTAAGGGGAATGTGGGGAATGTCTATACTTGAGAATATAAAGATATTGGGAATCCCCTTTTAGTGATCCTCAGGAAATTAAGTAACAAGGAATCCACTCTTAGTGATTCCCATGTAACCAAGAAACTAACTCATCGTAAACATTCAAACCAATCAAATTTATAACCTAAGGAGGGAAATAACAAATAAAACATATCACGTGATCAAAACCACAAACATAAGGTAGGTCCCAGGGTTATTCATGTATACAAAAAACAGATCTTAAGGAGGGAAACATCATAGCCAAACTCCCACACTATTCTACTAATAACCTTGAGGTAGGTCCCATATCTAACCACATTTTAAGTAGTATATATTGAGGAGGAAAAATATGTATCCTACATACTGGAAAATTTGAACAACCAACACAAGGTATATACCATGGATAATCTCATATGTTTTAAGAATTATTGGAATCGATCTAAGAAGGTCATAAAATAGATAACCTCTCACACGATTTGAACCATCCCCTCTTAGTAAGGTCACATAGATGTCTTTTATGCACTAGTAAATCACATCGATAGAGTGAAAAAATCCAATAGAGACTCACAACCTCAAGTCATATCCTTGGTTTAGTATCCCATACATCTAATGTATCTCTTACCCTAACTCACATCGTGGGAGTTAGTTGGACATGACATAACCCCATAGTTCATGTCACATATCATAATACATATACCCTTATAAACTATCATCCCCCAAGAATAACCCTATCACACAAGGCACAATATACCAAACCTATTAGCATAACTATATTACATATAATGGAATCCACTATGGTTCATAGACAGAACCCAGTCTCTCTATGCGTTGATACTAAATCACCCTTATTACCCAAATGTAACTCCATAACATGAAGACCGTACTTGATCCATGCCACAAAAAAATCTAGTTTATCATTCAATTTTTATATCACAATCTTGTATGTAACCTCAGTTTCCCATAGAAACACATCAAAAATACATCATAAAAAATTCCCAAAACCTAGATTTGGGTTCTCATTTCATTCCTGTCAATAGAGGTGATCGATATATTTTATTCTTATATATTTAAATTTATTTGTACTAATTTTTTAATATAATTGATTAGTTTTTCCTAGGTGTTAATTATTTTATTCTATTTTTTGGTAATTGACTTTTTCAATATAATTTTGGAAGAATAAAATTAGAGGATATATTTTTAATAATTTTGGAAATATTATTTTGAAGGGAAAAAAATTATATATAGTTAGAATCAAGAAATTTAAATTAAAGAGTTCATAAAAAATGGGCCAACCAACCAAGCACAAAAGATCGAAGACAGTTATATAGAGGGTTCCATTACTCGTCCCTTGAGGCATGGGTTGTAACTCCCCCAAGCCCACCTCTTGAAGTCTAGGGGATGGAGACTAGAACCTAAGGCGTTAACCTATAAGTGGTAGGCATTTTCCTAACTACTTGTACACACACACACAACTATGTACCAAAACGAGAACGAATAACAATCAGGTCACTATAAATAACCACTGAGTACAAGTAAAACTGAAAGTAAAATGGGAAAGAATACAAAACCAACAAAAGACTAACTAGAAAATAGGAATGTAAAAAAAGAAACTCTAGATATACATCTGAAGAGAACCCCACCTGACGGGTAAGTGTTGATTAGCTGGTGGAAGTTTTAGAATTCTGTCCTGCCAGCCTGGTCTTACTAGGAACCACCATGTCCTAGGCCACCAGGTCCTTCATCAATGCGTCAATCATCTGCACCAGACATAACACATGCAGGTGAAGCCCGTTCAGGGGTGTGTAACAAAATACTCAGTAGGGATCCCAAAACACAAAGAAAATACCATAAAGTAATCTACAAAATAATGAACGAATCTTGATCATGAAGCAAGACAATTCAAACTAGGTATAATCTAGAGTAGGAAAGTAGAATCATTAGTCATATCATCAAACACCTCGGTTGTAGGATAAATCCTCCTCAATGAGTACAGTGGGTCTGTAAAGTCACACAGAAGTCGCTTCCCACTAACGTTAGACTGATGTGGTACTCATCTGTGATGAGTACCTTGGGTATGCCAAGACACACATAGTTTCTCCCCACAGTGGGACTTCCAGGTCACATAGAGCTGCTTCCCACCTTGGCTATACTGAGGTACTCCTCCCTATCGTGTATCAAGGGTCTTTTGAGTCACACAGAGTCACTCCCCACCATGGGCCTACTGGGTCATACAGAGCTGCTTCCCATTGGTCCATCGTAGCTGGTCCAAATAGGGTCACTTGTTAGAAGTCATTAGGTCTAATCCAACCATAGGGTTTCCACACGTAGCACAAATGATCTCGGGAGAACCACTCCCCAATCCATTCATCATATTTCAACATCCATTTTATATCCTCCTTAGAGTACAACAAAATTTCTCCCTCATAGTTAGGGTTCCAACACCGCAAATGGCTCATCAATTGGAAGCCTGGTTCGCATGTTATTTACATTTTAGTAAACAGGGACCGGTTGCGTCTGGGCCCGGTATGACCCGGTCAGACTGACATGACCAACTAGACCTAAGGGCCCTATATGCACTGGTTTTATTTGAATGACCTGACCTAACCCGATTCAGGTATTGGTTGGTTTGGTCCGGCCTGGCTAGTGGGCCAGTCCCATTGGGCCTCACAGGATCCCGCCCAGTTTGGCCGAGGGTCCAGCCTATTGGGTCAGCCGGTGACCCGGCCTCATCCAGCCCGACCAGAAGAGGCATGTCCTGCTCACTGGGTGTGGGTTTTACCTGGTGGAATGGGTCTAGCCCACTGCGGCGGCCCACCCCCTACTCAGCCAACCTAGGTTGGGCCCTATCTGGTCAGGATGTAGCTGGTGGCCGCATCCCCCTCCTTCCCTGCGGGGCATTCTGAGGACACCTCCTCCAGCCCTGATGCACGACAAGTCTGAGGTGTCGTGACATGGCCAGCCAACTGGTCGGACTTCCATCCACATGTGGTCAGGGACCACATGCCCTGATATATGCATCAGGAAGCTACGAGTCACTCCACTGATGTAGTCGAGGGGGCTCATCCTTCTTCCAGTCATCGCCCCGGCCAGTGGCTCCTCCCGCTGCACTGCGGCCCGAGAAAACCATGACTGCCTTTATGAGAGCTCTTTCTTTATACACTGTTGTGGTCCACTGCCAGCGAGTCCACACTGGTATCCTGCTCTTCACATCCTCTACACCTACAGCCTCTGTGGGGTGTCGCTTTCCCTACAAAGGACTCAAATTCACTTTGCAGTCATTTTGGAAACTTGATCATGTAGAATGTGAAAGAAGAAGGGTGTGAGCCTTGTTCATAGTGGCCCTCTCCATTGTCATTATAATTTCAAAATAGGTTAAGGTTCAAGGAATATTTTCAGTCAAAAAAATAATTAAATGGTGATACAAAAGTCCCCCAAGAAAAAGGCACCATCCTACATTGACGAGTGATGTGCGAGTCAACCTGTTCATTTGTTGAACAATATTCATTGTTTTAAAATGAAGAACGGAGAAAAACATAAATTTAATCAAACCACGACATCAATTTGACATTCTTCATTGGAGCATTTATTCTAAGGAGATTTAGGTTCTGATTGAATCCACTGGTATTCATCGCTCACTAGTCCCAATCTTCGTTGATGATGTTAGAGGTTCAATGGCATTTGATGTTCATCATTGGAGATATTTCTTGGCATAAGTACATCAGACAATTTTCATAGTTTAATTATCGTGTCTCCAATGCATTAACCTATTAAAAATAAATAATTTCGTGACATTTCTATTATGTTTCTTCATCGCATCATTACATTGGTTCATTTATAAAATTGTGTATTTGTTACGCTCAATTTAGTGCCTCATTACGGTACACATTTACGATCCATTAATGAGATTCCTTTAATTTTCCTCGTCATCGCACCTTAGTGCCACTATCCACTTGTCCAATGGTTTCAAAAAACAAAATAAAATATATTTTATGTTCTTTTTTTCAGAAATTTCCATTAATTAAAATTTCCATCCAACCCTTTTTGGTTGAAGTCAAGTCCTTTCTAGGAAAATCCCAGCATTCTCAGTTCAATGGTGCCCTAGGATTTTCGATTCGAGCACCTGTTCAAATGTTATAAAAACCCGCTCGTAACGAACTTAAAAAAAGTTCTAAATTCCATTCTGATCTCAAAGGGACTTGGAATCTTGTTACATCAAAGAATCTTGTCTCAATATAATTCCATACAATTTAAATATATATATATATATATATTGAAATTTTGGGACATTACATTCTCTCCAACTTAGGTCTTTACATCCCCAGAAGACAAAACAATGGTTAATCAAACAAATGGGGGTACTGATCATAAATATGAGCCTCCCACTCCCATGTTCTCTCCTTCAGATTTTCGTACAACCACCGAATGCACACTAGAGGAATCGACCATCCACAATGTACCCACTCCTTTCGGTCCTCTATCTCCACCAAGAACACTGCAAACATTTCCTCATCATCAATTTCTAGCTTTACTCAGTTGATGACGTGTGATGGATCATGCACATCCCTCTTCATCTATGACACATGGAAAACACTATGCACCTGGTGCATTTGTGGGGGATGATCTAGGCAGTACATCACCATGCCAACTCCAATCAAAATATGAAAAGTTCGGATGAACCTTATAGATAGATTTTCACCCTGTCCAAATCTCTACAATCCTCATTGGGGTGAGACCCAAAAGAACACAAGGTCACCCTCATCAAACTCCAAGGGTATCTGTCTCCAATTGGAAAAAACAATTTGTCTACTCTATGTAGTCCTCATCCACTCCTAGATGATCTACACCTTCCCATTGGTGGATCAAACCAACTCTGGAACCATGAGTGATGACTCCCTTGGGTCTGTCCAACATAGAGGTGATCTGCAAAGTTGTTCATACAAATCCTTTAACGGTTCCATTACAATGGTGGAGTGATAGTTTTTATTGTATAAAAACTCCACTAGAGGCAGGTGGTCCGCCCAACTACGGACAAAATATAGAACGTATACACGAAGAATTTCCTCCAAGGTCTATATGGTCCGCTCTGTCTGACCATACTTCTAGGGATGAAAATTTGTGCTCAAGCGCAGTTGAGTCCCAAATGCCTCTTATAATCCCTTCCATAATCAGGATGTAAAGTGTCAATTATGGTCATAGAAGGTCGTCGAAGGAACCTTGTGAATCCGCACTATCTCCTGGATGTAGTGGTGTCCCAAGCCCTCTAATTATCCCAACTCCTGTATGGTAGGAAGTGAGCAGACATGGTGAGTCATCCAATGATCACATAGATAGAATCATGGCCACTAGATGTGCCTGGTAATCTCATCATGAATTCCATTTAGATACTATCCAATTTCCACACTGGTACCTCAAGTGTTCGGGCTATGCCTAATAGAACCCAATGATAGGCCTTAACTTACTGGAAAGTGAGGCACCAGGAAACGAACTCTACCACTTCTTTAATCATCCCCAGCCTGAGTATGGATAAGGAGAGACACTATCAATGCCCTGATCTCCCATTGATGTCCCTACTCAAATGCTCGAGCCCTGAACAAAGGGTCTTGCACCATATCTATAGAGTAGCAAGAAATATTGCTAAACCTCACTGAGTACTAAACTGCCACCATGTTACCATGTTGTAGGTGAAGAATATCTTGAATGCACATAGAGCACAAAGTCACGAAGAAAAAACTCCTCTGAGAAAAGATGCTCGAAGACTTTCTAGGTGAGGGTCAACTCATCATGTGTGTGGATTGTAATGCTCTACCATCTCCCTACTAATTACAATAGAAGGGTTTTTTCTAAGAACATCATATGATTAAGAAGTGTCCTCACTAAGTCGAATACCCACATCAATTACTCTATCCAGTCCTCTGTGACCTGAGGACATGTCTCTCCCCTAAACGTAGGAGGTCTTTTTCTCTAAAATTCATACAAAGCACTGAGTATACATACATCCTCTATCAGTAATGCCTGTAGTAAATACTGATCAAATGGTAGTGGAAACACCAGTAAACCACCCGATTGGTCCATCTCTAGCACTGGTCCCTCAACCAATGCCTCATCGCTAGGCGGGTTGTCCACATGACCACGTATCAGAAGCCTAGCTAGATGTATGCGTGGAGGCATCCTAAAATTGGTAAAGATGTACCACATTCATAAGATTATACCAGGTGAGATGACTTTTATTCAATAAGATCATAATGATAGACTTATGCAACTAGTTTTTTCATTTATAGAACAGAATAAAAGAATTCAGGGTCTTTGTGTATTGATTCATCGACCACCGCACCAACACTGGACTCCCTAAATCTGAAAGTTGAACACGAAGCATTTAACATTATTTCTCCAAAAAAAACAATAGACTCTCAGTATATGAAGTATAACTTACCTACCATTAATACCACTTTGTAATGAATCATCCCTAAGGCCCATGGTGTGACTCCCCCATGTCTACCTCTTGAAGGGGAAGGGTTGGCGACTAGTGTCGAAGGTGTCAACCTGCAAGTGGGAGGCATTTTTATGAGTACCTATACATGAACACACACAAAACGACTTACCAAAATATGAAAAAAATAAAAATTAGGAAATTATAAATAACCACTAAGTACAAGTATAACTGAAAGTCAAATGGGCCAGAATACAGACCAAACAAAAGACTAATTGGAAAATAGGAAAGTACAAAGGAAACTCTGGAGATCCATCTATAGAAAACCCCACCTGACGGTGTTGAGCGGTTGCTGGAAGATATATAAGTGTTTCCTGCCTTCCTGGTATCACTATGAACCAATAGGTCCTAGGCCTCCAGATCCTCCATCAAGTCTTGGATCATCCGCACCTGACACAACATGTACGGGCGATGTCCGACTGGGGTGAGTAACAAAATACTCAATAGGGATCTCAAAACACAATGGAAAGACCACAAAAAATCCCCAAAACAAAGCAGGAATATTGATCATGAAGAAAGAAATCTCACACCATGTATAATCTAGAGTAGGAAAGTAGAATCCTCATTCATATCATAGAACTCCTCAGTTGCTGGAGAACTCCTCCTCAATTAGTACAGTGGGCATGTCAGGTAACGCAAAAGATGTAAAGACCAAGGTATTAATAGAATAATACATTTCCATATTATTAATATTTATGAATAGGATATTAATATTATGTTAAATAGGACACTTTTTTTAATATTATACTCAACACACAACAACTTGTTTCTTCGAAATCTTATTTTGTACACAACTTTGAGTTATACCACAAAAATAATTGAAAAATATTATTATTTTAAATGGTAGTTAGCGCCTAGACATTGTATTGATAAGAATGAACATAAACAACTACAATATAATTATTAAATTTCATTACATTTATCCAATAAATTTTTAGAGGCTTAAAATAAAAATGAATCTGATTTTAAGCATAAAATAAACTAATATTTTTTAAAATGTCATTTTACTGCCTTTTGATGGAGAACACTTTTTAAATATAATTTTTGTCACTTTAATATTTTCTAGTTTAAAAAATCAAATTATTATTTAGAAGCGGGACATCAAAATTTACATTGGTTGAAATTTTGGTAATTTTATGATAAAAGTCCTTTTTAATGAATAGTGAAAAATATTTCATTTTAATTCAAACCTACCTTTTTATCTAATTTAGTTTTATAGTTATATTTTCCTTTTAATTGTTTTAAAGTATAATTGGATTATATTTTTATCATTTAATCCAATAATGGTCATTGTAAGTGATTTCACATTTTAATTGGACTGTTGGCACTGGAAAACGCGTCTATGTAATTAACTGAATGCTTCCATATGTGATCCGTTAGCGTAGATCATTCTTCGTGATTATATTTTACTACTTTTAGAGCCCAAAAGGAGTTACGGATCAGAAGTTATGGTTGTTGTAAGTTCGGCTATCGGAAATGGCCATCTAGGACAGTTTTGGGGATAAGTATGGATTTGTGCATAAAAAGGGAATATTGCACATAAAAAAGGGAATATTGTGCATAAAAAGGGAATCTTTCACGTAAAAAGGGAGTCTTTCATGTAAAAATATAATCGTGCACGTAAAAATGGAAGCTTTCACGTAAAAAGGTAACCTTGTGCGTAAACATGTAATCCTGCGTGTAAAAAAGGAATCTTGAACATAAAAAGGCTTTGTGTGGAAAATTTGAATGGAATTTTATGTGTACCTACATTCAAGGCTTTTCCTATAAATACAAGTTTACCCCTTCTTCTTAATGAGGGCCCCATAAGTCGACCACCTCTCTAATGCACGTAAGTATGAATTTTTCACGCACGTGTGTAAAACCCCATATCTTGCGCGAAAAACATCACTTTTGCATGTAAAGGGGCCAAACTACCCAGTTTTTCATGAAAAAAATTATTTTTGCGCACAACACTACCACTGTGCCAATGTTTGTACGCAATCCTTCTCTATTTCGTGCAAAAATTCCCTATTGCTCCCAACACTCCCCTATTACGTGCAACCATTCTCTATTTCTCGCAACCCTTCCCTATTGCATGCAACACTCTCCTATTTTGCACAAATTTCCCTTATTTTGTGAAAATCTCTCATATTGTGTGCACTTCATTCACTATTGTACAAACAGCTCCCCTATTGTGCACACATGTCTCATATTGCATGCACGCCTGCCATATTCCACGTAGGTCTTCCCTATTGTGTGCAATCCTTCCTTCTTGTGGGCAGCCCATCCTGCGTGTCGATCCTATTATGAACAATAGTTCCTAGGCTTGTGCCCGCTAGTCTATAACGTGGGGGTTGTGCCCCCGCACCCCCACTCAGGATCACTGTCGCACTGTGGTCTTGGCCCTTCAGGTTGGTCACTTTGCTATTTTCAATAACCCCCAATGAAAATTGGAGGGTCACACTGCAAACTTTTTGGGCCGGGACATCAAGATTTTTCATTAGGCCCTTATGCACACCCACCTTCCACCAATGGAATACCATGATTTGAGATACTCCTCCACACACCATGAAACACCTTTAGTTGACGTATTCCTCTTAGTTCGTTTCCTCTGCCGTGAGTAGAGATTCTCATCATCAATTCCCCGAGTACCTTGAGTCGAACCATTCCCCGAGTAATTCATCCAATCCCACCTCACCTGCCTCCAATGCCAGGTCGAACCAGAAAGAGCTTCCCTTGCGTAAGTCCCAACACCATCCATTGCTAAGAACCTTATGCCTAGTAGTCCTATCTACATGACTATAAACTATAGTTGACCCTATGTTCCAAACATAGGATTCCTCTTTCCCTATACGAGAGATGACTTATGCTCCAATCATTAGATTCTAGCAGTCCTATATACATGACTAACAATTGTAGTACGCCCTATCTTCCAAACATAGGATGCATCTTTCTCCAAAACAAAAGATGCCTTATGCTCCAAGAACGAGATTCCAATAGTAGTATCTAAATGACTCAAAATTGTAGTACACCCTATGTGCCAAACATAAGATGCCTCTTGCTCGAAACAAGAGATGCCTCATACTCCAAGAATAAGTTGCCTAATACCATGATTACAGTGCTGTAATTTCAAGAGCGTGGGAATCCGTTAAAACATTCCATCACTCCACCTCACGCTTTGCATGTCCTTAATTCATATCTTCATCCATGCCATGTTTAAGGGGACCCCCTAACGCCCTGGTCCCACGCTGCATCGGCTCACCTACCATCCTAGGCCAACTCCACGTAAGACATTGGACAACACTTCGAGTCAGGTCTTGTGTTTCAAACAAGGTCTGAAGTTGTCCCTCATTTTTTTGTCCCCATTTCAGGCTAACACGATATGGATACTGTGTTTCGAACACGGTCAATAGTTATCTTCCATCGCCATGCCACCCTCATTGCATTCCAAATGTTGGGAATTTGATTCACACATTTCATCTCCCTTTGTTCGGATTGATTCCACCACCCCTTGGTGTTATCCCACTTGTGCACTTGCACATAGGTTTTTCCCCAATTATATACCTCAATTCACCTGTAAGTTGGGATTCCATCATGTCCATACACGAGGAAGACATTAAGGGAAGCATCCTTGAAAAAGCCCCGTTTACCATTCTGCTCCATAGCGGCACCCGGGCAACATCCTTGTGTATGCCTCATTCACCATTGTCACTCCATAGAGGCACCCGGGCAGCATTCTTGTGTATGACCCATTCACCATTGCCGCTCCATAGAATCACTCGGGAAGCTTTTATGTGTAATCCCCATCCACCGTCACCGCTCCTTAGTGTCACCCAGGCATGCTAAAGGCTATTGCTTCTTTTCATAGTCACACTAACATGGACCCCCAATGGGATCACCTCAGTGCACCCCCCCCCCCCATGACATTGTCGGTGCATTCCCTTCACCAAGGTGTAGAGGGTAACAATTATGTATATCTTAGGGGTGTGGAGTGAACCCACCTCATCCGAGCTGCAGGACATTAAATGGTCAAGCATCTTCATCCTCATCACATGACATTAAACTGTGACATCCCCCCATGCATACTACACGGGGAAAGTGAAACCACCCTGGTGTATACCCCCTAGATTTTCTTATAGGAGGTATCATCCCTGTCCCTCATTTCTTCAGTCCCAAATCCATCTCCTTCTAGGCTTTGTCACGAACAGGCCTCCATCCTAGAGTAAGTCCCAAGCCCTTGATTCCTATTTGGGCTACTAACCACGTGCAAGCCCCATTCTACTTCCCACGGATGTACCTTTCATGATGTGATCATTAGTTCTTTGCTACCTCTTGTTTCTCACACCGAGCAAGACTCACATGGGCTTAGAGTAAGCATCAACCATAACACCCTGGGCAGCCTAGAGTGTATTCCCCAAACCCCATCCTGAATTACAAGGACTTTGATCCTTTCTCAGGCAAGGAACGTAGGAAGCCTCCATGAGGTTCAAGAAAAACACCCATTCGTTCCGACCATCTTCACATCGGTTCACCAACACCCTAGGTAGCCTAGAGTGTAAGCCCCAAACACCACCCGAACTACATGGACTTTGATCCTTGCCAAGGAGAGGTACGTAGGAAGCCTCGATGAGGTTCAATCCCAACACCCATTGTTTCTGACAATATTAACATTGGTTCCATCCCCCGAACCCAAAATAGGTGGATTTTGATCCTTGCCAAGGCAAGGTAGGTAGGAAGCCTCCATGAGGTTCAAGACCAACAACCATTGGTCCCGACCATTTTCACGTCGAGACACCAAAGTTACCCCTCTTGTACTACATTGAGTCAATAAGGTTTTCCTTATGACTTTTCCATTCCTCCATACTTAGGGGAGATTGTTAAGTCCATAAGGTTTCTTATGACTTTACCATTCCTTCTTGTTTTGAAAATCACAAACACCTTATCTCAAGGAAAATTTCATTTTACCCTATGTTTTACTTCTATAAGGAAAATTTTCATTCCCCAAGGAAATTTATCCTTACCATGTTTCCATTGTTGTTATCATAATTTTCATAAGTGTAAAATTCAGTTTGTAACAAAAACCTCAAGATCCTATAAATACCTAGATATAAAGCATTCTGTTTTAGGATCTGAATTCTGATTACAAATTCTGGTTATGAACTCCTCTAAGTTCTGACACCGAATTCTGATTACGAATTCTGGTTACGAACTCTTTTGAGTTCTGACTCCGAATTCTGATTAAGAATTTTGGTTATGAACTCTTCTAAGTTCTGACTCTGAATTATGATTAAAAATTTTAGTTACAAACTCTTCTATGTTCTGAATCCAAATTCTGTATATGAATTCTAGTTACGAACTCTTTCGAGTTCTGACTCTGAGTTCTCTGAATAGAGACTCTGAACTCTTTTGAGTTCTGACTCTGAATTCTCATGAACTCTGACTCCACGCATTGTATGTTCTGGTTCCAAATTCTTGTGAATCCAGATTCCGAATTTCCTTGAAATTCAGACTCTGTAATTCTATAGAGTTCAGTTTCCGAATTCCTAGAAAATTGAATCCAAATATCCTTGTATTATAAAACTCCAAATTTATTTTTTTGTTAGACTCCTAAAATTCATTTTCTTACATTCCAAATTTTGTATTTTAGTTATGTAACCATATTATTGCTTACACTTGTTTTGATATCAAACAATGTCATGATTTTAGTTACTAACTAATCGTTGTTTGAGTGACACATGTTCAGGTCCCTCCAAAATTCAAGGAAAAATATGATCATTGGAGGAGGGATCCAACCATTGAAGTCGTGCCTATAAATAGGAGCTCATTTGAAAGAGCTCAAAACATTTGGACAACTTTTTATCTGAAGTGATTTCTAGAGAGAGATACTCTCATGCTTAGTGTGTACTGAACATTTGGTTCATATTTTCTTAGTGCGACTCCAATTGTTGCTAGGTAAAATAGAGGGCTTCTAGGGATAGGAACACAGAGGTGCCTACTACCTTGAAGTTGAGGGATTCCTCCTTGAGGAAGACATAGGGGCTGACTACATTAAATTTGAGGGCTTGCGAGGATAGAAAGACAAACTCTGATCTTCGTATCGAGGGGTTACCCTGGTGTGGGTAAGATGAAAATTCATGAAAGTATAAATCAAGGGACCTTTATCCAAAGTTCTTGGATACCCTTCTCTTTGGGTTAAAATATTTACAACTTGTTACTTGGTTATTTCATGTTTTCTGTTGCATTTGTATTGTTGAGGAAATTATAACTATCTTATATTTCCTTATACTTGTAATCTGATCTAGTTAGAATCTATACGCTTCAAGGTAGAATATTTATCTTTGTAAACATTAATTAAGTTTCATTTTCGGAACCATCTTTTCTGAAATCACTTTCTCAAAATCATATTTCCAGAATCAAGGAAGAGTGTAGAACTTAATGGTTTTGCGAATTTCCTTGTTTAACCGTGTTAAAAAAACATCTTTAAAAGTTCTAATTGAATTTTTTAAAGTATAAAATTCACCCACCCACCCCCCCCCCTTGTATTTCAAGCATCATTAGATACATTATTTAGTATCTTTAGTATTTTGATCCTACATTTGGTATTATAGAGTATATCGTAATCAAACATACCTTCTCAACAATATTGACTTTAATCCTTGCTAAGGTGAGGTATGTAGGAATCCTCCCTGAGGTTCAATCCCAAAACTCGGTCATTCTGACCCCCCTTCACATCAGTTTGTCTACACCATCCATCTGGACCATAGGTCCTTATTTACGTCAGTTCACCTCCGTCCTACATAACATTAAACTGTGTACCTCAATCAGCGGTAATCCATTATTCCCCATGTAGTGATAATATGTTGTTTCCCTCAATCAGTGGTAAGTTGTTGTATCCTCATAAGGGGTAAGACATTTCATTTCATATTCAGCGACAAGATGTTGTAATCCCCCTTGCTGAGACCCACGCCTTTCGTCCTTCCTAGTGGCGTCTGACCAACTCGGGCTGCTAACCAAGCATAAGCCCCATACACATCACCAAGTTGTTGTCCTATGTGTACACCCCAATTCATTCTCATCGCCTGACCTTTCCCTTAAGCCTATGTGTCTCGGAAAGGTCATGCCCTAACCCATAGGTTCCACTTCCTCTGGGTCACCATCTACGTGTCCATTCTCACAGTCCGCCTCCTCAGGCATCCCATAACCCTTCTGAACTATGTAGACTTTGATTCCCTACCATGGAGATACGTAGGAAGTCTCCCTGAGACTCAATCCCAACATTACTATCGTCCTCACGGCGGTTCCATCCCATTCTCCACCCATTTCACTCAGCACCCCATCATCCTTCTTGATTCTTACCTGGGTCGCCACATCCCAGTGAGGTCATGTCAACCCACCTACATCAGTGTGTTATCCAGGGGTTACACTCATCTGATTCACTCACGTCAGTGTTCTAATCAGCTCAATATATCTCTGCTAGACGTTAAACTTGCGGAATACCCTATGTTAAACATGGGAAGTTGAGGAAAACCTGAGAGACATGCCTATGGCATATAATTCCTCGCATTCAACATGGGAAGCCTTCGGATTCTATGCCCTTGAGAAGCCCTATAATAAGGGTAAGAAACCCAGACATGCCATTGTTACGGCATCCAGACTTTCAATTTATTCCCAACGTCACTACTCCCCTGACTGATGGTTGCTGCCCTGACCAGGCCCTTTAGAATATCCAGACAGAAGCTACATAATTAATTGGTGTCCATGAAAATATGGTGCTAGGAAGAGTTTAATGAACAAATCATAAGTCTATAAGGGAGACCCAGACTAGGTAACGAGCTCTGAGGATGAATCTACGGATGTAAGAACCGACATCCCATCATCTCGTTTCGATCAAGGACCAGATGTCCCTAAATAAGCTACGGATGTCGCCTGCCTTTGAAAAGAGGGAATGCAGGGCAACAAAGTCGTTCATTTCTTCCTCAAGCAGATGGACGTATGCACCCCGACGATAGCGTCAGAAACATGGACATAAACATATGTCAATCTTTTGATAGTTATTACTTCTTAAAAATTAGTGTTTGGCTTTTGACAATGCGAATTAATTTTAAATTAATTACTCAAACTTTTTTATTTTTAATTTTGAAAAATTGATTCCATATTTAGAATCATGAAGTCCAAATTGTGTAAATAGGTACCATTTATTTTTAGACATTATGAATAGTAACATCAGTAATTATTTTATTTACCATGGTTAAAGGGTAAATCTGGTAAATTATGATAAAAAATATTAATATAATAATATTAATCTACCATAACACGATTTCTAATACTATTTTATGAGATTTTTACGACCATGTTCATCCTTGGGCCGATTTTGAGACCCCATAGAGCCACTTTGATGTGAAAATGACATTTTATAATAATTAATTTAATGTAAAGAAAAACATAACATAAACATGTCTTTTTTCTAAAATATTTTTTATATGAGGTTATATAAGTAATCTATCTGACTATAAATATTCATTATAAATATAAAAATATTTCTCAAATCATGTTATATTATTTAAAATTATTAAACATCATATAAGTAAATATTCTTATGACATATTGATGATATACTGATTATATTATTCATGAGTGATTTAAATAAATGTGATTATAAATATTAAAATAAATTTATTTTAAATATTTTTATGCCATCCACGAATTTTATAGATGATTATGACTTGTTATCTTTGAATTAATGATTTTTTTTTTTTGAAATAATAATGTTTTTATATATTTTTAAAAATTTATGATATGAATAGTAAAAAATGGACATAAATAAGTTTTTAAAAGAAATACTATTTTATTCAATGGAATAATTGTCTTAAAAATATAAGATTCTGCCAAACGTATTATATAATATTTATCATGTCATTAACAAACCACTTGATGTTTTATTGTAATTTTATAGTAACTATATTAACCATATAGTATGGATATACAAGAAGACATGGTAAGAGTTAAATTAGTTAATTAAGGGTTAAAGCTAAAAGATAAGGTTGAATTTGTGATGTAGACTTTTCAAAAATAAATTGGTTGAGAGTTTTTTGACCCAAAATCATGTAATATTCTAAATAAATGACTTTGGGACCTTTGGAAACCGAAAATCATTTTATAATAAAGTAATACTTCAAAACATTCTTAAAGTGACCCTCCACCCTCTTATAAAAAGGAATCACCCCTACCCATTTAATCACACCTCTAAATCCCCTTGTCTTATCCAATATCAACCCAAATAATCTCAAAATATCCCTATCTTTCTCTAATAATCCTCACCTTAGGAATAAGGTTGTTCAAGAAAGACTTTTTTTCTCAAATCAAAGGAGTTACACTTTTTAAGAGGTGGCGTCTTCTCTAAAGTTGGTTTCCATTATTTTACTTCTTCAATATTTATTATATTATTATTAATTTATTACATAACAACACCAGTATCTTAAATATACTAGGATTTTGTTATGATAATTATTTAAATTACACCTATATACACCTCCATATAATGGATACGAACTTACGGTTTTTTGTACGAAGAAATACTGCCTCACAAAATGATGATTGTTGAATTTTCCCCTACCATCTTTCATGGTGACCATTATGATGGAACTATATTTATATATGGTAATATATATATATATATATATTGTATCTATTATTATTTTTAAAATCATGCCTTTATACTTTCCATAATTTGTAAATATGATAATTTCATTTGAAGAAGTGCGGACTACCGTCCCTCAAAGTGATATGACTCGTTCATTCCATACATGGAACATATAAAGGATGGTGTTAATAAAATTATGCAATTTATATAAATAATGATATTATAATAGAATTATATTATACTTATTTCTAATTTAGTTTTCATTCCATTAAATATGAAAAATAAATGATTGTAGTGTTCTTGCGTACGTACGGCTTACCGTCTCCATGAATAGTGCATTTCATTTATTATATCCAAATGTATTTGAATAATATAAATACATATATATAATGGATACATATGATATTTAAATCATTAATACTATTCTGTTGATAATTTACTTTTAATCACATGGAAAATTTGACTTATATCAATTTCATTTTTTACTCTAGTACCGAATATCGACAAAATGACTGATATAAACATAAATAGTTAAGTAATTTTTATAACATGATCATAAGTAATGTAAAATGAATAATAAAAGTTTAAATTTTTTTGAATAAATTATAATTCAACTTATGTTTATTATTCAAGAATATAATGAACGAATGAGACAATTCGAACTCTAGGTAAAGGAACCTTCCACCCTCCTCTTTTAGTCAAAGACTTATTTTATGATATGTCTTTAAATTTCAATTTTCTTCAGTTAGGATATGTTATCCTATATCTATAGTTATCCTCATTTTATGTCCAAGTGATTATATAAGCTTCTGACGCTCCTCAAATCATTTTCTGAATTTTTAAGTGACATCATTAGGCTGCCAAATTTTCGGAAGGGACTTTATCTCAATCTCACTTCATTGAAGCATATTTTGGTTTATACATGACCTTATTTTATATGGTGTATAATTTGACCATTTTTATTTTATTTCATTCTATTATTTTCAAATGGAATCTGTTTTTTTTAAGAAGCATTTTACTAAATGACAAATTGAATGTTTCTTTTTAACGTACGTGGTGATAACGACCTTTCTATCACTGTAAGCATTATTTGATATTTGGATTCATTAATAATCCACAATGTTTTTAAAAGTAAAATAAATACCATATACCATTTTTATGTATTTTATTATTGAAAATGGTTTTTAGAAGGAATTTATTATGTCAAAATATTGAAATGATATATTTTGATTTCAATGTGGAAATGTTATCTTTCTTTTATGCTTATTTTATATGTTATGAATATTTTATGGTTCTTGGGATTTTTTTACATATATGGGTGGTTATGTGATAAACCTAGTGTAGGTGAGCCTATGATAGTTCTCCATTTCATTGAGTAACATGATGGAGGTAATTATTAATGTTTCTCCTATGTGACTTAGGGAATATAGTATGATGGGTATTCCAAACATAACTCCATATGTAGCTGTTAAAGCTACAATGTAAGTTTGTTATGGATACCACAAGTCACCTTTATGATTTATGATTTCTATGTGTGATTCATAAATATTATGATTTTATGAGGTATGTTAAAGAACATATGTCTTATGATTGAAAAGATTGGTTTCATTGATTAGTATTTATTAATGGATTAATGATTTCTTTTGTTATTTTATGTCTGTTATTGACCTTTTTCTGCTCATACCATGTTTTTGAATGTTTTTTATAGGTTATATGGAAGTTTAAGAGAAAGGAAGAATTAAATATTATTTTTATCAAGAAAATAATTGTTGTTTAATTTAATGAGTTTCATTTTTGTGAAAAAATGGGTTAGAGTTGAAGTGTCTACTTTGTAATATTTGAGATGTAATGAAATAGTTATGGACTAATAATCTAAAACTCTAAACTTGAAAATATCTTCAATATTAATTTTTTAATTAACTGAATATTATGTAATTTTTAAGGCTGAGGCATGATAGTTGGTATGAGAAGTCAGTTTAGATAACTTTAGAGGTTGGGGTGATATATGGGTGTTGGTAAAGAATAATATATAACTAAGTGGGTTACTATAATATGAAAAAATTTAGAGGGTTATGGTAAAATAGGTTTATTTGATAAAATTCTGAACAATGGAGATATAAGGAGGTTTATAGATTCGAGTAATATAAAAGTGTTTATATTATCTTTACCCTAGAGAGTATTGTTTCTTTAATAATAATCCATTTCATGTTTATGTTTTGATTATTTTCAGTAGATTAAGGATAATTTGTAAATATGGAAGGAAATAGATATTTCACAACCTTATTATCCCTCCCCAAATATTTGATCATAATTATTATTGAAACAATCATGTTCCAATGATTTTGACAACTTCTTGAGAATGCAAATCACCTGTAAGAAATTGTTTATGTTATCCAATACATACTCATTTATAGAACAATTTTTTGGGTCCTGGTATCTTTTTCATATGATTTTAAGAACTCAATTTTTCCAAATCTATCAGAAATTGAAATTATAGAAGTGGATAAAACATTAACTTTTTGAAAGTAGGAAAACATGCTAAAAAGAAAATGAACATCTTAAAGATCATGATATCTCAATTAAATGAAGTATGTATTAATAAATATGTTGTAAATTCATAGTTAATGGATCATGAAGAATTATTAATGATTAATTAGTATACATATAAGGAATTCAAGAGTTATAGTAAATTTTATGATGGTGAAATGATTAAAAGTATTAAGGCTCTTTTGATGATGGGATTACTTTGGAAGACATTTTCTTGTATTTGTAACCTTGAATTTTGATATGTGAAAATTTTATTCAAGAAAGAGTTATATTTTCTTATGCGGACATAATGTATAACCTTAGGGGTTCATATTATCTTTTGTTTTTGATGTGATAAATGATTATTACATTTTGGGATGCAAAATGAATGTTATTAGATAACCTTTAAGGATACTATATGCTACAGTTTTTTTGTGGAAAAAATAATATTTTTTAAAATTTTATATGATTGGTATGGTTTTAGAAAAATGAAAACCAATAAGATGGGTCAAAACCCATCGAATCTGGAAGGACTATGGTAATCGACCCACAACCAAAGGGTGAAAAGGGTGCATCACCTACTACTGGCCTATGTGAAGTCACTAGTTAGTATGACTTGTTATTTTTAACTAAATGAATTTATTGATTAATAATAAGTTGTTTTTGGTAACTTATGTTTTATCAAATGGATTTCCTTAGTATAGGAAAATGACATGGTGATTAAGTGATAAATGTTATTTTGGAAGAGGTTCTCTCTTTTGGGAGCACTTTATGCCTAAGAATAATAGAATAATATGGGATTTAATATGTGTAGTAATGGTTGAAATTTTATTTGGTAAGAATCATTGTTTTTATTGTAGAAATATGGAGATTTGGGTTATTTACTTAAATGATTAACATATCATATAGAATATGTGATTAGGTTAATTAATTTTCAGTATGAGACTTTAAGAGTAAATGATGTTTTAAAGAGATAAATTTTTAAATTTACTATGGAAGATGGTGTGATTAAATCCATATTATTTTTTCATTTCAATATTAGTTGGATTAATTTGATTAATTTTAAGGAAAATTGTGTATTTAATTGTCTTTGTTTGCCTTTGGGAATTATTTGTTGAATTTTGGAGATTAAGGGTAGTATTTATTTTTATAAATGATTATCTTTTGGGGATTATCTGATCTTGTACTAACCATTTTGGTTTTGGATAATGTCTAAAGACAATGAAAATATATAGTTAATATTTTTTGGATTATGTGATTCTCTAGAAGTTGATTCTAGGTCTCTAGATGTTACCAAGTCATCGTTAATACTCATCATTTGTAGAAAAGATGAGTTTTTGGAAGAAATTTATTAAAGTATGAAACTCTACTTCAAAATTAAGTATATTTTCATATGTTCTTAGTCAATATCATAAATAAATTCCTCAAATTTATGAAAATAACCATAAATACAATTTTCCATTTAATTTTCTTACTAGTAAATAAAATACCATTTAACCCATCACAATTTTTTGGTTTTCTTGTTTTTAACTTTATCGTGATTGTGTTTTCTATCACTCTCCATCAGAAATTAATGGTTAGTTTCTCTTCCATATCTATGTTTTCCTACATCGAATCCTAGTATGGGTTATCTTGGGTGAAATTTGTAATTATCTTTCATTCTTTTAAATTTATAGTTTTATTGATTGTTTTTGTGATGTGGGACTTCCAATTATTTTTCCGAGCCCAATTTTAAAATTGTGAGGATACAATTTCTTAAAGGGGGGAAGGATGTAACGACCCAGGTATTAATTGAATAATAAATTTTAATATATATTAATATTTATGAATAATATATTAATTTCATTTTAAAGAGAACAATTTTTCTGATAGTGTACTCAACACACAATAACAAGTATCTTTGAAATCTTATGATACACACAACTTTGAGTTATACCAAAAAAAATATAATATTATTATTATTTTAAATGGTAGTTAATGAATAGTATTTATGTTGGAAGAAAATTAACAAAACTAACTAAATTATGATTATTAAATGTCCTTACAGTTATCCAAAAAAAATTAAAGGCTAAAAATAATAATGAATCTGATTTTAAGCATAAAATACTCTAATAATTTTTAAAAGTTCATTTTACCACCTTTTGGTGGAGAACCCCTTTTAAATCAAGTTTTTGTCACTTTTATATGTTTCATTTAGAAAAAATAAAATTATTCTATAGAATAAGGACATCAAAATTTACTTTGGATGAAATTTTGGTATTTTTTGATAAAGTTCATTTTTTTAATGAAAAGTGAAAAATACTGCATTTTAATTCAAATCTAGTGTTTCATATAATTTATTTATATAGTTAAATTCTCCTTTTAATTGGTTTTAAAATATAATTTGATCATATTTTTGTCATTTAATCTAATTATATTTATTGTAAGTAATTTCACATTTTAACTGGACAAAAACACATGCCGATATTTTGATAGTTATTACTTATTTAAAACCCGCTTTTTGGTTTTGACAATGGGAATTAATTTCAAATTAATTAATGAAAATTTTTTGTTTTGAATTTGGAAAAATTAATTCCATATTTTGAATCAGGATGTCCAAATTTTTTAAATAGGTACCTTTTATTTTTAGCCATTGTGAATAGTAACTTCTGTAATTATGTAATTTCCATGGTTAAAGGGTAAATCTAGTAAATTAGGGTAAATAATAAAATTTATAATAAGATTAAACTAGCCTAAAACATGTTATAATATTACTGGATGAAATATCTCTACCAATGGGAATCCTGGGATTGATTTGGGGACCCCATGAAGCCACTTTGATGTGAAAATGACATTTTATAAGAATTTATTTAAAGAAAAGAAAAATATAACATAAACATGTCATTTTTTCTAAAATAAATTTTATATAGTGTTGTATAAGTGATATCATCCACATTAAATATTCATTATAAATCTGAAAGTATTTCCTACATCATGGTATTTTATTTATAATTCTTAGACATCAAATAAATAAACATATTTATGACACAATTATGATGTAGTTATTTCTTTATTAATGAATGATTTAAATAAATGATATTATAAATATTAAAATAAATTTATTTCAAAATATTTTATTCTATACACTAATTTTATGGATGAGTATGAATTTTTATATTTTATTTATTGATTTTTTAATGAATCAATTTGTTATGGATATTTAAAATGTCATGATATGTACAGATTAAAATTTGACATAAAGGAAGGTTTAAAAAAAATTATATTTTATTAAATGATATAATTGTCCTAAAAATATATGATTTGTCCAAATGACTTATTTAATGTTTCACAAGTCATTAATGAACCACTTTACATTATATTGGATTTTTAAAGTAAAAATACTAAACATATAGTATGAGTACACAAGAAGACGTGGTAAGAGTTAAATTCTTTAACATAGGGTTAAAGCTAACAGATAAGGTTAAATTTGTGACCTAGACTTGTATAAAACTTTTTGGTTGAGTGTTTCTAGACCCGAAATCATATTATATTTGAAATAAATTACTTTGGGACCATTTGAAACATGAAATCATTTTATAATAAAATAATACTTCAAAACTTTCTTAAACTATCCCTCCTCCCTATTTTAAAAATGCATCACACGTACCCATTTAAAAACACCATTCAAGCCCCTTGTCTCATCCAAACTCTGCCCAAATAATCTCCCAATATCCCTCTCTTCATCCTAGAATCCTTACCTTTGGTAGATGGCAATTCATGAATTCATTTTGGCTCAAATCAAGGAGTTACACGTTTTAAGAGGTAGCATCTTCTCTAAAGTTCCTTTCCATTATTTAACATATTTACTCTCTATTATATTACTATTCACTTTCTAAATAAAAAAATATATCCTAAATATACTAGGATTTTTTATGAGAAGTATTTGAACTACACTTACACACACATCCATCTGACGGAAATGAAAATATCGTTTCTATGTACGGTGAACTACTCCCTCACGAAACGATGATTGATTGATTTTCCACTACCACCTCTCATGGTGGAAATTATGATGGAACTATATTTATATATGATATAAATTATATTTATATTATCTCTATGATTCTATTTTTTTTATTTAATCATACCTTTATGCTTTCCATAATGTGTAAATATGATAATTTCATTTGAGGAAGTGTCGACTATCACCCCCTCAAAGAGATATGACTCATTCATTCCATTCATGGAACATTTAAGAAATGTACAAAATAAAATTATGTAATTTACATAAAATATTATATTATAGTGTAATTATAATTAAGTTATATATCATTTACTTTTCATTCCTTTAAATATTATATAGAAATGAAAGTAGCATTAACGTGTACGTACGGCTTACCGTCTCCTTGAATGGTGAATTTCATTTATTATATCCAAATGTTATAGAATATAATGAATATATATATATATATACTGGATATATATGATATTTAAATCTTGAATACTATTCTGGATATAATGGACTTTTGACCACATGAACAATTTGTAATTATATCAAGTTCAATTTCGACTCTAGTAATGAATATCAACAAAACAATCGATATGAATTTCAAGAATTATGCTATTTTAATAACACAATGATTAGTAATATAAAATTAATAATAAACTTGAAAAATTTTCTAAGTCAAGTAGAAATTGACCTAATTTTATTATTCCGGAATATAAAGAACGAATGAGACAATTCAGACTCAATGTGAGGGAACCTTTCACCCTCCTCTTTTAGTGGAAGACTTATTTTATGTTGTGTAAGTAAATTTAGATTTTCTTATGTTTTGATTTGTTCTTATATATCATTATTAATTTATATTTTATGTCCATGTGATAAGATACCCTTTTTTCTTGTATCAACTCATTTTTTGAATTTTAATGTGACGTCATTAGGCTGCCGAATTTTCGTATGGGACATCATCTCTATCCCCTTTGATTGAACCATATATTAGTTTATATATAACCTTAATTTATATACTGTATAATTATTACCTTTTTCTTTTATTTCATTCAACAATTTTCAAAAGGAATCTTTTGTTTTCTGAAGCATTTTACTAAAAGACAAAGGGAATGTTTCTTTTTAACGTATGCGGTGAAAATGGCCTTTCTGCAACCAAGATCATTATTTAATATTTGGAATCATTAATGAGACATAAATTTTATAAAAGTAAAATAAATACAATGTACCCTTTTTAAATATTTTTGTATTGAATGTGGTTTTGAGAAATCATTGATTATGTCGATATCATGAAATGATATATTTTGATTGCAGTGTGGAAATTTTATCTTTACTTTATTCATGTTTTATGTGTAATGAATATGTTTTATGGTTCTTGGTAATTGTTTACGTATATGAGTGGTTCTATGATAAACCTACGGAAGGTGTGTCACACCCCGACCATGATTTACTAATTATTTAATTATATGTGGTTTTTCTATTGAGTTTCGGGTCAAAATGGTTTTAAATTTTAAAATTTTGGGGGTCTCTTGTAGTGGCGCATTGCCGGTTCATAGTTTGACCAACCGTGTGGTCAAATCATGCATGGTTCCAATGATTTTGAATAAAAACTCAAAAAATATGAAAAATAATAAATATAAATTTAATTATTTAATAGCAATAATAATAATGACAATATTATCATTTTGATTACAATTATTATTACTATTATTATTATTGTTATTATTTTAATAACGTTATTTTTATAAATATAAAAAGAATATTTAATTAATAATATTATCATTATTATTATATTATTTAATTTTTTATAAAGTAATTGTTGATGTTATTATTATCATTATTATGAAATCATTAAGTGTATTCTTATTATTGTCATTAATTATTAATTATTATGATTGTATTTGTTTATTCATTTATTTATTTACCTTTTTTGGGTCTCTATCTCTAGGTTTTATTTTTCTTTTTTCTTTTTTTTTTCCTTTCCTTTTTCCCTTTTCCCCTCTTATCTCACTTTATTTATTTTTCTTCATTTCCTCTCTTCTTCCCCCCTATTTCTACATCATGCACCTTCTCCCCCTCTTAAGTCGTCAAATCCTTCCCCGCCTCATTCTCATTCTGGTGATCAGCTCAGGTGAAAATGCATGGGAACCCTGACCACCCATGCGCCACCCCTACTACCCGCGCACAGCCTTTCACCACCCCTTGTTCTTTGACTGACTCTCTGACGACCTCTCATCGGTGCGCCTCATCCCCTCTGACAAACTCCTTTTGGTGTACAACTCTTTTCTAGTAGCATCCCATTTTCATGATTTTCCCAAGTAAGATCCCTTCCAATTTTTGTAGGGTTTTCAGTTCAATTTTATTTTTATTGGGGTTTCATAAGCAAGTTTCTTTCTTGAATTTCTAGATTTAGGTTTTTTTAAGGTTTTTTGTGATGTGATTGGTGTGTGATTGGAGTTTCACTTTGAAATTTGGGGATTTCAACCCCAATGGTAGGTTTTTTTCATTTAAATATTATTTAGTGAATTAATTTCCTTGTTTAATTAATTTATCAGGTTCTTTAAATTATTTGTTTGGTGAAAATTTGGTTTTCTTGAATTTTATCATGTCTTGGGTTTTTGTTGTTGATTTTTCATATGGAATAAAGTGTGTTAGTGAGGAAAACCAATTTTTAGCCTTTTATTAGCATTATATTATTTTTTGAAAAGGCTAAAAATCTTGTTTTGTCAATTTATTAGTGTGTTTTGGATATTTGTCCTTTTGGTAACACTTGGTTGTGTTTTATGACTTGGGTTTTTGGTTTATTATATCATACAAGGAGTACATATTATATTTTAGTATGGTGTTAGTGTGCGTTGGATTCTAAAAAGGGAATTTGGGAGTGTATTTGATGTAAGTCCATGAAAATATTCTTTCTTCTGTTTTTATAAAGTGTCAAATGTTTTGTTGAATGATATTAGTGGTGTAAATCATGTTTTAACAATCCCATGTTTTTTAGTTGGTTATAAAGCGTAATTTTAAATGAAACTCGGTGTATTTTTAGTGTAAACATTTGTTGAACCATTTTTTAACGCTTTAAAAATACTCAAATGATTTATTAAATTATTTATGTGGTGTGAAAACTATTTTCTATAGCATTGATTAAGTGATTAATTAAAAATTTGTATTTTGACATGAAATTGAGTGTTCTTCAAGGGTGTTTCATGCTGAATCATTTAGTGTTTTCACTTTTCTTCTAAATGGTTGCTTGAAATGTGTGGGTGGTTTATCTCTTGTGAAGGCTCGGTCAGCACCTGTGATGTAATATTTATTTCCCTTGTTTAACCCACCCATTGTAGATAGAAATTCTGGTTTTTGTGATTTATTATTATGTTATACTAAATGGGTGTGTTATTGGTGGATACCCTTGGGGTGTTATTTTGAAATGTTTTATAGAGTTTTTAATTGTTTAATTATTTTATTAAATTATATGTGTTGTGTGTTGGACCTCATTGCGATTGTTTTGGGCTGCAGGTGTTGAGGATTCCTACATGTACATGCATAGGGTAAGGAATATATATATATATATATATATATATATATCCTCTTTTTGAATATTCCTTCATGGCATGCAGAGTATGTGAAATTGATCTAGGGGTGTATATATATGTTTGTATGTATTTATATATGTATAAATTCGTGTGTGTTTATACACCTAGGGTTGGTTCGAGTGGTCGTTAACAAATAGTGACATGTTTGACGTAGGTCCCCTATTTCGATGCCTTTTATTTGAATTTCATAATTTCTTTCTCATTTTAAAAATATGTTTTACATTAATGCTATATAAACATGTTATGAAATCAGGTTGTGGTTTTTAGAAATGATTATGGCTTTGTTTTTTAAATTGAAATGTATTTCTAACGCCATTGGTCTTAAGTGACTTTCCTTGAAAATTGATTTCCTAATTGTTATTGAATTGGTAATGAGTATTTCTAATGGTGTTTGTCCTTTTACACGGTTAGTAATAAATATTATTCCCTTTATGTAATTAAGCACATTTGGAAACTTAAGAATTTTATATGAAAAATAAAAACCACTCTTGAGGCATGACCCTTTGGTTTTAGAAAAAGATTTGTATATTTAATGTGTTATTATGTGCCTAATGTTGATTATTATGCATTGTGTGACATAAAAGAGGGGTAATGCACTTAAAGAGGGATAACGGTGGTGAGAGGTTGAATGGATTTTGGATAAAGAAAGTGTTATGTACATATATATTTTCTTGATAAAGAAAAATCACCACCACGTGAAATAGAGCACAATGGAAAACTTGGGTGTCTAGGTGGGTGGACCAGGACTAGTATTCTAGATGACATGGTAGGGGTTCATCTTGGTTTCATCTAGAAGGATTGACGTAAAAATACTAACTAATCATATGAACGACTGAGGTTTGTGGTGTATATACAGCAATTAATGAGTTGCATGGTTTCTAAGATACATTTTATGATGGTCGTGGTTTCTAAGCCACGTTTGACTGAGGTATAGGGTCCCTAGGGTACCACTTTTTCTAGCTACCTATAAGGATTACCCATAGTGCTCATTTGGGACATGATTCTTGTGATGTAATTTTCATTCAAGTTGTTTCATACTTGAGGTCGTATTTGTGAAAACCATATTTTAATCTAAATTGGTTTCCTTTCGTTTTGAAATGTTAATGCATGCTTGGAACTTATTTGGAAAATGTAGTGGGAGAGATATACTTTATGTGAAAATGAAGAAAAAAATCACTAGTGTTTGAAAATAAGGAAAACATTATTTTATTATATCATATTGTCAAACTAACATGTTTTGGATTTCATATTAAAAGGTAAGTTCATTGGGAATTGTTATATCTTATCATTCCTACTGAGAATCACAGTGCTCGTTCCTACTTTAATTTTTTGTTTCAGATTCCCCTAGTTTTGGATCCCTCTTGGATATAGTGTAGTTTATGTTCAATGTTGACCCATGAGGTCACTTGAGGTATGTCGCACAACATCGTTTATTCCTTTTTTCAGTTAGTTTAGTTTCTTTCCTTTTGCTTATCAGTTTGTTCAGTATATGATTATTTATCTATCTTTGTCATGGTACAAATCATTCCCAACGTGTTATTTCAATGATCGACACTAGATTCCAGCCCATGGGGATTGGGAATTCTCTTAGGTCCATGTTTCAGACTGACTCGGGTGACCAGTTCAAGGTTGACATGGGCTGGTTCATGATAAAATTGTATCAGAGGTGGTTTTGTTATTGTTATATGGGGTTCTAGGTATCTTGTTGATTAGGTGTGTTGGGACTCGAGATGTAGGTGTGAGAAGGATGTCATGAGCCGTTACACGTCTCGAGACTCGGGTTTACAGGGGTAGTCCAGGATTTGAATTTTTCTTTTGCTTAGTCTGTGTGAATAAAAGATGACAAAGTAAGTGATCTAGTGTTACAATACGAGATTTCATGGAGTAGTGACCCGTGTACAACTTGAGTGCATAATTTAAGATAATTCTTGTGGTGGGTGCTCGCTCAGCACATAGTCTTCTAATCCATGTTTATGGGTTGGAATTTCCACTAGTCCTTTATTTATGGAAGTTTAAATGTGATTTATGTTTGGGCTTAGTTTTGACTGACATGAGTGGATTTTAAAAAAATGAAAATGGTTCATAGAAAAAGGGGTTTTCAAAATAGAAAGTGGTTTTGGAGTGGAAAAGTTATTTTGAAATAGAATTTTTTTTCTTTTTATGTAATGTGTGGTTTCAGAGGGAAAAATGAGAGGTATTTTGGAATTTGTTTTGGGATCTTGGTAACACTTTTTGGAATATGATTTGGAAAACGTTTTGGAATTTGGAAATGTGTTTCTTTAATGATAAGTGACATTTTCAAATTGGTTGATAATATGTTCTTTATGATGAACGATCTATTTCAAAAATTAGGTGTGTTTTGAATTCACCCTTAGTATTCTTATGAGGGATCACATATAAATAGGTTTTCATGTGGCACAAGGATAATAGTTTGTATGTTTGGATGGGTGAATAATCTAGAACATTGGTATATTTATATATAATACAACATGTGATACCAATGGTGTATATTTATATTGTTTTGTATTCTGAAAAATGGTTTTCAAAAGGGTAATTTAAATGTTTTGAAAAGTGTGTAAGCAATTGTTTAGTGTTCTCTTTTCATGTTTGGTATCTTTCTTCGCGGGTTCTTAGTTTTGACATTATGAATCTTGGTCAGAATGGTGGTTTGATTTTGAGATTTATTTTTTGAGGGAAGTGTCGGATTTTGATTTATGATGAGTTTTGATTCAGATTTGTTTGTCTTATTTTTTATTATGCCACCTCGAAAAGTCTCATAAGGCTCTAGTGAGACTCTTTTAGTTATTGGTTCTACCCAGACTCTTGGAAAAGTGGTGGAATTGAATTATTTTTGGTTTTTTTCCATCTTCCATGGTGATCATGATCTATTTAAGGTAGTAGACCATCATGGTGAAATCCTTGGTGTTTTTAGGTTATTGGGACTCCCAAAGCTATAATATCTCATGTTGGTTCGAGTTCATTTGAGTGTTCAACATTGGATTGGTGGAGGAGGTAATCCTAGTGTTATTTCATGATGGGATTTCTTAGAACCTGTTTAAAACCACTCTCGTCTGATGGTTTATACCTGAGTAAGTGAAGGTGAAGAAGGCAGAAGAGCTCATAAGTGTCCAGCAAGGCCAATGAATAGCAAAGGCTTATGTTAAGAAATTCAAGGGGTTGATTTCCTTTCTTCAGATGTAGTTTCATCGAATCCGTTAAAGTTTCACTTGTGTGCGGTCATCGACCAGGGTTCAAGGACTAATTCTTTTTGGTGTTAGGGAAGGTTCCTCATTCGGTGCGGAGGTCGAACTAGTGGAACTTGTTTTAAACTCATCTTCTTGTCAATTGCATCTCATTTTAGTTAGACCACTCTCTTGTTTGTTTTTGGGGTGGCCAGTTTGGGTTATATAAGTCGCCTCTTTATCATCCTCCGATATCTTGTCGTTGTTGTGGCTGTTTGGGATCTTTGGAGAGGTTCTTCTACGGCATCGTCAGAAGGAGTATTGACCGACTTCACCTCCGGACTATGGGGCAGTAGATGCTTCAAGACGTCATAGTTCTAACCAAATGTCTTAGAGTGAAACCTTTCATGTAGTCAAGAATCATTGGGTGTGGGGAACCTTGGTCTCACATTTTTCTCCAATGATAAAACATAGATGGTATAAATTTTTTTTATAGCTCCCTCTTCATTGATGAAACTGTTTTATTGAGAGAGGCTAAGAGGTCTCATTTCATCATTATGGTATTTTTTTTTCTTAGAATAACCCACTTTGGTTGTATAAAGGCATGGTGATATTTTTTTTCTTGTAATTCTAGTAGTTTTGTCTCCTCAAATGTGAACTTTAAAGGTTGTATCTTTATGGATGTGAGTTTCAAGTTTACTGTCTCTCTTGTGTAGATAGCTCCTTTTGTGATCAACTCTTGTTTTTTGATGTGCTCATTTATGAGAAACATTATTCTTGGGAAATAATGAATAGGGGTATTTTATACCATCTGGTTTGGGGTCTTTCATCGGGGACCCCATGTGGTGGGGGTCTGGTTTGTGCAAAGAGTTTGTGGGTTGATTTGTGTTGGGCCCATATTTATCCATTCTAATTGGCTTAAGCTAGTTGGTTATTAGATGCTGGGAAGACCCACCATGAATCTTTTCATACCTTCTTTGAGATTTGGTTTGTGTGAGGGTTTTTGTCTGTGTTAGAGGTTTCCTCTTCGGCTGAAGTTAGTAGTTCCAAAGTTAACCCGGTTTGAGAGTCTCAATGTTCGTTTTTCTAGTTCAGTTCTTATGGTGGGGAGAACCCTCCTCATTTCCTGATGGCTCTTCTCTTTTAAGTTTCCCATAGATTTAGTTGGGTGTGATTGATGGAGTGAAAAGTCACACTGAGTTCATGATTTTGTTATCCTTGTTCAGTTCCAAGATGGAGTTTTATTCTACTTTTGGTTGGGTGACTTTATGTGTGGATAACTTTTTATAGTGGGGATAATTGTCACACCCTAACCATGATTTACTAACTATTTAATTATATTCGGTTTTTCTATTGATTATCATGTCGAAATGGTTTTAAATTTTAAATTTTTGTGGGTCTCCAGTAGTGGCGCTTGGTTAGTGCATCGTTTGACCAACCGTGTGGCCAAATCATGAATTATTCACAATATTTTGAAAGAAAAAGATTAATATGAAAAAAACAATGTTTTAACAGTAATAATAATAATGACAATATTATTATTTTGATTAGTATTATTATTACTATTATTATTATTTTTAGTATTTTAATTATGTTTTTATTATAAATATAACAATAATATTTAATTACGAATATTATCATGGTTATTATCTTAGTTTCTATTTTATTAATTAATTATTGATGTTATTATAATCATCATTATGAAATCATTAAACTTATTGTTATTGTTGTCATTAATTATTAATTATTAAGATTTTATTTGTTTATTCAATTATTTGTTTACCTTTTTGGGGTCTCTATCCCTAGGTTTTATTTTTCTTTTATCTTTTTTCTTTTTTTCCTTTTCAGTTTTTCCTTTTTTCCCTCTTTTATCTCTTTCTTTTTTTCTTCCTTTTCTCTCTTCTTCCCCCCTCTTGTTATGTCATGATGCTTATCCCAATCTTCAGCTGTTGAACCCTACCCTTCCTCCTTCCCTTGAAACTCCCCCTTCTCCTTCTAGCGAGCAGCTCCAACGACCACACGTGGGCACCCCGACCACCCATGCACCACCCCTACTACCCGTTCACATCCTTGCATTACCCCTCATTCTCGAACAGACTCTCTGGAGACCACTCATCAGTGCACCTCATCCCCTCCCATTAACTCCCTTAGGCCTGAAACTCTTTTCTGGTGGCATCCCCTTTGCGTGATTTTCTATGGCAATATCTCTTTCTCTTTGTGTACGGTTTTCAGTTAGATTTTCTTTTGATTGGGGTTTGATTTCCATGTTCATTTTCTATTTCTTGATTTAGAGTTTATTTGAGGTTTTTTCAATGTGTTTGGTGCGTGATTGGAGTTTCGCCTCAAAATTTGGGGCCTTCGACACCATTGTTTGGTGATTCCGCATTTAAATATAATTTATTGAATTAATTATCTTGTTTAATTAATTTATCATTTTCTATAAATTATTTGTTTTGTGAAAAAAAATTCCTAAATTTTATTATGTGTTTTGTTTTTTAGTGGCTTGTTCATATGGAATTAAGTGTGTTATTGATGAAAACCCATGTTTAATATTTTATTAGTATGATATTATGTTGCACAAAGTTGAAAATTCAGTTTTTTCATGTTATTGGTTTCTTTTGGATATTAATCCTTTTGGTAACACATGGTTGTGTATTATGACTTGTGCCTTTGGTTTATTAGATCATGAAAGGGCTTCAAATTATATGATAGTATAGTGTTAGTGTTCTTTTGATACTAAAAAGGGAATTTTGTGGTGTTTTTGATGTAAGTCCATGTAGTGATTCTTTGGTCTATTTTTTTAATTTTCAAATGTTGTATAGAATAATATTAGTGGTTTAAATCATGTTTTTACACATCCATGTTGTGTGGTTGGTTATAATGTATAATTTTAAATGAAAATGGGTGTATTTTTAGTGAAAACATTTGTGGAATCATGTGTTAAGGCTTTACAAATTACTCAAATGATTTATTAAATTATTTGTGTGGTGCGAAAATTGTTTTTGGTAGCATTGATGATGTTATTAATAAAAAGTTGTATTTTTACATGAAATAGAGTGTTTTTATGGGTGTTTCATGTTGTATCATTTGGTTTTTTCACTTTTCATCCAAATGGTGGTTTGAAATGTGTGGGTGGTTTGTCTCTTGTGAAGGCATGGTTGGTTATTATGATGTAATATTGACTTCTATTGTTGAAACCTCCTGTTGCAGGTGACGATTATGGTTTATGTGACCGATTCTTGTGTTATAATAAATGGGTTTTTTATTGGTGATGACCCTTGGTGAGTTATTTTGAAATGTTTTATAGAGTGTTTAGCTGTTTAATTGTTTTAATAAATTATATTTGTAGTGCGTTGGACCTCACTGTGATGGTTTTGGGCTACAGGTGTTGAGGATTTCGACAAGTACATGCATAGGGTAAGGCATATATGTATACATACATATATGTGTTCCCTCTTTGTGCTTATTTCCACATGGCATTGGGGATTATGTGCAATTTAGCTAGGGTATATATATATATGTGTGTACAAATTCATGTTCATGTATACTCTAAGGTTCGGTTCAAGTGGTCATTAACAAATAGTGACATGTTTGAGGTAAGTCCCCTATGACTATGCCTTTAATATTAATTTCATAATTTCTTTCTTGTTTTAAAAATATGTTTTATAGTTATACTATATTCACATGCTATGAAAATTGGTTGTAGTTGCTAGAAATGGTTATTCCATTGTTTTGGAAATTGAAATGTATTTCTAACTTCATAGGTCTTAAGTGACTTTCCTTCAAAATTGATTTCCAAAGTGGTTTTGAATTAGTAATGAGTATTTCAAAAGGTTTTTGGAATTTCAATCGTTTAGTTATAAAAAGTGATCCCTTTATGTAATTAATCTCGTTTGGAACCTTAAGAATGTTTTATGAAAAAAAAACCTCTCGTAAGGCATTCCCCCCAAGGTTTTAGAAAATTATTTGTATGTTGAATGTGTTATTATGTTCCTAATGATGATTATTATGCATTATGTGATGTGAAAGAGGGGGGATGCACTTAAGGAGGGAGAATGGTTTTGAGAGGTTGAATGGGTTTTTGACAAGGAAATTGTTTTGCACATATATGTTTTCCTGATAAAGAATACTCACCACCACATAAAACAGAGAACAATGGGAAACCTGGATATCTAGGTGGGTGGACAAGGACTAGTACTCTAGATGACATGACAAGGATTTGTCCCAATTATTTCTAGTATTATTGATGCAACAACACTAACTAAGCATATGAATGACTAAGTGTTGTGGTTTCTAAGCCACAGTTAGTGAGGTTTGTGGTTTCTAAGCCACTTTTTTTGAGGGTCATGGTTTCTAAGCCATGTTTCACCAAGGTACAAGGCCTCTAGGGTCCCACTTGTGCTAGATACCTATAGGTATTACCCATAGTGCTCATTTTCAACACGATTCTTGTGATTTTATTTTCATTTCAGTTGTTTCATACTTGATATATTATTTTTGAAAACCATATTTTAATCTAAATTGGTATTCTTTTATTTTGAAACATTAATTCATGCTTGGAACTTATTTTGAAAATGTAGTGGGATACAAATTCCTTACTTTAAAATGAAAACTTTTTACTTGAATTTTAAAAGAAGGAAAAAAATTATTTTGTCACATCCTATTTTAAAACTAGAATGTTTTGGATTTCGTATAAAAGGAAAGGGCATTGGGAATTGTTTAATTATGGCATTCCTACTGAGAATTAGGGTGCTCAAGCTTATATTACTTTTTAGATTCGGGTTCCTCTATTTTTGGATTGCTCTTTGAGAGAGTGCAGTTTATGTTCTATGGTGACCCATGAGGTCAATTGAGGTATATCACATTGGTTCATTTATTTTTTTTCTACTACAAGTTTTTTTAGTTTATTTTCTTTTTTTTATCAGTTTGATCGGTTTATGATTATTTATCTGTATTTTTTTGTCCAAATCGTTCCCAACTGGTTATCTCGTTTCCCATTACTAGTTTTCATCTCATGGGGATTTGGAATGCCCTTCGGGCTATGTCGTGGACTAACTCGGGTGACCAGTTCTGGGTCGACCTGGGCTGGTTCATGATAGGGTGAGCCTGAGAGAGCTCTCCAATTCATTGGGTAACATGACCAAGGAAAATCTTATTGTTTTTCCTAAGTGATTTAGGAAATATATTGTGATAGGTATTCCAAACATAACTCCCTATGTAGCTGTGAAAGTATAAATGTAGGTATGTTATGGATGCCACACGTCACCTTTATGATTTATGATATCTATGTTTTATTCGTAAATCTTATGACTTCATGAGGAATGTTAAAGAACTTATGTTTTATGATTGAAAATTAGGGTCTCATTGATTTTTATGTATTGATGAAATAATTTTTTCTTTCCTTATTTTATATCCCTTACTCAGCTTTTTATGCTCATCCCTTGTTTTTGAAATGCTTTTCATAAGTTATAAAAAAGGATAAAATAAAGGAATAATTCAATAAAAAATTTATTAAGAAAAAATTATTATTTTATTTAATGAGTTTTATTATTGTGAAAAAAATTTATTAGCTTATATGTGTATAATTTATAATATTTGAGATGTAATGTAATACGTATGGCCTAATTCACTAAAAATATAAACCTGAAAAGATCCTCAATATGAATTCTTGACTGAACTAAATATTATGTAGTGTTTAATGCTGGGGAATTATAGTTGGTATTAAAGGTTGGTTTTGATAACTTTAGAGGTTAGGGTGTTATTTATATATAGGTAAAGGATCTCATATAAATAATAGGGTTATTATCATATGGAAAAGTTTTTAGGGTTATGGTAAAATAGGTTTATTTGGTAAAAACCAGAACAATGGAGATATAAGAAGGTTGATGGATTAGAGTAATATAAATGTTTTTATGATATATTTAACCTGTAGAGGATTATTTTTAATAATTCATTGTTTCATTTTTAAGTGTTGATTCTATTCAACAAATTGGGGATCATTTTTCATGATGTAAGGAAAGATATCTTGCAAAACATTCTTATCCCTCCCTGAAGATTTTGTCGTCACTATTATGTAAAAAGAATGCTCAAATTATTTTGACAACTTCTTGAGTATTCAAATCACCTGCAAGAAATTTTTTTGAGTTATCCAACACCTACTCTTTTCAAAAACAATTTTATAGGTCATTGTACAGTTTTTAGATGATTTCAAGATCTCAAATTTTCCAACACTATCAAAAATTGAAATTAAAGAAGTGAAGCGAATGTTTACTTTTTAAAAGTAAGACAACAAGATGAAAAATAAAATGAACAACCAGAAGATCGTGATATCTAGATTCAAGGAATGATGTATTAAAAAACAAGGTAGAAATGAAAACATAAAGGATCATGAATAATGCTGAATGAATTAGAAGTCTACATATAAGAGATTCAGGAGTTATTGTTGATTATAAGATGATGAAATGCTTAAATGTATTAAGGATCTTTTAATGATAGAATTACTTTACAATAATTTTTATAGTATGTGTAACCTTGAAGTTTGATATGTGAAAATGTTATTCAATAAATAATTATATTTTCTTGTGTGGACATAACGGATAACCTTACAGGTTCATATGATCTTTTTCTTTTGAGGTGATTAATTGTTATTACATTTTGGGATGCAAAATGAAAGGTATTTGATAACCTTTGAGGATAAAATAGGCTATGGGTATTTTTTGAGAAAATAATCATATTTTGGATAATTTTATACGAATTATATGGTTTTTGAAAAAAGTACAACTTGTAATATGGGTGAAAACCCGTAGCATCTGGAAAGGTCCTTGGAATCGAACCCACAACTGAAGGGTGACAAGGGTGCATCACCTACTACTACCTTATGTGAAGTCCCTAGTTAGTATTTCTTATTATTTTTAATTAAATTATTTTATGGATTCAGAATAATTTTATTCTTTGAACTTATGTTGTATTAAATGGATATTATTGGTATAGGAAAATGACTTGGTGATTAAGTGATAAATGTTATTTTGGAATACATTCTCCCTTTTGGGAACACATTTTTCTAATGAAAATAGAATACTATGGGATTTTATTTTTGGTGTAGTGGATGAAATTTTATTTTGGAAGAATATATGTTTTATTTTGGACATATATATATTTTTATTATTTAGGGAAATGATTAACCTATCATAGAGAATATATGATTAGGTTAATTACTTTTCATTATGAGACATTAATAGTAGTCGAAGTTATTTAAAGATAAATGTTTAGATTTATTGTGTAAGACTATGTGATTAAATCCTTATTTGTTTTGGTTTTAAATATTAGTTGGATTGATTTAATTAATTTCATAGGCAATTGTGTATTTAATTGTATTTGTTTAACTTTAGGTATTGTTTGTTGAATTTTGGAGATTAAGAGTAGTATTTTTTTATAAAGGATTGTCTTTTGGGGATTATGTGATTGTATACTAACCATTTTGGTTTTGGTTAATGTATAAATACAAGGGAAATATATAGTTCATCTTTTTTGGATTATTTGATTCTCTAGATGTTGATTCTAGAGCTTCAAATGTGACCAAGTCATCTTGAATACACATTGTTTGTAGAAAATATGATTTTTTGGCAGAAATTTATTAAAGTATGAAACTCTACTTGAAAAGTAAGTGTATTTCCTTATATTATTAATAAATATCATAAATAAATTTCTCAAATTCATGAAAAGATCCTTAATTTTGTTTTTTAAATTTAATTTTTCTATTGGGAAATCAAATACTATTTAACCCATCAAAAGTTTGTGGTTTTCTTGTTTTTAACTTTCTCTTGATCATATTTTCTATCACTATCCATTAGAACTTGGTGGTTATTTTCCCTTCTATATCCATGTTTTCCTACATGGAATCCTAGTATGGGTTATCTTGGGTGACCTTTTTACTTATCGTTCTTTATTTTAAAGTGATAGTTTAATTAACTCTTTTTTCTGATGTGGGACTTTTAATGAAATTTTTGATCCCAATTTTAAAATTGTGAGGAAGTAATTTCAAAAGGGGGGGAAGGATGTAATGACCCAGGTATTAATAGAATAATATATTTTTATATATATTAACATTTATGAAGAATATATTAATTTTGTATTAAGAATTACACTTTTTATGATAGCATACTCAACACACAACAACAGGTTTCTTTGAAATCTTATGTCGCACACAACATTGGGTTATACAAAAAAAAATAATATAAAAATAATATTATTTTAATTGGTAGTTAAATACTATCTATTTTATTAGTGGGAATTAATATAACTAACCATAATATTAATATTAAATGTCATTAAATTTATTCAATAAATAATAGAGGCTTAAAATAAGAATGAATCTGATTTTAAGTATGAAGTACTCTAATATTTTTTTAAAGGTTGTTTTAACGCATTTTGATGGCGAACCATTTTTAAATCTAGTTTCTTTCGCTTTTATATATTATATTTGGAAAAATTTCTTCATTAAAAGTAGGAAATAAAAATTTACTTTGGATGAAATTGTGGTATTTTTCTGATAAAGTTCATTTTTTTAATGAATAGGGAAAATACTGCATTTTAATTCAAAACTGCATTTTCATCTATTTAATTTATATATTTATATTGTTCTTTTAATTAGTTTTAAAGTATAATTATATAATATTTTTATAATATAATTCAATTATATTCATTGGAATTAATTTCAAATTTTAATTGGACACAAACACATGCCAATATTTTGATATTTATTACTTCTTAAAAACCTGCTTTTTGGTTTTGACAAGAGAAATTAATTATAAATTAATTACTATAAATTCAGTATTTTCAATTTGGAAAAATTGATTTCATGTTTTGAATACCGAGGTAAAAAATTTTTAAATAGGCACCTTTTGTTTTTAGACATTATGAATAGTAACTTTAGTAATTATTATATTTACCATGCTTAAAGGGTAAATATGATAAATAAGGGTAAAAAAATAAATTTATAATAATATTAAACTACCCTAACTCATTTCCTAATACTATTGAATGTTATATGTATTACCATGGGAATCCTGAGACAATTTGGGGACCCCATAGAGCCACTTTGATGTGAAAATTACATTTTATGAGAATTAATTTAAAGTAAAGAAAAATATAACATGAACATGTCCTTTTTTCTAAAACAATTTTCATATGGTGTTATATAAGTGGTATCATTGACTATAAATATTAATTATAAAAGATAAAAATATTTCCTACATCGTGGTATTTTATTTATAATTTTTACACTTCAAATAAATAAATATATTAATGACACAATGATGATGTAGTGATTACCTTATTAATGAATGATTTAAATTAATGAGGTAATAAATATTAGATTAAATTTATTTCAAAACTTTTTATGCCATCCAAAAATTTTATGGATGATTATAAATATTTATCTTTGAATTAATAATGTTGTTTTCAAAATAATCATGTTGTTGTAGATTTTTAAAAAGTCATGATATTAATAGTATAAAAATTGACATAAATGTGGTTTTCAAAAAATATTATTTTATTAAATTATATATTAGTCCTAAATTATATACTATTCGTCCAAATGACTTATATAATGTTTCAAATGTAAATAATGAATCCCTGGAGGTCATATTGGTATTTTATAGTAACTATATTAACCATATAGTATTAATATACAAAAAGACATGGAAAGAGTTAAATTAGTTAACTAAGGGTTAAAGATAAAAATAATGTTAACTTTGTGACCTAGACTTGTATAAAACCTATTATTTTATATTTTTTTGACCCATATGATTTTTATATTTTAAATAAATGACTTTGGGACCATTTGAAACCTAAATTCATTTTATAATAAAATAATACTTCAAAACATTCCTCAAGTTCCGCTCCTTCCTCTTATAAAAAGGCACCACCCCTACCCATTTAATCACACCTATCAAGCCCCTTGTCTCATCCAACCACTACCCAAATAATCTCCCAATATCCCTTTATTCCTCTTAGAAGACTTACCTTAGTCAGAAGAAAATTCAAAAAATCCTTTTGGCTCAAATCAAGGGAGTTATACGTTTTAAGAGGTAGTGTCTTCTATAAAGTTCATTTCCATAATTTTACTTATTTACACTATATTCTATTCTTATTCCTTTATTACATAACAAAAATAGTTTCCTAAATAAACAATGATGTTGTTATGATAATTATTCAAACTACACTTACACACACCTCTATCTATTGGATACAAACATACTTTTTCTGTGTACGAAGAACTGTTGCCTCACAAACCAATGATTGATTGATTTTACCCTACCACATCTCATGGTGGCCATTAGGATGACACTGTATTTATATATGATATATATTATATTTACATTTTCCATATTCTAATTTTCTTAATTTAAATCATACCTTTATGCTTTCTATAATATGTAAATACGATAAATTCATTTGATAAAGTGAGGACTACCTCCCCCTAAAAGTGATGTGACTCATTTATGCCCTACATGAAACATATAAATTATGGTTTTAATAAAATTAATTAACGCATTTTAAATGTGATATTATAGTTTAAGTATAATCATTTATTTTTTATTCCTTTAAATATGAAAAAGAAATGAAAGTAGCGTTCATGCGCACATAGGCTTACCATCTCCATGAACAGTGATTTTCATTTACTATCTCTAAATGTTATGGAATATTATAAATAAATATGTATACTATATATATATGATATTTAAATCCGGAATAATATTCTAGTGATAATGGGGTTTTTACCTCATAAACAATTTGTAAATATATCAAGGTTATTTTCGACTCTACTACCGATTATCGACAACACCACCGATATGAACTAAAAGAATTATTTAATTTTTATAACATGATGATAATTAATATAAAATTAATAATAAACTTGAAAAAGGTTCTGAATCATGTATAAATTAACCTATGTTTATTATTCCGGAATATAAAGAACGAACAAGATAATTCATACTCAGTGTAAGGTAACCATTCATCATCCTCTTTTAGTCAAAGAATTATTTTATGTTATGTATTTTACTTTAAATTTTCTTATTCTGAGATATGTTCTTATATATCTTTATTTATGTACATTTTATTTCCAAGGGATAATATACCGTTTTCTCTCTCATAAACTCATTTTTTGAATTTTTAAGTGATGTTGTTAGGCTGCCGAATTTTTGTAAGGGACTTCGTCTCAATATCCTTTCATTGAAGCATATTTTGGTTTATACACGACCTTATTTTTAGGGTGTATAATTATAACCTTTTTCTTTTATTTAATTCATTGTTTATAAAAATAAATCTTTTGTTTTAATAATCATTTTACAAAACTACAAAGGGGATGTTTCTTTTTAACGTACATGGTGACAAAAACCTTTCCGCCACCGCGAACATTATTTGATATTTGTATTCCTAAACAAGTCATAATGTTTTTAAACGGTAAATAAATACCATATACCCTTTTTACACATTTTCATATTGAGAATGTTTTTGAGAAATCATTGATTATGTAAATATCTTCAAATGATATATTATGATTATAATGTGGAAATTTAATCTTCCCTTCGTGCATGTTTTATGTGTTATGAATTTGTTATTGTTATTGGAAATTTTTACATATAAGGGTGGTTCCGTGATAAACCTAGGGTGGATGAGCCTGAGATAGCTCTCCAATACATTGTGTAATGTGACAGAGGTAAACTTTAGTGTTTATCCAAAGTGATTTAAAAAACATACTATGATTGGTATTACAAATGTAACTCCCTATGTAGTTGTGAAAGATACAATGTAAGTATGCTATAGATTCCACAAGTCACCTTTATGATTTCATATTTCTATGTGTTATTCAAAAATCATATTATTTCATGAGGTATATTGATGAAATTATGTTTTATGATTGAAACATATGCTTCATTGATTTGTATATATTGATTGACTAATGCTTTATTTCCTTATTTTATATCCTTTCTAGTCATTTTATGCACATCACATGTTTTTGAAATGTTTTCCATATGGTATAAGGAAGGGTAAGTGAAAAGAAGGATTAAAAAAAATTATGAAGAAAAGAACTATTATTTTATATAATGAGTTTTATTGTTCTGAAAAAATTGGTTAGAGTAGAAGTGTCTACCTTGTTATATTTGAGATGTAATACAATAGTTATTTCCTAATTCTCCAAAACTATAAACCTAAAAAGATTCTCAATGTAAATTCTTGACATAACTCAGGATTATGTAATGTTTAACACTGGAGCCTTATAGAAGCTGCATCCCACTAACCTTGGACTTTTGTGGTACTCATCCCTAATTAGTACTGTGGGTATTTCGAGTCACACAAGGTCGCTCCCCATAGTGGGTCTGTTGGGTCATATAGAGTCTCTTCCCACTTTGTCCATACTAAGGCAATCCTCTCAATTGTGAACCTTGGGTCTGTCATGTCACACAGATTCCCTCCCCACCATGGTCCTACTGGGTCACCCAGATCCTCTTATCATTGATCCATCATAGTTGATCCACAAAGGGTCTCTTGTCAGCAGTCTTCATCTCTCAACCAACCGTAGGGTTTTCACACGTAGCACGCTTGATCTTGGGGAAAACAATACCTAATCCATTCATAATATTTTAATTTCCATTAAATCATCTTTATATTATACTAAAATATTCACCTCGTTGCAAGCGTTACAACGCTGCAAACGGCTCGTCAATTGGACGCTCAGTTTGCATGTTATTGGCATTTTAGTAAACAGGCACTAGTTGTGTCTAGGTCCGCTCCGACCTGGTCAGACCGACCTGACCAACTCTGTTTGGGGGCCCTATATGCCTCCGATTGACCCGACCTGGCCCTTTTAGGGTATAGGTCGGTTCGCTCGGGCTTGGCCAGTGGGCCAACCCCATTGGGCCTCGCTGGACCTAGCCTGGTTTGATCGAGGGTTCAGCCTAACAGTTCACCTGGAAACCCGGTCTCATCTAGCCTAGCCATAAGGGGTGGCTCTGGCATGCTAGGCATGGGTCCGACCCATTTTCGTGGGTTCGTCTTGCTGAGCGCGGGTTCGGCCCCCTAGGGTGGGCCACCCCCTGCCCGCCAGCCTAGGGCAAGCCCAGTTTGGCCGTGAAGGGGTAGGCGGTCACGTCCCCCTCCTACCCCATAGGGCCACCTCCTCCAGCCCTGAAACACGACACGTTTTGGGTTCCACAATGTGGTTGGACTTTCTCATGTGGTCAGGGGACCATGTTCCCCAAGAACGATGCCATGCGACTGTACGCTACTCTACCGACGTGGCTGAGGGGACGCATCCTTCTACCAGCCATCGGCTCAGTCGGCAGTTCCTCCCTCTACACTATGGCTAGAGCCAATCATGGCTTCTCTTTAGGGGATACATCATGGTGTGCCGCCACCCACCCACAGCCGCCGCCACGGGCCACCACCGGCAGTCGCTAGCGGGTCCTTCTGCGGACCACTGGGTTTGTAGAGGTGGTTCATTCTTCATATCATCAGTGCCTCCGACTTCTGTGGGGTGTTGGCTTCCTTGTCAAGGCCTCAAATCAACATTTCCACAATTTAAAAACTCAATCATGAAGAACTCACAAGAAGAGGGGATCTAACCTTGTTCGTGTCAGACCACGCCCACATTATTATAATTTCAAAATAGGGGGAGGTTTGGGGGTGATGTTCTATCAAACAAAATAACTAAATCCTAATACAAAAGTCCCCCAATAAAAACGAACCCTCCAACATTGACGAGCAATCCATTGGTCAACTTGTTCGTGGGTTGACCCACATTACTCTTTTTAGAATGACGAATGGGGAGAAACATAAAAATAATGAAACCCCTACCTCGATTGATTTTCATCACTAGATAATTTCATATGTAGGGATTTAGGTTCTGATCAAATTGTTTTGGCATTCATCGCTCACTGGTCTCATTCCTTTTCATTGTCGTTAATGGTTCACCATTATTAAATATTATTCATTTGAGATATTTCTTTGTGTAAGTTCATAAAATAATTTTCACCAATTATTTATCATTTATCCAACACATTAACATATTAAAACATAACCATGTCACAGCGTTTCTTTTATGCTATATCACCACGTCATTACATTGTTTCATTTATGAAATAGTGTACATGTTACTCTCCATTTAATGCATCGTTAAACTACACATTTACGATCCATTAATGAGATTCCTTTAATTCAACTCTTCATCATACCACAACACTTTCGTCCGCTTGCCCAACGGTTTCAAAAAACAAAATAAAATTTCTTTTTTGTTTTTTTATGAAAATTCTGAAAATTAATTTTTCTATCTGACCCATGTTGGATGATGTTAGGTCATTTCTAGGAAAATCTTGTAGTTCTATGTTCAATGATGCCCTCATATTTTTTATCTGATCATCGGTTCAAACATTAGAAAAACCCGCTCGCACATTTACTTAAACAAACATAAAAAAGTTCAAAATTCCATTATAGGATCACAATGCCTCAGAAGCACGTGATATCAATGTGTCTTTATCTCAAAATAATGCCATAAAATTTTAAAAAATACATAAATTCTATAATATTAAATAGGGTCTCTGTCGTAGCTCAATTTTATGTAGATCCAATGACATTGATTTGTTTGTGTGTGTGATAAGTGAGTGAGATTTTGAGGGTTTTTTTGTGTGTTGGTACATGAACAGAGGACAACTAAAATAGGGTAGTGCATGCATAAGTATATTAGGGTTATTGTTTCCTATTTTTGGGAAGAGGTAATTTATAGATAATTTATTCCACATCATATATTATTAAGTGCTGGTCTAATTGCAACAACTCCAAGGTGGGATGACATTTTATTGGGACATAGTTAACTTAAAAAAATGATGTCATATTGTGCTAGTGTCATATCCTTATTTCTCAAACAAATATGTTTATATTAAATTTCACTTCCTCCACTATTCTATACCATATAAACAATAAAAAATACACCTATGATGCTCATTCCCTACTATTTAGAAAGAGAATATGCACTGTGGTCCATGAAATTGCACCATGGTACATTATATAGCATCGCAGTCCATTTATCAGCACCATAGATAATAAGAGTTTGATGCCACGTGAGGAGTTAGGAATAATGGAGTTTATATCTATGATAAAGCCCTTGAATATAAGGAAGAAGAAATTTAGTGGTTTTTGTGTCCTAAAAGATATTTTTTCATAGACTAGTTCTCTACACATTGGTTTTAGAGAAGGGTTTTCATGGGAGAATCTTGTAGTATGTTGAAGAGTACTATATCATGGAGGCCCTTTATTTTATAGGGATAATGTTTTGGTTTGATCAAAAATATTTCACTATAGAGAATCGACATTAATTATGGTGATAAAGGAGATAATGTTTTATTGAATGAAGGAAGGGAATATATAGTGTAGGGGTTTCAGTTCCACTATGGCTGATGATGAATAAAATGTATATTTATTAGATTATGGGTTTTATCATAAGGGGTTTTCTACAAATTTGAGGTGTTGAAATTAATAGTCTTTTTTCATGTAGGATTATCCTTATTCCATAATATCAACTCCACATTGAAACATGGAGTATATGACGAAGGTTGTTATGTAGAGACACTATAAACGCTATAGAGTTATATATTCAAAGATATATATTCGGGATATATTTTCACTATACATATACTTATAGATTTAAAATAGTAGAGATACATAGTAGATTCATGGGTATCAAGCATGTTGACTTATATGTTAACTAAGTATTTTGAATACACCACAAGAATAATATATATATGATGATATTATAGTGAAGATACAAGAAATAGATATAAATCAGAATCTGATACACTATAGATATACTGTTTGGTCGATCCTCTCTCATAGATAATGCATGATATTTTAAAAAAGTGATAATGGGATGATCAAATTTGGATGATGATTTGTGTTCAAAGTGGATATATATAAGGAAAGACATGAGATAAAATACATAGATACCTATGGGATGGTTTTCTTATAAATAGAAGCTGTTTTGAAATATGAATATGTCTTTATTTATAGATGATGGATGGATAAGGATTGTTTCTATAGGGGGAGTTCCACAGTCGAATTCCATTCTTTTATTTTTTTACACTCCCCCATTTCTAGCATGAGGTGGTAAGCCTCTATAGTTCCATAAATATAATGATTTTAGATTTATCGTAGTAAATTTATATTTGTATGATTGATTCTTGATATTTTTTTGTATTCTTAAAATTTTTCTAGATTATATTGTAAAGCCCCAAAATTTTAGAATATGAACATTGTATTCGATAGCATGTATGAAATGAAACAAAAATCATGTAAGGTAATATAATATCCAAAGACATTACAATATATTTACTATTTTAAATAAATTCAATCCACGACGTATCTTTCAGTACATGTGATACTGAGTTAGCTTGTATCACACGCCACAACGGCTTTCTTCGATGACTTGCGTTACACGCAAGATCAAGTTTTACCAAAGAACAATATATTATTATATTATTATTTAATATAATAAGGCTTAACATAGCTGTTAAATAAGTTTTTATTGATATTTTTAACTAAATGATGAAAATATATGTTCTATAAAATTATAATATGAATTCATTAATTAGAAATTAGTTTAGAAAACAAATGAATATAAAGGGAATTATTTTATAAAAGACTATTTATTGGGAAAAATATGATTTATCTTAATAAGTAAAATTAATTATTATTAAGGAATGATATTAATTAAAGTTATATATTATAAATTCATTCAATTATTTTTCATACTCACCCAACATGATATAGAGACATAAGATAATAACAAGACCAATTTTACACATAAAACCTAAATTTTTATAAAATCATTTTTACTGCCTTTTGATGGAGAACCTATTTTAAATCTGATTTTTTGAACTTTTAAAAAATATATATTTAAAAATTAATTTCCTTTTTTAATGTGAAGCATCAAAATTAGGTTAGGGTTAAATTTTTTTTCAATGAAGTTTCATTTTTTGAAAAATGGTGGGAAATGATGAATTCTAATTCAAAAATTATTTTTATCTAATTTATTTATAAATTTAAATTAAATTTTTTATTCATTTTAAAGTATTATTAGATAAATTTTATATAACTTAACATAATTTAGGTCATTTTAATCACTTTCACTTTGAAATTGAATATAAAAACATGGAAAACTTTTAAATATTTTTCCTTTAAAAACTTGTATTCTCGTCCCGTCTGTTGGATGAATTTCAAATTAATCTCTGAATATTATGTTTTTTAATATTGATTTTTTTTAAATATTTTTAATCAGAATAATTTATTATTTATTATAATTTTTACATAGTTCTTTACCAGAAATAATAGTGAAAGTAATTAAAATAAATTACAGTGATTTATAGAAATATTAGTTTAATGAAGGAATAAACCTTAAACATAAGAGACAAAATGACCTATAAACATGTAAAACTTCCATTTTATATCCATTTATAGACACTATACTCAATTTTATAAAGAACCTTTACATTATTGGAGTCACTTTTCAGTGGAATAATGTTGTTGGAATTCACCTTACAATGATTTATATGAATATCACTCCTCCTCCACTATAAAAAAGAACTCAACCCTCTAACTTACCATACCTTTAAATCCATTTTTCAGGACCAAATTTTCTTAAAAAATATACCATGATCACTAACCTCAATCTATAATCCAAAAATTTGGCATAAATGCATCCAAGGAATCCCTTTGGTGAAAACCAAAAGGAGTTACCCAAATAAGTGGTAACATCCTTCCTCATGTTCTTTTGTTTTATTTTCATTCCTGGCCACCTAAACTCATCTTATTACATGATTATATAATAATATCAGTATCCTAAATATAATAATATATTGTTATTATGAGGTTTCTACATAGAATTACACACTCTTCCATCTAATGGGTAATAAAATACCGTTTATGTGAATGGTGAACTACCGCCTTGTTAAATGATGTTGTTATTTTCTCCATTATGACCTCTAATAGTGGGGAATTAAGTTTGAAAAATTATATTGATATTATATAAATATATATATTACATTTATTATATCCATATGATTCTGTAATATTTATATAAAATACACCTTCATGCTTTCCATTTTTTGGGAATATGATGACATCATTTGTTGAAATGTGGATTATTGTCTCGTCAAAGCGTTATGATTCATTCATGATATACATGGAATGTATAAAAGGATATTTTTACTAAAACTAGGTTAAATATGTGATATAAATATTATATTATAACTATACTAAATACATATATATATCATTTACTTTTTATTATTTTAAATATAGTGAAGAAATGAAAGTAGCGTTAATGCGTACGTACACCCAATCATCACCATGAACATTGAATTTCATTTACTATATCCAAATATTATGGATTATGATATATATATATATAATGAATATATATTAAATTTTAATCATGGGTTAAATTATGGAAATGATAAAAACATTATCTAAGTAATAGGAATAAAAAAATAACAAGTTAAAACATACCCGACAAACAAGCCCACTTAAAACTGAAATAGTGAAATAAAGAAATATTATTAAAAAATAGGTAATAGGATATTATAATAAGTTATTATATGATATTATAAATATGATTATGATTTTTTATTAGTTATTTACATGTTTAAAACCATTATATGGGATATTAAAGGATGTTCACCTGAAAGGAAACACAAGGTAAGGGGTTATTATTTCACCTTCCTTTCTAGGAGGCATACACCATTTTCTCCACTTATTTATTTTTTTGGTTGTATATAATGACCCTACTTCATTTTATATCATTAATAAATTTATCTTAATGATATTTAGAGTTTAATTTTAAATTATTTCTTTCATGGGGATTATAATTCGAATGTTGGTAAGGAGTAAGGGACTTCATCTCTATTTCCATTCTTTGAGACATACTTTATTATTTTGAACCTAATTTATTATATATCGTTTACATTTCCACTTTGACATGTTATATCATATTTCATTCATTACTCATGATATTTTCAATTTCAATTTCAATTATTTCATCAAATGATATTTTAATTAATCGTTACCAAATGGAAAATAATTTCATAAATCAATTTATTTTATTTGGGTTATACTACTTACTAATTTTAATTAATATTTAATGATTATGTATGTAATAACTTTTTAAAATCTATTTTTTTATATACGAATTTTTATGTGGATTTAAATTTGAAACAAATAATCTATTTATTGATTTATTCTCACAATAATGTTATGGTATTTTCAAGGGTTTACTTTACAGTCTCATATTGTTTGGGATTTTTTACACATGAATTTCTTTGAGAGGGAAGTATTAAATAATGGTTTAATAAATAATTTCATTTTATTAGCTTCTAGAAATTCATGGCCTTTTATAAGTAATATCACCATTTTACACTCTTTAGTAACCAAATTGTTTTATAAACTATTTTTAAGAAAACCTGAATTCATTTCTCTCTTTAGTTAGAGAACCTATTTTCTTATAAAAATCCTAATTTCTAAAAAGGATTTAATTTTTTTAGTCTTTTCAAAATGATATTTTAAATAAATTTTTAACATTTTATCTTTTATAAATTATTTCAAAGGAATGTTCTTGTCTCCTTCCAAATAAATAATTCTTCTAACCTTTTTTCGTGCAAAAGGAATATTGTTTTTACCTTATACGGAATGTATGAATTTACTCACCTTTATTTAATTGAATAAACCTTTTCAAGTTTAAAAGGTTACTTCTTATGTAATTCTGATTAAAAAAATATTTTAAAAAACAAAATTATTTTCAAAAAAAATAAAAATAAAAAGTATATTTTCCACAAGAATGTTTTTAGAATATATTTTTATAGTATGTCTATTAATAAATGAGAACAAACATTTATTGTTAATACAGTAAGGATATGTTGTATTTATTACATCCTTATTCTTTCTTTGGATGGTTTTTGATTGACATAGCCAAGGGTAGTATTGAAATTCACTAGCTTTATTTATTAGTTAGTCCCCTTGAAATATTAAATTTATTATGATCTTTTAACATTGAATTTACCCTAATTATCTATATCATTTGTCAAAGATAAGTTCATTTCTTAAATCATATACCATTTTTACATATGGTGATTGATTTGAAATTTATTTTATTTACTGAGGAAATATTGATAAATCCACATTCTTTCTAAAATACAGATATTTGAAATGGTATATTGTTTATTAATTAAATATATTACTCAGTATGAGGTATTATTTTTATAGGCACTGATGGGTGGGGCTTGAAATTTATATAGCCTCTCGATGAGTCGATAGGTTTTCATGAGACAAATAAGTTTAAAAAATTAAGTAGTTTTCAACATGTAGTTTTAAACCGTCTTATGAAAGGTCTTGATGATATAGGTTTTCATGTCCCTCGGACATGATTTCCAATAATAAAGAATTCCCCTAACTCAGATTCAGTTATTATTTATCCATGAGATTATGAATAGACATATCAATTGATGCATTTCATTCTCAGTTCATTAGTTAATGTCATGTGTTTTAGTAATTTCCTTTTCCATATTTATTATTCTTTATCTATATATTTTAATTTTATGTGTCTTCAATTATTAATTTTACACATTTTTTTGTTTATTAAGTTTATTGATTATATAGATTTTTTTTGATTTGTTATTACCTTTTCATAATTACTATTATCATTAATTCATTATTTCCTTTTTTATACTTGACCTTACTAAGTATTTCAGCCCACCCTTATTTTATTTCTCACCCCCAGGATTCCATGATGTGTACTAGGAATTATATTCAAGGATATCATAGATGGAATAAGGTTATCCAAGTAAGAAGAAAATTAAACTCTAATTAGTTTATTTTTTTGTAATACAGGATTCATTTATGTATATGGTTTACCAATACTACTAAATTATTTGATACTTTGGGTTTTAATTCATTCAAATCCGGCCAATTTAATGGTTTTTTCCAATTAATCTGAGCTTAATGGGGTCATATCTCTACATTTTCTATTAGATATTTGTTTTTTGCAACATTGGGAACTAGATTTAAGAAAACATATATTATAGAACATAGGCCTAATGTTCTCTTTGAGGATAAGTGTAGAAGAAAATAATAGAATATTAGTAAGGTAGAGATTATGTGGGTTTTTTTAGAAATGAATCCCTATATGAATACTAAAAGTGGTTGTGGTTATTAAATATATGTACCTAGGGGTAACAACTCAGACAATGTGCGTTAAGCCTAACTCGAGCGTAACCTAGAAGATTTAAACAAGCCTTATTGTGCCCCTATTTTGACACTCTCAAGGATATGCTTAGGATAATTCCCATTTTATATATGTACCATTATGATGGATTTTAATAGATAATGAAAATTAATTACCTATCATAAACCTTAGATAAATTAAGGTAATATGTGGAAATAAAATGAATGAAGTATATATGTATTGAGGTTGTATTGAAAACCTTCGTTAAAAGGCTATTTAATGATTAAATGTCAGGGATGCCCATCAAACTTTTCAAAAAATTATAGGAATTATATTAATATTATTCTATAAAAGGCAACATGTATGTTGGGTAGTAACAAATAAATTGTTTTAAAGGCTATGGGACTTGAACCCATGAACGAAATATTATAGGGTCTTTACATCTACTACTAGCCTAAGCGAGGTCTTTGTTAATTTTTCATTCTTTTTCATCAAAAAAATTGAAAAATAAATATTAATTATGATTTATTAGTGTTAATTTTAATTTTTAATGATTAATGTGTTAACCATATTGGATTTGGAGAATAGGTAGAGACAAATAGTTATACTTGTCACTCTTTTACAAGAATTAATATCTGTTAAAAGTGTATTTTAGTGATTTAGGAATAAAAGTAAATTTTTGAACATCCATTTCTTGATGTAAGGGATATATTAGAATTTTATTTAATCACAAAAAAGGAAAAAATATTGTTATATAAATATAAAATTAAATTATAGTTTCTTATATTTTAGGCAGTAAAAGAATTACTCAATAGTAGAAAAATTATCCAAAACGTGTTGTCCTAGTACCTGCAATTTTGTTGAACAGAAGGATTTGAGTCCCTCATCATTCCATTGATCAATCAATTGTTTTTTAATGATGACCTAAAAAAATCCCTATGTATATTTATACTTTTTATCCATGTATGGATCTCTACATTCCACTGATTTTATCCTAATTAGAGACCTAGTTATATGTTCTCCCATCTGACTTGTGTACTTCTCATTCTCTCTTTTCTAGAGGATGTTTTACAAACCATTCTCACGATGTGGGATTTAAAAATGGGAAAAATAAAAAAAATACCAAGTTTGATTTTACAGTATGAGGATGAAATTTAATTAACGTGGGGAGAATGTAACACCCTAAAATTCTATAATATGAAAATTGTATTTGATAGCGTGTAAGAAATGAAAAACCAATCATGTAAGGAAATATAATATCCTGAGAAATTATAATATATTTAAAAATTTAAATAAATTCAATCTATGATATAGATTGAAATTTACACCAAACTAAGTTATCTTTCATCACACACAACAGTGACTTTCCTCATTGGCTTGTGTTACAGGCAAGACCAGTTTTTAATGAACATCAATATATATTTATTTTATCTTTATTTAGTACATTAAAACATAACCTAGAAATTAAATTATTTTTTATGAATATTATTATGTAACTTTTAAAAATATTTTCTCTGTAAAAATATTATATGAATTCATTTAGTATAAATTAATATAGAAACCAAATGAATATAAAGGGAATGATTTCATAAAAGACTATTTTTATGTGAAAAAAGAGATTTAATTTGTTAAGTTAAATTAATAACTAATGGTGAATGATATTAATTAAATTTTTATATAATATATATTCAATAAAATATCTATTACATTCATCCAATATGATTTATAGGTATATGAAAAGAACAAATCATATATTACACATAAATAACTATATTTTTTATAAAAGTAGTTTTCTGCCATTTAATGGATGACCTATATTAAATCCATTTTCAAGGAATTTTATAAATTTTAAATGTCCAAATAAAATTTAATTTTTAAATAAAAATAAAAAAAATTATTTCAGGGTGAACATTTTGTATTTTTCAGTGAAGTATCATTTTTAGAATAATAGTGAAAAATTCTGATATTTAATCAAAAAATGCATTTTTAAATTTATTTATAAGGTAGAATAATATTTTTGATTGGTTTTAAAGTTTAATTAGATAAATATTAAATTAATTAACAAAATATATTTCCTTTATATCAATTTTACTTTGACATTGAATATAAAATCATAGCAAACTTTTGAATATTCCTACTTTAATAACCACCTTTGACGTTCCATTTGCAAGATTAATTCTAAATTTATTTCTACCACTTATATTGCATGAATTTTGAAAATATTATTAAATATCTATAATAATACTAATTTCTAATTTATAATATGGACAACTGAGTTTTTGATAAAAACGTTTAGTGAAAGTAATAAAAATTAATTATAGAAATTTAGAGAAAAATTAGCTTAACAATGGACTAACCCATAAACATATGGTATAAATGACCTATAAACTTATAAAAAATCCATTTTATGGAAATATATGGATACTATAATCCCTTTAATTTAATTTTATCAATTATTTTAGCCAATTTTCATTGAAAAGACATGGGCGGAATTCCCTATTCAAAGATTTACAAGAATATCACTCCTCCTCCATTATAAAAAGGTGCTCAACCCTCTCACTTCCTCACACCATTAAATCCATTTTCACACTAAAAATAATCTCAAATAATATCCCTAACCTAAACCTATATTCCTCAAATTTTACAAAAATCCATCCAAGTAATCCTTTTTGTGCAAACTAGAAAATGTTACCCAAATAAGAGGTAACATCCTTCCTAAGGCTCTTTTGTTTTATTTTCATTCCCCACCACCAAAAATATTCTTATTTAATTTTTATATAATAAAATTAATATACTAAATAGACTTAAAATTTTTTATTATAATTTTTATACCTATAATTACACACACATCTATCTAATGGGTAAGAAACTTACTATTTATGTGTGCAGTGAACTACCGCCTCGCAAAACAATGTCGTTTGTTTTTTACTTTACCACCTCTCATGGTTGGGAATTATGATGGAAATAATATTTATATACGATATTTATGATATTTATTATGTTATTATACTTCTATTATATTTATATGATACACACCTGCTTGCTTTCTATTTTGTGGTAATACGATAACATCATTTGTGGAAGTGTGGACGACCACCTCTTTAAAGTGATCAGATTCATTCATGCTATACATGGAATGTATAAAAGATTGTTTTATTAAATATATGTGAAATATATGACATAAATATGATACTGTAATTGTAATATACATATATATATATCATTTAATTTTCATTCTTGTAAATACTGTGATGAAATGAATGTAGTGTTCAGGTGTAGGTACGACCTACAGTCTCCATGAATGGTGAATTTCATTTCCTATCTCAAAATATTTTGGATTATTATAAATACATATATATCAAATATATATAACATTTAAATCATTTTTTACATTATAGAGAATATCAAACCATGATATATGTAATATAAACAAAAATAACAAGTTAGAAAATACCGGACAAACTAGGCAATTAATACATGAATAGTGAAAATAATGAAAGATTACTAAAATAATAGGTAATAATATATTAAAATAAGTTAGTATATGATATTATAAATATGATTATGGTTCTGGTTCTGGTATAATTTATTGATATGTTTTAACCCATTATACAGGAACATAAATGATGTTCACCCGAAAGGAAACACAAGGTTAGGGTTCTTGTGTCGCCTTTCTTTTCATGAGGTATTCATCTTTTTCACCACTTATTTATTTTTTGTGGTTTATATACTACAGATTTTAAATTTTATATAATTAATACGTTTATCTTCATGGTATTTATATTTTGTTTTTGAAAGTATTTATTTTTTGGGGATTATAATACAATAGCAACAAAATAGCAAGGGACTTTGTCTTTATTTCCATTCTTTGAGAAATAATTTATTGTTGTTCACCAAATTTATTATATATGGTGTAAATACTGACAATTTGAAATATAATACCATTTTTCATGCATTATTCATGATATTTTGAGTTTAAATTTGAATTATTTCATCTAAGGTTATTTTAATAAAGTGTTTCCATGTGTAAAAGTATTTCATAACTGAATTTATTTTCTTTGGATTATACTACTTCCACGTTGTTGTTAATATTCTAAGATTATGTGTGTAATAAATTTTTACTATATATTATATTATTTCCACTTTTGATATATGGATTTAGATTTGACACACATAATCTATTTTTTTATTTATGTTCGCATCAACGTTAAGGTCTTTTCAAGGGTTTACTTCATAATCTATTTTTTTCAGGATTGTTTACACTGGAATTTCCATTAGAGAAATTTATTGGATAATTGTGTAATAAATATTTTCATTTTATTATCATATGGTTATTAATGACCTTTTCCACGTAATAGTACCATTTTTACACTCTATAGTAATCAAAATGTTTTAGAAAATGTTATTAAGAAAACCTGACTTCATTTCTCACTTTTGTAGGAGGGCCTATTTTATTATAAAAATCATAATATAAAAAATGTTTTTAAAAATGTAGATAACCTTTAAAAAATTATTTTTTATAGAAAGTTTTACCCTTTTTGTCTATTACAAATGGTTTAAAAAAATATTCTTGCCTCTTTCTAAACAAGGCATTTTTTAACCTTTTATCGTGTAAAAGAATTATTATTTTTACCTTAAATGGAATGTATAGATTTATACACCATAATTTCATCAAAGAATCCTCTACAGGTATAAATGGTTAAATTTTAAATAAAATTTTTTAAAAATCTATTTCCAAATAACATTATTTTTAAAATGTTTTTCAAAATAAAAAGGATATTTTCCTCGAGAATTTTTTCAAAATATTTTTTTATAGTATTTTTATTCCTCAATGACAACACCCATTTATTTTTATTTGAACTGGGACAATTTTTATTAATTACATCTATATTAATTCTCTATATGGTTTTTTATTAATTTTTCAAAGGATAGTATTTTTATTCACTACATTGAAATCATTGTTAGTCCCTTGAAATATTCAATTTCATATGATCATTAAACATTTAATTTACCCTAGTTATTCATATTATTTAACATGGATATGTCCATTTCATAAAACTTATACCATTTTTATATTCAGGGTTTAATTTACAAGTAATTTTATTTACTAGGGAAATATTGATAAATTTGTATTATTTATTAAACACATATATTTCATAAGGCATATTGTTTATTAATTAAATCGATTACTCGGTATGAGGAATGATTTGGATATAAAAATATAGGTGGGGCCTAGAATTTATATTTCCCCTCGATATATTGATGGGTACTAATGAGACAAATAAGTTGAACAAATTAATAAGGTGTCTACCTGTTGAAATAGTGGGTTCCCTAGACCTAACTATACAGTACATTTGATTATCTTATTGTTTATATGGTTAGATATAAAAAATGAATACTTATCATTATCATGTAGATATTTTAGATTACGCTATTTAATGGTAATTTCAATAGATTAATTGTCTTATGAAAAATATATAGAAGATCCCAATCTATAATGAGAGTCGTGATATATTATAACGTTAATCTTAAAAAAATGTAATATAGTCTAGATATATCTTACTAACCAAAAATAGTATATGTTTTACTACTATTTTTTGGGTGATCATAAGCATTGAGACTTATTCTTATGAATTTATAACTTGTTGATATCTAGTATTGAGATCATGAGGAAAAACCCACCAATAGGAACACTACATATTTCTGTTTTCATTAGTTGAATCTGTCTACGGACATTTGTAATGGTATACAGACATGTCATTATTGAAAATTTGTGTCATTTGATCATGTTTTTCATGAAAATAAAAAAAATGATGATAAAATCGTGGTGAGGTAGCTTGTGTTGGGTGCGTCATTAGTGGTATGGAATTGGTTGAATAATCAAGAAAGGATTTTTTGCTTCCTGGTTAAGGAATAAATATATCTCTGTCAATGTTGATTAGGACAGTAGTACCATTATATGAACATTTCTATAGAATTCAATGGAAAATATGTCCAGTTATATCAATAAACACTAAAGAGAGAAAAGGGTGTTCAAACTAGTGTATGTTCTGCTTTAGGAGATATTAAATATAAATATATTATATTACACAACGCATGTTCATTGGTTGGTTGTTGTTGTTGTGACTATATTTATCTCTTAAGGGGCCATGATGGTTTATTAAATCCTGATCTTAGTCTATGAATAGTTTTCGTGGCTATCAAGATATGGTCTTATAGGGTGACACACGATATCTTATTCAAGAATCTTCCATATCCAGTTGAATAGGTATATAGGTCATAGTGGGCCCCACCACTAGGGTCTGGTTTTTGTATGATGGAATATGATCAATAATGGTATAAATAAATTCATATTATTAAAGTTAAGGTTAATTGGAATTTAATTTATTTGTTAAATGTATTTATAAGTTTTAAATTAAATACATTAAATGGGAATTGAAGGGATATTAGTTTAAAATATTTAGGATTCATTTAATATTTTTGGGAATGAAGAGTTGAGTTAATTTCTCAAATATTATCACGTAATATCTTTATTATATTATATAAAAGTGATGATAATATTTATAACTCAGTATAGTAGTCATAATATGTCATTTATAGAGTGTTAATTATTTAGGTGTTGGGGAGGCAATACTGGATAATCACTAAACACCTATAAATAGAGGAGAAGAGGGATTTTCCATATACTATTCACAACCTCTCTCTATATTTACTTCCCTCTATCATATCCTAGAGAGAGAGGCTATGGATCTAGGAACTCTCTCTCATGCATTTCATGTAAGGTGAATTAGTGATCATCAAAGTATTGAAGGCATTATCTGAAATCCACAATAGCACCTGAATTTCAATGATCAACACTTCCATAGATTTTTTAAGCATTTGAGAATGATCTAGAGGTATTTGACTTTGGATTATTTGATCATTGATCTCTAATGATGAGTAGACATTGAGCATAGATTTTGATCTTAATCGGGAATTTTAGTGTATTATTTTTCTGCCTAAAACTCTTCACATAAGATCTTCATCTAAAACCAGGCAGTGATTCACTAACATCGATGAGTTCATGTCCATCGTCAATGGAAAATTTTAAAATACCATCTTTGAAGGATTCTACTAGATGTTTGGTACCAAAAATTTGTATTATAGGGATGTGTGATGGTTTTAATTCAATAGAAAAATAAATAAATTTTCATTAATATGTGAAAATGGTGTTATTACGGTTCCAACATCATTGACGAATTTTGAATCTGACACTAGATGACCATTTTATGGTCATCTAAATTTTAAATTAAGATTAAAAATAAAATTTTGAATTCAAATTGTTTTATAGGTTTTTTATTTGGTACACACTTATTTTTATTTATATTTTGATATGCCTAAAGGTGATATGTTATTTTATACAATTCTATTTAACGTGAATATTTTAGCCAGTATCTAGTGGATAGTATATGGTTCTCCAGTAAGTTTTCAATTACACCAGATTATGAAGATGTTAATAACATAGAATATAAATTAAACTATTTAGTTAATGTTTTAGTTTTTAAAAAAATCAAAAGGCCTATTTTTATAAGCTTTTGAAAATAATAAAACAATATTAAAGGGGGTTGGTCGGGTCAACAATAAAACAAAAAAATTCTAAAAATAATTTCATTTTGTTATCTTATAGTTATTCATGTCCTTTTATAAGTAATATCTCCATTTTACACTTTTTAGTAATCAAATTTTTTTAGAAACTTCTTTTAAGAAAACCTAAATTCATTTCTCTCTTTAGTTATAGAATCAATTTTCTTAAAAAAATGACATTCTAAAAAGGTTTTCAAATTTTTTTTAATCTTTTCAAAATGATATTTTAAATAGATTTTTTAGATTTTATCTTTCATAATTATTTCAAGGTAATATTCTTGTCTCTTTCAAAACAAATAATTTTTATAACCCTTTATTGTGAAAAAACAATGTTCTTTTTTCCTTATACAGAATGTATGAATTTTCCAACCATAATTTAATTGAATAAACCTTTTCATGTTTAAAATGATGAATTTTATGTAATTTTGATTAAAAATATATTTTAAAAAACAAAATTATTTTCCAAAAAAATCAAAATAAAAATTATATTTTCCTCGAAAATGTTTTTAGAATATCTTTTAATAGTATTTATATTAATAAATGACAAAAACCATTTATTGTTACTCCACTAAGGATATGTTGTATTTATTATATCCTTATTATTTCTCTCAATGGTTTTTGATTGACTTAGCCAAGGGTAGTATTGACATTCCCAAGCTTTATTTATTTGTTAGTCCCCTTGAAATATTAAATTTATTATGGTCATTTAACATCGAATTTACCCTAACTATAGGTATCATTTGTCAAAGATAAGGTCATTTTCTAATTTATTTATCATTTTTACATATTGTGATTGCTTTTAAATTTATTTTATTTTCTGGGGAAATATTGAAAATATATATTATTTATTAAATATGGATATTTGAAATGGTATATTGTTTATTAATTAAATAGATTACTTAGTATGAGGTATTATTTGGATAGGCACTGATGGGTGGGGATTGGGATTTATATAGCCTCTTGATGAATCGATAGGTTTTCATGAGACAAATAAGTTTCAAAAATTAAGAAGTTTTCAACTTGTAGTTTTAAACCGTCTTATGAAAGGTCTTCATGGTAAAGGTTTCCATGTGCCTCAGACATGATGTCCAATAATTACCCATTCCCATCACTCAGATTTATTTTTTATTTATCCATGAGATTATTCATAGACATATCAATTGACGCATTTCATTCTCAGTTCATTCGTTAAATGTCATGTGTTTCAGTAATTTCCTTTTTCCATATTTATTATTCTTTATCTATATATTTGAATGGTATATGTTTTAAATTATTAATTTTACAAATTGTTTATTTATTCAGGTTACTGATTATATAGATGTTTTTTTCAGTTATTACCTTTTCATGTTTACTATTATCATTGATTCATTTTTGCATTTTTTATACTTGACCTTACTGTGCATTTCAGCTCACCCTTATTCTGTTTCCCTTCCCCATGATTCCATGATTTGTACTAGGAATGATATTCAATTATATCATAGATGTAATAAGGTTATCCAAGAAAGAATAAAATTAAGTTGTAATTAGTGCATTTATTTTTAATAAAAGACTCATTTATGTATCAGGTTTACCAATAATATTAAACTATTTGATACATTGGGTTTTAATTCCTATTAATCATACTACTTTAATGGTAGTATCCAATTAATTTGAGCTTACTGGGGTCAGGTCTCTACAGTTTGTATTAGATAATTTTTAGTAGCAACATTGGGAACTAGATTTAAGAAAACATAGATTAGATAACAGATCCCTAATGTTGACTTTGAGGATAATTATAAAAGAAAATTATAGAATATTAGTAAGGTAGAGTTTATGAGGGTATTCCTCAAAATGAATCCCTCTCTGAAAAATACATGTGGATATGGTACTAGAACATATGTACCTTAGGGTAACAACTCAGACAAGGTGTGTCAGGTCTAAATCAAGCATAACCTAGAATATTTCAACAAGCCTTACTGTGAACCTATTTTGACACTCCCAAGGATATAATTAGGATAATTCTCATTTTAAATACAAACCATTATAAAGGATTTTAATAGGTGATGAAAATTAATTACCTATGATAAACCATAGATCAAGGAAGTACCTATGTGGAAATAAAATGTGTGAAGTATTTATGTATTGAGATTGTATTGAAAACCTTAGTTAAAAGGACATTTCATGATTAAATCTCAAGGATTTCCATAATGCTTTTTGAAAAATTATAGAAATTATATTAATATGGTTTTATAATATAACATGTATACTGGGTAACTAGACATGAATTATGGAAATTCCATGGGACATGAACCCATGGCTGAAGGATTATAATGGTTTCATATCTACCGCTATACTAAGTGAGGTATTGGTTAATTTTTCATTGTTTTTCTTCAAACAATTTGAAAAATAAATATTAATTAGGATTCATTAGTGTTAATTTTTAGGTTTAATGATTAATGTGTTAACCATATTGGATTTGGAGAATAGTTAGAGACAAATAGTTAGACTTGTCACTCTTTTATAGTAATTAATATCTGTTAAAAGTGTATTTTAGTGCATTAGGAATAAAAGTAAATTTTTGAACATCTATTTCCTGGTGTAATGGATATATTATAATTTTATTTAATCACAAAAAAAATGTATAATTTTATTTTATATAAATATAAAATTAAATTATAGTTTCTTATATTTTAGGCAGTTAAAGAATTACTCAATTGTATGAAAATGATCCAAAACATGCTGTCCTGGTACCTTCAATTTTGTTGAACAGAAGGCTTTGAGTCACTTATCATTCCATTGATCAGTCAATTGTTTTTTAATGATGACCTAAATCAATACCTATAAATATTTATGCTTTTTATCCATGTATGGATCTCCACTTTCCACTAATTTTACTCTAATTAGAGACCTAGTTATATATTCTCCCATCTGACTTCTGTACTTCTCATTCTCTATTTTCTAGAGGATGAGTTACAAACCATTCTCACGATGTGGGATTTATAAATGGGAAAATAATTTTTTTTACCAAGTTTAAGTTTAAATTGTGAGGATGTAATTTAATTAATGTGGAGAGAATGTAACACCCTAAAATTATAAAATATTAACATTGTACTTGATAGCGTGTATGAAATGAAACAAGAACCATGAAAAGAAATATAATATCCTCAGGCTTTATAATATATTTACAATTTTAAATAAATTCAATCTATGATATAGCTTGAAATTTACACCAGCCTGAGTTATATTTCATCACACACAACAATGACTTTCTTCGATGGCTTGCATTACATGCAAGACCAAGGATTAACAAACAACAACATATTATTATATTATTATTATTTAGTATAATAAAACATAACCTAGAAATAACATTATTGGTTATGAATATTATTATGTAAGTAATAAAAATATTTTCTCTATAAAAAATATTATATGAATTCATTAAGAAGAAATAAATATAAAAACCAAATGAATATAAAGGGAATGATTTTATAAAAGTATATTTTTATGTAAAAAATTGAGATTTATTTTATTAATTTAAATTAATAACTAATTTTTAATTATATTAATTGAATTATTATATAATATGTATTCAATAAAATATCTTTTACATTCATCCAATAGGATTTATAGGTATATGATAAGAACAAATCATAAATTACACATAAATACCTATATTTTTATAAAATCAGTTTTACTGCCATTTGATACATGACCTATATTAAATCAATTTTCTAGAACTTTTATAAATATTAAATTTCCAAATAAATTTCATTTTTGAAATAAAAAAACAACCTTATTTTAGTGTGAACTTTGGTATTTTTTAGTGAAGATTCATTTTTTGGAATAATAGTGAAAACATTTGATGTTTAATCCAAAACCACATTTTTCGAGTTTATTTATAAGGTAGATTATTATTTTTGATTGGTTTTAAATTTTAATTGGATAAATATTAAATTAATTAATAAAATTTATTTCACTTAAATTAATTTCACTTTGACATTAAATGTAAAATCATAGAAAACTTTGGAATATTTCTACTTTAAAAACCCTCTTTGATGTCCCATTTGTAGGATTAATTTTAAATTTATTTCTACCACTTATATTATTTAAATTTGGAGAAGATTATTCTATATCTACAATAATAATAATTTCTAATTTATAATATGGTCAAAATTGTTTTTGATAAAAATTATTAGTGAAAGTAATAAGTTTAATTATAGAAATTTAGAAAAAAAATTAGCTTAACAATGGACTAACCCATAAACGTGAGGGACAAAATGACCTATAAACTTGTCCAAAATACATTTTATAGACATATAGATACTATAATCCCTTTTATCATGAAAAAGGAATAGTATCTTTACCTTATATGGAATGTTTGAATTTACCCACCTACATTTAATTGAATAAACCTTTTCATGTTTAAAAGGTTACTTATTATGTAATTTTGATTAAAAATATATTTTAAAAAACCAAATTATTTTCAAAAAAAATTAAAAAAAAATTATATTTTCCTCGAGAATGTTTCTAGAATATATTTTCATAGAATTTCTATTAATAAATGACAGAAACCATTTATTGTTACTCCACTAAGGGTATGTTGTATTTATTACATCCTTATTCTTTATTTGGATGGTTTTTGATTGAATTAGCCAAGGGTAGTATTGACATTCACTAGATTTTCTTATTTGTTAGTCCCCTTTAAATATTAAATTTATTATGATCATTTAAAATTGAATTTACCCTAATTATATATATCATTTATCAAAGATAAGTTCATTTCCTAAATCATATATCATTTTTACATATGGTGATTGCTTTGAAATTTTTTTTATTTACTGAGGAAATATTGATAAATCCATAATATTTATTAAATACAGATATTTGAAATGGTATATTTTTTATTAATTAACTAGATTACTCAGTATGTGTTTTTATTTGTATATGCACTGATGGGTGGGGCTCGGGATTTATATAGCCTCTCAATGAATCGATAGGTTTTCATAAGACAAATAAGTTTAAAAAATTAAGTAGTTTTAAACCATATTATGAAAGGTCTTGATGATATAGGTTTTCATGTCCCTCGGACATGATTTCCAATAATGAAGCATTCCCCTCACTCGTATTCAGTTATTATATATCCATGAGATTATGCATAGACATATCAATTGATGCATTTCATTCTCAGTTCATTAGTTAAATGTCATGTGTTTCAGTAATTTCCTTTTCCATATTTATTATTCCTTATATATATATTTGAATTGTATGTGTCTTAAATTATTAATTTTACACATTGTTTATTTATTCAGTTTAGTGATTATATAGATTTTTTGTTCAGATATTACCTTTTCATATTGACTATTATCATTAATTCATTATTTCCTTTTTTATACTAGACCTTACTGAGCATTTCAGCTCACCCTTATTTTGTTTCCCTTCCCCAGGATTCCAGGATGTGTACTAGGAATGATATTCATGGATATCATAGATGGAATAAGTTTATCCAAGAAAAAAATTAAGTTGTAATTAGTGTATTTATTTGTAATAAAGAACTCATTTATGTATATGGTTTACCAATACTACTAAATTATTTAATACTTTGGGTTTTAATTCTTTCTAATCATGCTGATTTAATGGTTGTAGCCATTGAATCTGAGCTTACTGGGGTCGTGTCTCTACATTTTGTATTAGATAATTTTTTGTAGCAACATTGGGAACAAAATTTAGGAAAACATAGATTAGAGAACATAGGCAGAATGTTGACTTTGAGGATAAGTATAGTAGAAAATAATAAAATATTAGTAAGGTAGAGATTAAGTGGTTATTCCTAGAAATGAATCCCTCTATGAATACTACAAGTGTATGTGGTTATATAATAGATGTACCTAGTGGTAACAACTCGGACAATGTGTGGCAGGCCTAACTCGAGCGTAACCTGGAAGATTTCAACATGCCTTATTATGCCCTTATTTTAACACTCCCAAGGATATGCTTAGGATAATTCCCATTTGATATACGAACCATTATGAAGGATTTGAATAGATAATGAAAATTCATTACCTATCATAAACATTAGATCAAGTAAGTAACTATGTGGAAATAAAATAATGGAATATATATGTATTGAGGTTGTATTGAAAACCTTAGTTAAAGGGCTATATAATGATTAAATGTCAAGGATGTCCATCATAATTTTAAAAAAATTATAGGAATTATATTAATATGGTTTTATAAAAAACAAAATATATGTTGGGTAATAAACCATAAATTTTGGAAAGGCCATGGTACTCGAACCCATGACCGAAAGATTATAAAGGTTTCACATCTACCCCTAGCCTAAGCGAGGTCTTGGTTAATGTTTCATTATTTTTCATCATAAAATTTGAAATATAAATATTAATTATGATTCATTAGTGTTAATTACTAGGTTTAATGATTAATGTGTTAACCATATTGGATTTGGAGAATAGTTAGAGACAAATTGTTAGACTTATCACTCTATTATAAGAATTAATATCTGTTAAAAGTGTATTTTAGTGCTTTAGGAATAAAAGTATATTTTTGAACATCCATTTCCTGATGTAAGGGATATATTGGAATTTTATTTAATCACAAAAAAAGGAATAAATTTTGTTTATATAAATATAAAATTAAATTATAGATTATTATATTTTAGGCAGTAAAATAATTACTCAATAGTACGAAAATGATCCAAAACATGTTGTTCTGGTACCTTCAATTTTGTTGAACAAAAGGCTTTGAGTCCCTCATCATTCCATTGATTATTCAATTGTTTTTTAATGATGACCAAAATCAATACCTATAAATATGTATACTTTTTATCCTTGTATGGATCTCCACTTTCCAATAATTTTATCTTTATTAGAGACCAAGTTTAATGTTCGCCCATCTGACTTGCGTAATTCTCATTCTCTCTTTTCTAGAGGATGTTTTAAAAAACATTATCATGATGTGGGATTTAAAAATGGGAAAAATAAAAAAAAAATACCAAGTTCGAATTTAAATTGTGAGGATGAAATTTAATTAATGTGGGGACAATGTAACACCCTAAAATTCTAAAATATTAACATTCTATTTGATAGAGTGTAAGGAATGAAACACCAACCATGTAAGGAAATATAATATCTTGAGACTCTATAATATATTTAAAAATTTAAATAAATTCAATCTGTGATGTAGATTGAAATTTACACCATACTGAGTTATCTTTCATCACACACAACAATGACTTTCCTCATTGGCTTGTGTTACATGCAAGACCAGGTTTTAACAAACAATAATATATTATTATATTATTATTATTTAGTATAAAAAAATAACCTAGAAATTAAATTATTGGTTATAAATTTTATTATGTAAATTATAAAAAAAATTCTATATAAAAATATTATATGAATTCATTAAGTAGAAATTAATATTGCAACCAAATGAATATAAAGAGAATGGTTTTATAAAAGACTATTTTTCTGTGAAAAAAGATATTTATTTTATTAAGTTAAATTAATAACTAATAGTGAATGATATTAATTTAATTTTTATATAATATATATTCAATAAAATATCTATTACATTCATCCAATAGGATTTATAGGTATATGATAAGAACAAATCATATATTACACATAAATGCCTATATTTTAATAAAAGTTTTTTCCCCTCCATTTGATGGATGTCCTATATTAAATCCATTTTCAAGGACTTTTATAAATTCTAAATTTCCAAATAAAATTTATTTTTGAAACAAAAACAACAAAATTATTTCAGGGTGAACATTTTGTATTTTTCAGTGAAGTTTCATTTTTGGAATACTAGTGAAAAATTATGATGTTTAATCCAAAACAGTGTTTTTTGAATTTATTTATTAGGTAGAATAATATTTTTGATTGATTTTAATGTTTAATTAGATAAATATTAAATTAATTAATAAAATTTATTTCATTTAAATCAATTTCACTTTGACATTGAATATCAAATCTTAGCTAACTTTTTAATATTTCTACTTTAATAACCCGCTTTGACGTCACATTTGTAGGATTGATTTTAAATTCATTTCTACCACTTATATTACATGAATTTGGAAAATATTATTACATATCTATAATATTAATAATAATTTATAATATTATCCACTGGGTTTTTGATAAAAACTATTAGTGAAAGTGAAAAAAATTAATTATAGAAATTTAGAGAAAAATTATCTTAACAATAGACTAACCCATAAACTTAAGGGATAAAATAACCATTAAAATTATAAAAAATTCATTTTATGGACATATATGGATACTATAATCCCTTTAATTGAATTTTATATATTATTTTATCCACTTTTAATTGGAAAAACATGGGTGGAATTCCCTTTTCAAAGATTTGCAACCATGTCACTCCTCCTCCACTATAAAAAGGTGCTCAACCCTCCCAATTACTCACACCATTTAAATCCATTTTTCACACTAAAAATAATCTCATATAATATCCCTAACCTAAACCTAGATTCCTCAACTTGTAAAAAAATCCATCCAAGTAATCTTTTTTGGTCAAACAAAAAAAAGTTACCCAAATAAGAGGTAACATCCTTCCTTAGGCTCTTTTGTATTATTTTTATTCTCCACCACCTAAAATATTATTATTTATTTATTATATAATAAAATTAATATCATAAATAGACTTATAAGTTTTTATTATATGTTCTATAGCTATAATTACACACACTTCCATCTAATGGGTAACAAACTTACAGTTTATGTGTACGGTGAACTATCGCCACACAAAACAATGTCGTTCATTTTTCCTTTACCACCTCTCATGGTTAGGAATTATGATAGAGATAATATTTATATATGATATATAATATATTTATTATATTATTATACTTATATAATATTTAAATTAAACACACATGCATGCTTTCCATTTTGTGGTAATACTATAGCATCATTTGTGGAAGTGTGGATGACCACCTTTTCAAAGTGATGTGATTCCTTCATGCTATACATGGAATGTATAAAAGATTTTTTTATTAAACCTATGTAAAATATATGACATAAATATGATACTATAATTATAATATACATATATATATATCATTTACTTTTCATTCTCGTAAATACGGTAATGAAATGAATGTAGTGTTCATGTTTAGGTACAACCTATAGTCTCCATGAATTGTGAATTTCATTTCCTACCTCCAAATATTTTGTAATAATATAAATACGTATATATCAAATATATATAACATTTAAATTATTTTTTACATTATATAGAAGATCGTACCATGATCTATGAAATAAAAATAAAAATAACAAGTTAGAAAATACCCGATAAACTAGGAAATTAACACCATAATAGTGAAAATAATGAATGATTATTAAAAACATGTAATAATATATGATAATAATTTATTATATGATATTATAAATATGATTATGGTTCTGGTATAATTTTATTGATATTTGATAACCAATTATACTGGAACATAAATGATGTTCACCTGAAAGGAAATAAAAGGTTATGGATTCTTGTGTCGCCTTTCTTTCTATGAGGTATACACCATTTTCACCACTTATTTATTTTTTTGGGTCTATATACTACCCATTTTATATTTTATATAATTAATACATTTATCTTCAGGGTATTTATATTTTTGTTTGAAATTATTTCTTTTGTGGGGATTATAATTCAATAGTTACTAACTAGTAAGGGACTTTTTCTTTATTTCCATTCATTGAGAAATACTTTATTTTTGTTAAAAAAAATATTATATATGGGGTAAATATTGGAAATATAATCTCATTTTTCATGCATTATTCATGATATTTTGAGTTTCAATTTTACTTATTTCATCTAAGGATATTTTAATAAAGTGTTACCCTCTGGAAAAGTATTTCATATCTCAATTTCTTTTCTTTGGGTTATACTACTTCCTCGTTGTTTTTAATATTATAAGATTATGTGTGCAATAAATTTTTACTATATATTATTTTATTTCCACTTTTATTATATGGATTTACATTTGACACACATAATCTATTTTTTGATTGTTGTTCGCATCAACGTTAAGGTCTTTTCAAGGGTTTACATCATAATCTCATTTTGATTAGTATTGTTTACACTTGAAATTCTATTAGATGAAATTATTGGATAATTTTGTAATAAATCTTTTAATTTTATTTAATAGTACCATTTTTACACTCTTTAGTACTCAAAATGTTTTAAAAAATGTTTTTAGGAAAACCTGACATCATTTCTCACTTTAGTAAAATGACATATTTTCTTCTAAAAAATATAATATCAAAAATGTTTTTAAAAATGGTTTTAACCTTAAAAAAATATTTTTTAAAGAAATTTTTACCCTTTTGTCTTCTACAAATGGTTTAAAAAGAATATTCTTTCCTCTTTCTGAACAAGGAATTTTTTAACCTTTTATCATGTAAAATAATTGTTATTTTTACCTTAAATGGCATGTATATATTTATAGACCATCATTTCATCAAATAATCCTTTACAAGTCTAAAAGGTTAATTTTTAAATAATTTTATTTAAAAATCTATTTCTAAATAATAGTATTTTTAAAATGTTTTTCAAAATAAAAAGGATATTTTCCTCGAGAATTTTTTGAGAAGATATTTTTATAGTCTTTTTATTTATAAATGACAACACACATTTATTTTTACTTGAATTAGTACAAGTTTTATTAATTCCATCCATATTATTTCTCTATATGGTTTTTTATTAATTTGTCAAAGGATAGTATTGTTATTTACTGCATTAAAATCATTGTTAGTCCCTTAAAATATTCAATTTCATATGATCATTACACATTGATATTCCCCTAATTATTCATAATATTTTACATAGATATGTCCCTTTTCTAACCCTTATACCATTTTCATATACAATGATTAATTTACAAGTAATTTTATTTACACTGTAAATATTGAAAGATTTGTATTATTTATTCAACACAAGTATTTCATAAGACATATTGTTTATTAATTAAATTGATTACATAGTATGAGGAATGATTTATATAGAAAATAATGGGTTGGGCCGAGAATTTATATAGCCCCTCGATATATTGACGGATACTCATAAGACAAATAAGTTCAACAAATTAAGAAGATTTCTATCTATTGAAATAGTGGGTTCCCTAGACCTAACTATATAGTACATTTGGTTATCATATCATTTTTATGGTTAGATATAAAACATGAATACTTATCATTATAGTGTAGACATTTATGATTATTCTATTTAATGGTAATTTCCATAGATTAATTGTCTTATGAAAATTTTATAGAATATCTCAATCAATAATGAGAGTCATTATATTTTATGAAGTTAATCTTAAACAAATGTAATATGGTATAGATATATCTTACTAACCAGACATAGTGGATATTTTACTGCTAGGTGTTGAGGGATCATATTTAATGAGACTTATTCTTATGAAGTTATAACTTGGTGATATCTAGTACTGATATCATGAATACAAACCCTCCAATAAGAACACTACATGTTTATGTTTTCATTGGTTGTTCCTATCTATAGACATGTGTAATGGTATAATGACATGAGATTATTGAAAAATTTAGTCATTTGATCATGTATTTTCATTAAAATAAAAATCTATGATAATACAATCATGGTGAAGTAGCTAGTGTTGGGTGCGTCATTAGTGGTATGGAATTTGTTCAATTATCAAGAAAGGATTTTTCGCTTCTAGGTTAAGGAATAAATATATATCTGTCAATGTTGATTAGGACGATATTACAATTATAAGACCATGTCTATAGAATTCAAGGAAAAATATGTCAAGTTAGGTCAATAAACAATAAATAAAGAAAAGGGTTCTGAAACTAGTGTGTGTTCTGATTTATGAGATATTAAAAATAAATATATTATATTACACAATGAAATTTTATAGGTTAGTTGTTGCTGTTGTGACTATCTTTATCTCTTTAGGGGCCAATATTTTTTACTAAATCCATATCTTACTCTATGAATAGTGGTTATGACTATTGAGATAAGGGTCTATAGGGTTACACACGATACCTTATTGAAGTATCTTCTCTATTCAGTTGAATTGGTATATAGGTCATAGTGGTCCCCACCACTGGGGTCCGAGTTTTGTCTGATGGAATACAATCAAAAATGGAATAAATAAATTCATATTATCAAAGTTAAGGATAATTGGAATTTAATTTATCTATTCAGTGTATTTATAAGTTTTAAAGTAATTACATTAAATGTGAAATCAATGGATATTAGTTTAAAATATTTTGGATTCATTTAATATTTTTGGTAATGACACGTCGAGTTAATTGCTCGAATATTACCATATAATATATTTATTATATTATAGAGAAGTGATAACAATATTTATAACTCTGTGTAATAGTCATGATATATCATTTATAGAATGTTAATTATTCAGGGTTTGGGGAGGCAATGCGGTATAATCACTTAACACCTTATAAATAGAGGAGAAGAGGAATTTTCCGTTTACTATTCACAACCTCTCTCTCTACTTCTCTCTCTCGTATCCTAGAGAGAGAGGCTATGGATCCAGGATGTCTCTCTCTCTCATGCATCGCAAGAAAGGTGATGTGATAATCATTAGATTATTGAAGGAATTATAGGGAATCCACACTAGCACCCGAGTTTCAACGATCAAAACAACTATATATTTTTTAAACAATTGAGTATGATCTAGAGGAATTTGTCTTTGGATTCTTCGAGAAGTGATCACCAATGATGATCAGACATTGAGCACATCTTTCGATCTTAAACGAAAATTTCAGTGTATTAATGTTGTGGATAAAACTCTTCACCTATGTTCTTAATCTAAAACCAGGAAGTGACTCACTAACATTGATGAGTTCATGTCCATCATTAATGGAAAATTTTAAAATATCACCTTTCATGTCTTATTTTAGATATTCGGCACCAAAAATTGGTATTAGAGGGATGTGTGATGATTTAAATACAATAGAAAAATAAATAAATTGGCATTAATATTTAAAAAGGTTGTTCTTTTGGTTCCAAATTCATAGTTGAATTTTAAATCTGACACTGGATGACCACTTTAGGGGTATCCAAAGTTTAAATTTAGATTAAAAATAAAATTTTTAATTGAATTTTTTTTAGGTTTTTTCTTTGATAAACATGTATATTTATTTATATATTGAGATGCCTAAAAGTCATATGTTATTTTAAAAACTTCTGTTGAATGTGAATATTTCATCCAAATTCTAGTGGTCAGAATAGGGTTCTCCAGTAAGTTTTAAATTACACCAGATTATGAAAATGTTAATTTACAAAAAATATTAATTAAAATATTTAATTAATTTTTTTAGTTTTTAAAAAAATCAGAAGGCCTATGTTTATAAGTGGTTGAAAAAAATAAAATAGTCCTAAAGGGGGTTGGTTGGGTCAGCAATAAAACAATAAAATTTCTAAAAAAAATCATTTTATTATATTCTAGTTATTCATTGCATTTTATAAGTAATAGAACCATTTTACACTCTTTAGTAATCTAAATGTTTTAGAAACTATTTTTAAGAAAACCTGAATTCATTTCTCTCTTTATTTAGAGAACCTATTTTCTTATAAAAATCCTACTTTCTAAAAATGTTTTCAAACATTTTTTAAACTTTTCAAAATGATATATTAAATAAATTTTTAAGATTTTATCTTTTATAAATTATTTAAAAGTAATATTCTTATCTCTTTCAAAACAAAGAATTTTCTAACCTTTTATCATGCAAAAGGAATGTTATTTTTACCGTATATGGAATGTATGAATTTACTCACATTAATTTAACTGAATAAAACTTTTCAAGTTTAAAAGGTTAGTTTTTATATAATTTTGATTAAAAATATATTTTAAAAAACCAATGTATTTTAAAAAATTAAAATAAAAAGTATGTTTTCGTCAATAATTTTTTTAGAATATCTTTTAATAGTATGCCTATTAATAAATGACAACAACCATTTATTATTACTCCACTAAGGATATGTTTTATTTATTATAACCTTATTCTTTCTCTGGATGGTTTTTGATTGACATAGGCAAGGGTAGTATTGATATTCACTAGCTTTATTTATTTTTTGGTCCCCTTAAAATATAAAATTTATTATGATCATTTAACATTGAAGTTAACCTAATTATCTATATCATTTATCAAAGATAATTTCATTTCCTAAATCATATTTCATTTTTACATATGGTGATTGCTTTGAAATTAATTTTATTTACTGGAGAAATATTGATAAACCCATATTATTTTCTAAATATAGAAATTTAAAATGGTATATTGTTTATTAATTAAATAGATTACTTAGTATGAGGTATAATTTTGATACTCACTGACGGCTGGGGATCGGGATTTATATAGCCTCTCGATGAATTGATGGGTTTTCATAGGACAAATATGTTTCAAAAATTTAGTACTTTTCGTCCTGTAGTTTTGAACTGTCTTATGAAAGGCCTTGATGATATAAGTTTTCATGTGCCTTAGATATGATTTCCAATAGTTAAGCATTCCCCTCACTCGGATTCTTTTATTTTTTATCCATGAGATTATGCACAGACATATCAATTGAAGCATTTCCTTATCAGTTCATTAGTTAAATTTAATGTGTTTCAGTAATTTTCTTTTCCATATTTATTATTCCTTATCTATATATTATAATGGTATGTGTATTAAATTATTAATTTTGCACATTTTTTATTTATTCAGTTTACTAATTATATATATTTTTTTCAGTTATTACCACTCCATATTGACTATTATTATTAATTAGTTTTTTTCCTTTTTTATACTATACCTTACTGAGCATTTCATCTCACCCTTACTTTGTTTCCCTTACCCAGGATTCCATGATGTGTACTAGGAATTATATTCCAGGATATCATAGATTGAATAAGGTTATCCAAGAAAGAAGAAAATTAAGTTGTAATTAGTGAATTTATTTTTAATACAAGGCTCATTTATGTATGTGGTTTACCAATACTACAACACTATTTGATACTTTGGGTTTTAATTCCTTCTAATAATGCTAATTTAATTTTATTATCCAATGAATCTGATATTACGGGTGTCTGGTCTCTATAGTTTGAATTAGATAATTTTTAGTAGCAACATTGGGCACCTGATTTAGGAAAACATAGATTAGAGAACAAACCCCTAATGTTGACTTTGAGGATAAGTATAAAAGAAAATCATAAAATATTAGTAAGGTAGAGATTATGTGGGTATTCCGATAAATGAATCCCTCTCTGAATACTACAAGTGTATTTTATTCTATAACAGATGTACCTAGGGTAACAAATCAGAGAAGGTACGTCATGCCGAACTCGAGCGTAATTGGGATTATTTCAACCGGCCTTACAGTGAAGCTATTTTGACACTCCTAAGAATATTATTGGGATAATTCCCATTTTATATACAATCCATTGTGAAGGATTTTAATAGATAATGAAAATTAATTACCTATGATAATCCTTAGATCAAGAAAGGACCTATGTGGAAATAAAATGTATGAAGTATTTTTTTATTGAGGTTGTATTTAAAACCTTAGTTAAAAGGATATTTAATGATTAAATGTCTAGGATGTCCATAATACTTTTCATCAAACAATATGAGAAATAAATATTAGCAATGATTCATTAGTGTTAATTTTAAGGTTTAAAGATTAATGTGTTAACCATGTTGGATTTAGAGAATACTTATAGATAAATAGTTAGAGTTGTCACTATTTTATAGGAAATAATATATGTTAAAAGTGTATTTTATAGCTTTGGAAATAAAAGTAAATTTTTTAATTTCCATTTCTTGATGTAAGGGATATATTATAATTTTATTTAATCACAAAAAAAGGGAATAAATTGTGGTTATATAAATATAAAATTAAATTATAGTTTCTAATATTTTAGGCAGTTGAAGAATTACTCAATAGTAGGAAAATGATCTGAAACATGGTGTCTTGGTACCTTCAATTTTGTTGAATAGAAGGCTTTGAGGCCCTCATCATTTTTTTATCACTTAATGTTTTTTTAATGATGACCTAAATCAATACCTATAAATATTTATGATTTTTATCCTTCTATGGATCTCCACTTTCCACTAATTGTATCCTAATTAGAGACCTAGTTATATGTTCGCTCATCTGACTTGTGTACTTCTCATTCTCTCTTTTTGGAGGATTTTTTAAAAACAATTCTCATGATTTGGGATTTAAAAATGGGAAAAATAATAAAATTTTTTACCAAGTTTGATTTTAAATTGTGAGGTTGTAATTTAATTAACGTGGGGAGAATGTAACACCCTATAATTCTAAAATATGAACATTGTATTTGATAGAGTGTATGAAATGAAACACCAACCATGTAAGGGAATATAATATCTTGAGACTTTATAATATATTTAAAATTTTAAATAAATTCAATCTATGATATGTCTTGAAATTTTCACGATACTGATTTATCTATCATCACACACAACAATGACTTTCTTTGATGGTGTGCATTACGTGCAATATCATGTATTAACAAACAATAATATATCATTATATTATTATAATTTTTTATAATAAAACATAACCTAGAAATTATATTATTGGTTATGAATATTATTATGTAACTTATAAAATTATATTCCCTATAAATATATTATATGAAATCATTAAGTAAAAATGAATATAGAGACCAAATGAATATAAAGGGAATGATTTTATAAAAGACTATTTTTATGTTAAAAGGGTGATTTATTTTATTAAGATAAATTAATAACTAATAGTGAATGATATTAATTAAATTTTTACATATTATATATTCAATAAAATATATTTTAAATTCATCTAATAGGATTTATAGCTATATGATAATAACAAATCATATATTACACATAAATACCTATATATTTATAAAAGCACTTTTACTGCCATTTGATAGATGGCCTATATTAAATCTATTTTATAGGACTTTTATAAATTTCAAATGTCCAAATAAAATTATTTTTTGAAATAAAAACAAAAAAAATTATTTTAGGGTGAACATTTGGTATTTTTCAGTGAAGTTTAATTTTTTGGAATAATACTGAAAAATAATGATGTTCGATCCAAAACTGCTTTTTTATAATTTTTTATAAGGTAGAATAATATTTTTGATTGGTTTTAAAAGTTAATTAGATAAATATTAAATTAATTAATAAAATTTATTTCATTTAAATCAATTTAACTTTGACATTGAATATAAAATCATAACAAACTTTTGAATATTTCTACTATAATAACCTTGTTTGACATCCCATTTATATGATTATTTTTAAATTTATTTCTACCACTTATATTACTTGAAGTTGGTAAAGATTATTACATATATATAATAATAATAATTTATAATTTATAATATGGTAAACTAAGTTTTTGATAGAAACTTTTAGTGAAAGTAATAAAAATTAATTATATAAATTTAGACATGCCACCATCTTCTTTAAAAAAATTATAGAAATTTAGAGAAAACATTGCTGAACAACAGACTAACCCATAAACTTAAGGGAAAAAATAACCTACAAACTTGTCCAAAATCCATTTTATGGACATATATGGATACTATAATCCCTTTTATTATATTTAATCCTTTATTTTATCCACTTTTCGTTGGAAAAACATGGGTGGAATTCCCTTTTCAAAGACTTACTAGAATGTCACTCCTCCTACACTATAAAAAGGTGCTCAACCCTCCCCCTTCCTCACACCATTAAATCCATTTTTCGCACTAAAAATAATATCAAATAATATTCCGAACCTAAACCTAGATTCCTCAACTTGTACAAAAATCAATCCAAGCAATTCTTTTTTTGAAAACCAAAAAAAGTTACCCAAATAAGAGGTAACATCCTTCCTTATGCTCTATTGATTTATTTTCATTCTCCACCACCTAAAATATTATTATTTAATTTTTATATAATAACATTAATATCCTAAATATAATTATAATTTGTTATTATAATTTTTAAATATATAATTACAGACACGTTCATCTAATGGGTAACAAACTTACGATTTACGTGTACAGTGAACTACCGCCTTGCAAAACAATGTCATTTGTTTTTCCTTTACCACCTATCATGGTTGGGAATTATGATGGAGATCATATTTATATATTATATATAATATATTTATTATTTTATTATACATATATAATATTTATATGAAACACCCCTTCTTTATTTCCATTTTGTGATAATACGATAACATCATTTGTGGAAGTGTGGACGACCACCTCTTCAAAGTGATGTGATTCATTCATGCTATACATGTAATGTATAAAAGATTGTTTTATTAAACCTATGTAAGATATATGACATAAATATGATAATATAATTATAATATACATATATATATATGATTTACTTTTCATTCTTTTAAATACGATGATGAAATGAAAGTAGTGTTCATGTGTAGGTACGACCTACAGTCTCCATGAATGGTGAATTTAATTTACTATCTACAAATATTTTGGATTATTATAAATCAATTTTTATTAAATATATATAACATTTAAATCATTTTTTACATTATAGAGAAGATAAAACTATGATTTATGTAATATAAACAAAAATAACAAGTTAGAAAATACCCGACAAACTTGGCAATTAACACCTGAATAGTGAAAATAATGAATGATTAATAAAAACATGTAATAATATATTATAATAAGTTAGTATGTGATATTATAAATATTATTATGGTTCTGGTATAATTTAATGATATTTTTTAACCCATTATATAGGAACTTAAGAGATGTTCGCCCGAAAGGAAACACAAGGTTAGGGATTCTTGTGTGGCCTTTCCTTCCATGAGGTCTACACCGTTTTTAACACTTATTTATTTTTTGTGGTGTATATACTACCCCATTTATATTTTATATAAATAATACATTTATCTTCATGGAATTAATATATTTTTTTCAAATTATTTCTTTTGTGGGGATTATTATTCAATAGTTACTAAACAGTAAGGGACTTTGTCTTTATTTCCATTATTTGAGAAATACATTATTATTGTTCACAAAATTTATTATATATGGTCTAAATACAGAAAATTTGAAATGGGATATCATTCATCATGAATTATTCATGATATTTTGAGTTTAAATTTGAATTATTTCATATAAGGGTAGACTAATGAAGTGTTGACATGTGGATAAGTATTTCATAACTGAATTTCTTTTCATTGGGTTATACTACTTCCTTGTTGTTGTTAATATTCTAAGATTATGTGTGGAATAAATTTTTACTATATATTATTTTATTTCCACTTTTAATATATGGATTTACATTTTACACACAAATTCTATATTTGTATTGATGTTAGCGTCAACGTTAAGGTCTTTTCAATGGGTTTACCTCATAATCTCATTTTTTTCAGGATTGTTTACACTTGAATTTCCATTAGAGGAAATTATTGGATAATTGGGTAATAAATATTTCTATTTTATTCTCCTATGGTTATTAATGACCTTTTCCAAGTAATAGTACCATTTTTACACTCTTTAGTACTCAAAATGTTTTTGAAAATATTTTTATGAAAACATGACTTCATTTCTCACTTTAGTAGGAGGACCTATTTTCTTCAAAAAATCCTAATATAAAAAATGTTTTTTAAAAAAGTTTTTAACCATAAAATTTGTTTTTAAAATAAATTTTTACCCTTTTTTTCTTTTACAAATGCTTTGAAATGAATATTCTTGCCACTTTCTGAACAAGGAATTTTTTAACCTTTTATCATGTAAAAGAATTTTTATTTTTACCTTAAATGGAATATAAGGATTTATACACCATAATTTCTTCAAATAATCCTTTTCAAGTCTCAAAGGATAATTTTTAAATAAATTATTTAAAACTTTATTTCCAAGTAATAGTATTTCTAAAATGTTTTTCAGAATAAAAAGTATATTTTCCTCAAGAATTTTTTCAGAAGATCTTTTTATGGTATTTTTATTCATCGATGAAAACATCCCTTTTTTTTACTTGAATTTGGAAAAGTTTTGTTAATTACATTCATATTATTTCTCTATAAGGTTTTTGATTAATTTTTCAAATTATAGTTTTGTTTTTCACTACATTGAAATCATTTTTAGTCACTTGAAATATATAATTTCATACGATCATTAAACATTGAATTTACCCTAATTATTCATATTATTTAACATGGATATGTCTATTTAATAAACCATATACCATTTTTATATACATTTTTTAATTTACAAGTATTTTTATTTACGAGGGAAGTATTGATAAATTTGTATTATTAATTCATCACATATATTTTATAAGACATATTGTTTATTAATTAAATTGATTACTCAGTATGAGGAAGGATTTGGATAGAAAATAATGTATGGGGCCTAGAATTTATATATCCCCTTGATATATTGATGGATACTCATGAGACAAATAAGTTGAACAAATTAAGAAGGTTTCTACCTGTTAAAATAGTGGGTTCCCTCGACTTAACTATACAATACATTTGATTATCATATCCTTTATATGGTCAGATATATAAAATGAATACTTATCATTATAGTGTATATATAAATTATTATTCTATTTAATGGTAATTTCCATAGATTAATTGTCTTATGAAAATGTTATAGAAGATCCCAATCTATAATGAGAGTCTTGATATGTTATGACATGATCTTAAACAAATGTACTATGGTCTAGATAAATCTTACTAATTAAAAATAATAGATGTTTTACTGCTTGGTGTTGGGTGACCATAAGTATTGAGACGTATTCTTATGAAGTTATAACTTGGTGACATCTAATATTGATATCATGAGGATAAAGCCCCTATTGGAACACTACATGTTTCTATATTCATTGGTGGTTCTTGTCTACATACATTTGCAATGGTATAATGACTTTATATTATTTAACATTTGTGTCATTTGATCAAGTATTTTCATGAAAATAAAAAACCATGATAAAAAAATTATGGTGAGGTAGCCTGTGTTGGGTGCATTATTAGTGGTATGGAATTTGATGAATGATCAAGAAAGGATTGTTGTTGTTGGGTGCGTTATTAGGACGGTAGTACCATTATAAGACCATGTCTATAGAAGTCAAGGGAAAAAATTTCTAGTTAGATCAATAAAAAATAAAGAGAGAAAAGGGTTCTGAAACTAGTGTGTGTTCTTCTTTATGAGATATTAAATATAAATATATTATATTACACAATTCATGTTCCTAGGTTGGTTGTTGCTATTGTGACTTACTTTATCTCTTTAGGGGCCATAATGGTTTACTAAATCCTGATCTTAGTCTATGAATAGTGGTCATTGCAATTGAGATAAGTGCCTATAGGGTCACACATGATAGCTTATTCAAAAATCATCCATATTCAGTTGAATGGGTATAGAGGTCATAATGGGCCCCGCCACTGGGGTTCAGGTTTTGTCTAATGGAATAAGATCAACAATGGAATAAATAAATTCATATTATTAAAGTTAAAGATAATTATAATTTAATTTATTTATTAAATGTATTTATAAGTTTTAAATTAAAGACATTAAATGTGAATTCAAGGGATATTAGTTTAAAATATTTGGGATTTATTTAATGTTTTTGGAAATGAAGAGTCAAGTTAATTTCCAGAATATTATCACCTAATATATTTATTATATTATAGGAAAGTGATAATAATATTTATAACTCAGTATAGTAGTCATAATATTTCATTTATAGAGTGTTAATTATTCAGGTGTTGGGGAGGCAATGCTGGATAATCACTTAACACCTTATAAATAGAGGAGAAGAGTGATTTTCCATATACTGTTAATAACATCTCTCTCTCTCTCTGTACTTCTCTCTCCCATATCCTAGAGAGAGAGGCTATGGATCCAGAATCTCTCTCTCATGCATCGCAAGTAAGGTGATGTGGTGATCATCAGAGTATTGAATGCAATATCAAAAATATACAATAGCACCCGAATTTCAATGATCAATACTTCCATAGATTTTTTAAGTATTTGAGGATGATCTAGAGGAATTATACTTTATATTCTTCAAGTAGTGATATCCAATGATGAGAAGACATTTATCACAACATTGGATCTTAAACCGGAATTTTAGTGTATTAATTTTTTGCTTATAACTCATCACATAAGATCTTCATCTAAAATCGGGCATTGATTCCCTAACGTCGATGAGTTCATGTCCATAGTCAATGGAAAAATTTAAAATATCATCTTTCAAGGCTTCTTCTATATTTATGGTACCAATAATTGTTATTAGAGGGATGTGTGATGGTTTTAATCCAATATAAAAATCAATAAATTTGCATTAATATGTGAAAACGGTGTTTTTACGGTTCCGACGTCATAGATGAATTTTGAATCTGACACTAGATGACCAGTTTATGGGCATCTGAAGTTTAAATTCAGATTAAAAATAAAATTTTGAATTAAAATTGTTTTGTAGGTTTTTTATTTGATATACACATATATTTATTTATATATTGATATTTCTAAAAGTGATATGTTATTTTAAACAATTCTGTTGAACGTGAATATTTCATCCAGATTATAGTGGCCAGAATAGGGTTTTCCCATAATTTTTCAATTACACGAGATTATGAAAATGTTAAATATATAAAATATAAATTAAGCTAATTAATTAATGTTTTAGTTTTTAAAAAAAAATCAAAAGTCCTATGTTTATAATCTTTTGAAAAAAAATAAAACAATCTTAAAGGGGGGTGGTCGGGTCGGAAATAAAACAAAAAGATATCTAAAAATAATTTCATTTTGTTATCTTCTAGTTATTCATGGCCTTCTCTAAGTAATAGCACCATTTCACACTCTTTAGTAATCAAAATGTTTTAGATAATGTTTTTAAGAAAACCAGAATTCATTTCTCTCTCTAGTAAGAGAACCTATTTTATTATAAAAAAATTAATTTTTAAAAAGGTTTTCAAATTTTTTAAGCTTTTCAAAATGATATTTTAAATAAAATTTTAAGATTTTATCTTTTATAAATTATTTCAAAGGATTATACTTGTCTTTTTCGAAACAATGAATTTTTATAACCTTTTATCATGAAAAAGGAATGTTCTTTTTAACGTTAATAGAATGTATGAATTTACCCACCTTCATTTAATTGAATAAACCTTTTCAAGTTTAAAAGGTTACTTTTTGATGTAATTTTGATTAAAAATATATTTTAAAAACAAAATTATTTTCAAAAAAATCAAAATAAAAACTATATTTTCCTCGAGAATGTTTTTATAATATCATTTCATAGTATGTCTATTAATAAATGACAACAACCATTTATTATTACTTCATTAAGGATATGTTGTATTTATTATATCATTATTCTTTCTCTGGATGGTTTTTTATTGACTTGGCCAAGGGTAGTATTGACATTCACTAGATTTATTTATTTGTTAGTCCCCTTGAAATATTAAATTTATTATGATCATTTAACATTGAATTTACCCTAATTATTTATACCCTTTTTCACATATAAGTTCATTTCCTAAATCATATATCATTTTTTCATATGGTGATTTCTTTGAAATTTATTTTATTTACTAGCTAAATATTGATAAATCCATATTCATTATTAAATACAGATATTTGAAATAGTATATTGTTTATTAATTAAATAGATTAATCAGTATGAGGTACTCATTAGATAGGCACTGAAGTCCGGGGCTCGAGATTTATATACCCTCTTGATGAATCGATAGGTTTTCATGAGACAAATAAGTTTCAAAAATTAAGTAGTTTTGAACCTGTAGTTTTAAACAGTCTTATGAAAGGTCTTGATGATATAGGTTTTCATGTGCCTGAGACATGATGTCGTATAATTAAGTATCCCCCTCACTCAGATTGGGTTATTATTTATCCATGATATTATGCATAGACATATCAATTGATGCATTTCATTATCAGTTCATTAGTTAAATGTCATGTGTTTTAGTAATTTCCTTTTCCATATTTATTATTACTTATATATATATTTGAATGGTATGTGTCTTAAATTATTAATTTTGCATATTTTTTATTTATTCAGTTTACTGATTATATAGATTTTTTGTTCAGTTGTTACGTTTTCATATTGAATATTATCATTAATTCATTATTTCCTTTTTTATACTTGACCATACTGAGAATTTCCACTCACCATTCTTTTGTTTCCCTTACCATGGATTCCATGATGTGTACTGGGAATGATATTCAAGGATATCTTAAATGGAATAAGGTTATCCAAGAAAGAAGAAAATGGGTTGTAATTAGTGTATTCATTTGTAATACAAGACTCATTTCTGTATATGGTTTACCAATACTACTAAAATGTTTGATACATTGGTTTTTAATTCCTTATAATCATGACAAATTATTGGTAGTAGCCAATGAATTTTAGCTTACTGGGGTCTGGTCTCTACAGTTTGTATCAGATAATTTTTAGTAGCAACATTGGGAACTAGATTTAGGAAAACATAGATTAGAGAACATAGACCTAATGTAGAAATTGAGGATAAGTATAGAATAAAATCATAGAATATTAGTAAGGTAAATATTATGTGGGAATTCCTAGAAATTAATCCCTATATAAATACTAAAAGTGGATGTGGTTCTATAATAGATATACCTAGGGTTAATAACTCAGACAAGGTTCGTCAGTCCTAACTCGATCGTAACATTGAAAATTTAAATAGGCCTTACTGTGTACCTGTTTTGACACTCCCAAGAATATACATTAGATAATTCCCATTTTATATACAACCTTTGTGAAGGATTTGAATAGATAATGAAAATTAATTACCTATGATAAACCTTAGATCAATGGAGGACCTATATAGAAATAAAATGTATGAAGTATTTCTGCATTTATGTTGAATTTAAAACCTTAGTTAAAAGGGTATTTAATTTTTAAATTTCAAGGATGTCCATAATAATTTTCAAAAAAATATAGGAATTTTATTAATATGGTTTTATAAAAGGACAACATTTACGTTGGGTAACAACCCATAAATTTTGGAAAGGCTCTGTGACTTAAACCCATGACCAATAGATTATAAGGGTTTTACATCTACCCCTATCCTAAGAGAGGTATTGGTTAATTTTTCATTTTTTTTCATCAAAAAATTTGAAAAATAAATATTATTGATGATTAATTAGTGTTAATTTTAAGGTTTAAAGATTAATGTTTTAAAAGTTTTGGATTTGGATAATAGTTAGAGAAAAATAGTTAGACTTTTCACTCTTTTATAGGAATTAATATTTGTTAATAGTGTATTTTAGTTATTTAAGAATAAAAGTAAATTTTTTAGTATCCATTTCTTGATGTAAGGGATATATTAGAATTTTATTTAATCAGAAAATGGTATAAATTATGGTTATATAAATATAAAATTAAATTATAGTTTCTTATATTTTAGGCAGTAAAAGAATTACTCAATAGTGATAAAATTATCCAAAACATAGTGTCCTAGTACCATAAATTTTGTTGAACACAAGGCATTGATGCCCTCATCATTCCATTGATCTGTCAATTGCTTTTTAATGATGAACTAAATCAATCCCTATAAATATTTACGCTTTTTATCCATGTATGGATCTCCACTTTCCACTAATTTTATCATAATTAGAGACCTAGTTATATGTTCTCCCATCTGACTTGTATACTTCTCATTATCTCTTTTATAGAGGATGTTTTGAAAAACATTATCATGATGTCAGATTTAAAATGTGAAAAATAAAATATTTTTTACTAAGTTTGAGTTTAAATTGTGAGGATATAATTTAATTAACGTGGGGAGAATGTAACACCCTAAAATTCTAAAATATGAATATTGTATTTGATATCATGTATAAAATGAAACACCAAAAATGTAAGGAAATATAATATCTTGATACTTTATAATATATTTACAATTTTAAATAAATTCAATTTTAATATGAACATTGTACTTCTCATGGATGGTTCCTTTGGACCGTCGAGTCCTCTATCCCCCTCACCAGTGTGGCCACCAAGTTTGGCCGCTATAACTAGGCTGATCTCCTCTCAGAATGCACCACTCCTCACCCAACCATGCAAACCAAACCATGAGTAGCTTCAGGCTGGCAGGTTGCACCATCCATTCGGCATGTATGTGCTCTTCCAAGGTGCTCCCTCCTCCTATGGCCGAAAACCCATGATACTGCCATGAATCTTCCCCTATGGTGCCCTTCCTGTCTGGAGGGTTCCTCGTGGTCATCTCATTGTGAACCTACCACTATTAGTGGCTCTATCTCTCCCAAATACTATAAGACAAGTGTACACCATCCAATGTGCCTTTTTCCTAGGATCTATCCACTAGTAGCCCCATCGTATATTTCCCCCTACCTGAAGGTCAACACTAAAGGGATAGATCATGCATGCCTAGCTACCATGAAACTTACTTCGGAATTAGATTTCATCGCTACTCATCTTTGTCATTGGAGTTACCATCTGCACAATCCGGATATTCCCCAAAGCTGGTGAGGATGAGTTCGCCTAACCCAGAATGGGTCTGGGTAGACCTGCCCAGTGTATAACACCCCTTCACGGGGTCTTTTCTAGTCTGAAAGGGTATTTCTGGGCTTCAACCAACCAGCATAGGCTCTTCTTGGAGTTTTTCGGACCTTAATAAATTTAATTTAATCAAAAATTAATTAATTAGATAATTTTAATTTCAGTTTTAAAATAAATTAATTAAAAATTGATTTTTGGTTTAAAATTAATTTTATTTTTTATGTGTGAAATTAATTTAATTTTGTTGATGAATTAAATTAATCAATTAATTTGTTTTTTGGTTTTAAATTAAAAAAATTAATGGGACCGAATGAAGAAAAGTATTGAATTAAAATAAAACTGAATTTTTATTCAATAAGAATACCCTCGAGTATGTTTTAATATGAGTTTAATTTATTTCTGTATTTAATTTAAATACATGAGCTAATATGTATTGACTAATTATGATCTCTTAGGTCGACCAATGCTTGTTCGATGTTTATTTTATTTTATTTTTTAATTTATTATTTCAGTGGTTATTAAAAATAATTAGTTTAACTAAATGGAGATCTGTAAATCATCCGCGTCAATATATGTATAAGGATTTGAATGTACAATTTTCAGAATTTTATTTTATACTCATTTGTTAACCTCACCTACGAGTGAGTATTGTTGTATAATGATGAGATGATCAGAGACACACCTCGCACCAAGTTATGGAAACACAATAAACATGAGATGGATGCATTGGATGGGCAGATGTTGCAATTCGAGTTGCATGTGACGCGACTCAAGGTATATCCCATATGGTCTAGGTTGATCCGTAATCCACTCAATGGATCAACCATTATAATTGGATACTAATCACGCTGTCATTTTATTTTTTCATGGTTCATTACTTTGTGTATGTGTAGTTTACATGTGAACATGTTGAAAAATAATCAAGCATGGAAGATAAAATGAACATGTGGCCCAATGTATATTTTCAAATGCATGGTCTGTTTTTAGTGCCTTCAAAGAGTAAATTCTTAGAATATTGAAAATGATTTCTTTCATCATAGAAAAACAATAAATCCATTAAATAAATATTACGTCTTAAGCTTCCTTTCATCATCAAATTTTCAAAAAAACAGGTGTTCAGGGTGCTCTTTATTCCAAAGATGAGGGTGCCTCTTACTACTATGGAGTTCATATGATAGTGGTGGGTTAAAATAACAAAATTAGTACTAAGGATTACTCAAATTTAACTTTCTATCATTTTAGAGGTATTTATTGAGTATATAAATTATAAATTTTATAATTTGGGACTTCACTCAATAGATCAAGGAACCCTGAGTTAATGCGGTTGGTCAACTAAATTCATACCTTGAAGCCTCCAAGTAGTGGCATATCCAAAACTTGTAGACTATGAGGGGAGGTTCAAGGATCGCTTCCACTAGAATACTCATGCTATAGAGTATTCTGATTCTAGTATGGAGGGTTCCAATAATTCAATAAAATAGTGTGAGATATTTAATAATTTAATTATTTAATCAAAATTCCTAAATTAGTAATCACAATAAATGGTACTAATCTACCAAAATTTTATTTTTTTAGAAAATGGAAATATTTTTCCACAATAAATACTTTGATAAATAATGGGAAAAGTAAATGTCCACACTGGAAAGAGTTTCCATGAGAAGTACAGGAACTTGCGTACAATACTACGCTATGAGATATTCAAGGTGCTGGTGTCACCTATACCTATTAAGATTCCTTAGAAAGCGATGGTGAGAAAACATTCTTACAAGAGACTAAGGTACAATGCATATGATGGTTATTTCATTATGAACTCATCAACTTCTGATGCTAGTTGTGGTTAGTATATTGGAAATTGATGATATAACATTTAGTCTAATATCCGAGAAGTTTATGTGGAGAGAGTAAAGTAATATATGAATAATGTAATCACTACACCAGCATTTATAAATTCAAAGATGGGTCATGTTATTTCAATGGATTCCTTTTTCATATCATTTTCACCTATTCACTCTTATCTCATTTTAAGTTACAAAATGACCAGTATTGATTAAACGCTTCATTAGCTGTTGAGGAAAGGTTTTCCATGTAAAAATTAATATAAAATATAGTTTAATATGTAATTATTATGATGAAACAATCGACGATCATGGTGAAAATTCCAATGGAAAGTAACCCCAGAAGAACATTCACAATTCCCTTCAATGAAATAGGTTTTAACATGAGGTTATTTTCTTTTCATATCCTGAAATAAAACTATATAAGTTTAATCGCAATAAATTGAATTAAAGAAGCAAGTTTACGCTTTTCTTCCGAAATATTCATCACATAAAAGTAATGTTTCAATCCTACTCCTTGGGTATTTAATAAAATATTCTAGTCACATAAGTTTCATGAAATATAGTAACCAGGTAAGTGTAGAAACATTACTATAAGTAATGTGTATTCACCAAGAAGATGAGAAAGGGTGATACGTTGGCCAATGGTGATAAGTACAAGACTTCTATATTTCCAAGTGAATGATTCTTTTAAAAATATTATTGAGTATAACCAAAAAAAATTATCTCATGTGTCCTTTGGAGACAAGGAGATATTATTCTAGGTTCAGGAATGAATTTTGTTTGTGCTATTTCATTCTAAACCAATAGTTATGTAATACATGAATCATATTAAATACCTTATGAATATAAAATTAGAGAGATTTATAACCAATTGTGGAAATATAATTCATTGTCAAGTAAGAATAAAATTGGAAATCAAGTATATATAAGTACGGTATTTAATCTAAGTTGAGCTAAACACCTTAGGTATAATTCAAGTATATACTTAGTTTGGACAAAAAAACATTTAAATACAATGGTATACATCAAAGCTTTCAGAATTAGTTTAGTTAGAGAGAATGAACTGTTAAAAGTGTAAGGTAGAGGTATTTCTACTTAATAATATAAATTTTAGTAATTAAGGAATGGTAAAGTGATTTATATGTGTGGTCATAAGATATAAGTTGCTTCAGGTCAGCATAAAGAATATCTTCAACAAGTATTCATCAATTAAAATAATGTAACGTGGAGTAATTCATAAACTCATAATACCTTTTCTACATGAAGACATTGATATTAATGAGTAGGATTAAGGATAAATTCTTACATGTTAACATTGCTAAAAATGTTAGTTAAATAAATTCCTAAATGCGCATTTTATACATCAAAGTTATGATGTAAAGTGTATCAATTCTTCAACTTGGAGAAAATTCCATTATATTTCATGATGTTCTTTGAAAATAACAGTGATATCCCATAACCATATGAGAACTATAATGGTAGGTGGATATTATATGAGTTATAGTATGATGGAAATCCATTATGTCATATGTCATGTTTTTAAATAAAAAGATTTTGGCTGGATATAATCAAATATACATCAAGTAAAACACAATGTGCATCTACATTAATTATCCTAACGGCTGCTTATGATATTAGAAAAATACCTAAGATAAAAAAAAGTGGTAGTCAAGTGATAGACTACATTACTATATAAGGGTTCACGTCTCTATTATAGAAAGTGGGAGAAATATTTAATAGGTTTTAGTCAATTCCAAGGATGAACATGTTGTTGGCATAAGAACTAGTTCCTCAAGTGCATGTGATATAGGAGTGTTCTATATACACATACTGTGTTGGAAGGTTATAACCTTAGTAATGGTTTGGAATTCACCACAATCGATGAAAATTTATTCATTACGAATAATATTTCCTACAAATAAGATTTATATGGAAATTATCAAAGATTGTCAATATAAATTAAAATTCAATAATAGATTCCATGTATCACAATGAAAAGGGTAATATAATTTTGATTACTGTGGTGGGTATTCAAATGGGATGTTGCATGGATGGTATAGGTGTAGTACCAATAAGGTTCAATTGGTTATATAAAGTTGGTACTCATAAATCTGTTATAATTTTATGTGCCATAGATACTTTCCATGATGATATTATATTGAGAATTTGATTTCATGACCACAAATCCTAGAAGCATTCTATACAACACAACCAAAAAGGGATGGTTACATCACAGAATGCTAATAAAGGTTAAAAGTTATTAAAATCCATTTCAGGAATGAATTAAGAAATTGGATCATATAATATTTATTTGGAATTAATGTTTTCTATGTATATACTAGAGGATAGTGGGAGCACCATTTTATCACGTGAAAAATGTTCGACAATATGTGGAAAAAAACTATTGATATTACAATTAAAACCAAAATGAAATAATCTATTATCCAGTTATTGGATTAAGGTAGCAACATAAGTTCAAGGGAATATGATATATTAAGGTAGATCTAAAGGTTGATGAGACCTAGACAGTCATACATATTGTGACATGGTATTGAAAAATACCATTTGAACCATTCAAGGGGAGAATTTTTATCTAGTGTCACATGGAATAATCTCTCTAGGTCTACATGTTTTGGACATGGGAGGAAATTAATGTGGTGAGTTTAAATCCATATGATTAAGTGATGGATTGATCACGTATGCCATGACATGTACAATAATTGATATTTTGAAGATATAATTTTTATTAGTCATATATAAATTATATCCAAGATCATTACAAGTGAAGCATCAGAATTATTTGATTTTACATCGGAAAGTTCAAAAGATATGTACCTAGTAAGTTGATAATAAGGGATACTAGTTTTGAGGGGATACACACTAGTATTCATTAAATCCATGTGATCTAATACTTCATAAAGTATAAGGTGTTGAAAAAAAATATCATATAAGCTAGTGGCATCCATACCTACAAATATTGAGTATATTGTAGCTTCTAATGTAGCTAATAATCAGTTTAACAAAATAATTTTTTCCAGTTATTTGAATCACACATTGTAAGTATAGGATTATCATAATGTAAATTATGATGCTATTACTATCCAAAATGTCAAGTCATGAAAGTGGATAAAGGTATATAAATAGTTATATTATCTCTTAATAAGGATTACTCAAGAAGATGAGGTCAAAAATAGAAGAATTAACACATTGTGGAAATGTGATAGACCCAATAGCTAAAGTCATGACCCAGTAGTTTCCTGATATTAATAATGTGAGATCTCAAATGTATGGTTAGAAAGTTGTCTATAGTGAAATTTGGAGTGTTAAAATAGTGGGTTCCATAAACCCCGATATATAGTTCTTTTTATTACCATATCGTGTATTTTGGTAGATATACATGATGAATACTTACCATTATATTGTAGATATTTATACCACCATTTTTTAATGGTAATGTCAACAGATTACTTGACAAATCAAAAGGTTATAAAAGATATCAGGATATAATGAGAGACTCAAGAAACTGTGAAATTAATCTTAAACAAATTTCTTATGGTATAGATACATCTTACTAACTGGAAACCATAGATATTTTACTATCAGGTGTTGGGGGCTCACAAGAATTAAGACTTCTTCTCATAAAGTTCTCACTTGGTGATCCGTCAATCATGAGGACAAAGACACTAGTAGGAACACAACATGTTTTGGGTGTCATTGGTTTTTATTATCTATAGAAATTTTTAATGGTCTCATGATTTGAGATTATTTCCAATGTGAACCATTTGATCACGTAATTGGATGCAAGGAAAAACCATGATAATGAAATCATGGTGAGGTAGCTTGTGTTGGGTGCATAATTGGCGATATGATATTGATTGAACGATCAAGAAAATATTTTTCACTTCCATGTTAAGGATGTAATATATATTGGTTCATGTTGATTAGGATGGCAGTACCTTCATAAGACCATGGCCATGGAAGTTAATGGTAAATTCATCCAGTTAGATCAACAAACAATAGATCAAGAAAAGGGTGATGACATGGGTGTGTTATGATTTATGAGATATTAAATAAATAGATATTATATTACAAAGTGTATCTTTGTAGGTTTTTTCTTATTTTTATGATTGTACTTACCTCGTTAGGGGATATAATGGGTTTCTAGATCAAAATATTAGTCTATGACAAGTATTCAGTACTATCAAGATAAGGTCCTAGAGGGTTACACACAATAGCATATTCAAAAATATTCCTTATTCAGTTAAATAGGTATATAGGACTTGGTGGGCCCCACCATGGGGAATTGGGTTTTTTCCAAGGAAATACAATGATCAATAGATTAAATAAATTCATAGTATTATAGTTAAGGATAATTTTCATTAAATTTATTTATTAATTGTATTTATAATTTTTAAAGTAAATTCATGAAAATATTAATTAGATGAATATTAGTTTAAAATATTCAGGATTCATTTAATATATATTGGAATTATGATTCTAGTTAATGTATTAGATATTATCATGTATATATTTATTATATTACATAAAAGTGATAGTTATATTTATGAATCAGGAAATTAGTCATAATATGCCACTTATAGAGTGTTAATTATTCAGGGGTCGGAGAGGCCATACCAGATAATCACATGACACCATATAAATAGAGGAGAAGTGGGATTTTCTATATACTATTCACATACTCTCTCTCTTATTTTCTATACCATGTTCTATAGAGATAGGATATGGATCTCAGATATCTCTCTCTTGCATTGCAAGTAATGCAATGTAGTGATAATCATAGTGTCGAAGGCATCACTAGAAATCTACACTAGCACCCAGATTTTGATGATTGGTTCTCCTACAGATTTTTAAAGCACGTGTGGATGATCTAGATGAATTCAAATTTGGATTCATTGAGCAGTGATCCCAAATATTGAGTAAACATAAAGGACTGCTTCAAATATTAACTAGGTATTTTATGTTTTTAATTTTTTTTTTTTAAACTCTTCACACTAGATCTTCGACTTAAACCGGGAAGTGATTCATCAATGTCAATAAGTTCATGTCAATTGTCAGTGGAAATGTTTTAAATCATGAATTTCAAGGATTATAATTTGTGACCAGTAACTGTACTATGTGTATTTTTAAACCATAGTTTGAATGGTTTTTATGGTATATGTTTTCATGTTCCTCAGAAATGACTTCTAATAATTAAGCATTTCTCTCATTGAGATTCAGTTTTTATATATCAATGAGATTTTAAATCTATATATCTATGGATGAATTTCATTATCAATTCATTTATTAAATGGAATGTGTTTCAATTATTTTCATTTCCATATTGATTATGTTGTGTCTAGTTATTTGAATGTCATGTGTTTTTAGTTATTACTTTTTCTAATTGTTTACCCATTCCGTTTATTGATTATATGAAATGTGTGTTCAGTTATTACCTTACTTTTTTACTATTATCACTGATTTATTATTGATTCTACTATACTTTACCTTACTAAGAATTTTAACTCAACATTAATTTGTTTCCCTTACCTAGGATTTCAGAAAGTGTACTAAGAATGATACCCTAGGATATCATAGATGTAATAAAGTTGTCCAAGAAAAAAATTATGTTGTAAAATATTGTATTTATTTGTAATATAAGACTCATGTATGTATCTAGTTTACCCAGACTACTAAACAATTCGATCCTTAGGGATTTTATTCCCTATAATCATTCCAATGTAATGCTAAAAGACCTCGTCTCTAGGCATACTAGGGTCAGGTCGCTACACATATTCCCAACTTCCATATATTACTATTGGGAGTTATGGTTTGTATGATTTATAATTATTTTACTAGAAAATTATTGTCATGGTATTATCATTGTATGGTTTGGGGTATTTATGTTTAAATAGGGTTTTTTGTTACCTATTTTAATGAATAACTGAAGTACCTTGGAGGTGAAAAGGGCTATCATGGAATAGAGAGTGATGACCTGGACTAAGATTCACATAGGCTTAATTATAACAAAATTTCTCATTGAATTAGTATTAATTTTATTTCACTAAGTACACAATGTGGATTTATTATGACTTGTATGCTTTCATTAATTGAGTTCCTTCAAATCCAAATAAATTTTTATTTTCAATAATTCCTAATTATTCTAAATTTTTGTCAACTCATCCTTCTGGGTATGACTTCAAATATAACATTTACTACACATTTTTAGATAATTAGAAGTTATTGATTCATTTGAGTTCTTATTTTATAAAATATAACACCCATGGGAACTTACAAAACCTCATGGGTGGTTTGTTTTTTGTGTTAATTTCCTGGAATATTTCTAAAACAGATTATAATAATTAGGATTTTTTCATTATTATTAGTTTTTTTCTCTATTATTCTCATTATTTTACTATTTGGATTTTTAGGGTAAACATTTTATGTATGATTACTCAAATAAGGGAAAAAGAAAATAATATCTCTTCGAATATGATTCCGAGATAGGAAAGAACTTGAGAAAAGTTTTGAAGGAAGAGACTGTGGTTTGATTAGAAAAATGGGAACAAAGAGCTAACTAATCAATGTAAGAGAGTAATATGGGGATGTGAACACTAATAGAGTATGGTTAAAATTTTATTTTGGGGGTTTAAATAGGTATTTTAATTCTAGCTATCATTGACCATCACTTTGAAATAATTTCAGTGATAATACAAATGATTTCAAACTTCATACAATTCATCAGTATAACACATAAATACCCAAACACTCACTTGGTATGTTTCCTTAGGCAGTGCAATATATTAAAATTCAATAATTTCTCTAAATATTCAGTAAGGTTAAAATAAGTTTCATTTTTATTTAAATATAAAGCTTATGTATTTATACAAAGTATACCATCAACTTGTATCACCAATTGGGAGGAGTTGGTTTGAAAATTATTAACTCATTTTTGTCCTAATTCAAATTATATGGATATAATGTTTAACAAATTAAATTCCAACCAATATAAAAATGAATCACTTTATAGTTTAGGTGATAGGTTTAATGACTTGATTAGGAATTTTTCCTGTCATGGCATAGAGATGTAGCTTCTAATACAAACATTATATAAGGTTATTCCTCATGGAAATCATTCGATTTTTTATGTTATCTCGGTAGGGTTGTTAATGAAAAATCCAATAGATTGGAGATATATATATTTATATGACATGAAAATCAATATATTTAAATGTAAACTGGAAGATGGAAAAATAATATGGTGTCTATATAGTTAATAATAAAGGATGGATGGTTTCACAAATGGATGTCTTAAAAAAATATGGACAAGATGATGGTTATACACCAACACCATGGTATTTACATTGAAAATTTTATTTACAATTATTATAATTATCAAAAAAAATTGTGGGGGTAGTGGCCAAAATAATAATAAATCCATTGTTACCAAAAAATTAAAATAGATGTTCCAATAAATACATGGTCCTTTTCTCCAAATCCAAATCACATCCTTAGGGGTTATCTTTTCAACTCTCATTATAACCCTTGGTTCTTCCATCAATAAGTTAAATTATAATTGAAAAAATCAAGGTATCTATTTAAAGAATCTAGAATTCCAAGTAGGGAAAATTGCTAACCAACTCAAGGAGATTCCAAGAGGAGTAATGTTGAGTGACATGGGAGTCCCTCTGCATGGAAAGTTGAATTCCATCACCTTAATAAGTGGAAAAAATCTTGAAAATAATGTTAAATAATTATAACACAACATACAGTGAAATAATAGAAGTAGAATAGAATAGGGGAAAATAGAAACAAGATTATAAGGAGGTGATAAAGGAATCTCTTTAATCCTATAGATCATTACTACCTTTTATGGGTAGGTTGCAGTAAAGGTAACTGGAAGAATAGAAAGGTAATTCTCTAGATATGTTTAAAAATTTACATATTAATATTTCCATTGTTAAAGCTGTATGAAAATTTTATGAAGGATATAATTTTGAACAAGAGCAAACATGCAAAATTGTGAAAAATACCACTCACGGGGAAATTCTCAACTATGGTATCAAGGAGTTCACTTATGAAGAAACAAGATCGAGATATCTTTTCAATTCTTAATAAAATTGGGACTTATGATCTTGTAAAGGATCTGTGTTATCTATGATAAATTTTGAACATCACATCATACTTAATATTCAAAATCCTAGGATGGGGGAAATGAATCCCAAAATATTTTTTTCTTCAATTAGAAATGGAATAGTGAAATTCCCACAAGGTTTTCATGATGATGTAATTGTTAAAAGTTATAAATAATATTTTTTGGAATAATTCATTATTCTTGATATGGATTAGTATAGGGCACACATTTTCTTGGGAAGATCATTATTTGTGATTGAAATAGGTTTACTAGATGTACAAAGTAGATATTTTAGTTTAAGGGTTGGTGGTGAGCAAGTGAAATTCAATATTCACCAAGAAATGAAGAATTTGGATGAAAAGGAGGTTGATATAAGTGAGGGTACTAAGAATGAAGTTAAATATGTTGATTATTTAAGAGATAATAAGAATTGGGTGTTTTCCAAAGTTGAAAATGGGGAATGAAAGGGGTAGAGCTACTATAAAAAGATGAATATAATGAGGGTATTTCTTAACCAAGGAACTTTAGAGAATCCCTATAGGTGTATATAGTCCATTAATTGCTATTTTATTTATTAATATGGATAAAACAACAAAGTATTGGTCTCATGGTTTATGATAATATACTACCTCAATGAAGTGTGAAGTTAATACCAAATAGGGGAATATGGCCCATCTTTGTGGAGGAATCATAGCTTCAATCATTCATTGATCCAGACAAGGTAACATCCTTCCAACCCACCGTCACTTGATTTCAAAGATGTAAGGTTGAGATAAACAACATAACCCTATTCCCTTCTAGGAGAAAACCAACGATTTTTATTTTTTTCTTAGGAATTAATTTTTAGGACTTAGTTTATGAATCTATTTTTGTATATAGAAAAATCCCATTAATTTTTTGATCATTAATACAAGAATATTGCAATTTTATATGGGTATTTTATCATTGTAAGTCTATTGTGATGAAAGAACAAAGAAAAGGCATATTTTGGATCATATAAAATGAAATGTTAATGTTTTTATAAATTATTTACTTTTACCTTCCCTTCATTTTTGATTTATATTTTTTAATTTTAACTAAAAGATGCATGTCCCACTTAAGTGTTTCTACTTTTCAATTAGAATTAAAATAATTTCTTAGGAAACACATGATTCCATGTTTTAGATTTCATTATTGATAATAATAGACTAGAAATATGGGGGATAAATGATTATAGAAAAATATTGTAGTAATGATTTTATTAATCATGATTTTGGGGGACTAGTTAATTTATGTAGATGAAATCTCCCATAACTTTTTAAGGCATTGAATTTTTGAAATTCATGTTGATTAATTATTTATTACTATATGTGTTTTTATTGATTAACTTTAATAATATGTTCTCATTCCTAAGAGTATTCTTAAAAAATATTTCTTATCCCTTCTAAGAATCTATCTTGACCAAATTGGGGACACATGAACCTTATAAAACTTTCATTGGTTTCTTATCAATGTTATGATTATAAACCTCAATTATAAAATGATCAAGGAATTTTTATTTTTGAAACCTTTTACTTGATACAAAACTTGAAATTTTATTATTTTTTTAATATTGTAGAAGTTTCTATTAAACGTATTAGGGAAAATCCTAATTACAGACCTATATTATGCTTTCCTCCCATAATATTTGTATTTTTCATGATTTTCATTTTTTAATCTAGGGGTAGAGGTGTTCTATAGTGGGAACATATGTATTTTAATGTGTAAAAGATGTGAGGTGGTGGTTTCATGGGGTTGGGTAAAGGTTCATGATTTTCCATTTATTGTGATTTATTATTACCTCTATTTTGGAAAAACAAAAAAAAATTGAATGAAAATAAATTGAAAAAATTCATGAAAACATAGGTTGCATGTTGGGTGGATCAAAAATCACCATTAATTCATCAATGATCTTATTATAACTATTATAATTAGTTTCATGACCCATCCCCATAAGGATCAAGCCATAACTACGTCGATCCCACATCCATAAGCTAGGGGGTTGTGATAAGTGTCCAAAGACAAAAATATTATGTGAGGCCTTTACCTAAGTAATTTTATGCACAAACAGAACCATATTGATATATAATTAAGGAGGAATGATATTGAAAGATGAAGAATCTAGATAATAAACCATGTATATAAAACCTCCAGGGAGTAAAAGAGTACAATAGTGTAATCGAAAAAATCAAAGGTAAAGATACATGCCCAACCAAAAAGATGTCCAAACATAAAAAATGGAAAACTAATATGCTAATAGATCCCAACTCTAGATCTCTAAGTACTGGCCACCAAATGTGTTCAAATGCACGAGGTATCACTATTCTCCTCTATAATCATCATCGACCTATTCATCATCTACATAAGTCACAACACATACGAGAAAATACCATATAGGGGTGAATATATACATACCCAATAGGATTTCCAAAAATCTGAAGGAGCAACAGAAAGATACAAAAAAAAAATAAACTGCTCAAACTCAATCAAGAGAGTAAAAATATCTAACAACATTGGTAAAAAATTTACATATTCTCATAAAATAAAACCAAACAAGATAGAAAGAGGATATACATCTCACATAGTAGTCTAGGATACACTGCCAATAGTTCTAAGGTCAATCAATGATGCCCAACGTCTTGTGCATATGTCTGAAGAAAAATCCAAATTCAATCCAAACCTCACCACTATACCTCATAATCAAGGGTCACAATCTCTAGGTAGAAACCCTTTCCAAGATACAATAGGAGGGTTTCACTTAGTAGATAGAGGGATCAAACCCTGACTTTTCAGGAGGGTTCCACTCAGTAGATAGTTACAGGACTCAAGCCCTATCCCGTTAGGAGGGTGCCACTCTAATGGTTGAGGACCCATTCCCTGACTCAATATTAGAGTGCCACTCAATAGTATATATAGGACCAATGAACATTCCTAAAAGTTGGGTTCAACTCTGGTTGTTGAGTACCCATGACTTGGCTGCATAGGATGGTGCCACTCAATAGTTTATAGATGACCCATGCCCTGTCTAGAGAGATGGTACCACTCTAGTAATCTATAGAGGACTCATACACTACCCAATATGAGGGTTCCACTATAGTGGAAGAGGACCCATGACCTTCCTAGCATGAGGGTTCCACTGAGATAGTAGATACAAGACCTATGCCATGCCTAGTAGGAGGGTACCACTCTAATGTCTCTATTGATCCTGCCTGATCACTTCCATCGTCAAGAATCGTCTAAAGAAGCATCATGCCCAGAACATCTTACATCATATCAAAAAGTCTAATATGAAGTCTACCACTATATTATTTGTGAAAAAAAATCTAGATAGGCTACTTATGGGGAAATATCCAAGTCTAATCAAAGTAAATATGATATGTTGAGGTTCACTCAAAAAAGAAGTTTGGGAACATGTCATGTATAGAGACCCACATGGATGTGGTCTCACTACACTAACTGGCTATGTCCCAACCAATACATGGAACACTTCCCAAGTAGCCCTAAAAAGTGTGAAGGTGGACTTCACAGCATACCTCAGCTGTCAGGGACATGCCCATGCTCTAAGACTTTTCCTTTTAACCATTCTTCTTCCCATGTACTTAGGCACATAGTGTTTTATCCCACATGGGGTCCTTACCAAGATGTTTAGTCCATTTATATGTACCCTAGTTGTTTTGGTGTCCATTTACACCAAAAGTACACTCCAATTTGGTCTTATAGTGGCCACAACATGTGGTCCCTCTACATGGAGTGTGATATTTTACTCCACCCTGAAACCCTAGTTTCCACAAGAAATTAAATACATGGAATGAGTTCCACATGATACATTTCATGTATTTTATTATTTCTAGAAACCAGAAAGGATTCATGAACATTCTATATCTTGTACTTACACCATGAATCACATTGGTTAACCACCTAAAATTTGTGGAAAGAGCCTCTATTCACTATTCTTGACCATCTGGTGGCCAGAAATTGGATCTTTGATGGTTCTTCCAATGATTTAATGCACCTCATGCACATCCCATGGTGCAAAAACTCCCACATCTGCTCCGTAATCCATTAAAAAATAACTTATAACCCACAAATTATCTGAAACCTTCTCATATCACCAATTCATTCATCACATGAAAATTAGTCAAAAATTCAAGGTTCCCGTCTTGCTTGATCCCACACAACAATGTTGATTCATGGCCATGTAGCCTAAGGGAAAATAACATGAAGAAAGGGTGGTGTAAGAAGAAAAAAATACATAACAATCATTAGCCATTAATTCTTAGTCAATGGATATAGATTATGATTCATAAGTTATAAACAAGGAATAATAAGGATTAATTTAATAATTAATTGAAAACGAGTACATTGGTTCATGAAAAGTCTTGATTTAACATAAATCGAGATATATATTTGATCATGCTCCAAATATTTAATTATATAGAGATAAAATACATAAATTATGATTCTTTACCTTAATTTGTATCATTCTCTAATAAATTACATACTTTCCACTAAATAAGAGAATTCAATGTATTCACTTCCCCTTGATTCACCTAGATATATAGGTTTATTGTCATCTAGTCTTGATTTTACAATAGAGGGTGAAAGGAGTCTCCTCTCAAAGGACATAGGATTATGTAGATAGCCCAAGAGATCTTCCATAGTGGTTATTTCATAAATTAGACTTAGTTTAGTTCTTTTAATAAAAAAAATAAAATTATTTATTTATTTTATATAAACATACCATCCAATGATCGTTTTATCCAAATTCCATTTTCTAAACAACTTTAGTTTGCGCCTAGGGTAAAACTCACATTCTGATCTCAACCAATTTCCTAGATTTTCGATCTGAGACTTTATTTAAGATTTATCCTCATTTCATTAAGAATATATGGATGTTTAATATAATATAAATTTAATATTTTTACAAAATTAATTCTGGGCACACAGGTCATTGTAATCCCACATCGTCTCAGTACCTCACTCTAAACATATTTTTAGATTTATTCCAAAGTCTTACAAGTCAAACAAATATTCTCTATATCATTCCCTTATTTAAAATTTTCATCCCTTAAATGAAAAAACGAAATAAAAAATTCGGGATACTAAGCCCATATGTGGATCTCCTAGTCCTATGAGCTCTCATTCATACTCTTGTGTAGCCAAAATACAAGAACCAAGGGGATGATCCATCCACATGGGGTCTTATCCTACCGATCAATGATCTCAATCGGGTGCTCTATAAAAGTGCCTTCTTCCTCAATTTCCATACCACCCTAGTCAATGAGGTGAATATGGTCATGTATGTATCTCCTCAACTTTGATACATGGAATATGTCGTTCACTCACTCTGAGGGTGGTGGTATAGACAGGTGGTAAGCAACCTTTACAATCCTCTACAAGATCTGGAATATACCAATAATCCTCGGGGATAGCTTTCCTCCCTGACTGAATCTCTGAAATACTCATCATTGGGAGACTCTCAAGAAACTGTGGTCTACCTACTTAAACACCAAGGGACTACAATGTTGATCTGTAAAAGATGTATACCTACTCTGGGAAGTCCTCATTCTCTTATGGATGACCCAAAATTTCTATCTCATCACATGGACTGTGTCTATCCCAACAAGAAATGCCTCTCTAATTTCTATCCTGTAAAATGGTGACCTATATTTTCTACCATGTATGGACTCAAAAGGTCTTATGTAGAAATTATAGTGGTAGATATTATTTTATGCAAACTCTATCAAGGTAATATGATCCCCCCAACTTCGGTTGAAGTCTAACATGTAATCCCTCAACATGTACTCCAATACCGGGATAGTACGCTCAGTATTCTCATCATTATGGGGGTGGAAGGTTGAAATAATCCTCATAACGGTCCCAAATTCCTCCTACAGGACTCCGTAAAACTATTAAATAAACTACACATCATGATCGGAGATGATAGTTGATAGAACCCCATGATGTTGTATGATGTCCCATACATACAACTCCCCCAACATCTAAACTGAAATCTACCCCCAGATAGAGAGGAAGTGCACCAACATTGTGAGTCAGCAAACTATCACCCAAATGGAATTTTTTCTTCTCGATGTCCATGGAAGATCTAACACATATTCCATGGATATGATGTCTCATTCCCACTCCCGGATCTCAAGAGGTCGCAACAAACTTATTGGAACCTAGTTCCCATCATCCACCTGCTAAAATAGGAGGTACCATGAGATGAACTTAGCCATCCTCCATCTCATGTAGGTCTACAAAAACTACTACTAAAGGTCTTAGTACATATTACTCACACCGAGATGTATATATAAAGGATAAGTGTGGAAATCTCTCAATACCACTTCTGGCATCATGACTGGGGTAACCATCCATACCTGGAATTGGATGAAGTGATTATTTTCTTCATAAAATCAATCTGGTGAACCCCATAAGAATATCTGGTCATGTAGGATCTTATATTCAACTTCAACCAATAAGGACACTCTACCACATTGGAGGAGAAGAGGATTCAAGACCATTGACTGAAGAAAAATTTCACCCTTTTACTCAAGCAGGCTCAGCTTTAAGGAAGCCAACTGGTCTGACACCACCTTCACCAAATGAGTATGGGACCTATTTCTAAGGGAATATGCTAATTTTTTCCTACCTTGAAGTTTAAGACCCCAATTTTTTATAAAATATTTTTTTCTAATTATGGGATATGCGCCCGTAAGGGGATCTCTCTCTAGGTTTCCCTCTCGCCGCCACAGGATCCTCCGCGGCGGAGGGCGCGACACTCCTTCTCGATCTCGGTGGGCTGGTGGAGGCTTCCTGCTACTGGCTTGCGTTTCGTGGTTCCTTGCTGGCTGTGGAGATGAACTAAGGTCGGCGGTGGTTTCGGGTTCAGATCTACGGGTCTAAGACCGGTCTCCGTCGACGGCATACTCTCCGGAGCGCCTTTGGTTCTGTTATTTGCAGCTCGCTGTCATCCTCTGGGGTGTTTCTCAGCGTTTGAGGTCTTCGCTCATGCGTCGGTGTTTTGGGGGCTCCGACTCTTCTCAGGAGATTGAGGGGGGGCTCTGTTGCGTCTAATGCGGTCGATCTAGTCGGTGGCGGCGGGGTTCCCATTTTAGGGTTTTGTCTTTTCCCTGCTGGATTTGAGGTTCTTCTCTCTGTGTGGCGGTGTGGTTGTTTGGTTTTCATGGTTTTTTTCTTTCTGTGGTTTTGCGAATGGATGATTTTCTGAGTGATGACGGCGGTGACGACGGTGTCAGATTGGTTTTTTCTGGCGACTGGTGGGATGTTGGGAAGGTGACGATGGCGGTGACGATGGTGAGGTGCTCTGGTGATGGTGCTCCGGCGACGACAGTGAGGTGCCCCGGCGACGATGACAGTGGTAGTACCGAGATACTGCTGATGATGTTATCTGGTTGGCGACTGGATGAGGATTTCGACGTCGACTTGATCTGCGGTGGGTGACGATTTCCATGCTCACGTCTCGAGGTGGCTCTTGGAAATTATGGAGGGGGACACGCGGTCAGGAAAAATGGAAAGCGGTTTGGGTTTTGTGAATTTGAATTTTTTCATTCTGGTGTTGGCGGGATGTAGAGGCATGGAAAGGTGTGCGGTGATGGCATGCTGATCGAGGATAGCTGGATGGTTTTTGAGTTTGAAATTTGAAAGTTGTTTTGAAATGTATGGCACAGGGATGTTTTGTAATGGGTACCGGCAACCCTTAAACCGGTTTTCTTTTCTTTCTCTTTTTAATAAATGGTCAGAGGGTTATCATCTGGTGACTTTTCTGGTATTTTTTTCTAATTAATTTAATCTTTTTGATAAATTTAATTTCACACAACACTGAATATAAAATTTTTTATACGAAAGAACTGTGTTTTGATGGAATTATAGGCAACACCAACTTATGTTTGTGCTAAACGGAACACATAGATTAATATATGGTTCACTCAAAACTATGTTTTTCTTGTTTCAAACACAATAAATAGTTCCTTTTAGATCTTGCATAACACGCAAGGATGAGTTTTACTAAACTACAATATACTATAAATATTATTATTAAAATATTATTATAGCAACCACTTAGACATTGAAATGGAAGTAGTGAATTAGATTAACTATATTTTTAGAATATAATTTACACATTTATATAAAATGTATCACTTTGTTATCAACTAGTATAATTTAATGAAATAACTATCTCAAGATAAAGAAATTAATTTTATAAGAAATTTTTTTTCTGTGTGAAAACACAATTTTATCACAGTAAATTAAAAAAACCACTTTTGATTAATATTTTCAATAAAATTTATATATTATATATTCAAAAAAATGATATGCATCCAATAGTTATATTAGGTATAATATAATAATAAATGCAATTTTATGTATAAAAAGATGTATTTTTCTAAACAGTAAATTTATCGCCTTTTAATAGTGAACACATTTTAAATATGATTTTTGAAAATTTTACAGTTTTTATTTAATTAAATAAACTTAATTTTTGTAATATTAAAATAAAAATTGTTCATTATTAATCAGTTTTGGTCATCTCTGAATCATTCCGATGAGGACTTTTCTTGTCCTCTGAAATTAAAATTTCTCAAACGTAAGCTCAAATCTTAGTGCAGCACTAAAGCAATTCAAATTGACAATGACATCCTCTCTCTTGAGAATGATCTGCATCAAATTCAAAATAACAACACTCACTTAGACTTCGCCTCTGACCATAATCAAGAAACCCAAATTACTATGAATCTAAATATGCTTCTTGCTTTCAAAGACAACATCCGAAAGCATACTTTTAGAATCAAATGGCTCACTGATGGTGATCGTAACACCAAGTTCTACAACTCTCTACAAAGAATTCGGAAAGCCAGTAGACCTCTTGCCTCCCTTAAAGATGGTGATAACCTTTTGGATAATGAAGATGACATTGCTCAGCATGTTGTTTCTTACTTTGAATCTTTATTCAATGGGCCTTGTTTGAACAAGGACCTCATTAATGACGTTATTCTAACTCTTGTCACTGATGTTGATAACAGTTTTCTCCTGGGTGTTCCCCTTGATCATGAAATTAGAGACACTGTCTTTGGCTTGAATCCTGACAGTGCCCCAGGACCTGATGGGTTCACTAATGGTTTCTATCAAAAATATTGGGATATCATCCATGATGATGTTTTCAAGCTCGTTAAATCTTTCTTTGCTAATGGTTTCTTACCTCATGGTTTAAATTCCCAATTCCTTGCTTTGATCCCCAATGTTGGTAATGCCGCTGAAATCCATCTTTTTCTCCCTATAGCTCTGATCAACACTCTCTATAAAATTATCACCAAGCTTATAGCTAACAGACTCAACATTATTACTGACAAAATTATCTCCTGCAATCAATTTGGTTTTATCAAGGGGTGATCAATCCAAGACTGCATTTGTCTTGCTTCAGAATGCACTAACATGCTAAATAATAAAAATAGAGGCGGAAACATCGCCATTCAACTAGACATTCATAAAGATTTTGACACTATGGACTGAAATTTCATTTTCAAAGTTCTTCATGGTTTTGGATTCAATGATAACTTCATTTCTAGACTTAAAATCCTCTTTCATTCTACTCATGTTTCCATTTTAGTAAATGGATCGCCTAGAGGGTTTTTCAAATGTTCTAAAGGAGTCAGACAAGGAGACCCCTTATCTGCTACTCTTTTTTCCATTGCAGAAGACTATTTTAGTCGTCTGCTCACCCATATGGTTGATCACAACAAGCTCAAACCCATTCAGGCTTACAGAAATGTGAATGCCCCCACTCACCTCCTTTATGCTGATGACATCATTCTTTTTCTAAAGGGTGATCTTAAAAACATCAGAACTCTTAAAGCTGCTATCAATCACTACGAGGAGGTCTCGGGACAATTCATTTGTTGGAATAAATCTTTCATTTACTTTGGAAAAAACTTCCCTTCTGCTAGAAAAAATAATATTATCAATGAGCTTAGTATCAAAGAAGGTACTATCCCTTTCAAGTACCTTGGGGTTCCCATCTTCTGGGGTAGACCCAAAGACTGCTACTTTTCAAGCATTGTTGACCAGGTTCTTCATCAACTTTCCTCTTGGAAAGGAAAATCCCTCTCCATGGAGGGGAGAGTTTGCCTTGTTAAGTCTGTGATTGTTTCCAAAATTGTTTACTCGATGATGGTCTATAAATGGCCTATTAGTCTCATTAAAAAACATAATGTTCACATTAAAAACTTTGTCTGGTCTGGAAGCACTTTGGACAGAAAACTTGTGACTATTCCTTGGGCTAAGTGTTGTAAGCCTATAGCTATGGGTGGTCTTGGTATTAAAAACATTAGGTTCTTCAATGAAGCTCTTCAAGCCAGATTAACTTGGAACCTGATTCACAATGACTTCCCTCCCGTTGTTTTTATCAAAAACAGGTTCATTGATAGATTGAAATGATCTAATAGAAGTTTCATGACCTCTTCCATTTGGCCCTCTGTTAGAGACACTTATGACAATATTATGCACAATGCTAGATGGATGGTTTCGAGAAACTCTTCCATGAGATTCTGGTTGGACAATTGGACTTGTGCTCCTCTTATCTCTGTGACTCCCCTTGACCATATCCCTGTTGACATCAACTCCACTGTCAATAATGTGATTAATTCTCACTTTGATTCCCTCCCCGAAAACATCACTCAAATTATTGATTCCTACCATTTTTCTACCTCGAGTGATTTCTTGATTTGGGAGCCTTCTCATAATGGGATCCTTAATACCAAAAACTTTTATAATCACTCCTTACACAACGCTGAGAATGATATGAATTGGATAAATTTTTTTGACAAACCTTGGATCAAACCTTCTAGATTCACTCTTATTTGGCGTCTCGCCCACAATAGGGTTCCCACTGATGTTTGTCTTCAAAGTTTTGGTATCCAACTTTGTTCAAAATGTCGCCTTTGCAATCAGCATAGAGAAGATACTAACCACTTATTTCTATCTTGTGCTACTGCCAGTGCTCTTTGGAACTATATTTTTGACACTTTTGAATGCAGATGGCTGGTTTAGAACTCAATTGATGAGCAGCTTAAGCGATGTGTTGCTAAGGATAACTCACAACAAATCAGAAACTTGTTCCTTGCTGGGGTCTCAGAGCTGATACATGTGATTTGGTATGATAGAAACTCGATTCTTCACAATAATTGCTCACACAACATTAATGCAGGTAAAACGCGTATTCTTATTTCTATTCGGGAAGCTGCGCTGATTCAGAATGGTTCCTGCAACAATTCGGTGGATGATTTTATGATCCTTAGACGTCTTCGAATTGAGGCCATTTTCTCGAAACCGCTCCGCACTCTTGAGGTTTTTTGGAGACCTCACTTTCCAGGCTGGATTAAAATTAATGTGGATGGAGCCTCTAAAGGAAATCCAGGTCCTGCGGGTTGTGGAGCTGTCTTCAGAAATCATCATGGTAATGTTATGGGATGCTTTTTTGGAGGTTGCGGTACTGCAAACTCTCTGGAAGGAGAGATGCTAAGTGTTATTCATGCCACTGCTTTTGCTCTTCAACGTGGGTGGAACAACTTATGGATTGAAAGTGATTCTACTACTGTTGTTCAAGCCATTTGGAAGGGAGATATTCATCTTGCCTGGCCGATCACTACGCGCTGGATGAGTTGTCTTCAATCTCTTCATGACGTCAGTTTCATTGCAACTCATACTTACCGCGAAGCTAACATGGTTGCGGATTCTCTCACTAAGAAAGGCATTGCTCAGAATCTAACTTGGCTGGAGGCGCTCCCAGATAACCTGATGCCTTTGCATCTTAAAGATTGTAATTTGATCCCGTCTTTTAGACTCTTGTAATCCTTGTTTTCTTTTTGCTAATAAATCTGCTTTGGTCCTTTGATCAAAAAAAAAATTTAAATAGGATATAAAGTCATTTCAAACTTTGGATCAGTTTTACTATAAAAACCTATTTTGTCGTCTCATCTGTATGATTAAATTTAAATTAATTTCTAAAACTTTTGTAATTTCAATTTGAGAATATGGAATCTGTATTTTTAATTATATTAATTTTTTATATCTATTTATTTAAACTTAGTTTTTGAACAAAAATACTAGTGAAAGTGATTAAAATTAATTGTAGTGATTAAGAGAAAATTTGGCTTAATGAAGGACTAAACATTAAACATAAGCCCCAAAATGACGTAGAAAGTTTCAAAATAGCAATTGGATGTTCTTATTTCAACCCTATACTACCTTTTATTATATTGGGACCAATATTGGATCCACTTTATATGGTAAAAACATGGGGGTAATTCCCTTCTCAAAAATTTACAAGAATGCCACTCCACCCCCACTATAAAAAGGCACTCACCCCTCCCACTTATTCTCACATATCAATCCATTTTTCTTGACAAAAATAAACCAAACAATTCTCCCAAATTAAATACCTTAATCCTATAATCGTCTATTTTTTCATAAATCCATCCAAGGAATCCCTTTGGTGGAAACCAAAAGGAGTTTCCCAAAGAAGAGTTAACATCCTTCCACAATCTCTTTTGTTTTATTTTGATTTTACAACACCTAAAATATTATTATTACATGATTATATAATAACATATTAATCCTAAATATACTTATATTTTTTTATTCTAAGGTTTTTACCTACAATTACACACACATCCGTCTAATTATTAATGAACTTATTGTTCTTGGGTACGACGAGCTACAACCTCATGAAATGATGTTGTTCGTTTTTTCCACTACCAACTTACATGGTTTGTAATTATGATGGAAAATATTTTTTAATATGATATAAGTTATATTTATGATGTATTTATTCTTATTTATTTATTATATAACTCATATCTTTATTCTTTCCATTTTTGGTAAATATGATAACTTCATTTGTGGATGTGTTGACTACTGCCTCCTCAAAGTGATGTGATTTGTTCGCACTATGCATGGAATATATTAAGGATGGGTTTAGTAAAATTATATGATATGTATGGAATAATAATTATACATGAATTTTAATATATATATACATATATTTCATTTAATTTATTACTTTCAATACGACAAGAAAATGGAAACTGTGTTCATGCGTACGTATGACATTCCATCTCCATGAACACTGTATTCCATTTAATATATCTATATTTTATATATTATTATAAATATTTATATACTGAATATATATTATTTATTAATCATGTTTTAGATTATGGAAATAATTAAATCATGATCTAAGTAATAGGATCAATAATCACAAGTCAAAACATATACGGTAAATAAAGGGATTATTACCTAAAACTTGGGTTTAATATAGAATTGTTAATAAATTGATAATATAAATTAATAATTGAATCATATATGGTATCATATATAGTAATATGGTCATTTTTTGGATTTATAATAAAAATATATTTATTTTACATTAGGTTTAAACATGTATGAAAAACTTCAACACTTAAGGTAAGGGTTTTCTTAACTCACTTTTTATATCTGTCAGATACAAACCATGTTCACAATTAATTTCATTAGTGTGGTGTATAAAAAATACTTGAATTTATGATATTCTTATTAGACAAAAATTTATGATTATTTACATATCCATTTTATGATCTATCTTTCATGGGTTTTATGGTTCAAATGTTACAAAATCAGTAGAATAGTTTTGTTTCAATTTTCCTTCTTTGAGACACATGCCATGTTATGCACCGTTATTTTTATATAAGGTGTATAAAATGATCTTTTACATTTTATATAAGAAATAAATGTATTTTAATGATATTATAAGATTCATGTATTGTTACTCTATCATGGTTATTATGATTTAATGTTTCCAAAGTTGTAAGATTTTAATGCTATAATCTCATCATTGATCATGATTATTTACGATTATGCTTCCATTGAAAAAATATTACAATCCATGTCTTAAGAAAATTATTAAATTTTATTCTACTATGGTTATTCATGTTATAAAAAAAATTTATTTTTCCATTATTTCACTCTTCAGTACTAAAGATAATTTAGAAAAAAAATATAAAAATCCGACTTTATTTCTCCTTTCGGTCAGAAATATGTGTTCTTTCATAACTACATTTTCTAAAAAAATTTAAAAAAAATTTTAATGTCATCATGTGATGTGTAAAGGAAATTTAATACCTTTTTAAAAAATGGGTTTAAATTTAATCATCTTTTTATTTTCTGATCAATGTACTTTTCTAAACATTTTAAGGTTAAAATGAATATTCATCATGTACAGACTTATCCACCATCATGACCATAATTTCCTTGAAGATTACATTCTACGTTTACTAGTATACTTTTAAAGATAATTTTTCCCTAATATTATAAAAGTTTTTTAATTTTAATGTGATTTTAAAAGAAAATTTTTGTTCAAAACTTTTTCAAGATTTCTTTATGAGTTTTAAAGGTTTTTTTCAAAGGAAAAGGATTTCAAAATGTTTTTCAATATATATTTATATGTATTCAAGTAAAAAGGTTAATAACGTTTTTCAAGGTTATTTTCAAAGAAAATGGTTTTGAAAATGTCATATGTTTAAAAAATAATTTTTTTCAAATAATAAAGGATATTTTCATCAAGAAATGTTTTAAAATATTTTAAAGCTTTATTTATAAGTTTTCAAAGTGGGTTTTTAATGAAAAATGTTTTGAATATGTTCTGTGATAGAATTTAAAAGAAATGTTACTTTCATTAAAAAATGATTCATGTGATATTTCAAAATCCATCTCCATCTAAGACGGTATACTTTGATATAGTTTAAGATTTATTGGGTACACGATCTAAGAAATAAATTCAAATTATTTCTTTATTGGTTTATGTTTTGGTGGCATGATGTTTATGACACATATTTCTCTTACATGAGTTATATTCTTTTGAATATTTATTCTTTTCAAGGTTTATCCTTTAATGAAATGATTATGAGACCTATCTCTCTTCCATAGTTAATGATTTGAAAAAAAAAATATGATTCTCATTTCATTTAATGGGTTATAATTTGATGTTTATGAAACCCATTAATTTTTATGGGTCATGATATGTTGAATGTTTTTTTTTCTTTTGGCACATGAATATATGATTTTATTATGCGATGGTTGACACCTATATCTCTATCCAATGTATTGGAAAATGATAAATGTTTTATGAGATCAAGAGGGTACTTAGGAAGGAATCTCAATCCTAAAACAAGAGGGTATACATGAGGTAATCCAAAAAATGAAATAAGAGGGCATCTTAAGTCAGAAATAAGAGGGTACATGGGAGGTCATCCTAATACCAAAACAAGAGGGTGTATGGGAGTTCATCCCTATCCTAAAATAAGAGGAAATCTTAATATCCAAATAAGATGGTACATGGGAGGGAATCCTAGGCTTAAAATAAGAGGGTACATGGGAGGGAATCCCAAGTCTGAAACAAAAGGGTACATGGGAGGGCATCCCAATTTCAAAGCAGGTACACTAGTGATTATCCCACGCCTAACAAGTTATTAAGATCCTAGTAGGTGGCCTTAACATAAAACTTTATATGCTTATGTTTATACATAAATTCCATGAATTATTCCTATTTTAGGATTTTATGGATTACGCTCTCCATTTCCTTAGGATTAATTTCTTATGAATCACCAATATTTATTCCATGAGTCAAGTTTATGATATTTGATATGCAGTGTATGATATCCTAATGTTATGATCATGTTCTCATAACCTTATACTTATTTTTTTCCCTACATATCACCCTTTTTTAGCCTTACTCAGAATCTAAGATCACACCTTTCTTATGTTTCCTTTTCCTAGGCTATAAAGAATGGTTTTTAGTAGAATTAACAAATGGAAAGATCTTTTTGGGAAACATTGAAGTTCTTTCACCATGTTATATGATTTTTTTCCAAATTTCCAAAGACACGAAACAATTAATGTCCTTGGGAATGTACTTCTACAATGTGTGGAATATTCATCTAAAATGATGTAATATCCATTTATGTTAATCCATGGTTTCTATAGTTGGTATCAAAGGAAAGGTGTAGTCAGACCATGGATATTAGGATAAGAAAACATTATTGCGATACCTAGGGATATTTCTAAGGATATTTCTAGGGATTTAAATAAGGATAATCCTAAAGTTACAAATATTTAATTGAATGTGTCTTTATTTATACATCTTATAAGTGGTTTTTCATGATTATGGTCTATCACTATGATAAGTGATTCCCATAATTTTATTTTTGGTTTTTATCATTGGAGACAACTAGTAGGAATTTGATTAACATTGAATGTGACAAATAATTTGGGGATGATAAGTCAAATCAACTGATCACTGGAGTTAAGGATGTTATGATCATGCCTAATCAGTTTTCACATAACAAGATTAAAACCATGTACCTTAACCAACTCTTAGACTCACCAAAGAAGATATATAAGGAGTTCAATGAGAGTTTGGGTAATGGGGACCATGGAGGAAAGAAGATTCAGTTTCCTTTATGTAAAAAATCTTGAAAAATATCCCAATTGAATTTCTTAGAGGAACAAGAAGATGTTTTGACTCTAGAAAATAAGTAATAAAATCAGGTAATGGTAATATTACTAATTATGATGAGACTACTGGTGAATTGTGAAAAAAATAATTATTAAGTAATAGGATGAGGTAGACTTATTAATGTATTAAGGATAAAGTGGAATAATAAAAAAATTTATGTATTTGGAATCATGAATTATGTTATATAAATAGTTATATATTTAAGGATTATTTAGTCTATATTCTTCTATAAATAATTATAAGTATATTTTGAATGGTTTTAAAAGACTAGAAAAATAATTTAATGGAAAGGTGAAATTTTGAATTAGATAAGATAACCCTTAATATGTTGAGATAAGGATGTTTGGATAAAGATATCATGGATATTAATAAGTAAATTAGATAGTACTTATTACCTCATAAATGATAAAGTATTTGTTGAAAAATTAGTTTGTACTATCATTGATGGAGTTCACAATATTTTTAGATGCGAGTAATATGTCAAAAAAACATTGGAATAAGTAATCATGGATGTATTCAACAAGGATTTATAGTATTTTAGGATATTTACATGTTTTAAGAGAATAATTGATAAAGATATTAAAATGTATGGTATGAGACAAATAATAGGTGATTTAAGATATATGGGGGGTCAAAGTTAAGATTCTATTAAATATAGTCATCATTTTTAAAAATTTATCAATATTTATCTTTTAAAAGGATTTATAAGGTTAAAATTTTATGGAATGGTTTAATTTATACTTTAGATGAGGTTTTAGAAATTAAAATATAATCTTTTCATATGGGTATTTATGTATATTGGATAACTTGTGATAACCTTTTTTGTGAAACAAATTGATGGAATGATCTATCATTATATTTATAGATCCAATGATCTATTAATGCTTCTAGAATGACACTTTAACCTTAATTTATTGGAATAATAGATAAATTATAAATTTATTAAGGCACAAAAAAGGGTTAGGTTGTCTTAAAACCATGTATGTATATATTCCAATGAAAATTATTCTACTTTAGTAAAATGGTTATTGATATAAAAATTTTTCCTATCATCATTTTTTATAATATAAATTACCTCTTTCATGCTTCTATGATTTATGTATTTGTGATTGTTAACTTTCTATGGATCACCCAATTTCTTGTGATTTGTTATCATTGTCAATCTCTTTGATTATTTTCACTTTTCTTATATGTTTTTATTTTCTCTTTCCACGTATGTCCTCCTATGTGGAGCCCTATTTTTTGAATGAAACATTCAATTATTAAACCATTGATAACCTAGATGAATTTATAGGTATAAATTCATTTTAAGATGGTAGAATGTAACATCTTAAAAGCATTTGAAATATATTTTTTTATTAATTTAATATTTTTTATATTTTTTATTTCACACAACACTTGATATACATTTTTAAAATGAAATCACTAAATTTACCTAGCATTATAAACAAAACCAAGTTATTCTTTCACTGCACGCAACAATTGTATTAACTTTAAGTATATAAAACACAAATATTGGTTTTTTTATGCACAATGTTGACTTCCTTTGATAGCTTGTGTAACATGTAATGCTGAATTTTACTAAACTATGATATACTATTAATACCATTACTAAAATATTATTATAGCTATTACCTAATAGTTGTAATATAAGTTATGAATAAGATTAAATAAATTGTGAAATTATGATTTACACATGTATATAAAATTAATCTATCAGTTTTCAATTAGTATAAGTGAATGAAATAACTACTTTAAAATAAATAAAGTACTTTTCTAATAAAACTATTTTTCTATATACAAACACCATTTTTTACCAATAAATTACACACACCACTTTTTATTAATTTTTAAAATAAAAATTATAAAATATATATTCAATAAATATTTGTGATACTCAACCAAAATATTTCATTTGTATAATATAATAATAAATCCAATTTTATGATTATAAATATGTATTTTTATAAAAAGTAATTTTAATGCCTTATAATAGGGAACTCATTTTAAATATAATTTTTGACACTTTTATATTTTTTATTTGAAAAACTATAATTTATTTTTTAAAGAGTAACATAAAAATTTACTTTGGGTAATTTTTTGGTATTTTTTTGAGAAGTTTCAATTTTAAAATGAATAGTGAAAACACTGGATTTTAATTCAAAACATCCTTTTCGTCTAATTTATTTGTATAATTAAATTGTTTTTTAATAATTTTTTAAAGTGTAATTAGAAAAATATTACAAAAAATAGATCCAATTTACCTCATTTTAATCATTTTCACATTGAAATTTGATATAAAAACAAATCAAACTTTTGAAGATGTTTACTTTAAAAACCCACTTTATCGTCCCGTATGCGAGATTAAATTTAAATTTATTTCTGAAACTTCTATGTTTGGAATTTACTAAAAGGATTACATATTTGTAATTTTAATAAGTTATAATTTCGAATAATTTCAACTTTTTTATCAAAAAATTTAGTGAAAGTGATTGGAATTAATTACAGCGATTTAGAGAAAAATAGTTTACTAAAGGACTAAACCTTAAACTCAAGGCCCAAAATAACCTAGAAAATTGTCCAAAATCCATTGGATATTCATATTTCTACCCTATACTATAATTGATCAGATTTTTAAAATTATTGGATCCACATGAAATTGGAAAATATTTGGTGGAATTCCCTTTTCCAAAATTTACAAGAACGCCACTCCTCCTCCACTATAAAAAGGCACTCAACCCTCCCACTTATTGACACCTCTCAAGACCAAATTATTGGAAACAATATACCAAAATACCATACAAAAATACATAAATTAGTTCTATAATCCTCCCTTTTGGAGTAAATCTATTCAAGTAATCCCTTTGATATAAACCACAAGGTGTTACCCAAAAAAGAGGTAACATCTTCCTGAAGCTCATTGGTTTTATTTTCATTCTTGACCCCATAAAATCTTATTATTCCATGATTACATAATAACACCAGTATACTAAATATACTTAAATAATTTTATTCTATTATTTCTACCTATAATTATATACACTTCAATATAATGTGTAACAAAATTATTGTTCTTGTGTACGGCGAACTACCGCCTCATAAAATGATGTTGTTCATTTTTTCTTTACCACCATTCATGGTTGGAAATTATGATATACACTATATTTTTATATGATATTTATGATATTTATGATTTATTTATAATTATTAAATTATTAATTAACACATACCTTTATTCTTCACTTTTTTGTAAATAAGATAACTTGGTTTGTGGACGTGTGAACTATTGCCTCCTCAAAGCAATGTGATTTGTTCACACTTTACATTGAATGTATTAATAATAGTATTAGTAAATATATATCATATATATGAAATAATAATAATAATTTAATGATAATATTTATATATATACACATATAATTCATTTACTTTCATTCTTTCAATACGATAAAAAATAGAAGTTGTGTTCATGCATATGTATGGCCTATCGTCCCCATGAACAATGTAATCCATTTCATATATCTATATTTTATAAATTATTATAAATATTTATATTATGAATATATATGATAATTTAATCATTTTTTACAATATTTAAATAATTAAATCATGTTATATGTATTAGTATCAATAATTACAAGTCAAAACATGTATGATAAACAAAGTGGTTATTACCTGAAATATTGCTTCAACATGGAATTGTTAATAAATGGGTAATATGAAGTCATAAGTGATTAAGATGTTGTTTTATATATATGATTATGGAACTTTTTTGTATGTATAATAAATTTATATTTAGTATATAGAAGGTTTTAATGAGTGTGAATAAAATCAAGACTTAATGATAGGGTTTTCTCATCTCACTTTTTATATCTATGAGATACATGCCATGTTCACCACTAGTTTTGTTTATGTGGTGTATAAACTTCCCATGGATGTATTATATGATACTTATTATCAAATTTATTATTATTTGCATATCCATTTTCTTATCTCTTTCTCATGGTGTTTATGATTTAAAATTTAAAAAATCTATAATGTATTTTCATGTCAATTTGCATTCTTTGATACAAATGTCATGTTATGCACCTATATTTTTTATGTGGTCTATATAATTCCCTTTTACATGTTATATAATAAATATCCTTATTTTAATGATATTATAATCTTCATTAAATTTTATTCTCACTGGTTATTATTATTTAAAGTTACCAAAGTGGTAAGTGTTTGTTTCTACAATATCATCATTTATTGGGATTGTTTATGATTATGCTTCCATTGAAGAAATATTATAATCCATACCTTAATACCTAGGATAAATTTTATTATCCTCTAGTTATTAATTTTATATACAAATTAATTGTTAAATTTCCCCCTGATTGGTACTTAATATTATTATGAAAATTTTTTATTAAAATCTGACTTTTTCTCCTTTTGGTCGGAAACCAATGTTCTTTAAAAACCATGTTCTCTAAAAATGTTTTCAAAAATGTTTTAATATTATCCTATGATGTTGAAATGAAAATTTTTCCCATGTTTTACATTTTTTAAAAATTATTTTAAAATGAATCCTCTTATCATTTTCTTATCAAATCATGTGTAATACCACAAGCTTCCACGGTACGTTTCCCTTTGAATAATACAGTAGCTTCTGTTGTACGCGACATTGAGTTTTAACACACCACAACCAATCAAACAAGACGTTATGAATAGTAATACCCACTTTTTGAAATTTTATAAATCTTATTTTTTAAAATGGACTTCATTTTTTGATTCATAATATCAAAATTATCTTAGGGTGAATTTTTGGTATTTTTCTAAAAACTTTCAATTTTTTTTAATAGTGAAAAACAATGCATTATTGTTTAAAATTGACATTTTATTTAAAAAATTAGTTATTTTATTTTAATTTATATAGGTCAAAATAGATATATAATAATTATATATGTTCAATGTAATTCATTGGAATCAATTTATAATAAGTTTAGAAATATAAAATATTATTGAACTTTTTACCGTCTTTTACCCACCTTCTAGAAGCTTTTGAAAATTTGAATAAAACTTAATTTCACCACTACAATTAGTTGAATTTAAAAACTTCTAGAGACACAGTTAATATCAGTAAGTAAAATGTGGTTCAATAGGATGAAAATAATTTTTTGAATAGTAACTTTTGATTTTTATTTACCACAGTTAAAAGTAAATAGGGTAATTAAGGGTAAAAAAGACACTATAATTACCCTAACACATGTCCTAATTCTATTGGATAAGTTTAATTAGACCAAAAACAACATTAGTTAGAAAATATGAACCCTTTTTGGTTCACTGGGAGTAGATTAGGATATTTATTACTATTTTATTTAAAGAAGAGTTAAAAGGGTTAAATTCAATGAATAATAACTAATACATTTTCAATATAGTGTTACACAGAAGATAATTTCAACTATAAATTTTCATTAGAAAGATAAAAATATTTCCTACATAATGTTATTTTATTTATAATCTTTAGACATTAAATAATTTAATTCATTTATGACACAATGATGATGCGGTAATTACCTTGTTAATGAAAGATTAAAATAATTAATATTATAAATATCCAAATAAATGTAATTTGAAAATTTTGATGACTTAAAATAATTTTCTAGGTAAATATTAAATTCTATGGTTTGTTAGAAAAAATCGAAGTAATTATGCTTTTAAGATTTTCACAAAAACCAAATACTAAATAGTGTCTGAATTGACATAATTTAGTTTTTAAAACAAATACTATATTATTAATTGATATAATATTGTTGAAAATATAAGGATTGGTGAAATGAATTATATAATGATATATATATTAATAATGAACCACTTGGGGTTCTCATGGCTTGTTATAGTAAGTTTATTAACCATATAATATAAAAATAACAAGAGACATGACAAATGTCAAACTATTTAACTAAGAGTTAAGTCTAAAAGATAAGGTTAATATGGTGACATAAACCTATCTAAAAACTATTTTTTGAATTTATTTCGACCCATCCCCACCTTATCCTATAAATAAATCATTTTTTAGACATTATAAATCGACAATGATTTATAATAAAATAGTATTTCAAAATTTTCCTAAAGTGACCCTCACCTCTCTTATAAAAGGGAACTTCTCCTTCTCTAAAAAACACACCTCCAAAGCCATTTGTCTCTGCCAAACCCTACCCAAATATATTCCCAACATTCCTTAATTCAACCTAGAGGCCTTATTTTGATCATAAATCTGACCTAATGATCCCTTTTGATCAATTCAAAATGAAACACTCGAAGAAGATGTAATAATTTCACCACCCTCTTTCAAGTTCTTTTCTTCTTCCACTTCTTCATTTTTTATTGTTTCCATACCAAAATAATAACTCTAGTACTTCCTACATACCGTGATGTTATTATAAATATGGTACAACCATATTCATTATTCTATTCATCCTATGAATGTCAAAGTCATGATACGTGTGTGCGTACGGCTTACCATCTCCACATCGTTGTGTAGTTTGTTATTCAAACACTTCATTATTTTTATGGGTATAATAATCAGTATAATTGATCTAAATAATAAATATAACATGTTAATTATTCTTTATATATGATATACCATCCAATTATAAACTTTTTTACCATCAATATAATGATATTGTCGCTCGTGTGTACGTATGGATTACCGTCTCCATGAACATGATGAGACTCATTAAACATCATCATCATTCAAGAATAATTTTCATTTTATGATTAAAAATAATGTTTAAGAACTTAATATCATTCGGGATATGAATAAAATGCATCCTATTCATAACCATCATGGCTCACGTAACCAAGTATATAATGGAAAGTGACTCAGTTAACACCTGAAACGATGATACTACTAAATATTATTAACAAAGAAATATTGGAATATCATATATGATATCAAATTTATGTATATGATTCTTGTATAATTTAATAAAAAATATTTAACGATTATATAGGAGTTTAACATACCCTCCACCAAGGAAAAGTACAAGGTAAGGGTTATATTTCAAAATCTCATTTTTTATCCAAGGTTGTTTATACATGAGTATCTAATAGGACCACTTTATCATCCACTTCCGCTTTTTCTTAAAAATGTATTTCAAAAAAAATACTATTTACTATAATATGGGATAAATTCATTTATACCCTTATTTTACCAAATATTGTTTAAAAGGAATCTTTCTGTCGTTTTCCAGACAAGGTACTTTATGACCTTTTCGAAAAAAGTAAGGTAATAATGCATTTTTATCTTATATGGCGGGTGCAGATATTTTCTGTCATTATAACATTGTCTAAGCTTCCCACAGGGGCTTATAAGAATATTTTCAAAATAAATGTTTTCTTTAATGATTATGTGACTTTTAAATGATTTCAAAAAAATAAAGAGATATTTCTCTATGATATTTTTTATTTCATCAATGTCAACATCCTTTGATGGATTTTTAGCTTGTTTGAAGTTGATTTATTATGATACAAAACTTAAATATTATATTGAAGGTTTTTTGATATGTTTGACTTGCTATGTGTTATTTTTAAACCATTCATGGTTTATAGATAAAGTATTGACATTTCAAATTCTATTTTTAATGTGAAAGTTTATGTTATGTTTAAACCTTTACATATGAGGAATGCATTTGACTTAGTAATTTATGGGTAGAGCATGTTATACCTCCTCGATGCATCGGTAGGTAGCATGAGACAAACTAGTTTCTTATCACAAGGCCTTGAAAAAATCTTACTTTTAGTCTTGGCATAAGGCCTTGACTATGTGGTTATGAAGTCTGGAATTATGCATTCTATCATTATGAAAGTGCGTATTGATATTGCATGTGATTATTCGACTACTATAATATCTATGTGAATAAATAAATGGAATTATTTGATTTATATTGGCCATATTATGTAGAAGTTTATTTTTAAAAGTCTTACGTTTTAGTCTTATACATTGCCTTAAATGTTTAAGCTTATTTATGAATGTTTTCGCTATATTGTTATCCTTACTGAGCATCTGAGCTCACCCATTTCTATGTTTTATTTTTTCCAAGATGAAAAGAAGTATATTATGAATGACCTGAAAGGATAGTATAAGGGATATTAATGTGTTCAATGGAGACAATTTTGTTGTTGTTTTTATTTTATAATGTAACGTAAAACATATGAATGTATCTAGTACTTCCAAGGCTACTAAACTGATCTGTCGTTCAGGATTTGATCCCTTGTGATCATGCCAATGATATGTAATAATGCATTGACTTTGGGTAACTGGGTTCGGTGCATTATAATTGGTATCAGAGAATGTTTAGTACAAACTTTGGAAGCTAGATTTAGAAAAACTCTGATTAAAGAACATTACCCTAAGATAGACTTTGATGATTAGTATAGAAGAACATCCTAGAATTTTGGTAATGTAGATATTTTTTGAGTTTTTCCAAGAAATACATCCCTATCTGGATACGAGCATGTAGAGGTGGCTCTGGAACAGATGTACCTAGGGGTAAAACCCAAAAAAACCACTTTCAGCTTGACTCAAATGGGAACTGGTGCACGACAATGGTCCTTGTTGCACTCTTGGTTACGACATTCCCAGGGGATATGGTTAGGATAATTCAAATTTTCTTTACAAACCATTATGTAGGATTTATTAGTATATACCTCCTCAAATAAAATATTTTTTTGATTATGGATTATATCCATAAACCTTCCAATTTATGTTAAGTGTTTTACAATTTTTTAATTATGTATTGTGATTCATAAACTAATCTATTGAATGCTAATGTTTAAAAATGGAACCCAGTGGAAAGAATGGAGACTGTATCAATACACGTAATCCATGTAGGGATTTTCCTCTTACTTAAGATAATTATAGTGGAGATGGTGATGCAACTGATGCTAATCGGCTTATCACCATACTGGGACAACACACTCAGGTTATAAATAATAACCTTGCCCATATAGGGAAAACTGATCCACAACGCAGAGGATCAAAGTTAGACCGCTTCATGAGGCAACAACCACCAAAATTAAATGGGAGTACAAATCCATTAGAAGCTGAGCAATGGATAAGTTCCATAGAAAAAATATTTCATGCTTTGGGGAGTAGCGTAAGGGAAAAAGTTTCCATGACAGTTTATCGCCTCACGGGAGATGCAAATCAATGGTGGCCATTAATCGAAAACACAAAAAATATGAAGAGGTATCAAACATGGAATGGAGGGAGTTTAAAGATATTTTCTTAGAAAATTAATTTCCTTGTGACCATCGAGTGGATATGGAAAGACAATTTATGAGTCTCGGGAAAAAGGAGGATGAGAATGTCTCAAAGTACGAGGCTAGCTTTACAAGGTTATCAAGGCATGCAGTAGATTATATACATAACCCAAGAAGTAAGATTGATAGATTATTTGATGGTTTAAAACCATTTCTCTGTTGAGCATTAGTCTCAAAATCTTTCTCATCATACAAAGATATTGTCTCTTGTGCTATCAAGATAGAAAAGGAATTCTCTAAGTCTTTCGACTTTAAAGAAAAGCAAGAGAAAAAGAGATCAACTGAACACTCTAGAAATAAAAAGAAGGGGAAGAATGGAAAATTTGAATATCTATACTGCGGTCAATGTGTGAAGAAACACCTTGGTACTTTCCTGAAGGGAATGGGAGTCTGTTAAAAGTGTGTTGAAAAAGGCCACCAAGATCATGATTGAAAGGGGGGAAAAGGCTATCAATGTTGAATGCTATAATTGTAGTGAAAAGAGTAATTATGAAAATGAGTGTCCTAAGTGCTAAGGGAACTTACCTCAGAAAAGGAAAAGGGAGAAATGCCAATCTTATGTGATCACTACTCCTGAGGTTGATGCTCTGAAAGACGTTGTGGAATGTAATTTAATGGTTTCCTAATGTTTTCCAATGATTTATTTGATTCTGGATCATCGCATTGTTTCATATCTTCCCAGTTTGCTAAGAAAATTATATATTTTTAATTTGACCTATCATGGGAGATGGAAGTCAAAACACCTCAGGGAAGTATCATTGCAACAAAGTTTTTTGAATTAGATACCATTAGGGCATATAAGTGTTCATTATCTACTAATCTAATAGTCATAACCATGATCTAATTTGATATAATCCTCGGAATAGATTGGATTTCAGACCATGATGAGAATGTTTATTATAAGAAGGAGGAGGTTACAATTTTCGGTGACGATAAGGAGTACTTTATCTTTAGATCAAAAATGTCACCACCTGATTCCTATCTAGTTCCACCCCCAGTAGCTCTACTAAATTCAATTATTGGGGAAAAAGAGAATGAAATAACTATGGGTGAGTAAAAGAATGTTCGAATATAGGATTTTCCTATTGTGAAAGAATATGTTGATGTGTTTCCCAAGGATTTACTTGGACATCCTCCAGAACGAGAAATTGAGTTTTCAATTGATTTAATTCCTGGTTCAAGGCCTATATCAAAGACCCCTTATAGAATAGCCACTATGTAATTACTGGAACTAAATAAACAACTAGAGGAATTGAGTAATAAGGGATTTATTTTCCCTAGTGTTTCTCCATGGGGAGAACCTGTCCTTTTTGTTAAGAAGAAAGATGGATCTATGAACTTTTGCATTGACTAAAGAGAGATCAATGCTATAACAATAAAGAACAAGTATCACCTACCTCACATTGATGATTTATTTAACCAACTTCATGGAGCTCAATATTTTTCAAAGATTGAACTTCGATCTAGATATCATCAGTCGTGTGTGAAGAAGAAAGACATTCCGAAAACATCATTTCAAACTAGGTATGGGCATTACGAGATTACAATAATCCCTTTTGGACTGACTAATGCACCCTCTGTTTTCATGGATCTAATTAACATAGTTTTCAAGGAATATCTTGATGAATCTGTAGTGGTATTTATTGATGATATTTTGTTATAGTTTAAAATAAATGAAGATAATGAAAATCACTTGCGCATTATTCTAAAGACTCTTAAAAGAAATGAATTATATGGGAAGTATTGAAAGTGTGAATTCTAGATTCAAGAGATTTCTTTTTTGGTCCATATTGTCTCTAAGGATAGAATCAATGTTGATCCTTGTATGAAAATAGAAATACAATAATGGCCAGCACTGACGAGTATAACTGAGGTATGCAGTTTTATTGGTTTAGTAGGTTATTATCGATGTTCTGTCCAGAATTTTGCCCTAGTTGGCTAACCCATTAACCAAGCTGACATGTAAAGGGGTTAAATTTTTTTGGATAGAAGAGTGTGAAGATTGTTTTGAAGAACTGAATGGATGATTAGTAATTGATCCTATATTGACTCTACTATCGGGGAATGATGTGTTTGTTATTTATAGTGATGCCTAAAATAAATTACTTGGTTGTGTTCTTATACAGAATGATAGAGTTATTTCCTATGAATCATGATAGCTAAAAATTTATGATCAAAACTATCCCACTCATGATCTTGTGTTAGCATCTGTAATCTTTTCTCTGAGGATATGGATGAATTATCTCTATGGTGAAAATGTTATATTTATATTGATCACAAAAATTTGAAGTATATTTTCTCACAAAAATAACTCAACATGAGGAAAATGAGATTTCTTGAATTACTCAAGGATAATTATTTCACTATACACTACCACCCGGGGAAGGAAAATAAGGTGGAAGATGCTATGAGCAGAAAGGATCATGGAAGTTTGAACAAGATGAGAGTTTAAAGGGATCCTATTTTCATAGATATAGAAAAGATTGATATGGGAATAACCTTGTAAGGTAAAACATCCATAAATTTTCAAATGTTTTCCAAACCATCTTTACTAGAATGGATAAATTGTTCTCATACTGATGATGATGAGTTTCAAAAGAACATTAAAGTTGTGAATTATGGGATATTGAGTGACTTTGTATATGAAGATTGAATTTTGAAATATGGGAAGAGACTTTGTGTTCCTAACAAACCTGATCTAAAAATGGAATTGTTGGATGATGCTCATAGCTCTCATTTCTTTATACACTATGGGAGCACCAAGATGTATGTAGATTTTAAGGAAAAAATTTGGTGGGACAATATGAAGAGGGATATTTCTGATTTTGCGTCAAGATGTATGGTTTTTCAACAAGAGAAATCCGGAAGGAAACATCCTGGAAGAGTCATGAAACCTCTTCCCATACCTGAGTGTAAATGGGATAATATTACAATGGAATTATTCATGGGGATACCAAAGACTCCATGAAGGAATGATGCAATATGGGTTGTTGTTGATCGTCTTACTAAGTAAGCAAATTTTCTTTCTATAAGAGAAGATTTACCACTTGAACATCTGGAAAGGATTTATATTAATAAAGTTGTAAGACATTATGAAGTACCCTAATTGATAGTTTCTGATTGTGATCCCCATTTTAAATCACGATTCTGGAAAATTCTTTAGAAGTCCCTGGATACTGAACTTTGTTTGAGCACCGCCTACCACCCTCAAACTGATGTACAATCGGAACGGACTATTCAAACCTTAGAAGACATATTGAGATCTTTCTCACTTTACGTTCAAGGTATGTGGGATAAATATTTACCTTTGGTAGAATTTTCCTATAATAATAGATTTCATTCAAGTATTCAGATGGCACCATATGAAGCGTTATATGGAAAGAGATGTCACACACCAACTTTTTGGGATGATGTATGTGAAAGAAAACTCGTAGGTCCAGAACTTGTTGAGGAAATAATGGAAAAGGTAAAAGTTATCCAAACCCACAACAAAGCATCCCAAAGTAGGAAAAAAGTATATGCAAATAACCAAAGTAATAATTTTTTATTTCAAGTAGGAGACCATGATTTCTTGATGGGATCTCTATGGAAAGGTGTTCTACGTTTCGGTGTGAAGGGTAAATTGAGTCCCAGGTACATCAAACCATTCAAAATTCTAGAATGAATTGGGGTTGTAGCTTACCATTTGGAAAGGCCTACTAGTCTCTCCAAAGTTCATGATGTGTTCAACGTATCACTGTTGAGAAAATACATGCTTGGCCCAATGCATGTACTCGCCTATAAGAAAATTGAACTAGAACCCGATATGTCTTATTGAGAAGAGTCTGTCAAACTTCTTGATACAAGAGAACAAGTGTTGAGAAACTGGACGACTCATTTGGTAAAAGTTATATAGAGAAATTATAATATGTAAGAGGCAGCATGGGAACTATAACACCCCAAGATTTCATATTACATTATTTCATCAAAGTAATAAAATAACTTTCACAACACTCAACACCGAGTTCAAGTGCACCATGACTTACCAAAATAGCCGTTCAAAAGCAGTTATGAATAATATTAACTTAATTTTGAACTATATATAATCCTTATAATTTTAGAATCCATATTCTTAGTTTCTTAGAGATAATGTAAGAAAAAATTCATTTTTTCTGATAAAAGATGTATTTTTAAAAAAATGAAATTTTACTTCCTTTTAATGGTGAACCCTTTTTAAAAACAATATTTGAAACTTTTATATATTCAATTTGACAAAATAAACTTCTTCTTTAGAAATGGGACATAATAATTTAGTTTTAATAAAAAAATTTTGTTTTTCTGATAACTTTCATATTTGGGTGAATAGTGAAAAATACTGAAAACAACTTTTTAATAAAAATGATTTATAGTGTAAAATTATAAATTTTAGTGGTTTTTAAGTATAAATAGATTATATTTTTACCATCAAATCCAATTCTGGTTATTTTAAGTAATTTCACTTTGAAATTGGACATAAACAAGTGTCAATATTTTGATAGTTATTATTTCATAAAAAATACGCTTTTTGGTTTTGACAACGAGATTTAATTTTAAAATAATTAATGTAACTTCTATGTTTTTAAATTGTTAAAATATAATTCATTTTTGAATTAGTAATATAAAAATTATCTTAGGGTGAATTTTTTGTATTTTTCTGAAAACATTTAATTTTTGATGAATAGTGAAAAACACTACGTTATTATTTAAAGCCCACTTTTCAATTAAATAAATAATTATTTTATTTAAATTTATTTTATGTCAAAATAGATACATAATAACAATATTAGTTCAATGTAATTCATTGGAATATTTTTTATAACAAAATTAGATATATAAAATTTTATTGAACTTTTTACCGTCTTTTACCCAACTTCTAGGAGCATTTGAAAATTTGTATAAAACATAATTTTACCGCTTCTGTGAGTTGAATTTCAGAAATCTTAGAGACATGATTAACCTCAGTAAGCAAATTTTGGTTCAATAAGTTGAAAATAATTTTTGGTGAATAGTAACTTTTGACTTTTATTTACCACAGTTAAAAGTAAATATGGTAATTAAGGGTAAAAATTATATTATAATTACCTTAACACGTGATCTAATTATATTGGATAAGTATAATTCGATCAAAAACAACCTTAGGAATAAAATTTGATCATTTAGGTCCACTTGGATTAGATTAGGACATTTATTATTATTATTTAATTTAAAGAATAGTTAAAAGTGTTAAATTCAAGTTTTCATAACTAAAAAATTTTTAATATAGGGTTATACATAAGATGAATTAGACTATAAATATTCATTAGAAATATAAAAATATATCCTACATAATGGTATTTTATTTATAATTTTTAGACATTAAATAATTAGTATATTTATGACACAATGACGATGCAGTAATTACCTTATTAATAAAAGATTAAAATAATGGATATTATAAATACCCAAATAAATGTAATTTGAGACTTTTGATAAATTATAAAACATTTATAGTTTAATATGATATTTTAATGTTAATTCAATAAAAAAAAATTAAGTAATCATGTTGTTATGATTTTAACAAAAAACAAATACCAAATAGTATCAAAATTGACATAAAATAGTTTTTAAAACAAAAAAAATATTATTGGTTGAGATAATATTCCAAAAAATCTAAGGTTCATAAAAAGGGATTAAATTATATTATATATGTCATTAATGAACTAATTTTGGTTCTATTGGAATTTTAGATTATGTTTATTAACTATATAGTGTAAGAATACCGGAAGACACGGTAAAAGTTAAACTATTTAACTAAGTGTCAAATCTAAAAGATAAGGTTAAAATGGTAACCTAAACTTGTATAAAACCTATTGGTTGAGATTATTTTGACCCATAACAACCTGAGTCTCTAAATAAATTTATTTGGATCCATTATAAACTGAATATGATTGTATAATAAATTAATACTTTAATCTTTTCCAAAAGTGACCCTCACCCCTCTTATAAAAGGGAACTTCCCCTTATCTTAAATCACACCTCCAAATCAATTTGACTCAGCCAACCCCTACCCATATTTCCTCAAAAAATTTCCTATATTAATCCTATAGGCCTTCCTTTGGTCATAAATCCAACCTAAGGAACCCTTTTGATCAAGTCAAAAGGAAGAACCCAAGGAAGAGATAAATATTTCATCACCTCTTTAAAGTTCTTTTCTTCTTCCACTTCCTCTTTCTTTATTGTTTCCATTCTAAAATAATAACTCCAGTATCTTATATATACTGTGATGTTATTATAAAAATGGTACAACCATATTCATTATTCTATACATCCTATAAATGATGAAGTCATCAAACGTGTGTACGTTTGGATTACCGTCTCCACATCGTGGTGTAGTTTTTCATTCAATCATTTCATTATTTGGATGGGTATAATAATGAGTATAACTGATGTAAATAATAAATATAGCATGTTAATGATTCTTTATATATGATATAACAACCAATTACAAACAATTTCTCCATCAATATAATGATATTGTCACTCGTGCGTACGTACGAATTACCATCTCCACGACGCGATGAGATGCATTTCAATGTTCACCATTCAACGATGATTATAAAAATATATAGATTATTATTAATTATGTAATATATGACATAATAATTCTACTGAATATATATATATATATATTTACATATATCTTATTCACTTACTTCCGTTCTATACGATATGAAAACGGAAACAGCATTTATGCGTACGTACGACCTACCATTTCCATAAACAGTGTCTTACATTTTCTATATACATCTATTATAAATATTTATATACTAAATATATATGATATATAAATCAAGGTTTATATTATTAAATAATTTAAAATCATGATCTAAATGATACTATCAAGAATAACAAGTTAAAACACATATGATAAAGAAAGCGAGTATTACCCAAAATGTTAATTTAACATAGAAATAATTATTAAATGGGTAGTATAAAGTCATAAATGAATAATGTATGATATAATATATATGAATATGGTACTTTTATAATTTAATAACATACTATGGTCATTATACAAGAGGTTAAACGTACCCTCGACCCAAGGAAAGTGCAAGGTAAGGGTTAATTTCACAATCTCATTATTATCCGAGGTTGTTTTTACGTAACTATATATTGGGACATATTTATTATCCATGTCCATGTTTCATAAAAGAGTTTTCAAATTTATTCTTTTTAAAGGAATTTTTACTAAATCATCATTTTAAATGTTTTAAATATTTATTCTTCTAAATCATTCTCATTAATGTCCATTTTTTCAAAATGGTAATTAAGAATTTATTTATATGGACTTGAATGTTTTAAAATTTTTAATTCCTCTAAAATGGTTCAAAGTGGTATGGGACACTTGGATTCAAAAATGTCCTTAAATGTCTTAATAAATTGTGTGACTTTTAAACATTTTCAAGAAAAAGGGATATTTCTCTCAAAGAGTTTTACAAATCATTTTCATCTATGTTAACATCCCTTAATGGATTTTAAACTTGTTTGAAGTTGATTTATTTTGATACAAATCTTTCATATTGTATTGAAGGTTTTGTGATATGTTTGAATGTGGATGTGTTATTTTAATACCATTCATGGTTTATGGTTAAAGTATTTATATTTCATATGCTAGTTTTAATACGAAAGTTTATGTTATGTTTCAACCTTTTTGTATGAGGAATGTATTGGACTTAGTAGGTGATGGGTGGAGCCCGCTATAGTTCCTCGATGCATCGGTAGGTCTCATGAGACAATTAGACGTGGAATTGGCCAAGGACTAAATAATTTTTATACGTATTGGTTGAGGCCTTCAGAAAATGTTTCAGAATATCCAGCATTATACATTCCCTCATTATGAAAATAATATTTCTCGTTAATGTGGTTATTCGACTACTAGAATACCCATATATATGTTTTATTATGGCATTATTTACTCAGCTCATATTCCTTCCATAAAAGTGGTCATGTTTATTTTTTGTAAAGGCATGTGTTTTAAATTATTCACCATGATTAATATTTATGTTATCTTCCACTGTATTTTTTACCCTTACAAAGCGTTTGAGCTCACCCCTTTCTTATGCTTTATTTTCACAGCATTCCAAGAAGTGTTTTATGATTGATAAGAAGGGTTAAGCTAGGGGTTTAATGGTGGACTCAAAGGATCATTTATGTTGTGTATTATCTTTTAATGTATAATGTAATGTTCATGTATGTAATCTATTTTCTAATACTGCTAAACATATCAGTCCTTCAAGACTTGATTCCATGTAATCATGCCAATGTACTAAAATAATACACTAACTCTGGGCTTCTGGGGTTGGGGCGTTACAGGACCCCGAGGAACCTATGATGAAGAACCACCCGAATCTTTTTATGCAGTAATATACTAGAAATTTCTATGATGAAATTATTTTAAGGAGGGGAGAATGTAACTCCCCAAGCTTCTACGGTATGTTTCCCTTTTAATAATGCAGTAGTTTGCGTTTTACACAACTTGGAGTTTTAACACACCACAACCAATCGAACTAGCTGTTATGAATAGTAATACCGACATTTTGAAATTTTATAAATCTTATTTTCCAAAATGGACTTTATTTGTTGATTCAGAATATCAAAATTATCTTAGCATGAATTTTTGGTATTTTTCTGAAAACAATCAATTTTTTATGAATAATGAAAAACACTACATTATTTTTTAAAATCAAATTTTTATTTAAATAATTAGTTATTTTATTTTATTTCAATTCAGGTCAAAATAGACACATAATACTTATATATGTTCAATTTAATTCATTTGAGTCATTTTATAATAAGTTTAGATATATAAAATTTTATTGAACTTTTGACCGTCTTTTACCCACCATCTAGGAGCATTTGAAAATTTGCATAAAACTTAATTTTACCACTTTTTTGAGTTGAATTTAAAAAATATGACAAACACAGTTAATATAAGTAAGTAAAATTTTGTTCAATAACATGAAAATTATTTTTGTTGAATAATAAACTTTTACTTTTATTTACCATGGTTAAAAGTAAACAGGGTAATTAAGGGTAAAAATGATATTATAATTACCCTAACACATGTCCTAATTCTATTGTATAAGTGTAATTCGACCAAAAACAACATTAGGAATAAAATATGACCCCCTTTGGTCCACTTGGATTATATTAGGACATTTATTATTATTTTATTTAAAGAAGTGCTAAAGGTGTTAAATTCAATGTTTAATAACTAAACCATTTTTAATATAGGGTTAAACATAAGATAATTTAGACTATAAATATTCATTAGAAATATAAAAATATTTACTACATAATGGTATTTAATTTATAATTTTTAGACATTAAATAATTTAATTTATTTATGACACAATGATGATGCATTAATTACCTTATTAATGAAAGATTAAAATAATTTATATTATAAATATCCAAATAAATAAAATTTGAGCCTTTTGAATAATTAAACTAATTTTATAGGTTTATAAAACATGTTAGGGTTTATTAAATATATTATTTTTGAAGTAATAATGCCCTTATGATTTTCAAAAAAACCAAATACTAAATAGTGTCAAAATTGACATAATAGCGTTTTTAAAACAAATACTATATTATTAATTGAGATAGTATTCCTATAAATATATGGTTTGGACAAATAAATTACATAAAGTAATTTATATTAATAATGAATAATTTGGGGTTCTCGTTTCTTGTTATAGTAAGTTTATTAACCATATAATATAAAAATACAATGAGACATGGTAAATGTCAAACTATTTAACTAAGAGTTAAGTATAAAAGATAAGGTTAATATGGTGAAATAAACTTGTATAAATCCTATTGTTTGAGAGGTTTTAGACCCACACCCACCTTATCCTCAAAATAAATAATTTTTAAGCCATTAGAAACCGAAAATGATTTTATTATAAAATAGTATTTCGAGCATTCCATAATGTGACCCTTAGCTCTCTTGTAAACGGGCACTTCCCCTTCTCTCAAAATCACACCTCCAAAGCCATTTGGCTCGTCCAAACCATGACCAAATATATTACCAAATTCCCCCAATTAAAATTATAGGACTTAATTTGATCATAAATCCAACCTAAATATCCCTTTTAATCAACTCAAAAAGAAACACCTGAAGAAGAGGTAATAGTTTCACCACCCTCTTTCAAGTTATTTTCTTCTTCCACTTTCTCTTTCTTTGTTATTTCTATACCAAAATAATAACTTCAGTAACTCCTAAATACTGTGATTTTATTATAAATTCTGTACAACCATATTCATTATTCTATCTATCCTATGAATGAAAAATTCAATATACGTGTGTACGTACGACTTACCGTCTACACGTCTTGGTTTAGTTTTTTATTCAAACACTTAATTATTTGGATGGGTAAATAAGGGGTATAAATGATATAAATAATAAATATAACATGTTAATGATTCTGTATATATGATATTCCATCCAATTATATATGATTTCACCATCAATATGATGATATTGTCGCTCATGCGTACGTACGGATTACTGTCTCCATGAACGCGATGAGACTCATTCCCCATCATAATAATTCACGAATAATTCCCATTTTATGATTAAAAATAATGTTTAAGAACTTAATATAATTCGGGATATGAATCATATACATCCAATTCATAACAATCATGGCTTACGTAACCAAGCATATAAAGGAAAATGAATCAGTTAACACCTGAAACGAAGATACTACTAAAATATTATAAACAAAGAAATATTGGAATATCATATATGATATCATATTTATGTATATTATTCTTGTATAATTTAGTAAAAATTATTTAACTATTATATATAAGTTTAATGTACCCTCAACCAATGAAAAGTACAAGTTAAGGTTTATATTTCACAATCTCTTTTTTCATCTGAGGTTGTTTATACACGAGTATCTACCAGGACCTCTTTATCATCCACATCAGTTTTTTCTTAAAAATGTTTTTAAGAACATTTTTACTATTTACTATACTTTTTATTAAATTCATTTATACCCTTATTTTTTCATATATGTTTTGAAAGGATTCTTTCTGTCATTTTCCAAACAAGGTACTTTATGACCTTTTCGAAATAAAATAAGGTAAGAATGTATTTTTTACTTATACAATGGGTGTGGCTATTTTCCGCCATTATAAAATCATTTAAGATTCCTTTAAAAGATTATAAGAATATTTTCAAAATAAATGTTTTCTTTTACAATTATTTTACTTTTAAATGATTTCAAAAAAATAAATAGATATTTCTCTAAAAAAAATTGATTTCATCTATGTCAACATCCTTTGATGGATTTTAATCTTGTTTAATGTTGATTTATTATGATACAAAATTTAAATATTGTATTGAAGGTTTTGTGATATGTTTGACTATGGATGTGTTATTTTTACACCATTCATGGTTTATGGATTAATTATTGAAATTTCGTATGCTAGTTATAATACAAATGTTTATGTTATGTTTAAACCTTTTCAAATGAGGAATACATTGGACTTTGTAAGTGATGGGTGGATCCCGCTATAGCTCCTAGATGCATCAGTAGGTCTCATGAGACAAACTAGTTTCTTGGCACAAGGTATTGACAAAATATTATTTGTAGTCTTGGCACAAGGCCTTGACTATGTGGTTATGAAGTCTACCATTATGCATTCCATCATTTGGAATGTGGATATTGATATTTCATGTGATTATTCAACTTGTAGAATATTCATGTGAATAAGTAAGTGTAATTATATTATTTATATTGGCCATATTATGCAGAATTTTATGTTTAAAAGGATTGTATTTTAGTCTTATACACTGCCTTAAATGTTTATTCTTATTTAGGAATGTTTCCTCTATATTGTTATCCTTACTGAGCATCTGCGCTCACCCCATTCTATTATTTATTTCCCCAAGATGCAAATAACTTTATTATGACTGACTTGTAGGGATTTTATAAGGGATATGAATGTGGTAAATGGAGACAATTTTGTTTTTGTTTTCATTTTATAACGTAATGTAAAACTTATGAATGTATCTAGTACTTCCAAGGCTACTAAACTGATCTGTCTTTCAGGATTTGATCCCTTGTGATAATGCCAATGTTATGTAATAATGCACTGACTCTGGGTAACTGGGGTCAGGGCGTTACATCACTTTTCTAAAAAATTAAAGGTGAAAAAGAAATGGTCTGCATGTATGGACTTATCTTCTATCATGACTATCATTTACTTGAAGCTTCGTTTGTATGTTTACATGTTTATTTTAAAAAAAAATTAATAATTTTATATAATTTTTTTATTTTAATTTTGTTTCCATATAAAAATTTTTTCAAAATTTTTTTAAGATTTCTTTTTGAGTTTTCAAGTTGTTTTAAAATTAAAAGGTTTTCAAAATGTTTTTCAAGCATCTATTATACACTTTCAAGGGAAAAGGTTTTCAAAATGTATTCACTGTTATTTTCTAAGAAAATTATTTTGAAAAGGATTTATGTTTAAAAAATAATTTTTACTCAAATAAGAAAGGATATTTTCATAAAGAAATTTTTTAAAATATTTTAAATCTTTCCTTATATGTTTTGTATGTTTTTTTAAAAAAAATCAGTTTGAATATGTTCTATGTTATAAAATTGAATTTAAAATAAAGGTTATTTTCATTAAGATATGGTCAAATTGATCATTAAAAATCATTCTCTATCTAAGATATCATCATTTGATATAGTTTAAGCTTTATTGGGAAATGTTATAATAATTCCATTCGTATTATTTCTTTAATGGTTTACGTTTTGATGGAATGATGTTTATGACACAAAATTTATCTTACACAAGTTATATGCTTTTAAAACCTACTTCTTTACATGGGTTATTATTTTATAAAATTATTATGAGACTAATATCTTTTCCATATGTAATGATATGATGAAATTTTTATGATACCTATTTCATTTCAGGGGATATGATATGATATTATGAAACCCATCTCTTTTTTGGGTCATGATATTATGAATGTTTTGTTATCTTGTGGAATTTTTATATATGATTTAATTATGTGATGGTAGTGACATATATCACCCTAAAATTCATTGGGTAAAGATAAATGTATTATAATCTCAAGAGGGTACAAGTAAGGTCATCCCAATACCAAAACAATAGGGTACATGGGAGGTCATCCATAGACTGAAACAATATATAATATTAAGTCTGAAATAAGAGGGTACAATGGAGGGAATCCCAAGACCAAAATAAGAGGGTATACTAAAGGGAATCCCACTCTTGAAACAAGAGGGTATCTTAATCTCGAAATAATGGTGTATACAGTAGGGATTCCGAAGACCTAAATAAGAAGGTACATGAGAGGGCATCTCAAGACCAAAATAAGAGGGTACATGTGAGAGAATCCCAAGCCTGAAGTAGGTACATAGGTGATTACCCAAATCCTAAAAATTTATGAAGGTCTTGGTAGGTTTACTTGACATAGGATTTTATATTCTTATCTTTCTACCACAAATTAAATGTCTTATTCCTATGTTATACTTTCATGGATTATGATCTTGATTCCTTTATGATTCAGGTCTTATGAACTTCCAATATTTATTCCATGATTCATATTTATGATCTTTGAAATGTATGGTATGATATTATAATGTTCTGATCCCACCCTCATACCCTTATTCTCTTGTTTATGCCTACATATCTCCCTTTTTTAACTTTAATGAGCATATAATTTCACCTCTTTCTTATGCTTCCTTTCTCCATGATATGATGAAAGGTTTTATATAGAAGTACTAAAGGGGGAGGTCTTTATGGGAATCATTAAAGATATTTCACCACGTTATATGATTTTTTTTTAAATTTTACAAATACACTAAACTATTATAGTCCTCGGGCATGTACTTTTATAATGTGCTGAATATTCATATAAAATGATGTATGTATGCTAAGCGTGGATCACTATACAGATTATATATTATCTCAAATTATTAGTCCTATAGGAAATCTAACCAACAGCTTTATCACAGATTCATGTCTCTCTGGGAGAATACATACCTGAGACTTTGATGGTCTGAGTGAACTACAAAGCACTCTCCTAGAAGACAGTGCCTCCACATCCTTAGAGAAAAGACTATTTCTACCAACTCTAAGTCATGAGTTGAGTAGTTATTCTTGTGGGGTATCAACTACCTCAATAAATATGTGATAACTTCTTATCTCTGTATCAAAAAAATGCTATGACCATCTTTTGATACATATGAATACACTATATAATTCATGTCTACATCAGGTAGTATCAAAATTGGGGCACTTGTTAGCCTCAATATCAAATCCTAAAAGGCCTTATGTAACTTCTAAGTCTAGGTAAATGTTTTTCCTTTCCATGTCTGGGTGTTCAAAAAGATTAAAATCCGGGATACGTATAGCACAAAACACGTGTAATATATCACCAAGCCAAGGATACATTACACACCTAGCACTCTCTTGGGTGGATCCCAAGAAAAACCAGCATCGATATTCATCAGTTCCATAGATAATCCATGCCCAGAAATGAAATACCCCAAAAAGTGAATCTCATTGATCCAAAAGTAGTACTTCAAGATCTTACCATAAATTTGATGCATCCAATTAATGTCTAGGAAAATACTCAAGTTTTATGCATGTTCTTCCTCTAATGCATAGTATATGATTATATCATCGATGAAGACAAAAAATGGTACCATGTATATATGGAAGATCTGATTTGTCAAATACATAAACATGGAGGGGGATTCATCACACCGAAAGGAATCACTAGGAACTCATAGTGTCTATAGAGATATCAAAATTTCAGATTTGGAATATTAGACTTGTGAACTCTCAACTGGTGATAGTTAGACTTGATATTGATCTTAATGAATGATTTCATGCCTCTCAAATAATCAAATATTTTTTCAATCCTCATAAAGGGTTACTTATTATTTATTTTGTCCTGGTTCAAGTGACAATAATCTTTAAAAAATATGCAATATATAATATATATTATTCATGAACAAAATTGGAGATTCCCATGGGGAAACACTAGGCCTAATAGAATCCTTCTCTAGAAGGTCCTCTTTTTGAAACTGTAGCTCCTATATTTTGGTAGGGGCCATTCGATATTCCGTAGAAGATATAGGAGTGGTATCAAGGTGAAATTATCTAAAAAATCCATCTCCCTCCTTGGAGGTAGTCATGAAATATCCTCGGGGAAGATATAAAAAATATACTCCACTGATATAGAAATCTAGATGCCTGAAGATCCTACTTCACCAAGAGATACACTCACCAACTAATGTGTTGTGGTATTCGTCCTCCTACTAAAAAAACTGCTTTCCCTTCCATGATATCTCTCTCAACCACATAGGAGAATATCATCCCATCAATGTTATGGAATCTAACTCATCTGTGGTGATAGTCAATCTAGGATCAGATTGAAAACAACAAATACATACCCAAGATGATTTGATAGGGTTCCATTTTGATGATAAAAATGTCCTATAAGAACATATATACACCAAGTGATTTCTCTCACTACTAGAAGATAAATGATGTTGAATAAGTATTCCCCGTAAGAACCTCAAGACAAAGCTACTAGGATAATCCACAACTGGGAGATCCAAATCTCACAGCAGGTGTAAAGAGATGAAGGAATGACTCACAATTATGTCTAGTAATACTAAATCAAGAGTATACTAAACACATATCATATCTATACTCATCTTTTTTTCTACTGGTTCATATACATCCACATCCTGCAGTTGTATGCGGCCTCAACCACTAGCTTTCTAATCTTGATGTGGGATTCCTGGTTTTAGTGTAGGAAGGATCTCATATCATGATCCAACACCAAAAACTTTTCCAACTAGAGCCTTATATCCTCCTCTACCCACTATTCCTCCTTGGGGGGGCACCCTTACCTTACCTAGGAGATCTGGGACCTTGGCGCTGCCTCTGTCATGGTGTTTTGTTCTCTATATTCTTATTCTCTTTTGAATGTTTGGTTGGGAAATCACATTCCATGTGACTTCACCCATCACATTCATAGCACCAACACTCTTTGAACTGCTATGGTCCACTGTTCTTTCCCTGATTATGTGAACATGTATAATCTTGGGAAGACCTGTTGTTTCAAGATCCTATCAATTAGTGGCTTCTAGATGTACAGATGACTCATCCCTATAATACCCACAATCAAATATAGGTACCTTTACTATCTGTGATTGAAATACCTTCATCACCAGTGCCCACTCCCACACCCTGTAAAATGTGTGAATTAAAAAGGTTACTACATTGGCATGGATATATATATGGATACCCTAATCAAACTTCTATGTCCAAAAGTATCCATCCTGAATCATGTCAAGGGAGTATCATGTAAGGTCTATGAACCTAATAGCAAACTCAGTCACTATCATCCCACCCTTCTATAGCTCCAGAAGCTCTTAAATATGAACTTAGTGCAAGAATGGGGGTAGTACTCCTCAAGAAACAATTGTTGGAATTTGTTCCATGAGAGTTTCGACTCATCATGAATCTATACAACTAGACTCCACTAGTGCTCGGTTGCTCCATGGAAAAGTTTGGTTGCCAATGAAACCACATGATTAGTTGGTGTCTAGATAAACCTTAAAATATGTATCACTGACATTATCCAATCCGTTATTACGTAGGTATCTAGCACACTATAGAATCTCAGTGTCCTCTAATGATATAACTCATGGATTGAACTAATCCTACATGCTTTATCATCCAAATCTGTTGGTATGTTCTTCTAGTTAATATTTGGAGGTACTATAACCTATCCACCTGGAGGAAGGATCTTGTGGGATAGCCCCTGAACTATGTCCCCATCACTCATTAGATCGTTTTCATTATCTTAAAATAGTAACCTAGCTGGATGTCTTTACAGAGGAATCTTGAAAATTTAATCAAGTCGTAACATGGTCAGAAGAGAATATATATATGGGGTGATGAATCAAGAAGGAACTTCAAAATACTCAATCATATATGATGTGTGTACCAATATTCCCTATAAATAATGTCTCAGAATACATAGTTAGAAAGAATTTAGTCAGAGTTTATATGTTTTGATATGTTAGCCACTACACTAACACTGGTTTATGTGGTCTGAGAGCCGTACTCGAGATACATTGACATTGTTTCCCAAAATCCAAACCCAATCATCCTAAGGGGACTAATCTAAACACCATCCCCAGAAAAGAACTACTCTGATACTAATCTATCATGACCCATCCCAGTAGGGATCGAACCGCTACTACCCTAAGACTTCCTCTATATGCTAGGGACCAGCGACAAGCACTAAAATGAATAAATAATATAGGACGTATTTTCCTAAGTACATGTATTCACACATCCAACCATCTCAATGAAAAAGTGCAAAGGAATAATAATGAAAGATGAAACATCTAGAGAATAAACCATGCATGTAAAACCTCTAGGGATAGAATGAATATGGTAGTTTAAACTAAAAATAAAATATAAAAATAAACACCGAACCAAAAATATATCCCAACATGAAAGAACTAGAAAAGTAATTGTTGAGGGAGCCTGGATCTAGATCTCCAAGACATGAACACTACACATTGTCAAATGCACCAAGTTTCCCTATGCTCATCTTTAATCTCCATTGAAGTGTCATTTATCTTCATAAGACACGACCCATGTGGGAAAATCCAATTCATGGGTGATTATATACATACCTAATAGAATTCCCCTAATGTTGAAGGGGGAGAAATAAGAGAAATTAATGGAATAGACATCTCAACCCCAAGAAAGATAGAAACAAAACACAAAAACACGGATAAAATAATATATACTCATAAAAAACCAAAAAAGAGAAAAAGGGGGATCTTTATCTCATAACCTAGCCTTAGAGAGTGTGATAATAGTTCCATGGTCCATTAATGATACTCAGCATCTTACATGTCTATCCAGAGAAACATCCAAAGAAGAATCACTCCACACCATTGTGTTCCATAGTCAAAGATTACTAACTCTAGGTAGAGGTCGCATGCTCTAGTAAAATTAGAGGGAGGAACTCAGTAGATGAAGGACTAATACCCAATATCCATAAGAGGGTTCCATTCAGTAGAAATCTAGAGGACCCCTACCCTTTCTTAGCAGGAGAGTTTCACTCTAATGGTTGCGGACAAATTCCCTAACTCTATTGTAGGGTTCCACTCAAAAGTCGATAGAGGACCCATTCCCTATCTCAGAAGGAAGGATCCACTCTAGTAATTAGTAGAGGAACCATTTCAAACCCAGTAGAAGGGTTCCACTCTAGTGGTTGAGGACCCATGCCCTGTCCAGTAAGAGGGTGTCACTCTATTGTCTAGGGTGATCATGTCCGATCATTTCCATTGTCATGCATCACCTAAAGAAGCATCACTCCTATAAAATCTCGGATAAAATACCAAAGTACACTATAAGAAACACCATTATGTTATACGTGAATAAACACTCCAGATAGGCTACTCAAGGTCTAAAATATGAGTCCAAATGAAGGAGATATTAGAGGTAGAGGTTTCCTAAAAAGGAAGTAGGGGCACATGGTGTGTAAGGTAACCACATGGAATATCGCCCCACTATACTTCCTAGTCATGTCCTTATCGGTATATGGATAACTACCCATGTAGTACTACATGGATTGTAGGTGGAATTAACATAATTTCTCAGCCACTAGGGTCATTATCATGATCCTAACCATGTACGTGTATCTTTTCCCAAGCCCATGTACTTAGTTACACAGGGTGTCATCCCACATGTGGTCTTTCCCATGTCCTTTGGCCTGTTTTCATGTACATTGATCGTGAACATGTTCATGTACTCCTGAATTGCACATTGATTTGGTCTGATTGGGGTCACACGGCATGTGGTCCCTCCAAATGGTGTGTGATATTTTACTCCACCCTGAAATCCTAGCTATCCTAGAAACCAGTCTACACTTATTTTTTTCATCACATTACACACTCTGTATCATAGGATTTCCCAAACACCAAAGAAAGATTCATATGCCTTCCAGATCTGGTCCTTCATCCTCAAACGGTGGAAAGACCATTCCTTCATTATTTTTGACCATCCAGTTTACATAAATCAGATCTCTAGTGGTTCTTCCAACACCTGAACATGCCACATATATTTCCCATTCCATTCCAAATCCTTATTTGGATCCCAAATCTACAAATAAATCACCTAGTACTTTTAAATCACCCAAACTCAACCTCTAATCATCGATCCATTCAGATCCCGTAAATCCACTATAGATCTAAGGGTCTAATTGTGCTCAATCCCACCCAATAATGTCGAGTCCTGGACACATCTATTAATGGTGAATAAATAAAATAATTAGTTTTGGAATCACTAAAACAAACATGTGACAATATTTAATCAATAATTCTTGGAAAATGGATATAGATTGTGATGACCGGGGTGAGAAACATGGCATAACAGAGATTAATTTAAAATCAATTGAAAACTAATACATAGGTGCAAACACTAGCTTTATTTAATATAGATCAATATATAGATTCAATCATGCTCAATCTATTTAATAAAATGGGTAGAAAACTCACAAATGAATATTCCTACCTCAATATGGATCGTTCAGTGATGAAAAACCTACTCTCCATCAAATATGAGAGTTCATTGTGTTCACTATTCCTTGATCCACCTAGATCTAGAGGTCTATTGTCATCAGATCGTGATTATCCAATGGATGGTGAGAGTAATCTCCTCTCAATGGTATTATGGTTATATGGATAACCATATAGATCCACCATAATGGTTAGTTTATAGATTATTTTATGTTTAGGTCATTTAATAAAATAAATAAAATTACTTATTTACTTTAATTAAACATACCCACCAATGACTATTTTATCCAAGCTACCCATTATGACCAACATTAGGTCACACCTTGGGTAAAAATCACATTATAGACTAAACCATGGTTTTAGGATTCTAGTTCGAGACTCTTTTTAAGAGTTATCTAAATTTATATAAGAAACTATGCATTCATAATAAAAAAATATTTAATATTTCTAAAAAATTAATTCTAGGTACACCAGACCTAAAAGTCTAACATAGTCTCAGCATCTGTATTTAAAAATATTTCTAGATATATTCAAAAGTATGACATGGAAAAAATATTATCTTCAATTAGTCTCATAAAGTGATCATTTGAGTATGGTTGATGAATGTAATATTTTTCTTATGAATAGATTTTAAAAAAATGTAATAGTTGAAAAAATAAGAGGTTATTTTTCAAGTATGTTTGCGTATCATTTTCTTAAGCCTACTTTGAGATTGGAAAAGTTGGGATATTCCATTTTTAAGGAGATTTTCATTGAACTTAATTTTTATTATCATACATATTTCTTAAGAGAATAAAAGATTTGATAGTTAATTATTTTAAATCATTTCATACATACACTTAAGCCTCCAAGTCATATAATATTAATGTGTATCCTTCATGATCATTTTTAATATTTTTCTTTATGTGATGGAGACTTCAGATACGATGTAAATAGAAGGTTATCAGAATGTATTCAAAGTATGAAAAAAACTCTAGTAAATTTTTACCATGAGTTATTGGTGAAAAAAAAATAATGAGGAAAATCACAATTGGAATTCTTATCAATTATAAATTAAGAATATTTAATGGAAGTTAGAAGAAGACCCATCATCAAAAAGGGGGGAAATTAAAATATATAGTTTATTTTTTTCTTTGAAAAAATAAGGAAATAATGAAACAAAATTATGTGAAATTGAAATTTTATTCTTCTTATTAATATTTGCATTTTTTTTAAATATAATTTAAATAATGGTTGTATAGGTGACATTTTTATGTCAGGTGGAGGTATATTCTTGATTACAATCGTAGTTTAAGTGTGGGAAGTTGTATCGCTCTGTTTTGTATAAAAAATTTAAATTTTATTTTATTAATTTTTTGATTTAATTAATAGGTTTTCCCATGTTTTCTTTATTTTTTTATCTTATTGTTGGATTGAAAATATTAATTAAATTTTAGAAAAATAAAGGATATATTTTTATTAATTCGGGATATATATTGAAAAATTATAAATGTGAGTTGAATAGGGTTAATCAGGAAAAGGAAACTATAGATTTTATTAAAAAAATAGCCAGCTAGCCTGGCCCAAAGGGTCATAGCCAACCACTAAGAGGGAAGCCATCTAGCATCAACTATAGGTAGATATAGTATTATTATTATGTGTGTTTGTGTGTGTGCATGAGTTAGGTGAGTGTGTGTGTGTGTGTGTCATGTGTGAATTGGAACATGGATAGAGGAGAAAATTCATGAGTATAGGAGGGTTCTGTCTACCCAATGTTGGGTAGAGGAACTTTGTGGAGAAATTATTTCACATATTTTATTATTAATCAGTGGTCAAACAACTATAACTCTGATGTGGGGTATCTTTCACCTAAGTTAATTTTTACTTGAAAAAATGTTTCTCTATCGATATTTTATCACATATTTCTTCCTTGAATAATTTTTATGCATGTTTTTACACCATTGTAGCTCAGCTAAATCATAGATTGACCATGGAATCCACTAAGAGATCTTGGGAATTACTTCTTTGAAGTTTAGTTATGTTGTGAGCCATGGAATTACATCATAGTTTACTACTTAGCACTGTAGGACATTTATCTACATCGTAGATGATAGGAGTTTTGATGTTGCATGAGGCGTTATGTGTCCTGGATTTTATTGGTGTTTCATATTCCCTATAGAGGAGGAAGAAGAGAGTGAGTGGATTTATATACCTATATTAAAATATTCCATAGTCTAGTTCTCATAACTATACCTTTAGAGAAGGTTTTTCATGGGAGAAGCCTATGAAATTTTAAAGAGTACAAAATCAAGAAGGCCCTTTATTTTATATGGATATGTTCTTTTTTTTCTTGAGAATATTTCACCATAAAGGATATATTTTTCCATAATGATAAAGAAGATAATTTTTTCTTATATGAAAAAAGGTAGGTTATGGTGTAGGGGTTTTGGTTTCACTATTTCTAATGGAGAATAAAATGGTAATATCATGTATTATGGGTTGTGACATATGTGTTTTTATAAACTATAGAGGAGTTAAAATTAATATTGGCTTGGTTTTTCCTGGAATATTATCCCTACACCATAGTATCATATCTATGTTACAACTCAAAGTGCATGATAAAGGTTTCTCTATAGATACTATTTCCATATAATAGAGTAATATAAGAACATATATTCAATTTGAATATATTTTCTCCATGAACATTCTTGATGATTTAAAAATGGGAGAGTTTTAGAGGATATGCATGGGTGTCATGCATTTGGGTTCACATAATAACTGTGAAGTTTGAATACACCACAGATCATGGGATATAATATTAGATTCATGTGAAAAAACAAGTAATAGATGTTAAGAATATTCATTTTATATATACTTATACTATTTATCTAATCCTCCCTCATGGATAATTAAATATATATTAACAAGGATATAAAGGAAGGATCACATGTGGATGATGAGAAGGATTCAAAATGGAGAGAATTTAGGAAACATACAAGATAAAATAAAAATATATCAATGCAATTCTTTAACGATAAATATATATCATTATGTACATTCATAAAGGAATTGATCTCTATAGGATCGAAGGATGGAGAGAATTTTTTATGGCAAAGTAAAACTACTAGGTTTGGGTATTTTATTTTTTTTATTCCATAATGACTATCATGAGGGGATAATCCTTTTTAGTTCCTAGAATCTAATGATAAGGGATTAATCTTAGTGAAGTTATATTCTTCTAATTTAGTCTTGATGGATTTTTACATTCATTACATTTTCTAATTCGTATCCTCCTCTTCCTTATATAAGAATTGGGGTTTGGGGTTAGTACAATTTATAATGAATTAACTAGATAATTAGTCTCGATGTAAGATCATTGCATCGGTTGGGGTAGTTTTGTTTAAATATGGTATTCTGTTACATTTTTTAATGATTAAACAAAGTAACCAATTGGTGGAAAGGGGAATTGTAGAATAGAGATTTATGACCCATTCGATGCTTCACTTAAACATAATTTCAATAAGTTCTCTAATTGAAACATTTTTACTTTAACTTTGTTAGGTTTATGAACCTTGATTTACTATTCTCAAAATGCTTTCATTAATTGAGTTCCATAAATTCTAAAAGTATTTTTTTCAGTAATTACTAATCATTATAAATTATTTTTAATCCGTCCTTGTGGGTTCAACCTCAAGCTTACCATTTACTACATATTTTTAATTAGTTAATTTTTAGTGATTTATTTGTTTTTTAATTTTTTAAACATGATTTCCTATGTAAATTTACAATACTTCATGAGAAGTCAAGGGGGATCATAAACCTCACATTCATAGAAATACTCCATGCCACACTACACTAATAAATAAAATAAATACCATTCCCACATAAGATCAAAGTCCCCAACACACACCCATAATGGTACACCCAGTCATTTGAGAGTTGAATAACTCGATCATCCATCACCAATTGACCTAAACCGAACATTTCTATTGTAATAGCCTCAAGAAAACCTACATAGTCTATCAAAACCTCCCCCTAATCCTAGAGAACTACACTAACACCTTACACAACCAATTTATAAACTCTCTCCCTTGGAGAAAAATTAACTTACGGATTCTAAATGACTCAAGTTCAGGGGAAAATTTTCTCTAAATAGTTGGAGGTGTTATTCTTCCATATTCTCACTTAGGGAACTCCCGCCCCCTTTTATATTACCTCAGATCAATCCCCATTAAAGCACATATAATTGAACATAAATAGACATATATTTAAGTATCATAGGGACAATTTACCATGATATGGATTTATTCACTTCAATCCATTCACTACCCATCCTTGGTTAAGCCCGTTACAAGACATGCCAAGCTTCCTCCATACCATAGGACCATGTATTATTCTATAACACCAAACATTTATAATAAAAAATTATTATTAATTAAATAATTTTAAGACAAAAGGTATAATTCATAAAAATTCCCTAGGTAAACCTGTGACACTGAAACCATAACCTTGGGTGTTCGTATGGTCCATGGTGCACCCCCAATAACTATTATAGTAAAATTACATCCCATCCACATCTAAGAAAGCATAAATTTAATCCAAATAAATTAAAATTCCAAATAAAAATCCACAAAAAAAAAACAAGCCAAAACCAAATCAGTGAAATATGGTTTGTATCCATCATTCCTCATTATCATATATCAACTACTTTCCAAATCCCCCTAGATCAAAAGGATTCAACTGTGCTCTGATTTAATCATCATCCAATACTTAACCCAAAATATAAGAACAAATGAAAATTTATCCAATAATTATAAGAATTTAGGGAGAAGTATTGTATTTTTCCTCTAAATCATCACAAACCAACCCCTGTAAATAGGGATTTGACATATGAATAAAGATAGTAGGGTCTAGTATAATTCCCTTATCTCATTCCCAATTACCTAATAATTCATAAGGAGGTATTACTGTGAGATTAAATTAATTCCCCTCATTAGAATAACTGTATATAATTTCAATGAGTACCCTATAAACTGCAACTATGTACCTGGTACCTTTCCACCAAGTAATGTTTTGTTGTTGGAAAAATTTCAACCCCACATGGGCATCATTGGGTTCCTGGTTCTCCATTATCGAGTACCTGGTGGTGTTTAAAACATTTTTTGTTTTACCACCATTATCCAAACCTTTATTAGTCTCCCAATAGACCCCTAAAACCTTTTAGTATTCCCAAAAACACCCCTAGAGATATCCTATGTTTTTGAGTTTTAATTAAATCAAAAATCTCAAATCACCCCTACTTCAATACTCAGAATTCATAATTCCCATGAATTATTGTTCCTATAATGTTTTGGGTCGTTACAAATATAGAAATTAAAATTAAATATAATTCATACATGTGTAGTGATATTCCACATTATATTTTCTTGAGGAATTTTTTCAAAGGATGGGGATTCATCTATATTTTCTTGGTATTGAGTTTATTCTATTTCTAGTTAGGTAAATAATTTTTATCTTCTAATTTGGAGGTAGATGTATTCAATTATAAAAGTGTGTGAGAAATTTATAGAGGTGGATAGTAGTGCTTTGGTGGGATCATTTTTTCTATCAAAGATTATTCTTAATGATTATTCTTGGTAATTGTTTTTTGTTTTGAGAGTTAAACATTCCCCTATATTTGATTAGAATGGGGAAAAACATGGTGAATTATCTTAAGTTTTTATTATATATTTTCTTGTTCTTATATTTTATTCATAACAATAGGATTATTTATTGTGTGGTTATAAATGAATTGGGGGTCATTTTTTCACTCTTATTTATTATGGTCCACCTTCTTCTTGTTCTTCTTATAGTGTTCTAGTGTTTATGATATTTCCTTCTCATGTTTTATTTCTAAAGTGTTTTAAGTGGATTAAATCATGGGATGAGTGATTTCCATTTATGTTTTACATGAATTAAATATATTTAGAACAACTAAATTATTTATCATTTGTTGAGGTAGTTGTAACTATTCACATAGAAATAAAAGAGTATCATTTCTCTTTATTTATGGGTGATTTGATACTCAAAAAGTGAAAAAAATGTGGGAGTAGTCTTTATCTATGTTTAATAATTAACATCTAATAAGTCAAGGTAAAATATAAATAATGGTTTTAAATTACAAGATAAAATAATTCACTTGGATAAACTCCTATGAATAAACTATATTATTTTATACTTTGATGAATTTAGTTTATGTTTTCCTTGATTGTGTATTAAATAAAAGAAAATAACAAATCACCAACTCTTTTAATTTTATTTTCAATAAAATAAAAAATATATATAAAAAGTGAGATCAAAGAAACTTTGAGTTATTGTGGGTATTTTTAAGAGAAAAATCATTTGTTTCACAATGTATCATTTTTATTGATAATTATAAATAATATTTTTATGTATCCCATAATGTCCACATAAAAAATTTGGAATAATTTCCAGAAATGCCAAATTTCACTAACATAGTTTTTTTAGGAATAGATTTTTTTATATGTTTCTTTTTATTTTCATTTGTTGTTTTTCCTTTTTTGATTTTTGATTCATCTATTTAATGATTTATTATAGTATTAAACACAAATACACTAACAAAAACCTTAATGAACTTAAAAATATGGTATTTTATATTAAATTAACTCAATTTTTAGATTATTTCCCATAGGTGAAATACAAATACTATATTGTATCACATCAATGGTTATCTTATTCAAAACTATAAGAATAGTATAATTAATCTACGTCAATGGAAGTAGAAGAAATATTAACTGGTGATGTGTTTCTAAGGAAACAATGAATGAGAAATAAGCTAGAGCATAGGTTCAAAAGACACAAAGAACAGAAGTTGTTGTTACCCTAAAAATGTGTATATGATAGAGGTCAGAGCATTTATAATATAAATAAATTAAATAATTAGACAATGTTTTTCTAACATTGGATAATTATATATTGGTGGTAGAACAAAAGATAGATAATCCTCCACTACCTAAATTGTAAATATATATTCTATAAGAAGTGAAGGTTAAATATTTACAATTATTTTTTCAAATTTTCAGCACTTTTAGTTTAATTTCTTATAAACATCAATGTAATATTATCAATAATGTTCTTACATTATATAATATTTATTATTATCACTTATTATGGATTAAAAAATATATTATACTAGAGGTAGCATATTTTATGAGATGTTAAGTGATTTTTTTCCTAACCTTTCATAATTTATAAAGTTATTTCATGAGGAACAAGATCTTTTAGTATAAATTCATGGATTATGAATATAAATAAGAAGAAACAATAAAATATGTTTTCATTTTTAAATAAATAGAATCACCTATGGAGGATCCCATAAAATATCCCCATATGAAGTTTATTGAATTTTGTGTTAAGGGAAAATATAAAGATCATTTCAAGGATTTACATTTCTTATTTTTAGTTTCATTAAACCATAATTATCACAATGTGTAAGAGAAGGAGGTATATATCAAGATAAACATATTTCCTAAGTTCCTCAAGATAAATATTGAATACTTTGGAGTTTAGATAAGGATGTAGTGATCATGGATGCACACCGGAACGAAGAAAATATGGTGGCTCTAATCAAGGAAATAACACCCATATTTTTGTATAATTTAATTATATTCAAGATTTACATAGTAAAAAAGAATCACCACATATGAGATTAATCCAAGATTTGTTTTCTTTATTTTGATTTTTCTTTTATTTTTATATTTTTTATATTTTTCTAGTAAATATTTAATATATAGATATTTTTCTCTATAAGAAATTGTGTGGAAAGAAGCAACTTATATGCTTTCATAGAAATATGTAGAATATAACAGGGTAGTAATAACGTTTTACACTATTATCTATAATAAATAAAAATATATGGGTGATCTCATGAATTTATACTCATCATTTTTCTATACAATTATTTTTCTACATAAAATTTACATCATTATATTCAGTTTTATTAAGGATGAAGTAAAATTTTAGTGGGGGGAGATCTATTATGCATCTTATTTTATAATTTAATTTTTCATTCCATTTTGTTTTTTTTTTGATTTATTAATGTTCCACTATTAAATATAAAATAATATAAAAAATTTTGATTTTTTATTTTTTACAATTCTGTTTTGGTTGTTTTATTCTTGTTTTAAAAACATTTCTTTAAATTAAAAATTACTAAAACTAACTTTAAACATTGATAAATTGTGAGTATATTTATAATATATTATAAACATAATTTTCAAGTGATTGTTGGTATGTTTTCCATTCCTCTAGTTTTTATTTTTAATCTTTAACATGATTTCTGGAGTATTATGGAAATCTATAAACAGGAGTAACTGTATAAAACATTTCCTATACTAAAAGGTTTTATATTCCTTTTTGATATATTATTCTCAATATATGATTTTTCTTGAGAGAATATTGAGATTTATGTTATAATATCAATCTTTTTTTAATTACTTTTCAAGACCGTTTTAAGTGAATTAATATTATTTCAATATGATTCAATCGTATATTTTATACTAAATCCCCTTTAAATCCATTTATATCAGCTTTTAAATTTATCTTCCTTTTAATCCCTTAGAGACCATGGAAAAACTTATAGGGAAACCACATTTCCAACCATATATTTTATTACCTACCTAACTTTTAGTATTTTTGAATTTTTTTTAAAAAATTAATTATAGTTGTAGGTTTTGTTATGCTTTCTTTTGGAGAGAATACATATATTTGGGAGAGTGTTAAGTGTGTCTTTTTTTTAAAAAAAAGAGGGTTCGTGAGTTATTTTTCCTCACTTTTCATTATCCATCCAATTCTTATACAAAATATAATAAAAAAATATAAAAAATAAAAAAAATATATTAAAATTTTTAATAAACATATAAATATATATTATAAAAATACCTAAATAAATAAATTAAATGATGAAAAATTATAATTTTTGAGGTTTCATTCATTAATATTTTTTACTTGACTTGTGACCATGTTGAAAAGAAAATTAAGGGACAATTTTGGGTGTCATATTTTATAAGGATATTTGAGTGAGGTATTTTTCATTGAGATTTTGAGATATAATCATGCATTACACTTAAGGGTTTAACCTCCTCTTAGAAACCATTAATATTTAAAATCATTACCCACCTAAATTTACCCTAGAAACAAGTCATGTCTATAACCTCTTAATTTTAACATTTTCATTATCCCTTTGAATTGAAAATTTAAAATCATAACAAGTCTATATAAGTCATGAATTTTCTATAGAATGAGTATAATCAAGTATATAATTTTCTCTTTCTGTGAATTGTTAAAATATTTTCCATAGAAGGTATGTTATAAATTGGTGTTCAAGAGAAATAAAAGGTTAAATGAATTTGGATTGGAGAAATAAAATCATGATATTTAAATTCACAAAGGATAAATGATGAACATAAATTGAAGAAATTTGAAAATTTATCCCACTTTTAACATGAATGTTTAAAACTATTTTGGATAAATATATATTCTTTAATAAATTGAAGATTTATTTTTATGTTATTTTATAAAATTGGTTTTTCTAATTTATTTTTTCAATCATTAAAAATATCAATTATTAATGATTAAAACTTATTTGGGAATTTACTTTATAAATATTTGAAATGTGAGTGTTGTGATTAAATAATTAAACTGAATTTTTGTTAATTGGGATAAAAAATATAAATTAAACTACATGTAAAATAAATAATTTTTTATTGGTTTTATATTTTGGAAAAATGGAATTGGTTCTTTGGATATACATTGTATATTTTATATGGATGAACTGAAATGATTTTATTACTTGTATTAGTCTAATTACCCTGATTTCACTTCTTAGATTTAAAATGATATTCTTAAAAATATTTTACTAAATGTTTTTTCTCTAAAATTCTAGAAATATTTAATTAACTACTTGAATCTATGTAGGGTGTGCATTATTAATTTCTGGAAAAAATTGATATTTGAATTTTGTTTTTGTAAGTCCCATGATTTTCATTAACAAATAAAATTTTCTATATAATATCCATCACACATAAAATATAATTTAATATATTATATTATTGTGTTACACACAATAGAAATAAATTCACAAAAAATTCTATAACAAGTGCTATAGAACACATAACAATATAGAGAATCGCTATAATCATGAAATATGGAGGATCGTATTCCACAAATAATAATAAGAACAAAAGGATAAATTATTATTATAAAAAAAATATAAGAAATTGAATGAGCATAAATTATAAACTAATAGAATGATTTTCATGACCCCTACCACCAAAGATACCCCTCTTGAGATGTCAATGGAGAAATTAAGATAGTGACCCCTGAGTCCTACCTCTAGTAGGCCCAGGTCAATGACTATCACTAAGGGTAATATGAAGGGTATTACCCTTTTAGTGAAACAATATTAGGAGATGTGATGGATCATCTAAAAAATAAATCCAAGAAATATAAAAAAGAGATCCAAAAACCATCCCATATGTATGCATAAAATAGAACTGTTACTAATACAAAAATATCCAAATTAAATACTGCAAGTAAAGACAAGAAGTGACATAGAAACTATCAATCCCCAAGCTAGTAGGGTCCAGAACAGTCCACGAAATCATCCTGGAAAACTGGATTTAGTTTATATACCTAGGGAGATCATAAAAGTATACACAGTATGAAAACAAAGGTCTATCGTTCACATGTAAAAGAAGTATACTAAATATTCTATGATAAAATAGAAGAACCAAATAACACCTAGTAGATATACTAACCATCATTATCTCACCAATTAACTCTCACCAAATAATTCATATCAATTAATGTAATATAATTCGCATTGATGAAAGGATTTCTTTCACCCCTTCCCACTAATTATCCACTCTTTCATAACAGAAAATGTCCTATTTCTCCCACCTTTTTTGAAATTACCATGCCACAACCCACCAGCACACACATGGTCATCAGAAACCATAACACATCCTACCCATAGACACATGGGACACAAACCGCATCACATACCACCTGCAGACACATGGACCAAAATCCCTATCACATCCCACCCACATACACCTAGGACAAAGACCACATCACATCCTGCCCACAGACACCTAGTCCACAGACTGGATCACTTTTTACCTGCACACACCGGGTAAATAACAACACATGTCATCCTAAAGACAACTAGGAAAGAATAACACATCTCATCTTGAAGACACCTAGGAAAGCACAAATCGTCTACATACACCTAGGCCTCACAAACCACAAACTTTCCCATGAATCTTAGGTTATCACCACATAGAAGAGGTGGTAGGGAATAGCAGCTGGTCAACCATCCATCCTCCCACTGAGATATTTGGTAAAGACACCCTCCCTTACGATGATGGGGGATTTCAACACATAGTGCTCAACTAGGGTGGGTGCATATAGAAATCACAAATAAAATACATGTATATACAGTTATGATACCAACCACTCTTGCCCAACCTATGGTTTCTCAAATAAACAACCAACTCACAACACATCCAACATCACTGCAACCTCTAAATTCACAACACCATGAAAGTATCCACAAAACCCATTCATATTACCAGCCAATTTAATTAACTATTTTCCTCTTGTTATCCAATCTAACCTTAGACATTCCAGGATTTATTAATCAATTATTTATTTATTCCATAACTACCCAAGAAACTACTAATCACATCACATAACAAGAAACATAGTTTTCATAGGGTGAAGATCCCTGATAAAAGAAGTCATCTTAACATTAAAGACACTTCGTTCCATGACCTCTACGTTTAACACCAATTCACACTATAGCATAAATTTAACTCTAACTATAGGGTGAATATTTCTACATGTTACTCATGGAGAATATCTGGGAGGATTACCCATACCAATCACTATTTTTCTTGCCTCAAACTCATCATGTTCAAGTCACATATCAACAGAACCAACCCCCAACTCAAACCCCATTTGGAAACACAACACTACAAAACTAGTTTTTCAACCTCACTATATAACACTTCTCATCCATTCCACAATCAATCAATCTCTCTACCTAATATTCCATCACACCATCCAATCCATCCCACATCACACAACCGATCTCACAACCATACTTCAGCAGAAACTAGAGAAAACCCACACATCACATCACATTATGTACCAAGAAAAAACACAATTCCATATTTGACAAGGAATAACTTATTTAATTCCACTTGATTAATTCTAAAGTTTTTATATAACTATATGATCCTAGGGAATCCATTCATTAAACAGATATACCTAATTAACCAATTTACATTTTTAGGTGATACCAAACAATCTTGATCAAGAAACAACCACAATATACATACTCGGTACTAGAAAATCCACCAATAGACACAATTTTTAGTGAAGAATTTATCCCATATAATCACTATATAACAACCAAAATCTAGCTATAAAAGAAAATGAACAACCCCACATTCCACTAAATTTCAATTAATTGATTCTTTGTCCTCAATTTGGCTGGAAAACCCATGATTTATAGGGAAACCGAAGTAAAACCCCTCTGACATGATGCACAATAAGAAGAAATGAAGGAATTCCTACCTTAAGGGAGCTTTCCAATTGTTGCGCACCACAGGGCAAGGAAGAATACTTGTGAACGACAACCACGCCACAACAACGGTAGATCAACCTACACCGCACCAAGGATATATAAAAAACACAACCCAACACATCCCTAAACCAAAGAAGCACTATGAAAATGGATCCCTAGGAGAAGAATGGAAGAAAATGGATGACAAAGAGAAGATAACTCACCATGGATTGACCGTGGATCGCCAACGAATGTCCATCGATATCTACAGATCAAAGAGTAGGGGAAAGGGCTCAATGAAACCTTTGAGGTTCCTAGGTTTCTCTCAAAATGAGTGGCAAAATGAAAACCATGACTGAATGAACAAGGGTTCAGTCGAAAAAGAAGTTTAAAATTGCACATGATCTGGGAATTACATCATGTGTAATCCCCTCTCACGTTATGTAATACTTGGGGTTTTATGTTCCCTAAAAAAAAAATTTCCTCCCTATTTTATTTACCTTTTCAACCCCAAAATATTACATATCATGAAACAATAAAGACAAACCATGAAACAGGATTTCACATTTTGTAATCTAGTTACATGATGTGTAATCTCCCTTCTTCAATACTTTTGTAATTGAACTTCTCAAAACTCCCTCTGAGCCTACTCCAAAAACATACAATGACCAAAAACTGTAAAGTAACATACTAGTAAAGAATTGATCATTAAATAAAATATCTATCAAATGATTATTTCCATTATGAATCCAAAACCAAGACTAGAAGAAAAGGGTTATGAACAACCACCCCATGGGATACCTCTCAAGGATCTCTTCACACCTCAAACACTATCACCACCTAAACACACCAAAAAAAATGATCAGAACCACACTACACAACCTCACCACTAAATCCACAAGAATCTCCTCTCTCCCAACCACACTACTACATAACCACCACACATGAATCTCAACTTATTCATAGTCCAAACTAATAACTAATATGGTCAACGAACTGCACTCTCCCGAACACATGAATCAGTAAATCATGCCTTCCATTTCAAGATAGTATCTATTATGGGTGGAGCTAACTCACTTGAACATGTTTAATTACATCAAAATTAATGTGTTTTGATTAGGAATATGGTCCCCCCCCCTTCCACGTATCAATAATTCATCACACAGCACACCACAAATAATCATAAACTATGGAAACAACTCATATCATAAAATAGAAGGATCCAAACATCACATTACAAATCAAAACAGAGAAAAACAAAAATGAAAATGACTTCGAGTATTGGGAACCCATTTGTGATTCCTGTTCCCAAGTACTCTCTTTCAGGCCACCATACCTCCACAACACACGAACTAATGGAATGGTCCACCCACATAGTGAATTATATTAATGAACCTAGATATTCACTGGAAATTCCACAAACATCATTTCATTCTCGATATCCAACTCTCTGCAGTCAATGATGTATGAGTCACTGTGAGAGATGTGGAAGATTTCATGGATTCTCTCTAATATTTACGAAAATTCCAACTAGTATTCCACTTTTCCAACTCTCCCCAATACCTCAAAGGGTCCAAAACACCTAGGAGAAATCTTACTACCAATACCAAACCTTCGCTGCCCGTGTAGAGGAAAAACCTTCAAGAACACATGGTCCCCAAACTCTAACTTCAAGGGCCTCTGCCTATGATCATCATATAAATTTTGTTATTCCTTTATTGATTTTATCTTCTCAAGAACAAGATAAACCATCTCAATCATGATTTTCACTAACTTAGGACCAATAAAAGCTATCTCCCCAACCTTTATTTAGTATAATGGTGAACGAAATGGTCTTTCATACAAAATGTCAAACAGATCCATGTCAAAGTAAGAGTGATAGTTGTTATTATAATCAAACTCCACCAAGGTTTGGTGTTGCATCAATATCTTCCAAATTCCAAGACACATTCCCACAAAATTTCCTCTAACTTATGGATAGTCTGTTCTATCTTCCCATCATTCAGATGGAGGAAGGTAATGCTGATGCATAACTGGGTTCCAGAAGCATGAAAAAATCCGCCCCAGACTTGAGAGATAAAACTTATGTCCCAATCTGAGACAATAGATCTCAGAACTCCATGTAGCTGCACCACCTCATTTATATACCTTTTTTTTCAAGACATCCACCATGCTTTACTCATTGACTACTAATAAGTGACCTAATTTTGTTGGTGAATCCACTACTACCCAAATAGCATAATAGCCTCCCTAATATCTGGGTAACTTTATAATGAAATCTATTGAGATATCATCCCACTTCCACTTGGGAATATCCAAGGGCTACAGCAAACCACCAAGAACATGGTGATCATCTTTTACCTACTGAAAGACCATGAACTTTTCCAGAAACTCCCTCACTACCCTCTTCATACCAGGCCACCAAAAACGCATCCTCAAACCATGATACATTATAGAAATTCATGGGTGTACTAATAAAGGTGATCTATGAAACTCGTGATGGACTCTCACACACACTACCACTGAAACAAACAACCTTCCACAGAACAACATCCGATTATGACCATCCTCCAAGAATCCCTTCAGAGAATCTACATAGCCAACACAATCGCACAACACCTCCAACTCTGAATCTCACCAAGGAGACTCTTCCACTTTTCCCACCATTGAAGACTTCATTATCATCTAAAACAAACAGACTCAACTTCCGTCCACTCTTGAATCAAGTGAAAGGCTGTCAACTCCTCCATCACTCTCCAAGCATCCTCAGATTCCCAAACAACCTCCTTATGTGACTTTATTCTCAAAGAAATGCTAAAAACATTCCCCATTCCTAAGGTGTAGTAGATATAAAAATCATAGTACTAAAGAAACTCTTCCACCTCTTCTATCATAAGATAAAGTATCACTATGAAAAGATATACCTCAAACAATTTTCATCCATGAAGATAATAAAGCACTCTCTAATTATGTAATTTCTCCAAAAATTTAACAAAAACATGACCATTCATAGTTCCAAATCATGGATTGAATAGTTAAACTCATGGGGATGTAATTTCCTAGACCCATAAAAGATCAATAATCACTACTGCATCAAGATGCATCCCAATACAAGAAAGGAAGAATCACAAAACACCTCAAACATTACCCATTCCTTAGGAAACCGGAGAACTAGATAACTAGTTAACTTACCCTTCAGATAATTGAACGTTTTCTAACACTAACCACTCTACAAAAAATATAAGCCTTTACTAGTAAACGTTTTCAACAAGGTTTCTACTCAAGATAAAGCACGTACAAAACTCTGATAATAGCATGTTAGACCAAGGAAACTATGAATATATTCCATGTTATTGGGTGATTCCCAAAACATAAATGCTTCAAACATCGATGGGGTTACTGCTACACCATTCTGAGGCACCTCATGCCCAAGGAAATTCACCTCTCTTATCTAGAACTTACACTTGACAACATTATATAGAGATGGTGGCATTGAAGAACCTATAAGACAATCCTGAGATGCTCTGTATGTTCTTCCTATGACTTTGATTAGATTAATATATAATCAATGAATACGATGACAATCCGATCTATGAAATCATTAAACACAGAGTTCATAAGTCCCATAAACACATTTTGTGAGGTCATAACACTGAACGATGTGAATATTAACTTGAAGTGCCTGTACTTTCACCTGAAAGTAGTCTTTAGGATATCTCTATCCTTAAACCCTAACTGGTGATATCTACACCATAGTTTGATCATAGAAAACCAAAATTCCAAACTCAGCTGTTGGAAAATATCATCACTTCTTAGAAGAGGGTAATGGTTCTTGAATGTTACTTGATTCGACCTCTGGTAGACTATACATAGCCACATACTACCATTCACCTTCTTGGATAATAACACTAGAGCACCCCATGGTGACACATTGGGCCAGATAAAACTCTTATTCATAAAATAATATATTTGAATACTCAACTCCTGTAACTCAGAAGGTTCCATCCGATAAGGATCCATATAAATCGAAGAATCAAAATGTTGTAAGTCTATCCCAAACTCAAAGTCACATCGAAGGGGTACCATCTCAACCTCCTCAAGAAAAACATCCAATAATTCTCTAACAACCCTGGTAACCTCCACCATCTCTATGTCCATTTATTACCCTAACTGTTCATCCAAAAATAAAATAAGAGGATCCACATGACAACTACCAACATTATAACCCCGCTTGCCAATGAAAACCACACATTGGTCATCCACATCTAAAAACACGACTCTCCTCCATATGTAGAAGATAATGGAAAGAATGGAATACATCCATTTAATTATAAGGATGACATTATATGGTTGTGTATTTAGTAAGAAGAGGTCCCCAAGGTAATAATGTGTCCCCATCATCAGTCTATATCTTCGACACACATCATACAAGTTGTCCTAGCCTCCAACTAACATGCTAAACACCAGGAGAATAAGAATTATCTCTACATCTATTCCTAGAGCATGGGGTAGAGAATTTTCAACAAAGTAGTGTGAATATCCTGAATCAAAAAAGAACAATAAAGGATACCAAACAAACTAATTGTAACTCTAAAGACCTCTAGACCTACTGGAATAGATTCTTCTGCTGCGTGCAACTGACCTCATCCAGAACCTCTACCTCTCTGTTAATGACTACCTCCACGACCATGCCTGGGTCAAGGCTCCTGAACATAAGTAACATCTTTAGGTCATACTCTACGTTCTCCATATTCCCTCAATGGAGAACAAGCCTATTGTCCCTGTTGATGAAACTATCTCGCCGGAAATTGCTTTTGATGTTGACACTAAGTCTATCCACATCCACCAAACTTATCTCATACAACTTCTAGACATTGGATCTAAATATAGACATGAACTATAATGAATAAACACCTCATCCACAATCCCACCAGAAAATAATGGGAACCACAGGCACTATAATGCTTTAAAGGAAGCGGCTTATGTCGACTCCCTACTAGTTGAAACCTCAATGTTCTGGGAACCTGAGACCTTTAACTGGAAAACCTACCTCTTGAAAAATTCTCTGGATACCCTATCATGTTATAAATCCTCATTAGTGAATATTCTCGATCACCTATTCCTTCTTCGAAACCATTAAGTATGTTAGAAATGTGAAATGAGTAACTACATACTAGATCGAAGGAAGGTTTCCCTCCTCATGACGTCTCAAATGAGAATCCTCATCCGGAAAGAGATCTAGTGAAAATAAAATGAGGTTATTGACATGATCCCAAGTTCTCACAATAACATAATCCCTTTTTTAAGGGAGATTAACTCATGCCACTTCCCTTCCTTTATGGTTGATGAAAGGAATAATGCTCGTAATTCCTTCTCAAAGTCGACCCAAATAATTTATGAGTCATTTCTATCCCACAGATAAAGCATCCACCATTGACATGTATCTTCTTAGATATGACTGACTATCAAATTAACTCAGTACTCTATTGAGGCCTGAATCAAACTGAAGGTGATATCAAGATCTTTGATCCATCTTTCTATATCCAGGTCTGAAACACTACCCTCATACTTTTCTAAATCCTCCTGCTAGAAAGCATGAAATGTACTCTTCCACCGGTCATCCTCATCAATTGAATCAACCCTTTATCGATCAATTTCATTAGCCTATTGATCCTCAACTGCCTGAGCCACATGAGGATGATGACAAGGATCCATAGCTAAAAAAGTAAACAAAGAGTTCCTAAGCCGAAGTAGTATGGAATTTTTATTTAAGATTCATTTTAACACATTTCGTTATTAATTTCAAATTTCCCAAAATAATCCAATTCAAATAAGAACACAAGTCATTATAATTCATGTACCTTCTCTAGGGTCTCTACCTTGCAACTGTTGTAGCCTCACTTGGTTGTTCAGTAGGCTCAAAGTCCTTTCATCAGATCATAAGGGGCCTTAAAATATCATTTCTTAAATGGTCTTCCCAAGTCTATGTCACGCACCAAGATCACCTAACACTGTCTCTTTACTAACCCATTAATTACTCTCTATGACTAACCCAAAACTTTATCCTATCTTGCAACCACCACCTTAGATTCCATTCTTTCATGACCCCCACCCACCAAAGAAACCCCTCCTAGGCTGGCAATGGATTTAGGGAGACATTGACTTATGAGTCCCACCTCTAGTAGGCCTCGGGTCGGAAACTATGACCAAGGGTATACATATCACAAAGTATGGAATTAATTACCATTTTTAGTGAAACTATATTGGGAGATATGAGGGATCATACACAAATCCACTCCAAGACATATACAAAAAAATCCAAAACTTATCCCATATGGATGCATAAAATAAAACTGTTAAAAATAAAAATGTCTCTAATGTAAATATTGAATGTAAAGAGAAGCAGTGACACATAAACTATCAAGGTCTAATATATTAGGGTCTAGAACGGTTTGTGAAATCCTCCTAAAAATCTGAAAGAATTATATATATATATGGTGAACATAAAAGTATACTCTGTAGGAAAACCAAGGTCTCCCATGCACCTATGAAATAAGAATACTAATGCCCCTATGAGAAAACAGCATAAGAAAATAGCGCCTAGCAGTTATACTAACCATATTTATCTCACCATGACACAGTCACCAAATAACACAAGTCAAGTAATGTAATATAATGCACATTGATGATAGGGTACCCTACACCACTACCCACTAATTAGTCACTCTTGCCTAACGGAAAACATCCTCACACTCCCACCTCTTCCAAAATTACTGTGTCACACCCCGTCCACACACACTTGGGTCTCACAAACCACACCACATCCTTACCATAGAGACATGGTCCACAAACCAAAATCACATCTTTCCTACAAACACCTAGGTCACAAACCACATCAGATCCCTCCCACAGACACCTAGGAAACAAACCACATCACATCCTTCCCGCAGACACCTGGTCCACTCGCCATATCACATCCATCCTGCAGACACTTGGGAAATCTCAATGCATCTCATCCCAAAGCCACTTGGGAAAGAAAAACACATCACATTATAGAGACACATGGGAAAGAAAAACTCACCCACACATACTTGGTCCTCACAAACCATAACCTACCTAAAGAAATATGAACTATCACTACATGGAAGAGGGAGGAGGGAAGAGAGGGTGAACATTTATCCATCCTCCCACTAGGACATTTGAGAAAGACCCCCCCCCCCCCATGATGATGGGGGTGTTTGACACATGTGTCTCAACTAGGATGGGGTTCCTATTGAAATCACAAGGAAAATACAAGTATATATATATATGATACCAACCACTCATGCCCAACCTTAGGGTTCTCAAAACAAACAACCAACTCACAACACAACCAAATTCACTGCTACCACTAAATGCACATCACCACACAACAATCCATAAAACCCATTCAAATTCACAACCAATTTAATTATCCATTTTCATCATGTTAGTTAAATCAACCTAATCCATTCCATGCTTTATTAATAAATCTTTTATTTATTCCATCACTACTTGAGAAGATACCTAACATAGCACACAATAAGCAACATAGTTTTCTAAAGGTGAAGATCCATGAAAATTGAGGGTAGATTCACTTTAAAGATACATAGTTCCATGAACTCCACATTTAACACTCATTCACACTATAACATAAATCGATCTCTAGCTACGGGGTGATTCTTTCTACATGTTAATCATAAAGAAACTCTTGGAGGATTACCCATACCGATCATTATCTTCAATCCTCCAAATCATCCCACTAAGGTCACATATCAATAGAACCAACCACCAAATCACAACCCCATTTGATAACATAATAATGCACAACCATTTTTTCAACCTCTCTCAACAACACTACTTATCCATTACACTATCAATCAATATCTCAATGGTAGATTTCATCACATCACTCAAGCCATCCCACAACACACAACCAGGATCATAACTATACTACATCACAAAACAGAGAAAACCCACACATCACATCACCCCATTTACTAAGGAAAACACAATTCAAGATTTAAAATGGAATCCCTTATTTAATTCCACTTTTTTAATTCATGGAGTATCACAAGAACTATATGATCCTAGGGATTCCATTCATTAGGTGAATATACATGATTAACCAATTTCCATTTTTAGGTGATACCAAATAATCTTGATCAAGCAACAACCACAACACATATACTTTGGATAATCAAATCAACCAAAGGTCAAAATATTTAGTGGGGGAGTTTTTCCCATATAATCACAACATAACAATAAACTTCCAATTGTAAAATCATGAAAACAAACCCATTTACCCCTCAATTTCAATTAACTAATTCTTTATCTTCAATTATTCCATCACAACCTTGATTCTTGGGTAAACAAAAGTAAAACACATCCCGCATGATGCACGATAATGAGAAATGAATGAAATCCAACCTTAAGGGAGCTTTCTAGTTGTTGTGCACCATAGGGAAAGGAAGAATTCTCATGAACCTAAACTACACATTGAAAATAGTGGATCAACCCACACCTCACCAACGATTCATCAAAACGCAACCCAACACATCCCCAAACCAAATAAACACCACCATAGTATATCCTTGAGAGAATAATGAAACAAAAAATATGATAAAGAGAATAGAACTCACCACAGATTGACCATAGATCACCAATTAATGTTCACTGGGATTGATGGATCGAATATGGAGGGAAAGGGATTGAAGAACACTTGGATATTCCTAGGGTTCGCACAAAATGAGAGGAAAAAAGAAAACCATAGATGGGTGAATGATGGTTCGGTTAAAAAATAATTTTAAAAAATACACATGATCGAGGTATTACATGACATGTAATCCCATTCACATTGTGTAATACTCATGGTTTAGTTTTCTCCAAAAAATATTTCACCACTCTATTTTATTTATTTTTCTATCCCTAAAATATTACACTTCATTAAACCACCAAGAAAAATTGTGAAATAGAATTTCATGTCATGTAATCCAGTTACATGACATGTAATCCCCCTTTTTCCATCCTTTAGCAACTGAACTTCTCCAAAATATTTATAAGACTCGTCTAAACACATCGAATGACTAAAACCTTCAAAGTAACAGACTGGTAAGGCAAAAACCGTTACAATTATATGAAAACTGGTTAAAATGATGTTTATTTATATAATAAATAAAAATCCTATATTTGTCCAAGTTAATGGAAGTAGTTTAATATTTCATCCATTATCCATTTATGTGTCACTTTTCCTTTTCAAGTAATATTATTGAGCTTTAAAGAGTAAAAAACTTTGATATCATGATAATCACTGATAAAGTTAAGGAGGGGTTAAAATAAAGTGATAAGGGTAAAAACATCACCTAAATATGTCAAAATGTTATTGTATGAGAGGATTTAAACTCTTAATAATTATATATTCTAAATATTTTAATTTTTATTTTCCATGAATATTATATTATACTAATTTAATAATTTAATAAATTCCAAGATTGACGCTACCCTCACTAATAAAAGGGAACCTCCTCCCCTCTTTTTCTCACACCTTTTCAGCACTCTGGGTATACTGATACATTCCAAAATACCTTATTAAAATCTCTTCCCACATTATATAGGTCTTATTTTGGGTATAATAACAACTTTATAGGTATTTATGTGTAATTTAAATGAGGGTTATCCAAAAAATACGTATAGATTTTAATCGAATATTTTAGTTTTATTTCTTATTCTACTTAATTGAAATCTTCTTCAACCATGTCGAAATAAGAAAATAAGTATCTTTCATATACTTATATTTTATTATGTTAATTTAATAACCTATATCCATCTCATCTTCCATCAATTAGGAAATGAAACCATCGTTCATGTGTATGGTGGACTACCGCCTCACGAACCGATGTAATTAATTTTCCATCAATGCCTCTAACATTGGGTTATAATGATTAATTTAATGTATATGTATGATATTAATAACGTAATTATAATTATTTAAATATAATTTATCATATATTTATTTACCTTTATATCCATTTAAAAATGAAAATGATGTCCATACGTATGTTTGGATTACCACCTTCACAAAGACATATGATTCATTCTTATAAACAAGTCTCATGGTTTCCATATATAAGTCAATTTAAAGAAGTAGTATGATATTTATGATATAATCATCATTTGGGAAAGATTAAATAATAGTTACCTTCTTTCTGTCATGTTCATTGAAAAATGGAAACGTTACTCATGCATACGTATAACCTACCATCTCTATGATTGTAATAAAGTTTATTTTTGTGGGGATGATGGAATAATGACCACCTTGACCATAGTCAACTTACCAATGTCATTTTTTACATGGGAGCTCAATATCCTCAAAACAACCAATGTAAACATTATTTGTTAAGTAATTATAGAATAAATGGCAATAAATAAAATAAAATTATTATTAAAATTTCAAAAAGTTTATTATGAAATAAAATAACTAACATAAGTTTATCATTTCGGAAGACAAACAATGTACGTTAAGAGTTAGACTCAAAGTAAGGATCACTTTAACATAAAATTTCATTTTAATATTTTAAAGAATTATTTCCTAAATATTTTCCTTCAATATCAATATTTATAAAATTATTTTTAGGATTTATTTATATAGATGTAAATGAATTATAAAGTAAATTTTTAATCTCTTTATAATTATAGACAATATTTTTTAAAAAGAATAATTGTTTTATTTTATACAGAACTTTTTTTTATTTAAAAATAAAAAAAATGATTGTTCTATTTTAATGTATACAAATTAAATGGATATTTCCACCACCAAAACCATTATTTGATGTTTTAAATCCTTTATAGTCTTCCAAGTTTTCTTCAAAGAAAAACTCATCTTCCCTTTTTTTACGCTATTTTATTTTTGAAAATTGGTTTTTTAAAAGGAAAAAATATTTTGATATTTGAATTTTTTTCCATTTAGGTTCAAAAGAGTTGTTAATGGTATTTAATATCAAAAGATACAAGCTCACAATATTGTATTCATGATATGGAACATAATAATTATAGATGATGATGGGTGATACCAATATATCTTATACAATGGGTGATCCTGATACAACTTATACATTGAGTGATTATTGGTACATCTTTTATAAAGGGTGAGCCTAATAAGGATTATATGATGGGTGAGCCTAATATATCTCTCTAATTCATTATGTAATGTTATTTTTATTTAAATTAAATAAAGATGGGGTTAAACAAAGATGTTTCTCTTCTGGTTTTAACTAGTGTCTATTTATTTCTAACATGGATTATGAATAGAATTATCTATGTTTCATAAAAAGTATTCTACTTTCATGAAATGGGGTTTATATGATTTCATTGAGAAAAAAAGAGTTTCTTTTTTCAATGGATGTGATTTATTATATACAAAGAATATTTTGATAAAGGTATAAATTCTATGGGTTTTCATGTTCTTTATTATACTAATGAATTCCATAATTTTATGTCCCTTGCTAATACTTTTGGGAAAATCCCTTGTTTTTTTAATGTTTTTGATAAGATGTAAATATTATTAAGAACAAAGAATAATTCAAGTTGAAAGTTGTGAATATTTTTCAGGAAAATAAAACAATTTTGTTATAAAAAAAAATTATATTATTAAAAAATGGATACTTAGTGGAAGTGTTCATTTTTTAATATACAAGTTTGTTATGTAAAAGTTTTTAACTAATTCTCTAAAACTCTAAACCAAAAATATTATTGAAATAAAATAATGTGAATTATTTTCAAATCTTGACCTTTGAAATTATATTATTTTATTCTTCTATTGATCTTGGATCCTTTGGTTGAGGTTCAGTTTGATTCCAAATTTTAATTTTTTGATTTATTGTTTGAAAAATGAAGTTTTAGGCTTAGTAGTAAGGGGTGTGTGGGTAGCACATGATTAAGGGAAACAATGTGTCTTATCCCACGTAGCTATGAAACTTATCTTGGGGTCCATGAGTATGGATCATAGGTTATGCATAGTTTAGGGAACATTGTGGAAACACTTTGTGAGGTTATGTCCATTTGGATAGTGATGATCACACGGTTTGAGCAAGGTTTGGAAAATCGTGCATCCAAACTATGTGAGCAGCCCAGATTTTTAAAAGTTTGAAATTTCAGATGTTCTCTTTTATTTTTTAACTATAAATCGATCCCCTCCCACCTTGGTCATTTTTTTGGCACATGAGAGGGTCCCCAAACCTCTCTTTTTTTGGTTCTTCTCCCTATGTGGATGCTCCTACAAAGATATAAGGTGATTTTTTAGGGTTTTTTTATTTTTCTCTTCCTTTTATTATTCTCACTTGGTTTCTTGGTGTTCCCCTAGAGGTTTCTTATTTTCTTGAACCCTAGAGAGTAGTGTTCACATATTGTATTTTTTTATCTAGGGTGTGTGGATTGTTCATTGGGCTTAGTTCTTCCTTCCCTTGAAGTTTCGTCACAAACTCACTCCATTGAGGTAGGTGTATCCATTCATTTAATTTCTAATTCATTCCATTTGATGATTGGGTGTTTTTAAATAATTTATAAATTTGTTTCACATAGTTTTAATGTTTTTTTTTCTTATTGTGGTGCTTTCATTTTGGAATAAATTCGTAAAAAATTGTTTACAAAGGGGTTCTTTATTTATCCTTATGTATATATGCACACAAGGTATTTAATGAAATGTAAATGGTGATTTATAAATGAATTTTGGTTTTTTAAGGATGTTTGTTGATTTTTAATGCTTTGGGTGGCTTGGGTTGGGTGATTTGTTTTTTTCATTAGTGTAAAACCATTTGTTCTTTAGTGCTTGTGTGAAGATATTGTGAATGGTGGATTTCAGAAAATGGGGTTGGGGTGTTCCTTGGATTTACATGAATCATCCATTGGATGTGGATGCATCCATATGTTCATGGGGTGCACATATGGATGGGAACGTGAATGATGATGGTTCTAGATGAACTTATTTAACATAAAACTCATGTTTAAAATTAATTGCATGTTTTATCAAACCCTTGGTGTTTCCCTAAATATTATTTGGTTTAAAATGAATCGAGGGTCATTTCAAATTAGTGTTTTATATTATGTATTGTTTTTTTATTTGGAATATGGTTGGTTCTAAAAAGGTATGAAAGCCTTTTTGGAACCTTTAATCATGTTTTGTGTTTTCATCTTCGTTTTAAAACGGTATGAGAAGTGGAATTGAACATTAAATGTATTCCTGTTTGGAATTATGTAAATGAATGTTTTGTTTCATATATTTTTGAAAATGGTTATAAAATGTTTCATAAGTGTATTTGAAATTGAAATGATGTAAGTATCAGTTGTTACTTTATAATTTTAGTGAAATGAATGCAGTTTTGGAAATATAAATAACCGATCTAAGACATAGAATGCTTTGAGAAATGGTTTTAAAGATTATGAAATGTAATGGCCATATTGGCACTTGTGAAAGAAATGGGGTTTCATGTGAGCTGTGATGATTGGATTATATCTTGAGACCACTGAAATTTGGGATGAGATCCTCTCTAGTGGCTCGTGTATGGGAGTGTGTGGTATTGAATCCATTGGAACTTTGGATGTGATCCTCAATAATATATCAACGATGAGTATACAGTTAGTTTTGGTTTCTTTACCATGTATCACCAATTATTATAATTTTTATTATTATCATCATTGGATTATTGGGCATCTTTTAGAGGGTTGAGTGACAGTTGCTTGTCAACCCTAATTAGATGAGTTGGTACCCCTTAGATGTTTAGTGTCCATGTGGCATTATTTCACCAGATTTTTAGTTATAATGGAGACTGAGTTATTGACTACGGAGTTGCACCATATGCCGAAATGTGATCCTTCTCTGATTATATCTACAGATCACTATAGGGATGTTTTGAAAATTCTTGTGATCTTCTATCCTCTTATTCTATTTATTTTCTATTGCTTTTGAGTATTAGAATTGCTAGTGTATACTTTCTTATTTTTGCACATACTTTCTACATAACCCCTGGTAGTTATTTATTTTGGTTTTGTTGTCTGGGTTTTGGTATTTGACATGGGTTGTGGAAATTGAATCTATTTTTATAATAGAAATATGTGTGTGTTGTTCTAAAAAGTAGTTTTTGGGAAACAATGTTTACTTTTTGGAAATGATTTAAAATATTATTTTCTAAATGTATTTCAACCTATTTTTTTGGACTATTTACTGAATGGAAATTGCTAGATTATATGGTGGTTTCTTATAGAGATATTGTATGCACATACCCTACTTATTCCATTAATTGTCAGTAGAACTGAGTTGTTTGGTAGGTATAGTTTTCGAGTTTGTTCAAGTCTCATAATAGGTTGGTTTGTGGATGGTGGTGGCCATGAGGTCACATAGAGATTGTTGTGGTGTCTTTTTAGTTAGTTTTTGTTTATTTTATCTTTGTAGCTATTAGTTCATTTAGATTCTATTTTTTCAGTTGAGTTTTATAATTTGGTCGGTTTTCATATTAATTGAGATTTAGTTATTTTTTGTTCATCTACATGTTCACCTGGTTTGTGGATGGTGGTAACCATTATTTCACATGGATATTGTGGTGGTATATTTTTAGTTTGGTTTTTTTTAGTATTTCTTTGTATATTTTAGTTCATTAAGTTTCTGTTTTGTTCAGTTGTATTTTATAAGAGGATCAGTTTGTTTATTTATTAAGATTTAGTTATGTTTTGTTCTTCTATATGTTCTCTAGTTTATTTATCCTAGTTTATTTGGGAAAAATTGTTCCCATTATGATTACTTTGATTTTCGGCACTAGTTTCTAGCCTGTGGGGATCAGGAACACCCTTCAGGCCATACATTAGAGAAGGTCGGGTGTTGGGCTGTATGACATCCTGGATTGGCTTGTGAAAAAATTGTATCAGAGTAGGCCCTTATTATTTGTGGTGTCAGGTAGTAAAATACCAGGACTGTCGGGACTCGATATTTCGATGTGGGAAGGATGTCATGAAACCTTTCTCATTGTGATCTTCAAATGTACAGGGGAGATCCAGGATTTGAGTCTTGTTTTCTTATTGAGGAATAACAATGATGCAATATGGTGTCATGTGTTGATCTCACAGGGAGTAGTGACTGATGTGGAGTCCAAGTTCAAGGTTCAAGGTCTTCTTAGTTGTTAATTCCTACTTGGGGGTGTCTCACTAACCATGTCTCTATGTTCGGTATGGACACTAGTTATTCATTTTAGTAGTTTTGTATGAGTTATTTTTTGATTAGGTCTTAGTTGATGTGATTAATATTTTAAAATGAAAATGGTTTTTGAAATAGAAATGATTTCTTTCATATTGTTTTAGATTGGAAAAGGGGGTTTAAAAAAGAAAGCGGTTTGAATTGAGAAGATGTTAAATTCCAAGATTTGATGATGGGGTAGAATGTGTTACCCTTGGTACTCCTTATGAACATCCAAATGTGTATTGTTTTTATGGAAAGTGCATGTTGGAAATTGTTAATTGGTGGTTCAAGTAGAGGTTGATTAACACATATATGACATTCTATAGGGTTCCATGGGTGATTATTTTAAATCAATAGTTTGGCATGGTTTTTCTAAATTTATTTTTTAGATGAAAAATGATTTTAGAAAATTGGTTTTTCATTGAGAAGTAGGTTTTGTTTGTGAAAAATGGATTTTGGAATGGGAAATTGTCTTGGATGAAGGCAGTTTTGAAATTGAAGTGTAGTAGTGGTATTTTAAATAAGGTTTTTTTGTTATGATTGTGGTGTTTGTATTGAGAACCTATTGTTTTGGATTGAGATATTCCTTTTGAATGTTTTTTGGGTTGATGTTTATTTTTGGTTTTTAAATCATTGTGTTTTACATAATATCCCTCCCAGAAAGGTCCCCATGGTTTTTAGTGGGTTTTATGCTATTTTGTGTTATTGTTAGTTGTTACCTATATTTCGTGGTGATCGAGGTATGTTAGAGGATGTGGAATATATTGATGAAGTTCATAGTGTCTTCAGATTATTGGGAACTCGTGACATTGTGAGATTGTGTGTTGTTCTAGTTTTTTTAGGGTCCAAATTTGGATCAGTGGTGAATTATTGGCCTGTCGTCGATTCCAGTTTGGATGTCTTTGTAAATCATTAAGGCAACTTTTATCTAAAGATTCATGCATGAAGTGGTGAATATGAAGAAGGTGGAAGATCTTCGCGATGTTTAGCGGGGCCAGAGGTTAGTGAAATCTTATGTTGACCACTTCAAAGAGTTGGTTTCATTCTCTCCAAAGGTGGAATTATAGGATTAGTAAAAATATACTCTTTTGATTTTGGGTCTTCATCCAGATATCATGGAAATATTCCTCTCATCCATTGAATATCAATTCAAGAAGTTGGTGGATGAGTTGTTCTTAGATGAGTTAATTTCTAGAGTGTAAGCAATTGTAAATTTGGTGTCTCTTATTTATCGTTAAGGTTACCCATATGTTGAGGAGTGTATCCCAGATGAACCTAGTCTTAAATATTTTCCTTTATTGGTTTTTTCTTCTCATTATTTGGACTACTCGCTTCTGTGGTTTCAGTGCATCTAGTTTTGGGATTCGAGTACATCGTGTCATAATCCTTTGAAGAATTTTCATCAGTATATCCATTTGGGTCATCTAGAGTATTTTTTTAATAATTCATTACAAAATAAGAATCCTTGATTGGAAGAAGTTTGTGTCTTAATGTGAGGCAGTGGTTTCTTTAGTCATCAGGGCTCCAGTCACAAGCCTCGGTGTGAAGCTCACAAGCAGTTAGGAATCTTCAGATGTGCGAGGAACCGTAGCCCCATTTTTGTCTCCTATTTTGGAGTGGGAAATTTTTAATTTCCGTTTAGTAATTTCTTTATTTTTTGATTTTATTTTATATATGTTATAATCTCATTGATTCTATAAATTTTTTTTCCTTTTGTGAATCTGTTTTAGGTCTATATTGTGCTTTTTTAAAAACATATGTGCTCGTGGAAATTGTTGATTGTAACATGATATTGGATTTTTTCTTCAGTATAAGATTATTTCAAGAGGTTTCCCTTAAATTAGCGGGTTCTCTTGTGTGTATGGCTTCTATTTTTGATAGCATTATTGTTCATATTGTATGAAGATGTGTGGGATAGTTTTTGTTGGGAGTTTTAATATTCCCTCGTTGGGTCGATCCAAAGTTGTGCCAAGGGGGTAGTTGAGTTCTTGTTGTGGGGAGAACCCTCTAGTGTATTCCCAATGTCCTCCAGGATGTTATTTCCTCTAGAGTTGGTCATGTGTGACTTGTGAAGTGAAGTTTCACCCCGAGGTTCATGGTCTTTTTCATCTATTTCTAGATTTCGGACTGATTTTTGTTTACCATTCGATTGGGTGACATTATAGGGGTAGAAAGTGTTTATGGTAGGGATATTTATCACACCCAAACATTTTAAATTGTCTTATTTTATTCTTATCTTAATTTTGGATCCTATGGTTGAGGTTCGAGTTGATACACGGTTTTATTTTTTGACTTTTTGGTTGAAAAATGATGTTTTTGGCTTAGTAGCAAGGGGCACATAGGTAGAACATGTTTAAGAGAAACCATGTGGATTATCCCAGGTAACTATGTGGATTGTCTTGGGGTCCAGGAGTAAGCCTCTTGAGTTTAACATGTTTTTTGAAACCATGCAGCAACAGTGCATGAGGTTATCTCCATTTGGATAGTGATGACTATACGGTTTGCATATGGTTTGGAAAACCGTCCGGCCAAACTGTGAGAGTGACCCAGATTCTTAAAAGTTTGAAATTCCAATTGTTCTCTATTGTTTTTTAACCATAAATTGATCCCCTCACAACATGGTTGTTTTTTTCACATGATAGGTTCCCAAAACCCATCTCCCTTTGGTTCTCCTCCCTCTATGTATGCTCTTCTAAGGATCTATGGTAAATTTCTAGGGTTTTGTCCAATTTTATCTTCCTTTTATTCTCCTCTCTAGATTTCTTGTTGTTTCCTTGGTTGGTTATTTTTTTATGAACCTTCTAGGACAGGTTTGATGTGTTGGGTTTTTTTCTTTGGATCTAGGGTGTGTGGATTGTTTGTTCGGATCAGTTCTTCGTTTCCTTGAAGTTTCATCACATCCCCACTCTATTGAGGTAGGTTTCTCTATTCTTTTTCTTTCTAATTCATTCTATTTGATTCATGGGTGTTGTTAAATAATTTCTAAATGTGTTTTGAATATTTTTGATGTGTGTTTTTTTTATTTTTGGTGCCTTTATTTTGGTGGAATTTGTTAAAAATGGTTTATAAATGGGTTATTTAATGATGATTATGTATATACGCCCACAAAGTATTAAAAGAAATATCAATGTGTATTTCTAAATTAATTGGGTATTTTTAAATATTTTTTTAGATTTGGAAATGATTTGGATGTCTTAGGTGGGGTGATTTGGTTTTCCTTAAGAGTAAACCCATTTTTGCTTTAGTGTTTGTGTGAAGTTATGTTCAATGGTGGATTTTAGGAAAATGGGTTTGGGGTGTTCCTTGGTTTTCCTTGAATGTTCCATTGGATTTTTTCACATCTATATATGAATGGGGATAAAATATGGATGGGAACACAGATAATGATGATTCAAGATGATCTTATTTAACATAAAACTCATGTTTCAAAACACTTTAATGATTCTTCAAAACCTTGGTGTTTCACTAAATATTCATTGGTTTCTAATTAATCGATGATGATTTCAAATATGTGTTTTATATTATGTCCCATTTGTTAATTCGGAATGTGGTTTGTTCTAAAAATGTATAAAATATTGTTTTTCATTTGTAATCACGTCGTGTGTTTTCAACTTGGTTTTAAAATGGTGTGGGAAGTGGAATTAAACATGAAATGTAAGTTCATTTGTCATTTTTCACATGAAATTTGTGTTTCATGTCATTTTATATATGGTTTCAAAATATTTCATAAGTGTATTTGAAATGGAAATGATGTAAGGCCTGGTTGTAACTTTATAATGTTTGGGAAATGAATGTTATTTCAGAAATATAAATTCCATGTTGGAAACTTAGTATGATTTGAGAAATGGTTTAAAATCTTGTGTGATGTGACGGCCTGATTATCACTTGTGAAAGAAACGGTTTTTCATGTGATTTTTGATTCTTGGATTATATCTTGAGACCACATTAATTTTTCATGAGATCCTCTCAAGTGGCTCTTGCATGAGATCATGGGGTATTGCGTCCATTGGAACTTTAAATAGGATTCTCTCTAATAGAACATACATGAGAACATAGTTAGTTTTGATTTCTTTTCCACATCTCATGATGTATTATTATTATTATTATTATTATTATTATTATTATTATTTTTATTATTATTATTATTATTATTATTATTATTATCATGTAATTCCTAATTATCTTTTAGTAGGTCAAGTGATAGTTTCTTGTCGACCGCAATTTGACAGGTTGGTTCCCCAAGTATGTTTAGATATAGTTGGTATTGTTCCACTGTATTGGCTATTAAAATGGACAGTGAGATATTGATAATGGATTTTCACCATATTCGAGTAAGTGAGTTTGATCTGACTACGTCTAGGGATCGATCTAGGGATATTCATAAAATCTTTGTGATCGTATTTCCTCGTGTTTTGTTTATTTTCTGCTGCTTGTAGATATTAGCCTTACTAATGTATACTTTCTTGTTTTGTTTTGATTAATTTATACACTTCATCTCTTAGTTATTTAGATTACTTTTTGTATTTGGGTTTTGGTCTTTGACATGGGTTGTAGAAAGTGAACCATTTTGAAAATGGAAAGTTGTGTGTGTTTTTTTAAATGAATCTGTAGAAAACAATGATTACTTATAGGAAATTAACTAAAATATTATTTTCTAAATTTATTTCAAACTATTGTTTATGTATAGTTTCAGGAAATCAAATACATGGATTCAATGGTGGCTTCCTATTGAGTTTTTTTATTATAACTCACTACTTGTGTCATTCAGTGTTAGTAGACCCGAGTTGTTTTGTTGGTGAAAGTTTTTGGTTCAATCAAGTCTCGTAGTAGGTTGGTTTGTAGGAAATGGTGACCATGAGGACACACAAAGATCATAGTGGTAGATTTTTAGAAAGGTTTACTTTAGTTTTTCTTTTTATATATTAGTTCATTATGTTTTGGGTTTGTTCAGTTGTATTTTTTAATTAGATTAGTTTGTACATTTATTGACATTTAGTTATTGTCGGTTCTTTCGCATGTTCTTTTGGTTATTAATCCTATATATTTTTGTGAAATTATTCCCATTTTGATTAATTTGATGTCCAACACTAGTTTCTAGCCCAAGGGGATTAGTACCACCCTTTGGGACATGTCTCTAAATGGGTCGGGTGTCAGGTTGGATGACATCCCAGCTTGGTTTATGACAATTATTTTCTAAGTATTCAATTTATGGATTAATTAAATATTGGGCCTTATAGTCTGATTTCACCATTTATATTGTTCCCCTATCACCCTACGAAACCATAAATATTATTATGTGTGAACTAAGGAAAAGAAAATATAAATGATATTGTTTTTTTATAGTTATAATATACTTTAACATCACATTGTAATGTAATGTTCATGTGTGTCTATTCTCTCCTAAGACTACTATACTATTGAATAATGTGTATTGTGGTCTCTTGTATTCTATACCAATTTAATAAAAAACTAAAAACTCTAGGTGACTATATTCAAGGTTGTTATAGTTGGTATTGAGTCATGTTAAGTATAAACATTAAAGAATATATTTAGAAAAACATAGTTAGAGAATATAATCCTATGAAAACCTGTTATGAAATTATATAAATTTATCTATAATGGATTCAATAATAGAAATTAATTTCCAACAACTTTACATAAATTTTATCATATGGTTCATAATTCAAAGTGGAAAACCTAGCCTGAAATCCTTTGAGATGTTTATTCTAGGTTTTGGAAGATCCCCCATTTTAGCTAGGTTGAGAGGGAACCCTTAGATAAACTGTAAGCCTAGAGGCACATGGCTCATTATAGGAATAGAACGCCCATAAGAAGAATGCCTAATAAATGAACCTAAAATTCCAAAGACCTGAATATACTATAACTTCCCCTCTCCATCATCTATATCATTGAAGGTGCCTATCTCCCAACCTCACATTGTTGATTTGCTTGCATTTCCTTGTGTAGAGTGGCATAATCCCAAGTAACAATGAATATTTCCCCAACCTTTACTTCTTTCAATCCAAATATCTCTACTCTGGTGGATAATACGTTGTATAAATTCTCTTCAATGTCTTTATTCAGTATGGTTTATTCATATTACTTCTTATCGTGGCCAAAAATCCCATGGCCTGGAGGCTTGAGGTGGCCCAGAGGCCTCATTTCCCTAAGGAAAATGGTATACTGATAGACCTATGGCCTTTATACCCACCCTAGTGGCCCCAAGGCATAAATAATATGAATATTTTTGGATTATATAGTACCACGTAATACCTAATTTAGTATTTCTATAGTAACCTGTAAATATACCACCACCGGGATTTGATCTTGAGGTTCATGCAAGATTATATAGTGTGTTAACCACTCATATTCCAAACCTACTACCTATGAATTAATTATATATATTTCAATATTTTTAAATGGTGTATAATAAATGGAATAGAAACTTTTTCAAACCCTATAATCATTATAGTAATTTTTTTCCTAAACAAATTAATGAAGTTAGTTTTGGAGATAAATTGATTATCACTGTATTATGATAGTTGATATAGGTTATGAGAAAAATCTTTTCCTGTATAGAATAACTCACATCCCCTCGACATGTTATGAGAATTTTAGATTATTTCATGAGGTAAAACCCCTATTATGTTAATGGAACCACTAATAAATTAGTTATATAGTAATGGATAGAATATTTAGATAATATATTTATTGATTTTTTATGTAGTGAAAAGTAAAGGTATATCATGTTTGTATATTATATGAGGTCAGTTATTAATAAATGGTGGTCATTGATTCAAAACACTAAAAAATAATAAGTTGTATAAATCATGGAAGGGGATTATTTTAAGGTGATATTCTTTGAAAGTTATTTTCCTTGAGTGAAAAGTTATGACCTGTAAATGTAATTATGTAATTTAATAAAAACAAATGAGGAAACTATTAATGAGTGTAAGAAAAACATTACATGGTTTGAAGTACGTGTTTTTAACTATTTATGAAATCTAGAAAGAAATATTGATCATTTTTTTAATAACCTAAATCCAAGACTTCAATTGAGATTAGTCTTAAAAAATATTTATATGAGAAGATATTGAAAAGTGATATCAATACTTGGAAGGAGTTCTCAAGGACATATATTTTCAAAGGAAAAAATTGAAGAAGATGAAAATTGAGTTCCATGTAGAAATAAATTTTTCAAAGGAGAAGAATAAAAGGGTGGAATTTGCAACATGTAAAAAAATTAAAAGGAAAAACCATGGGGATTGGTTGAAGGGATTGGGATTTCCTTACTAGTATAGAGATAAAGGACATCAGGCTTATGAGTGAAAAAGAAAGGGAGAAGCTTCCAATATAAAATTCTTTAATTTTAAGGATATGGGAATATATTCTAATAAATTCACCATGAATCAATGGAATATACATTAAATTATTCCAAGGGATCAAGGTTGATATTGTAAAATTACTACGGAAGTTTAATTTCCTAATAATATGATAGTAGGTAATTTAATCCTAGATTCATTGTTGTTGGAACAGTATGCGATGTTGAGTGGGTATATACGGGTGAATAGATATTTTTTAAAATATAAATAGATTTAAATATCAATATTATATATTATAATTAAAATAATCTTTTAAGATCAAATTTTATTCAATCATAATTATAGGTATAAGTTTATGTTCAACGGAAATATAAAAACAATGAACCTATGATTTTTATTGTATTTTGGATCAAAATGATTCTATATGTACTCTTTCCTATTCTCTTTAACTTTAGTGAAACGACACTCACTAATAATATCACTTTTGAAAGAATGTGATAACCTTTAACAACTGCCTTCCTTTTTCTCACCTGGAAGAAAAAACCTAGAAACAAATCACGCCTTTATATGGAATAAGAATAAACCTAATTTTTTATAAGAGTAACAACTCAATATACCTACCTTTTAGTATAGGTATAAAAAAGAATAACCAAACCCACATTTTAAAGGGAAAATTAAAAACCATTTTTTTAATAATGGATAGAAAATTAATAGAATACCACATTGAAAACCAGAATAAAATAATGTCAAGGAATTTCAATGAGTATTTTTCACTTCAACAATGTAGTTGAAAATTCTATTCCCTTAAAAATGATGTCTCCATTAGTATAATAGTAGTCATAGTAGTGATATAACTTTTCAGTAATATTTAAATTTGTATCACTTGTGTTTTATGTTCAGGTTATTTTTTCTAAAATTTATAAACAAATTCCCAATGTTCAACTTCAAAGTGATCCACATTCTTCTCTATGTGGGTTTCCCTAATTTGTATCCTCTTGATTCATCTTTGAAATACCTTTTGAAGAGATTATTTATGATTATTCTTCCATAGATGAAATATTATGATCCATATCTTAATAAAACTCATGAATTTAATTATAATATGGTTATATATGATATCTCCATGTATTGGTACAATTTTTTAACTCTTTTGTACTTAATATAATTAACAAAGTGTTTTTAAGAAAATCTGAATTTATTTATCCCTTTGGCTGAAAAGTTGTTCTATTAACAAAACTAGGTATTCTAAAAAAATCAAAATTTTTTTACCATGAATTGAAAAATAATTTTTTACCCATGTTATGCCTTTTTAATAAAAAAAATTAAAAATGAGGGTTTGGCTTAGTGGTAAGCACCCCATAATCCTACATTAGAAATGGGGGTTCAAAACCCATGGGGCGCTGGTACTATAGAAGTACTGTAGTGGTACTGTAGCAGTGGTGGTACTATTGATCGGCGAGTACTATAGCGGCGGCAGGATACTATAGCAGCGGTGGGCACTGTAGTAGTCGGGTTACTATTCACAGAATGGGCCTTAGGACAAAAAATTGGGCATACATGCTATGTAATGGGCTATAAGCCCACTGGGCCTTTGGGATATGTAATCGGTCTCCCTCTACCCAGTTAAATGAGGTCTTTTCTTTGCATTAATAATAAAATTAGGCTTCGTCCCCAACCTTTTAAAAAAATAAAAAAAAATTAATAGAAATATTCTTATTATTTTCCGATCAGGGTACTTTTCTAAAATTTTTACAATGAAAATATAATGTTCTTCATGTACATATTTACCCACAACCATTTCATTTAATCTTCCTTTGAAATTTTACAAGTTTATTTTTCAAATAATTTTTTTCCATAATATTATTTAAATTTTTTTAATGTATTTTTTAAATAAAAAGGTTTTCAAAATTGTTTTATGTTTACAAAATGTGTCTAAAATGGTTTTCAAAGATTTTTTTATATGTTTTTAATATTATATTCAAAGGAATAATGTTTAAAAATATTTATGTTTTAAAAAAATTCAATAAAAAGATATATTCCTCAAGATTTTTTTTAAATGATTTTTCATCATTCCTATAATCATTTTAATATTTGTTTCCATGAAAATTATTTTGAGAATGTTATATGTTTTGAAAAGTTATTTTTTAAGAAAATTTATGTTCCAAGTAATATTTCAAAATCCTTATCCATATAAGATGATATCCTTTGATGTATTTTATTCTTTACTGGTGTTATGATCAAAGGACACCATTCTTATTCTTTCTTTAAATGGGTTATGATTAAGATGATAAGTTATTTATGAAACCCGGTTCTCTTCTGCAGGTTATACCTTGCTAAAATGCTTATGAAGTATACTTCTTTTCATGGGATATTATATGATGAAATGATTATAAAACCTATCTCTTTTCCATGGGTTTTTATATGATAAAATTTTTAGTATACCCATTTCATTTCATGGGCTATGATATGATGTTTATGAAACCCATATTTTTTTATTGGCCATGATATGATGAATGTTTTATTATCTTATTCCACATGTATGTATGATTTAATTATGTGATGGGTGGGACCTATATCTCCCTCCAATGCATTGGGTAATTATTTATATATCTCATGAGATAGAGAGTACTAGAATGAGGAGTTAACTCAGTTTATTATGAAAGGTCTAGAATGAGGAGTGAACTTGGTTTAGTAATAAAAGGATGGAATAAGGAGTGAACTAGATTTAATAATACAAGGCTGGAATGAGGAGTAAGCTCAGTTTAGTAATATATGGCTATAATGGGAGGTGAACCCGGTTTAGTAATATAGGGCTAGAACAGCGAGTGAACATAGCTCAGTAAAGGAATGTTTCTACTAAGATAGTCTTGGGAGTGAACCTTGAATACTAAGATGGTATGGGGTGTGAACCCATTAAACTAATATGGCCTTTATATTAATCCTTGACTACTATAGAAATCATTTTATATGTTTATGTGTTACCCACAATCACATATCTTATGATTATGTTATTATCTCATGGATTATGATCTTGATTTACTTATGATTCAGGAATTGTGAGCTACTAATATTTAGGTTATGACTCTTTATTATGATCTTTAATATTAGGGTATGATCTTAAAATGTTAAGATCATGTTCTCATACACTAATTCTCATGTTAAGCTTACATATCTCCCTTATTTACCCTTATAAGGCATCTGAGCTCACCCTTATCTTATATTTCCTTTCCCAAGGTTATGAAGGAAGGTTTTAAGTGAGATTACTAAATGAGAATATATTTAAGTGGGATTAAGAATATCTTTTACCAAGTTAGAATTTTATGTTTCCAAGTTTCCAAACACACTATATTATTATGTTCCTCGGGAATGTATTTTTATAATGTTCTGAATATTCATTTAAAATGATGTAATATCCATTTATGTTAAGAATGGGTCTCTATATTATGATTCCTCCAAACTCTAAAATTAAATTTATTAGTATCCTCCCCTTCAAGAAATTTATTAATATTTTGAGGTTGGTTTTCCCAAAAATTAAATTCCCTAAATTCTTCTTCACATTTCTCTGAATCTGTATTATTAGATTTAAAACTAGATTCACCAAATATAGCATTCATAGTTTCTTCCAACACTATATTTATTTTATTATACACATTATATTCTTTTGTATTATAATAATATTCTATAATAATACCTTCATCACTTTTAGCATCTAATTTATCTAAATTATTCTAAAATATTTAAAATAAAAAATTTATAGCCAAATTATCTAAAGAAAGAAAATTATAGGTTTCTTTTCATTAAAAAAATTATAAGACATTTTTTCTAAAAAATATATAAAAAATATTATATAAAATATAATTTATTGTATTTAACAATTCATCCCAAAAAATTTTATCATGGTTCTATCTATTTCTATAATATGTTTCTTTTTAATTTTACCAAAACATTTTTTGGGGTATTTTAGGGGCATAAAATCAATGTAAATATCTATTATATTCCCAAAATTTCTCAAATTATATATTAATTAATTCCCCACAATTAACACTTATAGTATACCTAATTAAATAAGACTTTTTATTTTGAACTAATTTACAAAATTTAGTAAATTTAGTTAATGTTTAAATTTTATAAGACACAAAATAAGTCTATATAAACCTACTAAAATCATAAAATATCACAAAACAATTTGTTTCCTCCTAAACTAGAAGTTTTCCTAAGACTAAATAAATTTATTCGAATTAATTGAAGTGGTTTTATATTTGGAACTTTGTTAAAATATCTTAATGATTTTTTATGTTCCCATTTTAAACCATAATCATATATAAATACTTTCTTACTTTAAGATTAGGTAGTTACATAACTTGTTCTTTATTTGATATTTTATATAGTAGATGATGGTGAACATGTCAAAGACTCATATTACATAAGATATCATTTATTTATATAGCAATAAGGCACTTAATAATACGATTGGTAAGTTCATAACAATTAATATCATGTATATTATCATTATTGTATGTATTAAATAAAAAAGATTCATTCTTAAAAAATAAAAATTTATTATCTTTAAACTTAAAATTATTTCCATCACCATAGATATATGTAATCCTTATTATGTTATGTTTTAATTATTCTACATATATTACTTTCGAAATTAAATCAAGATAAAATATACCTAGTTTACTGAATCATCAAATATTTCCTTTTGAGTTATAATTTAATATCATAGAGACTCATTTTCATTGATTATTAGATAACATGTGTGATGGTTAACTAGTAATATGTCGGGAGTAGCCTTTGACTATATACAATGTGTTATTAAAACTCTTAAGGGAAATTTGTTGAAATAAATCAAGTAAAAAATTGTATTTGTAACCATGTTATCTTAGGTCCAACATGATTAATTACTGAGTTCATAGGTCCCCCAGAAGATTTAATAAATTTTGTATTGGTTAACCTTGATGATAAATTCTTAGAGATTAATGATTTAGTATGATGTAAATATTGATTAAATCTCAATTTACATTTATTAAAATAATCCTTTTTCATATTAAACATGAAAATTTAATTGCAGATAAATTACCTTTAGTAATTTTAACAAAGTAGGTCTTATATATTTTAGGTATTTTCTCATTATATCCAAAACTAGTCTTATCTTTATTTAGATTATTCGTATTCATCGTATTATCAAGCTTCTACTTTCCTTGGAAAAAAGTAAATTAACTCTATTTTATCTTAATAATTTGTATCTTAATATTTTCTTTTTCTTTTTTTGAAGTCTCTAAATTATGACAAACATTTTCATTCAAATAATAATATGTATTTCCTAAATTCTCATTATATCAAATAATTTTCTCATTATCATGAGTAAGGGATTTATTTTTCTTATTTTGTTTCTATTTTTTATTATAGGAATCTATATATTTCAACCATTCTTTGTAAATCCTTCTGTAATTTATCATTTTCTTTAATTAATTATTTAACATCCTCAATTTTAGAATTTAAATCATAACCAAAACTATAATCTAAATCAATACTAAACCCATCCATATTTATAGACATCAATAAAAATTCAGTCATGGTTCTTTTATTTCCACATTCACTACTCGAGTCATATTCTTCTATACAACTCCATCTAGCTATCATTTATTAATTTTCCTTCTTCCTATAATTCTCATTTCCTTAGATGCTTTAACTTTAGAAAATCCGACTTTATGTGGCCCTTATTTTTAAACTCTTATCACGTAAGTTTTGAAACATTATTATATTTATCAATTATATCTTTCTTATTTATATTATCTTTTTTATAATCTTTTCTAAATCAATTCCCAAATTATTTCATTCTTTCCGTCATTTGATAAACTCCTTTTGTAAAGTTTTATATTTCATATTTTTCTATTCCCTAAAAATAAGAGTTATAATATTAAATATATATTTATTTATTTATTTATTTATTTTATTTAAATGAAATACCTTTATTAATTTTGGTCTCCTCATTCCCAATATTCTTCCATTTGAGTTTATACTGTAGAAACAAACCAATGATTTCATCCAAATTAAATTTCTCAAAATTCTTAGTTTAATCAATTACCACTTTCTTTGCATGACACTTTTTAGGTAGTGACCATGATACTCTTTCAACTATATAAGTCTTATCTGAAGCTTCCCCAAGTGCATTAATTCCATTTATGATTCTCATACATCTTTAAAACATCAGGTTCATGGATTTATCTTCACCCATATTGAAATATTGATATTCCACACATAGAATTCCGAATTTAATTCATTTGAGCTTGTTAGTGTCATAGTGTGTAACTTTTAATGTTATATAAATTTCCTAAGATATATTATTTTTTTGAGACATAATTAAACACACTTCAACTTATAAAAAATAATAATATATTCATAACTCTATAGTACAAAAAATTATAAAATAATTACTCTTAAGTGTATCTAGATCAGAATCGGGTTTTTTGTTTGGTTTTACTGATATTTTCCAATATTCAAGGCTCGTATATTTAAATTAATATTTCATATTTTCTTAACTTTAGACATTGTTATTCCAATCGATATACGCTAGTTTTTTAGGGATCTAACCATTATTTTTTTATTTCCGACATCTCATAAAAATTGTTTTCCTTACGTGATTAATTCAAGGGCATGGTTAACATAATAAAAATAAAAAATAGAACCTATTTCCAAAAGGAATAAGATATAATACTAATTTTTGGAACAAAATGAGATACTAAATAGGACTTCAGGGGGTGTATATACCTTTTTCAAATTTTAAATAAATTAAAATAATAGTGTTTAATAATAGAGTTAAAATAAACATTTATCATTAACTTTCATGTAATAATAGTCGTGAGTGTAAGCAAATAAAATACTAGTTTATACACAAGAATATATATAATTACAGTACAAATAAAAAAACAATGAACCCTATATTTTTATTGTAGTTTAGATCAGTGTGATCCAATATCTACTCTTCAATCCTATCTTCTCCTCGAGAGAAATGGAAATCCCAAATAACCTCACTTTTAAAAGGATAAAAAAACCTTTTAAAATACCATTCCTTTATCTCACATAGAGGAAAATCTTGTAAAATAATCATACATTTATATAGACTAAGTCACAACCAAGAATAGACCTAACTTTTGATGAGATTCACAACCTAGTAGGCATACCTTTTAGTAGTGGTATAACTAAGAACAATTGAACCTTATTTTAAAATTAAAAACTATAAATCATTAGTTTAAGAAAAAAAAGTAATAAAAATACTACATTTAAAACTAGGATAAGTGAATGAAGAATAGAAATTTGATACTATTCAATGAAGTTTTATCACATCAATAATATAGTAGCATGTTATAATTACCTTACAGTGATCTCACCATATGTAAAATTGTAGTCATAGTAGTAATAGAAACTTTTAGAAATTTCATGAGTTGCATCTCATGTGTTCTATGATTGGGTTCCTTTGAATTTATGAAAAATAATTATCAAGGGTTAGATTCAAAGAGATTTATGATCTTCCATACATGGTTTTCCATAATTTTGATCCTCTGGTTGTATAATTAGAAGAGATTCCAAAACTTACACCATTTCTGAGTTGGAAAACTAAAATATAGTGAAAATAATAATAATAAGTAAAATAAAAACAAAAACAATAACATATATCTCAAAAGAAACAATCCCACATAAGAGTAAAACCATGTATCAGTGTTTTCACCTAAAAACATTTCATGTAAGCATAATCACCATGTAATAAAATTTCACATAAACATATGTCGAACAAGTGGAATCCAAAAATGGGTCTATATAAGCATAAATTGGTGTATGAAGATTTCATGTAAAGGGGTTTGTATAGGCATGATTTTATTGTGTGTATGAGTATTTTCAGAATCTATGTATCAGTTTTCTAAAAATGTGTATAAACCATTTAAATTTCATATATGAATCATTTTAAATTGTGTACAAGTCATTGTAAATATGTGTATGGGAAATTTTTGAATTTTCCTTTAAGTCATTTTATAGTACATTGTGAAAAATAATAAAAATACAAAAACTTATTGAAAACACAACAACTAAAGAATACTTTATAAAAATAAAGGGACATAGAATTAAATCATAATAAAAATCAATTAATAAACCCGTAACTAATGTTGTCAGAAATTATAATTATTAAAATTATGATTATCTAATTTAGTAAAATGTGTAATGTGTAATATTCAAAAAATAATAAATATAAAAAACTTTAACACTAAAAACTTCATAAATAATGAAAATTAACACTAAAAATATATTTCTAATACATTATATGCTTTTTTATATTTTCACTTTAAATTCTTAAAATCTTTCTATGAACATTGAATCATGCCCTGATTTATTAAAAAAGCGTTATCAGTTAAACATTTAATCGAAATATTAGTATAATAAACATGTATTAGGTTTTTTCCTATTAAACTTCATGGAAGTTTTATAGTTTCAAAACTTATTATTGTACCAATGGTTGAATTTTACATAATTATTTGGATATATTGGCTCTCAAAGTGTAATGATAGAATTTATTTCAAAGATAAAAAAGATTAAATTTCAATAAATGCATCAAATCCATTGTTTTTAGAGGGGTGGATCTATTGCCTAATTCGTATTTGCAGCAACCTTTAATGGATCATCTTAATTAAATTCTTATATAATAGTAAGATCAAATACAATATATAGATGAGAAGAATATCAAAATAATAGAAGATTTATCTATTTTTCAATACTACATTGATGTAATTCCTGAGTAATTATTTGGGCTTCCATCTGATCAATAAGTATAATTATACACAACATTTATCCATATTGAAAAATATATATCTAATGCACCCTATATAATGGCCCAAGTGGTATTGGTGGAATTAAATAAAAAATAAAAGACATTTGTAATAAGGGATTTATAATCCCTTGTGTCTTAACTTGTAGAGAAATTATCCTATTTATGAAGAGGAGGGATAGTTCTATGAGTTTTTGCATCAAATATACTAAAATAGATTCTATTAAAAACAAGAATAATTTCCATTTACTAATCATTGATGATCTATTTTATCAAATTATGAAGTGTTTCATGAAATGTCACCCTATATAAATATCAATGTGTCATATTATCAAAAAACACTTTCTTACTAGGATTCTAAAGACATCAAAGAGGTGTGATTAAATATAGGATATTGTGGATATCCTTAGATATTATGCATGTTTTCTATAAATAAGGTAGGATATATACCTTTAAAAACATTTATATCTCTATATTAATTATTTTCTTTATTCTTCGTATTACATCTATACTAATTATATTTTATCACAACCCTTATTTCTCATTGAAGTTTTAGAGTATTCTTCCAAAAGATATGGACACTATGATATATTTTAGAACCAACTATCATCCTCAAACTAATGGGTAGTACAAATGGAATATCCAAACATTATAGGACATGTTGAGGTTATTCTCACTCAACATTAAAATAATTTGGTACTATGATCTATATTTGGTGGAATTTGTATACAATGATATCATTCATTTGATCATTCAAATATAACTTTATAAATAAGTGTGTGGGAAAATATTTGTTACTTTAACCTAATATGATGAAGTTGGGGAAGGGGTTATTGTTGGTCCAAAACTATTTAAGGATATGATTAAGAAATTATCATCTATCCATGAAATTATAATGACATCTCAAAGAAGATAGAAGTCTTATACTAATAATTGGAGGAAGAACATGTAATTTCAAGTTGGGAAACATATATTCTTAAAGGTATCATCATGTAAGGGAGTTATAAAGTTTAATAATAAGGGAATTATAAATCCAAGGAGTATTTATAATTTATAAAAAATTTAAAGATTTGGAGAACTAGCTTATAATTTGGATATGCCATCTAGCTTCTTTAAATTACATGCAATGTTTTATGTCTTGTTGTTGATTAAGTACATACTAGACCCAACACATGTACTCACCACTAAATAAATGGAGTTATAGATTCCTTTATTATATAATGAAGAGCCTATCAAGATTATTAATACTATAGAGGTAGTATTATAGAATTAGACAACTCAGTTTTTGTAGGTACTGTGAAGGAATCGCAAGTTGGAGGGATCAACATGGGAGCCTAAGGAGATGATAATGAATAATTAACCACATTTTTTTTAAATTGATATATTACCCATATTTTAAGGATGAAATTATTTAAGTGGGTAGAATGTATGCTGAGATATTATTATTTAATTAATAAACAATTTGATATAATATTCATTACATATACAAGCTATTTTTTCATAATAGTCATACATTATACGCTGGATAAATATATTAACTATAATATATTTAAGTAGTGCTACATAATATATAACAATATAGGTCAATATCATAATATTAAACCATGTAGAATCATATTCTACAAATAAAAACAAGAATAGAATATACATTATTATAAAAAAGAAAATATAAGAATTGTTATATACATTAATTTGAAACTAATAGAATGATATGAATTATTTTAGAAAGTATAATTAAGTTTATTAATAAGGGTTTAAATTACTCTTGAAAGGTTAAAGAGATAGTTTGAATAGTAACATAGAAATATGATCATTGTAATAGTAACATCACTAATATGTGTATAATACAAGTGTACAAAGAAACAAATAACATCATTTAATAATAATATAGTAAATTATTAAAGTAAATAATGAATATTTTTAATGAATAAAAGTTTAATTACATGCATATGTCTTATAATTACATAAAATTTCTTAAAAAAGAGTTTTAAAATTTTGGCTTGAAATACATGGTTTTGAAATAAACTAAGAGTGTTATTTAATAGTTAAATTATATATATAGATAGAAAATTATTTTTATACAAAATTCTTCATATTTATAGTCATCGTGTTTAAATTATCCAATTGTGAATTTCATATAATTTTCTAAAAAAATTGATTTTTCAAGAAAATAATAAAAACAATTATGCAAGTATAATATTTTTTATAACTTCAATTTGATATAAAGATGATTTGATATTTAATATAATTTAATATACAAGTAATAATATGTTAATTCATTAAAATAATGTATTTTAAAGAACTAAAATCAATTTCCAAACCAATGATGGATTTTCCAAAATCTAAAATAGAAATTAAGGTTTTAAATAAATTATTTATGAAAAAATAAAATTTCTATGTATAAAAGTTATATTAAAAAATTAAATTCTGTTATAAAATGAGTATATATCAAAAACCATGTTATAAATTTCAAATTAAATTATTTTAAACCACGGTTAAATCCATGAAATTTCATTTTCCACCATCTTGATTTCTAAATCCTAAGTCATAAAATTATTAGACTGATCTTCCTTATTTGCTATAAATACTCCCTCATACTTCTATTACTATTGACTAAAACCACATTTATCATGTTTCACATCTCTATTTGACACTCAAGTTTCATTCTAGGGAGATCTTAAGTATCTAAGGATTTATATCTCAAGTATTATAGATGTATTATTTCTAATATGGGGAAATTTTATATGTAATGATGATATATATATATATATATATCTAGTGGATCCCATATCAAGTATATATTGGTATAAACTCTATTTTTTCATAATTTCACATTTTCCATCAAAGCGTACTAGCCTGGAAGTTTCTCCTTAATGGAATATTTTATACCTAATATAAATCAAATATGTGTGTTATATGATTTTATTTTTTTGAGGGTTTTTTATAATTTATTTATAATCATTACATTCCAAACTATTTTAATAATTTATAAATTCTTATTAATATCCTTATACCATGAAAATACCTAACACTAATACTCCATTGTCAATCTTTTGATAAGGAAACTTTCCATAGCATTGTGAATATCATATAGTTTCAAAGTTGATTAATAGATATTAACCTAGATAGTAATATTATTCCATTTAATATGGAAATATTTATGATCCGTATATTTATTAATTATATATCGATAAGTATTGACTGCTTGTCCATTTTTATGTAAGAGGTTCGATATGGGATATTTTGATATGTTTTTTATCCATTCTCTTAATATGATGGATGCATTGGAGTTATTATAAGATGGGAGGATCCTATAATTATATTTATCTTAAATGAATTATCAGGTATCATGAAAAAAAATTATCTTGGGTATTTAGTTATGGGTTTTAAATGATCATCTCTTAACCATTAAAATGGAAAAAACAATTAAATTGCTCGATCAAACTTCATCAATTCAATATGTAGTCTAAATAACATGAAATATACAGGCATGTATTTATTAAATTGTACTTTATATCTACTATTTTTTATGGACTATACTTAATTTTAATGACCTGTTAATAGTAAATTGACTCTCACCTCCAAATGAATGACACCTTCCACTAGAATTATCCTTCATAATGAGAGGACCCTTAGACACTAAAGGTATGATACCACATTCTTAGCGAATTTGAATGGTGAACATATATGAAGATATATCTTATTAGTATTTTTTATACATAAAAACTAAATATGGGTGTCTCCACCCTTTATATAGGCTCCCCTCATTAATGAATGGATTTAGAAAGTAGCTACCAGTGCATGGAAACCAACATGTGTTTCCCATAATACATGATTGTTGGGGTTTTGTGATCATGGAATGTTTTAATGATTTAAATTTATCAATAAATACAAAAAATACAAATCCATTGATTGAAAAACTTAAGGAAGCCATATGAAAGATACGGCTAAATCCATTCATTTGATATCCCATATCACCAACCTATTTACACTATGATAAATAGAGATTACATGTTATGATAAAGTCATTTTCATATAAAATTATAGGATATGAATCAAGTATATAATGAAATATGATAAAACTAGTGTTATTTAAAATCCAAAAAACTCTCACTTACACTAATAATCCCATAAGGAATTTATGAAAAACATCACAACCCTTTATGAATTCATCCAAATACTTTTGGAAACTATTTATAAAACTCTATTCATTATGGAACAAACACTTTGTTGAAAATTTAATATTTATTCTAAGTCCAAAATATATGTCCCTATATCCCTTTAAAGGGTTGAAAATAAATAAGAAATTATTATTTCAAATATATAAGTAAATATTGGCCACTGGGAAAGCATTAGTACTCTTCAAGCTATAAAGGGGTATGGTGTGATCTTGATCTAACATACTCATATATTCATATGAACATTAACACCATATGATATATCATATGCATCATTTGTATAGAGACATAGTCCCTCTGTCGATCACATAAATTGAAAACTAGATATAGAACATGTCAATATAGTTTAATTTATCCCATATATTCATGATTATCTTTTATAAACTAACCAATATGAATGAATGCATCACACGTCATTCATCTAAGTAGTTGATCACATAACACGGCACTCAATTAACCATGTTCGTTAATTTGGTTATTATAATTCAATAAATAGACCATATTTATTTAACTCATCATATGAGTGGGAAAATCCTATCTTGGTTAATCTCCAACTAATTAAATCATCAAAAACATACCCAAAACCATCAATTAGCTAATTATTACAACTTTCATAAGAAAAGTATCAAAGTATAGATTTTTTTCATGATAGGTATCTTAACAAACTCATGTAATAGGGATTAATTATAACTATACACCCCTAAGTATATCAATGATCATATGAAATTACATATGATATTCTTTGGTGGGTATTCAATATAATGTGTCTCAACAAATTACCTCATGAGACTGTTGTTTGTATCACATATAAAACTCTTTTTATCCAGTAAAATATTTTTATCATACTAATATTTACATATCATTGTAACCCAAAATAATATCTGGGGATATTTCATTAGGGAAAACTCGAATACATACTTTATGGGGATATTATCTTTCCATTGTTCATGTGATTTAAGTGTGGAACACATGAATTAATGATAAATAGAGATCAGGTTTATTATAAAATCATGACAGATTTTTAAAAAAATTACATCCAATTTCTCAAGTATCTAAAACAAAGAGATTCAATATGACCTCATTATTTTCCTATGGTAATGGTTTTTTCAAATGATCTATTACATATTACTTTCTATCCACCCTACATATCTTTAAATCACCCCTCTCAACATTCCCTTGAATGAGATGGGACGTGTGAAGGATTTGATTGGTACTTTATGGAGGTAATGATTCCTTAGCCTGACCAATTGATCTATTGTTGTCAAAGTAGAGATTGATTGATCCCTCAATGATAGAGACCACCCAAAGTTCATAAATTAACATTCTAATCCAAAAATCCACATTTATAACATTTTATATAGTGATCTACTCTATATAGAATAACAAATCTTATATGGTGTCTTATTTGGAATTTTTTCAAATAATAGATCTACCATTTAGGCTAAACATGAAACTAGATTAATATCTCATGTCATATTTGTTGTATTAGAAACTAGAATTAGTATAACCACTCACAATGATCTCATCCCCGCATCAAAAGACAAATAACATATTCTTACATATTATTAATAACTTAATGTGGTTCTTAACATAAATCCAATGAATCTCACCAGTATTAGATTGGTATCTACTTGTAATTCTCATTGAATAAACGATATAGGTATAAGCAAACAATATAGAATATATGATATATAATATAGTGAACACATAAAGAATATTATCCATACATTCCAACTATTTATAAGGATTTTGAATCTTCCTAATACCAGTTCCGTCAAACACTTGTTATTACCCCTTCTTGATGTTTTACATGCTAAAAAAATTTGAACTTTACTAATATATGTGTTTTAACTCAGCCCAAGCAGCCTCATAGATCTATCTTCATAGATATTTATACCTATTATATAGGATTATTCGGTCATTAATTTCATTTATAATTAATTTTTTAACCACATATTTATATTGTAATGTTATGATATCATTTCTGATAGAATGTATGTTATCTACATATAATATAAAAAATATCCCCACACTCCCACTAGCACACTTGTATACATATGAATAATCTTCAATATTGATGAAATAAAACTCCTTGATTCCATCATCAAATTAGATATTCCAACTCTAAGAGGCATACTCCAATCCATGAATATACCATTGAATTTTATAAATTTTAGTAGACTCATTTGGAAATTCAAAAAAAATGGGTTGTATCATCTACACATCCTTGAATAAATTCCATTTTTGGAAAATGATTTTTCATCCATTTGATATATTTCATATCTTAAATGATATAATATAGAAAAAAATATCTAAATGGACATTATCATAACAACTATAGAAAAGGTTTCATTATAGTCAATACCATGAATTTTTGTGTATCTTTTTCCACCAAGTGTTATTTATATGTAGACACTCCACTATCCTTGTTAGTTTTCCACCCTATGGGTATGACACCTTAAAGTGAATCCACTATGTTCAAAACTATATTAATGTACATGAATTTGATTTCATACTTTATGGAATCTATCCATTTATAAAAATATTAACTCTCAATATACACTCAGTTGGTAGTAGGTTCATTATCTATGGACATTACTTCATCGTCATTTTCCACTATATATCTATATCACTCAGGATACTAAAAAATCCTACCAAATATTTGAGGTTCTTATGTAACTCGAGTCATCTCTTATTCCAAAATTTTTTATACAATTGGATTAACTTACATATTAAGAACACTTTCTATTTATTAGTTGTGAACATATCTAAGTTTAAATTTCCTCTCACTAACTCCTAGACTAATATATTCCATTTCAAGGAATATATCAAGTCATGGCATAAACACATTGTAATTAGTAAAATTATTGAAATAATATCTCTTTATTTTATTGGTATAACCAAAAAAGTAATTATTTATCTAACTTATGGGTATGATTAATAAAAATATTTATCATATGAGTTCTTTACAACCTCAAATACAAATAAATAACAGATTAGGATGTTTATCATACCATATATCATATGGTGTCTTTATGATTTCATTTGATGAAACACAGTTTAGTGGGATTATTGAATTATTAAGAGCATATCCTTATAATGAAATAGGATGGTTGAATTGACTCATAATTGATCAAACCATGACCAGCATGGTATGATTCATCCTCTTAGGCATTTAAGATTTTTTTTTTTTCTTGAGGTACAAAACCATTAATTTTAAGTTTAAATATTTGTTTTAACATTATACTTGGGATTAAATTACTAAGGAAAGGTTCAGGAGCATCTGAGGCTTTTTTTGATCCTATAGCTCTAATTTTTTGAGAAACATTATGAGGCACATGATTGGAACATGATCAGAAGTAACTGTGCAACTCAACCATGTGGCCCATATATATATAGAGCATTGATTTAACAACCATGCAAGGAAGGCCGAATACCTGTCCAAAAAAATATAGACCTTTAACAGAGCTAAAAACACAATTATAATACATTTTGTCTAACTATGTGCCTAACTATGTGAGGGGTCTCCTTTCTTGGATAGTGTTGGCACGCACTTTGAAAAACCGTGAACCTCGTTAAACTGAGGTGAAAAGTACATTTCTACCTATTTCATTATAAATCACCCTCTTCTTTTTCTCTCCTCTTACATGAACAATACCCTCCTCTCATGGAATCTCTCCCATGGCCTATTCTAAGGCTTTAAGGTTTCTGCCTTATCCCGAGTATGGTTGGACTATTGTTCATATTGTTGGATTCCTCTTGTTAAGAGCTTCAATAAGTTGACTTTTTTTCTTTTTTTATCTCACCATCTTTAGTGATATTTATGTAAAAAATAATATTCCATATTTTCAGGGTATTCATATTTTTCTCCATTTTATTTTGATCCATCCTGAATTTGAGTCTAATACTGGATGAGTGTTCCTTTACAAATATAAGTTAGGTTTTTTATACTATTTTCATCAAATTATCACCTATTTTTAAATGTTTTTATTGTGTCTCACACAAGAATATATATTCATTTACTTATAATTATTAAAAATTATCATTTAAATGGGAAAATACGACATAATATTTCTTAGTATACTCATTGAAGTTTTTGAAGGTTGGAACCTCACTAAGGATCACCCCTTTGGGTGAGTTCTTATTTACATGATCCCTTGACACCCATTACATGTATTGGATTGAATTTTAAAATGAAATTTCATTATGTTCTAGTAAATGAATTATTATGATATAGTATGGAAATTATGATTCACATAATCCCTTATTGTTTATATACAACTTGATTAAAATGTAAGAGCACTCTTATTATCCTTTTTCAATTATAAATGAAAAGAAATATTTTGAATAAAATATAATAGTAAAGTTGAATGGATTAAAACATGGAATCTGATTATTTATAAATGGTTCCATTTTATTATCAAAAATTTTCCTATTAAGGGAGTCTTCATACTTGATCCAACATTGGATTCATATGTAAATTCCATAGTTACTTAGAGGAATCCAACTGGATTCATTGAGTGAGTTTCCAAGGGTGATACCCACCATATAATTTGGTATTTGTCATGGTATATGAATTCATTTGTATAATACTATTGATTCATTTGATTTATATCTAGAAATTACAGTACCTTGGATTATATCATTGGATTCAACTCGATGTATTCAGACACTGATGCATTGGATCATCACCTTGGGATTCTATCATGCTTAGCCTAGGGTTTACTTTGGATATACTCCAAGAACTTGGTTAGAGATTTTCCCTAGTATAATTCCAAGGTAATATCCCTCAAATTACACTTAGTCCTTTTCTCTAGGATGCATGGTTATTAATTTGATCTATCCTGATCTTCTAAGGTCAAGGATTCTTTGGTTTCACCATGGTTCCTCCATCGACATTATTATTATAGGATTACTCTTATGATATCCTTAGTCCCTAGATGTATATAGGTTACCTATTTAAAGACATATGTTTGAGGTAGAAGTGGGTGTGGTTGGTTGGCCTTCCCATGAGGAACCCGATCCCGATGTTTTTATTATTTCAGTTGCCTTTATACAATTTATCACTTTACTTGAATAATTATATATTTATACTCATGAACTGAATTTTTTATAGTCACTATTGATGGTGGCCTAATGATTTATTCTCTCATTGATAGTTTCCTTCTTTCTACCCCAGTCCATGCCCTCTCCTCCATCAAAGTCCCGCTGGGGGTTATCTACAACATTGACAAGATCATGGAAGACTTCATCTGGGACCTTGATATGGAAGGGAAATGAAACTAGGATTCCAGGCGTAAGGTTTAAAGGCTGGTCAGAGAAGGAGGAATCAATGTCTGTGGCCTCGAGAACACCATCTACTGCATGAATGAAAAACATTCTTGGGAAATCCTAGAACAGTGCATGCTCTGGGGTAGAACTATGCACTCCTCCCATTTTGGTGATCTTTCCTCAGGGGATATCCAGGGATCTCTGTTCTGGTCTAGCATATCCCACCCATCCTTAACCTTTAATATCATTCTCTATGGACGGTGGGGAGAGGATAAATCTTATTCTGGAAGCACAACTGAGCTGGGGAGGCTATTGGGTACACAGGCTGTCATGCTTCTACCATTTCCTTCAGGGAATCTAGTTTCTACTCCGAGTTCAACAAAGTGGTGCTAGACAATGATCAGTAAGTAACCTTTAATCTTATTGAACTGAACCTGAAGCCCGACCAATGTTTTTCACTCCTTCTTCCACAGGGGCCTCCTCCTCTCAATATTTTTGTCAAACTATTAGCACTGAAAAAAATTTAGACATCTATAGTGAGACCCTTTGGCCTAATTATCTTCCCTAAAAGTATAACTTCTTATAATGTTGAATCTGAAATAGGGCAATCTCATCAAGAAATAATATTAAACGATGTGAAATCTCGCTAGTATCTCTATATCCCTCTTGTAAGAATAATAAGTGGGAGAGTGTTTATCACATTTTCTTCTAGGGAGACTGGGAGAGTGTAGTGTGGAGTGTGGAGTGATCTTGGTGAGTTTATAGATCTAGAAGATCATAAGATGGTTGGCCTCCCATTCATGTAGAGGTTGTTCCATGGCTCGGGAGATAGGGGACTGGAGAAAGAGGCCCACACCATTATCTTACATGCAGGGTTATTGAGTATCTAGAAAGCTAGGAACAAGGTGAGGCATGAAAGGTTCCCATCCTCTGACACTTCCATAATCATTAGGACCAAAAATCTACTTCTAGATATGGACCAGCTCTCCAACAAATGGAAGGAGGCTCCCTCCCTATTCTTTCTTCTAAGAAACTCCAAAGACTCCCAGCCTGATACTGTAAAACCCAGAGGCTAATGGGTTCGATGGAACCCCCATCCAATGGCCTTAACTTAACTATATATGGATCTTGTTGCATGGGGGTCATGTGTGGTGGAGGTGTTGTTTGGTACGACAAGGGTTCTATGATACCAGATTTCTCCTCCCACTTGGGTCATAGATCATCCCTATAGGCTAAGGAAAAGGATTTTCTTCAGGGAATTAGCCAGTGAAATCAGGAAAATATTGGATTATCAGAGGTAGAAATTGAATCCAATACTATCTATAACATCTTCAATGGCCTTCTTCCCACCCCTTAGTCAATTACTTATACCATTAGAGAGTGTAGGGGAGTGATCAGCAACAATACCAAAGTGGTGCACTCATGGAAAGAGGGTAACCAAGTTGCGGATCACCTTTCTTCCCTTGAGGTTCTTCATCCCAGCCCTATTTTCTGTTAAAATTATATTTATTTGAAACTCAATGGGGTTAACTTGATTAGAGGGGATTCCCTCATCCTTCACTATTTGAGTCCTCTGTGATCCCTTTTCTATCCGATCATTATGATTTTTCTTCTTAATAAAAATTTACTAGATGATGATGATGAGGGTATAGTATCCCTATAGAAAAACCATATCCCCTTTCTGTTATTCGGAAGCCTGTGACATATGGGGAGTCATTCTTGAGGTGATGTGGCCAACCAGTTTGGTGGACTATTTAGTGGATTTTGGTTTGGGATGTCAAAAAGTGATATTAAAGCCCATTTTCCTTTTCTTACTATTTTGGAATGGTTAGATATAAGATTATGACATGATGGAATTTGGTAATGATCATATTACTGGGATTATCTATCCTATATATAGTAAAAATTCAAATTATCTGGGATGGGATTTGATGTTTTGGATCTCTCTTATTAAAATTGTTTGAATTTCACTGTTTGGTGACACACATAAATTATGGAATTTATTATTATTGTAAATTTTATCTCTATATTTGGTGTAGTATAGAAAGGATATAGTATCGCATTCATCATCTTAATCACTTAAGTATTTACATTCCATCCATATGTGATTCCATATTTACTTTACTGCATTTATTTACAGCAGTTTGTGTAGTCCCTTGACTTCTCTATCTATTATTGAACTAATTCTTCTAATAGGGAAAAAATAATGGGATTAATTAAAGTTTATATATCAACTAAAATTGTTTTTCCCATATATCTTGATGGTGTTGGCTCAATTATCTAATTATAGTAAGTTTTTGTCAGGAAACACTAGTTGAAAAAGCTAAAACATTAGTTGGTTATGATTACATGGATTCCAATTATAATTTAAATAGTGTGTGAGCCTCTATAAATTGTGAATGGTGATTAATTTAAATTATCCATCATAAAATCTTGGTTTTGGTGACATTTAGTTCCATTTTTAACATATAAAGCATAGGACTTTATAATTTGGTAATTATTGACACGTATAACCGGTCCTTTGTAAATATATTCATATAAATGTAAAATAGACACACTTATGACTAGTTGAGTTCTATATTTAAATATAATTGGTTTCCATAAAATGGGGATGTCGATTAAAAAATAAAGGGTGTTTTCCTCTATATCTTGTAGTTTAAAATTCATATGTTGGAACCCCTATAATTAAAACATGGAACCTGGATAATACCCTAACCTTAGATATTGGTTAATTGGGTTAGTATCTTACGAGTAGTGAACCCATATACTTATTCTTATTCCATGGTAATCTCTTTATTCTTTTTTCAAATTCTTAGGTGTGTGTTTAGAAATTTTAGATATATGTATCCATAATGGCCTCAGTTTGAGTTCTAGGAAGGTGGTGGAGACCATGCTCTTGAGGTAGTGGGACACAACCAACTAGTAGTTACCCTTGATGATATTCCAATTGTACCTCTTATTATGCCTATATTGGACAATAACATTTATTTTCATGAAGGGTTTCTATTCTTAGTGCAGTCTATGGAGGGAGCCTCATGACCCGTAAAGACTATTTTAGGGTTGATGGTGTAATTCTAGCAGCATCATTCACAAAATTTCTCTAGGGTGAGTGTCCCTTAGGATGTTGAATCTTAGATGTAGTCCATATTATCTATCCTTGAGCATCTAGAGATTCCTCCATAAAGGAGGTTCAATATTTATATTTGTACTCTACATGAATATTCCATGTTCTAGTGGGCTGTTATAAAATAGGATGATCATCATCGATGTATTATTTTTGGATATTTCTAATCATTATTCCATAATTACCGTTTTCCCAATATGTTGAGAGCCAATCGAGAGAGAGAGATATCATGAACTTGAAGCAAGGCATTATGTCCAATATGGACTATTCCTCTCATTTAACAGAGATTTGGTGCTCTGTGACTACTTTTTCCAATGATGAGTAATCTAAATAAATGTGTTTTGGGGATAGGTCAAGTATGTCAATTGATCTTAGGTAAATATATTATGAATGACTATTGTTTCATAGATAGTGAATGAGACCCTAATTACTATAAAAAACTTGAGGTAATTTGATGGTATAAGGAATGGTGGTTCTATATTGAGGTAGGGTAGTTCATCTAGTGGTATGATGTATCTTCTTTAGGGTTATCGATAGAGAAGTGGTAGCCAGAGTGTTCACATTGGTAGTTATATTATATTCCATCAGTGTGGGATATGTGGTCGTGTAAAGTCTCAGTGTGACTGAGACCCATTAGAGTGCCAAGAATATGATAAAATGGTCTATATTCATATATTCTTCCAATCCTTCCCATATGTTCCCAATGAGAGAGGATCCACAGTATCTCATCCTATAGAAAATGATCAATTTCACTCATCGGGAAAGGATTTGGAGTACCATCTTCCATATAGGTCATGGAGGTGGACGTGGTTGAGGAGGCTAGACCCCGGATGTGCAGAACGAGCATGGTAGACCTAATCATAGTGTTCGGGTTGTATCTCATAGTTATGGATCAGTATAGATATATTTAGTACATCCTGCACCTGAGGTGTAGGGTACCATACCATCTGCAGTGAAAGGTATGTTCTTAGTAGCCTCCACTTTGGTATATTCTTTATTTGATGTAGGCTCTTCACACTCCTTTATCTCTATGTCTATAATTTAAATCCTTCGGAATGGATTTTTGTGTTTCTATGGAAAGTTGACACTCGATACTCCATTTTTAATTTGATCAATGCATGTATTCCAATTCATAGAATCTCCCCTTTAGGTTGGAGGCTATCATTTGTTATGGGACCTTTTTTCCTCAAGATTATGGGCTTAAACATCATTCTCAGAATGGACTGGTTGGTCCCATATCACACTAATGTTGATTAATATCATTTAATGGTATCCTTCACATCACCATAGGGAGTTAGTTATATTCAAAAGGGTGAATGGGATGTTCATTCAAGTAGATCTGGACCAAAGCATCGGGGGCTAAGCTGAGTGACATCCCAAATCAGTAGATTGTATATAGTGTTGTAGTTGGTTCCCTAAAACTATATTATATTTACTTTATGATAAACATATATACATTGTCTTGAATATTAATAAACTACTTATCACATCGTGATTTTTCTTCTGCGTGACATAGTATGTGATAATGTCATAAGAGTAGTTGTCTCACTAAAAGGTCATTGCAGTTCCCCTTTATGATGAGAACCCAAAAGTGATAAGACGCTCTTCTTTAATATATGTTCTATATATGTATAATATAATTTATTATACATAAATGATATATGATATCATTGGTGGAGACTCATATGACTTTGAGGCACCTTCTCATGGTGTACGACCTTGGTAATATCCAGTAGGATATTATGAGAACGGGGCCCACTGGTAGGTAAACCACATTTATATGTTTCATTGGATGTTCCTATCTACAAACATGTGTATTGGTCCTTATAATTTAAGATTATTATTAATGAATATAATGAGTTGCTTAATTTGATATATTGATGAAAACTATGATGACATATGTTCACAGAAAGGTAGGATATGTTGGGTATGTCACGAGTAATATTTCATTAATGAATAATGTGAGAAAGGATTTATCCCTTATGTTCTTTAATATATGTTAATATCGTAGGCCCTTTGATGGAAATGATATATCCTAAATAAATCCATGGCCATGGTGCTCTATAGGAAAGTTCTGTTTCCAAAAATTCAAATAAAGAGACATCGAGCACATAGGTTGATGGCACTAGCATGCAACCTAATGGATTTGAGATATAATTATTAAGGGATTATATTACACATTAAAATTTAGTATGATGCATTATTTCCTTGTGGCATTAACTTATTTCTCTATGGGTGGCTTGGTGTGTATCTAGACACTAACCTTAGAGTTTAGGAATCCCTGCCTAATTCCACTTAGAAAGAGGCCTAGAGGGTAATACACTAAGTGTATCCATAATCTCAGTTAAATAATTTATTATTATTTATTATTTAACAGGTTGAATAAATATTATTCTTATATATTGTTTAATAACTACTCATGTATTCTTGGTCCCATATAAATATTTATTTTATATTTTAGTAAATAAAATATTTATTTATTTATTGACGAATAATGAAGTGATATTTATTTAATAAACAAATAGACATTATTCAATGTTTAATAAATATTATGGAGGAATAAAGGACTGAAATTTTAGGTCCAGTAGGAAATAATAAATATTTAATATCATTTTATTAAATAATATTTAATTATAATTCTCAAGTTAAGCACGTGTTGATAAATAATTATATTATTATTATTATTTGGCATGGGGTTTCTCTAAGATTAAATAAATAATTAAGAGAACTTGTGGAATTTTTTTATTTTAACCCTAGAGATATAAAAACCTAGTTATGTTATTATCTAAATAGAAAATTCATTTGTTTGGGTTGTGCACAATGGAATTAGAGAATTCTCTCAATCCAAGTGAGCTCCCTTCTACAAGAACGCTCCCAAGAAGATAAGGAAATCCTCATCCATCAGATTAAGGATAATGATTTTGAATTTCTTCTCAAATCAATAAAATTTGGAAGATGCAAGCATGAGAATCCTCCATGCTAGTACTAGGATAATCCCATGGCGACATCTGGAGATTCTGAGAACACGTGTAGATCACCACTAGAGGGAATCTGCAATTGATTTCTATAATGGAACAATGCAACAACACAGATCTATTTCTAGATTCATCAACAAAGAAAGAATGCCAACATATGTAATTATTTAATTAATTACATTAATTATAAAAAATATGTGATGATCATTCCGCTGGTTTTTATGTAATTTCAATTATTTGATTCTTTGATTTAATTCTATTGATCATGATGTTAAAAATTGTGTTAAATCTCGGATTAATCATCTATCATGGAAAAGAGGAAATTTTGGATCGTACATTGCATGTTTTTATTGCACTAGAAACCTAAAAGTGGTATCAGAGGGGTCACATAATTATTTATAATTATTTATAGATCATAGGTGATTTATGAATTTTAATTTAGTTTTTCAATTCAATTTTGATCGTTCTTCTAATATGAATCATGATATCGTCTTCTTACACCTTTGTTTCTTGTAGATGTAATCAAGACAATTAATTTTATAATTAAAATAAAACGGTTGGGCTCATCTAGAGGTGAAAAGGTTTCTTGTTAGAAAACACTGGACTACATGCTGTGTAACCATAGTTACACATTGTGTAGCCACGTGCAATGCATCAGAATTGATTCAGAAATCAATTCAAGACTATCCGTTGATTATTTAATTAATTACACACTTAATAAACCATATATTTAATATAATTTAATGGTGCATGGTTAACCAGACTACACACTATGTAGCCCATGTACATGGAGTGTATTCCCTTTTAGTCATAGATGGGCTATGTATTCAACACATGGACTACCTGACTAGTGACCATGTAACTCAGAGTTCAAACATGTGTGGCCCATTGGAAATGTCATGTACTCCAAATTTTCTGAGGCACGGATTACACACCGAGTCCCTAGGCATGTGTCTCATATAGATTGTGAGACATGTACACGCCGTGTAGATTGGATCTACACATCATTTACTTATACCAAGTTAGGTAGATTTAAACTTTATTTATTTTACTATGTAAACCTTGATACATGTACTTGAATGTGGTTGTAAAGATAGGACACAGTATTTGATAGGTTTTAATATTCATAAATTTATAAATTTTTAATTAATATCTATGTAATGTTCAAATATGCATATCATGTATGAGTTGTATTACAAGTTGTTACTCTATGTGCATTAAAACATAACATGTGACTAAAAATCATGTAATTAATGTAATCATATGTGAAGTAAATGTTGTGAATGTATGTGATAATTCATCTATTCCATATGTCACAAGCATAAAACAGCATATGAGTATAATACATGTTGGTAATAATCGGACAGGTATTCACCATATTTCCTCCATGGTACATTTATGTACAAAGTTAATTTTAAATGAATTTATATAATTTTTTTAAAATTATAATGAATGATAATATTAAGGAAATTTGGATGAGAATTCATATGAAAGGATTAATTACTTAAATATAATAATTAATCGATTCAATCATGATTTATATTAAATAAGAATGATTAATAACTAAATGCTAGTTTTATTAAATGTGTACTTTTTTGCATGAATGTGGATGATAATGAGATATAAAAGACCTTTTATATGATATTGGATTCATTTAATTTATTATTTAATTAAATTTTTGGCTTGTGTTCCTTCTCTCCGTTCATTATATAGGGCCTATGTGTCTATGGTTTCTTTTATGTAACCCCCTTTTCTCCCTAACCAATGTGTGATTAAAAGGAATATGTAATAGATTTAGCTCCCAAGATAGTGGAGATGGTTCAAGTTCAGAGCCAAGGTGAAACCATTCCAAGTAGATACATAGGTGTATAGGTGGAAAGCTATAACATAATCATCAATTGGGTCAAGGTATTTTCCCCCTAGGTCAACGGTCTATTTATCAACTTATAGATAAACAAACCACTAGTAAAAGATCGTGATCATACAAATTTATTATTTTATATCTATCAATTTCCTAGTTATTTTTTATGGGTGTCTTATTGTGTTCCCATAATTAATGAATTAATGATCATTCAAGATAGAACTAAAATAAACTATCTTATGTGTACATATTGTCTAAGAAATGGTGAATCACTTAAGTAATCCCACTTGATGTTAACAAGCAAGTGATAAAGATAATAATAGTCAATTTATGAATAAAAGGATAAAATCCCACAACAAAATATTAATTTGGTATAGCCTTCCATTACTTTTATTAAAATTGAACCATAGTTCAAAGTGTTTAACCAGACAATGTTTGGGTGCTTTCAATTATTAGGGAATTATAACATGGGGTTATGGGTTGAATTAACTTGTATCACTTCAAGGGTTGAATACCAAAGTAGGACTTTGTGTAACTAAGGGGAAAAGGTTGAGGAAATATAAAATTAATGATTTCAAGATTGGGGAGTCCACTCAGTAGATCAAGGAACTGTGAGTTAATGTAGTTGGCCTTTAGAATGCCTACCTAAAACCAATAGAGTTTCTTGACCAACCAATGCTTTAGTAATGAGAAGAGGAATATGGATCCTTTACACTAGAATATCCAATCCAGAGGATATTTTGAAGCCAGTGGTGAGGGCTATTGGGTTTCGATTAAATAGTAGGAGAGTAATAAATATAATATTTATTTTTTGTCTAGATTTTATCAGATAATATTCTAAAATTCTTCTCATCTTATTTTTTAAAAACAACAATAAAATGAAATAAAATATATAATTTTGATACATACTTGAGAAAGAAAACCTTCTCATCAGAATAAGTTTCTAAGAGAGAAAAAGGCACCTACATGTCATCATTATCTATGAAAATAAATTGTATGTACTGGAAGAACCTTTATCAGTTGCAGCTAGCAATGAGGAAAGTGAGAAAGATCTATATCTCTGTAAGCAACATATGAATGAAGTTATAGATGTTTAGTGAGTTATGATATCATCCATGTCCAATGATATTTTAAAGTAACATGAGGATATGGATGACTATTGCAAGATGTATTTCCTTCGAGTTATCTATCAAGAGAAGGTGAGATAAGAGAGGTATGTGATCTATAATGCTTTGTTCACAACTATGATCGGAGAGTCTATGTGAGATGGTCCTCATGTAGTCAATATTATTGGCTACATTGAATGATTGGACATCTTAGGGATTAAATTTCTAGATGAGTTGCGTAAAGATATCATACATTAATCAATTCCTAAGACCTTCTCTATTTTATTATATATTATAATATGAATAATAATGAGAAGAGACTTTCGAAACTCCTTACTTTAATTTTCCAGATAGATAAGGACATGGGGTGTGATAATCCATAGTATTTATGGTTAATATGAAAAGGAAAGAAAAGGAAAAGGGGACCAAGACTTATAAATAGTCTAAAGCTCCCAACCACCATCCTATGAAGAAGAATAAGGTCTAGGGGAGGGAACAGAAAATGAGAAATTGTGTTTTTCATGTGGCAAGATAGGCCACTAGAAGAGGAACTTCACCCAAAATAAAGGGGAATCTAAAGGTTTATTTGTTATTGTTTGAAAACATTCCATTTCTACACATTGGGTATCAGATATGGATTTTGGTGCTCACATCTATATCCAAATTCCAGAAACAAGTAGATTCTATAAAATTTCTAGAGGAGAGGTGGATCTGAGATATTTTAATGGTGTGAGGATAGCTGCTCTGGTCAATGATGACTACCACCATTCATTTCTAATAGGAATGATTTTGGTGTTAAGATATTATTATTACTTACCTATATATAACAAGAACATAATTTCAATGTCATGTTGAGATATAGATGGGTCTATTTTCAAATTTGGAAATAAAATTGGTTTCTTTTATATAGAAAACATTTTTATGGTATGGAACATTTAAATAATGGTCATTATGTATTGAATTATAACAATCAAGTGTTTTAAACCAATAATGAATCATGTTAACATGACTTTTATAACACCCAATTATGGTATCACAATCTTGGTCATGTAAAAGAGAATCATTTAACAAAGCTCTATCAAGATGGTTATTTAGAATATTTTAAGATAAAACCACATGTTAGATTTCATGATTGTTTTCAAGGAAAAGTTTCCAAACCACCATTTAGTGGAAAGGTTAAAAGGGCCACAGAACTTCTAGGATCGGTACACACTGATGTGTTTGGACCATTTCTAGTAGAAGCTAGATGTGGATATTCTTACTTCATAACTTTTACAGATCACTTAAGTAGATATGAATATATCTAATTGATGAGGTATAAGTCTGAGTCCTTTTAGAAATTCAAGGAATTCAATAATGATGTAGAGAATCATATTGGTAAGGATATAAATAATCTTCTATTGGATTTTGGTGGTGAATATCTTAACCAAGTGTTCATCGACATTCTACAAAATGTTGGGATTATATCTCAACTCAATGTCCCTTATACACCACAGTGGAATGGGGTTAATGAAAGGAAGAATACTACCTTGTTGTACATGGTAAGTTCGATGATGATTCATGAAAGTATTATATTATTCTTTTGGGGATATGTATTACAAACTGAGCTATACACATTAAACTGATTACCAACTAAGGTAGAAAATGGAAATCCCTTTGATCTATGGAGTAGAAAGAAACCCATTTTATTGCATACATGTGTATGGGGTTGTGAGGTGTTTTTAAGGCCTTCTAGGGAAACAAACTAGAACCCTAGGGCACAAGGTGTATCTTTATAAGGTATCATAAGGAAAAAAGGGATAGTACCTATACAACCCCTCATAAAATAAAGCGATTTTCACCATACAAGCCATCATTATTGAGAGGGAGAACATCCGAAAAAAGGACAGTGGGATCAAGATTTACTTCATTGAATTCGATGCTCAAGATACACAAGAGTTGGAATAGGAATAGATTCAATAGTTCCATGTAGAAGAAATAGTTCCTAAAACACAAGTACTGTGTTGGATCATAAGAGAGGTAAGAGAACCAGAGAGATATGGTTCTTTAGTAACCAAGGATAGTGACTCATTATTGGTTGACAATGATGAACCTATCTTCTATAAGGAGGAAGTAGAGACCTCAGAAGCTACAAGATGGAAAGAATCCATGAATTTAGAAATGGATTCCATGTATCATAACCAAGTTTGGGTTCTGGTATATGTTCCAATTGATGTAAATCCTATTGGATGAAAATGGGTATTCAAGAGGAAACTGAACATGGAAGTTAAAGTAACTAACTATAAAGAAAGGCTAGTGGATAAAGGGTTTAAACAGTTCCAATGAATTAACAATGATGAAACCTTTTCACCAGTTTCCATGTTTAAATCCATAAAAAATTTACTTTCTATAGAAGATTACCATGACTAGGATATTTGGAAGATGGATGTCAAAACTACATTAGTTAATGGTAACCTTCATGAAAAATGTCTATATGACACAACCAGAAGGGTTTTTGACTCCAAGTGATTCCAATAGGATTTCCAAGTTATAGAGATGCATTTATGGATTAAAGAAAGCATCTGGGTCATGGAACATTTGATTTTATGAAGCCATAAAATTATTTGGTTTCATTAAGAATGAATGTAATTCATGTTCTTACAAGTGGTTTATTGGGAATGCGGTTTTTATCCTATTAGCATTTGTTAATGAAATATTTCTTACTGTAAATGACATACTACTCTTACAATATGTTAAGGACTGGTTAAACAATTTTTTCTCTATGAAGGACCTAGGTGGAGTAGCCTACATTCTAGGGATCAAGATTATTCATGATAGATACAAGAGGCTTCTTAGACTAGGTCAAAGTACATATATTGACTAGATACTAAAGATAATTAGTATAGAAAAGTCAAATATGGGATTGGTTCCAGTGTCACACAGTTTACATCTTTCTAAGAAAATGTTTTCCTAGAAATAAGTATAGAAACAGAGAATGAGTATGATCGCATATGACCCAGTGATTGGATCAATCATGTATGATATGTTATGTACTAAAATTGATGTTGCTTATGCATTGATCATGGTATAAATATATCCATTAGTTCCATGAGAACAACATAGGATTGTTGTTAAGGATATCCATATGTATTTGAAAAGAACTAAGGATATGTTCCTGGTGTATAGAGGAGATGAGGAGATGGTCGTCAAAGGTTATAAAAATGCTATTTTTTAGATATATTAAAATGATATATAGTCATAATCAGGATATGTTTTTTATCTCAATGGAGGAGTTGTAAGATGGAAGCGTGTAAGAACCCAGTTCTTATTTTTGAGGTATAGGTTTCTTATTTCCTTTTCCCTTAAGTGTTTTTTATAAAATAAGGAAAATGGGGGGAAATCCCAAAATTTGTGGGTACACGCTATGTACTTTTCCACACCCCATGTACTTTGACCGTGTGGAGCGAGTACACAGGGCGTGTAGGCCTGTCGGTGAAGAAGGGTGTAAAAACTTACTACACGTCGTGTACTTAGTATATACACGCCATGTAATCAGTCGGTAGGTGAATAGTAAGGCGGTGGGAGTAGCTGCTAGAAGAGCGATAGTACACGCCGTGTATTCAGAAATACACGCCGTGTAATCATGTCGACAGATGAACAGTGAGGCGGTGGAAAGTGGTCGTTGAAGGAACAGTTCAAAAATGGGAAGTACACATCGTGTACTTGAGAGTAGACTCTGTGTAGTTTTGTTTTTTGTTATAAACTGATAGTATCCTCCTCTTTCAATGGAGGAATATTAGAATGCCATAAAGCCACGGGATAGATGGATGAACCTTAGAAGAGTTCCCGACCGATCATCGGGACTCTGATTCCTTCGCTGATGATCATGTTTGGACCACGCGGGTAAGTCGTTCCCTCTCCTTGTTTGTTTCTTTCCAATTCTTTCTTGAGGGGAAGTTATTTGAGTTTGAATGGGTGAATGTTTATCCCAGATCTATGTCGTTCACGGACGATTCAGGAGGCATCGTTCACATATATCGATCAGTGAAGATCAAGGTAGGTGGTCTGGTGTTTAATTCCAACTGTTGAGTGTTTTTGTGTACCGTTGTGCTATGCGCCCATGTTTGGGGTGTCGTATGGATGAGTCCTTGACTGATAAAATTCCTATAATTACATAGTTAATTTAATTATTATGTATAAACTATTGTTTGGGATTGCTGCTTTGGTCTAGGGCAACCCCGTGGGTTCGTTCCCTTGTTTATCCGTTTGGATAGGATACCTGTGGGTATGCCGATTTTTAGAATGTTTTGAATTTTATTGAGAGGAAATGTATACTTAATTTCATGCATATGTGATGGGAACGTCCTGGTTACTTGCTTTGCCAGAGGGTAGTGTTTTGTTTAGCCTTAGGGAAATTTTTCATATGCATGTGGGCAGTACCTTCTGTGCCTGCAGGCAATATCTATTATTCCTGTGGGCACTATTCGTTATGCCTATGGGCAGTCACATGTGGGTTTCGATTCTAATTACCTGAGGGTAAGGATTTTCATGTATGCGAACAATGTATACTTGTATATTCATTATGGTGATTCATTATGTTGAACCTGCCAAGCCAAATCACAAGCTTGGAATTGATAAATATTTAATAAAATGGTAATGTAAATGGTAGGAATTTTTACTTTTGAGTACTTCATAGTTTACTGAATTTCATTATTGAACACTACTTTTGCACATTTTTCACTGACAGTTGGGCATGGGCCTTTGGTGGTTGCCTACTAGGATTTATTTCTCACACCCTGTTTGGGTCATTTCTTGGTACCAAACAAGTTATATTGTTGTAGGTGTTGATAAGGGAAAGGGACCCTATACAAGTATTTGATTGTTGTAGAGGAGTAGGAGAGCATAGGACCGAGCTTAGGCTTGCGATGCTGCTGAGTTCATGCAGCACTATTTTGTTTTTTTTTGTACTTGTACCTTGTACTGTATTTTTAGAGATTGTAGTGTAACATGTTCTAGATGATTTCTTAGAATTAGTTACATATTGAATCATCATATATATATGACTGTTGATTATATTTTACTGCAGTTCTGTTTTCTATTTTAAGTTTATGTTGTTTACTACTTCCGCTTTTGGGTATGTTTATATTTTTCCATTGTGCTACACTTTGAAAAATAAGGGCATAGTTTCCCCACTATCAGACCTAGGCCCTCAAAGCTAGTAGGAAGCCTCTAGAGTTTTGGGAAATGCGCTTGAGGTCATGTGACCAACCAGGTTTGAGGCACCCATTATGTGGCTTCCAGAACTAGGACGTTACAAAGTGGTATCATAGGAATTTCTTTTCATTGATTTACTGTTTGGATCCTATAGTCAGGGATATAATGAAATTGGTATTCGATAATAATCTATGCTCAGGATTAGCTAACCCGTGTACAGGGAAAAGCCAACTTACCTCGTGTTGTAATTTTACTGATATTTCGCTTTACAGTTGATTTGATTTTCACCGTTGGATGATGCACTTGTGGTGTGCTATATATATATTTTTATACTAGGTTCTATTTCGTCACAACCCGATGAGATAAGGGTATGCCATCTCATGCATCATTTAGGAAAATGTTAGAATCACATTCCATTCTTAGTTTCCAGGCCATGTAGGTGCATTAGAAAATGCTTGTTGTTGTGATAGATGATGTGCTATAAAATGAATGATGTGGTGATAATTACCTTGTTATATATGCCTACTATTGATAGGGTATTGGTACATGTTATGGTTCAGTTTAGGGATGCTAAAATTTTGTTCCTGAGAAGTATGGGCTCTCTTGGACTGGAATTTAGCGAATCATGATCCAGCTTTTTGTTTTGTTTTGTACTATAATGTGAAAGTTCTGGTGCTAAACATTGATTCGTGGGGAGTATGGGCCCCCGTGGATCAGAATTTGGTATACTGGCACTGGAAATTAAAGAAAAAGGGGCTCCGGAGTAGTTTCTAAGGTGTACTATTCGGAAACCCAGACAACATGGCGTGTGCTTCTATGAACACACGCCATGTACTCTTCTGTTCAGAAATAAGTGAAAAAAAATTTATGTACATGCCGTGTACACTATGTACATGTCGTGTAGTTTCTAACCATTTCATAGGCCATGTAGGCAGAAACACATGACAGAAAACTCTTGAAAGAACACGCAGTGTACCGATTGTACACGTCGTGTCGTTTAATCTGGGGATTCGGCCCTCTCACTAACAACACGGGTCAGTGTTACCTCTTCTTATGCATGCCGTGTACCTATGGGACATGCCATGTGGTCTTGACCAGTGAGAGACCGTGTGGACTTGGGCATGTGGCTGGGGAAATAGGGTGGCGTACACGTCGTTTGTGGGTGTAACACGTCGTGTAGAGTCAGCCGAGTAGTCGGTCGTGTCACTAACAATACGGGCAGTTGGAATCTAAGTTGTACACACCGTGTCTATTTGGAACACGATGTGTAGTGTGAGTTTTGTACCCGTCCGTGACACGAACAACACGGGTCGGTCAAGATCGTCTTTTACACACTTTGTAGGACTTATTCATGCTGTGTAGTCTCGTTCTAATGAGAGTCGTGTGTCTTAGCCGTGTAGAAGGACTCAAGTAGGGGTAGAAAATTCAAGTACATGTCGTGTGTGTGGACAACACGTCATGTGTTTTGGGTGTTACATGACCAATTCTGGTAGAATTTCACGCCCATGTGAAGGACTTAAGGGAACACGTCGTGTAGATATTATACACACTGTGTAGTCTTGTTTTGTAAGACTTTAATGTTTTCTATTCCCTATTCCCTTCTTACATTTTCAGTTCTTAGTCCATGATGATCTTAAACTAAGGAATGTGTTTGACCTTGTAGAGTCATGTCGCCGAGACGACCACAAGTTGTTCTTCAAGAGAGTGGAAACGATTATACTCCAGAGACAGTAGGCCACAGACTACCAATGGATACTCCAGCAGTGCCAGATGCGGCACCAGCCATTACACCGGACGCAGGCGGGGATGCACAGTTCCATGAAGGCTTTATGCGGTTCATGTAGACCTTCCAGGGAGCACCACCGGCTTCCACATCTATGGCAGATCTGACACGTATATTCCAGCATCAGCATTGTTACACCCCGAGATTTTATGAGATATATTATTTTTAATTTCTTTGATGTCTTCTATTATACACTACACCAAGATTATCTTGTACTATACGCAACACCGTATTAGCTTGCATTATATGCAACACTATTCTTGGCTCGTGTTACACACAATTTCAAGTTCATTTTGTGGAAATTATTTTACGCAACATTGAGTGTATATATATATATATATATATAATATTCAATGTATAAATGAAATATGTATGGATTCTATTATACACAACAACAAAGGAATCGTGCACTACACGCAACCTTGACTGGGCTTTCTTTACACGCAATCGTGACCTTCCACGATAGTGTGTGTTGTACGCAATACCGAGTTTCACTAAACAACGATATGTTATTAAAATATTATATAAACTAGCTGTTATGAATAGTAATACCCAATTTCTGAAATTTTATATAATTTATCTTTCAAAATGGACTTCATTTTTGTATTCGGAATATCAAAATTATCCTAGGGTGAAATTTTGGTATTTTTCTGAAAACTTTCAATTTTTTGATGAATAGTGAAAACATTGAGTTATTGGTTAAAACCGACTTTTTATTTAAATAATAATTTGTTTTATTTAAATTTATTTTAGGTCAACATTGATACATAATACTTATATATGTTCAATGTAAATTCATTGGAGTCATTTTATAATAATTTTATATATATAAAAATTTTATTGAATTTTTCACCGTCTTTTACCCACCTCCTAGGAGCATTTGAAATTGTACATAAAACTTAATTTTACTGCTTCTGTGAGTTGAATTTTGACAATACAAGAGACATGGTTAATATCAAGGAGTAAATTTTGGTTCAATAAGTTAAAAATAATTTTTGGCCAATAGTAACTTTTTACTTTTATTTACCACAGTTAAAAGTAAATAGGGTAGTTAAGGGTAGAAATGATATTATTATTAACCTAACATATGTCCGAATTCTATTGTATAAGTGTAATTCGACCACAAACAACCTTAGAAATAAAATATTATCATTTAGGTCCATTTGGATTAGATTAGGACATTTATTATTATTTTATTTAAAGAATAGTTAAAATAGTTAAAATCAATGTTTAATAACTAAAACATTTTTAATATAGGGTTATACATAAGATATATTCTACTATAAAAATTAATTATAAAGATAAAAATATTTCCTACATAATGTTATTTTATTTATAATTTTTAGACATTAAATAATTTAATTTATTTATGACACAATGATGAGGCAGTAATTACCTTATTAATGAAATATGAACATAATTGATGTTATAAATACCCAAATAAATGTAATTTGAGACTTTTTATGAATTAAACTAATTTTCTATGTTAATATGACATGTTATTATTTATTTAATTAACTTTTATCGAACTAATCATGCTGTTATGATTTTCACAAAAATCAATTACCAAATAGTGTCAAAATTGACCTAAAATATTTTTTTAGAAAAATATTATATTATTAATTGTTATTTTATTATTAAAAATATAATGTTCGGACAAATGACTTAGATATGGTTTTATATATTAATAATGAACCACTTTGGGTTTTTTTGTCTTGTTATAGTAAGTTTATTAACCATATAGTGTAAGAAAACAAGAAGACACGGTAAAAGTTAAATTATTTAACTTAGAGTTAAATCTAAATTATAAGGTTAAAATAGTATCCTAAATTTGTCTAAAACCTATTGGTTGAGAGTATTTCGACCCATACCCATCTTATTTTCGAAATAAATCAATTTGGAGCTATTAAAACCCAAATATTACTTTATTATAAAATAATATTTTAAGTTTTTTCTAAGGTTCCCCTCTCCTCCCTTATAAAAGGGCACCTCCTCCCTCTTCTCTTTACACAATTTTGAGCCTTCATGATCAGCCAAACCCTACCCATTTCCCTTATAAACATACCTATAAACATTATAGAGGTTCTGGTCTCCCCAAAAGACCAACTCTAGTGCCTTAAGAGGAAGCTTAAAAGGGGTGCGTCGAAGAAGAGGTAATCTCTTCTACCGATTCTTTCAAGTTTCTTTCTTCTTCAAATTATTCTTCTTTATTTGTTTCATCATAAATTAATAACATCAGTATCACTCAGATACTGATATTTTATTATAAATTTGAAAAACCCCTATTTCACCTTCTATCCATCCTATGAAAAACGAAATCACCGCGCGTACGTACGTACGGAATACTGTCTCCACGCCGTGGTGTAATCTGTTTTTCCACCACCACCTTACTTGGATGGTTATAATGGTGTAAAGAATAACTATATATAGTTATTATAACATAATACTGATTCTGAGATATTATATCATCCACTCCAATTCAATTCAATAATTATGGGAACGATATCATCGCTCGTGCATACGTACGGATTACCGTCTCCACGACATGATGAGATTCATTCTCTATGTTAACCATTCAAGAATGATTATAAAGTATATATAATGAATAATAATGAAATATATGACATGATAAAGATACTGGATTTATGTATATGTATATATATATATTACATCTACTTACTTCCATTCAAGTCAATAAGAAAATGAAAACATCATTCATGCGTACGTACGGCCTACCGTCTCCATGAACGGTGTATTTCATTTCATTTATCTATATTATATATATATATATACTGAATATATATGATATATAAATCATGATTTAAATTCTGTAAGTAATTAAAACATGACATAAGTAATAATAATATCAAGAACAACAATTCCAAACATGTATGATAAATAAAACGATTTTACCCAAAAACGTCGCTTTACCATAGAATTTACAAAAGAACGGGTAATATAAAGTCATAAGTGAACCATATATGATATCATAACAATGAATATAATTCTGTAATAATTCAATGACATTATTTAAATCATTATATAGGAGGTTCGGATACGTACGAATCATATCGGACCTAAGGTAAGGGATAATTATTCCAATATCATTCTTATCAGAGATTGTTTATTCGTAAGAATTTACTGGGGTTAAATTTTTCATCCATGTCCATAAAAATGTTTTTAATAAAGTGTTTAATATTATTCCATGTGTTTTTAATGTCATTTTTACCCCTCTTTGACTTTTACTTTGTGTTATGGAAGGAATATTTCTTTTTTTACCATATGTGGTACTTTTTGTCTTTTCTAACAAAAGTACGAGGAGAATGTTTTTTTTACTTATACGGAATGAACGGAATTTTACGGTTTTCATAATGCCTTATTTTCCTGAATCTTACTCTACAAGATTTCATGACTATTTCCAACAAATCCTTTTCTTTTAAAATTTCATGGAATTTTTTGAAAAGAAAATGATTTTGAAAAAAATGGATATTTTCTTCAAGAATTCATTTCAAGTGTTTTATCAAAACCATTTTCCATCTTAGATGAAATTATTTCATATTTGTATGTTTCAAGTATAATATATATATTATTTACATGGTTTCACTTTTATTAGGATGAAATTATATCCATTTGATTTATAGGGATAATGTTATGATGGGATAATGTTTATGAAACCCATTTTTATTCTTTGGGTTATGATGAATGATTTATGTTTATGTTGTGGAAAAAGTAATAATGGTTTCATTATGAGATGGGTGGTACCTATATCTCCCTCCAATGCATTAGGTAAAGATTTATATATCATGAGATAGACATGGCTGGAATAGCAAGTTATTCTGGTTCAGTGATACAGGACAGGAACGAGGAGTGAACTCGATTCGGTAAGGGACTTTGTCCACTAAGATTGTCTTGACAGTAAATTTTTGGCTACTATGGAAATCATATCAAGTGATTAATGATTTTCCAAAATTAAATGTTTTATTCCCATGCTATTTTATCATGATTGATGTTCCATTATGATCTATGCCTTACATACTGCCATGTTTTATTTCATTGCTCAAGATTTTGATGCTTAAACATTATGTTCATGTTTTGAAGTTCAAATGTATATGGTTTGTTTTATTTTATCCATGATTACCCTTACTGAGCATTTGATCTCACCCTTTATATGTTTTATTTTCCCCAGGATACAAAGAAAGGTTTTAGGTAAGAAAAAAAAGGAAGATCTTTATGGGAGATATTGAAGATCTTTCACCAAGATTAGAAGATTATATTCTGAGTTTCCAAAGACACTAAACTATTAAGGTCCTTTGGTTTCTGTTTTTGTTATGTATTATATATTCCGAAAAATTAATGTAATGTCTATGTATGTCAAGCTTTGGGTCTCTACAGTTGGTATCATAGAAAAGGGTTAGTCAACCTTTGGAAACTAGTATGTGAAAACATTAGTGAGATCCCTAGAGATATTTCTCAGGTATGTCTAGGGATGTCCCTAAGGTTAAGTAGAAGTATAGGTTATAGTCCTAGAATTATGGTAACAATATTAGAATTAACCCTAAGATGTTATATATTGAAGGTAATCCCCCTTTATTATGTTGTTTTCCCTAGCATGATTTTTGCCTCTCATGCTATTCTTTTTGGGTTTTAGATGATGGCTGGAACCCGAAGGAACTGTGTTGATCAATGTAATGGACGATGCAATGATTTTCCTCCTGAACAAATCAATGTTATGGGAGATGGAGTGAAAAATCTTATTTCTATACTTACACAAGCTATGAATCATTTTGGACTTCCAAATGAGCAGAGAAGGGAACAATATTATATTGAGTCCTTCATGAGGCAACGTCCACCTTCTTTCAGTGGGTCTTCTGATCCAGTTGTTGTTGAACAATAGATCAGTACCATTCAAAATATATTTTCCATACTTCTTTTTTCGGAACATGAAAAATTCATTCTGGTTATTTACCATTTAGAAGGTGAAGCAGATCAATGGTGGACTCTAATTAAGAATACGAGGCCCGTAGATGAAATTGAATCCATGGAATGGGATGAGTTCAAGAACTTATTTTTCAATAAGTACTTCCCTCGTATTCTTAAAAAAAGATGGAAAATGATTTCTTTGATATTAAGCAAAAGTATGATGAATCTTTTTGTATATACGAAGTGAATTTTACAAGGCTTTCAAGGTATAGATCTGTCTTTATCATCTAACCTGAAAGTAAAGTTGATCAATTATTCAGTGGATTAAAACCAAGTATTCGAAGGGAATTAGTTATAAGAGACTTAATTAGCTATGAAGAAATTGGGTGTTGTGCTATCAAGGTAGAACTGGAAGTTTGTGTTACATATCTATCTCATGGTTTTGATAAGAAACAAAAGATGGAGTTCAAGGATAAATCTCAGAATAATGGTGAAAAGAAGATGAATGTTTCATTATGCTCAAAGTGTGGAAAGAAGCATGGTGGAGATTGTATTAAAGGGACTAGAAAATGTTTTAAGTGTGGAAAAAAAGGTCATCGAGCAAATGAGTGTCAAAGTAATGGAAAAAGGATTGCTAATGATGTGAATAAAGAACAGACTGCAGAGAATGCACCACCAACACTTCAATTCTTAAAGTGCAAGGAAATGGGGAATTATTCTAATCAATGCCCAAATCCAAGGTTTAATGATGATCAACATGAGAAACTTCTTAAGGAAAATGATAAGGGAAGTCACATGCGATCACTATTTGTGATGTTGGGTATGACAATGATGTTGTGTAATGATTAAGTGTTTATGTAATGGGATTTCAAAATAGTATCATGGAATCTCATTTATGGTATCGTGGAATTTTGGAATATCTATGTATTGGTTTTCAATAAATATATGGTGCAGGTAACCATGAAAAATGATTGAAATATTTTTTTAAAGAATATGATATGCACATAATGAAGGGATAAAGAAAAAATGAAATGAGCTCATTACTGATATAAGGACAAAGTTATATCATGGTTTGAGTATATAGAAATTTTGGGATTTTGGTATGTGGAAAGTGTTAAATTTTGACAGCATTCATGTTTTCAATAATGTTCAATGGGTATTCATTTTTCAAGAGAATACATTATTAATGTATTCACATGTTTGGAATGTGACCAACAAGATATGTTGTATGATATATGGGTAATAAATGATGGTATTCACATGCTCGGCAGATTACATTTCTAGTAATTGTTTTCTTTATACTATGAACTTGGACAGAAGTATTTTGGATAAGCCTAAATATTGGAATGGATTATGTTGGACATAAGTTAGTATTTTTTAATGCTAGAACTTTTTTCGATATTATTTATGGAATGTTATAATAATGTAGTTTTAGAAAAAGCACAACCCATAGGACGAGTGACAACTCGTTGCGTCGGACAAGGCTATGGGAATCGAACCCACAACCGAAGTGTGACCGGCCTTTATCTCCTACCACTGGCCTACAGAAAGTCCCTAGTTAGTAGAAACTAGTTTTATTCTATTAAGAAGTATGATATATGAAGTATAAGTGTATTTTTGGAATCATATATGATTAACCACACCATAGATGGACTTATGTATATTTGATAACTTTTACTAACCTTTTGTTTGAGACAGATGGAATGACCCATAATTCTATCACATGATCTGCTAACACTTCAAGAATGACAAATTCAAATTCATTTATTTATGAGATGAACTAAAAAAAATTTAAGGCACGAACAACGGTGAGATTGTACCGAAATAAAGTAAGTATTTCTTCTAATTCAAATTCTTCAACTTTATGGAAATGATCTTGAAAACCTAAAATGTTTTCCTAGTTTCCTCATATCCAATTAATTATATGGTACCTTAGATCATCACAAATTTATGTCTTTGTGATTGTTGGCTTTTTCATATCTATGTTCTCTACCACTCTCCATCAGAACCTGATGGTTAGATTTTTCTTCCATATCTATATTTCCACCTATGTTCTCCTATGTGGAAACCCAGTGATAAGTTAATCTGGGTAACCATTAAATTTCATACTTTAATTTTTAAAATTAAGTTTTAGTATTCCTTTTAGAATATGGGTTTTACGAACGAAACTTTCAAGTAGTAAACGATTTATAACCCCGACGAATTTCGAGGGAAAAATTCATTTTAAGGGGGGTAGAATGTAACACCCCAAGATTTTATGAGATATATTATTTTTAATTTCATTGATGTCTTCTATTATACACTACACCAAGATTATCTTGTACTATACACAACACCGTATTAGCTTGCAGTATACGCAACACTATTCTTGGCTCGTGTTACACACAATTTCAAGTTTGTTTTGTGGAAATTATTCTACGCAACATTGAGTGTATATATATATATATATATATTCAATGTATAAATGAAATATGATTGGATTCTATTATACACAGAAACAAAGGAATCTTGCACTACACGCAATCCTGAATTGGATTTCTTTACATGCATTCACGACCTTCCACGATAGCGTGTGTTGTACGCAATACCGAGATTCACTAAACAACGATATGTTATTAAAGTATTATATAAACTAGCCGTTATGAATAGTAATACCCAATTTTTTTAAATTTTATAAATTTTATCTTTCAAAATGGACTTCATTTTGGGATTCGGAATATCGAAATTATCCTAGAGTGAAATTTTGGTATATTTCTGAAAACTTTCAATTTTTTGATGAATAGTGAAAACACTAAGTTATTGGTTAAAACTGACTTTTTATTTAAATAATAATTTATTTTATTTAAATTTATTTTAGGTAAAAATAGATACATAATACTTATATATGTTCAATGTAAATTCATTGGAGTCATTTTATAATAATTTTAGATATATAAAAATTTTATAGAATTTTTCACCGTCTTTTACCCACCTCCTATGAGCATTTACAATTGTACATAAAACTTAATTTTACCACTTCTGTGAGTTGAATTTCGAAAATCTGAGAGACACGGTTAATATCAAGGAGTAAAATGTGGTTCAATAAAATAAAAATAATTTTTGGTGAATAGTAACTTTTTACTTTTATTTACCACAGTTAAAAGTAAATAGGGTAATTAAGGGTAAAAAAGATGTTTTTATTACCCTAACACATGTCCTAATTCTATTGGATAAGTGTAATTCGACCAAAAACAACCATAGAAATAAAATATTATCATTTAGGTCCACGTGGATTAGATTAGGACATTTATTATTATTTTATTTAAAGAAGAGTTAAAATCGTTAAAATCATTGTTTAATAACTAAAACATTTTTAATATAGGTTTATACATAAGATATATTCGACTATAAATATTAATTATAAAGATAAAAATATTTTATACATAATGGTATTTTATTTATAATTTTTAGACATTAAATAATTTAATTTATTTATGACACAATGATGATGCAGTAATTACCTTATTAATGAAATATTAACATAATTGATGTTATAAATACCCAAATAAATATAATTTGAGACTTTTTATGAGTTACACTAATTTTATAGGTTAATATGACATGTTATTATTGATTTAATTAACTTTTATCCAACTAATCACGCTGTTATGATTTTCACAAAAACCAATTACCAAATAGTGTCAAAATTGACATAAAATAGTTTTTAAACAAATATTATATTATTAACTGTTATTTTATTCCTAAAAATCTATGGTTTGGACAAATGACTTTGATAATGTTATATATATTAATAATGAACCACTTGGGGTTCGTTTGTCTTGTTATAGTAAGTTTATTAACCATATTGTGTAATAAAACAAGAAGACACGATAAAAGTTAAATTATTTAACTTAGAGTTAAATATAAATGATAAGGTTAAAATAGTAACCTAAACTTGTCTAAAACCTATTGGTTGAGATTTGTTCGACCCATCCCCACCTTATCTTTTAAATAAATCAATTTTGAGATATTGGAAACCGAATATGACTTTATTATAAAATAATATCTTAAGTTTTTTCTAAGGTGTCCCTCTCCTCCCTTATAAAATGGAACCTCCTCCCTCTTCTCTTTAAAAAATTTGGAGCCTTCAAGCTCGGAAAAAACCTTCCCATATCCCTTATCAACATCCCTATAAACATTATAGAGGTTTTTTTCTCCTCAAAAGACCAACTCTAGTGCCTTAAGAGGAAGCTTAAAAGGGGTGCGTCGAAGAAGAGGCAATCTCTTCTACTGATTCTTTCAAGTTTCATTCTTCTTCAACTTCTTCTTATTTATTTGTTTCATAATAAATTAATAAAAATAAGTATCACTCATATACTTATATGTTATTATAAATGTGAAAAAATCCTATTCACCTTCTATCCATCTTACGAAAAATGAAATCATTGCGTGTGCGTATGTACGGAATACCGTCTCCGCGTCATGGTGTAATCTGTTTTTCCACCACCAACTTACTTGGATGGGTATAATGGTGTAAAGAATAACTATATATAGTTATTATAACATAATAATTATTTTAAGATATTATATCATCCACTCCAATTCAATTCAATAATTATGAGAATGATATCATCGCTCGTGCGTACGTACGGATTACCGTCTCCACGACGCGATGAGATTCATTCTCCATGTTAACCATTCAAGAATGATTATAAAGTATATATAATGAATAATAATGAAATATATTAATGATAAAGGTATTGGATTTATGTATATATATATTTCATCTACTTCCATTCAAGTCAATAAGGAAAGGAAAACAGCATTCATGTGTACGTACGGCCTACCGTCTCCATGAACGGTGTATTTCATTTCACTTATCTATCTATTATGTATATATATATACTGAATATATATGATATATAAATCATGATTTACATTCTATAAGTAAGTAAAACATGAAATAATTAATAATAATATCAACAACAACAATTCCAAACATGTACGATAAATAAAATGATTTTACCCAAAATACTTCTTTAACATAGAATTTAAAAAAGAACGGGTAATATAAAGTCATAAGTGAACCATATATGATATCATAAAAATGAATATGATTTTGTAATAAGTAAATGACATTATTTAAATCATTATACAGGAGGTTTGGATACGTACGAAGCATATCGAATCTAAGGTAAGGGATAATTATTTCAATCTCATTCTTATCCGAGATTGTTTAATCGTAAGTATTTACTGGGGTTATATTTTTCATCCATGTCCATAAAAATGTTTTTCATAAAGTGTTTAATATTCTTCCATGTATGTTTAATGTTATGTTTACCCCTCTTTGACTTTTACTTTGTGTTATGGAATGAATCTTTCTTTTTCTTACCATACGTGGTACTTTTTGACTTTTCTGACAAAAGTACGAGGAGAATGTTTTTTTAACTTATACGGCATGATCGGATTTTTACGGTTTTCATAATGCCTTATTTTCATGAAGATTACTCTACAAGATTTCATGACTATTTTCAACAAATCCTTTTCTTTTAAAATTTCATGGAATTTTGTGAAAAGAAAATGATTTTGAAAAATAAAGGATATTTTCTTCAAAAATCCATTCCAAGTGTTTTATAAAAACCATTTTCCATCTAAGATGACACTATTTCATATGTGTATGTTTCAAATATAATATATCTATTATTTACATGGTTTCACTTTTCTTATGATGAAATGATATCCATTTGTTTTATATGGATTACGTTATGATGAGATGATGTTTATGAAACCCATTTTTATTCTTTGGGTTATGATGAATGATTTATGTTTATGTTATGGAACAAGTAAGAATTATTTCATTATGAGATGGGTGGGACGTATATCTCCCTCCAATGAATTGGTTAAAGATTTATATCTCACGAAATAGACATGGCTGGATGGTAAGTTAATCTGGTTCAATGATACAGGACTGGAATGAGGAGTGAACTCGATTCAGTAAGGGACTTTGTCCACTAAGATGGTCTTGGAAGCAATGCCTTGGCTACTATGGAAATCATATCAAGTGATTAATGATTTTCAAAAATTAAATGTTTTATTCCCATGCTATTTTATCATTATTGATGTTCCATTATAATCTATGCCTTACGTACTGCCATGTTTTATTTCATTGCTCAAGATTTTGATTTTTAAACATTATGTTCATGTTTTGAAGTTCAAATGTATATGGTTTGTTTTATTTTCTCCATCCATACCCTTATTGAGAATTTGAGATCACCTTTTATATGTTTTCTTTTCCCCGGGATATAAATAAAGGTTTTAGGTAAGAAAAAAAAGGAAGATCTTTATGGGAGATGTTGTTGATATTTCACCAAGATTAGAATATTATATTCTGAGTTTCTAAAGCCACTAAACTATTACGGTCCTTTGGTGTTTGTTTTTGTTATGTATTATATATTACGCAAAATTAATGTAATGTATATGTATGTCAAGATTTGGGTCTCTACAAGAATTCGCCTACATTTTCAGGGGATGGCGGACCACAGGTTACAGAGTCTTGGCTGGGTTCTTTTCAGACTATCTTCAAGAATCTAGAAGTGTTTCCTGGGAGGAGGGTCAAGCTTTCTACTTATATGTTGTGTGATTCCACCAAGAGATGGTGGGATGTTACCACCCAGACCGAGCATCACCGACACATAGTGTGGGAAGATTTTCAGGCAGTCTTGTATGACTTTTTATTTCCGAAGACACTAAGGGCATATCGAGCTCGAGATTTCATGAATCTACAGCAAGGCGCCATGTCAGTGATGGATTATTCTTCCCTCTTCACTGAGTTACAACATTTTTCACATGTTCTAGTGGGTAACGAGACGTTGAGGGATATAAGATTTAAGGATGGTCTTCGACATGACATCGGTGTGCTGGTGAACATTTTCAGGTTGCCCACAATGCATGCTTTTGTGAACCAAGCACTGATTACTAAGAAGAACCTGTGGGAAGCTAGTGGTGCAGGCTAGGGCGGTTCGGCACCAGTTTATGGTAATATTTCTACCAAAAAGAGGAAGAGGTAGATGGATAACTTTCATACTGGCAGTACTAGCCAGAATAATTCTTCATGTTTCCAGGTAATGTGATACCAGTGCAGCAAAGAGAGGCACAAGAGACTGTAGTGTCCATGTGACCCAGTGGAGTGTCGAGCTTGCGGCAAGATGGGTCACCTGTAGCTTTTTTGTAGGGTGTTTCCACTAGTGGCTAGTGATAGGGGTTCTGTGAAGACTCTGCATGCAGGAGCAGGGCCAGCAGCTTCCTACCATTCTGGGAACTGGAATACGTCAGAACGTTCAGGCTGAGGTGGTGGTCATGTCCATGGTAGTCAGACACCAGGATCTCAGAGAGAGCAGGGCAGGTTAGCTCAGGGTAACCAGGCTGTGTCGCAGGGCTGCGGCACTGGGCAGGCATATGCAGTGCAACAGACCCAACAAGAGTAGGATCCCGGACCTTACACTGTCAGAGGTGCTATTCTAGTTGCTTCTGTTTTATCTTCTTCACTTTTTGATATTGGTGTTATGCATAGATTTATATTTGTGCCCGTTGTGGAGAGCCTTAGGCTCTGTGTTTCTTCTTCTTCTGATATCATGATGCTAGACACTCCGTTGGGGATTAGAATGGAAGGTGTTCATCAGTGTAAGGAGTTCCCCCTAGAGGTTGGTGGGTGTCACTTTCAGTGGGACCTCTATGTCTTGGAGATGATGAGCTATGATGTCATTCTCAGGATGGACTGGTTGGTACCCTTTCGAGCCTTTGTAGATTGATATCGTATCAGGGTGAGTTTCACGTCACCAGAGGGCAGAGAGTTTCTATACTAGGGCGAGTGGGATGTCTAGGCGGGCCGAGCTGGACCTGAGCATCGTGGGTGAGGTGGAGTGATAGCTCAGATTGCGAGTTTATATCTAGATGACCAAAGAACTTGTCAGAAGGATTTCCCTCCAGTGGTTGATCATTTCAGGGATGTCTTCCCGGATGACTTTTCTGGTCTACCTCCAGAGCGAGAGGTGGATTTCTCTATTGAGATTGTGCAGGAATGGCACCAGTGTCCATTCGCCTTTATAGGATGGTTACACCGGAATTGCAGGAGCTCAAGAGGCAGTTAGAGGAGTTACAAGCCAAGGGTTTCATCTAACCCACACTACGTTTAAAATCACTATTTGTGACGGGTTATTTGCGACGGGAAGAAATCCCATCGCAAATAACCTGTCCAGGAATCTATTTTCAATGGGAAAAGTTGTCTGTCGCAAATAACCAATTATTTGCGACGGAGATATGTCGTCTGTCACAAATAGTTTGGCACGACTTGCACGCCAAACCGCGCGGCTTGCACGCCAAACCGCGCAGGGGTATTTGCGACGGGACCCGTCGCAAATATCCGGCGATGGTCAATAACTTTTTGCGATGGGATGTCGTCCTGTCGCAAAAAGACTGTTTGCATGTACTATTTGTGACAGGACCTGTCGCAAATAACCTTTTAACCGCCGACTATAGTTAATGCGGGTGAGGGTAATTGCGACGAGGCCCATTGCAAATACAACCTTTTGTGATGGGCCCCGTCGCAAATAAAACCTTTTGCGACGGGAAGCCCGTCGCTAATAATCCATTTGCAACTAATCTAACCTATATATACCCCCATCCATTTTTTCTCAAATCATTCAGATCTTTCTCTCTCTCTCCCTTTATTCTTCAATTTCAAAGAGAAATTTTCTTTTAGTTGAAGTTTTTTATAAGAGAGCAATCGGAGGGTGTCAATATCTTCAGAATATCAAAGTTTAAGGTATTTATATTTTTTTATTTATTTATTTATGTTAATTTTAATTGTTTTTTATTAGTTCTAATTTAATTAGATTTCAATTGATTTTTATTTATATTTAGTTTTACTAAGAAATTGATATTGTTAGATATAATTATAAATAATTAGTTATAATTAATATTAATTAGATATAATTAAGAATAAATAGATATAATTAGCAATAAATAGGTATAATTAGCAATAAATAGTTATAAATAGCAATAAATAGATATAATCAGCAATAAATACATATAATTAGGAATAAATAGATATAATTAAAAATAATTAGATATAATTAGGAATAATTAGATATAATTAAGAATAATTAGATATAATTAGATATAATTAGGAATAATTAGATATAATTAGGATTAATTAGATATAATTAGGAATAATTAGGAATAATTAGGAATAATTAGATATAATTTGGAATAATTTGGAATAATTAGATATAATTAGAAATAATTATATATAATTAGGAATAATTTGGAATAATTAGATGTAATTATGAATAATTAGATATAATTAGGAATAATTAGGAATAATTACATATAATTAGGAATAATTAGTAATAATTAGTAAGAATTAGTAAGAATTAGTAATAATTAGTAATAATTAGTAATAATTAGTAACAATTAGTAATAATTAGTAACAATTAGTAATAATTAGTAATAATTATTAATAATTAGTAATAATTAGTAATAATTAGTAATAATTAGGAATAATTAGGAATAATTAGGAATAATTAGGAATAATTAGGAATAATTAGGAATAATTAAGAATAATTAGGAATAATTAGGAATAATTAAGAATAATTAGGAATAATTAGGAATAATTAGGAATAATTAGGAATAATTAGAAATAATTAGCAACAATTAGCAATAATTAGCAATAATTAGCAATAATTAGAAATAATTAGCAATAATTAACAATAATTAGCAGTAATTAGCAATAATTAGAAATAATTTTTAATAATTATCAATAATTAGGAATAATTAGAAATAATTAGCAATAATTATCAATAATAAGTGTGATAAAGATGCAAATAAATGAGCTTTCGGATAGAAGATTAGCTGTTAATCAACTAGAAATTGTGTCGCCCTTAATTAACGATAATTATTAAGTAGTTGTAATTATTTATCTTCTTTTTCAGATGGTGTTTTTATAATTTCAAACTATTCGAAAACAGTCATGTTTTTATATTTTATGTAGAAAAATATTGAACAAGTAATTCGAAATCAGTCATTATTAGATGATCAAGCTTGGATAAATCAGTGCAGAAATCCAAATGGTTCTGTTTTAAATCTTGTATATATTGAGGGTGTTGAAGCTTTCTTAGCATTTGCATCATCAAAACTAGAATATGTTTCAGAAGACACAATTAAGTTTCCTTGTAAAAAATGTGCTCTGAGAACGTTTGACACATTTGATAAGGTTGGGGGACATCTATTGTGGTTTGGTTTTCAACCAGATTATTTTTTTTGGTATCAACACGGTGAACGTAGTTCCAGATAAGATCCTAATAACTTGATTATGGATCCATCACAGTTTCAAAATTTAGTACATGATGTTGCAGGTCCATCTGTGCAACAAACTGAAACTCATGATGATATTGATTTAACTCCTGATTTGGAACCATTCGAATTTTATGAGTTGTTGAGGTCTGCTGAGGATGCATTATATCCTGGTTGAAATATAAGCAAATTAGAAGCGGTTGAAAAATTTATGGCTATTAAATCAGATAATGAAATGTCAAACAACTATTTTGATCAGATATTTTCTTTGGTTAAAACACAGTTACCTGAAGGAAATGTGTTGCCTACAAATTACTATGAGATCAAGAGGCTGATTCGTAATTTGGGCCTTAGTTATCGAAAGATTCATGCATGTCCAAATGATTGCATCTTATATTCTGTAGAAAATGAGTCATTGGATATTTGTCCCACATGTGAACAATTGAGGTATAAAGAAGCTCAACCAAGGAAGTCTAGATCGATTCCAGTAAAATAGTTGATATATTTCCCCCTTACACCCAGGTTGCATCATTTATTTATGTCTCAGAACACAGCGTCAATGATGTCATGGCACAATACCAAGATTTCAACTAATAAAAACTTGAATCATCCATCTGATGGTGATTCAGGGAAACATTTTGACCATATGCATCTGTCTTTTTCTATAGAAGCCCGAAATGTGCGATTGGGTCTTTCTAATTATGGTTTTTATCCGTTTGGTTCTTATGGTAGTCAGTATTAATGTTGGATTTTCTTTATAACACTGTACAATTTTCCTCCAATGATGTTGATGAAGGAGCCTTATATATTTTTGACTCTATTAATCCCAGGACATCTGAAAAATAATATTGATGTTTATTTGAAACCATTGATTGATGAGTTAAATGAATTGTGGAGTGATGGTGTAAATACATATGATGTTGTTGCGAAACAAAATTTCATATTAAAAGTTGCATTAATGTGGACGATCAGTAACTTTCTGGCATATGGCATGTTTTCTTGTTGGAGTACACATGGTCTGAAATCATGTCCTTACTGTATGAAATAAAACAAAGCCTTTATGATGGTCAATGGAAAAAAACATTTCTATTTTGATTTTCACCGTAGATTTATTCCAACCGATCATCCTTTTCAGAGGAACAAATCTCATTTCAGAAAAGTTATAATTGAAAAGGATGAACCTCCAAAGATGATCTCAGGTGCAGAGTTAAAATTAGTTGTATTTTCATTACCCCCCATCACATTTGGACCAACAGTAAACCAACAGAAAATTCATGGCTTTGGGAAAGAACATAATTGGAAAAACTGAACATTTTTTGGGATCTTCCGTATTAGTCTGATTTGTTGGTCCGCCACATGTTTGATGTTATGCATATTGACAAGAACTGTTTTGATAATTTATTTCATAGAGTTTTGGATACACCAGGTAAGACCAAAGATACTGTAAAGGCACGATTAGATCTTTCCCAAATTTGCAGGTGACCAGAACTTGAATTATTTGAAAATGTCAGATCACAGAGGTTAATGAAGCCAAAATAAGCTTATACACTGTCCAAAGAGAGTCACTTATTATTTTTTCAGTGGATTGCAGATTTGAGACTTCCAGATGGTTATGCTTCTAATTTGGGAAGATGTATTAAGAATGGTTATATTACTAGATTAAAAGGTCATGATTGTCATGTTATAATGGAAAGACTTATGCCAATTGGATCCATAGGTTTGTTGAATTCTATGATTTGGGATTCGATAATATACATAACATATTTTTTTCGAGACATTTGTGCAGCGACAACAGACTACGATGCGCTAAGAAAACTGACAGAAGATGTTTCTGTAATTATATGTAAACTGGAAAAAATATTTTCGCCGGATTTCTTTGACTCAATGGAACATCTAATATTACATTTACCACATGAAGCTAAATGTGGAGGTCCATTACAGTTTCGATGGATATACCCATTCGAGAGATGCATGCAAAAATTGAAGAACAAAATACGTAACAAAGCATCAGTTGAAGGCTCAATTTCTGAATCTTATTTGCAAGATGAAATTGTTTTTTTCAACTCTCATTATTTTTAATCTCAATATCCTTCAAAATAGAATCGCATGGGATGAAATGATGGGAATGTTAATGATGAAATGTACAATCAATTAAAAGTTTTTAATCAACCAAATCTTGGTTTCGGTGGAGTTCATGAACGATGGATTTCAGATGATGAACATCACAGAGCTCATACATACGTTCTGTTCAACTATGAAGAAATGAAATTATTTGTCCTGTGATTTCTTCTATCACTTATTCTATAATTTATGTTACAGTATTTAAACTTATTTTATTTGTAGGTTATATGATAATCATATCAAGAAAAAACTTCTACAAATTATAGCAGGTGATCTTGAAGAGTGCAGAAAAAAAAATTCTCCATGGTTTCAAAAACTGGTAACATAAATTTTTGATGGTTTAATATCAATTCTGTTTATTATTTATTATATTGATAATTGTTTTAAAAAATTTCAGGTGTCTCAATATGCTGATAAAATTGATAAGAGACTGTGTATATTGAGTAACCCACCATTCAAAATGGTTAAATATTATAATGCATATGTGGTGAATGGTTTTCGATTTCATACACATGCATACGGGGAATCAAAAAAACAATGAACAGTGGAGTTTTCTTGAGAGGATCACATCACATAGAAATTGAATTTGAATTTTATGGAATTTTGGATGAAATTTTTGAGCTGTGTTATCTAGGAAAGAATTACATAACAATGTTTAAATGTCAGTGGTTGGATACTGATATTAGTTTGCGTGTTCATCCGACTCATGGAATCATCAATATTAAATATAAAATTCTTCTTGTAGTAAATGAACCATTTTTACTGGCTCAACAGGCACATAAAATTTATTATGAAAATTATTGTGCTACTTCAAGAGACTTGAGCAATTGGTGGAGCATAATAAAAATGAAATCTTGGGAAAATCAGTTTACTAAACTGAATGTGGTTCCACTGAAGTGGAAGGAATTGAATTTTTTCAAGAGATGGCTCAAAATCCATCTGATTCACAAAGAGATGTGTATATCGACGATGAGACCCCACAATTAAGGATCAATGGTGATGAAGATGTTAATGATGTTAAAAATGAATTTGAAATGACAAGAGATGTTGAAACTGAAACTCGTATGGATATTGATGATGCTGAGGAGGAAGATGAATACATTGACATTGACAGCTATGGAGAAGAATATTAAGACGAACATTGACACAATTAAATGCTGGTTATAATTATAACTAATATATATCTATATATAATAGTTATTTTCAATTATATTCTAACAATAATCATTTTGTGTTTCAGATGGACTTTGATCTACTGTGTGAGTTAGAGGAGGTTGAGCTACCTTTGGATGATGAGGATGTGGGATCAGCTGACACTCAGCCTATTGGTGGTTCAGGAGGTACGCAGAGGGGGCGCGGTCTTGCGTGACTGATGATTCCTGACTCTATCCCCGAGCGACGTCCACATCTTGGTTTCAATCCATGCACACGGAGGTATGGTAACCTGTATATTTTAGTTAGATTTCATTAATTTATTTATATATATACTAATTGTTGGATTATTTATTCCTTTTTCACAGTTTTCAGCATGTAGCTATTCGACAGGGGAGTGCTATATTGTTCAATTATTTTTCTCAGCCATGGATCACATGGGAACATATTTCCGTTAATGTGCGATGTGACATGTTCCAACATTGGTTGGTACGTAATGAAATAATATTTATTTTGAAATTTATTTTATTAAAAACTTGATATTATAAATTATTTTTAGGGTTTATGGCATCCTATCGATGATAGCATGTGTGATGCTATCCACGCGGCATGGTAGGTTTCTATGTGTGATCGTTTCTGCCAGTTTTTGCACAATTTGATATGGACATCCATTAAAAAAGCAGGGGTGACAGAATTTGATGAGTCATGTAAAGCCCACCGACCAGAGTACATTTCATCTCATGTTTGGAATGGATTATGTTTACATTTTTTGGGTTGTAGATTTCAGAGGAGATCTTTAGTGGGATGACAGAATCGGGGGAGATGGGAGGTGATGCATTGAGCTGGTAGTCGTACATTCAGTTCTCATAGAGAGCATTTGGTAAGTATATTTTTTAAATATTTTATATAACTTTAAATATAAACAGTTTATTTTATATTTTTGTAGGCATTCGAGCATCCCGATATTATGGAGTTCGACGTTTATCAGAGGATATACAATTATCCAGCCACTGGAGAGATTAGAGGTGATCGCCAGCATTATATTGTGGTTAGTATTATTTTTTCAGTTTAACAATTAACTGCATATAATATTTTGAAAATTATAATTTTAAATTTAAATTCAAGGAGTCATATGAGGCTTCGACCTCTCAGACACAGGCTGAGGGTCAGGACGAGATGGCTGAGCAGACTAGTGCTCACCATTTCAAGGAGGCAGCATGGATGCAGGTGACTCAGTATGGCTTTGAGAAGGGAAGAGTAGTCATCATCGGCTCTCATTTGACTCCTGGTACTTATTATGGTACTACTGTGATGTCGACGTGCAGCTCGAGAGGAGCTTGTGGAGAGGTATCATCTTCTGGATCATAGTATCAGGAGCAGTTGAGATCCCAGGTTGAGCATATAGAGACTTTGCAGAAGCAGCAAGAATATATGTGTCGGCGGCAGCAGTAGCAGGAGCAGCATTACGAGGAGCAGATGCGTCGATGGCAACAGCAACATCATGAGCAGATAGATTACATGCGTCGTCTGACTCGTAGTTTAGAGATGGAGTTTCTTCCTCCAGCTCCTTCATCTCCTCCACCTCCTCCAGAAGACGACCCCCCCAGTAATTTTTTTATGTTACAATCATTTTAATTTAACATTGCAATAAGAATTATTTACATTTTCTGTCTTTTATATCAGTGAAAATATTACATAATTTAATTTTTAATACTTTTTTATTAATTTATATTTTTTTTTGAATATTGAGAATTTTAATATTTTTTATTTTTTTATTGTTTTAACAATAGTAATATTATTTTTTCATTAATCGTAATTTAATTATATTTTATTTTTTTTTAAATTAATTTCTTATTTGTGACGAGACCTTTTGTGATGGGGTCCCATCGCAAATAGTCTAACTAAATATTTTTAAAAACATATTTGCGACGGTACTACTTGACCATCGCAAATAATTTGTTGCGATGGCCCCATCGTAGAAAGTGTTTTATATATATATTTTGTGACGGGATGAGATCTCATCGCAAATAGTTTTTGTGAAAGGACCATCGTGAAAACGTTTATGTATATATAATACATATAATCATAAGCTTATTTTCGACGGTGATGCTTCCCATCGCAAATAACATTTTTTTCTACGGGCCTGTTGCAAATACTTGTATTTGCGACGGCGTTTTCTGCAACGGGATATTTGCGACGGGGCCCAATCTCTAAATCCTATTTGCGACGGTATCCCGTTGCAAATAGGCCATCTCAATTATTAATAATTCCAGTAGTGCCAGTATTTCTCCTTGGGGTTCGCCTATCCTGTTTGCAAAGAAGGCGGACGGTACCCTCAGACTTTGTGTGGATTATCGGAAGCTGAACCAATTGATGGTCAAGAATCGATATCCCTTACCAATGATTGATGATCTTTTTGATCAACTTCGAGGAGCACGAGTGTTCTCGAAGATTGACTTGAGATCCGGATATCATCAGTTGCACGTTAGACCATCGAATATACCACTTACAACCTTTCATAGTAGATATAGTCTATACGAGTACTTGGTCATGCCATTTGGACTCACAAATGAGCCAGCAGTTTTCATGGCTCTGATGAATCGTTTGTTTCACCTTTATCTGGATTCTTTTGTGGTAGTCTTCGTGGGAGATATCTTGGTGTACTCTCACACTTGACACGACCATGCCACCCATCTTGAGATCATACTGAGTACACTGAGAGAGCATAATTTATATGTTAAGCTCTCAAAGTGTCACTTTTGGATGGACCAGATACACTTCTAGGGTTATATTATCTCAGAGACAGGAGTTTTGGTAGGCCCAGAGAATGTGAGAGAAGTAGTTTTCTGGGAGTATCCTGAGAACGTGTTTGAAATACAAAATTTCTTGGTGCTGGCTGGTTACTACAGGTGCTTTATACAGGACTTATTCTACTTAGCAGTGCTGTTGAGGGGTTTGACTAAGAAGGGTATGAAGTTCGTTTGGTCAGAAGCTTGTGATACATCCTTTAAGGAGCTGAAGAGAAGGTTGACATCAGCACCAGTCCTGATACATCCAGAGTAAGGGAAGAGCTATACATTTTACTATGATGCATTAGGTATTGTTCTAGGAGTAGTGTTGATGCAGGGAGATCGAGTAGTTGCGTACGGATCTCGGTAGTTGAGGCCACATGAGAGGAATTACCCAACGCATGACCTCGAGTTGGTTGTTGTTGTTCATGTGTTACGCTGTTGGAGACATTATCTCTTGGGAGAACGTTTTGTGGTGTTTACAGACCACAAAAGTATGAAATACATATTTACATAGAATAACTTGAACTTGAGATAGCGAAGGTGGGTTGAATACCTTCAGTCCTTTGACTTTGAACTTTCCTATGCACCTGGTAAAGGTAACATGGTAGCCGATTCACTGAGTAGGATGACTCAGATACAGGCAGTACGGGAGGCCAATGGTGAGTGGAAACTTATGGCTTTTTTCTCTGAGATGTATTTAGAGGTGCACAATAGTCAGGGGCGAACCTATCTTTCATCCTTATCTGTGACTTCTACCCTCCTGGATAGATTGAGGATGAGACAGCTATCTGATTCTGAAGGCCTAGTTCTACAGAAGTTGGTGGCCAGTGAGTACCCTCCTCCTGGTTGGATGATAGGAGATGGCGAGGTACTACATATCCATGGATGAGTGTGGGTTCTAGAATATATATGTGAGGAGTTGATGCAGGAGTTACATGCTTCAGCTTGGGCAGTGCATCCTGGGGTTACCAAAATGTATCATGAATTGAGACGTCAGTATTGGTGGTCGGGTATGAAAATAGTGGTAGCTAGTTTTGTTACAAGATGTTCCACCTGTCAGAATGTGAAGGTGGATCATCAGAGACTAGTCAGACTGTTATAGTAGTTACCAATTCCGGAGTAGAAATGGGATGATGTCACGATGGATTTCATGACTAGGTTGTCGACGTCACCTCGAGGCAGTGATGTCATGTGCGTTGTTGTGGATAGACTTACGAAGGTAGCTCTATTTTTTTCGATCAAGGATACCTTCGGTGTTGACGACCTAGGGAATTTGTATATCTGAGAGGTTGTATATCTTCATGGGGTCCCTCATACTATCGTTTCCTATAGGGATGCCTATTTTACGTCTAGTTTCTGGAAGAGTTTTTAGAGGGCACTGGGAACACAGGTGCTTCTGAGCACAGCATACTACCCTCAGACCGATGGCCAGTTAGATTGTACGATACAGGTGCTTGAGGACATGTTGTGTGCATGCGTTCTGGGCTTTGGGGTCTCTTTGGAGAGGCACATACTCCTGGTCGAGTTTTCCTACAATAATAGTTTTTAGGAAACTATATAGATGGCACCTTACGAGGCTTTATATGGTAGGCTATGCTGATCACCTTTGTGCTGGTAGGAGGAAGGTGAGGCAGCTTTACTCGGACCACATCTCGTGTAGGAGACTTCAGAGCAGGTACAGTTGATTCAGAAGCATATGGATACTGCACAGTCTCGTCAGAAATCTTATGTTGATCTCCACAGATGACCCTTGGAGTTCGTGATCGGGGATCGGGTTTTCTTGCATATTTCACCGAGGTTGGGACACAGGCAGATCAGGAAATAGGATAAACTTTCATCGAGGTATATGGGGCCATTTGAGATTCTTGATAGAGTCAGGTCGGTTGCCTATCAGTTGCAGTTACCATAGATGTATCGAGCCATGCATGATTTCTTCCATGTATCTCAGCTACGCCATTATCACTCAGATCCTTATCCTGTTTTTCAGCCTTAGGAGGTTGAACTTCAGGTCGTTGCATCCTTTGAGTAGCATCTGATTTGTATTGTTGATAGGAGAACGAAGGTTCTCTGAGGTTGGTCAGTTTCTCTCGTACGGGTGTTATGGCAGCATGGCTGAGTGCAGGATAAAACTTGGGAGTGGTAGACCGACATACGTGTTCAGTGGCCAGTGTTGTTCACAACTTTATCTTCACCACCCTTAGAAGGGAAATTCGTGGATAAATTTCTTTAAGGGGGAAGTTTCTAAGAACCCAGTTCTTATTTTTGAGGTATGAGTTTTTTCTTTCCCTTTTCCTTAAGTGTTTTTGAGAAAATAAGGAAAATGGGGGAAAATACCAATATTTTTTGGTACACACCATGTACTTTTCCACATTCCATGTATTTTGTCCATGTGGAATGAGTACACCGTGTGTGTAGTCTTGTCGGTGATTAAGGGTGTAAAAACTGACTACAAGCCGTGTACTTAGTATATACCCACCATGTAATCAGTCAGAAGGTGAATAGTAAGGCAGTGGGAGTAGCCTCCAGTAGAGTGACAGTACATGTAGTTTATTCAAAAATACATGTTATGTAATCATCTCGACAGATGAATAGTGATGCGGTGGAAAGTGTCCGCCAAAGGAACAGTTAAAAAATGGGAAGTACACGTCGTGTACTTGAGAGTACACACCATGTAGTTGTGTCTTTTTGTTATAAACCGGGAGTATCCTCCTCTTTCAACAGAGGAATTTTAGAATTCCAGAAAGTCATGGGAGAGACGGTCAAACCTTGGAAGAGTTCCAGACCGAACACAGGGACTCTGATTCCTTCACTAACAATCACGTTTGGACTGTGCGGGTAATCCCTTCCCTCTCCTTGTGCATTTCTTTCAAATTATTTCCTAAGGGGAAGTTATTTCAGTTTAAATTGGTGATTTTTTATCCCAGGTCTACATCATTCACAGACGATTTGGGAGGCATCGTTCACGTATATCGATCAGTTAAGATTGAGGTCGGAGGTTTGGTGTTTAATTCCAACTATTGAGTGTTTTTGTGTACCGTTTTTCTACACGGCCATGTTTGGGGTATTGTATGGTTGAGGCCTTGACTAATAAAATGCCTACAATTACATAGGTAATTTAATGATTATGTATAAACTGTTGTTTGGGATCGCGCTTTGATCTAGGGCCACCCCGTGGGTGCATTACCTTATTTATCTGTTTGGTCAGGATACCCGTGGGTATGCCGAGTTTTAGCATGATTTGAATTTTCATGAGAGGAAATGTATACATAATTGCTTTCTTATGTGTTGGGATCGGCCCATTTACTTGCTTAGGCTGAGGGCAGTGTTTTTTTTAGCATGAGGGAAACTTTTCTTATGCCTATGGGAAGTACCTTTCGTGCCTGCGGACAATATCTCATATTCCTGTGGGAAATATTTGTTATGCCTATGGGCATTCACCTGCGGGTTTTGATTCTGATTACCTGAGGGTAAAGATTTTCCTGTCTATGGACAACGTTTACTTGTATATTCACTGTAGTGATTTATTATATTGAACCTGCAAAGACAAATCACAATCTTGGCATTGATAAATAATTAATAAAATGGAAATTTAAATGTTAGGAATTTTTACTTTTGAGTACTTCCTAGTTTACTGAATTTCATTACTGCACACTATTGTTGCACATTTTTCACTGACAGTTGGGCACGGGCCTTTGGCGGTTGCCTACTGAGATTTATTTCTCACACCCTGTTTGGGTCATGTCTGGGGCCCAAAAATATTATATTGCTGCATGTGTTGATAAGGGAAAGGGACCCTATATAGGTACTTGATTGTTGCAGAGGAGTAAGAGAGCATGGAACTGAGCTTAGGCTTGCGATGTTGTTGAGTTCCTGTTGCACTATTTTTTTTTTTGCTTTTCTTTACTTGTACCTTGTAATGTATTTTTATAGATTGCAGTGTAACATGTTTTGGATTCTTTCTTAGAATTAGTGACATATTTCATTATCATATATATATGACTCTTGATTATCTTTTACTACAGTTCCATTTTCTATTTTAGGTTTATGTTGTTTACTGCTTCTCATTTTGGGTATTTTTATATTTTTTCACTGTGCTACACTTTGACAAATGAGGGCAAAGTTTCCCCACTATCATACCTAGGCCATCATTGCTAGTCGGTAGCCTCTAGAATTTGGAGAAATGTTCTTGAGGTCATATGACCAACCGGGTTTGAGGCCCCCGTTGTGTGTTTTCTGGAACTGGGTCATTACAAAGAGTTTAAATCATATAATTATCATTGATTCTATAGTGGAGTCTGAGTATATAGAAGTTTCTGATGAAGCTATGGCAGCCATTTTGATTTGGAACTTTATCCAGGTTCTTGATTTGGAAACTAGAAGTAAGGACCCCAGCACATGGTATTATGATAGTACTTCAGTGGTGGATCTTGCAAAAGAGACAAGTTCACGCCAATAGATAAAGAATATTCTCCAAAAGTATCACCTATTAAGTGATTTCTATCATAGGGGTGAAGTTAAAGTGGGAAGAGTACCCATGGAAGACAACACAGTGGACCACATGACTAAATTCTTATCTCAATAGAAAATGAGTATCATGTGAGAGCTAGTGAACTGAAGGTTGTTAGTAGTTGGATCTATTTCAAGTGGGATTATATTGGATTTGGTTCCCTAGAAGAAACTTCTATATACATTATGATAAAAATGTATTCACTATTTTGAATATTAATAAACTACTTATCACATAATGATTATTCTTATGTGTGACATAGTATGTGATAATGTCTTCAGAGTATATGTCCCCCTAAAAGGTCATAGTAGTTCCCCAAAATGATGACAACCTGGAAGTGCTACAAAACTAATATTGAATATATGTTCTAGAGTTTTATGATATCATTTGAGGACACAAATTATATAGGCTATTAGGGTTGGAGACTCATATAACATTGAGGAACCTTCTTGTGGTGTACACCCCTGGTAATATCTAATAGGATATTATGAGTATAGGTCCTGCTAGCAAGAAATCCACATTTATATGTGTTATTGGATGTTCCTATATGTGGACATGTGTATTGGTCCTTAGAATTTAATAATATTATTAATTAATATTATGAGTATCTTACTTCGATGTATTGATGAAAACTGTGACAAAATATGTTCATAGGGAGGTAGGATATGTTGGGTGCATCATGAGTAATATTGAATTAATAAATAATAAAATAAAGAAATTATCCTTTATGTTATTTAACAGAAGTTAATATCTCAAGCCCTTTTATGGAAATGATATAGGCTAAATAAATCCATGGCTACAGAGTTCTATAGTCAAGTTCTATTTCAAAAAATTCAATGAAAGAGTCCTCAAGCACATAAGTAGATAGCAGCAGCATGGAACCTACTTAATTGGAGATATCGTGATAAAGGGATCATATTACACAGTATGCATTCCCATGAGGTATTATTTCATTGTAGAATTAACTTCTTTCTCTGTGGGTGTCTTGGAATGTTTATAGATGTTAACCTTTGACATAGGTTGTCGGAGCTCTAGAGGCTGCTAGAGGACTTGGAAGCTAAGGGTTTTATATTGACTAGTACTTCACCTAGGGGTTTTCCTATCCCTTTCTGCAATAAGGATAATGGTACCCTTAGTATTTGAATGGATTACCATCAGTTTAACAAACTTAAGGTTAATAACCAATATACACTACCTCATATAGAACAGCTCTTTGGCCAGCTTTGATGATCAAGGGTTTTCTTCAAGATCGATTTGATTTTTGGATATCGTTAGTTATGATTTACACCTTCATACATACCTCATACAGTGTTTTATAGTAGGTATGGTCTTTATGAGTATCTGGTTATGCAATTCAGTTTGAAAAATGCACCAACCATTTTCATGGATTTGGTGAATCGGATTTTCCACCCATATCATTCATTTGTGGTGGTCTTCACAGATGTCATCTTAGTGTATTCTTATTATTGACATGACCATGATAAAAAAACATAACATCATGATAAATACACTGATAAAGAACCAAATATTTTCTAATATCACAAAATTCAAATTTTGGATCAATAACGTTCAATTCTTCGGTCACATAAACTAAGAGGTGGGAGTATCTATTAACCCAGATAAGGTGAAAGCAGTAGTTACCTAGAAGCATCCTAAGAACATTTTGGACATATGGAGTTTCTTGGGATTGGTTGGATTTTAAATGTTTTTTATTTAATAATTTTCATGCATAGAATTACCACATACCGATTTGAAAAATAAGGGTGTGATGTTTATATGGTTTGGAGAGTGTGAGAAATCCTTTCAGGGGCTAAATGGGAGACTGACTTCAATGCTAATTATGATTCTTCTAGAGATGCAAGGAATCTATATAGTTTATTATGATGTATCAATAATCAGGCTAAGAGTATTTCTGATGTAGGAAGATTGAGTCATGGAATATGCGTCTCGTTAGTTGTGGTCACATGATAAGAATTGCCTAACACATGATCTCGAACTAGATGTTATAGTTCAAGCCTTGCATTGCTGGAGGCACTATTTACTCGGGGAGTGGTTTTCTGTGTTTAAAGGCCAAAAGATCCTCAAGAACATATTTATACACTATGAATTAAGTCATGTATAGAGGAGGTGGGTTGAATACCTATGGTCCATTGATTTTGATCTTGCCTATATGCCTGAGAAGGTAAATTTCATGGATGATGCTCTGAGCTAGAGGAATCTGACACTAGAAGTTCAAGAGACCAGTGGTGAGTGGAAGTTGATGGAATTGTTTTTTGAGATGCACTTAGTGTTCCAAGAGCATAACAGATAGCCTATATTTACTTTTTCAGTAGTGACCATTTCACTTCTATAGAGATTCATGATAATGACACTTTTATACCCATATGACTTAATCCTAATATAGAGTGTTTCAGGAGAGGACTCGCCACTAGGCTGGATCATTTACGAGGATGAGGTACTATGCATTCATAGATGCTTTGGGCTCCGGAATACATATGAGAGGAGTTGATTCAAGAGTCTCATGCCTTAGTTTGGGAAAACTATGGGAAAATTGTCTTTTTTTCAATGGGATATTTGTTATGGGCATGTCGCCCATCACAAATAGTCTTTTCCACATGATTATTTGAGATAGGATTCATTTCTCGTCACAAATAATCCTAAAAATAATTATTTGAGATGGGAAACATTTCTATCACAAATACATATGGCATAGTTCTACGCAAAACCATGGGAAAATATATTTGTGATATGTATTTACTCTCGTCACAAATACCCTTCATCGTTAATATTATTTGCGATGGGAATTTGTAACTCGTTAAAAATAATGTGTTGGCAGATCAGTATTTGTGATGGGACCCATCAAAAATATCTTTTGCTGTTAATTTTATTTAAGAAGGGAATTAATAAAATGTCACAAATAATCTTTCGGCAGATGAGCATTTTTGACAAGTCTCATCGCAAATAACTTTTGTACCATCAAAAATATTATGTATGGTGGGTACTAATTTCAACAGATCTCGTCACAAATAGTTTTATTTGTGATGGGAATCTCATCGCAAATAATCTCTTCGCTATTAATCTAACCTATATATACCCCGCCCACACCCAATTTTTTTCATTATCTATCCCTCTAAGCTTTACTCTCCTCCTCTCCTCTCGTATTCTATTCACTTATTCATTTAAAAGATTAAATTTTTATAGGGAAGAAAAATTTTATCATCGCATCCAATAAAAACTTTAGTTTTTAGGTATTTATTTAATATTTTTAATTTTAATTTCGTTTATTTTATTTTATATTACAATTTAGTATTATTAATTATTTGTAACTAACATTAATTAGAAGTAATTATTTATAATTACCAGTAATTATTTTAAATTATAAATATTTACTTTTAACTAGAAGTACTTTTTTAATCATAAGTAATTAGTTTTAATTTAAAATAATTAATTTTAATTATCACTAACTGGTTATTATTAATAGTAATTACTTATAATTAATAAATAAATAGTATAAATTAATTGAACTTAGTAATAATTTATAAATATTAGTAATAATAAATAATAATTTATATTAATCTCCAATATATAATAATAATTAGTAATTAGTACTAATTAAAATTAAATTTTAAAAATAAAATCTAAATATTAATAATTCGAAAGAAATTAGTTAAAATTAAAGGTAATTAGTAAAAATCGTCAGTAATTAGTAAAATTAGCTATAATTCTTAAAAATTAGCATTAATTATTAGAAATTATCATTAATTGGTTAAAAATAGTGGTAATTAGTTAAGATTTGTGAAAACAAGCAGTAATTATTAAAAACTAATGAAAATGGGTGGTAATTAGTTAAAATTAGAAAAAATGAGTAGTAGTTCGTAAAAATTAGTGGAAATGGACGGTAATTAGTAAAAAATAGTGGAAATAAGTAGTAATTAGTAAAACAAATACTATAAATGAGTGTAATTAGTAAACATTATTGGAAATGAGTAGTAATTAGTAACAATTACCAAAAATGAGCGGTAAATATTAAACATTACCTGTAATGGTCCGCAATTATATAAAATTAGCTATAACGAGAAGTTATTAATTCAAATTAGCTGAAATAAGCATTAATTAGTAAAAATTAGTGGTAATGAGAATTAATTCTTACAAAATACCTAAAATGAGTGGTAATTAGTAAAAAATACCAGAAATGAGCGATAATTATTAAAAAATACTAGTAATGAATAGTTTTTAGTAAAAAAACTAGAAATTGGTGGTTTTAGTGAAAAATATCCACAATTGAAAGTATTTAGTAAAAAATAATTCCAATGAGAAATATTTAGTAAAAAAATACTAACAATGTATGGTATTTAGTAAAAAATACCAGCAATGAGAGGCGTTGAGTAAAAAATACCGATAATAGGGTAATCAGTAAAACAATACAAGTAATGAGCATTAATCTGTAAAAAATACTGACAATGTGCATTATTTTGTAAAAAATATTATAAATGAGAGTTATTTAGTAAAAAAATACTATAAATGAGTGTTATTTAGTAAAAAATACCACAAATGAATGGTATTCATTAAAAAATATCTCAATTAACCACATTAAACAAAAATTTACCATAATTAGTAATATATGATTGACCAAGGGGCATGAGGGAAGCATGGAGTGGAGAGAATGAAGGTGATAATAGAGTGAAAGAATTTTAATGCCCCTGTTTTGATGGCTAGAAGGAGAGGCACTCATGGGTAAACTTACAGGTTTACCCATTAATATCTCTCCTCTAAATGGGCTTAATGTAGGGGCACTACAATTCTTTCAATTTATCATCACCTTCATCCCGTACACTTCATGATTCCCTCAGATACCTTAGTCGACCTTCTATTTCTCTTAATGATAATTAATGGTAATTAGAAAAAATTAGTGGTAATTATAAAAATTAGTGGTAATTTTCAAAATTAGAAACATTTATTTTTAATTAAATAGAATTGATAATATTTAAAAGTAATTTGAATTTTTTTAATTTTTATTTAGATAGTCTCTTCCTTATATTAGATTAATTATAAGCAGTATTTTTATATTCTATTTTTTATAAAAAATATCTAACAAATAATTAGACAGCAGACTTTATTACAATATCTAGATTATATAGATCATCATAGGGATACAAATGAGTCTAGTATAAATCCTAATCATGTTAAGGGTGTTGAATATTTTTTATCATTTTCATCATCTAAAACAGAATTTGTTTCAAAAGGTAAAACTAAGTTTCCATGTAAGAAATTTGATTTGAGGAGGTTGACTTATTTAACAATATGAGGGGGTCATATATTTCATTTTGGTTTTTTAAAAGATTATGTTTTTTAGTATCAACATGGTGCACATAGTTCCAGAGACAATACAGCTAATTTGGTTCCAGATCCATCATGGTTTCAAAAAATTTCACATGTGATTTATGGTCTGTCTTTTCAAAAATTAGAAACTAAAGATGATAATGATTTCAATCATGATTTAAAACCATATTTATTTTATGATTTTGTAAAGTCTATTATATATTCCTTTATCTCCTGGTTTAAATATAAGAAAATTTGAAGCAGTTTCAATATTTATGGATGTTAAATCAAATAATAGAATTTCAATTAGCTATTTTTATTAGATATTATATTTGGTTAAATCACTATTACCTAAATGAAATGTGTTTCCTATCAGTTTCTATGAGAGAAATATGTTAGTTCATAATTTGGGTCTTGTTTATTATAAGATTCATGCATGTTCAAGTGATTACATATTATGTTATAGAGAAAATGATTTGTTGGTTAGTTGTCATATATCTGGACAAATGAGGTATAAGAAGGCTCAATAAGGAAAGTATGGATTGGTTCTCATTAAACAATTGAGGTATTTCCCACTTACACTCAAATTTCTCCATTTATTTATGTCTCAAAATACATCATCATTGATTTTATAGCATAAATACAATATTTGAACTATTAAAAGATTAAATCATTCTTGTGATGGTGATTAATGGAAACATTTTGATCATGTACATATTTATTTTTCTTTTGAATCCCATATCATGTGATTGGGAATTTAAACTGATGGTTTATGACCATTCGGTTTATACAGTAGTAGATATTATTGTTAGACCATATTTATAACTCTCTACAACTTACCACCCTGGGTATTGATGAATGAACTATATAAATTTTTAAAATTATTAATTCCAGAACATCCAAAAAATAATATGATGTTTATTTTAAGTCATTAATTTATGAGTTAAATTTGTTATAGATTAATGGTGTTGGTATATATAATGTAGTTTCAAAATAGAATATTATAATGAAGTTTGCATTAATATGAGAAATTGGTGACTTCCCAACATATGGAATGTTATCTAGCTGGAGTACACATGGTCCAAAATCATGTTTATGTTGTATTAGTGATAGAAAAGTGTTTATGCTTTTCAATGGGATAAAACCTTATTTTTTTAACTACCATTATAGATTTATTCATATTGATCTTCCTTTCCAAATAAATAGAAATCATTTCAGAAAATGTATAATTGAAATAGTTGGAACTCTAAAAATGATACCACGTATTTATTTAAAGTATATTCTCTCTTCTTTACCTCCCATTACCTTTGGAACTATTATAAACCAACAAAAAACTATATGGATTTGGTAAATATCACAATTGGATTAAAAAAGTATTTTTTGGGATATACCATATTGGTAAAAAAAATTTGTTTTTTGTTTATTGGATTTCATGCATATTGACAAGAAATATTTCAATAATATATTTTATAAAATTTTGGACACACCTATTAAGGGTAAAGATAGTGTAAATGAATGATTAGATCTTACCCAAATTTTATGGTGACCAAAACTTGAGTTGTTTGAAAATGACAGATCAAATAAGCTAATGAAGCCAAAAGTGTCTTATACACTTTCAAAGAAAAAAGTTTATTATTTTCTTATTGGATTGTGGATTTGAGGCTACCATATGGTTATGTTTCCAATTTTTCAAGATGTGTTAGAAATAGTCATATTACTGGATTAAAAAGTCATGATTTTCATGTTATATTGGAAAGACTTATACCTATTAGATTTAGAGGTTTGTTGAATTATTTGATTTCATATGTGCTAATATGAATATCATGTTTTTTCAAGATATTTATATGGAAACAATATACTGTGATGCAATTATAAGACTATAAGAAGATGTTTTTTTAAATTTTATATAAAATGGAAACAAAATCCTAATGGATTTATTTTATTAAATGTAACATTTGATATTACATTTACAGTATGAAGAAAATTTTGGAGGGTAGGTACAATCTCAATGGATGTATCCATATGATAGATATATATAGAAATTTAAGAAAAATGTACATTACAAATATTAGTTTGAAGGATCAATTGCATAATATTATTTATAGGAGAAATTTTTTTTCTCCCATTATTTATAACATGGATATTCATCAAAACATAACTAATGGTCCATAATGAGGTAAATTTTGATCATGAAATTAACATTCAATTATCATTTTTTAATAATCCTAAACTAGGATTTAGCAGAGTTCATGAATGATGGATTTCAAATAATTAACATCATAGAGATCATGTATATGTTCTAGTCAACTATGTGAAAATGACATGATTTGTATAGTGAGTGATGCTACCACATATTCATTATTATTTTTAAAAATAAATTAATATTATTTTATTTTTATATTATATGATGATAATATCAAGATACGGTTTCCATAAATTACAGCATCTTCTCTTGAAGAATATTGACAACATAATTTTTCCTATAGGTTTCAAATACTGGTAAAGTAAATTGTTTATGGTTTAACATATAAAATCAATTTATTATTTATTATATTGTTGATTTTTTTCAATTTTTTAGGTATCACAACATTACAATAAAATTTATTATCAATCCTGTGCATTGAGTAACCCATAATCCAAAATGGTTAATTCTTATAATGTATATGTGGTGAATAGTTTTCAATTTCATACACGTGCATATGGTGAATCATAAAAACAAATAAATAGAAGTGTTTTCTTAAGAGTATCTCATCATATAGAAAGTAAATTTGAATTTTATTGCATGATAGATAAAATAATTGAGCTGTGTTATTTGGGAAATAATTATGTAATGAAGTTTAAATGTCATTGGTTTGGTATTAATAGTTGATTTCATGTTCATCCATTCCATGGAATTATTTATTTTAAATATAAAATCCATCTTTTAGTAAATGGATTTTTTTAGTTATATCATCAATAACACCAAATATATTATTAAAAATATTTTTCTACTTGAAGAGAGTAAATTTATTGGTGGATCATTATAAAAATGAAATCTCTTGAAATAAATTTATTCAAATTGAATGTGGTTCATCTAAAGATCAAGGAATTGAAAATTTTCAAGAGAAATATCCAAATACATTTTTTTCATAAATATATATAAATATAGATGATGACACTATATAGTTATGGATCGATGGTGGTGATGATGTTGACAATATAACAAATGAATTTGAAATAACAAGTTAAGATGATGCTGGTATTATGGAAATTGATGATATTGAGGAAGAAGATGAAGATATTTCCACCTTCTTATGTGAATATGAGGATGAATATGAATAATGAAATAATTACATTCTGGTTATAATCATAATATATATATATATATATTTCTCTTTTTTAATTATTTTCTAAAAAAAATCTTTTCGTGTTTCATATGGATAACGATGCTTATAATGAGATGTTATGTACCCTTGAAAAGGATATACTTCCAAGTGATAAGCCTGATGATTTATTATCTCGCCCTCGGGTTTTTAATGGTTCATCATCAACTTAGATAGTTTAGGGTCTTGCGAGTTTCATGATTCCTAATCCTATTCCTGAGTGATGTCCAGGTCTTGAGTTTGATCCATGCCTATGGAGGTATGCTCAGTTTTCTAATTTATTTAGTTTTCATTACTTTTCATTAATTAACTTATGTAATAATTTTTCAATTATTTGTACAATTTTTATCACATCTTTTCACATATAGTTGTTTCACAGGGGAGTTCTATTCTGTGTAACTATTTTTATGGATCATGGGTGACATGGAATTAGATTTCCTTTGACATTCGGAACTGTGTGTTTGATCATTCGATGGTATATAAATACAGAATTTTTATTTTTAAATTTATTTAATTACTAACATTCAATTATTAATTATTTTTGTGTTTATGGTATCTCATTGATGATAGCATGTGGACTTCTATATGGGTGGCATGGGAGGTCTGTATGCATGAGTTTTGTCATTAGTTGTTCAACAATATGGAGAGGACAACTATGAAGAAAGTGAGAATAATGGTTTTTTATTAGTTTTTATACACCCAAAAACAAGATTAAATTTCATATCAATTTTGGGATGGATTTTTTTTATACTCGATGGGATAGAATTTTTAGAGGAGAGCATCATTAGGTCAACAGAACTAGGGGATTCAGGAGGTGATGCATCGAGTTGGTGGTTGTATATTCAATACTCATTGATGACATATGATAAGTACTATTTTAAATAATTTATATAAATTTAAATGTAAACTATTTATTTTATAATCATATAGGCATCTAAACATCCTGATATTAAAGATTTTGATATTTATAAGAGGATGTACAGTGATCCCATCATTGGAGAGATTAAAGGTGGTCGCAAGTGTCATATTGTGGTCAGTATTATTTTTTTGAGTGTTAAAATTAATTGAAAATAATATTTTCACTATTTTAATTTCAAATTGAAATTGAAGGAGTCATATGAGGTAGTGACTTATTTGACATAGAATGAGAGTCAGTATGAGACTAAGAGTAAGTCCATTGATGTTGAATGATTTTATAACATCCCGACCTGAACAGTCACCCGAACAATGCTAAGTGGCTTGGGTGTTAGTAACCTAAGGCACACCTCCCCGAATGCCTAAATTCATCCAACTAGAAGAAAGGGTGTAATTGGTATAGTGGGTAGGCCTACCCTCTAGGAAGGAGGAAAAAAATAAAGGTACTCGTCTGAGTATAATATAAAATAAGAGACTTTGTAGACTCGAACCAGACCCACATTGAGTAATCACAATCAATAGTAGATAAACCAGTGGAAGAAATATAGATTCAAGTGCAGCGGAAGGTAAATAGAACAGCATGATGAACACCACTTGTAACTATTACTATAATAGAAAATTCATGCATCCATAGTAATTCAAGATATAAAAAGGGCACCAATGGATAACTAACAGTAGCTACAATAAACAAGGTAAGAATAATGATATAGAAATGAAACTAAAATAAAGTAAAACTCTAGCTAGGCATGGCATTAAGGTCCATACCAGTCTCCATGTCAAACAAAACTGCAATCAAGCTTCTGAGGCTGATCCCTTAACTGTATATAAAACCATAAATTCTACATGAATGCTGAAGGGATCTATAGGTTGTTAGATGAATCTCAGTAGGGTACCACCAAATATCGCATACCTAGTATAAGTTTTTGAGAAAGCATGCATTTATACACAAGGTAAAAATTATGATGCATAAATAAACACAAACTCTACTGCTACTCAACAGCCACCAGGGAGTATCACCTGCTTTGGCCAACGCTAGAATCTCATTCATGCAACCCGACACCATGTGCCTCCTGACACCTTGTGTCTCAAGTACTGACATCTCATAGGCATGCCCAAGCAATAGTAACCAGGAACTATGTGCCTCCTGACACCTCATGTCTCAAGTAACAACGTCTCGTAGGCACTTTGAAGTAATAGTAACCTAGTCACATGGACCCTTGGAACCTCGTGTATCAAGTATGGATGTCCATAAGGCACGCCCAAGTAATAGTAACTTGGTCCCACGGACCCCTAATGACTCTTGTCTTAAATACGGACATCATATGGATACGCCCAAACAATATAAAGGCTTCTCTCCTTCTATGTACCTTCCAAAGTAATCAACCCCATGGAAAAATCACCTAAACTCAACTACGGGGGCCTTTACCCACAGGAGAGATCAAAACCACCTCATCACGGTGTCATTTATGTGCACATGAACAAAAATCATAGGTAAGAGGTAATCACCAAATATAGAACCCAATCCACAAACTCTCTGGAACCCCGTGCCCCTACGACCATGTCGCTCAGAATCGGATGACCTTTACATCCAAGTAACATGGGCCATACCCAGCCTAAAAGTCACACTGCCTCAATATGACGTCTATGATGCCCAATATTGTGGTTAAAACACCCAAATAATTTGGGCCAAGCCCAAACTTCGATCAACATCACTCAAGAATATCTTGGCTATGCCCGATACAACCCAAATTTTCTAATATAACAAATATCAAGCATCATATATATATATATATATAATAAAAAGGAATCACTTTAAATATGAAAAACAATTTAAACAATTGAATTTCACTATCCTGGTGTTGTCCCATACTTGCACTAGGGTCTTGAATGCCTCTAATAAACTTAATCATGCTTAAATAGTTTAAACTGATCATTTTAATCAAAACAATTCAATTAAAACCATTTTGAAACCCCTAGACAAAATTCCCCAAATGAGAAATGACCTCTAACCTGTCCTTACTCAAGCATAACAAGGTAAGTGAATGCCCAACATCATCCCATAAGGCATAAAATAAATTCTATATAAAGAAACATGGGTCTCTCTCAATACCTGAAGTTGTGCTAAAAATCAAAAAACCCCAAATAACCATGGAAAAACAAAACACAATATGCACCACCTACCTCATACTCGTACGATGATTCACATCCTATAACAGCCTCTATTTCAGTCTAGAACTAGGTATATCTAAAAAACTAGAATAAATGATCAAACCCCTATAACTCATTTTAGAATAGAACTAAAGAATAACGGTTTAAGTCGAATCAATATCATACTGAGGGGGTTCCAATTCATCCGATGGAAATCCAAACAGAGTTCATATAGATTATCGGAAAATAAATAAGCTCCACCACCGCTTGTTCATAAACCCAGAATAAACCCTCTACCCAATTCCTCAAAATGAGGCACTACCCTTTTTAATGAGAAAAAAAGAAAAATACACAACACGTATATAGGTATACATGTTGTGTATACTATTTAATTGTTCCTTTGGAGGCTATTTTTTGTCGACATACTTTGCAGACCTACTAACATGACTACACAGCGTGTACTATGGTGTACACGGCGTGTAGTTGGCTTTTCCTCTCTTCCTCGCTGAATTCCTCAAACGCCATGTATATCCCTTATACATGTCCACACGACATGATTTCCACTAGGATTACAGGCCATATACTTTCATTGACCTCTCTACCCCGCCAACACACTCACACGCCATGTATGCCCTTCACACATGACCAAGGTACATGACATATACTTTGGATCACACGGTGTGTAACCCCAAAATCATGCCATGAGCCGAAATTTTTTCCATAACATAGCCATTTCTCATAGATTTCTCAAAAAACTCAAAATACAGAAATAAAAAAAGCTTGTACCTTAAAGTAAGAATAGGTTTCTTACAAACTTCCCCCAACAAAGTAATTTTCCCTCAAATTTCCCTTATAATGGTGGAGAAGAAAAACATCGGATAACTCTAGCCTCAAAACTCAAATCAAACAAATGTTCGTAGACCTATTTTCAGACCCATTGTCCTCCCATGACGCAACGTCACCCCTGAACCTCATAAGGTTCTTCTATGTCACTTATGACACCCATTCATGTCCCACACCACATTTTTGTCTCCCTCAATGAGGTCCTACATCCCATGGATGCTAAAAAAAACCTGGTGCCATACATCTCAAGTAGCCCACATCATAGATGCCCTAATTCCCATGAAACCTCAAGTAACCTACATCCTCTACGCTCCAATGCCCACGACACCTTATATATATATATATATAAATATATCATGCACCGGAAATGGGGACAATCCCACTGACCAGCATCTGGTTAGTCCACATAAATCATGTGTAGATCATGCACTCAAAACGGACATGCCTTAACAGGCCATGCCAAAAATAAAACAAGATAAATCATGGCCATGCCCACGGCATACCTCTGACCATCATCGGCTCACAGCCTCCTCGGCCTCGGGCAGCTCCACGGTGTGCACATGACCTGACACACGACTGCCAGAAGCATGTCCTCCCTATGGTGTTGCACTAATCACTAACTACTGACCCCATGATTGGGTCCCACTGTCTTTCCCATGTATTTAGTGTGCAGATAAACCTAGTCTACCCTCACCTAGTACCGACCCTGATCCAACCCCAAACACCATAGTCTGTCTTGTTCCATGCCTGGCTGCTGTCTGAGAAGGCTGCCTGCAAAACCTCGAGATGCTCGACCTATCCACATGCTCGGCACTCCTTTGGAGGCTTGTTACACTAAGTCTATACATGCCATGGCTTCCCATATTGAAATCAAACAACTTCTAAACTTCATTGAGGTGGTCTAGTTGATTCCTTGTCCTAGCCGCCCTACTAGAACTCATCCCGACCTTGTTTCTTGATATATGAACCATCACCTGAATCCATCGTCCAGCCCATGTGAAACATGTATGTCAAGTTTCCCTCAGCTATGAGTTCTTGATTAACCGCCTCTGAGAATGAGGCCAACCTGAATATGTTTACCTACACCCATATGGATTGTCGTAATCCATTTTATAAGTTCCTCACCCTTTAGGTGTCATTGCATACCATACCAGGTGCAAATCCAGACAACTCAGTGAATGTAACTGCATAGTTCATAACAGACATGCCACCCTACTAAAGACTCAAGACCTTGTAAGCTCTCTCTGCCCTTAGAATCTCTGATAAAAACTGCTCAAAAACCTATCCTAGAAGTTTTTCCAGGTCATCCCCTCATGTATGCGAGCTTGAACCTGCACATCTCACCAGCGCTTCGCCGGTCCTCACAGCATGTAAGTCGCCAGCTTAACCCTCAACCCTAGAGGTGTCTCGAGCTACTCGAATATCATCTTCATGATCTATATCTAATTTTTAGCCACCTGTGGACCACCATTACCTTGGAAAATTGGCGGGATCTACTTATATAACTCCTACGTCAGATATGCCATCATTGGATCTGCTCCTTGATCACCTCTCCATATAAAACACATACCAGGCTAGAATGAATTTTCTCGTTGAGCCATGACCCAAACACTTTCAAAACTGAAAGATTCCCTACTAGAAATAGATCCTGAACCTAATCCAACCATTGATATTGTACTTTCGGATCTTTCTCTACCTTTCCTTTAATGGTTTGAACCTGATCGTGATCCTGCGACACAATACCATCACCCGCCTGATGCTCCATCGAGCCATATAGGAGGAACTCACTGAATACCATCAATGTTCAAATAGCCCATATATATATATATATAATAATATATTCAATGCAGATAGTAAAAGAAGTAAAAGTCATCATATAACTACTACACTTACTCTCCCCCACTGAAACCTTGCCCATGGAATCTTGACTTCATGGCCTCCTTACCCACCCTCTATTGAGCCTTGTATAAAATGTACCTTGAGCCATGACCATTCCAAAAACCATCATTTCCTAAAACTGATGACCAAGTCACCCAATCCTGACAATCAGACTGCCTCAAACCAACGTCAAGGATGCCCAATCCGGGTGACTAACATCACCACTTTCATAATACCTACCTGCTCATATATGAACCATTCCCAATCTCATGCCACATGAAATTTCAAAAATATATAAAGGATGGAATATCACATTGTAATAAATAAGAAATTATATCAAGAATTAACCTTTCACATTTTAAAAGCATCTAAAGCAGGGAATTTGATACTATTCACATGGTATTATCACTTCAAAAAGAATACGTACATATATGAAATTGAAATACCCTGAAAATGTGCCAATCAAAATCTAAACAATCACGCCATGACATAATGGTCCAAGTTATAATTTCTCCCTTACCTCACCAGGTCAAGGGTCACATATCACAATAATAACATCACATACCAAGTAAGACACCAAGGTGGAATCCATATAAAATGTCATCTGAAAAAAAGTAAAACAAAAATTCGCACCCAAGGAAACTTGATCTTTTCTTCATACCTGGGGTTGTAGGAGCCCAAGAAAATTCTAGAAACTCAGTTCTAGTTAAAAAAAATCTCCATTATACCATATCCTAAATAATAAACCAGTGAAAATAAAAAAATCTCAATATCTTTAGTATTCAGTGAAACACTACTACTAAATCCTTGTCTAGAACTCCTTTGATACCACTTTGTAACGTCCAGGCCCAAATACCCACCCAAACAGTGCTAAGTGGGTTGGGTGTTACTAACCTTAGGCGCACCTCCCAAAATTCCAAAGGTTGCCGACTAGCTACGAGGGTGTAATAGATATAGTGGGAGGATATACCCTCTGGGAAAGAGGAAAAAATAAAGGTAATAGTCTGAGTATAATATAAAATAAGAGACTATATAGACTTGAACCAGACCTGCATAGTGAAATCACAATCAATAGTAGATAAACCAGTATAAGAAATATAGAAACAAGTCCATTGGAAAGTAAACAGAGTAGTGTGTTGAACACCACTTATAACTATTACTAAAATAAACAACTCATGCATCCATAGAAATTAAATATATAATAAGGGTGTCAATGGATAACCAACTGTAGACACAATAAACAAGGTAAGAATGATGATACATTAATAAAACTCAATGGAAGTAAAACTCCAGCTAGGCATGAACTCAAGGTCCATACTAGTCTCCATGCCAAACAGCACTACAATCCAACTCCTGAGGTTGATCCCTTAACTGTATGTAAAATCATAAAGTCTATACGCATCCTAAAGAGACTATGTAGGGTGTGGTATTAATCTCATTAGGATACCACCAAATGGTGTGTACCTAGTATAAGTGTTTAAGTAGGCATTCATTTATACATAAGGTAAATAGTACGATGCACAAATAAACACAATCTCCACTGGTGCTCAATACCCACCAGAATGTATCACCTGCTTCGTCCAATGTCGGAATCTCGGTCACGCAACCCGACATCATGTGCCTCCTAACACCTCGTGTCTCAAGTACCGACATCCTACAAGAATGCCCAAGCAATAGCAACTCGGCAACATGTGCCTCCTAACACCTCGTGTCTCAAGTATCAACATCCCGTAGGCATTCCCAAGTAACAATAACCTGGTCCCATGGACCCCTAACACCATGTGTCTCAAGTACCTATGTGACACCCCAATCTTCCAAGATATGCTTCCTTTATAAATAATTCAATAGCGTATGATGTACGCAACACCGAGCTTAAGAGCACCACAACCTATCAAACTAGCCGTTTAAAAAGCAGTTATGAATATTATTAACCACATTTTAAATTTTATATATCCAATATAATTTTAAAATTCATATATTTTGTTTCTTAGATATAATATGAGGACAAATTCAATTTTTTTGATAAAAGAATTATTTTTCAAAAAATGTAGTTTTCTCACCCTTTAATGGAGAACCCTTTTTAAATCCAACATTTGACACTTTTATATATTCAATTTGACGAAATTAAATTCTTCTTTAGAAGTGGGACATAAAAATTTAGTATGGATGAATTTTTGGTATTTTTCTGAAGACTTTCAATATTTGATAAATAGTGAAAAACATTGCATTATTAAACCTGCCTTTTTATTTAAATAATTATTTTTAATTTAAATTTATTTTAAATTCAAAATAAATACATATTACCTATATTATTCTAATGTAATTCGTTGGAGTACTTTTATAATAAGATTATATTTATATAATTTATTGAACTTTTTAACGTCATTTACCCACCTTCTAGGCACATTTGCAAATTTACATAAAACGTAATTTTACCACTTATATAAATTAAATTTTAAAACTCTGATAGACATAGTTTTCATCAATAAGTAAAATTTGGTTCAATAATATAAAAATATTTTTTTGTGAATAGTCACTTTTGAATTTTATTTACCACTATTAAAAGTAAATAAGGTAATTAAAGGTAAAAATAATATTATAATAATATAAAATTACCTCAACACATGTCCTCATTATATTGGATAAGCTTTTTCTGACCAAAATTAACTTTAGGAAAAATATGATATTTTTTTGATCCACTTGGGTTGATTTATGACATTTATTATGTTTTATTTAAAGAAGAGTTAAAAGTGTCAAATTCAAATGATAATAACTAAATAATTCCTAATATAGGGTGATAAATAAGATAAATTACAATATAAATATTCATTAGAAACCTAAAAATATTTCCTAAGTCATGGTATTTTATTTATAATTTTTAGACATTAAATAATTAAGTTTATTTATAAAACAATGATGATGCAGTGATTACCTTATTAATGAAAAATTAAAATAAATAATATTATAAATATTAAAATAAATGTAAATTGAATCTTTTGATGACATACCCGGATATTATAGATTAATTTGACATGTTAGGGTTTATTCAGTGTATTTTTTCAAATGAATCTAGTTTTAAGACTAACAAAATTCAATAACTAAATAGTGTCAAAATGGACATAAATGAGTTTTTAAAACAAATACTATTTTATTAAATGATATAAAATTCTTAAAAATATAATATTCTTCCAACTGACTTATATAATGTTAAAAATTTCATTAATTATCCACTTTATGTTCCCTTGTCATTTTCTAGTAGCTAACTTAATCCTATATTTTAAAAATACAAGAAGACATTGTAAGAGTTAAATTGTTTAACTAGGGGTTAATCCCAAATGATAAGAATAATTTTATGACCTAAACTTGTCTAAAACATATTGATTGAGAAGATTTAGAACCATCCTCATATTATCCTATAAATTAATCAATTTTTATCTATTATAAACTGAAAAACGTTTTATAATAAATTAATAGTTCAAAATTTTTCCTAAAATTCCCCTCAACTCTCCTATAAAAGGGAGCCTCCCTTTATCTTTATGTCACATCTCTAAAGCCTTTTGGTTCGGCCAAAACCTACCCATTTCTCCTTAAAACCTCCCCCATTTCATCATAGAGGCATAACTTTTGGTATAGAGTCATCCTAAGTATCTCTTTTGTTCAAATCAATAGGAAACACCCAAAGAAGAGGTAATCGTTTTATCCCTTCTTTCAAAGTTTTTTTCTTATTCTACTTCTTCTTTCTATATTGCTTCTATACTGAAGTAATAAATCCAGTATAATCCATATACTGAGATGTTAATATAATCATTGTAAAGTTATATTCATCATTTCATTCATCCTATAAATAATAATATTACCACGTGTGTGTACGCACAACTTACCGTCTCCATGTTGTGGTGTAATTTTTTATTCCACATTACTTTATTGGGATAGGTATAATGATGAGTATAGTAGACATGAATAATTAATATGACATGATTATGATTCTTTAAAATTAATATACCATCCAGTTCCACATTACTTAATCATTAAATTAATGATATCGTCGCTCATGTGTACGTACGGTCTACCGTCTCCACGATGCGATGAGATTCATTATCCACTTTAACCATCCAAGAATAATTATAAAAATATATATATTATTAATAATTATGAAATATATGACATAATAATTATACTTTAATGATATATATATATATGTGTGTGTGTGTGTGTGCATATATTTCATTCACTTACTTTCATTCAATATGATAAGGAAACAGAAACAACGTTCATGAGTACGTACAACCTACTATCTACATGAATGGTGTATTTAATTTCATATATCTATCTATTATATATATTTATATTATAAATATATGTGATATATAAATCAAATTATAAATTCTTGAATTAAGTAAATCATGATATAAGTAATATGATCAAGAATAACATGTCAAAACACATATGATAAACAAATCGATTATTACCTGAAATGTTTCACTAACTTGAAATTGTTAATAAATGGGTAATATAAATTCATAAAATAATAATATATGATATCATAAATATTATTATGATTTTGATATAATTCAATAATATGTTTACAAACATTATATGGGAGCTTCAGACACGTACGGAGAGTATCGGACTTAAGGCAAGGGTTGATTCCTCAATCTCATTATTATTCGAGATTGTTTATGTTTAAGTATTTATTGGGAAATATTTATCATCCATGTCCATGTTTTATAAACTTTTTTTAGAAAGTAATCATTTAATATTTTATGGATGGGTCTCTTTAACTATATCATCGTTTTAAATTTTTTAATGATTTATTTTTCTAAATCTTTCTAATTAATGTCCCTATTTTCAAAATGATTTTAAGGATTTATTTATATGGAAATTATTATTTTAACATATAATTCCTTTCAAAATATTAAAGGTGGTATGGGACACTTTTATTCAAAAATATCTTTTAAATTAATTCTTTAATAATGTTGTGACTTTTAAATTATTTCATGAAAAAGGGATATTTCTCTCAAAGAGTTTTACTGATAATTTTAAACTATGTCAACATCCTTTACTGTATATTATTCTTAATTGAGGTTGATTTATTATAATAAAATATTCCATATTGTATTGAATGATTTATGATATGTTTGACTATGGATGTGCTATTTTTATACCATTCATGGTTTATGGTTAAAGTATTGACATTTCATATGTTATTTTTATTGTGAATGTTTATGTTATGTTTTAACCTTGAGTGCATTAGACTTAGTAAGTGAAGGGCAGGGCCCGCTATAGCCCCTTTATGAATTGGTAGGTCTCAAGAGATAAAATAGTGTCCCCACACATGGCCTTGATAGAATATGTGTGAATGGTCTTGGCACAAGGCCTTGACGCAGTAGTTATTATGTCAGGCATTATACATTCTCTCGTTATGAAATTGGATATTACATGTGATTATTAGATTAGTAGAATATCCATGTGTATGTTTATATGCTAATTTTTGATTTATTTTTGTCATATTATGTTCAAGTTTATGTTTAAAAGGTTTTTATTTTATTATACTTCTTTTCATAAAAGTTTATTGCTTCTACTGAATTATTTACCATTTCCGAGCATATGAGCTAACCCCTTTCTTATGTTTTATTTTCCCAGGATGCCAAGAAGTGTATTATGATTGATATATAGGGTTAATATAGGGGAATAATGGCATTCTCCAAATATTATCTCTGCTTTATTTTATGTTAGAAATTTTAATGTTAAGTTCATCTATGTAATATATTTTTCAAGACTGCTAAAATTATTGGTCCTTCAAGACACAATTCCTTGTAATCATGCCAATGTATTAAAATAATGCATCGACTCCGGCCTTCTGGGGTATAGGTGTTACATTTGGTGTCAGAGGACGTTTTTCAACAACCTTGGAAATATATTTAGAAAACTTAGATTAGGTATCGTAACCCTAAGATATACTTTGAGGATAAGTTTAGAAGAACCTCCTAGATTTTTTGCAAAGTAGGGATTATATGGATATTCCAAGTTGTATATACCTATCTAGATATTAAATTTTGGTGTGGTTTTGTAATAGATTTACCATGGGGTGAAAACTCTGACAATGTGTTCTAGGCTTGGCTGGACGTTACCTGGTACACGACAGTGGGCCTTACTGAACACTTGGTTTGACACTCTGGGGGGATATGATTAGGATAATTCATATATTATTTATAAACCGTTATGATGGATTTATGGGTAAATATGTAATCAAAGGAACCATATTTATTATTATGGATTAGACGTGCATAAATGTTTTGATTTATGTTGAGTATTTTTCTAGTTTAGAATTGTGCATTATTTTTCATAACCTAATCTATTGTATGCCATTGTTTAGAAATGGAACATAGTAGAAGAAATCAAAATCGCATCAATTCATGTAATATATGTATTAATTTCCCTCCTATGCAAGATAATGGTAGTGGAGCTAGTGACACAACTGGAATTGAACACCTTATAACCATACTGGGACAGATGACTCAGGTTATGAATAATAACCTTACCCGTATGGAGAACCCTGATCCACCACGTGGAGGATCAATGTTAGACCACTCCATGAGACAACAAGATAAAAAAATCAATGGGACTACAAATCCATTTTTAACTGAGCAGTGGATAACTTCCTTAGAGAAAATATTTCTTGGTTTGAGGAGTAATGAAAGGAAAAAAGTTGTTATGGCAGTCTATCATCTTTCAGGAGATGCGGATCAATGGTGGTCATTGATTCAAAACACAAAGGAGGATAAATAAGTATGAAATATGGAATGGAGGGAGTTTAAAGAACTTTTTATAGAGAAATAATTTCCTCGTGAACAGCGAGATGATATGGAAAGACAATTTTTGAGCCTGAATCAAAGAGAGGATGATAATGTAGCAAAGTATGAGGTTAACTTCACAAGGTTATCAGGGTATGCTACAGACGAAATATGTAACCCAAGAAGTAATATAGATCAATTATTTTATGGGTTAAAACCTTTCCTATGATTAGTATTGGTCTCACAATCTTTCTCATCATACGAAGATATAGTCTTTTGTGCTATCAAGACAGAAAAAGAATCCTCTAAGTCTTATGATATTAAAGTAAAGAAAGAGAATAATGGAAAGGTTGAGAAAGAGAGAGATAAAGGGAAAAGGGGAAAGAAGGATTTTCCCTTATGTGATAATTATGGAAAGAAACATCCTGGTACTTGCCTAAAAGAAATGGGGTTTTATTACAAATTTGGAGAAAAAGTTCATGAGGCTCATGATTGTAAGGGAAAGAAAGAAGTTTTACAATGTTATAATTATAAATATTTGGGACATTATGAAAATGATTATCCAAAGCTTCAAGGGAACAAAGTTTAGAAAAATAAAATAGATCAAGGTCAAGCTTATGCACTTACTATAGTTGAAGTGGAATAATTTAGGTATTTGTGTTTTTTTATTAAAGAATTATATTCTGGTTATAAGAAGAATGTGACATATAAAAATTATATTGAAATAATTTTTCTTTTCCTTAAGGTTTTAATATTATTAAGTTAATCATATATTCATTATGTGACAATAAGAGAAATATTATGTTGTTTGTGGAATCTGATGATACAATTGATTTTGGAAATTTAGAGACCTTTTAGACAAAGATTGGATAGAAGTATTTTGGGTAAATCTAAAGGTTGGAATGGATTATGTTGAACATTGGATATTATTGTTTAAGGTTAAAAAAGTTATTAAGATTGTTTTTTGGAATGTTATAATAGAATAATTTTGGAAAAAGGACAACATGGAGGTTGGGTGATACCCTGTCGCGTTGGCCAAAGTTGTGGGAATCGAACCCAAAACCGAAGTGTGACAAGGCTTATGGCTTCAAGAAGTCCCTAGTTATTATAAAATAGTTTTCTTAATTTAAATAGTATATTTTTATATTTGTAACCTTACATGATTGAGATAAATAGAATATTTTTGTGTTTTATCATTTGAAGAGAAATATGAGTTTGTTATAAGAATTAGTTAAAGGATGACATTCTACATGTATATTAATTATTATTCCTTGTGTTCTTGGTGTATGAATTAAATTAATTCTACAACACTAGGGAAGGTATCATAAAACCAAAAATGTTTTCCTAGTACTTTATTTTGCGATTATTCAAATGGTCCCTTATATCATCATAGATTTATAGCTTTCTTATCGTTAACTTTATCCTAATAATATTCCCTATCACTCTCCATCAGAACTTCATGGTTATTTTTCTCTTCCATATCCATTTTTTCCTATATGGAACCCTATTATTTTTTATTTATGATAACTTTCATACATATCTTTATATATTTTAAAATAGAGGTCCATTAATTCATTTTACGATGTGGGATTTCAACTAAGATATTTTGAAATTTCAAACCCCTAGTTTTAAATCTTGAGCTTAAATTCGGAGGATGAAATTTATTGAAGGAGGGAATAATTTAACACCCCAAGATTCCATGGTACACATCCTTTTTAAATAATTCAATAGTGTGTGATGTACACAACACTAGGTTCAAGTGCACCACAACATATCAAACTGGCCATTTAAAAAGCAGTTATGAATAGTATTAACCACTTTTTGAATTATATATATCCTATATAATTTTAACATTCATATTTTTTTTTCTTAGAAATAATATGAGGACAAATTCAAATTTCTAGATAAAAGAAGTATTTTTCAAAAAATGTGATTTTCCACCTTTTAATAGAAAACCCTTTTAAATCAAATATTTGACACTTTTATATATTAAATTTGATGAAATTAAATTCTTTTTTATAATTGGGACACCAAAATTTAGTTTTGATTATTTTTCTGTATTTTTTTAGAAAACATTAATTTTTGAGGAATAGTGAAAAACACAGCGTTATTAAACCTGAATTTTTATTTAAATAATTATTTTTAATTTAAATTTATTTTAAAATCAAAATAAATACATAATACCTATATTATTCCAATGTAATTCGTTGGAGTAATTTTATAATAAGATTAGATATATAAAATTTTATTAAAGGTAAAAATAATATTATAATAATATAAAATTACCCTAATGTATGTCCTAATTCTATTGTATAAGTGTTTTTTGACCAAAATCAACCTTAGGACAAACATATTATCCTTTTTTGATCCACTTGGGTTAGATTAGGAAATTTATTATATTTTATTTAAAGAAGAGTTAAAAGTGTTAAATTCAAATTTTAATAACTAAACCATTTTTAATATAGGGTATACATAAGATAAATTCTAATATAAATATTCATTATAAATATAAAAATATTTCATACATCATGGTATTTTATTTATAATTTTTAGATATTATATAATTAAATTTATTTATGACACAATGATGGTTCAGTAATTACCATATTAAGGAAAGATTAAAATAAATGATATTATAAATATTAAAAAAAATTGAAACTTTTTATTCCATACATGAATTTTCTAGGTGAATATGACATGTTAGGGTTGATTAAATGTATTTTTTTCTAAGTAATAATGTTTTTTTTACTTTAAAAAAATCAATTACTAAATAGTATCAAAATTGACATAAATGATTTTTTAAAACAAATACTATTTTGTTAAATGATATAAAAATACTAAATATCTAATATTCGACCAAATGAATTATATAAGGTTATAAATGTAATTATTTATCCACTTTATGTTACCTTGTCATTTTACAGTTACTAAATTAGTCTTAGAGTATAAAAATACTAGAAGACATGGTAAGAGTTAAACTATTTAACTAAGGGTTAATCCCAAAAGATAAGGCTACCTTTATGACATAAACATGTATAAAACCTATTTTTTGATAGGATTTAAAAACATAATCATATTATCCTATAAATAAATTAATTTTAAGCTATTAGAGACTGAAAATTATTTATTAATAAATTAATATTTCAAGATTTTTCCTAAAGTTCCCTCACCTCTCTTATCCAAGGGTACCTCGCTTTCTCTTTAAATCACACCTCTAATACCTTTTTTTTTACCAAACCCAGCACATTTCTCCTCCAAACCTACCTAAATTAATTATAGAGCCATAAATTTGTACATATATCCATCTTAAGGATCCATTTTGTTCAAATCAAAAGGAAACACATGAAGATGAGGTAATCGTTTTATCCCTCTTTTCATAGTTCTTTTCTTCTTCTACTTATTCTTTCTATAGTGATTTCATAACAAAGTAATAAATTAATTATCATACATATACGTATATATTAATATAATCATGGGACAATTATATTCATCATTTCATCCATCCTATGAATAATAATATCACTATGCGTGCATACTTACGGCTTGTCATCTCCACATCGTGGTGTAATTTGTTATTCCACATTACTTTATTTGGATGGGTATAATGATGAGTATAATACATATTAATAATGAATATGAAATTATTATGATTATTTATAAATAATATACCATCTAGTTCCACATAATTTAATCATTAAATGAACGATATCGTCGCTCGTGCGTATATACGGCCTACCATCTCCACGATGTGATGAGATTCATTCTCCACTTTAACCGTCCAAGAATAGTTATAAAATATATATATTATTCATAATTCTGAAATATATGACATAATTAGTCTACTATAATGATATATATATATATACATATATTTCATTCACTTACTTTCATTCAATACGATAAGAAAACAGAAACAACATTCATGTGTACGTACGACCTACCGTCTCGATGAACGGTGTATTCCATTTCATATATCTATCAATTATATATAATTATATTATAAATATATATGATATATAAATCATATTATACATTATTTAAGTAATTTAATCATGATCTAAGTAATATTATCATGAATAAGAAGTCAAAACACTTACGATAAACAAAACGATTATTACCCAAAATTTTGCACTAACTTGGAATTGTTAACAAATGGGTAATATAAAGTACTAAAAGAGTCATATATAATATCATAAATATTATTATGATTTTTATATAAATCAATAATATGTTTAAAAACATTATACAGGAGTTTTAGACACGTACGGGGAGTATCGTACCTAAGGTTAGGGTTAATTCCTCAATCTCATTATTATCATAGATTGTTTATGTGTAAGTATTTATTTGGACATATTTATCATCCTTATCCATGTTTCATAAAAATGTTTTCAAAATAAATATTATAAGGTTTTATGGATGGGTATCTTTAACTAGATTTTTATTTTAAATGTTTTAAAGATTTATTTTTCTAGATCTTTTTAATTAATGTCCATATTTTCAAAATACTTTTAATGATTTATTTATATGGACAAGATTGTTTTAAAATGATAATTACTTTCAAAAGTTACAAATTGGTATGGGACACTTTGATTCAAAAATCCCTTTTTTATGTATTCCTTTATAAATTTTTTTACTTTTAAATGATTTCATGAAAAAATGATATTTCTCTCAAAGAGTTTTACTACTATTTTTCAAATATGTCAACATCTTTTTCCGGATCTGATTCTTAATTGAGGTTGATTTATTATAATACAATCTTGAATATTTTATTTAATGAGTTAGGATATGTTTGACTGTGGGTGTTTTATTTTTATACCATTCATGGGTTATGGTTAAAGTATTGAAATTTTGTATGCCTGTTTTAATACAAATGTTTATGTTATGTTTCAACATTTTCATATGAGGAATGCATTAGACTTAGTAAGTAACGAGTGGGGCCTGCTATAGAACCTCGAGGCATCAATAGGTCTCATGAGACAAACTAGTGTCTTTACACAAGGCCTTGAAAGAATATTTGTGAATGTTCTTAGCGAAATTCCTTGACGTAGTAGTTATTATGTTTGACATTATGCATTCCCTCATTATTAAATTAGTTATTACATGTGATTGTTCGATTAGTTTAATATCCATGTGCATTTTTATATGGTAATGTTTGATTTATTTTTTCCATATTATGTTCAAGATTATTTTTAAAAGTATTTTGTTTTATTATACATCATTCCTTCAAATTTTATAGCTTCCGCTAAATTATCTACCCTTACTGAGAATCTGATCTCACCCCTTTCTTATGTTTTATTTTCCCAGGATTCCAAGAAGTGTATTATGATTGATATCTAGGGTTAATCTAGGGTAATAATTTCATTCTCAAAGTATTATCTATGTTTTATTATATGTTAGAAATTGTAATGTTAAGTTATTATATGTAATCTATTTTCTAAGACTACTAAACTAATCAGTCCTTCAGTACATGATTCCTTGTAATCATGCCAATGTATTAAAATAATGCACCAACTCTGAGATTCTAGGGTCAGGGTGTTACAACCGAAATCCCAAATGCATGCCCAAGTGACAGTAATCTGGTCCCATAGACCCCTGACCCCTCGTGTCTCAAGTACGAAAGTCTCATAGGAATGCCCAAACAATATGAAGTCTCTTCACCTTCCACATGGCTTCCAAATAAATCACCCCCAAACCATAATAACCTAACCAAAACTACAGGGGACTCTACCCACAAGAGCGGTCAAACCCACCTCATCACAAATTCATATGTGTGCACACGACCTAAAATCACAGGTGAGCGGTAATTACCAAATATAGAACCCAATCCACAACCTCTTTGGCACCTCATGACCCTATGAATATGTTTCTCAGTATCTGATGGTCTTGCCATCCAGGTAACTCGAGACATGCCCAACCTGATTGTTGCAGTGCCTCAATCCGACATCTACAATGCCCAATCCCGTGGTCAAACCACCCAAATAATCCATCCCAAGTCCAAATTGTGATCAAAATCACTCAATAATATTCAGGAAATTCCCAACACAACCCAAATGTTCCAGTATATACAATATCAAGCATCACATATATATATATATAATAAAAAATAATCACTTTAAAAAGTAAAAACAATTAAAACAGTTGAATTGTACTATCCAGGTGATGTCCCATACCAGCACTGGGGTCTTGAAAGCCTCTAATAAAATTATTCATACTTAAATAATTTAAACTCAGTAGTTTAATCCAAACAATTCAATTATAACCATTTTGGAACCCATGGAAAAAATTCCCCAAATGAGCAATGGCCTCTAACCTGGCCTTTCTCAATCATAACAAGGTAAGGGAATTCCCAATGGCATCCCATAAGGTATATGGCCAATTAAATGTAAAGAAAATTTGGTCTTGCTCAATACCCGACGTTGCCCTAAAAACACACAACCCCCAAATGATAATGAAAATAGAAAACAAGGTATGCATCACCTACCTAATATACATATAATGATCCAAGTCAGGTAACATCCCCTAATTCAGTCTAGAACTAGGTAGATATTTAAAATGACCATAAATATTCAAACCCCTATAACTAATTTTAGAACATAAATCATGAATAACAGATCAAGAGGAATCAAGAGCTTATCGAGGAGGTTCCAATGCATCTGACGGTGATCGAAATAGAGTTCGTATAGACAACCGGGAGAAGAAACGAGTTGTGGCACCACTTGTTTGTGAACCTAGATGAAACCCTATGCCCTCTGCCTCAAAATGAGTCTACTTCCTATTTTAATGAAAAAAGAAATATACACGGAATTTATATAGGTATACACGATGTGTATACCATTAAACCATTCCTTTGGCAGTTGTTTTCTGCTGACTTACTTTTTTGACCTTCCAAAATGACTACATAGCATGTACTAGGGCATACACATCACGTAGTTGGTTTTTCCTCTCTTCCTCAATGACTTCCTGACATTCCATTTATATCCCTCATAAACAGGCACAAAACACAGCGTGTACTGGGAGTACACTCCTTGTACATTATTGGACCTCTCTACCCTACCAACACGCTCACACGCCAAGTATTCCTTTCACGCACAACCAAGTTACATGTCATGTACTTGGGAGCACATGGTGTGTAACCCCAAAATCATTTCATGAGTCCATATTTTGTCCAGAATATAGCCAGTTCTCCCATATTTCTCAAAAACATAAAGAAAAAGAAACTGTATCTTAAAGTAAGAATCGTGTTCTTATTGATTTGATAATGCATCATGGATATAGGTAACTCAATATTCTTTTGATAAGGGATAAGTGGTTGGTATTAGTTCTTGATTGATTCTTGGAGTTTTTTTGTAACGACCCAAACTTTTAATAATAAAAATTTCTCTTGATCTAATTAAATGTATTATTATATGAAATGGTTATATAACATATTCACTTATTTGGTTATATGATTTTGGATTTTTAAAATACTTTTAATAATTTTTATCATGGATAATATTTTCGTTGAACGGTGATCACATTATTAGTATAAATATAGGGATTTAACAAATCCAATTTACTCATACAAAGGAAGTGATGGCCTTATCCAGTAGACATTCCTCGTACGAAGCCCATTTTTCAGAGCTCGTAAAGGAGGTGGCTTTATTAGGCTTCTCTCTTGACCAAGCTCAATTTGAGCTTCAACATGTTAAGCTTGAGCAAAACTGCCTATGGGAGAAGTAGAAGTTGAGAGAGATTACTACCTGAGCGATGTTATCCGAGCCACCCAAAGAATTTGTCACCAGCGCACACCTTACCCATCAGTCTTATGCAAGTGTTATAAAGGGTTATGTAAACAAGACCTTAGCAATATTATTATGTGAATTATTTTTTGTATATAATAAAGAATATACATTCATTTTATTATTGTTTCATTGTAAATATTTTTTATAACACAAATAATATTTTTAGTTAATATAAAATTAAGAAATCTATTTTAATTAATTAATAGATTTTTTAATTAAATAATATTTTAATTAAATATTATTACTAAATTAATTTTTATATAATATAAATTATAGTATAATTATTATGAATACAATTGTAATTTTTATTAAGGGTTGAAAGATATTTTTTTCAAAACCCATAAATTTTCGATAAATGTCTGTTTTTATTTTAATGTTAAAAATTCACATATTTAAAAAATTATTTAGATAAAATGAATGTTATTTTTGGAATCAGGATGTTGAAATTATCCAATGGTGAATTTTTCATAATTTTCATAGATAGTCAAATTTTTGGGTAAAAATTAAATAGCATTTAAATATATAAGGTGTTTTATGACATCATAATGACACAATAGTGATGTAATAAAATACTATAAACATTATATTCGTCCAATATATATTTTACCGGTAAAATAATTTTATTTTAGTTTTGTTTAATTTATTTTAAAATACTTTAGTGGACCCTTCAAGACTTATAAAACATTTTACCTTTTTAAATTGATTTCCTTACGAGTGTGACTCACCTCTACATAAGCAATCCTATTATTATAAAAATTTCGTCCATAGGCCTTATAAAATAATGTTTTACACTCCCCTTTGTAAAATACCATGGTCAAAAACCATTGGTTGTTTTGTGGTTTTGATTAGTTTAATTTTTGATGTCTCAAAACTAAATAATAAAGAATTCCCTCTCTTTTCTTATATAAACCCACCCAAGCTCTCACTTCCTCTTCACTCAAAGACTTTGGAGTTCATCCAACCTCTTCCCTCATCTCTATAGAATCTTGAAAAGGTTACCCAACCTTCTAAGGTGCCCCAACCTTCCAAGAATCCTCTCTCAAGCCCCTCCAAAACCTTTGGGATCACACTTCCAAGTAAGGGGTTTCATTCCTTCTTAATTTATTTCCATGTTTCCTTATATTTTTATGCCCTTTTATTTTCAATTATAAATTTTGGGGTATGATTTTTCACCTACCCTATAATTACCTCCTTATTTTTTTAATTATTAGAAACCTCTTAATCTCTCATTAATGCCTCCCATGTACACCTGTTACCATACCAAATTCCTATAACGGATTCCTTCCTTTCCCATTTTATCCTAGTTTCTTAATATTGTTATGCCCTTTTATTTTCAATTTTAAATGTTGGGGTATAGTTCAGTACCTCCCCCGTACAGCACTACATATTTTTTAATGATGATATACCCCTTTTTCTCTCATTAATGCCTCCCATGTACACCTGTTACCATGCCGAAATTCTGTATAGAATTTCTCTCTCCTTATTTACATTCACAAAATTATTTTGTATTATGAATTTAAAATTCCATTAATTATGTTTGGAGATGTATCTACATGACTCCCTTACTGTTCATTTAATTTATATATGATGAGACACACCTTTCTCTCTCATCAACAATTTTTAATATTTCTTATGTCACGTCGTTATGATGCCGAAATTGCATCACGATTTTTCAAGCCAAAGTCATTGTGTCATGAATACCATGCCCATTTCTCTATCATGGGTATTAAACTTTATGCATGTTTACTTATTTATTATATAGTTTCATTTATGAATTCCACATTCCTTTATCATGGAATAAATGATGATATTTAATGATTCCATGTTGTATGATCCATGTGGCACACTTATGCATGAAATGAAATGTTAAAGAAGGGTGCGCCCTAATAGCACTCCAATGATATGGGTAATGATTAGTGTCATGATAAGTCAAGTTAAATGAGGGTTTACTCATGCTAATTCAAGTGAAATTAGTATTTACGCATGCTAATTAAAGTGCAATGTGGGTTTACTCATGCACCATATGCAATTAGCCTTGGATCGTGCTAATACCATGTTAAGTGTTGTTACCACATTTCCATGTTGTGATAATCATGAATTATCATGCCTTTATGTTCATGTTTCTCTTATGATTCATTGATGTTCCTATTTCCTTACATTTATTTTATTATTCATGTTATTCCTTGTTTACTCCCTTACTAGTCTTTATAGATCACCCTTTTCTTATGCATGTCCTCAGGTTATCTCATGCATTGATAAGTACAAGGGAATGTAGTAGTAATGTAAAGGAAGTTTTCAATAAATATGTTGTGTATTTTATGTTCTAAGTTGTTATGTAATGTTTCTAAGACCCAAATACACTATACCTCTTGATCTTCTATGTTGTATCAAGTTAATTTTATGTAATAAATAAGGTTTAAATTTGTAAAAAAGAGCAGGGTTGTTATAGTTAGTATCAGAGGTAGGTTTAGTTATTTTTTGGATTAGGATTATAAAACCCTAGTGATGCCTTAGAGATAAAAATAATAATAATAAAAACATCCCTAAATTTTGGTGAGTATTGATTAAGTGGTTTATTAAGAAAATTCATCCCTATAGGGATACGATTAGGTAGAGGAGGCTCTGGCATAGATGTACCTAGGAGTGAAAACTCTGACAAGGATTTTCAGGTTTGACTGGGGGTATCCTGGTACAAAACAACAGGCCTTGTTGCACTCTTTTTTACAACACTCCTAGGGGATATTATTTGGTAAATTCACAAGCTTAGTATGAACCATTATTAAGGGAATTAAAAAAATCCCCCTAAGAATATATGTTGCTTATTAGACCATGGATAACATAGATTGAAGCCTATAAATTCATAAGTTAAGGAAATAAAAGTTATTTATAAGTCATATATTTTTGTCCTTGTATTACCCTTTATGTGTTACCTCTAACTTTCCTTGTATTCAAGCTAATGTCTAGTAATATGAGGACTCAGGGTAACAACAGATGCAAAGATCAATGTGACAATAGTTCTAATGAGATGCTCAATCTGATGGGAGTGGGAATCACAAACTTTGTCATGATACTCTCTCAGTTAACTCAATATTTTAATATAAACATGGGTTAATAGGAACTTTCACCCCCACCCCCCCAAGAAAGAACAAGTCACAATTGGGAGCTTCATGAGACAAAGTCCTCCTACTTTTAATGGATCATCCAATCCCTCAATTTTCGAACAATAGATCAAATCCATTGAAAATATCTTCTAAATTATTCAATGTTCTGAACAAGAGAAGGTTCTTCTGGATGCTTATCGTATGGAGAGTGAAGCTGATCAATGGTTTACAATGATCACAAATACAAATCCTGAGGAGTAGATCTAGGTGTTGGAATGGAAGGATTTTTGGAAATAAAATTCGATAAATATTTTTCGTGCACCCTGAAACTTAATATAGAAAGGGACTTCCTTTCCCTCAAGAAAATAGATGACCAATCCATCAGAGTGTACAAGTAAATCTTTATAAGGATTGAATGATATGCCTCCGGCTTTGTTGTTACCCCTGAATTCATGGTTGACCGCTTATTTGGTGGGATGAAACCTAGCCTACGGAAAGACATGAAGATCCATGACATTGATAGCTATGATGAAATTTTCTGATGTGCCCTCAAAGTCAAAATGAAGATCGAAGAATCCCGGGGGTATCATGGGGATAAGAAGCATAATGTGGAATTCAATTCTGGCGGTCTGATGAATAAATACAATGATGCTAAGAAAACCTAGTACCCCACTTTCCAAAGGTGTGGAAAGAACCACCTCGGAAATTTCCTGAAGGGGGCGAGGAAATGCTTTAGGTGTAGAAGACAATGGAACCTATAAGTTATATACTGACAAAAAAACTTGTGTATACGACATTGGAGGGGAACACTTCGTTCGACCCTCAACACATTGTTCATTGCTTCAACTGCAAAGAACCAGGTCACCATGCAAATCAATGCCCTAAGACAAGGGTTTTTAAAGGCAACCAACAACGTCCAAGGTAAAAAGGGTGATCTTTTTCCATCACTACTGTCAAAGTGAACCCCAAAAATGAAGTGATGGTTAAATTGGTTATTCATTCAAGAATAGAGAAATTACTTTATGATTCTTTTTCTACACATTCTTTTATATCCCAAAAGTTTAGTAGAAAAATACCAACACCACCAAAAATCATGGAAGTAAAGATCTTGGTGTGTACGGAAAATGGGGCAATCATTGAATCCCATGAATATAACTCCTTTCCTATCATAATTTTAGGATTGAGCTTCCCTGTGAACCTTTTCATACTCCCTATGGTGGAATTTGATGCAATTCTTGGCATGGATTGGATTTCCTTATATATAACCAACATAAATTGTCATGATAGGGAAATGACTCTCCATATAGAGAATAGACTCCCAATTCTATACAAGTACAAGGAGGATGATGAATTTTATTTAGCATCATCATCTCAAGCATTGATATTACTACCCTATGAGCACACGTATCTAGCTCAGATGATTGAGTCTAAGGAAGCAACCATCATTGAATACAAGCTTATTGTGAGGGAATTTGCTGAGGTGTTTCCTGAGGAATTTTATGGTCTTCCTCCTATAAGAGATGTTGAATTCTCAATTAACCTTATACATGGGGAGTTTCCAATATCCAAGACTCTATATAGAATGGTTGTTTTGTATCTTCAGGAGCTGAATAAACAACTACAGGAGAATCTAGTTAAAGGTTTTATACACCCACATGCTTCACCATGGGGTGATTCAGTCCTCTTTTTCAAGAAGAATGATGGGTCAATGTGTCTTTGAATTTATTATCGTGAGCTCAAAAAAATCACGATAAATAACAAGTATCCTCTACCTCAAATTGATGACTTGTTTGATAAGCTACATGGAGCACAATACTTCTCCAAGTTGGATTTGTGGTCAAGATATTACCAAGTAAGGGTGGAGAAGGAGGATATCCCCTAGACTTCTTTTAATACAAGGTACGAGAACTATGAATTCATAGTAATTCCTTTAGAACTCACTAATTCTCTAGAAATCTTCATGGACTTGATTAATAGAGTCTTTAGAGACTACCTTGACAAATTTGTGGTAGTCTTTATAGATGATATTATAATATACTCCAAAACCAAGGAGGAGCATGAGGAGCATCGAAGAACTGTACTAGAGACCTTGCAAAAGGATAATCTCTATGAAAAGTAAGACAAGTGTGAGTTCTGGTTCAAGGAAGTCTCATTATTGGTTCATATTATCACAATCAATGGGATATCTATGGATCCCTCCAAGACAGCTGCAATTGAGGGATGGTTGAGGCCAACATCAGTAACAAATATCGGTAGCTTCCTTGGGGTATCTGGATATTATTGTCGGTTTTTGAGAAATTTATCAGATTGTCCAACCCTCTTACCAAGATATCTTGGAATGGAGTAAAGTTTTCTTAGAGTGATGAATGTGAAGACATCATTAAGGAGTTAAAAAGGAGTCTTTTCACAGCGCTCGTAATCACACTCCCAATAAGTGTAGAACTCTTTGTGTTGTATAGTGATGCTTCAAAGAGGGGTTTAGGCTATGTGATAATTAAAAATGATGGTGTAATATCCTACACCTCAAGGAAGCTAAAAATACATGAGAAAAACTATCCCACGCATAATCTAGAGTTGGTGGCTATGATCTTTGCATTGAAAATCTGGCAGCATTATCTATATGGGGAGAAGTGTAAGATATATACTGATCAAAAGATCCTCAAGTATATATTCACAGAAAAATAGCTTAATATGAACCAAAGAATATGGATAGATCTCATCAAAGATTGTGACTTATCAATCCACTACCATCTTGGTTAGGCAAACAAGGTGGCGAATGCTCTGAGTAGAAAGGATAATGCATATTTATCAATGATGAGAATTGAAAAGGATCCAATCTTATTAGATTTTTAGAGTATGGAAATATGAATCATTAAAGGAGGAATATTGTCAATACTTTCTCAAATGATGGCTCAATCATCCCTCATAGATAAAATAAAGTATTCTCAAAGAAAGGATGTGGAAATTTTGAAAATGGTGGAAGATATTAGAAATGGGAAATCCTCAGGGTTCGTGGTTGACAAGGATGTAATTGTGAGATTTGGGTCATGATTATAGGTGTCATATGATCCATTGATAAAGAATGAGATTTTGAATGATGCACATAGCTCAACCTTCTCTATTAACCTAGGGAGCACAAAGATGTATCGGGATCTCTGAGAAAACTTTTGGTGGGACAATATGAAAAGGGAGGTTGTTGAATATTCATCAAAGTTCCTGGTATGTCAGAAAGTGAAGGATGAGAGGAAAAAGTCTAAAGGGATGATGCAAAAACTACCCATACCGACATCGAAGTGGGAGAACATTACCATGGACTTTTTCATTGGACTTCCAAGGACATATAGAGGAAACAATGCTATATGGGTCATTTTGGATCATCTTACGAAGACATATCACTTTATCAGGATTCAAGAGAACTTATTATTGGATCAAATTTCATGGATTTACATGAAATAAGTGGTAAGGCTTCATGGAGTACCACTATCTATTATATCCGGTCATGATCTGAGATTCACCTTGATGTTCTGGAAAAGTATCCAATAGTATCTAAGCATTGAACTGAACTTCATTATGACCAATCATCCCCAAAATGATTTCCAATCTGAGTGAAATATTTAGATAGTGGAAGATATGTTAATATTATGTTCTATGGAATTAAAAGGAGGATGGGACCAATGTATTCCACTACTTGAATTATCCTACAATAACAGTTTTCTCTCAAGAATCTGAATGGAACCATATGAATCCCTTTATGGGAAAAGGTGTAGAACATCGGCGTGTTGGTATGAAGTCATTGATCGTACGCTACTAGGACTTGAAATGGTCGAAGAAATGGTGGAGAATGTGAAAACAATTCAGCAGTATATCAAGGCATCCCAAAGCCAACAGAAGAGTTATGCAGATTACCATCGACAAGACCTTGAGCTCAAATTTGGAGACATGATATTTCTACGCATATCTCCATTGAAGAAGGTCATGAGGTTTGAAAACAAAGGGATGTTAAGTCCTAGATACATAATCCCCTTCTAGATTCTAGATCATGTCAGGGTTGTGGCCTATCGACTAGCACATCCACCTACCATGGCCAAATTACATGATGTATTTCATGTATCCCTCTTAAGGAAGTACATACCAGACCCTTCACATGTACTCTCTTCAGAGGTAGTACAGTTATAGGATGATCTTTCTTACGAGGATCAGCCAGTGAAGCTCTTGGATCATATAGATAAAGTTCAATGTAATAAGACTACCCACCTGGTCGAGGTACTATAGTGAAACCATAAGTACGAAGAGGCAACATGGGAACTGGAGGAGGCAATAAAGGAAAATTAAATGCACCTGTTTGTCACTTAGAATTTAAAACAAAATTTTTATGGAGAAACTTTTAATAATGGAAATTCATCTTGATCTAATTAAATGTATTATTATGTGAAATGGTTATATATCATATGCACTTATTTGGTTTTATGATTATGTATTTTTAAAATTCTTTTAAGAATTGTGACCATTGCTAATATAGTTGTTGAACAATGATCACGTGGTTATTATAAATATAGGGCTTTAACAAATCCAACTTACTCAGACAAAGGAATTGATGACCTCATCTAGATGACTTGCCCCGTATGAAGCCCATTTGTCGGATCTCAGAAATGAGGTGGAATCATTCGTCTTAACTCTTGACCAATCCCTAGCCAAGATTCCATATGTTATTCTTGAGTGGAACCACTTACGGGAGAAGTGGAAGTTGATAGAGATTACCACATGGACGATGGTATCTGAGCCACCCCAATAATCTGTCTCCATTGCACACCTTACCCTTTGGTCTTATGCGGGTGTTACAAGGGGTTATGTAACAATACCTTAACACTATGATTATGTGTATTAGTTTTTTATATAAGAAGTAATATACATTCAATTTATTATTGTTACATTGTAAATAGTTTTTAAAGCACAAATATTATTTTCAGACAATATATGTTTTACCATTAAAATAATGTGATTTTAGTTTTGTTTGATTTATTTTACAATTCTTTAGTGTACCCTTCAAGACTTATAAAACCTTTTTCCTTTTTAAATTGATTTCCTTAAGAGTGTGACTCACCTCCACATAAGCAACCCTGTTATTTTAAAATTTTCATCTATTGTACTTATAAAATAATTTTTTCCACTCCCCTTTGGCCAAAACTATGGGAAAAAAATGGGTTGGTTTGTGGTTTTGATTAGTTTAATGTGTGGTATCCCAAACCTAAATAATAAATAATTCCCTCTCCTTTCCTATATAAACCCACCCAATATCCCACATCTTATTCAATAAAAGCCTGTGTAGTTCGTCCAACCTATGTCCTCCTCTCTCTAGAATCATCCCAAGGTGCCCCAACCTCTCAAGAATACTCTCTCAAGCCCCTCCCAAGCATTTGGGATCACACTTCAATGTAAGGTACTTCCTTTCTTATTTATGTCCAAGTTTCTGTATATTGTTATGCCCTTTTTTTTAAATTATAAATGTTGGGGTATGATTTATCACCTACCCTATACTTCCCTTATTATGTTTGAATGATTAGAGACCTCTTTCTATCTCATTAATTCCTCCCATGTACACCCATTACCATTCCGAATTTCCGTAAGGGATTGCATCCTTTCTCATTTTATCCAAGTTTCTTAATATTTGTATGCCATTTTATATTCAATTTTAAATGTTGGGGTATGGTTTCGAACCTAACCCATACTTCTCTATGTATGTTTGAATGATGAGAGACTCATTTCTCTCTCATTAATGCCTCAATTGTACACTAGTGACCATGCCGAAATCTTGTATGGAATTTCTCTCTCCTTATTTACATTGAAGTAATTGTTTTGTATAATGAATCTAAAATTCCATTAATTATATTGGAAAATGTATCTACAAGAACTTCTTAATGTAAATTTCATGTAAATATTATGAGACACACATTTATCTCTCATCAACCATTTTTAATAATTCTTATGTCACGCCATTATGCTGCCAAAAGTGTGTCGCGATTTTCCAAGCCAAAGTCATTGTGTCATGAATACCATACTCATTTCTCTGTCAAGGGTATTCACCTTTACGCATGATTACTTATTTATTATAGAGTTTAATTTATGAATTCTGAATTTCTTTATCATGGAATAAATGGTGATCTTTAATTATTCCATGATGTATGATCCATGTGGCACACTTATGCAGGAAATGAAATGTTTAAGAAGGGTGCACCCTGATAGTGCTCCAATGCATTGGGTAAAGATTAGTATCATGATATGTAAAGTGAAATGAGGATTTAATCATGATAATTCAAGTGAAATGAGGAATTAATCATGATAATTCAAGTACAATGAGGTTTTACTCATGCTCCATGTGTAATGAGCCTTGGCTCATGCTAATAACATGTTAAGTGTTCTTCCACATTTCCATGTTGTGATAACCATGCTTTATCATGACTTTATGTTCATGTTTCTATTATACTCCATTGATATTCCTATTTACTTACATGTATCATATTATTTATTTTATTCCTTGTTTACTCCCTTACTAATCTTTATAGATCACCCTTTTATTATGCATGTGTTCAGGTTATCCCAAGTAATGCTAAGTACAAGGGAATGTAGTGGTCTTGTAATTGAATTTTTAAATAAATATATTGTGTGTTTTATGTTATATGTTGTTATTTAATGTTCCTAATCCCCAAATACACTATAACTATTGATATTATATGTTGTATCAAGTGAATTTTATGTAATTAATCAGGTTTAAGTGTGTAATAAAGATAAGGGTTATTATATTTTTATGGTACTGCTACAGGGCCAGCATCCCGCTCGAGGGGATCTCATGGATAGTAATTATCAATGGCTGCACAGTATGTGGAGAATCTGTGAGCTCAGAGCGAGGTTATAGAGTCCATACGTAGGTAGTAGGAAGACCTCTATCAATAGAAGTCGTAGCAGTAGGAGGAGGTGTAGCGATGGTAGGAATAGCATCACAATCAGATAATGGAGTACAAGTGAGAGATGGCTATGGGTGTAGGGATGGAGTTCCCTCCCCCTCCTCTTCCAGATGACCCTCCCCCTCCCCCTCTATATTACCCTCCTCTGCCATAGTAAATTATACATTGTGTACACTTTTATTATATTAAAATTTGAATGAAAATATTTTTTTAATATTTTTATTATTTTATATGTTTAAATTTTAATTTATTACATTTTTTAATTATTTTTATATTTTTATATGTCTTAATATTGTTTTATTTTTCATTTTTTTATTTTTTAAACTTACTTGTGATGGGACTACAACTCATCACAAATAATTATTCACAATGGGTCACTTGGACCATTACAAATACATGATTAAATAATTTGGAAAAAAAGATATTTGTGATGGGCATCCCTCCCATCCCGAAAGATAGTTTTTGTGGCGAGTCACTGCAAAAACTATCTTTTTGTGATGTCATTTTCTATAACGGGACATTTTTGATAGGGTCTCATCACAAATTCACAATTTTTAGTTGTGTAAATACATCCTGGTGTTAACAATATGTATCATGAATTACGCCACAAATATTGGTGGCCGACGATGAAAGGGAAGATAGTGGGTTTTATTGTTCGATGTTCCACCTATCAATAGGTGAAGGTGGAACACTAGTGAGTAGTAGTATATTTAAATTAATTTCCTATTCCAAAGTGGAAATGGAATGACTTCTCCATGGATTATGTGACTATTTTATCAAGATCTCTTCTAGGAAATGATGGAGTATGGGTGAGGATCGGTAGGATAACGAAGGTCACTCACTTTTTACCTATCAAAGAGACCTTCTTAGGTGATGGGCATAGAAGGATCTATATCCAATAGATTATACGACTTCATGGAGTTACATGAACTATTGTATTGAATAGATATCATCATTTCACTTATCGGTTATAGAAATTGTTTTAGAGGGTGTTAGGTACACATATACCTTTGAGTATAGCACCCCACCCTTAGACCAATGGAAAATATGAGTGCACAATACAGATTTTGGAGGACATACTTTTAGCATGAATCCTTGATTTTGATGATTTTTTGGGAAAACATATAAATCTATTATATTTTTGTAAAAATAATAGATTTCATGAGACAATACGGATGGATCCTTATAAGGCCTTATATGGTAGGTCATTCCATTCACCCCAATGCTTGTTGGAAGTAGGAGAGGCAGTGATACTAGGACCTTGTCTGGTTTAGGATACATCAGAGTAGGTATATCTTATTCAGATTCAAATGGATATAGATTATTTTAGGAATAATTCTTACATTGATCATCAATGATGACCTTCAGAGTTCGATTTCAGGGATTGGGTCTTCTGTTGAGTTTCTCCTAGGTTGGGGCATTGACAGATTCGGAGATACGTTATGTTCTCACCTCGTTGCATCAGTCTGTTTGAGATATTGGAGAGATTCAGGTTGATTTACTATCATATATCCCTTCCTCAAAGGTATAGGTATTTTCATGACATCTTCCTTGTATCGTAGCTATGACATTACTATTCAGACTTATCTCACATTTTAGATCCTGATGATTTTTAATTGGGAACCGATGCTTCCTTTGGGGATTATTCTATATGAATCATCGACCATATAATAAAGTCTCTCCAAGGTAGGTAATCTACTTAAGTTTAGGTTCTATTGAATAATTTATTCATACATTCTGAGTCCTGAGGGTAAGAGGGAAATGTATGTGCCCAGTGGTCAGAGCTTTTCTTAGATGAAGTTTTACCACCCCTTGAAGGGAAACTCTTGGATGAGTTGTTTTAAGGAGGGGATACTATAAGATCTCAATTTTTATCTTCAGGCACTAACCCTTTAATTTTAAGTTTGAATACTTCTTTTAACCTTATACTTGGAATTACATGATTAAGGAAGGATTTGAGATCATCTGGAACTTTTTTGGAGCTTAAAGATCCGATTTTTTGAGAAGTAGTATTTGGTGCACGGTTAGCACATGGTTAGTAGTAACCATTAGACTCAACTATGTGTCCCATATATATGGTGGTCATGTTTTATCAAACCATGAGAGGGATGTAAAATTCCCATGTGAAAAAATATATACCTTTATCAAATCTGAAATTCATGGTTATAGCACGGTTTTCCTAAAAATGCACCAAACCATGCAAGGGGGTGTATTCCTTGGATAGTGTTGGCACACTGTTGGTTCATGGTGTGAAAAAACATGTGGCCAAACCGTTCAACTCATTAAACTGAGGAGAAAATTACATTTTCCCCAATTTCATTATAACTCAGCCCTTATTTTTCTCTCTTCTTCTATGCATAGCACCCTCCTCCTGTGGAATATCTCATATGGAATCTTCTTAGGATTCAAGGTTTCTTCTTCATCTAAACTCTGCTAAGACCATCATTCATATCATTGGATTTATCTCAGTAAGATCATCGATCTATTTATTTCTTTTCTTAGTTTATCTCTCCATATTCGGTGTTATTTTTGTACAAGATGTTATTCTCTATTTCCTGATTATTCATTTATTTCTCTATTTTCTTTTATTCTATCACAAATCGGATGAAAAAACTAGACAAGTGTTCTTGTACTGACATAAGGTGGGTGGTCTATACAATTTCCCTCAAAGTATCACCCGTTTATAAAGGTTTTCATTGTGAAAAACACTTTAATATCAATGTGTTTCCCTATGATTATTAAATATGTTCATTTAAATGGGAATCTATGAACTAGACCCTCAAATCATACTCTTTGACTATATTGAAGGTTGTAAAATCACAAAAGATCACCCCTTTGGGTGGCCCCTTATTTACATGAGTCTTTAACACCCATTAAACATCTTTTCATGAATTTTAAAAGGTAATTTGATTAAGTTATATTGAATGGATAATTATGATATAGTATGTCATGTACCATTCACCCGGACCCTTCTTGTTTATGTACAACTTGATTAAAATGTAAGAATATTGGTATTATCATTTGTATTTTTTAAATGAAAAGGATATGTTTTAAATAAAATATAATGGTAAATAGTTATTGATTAACACATGGCATTTGATTATTTATAAATGGTTCTAATTGAATATGGACTTTTTCTTCTTAAATGAGTGGTCAAACTTGATTCATCCTTGGATTAATAAGGGAATTCCTTGAGCACTTAGAGGATGTCACCCCGATTCATTGAGCCAATTTACAAGGGAGATACCCACCTTGGAATTCATTATTTTTGTCAGTACATGAATTCTTTTATGTAGTACTAAAGATTTTTTCAATTTATATCCAGAAATTAGAATTCCTTGGATTATCTCCTAGGATTGAGTTTGATGTATTCAGATATGTGATACCTTGGATAATTACCCTGGGATCCAATCATGTGTAGTCTAGATTTAATTTGGAAACACTCTAATGACATGGTTGGAGATATTTCACTAATGGATTTCTAAGGCTGTATCCCTCATATTACATTTAGACTTTTGGCCAGGCTGCATGGATATTATTGTGATTTGGACCGACCTCCTAAGGTCAAGGATTCCTCAGTTTCACATTGGTTATTCCTTCATTATTATTATAACATGAATAATATTATGATATCCTAAGGACCTTACTATTTATATGTTACCTAGTTAGTTACATCCAGCTAAGGTCAAAGCAGGTATGCTCGGTTGGGCTTCCCATGAGAAACTTCAGCCCAACATGATTATTTTTTCAGTTTCCTTAATAATGTTTTTCACTTTACCTGCAAAGTTATATATTTATACTCCAAGACTGGATTTTTTATAGAAACCATTGGTGTTCTCCTTCTAGGTTTTAATCACACCTTGTTTAGGTCCCCGATTGGTACCTAAATAGACTTCATGGTTACAGGTCGGGACAAGGGATAGGGTCCAACTTTGTATGTTTGATCAATGTGATAGGATGATATATGGGAGCATATGACTGAGCATGGTCTTGGGATTCTTTTGGATTTTATCCTTTTAGTATTTTTGTGTTTTTTTGTATAGTATGTATTAATGACTGCATGATTTGAGGATTTTGTAAGGTATCATGTCTTCATCTTCATTTGTATACCACCTGGATGTTGTGGTTTCTCTTCAGTTATATATCATATTTGGATGATTTACTTCTATTGATTCATATTATTACTATTTATTCCTCTCTCTTTTACCTATATTATTCTATTGTGTTACACTCTGACCTGAGGGTATATTCTTCCCATGGAAACACCATAGGTCCTCATTTCTAGTCAGAATCCTTTCGTGTATGGGGAGATATGCTTAAGGCCATGTGTCCAACCGGTTCATGGAACTATTTAGTGTTTCATAGTTTGTTTATTCAAAAGAAACATCATGCTATTATGGTATTATAGAAAGAGTGAGTTTTAGAACAATTCCAAAATCTCTCAGATGATCAATAAATTCATGGATTAATTATTCACCACCCATATCATTTTATAGAATCTTAATATTTTTTCCCAGTTGATTCTTTAAATTTTTCAGAAACTCTTTGAACTTTTTAAAGTTTCATAATTTTGTCTCATAAAAACACATAACCGTACTAACTAAAATTATCAGTAATGTTTATGAAGTACCTAAAATAACCAATTATGTGTATACTCATCAATTCATATACATAACAATTTATATAATCCAATATCCCACTGTCCCTTTATCCTTTTTCACTGGAAGGTGGTTTGGTCATTTTTTATAATAAAAAATATTTGTATTTATCAAATTACTCATAATTAGATGATTCCAAAAATCCATCTCTACATATTCTTTGAATTATTTTACCATTTATATTTCCAAGGAGATAATTCAATGGGTAATTAGGGTTAGAATCAACCATGAACTTCTTTTTATGAATGTCATAAATAGGATTATTCATGTTCATAATATATAAACCATTTACCATATTCCCAATTCCATAAAACATTTTATTCATATAAATAGAGTAACTCATTTTCTTAATAATGAATGAAAACCCCATATTTTCTAAACAAGATATAGAAATCAAATTTCTTTTTATGGAATAAATATAATAATATTTTTCCAATTCCAAAACTAATCCACTTAGTAGACTTAGATCACGTGTGTCAAGATTTGATGGAGAAAATCTTTCCCCATTTCTATTGTATATATCTTCTTTAGCTTTCTTCAATTATCTCAAATATCTGGGTTAGTGTTTATCTACAAAAAAGAGTGATGCACACTCATTATCTAATACTCATGATTCAAAGTTTGAGAAATTTATTTCTATAACATTTACATTCAAATTATCTTAATTTTTCTCTTTGATTACACTTCTAAACCATAATTACCAATATATAATAGATTTATAGTTCTTGCCTATAAGATATCTTAAAATGATAAACATGATGCATTCCATAATATATAATAAAGACATATATATGACTGTGTATCATGTTTTTTATCATTTATAAAATAAATTTTAATGAAAGTACTCCCAATAAAATGATTACCCCATACATCATTAGCATTTGTGGACCAAGATCCATGTTTCACCAATTTATTTCCCAGTCTAGTGTTCCTATAAAAGCTTACCTATTTAGGTATTCCACCATTCCAATCATATTACATATGATTTTTTGATAGTATAGTGGAATATGTTTTGACCAAATCCATTATATAGATATAACCCTAACTTTATTCTTACAGTATTCTAACTCTTAGGGTTTACCATCTAACTGTCACACAAATATTAAAATTTGATTTGGTTACCTAACTCTTAGGGTTATCCATTTCCAGCATTCCTTACACAAAATAATCAATTTGAATTTTGATTTAGCATAAACCTACTTGGTTGGATGATTGAGGTCTTGAAATATTTTTTCTTTGAAAGGAATCTCACACTTAGTCTTTAGGGATTCTCTTAAGAAATCTCACCAATTTATTATACATATTTTTCATAATAAATTCATAACTATTGCATCACGTGAAATATTTATTAACTATTGTTTTATTTATTTAATTATAAATTCTTCAAATGATTTAGTTTTGGAATTCCTATTCCATCTACCAAATTAATATTTTTTAACTATATTAATGTGTAACTTTATACACAGTCCACATTTTTTATTACTCAACCAAAAATAAAATCCAAACATATTTACACATATCTAAATGCATCATATATATAATGTACATGAACTATTCATATAAAAGTTTATAAATATATAAATTTATCAATCCCCACATGAGTAATTCTAGATCCAAAAATAGCCACCCCACACCTTTCTGGAATAAGGTGTAAGCCTCCAGGTCAATTGGAAGTTTAACCCAAAGTCCCTCTATCCAAGGATACATTACTCAAGTGATATTCTAATTCTATCATAACATTAATACCTGATATGTATAAACTATAATCAATAACTAAATTTAATATAATAACTTTAATTATAAATATAATTTATGGTAAATGAAAACTAAATATTATGTTATCATATCTAGTATGTAATGCATGGAATGAAAATTTTATAATAAAAATTGTCGCATAAATTAAAGAATACACAATATTCACATTTCATAAAAAATTTATATACATAAATATTCAAAAGAAATAAATAAATATATACTATTTATTTTCCCAACATGAGATTTAATTAAAACATTTCATAATTTATTAAGTCATGAAAATATTATATTTTAAATGCCTAAAACTTATTATTTATAAAAAAATTATTAAATATAATCATTTTTAGAAGAAAAAAAAATTAATTTTCATTCTTTTTTTCTTGAATCATATTTTATAATAAACAGGGGAATTATCAATCACATGTTAGGATAAATACCGAACTTTTAATAAGAGCTATTGTGGGATACATAATGTATTTTATGATATTCTCAATATCATAAATCTTACGTGATGCTTAGTTTTCATGGAAAAGCATAGATTTACCCTTATGTATTGATAAACCCTTATGTATTGTGAAACAATAATGTATCAAGTAACCCTTACATATCAAGTAACCCTAATTCATGGGAAAATAGACTCTTATGCATGGAAAGGTCACTAACGTTGATATACTCTATATCACCATTACAATTTGATGCTCTATTTTCATGATTCGCATATTTTAGCCATAGCTTATGCTATAGAATATCACAGATTACGACATAGAACAAAACCATAGGATTTCACTGTATCATACCATATGATACACTCCAATCACATCCTATGACTAAAAATTAGAACTATGCATTATGATATCCCATATCATAAATCTAGGTAGAGTGATCCAATGGATAAAACTCAACCACATCATATCATATATTATGATATTGCCTGTCGTGTATTAAAATATGCATATTTTTTTATAAAATATATAATTGAACTTTTTGATTCATTAATGATCATTTCCTTAATACCACTCATGGGTTTTGGAGGATCATTTTGATCATTGCAGTGGAAGAAAATCATTATTGTTCTCAATCTATCGTTATCAAATAAATATTAAATATGAAGAACAAGAAATATAACATGCTCTATTTTATTGTAGTATGATCCATATCTGATATTTTTTATATATTATACTTGATTGTAATCACCTATCAATGTCCAATATAATCTCTCCTCCATATGGATGAAATCAGCCATTATAATCTATGTTTTTAATGAGAAGACCCACAAACAATAAAGGTGTTCTAACACCTTCTCCATGAAGATGAATAGTAAAAATAGAGGGAGAAAGAGATTAGACTATGGATTATCACTATCATGTATACATCCACACCCAATTGGAGGGTGTCCCCCCTTTATATAGTCTCCCCTCATTCAATGAAGGGAGTCAGTAATTGGTTACCATCGCATGGAAGCTAGCATGTGTTATCTGTAATGCAATCCCGTTGGGGTTTGATGATTGAGAAGTGTTTTAAAGATCACAATGTACTAGTAAATCCATTAATTAATCAACCCATTTATTTTTAACTAAAGGAAATCATGTAGAAGATGTGTCCAAATCCATGTAGTTGATATACCGTATTTCCAAACTATCATAAACTATGATAGATATAGATCATTTTATATGATAAGTGCATATTCATTATATATTAAAAGTTATGACATAGGAATATCATACAATATTATATACCTAATTTAGTGTATCTAATACATTTGTGAATGACTTCCCATTTATATATGATATATTGGTATGAGGCCTTAATTATATGGTTGTGATGTCTAATATTATACATTACATCACTATATGATTATTTATTATTATCCATGTTATTATTTATTTCCATTATTATTTCATTAATGGATATATTATTCTCATTTTATTAGTTATATAGAATCATTTGATTATTTTTCCCAGCTATATTATGTACGACAGGTTTACGATGATGATGATGTTTTAACAAATTATCTCAATTAGTGTTATGAACTATTTATTTGGCTATTTAAATTGTATATTTTTCTGAAACAATAGATTATTATTTTATATTGGGTTTGATCATAGTTCATTTTCTAATAAAATTTTGTATTACTGAATTAGATTTGTTAAATATTTTTTTAGAAATTGGTGTATGGGTCTATATGTTGGCCATTACTGGGAAATTTTGATTAAGGAAGTTTGAACATGATTCAAATTTTATCTATATGTTGAGACTATATTTTTATTTTTATATTGATATTTAAATCTATATGAATCTTTAATGATATTTAAATGGTTTTCTATAATTATTTTTTAGGATCACATGTTAGATTCAAGTAAATTAATAATTATAGGAAATTTGAACTTGGATGAAACATTTTTTATGAATATTTGAGGATGTGGTTATTTTTTATTCATATTTGGAAATTCATTGATGATTCTTTTTCCATGAAATAAAATGATAAGCATGGATGAATTGATAATATGAATTTATTAAATATTTTTTTTGAATATTTAAATCTAGAATATTCCCCAATTATATGTAAAACCCACTAAATTATTTTATTTTTCGAATAAATTTTCATTTTAACTCAACTTTTAAATTTGAGTAATTTTTCTTGCTTTATGTAGAAAATAATATTTATTAATATTATTATAAACCCAAATTATATTTATTTATAGAAATATACTATTAAAAACATTATTTTTATTTTTATTTTTTATAAGATAATTATAGAATAAACAAGACAACAATACCAAGAGAACGATCTCATTGTTCCCCCTTATAATCCTTTCCAATCCAAGGAATACAAGTGTCAATTGTATCATAATCTACTTCAAACCCATTTTATCATAACCCGATAGGATAGAACACTTAATTATATCTACTTAGATATTCTTCCAATTAGATACACTATATATTTATTCAAATAAATATGATCTTATCCAAGCCATAGCCAACACCCTTAACTACTATATCTAACTAATAAACTCTAGAAATTTGAGCATATCCATTATACCAATTCCATCATGGAACATGAACTCAAGAAAAATGATCTTAACTCTTCCACAAAAGCTATATAATTTAATCTAGTTACACAATAACCCTGATATCAACTTTCATAAACCCTCTATTCTCACATATATTGTCTAATTTACCTATAAAATAAATCGTGACTCGACCCCAACAATTTCAAATTATCAACAAAAAAAACCCTTACTGTTAAGCTGTTTGGAACTCTAAACTATTCGATATGAACTAAAACAAGTATATTTAATTATATGATATCCCTTGGGTCATATATTTTGATATTCATATGGTTTATATCATAGATAATTATATAGTGAAATCCTTGTTGGCATGTGATGCCTATATTGTGATGTATGATTCATCCTACAATATTTTATATTCAGTGCATTGTCTTCTTCTACATCATCTAAATAGTTTTCTTAGGTTTTTAATCATTAGTATGATTCATTTATGACATGAAAAACATCATATAATAGTTTTAAACATTCAAATTTTTATATTATTCAATGGTCATTTGTTATGGGAAACTCATGTTGGTTTCTAAACATTTAAAGATAAAGATTATATTTCTTAATTAAAAGAAGGAGGCCTATATAAAGTAATAGTTCCTACAATTATGAGGGTAGTGTTTTTAGTCTTTCAAAGTTAAATATCTCTTCCTTCATTACTCTCAATTTATCTTTTAGTATAAGGTGATTGCAGACATTTGGAGTAAGAGAGATCTTATTTAGTGTATGAGGATTCTAGTAGCAAGTGTACTACCTATGAATATAAGAGTCCTTTGGTTGTTATTGTTGGATTTGGTTCACTAGAAATAACTTATAAATAAATTATTATTACTTTTATTCAAGTATTTGAATATATATATATATAATGTATTCTCACATTATGATTGTTCTTCTATGTGACATAGTATATAACAATGTCCTAAGTGTGTTTTTTCACTGAAATGTCATAGTAGTTCCCCTTTATTATGAGAACCTATAAGATTCATGAAAATATTCTTAAATATATGTTTTATAGATATATGATATCATTTTATGTTACATGAATGATGCATAATATTAGGGGTGGAGACTCATAATACTTTGAGACACTTTCTCAATGTTTATTCCCTTGGCAATATTTAATGTTGGATATTATAAGAACATGATCCACCAATAATAAATCACAATTTATATGTGTTGTTGGATAGTATTATCTTTGTTCATGTATAATGATCCTTACACTTTATGATTATTATTAATACATTTTATGATTTTTGTACTTTAATGTATTGATGAAAATATTGATGATATTTTCTCTTGGTGACGTAAGATACATTAGGTGTATCATGAGTGATGTTTTATTCACGAATAATGAGAAAAAGAATTTATACCTTCCATTATTTAATAGAAGTTGATATCTCATGCACATTTATGGGAATTGATCTACCTGATTATTTCCATGGCCATGGTGGTGTTGCTGGTGAAATCATTTCTGGAAAGCCAAACATAGAGACACAGAGCATATAGGTTGATCACACCAGTATACAAATTTCTTGATTATAGATATTTATATAAAGTGATTATAATATACATTATATATTCATAGGAGGTTACATGTAATTTCTACATTAACTTCTTTCTCTATGGGATTCTTAATGTGTTTCTAGAGCCTAACCATGGACTTTAAACAGTGTAGCCAAATGACACTAAGAATAGGGTGTAGAGTGTCACACACTAAGTATCTTCAGAACCTTAGTTAAATTTCATATAAATTAAATACATTGGATAAATATTATTCCTGCAAATTGTTTAATAATTATTCATGTTAATTTGATCACAAATATTCAATCACAAGTTATTTAAGAGAATATATCTATAAATTTAAAATTAATAAATATTTATTCATAAGGTAATTATTTATTAAATTATATGAATACATAATATTTACTTACTTATTTTAGTTTATTCACAAGGTAAAAAATATTTATTTATTTAGTTATAGGAATATTTAGTAAATATCTATTCAATAATATAGTGAATAAGATATTTATATATTTATTAGTGAATAATGTAGTGAGATTTATTTAATTAATTATATAGTAATTATTCAAGGCATGATAAATATTGAGGAGGATTTGTGGACTAATATTGATTGTCTGGTGAGAAATTTCGTCTTAAATATTATTTGAATAAATATTAATTTACTTATTCTAGAAAATAATATTTATTTTTTTGCAAGTTTATAAAATTTTAGGTAAATAATAATAATTCTATTATTATTTAGACATGGGGTTCATCGGGGATTAATAGAAATAATAAGGGCCCTTATGAAATTATTATTTTATAACCCTAGCATTATTCAACCCCAGTAATAAAATTCTCCCAAAGTGTGATCCATATTCTTTCTTTGTGCACAATTAGTTCAAGAGAGTATTATCTTAAGCCCTAGAGGACACTCCTCTATAAAACTCTATATAAAATATAGAGATTAACTTCCTCCACTAGTGTGAATCCCTATTTAATTGAAGGATTTAGTGGTGATCAATATTGATCATCACAAGTGATATATTCATTCATTCTAGAACCCATATAATTCTACGATGATGATCGGAGGTTCATAAAGAATGTTTGGAACACCAATAGAGAGAATATACCCTTGATTCCTCTTATGAAATGAATGTATGCCAATATTGGTCTACTGATTCATAGATATCGAAGGAAGAAAAAAATAAAATTTAATTCTTTATTTAAATAAATAAATTAAAAATCATATATGAAAAATATCATCTCTTCTTGATTCCAGGTTCTTATCAATTAATATTCATATTATTTATATTGGTTTTGATGATTATTCATCATGTACATCATAAATTATTCATGGATTATTACCAAAATCTTAGTTGGTTACAACCCACTGCGTAGTTTTACTCTGTTTGGAACCATCAAGTGGTGTTTAGGTGGTCACATAGTAATTTATAATTATTTTTTATTATTTTATCGATTATATGACATTGTTGTTATTTTTTCACATCTTGTTTATTTATTATTTAATCCATTTTTTAATTAATATGTTTTCATCATATTAATATTATTCATTCAAATTCCACATCATCTTAAGTAGTTTAAGTATTTATGATAAACAAGAAGAAATTTCATCAAGAGGTGTTGAGGATTATGGCTAGTAGATAGGGATACACAAAATTTGATTGAAATTACATGTAATGAAACCAAATTAAATATACCTATACATGCCTCAAGATACATGATGCACCAATAAATGATAACACATTGAGAATTTAATGCATACCACATTTTGAGAAGGATAGCTTGGATCATGGTCAATCAGAACACATCATATATAGTTGGTGTACACCCACATTATATACACAGTTTAGTAGTGAAATTAACTCTAACCATGTGGTCAATCATGTGACATATGTCACATGAGACTAATATCCTATATAATTAATGAGATAAATCGTGTGTAGTGAGCATACACATCATGTAACTCATTAACCTCTGCATCCAAAGGACATGACCACTAAACCAGTGAGCTAATCGTACACATGAAAAGGGTAACACATAGCATGTATCACATTAGTACATGTTATGTGGCCTATATGAGATATACACTGAATCCTTAGGAATTTATCTCAGATACATGAAAAGAAAAGAACATTAAATATAGCAAGTTAGTAAACTCTGTAAAGTCTCTATATAAAGAACATAATTAAATTACATAAAGAAATATTAATTATAGAACTAAAAACATAATTAAATTATTTAAATATGATTTATTGACTATTTTATGAGGTTTGGAAAATTAATAAATTCTCAATTGATTCCATATATTTACCTATAATTACTGCTCATTTCATTTTTTTCATATTTTAATTATGACGGGAATCACTAAGAGTCTTTAGATGGTCATTAAGATAAAGGGAATTAAGTAGTTCATTAATTAATTAATTTAATTAATTCAGGTAAATTTTTCATAATAATTAATAATAGATTGAAGTGGATGATATGTAGTTTACTTTTGTGTATTTTTTGAATGTGTGTGGATGACCATGAGCAGAGACCATCTTGTGTATGTGATTGATTATTATTGTAAGTTTTTTGTAATAATTTATTAAATTATATAATGGAATGTGAATCATTCTTCTCATCTCATTATGTAAGGATTTTCATGCTCATGGTTTCTTTTATGTAAACCCTTTTTAACCAATCATTTGGATCCCCTCACTTTTATATGAGTAAAATAATGTAATGGATGGAGCTTTCAGGTGAGTAGAGGTGATTCACGTTTATATCCAAGGAGAAAACAATATAGGAGGTACACATGAGCATAGATATTCTGCTTCAACTCCAACCAGGAATGGTTTCAAGAGTTAATTCACTTGGTTCAAGGGTTTTTTTATCATCCTCTAGATATATCAACCATTATATAAGCTCATGTTCACTTTACTTTATTTATTTTATTTATGTAAATTTCATGGTTAATTGTTTATGGATATTTAAATCATTAAAATAATTAATTAAAAATAAAAGTGAACATGAGGTTATCTAATGTTGCTTAGGAGAGACATCTGGTTGATGGCTTTGATCTTCTCCGTGTCAATATTGATGCCCCTATATCTGACAATGAAGTTGAGAAACCTTCCAGAGGTAACCCCAAAGGCACGCTTCAATGGGTTCATCTTCAAGTGGTGAGAATGGAGGAAGCCGAACACTTTCTCAAGATCTTTGAGATGGTACTAATGCTGGAGATATTTGACCACCAAATCATCTACGTAACATTCCAGTAATGTCCCGAGGATCGGAATAAATATGTGATGTATGGCCCACTAATAGTTGGAACCTGCATTCTTTTGACCGAAGGGCATTACCTGGTAGTAAAAATTACCTTGTGGTGCCCTGAAGGCTGTAGATTCCTCATCCTCAGGGGCCATTTGGATCTGGTTATACTCGGAATACCCATCCATGAAGGATAGGGCATGGAACCCAGCGGTGGCATCAATCAACAACTTCGTCACAGGAAGGGGAAAATCATCCTTTTGATAGTGATGGTTGAGATCCCAAAAGTCGATGCAGACTCTGATTTGTATGTTCTTATTCCTAATGGGCACAATGTTGGCTATCCATATGGGGTACATGACCTTTTTGACAAAGGTTTCTCTGATGATCTTATCAACTTTGGCATCGACCATGGCATCATGATAAGGGTGCATATTCTTGGGAGGCTTCTTAAATCCACAGTAATTTTTTGGGAGACCGAGGTGGTGGATGGATACATAAGGATTTAGTCCCATAATTTCATTATAACTCTAGGAAAATACATCACGATGTTTCTTCAAGAATTCCACGTACTACTGTTGCTCTTGGACAGGCATAGTAGCACTGATCAATATGGGTTTCAGATCCGTCTCGCTACTGAGGTTCACCTATACCAGTTCATCGACCTAGGTGGAGACACCCTCTTCAAAGGCAAGGGTGAATCTTCCAAATCCACTTCTTCGCTTATGGAGGAGTGTTCCTCATTGGGTGGAGTTTCCTCTGAGTCAACAGATCTTGATGGGAGAATGGTTCCTGCCTGAGCAATCGTAGACACTACATCGGGGGATTCTTGTGTTGTCTAAGCCATAACGATGAAAGTTTTTTATCCAATCCCATCTGGTCTTTGGCCTAGGGGGCCACGCTAGATAATATCGAATCAATATTAGTGTGTTAGCTTGAGTCGGTTTATCCCAGCCCGGAAGAACAAGAAATTATGACGTATTGTCATTTCCATGGGTCGGACATCCTAATACCTTATGGGGTAGGGGCTTTGGGATCACCCGAGCCTAATATTTTTAGGGATATGAGGTGATCTTCTAGCTTCACTTAGACTTGGTAATGTGCTTCCCCCTTTTTCTAGAAACAACAAATAATTTCCCCATGTCTGGGGTTGTAGCCTCCAATTGTTGGATGAGGAAAATGTAGTCATCATCAAGGTCTGTCCACGGGTTGGTCGCAGCCATAGTGTGTTCAACCTCATCAGTCTGAATCTGTTTGTCCTTTCTTTTGTAATAGTCAAAATCTTGGTAACGGGCTACACAAGAGGAAAAGGGAGATGTGTCACCTTAGAGTATGCCCACTCGACCATTAAGGGGGTACATAAGGCACTGAGGATATGATAAAGGGAACGCCTCATGCAGGTGGAGGCATTGCATGCCCATCAACATGTTGTAGGAGGTGTCTTGAAAAATAACCAAGAACTCAGTGCTAGCTACCAGGCCATCGAATGGGGTTTTCAGGAAGATCTTGTCGATCGGTGTCTGTTTTGTAATATCATAACCTTGTATTTTAATGTTAGAGGGACTCAAATCATCCTTAGACAGATTCATCTTCCAAAGTTTATAGTTTGGGATTAGTTTGATCCCAAAGCATGTGTCGACAAGTTAGTAGTTAACCTATAACACCCCAAACTTCCAGAGTACTTTTCCCTTTGAATAATGCAGTAGCTTTCGTTGTACGCAACTTGGAGTTTTAACACACCACGACCAATGAAACTTGACGTTGTGCATAGTAATACCCTCGTTTTGAAATTTTATAAATTTTAATTTTCAAAATGGACTTCATTTTTTGATTTAGAATATCAAAATTAGCTTAGGGTAAATTTTTGGTATTTTTCTAAGAACTTTTAATTTTTGATAAACAGTGAAAAACATTGCGTTATTGTTTAAAACTGACTATTTATTTAAATAATTATTTATTTTAATTTATTTTATTTTAGGTCAAAATAGATACATAATACCTATATATGTTCAATTTAATCCATTGGATTCATTTTATAATAAGTTTAGATATATAAAATTTTATTGAACTTTTTACCGTCTTTTACCCACCTTCTAAAAGCATTTACAAATTTGCATAAAACTTAATTTTACAGCTTATGTGAGTTGAATTTCAAAAATATGATATAAATGGTAGACACAATAAGTAAAATTTGGTTCAATAAGATGAAAATATTTTTGGTGAATAGTAACTTTTGACTTTTATTTACCACGGTTAAAATTAAATAAGGTAATTAAGGGTAAAAATGATATTATAATTACATTAAAACATGTCATAATTATATCTAATAAGTGTAATTACACCAAAAACAACCTTATGAATAAAATATGATCCACTTTGGTCCACTTGGATTAGATTAGGACATTTATTATTGTTTTATTTAAAGAAGAGTTAAAAGAGTTAAATTCAAAGTTTAATAACAAAACCATTTTTAATATCGGGTTACACACAATATAAATATGACTATAAATATTAATTAGAAAGATAAAATTATTTCCTACATAATGGTATTTAATTTATAATTTTTAAACATTAAATAATTTAATTTATTTATGACACAATGATGATGTAGTAATTACCTTATTAATGAAATATTAAAATAATTGATATTATAAATATCCAAATAAATATAAATTGAGACTTATGATGAATTAATAATTTTATAGGTTAATATTAAATTTTATGATTTATTAAATAAATTTTATTCTAAGTGATAAAGTTTTTATGGCTTTCAAAAAAATCAAATAATAAATAGTGTCAAAATTGACATAATTGAGTTTTTAAAACAAATACTATATTATTAATTGATATAATATTCCTAAAAATATAAGGTTCGGAAAAAGGAATTAAATAAAGCTATATATATTAATAATGAACCTATTGGGGTTCTCTTGGGTTGTTATAGTAAGTTTATTAACCATATAATATAAAAATACAAAGAGACATGGTAAATGTCAAACTATTTAACTAAGAGTTAAATCTAAAAGATAAGGTTAATATGGTGACCTAAACCTGTCTAAAACCTATTTGTTGAGAATTTTTAGACCCATACTCACATTATACTTGAAATAAATCATTTTTCATCCATTATAAACCGAAAATTATTTTATTATAAAATAATATTACAAGATTTCCCAAAAGTGACCCTCACCTCTCTTATAAAAGGGTACTTCCCCTTATCTTAATTTCACACCTCCAAATCCATTTGGCTTGGCCAAACCCTACCCAAATATACTAACAACTTTCCTACCTTTATTCTAGAGGCATTACTTTGGTTATAAATCCAACCTAAGGAGCCATTTTGATCAAATCAAAAGGAAGAACCTGAAGAAGAGGTAAATATTGCATCACCTCTTTCATGTTCTTTTCTTCTTCCACTTCATCTTTCTTTGTTTTTCCATTATAAAATAATCACTCCAGTATCTTCTATATACTGTGATGTTATTATAAAAATGGTACAGCCATATTCATTATTCTATCCATCATATTAATTACAAAGTCATCATACGTGCAAACATACGACATACCGTCTCCATGTCATGGTGTAGTTTGTTATTCAAACATTTCATTATTTGGATGGGTATAATAATGAGTATAACTGATGTAAATAATAAATATAACATGTTAATGATTATTTATATATTGTATATCATCCAATTACATATGATTTCACCATCAATATAATGATATTGTTTCTTGTGCATACGTACGGATTACAGTCTCTATAAACGCAATGAGATTCATTACCCATCGTAATCATTCAAGAATAATTTTCATTTTATGATTAAAAATAATGTTTAAGAACTTAATATAATTATAGAAATGAATAAAATACATCATATACATAACAAACATGGCTTACGTAACCGAGCATACAAAGGAAAACAGATCAGTTAACACCTGAAACGATGATACTACTAAAATATTATTAACAAGGCAATATTATAGGATCATATATGATATAATATTTTTGTATATAGTTATTGTATAATTTAATAAAAATGATCTAACTATTATACATGAGTTTAATGCACCCTCTACCAAGGAAAGGTATAAGGTAAGGGTTAATTTCACAATCTCTTTATTATTCATGGTTGTTTTTACGTAAGTATCTACTGGGACATATTCATTATCCATGTCCATGTTTCATAAAAGTGTTTTAAAATGGATTATTTTAAGGTAATTTTTACTAAAACATAATTTTAAGTATTTTAAATATTTATTCTTCTAAACAATTCTCATTAATTTCCATGTTTTCAAAATGGTTTTAAGGATTTATTTATATGGACATGAATATTTTTAAAATGTTAATTCCTTTCAAAAGTTTCAAAGTGGTATGAGACACTTTCATTCAAAAATATCTTTTAAATGAACTCCTTTATATGACTTTTAAATGATTTCATAGAAAAGGTATATTTCTCTCTAAGATTTTTACTGATCATTTTCAACTATGTCAACATCCTTTAGAAGATATTATTTTTGATCAAGGTTGATTTATTATGATACAAATCTTCCAAATTGTATTGAAGGTTTTGTGATATGTTTGACTATGGATGTGTTATTTTTACACCATTCATGGTTTATGGATAAAGTATTGACATTTCGTATGTTATTTTTAATATAAATGATTATTTTATGTTTAAACTTTTTCATATGAGGAATGCATTGGACTTAGTAAGTGACAGGTGGAGCCCACTATATCTCCTTTATGCATCGGTAGGTCTCATGAGGCAAACTAGTGTCTTGGAAGAAGGCCTTGACCAAATATTATTTGTAGTCCTGGAAAAAGGCCTTGATTATGTGGTAATGAAGTCTGGCATTATGCATTCCATCATTATGAAAGTGACTATTGATATTTCATGTGATTATTTGACTAGTATAATATCTATGTGAATAAGTAAATGAAATTAATTGATTTATATTGGACATATTATGAAGAATTTTATGTTTAAAAGGATTATGTTTTAGTCTTATACATTCCCTTAAATGTTTTTGCTTATTTATAAAAGCTCTTGATATATTGTTATCCTTACTGAGCATATGAGCTCACCCCTTTATATGTTTTATTTTTCCTAGGATATGAAGAAGTATATTATGACTGACCTGTAGGGATAGTTAGAGGGATATTAATGTGGTCAATGGAGAAAATTTTGTTGTTGTTTTCATTTTACAATGTAATGTAAAACTTATGAATGTATCTAGTACTTCTAAGGCTACTAAATTTATCGGCCTTTCAGGATTTGATCCCTTGCGATCATGCCAATGTTATGTAATAATGCACCGACTATGGGTAACTGGGTTCAGGGCGTTACAGTTGGTATCAGAGGAAGCTTAGCACAAACCTTGGAAGCTAGATTTAAAAAAACTCTAATTATACTACATAACCCTAAGATATACTTTGCGGATTAGTATAGAAGAACTTCCTAGAATTTTGGTAATGTAGAGTTTTGGTCATTTTTTCAAGAAATACATCCTTTTTTAGATATGAGCAGGTAGAGGAAGCTCTGGCACAGATGTACCTAGGGGTAAAACCCAAAAACACCACATTGAGCTAGACTCGAACGAGAACTGGTGCACGACAATGGGCCTTGCTACACTTTTGGTCACGGCACACCCGGGGGGATATGCTTAGGATAATTCACATTTTCTTTACAAACCATTATGAAGGATTTATGAGTATATACATCCTCAAAGAAAATATTTTTATTATTATGGATTATATCTATAAACTGTTTAATTTATGTTAAGTGTTTTACAAGTTTGAAATTATGTATTGCGATTCATAAACAAATATATTGTATGTCAATGTTTAGAAATGGTGCCTAGTGGAAAGAATAGAAACTGTATCAACGCACATAATCCATATAGGGATTTCCCTCCTACTCAAGATAATTATAGTGGATCTGGTGATGCAACTAGTGTTGATCAGCTTATCACCATACTGGGACAACTCACTCAGGTTATGAATAATAACCTTGCCCGTATGGAGCACCCTGATTCACAATGCAGAGGATCAATGTTAGACTACTTCATGAGGTAATAACCACCAACATTCAATGGGAGTAAAAATCCATTAGTATCTAATCAATGGATAAGTTCCATAGAGAAAATATTTCATGCTTTGAGGAGTAGCGAAAGGGAAAAAGTTGTCATGGCAGTTTATCACCTCACGGGAGATGTAGATCAATGGTGGTCATTAATCCAAAACACAACAAAAGATGAAGATGTATCGAACATGGAATGGAGAGATTTTAAAGATATTTTCTTAGAAAAATACATTTTGTGTGACCATGGAGTGGATATACAAAGACAATTTCTGAGTTTGAGGCAAAAGGAGAATGAGAATGTCTCAAAGTATGAATCTAACTTTACAAGGTTAGCAAGGCATGTAGCAGATTATATACATAACCCAAGGTGTAATATTGATCGATTCTTTGATGGGTTAAAACCATTTCTTCTTCGAGTATTAGTCTCACAATCCTTCTCATCGTACAAAGATATTATCTCGTGTGCTATCAAGATAGAAAAGGAATTATAAGTATTACGACTTTAAAGCAAAGAAAGAGAAAAGGAGATCTACTAAACACTCTAGAAACTGAAATAAGGGGAAGAAGGGAAAATTTCAATATACATCCTCTAGTAAATGTGGGAAGAAACACCCCGGTACTTTCCTGAAGGGAATGGGAGTCTGTTACAAGTGTGGTGAAAAGGGCCACCAAGCTCGTGATTGCAAGGGGAATGAAGAGGCTATCAATGTTGAATGCTACAATTGTAGAGAAAAGGGGAATTATGCAAATGAATTTTCTAATCACCAAGGGAACATACCTCATAAAAGGCCAAGGGAGAAAGGCCAAGCTTATGCAATCACTACTGCTGAGGTTGAAGCTCTGAAATACGTGGTGGTAGGTTATTTAATGGTTTTATCAATTTGAGCCAATGATTTATTTGATTTTGGATCATCGAATTGTTTCATATCTTCCCAGTTTGCTAAGAAAATTAGATATTTTCAATTTGACTTAACAAGGTATTTTTCAGTAAAAACACCTAAGGGAAGTATCATTACAACAAGGTTTTGTGAATCAGTTCCCATTAGGGCATTTAAGTGTTCTTTATTTGTTGATCTCATCGCCATATCCATGAATGAATTTGATATAATCCTCAGAATGGATTGGCTTTTGGACTATGATATGAAAATTTATTATAAGAAGGAGGAGGTATTGTAGTGGGACTGTGCGGTATTGTGCAGTACTGTAGCAGGTATTGTAGTAGGCATTTTAGCGGGAACTGTGCAGTATTGTAGTAGGTACTATAGTAGGAACTGTAGTAGGCACTGTTTGGCACTGTAGCAGCTGGGAATTTGCCCCTGTTTGGGCCTTCGGGACACCTATTTGATCCCTGAGTCCTTTAAGGCCTTCGGGCCACTCAAGCCTTTGGGCCAGTAAGGCCTTCGGGCCAACTCAACACCTTAGGGTCACTATAATTGTAGATGCAAACTAGACAACCTACAAGGAATAAGATCTATAGGAGGATGATCAAGGAGCTTTCACCATGGCAGAAGCTACATGGATTACAAGAATGAGAGGGTATGGAACCTGCCATTGGGACAAGCATGTGCATGCACGGGATAGCCTAGCTGAACATCAATGCGAAGGTGGAGAGCTGATTTTATGGTGAAGATACTGGAGAGGATCTGTTCCAAGTAGTTAGTCTGGGTTGTATGTAATGATTGAATCCTACTAGAAATTAATTACTCTAAGTCCTATGGGCTATGTAATACATACGCCTACGGGCCTTGTAAGGGTTCCACCTCACCCCTAGAAAGTTGGATTATCAAAAATCAATAAAAATGAAGGACTTTGGGCCATTGGATGATGATTCTTATCTAGGTCCACCCCCAGTAGCTCTACTAGATTCAATTATTGGGGAAGAAGAGAGTCAAATAACAATGGGTGAGGAAACGAATGTTCAAATAGAGGATGTACCTATTTTTGAAGAATATGTTGATGTGTTTCCCGAGGATTTACCTGAATATCCTCCAAAATGAGAAATTGAGTTTTCCATTGATTTAATTCCTGGTTCAAGGCCCATATCGAAGACCCCGTATAGAATGGCCAATGTGGAATTAGTGGAACTAAAGAAACAACTAGAGGAATTGAGTAACAAGGGATTTATTCGCCCTAGTGTTTCTCCATGGGGATCCCCTGCCCTTTTTGTTAAGAAGAAAGATACATCTATGAGGTTGTGCATTGACTATAGGGAGATCAATGTTATAACAATAAAGAATAAGTATCCCCTACCTCGCATTGATGATTTATTCAACGAACTTCATGGAGGTAAATATTTTTCAAAGATTTAACTTTGATGTGGATATCATCAGTTGTGTGTGAAGAAGGAAGACCTTCCGAAAACAGTATTTCGAACTAGGTACGGGCATTACGAGTTTACAGTAATGCCTTTTGGATTGACTAATGGACCCTATTTCTTCATGGATCTAATGAATAGAGTTTTCAAGGAATATCTTTATAACTTTTTAGTGGTATTTATTGATGATATTTTGGTAAACTTAAAAATATATGAAGATAATGGAAATCACTTGCGCATTATCCTAAGGACTCTTAGACGAAATGAATTATATGGGAAATTTAGCAAGTATGAATTCTGGCTTTAGGAGATTTCTTTTCTTGGCCATATTTTCTCTAAGGATGGAATCTTTGTTGATCCTTCAAAGACAAAGGCAATCCAAGAATGGCCAGAACTGATGAGTATAACTAAGGTATGCAGTTTTATTGGTTTAGCAGGTTATTATCAGCATTTTGTCCAGAATTTTTCCCAATTGGCTAACCCATTAACCAATCTCATAAATAAAGGGGTTAAATTTGTTTGGAAAAAATAGTGTGAAGGATGTTTTGAAGAACTGAAGAGAAGATTAGTTAATTCTCCTATCTTGACTCTACCATCGGGGAATGATGGGTTTGTTATTTATAGTGATGCTTTAAAGAAAGGACTTGGTAGTGTCCTTATATGGAATGATAGAGTTACTTTCTATGCATCACAGTAGCTAAAAATTCATGAAAAAAACTGTCCCAATCATAATCTTTAGATATCAGTTGTAATATTTGCTCTAAAAATATGGAGACACTATATCTATGGTGAAAATTTGAGATTTATACTAATCATAAGAGTTTGAAGTATATTTTCTCACAGAAGGAACTCAACATGAGGAAAATATGATGCCTTGAACTACTCAAGGATTATGATTTCAGTATACACTACCACCTATAAAAGGCAAATAGTGTGGAAGATGCTTTGATTTGGAAGGATCATGGAGTTTTGAACAAGATGAGAGTTGAAAGGGATTCTATTTTCATGGATCTAGTAAAGAAGGATATGGGAAAAACCATGGAAGGTAAAACATCAATACTTTTTCAGATGGTTTCCAAACCATATTTACTAGAAATGATAAAGAGTTATCAGACTGATGATGAGGAGTTTCAAAAGAAGATTAAAGCTGTGAATGATGGGAGATTGAGTGAATTCATATATGAAGATGGAGTTTTGAAATTTGGGAAGATAATTTGTGTTCCTGACATACCTGATCTAAAAAGGCGATTTTTGGATGAAGCTCATAACTCCAATTTCTCTATACATCCTGGTATCACCAAGATGTATATCGATTTGAAGGAACATTTTTGGTGGGACAACATGAAGAGGGAGATTTCTAATTTTGTGTCAAGATGTATGGTTTGTCAAAAAGTTAAAGCTACAAGGCAATAACCTAGAGGAGTCATGAAACCTCTTCTCATACCTAAGTGGAAATGGGATAACATTACGATGGACTTTTTCATGGGGCCACCGAAAACTCCTAGAAGGAATTATTTAATATGGGTCATTATTGATCATATTACCAAGTCAGTACATTTTCTTGCTATAAGAGAATATTTACCACTTGAACGTTTAATAGGACTACATATTAATGAAGTTGTAAGACTTCATGGAGTACCCCTATCGATTGTTTCTGATCATGATCCCAGTTTTACATCAATATTATGGAAAATTCTTCAGAAGGCCTTGGATACTTGACTTAATTTGAGCACATCCTACCACCCTCAAACCGATGAAAAATTAGAACAAACTATTCAAACCGTAGAAGACATGTTGATATCTTACTCACTTGACTTTCAAGGTATGTGGGATCAATATTTACCTCTATTAGAATTTTCCTATAACAATATCTTCCATTCAAGTATTCAGATGGCACCATATGAAGCATTATATTGAAAGAGATGTCTCAGACCAAATTTTTGGGATGATGTTGGTTAACGAAAACTCATAGGCCCATAACTTGTTCATGAAACAATGGAAAAAGTGAATATTATCCAAACCCACATCAAAGCAGCCCAAAGTAGGCAAAATATCTATGCCAATAACTGAAGGAAGGATTTGAAATTTCAAGTAGGAGACCATGTTTTCTTAAAGGTATCTCCATGGAAGGGTGTTTAACATTTTGGTAAGAAGGGTAAATTGATTCCCAGGTACATCGGACCTTTCAAAATTCTAGAATGAATTGGAGTTGTAGCTTATCGTTTAGCAATGCCTCCAAGTCTCTCCAAATTTCATGATGTGTTCCACGTATCATTACTGAGAAAATACATTCCTAACCCAATGCATATACTCACCTATGAGGAAATTTAACTGGAACCTGATCTGTCTTATTATGAAGAGCCTGTCAAAATTCTTGATACTATAGAACAAGTGCTGAGAAACCGGACGACTCGTCTGGTAAAAGTTCAATGGAGAAACCATAAGATAGAAGAGGCGATGTGGGAACCCAAGGAACTTATGACAAAGAACCACTTGAATCTTTTTATGTATTAATATTATAAAAAAATTTAGGACAAAATTATTTTAAGTAGGGTAGAATGTAACACCCCATGCTTCCATAGTATGTTTCCCTTTTAATAATGCAGTATCTTGCGTTGTACATGACTTGGAGTTTTAACACACCACGACCAATGAAACTAGCCGTTATGAATAGTAATACACACTTTTTGAAATTTTATAAATTTTAATTTTCAAAATGGACTTCATTTTTGGATTTGGAATATCAAAATTATCTTAGGGTGAATTTTTTTTATTTTTTTGAGAACTTTCAATTTTTGATGAAAAGTGAAAAACATTGTGTTATTGTTTAAAACCAACTATTTATTTAAATAATTAGTTATTTTATTTTAATTTATTCTATGTCAAAATAGATACATAATACCTATATATGTTCAATTTAATTCATTGGATTCATTTTATAATATGTTTAGATATATAAAATTTTATAGAACTTTTTACTGTCTTTTACCCACCTTCTAAGAGCATTTACAAATTTTCATAAAATTTAATTTTACCACATCTGTGAGTTGAATTTCAAAAATCCGAGAGGCATGAAAGAAAAAATTAAGTTAAATATGTTTTAATAAGATGAAAATAATTTTTTTTGAATAATAACTTTTAACTTTTATTTACCACAGTTAAAAGTAAATAGGGTAATTAAGGGTAAAAATGATATTATAATTACCCTAAAACATGTACTAATTCTATTGGATAAGTGTAATTAGACCAAATAATCTTATGAATAAAATATGATCCACTTTGGTCCCCTTGGATTAGATTAGGACATTTATTATTATTTTATTTAAAGAATAGTTAAAATAGTTAAATTCAATGATTGATAACTAAACCATTTTTAATATAGGGTTACGAAAAATTTAAAATAGACTATAAATATTAATTAGAAATATAAAAATATTTCCTACATAATGGTATTTTATTTATAATTTTTATATATTAAATAATTTAATTTATTTATGACACAATGATGATGCAGTAATTACCTTATTAATGAAATATTAAAATAATTGATATTATAAATATCCAAATAAATGTAAATTGAGACTTTTGATAAATTCCACTAATTTTATAGGTTAATATGACATGTTATTATTTATTGAATAAATTTTATTCGAAGTGATAAAGTTTATATGGCTTTCAAAAAAATATAATACTAAATAGTGTCAAAATTGACATAATTGAGTTTTAAAAACAAATGATATATTATTAATTGATATAATATTCCTATAATTATAAGTTACGGACAAAGGACTTACATAAGGCTATATATAATACTAAATAACACTTGGGGTTCTCTTGTCATTTTATAGTAAGTTTATTAACCATATAATATAAAAATACAAAGGGACATAGTAAATGTCAAACTAATTAACTAAGAGTTAAATCTAAAATATAAGGTTAATATGGAGACCTAAACCTATTTAAACCTATTGGTTGAGAGTTTTTCGACCACTACCCACCTTATCCTCGAAATAAATCATTTTGGATCCATTAGAAACCGAAAATGATTTAATTACAAAATAATATTTCAATATTTTCCTAAAGTGACCCTCACCTCTCTTATAAAAGGGTACTTCTCCTTCTCATAATTTCTCACCTCTAAAGCCATTTTTCTCGGCCAAACCCTGCCCAAATATCCTCCCAACATTATTACCTTCATACTAGAGGCCTTACTTTTGTCATAAATCCAACTTATGGAGTGTTTTTTATCAAACCAAAAGGAAGAACCCGAAGAAGAGGTAAATATTTCATCACCTATTTCAAGTTCTTTCCTTCTTACACTTACTCTTTCTTTGTTGTTTCTATTCTAAAATAATAACTCCAGTATACTCTATATACTGTGATATTATTATAAAAATGGTATAACCATATTCGTTTTTCTATCCATCATATGAGTGATAAATTCATCATACGTGCGTACATACGGCTTACTGTCTCCACGTCGTGGTGTAGTTTGTTACTCAAACACTTCATTATATGGATGGGTATAATAATGAGTATAACTTATGTAAATAATAAATATAAATTGTTAATGATTATTTATATATGATATACTATCCAATTACTTATGATTTCACTATCAATATAATGATATTGTCACTTGTGCATACGTACGGATTACCGTCTCCACGAACGCAATGAGATTCATTCCCCATCGTAATAATTCAATAATAATTTTCATTTTATGATTAAAAATAATGTTTAAGAACATAATATCATTTTGGATATGAATAAAATACATCATATCTCTAATAAACATGGCTTACGTAACCGATCATATAAAGGAAAAAAGATCAGTTAACACCTGAAACGATGATACTACTAAAATATTATTAACAAAGAAATATTAGAGGATCAAATATGATATAATATTTATGTATATAGTTCCTTTATAATTTAATAACAATGATTTAATGATTATACATGATTTTAATGTACCCTAGACGAAGGAAAAGTAAATGGTAACGGTTAATTTCACAATCCTTTTATTATCTGTGGTTGTTTATATGTAAGTATCTACTAGGAAATATTTCTTATCCATGTCCATGTTTCATAAAAAAAATAAGATGGATTATTTTTAAGGGAATTTTTAATAAAAGATCATTTTAAATTTTTTAAAGATTTATTCTTCTAATCCTTTCTCATTAATGTCCATTTTTTCAAAATGGTTTTAAGAATTTATTTATATGGAAATGAATGTTTTTAAAACGTTAATTCCTTTCAAAAGTTTCAAAGTGGTATGGAAAACTTTGATTCAAAACTATCTTTTAAATGAATTCCATTATATGACTTTTAAATGATTTCTTAAAAAAGGGATATTTCTCTCTAAGATTTTCCCTGATCATTTTCAACTATGCCAACATCCTTTACGGGATATTATTCTTGATCGTGGTTGATTTATTATGATACAAATCTTCCATATTGTATTGAAGGTTTTGTGATATGTTTGACTGTGGATGTGTTATTTTTACACCATTCATGGTTTATGGATAAATTATTGACATTTCGTATTCTAGTTTTAATATGAATGTTTATGTTATGTTTAAACCTTTTCATATGAGGAATGTATTGGACTTAGTAAGTGACGGGTAGAGCCCGCTATAGCTCCTCGATGCATTGGTAGGTCTCAGGAGACAAACCAGTATCTTGACATAAGGCCTTGACAAAATCTTATTTATAGTCTTGGCACAAGGCCTTGACAAAATCTAATGTTTTATTCGTATACATTTCCTTAAATTTTTATGCTTATTTATGAAAGTTTCTGCTATATTATTATCCTTACTGAGCTTCTGAGATCACCCCTTTCAATGTTTCATTTTTTCCAGGATGCGAAGAATTATATTATGACTGACATGTAGGGATAGTCTAAGGGATATGAATGTGTTCAATGGATACAATGTTGTTTTTAATTTATTTTATAATGTATTGTAAAACTTATGAATGTATCTAGTACTTCCAATGCTACTAAATTGATGAGTCTTTCGGGATTTGATCCCTCGTGATCATGACAATGCTATGAAATAATGCACTAACTCTGGGTAACTTGGGTCGAGGCATTATAGAACCACAATTCCATTGAAATGGATAGTAATATATAGTGGGTGAATGTTCCCCTGTATGGTAGAGCCTTTATATTCTCCAGAGAAAGAGATAATGTCCTGGCATTCCACATGATCAACTACCTCAGCATAGAAGGCTTCTACAGTAGCTACCTCTATCTCAAAATGAAGGCGACCTATTAAAGCCTCGACAAGGGATTCACACATATCCGCTGATAAGAGAAGGTCCTAGAGGATAGATATTCTTGAAGGAATTATATAAATATGATTGAGGAAATCATACTACCATTCCAAGAATGAACTTCTTCTTAGAGGGGGTCATTCTATAGCAGGGGAATGGTGGGCCCTTCTGGCTGAACCGATGGCTGAATGGTTCTGGGAATATCCTTCGGCACTTTAGTCAAATCTCGTCAAGTGACTACCCGATGTGGGCTAGATGACTGAGGTCGGTTATTAATAGAACCTAGCAGATCATAGTGAGGTTGGGACAACTCTTCCTAGTCAAGTAACACAAACGGTGGCGAAGGCAGACCTGATGACACCAGATGAGAAGGTTTTGTGTGTTGATCTCTGCACTGGCCATGTAGTATAGTTTCAGTGGCATGCATAACCTGGCTAGAAGTACTGAACGAGGTGCTCTAAAGAACCATATATCCATTTCCCTGTCAATACTGGCAACATCTAGGGACATTGAGAAGATTCTTTTGGCGTTCTTCGCCGTCAGAAATCATGTAGGGGTTTACCAGCTCCATGGTGTTAACTGAGGCATACCCTTGATCTTCACCTAAAGAATCATCCACTACTGGATGGATTCTGGTGGGAATTTCTATATTTGGGGGCATGAATTCGCTGATAGTGCGGGATGATAGTGGCATTGGCAGGGGACTTTTTTTCCTTACATCGGTGATGTCTGCCCTTTTGGGAAGAGGAAGGCTGAGCCATTGGTGTAGAAGTCCTGGCTGCAGGTGACATGGAATCTTATGAAAGCTCAGGTCGATTTAGACATGCATGGATAATACCATGGAATGGGCGACTATCTTACGAACCATCCAGTCTCCATACTTCTAGGACCCGCGGTTAGAAACATGATGCCACTCACCTTTACTGTTACTACCGATGTATGGATTCATGAATACACATTCCACCTATGCCAGAGTTGGTCCTAACATGACTATGTTGTTATAAACATGGTTTTAAAGCCAATATTTAAACACATATCACTATTTTAGGGTGTTCCCCAGGATCTTGTGATAGGGGCAGAAATTGGTGTGATCGATGAGATTCTCCTCCTCTGGTCTCCTGCATTCAGGAAAATGTAGAAGTCCATGTTCCATAGTGCTTCAAAAATAACCAGGGACCTAAGCCCCCTAGAATAAGTAGGTCCGGTTTTTCCTTTTTGGGAAGGGGCTATGGGATCCTAGCCCTGATGAGGGGTTGGATGAGCTTGTCTAGGAGGTGGGACCTAGTATCTCTCCTAGGTGGTGTCGGCACATTACTTGGGGGAGCCTACCGATTCTGAGGTGGGAGCTGCTGGGCCGGAGGTTGTGCCTGTGGTGGAGGGCCTCTGCGAGGCTATGAAGGTGGCTCCAGTGGTAATAACTATAGTTTCCTGGGGGCCTATATATGCACCATCACGGCATGCTCATCCTTAGAAACCCTTCTTGTGGGAATTATAGGAGGCAACGGTCGTTCCGGCTTGGCCTGCTGCAAGGCTTCCTATGAGCGATGGTCCTTATCAGAGAAGTCTCAAAATCTCCTGGGGTAATTCTGGGTAATGAGATATTAGATGAGTTTGATCTTGATATTCCCCACACACATTCTCAGCATATGTTCCTAAGTTCGCGGCATATCCAGGGAATAGTTTAGGCCTTTCCACTGGGTGATAAAGTCTGTGACATGTTCGTCATGCCTCTACTTACACTTGAAGAGGTCTACAATACTCATCTTCTAGGTGGTAGAGATAAACTGGTAAAGAAACGTTCTACGAAGGTCTTCCCAGCTGGCGACTGACCCGATGGATAGCTGGTTATACCAGAAAAATGCAGGACCTTTCGATTCCTGTACGAAACATAGGAGTTTGGTGGCTTCTTGTTGTGTTGGAGTTCCTGGCATGGGTTCATACCTCAAGATGAAGTGGTCTAGATGCTGCAGCGGATCACCCGTCCCATTAAAGGGGGAGAAGGTGGGATTTATGAAACTTGGGGGTGATGGAATATTATCCACCCACACCAAATATGGATTTCCATCAGGAGGGATTGCCACCTATAGAGTTTCCAATGCCTCAAGGAAAGAAATTAGTGTTGATCTTATATCATGTAGGTAGGGGTTCCTATCTTGACAAGGATCCCTAACCACCAGTGCGTTGGTAGGTTCTTTAACATGATAACAAGGCCTGGAGGATCATGGAGCGGCTAGTGGGATGTCCTGCGGAGCTTCTGGGCGAACCTGAGCCAGGTCACGAGGATTATCATGCCACTCAGGTGGATTTAGCGACACATATTGATCCCTCTTTCCATAAGTTCCAGCCTTTTTCCTATTTTCAGGGGCAGGATTGTTAGGGTCCCTTGGAGGCAATTCACTGGGGGGAGTTGTTTCTTCCCCTGCTACCCTGGACAAGGATCACTATAGTCTAGACACCACTCTGTAGCACACTCAACAAGGATTTCATCAACTATCTTCTTGTGCTCTACAAGCTGCTGACACACCGTGGCTTTTTCGGGATCATCCTCTATCTTTTTTACTAAGCCTGATGGTCCAGAGGGTTTGATGGCTCTAGGGTGCTCTTTGTCCTTATTGGAATTCCGGATGAGGAATAGTGCCTCGATGGGTATGAGAAGACCTATTAGATTTCTATGATGGTGAGTAACCCTTCATAATAGGTTCAATAGTTATGGCACTCCCCAAGGGGGTAATTCCCTGTCAAGGATCTCCAACTCTTTCTCCCCCTCTAATAGATTAGTCATGTTAACCGTGACTCTACCTAGAGGCATATCCTCTATATCGCCTAAAAATTCAGGATGGAACTAGATAGAAATAAAATGGAGGGTTGTGTACGTCCCCCAACCATGGATCTGCATGTGTGGGGAAGCCTCTTTGATAATCCTATAAAGCACTTTAAATCTTTGGATGCATCTTTGTTGTAGGGTCTGATGGCATCCTAGTGACTCAGGGCGTTGGGCCACGGGGATTGCAAACAAATCAACCAAATGTCATTGTTGACTAATGTCTTTGAAGTGTGACTGAATCTTAGGGTAAGACACTCTCCAATGATGAATATTCAAGTGCGTTGCCCAAATGGTTTGGTGAAAACACTAACTTTCTCCTAGGTAATCGATTTCTACACACTAAAATTTGATGTTGCAACTAGCCAAAAAATCTCGGGGAAATGGTCCACTGAAAGAATGTACCCCAAGATCCTTAGCTCAGACTCGGGTTCTGGCCTTTGGTTTCTCCACTCATCAACTAGAGGCAGTTGGGGAACTGGTAGCAGTACTGAGGAAGACCAATGAGATGTTAGGCTGGACAGTGGAGAATACGGTGAGCGGGCTGACGAGCTGCCGCATCTAGGGCTATCCTATGAGGAGTGAAGTGACTTATCCACCACATCACAATAAGATGGTCTGGAGACCACAGTTTCTGGTGTAGGAAATATGGCTGCTAGCGGTGGACCATGTTGTTGTTTGTCTGCCATCGATCCCCATAATAACACACAGTGATCTCTGGTTGAGGTAGAGAATGATCCTGGGGATGATAGTGGGGATTTCATGGAAAAACCTTGGGGAGACTCTAAATCATTGTTCTACTAGATATATCTATGAAGGGAGGCAGGGATCTAGTGGACCTCGCATTCTAGAAGTATGAGGATGATACACCTCGTCCCTATCTCATCCCCTGACACAGAGGATCGAGGTAAGGGTTCCATTGATGAATCACATTACACCTTGGAATCTGAGAAGAATATAGGTTTAATTTTGGTCTGAATATTCCTTGCATTCTTTTTATAGTGGTGGTGACCTTACCTCTTGACCTGGGATGGCTCTTCGGGACAGGGTAGATTTTTGGATCGAGGAGGGCCTTTATCCAAACTAGTGTTAGGGCGGAGAGTACTTCATATTGGGTAAGCTAGGGTGTGAGGAGAACCTAGAAAAATTTCATAGGGAACATGGGGAGGAAATCCATTTCCACTGGTTGATGCATAGAGGGAATCTCCATGGGAAGTGCTCAAGCGGGTAGGACCCCTGCTGGAGCTGGTGGGAGCATGGGTATGGCATCCATTCATATTTCCTTTGGCAACGTCGGTGCAAAGAGCGTCCTTGTATTGGCTAAGAAGAACAAGGGTAGGACCTCCGTGTTGGGTGTCTATGATGTGAGGAAAACCTCCACTTCTCTTGTTACTAGGACGAGGAGGACCTTCTTCGGTTGTCGTAAGGACATGGGGAAGGCCCCCACACAGACGATTGACTAAATGTGTCACATCTTTACACCAGTGACCTGTGACAGGAGGAACAACTCCATACCTGAGTTTGTGGGGGCGATGGAGGCTTCCATACTGAGCATCACTATAGTGGGGAGGACCCTCATTCGTATTGATGTTGGCATGGGGAGGACCTCCATGCTGATCTTGGGAGTAGGATGAACTTGCACTCTCATAGGTGAAGGTACATGGAGGACCTCTTTACTCTGTTTAATTTCCACGGGTCAGCCCGCGGCGGGCGCTACCTACATCAGTGACCAGGAGAGTCGACACAGCCTTCCCATGGGGTTGTTGGGGCCTCGATATGGGTTAGGCGTATGAGTACCCCAACTCAGTGTAAATAGAATACTGATGGTATGCATCGGTAGTGGCATGATCCATGGTAGTTGTTGACGTTGATGCCCATTGGCGGGCATCCTCCTCATCCCACGCCCGAAACTGGTGTCGGGTTAACTGGGTCGGGGCCGATGGTGCATGTGCATATCTTAAATGCTTCTCATCTCGTGGGGCCAGGTGGTGGCGTGGATGCTTCCTAGTGGGATCCCTCCATGGGAGCCCCTGGAACGTGATTCCATTCGGGCTGACCCAGACAACCATCACTTCATTGGCGTAGGGGAGGGAGTCATTGAAGCATTCTGGAGAGAGGCTTCTAAAACGGTTATGTGTCGAAGTAGGGGTAAGTGGCTCCCTTCATGTCCCTTGGGGGTGACGGTGGCAGCGAGGTGCATAAGAATCTAAATCTGGTCGAGCAATATCTTGGGTTGGGATAATCATGTCTTCCTTGTATCGTCGAATGAGGTCATTTATCACCCTTCTTTAAATGATTTCCGAAGGGGAGATGGGGCATGGATGCCCAACAGCCATGGACATGGAGGCATCCATGGGGGATATGAGGTCACATGGTATTTTCATGTTGATTTTACCCTTGCCCCCGCATCAGGTGGTGGGCGGTGATCGGTTTCCTATAAAAAATCTTGGGTCACGGAAAGTAGAGAGATTTAACCATTAGTGCTGGAAGAAGGAAAGTGATGTCCAGTTCCCCAGTGCCATTCTGTCTTACATAGTTGGTAAGAAGGATCCACGCTGACAACATCACAGACCGAGATTTCCAATGTTCAACTACCCCAATTTCAGGTGAGTTTCACACCAGGCCAACTATTTTCTTAGAAGGACCTGGCACCAGATATATAGATTCAGTGACACATCAATCCAATGAGTTCTTGAATGCTACTAATATCCATATTTATGAGAATAATTTCATGTTAGGTTCTCCATTTATGTTTCTGACACGTTTGTCAGGGTGCGCATCCATCGCTTTCATAGGGCGTGTAGCTATTGCCCCACATTCCTACTTTCCAAAGGCAGGTGGAATCCGTCACTTATTCAATGACATTTTCTATTTGATAAAAATGGGGTGATGGGATGTCAGTTTATCCTTCCAAGGATTCCGCCACAGAACTCGTTTCCAAGTTTGGGGCTCCCGCATAGACTTAAGATGTTGTTCATGAAACTCTTCCCAATTCCATGTCTTCATGGATTCCTGTTAATTACACTGCTTCTTTCAGGACATTCCAAGGGGTCCAGCTAGGGCAGCAACCTTCGGTTGAGGGAGTAGTCATGTTGGAAATCATTGTCATGTCTAGACACTGGGACACTGACACATATGGGTTTCTTCCCCTTATGATAGGGCTTCTCGACGGTGTGGAAGCCCGAGGCATCTCACATCAAATGCGGGGAATTATATGTCATAGGCATGTCTATGAGGATTTCCTTAGCTTCCCATGTTTAACACTGGGTATTTCATGGGTTTAATGTCTAGTAGAGATGAATTGGACTGATTAGAACACTAATGGTAGTGGATCATATGGGTTAAACCCCAAGAGGGATAACTGGTGTTGGGACTAACTTTTGGTTATTTACCCAATTACTACTAGGAGAAATGAGAAAGTGGTTGAAATGATCTCACCAGGATGTTGTAACTCGGGTAAGAATCATGATGGATATGGATTGAAATGGAGTTGATGAAAGGGTGATAGAGAGGTTGGGATTGATCCTCTAAGAGACTTCCTATGTATCCTCGTGGTATGGAATCAAAGTCCACGTAGTTTAGTGGGGTGATGGGAAAATAGAAGAGGTGGCCAGTGAGAATGGACGCATGGATGAGATCTGGTGGAAGTATAACCTCCGAGTTGGGGTGTGACCTTCCCGAAACATGTAGGATCGAGGGATAGACCATGATAGGATATGAGTGATGGGATTGAACCTCAAGAAGGCTTCATATGTATCTCCAAAGAAAGGGAATCAAATTTCACATATTTTAGGATGGGGTCATAGAATTGGGGTGTGTGCAGAGGACAACGACCCGATGACATATTGGGGCTTACGCATGGTGAGAAACTCGGATTAGTATGAAACCATGGTGGAGGACCAGAGATGTGGGTACCAAAAAAGGTAACTACAACGGCTTACCTTCGATTGTGTACTACAATGGCTTACCACTAGTTGAGTGTGAGGGCTTACCGCCAACTAGGGAACACAATTTCTTACCACCGAATGGGGAACACAACAGATTACCATCGATTGGGGTGGACAACGGCTTGCCACTGAATGGGTTTGAACCTTAGAGAGACTTCATATGTACCCTATCCAGGGGATAGGGATCAAATCCCACGTAGTTTGAATGGGTATAGTTTAATTTATTGCGGAAAAAAGGGAGAGTACAGTTTAACATCATGTGGGACAATGGTGAACTGCCGTGAAGAGTTCAGGACAAGTAGGTGTTGGGATTGAACCTCAGGGAGGCTTCCTACATACCTTTCCTTATCAAGGATCAAATTCCACATAGTTTGGGATGGTGGATACATTTTATTGTCATGCTGGACGAAGGTGAACCGACATGAAGTGATCAGGTCAGATAGGTGTTGGGCTTGAACCTCAGGGAGGCTTCCTATGTACCCTTCCTTGGAAAGGATCAAAGTCTACATAGTTCTAGATGGTTAGGGGCTTACATTCTAAGGCGGCCCAGAGAGGATTTCATAGTCAGTGATTACTCTAAGCCCAAGTGAGTCACACTCGGTGTGAGAAATAAGAGGCAGTAAAGACCTGACAATCACATTGCAAAAGGTGCATCTGTGGGAAGTGGAATGGGTCTTATACATGGATAACATCCCAAAGAGGAAATAGGGTCTTATTCATGGTTAGCAGCCCAGAGATATGGATATTGAGACTTACTCTAGGATGGATGATCGACGGAGACAAAGTCCAAAGGGGGAAGGATGGGGTAATGAAGTTTCTTGGGCCCCTCTCACCTCTAGTATTTATCACCGAAGAAGAAAGGACAGTCAGGGGTCTTACCTCCTTCAATAAAGGATAGGGTCTTACACCAATATAGTTGCCCTTCTCTATAGGCAGACGTCGCTCTAGGAGAGAGGATCTCATTCCATGTGAGGAATATCTCACTCACATGGAGAAAAACGAGTTTATAGAATGTCCGAGATGGGGAAACCCGCAAATGATGCATGGGTAGATTCCACTTTTTAACATCAGGTGCTCAAGATGATGGTTCTTGGCAGTTTAACTTCCTGCAGCCCGAACAAGGTGAGATCACTCCGCGGCCTTAGGACTTCATAACCAGCACGCTTTAACCCTTAATGAAGGGAAGTCACCGGCATTTTCATAGTGAAGGGGTGTTGTGGAGTGATCCATTGAGGGGACCACATTAGCGTGGTAATGCGAAGAATAAATAGTCATTAGCGTGCCTATGTGAAGAAGCATAAGGTTAAGCAATGCAATGTGAACCATTGTCTAAGGGAACTTAAAATCACTTCATACAATCCTGGAGGGTCGTACAGGAGAAAGGTGCATGACACAGGTGTATTTTTCATAAGAGTGGATCATACATGGTTCTTAGGGTAAGGATGTCACATGGAGTGCATAAAGAGAGACGCGTGCAAGATGAGAGGTTACACACAAGATGGAATGGTTGTACGCAAACCATATGGATACATGAAAAATAGGACTGATGCAAGGGTACTTGCGCACAAGAGGGATATTTTGAATGAAAATTCCTTAGGGGAAAAGTAAATGAATGTAGATCAATCCCAAGAGGGCCCAACCGAAGGAGGACCCTTGGGGGACCTGTCGCACAAGATCCAATACCTTGAGGCCACAGTATTTTTTGTGCGGTCGCGGAAGAGGTGTCTTTCGTGCAGAAGAGCTTCACTTCATCTTCTATAACCATCCCTGAATAGCAGGGGGTATGCTTCATTTTATTGTTGAAAACCCTGGAGGTGGCGCACAAGAGGGGCTACACACAAACGACCGTTTGATGTCGCATTGGGTGCGCAAGGGTTTGTGTGTTGTAGGAAATCTTGCGCGCTAGACTCTCTTACTTTGATCCCTTTCCTTGGATGGTTTTTTAGATGGATTCTGTGAAAGAGTCCCTCTAACGTTGCATTGAGTGTGCAAGGGTTTTCATGCTGTAGGAAATCTTGTGCCCCCCCCCCCAGACTGTTGCACGCCAGTGCCTTGGCGAGGTTGCGGCGGGTCACCGCGGAAGTCTTCATTTGACGTCGCATTGAGTGTGAAAGGGTTTTAATGCCTAGGGTAATCTTTAGCATATGACCTCATTCTTGCATGAACCTTCATCTCACATCTCATAATTATCCATTTAGTCACAAGACACCTTTGGTTTCTTTAAAAGTGCCCCCTCATAGCCCTATCCGAAATTTGGCATCAACAATTATATATGTATTAAACATATTGGACTAATATTGTTCTCACACATGGTTTAATAAATATCCCTGTTAGTTTAATTGAAAATATTTTATCACTGGTTATTTAAGAGAATATATATGTGAATTGAATATTTAATAAATATTTTTTTACCAAGTAATTATTTATTTAATTACATGATTGCATAATATTTTTTTAATTCTAGTTTATTCACAAGGTAGGGAAATATTTATTAATTTAGTTATGTGAATATTTAATAAATATGTATTCATTAATTTATTGAATATAATATTTATATATTTATTGGTGAATAATGAATTGATAATTTTAATTAATTAAATAATCATTATTCATGGTCTGATAAATATTAAGGAATATTGGTGAACTGAGTTTGATGGTCCAATGAAAAATGTCATATAAAATATTATTTAAATGAAGATTAATTTGTTTATTCAATGAAAATAATATTTACTATATCCATGAGTTTAGCACATGTCATTTAAATAATAATAATTTCATTATTATTTTGACATGGGGGTTGTTGAGGATTATGAAAAAATATAGGGGCCTTTGAAAAATTATTATTTTATTACCCCAACACTATTTAAACATGATTATGAAATTCTCTAAAAGTGTGGGCCACATTATTTTATTGTATAAAATGAGTTCTATAGATGATTCTCTCAATCCATAGAAAGCTCTCTCCTAGAATGCTCTAAAGAACATAGAGCAATTCTCCTCCTTCACTAGAGAAAATCCATTTTCCCTTGAAGTATTTTGCTGCGATTAACATCAATAATTACAAGTGATATATTCACCCATGATATTATCGGTATAATTTTACAGTGATGATTTGAGGCTCATAGAGTATGTGTGGATCACTTCTATAGGGAATCTACCCTTGATTCCTATAATGCAACAATAGTATGATAAGAGTGGAATACTAATTCATCAACATCAAAGAAATAATTCAATGAAAGGTAGTTATTTAATTAAATAATTGAATAAATGAATTATAAATTATATGTGAAGAAATACACTCTTGTTGGTTCTAGGTTCTTGTCAATTAATCTTAGTATTAATTTCATTTTCATGATTATTCTACATCATGTAAATCACAGATTATTTATAGATTATAACAAAAAAAATGGGTTGGTTTTGGCCCACCTGGAACTTCTATTGCACTTGAAACCTTCAGTTGCTTGATAATATCCACAAAATCTACTCTATAATTATCATCAAATACAGATCATATTGTAAAAGAAATGTGTCTATTTATATTTATGCTCTCCATACTCATTTTGATTCAATGATGATAGATCAGTAATTTATTTAGGTTTCTTCCTCTATTTTGGACATGATATGATACTAAAAAACCCATATATGGTATTAGATCCTCTTTCACCATCATTTCAACAAGTTTTTATACTAATATTATAAGGAAAATTTATCTCATAATGTTTTTGTGGAAATATCATCAGGTACGATATGACATGTCAAAATTTTATTCATTGGATCACTTTGACTTTCATTATGATATAGGATATCTTAATATGGTATTCAGTGTTTTCTAATGTCATATGGTATGACTGGTTGATATTTACTGTAGGATTCATCAAATCCTACAATTTTACACTATTCTGTTGGCTATCATAATAGTCATTGTTTTCTATGAGTGATAATTCAGGTTGTGAAACATAAAGGATCATATTATAATGGTGATATATCATACATCATAATTTACAAATAGAAACCCACTCATGTAAGAATTAAAAGGTCTCCTGTGTAAGAAATGAAAGGACTCCCATAGGATATATTTTATGAAAGATTTGAAACATATAATAGATTGTCCATCAATATATCAAAGAATAAAGTATGGTATAAAAATAAAGAAAATATATATTTTATGCAAAATATATTATAGTTTATAAGTTGCTTACAATATATAAGTGTTATACATTTTAGAAGGAATATTTTTATGCCCAAATAAAATATGAAATGTTCATATTGATATCTCTTATTTGGAAAATAAAGAAAATGTTATTTATTTATTAATTATTTTTAAATATTAATGTATATAAAAAAATTATGATTTGAATATTATGTATGATTAAAATTTATGTGATAAATTTATTCTTATAACATTTCCATGTCATTCTAAGTATGACAATGTATGATTTAGTTTTCATTTACCTTGATTTAGATTTGTTATAAAGTTATTATCTTTAATTTTAAGGTTGAATATAGTTGATATATATTAGGTATTAGAGTTATTATGGAATTTAAATCTATATTAAGTAATGTATCCTTATTTAGATGGACTTTCGGTTGGACTACTCATTGGCCTGAAGGCATGTGCCTTGTCTAGAAAAGTAGGGGTTGACTATCTATGGCTCCAAGTATACTTATGTGGGGATTTTTGATTTCATATAATTTTAAACCTTTACATAAATAGGTTTATTTACCTTATGTATATTATGTGTATAAATATATTTATCTTCTATTTTGTGTGAGTAAAACAAATTATGATTTATTTAAAGGATTACACATTAATATGGTTTGAACATAATAAATTTTGGGTTGGAATAAAGATTCCAAAACTAAATCATTAGAATCATTCATACATAAGGGAATAAAACATGAGATAATAATGATTTCATGTGATGTAGTAGTTATGAATTAAGTGTGAATGTGATGTACATTAAAAATGGTGAGACTAAAAAAACCCCTAAAATACTAAATGTGAGATCCCTTCCAAAGAAAAAATATGTCAAGACCTTGATAAAAAACTAGGTAGGTCATGACAAGTCTAGGTTCCCATGGATTATCATTTTCTTGGAATACTGGATATGGGTGAACCTAATTGGATTAGGTTCCCACATTCAATTTTAAACATTAGTTTACACTTGGATGGGAATCCCTATTAGGATTGGTATACCAGAGGAATGGATTTGAGTTCTTCCATATGATGGATTTGGAAAGATATTTTTCAAATCAACTATCCAATAGTTATATTGGTTATTATTTTCATGATTTCCTATTTAAATAGCTAATAGGTGGGATAAATTCTAAAGTAAACTCATTACTTAGTGAAATATGGATCTTGGCTCACTAAATGGATATGGTGTTTAGGGTCATCATTTTTTGTGGGAGTAAATTCATTAAAATTCCTTAATAAAAATATATACAACATTATACTCACCCATATATTTTAAAAAAAAATAGATTATGGAATACATCATGATTATCAAATTGCGATCTCTTATAGTTATAACCTATGAAATAATTTTATATTGGTATATAAGGTTGGGAAGTGTTCTCAAAAATAATATTTCTTATCATATGGATGTGGATGTTATAGAAATTAATTTCTCTAATTTTGAATCATGGGTATTGGATACCAAGTTTGCAACACACTTTTGGTCTAACAAACAGATACTTAAGGATAAGAGATAATTAGATAAATATGAATTATATCTAATTATTAGAAATATGTCAAGAGTCATTTTATTAGAGTTCAATACATATTATCTAATTTTAACATATGGATTTGTTATAGAATTTGAAGACTATTATTATGTTATTTCCATAATAGAAATTTTATATCTATGTATTATTTGGACAATATGGTATTTTCATTCAACGTTAAGAAAAATATTTTCTCTGTATATATAAATTAAATGTTCTATGTAATTGGGAATATGGTAAATGGTTTATATATTATGGATAAAGATAATCTAATCTATATCATTAAGAATAAGATGGTCAATATTCATTTTAACACCACTTATCTTTGGAATTATAACTTAGGACATATAAATGAGAAAAAATCTAAAGACTTTATAGTTATGGATATTGAAATCATTTTTTTATGAATCATTTGATACTTTTTAATCTTTTTTCTTAAGAAAAATGAACAAAAACATTTTAATTTAAAATATTATGGGGCTAGTGGATTACTAGATCTATTAAATAGTGTTGTATATGGACTAATTAATAATCAAGAAAGTGAAAAGTATATATTCTTCATACCCTTTACTGATGTTTTTATCCAGTGTATTTATGTCTTTTTTATAATAAACATGTTGGAAACATTTTAAAAGTTTAAAACCTTTTAAAAACAAGGCACATAATGTTGATATGGTATGTGTGAGTATAATATACTCTATAATACCAAATGTAGGATCAAAATAAAAGAGATACTGAGTAAAGTATCTAATGATGCTCAAAATACAAGAGGGGGTGAATTTTATACTTTAAAAAAATTCCTTTGGAACTTTTAAATATGATTATTTTTAATAGGGTTAAACAAGGTATTTCACAAAACCTCTAGTTCTACACAGTTGCTTGATTTCATAAATATGATTCCAAGAAAGTAATTCCGGAAAATATGGTTCTGGAAATGAAACTTAATGAAAGTTTACAATAATGAAGATTATACCTTAAAGCGTATAGAATATAACTAAATCAAAGTACAAGTGTAAGGAAGTATAATATATTTATACTTTCCTCAAAAATACAAATGCAGCAGAAAACTTGAAACAAACAAGTAACAAGTAGTAAATCTTTTAACTCAAAGAGAAGGGTATCCAACAAACTTGGATAAAGGTCCCTTTATTTATACTTTCAAGAAAATCAGTCTTACCTGCACCTGGGTAAACCCTCAATATGAAGATCGGAGTCTGTCTTGCTATCCCTGCAATCCCTCAACTTCAAGGTAGTCGGCACCTCTGTCTTCCTCAGCAAGGAAGGCCTCAACTTCAAGGTAGTTGGCACCTATGTCTTCCTCAGCAAGTAAGCCCTCAAGTAAAAGGTAGTTGGAACCTCTGTCTTCTTATCCCCATAAGCCCTCGATTGTAAACAGAAAAAATCGGAGTCACACAAACCAAATTTGAACCAGAAGTTCAGTATGCACAAAGCAATGAAAGTCTCTCTCTAGAAATCACTTCAACAGCATGTAATCTCTAGATTCATTCATGAAGATATTTCAAATGAGCTACTATTTATAGTCATGATTTCAACAGTCGGCTCCGTCTTCCAACGGTAATATTTTTCCTTGAATTTCAGAGGGACCTGTACATGTGTCACTCAAACAATGGTTAGTTAGTAACTAAATGCATGACATTGTTTTATAACAAAACAAGTGTAAGAAAAAATATGGTTACATAACTAAAATACAATATTTAGAATGTAAGTAAATGAAAGTTAGGAGTCTAACCAAAAATGAATTCAGAGTCTATAATACAAGGATATTCAGATTCTATTTTCTAGGAATTTGGAACCTGAACTCTATAGAATTCTAGAGTCTAAATTTCAAGGAAATTTGGAATCTGGATTCACAAGAATTCGGAACCAGAACTTACAAAGTTCAGAGTCAGAGTTCATGAGAATTCAGAGTCAGAACTCATAAGAGTTTGAAGTCTGTATTTAGAGAACTCGAAGTCCTAACTTGGAAAAGTTCATAATCAGAATTCGTATTCAGAATTCGGAGTCAGAACTCCGAAAAGTTCATAACCAGAATTCGTAATCAAAATTCAGAGTCATAACTTAGAAGAGTTCATAACCATAATTCGTAATCAGAATTCGTAGTCATAACTACGAAGAGTTCTTAACCAGAACTCGTAATCAGAATTCGGATTCAGAACTCATAAAATTTCATAACCATAATTCGTATTCAGAATTCTGAGAATTCGGATCCTAAAACTAAATGCTTCATAGCTAGGTAATTATAGGATTCTGAGGTTTTGGTTTCAAACCAAATTTTACACTAATAAAAATTATGATATGAACAATGAAAACATGGTAAGGATAAATTTCCTTGTGGCAGGAAATTCTTCCTTATAGAAGTAAATCATAGGGTAAAAAGAGGTTTTCCTTGAGATAAGGTGTTTGTGATTTTCAAAACAAGAAGGAATTTTAAAGTCATAAGGAAACCTTATTGACTAAACAATCTCCCCCAAGTATGAAGGAATAGAAAAGTCATAAGGAAAACTTTATTGACTCAATAATCTCCCCCTTTTTGGAAAGCAGAAACATCCTTATGAAAAAGAATATAAGGACTTAGAAAAAAATTTCTAGACTTTGAAATAAAACTTATCTCCATTTTTACAATGGCAAAGATGAATACGACTAACTCCCCCTTAGTCTTTGGAACACTAAGGATCGTATTCTGGATTTCTGAAATGAGATTTTTCATTATCTTGAGTATGGAAATCTCTGTATAAAAAATCCCCCTTAGATAAACTCCCCCTTACTTAGGGATATTTGCTTCTTTACTTAAAAATTCTTTTTCCTTATCCCCCTTTGTGATTTTCCAAAAGAATTTGAGGGAATGTAAAAAATATATGGTACCTGAAATATTAGTACAAACATCCAAACAAAAAAAATCAACCAACAATTTAATTACGATTGGAAGAATTTGTACAAGGAAATAAAATACAACAAAAGATCGGATTTATTTTCCTTCCTTTTCCTTGGGTATCAATTTCTTGACAATGGTTTTCAGCTTCTTTAGCTCTTTGTGATCTTACTCTACCTTCTTCTCTAAGGCTTTTATCCTATCATCTTGAGTCTTCAGATCCTCTTCCTAAGTCTTCAAAATTTAATATTGTTTTACTAGCTTTTCTTCAATCTCAATCAGAAGATCCCTTTCCCTCTTCCATCTTTGGGAAACATAGTTCAACTTCCCATTCAGATCCTTGACTTCTTGAATTCGAGTATTCTGCTCAAAATTTAGCTTTTCCTCAAAGATATTTGTGAGATTATTGATTTTTCTTTCTTGAGTATCAAAAGCTTTCTTAACATCATCTTGAAACTCATCAAGCTCTCTCAAATCTTCAACTACATTTTTTGACTAGCTGACCATTTTCTTACAAGATTTTTTGTGGGCATCATAGTTGATAAGTAAATTCTTGTGATCTACCTCAATCTTTACACACCTATCCATCACTATGCATACCGAATCCGATTTTTGATTCATGCTATGTTATAGCATCTGACATCTGGATTCAATAGTTGGAAAGATTGGAATGGTGTCAACAAGCTTCTTTAGTGATTGAATGCCAAAATCGTGTCCCAGAGCTGATGATTTTGAATCTGACACTTTTCTTGGTGATAATTATTCCTCTAGCTCAACCATCTTCCTTTTAGAAGATCCACTAGCTTCTTTCTTCCTTAAAATTTCTCTCTTAGGTGTATCAGCAACCACATGTTTTCCCTTATTGGTTCTCGGAATATCTTCTTCATCTGGAGACTCATGCTCACTTTCAGACAACTGAACAATCTTATCTTCATCAAATTTTTCATTCTCGGCTCCTGCCTTAATATATTCAGGATGAATAAAGTCATGATTATGACTCTCTTCCTCAGATAACTTGTTCACTTCCTCTTCATCATTATCATCAATTATAGGGGTATAAAGTTTCGAAGATCCTTCTTGAGAAGTCCGGATTGATAATTTTTTAGATGCACTTTCCTTATCATGAAAGTATTCAACTTGTTTTATTAGATCAGATGTATCATCACTTCTTTCAGCTTCTTGTACTTCTTCTACAGATTCCTTTTCTTCGAAAACCTTTTCAAGTACTTTTTCTAGTGTCATGAACAACTTCCCCAGAGTCTTAGGTAAAGCCTCAACCAAGAATGATTTCGGTACTGGAATTTTTTCGGATGCTATTTTAGTATCCCTTAGAATGGATTGAACAATATCATCCTCTGACATCTTCTTCTTCTGCTTCTTATATTTGGCATGCTTCTCAAGCTCTTCAGTAGTCTTCTCTTTTAAATCCTTGGCCTCAGCAGGATCTAGACCAAACTGTGGATCTCCTTCCTTCTGATTCTTTTTGTCTTCTTTCCATTTGTATACTACCTCATCCGGATAGGATTTCTACTTCTTAGGATTTGGAGGTGCAGATTGAGTTTCTTTGGCCTTAGTGGTTTTCTCTGATTCTTTCACTTCCTTTAGTTTCCTCTTCTTTCCATCCTTCTTCGATGGTTCAGCCTCTTCTGCATTCTTCGGAACATCTTCTGCTTCTTCCACTGGTAGATCATAAAACTCTCTAGAATCTTTAGAAAATCTGACATTCATTCTTTTAAAATTATCATCACTTACTAACATGACTTTGAAATTCCTCAACTTGGAACTTCAAGTAATCATGAAGGACTCAAGACATCAAACAATCAACTTGGAGAGTAAGGTAGGATACATGATTATCTGTGATCTCAAATTCCCATTCTTGATATCCTCTATCGTAATGAGAATATGCTTCATCATATTGATCTTCTTTAGATTTACCAAAAAATCCAAGAAATGCATATCACTTTTCTTCAAGGTTTCCTTGTCACACTTTCTCGGTACGATAAAACCCTAAACCCATAACTCAAGTATCCTATTGTTTGTTGACAAATGAGCAATTTTCGGAGTATTGACATCTGTAAGTCCAAGACACTCCATAGCTTTTACCTTGATAAAACTTCCTTGAATATTTGGTAGCTTGTGGGAACAGAACTTGTCTTCCCTTTCATAATATAGCCCTACCAAGCTAGCATCCTTGGTATAATAAAGTGCATAAGTTTTACCATAACTCTTGAATGAAAAATTTTCTCTCCCTTCTTCCTTAGAGAAACAAACTGACTCATAAAACTCAACGGGTAGATCCAGATACACAACATCTTGAGCTCATGTCTTTGATATGGATACACTCTCCCAGCCATTAAGCTTGATATTCTTTGAAATAATAGAATCATACTTGTTGAAGAAGTTCGGATGCACCAACCTATCCCTGTAAACTTTCCACACTGTAATCGGCTTGACAGAAGACATCTCTTGAGATGGAACTTCACCAAACATTCGGAATTGATAAACCTTTGAAAATTCGGAACGGGATTTTTAAGTGGGGTAGATCTTAGACATGAAAAATCTTGAAAACGTATGTGGGACAACCATCAGGGGTCCCCTTTTATAGGTGTTGATACGACGGTTCATCTTCCAATCTCAATCCAATGGCTGAGAATTCTTCTGATCAGATCTCACGGTTGAAAAGATAGTCGTAAGGAAAATTTGGTAGGATTTGATATTTTGAGGTTTTTAAAGGAAAACATTTAGATTTAAGGAAACTAGAATCCGAGAAATTTTAAAAACAAAAGAAACTTCCAGAAAATAAAAGGTGGTTACAAAAACTCAAGAAAGAATCATACCTTTCGGATTGTCAGGAGAATTATTCATATTGAGGAAAATTTTTCTTGAAGGACTTTAGATTCCAAAGAAAAAACTTGATTATGAAAAAATTTAGTATGCAGATCTTCATTATGAAAATCTTCATTACAGAAATCTTCATTACAAAAATATTTATTACGAAAATGTTCATTACAAAAATTTTAGATTATGAAAAAAAATGATCAAATCTTCATTTCGAAAAATATGAAAAACTTCATTACGAAAAACATGAAAAACTTCATTATGAAAAACATGAAAAACTTCATTACAAAAAACATGAAGCACTTCATTACAAAAAACATGAAACACTTGATTATGAAAAACATGAAACACTTCATTACAAAAAACTAGAAACACTTCATTATGAAAAACATGACACACCTCATTACGAAAAATATGAAAAACTTCATTATGAAAAATATGAAAAAAAATCATTACGAAAAATATGAAAAACATATGAATATATGTACTCCCCCTATGAAAAGGAGTATATTATTGTAAGGAGATTGATTCATTATATATTTAATCAAGGAATATTACCTTACGGTTATTATTCCTAACTTCTGTTTAATGTATTCAAATCTATCAGAGGATAAAGAGTTTGTTAAAATATCATCAAGTTGATCTTGCGTTCTAATAAATTGAAGAATGGTATCTTCTTTTTGTGTGTGATCCCTAAGAAAGTGATGCCTAATATCTATGTTCTTTGTACGAGAGTGATGTGAAGGGTGTTTACTAAGTGCAATCGAACTTGTATTATAATACAAAAAATTTATTTTTGGTAAAACTCATACCATAGTCTGTGAGTGTGTGTTGCATCCACAACACTTGAGCACAACAACTTCTAGCTGATACATATTCAGCTTCAGTAGTGGAAAGTGCAACTGAGTATTGCTTCTTGCATGACCAAGAAACTAATGAATCTCCTAAGAAATTACAAGTTTCGGATGTACTCTTTATATCGATTCTATATCCACCAAAGTCAGCATCTGAAAAACTTTTCAAAATAAAATCATTTCCAGAAGAATCGAAAAGTCCTAAATCCATGGTTCCCTTTATGTAGTGAAAAAATATTTTCACTTCCTTTAAATTATATTCCTTAGGATTGGATTTATATCTTGCACATAATCATACTGAAAACATTAAGTATGGATGACTAGCTGTCAAGTAAAGTAACTTCCTATCATACCTCTAAAAGATGTTTGATCTACTGGTTTCCCAGCTTCATCAAGATCAAGTGTGTTTGAGGTACCAATGGGAGTACTTATACTCTTAGTGTTGTCATATCCATACTTTTTAATAAGATCCTTAATATTCTTATCTTGGGATATATATATTCCTTCTAGTTTTTGAGATATTTGAAAACCAAGGAAAAATGTTAACTCACCCATCATACTCATTTCAAACTCAGATTTTATTAGATCCACAAAGGAATCGGTTAAAGATTACTGATTTGAACCAAATATATTGTCATCAACATAAATTTGATCAATCAAAACATTTTTCTTATCTTTCTTTATAAAAAGGGTTGGATCTACATTTCCCTTAACATAATTATTTTGAAGTAAAAATCATACAAGTGTACCAAGCTCGATGGGATTGCTTAAGTCCATACAAAGCTTTGGTAAGTCTAAAAATATGATCAAGATGTTTTGTATCATCAAAACTAGGAGGTTGTTCAAAAAAAACTTCCTCTTGAACATAACCATTAAGGAAATCACATTTCACATCCATTTGGAAAAGTTTGAAATTGAAGAATGCTGCAAAGTCAAGTAGAATATGAATAGATTCGAGTCTAGCTACTGGAGCACAGGTTTCTTCATAATCTATTCCCTCTTGTTGATTATAGCCTTTATCAACTAATCTAGATTTATTTCTAACTATGATTCCATTTTCATCACACTTATTTCTGAAGACCCATTTTACTCCAATAACATATGTTTCCTTAGGTATTTCAACCAAGGTCCAAACTTTATTCCTTTCAAATTCATTTAGTTCATCTTGCATGGATTTAATCCAATCATCATCACCTAAAGCTTCATCAGTTCTTTTTGGTTATAATTGGGAAAGGAATGCTAGATGTTATGCTTCATTCCTTAAGGAACTTCTAGTCCTTACAGGTTGATTCACATCTCCAATGATACTATCTCTAGAATGATTCTTAAGAAACAACTGATTTGGGTTTTGTAAAACTTGTTCATCAACATAGGGTAGAAAATCTTCTAGGGTAAATTATTTATAAGTATATTCTTTGAAATTTTCCTTATCTGAAGGATCTTCTAACATAGGTTGATAATCAGTTTTTGTAAACACATATGAAGATGTAGGTTAGGGTTGTTTAAAAACAAAGGGATCAATGTCATCAAATTTCACATGTATTGTCTCTTCAACAGTACAAGTGTTTTTATTGAAAACTCTATAAGCCTTAGAAGTTGTGGAGTATCCTAATAAAATTCCTTCATCATATTTTGGTGCGAATTTGTGTAGATTATCTTTAGTATTCACAATGAATACTTTGCAACCAAAAACCATGAAGTAGGAAATTATAGGTTCTTTACCATTCCATAACTCATAAAGAGATTTATTAAGAAAATGTCTAATTAATACACGATTTATAGTATAAAAAGGAGTAATTATAGCTTCAGCCCAAAAATGTTTGGCTATAGAATATTCACTCAACATGGTTCTGGTTATCTCTTGAATAATTCTATTTCTTATTTCAACAACACCATTCTGTTGAGGATTTCTGGGTGCTGAGAAGTTATGAGTAATGCCTTTTCTACTAAAAAAAGTTTCAAAATCAGAATTTTTAAATTCTCCACCATGATCACTATGAATAGTTTTAAATGGAAGGTTTTTCTCATTTTTGACTTGGGATCTAAAACTTTGGAAATACAAGAATTCTTCATACTTCTTTTCTAGAAAATAGACCCACGTAAATCTAGTATAATCATCAACCAAGACAAATACATAATACTTTCCTCCAATGCTTCCAGTTTGTGTAGTACCAAAGAGATCCATATTCACTAGCTGTAATGCATCAGTAGTTGAGACTTCACTGACTGATTTAAAACTTTATTTATGTTGCTTTAAATATTTACAAGGGTCACAAACTTTCGAAGAATCATATCTAAGCTCTGGTAGATCCTTAACTAATCTTTTCTTAGAAATTTTGCAAAAGTTCCTAAGGTAATAGTGTCCTAAACTTCTATGTTATAACCAATAATGATCCTCCATTACACTAAGTCAAGGTATATCTTGGATCCTAAGGTATTCTATGTTTAGTGTGTAAACATTATCTTGCCTATGGGAAGAAAGAATAAACTCTTCCATGGAATTTTGTACTAAGAACTTTTCATTCCTAAAATTCACAAGTTAATCTCCATCACATAACTGACTTATGCTAATGAGGTTGTTCTTAATACCCTTAACAAATAAAACATTTTAAATCAAAGTTTTTTCAAGAAGAACGATGTTACCTATACCAATAATTTCTCCCTGAGCATTGTCTCTGAATGTTACTTTTCCTCCTTTCATCTTGATAATATATTAAAAATAGTTTTTGTTACCATTCATATGTTGGGAACATCCACTATCCATGTACCATGTATTTTTGTTGGTACCTTATCTATTTTTCTGAAAATAAGAAAAAGTTAGGTTTTTGGAATCTAAACTTGCTTGGATCCGAAATTCTCATAAAGAAAAATTTTAGGCACCCACATCTTTTTATAAAAAATAGGCTTTATGAAATCCTAATGACTGGGTTTTGTTTAAGGAAAAAAAATTTCCCAGTGTCCACCACACTGACACTTAGTGAAGAATGGAGCACTTTGAGGAATAAAATAATTATTACTAAAAATCGGTTTAGAACCAATATAACCAAAACCAGAAATATTCCTTAGAGGTCGGATTTGAGAATACATTTTATCAGAATTCTCCTTACCTAGGGTAAAGTTTTATAAACACTTTCTCAAGGAAAAGATTTAGGATTTCAGTTTGATAACCAATTTCTTGTCTTCTAAAACATTTGATTTTGAACTAGAGTTAGGCTAGAAAACATTTTTATTAGAAATTACATTTTCAAGATCTTTATAAAGTTTAGTCTTCTTAGAATTTACTTCCTCAAGATTTTTTGAAATATTTTAGAAATCAACATTTTTCTTATCAAGATATTTAGAAAGATATGATATTTCCTTAGTAAGAATAGTATTCCGATATTTTAATTTATCAAGTTTTTTCATTAGTTTTGAATTATCAATCTCAAGAAGTTTGGAAAACCTAGAAACTTATTCATAGGAAGGTTAAGTATTATCTTCATTAAAAGAAGATTCTTCATCAGAAGAGTTATAATATTTAGTATCATTATCATTCAAAGATATATTGGTCATAGATTCAGCATTATGTACCTTATCCATTAAACAACAATTTTCAATAGGTATTTTGGCTATTAGACCAAGATTCTTCTATCTAGAAGATTCATAATCTGATGATTCCTCTGAAGAGTCGTCGTCACTGGAACTCCAGGTGTCATTATCTTTCAATACTTTCTTAGCTTTATCCTTGTAATACTTCTTTCTATTTATCTTAGAATTATTTTCCTTTCTTTCCTTTCTTTTGAGCATGGGACAATCAGGCCTTATATTTACATCTCTCTTGCATTCATAACAAGTAACTTCTGAATCTCTCTTATCCTTCCTTTATTTCAGCTTGTATCTGTATTGAAAGTTCCTCTATCCAGCTATCTTGTTCATCCTTCGAGAAAGATTTGCAAACTCATTCTTTGAGGATTCACTTCCACTAGATTAGGATTGTATAACAACTTTCTTAGACTTAGATTTGGTAATTCTCTCAGGAGTCTTATTTTTCATATGATTTGAAGTTTTAGTAAAAGAAACACTATCATTCCCATTCTTCTTCTTTACATTATCATCATCTCTCTTCATTCTAGTCTCATGCTGAAGAAGAGTTCTAAATAGCTCATCTAAGAAAATCTGAGTAACCTTTCTATTCTCATCTATAGCTGTCCTCTTAGATTCCCGCTCATTGGGCATGATGTCTATGATCTTATCAAAAATAGCTTCATCATCTAATCCTTTCTCACCCATGGATTGTAAACTATTCACAGTAGTCATGAATCTTTGTTGCACCTTACATATGGGTTCTCCATAAGGAAAGTTAAAGCCATGGTATTCATCTCTAAGCATGGCTCTTCTTCTTTCAATAACTTTGGAAGTTCCAAAGTGAGTAACTTCAAGTTTCTTCCAAATACAATTTGCTGCTTCACAAGATGAAATTTGGATATATATATTTCTAGTCATATAGAAAAGAAATGTATTGCTTACCTTATAATTCAGTTGATATTAATGTTTTTCTTGATTTGTGAAGGTACTAACTTCCTTGTCAGGAATTTTATATCCTCCAGTAAGCATAAAAAAATTATCAACACTAGTATTGATAATTAATGTCTTCATGCGGTCTCTCCACTACTCATAATCATTTCCATCAAAAAGAGGTGGTCTAGTTGGATTGATATTTTCAATAGAACCAACATTGATTCCTACCATCTTAAAGAAAATCTTTCCACAAAAACATGTTAAGAGAAAAAGTTTGTAATCAAGTAAAATATTCCTCAACAAGGAAAATAAAACTATAGTATCTCTAAGAAAAATATGAATCCGAACTTTATGAGTTCGAAAATATGATTCCGAAAAATAGAAGAAGAATATTTCTCTTCTGAATTTAATCATGATATTAATTCATATTGAACCAAAATTCTGAAGCCAATTTTTAGATTGGTTCAAGATTCAAGGTCACCTCCTCTGATACCAATTATTGATATGGTATGTGTGAGTATGATATACTCTATAATACCAAATGTAGGATCGAAATAAAAGAGATACTGAGTAAAGTATCTAATGACGATCAAAATACAAGAGGGTAGTGAATTGTATATTTTAAAAAAATTCCTTTGGAACTTTTAAAGATGATTATTTTTAACAGGGTTAAACAAGGTATTTCACAAAACCTCTAGTTTTACACACTTTCTTGATTCTGTAAATATGATTCAGAGAAATTAATTCCAGAAAAGATGGTTCCATAAATGAAACTTAATGAAAGTTTAAAATAATGAAGATTATACCTTAAAACCTATATAATCTAACTAAATTAGAGTGCAAGTGCAAGGAAGTATAAGATAGTTATACTTTCCTCAGCAATACAAATGCAGCGGAAAACTTGAAACAAACAAGTAACAAGTAGTAAATCTTTTAACCCAAAGATATGGGTATCCAAAAACCTTGGATAAAGGTCCCTTGATTTATACTTTCAATAAATTATGTCTTACCCACACCAGGGTAAGCCCTAAATATGAAGATCGGAGTCTTTCTTGCTATCCCAGCAAGCCCTCAACTTCAAGGTAGTAAGCACCTTTGTCTTCCTCAGCAAGGAAGCCCTCAACTTCAAGGTAGTCAGCACCTATCTCTTCTTATCCCCGGAATCCCTCGATTGTACACAACAATAATCCGAGTCGCACAAAGAAAATATGAACCAAAAGTTTAGTACTCACAAAGAAATGAAAGTATCTCTCTACAAATCACTTCAACAGCATGTAATCTCTAGATTCATAGAACAGTCATGAAGCTCTTTCAAATGAGCTCATATTTATAGGTACAACTACAATGGTCGGCTCCCTCTTCCAATGTTCATATGTTTCCTTGAATTTTGGAGGGACCTGTACATGTGTCACTCCAACAACGGTTAGTTAGTAATTGAATTCATGACATCATTTTATAACAAAACAAGTGTAAGCAAAAATATGGTTACATAAATAAAATCCAATATTCGGAATGTAAGCAAATGAAAGTTCGGATTCTAACCAAAAATAAATTTGGAGTCTATAATACAAGGATATTTGGATTTTTTTTATAAGAATTCGGAACCTGAACTCTATAGAATTCTGAAGTCTAGATTTCAAGGAAATTCGGAATCTGGATTCATAAGAATTTGGAACCAGAACTTACAAAGTTCGGAGTTAGAGTTCATGAGAATTTGGGGTCAGAATTCATAAGAGTTCAAAGTCTATATTCATAGAACTCAGAGTCATAACTTGGAAAGTTTGTAACTAGGATTTGTATTCAGAATTCGGAGTCAGAACTCAGAAAAGTTCATAACCAGAATTCGTATTCCGAATTTGTAGTCAGAACTCAGAAGAGTTCGTAACTAGAAGACCTAATCAGAATTCGGAGTCAGAACTCAGAAAATTTCGTAACCATAATTAGTAATCAGAATTCTGAGAATTTAGATCCTAAAACAGAATGCTTCATATCTAGGTAATTATAGTATTCTGAGGTTTTGGTTTCAAACCGAATTTTACACTGAGAAAAATTATGATATGAACAATGAAAACATGGTAAGGATAAATTTCCTTGGGGAAGTAAATTTTACCTTATATAAGTAAATCGTAGGGTAAAAAAGAGGTTTTCCTTGAGATAAGGTGTTTGTGATTTTCAAAACAATAAGTAATTGTAAATTCATAAGGAAACCTTATTGACTAAACAATCTCCCCCAAGTATGAAGGAATGGAAAAGTCATAAGGAAAACCTTATTGACTCAACACATAAATAGATGGAAAAAATTTTATGATTATCCTATATGATTGAGGTGGTGAATAATTAATCCATGAATTTACTTATCATCTAAGAAGTTGTTAAATTGTTTCACAACTCACTCCTCCCAAAACACCACAGTGAAATGGTGTGTCTAAGAGGAGAAATAATACCTTGTTTTACATGTTTTTATCAATAATGTGTAAGTGTAACTATACTATACCATTCTAGGGATATTATTTAGAAACTTATATATTTATAAGTAATTTTGGTCCATATAAATCAATCATGAAGACATCATATAAGATATGGATTAGAAAATGTCCCAACTTTTTTCTCTTAATATTTTTTCTTGTGAATCATATGTATGAATTTTTTATTCTAATAAAAATAACCCTAAGTTACATGAATTCTTATTTACTGGTTATCCAAAGGAAAATAAGGGATAATTTTTTCTATAGTATTACTAATCAAAAAGTGTTTATGGCCTGAACATGTACATTTAAGGATAAGTAATATATAGATAATAGATTCAGTGGGATGAAAGTTAAACCTAAAGAAGTTTAAAACCAACAAATAGGAATTGTTACTAAGATAGAAGTTGAGTTGATACTATAAAGGGTTATAGAAGAATAGCCAACTCATGTTACACAAGAACCTAAAATATCTTGTAGGATTCATCAGGATCATAAGAGATACTGATTTATTTTGGTAAATTATGATGAAGTAATGTTTATTGATTATGAACTTACTACTTAATAAGACTCTATTGAGAGTAATGATTCTAATAAATGGTTAAATTACAAGAACTATATTATGGACTTTATGTATACTAACCATGTTTAGAACTTAGTGGATGCACCTAAAGGGGTAAGATCCATAGGGTAAAAGTGGGTTTTTCGTAAGAAAACTAACATGGATGGTAGAGTGTCCACCTATAAGTCATTTCTGGTGAAAAAGGGTTAAAAACTCATGGTATTGAATATGAAGAAACCTTTTATCTATTTTCATTGATAAATTCTATTCAGATAAAACTTGACATAGTATCTCATTATTATTATGAGATATATAAAATTGATTTCAAATACAATTTACGTAAACAAGAATTTGGTTAATGATAAGTGTGTGATACAACTCGAAGGTTTTGAATTAAAAAATGATTTTTTTTATATTTTTCAAGTTGTAATGGTCCATTTATGGATTTTATATAGCTTTCCATATTAGAATAGTAATTTTGATAATCAATAAAATAGTTGTGTTTCATCAATAACATGGGTGATTCTTGTGTATACAAGAAGGTTAGTGGGAGTGTTGTGTCATTTGTGATATTTTGTGTGGATGACATACTTATTATTGAATGTGATATCTCAACTTTATAGTTTGTAAAGATGTGGCTGGTAAAATTCTTCTCGATGAAATAAATGGGTGAAGTAGCCTACATACTAGGTATGAGGATCTATAAAGATTGATTAAAGAGGTTTCATAAACTAATTAGAAACATATATATTTGTAAATTGACAAAATAATTTAGTATGGAGAACTCCATAAATGGGTCTTTTCTATTATTAAATGACATGAATCTTGGGAGGATTCAAGATCATTATAAAGAGTTAGAAATTTTGGGTAGAAATATTTATGTTTATACTATAGGATCTATCATATATACCATGTTATGTACTCAACCCAATGCCACTTATGCTTTGATCATAACAAGTAGATACAAATCCAATCCTGGTAAGATTCATTGGATTACTATTAAGAATATATTTAAGTACTTAATAATAAGTAAGGATGTATTATTAGTTTTTTGAAGATAGGAAGAGATCATTATAAGGGGTTAAACTGAATCTAGTTTCAAATATGATAAATATTATAAGATATCAAAATATAGTTTTGTGTTTTTCATTAAATATGGAGTTATCGGTTGGAAGAGTTCTAAAAAAGTGACCATAGAAGACTTAACAACAAAGTAAGAGTAAATTTTTGCATAAAATTTTGTGAAGGGATTTATTTGGATCAATAAATTCATCATAGGACTTGGGTTGGTTCTTAGAATTTGAGGATAAAATGAGATTTACAATAAAAACAATGGAGTTATTGATTATGAAATGGAACATAAGTCTCACCAAAGGACCAAACACATCCTTCGAAAATAATATCTCATTCAATAGATCATTTAGAGGGGTAATGTAAATATCTATTGGGAATCTATTTATGAAATTTTAGAAGATCATTTGGAAAAACCATTATCATAACAATAGTATGAGGTTATATTGAATCACTTAGTAATAGATAAATGAGATATTGTATGTAATATTTGTAAAATTTATCATGGTTTCATAGTAAAGGAACTCTTATTTATCATTCACATGTGATATATTTATATTACATAAATAGTGGAATGATAGTATCCCCTCAAGTTATGAATTTTTGTTTTCCCTAATTGATGATCATCAAGAACTGTTATAGGTTGTGATGGTATGTTGATATTAGTGTGAGTGGAATCATTTATATGATACAAAGAGTTGTATATGATATAAATATCATAATCATGAGATAATAAGAAGAGATTTATTATCCAGACTAGCTCATGAAATTACATCACATGGAATGCCATATGGTCATTGATATGATTGAGTGTTTCATTTTCCTCTTAATTTTTTTGTTTTTATATGTACAAATATCTCTTTTTATATTTATACATGTTTTCAAATTTTGTTTTTAGAATGATATTGAATCTGATGTGTTCTTTATTTTTCTTTATTATTATATTATTTCTTACTTTTTCATTTTTAAGGATTTATCCATATATAAGATCTTATGTATGATCTTTGTTTTCTTATTTTATGTATTTAATATCTTATGTATACTAAAGATCCAAAAAAATTATATGTGTAATATCATATATATCTTAGAGAAAAAATTAAATATCTCATGTATATGTTTTTAACTTCTCACATATTCTATGTTTTGAATTTTTGTTTGGTCTAGTTTCTTATATATTATTCTTGAATATAAAATATATTACGTATGAAATTTTAGTTATGTATAATATATTACCTATGAACTATTTTCTTATATATTGACTCTAAACCACTTACATATTGAAATTTTATAAAGTATAAATTCTTAATAATTGTATTTATTCTATTTAAATATATTGCATATCAGTGATATTTTACAAAGTAATATATGATAAATAACATATTTTTCACACTTATTCTTTATAGATTTTAATATTTTACAAATTTAATGGCTCTTACACAATTCATACTTACCCTTACAAAATGGGTTTACGTGAAATTTTCCAAAGTGTTGGATGAATCTTGTGTTTTCTACTATGAACATTATATTTTATAGAATAAACCTTATGATTTGTATATATTGACTCTTATATATTATAAATAGCTGAAATTTTTCTAATTATTGAATCTATTTTTTTATTTTTATGAAATTTTTTAAACTTCTAATTTTATCATTTTTTATTATTTATTTATTTTAATTATAGAGATCTCTATAATGTGTATTTCAAATATTAATTTCCATATTTTACAATGATTTAAGAAAATATTTAAGGATATTATTCATGTATTACACATACTTCAAATATGGAAATCAATTACTACATGTTTGAATAATTTGAACAAAACTATTTCCAAATCTGAAGTAGTTTATTATCATTTCATAGAGTATATTACGATTAATATTTAAATAATAAAATACACAATGGCTATGAATAATTTTAAATTTATTAATAAAGATAAATATCTATAAATAATATATTGAAATAACAAAATAAACAATTTTAATAAAAAGGAACAACAAGGTGCTCTATAAACTTGAACATATACAAAAATCATACTATTTCAACTACTTGGATAGAATTCATTATAAATAAATTTACTGCAAAATCTATTGAAAGATACTATAATGTTATGATCCTGAATTATTTAATCTTTGGTTTTATGGTGTTTTAGTTTTTTATCATTTTCATTGTGTGTGTTTGTATCGGGTTATACTTTTGTATTCAGAATAGGTAACTTGTTCGATTATACCTCTATTAAAAGTTATGATTGTTCTAGTTATAAATCCACTAAAAATGGTACATGTTGTATTGGGATGTGACTCCCTAGTAAAATTTAGAAGTGTTTTCTGGTTTTGATTCTACTATAAAAGGTAGGTTGTAATAAGTTGTGACTATTATAAAAAATTTCCGTATTATAGTGTGTGCCATTTCTCTCACTGAGTAGTGAGAATTAATGACTAGATGCATGATCCTTTTTTATCGAAAATAATATAAAAATTATATGTTGTCATATTTACTTTTCTATACTTTACTACAATATATTCATTTAAATTTTAAACTTTTCAGTCCAACCCACCCTAAATTGATATTCTAGGATATATAAACCTAGGAAAACAAGTGGTATCATAGATTTATCTATAGTTGATATATCCTTATTATTAACTATATCCTATACTTAATCATCTAAGGGAAATATAAAATTTATTGAGATGACATCTATAAACTATAATGATGGATGTATTCTTATATAACCCCCCTAATTCAATGGAAGTGAATACGGATACTTGAAATCCTGAATGGAACCTTAAATTAAGCACTTGAGTATTGAACACTATAAAATCATAGTCAAACCTTACGAATTATATGATTCTATCCCTATTTCCTTTACTGGTAATGATATGATAATTTTTTAATTACAAGGTTAATAATATTTTATACTAAACTATCAATATATATGATTTTAATAATTTATCTACATGTAATATTTCTTGTGATATCTGTATAAATTTTCAATTTACACATTTTGGAACAGAATTGTTTGAGAAAACCATACTTAAAGTGTTGTGATATTAATATCAAGACTTCAATATTGGATCAGAATAATTTTTTAATCATTTGTTTTATAGATTCATGAGTATTGTAAATGAAATGATTTGTCTTGGAGAAACATTTGACAATGATATTATGGTTTAAATAGTTCTTAGTTCATTATGTAAGAAATGGAATTTGATGAAAGTTTCCATTAGTGAAATAAAAAACCTCAAAGAATACATTTTTTATGTACTCATTGATTAATTATTGCAATATAAACTATAAATCAAGAATATTGTTGATGAGGAGAATAAAAAGAATAATGGTTTTAATTTTAAATATAATATAAATGTTACTTATTACTCTTCAAATCCTAAAATATAAGGATGTGAGAAAGTTGAGTTCTCTTAGTTAGTAAAAGGAGTTTATAATTACTATAAAAGAAATAAATTTTTATAAAGATGTTTTAGAAAGGATTATCCTATATATGAATGAAAAGGGAACAAGAAATGTATTTTTTTTCTAATAAGGATTCTGATATAAATTCTTATAAATACAGAAATAAATGACATATCAAGACTCAATGTCTGAGATTGAATCATGAAATAAGAGACCAGAAGTATAATAAAAAGAAATAAAATATTTATCAATTGGATAGAGTTATATTGGGGAATTGAATTCATGTGAATAATTTGGTATAGAAAATGATTCAATTAACCTATAATTTATGGATTCATTAAATGATGTTAATAATGATTATGGTTTTATTCTGATTATGAATTTAATATATATTATGATTTTGAAAATCCTTTTACTAATGAAATGGATGAAAATATTGAAAACTTACAAATATATATCATAATAATATCAAATTTGTATTATTATATTATATGAAAACAAGATTATTCTTCAAGATAATGAGAAATTCAAGAATACAACTTCAAGTACAAATGAAAAGGTATTTGAAGACTTCAAGATTACTCAAAAGGATAATGATAAACTCAATAAGTATATTGTAAGTTTGAAATATGATTTAGCTAATTTTGTAAAAATAAAGGAGAAATATGAAAAAATTATTTTGATAAACAAAGTGAACAAAAATAAGTGTGGGGTTGGATATAATCTACAATTTCCAAATATATACTAAAATTTCTTTGTGAAAATCACTAAAGGAATTTTCCCTACTCTTATGTGTTTTTGATATTGAATGCATGTTCATTATACTAGTGAATTTTATCTCATATTTACACAATATTTGGGGGATATTAAACTATTTATTTGAAAATATTTATCTTCTGTATTACCTATTAATTATTTTTTAAGATCTATTTGGCTTCCCAAAAATTATTTTACTAATCCCATTAGACCCAACTTTTCATGGGTGATAAAACTATATTCTAATTTATTTTGAAATAAAAATTATTTGAATGCCTAAAGAAATAAATTTGGAACACAGATAGTAAATTATCTAGGAATGTTATTGGATATCTATCAAATTTTATCTCATACAATAGATATGATTGAGGTGTTATTAGATTTAGAGACAACTCAAAAGGAAAAGTTAAATATTTTAGTGAAGTTAGTATTTCTCACTTTATGATCACGTGTTTCTGAAATTTAAAATTGAAAAATTCCTTGTCTATAAATATTATTCTATATTATTTTATGCTAACTTAAATGATAATATTTATTCTATTAATTTTACTAAGCTAATAGATAAGAATGTGAAGTGTATTAATACTATATAGATAGATAATATTTTATGGAATAATAGGCTTGGTCCTAGAAAAATTTGTTTACTATATTAGAAAGTAAATAATCATAAAGTAATATAGCTTATTATACTTTTATTAAATATAAATCACATATGTTATTCATGTATGAATGATAAGTAGATAAAATAAATTTTAAGATCAATTAAAGATGTGAAATTTTTAAGACCCTTTAAACTGTTGAATTTAGATTTATTCAGGCCTTTTAAAATTATAATCCATGGTGTTTAGAAATATTCATTTTTTATTGTTGATTATTTTTGTAGATATACATGTATTTACATTCTATCATATAAATTTGAAACTTTATCAAAGTTTTCTTACTATTATAAATTTGTTCAGAGTGAGAAAGGTTACTTGATTTTATCCATTTGTAAAAATAAAGGTGGAGTAATCAAGAATTTGTATTTTAAAATTATTTATGAATATAATGGTTATTTTAATTACTAAACATCTCCTAGATCACCTTAATATAATAAATTATTAAAAATAAATAATCTAACTATTAGAGAAATTGATAGTTTTATGTGTAATGAATTAATTCCACTTATGTATTTCAAGGAAAAAGCTTTGTAAACTAAGATTTATGTTTCTAATAGAATTATTACTAGAATTATTATTAATAATACTCATTATTAATTATATAAATGAAATAAATTGATATTTTTATATTTTAAGGGTTTTGTTTATAATGTTTTTATCCTTAATATTTTGGATTCCTTGGATAATTTTGATGAACAATAAGTTGAAGAAATTTTTTTGGTTTATTCTATTTAAGTAAAACTTATTAATAAGAGTAAAATGGTTTTTGATGAATCCATTCATGTAAAATTTTATGAGATGTATTTAAAATTGGTTAATTAAAATAATATTAGATTGAAGAGGATTTTATAGACATGAATTTTGGATAAGATGAACCTCTAAATTTGAATGCCCCTATTGAAGATGAGAAATATCCAAATAAAATAGTTTTTAAAACATGTAAAGATAACTCTCTTGATATAATTATTTTAGATTTTGATTTAATAGTTTAGACTATAAATTCATTAATGAATTTTTCTTCACACCCTAAAATTTTTTCTGATTTTATTCTGAATGATATTTCAGAATCTTCAAAAGATCCTAATTGGTTATTATCTATAAATGATAAAATTAATCATGTTTCTATAAATTATGTTTTTATTTTGTTAAAACTCATAAAAACTCATGTATTATTATAAATAAGTGAATTTTCTCAAATAAATTAGATGAAACTGAACAGATTACAAGAAATAAATTTAGAACGGTTTCTAAAGGATTTTATAAAGATGGGGAATTGATTATGATGAGACCCTTTCACCTATTTCTAGATTGTAAACAATTATAATTTTATTTTCATGTGCAACAATCATGGTTTTAATCTTTATCAAATGGATGTGAAGAGCGTATTTTTAAATGTATTGAATTCTAAAGATGTTTATGTAAAATTGCCACTATATTTTAAACATGAAAACTAAACCGATCATGTTATAAAACTTTCAAATTCACTTTATAAACATAAGTAATACCCTTAATCATGGTACAAAATATTATCTCGGTATATTTTAACAATTTTTTTTTTGAAAGGAAAATTTATCCCTTCTTTGTTTATTAAGAAGTATTTTAAGAATATTTTGATTATTTGTAATTATATAGATGATATTATTTTTATATCATCTGGTGAATATTTTTCTAAAGAATTTTTTGTTTTAATGACTTCTAAATTTGATATTATTTTTATGGGATAAAAAAATCTTTTTAGAATTAATGGTTTTCAAATAGATAATGAATATTTTATAAATCAATATATGTATGTTAAAGAGTTAGTTAACATATTTTGTCTTGATTCAAGTTAAAGTGTTAGTACCCTTATGAGTAATTATTATATGTTGGATACAGATTTGATTGTAAAGTTATTTGATATTAAAGTTATTAAAGGAATTATACATAGTTTATTTTATTTAACTACTAATAGATATGATATTCTGTTTAGTGTCTATATGTTTTTTATAATTTATGTTGGTCTGAAGGAAATTCATTCAAAAAAAATTAATAGTATTATTAAGTATATTAAAAGAATATAAAATCTAGGTTTGTTTTATCCTGGAAGAACCTATTTTGAATTAAAGAGTTATTCATATTCTTATTTTGGAGGATGAAAATTTAACAAAAAGAGTACCCTTGGTATGTGTCACTTTTTAGGAAAGAGTTTAGTTTCATGTAGTTAAAAGAAGTAATTATCAATTTATTTATCTATGGATGAATCGAAATATATTGTTTCATCAAGGTTCTATGATTAATATTTATGGATTAAATATTCTCTATCTGACTTTGATATTCATTTTTAAAGGAAACATATTTTATGTGATAATTTTTCTATTATTTATAATTATAACAATGCATTACAACATTATTGAATAAAGAATATTGAAGTGTTATGTCATTTTATTAATTATGATGTTAAAAAAAAATATCAGTTTTTTGGAATATATTTTTATAAATGATTATCTATCAGTTATCTTTTCTAATCATTTGAATGAAATTATTCTCTAGAATAATTAATATGAACTTGGAATAATGGAAGCTTAATTTTTTAAAGTAGCATGTGTATAAAAGGAATTTTGATAAACTAGGGTTTATTATTTCTAACTATTTTTTTGTCTCCTTAGTAGTGCTTCATAACATTATCTTATTCTTATATAGGAGCTATTAAAATGATTAGAAATTCACTTCTATATATATTTCGGAAATATAAAGCTACAATTTTAGGGGTGTTATCAATGTTTTAATATTTATGTATTTCATAACTTCAATTTATTATTTTTAAGAGTTGGTATATAATGGATTCTTATTTTAAGAGATGTTATATGAGGATCCTAAGTTGGATAAATTTCCTATCATCTGGATCATTCTCTGGTTACATGTTTCTAACACCCTACAATTGCATTGGGATGGGAAGGCATTTTTTATTTTGGAAAAATCCCATACCTGATTGACTCAGTGATGGATTTGGTGGTTTTATGAATTTTAGGAAGCTGTTCACATTCTGATGTAGGAGACGGTGAACAACTATGTTGTCGGTTAATTTTATTGGGATCTAGTTTGAAGTTTTATCTCACTGTGAGTTTTTCTAGTTTTTGTAGTTTATTTTTATTATTAGCATGGTGTATAGCGTTCTAGTAGGGATGTTGTTCATGTTCTCACTTATCCTTTATAAGTGATATTATGATAATAAAAAAAGTATTAGTGGGGGTAAGTATGAATTAATTCAAATGGACTTATCCTATGTGATTTATTTCAGTTTAATCATGTTTTAATTTATTTTAATATCTTTAATCATATTTAATATTTACTATTTTATTTAGTTTTTTGGGGGTAGTTATTTTGATAGAAAGAAAATAATTTTTTTAACCTCATTTATTTCAATTTGTTTTAACTTTTTGATATTTTCTAAAAGGGGGAGAATTTTCATGTTTTAGTTGATTGGTTTTATAATTATCAAAAGGGGGATATTTTTGGAGTGTCTCTTTGACCTCTTATATTTTTTGATAATTATTAAACTCTCTTTTTTTATTTATACTTCTTTAATAATTTTATTTTTAGAATGATGTCTACTTTCATCAATTCATTGTTTATCTTTATTATTCTATTGTTTACTTTCTCAAGTTAAAGTATTTCTCTAAGTATAGGATATTATGTATGATATTTATTTTATTACAAACTAGATTAAATATATTATGTATACTAAAGATCCAAAATTCTGGTAAATTTAATATCTTATACATCTCAAAGAATAATTTTAAATATCTTAGGTATGAGTTTTTAAATTCTTATTTATTCTTTGTTTCAAATGTTCATTAATTCGATTTTATTACATATCATTCTTGAATATTGAATATCTTATTTATAATATTTTATTTAATTATAATATATTTTGTATAAACTATTTTCTTACATATTGATTATAATTCTCTTATATATTAAAATTTCACAAAGTATAACTTCTTATGTATTATGTTTCTTCTATTTAAAAACATTACATATCATTGATTTTTATAAAATAGATATATGTTAAAGAACATGGATTTCACTCTTATGTTTTGAATAATTGACAATGTGAATGGCACTTATTCAATTTAAACTTACCCTTATGAAATTTTTTTACCCAAAACAATTCTTGTGTTAAATGACTCTTATGGTTTTATTATGACCCTTACATTGTAAAAAATGACCTTTATGGTTTGTATATATTTACTCTTGTTTTATACATATCTAAAAATTACCTAAGTGTTGAACCTATTATTTTTACTGTTATGAAATGTTTTCAATTTTGAATTTTATAAAAATTTATTTTTTATTTTGTGCAATTATGGACATCTTCATGTTCTGTATATTGAATATTAGTTTCCATATTTTACAGTGATGTATAGTTGATATTTAAGGATATATATTGAAAATTAAATTCACATTAAATAGGTAAATCAATAACCAAACATTTTATAATTAGAGTAAAACTATTTATAACTATGAAGAAGTTCATTATCATTATATGGAAAATATTTTTGTAGATATTAAAGGAATAAAGGATGTAATAGCTGTGAATAATTTGAAAGTGGTGAAGAAATTGAAATATTTATAAATAAGAGATTAATATAACAAAATAAACTACTATAATAAAAATGAATGATGTGGTTCTATATACACTTGAACATGTACTACAATCATATTGTTGTTACTTATTAGATAGAATTCATTGTGAAGAACTTTACTACCCAAATGATAGAAATTTTCAACAAAATTATGATCCTTGACTATTTAAATTTTTCTTTTTTTGTTTTTTAATTATTTATCATTTTTTTGTGTGTTTTTTTGTGTTGTTTTATGATTTTACATTCAAAATTAAGAACTTGTTTAGTTACATCACCATTAAAAGGTAAGAGTGTGTGTTTTATAAATCTACAAGTAAATGTGGATGTTGTATTGATTTTTGAATCCCTGTTAAAATTCAGGAGTGTTGTTGGTTATGATTCCACTAGAAAAGGTAGGTATAAACAATTTTTGACCCTTTTAGAAATTTATGGTATTATAGTTTGTGTCATTTATCCCACTGAGTAAAGGTAATTGAATAGTATGTGTCAAATCATTTTTTAATCTAAACTACTATGAAATTAATTATGATCACTTTTACTTTTCTCCACTTTACTACTTTATATTCTATAAATTTTAAATTGGTCAATTCACCCCCCCCCCTCTTGAACTTCTTGGCTATCTCAACCTAGAAAAATAAGATATATTCTATTTATACTTAATATGAATCCCGATTAACTTGGTTTGGAAAGATAATTAGAATGTTAAGCTTTATACTTTGATACCTTTCTTACTCTAGTCTTGAGGGTGAGCTATTTAGTGGTGTTTGGGTATATGTTGTACCTAACTACTTGATGAATTTCATGTGATGTATTCATTCAAAATGGTCAACCCATTTCAGAGAATTATGAATGTATGGGATTACCTATACTAAGTTGACATCTTCCATGTATAGTGGTTGTTTGATTCCTTTTACAAAGGGATTATATAAGTATACATATAATTTATATAATACATCTTTTGGAAGAAATATTAAAATAGAGATATGAGTGTGTTTGATTGATATCACACTAGAACCCTTCAAAACTTGAGCAGTGCTGACGTTTTGTTAAAGGTTTTTCCTTTCTTATATCTATGAATTAGGGAATTCATATTTGTTATCAGTAATATAAAGACTCATATCATCACATGATTAGCCCTTAGAAAAAGGATTCAAATTTTAGACAAATTACTTTTTCCAAAATTAATAGTTTGTGATAAAGCCATATCCAAAATGGTTTGGATGAATTAAAAAAGGGTTTTGAAGTTTTGTATAAAATACTTATGGAATTTTAGTTTAATTCAAAGATTGTTAGATATATAGTAAAATAGCTATATCATATTATAGGATATAACTTGGGTCATAACCTATGATATTCATATAACACATATTAAAAACAATGATATAGTGATATCATAATGGTAAATTGATGCATATATCATAACATGCAATTCAACTTGTGATATTTGATATTGAGTGAATTTTATTCTTCCATGTATTCTAAATAGTTTTCTTAGATTATAAATCATTGGGATGATTCATTTATGGAATGAAAAACATGTTATAATCATTTGAAATTTTTAAGCGATTATATTCCTCAACATGCATGAATTATGGGTAACATAGTTTAGCTTGCAAGAATTTTCAAATGACGATCAAATTTATTTATTAAAATAAGGAAAATAATAAAAGTAATGGTTACTCCTATTAGGAAGGAATTTTTTTCAGACTTTTAAATTAAAATCTCTCTTCCTTTCATGTTATCTGTTTATCATTTTGGATAAGTTTCTTACATACCTTTGTAGTTTGAGGGATCCTCTTGTAGCATACAAGGATTATAGTGGTCGGTGTACTGCCTATGGAGGCAAGATACCTTTTATTAGCTTTTTGAGATATCTATAAAATATACTTCATCGTGATAATCAGATATATGGAACACTATAAAATAGGGATAGTTGTTAATATTTATGTTCTTAATACTCATGTAGACTTGATGATGATAGATAATGATTTTATTTGGGTTTCTTCCATTATGTTGAACATGATATAATCCTATAAACCCCATAACTATCAATTTAACACTTAGGTTGTACTAGTTAGTATTTAGAATCTCAAATAATCTATTTGAGTCTCATTAATTGATCTTCTAATGACCCAATCAACAACCTTACCTCTAGATTCATTGATCTATGGAGCTAAAGCCCAGATGAAATATTTCATTTCAAAACCAAATTTATCTTATCCTCCCATCATAAAAATATTAGTGTAAATCCTATTATCCCAACTAGGTTAAATGATGTGAGAGGGGGTGAATTATGGTATATAAAATTAAAACAACTTCCCCTTAAAATCTTGTTTTGTTGTTAAATAAAACACACTTCTCTCCCTTTCCTGTAGAAATTTATGTCCATAAATGAAAGCATTCACAAGACACAACAATTTTATTTGGTTCACATGAAATGGGATATATCCAAGTAGAGTACACAGGAAATGTGATTGTACTAAATTCACTATAGTGTGTTGCTATTACAATGTTTAGATAGACTCATTGTCCCTCCTGGTTCACTGTCACAAACCATCCCAGGTACTCTGGTAACCCGATAACCGAACTAGATCTCACATTTACTTAATATAACTCTTGATCCCCACTGGTTGGAGACTATAACCTAGTATAATACAATATGAAATTTCAAATTAATTTTCCACAAATATAGTAGAATAAAGATAAACAAGTCAGTATGCATACAATAAAACTCCACAGGGAGAAGTGTACCGGAATTCAAATAATTATAAGCCCAAATTACTATAGTAAAGTTCTAGAAAATATTATAATTGTCCAAGTCCCAATGGATTCAAATCACCAATATTATGGATTAATAGCTACTACCACCTCCAAGTGGTGCCTTAACCTTGCTTGAACCTGGAAGAAGATAATCTACAAACACCCAAAGGCACAGTTAGGGTGTGAGATAAAATCCTAGTAGGGTCTCACCAAGGATTCCATAATAAGAGTCCAAAATTTAATTAACCAAAAAAATATTTAAATTTAAAATAAAAAAGATTGGAAGTTAAAAAGAATATTTTAAAAAAATCATACTTTATATTTCAAATGATGGAAATAATTTAAATAAATGGCTTAATAAACATTTTATATGAATAGTTTATATAAATTTATAAGGCATGGAAAAAAATTTACAACAACACTGGCATATATTTCAAATAAAAACAAACGAGCCACATTGCCATGTGAAAAAATGTGCTATAGTTCTAGGATATTGGATCCTCATGAACTCGAAGGTGAATCATGGAAATATGTGCATACACACTTCCCTTCGATATTGACCAAAGAGGACTCTTCATCATCCCTTCAAAAATGTGACTTTCTGCACTAGGTTTTGTTTTAGTCATAAATCATCAAAATAGTTTTATTCAAATAAATCACTAACTACCTAGGATTTCATGTTCTTTAGTAAAAATCAATGATGTAAATTTTATTTTAATACTTCTCAAAATAAAATTTATCCCATTATCCATTTCAAATATGAAAATTTTCTATTTAAAAACCAATACATGGGTTTTTAATCAAATCATGTCTTTTCAATATAAAACCAATGGGTTCCTATCAAAATCATTTTATGAAATTTTTTCCAAATACCAATTTAAAATAACTTCCATCAAATCAATTTCACAATTTTAATTCAATAATTTAAATTTCATAAAATTCCATCAATTTCACAAATACACCTCAATTCAATGGAATCAGGGGGTTTTCCAAAATTCATGAAAAAATTCAATTTCAGAACCCCAATTCCACAGAATTGGGGTTTTAATCAAATAATAAAAATAAATTTAATTTATATCAATCAATTTTATTTAAATAAAATAATTGAATTTAAATCAACCAGTTTAGGGTTAATAAAAATTATCCATCATAATGGAACCACCTATCTCTGGATCACTGGATCTTGATTCACAAATCCCTAAGATGGGAAAACCAATAAAGAACACCAAAAATGATAATTAAATAATCAATACTTGATTCAAGACCTAAAAAATTTGGTTATTATATCCTCTAATCAACATGGAGATCTAAAAAACCCTAGGGAGGAAATAGGAGAGAGTATGAGATAGAGAATGGGAAGGGGAAACCTACTGGGAGAAGATCAAACATTGATCACCAAGCTTAGATTCTCTTCTAGAGGGGTGTAGAGGGGCCAAAAAATACTCTTGGGAGTATCCAAGGAAGAATAAATCATATAGGGTCATACAGTCCCGTCAAGAAACTAAAAAGAGAGTTTATGGATTCTATAAATTAAATTTTGGATTAAAAAAATTTGTATACATTGCTTTATTGGTAGAGCCACACGATTAGAAAAACTGTGCACCCTAGGCATGAACCCCTTTTTTCAAGGTGTGTGGTTTCTTCTTGGTGGTCACATGGATTTTTGTACCATGCATCAATCATGAAAAACCTCACTGCCTTAGTTTTCATGGTTTTCACTAGTAGAGAACACTCTTTGGGAAAACCGTGCACCAACTGTGCACAGCCCCATAACTTCAAAAACTTACAAAATTTCTCCGAAAAAACCCAAATGAAACCCAACAAAATAATTACTAAAAAAAGGGTTTTATTAATACCTAAAAATAGTAATAATATTTTATAACCTCCCCACTATATAAACTTTCTATCCCTAGAAAGCCTACTCAGAAGCTTCCATGTCAAAAAATGAGACCACTACTCTCTCATCAGTGCCTCCCTCTCCCGCACCTCATGAAAATAAGAACCATACTTCCATAGAACTCTCACAAAAGGTATCTTACTCCAATTAAGTACCTTGTTTTTATAATCAACTATCCTGAATGGATGAGCAATCACAGATAAATCAAGTTTGACCTCAAGATCACTCTAACTCAGAACATGAGATAAATCCGATAGATATTTTCACATCTAAGATACATGGAACATGTTATATATAAAAATAGTCTATGGTGGAAGAGATAAATGGTAATCCACTTCTCACACCTGCTCTACAACATCAAAAGGTCCCACAACACGTGGATCAGGTTTCCCTTTCCTCCCAAGCTGTCGATGACCCAACCAGGGTGAATCTTTCAAGAACACCAGATCACCAACTAAAAATTCCAATGGTTTGTGATGATAACCAGCACAAGACCTATAATATCTATATTCCATCAAAATTTTCTAAAAAATAAAATGAATCTTTCCTTTCTTCTCTTGAAAAAATCTCAATCTGACTGAGGAACTTTCACTAATCGCTGACCAAAACAATGGAGATCCTCAAGTTTGACCATACACAACCTCAAAAAGGATCCATTATGATCAAGTATTGGTAAATTTTATTATAAGAAAACTCAACTGTCCCTACATGTTTATCTCAATCCCCACCATTGTCGAGAATATAGGCACAAAACTTATGCTCAAGAATCTATATATATCTTTATGTTTGTTCATCCGACTGTGGGTAGTATGTCATGCTCAAATAGGCTTAAGATCCTAATGCCTCTTGAAGGCCTCTCCAAAAGTGAGAAGTGAACCTAGGATCCTTATCAGAAACTATAGTAAATGGAACTCCGTGAAACCTAATGATCTATTTCACATAGATATTTTCTAACTCCCCAACTTTGGTTGTAACATAAATGGGTATAAAGTGGGATAATTTAGCCATCTGATCAATCACAACCCGTATCACATTATTCTTTATCTGGGTATATGGAAACCCAACCACAAGGCCCATAAAGATATAATCCCACTTCCAAGTAAGCACTAGAAGTGGCCCAAGAAAACCCAAATATTTCAGGTCCTCAGTCTTGACCTGTTAGCATGTATAAAAATGAGATACAAATTTAGTATTTCATCATCTCATACCTGGACTCCAAAATTGATGTCGCATGCCATATAATATCTTTATGGTTCCTAGGCTCACAACCCACTAGAAGTTATGGAAATTACACATCATAGTTTTCCTCATCTATAAAGGCACAATAAATTGATTCCAAAAACAAATAATACCCTCTAAAGAGAATGATTACTTAGCAATATTCTCACCACCATAAAGAGAGTCACTAATTCCACAAAAAATCTTTATCAATATATTGTTCTTGGAGAATCAACGTGAGAATAACATATTTCAATTGAACACTAGCCAAGGAAACCTCAGTCCCTAACTCCCAAACTCCAATATGAAACTGTGAAAAAAGAGACATCAAGGTCCAATCTTCTGATGATTCTTTCACTGCCTGGGATAGAATTTTCCTACTCAATTCCTCTGCGATGACATTCCTTTTCCCTGGGGTATAGGTGATTTCAAAGTAAAAAAAATTGTAGGTATTACACCCAATTCCTCTATAAGAGATTCAAATATTTTTTAGAGAATATATAACTCAATATTTTATGGTCTGAAACATTATAAAACATTTTATAAAAAGGTATTGCTGCCAACTCTTAAGTGTGTACATCAAAATTGAAAGTTCAAGGTCATGGGTCATGTAATTATTCTCATGTAGCATAAGTTGAAGAGATCCATAAGCAATGAAATGATCACCCTATATAAGAAAGCATCCCAAACCCAAACCTAATGCATCAAGGAATACCACGTAGACCTTCTCAGCCTTTAGAACAGTCAACACTGGTTCATTAGTCAAAATACATTTCATCTCAACAAAATAATTCTGAAATTTTCCATCCCAAGAAAACATTACTCCCTTCCAGTTATATAATTCATCAAAGAAGCCAACTTTGAGAAGTCCTTAATGAACCTGTGGTAATAGACGCCTAAGCCTAAGAATCTTTAAATCTCAAAAACATTTCATGGTTGTTCCCATGTCATAACAGCTTTCACCTTTTTAGGATCAACTAAAATATCATGTTTTGACACCACGTGTCCCAAGAACTTCACTACCTAAACCCAGAAATCACATTTTTAAATCTTGGAATAAATTTAGTGATTTCTCATCAAATATAGAACTAATATCATATGATGAACATGATCCTCCTTAGAATTATAATAAAAAAGGACTTCACCCACAAAGACTACCATGAAGGTATCAAGATACTCATGGAAAATCATGTTAATTAATTCCATAAGGACTATATAAGCATTTTTTATACCAAATGGTAAGAAAATATACTCATAATAGACATACCTACTCCGAAAGGCTGTTTTTTGAATGTTAGATTCTTTTACTCTCAACTGATGGTAACCATATTGAAGGTCAATCTTTGAGAACCACTTCACCCCTTTCAAACATTCAAATGGATCATCAATTTTTGGAAACAGATATTCGTTCTTTACCATAACTTGATTGAGTTTTTGGTAATAAACACAAAGGCAGAGTGAACCATCAAACTTCATAGAAAAGATAACCACCGGCACCCAAGGTGAAACACTCGGGAATATAAAGACTTTCTCAAAAATATAATTCAATTGAGACTTCAAATCTTTCATTTCAGCTGGTTCTATGTGGTAAGAAAGAATAGATACTAGTTGAGTACCAAGCACTAAATCGATAGAAAAATCTACCTTCCTTACTAGTGGAAACCCAGAAAAGTCAGAAGAAAACACATTAGGAAACTCGATGATGACTGGAGGTAGATAATCTCTCAAAGAATCCCAATCTAGTTCAAAATAGAACACTAATATCAATTTCCCCAATTCTGGATAAGAAAGTATGGCTCTACATGATCTCAGGTCCCATTCTCCTTGAAAGATACACAAAACCAAATTGGGTGCAGTAAAGTAGACCCATCGAAGATAACAATCAATCTGGTATTTATTGGAAATGATTCAAATCATCACAAATATGACTTCAATAGGTTTCATGTTGAGAACTAGAAAACTCCAAGAAATCATGACATCTGATAAAGAGAAAACACAATCATGACTATAAATACCCTAGTCTCTCTCTATTATAAGGGGTGTAGTAATATCCATTACATAAGATAAAATCTATGTAGGAGGATTTATCATATTGAAAATACAAGTTGAAATAAATGAATTAGATACACCAATATCAAATAAACTAGTCACTAATGAAGAATATATAGTGATGGTAACTCTCACGGTCACTAGACTCATATCCTCTTCCTCTGGAGACTCTTCCACTGTGTGAAGAAGCTTAATTACAGATAATTGTGGCCAAAAACCCTTCATCTATAAAGTATCAGATTTCACTATAGTTTTAGAAGGTGATGATGATCTTATGCCACTATAAAGAGTTTAAAATACATGGAAAAATTATGTAAGTGTCCTGAGTGTCTTCATGAGCCACATATTCTGGGTGCCTCGGTGAAAACCCAATTTGAATTACCTAGATTTCCACACTGGTAACAAATAAAAGGGAATATTCTTGGAACTAAAAAAGGTCTATAATTAACCTTATATAGAGATCCACCATGATAATCATCACACATCCTCTTTCCTTTAGAGGAACTCACATTTCCACTGGGATAAAATGGAACTCCTATCAATCCTAAATTTCCAACCAAGTCAATTTCAAACATCAATGATCTATCCAGCACATCAACATAATAAGGAAGCTTCAACAAGAAAACCTAAGAAAGAATATCATATAACAATCCCAACTCAAATTTTTAAGTTTTAATCTTATCATTTTACAAAATATTAGGTGAAAAATGCACAAGCTTAGAAAAAAAGTTTCCATATTCTATCACAGTCTTGTCAGTCTATTCGAGTTTGAAAAACTCTATAGAATTGGACAACATAATCGACTCTAGATAGAACTATTCAGTGAAAAGAACTTTTAAGTCTTTACAATCTAATCCTTCGTACTTTTTCATCATCACCATCATGTCCCACCATCTCCTACTCGGTCCCTCCAGAATGAAGGTGTAACTCTTTACCCTGGTTTTATCAGGTGTATCCAAGAACCCAAACAAACATTCCATCATGTTCAATCATTCCTCATTCTATTGATGATTGTTGGATCCTTTGAACTTTGGTGTCTTCTAGAAAAGTCTAAGAATGATTTTGTAGAAAATCCCCTTGAGGTTCCATATCTAGAACCTCAATGATAACTGTTGGTGGTTCATGTCCAAAATATTGGACAGTATGAATAATGACCTCAACTAGAATCGAGTCCATGATAGGATTTTCTCAATGAGGTTCATCAGTATCTTCTTCCTGAATCTAATTCACAAGTCCTCATAGAGGTATGATGCTACACAATATTAGAAAACAACAGTTATGACATCAGATAAACACTTGAACTAAGAAACAAGGGAAATTAATCCCAATATATGAGAACAAAATATTTGGATTTCATCCAATACAAATAAAAAGTAGTGAAAAGATTAGAAATAACCATCAATATATCTTTCCCATACCAACCCTGGTGATTTAAGGATAATTGTGGTGAGATAAGGCTAAGAAAACAATCATAACTACCTTCTAAGTCTTGAAAAGATTACACAATAGCATACTGACATCATGTCAAGATGAAAAACATGAACCTTTTATACCACTTTGTCACAAACCATCTTATGTACCCTGGTAACCTCACAATTTATCCAACTCTAAAATAGCCCAAAGGGTGTTCCCAATCCCCTCGGGTTGGTGACTAGCACCTGGAATCATACAATATTAATGTGGGAATGAATTTTCCACAAACATAATGGAATAAAGATAAACAATTCAACATGCATACAAGAAAACTCTATAGGGAGAAGTATAATAGAATTCAAATAGGTATAAACCAAAAGTACTATAGAAAAGTTCTAGATTAGAAGATAGATTTCAAAGTCCCAATAGACATAACTCCTTAATCCCAAGGATCAAAAGATACTACCACCTCCAAGCAGCTCCTTACCCTTTATCAAACCTAGAAGAAAAAAAATTAAAACACCTAAAAACACAGGTAGGGTGTGAGATTAAATCTCAGTAGGGGACCACTAAGGATTCAATAATAAGATGCCAACATTTAATTAACCAAATAAATATTTCAATTTAAAATAAATAGGCTTTTTAGTTCAAAATAATATTTAAAAAAAATCATGATTTACATTTCAAATGATGGAAATACTTTAAAAATGGCCTAATAAATATTTTACATAAATAAATTTAGAAGTCATGTAAAATAGTTTACAACAACAATGGAATATATTTCAAATAAAAACAAATGATTCACATGGTTCTGTTCTAAAAGGTATGATAGTTCCAAGCTATGGGATCCTCATACACTCGAAGGTGAATCACGGAAATATGTGTATACACACATCCCTTTGATATTGAACAAAGAGGACTCATCACCATCCCATTAGGGATGTGACTTACTGCACTAGGTTTTGTTTCAGTTGTAAAGCGTCAAAAGAGTGATTTCCCAATAACTCACTAACAACCTAGGATTGCATGTTATGTATTAAAAATAAATGATGGTAAATTTATTTTAAAACTACTCAAAATAAAATTCATCACATTCTCTATTACAAATATATCGATTTTCCATTTAAAAACCAATACATGGGATTTTTATCAAATCGTGCCTTTTCAAGATAAAACCACTAGGTTCTTATCAAAATAATTTTATTCCATTTCTTCAAAATAAAAATTTAAAATCAATTCTATAAAATCAATTTCACATCTCAAATTCAAAATTTTAAATTTCACAAAATCCCATCAATTTCACAAATACACCCCAATTCAATGAAATTGGGGGTTTTCCCAAATTCGTGCCAAAATCTAATTTAAAAACCCCAATTCAATGGAATTGGTTTTTTAATCAACCAATCGAAATAAATTTCATTTATATCAAGAAATTGAATTTAAATAAAATAAATTAACTTAAATCAAGTAGTTTAGGGTTAATAAAAATGGCCATCATAACAGAACCACCTACCTCGGGATCACTAGATCTTGAATAACAAAGCTCTAATTGGGGGAAACCAACAAAGAATGTTGTCAAAAAATATCTGAGAGTAAACCCTTGATTAAATACCTTAAAAAGTATGTATTATATCCTCTAATCAAAATTTTGATTTAAAAAACCCTAGGGAGGAAAGAGGAGTGAGTAGGAGATGGAGAACGGGAAGATGAAACCTACTAGAAGAAGATCGAGCGTCATTATAACAGATTATCTTCACTTCCAAAGGGGTGTAAAGGGGCCAAAAACTTCTCTTGGGAGCCTATAAGGAAGTATAAACATATGGGGGGTCATATAGTCCCATCAGTCATCTAAAAATATGGTTTCAATATTTTAGAAATTAAATTTTGGATTAAAGAAATCTTGTATGCACTGTTTCTTGGGTAGAGCTTCATGCTAAGAAAAATTGTGCACCCTAGCCATGCACCCCTTTTTTCCAAGGTGAATGATTTCTCCTTGTTGGTAAAATAGTTTTTTAAACAATGTGAGAACCATTCAAAACCTCACTCCCATAGTTTTTACTAGCATAGTGCACAGTTTGGGAATATCGTGCACCTATCGTGCATAACCCCGTAACTTCAAAAACATCCAAAATTTCTACTTAAACTAACCTCAAACAAAAATAAACCAAATAATAACTAAAATAGGTGTTTATTAATATATAAAAATAGTAAAGGATGGTACATTCACTACCATTCACAATTTGAAATCTCACTACCCTCTCAATTGAAATGTTCTCACTGCTCCTTCAGAAGAATATTTTCTTAATCACATAAATAAATAATGTTTACACCTATTTTGGTTTTTCATAAAGATATAATTTTATCCAATTTATGAATAAATCATTACCTTATAATTTCTAGGAAAATATTTCTGGTTTGCATAAGATTCACTTTCACATAACCTTTTTCCAAACTTTCACAAAACTTCAAAATACTTTTCAAAACATTTCACATTCATGAAACTTTTATCTTTTTTGAAACTCAAGACCTTTTTTGAAAGTTTATCAAATTTTGTAAAACCTAATTTCTTTACAAAACTAAATTCTTCACATAAGAAAACCCTTCTTGAAAATCTTCTACAAATTCAAATCATTTTGGATCTTCATTAAGGCTTCCTCTATTCAACTTAGGGGGTATCTGCCTATATATATAGATTGGATCCCTTTAATCAAACATTAAATTTCACTACTACCTTTTAATGAAACTCTTTATTCATGTTCATGAAACTCCCTTTCTTCATGAATATTTTTGGATATTTTTTATAGTCGTGAAACATACCATCATTTGAGAAACTTTCCTGGAACTTTTATAATCATGAAACTTACAACCTTTTTCCATCACAGCATTGTAGTCTTTCATGATACATTCATTCATGAATCTAAAAAACTTTAAAACACCAAAATTTCATGAATTTCATTAATTTTACATATTTTTTATGTTTCAATCCTGAAAATATATATTTCCTAAAAATATTCCCTTGCTCTAAATTTTATACCCCAAAAATATTGAAAATACTAGGAAACAATGTCACCTTGTACTCACAAATTTTTTAAAAACATCCATAGAATCAATATATATTGATACTTTATCAAAAAAAACCTAGTCAATAATCATGTTGGGACTCCAAAACTGACCTTCTCAACCTTCTTTTTCAATGAACACAATTAACCCAAAAGCACTACAAAGTTACCTTGAGGGGTTTTTTCCCAAAAATATCTCCCTTTGGATTTATTGACAACTCTTCACCCATTGATTCCTCTTTAATGCTTTTTTTACCAATGGGTTAACAACACATTTTTCTCTTCTATATTCTACCAAAATTAGATTCCTTTGATTCCAGATAGTGATCAAATATTTACTCAACACACACTCTAAGCCCACATGATTCATGCTCGGGGTGAGAAACAATAGTATCCTAAAAAGTTCATCAATGAATCACTTAATTCCCAAAACAGTTAACTAAATCCATCATGAACCCTATATGATGTGATATATAAACTTGGATGGGACATATTTAGTATCTTTATATTTAAAACTCCCCTTATATCACTACTCCCCATATTGATCAAGACATTTTCTCCACATTTTTCAATGAACCCAAAGTTCACTCCCCTATGACTATAGTATTATAAATAATATATATCATCACATATGGAAAAATAAACCATAACTTAGGGAGAGGGGATCCCATATCCAAACGTATTCAAGTGTGGGGAGTTTACTAAACTCCAAGATCTAGTAAATGTCATTAAAACACTTATTTAGGTAATGCCTTTGTTAAAATATATACAACTTATAGTTCTATAGGAACATAATCCAACTTCAGAAGCCCATGATCCACCTTATCCTTGATAAAATGATAATTTTTTTAAATTTTATTCATACATGAGTTATGGGCTGGATTTTTTTCTAATATTTATAGAACATGAATTATTTCAATGAATTTTGATCACAGGCTTCAATTTAACTCTCATTTCATCAAGTTGTTTCTTCATCCACAATAAATGTGTTCAATCTTGAGTAGCCACAATATATTTAGCTTCTATGGTGCACACAAAAATGAAATCATGTTTCTCTCTTATCCAATAAATACATAATTAATTAAGATAAAATGAACCACCTAATGTTGAATTTTTACCATCTATTTAACCAACCCAATCTGCATCTATGTAAACTAATAAATCTTGTTGACATTTTTTATTATAAAGAAAACTAAAATCCACCATGTCATTGATATATTAAAGTAATCTTTTTACTATAAGTAAGTGACTTAATTTGGTATTTCTTTGATATCGTGATTCTTGTAATGTGGAAAACAAAATATCAATTCAGGTTACTATGAAGTATAATAGACTATCAATGATCTTCCTATATTCTATGACATTAACTACTTTTCCTTTATCATATTATATGAGTTTCATCTAGGTAGCCACTAGAGTTTTTATTTCCTTTGAATTGTCCATTATAAATATTCTCAAAACCACCATGGAATATCTGGATTGAGAAACTAATGTTTAATTTCTTCTTTTCATCACTTGTAAACTAAGTAATAAATGCTAGTTCTTAATCATTGACATTTGGAACACACCTTTCATTAATTCTATGAACAAGTTTCATTGTGCTTCATCTTATCTAAAAAATATTATGTCATTACCATGCACCCACACCATAATCCTTTGATTACTATCATTGTTGACATATAGATACTAATCAACTCCACTACATTAAAAACTAATCTTCTTCAAAAACTGATCAAGTCTTGAATACCCTCCTCTTGGTTTTTACTTAAACTCATATTGTGCCTTCATTAGTTGAAAAAATTTGTTCACATATTCATCGATAAGAAAAACATCTATCTATTTTATTTGCACTTATTTTTCCAAAACCCCATTCATAAATATTAACTTGAAATCCATCTTGAAAAATTTAAAATTTTAATTGACTGTAATGGATAAGAATAGAAAAATATTTTATAGACTTATAATATGTGTATATGTCTCATCAATGTTGATTCATTCGATCTAGGAGTATCCCTTCCACACTAGTTGTAATTTTTTTTAATTACCAATCCATATTCATTTTGTTTATTTTGGAAGGCCCCTTTAGTCCTAATAAAATTCTTATCTGTCATTATCAAAACAATTTTCCATGTCTGGTTCTTTTCAATTTGGTAAATCTCTTAACTCAAAGATTGATCCCAGTTCTTATCTCCAGCTGCTTATTCAAAACATTTAGGATCTACCTAAGATAAAAAGGATGTATTCTATAAATAATTTATTCTATTTGATTTAAATAGTGTTACCTTATCGTTGATGATGTTTTTCTCTTAATTTCTTCTTGAATCTTTGTCTTCCTTACAAATACGAATTTTACTTTATCCTTCTCATCATCAGTATCTTCTTCAGAATTAGTATTTTCCACATCTACTCCCCCTAAGTTTCTTTCCTCCTCATCACTATCATCAAGAATTGTTCACTATGTTGTTGAATATTTTATCCATTTTTTACAATGGTGAAATCATTTCTTTTAACCACTTTTCCAATCCTCTTGTTAAATCATTTATACACTTTTATTTTCTCTTAGTAACCAAGGAATATCCCCTCATCTCCATGGGATTAAAAATTCCTATTATTTTACTTATTTAGGATAAAACACATACTTCCAAATACTTTAAAGTATTTCAATGTTTTCTTCCTTCCATAACATATCTCATACAGAGTATTTTCTTCTTTTGGAAAAATACCTATTTCATATTTTGGCCAATGTCAAGACTGATTCCTTCCAGAATTTCTTTGGTGGGTGCTTTTTAATAATAATTTTTATGTACATATTTTTTATGATATAATTTCTCCTCTAAGACACTCTATTTTGTTGTGGAGTTATCACTACCAAAACTTAGTGTCTTATCCCATGTTTCTTGAGATAATCCTCCACTTTTATTTTTTGTGAATTTTGTACCATTATCAGTTTGAATCTTTAAAATATCTTATCCAAGCATCCTTTCATCTTCCTTATGATATTGTGTTGTGTAACTCAACACATCATACTTTTGGGAGATGAAAAATATCAACTCCATCCTACTAAAATCATAAATGAAAATAACATAATAAATATTCCCATCAATGGGTCTTGGTGTGATAGTTACACACACATCTTCATGCATAAATTCAAGAACTTTGGTTGACTTATACTCTTTTTCCTTTTATGTATTTTTGATAATATTACCTTATTGAAAAACATAACACATTAGAGTATGATCACGTGATGTCTTGGGTATATCTTGATCTACATCACATTTGATTAGATCTTTTAGGTATGGTTAGAAGATATGGCCAAGATATTTATTCCACAACCTGTTTTCTTCCTCTTTGGATAGAAATCCCATATCTTCTTTTCCACTCACAAGGTATAGATTCCACTTCATGTGATTTCCTTGTAAAATAAATATACCATCTTTTCCCTTGAAAATACATAACTTCTTGGTAAATATTATAGAAATAATCAAGTCACACATTTGACTAACACTTAGAAAGTTGTAATTGTGACCTCTGACAACCAAGACATCATCACATCTCAAATATTTCCCCCAAATTTCGATTTTCCCAAAAAAATAATCTTCAAGCCTTTATCATTTCAAAACACAATCTTTATCATATTTGATTCTTGTATAAATTTCATCATTTCCCATCATATAGGATTTTTATCCACTGTTAATGATCCATACAACAATACAATCTGATGCATTAAGGTAAATATATTCAACCACTACCATCTCAACTCTTTTATTTTTGATCTACATAATTGACTTCATACCAATTATGGACTGATATTATTGATCATCCTTAGATTATGATGGACCAAATTCATCTTGTAGATCTTCAAATCAATTTTTCATTTTCAATTAATTTGATGATTCTTTGAGCTACTGTTTATGAACACTTTGGGTTTCCTTTGGTACCTTCCTCTACATTATTGATGATAAATATATATCCATGTGTTTGAATACTCCACACCAAAAATAATGGCCATAAAAATCATTCTTGGAATATTTAACTCTATGTGTATTCCTTTGTTTCTCCTATTCCCCCCAATGCCTTTTGGATATGGAACATACATTTTGGAAACATATCATATTTCCACAACAATAAAACTTGATATGATTTGAATTCTAGTGAGTTGTTATTGTATGACTGGTTATTACTTGGATTCTCTGACCTTCTAGTTTAAATTTATATCCAAATAAACTTTCAACATTGGAGTGGGCACTTGAAGTCTAACATCAATCTTTATGTATTTCTATTTGTGATCAATCCTCATACCAACCTTTTCATTTTGATATAACTATTACTTCTATTTTTCTTGACCTCTAAGCTTCACTTCCATATTTTCTTTTTCTTGATTGATCTATTTTCTCGATTTCATTCCAGGAGTCAAGAGTCTCTCATATTCTTCTAATTTTATTATAAGGTTGATAACTTCCTCTTTAATTTATTCAATGTATTTGATTTGATATTTTTTTTAGTCATACCATCAATCACCCTTCTATATTATTTAATTTTGAGTTTGTACACAATAATATTTTCTAAGTTCTCTTGTAATGGAGACTTAAGATTTTCAATTTCTTCCTTCAATTTATACGTTTCTTCTTCCTACTTATATATATATAGTTTGTATTGAGGAACCACTATATTGTATTTTTTGGATCCCCAAACATATATATCCTTTATAAAGGCTTCTAATTCATCCTAGATATAAACCCATACTTGGAATTATCCTTTATTATTATCACTTTCCTCCCTTGTCTAGAAGTTACGTAAAACTGCCACAATAGCATTTTCTCCATGATCCTTATAGTCATCCATCTCTTCTACCTCATATTCTTCAGAACTACAATTATCTTATGAAAGTATTTTATTATTATTAAAGAAATGTTTCTTAAAAATTTTATTAACTTTAACATTAGATGAAGGCTTATTCATGGTAATTTCAACTTCATCCTCATCATCATATTAGAATTTATTAGGGAACCATATTGTGAGATATCAAACCTTTCCACATTGAAATCATACTAGAAGAAGTTTCCCCTTGAACTTTCATTTTACACTTAATAGATCTGTGAGAAGTAATTAAATGAACTCGTTAATATCTTATTCTTCCTATTCATCTTCTATAGTGAGTTTCTTCATAGCCTTTAATGATGCCTATTTGGATTTACCTTTTCTATAAACTCATTATTATCATTTCTTATCTCATATATTATAAGAGTAATGTGTAAGCTCTCTAATATCAGCTCCTTTGGATCTGAAGCGGCCGGAGGTTGTCACGGCCCTCAAAATTACATTTATACTCCTACACTAGTACAGCAGTGCAAGGTCAATCCATAGAGAAGGAAGATGAGTTGTCTAAGGTTCTAAGAAAAATATACTCCACTGTTGTCAGCAGTGGAGAGTGAAAATCTTTTTACCTTTTATATTTTTTTATTTTTAAAAGATGATCTAGAAACAGTATGAGGAAACGAGATTATTTATAAAGAAACTAAATTTTCTACAAAGGGGATAAAATTTCACTAGGTACTGTTAAACTAAGAAATTAAGCAAACTACTTTAAGCAGCAAAGACAAGGAGCTAAGAACAACAATTTTCTCGGGAATTCCAAACTTGATGATTAAAAGGATAACTATCCACTAAACTTAATTGAATCACACCCTAGAAATTGTTTTATATATCTTCCTCGCTAGAAGAAACATCAAACAGAATTATGACTTTTAGAGTTCACCACTCTAAAGATCATCGTCTGTTAAAATTTTGAAAAAGAATACAGTCTAAGTTAAACTCGCCGTAAAACTCTAACTGTAATGACATTAACACTTGAACAAATTGAAGATCAAGTTCAACCTCGCCAATTGAACTTGAGACTATGACATTTTTTATAGTAAGGTGTGAACAAATTTACCTAGCATCAGAGTTGATCTCGCCGATTAATTCTGATGTCAATCAATGAGTTAGTGAACAATTTAACAGATAAACCAACAAAGCTTGAAGCTCCTGAGATGGAAAATCAACTCATGTTCATAATGAAATATATCATTGAAAACAATCCGAAAATAGAGTACAAGACGTTAAGAAAAGAGGAAGAAAGACTCCCTAAATATCGCTCTTCCTTCAGGCTCCTTAGTCTCCAGTTTGACTCTATCACCTCCCGGGAGTTCTGATCTCGTATTGTCTGGCGTGGAATGTCGAATGAGAGTCTCCCAAAATTCTGCTGCTGCTCTGCTTTAACTACCCAACTGTCATCTACTGCATGTCACCGCCACATCTTTCACCGACTTCAAAAGTTATTTACCCACGCACTGCAAAAATGTGCGTTTTTTCGTGACCGGCACGTCGCGCAATCTTTTCTCACGTAACTAACATCGGTCAAGTTAGTTGTAAGTATCTGGACGTTTCCCCATCTCTTGAATGAACCTACACACTTTATAAATATAATAAATCAATTAAAACTCAAAGGAAAAAAAATTATTAAAAAGTTAACTTAAGTTAAATAGATAATATCGTAGATGATAAATATTATTTACTTTAATATTATTATGGTAATAAATTATTAAAAAGTTATTAATTTAGTTAAGTTAGTAAAATAATTACTAAGTTATTAATTTTATTATTTTTAACTAAATTATTAAAATTGACAACATAAATAAATAAATAAATAAGTTAATACTTAAGATTTAATAATTTAATTATTACTATTAAAGAAATTAATTTGTTAGATTAATTAATTATTTATTTAATTTTTAATTTTGTAATTAGAATTATTACTTAAGTTTTAATTATTTTAAATTAATTAGAATATTTTATAGTTTATTTATAGTTATTATTAATTATATATTTACTATAATTAGTAAATTAATTTACTATTAACATTTGTTATTAAGTTAGTTTTATATTTTAATTTATAAATTATCTATTTATTAAAATTATAATTGTTTTAAATCATTACTTTTATGAATTAAATTATATTATTTGACTTGTAAAAGTTACTTTAACTTTAATTTTACTTTAATTTTCTTTTACCAAAGTTAAAGTTTACTTTTGATTACTTTACATTTTATATTATGTTTTTATTTTTTAAATTTTTTTAATCTTGCTTCTTCCCCAAACCACGGCGCAAAGAAAGTGAGGAAGGGTTTCTTCCTCCTGAAACCGGCGGCTCCCTCCTCTTGCAGTGCGGCGCACAGCGGCTTCGGCTCCAAGCACGGCATCGAGCTCCTCCTCTCTCGGCGGCTTAAGAAGATAGCGCGGCTTCTTTCAAAAGATCTGGTGCGGCATGACTCCTGCTCACGGCAGAACCAAGCAGTGGCGGGAATCTCTTAACAACAGCACTCCTCCTTTGAACCCCGCAGCATGCGGAATCTAGCAGCGGCATGAGGTGGCAGCGCAGCTCCCCTACTCAGCGCGGCGCACAGCAAGGGATCCTCCTTGGCGGACAGTGGCTTCAGCAGAGTGAAGCAGCGCGATGGGGACCTGCTGGGAAATGGTGATACGGCTTGAGAAAAAGTGTCGATGGAAGGGATGGGTGCGTGAAGCAGGGGAACGGCATCGGTAGCAAGGGCAGCAAGGTCATGAGACCGATGAGAGGGTGAAATCGGTGAGACCAATGAGGATCAGCAGTAGGAAAAAAACTAACGGTGTGTGGAAAGGTTGAATAAAAGAAAAGGATCAGTGAGTCGCTAACTCACCGAAAATTAAAATAAATGAGAGACCAAAAGATAAAATAATTAACTGTCGGTGAGTGCGTGTAAATCAGGGGGAAAAACAACTACCAGTAGCACCTAAATAAATTAACTATCGGTGAGAGAGGTAAAGGATCACTATCGGTAGTAGGAGAAATGAGAGAGACCGGTGAGGATTGGATCGGTGACTGGGAATAAAGCAGTGAAACCGATAGAGGAAATTTCAATCGGTGAGTCCCGACTCACCAAAAATAAGACACCGATAAATATAAAATTGAAGAGAAAACGGTGCGATATGAAACCGATGATGATTTAGGATCATTGATTCGACGACTAACTGATAGTTCAAAATAAATGAGACCGAAACCGATGGAAGGATCGGTGCATTGCAACAACGGTGAGTCATGAGAGACTGATGGTGATTTGAAGCAATCGGTGAGTCACGACTCACTGATAGTTATAAAAAACTTCGGTGTGACATAACATCGGTGCGACACTCACCGACAGTTAAAAATTAAAAATTAAAACAACAAAAATTAATTTACAACAAATTATAAAAAGAACAACACTAGTTAATAAACGCAAAAGATAATTTATCTAAACTGTTTAAGATTAAATAATTAACTGCAACTAAAAACCAACTTAATTAACTAACAAACTACAATTAAAAGTAACTTAATTAATAACTAAGACTATAAAAGTTACCGTTAATTTAATTTATGTCTAAATAAATACAGAACACCTTAAATCAATAAACTTCGAACATAAAATTACAATAATTAAAATTAACTAAAGATATTAAAAGAAAAAGTTAATTAGTTAGACGATAAAATGAAACTTAGCATTAAGAACACATTGTTTTAATAAACTCTAACTTAAAATTAAGAACAACATAAATTATTAATTAAATAACACTTAAATGAAAAACTAATTAAATAATAAGCTGCAATTATGAAAGACTTAAATTATAATTACTTAAAGAACAATTACAAGGTAGCAGCAGGTGAAAAATAGAAGCAACAATGACTCTTTATTTCACCTAAAACTATTATCTACCTCACTGGTAGACTAAAATAAAATAAAAATGAATTAATAACCAATATTCATACATAAAATAATATAATTAATGTTTAAAAACTATTAATTAATTAATTATTTAACTATTTGAACTAATAAAATTAAAAAAGAACGATTTAACTTAATTAAAAACACATATTATATACTTAAATGATTGGCAGAACACATTAATTAACATGTTAAACTATTCTATTATAAATAAATTAAATGATAAAATATTAAAATAAGGTTTAAGTTAATTAAATTGAATTACATCGATTAAATAATTGTTTATAATAAATATTAACTATTATAAAGTTAAGTAGATTTAAATTAACCAAACTAAATAAGACATAATTAAAGTTGATTAGTTTAGTAAGATTAAAATTATTAATTTAAAGACTAAAAACACATACTTAATTATAAAAAATGATTAATTAACATATTTAGTGATAAAATTACAAAAGTGCCAATATTAATTAAAAAGTGTTAAAATAATTAATTAAATTGATAAAAATTAAATAAAAGATGTGGCAAAACTATGTTAAAATAGAGCCACATCAAATTCCCTCACACTTAAACATTGTTTGTCCTCAAACAATCACATGTTTTATTATCTTTGAAAAAAGTGTAAAGTGTATTTATGATTTTAATCTCACTGTAACATGCCCAACACTCAAAAAAGAGGACAATTCATAATAGTAGTCTTTAAGAAAATGAATTACTCATATGAATCATGCCTAGAACAAATTCTCACCGGTAGTCTTGAAAACTATGAATCAACAAACCATGAAGATGTCATGCATCATATGTGACACAACTTAGTAACTCATTTCAATCCAGGCTCAAGTTCTTGGTCCAAAAGGTAACAAAAGGGAAAACAACAATGGAATTAAGACTACAACCAAGAATCTTAGTACTTTGAATTTTTTACCTAGGTTCAAAAAAAATAATTATTTTTTGTGTGAATCACCTGAATGATACACTCTAAATGATTTGCATATAAACCAATTGATCCCTTCTTCATCTGGCGTTCATCCTTCCCCTCACCTGAATGAGCTCATTTTTGACCCTAGACACTTTATTTATTTATCCCAAGCCATGTATTATTGTGCCAAGCACTGTGCAATGCACTTATTCAGAGTGTACAGAGGGCTTTTAGTAAATTGAAACACACCCAACAACTAGGGTCTTAGAGACTCACCGTGGGATCCCAGATGCCCAAATTACTCCAGTTTCAAAAGATTTATATAAAATTCATTTACATTGGTTCATTAAAGCAATTACTTTTAATAATTAAAAGAAAAATAATGAGTCCCCTAGAATCAAAATCAAATTTCCAGTTCCAATGGTTATGATCATAATTCCACAAACATGTAACCCATGTCACCTCAGAAGAAGTTCCTAAACCAAATTTCCATGAAATCACTAAATAAAATCACTCAGCAATCATTCATGATCATTAATTTCAGACTCAAAGCAGCCATTAACTACCAACAAGGAACTTATCCTAAGCCAAGACCCAATTGAGTATAGTAAAAAAACTAAAATTATGCATGAATTTTGAAAAATTTTGACCCTTTTTTGACAAAAATTTTAAAAGCAGTGGGAATTGATGAGCTTTACAATAAAACATAGTTTAGCACAGTCAAGAATTGACCCCCTCCCCCACACTTAAAACCCAACTTTGTCCCCAAAGTTGACTTCTAAAGTGGAGAAGAACAATTAACCAATAAAGGTTCAAAACATATTTTCAATTAAGTAGATAGATGACATGCATAAAGGGTCTCAATGAAGTTCAAAAAGATTGTTTGCCACAATAAATAAATAACCATCTGGTTCAAATACAAGTACGTGCATAAACATTTATGTCCAGTAAAAAAAATTCAATTTAGTTCAAACAATTTCATGTAACTCTTGTGGGTGAACAATGACAAGGGTGTAGCAAGTTAACAGATTGGGTTCAAATGGGTTTTCAATAAAGCATAATGATGCATGCTATAACAGCTAACAGAACAAACATGCTCAATGAACAAATTGACAGCCTACATGTACCCCCCCACACTTAAATTTAAGTAGTGGTATGATTTTATTAGAATTTCAGTTTCTAACAATAAGGTACATGCAGAATTTTTCTTCCTAAAACAGTGACATGCAGCTAGATTTTTCAAACAAACAGAATTTATTAAATCACACAGAAGTAGAAAATAAATGCATAAAGTGAAAACTTCCCTGAAATGAAGTTTCTTCATTAAACCTCCAGCATGGAAATTCCACTCTTTAGATGACAGCAGCATTCTAAAAAACACAGAGTATATAGACCAGGAACAAGTATCCCGCAAAAACAGAGCATATATGAGCATACAAAGCAGCACTTTATTCAAAGTAAAATAAGAACAAAACAAAATTAAACACAAAGAAAGATCATGGGTTGACTCCCATGAATCCCTAAATTTAAAGTCCTCAGTTAGACTTTATTAAATTACAATTTTTTATTTATTAACACAACAAAATCCATGGGTTTCCTCCCATGCAGTGCTAGGTTTAAAGTCCACAGCCAAACTCATCAAGCAACTAACCGTAGTCACTGGGTGGATGTGGTTTCCTTAACAGGAACCACCACATGTGTTTGGCCAAATTATTTTTAACTGAACAGTGAAAATTTTGGGCATCAAAACATAAGCAGTCTAAAACCAATTTCTCATAGCCTGAATTAACCCATAAGAAGCAACCTTTAACAGTAATGGATATAGTGTTGTCTAATTCCAGTTTTGTTTCAGATTTATCAATAGTTGAGTTCACATGAAGGGACAACATAGTACTATGTGCTTCAAAGGGTGTGATGTTATTTTCATGGCTTTCTCTCTCAACTTCAACACTCACAGGTTCAAATTCAAGGGTGCTTGTGTGTGAATACTGAATAGTAGGTTCAAAAGGGGATTCAATAAAGTTCTGAACAGAATCATGTACAATGGAACTCAAGTATACATCCACTTCTAGACTAATATCAGCATCACAATAAGGCTCATCACCCTTCACAGGTGAGGATTAAAATGACAAACAAGGAAGAGAATTTAATTGAACAGTAGCAGATTCAGGTTTGACCATGTTGTAAATTTCTTCCAAAAGATCCTCATCTGTTAAATCACACTGAACATCTACTTCTTCTATTAAATCAGTTCTTCCATGATCAAGGGTGTGTTCAACCTATCTTTCAAGTTCAAGTTCAAAAGACTCACTTTTTAGAACCATGTCTGTAGTGTATTTAAAGAATTTCAAATCAGGGGAAGTAGTGTTCAATTCGGCTTCGATAAAGTCATGTTCCAGATTGTTCAAATTTAAACATTTACTCCCATGTATATCAACACTATTTTCTAGTTCAATACACTCAGTTTTAATCGAATAATCAATCCAAGAATAGGGAGGTGAAATATCATCATTTAAACTTTCTTCAAACATCATTCCCTCATTCTCATCATCATACAACATCATTTCAGGAATTATTGGGTTTGGAGTTTCAAAACATGGAAAAGAAGTTTTCAATTTATTTTCAAAGATTTGAAATTCTGGGATTTCCAACTTAAGATTCTCTTCCAAATTGTACCCAACATCAATTTTAGACTCAATGTTCATAATTTCATAAATTTTGGGTGAAGAGTTTTTACCATTCAAGTTTTCAGTTTCAAGTATATCTTCAACCCGAGTGACCTCATTCTCAAAACTCCTAAAACAGTGATTTTTCTCTAATGTAGGAATTATGAAAAGAACTGGGATATCTTTTTCAATCTGTTTTAATTCAGTTTCAAAATCGTCCAACTCAACACCATTAAGTCTATTTATTGGGTTTTCAATGTTATTCTCTTGATTCAGTGAGCTAGTTATTTCCAAATTAAGTTCAACATAATCAGATTCTTCAAAATGAAAGTTTTTCCACCCAATTTCATAGTCACTCTCCTCTTCAACATGATTTTCAAATATTTTATACACATTTTCTTTTTCTTTTTCTTCAAATTCTTCATGTTCTTTAACCCTTTGTTTTAATTCCAAAAGCATGATTTCCAATCTTTTCATTCTTTGATCTCACTCTTGAGAATCTCTAAGTTGAATATCATGGGTTGGAGTTAACCAATTATTAATTTGTTCCACCCTAGCATCTAGTTTGGAATCAGTTAATTCAATTTTATCTAGAGTTTTAGGACTAGACTCATATTGTTGATTTTCATCAGTGTAAACATCTTGTTGTGGCTGGTTATAGACACACTGCCAAGCAGTATGTCCATAATCACCACAACAAACACAGTTAGGTCCCGGTTGATTCCAATTCTGATTAACATCCATTTTTAATTCAAAATTAAATGAGCTTAAACACACAACAGTTCACTGTGAAGCAGATTTTTTTATTTTCAAAACAACAAAAGCGGCAGATATAGTTCAAAGTAGTTTTTTTTTAATCAGTTTTTTTTTAAATGTTTTTTTTATGTTTTTTTTGTGTTTTTTTTAACCCTAGACTCTCGGTGCATGCCTTCCCCGGAAACGGCGCCAAATTTTGAAGTGTCCGGAGGTCGTCACAGCCCTCAAAATTACATTTATACTCCTACACTAGTACAGCAGTACAGGGTCGATCCACAGAGAAGGCAGATGAGTTGTCTAAAGTTCTAAGAAAAACATACTCCACTGTTGTCAGCAGTGGAGAGTGAAAATATTTTTACCTTTTATATTTTTTTTATTTTAAAAAGATGAGCTAGAAATAGTAGGAGGAAACGAGATTCTTTACAAAGAAACTAAATTTTCTAAAAAGGGGATAAAATTTCACTAGGTACTGTTAAACTAAGAAATTAAGCAAACTTCTTTAAGCAGCAAAGACAAGGAGCTAAGAATGACAATTTTCTCGGGAATTACAAACTTGATGATTAAAAGGATAACTATCCACTAAACTTAAATGAATCACACCCTAGAAATTGTTTGATATATCTTCCTCGCCAGAAGAAACATCAAACAGAAGTATGACTTTTAGAGTTCACCACTCTAAAGATCATCGTCTGTTAAAATTTTGAAAAAGAATATAGTCGAAGTTAAACTCGCCGTAAAACTCCAACTGTAATGACATTAATGCTTGAACAAATTTAAGATCAAGTTCAACCTCGCCAATTGAACTTGAAACTATGACATTTTTTTACAGTAAGGTGTGAAAAAATTTACTTAACATCAGAGTTGATCTCGCCGATTAATTCTGATGTCAATCAATGAGTTAGTGAACAATTTAACAGATAAATCAAAAAATCTTGAAGCTCCTGAGATGGAAAATCAACTCATGTTCATAATGAAATATATCATTGAAAACAATCCGAAAACAGAGTACAAGACGTTAAGAAAAGATAAAGAAAGACTCCCTAAATATTGCTCTGCCTTCGGGCTCCTTAGTCTCCAGTTTGACTCTATCATCTCCCGGGAGTTCTGCTCTCGTATTTTCTGGCGTGGAATGTCGAATGAGAGTCTCCCAAAATTCTGCTGCTGCTCTGATTTAACTACCCTACTGTCATCTACTGCATGTCACTGCCACATCTTTCACTGAATTCAAAAGTTCTTTACCCACGCATTGCAAAATGTGCATTTTTTCACGACCGGCACGTCGCACAATCTTTTCTCGCGTAACTAACTTCGATCAAGTTAGTTGTAAGTATCTAGACGTTTCCCCATATCTTGAATGAACCTGCACACTTTATAAATATAATAAATCAATTAAAACTCAAAGGGAAAAAATTATTAAAAAGTTAACTTAAGTTAAATATAAAATATTGTAGATGATAAATATTATTTACTTTAATATTATTATGGTAATAAATTATTAAAAAGTTATTAATTTAGTTAAGTTAGTAAAATAATTACTAAGTTATTAATTTTATTATTTTTAACTAAATTATTACAATTGACAACATAAATAAATAAATAAATAAGTTAATACTTAAGATTTAATAATTTAATTATTACTATTAAAGAAATTAATTTGTTAGATTAATTAATTATTTATTTAATTTTTAATTTAGTAATTATAATTATTACTTAAGTTTAAATTATTTTAAATTAATTAGAATATTTTATAGTTTATTTATAGTTATTATTAATTATATATTTACTATAATCAGTAAATTAATTTACTATTAACATTTGTTATTAAGTTAGTTTTATATTTTAATTTATAAATTATCTATTTATTAAAATTATAATTGTTTTAAATCATTACTTTTATGAATTAAATTATATTATTTGACTTGTAAAAGTTAATTTAACTTTAATTTTACTTTAATTTTATTTTACCAAAGTTAAAGTTTAATTTTGATTACTTTACATTTTATATTATGTTTTTATTTTTTAAATTTTTTTAATCTTGCTTCTTCCCCAAACCACGGCGCAAAGCAAGTGAGGAAGGGTTTCTTCCTCCTAAAACCGGCGGCTCCCTCCTCTTGCAGTGCGGTGCACAACGGCTTCGGCTCCAAGCACGGCGTCGAGCTCCTCCTCTCTCGGCGGCTTAAGCAGATAGCGCGGCTTCTTGCAGCAGCTCTGGTGCGGAATGACTCCTACTCACGGTAGAACCAAGAAGTGGAGGGACTCTATTAACAACAGCACTCCTCCTTTGAACCCTGCAGCATGCGGAATCTAGCAGCGGCATGAGGCGGCAACGCAGCTCCCCTACTCAGCGCGGCGCACAGCAAGGGATCCTCCTCGGCGGACAGTGGCTTCAGCAGAGTGAATCAGCGTGATGGGGACCTGCTGGGAAATGGTGAGACGGCTTTAGAAAAAGTGTCGATGGAAGGGATGGGTGCGTGAAGCAGGGGAACGGCATCGGTAGCAAGGGAAGCAAGGTCATGAGACCGATGAGAGGGTGGAATCGGTGAGACCAATGAGGATTAGCAGCAGGAAAAAAATAATGGTGTGTGGAAAGGTTGAATAAAAGAAAAGGATCGGTGAGTCGCTAACTCACCGAAAATTAAAATAAACGAGAGACCAAAAGATAAAATAATTAACTGTCGGTGAGTGCGTGTAAAGGAGGGGGAAAAACTACCAGTAGCACCTAAATAAATTAACTATCGGTGATAGAGGGAAAGGAGCACTATCGGTAGCAGGAGAAATGAGAGAGACCGGTGAGGATTGGATCAGTGAATGGGAATAAAGCTGTGAGACCGATAGAGGAAATTTCAATCGGTGAGTCCTGACTCACTGAAAATAAGACACCGATAAATATAAAATTGAAGAGAAAATGGTGCGATGTGAAACCAATGATGATTTAGGATCAGTGAGTCGACGACTCACCGATAGTTCAAAATAAATGAGACTGAAACTGATGGAAGGATCGGTGCGTTGCAACAACGGTGCGTCATGAGAGACTGATGGTGATTTGAAGCAATCGGTGAGTCACGACTCACCAATAGTTATAAAAAAACATCGGTGCAACACTCACCGACAGTTAAAAATTAAAAACGAAAACAAAAAAAATTAATTTACAACAAATTATAAAAAGAGCAACACTAGTTAATAAACGCAAAAGATAATTTATCTAAACTGTTTAAGATTAAATAATTAACTGCAACTAAAAACAAACTTAATTAACTAACAAACTACAATTAAAAGTAACATAATTAATAACTAAGACTATAAAAGTTACTGTTAATTTAATTTATGTCTAAATAAATACAGAACACCTTAAATCGGTTAACTTCGAACATAAAATTACAATAATTAAAATTAACTAAAGATATTAAAAGAAAAAGTTAATTAGTTAGATGATAAAATGAAACTTAGCATTAAGAACACATTGTTTTAATAAACTCTAACTTAAAATTAAGAACAACATAAATTATTAATTAAATAACACTTAAATGAAAAACTAATTAAATAATAAGCTACAATTATGAAAGACTTAAATTATAATTACTTAAAGAACAGTTACAAGGTAGCAGCAGGTGAAAAAGAGAAGCAACAGTGACTCTTTATTTCACTTAAAACTACTATCTACCTCACCGGTAGACTAAAATAAAATAAAAATGAATTAATAACCAATCTGCATACATAAAATAATATAATTAATGTTTAAAAACTATTAATTAATTAATTATTTAACTATTTGAACTAATAAAATTAAAAGTGAACGATTTAACTTAATTAAAAACACATATTATATACTTAAATGATTGGAAGAACACATTAATTAACATGTTAACCTATTCTATTGTAACTAAATTAAATGATAAAATATTAAAATAAGGTCTATGTTAATTAAATTGAATTACATAGATTAAATAATTGTTTATAATAAATATTAACTATTATAAAGTTAAGAAGATTTAAATTAACCAAACTAAATAAGACATAATTAAATTTGATTAGTTTAGTAAGATTAAAATTATTAATTTAAATACTAAGAACGCATAATTAATTATAAAAAAATGATTAATTAACATATTTAGTGATAAAATTACAAAAGTGCCAATATTAATTAAAAAGTGTTAAAATAATTAATTAAATTGATAAAAATTAAATAAAAGATGTGGCAAAACTATGTTAAAATAGAGCCACATCAGGATCATTATGTTCTAGTATTGATATTTTAGGATTGAATTGAGGTGTAAGTATTCCCAATATTTGCTTAATAGTATTTACATCTCCAAGAATTTATCTGACACCACGCATGTATTTTATGACAACATTCACCCGGTCAAAGAATGTATCTACAAACTCATTGGGGTGTATTCTCATGTCCTCATTATTATTCCACAGAACCTGTAATTTTTATTCAATAACTTCTAAATCTCATTTATAGATATTTAATATCTTTTCCCACATATCATGCATTGACTTACATAACATTACCTCTGTGTACATTGTGTTAGATAAATATCCTCCTAAGGAATTAATTCCTTTGGAATAAACATCCATTTATCTTAAGTCGATTTTTAATAAAACATTACTATCTATACTAGTAGAAATACCATGAATCATAGGTGTAAAGACATCCATACTTAATGATCAGAACTAGTTCTGCATATGATTCTTCTATAAGTGAAAATTGTTTCCATTGAAGTTTATAATCCCTTTGTGATTAACAACCTCCCCTGAAACCACTGAGAGAGAAACAATGATTTTAACCATTCCATATGATAATAATTATTATCCCAAGTAGTTTAAATAAACTTGTATGGGAGTGAATTAGGTTATTTAATATTAAAACAATTTCCCCTTTAGATGTTGTTTTTTCAATAAACAAAACACTCTTCTCTCCCTTTCATGTAGCAATGTATGAGCATAAATGAAAGCATACATGAGACACATAATTTTTACATGGTTCACATGCACTAGGATATGTCCAAGGAGTATACATAGAAAGTGTTTCTATGAACGAAATCCATTAATGTACATTTTGTTTATAAAGTTTTAAGAAAACTCACTATCCTTCCTAGTTCATTACCATTCACAATTTGAAAGATCATTGCCCTCTCACCTAAAGAGTGATCACTTCACCTTAAGAAGAATATTTTATTGATCACTTAAATAAATAATATTTACACCTCATTTTTTGTGTCATGAACCTCTACTTTAATCCACTTTATGAATAACACTTTACCTCATAATTTCTAGTAAAATAATTCTAGTTCGTATAAGATTCTATTTCATGTAACCTTTTTTCCAACTGTCGTGCAATTTCAAAATAATTCGTAAAATTTTTCTATTTTATGCCTTTCATAAAACTTTATCAGATTTTTTGAAACATCCCTTCTTTAAAAGAAATAAATTCTTCACACAAGAAAAATCTTCACAAAACTGTTTTTCGAATTCAAAGCCTTTAGATATTTGTTAAGGATTTATCTCTTCAACTGAGGGGGGTATTCTCCTATTTATAGAAATTTCATCCCCTTAAAAATTCAATCTATCCACTTATATTTCATTAAAATATTAATTCATGTTTATGAAACTCCTTATCTTCACGAACCTTTTAGTAAATTTTTTTAGTCATGAAACTTATAGTCTTTTGCGAAGCTTTCTAGGAAATTTTGTATTCATGAAACTTACTTCATTTTCCTTCATGGATCAGAAGTTTTTTCCAAATTACATTATTAAGTTTATATAAAATCCTTATTAATACCAAACTTTCATAAATTCCATGACTTTTCCATATTTTCATGAGGCACTCCTAAAACACTATATTTTGTGAAACTTTTCCCTTCCTCTAAATTTTGGACCCCAAAATATGGAAAACATTGGGAAATGAGTCCAACTTATATGTGAAACTGTATGAACCACTTATATACCTTTAATACCATAATCTTGAGTCTTTTTCAATATACCTAGTTAAAAATATCATTTTAAATCATTAACTAACCTTATCAACCTTCTTTTTCAACAGACACAATCAACCCAAAAACACTCTGAAGTTACCTTGATGGATTTTTTCCCAACAAATCCCAACTCACATCAACCCAATTGAGCAAAAAATATTATCTTATCACTTTAGAATCAAGGTATTATAACTCATATTGTATATAAATATTGGTTCTAATGAAAAATTTTGTATTGATTTTCATTATTTTATAAAGCGATGATGCAAATATAACTTTATAATTATTGAAGGAATATGATATTAAAGGAAAAGTTTAATCATGGGGTGTTAAAAATTAGTTTGATTATATTTGAGATAGTTAAGAATATTTAAGTTTATCCATACACCTAGAGTTAGTTTCTATAAGATTTTTTCTCAAGGAGGTTGATCATAGAAAGAATATTCATCTACAAAAGCTTGGTAAAAAATTATTCTATTTTTACTTAGGAAAATATTTTTTCTTTTAATTTAAAAGTATATAGGTTTAATTGTAAAATCATGTGATCAATGTTAGGAATGTATGACACTATTTTGGAAGACAGTTATTTTCATTTATGAATATTTTTTCCTTTTATTCTTTGTAATTTGGTTTTGATTTCATAGAGAGTTAAACCTCCTCTATAATTTAATCGAATAAGAAAGAAATTAGTGATTTATATTGAATTTATTTTATATGTTTTATTGTTATTTTATTTTATTTGACTTTGAGATTATTAATTGTGTGATGAAAAATAAAGGGAGTTCCATTTTTTCACTATTATTTATTGTGGTCTACTTTTTGTGTGTTCTTCTCACACTATTTGAGCATTAATGATACTTCCTTCTCTTGGTTTATTTTTCATGCATTTTAAGGGAAGTAAATAAATGGGTGAGTTATTATAGATTGTGTGTCATATGAACTGAAACTATTTATATCCATGGAATTTTATCTTATTTTCTAGGTAATTCTATCTATTAATATATAAATCATAAAGGGATAATTCACCTTGTTTGTAGGTGTTTTGATACTAAACTAATGAAGCAGTATGTGGAAGTGGTTATTTTTATTTAATATTTCATAACTATAAAGACAAGATAAATTATGAAGAAAATTTTTGTTATAAATAATGAAAAAAATCATCAGTTCACTCACCTAAGAATCAAATTCATTTTTTTATATTTTGATTCATTCAATTTATGTTTCCTTTAATTATTATATTAAATAAAAAAAAATTCTAAATCACCAATCCTTTTATTTTTATTTTTAATAAAGTAAATAAACATATAAAAAAAGTGGAACTAATAAATCATTGAGTTGGATTAATCCTACTTTAGAGAAAACCCATGGGTTCCACTATGCTTCATTACTATATAGAATTATAGATATTATTTTTTTGTGGCCAGTAATTTTCATATCACCCCCACAATGCCTCTTATACCTACTAATCGATTGTCTATACTATACAATGATGGTCATCCCCCTATTAAAAATAAATTAGGGACCTATTGGATTCCCATTTAGACTTACTGGAACTCTGATGGTCTATTGAGTTTCCATTGGTCTGCCATTTTGCTGCTGGTAGTAGGGGAAATGGGATAGCCCCACTTACCATCAAATGGTTCCTAGGGGGATAACATTGGGTCCCAAGTGGGTGATGTAATATCCCATCAAAACCTAATTTTGTAATTATCGCAATGAACTTACCTAGGGGTACTTTTCTATAATATTCAATATTTTAAATACCATTGTCTTAACTTTTTAAAAATCCATTCAAAATCCCTCTTATGATTGAATTTAAAAAATTAAAATTCTCACATATGCTATTTCTAGTGGAGTATGATATTCCTTCAATTTTACCAAGACCCAAGGACCCATGTCATTAAAACAATTCCACCATAATTATTTTCATCCCTAAAATGCCTAATTGGCTAATCTCACATACATCAAAACCTATCTCGGTCACCAATTCATCACTGAATTGTTATGTTATATCCATAATTATCCTTGCACTTATATTGTGAAACTCCCACCACTTGAGCATAGTGATCTTTGATTACTGAGGTTCACATTAATTCTCAATAGTCTCTATATCATCATTGATATTATTTTACTCATAATTTCCATAAATTCCATCCCATTATATTCTTGATCATCTGAGTGCCCCACGCATATCCCCCAACATGATTCCAAGATAGTGCACTAACACACCCTCTGTTTCTTAAATTCTAACAACCTACAATTCTCAGAATTATGGTTCTCCCCATAATAAGGACTTACTAAAAACCCAATCTCACCTAACGGTTATTCACACCATAGGTTTCACCTACTAAAAACATAACTCATTAGTCAAAACTATGAAACTAAAAATTATCATACCTCATTGCTTAGGTTATACTCCAACACCTATACCTCAAACCTTTAGCATGTAGATCACTTAAACTAGTTAAACTAAAAATAACAAGAATGAATCACTAATCACATGATAAAAAATTTAATTTTAAATTCTTGGTTCACTCTGAATCATTAAAATAAAGAACATCCAGTTATGCCCCACTCGTTTTCTATCATGAAAACTAGAAAAATCATTTCATGCATGTCAAAACTCATTTGAGTTTTTTTCAAAAACCCCTTGGAATCCAATTATTTTCTACCAAAATTAGAAATCTCAAAAACATTCATCATCACTATTATATTATAAAAAATAATCTTAATACATTTTAAAAACACTATATAATGGCACAAAACTCTATTTCAAAATTAGTTTTTTACTCAAAATTAAAATTTTATTTCAAACTACCATATCCATCTACCATTTCAAGTAAAATAGACTTATAAAACATTTTTATGCAAGCCTTATACTACCACACAAATTTTCTCTTTAAAACCCAATTTTTTTTAATAATTATGAAATATTTAACCTGCTATGGTCAAAAAATATCAATTAATAATCAATTAATCAAATAAAAAAACAACTCATCTAATTAGTTTTAATTAATTCACCCCTAATAAACAATATGAGAATGAAGTACCTATAAATATTGGTTTCCTCCACTGAGAATGGGGTTGAATCAATTAAATGAAATTTTTATAATTTCTTTTAAAATAAAAACCTCTTTGACTTGTTAGAGTACGATCCACCCAAAGAAGAAATAAGACAACCTCATATGATCATATAGAAAATAAATAGAAAGGGGCATGTATATTTTACAACATTCATATCTAGTGTGTAATCCTAATCCTTATCGTGGAAAGTTACTTCCCCCTCCCCCACCCCACCATAGAATATTTTCATTATACCCCAAAGTGAAATTCACTTACAAGCAATTATATAGAATCCCACCACACATGTTTGGAGTCATATCCAACAATACAGCTTCCCACTATAATACAAAATATTATTACAAAAACTAAATAATATCACCAATAAATTTAGGTTTTATAGGTAGAAAAATATATTGATCTACTTCCATGAGCCATCAGAATATGCAAGAAATAATCACCCAAAGTGAAAACTTGTATTTGGTTATGCATAAATTCATAAATCAAAAATGGATCTCCTAAAAATGTGAGATTCATCATATATTGATTATTTAAGAACAAAATATCACCTTCATACTTCCCCCTTAATTATTTTCTATGCATCTCCCTCTCTCTGGTCTTCTCTACACATCAGCAGTTTTCCCACTCTCAACTCTCTATTATACACCAATCAGGCCTACCCCATTGAAATATAGTAGTGACCTAACCGTAAACACTAAGACCCCAAAATATCAATAAATTTAGTCAACCATCATATCTCCATCATTTCTATGATTTCATAACAATTAAAAATAATACATTCATGTTTCATAACAATAATATTCATAAATACTTTAATTTTGTAAACTGTCATAATTCAATTCATCTATAGTAAATAATCTAAATTGGATATATAAAACAATAAACTTTATAAATCTCAATAAAAAATGTATACATATCATATTTTCCTATGTGATTCAACATTCAACTACATGTAAAAATGTCTACGTGATTCTTAATAAATTATATAGAGTATTTGGATATGTAGATTAATTGACTATATAGATCTCAACCTAAATCGGCTACATGGTTGAATCAGATACATGATTCCCCTATGTAGTGGAAATGGCTATGTTAATTGCTTACATGAAAAAATGGATATGTGAATTGCCTATGTAAATTTACATTTTACCAATTCAGATATGTGGCTCAAACAACTATGTGATTTATACCCTTTACAAAAAATGGCTACATGGGACCGAGGACTACTCAAACTAAAAAAAAATACTTCATCCAATCTATTTCCCTTCTCAAAACCCTTTATAGAATCATGGAAACCCCTTTCATGATATTTGATAGAGAAAATAATTTCAATTAATTTATATTGAATATAATTGTTTTAAACACACAAAATTGTTCCTCTAAGATGAATTGTTTCATTTTTATGATAATGGTGTTATTTCGAGCTGAATAGTAAAAATTGGCCATTTTGGATTTTTAATAGTTTTAAATTATTTCGGTAGTTTGGACATAACATTATCTACACTGATCCAAATTGAAAAATTCTTTCTTTTCCAGATTCTAAATATTCAGGGCTTCATTTAATATATTTGGACCAAAATCTGAATCGGCCATATTGATGCTCAAAAGAAGCTCACAATTTCGCTCAAGAAAACTGTTTTCAGTTATGCCTAGTTTTGATGTGGGATCCATAACTCATCCACTGTGGGCCCAAATCTAGTGAAATTCGGTGGGTGGACGAGCAAGGAGTTTTGGAGAATCTTTTATGAAGGAAGAACCGAGTTAATTGGCCGTTTATTGGGTCATTAAAGCACCCTAATCCGGAGGATTTCGTTTTGGAGAGTCTGACTGGACAGAATAAATTCTCAAGGTAAAACGGCCATAACTCTCGGAATACATGTCCAAATCCGTTGGAATTTTGAGGAGACACGGAAAAGGGAATTATGAACAACATTAATGAAGGGCTCAACGCGTGAAGATGTCATTTAATGGGGATAAAACGCGTCGACATTCGGGGGAAACATTCTGGCTATAAAAGGAGGAGAGCTCCACCCTCTCAAGGCATCCATTCTCCGTCCCATTCCTTCCGGGACACCAAGAATGATAACTTTTCGGCTTTCTCTTTTATTTATTTTCTTTTTCATATTTTGTTAATTTCTTCTTCTTCCCCATTCAACTCGATTACCCTTACCATGGTGGGGTAAAATTTTGGAGTGATTGGGGAAGGGTTGGTTTTCTATATTGTAATGCTTGAGTTCTTGGATGCAATTGAATAAATTCCTTTCTTCTTCAAAGTTGTTTTCAATTTCTTATAGCAGATTTTATAATCAAGTGCGATCGTTCTTGAATATTAATTCCGTTATTGAGTTTTGCCTTGGTAAAATAATCAATATCTCCCTCCACTAATTTCTGGTTTATATACGATGGAATAAACCAGGAATTAGTGGTGAAGTACTCGACGATCGTCAGTACGTGTAAAAGGTGTAGTGAATGTTCTTGAGTGTTTGTGATAAAAAAAACCCGATCGGGTATTGCCCATTTAAATTAAGGATATTCAATACAACTATTTTACACATGGAAGGAGAGTTGACCAAACCAAGATCTTGGTAAGGTTTTCTCTCACAATAATAATTTCACCAAGGAAGTGAGAGGAAACGATTGTGGAAACTCACTTTAATCAAATAAGAAGAAGAGGTTTGAATTAAATTGAACAAGGATAGAATTATAATTAGGAAACCGACCCCGACCTAATCACCCATTTAATTTCATAGTTTTTCAATCATTTGAATTTCAAATTTCCTTTCACAACATTTTTACCCCCGTTTTAAAGTGACAAACCATTTTGTGTGCACTCCTCTTCGGGAGACATCCTAGGTAAACCACATTACTAAATTTTAACTTAGGAAATAATTGTTTTGCCATGCCCTACGACAGGTGTGCGTCATACTTGGCGCCGTTGCCGGGGAGGCAGTGCAACAAAAAAAACAAAATTGAATGACCTGCACCTCAAAAGAACCATTAATTGAATTTGATCCAGAAATTGAAAGAACATTAACCCAACTAAGAAAAAGAAATATACCAGAAATATTTGAAGAAATAGATCTCTCTGATTCAAGTGAAACTCTTAGTGTTCACTCTGAACCTGAAATCATGGCTAGAAATCCCAAGCAAACCCTGCGTGATCTATGTGCACCACAATTTTCCATTCAAAATAACCAACTAATTCAACCCACTGAACCAAATGATTTTGAATTACGTGTCAATATGATTCCTGTTCTTCCAAAGTTTCATGGTCTTGCAGGAGAAGATCCAAATCGGCACATGCAAGAATTCAGATACACTTGCTCAAGCTTCAGGCCAAGAGGAGCACCCGAAGACCAATTTTAGTGGAGGGCATTCCCCTTCTCACTTGAAGGAATAGCTAAAGAATGGTTGTACAACCTACAACCAGGGGAGATCAGTGATTGGGAAGACCTAAAAAGAAGTTTCATGCAAAGATTATTTCCCACATCGAGGAGCACTGCCATCAAGAAGGAGATTTACATCATACGACAATCAACTGGATAAACCCTCTATGAGTACTGGGAGCACTTCAAGAAGCTATGTTCCAGCTGCCCACATCAAGAAATGGAGGAACACCAATTCCTTGTGTTCTTCTACCAAGGACTAATGGATGATGACCGAAATCTTCTAGATGCCTCATCAGGGGGGTCCCTGATTGACAAGTCTCCTGCAGATATCAGAATACTAATTGAGAAGATTGCTCAAAACTCACAACAATTTGGACTAAGAGGAATGGGAACCAGGGGGATACATGAGGTAAAAACATCTGATTCATCTACATTGATTGAAACCAAAGTTGATGACCTTGCAAGATTAGTCCGTAAAATGGCTGTAACACAAGCAAATGGACAACAATCTTCAGCTCAGGTATGTGGTTTATGTTATTCTTCCACTCATTATACTGACTAGTGCCCTGAGATACAGGGGACAGAATACTGTGTTGCGGCCTTTCAACCAAGACAATTCCAACAAAATCAACTGCAATCCCAACAAGGATATGGGAACCAACAAAACCAGATGAGACCATTTAACCATCACCCCAATCAACCTCCTTACCACCAGCAGCAATACCAGAACCCCCCTCCATTCCAACAATCTTATAAATATCCCTTCCAACACCAACAATCTTTTCAGCCTCCACCATTCCAAAGAAAGACATATGAACAACCATCCACCTGCAAACAACCTTCTGTGGAACAGCTACAATCCAAGTATGAGGGCCTAGCAGATAAGGTTGACAAGCTAGCAGACACAGTGGGAAGTCTTGTTGAAATAATGTCCAAGAATCCAGGTAAGCTTCCATCCCAAACAGTGCCAAATCCTAAAGAGAATGTCAGTGCAATCATAACAAGAAGTGGAAAATAAATCCCACCTCCATCCAACCCTGAACCTGAAATAATACCACCTATTCTGAGGGATAATGATTCAAAAAGTCTTGAAGATGAAAAAGAAGAGAAGGAGGAGAAGGATAGGCCACAGAATAAGAAACAAGAAACACCAATGCAAAGAAAACAAAGGGAGAAGAAAGAATTACCCCCACCATTTCCAACAAGGATGATCGAATCAAAGAAATTGAATGAAGAAGCACTTCAAAAAGAAATTCTGGACACCTTCCAGAAAGTAGAAATCAATATCCCCCTACTTGAAGCTGTTAAACAAATTCCAAGGTATGCAAAAATTTTGAAAGATCTTTTCACCAAAAAGAGAAGGCTTCATGGGAATGAAAGAATCAACTTGGGAAGAAGTGTCTCAGCCCTTATCACGCCACAGATTCCAACCAAATGTCAAGATCCAAGGACGTTTTCCATTCCATGCACCATTGGTTCATTAAATTTCACTAATGCTTTGTGTGATTTAGGTGCTTCAATTAATGTATTGCCTCACTCGGTATACACTTCTTTGCAAATGGGAGAATTGAAGCCCACAAGAGTGGTGGTCCAGCTTGAAAACAGATCCACAGTTTTTCCTTCAGGAGTTTTGGAGGATGTCCTTGTGAAAGTCAAAGATCTCTTATTCCCAGCTGACTTCTACGTCCTCAATATGGAAGAAGATAGGAGCCCATCTCATTCACCCATCATTTTGGGGAGACCTTTCTTGAAGACAGCCAAAACCATCATCAATGTCCACGAGGGGACACTCACCATGGAGTTTGGAGAGAGCACGGTCCACTTCAATATTTTTGAATCCATGAGGAATCCATCAGATGCTCACTCCCTCTTTTCTCTTTCCCATGAAGTTGGTGAAGAACCAATTGAAGAATCAGGTATGCTCTATGAATTCTTAGACTTAAGAGAGACTTCTTCCCTTGAAAATATCATTGAACATGTGGATGCTGAAGATGTTGGAGATTCTGACTTCATGTGGGTGGAAGAGGTAAAATCTGATTTCTTTGATGATTTGTTAAATAATGAGGAAGATGATATGGTTTCTTGTGTGCAGGAGGTCCAAATTTTGGAAAAAGAAAACGTCAATTTAGTCTCATCCCTTGAGAATCATCCTAACCTTGAACTCAAACCACTCCCCACTGATTTGAAATATGTATACCTTAGGGAGGGAGAGAAACTACCAGTGATAATTGCTAATAATCTTTCTAAAACCCAAGAAAAATCATTGATTGAGCTTTTGAGAGAGAATGTAAAGGCAATAGGATGGAGCTTAGGTGATATCCCAGGAATTAACCCAAAAATATGCTCACATAGAATTTTTGTTGAGGGAGATTCAAAACCTGTTAGACAGCCCCAAAGGAGACTGAATACCACCCTGATGGAGGTTGTGAAGAAGGAGATCGAGAAGCTCTTGGAAGCTGGGATCATCTATCCCATTTCAGATTCGCAGTGGGTCAGCCCTATTCATGTCGTTCCAAAAAAAATGGCCTGACCACTGTGAGAAATGAAAAGAATGAGTTAATCCCTATGAGAATTCAAAACAGATGGAGAGTGTGCATTGATTTTAGGAAATTGAATCAGGTCACTCGAAAAGATCATTTCCCCATCCCTTTCATTGACCAGATGTTAGAAAGATTTGCAGGGAGAACTCATTATTGCTTTTTGGATGGATTTTCAGGTTACTTTCAGGTACCCATTGCTCCCGAGGATCAAGATAAGACAACATTTACATGCCCTTTTGGTACTTTTTCATATAAAAGAATGCCATTTGGATTATGTAATGCTCCAGGTACATTTCATAGGTGCATGGTGAGTATATTTTCTGATCACATTGAAAATTGCTTGGAAGTTTTCTTATATGATTTCACAGTTTTTGGAGATTCTTTTGATCATTGTTTGAAAAATCTGGAAAAAGTTTTGAAAACCTGCATTGAAAAAAATCTTTTTTTAAATTTTGAAAAATGTCATTTCATGGTTCAAAGAGGAATTGTGCTCGGTCATGTCATTTCCCAAAATGGAATTTAAGTGGATAAATCAAAAATTGAAGTGATAAATTCATTACCTTACCCTACTTGTGTGAAACATGTTAGATCATTTTTAGGACATACAGGATTCTACAGGAGGTTTATCAAAGATTTCAGTAAGATTTCTCTCCCTCTATCTAGATTACTTTTGAAAGATGCTGATTTTGATTTCAATGATGCATGTAGGGATTCTTTTGATGAGTTGAAGAAGAGATTGATTTCACCACCTGTGATGCGGCCTCCAAATTGGGAAGAACCATTTGAACTACTTTGTGATGCCTCTAACCAAGCAGTTGGAGCAGTCCTTTCTCAACGAATTGAGGGCAGACCACAAGTAATTTCATATGCCTCGAGAACTTTAGATGCGGCCCAATTCAATTATACAACCACGGAAAAAGAGTTCTTTGCAGTTGTTTTTGCTTTAGAAAGATTTAGATCATATCTTCTTGGAACTAAAATCAATGTGTTTTCTGATCATGCAGCTTTGAGGTACTTGATGAAAAAAGCTGATGTTATACCAAGGTTAGTGAGATGGATGATACTACTGCAGGAATTCAATATAGAAATCAAGGATAAGAAGGGATCTGAGAACCAAGTCGCTGATCACTTAAGTAGACTGCCAAACACTGCTGAAATTGAAGTTCCAGAAAGAGACCCACTGAATGATCAAATTCCAGGAGAGCAGTTGTACTTGATTGAAGGATAAGTTCCTTGGTATGCTGACATAGTCAATTTTCTTGTAACATCTCAGGTCCCATCTCATTTCAATTATCACCAAATTCAAAAACTAAAAGCTGAATCTAGATATTACATTTGGGATGATCCATTCCTTTGGAAGATTTGCAATGATCAAGTAATAAGAAGATGTTTACCTGAAAGTGAAGTTAAATCTGTCTTTGATTTTTGTCATACTTTAGCTTGTGGAGGCCACTTTGGACCTCAGAGGACAGAAAGGAAGGTTTTAGAATCTGGAATTTATTGGCCCACCATTTTTAAAGATGCTCATGAATTTTGCAAAATATGTGAAAAATGTCAGTTTTCAGGAAATATTTCAAAGAGACAAGAAATGCCCCAAATGCAATTAAATTTTTGTGACATTTTTGAAGTTTGGGGGATAGATTTTATGGGACCTTTCCCGATGTCATTTGGAAATTCATATATCTTGCTTGCAGTTGATTATGTTTCCAAATGGGTGGAAGCAAAAGCAACCAGAACTGACGATGCTAAAGTTGTTTGTGATTTTGTCAGGTCTAACATATTTTGTTGGTTTGGAGTGCCTAGATCAATCATCAGTGATCAAGGGACTCACTTCTGCAATTTGAGAATGGAGACATTGCTGAAGAAGTATGGGGTGCAACATAAAACATCAACTCCCTATCATCCACAGACTAACGGGCAAGCTGAAGTTTCAAACAGGGAAATCAAGGGAATTTTGGAAAAGACTGTTAATCCAAACAGGAAGGATTGGAGCCAAAGGTTGGATGATACCCTATGGGCTTACAGGACAGCCTACAAAACCCCGATTGGAATGAGTCCATATAGGCTGATTTATGGGAAAAGCTGTCACCTACCTGTGGAATTGGAGCATAAGGCGTATTGGGCTGTGAGGAAAATGAATTTGGACCTTGAAAGTGATGGGAAGGAGAGAAAATTGAAGTTGCAAGAGCTGGATGAAATAAGAAGGGAAGCATTTGAAAATTCAAGGATTTACAAAGAACGAACAAGAGTGGCCCATGACAAGCTAATCCAACCAAAAGACTTCTCTCCTGGAGACAAAGTGTTATTATTCAACTCAAGACTCAAGTTGATGCCAGGTAAACTTCGTTCCAGATGGGAAGGTCCATTTATTGTTACTCATGTATATCCTTTTGGTGCTGTGCAGATTATGAAGGATGGAGAGCAGGATCCATTCACTGTGAATGGACATAGGTTGAAGAAATTCCTTGGGACCCTACCATCAGAGCCATTGGAGGAGATCACACTCCTCCAACCTATTTATCAATAAGATCCATCAGGTTGTACCTCTCCTTCACATTTTCTTGCTGTTGTGATTCAATCAGAATTCTTATTACATGTTAAATACACTTAAATGCATCGAGGACACTACATCATTTAAGTGTGGGGGAGGGAACCTTTGTAGTATAGGATTTTTATTTGATGTTTGTAGTATAGGATTTTTATTTGATGTTTGTTTTCAAAAAAAAAATCGTGTTTTCAAATTTTTGTGTGTTTATTTTTCAATTTTTGGTGTGTTTCTGATACTTTTGAGCTGAAATGATTATCAATACCATTTTTGAAACCCATGTAAATGAGTAAACCAGTTTATTTCATGAAACTGATCTTAAATGAATGCTGAAATAACTTTGTTTCAAGTTCAAATCTTTTGTAAATTCATGAAAAGTACACTGATTTTTAAATCTCATGCCATATTTCACTGTCTATATCATTGAAATAACTTTCCTATGAGGCTTCTGAACCATTTTTTTCATATTCTTTTCATTCACCTCATTTCTTGAGAGAACCAGACCATGCTTGCTTTAACCAGAATTTGATTTATTCCTTTCAAAACATGAGGGTTGGGGTACGTGTGTTTTAAATGATTGAGGCACTTATTTTGTTTGAAGCCCCCTTTTCAAAATAATCCTTTTCATTATGGCCCACCTTTACATTTATCCTTCATTGTAGACCCTAGTATCCATGAATTTCCTGTTAGGTTAGCCACATTACAAGCCAATTTTCCCTATCATACCTGCTCTTGAAGTAAAATTACATGATCTAGTTGAACTTAAGTGTGGGGGAAGATGTCTTGTGGTGTACTACCTCATTTGGTTATACTTTGGGTGGAAACTAAATTGTGGAAGAGATGTGTGTGATGCTGAAAAATTATTCTGTTGAAAGCTGTGCCTTTTCTGGAGCTTTTATGAAAAGAGAAGCTGTGCCTTTCTGGAGCTTCCAAAAGAGAAGTTGTGCCTTTCTGGAGCTTCCAAAAGAAAGATGTGCCTATCTGGAGCTTTAAAAAAAATTATGTTTTAAAAGATTGAAATGTTTGCTGCTGAGCTGATTGAATGATGATGAATCCTATTTTCAACAAAGGGGAAGTGAAGGAGACCATAATTGAGTGAAAACTAGAATCTTGCAATTCTGCTTCAATAAGAGCCAAGCCTTCCTTTTTCGGCCTCAGAACTTTTAACATCTAAATCCTACCAACCGGAAGCCACAGAACAACCTTGAAAAGTCCTCATGAGAAACACATGTCTTTGACTCACATCGGGTGAAGAAGTAGGAATTTATCAAACCTATGGTGACTCTTGTGTGAGTTTGTATGAGAAAAGCCTTGTTCAACCTTTACATTTATGAGTTGAGAGAAAATTCATGTGAGGTAGGTGTTTTGTGTGCATGGGATAAGAAATGAAGTGGAAATATATTAAAATCTTAAATGGAGAACTTGAAATAACAGTTTTTGATGAGGCGTGATATCTTTTTGTTTCTTGAAATTTATTTGATTGATCTCATTGATATGTGTTTTGATTTTGATTTGATTTGATTTTTACTTGTCCAGGAGTCCAAGTGCTAAGTGTGGGGGAATTGATAGAGAAAATATTTTCAATTAATTTATATTGAATATCATTGTTTTAAACACACAAAATTGTTCCTCTAAGATGAATTGTTTCATTTTTATGATAATGGTGTTATTTTGAGCTGAATAGTAAAAATTGGCCATTTTGGATTTTTAACAGTTTTAAATTATTTCGGTAGTTTAGACATAACATTATATACACTGATCCAAATTGCCAAATTCTTTCTTTTACAGATTCTAAACATCCAGTTATTCATTTAATATATTTGGACCAAAATCTGAATCGGCTATATTGATGCTCAAAAGAAGCTCAGAATTTCGCTCAAGAAAACTGTTTTCAGTTATTCCTAGTTTTGATGTGGGATCCATAACTCATTCACTGTGGGCCCAAAGCTAGTGAAATTCGGTGGGTGGACGCGAAAGGAGTTTTGGAGAATCTTTTATGAATGAAGAACCGAGTGAATTGGCCGTTTATTGGGTCATTAAATCACCCTAATCCGGAGGATTTCGTTTTGGAGAGTCTGACTGGACAGAATAAATGCTCAAGGTAACACGGCCATAACTCTCGGAATACATGTCCACATCCACTGGAATTTTGAGGAGACACGGAAAAGGGAATTATGAACAACATTCATGAATGGCTCAACGCGTGAAGATGTCATTTAATGGGGATAAAACGCGTCGACATTCGGGGGAAACATTCTGGCTATAAAAGGAGGAGAGCTCCACCCTCTCAAGGCATCCATTCTCCATCCCATTCCTTCCGGGACACCAAGAAGGAGAACTTTTCGGCTTTCTCTTTTATTTATTTTCTTTTTCATAGTTTTTTAATGTCTTCTTCTTCCCCATTCAACTCGATTACCCTTACCATGGTGGGGTAAAATTTTGGAGTGATTGGGGAAGGGTTGGTTTTCTATATTGTAATGCTTGAGTTCTTGGACGCAATTGAATAAATTTCTTTCTTCTTAAAAGTTGTTTTCAATTTCTTATAGCGGATTTTATAATCAAGTGTGATCGTTCTTGAATATTAATTCCGTTATTGAGTTTTGCCTTGGTAAAATAATCAATATCTCCCTCCACTAATTTCTGGTTTATATACGATGGAATAAACCAAGAATTAGTGGTGAAGTACTCGACGATCGTCAGTACGTGTAAAAGGTGTAGTGAATGTTCTTGAGTGTTTGTGATAAAAAAACCTGATCGGGTATTGCCCATTTAAATTAAGGATATTCAATACAACTATTTTACACATGGAAGGATAGTTGACCAAACCAAGATCTTGGTAAGGTTTTCTCTCACAATAATAATTTCACCAAGGAAGTGAGAGGAAACGATTGTGGAAACTCACTTTAATCAAATAAGAAGAAGAGGTTTGAATTAAATTGAACAAGGATATAATTATAATTAGGAAACCGACCCCGACCTAATCACCCATTTAATTTCATAGTTTTTCAATCATTTGAATTTCAAATTTCCTTTCACAACATTTTTACCCCCGTTTTAAAGTGACAAACCATTTTGTGTGCACTCCTCTTCGGGAGACATCCTAGGTCAACCACATTACTACATTTTAACTTAGGAAATAATTGTTTTTCCACGCCCTACGACAGGCGTGCGTCAATATTAAAATCTATACTAATCATATCAAGAAACATCATATTTATGTGATCCTCAGATGTGATTACCAAAAAATATAGCAACCCAAACTTACCATCCATCGCTACTGCAACCCACAACATCAGTCTCTTCTTCCTCACTATGATATGCATAGCCTTATTCATGATCTCATAAATATTGAAATTTGAAAAGAATATTACTTCACTTTATTTTAGGGGGATTATTTTGAGACCACAACATGCCCTCAAAAACTCACATAACCTTCCTTACTATTTTTATCATGAGTGACTTTTTTTATTTATCATCATGAGCTAACATCTTTAGCATCACCAGAATTAAAACCAACGTACCCTACCCCTTCACCATGGACTTCTCAACATACACCCCCCCCCCCCCCCCTTCACTATGGACTTCTCTCCCCATTTGGTAATAGAATCCAAAGGACCATGTGGGAACTCCAAAAAATATAAATTCATGTTTATAGGGAAGGATGAACATGAAGTTTCATCATTAACTCCACAAACCTTTATCTAAGCATAGCTTTAGTGAAAATGTATATAATTTAGTCTTTTATAGAATTGTATTCAAGTTTTATATCTCTACTAAGCACCTTTTCTTTGATAAAATGATATCTTGTATCAATGTTCTTGTATCTAAAATGTTTCACTATATATTTAGACATCCTAATAAAACTTTGATTATCACAAGAAATTTTTAGCCATCCCCCATTTCCAAAATTTAGAAATGATAACTATAATTGAATCCAAATCATTTCTATATATGAATGCATCAAGAATATATATTATATCCCATTTGTTCTCAGATTCATTGAATTATACTTCTTGCTATACAAGCTAACATAGAACTCTCCAAGAAATAATGTTCCACATGAAGTTGATCTTCTATCTTTATAGTCACTATCCCAGTCTGCATCTGTAAAGCCCAATGGGTTCAAATATGTATTTTTTTTATAGCATCCCATAGTTTAGAGTTCATTTCACATATCTTATAATTCTTTTATCATCAAACCAGTGATACACTTTATTATCACTCTAAAATATGGAACATTGAGTCAGTATATAGGTTATATCTAGCATTGAAACTATTAGATAAAGTAGGATTATAATGAGTCTTCTGAATTACTTTTGGTTAACACTACTTCCAAGTTCATCCTTGAATAATTTGGTTCTAACTATAATGATTGTTTAAACTTCCTTGTAATTTTCCATTCCAACCATATTCAATAATTCACTAACATATTTTTCTTGAGATAGAAAGATGTAATTCAGATTTTCTCAATTTAAAATACCAAAAATTATTTCATTTCACCAAGAATAGATATATCAAATTGATTTTTCATCTTCTTAGTAAACATTTCACAGATTCACTACTTATGTTTAGAAAAAATTACATCATCCACATATACAATTACAATGAGAGTCCCTTGGATCATTTCTTTCACATAAATATTACATAAAACTTTACCTTTAGTAAACTTCATGTCCCTTAAACATCCATTCAACTTGGAATACCAGACTCTAGGGGCCTATTTCAAACCATACAATTTCTTATTCAATCTAAAAAACATGCTTCCATCCTTTTATAATATAAAACCGTCATGTTTTTTAATATAGACTTATTCTACAAGATCACTATTTAGAATGGTATACTTCATATCTATTTTTTAAACTTTGTAATGTTTTGGGTAGACACTAATAAGAACGTTATGATAATCTCCAGTCTTTCCACATGTGTAAAAGTTTCTTTGAATTCAACACCTTCCATTTGAGATTATCCTTTGTACACTAGCCTAGATTTATTCCTAAATACTTCACCTTTATCATTTAACTTATTTATAAAGACCCACATGGTTCCAATTACATTTTTGTTTTTCAATATTGGAAAAAGATCACGTTTAAGGTTTTTCTCAATTTGATTGAGTTATTCATTCATTTCTTCCACCAATTAATCCGGTTCAAAATCCCCATCCACTGTTCTCAATTCAATCTATAAAATAAGTGTTGTTTGGTTTTCAATTCTTAGTCTTATTCTTTTATGAACTAGTTCATTCAAATTCCCAATGATATTATCGATATCAAAATGTTTCTTTAATCTCTATAATTGACTTATGTTACCACCATAATCTTATTCATCATCACTAGAGCATTCTGAGTTCACATCACTTGTTTCCAAGCTAATTTTAGCTATTTTTTCATCCATTTCTTCATAAATCTACTCACTTTTTTTAATAATACTCAATATCTACTTGAATATATTAACACGTTTTATCCATGTTTTTATCGATATTTACATCTGATAACTCTAAAATTTTATACAATATTTTATTCCAATATTTGTATCATTTTCCATCAGATAAATACCCCATGAAGATACCATAATCAAACTTTTCTTCAAACTTAACCAACTTGTTCCCTTTGATTTTAATATAATAAGGACTACAAAATACCTTGAAATATTATACTATAGGATTATTTTGGTACCATAATTCATAGGGTGTAGCATGTGTTTAATTTATCAAGAGACATCTAATTTGAATATACATTGTTGTACAAACTACTTCTCTCCAGATGTGTTTTGAAACATCACTTTCATCCAACATTATTCTTCCCATTTACACAATTCTTCTATTCTTTATCTATGACACACCATTCTATTTTGGATTATAAGTTGTGTTATACTGATAATTGATTCCATATTTTATAAGATAAATTTCAAATGCATAATATTTGTATTCCTTCACATTATTTGATCTTAGTTTTTAAATACTCATACCAATATCTTTTCCAACATGTCTTCTGTATATTTTGAACATCCTAACCACTTTATATATTTTTTCTTAATGAAAAGAAAATTGGCCATCCTAGTGAAGTTATTTATTGGTCATCCACTTCATATTTTTTTCTTAGACATTTATATTTAAAGATCGCCCCAGGTATAATTTTATCTCATGGGTCCACAGATATCTATGTAAACTAATTCTATTGATCTTGTGGATGTAATTTCCACCTTCTTATGTGTCTTCTGAGTTATCTTTCCTTTATAGAATGTTCCAAAAACTCTATTTTGATCTCTCTTTATCTTAGGTAAATATATTACTAATTTATGTTTTATAATCTTGGTTAGGATTATTTTTCCTAAATTCCCAAGTCTTTTATACCATGGAAAGTTCTCATATTTTAGGCTTAAGTAGCATGTATTAGATGGATCACCAATCAAGAATAGGTTTCCATTTGTTCTACTGACTTCATAAATAGTTATTCTATTACCTTTTCTATTAATGATGCATGTATTTTTCTTGTATGTTACCTCATTCTGATTGTCACAAAGTTGGCTAATAGTTAACAAATTGTTTTTTATCCCTTCAATATATATAATATCATCTGGTCTCATTTTATCATTTTTAATATGATTTTTACCAATACCTTTAATTTTCAAGGAGGTGTCATTAAGAAATATTATTACACATCCTTCAAGTTTCTCAATGTTATTAAGAATTTTGGCATTACCATTCACGTGGGAGGAACACCCACTATCAAGTATCTAATACATTCTTTTATTTCTTTCCTTGAAATCCACTCATACTAAGAATGAATTTTCTTCATTGAACACTTGAACTAATTTTAATTTATCTTTGAGAGGGAACTGACCAGGTAATCTAGTCATATACTTCTATTCTATATTCCCTTTTTATCACACCTTCTACAAATCGCTTCAAGACAATCAAATCTATTTTTGTTGTCATCTTGTAACTAGATTCATTTTCTACTAGAATTCCTTCATAACAAATTTATTCTCATTAGAAATGATCCCATTATGATATTTATTTCTCCCTTGTAAATACATGTTATAACAACATGTATAGTATTTATATCTGAGTACTCTATTGCACCATTAATAACCCTGAAATAGTAATTTCCTTGAGAATCCAGGGTTATATCTAGAAATGTTATTTCTAGAATTTAATAACTATTAAATAGCTTGTGTATGATTTCACTTCTGATTATGAAAAGAATATCCATTCAACCTTCTTCTATCATTAGGTACTTTTATAGGTAATTTTTCTTTATTCTTATTTTCCTATATTTGACCAAATTTATAAATTAGACTTACAGTGTTAGTATCAAAGGATTTTGAAACATATTGTTTAGATTCAAACTTTACCAAAGTTTTTTCATCCTCTTTAGAGGATTCTCCTAGAAGAGATTTTGATTTCCCTTTTGTTCTTGGCCAGATATTTCCCATCATCAAGACATTTTGATTATGTCATTGATGATTTTTCCTCCTTTAAAGATAGTTTTTCTTTGATATATTTTATTATTTTATCATTTTCCACAACTTTAATTTGATATTTTTATTTTCCTCTACAAGAATTATCTCCCTTTAGGAATGTTACCTTTTTCATCAACTAGTTTCTTATTTTCTCTTTCAAGAATATTATTCACTTTATTGAACATTTTATTTTTCTAAATACATGCCTCAAGTTTATATTTGATAATTTATTCATAATCTATTAGTTTTTAATCATTCTCATCACTTCATGTTGAATCAACAGTCTTCTAAACATGAACTATAAAATTTATAAATATTTCTTGTGTCTCTTTATTAGAATCACTGAATGAGGTAAAACCATATTCCTCTTCTTTTATCATTATTTTAATTCTTTCAGTTATTTAATATTTAATCTTTCTTCCTATAAACTTTTAAGCCGATTTTAAATTTTTCTTCCACTTCTTTCCCTGAGTTTTTTCATCATCTTCGGATTCGTATTCTACACCTTTCTTATTTTGGAAATTAATTTCAAAATTTCTAAGACCATTGAATTTGAAACATTTACCAAAAAATGTGAATCTTTTATTGTTTTTCCCCTTTTGAAACCTTTTATAAATAAATGCAAGAACCCTTTGATATTATTTTTCATTCCCAAGACCACTCATGTCAGCAAAATCTTCATCATTTATAATTTTCATGTTTCCCGTGGATTCAAAATCTATATCTTATTTCTACTTATTTTTTAATGATAAAAGTTTTCACATTTCATAAGAAATTATAATATTATGTGTCTCATTAGTATCAAGATCTTCTCTATCTTAAATTAAATAAATTTTGGGATAAAATATATCTGAAAATTTTCTCATCAATTTCTTAACAATCGTGGTGTCATCATACTTTTCACCAAATCATCTAATATTACTCACAACTTTATTTACCTGATTAAATAATTAATCAACACATTCATAGATTTCTTTTTTAATGTCTTCAAATTTTCTTCTCTAAATTTGCACCTTTTATTATTTAACATTCACATTTCCTTCTTAACTTCTTTCAAATGTATACCATATTTCTTTTGCAGTTTTTTGACCCATAAATATCATGTAAAATTTCTTTGATAATGACATGAGAATATAATTATAAGATTTTATATACACTTCAATGTTTATCTTTTCATAAAACTTTATCTGAACATCATTCAAAAATGGTGAAAAATCCATTTTCAATGCATCACAAACTTCCTGGCCTAGGGATAAAAGATATGGAAGAAATATATTCTTCCGACTATGATATTTTTTTCCTTATAATATAGGTACACTCCTTCTATTAAGTGAGTTTATATTATCCATGGATCATGGGATAATTTATTGGATTCTATAAAGGTAACCTTCTGTGTTGATACCAGTTGAAGTGCCTATCAGGATCGGTTTCCTCTACTAAGGTGGGGTTGAATCAATAGGGGGATGTTTTTACAATTTATTTCAAAAAAAATAAACCTATTAAACTTGTTATAGTATTATCCACTAAAAATAAAAATATCATGGCCTCACATGATCATGAATAAAATAAAGATCACTATACATGCATATTTTTACAAGGATCAGATCCAATGTGCAATCCTACTTCTTATCATGGCTATTTACCCCCCCCCCCCAAACATAGATTCTTTTCACTATATCCCCAAGTGAAATTCAAATGAAATAGATCATGCGGTGTCCCACCACACATGTTAGGATTCACACCCAACAACACATCTTCCCACTAAAATACAAAATATGATTACAAAAAACTAAAGAAGATCACCAAAATAAATAAAGTTTCATAGGAAAAAAAGGTGAATATCCAGTTCCTAGAGCCACTAGAATATGCAAGAAAAAATCTCAGATGGTTTAGACTTGTATTCTTTTTTATGTAAATTCACAACTAAAAAAATATCTCTTAAATATATGAGAATCACCAGATGTTGATCACTGGAGAGGAAAACCTTGGCTTTGGACTGCTCTCTCATTTATTTTATGTGTCTCTCTCTATCTCTAGTCTTTACTACAGGTAAAAAGTTTTCTAACTATCAAAACTCTGATTTACTCTAATCAGTACCACACCATTAAAATGTTGTAGTGGAAACCCTGTAAGAATTAAGACCACATTATCTCAATAACTACAGTCAACAATCGCGTATCTATCATGGCTATGATTGTGGACCCATTCAAAATGGTCCATTCAAATTTTAATACAATAATATCTATGAATAATTTAATTATGTGACCTGTAGAAATTAAAACCTTCCATAGAAATGAATCTGAAATAGCTATGTAAAACAGTTTTCTATATGAATCTCAATGAAAAATAGATACATAGCATATTCAACTTTGTGATTCAACATTCAGATATGTAGAAAAATAGCTACTTAGGATATTCACCTATGTGATTCAACATTAATATATTTAGAAATATAGATATGTGATTCCTAATCAGGTATATGGATCATTTGGATGCATAGATTAATTGACTACATATATCTCAACATAAATCAACTATGTGGTTGAATCATCTAAGTGATTCTTAATCAGGTAAATGGAGCATTTGGCTATATAGATTAATTGACTACATATATCTCAACATAAATTAGCTATGTGGTTGAATCACATATGTGATTCCCTTATATAGCATAAATGTCTACATGAATTGCTTACATAAAAAAATTGCTACATGAATCACCTACGTGAATCACCCTTTTACCAATTTAGCTATATGGATCAAATATCTACATGATTTGACCCCTTTAAAAAAATCATCTACGAATGACCAAAATCCACTCAAACTCAAACATAATTGCTTCATCCAATCTCTATCCCTTCTTAAAACCCTTGATATCATCATGGAACTACCTTCCATGATATTAAAATCCATACAAACTAGATGAATCACTATTAGACTTTATGATATCCTCGTGTGTGTTTTTCAAAAAATACAACAACTCAAACTTACCAAGAACCCTGGGATCTATAAGCTTATTCAAACCAAGCCACAAAACCATAGGGTTATTTAGAGAAAATATTGAATAGGTTGTTATTTTTTAAAAATTAATATTGTATTCTATAAATGAATTAAAAGCACTTCTTATAGGCATGTGTATAATGGCCTAATCATGAAACTATCATGATGCATGAATAATACAAAAAATTGGCTCCTCATAGAGACCTATGACTCATCTAAAGTCTCATCCATAAAATATTGGGATTCTTGACCCAAAACTCTTACTCAACCTAGAGTGACTACTCCTAACATAGGACATCACCTAGAAAATTGTATTTTAATAGAAGCTATGTTTTTCAAATTTTCTCACATTCAACCTCCCATGTCCCAATATATTATTTATACCTCTAATTAACTCTTTAATAGAATAAAAACATGATCTAGTACAATTTTATAACATTCATAGCCTATTCAATTTGTAAAATGCCTGAACTAAAGTGTCACATAGCCTCCAGCATACCTTCCCATATATACAAGGTTTCAAACTAGTGGTGAGATACATATTAAAACATAGATAAACTATTCCATCAAATAAATCCTCAAGGGTTATGTTTGAATCTACCAAAAAATCAATATGACACATTCCTACATCGATCACACCCAAAACCTGTGAAAAATAGGGACCAAAAGTGGTATATTGCATCCTAATATATAAAAGTAAAAAGTTTATATGATGCATCCAAATAATATCACAACTATAGAATAACATACATCACAATGAATAAAAAAACATTATAGTCCCTTAGCCTATAAATATATAGTAAACAAATAAAATTTTCTCTGGCCCAACTCACTTGAAAATATCCTTCCAAAACATCGATCTCCATACATTGGTTGTCTTGTTCCATAATTATCACTCCCTGTTGATACCTAAAACTATAATAAAACATGATGACTAATAATATACATAAAAACCTATGTAATTTACATGGGTATAGGATTAGTCTAGTAACCAAGAAGTATTCCTTTACTCATCTTAACTCACTGAGTAATAATAATCAAGTAGGTACATGTGCAAGTTTATAGTGAGTGTCACTCAACCCATATAGAAACATAATCTATGCATTCTCTTGAAAAAAAAATCATATTCATGCATAGTCATGGATAGGAATACACATATACCTTTAAGATGCATATGGTACCATTTAAACTAGGATAATTCCCACATATTTTCAACTAGAGACACATATACCATAATGTTCCAATGAGGTATACCACACAGTCGCTCCTATCTCATCTTATTAAAACACCATAAGTATATATCACTACCATAAGACTCACTTAGAAAAGTATAACCTAACCCATAAGTCATATCAATTCCTATAAAATAAAAAACCCCAATATATTATAGAAAATAATGAGGGTGAAAAAAAAATCAACAATGGATAATCAAATAGGGTTAAACCATTAATATCAATAATTAAATGAAAATACAATAAATAATGACTATAAAAGAATGCACAAAGTAATAAATATAAACAAAAAAACTCAAGATAAAATAAATGTGAAAATAAATAAATGTGCCCAATTATATAAAATAATGAAGATACCATCTCTCACACCCTACTCCATCACATTAGGTTAATCCTCAACAAAGATAATAGTAGGGATACCCAAGTGTAGCTCTTTCACTTCCCTATATATCATGCATCACCATAGGGTTTGGATCCATTTTTATGTTCATTTAGAATTATGAATTCACATAGATCCCATATATTGAATATCCATATCGTCATCAATAGTGTGTTCTATTTTTATGTTCTTATCATAGGTGGATCATGGTAGAAAGTATGTTTTCAAAGGAATAAGAATCCTGCACATTCTCTCAAGTGTATACCACCATCTCACCTAGAGCCTCATTAGACATTGTCCTATGTTTGGAAAACCATGGTGAAGAGAATGGATAACACAAGTATATACATGAAATGGGAAAATCAATCAGTTCATAAGACCTAACATGAAAGAAAATACAATTCATGCTCCTCGGCCACAACTCGAACATTGATTTTATCCAAGAAATCAACTCTTCATATGGGGCATATCCTAGATAAAGAGGTATGTCACACATAAATCATTTCCTCATGGGGTACATGCCCAATCGATTTATCACATACTATAAAAATCAAATACAATAAGGAGGGAACCCTATCTCCTATACCAAGATCTTGGTTCTTACCTGGATTATAAAAAAATGGGACCACCACTCATTATCATGGTCCTTACCATAGATCATAATAACAATGGTATCATCTCTCTAAACTAAACCTTATCCATGAATGGAAATCATGCTAGGAAAATATCCCACCTCAACCACTAAGTTAAATCAGAATTCACTTACATAAAGAACTAAGGAGATAAACCACTAGCTAATAATATATTAATTACTTATTGTAAATTCAATGGTGAATGATCTCACTCATCACTCAATCAATAAAATGTGTCACACGCTATCCCAAGGGTCATATCATACCCTAATCACCAATTGTGTATGATCTCTCAACAAGTATTACTGAGATACCATGACTCAACTCTAAGAATCTAGAAATCTAATAGTCCTAGACTCTATCCCAATCCCAAACGGTACCCCCAAGGTTCCAACAAACATGTGTCGATAAGAAACCTACTAGACATATTAGTTTAGTCTTACCATCCCATTACCTAAGGTAATTATTTTGTACAATCATTAATTATCATGATACATCACATAACAAGAAGCCATAAAAGGTGATCATTAATCAATAGAGCACATACAACCATGTATATTTTTAAAACAAACACCACCCGTACATGGTCAAATGGACCAAACCATTTCTCAAAATACGTTTTCTTTACTTTTATAAAACACAAGTCATTATCCATTTTTTAAAATCACTAAAATGGAATCACATATTTACTTATACATACTCAAGGATCATGTCCAGAATTGATAAAACCCCCTTTTAAAAACCATTAACTTTTTTTTTAAATATCATTCCAAATAATTTAATTTAAAACCCCTTATTTTCTTTGGAAATATCATTTCAAATTTTTATCCTTTTAAATATCATTTAAATAGGGAAACCATATAATTTTGTAAAATGAAATAAAATATCAACTCACACTGCTATGTGAAAAACAATATGGGTCACCGGTACTCATTCGACCAAGGTGAATTGCCCCACTGTCCGAGACCACTAATTGGTTCTCAGAATAATGATCAATATAGTAACTCAAGTGGGGATCCATGCATGACCATGGTTTCTAAATAGTAGCATGGATCTAAGGTGGTAATATGGGGATACTATTCCCACATGTAAGATTATAGTGACACTAGAAATAAAACCAAATAGATATCAAATCTATATAAATAAAATAGTGGTACAATGACTAAGAAAATGCCAATGAATAATCAAAATAAATCATAGAATAAAAAATGATCTATAAAATACACATTTTAAGAAGTTACACAATGAAACCTAAAGGGGAAAAAGATAAATATGAAGAAAAAAATTGAATGGACCTGAATCCTATTCAGTCCCATAACTCATGATCTATCTTAGAAACCACACAATCAACAATGATCACTACTGGAAATATGATCTATACCAAAGGTTTTGGGAAAACTGTTGGTATAGTTCACTAATTTTGACCTATACCAAAGGTTTGGCCAAAACCATTGGTATAGGTCACTTATATTAACCTATACCAACGGTTTTGGACAAACCGTTGGTATAGGTCCCAAAATCAAAGAACTTATACCAACAGTTCTCAAAACCGTTGGTGTAGGTACATGTATTTTTAATGGAATCTTCTAACAGAGGAAATTAGATAAATAAAAATTTAAAATACCTATGATAATACATATATATATTTATATGTTCACAAAAGTAAGTTACGTTAGTGTTTAGATCGTTCAATAACAAACGAGAGGTTCTAGGATCAAAACCAACCGAATGATTATTTTTTGAATTCCATATACCAACGATTTTATGGAACCGTTGGTATAGATTTTCATATTACTTATACCAATTGTTTTCAAAATTGTTGGTATAGGTCTATACCAATGGTTTTCCCAAAACTGTTTGTATAGACCTATCCCCACGGCCTACTTGGAAACGGTTCTCCAAACCATTGGTATAGGGTATTTTTTCAGTAGTGAATGGGTGTATTCCCAAACATGAAATTGAAATTCAATAGTGATAACTTCTCGGGTACCCAAGTGTTATGGTGGCTCGAGAAGGGTGTGAGTATAACTCAATAAGAAACCAAAAATGGCATCATTAAAATAATTAGTTGATAGTAAAGTATATGAATATTTTCCATAAATAAAAATTTATACAATTTACCAATTTAACAATCAACAATTTAATAAAAGGGAAAATAATAAAACACCCCCAATTCCTGAGGCTTCATAGTGACACCTGACATTAATTTTTATCTTCCTTGACCATCATGTGTATATCTATCATCACAGTCTATGTCATTTACTAACTGGTTCCCATGTATACAACTAATGCAACCATAGTTGTTATAATAAGATGGGATCCATGTGGCTCTATCAAGCATTCTGTCTCAATAAAATTCATATAGAATCTGAGGGGATGACCCTTGGAATTCTATTAAATCTAGTTCAGAAAACTGAACTCAAGGAACTACCCTTGGCGTTCAGAATCAAGGTTTTATTTGAATATACAACTTATGTCTAAGGAATTCCACCCAAATAGATCAATCTAAATCCAAGAAGATCATCCAATGAAATTAAACTATGGTACAAAATAAGAATCCATAGTATTAATATCTTTCACTTGACAAATAATATGTTACCTGAATCTAAGTAGGAGCCTATTGTAAAAGTGAGTGCCCTCGAATCAACTTGAATAGTACTTTTTTATTACTATATCATGTATATAGTGAGTTATGCATGATGTATACTTATAATGAGGGTTTTTATTTTTCTAAATCCACTATTTACATGGTAATTTACATAGATTATTTTTTGTTTTCAAATGTTATAGTAGTTCCCAAGCTATCATGAGAACCTAAAGATACCATGATAGTATTCTTAAACTTATGTACCATGGTCCATAAACACCATTTTGGAAGGAAACATATTATGTATGGCTATCTGATGTTGAGGGATCATAAACATTGATACTTATTATCATGAATCTCTCACTTAGTGATCTCAAGAAGTGGAGATCATGAGGACTGGCCCTCTAATACGAACCCCACATGTTTCAGGTTTCGTTAATAGTTCTCATTTATGGGTGTGTGTAATTTTCTTTCATCTTGATATCATTATCAATGTATACCATTTGATCATGTGATTTGATTCAATATGAAAACCATGAAATTTATGTTGTGGTGGGGTATCTTGAAATGCATGTTTCATTATAGGTGTGACATCGATAGAACTATCAAAATAGAATATGTCACTTCTGAAAGGAAGGATATCTCAGTCTTAGTTGATCAGGATGGTATCACCTTCACTAAATCCATGTCTATGGTAGAGGAAGGTACGTCCATCCAATAAGGTCAATGAACAAGAAATCGAGAAAATATGATAACACAAAGTGTGAATCCTAATTTATGAAATATCGATGGACAAAGAGATTATATTACATGACGTGTGTTCGTAGGAGGTTTTCATTATTGTGACTAATACTTATCTTCTTAGGGACCTTTATTTACTTATCGAATCTATTCCTAGTCTATGAGTAGTACCACTGCTATTGAGATAAGAGGCCAGAGGGTCACACACTAAGCATATTCAAAAGTGTTTCATATTCTAATGAATATGATTATAGGACATAGTGGTCCCCACCATGGGGTCTGAGAGATGTTTGAGAATATATGATCTATAAGAGATAAATAAATTCATTATTATTTGAGTATAGAATAATTTTAGTTTAATTTATTCATTTAATGCATTTACTAGTATTTAAGTAAATACATGGGAAAATATTTATTTAATGAATATTAATTTAATATTCCAGGTTTGTTAAATATTTTCAAGAAAAATGAATCGAATTAAATGGATATCCTTTATCAAATAATATATTTATTATATTAAATGTATGTGATGAAAATATAAATGATATTTATGACATAGTTAATTGGTCATAGCATTCTGTTTATGGAATATTTAGTGGTTAATGCATATCTAGGGGCCATGGATCCATTTTCGGGTATCTTGTACCTCACTATATAAGGAAGAGGAGGCTATCATTTGGTGTACTATTAATCACATTAATTTTAGAGATCCTCTCTCATCTCTTCCACATACTAGAGAGAGAATCTCTCAATCTAATAAACCAATCTGAGTTCTTCTTCACAAATCGAAGGATCATCGTAGTGGTGATCATTTGGACATTGAAGGCTTCGATGAATCACAAATCTAGCACTAGGATATCGATTATCAATATTCCTATAGACTTTAAAAGTGTGTGAAGGTGATCTATATGGAACCAATGTTGTATCCTTATAGAAATGATCATCATTGAATATTAGTTGTCTAACGCACCTTCAAATCGAACGAGGTATTTATTTAGTTTAATTTTGTGCTTAATTTATTTATGTGAGATCATTAGATTTTGTACCAAGTTGTGTATCATCAGGTGCGATGTATTTATGTTGATTCTAAGATAAAAAATTTAAATCTCTAACCCATATACTTCTGATGATTTCCCTAGTAAATTCATTTGGTATTAAATGGATAACAATATAGTTTAAGTCGTAGAAAAAATAAATTTGAATTAAATTCAAGTATAGGGAATCATCACAAACCCATCACACAAAACCATAATTCGATCCGATCTTGGAAAACCATGTTGAGGATATCTAAAGTTTAAAATTATATCATCATTGATTTATTGTGGGTTTAAATTTAAAGAACATGTATTGTGTTTATATATAAATAAATGTTTTTTACCCGAAGGTGGTGATCGGTGATGTCTGGTGAACCCATCCATTTCATCCAGATTCTTTTTTCCAAAATAGTTCCCAGATGGTTCCCATAACTACCACATAATTTTGAACATTTATAAAAAAATATATAAATATTAAAAGAAGTAGGGTTTTGAAAGACAAATAAAACAACAATAAAAATAAAATGGAAAGAGGGGGGCACACTGGTATAGGTGAAAAATAAAAAAATAATTGAAAAAGGGGAAGGGGAGGCATAAGTCCAGTTGACCAAAGAGAAAAAGAAAATTTTAAATGGGGAGACTTAGTTTCCCCCCCATTGACTTGAGAATCCACCCAAATAAGGGTAGAGGATTATTTTAGAACACATGTGCTAATCGTGGGTGAGTTTGTAAAAAAAACTTTTTTATGTTTATTGGAAGTGGTGGGCATCATCGCCCCCTCCACCTCCCACCCCACATGCAGCTTCATGGAGTGCCACATGTTATCTGACCTTCTTGGCCCATTTCAGGTCTAAAAAAGTATCAATACCCCTTTTAAGGGGTTTCTTGGCCACCTGAGGGTTTGAAATGTTTTTCAAAAAATACAAAAATTAAAAAAAAAAATGGAATGTGTTAAAAATTTTCTAAGGATCATTCAATTTATATTTTATTAAATAAAATTATATAAATTTATTTTAATTCATTTAAATTTATCTCAAGTATAATTTATTACAAAATTAATTTTATATTGCATGTATTTTATCTGTTGACTGATCTTGAGCATCAAATGACCAATGTATATCAATAGATTAATTTTATTTAATTTAATTATTATATTGTGTGTGATGTATGTAATAATTTATTTATTTTTAATGGTATAGTCATCATATTACCAAAATTTATATGTATAGAGGAATACACATATACTATTTTTTTAATATATTTTGTGCATTTTCGAGGGTTTGTGTATAATATTAAGGACTCTATAAGATGTGGACCATGTCGAGATGAGGTCATATTTTAGATGAGATTCAAATACATTGGAAAAGGGTGTGAGTTATGATATGAGTTAGACATGACCCAGGTATTCATCTCCTAGGGTCATGGTTGATCCATTAACATTCAATGGATACAGCAATAGAAAATTCTCAAGATCATCCACATTGTTAATTTTATTTTTTCAAAGGTTTATTTTTGTTTTGTGAATATTAAAGTTTACATGATCACATAAAATAATAAACTAAAGTGAATATATTAAAACAAATTAAGATGCAATGAATGTTTTATATTTACTATGTGGTTAAGTTGTGACTATTATCACATTGTACATGAATATCTAATAGAAAATTATTTCATTCATTGAGAAATAATAAAAACTCTCAATGAAATATTAATTCATAACACCTTACCTCATTTGAATTTGATAAAAATTGGGTGTATGAGGTGCTCATCAACCCTAGTAGAGGGTGCCTCCTACTACTAGGGGTTATTATAAAATATATGGTTCAAAATAACTAAATATAGAAGTAAAGAAGTATTCATAGTTATATTGTTTCCACTTTATAGTTAAAGAGTTATGTAAATATATTTTGTGGTTTCTAGAAATTGGGACTTCACTCAACATTTCAAGGATGTGTGAGTTAATATGGTCATCTAATCAAACACCTAACTTGAAACTATCTGAGTAGTGGAAGAGCTGTAGCATGGACTATAATGATGAGTTTTAGGGATTCTTTTCACTAGAATACTTAAGAAATTATATATTCTGAATCTAGTATTGATGGATACCATGGTTTGATAAAATAGTGGTAGACATCTAATGATTTAATTAATCAATAATTTCTCATCTATAATCAATATAAAGAACTAATATTCTTATGTTAAATTTTGTAGAAAATGGAAAGTAATACCATAAATTCACTGTGATCTATATTGGACAAGGAACATTTCCTTACTGGCACAAATTTCCAAGAATGATACAAGATATTGGTAATGTACTACAGTATGAAATGAAATTATATGTGTTGGAGTACCCACTACCCGATTAGCCTCCTTATGAAGCAAGTGAGGATGAGAAAAATGGTTATAGGGACTCATGAATGGTTTATTTTATTTTTATATCACAATTCTAACATCAATGTCTAGAGTGTTTAAAATGAAACATGAATACGTGGATGACTATACCATGTTATCTCGTCTCCAAGAAATATATGAGGAGAAATTTAAGTGAGAAATTAATGAGATTGTGATTAAACGGGTTATGTGTAGATTGATAGATGGAACTCAAGTTGTTACTCATGTACTTAATATGATAAATTACATTTAATGACTATAATATCTTTGATTCAAGTCGAATCATGAACTTTCCATTCATCTTATTCTATCATCCTTACCATCTAGTTTCTCTAGTTTCATTTATAGTTATCAAAAGAATAATTTAGAGAAACTAATTTGATATCTTTTGGGATATGTTTTCCTAGAATATGATATTTTAAATAAATATAAATATTTAACCCTTAAGGTGAACAATAAGAAAGAAAATGTGAAAATGAAAACTATAAGTACCTAACCAAATTAACCTTTGCAATGTATCTTTGAGAAACCAAATAAAAATAGGGAGAGTATTTAATAGTATTATATTTTCTTTGCATGTGGAAAAATGGGTCACTTGAATATAAACTATAATGAATTGAAGAATAAGAGAGCACTAGCTTATACTTTACATATATTCATCAATAAATTTAATATTTCATTTATAATCCTTTCATATATGATACAATATGTACTTGCATAATTTTTTTATAAATACAAGGACCAATGAAGTCAAGAAACATTACTAAAATTCAAGGTGTGTTCTCCAATTGGATAATAAAGGATGATACATGCATCTGCGATGAGATTCAAATGATTTTTTTCCAATATAATGGTTATTGTAAAACTATAATTGTGTGTTTAATTCTACTAGAAAATTTATGAATTAAAGTAGTTTATTTTATTTCATAAACAACCAATAGTTAATTAATATATGAATCATTGGAAATATATGATGAATATAAAATGTAAGACTCTAATACCTAGTTGTGGAAATATAATTATTTTTCTATTAAAATAAAAATATTTGTCAAGGATATATCTATTATGGTAAAGATATTACATATTATTGACACATTTACTTATCTAGTTTTGTATAAAGAACCCTTAAGAGATAAATTTAAGCCACAGAACTTTCAGAATTAGTTCATTCAGAGCACATTAACTATTCTAGTGATAAACTTGAGGTAAATTTATATACTTCATGGGATTACTTTAATTATTTAAAGGAATTTAAAAATGAAGATAAAAACATTCATAATTAAAATATATGAGCTTAATTGGGGATATATGTCAAAAAATATCATGACCAATCTTTCATCGATCATTATAATTTAATGTGAAGTAATTCTTAAATGTACATTTTCTTATACACATAAAAGCTATGATGTTATAAAGGAGGATTGATAATGAGTATTATATATAAATATTTATCATTAAAATATATTGTGGATTAATTCATTAACACATATTTCCTTATAAAAATCAGATTCATGATGTAGGCAAAAAAATCATCCATTTTGATACTCATATGCATTTCAAAAACTTCTATTAATTTCGATACATACTTTGAAAATAGCAGTGTTATCCCATAACCATATGCCAACTATAATTAAAAATGGATATCATATGAGTTATAGTATGATATAAATATATTATGTAAAAATTAATATGTGTTTAGATATAAATATTTTGTTAAGAAATAATCAAACATGCATTAAGAAAAACACAAAGTGAATTTCAGTTATTATCCTAATGTTCATATAGGATATTATATAAATTCATATGATAGAAAATTTATTGTCAATTAATAGAATGTATTTCTATAAAAGGGTTCACATCTCTATTTTAGATACAGGGATCAATAAATTGTCTTGGATTTAGTCAATGTCGAAGATGTACATGTGGTTGGAATGGGAGCAAGTTATGCAAGAGCTTGTGAAAATGGAATGTTACAGAAACACATTCAAATTAGGTTGGCTAAAACCATTGTGATGCTTTTATATTCACCATGGTGGTTGATACTTTATTTATTGATAATAATGGATCTAGAAGGAATAATTAATTGGTAATCAGATATGATTTCCAATTTTATATTCAAGAAATGGATTCCATATACCCAAAACAAGTCTTTATTTTTGTAGTTTACTCGAATGATGTAAAGTCATTGGTGGGTATTCAATAGATACTATACATAGATAGTAAAATGGTAGTACTAATAAATAACAATTGGTTATACCAATTCATCATTCTTAAATCCTTTATAATTATACTTATCATAACTACTTTTTATGATCATTATATTTAGAATTGGGTGTCAAGACCACCTTTCTTAGAAAGTGTCTATAAGATGCAACCAGAAAGATTTTGTGATGCCATAGAATGAAAATAAGGGGTGTAATTTATTGAAATACGGTTTTGTATTGAATAAATAAAAAATATCATAGAATATTCATTGGTAATTAATTTCCTCCACGTCCCTATAAGATTTTAGTGGGAACATTGTAGTTTTCCAAGAAAATATATTAAAAACATATGGAAAAATTTTATTAGTATTTCAGTTAGTTAAGACCAAAATAAATGTAACTCTCCAAAAATTGGAATAAAGTAACAACCTAGGTTCTAGGGAATGAGATCTATTAAGGTAGATCTAATGAGCTTCTTTTTCCAATTCAAAGTACATTTTCAGACAAGGTATTGAAAAATAAAATTTGGAACAATTTGAGAGAGAGTTGTTACCAATGGAATGTGGCAAAAATTTATACAAGAAGAAATGTATGAGTCATTGGTGGAGATTAAATTAGTGAGTATAATTCCATAAGCACCAATAATGGATCTATAATATATGGAATACTATGTACTAGATATGATATTTCCAACATATATATTATGGTAGGTGAGTATCAGTAAAATCTAAGAGAATTACATAGAAAATTTTCAAAAATATATAAATATACATGATAAAGTACAAGGGATATGTTCCTAGTACTTGGACATGAAGGTAAACTAATTATAAGGAGACATAAACTAGTCCTATAATAGATCATTATAATCTAATATCACCATTAGGCTAATGTAAATAGTGAAAGAATCTAATTCAAGCTATTGGTAGCCACATCAACTAATATTGAGTGTGTTATGTATTATGATACATTCAAATAAGTAGTGTAAAATTAACAAAAATAATCTAGTTATTATAATTGAACCTAGTAAGGTATTATCATAATATAAATTATGATAAGATTTTTATAAAGGTACTAACCATGGTTTCATGATTATAAAGAGGAAAAAAGGAATATACTCAGGGATATCATCTCTTGAAGAATCTTACTCAATGAGGTAAAGTCAAATATAGCAGAAGAGCCACACACCAGAGATGTGGAAAACCCAATGACCAAATAAATAACTCGATAAAAACATGATCTTATCATGTGAGATCTAACAAGGATAGTCAGTAAGTTTGATCTAGTGCAATTCAAAGTGTTGTAAAAGTGGTTTCTCTAGAATCAACTTGAAAAATACTTTTCAATTACCATATAATGTATAAAATGAGTATATATACTTACCATAATAGTGTTTATATTTATGTGTCCATTATTTACATGGTAAATTTCATAGATTATTTTTCATATCAAAAGGTTATAGAAGTTCCTATGCTATAATGAGAACCTAGAGTTACCATGATAGTACTCTTAAACTTGTGTCCTATGGTACAAAATCACCTTGATGAAAGGAAATAGATGATGTGGGACTATCATGTGTTGGGGGATCATAAGCATTGAGACTTATTCTTAGGGAAGTTCTCACTTAGTGATCTCAAGAAAAGGAGATCATGAGGACCGACCCACTAATAGTGACACCACAAGTTTCGGGTGTCATCGGTAGTTCCTATTTATGTTCACATGTATTGGTCTCTCAACTTGATATAATTATAAATGTATACCATTTGATCATGTACTTTGATTCAAGATGAAAACCATGATATTTATATTGTGGTGAGGTAGCTTGCATTGGGTGCATCATCAATAGTATGAAATTGATTGAATGGTCAAGATAGAATTTATCACTTTCAAAAGTAAGTGATATATCATTCCTATTTGAATAGGATGGTAGTACCTTCACTAAATCCATGGACATGGTAAAAGAATGTAAGTTTGTCCAGTAAGTTCAATGAACAAGAAAGTGAGATAGGACGATGACACAGAGTGTGAGACATGCTTTATGAGATATCACGAGACAAAAAGATTATATGACATGATGTGTGTTCATAGGAGGTTGTCATTACTATGATTATTCCTTATCTCATTAGGGAACTTGATGGGTTTCTAGACTATGTTCTTAGTCTGTGAATAGTACATGCTACAGTTGAGATAAGGGCCTAGGGGGTTACACACTAAGTGTATGAAAAATTTTGGACTATTCTAATAAATAGGAATATAAAACATGGTTGGCCCCATCACGGGGTTCAGGACATTTTTGAGAATATATGATCCCCAAGAAATACATAAATTCATTATTATTGGAGTATATAAAAATTGGAGTTGAATTTATATATTTGATATATTTAATAGTATTTAAGTAAATGCATGAGAAAATTTTTTATGAACGAAAATTATTTTCATATTCAAGGTTTGTTTAATATTTTTTGGGAATAATGAGTTGAGTTAAATAGATCACTTTTATCACATAATATATTTATTATATTACAAGTAAGTTATAAAATTTCAAATGATCTTTATGGCATAGTTTGTTGGTCACAACATGTCATTTATGGATTATTTAGTGGGTAATACATATTCGGGGGTTGGGGATCCACATATTTGTATTTTGTACCTCACTATATAAATAATAGGAGGATCTCATTTGTTATACTATTCATCGTATAAATTTAAGAGTTCCTCTATCATATATCCAAAATCCTAGAGAGAGAATATCTCAATTCAAGAAACAAATCCAAGTTCTTCTCCATGGATCGAAGGATCGGTATAACAAATGATTATCAAGACGTCGAAGGATTCATCAAATATACACTCTAGCACACAGATATCAATGATTGATGTTCTCGTAGAATTTTTAAGTATGTGAAGATGATCTAAAGGGATCTGAAATTGGTTTATTTGAGAAATGGTCACCAGTGATGAGCAGTTTCTAAACACACCTTCAAATAAAATGAGGTATTTATTCGATTTAATTTTTTTCTTAATTACATCATGTGTGATCCTCATATTTCATACCAGCATATGAATCATCAAAGACAATGTAGTTATATTGATCTAGTGATGAATTTTTTTAAATCATCATCCCATATTCTTCTACTGTGTTCCTTGATACCTTTAAAGTCACCCTGAGGAATTAATGGTAGTGAATCTAAGTATGATCCAATGGATTAATCAAGGCATATCATAGCATCGACCTTCAATGAATATGAGGGTTTCATCACACCCCAACATTCATCTGAGTCTCCTATAATAATCTAGGTCTTTCTTATGGTATTCTACACCAATAAAATCCGTATGGAATCCATGGAATCTCTCTAATTAATTCCTATAAAATCATTTATAAATAATAAATTCATGCTTTTTCAAAATTTAATTAATTCTTTACTTTCCACACAAATATGTCTCAAATTTAAACATTCCATTTATAGCCTTTATTTTATTAGGAAACAGAGCCCCTTGGTTTCTATTTACTAACTTAATTTCAAGGCCAGATATCATTTACAAAATATCACCCATTTCATTATATTCCCAAGGATTACATTTAATATGTCAAGAATTTTAACAAAATCCCCCCATTGTCAAGGCTTGTCTAAATAGGGTACCATTTACAAGTTATAAGGGAAAATTCCTTATAGTTTTCTTACTGAATCTCTATTTAATCAACAAAAACCTTTAACAATTCACTTTAAAACATGTTACATATGTCCCCCTTCATAGACCATTCTACTAGTTGATTAGATTAGTCCAAAATAAGGTCAAGTTCTAAGTGTATTTTTCCACTAGGACCTCCCTATATAAAGGTTCAAAAATACATTTAATATAGAGGTTTAATAAGGGAAAGGATGTGATGAAGAGTTCTATTTTATTTCATAGGTCATCACCTAGAATTTTAATGAGATCGTACAACTAAAGAATTTAAATTTTAAGCATAAATAAGGGTTAATTAGAGAGACCACCTACCTTATAACAAATTCATTACAATTTCAATCTACTTCGGAAACTCATTGCTTGAGTTTTTCTAAGGCCAATGGCCACCTCCAAACCACAAGTGATCCTGACACACATCTAAATATCCAAAATAATTGATTATAGTCACATTATAATTAATTAACCACTTCCAAAAAACTAACCAACTTAAAACATCTAGGAATAAATGGCTATTCACTCATCAAGTACTTTTATCATACCCAAACCAAGACCAATGATAATTTAAATTCCTATTTAAAGATTCTATAATTAACCTAGTCAAAGGGCCTATCATTCGGAATCAAAACCAAAAGAAACAATACTTAATTTATCCCAAAAACCCTTAAAAATTACTTGGACACATACCTCCAATGAAATAATGGTTGACACTATACAGACACTATCTAAATATGTCCTCATGCTAAGAAGCACCAAAGCCCCACCATTCTAAGATTATTTGAGCATACTCCAATGGAATATTTTCTCAAATATCTAATTGAAAGAACAAAAAAAATAGAGAAAAGGGTAGGGAGGAATGTAAGGTGTCATATTATTTCTATAGTCTCTTGATCTCAATAAATGGAGAAAAAAATGATTGGGAGATGGTGGAGATCTACCATGAAATATAGGAGAATGAGAGAGGTGCATGTGGGGGATATTGGTTCGAGGTAGAGAATAAATGGAGGGTGATATGTTATAAAATCTTAAGGGAAATGGGTAAATACCCACTCTTTAAATTGTGAACAGTTTTCCCACATGGTTTTCTAAATCATGTGCCAACCATGTGGTCAGTACTATCCCAAAATTTTCACCCCACACATTTGGTATGAAAAATTTAAAAATCATGTTCCAACTAGAAATTCAGCTCTAGAACCTTCTGAAAAAATATGCAAGGTTTGTCTGCAACCATGCGCAAATTGTGTACTATGTTCTAGATTTATTCTACCTTGCACGATTTACCCAAAAGATTGCATGGTTTTTCTCTAAACTATGTGCTATGAAAATTGAACTGAAAATCACCCCACACATAAAATATCACAGAGTTTATTCTAAATTTTTCACACCAAACTATGCACCTTGGTTAGAATACTACAAAAACCTCTAAAACTCAACCAGAATCTCCCATTACTTATTTGAACACCATATACACTTCATGGGCATTAAACCATGTATGAAAACATAACTTTAAAAAATATAGACATTCGAAATTCCATACTGAAACCCAATTCAAAATCTGGTCTATCAAAAAAATGAAAGTTCAAATTTACATTGAAATTAAAACCATTCTATATACATGGGGCATTAAAAACTCCCCACCCTAACACTTATCATCCATGAGAAGACTTTGTGGTTTTTAAATTTTATCTTATGACCTTTTTAGGTCTTAATTTCCTACTCAATTTCAACATTTCAACCTCGAATTCCCAACACACTTTTAGAGCATGAATTTGAATTTAAGGTTCTTAAACCACAAAAACACAGTCCACCACTTGAACCCCCTACTGAAACACTGAGATGTACTTAACTATGGACATATATCTCGAGACATTGAGGTGTCTTAATCCAAAGTATCACTTGGACTATAGTTCTCTCCATCATATGACTTATATAATATTGGATAATTATGAGTCACGACATACTCCACCATGTGAATTTCCTATCAGAAGACAATTCTAGAATCCCAACAACACCCCATGATTCAGTTCTCAAACCATCATACCAAAAAACCCATTAAGTCGCCACTCCAACAAAGATACAACTCTATATTTCTAAATCTAAACCAAAATGGTTCTATACTCTCCATCATCTCAAGAAGTCTAGACACGTCATCTTTTTTCCAAAATGCCCTAGATGATTCTTGAACACCACCCTTATGTCTCAAAAGTCATTCCCAATATGGAATCCCCCTATCCACATCTAATTTTTTCAATGATCAATGGTCAAACTTCCTCCAGTTGGCCTATCTCGAGACTTACTCGACCTCGGTCTCCACTACACACGTTAAACCACCCAATCACGATGCCTTAAATCCCAAAGTCATCCCATGATCATTCAAACACACCCATCGATGTTCGTACCCAAATTCTGGTGACATTCCAATGTTAGACCATCAACCATACATTTTCATCATCATGCTATACCACAATAATAGACACACCATTGACCGGATCATGCTCGAATCAACACCACCCATCTTAGGCCCATAGCCAACACTCAAAACCCAAACTAATTCCACACATTAGTTTACTCCTAGAATCAATGAAGAACCCATTTAATTTGAACTCATTTATTCACTAGAACAAGAACACCATAATAGTCATCCAATGATTGACATCGTACATATCTGATCCCCCTTGTATGAGGGTTTCATTACCCTGAATAACATCACACTCCCCACCCTAGGGGCATCCATGTTATCACATCACTAAAGAATTCTGACCTCCACAACCCATGTTTCATACTTCACCAAACAAGATGGTTTGATGGGGCTAAGTCTAATCATCCCTAAGAATTATTAAAAAAGGAAATACAAATCCTCCTCCCAACTCACAGGAACATTGCCCATGGTTTTCACTAAAAAACCAAACAATAGTGAGGGGCACATTAAAATGACTAATGGTGTGCTCTAAACTATCTGGATCATCCATCTCCAATCTTAGAGCACCAACCTTAATGGTTCACTTAAGAACCACACACATATCACTCTTCCTGATACATGCTTTAACATTAATCATGTTAACCTATAATGCTTCCATCAAGGTACCAAACCCAGATCAGTCATGTCATCACACCTAATCCTTCCACACTTTCATTCTCCTACTAGAACATCACAATTATCAAATAAGGCCCTAGGAAACCATGAACAAAACCACTCATTTATCCCACATCATTCCTCATCCCAAACATGACTACTTTCTTAATTAAGAACTATGGGTGCATGCTCCCATACCACCTAAACCATAAGACATAAATATAGTGTATATCCCATGTGCTATAATCCAAGATTCCATACAAACTCAAAGTTTTCTCATTCATGTACAACCCAATCATAAAGACTTGACTAAAATCCATCAAGTCACATCTCAAAAAAACTGAGCTCATACACCTATACCACTATCCACACCTCTATCACATGCTAGTTTCTCCAAGAAAATATCACCCTCATCACTTCTCAGAACCAAGGGCATATCACCATACCAAAACCATTCACATAAACACTAAAATCCCAAGTTTCATTTTGAAGTTCTACTGGGATTCATTTATTCCCTTATCACATTCCTAGAGGTGCATCTTGAGTCAATAGGGCCAAGAACCTAGCCATTATTATCCTCAAAAACCATATGTGTTACTAAAGCACCAACACTCTAATTACTTTTTATTCTAATAAAATCGGGATTCTCATCAAGTTTGACACCAGATCCTTCCAAGGGTATTTCATTTATAGATCACCTCACTCTCTATACAATGCATAACCACCAAGCTTATCCCACCTACTCTATCATTCCTAGGGAATATCAAATTCTTAAAACCACACATCCTCAAGCACCTCCTATGATATAATCCCCTACAATGAATTTTCTTTCACCTTTATATCACTAATCATATCATCCATGATCCTCATCGATCAACCCATTGAAACCCATACTAGGGAAATCATATGGATCAAGTATCTAAATAGGCATATCCCTCATAAAACTAGCCTCAAAACTGAAATCACTTATACATAAGCTCTTATCTCATAATTTAGAAAGGAATATAACACAAATACACCAAAAACTCGATAACACCCTTCATTCACCACTATCATAAACTGAAACATACACATGTGCCTTATGCACCTAAAGAAACTTACAAACCCCACCAACACCTCTCATGGGTCTCCCCTCAAAGGCCACCAATCACCAACTCCAAAAACTTGAGTCATGACTAAGAATTTCACTCTACTCTTCCACCTATCCCACACATCAGGACTCACATGTGTCACATGTTAGCCCAACCAGGTTAAATAACCATAAAGGGGGTAAATAAGGGTATGAAATATTAAAACTAATTCCCCCTTCAAATCTTGTTTTATTGTTAAACAAAATAATATTCTCTCCCTTTCCCATAGAAATGTATGATAAGAAATGATAGCATGCACGAGACACATAAATTTTACTTGGTTCAACTGCACTAGGCTATGTTTAAGGATAATACAAAGGCAATGTTCCTATGTACGAAATCCACTAAAGTGCACTATTGTTACAAAGTTCATAGAGGAATCATTGTCCCTCCTGGTTTACAACTAATCACAATTTGAAATATCACTGCTCTCTCAACTAAAGTGTTCTCACTTCTCCTTTGAATGATTCTTTTTTTGATCACTTGAATGAATATGTTTTACACCTCATTTGGTGAATAATTAAGTTCCACTTTCATTTACTTTATGAATTCCAATTTACTATATATTCACTGGGAAATCATTTTTGGTTTGAATGAGATTTAATTTTATGAAAACCCTCTTTCCAACATTCATGAAACCATCCAATTCATTATAAGAATGTCCATCTTTAGTGATTCTCCCAACTTTTTCAAAGCTCATCACTTTCATGAAGCTCACTCCTTTCACAAAGATCACATAGCCTTCGTGATGCTCACCACTTTCATGAATCTCAAAAATTTCATTAAGATTATATTGCCCTCATAAACCCCCTTTCTTTGTAAAAATATGTTCTTATGAAAACCTTCAAATAATAAAAATCCTTCATGAACCACCTTCATGAATTCATATCCTTTTGATTTCCATTAAGATTTCTACCTCAAATGAGAGTGTAAACACCTATTTATAGATGTTGCCTCCCTTTCACAAAGCTTTCAACCTCACCCCCACCTTTTTATGAATATCTCAATTCTTGTTCATGAACCTCCCTATCTTCATAAATCCTTAGGGAAATTTTCATGTTCGTGAAGCTTCTCATAGTCAATAGATTATCATCAACCCTTTTAGATCAGCCCTCTTTTGTGAAGCTTCACACATTCATGAAACATTGAAAATTATTAAATACCAATAACTTATTGAAACACCAAACCTCCATAAATTGAATTCCATTCCATATTCTTGAGGAGATTCCCTTAGAAATCCAATTTTCATAAATCTTGAGTCATCCTCTAAATTTTGGACCCCAAAAATTTAGAAAAAACTGGGAAATAGTTTCATTTGTATACAAAATTTTTTATACATCCTCCAAAGAATAAATTATTTTATATTGGATATTTGTCAACATACCTTATAAAAAATATCTCTAGAACTCAAAAACTGACCTTGGAAACCTACATTTTCAACAAACGCAATCAACCCAAAAACACTAAAGGGTTACTTTAAAGGAATTTTTCCCAATAATATCCCCACTTAGGTTTGTTGAAAAATCTTCTCATTTTGATACCTCAATAAATATTCTTCCATATTCTACCAAACATTTCTTCTTGAAATTCATAAAATGATAAAATATTTAATCAACACACTCTAAGACCACATGGGACATGCTCAGTATGAGAAACAATAGTAGCATAAAACATTCATCAATGAATCACTTAATTCAAAAAATAGGCAACTGATTTCACCACAAACCCCATCTTTCGTGATATATAATATTTGATCAAACATCTTTATAATCTTCATATTTAAATATCCCCCTACTATTGTTGTCCCCCTATCAGCTAATCCCCCTATCAGCTTCTCCCCTTTCTTGATCAAGATATTTTCTCCCCCTTTCTCAATTAACCCAAAGGTCGCTCCTTTGTGGCTAAAACATTGTAAAGAACACATATCAAAACATAAACAAAAAACACAACATACCTTGGGGAGAGGTTCCCCACATTCACACTTTTTGAAGTGTGGGGAGTGAACTGAACTTTAAGAGATAGTCAATGATGTTCAAACACTTCTTTGTATTAGAATATCTATAACTTTTAGTTTTGTAGGCACATACTCCAACTTCACAAGTCCATGTTCCACCTTCTCCTTAATAAAATGATACATGATTTCAATGTGATTTTTCAGTGAGTATTGGAATAGATTTTTTTATAAGAGTTATATCACTTGAATTGTCACAGTGGATTCCAATTGGAGACTTCACTTCAGCTCCCATATCTTCAAGTTACTACTTCATCCACAACAACTGTGTGAAATCTTGAGTAGCCTCAATATATTTAGCTTATGCTGTGTTCAAAAAAATAAAATATTGTTTCTTTCTTAGCCTAGAAATACATAATCCACTAAGATAGAATGCATTACCTGATGTTGATTTTCTATTATCTGCTGAACTGGCCCAATTTGCATATGTATAGCCCAATAACTCTTGTAGAGATTTTTCATTATACAGAAAACCAAATTCCATTGTTCCCTTGATATACCAAAGTATTATTTTTAGTGAAATAAAGTGGATTTCCTTTAGATATCGTTGATATCATGAAACTTGGAATGTGGTAATAAAAATATCAGGTCTTTTCATTGTTAAATACAACAAACTACTAGTGATCTTCCTATATTTTATGACATAAACCACTTTTGCTTCATCATCTCATGACAGTTTCATTCGTTTATCCATCGAAGTCATCGAATCCTTTGATTTCCAAATATTCTTAAAACCTCCTTGGCATATTTGGATTGAGAAATGTAATTCTTTCCGTGTATCACCTATAAACCAAGGAAAAGGGTCAATTCGCCAATCATTGACATTTTGAACTCACTTTTCATGAATTCTATGAATTTTTTTTCACTAAACCTAATCTGATGCACTAAAGATTATGTCATTTACATACACCAACACCATAATAATTTTATTACTGTCATTATTGACCTAGAGATTGTAATCAACTCCGCCACATTAAAAACCATGCTTCTTCAAAAACTGATCAATACCTGAATACCATGCTCTTATTGCTTTCTTTAACCCATATCATTACTTACTTAATTGATAAACTATGTTCTTATCTTTATGAATGAAAAAACCATATTTATTCTCAATATACACTTCTTCTTTCATAACCCCATTTAAAAATGTTGACTTGGCATCCATCTGAAAAATGTTGAATTTATTTTTTACTAATATGGCCAAGAATAGGTGAATAGTATCAGGCCTTGAAACAGGTGAAAATTTATCATCAACGTTGATTCCCTCGATCTTGGAGTTCCCTTGCACAGTAGTCATGCTTTGTTATGAATTAATAATCCATATTCATTTAGTTTGTTCTAGAAGACCCATTTGTCCCCAATTACATTCTTATCTACCTGTCTCAAAAATAATATCCCATGTCACATTCTTCTCAATTTTGTTAAGTTCTTCATTCATAGCCTAAACCCATTTTTCATCTCTAGTTTCTTCCTCAAAACATTTAGGATCAAACTAAGATAGGAAGGATTTCTGGTATAAATTATTCATTCTCCGTATTTGAACTAGCGCTTCGTGATCACCAATGATATTTTTATTTTCAATTTCTACTCGGCTCTTTAGCTTCCATATAGATACATATTTGAATTTCTCCCATTCATCATCAATATATTCTTTTGAATCATCATTTTACACTTCTAATCCCCCTAATTTTATTACCTTCTCATCACTATCATCAGGGAACTATTCATTTGTTTGTCAAAGATTTTGTTCATTCTCTACTACAGTGACATCATTACTTTCAACTACTTTTACCAACCTCTTATTCAATCATTCCTATGTTTTGATTTTTCCTAAATATAAAAGTAATATCCCCTAATCTCCATGAGATTCAAATTTTCTATGTTTCTCCTTATGGAGAATAAAACACTTTCTTCAAAAGATTTGAAAGTATTAAAAAAATTTATTCTTTCTGTACCACATCTCGTACAAATTCTTTTCTTACTTCAGACACAACATATTCCCATTGGATAAATACACCAATTTCAACACTAATTCCTTCAAAAATTTCTCTGGTAGGTATTTTTCAATAAGTATTATTCTATCCATGTTTTTTATGATCCAATTTCTCCTCTACATTAATCCATTTTGTTTATGAGTTATCACTAACAAAACTTTATATCTTATACCATTTTTCTTGATATAATATTCCACTTGGATGTTTATGAATTTCATGCCATTATCAGCAAGAAACTTCATAATATTTTTTCTAAGAATCCTTTCAGATTTCCTCTGATATTGTTTTATGAAACGGAACACACCATACTTGTGGGAAATGAAAAATAAACATGCCATCCTACAGAAATCATCAATGAAAAGAACATAATACCTCTTCATGTCAATGGATCTTGGTGAGAAAGGTTTACACACATCAGTATTCCCCAATTAAAATACTCTAGTTGAATTTTGTTTATTTTTACTTATAGTTATTTGTGATAATATTTCTTTGTTGGCAAGCATCACACATGTGAGTATGGTCACGTGATACCTTGGGTAGATCTCATGTTGCATCAAATTTGACCAGATCTTCTAGGGATGGTCAACATAGATGTCCAATACTTTTATTTGATACTTGTTTTCTTGCTCTCTTAATAGAAACCACATATCATCTTCTCTAATCACAAGTTAGAAATTACCATTCTTGTTCTTTCCCTATAAAACAATTGTACTATATTTTCCCTTGACGATTCACAATTTCTTAGTAAATATTATAGCATGACCCAAGTCACATAGTTTACTAACACTTAGTAAGTATAACCAGAATTGAAAGCATGCATAAGATTAAGTAAATTTGGATTTCCAACACTATGATACATCCAAGGAGATTACAAAGTCATTTTTAATATGCACCAAATCCACTAAATCCAAATTTGGTTAAAATTTTTGGAGCAAATCTGTTGTCCCTCCTAGTTTAAAACCAATCACAATTTGAAAGTTTTCTACTCTCTCAAATAAAGTGTGTTCACCACTCCTTCATATTATTCTTCTTTTGACCACTTGAATCAATATATTTTACACCTAATTTGGTGAATCATTAATTTGAACTTTCATCCACTTGATGAATACCAATTTACTACATATTCACTAAGAAATCCTTTTTGGTTCGCATGAGATTTAATTTTGTGAAAAACCCATTTCTAAGCCTACGGGCCTTGTAAGGGTTCCCCCTCATCCCTTGAAAGGGGGGTTATAAAAAAATCAATAAAAATGAATGCCTTCACGCCATTCAAGAAATGCTCCAAACATTCATGAAGCTTAACACTTTCACAAATCTCACTACTTTAATGAAGCTCACTCCTTTTTTAAAGCTCACATAGCCTTTGTGATGCTCACCACTTTCATGAATCTCACAACTTTCATGAATCTTACAAATACTTCTCAAACCCCCTTTCTTTGAGAAAAATGTGATCTTATGAAAACTTTCATGTAAGAAAAATCCTTCGCGAACCACCTTCACAATTTTAGAGCCTTTGGATTTTTTTGAAGGCTTTCTATCTCAAATGAGGGGTTAGACACCTATTTATAGACATTACATCCCTTTTGAAAATCTTATAACCTCACTACTACCTTTTCATGAATCTCTCCAATATTGTTCATGAAACTCTCTATCTTCATGAAGCTTCAATAAAATTTTACAATTCATAAATCTTCTCATGTTTTCATATATTATTGTCAACCCTTCTTACTCAACCCTCTTTGGAGAATCTTCACACCTTTACGAAACATTGACCCTTCACGAATCACCAGACCTTCACAAAACACCACACCTTCATGAATTCCATGAATTTTCCATGCTCTTGAATTGAAATCCCTAGAAATCCACTTTTCATGAAGCCTAAGTCATCCTCCAATTTTTTTACCCTAAAATTTTGGAAAACATTAGGAAACGGATCCACATTGTATACACAATTTTTTATAACACCTACAGAGCATCCATTCCTTTATCTTGGATCTTTGTCAACATACCTTGTCACCAATCTATCTAGAACTCCAAAAACGACCTTGGAAACCTGCTTTTTCCAAAAATGAAATCAACCTAAAAACACTATAATGTTACCTTGAGGGATTTTTTTTCCAACATCACAACTTTCAGGATGACACTTACCCTTGTTCCAAGGCCACACAACACCTAATGTTCCAAAAACCCACTACGAGGTCTCAACTAAAAGTTGGAGTATAACCCATCCTACCCATTCTTGGTTCAGTCATAAACCAATAGGGTCACCAATAGTCACTAAACCTCACAATCCATGGCCACAAGTCCAACCAAAACTAGAACAAAAGGTCATTCCACTATCCAACAAACCCCATATCATAAAGGCCTCAAAACTCGATCTCTATCTCTAGCCCTTCCACCCATTACCAATGTCAGGTCATACACATCTTGACCTACACTATATTATTCTTCCATCAGAAATAATTTCTCAACCACATGGATACCACATAACTCAGTTGCTCTCAAAAACAAAACCACCAACACATTGTGTCCACATCAACTACCCATAGGTCTATCTCATATACATTAATGGTTTACCAATTTATTCTTTTCCATTTTACATTATGTAGTACATCCAGAGAAAGGATCATATAAATGAAATTTCAAGTGTAAGTTATAGAATAAATCACTTTACAAGTTTTACTTGATATTTTATTTATTTGATGCTATATAGGAATCAAGGATAATTATTATATAATTTCCTTTTAAACATTTACTTTTTTCTAAGGCTTAGTTATGGAATATTTCAATCAAAAATTATTGTGTAAAATGCTATTTATGTTGTAATTAGTATTTTTATTAACTATTACCTCATAAAAAAAATAATCACATAACATGTATTTTATCTATTTAAGGGAATCAGTTAAGTAAGATGACACCATACACTTATATAGAAACACCATATAAATGGGAAAAGACACTATAAATAACCAAATGAATTCACAGTCTAGGTAAACATGTAGCCAATCATAGGAAATCATATGAATGGCATATGATTCCTATGTGCCGGATATGATTCATGAACATAAACACACCCTCTTACCATACCAATCAAGGATACAACATCCCCTAAATCAATAACCTCAAAAATAAAGTGCATCACTCTAGGTGAAATTAGTTTAACGCTAAAAATGAATAGTATAAACAACAATATCATCCATTGAAACATGGACCTACCTCGTACATGGGGTGGCCATCCCTAGAAACAATCTCCATACTATGTCCAAAAACATTTCTATTCTCCTGTATACCAAGCCCAAATAGTAAGACAAAATAAAAATAGATCTCATTCCATTTTGTAACACCCCACCTCCCTAGAATACTAATTGGTGCCCGTACTAGTAGTATCTATAGTACCTCAGGTGCACCTCCTCATACTCTATAGGTTATCAACTAGTAGCACATATATATGGTGATATTGTGGGGAGACTATACCTAAATATTAGAGTATAGTAACAGTGGAAATAAAACCACACAGATATCATGTATAGATAAATAAATAATTAATAAAATGACAAGGAAAATGTTTGTGAATAATAAAAATGAATTATATAATAATAAATGATTTGTAAACCACACATGTCAGGAATTCACAAAATGAAATCTAAAAAGAAAAGGATAAATCAAGGAAAAACCTAAACAGCTTCAAATCCTAGTCAACCCCAAATCACTTGCTTCATCCCAACAACTATGCAATCAACTACAATGGGCACTTTCCCAAACCTAAGCATGTAATACAGTAGTGATTACTACTTGGGCACCTAAATGTCATGGTTCCATGGGCAGGGTGTGAGTGTAGATCAGTAGTCCACCACTAATAACATCTCTAAAATAACCAGTTGATAGTAAAGAGTATTCATATTTTTGAAAAATAAACATTTATACAGTTTACCAATTCAACATTTAACAGTTAAATAATAGGAAAAACAACAAAACACCCCTGACACCCCATGCTCTATGGTGACACCTGAAATCAATCTATTCATGTCAAGTCCATCACCAATATATCACTTATCATAGTCAATTTCATGGACCGACTGCTTACCAGATATAAAACTGAGGCAATTATAGTCGCTATAATATAAGGGAACCCACATGGCTCCACCAGGAATTCCCTCTCAATAAAACTCATAGGGAATCCAATGGGGAGACCCTTGTCATTATGCTGAAACCAATATACTAGTTTGAACTCAATGAACCATTTTTTTCATTCATATGCATGGATCGATTTGAATCCTTGACTTATGCCCATGGAATTCCACCCAAATAGATCAAGTCTAATTTGGGGAGATCATCCAATGGTATTCAACCAGTCTACCTAACAAGAATCTTCAAAATTAATCTGTGGAATTAGATAAACAAAATACATTACCTGAATCCAAGGGGGAGACTCCCCAAGTAATTTATAGTATAAAATCTAAGAGGAATCTAATGTCACTCTCAAGGCATTTCGTAGCATTGACCCTCAATGAATATAAGGATGTCATCACACCCCATCATTCATCTGAATCCCCTATCAAAATCTAGGGCTTGTTGATTACATACCACACCAATAAAATTCATATATAATCCCTATAATATTTCTAAGTAATTTCTCAAAAACTCATCAATAAACAATAAATTCATGCCTTTTCAGTATTTAAATCATTCTTTACTTTCCATGAAAAAACACATAAACTTTCAACATTCCATTTACAATCTTTATTTCATTGGGAGACCAAGTCCCTTAGTTTCTATTTACCAACATAGGTTCAAGGCCAATTATCATTATCTTCCCAAGGTTCACATTTAATATTTCTATATTTTTTACAAGATTCCCCCATTTCCATGGCTTAACTAAATAGGATTTCATTCACAATATATAAGGAAAAATGATTTATATATTTCTTATCGGTGCCCTATTTAATCAAAAATAACCTTTAATGATTAACTTTAAAACATATTAATTGTGTCTCCCTTAATGGACCATTCTTCCAACCAATTAGATTAGTCCAAAACTAAATTCAAGTGGCAAGTGGAATATCCCATTGGGACATCCCAATATAAATGTTCTATAATACATTTAAACTAGGGGTTTAATAAGAAAAAGGATATAACAAAGGGTTCCATTTCATTTTTGAGGTCATAACCTAGAACATCGATGATACCGCACAACTGATTCTTATAAAACTTTAAACATACCTATGGATTAATTAGAGGGACCACCTACCTCATCATTAATCATTTCCAATTTAACTCTAGCCTAATAACCCACCGCTCAAACTCATTCAAGGACAATGCTCGACACCCAATAACAAGGGATCCTAACTCTCATCAAAAAAACCAAAAATAATTAGTTAGAAACATATTATAATTAATTAACAACTTCCAAAGAACTAATCAACTAAAAACCTCTAGGCATAAACAATTATTCAGTCACTGAGTGATTCTTATGTACCGAAACTAAAACGAACATTCCTCTGAAGGCCCATTCCAAGATTTCAGCACTAACCCAGGCCAAAGCTCTATAATTTGTAATTTAAACCATGAGAGAAAATTTTTAATTAATCCAAAAAACCCTTAAAAACTTACCTGGCCATATAACACCAATGAAACAATGGGTTACAGCATGAAGATACTATCTTTTAAGGTCCTTAATCTAAGAAAAATGGAATCCCCAACATTCCAAAATGATTTCACCATTCTCCATGGGAATCCTCTTTCAAATACCTTACTAAGAGAAAAAAAATTAGGGGTAAAATAAAGGAGGATAGGAAGGATTCATAGCATTATTATAGGATCTTGATCACAAGATATGATGGAAGAAATAGCCAAGAGATAGTGGCGATCGACTATGGAAGAGAGGAGAGGTGTAAGGTACGTGTGGAGGATACTAGGTCAAGGGAGAGGAGAAATAGAGGGTGTTGGGTTATAAAATCATAAGGGAAATGGGTAAAAATTCACTTTTTAAATGGATCATGGTTTGGTCGAATGTTTTTTAAAATTTTGCATTAACCATGTGTTCAACACTATCCCAAAACCTCCACCATGCACAGTTGGTCCACACGATTTACAAACCATTCACCAATTGTGCAATTCGACTCTAGAACCTTTTGTAACAAGATGCAAAATTTTTATGCAACCATGCACAAATCATGCGCCAAATCTTATATACAATCCAACTTACATGGTTTCCCTAGAATCTCACTTGATTTTCTCTAAATCATGTGCTAACCATGAAACTCAATTGTGCATTATGAAAACTAAACAAAAAAGAACCCCATACCAAATCATTCACCTTTTTTGAAAGACTCAAAAAACCTCCAAAACTCAACTTGAATCTTCCATTACTTATTCAAAAACCTGAGGCACTTCCTAGGTTATAAAGCATGTCCAAAAATATAAACATATGAACTTCTATAATTCTATTCTGAATCCCAATTCAATATCCATTCCATCCACCAAACGAACCATTCAGCAAGCTATCTAGTCCTTTAGTGACTATTAATATGTCCTGATTCCATCCCATTTATGGGTGATATGCTGTCGCACAATCATTCCAAGATAATAATAATAATAATCACATGATTTTAATAAAACTTATAGATAATACAACAAAATATAAACAATTATTGTACACAATAGGTAAAGGAACTCTACCTCAATTACTCATTCCATTTATTAATTGAGTTTATACCATTCATTTGCAATGCCTATGAACATTTATATCACAAAATATATCAGTTTATCAATCAATAAACTATTTAATATAAAATTTTAAAATCATACTAAATCAATAAAAAATCAATGTGTGGCATACCAACATTGAAGTCATGATAAAAAAAGGTATAGATAAACCATAATGGATCCCCAGTCTATGAGTAAAAGTTCCAAATTCTATCACCAAATAATTGGATAATTTTATTCTAAAGTGATGAAAAACCAATAATAACTCATGGGGGTGACATACCTCAGGTGAAACCGTGAGAAAAAATGTGCAATCATCCCTCTCAGTCCTCCTCTGGACACCACAAGTGAAATCATTATGATAATGGATGAATTTCATCATGTTCAAATGAAATATGTCATCAAATCCCTAACTCGAAATATTAAAAGGAGAGGAAGAATATGAGGAAGAATAAAAGGGGGAGAAGAGGATAGATATAGAGGATAACCATAAATCGATGATCAAATAATTCCCAAACATCTCTAAGTCAAGGTGGAAAAAGGGAAGGAAAGGTATGGAGGGAGGGGGAATGGACCCACTTAGTGCCTCTTCTACCTATGAAATAGACATGTGCATGGGTAAGGAGACCCACCTAACCTAATTATCCTGACTTAATAACAAATAGTTATTGGAACTAATGTTTTATCTTGAATATTAAAAGATCCTATTTTTAAAAGTTTGGTTAATAATTGGGTCATGATCGGGCTTTAATATTTGACTTGATGCACTACCTGCCCGGCCTGATTATAGTATATTATGATTATATTTTAAAATGTATATAATTTTATGTATTTATTATTTTAAATTAGTGATTATTATATAAATTTTTTATTTAATTTAATATTATTTTAAGGTTTGAAAAATAAATGGGATTAAAAATTTTAAACGGACCTTTAGTCGGGATTTTTTCAAGGGCCGATTAATAAATACACCAGACGTGGGTCAGTTCGGTGAGACCCAATTAAATAATGGGTCAATTTCCTTCCATTATAAACACAAAAAACTCAGCCCATGTGTAGGTCTATTAAAAACTAAGGGGGTCAGCACCCATTATATAAAACAAAGCAGGTCAGCATTGGATTCTTGATGGACCCTCACTAGGGCTTTGATGGTCCATCAGGTTCCCAGTGCCCCACCACAAGGTTCTTGATGGGTGTTGTAGTATCCCAAAAAAACCCAATTGTGTACTCCTCACAATGAATTTCCCCTTCCAAACATTTTCAAAATCTCTTTCTAACACAACCATTTAACTTCCTAAAACACCAACCATAATACCTAGTGAAATTGAAATCAAAAATTCAAAATTTTGTCAAGTTTAATTTTTACTTTTTATGGGAGGGTGAGGGTGTATGGACCAAACATACAACCCAAAATAAATTCAGAAACAAAAAATAAGATCAATAAAAAAATATAAGTGAGTTGATAAAAAATAACATACAACAAAAGAAATGTAAAAAAGTAATGAATGCAAAAGGATTAACATGGTTTAGTCCAGTTTGTCCCTACTCTATGGAAATAACACCACCAAAAATATTATTATTATTAAAAACAAAAAAAACAACATACAATAGAGAATGTAAATTAGAGATGAAATGCACACGGAGCATAGAAACTATCCGAGCATGGGGACCTCTTCACTCCAGGAGTCAGTGGTGAACCCTGGCCTGAAGATGGTAATGTATTCTCTTAAGATGGATGAAATCACACATGTAACCCCAACAAATAGACCATAAATAAATAAATAAATAAATAAATTATGTGAAATAAAAAAAGTAACAATATCAAAATTTCAGATCTTGGATATGCTCATGTAGAAACATTATTGTCATGGTTGTATATTGAAGCTGATGTAGTCTAGATAGATCTCATGAGTACCGAGATCTCCTACAGAGATGATGATCAAAACAGGGGTTTCAAAGGCATGGAAATAGATAAGAAAATCTTATCTCTCTCCCTTGGATTCTTCTCTCTATAATGGAGTATAAATAAAAAATGAAGAACTACACACCGATCAAATGAAGCAACAGAGCATTATAAAAGAAAGTAGTGGAGACAGTGAGGAAATGGGCTATCAGAAATTTAAAGCGAGGAAAATGTATGGACAGCTAAGAGTTACTAGGATGATCACAGAGATCGGGCTGGTGTAATGGATCGCGGAAGGCACAGGACATGCAAAAGATGCGGAATGGCCAGGAAGTATATGATACATATCACCAAGAATCAAAAAAACACAAAAAAAAATAGAAAACAGGATCCATCTGATCATGGAAATCAATTGCAAGAAGACCTTTCAAAGGTGCACCAAGAACTAATCCAGCAAACCAAACCTCCCAAAAAATCCCGCACACCAAATTTCATAGAGGCCCAACAAGCACTGTGAGACCAAACTGAAGGATCCCGTAGAAAATAATAGCCCACAAAGAATAATAATTTGTATAATAATAAAAATAGTGATTTTTTTATGGAAAATTAATAACATTATTTTAATTTGAAAAACCAATTTTAAAAAATCTCCCCCTTTTCAAAGTAAAATGAAAAACTACTAGATGGTGTTCTTGAAAACTATTTAACCTATCTTAGTGGTTAGTTTGGGTAGATTTTCAAAACATAAAACCCCAATTATACAAAATATTCACCCAGTATGAATTCCACATAGCATGTTCTGAAAGTGGAAAAAATTATATATTTACTACACATATACTGGTATTATACTGATTAAACATGCTAATAAATTAAAAAAACTAAGCAATAACATTAAACAGGAACTTACCAACAATGCCTGAGCTTCCACCAAAAGGTTGATGTACTCCCAAGCATTCTAAGACCTGAAAATGCATAGTCTTCCTCAAAGGTAAAATATAGTGAACATGAAAACTCAACTAGATAAAATTTTAATATAATTTTGTAGTAATAAAATAGTATATCACATAGCAACCAAAACTATGAAGACTACAAGATAAGGATCTCCACCAAAGAAAAATGGATTAGACCAGTCCTAACATGTCCTCTCTTCTGACCAAGTTCCCCTACAAAAATAAGAAAGTATAGTACTAGGATCACAGAAGAGAGACTCCCTAGAATATATTTCTAATTATAATTAAGGGATGCTAAAAAAGAATTAAAGAACATTTGTAGTGTTGAACCTAGGACATACCACATAAGACTAGGTCATACTATATTTATTTTTAAAGTCAATAAAATATCTTTTTATATGATTGGTACTTCCACTCTTAAAATAATAAAACTTTTAAAAATGGTTCTTATATTTTCATTATTTATTATTATTTTTCATTTGACCCTTAACATGAATTAGTTGAGGCTCATATTTTACCCCCATTAAAATCATCCTTCATACCATGTGTTTGCGGTTCTTGAGACAACACAACTAATTTGACCTCTTATAAGGTGATCGATTATCTACCATACATCATAGATTCTTTTAAAGAATTAAAATAATCATCAAGTTAAGTCAAAAGGATTATATCCTGATCTTCATTGATTATATTAACATTTATATTAGCTATGTAAAGAAATACTTTAATACAATCCTCAAGATGGACATGAATAGAAGAACCATGGTTCATTTTAAAAGTATAAAGTCACGTTTTCTTGTATAAACAACCAAGAAGAGACTTATAAATATAAAATTGTTCATGTTTAATTCATATGACCTTATCATTAGTCTCATGCATGACTTCTTGTAAGACTTTATCTCCTAAGGTTAACAACAGCATACAATGGTATTTCTCATGAATGTTGGGGTCAATATCAATATAAGTTGTGGATGAATTTACATTAGTAGATATGATAAAAACATTATTATTAGTACTTAAAAGTGAGTTTGTGAATCCATTTTAGATGATAAGTACCATCGTCTCAACTCTCCACAGGTTAGATTTGTTTTCTTTATCGAACTTTTCGACTTCTAGCTCAATAGAGGTCATGCTTAACTCAAAAATAAAGGATCATATACCAATTTTTATGGGAGAGTGAGGGTGTATTGACCAAATAAAAAACCCAGACTAAATGTGGAAGATCGAGAATCAAAACAATAAAGATAAGTGATCTAATAAAAGTGAACATACAGCAAAATAATTGTAGAAAATTAAAGAACATAAATGATTTATGTGGTTCAGACCAGTTTGATCCTGCTCCATAGTAAGAACACCAACACAACGATTATTATTATTCAAAACAAACCAAAAGTGTACAATAGAAAAAATTAAGTAGAGAGACAATGCATGCGGACCACATAAACCATTCTATCATAGGGACCTCATCACTCTAGGATCCAGTGCTAAACCCTGACCCAAATATGGTAACATACTCTATCAAGCTAGACGAACTCACGTACACAACCCCAACACCCATACTATAAAATAACGAAACAAATACAACACAGAGCTGCAATAAAAAAGGAATAATATCACAATTTCATATCCCATATCGGATAAAGGAGGAACATTATTTATAGGGTTGTATATTGAAGCTGACGTAGTCCAAACAAAGCTCGTGAGTATCGAGATCTCCACCAAAGGCGATGACTGAAACAGGGGTTGTGAAGGTGTGTAAAGAGATCACCAAAGATTCCCCCTCTCTTAGATTCTTCTCTCTTGAATGGAAAAGAAAGAAAAAAATGAATAATCATGCACCGAGAAAATGAAGTGATGGAGCATCATAAAGGTGAGCATAGAATATGGTAAGGCAATGGGATGTTAGGCATGATAGGCAAAGCGGATGAATGGATGGATGAGAGTGATAGGGAGGATCACAAAGATTGGGCTGGTGAAACGAGTCGTGAAAAGAACAGGACATGCCGAAGATGTGAAACGGTCAGGCAACAGATGACACGAATCACCGAGAATCATAAAAACACAAAAAAACTACAAATTGGAGTCTTCTGATTGAAGTAATCAATAGCAAAAAGACCTTCTGAAGGAGCACCAAGAACCAATCTAGAGAAAAATTCCACTCACCAAATCCCACACACCAAATTACATAGAGGCCCATCAATAACTACAAGCCTAGATGAAAGGATACAAAAGAAAACAAAATCCTACAAAGAATAATAATTTTCATAATAATAAAAACAATTAATTTTTCATGGAAAATTAAAAATTCTCACAAACTTTAATTTCACTGGAGTCTATTCATATTCCAATTTCTCCAAAAACTAACATTGAACGTCAATACAGGTTGAGTTATTAATTTTTTTACAAATATAAAATTACTCCATCATTACTTATTATCTGGGATGCATTATTTAATTCATCTCAAATATATAAAAAAAATCGAGACATATTATTAAATTTGTCTCGAATAACTGTATAGATTTTTCATAAATGGATTTTTTAATTCATATTATATATATATGTGGTATGAGTTTAGTATTTTTTATTTTGGATGCATATATTTTATTCATTCTAAATTTGGATAATCGCCTAAGTTTTTCAATTTTTTGGGATAGATTTTGTAATTTGTCTCACATATATAAATAAATGAATATGTGTGTGTGTTTTTATTTAAGCATAAATATACTCCTAAAAATTATTATAGTTTTTATAAATATATGTGTATACATATATATTTATTTAAACATAAATATATTTAATGATTTATATATATATATTAAGGTTTATAAAAATATAAATATAATCCTAAAATTAGAAAAAAAAAATTAAATATATGTTTTTGGGAAATCAATATTTTGAGAGAAACCATTTTCATTCTCTCAGATGATTCTTTTCATTCATTCAACTATGTCATTTTATATAACTTAAGACTCACATGACAATTTTTTGTGACATTTAATACAAACACTAACCTTACAAAATTTTGACATAAAAACTGAAACATACTCTACAAGAAGAATTCGAGATAAATACAAAGAAATTGCATTTTTCAAATTTATATAATAAAATATAATTAAATTATTGATTAATACAACCTGACCCTTTCCAAAAATATATATATAGTTTGTTTCATCACATAAATCTATATACAAACTACTCTATAATAAATTTTACAAATGAATGTTCATAAAATTCATAGTTTTTAATCGAAATATCCAAAAACTAAAACATAATAACGCAACTTTCTAGAAATTAAACAAGGCATGAGAAAATAAAATAGAATATAAGAACACCAAAAGATTATGTGGTTCAACTTAATTAGTGTCCAATGTCTACAATATTAAACAACCATTAGGATTTTCATGATTTTAATAATCAAAGATGAAATAAAAATATTACAAGAAAATAATCAAACAAAACACAAAATATGGAAATAGGTCATTGAAGATCAAACCTACTAAAGATCCAGTCCAAAATTGGAGGTCATGTTTCTCATTATGAACTTTAGTCACAACTCAATATGATCAAATACAGAGCATAAACTTCCATAAAAACTGACATGGACCTATAAGAGAAAAAAAAACTAAAATAAAAATTATTGGAAAGAAATCACAATTTCTCCTCCCTGATATCATTATCACCAACAAAATCCTAGTTTTGACTCATAAGTGTTCTTCCACCTCTCATTTTACCATCCTTCAACCAGGATTAAAGAAAGATAAAAAAACCAGATCTAAACCCTAGATCAAGTGTTCCCCCTACTCTCATTTTACCATTTTACCATTTTACCATATATCTCTCTCTCCAACCCTACTATGAACATTAGAACTACATGAGAATATCCATGAAACATGAGAAAGAAAAGACAAAAACATATCAGACAAGATAGAAAATAGAAAACAAAAGAAATTGAGTAATAAAGATTTAAAATGTTTAATAAAAACCATAAATCCGGTTGGAAGCAAAAATAATAATTATTTTTTTAGGGTCACAATTACATTGAAAAAACCATATGACCAGCATGCCAAAACCCTAGCTCAAGTATCATGCTAATGATAAACCATTCTATTAAAATATCTAAATTTTCATAATGTTCCATGGTGCTACAATACTCTTGTTGTTGAATTTAATCAACTCTATTATAGTGGTAAAATCTATTATAGTTCCCTAAAATTTGAGTCGGGGACCTTAAAACTCCCAAAGCAAGAGGCACTATCGCTATTAGGTACCAAGTGAGAGAGAGAGAGAAAGAAATAGTAGATTATATTAGAACTAGCATAGAATCTACAAAATTACAGATAAATATAGAGAAATAAATATTATATTAAATAGAAGAAGAGGAATAATATCTCCCAAAAGGTGTTGCTCCCTGAAGGCGTGACCTAACCTACCAATCAACAATAGTTGAAGACTCCAAAATCATATTCATAATTACCCTTCCCAATAGCCTTCCTCTATTTTATATCATAGCTAGCCCCAATTGCCTCAAACTACTATATAAAACATTTACCTAACTATCCCTAACATTTATTAATCCCAACCTTCTTCTTAACACATCAGGTAAGCAAATCCCCAAACCCTTTCATTGGGAAAAAACCCTCAAGGTAACATTGAATCATTTTTGGGTTGATTGTGTTTGTTGAAAAAGAGGGTTTCCATGGTTTTTTGTGGAGTTCAAGAGATATAATTAACAAGATATGTTGACAAAGATCAAAAAAAATGAATGGATGCTTTGGAGGTGGTATAGAAAGATCACATACAAGGTGGTGGTGTTTCTTAGTGTTTTCCAAATTTTTGGGCATCAAAATCAGGAGAATGGAGATAGGTGTTTTTTGGAAAAATAAGTTTCATGTAGTATTAAAGGTGGTTTAAATTGTTTCGCACAAGGAATTTTTTGGGATCATTACATAAAAATATGGAAAATACATAAAGCCTGCACAATATTGTAATTTTCATGAAAGATGAGGTTGTGAGAAAGAGGCTTATGCGCCCAATGTGGCATCAAATTGAGTTTTACGCACTCAGATAAGATCTTATGTGCATAGAGGAATACGTGTTAGGATCTTTTTTGCAGGTTTGGATAGCCCTATAAATAGATGGATACCCCCCTCATTTCAACAGCTCAAACCTTAGAGAAAATTAGGTCTCTAAATTGCATAAGAGTTGTGCACAAGAGGAGTTTCATGTAAGGAGAGTTGCACGCAAAAGATGTTGTGTGTAAAGAGAGTTTAGTTCCATTCATTAATTTTGTGTGATGGGCATTGAATTTTCATGCAACACACCCAAAAGGTTGCGCAAAATATTAAATTTTTATAGTAGTTTTATAGTAAAGGTGTATTCATCAATTGGAAGAATGTGGAACTTAATGATACACTAAATGAGGTGTAAAACATATTGATTCATGAAATCATAGGATGATATTCTGAAGAATCAGTTAGCACACTTCAGTTGAGAGATAAGTGAGCTTTCAAATTTTGATTGGTTGTTAACCAGGAGGGACAGTGAGTACACTCTGAACATTATAAACAATAGTGCACTTTTAGTGGATTTGGTATATCATTACACTATCATTGTATGATCCTTGTATGTAGCCCGATGAGGGTGAAACAAGTGAAATTTTTGTGTCTAGTGCATGATTTAATTTATGTTCATACATTTCTACAGGAAAGAGAGAGAAGACTGTTTTGTTTTACAATGAAAAAAGATATAAATGGGTAGTTGTTTTAATCTTTCATACCCTGATTAACCCCTATCTATCTGGGTATTTAACCTAGTTGGGATAACAATTGGTATCATAGTGAAAGGTTATGTTTAGTATTTCTCTTATAGAGGTTGGTAATCACAAATTGATTTTGATCTTCGATGGAAAAAAAATTCAATTATGGAAGAATTGGTTGCAAAACTATTTCTAATCCTTAGATATGGATTTCTTTACAGCAGCAACACATTGAATTACGGCCATTGTGGATAGTGGTTCTCTATTAGAAGCTGACAGAATGGAATTATATGTTGATGCAAAAGGTATCAATGCATTAGGGGGATCCTTATCCAAATAAATCTATACCAAGGTGACGTAATGTAAGTCTCCTCATGCCATGTGGAAAAAGTTTTTGAATATCTATGAAGGTGATTCAAAAGTCAAAAAAAAAATTGAAAGTTCTATAGAATAAATACGAGGATTTGAGAATTAACCCCAATGAATATATTAATGCATTATTTGATAGGGTGAATATTGTTGTGGAATACATGATTGGTCTTGGGGAAATTATTGAATATTGAAAGATCATCAAGAGTATATTAAGAATACTTCCACCTCAGTTCAATCCAAAAAAAAATTGTGTTGGAGGATAAGGATCCAAAGGAGAAGACATTAGATATCTTGTAAAGTACTCTTGTCACATATGAGATGAGAAATAAGGACATTTAATCTATGGAAAAATGAAATTCCAAAGAGGTGGTGTTAAAGGCCATGAAGAATCTCATCGTTGAATATTGTCAGGAAGAAGAAGATACAGATGAGGTGATGTAATTCCTTTCTTCAAATCTATAAATAGGAAAAGTAAAGTTCAAAGGGAAACTTCCACTAGCATTATTTTGATGTGTAAAGGTTGGTCATCTTATAGTAAGGTGTCCCCAGAACTTCCAAAAAGTTGATGAAGATGAAGTTGAAATTCCCATGAAAAAGTCTTCAGCCTATGTAAAAGTTAAGAAACAATTCAAGATGAATTTCTTCAAAAAGAAGAATCCTCTTGAAAAAGTAAATGATAGTTTAGACTAATATGAGGTTGAAAAGCTATAGAACTGAAAAGATCATGGAGAGAATGCTATGGTAGCAGTCATAGGTAACACCCAGAAAAAGGAATAAATCAACATTGATGAAGAAGAGTTCAAAGGAAGAATTGATATGCAAAGCTGAATTAAAAGCCTCTCTTGAAGAGATATATGCTCGGAGATCCAAAATAAATAAATCCAATAAAGTGGTTCATGACACAATACTCTACATGTAGTAGTAATAATAAGAGAAGTCTATGTTAATGGAATAAATTGAGAATATCAAGTCTTCATTTCTAGAGGACTCAAAAATAGTTAGTGGGAATAAACTCAATGTTGAAGAATATAAAAGTGTGATTGATGGTTTGAGTAAAACAAATAAAGAACAAATCAAGTGCATTGAAGAGCTATAAGAAGAAGTATTCGTCCTTTGATAGAAAGTTATGGATAAAAAACCTTAGCTCCTGGTATGTTATCAGGAAATATGATCATTCAAGTGATAGAAAAGGAAAAAGTTGAGCATAGAAGTCTAGTAGAAAATAAGCAATTGTCATGTTCAAATGTTAAGGCGGATGTGGGGCTTGACTGAAAACAAAATGTTGTGACAATTGATGTCACACTGCAAGAAACTTCTCTGATATTGAAGATTGATTTGGGTATGAAGAAGAACCAGAATACTCAGAGAACCCAAGGGACTACTAGTTTTGTAGAAGTGAAACACAGGAATAAACCCTACATAAGGTGTTATTATTGTGGAAATATGGGACACTCACAAAATATGTGTTATATATCCAAGAGATACTGAAGTGCACAACAACAACAGTGGCATCCAAACAAATCTCAATACTCTATAATAACTTTAGAGGTACATTTTTTGGGTGCGGAGTATTTGAGAACATGGCTAGATATTGTACATCAACCATGCAGAGGAATGTTCCAAAATATAACCAAAGTGGTCACAAGAAGAAAATAAAAGAATCAATAGATGAGATAAAAGTGAAAAATATATTTTCAGCTCTTCAAGATTATGTTGGTCCATCGTACTCTAAATAAGTTCAATATTATCAATCTATAATGAGTATGAATTAAAAAAAATGGATTAGAAATAAAAAAGCTGAGAAGGTAGTGGTTATAGAAATTTACCTTAAAGCATCAGATCATTCTGGTGTATGGATATTTGAAAGTGGTTGTGCATCCATTATGATATATAATAAGGATCATGTTACAGGAATAAATTGTGACAAAGAAGGTGTTGTGAAATTTAGAAATAATGAAGGCCTGAAGATAATTGTCTTAGCAAAGGCTAGGTTTTGGTGAAAAGAAATGAGACGTGCTGATGTCTTAGTAGTATAAGGTCTCAATCACAACTTGACTAGTGTTATTCAACTATGTGACTTAGGGAATGCTATAAGTTTTACCAATAAGATGTGTATCATGAAAGGAATATATAGTACATTTGTTTTTAGGGAAAAAGAAAAAAGGGGAATCTATACCTTGTAAGTGGAGAAGAATATATGTTCTTTTTATCTAGATAGGAAGAAAATAGGTTGTGGCATAAATAACTCGTTAATTTATTCCAACCATCCCTGAAATATCTGGTAAAATGTGATGCAAATAAAGACCTCCCTAAGCTATCACATGATCATACTCATATGTGTAATTCTTATTTACAAGGGAAGATCATCAGAATTACATAAAAAGGAAAAGAACAGAAGTCAACTAGAGTGCTTGAATTAGAGCATGAAGACGTTTGTGGACCAATATCACCAAGATACATTTATGGTAAGAGTTATTACATTCTTTTCATTGATGATTTCAGTATAATGGCATGGGTATTTTCCATTTACCATAAAACCAATGTGTTTTGTTTCATAAAACGGTATCAGAGGGAATCTGAAATGATGCTTGGACAAAAAATTATTAAGTTTTATATTGATAATGGTATGGAATTTACAAACATCCAAGTCGAAAGTTATCTCGAGAAACATGGGATAAGGCATCAAGTTTATTCAGGGATAACTTCTCAACAGAATGAAGTGGTTGATAAAAGGAATTAGATAATCAACAACATGGATAGAATAGTTCTTATTGAAAAAGTCCTACCAGAGAAATTCTGCAAGGAAATAGTCTTGACATTGTTATACATATCCAATAAGGATCTGTTGTTTCTGAGGGAAGAAAATACTTTGTATGAGATGTGTTATAGAAAGAATCCAATATTGAAATACCTTTGAATCTTTGGATGTAAGTTCTTTATTCTCAATAAAGAGAAACACATGAAAGTTGAGTCATTTGGAGATGAGGGGATATTCCATGGCTACTCAAGAAAAAAGAAAAGCATATAAATGCTTCAATAAGAGGCTGGTAAAGTTAGTTGAAATCAATGATGTCACTGTAGTGGAAAATGAAAAGCCTCTTCAACATCACAGTGAATAGTTCCCTGATGAGAGCGATGAAGAGGTAAGAAACATAGGGGGAGCATAAGTGTCATAGGCTATCTCATAAGAATATACTAACAACGATAAGGTGTAATTAAAGTTTGTATCTGTATAGAATCCATTGAGTCGAGCTGAAATTAATAGGCAAAATATCATCGGTGATCAGATAGCGCCAGAACAGATAATGAGGATGAAGAGTCTACAGCAAGCATCATTCTTATCATAGGTGAAGCCTAAATGTTTTACTGATGTAACTGAATATGAAAACTAGGTTTAGGCCATGAATGATGACCTTGACCAAATTTAAAATAATAAAACATATGAGATTGTTTCAAGACCAACAGATAAAAAATGAATTCAGGACCAAATGGGTATTTTATAACAAGATGGATGAATATGGTACAGTGATCCAAAACAAATCATGACTTGTGTGAAAAGGATATTCCCAAATAGAGCGTATCAATGTTGATGAAACATTTTCACATGTTGCAAGGCTAGATACAATCATATTATTCTTGGTCATAGTAGTTCAAAGAAAGTTCAAATTTTTCCAGATGAATGTCCAGTCCGCATTTCTGAATGGAGTTCTGGAAGAAGAAGTTTATATTGAGAAGCTAGATTTTTTTCTCAATCATGAAGATGAAAACAGAGTTTTTTAGCTGAGAAAACCATTGTATTGGTTAAAGAAAGAACCAAGATCATAGTATTAAAGACTATATCAGTTTTTAAAGAAGCTCGGTTTTCAGCGTGGTGGATTTGATTACAATATCTATGTCAACAATGATAATAATCAAAGGATGGTGGTGTTGGTATATGTCGATGACATAATATTTTGGGAATTAGATGGAGTGCAATATAGATAGTTTTTTGAATTCATGAAAAGTGAGTTTGAAATGTCTATGATTGGTGAACTGACATTTTTTCTTGGTTTACAGGTGATAGAAAGAAAGAATGGAACATTCATTTCTCAATATAAATTTTCCAAAGAGTTTTGGAGAATATTTGGAATGGATCATTCCAAGGAGATGATGACTTCTATGTCTACCCAGATGAAACTATCATGGGATGATAAAGGCAAAGTGGTTAATGTCACTGAATACAGGAAGATCATTAGAAGCATGTTTTACTGGAAACGACATGACTAGATATTGTTTTTTCCACCTATCAAGTAATGAGGTATCAAAGAAATCCTAAATAAATCCACATGCTTGTAGTGAAAATAATACTTCGGTATATCGAGGGGGTGGTGGATATCGATTTGATGTATAATGGAAAATATAAGCAAGAGTTATTGGGATATACATATGTAGATTGGGTTGAATTAGTAGATGTTAGGAAATCAATGTCAGGTGGTGCATTCTATCTTGGTGGTTTTTTTATTTCTTGGTTAAGAAAGAAATAAGATTTCATTTCTTTGAGCACCGTAGAAGGTGAATATATTGCAGCTACTCAAGTATGTACATAGTTATTGTGGATGAAGCAGCATCTTGATGATATGGGAATTGAAGTGAAGTCTCTGATCAGAATCAATTCCAATAATTCAAGTGCTGTGAATCTAATAAAAAAACTAGTTCATCACTCACGGACAAAGAACATTGAAATCAAATATCATTTTATCAAGGAGAATGTAGATCAAGGGCTCATGAAGTCGGAGTATGTGCCTACATAACTACAGGTTGCAGACATTCTAACAAATAACTTACCCAAAGAATCATTTGAGAGGAATTGATTGGATTTGGGATTTTAGTTCACTCCCCACACATTAAAAAGTTTGGATGTGAGACCCCATCTCCCCAAGGTATGGTGTGTTTTTCCCTAATGTATTGATCTGTGTTCTTTTCCCTATCGCATACCACAAAGGAGTGACATTCGGGTTCATTGAAAAAGGGGGATAAATTGTGGTAATTAATGGGAACAAATGTCTTAATAGAGATATGGGGAGAAGCTGATAGGGGGAGCTATGATGAAAGTAAATTTATTAGAGATTAGATTGTAAATCTTTTAGCATTCCAAAGTAGAGTTATCAGACCTTAGCTTGGACATCCTTGAGCATTCCAAAACAGAGTTATCAGAGCTTAGCTTGGAAATATTTAATCATTCCAAAACATGAGAACCCAAGCAGTGAAGTAGGGGGAGTTTTAAATATGATGATTCTAAATCTAATCTATCAAAGGATACATATCACGACATATGGAGTTTGTGATGAAGGAAGTTGAATGGTTTCAGAATGAAGTGTTTCATTGATGAAATTTTCATGCTAATATTGTTTCTCATGCCGATCATGAATCATGTGGTCTTAGAGTGTGTGTTGAGTAAGTATATGATCTCTATCTGAATCACAAGAAGTGAATGATGGTAGAATATAGAAGAATCTTTAATGAAGTATCAAAATGTCAAGAGTCGTCAACAAACCCAAAGGGGGAGATTTTTGGGTAAAAATCCCTCAAGTTAACAATGAAGCATTTTTTGGTTGATTGTGTTTGTTGAAAAATTGGTCTTACATGATTTTTTGTGGATTTATAGAGATATTGTTGACAAGATATGTTGAAAAATATCTAATAAAAAGGAATGGATGCTGAGGAGGTGGTAAAAAAATATCATATAGAAGGTGGAGCTATTTCCCAATGTTTTACAAATTTTTGGACCTCAAAATCAGGAGAATATATAAAGATATTTTTGGAAAAGGATGTTGCATGCAAGATTAAAGGTGTTTTAGAATGTTTAACATAAGGCAAGTTTTAGTGTCACTGTATAAAAATATGGCAAAGGCATGAAGTATGTGCAAGATTGGAATTTGTGAGAAAGATAAGTCTGCACGAAAGAGGCTTACACGCCCAATGCGACATCAAATGGGGTTTTACGTGCTTAGAGAGGATCTTATGCGCACATAGAAAGATGAATTATGATCTTTTGTGTAAGGTTGGTTGGGCCTATAAATAGTTCCCTACCCCCCTAATTTCAATAACTCAAACCTTAGAGAAGACCAGGTCTTTGAATCGCGTAAGAGTTGTGTGTAAGAGGAGTTGCGTGTAAAGAGAGTTGTGCACAAAATGTGTTGCACATAAAGAGATTTTGGTGCAAGGCATAAATTTTTCATGCAAGGCATTAAAGTTGTGTGTAAGACACCCAAAGGTTTGTGTGAAATATTGAATTTTCCCAATTGTTCTGTGGTAAAGGGATATTCATTAATTGGATGAAAGTGAAACTTAATGAGACACTAAATGAGGTGTAAAACATATTGATTCAAGAAATAAAATTAGGGTATTCTAAATAAGTAGTGAGCACACTTCAGTTGAGACAGAAGTGAGATTTCAAATTGTGATTGGTAGTAAACTAGGAGGGACAGTGAGTCTGCTCTGAACATTGTAAATAGCAGTGCACTTTTAATGGATTTGGGGCATTGGTACATCATTATTGTATACTCCTTGGACATATCCTAGTGAGTGTGACCCAAGTAAAATTGATGTGTCCCGTGCATGCTTTAATTTATGTTCATAAATTGTTGCAGAAAAGAGAGAGAAGATGGTTTTGTTTAACAAAAAAAACAAGGTCTGAAGGGATGGTTGTATTAATCTATCATACCCCAATTCACCCCCTCCCCTCAATGTATTTAACCTAGTTGGGAAAACACCTTTCCTTTAATCAATATATCTCTTGTTCCCTACCTTTACACATCAGCCCCCATCTCCCTTTCCCTTATGTAGTAACCCCTCAGTTCCCTTTCATTTGTGTAGGGCTTGCAAAAGACCTTCCCTAGAACTGATCCATGAGGCCAAGATAGCCTCAACCCCACATTCCTATCATTTATCCCTCCTTGAAATATCATATTTTACTCATGGTGATTGTCTGATGGCTTTGTCGATGGATTTTTAAGACATACATCTTGTTCGGTAGTAATTTATACCTAAGGTTTAGTTGATTCCTCACTTTTCATCTATTATAATGGTATATTATTCTTGTGATCAAATAAATAAAGGGATGAATGTAGCTTATATTCATCAAAATATTCTTCAACCTCTTGCACTACCAATGTGTTGAAAGTAATTTCCTGAGAAATCTCCTTCTGGTGTGGTGGTTCTTGAATCCCTATATTGTCCTCTCGAATTCCAGCATTTACTGATTCCCACTTATAGACCCCTAAAGAAATTGGTTGAGTAGCTCATTCACCATGGAAGCCTTCCTAAGTCTAAACAGTTCCCAAATTTAGCTGATCGCTCAACTTGTTTGATGTCGCAGACCTAGCATATCTCTAAGTTGTACTAGAAAAAATTGTTGATCTAACATGTCAACAATGGAATTTGGAAGCTTAAACTATACTGTAATTTCCTGATGCTCAGACAGATCAACATTTTCCTTCACTTTTTCTTGTTCTGGATTCATATATTGTTCCACGTACTATTATTGAACATAAATTTTTGTAACTACCACATTCATAGAATGCGTGGTACCAAAAGAAGGATGGCGATCATAAAAATAAGTTGATGTATTCATTCCTACCTGTATGGATTACAGCATTTATTGTGGCTCTAATACATTAACGTTTGGATGAACTTGTGTTTAAAATCACTTCAATGGATCAGGTGACTCATGGTTTAGCTTCCTAAGCTCTGCAAGTTCCTACTCTATGTGTTCGAGAGCACTCAAATATTTCAAAAAATCATTTTGTGACTCCATGCGTGTGGATACATTTAAGTTCTATATTCCCCCATTGTGACTTGTTTTAATATTCTATGTGATGTTTTATTCCACCACTATGCCTACTGTAGTCCACGTCGTACAACATCCACCGCATCCAAGTCAGTAGCGTCTACAGTTCATCTTTCAAGAATCACTTTCTTCAAGTTTCTCTCTCATTTTCATCTCAATGAGAGCACCAATTAATAGGCACCAAATGAGAGAGAGAAATAAATAATAGATTTTATTATGACCATATTAGTAGATACAGAATTATAGATGAAGATGAAATAATAAGTAGTACAAGATGAGGAAGAAGATCTCCTAGATATCACTGCTCCCCAAAGTTGTGGCTTAACCCACTGATCAACAACAGTCGAAGATTCCAGAATGATATTTGTAATCTCCATGCCCAATAGCATTCCTCTCTTTAATACCCCATCCAGCCCTTACTACCACAACCTACTTTATACCACATTTGCATAACTACCCCTGGAAGATATTAATCACATCCTACTCTTTGACACAGAAGAGAAGCAAAGTCCCCAACCACTTTCCTTTACACAAAAACCCCCCTTCTCCCTACCTTTATATAGTAGTCCCCAGCTCCCTTTCCTTTACATGGGGCTTGAAGAAGGCCTCCCCTAGAACTTCTCCTTGAGTCCATGTCAACCCCAGCCCCGTATTCCTATCATTTAACCTGCAACCTCACCACATAGATGAATCCTCAAAAAGTGTTGTTAAATGTTACGCATTGACCTCCAACAATTTTCTTAGATTCATCCAAATGATCGAGGTCCACAAATCTAACAAACCCCTTCTTTATTTCTTTCTCAATCTCTCATTATTACTCATCTTGAATTGAAGGAGGAAGAAGAAAAATATCAAATCCATAAGGATTGAACAAAAAAATTGAAACCATTATTTGCAAACCCTTCCATCACTCCTTCAACCTCAATCACTCTTCTTCCACTTATATCACCTCAGACGCCAATATTGTGAGGGTTGGAATAGATCTATTTTAAATCATTCCAACTCTCACAGAAAAGTAGAATGGAATCATTTAAATTAATAGTAGTGATAGGTTCTAAAAAACAAATAAAATAAGAAAACTGAAAGAAAAAACAACAAATAAAATGCGGGAAAGTAAAAAAGATAACACGAGTATTTATGTGGTTCGGACCTTTTTGGACCTATTACATGGTAAGAACACCACCAAAACCAGTATTATTATAAAAAATAAATAGATCACATACAATAGGGAACAAAGAAAATAAACCACGCATGCGGACCATAGAAACTATTTGAGAACAACGACATTATCACTCTTGGAGCCAACGATGAACTCTGGCTCGAGGATGTCAGCGTACTCCATTGAATTGGATGGACTCAACCATGCAACCCCGACACCTAGACCAAAAATAAAACACGAACATACAATAGAGAATCTAAATAATGAAATGAAACAACATCGCAAAAATAGAAGTTTCGTTGGAGAAACGGTGCTGCCAGGGTCAGAGGCCCTTGAATCGAGGTCCAAACAGAGTTCACGAGTATCGAGCTCTCCACTTGAGAATATCACCAGAATAGGGGGTACGACAACATGGAAGCGGTAGTGCCCTCTTCTCAAAAACGAAGATGAAGGAACTTTACAGAACCGCATAATGAAGATGCTTCAATAAATGAAGTGACTTAGGAAATAAAGATGAACAGGTGGTGAGGTGAAGGATAACTAGAATAGCATACAAGGTGAACACATGGTTGATAGAGGGAAAGTGGAAAGATTCAGAAGATAAGGTCGGTACAATAGAACATAGAAAACCCAGGCTATGCAACATCTAGCAAGTGGACGGGTGGTGGAAATGTGGATCATCAAGGGTTCAAAAAAAACACAAAATGCATGAAGAAGAGTCATCCAATTAGCACCAATCAATGGCTAGGAGCACACTAGGTAAAAAGGAGGGATCACGCCAGCCTATCCTACAAATCTCATCAATACTGAAGGACCATGGAAGGCCCAGCCAGCAAAATAACAGAGGCCCTCATGGAAGATCCCAAACAAATGCATAATAATAATAAATCTAACATTTATAATAGAAATTTTTTAAATTTGAAACCTGAAATTAACTAATCTCCACCTTTTCAAATTCCAAAAAAAACTTTATGGTGTTCTTGTAAGGCCTAACTAGCCTACCAGTAGGTTCGAGAAGCTTTTTATTTAGCATAAAATAGACCTAAGCCTATAGTAGCCACTCAGCATGGATACTCTTAGTGTGTGCCAAGGTGGCACATGGACTATCTATAACCAGACTTCTATTAGCCACTACTACAAATATGGCCTTTATCAGTGCTAGAAAATTCGATTAATAGCGCTAAAACAAGCATTGTTAATCGAGGCAAAGATAAAAGGGGTCCCTTTTATCAGTGCTCAGAAAAGCGCTGATAAAAGACCCTTTTATCAGCACTAAAAAAATCACTGATAAAAGGGTCCTTTATTAGTGCTTTTTTAACGCTGATAAAAGTTGAAAAAATATTAAAAAAAATTAAAAAAATATATATTTTTTTTCAATTCTGGGGGGCTTCAACAGTTCTTGAATCCCCCCTTTAATAGCACCCACCGCCCATGGTAGTCCATGCACGCCCCCAGGCCAACTCCACCCAGCTCCACCCCCCTTTAACAGCTCTAGGTAATTCTCTCCACCTGCGCACGCGACCTGCCTCCCCCATGATTCAAACTCGAGACCTCCTGCCTACGCTCCTAAGCCTTTACCACTCCACCATAATTCTTTTCTCTTCATTTATTAATATATCTATTTATTTATATATATATATATAGTTATATTTACTCATATATTAATATATATATGTATATTTATTTATATTAATATATATATCTGTATATTAATATGTATATATATATATATTAACATATATATATATTTATATTAATATATATATATTTATTTAGTCATATTAATATATACCTATATATTTAGTCATATTAATATATACATATATTTAATTATATTAATATATATATATCCGTATATTAATATATATTTATATCTATATATATATATATATATATTTAGTTGAAATTATTTATCCATATATTTATTTGTATATTAATATATATTTATAAGATTAGTTTTAAATGCATTTATAAAATTTGTTTTCTTATGCGTGTTTTTATAAATTAATAAATACATATATACATACATACATATATAAAACACACACACAGAGAGAGATATATATTATATGTATATATGTAGGTATAATTATACATATTTATATATATTTAAAAATATTATATATTAATATGTATATACAAAAGTGCTAGAAATGGGGTCTCGAAAAACCTAACAAATCGCAGTCACAAGAAAAGGCATAACTTCTTCTCTGGGTGTCTATTTCATCTCTTTGAACACTAAAATTGAATCTCATGGAATGAAATACGATAAATAAGGTGTTGGAGGCTTAACAGACACATAGATCAGAAGTTATGATAGTTTTATGAAAAATTTGACAGGGGTCCGGACACAGAAACTGAGTTTTAGAGGCCTTCTGGTGGTTTTTTGGGGTTTTTGGTTCCCAAAAATGACTGAGACTACTTATGAGTCAATGTCCAGCATAGATATCTTTGTTTTCTTCGATTTGATATATGGTAGAGCCCAAACGGACACCCGAAGAGAAAGTTATGGCCTTTTGAAATTGGACTTTTTTTGGAGTGCTATAACTGATATATCTTTCATTCCTCTGATCTTCTAACAGTTTCGACTAGACTTGGTCATCAATCATTTCACTAGATTTTATTTTACTAGTCACGGTGCTCAAACAGACAACCGGAGCAGAATTTATGCCTATTTTAGTGAGTTGCTGGTTTCTTAGGTTTTTAGGAGATACGAGAGTTGCAAAATTTCAAACGATGATAACTTCTGCTCCGAGTGTTTGTTTTGGCTCTACCACATATAAAATCAAATCTTGCAAAAAGTTACACACTACAGTGATAACTGAAACCCCTTATCATGTTCTTTGAGGTTTAAAAAGGACCAAAAATCCTCTGAACGATCATAACTATGGCTCCGGGGGTCCGTTTTTTCATAAATTCTGCTCCGGGTGTATGTTTTGCCTCAACCACATATGAAATTGAATATTACGACCATACCTACACTAATATGACCATTGTAACACCTTATCATATTCTTGAAGGTACCAAAAGGTCCTTAATCCCTACAAACGACCATACTTTCTGCTTTAGGGTGTCTATTTTGGGTCTAAGAATTATCAAATCGATATAAAACATATTTTAAAAAATATTTATTATATTTATATCATTATAAATATACTTATATATCAATATATTATTTTTTATGATTTTTTTTTTGAAATATACACATTTATCAGTGCTAGGAAAATGCGCGATGATAAAACCCCCCTTTATCAGCACTTTTTTTAGCTCTAATAAAGGGTGGTACTGTGGAAATCCAGTTTTGTGGTAGTGTAGGTTGGAAAGGGTAATAGCAGATGGTTTAGAGGGTGTGAATAGGCCATATTAAATTTTTAAAAAAAATAAACTGACTAATTTAATTAATTATCAAAGTTAATTATTGTATTTAATTAGCAGCAGAAAAAAGTAAATAACACAAGGATGTTCTTATAGTAATTCGATCCAAAGTGGGCCAACTATACTCTTATACCACTCTATTCGGTGAGAGATATGTGTGCACTAAAAAATATTTTTAACGGGGAATCATAACCCAATTATAGAATCCTTTTCTAGTAGATGGATAACCATGACACTGACTTTTGTATGGGGATTCACAACCCATATGACCTGACTTTAGACACTGGGAGTCACAACCCGAACATTCCTAGCTTTAGATATAGGGAGTCACAACACTTATATCCTAAATTTAGAATTTGGGAGTCACAACCCAAGGAAAAAGAATAACAAATAATTCTTTTATGTGTAAAAGCATAAATAGAAAAATAAAAAGTGCGTGTGAGAGATGATAAGTAGTGTTACATACTCAAAAACCAGAAAAGAGAAGATAAACAATGAAAGAACTAGTACTGGTTCTTGATATTTGGATTAGCACATCTCATGAAGGCAATTGTAGTCAAAGTAGAAGTAATTCAGCCCTTGAGAGAATGACCAGGTAATGAAAAAGACTATCGCGCAAACTTTGGATTATATGGCTGGTTGAAAAAGTTCACAGCGCGTCGAAGATGTGAGCCTGTGGTGTTGTTGAGTATAATTTTTTTAACCTGCAAGTGAGAAAGATATATATATATATATATATATAATAGATATTCATCAATTTCAATAGCTCTGCTTCCTTTGGATATTCAAAATAAATTAAGTCAAGAGCTTTCATAAATATCTCCACAAAAAATCGCAACACTATTACCTCTTTATTCCTATAGAATAGATCTTAAATAAAAGAATTTAAAGTAATTTGAATAACTCTTCCAATAATATATTCAAAATAAAAATAGCAATGAATTCTTTAAAAACATTGGTTTCAATCAATTCAAACCTATTTAAACTTAGTCAAAACAGTTTCTAAAAACTAGCAGCACAATCTGAAATTAAATTCAAATAATTGAATTTAAATTATCATATGACCTCCAAATTTATTAGAAAAATACATTGAAATAATTTATTAATGTTTCTCTTTAAATATTTCAGAAAAATCAACAAAATCTCTTCAATCATAATCCTTATATTTAATTTGAAATTATCCAGTAGAAAAACCTCTAAAAATAATCTATATATATATACAACATATCAATGTTCAACATAAAAGCACAAAATGGCAGCAGAAAATTAGAGTACACAAAAGTAGGGTACACAAAATTATGGTACACGAAAGTAGGGTACACGAACCATACTTTAATAAAAGTAGTGCGGGGTTCATTATAAAAGTAGTGTAGGGTTCATTACAAAGTAGGGTTGTCAAACCATACTTTACACTATTCTGAAAGTAGGGTTGTCGAACCATACTTTTCACTGTTCTAAAATTAGGGTTGTCAAACCATAATTTGAACTGTTCTAAAAGTAGGGTTTTTAAACTATACTTTGCATTTTTCTGAAAGTGGGGTTGTTGAACCATACTTCTAGAAAAACTGAACAACATACTTTAACAAACTTCAATGAATTTTTAAAGGATCTTAACAGCAGATTCAACCTTTGTTCAAGAAGACTTATTTGTATAAAATCATATTAACTTTCCAAAAAATTAAGAATTGAATAAATTTTACTTCTAATGCTTCTAAAATTATAAAAAAAATAGAAGTAAAAACATTCTAGAAAAACTGCAGATGTAAAACAGTATTGAAGAACTTCAGATAATGTAATGACCATCCAAATGACCTTTTTAGACTTCGATGTAAACTAATGAAATCAAGATAAACATGTTTTATTTCTATAAAATCAAGTTTCATGTGAATCTAATATTTTTATAACTTGTAGTAAATTAAATACAGTAACTTTTCAAAACTACAAACTATAGGGTTTCTAAAACTACAACAGCAACTTCATTGAATTTTTAGAGTACTAGAAAAGTATTTTCAGACTTCCTCATAAACTAATGAAGTTTAGATAAATATATTATATGTCCAACGTGATAAGAATCACACAAATACAAACACCTTGGATTGAGATATCATCAAAATAAAGAGGAAAACTATAATGTAGTTTATACTAAATCATAGCATTTGAGACTAAAAATAAGAATCATGTTCGGGCTTAAATGAGAAAATGATAGACAAAGAATTAGACTTCATCGTAATTTAATAAAATGGATATATACATTTTATCTTTCATATGAAGTAGGAATTATTAAATTTCAATATCTACAACTCAAGTTGTAATTACAATACAGAAAAGACTAAAAATAAAAAGTCACAAGTAATCAAACAAAATCATAAAATATTTTGGATATTGAAAAAAATGAATAATCATATGTAATCAAACAAATGAAAACAGGCACATGAACAAACAACTTCTACTACTAACATATTACTAAAACATGTTCAGAAGTTAAACTAACTAAGCAATGACATTAAACAGAGCTTACCAACATTACCTAAATGTTCATCAATACCTTCATCTCCCAAGTATACAAATACCTGCAAACAAACATACTTTCTTAGGGGTAAAACATAGTGGATATTGAAAACAAAACAAATCTCAAAGTAATGCAAGCAATAAAAGGTAGAAAAACACACTGCAATCAAAATAGGAAGCAGGTGGTAGAAACATCTCCACCTAAGCCCAAACGGCTTAATCCAGCCCAAAAGACCCCCCCACACTGGTGGCCCCTGCAAACATAGCAGGGCCAGTCCTAGGGACACAGAAAGGATACAACCTAGAATCTACACCTAGTTCTAGAAAAAGGGATGCTTATGATCATAGAACATCCGCAGTGTCATAGCTGGGGCATACCATATTGGTCTAGACCATACCATCCTTATTAATAAAATTAGGATAGTATCTTTTAATATGGTCAGTTTTACCACACACAAAACACCAGAAGTTCCTAAACCAGTTCTTACCCTTCTGTTCATTATCATTATTTATATTCTAACCCCTAATGTTCAATAATTATGGTTTGGTTTTAACCTCATTATTTTCTTCTTTCAAACAATGTGTTTGAAGATCACGAGACAAAACAACGGCCTTAACCTCCTCTAACGTTATGGAATCATGACCATGAATCATAGAATCTTTCAAAGAACTAAAAAATCATCAAGATTGGTTAAAAGAATTAAGGCTTGATCCTCTACTTTAACTTCTGCATCTATATTTTCTAGATCAAGAAGGACTTTATTAAATTCATCAAGATGAACACAAATAGAAGAGACATGAGTCATCTTAAAGGTATAAAGTCTCATTTTATTGTAAAGAATACCAAGCAAAGTCTTAGTCATATAAAGATGTTCAAGTTTTAACCAGATAGATTTAGAAGTAGTCTCATGGGAAACTTCATGAAGAACCTTGTCTCCTAGTGTCAAAAACAAAGTACAATACTCTTTTTCTAAGACAGTAGGGTCGATATCTAGAAAGGTTGTGGTGGACTAACCATTGGTAGAGATGGTAACTATAGGTTTTATAGAGTCATGTAAGGATTCTTCAAGTTTGTTATGTACTAAGTGGTTGTACATTTTTACTCTCTATATATTGAAATTGTTTTCACCATCGAACTTCTCGACTTCAAATTTAATAGACATCACTTAAATGATTACATGCTCTTCTACTAATTGTGAGGGTTGGAACATATCTTTTTTAACGTAGTCCAACTCTCACAGAGAAGCAGAAGGGAATCATTTAAATGAACAGTAGAAATATGTTAAAAAAAATGAAGAACAGAAGCAAAATGAAAGAAAAAACCACAAATAAAATGTGGGAAAGTAAAAGACAACACGAGTATTTACGTGGTTCAGATCTTTTTGGTCTTACGCCACGACAAGATGACCACCACAACCAGTATTATTATGAAAAAAAATAGAGCACATACAACAGAGGAAAAAGCAAATAAACCACGCACGTGGACCCCAGAAACTATCCGAGAACAAGGACCTCGTCGCTCCAGGAGCCAACGATGGACCCTAGCTCGAGGTTGGTAACGTACTCCCTCAAACTGGATGGACTCACGTACTCAAACCTGGCACCCAGACCAAAAAGAAAACAAGAACGTACAACACATAAGATGAATAAAGAAAAGAAACAACATCACAAAACTAGAAGTGTTGAAGGAGAAAAGGTGATGCCAGGGTCAGAGGTTCTTGAATCTGATGCGGTCCAAACAGAGCTTGTGAGTGTTAAGCTCTCCACTGGAGAAGATCGTCAAAATAAGGGTAGGATGACATGGAAGCAGTGGTGCTCTCATCTCTAGAACGAAGATGAATGAACCTCATAGAACTGCAGGATGAAGACGCTTCAACAAATTAAGCGACCATGGTAATAAAGACGGGTAGTCGGCGAGGCGATGGCTGATAGACATACCAGATGAAGTGGACATATGGTCAGAAGAGGGAAAGTGGAAAGATCCAAAAGATAAGGCTGATGCAATGAAACACGGAAAACCCAGGCCACGCGTCAGCAGGCAAGTGGACGAGTGGCAGTGATGCATATCATTAAGGGTTCAAACAAACAAAAAAATCATGAACCAGAGTCGATCTATCAACACCAATCAACGGCCAAGAGCACACCAGGGAAGGAGGCGAGATCAAGCCAACCCAACTCGCAAAACAAATGCATAATAATAATAAATCTAACATTTTTTCATGGAAAAATTTTAAATTTGGAAAGCGAAATTAACAAATATCCACCATTTCAAATTCCCAAAAAAAACTTGATGGTGTTCTTGCAAGGCCTAACTAGCCTACCAATAGGTTCAGACAACATTTTATTTAGTACAAAATAAACCTAAGTCTACAGTATCCACCCAACATGGATACTCTTAGTGTGTGCCAAAGTGGCACACGAACTGTCTGTACCCACACTTATACTGCTAAAAAATTACTAAAACATGATCAGAAGTTAAACTGACTAAGTAACGACATTAAACAAAGCTTACTAACATTATCTAAAAGTTCATCAATACCCGCATCACCTGAGTATGCAAATACCTGCAATGTAACATCACGTTACATTTTCAGGAATTATTTATGTTTCTAAGTACATTCTCTTTGGAGTAAAGGCTTGGGAAGTATTTGGGAGTTTTTTTGGGAAAAGTTAAATCCTGGTGTGATGTGCACAGTTTGCGCACGGTTTGACAAACTGTGCCAGCCTTGAAACCGGGACAGAAGCTTCTGCACGGGTGGCACATGGTTTGTCTAACCGTGCATCCAAGCCGTGCGAGAAGGGTGGTCGAGGCAGTAGCTCACGCACGGTTAGCGCACGGTTTGTCAAACCGTGCGGCCAAACTGTGCAGTCACTTAAAGGAGATCCTTAAATTGTGGATCTCGCTCAGTTTTGCCTCTAAGTGCCTCGTTTTTCCTCCTAAGCGGCCCTAACTCGGGATTTGTCTTCTCCTAAGGTTAGATGGGGTTCTCCCATCATTCCGGAGGGGATCCAAAGGCTCCTCTTGGTGAATCGAAGTTGGATTCTTGAGGTATGTGATCGTTCTTCATCGTTCTTGATTGGTTTCTTAGATCTACTTAGATCTACTTCTCCTCTTCTCTCGATTTCTTAGATCTACGCCCGTTATGGGTAGATCTAAGTGTGTGGTACCAAGTTTGATAAGATGTGGTATTGATCTTTCTAGGATAACATATCTAAGGTGGGCTCTTGAATAAGCAATCCGGTTTTCTTGAGCGTTCTCGACTATTGTGGTCTTGGTCAAACCTTCAAGGTAGGTGGTTCCGTCCCGACTTGCCAAATTGATTATCAATGTATTTGCTTAATTTATTTCAATTATTGATTTAAATTCAATTTCTCAAATTGCTTTCAACTAAATTGATAAAAACACGATTCCATTGAATTGAGATATTTGAAATGGTTTTGGCATAGATATGTGGGAAAACCTCAATTCCATTCAATTGGGTGTGTTTATGGAAAATTGGCTGATTTAAATTGTGGATTTGATGGAAATTTTTTCAATTAAATTGTTGAATTTAATTGTGAAAATGAAATGTGTAATGATAGAATTGGTTTTTAATGTATTTCAAACTTGTGAAAATGGCTTAAAATGATTTGATATAAACCCATTGGTTTTACCTTGTGAAAGAGGCATGTTTTTAATAAAACCTATTTTGGTTTTAAATGGAATGAAATTGGCACTTTTGAAATGGAAGAATGGGATTAATCGTATTTTAAGAATTCTTAAAATAGTTCGCCCATCATGTAAGAGCGCATGCAAGCCTTAGGTAGTTAGTGAGTTATTTAGATACACTCTATGCTATGACAACATTCTATAACATGCATGCAGTGGGTCACATCCCCGACGGGTTGGTGATGAGTCTCCTTTGGCCAGTGTTATAGGGACGTGTGTATACACATTTTTCTAAGTTCACATAGAGAGTGTGGAATCCTATAACTGGTTAATATTATCGTACCTTTTGGAAGATGACCATGTTGCTCGCTTGTTTGTTTATATTTGAGATATAAATGGATGCCAATGCTTTTGAATTGTTTACATGCATGAAAAATTTATATAAACTATTTTATATAAATTTTTTACTTAAGCCATTGTTTTAGAAATATTCCATCATCGTATAGCCTTGCTTGATGAAATTTTCCATCATTTGAAAATGTATAGCATGATTTGTTAAAATATGTTTTTGAATTGTAAAACCTGTTTATTTGAAAATTGAAAGTTTTTACTTGGATAATATATATTTGGAATCTGTTATGGAATCTTTGGTGATATCCTATTGGGCTTAGGCTCACACCCTACTTTTGCCTTCGGGTGTTTGTAGACTTTCTTCTTCCAGGATCTAGCAAAGGGAAGGGACCTCTTGGAGGTGGATCCAGCTGTTGATCATTGGTCTTGGTGAGTTGTGTCTTTAGGGACCTTGGGGCTTTTTTCCCATCTTTAGTAATTGGGTTGTTGTACTTTGGCATTTTATGCCTCTTTGTATTTTGGAACATCACTCCCAGTGGAGTTTCATTTGTTATTCATACTGTTTGATTTACTCTTGCTTCCGCATTCTTGTGGAAAAATCGTTCCCACTTGTATGTTGTATGATGCCAGGTGCTAGTCGTCGACCCATGGGGATCAGGAACGCCCTTCGGGCTATGTCAGGGTTGGCTCGGTTATCGGGTTACCAGGGTACCCAGGCTGGTTCATGGCAAATTGGTATTAGAGGCAGGTTGAAACATCTTGCCTTGATGACAGTATGCATTTGAGTATTCTTGTCGGGACTTAGGAGGTAGTTGTGATTGAGTGCATGGCCAGCTCTCACCACAATGAACCTTAAGTCACCAGGGGTGGTTAGGGAAAGGCGGCTTGTGGATTAGTTCTAGTCTTTTCCCCTATTTTGATTTGGATAGAGTGGAATCCAAATCTTGTTATCCCTTCTATTAAGATTAGTTTTCCTTGTTACTCAGGTTGAGTGTTAATCTAATGTCTTCTTTATTGTCTGCTGATGTTATGTAGCATCATGCCTCTGAGAAGACGTGGAAATCAAATCCCAAAAGAGGCTGTTGCTGAATCTCAGCAAGCAAGTCCTATTGTAGATCCAAGTCTGGTAGAGGTGATTGTTCGCACTGCCCAAGCTCTGGGACAGGCACCACCTCCAGTTCATGTTCAGGCTACAGCTATAGATCCTCGTAGTGATATTCTCTGAAGTCATTCTCAAGATTTCCTACGCCAGAAGCCACCAGTCTTCAAAGGCTCCATTGATCCTCAACATGCTGAGGAATTGTTGAGTAAGATCAAACGTTTTTTTTGGGTTTTTGGAGACACCTGATGCGATCAAGGTGAAGTGTGCCACCTTCGTGCTAGAGGGACCAAGTAGGAGATGGTGGGACATGATGGTGACGGCTGGGAAACATGAGGGTTTGGAGTGGAAAGACTTTAGGGTTCTTTTCACTGATTAGTTCTATCCATAATCTATGGTGTTGGCCAAGGATGTGGAGTTTTTCAAACTTGAGAAGGCCAAAAAAACCGTGATTGAGTACTCAAATCGCTTTGCTGAGTTGGTACAGTTTTCTCCTGAAATTGTATCTAATGAGAGGATGAAAGCTCGACGATTTGAGTTGGGGCTTCGATCAGATATCCATTCTCAGGTTTTCTTACTGAAGCTACCCACTTATGTCGATGTGCTGGATAAGGCGATGATGGTTGAGATGGATTTGGCAGGAAAGTCAGGGTTGTAGGAAGTTCATTTTCCTTCTAGTGGTAGTGTTGGTTCCTTTAAAGGAAAACAGAAGCACGATGTTTCTCATGGTGGTTCTCGACAACAGAGTCACTCCAGACCACTGGTGGCACCAAGAGGGGCTTCCTTGACTTGCTATCAGTGTGGGAAGCCAGGACATTCTAAGAGGGTTTGAACTGAGGCACCTAAGAACTGTAGCTCCTGTGGACGTTTAGGGCACCTACAGATATTCTATCGTCACTTCTCTACTCCGCGTAGTGGAACAGGATCATCAGCACCTCCAAATACTGCGGGGAAATCCGATGCTTCATGTACAAAAGGGTTCCAGCCACAGGCATCAGGAACGAAGCTTCTTCACGCAGTGGAAGAGTCGCCAGAGGTAGCTGATACAGGTCCTGCAACTGTGAGAGGTACCATTACTATAGCTTCATCTTTAGTGATAGCTCTTTTTGATACTGGTGCATCTCACTCTTTTATTTCAACCCGTCTTGTTAATCTTCTTAATCTGCCTATGGAGATTTTATCTTGTGAAATGGATATTACTACACCCCTTGGTGTAATGAGAGAGAAGGGTCTTCGTAGTCCTGCTTGTGTCTTCTCTCTATCAGATGTTGATCATTCTTAGAATTTATTGGTTCTCTACATGAAATATTTTGACGTCATTGTTGGGATGGATTGGCTCATTTCCAATAAAACCTGGATTGATTGTTATCTTTGACGGGTCTACCTTACTACACCCAGTGGTGTGTCTCTCGTTTTTCAAGGAGAATGGGACCCAAGGTAAAGTAGAGTCGGACCCTTTTTTCCAGAGTTGGGGAAAGTTATATCAGTGTTTGGTTTTGATCTAGAGAGAGATTCATTGTGTGGTGATCTCCCTCCAATCGTCGTTGAGTTTCCCGACGTGTTTACTTCAGACTTCTCTGGTTTTCCACCAGTAAGAGAGGTTGATTTTACTATTGACTTAATGCCTGGTACTCAACCAACTTCTATTCCCTCTTACCGAATGGCTCCAGCTGAACTAAAAGAACTGAAGACTCAGTTTGGCGATCTTGTTGAGAAAGGTTTTATACGCCCGAGTGTGTCACCTTGGGAAGCACCAGTTCTCTTCGCCAAGAAGGCCGATGGTTCTCTTCGCTTATGTGTTGATTATCGAAAGCTCAATCGAGTTACGATAAAGAACAAATATCTGTTACCACGAATTGATGATTTGTTTGATCAATTGAAAGGGGCAAGGTGGTTTTCAAAAATTGATCTTCGATCTGGTTACCATCAGTTGAGGATAAAGAAATCTAACATTCCTAAGACCACTTTTTTGGAGTAGGTATGGCCATTATGAGTACCTTGTTATGCCCTTTGTCCTAACAAATGCTCCTGCATTTTTCATGGCATTGATGAACAAGGTTTTCCGTGAGTATCTGGATACTTTTGTGGTTGTCTTTGTGGATGACATTCTTGTCTACTCCAAGTCTGAGGAGGATCATGTGCATCATCTGAGAATAGTTCTAAGTCTTCTAAGGAATCACCGACTATATTCCATGCTTTCAAAGTGAGATTTATAGATTTGGGAAGTAACATTATTGGGACATGTCGTGTCAGAACAAGGAATATCCGTTGATCCTGAAAAGGTGAAGGCTGTTATGACTTGGGAACAACTACGAAATGTTTTTGAGATTCGGAGATTCTTGGGATTAGCGGGATATTATCGCCGGTTTGTTAAAGACTTCTCAAAGTTAGCTTCTCCAATGACTACTCTGACTCGAAAGGGAGTGAAGTTTTCCTGGAATGAAAAATGTCAGAGTTCTTTTGTTGAGCTAAAGCGTCTTTTGACTACGGCGTCAGTGTTAACTCTTCCTGAGGATGGGATAGGTTATGTGGTCTTCTGTGATTCATCGGGTTCAGGTTTGGGATGTGTCCTCATGCAGGGTAATCATGTTGTTGCCTATAGATCTCGTCAGCTTAAGCCTCATGAGAAGAACTATCCTACCCATGACCTTGAACTTGCAGCTGTAATGCGTGTACTTAAGTGTTGGAGACATTACCTTTATGGATAAAGGTTTACTGTGTATTCAGACCACAAGAGCTTGAGTTATATCTTCTATCAAAAAGATTTGAATCTTCGCCAAAGGCGTTGGGTGGAGTACCTGCAATCTTTCGACTTTGACATTGCCTATACCCCGGGGAAAGGGAATGTCATTGCAGATGCGTTAAGCAGGAAACTTCCAACTCAGGCTGTGAAAGAATCTTCAGAAGAGTGGAGTTTGATGGATCTTTTTGCTCAGTTGCATATTGGAATTCAGTGGAAGGGGAATGAAGTTTCTTTAGCTAGTGTTCAGTTGACTTCTTCTCTCCTCGAATTGATTCTTCAGGAACAACAACTGGATTGTGAATTCCATAGCATTAGGGACTCTCTTTATGGTGGGGAGACCGACACCCAGTGGTCGTTTTCCAAAGAGGGTGTTCTGTGTTATCGAAAACGTTGCGTTGTGCCGTTATCAGCAAGGAAGGATGTGATGGGGGTTTTCCATAACTCTCAGTGGGTTGTGCACCCAAGAACTACAAAAATGTTCTATGACATGCGGCGGCGGTTCTAGTGGATGGGTATGAGACGAGACATTGCTGAGTTTGTATCTCGTTGCTATACATGCCAGCAGGTGAAAGTCGAGCACCAAAAACCTTCAGGTTTGCTTCAACCACTTCCAGTCCCCACATGGAAGTGGGATGAAATCTCGATGGACTTTATGGTTGGGTTACCTCAAACCCAGAGGAAGAAGAACGCGATATGGGTTGTGATCGACAGGTTGACCAAGTTGGCTCACTTTATGCCTATTCGAGATACAACCAAAGTTGAGGAGTTGGGAAATATCTATGTAAAAGAAGTTGTTTGTTTGTACGGAGTTCTATTTGCTATAGTCTCTGACAGGGATCCTCGGTTTACTTCTCGCTTTTGGAGAGGCCTTCAAGGGGCACTGGGATCTCAGGTTCCTTTGATCACGGCCTACCATCCACAGTCAGATGGCCAGACAGAAAGAGAAATTCAGATCCTTGAGGATATGCTCTGCGCTTGTGTTCTTGACATTGGTGGGTCTTGGGATGATCATATGGGGTTTGTTGTGTTCTCTTATAATAACAGTTACCAATATGCGATCAAAATGGCTCCTTTTGAGGCATTGTATGGCCGTCCTTGTAAATCTCCATTATATTGGTCGGAGACTGGTGAAAGTTCCTTGGTAGGACCGAGTTTGGTCCAAGAGACGATAGCTAAGATCCTGTTGATTCATCAAAGAATGTTGACAGCTCAGAGTCAGTACAATTCTTATGCTGATCGTCGCCGTAAACCTTTAGAGTTCTCAGTTGCTGACCAGGTGTTCTTGAAATTTTCACCCCGATTGAGTCATCAACAGCTTGGGAGGCAAGGGAATCTTGCTCCTCATTTTGTGGGACCTTTTGAGGTTATTGGTCTTGTGGGGAAAGTTGTTTACCATTTATCTCTACCACCACAACTGACGCCGATACATAATGTGTTCCATGTATCGCAGCTGCGAAAGTATCTCTCTGATACATCCCATGTTGTGAGGTGGAGTGATCTTGAGATTGAACCAGATTTATCTTTTACTGAACGGCCAGTCAGGGTTGTTGATTCTGAGACCAAGGTACTTCGTGGGAGAATGATACCTCTGGTCCATGTGCTTTGGAAACATGGTTCTGATCTTCATGAGACGTGGGAAAGGGAGGCACTAATGAGGGAGCAGTGGCCTCATCTTTTTGACGTGGAGGTTTCTTCTTAGGCTTTCTGGGGGCAGAAAGATCTTATGGTGGGGAGGTTGTAACATCACGTTACGTTTTCAGGTATTTTTGAGGTTTCTAAGTACCTTTGTTTTGGAGTAAAGGCTTGGGAAGCGTTTGGGAGTTTTTTCAGGAAAAGTTAAAGCCCAGTGTGTTTTGCACGGTTTGCGCACGGTTTGACAAACCGTGCCAGCCTTGAAACCTGGACAGAAGCTTCCACGCGGGTAGCGCACGATTTGTCTAACCGTGCGGCCAAGCCATGCGAGAAGGGTGGCCGAGGCAGTAGCTCACGCACGGTTAGCGCACGGTTTGTCAAACTGTTTGGTCACTTAAAGGAGATCCTTAAATTGTGGATCTCGCTCGGTTTTGCCTCTAAGTGCCTCGTTTTTTCTCCTAAGCGGCCCTACCTCGGGATTTGTCTTCTCTTAAGGTTAGAGAGGGTTCTCCCATCGTTCCGGAGGTAATCCAAAGGCTCCTCTTGGTGAATCGAAGCCGGATTCTTGAGGTATGTGATCGTTCTTCATCGTTCGTGATTGGTTTCTTAGATCTACTTAGATCTACTTCTCCTCTTCTCTCAATTTCTTAGATCTACACTCGTTATGGGTAGATCTAAGTGTGTGGTACCAAGTTTGATAAGATTTGGTCTTGATCTTTCTAGGAGAAGAGATCTAAGGTGGGCTCTTGAAGAAGCAATCCGGTTTTCGTGTGCGTTCTCGACCGTTGTGGTCTTGGTCAAACCTTCAAGGTAGGTGGTTCCATCCCGACTTGCCAAATTGATTATCAATGTATTTTCTTAATTTATTTCAATTATTGATTTAAATTCAATTTCTCAAGTTGCTTTCAACTAAATTGATAAAAACTCGATTCCATTGAATTGAGATATTTGAAATGGTTTTCGCATAGAGATGTGGGAAAACCCCAATTCCATTGAATTGGGTGTGTTTATGGAAAATTCTCCCATTTAAATTGTTGGATTTAAATTGTGGATTTGATGGAAATGTTTTCAATTAAATTGTTGAATTTAATTGTGAAAATGAAATGTGTAATGATGGAATTGGTTTTGAATGGATTTCAAACTTGTGAAAATGGCTTAAAATGATTTGATGGAAACTCATTGGTTTTACCTTGTGAAAGAGGCATGTTTTGAATAAAACATGTTTTGGTTTTAAATGGAATGAAATTGGCACTTTTGAAAAGGAAGAATGTGATTGATCGTATTTTAAGCATTCTTAAAATAGTTCACCCATCATGTAAGAGCGCATGCAAGCCTTAGGTAGTTAGTGAGTTATTTGGATACACTCTACGCTACGACAACGTTCTATAACATACATGCAGTGGGTCACATCCCCGACGGGTTGGTGACGAGTCTCCTTTGGGGAGTGTCATAGGGACGTGTGTATACACATTTTGTTGAGTTCACATAGAGTGTGGAATCCTATAACTAGTTAATACTATCGTACCTTTTGGCAGATGACCATGTTGCTCGCTTGTTTGTTTATATTTGAGATATAAATGGATGTCAATGCTTTTGAATTTTTTACATGCCTGCAAAATTTATATAAACTGTTTTATATAAATGTTTTACTTAATCCATTGTTTTAGAAATATTTCATCATTGTAAAGCCTTGCTTGATGAAATTTTCCATCATTTGAAAATGTATAGCATGATTTGTTAAAATATGCTTTTGAATTGCCAAACCTGTTTATTTGAAAATTGAAAGTTTTTACTTGGATAATCTATATTTGGGATCTATTATGGAATCTTTGGTGATATCATACTGGGCTTAGGCTCACACCCTACTTTTGTCTTTGGGTGTTTGTAGACTTTCTTCTTCCAGGATTGAGCAAAGGGAAGGGACCTCTTGGAGGTGGATCCAGCTGTTGATCTTTGGTCTTGGTGAGTTATGTCCTTAGGGACCTTGGGGCTGTTTTTCCCATCTTTAGTACTTGGGTTGTTGTACTTTGGCATTTTATGCCTCTTTGTATTCTGGTACATCACTCCCAGTGGAGTTTCTTTTGTTATGCATATTGTTTGATTTACTCTTGCTTCCGCATTCTTGTGGCAAAATCGTTCTCACTTGTATGTTGTACGATGCCAGGTGCTAGTCGTCGACCCGTGGGGATCAGGAACGCCCTTTGGGCTATGTCAGGGCCGGCTCGGTTATCGGGTTACCAGGGTACCCGGGCTGGTTCGTGACATGCAAAGAGACATCCTTTCTCGAGGGTAAAACATAGTGGATAATGAAAACAAAACAAAGCTCAAAGTAATGCAAGTAATAAAAGACAACATAAACACACAACAACCAAAACAGGAAGCTGAAAGGAGAAAAGTCTCCACCTAAGCCCGAACGGCTTAGTCCAGCCCAAAAGACCCCCCCCCCCCTCCCACCGGTAGCCCCTGCAAACGTAGCAGGGCGAGTCCTAGGAACACGGAAAGGAGACAACCTAGAATCTACACCTAATTCTAGCTAAAGGGCTGCTTAAGATCACAGAACATCTGCAGTATCACAACCGAGGCATACCATATTGGTCTGGACTATACCATCCTTATTAATAAAATCAGGACAATATCTTTTAATATAGTCAATTTTACCACACACAAAACACCGTAAGTTCCTAAATCAATCCTTAACCTTCCATTCTCTATCATTGTTTCTATTCTGACCCCTAACGTTCAACAATTGTGGTTCGGTTTTAACCCCGTTATTTTCTTCTTTCAAACAATGTGTTTGAAGATCGCGAGACAAAATAGGGCCTTAACCTCCACTAACGTTATGAAATCAGGACCATACATCATATAATCTTTGAAAGAACTGAAAGAATTATCAAGAGAGGTTAAAGTCTCATTTTCTTGTAAAGACGGCCAAGCAAAGTCTTAGTCATATATAGATGTTCAAGTTTTAACCATATAGATTTAATAGTAGTCTCATGGGAAACTTCACGAAGAACCTTGTCTCCTAGGGTCAAACGCAAAGTACAATGCGCTTTTTCCAAGATAGTAGGGTCGACATCTACAAAGCTTGTGGCGGACGGACCATCAGAGATGGTAACTACAGGTTTTTTGGAGCCATGTAAGGTGTCTCGAAGTCCGTTATGTACTAAGAGGGTGTGCATTTTTACTCCCCGCATACTGGAATCGTTTTCACTGTCGAACTTCTCGACTTCAAATTTAATAGACATCACTTAAACGATTATAGGCCCGAATACCAATTTGTGAGGGTTGGAATATATCTGTTTTAAGGCAGTCCAACTCTCACAGAGAAGCAGAAGGGAATCATTTAAATGAATAGTGGTGATAGGTTCATAAAAACAAAGAACAAAAGCAAACCAAAAGAAAAAACAACAAATAAAATGCAAGAAAGTAAAAGATAACACGATTATTTACGTCGTTCGGACCTTTTTGGTCATACTTCACAGCAAGAACGCCACCACAATCAGAATTATTATGCAAAAGAAACAGAGCACATACAATAGAGAACAAAGCAAAGAAACCATGCACACGGACCACGGAAACTATTCGAGAAAAAGGAACTCGTCGCTCTAGGAGCCAGCGATCAACCCTAGCTTGAGGGTGGTAATGTACTCCCTTGAAATGGATAGACTCACGCACGCAACCCCGACACTAGACCGAAAAGAAAACAAAAACATACAACACAGAAGTCGAATCAAGAAAAGCAACAACATCACAAAACTAGAAGTGTCGAAAGAGAAACGGCGTTGTCAAGGTCGGAGGTCCTTTAAATCTGATGCGGTCCGAACAGAGCTCATGAGTGTCAAGCTATCCACCAGAGAAGATCACCAAAACAGGGGGTACGACGGCATGGAAGTGGTGGTGCTCTCCTCTCTGGAACGAAGACAAAGGAACCTCACAGAATCGCAGGATGAAGACGCTTCAACGAATTAAGCGACCGAGGCAATAAAGACGAGCATGTGGTGAGGCGACGACTGACAGACACACTAGACGAGGCGGACACGTGGTTGGCAGAGGGAAAGCGGAAAGATCCAGAAGATAAGGTCGGTGCAACGGAATGCGGCAAACCCAGACCACACAACAACAGGCAAGTGGACGGGCGTCGACAACGCGGATCGTCGAGGGTTCAAACAAACACAAAATGCATGAAGCAAAGTCGTCCAATCAACACCAATCAACGACCAGAATCAACGGCCAGGAGCACACCATGGAAGGAGGCGGGATCAAGCCAGCCCAACCCACAAAGCCCATCAATACTAAAGGCCCAATGAAGTAGGCCCACACGGAAGAGCCCAAACAAATGCATAATAATAATATAATCTAATATTGTTGTATGGCAAATTTTTAAATTTCAAAACCGAAAATAAAAAATCTATTAAACCCCAAGAAACACTCAGAGTGAAAGAAAGACTGAAGATCAAAATGAGAATCAATTCAACCCAAACAAGATCAACAACTGGGATTTAACTAGCCCCAGTGGATGCATTAGTGTAGCCAGAAGGTTTCTCGGAACTTGCCATATGTTAGTTTGTAATTTAATAAGATTAAGCAAAACAAACTGATTAACATATCAACTAAAAAAATTAACTGAAAATAACAAAAATAAGACTAATTAAATTTATAATTTTGAAATATCATTTTCATGGCATAACACGCAGATGGTCCAGAAACAACTTTGTACATTACATGCTCCTTGCACATACTTTTTCCCACTCTCTTCCCGGATAATAAGAAACACTAAAACAATGCATCTGAAAATGAGTATGCAAACCTGTTTACTTCAAGTCACATAGACATTATATCCAACAAATAACCATCTAGCTGATAACCCAAAAACAAGCTTAATGGACACTATGCAAACATCTCAGATCACCAGTAGTTGCCGCAAGAACATTTCCCACCCTTGAAATGATGAAACCTCCTCCCATCACGCACCACAATCTCCCTCTCAACCACCTTTGACATAGCCTCAAAAGCATTATGGCAATCCCCACATATCCTGAGGTTCTTGAAAACCCGGACCATGGCACCCGGTGGGAGCTTGAGGAGCCCAAACCCAACAGCAAGCTTCTCACTGTGCACGGACATGGCATGCTCCTTCTGTTCAAGCTCCACATCATGGAGTGCATGTGTGGTGTCAGGGACGTAGCCCAATCCCCTCATCTTCAACCCCAATTGCTGGAGATAACGATAAACGGCTTCCACATCAGGGTGTTGAGCATCATCCGCCAAAAACACATGGACCTTCCGTTCAGCCTCGATCCAGCTACAACCGGGCTCCTTCTTAATGCCACGATCCCTCATTAGCTTCCGCACTTTGGCAGCATCATCCCATCGCCCTGCGCCCGCGTAGAGGTTCGAAAGAAGCACATAGCTTCCATCTTTCTGCGGCGTCAACTCGAATATCTGCCCGGCAGCTTTGACTCCAAGCTCTGTGTTGCCATGGACCCTACAACCGGAGAGAAGGGACTCCCAAATTGACACACCCGGCTTGATAGGCATCGATTCAATAACATCCTCAGCTTCAGAGAAATTCCCGGATCGGCACAACAGGTCGATAAAACGAGCGTAATGTTCTTCATCGGGTATAATACCATAAATTTCAGACATTGAGTTGAAGTATCGCCGGCCTTCATCAACAAGGCCAGCATGGCTGCATGCAGAAAGAATTATGAGGAAGCTTATCCGATCGGGGGAGATGCCTTCTTTCATCATCGTCTCGTAAAGCTTGAGAGCTTCGGGAGCACGTCCATGGAGCCCCAAGGCCGAGATCATGGCGCTCCATGCCACTGAATCCACGCGTGGCAGTGCAATGAACATGGCTCGAGCAGCCTCGACAAGCCCGCATTTAGCATACATTGTTATCAGTGAGTTAACTGCTGAGAGACTGGACTCAAAACCCAAGCTCACAGCCTGTGCATGGAGTTGGATTCCAGGCTCCAAGGCTCCAAGAGCCCCACAGGAAGAAACTGCCCCAGAAAATACATGGTCGGAAACATGAAGCCCCTCTAACCTCATCTGACCGTACAGCTTTAAAGCGTCTTCTCCGAACCCAGTCTGGGCACATCCAGATATCAACACACTCCATCCCAAAAGGGTTCGGTTCGGCATCTCTTCAAAAAAAGCTTTAGCTTCATCTATGCACCCTGCATTCACATAACCCGACAGCATGGAATTCCAAGAAACATCATCTCTCCTCGGCATTCTGTTAAAAATTTCATGTGACCTGCTAACCCTGCCGCATTTCCAGTACAGTTTCACCAGTGAATTACTTACAGGCAATGGAATATCTGGTGCATGATGTCCATGTGTTCGCAAGATGTAAGCGTGAACCTCTCTCCCTTGACGAAAAAGAATCCCATCAGCACAAGCAGAAAGAACAGCAGTGTAAGTAAACTCATCAAGCTGGATTCTGGCTAGAATCATCTTTGAGAACAATTCAAGCGCTTCAAAGAAATGCCCACCATGCACGTAACCAGAAATCATGGCATTCCAAACGACCTGCAATCTGGCATCCATTTGATCAAACAACTCACGAGCAGAACCAAGATCATTATTACTCACATACCCAGTGATCATTGTTGTCCAGGAAACCTCGTTTCTCTCCGACATCTCGTCAAACAGCTTCCTAGCTGCAGCCATCAAAGATGAAGCAGACAATGAAGCAGAGGACACGCACTTAACGTAAGCAGAAACAAGTGCGTTTGACACTGCCGTAGCCAGCGAAGCTCCCGTCTTAACCACTGCACAATGCAGCTGCTGACAGTCACTCTCTCGTTCAGCAATCAGAGCCAGACCAGCCAATGCGCTAGTGAAAGAATAATCATCTGGAGAAAATCCATCCCGCCTCATGTCACAGAAAAGCTTCACAGCAGAATGGCCGTCCTTATTCTGCGAAAAGGCGGTGATCATGGAATTGTAGAATACGGTGTCACGAAAGCGAAAGGGGGTCCGGCCAAATATATCAAATGAAAGCTCTGGGTTCCCGGAGGCTGAGTACGCAGAGATCAACGACGTCCTTGCAGCGATGGCTGGTTGGGTGACCTGCTCGGGCATTTCATCGAACAGACGGCGTGCATACGGGAGGCGGGATGACTTGCAGTAGATATCGACAAGACGTTCGAGGACATGGCCGCGTGGCTTGAATCCAGAAGCTATCATGTGAGCATGGAGGACCCGAGCGCGCGAAGAGGCGATGGTTTTTCCCTGGTAACACAGTTCCAACAGGGCTGCATAGCAATTGGCCCAGGCACGGGCATTGGCGGCGGCCAGTCCTGCATTGATGCTTTCACTTCCGTTTCGTCGAATCCAACCCGCCGCAGCGGGATGAGCGAGAGTCGAAGGCACAGGTGGCTCCCATGTCCACAGGAGGGGCGAATGACGAACAACGGGATCAATTGCTCCCACGATTTGGAGATTTCTAATTGCATTTTGCATTGAAATATTTGCTAGAATCCATCCAGTCGACCTCTAGAAGGCAGAATTTTTAAGAAATAAAGCAAATTTTGAGATGTGAACTTGCGGAAGGTCGAGGAAGGCACCGGAGATCGAGTTCCCTTGCCGAGGAATCTCAGACAAGAAAGTTGAACCGTAGCAGAGCAGGAGTCGGTCAGACGGTCCTCCGCGAGGAGTCCGGACAACGAGTAATTCAAAGACGAGTCCGGGATCTGATGGAGGCTCACAAACTCCAGTTATTAGGTAATGAAATCTTTCCCCCATGTTGATTTATGCCCCTACATGTATTGCAATTAAATGAATTTATTTCTGTTTATACTAGTCAAATTCATTCTCTATTTATATGATACATGATTCTTTTATATTTCATTTGCACGGGGTGTTTATTTGTGCATGATACTATTCACATGGGTTTTGCCATATTTGTTTTTCGGTTATTCTTTTATACCGGAATTGTGTTTTCCTTACTTGTTTAACAGAATCTACCTCGACCATCGATTATGGTTCATCCGACGACTCTAGTTGATCCTCGTTGTCTTTCTTCGCCTCAGCTTGGATCCGTGATGCTACTGTCGTGACAATCCTGCAGCGCCATTTGTCCCTCCCACTGAACCGTCCTCTGTTAGGCAAGCCGTTGTTTTCATCCTGGTCGTCCACACAACTTTGATCTCGGGTTTTCTGACTGCGACGCTTGACGCTCCCCTAGCATGCCATCATTGCCCAGTATGCGCAATGATTTGGGGATCCTCTCTCTTGATTCGGTATGTCTCTCGTTTTGGTTCATCGAGAGCTCTCGCGGCATGAGGCTCTGCTACGACTTATTGGAGGAGAAGAATGAGGACTAAGGGGTTCCAGCCATCCATGCTCCCCTTTGTCGAGCTTGTGTTGCCTCCTGTAACCAGAATACCTCTCCGATGGAGACTTAGTGGAGATCAATTCGGTCTTGGGTTTCGGAGGACTGTGCATCAAGGAGGATTCAGATCTTGACTCATTTTTCATCGTAATCGGGTTTCGGTTCGGATTGTTGTCCTTGTAGCGATTCAATTTCTTCTGCCATGTATAGAACTGTATCCTTTTTGTGTGTGTGCATGAGTCCGTTCAGGAGTGGACGACGTTGACTCTACGTGAGAGGCTTCACCGCCGCCTCCTAGTTCAACAAGACCGGCCTCCTCAGATATCTTCTCTGGCTTTTACTTCTTGTTTCTTCGAGTCTGTAATTTGTTTCTTGTTCTTTGTTTGGTAATATAAAGACTGACCTGGGTGGTGTTCTCGTCGTGCACATAGGATCACGTTGATCCGAATCACATTATATCTCGTGTTATTTTCTTTTCTGCATCTTCTGTTTTCGTTCTTCCAATAGCCCGATTATAAAAGAAACATGTTCTGTTTCTTTGTCCCCAATTGATTAATTGAACACATCAAATTAATAACCCTAAAATACGCGACAATGGGTCCGTGGTGATTTAGGGTTTAAAGGTTTAACCCCAACAAGTGGTATCAAAGCCCACTGTAACGTTCACAATGAGCTATACTAAATTTAATATTGACAAAATTGATGGTGAAAATGATTTCAATTTGTGGCGAATTAAAATCACTGCCCTGTTGGATCATAACGATTTAATTGATGCCCTTGCTGGTTCTAGATAGAAAATTACCACCCCTGCCCCATATGAGCCATCACTCACATTGATGTTCCTGAATAGACTCTTAGGAAATCCCATAGCTTAAATATTTTATCTTTAGGAGATAAAGTACTTAAAGAAGTTGCATACGAATCTTTTACTACTAGTACATGGTCTAGACTTGAATCCATTTATATGACTAAATCTCATGTTTGCAGATTATACAAAAAAATGAGATTGTATACTTTCAAAATGCACCCTAGAACTGCACTCAGGATACACATTGATGAATTTAATAAAATCCTGTTAGATCTAGCCAACATAGATATTAAATTGGACAATGAAGACCAAGCCATAATATCGTTAACTTCATTAGATGATTCCTTTAATTCTGTTAAAGATTCTATGATATATGGAAAAGACATTTTAACTCTCGAAGAAGTTAAATATGCTTTACTCTCCAAATACCTTCAAAGGAATGATAGTGTTAAGATAGAGGTCAAGGGTTTAAATATAAGGGGAAAAAGTGAGTCTAGAGGCAGAAGTGAGTCCAAGGGTAGGATAAAGGATAGGGGCTAGTCTAAGAAGCAAAGGTATAAGTATAAAAAAAAAGTAATCAAATGTTTTCAATGTAAACAACCTGGTCACATTAAGAGGAATTTCCCTAATAAGAAAGGTGACTATAGAGACAATAGTAATGACCATTCCTTATTAGTTGAGCAGGACTTTGACATTACTGATGTGTTAAATGTTTTTGATGTAGCCATCTTTGATGAATGGATTCTGGATTCAAGATGTTCTTTCTACATGTGTCCTAGGAGGGAATTCTTTGCTGAGTTTAGGGAAATAAAATTTGGTGTGGTCTTACTAGGGAATAACAGGAGTTGTCACATTATGAGCATAGGCTCTGTTTCATTAGAGCTTCATGATAGGACTGTTAAAACTCTTGAGGAATTTAGGTGGGTACCTGAACTAAAAAGAGACCTAATCTCCCTAGGAATCCTTAACTAGAAGGGTTACAACTTTAATTCAGACTCTGAGAGTCTTAAGGTTTCCCAATGATCCCAGACTGTTATGAAAGGAAACCTTCGCAATGACCTTTATGTGTTAGATGGTAAGGTTTAAAGAAGTCAGTTAAATACCTCTTGTGATTTGGAACTTGATGCAACTACCCTTTGGCATATAAGGTTAGGGAATGTTAGCGCCAAGGTCCTTAATGAACTCAAAAATCATGGGGTTTTGAGCAATATCACTCCTAGAAGTCTACCATTCTATGAAGATTGTGGATATGGAAAATTCAAAATAGTTAGCTTTAGTAGGTCTATGTATAAGGATAAACAACCCCTTGAATGTGTTCATTATGATCTTTGGGGTCCGTCTAGGGTCACCTCCCATGGTGGAGGATTATACTTCATGAGATTCATTGATGACTTCTCTAGGAAAGTCTGGATTTATATACTCAAACATAAGTCTGATACCTTTCAGACTTTTAAGAAATAGAAAGTTGGGGTAGAAAGTGAATCTAGTAAGACACTCAATGCCTTAAGAATAGATAATGGTTTAGATTATCTATCAACTGAATTCATAGAATTTATTGAATTTGAGGGAATTAGAAGATATCATACTATTGTGGAAACTCCACATCAAAATGGACTAGAAGAGAGGATGAACATGACTGTCCATGAGAGGGTTAGGTGCATGTTGCCCCACTCAAAACTCCCCAGGTCATTCTAGGCCAAAGTTTCCTCAAAAGTAGTCTATCTTATCAACTATTTCCCATCTTATGCTAATTCTTTTAGAATATTTGAAGAACTCTGGAAAGGTTCCCCCCGAGCCTTGCATACCTTAGGATTTTTTGATCCATAGCTTATGCACATACCCATATAGATAAGCTAGCTCCTAAGGTTGTGAAGTGTATATTCATGGGTTATATAGATGGAGTTAAGGGGTATCACCTATGGATAGATAAACCAGGTTATTAGAAGTGTACAATTAGCCAATATGTCATGTTTCATGAATATGATATCTCTAATGACAAGGGAACTGAACCAGTAGAGTCTTCTGACGACACTACAGAACCCTCTAGAGTCCCAACACCCGTAGGTGTTGAAGTTCCTTTAGAATTCAATGATATTTCCCAATTAAAGACTGGTCATGTTCCCTCCATTATCTAGACTCAAGTTGAATATGATCCTGATGCAGATTCTGAACTAGAAATAGAGGAACTAGATGATATGATGAATTATCAACTCACTCGGGATAGAGAGGGGAGAGACATTTGGCCTCTATCCCATTTCAATTAGGATGATATTGCTGCATATGCATTTAATATAGCTCTGAATTTATTTAATGATGAACCCCAAACTTATAAACATCCTGTTAAGTCTAAAGAAGACAGTATGTGGTTATATGCAATACAAAAAGAGATGAATTCACTTCTTAAGAGAAACCCTTAGTTTTTTATTCCAAACCTAATAACCGTAAGATTATAGGTTCTAAATAGATATATAAGAAGAAAGAAAACAATATTGAAGAATCTAAAATAAAATTCAAAGACCGAATGGTTTATAAAGGATTTTTTCAATGTGAAGGAATTGGTTATAGTGAGATATTCTCCTCAGTTTTTAAAAATTCATATATAATAATTCTTCTTTCTTTTGCTACTAAGTTTGATTTTCATGTTGAACAATTAGATGTAAAAACTTCTTTTTTACATGGTACCATTGATGAAACAATTTATATGACTCATCCTGAAGGATTTTCAAAACTGTTCAAACCTAATCAAGTTTTTCTTATTAAGAAGTATTTTATGGGATTATACAATATTCTAGCTAATGATATGAAAGTTTTGATTCTTTTATGATTGAAAATTAGTTTTCCATAAGTAAATTTGATGCATGTGAATATTATAAAACTATTAAAAATGAATCTGTTTACCATTTCTTATATGTTGATGACATTCTTTTAATCTATAAAAATATGAGGATTATAAATTCTATCAAGAACCAATTGAACTCTATCTTTGAGATGAAAGATTTAGGACATGATAATCAAATCTTAGGTATGGACACAATAAGAGATAGGAAGGCTAGAACCCTATACTTATCTCAGTTTTCTTATGTTAAGAAGGTTTTAAAAATATATTTGTTTGATCATATTAAACCTGTTTGTATTCCTCTAGGATGAAATTTTAAATTTTTTTGGCTCAATCTCCTAGAAATGATGATGAAGTTGCATTCATGAATAAGATTCCATATGCTAATGTAGTAGGAATTATTATGTATGCTATGGTATGTTCTAGACTAGATATAGATTTTGCTGTGTATACATTAAGCAGGTTTATGGGAAAACTTAGTAAGCCTCATTGGAATGCATTGAAATGTATCCTCTGATATGTCTCTATGTATGATAAATTGTGCATTCGATATGGCCTGAACAACATTTTTAATGATGACATTGTTGGTTTTATTGATTCGAATTATATTGAAAATATTGACACTTTAAAGTCTATCATTGGTTTTGTGTTTCTTGGATATGGAGTATCGGTCTCCTAGAAGTAAAATATGTAGTCATTGGTTGCACTCTCCATTATTGAGTCAGAGTATATAGCCTTGACAAAAGCCATAAAAAGGCTATATGGTTGAAAGGTTTCCTTTCCAAGCTGTCTTTATCTACTGATATCATAGTGGTCCATTATGATGGTCAATATGCATTGTATCTATCTAAAAAAATGTATTCCATGGTAGATAGGAGAACATTTACATTAGACTTCAATTTGTTAGTGATGTTATAGAATATGGGACAGTGAGTGTCACTAAGATACCCAATAAGGACAATCCGACTGATAGTTTGATGAAGGTCGTACCATTGTCTAAATTATTGTACTGTCTTAAACTAATAAACTTAGTCCCAATTCTATAACTTAGTTTGTGAGAACATCATCCTTTAATTATTTTAATTACATGGTGGAGATTTTTTTATTTATCCCCCTACATGTATTACAATTGAATGAATTTATTTATGTTTATATAAGTCAAATTCGTTCTCTATTTATACGATATATGATACTTTTATATTTTATTTTCACGGGGTGTTTATTTGTGTATAGGACTGTTCACATGGGTTTTTCCATATTTGTTTTTTCGGTTAATATTTTATAATGGAATTGCATTTTACTTACCTATTTAACTGAATATACCTCGACTGTTGATTATAGACCATCCCACATCCCTAGTTGATCCTTGTTGGGTTTCTTTACCTCATCTTTGATCTGTTATGTTACCACCGTTCCAATCCTACAACACCATTTGTCCCTCCTATTGAACCACCTTATGTTAGGTGAGCCACTGTTTTCTTCATGCCCGTCCACATGGCTTTGATCATGGGTTTTCTGACTACATTGCTTGACACTTCCCTGGCATGTCAAAATTTCCCGTTCTGCACATTGATTCAAGGATAACCTCTCTCGGTTTAGTGTGTCTCTCATTTTGGTTCATTGAGAGCTCTCCCGACATGAGGCTCTACTGTGAATTATGTGGCTTCTTGGAGAAGAAGGATGACTAAGGGGTTCTGGAAATCCGTGCTCCCCTCATCAATGCTCATGCCACCTCTTATAACCAGAGTACCTATCTGATGGATACTCAGTGGAGATCGATTCAGTCTTGGGTTCTAGAGGATTGCAAATCAAGGAGGTTTCAGATCTTGACCCATCTTTCATCATAACCAGGTTTCAGTTCAAATTCTTAACTCTGTAGTAATTCAATTTCTTCTGCCATGTATAGATCTGTATCCTTTGTGTGTTTATGTGAGAGTTCGTCCATGAGTGTATGCAATTGACTCTATGTGACATGCTTCACCGTTTCCATGTAGTTTAATAAGGTCAGACTCCTCAGACAGCTTATCTGGTTTTTACTTCTTGTTTATTCGAGTATATAATTTGTTTCTTTTACCTTTTCTGGTAATATAAAGACCGGACTGGGTGGTGTTCTCGTTGTGCACATAGGATCACATTGATCTAAATCATGTTATATCTGGTGTTATTTTCTTTTTTAAATCTTCTGTTTTCATTATTCTAGTAGCCCAATTATAGAAGAAACTTATTCAATTTCTTTTCCCCCAATTGATTTATTGAAAATATCAAATTAATAAACCTAAAATACCTGTCAGTGGGTCCTGGGTGATTTAGGGTTTAAAGGTTTAAACCCAACAACCCGACCACTGTTGGAATGAAACGAGCTTCCATGTAAGACGAGACTCAGAAGACAAGGCACCATGGAATGGGATATAATGGGATGGGATGTAATTAAATATTTATTTATTTGGATATTTCATAATGAAATGGAATAGTTTAACAATTATTTGGAAAAAAATATTATGTAAATTCAAAAAATTATTATTTATTTTTATTTTTCAAAAATAGAGTCATCATTTTTATTTAGTTTATATATATATATATATTAAATATTTTAATTAGTTATGATTATTCCATTTATGATTTTGTAGTTTTGAAAAAATAGGGTTCAAGGGAGGGATGGATTGTAAGGCCATTAATATGAATTACACTCCCTTAAAAAACTCAAGGATTATAATCCAAAGACATTCCATTCCCTTAAAAATGAAACTCTCAAACACACCCTCAAGGATAAGACTACACTGGCTCATAGAGCATCGATATCACCTATGAGCACCAATCAACGACAGCGATGACGAAATCGACATTCCCACTCAAGGAGAAAGCAATGAGATCAATTGATCTTCACTATTGTTATTTAGTACCACTTTGGTCCCATATTTATTTATTTTACAAAAAAATGGTAAAACCCTTCCATTACATCCTAAAAATCTCAAACAACAGAACATTAAATTTCATTCTTTTCTATGTCATTCCATTCCATTTTATTCCATTAACAACAATTTCATTTCATTACATAAAAACTCTCAAACATAATCTCAAAGTGGAATTTTCTTCTACCACCACATTTACTCACACAAAATAAATTGTTATCACTTTTTTTAAAAAATTTAATTTGATACCACTTAATAAACTTAAAAATAATGAAATAAACATTGATAAATGGAAAAAACTTATAATTTTCTATAAAAAACAATAATTAAAAAATAAAAGTTTATTACAATAACAGTTAGAAAACCTAAAGTTCAAAAGTTTAATTTTGTGAAAAAATCACATATGAACTTTTTATATGATTAAAAAGGCATGATATAGTATCCCAAAATTTTCTTATGTGACTATTACATCCTTTTAAAGATAAACAATATAATAGTAATACATTCAAGGATCAAAAGGATTAGTATCTTGAGAAAATTAGGCTCATGCATCACTTGTACATAATAAAACCTAAACATTACTTAAATCATTATTCTTTATCCTCATAAATGCACTCACATTATCCTTAGTACATGTAATCACATGAGTATATACATAAAAAAAATGGGTGATCTAAAAGATCAGTAAGAGGAAGAATATCAGGGGAGGAATAACGAACATGAATCAATAGTACATAGGTGATCATAATCAACATCATCATATCATAAGTGTATGATTATCATCATAATAATGAAGGATAAATTTTATAAATTCATGGAATATGGAATATACATAATAATGAAACATCATAACATAGTGTTCAAATACCAAACATATTTGTGAATAAAGCTGGCATCCTCTTCACACATAACACATGTGCATAAATCGTAACATTTTAATTATGAACAAAGATAACATCATGTTCACACATAATACATATAATATCATGAGATATATAACTTTAACCAATGAATTGGAGGGATATATAATTCCATACCCACCCATCACATCATAAAATGCCCATAATCACGCATTCAAAATGGAAAGATAATATATAACAATCATAGTCATGAAATAAATCCATGGAAAGGAATGGGTTTCATAAAGGATTTCACATATCATACTTCATGGAATAACCTTTGGTGTTCCCAAATGAATAAGTGAGATCATAATTTGGCATAAAATATCATTGTTCTTTTAAGAAGAAACAACTCAAGAGGTGTCAAAGATTTGTTTTAGAAAAATAATGTCTTTTTGACAAATATTTTTATTTGGATTAAAAATCATTTTGGAAAGGTAGAAACATGAACATCCTAAGAAAGAAATGTTAAGAATATTTAAAGTAAATTTTAAGGATATTATAGGAATATCCATACTTAAAATTATGTGAAAGGGACTATAACCCAAATGAGATGGAGTTGGGGATGAGAATCTCCTTACCTTGAATCCCGATTTATTTCATCATTTTTCTGCCTCTTGAATAATACACATAGGTTTATTAAAACATAGAACCAGAAGTAAATTATGTTCATTTTTTAATTTGTGATAAATTATAATCAATGTATTATATCTCTTAATTCCCTTTGTTAAAGGTGAAACGTTTTGATATCATATTTTATTTAAAATATCTCGTCTTGCTTAAATTTAATAATATTTATTTATTATTAGTTATGTATCATTAAGATTAACTTAATAAGATTATAAATACATATATTTATAAATTTATATAATATAAATAATTTATTATTATCATCCATAATAGTTTTGATGGTTATAGAGTTCACAACGTTCATGTGGGCGGTTGACTGACCATTGAAGGGATATTGTAAAAAGAGGAGTAAGAGAATTATAAAATACAAATACATCATAAATATGATCATATCTACAAGTTAAAATTATTAATATGATTTTAAAATACTACATAATTAAACATAGAAGATTTGTTTTTGAATTGAATTTGGAAAAATAGGAAGAGAAGAGGAAAATGAGAGAAGGGTTGATGGAAACTTAACTTCTTCTCGATGTTGCATATTTTCTATGGCACTAAACTCCCTTGATTATTAGAGTTGGTTTACTATAGAATATACCTAAGGATGATAAGGGTCTTAAGAGTGGGGATTTTGGTAGAACTTTGGATTTGGTAAATGGAAGGAAAGTGGTTTTCCAAGGGAGGGGTGAGGGGTTATTTATTCTTGAGGGAGGGGTATTTTTTAGTTATAATACTGAATAAAATATTATATTCAAGGTAAACCTTTCAATAATAATATTTTTAAAATTATGAAATATAATTTAATTAAATAACATGATTTTAAGACTTTAAAACACGTTATAATCTGAATGTATTAGTTTAATTAAAAGGAAATGTGGGAAAAATGACAAAATATTATTTTAATGGAATAATTTAGCCTTTAGACATTGGAAAATACTTTTTAGGTCTGGAAAAAATGTTTCTTATATTTAAATGACTCATTTATCTGATTAAATATTTTTTAGATCAGAAAATAATTTTATAATTGATTATTCCATTATTACATAATGAATGATGACATTGAAAACATAAAAAATATGAAAACTATATTTTTACTATTCACCTAAAAATTGAAGTATTTTAGATTATTAAAAAAAGTACCCTTAGAAAATTTTGAGGTGATGATTCTAATTACATTAATTTTAACAAAATAAAATTTTATCATAGTTATTTATAATTATTAACATAAAAACTATGATTTTTACAAGACATTAAAATATAGTTTATTAAAAAGTGTGTATAATTTATTTGAGTTTTTTAATCTTGTTATTAATTTCATGGTATTATAATTTTTATATTTTCTTAAATTAGTCATTATAAATATTATTTATATTTTTTTATATTATTTTGAGGCCTAATTTCCAATCACAATGGTCAGGTTACTATTCCTAATGGTTATGTTACTATTCTAACATTCACATTACTATTGCAACAGTCACATTACTATTCTAATTATTATATTACCTCTTATAAACACCTATTAACTCCTTTATACATCATTCACTACAATTCCTTCCAAGGTTTTTTATTTTCATTTTCTAATATATCAATTTGTTTACTAATATTCTCTTTCTTTTCTATAGTGTTGTTTATGAGGCTCATAATCCTAACAGATTGAAATGATCCAAGTTTTCCCATTTTACTTTTTTCTTTCTAATATTTTCCCCATTGTATGGAATTTTCATGGGTTTAGTTTCTAATTAATGTAATGATCTAAATTAATGAAATAAATTGATTTTAGTTTCTCTATGTGTTATTTATTTATAATTATACATAATATAACACATGTTTATTCAGGAAAAAAATATCAGTTATAAAGTATGGGTTGTTATATCATTTCCCCTTTTATAAATTTCATCCCTAAAATTTCAAATCATATTCTTGATTGAGAATAGATGAGGGTACTTTTGTTTTATCGTTTCCCCCAGTTCCCATGTCACCTATTCATATTTATAGTTCCTCTATAACACTTTGAAAAGTTGAATTATCTCATTGCATAGAACATTGTCTTTATAGACTAATATCTTCACCGAATTCTCCTCATAAGAGAGGTCATGATCCATTTGAACCACCTTTGGATTCAGTACATGTGAGGGAGAATGTATGTACTGCCTTGGGATATATACATGCAACACATCATGGACTTGAGCCATGTTTGGTGAAAATGCTAGCTGATAGGCCCCTACTCCCATGCAATCAAGGATCTCAAAGGGGACAATGTACCTAGATATAAGCTTCCCTTTCATTCCAAACCACATCACTCACTTCCATGGTGATATTAAAAGGAAATATTTGTCTCTAAATTCATACTCTAATACACTTCAATGGTTGGAAACATAATACTTCTTCTAACTCTGAGCATATTTTATATTATTTTTGATGGATTGAACATTATATGTCATTTATTTCACAAGATTGGGTCTAAGTAGATTTACTTTTCAAACATCATCCCAAAAAGTAGGAGTTCTACATTACTTCACATATATAGCTTCATATAGATCCATTTGAATACTTGAGTGAAAACTGTTGTTGCATGAGAACTCAATTAGTGAGAGTTGGTGATCCCATCTACCTTTAAATTCCATTGAGAAATATCTCATCATGTCCTCGAGTGTTTGAATTTTTCTTTCAGATTGGTTAACATTTTAAGGGTGATAATCCATAATGAAATTCAATTTAGTATTTAGAGCATGTTGAAGACTTCTCCATAATTTAGAAGTGAACCTTGTATCCATATTAGAGACAATTGAAAGTGGTTCCCTATACAACCTCACCACTTACTTTATATATATCTTAACATATTATTCAAGAGGGAAGTATTCCCAAATAGAGATTAAGGGAAATGTCTTGGTGAGTCGATCCACCACAAACCATATTACATTGCATCCTTTGGATGTCTTTGGGAGACCAGTGACAATGTCCATGGTGATGTTCTCCTATTTTCATGTGGGTATGGGAAATTATTGCACTATACCCTTGGACTTCTATCACTATGCTTTATCTTTCTATTGTACCAAGCACTTTGAGGGGTAACCAACGATATTCTTCTTCATGCTTCAACACTAGAAGTGTTATTTAAGATCATTGTACAACATGGTACTTCTATGATGGATAGAGAAAGATGATCAATGTGTATTATCCAATAGATTTTTCTTTATCTCAGGTGAATTAGTCACACAAAGTTTAATTCCAAACCGAATGACACTATATTTATCATTGTGGAATTTATGAATCTTCTCATCCTTTATTATTTCCCCTCCTTTTGGTGATCCAAATTATCCCTTTGTGCCTCCTTGATTTTCATTTGGATAGATGGCTGGAAAATCATTTGGGTAAGGTAAGATGTATTTCCTATCATTTTGATTTTCACATCCATCGTTTTCATATCCATGATAATAGGATCTTTCTCAATCTGCATTATTGATATAATAATAGGTTATTTTTTATAAGAGAATCATCAACCTTGTTCACCTTTCCTGGATGGCAGTGGATAGAGAAATATTCATCCTTGATTATATTTATCTATCTTAATTGTTGCATGTTCAACTATTTTTTATGAATATATACTTTGAACTTTTGTGATATATATAATGTTTGTGTGTCACACTTCTCACCATAGAGATAATTTTTACAAATCTTTAAGGCGAAGACCGCATTTGTTTACTCCAGATCATGCATTGAGTAGTTTTTCTTATGGATATTTAACTATCGTAAGGCATAAGATATCAATTTATCATTCTACATGACCAAAAAACCCAAACATTTTTTGAATCATCACTATATATCAAAAACCCTTATACACTTGATAGTAGGGTGAGTACAAGAATAGTGGTTAGCCTCTTTTTTAGATCCTTAAAGCTTTCCTCACATTATTCCATCCAAATATAGTCTACCCCTTTCTATGTTAGCATAGTTAGAAGGTTATACAATCATGATACATTTTTCAAAAAGCATTAATAGTACCCAGCTAATCCAAAAAAAAACTATGGATTTTCATAACACTTAAGGGTCTGGGCCCGAATAGCCCGATGACCTTATTTTTATTATTTTTTGATAACCCCCCTTTCAGGGATGAGGGGGAACCCTTAAAAATCCCATAGTATTGAGGGTCCGGGACATTCCTTAACTTTATTTTTATTTTAAGATTCCATGGAAATTACCTCTCTTGTGATCACCTTCCCCAATAATGTGACTTTCTACATCCAAAAGTCACACTTGATGAACTTAGCATACATTTTCTCCTTTATTAATGATACTAGAAAAATCTCAGTATGCTCTTCATATTCCTTATTTATATTAGAGTAAATGAGTATATTGTAGATAAATACCACCGTATATTTTTCAAGGTAGTCTCTGAAGACTCCATTCGTCAAATCCATAATGATTTTAGAGAAATTCGTAAGTCCGAAGGGCATAATTATGAACTCATAGTGTCCATAACTTGTACAAAATGTTTTATTATGAATATTATCCTTATTCATCTTCAGTTTATGATATCCAAAATGAAGATCCACTATAGATAAGTACCGATCTCCTCATAGTTTATAGAACAAGTCATCAATCCTTAGAAGGGGATACTTGTTCTTTATGGTGATATTATTGAGCTCATAGTAATTGATACAAAAATACATTGATCACTCCATTTTTCTTGATAAATATCACCATCAAACCACAAGTATATACACTAGGGAATATGAATATTTTTTAAAAATGATCTTTCAGCTACTTCTTTAACTCCTCCAGTTCAACTGGGGTTATCCTATAGGGTCATTTAGAGATAGGAGTGGCTCTAGGAATAAACTCTATCAATAAATATACCTACAAATATAGGGGAAGGATGATTAACTTTCCAATAAATACATCTTTATATTCCATTATAATGGGAATTTCTATAAGGTTTATACTTTACTTTGACTCAACTATTTGGGTAGGGTATGATTCTTCACTAGGTATAAACACCCAAAACATTGAGGTATTTTCTAAAGGATATTCATGAATTTCTGGCATTTATACAAGATCATGGTATGGTTCATAATAAATAATAAGATTCCATTTTCCTGATAGTTTATGTGAGATCTATATAATGAGATCCAATCCATTCCCATTATAGCATCAAATTTCACCAAGGAAAGGATTATGCGATTCTCTATAATAATATTCCCATATATGCTAATAGAAGAAGAGTCCAATAATTGGGTTTCATTGACCACACCACTATGTGTTTTTATGGATATATCTACTTCAAGGTACTAGAGTTTTCAATTAACACTAGTAATCTTGTAGGATATAATTAAATTCATAGAACTAGAATTAAATAAAATATTTTCTATTCTTAATTGAATAATAATTGTACCTTGTATGAATTCATTTTCATGTTCCAAATCAGTGGTAGTGATAGAATAATATTTCCCTTACTACTTTGGCTTTGGAGGTTGCTGATGCTGAATACCCTTAAAGGCCCATGGTTTAGTGTATTGGATTTCATAATTCCCTTTCTCCTTATAGTTAATGAATTGTGCCATGCATGGTTAATTGAGAGGTTCCTTCATTTCCTCCATCACATTGGATGTCTTCTTCATGTATCTTTGATAATCATGAGTTTGGTGGCCTTCTCCCCCACTCTTTATGCATTTCCTTATCCATTTGAGGTAATTACCTTGAGGCTTCTTCCCAAATTTTTGATATGTGGGTGGTTGGGTCTTCTTTTCTCCTTTTTCATTTGTTTTTACAACTTGAAATTTCATTCTTCTATTATTATATCCATTTTCATGGGTCTATTATATAAAATCCATATCTACATTGAGAGCACATCAAACTATTTATTTATAACTCCCAAAGTCTCAGATAGATAAAACCTTTTGAAGGTGTGGTTCTAAACCACTAAATAATATATATATTTTTATATAATTCTTTATAAAAAACCGAGAGTCATATCATTCATGAATTATAAATGTTTCCTCGTAATCCATGAAAAATCAACCCTCCTTTTTCTTAAGCTTTAGTAATTCCCAATCTATATTTGTTCAAATAGTTTTATGGAAATGATTGTTAAGAAATGACTTATTAAAGTATTCCAACTTCATTTCATCCTTTGGCTTGGTATTCTTTATCAACACCTAACATTGATCTTATTATCCAGATAAAATATAGAAAACCAAGGTGAACTTATCCTTCATAGAACAATGAAGCACATAAAATATCTTCTCCATTGAGTTAACCCATCATTCCGTGAAATGTGGATTGTATATTCAACTAAACGTTGGTGGTCATTTCCACATAAAGGACAAGATGACTAGTTTATCCTTCTTGGGTGAAGGTGGATATTCCACATGGTTTATGTTATTGTTCATAGCCTAATAAAAATGGTGAAGAATATCCATGTAGTTTTAAACTCCAGCTTCCATTTCATTGGGAATTTTATTCATAAAATCATTACATTATCCCTCATATATGGTTTTAGTCTAGTTTCTTTTGGTTTCAACCATTTTAAAAAATAGAAAAGGTTTGAAAAAAATAATCCAAAAAATCATGAATAAAATAATTTATTATTATTAGAAAATTAATTCTAATGTAATATATTATGGTAACCATATGTTTATCCATTTTAACAAATTATGGTTCTAGGATCATGTGCTTTAATAATTTTCTAACTTTAAGGGGGATAATTAATTTAGTTATATATCCTTCATAATGGTTCGTATAGAGTTTATGATTAACCAAAACAAATCCCCCTAGAGTGTAAAACTAGGTGTGCAACAAGTCCTCTTTATCATGTACTAGGTGAAGATTGAGTTAATACCCAATCTACCCTTTTCAAGTTTATTACCCCTAGGGACATCTGTGTTAGAGCCGTATACACTTATAATATCCAAAGAGAGATTTAATTTCTTAGAAACTATGTACTCTTATACTTTACCAAAACTTAGGATATTTACAAATACTAAAACTTATCCTTATGGTTTTCACTAATGTTTTCTAATCATAATTCCAAAATTAACTAAAAAATACCTATGATATCAACTATAGAAACCCAAAATTTTCTTACGTGACTGTTACATAATTTTTAAGATAAAAAACATAATAGTAATACATTCAATGATCAAAAGGTTTATTATCTTAGGGAAATTATGCTTATACATCACTTGCACATAATAAAACCTAAACAAGACATAAATCCTTCTTCTTTATCCACCTAAAAAATCTCACATTCTCCTTAGTTCATGTAATTACTTGAGGATATACATCAGAGAAAGGGGTGAACTAAAATCCCAACAAGGGGAGGAATATCATGGGAGGAATAAGGGAAATAATTCAATAGTAATGGGTGATCATAATAAACATAGTCATATCATAAGCATAATATTATCATTATAATAATGAGGGAAACATTTGATAAAGTCATGGAATTTGGAATATTCTTAATAATGAAACATTATAATATAGTGGTAAGACACCACACATAGTTGTGAACAAATCTTGAACCGTGTTCACACATAACATATGTATATAAATCATAACATCATAATTATGAAAAAATATAGCATCATGTTCACACATAATACACATAATCTCATGAGATATATCACATTACCTAATGAATTGGATGAATATAAAATTTTAGACCCACCCATCATATCACAAAATAATCATAATCATGCATTCCACATGAAAAGATAATATATAACAATCATATTCATGAAATAAACACATGGAATTGATTGAGTTTAATAAAGGGTTTCACATATAAAAATTCCTAGAATAAATTTTGGGGTTCCCAAATTAATAATGGAGATCATACTTTGGCATAAAATCTCAGTGCCCTTTGAAGAATAAATAGCTCAAGATGAGTCAAAGATGTGCTTTAGAAAAATAAATTCTTTTTGATAAATCTTTGTATTTGGATTATAAATCATTTTCACATAGTATAAACATGTATATCATAATAAATACAAGGAAACAATATTGAAATTTTATTTTAAGTATATTATGTAATATCTATTCTAAAAACTATGTGAAGGAGTCCATAACCCAAATGAGAGGGAGTTGGGTTCAAGAATCACCTTACCTTAAATCCCACTTATTTCATCACTTTTCCTCCTCTTGAATAATAAACATAGGTTTATTATAACATATAACTAGAAGTTAATTATGTTTTTTTCACTCTTAAGAAATTATAATCATTGAATTTTATTCCTTAATTCTCTTTGTTAATGGTGAAATTTTTTGATATGATATTTTTTCATTAACACATTCCATATTGATCTATTTTAATGAAATTGATATTGATTATCTATTATTACTATTAACTTCAATAGAAAATAAACATATCTATTTATAAATTTATATATTATAAATAATCTATTATAATCATATATAATTTTTGTGATGATTATAGAGTTCACAACGTCCTCATGAGTGGTTAACCAACCATTGATATAACATTTCCAAAAGAGGTGAATGAGAATTATTAAATATAAATATGTCAAAAATATGATCATTTTAGTAGGTTAGTATTATTAATATAATTTTTCTATTCATCTAAATTAATCTTAGAATATTCGAGTTTGAAAGGAATTGGTAAAAGAGGAAAAGAAGAGGAAAATGAGAGAAGATTTGATGAAAACTTACCATCTTCTTAGTATTGCTTCTTTTCTACGACACTAAACTCTCTTGATGATTAGAGATGGTTTACTCTAGAAAATATTTAAGTATTATAAATGTATTAATATAGGGTTTTTGTTTAGAAATTTGGCGTTATTAAGTGGAAGGTAAGTGGTTTTTTAAGGGCGAGGTGTGGGGTTATTTATACTTGGGGAGAGGAGTATTTTTGAGTTATAATATTGAATAAAATATCATAGCCAAGGTAAACCTTCCAATAGTAATAATTTTAACATTGAGAAATATATTTTAATTAAATTAAAAATAATATAGACTTTAAAACACTTTATAATATGAATTTATTAGTTTAATAAAAAGAAAGAGTGAAAAAATGACAAAATATTATTTTAATGGAATACTTTAGACTTTAGAAAATAATTTTTAGTTTTAGAAAATATGTTTATTATATTTAAAAAACTATTTTAACTCATTAAATTTGTTTTTAGATTATCTAAAATTTATATAATTGATTAGGTCATCATTACATCATGAATGATGTCATTTAAAATGTACTAGTTAGGAAAAAACAGTATTTTTACTATTCACCTAAAAATTGATGTATTTCCAAAAACTACCAAAAAATATTTTTTAAACAATTTAGATGTTTTGATTATAAAAATGAAATTAATTTTACCCAAATAAATATTTATCATAGATAATTATAATTAATAAAATAAAAATTATGATTTTTATGAAAGATGTTAAAATACAATTGATTAAAAAGTGTTTAAAATATCTTTGAGTTTTCTAATATTGATATTTATTATATGGTATTATAATATTTATATTTATATTTTATTATTTTTAGGTCAAATTACTATTCCTAATGGTCAGGTTACTATTTCTAATTATCAGCTTACCATTCTAACAGTCACATTACTATTCCAATGGCCACATTACTATTCTAACATTTACATTACCTTTTATATATTTCTCTTCATTCCTTCATACATTATTCACTAAAATCCTTTACAAGGTTATATATTTTCGTTTTCTAAGATTTCAACTAGTTTAATAATATTATATTTATATTCTATAGTGTTGTTTATGGGGGTGATAATTCTAGAATATTGGAATGATCTAAGTTTTTTATTCCATGTTTTCAATTTAATATTTTACCCATTATAATATTTGTTATTTTTATGGGTTTAGTTTATGAATAATATAAAGATATTCCTTAATGAAATAGTGTTGTTAGTTTCTGTATGTGTTTTTGTGTATAATTCTATATAATTTTACACACATTAATTTAGAAAAAATATCATATATAAAGTCCAGGTCGTTACACACAATATGTCATAACTATTTAAGATCTCATGATAATAAACTACAAATTGAGAATTTATTGAAAAGTATTCCTTTTAAAAAATAATGTAAGGTAAACAATATTAGAAACAAGGATATTTTTTTAAAAAAATTAAGTATCTATAAGTTTCAAAATTAAATCATATCCCCCCTTATTTGTGTAAAAAGCGTAGTAAAAGGGGGAAATTAATATTATAATGTGTAGTAATTGATATGATTTTATTATCAGGAAAGATATAATAAATGTAATACCTTATCCAATTTTATATCATAAGATATTCTTGTAGTGATGTAGTGGTGTATTCATAAGTAACTTCAAGGGTTCTAGGAAGGATCATTAAGAAATATCAAGTGTATAATCTCTTATTGTGAGTTATTTTTTGCAACACACACCTCAAGTGATAAAATATAGTATATTAGTGTTTGTGAGGTGTGTTTTCTCTTATTATTCAATAGATATTATTGAGATATTTATTATGTTTTTTTATTTTATTGGTTAATATGGGAAAACAGATCTAGAGGTGGGGATATACCTTTAAAATTTTAAAAAATTATTTAAAATAAATAATCAATTAGAGTAATATTATCACATGAGAAAATAATGAAATGAAGTGAAATGATCAAAGATAAAACATAACATAAATAAAAATGTGAAAACATGATTTTTATAGCAATTCAGATGAATTGATCCTACATATACTCTTTACTCTTCTCTACATGGTGAGAAGAATGATACACACTAAGAAAAATCACTTTTAAAAGGTGTGATAACATTTTACATACATTGAATTTTTCTCTTCTGAAGGCACAACCAAACCTTTCTAACCTACCTTTCTATAGAACAAAACACAATAAGAAACATGAATTTTTTTTGAGAGTCACAAACCAAGAACCTACATTTTTTGGAGGTATAACGTGTACCAAAATTTATTTTGATTACTAAAATCCTAAACCTTCCACTCAAGATAAAAAATAAAAAATATAAAGAATACAATGATGATAAAATATAAAATGATGAATAAAAAAATATAAATGAAGATAATAATTATGATAAATTGTTTGATCACTTTAGAAAAAGAAAAAAACTTTGAAGTTCCTTTATTATCACACAAAAATGGAATACTAACCATATAAGTGATTCAACACTTTGCAATTGTTGAATGAATATATTTTGTCATTTTTTTGAATGATATCAAGCAAGCCTTTTAATCAAGCTATCACAATAAAATTCTAATGGATATTCACTTTTCAATAACAATAATATCTTCTTAATATGGTTGTTTCTTGATAACTAATCATAAAATTCCATAGCTATAAATAATATGAACATGAAAATATTATTTACCTATAATTTGAAATATCCTACATTTTTATTTTAAAATATAGTTCAAAATATATTTGAATAATATCGTTAGTATATATATGTATTTTACAAGTTAATAAAATAGTTAGAATAAATCAATAAAAATGGGAACAAATAAAAATCTAAAAAATATAGAAAAATAATGTATCAAAATTATCGTAAAATGGAAATGGAATAAATTTTTAGGAGTCATTTTCATATCGCGTATAAGTCATTTTTCATATTATACATGAGTCATTAAAATATAAAAAATATGAATTTATTTCTGCATGTGTCTGATTTTCTATCTTCATAAGAGAGATTTAAAAATTCATAAGATTCATTTACCTTATTCATAACCATCAATTACCTTGTGCGTAACTATCAATTGAACATGTGTAACCATAAATTGAACTTTTGTAACCCTTAAAACAAGGATTTAACCATGACGTTCACCACAACATGTACTTCTTTATCAAACCATTTTCCTATAGATTTTCTCAACTAATATAACCTGACACCATGACTTTCAAAATCACTAAGATGGTCCCCATGTAATGTTCAAATTCTCCTGTCATCTACGATCACTGCCACCATGATGTGTTTAATTAAATATAGTCATTTTGGATATTAGAATATGAAATTTGAAATACCTTCCACTATGACATGGAATTTCATCAAAACACCCATTTTGGATTTTCATTTTTACACATATAATTTTCTACCACAAACATCCTTCTACTATAATGTTTAAAATAATACCAATCCATTATAAATCTATAGAAACAAGGTTTTATACTTTGATAAAAAATGTGTTAGTCTGAAAAAGTCCATAATTATTTTTTAGATTACATGACTTCATAAAAAACATCACATGAATTTGAAAAAATTTTCATATGATTTAAAAAAACCAGATGACTTTGAAAACGGTTTCATATGACTTCAAAAAAAATTTGATTTTTCAAATAGATTCACATGACATTAAAATCAGATTGCGCATGACTTTGAAAAAACATCAAAAATCCAAAACTAAAGCATAGTTACTACAAAATATTTTATGAAACATTATAAACACTAAACACTTAAAGATTAAACAAAAAACGATGTATCAAAGCTATAAGAAATTACAATTATTCATTTAAACATGTAAGGTATTTATAAGCAACATGAGGAAATTTTAATATTAAAAAAAACATCAATAAAAATCTCCCTATTAATCAAACATAAAACTAATAATATCCCCCCTTTTAAAAATTACCAAACTAAATAAGAAGAACAAAATCTCCATTTTGAAATTTATTAAAAGGTAAAAAACTAAATTTCATTAAAATTATCTCACCTTTTAAAATTCTCCCATTTTATATTCAACATGCTTAACTTTTATGAAAACCACAATTTATGTCAAAAAATTATTAATATAAAAACATTTAACCTCACCCTAAATTACTACATATTAAATGTAACGACACGGTCCTGGCCAGCCACCCGAACAGTGCCAAACGGGTTGGGTGTTACTACCTTAGGCACACCTCCCCTGAACGCCAAAGGTTGCCGACTAGCAGAGAGGGTCTGTTAGGTATAGTGGGGAGGCTATACCCTCTTGGATGATCATAATAAGGGTATTGGTCCGAGTATAATAGTAAAATGCATCGGAATAAAAGACTCAGCAGACTCGAACCAGACTTACAGAGTGGAAACATAGTCAATATAGATAAACAGTGGAAGCAGTAAATATAAACAACAGCAGTGGAAAGTAAACACAACAACATTCTAATCACTGGTAACTACTAAATAGACCAAACATGCCTCCATAGAAAGTCACTAAACAAAGGGGCGCCAATTGCTAACCAAAAGTAGCTACAAACAAGTAAGCATACTGATATGAAAAATAAAACAAAACAAAGTAAACTCCATCTAGATATGACCTCAAGGTCCATACCATCTACATTCAACAACTAATGCAGCCCAACTCCTGAAGCTGGCCTCTTTCCTACATGTAAATCCATAAAGTCTGCACGCATCCTGAAGGGACCGTGCAGGGTGTGAGACAAATCTAACTAGGATACTACCCAATGGTGCGTACTAAATATATGTGTTTAAGTAGTCATGCATTTACAAGGAAAGCAGTAAACAGTACAATGCACATGTAAACACAAACTCCTCTGGTGCTCAACAGCCACCATGGAGTGTCACCTGCTTCATCCAATTATGGAATCTCTATTGTGTACCCTAGCACCATGTGCCACTTGACACCATGTGTCTCAAGTACCGACGTCCCGAAGGCACGCCCAAGAATAGTAACCCGGCACCTTGGGCCTCCTGACACCTCGTGCCTCAAGTACCGATGTCCCGAAGGCACACCCAACAATAGAAATACGACACCATGTGCCTCCTGACACCTTGTGTCTCAAGTACCGACGTCCTGAAGGCACGCCCATCCCCTGAAGGCTCCTCACCTCCCACGTGGCTTTCTACGACAAGCACCCCCAACCAAAATACCTAACAGCAACTATGGGGGCCTCTTCCCACATGAGTGGTCAAAACCACCTCATCACGGAGTATCTTTGTGTCCACACAACTCGAAGTCCCAGGTGAGCAGTAATCACCAAAAATTACCTAATCCACCAACACATCTAACACCTCATGTCCCTGCGACCATGCCGCTCAAGTCTGATGGCATCGCCATCCTAGTAACCCGGGCCATGCCAAACCTTACAGTCGTACTGCCTCAAGCCGACGTCCATGACGCCCAATCCCATGGTCAAAACCACCCAAAGTAACCCGGGCCAAGCCCAACCTGTGATTTGCAGTACTCAAGAATATCCGGGCCATGCCCAACACCACCCAAAGGGTTCAGTAGATGCAATTCAGAAATTGCATATATAACATATTTAAACAGAAACATAAATAGGAAAAACAAACTAAACAATTGAATTGCACTATGAAAGGTGTTGTCTCATACTAACACTGAAGTCTTAAATGCCTCTAGAAATCATATTAGGCTATAATAAATTAAACTAACAGTTTAACACATTAATATTTCAATTAAAACTATTCTGGTGTTCCCCGACCGAAATGCCCCGATGAGCAACGATCCCTCACCCGGCCTCGCTCACGCAAACTGGTAATAGGGCATACCCAAAGGCATTCCATAGGTCCCACAAGCAATTCAATAATAAATAGGAGATAAAACAGGTCCTGCTCAAAATACCCGAAAACGCGTCGAAGGCCACGTCACACAAACAACCACGAAAACACAAAATGAGGTATGCACCACCTACCTGAGACTCGTACGATGCTACTCCTCCGGTAATAGCCGCCAATTCGGTCTAAAATGCGGTAAATATATAAAAGATTCAAAACCACTCAAACCCCTATAACTAGTTCTAGAACAAAAATCAAACAAAACAGACAAAGAGGAATCGAGGCCTTACCGACTGGGTTCCAACGCATCTAACCGTGATCGAATCCGACTTTGTATGACGAACCGGGAGAGGATTGAAGTCCCGACCGACTTGGTTCGTGAAACTGTGCGATATATTGAGGTTCTGCCTTAATACGAGGCTACTGCCCATTTTAAAGAAAAAAAGAAAGTACACGGCATGTACTTTAGGAATAAACACCGTGTACATATCATTTAACTGTTCATTTGGAAGCTTGGATTCCGCCGACCTGCCGACATGAGTACACGACATGTACCTATGGGCACACGGCGTGTACTTGGTTGCTCTTCTCTTCCTCACCGACTTACCCACACACTATGTATATCCCTCATACACGGCTAGACTACACAACGTGTCCAAGGGGAACACGGTGTGTACCTGGTTCTACTCAGCCAACAAGCCTACACGCCATGTACAACCACCACATGGTCAGGTGTACACGGTGTGTTTAAAACCACACGCCGTGTAGGAAGAAATTTCTACACGGTCATCACACGACATGTACATGGTGAGCTCACGACCGACACTCGCTTAACATATACATGGCGTGTACTTAAAGGTACACGTCGTGTAGTCTGGAAATTTCCATAAACTTCCCATTTTCTCCAGTTTCCTCAAAAACCAGTCAAAAATTCAAACAGGGTCGGGATTTTGACCCATTCTAAAAACTCGGGTTCTTACAAACTCCCCACCTTAATGTAGCTCATCCCCGAGATACCGAACGAAACCCGGAGATGGCACTAAACACGCCCATCCCAGTTAAACAACCTAGACTACCCCATTCCCAAGGTTTTGGATAAATTCTTTAAGGGGCTCCCCACCATAGGAATTGCCTACTCGGTCTCAACCGAAAAAACGTTAAGCAAACAAGGCTTACTAACCTGTTTTCCGGATGCATTGTCCTTACGTGACACATCGTCACCCCTGCACCTCATTGGCACTCACGTGTCACTCCCGTCACCCAACGTAGCCCACACTGAATTGGTGTCCACCTCTACAAGGTCCTGGTGCCTATCACCTCAAGTAACCCACATCCTCGATGTCCCGATGCCCATGACACCTCAATTAATCTGCATCCTCGATACCCTGATTCCCAAGGCACCTCAAATAACCCGCATCCTCGATGACCCGATGGTACACATATCATACATATATATAATATATCACACATCTCATATGGTTCCAAACCCACTGATTAGCATCTAGTTAGTCCACTTAGATCTCGTGCACCACGTGCACTCAAAATAGACATGCCTCTACAGGTCATGACAAAAAGTAAACATGGAGATCATGGCTACAACGTGGTGTACCTCTAACCGTCATTGGATCACCAGTCTTCTCAACCTCTGGTAGCTTCACAACATGCACCTGTCCAGAAGTACGACTGCCTGATGCCTGAACCCCCTACGATGCTGCTCCAGTCACTGGCCACTGACCCCTCAGCTGGGTCCCGCTGTCTCTGTAACGTCCTCCGCGTATAGCTGAACCCCGGCTACCCTCTCCTGGTACCGAACCTGAACCAAATCTAGAAGCTATAGTATGTCCTGGTCCCTAACTACTGGATGTCTGAGAAGGATACCTGCAAAACCTCTCCAGATGCCCGTCTTGTCCAAATGCTCGGAACTCCTTCGGAGGCCTATCGCACTGAGCCCAAACATGTCCCGACTTCCCACACTGGAAGAAAATCACCAAATAACTACCAAGAGGTGGTCTAGTTGAATCCCTAGCCTGACTTCCCTTTTGGAACTCAGCCCATCCTCACTTCCTGCTTTCCGAACTATCACCTGAAGCTGTCACCCTGCCAAAACGATACTTTTCTCTCTCATTGCCCTCGGCTATGAGCACCTGGTTCACCTCCTCGGATAAGGAACCCAACCTAAAGATGTTCACCTGGACCCGAATGGCATGTCCTAATCCATCCTCGAAGCGCCTCACCCTAGTTTCATCATCGCTTACCATACCAGGTGCAAAGAAAGACAAATTTGTGAAAGTAGCTGTGTAGTCCATGATAGACATATCTCCCTGCTGAAGACTCAAGAACTCCCGAGCTCTCTCTGCCCTCAGTGTCTCCAGGTAGAAGTGCTCAAAGAACCTGTCCTCAAAGTCCTTTCAAGCCAGTCCCTCGTGCCTACAAGCCTGAACCTATATGCCCCAACAACACTTCGCCAGTCCTCTCAGCATGTACGTCGCCAACTTGACCGTTCGCCCTGGAGGTGTCTCTAGCTTCTCGAAGATCATCTGCATACTTTCTATCCAGTTCTTAGCCTCCTGTAGACCACCCTCACCCTAAAAAAGCGGCGGGTACTGCGAATGGAACTCCTACGTCAGATACGCCATAGAAGGATCTGTACCCTGCGCACATCTTTCAATCCCTTGCAAGACACGTACCAGGCTAGCTCGGAGCTACTCGTCGAGCCAAGGTCCGAATGCTGCCAAACCCGGCTGCTGTCCTGCCTGCACTGAATCCTGGACCTGCTCCTATCCCTGAGCCTGTCCTTGCGGCTCGTGCTCTACCTATACTGAATTCTGAACCTGATCCTGCGGCACTGTATCATCTCCTGCCTGACGCTCCATCGAGTCGTGAAGGAGTAACCTGCTGAATACCATAAATGGTCAGACAACCCACACATATATATAACAATATATTCTACACAAATAAGGAAATCAGTAAAAGGCAGTGCATAACTACTACCCTTACTCTCCCCCACCGCAACCCATGCCCTCGGCATCCTGACCTCACGACCTCTTTACCCACCCTTAACAGAGCCAAGTATCAATAGTACCTCGGGCCATGACCGTCCTGAAAACCAATGTTGCCTCTAACCCAACGACCGAGTCACCCAATCCTGACAGTTACACTGCCTCAGTCACAATACCTACCTACTCTCATAAGAGTTAGACCCAAATATCCTGCAACATGCAATTCTAAAAATACACAAAGCATGGAATACATATTGCAATAAACAAGAAATTCTATCAGGAGTTTCACCTATTTACATTTCAAAGAATATAAAACATGGCAATTGATATTTCATTCACATGGAATTATCACTTCACAAAGCATACGTGCAATTATGAAATTGAAATACCCTAAAATGTGCCTATCAAAAGCCAAGCAACCAAGCCTTGCCATACCGTGCCAAGGTCCAATTATCCCTTACCGCACCGGGTTAAGTGTCACATATCACAATAAATAACCTCACACATCAAATGAGCCACCGAGGTAGAAATCATATAAACTGTAATCTGAGAAAAAAGCAAACATCAATTCCCACCCATTGGCAACTTGGTCCATCCCTCATACCTGGGGCTACAGGCACCCAAGCACAAGCTAGAAACCCAGTTCTAGTAACAACAACCAATCTACAGTCTACCATATCCCAAATAGTCAAACTAGCAGAATTAAAAAGAGAAGTCTCAAACTCATTAATAGTTAGAAAAACAGTGCTACTAAATCCCTGTCAAGAACTCCTCTGATACCACTTTGTAACAACCCGGTCTCGGCCAGCCACCCGAACAGTGCCAAACAGGTCAGGTGTTACTACCTTAGGCACACCTCCCCTGAACGACAAAGGCTTTCGACTAGCAGCGAGGGTCTGTTAGGTATAGTGGGGAGGCTATACCCTCTCGGAGGATCATAATAAGGGTACTGGTCCGAGTATAACAGTAAAATGCAGTGGAATAAAAGACTTAGCAGACTCGAACCAGACCCACAGAGCGGAAGTATAGTCAATATAGATAAACAACAGAAGCAGTAAATATAAACAACAACAGTGGAAATTAAACACAACAACATACTAATCACTGGTAACTACTAAACAAACCAAACATGCCTCCATAGCAAGTCACTAAACAAAGGGGCGCTAATGGATAACCAACAGTAGCTAAAAACAAGTAAGCATGCTGATACAGAAAAGAAAAAAAAAAGTAAACCCCAGCTAGATATGACCTCAAGGTCCATACCATTTCCATGAAACAATTAACGCAGCCCAGATCCTGAAGCTGGCCTCTTTCCAACACGTAAATTCATAAAGTCTACACGTGTCCTGAAGGGTCCGTGCAGGGTGTGAGACAAATCTCAGTAGGATACCTCCCAACGGTGCGTACCAAATATATGTGTTTAAGCAGTCATACATTTACAAGGAAAGAAAGTAAATAGTACACTGCACAAGTAAACGCAAACTCCTCTGGTGCCCAACAACCACCATGGAGTGTCACCTGCTTCGGCCAACGTTGGAATCTTTTTTGTGTACCCCGACACCATGTGCCACCTGACACCATGTGTCTCAAGTACCGATGTCCTGAAGGCACGCCCAAGAATAGTAACCTGGCACCTTGTGCCTCCTGACACATCGTGCCTTAAGTACCGACGTCCCGAAGGCACACCCAAAAATAGTAACCCGACACCATGTGCCTCCTGACACCTTGTGTCTCAAGTACCGACATCCCGAAGGCACGCCCATCCCCTGAAGGCTCCTCACCTCCCACATGGATTTCTACGGCAAACATCCCCAACCAAAATACCTAACCACAACTACGGGGGCCTCTACCCACACGAGTGGTCAAAACCACCTCATCACGGAGGATCTCTGTGTGCATACTACTCAAAGTCCTGGGTGATCGGTAATCACCAAAAAGCACCCAATACACCAACACATCTGACACCTCATGTCCCTGCGACCATACTTCTCAAGTCTGATGGCATTGCCATCCTAGTAACCCGGGCCATGCCCAACCTGACAGTCATACTGCCTCAAGCCGACGTCCATAATGCCCAATCCCGTGGTCAAAACCACCCAAAGTAACCCAGGCCAAGCCCAACCTGTGATACACAACACTCAAGAATATCCGGGCCATGCCCAACACCACCCAAATGATCCAGTAGATGCAATTCAGCAATTGCATATATAACATATTTAAACAGAAACATAAACAGGAAAAACAAACTAAACAGTTGAATTTCACTATGCAAGGTGGTGTCTCATACCAACACTGAGGTCTTAAATTCCTCTAGCAATTATATCAGGATTTAATAAATTAAACTAACAGTTTAAAACATTAATATTTCAATTAAAACCATTTTAGAATTCCCCGACCAAAATGCCCCGATGAGAAATGACCCCTCACCCGGCCCTGCTCACACAATCTAGTAACAGGGCATACCCAAAGGCATCCCATAGGTCCCACAAGAAATTCAATAATAAACAACAGATAAAACGGTTCCCGCTCAAAATACCCAAAAATGCGCCGAAGGCCGCATCACCCAAACAACCAAGAAAACACAAAATGAGGTATGCACCACCTACCTGAGACTCGTACGATGCTACTCCTCCGGTAATAGCTGCCAATTCAGTCTAAAACACGGTAAATCTATAAAAGATTCAAAACCTCTCAAACCCCTATAACTAGTTCTAGAATGAAAATCAAACAAAACGGCCAAAGAGGAATCGAGACCTTACCGAGGGGGTTCCAACGCATCCAACCGTCATCAAATCCGACTTCGGACGAAGAACCGAGAGAGGATTGAAGTCCTGGATGGCTTGGTTCACAAAACCGGGTGATATATTGATGTTATGCCTCAATACGAGGCTACTGCCCGTTTTAACGAAAAAAAAGAAAGTACACGGCGTGTAATTCATGATTACACGCCATGTACATATCATTTAACTATTAATTAGGTGGCTAGGATTCTGTCGACCTGCCGACATGAGTACACGGCGTGTACCTATGGGTACACAGTGTGTACTTGGTTTCTCTTCTCTTCCTCACCGACTTAACCACATGCCATGTATATCCCTCATACATGGCTAGACTACATGGCGTGTCCAAGGGGAACATGACATGTACCTGTTTCTACCCGACCAACATGCCTACACGCCATGTACGACCACCACACGGTCAGGTGTACACGACATGTTTAAAACCACATGCCATGTAGGAAGAAATTTCTACATGGTCATCACACGACATGTACTCAGTGAGCACACAACCGACACTCGCTTAAAATATACATGGCATGTACTTAAAGGTACATGGCGTGTAGTCTAGAAATTTCCAGAAATTTCCCATTTTCTCCATTTTCCTCAGAAACCAGTCAAAAATTCAAACAGGGTCAGGACTTTTGACCTGTTCTAAAAACCCGGGTTCTTACATTAAACTTTTAAAATAAAAATAAATAAGATACCCAAATTATTTAAGTTTCTCAAATTATTTCTAAAAGTGGATTACTTATAATACACAAAATAATAAGAAATAAGTAAGCTTTAAATAATTTAATATATTCCAAATAGATTATAACAATATGTTCAAAATATTTTTTAAAAACTAAATAATGGTAATAATATTTAACATTTTAGCAACATAACACTAAATTTCAACCATTGGAAGACCAAACATTAATTTATAATATATCATAGCATCAAGAAGTTTAGTAAAAATATCAGCTAATTATTTTTTATCTAGGAAACATTCTAACATAATTTCTATTTTATTTAAACGAACTATTATGAAATGAAATCTAAGATCTATATTATTTGTTCTAGAGTTCTATAAATAGTTTTTCTAGACATGAATAACACTATAATTTTCATAGAAAATAAAAATTTTATCAAAAAAATATCATAGTCATACAAAGTTTGTTTAATCCATATACTTTGAGGAGAAAAATTATCAATAATTACATACTCATCCTCATTTGTGTATAAAGTAACATATAGTTGTTTCTTAGAGCTTAATGAAATTATGTTCTTTCCATGAAAATGAAACGTTCCTGATGTTATTTTCCTATCAATCATACAACCTCCATGATCATAATTAGAATAATATAATAAGTCAAACCAATTATGACTGGAGTAAAAAGAACTATAGTTAATAGATCCTTTTTTAAATTAGATTTTCCTTTTAAAATCCTTTAGGTGACTTTATTTAGGATTATACTGAAATAAATATTATAAGAAAACTAGAAACATGGTATATGTTCCAAATGTAAAAAAATAAAGAAAATTACCTATCATGCCTCTATATAGTTTAAAATAATCATATTTTATAGATTCATCTATATCTAGTTCAAAATTAATACTTATAGGCATTTTAAATGTTTTACAAGAATATAAACCAAACCTTTTAACAAGTTCTTTAACATATTTGGATTTTTTAGAAATATACTATCTTTTATTTAAGATATTTTAAGATCTAAAAAATAATTTTAGTTCACCCATTAAACTCATATAAAATTCTAAATTCATTAATATAGAAAAATAATTTCTAATAAAAACACTAGTAGATGCAAAAAAAGCATCAACATATATCTTCACAATTAAAATATCTTTAGAAACGTTTTTAACAAACAAGGTAGAATCAACCTTTACTTTAACAAACCCATTTTGCAATAGAAAAAAGAGAGTCTATCATAAGAAGATCTAGGGTATTTATTAATACTATATAAAGATTTATAAAATAGAAAAAATTGGCTTTGAAATTTCCCATTTTTGAAACCCTGGTGGATGATTAACATACATCTCTTCAAAAATTATGTTATTTAAAAATGTAGTAAAAAAATACATTTGAAACAGTTTAATATTTTGAGAACATGAAAAATAAAAAAATACTAATTTCTTATATTCTAGAAAAAGGTGAAAAAGTGTCTTCAAAATCAACTACTTTTTCATGAGAATATCCTTGTGAAACTAGCCTAGATTTATTTTTAATTAAATTTCTAGATTCATCATGCTTATTTCTAAAAATACATTTAGTTATAATTACTTTATTATCTTTAAGAAAATCTACAATGTTATAGAAATTATTTGTTTCAAAATTTTCAAGTTCATATTACATAAAAATAATAAAATTTGATTTACTTAAATCTTTATTATCATTATAAAGGAAAAAATTAGAAAAAAAATTCAGAATTAACACACAAATCGAAACATAATTTATAGTTTAAAAACATATTCAAAATTTATTATAACTTTTACAAGTGGATGGTCATTAATATTATCCTAGTTTTTAGGATCTATTTGAGAAGAGAATTTATCCCAATAAACTAATACATTATTATTATTATCTCGAGGACCATCTTTACTAAAGTTAAATTCTTAGAAAAATTATTCATAATTATTTAAATATGAATTCATATTTATATTTTTATTTTCATAAAACTTAATATGCATTGATTTTTAAATAACTAAAGTTATCTTATTGAAAAATTTATCAAGATTATTAGAAGTAGAGTGTCCAAGAAATATTCCTTCATAACATTTGGAATCAATCATATCTATGTTATCTTTTTTATTTAATAAAAAATATTAATGAACAAACACTCTAAAATATTCTACTTTGGATTTAATTAATCCAAAAAATTTATAAGGGGTTTTATTCAAAAAAGTTAAAAATATAAATCTATTAAAAATATGAAAATATGTATTAATAACTCCATCCCAAAAATATTTATGGAAATTAAATTCATTAAGCACTATTCTATCCATTTCTTATATTGATATATTATTTCTTTCAACCACACCATTTTATTGTGGTGTCCTAGGAGTAGAAAAATAGTGTTGATATCCGTTATCTTCACAAAAAGTTTTTATAGTCATGATTAAGAAATTCACCACATCTATCACTTATTATATTGATAATAAAATAAACTGTATTATTCTAAATTAATTTGAAAAAATTAGTAAACTTAATTAAATGGTCACTTTTATGAGTTAAGAAATAATTCTAGGTGAGTCTATTATAATCATAAACAATTAAAAATATATAATTCTACCCACCTAAACTATTAAACTATAAAGGATAAAATATATCAGTGTGAAATAATTCAAGAGTTATAATAGTTCTAATATTATTAATAAATTTAAAACCTTATTTATGGTTTTAATATTTTAAAAAATAAAAAATAAAGAATTTAGTCACTTTTAATTCTGGTAAAACTTGTACCTATCCAAGATTTGTCAATTTATGTAACAACCAAAGAGTATCATGTCTTATTATTCTATTCCATAAAATTTCATCAATTTCTTCAACATTTAAACACTAAATTTCTATTTATTTTGTTTAGATAGGCCAAAATAATATATGTTATTTTTTATTTGATGAAAAAAATCAAAATATTTCTTAAAAATTATAAATTTCTTGTTTTAAACTTTTATATTAATTCCATCATCTCATAGTTGATATATAATTATTAAATTGTGTTTTAAATTTGCTCTATATATTACACTTGAAATAATAAAGTTTTTTAAAATCCCACTTCTCTAAACCCTTTAATATGATCATTAAAATTATCTCCAAAAGTGATTAGGCCTCCTTCACATGAATTAAAAGATATAAATTTAGAAATATTACCAGTCATGTTTCTAGAACACTCAATACTCATATAGAAAGAATATTAATGAGTTATAAGATATAATTCCTAAAATTAATCAAGTAGTTTTTTGGTACCCACACCATTTTTGGTATAATCAGATTAGTAGTAGAACATTTAGGAAACCAAAAATATTTGAAACATATATTTTTTGGCTTCCTAGAAAATAAATCCATATTTATAAATGTTTTTTATAACCAAATGGTTGAGTGAATCTTAAAAAACATTCATTGGCATAATTCCATGCATTCTAATAAAAAAATATATTACACTTGAGATACTTATATTTAAAATTATTACAAACAGTGTTCTGTTCACCCTTGGTTGATGACTATTATATCCAAAACTAGTTATGTTTTATTAATTTTCATCATATACACCATCTTATAATTTTTTCATTTACCTTTAAAAAAAGTAGATAAATCATCCTTTAACTTTACAATTTCAAATTTCAATATTTCATTTTATTTTTGAATAACTTTCAAATCATCACAGATTTTACCATTTTAAAAATATGATACATTTCTTAGTCTTTTATTCTCTTTCCTAAGATTTTTTACATTCATTATTAACTTTAGTTAAATATTCAAAAACTAAGTAAAATATAATTTCTCGACATTTATTATTTTCTGAAATAGAGTCTTTAATTTTTTCACTATTATCTTTAAGTTTCAGTATTTTAGTATTAATAAAATTTTTCTCATCTTCATTATTATAGGTTGAAACATTCATATTTTAAATTTCCTCTTTAAGTTTCTTATTTTCATTATGAAGTTTCTTATTTTTAACTTTTAAATATTTATATTTATTTATAATTATCAAACAATATTTATGTAATTTATCATTCTCTTCATATAGTTTTCTAACATAAAAATTTTCAGTATAAAAAATATAACTCAAACATAAATTAAAATTACTTTCTTATTAATCTTTAGTACTATAATTATAAAAAATCATATGTTTTAATAATTGAGTAAAAGGTGATTCAAGTACCTCATAACAGTTAACCATTTATGAATAGTTCTCACTCTCAACTTAAATTTTCGAATCACTACTTAAATTAGAATCATTAGTATATATCCAACTTCAAAACAATTATTTATTCTCCATTTTTCCTTCTATCAATTAATTTATTTTCATAACTGAGTTTAGGATAGTCATGCCAGATGTGTTATTTTTTTAACCACATAACATGTTAAGTCATCATTATTATAACTAAATTTACCTTTATTTATTTCATTTTTATTAATCTTTCTGAACTATATCATAAATCGTCTATTTTTAAAATTTTGTAAAAAAAATTTCTTAGATGAGATAAATTTTTATCACTATATTGGATTTAAAATAAATAATTTTATTTTTTGAAACTTCTCCATCCATGAAGTTTTTTAGTTCAAGTTAATTATACATTAAAGAACTAATTAGTTCATCTAAAGTATATTATTTAAAATTCATACTCTCATTAATTTCCACTTTATTCATATGAAATTTTTTACATAGTGATTGCTACACTATTATGACTAAAACAGTATTGTCCAACTCTTCACAAAGCTCACTCATCCCATTGAAAATTCTTATGAATCAATGTAAAATTTGGTTCACTGAATCATATTATTCCATTTTAAATTTTTGGAACTCTGGATGTAGTATTACCAACTTAGATATTTTATGCTTATCTAAATCGTAATGTGTAACTTGTATCCTTAGATGTATTACAAGATAAAACATGCATAAACACAATTCAACTTATAGCATGATGTAATATATTAATTAATTTATAATTAAAATATATTTTACCACACAATTACCAAAAATAGATTTGGGACCAGATTTTGGAAGATTATATGGTTTTACTGTGACCTTTTAATTATCAATACTAAAGTGTTTCAAGTATGCATCCATTCTAACTTGTTAATACCCATAATCATTTACATAAAATAATATAGGATTTTATGGAATCCAAACACTGTTCATATTCATTCCATTTAAATTTTAATGATCTTTTTTTACTTAGACTATTAAAACTAGGATATATAGTTTATCATAATAAAAATAATGAGCAGTATAACCTATATCCAAAGGAACTAAGCTATGATACAAATTCTTAGCCTAATTAAGATGGAATCACTTGTCTAGGGGGAGGGGTGGAAAGACCTTTAAAATTTTAAAAAAATCCTTTAAAATAAATAAATAATAAGAATAAAAATATCGTATATAGAAGAAGTGTAATGTAGTGCTAAAGATAAAACGCACTGGGAATAAAAGTATGAACATAATATTTTATAGCAGTTCATATCAAAGGATCCCACATCAACTCTTTACTCTCCTCTACCCAGTAAAAAGAATGGTACACACTAAGAAACTTTACTTTTTAAAGGTATGATAATATTTTATAGAAACATCCTTTTTTCCCTTGGATGCCTAGCCCGCTAAACCTACATTTTCATTTAACAAAGAAATAAACAAAACCAACTTTTTCTTGGGAGTTAAAACCCAAGGGAATACCTTTTGGTTTAGAGGTATAACCAATAACAAACATTATTTTAGTTAAGAAAAGAATAAAAAACCTACTTCACTCACAAAAAAAATATAAAATCCAATGATAAAAACTAGTATAAAACTATGACGAATAGAAGAGCGATTGAGATCTGAATGCTAATACAACTCTTTAATCACTTGAGAAAAAAATGAACATTGAAGTTTCTTCAGGACCACACGAAAATAGAACAATTTTTGAAATAGATATTCAACACATTGTAATTATTGAATGAATATCATGTATCATTACTTTTTTAATGATCTCAGTAAATCCTTTTAATCAAAATATCATGATCACATTCTAATCGCTAATCAATTTTCATTAACACTATGATTTTTCCTATGGTTTTTACTCTATCTTGTAATATAGAAAGTGGGTTTCCATATAAAATTCTTATTTACTTAATTTTATATTTTTCTTTTGTGTTCATATGTTATGGAATTTTATTCTTTGGTGATCCTAATCTCAAAAATAATATCAAAACCATTACAATAGTATTTTATGTTCAAAAATTGGTATTAGAGCTAAGGTTAAATAGAGATTAGGTTAGATCAATACATGAAATTAAATATCAATATTGATATGTTTAATGTGATAAATTCTCATTATGGAAATTAAAGGGAGGATTATCTGTATAATATGTGCCAAGTGGAATGAAATTTTCAATAATATTCATTTGGGTGTTGTTAGAATCAATGTTGTCATGTGATGTAAAAAAGGTGATGACAAGGAAGATTTGATAAGAACTCTCTAAAATTGAATCCCAAATCTTAGATTATATTCCTAAGATATGATAATAATGTTAACGAGTGTCTCATATAAGATCCCATTTCTTATAAAGTTATTATTTATAGTGGGACATTGTAATCAGACCAAAATGATTTGGAATACCAGAAAAATGGTTTGTAGGTTAACTAAATATTTTTATGAAGAAGGTTCTAAGGTATTGACACAAAAAGATTTAATTCATCTATATTTAGAATCAATTAATATAAAATCAGTATAAACAATTGTTCAAGGTGAATTAGGTTTAGTTTATTGGTGATTGGATCCAATAGGGAACATGTTTGGGAATCAAAGGCATATATGGAAAGGAATTTAGTATAATAGACAAAAGATCTATAAAAAAATACTTTAGGGATTCTAAATTACCAATAAAATAAAATAGAAAGGTTTTTATTTTTAAAAAAATATATTTGTGGAAAGTCTTGTATCACTTCAATATCCAAGGCTATAAGTTAAATTCTAACCCTTTTCTAGTTAATTTAAATTTAACCTTATGTACATGTCTTAGAATGAAGTGGTGAGGATTATAATGTATTGGTTATTAGTTACATCAATATAATAAAGCCTAATGGATGTCATAATAAACACTAGACATGACATTTCACAAGTAGCGGGAGTTATTACTTGATATATGATGAATTTGAATAAGAAGTAATTGAATTGAAATGACAAAATAAAAATGATTTGTGAGTATATGATTGATACTGAATCATAAATTCAAGTGGGAGATTATTTTATACCCTATCAATGGGGGAAATTAGTATTACAGTTTGGATTAATTTATATGGTTTTATTTTTATGAAGGAGATAACTTATCACTATATTTTATGCACATATTTTTTTAAAATTTAATTCCATCAAATTTTTTGTGTTTTATGGATTTTTCACACATATGAATTGTTTTAATTGTTTTTTGGGTAAAATAAAATTTTAAATTATTTTGGAATATAAATATATATATAATTTTTTTTCTAATAATTTTCATTATGAAAAATAAATTCTTATTCTGAATAATTTAGCTTTGAAAAAATGAATTTTTTATATGGTGTAAAATATGGCCTAAACACAGTAGGACAAGGGGGTGGTACATGGGTAAAATTACATGTAGAATCAAAGTAATCTTGGTGTGGGTTTGTGCTAAACATAATTTTAATAAATAGGATATCTCAACACTTTTTGGTGTTTTGAACAATGGAACCAAGGCACACTGCTACATAATATTCCTTTAAAAGTGATAAAAATCACTTTTATCAATGCTAAAAAAGAACTATAAATATAAGTATCCTTTTATCAATTCTAATAAAATGATAAAGGCCCCTTTTATCATTGATAAAAAAATTTATGATAAAATACATCTTTTTTCAACGCTAAAAAATAATTATAAAAGGGGAATTTTATCATCTTTACAAAAATCACCGATAAAAGTAAAAAAAAAATAACTTTTTAAAAAGTTTTTTTATTGGTAAACTCCATATTAACAACACTAGTCCCTCCCTTTTATTATAGCTAGAATCCCACCCATACCACCTCCCCTTTAATAGTGCTCAAAGCCCCACCCAACTTTAATAGTGCTAATCCCTCCTATTCATGCCCTACTTTCAGTGAGTTTAAAACCTGAGACCTCCCCCTCATGAATGTGTGCATTTTACACTCCCTTATATTGTTTTTTTCTATATTTTATGAAATATCTATATATTTATATATATTTTGTAACATTTTTTTCCACACACATATATAATTATTTTTTAAATACATATATAGAATATATTTTGTGTGTGTGTGTGTGTTTATAAATATATATATATATATATTATATGTATATATATAAATATAAATATAACTATAAATATTTATATTTATTTACATATATTTTATAATAATATTTATATACATATATTAGAATATATAGATAATATATATCAGTTTTTTAATACACACACAAACACACACACACACACACATTGTATATACATTGTATAGGTATATAAATATTCATACATTTTTATTTTAAATAAAATGGATATTATTATTATTTATATATTATTTATATATATAGAAATATATTTTATATTTAAATATGTTTACATATTTATTTATAAAATAAAATTTTAATGTGTGAAAATATACAAATATGTATACATGTGTGTGTATGCAATTATAAATAAAACTACATTATGAAAAATGATAAAATTTTAAAACCATAATAGCTATATAAATTTAATCCCTAGGAATAAATTCTATCCCCATAAAAAAAGATAATAAGACAACCTTAAATGAGGCTAAAATTTCATCAAATATTGAAAAATTGGAAAACCCCGACTAAAAAATCAGTTTTCGAGGCCTTCTGGGACTTTTTTTGGCCTAAAAAAATGTGACATGGGGTTATCCCAAGTTACAATGGAATAAATATCATCAAAATATTCTATTTAATATGTGGTAGATCCCAAACGAATCCCCAAATCAAAAGTTATGGCTGTTTGAAGTTCAAGTCATGTTTTCAACTTATCTTTGACCATTTATTAATTTATTTAATTTTACTGTCATCCAATTGTTTTTAAATTTACTATTACTTGATAATAATTAGAGAATTATTAATTAATAATATTTTTTAGTTATTTTATAATCCATTTTCACTAAATATTTTATACATTAAGTGTAAATGCGTATTTATCCTTATCTAAATCATATAAAAAAAATATATTATATTTATATCAGTATAAATATATTTATATATTAATATATTTTTTGTAATGATATATAACATTTTTTATGAAATATAACATTTATCAGTGCTAAAAATAGTTGTTTTAATGATGATAAAAGGCATACTTTTACCAGTGCTAAGAGAAACGCTGATAAAGGGGGAACCTTTATTAGTGCTAAAAAGCGATGATTAAGGGGTACTTTTATAAGTGATTTTTTTGAACTAATATAAGTACCCCCTTTATTAGTTCTTTTTTTAGTGTTGATAAAGGGTGGTGCTGGCTAAATCCAAATATGTGGTAGTGGTGGGTCAAACCTAGTGATGTTCTTCGGGTGGTGATATGCAGTATCCACATATATTAAGCAGATCCAGGCTAAAGTTAACTCTAATAAAGGATGCTCAATCAATAGGTACTATTCATCATTAACATTTATCACATCGTGTTAAGTTGAGACCCATGTATTCTTCCTCAGATACTCATTGTATTGTCACCCTTAGTGCTACATAGCATGATCCACCATTTTCATCAAATGAGAGCTCAAAGTCACTCTGCCTAATGAGAGTTAGTCATGCCATAGCTAAGTGTTTTCATCATGGGATCAGAAATAAGATGATATTATTGATACATTACACCATGGACTATCATTCTTCTTAGTAATACCTTCAAGATAATGGAATGTATCTTGTTACAATAGTGTGGGTCATTACACTGTGTTGTGGCTATCGTAATGAATGGGGAAGGCTCTTCTATTTTCATGAAACATTTATGGTGTAGAGAATTTTCCTACACTATATTAGTATGGAGTATTTGAGAAAGAAAAAGTCTATGAGATAGTGGATCTATTAAACTATGTGAGATTCATGATGTAGTGTGGATATGGAATGATAATTCCTAAGCTGTATCTAGTGTGGTACATCACACTAGATTTGAGGATATAATCTCTACGTTATAATCCACTATCCATGACACATGATTCATATCCATACAAATATAAAAGTGCATATATTTTCTCCCTATACATGTGCTCATGAGTTTGTTTATAGGGGAGATACAATGATATTACCACAAGTGGGTTTTCATGGTATCTCAGGAAGATTGAATTTGATAAAAAAAGGGATTAGATCGAAGATAAAATTATAGATATGAAGTAGATAAAGGCTAGGATAAGGCTCTCTCATGGATAGTGTAAGATATATTTTTAGGGAGATCTGATAGGGGCCATGATCATGGATAATACTAAATGACTAAGACAAGTTGAAGGCCCATTCAAATATAATAATGATAAAAGAAGATGTAGGAAATAAATATAAGATACAATGAGATACAAGATTGAGATATCTTGAGGTGTGTTGCCTATAAATAAGAGCTACAATGTACTATAGAAAGGGAATCTATTTCTTTAGGATCATAAGGATATAGAAGTTCTTTTTTCTTGGGTTTTATTGTTTTATTTTATTTACACTCCCTCATGAAAATCATAAGTAATTAATCCTTTACAGTACTAAGCATGTAATGAAATGAGATTATACTTAGTGAAGTGGTATTTTTATGATAAATTTTCTATAAGTTTTTTACATTTATAACATTATTCTAATTTATATTATCCTCTTTCTTGTATGGTTATTTGGGATTAAGTTTGGTATAATTTATAATTCATTAACTAGTTACTTATTCTCACTACATGACTATTTCATGATTTGGGGTAGTTATTTTTAAATAGGGTTTTGGGTTACTTGTTTTAACAATTAACCAATATACCTAAGAGGTGAAAATTGGTGTATAAGAATAAAGAGTGATGAACTAGGCCAAGATTTACTTAGACTTAAATCCAATAACATTTATAACTAAACAACTATTATTTTACTTCACTAGTTCATGAACATTGATTCACCATGCTTGGTATGATTTCATTAATTGAGTGCCTCCAAAACTAAATCTCTCATTTTATCTTTTCATTCACAATTATTATATTTGTTCTTAATTCATCCTTTTAGGTTCAAAATAAAACACACCATTTACTACAAATTTTTAGTTAGATATTAGTTAGTGTTTTGATTGAGTTTTTATTTTAAAAACTATATTACCCATGGGAATTAATGACACCTCATGGTTAGAAAAGTCTTTGGCAACATTTAAAGATACAATTTCTTAAATGATTTGGAATAATTATAAGTTTTTATTTCTTCATAGTTTTTATTTTTCTCTTTTATGATTTTTCTTCTAGTATTGTGAGTTTGATGATAAAATTTTAATACACGATTAATTAACTTTAATAAAAGAAAAAGAAGATATCTTCAGCTCTGATCTCACATATGAAAAGAACTTAAAGAGGGTCAATAAGGAAGATACCATAGCTAGAGTGGAATAAATAGAACAAGGAGCTAACTATGTAAAGAAAGAAATATATCTGAGTTTTTTTAACACTAATAGATTATGGAAGACCTTCAAGCATGATGAATTTGATCGATATATTTTATACATAATTTTAAAAAAATCCAATAATATTTTTCTTTAATTGATCAATTTTTCCAAAATATCATTTTTTAATTATTTATGGGTGAAATTAATTTTTAATGATTTTTAAAAATAATTTTCATTAAGAAAAATATATGCTTATTCTAAAGAATTTAAATTAGAAAAAATATTTGTTTTTATAAGGTGTAAAATGAGGCCTTAACACACTCAACTAAGGTAAATTTTCATTTACCTTGAGTGATGAGTATAAAAAATAAAAGTGAGGTAAATAAAAATGTGGATTGTTTATTAATAATGTATTAATAATATTAAAATAAATTTAGGATAAGAACCATCGATTTTAAAAGGGAAAAGTAAAATACATGGTTGATCATTTTTTTTTGAAAAATGAGGAATAAAATAAATATTTTTATGTGATGATTGAAAGTTTATCCTCCCTATTTATAATTATTTAATTTGATTTGGAATTTAAATAATGGTAGCATGAGAATCCTTTGTAGTTTTAGTGGAGATATATGCTGGAGTAGAAGAATGGTCTAAGAATGGGGGATTTGATCGATCTATTTTATTCATACTTCTTAAAATTTAATTCAATTAATTTTTGAGTTTAATCAATTTTTTCCAATATATAATTTTTTTATTATTTATAAGTAAAATGAATTTTTAAATTATTTTTGATAAAAATAATAAATTTAAATGTCTGTAGAATAATGTTAAGTAAGAAAAATAAATTCTTATTCTGAAGAATTTAACATAGAAAAAAATATTTTTTGATAAGGTGTAAAACATAGAATTAACACACTCATACAAGGGGTAATACATGGGATCCATTACAAACAGAATCAAAGAAATATTATCGTGTGTTATCACCAAGGACAAGTGTAATAAATAGAAGATAATGGCACATGTTATCACTAGGCTCAAGGGAACTATGACAAGTCAGCCCTGAATGTAACATCCCAGGTAAATAAAGCATATAATATTTTCATATTTATTAATATTTGTGAATTAAATATTAATTTTACTTTAAATGGGATGCTATGTTCGATGGCTTACCCGATACGCAACAATGGGTTTCTTTGAAATCTTACGTTGCACACTAATAATATAATATTATTATTTTAAATGGTAGTTAACGTCTAGCCGTTTTATTGGAAGGAATGAATAGAAATAACTACAATATGATTATACATGTTTGTTAAATGTTTTTACATTTATCCAACAAAAGTTAGAGGCTTAAAATAAGAACAGAATTCGATTTCAAGCATAAATACTCTAATATTCACTAAAAGGTCGATTTACCGCCTTTTGATGGAAAACCCTCCTTAAATATAGTTTTGGTCACTTTTATATATTCTATTTGACCAAATAAAATTCTTCTTTAGAATCGGGACACCAAAATTTACTTTGGGTAATTTTTTGGTATTTTTCTGATAAAATTCATTTTAATGAATAGTGAAAAATACTGTATTTTAATTCAAATCTGATTTTTCCACTAATTTATTTATATGGATAGATTATATTTTTAATTTGTTTTAAAGTGTAATTAGATTATATTTTTTCCATTTAATATAATGGTGGTTATTTTAATTAATTTCACTTTGAAATTGGACATAAACAAGTGTCAATCTTTTGATAGATATTGTTTCTTAAAAACAAACTATTTGTTTTGACAGCGGGAATTAATTTTAAATTAATTAATGCAACTTCTATGATTTTAATTTTTTAAAATAGACATAATTTTTGAATTTGGAATATAAAATATAGCTTAGGATGAATTTTTGGTATTTTTCTGAAAAACATAAATTTTTTTATGAATAGTGAAACCACTAAGTAGTAGTTAAAAAACTGACTTTTTCATTTAAATGAAATTTTTACGCTTCTATGAATTGAATTTAGAAAATCTGACATACATGGTTGTTATTAGTAAGTAAAATTTGGTTCAATAAGATGAAAATAATTTTTGGTGAATAGTAACTTTTGACTTTTATTTACCGCAGTTAAAGGTAAATAAGGTAATTCAAGGTAAAAAGAATACCATAATAATACAAAATTACCTTAAAACTTGTGATAAACTTTTTGGATGTTTCATGGCTGACTATTGGAATCTTTGGGTCAATTTGGGAACCCCATGGAGCCATTTAAGAGTGACAATGACACTTTATTTTAATTAACATAATGTAAAGACAAAAATAACCCAAACAAATATCTTTTAGTAAATTAATTTTCACATAGGGTTATATAAGTTATATTTTCGAATATGAATATTATTTGGAAAGAAAAAAATATTTACTACATCATGATATTCTTTTTATAATTTTTAGACATAAAATAAAATAAATAATTTATGACAGAATAATGATGTAGTATTTACTTCATTAATAAATGATTTAAATAAATAAGATTATAAATATTAAAATAACATTAAAAACCTGTCCAATTCTTATTTTATGAATTTATTTCTACCATGAGTCATCTTATCTTCTACCTTAATGAGTTTTGGACCTTTAGAAACCAAAAATCATTATATAATAAAATAATATTTTCACACTTTCCTAAAGAGCCCCTCCTCCCCTTTATAAAAATCCCTCACTTCTAACTCATTCCTCACACCTCTCAAGACCCTTGGTTTGTCAAAACCCTTCCCAAATAATCTCTCAAGATCCCTCTATTCCCCCTAGAATCCTTACCTTTGGCAGAAGTCACTTCAAGAAGTCCTTTTGGTTCAAACCAACGGGAGTTACCCAAATTTAAGGTAACAGTTTCTCTTAACTTCTTTTATTTTATTTTACTTCTACAATCCCTAAAATATTTTTATTACTTTATTTTATAACAAAATAATTATTATCAATATACTAATATGTTTTTATGAGAAGTATTTGAACTAAACTTACACACACCTCCATCTAATGGGTGAAGAACATATTGTTTATATGTATGGAAAACTAATGCCTCACGAAATGATGATTGTTCGATTATCTCATACCGCATCTCATGGTGGCCATTAAGATGGAAATATATTTATATATGTTATAAATTATGTTTATGTTTTCTTTATGATTATGTATTTTACATTTATAGCATACCTTTATGGTTTCCATTATGGGTAAATGCGATAATTTCATTTGAGGAAGTACTGACTACCGCCCCCTTAAAGTGATATGACTCGTTAATGCCATATGAGGGATGTATAAAGGATGGAGTTAATGATATTATATATTATATTATATTATAATTATAATATACCTATTTATCATTATCTTTAAATTCCATTAAAATATGAAATAGAAATGAAACTAGCGTTCATGCGTACGTACGACTTACCGTCTCCATGAACGGTGCATTTCATTTCTTATCTCCAAATGATTTTCACTATTATAAGTACATATATATAATGGATATATATGATATATATGATATCTAAATAATGAATATATTTCTAGAGATAATGGAAAATTGACCACATGGAAAACTTGTAAATATAAGGTGTTCATTTTTGACTCAAGTACCAAATATCGACAAAACGACCGTTATTAACTTAAATGATTGCATAATGTTTATAACATGGTAATAAGTGATATAAAAGGAATAATAAACTTGAAAAATGTTCTTAATCAAGTAGAAATTAACTATATTTTATTATTCTGGAAGAACACGAAACATACAAGTCAATTCAGACATGAGTTAAGGAGGTTTGTTATCTCACTTTTAATTCCGTGAGATTTCCATTATTCACCACTTATTTATTGAAAGTTGTGTATTGTGTACTTTCATATGATATATAATATCATAATTCTCTTTATATTCATTTTATTCAGTGATTAATTTGGTGATTATTAACTTTTAGTCTTACGGCTCAATTGATTACAAAGTGGTAAGGGGTTTTCATCTCACTTTTTATTCCTGTGAGAATTCACGCTACATTTTCCACAATTTACTTTTGTGTGGTGTATGTACTAACCTTTATTGTATTATATGAGTAATATAATTAAATTTATTGGTATTTTCATCTTCATTTTATGATCTTTCTTTCATGGGGTGTATGTTTCGTAAGTTACCAAATCGGTAAGGGAACCTTTCACCCTTATCTTTCTTAAAAGACTTATTTTTGTTATATATTTTAATTTACATATTCTTATGTTGGGATATGTTCTTATATATCCATATTTCTGTAAATGTTATGTCCAAGTGATGAGATACCCTCTTCTCTCTCATCAACTCATTTTCTTAATTTTAAAGTGACGCCGTTAGACTGCTGAATTTTTTTAAGGGAAACATCTTCACCCAATTTCAATTCCTTGGGTTAAACTTGTACTTCTTGATTATGTTGTACTATAAATATTTTTGAATAATCTATGATTTTATTACACTTAATATCCACTTATATTGGGTGTATTTATATTTTTCACACATAATAATGTCATTGATTTATCCTTAATCTAAGGAAACCATCTTTATAAGGGATTTCGTCTCAATTTACATTCCATTGAGACTTCAAGGTTGTTATGCACCAATTAACTCTTATATGGTGTATATACTGCCCTTTGGAATATTATATCATGAATAAATTTATTCTCATGATATTATAATATTTTGATTAAATGTCATTCCTCAATTATTTGTATTCAAGTGTCTCTCATTTTATTAAAATCTCTTTAACTAAAATATCGTTTTAAATGTTTTAAAGATTTATTCTTATAAATATTTATCATTAATGTACATGTTTTAATAAAATGGTTTTATGGATTTATTTATACGGACATTAATTTTTTCAAATGATAATTTATTTAAAAGTTTTAAAGTGGTATGTGACACATTGATTCAAAAATCCCTTTATTAAATGTTTTAAATGGTTTTGAAAATGGTTTGATAAAGCATTGTTTATTTCAATATCCCGATTTGATATAATGTGATTGGAATGTGGAAATTTTATCTTTCCTATATGCTTGTGTTATGTGTTATGATTATGGTTATTGGGTATTGTTTACGTATACAGGTGGTTCCTTGATAAACCTAGGGAGGGAGATCTTGAGATAGATCTCCAATGAATTGGGTAACATGATGGAGGTAAATGTGTTGTTTCTCCTAAGAGATTTAAGGAATATATTGTGATGAGTATTCCAAGTGTAACTCCCTATGTAGCTGTGATAGCCACAATGTAAGTTTGATATAGATGCCATAAGTTACCTTTATTATTTATGATTTCTGTGTGTTATTCATAAATATTACGATTTCATGAGGTATGTTATGATTGAAAAGTATGGTTTCTTTGATTTGTATTTATTAATGGTCTAATGTTTTCTTTCTTATTTTATAACCCTTAATGATCTTTTTATGCTCATACCAAGTTTCTGAAATGTTTTTTATAAGGTATAAGGAAGGGTAAGTGAAAGGAAGTATTCAAGAAGATTTATATCAACAAAATAAATCTTTTTTTATTTAAGGAGTTTTATTTTTGTGAAACATTGGATAGAGTAGAAGTTTTTACTTTGTAATTTTTGAGATGTAATGTAAAAGTTATGGCCTAATTCTCTAAAACTATAAACTAGAAAATATCCTCAATGAAAATTCTTAACTTAACTCAAGATTATGTAATGTTTAAGGATGGTTCCTTATAGTTGGTATTAGAGGTCGGTTTAGATAACTTTAGAGGTTAGTGTGTTATTCAATCATAAGTGAAATCGCCATAATGGTTAACATATTGGAAAGAGTCATAGTTTTTTTAGATAAAGTGAATGAGTTTAAGATAAGATGAATAAGTCTATCTTAGTATTTAAAATCCTTATAAGATATTATATGAGGATTTTACTGATATACTAACACTGACCTTTTTGGTTTTAGTAAATGGATGGATTTAGCAGGCACCAAAGTAATAGTGGATGTAAAGAAAAATGTGACAGTTTTTTGAATGAACAACTGAATGAAATGGGAGCTGCAATGAGAAATCTTGTGATTATTCTTAACCAACTATCTGGAGTCATGATTGACCACCTGAACCATGGTGATTTTTATAAGGCATCATATATGTTAGAAATAAATCCCTATGGATGTTTAGGTAATAATCCTAAAGGTAAGTATGTTCAAAAACCTATGTGTCAAGGATGTGGAAAGAAACACCTAAGAAAATGCTTCAAAGGGACGAGAAGATACTGTAGATGTTTAAGTGAAGGTCACAAAGAAAGAACCTTCCATGGAAAAAGGAATCATCCAGTTGAATCTAGTAAATGGAAATAAGTTATTTCCAAGGGATCAATTGAATGTTTAAAAAGTAGTGTGCATGGTAATTATAAAACGGTTGTCCTACGACAAAGTTTCGGGAATGGGATCACCAGGATCGTACAAATTTTTGTTTATCAACACCTAAAGCCATTATGATTGAGGATGAAGAAACTGAAAATGAACAATGAAAGGTATGGATTATTTCTTAACATATGTTTTGATATTATTGAGTCTTAGGATATGATTCATGATTTTGTTTGTAGGAAAGAAGTATTTCTGAATAATTTGGTAAATAATAGTTAATGGATCATGAAGAACATTGAATGAGTAAGACATCAACATATAAGGGATTCAAGAGTTATGGTATATTTTAAGACGATGAAATACTTAAAAGTATTAAGGCTATTTTGAGGATGGGATTACATTGGAAGACTTTTTATATTATGTGTAACCCTGAAGCTTGATATATGAAAATGTTATTCAAGGAATAATTATCATTTCTTATGATGAGTAATAGTGGAATTTTATTTGTAAGAATCTGTGTTTTTATTATGGATATATGATGATTGGGTTTATTTATGAAAATTATTAACCTATCATGGAGAATTTGTGATTAGGTTAATTACTTGTCAATATGAGACTTTAAGAGTAACTGATGTTATTTGGACATAAATGTTAAGATTTATCTTAGAAGACTATGTGATTAAATCATTATTAGATTTTGGTTTCAATATTAGTTTTGATTACTTTCAATAATTTTATAGATATTTGTTTATTGAATGGTCTTTCTTGAACTTTGGGTACTTTTGGTTGAATTTTGGAGATTAAGAGTAGTACTTATTTTTATAAAGGATCATCCTTTTTGGGGATTATCTGATCTTTTACTAACCATTTTGGTTTTGGTTAATTTATAAAGACATGGGAAAAATATAGTTCATATTGCGTGGATTATATGATTCTCTAGAAGTTGATTATAGCACTTTCAATGCGAACAAGTCATCTTGAATACTTACCGTTTGAAGAAAAGATGAGTTTGTGGTAGAATTTTATTAAAGGTTGACACTCTACATGACAATTAAGCATATTTCCTTAAAATATTAGTCTAGTTATTAATAAAATTCTCCAACTACATGAAAAGGATCTTGAAGTAAAATGGTTATAAGCTTTCTTTTATCATCAGACTTTTACCCAACCATAAATTTATGGTATTATGGTGGTCAACTTTCTGTGATCATGTTCTCTATCACTCTCTATTAATCTATGAGAGATTGTTTCTATTTAATATCCATGTTTTCATGGAATCCTAGTATCTGTTGTCTCAGGTAACCTTTTTACTTCTCTTACTTTATTTTAAAGTGATAGTTTTATTGACTCTTTTTCTGATGTGAGACTTTAAATGAAGTTTCTAATCCCAATTTTAAAATTGTGAGGATGTAATTCCCAAAAGAGGGGAATGATGTAACATCCCAGGTAAATAAATAATTTAATATTTTCATATTTATAAACATTTGTGAATTAAATATTGATTTTACTTTAAATGGGATTCTATGTTCGATGGATTACCTGATATGCAACAAAGAGATTCTTTGAAATCTTACGTTGCACACTAATAATATAATATTATTATTTTAAATGGTAGTTAACGCCATGCTGTTGTATTGGGGGGAATGAATATAACTAACTACAATATAATTATACATGTTTGTTAAATGTTTTTATATTTATCCAATAAAAGTTAGAGTCTTAAAATAAGAAAAGAATTATATTTTGAGCATAAATACTCTAATATTCACTAAATGGTCGATTTACCACCTTTTGATGGAGAACCCTCTTTAATATAGTTTTGGTCACTTTTATATGTTTTATTTGACCAAATAAAATTCTTCTTTAGAATCGAGATACCAAAATTTACTTTGGGTAATTTTTTGTATTTTTCTGATAAAATTCTTATTTTAATGAATAGTGAAAAATACTGTATTTTAATTCAAATATAATTTTTAATATAATTTATTTATATGGTTATATTATCTTTTTATTTGGTTTTAAAGTGTAATTAGATTATATTTTTACCATTTAATCTATTAGTGGTCATTGGAATTAATTTCACTTTGAAATTGGACATAAACAAGTGTCAATCTTTTGATAGATATTGTTTCTTAAAAATAAACTATTTGTTTTGACAATAAGAATTAATTTTAAATTAATTAATGAAACTTCTATGATTTGAATTTTTTAAAATAGACATAATTTTTGAATTTGGAATATAAAATATATCTTAGGATTATTTTTTGGTATTTTTTTGAAAAACATTAATTTTTGATGTATAGTGAAACCACTAAGTAGTAGTTAAAAAACCGAATTTTTCATTTAAATGAAATTTTACCACTTCTATGAATTGAATTTCAAAAATTCGACATACATGGTTGTTATTAGTAAGTAAAATGTGGTTCAATAAGATTAAAATAATTTTTGGCGAATAGTAACTTTTGACTTTTATTTACCGCGGTTAAATGTAAATAGGGTAATTCAAGGTAAAAAGAATATTATAATAATACAACATTACCTTAACACTTGTTATAACCTTATTCTATGTGTCTTGGACAACTATGGGCATCTTTGGGTCGATTTGGGGAACCCATGAAGCCACCTAATAGTGATAATAACACTTTATTTTAATTAACTTAAAGTAAAGATAAAAATGACACAAACAAATATCTTTTATTAAATTAATTTTTATATAGGGTTATATAAGTAATATTTTTTACTATAAAAATTATTTAGAAATATAAAAATATTTCCTACATCATGGAATTTTTTTTTATAATTTTTATACCTAAAATAAATTAAATTATTTATGACACAATAATGATGCAATATTTACCTCATTAATAAATAATTTAAATAAATAAGATTATAAATATTAAAATAACATCCAAAACCTATCCAATTTATATTGGATGAATTTATTTAGATCATGATTCATATTATCTTCTACCTTAATGAGTTTTGGACCTTTAGAAACCGAAAATCATTATATAATAAAATAATATTTTCATACTTTCCTAAAGAGCGCCTCCCACCCCTTATAAAATACCTCACTTTTAACTCATTCCTCACACTTCTCAAGACCCTTTTATCATCCAAAACCTTACCAAATAATCTCTAAAGATCCCTTTATTCCACCTAGAAGCCTTACCTTAGTCATAAGTCACTTCAATAAGTCCTTTTGGATCAAACCAAAGGGAGTTACCCAAATTAAAGCTAACAGTTTCTCTTAACTTATTTTATTTTATTTTACTTCTCTAACCCCAAAACTCATTTTATTTCTTTATTTTATAACAACTCCAATATCCTTAACATACTAAGATTTTTTATGATAATTATTCTCACTACACTTACACACACCTCTATCTAATGGGTGAGGAACATATTGTTTTCGTGGATGGAAAACTAACGCCTCACGAAACGATGATTGTTCAATTTTCTCCTACCATCTCTAATGGTGGACATTAAGATGGAACTATATTTATATATGATATATATTATTTTTATGTTTTATTTATGCTTTTATACTTTCCATTTATTGCAGATCTTTATGGTTTCCATTATGGGTAAATGCGATAATTTTATTCGAGGAAGTGCAGACTACCACCCCCTCATAGTGATATGACTCATTAATTCCATATGTGGGATGTATAAAGGATGTATTTAATGATATTATATATGATATTATACTGGAATTATAATATACCTATGTATCATTATCTTTTAATTCCATTAAAATATGAAATAGAAATGAAAGTAGCATTCATGCGTACGTACGACTTACCGTGTCCATAAACGGTGCATTTCATTTATTATCTCCAAATGATATGTACTAATATAAATAAATATATATTGGATATATATTATATATATGATATATATATAATGAATATCATTCTGGAGATAATGTACTATTGAACACATTGACAACTTGTAAATATAAGGTGTTCATTTTTGACTCAAGTACCAAATATCGACAAAATGACCGTTGTTAACTTAAATGATTGCATAATGTTTATAACATGGTAATAAGTGATATAAAATTAATTATAAACTTGAAAAAGTTTCTTAATCAAGTATAAATTAACTTTAGTTTATTATTCAGTAAGAACACGAAACATACGAGTCAAGTCGGACACAAGGTCAAGAGGTTTCTTATCTCACTTTTAATTCCATGAGATTTCCATTGTTCGCCACTTATTTATTGAATGAGGTGTATTGTGTACTGAAATTTGATATATATTATCATGATTCTCTTTATATTCATGGTATTCTATGATTAATTTTGTGATTATTAACTTTTGGTCTTACGACTCAATTGATTACAACGTGGTAAGGGGTTTTCATCTCACTTTTAATTCCCATGAGAATTCATGCTACATTTGCCACAATTTCCTTTTATGTGGTGTATGTAATAAAAATTATTGTATTATATGTGTAATATAATTCAATTTATGGGTATTTTTATCTTCATTTTATGATCCTTATTTCATGGGGTGTATGTTTTGTAAGTTACCAAATCGGTAAGGGAACCTTTCACCCTTATCTTTTTTAAAAGTCTTATTTTTGTTATATCTTTTAATTTACATATTCTTACAATGGGATATGTTCATATATATCCATATTACTATAAATTTTATGTCCAAGTTATGAGATACCCTTTTCTCTCTCATCAACTCATTTTCTGAATTTTAATGTGACACCGTTAGACTGTCAAATTTCGGTAAGGGAAACTTCTTCACCCAATTTCAATTCCTTGGGTTAAACTTTTACTTCTTGATTATGTTGTTCTATAAATATATGTGAATAACCTATGATTGTATTACACTTAATATCCACTTATATTGGGTGTATTTATATTTTCCACACATAATTATGTCATTAATTTATCCTTAATCTAAGGATACCGTCTTTATAAGGGATTTCGTCTCAATTTACATTCCATTGAGAATTCAATGTTGTTTTGCACCAATTCACTCTTATATGGTGCATATACTATCCTTTGGAATATTATATCATGAATCCCTTTATTCTCATGATATTATAATGTTCTGATTAAATGTTATTCCTCAATTATTTTTATTCAAGCATCTCTCATTTTATTAAAAACTCTTTAACTAAAATATCGTTTTAAATGTTTTAAAGATTTATTATTCTAAATATTTATCATTAATGTCCATGTTTTAATAAAATTGTTTGAAGGATTTATTTATATGGATATTAATTTTTTCAAATGATAATTTATTTAAAAGTTTCAAAGTGGTATGGGACACTTTGATTAAAAAATCTCTTTATTAAATGTTTTAAATGGTTTTGAAAATGGTTTAATAAAGCATTGTTTATTTCAATATCCTGATTTTATATAATGTTATTGGAATGTGGAAATGTTATATTTTCTATATGATTGTGTTATGTGTTATGATTATGGTTATTGTGCATTGTTTAAGTATATGGGTAGTTCCATGATAAACTTAGGGTGGTTGAACTTGAGATGGCTCTCCAATGCATTGGGTAACGTGATGGAGGTAAACGTGTTTTTTCTCCTAAGAGATTTAGGGAATATATTATGATGGGTATTCCAAGTGTAACTCCCTACGTTGCTTTGTTAGCTACAATGCGGGTGGTTCCGTGCTAAACCTAGGGTGGGTGAGCTTGTGATAGCTCTCCAATGAATTGGATAACGTGATGGAGGTAAACGTGTTGTTTCTCCTAAGATATTTAAGGAATATACTGTGATGGGTATTCCAACTCTAACTCCCTACGTAGCTATGATATCTACAATGGAAGTTTGATATGGATGCCATAAGTTACCTTTATGATTTATGATTTCTGTGTGTTATTCATAAATCTTATGATTTCATGAGGTATATTATGATTGAAAAGTATGGTTTCTTTGATTTGTATTTATTAATGGGATAATGTTTTCTTTCCTTATTTTATAACCCTTACTGATCTTTTTATGCTCATACCATGTTTTCGAAATGTTTTTTTATAGGGTATAAGGAAGGGTAAGTGAAAGGAAGTATTCAAGAAGATTTATATCAAGAAAAGAACTCTTGTTTTATTTAAGGAGTTTTATTTTTGTGAAGAATTGGATAGAGTAAAAGGGTATACTTTGTAATTTTTAAGATGTAATGTAAAAGTTATGACCTAATTATCTAAAACTATAAACTAGAAAAGATCATCAATGTTAATTCTTGACTTAACTCAAGATTATGTAATGTTTAAGGCTGGGTCCTTATAGTTGGTATCAGAGGCCGGTTTAGATAACTTTAGAGGTTTGTGTGTTATTTAATTATAAGTGACATCACCATAATGGTTAACATATCAGAAAGAGTCATAGTTTTTTTAGATAAAGTGAATTAGTTTAAGATTAGATGAATAAGTCTATCTTAGTATTTACCCTCCTCATAAGATATTATATGAGGATTTTACTGATATACTAACACTGAAATTTTTGGTTTTAGTAAATGGATAGATCTAGTAGGCACCAAAGTAACAATGGATGTGAAGAAAACTGTGACGGTTTTCTGAATGTACAACTGAATGAAATGGGAGCTGTAATGAGAACTCTTGTGATTATTCTTAGCCAACTATCTGGAGTCATGATTGACCACCTGAACCATGGTGATTTTTATAAGGCATCATATATGTGAGAAACAAATCCCTACGGAAGTTCATGTAATAATCATAAAGGTAATTATGTTCAAAAACCTATGTGTCAAGGATTTGGAAAGAAACACTTAGGAAAATGCTTCTAAGGGAAGGGAAGATACTATAGATGTGAAAGTGATGGTCATAAAGCAAGAACCTGCCATGGAAAAAGGAAGCATCTAGTTGACTCTAGGAAAGGGAAAGAATTTATTTCTGAGGGATCAATTGAATGTTTTAAATGTGGTGTGAATGGTCATTATACAAACATTTGACCTATGAAGAAGTTTAGGGAATGAGATCACTAGGATCATACAAATATTTGTTTATCAACACCTAAAGACATTCTGATTGAGGATGAAGAAACTTACAATGACCAATGAAAGGTATGGATTATTTCTTAACATATGTTTTGATATTATTGAGTCTTAGGATATGATTCATGAATTTTTTTGTAGGAAAGAAGTATTTTAGAATAATTTGGTAAAGAATAGTTAATGGATCATAAATAACGTTGAATGAGAAAGAAGTAAACATGTAAGGGATTCAAGAGTTATGGTAGATTTTAAGACGATGAAATGCTTAAAAGTATTAATGCTCTTTTGAGGATGGGATTACATTGGAAGACTTTTTATAGTATGTGTAACCCTGGAGTTTGATATATGAAAATGTTATTCAAGGAATAATTATCATTTCTTCTGATGAGTAATGGTGGAATTTTATTTTGGAGGAATCTATGTTTTTATTATGGACATATGGTGATTTGGGTTATTTATGGAAATGATTAACCTATCGTGGAGAATATGTGATTAGGTTAATTACTTTTCAATATGAGACTTTAAGAGTAACTGATGTTCTTTGGAGATAAATGTTAATATTTATCTTAGAAGACCATGTGATTAAATCCTTCTGAGATTTGGGTTTTAATCTTAGTTTTGATTACTTTTAATAATTTTAAAGATATTTATTTATTGAATGGTATTTATTGAACTTTGGGTACTTTTGGATGAATTTTGGAGATTAAGAGTAATACATCTTTTTATAAAGGATTATCCTTTTCGGGGATTATCCGATCTTATGCTAATCATTTTGGTTTTGGTTAATGTCTAAAGACATGGAAAAAATATAGTTCATCTTTTGTGGATTATATGATTCTCTAAAAATTGATTATAGTGCTTTCAATGTGAACAATTCATCTTGAATACTTACCATTTGGAGAAAAGATGAGTTTGTGGTAGAATTTTATTAAAGGATGACACTCCACATGACAAGTAAGTATATTTCCTTACGATCTTAGTCTAGTTATTTATAAAATTCTCCAACTATATGGAAATTATCTTGAAGTAAAAATGTTATAATCTCTCTTTTATCATCAGAATTTTACCCAACCACAAATTTATGGTATTATGGTCATTAACGTTCTATGATCATGTTCTTTATCACTCTCTATTAATCTATGAGAGTTTTTTTCTCTTTAATATCCATGTATTCATGGAATCCTAGTATCTGTTGTCTCAGTTAACCTTTTTAATTCTCTTCCTTTATTTTAAAGTGATAGTTTTTTTGACTCTTTTTCTGATGTGGAACTTTAAATGAAGTTTCTGATCCCAATTTTAAAATTGGGAGGACGCAATTCCCAAAAGGGTGGAATGATGTAACATCCCAGGTGAATAAAGAATATAATATTTTCATATTTATTAATATATTTGAATTAAAAATTAATTTTACTTTAAATGGGATGCTATGTTAGATGGATTACCCGATACGCAACAATGGGTTTCTTTGAAATCTTATGTTGCACACTAATAATATAATATTATTATTTTAAATGGTAGTTAACGCCTAGCCGTTGTATTGGAAGGAATGAATATAACTAACTACAATATTATTATACATGTTTATTAAATGTTTTTACATTTATCCAACAAAATTTAGAGGCTTAAAATAAGAACAGAATTCGATTTCAAGCATAAATACTCCAATATTCACTAAAAGGTCGATTTACCGCCTTTTGATGGTGAAACCTCCTTAAATATAGTTTTGGTCACTTTTATACTTTCTATTTGACCAAATAAAATTATTATTTAGAATCGGGACACCAAAATTTACTTTGGGTAATTTTTTGGTATTTTTCTGATAAAATTCATTTTTAATGAATAGTAAAAAATACTGTATTTTAATTAAAATCTGATTTTCCAATAATTTATTTATATGGATAGATTATATTTTTAATTTGTTTTAAAGTGTAATTAGATTATATTTTTATCATTTAATATAATGGTGGTTATTGGAATTAATTTCACTTTGAAATTGGGCATAAACAAGTGCCAATCTTTTGATAGACATTGTTTCTTAAAAACAAACTATTTGTTTTGACATCAGGAATTAATTTTAAATCAATTAATGAAACTTCTATGATTTTAATTTTTTAAAATAGACATCATTTTCGAATTTGGAATATAAAATATATCTTAGGATAAATTTTTGGTATTTTTCTGAAAAACATCAATTTTTGATGAATAGTGAAACCACTATGTAGTAGTTAAAAAACTGACTTTTTCATTTAAATGAATTTTTTCCGCTTCTATGAATTTAATTTATAAAATAAAACATACATGGTTGTTATTAGTAAGTAAAATGTGGTTTAATAAGATGAAAATAATTTTTATTGAATAGTAAATTTTGACTTTTATTTACCACGGTTAAAGGTAAATAGGGTAATTCAAGATAAAAAGAATATCATAATAATACAAAATTACCTTAAAACTTGTGATAACCTTATTGGATGTGTCATGGAAGACTATGGGCATCTTTGGGTCGATTTGAGGACCCCATGGAGCCACTTAAGAGTAATAATGACACTTTATTTTAATTAACTAAAATTAAAGATCAAAATGACACAAACAGATATCTTTTAGTAAATTAATTTTTACATAGGGTTATATAAGTTATCTTTTAAACTATAAATATTATTTGAAAATATAAAATTATTTCCTACGTCGTGGTATTTTGTTTATAATTTTTAGACATAAAATAAAATAAATTATTTATGACACAATAATGATGTAGTATTTACCTCAATAATAAATAATTTAAATAAATAAGATTATAAATATTAAAATAACATCCAAAACCTGTCCAATTATTATTGGATGAATTTATTTCGACCATGATTCATCTTATATTATACCTTAATGAGTTTTGGACCTTTAGAAACTGAAAATAATTATATAACAAAATAATAGTTTCACACTTTTCTAAAGAGCCCCTCCTCCCCCTTATAAAAGCCCTCACTTCTAACTCATTCCTCACACCTTTCAAGACCCTTTTCTCGTCCAAAACCTGACCAAATAATCTCTCAATATACCTCTATTACACCTAAAATCCTTACCTTTGGCAGAAGTCACTTCAAGAAGTCCTTTTGGTTCAAACCAAAGGGAGTTACCTAAAATTAAAGGTAATAGTTTCTCTTAACTTCTTTTCTTTTATTTTACTTATCCAACCCCTAAACTAATTTTATTCCATTATTTTATAACAAAAAAATATACTTAATATACTAGTATGTTTTTATGAGAAGTATTCTAACTACACTTACACACACCTCCATCTAATGGGTGAAGAACATATTGTTTCTATGGATGGAAAACTAACACCTCATGAAATGATGATTGTTTGATTTTCTCCTACCGCCACTCATAGTGACCATTAAGATGACACTATATTTATATATGATATATATTATTTTTATGTTTTCTTTTATGATTCTTTATTTTCTATTTATTTCATACCTTTATGGCTTCCATTATGGGTAAACGCGATAATTTCATTTGAGGAAGTGCGGACTACCGCCCCCTCAAAGTGATATGACTCGTTAATGCCATATGTGGGATGTATAAAGGAAATAGTTAATGATATTATATATGATATTATACTGGAATTAGAATATACCTATGTATTATTATCTTTTAATTCCATTAAAATATGAAATAGAAATGAAAGTAGCATTCATGCGTACGTACGACTTACCGTGTCAATGAACAATGCATTTCATTTATTATCTTAAAATGATATGTACTATTATAAATACATATATATAATGAATATACATGATATATATGATATATAAATAATTAATATCATTCTAGAGATAATGTACTATTGACCACATGGACAACTTGTAAATATAAGATGTTCATTTTTGACTCAAGTACCAAATATTGAAAAAAAGACTGTTATTAACTTAAATGATTGAATAATTTCTATAACATGGTAATAAGTGATATAAAAGGAATAATAAAATTGAAAATTTTTCTTAATCAAGTATAAATTAACTTCAATTTATTATTCAGGAAGAACACGGAACATACGAGTCAAGTTGGACACAAGGTAAGGAGGTTTCTTATCTCACTTTTAATTCCATGAGATTTCCATTGTTCGCCACTTATTTATTTAATGTGGTGTATTGTGTACTGAAATTATATATATATTATCATTATTCTATTTATATTCATGGTATTCTGTGATTATTAACATTTAGACTTACGACTCAATTGATTACAACGTGGTAAGGAGTTTTCATCTCACTTTTAATTCCTGTGAGAATTCATGTTACATTTGCCACAATTTCCTTCTGTGTGGTGTATGTACTGACCATGATTGTATTAAATGTGTAATATAATTTAATTTATGGGTATTTACATCTTCATTTTATGATCCTTCTTTCATGGGGTGTATGTTTCGTAAGTTACCAAATCGGTAGGGGAACCTTTCACCCTTATCTTTTTTAAAAGTCTTCTTTTTTGTTATATCTTTTAATTTACACATTATTATGTTGGGATATGTTCATATATATACATATTGCTTTAAATTTTATTTCCAAGTGATTAGATACCCTTTTCTCTCTCATAAACTCATATTCTGAATTTTAAAGTGACACCGTTAGACTGTCGAATTTCTGTAAGGGAAAATTCTTCACCCAATTTCAATTCCTTTGGTTAAACTTTTACTTCTTGATTATGTTGTGCTATAAATATGTGTGAATAACCTATTATTGTATTAAACTTAATATCCACTTATATTGGGTGTATTTTTATTTTTCACACATAATTATTTCATTGATTTATCCTTAATCTAAGGATACTGTCTTTATAAGGGATTTCGTCTCAATTTACATTCCATTGATACTTCAATGTTGTTTTGCACCAATTCACTCTTATATTGTGCATATAATTTCCTTTGGAATATTATATCATTAATCCATTTATTCTCATGATATTATAAAGTTCTTATTAAATGCTATTCCTCAATTATTTATATTCATGAATCTCCCATTTTATTAAAAACTCTCTAACTAAAATACCGTTTTAAATGTTTTAAAGATTTATTCTTCTAAATATTTATCATTAATGTCTATGTTTTAATAAAATGGTTTTAAGGATTTATTTATATGGACATTAATTTTTTCAAATTAAAATTTATTTAAAAGCTTCAAAGTGGTATGAGAACCTTTCATTCAAAAATCTCTTTATTAAATGTTTTAAATGGTTTTGGAAGTGGTTTGATAAAGCATTGTTTATTTAAATATCCTGATTTGATATAATGTGATTGGAATGTGGAAATGTTATATTTTCTATATGCTTGTGTTATGTGTTATGATTATGGTTATTGTGCATTGTTTATGTATATGGGTAGTTCCATGATAAACTTAGGGTGGTTGAGCCTGAGATAGCTCTCCAATGCATTGGGTAACGTGATGGAGGTAAACATGTTTTTTCTCCTAAGAGATTTAGGGAATATATTATGATGGGTATTCCAAGTGTAACTCCCTACGTTTCTTTGTTAGCTACAATGCAAGTTTGATATGGATGCAATAAGTTACCTTTATGATTTATGATTTCTGTGTGTTATTCATAAATCTTATGATTTCATGAGGTATGTTATGATTGAAAAGTATGGTTTATTTGATTTGTATTTATTAATGGGATAATGTTTTCTTTCTTTATTTTATAACCCTTACTGATTTTTTATTCTCATCCAAAGTTTTTGAATTTTTTTTCATAGGGTATAAGGATGGGTAAGAGAAACGTATTATTCAACAATATTTATATCAATAAAAGAACTATTGTTTTATTTAAGGAGTTTTATTTTTGTGAAACATTGGATAGAGTATAAGTGTCTACTTTTTAATTTTTGAGATGTAATGTAAAAGTTATGGCCTAATTCTCTTAAACTCTAAACCTAAAAAGATCCTCAATGTGAATTCTTAACTTAACTCAAGATTATGTAATGTTTAAGGAAGGGTCCTTATACTGAAATTTCTCTTCTAGTGGTGGTATGTGGTATCCATATATATTAAGAAGATCCAGGGTGAAGCATGTTGTGATTCAATGATAAGAGATAAAGTAGAATGAAGAAAATGAAAAAAACATGCTTTATTTCACCAAGAACAAGGGTTATAATGTATCCCCCCCACACCCCTTTCTTTCTCTCATATTGAGCTCTCAAGGCTCTAAAAAGATGGATAATAGAGCTCTATTATCTCAAATCTCTTATTAAAGGAATCTCCCCAAGGCCTCCTTATATAGCCATGGTGGGAGGTGTCAGGTTTGACACAACTACCACTGACCCCCACCTACCATGGACTTCTCCTATTGATACCAAATAAACATTTACTACACATGTGAAAAATGAAACACTCAAGATGGAAGTAAATGGAGGTGAGGTTGGTGCACCACCTTTGAAAATGGTTGTGGGAAGTAGGAGTACTCCATCAAAGCACACTCTGATGTGGGATGATCAAAAACTACAAACTATTCATTATTATTTCTTAGGTTTTTATATAAATCTAACAACCATATCTTCTTCCTTGGATACTTATTGTGCAGTCACCCTTGATAGTAGGATCCATGATTACCATCAGAAGGGAGATTGGAGTTTCTATTCCATGTGGGATTTGACCATGTCACAACTAAGTTTTTATGTCATGGAATCTCAAAGAAGATTTTATTCTTGATATATTTCATCATGGACAACCATTTTTTTTCATTGTACCTTGAAGATGATGACACAAAGCTCAGTGTTATGGTATGGGTGATTGTACTTCATCGTGGCCATGAGAATGCATGGGGAAGGTTCAAATATATGCAAGAATCATTTGAGGTGTATAGAATTTTCCTATTCTGTAAAATAAGATAGGATTTGAGAAAGAAAAAAGGATGCAATGTATGAGGTATTTTATGACATTGTGGTCCTCAACTTGGAATAAACTTGATTTTGATGGAAGATTTTCACTTTGATACAATGTGAGCTTCCCACTATACTGAGAAGATGGAATGAGAACACCTACCCTATAGTTGGCATGTTTTACTATAGTGGATTTAACGAGATAAGGTCTATGCCACATGCCACTATCCATTACCTGGGATGAATAGTCATAAAGATAGAATAGTACACCCATTTTGTCAGATTTATGTGACCATGAGTTTTCATAGTATGTTGGGAAGTTTGAATGTGATAAAAAATAGGTGGGATGAGGTTATAGATGAAATTACAGATATCAAGAAGACATAGGCTAGGTCAGGCCTCTCTCATGTATGGTGAAATATATATTTTGAGGGATATATGATAGGGTTAATTCACATGGATAACAATATATGTCTAATAAAATTTAAAGGAAAATTAAAATAGGTGAAATCTAAGAGAAAATATATAAAATATAGATAAGATATAATGAGATACAAGATAAATATATCTTGATGTGACTTATCCATAAATAAAAGTTGTGGTGTGATGTACATAAAGACTCAGTGGCAATGCAACCACTTAGATGCATTCCTCAGTTACCTCCCACTCCCCCAATAACTCTAAATACCCACAAAATCCCCTATATAACCACAAACCAAGTCTAAAAAGGATCTTTTGAGAAGTTAAAACCCAAAAAATTTTGTTTTGACACGTGGTATACTATTTAAAAAACTCAAATTCATTTTTAGTTTAAAATTATTGAATGAACCCAAGGAATTAAAATTACTACCTTACCATAATCAAATAGTTTTATAAAACTTAGTGAATTGTGTTTAATCCAATAAACAAATAAGACTTCCTTTGAGTTTAGATTATGATATTCAATCTGAGTTATACCACTTCATCTTATTTTTAAGGTACTATCATTTTCAAATGTGACTGCTCATCCCTCAAGTTCTCAAATATGTTTTAATATTTTCACATAGCCTGTTATATGTGAGGAAAAAACTATATAAAAAGCCATAGTTTATTTATTTTACTATCTTTTAGAGTAGTGTTAACACCAAAATATTTGTATTAAATTTAAATTTTCTTAGATTAATTTTCATATGAAGTATATATAATTTTCCCTAAAATTATTTTAATACAATATTTAATATAAATAATTGGTTGGAAACATCTTCTAATATTTTATTTAAAGTAATAAAATAAAATTTACATTGAGAGATTTTTAACTTTTTAATGACTTTTCTTTTATTTCTTATTTTGATTTTAGAGAGTTTCCTCCTCTGTATCCACCATATCTCCCCTTAGTTATTGCCCATTCTAATGGAGAGAAATGTTGTTCCAACAATTTTATGCCTTATTCTTGTAAATCCAATAACACCAAAAATATCCATTAAGCCTTGATATTATATAGAATTATGGTTTTTCCCTATGATAAGTTTGTTGAGATTCAACATTCTATACAACAACTAATTTGCCTTGGTATGAGGAAACATTATTATAATAGTTACTTTTAACTTATATTGAAGTGATTTATTTCTCACATACTTTATCAAACCAAGTTCTCCCATTTTTATTCTTAATATTTAATGGTTAGAAAAATCAGATGAAATTTTATGTTTAGTGGGTGTAGATTTCACATTATTCTTGGGATGTTTTCTTCTAGAAACTTGGAATGTTTCGACCTTTACCTCTAAAATTTTGTTGAAATTATCTTTCATTTTATTCAATGTATTTATAGCCTTGTGAAATTTTAATTTATCTTTACATAGATATTATTACTTAGCAGTAAGTTTTTCATCACAATCATTTATCATTTTACCTAATTCCTAAGCTTTCGACTTGATATTATTAATTTATTCCATGTATGCATATTCCCTTTTGATATATTCTTATTTTATTTTATTCTTATTCTCACTTTCCATCTTCAAATTTATATATTCTTTCTTGAGTTTTCTGTTTTTATCAAGACATGCCACAAGTTTTGATCTTAGTTGATATTCCCTATAGGTTTATTCACCCTGTTCTTCTCTACCATTTAAAGTATCTTCCATTATTTCAACATGATCTATGAAGGTTATGAATTTATATATAATTTAATATTCTAATTAACTGTTATCATTAGAGTCATACTCTTCCCTTTTATTCAACACACTTCTTTTGTTTCTTCTGATGAATCTTTTCTTGTTCCTAGTGGATTTATTAACATCCTTAGAATTTTTAACCCAATTTTTTTCTGAGGTTTTTTAGAATCATAATCATATTATACATATTTATTCTTTATATAGTTCGTTGAAAAATGGATGATGCATCCACACACAAAACATTTACATGGGAGTTTTCCTTCATACTCTCCACCACCTTTTCGGTAATTTTTATAGATAAGGGAAATAATTCTAACATTCAATTAAACATAATCTTCCTTAACTTCTAATTTAATGAGTTCTATTATCTCATGTTTAGGTTTACATATTTTAATCTTCATCATAGATTCAAAAGATATATCTTCCTTAATTTTCTTTTTGAATGTATGTGCCTTCCTAATTTCATACACAATAAGAAAGTAATGTAATTCATCAAGGGATAAATCATATTATCTTATAAAGGAGAGATTTTAGGATATAAACTATTTGTAAAGTTACTCATAAAATTTTAAAAAATATTTGAATCTTCCAAGACATCACTGAATCCTCTAATGTTTTTGAAAAATTCTTTACCTTTGGTGAAATAGTAATTAATAGTTTTATCTTATGTCATCCTAATATCTTTGAACTTGTTTCCCTATAATTGAAACTTTTATTCCTTTAATTTTATATTTGTCTTAAATATGATTTTGGGTTTTGATAAGTTTACTTTTATATTTTTAAACCCATCACCTTTATATAAACATTTTTTGATAAATAAATAAGAATAAAATTTCAATCTTTTCCATCAACATCAATATTCCTTTTGTCATAAAATTTCATAAGAGAATATTTCTCTATGGGTGGAAACTCTATAGTAGCTGCATAAATCACCCCTAGGTTAAGAGATAGAAGATTTGGTATCATTCTATTTTTTTCATCCATGATAATATTTTTCATTGAAGTTAGTAATACATATACTATTAATAAAGTTGATACTATTCATGATAAAGGGATCTTACAAAGGGAACCTGGTTACTCTAATATCACTTGAAGTTCCCATAGAATGATAGGGAGGGGGGGGGGGGGGGTAAATCAATGTTGATATTTTAAAATTTCCTTTCTCTTAAAATTAATCATGACACCCTGTTAAAGTTTTTATCCTCCCAACTTTATAACTCAACCTCACTCGTATGAAATGATAACAAAATAAAGTAAGTTATAAAAGGTTTTAAAAGTTTCTCTCTAAATGTGGTACCTATTCCTTACTATGTAGACTAACATCAATCCAAGAATATCCACTATATAGTGAATTGAATATAAATGATCCTACTTCCATCAAAATACATCTACCTTGTGACTAGAAAATATACTGGATCCCACAAATTACAAAGTTTTCTTATACTTTAGAGCCAATGTAGTACTTAAAACATGAAATATTTTTGATAAAAATTTAGAAAAAAGTATCTTTCTCATACCTCTCTAGATGGATGCCTCTGGTGCGCCTCATCCCTTATCCAGTATAACCCCACTTGGTGAACCTCAGTTTGGTGTGACACAATCTAATTCACTCTCTCTAGTGCACTTATTTATGGTTGCTATATCTAGTGCCTCTTCCTCAACCAAGATAATTAATGGTCAAAACCTCATGATAATATCTTAAAAATACTTCAACAATTATGATCACATTAAATAAACACTTCTCAAAAATTCTGCACCCCTTTATATAGTACTAATTCCTTTAAAAATCAAGGAGGAAGTGAATGATCTAAAATCAAATATACCACTTAACTCATTTTTTGTTTGACTACCTTCAAGTCTCTAAATGTTTAGAGTAAAAAAATATTCATATGAACTTCCTCAAATATCAGCATCAATGATATCTACAAAAATTAATTAAATATCAGATAGATTTATGAATGTTGAAAGAACAACTCAACATCATCACAATTAATGACTTCAAAAAGTTTATACAAAGTCCCTAAAGTCTCTATCTGATAATATTGACAAAAATTACACTATTTAAAACTCTTATAAAAATTATCTATCTGATCTTATTCATCCAATTATCTAGGTATGGTAAACCTAGTATTCTTCCATTTTTTTCTCTTCACATGTTTCTTCTGTCTAATAGACTCAAAAAAGTTCATCCAACTTAATTTATCTAATGAGATGGCATGTCTTTGTCTAGTCATCTTGCATTTGATCAAACTTCACACAAAGATTGATCCACCAAACTTAATCCATGAAACATTCATTTAATTTTCTTTACTATGATCATTCGTAAGTTTTTCTGGATAAAATTTTACAAAATGTTTTTCGATATAAAAATATCTCTCTTTCTGGTACAAATACAATATTACATTTCTATGATTGTCATTGTCTAATCAGCTTGAATTTCAAAACATATCCTGATAGATTACTTTATAATATCAATTTTTCCAATACACTAATGAACTCTATTTCATGGAAGCCTTCATAATTCTTCATATAATCATTAGTTGAAACTTCATCACTTCATATCTTGAATATTGTACAAAAAAACTCCAACTTTGTAACTTCAAACTTTGTACAACTTATAACTTCATCAATTAATAACTCGAACCTTATATAAAATTTACCTATAAAGAAAATTATTACTTTAACCATGCGATTTTTTTTAATAATGATTTTAGGAACATTGAGGACAAAAAAAATCATTTTTTGACTTTGTATGGAATATAGCTCAAAATTTCTTCTAATAAGAAGCAAATAATTTTTTACTAAAAAAAACTCTCACAAAAAATGTTGATAAAAAATAAAAAAATAAAAAAATCAACCCAAAGGATCGTCAAATAATTCTATTAAAAAAAGTAACCACCTTCTATGGAATCTAACATTCAAAAGAATATTTGTTTTTCAAATACATATATTATTTATAAAACCATCAAAAAAATATTTCTAATATTGATTATGTATTTAAATAAATGTCTTTTAAAATGTGTATAAAAATTAAGATTAAAATAATATTAATATATAAATGAAAGAAAAATGAAGTAACCAATCTAAAATTTTGAGATAAGTATTTAATTAAGTTGATTTTTATAGAAAATAAAACTGTAAATTTATAAATGTTTTTACAATAATGGAATGTGAAATAAAAGTCTTTAAGATAAATAAGATATCACAAACTATTTTGGTATGATAAATCTATAACAAAAAATTTAAATATACTTGTATACATCAATATTTATTAAATAAATTCACTAAATAAAAAAATAATATCTAAAAAAAATTGATATTATATATATATATATATATATATGAGTGTGGTTGGGTAGCTCCATGCACTCATCAGAATTTATATTCTTTGAGCTAGGAAGTGGATAATCCAAAACTATTAACACAATTAATCCCCCCATCAAAACTAATTAAATCAATAGATCATAAAACATTATTATTTTCTTGGTGAAAATAAAGGTTATGTGGCCTCTAATATATGATATCAAAAATAAATATTTGATTTGTATAAAAATAGAAAATAAAGAATAAATAATTTAAATTGGACAAAATAACCCTAATATTTAGTTATCCTAGATAAATATAAATTTTTTATATAATTATATATTTTTTTCATTTTACTATAATTTCCACCCATAGGGTTCCTATCCTTGTATAAGAAACCAGTTTCTCTCCCCATTACTATTCATTTCTCTTTTGTGCCAACCAAGCATAAGAAATTATTCTTTCCCCACTATCTCCTTGACCTTTCTACTACCCAAATGACTCCTCAATACTACTCTATAATGAAAAAAATTTATTTGATGTAAAATTTATTTTATTTATAAAATAAAAATCCACATTAATTAAATTTATTATTAGTTTAAAAAATAAAAATTTTATTTTAAAATAAACGTGGAAAACATATAAAGGATTTTATGTAGTATTATTGAACAATATCTATTATAAATTAGAAATTTCAACAAGTTCATTTACATCATAAGTCTATATTCTTGACTTCATTGTGTAAGATATCTTAGAATCTAATTATTTCACTGTTTCAACTTGAATTATGCTGATAATAGGTTGGGGAATATTAATATCATGTGTCCCACTTTTAAATGATGAATCCCCCCTGGGATCAGATGATGAAACCAAATGGGGATGAAAAAAAATGTTTTCCTACACTTAATCTTCTAGGAGTACCATATAAATTATTTTTAATTTTTAATTATACCAAGGGAGTTATAGATTACTGAATTTTATAAGAAGATGGATCAGGAGTACACGTTTCATGATTTAATTAAAATTTTCAAGATTAATTATATTGAGTGTTTCCATATAGATGTGGTGGTCCATCTTGGATTTGAACAATTAACCATATCTTTAATAAATTCATCTCAAAACAATACGGATCCCAACAATACATGATATTATTTAATGGAACGAACTCAATAGAGTTTTTACTAATAGAAATATCTCTATATTTCTTGGAACTTTAATAACAACATCATCTATAGAATGATCTTAACTAAAAAAACCATATATGAATTTATATCTATGGGTTGTATCTTAGTGATTTTAATGAAATATAATCTAGGTCCATTATCATGATTTTTTAGCCATTAATAAAATAATTAATAATATCATATCTTATACCATTATATAAGCAAGAAGGAAATGATAGATATTTCTCCATGGGGAATAGTTTACCATCACTCCATTATTTTAAATTATGGAATGGTTAAAGTCGTAATGGTGGACATTATAGTTGTGGAGTTGAACCTAAATTCTAATAATTTTGTATTATATCCCCCTTAGAATCACCATTTAGATATGAAAGCAAGAACAAGTAGGGAAAATACATTAGAGATAATTCAATAACTAAAGTAAGATTCTTGTCAGAATGAACATTGAAAAAAAACACTAAAGGAGGAGGATACCACAGGTAACCATGAGTCGTGGATCATGTTATTGTGGAATGTGAAGACCAATGTCATTCACCTCAGTAGTCAATATAAAATTAGAACTATGTGGGTGAAAATTCATAACTCAAAGTGAACACATTGTATTTAGTATCATAGAGGGGAAGGAACCCTCTTTGGTATTGTTGTAGTTCCACATGAAGAGATTGTGATCTGATGCAATAATAATAAGAACCCCCTTTATATGGAAAAAAATATAGGATATTGGGTGGTAAAAATCACCATATTCTGTGTAATATTAATTATCTGAATCCTCATAGGTGATAATCAAAAAGGAATCATAAAATGGATAAAAAACCAAGATTACAGTTATAGCTAAAATCTATTAGAAAACTAAGAGAAATTCATATAATACAATATCGTGCTCAATTAAAAGATTAAAACTTATGAACATGTTATAAAGAAAAAATTGGGGTTCAACATTAGTTTTTTGCAAAGCACATCCACATAATGGTATACACATCATAACTAAATATATATCTCAATTGTTGATGATTAGGTCAATGTGAAACACCATGAGATTTTTATAAGATAGAGTTTTTTAATTTCTTTTATTTCTTGTGTTGTACACTACAATAAGATAATATTTAGCTAGATAAAACATCAAATTATCTTGTGGTATACATAATACTATGCTTGGATTTTGTTACACACAGTTTCAAGTTATTTTGATATAATTCACCTCACGCATGATAGAGTTTAAGCGAACAAAAAAATATTATTATGTTATCTTATAAAGTAGCCATTATAACAGATAGTATGAAAACTATTAACTGAATTATGAAAACATGATTTAAAAATTTATATAAAATTAGTTATTTGGTGAGAAATTAATTATAAATGAAAATAAAACCCTTTTTAAATAAAAGGAAATGTTTTTATGAAAAACTATTTAAATGCAAATAAGTGAGTTTATAAAATAATAAAATCACTATTGATGGATTTTATTATTGAAATATATATTTAATATATTCAATAAATTTTTTAAAATTCATCTTATATGTTTTCTAGACATGATATAAGAACAAATTCAATTTTTTTCAGATAAAAGAAGTATTTTTCCAAAAATATAGTTTTGCAACCCTTTGAGGGTGCACACATTTTACATCTAGTTTTTGATGATTTTTTATATTATATTTGACAAAATAAACTTATTATTTTTAAAAAGAGTATAAAATTTTACTTTGGTTGATTTTTTTTATTTTTCTCACAAGTTTCACATTTTGATGAATAGTAAAAAAATAAAGTATTTTAATTGAAAACTACTTTTTTATAAAATTTATTTATAGTATTAAATTATATATTTGAATGGTTTTAAAGTATAAATAGATTAAATTTTTATAATTTAATATAATTTAGTTCATTTAAATTAATTTTACATTGAATTTAGATGTAAAAACATTTCAATCTTTTGCATGTTTTAACTTTTAAAACTCATTATCACATTCCGACAATGAGATTTATTTTAAATTAATTAATGTAAATTATGTATTTTGAATTTTAAAAAATTTATTCCATATTTTTAATTAGTGGGTCCAAATTATGTAAATATATTTCTTTTATTTTTGGGCCTCATGAATAGAAACTTCTGTAATTTTTTATTAATACAGTAAAAAGGTAAATCATGCAATTAAGGGTAGAAATAATATTATAATATTACCATAACAATTGTGCAAATATCATTGGATGATTTTATTTTTACCTAAATCATCCTTTGTTATAAATGGTATCATTTGGAATACACTTATATAAGATTAGGATATTTAATATATTTTATTTAAAGAATAGTTAAATATATCATACCCAAGTTTTAATTACTATATCATTTTTACTATATGTTTATACAAAAGATAAATTCAAATATAAATACTCATTTGAAATCTAAAATGTTTTTATTTGTCATGGTAATTTATTTTTAATTTTTAGGAAATAAATAATTATTTATCATCCTTATCCATGTTTTCTAAAAATTATTTCATACAATATTTTACTATTCTCCTATGGATCTTTAAATTCATTTTTACCCATTTCTGACTATTTTACTACACTGTTTGAAGAGAATATTTATTTCATTTTTGAAACAAGGTACTTTTTGAACTTTCTGGAAAAAGTAAGACAATAATGTTTATTTTAACTTATAAATCATGAATGGATTGTAATGCTTTCATAATGTCTTATTTCTATGAGGATTCCTTTATAATATTTCAAGGTTATTTTCAAATAAATTCTTTTCTTTTAAAATTGAGTGGCATTTTGTTAAAAGAAAAAGTTTTTGAAGAAGAAATTTTATTTTCCTCAAGAATTAATTTGAAGCGTTCTACAATTTTTTCCATATAAGATAACAATTTTTTATATTATCTCTATTATTTAAATGGTTGATTATATTTATGATGGAATGCTATTTATGAAATCCATTCATTTTCCATGGATTATTTTATGATGGAATGATGTTTAAGAAACCCATTTTATTTCATGGGTTCTGATACAATGAATGGTTTATATTTTTTTGGAACATATGTATATATGATTTAATTATGAAATGGTTGGGACCTATATATCCCTCCAATGCACTGGGTAAAGATGGATAACTCATGAGGTATATATGTTATGTGTGAACCTGATTTAATGTTCAAAATTATATGTGTGGACCTGGTTTTCATGTCCATAATTTTATGTGTGGACCTGATTTTCATATGTTTATTCATGGGTCTGATTTCATGTACTTAATTTAATGAGTAAACCTATTACTATTTATACAATTTCACAATTTTATATGTTTATTTTTATTCCACAATTTGATATTATGGATTATTTTATTTGATTTTATTATGATTCATGTTTACCTTTGATATGTAGTGCATGATACTATAATGTTTTTATCATGTTATCATACCCTTTATGCTCATGTTTATGTTTACATATCACCATTTTTTACTCTTACTGAGCATCTGAGCTCACCCTTTATTATATTTTCTTTTCCCCAGGTTATAAATACATATTTTATGTAAGAGTAAAAAAAGGGGAAGATTTTTGTGGGAAACATTAAAAATCCTTCACTAGAATAGAATTTTATTTTCCAAGTTTCCAAAGGTACTAAACTAATATAGTATTTGTAAGTATGTTTGTATAATGTATTAATTATTCCACAAAAGTAATTTAATATCAATTTATATCAAGTGTGGGTCGTTTGAGTTAGTATCCTAGTGAAGGTTTAGTCAACCTTTGGAAACTTGGATGTGAAAAAATTAGTGAGATACCTAGAGATATTTATAAGGATATGTCTAGTTATATCCCTAAAGATAAATATAAGCATAGGCTACAATCCTAGAATTTTGGTAATAATACTGAATAACCTAGGATTAAACCTAGGATATCATAGATTGAAATATAATAAGTAATTTCCCTTAATTATTATTTTTTTAACTATGATAAGTATTTCATACACTTTTCTTTATGGTCTTAGTCAATAACTGGAACAAGATAAAACATAGTTAACATTGAATATTTCAGATATGGAAATAATGGTAATTATATATCCTAAGTGGAAATATCATGAAGATAATCAGGAAAGGGGTATATGTATTAGTAACACAACTGAGAATAAAGATACTGCAAATAACATGTGAAAGGTATGGGATGATCCAACCATATTTTTTTACCTTAAACATAAGAAGCATGATTAAATTAAGGTTGAGGAACCTTAATACATGATACAAATTTCGTATAATTGGGATGAATAAAAAATGAAGCTTGAGTAATGGGTTAATAATAAAGTTGTACGATTAAAGTGTATATGTATTGGAATTCAAGGATTATATATAAGTATTTTCAGTATATATTTTTCATTAAGGATTGAAAATTATATGTTGAATGGTGATTAAGGCTTAGAAAAGTGATTTAAAGGAAATGTAACATTTTCATTAAGGGAAGGTAACACTTAATGTGTTCAAGATGTAGATAAAATTGTGTTGTATAAAGATATGTTGGATATGAATAAGTAAATTTGATATTAATGATTTCCTTATAACCCATTAAAGATTTTTTGAAAAGTATTTTATGCTAGAATGGATGAATTTTACATCCTTTTGAACTTAAAAATAAGGAAACATGCATGTTTTCAATAAGGATATATGGTGATTCAAGTTATTACCATGACTTAAGAGAATACACGATGAATGTGTTCACATGTTTGGAATGTGGCCAATAAGAGATACCTTATGATATATGGGGGATAAATGTTAAGCTTATTTCGTGAACATATTTTTAAAGTTTTAGATTTTTAGATTTTAGAAGGATTGTAAGGTTATTGATTTATGGAAGGGTTAAGTTAAAATTTAGAAGATGTTTTTTAGAATAAATTATTATCTCACCATGGGTGGACCTATGCATATTTTATAACTTGAGATAAACTTTTTTATAGTTATAAAGACATATGGAATGAACTATCATTATATTTATGGATCACATGACATGATAACACTTCATTAATTAAAAATTAAACTTCATTTATTTGAATAACATATGAAGTGAAAATTTTTCAAGGCACAAAAAATGATGATATTATACTGAAATCAAGTTAGTATATCTTCTCATGAAAAATTTTCACCATTAAGAAAAGGGATCATGATGTAAATGGGTGTCCTATTATAATAATGTTTGATGATGTCAATGAACTATTTCAAACTTCTTTAGTTTATGGTTTTTTTTAAATTTCTCTAGATCACCCACTTTCTTGTGATTAATGATCTTTATCAATCTCTATGATTATTTATGTTTTTTCCTCCATGCCTAAATCTTCACTTATGTTATCATACATATATAACTAGTTATGATTTACTTTAAGTAACTATTATTCTCTTTATATTAATTTTTAAAAAGAAGTTTTAATCTTTTTTTTTATGATGTGGGTTTCTATGAAATAAATTTCAAGTATTAAAACTTCGATAACCTATATGAATTTCTAGGGAAAAATTCATTTTAAGGAAGATAGAATGTAAAACCCTGATATTTTTATGAGATATTTTTTTAATTTATTTGATTTATTATGTTATATAGTAAAACAATACAATATTTTAATACATGAAACACCTTCTTAGCTTTTGGTATATGCAACACTATGCTCTGATTATGTTACACACAATTTCAAGTTCTTTTGATAGAATTCATTTCACACAAGACCGAGTTTAAGCAAACAACAAAATATTATTATGTTAACTTATAACATATAAATTATAATGTAGATAATTAACAATATTAAATGAATTATGAAAATTTTATTTTCACATATATAATTAATTATTTGGAGAGAAATTAATTATAAATAAAAATAAAACCCTTTTTAAACAAAAGGGAATATTTTCCTGAAAAACAATTTAAATGAAAATAAGTGAGTTTATAAAATAATATAATCACTATTGATGGATTTTATTAATTAAATATATCTGTAATATATTCAATATAATGTTTAAAATATATCTTATATATTTTCTATATATTATATGAGAACAAATTCAATTTTTTTGGATAAAAGAAGTATTTTTCAAAAAATGTAGTTTTTCCGCCTTTTGATGGAGCACCCATTTTAAATCTAGTTTTTGACACTTTTTTATATTATATTTTACAAAATAAACTTATTATTTATAAGTGGAGTATCAAAATTTACTTTGGTTTAATTTTTGGCATTTTTTTATAGGTTTCACATTTTAATGAATAATAAACAAATAATGCATTTTAATGGAAAGCTACATTTTCATAAAATTTATTTATATTATTAAATAATATATATTTGAATGGGTTTAAAGTATAAATAGATTATATTTTTATCAATTAATAAAATTTAGTTCATTGACATTAATTTTACATTGAATTTAGATGTAAAAGCATTTCAATCTTTTACATGTTTTAACTTTTAAAACCCATTATCTCATTCTGACAACAAGATTAATTTTAAATTAATTACCTAAATTTATGCATTTTGAATTTTTAAAAATTGATTCAATATTAGGATTCCGTGGGTCCAAATTAATTACATAGCTTTATTTTATTTTTTAGGAATCATGAATAGTAACTTCAGTAATTTTTTATTAATACGGTAAAAAGGTAAATCAAGCAATTAATGTTAAAAAGAATGTTATAAAATTAACATAAAACTTATCCAAATATCATTGGATTAGTTTATTTAGACCTAAATCATTATTTTGTTGAAATGGAATCCTTTTTAAGACACTTGGATATGATCAGGACATTTAACATATTTTATTTAAAGAATAGTTAAATATGCCTTAGTCAAATTTTAATAACTATATCATGTTTAATATAAAGTTATAGAGAAAATAAATTTGATTATAAATAATCATTTGAAATCTAAATATTTTTTATTTATCATTTTAATTTATTTTTAATTTTTAGGAAATAAATAATTACCTTAAAGTATTATACATTTATGATGAATAAATTATTTAATTGATGAAAAATAAATGAAATATGTTTTATTAAAATGATAATAACAATTAAAAGATGAAAACAATTGACCAAATATTATTTTTTGAGTATATATAGACTATAATCATACAAGGGTCGAGTTAATGATCATTTGGATCCATATAGAAAAGATTATAACACTTATAATATTTTATTTAAAGTGATGTTAAAGTTTTCACATTCATGTTTTAATAAATATATCAATTTTAATGCAGGATTTTACAAAATATATACTTGACAATAAGTAATCTTATAAAATATATAAAATATATATTTTTGATAGTATTTTTTTTAATTTTTATTCAACAAATAAGTATGTTAAATAATTACACAAAACTGATGTAGTAATTATTTTATTAATGAAGATAACAAATAAATGTTATTAAAAATATTAAAATAAATTTAATTTAAGATAAATAATATATAAATTTATTTTTCTATATGACCTTGAACTATTAGGGATATAATAAAATATTTTATTCTTGGATAAAATCTTATCTTGATATTTTAAAAAATCAATAAATTGAATAGTGTCAAAATTTTAACTATTGATAGTTTATCAAAATAATGTATTATTAAATTATTTAAAAATCATAAAACATTTTTTAAAAATATATAATAATTATTATATGATGGAAAATGTTCTAAAGTATTCATTTATGGTCTAATTTTCATAAAATGAGTAAATATTTTACCCTTTTAATATTGAAATATCTGTTACCTTAGTTATAATTTAAATAGAATAACTATATTTTAATTAAAAGGATAAGGTTTAAATTGACAAAAAAGTCTAAAATTTACTGTTTGATGATATTAAAACCTTATCTCATCTTATATTTTAAACTAGGACATTTTGAAGGTTTTTTTGGATGTGGTTTTATTTTATTATAAATTAATATTTTTGGAGATTCAAAAAGTGCCCCTCACCTCAATTATAAAAGGGCACATACTCCATAACTTTTTTACTTCACTTTTAGCCTTCAATATTAGCCATACCCTATCCATTTATCTTATCAAATTCTGTAATTACATTATAGATGTGTTGGAATTCTCAAAATACCAACTCTAGTGCCTTTAAGAGGAGATCTAAAGGGAGCTCATCGAAGAAGAGGAGGTTCGAACACATAAAAAGGAACACAGACCTTAGAGAAGGGATAATTTCACAATATCATTATTATTTTAAATTATTTATACATAAATATTTACTGGGAATTATTTATCATCCATTTCCATATTTTCTAAAAATAATTTCATAAAATGTTTTTCTATTCTCCTATGGATGTATAAAGTCATTTTTACCCATTTTGACTTTTTACTACATGGTTTGGAAAGAATTTTTATTTCATTTTAGAAACAAGGTAATTTTTTAATTTTTTGGAAAAATTATTATAATAATGTTTATTTTAACTTATATGACATGAATTTATTTTTATTTTTTCATAATGCCTAATTTCCATGAATCTTACTTTATAAGATTTCAAGGTTATTTTCAAAGAAATTACTTTACTTTAAAATTGAATGGCATTTTGAGAAAAGAAAACGTTTTTGAATAATAAAGGATATTTTACTCAAGAATTAATTTCAAGTGTTCTTACATCTAAGATGATTTTTTATATTATACCTATTATTTATATTATTTATTCTATTTATGATGGAATGATATTTATGAAATCCATTCATTTTACATGGATTATTTTATATTGGAATGATGTTTAAGAAACCCATTTTTTTCAGGGGTTCTAATATAATGAATGGTTTATGTATTTGTGGAACACTTGTATGTATGATTTCATTATGATATGGGTGGGACCAATATCTCCCTCTAACGCCTTGGGTAAATATAGATAACTTATGAGGTATATATGTTATGCGTGAACCTGACTTCATGTTCACAATTCTATGTGTGGAATTAGTTTTCATGTCCATAATTTTATGCACAGACCTGATTTTCATATGTTTCTTTAAGGTCTTTATTTCATATCCTTAGTTTAATGAGTGAACTTATTACTATTTATACATGTTCACAAAGTTATAAGTTTATGTCTATGCCAAAATTTCATGCATTAAGTTGATTTTATGATCTTAGGGATTATTTTATGATCATGTTCTCATACCCTTTATGCTCATGTTTATATTTACATATCACCTATGTTTACCCTTACTGATCATCTGATCTCACCCTTTCTTATGTATTCTTTTCCCCAGGTTATAAAGAAAGGTTTTAGGTAAGAGTACAAAAAGGGGAAGATATTTGTGGGAAACATTTAAGATCTTTCACGAAACTTGAATTTTTTGTTCCAATTTTCTAAATGAACTAAACTAATATGGTCTTTGGGTGTTTGTTTTTATAATGTTTTAAGTACTCTAAAAAATTAATGTAATGTCCATGTATGTCCAACATGGGTTATTAGATAATGGTTTCTCCATTATTTCCCATTTGAAGCATGATCATCACTAATACCAAAATGAAATATATATCTTGGGGAGACTAGTTAAAAAAATAGGTTCCAACACATAAGATAACAAATCAAAAAGCACTATAAGAAGACCATTAAGGCCTTGAGTATATCTATTTCTCCTTTAATATTTGATTTAGAATAGTAGCTACCCTGAATGGGGTAGTTTGCTTTTATTTTCCATTTATTGAAAGAAACTTTTCTAATAAATATTTCATTGTGAAAATAATCTTATCTATTATAAAAAAAACCTCCCAGGACATAAAAAATGCAACATTTTCATGAATTATATTGTAGAAAAAACCACACAACAATCAATCTTGGCCTCCATGAGATCTTATTTCAATCATAGAATCACCTTTTTTATTATTTAGATGTTTGATTCTATTGGATATATTTATCTTCACCCAAAGGATCCTCATAAGTAGAAATATAAGATAAATGGTTATTCACATTCCTAATGAGTAACTTTGATCAAACATTATCCATGGAGATGACCAAATTAATAAAATCATTTGAATTAATGTTGTTCGATGCTATAACAAAATTATGTTAAATTTTAGTGTCTAATCATATATCAAGTGCCAATTATAATGATGAATACTATACTCAATATAAATCCTTGGATGTTTGGTAATTCAATAAATAAAAAACTACAAAAAAAAGAGATAAATTAGATAGTAACATTAATTAAATCATAAAATCTTCAAACTAAATAAAAAATTAATCCCATATAGACTAGATTTAAATAGACATTTAATAAGATCTTTGAATAAAATTAAATATTATAGTCTTATATATAGTTATAAAAAACACAATTAATAACACTTAAAGCATGGAAATGTCACACTAAATACATAAACAATTAACATGAAGCATTGGTTGAAGGTATATATTTGGACCCCTATTCCCCTTACCCCATTACAACCCCATACATATTTAACTAGTCATAAAACTACAACAATAAAATGAGAATTTTTTATCTAAAAGAAAAAATGATTTTATATAAATACATAATATTATGTTCACTAAAAAACTAAATGATAAATAAAAAACACATGTAGATATTTGTTGAAATAAAGAACAAATGTTTATTAACAAAACAAACTATTGAAATTTATTAACAAATTTATAGAAAAATTTCCATCATAATATTGAAAATCATATATACCAATTCTAAAAAAATTATCTTTTTAGCAGCATTACAGTTTTATAAGTATATTTTATTCCAAAAATTTAATTTTTACATCATTCGAAGTGGTGGATAAAAATTTCACCAACCAAAACAATTGAGAGTAGTTAAGATAAATAAGAGAAACACTAAAATAAATAATAAATAAGGGATAATAGATGATGATACATGAAAAAAAATTTATAAATGGGGTAATGTTTTAAAAACAACAGTAAACTTATAAGTTACGTATATGATATTATATATAGATATTGTATTTTCATAAATACACCTACAAAATAGCTAATTAGTTAAAAAACATTATTACAACAGATTAAAATATAATTTGAATAAAATATTATTCCACATAGCCACTTATCTCATGATTACATAAATATAAATATAGTTATTTATCCTATTATGTTTAAATATAAAAAAACAAATCATTAATCTATGGTCATCATCAAGTGGTTGTTTACCACCAGATTCCATACAAATAATAATAATGAAATTTAATATAACTATTCTTTGTTAGTTATAATTCAAGAAAACACACAACAAGAATTCCAATTTAGAAAACATTCCAATAAATAAGGAGGTCTCACTCAAATAATTGATGTTTCTCTAGGTAAGATAGTAATTATCATCTTAAAGTCATAAAAAATATAATAAAACTCATTTCATTGGAATTATCCATAAACCCTAAATGAAATTAAATTAAAACACTAGATACCCTTGATTTCCCATTCATAAATATTGAAAAGAAAAACTAGATACATAAAAAGAGGCTAAAAAATTGACTAATTTAATGAGAATCAGGTTTATGTTCATGATCCTATTAACACATAGTATTCATAGTTGAAATTGGACAAAGTGATCAAAAATTAGTGGATGATGGGATATTGGTGATGATGGAGAATCTAGGATGCGAGTGTAGGTGACAATGATGAATCCATCATGTGAAAAAGGGTAGAATATCTTTAGTGTAGGTGTGGTTAAAAAGGATATTACTGGACAGGGGAGAGTGGGGAGTGGAACATGGACTAGGGATATGAAAATTTTATTATAAAATGGTTTTTCAATTCCCATATGCATCATATTTTCCATTAAAAATGTATCATATTTAAAAATAATTTTAATTTTATTTCAAACATAATATATCTAGGATAAAATTTCCATATTTTATAAATATTTATAAAGTTTTATTGATATTTTTTATGATTTTTAATTTTTCACAATACATTTTTTGATTTTTTTATCTTTTTAATGATTTAGATAAAAATGTGTCTCAAACATATTTTTTTAATCACAACATATTTTTTAATAAATTATTAAATAATAGAATTTTTCTATAAAGAGATTTATTATAGTGAATAATTAATAGTTACGGATTTTTATATTGAAAAAGAATTATTGGTAAAAAGAATTTATAAAAATAGATCTATTTGACAGTAAAAAAATTACTGATATTAATATGGAGTAAAAAATTTAATTATTAATAAAATATTTGTTGGTATTAAATTTTTAATGGTAAATGATATATCTGTTGGTAAAACAATTATTAGAATCTATATTTCATACCAAAAAATCTTATTAGTTTTTAGTATTATTTATTTTTAATGAAATATATTTTATCTATCACTAGATTTATATTCATATAAATAAATTTGTTTATAGTGTAATAATTTTTTCTTACATAGTCTCTCTCCCCTAATCATGCTTAATGAGAAGGATTATACAAAACTAATTCCATGCGATTCTAATATAATTTTTTTGAACCAATTAATACCCTCATTTTATGTGATCTAAAAATTTTGAGTCACCAAATCCATATTTTAAGCATATCAATCCACAAATTAGCTCTTATTTATAATTAATTTTTAAAATTAAAAATGTTTTATTAAGAAATATTGAACATTATACACATAATTTTCACTATTTAAATGAAAATATTTATATATATGTAACACAACATGATTTTACAGTATGTATCTTTTTAAATTTAACTTCTTTGATAACTTACGTTAAATAGAACACTGAGCTTAAACAAATGATTAAATATTATTATTTAATTGTGATAGATATCACCTAGATGTTGGAATGGATGGGATGGATGAGATTAACTAAATTATGAAAATATAGTTTACACATGTTTATAAAATGAATTCATTGGTTACCGATTAATTATAAATAAAAATAAAAACCAATTGAACATAAAGTATGCATTTTTTATAAAAAATTATTTTTATGACAACAAAGATATTTTAACTTAACAAATTAAATTAATCAATATTAGTGAAATATATTAATTAAATTTATAAGTTATATTTTAAATTAAATGTTTTTAAATTGATCTAATAAGTTCGATAAGATTAATATTAGAATAAATCCAATTTTAAGCAAAATACTATATTTATTCTAAAAGACAATTTTACCACATTTTAACAATACAATTATTTCAAAACTAATTTTTGAAAACTTAATAATTTTAATTTTAAAAAATAAACTTCATTTTTGAAATCATAATGTCAAATTTTTTTATTTTTAATTTTTGGTATTTTTTTGAGAAGTTTCATTTTTTGATGAATAGTAAACAAATACAGTCTTTTATGAAATACAATATCTTTTATGATATCATAAAAACATAACAATGATATAATGATTTATTAAACTTATCTAAATAATCATGTATGATAATATAATACAAATATAATATAAAAATAATCTATAACATATAAATTATAAGTTATTTCATGATAATTATAAAAATCATTTTCAGAGATAATACAACGCCTGATCAGTGTTGTAAAAGTCAAATTTGGTTCCTTATAGATAATAATTGGTTGATAAAAGTATTTTTATGATTTTTTTTTAATTATTATGTATGAATTATTATTTTTATTAATATTTTATTATTATAGATTTATATAACATGAATCTTACCCAAATTCCTGTACAATACTTGTGCTAGGTAAGAAAAGTCAAATTAACAAATTAAATAATCTCTCTAAACATGGATATGAGTATATATACATAATGAATGAATATAAAGAATTATATTGATACCAATTAATTAATTTATTTTTATTATTTTTATTATATATATATGAAATAATTAACTTTAATGCTTATGTAATGCTGATGCAGTACTTGTGAAAACAAAACAAAAATCAATAAAATAATTTTAATTAAAATTATAAGATCACTTAAATGAAAAAAATATTTAGATAAATCTTATTTCATGATTAATATTCATCCGAAACAACACTTTAATCTAATACAATACCTTTTGGACCTATTTTGTTTACATTTTGTCCCTCATAATATTTTATTAATAAGAAAGTCAACCTGTACACACTATAGTGTCTAATTACTATAAATTTTTTAATATATTTTTTTCTAACAGATATATTCTACCATAAATATTATATGAAAATATAAAATATTTATATTATTTATGGAAATTTATTTTTAATTTTTCGGTAATAAATTTATACCTTAAATTCTTACACAAAAATGATGGATTAATTATTAAATTAATGGAAAAATCAAATAAATGATATTAAAAACATTAAAATAAATATAATTTGAGATAATTAAACTTATACATAAATTATAAATATAAATATAACATGTATAAAATTTAATAAAATAGTTTCTCCAAATTTTAATCTCTATTTTGATGTTTTTAATGTCATAGTAATGAATAATGTTAATTTTGACAATAATTATATTTTATGAATATAATATTTTATTAAATTACTTAAAAATAATAAATATATTTAATAAGGAAAAATGGGATAATATTTGGTAAAAAATATAACCCCTAGTGCTTAATAGGCCTCTGGGAAGTCTTTTCCTCTAGAATGGCCCTAATTGTATTTTAATATTTTAAAGAATTCCTAAAGTACCCCTCACATCAATTATAAAAGGGAACTCATTACTTCATTTAATTTCACCACCTTGAGCCTTATATATAAATAAATCCTACTAATTTATCCTAATAACATCCGTATTTAAGTTCTAAAGATCTTGCTTTTCCAAAAAAAACCCATCTTTAGACCCCTTAATAAGATATCTAAAGGAAGTCAGCCGAAGAAGAGGTAATCATTTTTACCGACTCATTCAAATTAATTTCTTCTTATAATTCCTCTTCACGTGTTTTCCCATCCTAAAATAATAAATCAATCATTATATATATATAATTATATGCTATTATGATTATTAAACAACCATCTACCTTTTATCCATCCTATGAAAAATGAAATAACAACGCGTGCGTACGTACGACTTACTGTGTCCACGTAGTGGTGTAATTCATTTTTTATCACCACTTTACTCGAATTGTCCTAACGATGGAAATGATGGATATATATGGAAATTATAAAATTATTTTGATTCATGAAAATTAATATAACATCCACTTCCTTACCCTTTCAACCCAGTAGAAATAATATCATTGCTTGTGCGTACGTATGACTTACCACCTCCACGAAGCACTGTGATTCATTTTATATGTTCAAAATTCAAGAATGATTCTTAAAATATATTTAATGATTAAATATTATATTTATAAAATTAATTTTTTATGGATATATTGGATTTTACCCTATACAAGATAACTGTGGATTTTAGCACAAAAAAAGCATGAGAAACAATGCAATTAACACCCAAAATATATAAATGAATAAAATATCTTTAATAAACAAGTGGTTAATTGTTATAAGGGGATAATATATGATATAATAAATATTTATATGATTCTTTTATAAATTAATAATATTTTTATAAATACTATACAGATGTTTCGAACACATATAGAGGAAATCAAACATAAGGTAAGGGTTTATTTCACAATACCATCATTATCTGGGATTATTTTTGTTGAAGTCTCAATTGGGAAATATTTATCCTCCAGTTACATGTTTTCTAAAAATGTTTTAAAAAGTGTTTTTATTTTTATCCAATGATTTCTTAAAGTTATTTTTACCCCCTTTTGACTTATTACATAATGTTTTTAAAAGGAATCTTCCTTTCATTTTCCAAAACAAGGTACTTTATGGATTTTATTACAAAAGTGTAAAAGGAATTTGTTTTTAAATTATATTTCATGAATGGAATTTACTTCAATATTGAAGATTTTATGATTTAAATATTACTTTACAAGTTTACAAGGTTATTTTCAAAAACATATTTCTATATTACGTGTGAAGGTCTTAGATTTTAAAAATTATTTTGAAGTAAAAAAGTGTAGTTTCCTCAAGAAATATTCTAGTAATGTATTTAAAGTATTTTAATATATTTAAATATCATTTTTTAAATATTATATTGAGTATGTACTCTAATTATACTATCCACTATATTTTATCAAAAGGTTTATGATCAATTTGACTGGGAATATACTATTTTTATATCATTCACCGTATTACTCTGGATGGTTTATGATTATGTTTATTGATTGGGGAAAGCTATTAAAATTTAATATTATATTTTCAATATGAATTTTTATGTTTAATATGGTTCAACCCTTTCATATGAGTAATTCATTGGATATAGTAGTGACGGGCGGGGCCTGGTATAACCCCTCGATTCATTAGTAGGAATCATGAGATAAACTAGTTTGGATATTAGGTGAGCCCTTACCTATTTATGTATAATGTCTTAGATGAAGCCTTGATGGTGTGTTTATGATTTCCCGCATTATTCAGTCCCTCATTATGATATTAGTTATAGATATTCCATGTGATTATTCAACTAGTATAATATCCATGGTTATGTTTCATGCTTATGAAATTATTTATATGGAATTATTTGATCAGTTTTTATTCCCACCATATTATGCTCAAGTTATTGATTAAATGAAATGTGTTTTAGTTTTTTACCATTACATATTATTTTATGCTTATTTATAATATATTTCTTTATATGTATACTCTTATTGAGCATATGAGATCACCCCTTTCTTATATTTTATTTCTCCCAAGATTCCAAGAAGTTTATTATGAATGATATATAGGATAAAACTAGGAGAATAAAGGCATTCTCTAAGGATTAACTATGTTATATTTTATTTTTTAAATTGGAAGGTAATATTAAAGTATGTATCTAGTTTACCTAGACTAATAAACTATTTGGTCCTTTGAGATGTGATTCCTTGTATCATATGCCAATATAATAAAGTAACCACTGACTATAGACTACTAGGGTTGTTTTTTAGTTAGAATTAGAGATTGTTTATTATAAACCTTGAGAAATATATTTTGTAAATCATAGATTAAAGAATGAAAACCTATGATATAATTTTGAAATATTCCCAAAGAAATAAAGCTTATGATTTAGATATTATTTATACCTAAATTTTAAATTTAGTTCATGTGATTCAGTAGTTTTGAGATTATACATTATGTTTCATAATTTTATGATCTAATTTAGTGTATGTCATTTTTTTAGAAATTTAACCTAACATAAGGAATGGAATCTGTATCAATGAATATAGGGATTTTACTCCTAAGCAATTTAATAAAGCTAGAGTCAGAGCTGCAACTCGAGATGAACAAATTATAACTATATTGGGATAGCTGACTTAGGTTATGAGTAATAACATTACTTGTATAAAGTATCCTGTTGAGAAAAAATATGGTGCAACAATATTAAATTGTTTTATGCATCAGTAACCTCCATATTTAAATGGGAATATAAATCTATTTATAGCCGAGATGTTAATAAGTTCCTTAGAAAAGGTATTTCTCACTTTGGAAAGTAATGAAAGGGAGAAGGTTTTCATAGTAGTTTATCATCCCTTTATAGATACAGATCAATAGTAGAAATTGATTCCAAACACTAAGGAGGACGAGGAAATATCAAACATTGAATGAAAATATTTTAAATAAAATATCTTGAAAAAATATTTCCCTCATGAACTGCAAGAAGATATGGAGAGAAAATTTTTGAGTCTGAGAAAAAAGAAGGAAGATAATGTTGCTAAATATGAAAATATATTTATAAGATTAGAAAGGAATCCTACAAACTACATATGTAACCCAAGGAGTGATATTGACTATTTCTTTGATGGGTTTAATCAAATTATTAGAAGGGCAATAGTCTGCTAAACTTTCTCATCGTACGAGGATACAATATCATGTGATATCGAGATGTAGAAAGAATTATCCAAGTCTTATGACTTCAAAAGGAATCAAGAGAAGAAGAGGATGAAAAATAAAAACATGGATAAAGGGAAGACATGAAAGAAGTATTTTTCCACATGTGATTATTTTGGAAGGAAACACTAAATACTTTCTTGGAGGGAATGAGATTTTTCTTCAAGTGTGGAGTGAAAGTACACCCGACTCTTGATTGTGAAGGAAATAAAGATGTTGTCAAATGTTGAAACTTTGAAGAGTTGAGACACTATGAAAATGAATGTCCCAAGTGTTAAGGGAATATAGCTCAGAAAAAGCAAAGGGGTCAAGGTCAAGTTTTTTTTGTTACTAAAGTCAATGTAGAATAATTAAAGTATTTTTGTTTTTTGATTCAAGAATTATGTTACGATATTATGGTTATAAGAATCATGAGATATATAATGATTATACTGTAGTACTTATTCTTTATGGATTTGGAAGCATGCATGTTTTCACTAAGTTTTTAAGGTGATTATGATATTTATATATTTTATATGTTATATTTAAATTTACATTATTTTTTTGGGGAATTTAATGCTATGTTTATATTGTAAATTTAGTGACCATCCTTATAAATTTTTGGTTATTGAATTTGGAAAGATACGTTTTGGATGAGTCTTAAGATTAACTACTTGTGGAATGGACTATGTTAAAATTTAGAAATTATTTTTTGTTAATAACATGTACTAACCTTTTTAGTTTCATTAAAAATTTAAAGGCTAAAAAAATGAGTTAAGGACTATATGATTCATTAAAAGTGATTCAAATATGAAAAAATCATCTTTAATATCCATCTCCTAGTGTATGAAATGAATTGGAAATAGAATGAAACACAACCAAATGATGAGATTATAATTTTGAAATAGAAATAAATCAAGTAAGTTTTTTTATTTAGTGATTATTTTGATAGTAAAAAATACCCCAACTTCACAAAATAGGATTTTGGAACAAAAACATTACCTTTTTTACTTTCCTTATTCAGAAATCAATGGTCTTTTAAACCCTTAAAAAATTATGGTTTTGTGATGGTAAACATTATAATGAACAAGTTCTATATCACTCTACATCATAAACTGATAGTTATATTTCTCTTAAATGTCCATGTTTTCACTTCCTAGTTATTTTATCATATTAGAAATCCCAGTTTTGTAGGAACCTTTACATTTTCATTTCCATTCTTTTAAGTGGAAGTTTTATTAATCCTTTTTCTGATGTGGGATTTACACAAGGTTATTTTAAAATGAAAACTCCATGATTACCAATCACAATTTTAAATTATAAAGACAAAATTTATTGAAGTAGGGGATAATTTAATATGCCATTATTTTATGTCATGTCTCTTTTTAAATTTATCTTCTTTGATAACTCGTGTTATAGAGAACACATAGTTCAAACAAATGATTAAATATTATTATATAATTGTGATAGTTATCACCTAGCCATTTAATAGAGGGAATGAATGTGATTAAATAAATTATGAAAATATAGTTTACACATATTTATAAAATTAATTCATTGGTTACCAATTAATTATAAATAAAAATAAAAACCAATTGAACATAAAGGATGTGTTTTTTATAAAAAATATTTTTATGCCAACAATGACATTTTATCTTAATAAATTCAATTAATAACTATTAGTGAAAGATATTAATGAATTATATATGTTATATATATTCAATCAAGTTTTTTAAATTGATATAATAATTTTGATAGGCTTAAGATAAAAATAAATCAAATTTTAAGCATAAGAAGCTATATTTTTTTAAATGGAAAAATTTCCACCTTTTAATGTCACATTTGTTTAAAAAAACTGAAACTTTTTTAAATTTTATTTGAATAAGCTTCATTTTTTAAATCTTAATTTCAGAATTATCTTAAGGTGAATTTTTGGTATTTTTGTGAGAAGTTTCATTTTTTGATGAATAGTAAAAAATATAGTTTTTGTGAAATAATATATCTTTTTTGATATCATAAAAATATAACTATGATATAAAAATTTATTGAAACTATGTAAATAATAATGTATTATAATATAATAAAAATATCATTAATAAATAATCCAAAAAGTATAAATAATAAATTATTTCATGATAATTATAAAAATCATTTTCAGTGCTGAAGTAGCGCCTGCACAGCATTGACAAAGTCAAATTTGGTTATTTATAGATAATAATTGAGTGATAAAAAGTATTTTAATGAATATTTTATTAATTATTATTTATAAATTATGATTATGATTTATGTTTTAGAATTTTGGAGTTAAATAACATGAATATTATCTAAATACCCATTCAATGCTTGTGTAAGGAAAGAAAAGTCAAATTAATAAATTAAATAAGTTGTCTTGATCTGAATATGAGTAAATATACATAATGAACAAATATAAAGTATTATATTAAGCCTAATTATTTTATTTTTATGATATTAATTTATTTTTAATTTTTATATATGGAATAATTAACTTTAATGCATATGCAATGCTGATGCAATACTTATGAAAACAAAAGAAAAATCAATAAAATGATTTTAATTAAAATTATAAGAACTCTTAATTAACCAAACAATTTAGCTAAATTTTACTAGAAGAGTAATACTCAGAAAAAATCATCATTGGGTTGAATATAAGACCTTTTTGGATCCAATTTATTTACATTATGACCATTATATTATTTTATTGAAAATAAAATCAAACTGTTCACACTATGTTTTCTAATTAGTATAACATTTTTAATATATGGTTTTACTGAAATTATATTAGACCATAAATAGTTTTTGAAAAATTAAAGTATTTTTATTATTCCTAGAAATTTATTTTTAATTTTTATGGAATAAACAATTACCTTAAATACTTACACAACGATGATGCTGTAATTATTAAATTAATAGAAAAATGAAATAAATGATATTAAAAAATATTAAAATAAATATAAATTCAGAAAATAAAGCTGATAAATAAATTATATAGGCAGCTATGACATGTGTAAAATATAATAAAATAGTTTGTTTGAATTTGAATATTTTTTGATGTTTTTAAAGTCATAGTAAAGAATAGTATTAATTTTGACAATAATGATATTTCATGAATATAATATTTTATTAAATTATATAAAAATTATAAAAAATATTGAATAAGTAAAAATGGGATAATATGTGGTATAAAATTCATTCCGACATGCTTTATAGGTATTTTGGAAGTATTTTCCTCTAGAATAGCCCTAATTATATTTTAATATTTTATGGAATTCCTGAAGTGCCCCTCACGTCAATTATAAAAGGGAACTCATTCCTTCACTTCATTTTACCACCTTAAGCCTTATAGATCGACCAAAAAATGATAATTTATTCTCATAAAATCCTTATCTAAGTTTTGGAAGACTTTATTTTCCAAAAATACTATCTTTATATCTCTTAAGAAAAGATTTAAAGGAATTCCATTGAAGAAGAGGTAATCATTTTTACCAACTCATTCAAATTCATTAATTCTTCTAATTCCTCTTAACATGCTATTTCTATCCTAAAAAATAAATCCAACATCATATATATACTGATAAGTTATTATGATTATAAAATATCCATATTATACCTTTTATTAATCCTATAAATAATTAAATCACCGCACATGCGTACGCACGACTTACCGTCTCCACATAGCAGTGTAATTCATTTTTCTTCATCACTTTACTCAGATGCTTATAATGATGGAAATAATGGACATATATGATAATTATAAATTTATATTTATTATATAAAATTAATAAAACATCCAATTCTTTACCATTTTAACCATTTAGAAATGATATCATCACTCGTATGTACATACAACTTACCACATCCACAAAGCCATGCGATTCATTTTTTATGTTCAACATTCAAGAGTAGCTATAAAAATAAGTTTAATGATTAAATATTATATTTATAAAATTAATATTATTTTGGATATGTTGTATCTATAACCTATGCAATATAACTATGAATTTTAAGACAAAATAAGCATGAGAAACAATGCAATTAACACCCAAAATGGTGAAATGAATAAAATATTCTTAATAAATGAGTAGTAAATTATTATAAGAGGATAATATATGATATGTTAAATATAAATATGATTCTTCTCTAAGTTAATAATATTTTTAAAACCACTATACATGATGTTCAGACACGTATGGAGGGAATCTGACCTAATGTAAGGGTTTATTTCACAATCTCATCTTTATTCAAAATTGTTTTTATTTAAGTATTTATTGTGAAATATTTATCCTTCATGTCTATGTTTTAGAAAAAAATTTCAATTTTTTTTAATATTATTTAATGATATTTAAAATTCATTTTTACCCCTTTCTGAATTGTTACTAATATTTTTAAAATAAATATTCATGTCGTTTTCCAAAATAAGGTACTTTATGAATTTTCTTAAAAAAGTGAATTTTTTTTAACTTATATAGGATGAGTGAAATTCCACACAATAATTAAGACTTAATTTTAAAGTTTCTTTTACAATTTTACAGGGTTATTTAAAAAAATTATTTCTTTATTCTGCACATAGTTTTTAGATTTTAAAAATTATTTTAAAGTAAAAAGGGTATTTTACACAAGAAATATTCTAGTAATGTATTTAATTTATTTTCATATATGTGAGAATAATTTTTTAATATTATGTCTAGGATGTAATCTAATGATACCATAAACTAAATTTTATTTAATGGTTTTTGATCCGATTGATTGAGAATATACTATTTTGATATCATTCTCCATATTACTTTGGATGGTTTATGATTATGTTTACTAATTGGGGAAATTTATTAACAATTCATATGATAGTTTTAATGTTAATGTTTAGGATGATAATGTTTTAACTCTTTTATATGACGAATGAATTGGAATTAGTATGTGATGGGAAAGGCCTTCTATAGCCCATCGATTCATCAATAGGTCTCATGAGACAAACTTGTTTGGGTATTGGCTGAGGCCTAACCTGTTTATGTACGATGTCTGGGAAGAAGCCATGATGACATGTTTATGATGTCCTAAATTATAAATTCCTTCATTATGTGATTACTTATTGATATTTATTGTGATTATTAGACTATTTGAATATCTATGGTTAATTTTCATTCTCATGTGATTATTTATATGGAATTATTTTATCAAATTTTATTCCTTACATATTATAATAAATTTATTTATTAAATGGAATGTGTTATAGTTATTTACCTTTTTAGAATCTTTTATGCTTATTTATGATAGTTTTTTGTATGTATACCCTTACTGAATATATCAGCTCACACCTTTATTATGTTTTATTTTTTTTTTCTAGGATTTTGAGAAGTATATTATGATTGATGTGCAAGGTTATGCTAGGATAATAATGGTGATATGAAAGGATTAACTATGTTGTATTTTATATTTTAAATTTTAATGTAAGATTCAATTATGTATCTATTTTACCAAGACTAATAAACTATTCAGTCCTTTCAGATGCGATTCCTTGTATCTTATGCCAATGTAATAGAGTAACTATAGACTCTAGGAAACTGAGGTTGGAGTATTTACAATATATAATTCCCACATATATTTTTAGATGTATTATTATAAAAACTATAAAATAGAACTTAAAGACATTTGAAAAACATAAATAAAACTTATTTCCCCAATGACATGTCATGACCGAACATCCCCTCATCATGAACAGATTCATCCGACCCCATGGTCTCTAGTAATAACTTGGTTTCCATCCCTGACTATCCATATAGGCCAAAAAAATATTATTTTAGTGTGATTTTTCCTCACTCACACACACCCCAAGAAACTTACCAAGAGGATACCCATCCCGACAATACTCTCGGCCAAGCATGATTAACAATGGAGTTCTAATCAGGAAGGCCCTAAAAAATAAAGGTGCACCTTATTGACATGTGTAATGGAATTTAGTATTTTAAGTCTCACTTTTCTTGGGTTGTTACACTATACCATCTTTTAAATAACAACACCCTTATTAAAGTCTCCAAACCTCAAAACTAGGTATTTCTTCTACACTTCCGTCTAGGTATTAGCTATAGTACCAATTGTTATGATATAACCTCTATGGTTCATGAACCCAATTATATGACCCCATGAGTCTCCTGTACTACCTTGGTTTCCTTCCAAACACACCATAAGTTATTTTCCATAGAGGTTACATATTAGAATAATGAACATCCCCATAGGCCAAAACATGTTCTTTTTGGATTTTTCCTCACTCACACACACCAAAATAAAATTCCAAAGAGGTAACCCATATTGACACTATACTAATCCAAGAATGATTAAATGTGTAGTTCTATTCAGGTAAGCTCCCAAAATATAAGTTGCACCTTATTATCATGATTTGTATCATTTATTAATTTAAGAATCAATTTTATAGGGGTGTTATTGGAAAACTCTATATATATTTATAATATTTAGTTTAATCCTATATATCTTACTCTATTAAATTAAGGTTTCCAAGAATGTGGTTTTTATTTAATTTACCCCATAAATAAAATATACACTACTAGAAATCTAATCTATAGACACAAATCTATGAAAAAGTGTTTTTAAAAATAATATATATAACTTGTTTCAAATGTGAAATTTCCTATCTTCCCATCCCCATTTTGAATCCTTAATTAATTCCCCTATGTAGCCACATGATATCTGCCCCCTCCATCGACCAAACCATCAAATTCACTCCCGAGTCATCTACTTTTTTCATTCGATTATGCTTTATCATCAAATAAAAGGGTCCCATACCCAACATCAATTCTTTTGATCATTAGTTCTATTTATTTCTAGGTATAAAATGATAATCAAGATCTTTTATCTCTTCTTGGTTCATTGAAGGGAAATTTTTTAGATTATTTTGATTATATTAATGCAGAAAAAAAGTGATCAAAGTCCATGTTTTTTAATATTAGTCACTCACTGGATAAAACTAAATAAAATTTAATTTTTTATGCGATATAAATTGGAGTGTTATAGAATTTTTCATTGTATTAATTGACTATTTTTTTAATATATTAGGGGATTAAGGATTTATTCATGTAATAGTTTTATTTTAATTAATGAATGATAAAAAATTTAGTATAATTAACTTTAATATAATGTTATGTGGAATGTTTGAAAATGCATTTTGGTGAATGTAAATATATTATATGAAATCAATTTAAATTAAAAATGATTATATTTATGGATTGTTTTAATATTGATTGACTATAGTTTAATTTTTTTTAAGAATTATGGTAATGAGTTTTATGGATAGAATGTTTTTTTGAGTATGTATAATTAAATAAAACAATGAACATGTAGAAGAGGTATAATGACATATTTTGTCTTTTGTTAAAAGTTTAACTTACTTAGACACATTTTAAACTATTTTTATGAGCATCATGATATATGAGTAAGTTTTTTTTTTGTTAAAAATTAGTGTAGAATTGAATACTGTGTTTATTTGGTATATAAATGATAATTTTTGAATATAATATTAACATGATGATATGGAATTTTTTATCTTCATATGTGTATTTTGTATCTCCATTTTGTCATTATTCTCCTTATAATCATGATTTGAATAGCTTATTTAAAGGCATAGTGAAATAAATATGATATATAAACTGAAAAAGTTGTTATATTTTTATTTTCCCAATGATAATAATGTTGGGATATAAATGATTTTGTCTATTTCTAAAAATTTTATATCTTACAATGGATTGATTAAATTAGTTATGTTTCTTTTATACATGTTTGGTGTTAATTGAGTTGTGTATAAAAAATTGAATTATTATAGAATCATTTTTAAATGGATATTATTATTTTGAAATGTATCTTCAATCTTATTTTTTAAAAGAATATATTTTTTTTGTAAATAATGTTTATGTGAAGGATTTTTTATAGAATTAAAATGATATTTTTACTTTTATACTTTTTTGGATCACCCTTTAATGTTTATGATAAACATAAATATTATTTATAATTATTTGAGATATAAAGTTAATGTCATTCATTATGTTTTATTTGCTTCTATGAGAGGGATAATATCATGAATTACCATGATTGTTTTATAAAATATACTATAATTTCTTCAAAATGGAACACTTATAATTTTTCCTTTTTCAATTTATTTTTTAGAAATTTTTCAAAATAAAATATACTAAATTTTGTACAACATTAGTAATAAAATGAATGTAATATAATGATCTCCTTTATTTATATGATTTACCATGATTTCTTATATTAAAAAAATTATAAGGCTTGGTAGTGTTTCAAATTCATAAAGTGAACTAAAAATATATAAAAGTTGTCACAACCCAAATCTATGTATATATTACATTTTTTAAATATTTTATTATCTACTTTGGTATTACAAATACTTATTATTATTCTTAATTATATAATTATAGTATATTATCTTTATTTAAATAATAATTTTTTAATATTAGAAAGTATATAATTTATATGCACAATACTGATTAGATATTTATTGATCTTTAGAATGAGTTGTATTTTTTAGATTCTTCATATAATAATTATTTATATAGATGGATTATTCACTGCCTTTTATATGATTTTTTTGGAAGTATATGGTCAAGTTATGAAAATTTGAGTTACCATATTATAAAAGTTGGTTTACAAACTAACCATTATGACTGGTATAATAATGGTGAGAAAAATTAAGAGTGGCATGTTGATGATATAAATCAAAGGAGTGGAATGAAGAATTTAATATTTGACTAGTATCCATTTAAACAACAATATAAGAATGAAAGTAATCTGATGAAATAATACATTTTTATGAGTATAAATTATTCAATTAATAAGAATGATGTTATCAAGAGAGTGAAATAATTGATGGATAATGCAAGCAATCTTGTATATTAACTAGGTGGTTAAATTAAAAATATGTAAATTTTAATGTAACTATATATTGGGAAAACCATGTAAATAATTTATAATGAAAGGATTGATTATCTTATTAAATTTTTGAATGAATTACTACCTAATGATGTAAATATTCTTGTATATCATTAATTACATTAATTTTAATTTATTAGATCCTATTTTTAACTACTATAATTCATGATTTCTCAAAATATTACAAATTATTTTTGGAGTAAACCATAGTTCTAAATGAGTGAAAAAAATGTTGTATACCTAAAATGAACAATGTAGATGATATACTATCCCATATACCATGAAAAGTAACATGTCACTTACTATTGATTCATGTGTTTCAAATTTTGTTTCCTACATCATTAAATGTCAACAAATATGAAATGAAAAAATATAGATAGAAATTAGAATAATAATAAATAAAAAAATTCTTATAATAGATTGTAATTGAATAAATTTGATGCAAAACATCCTAATTTTTAGTTGAATCACAAAATTCTAGGTTGGGATTATCATTTATAAATTTTAATCTTTTTGGTGAAATGATAAATTCACAGAATACACGGCTTGTTTTTATTAACATTTATTACCTTTCCCTATGGAAGTTTTTTAAAAATCATTAAATTTTTTCAATACAATCATATATGGAACTTAGGATCCTTGAAATTACATAGATGTGTATGTTAAATATTTAATAAAATAGTTGAAGTAGCCTTGGAATGTGGGTGTCTGTATATATGATACTTCTATGAAAGATTCATTTCAAATACATGATGATTTTATATGGATGATAAATGATTTCTCTGATTATAGAATGATGTTTGGTTGGTGTGTGGAGGAAAAAATAGTATGTTCTATTTGTATAATGAATACATTATCTATACGGATTAAATTTTATTATAGTTAGAGTTTCATGGAACATTAATTATTCTTTCTAATGAATCATCCATTTAGGATAAATCATTTGTTTTTTTAAAATCATTATGATTGAGAATCCTCCTTAATTTATATTAGGAACTAATATACTTAATTAATTAAAATATATTATTTTTGTTCTTTGTAATGGTCAAATGAAATATTGAAAGAGGTTGGATTATTCTACTAAAACTAATTATAATTGAATAAAATTAGTCACTTCTCTAATTCTCTTTATTGGTTAACTAATTCGAAACTCATTACAAAGAAATAATTTACATTAAATAAAATATATGTGAAATGTTTCTTTTAGTGATTATAAATTCCAACGGGATGTCCAAAGATGATTTATGATCTCAACATTTCTTGATGGATTTGGGTACCAAACTTGAAGTACATCTATAGTTTATTGGTCATAAAAACTGGAAAGTTCCCTATGCTTCTTATGTGATAAAAAATTTTGAGATTATTTTTGATATGTACTAGAAACTGTGACTGTTCTAGATAATTTTTTAAGATTCATATCGAAATGGGTCAAAATAAGAGAAGAAAATTTGAAATCTTTGAAAAAAAAGATTATCAAATATTTATGTTTAATTTGTATCCAATATCTATTTGATAATTACTATAAAATAATATAATGGTGATAGTGATTCAATTGTGACACTTTTATAGAGATATATATTCTAATGGTTTAGAAAGAGTTTGTTGAAAAAAATATTGCAAGAGGCACTAATAATACTTTGTTAGTTAGAGAAAATACCTCACGTATTTTTTCAGTTGCATTATATATCTATACACCCAACTTCCTACTCAAGTACAAGGGTCTACCTGCTTCTAATTAGATGTATCCAATTGAAAAAATATATCTTTAATGATGTATTTTTTAGGAATAATAAACATCATAAAGGATTCATTATAAAAGGTAATTATGCTAAAGAATTTATGGATTTCTGTTAAATGTATTTGAGTGATGTCATCATGATATGCAAGCATACAATGAGAACTTAATATGATAAACATAAACATATTGAGCCAATTTTTTCATCACTTCCCCAAATAGGGGGAATTCATAGATCATATACATTGGTTACATTGATCCTTGAAGTGCAAGAGATAAAATATCACATAGTTTGTTCAATTGTGAAAAGTTTGATTACTACATAAATAATGTAATTTGAATATCTATATATAATATATTATGTAATTATATGCATATATTAAAATTTTATTATCATATTATGTAGGGAACATAAATAAATTAAAAATAAATTCACAATTAATTACCTATGAGAATGATATAGACTTTTCAAAGTAAATAGTTTCCATATTGGTTGAAATCAAAGATAAGGCCATTAATTTTATATAATAAATATTCATCATTTGTTCTTAATTTTAACATTCTTATAGATTTTATGGAAAAAAATTACTAACAAATGTTGTATCTCATCAAATAGGAGTGTTTATTATCCATTTAAATAATTTTTTACATTAATTTAAATCAATTTCCATAAACGAGTTTACATTTTTTTATAAAAAGTCATATAGTGAACATAAAAACACAATATGACATTGTTATGTTAACTACAAATATATATTATTATGCCTGTGTAGTGAATAACTGATGTCAGCATGAAAATGTATCTTATTACAATATCATAGAGAAAATACTCATATTAAACTATTAATCTCATGGTAGAGTCATTATGTTGAAATTTTTGTAAAATTTGGTGTTGTAGATCCAATTTGAATAATAATATTCAGTTACCATATTATGTATACATTGAGTTATGCATGATGTACACAAACTATAATAGTGTTGATATGACAGCCCACAATCCACCCTCTAAGGATTGGGTGCCAAAAACATGCTATATATAAATATTATAAAATGTGACTGAAAAATATATAGTCCTTTACGTACCCAAGTATTTTTTTCTAGTGTAGGTTTTAGAGGATTAGGAAAATCCTTACAATATATTAGAGTTTTAAACAATTTAAAAATAAAAAAACTATTTGGATTCACTCTCTCTATATCTTTAAACAAAATGAAAGCAAAAAATTTGAAAATTTTACTGAGCCTATGAAATTTTTTTTAAATAATATGGCGAGAATAAAATTTTCCAGTAAGGGGATTTAGAACTAGGGTTAAAATAATTTTTATAAATATTGTTTAAAAAATATTTACAAAACATTTCATTTAATTTCAAATTAAAAACAATATTTTTTCATAAATTTTTTCCCAAATAATAACTCAGGGTATTCAAATAAATCAGTAGTAAAATACTTTTTATTTTTTTGAAAGATTAATTATTTTGAAAATCCATTTAATTACAAAATAAATTACATTTGAAATAATCTTTGTATTTCTACTTTATTTTTTTAAAAAATTTATTTGAAAATAATAAATTCTTATGTATTAGAATGATAATATTAAAACCTCAATAAATCCATGAGGCCACTTGAAGTATTAATTTTAGGACAATGTCCCCTAGAGGCCATGGGTTTACTCCCCATTATTCATTATATCATTTGATACCCAAGTGACAAGTTATATTTTAAGAAAAACTTTTTTTCAAGAATACCTTTATCATTTATAATCCATTAAATAACTTTAAAAAATGTTACTTATATATATTTATTTTAAAGATATAAAATAAATAATTTTTATCATAAGTTTACTTAAGGAAAAATACCTTTAAATAAATCCATTCATTAAGAGGCAGTATTTATAAACTCTTCTTGAGAATTTAACTTAAAAAATGATTCAATAATCAGGAATGGAATATTAATGGAAACTATAGTAAATAGAATTTCCCATAATTATGCATAACATCCATATAATTTTAAAAGAAAATTTGATGAATAAGATAATAACATTAAAACATAATTGAAATTTTTAAATAAAATTTTATATTTTATTAAATATAAAAAACATTTCTTCCCAAAATTATGGTTTTTAGAAAATAATTTATTTTCTTATGAAATACATATTTTCATATAAAAATAAGTTTTGGAAAAATTATAAATTTAAACCAAAAATTTTTGAAGAAGGGTTTTATAAAAAAATCAGTGATAAAATAAGAGTTTTTGAAATATGAAATAATTTTCTTTAAAAAATACAAACCTCATAAATATAATAAGGGTTTTTTATAAAAAACATAAAATCATGTTATGCTTTGAAAATAATCCCCTTACCTTAAGTGTTTATAGATTTGGATGAATTTAGCTGTGATGTTTTCCACTCCTACAATTTGGAAATACAAGAGTGTAATGTGAAAATAAGTAGGAGAAGAGAGAGAGAGAGAAAGAGAGGGAGAGAGAGTGTGTGGCTGAGATCTTGGATAGTGGGGGTCTTTCTGGGGAAACATGATTCCTTTAAATAGATAATAGATAGACTATTATAGAAATTTAAATAAATTATGATTCCAAAATAAAAATATATCTATTAAATATAGTATCTTGGAAACCCTATCTGTTTTTAGAATAATGTTCAAATACACACACACACACATATCAAATAAGATAATATTGGGATATAAATTTTATATTCATTGAATCATGGATGACATGGAGTATATTTTATATATAAATGTGTATATCAAACGATCTGGGTGTACTGGAGAAACCATCAATGAAAATTGGGAAGGTTCATATTATTAGAGTATATATATATATAATTCATTATTGCTTCTTATATAAGATTAAGAGGAGAAAAAAAACAATCATGGGAGATCTTAGATGAATTGTAGATAATATTAGTTTTAAATATGATGGTTACATTCAATTATATATATATATATATATATATTTAACTTAGTCCCGAACAGTTCATTGAGATTCTTCAAGAAGCTTTGTTTAATAAGATAACAAAACCAAAATATTTTTGAACTTGAAACAGATAAGGAATGCACAAGTTGGGTCATTATTTTGATGTGAGAGGTGTATTGTTTTTCTATAGTCCAATGAAGGTATACGACGATAGATCATTACGCATAGGATGAAGTCTCACATTTTTTAATTTGAATTCTTACTATCCTATCATCAAATGAAATGACAGTAGTGGTGTACGATATTGAGATTGGACATTCATCAAACATGTATGTTACACCATTTGGTTACATTAGGAGGAAGTAGGAGAAGACATTTAGGGGTTAAATTTGGTGTAAGGTTGAAGACAATAGCGTGGGATGATTAGATGGATCATATGCAATTGATCTGACGATTTGGATATAAATTAAAAATTTTAAATGGGTGAAGAGTACCCCAATTGGCATATCCCACATAAAAAAAAATACTTTGGTCAAGAATATAAATGTATTTCTTTTCATGTAGCAGACCGCTCAAGCCATGAAATTGGGGTTGTCACTTGGAAAGACTTTTACACATGTACATGGGGAAAGACCGACCTCCCGGACCCCTTGCGCACCTCTAGGCACACCACACAGCTTGTTGGAACTATGCATCTACCTGCCTTCCCAGTGTAGGCACTTGGTTATTCCATATTTCCTTGTGGTCTTGCCAGAACGAATCCCATGCATGGTTAGGCTTTTGTCCCATAAGTGCAAGGTTGAGTTGGCTAGGTTGTCTTGTAAAGGCTGGATAAATTTTTTATACAAAGTTAATTTAAAATAATTTATATTATCAAATATATTGTATTCTAAAATAAATTATTTATCTTTTAAAATATATTTTACTTTAGTATTAATATTTTTTTATTTAATGAAATTAAGTTAGTTATATATTATTTATTAACATTTTAATATAAAGTATTAATACTAATTATTATTAAATATTATCACTAGAGTAACAAAATTAAAATTAACCAAATATTATAAATATTTTAAATTGAAAATAATATTTTGAAAACTATGAATTTCAATATTCAAATAATTTTACTATTAACTAAATTAATAAAAACTTCTAGTTTTTATACAAATTATGTTAAAAAATTATATTAAATACATTTGACAACAAATGTACACATTTAAAATTTTTATTTCAAAATCATATTTATTACATTTAATTATTTTTTATTTGTTTACTTTCTATTAATATTTACTTAAATTATATTACTACTATATTACTTGTCATTATTTTAGAACAGTTGGGTTACAAATAATTTTTCTACACAAATAACATTAAATATTAATTTTGAAAAATATTAAAATTATTTTCTACAATTTATTAAATGTTTTCAGAATGTTTTTTACAAACAATTAACAAAATAAATAATTATATTTAAATATGATTTATATTTTTCAACAGAAATAGTATTTATTGAAAGGTAGTATAAAAGAAACATTTTATAATTTTAATATTATAACTTAATTTACTTTCAAAACACATTTTTATTAAAGAAAATTGTTTTGTTTCATAAAAATTATTTATAAAAAAACATATATGAGTTTATTTAAATTATAAAATAATTAATTTAATAAAATTTATTAAAAGAAATAATATTATTCTTAAAATTCCTATGATGTTACATTCCCACCTTAATGTAATTTCACCCTCTCAATTCTTTTATCACACTTAAAGAAATTATGAATTTTTATCTTTAGAATTAAGAGTACTGGGATTGCTAAAATTCCTATATTCTTAAGAGTCCCCTAAAATTAAATTAACTAGAAATTCAAAACAAAATTTATATCGCTTTGGTTATCCTCAAATGAAAACATCCTAATCTCAAAAATTTTCCAAACCATTCATATAATACCAAATATGACAATCGAGACCCACACTCCTAGATCTAGTGCAAAAAATGTTGTATTTATATATTCTAAAATATGAGTGAAAATATTCTATCCTTTACATACCCTAGTATCCTTTCTGATCTATGTTTTGATGTATTATTTTGAATAGTAATGAATATGTGGATCACACTGAGATTAGATGATATTCAAGATGAGATGTGGATACATTAGATTAGGGTGCGAGCTGCAATATGAGTCAGACATGAATCATGCATCTATTAAGCACAAATAGATCAACTAATAAAAAATTCTCAAGACCATACATGTTTTTTATTTAATTTATTTATCATTTATTATTTTTTTAAATGTTAATGTTTATGAAAACATATAAAATAACAAATAAATAATGCAGTGATTAAATCAAATTAAGTCAAGATGAATGTTTTTCTATTTACTACATGGATAAGTTGTGAGTGAGAGCAATTAGTACATGCATATATAATTGAAAATTATTTCATTCGTTTAGAAATAATAAAAACCCACAAAGTAAAATTAAGTCATAACACCTTTCATCATTTGAATTTGAACAAAACATAGTATACTAGGTGCTTGTCATCCATAGTTGAGGATGCCTTCTAATTTTGGGCAGTTCTTGTCAAATATATGGCTCAAATTAACTAAATATGGATGAAAATAAGTATCCAAATTTAGATTATTTCATTTTTAGAGGAAAATCATTGATTAAATAAAATTTATTATTTCAATAAGATTAGATTTTACTTATATTTTCAAGGATACATGAGTTGATGCGGCGGGGAAGCTAAAAACCTACCTTTATATTCTCTGAGTAGTGGAGTATCCACAACTTGGACTATGATGATAGGTTTTAGGGATCCTTTACATTATAATAATCAATAAAATTATTATTATGAATTTAGTAGTGGGGAATACTAAGGTTTTATATAATATTGGGAGACATTTAATGATTTATTTAATATGTAATATATAATCAATAATCAAGATAAAGTAATAATATAATTATGTTTTATTTTTTAAAATAATAGAAAGTAATACCACACATACACTGTAATTAATATTTGACAAATAACATATCCTAACCATAATTTTTTTTCCAAAGTGTAGTACATGCACTTGCACAAAACACAATTAAATAAATGAAAATTCTATGTGCTAGAGTCCCCATTACCTGTTGAGCCAACTCAGAAAGCGATGGTTAGAAAGATGATTACAAGAGACTCATCTATGATAAATTTTATGTTTAAATCATAATGACACCATAAATGTCCAATGATTTATGGAAACACTACTATCACATGGATGATTTCACATGTTATCTCATATTTGAGAATCTTGCAAGGAGAATGTAAAGTGAGATATGAATGGGGTAATGATTACACTGAATACGTGTAAATTAAAATATGGATCATAATATTTCAATATATACATTTATTATATCATTTTCACCTAATTATTCCAATTTAATTAATACTATATGGAAAATTTTTAATTACCTTTTAGGTAAGGTTTGGTAAGATTATAAGAACTTAAAGAAATATTAATTTTTATTTATTAGGGTGAAAAAGTTAAAATACAAGGTGAAAAGGCCATAGGAAGGTGTGATGTAAAATTCATCATTAATATTTACTTAAAATAAAGAGTTATATAATTTTATAGGAGGTTATTTTATTTTCATATCATGATATAATTATATAGAAGATAAATTCAATGAACTGAATTTAAGAAGCAATTTGTCAATTTTTCTTTAGGTATATTTATCATTGTATGTGATATTTAATTCATACTTATTGGGTATTAAATACAATATTCCTATCACATATGAATATTTAAATACAAAAACCAAATAAGAAAAGAGACCTTACAATAAGTAAGTTGAATTCTCCAAGCAAATGATAAAGGGTGATTCCAAAGTCAGCAGTGAGAAGTACACAATTTATAATTTCCAATCTTGATGGTTATAGTTGAACTTTTGTTAAGTATTTTCAGAAAATTTATCTCATGTGTCTATTTGAAACAAAAAGACATTATTACATGTTAGAATGAATGTTGTTTATGGTATCTAATACTCAAATAATAGTTTATCAATGCTTTAATCCTTGGAAATAACTGATGAATATAAAATTTGTGACTCAGTTATACCATGTTGTGGAAAGATAATTCCTTTTCTGGTAAAAATAAGTAGTTTTTGAGGATATACATAGTATGGTTTTAGAATATTCGGAGCTAAAGACCTTATTTATTATTGACACATTTATTTATCTAGTTCTATATAAATTAATATTTAGAAATAAACTTAATCCATAAAGCTCTATGAATATGTTCAGATAGAGAGTGTGAACTATTCCAAGATTAATCTAGTGCTCAATTCATATAATTTATAATATTACTTTATGTGTTTTAAGGAATATAATACTAAAGTGTTTCATATTCATGTTAAGAATATATGAGTTAATTTAGGACCATTTGTTGAAGAATATATTTACCAAGCATTCATCAATCATTATATGTATCATGAGGTAATTCCTAAATGCACATTTCCTTATATGAATAAAAGTTATGATGTTGGTAAGGAGGATTGATGATGGGTATTACATGAAAAAATTGATCATTAAAATATAGCATGGAGTAATTATTAAATTAAAATTTTCTTTATACACATCAAAGTCATGATGTAAGTAATGTAGAATCATTATTAAGATTCATATGTATTTTGAAATTTTCCATTATTTTTTCAAGAAAAAATTCACAAATAGAAGCATTAACCTATAAATATATTCTAACTATAATGAAAAATGGATATCATAAGGATTATAGTAAAATATAAATCCATCATTTCAAAATAATATGTGTTTAGATGTAATGTTTTTGTTAAGGATATAAAAAAACTTGTATCAATAAAAATAAAAAGTGCATCTCTGTTAGTATAATATTGTTTATATAGGATATTATAGAAATATTTTTGATAGAAAAGTGATAGTGAAGTGATAGAAAATATTTCTACAAAAGGGTGAATATATCTATTTGAGATAGTAGGAGAAATATTGACTTGGATTTAGTTAATTCCAAAGATGCACAAGTGGTAGGAATAATAGCAAGTCCCATAAAAGAATGTTGAAAAAGAATGTTCATGAGACATATACTACGTAGGAAGGTTAATTTTTTGGTAGTTTTACTTTCATTATAGTCAAAGATACATTATTCCATGAGAGTAATTAATCGTACAAGGAAACAATAAATGAAAATTATTTAATATTGGAAAGTATAATTAAAATTCATTAATGGATTCCATGTATCAAAATACAGGTGCTTAATATTTTGACTATTTTGAGTCTTTATACTGCAGTGGTATTCATGAGAACCATCACATGGGTTTTAAAAGAGAGGTACCATTAAGGCATTATTTTTTATTCCAATTCATCATTCCTAATTCCATTAGAATTTTACTTGTCATAGCTACTTTCTATGATCATCAAATTGGGTATTGGATGTCAAGACCATCTTTCTTGGAAAGTGTTTATATGAAATAAACACAAATATTTGGTGACATCATATAATGAAGTTAAGGGTAAAAGTTACTGAAATCCATTTTTGTATTTATGTAAATAAAATGATTATATAATATTCATTTTGAATGAATTTTTTCCAAGTGTTTACAAGAGGCTAGTGGGAGCACCTTAGTTTTTCAAGGAAAATATGTTTGATAGAATATGGAAAAAATTTATTTGTCTTATAGTTAGTTAAGACCATAATAAAATAAACTCTCCAAAGATTGGCATAAAGTAGAAACCTAAGTTCTATGGAATTATATCTAATGAGATGGATCTAATGGGTTTATTAAAATAAGGAAATGTATATATGCTAATAGTGTATTGAAACATAAACGTTAGAACAATTTGAGAGAGAGAGTTATTACCAATGTCACATGGAAGTAATATCTCCAAGAAGACATTTATAAGATATATCAGGATATTAATATGGTGAGTATCAATCCATATGCTTCTATAATGGATCAATAACATATTCCATGCTATGTACTAGATGTGATATTTCCAAAATATAATTTATAGTAGGAAAATATTAGTATAATATAGGATAACTAAATGGGAAGCAGTCAAAACTATCCAATCATACTTGAGAGAGTAAAAGATATATATTCTTGACACTCAAAGTGAAATGGAAACCAGTTATAAGGGGACCAAAACTAGTGTTCCATTAGATCAATATGATCTAATATCATAGTGAAAAATAATTTAATGAGAAATAGGATCTCATTATTGTAAGTGGTATCCATATCTACCAATAAAGAGTGCATTTCGGCTTCTAATGTAGATAAAGAAGTAATCTAAAATATGAAATGATTTATTCCAGTTCTATAAATCACACCCAGAAAGTAATGTTTTATCCTAATATAAATTATGATAATATTATAACTGGAATAACCAAGATGTAATGTTTTGATAATGGAAAAAATTAATATACTTGAGGATATATTCTCTTGAGGAGTATTAATCAAGGAGGTGAATCTACAGATAGAAAAGTATCCATGTAGAAGAGACATTGTAGGCCCAACAACTAAATCTATAACATAGTAGAACAATGATCTTATCATGTGAGATCTAGCATGGATACTTAGTATGTTAGCTCTAGTTCAAGTGGGAGTATTGTAAAATAGTGTGCCATAAACCCAAATTTAACAGTACTTTTGATTAAAATATTTTTTATATAGTGAGTTATGAATGATGTTCACATACTATAAGAGTGTTGATATTTCTATGTACACTATTTATATGGTAATTTACGTTGATTATTTTTCATATCAAAGGGTTATACCAGTTCTTACAATATAATGAGACATAGAGATACCATGATCGTCATATTAAATATAAGTTCTATGGTCTAGATACATCATGATGATTGTACACAGATGATGTATGACCATTAGGTTACGAGGTATCATTAGAACTAATACTTCTTCTCATGAAGATCGTACATGGTGTTCTTGAGTAGATGAGATCATAAGGATTATCATGCTAATAGGAACACTTGTTTCATGTGTCATTGGTAGTTCTAATCTAGGAATACATGTAATGGTCTCCTTAATTGAGATTATTATCGTTGTATACTATTTGATTATGTAATTTTATTGTATCTTCCTGAATCGAATGCCACTAAACTGGTGATCCGATCTGGTTTTCCACAATAAATCAAGCATGCCTCCTCATAAGGTAGAATCTTCCAACTAGCACAAAGTTTAAGATGGAACTATGAGGAAAAAATACCCCCATATTAGAGTGCACAACTAGAAGTAAATATCCAAAAATTATACACATCAGAGTATATAGAATGAATAACTAAATTGAAACAAAATCATGCTATAATGAAATGAAATACAATAAAGGCCTGAAAAACCATGCCATAAATACAACATCAATATCCCACTTGGCCGATCATAAATACAAAATAAAAAACTAAAATATAAATACATCAAGCCCTATTACTTACTCTATGTCACATCACATACCTAGTTTCTAGTACCCTATTGAGATATTCTAGTCTGATCATCAGACTGCACATGAACAACCCACTCAATAATGTAATCCCACTCCTCCTCCCTATCCATAGTGAATTCATGCTCAACCTAAAAGTAGACATAAGGTTTGCATGCACATCAAGGTGCATGTATAGAGGAGAGAAATAAATCTCAATAGTCCACCCAAACGGTGAACCTATAACCTACTACGATAAGTGATTATCATGAAATATGCTTATCCTAGCAGAAATATAACTTAAAATAAATACAAATATAACCACCATAGATCATTAGGTTAAAGAACTCTATTGACCATACCTACTTCAATAAGTGACAGGATGTCATTGAGTACATATCGATGACCATGCATCCTAAGTAACCTATGAGCTCCATATCCATGTCATCCATAACCAAACTTAATGATTCAGAGGAGACATCCTATGATTATTTTAAGATTTGGGAAACTAAAATAGTTTATCCCCTACCATGTTCTCATGACCCCAATTGTTATCTCACACTAGGCACCTAAACACATCTGTACTAGGTTCCACCAAAAAGTAACACCAAACTCAGACCATCAGTAAGACATCTAACCCATGTATCATAAACAATAGTTCCTAGAGAATTAGTTTAACACCTAAACCATATAATCCAATCAATCTTTCCCCAAGCACTAGTCCACCACCTAAACCATGGATGTATATCATTAGTCTACAAGCCATCCTAGCTAGTGCATAGAGAATATTTCCAACTACTAAAACATATATCAAAAAAATCATTCCTAGAGAATCAGTCCAACACCTAAACCATGGATGCAGATTATTAGTTCACCATTCATCCCAGCTAGTATACCATCATTTCCTAGAGCATCAGTCTAGAACATAAAAAATCAAGTATACTATTTGTGTTTAGATCCACATTTGGGTACTTAATCCATATAGTATACCATCCCAACATAGAAAATAAGTCCATAATCTAACCATATACATGGGATGTAATGACAAATTTACTCAAAAACATTCGTAGAACCTAATTACATCATTCAAACCAAAAATAAACTATTTCTACTGATATGAAGCATCTTGTCCAACATTCTCAATTATAGATATCCCAAACTATAAATGTGGATCATTTTTTCAACTCTATCATTCATCGATACCCGTACTAGTAAAATATGATCAAAAAATGGAAAACCAACCATATCATGATAGCCTCATAATTTTAAACCTACCTCATCAACTCATACATCATCTCAATCCACAAGGGAACTCCCATAACCATTTTTACTCAAGAAATCATACCCTCTTATGGTAGTCCTATCAATGGTGCACCCACATGGCCCTTTTATTCAACACAACAATAGAATAATCCATCCTTGGATTCTTAAAACAAGTACAAAGGTGGAGACATCCCACTTTGGTTCCTCTTGGTCAAACATAAGCGAAAAATCTCTAATGACCCTTAGTGACCTACAATTGATCCTCAATCAACATCACACCCAAAATGGAATACAAAAGCAAATAATGCTTACAAAACATTCATAATATTCCTCAAAAACACCTCAATAGTAGTACCTACAAGGGATCTTCATCACAAGATAAACCTTACCACTCAAACATTCTCAACTACATACCACGTCAACCACTAATCACTCAATCAATAATCATCCCACTAGGGCATCCTAATAAGTCTCTCAAACTCATCTAAAAAAATTGACAACACCTTTCCATAACTATAAAACCACAACTTCAACCCAACCAAAAGGATTTAAGAGATTTGGTCATCAAACCAAAGGGATGAACCTCAACAACTCTAACCTCGTGCAACTGGTCCCAATATGTAGGGACAACCAATGTCTCCTCAGAGATACCACTTGATCCCACCTTTATGGATCCTTCCAAGTAAAATAAAATATATCTCCATGGAACGCTCAGGACAGGATGATCACTAAACTCACAACCCTCTATCAGGCCTCATATCTCACAACCAAGACCACTAGAGGATTCTGAATCCAAACCTCAAGGAAATCCTCCTTCTGAACTATCTTGGTCAAAAATACTATCCATATGACCTCTAGATACTAAAAGGATTCCACCATCATGATCTATGTGAAAAAACTCTTGGAATGAATTTTTTATAAGTCCAATTCTAACTGCGGGGCACAAAAAACCCAAAAAACCCCAAGATGGGAAAATTACACACTGTGTACTACTAAGTTCACGGAGTGTACTCTCAAATATGCACCTGGACATGTACTTATACATGGGTAGAGTAGAAATGGGTTCTTCCCATGTACTACTACATGTCCAGGGTGTACATGGAATATTTCTGTGTAATACTAAATGGAAAGGGTGTACATAGTGTCTGCTTGTATACTATTACATGGCCATGTTCCCCTAACATGGGGTGTCTTCTAAATGACATGGCCACATGGCCATGTATTACTACATGGTGTGTAACCATAGTATATGGTATGTACTTTCCAAACTTCATCTTCCAATGTACTCTATTACATGGTCTAGTACATTTCCATATATTAATACATGGTGTATAATTAAAGTACATGACATGTACTTACAAAAAGTCCATCTTCCCTGAATGGGACGAACACAAGGCATGTGTTCTTACAAAACATGCTGTGTAGTTAGGATTCTGAATGGGAAACCCCTATGAACCCTATAAAACCTCTGTTTTCCATAATTTGGTATAGATTGACCCCCATGGGGTCTTCAATAATTCTAAAAGGGCTCTAAAACTTGAAAAAAATTAATATATGGGTATCAGGGAATAGAACTCAAAAAATCAGCCTACCTCATGAAATAAATGTAGAAACATCAGGTCCAAATCCACTCCCAAAATCCACTGCACATTGATCAAGTTCTGATATCCACCATGGATGAAGTCCTACAACATTTCCTTCTCCTCCCCCTCATGGTCTAGATTCCAGGTTCAATTTAGGTTCTCTCCCCCTCCGGCCATGAATAGTAAGCCCCCAAATGAGGGGGGGGGGGGTGTTTTACTTAATTTAATCAGTAAAATAAATAATTGATTAAATGCGCATTTAATACCCATCCTGAGTCCCAAAAACTAAAGTGGGTTTATACCTCAACTTGGAAAAACTTTCTGATCTGAAATCAACCATATAGTAAAAATATCAATTTGATGCTCTATTCAAAAGATATCTCCAACCAAACTCAGACAAATACTTTAATATTTAATTTATTAAATATTAAATATTCCACCAAAACCCAAACTATTCAGAATCCCACTAAACTCTTATCTTAGGGTAAACACCCTATTCCAACACTAATTGAGTGGTCATAAAAATTATCTAATATCATATTATATGGTAAAATGGTAATTTTACCCCTCCCAAGCATCTGATACAAAAAATTCAAAATTCTGCTCAAAATCAGTATCTGAAGAAATGAGGGTCTTTATAATCTCCCCACCATAAACCCTATTGTACTTAAGAATCTTCATTGGTAATTGAGCCCCACATATCAAACCAATTTGGTCTTCAAATCAAGATCAACTCATTACATTCTACTCAAAGTCACCAATCAAGTTTCTTTGTATAACTCATATGATAGAGCATACAAGCCATCAAAGATCAATCCACCAGTCCTAACTGCACCCATCTATTATGAGACTTCATAGTGTCATTTAATATTCATAATAAAACTCATGGGTTTACCCATCATTGACTCAACCCACAACATCCGATTCAGATCCATGATGATTCCCACCATTAGTGTATCCCTTTAAAACACATCCTTAGTGGTCCACCAACCCACTTGATGTGGTCCTTACTGGCTCCTTGACCCTACCCACACAAGGGTCACATCACCCTTAACGATCTAGTACTCCCCACCATATAAGTATCCTTACTATCACCTCAGAACCAAAAATATTTTCCATGAACCATGCCCCAATAACCACCAAAACCTGGACATGGACAAAGAAATATCACTCCCACCAGAGCGAAAAAAAACATCTACTATCACCCATTCCCAACATCTATGAATAGAACCCAAGTTATTCATCGAAATACAATCTTTCATGAGGACCCCAATAAAAAATGAACGATGGTGAAATCCTCACTATATAACTAACATACACAACTCTACAAGCACAACCTCCAAAAAGTCACTTTCTCCAACAAAAATAGAATCTATATATCCTGGCATAAAGCCAATGATCTATCAGCATACTTAGGATGATGTCAAGATATTAGGCATGATCATATTTAAAATGTGAGTATACAAAGATGTCATCGATGAATACTACCATAACCTCATCTATTCCAGAACACCACAGTTTTATCCCAAGGGCCTCAGGTCTTCATGACCATAAGACTCTCATCATACCCACAATGATCCTCATCCCACTCAGGGTTGTCTACCCAACTTAATACCCTTATACATATACCCCCATAACATCTGATCTAAAATCCAAATAATAAAATTCATATATAGTGCTTACATCTCCAATATTCCTCTATCACATAACCATTACATTTCCTTGTGTAACACATCAAAAAAACCTACTTTGGCTCCATAGAGTCACATATCATGAAACCTCAGCTCATAAGCCCCAACCACTCAAACTCAAGCCCTTACTATGCTCCCAATCTAGCCCAAATCCACCAAGCTCAACTCACCTACACAAACATATCTTCGACTAGACACCCAAATCAACCTACCCCTCTTGAAACCAAGTACACGGAATAAACACTAGAATACAAGTGAACATTATCAAAAATAAAAGGCATTTAATGAGCCTAAACCTCAAACATAAATGTACCCTTTATGCACCATTTTAAAAAGTAAAAAGCATATATCAATGCCTAATGCACCCAAAAGCACTCGTAACTCGGTCAACCACTCTCATGGGTTACTGTCGAAAATAAAATAGCTATAAATCCCTAACACGAAGTCACTTTATAATGGCCACTAGGATCTCCCACCTATCCCTAATGATATAGTACCATGTCAAGTCACTAGGTATAACCACCTAATTCCAATCCAAATAATAGAAGGACACTATTCATAGGGTGTTAAACATGCTCTCATCCCAACATTACACTACATTAATCAATCAAAACACCCATCTATAAGGTCTCACATATGAATAACGTCATCATCAAAACCAACCACCCAAAACCAGGGCACCCATTTTCACACTTCAACAATGGTATTTCCTTTATTTTATTCTTTTATTGACATTGGATATCTTGGTTGAGGTTAATATCAAGTTATCAGTGATAATTTTTTAGTTTCAGAGTTTTTGGGTGAGTTTTAGCCCTATACATGATTTGAACATGGTTTATCCCAAACAATTCTAGGCTCAAGAGAAGCTATGCTACCCTCTTTTGGACTAAGGGAAAAGATACACGACTTACACATGGTTAGAGAAAACCATGTGGAAAGATTTCGAGAAGGATCAGAAATTTTAAAGAGCCATTTGCATGGTTGGTGGATGATTTCCCAAACCATGTGGCTAGCCTAAGCATGTGACCTTTCTCTCCATTAGGGTGTGCACAATTGGTGTACAGTTTGGAAAACCATGCGGCCAAACCGTGTGGCTTGGTTAGTTTTCTTAAAACTTGAATTTCTTCATTTTCTAACATATCTCTTAACCCCATTTTGGGTTCCTCCTCACCCTTGCTCATTTTTTACACATGAAGGGACTCTCAAACCCTCTTCCATTTGTTCATCCTCCTCCCTCTCAAGGTTTCTAAGGTGATTTTCTTTGAAATTTTGGTCAATCTTATACTCTTATTCTTCTTCCATCTTGGTTTATTGGGTTTTCTTTTGGTTGGTTCTCTCTTATGAAAACCCTAGAATCTAGGTTTGATATGTTTTTTGTGTCCCTTTAATATTTAGGGGTGTGGGTGGTCTCGTGATCCCTTTTTTTACTCATTCAAAAGTTTTTTCACATTCATATGTCATTGTGGTAGGTGTTTCCATTATTTTCATTTATGGAACATACTGTTGATACTTGGGCTTTCCTAAATTGTTTATATAATGTGTTAACCATGCTGGTGGTGTGCTAGTTTAAATTGTCAATGTATTTCCATGGTGGTAACTTGTTTAAAATAGTTTTCAAAGGGATTTATTATATTTTAATTTTATGTATATGCTTACTATGTATTTTAAGAAATTAAAATTGGAATTTGGTAATGAAATTTGGTTCTTTGAATTGCGTTTGGCCTTGGTTATGTTTTGGGTAGTTTGGTTTCACTGTGAATTAAGTCTTGTGTATGGGTTTTGGTGACTTTTATGGTTTTATGCTTATGTGAGGACCCTTGTAACTATTTTATATGCTTCTTGTGGTTCCTTAATTGAATCCTTTGGTAGCTTCAAACAAGAGTTACATTGGATGTGGGCATATCTATATGTGAATGAGGTGTACCTATTGATAGACACATAAATGATGAATAATTTTCTAAAAAAGTATACACCTTAAACCTAAATTTCAAAATAACTTTACTTATTACCAATTCAATTTTTATCATTTCACTTGAAATGGTTCTTCTAAAACCCCTATTTCTATCAAGAAGGTTCCTTGGTTACAAAATGATTTTAGATGTGGTTTTTATATGTGTTTTTTAAATATTATAACATTTAGGATCTTAGAATGTGTATTGGTAATAAAATAAGATAAAGGACCATTTGAAACTTTTAAAACCTTAATAGAGTTTCACCTTGTAATTGGATTTTTTTTGGAAAATTTCTTTCTTTGGGAAATGTGAAGGTCTGGTTGGTGTTTTACAGTGATCTAGAAAATATATTTTTAATTCCTGTGATGTGTATTCCTAGTTATAACTTTTTAATGGTTTGATATGTGATGGTAACCACTATGGTGGTCCCTCTCATGAGAGATTCATCACATATGTGGTGTCAGTGTTTGGGATGGGAAATCATGGTGTAATCTTTGGGTTCTTAGTTTATTCCTTTCATGTGAGGACGTCCTCATTCCACATGTACTATTATTTCAAGATTCTTGGGCATCATCTAGAGGTCCGAGTGATGGTTTCTTATCGACCCTAATTATATGGGTTGGTACCCCTTGGATTTATTGAGAGGCCAGATGGTATGTTCTATTAGTGAGGTAAGTTTAGAGAATCTAGTTGGATATTGATTATGGAGATACACCATATTCTAGCAGGTGAGTCAGATCTGAGTACAACTAAGGATTTATTCTAGAGTTGTTTAGGATATTTATATGATTAATTATCTGTATTTTCTTGTTTACTTATATTGTTTCTTAGTTTTCTTACCATCTATTTTATTCCTTATTTTTAAGTTTCTTTTATTTTCATAATATCTCTTTTCACCTGGTTTGGTTTCTTATTAGGGTTTTCGTTTTGTAGATAGGATTTTGAAATAGAAAACTATTTTAAAAAGGAAAATAGTGTGTATTATTTATAAAGCTGATATTTCTAGAAAGATGTGTTTGGTTCTTAAAAATTATAAAATTTTATTTTATAAATGTATTTCAAACTAGTTTTTATGGATTGTTTAGGGAAAGGAAATTTATGGACTATGTGATTCTTTCCTATTGATTTTTTTATGCTCAAACCCTACTTCTTCCACTTGGTGTCAGTAAAACCAAGTTGTTTTTAGGTTCAGGTCTTTGTTTATGTTTTCCTTTAGATAATGATAGGTCTTAGGTATTGGTGGTGACCAAGAGGTCACATGGAGATTGTTTCATTCCTTGTTTAGTATTAGTTTCATTTTTTAGTTCTGTTTTGTTGAGATATTGTGTTTGGATCATATTTATGTATTTATTGTTCAGTTATTTTTTGTGTGTCCTACATGCTCTGTTTTAGTTGTTTGATCATAGTTTTTCATGGTCCAAATCAATAACCTAATGATATATTTTATTCTTGATTCTAGTCGCCAGTCTACGGGGATCAATAACACCTCCTGGGCCTTATTGCGGACCGGGATAGGTTTTGGGTTAGATGAAATCCTAGCATGGTTCATGAAAAAATGGCATCAGAGAAGCCCTATGTTATTTAGGGAATTAGGTAGACATGATATTAGAGCTATTGAGACTCAAGTGGTCAGTACAAGGAGGACATCATGAACCCTTTCTCATTCTGATCCTCAAGTTTCCAGGGGCAGTCTGGGATTTGAGTATGTTGTTTTGGTTTTTGAGTGTGTGAATGGGGAATGAAAATGGAGGGTAATCGATGATGTGTGGTGGACTTACGTGGATTAGTGACCCATCTAGAGCCTAAGTTCATGGTTCAATGTCCTCCAAGAGGTTGGTTCTTTCTAGGGTCATGGTCAAATAAACCATGTGGTTAGGTTTTTCAACATCACTAGTTCCCTATTCCTTGGGTTTGGTGTGAGTTGTATTCTATTTTTCTTTTAGTTTGTGCAAGTGTATTTATTATTAAAATGAAAAGGGTTTTTGGAAAAGAGGCTTTCAAAAGGAAAATGATTTTGAGGTTTGGATTTATTTAAAAAGTTGTATTTTTTATTTGAATTTTAATTTTAAAGTAATTTAGGCATTTTAAAAGTGGCCTTTGAATTCAAAATAGTTATGAAATTGAAATGTAAGTGATGGTTTTTGAAAGTGGATTCTGATTTTATCATGATTCCAAGATTATGAGATGAGTTTTATTGTTTGATATGTTTTTTAGTTGAGTTTTTTTGGGTTTTGATTTTAGTTATGTATTTTTATTCTATTCAGAGTATGCCACCCAGAAAGGTCACTAAGGGTTCTAGTGAGTTTTGTTTAGTTGTTGGACCTATCTAAAATCCAAGTGGAGTGGTTGAGTCTAGTTATTCTTAGTTGTTTCTTGTCTTATATGGTTATTAAGGTCCATTATAATCCACAAAATGGCTTGTAGAAAACAAGAGTGTTTTCAGGTCTTTGGAAACTCCTGAAGCTGTGAGGGTATGTGTCGTTATGAGATTGTTTGAAATTATGAGTTTGGATTTGTGGAATATAATTTTACCAACATAATTACAATAAATTATTTCCTGGGAAGTTTTTAAGGACAATTTTATTTGATGGTTTATACTATAGGAGGTGAAGGTGAAGAAAGTGGCAGAGATCTTGGGTGTTAAGTAGGGATAATGATTAGTGAAGGCCTATGTGGGATGCTTAAAAAAGATGGCTTCTTTTTATCCAAAATAGATTCAGAAGATTAGTTGAAAGGTAATTTGTTCATCTAGGGTATTCTTCAATAGATAAAGTATATCTTTATCTCATCTGGTGAAGTTTTATTAAAGAGGTTGGTTGATGAGGAATTTCGATCCAAGTTGGTTCCTAGGGTGCATTTAGTGGTGGCTGTTAAAGAAGTTTCTTTTAGTGCTCATGATGTTTCCCCATATGGTGAGAGGTATATTCTCAAGGAAACTATTCCAAAGGATTCTACTTTGTTGGTTCTAACTTCCTGTTTGTTGGGCCTTTCATTTGTGTGATTCTAGTGTGGGTAGTTTGGGAATTTGAAGCAATTTTGTAGTAATACTATAAAGGCCTATTGATAATGTGTCCATTATGGTCACTTTGAGAAGTTATAGAAGAAGGGTTTACCAAATAGGAAGTCTCAGTCAGAGGATTTTAGCTCCTGAATATGGGGTAATAGATGCTTCGATACATAAGGGCTTTAGCCATAGGCCCCATAGTGAATCTCTTTACACAATCAGGAACAATTTGATGTGGTAGGGGTGTCAGCCCAGATTTTTTCTCTAAAATTAGAGTGGATTTTGTTGATGTTTATTAGTTATAGTTTTCTATGATATTGTAAGTTTATCCTTGTTGTAAAAGGCTTGGTTGTCTTGTCCTTCTGTAATTATAGTGGTTGTGCCTTTATGGAGGTGAGCCTTTAATCAACTGTTCTTTACAGTGTGCGCTTAGCCTATTTGTGAATTGATTTTGGTTTTTGGTTGTTCTCATTTTGGAGATTCTCATGACTTGTGGAAATGAGGAATTATGATCTGGTTTTCTATATGGTTTGGTTCATTTTTTTGGGTTTAGTTTTTTTTATGGGTTTCCCCTTGTGTCATGGGTTTTTGGATCAGGTAGGGAGTTCCCTTGTGGGTGTGGTTGTGTTAGTAAATTAATTTTGGTGGGGAGATCCCTTTTTATTTCATTTTTTATGGTTGTTATCATTTTTATTTTTCAAATAGATGGTTGTATGTGACTTATAGAGAGACATGTCACACCGAGGCTCGTGGTTCGTATTGACCTCGTACGGTTCTTAGCTCAAGTTTTATCTTTCATCTGGATGGGTGAATGTATGGGGGAAGAATGTTTTTGTGGTGGTGATAATTACCACCCACAAACCAGAAAAATTTATTTATTTTATTATTTTGTTGATTTTGGATATTTTGGTTGAGGTTTGAATTGAGTTCCTTATGAATTGTTTTGACTTAGAGAGTTTTCAGGTTAGTTTTTTCCCTATGCATGGTTTGAGAATGATTTGACCCAAACAATGAAAGGCCCTAGAGAAATATTTCAACCCTATTTTGGAATTAGGGAAAAGGCACATGAATTTTGTATGGTTAGAGGAAACTGTAGAACAAGCATGTGGGAAGTATCTAAAATTTTACTGATCCAGTTTACATGATTGGAACATGGTTTACCAAATCGTTTGGCCAGTATATGCATGTGCTGTTTCTCTCTAGTAGGGAATGCATAGTTGGTGCATAGTTTGTAAAACTATGTATCCAAAATGTGAAACTTGACCAGTTCATTAGAACATGAAATTCCATGTTTTCCCACATATCTTTTAACCCTATTTTGGGTTCCTCCTCCCCTTACTCATTTTTGGTTCACAAAGGGGCTCCCAACCCCTAGTTCCTCCTCCTCCCTTAGTTATCCTTCAAGGTTTATAATGTGATTTTATTTAAGATTTTGGTAAATTTCATCCTCTTCATCTTCTTCATCACTCTTGGTTTATTGGTTTTCCTTGGGTTGGTTCTTTTTTGGAAAAACCCTAGAAGCTTGGGTTGATGTGTGTCTTGTGTTCCTTTTATATTAGGGGGTTTGGGGGGTCCCTTGAGCTGTGTTATTCCTCCAATGAGAGTTTCATCACATCCACACATCATTGAGGTATGTTTTTCCATTATTTTCATTTCCAAAACATACCCTTGATGCTTGGGATTTCCTAATTTTGTTTATAAAATGTTATTTATTCTTGTGGTGTGTTAGTTTAAATTGTTATAGTATTTTTGTGGTGGTAACTTAATTAAAATGATTTCCAAAGGGATTTATTATATTTTAATTGTATTTATATGATTATTATGTTTTTGATGAAATGTTAATTGGTATTTGTTAATGAAATTGGGTGATTTTCATTGTTTTTGTCCATGGTTATGGTTTGGGATGTTTGGTTTCATTGTGAAGTAAGTATTTTTTATGGGTTTTGGTGAAATTTTATGGTCTTAGGCTTATGTGCGGACCCCTGTAACTTGTTTCTATACTTCTTGTGATTCATTAATTGAAAAATTTGGTAGCTTCAAAAAATAATACCATTAGATGTGGGAATATCCATATATGCATGAAGTGCACACATATATACGAACAAAAATGATGATGACTTCTCTACCAAATTATACATCTTAAACCTAGAGTTTAAAATAAATTTCCTTTTTCCCAATTCCCTTTTTATCCCTTCACTTCAAATGGTTCTTCTAAAACCCATAGTGATTTCAAAAATGTTCCTTGGTTACCAAATCATTTTAGATGTTATTTTCAAATGTATTCCTTAAATATTATACCATTTGGAATCTTGGAATGTTGATTAGTAACCAAATAAGATAGAGGTCCATTTAGAATCTTTTGAACTTTAATGGGGTTTAAACTTGGAATTGGATTTTTTTGGAAATGTTTTTGGTTTTGGGAATGTAAAGTCCCTATTGGAGTTTTATGGTGACTTGGAAAATAGGTTTTAAAGTCATGTGATGTATAGGATCAGTAGGAACTTGTTAATGGTTTCATGTGGGATGAGAACCCCTATGGTGGTCACTCCAAGGATAGGGTATTTTCATAGGCAGTGTCTGTGTTTGGGCTTGGAAAGCACGCTGGAATATGTGGGTTATTAGTTTATTCCATGTCTGTGAGGGAATCCTTATTCACCACGTACTATTATCATGGTATTAATAGACATTATTTATAGGGTCTAGTGATAGTTTCTTATTTACCTCGATTAGATGGGTTGGTACCACCTATATTTTCTAAGAGGTCAGGTGGGATGTGCCACTAGCGAGGATAGTTTAGAGAAAACAGTTGGTTATTGACTATGGAGCTATACCATACACCGAAAGGTGAGTTTGATATGAGTACATATAGGGATTACTTCTAAATATGTTTTGTAAATTCTCATTATTTCTTATCTATATTTTCTTGTTTAATTCTACTTTATCATGGTTTTCAGACCTACTAGTTTATTCCTACTTTTTTAGTATCTTTTATTTCTACTATATCTCTTTTCACATGGGTTGGTTTATTGTTTAGGAGTGGGTTTTAAAAATTGGATTTGAAATGGAAAACCATTTTAAAAATGAAAAAAATGTGTGTTGTTTCTGAAGAAGTTTTTCCTAAAAAGTTATGTTTGTTTTATAAAAATGATAAAATCTTATTTTCAAAATGTATTTCAAACTTGTGTTTGTGGACTATTTCAGTAAAGGAAATGTATGGAATCTGTGGTGATTAACTACTATACTATTTATGATCATACACTACTTTTTCCACGTGGTGTTGTAGAACTGAGCTATTTTGTAGGTCCAGGTCTTTGTTTGGGTTTTCCTTTAGAGTAGGCTGGGTCCTATGGATTTTTGGTGACCAAGATATCATGTGGAGACTATGTCATTCTTAGTTTAGTTTTAGTTTTGTTTTGTAGTTATATTTTATTCAGGTTTTATATTCAGATCCTGTTTTTGTATTTATTATTGTTTAGTTATTTTTGGTGTGTTCTTCATGCTTTGTTTTAGTTGTTTGATCTTGGATTTTCTTGGGATAAATCATTCCCATTGTGATATATTTGATGCCTGGTGATAGTTTCCAGCCCAAGCATATTGGGAACACCTATCAGGCCTTATCGCGGGTTCAGTCAGGTTTTAGGTCGGATGAAAACCCAAAATGGTTCATGACACCCATACTCTATGAGAATCTACACATTTAACTACTCCCTGGAGTACCCAGACATGCAACCGATCTTGAAAAAAAAAACCACCCAACAAGGTCTAACAATCATACACTTACACCCTGCTCACCCACTAGTGTCACTACACCCGCTATGCACCATAACCACATTATCATCCTCACTATCAATCTTATCACCATAGATCCACATAACCTACCATCAAAGGGAAATCCATAAAATCACACACCAACATGACTATAAAATTTGGATCCTATGTGCCTATCATGATGCATGAGACGCCTCTTGCCTATGTAGGAAAAGAGTCAAAACCAAACCACAAGCCTCTTTTCAATGGTATAAGATTCTATAATCAATCATAATACATCAAATCCAAAAAACATGTACATCGACTAAGTATTAACCATATAAAAATGTAACATCAAATACCAAGACCATTAATCCAAGGCATGGTAAACTGGGTTTCCTATCGAAAAAGGTGTTTGTGATGCACCAACTGATATCCATCATAGTCTATAACACATTTTTTATATCTATAGTCTACCAAACCCTAAATTGTGACATAATATGAAGGTAAAAATCTCTAATACCACTTTTTAATGTCTTGTTCAAGATTCCACTAATTTTTTCCCTAAGACAGTTCCCTAAAAGGCCCCAAATGCGACACCTCATATTCTAGATACTGTTAACTAGCAGCAGAGGTCTAAGGTGGAACTATGAGGAGACTAAAACCCCATACCAAAGTGCAAAACCAGAAGTAAATAACCAAAAATCATATACATCATAGTATATAGAACAAATAAATTAACTGAAACATAATCATGCTGTAATGAAATGAAATACAATAAAGGCATGGACAACCATTCCATGCATACTACATTGATCACCCACTGGGACAATAATAAATAAATAAAATAAACAACTGAAAGACAAATGCATCATCCCATACTACCAAATCTGAGCCATATCAGATACTCGGTCTCTAGTACCCTATCGAACTACTCCATCTCGATCATCAGACTCCATATGAGCAATCTACTCAACAATGAAATCATGGGAATTTTCCCTATCTATCATGCATCAGTGCACAAACTAAAAGTAAACATAAGGTATGAATGCTCACCAAGGTGTACATAAAGGGGGTGAGAAATAAATCTTAGTAGGAAACACCCAATAGAGAACCTATAACCTACTTCCATAAGTGAATGATCATACAATATTCTTATAATAGATGAAATATAACTGAAAATAAATACAAACAGAACCACTATTGATCCTTAGGTCCAAGGCCTTGATCAACCATACCTACTATGGCTAATGCTGAGATGTCTCTGAGAATTTATTGATAAAAATTCATCCTAAGTAACCAATGGTCTCTATATCCATAGAATCTGTAACCAAAACCGGCAATTTAGGGGACCCATCCTGGGATAAACCTAACATCCTAGAAACTAATGTAAGTCATCCCCTACCATGTATTCATGTACTTAATTGTCATCTCACACTGGGTACCTAGAAACTTCTATCCTAGGTACCACAAAAATCACTACCAAATCTAGACCATCATCCTAACATCTAACCCATGAATCATAAACTATAGTTCATAGGGCATCAGTCTAGAACTTAAACCATATAACCCAATCAATCATTATTGGATAATCAATCCACCAGGTTAACAATGGATGCAAGGTACTGGTCCAACATCCATCTTAACCAGTTCTTAGATCATCAACCCATGACCTAAACTATATATCAAAACAATCATACTTGGATCATCATTCCAACACCTAAACCATGGATTCAGAGCATTATTCAACCATCCATCCTAGTTGGTATACCATCATTTCCTAAAGAATTAGTCTAGAACATAAACAACAAAGTATACTATCTATTTCTAGAGACTTAGTCTAGAACCTAATCCATATTGTATACTATCTCAGTCCATAACATCTATCAAAAACCAAACTATATACATGGGACATCACATCCACTATACTCAGTAACATTTCTAGAACCTCGGTCCATCACTAAAAACATTAATAAACTATCAATTCTAATATTAAGTGTATTTTTTAACATTCTCAATTACAAACATCTAGAACCATAACTATGGATCGTCTATCTAACTCTCTCAGTTATCACAAACCTTACTAGTAAACTGTGATCCAAAACATTTCAACCCAACCATATCACAACAACCTTACAGGCAAAAACCAAGCCTTATCATCTTATACATCAAATTGGGTCCCAAGGGAACACCCATAACCAATCCCTCTCAAAACTAGCACCCATTTAGGGTTATCATATCAATGGGTAACCCACTTAGATATCTGAGTCAACACATCAATATAAGAATCCATCCTTGGTTCCTCAAAAATAGTATAAATGTGAAGACATCCCACTTTGAATCCTCTAGGTAAAAAATAAGTATAAAATAAATAAATTTCTTTAGTAGAATCCAATTGATCCTTAATCAACAACACTCGAAAAAAGGAATCCAAAAGAAAATAACACCTACAAAGAATTCACAAAATTCCTCATGACCACATCAAAAGTAGGACTCAACAAGGACTCTTCATCAGAAGCTAAACTATGCCACTCAGAAATTCTCAACCACCTATAATAACAACTAATGATCACTCGATCAATAATCACACCACTAGGGAATCCTAACTAGTCTCTAAAACTCATCTAAACAACTAGATGACACCTTGTCATAACCGAAACCCCACAAAATCAACCCATCCCAAAGGATTCTATATCTCTAGTCCTCAGACCAAGGAGATGAACCTCAACTACTATAACCTTGTGAAACTGGTCCCAACATTCATGGATAACCAATATCTCTCTAGAGATACTACTTGATCCTATATTTAGGGATCCATCCAAGGATCCTAAAAAAATCACCATGGCATACTCAATCTAGGCTATCAACTAAACTCACAACCCTCACTTAGGCCTCATAGCTGACAACAAGTCCCATTAAAGGCTTATGAATCCAAACCTCAATTAAATCATCTTACCATACTATCTTGGTACAAAACACTATATAGATGACCTCTATATACTGAATGGATCACACCATCATGATCTACATGAAGAAATGACCAAAATGGAATAGTCACAAGTCTAATTTTGACTCTAGGGCACATAACACCCCAATCCCCCCAATCTTGGGAAAGTACATGGCATGTAATTACGATTTCATGGTGTGTACTCTCAAATATTCAAATATCTATTTACTTTTATAGGGCCATAGAAGACATGGGGTTTTACCATGTACTACTACAAGTCCACGACGTACATGGGTTCTACCTATGTTCTACTACACGACTAGGGTGTACATGGGGTCTTTATGTATACTACTACATGGCCACGTACCCCTCACATTGGGTGTCTTCCTAAGTACATGGACACATTTCCATGTCCTACTACACTGTGTGTATCCATAGTACACGAAATGTACATTCCAAACTTCATCTTCCCATGTACACTATCACATAGCTAGGAAAATGGAAAGTACTTCCAAAAATTACATCTTCCCTAAAAATAAGGAATACATAGTGAGTTTTCTTAAAGCCATATGACTTTTTGTTAGGGTTTCCAAATGGGAAACCCCCCAAAACACATTTTGAAACCCCCTTTTTTCCATGGGTTGGTACTGATTGACCCCCATGGGGTCTTTAACAATCATAATAGGGATTTAAAACTTGGAAAAATTTATCTATGGGGATCGATGAATAAAAATCAATAACCTTACTACCTCATGGAATAAACACCGAAGATTTGGATCTAATTATGCTCCCAAAATCCACTACAACCTTGATCGGGTCCCGATATCCAGTATGGACAAAGTTCGGAGGCAAATACTTATCCCTCTATCATGGTCTCACCATCGTATGCAAGGGAGGTTCCCTAACTCTCCTGCCACATGTAGGATGCCTACCAATGGGGGGGTGTTTTACTTAATTTAACTCATTAATTAATAAATTATCTAAATTACTGTAACGTATCAGATCCAGGTGCCACTCAATGGGTACCCTGAACTCGGTTGGTCACATGAACTCAAGTGCATTTCTCCAAATACCAGAGGCTGTTGACTAGCAGCGAGGGCCTAGGTCTGATAGTGGGGGAAACTATGCCCTCATTTTTCAAAGTGCAGCACAACAGAAATAGATATAAACATACAAAATATGGAAGTAGTAAATAATACCAAAGCTAAAATAGACAGAGCACTGAAGTAAAGAAAAGACCAACAATCATATATAATGATGCAATATGTCCCTAAGTCTTGAAAAACATCCAAAATAGGATACACTGCAATCTAGAATAATTAAATTCAAAATAAAAGTATAACAAAAGAAAGCAAAATAGTGCATTAGGAACTCAGCCGCATCGTGAGCCTAAGCTCGGTCCTATGCTCTCCCACTCCTCTGCAATAATCATGTCCTGTATAGGGACTCTTGACCTTATCCACACCTGTATCAATATAATCTTTTTGGGCCCAATACATGACCCAAACAGGTTGTGAGAAATAAATCCCAGTAGGCAACCACCAAAGGCCCATGCCCAACTTCCATTGAAAATGTGCAATAGCTGTGTGCAATAATAAAATGTAGTAAACTAGGCATTACTCACAAGTAACTATCCCTACCAATTACATTGCAATTTTATTAATTATTTATCAATCCCAAGCTTGTGATTTAGCATGGTAGATACAACATAGTAAATAACCATATTGAATACACAAAGTATACATTGTTCGCAGACATGCAAATCCTTGCCCTCAGGTAATCCGAACCAAAACCCGCAGGTGACTTCCCACAGGCATAACAAATATTGACTGCAGGTGTATGAGGTGTCACCCACATGCACAGAATATACTGCCCACAGGCATGAGAAACATTTTCCACAGGCTAAACAGAACACTTTCCCTCAGGCATGAAAAACACTACCCTCAGGCTAAACGAGCAACCAGGCCGAGACCAACACATAAGCAAGCAATTACATACAATTTCTCTCAAGAAAACTCAAAGCATGATAAAAACACGGTATACCCTCGGGTATCTTGGCTAAATGGCTAAACAAGTGAACGCACCCACGGGGTGGACCTGGATCTAAGAAATGACCCCAAACAGCAGTTGTACATATTCATTAAATTATGTATGCAATTCTAGGAATTTAATTAAGCAAGGCCTCAACCATACGAAACCCCAAACGTGGGCACGTAGCACAATGATACACAAAAACAACAAGACTGTTGGAATTAAACACCGGAACACCTACCTTGATCTCCTATGATCAATATACGTGAAAAAAGCCTTCTGAAACACCCAAGAATGGCATAGATCTAGGATACAAGATTTTCCATTCAAATGTAAATAACTTTTCCTCAGGAAGGAATTGGAAGGAAAGGTTAAGGAAGAGTGAAGAACTCACCTGCGCGGTTCAATAGAGACTGTCAGCGAAGGAAACCGAGTTCCGATCGACGATCAAGAGCTCCTCCAAGATCCAAACGCCTCTCGTGTGTTCTTATGACGTCGTAAGATTCCTCTGTCGATAGAGGAGGATACTTCCCATTTTAAGTGAAAAAAACTACACGACATGTACTCTCAAGTACACTGTGTGTACTTTTCATTTTTTTAACTATTCCTCTGGTGGCTAATTTTCACCACCACACTGTTCATATGTCGACATGAGTACACAACGTGTATTTCTAAATACACGGTATGTACTATCGCTCAGCTGGTGGCTACTTCCACCACCTTACTATTCACCTGTCGACTGATTACACAACGTGTAGTTAGTTTTTACACCTTTCATCTCCAGCAGTCCTACACGCCCTGTGTTCTCTTCCCACATGACCAAATTACACGACGTGGGGAAAAGTACATGGTGTGTACCCACAAAATTTGATATTTTTACACATTTTCCTTATTTTATCAAAAACACTAAAGGAAAAAAGGAAAAGAAGAAACCTGTACCTCAAGAATAAGAACATAGTTCTTACAAACTTCCCCCCTTAAAGCAATTCATCCTCGAATTTCCCTTCCAAGGGTGGTGAAGATAAAAATCAGAAAAAATCTGGACACTGAGCACATACGTCGGTCTCCCTCTCTAAGGTTTCGTCCTGCACTCGACCATGCTGCCATAGCACCCGTACGAGAGGAACTAGCCGACCTCGGAGAACCTTCGTGCTCCTATCAACAATATGAATCAGATTATCCTCAAAGGACACATTGGCCTAAAGCTCAACCTCCTTGGTCTGAAAAACATGATATGGGTCTGAGTGAGAATGGCACAGCTGAGATACATGGAAGACGTCGTGCATGGCCCGATACCTCTGTGGTAACTGTAACCGATAGGCAACCTGTAACATCCCAAGTAAGTAATGGATAATATATATTCTTATCTATGTCTATTTATGAATTAGATAGCGTTTTAGAGTCTTAAAATGAGAATAAATCCAATCTTAAGCAAGGAATACACTAATATTTTTAAAAGATTGTTTTACTGCATTTTGATGGAAACAATTTTTAAATCAAAATTTTGAAAATTTTATAAGCTCTATTTTTTAAAATGAACTAATTATTTATTATTGGGACATTGAAATTTACATTGGATAAATTTTTGGTCTTTTTCTGACCATGTTCATTTTTTAATGAATAGTGAAAAATACTGCATTTTACATCAAAACTGCTTTTTCATCTAATTTAATTATATGGTTAAATTATCTTTTTAATTGGTTTTAAAGTGTAATTAGAATATATTTTTACCATTTAATCCAATGATGTTCATTATAATTAATTTCACTTTGGAATTGGGCATAAACAAGTGCCAAACTTTTCATAGATATTGTTTCAAAAAAACCCGCTATTTGTTTTTACAACGGGAATTATTTTTAAATTCATTATTGCAATTTCTATGTTTGGAATTTGGTAAAATTTATTACATATTTGGAATCAGAATTTCCAAATTATGTAATCAAGGCTCTTTTGTTTTTGGACATTATGAATAGTAACGGCGATAATTATCTTTAATTATCTTGATTAATTAGTTATCGGGTAGTTAAGGATAATAAAATAATATCATAATAATAAAAAATGACCCCAACATGTGTCCTAATGCTACGTTTTGTGTCATGGATGACCATGGGATGACTTGTGAAAAACTTGGGGACCCCATGGAATAAATGTTGTGTGATAATGACTTTTTATCTTTTTATTTTTAAAGAAAGTTAAATATAACAAAGAATGTATCACCTGAGTAATTTTATTTTAAATTTTGTATACATAAATGATATATTGGACTATAAATAGTCATTATAAATATAAAAATATTTCCTACATCATAGTATTTTTTTTATAATTTTTAGACATTAAATAAATTAAATTATTTATGACATCATGATGATGCAGCGATTACGTCATTAATGAATGATTTAAATAAAATGAAAAGATAATGTAAAATCTAAGACTTAAACTTTTTAAAGACCTATTTTATGAGTATATTTCGAACCCTTATCACCTTATCCTCGAAATATATCAATGTGGGACCTTTTAAATCTGAAACACATTTCAATATAAAGTAACATTTTATAACATTCCAAGAGTGCCCCTCCTCTCCTCTTATAAAAGTCCCCCACCTCTACCTCTTTACACACACTTATCAAGCCATTGTATTGGAAAATATCTAATCATTTTATCTCTCCACATCCCTCTATTCATTCTAGAAGCCTTACCTTAGGAAGAAAGCTCTTCAAGAAACCCTTTTGGTACAAACCAAGATGAGTTACCCGATTTAAAGGTAAAGTCTTCTCTAATGTTCTTTTGTTTTATTTTGCTTCTACAACCCCCTAAAATCTTTTTATTCATTTCTTTTGTAACAAAACCAGTATCTTCAATATACTAGGATGTTTTTATAAGAAGTATTCGAGCTACACTTACACACACCTACATCTAATGGTTAAAGAGAATACTGTTTCCGTGGATGATGAATTTTTGCCTCATGAAACAATGATTGCTCAATATTCTTCTAACACCTTCAAAGGTGGCCATTAAGATGTCACTATATTTATATATAATATATAATATGTTTATTTTTTCCTTAAGCTTCTGTATTTTTCATTTATGGAATACCTTTATGGTTTCCATTATGGGTAAATGCGATATCTTTATTTTAGGAAGTGCAGACTACCGCCCCCTCAAAGTGATTTGATTCGTTAATTCCATATGTGGGATGTATAAAGGATGGAGTTAATGATATTATATATGATATTATACTTTAATTATAATATATCTTTATATCATTATGATTCCATTCCATAAAATACGAAATAGAAATGAAAGTAGTGTTCATGCGTACGTACGGATTACCGTCTCCATGAACGGTGCATTTCATTTCTTACCTCTAAATGTTATGTAATATTATAAATGCATGTATATAATAGATATATATGATATATATTATATCTACATCATGAATATAACTCTGGATATAATGGATACATGAAAAACTTGTAATTATAAAGAGTTTATTTTTGACTCAAGTACCAATGATCGACAAAACGACTATTATCAACTTAAATAATTACATAGTGTTAATAACATGGTAATAAGTGATATAAAAGGAATAATTAACTTAAAAAAAGTTCTTAAGAAAGTATAAATTAACTCAAGTTTATTATTTAGGAAGTTAAAGAATGATCGAGTCAAGTCGGACCTGAGGTAAGGGACTTCGTCTCAATCTCCTTTCATTGAGGCATATTTTGTTTTATACACAACTTACTTTTATATGGTGTATAAAACCATTTGAATTTTACATTTATTCAAAATTAATCATTATTATATTAAGCATTTACTAAATGAAAAAAGGGAATGTTTTTTTGTCGTACGTATGCGGCAACAACGAATTCTCCGCCACTGTGACCATTATTTGAGTTTCGGCTTCCTCTAAAAGCCATAACCTTTTTTTAAATGAAAAATAAATACCATGTTTTAATTCTTGTTTATTTTAGTATTGAAAATGGTTTTGATATATTTTTTATTATATTAATGTGTTGTATTGATATCTTGTGATTGAAATGTGGAAATGTTATGTTTCCTTTATGCATGTTTCATGTGATATGATTATGTTATGGTTCTTGGGAATTGTTTATGAAGACGGGTGGTTCCGTGATAAAATAAGGGCGGGTGAGCTTGATATAGCTCTCCAATGCATTGGGTAACGCGAAGGGGTTAAACATTAAGGTTTCTCCGAAGAGATCTAGGGAATATACTGTGATGGGTATTCCAAACATAACCATGAGGGTTACTCCCTATGTAAGAATGTTATAAATGCCTCAAGTTACCTTTATGTATTATGATTTCTATGTTTTATTCATGATTTGATGAGGTATGTTAAAATTCTTATGTTTTACGAGTAAAGTATGATTTTATACATGGACTAATGTTTTCATTTCGTACTTTTATATACCTTGCTGAGATTCTTATGCTCATCCCATGTTTTTGAAATGTTTTTCATAGGTCAAGGTAAAGGTACATGATGTGATGATAGTGTCAAGGAAGTGTCAGGAAAGAATCTATGTTTTATTTTAAAAACGTTTCCGATGATGTAAAAAATGAGTACAATCTTTTATGTAACCAATTTGTTTAAATGTGGAGTGTAATGCATGATTTATGATCTAATTCTCTAAAACTATAAACCTGGAAAGATCCTCAATGTGTATTCTTGAAATAAATCAAGATTAAGTAATGTTTAAGGTCGGGGCCTTATAGTTGGTATCGGAGGTCGGTTTAGATAAATTTAGGAGTTAGAATTATATTAAATGATTATCCAAAAATATTTTTTTATGGTCAAATTGAAATGATATAGAATTTGAAGATTACCATGTTGCTTCATCTAAGACATGTTTGTTCAGAATGGTTTTCCGTAGAGGAAACAGGGAAGTAGTGCTAGGAAGGTATACAGAAGGAAATGACCTTCCGAATCAGCATCTTGAGATGGTCAGAATTGGAACTGAACAGTTTGTTGCAGTAATGGAGTAGTTGACTCAAGTGATAAATGGTGGTGGTATCCATGCCCGAGATCAGCCAGATCAACCGCAGAGGAACATGTCAGTGGTGTAACATTTCATGAGGCAACATCCCCCATCATTCAGAGGATCATCTGACCCTGTGATAGCTGAAGGGTGGATTAAATCACTGGAGAAGATTTTCGATGTCATGGGGTGTTCAGACAATCAAAAGGTTAGTCTTGATATTTACCTTTTGGAGGGTGAAGCAGATCAGTGCTGGTCGATGGTTAAAAATATCAGGGACGCTGATGAGATTGATTCTCTCGACTGGGATGAATTCAAAGGTATTTTTCTTGAGAATTATTTTCCTAAGGTTGTTCGACTTAGGATGGAAACAAAATTCTTGTAATTGAGGCAAGAGGAAAACTCAGTGGATGCTTATGAAGAGAGGTTCACTTGATTGGCAATGTATGCTCCAAATTTTATCCGAGACCTTGATAGTAAAATCAATCGTTTTTACTCTGGATTAAAGAAAAAATATCGAAGGGCATTATCTTCTCATGAGTTAAAAAGTTATGAAAATCTTGTTCGATGTGCTGAGAAGGTGGAAATAGAGTTTGTCGATGATCGAGTTTCCTATAACAACCAACAGAAGAAGAGACCGAGGTAGTAGGAGAAAGGGAAGAATTCTTCAAAAAGTTCTGATGGTAAAAAAACTAAGTTTCCAGTTTGTGATAAATGTGGTAAAAGTCATGCTGGGGAATGTCTTATGAATTCTGGAAAGTGCTACCGATGTGGTAATATGGGACATAAGGCTTGTGATTGCACTGAACAAGATCAGGTTGATGGTAAGACCAAATTTGATTTACAGTTAGTGAAATGTTTTAAGTGCAATGAGATGGGTCACTGTGCAAATGAGTGTCTGACAAAGAGCTCGAGTGATGGGGAGCAGTTAGACTAAAAGAAGAAAGGGGTGGTGAAATCTTTTGCAACTACTTCAGCAGATGTTGGGCCATCAAATGAAGTGGTATCAGGTACTTTGTTTGTTTTTTTAGATTATGCCAGTGTGTTGTTTGATTCAGGGTCTACACATTCTTTCATCTCTGAAAAAATTTCTAGTAAAATGGGAATACCATCTCAAGAAATGACTCCTAAACTTGTGGTAAAAACACCTGGGGGAAATGTTGAGGCAAAAAAAATCTATAATAATCTTCCTATCCTTATCCGTGGAAAGAAACTACTTGAAAACCTTATTGTTTTACCTCTAGTAGAGTTTGATGTTATCATGGGTATGGATTGGCTCTCTATTTACCATGCTAAGATTGACTGTAGAGCTAAAGAATTTTTTTTCATAAAGTATTTCAGTTTGTGTACAAGAATGAACCCTTACTATTGATAACATATCAAGAGGCTGAGAAACTTGTAAAATATGGAAATGAATGTTACCTTGCACATATTGTTGAAAACAAGGGAACTGTTCAAATTAATGATATGACAGTGGTAAATGAGTACCTTGATGTTTTTCCTGATGAGTTTCCTGGAATAATAACAGATCGAGAAGTTGAGTTTACTGTTGACTTAGTTCCTGATGCTAAGGAAATTCTAAAACCCCCTTATCTAGTGGCTCAAATTGAACTTTTAGAGTTGAAGGATCAATTGCAAGATTTATTAGAGAAAGGTTTCATTCGACCTAGCACATCACCATGGGGTGCTTCTGTTTTATTTGTTAAAAAGAAAGATGGTTCAATGAGACTTTTCATTGATTATAGAGCCTTGAATAACATCACTGTTAAGAACAAATATCCTTTGCCTTATATCGATGATTTGTTTGATGAGATCCAAGGAGCTTAGTATTTTTCAAAGATTGACCTGAGATCGGGGTACCATCAGTTGAAGGTAAAGGAAGAAGATATTACGAAGACCGCATTTCGTAAAAGATATGGCCATTATGAATTTGTAGTTATTCCTTTTGGGCTAACCAATGCACCTGCTGTATTCATGGACGTTATGAATAGAATTTTCCATGAGTTCTTGGATAAGTTTCTGGTTGTTTTCATTGATGATATTTTGGTGTTTTCTAAAAGTAAAGAGGAGAATGAAAGTCATTTAAGGGTTATTTTGAAAACCTTAAAAGAAAATAAATTGTATGGGAAATTCAGCAACTGTGAGTTTTTGTTGCAACAAATTTCTTTCCTTGTTCACATTGTTTCTAAAGATGGAGTAACTGTTGATCCTGCAAAAACAAAGGTTGTTGAAGAATGGCCAAGACCCACAAGTGTAACTGAGATTCGTAGCTTCCTTGGTTTGGTAGGATATTACCGAAGGTTTGTTAGAAATTTTTCATGGTTATCTAGTTCAATGACTAAGCTAACTCGGAAGGGTGTTAAGTTTATCTAGACAAAAGAATGTGATGATTGTTTTTAGGAACTGAAAAGAAGATTGGTGAATGATCCAGTTTTGGCACTACCTTCCAGGAATGAGGAGTTTTTTATCTATAGTGATGCTTCATTGAAAGGTCTTGGTTGTGTCCTAATGCAAAATGATCAGGTAATTGCTAATGCTTCAGATCAGTTAAAAACTCATGAGGTAAATTACCCTACACATGATTTGGAATTAGCTGATGTTGTTTTCACTTTAAAAATTTGGAGGCATCATTTGTATGGTGTAATGTGTGAAATATATACTGATCACAAAATTTTAAAGTATATATTCACTTAGAAAGAATTGAACATGAGATAGAGGAGATGGCTAGAATTAATCAAGGATTATGATTGTACAATTTATTACCATCTGGGAAAAGCAAATAAAGTGGCTGATGCTTTGAGTCGAAAAAGTAATGTTTCATTAACAATGTTGCATTTGGAACGTGATCCTTTTGTTAAGGATTTGATGAACTTTGGCATAGAAGTTGTTGGTGCAGGATGTCCTTCTATTTTGTTTCAGGTATCAGTGAAATCTTCTCTATCAGACAGAATTAAGCAAGCACAGAAGCAAGACAACGAGTTGCAGAAAAAGGTAGAGCTGGTTCAGATGGGTAAGTTGCCTGAATTCAACATTGATAATGATTGTGTTTTGAGATTTGGGAAGGGATTGTGTGTGCCTTGTGATTCACAGTTGAAGAGAGTGTTGTTATGTGAAGCTCATAGTTCTCCGTTTTCAGTTCATCCAGGAAGTACTAAATGTATAGATATCTTCAAGAGTATTACTGGTGGGACGGAATGAAAAGGTATATTGGTGATTTTACTGTGAAGTGTTTGACTTGTCAATAGGTAAAAGAAGAATGGAAGTTACCGAAAGGGATGCTTCATCCTTTCCCAGTACCATAGTGGAAATGGGAGAATATATCCATGGAATTCATTGTGGGATTGCCGAAGACACCTTGAGGTAATAATGCAATCTGGGTTATTGTTGATCGCTTGACTAAATCTGCTCATTTCCTTGCTATTCGAGATAAATTTTCCCTAGATCAAATTTACCGTTTGTATATTAAATAGATAGTCAGGTTACATGTAGTTCCTCTATCCATTGTATCTGATCGTGATCCCAGGTTTACTTCTAACTTTTGGAAAGGCCTTCAGAAGTCATTGGGCACTGAATTAAATTTTAGTACAGATTTTCATCCTCAATCAGATGGGCAGTCAGAACGAACAATTCAGACATTGGAGGATATGCTACGTACTTGTTCGATGGATTATTAGGGAAGTTGGGACCAATAACTTTCTTTGGTTGAGTTTTCTTATAATAACAGTTTTCATTCCAGTATACAGATGGCACCATTTTAGGCATTGTATAGGAAGCAGTGTCGAACTCCAGCTTTCTGGGATGAAGTGGGTGAAAGAAAGTTGATGGGACCATAATTGGTAGAAGAGTTGGAAAAAAAGTTCAGCTGATACAGAGACACATGAGAACAGCTCAGAGAAGGCAGAAGATTTATGCAGACAACAGGAGGAAGGATCTCTCTTTTAAGGTAGGTGATTATGTTTTTCTCAAATTTTCACCATGGAAAAGTGTGATGCAATTTGGTAAGAAAGTAAAGCTGAGTCCAAGGATCATTGGACCATATGAAATTCTAGGGAGAGTTGGATCAGTTTCATACCAATTGGCATTACCTCCGAGTTTATCTCAGGTACACAAGGTTTTTCATGTTTCAATGTTAAGGAAGTACATGCTAGATCCATCTCATGTTTTGAGTCCAGAGGTAGTTCAGCTGGAATAGAATTTATCTTATGAGGAACAACCAGTCCAGATTCTTCACCACAGGCAGAAATTGTTACAGAATAAACTGATTCATCAAGTAAAGTTTTTTTTGGAAAAACTACATGAGTGAAGAGGCAACATGGGAATCTAAAAATGCAATGGGGGATAAATACCCTCACTTATTCGATAAGTAAATAAATTGCGGGGACACAATTTTATAAAGGGGGAAGGATGTAACATCCCAAGTAAGTAATGAATAATATATATTCTTATCTATGTCTATTTATGAATTAGATAGTGTTTTAGAGGCTTAAAATGAGAATAAATCTAATCTTAAGCATGGAATACACTAATATTTTTAAAAGATTGTTTTATTGCCTTTTGATGGAAAACCATTTTTAAATCAAACTTTTGAAAATTTTATAAGCTCTATTTGTTAAAATGAAATTATTATTTATGATTGGGACATTGAAATTTACATTGGATATATTTTTTGTATTTTTCTGACCATGTTCATTTTTTAATGAATAGTGAAAATACTGCATTTTACATCAAAACTGCTTTTTCATCTAATTTAATTATATGGTTATATTATCTTTTTAATTGGTTTTAAAGTGTAATTAGAATATATTTTTACCATTTAATCCAATGGTGTTCATTATAATTAATTTCACTTTGGAATTGGGCATAAACAAGTGCCAAACTTTTCATAGATATTGTTTTAAAAAAACCCGCTATTTATTTTGACAACGATAATTATTTTAAAATTCATTATTGCAATTTCTATGTTTGGAATTTGGTAAAATGGATTAAATATTTGGAATCAGAAGGTCCAAATTATGTAATCAAGATTCTTTTGTTTTTGGACATTATGAATAGTAACGACGGTAATTATCTTTAATTATCTTGATTAATTAGTAATCGAGTAGTTAACGATAATAAAATAATATCATAATAATAAAAAAAGACCCCAAAATGTGTCCTAATTCTACTGGTTGTGTCATGGACGACCATGGGATGCCTTGTGCCAAACTTGAGGACCCCATAGAATCACTTTTGTGTGATACTGACTTTTTATTTTTTTTATTTTTAAAGAAAGTTAAATATAACAAAGAATGTATCACCTGAGTAAAACATTTTTAATTTTGTCTACATAAATGATCTATTGGACTATAAATAGTAATTGGAAAGATAAAAATATTTCCTACATCATAGTATTTGTTTTATAATTTTTAGACATTAACTAAATTAAATTATATATGACATCGTGATGATACAACGATTACCTCATTAATGAACGATTTAAATAAAATGAAAAGATAATGTAAAATATAAGACTTAAACTTTTCAAAGACCTATTTTATGAGTATATTTAGAACCCTTATCACCTTATATTCGAAATATATCAATGTGGGACCTTTTAAATCCGAAACACATTTCAATATAAAGTAACATTTTATAACATTCCAAGAGTGCCCCTCCTCTCCTCTTATAAAAGGCCCCCACCTCTACCTCTTTACACACACTTCTCAAGCCATTGGGTCGGCCAAGATCTGATTATTTTATCTCTAACCATCCCTCTATTCATCATAGAATCCTTAAAATAGGCAGAAAGCTGTTCAAGAAACCCTTTTGGTACAAACCAAGAGGAGTTACCCGATTTAAAGGTAAAGTCTTCTCTAATGTTCTTTTGAATTATTTTGATTCTCCAACCCCCTAAACTCTATTTATTCATTTATTTTGTAACAAAACCAATATATTAAATATACTACGTTGTTGTTATAATAATTATTTGAGCTACACTTACACACACCTACATCTAATGATTAAAGAGCATACTGTTTTCGTGGATGGCGAATTTCTGCCTCACGAAACGATGATTGCTCAATATTCTTATAACACCTTCAAAGGTGGCCATTAAGATGTAACTATTTTTATATATGATATATAATATGATTATTTTTTCATTAAGCTTTGTATTTTTCATTTATGGCATACCTTTTTGGTTTCCATTATGGGTAAATGCGATATCTTCATTTTAGGAAGTGCGAACTACCACCCCCTCAAAGTGATTTGATTCGTTAATGATATATGTGGGATGTATAAAGGATCGAGTTAATGATATTATATATTATATTATACTTGAATTATAATATACCTTTATATCATTATGATTCCATTCCATAAAATATGAAATATAAATGAAAGTAGCATTCATGCGTACGTACAGCTTACCGTCTCCATGAACGATGCATTTCATTTATTACCTCTAAATGTTATGTAATATTATAAATTCATGTATATACTGGATATATATGATATATATGATATCTAAATCATGAATATTACTCTGGATATAATGAATACATGAACAAATTGTAATTATAAAGAGTTTATTTTTGACTCAAGTACCAATGATCGACAAACCGACCGTTATTAACTTAAATAATTATATAGTCTTCATAACATGGTAATAAGTGATATAAAAGGAATAATGAACTTGAAAAAGGTTCTTAATCAAGTATAAATTAACTCAAGTTTATTATTCAGGAGGATAAAGAACGATCAAGTCAAGTCGGACCTGAGGTAAGGGACTTCATCTCAATCTCCTTTCATTGAGGCATATTTTTTTATACACAAATTTCTTTTATATGGTGTATAAACCCCTTTGAATTTTACATTTATTAAAAAGGAATCTTTTTTTATGAAGCGTTTACTAAATGAAAAAAGGGAATGTTTTTTTGTCGTACTTATGCGGCGACAATGACTTCTCCGCCTCCGTGACCATTATTTGAGTTTTGACTTCCTCTACAAGCCATAACCTTTTTTTAAATGAAAAATAAATACCACATTTTACTTCTATATTATTTTGGTATTGAAAATGGTTTAGATATATTTTTTATTATATCAATGTGTTGTATTGATATCTTATGATTGAAATGTGGAAATGTTATGTTTCCTTTATGCATGTTTTATGTGATATGATTATGTTACGGTTCTTGGGCATTGTTTATGAAGACGGGTGGTTCCGTGATAAACTAAGGGCGGGTGAGCCTGATATAGCACTCCAATGCATTGGGTAACGCAAAGGGGTTAAATGTTAAGGTTTCTCTGAAGAGATTTAGGGAATATACTGTGATGGGTATTCCAAACGTAACCATGAGGGTTACTCCCTACGTAAGAATGTTATGAATGCCTCAAGTTACCTTGATGTCTTATGATTTCTATGATTTATTCATGATTTGATGAGGTATGTTAAAATTATTATGTTTTATGAGTAATGTATGATTTCATATGTGGACTAATGTTTTCATTTCATACTTTTATATCCCTTGCTGAGCTTTTTATGCTCATCCCATGTTTTTGAAATATTTTTCACAGGTCAAAGGAAAGGTACATGATGTGATGATAGTGTCAAGGAAGTGTCAAGAGAGAATCTATGTTTTATTTTAAATATGTTTCTGATGATGGGAAAAATGAGTACTATCTTTTATGTAACTACTTTGTTTAAATGTGTATTTTAATGCATGATTTATGATCTAATTCTCTAAAACTCTAAACCTGAAAAGATCCTCAACGTGTATTCTTGAAATAACTCAAGATTAAGTAATGTTTAATTCCAGGTCCTTATAAAACCAGCCCGACTCTCTCCAGAATCTCAAATGGCCCCACATACCTTGGTGAAAGTTTACCTTGTTTCCTGATCCATCTGTGTCCCAACCTCGTTGAAACTCGTAAGAACACCTGACCCCCAACCATGAACTCCAAGGGTCATCTGCGGTGATCAGTATAAGATTTCTGACAAGACTCTGTACTATTCATCCACTTCTGAATCAAATAGACTTGCTATGAAGTCTCCTACATGAGATGTGGCCCCAGTAAAGTTGCCTCACCTGCCTCCAACCAGCACAAAGGTGATCGGCATGACCTACCATATAAAGCCTCATAAGGTGCCATCTCAATAGTCTCCTGAAAACTATTATTTTAGGAAAACTCGACCAGGGGTATGTGATTCTCCCAAGAGCCCCAAAAGTCTAGGACGCATCCGTACAACATTTCCTCAAGCACCTCTATCGCAAGCTCTAACTGGCCATCGTTCTGAGGGTGGTAAGCTGTGCTTAGAAGCACCTGTGTACCCAGGGCCCTTTGAAAACTCTGCTTGAAATGAGACATAAAACATGCATCCCTATATGAAATGATAGAACAAGGGACCCCATGAAGGCATATTACCTCTCGGATATACAACTTCCCGAGCCCATCAACACTGAAGGTCTCCTTGATTGGAAAAAATTGATATACCTTCGTAAGTCTATCCACAACGACCCACACAACATCACTGCCTCGAGGTGACCTCGACAACCTAGTTAAGAAATCCATCGGGACATCATCACATTTCCACTCTGGAATGGGTAACTGCTCTAACAGTTCGGCTGGCCTCTGATGCTCTACCTTTACCTCCTGATAGGTGGAACATCTCGTAACAAAACCAGATACCTCCCATTTCATACCCGACCACCAATACTGACGTCTCAAGTTACGGTACATTTTGGTAACTCTGGGATGCACTGCCCAAGTTGAAGCATGAAACTACCACATCATCTCCTCATGTATATCCCCTGGAACCCATACTATTCCATGGGCATGCAGTACCTCATCATCGCCTATCATCCAATAGGGAGGAGGGTCCTCACTTTCCACCAACTCCCGTAGAACTAGGCCTTCTGAATCTGATAACTGTCTCATCCTCACTCTATCCAGGAGGGTAGAAGTCACAGCCAAGGAAGAAAGATGGGCTCATACTTGATAATCGTGCACCTCCAAATGCATCTCAGAGAACAAAACCATAAGGTACCACTCACCGCTAGCCTCCTGTACTGCTTGTATCCAGGTCCTCTTACTCAGTGCATCAGCAACTACGTTACCCTTACCAGGTGTATAAGAAAGCACAAAGTCGAAGGACTGAAGGTACTCAACCCAACTTCGATGTCTCAAGTTTAAGTCATGCTGGGTAAAATTATATTTTAGACTTTTGTGGTCTGTAAACACCAAAAAATGTTCTCCCAAGAGATAATGTCTCTAACAATGTAACACATAAACAACTGCAGCCAACTCGAGATCATGCGTCGGGTAATTCCTCTCTTGTGGACTCAACTACCGAGACCCATACGCAACCACTCGATCGTCCTGTATCAACACAACTCACAGAACAATACCTGATGCATCACAGTAAACAGTATAGCTCTTCCCTTCCTCTAGAAGTATCAGGACTAGTGCTAATATCAACCTCCCATTCAGCTCCTGAAAGGCTATCTCATAAGCTTTAGACCAAATGAACTTCACACCCATCTTAGTCAAACCCGTCAACGATACTGCTAAGCAGGAGAAGTTCTGTATAAAGCACCTACAGTAACTAGCCAGCCCCAAGAAACTCCGTATTTCAGACACGTTCTTAGGTTTCTCCCAGGAAACTACTGCTATCACCTTCTCTAGGTCTACTAAAAATCCTACCTCTGAGATAATATGACCCAGGAAGTGAATCTGGTCCATCCAAAAGTGGAACTTTGAGAGATTAACATATAGCTGATGCTCTCTCAATGTACTCAGTATGATCTCAAGATGTGTAACATGTTCATGTTGTGTGTGAGAGTACACCACGATATCTTCCATGAAGACTACCACAAAATAATCCAGATAAGGGTGGAACACATGATTCATCAGAGCCATGAAAATTTCTGGTGTGTTCGTGAGTCCAAATGGTATAACCAAGTACTCGTATAGACCATATCTGCTTCGAAAAGCTGTTAGCGGTATGTCCGATGGTCTAATGCATAACTGATGATATCCAGATCTCAATCCAATCTTTGAGAACACTCATGATTCTCGAAGTTGATCAAAAATATCACCAATACTTGGTAGGGGATATCGGTTCTTTACCATCAAATGGTTTAGCTTCCGATAATCCACACAAAGTCTGAGGGTACCGTCCACCTTCTTAGCAAACAGGACAGGTGAACCCCAAAGAGAAGTACTGAGTCGGATGAAACCCTTTGCCTGCAACTCCTCCAACTGCCTCTTGAGCTCCTTAAACACTGGTGTAACTATCCTATAAGGAGGAACGGACACCGGTGCTGCTCCTGGCACTAGCTCAATAGAGAAATCCACCTCTTGTTCCAGAGGAAGACCTGAAAAGTCATCCAGGAAGACATACCTGAAATGATCATCCACTGGAGGGAAATCCTTTTGACAAGTCCCCTGGTCGTCCATATATAAACTCGCTATCTAGGCTATCACACCACCTCGTCCACGATGCTCGAGTCCTCCTTAGCTCGCCTGAACATCCCATTCACCCTTGTATAGAAACTCTCTACCCTCTGGTGATGTGAAACTCACACTATGATGGTAGAAATCTATAAAGGCTCGAAAAAGTACCAACTAGTCCGTCCCGAGAATGTCATCATAGCTCGTCATCTCTAATACATAGAGGTACCATAAAAGTGACACCCACCAACCTCTAGGGGGAAATACCTACACTGATGCACACCAGTTGTTCTAGTCCCCAATGGAGTGTCTAGCATTATAATATTAGAAGAAGAAGAAACACAGATCCCAAGGATCTCCACAATGGGAACATATATAAAGATATGTGTATCACCCATATCAAAAATTACTGAATACAAAACAGAAGAAACTAGAATAGTACCTCTGATAGTGGAAGGTCTGGGATCCTGCTCCTATTGGTTCTGTTACACTACATATTCCTACCCAGTGCCAATGCCCTACGACACAGCCTGGATACCCTTAGCTGACCCGCCCTACTGTCTCTGAGATCCTGGTGTCTGGATACCACAGCCACGACCACCACCTCGGCCTAAACATCTCGACGTATCCGAATTCCCTGACTGGTAAGAAGCTTCTAGCCCTGCTCCCGCACAAAGAGTCTGCACATAACCCCTCTCACTAGCCACTGGTGGAAATGCCCTGCAAAAACACTAGAGACGAACCATCCTGCCACAAGCTCAGCCCTCCACTGGGTCACGTGGACACTGAGGTCTCTTGTGCCCCTCTTTAACGCACTGGTAGCACCTCACCTGGCCACCTGAAGAGTTATTTTGTCTAGTACTACCACTGTGAGAGAAATCCATCTACCTCTTCCTCTTACCAGTATAAATAGTTTCAGAAACTGGTGCTGAACCCCCCTGGCCTGCACCACTAGCTTCCTGTAGGTTCCATTCAATAATCAGTTCCTGGTTCACAAAAGTATGCACTGTAGGAAACCTGAAAACGTTCACCACTGCTCGGATGTCATACCAAAGACCATCCTCAAAGCGTCAAGCCCTCAACATCTCATCTCCAATCAGAACAGGTGAAAAATGATGTAGCTTGGTGAAGCGGGAAGAATAACCCATCACTGACATAGTGACCTACTGCAGATTCATGAACTCTTGAGCTCGATCTACCCTCAGCATATCCGGAAAGAAAAATTCATAGAAGACTTCCTGAAAATCTTCCCATTCCATGTCTCTGTGATGATCGGTCTGGGTGGTAACATCCCACCACCTCTTGGCGGAATCACGCAGTATGTATGTAAAAAGCTTGACCCTTCACCCTGGAGGAATCTCCAGATTCTCGAAAATAGTCTGCATAGATTCCTTCCAAGACTCCGCAGCCTGTGGTCCGTTATCCCCCGAAAATTTAGGCAGATGATGCTGCTAAAATATGCGCATCAAATATTTCATAGATGTGGCAGCTGGTGGTGCTCTCTGGAAGGTCTGTATAAACCGAATGAAGCCTTCACATAACTGTGCATTAGTGCCTGTGCCCGGTATAATGGATGGCACCGCATCTGGCTATGCTGGAGGATCCATCAGTAGACCATGTCCTACCGTCTCTAGAGTATACTTTTTTCCGCTCTCCTGGTGAACAACACGTGGTCGTCTCAGTGGAATGACTCTATAAGGTCAAAAACATGCCTTATATTAATGTCATGAAAGACTGAAAACAAGGAGTGTATGAAGGAAACATGAGAAAGAAAACATTCAAGTCTTACTAAACAAGAATACACATCGTGTATAATAACTAAATGGTGTGTTCCCTTTAGTATTTCACATGGGTGTGTACTCTGCCAAAAATGGTCATGTAACACCCCAAACACATGGCGTGTTTGTTCATACACACGACGTGTACTTGAATTTTCTTCCCCTTCCCATATCCTTCTACACGACTTAGCCAGATATATCTCTTTTGAACAAGTCTACACGACATGTATAATATCTACACGACGTGTACTGGACGAGCTTCATCGACCCGTGTTGTCCGTTACACGGCCAGGTACACAGCCCAGACTACATGGCGTGTTCCAGATAGACACGGTGTATACGGATTAAATTCCTACTGCCTGTGTTGTTAGTGACACGGACGACTACTCGACTGACACTACACGACGTGTTACACCCGCACACGGTGTGTACACCACTTCATCTCCCCAGCCACATAGCCAAGTCCACATAGTATTTCACCAGTCAAGACTACACGGTGTGTCCCTCAGGTACAAGATGTGTTTAAAAATAGGTAACACCGACCCATGTTTGTTAGTTACACGGACGGATCCCCAGGTCAAACTACACGACATGTTTGTTATTGACATGGCGTGTATAAGCTCAGATTTTTCTCCACCCATGTTTATTAGTTACATAGAGGACAAAGGTTCAACACAACACAGAGTGTGTACTAACTACACGGTGTGTGCCATCAAAGTTTCACTATCCCATGTTTCTACCTACACAACCTATGACACGGGTACAAACTACACGGTATGTACATACGGTACATGGTGTGTACTTAATTTGTTTTCTTTTCTTCCCAAACAGAAGAGTAAACGACGTGTAATCAAAACTACATGGCATGTCTTCTAGGTTTTTCAAGACAGTAAGCCTCAGAAACTACTCCGGACCCCAGAAAACACTGAAACTAACACCAAAGTGCCAAATTTTGATCCATGAGGGCCCATACTCCCCACAAATCAAATCTTGGAATCCTATACATGTTATAACAAAGTAAATAGGTGAATGATCCACTAAATTCTGGTCAATGAGGGACTATACTCCTCAAGAACCAAAGTTTGGCATTCATTTTACAAAACCTTACAGAACAATACCCTATAAAATAGTAGGTATTTTATCAAGGCATCTATCACAACAACATGCTTTTACTAGCACAACATCGATCACAACAACATGAAATTTCTAATGCACCTATATGGCATGGAAACCATGCATGGCATGTGATTCTGACATGTGCCTAAATGATGCATGGGATGGCATACCCCCATCTCATCGGGTTGCAACTAAATAGAACCCAAGTATAAAAATATAACAACACACCACAAGCACATTACCCAATGATGAAAATCAAATCAACTAAAAAATTACAAAATCATAAAAATTGCAACGTGAGGTAAATTGGCTTTTCCCTATACACGGGTTAGCTACTCTTGGGCACAGTTTATTACCTAGTACCTAATCCATCCTATCCCTAGCTATAGGTGCAAAACAGTAAGCCAAAGAAAATAAATGCCTCTGATACCACTTTGTAACGTCCCAGATCTAGGTGCCACTCAACGGGTGCCCCAAACCTGGTTGGTCACATGACCTCAAGTGAATTTCCTCAAATGCCAGAGGCTACTGACTAGTAGCGAGGGCCTAGTTCTGATAGTGGGGGAAACTATGCCCTAATTTTTCAAAGTGTAGCACCACAGAAATAGATATAAACATACAAAATATGGAAGTAGTAAACAATACCAAAGTTGAAAAAGACAGAGCACTGAAGTAAAGAAAAGGCCAACAATCATATATAATGATGAAATATGTCCCTAAGTCTAGAAAAGAATCCGAAACAGGATACACTGTAATCTATAATAATAAAATGCAAAACACAAGTACAACAAAAGAAAACAAAACAGTGAAACAGGAACATAGCCGCATCGTGAGCCTAAGCTCGGTCCCATGCTCTCCCACTCCTCTGCAACAATCAAGTACCTATATAGGGACTCTTTCCCTTATGCACACCTATAACAATATAATCTGTTTGGGCCTAAGACATGACCCAAACAGGGTGTGAGAAATAAATCCCAGTAGGCAACCACCAAAGGCCCGTGCCCAACTATCATTGAAAATGTGAAAAAGTAGCGTGTAATAATAAAATGCAGTGAACTAAGAAGTACTCACAAGTAACTATCCCTACCAATTACATTGACATTTTATTAATTATTTATCAATCCTAAGCTTGTGCTTTAGCTTGGTTGGTACAATATAGTAAATCACCACAGTGAATACACAAAGTATACGTTGTCCGCAGACATGAAAATCCTTGAACTCAGGTAATCCGAACCGAAACCCGCAGGTGATTTCTCATAGGAATAATGAATATTTCCCACAGGAGTGCGAGGTGTCACCCACAGAAACATAATCTACTGCCCACAGGCATGAGAAAAGTTGCCCGCAGGCTAAATAGAACACCTTCCCTCAGACATGAAAAAAACTGCCCTCATGATAAACGAGCAACCGGGACTAGCCCAACACATAAGCAAGAAATTACATACATTTTCTCTCAAGAAAACTCAAAGCATGGTAAAAACACGGTATACCCTCAGGTATCCTATCCAAATAGCTAAACAAGGGAACACACCTACGGGGTGGCCCTAGATCCAAGATATGATTTTAAATAGCTGTTGTACATATTCATTAAATTACCTATGAAATTCTAGGTATTTAATTAAATAAGGCCTCAGCTATACGATACCCAAAACTTGGGCACGTAGTACAATGGTACACAAAACAACATGACAGTTGGAATTAAACAACAGACCACCTACCTTGATCTCATCTGATCAATATTCGTGAATGGTGCCTTTCAAAACACCCTAGAACGGAGTAGATCTGGGATAAAATATTTCTTATTCAAACGTAAATAACTTTACCTCATGAAGGAATATGAAGGAAAGGTTAAGGAAGAGTGAATAACTCACCCACGCAGTTCAATCGAGACTGTCAGCGAAGGAAACTGAGTTCTGGTCAACGATCGGGAGCTCCTCTAAGCTCCAACCATCTCTCCTTTGTTCTTCTGATGTCGTAAGATTCCTCTATCGACAGAGTATTCTACTACCCATTTTATGTGAAAAAAACAAACTACATGGCATGTACTCTCAAGTACATGATGTGTAATTTTCATTTTTTACTGTTCCTCTGGTGGCTACTTTTCACTACTGCACTGTTCATCTATCGACATGAGTAGAAGAAATGTATTTCTGAATACACATCATGTACAGTCGCTCAACTGGAGGCTAATTCGACCACCTTATTGTTCATCTACCGACTGATTACACGGCATGTAGTCAGTTTTTACACCCTTCATCACCGACAGTTCTACACGCCCTGTGTTCTCTTCCCACATGGCCAAAGTAGACGGTGTGGGGAAAAGTACACGGCGTGTACCCAAAAAATTTTGCATTTTCCCCCATTTTCATTATTTTATCAAAAAAATAAAGGAAAAAGGAAAATAAGAAACCCATACCTCAATAATAAGAACCGGGTTCTTACAATTCCCATTTAATACTCATCTTGAGACCCCAAACCCGAAGTGGGTTTATACATCACCTAGGGAACCCAACCATTATAGACTAAACTATATAGTTATAATCACAATCCAATGATATATTTAAAATATAATACCAATTTAACTCATGTGGAAAATTTAATAATTAATTTATTAAATATTAAATATTATTCAAAAACGCGAACTACTTTGAATCCCACCAAACTCCAATCCTAGGGTAACCACCCTATTCTAGGACAACCAGAGTGGTTAGGAAAATTATCCGATATCATATTCTATGGTAAAATTTCATTTTATCCCTCATAATCATTTGATACCAAAAATTCAGAATTCTATTCAATATCAGAATATGGGGAAATGTTGGTCTTTAGATTGATGCAAGATAAAAAAATGGAATTGATGTCATAGAAATTTATCTTGTATTAGGCATCTCATAGGTTGTATGGAATTGATTGGATAATAAAATGTATAATTTTTCAATTAATATAGGAAGATATATCTGGGTCCTAGTTGAATAGGATGATAGTACATTCACTAAATCCATGGCCATGGTAGAAGAAGGTAAGTCCACCGAGTTAGGTCAATGAAATGTTAGGAAGTAAAGGATTATGAAAAAAGTATATGTCCTTACTTATGATATATAATGAAAAAAATATTATATTACACAATGGGTATTCATAGGAAAGGTTGTCGTTGATATGTATTTTCCTTTTATTTAAGGCCTTGATGGGTAGCTAAACTTTACTTCTAGTCTATGAATAATATTCACAACTAATGAGATAAGGGTCTAGAGGGTCACACACTATTCATATTCAAAAGACTATAATATTATTATGAATATGAGTTGAGGGAATATTGGGCCCCACTATAGGGCCCGGGTTAATGTCTGATTTTATAAGATCATCATGTAATAAATAAATAAATCTTATTCATGTTTAGAATAATTGGTATTGAATTTATTTATTAAAATTATTCACAACATATTAAGTGAATACATGGGTACATATTTAATAGAGTAATATTATTTTAATTTTCAAGGTTTGTTTAATATTTCTAGGAATAATGAGTATATTCAAATGGATTTATTTTATCACATAATATATTTATTATATTGTAAGTGATAAAAATATAAATTATATTTATGACTAAATAATTCAGTTATAAGATTCTTTTTATAGCATATTTAGTGAGAAATACATATCCAAGGGCTAGGGAGAAATTTTTGGGTGTTTTACACTTCACTATATAAGTGAGAGGATGCTCTCATATAAGATACTATTCATCGTAAGAGTTTGAGAGCCTCTATCACCTCTCTTCAACATCCTGGAGAGAGAAACTTCTAATCTAAGTAATCGGTCCAAGTTATCCTTCCGGAATCAAAAGATCAATGTTACAGTGATAATTGTGATACCAAAGGCTTCATAAAATATCCAAGCTACTACCCATATTTTGATGATTGATGTTTCCACTGATTTTTAAAGTGAGTGTGGACAATCAAGAGGGATATATCTTTGGTTCCTTTGAGAAAAGGTCATCGATAATGAACAATTTTTGAACGTGTCTTCAAATCGATTAATTTATTTTTATATTTAATTTTTATACTTAAAATATTCATGTGAGATACTTTAATTGTATACTAGGCTACACATTACCAAATACAACATAGATAAATTGACCAATTATGTAAAATTTTAATTCCCCATCCCATATACTTCCATTCAATTCTCTAGTACCTTAATTAATATATTTTTTGATTTAATGAAGAAATAAAGAACATATATAGTTAATTTTGGATTTAGGATTGTTGAAATGAATCCCTTATTTTTTATTGATGAGCCATATATTATGACACCAATGGAGAAATAAGATTTTTATGCATCAGATCCACTAAAACATTAATTAAATGTCATTATTAAGCTAATTACAAGACTTATTTTAGATGATGGTGTATATGAAATTGAAATTTTGAATGTACCTATTAGAATTTACCAAAATATTCAAAATTTTAATTCAAATACTTCAACTGTTAATATTTATTAAAAACCAGAAGTTATGGTGGGAAATTTATAGAAGTAAATATATGTTTAATTTGTTCTCCACATTATTTCATCAATAACATTCTATTAATTTTTCAAATATTAACATAATATTTAATAATTAATTAAGTAATAATATCTTCCTATGTATTTTATTTCAAATAAAATGAAAATTACCTTACTTATTCATAATATGTCAAATATTTAAGAGGTATGTAGGAAATGATTGTTTGATAATGATCACAAAATGAGATATTTGTGATCACATCCTTTTATTCCTTTTGTGAGTATATTATTTGAAATTATTTTATCAATTTCATAATGAAAAATTACATTTTATTAATAATTTTTAAATTTTAATCAGGAACTATCATCCAAGAAACAAATATTATTCTATTTTCATAGTAATAGTTGTGATCAACATGACCAATAAAGGGGGTAGAAGTAGTGGTTCTCATAAAAATATCTATACTTGATCACAACTATAAACTTCATCAAATATACCTTCATCCACACTTTCTCATCCCAAAAGTTTTATCATGGAGATAGGGATCTTTATACCACCTATATATTAAACACTATTTCATCCATTTCCATTTTCTAAAATAAATTTTCCCTATCTAATATTTCATTCACACCCATACTATATGTTTCCCCCCAATTCTATGATATTTGAATTTCTTATATCTTTTATCCCTCTAGGATTTTATGATTATTCTCTAATATTTCATATGGATCCTTTTGATTAATCATAGAATATTGATCATCCCTAGAATATACTAGAGCCCATTTACCCTTCATAGGCTATCAATACTCACATCCTATTAATCCATCAGATCCATCTTATCACTGTGTCTTTGGTATATTTATATAGATTTATAAAAATTTTCTACAATAATTTTATTAAATTTATATGTGTATTAATTTTATATTTCCTTTGCATATTTCATAGTTGGATTTACTTCTTGGAGGTTTGGTCGTACTCACAGATGTGATGTATGAAACCTCCATACACAATTCATGGTTGAGTACAATGAATACAACTAAATAACTGAAAAACATAAAAGAGGACGTAGAAGTTTTATGGAAACTCTTAAAAAAGTATAGAGATATAATTAACATGATACTCCTAGAGACAAATTAGTGATAAAATAATTTATAATGAATGGGATGAGATATTGGTAAAAAAATTTGTGACATTAAAGTTCATATTATTATTAGATTATCAGATTTTTTTGAATCATTGATTTAATTTTATTGATGGTCAACCCACAAAGGGATGTATATTTCATTGAATTAAGGTAACTATATAATAAATAAATATATATATATATAACTTACATATTTTCTGGAACAGTAGATTTTTCATATGTTTAGAACGTATAACTTCCATCAATGATTGTTTAGTTATATAATACAATGATATGATTACCTATTAGAAGAGTGATGAAGTTAAGTTATCATTAATTTTCAATGTTTTTGATCGAAAATTAATATGATTAGTTTTAATACATCAATTTATTGTTTACTTTTTTTATAATTTTTTACAAAGGAACAAAAAATGAGTGTTATAAAGTATGTGCACACTTAAGGTTTGATGTCTATACACAAACTTGAGAAAAACCAAGTATTTTTCATGTATAATTGAGTTTTATTATGTTATTTAGGACTTTGATTTTAATGAATAAAAAAAATCATGTTTCAATTGTACTTGAGTTTGATTAGTTTCATTTATCAATATAGAATGAATGTAAATTGTTTTCTCACATCCATTTTTTTAATTATTTATAGTGGGTGTTGTTGAATATTGAAAGGTTCATGATTTAAGAAAATTGTTTTTATCTAGAAAAAATTAAATATATAAGTTCTATTAATAGTGATACATGAAATATGTTTTTAATAATTTTTAAATCATTTAAAATACTTAATATCAATTTATAAAAATTATATCTAATTTATATTATCAACAGAGTGCTTGAGAAGCTCCAAAAGATAAATAATATGACAAATTCTACCTAGATGATCATTAGTGATGTGTATTAGGTTAGGAGAACTAGTAGGGGTGGGGGGGGGGGGTCAGGTGTCAACTAGAGAATAATATCACTCCTATTAGGTATTTCCCTTCTTTGACCAATTCAAACAACTCTTCTAGTACCAAGAAATAGTTGCAATAGGCCCATTTAGAAGTATGAGAGGGAAAATATTAGTAGTCTAGAACCCTAAAAGAAATAAAAAGATCACATAGAAATTCATGAAAGCTATTATGTTTATGTGTCTATCAATTATATTATACAGTGTTTCAATTATTGATAATTCTATATTGAAAATGCACTCATTGTATGATTCTCTAGGAGGTGAAAATGATAATGGTGATTAGGTAGTTTTCTTTCCTATTGCTGTTGGTGATGAAATTATTAGAGATGATGATCCTCATTATGAGATTTGTGATGAGGATAATGGAAATGATAAAAATGATACAGAATTTTTAGAGAAATACATTAATCTTTCATATTTTTAACATGATTTTTATTACACTTTGGATCTTTTGGATGATGAATTTTGAATTATTGAAACATTATATATATTTTTATTATCATATAATTGTAAATTTATTAATTGTTTGAATGTAAAATATACATTAAATATTTTATTTTGAAAATATATTGTTATATATACTACTACACTATTTTTTTGTGCTTTGACTTTTTCATGTGTGTTTATAAGGGTGTTAGTGTAGGTTAGATGGTGTTTCAGTGTATTTGGAGGCTTAAACATATGGTTCACTTAAACTATGGGTGTAACTATATACAACTAGGTTTAAAACTATTAGTTTTAATACTACAAAAATAGTCACATGAAACCATTGGTATATACCATCTAGGATGGTGGTATATTCCATTGTTCACCAGATCATTAATATAGGGTATACTGATGGTTTGTTGGATTGTATCAACAGTTTAAAATTGTAGGTATATGCCCCATTTCTTGACGTGATATTTTTTTATTGGTACAAACCATCCCATAAATAATTATTGGTATGTTTGGCCTTGAAGCCTCTTAAGAACCCAACCTCTTCCCCCTTTCTCATGTGTCACAATTAGTTTTTTATTTTTACCCCTTGTTTGATTATTCTGTCTCTCTGTCTGTATATATATATATATATATATATATATATATCTGCCTTCCATTCAAGTTGATTATTTTTTATTTTCTACACATTTATATTTATTACAAAATTAATTTGTACATTAAAGAATATATTCTTTATGAAATAGTTAATTAAAGTACTAATCAAATTGTTTATTTTTGTAGTTTTATGTGAATAGTAATAATTTTATATTAAAAATATATCTTTGTTTTTAAAGAATTAAAAATTGAATTTAAATAATAATTTTTGTCTATTCATATGGAATAAATTGTGACATTTTCATTATTCATTAAATAATTGAAATTATGTTTTATTTTAGTATTTTTTCAAATAAATCTCATTAATTATGAAAAAATAGCACATTAAGGCTTAATAAATTTTATTTTTTGAAAAAATTATAATTTTTGATGATTTTAATTTCTCCAAATTTTTATGGATTTTTTTAATCTTTGTAAAATAGTTTTTTATTACTTATAAATTGGACCAGGTGTAATATATAACATTCAAAAATTTAATCATCATGATATTATTAAGGAAAAAAATTACTAGATATACCAAATATTTTAAACATGTTATAATAATATATGAAATTAGTTATATGGTTTCTTGTAATAATTTTCTACAGTATTTTTTATAAGTTTATAAGTATAATTTTCTTAAACAATGTTTTATTGATGTTATTAATTTTATGACACAACTAAAAATAATTTTTTTTTTTTTTAAAAAAAAAATTAAATTTAATGTTTTGTGAATTGGTTAAATTTATCCTATTAAGTGGGGTTAGATTTTTTAAACTTGTAGGCACATGGATATAAAGAGGCTGAAATAACCATGAGGTAAAATTTCATTATTTAAAATGGTTTCTGGTCCCTAATGATAATCATCAGGAAGTGGTTGAATTGAGATTTTATTTAATTTTTTTAATGTTAAGACAATACAACATTAGGAATGAATATATTAGTGAATAATATAATATTTGAATAAAAAATAGTATTTATTTCAACATTTAAAGAAGTGTTTTGATAGAGGAAAATACAAATGATAAGACAATAGTCTAAAATAAAATTATAAATAATAAGATGATAATGTAAAGAAATGAATATAATAGAACAACATGTACATAAATTATCTTTTGACTTAGTAAAATATGAATGGATCTATCTATAGACACATGATCACTAAATATAAGAGACTTTGTTATTTTTTTATTGATCTAGTAATTGAATTTTTCTTATAAAATTCTTTGTTAATGATGTTGGGGAAAATTATGAGCTTTGGACTAATTTTAGTGTCAATTGGGAAATAATGACATTTATGAAATTTTTTTATATATGGTTATAATAATCATAAAAATTAGGATTATGTTATGACATTAAAATTTCATAAATTTTATTATGTTCAAATCATCTAATTACATTAAAATATTGATAATTTTTATTATAGGGATTTAGGATGATATGTTATTATGAATTAAGGAGTTTAATCGAGTTTCATATAATCAAAAACATCAATGAATAAACTCTATAAAATATATAGTGAATAAGAAAAGGATAAATTAACAAATTTATTACTTACTATATTTATATATTATAATGGAATACATTTTTTGAAAAAAAATTAATTAATTTTTGAAAATTATTTTAATACATATATTTGAAAAAATTAGATTATTTTTTATGTTATGTTCAAAACTGATTTTGGATTTTTTTGTATTTATAGATGAAAGTAGTAAATAAATTACTTTTATTATGATAAAAGTAATTTTAAAGAAGTTTGGTGGAGTTTTTTAGTTTGTAGAGGAATCATGGTTAAGAAGAAAAAAACTACGTAATGGTCCTTAGGAAAATAACCTTGGTCTAGTTATACCATTACATTTAGTAAATTAATTTATTAAGACAATGATGTGACACATTAAATATTCCACACATAGAAGGGAGTAACAACATCATAGTCTAAGTCATTTGTAAGTAGTTTTTTTTTCAAATATCATGTATTCTATACCCTGGAGAAGAACTCCACAATGCAGTGGTTTCCACAGAGAATAAGACAAATTTATGCTAATATATATGATATAACTAAATATATCATAATGACCCATAAATTTATCAATGTAATTTCTCTTATGACTATATAATTATGTCATATTTAGTAATATAAAATTATATAAAGCACATGCACGACATGATAAAACCAATAATATTTTATTATATTAATTTAAAATGAAATTGAGATAAAAAATATGACTATAAGAATATAAATTATTATAATGGGAAAAAATAGAAAATAAGATAACTATAATATGAAAATCTGGGTATGCTCAATCCCCCAACATAATCACACTCACAAACAACACTACAGAAATGAAACATAATATTAGTAATGAAATATTAATTTTTAAAATGAATATATATATAACTTTGAGAGAAAATACGAGTGAATGAAGAATTAATGAACTGAGAGGTATTTATAGAATGTAGGGAACCCATATGACCATTACAAATATGACCGTTGGAATAGTAATCCAACTGTTGGAATAATAATATGATCATTGGAATAGTAATCTGACCATTAGGAATAGTGTATTGACCATTAAAATAGTATCCTTACCTATGGAAGTATAAAATAATATTTATGTATCTTATAAAAATGAAAATATGACATATTTATACCATGATACAGTAAATAAATGTTTTAAGAATGATAAAATGAGGCTTTATATTTTTTTTAAAATATACATGTTTTATTTTAATTTTTATAAAAAATATAAAGATTGTAAAAAAATGTATTATCATAAAATGGATTTATATATTAATATTGAGTTATATTATATTTATAATATAATTTTATGAGGCCATAATTAATTTTTAAAAGGGTCATAAAAATGATTATAATATTAAAATTAATATTTTTTTGAATAAATAAGTATTTTATTTAAAAAGTGAATTTATTAAATTTATATTTTTTTTCATTAGATGTATTTAATTTATTGAATATACTCATTTAAAAATGTTTTGTGTGATTTTTTTATTTTTATTAAATATTTGAGTTTTTGGTTAATAGTAAAATGCGGAACAATATTATAATTTTAATTATAAGAAATATCATGAAAAAATGAGTCATGGATGATGTAAGAAACCATTTATTATCCTCACATACACTATTTACTATGTGTTTTAACAATATCTATCACTATTGGTTTATTGATCCAAAATAATAAACTAATGAATATAATATTTTAAAACCCCCTCTCCTCCCCTTATAAATACCACTTATTGTCTTCACACATTCACAATTCGTTACCCTAAAAAATATCTGAAAAATTATCACCTCATATGTATCCACACATCCCTATAATCCGTATTCTCTCCAAATAAGATTTCAAAGATCCTTTATGGGTAGCCTAAGAGGAGAAAACCAAAGGAAGAGGTATATTCTCAATAAAACCTCTTTCAATGTTATTCTTTTTCTTACCACCCCAAATAATTTCATCCAAATAAAAATATTAAAATAAATATAATATATTTATATATATGTTATTATTATGGTCGAATATACATATTCTAATCCCTCTTAAAATGATTCTAAAATAAAAACGTTGTTCGCAATATGGCGGGTTTCCTGCCTCCATGAACAACATACTTTGTTTTTCTCCACAACATCCAAGGATGGTTAAAGAATTAATATTATAGTTATATATTATGATATTAAGTATATTATAACATATTTAATATTATTTAATTTATTAATAAAATTTTAATTAAATAAAAATGAATTCAACTTCACGATGGTTGGTAAAACTACCTAAATGAATTAACCCTATAACGTTAACCTTTTTTTCCAAATGAATCATCCCAATGTCAGAACACATATGGATATTTTAAACAATTTAAATTTATATAATGAAATTAATATCATTTTATTTCACTTTTATATTCTTATTCCCATTTTACAAGAACATCTATAATATCAACAAACTCTAATGTATTTGGAAGCGTGAAACAAACAACCTTGGAATAATAGAGACTGAAATGATATCTCAAATAAATAACTCTAATATAATATAAAATCATATTAATAAATCAAATATATTTTAATAATTTTCTAAATCATTTGTTTAAAAAATATAAATTTTATTATCTATGATATAAAGTGAAATAATATAACGATTCTAGACCTAAGGTAAGTTATCTCTCCGAACCACCCTTTTTTATTTAGTTTATTATTTCTCTTTATTTAACTCAATTTATCTATACATTATTATATTATACTTAATCTATATTCTATATATATGTCCCATAAATTTATACCTAGTTAATGCCATCTTTCAATGAGGGGAATATACATTTTTTAAATGTTTCATTTTTAATTTATTTCTTTAAGAAAACCGATTAAAATGAACATGATTGTTTTCTTTTTCTAATTTCATGTACCAATTTATGAATTTTTTTTAACCTTACATGGTTTCTAAAAATAATATTTTTATTATGTAAAAACATTTTAGTTCATTTTTATGGAAATTATTATTACCTTACCCTCTTTAATGATTCTTTACCCTTTTTCCTAAAACCCATCTTAAAAGGAATATTTTTAAAATTAGCTCTATACTACTTTTTATATCTTCAATTCACTTGTAATTTATTTTCAAATTATTATTTATTTATCTATGAATGTACAAGAATTATTTAACCCCTTATTTCATGGAAACCTTTATGATATGCCATCTAGTTATGTTATATGACATGATTATGCAACCCATTTTATTCTATGGGTAAGACTTATATTTATCTCTATGTTTGATTTTCTTATCTGGAGCACATATTCATATACATTTTATAATGGGTTTTCCTAGATAATTATCTAATTCATTAGGTAATATTTATGTCCCATGAGATGATATTTATGGGATTAAGGATTAAACCTAATCCAAGATGAGACTATGTCCACCATGTGATTCTATCTTGGTGGTTAGACTTAACTTATACTTATGTCATGTTTTATATTTTTTCCACATTACTATATTTCTATGATCATATGATTCCATATTTTTTATGTCATGATCTTAGAAGATTATTTACGAGCCTTTTCTTTTATGATATCATGTTATGCCTTTTGACTCATATGCTATACTTTTTCATCATGTTTATTTCTTTAATGGGATTTATAGATTATCCCCTTAATTTATGTATTCCCCAAATTTTATTATATAGTTTTAGGAGATAAAATGGATTTAGGGGATCATTATAGAGAATAAAATAAATATATTATGTTTTAGTCCCATTCTGGTGTATTATAAAAATAGTATTTGAAATAAATTGGGTCTATTGATCTTTGGGTTGTGTTTATTCGATATTTATGTTAAAAATCATGTAATAATATGTGTAAGAGACTTGAGATTCTATAGTTAGTATCAGAGAAAGGTTTATTTATGTTTGGGTATTAGGACTAGAATACTTTAGTGAGAACCCTAGGGATAAGTCTAAGAATATTAAAATATCATGAAATTTTGGTGAAGTATAAAGTGAGCAGTTTCCAAGAAATTAAATCCATGTCTATATACTAAACGATGATGTGGCTAAAATATATATTTACCTAGGGAAATAACCATATAAGTGATCATTGGGTATTAACTTGATCGGCACCTCGTTCATTAAAAATATGCCCTACTGCACACATGGTTTGACACTTTTTGGGGTTAAGATTTGGAAATTTCACAAACACTTTATGAATAATTAAAAAGGTCTTGAATAGATTATTAGGTTAGAAAAAATAATTGAGAAAATTACCATGGATAACCTAGATTGAAACCTATAAACTCATGATTAAAGATATAAATTTTGTTTATAAGTTATTACTTCTATGTTTATAGTTCCACTGTTTATATTCTTATTAGTGTAAGTATTCTCATCCTTAACATTCCTTTTTTTAGTTAATTATAGGAAATAAGAGGAATTAGGAAAAATACCAATGTGATAGGCAATACGATGACTACCCTAATGATATGGCTAACCTGATGGTTAGAGAAGTGATACATCTTGTGATTATACCAAACAAATTATAATTTTTTTTGATTCAAAACTAGAATATTATTTAATTTCCAAACACATAAAAGAAGTGATGGATCTATTATCATATAATTTTAGGAGATAAATAAGATAAGAAAATGAATATTAAATTTTCTACATGTAAAAAATGTGGGAAGAGGTGCTAAGGGAAATCTATTAAAGGAAATGGAAGATATTATATGTATGGTAAAGGAGGGAATAAAGAAATTAATTACCAATGAAAAATAAAGAGTTTAGTTAACATGATGGATGGGAAAAAGTTCAACCTTAAGCAGAACTAATAGTTCAATGTCAAAGATTTTTTAAACTTGGGAATTATCTAAGTCAATGCTATAATACTAGGGATACTAAGGATTATTAGAACTTGTAATCTACAAACCAAGGGAACTTGAAATGACCTACACTATGATGATTATTGATATGAGTCTTGATAATAAAGGAGAACTTATCCACTAATCCAGAGTTGTGTATATCTTGTTGTATTTCAATTCATGCCACTATAGTATATTTAGGAAGTTTTATAAGTGATTTGAGTCATAAAAAATGATTTTATATCATCAGTGAAAACATCTATGATTATTTCATCACTTGATTAATTTTATGGAATGTTTTTATAAATATTATCATTCTTATATTAATAGAATTTTATGCTTCACTAGGCATGGATTGATTATCCTTATATAAAGATATTATCAAATGTCAATAGAGGGAAATAACTGTATATATCCTGAGTCATCTTCCTCTTCTATACAATTTTAAGGAAGAGTATGAATCTATATTGGTATCTTTTTATCAAATGTGGATACTATTTACTTATGGGAAAACATATCAAGCTCAAATGACTGAATCAAAGGATAGAATCATTATTAACAACATTCACATTGTGAGCAACTAAAATAATTTATTACATGAAGATTTTCTAGGTCTTCCTTCTGAATAAGTGACTGAGTTCTCAATTGAAATTATACCTGGATCTCTTCCCATATCCAAGAATCCCAATAGAATTTCCACCTTTAAGTTAGATGATATGAAGAAGTAGTTACAAGTGAATCTCTATAATGGTTTAAAATGCTTGAGTGCTTCACTATGGGATGAGTTGGTCCTCTTAATCAAGAATAAGGATGCATAAATGCTCCACTACATTGATTATTATGAACTCAATAAAATTAGGATAAAAAACAAGTATCCTATACTATAGATTTATGAATTGTTTGATCAGCTATGTGAGGATTTTTATTTCTCTATGGTGGATCTTTGGTTAGGATATCATCAATTAAAGGTGAATAAGGAAGATATTCCCAGGATTACCTTCCAAACAAGGCATAGACACTATGGGTTCATAGTGATTCCCTTCAGACTCATTAATGTTCTAGGAATATTTAGATACTTAATGAATAGTTTCCTTGGATATTACCTCAACAAATTTTTGGTAGTCTTTATAAATTACATTCTAATATACTCTAAAATATAGGAGTAACATGAGGATTATTTTAATATTATGATAAAGGCTTTGTTAAAGGATAAACCATTTGAAAATTACAATTAAAGTGAGTATTGGATTAAGGAAGTATCATTATTGGGGAATGTTATCATTGTCAAAGGTATATATACGGACCCTTTTGTAGTGACTCTAACTTTTCATACATAGATATTGCATCTTTTTAGATTAATAATAAAATTATAAAAACACATGCCTGGGGACCATAATAGTTTAGTGAATTTGGAAACATAGAACACAATATTCCAATATAGTGAAAGATATTTAATTTTTCTAAAAAATATATTCCCATTTAGTACTCTTTATACAAATAACCTACAAAAAACATTTCTTCATTAACTTTGGAAATAAAACATAAGAAAGGGTGAAATCATATGATCGGTACAAGTAAACATATGATATATCAATCTATGATCATATGAAATAATTAGATAATAATAATAATATGTGATCATGATCCTAAATTACAAAGATCATACCCTACCCATCATAGATCATAAACACAAGTCATGGGAAAAAACATTATTATTTCTGAAAACATGACCCATAAGGGTGATAAATCATCAAAAACCAATCATTAATCATAATCTCATCTCATAAAAGTATAGAACCATCATAAATATAGAAAACCAATTTATACATCAAAGTTATCTACCAAGACTATCAATAAAGTAGATCAAGACTTATCACCTATTTCCCATTTTGGATAAGGATACACCTGTTTCCCGTAGTGGATCAAGACACACCCATTTCCCATAGTGTATTAGGACACACATGTTTCCTATAGTGGATCAAGATACACTTGTTTCCTATAGTGGATTAATAAATACTTGTTTCCCATAGTGGATCAAGCCTGTTTAATTGTTTCCCATTTTTATCTCATGAGATATAAATCTTTACCCAATGCATTGGATGGAGATATATGTTCCACATGTTGATAATGAAAACTATATTTATGTGTTCCACAAGATAATAAAAATTTATCATGTCATAAAACATGAAATGAAATGGGTATCATAAACATTTCATTATATAATAACCTATAGAAAAGAGACAGGTTTCATAGTCATTTAATCATAGAATAACCCAAGAAAACAAGCGGGTTTTATAATAATTTTCACATGGTATAACCCATGGAAGAGAAACAGGACTCATAAAAATCATTCTATCCAAACATAAAAAATTTATAGAAATAATATCAATAGTATACTTATATCATATCCTTATTAAAGAATTTGTAACACCAATATATGTTATATTTGAAGAAAAATAATTTTTAAAGATCATTGAAAACATTTTTCAAGGAAAAAATCATTTCTGATTTGAAAAATATATTTTAAAACATAACACATTTTGAAAAAATTTTTATTTGAAAATAAACTTGAAAAATTATAAATTATTATTCAAATAAAATAGTTTTCATGATGAAGGGATTCTTTTTTTATTCCATACATGTTATATTAACAAGGATTACATTAATATTTTCAGTAAAATCCAAATGGGAACTCTTTGGAAAATGACATGAAAATTCCTTTCAATTTTTTTTTTAAAAATTAAAACATGGGTAAAATTTTATTTTAAAACTCAAAAGATAATAATAATTTTTTTTGATTTTTTTGGAAAACTTAGTTCTCGAAGAAAAAAAATTTATGACTGAAAAGACAAATAAAGTCATATTTTCTTAAAAACATTTTTCTTAAAATTTTATGTACCAAACAGGGAAAAAATGGTACCATTAGTTGAATATATAAAGAATAATAATAGGAGAATATAATTCACAAGAATTATTCATAGTTATAATTTGTGATTTCAACATTGGATCCTTAACTATAAACAATCTGGATAAATTTTGAGATTGTAACATAAAATATTTACCACTTTGGTAACATTGAATCATAATCCCTATAAAGGAATGACATAAAATGAAACTTAAAATATCACTAGGATTAATAGATTCAGGAAATTACATATAAAATGGGATTTATATACACCCCATGAAATAATAAAGGTGCATAAAATAATGTACATCTCAAAGATGGAAAATTTTGACAAAAACCCCTTATCGATTTGTGAACTTTTGAATAGTAAACCACATAAAAGAGAGATGATAAAATAGATTTGTAAACCTTAATATTTTTTGGTAGAATAATAATAATATATATTCATGGGCTGTATATACAAAATATAAAAGAAATAGGTGGTGAATATGACATGTGTCTCATAGAAGAAAAAAGTTAGACAAAACTCCATTACCTTAATTATCAACATCCATCGTACACATTCAAACTTACTATATAATAAATAAAAGTTTATTATAAAAATATTATAAAACCATATTAATATATATCATACCATATATTATTTTCTTATGACATTTTATTACCCATTTATTAACTATTCTTTGTTAATGTTACATTTTGGGTAATAATCATTTTGTTTTTCATATATGTTTTGATTTGTTATTTTTTTAATCTCTTTATATTGATAATAGTTTAATAATATATTTAATTTAAACCATGATATAAATAACATATATATTCATTATATATGTATTTATAGTGATCCATAAAATTTAGTGATAAGAAATGAAATACACCGTTCATGGAGATGGTAGACCATACGTATGCATGGAAAACTTTTCCATTTTATTTTCAAATTGAAAGAATTAAAAGTAAATGATATATGTTTATACAATATCATTCCATAATAATTTTTATATAGTATATATCACATATTTTTGTTAAACCCATCCTTAATACCTTCTATGTAAATCATGAATGGATCACATCACTTCGTGAGGCAGTAGTCCATCTTACACATGAATGGTGTTATAGTATTCAAAAAATGGAAAATATGAAGGTATGTGTGATATAATAATTCAATAATCCTAATAAAATCTTAAATATCATATAAATAATATATATACAATAAATACATCATTATTAATATCCTTAATAGGTGGTGATGGAAAAATTAAATACATCGGTTCTCGAGGCGGTAGTCTACTGTACACAAAAATGTTTATTTAATAACCCATTTGATGGAAGTGGAGATGATTGAAGGTCATGAAAAATACATAAACAAATCAAATATACATAATATATTTATGTTATTATATAAACATAATATAATAGGAATTTAAGGGGTTGGATGAATAAGTAAAACAAAAATGATCGTTGATGAATGTCACCTCTTTTTTCGTGTATCCTCATTATGTTTTCACTAAAAGTTTTACTAGGGTGAATTTATTCCAAGAATAAGTATTCTAGGATGACGGGTGGGAATTTGGGAAGTTATTTTGGCATGGTTTCGTTAATCCAAATATCTTGATATGTGTGAAGAAGTGAGGTAGTGAGTGACCTTTTAAAATTGAAGAGTGGAATTTTTTAAAAACAAAAAATCATTTATGATTAGGAGGTAAATATTAACTTATGTGGATCTAAAATTGATTAATAATTTATGGTATGAATGAAATGGTAAATAAAAACCTCCAACACATAAAATAAAAACATTTTTATCATGTTATTCTTTATTATTTATATTTAATTAGTTTTATCATTATAGTTTTTCCAAGGTAACTTGTATATTTTTATTTACCTAATATATTTATCCATAAAAATAAGATAAAAATATATTTATTATAAAATTTAAACCTAATTATTCTATATATTAAATCCAATTTAGTAAATAAAAAATTCTATGTGTGTGGAAAATTAATTTTGACACAACTACATGTAATTTTCAAAAATCCTTTTTAACCTTAACCATGCTAATTAATTTAAATTGTTTTTACTAATAATAATGTTAAAAAATCAATTTTAATTTATTAGATAATATAAATTAGTTTTATTCAAAATATGGTATCTATTTTTCCAAATTCAATTCATATAAGTGGAATAATTATATTAAAAAATAATCCCATAAACACGATGAGAATATGGGTTTTCAAAGAGAAAAAGTTCAAAAGTTCAAAATATTTTTATATAAAATATTGATATAAAATTGATTCAAATGACTTAAATTAGATTAATAAATGCGTAATTGAACTATTTATATTTTTAAAACCAATTTAAAATATAAAAAAAAATTAAATTTAAAGGTATTTTTTTATTAAAATTTTGTATTTTTCATTATCCATAAAAAAATGAAACTTTTTAGAAAATCCAAAAAACTAAAAATAAAATATTTTTTACATTATGAATTGAAAAATGAAGTTTATTTTATGAAATTTATTTTATAAAAATTTCGAAAATTAATTTTATTATTAGAATCATTTTTTGGGAAAATAACATTTTCGAAACATATAACTACTTTACTGAAAATTAAGTCCTCTTTTAATCTATTTGTTTCCTATATATAAACCATTATAATTAATATTTATATATTATTTATTACAATTAATATCTCTAACTTTAATAACTAGGTTATAATGGTCTTGTTTAAATAATTATATTATCAAAATATCACTGTTTTGTAAAAACTTAGTGTTGTGCAAGCTAAACTAGTGTTTCATGTAGAAAAAGATTAAGTTGGAGCTACGTATAAAAAAAATATTAACTTAGTGTTGTTTGTAATAAAAGAAATAAAATATATTTAATATATTCAAAATAAATAAATCATAAAAAATTAGGGTGTTACTATCTACCAACTTAAATTGAATTTCTCTTTTTAAATTTATCACTTTGGTTCTAAGAAATGAGGATATTTTTGCATCATTTCACCTCAGGTTCCCACATAGCTTCCTTAAGCTGGTAGTTTCACTAAAAAACTTTTACTAGGGGATTTCTGTTGTTTTATAGATTTTTCTCTATTCAATTCATAATATCTAGTAGTTTTTCCTAATAAGAAATCTCATGATCCAATGGTATGACCTATGAGTTCAGTACATGTGATGGATCAAGTATGTACTTTCTATGGAGTGATACATGGAATATTTCTTGAACCTAAGAGAGGTTTGGAGGAAGAATCAACCGATAAGGTATCATACAGATATAATAAAGTATTTTAATGGGGTCGATATATCTATGGATTAGTTTATCCTTCTTTATTCCATGGATAAATTCATAAATTAACTTTCTCACCAACTTCGAATTCTGGATTGTGTCCAAAATTATCAATATAACACCTCTTTAAAAATTCTCCAACACTTACATGTTACTTAATGTCTCTAACCTTAACCACCATCTCATCATCTTGATCAGGTCCCAATATTTTTTTATAATTTCATTCTATTATATATAAAGGGATTTATAAGGAGCCATATAATTTCTCGAGTGAACACTATTTTAATAAGTAAACTAGAGTAAAGGAATATGTGAGCCCAAACATATTTTAAATCCATTGAACAAGGTCATAAAATACCCTATCGGTTTTGAATTTTTCTCTCAGTGCTGAAACTCAAATCTATATTAAGAGCCTTCTAAACACTTTTCCAAAATGTTTAGATAAAATTTATATCCTGATCATATAAAATTGATTATGGTACTCCATGTAACCTTACCTCTTTCTTAATGTATATTATGGAAATAGGATCAATGGAGAAATATTTTTTGATAGCAACGAGCTGTGTTGAATTTGTAAGGTGATTGACTTCAACCCATAATTAACACAAAATCAAAGATAAGGTAAACCCTAATGTTTACCAATACATTTAATCATATGTCCAAAAAGTGTATTAGCATTCTTCCTTAAATAAATATTTCACTAAAACATATACAAAACCAAAGGTTTGTATTTCTATAAATGTCTCTTAAAATATCCATAATCTTGATAAACTCCCATCACATGAGGCCTCAAAAGGGGTGTTAATGACTTTAAAATTATGAGAAACCAATGATGGTATCCATAAATATTAAGTTAATCTTAAATAGAGACATATAAACTTCCATAATTCAATTAACCCTTTATTCATTATAAATGATATTATATTATAAAAAAAAAATTTCAATTAGTATCAATAGTTCAAACTTGTACTGATATAACATCAAATATAATTTATTTATACCAAAATTCATGTAGAGGGATATAATACCATAAAATTTCACTAAAGGATAGGCAATAAAGTTTTCATAGGGATCATTCTTATAAAATAAAAAATATTTCTCCCAACCATGGAGGGGAAGATAAGTGTGAAACAATTATCATAATTAGCTTCATCCATTGTGATTTCATAAGATTTCACCTATTTTCCTTTGTCTTTATAAGTTTTTGTGGATTATCATTCACATTAACCCATGAATTGTAGAATTTATTCTTATAATTCCAAAACTCCTTGCACTCGAAACACTAGTGTGTGGGTAGTTCATTAATTAGTGTCCTCTTCTCCTTTATTTCATTAACCGAACCATTAATCATATTTAGGCATTAATATATCTTGTAAACCACATTTCCACATTTAAATAACCACTCCATTGCATTCAATCGATTCCCTTAATGATTCTTCCCACATTTTTGGAATAAAGATGCCTGTAATTTATTTCCACCATTTGAGTTTTCATGAGATTAGATCATCCTTATCAAAACTAGAGAAATTTTGGAAATATCCAATTTCCAATTCTACCTCCAGTTCAAATATAATGAATTATTAATAGACAATAAAGTATCTTTTAGAAAAGGCCTTTTGAATACTTAGCTTCAGGACACCAAAGAATTGATCAATTTTTCCTTCAAGGATGAAGATTCATCTAGAAGCATACCTTGAAAGTCTTGTAAAATCATCTTCATAGGTACCAATAGATTCGTCATCCTTTTTATTAATCTCAATTAATTGCTTCTCTATATTTTTTATAGAATACAAGGGAATTACTTACTAAAAAATATCCCCTTAAACTATTTTCATTCCATAGATTCAATATTTTCTTACTCCCTTGTGTTCTTAATAAGATTCCACCACTAATTTTATTCACCTTCCAAATGATAAACACCCAAAATTACATTTTCATGCTCAAAACACTAAAGAACAGAAAATATATTTTCAGTGGTACTAATACATTTCTTAGAAACTAGCAGATCTTTAAAACCACTAAAATAATGTAGAAGATACCTTATTAAGGACTCAATAGAATATTGCTACCTCATTTTATCATTTAGAAGTTGAATATGATTCATAAAATGAGAAAATTATTCAATCATAAAAACAATAATTTTTATTACATCTCTCATATAGTTTGGTTTTTTAGGAGTTAAATCACTGCATTATCCATTATATTCAGTTTTAACACAATTCCTTCAGGTTCCAAGCATGGAATAAAACCAAAACGAATTGTGTAATAAATAATAATCATAATGGGTAACCATAAAATCCTAAAAAATCACTTATAGGATGTCTACATCATGAAAAATTATTTAATATATGGAATCTTAGTTTTATACTAGGTCATTCATAATCACATTCTATTTAAATCCTTCCTTATGATTTGTAAAGATTTTACGAATTTTTAAAGAATATCCCATGACAGTTTCAAACTAGGTGTGCAACAAGACCCATTGTCATGCACAAGTTTCCAATAAAGTCTAGTTAAATACTATTTTTTTAAGGTTTTTATCCTTGGTTACATCAGTTCTGGATCCACATCCACTTGTAGTATCCATTTAGGGATGTATTTTTAGGAAACTAATCACTCTATCCTTTACCAAAATTATATGAAATTTTCCCATACTTTGTCTCATCCTTATATATATTGTAACATCCTGACCCTAGTTACCCAGAGTCGGTGCATTATTAAATAACTTTAGCATGATCATAAGAGATCAAGTCTCTAAATAACTATTAGTTTAGTATCCTTGGAAGTACTAGATACATACAAAATTTTTACATTACATCATGAATTAAAAAATCAACAAAAACATTGGGTACCCTTTGATCACACTCATATCCCTTATCCTATCCCTGTAGGTCAAACCTAATATACTTATTCACATCCTGGTAAAAGAAAAGCATAAGAAAGGGGTGATCTCATATTCTCATTAAGTATAATAATATAGCGGAAACATTCATAAATACACAAAAACTTTTAAGGAAATGTATAAAACAAAGGCACAAGTCTTTTAAACTTAAACTTTAGTATAATATGACCAATATAAATCAAATAATTCCATTTACTTATTCACATGGATTTTTTACTAGTCAAAGAATCACATGTAATACCAACAACTAATTTCATAATGATGGAATGAATAATGTTGGACATCCTAACCACATAGTCAAGGCCTCATGACAAGACTAAAAATAAGATTTTATCAAGGCCTTATGCCAAGACACTAGTTCGTCTCATGAGACCTACCAATGCATCAAGGAGCTATAGCAGGCTCCACCTATCACTTACTAAGTCCAATTAATTTCTCATATTAAAAGGTTTAAATATAATCTAAACATTCGTATTAAAAATAACATACAAAATGTCAATACTTTAACCAAAAACCACGAATGGTATAAAAATAGAACATCCATAGTAAAACATAACTCATTAAATATAATATGGAAGATTGTATTATAATAAATCAACCTCAATAAATAATAAAATACAATGAAGGATATTGACATAGATGGAAATAATTAGTAAAACTATTTGAGAGAAAGATCCCTTTTTTCTTGAAAACATTTAAAACTCGCACTATTTGTCAAATAAATCATTTAAAAGATATTTTTGAATCAAAGTGTACAAAAAACCTTTGAAACTTTAAAAATAATTTTAATTGTAAAACATTCTTTTCCTTATAAATAAATCCTTAAAACCATTTTTAAAACATGCACATTAATGAGAAAGGTTTAGAAGAATAAATCTTTAAAACATTTAGAATGATATTTTAGTTAAGGTTACCGACAAAATGATAGAGGCTTGAATACATATAATTAAGGTAATAAAAAGTTTATAATAAGTTTATAATATCATGAGAATAAAGGGATTCATGATATAATATGTCAAAGTACAATATGTACACCATATAAAAGTGAATTGGCTTATAACAACAAAGAAGTATCAATAGAATGTAAATTGAGATGAAATCCATTATAAAGACCGTATCCTTAGGTTAAGGATAAATAAATGAAATAATTATGTGTTTCAAACATAAATAAACTCAATATTATTGGATATTTAGTGTAAATAAATCAGAGGAAATTCACACATATTCTTGAAAAAACAACACCAATGACTTGGATGTTCAACTCAATTAATGGAAGTTGAGTTAAGATTACTCTTATCATGTTCATATCGATGACTTGAAAATTTATCAATAGAATTATTATGTGTGTAAAAAGTATATCCATTCAAAGGGTAGTGGAAATTACTACATAAATAATAAATATTTATTTCAAACATAATCTTGGAGTAAAATAATCAATGAAGTTTGCGTAAAACCCAATGAGTGGAAATCGAAATTTGAAATTCCCTTACCGATTTGGTAACTTACAAAACATACACCCCATGAAATAAGGATCATGAAATGAAGATGTAAATACCCATAAATTAAATTATATCACACAAAGAATACAATCATGGGTAGTATATATACCACACAAAAAGAAATAGTGGGAATATAACATGAATCTCACATGAATAAGAAGTGAGATGAAAACCCCTTACATTGTACTTTTACTTAGTAGAGGGTAAGTTAACCACATGTATAATGGTTAATTAATTGTTATTAAATTATAAAAGAACCAGACACATAAATATTATATCATATATGATCTTCTAATATTGCTTTGTTAATGATATTTTAGTAGTATCATTGTTTTGGGTGTTAACTGATTCATTTTCCTTTATATGTTTTATTATATAAGTCATGTTTGTTATGGATATGATGTATTTTATTCATATCTAGAATGATATTAAGTTATTAAAAAATATTTTTAATCATAAAATGAAAATTATTCTTGAATGGTTATGATGGGGAACAAAATCTCATCGCATCGTGGAGACAGTAAGTTGTATGTACGCACAAGCGACAATATCGTTCTATTAGTGGTGAAATCATATGTAATTGGATGGTATATTATATATAAAGAATCATTAACATGTAATATTTATTATTTATATTAGTTATACTCATTATTATACCCATCCAAATAATGAAGTGTTGAATAACAAAATACACCACGATGTGGAGACGGTAAGCCGTACGTATATACGTATAGTGACTTTGTCATTCATAGGATGAATAGAATAAGGAATATGGTTTTACCATATTTATAATAACATCACAGAATATAGAAGGTACTGGAGTTATTATTTTGGTTTGTAAACAACAATGAAAGAGGAATTGGAAGAAGAAAATAACTTTAAAAGAGGTGATGAAATTATTTCCTCTTCTTCAGGTGCTTCCTTTTGATTTGATCAAAATGGATCCATAGATTGTATTTATGATCAAAGTAAGGAATATAGGTTTATGTGATGGTAGTTGGGAGGATATTTGATTAGAGGATGGATGAAAAAATGGCCTTGGAGGTGTTTTTTGTTGATAAGGGGAAGTACCCTTTTATAAGAGAGGTGAGGGTCACTTTAGGAAAAGCTTGAAATATTATTTTATTATAAAATAATTTTCGGTTTATAATTGATCCAAATGGATTTATTTCAAGGATAAGGTGGTTAAGAGTAAAAATAATCTAAATCAATAGGTCTTATATGATTTTATGTCACCATATTAACCTTATCCTTTAGATTTAATTCTTAGTTAAATAGTTTAACTTTTACCATGTTTTCTTGTATTTTTATATTACATGGTTTATAAAATTACTATAAAAAAAGTGAACCTCAAGTGGTTAATTAATGAAATATATATCATTATATAATCCATTTGGCTGAGCCTTATATTTTTATTCATATTATATAATTTAATAATATAGTATTTGTTTTAAATACTCATTTATGTCAATTTTGACACTATTTAGTATTTGGTTTTTGTGAAACTCAAAAAAACTTTATTAATTTGAAAAAAAACACATTAAATAAACTATAAAATGTCATATTATCCTATAAAATTCTTGTAATTCATCAAAAGTCTCAATTTACATTTATTTTTATATTTATAATATCAATTATTTTAATCTTTAATTAATAAGGCAATTACTGAATCATCATTTTTTCATAAATAAATTTAATTATTTAATGTCTAAAAATTACAAATAAAATACCATAATGCAGAAAATATTTTTATATTTCCATTTAATATTTATAGTCAAATTTATCCCATGTATAACCCTATATTAAAAATGGTTTAGTTATTAAACATTGAATTTAACACTTTTAACTCTTCTTTAAATAAAATAATGATAATTGTCATAATCTAATCCAAGTGGATAAAAAAGGATCACATTTTATTCCTAAGGTTTATTTTTGTCGAAATACATTTATCCAATAGAATTAGGTCATGTTTTGTGGTAATTATAATATCATTTGTACATTTAGTTACCCTATTTACTTTTAACCGTGGTAAATAAAATTCAAAAGTTACTATTCACCAAAAAAATATTTTCATATTATTGAATGAAATTTTACTTACTGATATCAACAGTGTCTCTTGGATTTTTTAAATTCAATTCAAAAAAGCTAAAAAATTATGTTTTATGCAAATTTGCAAATGTGTCTAGAAGGTGGGTAAAAGACGCTAAAAAGAACAATAAAATTTTATATATAAAATATTTTTATAAAATGAATTCAATTAATTAAATTTGACTAATATGGTTATTATGTATCTATTTTGATAAATTTAAATTAAAAATAATTATTTAAATATCAATTCAGCTTTAAATAATAACGTAGTGTTTTTCACTATTCATCCAAAATTGAATGTTTTTAGAAAAATACCAAAAATTCACCCAAAGATAATTTTTATATTTCAAATTCAAAAATTATTTCTATTTTACCAAATTAAAAACATAGAAATTGTATTAATTAATTTTAAAAAATATTCCCGTTGTCAAAACCAGAAAGCAGTTTTTTGAGAAGTAAAAACTATCAAAAGATTGATATGTGTTTATGTCCAATTTAAATGTAAAATTACTTATATTGACCAACATTGAATTAAATGATAAAAATATAATATAATTATTCTTAAAAACATTCAAATGTATAATTTAACAATATAAATTATTTTTATTAAAAAAGTTCTTTTTAATTAAAATTTAGTATTTTCTATTCATTAAAATATGAAAGTTATCAGAAAAGGACCGAAAATTTATCCAAACTAAATTTTTATGCCCCTCTTCTAGAGAAGAAGTTTATTTTTTCAAATTTAATATATAAAAGTATCAAATATTGGATTTAAAAAGGGTTCTCCATTAAAAGGTGGTAAAATTATAATTTTTGAAAAAATACTTCTTTTATCTAAAAAATTGAATTTGTTCTTATATTATGTCTAAGAAATACATAATATGGATGTTAAAATTATATGGAGTATATAAAATTAAAAATGTTGTTAATACTATTCATAACTATTTTTTGAACGACTAGGTTGGTCAGTCGTGGTGTTCTCGAACTTGGTGTTGCATGTAGTGCAAACTATTGAATTACTTTAAAGAAAATAACTTAACATGAAATCTTGGGGTGTTACTTATATCTTTAGACCTATACTTTGGGATCTCACTAAGGTTTTATCATCCTAGTTTCTAAAGGATAACTAAAACTTTACTTTGATACAAACTATAGTGGTCTAGGATTTTCATACATAAATATTACATATTTTTAGATGAATATTAATTACATTATACAAACACACACTTGTGAACCATAATAGTTTAGTGAATTTTAAAACTTGAAACATAATATTCTAATCTAGTGAAATATCTTCAATGTTTCCCAAAAATATCTTCACATTTAGTACTCTTCATAGATATACCCTATATAAAACATTTATTCATAACCTGGGGGAAGGAATCATTAGAAATGGTGAAATTGGATGATCAGTAAGGGTAAAAATTAGATATATAAATATATGATCACATGAAAGCATAAGATGAGAATTAGGGTATGTGAAAATGACCATAAAATATGATTTTCTTACCTAAATTTTCATTGATCATAAACATGAATCATATAATAAGACTTTATACTTTATAAACACATGGACCATACAGATGATAAATCATCATAAATCAATCATAAATCATAATATCATCTCAAAAAAGTGTGTTAACATAATAAAAATAGGGACAAATTTATATGTCAAGTTTAATTACCAAGACTGTCAATTATATATATCAAGAATTATGAGATGTTTCCCATTATAGATTTGGACACACATATTTCCCATAGTGGATTAGGATCCACCATTTTATTATAGTGGGTCAATCCTATAGATTTGTTTCCCATTTTTATCTCATGAGATATAAATCTTTACCAAATGCATTATAGGGAGATGTATGCCCCACCTATCACATAATGAAAACCATATTTATCTGTGTTATAAGATCAAAAAAATTTATCATATCATAACTAATGAAATTAAATGGGTATCATAAAAATTTAATCATATCATAACCTTTAAAGAAGAGACACGTTTTATGCTAATTTCATCATAGAATATCTTGTGAAAAGAAGTAGGGTTCATAATCATTTCCTCATGGTATAAGCCATGTAAAAGAAATAGGTTTTATAAACATAATTTCATAAAAAAATAGAACATTTAGAGAAATAATATGAATGGTATCCTTATATCATATCCCCAATAATAAATAGGTAACTCCAATGAATTTCATCTTATATGATTTTTTGAAAGATCATTTAAAACATTTATTATGGAAAATATAATTTCTTCTTTGAAAAATTATTTTTTAAAACATGAAACATTTTAAATGCCTTTTTATTTGAAAATAACCATGAAAACCTATATAGTAATATTCAAATAAAATAATGTCCATGACTATGGGAGGTTTCATTCATGTTTAACATGTTAAAATAACATCGATTCCATTAAAATTTTTGGTAAAAGACAAAAATGCATTATTTTGAAGAATACATGATGATTACTTTAATTTTTTTTTATTAAAAAGTAAAACATGGGTAGAAATGTCTTTTAAAAATAATAATAGAGTAATAAAAAATTTTTTAAAACATTTTAGAAAATGTGGTTTTGGATGAAAATAGATTTTCGACCAAAGAGAGAAATAAAATCAATTTTTTTTAAAAAAAATTTATTAATAATTTTATGTACCAAATAGTGGAAAAATAGTAGAATTAATTGAATATATAATTTATAACTAGATTATAATAAAATATATGAGAATTATTGAGATTTATAACATGATATTTCAAGAATTTATACTTAACCATAAACAATTCTAATAAATGATGAGATTGCAACATAAAATTTTTACTACATTGGTAGCATTGAATCACAATAACCATGAAGTAATAACATATAACTAAATATAAAATATCATTAGGATGAATAAATTCAAGATATCACATATAAAAGGGGAAATATACACCTCATGTAAGAATATAGGTGCATAACCTAACATACATCTCAAAGAAGGAAAATTCAAACAAAAATCCATTATCAATTTTTTAACTTTGGAAACTTAACCCCATGAAAGAGATATCCTTAAATGGATATATGAACACCAATATTTTTCATTATAATCATAATAATATAAATTAATCTGAAATATATACACCACAGAAAATAAATAGGTTGTCAATATGACATGTGTCTCATATAAGTAAAATGGAAAATAAAAATCCCTTACCTTAAGTCTTGACATCCATTTTACACATTAAAAACTCCTTTATAATAAATATATGTTTAATATAAATATATTAAATAACCATATTCATTTATATAATAACATATATTATTTTATTATGACCTTTTATTACCCATTTATTAAGGAGTCCATGTTAAAGTTAAGTTTCAGGTAATAACCACTTTGTTTTTCATATATGTCTTGATTTGTTATTTGTTTGGACTTATTACTTTGATCATGGTTTCATAATATTATTAATTCATGCCTTGATATAAATATAATATATAGTCATTATATATATAATTATATATATACATAAAATTTAGTGATATAAAATTAAATACACTGTTCATGGAGACGGTATGTCGTACATACGCATGGACGCAGTTTCCATTTTTTTATCGAACTAAAATAAAGAAAAGTAAATGATATATATTTATATATTATAATTCCAGAATATATTTTATATATTATATATCAAATATTTTTATTAAAACTATCCTTAATACATGTTTTTTAAATCATGAATGAATCACATCGCTTCATGATGCAGTAGTCCGCCGTATACACAAACGACGTTATTGTATTCCCACAAAATGGAAAATATGAAGGTATGTGAGATATGCTTATTAAAGAATCATAATAAAATAATAAATATCATAAATATCATATATAAATAATAAATCCATCTTTATGACCATCTTTGATAGATGGTAATGGAAAAAAGGAATGACATCAGTTCGAGAGGCGGTAGTCCACCGTGCACACAAACAACAATTTAGTATCTCGTTTAATAAAAGTGGAGATGGTTAGAGGAAATTACATTAACATAAAAATATATAATTATATATAAAATACTATGGTTATTATATAGTCATGATATAATAATTATTAAAGGGTATGGAATAATAAATAAAACAAAAATTCTCATCGACGAATGTTACCTCTTCTTCCGGTATCCTTATTAGGTTTTCACTAAAATACTTTCAAGTTTTGATTAATTCTAAAATTAAGGATTATATAATGTGGTTATATAAGTTGGGAAGTGATGTTTTTAGGTATTGGTCAAGAGAAATGGATTTTGAGTTATGAATAAGTGAGTGTAGTGAGTGCGCTTTTATAATTGAGGAGGAATGAAATTTTAGAAAATACACAAACACATTTACTATTGGGAGGTAAATATTAAATCAAGTGGATTAAAAAATGATTAATAATGTAGGGTAGATATGAATTTATTTATACAAACCTCCAACACATAAAATAAAAACAATATTTATCAATTTATTTCTTATTATTTATGTTTAGTCAATTTTATCCTTATAGTTTTTAGCAAGGCAACTTGTATATTTTTATTTACCTTAGTAATTTATACTTTAATACAGATATTATAAGATATTTATTATATAATTTAAACCTATTTATTCTATATGTTAAGTATAATTTATAAAATAAAAGAATTATATGTTTTTTGAAAATTAATTTTGACACAAACATATGTAATTCGCAAAACTCCGTTTTAACCTTAATCACGGTAATTAATTTCAATTATTTCACTAATAATTATGGTAAAAAATTAATTTTACCTTATTAGATAATATAAATTATTCTGATTCCAAATATGGGATCAATATTTTCAAATTCCATCCACATAAGTGGAAAAATTCAATTCAAACATAATCCCGTAGACTCGATGAGAATGCATGTTTTTAAAGAGAAAAAGTTAGGTTTGGAATATTTTTATATCCAATTTCGATATAAAATTGATTATAATGAACTAAATTGGATTAATATACATATAATTGAACCAATTATACTTAAAAACTAATTTAAAATATATATAAATTAAATTAAAAATAATTTCTTAATTAAAATTTAGTATTCTTAAATATTCATAATATATGAAAATTTTCAAAAAATTCCAAAAAATTCAAAGTAAGTTAATTTTGAAATTATGGTTGAAAAAATAATAATTATTTTATAAAATTAATTTTTTTAAAGTATTAAAGTTCTCCTAATAGATTTTAGTAAGAGCTCTTTCTCTAAGGTTGATAATGAAATTAATGATGCCGAAGAAAATCTAGCAAACTGAAAACTCAGAAACCAGAATCAAAATAACCCCAAAAGAGAGGAAATAGAAAATATATTTCAAGGTTGTATGATATTATAAAGTTTAGTTAAATTTTAGAGATAATGCACTTAAAGGTCAAGTTGATTAAGGAAGGGTACAATAACTGTAAATTCTTTCCCAGGCTGCACAAGGAAAAGTGGACAAATGCAGGATTAAAGGACATCAATATTAATGGTTGTATTCACACCATTGAAAGTGAAATTTATAATACAGTGGTGGATTATTTCCCTAGGATCTACTCAGATGATGGGATTAAAAACACCCATACTATGATTGAAAACATGTCCCTTTATATAGAGTATCACTTAAACCTTGCTCTCATAATAGATTCTTCCAAGGAGGAAATAAAGAAATCCATCTTATCTTTAAATATGAAGAGTGCAACTAGTATAGAGGGATTAACTGATAATTTTTTTATGTTTTATTGGTAAAAACTACAAGATTATATGATAAATGTCGTAAGAGATTTATTTACTCATGATCATATGCCATATGGGATTAAATAAAATTTTATTTCTATGATTTCCAAGAAAGATAAATCTATTACTATAAAATATTTTTGGATAATTTATATTGGGAAAACTGTCCCTAAAGTTATTTGAAAAATTATAATGACCATATTTGGGATAATCATTAAGGATCACATTTCCACCAACCAATTTGGTTTTTTACTTGTTAGGAGAATCCAAAATTATCTTTTAACTACATCAAAAAGCATTAATCTGATGAAAAGGATGTATAGGAAAGGGACCTTTTCTTGAAAAATTATCATATCCAAGGCCTTTGATACCCTAAAGTAGAGTTTTATTTTTTTTCGTTTCTTAGAAGGTATGAATTTTATAATGAATTTATCAGAATAATCATTAGTATTCTCATTTCTACAAGGTTCTGGATCTTAATTAACAGATCCCCAAAGGTTATTTCCATTGATCTAGAGGTGTGAGATAAGGTAACCCCCTATCATGACCCCGATTTTCCATTTTTGTAGATTACATGAGATGATTCTTTAATAAAATCACTCATATTATAATCTATAAATAGATCAAAGCTAGTAGAGATAGTTTCATCCCATCACACTTACTATATTCTGATGGCATTCTCTTTTTTTGGTAAATCCTCAAGTAAAACTATCACTGTGATTAAAACCTTATTATATCACTATGATGTAGTGGATGGTCAGACCATAAGAGGGAATAAATTGTTTATTGTTTTTGGTGAGTGGATTTCTATTGGTAAGAAAAATAGGGTCATCAAGACCCTTAGAGTGAAGAAGGGCCTCATCCCTTTCAATTATCACGAAGTTATCTTGTTTTGGGGACATGTGTAGAGGCAAAATCTTGAATATATATATTCTAGAATCACTAATCATTTGGGAATATGGAAAGGGAAACCCATTAATTTAGTGGGGGAGGGTGTGCCTCATTAATTCAATGATTATATCAAATTGTGGGCATTATTTATCTCTCTACAGATGGCCAAGAATTATTCTCAATGATCTTCAATGCATGATGATGAATTTAATTTGGATATTTTCATTAGGTGTAAGGAAGTTGATTACTATTTTTTTGGAAGGAGTGTATTAAACCCATTGATATGGGAAGCCTTGACATTAATGATTACAAGTTTTTTAAAGATGGTCTTATTAATAAATTTACATGGAATATCTTAATCTATAATGATCCACACATGGATTTATTATTATGTATGTTTAAGAAGGAGATTCTGAATGGGTATTCTCATTACCTTAGATCATCTATTTGGCCCTCACTCAGACTTCCATTCACCGATCTAATGAGAAATCCAAATGGATGGTCAATCAATAGTCATTTTTAAATTAGTGGTATACCTCTAGATGTATATACCACTTGACACTATAAATGTGATTAAAAACTGATTGATATAATTTTTTTGAGTTATTAATTCACATTGAAAGTATTTATGACATTTCACTCTATAAGTTGGCCTGAACATTCAAAGCTATTATTTTATGGATAATAACACTTTGATCTAGAGGACTAACAAAAAATGAAATTTTAATTCCAAGGATTACTACTTCTTACAATGTGATAGATCCACCCAAACACCACCACAGATGATAAAATTTAAGGAACCCTTAGTTTAACCATCAAGGTTTCTGCTTATGTAGATAATCTGGAGGAATCACCTGCCCACACATGACTAGTTGAGGAAAGTTCGTCAGTACATTTTATAAGTATTTCATATCTTCTTTATGAATTTGGAAACTGTCCAACACTTGTTTTTGAGATCCACTTTTTTCATAGAATTTGTGGGGATACATTGGTATCCAATTTGATATTTATCTGTGTGTGCATAGTCAACTTGATGAACTCATGATTCACATCAGTTAATGTGTTAGAAGTGCACAAATACAAAACCTCTTGCCAGTTACTACTACTGCTGTCTAGTATTCTATATGGGTAGCTTGAAATACCTCACTATTTGATAACACTCATCCATCTTTATATGCAGCTGCACTGGATATACACAGACAAATACATGCTTATTATGGTGTGCAGGTTGGTGAAATAGATAATAGTTTCATGGATCTAAATACTCTTCAGTTTTTGGTAATTTTAGGTAGGAAAAGAAGACCTATCAATCTTAAGAAAAATAGATGGATTCCTCCAATTTCTTCATGGTTCCAAGCTAATTTTGATGGAGAATCATTTGAAATTATAGGTCTCTCAGGGTGTGGAGATGTCTTATGCACTCACCATGGATTTGCCAAAGTTTGTTTCTATCACTTTATTGGGTTTGGTATAACATATGAAGTTGAATTATGGGCCATTATTTATTCAATCAAGAATTATGTCTATCATAGTTGGAATTTAGTATGGATTGAATCATATTTTAAATTTTCTATCAATGATCTCCAATTAAGAATTAAGAATGTCCCATGGTGAATTCTTCCCAATTGGATTATATGTCTCAACCAGGACAATCATCTCAATTTAAAAATTTTACATTCTTACAGGTAAGAAAATCAAGTGGAAGATGAACCTTAAAAGAGAGAAATCATGGAAATGTGTACTATACAGTAGCAGTACTGTAGAATACTGTCGCAACGGTGGAACTGTAGAAATGGCGGGCACTGTAGCAGTGGCAGGTCACTGTAGCGGCGGCAGAGCACTTTAGTAGCGGAAGGTACTGTGCAGTACTATAGCAACGCGGGTATTGTAGTAGTACTATTCACAGAATGGGCTTTGGGCCAACAAAAATGGGCCTACGGGTCATGTAATGGGCTAAATTCCCACTGGGCCTTCAGGATATGTAATGGGTCTCCCTCTACCCAGTTAAAGAGGTCTTTTCTTTGCTTTAATAATAAAATGAGGCTTTGGCCCCAACCTTTAAAAAAAAGATATGCATGGTTTAGTTCATTCCCACCTTTGAAGACCCCCTTGTAATTCTTGATTTTTTTACTTGTTTTATTTTAATAAATTTTAGGGCTAGCCTATCCGGGCCATGGATATTCTTAGTATAGAATTTACTGTAAATTAAGTTCATTTTTATCAATATGTTTCCTTTATAAAACCATTATAATTATTATTTAAAAATTATTAATTACAATGCATATCTCTATGTTTAATGGACATGTTATAATGGTATTTTTTAAATAACTATATGAATAAAATATCATATATTTGTTAAAAACTCAGTTTCATGCAAGCTAAGTTAGTTTTTCTAGTAGCACAACCTTAAAATTATGTTATGTATAATGAAATATTAACTTGGTGTTGCATGTAACACAAAACATCAAATAAATTTAATCTATTAAAAAAATCATAAAAACTTCGGGTGTTACACCTTCTAAGACAAATGAAATCGAGGAATGACTTAAACTAATATATTTAATATAGATCAATAGTTTACTTATACTAGATGAGTATTAAAAATGATTTTTGATCAACTTATTTTGATTTTTAGACCTTCTAAATAAGATGAATCAGAATGTAATAAAGTCTTTTTGGGCCAATGAATATGAAAATAGCTTCAATGAATTTCAAATGAGGCTTATAATTGATGATTTAGAGGCATTAGATTATCAAAGACATAAAAATTATGAACAAGAGAAACATAAATGAAGGTAAATAATCATTAAATTCTCAAATAATTGTTCAACCATCCATTTTGAAGATGATAAAGGATAATAAAAGTGATGATGTGTAAATATGAAGAAGGTAGAAGTTATTAGAAAAGTTAAATCCTCAGAGTTCAAAATTGATGAAGAATGGTTTTTAAGATATAGGTCATGACTATGTGTACCATAAAATCTTGAGATAAAGGAGTTATTGAATGATTCAAATAGCTCGACCTTCCTTATCAACCTAGGGAGAAAAAATATGTATTGAGATATTTGAGATCACTATTTGTGGAATAATATAAAAAATGAGATCATAGAATATACATCAAAGTGCCTGGTATATCAGTAAGTGAAGTAAGAGAGGAAAAATACAAATGGGATGATTCAACCATTACCCATACCTATATAGAAATGGAAAAACATAACCATAGACTTTGTCACTATCCTCCTAAATACATATAGTGGAAATAATTATATATGGGTTGTGGTGGATAATTATATAAATACTTATCACTTCACTATAATTAGATAATACTTCTTACTCAATGAAATTTCAAGGACATACATTAGGAAAGTGGAGAGTCTTCATGGAAAACCACTATCAATTGTATATAATTGAGATATAATTTTTAACATTAAGTCATTGAAATTTTTCCAAAATTCTATAAAAACCATGTTGAATGTAAATATGAATTATCATAGAAAAACTGATGGCCAATCCAGGTGGAAAATCCATAAATTTGAGGCCATGTTGAGATCATGTCATAAGGACTTCAGAGGAGGATGTGATCAAAATATTCCTTTTAACATATTCTTACACAATAATAGATTTCAATCAAGAATCCAAAAGGCCTGATATGAATCCCTTTATGAAAAAAGATGTATAACACCCATGTGTTGTGGTGAAGTTAGTGAATTCAATCTTCTGGGACCTAAAATGGTTGAATAAATGGTAGAAAAGGTCAATACCATTAAAAATTATTTCAAGACAACTTATAGTTGATAAAAGATCTATGATGATAATCTTAATAGATTATTAGAGTTTGAGGTTGGAGATAAAGTGTTTCTATACATATATCCATAGAAAATAGTCATGATATTTGGGATAAAGGGTTAGATATATCCCATATACATCAGTTTCTTTGAGATCCTTGATCACATTAGAGATGTGGCCTATCACCCAAAAATCCCGCCAACCATGTCTCAAATACCTAAAATTTTTCACGTATCCATCTGGCAGAAGTAAATGATAGATCCCTAAAATATGATGAATTAATAGGGGGTATAGCATGAAATTGAAATCTCTTATGAAAAGAAAATGGTAAAAATCATGGACTATAGAGACAAAGTTATATGTAATAAGATATCTCTCCTAATCAATGTATTATAGAAGAACCATAAGTACAAGGATGAGACTTGTGAATTAAAGGAAAAAATGAAGTAAAATTACCATCACCTATTTTAGGCTTAGTATGTAAAATTAAAATTTAAGGAAGAAATATCTTAAGGGGGGAAAAATGAAAAACCCCATATTATATCAATGAAATTTTCCTTGTGACTATATAATTGTGTCATATTTAGTAATTTAGTGTTATATAAAGCACATGAACCTCATGATAAAACCAAATATATTTTATTATTTTAATTTTAACATTATATTTAGATAATAGATATGTCCATAATAATTGAAATTATTACAATGGGATAAAATATAGAAAATAAGATAACTATAACATGAAAATTTAGATTTGCTTGATCCTTTAGAATAATCACCCTCACAAACAACACTATAGAAAGAAAAAAGGATATTAATAATGAAATATTAATTTTCAAAATAAAAATACATATAACTTGAGATAAAATAGGATATAGTGTAGAATGGATGTAATATAACGTGTTTATTCAGTGTGGAGAATCCATATGACTGTTAGAAACCTAACCATTGGAATAATAATCTAACTATTTGAATAGTAATATAACTATTAAGAATAGTAATATAACCATTATAAGAGAATCCTCACCTATGGAAGTGTAAAATATAATTTAATTGTCTTCTAAAATTAAAATATGATGTATTTATATCATGATACAAGTAAATAAATGGTTTAAAAATGATAAAATAAATGTTGGTATTTTTGTAAAACATATATGAATTATTTTCATTTTTATAAAAAATATAAAGATTTAAATGGAATTTTATTATCATAAAGTTGGTTATTAAATTATTATTGAGTTTTATATTAATGATAATATAATTTCATAATACTATAAGTAATTTTTCAAAGGGTTAGAAAAATGATTAGAATATTAAAATTTTTATTTTTCAAATAAATATGGATTTTATTTGAAAGGAATGTTTCTCATATTTATAAAATTATTTTAATAAAATTTATTTTATTTTTGGAATATTCATATATAAAAATATTTAGGGAGAATTGTTTTTGTACCTTTATAAAATAGTTGAATTTTTGGTGACTAGTAAAATACGACAAACTACACTAATTTTCATTATAAGAAAAGTAAATGCAGGAATGAGTCATGGATGATGTAAGTGACCATTGGATTATCCTAACATATAAAATTTAATTTATAATGTCACACTATTCATCAAATTTGGTATTATTTTTCGAAAATAATAAACTAATGAATATAATATTCAAAAATAACCTTCTCTTTCCCTAATCAATTTCACCCCTCACCACCCCTTCTCCTCACAAATTATCTATTCCCAACCATAAAAAATATGTACGAAATTCTTTCCTAATGTATATACCCACATAACTATAAGTAATGGTTTCACAAAATACCACTCGAAGGATCCTTAAGGGGTAGCCTAAGAGGAGACAACCAATGGAAGAGGTAAATTCTCAACTAAACCACTTTCAATTCTATTCTTATCTTACCACCACATATGTGTTCCATATAATGATATATAGTAACATTAGTTTCATAAATATACTGATATATTAATATTATGGTGGAATATATATATTTTACCCACCCTTAAAATGATTCTAAAATAAAAATATTGTTGATAACATGGTTGGTTCACCGCCTCCCTGAACAACATATTTTGTTTTTCCGCACCACCTTCAAGGCTGGTTAGAGAAATAATATTATGGTTTAAAATTATGATAATAATTATACTATAACCTCCTTCATGTTTTTAATTTATTTATAATATTTTAATTAAATAAAATGAATCTTGTTCATGATTGTTAGTAAAATTTCCTAAATGAATTGACAATATAATGATAATGTTTTTACAAAATAAATTATCCCTATTTTAGAACATATATTTATATTTTGGACCATTTGATTTTATATAAGGAAATTTATATAATTTAATTTAACTTATGTATTTTTATTCCAATTTTAAAGGAACATCAATAATATCCTCAAATTAAAACAACCTTGGACCTGTGAAATGAACAACCTTGAAACAATAGAAATAGAAATGATATATCAAATAAATGTTTCTAAACTAAAAAAATCATGATAATAAATCAAATATATTTTATTAAGTTTACAAATAATTTATTTAATAAATATAATTTTAATTATATAGTTATTTAAGTTTAAGTGTATAATGATTCTAATCCTAGGGAAAGGGATCTCTCTAAACGACCCTATTTTCCTTTGGTTATGATTTCTATTTAATTAAATAACATTACCTATATATTATTCTAGTATAATTCCTATTTATTATATATATATATTTCCCATATATATATACACCTAGTTTAATTAACCCTTTTTAATTGGGATATACATGTTTTAAAGGTTCCCTTCTTAATTTATTTCATTAGGAAAAGCCCACTAAAGGGAACATCTCTGTTTTCTTTTCCTCATTTAAATATCCACTCAATGAAATGTTTATAACTTTATATAGTTTATAAAAACACTAATTTTAGTATGGGAAACCATTTTATTTTATTTTTTTGTTGTATATTCCCTTATCCTCTTTAATGATTCTTTATCACTTTTCCTAAAACCCCTCTTAAAAGGAATATTTCCAAAATTACTAATCCAATCTTTTTTAAGTATTAAATTCACATGTACTTCATTTCCATGTGCTTATTTATTTATCTAAAAACTTCTAAAAAAAATACTTAACCCCTTATTTATTAAAATCCCTTATAATATTCCATATTGTTATGCTATAATACATGATTATACAACCCACTTATTTAGATGGGTAATCATTATGTTTATACCCTATGTGTGATTTCTTTATATGAAACACATATGCTTGAACATTTTATAATGTATGCACTCAGATACATTCCAATTCATCATAAATATTTATGTGTTAAACCCTTAAATATTATTACACCCTAAGAGGGGTTGGGGGGGGGGGGGGTGATGAATCAAGGTATAATTGATAAAAATTATTATTATTTTTTGAGGATCTTATTCTCTCACATTGGGAAAAAAATTCAATCTATATTTATTATTGTTCTCAATTTGTGATAAAAGAAGTAAATAACCTGAGTGATTTCAGTATTTTCACTCGTATTAGTCTAGTCCAAGGTACCTACATGATTATGTGTCTATTCACCAAATTCACTAAAAATCTTTAATTTTAAGTGTAAATTTTGGGAGCGGTATCACTGACCCTTCTTGTACACTATCATGAAAATATATAAAAATCATTTCTCTTATTAAAAATGGAACTCACTACTTTTATGTTGAATATTTCATTCATTCCATAAATATAATATAGACATACACCAAGGACTATGTTTCTCTTTAGCATAGATTTTGATTACCATAGAGAATTGGGCTCATAGAATAACACATTCTTCAACCTTCAACCTTCCAAATGGGAATTAAAGAACCTTATAGAATTCTTTTCCCTATTTATATCTTTTTTAGTCTTTAGATAATTTCATCATGTGATGCAAATCTTCTCATCTTATACTATCACTATCAAATCTGATAAATATATCATTTTAAGAGATATAAAAGACACCTAAATCCATCTATGCATCTCAATTTGTAAATGTATTGATATTTATAAAAGTAATTGTAGAGACCCGTATCTTGACGTACATGGACATTACATTACTTTTGTGGAATACTTAGTACATTACAAAAACACACACACAAGGACCGTAATAGTTTAGTGTCTTTGGAAACTCGGACTATAATCTTCTAATCGTGGGGAAAGATCTTCAACATCTCCCATAAAGATATTCTTCTTTTTTTTATTTTCCTAAAACCTTTCTTTATATCCTGGGGAAAAGAAAACATAAAAGGGTGAGCTCAAATGCTCAGTAAGGGTAAACAAAAGAAATATCAATCACATCATATTCATAAGAACATAACATTTTGGAAATCATAACCTGCAAAAGAGAGAATAATTTCATAACATGGGATAAATCATGGTAGTGAAATGTAATCACAATAATCATAACTTAAAACATGAAACTTTGTGGCATTCACACATAATCATAGAGAATCATTTCTTGTTAGTCAAGACTCATTGCCAAGACTATCTTAGTGGACAAAGTCCCTTTCTGAATCGAGTAACCCTCGTTTCAGTCCTGTTTCACTGAACCCGTATAACCTACCATTCCAGCCATGTCTATCTCATGAGATATAAAATCTTTACCCAATGCATTGGAGGGAGATATAGGTCCCACCCATCTCATAATGATACCATTCTTATGTGTGCCACAAAATCATAAATCATACATCATTTCATAACCCATGTAATAAAAATGGAATTCTTAAACAACATGACATCATAAAACAATTCATATAAGATAAATGAATTCATAAAAATGTTTCCATCACAACATAATCAAATCCATGTAATAATAGGTATAGAAACATAACCCTTTTATTATCTTATATGGAAAATAATTTTGATAAAATACATGAACTTCATTCTTGAGGAAAATATCCTTTCTTCTTCAAAAACACTTTTAATTTCTTAACATGTCATACAATTTTAAACTAAAAGAAGTTGATTAAAAATAAACTTGAATACTTGTAAAGGAAGCTTCTTTGAAATAATGTTTTAAAAATCCATTCATGCCGTATAAGTTAAAAAAATCATTCTTCGTACTTTTGTCGGAAAAGTCAAAAAGTACCTCGTACGAAAAACGACAAAAGATTCCTTTCATATCTTTTACAAAAAACTTACTGAAGGGTAAAATTGGATATAAAATATTGTATAAGGATGGAAATAATATTACATCTTGATGAAACATGGATGTGGATGATAAAATACACCCCAGTAAATACTTACAAATAAACAATCTCGGATAAAAATGAGATTGTGATATTTCCCTTACCTTAGGTCCGATTTGCTTTGTATGTGTCCGAACCTCCTGTATAATGATTTAAATAATGTCATTGACTTATTACAGAATCATATTCATTGTTATGATATCATATATGGTTCACTTATGACCTTATATTACCCGTTCTTTTGTAAATTCCATGTTAAAGAAGCGTTTTGGGTAAAATCGTTTCATTTATCGTAGGTGTTTTGACTTATTGTTCTTGACATCATTATTACTTATATCATGATTTACTCACTTCCAGAATATAAAATATGATTTATATATCATATATATTCAGTATATATATATATATAATAGGTAGATAAATAAAATGAAAAACACCGTTCATGGAGACGGTAGTCCGTACGTACGCATGAACGCTGTTTTCCTTTCCTTATTGTCTTGAAATGGAAGTAAGTAGATGACATACATATGTATATATATACATAAATCCAGTAGATTTATAATGTCATATATTTCATTATTATTTCTTATATATACATTATAATCATTCTTAAATGGTTAACATGGAGAATGAATCTCATCGCGTCGTGGAGACGGTAGTCCGTACGTACGCACGAGCGATGATATCATTTCCATAAATATTGAATTGAATTGGAGTGGATTATACAATATATCAGAATCAATATGATGTTGTAATAACTATGTATAGTTATTCTTTACACCATTATACCCATCCTTGTAAGGTGGTGGTGGAAAATAGATTACACCACGGCGTGGAGACGGTATTCCGTACGTACGCACGCGCGGTGATTTCTTTTTCCGTAGGATGGATAGATGGTGAAATAGGGTTGTTTCATACTTATAATAACATATCAGTATATGAGTGATACTGATGTTATTACTTCATAATGAAACAACCTAAGAAGAAGAAGTGGAAGAAGAAATAAAGATGAAAGGATTGGTAACGGTAATTACCTCTTCTTTGAAGCGCCTCTTTGAGACCTCCTCTTAGGGCACTAAAATTGGTCTTTGAGGAAGACCAGAACCTCTAGGATGTTGCTAGGGAAGTGTAGAATAGATTTTGGCAGGGTTTGGCCGAGCTTGAGTGCTCAAATTGGTGTGAGGAGGAGGGGGATGAGGTGTCCTTTTATAAGGGAGGAGAGGGGCACCTTAGGAATATCTCAAAATATTATTTTATATTAAAGTCAAAATCGGTTTATAATGGTTCCAAAGGGTCTTATTTCTAAGCTAAGATGGGGAGGGGTCGAAATCCTATCAAACAATAGAATTTAGACAAGTTTAGGACATTATTTTAACCTTATCAATTAAATTTAACTCTAAGTTAAATAATTTAACTTTTACCATGTCTTTTTGTTTTCTTTCACTATATGGTTAATAAACTTACTATAACATGCCAAAAGAACCCCAAATTGTTTATTATTAATATATATATCCTTATCTAAGTCATTTGGCCGAACCTTAGATTTTTAGGAATAAAATAACAATTAATAATATAATATTTGATTTAAAAACTATTTTGTGTCAATTTTGACACTATTTGATACATGATTTTTGTGAAAGTAATAACAGAATTATATGTTCGAACCAAGTTGATTAAATCAACACTAATATATCATAGTAACCTATAAAATTAGTGGAATTCATAAAAAGTCTCAAATTATATTTAGTTTGGTGTTTATAACATCAATTATGTCAATATTTCATTAATAAGCTAATTACTGCATCATCTTTGTGTCATAAATAAATTAACTTATTTGATGTCTAAAAATTACAAATAAAATACCATCATGTAGGAAATCTTTTTATATTTCTAATGAATATTTATAGTCAAATTTATCGTTTGTATAACACCATATTAAAAATGTTTTAGTAAATAAACTTTGATTTTAACTCTTTTAACCCTTCTTTAAATAAATTAATAATAAATGTCCTAATCTAACCCAAGTGGGCCTAAATGGTCATATTTTATTCCTAAGTTTGTTTTTGGTCGAAATACACTTGTCCAATAGGATTAGGACATGTGTTAGGGTAATATTAATATCATTTTTACCCTTAATTACCCTATTTACCTTTAACCGTGGTAAAAAAAAGTAAAAAGTTACTATTCACCAAAAATTATTTTCATCTCATTGAACCACATTTTAGTCCTTGATATTAACCGTGTCTCTCGGATTTTCGAAATTCCATTCACAGAAGCGGTAAAATTAAGTTTTATGCAAAATTCAGTTTTTAACCTACCACTTAGTGGTTTCACTCTTCATCAAAAATTGATGTTTTTCAGAACAATGCCAAAATTTCATCCCAAGCTATATTTCATATTCCGAATTCAAAAATGAAGTCTATTTTACCAAATTCATAACATAAAAGTTGAATTAATTAATTTTATAATTAAATCCCGCTGTTAAAACAAATAGCGTGTTTTTAAGAAACAATATCTATCAAAAGATTGACACTTGTTTATGTCTAGTTTAAATGTGAAATTACATCCAATGACCAACATTGTATTAAATTGTAAAAATATATTCTAAATATACTTTAAAACCACTCAAATTAATGATTTATCACTATTAATTATTTCGATTAAAAAAGTTGTTTTTAATTATAATTTAGTAATTATCACTATTCATCAGAATATGAAAGTTATCCGAAAAGTACCAAAATTTTACCTTAGGCTAAATTCGATACTCCGAATCCAAAAATGAAGTCCATTTTGAGAGTTAAAATTTCTAAAATTTAAAAAGTGGTTATTACTATTCATAACGGCTAGTTTTAATAATATTTTAATAGCATATCGTTGTTTAGTGAAACTCAGTATTACATACTACACACGCTATCGAGGAAGGTCGCGATTGCGTGTAATGCAAGGCAAGTCAAGGATGCGTGTTGTGCAAGCTCATTTTGGTGTAGCGTACAACACAAGACTTTAATAAAATTAAAAAGAATATTTTTTTTATAAAATCTTGGGCTGTTACATTCTACCCCCCTTAAAATGAATTTCGCCCTCGAAATTCGTCGGGGTTATAAATGGTTTACTATTTGAAAGTTTCTTTAATAGAAACCCACATCGTAAAAAGGAATATCAAAACCAATCTTTAAAAACAAAAGTATGAAACGTAACGGTTACCCAAATAAACTAATCATTGGGTTTCCACATAGGTGAAAATATGGATATGGAAGAGAAATCTAACCATCATGTTCTGATGGAGAGTGGTAGAGAACATGGCTATGGAAAAGCCAGTAATCACAAATCCATAGATTTGTGATGATATAAGGTACCATCTGATTCATCAGGTATAAGATCACTAGGACAACATTTTTGGTTTTCAAGATCATTTCCCTAAAGTTGAAAATTTGAATTAGAATAAATACTTACTTTATTTTGGTACAATCTCACTGTTGTTCGTGCCTTGAACAATTTCCACTTCATCTCTTAAATAAATGAAGTTGAATTTGTTATTCATGAAGTGTTAGCAGATCATGTGATAGAATGACGGGTCATTCCATCTGTCTCAAAAGGTTAGAAAAATTTATAAGTCGATCTATAGTGGGATTAATCATATATGGTTCCTAAAATGGACTTATACTTCATATATCATACTGCTTAATATAATAAAACTAGTTTCTACTAAACAGGGACTTCCTGTAGGTCAGTGGTAGGCGATAAAGGCCAGTCGCACTTCGGTTGTGGGTTCGATTCCCACAGCCTTGTCCGAAGCGATGGGCTGTCGCCCGTCCTGCAGGTTGTCCTTTTTATAAAACTATATTACTATAACATCCCATCAATAATATCGAAAAAACTTCTATCCTTAAACAATACTAACTTATGTCCAACATAATCCAGTCTAATCTTTAGGCTTATACATAATACTGCAGTCCACTCTCATAATATAGTGACAACGATTACCAGAGATTTAATACTGTCGTTGATCCCCACATATCATAAGATATGTCTTGTTGGTCACATTCCAAACATTCAAAGTCCTTAATCGTGTATTCTCATGAATACCTTAGTGAAAACATGAGTGCAGTTAAAAGTTAACACTTTCCACATACTAAAATCCTCAAAATTCTATATACTCAAACCATGATATCACTTAGTCCTTATATCAATCATGAGCTCATGAATACTGTCAAACATTTCATTTTCTCCTTATCCCTTCATTATGCGCATATCATCTACATTCCAAAAATATCTGAATAACCTTTCATGGATACTGGTAACATTAATCAGACAACAATGTAACAATCCTTACATGTCTCTTTATTCCATAGTACCATGAGACTACTTATACAACATTACACATGATAAACATGTAATCATTCCACTACATTCTTAAACCATTGACCGAGCTTCAACAATTCTTTCATCTCACATATCATTGGTAGTCTCTTCATCATCATCCACATAAATACTTCCCATACGACCATACTGATTATCTTCATGAGACTTTCCCTTAGGGCATTGGTTTGCATAATGCCCGTACATTCCACATTTAAAACATTTAACCATTGTTGAAGTCGTAGCAATACCATTATCCTCATCCCTGGTGTTAACTGAACCTTTTCCTTTGCACTTACTGGCTTTGTGTCCTTCTTTTCTACACCCAATGCATCTTCCAGTTCCTTTGAAACATTCTCCTTGATGCCTCTTCCCACATGATTTACATAGGGGAAATTGAACTTTCTTTCCTCTATGATCATCATGAAACTCCATCTTTCTCTTATTAGCCGAGTCAGGAAACTTACTAATTTTTACTTTATTGATCATATTATGAGATTGCTGATTCGGAATAATAATGATGTTTGGACTTCCAAATCCCATTTCATTTGGTTGCTCATGAATAATATCATTCCATTGTTCATCATTTCCTCCATTATCGTAAATCACCTTGTTTCCAGCCATTTTCTAAAACCCAAAAAGAATAGTGTGAGAGGCAAAAATCATGCTAGGGAAAACAACATAATAAAGGGGGAGTACCTTCAATATCTAACATCTTAGGTTTAATTCTATGATCGTTAGCGTAATTCTAGTACTATAACCTATACGTATACTTAACCTTAGGGACTTCCCTAGACATACCTTAGAAATATCTCTAGGGATCTCACTAACGTTTTCGCATCCTAGTTTCCAAAGGTTGACTAAACCTTTCCTCTGATACCAACTGTAGAGACCCGTATCTTGACGTACATGGACATTACATTACTTTTGCGGAATACTTAGTACATTACAAAAACACACACACAAGGACCGTAATAGTTTAGTGTCTTTGGAAACTCGGACTATAATCTTCTAATCGTGGTGAAAGATCTTCAACATCTCCCATAAAGATCTTCTTCTTTTTTTTATTTACCTAAAACCTTTATTTATATCCTGGGGAAAAGAAAACATAAAAGGGTGAGCTCAAATGCTCAGTAAGGGTAAACAAAAGAAATATCAATCACATCATATTCATAAGAACATAACATTTTGGAAATCATAACCTGCAAAAGAGAGCATAATTTCATAACATGGGATAAATCATGGTAGTGAAATGTAATCACAATAATCATAACTTAAAACATGAAACTTTGTGGCATTCACACATAATCATAGAGAATCATTTCTTGTTAGTCAAGACTCATTGCCAAGACTATCTTAGTGGACAAAGTCCCTTTCTGAATCGAGTAACCCTCGTTTCAGTCCTGTTTCACTGAACCGGTATAACCTACCATTCCAGCCATGTCTATCTCATGAGATATAAAATCTTTACCCAATGCATTGGAGGGAGATATAGGTCCCACCCATCTCATAATGATACCATTCTTATGTGTGCCACAAAATCATAAATCATACATCATTTCATAACCCAAGTAATAAAAATGGAATTCTTAAACAACATGACATCATAAAACAATTCATATAAGATAAAGGAATTCATAAAAATGTTTCCATCACAACATAATCAAATCCATGTAATAATAGGGATAGAAACAGAACCCTTTTATTATCTTAGATGGAAAATAATTTTGATAAAATACATGAACTTCATTCTTGAGGATAATATCCTTTCTTCTTCAAAAACACTTTTACTTTCTTAACATGTCATACTATTTTAAACTAAAAGAAGTTGATTAAAAATAAACTTGAATACTTGTAAAGGAAGATTCTTTGAAATAATGTTTTAAAAATCCATTCATGCCGTATAAGTTAAAAAAAACATTCTTCGTACTTTTGTCGGAAAAGTCAAAAAGTACCTCGTACGAAAAACGACAAAAGATTCCTTTCATATCTTTTACAAAAAACTTACTGAAGGGTAAAATTGGATATAAAATATTGTATAAGGATGGAAATAATATTACATCTTGATGAAACATGGATGTGGATGATAAAATACACCCCAGTAAATACTTACAAATAAACAATCTCGGATAAAAATGAGATTGTGATATTTCCCTTACCTTAGGTCCGATTTGCTTCGTATGTGTCCGAACCTCCTGTATAATGATTTAAATAATGTCATTGACTTATTACAGAATCATATTCATTGTTATAATATCATATATGGTTCACTTATGACCTTATATTACCCGTTCTTTTGTAAATTCCATGTTAAAGAAGCGTTTTGGGTAAAATCGTTTCATTTATCGTAGGTGTTTTGACTTATTGTTCTTGACATCATTATTACTTATATCATGATTTACTCACTTCCAGAATATAAAATATGATTTATATATCATATATATTCAGTATATATATATATATATAATAGGTAGATAAATAAAATGAAAAACACCGTTCATGGAGACGGTAGTCCGTACGTACGCATGAACGCTGTTTTCCTTTCCTTATTGTCTTGAAATGGAAGTAAGTAGATGGCATACATATGTATATATATACATAAATCCAGTAGCTTTATAATGTCATATATTTCATTATTATTTCTTATATATACATTATAATCATTCTTAAATGGTTAACATGGAGAATGAATCTCATCGCGTCGTGGAGACGGTAGTCCGTACGTACGCACGAGCGATGATATCATTTCCATAAATATTGAATTGAATTGGAGTGGATTATACAATATATCAGAATCAATATGATGTTGTAATAACTATGTATAGTTATTCTTTACACCATTATACCCATCCTTGTAAGGTGGTGGTGGAAAATAGATTACACCACGGCGTGGAGACGGTATTCCGTACGTACGCACGCGCGGTGATTTCTTTTTCCGTAGGATGGATAGATGGTGAAATAGGGTTTTTTCATACTTATAATAACATATCAGTATATGAGTGATACTGATGTTATTACTTCATAATGAAACAACCTAAGAAGAAGAAGTGGAAGAAGAAATAAAGATGAAAGGATTGGTAACGGTAACTACCTCTTCTTTGAAGCGCCTCTTTGAGACCTCCTCTTAGGGAACTAAAATTGGTCTTTGAGAAAGACCAGAACCTCTAGGATGTTTCTAGGGAAGTGTAGAATAGATTTTGGTAGGGGTTGGCCGAGATTGAGTGCTCAAATTGGTGTGAGGAGGAGGGGGAGGAGGTGTCTTTTTATAAGGGAGGAGAGGGACACCTTAGGAATATCTCAAAATATTATTTTATATTAAAGTCAAAATCGGTTTATAATGGTTCCAAAGGGTCTTATTTCGAAGCTAAGATGGGGAGGGGTCGAAATCCTATCAACCAATAGAATTTAGACAAGTTTAGGACATTAGTTTAACCTTATCAATTAAATTTAACTCTAAATTAAATAATTTAACTTTTACCATGACTTTTTGTTTTATTTCACTATATGGTTAATAAACTTACTATAACATGCCAAACGAACCCCAAATTGTTTATTATTAATATATATATCCTTATCTAAGTCATTTGGCCGAACCTTAGATTTTTAGGAATAAAATAACAATTAATAATATAATATTTGATTTAAAAACTATTCTGTGTCAATTTTGACACTATTTGATACATGATTTTTGTGAAAGTCATAACAGAATTATATGTTCGAACCAAGTTGATTAAAGCAACACTAATATATCATAGTAACCTATAAAATTAGTGGAATTCATAAAAAGTCTCAAATTATATTTAGTTTGGTGTTTATAACATCAATTATGTCAATATTTCATTAATAAGATAATTACTGCATCATCTTTGTGTCATAAATAAATTAACTTATTTGATGTCTAAAAATTACAAATAAAATACCATCATGTAGGAAATATTTTTAGCTTTCTAATGAATATTTATAGTCAAATTTATCGTATGTATAACACCATATTAAAAATGTTTTAGTAAATAAACTTTGATTTTAACTCTTTTAACCCTTCTTTAAATAAATTAATAATAAATGTCCTAATCTAACCCAAGTGGGCCTAAATGGTCATATTTTATTCCTAAGTTTGTTTTTGGTCGAAATACACTTGTCCAATAGGATTAGGACATGTGTTAGGGTAATATTAATATCATTTTTACCCTTAATTACCCTATTTACCTTTAACCGTGGTAAAAAAAAGTAAAAAGTTACTATTCACCAAAAATTATTTTCATCTCATTGAACCACATTTTAGTCCTTGATATTAACCGTGTCTCTCGGATTTTTGAAATTCCATTCACAGAAGCGGTAAAATTAAGTTTTATGCAAAATTCAGTTTTTAACCTACCACTTAGTGGTTTCACTATTCATCAAAAATTGATGTTTTTCAGAACAATGCCAAAATTTCATCCCAAGCTATATTTCATATTCCGAATTCAAAAATGAAGTCTATTTTACCAAATTCATAACATAAAAGTTGAATTAATTAATTTTATAATTAAATCCCGCTGTTAAAACAAATAGCGTGTTTTTAAGAAACAATATCTATCAAAAGATTGACACTTGTTTATGTCTAGTTTAAATGTGAAATTACATCCAATGACCAACATTGTATTAAATTGTAAAAATATATTCTAAATATACTTTAAAACCACTCAAATTAATGATTTATCACTATTAATTATTTCGATTAAAAAAGTTGTTTTTAATTATAATTTAGTAATTATCACTATTCATCAGAATATGAAAGTTATCCAAAAAGTACCAAAATTTCACCTTAGGCTAAATTCGATACTCCGAATCCAAAAATGAAGTCCATTTTGAGAGTTAAAATTTCTAAAATTTAAAAAGTGGTTATTACTATTCATAACGGCTAGTTTTAATAATATTTTAATAGCATATCGTTGTTTAGTGAAACTCAGTATTACATACTACACACGCTATCGAGGAAGGTCGCGATTGCGTGTAATGCAAGGCAAGTCAAGGATGCGTGTTGTGCAAGCTCCTTTTGGTGTAGCGTACAACACAAGACTTTAATAAAATTAAAAAGAATATTTTTTTATAAAATCTTGGACTGTTACAGTAATAACTCCCTAATAATATCTCAATACACATCCAATCAGTTCATTAAAATATAGAAAATTGAATCTTCCCTACACTATGACAATAATATTCAATTTTAAAAACTCTTTATGGCCCAAAATCATAAAAACCACACTTGAATTCATTTAACTATATTTTCATAGATAAATGTACACGTTCATAGATATGATGGTAGTTAAGGATTTAACATTCTCCTATTATAATCAAGATATTTCTATAATGACAAAATTATATAGCCATGTTGCAATATAGCAGATCTCATGGAGACAAAATATTTACATGGAAAACATAGAAATTCCTCAAATTTTATTGTAGAAAATTTTAGAGAATGGTCCCACAATCACTTTACTGATGTATCCAATGTGTCTCTATAGCTGATTGATATAACCATTCTAGCCACTTACTCGATTCACGTAGACAATGTTAATATATAGCTAATTCACATAGTCATTATGGATATATACCCAATTCACATAGCCTTTCTGGGAACATAGCTGATTCATGTATTAGTTCTTTCCAACTACCTAATTTCTCACATAGTTGATTTGACCACGTACACAATTTTCTCACGTAGTTGTTTGGACCATGTATCCAATTCACATAGCTAATTTCATTTAGTATAATTTTTTTATGAAATTATATAAGTCCACCATGTTAAAATCCTATTGTTAAAAAATCCACTCCAAACTTCATTTGGGGTAAAAAAATATACGAACTGGATTTATTTGAAAATATTCAATAGCTATCCACCTTAAAACCCTCCATTTTCACTTCCCCCTCAAATTTTAATTAAAATACAAGGGGTTACCCTGTGAGAAAAATCCCCACTTAGAACTTGTGTTGTGAACTAATTCTCTAAACCTACCGTTCCTAGGATAAGTTTAGGAAAAAAAGACACTACATTGAAAATACTAACCATGTAACTCACATATTCTCCTGATTTAGCTTTTACATAATCACCCCATTTCAAACACTTATCCACCTATCATGAACACTTGGAAATTTCTCCCTAAGGTAAGAAAAAATACATTGATCATGAAAGAAACCATGGTGAGTGGGGATCTATCCCCAAACCAATTAAAGGGATGAAAATAGTTGGACTCCAGAGCCAACTAATGCTTCTTAAATTCCACTTTGGGTGGTTCCTTTATCAAGATATCAACAACTAGATCTTGAGTTGACACGTACTTTAGAACCATAATTCCTTACTCCACCTTCTTATTTGTGAAGTGATATTTGATCAGAATTTTCTATGTCCATGAATGTTAGATATGATTTTTTGATAAGATTTATTACGCTTGATTTATTACAAATAATTGAAATTGGATAAATCTAATTGACACCCACATTATTAAGTTTCTATTTAATCCATAACAATTGGGTGCATGATTGAGTGGTAGTAATGTACTTGGAATCAATGGTTCTCAAAGTTATTCAATACAACTTCTTTATTTTTCATGATATGATAGGACTCATAGAATAAAAACCACCACCTAAATTTGATTTTTGATTATCCACTAAACTATCCCAATCAATATCAGTAAATAAAAATGATTTTATCTATGAATTATTATGATTGAACAACCCATATTATTTCATGTGATAGATATATCATACTATTATTTTCATAGGTTTCATGTTTCATTACTTGGGATCACTCTAATAATTAGTTTCTTGAAAAGTAGTATAGAATATCTAGCCTTACAGTAGTAAAATAGTGTAAAATTCTTATTATTTACTAATTTGTGGTCATTTCAACCTTGTTTCCTTGCTCATATTTTGGAAATTTCAATCATGCCTCTACCAGAGTTTCCATGGTCCTCAAAACCTATATTTGGAAACTTCTTAAAACATTATTTGCATATTTTTTTGTGGGAAATATCCCATCCATTCTTTGAATAATCCATAAGATAAGCAAAAATGAAATTTCACCAATTAGATATACATTGAATTCTCACCTCATGAGTTTTGAAAATTTCTTACATTAGTTTATATTTGAGCCTCTAGAAATTGTCATCAACATAGATGAGAACCATCAATTGTTGTGTATTCTCTATCTTTATGAATAGGATGTGATAAAATCCTCCTATATTAAAAAATGAACTTTTTTAAAAATATAAAAAACATATAATACCATGTTCTTAGTACTTGTTTGAGGCCACAATAAGTCATATTCAATCAAATTACATTGACTTCATTTTAATGAATGAGAAAACCATATGGTTTTTCAATGTATACTTCTTCCTTAAGGACACTATTCAAGACAATGGATTTAATTTATATTATATATAATTTGATTTTTTTTGAATTTCTATGGATATGAATAATCAGATAGTTTTAAGTCATGATATAGGTGAATACCTATCATCTACCTCAATTCCTTCAACTTGGGAACACCCCTTGTAAACAAGCTATGCCTTGTTTTTGTATCACCTTACCTTTTACATTATGTTTTTAGAGAAATAACTTGGTTTTGATGACATTCTTATCACTTAGACTTGGAAATACTTTCTATATTTCATTCATCTATATTTTTTAATATCTTATTCCATATCCTTGACCTAGATATCATCATTTATAGCTTATTTGAAAATTTTTGGTTCCAACAATGATAAAAAGGATACCTGATACAAATCCTTCATTCTTCTAGTTTAGACCAAGGATGTCTGGTATCTATCAAAGTTTATTTAGATGATTTAATCCTTACTTGTTTGTATCCATGATCCCACTTGAACTTATATACTTTATTTATAGTCTGAGTCTTTATTAGAATTATCTTATTTACTTGTAACTTCACCTAAATGTTTCACTTCTTCGTCACCTTCATATTAAAAAACTTGTTGGTTGTCATGTAAATTTTTTTCACATGATATTTTAATTTTTTCACTTTTAAACACCAAAATATAATTTTTATCAATCATATTTTCGAGCATCTTATTATAAAACCTATAATATTGAAAATTTGATTAGTATCCAAGAAGTATACCTTCATCCCCCTGATCTTCAAATTTTTTTTCTCTTCTCCTTATTGAGTATAAAACATTTATATTCAAATATTTGTAATTACTTTTGTTTTGGTTTCCTTCCATACCAAATTTCATATAGTCTTCACCCTTCATTTGAATTTATCAAATCTCTATTGGAGATGTACACCATTGCAAGGACAAATTATTTTTAGTACATTTACGGAATAGAATCATCAATCAATATTGTTCAGGCCATCTTACTAATTATGTGATTTATCATTTCCACTAATTTTTTTTCTAGGGTGTTATAATTGACAAAACTTTTTGTTTTATTAGATGCTTATCTAGATATTATTTTAATTGATGATTTTTAAATTTGGTCCAATTGTTAGTTTGGAACTTGTAAATATTCACACCCATTATTATTTCATCTCTTCTCCAACATAGATTTATACATTTTTACAACTCATACTTGTGTGGGATAAGAATAAACCATGTGATATTTCTGAAATCATTAATAAAAAATACATAGTACCTTGATTCATCCACTTATTTGTGTGAGATTATCCCACAAACATCCATTTGCACAAGCTCAAGAAACATCGATTCCTTCATCTACTTTAGCTTGTAAGACTTCTGGATAATACTCCCCTATTAGAATGAATCACATATATGTGTGTGATCATATGTGATAAGGTGAATATCACATACCCCATTTCTCATTAACAACCTATCCAAATATGTTTGGATAAAATGGACAAGACACTTATGACATTGCCTATTCTTCTTCTCCTAGACAATATATATAGTTATTCCACATAAAGGTATTAATTTCCCTCGGTCATTATTCAATGTAGAATATGTGAACCATATTTATATTTGAAAATAAATGCATTTTAATTGAACTCAACCACATTTTTATGGTCACACAATTGGATGACACTGAGAATATTATGACTTAGCCCATCAACTAAGAGAACATTAGTCCACCTAAGATATTTTCCTCCAATATTGGCTTTTCTAGACCCAAGAATATTAACACACTCATCATTATTAAAGTGAATGATACCATCTAAATTTTTTTGGACAAATAATTCAGCATTTTATTTATTCTAATTTGATTAGTTATCAATGAAATGTGTTTAATTATTAGTGTGAAATTTATTGCCTTATGTACATAGTTTTTACAATAAAAACAACATCCATTAAAAGAAAAAGAATGAATATAAATTATACTTTTCTATTTAGAATAGTGGTATTCCCATAAGGTCCTCCTAGTGATACATAAAACATATTAAGTGTGTCCCATATTTTCATAAAAAAATATAACTCTAGAACAATTTGAATTTTCCTTCGACAATTAGGTATTTAAACTTACAGTTTTGTAAAGATTTATCATCATATAGGGAGCCTGAGATTGAGGTTTTGAAAAAACTAAAAATTTTCCTTTTTCTTTGAATCACTGAACATGAGGAGTAGTTATGTGTTATTCCTAAAAAATTTCATTATCTCGACTTGATGATGATGCCTTTGAATTTTCTGTCATCACACCAGGTGTCAATAGTCATTCTTGATCTCCACATCTTCAACACCAATTCATAACTTATTATTCCAGCTCCTCAATTATCTAAACTCTTCCATTTATAGTTTTATTCAAGCTATCAATGATCAAATATTGTTCTATAAATTTATATATTAGTTCAACTCAATTTACCAAATTGGATGAAATTGTATTTTTTCGTTTTTTAATCTCAGAATTTAGTTCTGATTTTTCTTTTAGTTATTGTTACACATTGATCATGGAATCATGCACCACTGCAATGAAATTGTTAGTATTTTCTCTCTACACATCATGTTATTCAAGGGATTCCATATGTTCTACCAATAAATCAACCCTTTACATAATTCCTTCATTCTAATATTCTCTATCATTATCTCTTGGATTATTTATAATATCCATCATAAACCTTCTTCTTTAAAATTTTCAAATTCCTTAACTTCTCTTTATCCGGAGCTATCTTACCTTTTTGAGAGAAAATTTTCCTTTTAAAATTCCTCAAATGGGAATTATTTGTACCTTCCTTTATCATATTCTTGGGTTACATTCTTTATAATCAAATTCATGATGATTTTGGGGCATTTGGATAAAGGATTTCCCACCTTACCATTTTTGAATAAAGTAAGAGGAAGATTACGTTTTAATCTTCCTATTAAACTCTTATGATTAGAGGATAGAAATGACATAACCTCATAAAATTAATAAACTTATTGGTTCCCATATATTTAGAGTTTCTTCATTGAATTAAAGGCCACATATTAGGGAATTTACTTTATTTTGACTCATTTAATTCATTTCTCATTTCATAGGAAAAAATATTACTATGAAAACTATCAAGAGAAATCATTTTTTAATTTCTATCTTCTAGAACTGATACTTTTTCATCAAAAGGGGGAATCTTATAATTATTATCTGTATGATCTTATCATATTTGATATATTCACTAAGGCCTTTTATATCTTGAATAATAACATTTAGATGGTCGAAAAATGAATCCACCATCTCATTTGAGTTAATTTTCAAATATTCATATTTTTTCCATAAAACCTGCAACTTTTCCTAAAAAAACTTCAAATATCCTTTATACATATTGAAAATATTTTCCCACATAACATGAGAGGTTTTTAAAACCATTAAACTTATAAAAATATGATTTTAAATAGAACTTTAAAAGGAATTTATAAATTAGTAATATGAATCCAATTCTCAATGATATAACCCCATTAAGGATAAAATTTCAATATTAGTGGTGATTCCATAGATGGCTGCTGTATAGATATCCATTTCCAAGGATCTAAAATAATTTTGAATTCTATGCTTCTACTACTATAAATTAATGAATTCAAATATTGGGATACATTTATGGTTGATATCTGTTTCCATACTTCTAGGAGAGAGAAAGAATAAGTTCCCCTTTGATAACAATTTTTAGGCCCTTAAATTAGATTAGACCCTGATAGGAGGGGTTGAATCATTGTATAGTTGATAAAAAATTATTCTTTTTATTAGGACCTTATTCTGTCACCATTACGAACACTTTAGTTTCTCTCCATATTTCCTCCCAATTAGGAATGAAAGTAGTAAATAACACTAGGTATTTTACTTGGTTCAACTATACTTGATAGTCCAAGGAGAATGAACGATAATGAAAATATCCACTAAATTTGATAAATCTTACTAATTTTAAGTGAAAAATTATAGAGTGGTCTCAAAAAATCATCCAGTTCACTACCAAAACAAATAGATAAATCACTGCATTTCTTTAATAAGAAGCTCACTACTTAGTCAGTTGAATATTTCCTTATCAAATGAAGATAATATAGACATTCACTAAGGATGGTGTTTCTCTTTAAAAAAGATAGTGTCATTTTATAGATAGAATTTTTATCCTAGAATAACATTATCTTTGATCTTAAACCATCCAAATGAGATATGAAAAAACCTTCTAGAATTATTTCCCCTATTTCTCTCCATTTTTCTATTTTTTAAGAATTTACACATGCGATGAAGATCTTATCATCTTACAACATCATTATCAGATACAATAAAACTATTATCTTAAGATACATAAAATAATCTTAATTTCCTCCATGTATCTTGGGTTGTAACCACATGGATGTTTCTAAAATAAATAAATCCTCAAGAATATCTCCATATTCCTACATGCATTTCCATAAAATATAGAAAAATGAATCTTCACTACATTGTGATTTCGATATTCAATTTTAAAAATTATTTTTATCCTATGATCATAAAATCCACCATCGAATACGGTTAAACCTCCATTAATTAATAAGCACACACGTTCATGAATCTGTTGGTAGTTAGGGATCCCATAATCTCCTCCTTAAATCACACAAGATTTATATATCCAAAATCATGTATCCATGTTGAAACATTGTTGAACCCATAAAACCAAAATATCCACATGGAAGAAATCAACAGTTTTGAATATCGACATAGAAATTTTATGGAGGATGGTTAAGTAGCTGCATGGAAGACATTGCTGATGTTTCTACACAACCATTTCATATAACCATTCTAGACATATACTTGATTCACATTGCTAATGTTACTATATAACTGATTCATGTAACCGTTCTGGCCACATACCTGATTCACATAGCTAATGCTACTACATAGTTGATTAATGTAGCCATTATGGCCACATACCCGATTCATATAACCATTCTAGCAAAGTAGTCAATTCACATAGAAAGTCTTACCACACACCCAATATGATCATGTAGCCTATTTTTCCTTGCACTCAATTTTCACACATAGACATTCTGACATGAAGCTATTTCATGTACATGATTTACTTAAACATAAAAGTTTTATACATTTCAATAAATCCACCAAGAGAAACACATATTTTCAACAAATCTGTTTTTCAATAAATCCACTCCAAAATTGGGCTCCAAAATTTTCTATCAAGAGATGATACAAATGGGATTTGGTAAAAAAACTAATCCATGATGGGAATCAACCCACTATGTGATATTTTCATGGAGGCTATCCTTGAATTATTCTTATGTCATGTTTTCTGTTATTGTCACAATCCTATGTTTCCATAGTTATATCATTCCTTATTATTTATGTCATACTACCATAATATTATTCAAGAGACCTGTCTTTTATGATACCAGGTTATACCTTTCACTCATATTCTATGCTTCTTCATAAAGTATATTCCCTTATTAGATTTTATAGATTACCCATTTTTTTATGTATTCCCCAGATTTTCCTTTTCAATATTTGGATCTCAAAGAGATTTAGGGTCTTATTATTGAGAATAAAATAAATATGTTGTGTTTTAGTCTCATTTTTATGTATTATGAACCTAATATTCTAAAGACATCAGGACTCTAGATCTTTGGGTTGTGTTCATTGGATATTTTTTTTTGTTAAAAATCATTTAAAAATATGTGTAAAAGACTTTTGTATCTATATATAAAGAAGCACATCATAGTTTAGTGATCATTATTCTTTAGTAATAAGGTTATATCATGATGATTTGGAAAACATTGGGGTGCATTTATCTAAATAATTTTCAAAATAAAGAAAAAAATAAAAAATATTGGTGGATGTAATTTGATGTCTTAATTTTTAGAAAATGGATTTGACCAAAGAAAAATGGTATTTATGAATAAAATCGCATGATTTTTTATCCATCCAAACAAAATCAAATTTTCAACATCATTTAGATATATAAATTTTAGAGATTTAATGGGATATTTTCACTCATTTTTAATGAAATATTTATGGGCTATATGGATACCTTTTAATGTCAAAAGAAAATCTGACAATAAAATGAAAATGACATGAATATTAGATATTATTATTCATAAAGATACTGGATATATGAAGAAGAGAGAAAATATAGAAAATTATAAAAAAAGATATAATTATTTACTGGATAAGTTTTTATTTTATGGAGACTCTCTTCAAGAAGAAAGTTTGCGTATTAAGTAACAAAAGAGATAGCCAATCTCGAAGGATAATAATGAAAAATCACACTAATTCACATTTGTATGAAAGTGGTAATCATTCTATGTGTGTTAACACATACACTACAAAAAAATGGAATTTCCTAATGATTTTTTAGCATTTAGAAGTGGTTTAAACTGCCATTAAATGATGCACGACGCTTTCTAAAAGAGACGCGTATTTGCATGTCGTGAATCATTTCACGACACCTTTTGGTTAGTAGTTTTTTATTTCCCAGCGTTTAGATTGGTGGTAGTTTTTTATTTTTATTTTTTATTTACATAATTTATTTATTTATTATTATTATTTATTCGTATTTATTATTTATTTATTCTTATTTATTATTTATTTATAATTGTTATGTATTTATAATTATTTATTATTTATTATCTATTATTTACTATTTATTTACTTATTATTTATTTATTTACTTATTATTATTTACTAATTATTATTACTCATTATTTATCCTACCATGCGTGCACATTTTGTTTATTCCATGCTTGTAATGCATAAATCTAGAAAATATTAGCGTTGGGAGAAATTTGAACCCCTTACCTCGTAGATATACTGCAAAGACTTTACCACTCTAGAAAGCTCCTTATTTGGTGAGTAAATAGTTTGTAATATTCTTATATATATATAAATAAAAAACAAATAATCATATTAAATAATAATAAATAATGAATAAATAATGAATAAATAATAAATAAGTAATAAATAAATAATAAATTAATAAATAATTGATAATTGAAAAATAATAAATAGATCATAAATAAGTGTTAAATAAATAATAAATATGTAATAAATAAATAATAATTAAGTAGTACATAAATAATAAATTAATAATAAATAAATAAATAAATAATAAATAATAATAATAATAAATAAATAATAATAAATAATAATAAATGATAAAAAATATTAAATGATAGTAAATATTAAATGATAATAAATAATAAATAAGTAATAAAAGTAAATAATAAATAAATAAATAATAAATAAATCCACAAATAACTAATATATAAATAATACAAAAATAATAAATAAGTATTAAATAAATAAATAATAATAAATAATAAATAAATAATAAATACCTAATAAATGAATATTAATTAAATATTAAATAAATAAATAAAAAATAAAAAATAAAAAATAAATATTAAATAAATAATAAAAATAAATAAATAATTAATGAATAATAATAAAAATAATAAATGATAATAAATAATAAATAATAAACACATTGAAATCCTTATCAGCACCATGAAAAAGTAGATGGGGCCAAGGTCCATGGTATCCTGGTTAGCGCATGATAACATAACACAGGTGAAGTTATATGTTTATTTGGGAACATACTTATGTCATTTCATAAACTTTTATATTATGTGCACTTATTTTTCGAATGCATTGGTGGTGCCCTACTAGGTTTATTACTCACACCCTACATGTTCATCTTGGTGTGTGTAAGAATTTCATGTCCAGTGATACAATAAAGGGAAAGGGCCTTATGATAGGAAGTTGAGGATATTGAGGCTTGGAGTGGGAGGTGATGTCATGACATACTTCAGACTATTACCATGGTCCTTATTTATATTCCAAAATTTATATACCTTGGTTTTTATGACCACACAATGAGCCCATTTAATCTTTTATTATATGACATATATTCCAATTGATATTATTTAATTTCTCATTGATTACTTTGTTTTTACATGTTTTATTTATATTATTGGTGCATAAAAATTTACTAATTTTATAGCCTCCCCACTAATGGAATTTGGAACCTCACTACTAGTCGACAACCTCTTACATACAAGGAGGCACACATGAGGTCCTGTGCCTCTCTAGGTTAGACCTAGTGGTTTGGGCCGAGGTGTTACAAAATGGTATAAGAGAATGAGTTTCTTCTTTTCTTTTAGACTAACACATGACAATGTTGAATTGGATATGATATGTGGGACTTGGGTAGGGGAGTTTCCATGTGCCTAGCCAACTCATGTGTAACAGACCTTCAATTTACTATTGATGTGATTACTAATATTGTTTTATGTAATTTTGGGTTCATCCTTTAATTATGACTAGGAAATTAGGATTACATGTCATATATATTCTTATTGTTACACTGAATAACAGTTATTTAATTTAATACCTTGATTTTGGTATCATTTCAGGACATACCTTTTTTACTTGATTGAGTGATATATCTGTTTCCATGATATTGTGTTATATCTATTAAAAAATTAATTAGTTGAACATGAGCATGATTATATGTTTTATATATATATATATAATTGTGATTTTGACTAATTTGTAGGGATGGATATCTTGGTTAGTTCAAGGAAAGTCACACATTGGGTTATAAGTGGACTCCTAGGATAACGTTTGTGTGATCTTATAGACTGGTTAGGTTTATCTTGATCTATCAGATTAATTTATTTTAAATGATATTTTGACATTTTATAAATTTCACTACTGAGATGTTAGGTGGGATCACTAGCTGTGGTAGCTTCAGATGCCCCTGTTAGGGAGGGAGTGCCTATTCCACCACACTTGGTGTAGAAGTATGTACCCTAACATTATTCTATTCCTGCACCAGTTATTTAGGTTGCATATCTAGTTTAGCTGGGAAGTTTTCATATTGTGTTTATTCAATTTGGAAACATCCATAAGACCATGGAAGATAATTCTCAGTATTTCCATACCCATCCTCCTCTGTATTTTTAATGTGTCAGTGGCCTATAGGATATAAATAACATGATGTGTTTTATCGAGAGTATTTTAAAGCTGGACCACACTCTTAAGGATGGGCGAGTGATTCTGGGGAATTTATTATCCCCTTTTGATTTTATGCTTTTGATTCATTATTATTTATTATCTATCCATAAGTTATGATAACTATCCATAAATATGATGATAAGTAAATATAGATAATATATATACATTATAAATATTTTATAGTTAATATATATTATTATAGTAAATTTTTTATTTAGATTTATAACATACACAAACCATTCATAAAGTTAGTGATAAATATATAATTTCCAACGTCCTTATATGTAGGTTAAATGGCCATTTACAAGACATAGTCAACAAAGATTGAGATATTATATAAAAATTATATATAAATTATAACAATTTTATATTAGAATAATAAAATTAATCTCATTTTTATATAAAAATTAATTGATTTTGATAATATTGTTTTTGAGAGGTACTATAAAATAGAATTATGATCCCAGATACACCATCCCCTTTGATATCCTTGATTTCATTAGAGATTTTTCCTATATACCAACACTCTAACCAAACACATCTCAAGTATATGACATGTTTCATGTATACCTCTTGAAGAGGTATATACTATATCCCTAAAATATTCTGAATTCATAGGTCATATAAATTAAAAATGATCTCTATCATGAAAAAATGGTGAAAATTATGGAATGTAGAGACAAAGTCCTACACAATAAGATAAATCAACTAGTTAATGTATTATAGTAGAACCATAAGTATAAAGTGGAAACATGGAAATTAAATGTAACAATGAAGTATAAGTACCCTTACCTATTTCAAAATTAGTATATAAAATGAAATTTCATGGATGAAATGTCTTAATGGGGATGAAATTAAAAACGACAAATTTTATCAATGTAATTTCCTTTCAAACCATATAATTGTGTCATATTTAGTAATTTATTATTATATAAAGAACAATAACTACATTATAGAACTGAAAATATTTTATTTATATTCATTTTAATATTATACTTATAGAATAAATATGTCCATAATAATTGAAAGTATTACAATTGGACAAAAACTAGAAAATAAGACAACTATAATATAAAAATTTATAAATGCTTGATCACCCAAAATAATCACACTCATGAAAAAAACAATAGAAATAAAACATAATAGTAGTAACAATATATTACTTTTTAAAATAAATATACATATAACTTGAGATAAAATTTGATGAAATTAATAATGAATGAAATATAAGGTATTTATAGACCATAGGGAACCCATATGGTTGTTACAAATATGAATATTGGAATAGTATTACCACTCTTAGGAATATTATTATTACCATTAGAATAGTATCCTAACCTACAAAAGTTTAAAATAAAAATAATTTTTTTTATAAACTTTAAATATGAAATATTTATATAATGATACAAGTAATTAAATGTTTTAAAAATGATAAAATAAGTTTTTGTATATTTCTAAAACATATTTGTTTTATTTTCATTGTTTTAAAAATATAATTTTTAAAATGAAATATTAATATCATAAAATAGTTTTATAATATAATATTTAGTTATATTATAATGAAAATATAATTTTATAAGACCATAATTAATTTTTCTATGCTCCATAAATTGATCATAATAAGAAATGTTTTATTTTTTCAAATAAACAAGGATTTTATTTAAAATGTAAATTTCTCATATTTATAAAATTGATTTTGTAAAATGGATTTTATTTTTGGAATATAATCACCTAAATATATTTTTTGCGAATTTTTGGTATTTTTTTAAAATAGTTTAATTTTTGGTGATTAGTAAAATCCAACAAAATACAGTGATTTTCATTATAAAAAAAATACATGAAAAAAGTCACGATTGATGTAAGTGACCATTGGATCACCCCTAAATATAAAATCTACTTTATATAGTCACAATATTAATCAATTTTGGTTTTATTTTACCAAAATAATAAACCAATGATTACAATATTCAAAAAACCCCTCTCCCCTAATAAATTACACCATTCACCACCCCTTCTCCTCACACATGCTCACTTCCTTACCTAACCAAATATGTACCAAATTATAACCTCATATCTATCCAAAAATATCAATAAGTACTGATCTAACCAAATACCACTCTAATTATCCTTAATGGGCTGCTTAAGAGGAGAAAACCAAAGGATTCGGTAAATTCTCAACTAAACCTCTTTCAATTTTATTCTTCCAATACCACCCCCATATGTGTTCCATTATAATATAAATAGAAACATAAGTTTCCTAAATATTATGATATATTATTATTATGGTGTAATATACATCTTATACCCCCTTAAAATGATTATAAAACAAAAACATTGTTCATAATATGGTTGGTTCACTACCTCTATGAACATCGTACTTTATTTTTCTACACCACTTTAAAGGTTTGTTAAATAAATAATAATATTATTAAATATGATGATAATAATATATAATAACACATTTCATATTTTTAATATATTTTTAATATTTTAAATAAATAAAATCAATATAGTTCATATTGGTCGGTAAAACTGCCTAAATAAATTAACCGTATAATGTTAACATTTTTACTAAATGAATCGTCCCTATGTTAAAAAACATTTAAATATTTTAGACCATTTTAATATATATAATTAAATTTATATCATTTATTTTAACTTCTGGAGTTGTATTCCCATCTAATAGGAACATTAATAATATCCTCAAACTAAAAAGACTTTGGAACTGTCAAATGAACAACCTTGGAATAGTAGACACATAAATGATATCTCAAATAAATGTCTCTAAACTGTCATAAAATATTGATAATAAATAAAATATATCTGAATAAGGTTATAAATAATGTATTTAATAAATCTAAATTTAATTATTTAGTACTTTAGGTGTAATTATAGAATGATTCTAGACCTAAGTTAAGGGATCTCTCAAAACAACACTATTTTCCTTTAGTTATGATTTATCTTTCATTACCTAAATTTATCTCTATATTATTTCATTATACTTCATATATATCATGTATCTATGTATTATACATATATACTTAGTTTATTTTAACTTTTATTAATGTGGTATACATGTATTAAAAGTTCCCTTCTCAATTTCCTTCATTATGAAATGCCAATTAAATGGAACTTCTTTGTTTTATTTTCCTTATTCAAAGTATCAATCAATGAAATGTTTTTAACCTTATATAGTTTCTAAAAAAATTATTTTTTATAGAAAACCATTTTATTTAATTTTGGGTTTTATGTAAATTATTATTCCCTTACCCTCTTTTATGATTCTTTAACCCTTTTTCCTAAAACCCATCTTAAAAGGAATACTTCTGGAATTATTTCTTGACTCCAGTTTATTTCTTCAATTCTAATGTACTTAATTTTTATATGATTATTTATTTATATATGAATTTATAAGAATGATCTAATACCTTATTTCATTGAAACCATTATAATGTTTCATATGGTTATGCTATAAGACATGACTATGAAACCGATTTGTTTCCATGGGTAATCCTTATGTTTATGCCATATGTTTTATTTCCTTATATGGAACACATATACACATACATGTTATGATCAGTTTAATCAGATAGCATTTTAATGCATCCGGTAATGTTATTGTGTTAAACCATTGAAGATGATTACACGATGAGGGGGGGGGGGGTGAATTAGGGTATAATAGATAAAAAGAATTCTTCTTTTTATGAGGACCTTGTTCTCTCACCTTAAGAAACACTTCAATTTATATTTATATTTTCTCTCAATCTGTGATGAATTAAGTAAATAACATAATATATTTTACTTATTTCACTCAAACTAGTTTATAATAAGGTTCTTGAACAACAATGCACTTGTGCACAAAATTCACTAAAGCTCACTACTTTTAAGTGTAATATTTTAGAGTGGTCTCACTTAACCACATGGTTCACTACATTGAAAAGATTTAAAACACACTACTCGACTTCAATAAGGAACTAACTACTCTATCTAGTTTATATTTACTTATTCACATGAATATAATGAATACATACACCAAGGATGGTGTTTCTCTTTAATACATATAGTTTCAACTATAAGAGATAATTGGAATCTTGGAATAACACTTTCTTATACCTTCAACCTTATAGATGATATTCATAAAAACCATCTATAATTATTTCCCCTGTTATCTCCTAGTTTTCTTATTCTGAGCAACTATTCATGTGATGTGTCTTCTTATCTTATACCATCATTGTCACATTTGATAAAATTATTATTTTAAGAGACATAAAAGGCTCCAAAATCCCTCCATGAATCTTAGGTTGCAACTACATGGATATTTTTGAAAGAAATAAATCCCAAAGAATATCTTCATCCACATGATTGAATTTCCATAAAATATGGAAAACCTAATCTTAAATGCACTATGATCATAGTCTTAATTTTCAAAAACTCATTATGTACCACAACAACAAAACCACCCTTAAATGTGGTTGACCCTCTATTAATGGATAACCATACATGTTCATGCATATGTTGGTAGTTAGGGATTTTAAATATACTCCTACAATCACACACATTCTATGTATCCAAAATCACATAGACATGTTGTAATGTAGTAAATCCCATGTAGTCAAAATATCCATATAGGAAAATAAACATTCTAGAATGTCATTGTAGCCAATTGGGGAGAATGATCATGTTGCCAATTTTATCACGTAGCAGATGTGGCTACCTAGCCGATTCACACAACCATTCTAGCCACAAAACCGATCGACATATATGATGTTACTACGTAGCTAATTCACATAGATATTCTATCCATGTACCCAATTCATGTTGTCTTTATGACCACATATCCAATTCATATATCTTTTCTATCCATATACCCGATTTTATCATGTAGTCGATCTAGACATGTTTTTAATTGGATCATGTAGCTATTATAACTATGTATTCAATTCACATAGCCAATTTTCTTTCACAATAAATCTTTATAAAATTCCATAAATCCACCAAGAAAAACTCATATTTTCAATAAATCCACCCCTTACATCATTTGGGGTCCAACAATCTCCCCCTTGGATTTAGCTGAAAACATTAAATATCCATCAACCTTAAAACCCTAAATTTTCACTTATAAAATGAAGTTTAAATAAAATAAAAGGGGTTACCCTCTAATAATAACCACCACTTATCACATGTGTAGTGAATTAATTATCTAAGCCTACTAAGCCAATGATCAATGTAGGAAAAAAGATCCTTAACTACACCAATAAGGCTATATAGATAACTCACATATTCCCTTGATTTAACGTTGAAATACTCTCCCCATTTAAAACACTTCTCCCCTATCAAACAAACTTGAAACTTTCTCCCTTATGTGAGAAAACATACCTTTCTCATGAAATAAACTATGGGGAGTGGGGGTTTGTTTGAGAACCAATTAAATGGAAGAAAATGTTTGTAATCCAAGATCCAATAAATTCTTCTCAAATACCAATCTGGGTAGTTTTCTTTTCAAGAAATCAAAAACTTGATCTTGAGTTGATAGATACCCCAAAACCAAAATTCCTTACTCCACCTTCACCATTATGAAGTGATATTTCATCAAAATGTGTTACGTCCATGAATTCTAGACATTCTTTTTTTATAAGAATAATTTCAATTGAGTTATAAAACATATTTTGAATAGGAAAAACCAAGTCAACACCCATTTAACAAGTTTTTGTTTCATCCAAAGAAATTGGGTTCATGACTGAGTGAAAAAAATGAACTCTGCCTCTATGGTGCTCAAAGATATTCCATCATGCTTCTTGATTTTCCATGAAATAAATGAACTCCCAAGATAAAATGTACCAACTGATATTTATTTTATATTATCTACTAGACCATTCCAATCCTCATCAGTAAATCCAAACAGAATTTTCTATGAATCATTGCACTAGAATAATCTATACTCCTTCGTGTGATGAATATATCAACGTATTCTTTTTTATATAATTCATGTATATTTCCTTGGGATCACTTTGAAAATGAGTGGATTGAAAAGTATCAAATAGAATATCTTGTAATGTGGTAGTCAAATAGAGAAAATTCTTATGATTTATTGATATGTGGTCATGTCAAACTTATTTCATTACTCATCTTTTGAAAATGTCATCCTCATCTCCACCAGAGTTTTCATGGGACTCAAAAAATCAATATGGAATCTTATTAAAACATCCTTGGAATATTTGGTTAGTGAGATAAATATCCTATAAATTATTTGAAAACCACATAATATAATGAACAATTACATTTCACAAATTATATATATCTCAAATTCTCACCTCATGAGTTATGAAAACTTCTTGCATTGGTTTTCATTTGAGCCTATAAAAATGATGTCATCAACATAGATGAGAACAATAAATTTATACTAATTCTCTTTATTTATATAGAGGTTGTGGTCAATTAATCCTCTATAAATACTAATATTCTCTTGATATAGATCTGACATGAAGTTCTATGCTCTTTAGGCTTGTTTAAGGACATACTAATCCTTATTTGGTTGACATGATTTTCTATCATCTTCATCCATATGAAACCCTTCCAGTTGTTCAATGAATAATTTTTATTCAAGGAAGTAATTCACGATGGTGGATTTGATTTCTATTTGATATACTTTGAAACTCTTTTGAATTGCCATATCTAGGAATAATAAGATAGTTTCAAGTCATTCTATAGGTGCATGCATATCATAAACATCAATTCCTTAAATTTGGGAATACCCCTTGTACACAATCTATGATTTTATTTAAATCACATCTCATTATTCATTTTTTGTTTTAGAAAAACCACTTGGTTTTGACGAAATTATTTTCAATTTTCCATGGAACAACTTCCCATGTTTTGTTCTTCTAAATTTGGTTAATATATCCTTCCATATACTTGAACCAAATCTCATTATCTATAGCTTATTTATAAGATTTTGGTTTCACTGAAAATAAATGGGATAACTATTTATGATTCTTCATTCTAATGGTTTTGACTAGGTATTTATAGTCTGTAAAAATGTTTCTTTTGATTATTTCATACATGTTTGTTTGTCTCCCTAAGCCCACTATAATTTCTCCACTTTCTTCACAGTCTAAGTCATTATCAAATTTTTCTTCAATCCTTGTAACTCCCACTAAATGTTTCATTTCTTTATAAACCTAAAATACACCAACAAATTGGTTTCCATGTAAATTTTTTTCATGTACAACTATAATATTTCCACTTTCAACCACCACACCATTATTGTTCTTAACCATCGTTTCAATTTTCTTATTTTAACACCTATAAGATTTACTATTTGATGAGTATCCAAGAAATATGCCTTCATCTACTCAATATTAAAATTTTATTCCCTTATACTTTTTAAGGATAAACATTTAATTCAAAAATATATGATGTAATTGAGTGGAGGTTCATTTCCAAACCAAATTTCACATGTAGTTCTCCCTTTAATTTTCAAATAGAAAATCTCTATTAGAGATGCACACCACTGTAAGGACAACTTCTTTCCAGTAACATTCCAAAAGAGACTCTTTAATCAATATTAATTAGAACATATTATTTATTATTATATTTCTATTTTACACTACCCCTTTTTGTTGGGGTGTTTTAAAAGAGGGAACTTGTGGTTTATTTCCATGCTTCTCTAGATATTCTACATCTTGATGATTTATAAATCCAGTCCTATTAGCATTTCAGAACTTCTAAATATTCACACTGAGTATCTTTTCAACTCTTCTACAACAAATAATGATACATATATACACCTAAATATTGTGTGTTATAGGAATAAACCATGTAATCTTCTTGAAATCATCAATAAACAACACATAATAACTTGCTCCGTCCACCACTTTGGGTGAGATCGCCTGAATAACATCCATGTGCACAAGTTCAAGCACCCTTGATGCCTTCATCTTATTTGTATTTTAAGAAATATGGATAATATTCCCCTTTTATCATTAATCAAATATGTGTGTGTGATCATATGATATTTAGGCAATATCATATGCTCCATTTACCTTTACCAACCTCACGAAAGACATCTTCCTTAAATGACCATGATACATATGTCGTAGATTATTTTCCTCCTATTTAGAAAATATATATATTTGTTCAATAATATGATATATATTTCCTTCATACATTATTCACTATATAATAAGTGAACCATATTTATATTTTACCATACATGCCTTTTTATTGAACTTAACTTCATGTCCGTGGTCACACAATTAGATGATGCTTAGAAGATTATGACTTAGATCATCAACCAATAGAACTTCAGTCCACCTAAGATCTTTTCGTATAATCCTGGAATTTCTAAACCCAACAATCTTAATACCCTAATTGTTCACAAATCGATTGATACAATCTTTATGATGCTTAAAATTAACAACAAGGTCTTTATTTCAGATCATATGTGATGTGAATTCACAGTCCACTATCCATGAGCTTATATTGTATATTTCCATTAAAGAAATATCAGTAACCTTATCATTTTCTAAACCACATTTCATTACCCATGTTTGTGATGACTGTTCACCTTAAAAATTCGGCTACATGAACTCTTATTTTTAATTACAAAATAGAAAATATATTTTGAATCTATATGTTTTTGGATGAAGATTACTCCTTTTATTTATTCCACTTAAATGAATTATCAATGACACATGTTTTATTTTTTATGGGAAATTGATTTTTTTTATGTTTGAATACTTCCCAATAAAAATAGTATCCATTATAACAAAAGTAATGATTAGAGACTTTAATTTCCTATTTGGAATGATGTTGTTTCTCAAAAGACTTCCTAGTGATAGATAATACTTATTAAGTGTGTCCCATATTTCAATAGAAAAAAATCAAAATCATGAAGAATTATAATTTTCCTTATCAACATTTTATTTTCTGTTAAATTGGTTTAGTGATCTACCTTCATCCAAGGATTTTGAGCTTGAGTATTTAAAACAACCATATATTTTCATTTATATTTGAATAAATGTACTTGAGGAATAGGTATGTTTTATTCCTTTGATATTTTTTTCTTGTCATTTTAAAATTTCCATTAAATTTTATATCAACATACCATGTGTCAATATACATTGTTGATATTTACACCTCCAACCCCAATTCATAACCTTTTCTTCTTCTTCAATCTCTTAAATTATCTTCACTCTACCATTGATAATTTTATCTAAGCCATCAATGATCAGAGTTGGTTATAAAATTTTAAGTTTCAGTTCAACTTCCTTTACTAAATTTAGTTAAATTATAGTTTTGAGTATTTCAATCTTATATTTTTTTTCAAATTTTTTATCTTATTATTATTACATGTAGAGATTGGAATCATGAGAAACTAAATTATCCTTCATAGTCTTTTCTCTCCACACATCATGTTCTTCAAGTGATTCCACATGTTTTGGTAATAAATTAACCCATCGTATAATTCCTTCATTATCATGATCTATTGTCTTATATACAATATCTATAAACACACCTTCATCCTCACAATTTATTACTTCTTTTACATCACTTTCTCAAGATTTGTCTTCCATTTTTGAAAGAATTTTTTTTACTTTAAAAGACCTCCAATGGGAATTCTTTGTACCTTACTTTTTCATATTCTTGGTCTATTTTTCTACATAATCAATTTATTAATGTTTTTTGGGACATGTGGACACAAGATGACCCACCTTACCACTTTTGAAGCAAGATCGATGAACCTTAGATTTAAATATTCCTCTTCATAATTTAAGATTATAGGATATAAATGACATAAACTCATTATCTTTATCTACTAATAGGTTCTCCTTGTCAATGATATTATTCATGAAATTAAAGGATGTATCATTAGGACATTCCTTTGATATTGACTAATTTTCATCATTTCTTATTTCATCGGCTAAAATAGTACTATAAAAACTATTGAGAGAAATATCATTCTGATCATTATCTTCTAGAATTGAAACTCTTGAATTGAAATGAGGAGAAAGTATTATCCTTATTCTCTTAATGATCTTTTCATCTTTTATATATTCACTAAGGCCTCACATATCTTCAAAAAGAACACTTAGATGATCAAAAAATGAACTCAACATCTCATTTTAGTTCATTCTCAGATATATATATTTTTTCTAGAGAACCTACAAATTTACCTCATGAACCTTCAAACCTAATTCATAAATATTCAAAAAAAATTCCTACATAACATGAGAGGTTTTATAGGAAATTGTCTTTATAAATCTAGGATTGGTAATAGAACTAACCAAGGAATTTATGAATTTGTAATTTTCATCCAATTATCAATGATCTATCTTCATCAAGGATCCAATTTCAATATTAGTGGTGATTATATATTTGTATTTTTTATAAACATCATTCTTAAGGATTTAAAATAATTTTGAATATAACTTTTACACAAATAGAAATTATTGAATTCAAAGATAGGGATACATTTATGGATGATAACCATTTTTTACTTCCAAGAGAGAGAAATAATAAATGCCACTTTGGTACTACTTGTTAGACCATTAAAAATGATTAAACACTGAGAAGAGGGGGTAAATCCGGGTATAGTTGGTAAAAAAAGTCTTCTTTTTTTATGAGTACCTTATTCTCTCACCTTATGAAACACTTCAATTTCTCTATATATTTTCACTCAATGAGAAATGATTGTAGTAAATAAAATAATGTATTTTACTTGGTTCACCCATGCTAGGATAGTCCAAGGAGCATGCGTGATAATGTGTCATGAACAAAATTCAATAAATCTCACTGATTTTAAGTGTACAATTTTGGAGCAGTCCCATTGAACATCTTAGATCACTAAAATTAAAAAATAGGGAACTTACTGGTCTTATTTAATAAGAAAATCCTTGACCTGTCTATTGAATCCATCTTTCTTCACATGAAAATAATATATAAATACACCAAGGATGATGCTTATATTTATTATATATAATGTCTTTTTTAGAGAGATTTGTTATCTCGGAATAACACCCTCTTAAAATTTCAACCTTCCAAATGAGATCTGAAAAAACCTTCAAGAATTATTTACCCAATTTCACTCATTTTATTATTTTACTGAGCATTTATGCATTTTATGTATATCTTCTCATCTTATACCATCATTATAACATCTGATTAAACTATCATTTTAAGATACATAAAAGAATATTAAATCTACCCATGTATCTTGTCTTGTAACTAAGAGGATGTTTTTGAAAGAAACAACACATCAAGAATATCTACATCCACCAACATGCACTTCCATAAAATATGGAAAACCAAATATTCAATGCACTAAAATTGAGGTATTATGTTTTAAAAACTATTTATATCCCATGAACATAAATTCCATCATTTAATTTGGTTTAACCGCCATTAATGGATAACTATACACATGTATGCATAAGATAGTAGTTTGGGATCTCATAATATCCTCATACAATCACGCATGGTCTACGCAACCAAAATCACAAATCCATATTGAAACATTGATAATACCATAGAGCTAAAATATCTACAAGGCAATAATAAACATTCAAAAACATCAACATAGCTAATTGTGGAGGGTTTTCATGTAGCCTATTTTCTCATGTATCTAATGTTTTTATGTAGCAGATTCATGTAACCATTCTATACATATACCAAATTCATGTATCCAATGTTACTATGTAGCCAATTCACATAGTTGTTCTACACTTGTAACCAATTCATAGAGCTATTATGAATAATTAGTTGATTCACATAGCTGTTTTATACACATAACCAATTTTATCATAGAGATAATCTAACCACATACCCAATTTTATCATATAGATGTTATGACATGTAGTTGATTTCCATCAACTCAATCTATTAACACAATTCCATAAACCAACCAAGAAAAACTCATATTAATAGCAAACCCATTTTTTAACAAATATACTCCAAACTTAATTTGGGGTCTAAAATAACATCTCATGAGATTATATATATGGGATTAGGGAGTAAACCCAATCCATTATGGGAATCGATCCACTATGTGATACTGTCTTGACAGTTAACATTGAATTATGATTATTTCATATTTTATATTATTTCATTCCTATGATTCCATGATCATATAACTCCACAATGTTTATATCATCCTATAATAAGAATATTCATGATCCTTGTCTTTTATGATATCATGATATCCATTTGACTCATATTCTAGGCTTCTTCATCATGTTTATTACCTTACTAAATTTATAAATCACCAATTTTATTTCTATATTTCTTATATTCTCCTATTCAGTTTTAGGAGAATATAGGGATTTAAGGTCTAATTATTGAGAATAAAATTAATATGTTCGATTTTAGTCTCATTTTGATGTGTTATGAACATGGTGTTTGAAATAAACTTAGCCACAATATATTTATGTTGTTTTTATTTAATTTTTTTTGTTAAAAATAAGGTAATAATATTTTTAAAAGACTTGGGTCATGATAAATAAAGAACCACATCATAGTTTAGTGATAATTTTTATGAAGTATAAATTTAATAACATTTTGATTATAATTTTTTTGTGTATTTATCTATTTAATTTTGAAAAAATGGAAAAAAATAAAAAATAAAGGCCATCATAAGTTAATGTCATAATTTTTAGACAAGTGATTTTAATGAAGAAAAGTCGTCTTTATGAATAAAACCACATTTTTTTCTTCAGTCCAAATAAAATATAATTTTATATATCATTTAGATATATAAATTTTAGATATTTAATTTGAAATTTCAATAAATTTTAATGAAATAATTATAGGATTTATGGAAACCTTTTAAGGTCAAAAGAATATGTGATAATAAAAATTAAATGACATGAATATTTGATATCATTATTAATATAGATACTAAATGTATGAAGAAGATAAACATGAAAGAAAGTGTAAAAAAGATATAATTATTTAAGGGAGAAGCGGTAATTTAGCACATATTTTCTTAAAGAATAATTTTTTGGCACTAAGTTATAAAAGAGTTGGCTAATATCAAAGGGTAATGATGAAAAATTGCACTAATTAACATTTATTTGAAAGGTGTAATATTTATATTCATGTTAATATATATATATTTTATTGAAATTAATCCAAATTTATGGTGAGATATGTTATCCTTAAGGGATGATAAGTTTTCCCAAAATCATTTTATAACAGGGAGTAGATTCTATTGTTTTGAGTGAGAGGTAAACAAGTAAATATTATTTATAATATTATACATCACATTTAGGTGAATCAAGTAATTAATTTATGATCTCTATTATTTTATTACTATTACACAAAAAATATTGTATTAGAGAGATCTACATTTTCTAACTAATAATATGAATACGTTTTAAAAGGGAATATAGAGAAGAATAAATTAAATTCAAATACCCAAATTCACCACCCTCTTGTGAGTTTTCTCTTTGGGGTATAACAATTAGTGACATAAAATTGTGGGTTTCTTTGTTGGCATATTTTTACTTTTAGTATATATAATGATGACTATAATGAATTATTATGTTGTTTTGATATTTCCTAGACAAAACCTTAAATTATGGAAGAAATATATGTGATACATTTTTTAATCTCTTGGCATGGGTGATTATGGTGTTGTAATGTTTGAAATTAATATTGATGAAATAACCAGTGAATATCTCTCTAAAAATGATCACAAAGACTTGTATGTGGATAATAAAGGGTTGAATGCCTGAGGGGGATCATTTCCTGATATAGTGTACACAAAGACTATGTTATGAAAATATTTAAAATAATATTGAAAAATATATTAAACATATGTACATGTGATTCAATGTTAAATGAAGAAAAAATAAAATCTCAATGAAATAAGTTTGAATCCTTGAAGATGATACCAATTAATTTTTTTGATATATTTTAAAATAAGATGATTTATATCGTAATATATATGTACATACATGGTTATGTCATTGAAGATTCATGCGTTGATAAATGGATTATGTAAAGTTCAACCACTTATTTTAAACTAAATTTTTCAGTCATTGAAAAATTATATTTCAAAACAGTAAACTTGGATGGTCTATAAAGTACAATCATTTCATATGAGATATGGATAAATTAACATAACACAATAGTATAAAAAATATTAATGAGATGATATTACAATATATAAAAAAGGTCACTATAGAAAATTATTTAAAAGATGAGAAGTTGATGATGTGATGCCCTGATTTTGACTTGAGAATGACCTAGCTTGTGTTCAAATTACATTTTAATTAAATTGGATTCCTTATTATTCATATTAATTTAATTATTCATATAAATTAATTGTTCACCATTAGTGTTTTGGAGTAAAAATATGAAATATTGAAATCTACATGAATAAGGGACCCAAAAAAATGAAAATATATTTCAAATGATATTTCAAACTGAAATTTTATCATTATAGTATTTTTTATATCATAATTTTTTCTTTTATTAGTGATATTATTTATGTTCACTTTATAGGCTCATTTTTCTATAAATAGTTAATTATCTCAACTTAATCCTTATTTTTGTATGTTTTCCAAAGAGAGTGAAAAAATGTGGAGGGGGAATGAATAATGAGATGAATTGATAAAGTAAGATTTGTGATACTCTTAATTGGCATGTATATATCATTTTAATTAATTTTTTTTGAATTAGAATTCACTATTTAATAATAGTAATGACATAATCTCAGTAAGAACAACAAAAATTAAGATAATAATAAGTTATATTAATAGTAATATTATTATCATCTATTTATTTTCTTATAGAATCACTGGTGGATAATAACACTTACCTAACTCCCTAATGAACATCGCCATGAACCCCTAACTATTGACCACCGTTAACCAATGGCGTGACCATTATCAGCAATAACAAACACTATTAAATTGAGTAGTGTTACAACTATCAAAGTGGTAATCTGACTTCATAAAATCTGGAGTATGAAAAATGGGTTGACAAACCACATATTTGAACTCTATCTCCCACGAGTGATATATTTTATATCTTAAAATGAATGATATTTATTCTTAATGTAAATAAAAGTGTAATGATACTAGTTTGGGACTATAATATTTTGGGAAGTGAGGGGTTTGATGGTTAGAGTGGTCTCTTTCACAGAGGCTAGATGAGGTGTCTTGATTGAATAATAAAAATTATATATTTTTCAATTGAAAAAATAGGTAAGATCATAGAAATATATAGGATTAAAGGAGGGAGAGTATATTTCTATTTCATTTGGGTCATGGTGGTAGTGAGTTGACCCAACTTTAGTAGGATGTTTTGGAAGGAAAACCAACCTATTCCCTGAGTAGGTGGGTTTGGTAAGTGACACACACACCTAGAACCCATATCACCAATCATTATCTAACCACATGTGGTGTTCTTTTAATACCACATAACACTCAATATAAGTCAAATTTTTATGAAAATGAAAATTTAAACCCTGTTTATAGATATAGAAAAATGAGTGATCTATAAAACATTATTTATATTTTAAATATATAGGCACTAAATTTGATACCAACATGCATTAGAAATTTTTTGGGTGTTTTATTTTTTTTCCTCTATTATAAATAAAATTTTATTTTTATTGAGTTACTTTATGCTCTTAATAATTTTTTTTAAATGAATATTTTGGATATGAACACCTCTAACAGTAATAAAATTTTCATTTTAATTACAATGAAATATGTGGATCACCCAGTAGAACCTATGGTAGTGAGTTTGAAAATAAAAATTTATTTAAATAAATAATTTATCTTAATTTTATTTTTTAACAATATTATTTGTAACAATCATTGGTGATGAAACTTTAGTGGGTTTATTGAACTGTGATCCTATAGTTTGTCTTATACACCATCAAATGTCTATTGAAAACATTAGAGTTATATAATTTGAGTTGATGTGATCTTCATGTCAAAATATAATTCGATATTAAAACATATGTTATGATACTCAAAAATCATTCATTATTTGATATTTTTTATTAGTGTAATATGAATCATTTTTTATATTATGTTGGAGTTGTTCAACGATTCACTATGTAACCATGACAGGAAAACTACCTTTGGAATGGAACTTGTTTATTGTGTCATAGTAATTTCCCAAAACATTTGTTTCTTTTATGTAAGGAATTATTTACCTTCTTCTCATTTTTTTGAGTCTATCCAAGCTTGGGTAGAGACTTGGAAGCATTGAGTGGCCTGTGAAATCTTAAGCATGATTTTTATTTTTTGGTCCAAAATGGAGAACATCATGAATATAGTACTGACCATGTTGTTCCTTGAGTGAAAAAGGGAATGGAAAATTTTTTACAAGAACAAATCCATGGGTGTGGAGTAAGGCCTGACCCATCTCAGTGAAAAATGGTTTGGGAACCTCACCATGATGGATTGGAAGATGTGGTGATGGTATAATGACTTATAGTTATCCAACATGGTGTATGCCATGATTTTTCATCCAAATTTGTTCGATAACCATAATGAACATGGATAGACCATGGTGAAATCCATTTTAGACATAGGAAATGATGAAACAATTGAATCTAATTCCCACTCTTATTGGATCTTTACTAATCCAAAAAACGGGAAATGTGTGGGTTTAATTAGGGGTATTAAATGAGGTTATTAATCATTTCCAACCTCTATTAATTGATTCAAAACCCTTACCTATTATTATTCCTACAATCTAATGAATTTACAAATGAAAAAAACTAGTTCATGACCTTGTGAAATTTTTATTTGATATTGTATTCATCCCTTGTTTGGATTGATCTATATTTCCCTTCTATTGATATAAGGTCTCCTTTTATCCTTCTCCATTGGTGCTTCTAGATTTTTGGGATTTGGTGAAGGTTCGACGTGATTATTCTTATTCAATTTAATTCCCTTTTATACTCCTTTTCAATCATAGAATGATTTTTATGGCTTAGAAGATGTGTCCTTATGTCATATAGCAATAAAATCTCATCATTGGTGTATCAATAACCTCTTTGGGGATCTATGGCATTCTCTTGGTGACTTCTCCACTTGTGTCTATCTAGAGATACTATTTATTATTCCTTCAAATCAAACATTAATATTACCTTTAATGGTAATTTAATGTTGGTTAAGTTTTGAATATACCCTTATATTTTTCTTCATCCCTAAATTACTCAAGAACTCATATCATATTCTTTTAGAATTGGTTCTAGGATTCCATGGTATTTGAGATTGCAATTGGTTTTTGAACGTTTTTTGGGAGATGAAAACCTTGAAAACCCTTTATTTTGACATAGACAACCTTGAGGATGGAAGTTGTTAGTTCCACTAAGTCGAATACCCTTGGGGGGGGGGGGGATGAATCAAGGTATGAAAGATTAAAATTTCTTCCCCTTTGGATCTTGTTTCTTCATTATACAAAGATATATTCTCTCTCATTCACATTAAAAAGTATGAACAATATTTAAATCACGCATGAGACACATCAATTTTGACTTGGTTCACCCTCACTGGGCTACGTACAAGGAGCATACAATGATGGTGTGCTGATGTACCAAATTCACTAAGTCTCACTGCCAATAAAGAGTATAATGTTCGGGCTAGATATTATATGCCCAGACTCACTTACTTTACAAGGTTTAGGGTCTTATCATTTAATTACAAAGGGTTACTCCATATACCTCTTTCTCTAGCTCACTATCAGTGGAAAGGGTCGCCGTCTTCCTCTTCCTTTATTCATTACTCCTGAAAAAAACTCCAGTCACAGTTTATATACTTGTAGATAAAACCTAGTTTATTGATATGTATGACCCTTCATTTCCATAATTTTTTGCATCCTCAAGTTTAGGTAGATTCTATTTTGAAGTTAATTTTTATGCACCGATGAAGTCCAACTTCTTGGGTATTGTTTGATACCAATACTTTCACAAACTGATTTGAAACTTTATAAAGATTCCTTGAGTTTTCTGCGAACAACTTGCTCCTCTTGCATACTATGTAGAGGGATTCCTATGTAGACTTCATCTTCCACATATCATTGACTCTTTCAGGAACCTTTCTCCATTAGTGGACTACCTCCTACTTCGCAATCGTGTACCACCTCCACGTACCAACTCTATGAACATCCTATATGAACCACCCTCTATTCACAAACTATTCTCTATTTGTGGACTTCTTTAACTTATTCTTACCGGTTCTCCCCCTACGCATATCACATTCTTTGTACATAGATTTTTCTTCCTTTGTGAACCATAATGTTTCGTAAAAACACTTTTGTGAACTGTTCCACAAACTTCTTTAACCTTTGTGGGATTGCTTCCTAAAAACCACTTTTGGAGTTCACTGAATTTCTTGAGCAAAGAGATGTTATCTAATGATATTCTATCTCTCTCATAATCAATGATATTAGATATCCATATATAGGAAAAGATATCCACAAAATATACTAATCCAATATTTACCCAATCTTTGATTCGATACTGCCTCCACCACATACTGATCCTCCTATCGCAAACTGCACCAATTCTACAAACCCTTTTTCCATGGAAATATACATACTTCTTTTTATCCTATGTAGCACCATTTTCTTATTCTATCTCACAAACCATCATTCCTTCTACATACCGTATACCCTTCTCCACACACCATTTCTATGAACCATTTTTGGTTCCACAAACTGCTCCCGTGTACCATTACCACTGCCTAATATGCGGCTGTGAACCCTTCCCAAACATGGTATGAGGTCGATGTAAAATGCTTCCTATTTCTATTTCTTTTCCATGTTTTCCCCTTTCTTCACACAATTATGTCCTATAAATAAAAACTTATATTCCCAACCACAAAATCTTTATTTTGAGGCCAAAAAATATGAAAAATGCTAGGAAACTAATCCACCTTTAAAACCTGCCTTCAGAAAACCCCAACTAAACTCATTCGTGGTCATCTATCTTTGTCAACAAACACTATCACACCCAAAACATACCAAAATGACATCTTGAGGGATTTTCCCAACAATATCTCCCTTTGGGTTTTTCAACAACTCTTCTCATAAAAATTCTTCACATTTTGATACCTCATTAAAACTCCTTCCATATTCAACCACCATTCGCTTCATGAGATTAAGATAGCAATCAAGGATTTACTCAACACATACTCTAATCCCATATGAACCGTGATTAACATGAGAAAAAAAAGATTATAATGCAAGTTAATCAATGAATCACTTCATTCCTAACACCAAATATTGAAAACATGCACCTACATTCATCACTAACCTCAGTTGTTGTGATATATAATCTTTGATCGATCACTTATAGCATTGTCAGATTTATTGATCCCCCTATCTTGCTGCTTCTCCAAAAAGATTCATCTTATCTTCAACTACCCCCATCCCCTGCTCCACTTAATATCTTCTCCTTATATCATTTCTCCCACCATAATAATCACAATTTCTCCCCCTTTGTCAACTAACCGAAAGGACACTTCATAGTTTCCCGCAATAGGGTAAAGAACACATATCAGTACATTAGGTAAAACACACCATACCTCGCGGAGAGGGGTCCCACATCCACACTTTTTCAAGTGTGGGGATTTGACTGGACTCATAGATCCAGTCGATGTCTTTAAAATTATGCTTTGGGTAAGTCCTTCGTAAGAATATCTTCAACATGTTGTTCTCTTGGAACATACTCCAACTTCACAAGCCCTTGTTCCAATTTATCCTTGATTAAATGATATTTGATTTCAATGTTATTTGTCCTTGAGTGATGGACTGAATTTTTTCTCATATTTATAGCACTTTAATTATCACAATGGATTCTGATCAGAGACTTCACTTCAACTCCCATATCATGAGGTTGCTGCTTCATCCAAAGTAACTGTATGTATGCTTGAGTAGCCACAATGTACTTAACTTCTTTAGTTCTTAATGAAATACAATATTTTTTATTGATCAACCAAGAAATACACAATATACAAAGATATAAGGCACCTCTAAAAGTTGATTTCATATCATCTGCTAAACTATCCCAATCTACATCTATATATCCCAATAACTTTGGCTGATATTTCTCATTATACATGAAGACAAAATCCACTGTGCCCTTGATATATCGAAGTATTATTCTCACTGCAATAATGTGGCTCTCCTTGGAATTTCTTTCATACCTCACCACTTGGAATGTGGAAAATAAAATATTTGGACTTATCTCTATTAGGTACAACATACTTCCAATGGTTTTCCTATATTCTGTAATATTAACTGCATTGCCTTCATCATCCCATGACAGTTTCAACCGGGTAGAAACCAGAGTCTTCATGTATTTGGAATTTTCCATTAAAAACATTCTCAAAACCTACTTGGTATATTTATATTGATAAATAAAAGTTCCATTCCTTCCTCGTGTCACCTATAAGCTAAGGAAACAAATCTTGTCCCCAATCATCCACATTTAAAACTCACCTTTCATGAATTTAGAAAACTATCTTCATAGTTATTCTTATGATCCACCAAAGATTATTTTATCTACATAAACTAGAAACATAATACTTTGACTATTTCCATTTTTGAAATAAAGTTTGTAATCAACTCTACCACACTAGAATATGAGCTTCTGTAGAAACTGAACAAGCCTTGAATACCATGCTCTTGGTGTTTACTTTAAACCATACAAAGCCTTATTTAGCCAACAAACATTGTATTTATGTTCATTAATGAGAAAACCATATGGTTTCTCAATATAAACTTCTTATTCTATAACTCCATTTAGAAATGATGAATTGACATCCACCTAGAAAACTTTAAACTTTCTTTTCACTATTATATGTTAGCATAATATGATTGTCTTTAGCCTTGAAATTGGCAAAGATGTCTAATCAACATCAATACCCTCTATCTGGGAGTACCCTTTTCACTGTAGTCATTCTTTTTTTGGAATCACAATACCATCTTCATTCATTTTGTTTTGAAAGACCCATTTTTTTCCAGATGAAATTAATGTCTTCTAGTATCAAAACTATATCCCACATTCGATTTTTCAAAATTTGGTCTAGCTCTTCATTCATTTCCTGAACCCAATTCACATCTCCAACTACTTCATCAAAGCATTTAGGCTCCACTTGTGCTAAGTATGATGATTTCTATAGAGACTTCAGCTTCATTGTCTGCACTGGTGCTGTTTGATCACCAATTATGTTTTAGCTATCAATTTCATCTCTTATCACTAGTCTCTTGGTAGAAACTGATTTATTCTCATCATCCAAGTCTTCTTCTGAATCAATATCTGGAGGTGGAGAATCTCCTAACCTTCTCATCTATTTATCACTATCCTCCTAAATCTGATCATGTATTTACTAAAGATTTTTTTAATTCTCCACTACAGTCACATCATGACTTTCAACTATCATTCCTAGACACTTATTGAAGCATTTATATGCTTGGATTTTATTAAATTATCTATGGAATATCCTTTTATCCCCCTGGGATTCAAACATACCATGTTTTTCCTTATTGAGAATTAAAGATTTACTTTCAAAGACTCTAAATTAGTTAAATTATGGATTCTTTACATACCATAACTTGTATTGATTCTTCTCCTCTTTTGGAAGAAGTAAATATCAATTTTACGTGTGGACTGCTATCATCACTATGTCTTTCCAAAATTTCTCTAGAAGGTCTTTCTCAATGAGAAATATTCTGGCCATATTGTTTACAATATGATTTCTTCTCTCAACTACTCCATTCTTCTGTGGAGTTCTTACTATTGAAATTTGATGTTGTATCCCATGTTTCTCAAGATAATCATCCAATTGACTATTTATAAACTCTATTCCATTATCTATTCAAATAATCTGGATTTTCTGACCAAGCATCTTTTCACCTTCCCATTGATATATTGTAATGAAATTTAACACTTTAGATTTTTGGGTGATTATTGAAACCCATGCCCTTCTACTATAGTCATCAATTAAGAGAACATAATATCTCCTCCCATTAATATACCTTGGAAAAATTTGACCACACAATAAATATACACCAACTAAAGAAATCTTTTTGATGTTTTCTCTTTTGGATTATATGTCTATATAATGAGCTTACCTTATTGGTATGAATTGCATGTATGAGTATGATTATGTGATAATATTGGGAGATTTCTATCAACACCATATTTCACTAGATCTTCCAAGGATTCCTGGACTATGTTCCCAAGATGATTATGCCATAACTTATTTTCTTCATCCATGGACAAAAAGAACATATTTCTTATCCACTCATGAGAAAGAGATTCCCTTTTGTATTCTTTCCTTGAAACACAAAAGCACCATAGTTTTCCTTGATGATACATAATTTCTTGGAACAAATTATGGCATGCCCTGAGTCTCACAATTGATTGACACTAAGAAATTTGTGACTAAGCCCCTCAATAACCAAGAAATTTGCTCATCTCATGTGTTTTTCTCCAAACTTGTATTTTCTTAAACAAATAATTTTCAATCCCTCATCATTTCCAAATTTTACGATACCTTATTTATCATACCTGATTCCAGTCACTAGATCCTTATTTTCCATTATATGGGAAGTGCATCCACTATCAATGATTCATATCCCAGTGCGATCTAATTCCTTGAACACAATTCTGCAACCACTTCCTTCTCAACCCTTTTCTTTTTGACCTATGTCTTTGACTTCATACCTGACATGGAATGATAATTTTGATCTTCCTCTATATATGATGGACCAACTTCAACTTGGAGAGATAAAAATCGATTTTTAATTATTAGCTCTCTTGATGATACATTTGGATGCTTCTTAAAAAAATACAGTCTACCTCAACACATTCTTCTGTATTGTTGATTTTCAATTTCATTCCATATGTCTATGTACTTTACAACTGAAACAAATACCATCAAACAATAACCTATAATTTTGAGCTCTGTACGATCACTTATGTCAGTATTGTTCCCTTTGGTACCTCTTTTCTATGGAACATACATTTTGAGAGTGTGCCATCTTACCACAATAATAACATCTTATGTGAGGTACATTACTGTATGAAAATGATACACCACTAGTTGTGCCTTGGGTTATCTAAATATTCTGATTCTACTTCCTACCCAAATCAATATTGAAACATAGAGTGGGTAATTGTGACCCGACGTAAACCATAAATACTTTCTGTTTTAGATCAAGCCCCATACTAGCCTTATCATTCATAGTTGATTGTTCCTTCTATTCTAATACACCACTATGATCAATCTCATCTTCTCTATTTATTTTATGATCTTTTTTCCTGATGGAGAACTAAGAGTTAAATATTTATCCTAATCTTTAACTATTCCTTGTAGACTGATGACTTCCTCTTCTTATTCTTTGATACATTAGATTTGATATTTTACAGTTTTAGTCAAACTATTGATTTCTATTTTTAGTTCTTTAATTTTGATTTTGTACTAAACCACATTCCTTGAGATTTATAGAATTGAAGAAATCATATTTTCAATTTCTACATTTAGCTCATAATTCTCTTCTTCATACTGCTGCATATAGAGTTTTGTATTATAAACAACTTTGTTAGATTTTATTGTTTTAGCTCTTAAAATATACACCTCTTCAATGGAAGCTTCTAATTCAGCCTGAAGATCAACTCTTCCTTCAATTTCTCATTCTTCATTTCCACTTTCATATATTGTTAAAGAACTTCCAAAAACATCCACCAAATCATCTACTTTATGATCCTTTCATTCCTCCAACTCTTCTGACTTATATTCTTCTAAACTTTTATCTTTTTTTGAAGGCAGATTCTTATTTTTGAAAAACTACCCCTTATTACTTCTTCTACCTTTCTCATTTGATAAATACTTATTTAGGGTAATTTCATCATTTTCATCATCAAAATTCTTGGGACATTTTACTACAAAATTCCCAATCTTTCCACATTGAAAGAATGAAAATGGAAGTTTAATTTTGAACTTCCCTTTTACCTATTGCAGATTTGAGGAGATAAATGATATAACATTATCCAAATTTTCCTCATCAAGACTATATTCAATAGGTATATTCTTAATGGCCTTTAATTACACTTCTTTGGACACCCCTTTTCCCACTATATCGTTATCATTGTTTCTCATTTCATATGCTACAATGGTACTGTGTAGGTTATTTAGTGTTAGATCTTTTGTGTGTCTGTATTCCAACATTGAAACCTTCAGATTGAACCATGGTGGAAGATTCCTCAAGATGCATTTCAAAATATTTATCTCTTCAATTAATTCTCCAAGACCCCACATTTCTTCCACAATAACATTTACCCTATCGAATAATGCATCAACAGTCACATTGGGGTTCATTCTGAGATCCTAAAATTTGTTCCAAAAAACCTTCAGCTTTGCTTCTCAGAATTTTGTCTCACCATTATAAATTTTCATCAAATTTTCCAACATATCATGTTATGTTATATAGGAAATCACCTTCAAATAAATTTCATTTGATAGGGATCCCCCTAAAGAATTGATCTCTTCAGAATCAACATCAAATTACCTTATATCATCTTATGATAAATCACCACTATTGATGTCAACTAATATTCCATGCATAGCTACAGTGAAGACATCCATCCCTACTGATCAGAAGTAGTTCTGCATTCGATTCCTCCATAGTTGAAAATTATTTCCTTCAAAGATCATAATTATTTTATGATTGACCACCTCTATTTCTTCTTCTGATAGAGAATCATTGAATTTCAACCTTTCCATCTAATACCAATTGTTAGGTCCAGTAGTTCTAATACCCCGAGGGGGGGACTGAATTAGGGTTTGACAGATTAATTATTTTCCCTTTTAGATCTTGTTTCTTCATGAGACAAAAATGTCTTCTATCTCATTCTCGTGGAAATTTATGAACAAAATTTAAATCATGCATGAGACACAATAATTTTTACTTGGTTCACCCTCACTAGGATACATCTAAGGAGCATACAAATGTGGTGTTCTGATGTACCAAATTCACTAAGGATCACTACCAATAATGATTAAAATTTTCTGGATAGATCTTCTATGCCCAGGCTCACTAGCTTTAAAATGTTTAGGGTCTGCTCACTACATTCCCATGGGTCACTCCCTATGCCTCTTTCTCTAGTTCATTGTCGCTGGAAAGGGTCACTGTCATCCTCTTCCTTCACTCACTACTCTTATAAAGGAATCCACTCATAAATTATAGGCTCGTAGGCCGAACATAGTTTATAGACATGTAGGTCCCTTCATTTGTATGAATTCCTGTATCCTCAACTTTAGGTAGATGCTCTGTTGATGTTTATTTTTCACCCACAGATTATTTACACCTTCCCGAGTATTGTTAGATACCCGAAAATACTTTCACAAACTGATTAGAATGTTTCTCAAGTTTTTTTGAGTGTTTCATGAACCACTTACTCTTCTCGCATATTGTATAGCGAGTTTCCTATGTGGACTGCCTCTTCCACTTACTAATGCCACTTTTGTGAACTACCCTCCATTAATAGACTACCTCCATCTTTGCTATCATGTACAACCTCTATGTATCGACTCTGTGAACCTCCTATGTGAACCACCCTCTATCCATAGAGTGTTATTTGTTCACGGACTACCTTCAATTCTGTATACTAGATCTCCCCCTCCACATATCACATTCTTCATCTGCAGAATTTTATTACTTTGCAAACAAAAAAATCCCGTAAAAATACATTCGCGAACTGTTCTGTGAACTTCTTCATCTTTTTCAGAATTTCTTCCCACAAACCACTTTTCAAATTTATTGAGTTTCTAAAGTAAAGAGATATTCTTTAATGATATTTTATCTCTCTCCTAATCAACGGGATTATCACTCCTTATATGGGAAAAGATATCTGCAAAATCTGCTAAACCAAGATTTACCAAATCTTTGATTCGGTATAACCTCCACTGCATAACGATTCTCCTGCCGCAAACCACACCCATTCCGCAAACCATTTTTCCATAGTGGTCTACACACTACCTTTTCATCTATACAGAGCCATGCTCTTCCTACATCTTATGAACTGTCACGACTTCTGCATACCGTATTCCCTTCACCACACACCATCGCTACGAACCATTTTTAGTTCTTTAAACAACTCCTGCATACCGTTCCCACTACTTGGTAGATGGACGCAAACCCTTCCTAGACATGGTGTGTGGTCCATGTCTCTGGATCCAAATTTCTCTTCCTTCACCAATTTCGTTCTCTATTATTCACACTTTTCTGTCCTATGAAGAAAAAATTACATTTACAAAAACAATTTTCTAATTTTGAGGCCCAAAAATTTGGAAAAAAATGGGAAATTGTGCCACCATAAAAATATGTCTACAGAAGACACCAAACAAACTCATTCACTGTCATCTAGATTTGTCAACAAAAACAATCACACCCAAAACAAACCGATAGAACACCTTGAGGGATTTTTTCCCAACAAAAGTTCCTTACCGTGAAGGTCCTAATATATGGAATTTTCATGACATGTTTATTTATTCTTGATAACCCATGCTGGTTATGTTTCTTCATGTGGGTGAGTGAGTTCCCCTTGATACCTCTCTTGATTTGTGATCATGTAATTTTGTGTAACCAATTGAGATCTATTCTTGACATGCCTTATATTTCTTACTATAATAGGTATTTATTATGGTATTATAAATCATTATGAACCTTGCTTCAGTTATTTGGATGAATAGGTTGCTCAGTTCCAATTAGATGACCCCTTTTAAGGGGACCATGATGAAATTATGGTGGATATAGACTATGGATCGTTTCATAGTGTAGTTCAGATCATAGACATGCTTATTAATGTGGATGTCGATCATGCATGGGTTAAGAATCTTTTGGATACCAAACTTAGTGGGAGAATTCCATGAAAGGGTGATGTGTTATCCAATTAAATAAAAAATGTTATGTGGGATTTACCATCATCCAATGTTAATGACCACCATCAAGGTGCGGTGTTCAATGTTCAAGATAATGAACACCATCATAGTGGGGCATAAAAAGTTTTGAATAATGACCACCATTAGTGCAGGACATGTAACATTCCTAATAACCACCACTATCCGGGTGGTGTGTGTGGTTTTTCCTTTAAGGTAGTACTTGTTTATAGGAATTGAAATCCATACTAGCATCATTCCAAAGAAGGTGGGGATGGGGTTCATCGTAGCATGGATAATGCATGATAACTCGATTCTTGTGTTGTTGTATGTTTATTTGATAATTTACTTATGTCATGGCATACATTGTTTTATCTTTTGAGAACTTATGTTATGGAAGCATTGGTGGTGGCCTACCAGGTTTATTACTCAAACTCTCCATGGGAATCTCAATGTGTGTACAGATTTCATGTCTATAGATCTAGTGAAGGTTAAGGTACCTATTAAAGGAAGTTGGGGATATGGATTATTGGTGTTAGAGGTGATGTCAGGACGTACTTTGAACTATTTATATGATGTTTAATTTTCTTCCATACTTTATATACCAAGGATTTTCCTTCCACACATGGATCCATTTTATTCTTTTATTATATGACATGTGTTCCATTTGAGATTATTTACCTTCAAATTGATTAATATGAGTTGGTATGTTTTATTTATATTATTTGTGAAATGAAATTTACTATGTTTACAACATCTCCATAGATAGTGTTCAGAACCTCACTGCTAGTCAACAACCTCTTGCATACACAGAGAGGTCGTGTGGATCTATATATTATACTTGGTGTTTTGGGATAAGGTATTACAAAATGGTATAGGAGTAGAGTTTTCTTATTTTTTTGACTAACCCATGACAAGGTAGAAATGAGTTAGGCTATGTTGGACAAGGGTAGGGGAGTTTCCAATTTCTTGAAAAAATCATGTGTAATAGACCCATGAATTACCATTTATGATATTAATGTTATAGTTTTATGTAATTTTGGTTCCATCCATGCATCATGATTAGGAATGTTGAATCACATTCCATAAATATTCTTATTTTTATGATGTATAGAAGTTTTTCAATTTAATTCCTTGATTTTGCTATTTGTTTGGGTTCGAATTGTGTTCTTTTATTGAGTGATATATATGTTTACTTTATAATGTATTATATATATGCATGAATTAATTAGTTTAACATGATCATGATGATATTATATATATATATATATGTGTGTGTGTTTGTGTGTGTGTGTGACTATGAATAAAATGTAGGAATAGAGGCCTTAGTTAGTTCAAGGAGGGTTATACCTTGGGTTATGGGTATAATCCTAGTAGAAACATTATATGATACTATAGATATGTTTGGATATTTTTTGATCTATCAAATTCAAAATTTTTACATGTTCTTTTTACATTTCATAAATTCCACCACTGAGATGTTTGGTGGGATAACCGGATATGGTAGCCTAGGATACTCCCGTTAGTGAAGAAGTTCATATGCCACCACCCTTAGTGTAGAAGAATTTACCTTTACATTCTTCTATATTAGCACTAGTGATTTAGGCTATAGATCCAGTTTAGCCATGAACCTTTCAGATTGTTCTCATTAAAGGTGGAAACATAAAAAATATTACAACTGATCACTATTGGAATTTCTAGATCTAGAATCCTTTGTATTTTTATGGTATTGGTGGACCATAAGATATAGAATACTTTATAGATTTTAACAAGATTATTTTATAAGTTGTTCTAGATTTTGGAGGATGGTCGGGTGATTCTAGTGACATTAGGTACCACGGATATCATGGGAGATAATGGACTACCAGGAATCAAGTTGGAAGATGAGAGGGTCTTACTTGTGTGATCTTTAAGAGTTGTTTCTCAATTAATATATTTTTTAAATGATAATGTCTCACTATAACCATATGTTTATGGAGTTATAATAGGGGTCTATGAATTTCTCTATATATTCTACTCAATTCAAAGAGTTTATTCATTTTACTCCACTTTTGGATGGGAATGAAGCACAAAGGGCTTATATGTTTGTGATATGAATTTTACCAGTGATAATATATATGGTAGGGGATTTTACCTTATGAAGTACACATAGAATCTTTACAAGGCCTTAAACTTTAAGAAGGGGATAAAGGAGGACAACTTAGAATGTTTACTTCTTCCAATCCATAATGGACAAGTGATTTATTTTCCTCTCACTCCTATAAGAGCCTATTCTAGTTGTAAGAACAAGAATAATGATCAAGAGAAATAAGGTGGTAGATATATGTGTTAGAATATGAATTCCTCAGTGTCCTCTATGGAAGATAATTCTAATAGGTCATTTAATTTTGGGAAAAGGGGGAACTATAGAATCACTTACAAGAATACATTTTTTGAGTTCCACTTTTTTATAAATGGTTTTAAAATTCTATTTTTATGCTCTAGGGATTCTGAGAGGAGTGTTGGGATATCAAGGTAGCTGGGATTGGAGGACCTCAGTCGTGGATGCAAACTTCCCAGACTACAATGAGTCATAGGAATTTTCATAGATCTGAGGTGGGCTGAGTTGATATAGTGGATCATAATTTTATTGATGGTGGGGAGGGACTATATACTATTATAGTAATTTTCTATATCACTTATACATTTTCAAAAAAAAAAATCTTGATATCAGTGATTACCATTACTTTATATATGTATATGTAATTACTATATTTGACTTATAAATTTATCATTTGAGTTTCTTTCCCTTGATACACCATTGGGAAAGAAAGTGTACTTATTTATTCTTAGAGTGTACTATAGCCTTTTCTATTTATAGAAATCTATGGGACTTCATGATTTTGGAGTTGAAAGGATTTAATGTGATTCTTGGAATGGATTGGATGACTAGTTTTTGGGATCATATTGATTTCTTCTAGAGACAAGTATCTGTTACTTGATATAAGGGAGAAACGTTAGTGGTGATTAATGAATTTAAACTGGGTGCAAATAGAGTTGATCCATACTTAAGTTATCTTAGAACTAACATGGAATATATAGCAATATATTATCTTTTAAAAAGGATCAATGTTATTTCCCTTTTCTTTTCCTCAAGTTATGAATCTATATCTAGAAATCTTCCAAAAATAATTCTTAGGACATCACCCCCAATAGAGGATTTGAATTTTATATAGAGACCATGATAGGGGAATAAACAACTTTGATACCCCCTTATCATATGTAATTCTCCAAGTTAAAGGGTCAAAAGGTATAACTCAAGGATATGAAAGAAAATTTCTTTGTCATTCCATGTACTTTACCATGGGGTGCAACTGTTTTTTTCTAATAAGGTGGATAATAGTTTTCTAATATATGTATATTATTAAATGATGAATCATATGAAGGTGAAAATAGATATCCTTTTCCCATTATTGATTATCTCTTAAATCAATTATGGGTATCCTAGTGGTTCTCTAGTATTGATCTTCGATCATGTATCACCAATTGTTGTTTAGAGAGGAGGACATCCCAAAGAAGATATTTTATAGTAGACATGGGATATATGATCACTTTGTGATGATTTTTAGATTAAAAATGAACTAATAGTGTTCTTGAATATCCTGAAAAATATCACCCACCTATATATTGACTCGTTCATATTAGTTTTTATTGAACATATCCTCATCTACTCACTCCCAATAGATACGAATTCCAGATATATTAAGATAGAAATATGTATTCTTTGAGAACTTTAGCTTAATACCAAGATGTAAAAGTGTAAATTTTGGATTTAGTAGGTAAAATTATTTGGGAATGGGGTTTCCAATATAGGTTTATCAATGGACCTAAAGATGTTGGAGGTAGCAATGCCTTGGACACATCCCTATAATGTGTTTGAGAATCTAATATTTTCGAGTTTAGAGGGATATTGTGGTTGTTTTATCCATGAATTATCTAGTCCACCAGAACCATTGATTTTGTTTAAAAATAAGTGAGAGAAGTTCCAGTGGAATGAATAGTGTGAGGAATTTCATAAGATTAAGTCAAGGTTTACAACAACTCCAGTGTTCATTCTCCCTAAGTCGTGTATTATTTATTCTTTATACTATGAAATAATATGTGTTGGTTTGGGAGTAGTACTAATAAAGATGAGGTAGGTAGTAGGTTATGGGCCAAATATGTCACTACCACATTAGTGGAACTATCCTACCCACCACATGGAGATAGAACCGGGGGTCTACACCTTGAATTATTGAAGACACTATCACTTCAGCGGTAGGTTTATTATCTACATGAACCATTAGAGCCTTCACTATAACTTCAAAAAATGGGACATCAAATCGAGGAAGAGGAACTGGGTTGAGTATCTATAGACGTTTGAATTTTACATGAAGTATGCACCAGGTAAAGGTGACTTCATTACAGATTCTCTTATCAGTAAGACATAAATAACATAATATCTCACTTAACAACCTTCAAAAGAACAATGGCACCAAATGTTCTTATTGGATGTCTGGAGGATGGAAGATTCCAAGGACATGGGAATGATGAAATGTGATCCATTATTAGTCATATATTATTTAGTATCTCAGGTAAAGGATAGATAGGAGACTGAACCTGAGTGTGCTATGATGAGGGAATAACTAGTAGGTGGTGACCTGATACCCATGTTGTCTTTGGATGGAGATGATGCGATCCTTGTATGTGGGAGAGTAATAGTACCTACTTACATTATAGAAGTTTTAATGAGATATTTCCATACCTATAGGTGGTAAGTACATCTTGAAGTGACAAAGATGTACCATGAATTTAGGTGATAGTTCTGGTGGTCAAATATGAAGAGAGACATTGGTGGTTTCATTTCCCAAGGACTTACATGCGAGAGGATTAAGGAAGAGCACCAGAATCCTCAAGGACTACCCCATCCACTTATGGTTCCAATGTGTATGTGGGAGTAAATCATAATGGAGTCTGTGATTGGGTTACCTAGGACCCTAAGGAGTCATGAAATGGTTTGTGTGTTTGCCAATTAGCTAATAAAACTTGATCAATTCTTACCAATCCATGAGACTCACGTAGTATACAAGTTATGAAAACTATATTTCCATGTGATAGTATGATTTTATGAATTTCCCTCGAACATTTTATCAAATAGAGATTCAAATTTTACATCATGGGTTTTGGAAGGACTTAATTACTCTAATGATATTGAGAATATCATACCATACCTGGATAGATGGATAGTTTGGTTAGATGATTTAGATGTTAGAGGATATGCTCCAAGATTGAATTTTAACCTTCATTGGAGCTTGGTATGAGCAACTATACTTGGTGTTATTCACTTAAAACAATAGTTTCTAGACTTCTACTAATATGGAACCATTTTAAGATCTCCATGGATGGACATTCCACTCATCACTATGTTGGAATGAGGTGTCTGAGGTGGTAGTTGTTGGGCCTAGTGTGGTGTAGAAGACCTCAGATATATTGATGTTGATCAAGAAGAAGATGGTGACCACTCATAGTCGATATTGGTCATATAAAGACCATAAGATATGAAATTTGGAGTTCAATTTTGATGACTATGTCTTCCTAAGAGTGACTCCTTGATTAGGTAATCAAGGTTTGTAAAAGAAAGGGAAGCCAAATTCAGGGTTTGTGAGACCATTTGAGATATCTAAGCATATCAGAGAAGTGTCTTACTGATTAGAAATTCCTCCTTGTTATCAAGGAATGAAAATGTGTTCTGCATTTATTAGCTTCAACAGTATATGGACAATCATGTAAATATTATAGACTATGATTATTTTGAGTTGTATATAGAGAAACCATTTAAGGAACACACAATGTGGATCATATAATAGATAGAGGAATTTTTGTGGGGGAATACAGAGCCACTTTCTGGATCTTATAGAAGCATGGATGGGTTCAGGAGGAGACATGGGTGGGGGAATTAGATGGTTGAGCTCAATTTCCAAATTTATTTGAACATAATACCTAGAGACTCTTCTAAAGGATGATAAGTCTATATAGGAGAGGTTATAATGTCTATGAAATTTCTTTCTTATAAATAAAGACCTTTTCTCTTCTTATCCTTCTTGTTATTTCTTTGATTCATTATTGTGTAGATCCTTGTAATATTTGAGTGGGTTTTGAAAGATTAATTTGAGGTTTTAGTTTTTTTGGAAAAAAACAGCCAACACCATGACTGTAGTGCTCACCATGGAGTTCCTTGATTGAAAAATATGCAAGGAAATGGATTTCTAAGAACATGGATATAAGTGTGGACCAAGGACGGAATTTTCTTACTGTAAAACAACTTGGAGAGACTCACGAAAATGTAAAGGAATATTTGATGAGAGAAAAATGGATTATAATTATCCAACACATAACATGACATTCCATTTTATCTAGGTATTCTCAAGAGCCACCATGACTATGGCTAGGCCATGGTACAAGATGTTTAATCTACAAGAAAGGTTGAAATTAACCAATTCAACGCCCACTCTTCTTGGGTATTGATTATATGAAAATGGGGGAAAATGTGTTTAATTAGGGGTATTCAATATACTTATTAATCATTTTAACCTATATTAATCTAATTGACGCCTTATCCTTGAATATTTATATAACCCAATGAATTTTTAGACACATAGAAGAAATAGGTTTTGAACGTGTGAGATTTTAATTCAGGTTACGATTTCAACCTTTTTGGATTGATCATACTTTCTATTCAATTGATCTAAGGTATCTCTTCATCCTTTCCCACTAGTTCTTCTGTATTTTTGGAATTTGGGGAAGGTATTCATCGAGTCTTTATATTTGGATGAATACATTTCCTTATTCTTTCATCATTCATATAATTATGTTTCTATAGATGATGATTCCTTATTACATCTAGTGAGGGAATTCTAGAAATGGTGTATCAATAGCCTCTTTGGGGATTAGTGGTGTTCTCTTAGTGAAGTATCCTCTTATAGAAATCTAAGATAAATGAGTTATTATTCCTTAAAAATAGAATTGAATATTACTATAAATGATAATTGATTGCTAGGTAATTGTTGAATCTACACTTTCCATGTTATTCTTCTCCTCCTTTCTCAAAAATCCTTATCATGTTGTTTTGGAACCAGTTCTAGGAGTCCTTGGCATGAAAACATATTCTAGTTAGTGTGAGAATGTGGTTTAAGAGACGTTTACATTGGAAAAACTTAATTTTAAAATAATTATCCTTGATTTAGGAAGTTATTTACGATGATGGGAATTGTATATGATATATTCATGAGATGTTTTTTATGCTTAATAACCCATGTTTTTCATGTTTATGCATGTGGGTGAGTGAGTGTCCCGTGAGACCTTGATTTTTTTGATCTTGTGATTGTGTGTAGCCTCTAAAGAACTATTTCTAAAATTCCATATGTTACTTTCTATAATAAGTGTTTACTATAGTATTTCATTTCTCAGAAAATCTATCTTCTAGAATCAAGATGAATTGTTGGATCATTTCTAGTTATACGACCCCATGGAAGGGGAGCATGATGACATGATAATGGACATGGACTATGGATCATTTGATGTTATGATTTAGATCACATACATTCTTATTGACATGGGATTAGACCATGAGTGGGTCAAGAATCCATTGGCTACCAACTGATGTGGGAGAATTGCATGCCAAGGTGATGTATTGTCTAATTACATCAAACATATTAGGCTGGACTTACCATCATCCGAGGATAATGAATACCATTAAAGTGGGGGATAAAAAGTTCAGGATAATGATTATCATTGGGGTGGGTCATAAAAATATCCTGATAACCACCACTATTAGGGTGGGCTATGCAGTGTTCCTAATAATTACCACTATTGGGGTGGAGATTGTAGTGTTTCCATTAAGGGGACACTTGTTTGACAGACATTAAAATTCTTACTAGCATCATGCCAAAGTAGGTGGGGTAGGGTTCATGGAAACATGGTTAGAAATTTATTACCTAACACTTTTGTAGTTGTATTTATATTTTAGATTTACTTATTTTATAGAATACACTATTTTATATTATGTGAACTTAATTTTACCATGCATTGATGGTGTCCTACTTGGTTTATTATTCAAAACATACATGGGTATGTCAATGCATGTACATATTTCATGACTAGGGATCCAATAAAGGGAAAGGTTCTTATGATAGTTAGTTGATGACAAGTAGTCTTGTATTCAGAGGTGATGTTGGGACATACTCATGAATAGTGCTGTTGTATTTATTTTTCTTCCATAATTTATATACCTTGGTTTGGATTGCTATATCTAGAGCTCATTTATTTCTTTATTGTATGACATGTATTCCATTTGATATTATTTAACTTTTAATTGATTAATCTGGGTTGATATGTTTTAATTATATTATTGGTTCTTGGAAATTATACTAAGGGTATAACCTATACACTGATGGAGTTTAGACAATTGCTATTATTTGGTAGCCCTTGGCATATCAGTAGATGTACATGAGGTATTGTGGCTCACTATATCAGACATGATGGTTTTGGTTGGGCTGCTACAAAATGGTATTAGCAAACAATTTTTTCTTTTATTTTTAACTAACCTGGGACGTGGTAGAAAGGTGATAGGCTATACAGAACTCTGGTCAGGGAGTTTCCATGTTCTTGGTCACCTCTGTTCTAATAGACCTCCAAGTTACCATTTATATGATTAAAGTCATAGTTTTATAAAATTTTGGGTGCATCCATGAATATTAACTAGGATTTAAGGATCACACATTTAACACCCCAATGTTTTATAAATAAATTTAATATTTAATGCATAAAACACCAAGTCTTTAAAAAACAAAACATTGTTCTAACCTAGCCGATAAACATAAATTTACACCTATATTATTTGAATTTCGAAAAACTAACATACACGATTGTGTTCATTAAGATATTTAGAGTCTTATAGGATCAACTTACATTTTTGGTTAATAGTAATGTACCATTTTGAATAGTAACGTACCCTTATAAATAGTAATATGATCATTATGAATAGTAACCTAACCTATGAAAGTATAAATAATATTTAGATACCTTATAAATGAAATAGAATATTTTATAAATTAATAATTAAGTGCTGGTATTTTTTTGAGTAATAAATATTTAATTAAAATTTTAAATTAATAAATTTATTTAAAATAAAATAAATTTTCAAAAAATGAATTCTTCAAAGAATATTTTTTTGTTTTATGAATTTAGGATAATTTTATAAGACCTCAATTAATTTTTGAAAGAATTATAAAATCATTTTTAAATTTAAAATATGTATTTTTCTTGAAAATAATGATTTTTTAAAATTTAATTTTCTCTTATTTAGAAAATTATTTCATAAAATGGAGTTTAATTTTTAATTCTATAAGTCTACAAAATTTTAGGGTTATTTTTTGGGATTTTTTTGAAAACATGAATTTTTGGTGAATAGTAAAATACAATAATTTATGGTATAAATACATTATATGATAAATAAAATATTCCATGCATCATGGATGATGTAAGAACACTTGGTTCGAACTCAAATAAACTTATTACTATTTTTGGTCACAAGAGTCAATAGTATTGGTTGTCTTTGGTAAAATAATAAAATAATGATTAAAATAATGGGAAAACTCTCATCCACTCCACTGTAAAAACCACCCCACCCCCTCTTCTCTTCAGTCTTATCAAGCCATATTCCTTGTCTAAATTCTAATATAATATCCTCCCAAGTTCCTCCCCATGTATAGAAGCCCTTGGTCTCTTCAATAGACCAAATCCTTATAGGACCCCGGGACACCCTGAGAGGGGAGGGGTGAATCAGGGTGTTAACTTTTCTTTTAAACATATGGATCTTGTTCCCATGTTGGTAGGAACTAGTAAAACCTGTATGATGGATATGATCAGAAATAAAAAATTCACATGCAAATAGATGACACAATACTTTTTACTTGGTTCAGCACTAAGGGCTACGTCTAAGGAGCATATGCTGACAAGTTGTCAGTCGTACCTAATTCCACTATTCTTCACTAGTTGTAGATTAAAATGGTTTGGGAACAGTAAATCTATCCCAGGATCACTGCCTTTACAAATGTTCAAGGATGGCCCACTACATCCCTCAGGTCATTTTCGTTGACTCCCCCTAGCTCACTGCCTTCTGTGAAGTCTCAGCCAGTTTATAGACTCAAATGTCTCTTCAATAGATCCTCATTTAAGTCTTTGCCTCTGCTTAGCACGAGACTATTCTTGGATCGAAGACTAGAATTAATGCACTTGAACACACTGAACCACTAAACCAGATAATCAGAAATGTGCAAATAGGTTATACTGAATATTTCACGCAACTCCTACCCTTTGCATGAAATATCTCACTTTTGCGTGAAATACTTGATTTTCATGTGGAAAATATTTCACGAAACAACCTCCTTTAGATGTAGATTTACACGCAACACTTTTCTCACAAAGCTTGGCCTCTTTTCCACTACTCAATGTTTTTTGAATGACCTCAAAATTTTCACGCAATGTCTGCATTTTCTCGTAGCTTAACCTTTTTCGCACAGCTTGAACTTTTTCGTGCAACTCGGACTTTTTTGCGCAGCTTGGAATTTTTCACGAAACTCCCTTTACATGATCCTTTTATGCACATTAGACATCAGGTATTATCTAAGTATTAAACCATATAAAATTTGGGGGGCCTCATCTTATTTATAGGCATCTCAAACCCCCGCCCGCAAAACCCACTATGGTGAAAAAAACCTCTCATTCAGCGTGAAATATTTCTCACAGGTACCGTTTTTCACACACATCTCCAGGTTTTTCGTGAAGCGCATGCCTTTGACATTTTTCAACGTTCTGATTCTGAAACACCTCTTGCATGAAAAATCTCACCACTATTTCACGCACCATGCTGTTTTTCGTGCACGCCGCTATTTTTCGCGCACGCCGCTGTTTTTCATGCACGTCACTGTTTTTCATGCACACCTACCTTATTTCATGCACCACATACTTTTTGCGTGCACCTATACTTTCCTATAACCCATGTATTCATTTTACAATTTTAAGGTCCAAAAATTTGGCAAACACTGGAGAACAACACCACCTTCAATACTGTTGTCTGCTTGAACTGTATGATCACTTTACTGGCACACATTCTGAACTTCCACTGAGGATTGACAAAAAACAAAAACCATACTCCAATTCATGCATAGAATGACCATGGTTACAACAATATCCCCCTTTGGTTTTGTTGGAAATCAATAAATAAATTAAATATAGCACCATCCACATGCAAACCAAAAACGCAAGAGTCAGCTCAGCCAACACTCTAGTCTACATGAGCAATGCTCGGTGTAGAAAACAGGAGGGGAAACATGAATTAGGATCTTGTGTTTTGGAATTATCAATGTCACCAAATCAATTTTCTTAAAATTTTCTAGAATAATTACATGTCTAATGTATTCCTTCTTATCCTACCACAAAAATCTCATCGTGATACAAAACATGTCCGGAATTTATTCCTTCTCCCCCATTGGCAAAAAACCCAAAGATTGGTATTTGATCATTGAACATCTCAATACACCCTTGGATAGTATATCCCCCATAAACCTGCATTATATCCACAAAAATATTAAAAGCTGTTAATATAACTAGGGAGAGGGGTATTTCGTAACCTCCTTATGCACTAGGAGGTGGATGAACACCGAGGTTCAATCGATTCTTCTCAAACACAGCCGCTGACAGTGGCTTCGTCAGGATATCATCCACATGCTCATCAATTCCAACATGATCCATTCCAATCATGCCTTTCTCAACCTTTTCTTTGATAAAGTGATACCTAATTTCAATATGTTTTGTACGAGAATGATGAACAAGATTCTTCGTAAGATCAATTGTGCTCTTGTTATCACAGTAAATTACCATTGGTTTCTTCACCTCATCACCAATATCTTTTAGTTGTTTCTTCATCCATAGAAGTTGAGTGCATGACTTTTTGGTAGAGATATACTCAGATTTAGTAGTACTAAGAGAGGTAATTTCTTGTTTCTTGCTCAACCAGCCAACACATTTATTCCTAATATAGAATGCTCCACCACTGGTGGACTTTCTGTCCACTACATTGCCAGCCTAGTCTGTATCAGAAAATGATGATAATTAACTATCCCTTCCTACAGAAAAGTATAAGCCACAATTGTGAGTACCTTGAATATACCTCAGAATTCTTTTCACTACTTCCATATGTTCCTCCTTTAGATTACTCTGAAACCGGGACACTAGACTTGTTACAAAGACAATATCTATCCGTGTCGCTATCAGGTACAGTAGGCTCCCAATTATCCTTTTCTACATTGTGGGTCTACAGATATCCCATCCTCATGCTTTCCAAGTTTAGTTCCAACTGCAATCAGAGTTGAAATTGGTTTGGAGTCTTTCATATTAAACTTCTTCAGTAGCTCTATTGCATACTTTTCCTGAGAAATGAAAGTGTAATCCTTCTTATGAATCACCTACAGCCCTATGAAATATGCAAGCTCCCCAATCATAGACATTTCAAATTATGATTTCATGTGATTGGAAAATTCATCCAGTGATTTCTGCCTGCTGCCACCAAACATAATGTCATCAACGTATACTAGAACCATGAACTAGTCTTTTGGAGAATTCTTCACGTATATATTGTGATATAATCCTCCTATTTTGAATTCCAGATTCCTGAGATAAGAGTCTAGTTGCGAATACCATGCTCGTGGTGCCTGATTCAAACCATATAGAGCTTTCTTTAGTTTACAAACCTTTGTTTCATCAGTACCAAGAAGAAAACCCACTGGTTGTTCAATGTAGACTTATTCTTTGAGTAAACCATTCAAGAATGCTGTCTTGACATCCATTTTATATTCTTTATATCCTTTTTGGAGTGCCATGGAAAGGAAATGCCTTATTGAATCCAGTCTAGCCCCTGGAGAAAAGTTTCTTCAACATCAACACCTTCAATCTGGGAGTATCCTTTACATACTAGCCATGCCTTGTTTCTAATAACACTTCCATGCTCATCAAACTTGTTCTTGAAGATCCATTTTGTAACAATCACATTGTGACCTTCAGGTCCCTTGACTAGATCCCATGTCTAGTTCTTTTTAATCTGATCTAACTCTTCATTCATGGATTTCACCCAAGATTCATCCTTTACAGTTTCTTCAAATGAGGATGGCTCCACAACTGACAGAAATGGAGATTATGTGTTCTTCATCCTTATTCTTGTTTGTGTTTTTTCACTTATATCCCCAATTATGTTAGATGGATCAATCTTAGCTCTTTGATTTCTTCTGTGATGTTCAGTCACACTCTCTCCAGCCAAGATTTTCTATTCAGATTCTTCTTCTGAGTCAACATTAGGATGTGAATCTTGAGTGTTTTGAACACCTTCCTCTATTTATGTATTTGTATTTACTCCATGTTCACATTCATCCTCATCTTCTATCTCATCAGCATAGGAATTATTTGAATCATTTGGGGTTTTTCCTTTAATGATCTTAACATCATTGCTTTAAAAAATCCTCCCAAGCATTTATTGAAACACTTGTAGGATTTTCTGTTCATTGGATACCCAAGAAAAATTCCTTCATCAGCATTGTCACCAAACTTAAATTGATTTTCTTATTTATTTCGGATGAAACATTTGCTTCCAAAAACACGAAAGTATTTCAATAAAGGATTCCTTGCATGCCACAATTCATATGGTGTCTTTGTTTCTCCGATATAAATCCCTGTTATATTCTGAATGTGCACTGCAGCTTTAATAACTTATTTCCAGTAATGGCAAGAGATACAACTCTCATTTAGCATTGTCCTGACCATTTTGTTGACCTGTCTATTTCGGCGCTCAACAACTCCATTTTTCTATAGAGTTCTCAAAACAGCTACCTTATGCTGTATTCCATGTTTTTCTAGGTAATTCTGAAACTCTATAGACATGAATTCCCCTCCAATGTCAGATCGCAAGACTTTTATTGTCCGTCTTGTATCATTCTCAGTAATCCAATGATAAGTTTTCATGCAATCAAGTACTTGTCGCTTCTTGTTAATGACCATTACACAAGCCATTCTACTATAATCATCAATGAAAAGGGAGAAGTAACTCTCTCCATGAGTTCCGACAACATTTATCGTACCACATACATCTGTATGGATGAGATGAAGAAGGTGTGATGCCCTTTTATTCTTTGGTCGATATGAATTATAAACTAGCTTCCCCCGTATTCAAGCTTCACAATCCTTTTCCCATACATGTTTCAAAATGGGGATATCCATGAAAATATTCATCATAGTCATCTTTTCCATGTCTTGTTGGTTAATGTGCCTCAAACTTTGATGGTAGAGGTTGTTTTCTTCTTCAACAGACAAATATCAAGAGTTTACTTTGCTGTCAACCTGATATAAGTTTCCATATGTTCTATAGCCTTTCATAAGATAATTCCTTATTGTTCCCTTTATAGTTCATCCTTTTTGATTGAAAGTTATTATGAGCCATGACTCACAGAGTTGACTCACACTAAGGAGATTGGGGCATAGACCGTCCACATAAAGAACTTCAGTCTTCTTCAGCTCTCCATTGGCAAGAGAAGTATTACCACTACCTTTAATTTTCAAAGAACCATCATTTCCAAACCTCATTGTTCCATCAACCTTGTTTTTAATGTTCTTCAAAAGGTCAAAATTTCCTGTCATATGTGAAGAGCATCCACTATCAAGAATCTAGGTGCTGCTTCTCTTTATAGCTTTGAAGGATACTTTTTCAAGATGGGATTTCTCGATCTTCTTATGTTATTTCCAAGAGATATTGGATTGAGTATAAGATATTGATGGCCTTATAATTATTTCTTCCACATAATCAGATTCTTAATACCTATAATCTTCTTCTAGAGGATAAAAACTATTTGTGAGATCAACACCATCAGGAGGGTGAATATTGACCAGTCTCTAAGAGTTGTACAAATATCTCCCATCTAATCTCTACGTAAAATACATAGCTTTATCTCCAAAGTTAGAACAGTGAAGCAGTATCCATATAAAGTATTTCTTCCATAAGATGGAGTATATGAAGTCAGTATCCTTTTTTGACATCCCAGATATTCCCCATTCAAGTATCTCCTTGACTCTTCGCAATATGACATGGTATGGCCCAAATAGCCACAGAACTGAAACTTCATGAGAGGAAGTGTATTCTCACTTGAATTTAACATCATGAATTCTTATTTGGGAGAATAGTTGAACTGCCTATCATTTCTGAAAGTTTGAGGATAATTTTCTGTTATTCTTTTAGTTTTGATCGAGGGTTTCTTCTTCAGCACTTCAGGAAACATTTTAACATGTCCGACTTTCATCTTGTCTTTATTTTTGGCTCTGTTCACTTCCAGTAGTTGATGTCTCAGATTCACCAGCAATTCCACTCTTTCCCATGCAAGAGGGTATTTGATCACTCTAGATTTTTCCAACCCCATCTGAACCAGACTTGGAACTTTCCAGTAATTTAGCATATGATAATATTTAAAAATAAAATTTCTTCTTACCATCATTTTTGGTTGACTGTCATTCAATTTTACTCCTAAGAGTAACAACTTCTTCCTCAAGACCCTCAAAAGTTTTGGAATTCTCTTGCAATCTGGATGAAAGGTCATATATGACCTTTGCATGTTCTTTAATTCTAAGATTTAGTTCCACAATGTCATCTGTGCTTTTAAGTATTTAAGACTAAACTCTCACTAGTTCGTCTAGTCGTTCAATTTCTGCTTCAAGCTCATCAACATATTTTGATGATTCTTCCACCATTTCCTTCCACTTTTTGCATCTCTTAAATTTATTCTCAAGCTTGGAAAATGCATACTTAATTTGAATCTTTGGATCACTATTAGGAGTAATATGATTATTGCTGCCTTTACTGATCGAGGGTTCTGAATTTTCAATGGTAGCCATCATGGTAGCATGGTTTCCTGTTTTAAACTCTGGTTCTTCTTCTTAAAAAAATTCAATATCATCATCTTCCTCTTCAAAGACAAAAATCTTCCTATGTATTTTTTTTTCTAGATTTGAAGTCTCTCTTTTTGAAAAACCTTTTTCAAGGATTCATGATGTCTTCTGCTTTTCTATCATCATCATCAAACTTTCTCTGGCACTGAGAGGAAATGTGCCCACCTCTTCCACAACAAAAACATGCCAGAGGTAGCATACCTTTAAATTTACCTTTTCCCTTCTTCAGCTTCTTGGCTATGACAGAAAGAATTTCTTTTTTCCTCATCATCTTCACCACCACTATCTTCTGAAATTTTTAGTTTGTCCATGGATTTGAATGCCATTTCCATGTTTACACGAGTCATGGAATCTTCAGGTTTGACTCTCATCTCATATCCCACTAGACTATTTAACAGATCATCAAGAGATAGTTTAGATAGATATCTTTCTTCAAGGGCTGACACCTTCACATTGTACATAGGAGGAAGTCTTCTCAAGATTTTCTTTACGATATCAATGTCTTTGATTTCCTCTCCAAGACCTCAAATTTCTCCCACTACTTCAGTAATTCGATTGAATAATGAATCGACATTCTCATTAGGATGTATATTAAGATATTCAAACCCATTGTGTTGGACTTGAAGTTTCGCCTCCTTCACTTTGTTTTATCCTTCATAAATGATTTCAAGTTTATCCCACATAGACTTTTCTAAGGTGAAACTCATCACCTTTAGATAGATCTGATCTGAAAGAGGTGCAGTGATAGCATTATGAGCTTTAGAATATGCGTCAAAAACTTTCCCGTCTATATCAGTCATAATAATCCTTGTTGGATCAGTAACTTTTATTCGTTTCACAGTAGAAAATAGGACTTCCATTCCAAGGGATATTAAATGAGATTTCATTATGTTCTTCCAAATATAAAAATTACTTCCATCGAAGAGAGGTATTCCACTAGAATTGACTGCATTCTCTATGACGACAAAGGATAGATCTAACTCTAGCAACCTTTTTTCTCTGATACCACTTGTAGGACACCAGGACACCCTGAGAGGGGAGGGGTGAATCAGTGTGTCAAATTTTCTTTTAAACTTACGTAGCTTGTTCCCACATTGGTAGGAAGTATTCAAACCTACATGATGGATATGATCAGAAATCAAACATTCACATGCAAAGAGACAACACAATACGTTTTAGTTGGTTCAACACTAAGGGCTTGGTCCAAGGAGCATACGCCGATAGATTTTCGGTCATACCTAATTCCACTATTCTTCACTAGTTGTGGATTACAATGGTTCGAGAACAATCACTCTGTCCCAAGATCACTTACTTTATAAATGTTCAGGGATAGCCCACTTCATCCCTCAGGTCACTCCCGTTGACTCCCCCTAGCTCACAACCTTTGGTGAAGTCTCAGTCAGTTTATAGACGTGAAGGTCTCTTCAAAAGATTCACGTTGAAGTCTTTGCCTCTACTTAACACGAGACTATGCTTGCATCGAAGACCAGAATTTAAGCACTTGAACACACTGAACCACTAAACTAGATAATCAGAAACGTGCAAATAGGTTATACTGAAGATTTCACACAACTCTTACCCTTTTCACGAAATATCTCACTTTTCCGCGAAATACTTGATTTTTGTGTAGAAAATATTTCACGCAAGAACCTATTTTATGCACAGATTTTTGAGCAACACCCTTTTCGCGTATCTTGGCCTCTTTCGTGCTGCTCAGATTTTTTCGCGCAACCTCAAATTTTTCACAAAATGTCTGCATTTTCACGCAGCTTAACATTTTTCACGCAGCTCGAACTTTTTCTTGCAACACGGAATTTTTCGCGCAGCTCGGATTTTTTTGCGCAACTCACTTTACGAAAACCTTTTATGCACATCAGAACTTGGATCTTCTCTAAGTCTTCAACCATGTGGAATGAGGGGGTCCACCTCTTATTTATAGGTGTCTCAGACCCGCACGCGCAAAACCCACTATGGCGCGAAAAACCTCTCATTCGGTGCGAAATATTTTGCGTAGGTACCGTTTTTCACGCACATCTCTAGGTTTTTCACGCAGCCCTTGCCTTTTTCATTTTTCAATGTTATTATTCTGAAACACCTCTTGCAGGAAAACTCTCACCACTATTTTTCTCACCACGCTGTTTTTCACGCACGCTGCTGTTTTTCATGCACGCTGCTGTTTTTCACACACACCACTATTTTTCGTGCACACATCTTTTATTTTGTTCACCACTTCCTTTTTGTATGCACCTCCACTTTTCAACAAACTATGTCTTCATTTTCTGATTTTCAGGTCCAAAAATTTGGCAAACACTGGAGAACAGTGCCACCTCAATACTGTAGTCTGCTTGAACTGTATGATCACTTTACTGGGACACATTCTGAACTTCCACTGAGGATTGACAATAAACACAAACCGCACTCTAATTCATGCAAAGAACAACCATGGTTCTAAAAATAACCTCCCTTAAAGTGGCTCTTAAGGAAGATAAATTCAAGAGGTAAATTCTTTTTTGATTTATTTTCTTTTCATTCAAGTTCCATTATTTATTTTTATTTCCTCACCCCTTTCGTCAAACTGTTATGATAAATCTATTAAATTACATGAACTTTAATATTTTTATGAAAAATTAATAATTCATCATTATCTATCCTTTCCCCTCCTTTTATATTAGAAATGAAAACACCATCCGAGATGTGTTAATTAATCACATTTAAGGGTGACTGGTTTTTAAATTCTTTTACCATCTTCAATTATGGTTATAAAACCATTTTTTTAACATGATAGTAATATATTTTATATATCCTATTTAATGTTTTGGAATCATTTTTTATAGATGGTATTAATTTATTAAACAAAATGAGCTCATGGTGATCACAAAACACCAAATGAATCTAATCAATTATCATTAAAATTTTATCTAATGATTTATTTTGACACAAAGTAACCAAATGACTTATACGATAATTTAACCTTTTGAACAAAAATTAATAACATATAAAATAAATTTTGGAATTCAATTATCATTTTACATTAACTTCCATACAAAGGAATTGATCATGAAAACTAATGAAACGAGCACTCACAAAAGATGACATTGAATCTCTTAACCCATAAAAATGACCATAAATGAACATAATAAAATTATAATTAATAAAATACATTTCTAATAGGTTTGGAATTAAGTTATTAATAATCCTAATTTCATATTATAGGATCCTAGGTTCATGAGTTGAACAAATTTAGACATAAGGTAAGGGTTTTCTACCCAAATTCTATTTTCATTTAAGTTAATCTTATTCTCTACTCACCTCAATGAAATTATTATTTAATTTTATTTACTCCTAAAAAATTATGTTTGAATGTTATATATATGTGTACCAATCAGAATTATTCTTTATTTTATAGGATTTATATATTTTAAAAAAATCTTTAAAAAATTCTTCCTGAAATAAAAGCCCGATTAAAAGAAAATTCCTTGAATTCTTACCTATTTTTAAGGGAACTATATAATCTGTTTTAGCAGCATTTTTTTTTATAAAAAAGTGTTTTTATTATGAAAAACCATGTTAATTAACTTTTGGTTTTATAAAAATATTTTCCTAAAGAACTATTCTTTTCAAAGTATAAGATAATTTAACTCAAGAATTACTTGATGATTTTATAAAATTATATTCACATATTTCAACAGCCTTTTTGATTTTTATGTTCAATTGGGATTAATATTTTATGAAATAATATACCATATTTTATTTAATGGTTTTTTATTAGTTTGACTATGGATGTATTATCTTGATTCCATTAACCATATTACTTCAAATGGTTAGTGTCTATGATTAATGATTGGGGAAATCTATTTACATTTCATATGTTAGTTTCAATATGAATCTTTATACAGTTTATGTTTATCCCCATTCATATGAGAAATTAATTGGACTTATTACATGATGGGTGGGTACCTCTATAGCCCCTCTATGCATCAGTAGGTCTCATGAGACAAACTAGTGTCTTGGGACAAGGCGTTAATAGAATGGTTATTATGGCCTTAGAATAAGGCTTTGACATTATGACTATGATGTATTATATTATGCATTCCCTCATTATGAAACTATAGAATGATAGTCCATGTGATTAGTTGACTAGTAGAGTATCCATGGTTATGTTTTATGGAATTATTTAATCAATTTATATTCCTGCCATATCATGCTCATGTATATTTATAAAGGCATACATTTTTAGTTATTCATCATGCTTAGTGTTTATGTTTATAATTTATTTTGATGTATTATTTACCCTTACTGAGCATCTGAGCTCACCCCTTTCACAGGTTTTATTTTCCCCAGGTTGTGAAGAAGTATATTATAAATAAATTTCATGGATAATTATGTGTGATTCAAAATAAGTTGATATGTTGTATTTTTTTTTCAAGATGCAAAGTTGAACTTATGTATGTATCTGGTTTTCCAAAATTACTAAACTATTTGTTCCTTCGAGATCTGACTTTATTGTAATCATGTTAATGTAATAAAATAAGGCACTAGATCTGGGAAAATGGGGTCGGGTCCTTACAACATTCCATTATATAATTCTAGTGATTTTGTATAGTAGTTATTTAATTTAATACCTTGATTGTGCTATCAATTTGGGATAGACTCATGTTATTTGATTGAGTGATATATCAGTTTCCATGCTATTGTGTGATATATTTACTCTAATTAATTAGTTGAACATGATCATAATAGTTATATATATATATATATGACTGTGACTAACTTATAGGGATGGATACCTTGGGTAGTTATATAAGGGTTATACCTTGGGTTGTGGATATAATTCTAAGAGAACCATTGTGTAATTTCATAGAATAGTTAGGATTTTACTTGATCTATTGGATTCATATGTTTTAATCATTCTTTTGGAATTTAATAAATGATGCTTCTTAGCCGTTTGGTGGGACCGATAGTTGTGGTAGCTCATAATTCTCCCATTCGGGAGGGAGTTTCCATTCCACCACTATTGGGGAAGGAGGATATACCCTATCATGCGTTTTTACTGACACATGTGATTTTGGATGCAGAGCTAGTTTGGCCATGAACCTTTTAGACTGTGTCCATTCAAGGAAGACACATCCAAAAGACCATGACTGATCATGCTTGGGACTTCAATCTCCAGCATCCTCTAGTTTTTTAGAGTACATGTGGCCCATAGGATTTATATGAATACATATAATTTATTTAGATAATTTTCAAGATGATCTAGAACCCTGAGGATGGGAAAGTGATTCTTGTGACATTCATTTTCCCATGGCCTTCTATGATATTGTGGAATACCATGAATCAAGTTGGAAAATGAGAGGATTTTAGTAGGGTAACATTCAAGGATCTATTTATCAAGTAGTATTTTCCTAACAAGATGAAGCTAGATCACACCCATTAGTATATGGAGTTGCATTAGGGGTCTATAACTATCTTTTCATATTATTATTGAGTCACAAAGTGGATTTAGTTAGATACTCTATTGGATGGGAATGAGGTTAAGAAGGCTCAAAAGTTTGAGATAGTCTTTCACATAGAGCTTAGACATCAGGATTAGTGATTTGACCTGATGGTGTACAAATAGGTTCTTCGTAATGGCCAATCTTTTGAGAATTAGATAGAGGAGGATAGGGTATCATGTTCAATTTCTATCCATAGTGCACCCGCGACCGAGTTTCCTCTTACTAAAATAGGATCCTCTTTTAGTACAAAGAAGAGGACGAATGATTAAAAGTAATTGAAAAAAAGATATATGGGTCATGGTACGACTTCCTCAGTATCCAATATGGTGGTTTATTTCAATAGGTTCTTAAATTTTGAAATAATGGGGTGTTATTAATATATTTATAGGAATCTATCTCTGGAGTGCCACAATTATGGAATGGATGGTCAAATTCAATGTTTTTTCTTAAGGGATTCTCATAAGAGTGCTGGGATATTGAGGAAAGATGGGAGTGAATGACCAAATCATAGTATACAGACTTCCAAGACTATGGCGACTTAGGGGTAGGGCCCTGGAGTTGATGTGGGAAAAGTATATATAGTGAATCATACTACAATAGATGGGGGTGAAGGACAATTTACTATTTAATCTATGGTCATGATCACTTATATGTTGTATACTAATTTGTTTGATATCGATGATTCCCATTCCTTTATATCTTTACAAGTTATTATTTGAATTGAATTACCATTCAAGTAATCTTCTGAGTTACTTTCCCCCAATACACCATTGGTAATAAATGTGGACCATATTTAGTGATACTCATAGAATTTTATTGTCATTACTAGTTACTGATATCTATGGTACTTCATGATTTTGAAGATTATGAGCTTCAATTTGATTCCTAGCATGGATTGTTTTAGCAGTTTACGAGATCATGTTGATTTCTATTATAGAAAGGTATCTCTTACATTACAAAAGTAAGATAATTTCATGATGATCAATGAATGGGAATGATGAACAATTATAGTTAGTATATATTTGAGCTAGATCATGATGATCATGATGCAAAAAACAATCTTGTACCTTTTGTCTGGATCAGTACAAATTCTCTCATACTTTCCTCCAAATGTGGATCTTAATAAAGATGTATTACCACATGAATTTAAAGGAATTCCCCCTTAATTAAGGAGTTTAATTTGAGTTAGATCTTGTTTTATGTATACAAACCATTTCAATACCCCCTTATCTTATGGTGCATGTCGAGTTGAAGGACCTCAAGGTATATCTCAAGAACATGGAATAGAATGACTTTATATATCCATGTATTAACCATGGGGTGCCCGTGTTTCATTCACCAAGAAGGTGGATGGTAGTATTCAAATATTTTTATATTATCATAACTTGAATCAAGTGATGATGAATAATAGATATCCCTTTACTAATATTTAAGATCTCTATGACCTATTAAGGGGAGCCTGTTGGTTCTCTATGATAGATTTTCGATTATGATATCACCAATTATAGGATATAGGGGGGGGGGGGGGGAATCTCAAAGATAATCTTTCATAGAAGGTATATAATATATGAGTAATTTTTTTATTTCATTTAGATTAAGGAAAGTTTTGGTAGTGTTAATAGTTCACATAAAAAGTATATTACACCCATTTCTTTACTCGCTCATTATGGTGTTCGTTGATGACATCCTCATCTACCCACTAACCATAGAGAATAATTATAGACATATTGAGATAATAATATGTATTATTTGATAATATTAGATTAATTCAAATTTGTTAAAGTGTTACTTTTGAATTCATGAAGAGAAATTCTTAGGTAATGTGGTGTTTGAGATTGGTATATCCATAGACTTAGAGAAAGTGGAGGAAAAAATGTCTTGAATAGGCCCCTAGAATGTGTTTGAGATTTGAAGTTTACTGGGTCTGTTAGAACATTACTAACATTTTATCTTGGAATTATATCATATATCAGTACCCATTACTATGCTTACGAAGAAGGGAGTGAAATTCTAGTGTTTGGGCCAGTGTGAAGAGGTGTTTCTTGAGTTGAATATATGGATGACTATAGATCCAGTGCTGGTTCTCCGTAAAATGAGGATTGGTTATATTGTATATTGAGACATATCAGGTATTGGTTTTGGAGTAGTACTAATTCATAGTGAGTGGATAGTAGCTTATGGGTCATTTCAGTTCCAACCCCCTGAGTCAAAATATCCTACCCATGAAATAGAGCTGGAAAGAGTGGTCTACACTATGAAGTGTTGGAAACACTATCTCTTTAGTGAGAGGTTTTTTTGTATACATTGACCACAATACCCTTCTGTATATATTAATATAATGTTACCTAAAATTTAGGTAGAGGAATTGGGTTGATTATCTACAAAATTTTTACTTTTACATGACTTATTCTCTAGGTAAGGGTAACTACTTTGAAAATGTTCTTAGTTTTAAGATATATAAAATACATGATCTTAGATAATGACCTTTAGAGGAATAATTCCACCTGATTATCATGTGGGATGAATGAAGGACAAATTATTCTGATTACTAGGTAATAATGACATGTGCTTGATTAGTGGTCACATATTCTTTCGTATATTGGGAGAATGCTGAATATGAGACTCACCCTGAGAGTGTTGTGATTTAGGAAAAAATAGTAGGCGGCGACTTGTTACCCAAGTGGTCTTTAGATAACGATAATGCGATCCTTGTACATAGTAATATTTTAGTACCTTCTTCCATTATTCAAAATTATATGAGATATTTTTTTACCTCAAGGTGGTTGGTATATCATATAGTGACAAATATATACCATGACTTTAGGTGATAGTTTTGGAGGATTGGGATAAAGAGGGAAATTACTAGTTTTATTTTCCAATTCCTTACATTCTAGAGGATTAAGGATAAGAACTATAATATTAGTGACCTATTATATCCAATTACAATTCTGATATGGATGTATGAGGAATCCATGATGGAAATTTTAAAGGGGTTACCCAGGATGCTGTGGGGTCATGATGTGGTTTGGATGATTAGAAATTAGCTAATGAAAGCTTATCATTTCTTATTGATCCATGAGACTCACTTAGTATAAGATCTAAAAAATATATTACCATGAGATAGTATTATTTTGTAGAGTTCCCCTAAGAATTTTATAAGAAATATATTCACATTCAATATAGTAGTTTTTATAGAGATTGTAAAAGGACTTAGGAAATCACATAAGATTTATCACAATATACCATTCCTAGAATGACTTTTCGTCAGATTAAATGATTTATATATTTGAGTATATTCTCTAGGATATCATTTTTGACTTCTATAGAGTTTGGGATGAGCACCTAGACTTTATGGAGTTCACTTACAACAAAAACATCCATACTTCTATAAAGATGGAACCATTTAAGGATCTCTATGGAAGATCATGTCTCTCACTACTATGTTGGAATGTGGTGGGTAAGGATATAGTTTTTGGGCCTAATATGGTGTGTGGGACATTATAGAGAGTGAAACTGATCAGGAAGTGGTTGGTAACCACTCAAATTCAATAGTAATCATATGAAAACAAAGGATACAACCTTTTTAGTTCACTGTTTTCAATCATGTTTTCATGATATTGAATCCTCAGTTAGTGCATCGATGTTTCTAGAAGAAAGGTAAGCTAGAGAAAACGTTTTTGGGATCATTATAGATCTTTGAGTATATAGAAGTAGTGTATTACCGACTTAACTGTCCTCCATGTTATCAAGGAATGCATGACGTGTTCCACAATTATTATACTTGGAGGTACACACTTGATCTGATTCATGTTATAGACTAGAAAGATGTTTATTTAGATCTCTATAAAAATTTTGAGTAACTCCAAATGTGGGTTATATATAGGAGTGAGAATGTTTTTTGTAGGAATATGGAACCACTTTTTTTGGATCTTATGGAAGAATAAATGGTTCCTAGATGGGACTTGGTAGTGGGAATCAGATGGTCAAGATCACTATTCTAAGTTTTCTAAATAGAACTACTAGAGATGCTTCTAAATTATGAGAAGTATATATAGGTAGTGATTTTAAAGTCACGAAACATTATTTTATTTCTTATGAATCATTTTTCCCTTATTATCATTATTATTTTTGAGTTGGGACATTATTGGGTGGAACCTTGGAATATTTGAGGGGTTTGTAAAAGATTAAGCATTGGTTTATTTTTTTTGTTCCAAAACAGACAACACCACAACCATAATGTTGATAGTGGTGTTCCTTGAGTGAAATAATGTAAATGAAACTATTTTCTAAGTGTGTGTCCATGGGTGTAGAGCCCAACTTATCTTGATCCAAAAATGGCTTCGGTATCCTCACCACAATGTAAAAGGAGCTATTGTGAGGGTAACATGGATTATAGTTATTGAACACACCACAATAAATTCTGTTTCATCCAAGTGTGTTCAAGAACCACCACAACTTGGGATAGGCCATGGTGTAAGCTATTTTTCCTATGTAATTTGTTTAAATGAATTAATTCAATTCCCACTATTCATAGATTCTTACTAAAAAAATAGGGAGTTTTTTGGTCTAATTAGGGGTCTTAAATTTGGTTATTAATCATTTAAAACCTCTATTAATTGAATCTTACCCCTTATTCTTGAAAATTACAAGAATCTGAAGAATTTCTAGGTGAATAGAAGAAATAGGTCTTGATCTTGTGTGATTTTTATTTGAAGTTATATTCCTACCTTATTCTATCAATAATGGTTTTACTTCAATTGATATAAGGTATCCTTTCATCTTATTCCTTGATGCTTTCGGGTTTGGGGGATTTAGTTAAGGTCTTTGGTGAGTCTTTTTATTTGGCCAAATTCCCTTTCTTATTCCTTTTTCATTTATAGAATTATCTCAATATATCTTAGAAGATGATGCATTGTGATTTCTAGTGAGGAAATTCAAGAATTGGTGTATTAACAACCTCTTTGGGGATCTATTGGTTCTCTTAGTGAACTGTCCTCTTGTTTCTATTAAAGAGTTATGGTTTCTTATTCCTTCAAATTGGACTTTAAGATTACAAATTATAGTAATTTAATGTTGGGTAAGTGTTGAATTTACCTTCATATTGTTATTCTTATTCACCTTACTCAAGAACACTTATCATGTAGGTTTGGAACTGGTTCTAGGAGTCCTTAGCATGAAAAATTATTCTATTTAGTGTGTGAATGTGGTTCAAGAGATTACACCCTTGAAAAAACTTTATGTTGATGTTGATAACCTTAATATAGGAAGTTCTTTACCATAAAGGGCTTTGTATTTGATATTCTGATGATATGTTTGTTTTTTCTTGATAAACCATACTTGTTATGTTTCTACATGGGGGTGTTTGTGTTTCTTTTGACTCATTTCGTTCTCTGTGAAAATGTGATTATGTTTAGTATCATGAGAATGGTTCTTGACATGACTTATGTTACTTAATATAATATGTGTTACCTATGGTATTTCATTTCCAATATTACATTTCATTAGTTATCAAGATGAACTAGTTTCTCAGTTATTATTATATGGACCCTTTGAAGGGTAGTGTGATGACATGATGATGTCTATGGACTATGGGTCGTTTGATGGTATGGGTTGGATCACAAAAATTATTATTGATATAGGAGTAGAGCATGAATGTGTCAAGAATCGATCTGATACTGACCAAAGTATGATAATTAAATGTAGGGGTGATCTGTTTTCCAATTATATTAAAATTGTTGGGTGGGAATTACAATTATATGAGGATAACGACCACTATCTATACAAGGGGGTGAGAAGTTTAGGATAATGACCACCATCAAGGTGGGGGTGTGATGTTATGAATAATGACCACCATTAGAGTGGGGCATATTCATATTTCATGACTATGGATCTAATTAATGTAAAGGTCTTTATGATGGAGAGTTGAGGAGATAGAGGCTTAGAATCAGAGGTGATTTTAGGACATACTCCAAACTATTTATGTGATATTTATTTTCCTTACATACTTTATATATATTGGATTGTATTTCCACATTGGATGCTCGCTTATTATTTTATTATATGACATGTATACTATTTTATATCATTTAATTCTATATTTATTACTCTATGTTTTTGTATTTTATTTAAGATATTGGTATGAAGAAATTATACTATGGGTATATATCCCCCATATATTATGTTTGTACCCTCACTACTAGTCGACAACCTCTTGTGCATGGGGAGGTGCACATGAGATCTTATGGATCACTTGATAAAACTTGGTGGTTTAGGTTAGAGTTTTATATTCATTATCCATATTGTTTGATTTTATGGGTTTAACCTAGTAGATCATATATCCTAATACATTATTTTTCAAATGATTAATTATGTTATTGTTCATATGATGCCATAGAGAGATGATACACATTAACTAACTTCCTTTGGAAGATGAAATTAATGGAAAGATATTCAACTATAAATGTTAGTAATACCTTAGGATAGAATTAGGAATTATCTTTTCTTATATAGGATTTTAGGAACATTATGACATGTAGTTCTCAAGGGTTTCTTGTTATTTCAATGATAACCTTGTAATGGACTAAAACATCGTGATTTATTTTTATTAAAAACCTAAAAAAATTATAGGGGTATTTATGTATACAAATTAGGATATAAGTAAACAAATATGGTTAGTTATCCTCTTGATCAATAGCAATCCAATCCTTAAAAACTCTTTATTTCATAATTTTTCACATTGATTTACTATAAGTACAAACCAAGGATATATAGGTCTAGTGTCTTTGGAAGATTAACCACATAAATAAATCATATTAAATATAAAAAAATTATATTTATTTAAATTAAAAATATTTATCCTAACTACCATAGATCATCTAAAAGTTCATAAGATACCTTGGGGAAAATACATAAGGGAAAAGGTCTGCTATAAATCCCTGTAAAGGAATAAACATTATAATAAAGCATAATATGACAGTTAAGAGGCATAACAGGATATTATAAATAGAATGATCATAATAATGGTCACATGGAATAAGTAAATGATATCATAATATCATGGAATCGTAATCATGTGGAAACAACATAAAACAACACATCATAAACATAAGTCAATGGTCACTCCCAATACTATCAACATAAAGTAGAAAAAGTCCCATGCTATATTATGTTTACTCCCTAATCCCTTACATAAAATATCATGAGATATAAATATTTAACCAATTCATTGTAGAGATATATAATTTTGTCCCCACCTATCACTTAATGAAAATAATACATATTCATGACACATCAAGAAAAGAAACCATGCATAAATCATAAGCATAATCAGAATCATGAGAAGGAAGTGTGTTTAAAATTTTTTATTCAATGCATAACCAAATAATAGATCCGAAGTATTTACAAGATAATAAGGAATTAAATATTTTTTTTTAAATTAGTAATTGAAAAATTTATATAGGTTTTTATTATGGAATTCCAGTATAGAAAATTTAGGAGAAGGATCCTAAGAAGAAGAACAAAAATGAACAATATAGGTGATTCTTTAAGAAATAAGTAAAGGATATTTTTATTATTTTATGTAAAAACAATGACTAAAAAAATATTATTCTCCATAAATTAATGTTCGTTTTATAGTCTATTAATTATTTAAAAAAAATTTATGTGGGTGTAGATGGATGTGATATAGGTTATAAGAAATTTCCCTTAAATTGGGTTTACTTTAAAGTGATGATTTCTAAGGGAACTAAAAACATGAATAATAATAGAAATTAATAGGTTATTTAACTAGGTATATATGTAAGGTAGACATATAAAAAAATATAAGAAGAAAATGATAATAATATTATGTAAAAGAAAGAAAACTAAAGAGAACTTATAATCAATAAGTAACAAGAATGATATGAAAGATTCCATACCCCAGGTCTCGATTCACTCTGAAATTATGCTTAAGTACCTGAATATTTAAATTAAATTTATTAAATACACCCCCAAGAACCTTATTAATCTAAATTTAATTTTATAAGGTCTATTTATTATCATTTATTATTTATTTTTAATATTATTTATTCATATGTAGGTTACTTGGGGCTGTTCAGTTAATTCTTTTGTATCCCTTTTGGTTTTTCAACCATGGTAAAAAAGTTTTGTAGAATAGTCTCATAGTATATATAATATTAATAATTTAATTAAAATCATTTTCATATATATATATATTCAAATATATCCATATTGGGTGGGTATGAGAAATGAAATTTTTCACTCATGGAGGTGGTAGTATGCACACACGAACGATTAATGTTTCCATTTATTAATGAGTGAGGGGTATCAAATTATGTGATAATTTGAAATTATATAATAATATTTATATTATAAATCATTTTTATTCATCAATACCATCCTTAAAACCAACCATGAGAGGCCATTAAAAAATGAAATACATCACTTTGTGGAGGAGGTAGTCAGTACACTCATGCTAATGAGACTTGTTTTCCTTAGTAGACAGAGATGGATAAAAAATTATTGTTCCATTAATATATTAAAATATCAACATAATAATTTTAATGATTTAATTATTTTTTTTACATATATTAGAGTTTTTTAGTAATAATATTAAAATGAAAATATTAAGAAGTAAGTAATAAGTACATTTGAGACACTATCTTCTCTTAAATATCTCCTTAGAAATGATGGAATTATGATAAAATATATAAATATTGGTCTGAATTATGAAAAAAGGAATTGTATTAGAGTAATTTGGTTATATTTAAAAGGTAAACTCTAATGGTATGTGTAACATGGAAGGGGTGGAAGTGATCCCCTTTTATCTGTGAAGAAATGAGCACTTTTGTAAATAAATTTTATAGTTCATTGATATCATTTAAATATTCAAAGGGTAATAATTCCATAAATTAGAATAATGGAGTGCAGGGTTATATTGGGTTGATAATACCTCAACTTATAATTTCCAAAAAAATTTAAACATGTTTTTAGTTATATACCATTATATTTTTACGTTTTACCATTTTGGTTTTTACATTGTAACTATTTTTTAACTAAGTAATTTATATTTAATTAAAAAAATAAGGCAACCCTTCTTATAAAATATTTATTTTATGAAACTGAATTTTATATCCATTTAATATAATTCATTTTCTAAATAATTTAAAATTATATTTTAAATAAAAACATTTAATATATAGAATTTTGTTTTATTGAAAAATAGTTTTTCACAATTAAGTTTTTCTAATCATATATAGTTTTGATTAACTAATTGATGACAATTAATAAATTTATATATAGATTAAAATATTATATTATAACCATTATTGGTATGTGATTAATTTATTTGATTATATAAAAATTATGCAATGATAATAAAACAACTAGATGAGGAAAACAATTTTACCGTTATCATAATAAATAAATTTAATCCTAGTAATACAATTTTTAGGAAAAAAATGGAATTAAAATTATTACCTAATATAGAATTTTGGATATTATATTTTAAATCTATTTTTTATATTATATTCTTAGAAGTGATCAAAATTAATTTTTAATATAACCATATAAAAAGTATTTTTTTAGTGAAGTACACCTTAAGTTACTAAATCATTAAATATGAGTTTTATAAATTAAAATTTATGTTTTTAAATTATTTTTTATTTATAAATAATTAATTTATAAAATGGCGTTTTAAACATAAGTATTTAATATTGATAATTCAGCAAAATTGTTATTTTAACTATTTTATTAAAAATTAATTTTTTTGGAAAAGACTGAAAATTAATTTCAAGATATTTTTGATATGTTGAATTAAAAAAATATTAATTCTATCAAATTAAAATCATAAAATTTATAATTTTTTATTTTTAATAAAGATAAAAAAATAAATAAAGAAAACTACTTATGTTGATAAAATGAGTTTTTAGACATTATGTGTTCTTAATCTTATTCAAAATCAATTACGTATTATATTAATATTAATTTTTATCAATAATAAAATTTATCATCATTTAAACATAATTTATTTAGTCTCTTAAAAAATTACATAATGCATGAAAATCCATATTTTAGAAAACTACATTTGTAAGTATAAAATGATCTTCCATTAATATAATTATAATTATCTTTTTACATCCTAATAATTTAATTTTATAAATATATTTATATTAAAATATTTATCTTACTTATATAAAATCATTCTTTTTAATAATAAATCTTTAGTGTATAAAATAAAATATTTAATTTTGATATTATATTTTTGTTTTGTTATTATTATTTATAAAATATAATTTTTAAACTTGTTACTAATAAGTAAATCAGGTATACCTACTTGAAAAATCTAAATTCAAAGAAAATTTCTCTAATGACCATATTTTTAATTATTTATTGAAATGGTCATATTCTATTTCTATATACTGGATTACCAAAATCATTCATTATATTCTCACTTATTAAGTAAAACTTCTCATTTCCATAGTTTTTATTTTAGATCTCATAACATTATTTATAATTTCATGGTATTATTTCTCATTATGGGTTTTTATACAAATAGTGATTCATAAAAGAGATAGTGGTCTACGAGAGTTGATAGTTATAAAGATATTATTCCTTTCAATTTTCAACCCATTTTTTTTATTCTTAATGTATGTAATCATATTTAAGGTGTGATAATCCATTGTATGTGATACATGGTTTCATGTTATTCCATTTTAGATTCCCATTCTAATTTAATAATGTGTTATTATCTTGGTTCATATCTTGTATGGTCCAATCAATTATCAAGTATTAATTCTTATTAAAGAATAGAGAAATATTCTTTATAACTATAAGAAAATTTTAATGGATATTAAAACCTATGGATTTATATGATTTGTCTCCAACTCATCATTTCATGTGTCGTCAATATTAATAACAAGATCAATTATAGATCTTTTTTAAAACTCCCATTAAAACAAAACATTCCCCTAATACAAGATATGAATTCAAGTATCCCCAGATTGATTCTATTCCTTGATGGTGTATGGTTCCCCCTTTAGTGGGGTTATGTATCTTTTTCACTAACACATTCCATAAATAGAGTAAAAGTATTAATACATATCACCATTGTCAATATAAGTGTACTTTCTAGGCATCATTGTTGATTATTAATCATTGATAATAGTGTGGTCAGCTATTAAGACCTTTTTTAGTATACATACCTATATAATATTTTTTTCTATGGAGTGATGATTATGTTGTGATTAATAATGAGAACCTTTAATGAATAAGATTTATAAATGAATACTTATATATTTCTATGTGAAATAGATATTTCTAAATAACTATATAATAATTTTAGGATGATGTAGTTTCCTAGTTAATGCTTGGAATATATTAACCCTAGTTGGTATTGAGCTTTTATGTCTTGAATATGTATTATGATTTAATATGATTTTACTATTATATGTCTAGTAATTCATATTTTGTTCCAAAAAATTATTGGTGTATCTTAGTGGTTAATTGTATTCAACCCCACATGATCACTTTTGCGGTGATTTTCTCAAGGTCAAAATGATATTTTTTTATAGGTGTAAACATGATATGGAATTAGTTGTATTAGTATATAGAGGAGGATTATGTGGTGATAATTGGATGTTCCTTAGTAGTTGATTCTTTATCTTTTAATTGTGATGTTTCCTTGGATATTTATTTATAGATATTTAATTTCATACGAGTTGTTATATCATACTCATGTTTTGTTATGTCATTGATTATGTATTATTATATTCTTGACTAAGGATATGTCATATATATAGAATCATGAATTTTATCTTTCTCATGGTTTTTCATTCCATATTTTATTTTTTTATTTGAGTAATAGTGGATCTATTTTATAGGTTTCAAGGGAAAATGCCACCCACTTTGTGTGGGCACCCTCTTGGGGTTTGTAACCAACACTTAGTCTATTAGAGGTAGGCTGGTAGAAGAACACCCAAATTAATCACTAACTTGAGTAAGATAGAAATGGAGATTTATTATATTAAATTTCTATTAGAGATGGTATATCCTAAACATAATGTTCAAATTATATAACATGTGAGGCTTTGGTTAGGATGTTAGTGAAAATATGCTAGAGGCATTTAAGTATATTATGCTAGAATAGGGAACCTATCCATAGGGTATAATGACTGGTTCATTCTTATATAATGACATTAATCATTTTCATTGACTTAAGTACTTAGATAAGTGATAAAAAGGTATAATTAGGTTGGAACATGCCTCATATAGTGGCTAGGTCATGATTTTGTGCATGATTTTATATAATTATGGAATTTTAATTGGATATATAGTTAGAGAATTCCCTGTATATCATCTAAAGTTTCTCTATTAGTTAAATTTACAATTTATAAATAATTATAAATTATTTTTTTATTTTCTATATCTCTATGTGTGAACATTAATGTGATGTTGAGAAATTAGGATGACTAGGTTTCTAACTATTAGAGTGCCACCTGATATTGACGATGAGGCTGATGAGAACTTTAATTAGTAACCAAAGTAATGATACCTTTATTAGCATCCATCTTAATTATTGAGTTCAATATGGGGGATATGGAAACACAAGACCATGAGATGTTGTTTTATTTTTTACACATAATGCTACTGAAGTGTCAAGATATTCCTTAGGATATGTGGAAGAGAATTATATCAATGAGATTTTAATGATGTTTTCCTATAGTGAATAAATATGTATTTTTGATTATTATCTTCAATATGATTTTTATTCATATTTTTCAATAAGAAGGTTGAAAATAATCATTTGTCTTACGAGTAGAGTAGTGGAGTCTTGGATAGTCCTATAATTTTCTTATGAGATCACCATTTCCCCTACTTTGGGGGTTTTAGGATTTTAAGAGAAATGAGATGAATGGAAATATTATTTGACTATTATAATTAATGCTGATTAATTCAAGGATTTATATTATTTTCATGAAAATATAAAAGATTATAATATGACAAATTATGCAAATGATAACTGATTTCAAGTGGAGATCCATAAAAAATATATCACCATTCCACTTACTTTGAAGTGTCATGATACGTGATCTAAATTTAGATTATCTTAGTAGAGGTATATATCAATTGTGGGATTATTTTTATGTTTTTCATGACTAATATATTAGGCCATTTGGTTTATTTCCCCCCCATTCTTTTTATTTAATCTGTCATTGAGATGAGTTAACCAGACCAACCACTAATAAGATGATCATGACCAGGGCCTGAAAAAATGATCATTCCATGACATGGTTATTCGAAGATCCCTCTAGGGATTGATTTTGAGATCAAGTACGAACACTCAATACCACGAATAAGAGGCGTTACCCTCTAGATAATATAATATAATATAGAAAATAAAAATTAAAACCACTAAACCATTATCAATAAAGTATTCAAAACCAATTTATATAAAACATATATATGGAATTATTATTGTGTAATATAACTAAAATGTTAAATAGCTACAAGTGTGGTAAAATAATAGTTAAATACTAGAAATTTAATAAAACCAAAAATACTCATATACCTCTATATTGTAAAAAATAATCCTCAGAAAACTATATTCAACTACTAAACTTGGTCAATGAGGCAATTACAACTAAAAATACATCCACAAAATACCACAACTCTATATGTAAAAGTAGGTATGATTATATCTACATACTCAATGGGCCATCCCCTAATAACATTAAAAAAAATTTAACATCATGCTTGTATAATAATTAAATTAGTGAAATCATAATATATAGTCACAACCCTCAACAACCAAATCCTCCTAAGGGTAAACTAGGATATAGATAATATAGATAAGTATCTCATCCTCAAGGCTTCCTATAATACCACATATAATCTTATTCAATTCTACAAGTCTACATGTCATTACTAATAATTTCATTTTGTCAAAGTATTTTTTCCCCAATCTCACCATAAGAATAAATCGCTAAATAAAAATGAATGTAAACTATAAAAAAGGGCAGAAAAATATTATAGTTACACTATAAAAAAACTCCTACCATCCAGCATACACATATCTAACATCCAACATCCCATCACCCACCCACTTCTATAATCACACAACTTCCATATACATTATAGATATAAAATACAAAAAAACCAATCCATATATATTCTATACTACTTAGTAGAGTGAGAGTGGGTATACTAGTATGGATGTTAAGTATTTCTACTCCCCAATTTGAATATTAGGCTGCACCTAATAACATCACCCTCTAATTTTGGTTATAGAGTGATTTACATCGGAGTGAACTAACATTAAAAATAGTGGGAAGACCTATTGAATTCTTAGACTACTATAATATATATCACCCCACTATGTGGTATAGAATAAATATTGGTTAAATATTGACTGGTTGTGTTGTGGTTTGAATCTATCATGGATGTGAAAGTGGGAGGATGATAGAATTTTAGATTTTAGAGACACAGATACTAGATGGTAGGACTTGGTTTGGTGGGGCCCAATTATAAAATAACAGTGTATACTATTTTAAACAAAATTTTTATTTATTAATTGATGCTTTTAGTGATTTTGGGAACATCATACTTCAAGAAAATGGAATTTTTATTAATAACACATAGATATGTGGAATTGAATATACTTGTGTGTAGTATCTTATGAGGGTTTGAGGATATGATACTTTATTAAATGATGTTTATCCTAGTTTCTCTCTATTTGGTTATGGTTAGTGATAACATGAACATGTGTTATAATTTTTTCACTTTTAATACTATCCATGCATGATATTGAATTTTTCTTTCATCCTTGTGGGTTGGCTATCTAATTTAATAGATATTCACAACCCTAAATTTGCATGCAATGTTTATGGATTTATTTTATTATAGTTTCGAGCAATATTATCTTATACGTTGAGATTTATAACCTTGGTAATATTTTCAAAACATTGTCATATTGAAGGAATGATTCAGGGGGTAATACTCGATCTCACTATAAATTGAGTGAGGGGCCTAAGTGAGGTTTATTCACGATAAAAATGTTATCAGATGAAATACCTAGAAGGAAATTACTTCCATTTATGAGATTTATAACCTTGGTAATATTTTCAAACCCTTGGCATATTGAAGGAATGATTCAGGGGGTAATACTCAATCTCACTATAAATTGAGTGAGGGGTCTAAGTGAGGTTTATTCATGATAGAAATTTTATCACCTGAAATACCTAGCCTGAAGAGTAGTGGCACTATATTGGTTTGATGTGCGGGGCCTAAAATGAGAGTGTTTTTATTTAAAGGGAGAGAGACCGTAACCCCTATGGAAAGAAGAAATTAAGAAGAATAATTGAGACTACCCATACCAATAAGTCACACCATTATTTTTATGTTTTTACCAAACTAAAACTCTATTGTTAAGTATTCTTGACTAGGATTTGTTTTTGGAAGGGTCTCTTAGGAAGTTTCATAGGGTGTGTATGAGTGATGAAAAATCAAAATAAAATAACATGTATTTTCCTATGAGAGAAGTCATTAGTATAATAAGTGACTATTAGAAAATTTGAGTGGCCCAATAGATGGGATGAAATATGTTTTCTAGGACACTAGTGGTTCCTAATGGGATATGACCTATGGGATATATTGGATAGGGGTATTGGTTAGTGGGGTATAGTTATTATATATTAGTGATATTTATCTTCATTTTGGAGACACCAAATTTATATAATAGAGACATCCAATAATGATACCCTATAGTGACATATATAGGTAGTGAGTTAGTTGATGTCTTATAGTTAGAGATAAAGAAATATAATAGTTACATGTTTTGGGTTACTACGACCTTATAACATTAGATATACATTGAACGAAGAGTTGTATTTTCTTATAAGAAATTATTCTTTATTGAGGTTATAATCACACAAATTAAATTTTTATAATGACCAACAACATTGAGATATAATTATTTATGAATGGTTTGTTACTTATTTTTTTTCTTGTTGAGGAACTAGTAATGTTTTATATTAGCTAAAAATAATTTATTTTAAATATATTATTCTATAGGGTTATGTCACTTGATTGGATATATGTTATCTTGATATTTGAGAGAGCTAGTTGTGATCATCTTCTTGTGAACATGACCTTCCACTTTAGATGTGGTGTTATAGATCCCCAATCAATTATTTATTATTTATAATGTATGGTAAAAGGATGTGGGAGTGTGGTATTATATTGGAAAGTTATTTTTATTAGTGACATTACTCCCTAGAAAACATCTTACACAATAATAGAAACATTTACCAGCCCAGTAACTGTATTAGACTATTAATGTTTTTTTCTGCTCAAGTAGACTTGGTATTTTCAGTTTTCCAAAATTTGGAATTAGAATTGTGAAAATGTTTTTAATAATAGACATCCTTATGAGATAATAGATTGTAAATAGAGAGGGATGAAATTCCACCTTATTCTAGAATATTTGTTCCTCAGTTATGATTGTCTTGATTTGAGCTAACAAAGGAGTATGGAAAACTCAGATGAATGTTGTTACTAATATTTGAGGTCATAGAGTGTTATTGACTTAGTGAAAAGTTTTATGATATGTAATCATAAACCATTGAAAAAATACAAATGGTAAACTAATACTAAATGTTTATTCTATTAATTATAAGAATGTGGGTGGATATACAGTCATACATGTAACAATTATGTTAAATTAATTACCTAATCAATTAAGAAGTTGGTAGTTTTATGCACGGTCATGTCATACTATAAATATATCAATTGGTTTATCTCAATATTAAGGACATTGACATTTATTCACTACATGTTTAAACCAATTGGAATCAATAATGTTTGGGTTTGATGTGTTATAATTTTTATAGATAACCCACTTTAATGTTTTTTTAATGATGGGTAGCATGTTATTCTCCCATGTGCTTAAGTGGTGGAGATTTTTTCTATGTGATAATCTAAATTTCCATATGAGTAGTTGTGACACCATTTTATAACTATTTAATGAGTGTTATGTTTTAATCTTATTTTATTTTTAGTAGTTAGGCTTTTTGGTATATTTTTTATTAATCCTAGTAGTTAAAGATATATTACAACATGATATTTAATAAATGGGTATCTATAGTATTGATTATTATTCAAACAAATAAATTTAATAATGATGTTTTATAGATTCAAATATATTTTATAATAATTTTTTAATCTTATATGAATAAGAAGGTAGAGTGGGGTAGACCAATATTCCTAAATGTCTTTACATAATATATTTTATTCCAAATTTTTCAGACCTAAAAGATCACCTTTTTATAGGTTAGCAATCATTAATAAATGTCATGATTTTTTCTTGAAAATACTTGAAAAATTCTATCTTATATCAAAAAACTATATTGATCTATTTTATTTTCTGTATAGGAATAAACATATCACATCTTCTATTGAACATATATAATGTCTATTATTTTTATATTTTGATTAATGTATGTTGAGGTAATCTTGAATTATTTTGTTAAAGTAATTTTGTTATTGAATTATATAATTATCCTTGTGATTATTTTTATTATTTAATTATTTGATATTCATGTCATGAATTTAATGGATGAATATTATTTTTTACATTGATACTATTATAGGTATTATTATATTTACATGGGATTGATTTCAAATAGAATATTCTTAAATCATATGAAATTAATTTTTAGATTTTAATTTAATGTGTTTGGTAATGATTTTCAATGAAGGTTAATTAAAGTATTTAGTGAAATTATTAATATTTTTACATAAAAATAATATTATCATGGGAAGAATAAAATGAGTAATGGATATTTGAATAAGGGATTACAGTGATAGATATAAATAGAGAAGTTATAATTGAGGATAAATAAAGTGATTTAACTCAAATATAGAGGAAGTTATAGATTCAAAATTTATTTTGAATAATTGAGTAATTTGGATGATAAATAGAATATATATGCATTATTTTCTCATTTTTATCCCTCTATACGTTCTCTTTTAATGGAGGATGAGGTATTGGAATGAAGTGATCAAAGGAAAATAGGTTTGATGAATTATTTTATGATTGTCATAGTATATTCCAAGACAGTGCAGGATTGATATGGATATAATTATTTTGTAATATAATCTAGCTATCTCAGTAAAAATCACACTTTTAATTTTCTCTCCAAAAATTATTTTAGCGGGGGATTTATAAATTTTAGAGTGGGGTTATAACACTTAATAAATCTAACATGATTTAATGTTGATAGACACATGGTAGTGATTCCAATTTGAAATGGACTATACTAATTCAATATAACTCAATTCTGAAAGTCCACGTGCCATGCCATATATATTTTAATAGGATATCTAGTTTTTTTAGTTTAAGAGCTTCTTTTAAGGAATTTGTATGATATTATTGTTTGGATAGTTTTTTTAAGCTCATCATCCTAGATACATATATATATATAATTCAAAGGGATGCATATAAGATAGGTGAACCATATTCTTTCATTGATTTATTGGGATTCCTTGACCATTGATTGAATTATTTTTCAATAAACTAATTTAAAAATTATTCTATGATAGGATTTTGGTGAATTTATTTGATAAAATTATGTTTTATTCAATTTTATAAAAAATGGTAAATTTAGGATTTTTTAATAAAAATCATGGTTATTGGGAATTTAATATCATGAGATTTGTTTTGAAAGGTTAAATTACCAAAAATAAAAACACTATCTTAAATTTGATTTGAATTTAATATATACTTATTTTTATGTATTTTACATGGGAAATCATTTTGAAATGTGATTGGTTTAAAAAAATGAGAATCCGAGTTCCATATTTAGAAATCACTATGTTCCTAACATTGGAAATAACCATATATAGGCCATGTATGATAATAATTATGTGTAATTGTTATAAGTATTCATAAATAGGGTGGAATGACCATCAATGTTTCACCTCGATGGATAACGATTCACTTTTCAAGAATTATGATCAAAGTTGGGTTGATTTATGATTGGTTTATTTGGATATTTATTATCATTCCTTAGATTAAATAATTGTGTTTTCTTTAGTAACACATATCATAATTAGGTTTGTTTCAAAATAGTTATTATTTGTTAATAAGGATGAAATTTAGTATACTTTATTAAAAATGGATTTATTAACTTTTAATCTATAAACTTTTTATTGTTTTTCAAAGAACCACTAGTTACTTGGTTTTGAATAAATCATATATGGTAATACATGGGAGTGATTCAGGGAAATCCTATTGAGAAAAGTATTTCTCACCCATATCCACACACCACAGGGTGTGTGTATTAGTTATTTATTATGATAAACGAAAAGGAAATATGACATTGTTCATTGAAAATAGATCTCAAGAGATATGTTCATGGTAGTACGCGGTGATGTTAACCCATGCGTTGTTAGAAGAGTGTGAAATCTTGTATGGTTAGGTGTTAGTTATCTACCTTTATTTTTCATGTTTTTGATATATTGAGTTGCTTTCAAGTGCATTGTTAATACATGGTTTTCATTAATGTTTATTTTTAAAAGGGAATTTTAATTTTAATGAATAATTAATTTAATTTTTATATAATTATTTATTCTCTTTGGGAAAATATCATTATCTAATGATGTTTTTGTATCCCTTGGAACTATTTTATTACCTCTTTTGGTTGGGGAATGTTTACGAGGATATGTGGTTTATAACATCATAGTTTTTTTGAAGGTATAGATCCACTTAATTTTAGTTTGTATCTATTTTTTTTATCTTAATTAATGTTATTAAGGGGTTATGGAAGGGTTCAGGATCATCCATGGCTTGTTCAGAGCCCAAATATTTTGTTTTTGGAGAAACAGACTGAGGCAACGAGCCTCCACCCTCATAGAATATTCAAATCAAGATCATCAGTCCCGTTAATTCTATCTCATCAAGTGGTTCAATACTATTTTTTTCTTTTTTTATCTCATCATATTGAATGATATTTATATTAAAGATAATATACCATATTTTTAGGACATTAATCAATTTATTTGGTTTCTCCTATTCTAGATCAGATTAAAGGAAAATAATATATGAGGAGTAATTTATCGATATAAGGTAGGTGGTCTAGTTATTTTCCCTAAACATATACCCATTTCTATTATGTTCCATAATTCCCCAAGACAAACATTCTATAAATAACATCCTAAAATGTTTTTTCTCTTAATTAAATGTGCATACCCTGACCTATGTGACCTCTGAGTCCCACTGACACCAATGGAGGTTGAGAACCTCAATTCTATCGATACATTGGGTGTGTTGTTACAATATGTGAAATGATAATGTGTTGAATATGTAATTAATTAACCTTATAAAGTTTATTATTTTCCCCGAGTACTTGGGATATTAAAATGAATTAAATGAAATGTAAATTAAATTGAGAAAAAGGGAAAGGTGTGACCATGTTCATAGGACCTTGTTTCTTATTTCTAATCATAAGAAATCCATTATAAATGAAATTAATTAGTTGAATTTTTAAATGGTGTGGATTATCTACTATCCCATTAACATTCAAAATTTCATTTTGAGGGTGATATAAGAGTTTTGACTTCGAATGCCTTGGATGGGCTCATTGGGAATATTGAATTAGATGAATTTTAAATGGATTATGTCACACCATTGGTGATACATGGATTATTATATAAAAGACCTAGTATGGTCTCACATGGAAGGTGGATTTATATTATACCACATGTGATTCTTGGGTTCCCTATGTGGAATTACTTGGATGTGTTAGAGAGAAATTCATTTATATCATTACTTGAGGGATACTTGGGATCTTATGTGGAATGCCTTGGACAAACTCCTAAGGTGATGGATTTTTATTGTATACCCAGAGTGATACCTAGGTTACCTATGTGGAATTTCTTGGATGGGATCAAGGCACCAACATATTAAATGATGAATATACCAAGTCAATAGACATAATTTGATTCGGTTAATGCATTAAATACATAAATGTCTTGATTAAACTTTGACAACTGAGTCTAAAATTCCATGGGACTTGTTTAACCCCTTTATACAATTATCATCACCTAGGGACGCCTTCGATATTATCCTCAGGTATCAACACTATAAGAAGAAATAAAATTATAATTTATTTAATTCTTAGAGACATTCTATCTTAAGTTAAAGTAGGTAGTATCTAATAGCTGTCCCATGAGGAATCTAGACCGACATGGGTTATTTTTTACAAGCCTTATTAATTATTCTTACACATTGATAATTATATATTTATAGACTAGGTAGTGCTATAAATCATTGGTGGTAAGTTTATGTGTCACGACCCATCCCCTGAGGCCCATGCAATGACTACCCCAAGCCCACCTTCCATAGGCTAGGGTATGGAGACTAGCACTGAAAGGCATACTCCCTAAAACGAAAAGGCATTGCCTTTAATCCTGAATAAACACACTATCCAAGAACACAAAAAGAAGCAACTGTGAAGTAAAATGCTGTAGTAAAAGTGTGCTGAAAGTAAAAGGGGTTCTATAATACAATCCCAACTATAAACATACAAGTAAAACTGAATGAAAAAGGAAAACAACTACTCGGTCGTCCTCCGAGGTTCTTACCTGAAGTGTAGGTATAGATCAACTCCTCAGCACTACACGTACGTCCGTCTTCTCCTTGTCATGCCATGCTGAATGGTCCACCTCCATGCACCATCCAATCCTATCTCCCTCAGCCTCAATCAATGTCGTACGTTGTCTGCACAAGACACAACAAGGTGCGGGAGAAGCCCGTGCAAGCGTGAGTATAACGATACTCAGTAGGGACTATGAGACCCTGTAGGTCTCCTAAAGTTCCAAAATGTAAAACCAAAATGAAAGACATCAAATATACTTAGGTATATTCCCATACATACACCTAAGTTATCAAGATATACACATATCATACATGAGGGAAGAATACCACAAAGGTAACACCACGAAGGTAACACCAAGAAGGTAAAAGCACCACATAGGTAACACCATCAAGGTTACACCATGAAGGTAAAAGTACCACATAGATATCACCTCAAAGATAGTACCACAAAGGTAAAAGTATTAGTTCAAATAGAATCTTAGCTCAAACTTGGTTTTTAGTGAAGTATAGAAGTACAAATGATTATTTACAAAGCTAGATCATCTTATTCTATCAAGAGGCACTACTGATAATTATATAGAGTCTGAACCACATAGGATTGATAGGTACTAACCCCTACAATGACCCACATAGGATTTGATCCACACAGGATCAATATGCGCTGACCCACACAGGATCGCTGAGTGCTGACCCACAAAGGATCGCTATGAATGTTGATATCCAACCACAAGATTCTATAGGGATAATAAAAAGTAACATTCCCAGTCACAATGTCGAACACCTCGTCTACTGGAGAACTCCTCCTCTAATGAGTATAGTGGGCCTGCTACGTCACACAGAGGTGCTTCCCACTAACCTTGGACTGTTGAGGTACTCCTCGTGTCGAGTACCGTGGGTTTTCCACGTCACACAGAGGATCTCCCCCTCATGGCCTGATGAGGTTATCCTACTATTTAGTACTGTGGTTATTCCGCGTCACAAAGAGGTGCTCCCCACCATGGGTCTGCTGCGTCATATAGATGCGCTCCCCACTGGGCCTGTCGAGTCACTGAGAGTCAAAATGGTCAGCAGTCGTCAAGCCTCATCCAGTCGTAGGGTTCCGTACGTAGCGTGCTAGGGATAACCGCTCCCCAAGACATCAGTCATACCTCAAACTCCCCGATGTCCCACAAATAAGTATCCCAATGGTCCGTTATGTCATAAGGGACCCAATGCAATAGACTACACATCAATCAGATGCCCAGTCTGTAAGTTATTAGCATTTCTGCTCTGAGGTTTTGGTTGAATTTGGGGTCCGATCCAACAAGGCCACACTCCAACCTTATCCAAAACTCATGTGAAGTACAACAAAAGGAATTTCTTGAAAAAAGGATTCTAGTGCTGTGGACAGTTCATCAAACTGACACCTAATTCTCATGTTATGACTGAAAAGGTGAAACTAGGTTCGGATGGGCCCGGGTCTGGTTCGACCCAGTCAGACCAACCGGTCCGACCTGGCCTGGGATGACCCGAACTGGTTCAGGTCGACCCGACCTGATTCGGGTCTGGTCCGGTTGACCTGGGCTGCGGTGGGCCTGGCACTCTGGGCCATTGTCCGACCCGACCCATAAAGAGGGCGGCTTGGCCCGCTGGCACGACCTAGTGGTGCAGCCCGGTGGCATGACTCGGTGGTGCAGCCTGCTGGACGTGGCCTAGTGGCACGACCTAGTGGTGCGGTCGGCCTGATCTGGTGATGAAGGTGGAGCGTCCCCCTTCCATTCGGAATGGCAACGTGCAACGCCTTTAAGCACTGCCAAGTCACTGCGGGACTCGAGCAGGCCCCGCCGAACTGCAACAGCCGACCAGTGTTCCAGCCAGTCCTCATCCCAGGGGCGTGACCACATGCCTTTACTCCACTGTGGATGGCACAATTGATTGCTCTTCGGCCTTCGCCGTGGCCAAGCGAATGCCACCTCCTGCTCCTCTCGTGGTGTAGACACGTGCCACCGCTCCGCCACATGGTCGGCCGGATGATGGATGCCACAATGCCCCACCATGGCTGACGGTCCACAACTTCCTCATCATCCGGTGGTGCAGACGCACACCTCCCTTCCTTTCTCACGACCGATTGGGTGCTGACCTCCGACTTCTTTCGCAAGCCATTGCGGCTTCGTTCCAAGCCCAAAAAATAAAACGATAGCATATTCGCGATCCTTGGGACAAGGGCTCCGTGTCTATATGTCTCCCTTAACAAAATATTTTGTTTCTAGCATAATTAAATATTTGGTATTAAAGAACGCACGAAGAATGCACAAATAATCAGAATATAAGAGGTAATGTATATGGACGAGACGATGGCCATGTCAGTTTGGACATCGTCGTTGTGAAACCCGAATATGAAGAATCGATAAAAAAATTCAATATTATTAGAAACAAACCCCTACCTAAATTTTCCAATTGAGGTTATGAAAGGAAGAATATGAAGTCATTGAAGATTTATGTCAGCGTTCGTCACTCCCGCAAGATGCTCCAAGGTCGGTTCCACGTTCTTCGATTCCGAAAGTCATTCTTCGTCGGAGGATCTCCTTTGTTGGAGAAATATCTTTCTAACTCTACAAATCTATCCCCTCCTTTTCCAATCCATTTTCCCATGAGAGGGGAGGTGGCAAAATAAATAATCTTAAGCAATAATTTAATTAGAGTTTGTACATTAATTAAATTAAGTTGGCACATTTAATTTGGAGAAATCCAAGAGTTAAAGTTGATACATCAATTCCGAATTAATGAATCCTATTAATTAAAGAAGAATTTGGTTACCCATTTGGTGTAACCAAAAATTTAATGCCCATAATTAAATGCCCAACCACCCCTGTGTGGTCCCCACCTTCATGTTTTAAATGGGAGGTTTCAATTTCAAAAATAAAATAAACCATGTTTATTTTATTTTCTCCCACAAAAAGTCTGAAAACTATTTTCCACCCTCGACCCACTACAGTTGAGGTGAAGGTCTCATTAAGAGAATATCTATGATACAAGTTCAATGGCCTCAGATTTCAATTTCGAGCACCAGTTCAAATGTTACAAAACGGTGCCCATGCGTTTACTGAGCGTACCAGAAAAAAAGTTCAGAAAATTATTGACATTCACCCTCGACCCATGCCGGTCGAGGTTATGCTCTGACTAAGTGAAACATGCCCCAATGAACCCAATGGTACTCTCAAATTTTCTATCCAAGTTACCATTTAAAAGTTATGGTTTTTAAAATAAAATAATTTTCACTTAATTATTTTATTTACGTCCAAAAACTAAAATTCATTAGTGGCCGGTGCCGACCAATGTTAGTATCTTCCTAAAGAAAGCATACCATCACGAGTTTAGTGGTGGTATCAAATTTTTAATCTAATTTACCATTTGTGAGTTATAAGCATTTAAAAAATAAAATAACATTAGTGAATTATTTTATTTACGGTTATTCCATTTTTGGGTTTTCTCATAGGAGGCTTGTGCCGACTAAACCTAAGTCGCTCCTAAGGTAAACCCACCATCCTGAGCGTAATGGTGCCCTATTATTTCTAATCTATGTAATCGTTTAAGTGTTATTCCACTTTTTCCGGAAAACTGCTTATGTGCCCTAATTAAAGCTTAACAAAACTTCGACGGATCATTCCGGGCACTCTGGGCCTCAGAATTGCACTTCGTCAGATTTAGGGGTCTCGAAATTATTCTATATAATTAAAAAAAAATTATATGGAATTTACAGGACATTACATTATGTTACACCCTATTCAAGCTACTAATTGGTACTTATACAGAATTCATAGATATAGGTTGTGACAATGGGAAGCATCCAACTATGGATGCCTAATTTTTTGTACTAGTATGGATTATGAGAGAAGAGAACTAAGACTATTCTCATGATTATATTAGATATATCATTTGGACTTTTTGTTTATTTTTTATAGAATGTACACTTGTAGGACTGCTGACATTTTTCCCTTGTGTTCCCACTGTTGTATAGTATGTTGACATGAAATCATTTTTCATATAATCATGGATATTATATATGCCTCTCATTTATCTATATGGATTATTTATTTAAACTATTACCTTTATTTGATTTCCAGTTTTTTTGTTTTTTATTTTTAAATAATACTGTTCCACATTGATATAGAGGGGGTATATTCTCCCTGCCATACCAATGTAGACCCTCACTACTATTCAAAAACCTTTGGCATATGGGGAGGAACACTTGAGGCCTTGTGGCCAACTAGAAAAGCCACACATATATGAACCAGGACCAAGAAATTAAATTGTTGAATTAGAGTGGGTTTTTCTTTGGTCTTAATATTTTTTATTGGTATATAGGAGACTAGGATTTTGTCAAAATTTTCTAATAAGCCAGTAATTGGGATCAACTAACCAACATACATGGAAAAATCTGTGTTTCCTAGTAATTGACATGCTTTTTTGGTTTTCTCCTATTCCAGTAATATTGATTTCAACATTGGGTGACACAAATGATTTGTGGAATTTATTATCATTATATATTCTCCTTTTGACTATTGGTACATTTTAGAAATGGAGCATTATGACATGCATCATGATATGAACATGAGGATTCCAATGTTGTGCATATTCTATGCCATATTTATTATATTTCATCCATTTCCTACAATGTTTTTTATGTTCCTTGATTTATATATCTATAAATTATACTAACATTTCTTCTATGAAATTGAAAAACAATTAGTTAACTAAAGTGATAACATCAATATAAATGGTGTTTTCCCATATAGCTTGATGGTGGAACCTTAACTAACCAATTATATCATGGTCGATCTATGTAACTATGGTTACATAGACTAGAAAATTAGTAGATCTTGATTTCATGAATCACAATTGAAATTTATGAAACATGTAATTAAATAGATTGGGAATAATGATTCATCTAATTAGATCATATTATATGACATATAATATCTTGATACCAGATATAATGGTATGTTCACAATTACATGACGTTCCAATTATAACTTATAAAGCGTAAAACTTTATTAATTTGGAATATTTACTCATATAAATAGATTACGATATATTAAAATATGAACTTTCCACTTATTAAAATTTCAATGAAATGGTAATCATTAAATGGGGATTCCAATTTCAACTTAAAGCATGTGTTCCTATATTAATTGCAATTGAAACTCTATATACCAAAGACCATGAAGTGAAACAAAGAACTTGACCCTGACCCAACCTTAGTAGTGGGATGTAGGGAGATTCTGTTACAATTCTTGGTAATTTTGAATGGCACCTAGACCTGGAATTAGGAGTAGAAAATAGGTTTTTTACTCTTACGTAAGAAGTATTGTACCTATATTATTAATTTATCTACGATTTATTCTAGTAGAGAATATTATTCTATATAATGTGTTCGTGAATTGTAGAAATATGGCACCACAAAGGCCTTAGGTTGTAGTACTAAAAGGAAGTGATGATCATGATTTAGAGGTTGTGGGCCCCGATCAACTAGTACTACCTTTTATAGTGAAATTTGAAACACCTCCTTCTATTCTTGATCTGGGTGTTGATGATCAATTTTGACAAGGTTTTATAAAGCTAGTGATGTATTTAAATGGATCTCCACAACCTTCCCATACTGTCGTAGAGTTTACATTAGAATTCTAGAAGTGTAATAATCCACCAATTTTCTTAAGGGATGGTTCCCCCCAGGATGCTGAGTCATGTTTAGAGGCTATGCTGCCTCTTTTTAGAAACCTAGAGATGCCTCGAGAGAGGACAGTCAAGATCAAAACCCACATTCTTTAATATTCTTCCTAACATTTGTGGGATGTTATTAACTAAAAATATTTTCATTAGAATATGGTTTAAAAGGAATTATTGATGGTATTATATGATTAATTCATTCCATTGACACTAAGAGATTACTTATATAGAGAGTTTATGAATAAGTAGTAGGGTTCCATGTTCTTGATGGGTTACTCAGATTGTTTTACTGAGATTCATCATTTCACACTGGATTTTTCTAGTGATGAGTTGGTGACAATGATATGGTTTGAAGATGGGCTGATATATACCATCTGATCCTAGGTAAATGTTTTTTCAGTTGACTATCATTTCTAAAATAGTGAACCAAGACCTAATTATTGAGTGAAATATGAGGGAATATGATAGTGTGGGATGGGGAAGCTCAATACCGAGATAGGGTAACCGTTCATATGGTAGTATAAAGTGTCACCTTGAGTCTACTTATAGGGATAGTGGTAGTTAAAAAACACACAATGATAATTATATGGTATGTCACCATTATGATAAGTTTGGATATAAGAAGAACCAATGTACAAGGGACCCAATTGATTATTGAGAATATATCATCATGGGTTATATTAATTTCTTTTGAAAACATTTCCTCCAGTTCCTAGGGATAGGGGATATTCACCAACTCAATATCTAAAAGCAAGATCAATAGATCCATGTTAGGTAGAATTTTTGAGTACTATAGGCTTATAAGGCTAAGGATGTGGACGTGTCCATGGAATCCAATCATATGAGATGTTGTTATAGTAGTGTGGGTCCACTCAAGGAAGTCAGGTTGTAGATCAAGTCAATGGATCTTCCAAGTTACATGAAGTATAACCTGTACTAGAAGAGCAGGGTGCTAGAACTTCCATAGTACGATGTACAATTTTAATATCCTATAATTTAGTGTATGATTTATTTAAAATAGGTGACTATCTTTATTTTATATCTTTGGCTATTTTGGAAATACTTGGGGTAAATATTCAGTACTTCTATTTGGTGATGACCCTTGAAAATTCTTTGGGAGTATTACCCAAGCATGTACACCAATACAGGGAGTTGTCCCTTTAGATTAGTTTTAATCGCTTCTTATAGAACCATTTCATCCTTGAGATGTATACCTTTGATATAATTCTTGGGATGGACTTGTTAGAAACCTATCATGCCCACATTGACTATTATCATCATAGGTTATCCTTGTCATAACTTGTGTGTAGTGACTACATTCATAAAGAAGAATAAAATGTTCAAGAAAGTCAAATTGGACTTGGGTATCATGGACTAGGAAGAGTGAAATCCCAGATTGAAAGCCTCTTTCAAGATGATTACATAACGTGATAGAATAATTTCACTTCAATAGTGGATCATTTTATAGAAATAATACCTAATAATTTTTTATGTTACCTCCTATGATAGAGGTTGATTTTTCTAGTGATCTAGTGATAGGAGTGGAATTGTTATATATTTATCCTCACCAAATGGATCCTACTAAGTTTGAAGAACTTAAGATTCATTTAGAGGGTCTAAATTCAAAAGGGTTTATTTAACCATTTATCTCTCCTTGGTGTTCACCTATATTTGTTTTTCAAGAATGTAGATGCAACCCTTATGCTCTATATGGATTACCAAAAAATGAATCTTCTTATAGTTAATAATTGATATCGACTACCCTGGATATATGTTTCTTAACCATATTTGAGGATCCAAATTATCCATAAAAATTGATTTCAGATTAGGCTATCATCAAGTATGATTCAGGAATTCTTATGTTCCAAGTACCACATTCCATAGTAGATATATCTAGTAAAAGTATTTGGACATGTTGTTCGGTATCATGAATGTATTGATAGTTTTTAGGGCTCAGATGAATCTAGTTTTCCACTAATAGTAAGAAAATTTCATTGTGGATTTTGTGGATTAAATTTTGGTGTATTTTCGTACTCAATGTGATCTCTCCAAACAACTTCAAACAATATTACTTACATTGAGAGAACATAGGTTATATTTCAATATGAAAAAATGACACCTATTTATTGATAAAGTTCACTTCATGGGTGACATCATATCAAAATTATGTGTTTTTACAGACCAAGAAAAGGTGAGAGATATTGTTTCTTAGGAGTATCCCAAGAACATATTTTACACATGAAGATTCAAAAAGATATACCGATATTATATGTAGTTTATTTAGGATTTTTCAATCCTATAAGCACCTATTGCAATATTTAATAAGAGGGTAGTGACCTTTTTATGGTCCCAAGAATGTGAGAAATCCTTTATGGAGTTAAAAGGAAGGTTGAATTTAGCACAGATATTGATTCTTCCAGAGTTGAAAAAAATATAGTTCTTTCTGATTCATCAAGGATTAGTATAGGAGTAGTTCTAATATAGGATGAGCGAGTCATAGAATATGAGTCACATTATTTGAGGCCTCATGAGCATAATTACCCAATGCATTACCTTTATCTAGAAGTGGTGGTTCATGCTTTATATTATTAGAGACATTATTTATTTGGGGAATGATTCATTTTATACATGGATCCAAAATGTATCAAAAACATATTTACCATATGTCACTTGAACATTATAAAGTGAAGATGGGTTGAATACATTTGTCCATTTGAATTGGATCTTTCTAATACTCTTAGTGAGGGAAATGTAGTGGAATATTATATGAGTAGAAATACTCATAAAAACGTGGTTTAGGAGGCTGATATCAAGTTTTAGTTAATGGATCTATTTTCTAAGATGCATCTCAAAACCCAGGAGCATCACAAAAAAACATGTATTCATAGATTTATCAGTGACATATTCACTTCTATATAGGGTGATGATGAGGAAATTTATAATCCCAAGGGTTTAGTGCTAAGGGAGAGTGTTTCAGGTGAGGAACCATTGTATCAATGGGCCATTTATGGAAATTAGATCCAATTCATTCATGGGAGTTTCTAGGCATTTGAGAAAATACAAGAGAAGTTAATGTGAGAATATCGAGCCTTAAAATGGAAAGTATATTCTTGAATCCCCAATATTTACCACGATGAACACCACCTGTATTGGTGGCCTAGTATGATGATAAATATCACCAATTTTTCTACTTGGTGTTCCACCTTTTAGAAGTTTAAGGCAGAACACCAATGGCCTATGGTAATTTTAAAGACTCTACACATTTCATAGTGGAAATGGAATGAAATAATTAAGGATTTCATCACGATACTACTAAAATAACCTTGAGGTTATGACAAAGTATGTTTGATCATTGATTGGTTGACAAAGGTTTCCCACATTATAACTTTCAGAGAGACCATTTTAGTGGAAAATATTGGAAGCTTTATGTTTGTGTGGTCATAATTATTAATTTAGTACTATGTAACATAATATCAAATAGGGACACTCGGTTCACATCATGGTTCTGTCAGGGGTTATCGAAGTCTATAGGTTCACAAGTGATTTTGAGAAAAACATATCACCCTCAGACTGATGACCAGTCCAATCATACTATACAGGTGCTAAAGCATATTATTCAAGAATGGGTACTTAATTTTAGAGGTTCTTAGGAGAAAAAATTACATCTACTGAAATATATTATAATAAAAATTTACAAGGGATTATAAAGATGGCTCCTTATGGGGCCCTATATGGTAGGCCATTCCAATCACCAATATGATGGTTATAGGTAGGTGATGTAATACTATTGGCACCTCATCTCATCCAAGAGACATAAAATCAAGTATATCTTACTAGGAATCATATGGATACAACTCATTGTAAGTATATGTATTATACTGAACATCATCGATGACCTTTGGAGTTCGAGGTGGGACATCATCTATTCTTGTTTATTTTTCCTAGATTGGGACATATATGGATTCAAAGACATGGTAAGCTATCACCTAAATTTATTAGACCTTTAAAGATATCATAGAGAGTCAAGATGGTTTTCTATTCTATTGTTTTTCTTAATAGGTACCAGGCCATGCATAATGTATTCCATGTATCCTAGATTCTCCATTGTCTTTCTGATCCAACTCACTCTTTTGATCATAAGGATATTGGATTAGAGGATAAAACTTATTTTGAGGAGAAATATATTTGTATCATTGATAAATAAATTCTGTCACTTCAAGGAAGGCCATTTATTCTAGTTTAGATGCCATGAAAGCATGGTATTTTATAGGATAAGACATCAGAGAGAGAGTTCGATATACATAATCAGTGGCTGTAATTTTCTCATATGTTTCTCAACCACACTCAAAATGGAAATTTAGGGATTAGTTGTTTTATGGAAGTAAGAACATAACATACATGTTTTTCATTATTATATTGATCCTGTTAATTTTATTTTACATATTTTATTTTATTATAATAAATGTTCTTAAGAGATTATGAAAGGGTTTGGGAGAATCCTGAGCTTTATCAGATTTAGGAGGTATTTTTTAGATTATTATATTGAGGTATATTATTGGCGCATAGTTAGTGATAACCATGCATCTCAACCATGAACACTGGATAAATAAGTGCATGATTAGTTTAATAATATGATGAATGCCACATGTCCATGTAAAACCTGTAATAAAATGTAGGTATGTTGATCATGTTTAGTTTTCAATTAAATTAAATACACAACTGACTATGAAAGGTGGTGGAGGTGTTGGATATTAAGAATACATAGGCTACACATGGTTTTTCAAACTACATTCCTATAAGTGATAGGTGGTGCCACCATAGGTAGTTATTACACATGGTTGGTGTACGGTTTGGCCAACCAAGTGGCCAAACTATGCACCCCTTAAAAATGGGTGAATTTACATTTTTTCCTCAAATTCTATTTAACATATCTATTCCTTTATTATTTTCATTACCATGTAAAAAAACTCCCACACTTTGAGATCTCTTCCCACCATAATCTTGGATTTGAGACTTGTCCCTTATATGATATCCAAATAAAACGTTGTTGGTCCTATTGAACATGTCTCATTAATTCATTCAATCATATTATTTTTTTCCTTCATTTATATCATTGTATTGAATGTTTTTACATGTGAGATAATATTCCATATTTTTAGTTCTTTCGCATATTTCTTTAATTTTTCTAGATCTAACCTAGATTAGAGGCCAATACTGTGTGAGGAGTTTTCTACTAGTATAATATAGATGGTCTAGTGGTTTTCCCTAAAATTCAAGATGTTTATAATATGCGTCGATGTTATGTTTCCCATAAATTCCATGAATCACTTCGTAATTGTTTTCCTTAAGTATGTGCATGGGATCTGACCTACATGACCTATGAGACCTGTTAACACCAATAGAGGTTGAGAAAATCAATTAGAAACACACCTTAAGAGTGTTTTTATAGTGTATAAAATAATGATGTATTTCCTATGTAATTAAATTAACTTCTATGGTGCTTTTTTTAACCCTTTTTAAATGGGTTCCTGAAAAGAATTAAATGTAATGTAAATTGAAATAAGTAAAGCAGAAAAGTGAGTCCATGTTCCTTAGAACTTGTTTCTTCTTGTTTATACTTTATATATACATAATATATAAAATGAAAAAATTGAATTAGAAGAATTTTTAAATGATATGTATTTACTATTATCCCACGAACATCAATCATGTAATGGCGAGGGTGATATAAGGGTTCTGAAATGGAACTCCATGGACAAGATCATCTGGAATATTGAATTAAATTAATTTTAAAAGGATTATATCACATTTTTGGTGATACATGAATTCTTATATAAAATATATTCGATGGGATAACATTGAAAAATGACTAATATTATTCCATAAGCGACACTTGGGTTCCCTATGTGGAATTCCTTGCATAAGATCAAAGGGAAATGCATTTATACAATTCCTTGAGTGATACTTGCATTGTAATGTGGAAAAACATGGATTGGAACCTAAGGTGATGGGTTTTCATAGTATACAAGAAAAAATACTGAGGTTACTTATGTGGAATTCCTTGGATAGGATCAAAGTACTAGTGTATTAAATGACACATATTCTAGGAAAAATATATAACGACCCATACTTTACATAAATTATTATTACTTCAGAATTGAAGCACACTTATTACAACATATAACAAAAACCAAGAAAGGACCGTATAGGTATAGTGTCTTTAGAAACTGGGAAACATAAACAACTGGTTCATAAAGCATCTACTTTGCCTCCCATTTATTTCATCATATCTAGAGTCCCTTTTTGGAATATTCTACTTAATAACCTTCTTCCTGACCTGGGGAAATAAAACATACAAAAGGGTGATCTCAAATGCTTAGTAAGGGTAAACAAAATAAATATCAATCACATCATATACATAAGCACATAACTTTTAAAAATCGTAACCTGCAAAAGAGATCATAATTTCATATCATGGGATAAATCATAGTAGTGAAATGTAATCCCAATAGTCATAACTTAAAACATGAAACTTTGTGGCATACACACATAATCATAGAGAATCATTTCTTATTAGTCAAGACTCATTGCCAAGACTATCTTAGTGGACAAAGTCCCTTTCTGAACCGAGTTCACTCCTCGTTTCAGTCATGTTTCACTGAACCGGTATAACCTACCATTCCAGCCATGTCTATCTCATGAGATATAAAATCTTTACCCAATTCATTGGAGGGAGATATAGGTCCCACCCATCTCATAATGATACCATTCTTATGTGTGCCACCAAATCATAAATCATACATCATTTCATAACCCATGTAATAAAAATGGGATTCTTAAACATCATGAAAACATAAAATAATTCATATAAGATAAAGGAATTCATAAAAAAAATTCCATCACAACATAATCAAATCAATGTAAGAATATGGATAGAAACAAAACCCTATATTATCTTAGATGGAAAATAATTTTGATAAAACACTTGAACTCCATTCTTGAGGAAAATATCCTTTCTACTTAAAAAATATTTTTCCTTTCTTAACATGTCATACATTTTTAAACTAAAATAAGTTGATTAAAATTAAACTTGAAAACTTTTAAAGGAAGCTTCTTGGAAATAATGTTTTAAAAATCCATTCATGTCGTATAAGTTAAAAAAACATTCTTCGTACTTTTGTCGGAAAAGTCAAATAGTACCTTGTACGAAAAACGACAAAAGATTCCTTTCATATCTTTTACTAAAAACTAACCGAAGGGTAAAATTGGATTTAAAAAATTGTAGGTGGATGGAAATAATATTACATATTGAGGAAACATGGATGTGTATGATAAAATACACCCCAGTAAATACCAAAGTATAAAAAATCTCGGATAAAAATGAGATTGTGATATTTCCCTTACCTTAGGTACGATATGCTTTGTACGTGTCCGAACCTCCTGTATAATGATTTAAATAATGTTATTGACTTATTACAGAATCATACTCATTTTTATGATATCATATATGGTCATATTCTTAGCTTCTTAGTAGTAATATTTCATTGCTACTTGTTATTCGGGTGTTTATAACTTTTTGTTCTTAGGCGTGTTTTGTCGAATAAATTCTCATTCATCTCTTTAGGTTATAGATACCTCATTACCAGAATGGTATTAGTGTAATATATATCATATTCATTCATTAAATTAATTTATATAATCATTATGAAATGAAGATTATGTAGAACGAGTCGCATCACATCGTGGAGACGGTATTCCGTACGTACACACGAGTGATGATATCGTTCCTATGATCGTGGAATTGTATTGGAGTGTATGTATACTATTTCCGAATCAATATCACTTTATAATAGTCATATATAGTCATTATTTACACCATTATACCCATCCAAGTATGGTGGTGGTGGAAAATAGATTACACCACGGCGTGGAGACGGTATTCCGTACGTACGCACGTGCGGTGATTTCTTTTTCCGTAGGATGGATAGATGGTGAAATAGGGTTGTTTCATACTTATAATAACATATCAGTGTATGAGTGATACTGATGTTATTACTTCATAATGAAACAACTAAAAAAGAAGAATTGGAAGAAGAAATAAAGATGAAATAATCGGTAACGGAAATTACCTCTTCTTTGAAGAGCCTCTTTGAGATCTCTTATTAGGGCACTAAAATTGGTATTTTAGGAAGACCAGAACCTCTAGGATGTTGCTAGGGAAGTGGAGAGGAGAAATTGGCAGGGGTTGGCCAAGCCTGAAGGCTCAATGTAGTGTGAGTAAGAGGGGGAGGAGGTGCCCTTTTATAAGGGAGGAGAGGGGCTCCTTTGGAAAAACTAAAAATATTATTTTATTATAAAGTCATGTTCGGTTTTAAATAGATCCAAATTGATTTATTTATAAGATAAGGTGGGGATAGGTCGAAATACTCTCATAAAATAGAATTTAGACAAGTTTAAGTTCCTATTTTAACCTTATCATTTAGATTTAACACTAAGTTAAATAATTTTACTTTTACCGTGTCTTCTTGTGTTCTTATAATATAAGGTTAATAAACTTACTATAGGCAGCCAAACGAACCCCAAGTTGTTTATTATTAACATATATGACCTTATCTACGTCATTTGTCCGAACATTAGATTTTTAGGAATAAAATATCAATTACTAATATAATATTTGTTTTAAAAACTATTTTATGTCAATTTTGACACTATTTAGTAATTAATTTTTGTGAAAATAATAACAGAATGATTAGTTCGAACAAATTTAATTAAATAAATACTAACAAGTCATATTAATCTATAAAATTAGTGTAATTCATAAAAAGTCTCAAATTACATTTATTTTGGTGTTTATAACATCAATTATGTCAATATTTCATTAATAAGATAATTACTGCATCATATTTGTGTCATAAATAAATTAATTTATTTAATGTCTAAAACTTACAAATAAAATACCATTATGTAGGAAATATTTTTAGATTTCTAATGAATATTTATAGTCGAATTTATCTTATGTATGACCCCATATTAAAAATGATTTACTTATTAAACTTTGATTTTAACTATTTTAACCCTTCTTTATATAAATTAATAATAAATGTCCTAATCTAATCCAAGTGGGCCTAAATGGTCATATTTTATTCCTAAGGTTATTTTTGGTAGAATTAAACTTGTCAAATAGAATTAAGACATGTGTTAGGGTAATAATAATATCATTTGTACCCTTAATTACCCTATTTTACTTTTAACCGTGGTAAAAAAAGTAAAACGTTACTATTCATCAAAAAATTATTTTCATCTCATTGAACCACATTTTACTTACTGACATCAACCGTGTCTCTCGGATTTTCGAAATTCCACTTACAGAAGCGGTAAAATTAAGTTTTATGAAAATTTCAGTTTTTTAACTACCACTTAGTGGTTTGACTATTCATCAAAAATTGAAAGTTTTTAGAAAAATACCAAAATTTAACCCTAGGCTAATTTCGATATTCCGAATCCAAAAATGAAGTCCATTTTGAAAAATAAAATTTATAAAATTTGAAAAAGTGGTTAATAATATTCATAAAGGCTAGTTTTAATAATATTTTAATAGCATATCATTGTTTAGTGAAACTCGGTATTGCGTACAACGCAAGCTATCGAGGAAGGCCGTAGTTGCGTGTAAAGCAAGCCAAGATAGTGTTTTGTGTAGTGAAAGATTTTTTTTTGATGATTTATATAACATAAAAAACAAAATATTTCACATAAAAGTCTCGGGTGTTACATTCTACCCCCCTTAAAATGAATTTCGCCCTCGAAATTCGTCACTTTATAACAAACAGATGAGGATACCTCTCCCTAATCATATCCTCAACCTCCCATGTAGCTTCTTCTAATTGGTGGTTCCTCCATAAATCTTTCACCAATCGAGTGGTCTTGTTTTGTAGGACTTTTTTGCTACGATCCAGAATCTCTATTGGTTGTTCTTCATAAGAAAGATCTTGCTCTAGCGGTACAACTTCTGAGTTGAGTACATGTGAAGGATCAGGTATGTACTTTCTCAGGAGAGATACATGGAACACATCGTGAACTTGAGAGTGATTCAGTAGAAGCGCCAATCGGTAAGCTACCTTCCCAACACGATCCAGTATTTCGAAAGAACCGATATATCTAGGACTCAACTTCCCCTTCTTTCCAAATCTCATAACCCTCTTCCAGGGAGATATTCGTAAGAACACTTTATCACCCACTTCAAACTCTAGGTCTTTTCTTCGGTTGTCAGAATAACTTTTCTGTCGGCTCTGAGCTGCTCTTATGTGTTGTTGAATAGATCTGACCTTTTCTGCCATTTCATCAACGAAATCAGGTCCTAATAGCTTTCTTTCCCCAACTTCATCCCAGCAAGTTGGAGTCCTGCATTTCTTTCCATAGAGAGCTTCATAAGGAGCCATCTGAATACTGGAGTGAAAGCTATTATTATAAGAAAATTCCACCAAAGGTAGGTGTTGATACCAACCACCTTTTAAATCCATAGAGCAAGCTCTCAACATATATTCTAGAGTTTGAATTGTTCTCTCAGACTGACCGTCTGTCTGAGGATGATAAGCAGTGATGAAACTCAACTCTGTATCCAGAGTATGCTAAAGACTTCGCGAGAACTTCGAGGTAAATCTCGGATCCCGATCAGATATAATAGAAAGTGGTACTCCATGCAATCTTACCACTTCCTTTACATATATCCTGGCAAGCTGATCCAGAGAGAAATCCTCTCTAATAGAAATGAAGTGTGCAGACTTTGTAAGACGATCAACTATGACCCAGATAGCATTATTGCCTTTGGATGTTTTAGGAAGTCCTGTGACAAAGTCCATAGTGATGTTTTCCCATTTCCATTCGGGTATGGGTAATGGTTGTAACATCCCCTTAGACTTCTGTCTCTCAGCTTTAACTTGTTGACAAACCAATCATCGAGAGACATATTCAGCAACATCTCTTTTCATGCCATCCCACCAGAAGTACTATTTCAGGTCCCTATACATCTTCGTGCTTCCAGGATGAATAGAGAATGAAAAACTATGGGCCTCATCCAGCATCTCATTCTTTAATTCGGGGAATGGAGGAACACAAACCCGATTCCTGAACTTTATTATCCCATCACAATCAAGGTTGAATTCAGGAACATTTCTCACCTTCTTTTGTAACTCGACATCTTCTTTCTGTGCCTCTTTAATCTTCACATGTATAGATGGTTGAACATTCATTTGAGAAAGATACGATTTTCCCCTTTCATTATAATTCCAAGATCCATCCTTTTTAAATCCATAAATATTGGATCTTTTGTGATCCTCATCATGGATAAACTAGCATGGTCTTGTCGACTTAATGCATCTTCCACCTTGTTTGCTTTCCCAGGGTGGTAATGGATTGAGCAGTTATAATCCTTAATCAGCTCCAACCATCTTCTTTGGCGCATATTCAGCTCCTTTTGTGTGAAAATATACTTTAAAATTTTATAATAAGTATAAATATCACACCTTTCACCATAAAGGTAATGCCTCCAAATCATTAATGCAAAGATTACCGCAGCTAACTCCAAATCAGGTGTTGGGTAATTTTGCTCATGGATTTTCAACTTTCGTGAGGCATAAGCTATCACCATATCATTTTGCATAAGAACACACCCCAATCCCTTCTTGGATGCATCACTGTAGATCACAAACCTTTCTCCACTATAAGGCAGTGTGAGCACAGGTTCACTGGATAACCTTCTTTTCAACTCCTTGAAATTCTCTTCACATTCCTCTATCCAAACAAACTTAACTCCTTTCCGAGTCAACTTGGTGAGTGGATTAGATAATCGTGAAAAATCTTTCACAAAACGTCGATAATATCCAGCCAAACCAAGAAAACTTCGGATCTCAGTTACTATTGTTGGTCTCGACCATCTTTCGATAACCTCTATTTTTGATGGATCCACAGATATCCCCTCTTTTGAGATTATGTGACCCAAAAATGAAACTTTTTTAAGCCAAAATTCACACTTGGTAAATTTTTCATAAAGATTCTTCTTTCTCAGGGTCTTCAATATAATTCTCAAGTGATCTTCATGTTCTTCCTTGCTCTTTGAATAGACAAGAATATCATCTGTAAAGACTACCACAAACTGATCAAGATAGTCTCTAAAAACACTATTCATTAGATCCATGAAGATAGCAGGGGCATTAGTAAGACCAAATGGTATCACTATAAATTCATAGTGTCCATACCTTGTACGGAAAGCCGTCTTTGGTATATCCTCCCTTTTGACCCTTAATTGATGATACCCTGAACGAAGATCAATCTTCGAAAAGTATTGAGCTCCGCGTAGTTGGTCAAATAGGTCATCAATGCGCGGGAGAGGATATTTGTTCTTGATAGTGATCTTGTTAAGTTCTCGATAATCAATGCAGAGTCTCATTGATCCATCTTTCTTCTTAACAAATAGAACAGGTGCTCCCCAAGGTGACGCACTAGGGCGTATGAACCCCTTATCAAGATTCTCTTGGAGTTTCTTCTTCAATTCCTGCAACTCAATGGGGGCCATTCTAGAAGGTGTCATTGAAATAGGAAAAGCACCCAGTACGAGTTCTATTGAAAACTCAACTTCACGATTCGGTGGAAGACCTGATAATTCCTCCTAAAAGACATCATCAAACTCCCGTACAATGGGAATATTCTTAATCGTGAGTTTCTCACCAACCATTTGAGATAATAACCTTCATTTAGTGGAATCAATACCCATAAAATGGAATAAATTTCCACTAGAAGGTTATGTTCATCCTTGCATCGATAGACGATCATAGATTGATCTGGAATATGAAATGTGACTTACCTTCTTTGGCAATTGATATGAGCTCCATGTAGAGAAAGCCAATCCATGCCAAGAATCACATCGAATTCCACTATAGGAAGGATCACAAGATTTGCAGGAAGCACTTTCCCACAAACTTCAATCGGAGAAGAATTAAAAACTTTTGATGCGACTGTTGTACCATTAGGTGTTATCACAGCTAACTCAACATCTAATTGTTGAGGTAATACGGTGATACCCTTAGAAAATTCTTCAGAAATAAAGGAGTGGGTGGATCCAGAATTAAATAAAACATTTTCTACTTTAGAGTGGATGGTAAGTGTACCTTTCACCACATCGTTATCGTACTCCACATCGCTGATAGAAATTGCATGTGACTTTCCTTTGTATTTAGCCTTAAGAGTTTGTTGATGTCGACCATCATCATCAACCCTTGGATTAGGGCATTTATTGGCATAATGTCCCATCTCCTTGCACTTGAAACATTGAAGTGTAGTAGGTTCATTCTGTGTATCCCTTCCTTTATTTTCATCATTAGACATCTTCTTCCCATCATCGTGGCATTCAAATGCCCGATGACCTTCCTTTCCACATATGAAACATTTACTTGTCCCTTTAAGACAACTCCCTCCAGGTTTCTTTCCACACTTTGAGAATAAGGGAAAGCTCATCTTCTTTACAGTGTGCTCTTTATATTTTCCTTTGAATTCCATTTTCCTCTTCTTATAAAACCCATATGACTAATGGGTTACTCCAATTTCCATATCAACTTTGAGAGCACATCAAATGATTTCCTCATAGCTATTGAAGTCCCTTATGGCTAAGGCCCTTCAAAGACTAGGTTTTAAGCCACTAAAGAATCGATCGATCTTACTCTTAGGTTGGATAATAATACCAGAAGCGTACCTTGCAAGTCTTGTAAAATTTGATTCATAGGTACCAACAGATTCATCATCCTTTTCCTTCAGTTCAAGAAACTCATTCTCCATATTTGTTTGGAGAATACGAGGGAAGTACTTATTGAAAAATAAGTTCTTGAACTCATCCCATTCCATGGACTCAATTTCATCCCTTTGCCGCGTATTCTTAATAATATTCCACCATTGATCAGCATCACCTTCCAAACGATACACTGCTAAGATGACTTTATCATGCTCAGAACATTGAAGAACTGAAAATATCTTTTCAGTAGTACTAATCCATTGTTCAGCAACTAATGGATCAGTAGACCCGCTGAATGAAGGTGGACGCTGTCTCATGAAGGATTCAACAGAATGTTGCTCCTTCCTTTGCTCATTTGGAAGTCCTGCATGATTCATAGCTTGAGAAAGTTGTGTGAGCATGGATACAAGATTTTGCATTCCAGCTCCCATAACGTTTGTTTGCTCAGGGGGACAATCATTGCATTGCCCGTCGCATTCTACATTAACATGGTTCCTTCGGGTACCAGCCATTGACTAAAACCAAGAAGAATAGTGTGAGAAACACTAATTATAATAGGAAAACCACATAATCAAGAATAATATTTCACACTTAAGGTCTTATCCTAGGTTATTCATGGCCATTTCTAAAACACTAAGATTGTGTTCTATGCTTAGACTTATTCTTAGGGTTCTTACTAAGGATTTCACATCCTAGTTTCCAAAGGTTGACTATACCTTTCCTCTGATACCAACTATAATGACCCATACTTTACATACATTGTTATTACTTCAGAATTGAAGCACACTTATTACAACATATAACAAAACCAAGAAAGGACCATATAGGTATAATGTCTCTAGAAACTAGGAAACATAAACAACTGGTTCATAAAGCATCTACTTTTCCTCCCATTTTTTTCATCATATCTAGAGTCCCTTTTTGGAATATTCTACTTAATAACCTTCTTCCTGACCTGGGGAAATAAAACATACAAAAGGGTGAGCTCAAATTCTTAGTAAGGGTAAACAAAAGAAATATCAATCACATCATATACATAAGCACATAACTTTTGGAAATCGTAACCTGCAAAAGAGATCATAATTTCATATCATGGGATAAATCATAGTAGTGAAATGTAATCCCAATAGTCATAACTTAAAACATGAAACTTTGTGGCATACACACATAATCATAGAGAATCATTTCTTATTAGTCCAGACTCATTTCCAAGACTATCTTAGTGGACAAAGTCCCTTTCTGAACCGAGTTCACTCCTCGTTTCAGTCCTGTTTCACTGAACCGGTATAACCTACCGTTCCAGCCATGTCTATATCATGAGATATAAAATATTTACCCAATGCATTGGAGGGAGATATAGGTCCCACCCATCTCATAATGATACCATTCTTATGTGTTCCACAAAATCATAAATCATACATCATTTCATAACCCATGTAATAAAAATGGGATTCTTAAACATCATGACATCATAAAACAATTCATATAAGATAAAGGAATTCATAAAAATAATTCCATCAAAACATAATCAAATCAATGTAAGAATAGGGATAGAAACATAACCCTATATTATCTTAGATGGAAAATAATTTTGATAAAACACTTGAACTCTATTCTTGAGGAAAATATCCTTTCTACTTCAAAAACATTTTTCCTTTCTTAACATGTCATACAATTTTAAACTAAAAGAAGTTGATTAAAATTAAACTTGAAAACTTTTAAAGGAATATTCTTGGAAATAATGTTTTAAAAATCCATTCATGCCGTATAAGTTAAAAAAACATTCTTCGTACTTTTGTCGGAAAAGTCAAAAAGTACCTCGTACGAAAAACGAAAAAAGATTCCATTCATATATTTTACTAAAAACTCACCGAAGGGTAAAATTGGATTTAAACAATTGTAGGTGGATGGAAACAATATTAAATATTGAGGAAACATGGATGTGTATGATAAAATACACCCTAGTAAATACCAAATTATAAACAATCTCGGATAAAAATGAGATTGTGATATTTCCCTTACCTTAGGTCCGATATGCTTTGTACGTGTCCGAACCTCCTGTATAATGATTTAAATAATGTTATTGACTTATTACAGAATCATACTTATTTTTATGATATCATATATGTTCATATTCTTAGCTTCTTAGTAGTAATATTTCATTGATACTTGTTATTCGGGTGTTTATAACTTTTTGTTATTATGCGTGTTTTGTTGAATAAATTCTTATTCATCTCATTAGGTTATAGATAACTCATTACCAAAATGGTATTAGTGTAATATATATCATATTAATTCATTCAATTCATTTATATAATCATTATGAAATGAAGATTATGTAGAACGAGTTGCATCACATCGTGGAGACGGTATTCCGTACGTACGCACGAGTGATGATGTCGTTCCTATGATCATGGAATTGTATTGGAGTGTATTTATACTATTTCAGAATCCGTATCACTTTATAATAGTCATATATAGTCATTATTTAAACTATTATACCCATCCAAGTAATGTGGTGGTGGAAAATAGATTACACCACGGCGTGGAGACGGTATTCCGTATGTACGCACGCGCGGTGATTTCTTTTTCCATAGGATGGATAGATGGTGAAATAGGGTTGTTTAATAATTATGATAACATATCAGTATATGAGTGATAATGATGTTATTAATTTATAATGAAACAACTAAACAAGAAGAAGTGGAAGAAGAAATAAAGATGAAATAATCGGTAACGGAAATTACCTCTTCTTTGAAGCGCCTCTTTGAGACCTCCTCTTAGGGCACTAAAATTGGTCTGTGAGGAAGACCAGAACCTCTAGGGTGTTTCTAGGGAAGTGGAGAGGAGAAATTGGCAGGTGTTGGACGAGCTTGAAGGCTCAAAGTGGTGTGAGTAAGAGGGGGAGGAGGTGCCTTTTTATAAGGGAGGAGAGGAGCTCCTTTGGAAAAACTAAAAATATTATTTTATTATAAAGTAAAGATCGGTTTTAAATAGCTCCAAATTGATTTATTTATAATCTAAGGTGGGGATGGGTCGAAATAATATCATCAAATAGTATTTATAAAAGTTTAAGTTCCTATTTTAACCTTATCATTTAGATTTAACATTAAGTTAAATAATTTTACTTTTACCGTTTGTTCTTGTGTTCTTATACTATAAGGTTAATAAACATACTATAAGAAGCCAAACGAACCCCAAGTTGTTTATTATTAACATATATAACCTCATCTAAGTCATTTGTCCGAGACTTATATTTTTAGGAATAAAATAACAATTACTAATATAATATTTGTTTTAAAAACTATTTTATGTCAATTTTGACACTATTTAGAAATTAATTTTTGTGAAACTAATAACAGAATGATTAGTTCGAATAAAGTTAATTAAATCAATAAAAACATGTCATATTAATCTATAAAATTAGTGTAATTCATAAAAAGTCTCAAATTATATTTATTTTGGTGTTTATAACATCAATTATGTCAATATTTCATTAATAAGATAATTAATGCATCATCTTTGTGTCATAAATAAATTAAATTATTTAATGTCTAAAAATTACAAATAAAATACCATTATGTAGGAAATATATTTATCTTTCTAATGAATATTTATAGTCGAATTTATCTTATGTATAACCCCATATTAAAAATGATTTACTTATTAAACTTTGATTTTAACTATTTTAACCCTTCTTTAAATAAATTAATAATAAATATCCTAATCTAATCCAAGTGGGCCTAAATGGTCATATTTTATTCCTAAGGTTGTTTTGGTCGAATTAAACTTTTCCAATAGAATTAGGACATGTGTTAGGGTAATAATAATATCATTTGTACCCTTAATTACCCTATTTACTTTTAACCGTGGTAAAAAAAGTAAAAAGTTACTATTCACCAAAAAATTATATTCATCTCATTGAAACAAATTTTACTTACTTACATCAACTGTGTCTCTCGGATTTTCTAAATTACACTTACAGAAGTGGTAAAATTAAGTTTTATGAAAAATTTAGTTTTTTAACTACCACTTAGTGGTTTCACTATTCATCAAAAATTGAAAGTTTTTAGAAAAATACCAAAATTTCACCCTAGGCTAATTTCGATATTCTGAATCCAAAAATGAAGTCCATTTTGAAAAATAAAATTTATAAAATTTCAAAAAGTGGTTATTACTATTCATAACGGCTATTTTTAATAATATTTTAATAGTATATCATTGTTTAGTGAAACTCGGTATTGCGTACGATGCAAGCTATCGAAGAAGGCCGCAGTTGCATGTAAATCAAGCCAAGCTAGTGTTGTGTGTAGTGAAAGATTTTTTTTGATGATTTATATAACATAAAAAACAAAATATTTCACATAAAAGTCTCGGGTGTTACAAAATACCACCCTTAGATTTGGTCAATACTTTAGATACCTAAATATCTTGATTTATCTTTGAATACTGAGTCTAAATTACAAGGGGATTATTAATACCCGTTATATGATTGTCATAACCTAGGGATTCCATGGATATGAACCTCAAGTCCCAGTCTTATAGATACAAATTAGATTATAAATTAACAAGTTCACAAATACTTTCAAAATTAGGCTAAAGTAGGTAGAAATAGATGGGTGTACCATGAGGAACCTAAACAGTCATGGGTTATTTATTACTATCCTTATTCACCATTCATACACTCTACTAATTATATATTCATAGACAGGATAATGATTGATTCCATTGGTGGTGACCTACTGACTTTATCTCACACGCTATTCAGGCCACTAATTGATACCTAAGTAGACTTAATGGATGTAGGTAGGGACAAAGGGAAGAATCAATATATGGATGATTTATTTTTTAAACTAGGATGGAATACATTAAAATATTATTTATTTTGTGCCCATGATGCTATTAGATATATATTTTTGACTTTTTTTTTAGTTTGTATAGTATGTACACCTATTTTCCAATTTCTTATTTCCCCCTGTATTCCAACTTTTGTATAGAATTTTGACATTAAATAATTTTTTATATGATCCTAGATATTGTTTAAATAAGTAATTTATTTATAGTTATTATTTATTTATTCTATTACCGTTATATCATTTATGATATTTGTTTTATTTATTTTTAAACATTGTTGTGCCACTCTCATAAAAAGGGTCTATAGTCTCCCCATTATACCACCATAGAACCTCACTAATAGTTGTTAACCTCTAGCATATGAGGAGGTATAATTGAGGCCATGTGTCTAATTGGACTGGTAAACCATCTATAAATCGGAACTTATAAGTTACATGGTGATTTAACTCAGGTTTCTAGATTTGGATATTTGGGTCATCACATTAAAACACAGCTTTGGAGATGCATGTGTGATTAGCTACATGATTTTAGATGATGATAGTTGGACTAGAAAAATTAGTTCCCATGATCTTTCAGTGGTAGGTAACATAATATTACTAACATATAATAGACTTTTTGTAATTACATTTTTTAACACATATATGTTTATTAGAGATGTGGTGATGTTTGGTGTGACAACTCAAGAGTATGTTTTGTAGTCACAAGATTAGTGAATTCCTCATATATTTTGATTTTATATTTGGGATGAAAAGTTGTAAATGTGGGGATAATGTAACAAGATATGTTGGACTCAATAATTAATTTTCATGCTTTCATAAATTTTCTCCCATTTCAATTATGACAGATTCTTTGTTTCATATATTTATTAAATTATGAATTGGTATTATTTAATTAAAAACCATGAGAAGTTTGGTGTGAAAATAGAAATATTAATTTTACATAAATAAGGCCTTATAATGAAAAATGAAGATATCTTAAAAATAGAAAATTCGATTACAATCCTATCATCTTATTATTTCTCAATACATAAGGCTTCATTCCTTTGTGAGGATAGTTTCATGTAGGAACAAGGCCCATCACAAATGATTTTTTTATAAATAAATTATAAGATATCCTTAATCCATATTTTGTATGATTTCAAGGAAAATAATATAAATAAAAGGAGTTATATTACACTATAAATGAGGTAACATGGATAGATCATATTATCGAGCCCTTATATTGATTGGTATGTTTTTTTTATTATTATTTTTAATTATAATGTATAATTTAATAATAATAATTAGTTATAACAATAATGATATATTGTGAAAATAATTTGAAACAAACTAATAAATGAGTAGTTATCAATACCCATATGCATCCCAAATTTATTATAGGAAAATGAAGTTATAGATCATACATGATGTGTAATGAACTTACAACATCTTGAAATTAAAAGATTTTATAGGTATATTCCATCATACAAACATCAATGAAAAAAATAGAGAAAATGTCCTCATGGAGGAACTTCTAATGAAAATCATATGTCAATATTATCTCCACATATGAATATCCTCTAATAATATATTCATAATTCTAGAAACTATTAAAATGGATACATTCCAAACTCAGTGACATCTATCTTCCAAAAAACACAGATTTTTTTTTTATTTCCAAAGAAGTTAAACCGAAAAATATCCCAATATCATTATAGTTACTTTCTTTTATAGTGATAAAAATTAACATCACTTCATCATATCACTATATTTTAATTTTAAGGGATTTTATACATCACCATAACCCAACTACAAAGTTAATAACACATATTAATTATAAGTAGAGACAATCTACTTAGTCTAGCTCCCCAATAAGGTTGAAGCCTCCCTTCACTGTTGTAAAAAACAAAAACATGAATATACTCACAACAATAACGTTTTGTAATGAAAACATATATATTATCAATATTGAATTTTAACTATGTTGATACAATAGTGTTCCACTGAGTTTTTTTGTGGAAAAACCTTTGGAAATCAAACATAAATAAATTCTAAATAAAAATAAATAATTTTCATTTCTCACTGAAGAATACATTTAATAAAGACTAGAAATAAAATTTCATTCCACTTTTACCAAACACTAACATAAAAACCAGCTATTCATAATAAAATAAACCTAATAAATAATTGGTTTTAAAAAATAAAGTTAAATAATAATAATCATGATGATGATATTATTATTATTACTTTAATTATTATTTATTTTCATTTAGAATCATTGTTTAATGGGAATGGATACAACCCTATCCAATGAACAACATCATTTAACCCTATACAATAATATTCTCAAATGTGTCTGATCATTCCAAAGCAAGTATTGCTTCTACAATTGTAGTGGTAGCCAAACTTTAAAAACACTAGGGAAATAAAAAAGGGTCGATCAGACACCCATTTTACATTCTATCTATAATGAGAGGGATATTTGAGAACCTAAAGTATAGATTTATATTATTTTTAGTGGATTGAGTTTAATAGTACTAAATTGAGATTTTGATGTTTTATAAGTTAGAGGTATGATGATTGGATGGTCCTCCCACATGATGCCTTGGTTAGAAGGGGAGGTGGGTCAATGGGGGAAAGAAACACATATATCATTTGATTAACCAGGGTGAGGAATATTTTAACTATATATCGTTTAAGCTAATGAATAGGGTAGTATGTGACCACATGGGTCATTATAATATTGTTATATCCAACTCAAGTTGGCTAGTTTGGAGGTAGACCAAACCAATCATTTTGGAAAGAACATTGGGTAAGAATAACAAAAACATTTCATTATTTATTTTCATGTTATGCATGGAACATGAACTCATCACACCCTCTAACCACATACATCATCACTAGGTGGTACACCCCCAACTTCCGGTGACCCACCTTTTTTAGTTAAATTTTTATGATAAATAAATATTTATGGTTGGTGTTTGATTTTGACAAACAAATAGTTTATTTTAAATATTTTCCAGGAAAATCATGATGGTATAGTTTTAAATACCATTAGAGACCATTAAAAGGTCATTTTTAAAATTTTAAATATTTAGACACAAAATTTGATGGTAATTTAGGTCAGGAAATTTTTGAGGCCATAATTTTGTATGTTTTCTATATCAGAGTAGAAAAGAAACATTTATTTATTCATTTAGATATTATAAGAATACTTTTTAAATAAAATATTGGATTAAAATATCTATGTGGACAAACCAATGTAAATATAATGGCTATTATATAGATAATATCACAACATGATCAATGATTATGAGAACACTACATAATTATTTTGGATTATAAATTCAACATAACAGGATGTCTTAGTGATATTAATTATAATTATTTTTAGGGTCAAACCTATAGTAGGTTCACCAAGATATTATTTTTTTTAGTTAGTTTTTTGAGTTTTGTAATGATCATTGGTGAGTGTTGAGTTGTAAAACATTATTTGATGAGGGACATGTTAGACCTATCTAATGGAATCATGTAATTATCAAACACCAAGATGTAGAAAATAAACAAAACACAACATTTTTACATGGTTCACCACTAAGGGATAGTATAAGGATCATACACCAACAATGTTTTATTCATACCTGAATCCACTAAGTTTCACTATGTATTTTGGATTACAATTTTTTCTAAGTATTCTATACATTCATGGCACAATTACTTTATAACAATTATAGGGATAACACATTACCTCCCTTTGATAACTTCATTCTACTCCCCCTTTTGCACTGCCTTGGGTGGAGTCTGACTTAGTTAATCAATGTGAAGGTCTCTTTATTAGATTGGGAATTTAAGTCTTTGTCCCTAATTAGAATAAGAATCTTATTATAAAATATACCTGAATTAGTGAACTTGTAATAATTGTTCGCTAAAACCAGACATTCAACACTATTGTTTGTGAAGATCACAACCTTCACAAAACCCTCTTCTTATTTCAAAGATACATCTGCCTTTGTGAACCAACTACCTTTCATGAATCTCCTAGCTTTCATAGAACTTCTAGGAATTGAAAAACACTAAATAATATTGAATCTAGAAGTATTCATGAAACCCCCTTTTCTAATATTTCTTAAGGTCAATCAGTTATTAACTATAATTTCCATGAATATTGTGTCTATGAATAGTTACTGAATCATGAATAATTAACTTCATGAAAGGAATTTTTGAAATTAGATCATTTCAATCAATTTTAAAATTCTCTCTATCAGTTTTAAGGATGATCAACCACCAATTTATCAACATCTCCATTTATTAAGATTTTCATCTCCAAACATCCTTTTCATGTATCTCACCATTCATGTTTACAATGATCCTTTTCTTTGCAAATCTCCACTGAATATTTCCTATTCATGAATATTCTTGTAATAAATAATATTTTCATATTTTATTTATGACTCATCCTTTTATTGAAAAACCTCCATTGAAAATCTTCAAACATATATGAAAACAAATTAAAGGTTCCATCGCAAAGCTCCATATCATCATGAAACTCCATCCTTTTTGAAACTCTATGAATTTTTTATATATTGAATATTCATTCCAAAAAAATCACCTTTCATGAAGCTTTCTCCTTATGCCTTATTTTGAGCTCCAAAAAGTTGGAAGAAATTAGGAACTGACTCAATCTTTAACACTTAATCCTCCCATAATGTAAGACCACTTTCCTTGAAAACTCATTGATCAAACCACTATTGATTGAGAATAAACACAAAATGCACTCTATTTCTAGCTATGAAAAACCATGGATCTAATAAAATTAAATTGTTTTGTTATTTAATATTTAAAAATGGATGTTATTCTTGAACATTTATTTCCAATGTATAAAATTCATGAGAAGGATCTAGGATAAGAAAAAATAATAATGAACCACTTGGGATGAGCTTTATAAAAGAAATAAAGCATCTATTTAAAGAATGAAAGACCATATTATTTTACATAAAAATAGAATGGAAAAAATATGGTTATATATAAAATAATGAGTTTTTTATAAGGTATAAATGGATTAAATACATTTTATGTGGGATATTCATAACATTAGACAAGAAATAAGAAAGTTCCCTTAAATTGGGTTCACCTAAAAGAATGAATTTTGAAGGTAATTAAACACATATATAACCCAATAAATGAAAAGAATGTTTAAGTAGATATATATATATATATATATATAGGGAAAATAAGTAAAAAATACAAAAAATATTGGATAATAATAATTAAAAACATGGAGAAAAATAAAGATAACTTGTAACAGATTAGTAATGAAGGTGCTACAGAAAATCCCTTACCATGGTTTCTGATTCACTCTGCAGTAGCACTTAAATCATTGAATAATTAAATTTAGTTTATTAAATACATTTCATAAAACCCTATTATACTATATTTTATTTTCAATGGTTTATTTATTTATTTATTTGTTTATTATTATTATTATTATTATTTTATTTTTAATATAATTTCCAAAAATTTCGATTACTTGGGGTTATTTAGTTAATTCCTCTTTAACAATTTTGGTTTGTTGACGATGGTAAAATGTGTTGAAGATAGTATAATAAAATAGATAATTTTAATAGTGTAATTAATAATATATATATATATATATACATATATATATACATCATAAAATCCATCCATGTTGGGTGGTGAGGATGTATGAAATTCATTACTCGTGGAGGTAGTAGTTCACATTTACGCATGATTAATGTTTCCATTTCACAAAAAGAAATAGAAAATTAAATATATGATAATTCAAAATTTTATAATATTAATCATATTATATATATCGTATTTATTCATCAATAACATTATTAAAACCAACAATGATATTAATTTATTTAAAATAGAATACTTCACTTTATAGATTCTGCAGTCTGCACAAAAGTACTAATGATGCTTTTGTTTTCTTTAGTGGATATAGAGGAATAAATAATGGTTGTTAAATTAAAAAAAATATAAATATAGTTATTATAATGATCCCATTTTATTTTATGGATATAATATTTTTGGAAGTGGAATATTAATAAGAAACAATTAAAAATTAGCAATACTTACGTTGCAGATTCAATCTTCTCTTAGAGATCTCCTTTGAAATAAAGGACTTAAGATATATTTTAGAGATAGGGGCTAAATTATGAAAACATTAATTATTGTATAGGTATTTCTGGTATATATTAAATGTAAATTTTAATGGTAAGAGTAGTATTAAAGGGTTAGAAGCGATCCTTTTTTGGAAGTGAAGAAATGAGCACTTTTGTGAATACCCTTTACATTTTAAATATATTATTACACTATTCATGGGTTAATGACTCCAAAATTTCATAATAATGGTTTATAGAGTGATATATGGTAAATTATTATTCAAATATTAATTCAAAAAAAGTTTTCCACAAGTTTTTAGTTATTTACAATTAGTTTTTTACATTTTAGCATTTTTATTTTTACCTTTGTATCTAGTTTTAAACTAAGTAATTTAAAATTTTAAAAAAATATAATATATCCCTTTTACCCAATATAAATATTAAATTCCTAAATTTATTATGTATTAAATATAAATAAATTAATTATTAATATAAAATCTCATTTTAAATAAAAAATTTAATATATAGAAAAAACGTTTTTTTGTAGAAAAAGGATATTTTAATAATTAATTGTTCCTAATCATATTTAGTATTGAATACTAATTGAACGAGAGTTAATAAATTCAAATATTATTTAAAAAATTATATTAGAATAATTATTTATAGGTGATTTATTTATTTTATTTGATAAAATTTACATGATAAAAAAAACAAATCTTTGAGGAAAATCATTTTACATTTATCATAGTAGTCAACTTTAATCCCAGTAATCTATTTTTTTTATTAAAAATGAAATTTTCCTTATCACATAATATATCTATATTGATCTAAAATATTCAATACATTTGGGTATATTATATTCTTATAAGTTAAAAAAAGTAATTTTTAATATAAGCACATAAAAAGGATTTCAATTTGGATGCTGGAATAGTGAACCAACAATGGTTTCTAATTGGAAATCTTCAGTTAGGGGCATTTCACTAACGTGCGTACGATAGAATGTTTGTTTTTTCCCTTTAGTTTTTAGATGGTGTAAGATCATTACACCTCATGTACACACTGTTATTCATTTTTCTTTTATAAAATATTTGGGGATATGGGTTGGGTGACCAGCTCATGTCTCGAATCATTTTGGTAATTATATTATTAAAATATTGAAAATTCATCTTAATAATTATTTTTATATTTGTAATTAAAAAACTATTTTCATTTTATAAAATTAAAATCATAAAAATTTATGAATTTGTATTTAAAATTAAGTTATAAAAAAATAAATAAAACCACATATATTGAAAACTAAATTTGAAGACTTTATGTGTTTATAATATTATTCCACATAAATTAATAATTAAATTAGTGTCAATATATATCAATAATAAAAATTATCATAATTTCAGTATAATATATTTATTCTACTAAAAAAATTTATAGCACATAAAAATTTAATATTTAAAAAAATAAATTTTAAGAATAAAATTATCTTAAACTAAATATAATTATAATTAATTATTTATATCCCTATAATTTGACTTAAGGAATATATTTATATTAAAATATTTCTTTTAATTTTACAAAATAATTCTTTTAATAATAATAATTTTGTGAAAAAATAATGTATTTAAATTATATATGTTATTTTTTATTTCATTATAATTATTTATAAAATATATTATTTGAACTCTTTACTAAGAATACGTAAATATGGTATACCTATTTGAAAATTGTATGTCAAACTATTTTTTTTTCAATGAACATATTTTCAATGACAATATTTTTAGTGATCATATTTTCAACATTCAGATTCTATTTTTGTTTTTAATCTTATTAAAATCTTTCATTCTATTATCACTTCTTAAGTCATAATTTTCATTTCACTAGTTTTTGTTTTATATCTCATAACATGTTTTATCCTTATGGTATGTTTTATCATTGTAGGTTTTTTATATTAATGGAGATTGTTAAAGTCAATGATTATCTATGAGATTTTACAGTTCTAAAGATATTATTATTTTCATTTTATTGTCCCCTATTTATTTTTTCTTTTTTAATAGATGTTATCATCTATGATGTGTCATAATCCATAGTATGCAATACACGATTTTGTGTACCATCATTGTAATATTCGATTATAATTGAATAATATGTTTTTTGGTTAGTTCATATCTTGTATGCCCCAATATCTAATCAAGTATTAATTCTTTTGAAAGTATATAGAAGAATTATTTAAAAGTATAAGAAAAAAAATTAATGCCTCATAAAACCTGGGGTGTAACATTCCCCCTCCTTGAATAACTTGTGTCTTCAAAATTTTAATGATCATATATTAATGAAAATAACTAAGGGCATCTAAGAGGTATTAATGTCTCATTTTATAACATCTAGATAAATCTAATCCATATAAACATCGGGAACATGTCTTTTTCTGGGAATGGATTCATCCTGAATATTTATTTTTTCTCCAACTATTTTTGTTAATTATTTTTTCTCCAATATACTATCACATGTTAATTTAAATTGTGATTTCATTTTCCAAATAAATTATTTCTCCTTCAAGTAAAGAGAAAAATAAACTAAAAATAATAATAAATATATCTAAAGGATTATATGACTCGCAATAATTATAACACCAAAAACCTTGAAAATATTTATATACCTTGGATAAAATAATTATAACACTTGGTGTTTTTATTTCAATAGTTAATTGTTTTTGAAAAAATACATGAAATAAAAAATCCTAAAATCTTAGTTAATAAATATGTGTACTTAGCACCACTTAATTATCACTATCCACTATAATTGTAGTCATTATATATGATTTTACTTATACCTAGAGTCAAGGAGGTTTTTAGGGTCGATTTTCATCTTAATCCATGGGATTAGTGTACTAGTTTGTATATTTACCAATTTCATCATATCTAAAATATTGAATTTCTAGTGTATCAATATGGAGAACATTATTTTACCCATTATTTTAACCAAAATCTTTCTTTTTCCAAGGAATATTGTTTCTTTAATACTTACTTACCAAGTATTAGACTTCTTTCAGTTTTGTGGAGACATTACCCTCAGTTTCAGTTCCTTTATTTCTAACACACAAGAAATTTCACATTTTTTCCTTCAAACTATTTTTCACCTGAATTTCGAACATATTCCATCATTCTCTTCATTTTTTAGTTTGGGATTTAAAAAATTTATACATTGTTAATCATATTTTGTGATAATTATTTTAGAATAATCACTATATTTCTTATTATATCTTCAAATTGAATTGGTTTATCATTGAGATGGTCATTATATTGTCCCTCACACCCATATTTAACTCAAATCCTTATGGTTATAACCATAACAGAAACCAAAAGGGTTAAATTTTGTGATGTATATTTAACATCATAGGTGTATAATCATAATTAATAACATAAAAGGGATTCAAATATGAAAACTTTTACACTTTTATATCGTCATGTTATCCCACAATTCCTTTAGTTGAACCCATATGAATATTTATTTATCCAAGGTTTCTTTAAGTTTGGATATCTTATAACTATCAAAAAAATAACATCAAATTATCATGGAAATAAATCTATCATAGAGGTATATAAAGAGTATATGATCATCCAAATCATAACCAATGGGAGTGTCAAACCATGTTTGTAATTGAGGCACTTTATCATGCACTAGGTGACGATGAAGTTAATACCCAATCAACCTTTTTGGGTGTAATTACAACTGAGTATACCTTTGGTAGATCTTTCATCCCCTTATAGTATCCATACATGGATTCATTGTTCGAAAAATAACATAGTCAAAACATTACCAATTCATTAGGATTTTATACTATTATTAAATTTATTCCAAATGATTCCACTAAAATTATCCAATAATAATTTATAAAAATAACTTGACCATGATATAATACCAACTATTTTTACCTAAATGATAAATATATATTAATAATTGATTTATAACATAATTTTCTAACAATAAAATACAAGGATTTAGAAGTCTAGTTTTTTGTAAAATTAAACACAAAAATACGTCATATTAAACACAAAAGAATCATCCTAATTTAAAACTATACATAGTTATAATAATTCCAATAGATCTTCTGAAACAACATATGATACCTTGGGGAAAATTCATAATGAAAATGTTTAGTTGTAAAGCCTAGTAAGTGAATAAACATGGAAATAAATCATAACATGAGATCCAGGCGGCATAACATGATTTCAGAAAGAGGGTGATCATAAGCATGAAAAAATGACATAGGTAAATGATATCATAAGATAATGGAATCATAAACATGTGGAAACAACATAAAATATGACATCATAATCATAAGTCATGTGTCACTCCCAAGATCATCATCATAAAGTGTACAAAGTCCCTTGGTGGATTAGGTTTACTCCCTAATCCCATAAATAATATCTCATGAGATATAAATCTTTAAAAAATGAATTATAGGACTATTTAATTTTGTTACCACCCATAAAATGACGGAAATCATACATATTACTGCTAAATTAGAAAAATAAACCATACATAAATCATAAGAAAGATCAAACCTATGATATTGAAGTGGGTTTCATAATTCCAATTCAAGGAATAGTCAAATTATAAATTATATGGATTCTAATGAGAAGAATGAATTAAATTGTTTTGGAAATAAATAATATAAAAAGGATATAGGTCTTGATCATGGAGATATAATGTAGAATATTCTCGAGAAGGATCTATGAGAAGAAATAATAAAAATGAACCACTTGGGTAATGCTTTATGAAATAAGTAATAGATCAATTTAAAGAAGGAAACATGTTATTATTTTTTATACATACAGAATTGATCAAAGAAGGTTCTCTATAAAATAATAAGGTCTTTAAGAAACTATCCATTTTTTAGAAACGTTTTATGGGGGTGAAGTTAGACATGGGATGTGAACTAATAAATTTCCATTCAACGAGGTTCACTTAAAAGTGATAATTTTAAACTAAACTAAAAATATGTATAACCACCAAAATGGAAAGTATTCTTAACTTAGTAAAAATATATGTTACATATATACAAAAATAGAATAATTAAATGAGAATAATATTGGGTAAGAAGGATAAAAATAAAGAGAACTTGTAACTAAAAAGTTACATGGATGGTACAGATGATCCCTTACCTTGTGCCATGATTCACTATACATATAATAAACCACCTTTTTCTTACAAGTCTATTACACTATTTTCAAAATAAATATCATAATATTAAAATATTATAGGACCTTTAGATTTAGTATCTTGGTAAAATTATGTTTATAAATCACTTTCTATATTATAAAACAAAAAAAATTAATTCATTCATTCATCATAAACCTCACAAATATCTCATGTTCTCCTTTTTATATGTAATCACCTACATATATACATCAAAGAAATGGGTGATCTAACATTCCTAGAAGGGGAGGGATGAAATTAAAGGAAAAAAGAGAAATTAATTAGTAGTACATGGGTGAGCATAATCATCCTCATCATATCATAGTTATTGGATCATCATCACAATCATAAGGTAATCATATGAAAAAGGATTGGAATGTGTCATATAAATTATAATAAAATATCATATCATGATGGTCAAATAACACACATAGTTGTGACCAAAACTATGATCATGTTCATAAATAACACATGTTCATAAAAATCAACATCAAAATTATGACAAAATACAACAACATTTTGATGAATAATACACAAAATATCATGAGATATGTCACATTAACTAATTAATTTGAGATACATATAATTACAAACCCACCCATCACATCAATAAATGATCATAATCATATATGAAAAATTGAAAGAGAACATATACTAATCATAATAAATAATTAAACTCATGGAAAGTAATTGGTTTCAAAAGGGTTTCATAAATCATTATTTAAGGAACAACTTTAGGGTTAAAAAAATAAAAATATGGAAGATCATATTTTTTTATAAAATATCATTTTTTATTTAAAATGAAACATATCAAAATGATTTAATGTAATTTTTTCTAGAAAAATAAGTTTCTTCAAAAAAATTATTTTAAATTTTCATAGAAATTATTTTAACAGGGTAAAAACATATATATATTAATAAATAAAAAGGAAATAATAGATAAATAAAATTTTGTGTACATCAGATTTGAATACATACTATAAATAATAAGAAATAGGAGATAACCCAAAAAAGAATTGTTGGGTTTGAAAATCCCATACCTTAAATCTCATTATGTTTAGTCTAATTTACACCATATTTATAATAAACTTATTTTTGTTAACACATGAAACCATAAGTTAAATATATATATTTATGTAATTATTTAAACATTTTAATAATTGGATTATATTTTATAATATTTTTCATTAATTGTGAATTTTTTTGATGTCATATTTTCATTGAATTATTCTTTCTTGTTTTGATTTTGTAATTTTTATTCATGGTTATTTATAAAAAAGTAATTTTAATTAAAAAGATTAAAATTTAATTAATTTAATATTTATATAATATATTAATTTTATAGTAACAATCAATTAATATGATGATAATCATTGAGTTGGAAATATCCATATAGGCGGGTATCGGTCTATTGATGAGACAATGTCAAAAGTGGGGGAAAGAGTTATATTAAATATATATATTTCATAAATATAATAATTTTAAAAATAGAATAATTTTTACGCATAATAAGAAATATATCATGATATATATCAATATACACAATGCATTAGAGGACTATATAATTTGGGGCCCACCCATCAAACTATAAAAGCTCATAATCATGCAACCTACAGTTATCATGAAATAAACCCATTAAATAGAATGAGTTTCATATGGGTCTCCTAAATCATTATTTAAGGAATAACCTTTGGGAATCCACAATGAATATAGTAGAGAAAATTTTATCCTAAAGGGTTATTTCTATTTGAATAGGAAAAATTTCAAGATGTGTCAATGTGATGTTTTAGAAAACAACGTCTCTTTGAATTTTTTTGTGAAATATGATTAGAAATAATTTCTATTAGATCCTCCTTGTTTTAATGCTCAAAAATTACTTTAATGAAGGTTTTAATGAGTTTATAATGTAAGGAATTCTGATGAAATTTTTTCTAAGTGTTGGGATGAGACATTGTTAGTTCAACATGACTCAGCACCAGCCTTATGTCACCTCTAAAATTAACTTGCCGTTAGATTTTACCTACCACTAGAAATGACTCATCACCTGGAGTGAATCACCACCAGGAATGAGTCACCACTAGGAATGATTACCCTCTAGAAAAGACTAACCAACATGAATGAGTCACTGCTAAAAAAGGCTTACGACTAGGAATGAGTCACTACAAAAAAAACCCATCATTAGGAATGAGTCACCCATAGATGTATCACCGATAGAATTTACCTTTGATTCTAAAATATTCACCATTTAATATGAAATACATTATAATTACGTTACTATTATATGATTCACCACTTAACATAATGTAGGTTCCAGGCATAGTAGAAGCATAGGAAGGACATGTGCCCAACTTTGAAAATTTTCATAATCGATGATTAATTGAGGATCAATATGAAGATGAATGCCAGTATCAATGGAATTTTATCATATATAAAGACAAAGGAGAGAACCAAGAACCTATAAGAGAAAATCAAAATATTTTTTTATAATAAATTTAATTAAATTATAGAATTACCTCTAAGGAGATTCTTTCTTCATTGATGCATCCAAACACGGGTCTGAGGCACGGCTTCTTTTCAATATAGAATAAAAGGATTGGAATCCTCTAGAGTTGATCCATACATACTCCATGTATCTTCAGACGCCACTGAAGGAATCTTCAGGTGCTAGTGAGAAGGATCCTTGCACTTTTGATGTCCACCTTTGATCCCCTTGAAAATTACTTTTAAATAATTCTCCTTAATCTAGTGGAGGATGATATCTGTCATTCATGAGAGAAATCATAGAGAGGGAATAGTTATCTAGGTTCCAGATCTTTTCTCCAAGGATTTTGTGCACACAAAGATTTATTAGCCGGTGGAATGACCCCTTGTCTTATATAGAGAATAATAACATAATAAAAAATTCAACTAACTAGGTTATAATAAATAATTACCACAAGTTCCATTACTTAATTTATTATTCCAGGTGAAAACCCCATGTCAAATAATAATAGAAATTATATTATTCCCATGAAATGTTCTTAACGAATTTAATTCACCAGGGAATAAAAAATATTCAGCACATGTGTTGTTACTTAATTTACTATTCCATGTGAAAACCCCATGTTAAATAATAATAACAATGATATTATTTCCATGAAATGTGCTTAACTTGGAAGTCATATATATATATTATTTAACAAAATATTATTAAATATTATTTATCACCAGACCCACAACTTGGTCCACCAATCCTCCTCTATATTTACTAGGCCATGAATAATGACTATTTATTTATTAAATAAATATAACTGCATTATTCTCCAATAAATAAATATTCCGTATGAAATATATTCCCTTGAATAAATAGTAAAAAAATAAGTGTAATAAAGCATACATGAATAATTATTAAACCACAACTAGAAATAATATTTATTTAACTTGTTAAATAAATAAATTATTTAACTATGATATTGGCTACACTTAGTGTGTGGCCCTCGATGCCTCTTTCTCATTGTAATTATGTGGGTTTGTCTAAATTTATCAATGGTTTAAAGTACCCATGAGAATGATGTTGATGTCACAATTACATGTCACCTCATACTAACTCTTGCAGTATAATATAATCCCTTTTCCTGATATCTTCAATCAACCGTGTTGCATGCAAGTGCCATCACCCCATGCACTAGATTTCTTATTATTTGAATTCTAGGAATTGAGCTTTCCAGGTAAAAATCATGGCCTTGGGTTTAGTTAGGCTATATCATTTCCATCAAAGGGCCTGAGATATCTACTTTTGTAGAAGTGACAAATCCTTTCTCATATTATTCATTAATGCAGTATTACTCATGACACACCCAACATATCCTACCTCACTGTGAAAATATGTCATCACGGTTTATATTAAATACATCTTAAGGTGTGAGTCATAATACCCTTTAATAATAATCTTAAAGTATAAGGACCAATACACACGTCCGTAGATATGAATATCCAATGAAAATTATGAATGCAGATTTCCTACTAGTGGGTCTTGTTCTCATAATATCCTCATGGATATTACCAAGGGTTCACACCATGAGAAGGTGCCTCAATGTTTTTTGAGTCTCCATCATTGATAGAATGTTCCATTTCTGTCCCTTAAAATGATATCATCCATCCATAGAACATATATTTAAGAATAGTGTCATGGAACTTCTGGGTTCTCATACTCACCGGGATCCACAATGACCTTTTAGTTCGACAACTATTCTTAGGAAATTATTATATAATATGTCCATCAGAAGAATAATCATGATGTTATATGAAGTTTTTTAATATTCACCCAATGAATATAGGTTTATAATAAAGTACAAAAAAGTTGGTATCTAGGTCACCAAATCCAATAGACTCCCATTTTCACTAGAGCCAACTGCTAACAACCTTCATTCCTCTAGCTAGACATGATATTCCTACTTCTATGTAGAGAGGAATTTAGTCAAGGGGTCTGCCATGTTCTCTTCTATGGAAATTCTGCTCAATGCAGCTTCACCCCTTTGATAGAAACACCTCAAGAGGTGATAATTTCAGAGTATGTGCATTTTCTGTTGATGTGACCTTGGCTATTTTTTAAGAGCCACCACTGATGTATTATCACAATAAAATGTAATGAGATATTTCCAACTAGGAACCACATCAAGATCTTAGAAAAAGTTCGGAATACAGATGGATTCATTGGAAACATCATAAGATTCTATATATTTAGACTCCACTATAGAATTAGCGACAACTGGCTGCTTTAAACTCTTCCAGATCATGACTCCTCCGTTGAGACAAAAAAAATATCTTGATTGAAACTTCAGATCATTCGGATTTGTCTAAAAACAAACATCATCATACCCTTTGATAAAAATCTCCTCATCTCCTCCATACACCAAAAATTTATCCTTAGTTATTCTCACATAATTGAGGATAATATTTATTGTAGTCCAATTCTATTATCCTAGATCTGCTTGATATCTACCTACCATGATTAGTGAATATGAAACATAATGTATGGTACATAACATGTCATACATGTTAGATCCTATCACTGAAGAGTAAGGAATCTTACTCATCCTATATTTCTCTTGCAGTGTTTAGAGACACATTTTTTTGGAAATATGTATACCATGTGACACTGGAACCAATACCCTCTTGGATTATTCCATACTAAATCTCTTTATTATCTGGTCAATTTATGTACATCAACTTAGTCCATGTAGCCCCATGGATCTATCATGAATGATCTTGATCCCTAGAATGTAGGCTACTTCACCTAAGTCCTACATAGAGAAGCACTTATTCATCCAGTCCTTGATTGAATGAAAGAATAGTAAGTTATTTACAATAAGCAATATTTCTTCAACATACAATACAAGGACAATGACCAAATTCTTATTAAGCCTATTTTAAACACATGGCTCACATTCATTCTTGATGAAACCAAATTATCTTATAGATTCATCAAATCGAATGTTTTATGACCTAGATGCTTACTTTAATCCATAAATAGATACTTTAAAATTTCATACCCTTTTATCATCACTGAGTGTCACAAACCCTTTTGGTTGTGTCATATAGACATCTTCATGAAGGTTATTATCAAGGAATGCAATTTTTAAATCCATTTACCAAATCTCATAGTCATGGAAATAAGCTACATAAATTATGTTTTTTATGGATTTAAACATGGAAATTGGTGAAAAGAATTCATCATAGTCAATTCCTTGATGCTATTTAAAACCTCTAGCCACAAACCATACACATTACTTATGTTTCAAGAACTATCTCTTTCATGAGGACCTATGGAACTTGTTCATGTACCAACTCCGGTGTATCTTGAGCCTCAACTTCATTGAAGTGAATCTCTCTCCCACTATCCTTTTTGATGATGTGATCCCTCTCAACAAAGAAAACCTGTATGAAAACAATCACTTTCTTGTCTAAGGGGTTGTATAGGTAGTATCACTTTGTTTCCTTAGGGTACCCTATAAAGATATACTTTGTGCCCTGGGGTTCTAGTTTGTTGTCGGATAAATCCTTAACAAATTCCTCACATCCCTATAAACTCGTATGCTAAAAGTGGATTTCTTTACACTCTATAGCTTGAAGGGAATGCCATTTTCCTCCTTAGTTGATACTTGGATTAATGTGAATGCCTCAGTTTGAAATGAATATCCATAAAAGGATAATGGAAGATATGTATGACTCATAATTGACCTTACCATGTCCAATAGGATATTACTCATCCTTTCACTAACACCATTCCACTATAGTGTATAAGGTGGAATGAGTTGAGATATAATCCCAAGATCCTGTAAAAGGTTTATGAACTCTTGGTTAAGATATTATCCACCTCGATCTGATTGAAGATTCTTTATCTTCTTACCAATATGATTCTATACTTAATTCTTGAACTCCTTAAACTTCTCAAAGGACTCAGACTTATACCTCATTAAGTAGACATATCCATATAAACTCAAGTCATCAGTAAAAGTAATAAAGTTATAATATCCACCTCTAGCTTCAATTGGAAATAGTCTACCCACATCAATGTGTACCAATCCTAGAAGCTCTATATCCCTTTCAACCTATCCACTAAAATGGTGGTTTGGTAATTTTCCCTTATAAACAAGCATGAAATTTATCAAGTGGATTTAGTTCAGTAGATTCTAAATAAATATCTTGATATAGCTTTGTCAAGCGCTTCTCATTTACATTACCAAGGTGGTGATGCGACAACTAGGTATTGTATGAGTCAAGTGAAATTTTTTCTTTATCAATTTCTAACACTTGGTTATTTGATTTAATAAATATAGACTGTTATTTAAATGCATCATACTATACCATATGTTCTCTTTATAAAAGTAACTTATTTACGAACTTGAAAATAAATACATATATATATCTAAACTCGATATATAAATTTTGTTCCTAGTGACACTAGGTACATAATAATAGCCATGTAAAACCAAAAATCATTCTCTTCAACAATGTGAGGTGGTAATCACTAATGGAAATAGAAACCATACATGAACCATTAATAGATCATAAATCCACCTATCCTATGTAAATTTTATGGAATCTACTTGGTTCCTGTCTTTGAATATAGATGTGAGCCCCACAAGCTGTATCTAATACCTAATGTGTATAAATGGAAAGATGTCACTCGATAATGAATGCACCTTTGGCTTCCCCATTACTCTGGGTTCCATTTCTCTTCCAGTGGCCTGAATTTCCACATGAAAATCATACTAGCTTCTTTTCATTTACCTGCCTCTAGATCTTATACTTCTTGGTTGGATGATTCTCGGAGGCTTTAGATTGTTTATAAATCATATGCCCCTTTCCCTTGTCCTTTCTCATCTTATTCACCATAAGGACTACGAGTTTTTGACTCCCCATATCCTTATCAACTGGGAGAATCAGGTAAGAAGTTACGATACAATCTTCTCATTATTTCTCATATTATAATTCACAATAAAACTAGAGAATGTCTTAGGCAACTATGATAGTATGATATCTATACAAAACTCATCAGAGAATTTAATCCCTAATATGTCCAGATCCTCAATGTAGCCAATAAGATTGACAACATATTGTCTAGCTGGCGTAGACTCACCAATATTAGTAGTGAACAAATAATTGGAGATTTCATACCTCTACTATCTCTTCTTCTATTGATAGATATCACAAAGGTGAGACATAATTATATTAGCATCCATTTTCTAATGTTTCTTTAAGAGATCGCTGGTTATGTATGATAACATGATGCACTAAACATCTATAGCATCATTTAGATGTTTCTCGTACACAGAAAGTTCCTTATCACTCACCTCATTTCTAGGTGCAAATGGTAAAATCACTTCTATCACATAAAGTTTCCTCTAATGGTGAAGGACAACCAGAAGGCACCTTTGCCACTCTTATAAATTAGTGCTGGTGAGAATGTTTTTCTTCTCAAGTATGGATCAAAATGATATGTTTGATGTCATTTTGATTGCTATTTATACAAATTAATATGAATAAAGTTTTAGTACTTATTCATGATAAATATAGACAAATAAATAAATTAATATATATCAGTCACCCACTATTTTGTCAAAACCCAATATCCCTCACCATTGGCATCAGAATATCCTATTGCCTGGACATTCTATCAACAAGGATCTATATTTACCTTTGAATTACCCCAACTAGGATTGGTCATGCATTTTGAAATGTTTTAGGTAGGCATTCCAAATTCCAACTGCATTAACACATTGCTCCTTGACCTATTGAGTGGACCCCCCAATCTAGAAATCCTTAATTTTTGATTTCCTCATCCTTTACTTTCAGTTAAACTATGTTCTTATAGGGCAGTAAAACCTTTATGTAAACTAAGTTAAATCAACCCAAAAATTCAAATTATAATTCCTTGATATTTGAAGGAACCCCAACTAGGGTTGGTGAAGCACTTCGAACTACAGTTTGATTCAAAAAGTTGTAATGGAATACTATACTTACTTAATATTTAATTGAAAATTTTATCCTTTATGCATAAATATCCACTTATTATCACATAACATGCTTGGTAATATTAAGTGAGATATAATTAAGTGATTAACCATCTATAGATAATATTTATGCATAATCCATTTTTATTTTAGTTCCATCTTGTATGATTTTTAGTTCATTAATTATGTGATTGCGTCAAACATCCATAATGATTAACCATAAAAATAACCAAAAAAATAAAGGGTATGATCATGAGATTTACTATTGGATAGTTTATCTAGAAGTTGATAAACTAACCCTGACCTAGGGGAAAAGCACCTCAAACCGTTTAAGTCTTGTGTTTACAGCTTTCACTTTTCAACCATTGTATCTACAGGGATTGGTTTCACCTTGGCTTCTAAATTGAATCGACTCCACTATATTGGGAGATCCATCCATTACATATGCTTTTAACTGACACACATGTGAGGGGTAAAATGGGGTTTACAAAAATGAAACCATGGGCACACGACCCTACATATTAATGAGGAGAAGATACACATACAAACAATTTAAATTTAATAAATAAATTAAAAGGGAACCAATCACATACAAAGGTATATCCTAGATCATGATCATCCAAATACATGAAAAAAATTATGAATTTAATAAAATAAGAAATCAATTATTTAATCATTCTTATTAAGATAAATTATTCTAGAATCGATTAATCATTATCTTTAATTAATCAATAATTTTTTTATCTTAGTCATTTTTTTAATTTCCTTAATATTATCATCCATAACTTTCTACATAACTTGTACCTTAGAAGAAACCCGGTGAATACCCATCAAAAACTACCCATCATGTATTTATACTTTTATACATTTTATTCTTTGTGACATGTAGCTTTCATGCAGAATTATAATTGTAATATAACTCATACATGATGTATAGATGTTTGAATATTACACAGATGTTAATTAAACACACACACACATATATATACATATATATCAAACACATATAAAATGTTGTGTCCCAGCTTTACACCCGCATGAAGGTATAAGTCTCAAGGGTTACATAATATAATAATAAAATTTTAAATCTGCGTAATCTAGAAATAGTACACGAAGTGTAGATCTGACTACACGGCATGTGCCCTCCCCACCATCCATTCAAAGTACATGCCTAGGGAAATGGTGTGTACGGTGTACTTCAAAAATATTCAAAGTACACGACATGTCTAGTGTCCCACACGCTGTGTAGACTCTATGTTACACAGTCACCACCGTAGAAAGCCGTGTATGGGATACACGATTTGAACCTGACCCGAAGGGACTACACATTGTGTCTAGTGGGACACACGACATGTAGTCAAGCTGATCATGTGCTGGTCTTTCCTGGTCAACATGTGGTGTGATAAATAACTACACTAAATGTTGTTAATTCACGCAACTTGAGTAATTTCTGAATTACTTATGATGCATTGAACACAAATACATTACATGTAGATCAGACAACATGATTTTTATTTTTGTGGTATCTACATAGAACCATCAGTACGGCCTGATGAGATCCTCGATTTAATTTTAATCATAAAATTATTAAATTTTATTAGATATGTGAGAAATGATAAGATAGGAAGAGATCTTAAAATTCAGATTAGAAGAACAATAAAACATGAATTGAAAAACTATATTATTAAAGCGTAATCCATCGAAGAATTATTTAAATAATTATAAACCAAAATTTTACTGCACTGATACAAATTTTATGTTCTGGGTGCAGTGAATGCATAGGAAGGGCGTGAACCCAACTTTTCAAATTGTCATAATCGATGATTAATACAGGATCAATATGAAAATGAATGCCAGTATCCACAAAATTTAATAAAAGATAAAATAAAAAGGAGAGAAACTGGAACTAAGAAGAGAGGATTGAAATATTTTGTTCATAATTAATTTAATTATATTCTAGAATTACCACCAAGGTGATTTTTTTTTCATTGATGTATCTGACCATGGTTCTGAGGTGAGACTTCATTAAAATGTACTATCCAAGGATATGAATCCTCTAGTAGTAATACACACATACTCCAAATTTCTCCGAATGTCACCAAAGGAGTCTTTAGGTTCTAGCGTGGAAGATCCTTTCACTTACAATGTCCACCTTCAATCACCTTGAGAATCGATTACAAAGTATTATCCTTGATTTGGTGGAGGAGGATATCCCTCATTATTGTGAGTGTTCTTGGAGATGAAGAGTTCTATCTTTTTTTCCATGTATTTTGTGCACACAATGATTGGTTATCTAGTGGAATGGCCTCTTAGCTTATATAGAGAATAACAACATAACGTGAAATTAAATTCACTAGGTAATAAGAAATAATTTGCATAGGTTCCATTACTTAGTTTATTATTCCATGTAAAATACCTATGTCAAATAATAGTATAAATGAAAATATTTCCATTACATGGGCTTAACGAATTTAATTCACCAGGTAATAATAAATAATTAGCACATGTGCCATTACTTAATTTATTATTCCATTTGAAAACCCCATGTCAAATAATAATAACAATGATATTATTTCCATTATGTGTTTAAATTTCATTTTATATTTAAATATTATTTTATAAAATAATATTTAATATTATTTATCACCAGACCTATAACTTGTTCCACCAATCCTCTTCAATATTTACCGGGCCTTAAAGAATGACTACTTCTTTATTAAATAAATATAACTGCATTATTCACCAATAAATAAATATTCCATCCCCAATATATTTTTCTAGAATAACTAGTGATAAAATAAATGCGATCATTAAAACTTGAATTATTATTAAACAACATCTAGGAATAACATTTATTCAACTTGTTAAATAAATATATAATTTAACACAGATACAGGATACACTTAGTGTGTGACCCCCTAGGCCTCTTTATTATTGGAATTAGTTGAGATTTCATAAATTCCAAGATTAATATCTAGAAATAGGTCAAGGAACCCTAGATAAAGAAGTTGATGTGACACTAACATGTCACCTCATATGAATGCTTACCGTGTAATATAATCCCTTTGTCTCAATATCCCCAATCTAGTGGGTTGCATGCAAGTTCCGTCAACCCATATGCTTTATTTATCATTCTTTGACATCATGGAATTGAACATTCCTATTGAACAACATGGCCATGTATATAGTTATTATATATCATTTGCATCAAAGGAATTGAGATATCTACTTCCACAGAAGTGACAAATCCATTCTCTCATTAATCATTAATGTATTATTACTCATGACACGCCGAAAATATCCTACCATGCCATGAACATTTTTATTTATTGGTTTTGAGAATAGATATAATTTTGTGAGTCATAATACCCATTAATAATAGTCTTAATGACTAAGGAACAATAAAAACTTCCACAAATAGGAACATTCAATGACACTTATAAATGTGGATTTGTTACTGGTGGGTATTGTTCTCATAATATCCAACTTGATATTACCAAGGGTGCACACCCTGAGAAGGTGCCTCAAAGTTTAATAATTCCCCACCCCTAATATCCTATATTATTTGTGTCCCATCATATGATATCATCTGATCATAGAAAATATATTCAAGAATAGTTTCATTCCACTTATGGGTTCTCATCATAGTAGGGATCTACTATGGCCTTTTAGTGTGACAAATATTCTTAAGAAATTATCACATAATATGTTACATATAAGAATAATCATGATGTGATAAAGAGTTTATTAATATTAATCCAATGAATAAAAGTTTATCATAAATTACAAAGAAGTTGGTTTCTAGAGAACCAACTCCAACACATAGTTCATTGCGAGACTTGACTTACCAATAGAAAGCCTATCATTAGATGAGTCACCCCTAAGATGAGTCATTGTTGAGATGAGTCACTATTGAGACCATTCACCAGTGAGATGAGTCACCTCGATGCATGAACTACCATCATATTAAATACCACCAGCTTGACTCACCATTGAATTGACTTGCCACCATACATGATTCTCTACCGTCTTGTGTCAACATCGCAATTCCGAGAAATTTAAATTAAATAGTCTCAACGACTATATTAATGCATTTAATTCCAATAGTAATTTTTTAATTATATTCTCAAATACTACAAGAAATATTAAAGTATACATTAGTGATCAGTATGAGGATGCGGAGGATCATGATGATTATTCTTTAAAAAGACTCCCCATCAAGTAGTGATTTATATTCAATGTAGTCACCCTTATGTGGGTATACATGATGGACTAAAGGAAACATATACTTGATGAATACTATAATGATCAATCTAAGATAGATTACATGTAGAATAAAGAACATCAAACATCTATTTCCTTTCTTATAGTCACGAAAAAGAGATCCATGTGACACTCTGTTTTACTATAACATTCAATTAAAGGACTCAAGATTCTATCCAAGACACATGAAAGGAGACTAAAGCTTTTGGGGCACATCAGAATGAGTAGAATAATATTTTATCTATTTTATTACATGATCATTCTTCTAATTTCATTAAATTTTCAAGTAGTGTGTTGTTTATTATGTTTACCAACCCACACTGACACTTGCACTATAACCGGATAATACATGATATTCAATCACTCTATCTCTATATTCATATGTATACCCATGAATATAGTGTAAGAGGTCCCTATACGATCTGTTTTATTTTTAATCCCATAATTATTGTGAAATATTCCACTATGTTGCTTGGATAGCTTGTCAGATATTGTCGGTATACCTGATCCAGGTTATGGATTATATTATATTTATATAATATTATTGGCAATGGGTGATTTATAAGTGATGGGTATTAGGTATCATATTGTTACTAAACCCATTATTTTTTCTATTTTTTTGGTTTGTTTCATTTCCGTGGTTAAAAATATATTTTATTTAAATAGAAAAAAAACATATACTTTGATAGTTAATCTTAACTAGTGTTTAAGTAAGTATTTAATCGAGTAAATTGATTTCAAAAGGAAAAGTAATTTTCACTTTTTTTAACTAAGAAATAATCATTATTTGAGTAATAGTTTATGTTATAAAAATTATATTAAAAAAATCTCTTGATTAACTGCGTATTTTTATTTTTATTAGGGGATTTTATTTACACGTGTTTTTAACAAAAATATTTTTTGGGGACTCAATTCACCCCCTCTTGAATAATTACTTCAAAAAATAATTTAAACTAGGTAAAATCATGTGTATCCTTATAAATAAAAGGCATAGAATAGTGTACATAAATTTTAAGTAAATTAAAGTAACATACCTACTATAAATAATGTAAAATAGGATATAATTGGAAAATAAAGAGTTGGGTTTGAGAATAACCTTATCGTAAATATCATTATATTTCATCTTGTTTACACCTCATGGATAATAAATTTATGATACATTTCTTTAAATATGGATAACTGGGATATATAGATTTTATTTCGATCTAGGGATGTGGTTGGTATTTTAGGGTTGGGATTGAACCACAAAGATGAATCCTACATATTTTGTGAAATCAAGAATCAATACCCATGTAGTTTGATATAATGGTCTAGTATTACACCTCAAAAGGACCATCAAAATAGAAAAACTTTAATTATACTTATGGGGTGATCATCATAGATCTCTAATCCCACATAAGTAATTCTATATGTGAGAAACAACAGAAAACATAATATCAGTCACATTTCTTGAGATCATACCATTATATTTTAAAGGAAGGATTATGCACTGATGATAGCTTTAAAATATTCATATATAGTGAAAGGGGAAAAAAAGAAATAAGGTGGGTATTATGCATGGGATTACCTAAGATACCTATCCTAGTTAGTAAGTCTAGTGATATTATGTGTTTTATGGATTACACCTAACAGGAGGCCCATGTTTTTGGAACCATGATGGGGATGCCCATTTTTATGGAACCATGAGGATAATATCAACTCATAGTGAATTTGAGTTTTGGTTGGGAATTACACCTATGAGGATGACCATTTTTATAGAACCATATAGATAATTTCAACTCATGAAGTCTAATGTTTGATTATGGATTATACCTAAGAGGATTCCCAAGTTTTCATAACTATGAGGTGAATATAAAGACAATTAGATTAAGGTTTAATTTGGATTACACATAAAGTGATTAACTTGTTTCTAGAACAATGAGGATAATATTAACTCATGGATATTAAGGGTTGACTGGGTTTTACACACAGGAGGATGCCCATACCTCTAAAACCATTAGGGGAATATCAACTCACAGTGAAGTGGAGGTCTGGTTTGGTATCAATCCTAGGACGATGCCTATGTTTCTAAAACCATGAGGAGAATATCAACTCATGGGGATTAAATTTTAATTGGGGATTATACAATATATGATTCCATTGATTCTGAAATAATTTGGATATTAACAACTCATAATAGATTGGAGGTTTGGTTGGGGATTACATTCAGGAGGATACTAATGTTTCTAGAACCATGAGGATAACCTTAACTCATGGAGATTAATATTTTTTTATGGATTATACCTAGGAGTATTACCATGTTTCCAGAACCATGGGGAGAATCTAAACTCATTGATATTGATGGTTGATTGGGGATTACACCTAGGAGGATGCCCATGTTTCTGTTTCCATGAGGATACTCCCAACCCATAAATAAATGGAGGTTTGAATAGTGATTACACCTAGGAGGAAGCCCATGCTTCTAGAATAATGAGTAGAATCCCAACTTATGGATATTATGGTTTGTTTAGGGATTATACCTAGGAGTATTACCATGTTTATATAACCATGTTGAGAATATGAACTCATGGAGATTATGTCTTGAATAGGTATTACATCGAGGAGGATTTACATACTTTTATAACTATGATAAGAATATAAAACCAATGAGATTAAGGTTTGACAAGTCCTTATACCTAATAGGATTCCCATTTTTCTAGAAGCACGGGGATAATATAGTCATAGATAATTTGAGGCTTGGATCAGGATTACACCTAGGAGGATGCCCATGTTTCTGGAACCATGAGGATAATATCAAATCATGGATATTGAGGTTTTATTGGGGCTTATACCCAAGATGATTAATATGTTTTGTGAACCACGAGGATAATATCAACTCATGAATATTAATGTTTTACAGGGGTCTACACCTTGAATTATTCATATATTTCTAGAACCATGAGGGGAATCAAAACTAATGGAGATTAAGGTTTGATTGGAGCTAACATATAAAAGGATTCTCATGTTTATGGGGTAATGAAGAGAATATAAAATCATGGATATTATGGTTTTATAGTATCTTATAGCTAATAATATTTCTAATCATGATTTCTTCCCCCTTATATTGGAAACATGATAAGGAATGAATATTGTTAATATTAGGGCTTATACTTATTAAGATGTAACAACCCAAAGTTTTATAAATAGAGTTCCCTTATTATAATTATGCCTTATAGTATAATACCATTAGAAAGCACAATGACATATTATGATACTAAATACTATGTGACCATTAAACATAACTTTTCTACATCTATGTTTTAAATTTTGAAAATCTAACATACACGTTTGTGATCAGTAAGATGTTTGGAGTTCGATAGGAAAAACATAATTTTTGGTGAATAATAACCTAACATTATGAATTTTAATATGACCCTTATGAATATTAAATCTTCCAATATAAGAGTTACCTTACCCATGAATAATTAAATAAAATTTAGGCATCTTATAACTGACAGTTCGACCATAGTATAAGTATTGGTCTTTTTTTTCAGTCATAAATAATTAATTATAGTAATTAATTAATTTGAAAGAAAACTTAATTTTTTAAAATTTATTCATAAAATTAAAAATTCCATGTCTTCAATTTTTAACATAATTTTATAAGACCTTACAAAATTTTAAAGGCATTATAAAATCAGTTTTAATTATAAAAACTGTATATTTCAATTAAATTATGATTTTAATTAAAAATTAAATTAATCATCTTTAGGATTTTTTTTGAAAAATGGAGTTCATTCTTTTTATTCTACACATTGAAAAATGTTTGGGGTGAATTTTTGTTATTTTTCTGAAATACTTGAATTTTTGATGAACAGTGAAATACCATAATTTACAAAGCAATATAAATAAGCTAATTATAGTGTCATGCGTGATGTTATGCTGATTTAAGCCCAATTGGTTTGGGTAAACATGATAAAATCACTATTATTGGTCATGGAAGACTCAATATTCCTTTTGTTGTGGGTAAATAATAAACCAATGAATTTTATATTGAGAATTCCTCTCCCCTCCACTATAAATACCAACATTCACACCCTCATTTCCTCACACCTCTCAAGCTTCAAGCCTTGTATAAACTCTACCTAATAATATTCGCTAGCCACTACCCCACATACAATACCTTATGGTCTCATCAAAAGATGAATCCTAGGTCCCTTAATGTGAATCTCAAGAGGAGGATTCAAGAGGTAATTTCTCTCCCTCTTTTCCTTTAATTTCCTTTCAATTTCATGTTTTTTCTTACTCTCCCGCACCTATATTTTTCCAAATGTTATGGTAACTATATTATAATTAATATAATTTAATATTATGATAATAATGGGATATTATACCATACAACCCCTTCTCCTCTTCATTTTTTTATAAAAGAAAACATTGTTCATGAGGTGTTAATCTATCACCTTCAAGAACAACATGTTTTCTTTTTCCATTTATACCTTAAGATATGGTCATGAAACCATTTTTATGGTTGAAATAGAATATTTTATAATTATTATTTCCTATTTAATGTTATTTAATTCACTTATGCACATATTGCTAAATAATTAAACAAAACAAGTTCGTTGTGGTCGAAAAACTGCCCAAATTAACCCAAACAATAATAATTTAATTATTATCTAATGATTCATCCACATGGTATATAATATAATTCATTATAAGATAATTTTAACTTCCGTAATATCATTAATAATATTAAAGATAATTTCTGGATATTTATCCATTTTCTACACGAACTTCCATTTATGAATACATGTGAACTGCGCAAGAAAACCATAAAAATGAACATTTCCAAACAATGTTTTTAAACTCTATTACTCATCCAAAGGACCATAAAATAACAAAATGAAACCATAATGAACCATATTAATGTAAAAAAGGTTTTTTATTTGTCAATTAATGAATCTAATGTCGTTATATAGGACATTAATGTGAAGAAAACATTTAGATACAAGGTAAGCGGAAAATCTGGAACCCACCTTTCTTTCTTCAGGTTCTCCCCCTTTCACTCCATTTTTTGTATGGTCAATACTTAAAAATAATTTTTTTATTATTATATTACCTTTTCTGGGATATAAATGTTTTCAACTAATGTTTATTTCAAACAATTGTTTTTTAAAAGAACTCTTTTTTCAAAAACGCACCTTTTACTTCCCACTCAAGGTTGATGGTTAGTTTATCAAGTATGTTATTCCCACTTAATTCTAGGAACCCAATGTTTATGAATGCGTTATTATGAGATGAAAACAATTCCTTTACATGGGTTAGTTATTTTAATTTTTGATATATTTTCATTTTGGCATGCATGATAAGTGATAATGTTATGATATGATGGGTGTGCCGGGAATTATATAGTGCAATATGATTGTTTCAATGTGATGGGTGTGCCCAGAATTATACAGTGCTCCAATGCATTGGGAAAAGTGATGAATCTCATGATTTAATGTGAAATTATGTTTGAACAATATTTTATATTTTTTCCCAAATATGTGTGGTAGTTAACCACTAAGACGTGATGTTTCATTTTATGCATTACCACATTTCATGTCTCTTCTAAATGATTCCTCCCATGTCCATGATCCTTTGTCTATGTTATAGTTATGATCAACCATTTTTATATTGTTATTATCTATCCACTTACAGGGCTTTTAGATCACCCCTTTTTATGTATATCTTTATGTGAATACATATACTAAGGATTGGTCAAGTGAAAATAAGAATATAGAGAAGAAGGAATTAAATAAATGTTTATGATTGATGTTGTAATTGTTATTTATGGTCCTAGTTTGATGAATAAACTAAAAATTTTGATCCTATATGTGTAATTCTATTATGTTTTTTATCTTTAAAATGATGTAATAGTAATGTAATAAAAGGCTGGGTCACTATAGATGTTATCAGAGGAAAGGTTTAGTTAATTTGGGAAATAATATTAGTGAACCCTAGAGAAAACCTCTATCATGAGACTAATTACAAATATGCATATAATAATATTTACATAGGGATCCCATATGTTATGATTTTAGTATAAATTGAACAAATGAATAAGTTATTCATGAATTGTTGACTATTGTTTTTTTCTCACCTTTTATATTTTAGAAAATGGTGTGAACCAAGAGTAACCTGACCAACCACTCGTGCGAGGGACAATGCAACAATTTCTTGAATGACATCCCCAATTATTTGGGAGGTGTAGTTAAAAACTTCATGGAGATGCTTATCGAAATATCCGAGGTTATGATAAATAACTATAATAATGGGGATTTTCCTATTTCACAAAATAGGGAGCAACTTTATATCAAATGTTTTATGCGGAAACAACCAACACCGTTTAGTGGATCTTCTGATCCCCTAGTTACAAAATAGTGGGTCAAATCCGTAGAAAAGATATTTTCTGTGCTTCATTGTTATAAGATAGAGAAGGTGACACTAGTTGTTTATCATCTAGATGGAGAGGCAGATCAGTTGTGGGCATTGATTAAGAGCACCAAGCCAAGGGTGGAAATTGAAGAGATGGAATGTGAAGTCTTTAAGATAAAGTTTCTTAACAAGTATTTCCCAATAACTCTTTGAATAATTATGGAGAGATAATTCATAGAGCCCATGATAAAATAAGGAGAATCTATCAAAACCTACGAAGAAAATTTCACGAGGATTTCAAGGTATGATTCAGGTTTTGTTATCAATAATGATAGCTAAATTGATAGATTCTTTAGTGGATTAAAACCACACATTCAAAAGGCTCTTGAAATTCAAGACTTTGGGAATTATGAAGAAGTTACTCGATGTGCTCTCAAAGTGGAGATGGAGTTTTGAGAATGATACCATGGATATGGTGATATGAAACAAAAGATGGTGTTTCAAGATGATGGATCTAATGAAAAAGGTGGTAAGAAAACTCAACGACCCACATGCCAAAAATTTGGGAAGTTGCAGCATGGGAACTGCCTAAAAGGGAGAAGGAAGTTCTTCAAGTGTGGGAAAGAATGAAACCATGCTCAAGAGTGTCAAAAATAAATTAAAAGGAAGGATAATTTGGTGGATGAAATGAGAGAAACATCCACGGTTCAATTCTACTACTGTAGGGATCTAGGGAACTATGTAAGCCAGTGCACTAAACCTCGAGTTTTCAAGGGTAATCAGCCCAGAAGCCACCAAAGCCAAAGTAACAAGGGAAGGATTATACCATCACTACTGTGGAAGTGGAGAAAGACAACGAAGTCATACAAGGAAAATTTACTATTCACTCAATAATGGAAAAGTATTATTTGATTATGGTTCTACACATTCCTTTATATCTTGCAAGTTTACTATAACTATAGAATCGAATCCCTGAAACCTTGAAGTATAGATATCTGTTAAAACACCAAGTGGTGAAATCGTTGAAACCCAAGTGTTTGACTCTTCTCTTGTTGGCATATGTGGGAATATTCTTCCAGTGAATCTGGTAATACTTCCCTTAGTGGAATTCGACGCTATAATGGGAATTAATTGGCTATCATTATATAGAGAACATATCAACTATCATGAAAATTAAATATCTTTTCATATTCGAAACCATCTCACGCTCCTCTACAAATGAAAATAAGATCACGGATCTCCTTTAAAAAATCATTCAATGGTGTGGGTGTTGACTCCCAATGAATAATCATACATCACCCAAATGTTTGAGTCCAAGGAAATTACCGACCATGTAGGAATGCCCATCGTGAGTAAATATAGTGATGTATTTCCCGATGATTTACCCAAAATTACCCTAGATTGTGAGGCATAGTTCTCAATAAAACTCATACCTAGAGGTACTCCTATCTCAAAGTGTCCAAGTAGGATGGATCCTATCGAACTAGAGGAGTTAAATAAGTAGATGCAAGAGAATATGGAAAAATTGTTCATATTCCCTGGTGCATCACCTTGGGGTGCGCAGGTGCTCTTTGTAAAGAAGAAGGATGGAACAATGCAGCTATGTATCAATTATTGGGAACTCAACAGGATCACCATAAATAACAAGTATCCTCTTCCAAGTATTGATGACTTGTTCAATCATTTAAGAGGAGCTCAATACTTCTCAAAGGTAGATCTTCGTTCTGGATATCATCAGCTAAAGGTGAATAAGGAAGATATTGAGAAGACTGCCTTACATACAAGGTATGGGAACTATGGTTTTCTTGTGATTACCTTCATAATTACTAATGAACCTGAACTATTCATGGATTTGATGAATAGAGTCTTTAGAAATTACTTCAACAGATTTTTGGTAGTGTTTTTTGATGATATTCTCATCTAGTCCAAGATAATGGAGGAACAAAAATAACATATTTGACTTGTATTGGTGACATTAAGAAAGGAGACGTTGTATGCCAAATTCAAAAAGTGTCACTTTTGGATGAAGCAAGTCATGTTCATGGGACATGTGATAACAAGTGATGGAATTTCTGTGGACCCTTAAAAAACAAAGGCGATTGAGGAATATATGAGGCCCTCTAGTGTCATCAAAATCCATAGTTTTCTTGGATTAGATTGGTACTACCGATGTTTTTTGATAAATTTATCATGATTTTCAAGCCCACTAACTATGTTAACAAGGAAAGGGGTAAAGTATACTTGGATAGAAGAATGTGAGGGAAGATTCAAGGAGACAAAGAGAAGGGTGATCACCGCACCTATACTCACACTATAGAAAAGTGGAGAAATTTTTGTGATATACAGTGATGATTTAAAGAAAGGATTGGGTTACGTACTCATGTAAAATGAAAATTTGATAGCCTATGCCTCACAGAAGTTGAAGATCTTTGATTAGAACTACCCTATGAATGATCTAGATATGGAAGCCGTGATTTTTGCCTTGAAAATATAGTGGAACTACCTTTATTGAAAGAAGTGGGACATATACACAGACCACAAGAGCCTAAAGTATATATTCACACAAAAGGAGATCAACTTGCATCAAAATAGATGGTTTGAACTAATCAAGGATTAATATTTCTCTATTCACCATCATCCTGGAATGGTGAACAAGGTAACTGATGCTCTAAGAAGAAAATAACATGCCACTCTATCCATGTTATGGATTGAGAAAGACCTTAGCTTCATGGATATGAAAAGGATGGATTTATAAATCACTAGGATAGGGGATACATCCTACCATGCCCAAATGATTGTGCATCCATCCATCCAAGATAAGATTAAGGAAGAACAAAGGGAGGATGTGGAGATACAAAAGAGGGTGATTGCAGTAAAGGAATGGAAGCAACAAGAGTTATATATCGACGATGATGGAGTGATTTGGTTTGGAATGCAGCTTTGTATGCCTTCATAACCTAGGATAAAGAAGGAGCTATTGGAAAATGCCCAAATATCAACATTCTATATCCATCCTAGGAGTACCAAGATGTACAATGATATCCGAGAAAACATCTGGTGGGATAACATGAAGAAGGGGATTGGAAAATATATATCAAGGTTCTTGGTATGTTATCAAGATAAAGCAGAGTGAAAAAAGTCCAAATGAATGACGCAAACATTGTCTATACCCATGTTGAAATGGGAGAATGTCAGTATGGAATTTTTCACAGGTCTCCCAAAGACGTCGAAAGGAAAATAATGTGAATTGGGTTGTGGTTGACCGACTCACCAAGACTGCCTATTTTATCGCTATTCTAGAAGACCTCTCACATGAATAACATGGAATGATATATGCGAAGGGAGTGGTGGGACTTCATGGAGTTTCACTCTTGATTGTCTCTGATTGTGATCCAAGGTTCACATCTAAATTCTGGAGGAGTCTTTAAAATTATTTGAGTACTGAATTAAATTTTATCATGACCTATCACCCCCAAACTATTGGCCAATCTGAAAGGAATATTCAGACTCTTTAATATATGCTAAGATACTTCTCTCTAGAATTAAAATGTGGATGATATCAACATCTCCCATTGGTTGAGTTCTCATAAAATAATATATTCCACTAGAGTATTTATAAGGCTCCGTATGAAGCTCTATATGGAAAGCGATGTACAACTCCAAATTGTTGGGATGAAGTTGGAGAAAGAAAGCTACTTGGACCAGATATTGTGAATGAGATGATAGAGAAGGTTCAAGTCATCCAGAAGCACATCAAAACTACTCATATTCAGCAAAAGAGATATGCTGAAAACCGTCTAAGGGAAATGGAGTTCGACATTGGAGATAAAGTCTTCCTTCAAATATCACCATGGAAGAGAGTCATGCGGTTTGGAAGGAATGGGAAGCTAAGACCAAGGTACATTGGTCCTTTTGAGATACTTGAATTCATAGGAGCCGTGGACTATCAGCTTTCACTTCCACAGAATATGGATCAAGTTCATGATGTGTTTTATGCATCACTCCTGAGGAAGTACATAACTGATCCCTCAAATGTACTGATCTAAGAGGTGGTGTAGTTGGAAGATGATCTCTCTTATGAGGTGCAGCCAGTGAAGATTCTGGACTGAAGAGATAAGGTTTTATGCAACAAGAAAACCCACATTTTCAAATTATTGTGGAGGAACTACAAGTTTGAAGAACCTACTTGGTAACCGAAGGTGGTGATGAAGGATAACTACGCTAACCTGTTTGTGTAATGTGATATTTCGAGGGAGAAATTTCATAAGGGGGGAAGAATGTAATGACCTAGAGTTTTATCAATGGAATTACCATCTTATAATTATTCCTTATAGTATACTACCATTAGTAAGCACAATGACATATTATGATACAAAATACTATATGACCATTAAAAACAATTTTTCTACTTCTATATTTTGAATTTCGAAAATATGACATTCACGGTTGGTATCTGTAAGATGTTTGGAGTCCATTAGGGATAAATTAATTTTTGGAGAATAGTAACCTACCCTTATGAATAGTAAACTACCCTTATTAATAGTAATATAACCCTTATAAATTGTAAATCATCCGAAATAAGAGTAATCTTACCCATGAATAATTACAATTTTTTGGCATCTTATAAGTGACAAATTGACAACAGTAAAAGTATTGGTATTTTTGTAAGTCATAAATAATTAATTGTAGTAATTAATTAATTTAAAGGAAAATTTATTTTCTTAAAATGTGTTCATAAAATTAAAAATTCCATTTCTTTTAGTCTTAAGTTAATTTTATAAGACCTTACGTAATTTTTTAAAGTATTATAAAATCAGTTTTAATATTAAAAACAATATTTTACAAGTAAATTATAATTTTAATTAAAAATTAAATTAATAATATATAGAAAATTAGTTTTGAAAAAATGTAATCAATTTTTGGATTCTACACATCAAAAAATGTTGGGGTTAATTTTAGGGTTTTTTTGAAATACTTGAATTTTTGTTGAATAGTGAAATACCATAATTTACAAAATAAGCTAAATAAGAAAATTATAGAGTAATGCATGATTTTATATTGATTAAAGACCAATTTGTTCGGTTTCACATGATAAAATTACTATTACTGGTCATGGAATACTCACTATTCCTTGTCTTGGGGGGAATAATAAACTAATGAATTTTATATTGAGAAATCCCCTCTCCCATCCACTATAAATACCACCCTTCACACCCTCATTTCCTCACACCTCTAAAGCTTCATGACTTATCTAAACTCTTCCCAAGAATCATTACTATCCCATCCCACACATACAATAGATTCTGGTATCATCAAAAGACCAAGCCTAGGTCCCATAAGGAGGATCTCAATAGGAGGATTCAAGAGGTAATTTCTCTCCCTCTTTTCCTTTAATTTCCTTTCAATTTCATGTTCTTTTCTTACTCTACCCCTCATATCTTTATCAAAATGGTATGTTAAATCCATTATAATAAATATACTGTATTATTATGATACTAATGGTATATTATACCATAAAACCCCATTCTCCTCTTCCTTTTATTTTATAAAAGAAAATGTTGTTCGTGAGGTGTTAATCTATCACCTTCAAGAATGGCATGTTTTATTTTTTCCATTTAAACCTTTAGATATGGTCAAGAAACCATTTTTATGGTTGAAACAGAATCTTTTATATTTATTATTTCCTATTTAATGTTATTTAACTAACATATGTACCTATTACTAAATGATTAGACAAAACAAGTTCAGTGCGGTTGAAAAACTTCCCAAATTAACCCAAACAATCGTAATTTAATTATTATCTAATGATTCATACACATGGTATATAATATAATTCATTATAAGATAATTTTAACTTCTTTATTATTATTAATAAAATTAAAGATAAATTTGGGACGTTTTTCCATGTTTTACTTGAACTTCCATTTATGAATACATGCGAACTGCTCAAGAAAACCATAAAAACGAACATTCACGAACAATGCTTTTAAACTCTATAACTCATCCAAAGGACCATAAAATAACTTAATGAAACCATATTGAACAATATTAATGTAAAAAAATTCTGTATTTTTTAATTAATGAATATAATGTGGTTATACAGGACTTTAAAGTGAAGAAAGTGTTCTGATACAAGGTAAGGGGAAAATCTCAAACCCAACTTTCTTTCTTCGGGTTCCCGCTCTTTCACCCCATTTTTAGTATGATCACTCCTTAAAAATAAATTTTTCGTCATTATATTACCATTTATAGGATATAAATTATTTCCACTAAATATTATATCAAAAAAATGTTTTCCGAAAGAACTATTCTTTCAAAAACACACCTTTTACTTATCACTCAAGGTTGATGGTTATCATATAAAGTATGTTATTAACACTTAATTTTGGGAACCAAATGTTTATGAATGTGTTATTAGGAGATTAAACTCATTACCTTACATGGGTTAGTTATTTTCATTTTGGAAGTAATGATAAATGGTAATGTTATGATGTGACAGGTGCACCCGAAATTATATAGCGCAATATAAATGCTTCAATGTGACAGGTGCACCCGGAATTATACAGTGCTCCAATGAATTGGGTAAAGTAATGAATCTCATGAGTTAATATGAAATTATGTGTAAAAAAGATGCTATATTTTTTCAAAAGTATGTATAGTAGTTAACCACTAAGATATAATGTTTCATTTTATGCATTGCCACATTTCAAGTCTCTTATTAATGATTCCTCTCATTTTCATGATACTTTGCCTATGTTATGGTTATTATCACCAATTATAATATATATTTTTATATATACTATTACTTGGATTTTAGAGCACCCATTTTTTGTATATGCTCAGGTAAATACATGTAATAAGGAAAGGTCAAGTTCCAATAAGAAGCTAGAGAAGAAGGAATTAAATAAATGCTTATGCTTGATATTGTAATTATTATGTATTGTCCTAGTTTTCCCATGACACTAAACCTTTGGATCCAATATGTGTAATACTATTATGTTGTTTATCTTTAATATGATGTAATATTAATGTAATAAAAGGTTGTGTCTCTATATGAGATTCCTAAACTAAGAGTTGAATCTCAACTATAGGTTTGTATTGTATGATTTGATGCCCATGTATGAGACTTGGGTGAGTTGTGATTTTCCCTTTTCGAGGGAGAGTGAACATTCCTAGCCTTATTTGGGGGCTAAAGAAGGTGATTTTCCCAACTAGATGGCTAGAGAAATTGATTAGAGATAGTATATGTATAGAAAACATTCATAAGATCAGTATAGGGCTAGAAATAGAATTTTTTTCTCTAGTATTATTGGAGGGTATTTAGAAGAATTTATAAGGTGGAATTCCTTGGATGAATGGTCACCCAAGTGGGGTGGCTTGGGTAAAGGGTCACCCAAGTTGAGTAACTTTGGTGTAAGATCTTTTAAGTGTGGGTCACCCAAGTAGGGACCTTGGAGGTTTCATTACCTAGGAGATACCAAGGTGAGCTGTATTTGAATTCTTCAAGGTGATACCTAGGTTATATGAATCTAGATTTGATTATATGTTTCCTAGGAGATCTACATCTAGCTATGCCTAGGTGATATCAATGCTTTCTAGAGGTAACTCACCCAAATTCTACTTGGGAAAAGAACAAACTAGGAAATGAAACTTGTTAAATACCTTTATCTAAACTTTAACTGTTTTCTCATGTGTTATTGGATGGATTTCTATCATGTTTTTAGACAAGGAAGGTCCCTTAATCCTAGTATGTTTGTATTAGGGTGGGTGGTTCTTCATCCAGAACTATGTTGTTATAGGCCTTTAGGGGACCTTATAAACTTGAATCTTGATAGTTCTATATTATTTTATAGTATTAGAAGGATAATTGAGGGTTTTGAGGAAATGGGTGAGAGACTTGGGTGAGCAGATATTTGAAATGAATCTTCATATTCTAGTCATGCCAAATGAGAAGCCCAATGGTCCTATTTATAGGAAAACTCAGGACCCTAGGTGAAGGGTGTTGTTCACCCAACTTACTCACATATATGGTTCACATAGGTATTTTTCATAGGTTGGATGTGAATGGGAGCACTATGGAGGGGATTATTGCACAAGATGTCATGCCGGGTAAGTAAACCGTTAAAACTAGACTTGAACAGGTGCAGACCATGCTAGTGAGCCACGTATCTAGGACTTGCATGAGATTGGTGAGGCTGTGTGAGAGGCCAAATTACAAAGTACAAAAATCTTGATATGTAAATACATTTTGGGTCTATAAATATTCAAATAAAAGCATAAAAAGTGAATTAATCCCTGGGATATGGTGTATACACCCTATTAGGATTTTTTCTATTGCAAAAAGTATCCAAAAGTCCCCCAAAAAGAGGTTTTAAAGAATCAACACCTTTTTATCCTAAAGTTCCAAAATCAATATCCTTCTAAATAAGGGAGGTTCTCACCACCATTTCTATAAATTAGGTAATGTTTATGTGGAATCTATATCCCTTAGTGTGTGAGAAGTCTAGAGGTACATGGAAATTCAACATGCTTCTTCTTCCCACATTGAGACACATTTCGACTCAAACTCGATATGTGTTGTCTAAGGGAGGATTATATCATGGGTCATGTGTAGTAGTACGTGACATAAATTTTTTGAGTCCAATAATAATTATTGGATTTTATTTTATAATACTCTTTGTTAAACATTGTTTTTTTGATGTCATGTTTTCATTAAATTATCCCGTCTTATTTTGATTTCATTATTTTTGTTAAAGTTCATTAATACATAAATAAAATACATACCAAAAGCTTTAAATAAATATAATTTTATAGTTATATACTATATATAATTCATAATAACTATACATGAAGGGGTGATATGTAGATATTTTTCAATGTCCTGATAGGTAATAAAACCAATCGTTGATGGGATATTGTCAAAATAGGTGAAAAGAGAAGAATAAAATATATATATGTCATAAATATAATCATTACATTAGGATAAAATAATTATAATATTGTTAAAATACTAATTTATTAATTTAATAAGTTTTGATTTGAAAGTAATAGGGTAAAATAAGGAAGATAAGAGAAAAATTAGAATAAAGGTTGATGAAACCTTACCTAATTCTCATAGTCACTTTTTTCTATGAACTAAACTACTTGAATTCTTGGAGTGAACTGAATACAAAACATAACTAAGGAGTTTTCATGTATTAAAAGAGGAAATATAGAAAGATTCTTTTATTAGGTTAGTGAAAATAGTATTTCTTCCATGGGGAGGGATACGAGGTATTTTTAGTTAAAATATCAAATAAAAAATAATTTCCATAGTAAACATTATAATAATGAAATTATTTATAATTTAAGTTAAATTTATATAAAATAAAATTAATTTATCACATTTAAGTATTTATAAAATAAAATAAATATTTTATTAAAAAATAATGTGAAAAAATGATAAATTTTAATTTTAATGGAATAAGTGATCTTTTTAGACTTTGAAAAAACTCTTTTGGATTGGAATTTAAGTTCAATATTTTTGAACAAATAATTAATCTTATTAGATGAATTTTTTGGTGTTTCATAAGTTATATAATTTATTCTTATATTTTTACCTCTTGAATGATATAATTAAAATACATTTGTTTTGTAAAAAAATGTATTTTTACAATTCACCTAAAAATTTATTATTTCTAAAAATTACAGAAAAATAACCCTTATGAAATTTTGATGTGTCGATTATGGAAATGAAAATTATTTTATCAAAATAATTTTCTAAAATAGGAAATAATAAATAGTAACATAATTTTTTTATTAAATACATTAAAATACATTTTTTTAAAAAACTTCTTATAATTTTATTTTTTAATATTGATTTTTTATTTTATGTAATTATATTATTTAATTTTTCTTAATTTAATTAGGATTAATATTATTTTTATAGATTTTTTATTATTTTTGATCAATTTATTATTCCAATGGTCAGGTTATTATTCTAATGGTTAAGTTACAGTTCCTTATGATAATGTTACTATTCTAATGGTCATGTTACTTCTTATAAATACCATATAATTAATTAATTTATTATTTACCTTAACTCCTACCAAGGTTCTATATTTTTTTATATTTTGATTATATTATTAATGTTTTGTATTTTTTACATTGTTTTTTGTCTCTATAATGATTCTAAAGGATCAAACTTATATAAAATTTCATATTATTGAAAATATTTTTCGTTAATTAACCCACTATAATTTTTTAAATTCTCTGTGATATATTTATTCTATAAAAAATTTTCTTATTTAATTAAATGAATCATTATGTTCTATATGAATTTAAACTAAATTATATACCTAATTATGATAAGCATTATTTATCTGGAAGAAAAATTCAATATATATAAAATTTTGGGTTATTTAACTCAATATTCTCTTAAGACACAAAATAAAGGAATAAATTTTATTAAACACATTCCCAAGAACCATATTATCAGGATCCAACCCAGATAACCTGCCTAAATGGTACCCGAATCAATTATGACAAGGATAAAAGGGTGTTACCAATCCCTACAGGCACATAAATAGTGACTGGGAATCAAAAAAATAAGAGGAAATGATTTCATCATAAGAAAAAATCAAAAAGATAAATCTACATATATAAAGTAATATAAAGGTGGAAAAATAAACAATCCTCAATAGAATATTACAACAAGTAGAAATATACATGTCCAAAAAATGGTATTTCATCAAAATAATCATATCAAACCATAATGACACAATCAAATGTTCTCATCATAATAAGTGGATCACACGCTCTAATGGTCTCTATCCACTACTGGAAAAGTGAATTATTTCAAAGTGTTATTTGTATTGGAGAGAAGACCCAAAAAAAATTGTCCCATATATATACTTAATTGTGATAGAAAACCTCTTCTATTTCAAGTAATTGTGTCTTTAATATTATTTTCAATTGGAAATTAAATGTGTCACAAATACATTTGGCACAGATACACACTATTTTAAGGGAATTACTATTTTTGGTGACTAATATTACCATAATATTATATATTTTTCCATTATCCATCGTGGAAAGATCCTTTGTGAAGGACTTAATTATCCATCAAAAATGGTTCTGTGAAAATTAACTTTATTGATGTAATAAATTCTTTCTCTATTAATCCATATAAAATAAATAATTAATAAAATCATGCTATCTCCTTTCTCCAACCCTCCCCCAAATATCATTCTCCTGCACATGCTCCCATCACATACCACAACCCTCAGATAGAACACCCTTGAAATCATATATCTCACCTAATTTCTTGCAGATTTAGGTTCTAATCTCCCAGGTATAGACTCCACTCACACCCTATTTCATTATTTTTGTGATTTCCAATTTAATCTTGTAGTAATTAGTTTTTTCAAAACCCAGGTCAAAAAATTTACATGTTTTTTTGAATTATTTGGTATCTTGGGTTAATGTAATTTTATTATTCCTTATTTGGGTACCCATCCCCTCCTTACAGTTTGATTCCAATTGATTTGAGGTATTTTCCCTAATGTTTAATCTTTATATTTACATGATTTTTTTATTTGGTAGTTTGGTTTAGTGTTGGTTTATTATTTAATGTTACTATTTGAAATACTCTTATTATAGAAAATGAAATTAGTGTTTGATATTTATATAATTTTACATAGTGTTTATATAAACCTATTTAATTAGTCAATTCTATTGCAAGTTTATGGTTATATAAGTTTTGAGGAATTATCATAATGCTTGGACTGTGGCTGTGATGTTACACCTTAGTTTATTTTGATATTATGATTAGTTTTTATTTATTTGAAACATGTCAATATATTTTTTTAAATGTTTTGATATATATAAATATGTATGTATTATCATGTGAATACATATATACAAATTTATAAAAAATGTGTAAGGTTTTCGATATATATATATATATATATAAATATATGCATGCATGCATACATGAATATATATATTTGATATGTATATTTGTTTTAAAAACAAGAAATACAACATTTGAAGTATATTTATTTGATTAAGAAATCATGTAACTCGCACGCACATATATATAACATATAAAATAAATAGGAAATGAGTGTTTTATAAAAATGCTATGAAAATTAATTGAAAGAAAACTTTTGAACAAAACATTTCATTATAATATTGTTTATAAAAAAACTTTATAAAAATTATTTTAATGAAAAAAAAATATATAATAAAAAAGTATAGCTATAATGATTACTTATTAATAAAAGATGTATTTAACCATGAAAATAATTTATCAATGTTCAAAAATGTTCTGAACCTTTTTTGTTAATTTATAATCATTGTGGGGATTCATTAAAATGAACAAAAATAATAGTAATAATAAAAATATTTGGGTTAATTTTAAATATAATTAATAAATAATTAGTATTAGATAATAAATATATGTAATAATAATATTTTTTTAAATATTCCAACATTTTTTAAAAATTTACAATTATTAAAAAATGTAATAATAAGAAACAAATTGTCTTATTTATTATTTTTTTTATTAATAAATAAATAATTAGGTAATATTAGTAATAATTTTTAAATATTATTAAATTAAGATAATTTATAAAATATTCATATATAATATTAAAAAGATATTAAAATTTTTACCTTCATTAGTATAGTTACCAAAAAACTAATGCACAAAAATGTTCTATCACACCTAGAAAAAAACAAGCTTCCCAAACCAAATAGTGATCAAAATTTCTCATATGATACCGCTTTTTGAAGATACTTATATTTTTTTGGTAAAAAATGTAATAAAAATATTAAATAAATTACCATCATGTGTGATACTTCCATACACCAGTCCCAGAAAAATGTTATTTTACACCTTGGGTAAACCTTGCATCCTGGATCAGACGGTTTCCTCAGATTTATTATATTGTACACCGTTCGATAGAAAATTCAATTTTTTATAAAAAAAATATATTAAAAATATTAAATAAAGTACCATCATGTGTGATGTTACTAAACCCCCAACACACAGAAATGTTATATTGCTTATAGTGTAAAGCCCACATCTCAGATATAATATTGATATCATATTTCTCATATTATATAATATTCAAGAGATAATTCATTTTTTTTAAAATAATAATATTAAAACTATTAAATGGATTACTTTTTTGTGATATTACTAAAAACCTAATGCAAGAAATGTTATGTCACCCCTAGGATAATCCCCACACCCCATACCTAATGGCGGTTTTATATTTCTCATATAATACACCTTTCAATGGATACATAGATTTTTTCATAAAAAGTTTTAATTAAAATATTAAATGAATTACCCTCACTTGCGATGTTACCAATCACTCGACACACAAAAATGTTATGGACTATGGTAAACCATATATCCTCGACCTAAAATGGTATAATATTTCTCATATGAGACATCATTAAATAGATATTCACTTATTTTAGAAAAATATCACACACTTGTAATAATATAGTTAATAACTTTATTCTATCCATGTAGAGCCTCCATGGGCTGTGAAATACTATAATAACTTAGAAAATATCTTATAAATTTTTTTATAGAATATTAAAAGGTTTTAAAATATAATAATAATGTTTAATTACTCATAATGAGTAATAATTATTTTTATTTTTTCTGTTTTTATAGATAATTATAGAATCCAACGGTAGAAACTAGTTTCTATTTTTTGATCATGATTCGATAAATCATTGAAGAAATCCCAAAGGATATTTTATAAATCTTGTATACATTAAAGGTTTTGAAACATTTATATCATTTTTATATTTCATTTAAAAATTGGTTTCTAAAATGGTAATTAAATTTCTATATAATAAATGTGATATTATGATATTTAAAAAGTTTTACAATGTTGTAATTCATTTTGTGTGTTTTTATTTTAGTAAAGATTATATTTTTTTGTATCAATCTAGTGAATAAAATTCATTAAAAAATAATTTTTTGGTTAGGACACATTATTTCATAATTCATTACATGAGTCTACTGTCCCATTTATTTTGGAAACAACAACATAGAATGATATTCCAAAATCCTGAATCAGAGCCTCCATAATTTTAAAATTTGTGGAAATATACCGAGGATGAATTATATCTGAGATTCCAGAAAAGAAAACACGAAGTTGTAAAAAACATTATGGCTATTATATCAAATTTTGGAATGAAAAATAGTCTCTTAGATCAAATATTATATTTTTTCAAATCATTATTTCCTAATGGAAATATATTTTGTTAATGTTTTTATAAAAACAAGAGGTTGTTCAACAATATTGGTCTTACATATCAGAATATCCATGGAAGTTAAAATGAATGAAAATTTTATTATATTGATTATGAATCATTAGGTAATTTTCCAATATGTGTAGAAACAATGTATAAAGAAGAATAATATGGAATGTCAATATTTCCTATGAAATAGTTGAGGTATTCTCCAATTACAACCCATTAACAATATTTATATATGTCTTGTAACACAACTTCATTAATTATATGACATAAATAAAATATTTATTCCAGTAAAAGATTAAATCATCTATGTGATGGTGATTCATAGAAGCACTTTGATAATATGTATCCTTTTTTTCCTCAAAACCTTATAACATATGACTGAGTATTTCTATAGATGGTTTTCCCATTTGGTGACTACAACAATCAATATTATGTTTAGCCTATTTTAATTACTCAATATAACTCATATTCTTTGATTCTCATGAAAGAACCATATACATATCTCTATATATATATATATTATATTAATTATAGGACATAAAATGAAGAATATTGATGTTTATTTGAATCCACCAATTGATAATTTAATTTAATTATGGAATAATAGTGCAACTATATTTGATATAGTTGTATATAAAACATTTACAGTAAATGTTTCATTAATGTGGATTATTAGTGACTTTACAATGTATGGTATGTTACTTGGTTAGAGTACATAAGGTCTAAAATCATTTTCATATAGTATAGATGAAAATATAGTGTTTATTATTGGAAATATGAGAAAGACTATTTATTTTTGACTGTCAGCAAATATTTTTTTTCCTATGGACCACCCTTTCAAAGGAATTGAAATAATTTTACAAAAGATATAATTAAAATAGTATAACCTTCATAAATAATCTATGTTATTTAGGTAAAATCTATCACCTCTACATTAACTCCGGTTACTTTTGGATCAACCATAAATGAAAAAATAAGTGGTTTTAAAAGATATCACAATTAGGTAAGATGGTGTATTTTTGGGACCCTGATTATTGGTTTTATTTATTGGTTCACCAAATTCAAGATTTAATGTATATTGAGAATAATATTTCTAATAACATATATTATTCCATGTTGTACACACTCAGTTCATAAGACTAAAGATAATGTAAATTTATGGTTAGATCTTTCCTAGATTTGTAGATGATTTAAACATGAATTATTTGAAGATGAAATAGCACACAATTTATTGAAGCCAAAATCAAATTATGCCCCTTATAAATAAATTCCTAAATTATTTTATAATTGGATTATTTATTTGAGGTTACCATATGGTTATACCTCTAATATGTATCATTGCATCAGAAATTAACATATTACCATGTCAAAAATCCATGACTGACATGTCATAATGGAAGGATTACTACATGTTGGTGTTATAGGGCTGTTGAATTTGTTAATCTAGGATATGTTGATTGAAATATCATATTTTATTCAAGATATTTTTTTTGAAAACATAATATTATGAGGAATTTATTATGTTGAAAAAATATATTGTTTAATTTATTTTTGTAAATTAGAGATAATATTCCCAACGACCTTATTTGACTCAATGAAACATTTAATATTTCAGTTTCCATATGAAGTTAAATGTGGAGGTCCAATAAAATTCTAATATATATATTTTTTTGAGATATGTATGAAAAAATTAAAGAATAAAGTATGAAATAATGCATTAGTTGGAGGGTTAATTACATAAACACACTTGTTGGTGGAAATTAAATATTTACACTTAGATTATTTTCAATCAGAATATCATTAAAAATATAATCACATGGTTCGTAATAAATAAAATGTTGATGATGTAAAAAACTATCAGTTATTAGATTTTAATTATCCCGAGTTTGGTTTTGGTGGTTATCATAAATGATAGATGTGAGATGAATAACTGCATGGAGCTCATTCATATGTTCTGCTGAATTGTGAATAAATTACACAATTTTTTCATTAAGTAATAATTTTTATTATTATTTTAAATATTTATAATTGATACATTTATATACATTATCTTTTTGTAGACTATATATTAAAATATAAAAAATTTATTCAAATTAGCCCTACTACTCTTGAAGAATATCATCAATAGAATTTTGTAAATTTGTTTCAAAGAATATTAAGTTAATTTGTTTTTGATGTAAAATAAAATCAATTTTTTAATGATATCTATTATAAATATTTTTTTTTGTTTTTTACAGTAAATACAATATGGTAATAAAATTGATATCTAATTTTGTGTGATGAAAAATCCCTCCATCAAAATTAGTAAAATATTATAATGGGTACATGGATAATGGATTTCAATTCTATACAAGAATAGATGATAATTAAAATATATAAATGAATAATGGAGTTTTTTTTGAAAGGATACCATCATAATGAATGTGATGTTGAATTTTAGGGTATTTTGGATGAAATAATTGAGTTATTTTTTCAAGAACCAAATAATGTAATAATATTTAAATCCCATTGGTTGTTACCAATCAAGGTTTGTGAGTTCATCTATGTCATAGAGTCATTAAAATTAAATTTAATAGTATTATTTCATCAAATGATCCACTTAGGTTGGAACATTAATAATTCCATGTTTATTTTGAAGATTACTATGATGTTTTGAGATATTTGAATGATTTTTAGAGTGAAATAAAAATAAAATATCATGAAATTCTATTTTGTGAAAATGTTAATGCTTCTGTGGAAGAGAAACATATTTAATTTTTTTAAGAAACAAATCCAAATATATATTTTAATCAATGTGAATTAAATATTGACAACGAAACCCCCCAGTTAAGGGTTGATGATGTTAATAATTTTTATGATGTAATAAGGGTTGATGAAACTAAAAGTCATATGGAAGTTGACAATGAAAAATATGAATATAAGTCATTATCCTCAATGAAAATGATGAAGAATATGAATAATTATGTATTATATTAAGGTATTTCTTAGTTTTTTATATTTGTTATTTGTATTGTCAATTTTTAATGTTAATATAGTTTATTTTAGATATATGGACTTGGTGATCTATTTTTTCCTTCACTGATGATAATAATTTTTTTTTATATTTTATATATGTATTAAATTTTTTTGATTAGTATGAGTATTATATTCTCCATGGTATTTATTAGTTTCTTATATTTGATACCTATATTTAAATTTTGTTATAGGTTATATTATTATATTCTGGTATTTATTTTTGTATATTTTATTCTTATATTAACATTTTTTATATGTATGATTATTTGTTTCATATGGATAGAGATTCTCCTAATGATCTATTTTATTCCCTTACCGATGCTAGAATTCGTAATGATGATCCCGATTCATCTAATATGTAGGATGTTTTGCCTATTATAAGGGGGTTTAACCTTATTTTCTTGAAAATTCTAAACCCTATTTGAGAGTGAAATATATCTCTTTATTTTTATCCTCATTTTTGGAGGCATGTTTTGTGGTTTATGGTTTTTATTTAATATTAAGGTTTTGCAATAATTTTGGTAATAATATTCTGATTATTTTATTTTATTTTCATATTTTTTCATTTAACTATTCTAAATGATTATGAGATTCTAAAAAATTATTTTTATGAGACATAGGTGTCATGAGATCAAGTTCCCATTTCCATTTACTAGAATTTGTTCGAACACAAGATATTACATTATTAAATAATATTTTTTATATTAATTTTTTTAATTAGTAACATGTTTTTTTCATTGTGTTTCATAATGCATGGTCTCATATTAATGATATAATAATAGTTACTACCTGAGAGGCATGATATATTTTTATACATGAAAATTTTTATAAGTTTTGACACAACTTTAAAAAGTGATGAATAGATCTTCTTTTATAGTTTTCGACCAGTCTTGCACCTCCCATTGAAATAACTATATATTATCTTAGGTAAGTGATGGATTATGATCTTACTTTCTAAGAGATACCTTTAGGATGAGGTTATTATTTAGACATTAGAATTGGGGGAGAAAAGAGGTAAAACATAGGGTCAGGAGTCATACATTTGGTATACATTTATTACAAAAGGTAAGTAATATTATTTATTAATTTATATAAAATTTAAATTTAATTTTTTTGTCATATTATTCAATAAGTTACTGACTCCTCTATTATAGAGTTCTAATTGTACAATAATACTAACACCGATCCCTATACAGGATAACTTGTAAGTGATCAAAAAATTCAATATTATGGTAAGTATTTTTTTTAATTTTCTTAATGATATTAGTTTTATTTTTATTATAATTTATAATTATTTTTTAAGGAAAAAATGAGGTTTTTATTTCTCAATAATGATAGAATAAATCCGGTAGAGAAGCAGATGACGCTTGTGAGTTAGGTTTTGATGACGAAGATTGGATAATGGAAACATTTCATGGTGTTGAGAAAGTCCAAGTGATCAGTATTGGTTCATGAATGACACCTAATAGTAATTGAGGTACTTCTATGATGACATCAATTATATCAATGGGATCTTATAGAGATTGACCATCATTGTATTCTACATAGTAAGAGGAGAGTTTGAGGGCTTAGGATGCGATGATACAAAAAATAAAAAGGGAGAGTATGGGAGGATGAGCATGATCAACTATGTTAAATAGATGAGTAGATGTATGAGTATATTTTGGAGTATATGCGATGAATTTAATTTGGTGTTGGTATGTAATATTTTTCCCCTAACCCTTTGAGTGATCCTCCTCCACCGGATGTCAGTTGATACTTAGTGGTTATTTATGACTATTATGTATTTTGGGGCGGTAAACATATTATATGTTAAATGATGTAATAATTTATTTTTGTTTTTTATATTAGTTAGAAGTTTTTTATTTTTTTAAATTACCAATAATGATGGATGTAAAAATGTAGCATGATTTGTTTATTTTAGAAAATTATTGATCTTTTTTGTGATAGACCATAAAATATCTCTATTTAAAGTGACTTACATGAATTATTTGAGAAGGATGATCTATCCGTTGAAAATAATGATTATTTGTGATTTCGAAACACAAATAAGAAAAATTGCAATGCCATTTTCTACGAAGGTCCATTAGAGAAGGACTTTAATCACAAAAGGTAATTAGTATTGTGAATACCTCATTAATAACACATTTAAAAAATATAAAACACCTGTAGTGGTATACTCATAGGGTCCCTACCATCAATAACATCCACTTTCTATAAGTTCTTCCATCCCTTTTCCTAGACTTGACATAAAAAATTATACAAGAACCCAATGGAAAAAGTGGGGTGTGATAACCAAAGCCCAATTGGATCCTACATAGTATTCCATAATAAAATCATATCAAACAAACCAAATATGTTTAGTTTTAAATCAAACATGGAGTTTAAAATATTTTATGATTCATAAAGATATTCTTTTGAAAAAATTTTAATGGATGGTACAAAACCAATAAAAATGTGCATTTCCATCAAAATAGTCACATATGATCAGATTTTTGAAAACATGCATGAATAATAGTTTCAACAAAAGTGGAAAAGAATATTAATTTTATTCAAAATATAGAATGTATAATTGTTTTCAATCATAAGAACATGTTAGAAATACTAGGTTAGTTAGTCCTCATCACAAGGTTCTACACAATCCTGGAGAATTAAAGATCTAGGGTTAAAACACTCCCTAGATCCATGGGCCTTGGAGGAATAGGAGAAAACCCAAATAATGAACTCTCTAACCTTATAATAATTTAAAGTTGGAAAGAAGTTTTCCTAATGTGTATATTTTTATGCATAACTAACTCATCTCCAATATAATTCATGTTAATAAATCATTCTTGGGGTTATCATTAATTAATTAAATCTAAAATGATTTCAATCAATCCTTTTATTTGGTTCCGAGCAGCAGTTTCAAAACATGCAAATTAATTTCAAGAATCACCATCAAACAATTTTTTTAAAACGTTCATGCATTTGAAATTATTTATTTTCAATTTATAAAACAATTCACACATTTGCTTCTCAAAATTCATAATCAAAATCATTATTTCATTTCAAGATTTTTTTTGGATATCTTCAATTTATTTAAAAATCCATAATCATGAGGTTTAACTCACAGACACCATGAAATTTAGAAATAATTTACCAATAATCACAAATAAATTATTCTTAATAAATTATTTTCATTTCAAAATCAATAATCAATAGATTTTTTATTAATATTATATTTCCTCATGAAATCACCTACCTCGATTCACAATCTATTCAATAACCAATAAGGGATACAAAAAATGGGGGTGGTCTAGAATGACTAAGTTAGAATCCAAGAATCAAAATTCATCAATTCAATATTTAGACTCATTTAATACCAGATGATCCACCACTACCAAAGGGGTAGATGGTTATAGAATAAAGATATCATGACAAAATTGAGATTACAATTACTAAAAGTGTTCTAATGTATAAATTGATAATTTGATTCCTTTAGAGTTATGTCTGGGAGAAAAAAAATCATTTCTACAGTTCCTCTAAGGTGTTAAAGGTTGAATAGAATTCACAAGAGGTGTTTTAGAATTAAATTAGAGATTAAACATAACAAAATTTAAAAGTTATCCTACCAAATCGATGCAACATTTGAATTATTGTATTACTATTATATTACACTCTCTTACCGATGACAATTGGTCAACTAACCATCATTATAAATGTCCCACCATCTAGATAGTGGGAATAATATCGGAAGACACCTCTTTTATCCTCACATCAAATGAATGGAGGTCCTATTCGGATAGCCGATGGGACTTATATAGAAGTTACATTTACTTGGACATTCACACTTATGGGAAAAATATATCAACAATATATCAACCTATATAATAAGGATAAAAAAAAAAAACCTAACCACCCCAAGGATATTACTATTAATAAAAATCCAATAATAAATTATAAAAAATGATACCAAATCAAAGAACACGGAAAAAAATAAAGGAAACCAAGGTCTCTACATGAAATCTGGGGTTAGGATGTCCTCATTCCCTCCAATATAACTACTTTAGACCCCAAAAAATCCTATAAATAAGACTTATTAGAAAAGTGATGACGCCATTTGTCCCTCATAAAAATAAAAAAATCACATGTATCATAATAATAAAATCCATGATTCCATAGCACCCACACCAAGGGTACACACATTACATGAAAAACACATTATCTACAGATCAATAATATGAATTTGATACTCAGTCACAGTCATATCCATTTAAAATAATGCTCCTCGCTACTTAGTACATGAGATTGGTATGAAAGGTACTTATCCAGTTTGTAAATGTCATATATATAATGGATTGATATTTTTTGTGGTGGAAAGGACATAGGGTGTTACACCTCTTCCAACCCACTCAATAATCTCAAATAGTACCACATATCTAGGTGCCAACTTCTACTTTCAAAAAATCCATCAATTAACCAACCATTATGAGACTCTCAAAAGACATAGACACTAACTAAGAATTCCAAGGTTTATTTCCAAATATAAAAAAATATATATACCAACTCTATGCCATTACCATTATTTGATGAATCAATTAAATATTTTTTGTCATCTCTGTGACCAAACTAGGTCTTACCAGGGAAGCTTCACTGATCTATGACCAACATAGTTTAGATTTATATGCATGTTTACATAAAGCAAAAAAGGGTTATTTTTTTATGGATGACTTATAACTTCTATTTTAGGAAAACCCAACAAGTCCCAAATGGAATTCCCAACCTCCTCTAAAGTCAAGGAAATAAGAACAAATCATGTTCTTAAAACCATTTTGTTTGACCATTTATCTACATATGGTACACCGTGCTTAACTTTATCATGGATCCTATTACCTCCAGAAGGCCATTACAGAAATGATAAGTGAATCACAGATCTGTATCTAAAACCATGGAATAAAAAATTCAATGAAACAAGATGATCTCCAACACATACATATTTCCCAAGTCCTTAACATTAGCGGTACCATAAATAGGAATAAAGTGAATCAAATTGGTCAATCATTCAATCACTACCCCAATAGAATTATTTCTTAGAGAGGTACATGAAATCCAACCAAAAATTACATTTATATATCATCCCACTTACAAGTTGACATACGAAGTAGCAGAAGTAAACCTAATGGATTTTGATGCTTGACCTTAATATGCTGAAACATATAACAATGAGAAAAAGAAGAAATGTATCATTTCATACATGGGAACTAGAAACAATTCATTATATCATAAAATATTTTAATGGTTCTAGGGTTTACCGATCACTGGGAATGATGAAAATATCCATCATAAACTTCTTCATAGGTAACAAAACAAAAAAATAGTTCCTAAAGAAAATGATACAATCCGAAAATAAAGACAAGTTACCAATGGTTATATCACCATATGAAGAATAACTAATGACTTGAAACTCATCCCTATCATATTTATAATAGAGTATTTAAACTATAATCTTGAAAAAAAACCTATATCCCATCCTAACAGTGTAACACCCCGAGCTTCCACGATACGCTTTTCATTCAATAATGAAATAGCTTGCATTGTACGCAACTTCGAGTTCTAAAACACCGCGACTAATCAAAGTAGCCGTTATGAATAGTAATAACCACTTTTTAAAATTATAGAAATTTTATATTTCAAAATGGACTTCATTTTTGGATTCGGAATATCGAAATTAGCCTATGTTGAATTTTTGGTATTTTTCTGAGAACTTCTAATTTTTATGAATAGTGAAAAATACTTTAAAACAACTTTTTTAATCAAAATAATTTATTGTGATAAATTATACTATTTAGTGGTTTTAAGGTATAATTAGAATATATTTTTACCATTTTATCCAATGGTGGTCATTAGAATTAATTTAACATTGAAATTGGACATAAACAATTGCCAATCTTTTGATATAAATTGTTTATTAAAAACACGCTATTTGTCATAACAGCGGGAATTAATTATAAAATTAATTAATGAAACTTATATGTTTGGAATTTTTTAAAATAGACATCATTTTTGAATTCGGAATATCAATTATAGCTAAGGGTGAAATTTTGGCTTTGTTTTGAAAAACTTCAATTTTTGATGAATAGTGAAACCACTAAGTAGTAGTTAAATAACTGATTTTTCGTTTAAATGAAATATTACCACTTCTGTGATTTGATTTTCAAAAATCCGACATACATGGTTGTCATTAAGAAGTAAAATGTGGTTCAATGAGATTAAAATAATTTTTTGGTGAATAGTAACTTTTAAGTTCTTAATCGCGATTAGAGGTAATTAGTGTAGTTTAAGGTACAAATAATGTTTTAATAATATGAGATGAGCATGACACTTGTCCTACTACTATTGGATGAGTCATGGCCGACCAAGACAACCCATGGGTCAACTTGGGGACCCCATGGATCCACTTTAGTTGGAAAATGACATTAATATATATTTATTTAATGTTAAAATTAAATTGACACAAACATGAGTTATTTTACTAAAACAGTTTTTAAGTGGGGTTACACAAGTCCGAATTTTGACTATAAATATTCATTAGAAATATAAAAATATTTCCTACATCATAGTATTTTGTTTATAATTTTTAGACATTAAATAACTTAAATTATTTATGACATCATTATGATGCAGCGATGACCTCATTATTTAACGATTTAAATAAAATGAGAAGATAATGCAAAATCCAAGGCTTACACTTGTCCAAAGCCTATTGGATGAGAATATTTCAAAACCATATCACCTTATCCTCGAATTATATAATTGTGGGACCTTTAGAATCCGAAAAGCATTGTGAAATAATATAACATTTCAATCTTTCCAAAAGTGCCCCTCCTCTGCACTTATAAAAGGCCCCCACCTCTCCCACCTCATTTACACTTTCAAGCCATTTGGCTCGGCCAACCTCTGCCCAAATACTCTCCCAACTTCCCCCTATTACTCCTAGAAGCCTTACTTTGGGCAGAACCCTTCCCAAGGAAGCCTTTGGCTCAAATCAAAAAGAGTTACCCGATTTTGAGGTAATGTCTTCTCTAATGTTGTTTTGTTTTATTTTTCTTCTCCAACCCCCTAAACTCTTTTTATTCATTTCTTTTGTAACAACACCAGTATCCTCAATATACTAGGATGTTGTTATAAGAAGTATTAGAGCTACACTTACACACACCTACATCTAATGGTTAAAGAACATACGGTTTCTGTGGATGGCGAATTTCTGCCTCACGAAACGATGATTGTTCAACACTCATATAACACCTTCAAAGGTGGCCATTAAGATGTCACTATATTTATATATGATATAAAATATGTTTATGTTTTACTTATGCTTCTGTATTTCTCATTTATGTCATACTTTATGATTTCCATTATGGGTAAAACACGATAATTTCATTTTAGGAAGTGCGGACTACCGCCCCCTCAAAGTGATTTGAATCGTTAATGCCATATGTAGGATGTATAAAGGATGTATTAAATGGTATTATAAACTATATTATACTGTAATTATATTATAAATTTATATCATTATGATTTCATTCCATTAAATACGAAATATAAATGAAAGTAGCGTTCATGCGTACGTACGGCTTACCGTCTCCATGAACGGTGCATTTCATTTCTTACCTCTAAATGTTACGTGACATTATGAATGAATGTATATACTGTATATATATGATATATATGATATCTAAATCATGAATATAATTCTGTATATAATGGATATTTCACCACATGAACAACTTGTAATTATAAGAAGTTTATTTTTGACTCAAGTACCAAAGATCGACAAAACGACCGTTATTAACTTAAATAATTAAATAATATCTATAACATGGTAATAAGTTATATAAATGGAATAATGAATATGAAAAAGGTTCTTAAGAAAATATAAATTAACTCTAGTTTATTATTCAGGAGTTTAAAGAACGGTCGAGTCAGGACAAGATGCAAGGTAAGGGAACTTCTTAACCCAATTTCTATTCTTTGGGTTAATCTCCTACTTTCAAATTATGTCATTATTATGTCCTATTTTGTATTTTTACTTTCTTCATGTTTAACTATAGTGAATACACATAATAAATCTATTTTATTTTAAAAATGATCTTTTTAAGTACTTCGTCTTAATCTCCTTTCATTGAGGCATATTTGGTTTTATACACAACTTTCATTTATATAGTGTATAAACCCCTTTGACTTTTATGTTTATTAAAAAGGTTTTCTTTTATAATTATCTGATTTTTAAATGATTTCAAAAAAGAGATATTTCTCTCCAATATATGAAAATCCAGTGCAAATGTATACGTATTTAACGCAAGCTTAAAAATGTTTTCAGAAAACCCGACTCTCGAGTGTGGTAGGCAGGAAGGGATTGGGCATGGACCCATCATGGCCTGTAATTAGTCGAGAAGTCTCAGAATTAGTTATTTTGTTTTCAGAAGCTTGCATAATGTTTTCAGAAAAACACTGGATTATATTTGAGCAATTTTAAACGTAAGTATCTTCTAAAAAATTACATCGGTAGGTCTCATGAGACAACTAGACGTGGAATTGGCCGAGGCCCTTTCCCAATTTGATTTATGGTTTTGGACAAGGCCTTAATCATTTTAGACATCTTGGCCGAGGCCTTGACAAAATGTCTCAGAATGTCCGGCATTATGCATTCCATCATTATGAAAGTGGTTATTGATATTGCATGTGATTATTCGACCAGTAGAATATCCATGTGAAGAAGTAAATGGAATTATCTCATTTTACTTTTGCCATATTATGTTGAAGTTCAAGTTTAAAAGGCTTTTGTTTTAGTTATACATTGCCTTAAATGTTAATGTTTATTTATGAAAGCTTCCGCTATATTGTTAACCTTACTGAGCATCTGAGCTCACCCCTTTCAATGTTTTAATATTTTTTCTAGGATGTGAAGAAGTATTTTATGAATGACCTACAGGGGTAGTCAGAAAGGGATATGATTGTGGACTATGAAGTCCATGTTATTGTAGTTTGTTTACTTTTTGATGTAATGAAAGACTTATGAATGTATCTAGTGTTTCCAAGGCTACTAAACTAATCGGTCTTTCGAGACTTGATCTTTTGTGATCATGCCAATGTTACGAAGTAATGCACCGACTCTGGGTAGCTGGGGTCGGGGCGTTACAGTTGGTATCAGAGGTAGTTTAGTACTAACCTTGGAAGCTAGATTTAGATAAACTCTGATTAGAGAACATATCCCAAAGATAGACTTTGAGGATTGGTATAGAAGAACTTCCTAGAATTTTGGTATTATAGAGATGTTATGAGTTTTCCGAGCAATACATCCCTGTCTGGATACGAGCAGGTAGAGGGGGCTCTGGCACAGATGTACCTAGGGGTAAAACCCGAAAACACCGCTTTGAGCTAGACTCGAACGGGAACTGGTGCACGAAAACGGGCCTTGCTGCACTCTTGGTTACGACACTCCCGGAGGATATGCTTAGGATAATTCTCATTTTATTTACAAACCACTATGAAGGGTTATGAGTACATACTTCCTCAAAGAAAACATTTCTTTTTATGATTATGGATTATATCCATAAATAGTTCAATTTATGTAAAGTGTTTAACAAGTATGGAATTATGTATTTTGATTCATAAACTAATCTAGTTTATGCCATTGTTTAGAAATGGCGCCTAGTGGAAGGAATGGAAACCGTGTCAATGCACGAACTCCGTGTAGGGATTGCCCTCCTGCTCAAGATAATTATTGTGGATCTGGAGATACAACTGGTGCTGATCAACTTATTACCATACTGGGACAACTCACTCAGGTTATGAATAATAACCTTACTCGTATGGAGCACCCTGATCCGCAACGTGGAGGATCAATGCTAGATCGATTCATGAGGCAACAACCACCAACCTTCAATGGGAGTACAAATCCTATAGTAGCTGAGAAATGGATAAATTCCTTAGAGAAAATATTCCATGCCTTGGGGAGTAGTAAAAGGGAGAAGGTTGTCATGGCAGTTTACCGCCTCACTGGAGATGCCGATCAGTGGTGGTCGCTGATTCGAAACACAAAGGAAGATGATGACGTATAGAATATGGAATGGAGGGAGTTCAAAGAGCTTTTCTTAGAAAAATACTTTCCTCGTGACCATCGAGCAGATATGGAAAGGCAATTTCTGAGTTTGAGGCAGAAGGAGGATGAGAATGTCGCAAAGTATGAGGCTAACTTTACAAGGTTAGCGAGGCATGCTGCCGATTATATACGTAACCCAAGGCGTAAGATTGATCGTTTCTTTGATGGGTTAAAACCATTTCTCCGTCAAGCTTTAGTATCACAATCCTTCTCATCATACGAAGATATTGTCTCGTGTGCTATCAAGACAGAGAAGGAATTCTCTAAGTCTTATGACAACAAAGTAAAGTAAGAGAAGAAGAGAACGGTGGAACAAGAGACAGATAAAGGGAAAAAGGGAAAGAAGGATTTTCCATTATGTAATAATTGTGGGAAGAATCACCCTGGTACTTGCCTAAAAGGAATGGGAGTTTGTTATAAATGTGGAGAAAAGGGTCACCAGGCTCGTGATTGCAAGGGAAAGAAAGAGGCTGTCAAAGTTGAATGCTACAATTGTAGAGAAATGGGTCATTATGCAAATGAATGCCCTAAGCGTCAGGGAAACTTACCTCAAAAAAGGCCAAGGGATCAAGGACAATATTATGCTGTGACTACAGTTGAAGCGGAATAATTAATGTATTGGTGCTTTTGGACTCAAGGATTATATTCTGGTTATAAGAATAATGTGATATATATAAATATTGTACTGCAGTACTTTTTGATTTCAGTAAGGTTTTAATATGATTAAGGTAATCATATTTTTATTATGTGACAATAAGAGAAACTAATCTTTGTTTGGGGAATCTGATAAATTGATTTTGGAATTAAGAGACCTTTTAGAGAAAGTCTGGACAGAGGTATTTTTGATAACTATAAAGGTTGGAGTGGATTAAGTTGAACCTTGGATATTAAATTTAAGGTTAAAAATTTTCTGGAGATTATTCTTGGAATACTATAGTTTTATGAAAAGGACAACCTTCAGGGTGGGGCATAACCCGTCACGTCAGACAAAGCTGCAGGAATCGAACCCACAATCATAGTACGACAGGCCATTATTTCCTACCACTAGCCTACAGGAAGTCCCTGGTTAATACAAAATAGTTTTACTAATCTAAATGGTATGTGTTAACATTTTGAACCTTATACAATTAGGATAAATAGAATATTTTTGAGTTCTGTTACCATTTGGAGTAAAAGTTGGGTTTGTGGTAAAAATTTATTAACGAATGAAAGTATACATAACAAGTATGTATATTCCCTTACGTTCTTAGTAAATCTCCTAAATAAATTCCTCAACATTATAAAAGGTAACTTAAAACAAAAATGTTGTCGGTTAACTTTTCCAACTGGGGATTCAATGACCGTTTAACCAATCACAAGTTTGTGATTTTCTTGTGGTTAAACTTTCTCCTAATCCTATTTTCTATAACTCTCCATCAGACCTTGATGGTTTGTTTCTCCTCCATATCCATATTTTCATATAATCCTAGAATGGGCTATATCGGGTGACCTTTGTACTTATCCTGCTTTCTTTTAATGTTATATATTTATTAACATTATTTCCGATGTGGGTTTTCCTCAAAGGTATTTTCTCTTTTAAACCTTTTATTTTCAAAGAAAAATTTCAAATTGCGAGGACGCAATTTATTGAAGGAGGGGAGAATGTAACACCCCGAGCTTCCACGATACGCTTCTCATTCAATAATGAAATAGCTTGCATTGTACGCAACTTCGAGTTCTAAAACACCGCGACTAATCAAAGTAGCCGTTATGAATAGTAATAACCACTTTTTAAAATTATAGAAATTTTATATTTCAAAATGGACTTCATTTTTGGATTCGGAATATCTAAATTAGCCTATGTTGAATTTTTGGTATTTTTCTAAGAACTTCTAATTTTTATGAATAGTGAAAAATACTTTAAAACAACTTTTTTAATCAAAATAATTTATTGTGATAAATTATACTATTTAGTGGTTTTAAGGTATAATTAGAATATATTTTTACTATTTTATCCAATGGTGGTCATTAGAATTAATTTAACATTGAAATTGGACATAAACAATTGCCAATCTTTTGATATAAATTGTTTATTAAAAACACGCTATTTGTCATAACAGCGGGAATTAATTATAAAATTAATTTATTCAACTTATATGTTTGGAATTTTGTAAAATAGACATCATTTTTGAATTCGGAATATCAATTATAGCTTAGGGTGAAATTTTGGCCTTGTTCTGAAAAACTTCAATTTTTGATGAATAGTGAAACCACTAAGTAGTAGTTAAATAACTGATTTTTCATTTAAATGAAATATTACCACTTCTGTGATTTGATTTTCAAAAATCCGACATAAATGGTTGTCATTAAGAAGTAAAATGTGTTTCAATGAGATTAAAATAATTTTTTGGTGAATAGTAACTTTTAAGTTCTTAATCGCGATTAGAGGTAATTAGTGTAGTTTAAGGTACAAATAATGTTTTAATAATATGAGATGAGCATGACACTTGTCCTACTCCTATTGGATGAGTCATGTCCGACCAAGAAAACCCATGGGTCAACTTGGGGACCCCATGGATCCACTTTAGTTGGAAAATGACATTAATATATATTTATTTAATGTTAAAATTAAATTGACACAAACATGAGTTATTTTACTAAAACAGTTTTTAAGTGGGGTTACACAAGTCCAAATTTTGACTATAAATATTCATTAGAAATCTAAAAATATTTCCTACATCATAGAATTTTGTTTATAATTTTTAGACATTAAATAACTTAAATTATTTATGACATCATTATGATGCAGAGATGACCTCATTATTTAACGATTTAAATAAAATGAGAAGATAATGCAAAATCCAAGGCTTACACTTGTCCAAAGCCTATTGGATGAGAAGATTTAGAAACCTTATCACCTTATCCTAGAATTATATAATTGTGGGACCTTTAGAATCCGAAAATCATTGTGAAATAATATAACATTTCAATCTTTCCAAAAGTGCCCCTCCTCTCCACTTATAAAAGGCCCCCACCTCTCCCACCTCATTTACACTTTCAAGCCATTTGGCTCGGCCAACCTCTGCCCAAATACTCTCCCAACTTCCCCCTCTTACTCCTAGAAGCCTTACTATGGGCAGAACTCTTCCCAAGGAAGCCTTTGGCTCAAATCAAAAAGAGTTACCCGATTTTGAGGTAATGTCTTCTCTAATGTTGTTTTGTTTTATTTTTCTTCTCCAACCCCATAAACTCTTTTTATTAATTTCTTTTGTAACAAAAACAGTATCCTCAATATACTAGGATGTTGTTATAAGAAGTATTCGAGCTACACGTACACACACCTACATCTAATGGTTAAAGAACATACAGTTTCTGTGGATGGCGAATTTCTGCCTCACGAAACGATGATTGTTCAACACTCATATAACACCTTCAAAGGTGGACATTAAGATGTCACTATATTTATATATGATATAAAATATTTTTATGTTTTACTTATGCTTCTATATTTCTCATTTATGGCATACTTTATGATTTCCATTATGGGTAAAACGCGATAATTTCATTTTAGGAAGTGCGGACTACCGCCCCCTCAAAGTGATTTGAATCGTTAATGCCATATGTGGGATGTATAAAGGATGTATTAAATGGTATTATAAACTATATTATTCTGTAATTATATTATAAATTTATATCATTATGATTTCATTCCATTAAATACGAAATAGAAATGAAAGTAGCGTTCATGCGTACGTACGGCTTACCGTCTCCATGAACGGTGCATTTCATTTCTTACCTCTAAATGTTACGTGACATTATGAATGAATGTATATACTGTATATATATGATATATATGATACCTACATCATGAATATAATTCTGGATATAATGGATATTTCACCACATGGACAACTTGTAATTATAAGAAGTTTATTTTTGACTCAAGTACCAAAGATCGACAAAACGAACGTTATTAACTTAAATAATTAAATAATCTTCATAACATGGTAATAAGTGATATAAATGGAATAATGAACATGAAAAAGGTTCTTAAGTAAATATAAATTAACTCTAGTTTATTATTCAGGAGTTTAAAGAACGGTCGAGTCAGGATAAGACGCAAGGTAAGGGAACTTCTTAACCCAATTTCTATTCATTGGGTTAATCTCCTACTTTCAAATTATGTCATTATTATGTCCTATTTTGTATTTTTACTTTCTTCATGTGTAACTATAGTGAATACACATAATAGATCTATTTTATTTTAAAAATGATCTTTTTAAGTACTTCGTCTCAATCTCCTTTCATTGAGGCATATTTGGTTTTATACACAACTTTCATTTATATAGTGTATAAACCCCTTTGACTTTTATGTTAATTAAAAAGGTTTTCTTTTATAATTATCTGATTTTTAAATGATTTCAAAAAAGAGATATTTCTCTCCAATATATGAAAATCCAGTGCAAATGTATACGTATTTAACGCAAGCTTAAAAATGTTTTCAGAAAACCCGACTCTCGAGTGTGGTAGACAGGAAGGGATTGGGCATGGACCCATCATGGCCTGTAATTAGTCGAGAAGTCTCAGAATTAGTTATTTTGTTTTCAGAAGCTTGCATAATGTTTTCAGAAAAACACTGGATTATATTTGAGCAATTTTAAACGTAAGTATCTTCTAAAAAATTACATCGGTAGGTCTCATGAGACAACTAGACGTGGAATTGGCCGAGGCCCTTTCCCAATTTGATTTATGGTTTTGGCCGAGGCCTTAATCATTTTAGACGTCTTGGCCGAGGCCTTGAAAAAATGTCTCAGAATGTCCAGCATTATGCATTCCATCATTATGAAAGTGGTTATTGATATTGCATGTGATTATTCGACCAGTAGAATATCCATGTGAAGAAGTAAATGGAATTATCTCATTTTACTTTTGCCATATTATGTTGAAGTTCAAGTTTAAAAGGCTTTTGTTTTAGTTATACATTGCCTTAAATGTTAATGTTTATTTATGAAAGCTTCCGCTATATTGTTAACCTTACTGAGCATCTGAGCTCACCCCTTTCAATGTTTTAATATTTTTTCCAGGATGTGAAGAAGTATTTTATGAATGACCTACAGGGGTAGTCAGAAAGGGATATGATTGTGGACTATGAAGACCATGTTATTGTAGTTTGTTTACTTTTTTATGTAATGAAAGACTTATGAATGTATCTAGTGTTTCCAAGGCTACTAAACTAATCGGTCTTTCGAGACTTGATCTTTTGTGATCATTCCAATGTTACGAAGTAATGCACCGACTCTGGGTAGCTGGGGTCGGGGCGTTACAAACAGACTCCAAAATGTATTTTTGAAAAGAAATCCATCAGGTTACACTCTTTAGAGGATTCTTTCATGGCTGAGGATTGATGTTTTTTTCCACAGATCACCAGCAACAACATTACCCTTACTAGGGGCATAGGAAATGTAAAAAACAAAAATAGTGTAGGTACTCCACCCATTTCCTCTATCTAAGGTTTATATATTTCTGTAAAAATATATAACTAAATATTTTATGATTATAGTAGAAAATAAACCTCTCTTTTTATAGATAATGCATCCAATTATTTTGGGAATTCATCATAGATGTGAGTTTTTGATTATGGGGGGTGGGGGTGGGAGTGGGGTAGTTCATCTTAGTAGGAAAAATTTGGTGAGAACCATATGCAACCATGTGATAACTCTGCATAAAAACACCACCAAACCGTAAAACTGATGCTTCATAGAATACCATGTTTCCCTAGCCAACTTTTAGTAGAGTTACCACTACCTTTGAAGTCAAATGATTATTTAAATCTTTAAAGTAAGCTTGGAATTGAAAATCCCATAAAAATTCACTCCCTTTTTAGTGGGAGTGGTTAAAAGAGAAGATAACTTTTATAAATCCTTCACAAAACGTGGATAATAAACCTCCAAGCCTAAGAATTTCTAGATATCAATTACATTCCATATTTAAAAACATGTTATAACAAATTTCACTTTATTAATATCCACTAAAATATCTTGTTTGGAAAACACATTCCCCCAAAACATTACAACATGACTCTAGAAATTATATTTATAAATCATGGAACAAATTCATTGATTTCTCATGATTTCCATAATGTCCCTAAATTGATGTACATAATCTTATTTGGTTAGTGATTAAACCAAGATTACATCCAAAAATATACTAATTAAAGAATCAAGATACTGGTGGAAAATATTGTTCATATGTTCCATAAACATAATAGGAGAATTGGCTATACAAAAAATCATAACAATTTACTCATAATGTACATACCTAATCCTGAACATGTTTTTAGGGATATTACACTCCTTGATCCTAAATTTGTGATTACCAGACTCAAGATAAATCATTGATAACCTTGTCAACCCTTTCATATTGTGAAAAAATCCATTAATATGGAAAAATACTTATTCTTGACCATAACCCGATTGAATTTTTGGTAATAAACTCATAGAAGAAGGTATCCATTAACTTTATTCAGAAAAATATTTTTTTCTACCCACAGTGAAACACCAAATAAATTGAATCCCTCAGAAAACAAGAAATTCAATTAATTATTTAACTCATTTCGTTCTGTTAGTTACCTTTATTAAGAGGGGATAAAAATAGTTTGGGTACTTCATAGAAAGTTGATAGATAACTATATCTCACACACCAGTAAAAAACCATAAAGGTCTAATGGGAAAACATCATGAAACTCATCCACTACTAGAGGAATTACCCCACATAGATATTCCTACTCCATCTTAAACGTATACATGGATATCATCCTAACCAACTTCAGTAGAGGAGGTCTGGTACAACTTGACCTCATTCCCAAATCACTATAAAAGATAGAACACTCCCCATTGAGGGTTGTAAAGGAGACCAACCAAATATAACATGAAATATGAGATTTATGATAAATTAACCAACCCATCCTAATAATCACTTCTAGATTTTTTATATCGTGAAAAAATGCCCCTAAAAGATCAATTTCTAATAATGATAAAGAACATGAGGGGAATCAGTGAACGTATTTTATCTTCATATATAGAGGTATATAAATTTCTATTATATAAGGCATGGAATCCATATGAAGAATTGACAGTTCCATAATAAGGGTATATATAAATAAATTATAGAAAACAATATCAAATAAAGAAGTCACTAAAGATAAATCAATGTTAGTAATAACTCTCACTATCACTAGACCCACATTGGTCTCCCCTAGATATTTGTACAATTATTAAAGAATCTTCATTACTGATTCCTAAGGCTAGAATCCATTTGATCTTGAAGTATCTTACTGCACCATTGATCTACCCAATACCATTGAGCTCATATCACTATAAAAAGTAGTAAAAACATGATAATTAATCTATAAATGACTTTAAGATCCACAAGTTTTATAAATATTCATCGTCTCTATACAAATACGCTTTGAGTTCCCAATATTACGACACTAGAAACAAATTAACAACCATTTAACAGATACTATAGAATATTTATAGGAATTAAATAGTTGAGATCCACCACTATGTTTTCCACCATGAGACTCATCCCTCTTCCTCTTAAAATTAAAGGTACCATTGAAGCTTTCATCAGGATTCAAAGACACTCCAATAAACCTTTAATTACCAATGAAGTCATGTTATTCCATCAAATATCTATTCAAAACATCAGTATACGTGGTGAGATTCAAAAATAAATACCGAGACCATATATCTAATCAAATACACATCTCAAAAATTTTAGCTTTCAACTTCTCATTCAATACCAACTCAGGTGATAAATAAACATGTTTAGAAAAATTATGAGCATACTAGGTCGCTATTCAATCACCTTTTTGAAGGTTAAGGAACTGCATTGACTTAATCCAAACCATTGATTTCATTTATAATTTATCTATAAAATATTCAAAATCTATTTCCACTTCAAGACCAAATTCTTCCCTCACCAAACCATAGAATCCAGAAACATTATAATACGACCTTGAAGTTTATAAAGGACATATTTCACCTTAATAAAGTCTAGATTATCCCAGAACTGAAAGAGTTTCTATTTTTTTCAACCAATCTTATTCTTCTTAAGGATCATTGTTACCTTGGAAGGAGGGTGAGTTTAGATGGATAAAATCTTTATAATGATCTCTAATATCATCCCATTGTGGTATAACCTTTGTAATCTGAATAAAAAGGTGCAACTACATGGCCTTAATCTTAGACTAGATACACTACAACCTATATGTGGTTCTAATTAATAATAGGGTTTAATTATTTTGTTTCATTAGTATCTGAATCCCAAGTTATGTTTAAATAGATTCATAGTGTCATAGAAATATGAAACAATAATAAATAAAAAGGGACAATTCCGTAAAGATACATGAGATCATCAACTGTATGAATCATAACACAACTAGGAAACACCAATATTAGACCAAATATTTTGAAAAATTATAGAATTAAATGAAAAATCCTCAAGTCACTTTTTCCCAATAGAAAACGATAACATAATGCATGTTAAAATCACTCGTAACTTACCTCTTAAGACATGAAAGTCCCATATCTTATCACCATGACATTCCAACATATATTTCGACATCAATAATGGATACCACCAAAACTTTGGTACAATTTTTTCATGAACATACCTATATAGCCTATATAAATGAAACTCGAATAATTTTGGAAGACCATAAGGGAATTATTGATCCTCATATACTGGTGAATTTTTCTTAGGAATCAAATAAAAAAAGATGAAATGGGTTTTTTACATGAAAAACTCAAAAAGAAAATCAAGATATTATTATAGAAACTCTTTGTAACAATTGGATCACACACTCCATCAGTCATCGTCAACTCCTAAGGCATTAGTAACCAGGAGTACCAAAGGTCTTATAGAGGTTCATTCTTTTTTCCTTAGACATAATAAATTCTAGTAATTCCCAATAGAAAAATCAGGGTGTGATAAATAAATACTAGTGGTATCTCACCAAGTGTACCATAATCAAATAATGTCAAATAATCCAAATATGATAAATTTTGAATACAACACTACATGAAAATATATTAAATAGTCAAAAAAATCTTTTGAAAACATTTCAATAGCCAGCACTTTTTTTGAATAAAAGTGATTTTCCATAAAAAAGGGTAGATATAGGAATATTTTTGAAAACAATAATGAATAATAATTTCGATAAAAATATGAATGAGTAATAATTTCAATCTTATGTTGGAATATATTATCTTTTTGAATTATATATCCATGGTAATAACACCCGATGCTAGTTATTTCGGGTCAAAAGTTTCTACAAAATCATGGTGAAATATGGATCTAGGTGCACACACACATATGTTGATCCATTTTTCTAAGGAGAATAAGAGATAACCCTACATAATTAACTCCCTTCCCAAATCATAGATCAGTTATAATTTTCATTTTCAATTAATTTTTAGAAATAATTTTACATAGCATGCATACCCAAACACCTAACTATTTGGGATCCAATATGCTTCAAGTTAATAAATTATACTTGGGTATATCATTAATTTAATCAGTCTCAAATGATTTTAATAAATAATTTCATTTGTCCCCATGTTTTTGTTTTAAAAAATTCCACTTCATTTTAAAAACCAACATCAAATGATTTTCATCAAATGTTTTTTCATTTAAAATAAATTGCTTTCAATTCATAAAACATTTCATGCCTTTTATTATCAAAATTCATCATCAAAATCATATATTCATTTCAATTAAATTTTCTATGAAATCATCACTTTATTTGAAAACCTTAATCAAGGGGATTAATTTATACATACCACACCTTTAATATATCATTTATCAAGAATAAAAAAAATGTTTTTTTAAATAAATTCGAAATTCATTTCAAAATCAACAATAAATAATGGTTTTAAATGATAGGAATTACCTAATGAAAACCATACCAAAATTCTTGGTCTCATATATAATTCCATAATCCAAACAACCTAGTCTGAGTTAGAGAGTCACATGGCTACATGTGTTCCTACCTATATGTAATAGGCTCCGGACTAGCAGTGAGGGTTTTAACATCATTATTGTGGTGACTATAACCATAATATTATTTTATTTCAAAAATAATAATAAAAAAATAAAATATCTTAGAGTAACAATGTAGAAGAAAAAATATAAAATGGTATTCATGTCATATAAAATATATACAAATGGTATCCCTCCATATAAATCCAATCCATAGTATATAGAGCGTATAAAAATAATTAAATAAAATTATGGTATCCTATGATAAATATCTCAGTACCACTCCCACCACCATGCTCCTCAGCTCAATTGTTTCTCCTAGGACCCTGTCCCATTCCTTGATCCTTATACATGATATGAGCATGTGAATCAAAATTCCCATACATGGTATGAGTAAGAAGATCCAATATGAAACCACCGATGTGTCCTTAAAAAATGTTCACATGTATATAAGGTGTATTACATGATATAAAAAAATGAACAAACAATCATAAACAATCATCAAACATGAAATTGTGTTCTATAATAGCCACCCTTAGCCCTGGTCAGACCTATTTTGGATCTATAAGGAGAGGATGATCATGATGTAAGAAATGATCAAGAACTAACCCCTTGATTGGGAACATGTCACTCAGATTCCTCAAGGAATTGAGTGAGAATTATACTCAACATCCAAAAGGAATCGAGTTCCAGTACATTACCCAATATCCTCAAGGCACCGAGTTCCATCTAGGTTATGAGGATATTATTCTCATAACTATATAGGGGTCCTCCACCATCATCACCACATATCGTGAAAACTTAGCATCTAAGGTGTAATTATACCATGATGGTCATATAATATGAAATTTGATGGAAAACCTCTAATAACATGGTAATACACATAACATGATAAATAATATTATGCCAACCATAAAATGGAATCATGAGAATATAGTAACAAAAATAGCAACATATGATCATTATCCAGCATAGTAATAAGCTACTCTATAAACAGTCATGGAAACAAGGATCATATATGAGTATCATGACAACACAAAAAACCAAAAACAATAGTACTAATTTCCAATCATACACGACATGGGTTCTAGAACACGACTAAGAAATAATAACAGTCCAATGGGGTGTGTTCATAACAGTTACTCAATGATAATTATCAACAATGGAAATATTTAAATATATTTGAAGGATTTTAGAAACTATCACTATTAGAGAATGGAAATACATGAGGTAAAAATATCATATGAGTCAAAAAAGACAATAAAAACCTATATCTATAAGTTTATAACTTCTAGAGTGGTTAATAAGGGAGATTCAAGGAAAATTGAGGCTATATAGGGTAGTAATCCTCAATATAGGAAGGGTTTACCAAGCACCCTATGTTTATTCTAAAGTTCTCTATAATTTATTATATTGAAGGAATTATCAAGTAGAAGTGGTCTGAATAAATTAATAATGGTAATAAACAAGTGAATACCAAATTAAATACCCTACCATAAATTACCATGCATTTACCCATTTAATTATTCAAGATCTGAGATGGGAGTTGACCATATTTGAATTTTCAATGATAACCCAACCATTACTACACCCTCCTCCATTATCTATCCATGTTCATGGTGTTCTTGAGTATACTATTCTTAAATAACATAGCTCATGGTGTGTCCTTGAGATCCAGATAGTTTTCCTTCACCACACTCTCCATAATGGATGTGGTGAGGTTTCCATAGCTGTGGCCAAAAATATATTTACCCAAGAACCATGACATAAACATGTATCTTCCAATACATTTACCCCTTTTCATTTTTCAATTAAAAACAAGGTACCCCCATGGATAGAACCACAACCATGGTGTCACCAATTTTATCCAAAAAACAACTAAAAAACGAAATTTAAGCTTTCAAAAACTACTCGATGTTCTCAAGGTTACACCCAAGAATGGAATAACTGAAAGAAGAAGGAAAATTAAGTTAAAATGTATTTTCAAATTGAAAAATAGTTAGAGGACTTTATGACCACCCCTTATAAAGAATTCTTGTCCTTAAAAAGAAACTCTTGAGTTCCTACTCAAAGAACCCAATCCAATAAGCTCAAACTTCTTATTCAAAATCCCATGTGTCATCCTAGATTCATCCATATTTTCAAAGTATCTAAATAAGTGGTACTATATTTATTTAAGGTGTTTTCTATCTCTGGTATACAACCCAAAAAACTATCTCTAAATATGATGCATCCGGCTCTAGGTTAACATCTGTGTAGAAGATGAAATGCTTGGGATTGGGCATGACCATATAGAACCGAAACACATGAAAGAAAATGATAATATCTTGGTTGTGAGTAGGAATATCCAAACAATAAACCACTATCCCTTTACACTCGTTAATCTTGAAAGGTATAAAAAAGCATGGGGAAAAAACTTGCTACTTCTAAATACATAAATTCCCCAATTAAGGATTCAATCTTAGAAAAAACCGGTCACCTAAAAAAAAATCTAGTGGTCACCTTATGTTGTTGTAAATCAAATTCAACATACTTAGAGCCATGATCAACATATTTAGAATCAGTTTCACTCTCATAGAGGTCCCCTATACCAAATTTGTCCCCATAACCCTACTACACTAGCCTAATGCTGGTAAATAGGTGTATGGAATCAATTTCCATTTAGATCATCATAAGGTAAAATCTTAATTAAATCCTAGTAAATATTGTTTTTTGTGAACATTAACAACTTTAAGTGATCATCCCAAGATTTACAGAAGTCAAGAAATAATTATCAGATCATATCATATTGTATATGGATCATCCATTCTAATTATAAATCTATCTGGGAATAACATGTCATTATCAATCATAGCCAACTCTTTAAGAACTTCAACAATCCCTACTACAATTGCGATGTAAAATGTCACTCTCTATCAGATACGATTCTCAAGTTTACTACACATATGTATAATATATCATGGATATAAATATTTCCCAACTCATCTACTGACTGAGTCTCGCAAATTGGTAATAAATGAGTAACTTTCATCATACAATAAAAAATATACTAGAAAGTTTCATGGCTCTTTTGGGTCTTGTGTAACCCATTTAAAAAGTCCATCATAAGATTTTATCACATCCACAGGTCCATAGGAAGTGGTTGGAGCAAACCACCCATACACACGTGCTTGTCCATTATCCTTTTGCAGGTAATGCATTTAGAAAAAATACAATAATCTATATCTTTATCCCTAGACACCAGAAATGCTAACTAAAGTCATGATACATCTTTTTTCACTAGGATATACCACCCAAATAGAGGTATGGAAGGCCTTAATCATATATTCCCCAATGGAATCATGGTATACAATTAACGTATGTACATGGATAACATCGTTATCGTCCAATGACCACCCATTTAATATGTCACCTCTGGCTAGATTTTTTCTCACCATAACAAACTTAGGGATAGATTCATGATAGATGTTAACATATTATACAAGAGAAGATGTGATTAATAATAAGGTTCACTCCATCAATCCATTTTCCTAAGAAAGATGAATCTTTCAATCATCAAAGAAGTGCTTTAGGAACAAGTATTCCTCAAAAGGATTCCCACCCTGATTCTGATCTATCGGTGTCTCATAGATAGGGAAACCTAAAATTATGTTACCCTTACCTAGAGCATAATCTATCTCAAAGTTAAATTTATTCAGGAACTCTACCAAGAATCTCTACTTCAAATTGAGGTCCCATTGTGTGAAGATATAAATAAGGATCTTTTAGTCTGTGTAGACCAAATAACTCTCAATAATCATGTTCTATCTCTAGTAATTAAATGCATGGCCCAAAAGTGACAAATCCATGAAATGGATAGGATAGTTCCACTCATGGATTCATAGTTGACATGGACCATATATCACTACCTACTATCTCTCCAAGAGTACATCACTAAAACTGATAGCTGATGGATGAAAATAAATGTCATATATGATCCCTGGTTTAGGTAGGATCAAAACCAGAGCTGTAAGAAATATCTTATTCATCTCAAGAACACCTCTTATCACTAGTCTTACCAGTGGAGTTTCACTCCCTTATTCAATAGCATAGTCATGGGTACTATTAAATGTGAAAATTTCTAGATAAAAAATTAGTAGTATTCTACCATACCCCAAAAGATCATGATCTCAAAGAAAATTTAAAGAAATTTCTAGGACATCATTACCTCCAATTTATCTAGGTCTAATAATATATCTATCTGAGATACCACTTGTGATATGCATTTCACCTCATATATCCCAAATTTTTAGTTTGACATCTTGGAATTAATCCAATATTCTATAATTATATATAATTTTATATTGAGATATCTATCTTGCTTCTATAGAGCCTAATAGTATATTTGGATGTTATTAATAAACACAATGATGAATGAGTTAAGATATGGGTGGAAGGTCTTATTCATGAGATCCATGAACACTTCCAATGAATTAATCATTCTAAAAATCATGATCTATTAGTTTTATAGACCATAACTTCTCTAAAATACTCTCTTCAATATTTCCTCCTCTCAAAACTATAACTAGTGATATAACAATCGATGATCAGACATGGAGAACCACTAGGATCCTCATAACTGATCAAAGAGATCATTGTTAATGGGAAATGAATATATTAGCTTTTGAATCTCTGGGTTCGAATTCTGTAAATCTATTCTATGTTAAATACCATTGTCTCCCTTTTTAGAGAACCACACCAGTTCACACAATGGTGAAGTAATCACTTGATAAATCCATTATGATTCACATCCTCAAGATTTACCTTAGGATCGTTCAACTCATATAGCTCTATAAATTGAGCATTTATCAAAATGGGATTGAAAACTATCATGAGTCCTATCTCAAATTCAACTTATCTATCAGGTGAAGTTTTCTGAAGTAATCTAAGAATACATTTTTATAAATATACACGACGAGAAGAAAATACAAGGGGACTACCACTGATCTTAATGAAAAATCCAATCCCACAATCTGTACCATGATCATCCCAAGATGAATAATGTATAAACAAACTCTAAATACTCTATATTCTCATTCTCCAGTAATAATTTACTTATATCCTATTAGAAAATTATAAGATACCAATTTATGATAGTATTAAATGTGTGATCAAAATTTTTTAAACTAGTCAATACCAATAATCACCTCAAAGCTCATCATTTATAATATCATGAAGTCCCAAAATTTCTATAATCAAAAATGACTTTAGGGAACTCTAAGAACCCTTGTATATAATATACCATTGTTCATAATGGTGTGTTGAAAAAAAATTAACACAAAAGATAACTTGAATGGTAAGTCAATTCTAGTAACAAATTGTGAAAATTTTAAGGAATGATAATCATTTGTAATATATAAGGTAGTAGATAATTTAGTATTGATGAAGACCTTACATTGAATATTTTATGGTCTCTCAAAACTATTTTTTGTAGTCTTATCTACTGTATAAACACAGTCTGCCTCAGATTCATGATTCTATCATTGATATGCAGTACCATTATGTGTCATTATCATTTGGCCCAACTATTGATGACCCTATCTAGATACCTTGGTCATAGAACACATTTGTCCCCCACCCCTATAGAAGATCATCTACGATTCTATAAAGAAAAACTATTGAAGATGACATGTTTTTACACAATGATGATGTGTGGCCTAAGGTGATGCAGAAAACATTCTATAATGCATGACCTTTCCAAAGATGAATCAATTTTGAAATACTCCCAAGGGGGGTGAGGAATTCATACTATACTCTACCTACATACCACTATTGTTTTTTATGTCCCTAGTCTTCCACTTACACTACCATAGGATATACTCATTGAAACCATTAGATGTCCACCAACCAATGTACTAATGGGTGGAAGAAAACCACCTAATCGATCCTCTTATAGAACCTTATCTATAGTCAATGACTTATACATAACCTCTGAGTATGGAGATATGTTGAAACTCTGAACCTAACTTCTAATGTTGGAATGAAGTTCGATATCAAAATTCATAGCCTTATATACGTCAGTTCCAACCAAGAGAATCAGAAATTGGTAAACATAGTGAAACAATATTATTATGAATATATTACAATGGACCCATAATATAGCCCCATGAACTCCCATGCTCTATCATATTAAGAAATAATTTCCCATTGAATGGGTCCTTGAATCCTTCCCAGGTTAATCCCTAATGTATTCTATCCTATCCCATGATGACCCACTAATTCTTGGAAGGTCCTTGTAGTATGAACACTTCCAGCTTCACCTTCTAGTCTATTGGTGACTCTATTAGGTTAAATACACCCTTGATGATTTCTACCCAATCCTCAACATCCTGTTGTCTTCCAATGCCCCAAAAATTTGCGGTGTTCTAGAGATGTAATTTAAGGGAATAGTTGATTATGGACCTTAGTACCCTTCCACCATTGATAGGAATAATTGAGATGAATCCCAGTTGTGGTTAGAATGCTATATTCACTACTAGATTAGGTTTGGAATCATGATATATTAAATCTTCCTACACATCTAGAAGTGGATATGGGGCATTCACCCAAGTGGGAGTTCCCCAACCCATGCTAGCTAGCCATCCCATCCATCTTCTATGAGGTTGCATCTTTTGTAAAATAAAGGGAAACATTTAGATTTTTTAATATAGATCATAATACGTCTAAGGGATAGCACAATGGTTTCCTTATTAGTCTACATAGAACCCAAGGATAAACCCTCTAAGAAATAACCAAGTTCACCATCCCTGCATGTTATTTATAATCACATATATATACAAAACATAACTGTATGATAATGTGATACTAATTAATTCTAGCATAGGTACATCAAATATATATATATATATATATATATCACAGAATATAATATATCAATCTATCCTGAACAACTAGCATAATTCATGGTATTATTTTAATGAACTAATATGAAATACAATAATTGTTGTATATACAACTTATGAACCTATATTCCTAGTCATAATTTGTGAATGCACCTAAAATCCATAAAAATAGAATAAAAATACGAACAATGGTAACTTGCAGTTCCATTACACATGAATTGGTTGGGAACATGGAAACCCACCCAACAAAGTCCTATATAACTATATACATTACACCAAATACTTTTTCAGTCCAAAAAATGAGATAGATATTCTATAATACCATTTTTATGCTCTGAAAAAAACAATCATGCATGAGACTGAGATTCACAAGATATTGTGTGATACTCCCCATACATAAGAGGCTTCCTACTAGAATCTAGGGTTTGAAAATCACCAGTGAGGAGAATATACCCTCAATATCAAGTCCTTAAATATGCACTAATAAATAAAATAATATATCAGAGTAACAATTTTAAATAAAAAAAATACAATATAAAATATATTTCATATAACAAATAAAGAAATGGGCTCCCTATGTGAAATGACAAACCAAAGTCTATAGAGTGTAAAAATATAAATAAATATAATTATGATATCCATAAGAGTGCATCCTGGTATCGTTCCCAATTACATACTCCTTAGCTCAATTGTCATCAATGACCCCTATTCCCTTGATTGGATCTATATACATAAAGTCTACATGCATATTGAAAGTCTCATATAGGGTGTGAGTAATAAATCCCAGTTAGAAAACTCTAATTCATCCTTAAAAAATATGAAAACGTATAACATGTGTATGTAATGATAATAATAAATGTTCAAGAATATGTAAACAATCATCTACCGATCCCCTGTGTTCTAACCAAGCCACCATGATCCTTGGTCATAATTTCTTCAGATCGATTCCATATGGCTGTCCCTGAAGTATAAAATAAACAAGAAATTGAAAAAAGGCTATAAAAATATCACTTATCTTATAAGAGGTATCAAGTGAGTAAACTACTCAACATCCAAAAGGATTAAATATTAATCATGTTACCTAGTGTACTCAAGGAATCTAGTTACATCTAAGCCATTTGGATGTCATGCTACTACCTATGTAGTGGTCCACCATCATCATCGTTGCATGCCATGCACTTTTTCACTCTAGGGAGTAATCATACCATGATGGTCACTTGTCACAAAATACAAAGAACAACCTGCAAAAATAAGGAAATACACATAACAAGGAAGTGAGTAATAATATATGAACAAAATAACAACATGGGAATATAGTAGCATCAATAACTATATGAGATCATCATCAAGCATGGTAACAAGATAAAATACTAATACTCATGGAATGAAGGATTGTATAAGGGCATCATGGAAACAAACACATAATGAATAAAATACTATAAATCAAGAACAAAAATACATTCCAACTTAAGAGGAATCATGAAAATAAGAGAATAAAAGGACCTCAAAAGTAAGGAATGAACAAATTCATATTTTTTTGAAAAATTACTTCAAGGTTCATTAAGGGTTTTATCTCTCAAACTATGTTCACACACCAACTCGAACATTCTATCACACTAGAACTCCTAGATCCATTATTCAATCAAAACTGACATGTGTTCTAAAATGAGACCATGAATAAATAAAAAACCAAAGGTGTAGGCTCATAATACTTACCCAATAATGATTATTGAAAATTGTAATCTTCGAATCAGATTGATGGAATGGAAAAATTTCACTCTTGGAGAAAGTCTTGAGAAGAGATGAAAATATAAGATGAGTTTGAAACTTCATGTAAAAAATCCATGTCCAATGTTTTATCTTCTAGTATGGTCATGGATGGGGAGTTAATGAGAATTTAGGATATATAGGGTAGCAATTCTCAATGCAGGAAGGGTTCACCAAGAACCCTAGGTCTATTCAAAAGTTGTCTAGAATTCGTCAGATCGAATGAATTTTTAAGGGAAGTTGGATAGATCAATTAATAGGTGTAGTAATTAAGTTAAAATTAATTTATGTGACTATATTAAATTCACATGTTATTAAATTTTGAATCAGTTGAGATCCAAGATGAGAGGCCACTATTTTGGCTATTTGAATGAAAACCCAGCCATTTCCATGCCCACCACCACTACCTAACCACGGTCATGATGTCATTGAATAAACCAGGACAAAAGGGATTGGACTATGATATGTCACTGAGATCTAGGTAAATTTTCATCACCACTCTCCCAAAAATAGGTGTGGTGATGTTATCTAAGATTTGGATAAAAATATACTTACTCGAGCACCAGGACTTGGATAATGATTGGAAAAGACATTTCCCTATTTATTTCACTGAGACAAAGTAGGTACCACCATATCTAGCACTACGGATATGGTGTTACCCCTTTTAGACTAAAAATATCTAAAACACAAATTTATAGTTTCATAAGACATTAAATTTTTCAAGGCTCTACCTAAGTAAGGATCTTCTCAAAATACAGAGTAGAAGGGAAATGTTGATTTTCATAATGAGAAAAAAGCTATGGGACATTGAATTATCAAAAACCAATGAGAAATAAATTTTTTTAGTATAGTCTAGATTGATCGAGGGAGAATCCTAGAATCACAATTAATTAGGTCAAGATCCATATTAATCAATGACATGAGGATCCACCACTTTTGAAGAGGGGGGAGAAGAGGAAAAGAGAAATCATGTCCAAATTGTGAATATACTTATTAGAAAAGATAAAAAAATCAATTGAAACATAAATCCATGAATAATCAAGGTTTACAGATCTAAATTTATATCTAGAGATCCTATAAGGTGTTTAGGGTCAAATGGAATTCAAGGGAGTTGTTTTATATATAAAATAAACATTAAACAGAACAAAATTACAAGAATAACCATTAATTTATTGGCCAGGTCAACATCACTTGCTAGCTGTCGGGTTCCACTGGCTATATGATGGTGCTTGGAAGAATACCCAACAATACGAAGGTCCCACCAGATAGTTGATGGGACTTTCTGGGTTATCCATGGGGATTCATCTAGGAACATACCTATGATAGCCTCCAACTGGCTAGCTGGTGGCCCACACTAACTTTTTTGGAAGGTCTCCTATATATATTACAACTATAAAACCTTCATCACACCTGATATAAACTACTCAACCAAATCTCAACCACTTTAATAAGGATCTACACACACCCCTGACCCATCCAAAGGCTCTAATAAGCAAGAATCAAATAAAAATCAACGAGACAACAAGATATCAATGAAAATAACAAGTAAAAACTAAAAGTAACATATTTTTGTACCTAAAATACAACTTTATCATGTTAGTCTAGTTCATATATATTAAATTTTATAAAGTCTATATATTATTATTTGTTATTTATTATTAACACAATTTACACTTATATCAGTTGCTTTGGGTAGTTCATTTAATTCCTATAAAACCCTCTCAGTTTGTTAAATTTTGTTAAATGTTTTGTAGAATAGTGTCATAATATCCAAAATATTAATATTGTAAATAAAATAATGTATATATATTTATATATTAATACATTTTCAAATCCATTCCTTTTTTAATGACCTGGCATTTTGGATCCTTTAAAAGGAATATTATGTTCTTTAACTCATGTCACACGCTACACCCAATTTAAACCAACAAAAATAATTAATAAGATAATATTATTAAATATATAATAATCACTAATGTGGAAATAAATTAATAGTTATTACCTATAGAAGAAAAATAATTAAAATGAGTTAATATTAAAAATGTTATTTCAAATAACAATTTTTTCCTTATATAATACACTTTCTTATAAAGATATAATTTTAAAAATTTTTGAAATAAAATTTAATAAATTAAATTTTTTTTTAATTCTTCACAAAAACTATATTGGGATTATTTTTTTATATTTTTCTAAAATAGTTGATTTTTATGTGAATAGTGAAAATTCTGATTAATGTTGTTACTTTTATGAAAATATTTTATTATATAAATATATTGAAGGTTTTTTAACTTATCCTATAAAATTATAGAATATAAAATCTATTAAATCATTTTAAAATACTATTTTTAATTTAAAAACCCTTCCTCACCATTTTGATAATTTATACATTATTTTAATGAATTTTTTTCAATTGTTTTGTCTGATTAAATATAACATGATGTACTGAAGTATTTTATTTATCTAATTATTAAATAAAAATTATTTTAATGATAATAATATTTTTAATTAATTGTAATGAATAGAATTTATAATTATATCATAATTAGAAAACTTTTTTCATAAAAACAAACTTTTTCAAAAAACTTGTTTTTTTGCGTTACATGTGCTAACGTTAAGATTAATTTTCATACGCATAGAATGTTTATTTCATAAAATGATTCATATATTTTAAATAATATTGTTCATATAATTTTATATTTTTAATTTCATTTTTGGGTATATAATTTAGATTTTTTGGATTAATGTTAATTACCACGATATTAGTTAAATAATTATATTAATATTATTTTTTATTAATATCCAAGAATTTATATCATATAAATTAAATTTAAATCATTTAAATAATGAATTCAATATTATTTATAAACACATAAATAAATATATTAACATGCATTTAATTTATAATCAATAGTAAATACGATTAAGATTAAAAATGGTAAAAATGCCAATTTTATAATAAAACAGATTTTCTACAGATTTTCTATTTTAATTATAAAGATAATTTTATAACATGTATATTTTAAATTAGATTAAAAATATTATAAATTTAATTTCATCATAATTATTTTTATTTATATGGGTTCTATTATATGTTTTATAAAAAATAAAATCACATGGTTAAAAACAAGTTTCTTAGTTTAAAATTAAAAAAGAAAAAGGTATAAAATTAATGGTAAGAAACCAGTTACAAGTTTAAAATATGTGTGAAAACTCATTTCTATTACTTAATCACCCAAAATACTCCAAAAAGTAAATAATTTATAAAATTTGGTCTATTTTTATTGGAATAGTGTCAAGAAATTATTAAAATATATGGGGTGTTTCCAAATGTGCCCTTTTCCTCTCTTATAGAAGGACATCTCTTATAAAATTTCAAATGCACACCTTATATTTTGAATTAACCATTTAAAATATGAATATGTAATCTCCATATATATATATAACACAAAATCATAAGCCCCTATTCACTCATTGTTATCCTAATCTATTAAATTTCAATATAACTACCTTGGGAATAATCAAGTATCCAATGTAAGTGTTATATCCACTTAAAATTTTCTTCTAAATATTACTCTTCCAAATATCGTATAACTATATTAATATTATGAATTATTAATAATTAATATAATGATATTTTTTTAATTTTTTTGTAAAAACCTTATCAATTCATTTCTATCCACCTAGAAATAGAAAAGGATATCATTGTAGCATTGTGTGGACTACATTCTTCACGAAGCGATGTCATTTGTTTTTTATTACCCCCATTAATGGATGGTATTAATGTATGTAATGATGATTAAATATGATATATATATTATATTTATTATTTTAAAATGTTTATTTAATATCCATCTTCACCAACTCTCATGCATTGAGAAACTAGAATGATAATCGTGAGTACGTGAGGATTACAGCCTCCACATTGAACCATTTTTCATTTTTTTGTTTATATTTTCATTAATTGTTCAAAAGAAACACCTCTTTATCCATACTCACCAACAAATTTAAAGTGTGTTCTAGTTTGGACAACCTCAACCACCCATGTGAAAAATGATTTAAAATCTATATGAGGATGAATATGGTACAATGAAAACTATTTTTATTAGAATATATTAATAAAATATTTATTATTATATTTTTATGGGAATCTTATATTAATTATTTAACTCATTATTAAAGTGACATTTTTGTTAGCTAAATTTACTAAAACAAGTCATTATCAATTCTGGTATCATAGAACAAGAAAAAACAAATATGGAATGAAATAAGGAATTTTTAAATAATATTAATTATATATTAAATAATATTAAATTATATATAATTATTTAACTTAGTGTCAAATTATTTGTAATGATATGAAAATTATTAAACATGCCCAAAAGAGTTAAAGTTATTAACACCAGATTTTCATAATATTCTATTACTATTAAATATAATCATGATATATAAATATAATATGGATTAAAAATGGATAATATTTATTATGAAGTTTATAAAATAGGATATTAATTTATCCATGTTTCTTTTCTAGGATGTTAGAGAGTCATCAACTAACCAAGGAAAAAAGATAAGTGCTTCTTTGTCTCAAATTTGAATCCCTTGAGGCATGTTTATGTTATAAAAAATGTTTCCTTATCTATGGTGGCATAATACCATATTGTAATTTTTTATCATGATGCTGTTATATTTCATGTTATACAGTGTCCTATTTCATTTTAAATTTCTCATGGGAGTTTTTCCCAGTATTCCAAGGGATGTAATCTGTATTCATCCCATTTACACCTTTATTGAGACAATGTTGCTATTATGAACCTATTTTAATTATATTGGTGTGTATATAACCAATATAATATCTTATTTCATGAAGTAATTATTAATTCGTGGCATTCAAAGTTCAATTTCATAATCATTCTCCTCAAAGATTTTTGATTTAAATTTTATACTATCTGCTAGGATTTATTTTCAACTTTCATATAAAGAATTGAGACCTCTCAATTGCGATAATATACATTGTGAATTTGTATTCTCATTAATTATAAATCACATATAATTTTATTCTAATATCTAAATATTTGGTAAAATTTAGTATATCTTTACCTTATTTTTAACTATATGTTTTTAAAGTTTCTAAATAGTGTGGGTTTAATTTTTTTTGCAAAATGTTCAAATTGTTATTACTTTATTTCAAAAATGAATGTTTCATCATCCACTTCACATTTTATGTTTATTGATCTTATATATTTTTAATGTTTTCATTATTAAATATTATTTTTTAAAATTAATAGCATTTATTTAATATCCACACCCCCCTTTTGAAAACATTATGTCTTTTCTATGTTTCTATTATTAAGGATTCATTTTCAATGTAATAGTTATCAAAGTATTTTCACGTGTGATTTTGAAAAATTTATATTCTTTTGTAGTGTAAATTATTAAATATTATTTACAATATTAATATTTTTAAAATTATTTTCTCTTACCCTTTTGAAAAATTTATTTATTTTTCATGGTTGTATTTTTAATGAATCTTTTTTAAAGTAAATATTTTCAAATTATTTTCACATATTTTTTGATTACATTTATGTATTTTCAAGGAAATTTTATTTGGTTTTATTTATATTAATATTTTCATAAAACATCTTATTCCCTTTATAAAAATTTATTTTTCAATAGTAATTTTTACCGTGATGTTTTAAAAGGTTTTAAAAAAAAAATTTTATTTTTACTATATATACCCCCAAGGTTTATCTTTAATAAAGTGAAATTTTTATCACTAAATAAATATTATTATTATATGATTACATTGAAAAAAACAATATTTTTGATAGCTTATTATTTATTAAGTTCTTGTTATGTGATGTTTTTGAAAGGTTTAATAATTTTATTCTTTTTCCATGGGTTCTTTATGAGAAGGTAAATGTTTTATTATTTAAGTGGTATAAATATTTATTGATTATGAGATGTGTGATACATATATATACATACAATTAATTAGGTAAATGATTATATATCATTATAAAGAAATGTTAGGCAAAGAGGCTGGAAAGTTCATAGGTTCACAAAGTGTTACTGTGACAGTATTTTTCTCTACTTTTAATTTTATGCATGAATAAGTTAACAAGACACTAGGTTCACAAACAGTGAGTGTGTTGACACTATGTTCTACTCAAAACTTTACATGTGAATAGGACTTAAAGTCACAAGGGTTACAAAGGGTGAGTGTGATGACATTAATATCTACTCATAATTTTACATATGAATAGGTTATAAAGTAACTAGGTTCACAAAGGGAGAGTGTGATGGTATTAAACTGTACTAAATATTTTACTTGTGGATTGGTGTGCAAGTCAATAGGTTCACAAAGGGTGAGTGTGAAGGTGTTAAGCTACACTCATAATTTTACATGTAAACAAGTTAACAAGTTATCATTTTCAAAAAGGGTGGGTATGAATGTGTTAATATGTAATCATAATTATATGTGTGAACAAGTTGGTGAGTAGCCAAGTTCATAAGGATAATAAATACTATGTTTTATTATTGTGACTTATTTTAAAATTTTTATCATATTATTCCATGATTTCATGACTATGCCTTAGTTTGAAAATTAATTATAAAATTTATATCATTCTCATAAGTTTTATGATTATTGATATTTGTTTAATCTAGATTGTATATTTTATGGTTCCTTAACAATCTTCTTAGAATATATTATTTCTCTATCAGGTTTTATTATTATTATCCACGATCTGTATACATTTTATTAGGTTATTAATATCTTTATCATATTATACTTCAAGTTTATAATCTAATAATTCATGTCATGTATTTTACTTTATTGAGCATTTGTGATCACCCCTTTTTTAGGCTTTTAATCCCTAGGTTATGAATATGATTGTATTATGTGATATATATAGAATAAATATAGAGGATCATGATTATGTATAATAGTTTTCATGTGTTTTAAATAATTTATTTAACTAAATAATATCTAAGAAACTAAACCTTTCAGTCATTGGTTTATGAATTTTTTTGTGAGTTATATTTTTTTAATCATGAGAATAATGTATTATTTAATCCATGTTTAGATTGGGTCACTTTATTTGGTATCAGAGATTAGTTTAGTTATATTATTTTTTTGATCAGTTAAGTTACCTTTTTATGGTGTTATAGAACCATAGTAAAAAACCTAGAAGCTCAGTTTAAGTATAGGATGATATCATACAATATTATTAATGTATTTAGAAAAGTTTTTTTTACTAGAAATACATCCTTGTATGGATAATAGATATTTGATAAAGATGTGGCATAGTTTCAACTTTATGTAATCTCCCAAAATATTGTTGGTTGATAATTGATATGATCATTATACCAATGCATGATTAGTGGGACTAAGACTGTACACCAAGTTATCCCCACCTACAGGATATGATTTTGTTGATTTCAAAATCTTTATGAATCATTATGACAGATGTTTAACCCAAATTGATAGAAATAATATAAATTTTTGTATATTACTATTAGGATAGAATAGAATAGTTTTATAGTCTCACTTGAATTATTAAGGTTGATAACACATTGGAAATTAACTCTAGAGTCATAAGAATATTATGGATATCCATAATTATTTTCATTATTAAGAGATAATTAAAATTTTGAGGTCAAAATTTATTTATGGGGGTCAAATTTAACTACAAAATCATATAATTTTCGAATATAGATATTAAATTTTAATTTATGAATATTCATTGCATAACATTACGATACGCACTAGAACAATAAAGGTTTAGTGTCATTTAGGACTATATACCTAAACAACTAGTATATAAAATATATACATCTTCCCCCACTTATTTAATCATAACTAGAACATTTTTTATAAATACCTTAAATCATTTCTTTATAACCAATGGAAAAAAACATAATATACAATGATATCAGATCCCCATTAAGGGTAAAAAAGGGATATGTCAATGATCACTTAAATCTAACATGATTATTAATTTATAAGAAAATTAGAATAAAATTTTATAACCATACCCAACATATCATAGATCCTAATATTGAGTCATTTAATAAATCTCGAAAGTTTATTATAAATTAATTATAAAGAAATCAAGGAACATAAGCCACAAGATCATGAAATTAGTACAAGATATAATTGTTTAGAATATATATAATCATAAAAAAATAATTTAAATGTCGAGGTTCAATACAAACAATTCCACAGAGGATTACATTCATTCCCCATTAAAAATACCAATAGTCATGGTTTACTCCTAAAACTATCATAGTGGATAATGTGTCTTACTAAACTTGGTCCACTCCACATCGCAGTTCTTATTATCTCATTAGAGTCCATATTTATCCAATGAATTAGAGATATATGAAAATATGTTACCTACCATAACATAATCATAACCTATTTATATGTGTGCCACATTATTTAAATTAATTCATCACATATCATCCCTCGTGGAAAGGAAATGCGGTTTACAATCATTTCAACAATTTATAATAGCATAACTCTTGGAAAATAATTTTTTTTCAAAACATATCATTATCCAAATACTAAAACATGTATATAAATAATAATGGTGGTTTCATTGGATCATATAAACATTAAATAATAATTAACATGAAATGATGTTATCTTAAATGAAAATTTCTTTAAAAGAAAACTTGTATTATTTTTTGAGGAAAATAACCTTTTAATTTATAAACTCCTTCTCCAAAAAATAAAAATACCCACATTTTATGATTTTTTTTCTTTTAAAAAAAATATGGAAACATAAAATGTAATCTTCACAACATTGAGTGTTCCTGAGGGTGGGAAATACTATTCATGTTGTGTTTTCTAAAATAAGTATTCCTTTCACATTTTCTATAATATATCAAAAGTACATTATTAAGAAAATAAGATTAAGATTCATCTTAATCCATTTTTTAAAAAGTAAATCATTGGTAAAAATTAATATTAAGAATTATACGATAATAGAAAACTATTATTAGAAACATTTTTTTAAAAATAATATATGGGAGAAAAAAGAATTTTTACTAAAGAGAGAAATAAATTCAAATTTCATTAAAAATATTCTTCCGGTCTCTTGATAATTTAAAGAGAATAAATTGAAAATAAAACATGTAATGTTAGGAAATAAACATATTATAATAATTTTATGGAATTATTGGAAGATATTGTTATTCTATTTCATAATTAGAAACATAATTATAAACAGTCTCAATAAGAATGAGATTATAACACAAAACCCTTACCACAAGTTCAACTTAGTTAGAAAGAACTATAAATTATTGTAGAATAAATTTAATTTATTATAATTATATATAATATTAATTAAAATAATGATAATATAATATATATGCATATTTTAACATTTTAAAACCCATTTATAAATAATTACATAATAAAATTTTCATTTTTAATCGTTAACTCTTTCATTTCTTTCAAGTTATTTTCATTTCAGTAGTTATGATCCTTGAAATTTTATTATGGTCAAATAAAATCCATAATTTTAATCATGATATAGATATCACATAAACATATATATTTATCCATAAAATTTAGAGACAGAAAAATGAATTACACTATTCATGTAGATGGAAGACCATATTTATGCAAGAATATTGTTTCCATTTTCTAATAGATAGAAATAATTAAAATTAAATGATAATTATAATTTATAGAATATTTTGAATACATTAAATAATATATATATATTTATTAAATTAATCATGATAACCATCCTATTAATGTTGTTGTGAAAGATGAATTACACAACTATATGGAGACAGTAGTACGTATGTATGTACAAGAAATGTTTTCGCTTTCTGTAGGATATAAATCAAATGGATAATTTTTGTTACATAATAATAATAATAAATTATATTTAATATAATGATATAATTATTTTATATTTGAAACCATGTATTTATTGGAGGTGTAAGAAGAAATAAAATTAAAAACACTATGTTAAGATATATACCTCTTCGTTGAGAAACCACTTTTGGATAACACATTAAGCCTTGAAATATTGTAATTTTTGAAATAATAGAATATTTTTAATGTTTATAAATAATATAGGATGATATTAAATCATGAATTGGATGATATATAGGGATCAAAAAATTTTCAATAATAAGGTTACCTTTTATAATAGAGGTGATGGGAACAAAATGAATTACTTAAAATATTAATTTAATATAAATTAATTTTCCTAGAAAATTGGAACCAAATTGATAAAATTTTAATAAAAAATGATGATGAGTTGGAATAATATCATTAAATAAAATATAGATATTTTTTGGTTTTATTTTCAAACTTATCTCTTAGTTTTAATTTATATTAACCCTTTTGGGTCAATTATTGAGATAACAAACTGTTCTTCACTTTAAGGGATAATAATGTTAAAAAAAAGGAAAGGTGACCCAAAAGTGGAGCACGATTGATGCTTTCAACCATATCCCATTAAATTGGCTGAATATAGTATTTTAATTAATTTTATATCATTTAATAATTTTTTTTGTTATAAAATATCATTAAGATCATTTTTGGAACTATTAGTTTACTTTGACATTCAAAAAAAATATATGAGAAAATAAATTTGAAGGTTAAGCTTTAATAAATCTAAAATACGTTATATGTATCTATATAATTCTTTGGATAATATAAATCACTATAAAAACTATCTTTTTTAGTTTTTAATATCATTTAAATTATTTTTATAATGCTTGCACAAGCACATTGTCATTGTTTCCTAGAAAAGTAATGTAATTTGGTCTCTAATAAAAAGTAAAAATAAATTACCATGATTAAAAAATTAATTATATTTTAAATACCCATTTATAACCAAACATAATTTTTTTATCCCTATAATTAAATATTATAGATTTTAAATGAAATGAAGTAACAATTTTGACTTTATATTTTACTTAAATATTGTGAGGGTTAAAAAAAAGGTAAATAGAAAAATGTCATATTTATAATGTTTAAATGATTAATGATTAAATAATCCCATATTATTATATAAATGTAAGTTCAGAATAAAATTTAAGCACTATAAAATTATTTTTATTCCTAGTTAATCTATTTTACCTTTATCATGGTAATAAAAATTTACTATAGGTTTATACTAATATTAAACCAAAATATAAGGGACCTAATAAAAAAATTTGGACTTACTCATTCCAAATACAGAATCAATTTTTCATGATTCCATTTATATAAGTGGAATAAATTAATTTAAAATAAAAATTCAAAATGCAATGAAAATATTCAACCAAAAAATTGATTCCAATTAACTAAATGAGATTAATAATAATATAAAATAACTAATATTAATTTAAAATAATTTTTAAACAAAATCTATCTTTTAAAATTTTTTAAAGGAAAATATAGTTTTCAATAATAATTAGTATTTTTCACTATTCATTGAAAAGTTAATATTTTCATCAAATTATCAAAAATGTACTCCATGATAATTTTTACATGATTATTTTAAAAATCGAATTCATTTATTCAAATAATGATTCTAATGGTGGAAAAAAATAATTTTTTTTAATAAAAATATAAATAAAAACCATTTTTGTGAGAAAATATATTTTTTAAGAATATGTTGGCATAAAAAAATTAGTACTTATTTATTAATATATTTGAGTAATGTAATAATTTATATACTTTTATTAATTTTTTTGATTATTCCTCTTTACTCTTCAAATTTTACATTTATTTTATAATTTTACACAATATTATGGTTCACCTTGACTAAGATTTTCTCGTATAAAAAAAAATTAAAGAAATTAAATTTATTTGGAGATAAATATATCATAAAATCTGAAGATGTTACATTCTACCCACCTTAAAATTAATTTCACCCTCAAAACTATATTACTATAATACAAATTAATGATGATATCTCTTTTTTATCACATCCCCAGGTTCCCATTTATCTTCTTTGAATTTTTGATTCCTTTAGAGAACTATAACCTTGTGAGTAGTCTTATTCAGTAGCACATTATCCCTACGATCTAATATTTATACATGCTGTTCTTCATAAGAAAAATCATGATTTAATGGTATAACATCTGAGTTCATTTAATGTGATGTATCAATTACTTCATAAATAGAGATATATGGAACATATCATGAACATGAGAGAGGTTTTGTTGAAGTTACATGTGATAAGATACCATCTCCACTCGACTAAGAATCTTTAAGGGGTTAATATACCTTGGGCTCAAATTTATCTTCTTAAAAAACTTCATAATCTTATTATATGTATAAATTCATATGAATCATTAATCACTAACTTTTAAATATTGATTTAACTGATTATTATCATCATAAATGTTTTTCGACTATGGGCTTTCTTGATGGGATTCTGAATAGATCTAACCCTCTCTTCCATTTCCTAAGCTAAGTCAGACCCCAATAACAATATTTCTCCAACTTTTTCTTAACACATTATAGTTATATTATTATTTCCACATTGGGATTCATATGGATCCATATGAATTCTTTATTGAATGATATTATTATAATAAAAATTAATTAAATGAAGTTGTTGATCTCAAAAACCATTGAAATTTAGGGAACAATATATCAAGATATACTCTAGGGGTTGAATGGCTCTCTCAGACTGACCTTTTATATGAGGATGATAAGAATTACCATAATAAAACTTTGAATCTTGAGTTAACTAAAGACATTTCCATAAAATCTAGGTAAAACAATAATCATGATTAGATACAATAGAATGTAGTACTAATTTCCAACCTTTCCACTTAAATAACATATATCATATAAATATGATCAAGAGAGAAATATTATTTTATATAAATGATGTGTGATGACTCTATAAGGTGATAAACTACATCCTAAATAACATTATATCATTTAGACATTTTGGGGATTCTGACAATAAAATCTATGACAATGTATTCCCATTTTCGTTCTGGTATGGGTATCATGTTTAACATCCCCTTAGAATTTTTTCATTTAGCCATAAATTTCTTACATACCAAGAATCAAGATACATACTCTAAAATATCTATTTTCACATTTTCCCTCCAGAAATAATCTTTCTTATCTCTACAGATCTTTGTATTTCTATTATGAAGAGTCAATAATGAACAATGAGATTCATCCAATAACAACTTTATCAAGTCTGTAATTGGTGGGGTACATACCCATCTTCTAAACCTCATAATTTAATTACAATAAAGTTTGAACTTAGGAACATTTCTCACTATCTTTTGCAGCTCTAAATATTCTTTCCATGCCTCTTTACTTAGATAGTTGAAAACCCATTTGATAAATATAATACTCCACCTTTACATAAATATTTAAAGATCCATCCTTTGAAAATATATAAATAGTAGATATTTTTTGAGCCTAATCATAGATAATCTAGTTTTTTTCCTTTTTAATTAGAGCATTATCCACCTTGTTCGTTTTCCTAGTGTGATAATGTACTAAACAATCATAATCTTTAATAAGATATAACCATTTTTTATGGATCATTTGAAACTATTTTCAGGTGAATATATACTTTAAAATTTTATGATCAGTATATACATCACAAATTTCTCAATAAATATACATCCACTATATATTTAACTCATAAATTACCAAAACTAACACTTTGTCATGATTTGGGCAATTTTTCTGCTCAACCGTCAATTGGTTTGAAGTATATATAAGCTGTCACAATATAATTATACATGAGAACACATCCAAATCCCTTATTCAATGAATCACTATAGATCAAAAACCCTCTACCACAGTGTGGAGATGTAAGAACAAATGTGATGAATAACATTCTCTTCAGTTATTTGATTTTTTCACATCCATCTTTCCTATGGAACCTGTCTCCCTTATGAGTTAACTTGGTGTGTGGATTAGATATCTATGATAAATTATCCACAAAAAATCAATAATATCAATCAAAACAAAAAATTATCATTCTTAGTCATAGTTAATGACTTGGATTAATGTTCAATAACACTCATATTTGATTGGTCATTATATATACAATCAATTGAGATCATATGACCCAAAAATGAAACCTTTTATATCCTAAAATCAAATTTAGTAAATTTTCCATGAAAATTCTCCTTCATTAAGGTATTAAATAAAATCGTTAAGTGTTCTTTAATCTCTTCCTTATACTTAGAATATATAGGGATGTTGTCCATAAAGTCTACCACACACTGATCAAGGTAATATCTGGAGACTCTATTAATTAAATCCATTAAGATATCATGGGTATTAGTTTAAAAAAATGGAATCAATATAAATTCTTAATGTCCACACCTAATGTGATATACTATCATTGGTATATCATCCTTCTTGATCCTCAATTGATAAAATCCAGAACAAAATTCCAGTCATATAAAAGTATTAATTTGAACATAGTTGATCAAAGAAGTCATCAATACGGGGTATATGATACTTATTCTTGATAGAGATTTATTATATTTCCAATAATCAATGAATAGTTTCATCTATTTACCGTTATTCATAAATAAAATAATAGGTTCACCCCATGGAAATATACATGGATGTATGAATACCTTATCAATATTCACCCATAGTTTATTCTTTAGTTTATTCAACTTAATCAATTCTATTCTATATAGATTCGTAAATTTGTGTAACATAAGGAATGAGTTCTATTGAAAAATAAACATCACAATTTAGTGGTAGAATTAGAAATGCTTCTAAAAAATAGAAAAAAATCACATAAAACATGTATATATTCAACATCAAGTTTTTACCTAACCATCTAAGATAAACACCCATTTTGAATATGAATAAAGACCCATGTAATGGATGTAATTCTATCAAATGTTCCAATTTATAATTTCACCAATACATTATCATAGTTTGGTTTAGAATATAAAGCATAAATTCCATTCCTTGTAATTTTATGTGGGATTTATATATAGAAAACAATCGATCCCTAAGATAACATCCAAGTCAACATGCAGGTGAAAAATAAAATTTTTAGGATGCACATTCCCATAAAATTCAATTTGAGAAGAACTGTTTACCTGATATGTTATCCTTATACCATTATGAGTTTTTACTACTAATTAAATTTCTAAATATTTATTTATAATTCTGATACCCATAAAAAATTCTTCATATATGAAATATTGGGTAGAATCGGAATCAAATAAAACATTATTAGTTATAGAGTAGATGATAGGTGTACCTTTTATAAATTCGTTATCTACATTTGAAATTATTATCACATGATATGTTTCCTTTTTCTCTAGTCTTAATAGGATACTAACATCAATCATCATCATTAACCTTTGTATATGAGCACTGGTTGGTATAAAGTATGTACTCCATGAATTTGAAATACTGGAGTGTAGGAGGTGTATTCTATGATGAGTTTTCTCCGTAATTAAATAATTTATTCTTCCAATCACATAAAAATTCGATTGACTGATGAATTTTTTTCCACAACTAAAATAATTATAAATACCCTTAATGGAATTTATTCAATTTTTTCTTCAACAATTTGATCATAAAGGAAAAAATATATAACTATATTTATGTTTTTATAATTTCTTTTAAATTACATATTTATGTTTTTATTAAAACCATGAGATTTTATGGTAACTCAAAACTCTATCTCCACCTTGATAGCACATCGAAAAATTTATTAATTACTATTAATGTCCCTTATTTATAACTTCCTTTATAGAATTAGTTTGATGCCACTGAATAATAATTCAACCATAGTTTTTGATTGGTTGATAATACTAGAAGTGTACCTCACTAGTCTTATAAAATCATCCACTTAGGTACCAAAAGATCCATCATCATTTTACTTTAGTTCAAGTAATTCCTTCTTTATTTTTGTAAAATGAATATGAATACAGTACTTATTAAAAAATAATCTCTCAAACTCATTCAACTATATAGAGTCTATTTCTTCTCATTTCCTTGTATTCTTGAAATTATTCTATCATTGATCTTCTTCATATTCCAAAAATTATAAACAATAAGTTTATTTTTATGTTTCAAACACTGGAGAAAAGAAAATATATTTTTAGTGATACTAATCAATTCCTCCATAACTATTAAATCATCAGAACCATTAAAATATGGTGGTTTTTTCTTCATTAAGGGATTAACATAACATTGTTTCCTCATTTTACCATATTAAATTCTAGTATAATTTATAGCTTAATATAGTTGTGAAAATATAGAAATAATATTCTGCATTCTTTCCATCATAATATTTGGTTTATTAAGAGGATAATAATTTCATTTTCTATCACATTTAGCATTAATTCAATCCCTCATGGTTCCATCATTTAATTAAAAAAAATCACACTACAAGAAACAATAATGAATTTTGAGACCAACTAATCATGAAAAATCATTTATAGGACATATAAATAGGTACACATTATTTTCAATATATGAAACCATAGTTTTAACCTAGGGAATTCATGGTTATTATATTTTGAAATCCATAATAATGGCTCATAAATAAAATATAAGTGAACCCAAGAATATCCCCTAGGTGTGTTAGAACAGGTGCGTAGTAAGGGTATACTCACTACGCACTAGAATGATAGTTGAGATATACTCTATCAATTATTTTTAGGCTATTACCATTATATGAATATGTCCAAAAATGAAATCCATTTGTAGTATGAAAATAAGGATATTTTTCTCAGAAAACCACACTACTTTATTTACCATAACTTAGTATGTTCTATTACAAATATGATTATCTTAATGGTTCTCACTAAGTTTTTCGAATCACTATTTCTAAAGGTAATAAAAACGTTATTTGATACTAACTATAGAAGCCCAAAATTTTCATGTATTGATATTATATCTTGATGGATGAATATTCATTATATAAAATTATTATCCATACAAAAATTGTAAAGGTTTAGTGTTTATGAATACAAGATATATAAATAACTAGTTTCTAAAATATCCACACAATTTACCACTTAGTTATTCGTAACTATAACTCTTCTTATACATACCCAATTTAAATTCATTATTCATAAATAGGTAAATGAAACCTAAGGAAGATGTATCTCAGATGCTCTATAAGGGTAAACAAGGGAGACATAAATGATAAATTAATCATAACATGAGTCTCTAGGTATGAGAATATGAGCATAACATTTGAAAACCATTCCTAGTATATCACAGATCGTAATATTGATCCATGACCTAAATATTTGTAGTTCATATGACATGGATGATAAAGGAATCAAGGAATGTGAGCTATTATATCCTAACATTATCATGATATATTTGTTTTTATAATTAAAATAATCATATAAATCAATTTCCTTAATCTAGGATCATTTATAAAAAAATCATAGTGGATTTGGTTCAATCCCTAATCCATTATATCATTAGTAAATCTTCTCTCCCAAGGCCATCATAGTGGAAAAAGTTCCTTACTGAACTAGGTTAATTCCCTATTTCCGTCTTTATTACCTCATGAGATATCCATCCTTACCTAATTCATTAGAGAGATATAAAATTTAGGGATCACCCATCACATAATCATAATCCATTTATACCTATTCCATACGATCATAATTCATTCATCATAAATCATAACATATGTAAAAGAAATTATTTAAAAACATTTCATCAAGTCATCATAAAATAACCTATTTAAAATAATTTGTTTTCATACATATTGTATCATAATAATCATAAATGATATATAGAAATAATAAGGATGGTATGTTTGGATTATATCCTCAAAAATAAAATATAACATTGATGTATTTCATTTTAGATGAAAATGTATTTGAAATATCATAAGAATTATTCTTTGAGAGAATACCGTTTTAATTTTCAAACCATTTATTCTAAATATAAAATTTCTAAATATTATGGAAAAAATTATCTTTTAAAATAACCATGGAATATTTCAAATTAAGATTCAAAACATTTAGCAGTCATAAAGTTGAGAAATTAAATTCAATCTATATATGTTAAAACAATGATTCCATTCACATTTTTGGTAGAAATAAAAAAATAAGTCATTCGAAAAATGGAAAAGAGATTAGTTTTAATTTTTTTTGTAAAAAATACTTAATTGATAAAAATTAATTTAAAAAATATTAGGATAATAGAAAAAATTATTGGAAACACTTTTAGAAAACCCATATATGGAAGAAAAATGATTTTTGATCAAAGAAAGAAATAAATTTTGATATCCTAAAAAATATTATTTAAGTATGTTGATTATTTAATGATAGTAAAATGCAGTGGAAACGTAAAATATATTTAAAAAAACCAAGGAGAATAAAATTAGTATTATTCTTTTTGAATAATTCCAAAAATTTCATCACAATAATCTTAATCATAAATAGCCCCGATAAACAGTGATATTGTAACATAAATCCTTTACCGTTGGATTGAATTGCTTTGAAAGAGTTCCAAACTATTGAATAATATATTTAAATTTATTATAATTCTATACCAAAATAATTAAAATACTTATAATTTTATATATTGACCAATTATATCATTTCAACCACCATTTATAAATTAAACCTTATTAAAATTGTATTTTTTGGGTGTTAAATGTTATGTTTTTTTCATGAGAGTTTCAATTCAGTAGTTCTGGCCCTTTTGCTTTGATCAGGGTTCAATAAAATACATAATTTTAATCATGATATAAATAATATATATATATATGTATATATTTATCCTTAAAATTAAGATATAGAAAAATTAATTACACTATTCAAGGAGATAGTAAGTCATATGTACGCATGAAAACTGTTTCCATTTTTTGAAAAAAGAAAAAAAATAAAGTTAAATAGTTATTAATATTTTAAAAAACATATTACTATGATAAATAATATATATATATTTATTAAATCAGTAATTATAGCCATCAAAGTGATGTTATGATTAAAAAAATTACAGTACTACATAGAGATGGTAAGCCGTATGTATACATGAGTGATATTTTCACTTTTTATAGGATGGAAAGAAGGTGGATAATGGTTTTTATGTCAACATAATAACTATTTAATTTAGTTAATATACTCTATTAATTATTTTGGAATGGATAACATGGATTTGGAGGAGGAACAAGAGGAAATAAAATAGAAAATTATTTCCTAAGAGTTATACCTATTTGTAGAGAAACCTCTTTTGGAATACACATTATGCCTTCAAAGAATGGAATTTTTGAAAGAAAATAAGCTCTATGATGTTGTGATTTAATATATTATGATATTAGGTAATTTAATGGCTTGAATATTGAATTTTAGGAGGTTCTATTTTATACGTGAGGGGAGGGACACTCTTAGAGTTACATAATGTATTAAATTAGTATAAATAAAATATCCTATGAAAATGAAAAAAAATTATATTATTAGAATATAATATGTGTTTGAGATTTAATTTTATAATACAATAAAATTTGGACATTACTTGTTATTCTTTCATCTTTATCGCTTAATTTTAACCTACATTAACCCTTTTTGACAATTATCATGATATCAATGTTTTATACTTTTTAAGGGTTAAGAATGTTAGTATAAAAGAAACATTGACCCATAAATAGGACATGGTTGATATTTTAAACCATATAACAGTCAATTTAATGAATATTGGATTTTTATATATTTTAAATAATTTAATAAATTATTGTTTATTATAAAATATCATTAATGTCATTTTGGAACATTTCATTTACTTTGACTTTGAAAAAAATTAGAAATGTAATTAAAATATTAACATTTAAAACATCAAAAATATGATATATTTATCTAAAATAAACATTTTAAAACTATAACACACTAAAAATACACTTTATGTGTTTTTAAAATAATTTACTTGATCTTTTTTCTTTTTTCACAAGCACTGTGTAAGTGTTGCGTAAGAATTTAAGGAACATTTTTCATCACTAAAAATTAAAATAAATTAATATGGAAAAGAATTTATTTCATAATAAAAATAAAAATTTATAATGATACCGAAGTTTTTTTATCCCCATCACAAACTATTACATTTTTTTAAATCAAGAAAGTTCATTTTTGACTTTACCTTTTACTTACATATTTTAATGATCAAAATTAGATATAAATAGATTCAAAAGGTCATATTTTTTAAGTTTTTATGATTATGTAAAAACTAGACTCATATATTTAAATAAAGGATAGTTTTTCAATTAATTTAAAGCTTTATCACAATAGTTTTAACTATAATTACCTAATTTTACCTTTACCATGGGAATAATTTTTTAGATTACTATTCATATTGATCAAATATAAAAAAAGCTATTTACCAAATATTTACCTTCAGATTCATAATATGGAATCAATTTTTGGACAATAAATTTCTATATGTGGACGAAATTAAGTTAATATAAAATTATAAAATGAAATGAAATATAATTTTTGAGAAAAAATGGATTTTATGTATAAAAATGTTTTTATAACAAATTTAACCATAAAATTTATTAAAATAATCATAATTGGAATATTTATAATATAATAGAAATAATTTTACATTTAAAAAATTCTAATAAAATATTTAAATTTTTATATTCTTGAAAGGATAAAATATTTTTCAATAAAAATTAGTATTTTTTAGTATTCATCGAAAAATAAATCTTTTAAAAAAATTCTCATAAATTCACTCTAAACTAATTTTTACATACTGATTTTAAAAAAGAAATTAATTTTCCCAAATAAATTTTATAAAATTGGGATAAATTTAATATATTATTTTCTCAAAAAAATAACTAAAAACAATTTTTTAGGAAAAATAAAATTTTCAAGTATATAATGACTTTACTAAAAATTGTGAACTTCTTTATCAATATATTTTATTTAACTGAAAAATTTGAACAGAATTTTTAAAACTCATTTATTCCTATTCAGGAATCCAATTTAACGGATAGGCTATAACAATATACTATATTATGGATCATTTAGTTTTGGGTTTGTGTGTATCACAATCTCTTAATGAAATTCAATTTATTTGAAGAGAAATATATCATAAAACACTGTGGTGTAACTATAAAGACTTGTTATATTATATATTTTAAAATAAATACGATGTTCTATAACTTATGTCATATGGTACACCCAATATAAATAACCACATCATATTAATAATATATTATGAATAAATATACATTAAACAGCGATATGGTAAACCATTAATAATTATTACCTTAATATGGTAAATAATTAATACGAGTTAATATAAAATGGTTTATTTAAATAAAAAATGTTTTCTTTATATTAAAAATTATATTTTAAAAATATAAATTTATAAATTTTAGAATTTAAATTTGAAAAACTAGAATTAATTTATGAATTTATCTTAAAAAATTAGCCCACTATGGATTTTTGAGCATTTTCTGAAATAATTGATTTTTCGGTAAATAATGAAAACACTAATTTATATCATTAGTTTTATGAAATTATATTATTATATAAAAACATAAAATGTTTTTGAACAAATTTTACTATAAAATAATATATTATAATGTATCATTATGTTTTTTAAAATACAATTTTTAATTTATAGACCCATGCTCAAAATTTTGAAAATTTATGTAACCTTTAAATGAAAATTGTTCTTTGACTATTTTTTATAATTAATTATAACCTGATAAAATGATGGTTCTTATTTATTTCCTTATTAAATAAATAATATTTTATTGATAACAATTATTTTTAACTAATTTTAATCAATTTCCTTGATAAATCTATCATAATCATAATGCTTTTTTCTTACAAAAATCTATTTCAAATAACGATTTTTACGGATTACATGCACTAATATTAGGATTAATTTCTCTACACATAGAATGATAATTTAAAAAAATTATTATAATTTAAAAAAAATTATTTTCATATTATTTAATATGTCCAGTTTTATTTTTGGGTATAAAATTTAGATTTTTAGGATCAATTTTAATTATCACAATAATGGTGAAACTATTATTTTGAAATTATTATTTTACCAATATATATAAATTTATATAGGATTATTTATATTAAAATAATTTAAATAATGAATCTAATATGGGGTATAAATATACATATAAATATATTAACACTCTTTTATTTTTTAATTAGTACTAAATAAGGTTATGAATCAATTATGGCCAAAATGTTTATTTTCTAATAAAATAGTTTTTATAAACATTATTTGTTTTAGTTAAAATTTTATGTTTATAATATTTATAATTTAAATTTAAATAAATATATTTAAATTTTAGTTCTATAACACTCAAATTTAGTTACATGTGTTATGTTATATGTTAAATAAAATGTATAATCGCATGGTTAAAAACAAGTTACATAGTTTTAAAGTAATCATGTAAAATGTAAAAAATTATTTTTTAAAACCCTATAACATGTATGAAACATGTGTGCGAACACATGGTTTTTACTTTTTGGACCAAAATAAACCCAAAAATCAATAAAATTTAAAATTTTGTTCCATTGACCTTGGAATAGCGTGATGGAATTATTTAAATTTCAGGGGTATTTCCAAAAGGTCCGTTTTCCTCTCTTATGAACAAAAATCACTTACACCCATTGAAAAACACAACTCACATTGGAATTAATCCTCATAACTATACCATTTTTACAATCCCTATAATATTATCCCAAAATAATATTCCCCTATTTACACATAGCTAACACAATCCATTCAATTTCAATGGATCTTCCAAGGGAAAACCAAGTCTCCATCTTAAGAGTTTTATCTTATTACGTTTTTATTCATAACATTAGTAATCCAAATATAATATCACCATAATAATATAATTAATTATTTATAATTATTATACTTATATGTTTTTATATTAGTGGTTAAACCCATATTTATTCTTTTAGAAAAACATAAAAAAAGAAAAGAACATCGTTAGGGTGTTGTACAGACTACGCCTTCACGAAGTGACATTGTTTTTTTCATCACAACCATTCTTGGATAGTATTCATAGTTGAGATAATGGGTAAATATAATATATATCATATAATTATGATACTAAAAAGTTCATTTAATATCCACCTTCACCCTATCTCAAGAATTGTGAAATGGGGGCATTAATTATGAGTACATGAAGATTACAACCTCTATGACGAAACATTTTTCATTTTTCATTTTTTTCATACATAATCTAAAAATATTAAAATATGTATCAAAATCACTAAAAAATAAATATAATTCCATTATGATTCTGTGACAATGATATTATATCAAAATAAACACCTCCTTAAACATATTATTTATTCCAGTTAAAGCCTGTTCAATTTTGGGTTGGTTTAACAACCTATATGAACAATTCATTAAATACGATGATGGATAATTATAGGAAATTTCAAAAAAAATAATATTATAATATATTTATAAAATAATTATTAATATATCGATCTTGAAATATTATAATATGTATTTATGTTTTTATTAAGGAAACATTTTCTTTCACTAAAATTACCGAAATAAGCCATTATTAATTTCATTTTCACATAACATGAACAAAACACATATAGAATCAAATATGAAAATTTTAAATAAAAATAAGTAATATATTATATAATATTAAATGATATATAAATAATTAACTCATTATCAAATGATGGGTCATGAAATAAAATTTATAAAACATTTGGAAAATAGTTAAAGTTATGAACACCTGATGGACTTAATGTACAATAACTAATTACTGTACTCATGAAAAATAATTACATTAAGGATTATAAAAGGGTAATATTAATGATTTAGTTTATTAAAATGGGTATTTTGTTAGCTATTTTTGTTTTATAGTAGGTCAGAGTGTCATTAACTGAGGAAGGGAACAAGGAAAGTGGTTCTCTGTCTCAAATTTTAATCCCTTGAGTCATGTTAAAATTGTACACCATATTTCTTTTATAATAGTGTAAATAATTCCATATTTTTATTTACTATCATGTTGATATTATATCTCATGATATGAGTAACTTTATCATTGGATTTTATTTTCAATGTACTAATGCTTTTAATGGATTTTTGTCTCAATTTATCATTTATTGAGATTTTATTTGTATTATACAATTGTTTTCATTTAAGTGGTGTGTATACTACCTATATGATATATTATATCATTAATTAATTAATAATTAATTTCATTTTAACATAAATTTCATTTTTAGCCTTCTTAAAGTGTTTTTATTTAAATATTATAAAACCCGTAAGGACTTATTTTCAGCTTCCCTCTAAAAAATAGAGACTTCTAAAATTTGATAATTCATTTGGGGAATTTGTATTATCATTAATTTAATTTCTTATATCATTTTATTCTCCCTTATATATATATTTTTAAAATTTTATTTATATTTAACTTATTTCAATTTTTTTTATAAAATATTCTCTAAAATGTGGGTTTTCAAAAAAAATTTCACAAAAACATTTGTCATATTTTTCCATCCAATTCAAAATAAAAGTTTTATCATACACTACACATTTTGTATTTCATTACACATATGTATTTTAAAATGTTTCTTTATTAAAAATACTTTTTAAAATTAAAACATTTTTAATAATTTACACATCACTTTTTTGAAAACTTTATGTCTTTTTCAAGTTTCTATTATAAATGATTATTTTTAAAACTATTAGTTTTTAAAGTAATTTTTCTCATATGTTGGGATATATTTTATCTTTTAATAGTTTCCATTATTGAATATTATTTTCACAATTAATATTTCTAAATTTTTTTTCACTTCCCCTCTTTAAAACATTATTATATTTTCATGGTTCCATTATTAATTATTCTTTTTAAAAGTAATAGAAATAAAAGTATTTTCACTTTTGTTGGGTAAAATATATGTCCTTTCAATGATTTTTTATTTGGAACTCTTTGGATTAATGTTTTCATAATAATTATATTTCCATTCAAAAAATGTATTATTTTAAATTAATTTTTACATTTATGTTTCAATATGTTTTATGAAAAATTTTGTATTCTGACTTATATTTACCATCCAAGGTTTATCTTATATAAAGTGATGTTTTCATCACTATTGACATGTATTATTATATGATTTCATATGAAAAGAATGATATTTTGGATATATTTTGTTTTCTTAAGTTTATTATATATGATGTTTTTTAATTTTTTAATAATTATATTATTTTTTCCAGGGGTTATTAATGAGACGATGAATGTTTGATTTTCAAGTGGCACAAAAATGAATTTATTATAAGATGGGTGGTACTTATAAATCCCTATAATAAATTGGGTAAAGTATTATATAAAATTATATGTAAGGAATGTGAATAAGACATCAAGTTAGAAGGTTCAAAAATGGTGAGTGTGATGCCATTTAGCTATAATAAACATTTTATGCGTGAATAGTTTAACATGTTTCTAGGTTCAAAAAGGGTGAATATAATGGAATTAAGATTGAACCAGAATTTTAATTGTGAAAATGTCAGAAAGTCTCTATGTTCATAGCGCATGAGTGTGAGTCCAATTTAATTAAGCTCTACTCCCAATTTTACCTTTCAATAAGTAAGAAAATATATAGTTTCAAAAAGGGTGGGTGCGATGAAATTAATCTATACTAAAATTTTACATGTGAAGAGGTTATCACATAACTAGGTTCCCAATTGGTTAGTATATAGGTGTGGACAAATTCTTACAGTTTTATATGTGAATAGGTTATCAAGTTAATAGGTTCATATAGGGTGTGTTTGAAGGCATTTTTCTCTAATCATAATTTTAAGTATAAACAAGTTTGTGAGTATCTAGGTTTATGAGGATAATAAATCCCATGTTTTAGGATTGTTCTATCTTTTCTTATTTTTTATCTTGTTATGCCAAATTTTTATGATTATGCATTATTTTTAAAGTATTTTCTAATTTTAAATCATGATCACATGTTTTATAATTTTTGATAATTATTTTTAAGCCATGTCATTTATTTTAAGGTTCCTTAATGATCTTAATATGATGTTATTTTTATATAACAAGTTTTATGATTATTATCCACAGTTTTGAAATCCATTATTATGTTATTTATATTTTTCTCACATTCACCTTCATGTTTATGGTATAATAATTTTTTGAATATATATTACCTTACTGATCATTTAATCTCACCCCTTTATTATGTTTCCATTCCCTTGGTTATTAAGATAATAATATCATGCGATATTGATAGAATGGTTCTAGATGACCAGATTTATGGATATTTTTTTTGAAATTTCTATAAATAAGTTATTTATATAGCTAATCTCTAATACATTAAACCTTTTAGTAGTTTGGTTATGTGAATATTTGTGAGATTTGTTATTTAAATCATGAGATTAAAGTATTTTTAAATCCATGTTAATCATGGATTTCTTCACTATTTGGTGATTATGATAAGGGAAAATCATTATTTGTGGAGGTGGTAGTTTACACGTACACATGATTCATGTTTCTATTTATCAAAAAGTGAGCGGAATTTAAGTATATGACAATTTGGAATTTCATAATCATATTTATATTATATATATCATATTTATTAATTAATACCATAATTATAACTAAACATTTTATTTAATTATGAAAATAATATGTCACTTCATGGTGGTAGTAGTTCAAACACATTCATTAATGAAGCTTTTTTCTTATTTAATTAATAAATAAGAATAAATAATTTCTCTTATGTTTTCAGAAAAACATCTAATTATAAAAATTATACTAATTTAATTACAGTGGTATAGATATAATATGGTTTTAAGAGTAATATTTAGAAGAAACCATTAAAAATAATGAAATAATTACATTTGATACCCAGTCTTCCCTTAAATATATCCTCAGAAATGTAGGCCTTAGGATTTATTCTCAAGATAGAGGGTATACGGAAGAAAAATGGGATTATAGGAGACGTATTTTGAGAATAATTTTTATGTAACTTCAAATGGGAAAATTATAATTTTAGGGGAAGAATTGGTCCCCTTTTATATGAAATGAAATATGTACTTTTGTGGATAACCTTTACATTTCGATGATGTAATTACACGATTCAATGGTCAATGACTCCAAAAGTTTGAAATAATGTTTTTTTTCTAATATTGGGTTGATAATTCCCCATCTATGATTTCCTACACATGTTTTAAAATTTTTTTATTTATTTACCATTAGAGATTTACATTTTTCCATTTTGGTATTTACTTTGGTAACTAGTTTTTTCAGAAAGATATTTATATTTTATTAAAAATATAAGGCAACCCTTCTTACCAAACACCGATTTCTTGACAATATGTTTAATCTAAATTTAATATAATTTAATTTCTAAATAAGATAAGATTATATTTTAAATAATAAAATTTAATATAAAGAAACATATTTTTTTAGAAAAGAATATTTTCACAATTAAGTGTTTGTAATCATATTTAATATTGATTAGTTAATGTATTAGTGTTAATAAATTTTTATATATGTTAAATTGTTTTAATTATTATTTATAAGTGAATAATTTATTTGATTAGATAAAAATTATACAATGTTAATTAAATAACTCTTTGAAAAAAATAGTTTTACAATTATTAAAACAATTATCTTTAATCCTACTAATTATTTTTTACGCCTAAAAATGTAATTAATAATATTACATAATAATTAAATTTTGATTTCAAAATTTAAATCCATTTATTATTATATTCATATAAGTGTTGAAAGTAATTTCAAATATAAACAAATAAAAAATAGTTTTTTGAGTGAATGACTACTTAAGTTTCAAAAACATTAAATATGGGTTTTATAAAATCAACATTGTAGTTTCAATGAAAATATAATACTTTATAAATAAATATTTTTTTTAAAATGGGTTTTTACACATAATTTTTTAAAAGAAATAATTTTTCAAAATGGATATCTTTACTAGTTGCAAAACAATTAATTATTTTGGGAAAATACCAAAAATCAATATTAAGATAATTTTAGTATGCTGAATTAAAAAATTATTACCATTTTATCAAATTATAATATTAAAAATTTTATATTTGTATTTTAAATATGTAAACAAAAATTAACATGAACTCATTATATAAAAAAATGATTTTTAATACATTATGTGTTCTTAATATTATTTCACATTATTTACTAATTAAATTAATTTAAATATATTTTAATAATAAAATTTATTATCCTTTTAGCAAAATATATTTAGCCTCTTAAATATATTCATAGTGCACGAATTTCTTATTTTTAGAAAAATATATTTTGAAGCATACAAGGATCTAAATATAAATTTAATTACAGTTAAATATTAATATCATAAACATTTAATTTTATCAATATATTGATATTAAAGTATTTAATTTATTTTTATCGAATAATATTTTAATAATAATAATTTTGTAGATAGAAATCATATATATTAAAATTAGATATTATATTTTTGTTTCATTATTATTATTTCTAAAAATGTTATTTAAACTCATTACAAACATTACAAAACTCTGGTACACCTGTTTAAAAATGAATATCCAACCACCATTTCTATAACTACCATATTTAAAATGAACATATTTTTAAAAACCAAATTTGCAATGGTCACATTCTAATTCTATGTGTAGGCTTAAAATATCAATCATTATTTTCTAACTTCTTTTTCCATACTTCTCATATCCACAGTTTTTTAGGTCACAAAAAATTATTTCTCCTTTAATGGTATTCTTTCTCATTTTAGATTTTATTATACTAATGGTGATTCTTAAAGGTGATGGTTGTCCAAGGGAGTTTCTAGTTCTAATAATATTATTCTTCTAAATTTATTATGCCTAATTAATTTCTTAATTTTTAATGGATGAAATCATTCAGGTCCTGTAATAATTGATTGTATGTGATTCATGGTTTCTTTTATATTCACTGAAATGTTCCATTATAATTGAATAATATTTCATCATCTCTTTTTATATATTGTATGGCCTAATCTATAATAAATTATTAATTATTTTAAAAAATATTGAAACATTATTTATAATTATAGTGAAAACATTAATGGATATTAAATCCGAGTGTGTTACAATAAAGAAGATGGTTTGATTGGTTATGTTATAGATTTTATGTATAATTATTTGAGGATTTGTGATGCATTGTGGTGACTATTAAATGATATTTCATTATGATTTCAGATATTTATTGTATTTTGCATAATGGTTTTATTGGTTATTTCATGGATATATGCATTACGAGATAAATGTATCAACAATAATTATTCACAATCTCTCAACTTAGGTCTATATCACCATATATTTATCGATTTTACAATGGATCTCTACCTTATAAAACAATGTTATTCCCTATTTTTATTTGGTGTCTCTATGGTTAGTGTTGTTGGACCATGGATTTTGGGGTTTCACCATGGTGATTAGTGTCGTACCATGTTTTTTTCTTGGTTGATTTGGTTTGAGGGAGAATGATGAGGTTTTCCATATGATTTATAGTGGTTTTAGAATTATGGTGTGATAATTATTATTTCACCATGATATTTATTGGACCTCTCTAGTTTTATTGCTCCCTTATAATGTCAAAACATGTTTAATCATTCATTAAGTTTTATGTTCAAATATGTTTAATTATGATTATATATTTTGAGCTATAATTTTAACATATTCTATTAATGTTTATAATATAATGGAGGAAAATAGAAAAAAATGGCCATGTACGAGTCACCAATATCTTGACATACCGATAAAAGTATGAGTTGGTATCATTTGTATGAGAAATCAACAAATTTATGAGCTACCGATAGAAGGAAATACTATAGAAGTATGAGATTTCGATAGAAGGAATCACCTACACATCGACCCACCGATACAAGTTTCAGTCACCAATATGAGTTTTAGTCATTGATAGTCTGACTTACTAAAAGAAAAATGTTCTGATAGAATAACCTATCGACAGGAGGAATCACCAACACATCGACCTACTGACAGAAGGAATCACCGACACATCAACCTATGAACAGAAGGACTCACCGACTCATCAGACCACTTATATAAGGACCCACCGATAAATGGAGTTATTGATAGAATGACCTACCGATCAACACTTAGAAAATTATTTTTACTCTTAAATTCATAATTAATTATAATGGTCATATTTATGAAATTTAGTACTATATATTATATTAATGACCTTGTATGTCATTTTTAGACATTGTAAGAGACCAGTATGAGGTATGAGGTATCCATCATATTGAGGATCATGACTATTGTTGACCTCTATAGTACATAAATAATTCAACTAAGAAAAAAATAAAAATAATCTTTATAGAGAGAACATAAAAGGTTTATAAAATCATATGCGAGAAGAACACTCATTCTTTCTAGCTGTGAAAAAGAAAGGACTCATTGGGAACAAAAAATACCAACATCCTCGGTGAATTAAACCCTAGTGAGGAGAACCATCGAGGTTAATCACAACTCACTGGAAACCAGAATAGAACGCTTCCACGATACTCTGTTTTGGTGTCTGATTCCAGAAGTGGACTCGAGCTTCACATCTACTACACCTAAGAAGTCCAAAATCTACAAGAACATCACACAAATCATTCTAAACCTTTTCAAATTATTTCTTTTCTGTTGTGAAAATTATTTCTAATTTTCGAGTAGTGTGTGTGTCTATATCACACACACATACTATCTCTTGATCTAAGCTAGAATATACAATATATCTTCACTATATTAAAAATTTAAATCATTTTTCTCCCACTTATAACTATGAAAGAGGTCCCTTTAGGACCTGGTTATATTTATTTTTCCATGAATAACTGTGGTAGAGGTACAGTTGACCTGGATAGCCTTGTGTGTTGTTGTGAACCCTGATCGAGGGTATAAATCATGTTTATTAATATAATATTCTTGGTGATAGGTGATAAACAAGTGGAGAGGAATAAGTATCTTTATGAGACTGAACCTCTTGTTTTATCTACTTTTTTTTCAAATTTATTTTTCTCTGTGTTCACACATATTTTAGAAAACTAAACATTTCTTTTATAGTTAATCTTATTTAGTGTTTATAACTGTTTGTGTTTTAGTAAATTACTTTCCAAATTTATATCAATAATTTAAATTACTATAACTGATAATTAATCATGTTTTTTTATAAATTTAGTGAACATTCAAAACTATTATAAATATAGTAGTTTTGTTAAATGGGTTGTTTAGATTTTAAATTAGGGTAATTTTTAGATAATTTTATTAATAAAAGTTGTGATAGGAACCCAATTGAACCCTCTTGAGTGTGTAACTCTAACCAGAAATCATTATTTTTTTGTATTAAATTTAAACAGTTTTGATCCCTCAAAATTTAATGATATTTCAATGTGATTTTTAGGCCTATGTATCATTGTGTCTTGATTTAATAGACCAATTCATGATTATAGACCCTTTATTTTTAATTATACAATCCATGGTGTCTCAAAAATTAGTTATATTCACTTTGGAAAACATTTAAATTTAGAAATAATTTTGATCAATATTTATTATGATTGATCATCTATTAGTGCATTTCAATCCTTTGATTAATGTGATTGATTCTTTATGGTATGAGATTATCTTTTTATCGATTTCATTATCTTTTTTACATTTACCCTTTACTTTTTTATTCCTTATAGATAGGTTTTGGATGTGGTTACTCCTTAAATTATGTTATATTTTTATTTTTTCTTGATAGAGGATGATGTTTCAAAGGACATTATGTGTTCCTCTTTGGATATTGTGACTATTTTGTAATTATTATTCATCTCATTCTTACATAGTGATCGTTAATGCTTCTATTGCGGTAAGGGATTTGAAATATAACTTTTTATTCATGTATTAAATATGAAATTATCATGCTTCGATTTACCTTGAGAAAATATGTTAAACCCCTATATTTTTAGAGAACAATATGTTTTATAATGTATATAACAAGAAACAATGAGCTTAAATGAACAATGAGATATTATTAATTAAATATGAACGATATAACATAGCTGATGAATTGAAGGATATATATTTGATTGATATATATATATATATATATATATATGGTTACTACACAATAAAAAATTATAGATTAATTCTTAAGTAATAATCACTCTATATTTTGTAAACAGATTTTATTCTCCAAAAATATTTTTTCTTCAAAAATGATTTTTTTGATTTTTGTGAAAAAATATTATAAATAATTAATTATTATTTCAAAAAATTATTTGATAAAAAAATTTCATTTTTAAATGATTATTATAAAATTATCTAAGGGTGGGTTTTTAGAGTTTTTTGTAAAGATATATTTTTCATCGAATAGTGAAAAATAATGATTTTGTTTAAAAAATTGCCTTTTTATTTCATTAAATAAAGTATTTTAAAAGTCCCATTTATTATTAAAGTTATATAAGTATCCTTTAATTATAAATAATGTAATTAAATACATTTGAATCATCACTATACCTGATTTGGTATAAGATCATTTTGGGGCATAAAAACACATTTTTCTAAAAACTATTCATTTGTTTTTTGTGTTGTTATCTTAAATTAATTTTTTAAACTTATAGAAATTTAATATAGAAAAATGGATTCCATATTTTTAATTACTCATTACAATTTTTTTTATATAATACCCTTTTATTTTTGGTCATTATGAATAATAACTGTTGAAATATTTTCCATATCAATAAGTCTAAACATGTTATTAAGGTTAAAAATAAAATGATAAAAACTAAAAATAACCCTATCACTTTAATATAATATATTTTATGAGTGGTGATATTCCATATTCATAAAATATTAATTTTATTAGATTTTTGTTTTCAATTTTTCATTTAAAATGAATTATATACTCTTTTAAGTAATGAAAAAACAATTTTATGCTCTTGATGTTAAATATTTTCTGTATGTTAAAATAGGGGTAAAAAGAAGTTGTAAAGTAATATTAATGGTTATTTTAATTATAATAAAATTATTTTTATGGTGGTAATTTTTTTTTAATTTTTATTAATGAAATATTTTCTTTAAATGCTTACGCAACACTGACAAAGTGCTTGCGTAAGTAGTAGAAAACAAGTAAAGGATAAGAAAAATTCTAAATATTTATTTTTTGGGTTATTTATAGTTTACCAAATATTTCATATATATATAACATATACAGTATATTTTAAAACTATATATTCTAGTTCAATTTTTATTTTGATAAATTTAAATTCAAATTAAAATGAATAGTATGGAAAATGACATTAATGATAATTTATAATAAAAATTATTTTATTAAATGATTTAAGATTAATAAAAATTAAATATTTACCCATGTAAATGGTATGTGGTTTAATATATCAACCATTTTATATATATTAGTCAATTATTCTTTTATAATAACTTTATGGACCCCTAAAAAGAAAAAAACTTTAATATTACGGTAATTGTCAAAATTGTTAAGTGTGAGCTAAAAAAACATGATAAGTGTGAACACATCCCATAAAATATAAAAATATTTTTTGGATAAGATTATATAGACCCATATTAATATTTTATTTTTTATATATATCATTTCTCTTTAAATTTATAATGAAAATTTATTTATATTAATTTAATACTTTGGGAAATTCCATGAGTTCCCCTCCCCTCACTTATGAAAGGGAACCTCCTCTCCTCTCTAATTCAAACCATTTGAGTAGTATTGATCATAAAATAACCACCCAAATACCTTACTAACATTATTTAACACATTTTAAATTACTCATTTCAGGTATAATACTAACTTTAGAGGGATTAAGGGTTAATGTAAAAGAAGTTGTTCGAAGAAGAGGTATAGATTTTTACCGAATGTTTTAGTTTTATTTATTCTTATACCTCCTTAAAAAACTCTATAATAATTTTTATATAATAGAATAAATATATAAAATATAAATATATTTTATTATTTTAATTTCATAACATTAATACATAAAATTATCTAATCAAAAGGGAAAGTAAACCATCGTTCATGTGTAAGGAAGACTACTGCTTCACGAACCAATGTAATTTATTTTCCATCACCACCTCTCATATATTGTTATAATGATAGATTTAATGTATATATGTGATATTAATTGAATAATTATCATTATATAATGATAATATATTAGTCAATTTCCTACCTTTTTATCTATTGAAAAATTATAATGTTATTCATGCGTACATGTGGATTATGACCTCTATGAAGATATGTGGTTAATTTTTCATCACCTCATAAAATAGATATAATATATAAGTATATTTATAGATATAATATGTTATTTATGATATAATATGTATTATGGAAATATAAAATGATATTTACAGTCTTTATCTCATTCAATTTTAATAATGAAAATGTTACTAATGCTTACATACGATATACCGTCTCCATGATTGTAATTTAATTTATTTTACATAACCATATTTCATTATTGTTTTTAAAATGATAATTAATGTATAAAATTATAATTATTTCATGAATATTATTCTAGTTATTAATCACTAATGACCCATTTGACCACATTAAACATAAAAAATTTGTTTTGAAATTATAAACCAAACATCCTCAAAACACATGATGTAGACTTAAATGATTAAGAAATTAAATATTTCATTAAAATAAATGAAGTAAATTATTTAGTTATATGGAAATAAACAAGGAAAAGTTTATTATGAAATTAAATAATTGATAAATTTTTGATATAGTATATAGAGAACGTACATGACAAGTCCATCTCATGGAAACCTTAAAACCATAATTTTAAATGTTTTCATGATTTATTTTATAAATATCATTCTTCTATATTCATATACATACAATTATTTTATTTGTAATTAAATAAATTAAAACATCAATTTAATTTCAATTTTTACATTCTTTCAAAAGTTTTTGAAATGAATATTTTTATGTATTTTGTAAATAATGTTTTTTATAAAAAATTGATATTAATGCCTTTTAAATAATACATCATCAATTGTTTTTTCCAACACTATAAATGTTATTTTGTTTTTGGATTACTTTATAGGGTTGTATATTTTCTTCCAAGAAAATATTTTATTCTATTTTTTGGGTAATTTTAAAAATTTATTTAATTCAAAATGGTATTTCATTATCTAGAACTATTTTTCCTATGGGTGCGACAAATTTATTTATGAGTATGAAAAATGAAACGTAGGATTTTATATGGTATGATTATATGATAGTTATTTGAAATTGTTTATAATGGTGGGTGAACCTGATATTTCACATGATGATGGATTATCAAAATATACTTTTCCAATTTATAGGGTAAGGGGATGGAGTTAATCAGTTGTAGGTTTCCCCAAAGAGATTATTAGAATTTATCAAGTTAGTTATTCCATTTGTAAGGATAATTGTAAGAGTGATATTAAAATTATGTACTAAGTTAACTACATGAATTTTATATGTATTCCAATTAGTTTTATTGGAAATATTTTTTTTCAAAAGGCTACCTAATGATCTTTTGTTTTAAAGTAATGACTATACCCTTTTTGGGTAATGTGATATATTTCTATAAAAAATATTTATCAAGGGTTATCATTTTTTAGATAAAAACCATCATGATTATGTTTTTTTTACATTTTGTTTCATTATAATTTTTTGTATGAAAAACAATGAATTTTAATTATGATTTCATATGTAACTAAATGATTTCTTGAGATCAAGGTTTATTAGGTTAAATACAAAAATATCTTATATAACTTCATGGTTTTAAAATGGACTAAAGGGTTTCTTTCCCTTTTTTATATGTCCCTTATTTATATTTTGTTTAAATCATGTTTTAAAATTATTTTTTATAGGTATTAATAATGAGTATAATATTTAATAATTGAAGAGTTACAAATATTGAATTCACCTTGAACAAAGATATCATGTCTTTATAAAGAACCCTTTTTGTGAAAAAAATAAATACAATAAGTAAATGTCCACTTTGAAAGAGTTTTTAATACTTCTATTAAAATATAAATCAAAAGGTCCTTGTGAATATACGTGATCCAATATTTCCTTTTTGATGTTGAATTTTCTATTGGGTTTTAATTGGGTCACATTAATGTGCATCAAATATATAAATATAAAGATTTTGTTTTAGCACCATATCAGCGAGTGTGGGTTCAGGGATATAATAATATAATTATAATTAAATAATGAAGATAAATAAACATAATAAATAATCTATAAAAGTTAAAGTAAAACACATGTGTATTATATGTTTTCAATGCAATTGATTATGTGTAATTTTTGTTATCGAGTTGATTATGTTATTGTGAATTTGATATTCATATGATAATTTGATTTATTATATAATTTATTAGGTAAATTTAATATGATAATAGATAATATAATATTAAAACTGATAATTCTTTTGAGCTAAAGTTGGTATTCAAATATTGAAGCATGATAAATGGAATGTGTTCTCCCTCTATGACCAGCTCATTATTTAATACAACAACCAAGTTGTTGTAATGACATAATAGTTTATAATTTTATTATTTCTATGTTTATATGATTTTACTTTTGTGATAAATGTGGTATTAGTATGGTGTTTATTAATTTGGTTAATCAATGAGTGTTACATAAATTTAAAAAATAAAAAAAAAGTGGCTACATGAGCGGAGAATTTTTAAATAGTTTGTTTTTGAATTTGTAACTATCTAATGAACTGTGAGGATAAATAAGTTGTTAACAATATTTTTTAATGTGTTTTTATAGATTATGTTTATAGGGAAATTATGTGTTCAATTTTTTATAGAAAATGTGTGATTAAATCTATTTATAAAAAGGTGGTTTAGTATGGTTAATGTGGAAAGGAATGATAATGTTATGAAAGTGGTATAATAGATGTTGTGGCTACTGGAAGGTGATTTTAGTTATTTATATAGTTGGGTGAGAGGTTATTTTTTTGTGTCCCAGTATTCCATGTATATTGAATGGTGTTAAAATTACGTAAATGATTAATATGATTGGTCTCGGGAAGAACAAAAGTGGCCAAACTAGAGCACAATAATGGAAATTCACCAATTATTCAAAGTTATAGTCAAAAATAAATGAAGAGAAACCCCCAAATCCATGATTCAATATCATATAAAATAATATATAAATAATTTATATAAATAAATAATTACCTCAGATTTATTTTCTTTCTTTATTGGCTAATCAGATGACAATATTACATCATACCCTCATGGGTCCAGATGATTCATGGGAAAAACACCACTAGAAATGGTTCACATATGCACCACGATCCTTTGAACATCATTATAGAATTCAATTATTTATATATTTAAGGATTATAATTCTTGTACCATTCATATTTTATCACCGTAATAATCTCCTTGAGATAGAAAGATTCATAGGTTCTATTTAGAATCAAGAGGATGAAAGAGGTGGATTTCTTACTATTTTGGAGTGATCACTATATGAAGAGCTATATAGGCCTTATGAGGATTCTATATAATTTTTTGTGCACAAAATTGATTATGGTTGAGAATGATTTAATCATGTTTATATAATTCTAGGGTTAGAGAACTAATAATGGCATATGGGCCCTTATTAATCTCATAATCCCAAGAAAACTCCATATATAAATAATAATAATTTTATTATTTACCTGACATGATATGAACTTACAAAAAAATTAATATCATTTCTCAAATTTTAATTAATATTTATTTAAAATATATTTAATATATTATTTCATAGGACTGTTAAATTGATATGTATTTCCATATCAATATTTATCAACCCTCCATTAATGACTAATTAATTAAATAAATAACTACTTTCTATTACTCATTAATAAATAAATTAATATTATATTAACTAAAATCATGAATATATATTAATTAGATATTAAAATCACTTTTATTCTATCAAATAATTGGTTTTTGAATAATTGTGATCAATCAAACATGAATAATTATTTAACCACGTATGAGTTTGTTATTTATTCCAAATGAAAAATTCATATAGAATTTATCTGATTTTATGGATACACTTAGTCTGTGACCATCTAGGCCCCATTTATAGTAGAATTAGGAATAACTATTTAATTTCTTAGTTTATGGTTCATAAAAATGCTAAGACACCCATAGAGAATTTTGTTAATATCAAAATGACATACAACCTCAAATGAGAATACATTTTGTAATATAATTTGTTTGTCTCAATATCTCAAATTTAGCTGGTTTCAGGATAATATCATCAATATATGCAATCAATTTATATTTATTTGATATTTGAAAAATAAACATTCAGACAAAATATCATGGTCATGGACATAATTAGGTAGTTACAATTCCACCAAAGGGAATATGATATAATCTTATGTTATAGAATAGAAGCGATAAATCCTTCCTCCCATTATTCATTAATGTAATATCACTCATGACACAAAACATATCCGACCTTATCATGAGAATAATTCATCATATTTTTTATCAATACATAGAATTATGTGACTCATGATATATATTAATAATAATATTAAAGTCTAAACACAAGTAAAAATGTCTGAAAATAGAAATATCTAATTAAATATATAAATGTGGATTTCTTACTAGTGGGTAAAGTTATCATATCCTTATTCTCTTAGAGATTACCAAATATAAAAATAATTAGAAGAAGTCTCATTGTCTTGTAATCCTATTACCACTAATATCCAATATCATATAAATAAAAAAGATAATATCATCTATCTATAGAAAATTTATTTAAGAATATTGTCAAATCACGTACAGGTTATAATTATTAAAGGGAATTTCTACGAACCTTTAGTATGAAAGGTAAAAATTGGAATGTATAACAAACAATGCCACCTAGAATAAAAATCAGGATGTGAAAAAAAGTTAAATAATATTGAAAACCATGAATATAGGTAATCATAATGTATATAGAAGATAGTCCTAGGGAACCAACTTCAAAAGACTCTAACCTACACATAAGCTAAGTGATAAAAAATCTTATTACACTAATGTTCATTATATTAATGAGATATATATTTATTAAATGGTTATGACTTGTTCACCTTCATAGAAACTCTTCTCACCGTAACCCCAAACCATTATGAAAAATAACTTAATCGGTGAAACTTTCTAAGAATGTGATTCATCCTTTGATGTGCTTGTTAGTATTTTGTGAGATCCATTAATGATTTAATATCATAATATAATGTGATAGGGTATTTATATCTAAAAACAACATAAATATATTAGATGATTTTTCATATCCACACTGGTTACTTACCTACATTAAAATTTTGAAATATACTGGAATTCCATCACAGAATCAACAATAACTAGAAGCTTTGAACTATTTTAGCTCATAACTCCCTTGTTGATACTAGATAAATATCTTAACTACGACTTTAGATCTTATAAATTTATTTAGAAACTAGAATATGCATTTATCCTAATGATTAACTCCTCATATCCTCTATACACCGAAAACATATCCTTTGTAAGCCTCAGATAGCTAAGGATAGCCTTAAAATAGTAAAATATTTTTACCTAAGTAATATTGATATATTAATACTTGAATAAGGCATAGAAAACATCATTTTTGGTACATAACATTATATAAATGATTAATCATATCACAAAATTATATGATATCTTACTCATCTTATCTCTTTGCTATTGCGTTTGAGGAAACATTTTTTTAGAAATATGTATAAAATGTGAGACTGAAAAAAACACCCTATTATATTATTCTATATTTAATGTGTTAAGTATATCCTTATTATATGTACCTTTACATGGCCAAATAAGCCTCTTGGATGTTTCAAGAATGATATTGAACCAATGATAATAGGTTCTTTCTCCCAAGTCTATTTTTGATAAGAAATTATTTATGCATTTCTTAATTGTTGTGTACTTATTCAATACCAGTATTGATTTGTCTAAAAATAAAGGAGGAATTTTGTATCCTAATATATATATAAAATGTTTTAGATAATTCTTGACATATAATATACTTATGGATATTGGTTTTTTTCAAGGGTCTCATTCATGTAGTGAAATAGAAAAATGGAGTATAATAAGTTGGAGCATAATAGACCAATGATTTACCAACATATAAGTCATTAAATTATTTACTCAAGAAACCGTACTGAATCTACCTCATGTTATTTCAGTCCACTCCCTTCTATTAGTGCAATTAATGATACTGAACATGCGAATAAATTGGTTTTTGTAATCAGAAAGCTGGGCATTCAATGATGGATTCATGAACATTGTAAAGAATTACTTAGATAGACCTATGTAGAGAGATTCTTAGGTGGGCATAAGAGATCATATCAAGTGAAAAAAGTAGAAAAAACAGGTTGGTAACTCTAGTAGATCCATAAATGACTCTATCATAGATATTATAAAATAAGACATCAAAATGATTGAGTGAAAGATAAATAATAAATGGGATGATGACACCTTTTCCATTATTATTATAAAATAGAACATATTGTCTGATAAATTATTTGAAATTGAAAGAGGGTTGAGAGGGATGTTGATGGTTATATAGACTAAGGAGGTGGATTGAAACATAACCTTATTTTTGGAATGTGTAAATGAGAACAAGGAAATAATAAGGGTTAACCATTTTCTTGAAGATAGATCCCAAAAAATGGATTTGGAGGTTCTTGGTAAGCTCAAAGAGATTAATTTTGAAGATATCATATTTTAAGAACTACATGGTTTCATGAATGGTTAAAGCATTCAAGGAGAGATTGGTATTTACAAAAAGATGTTGGATGATATAAAAAAGAAGACCCTAAGTTCAAACATTATGATAACGGTTGATAATAATAAGGGTCATAACCAGATAGAGTGGGGTTATATTATGAATATCATGAGATAGTTTGGTTTTATATAATGGGATTGATATGTACTATTCAGATCTTATCAATCATAATGATCTTGGTTCTAATCATGGATAGGTTCTTTAGCATCTTTATGAATTTGTGTGAGCTATGAGAGGGAGATACAATATCACCTAGCTTATTCATTATATCTCAAGAGGTAGTCAACATAAATTTAAAAGGGAATATTTCAAGGGAGGCGATCCTATATTTCATAAATAGCTTTGGCAATGGAATTATTTCACACCGTATGTTCACTGAATACATGTTTTCTTCATGAATGGTACGAAGAAAACAATAAATTACTTCAATAAAACCATGGAAAACTATGACAGCTAGTGTACCATGCTAGGTAAATAAAGAGTAAGAAATTTTCATATTTATTAATATTTTTGAATTAAATATTAAATTTAATTTAAATGGGATGCTATGTTTGATGTCATTCTCGACACGCAACAATGAGTTTCTCTAAAATCTCATGTTCCAAACAAGGATGAGTCATACTGAAAAATAATGATATAATATTATTTTAAATGGTAGTTAATTCCTAGATGTTTTATTGGAAAAAATTAATAGAACTAACTACAATATGATTATACATGTTTGTTAAATGTTTTTAAATTTATCCAATAAAAGTTATAATCTTAAAATGTGAATGAAACCAATTTTAAGCATAAAAAATCTAATGTTCTTTAAAAGGTAGATTTACTACCATTTGATGATGAGCCCTTTTTAAATATATATTTTCCTATTTTATATATTCTATTTGAAAAAAATATAAATCTTCCTTACAATAAGGACATCAAAATTTACTTTGGATGAAATTTTGGTATTTTTCTGATCATGTTCATTTTTTAATGGATAATGAGAAATACTGTATTTTAATTCCAAACCAAATTTTAATTTAATTTATTTATATGGTTAGATTATCTATTAAATGGTTTTAAAGTGTAATTAGATTATATTTTTACCAATTAATCAAATTTTGGTCATTTGATGAAATTTCACTTTGAAATTAGAAATAAACAAGTGTCAGTCTTTTGATAGTTATTATTTCTCTAAAAAATTCTTTTTGTTTTGACAACATGAATTAATATTAAATTAATTTCGGATACTTTTGTGTTTTGAATTTGAAAAAATGGATTCCATATTTGGAATCAGGAGGTAAAAATTGTGTAAATAGTAATTTTTTTAGATATTATGAATATTTACTTAAATAAATATTTTATTTACCATGGTTAAAGGGTATATATGGTAAATAATGGTAAATAAATGTTATAATAATAATATTAAATTACCATAACATGTGTCATATTTCTACTATTTGATATATGTCCAACCATGGTCATCCTTGGGTTGATTTTGGGACCCCATGGAGCCACTTGGGAGTGATAATGACACATTATATTAATTAATTTAAAGTAAAGACAAAAATTAAATAAACATATATCTTTTAGTAAATGATTTTTTACGTGGGGTTATATAAGTTATCTCTTTGACTATAAATATAAATTAAAAATATAAAAATATTTACTACATTATGTAATTTTATTTATAATTTTTTGACATTAAATAAATTAAATAATTTATGACACAATGATGATGCAATGATTACCTTATTAATGAATGATTTAAATAAATGATATTATTAAATCAAAAACATTATCTAAAACCTATCCAATTATTATTGGATGATTTTATTTCTAACAAGAGTCATATTATCTTAGAATTTAATGAGTTTTGGATGTTTTGAAACTGAAAATCAGTTTATAATAAAATAATATTTTCAAACTTTTCTAAAGAGCCCCTCCCCTCTCTTATAAAAATCCATTACTTATAACCAATTACTCACACCTCTCAATCACATTGGCTCATCCAACATCTACCCAATTAATCTCCCTACACACCTCTCTTCTTCCTAGAAGCCTTACCTTAGGAAAAAGGAACTTCAAGGATGCCTTTTGGTTCAAACCAATGGGAGTTACCCGATTTAAAGGTAACTTCTTCCCTCAAGTTCTTTTCATTTATTTTACTTCTTCACTCACTATGCTATTTTTGTTATTTGTTTACATAAAAACACCAGTATACTAAATATAATATGGTGTTGTTATGATATGTATTCGAATTAAAATTCCACACACCTCTATCTAATGGATATGAACATACTGTTTCTATAGACAACGAACTACTGCCTCATAAAATAATAGTTGTTCAAATATCTCCAACTGCCTTTAATGCAAGGCATTATGATGGAACTATATTTATATGACATATATTATGGTAATTTTTTCTATATGATTCTGTATTTTTCATTTATTTCATACCTTTATGGTTTCTATAATGGCTAAATACGATAATTTCATTTGAGGTAGTGCGGACTACCGCCCCCTCGATGTGATATGACTCGTTCATACTATACATGGAACGTATAAAGGATAGTGTTAATGAATTTATGTAACATATATAAAATATGATATTATATTGGAATAATAGTATACTTATATATAATTTGGTTTTCATTTCTTATAAAATGAAAAAAATGAAATGGAAGTAGTGTTCATGCGTACACACGACTTACCGTCTCCATGAAATGTGCATTTAATTTTCATATATCCAAATAATATGGGATATTATAAATAAATATATAATTTATATATATATATAAATGATATATATGATATATAAATCATGAATATCATTATTGAGATAATAGAATTTCGACCACATGGGCAATTTATAATTACAAAAAGTTTATTTTAAACTCAAGTTTCGAACATCGAAAAATGTACTATGTGAAATAAAATAATTAAAAAATTGTTATATAATGGTAATAAGTTATATAAAAGGAATAATAAACTTAAATAATGTTCCTAATGAATTAGAAATTAACTTATGTTTATTATTTAAGAAATTAAAGAACGAACGGGTCAAGTCAGAGATGAGGTAAGGGACTTCGTCTCAATATCCTTTCATTGAGGAATGTTTTCATAATATACTCCTCCTTCTTTTATACTCATTATAATAAAACCATTTGAGTTTTAATTTAATTAAAAGGGAATATTTTTTCAATGATGTGTTTTACTAAACGACAAAAGGAATTCTTTTAACATTTGGGACGACAATGACATCTCGGCTGTTGTAATTGTTAGTTGGATTCCTCTATAAGCCTTAATGTTTTCAAAAGGAAAAGAAATCCATTATTTTATTTTTGGGTGTTTTGGTATTGAAAATGGTTTTTGAAATGGATTGATTATTTCAATATCTTGAAATGATTTATTGTGATTGGAAATAAATGTTATTAGTGAAATGATTATATTTTCAATATTTTGTGTGTTATGATTTTATAATGGTACTTAGACATTTGACAGGTGGTTACATGATAAAACCAATTATGGGTGGTGCCATGAGAAATTAGTATAGGTGGTTACATTATAACCTCCAATGCATTGGGTATAGAAGTTGGCAATATGGATATTCCATTTAGTGATATGTGTGGAAGTTGACCGTATCGTTATTCTATTTAAGTGTGTTTATGTCCTATGTTACCTTTATATGATTTGTGTTCTTTATATGGGTTTTATGGTAATAGTTTTGTTACAAAAGGGTAAGAAATGATCTTTTATTCACCAAAGATTATTTACTACTTTATAAAGTTGAGAAGTATTACTTTTGATAAAGTATTCATGGTTTAGTTGCTGTATGAAAAACTAACGGTTTTCCTTCATTGTATATCTCTTATAGAGTTTTTTATGCTCATCCCATGTTTTTTGAATCTTTTTTCATAGGAATTAATGAGTAATAGGGACAAGTATAGGATCAAGGAAAAGTCACGATGTCTAAAATTTGGAATCAAACATGACTCTTTTTTTCAATAGTTTTTATTTTATGAAAAAGATGGATACTGAGTAAAAGTGTCTACATGTAATATTAAAATTGTTATGTATATGTTATGACCTAATTCTCTAAATATATAAACTTGAAAAGATCCTCATTGTGAATTATTAACTTAATTCAAGATTATGTAATGTTTAAGGCCGGGTCCTTATAGTTGGTATCATAGATCAGTTTATACAACTATAAGAGTTAGGGTATTGTTAAATTAATATCCATAAATTAATTTATAGAAGATTAAAATGATATAGAATTTATATATTACCATGTTTCTTCACCTACGATATTTCTATTTTCAGAATGGTTTTCCGTAGAGGAAATCTGGTAGGTGTAATGGGACGACATTCGGAGGATGACAACATTCCAAATCAACAACCTGAGATGGTCGAAATTAGAACTGAACAGTTAGTTTTAGTGATGAAATAGTTGACTCAGGCTATGAATTATGGTGTTATCCATGCATGAGATCATCCAATTCAACCATAGAGGAACATGTTAGTAGTGGAGCATTCCATGATGCAATATCTCCTATCATTTAAAGGATTATCTGACCCTGTGCTAGATGAATGGTGGGTTAAAGCACTGGAAAATATTTTTGATGTTTATAACATCAAAAGGTTAGTCTTACTATTTACTATTTTGAAGGATAAGCCGATCAATGGTGGTCGGTGGTGAAAAACATCATGGATAGTAAAGAGATTTAGGCTCTTGATTGTGATAAATTCAAAGGTATGTTTCTTGAGAAATATTTTCCAAAGGTTGTTCACCTCAGGATGGAAACACATTCTTGAAAATGGGGCAGGAGGATGACTTAATGGTTTCTTATTAATAAAATGTCACTCAATAGGCAAGGTATGCTCCAAATTTCATTTGATATCTTGATAGTACGTAAAATCAATTTTATACAGGACTGAAGCCACAATATCAAAGATAATTAACCTCTTAAGAATTTTAAAGGTATCAGATACTTTTCAGATATGCTGAGAAGGTAGAAATAGAGTTTTTTGATGATCATGTGTTCCAAAATAGAAAACAAAATAAGTGTTCCATTTGGCAGGAAAATGGAAAGAATTCATTAAACAATCCTGGAGGTAAGAAAATTAAATATCCCTCTTATGAAAATTGTGGTAAAAATAATCCTGGAGAATGTTTATCAATGTATGGAAAGTGATTTCAGTGTGGAAAGTCTGGTCATATTGCTCATAACTGTAATGAAGATGATCAAGCAGGAAATGAAAAGCTAGTGGTAAGATGTTTTAAGTGCAATGAAATGAGTCATTATGCAAATGAGTGTCCAATGAAGAACTCAATTAAGGGAAAGTAACCTGACTACAAGAAGAAAGGGGTGGTGAAATCATTTTCAACTACTTTAGTAGATGTTGGGATATCAAATGAAGTAGTATCTGGTACACTATTTGTTTATTCAGATAATTCCATTGTGTTGTTTAATTAATGGTCTACACATTCTTTCATTTCTGAGAAATTTTCTACTAAATTGGGAATTCCATCTCAAGATACGAATCCAAAATTTATTGTAAAAAAACTAAGAGGAAATATTGAGACAGAAAGAAATTATAAGATCCTTTCTATCCTTATGTATGGAAAGAATCTACCTGCAAACCTTATTGTTTTTCCTCTAGTAGATTTTGATGTTATTTTGGGCATGGATTGGATTTCCATTTATCAAGATAATATTGACTATAGATCTAAAGAGGTTTGTTTTAAAAAATAATTTCATTTTGTGTACAATAATGAACCCTTATTTTTGATAACATATCATAAAGCTGAGAAACTAGTAAAAGATGGAAATTAATTTCACCTTGTACATATTGTTGAAAACAAAGAAACTATTCAAATTAAGGATGTGCCAGTGATAATTGAGTATCTTAATGTTTTTCTTGATGATTTTACTGGTATAATACCTTATCAAGAAGTTGAATTTACTGTTTACTTAGTTCCTAATTCTATGCTAACTTCAAAACCCCCTTATTGAATGGCTCGAATTAAACATTTAGAGTTAATGAAGTAATTAAAGGAGTTATTAGATAAATGATTCATTGGACCTAGCACATCACCATGTGGTGGTCCTGTATTGTTTGTTAAAAATAAAAATGGTTCAATGAGACTTTGCATTGATTATAGATCATTGAATACCATCATTATTAAGAACACGTGTCCTTTTCCACATATCGATGATTTATTTGATCAGCTCCAGGGAGATCTGTATTTATGGAAGATTGACTTGTGCTAAGGGTACCATTAGTTGAAAGTAAAGGAAGAAAACATTCCAAAGACCGCATTACATATTAGATATGGCCATTATGAATTTGTAATTATTCCTTTTTGGTTAACCAGTGAACCTATTGTATTCATGGATCTTATGAATAGAAATTTATTTGAGTTCTTGGATAATTTTTTGGTTGGGTTCATTAATGATATTTTTGTTTATTATAAAAGTAAAGAGGAACATAAAAGTCATTTAAGGGTCATCCTGTAAAAATTAAAAGAAAAGAAACTCAATTGGAAATTCAGCAAGTGAGAGTTTTGGTGACAACAAATTTTATTCTTTGGTCACATTGTTTCAATAAATGGAATAACTATTGAACCTGCTAAAACAAATTTTGTTGAATAATGTCCAAGATACACAAATATAACTGAGATAAGTAGTATTTTTAGTTTAGCAGTTTATTATATGAGGTTTGTTGAAATATTTTCTTGGTTATCTAGAAAAAATACTATGAAAACTATAAAAGGTGTTAAGTTCATTATGAACAACGAATGTGATGATTGATTTTAGGACTTGAAAAAAAGATTGTTGAATTCTCCAGTTTTGGCACTGCTATCCTGAAATGGTGAGTTTTTTTATCTACAGTGATGCTTTGTTGAAAGGACTTGGTTGTCTCCAAATACAGAATAATCAAGTAATTGGTTATGATTTACATTTGTTGAAGCCTCACATATTAAATTACCCTACACATGATTTGGAAGTAGTTGATGTTTTTTATTTAATAATTTGGAGGCATCATCTGTATAGAGTAAAATATGAAATATATACTGATAAAAAAAGTATGAAGTATATATTAACTCATAAATAATTAAACAAGAGACATATGAGATGGTAAGAATTAATCAAGGATTATGATTTCATGATCCATTACCATCTGGGAAAGGCAAATAATGTGGCTGAAACTTTGAGTCGAAAGAGTGGTTCTACCTTAACCGTGGTACATTTGGAAGGAGATCCTTTGGTTTTTGGTTTGATGATTTTGGATTGGAAGTTGTTGTTGCATGAAATTACTCTATTTTGTTTTATGTTTTATTACAATAATCCCAAGAATATAGAATTAAGAAAGCACAGAAAGATGAAAAAAATTTGTAGAAAAAGGTATAATTGGTTCATAAGGGTAAGTTACTCAAGTTTAATATTGATAGATACTGTGTGTTGAGGTTTGAAAAGTGATTTTGTGTGCCTTATGATTCATATTTGAAGAAAAAGTTGTTATGTGAAGCTCATAGTTCTCCATTTTCAGCTCATCTTGGTAGTACTATGATGTATAGAGATTTTTGAGAGTATTACTGGTGGGATAGAATAAAAAGAGATATTGTTAACTTTACTGTTTGGTGTTTGCCTTGTCAACAGGTTAAAACAGAGCGACAGCTACTGAAAGGGATTATTCAGTCTTTACCGGTGCTAGAGTGGAAATGGGAAAATATATCAATGGAATTATTTGTGGGATTACCAAAGACATCTCCAGGTAACAATGCGATCTGGTTTATTGTTGATCGATTGAGTAAATCTTCTCATTTCCTTCTAATTCGAGATACTTTGTCTCTAGACCAAATTTATTGGTTGTATGTTAAATAGATAGTCAAGTTTCATGGAGTTACCCTATTTATTGTATCTGATCATGATCCTAGGTTCACTTATATCATTTGGAAAGGCCTTTAAAAGTTATTGGGTACTAAATTAAATTTTAGAGAAACTTTTCATCCACAATTAAATGGGAAGTCAGAATAAACAATTCAGGTTTTGGAAGATATTATACATGCTTCCTTAATGGATTACTAGGAATGTTGGGACCAAAATATTTATTTGGTTGAATTTTCATGTAGTAATAGTCTTCATTTTAGTAGACATATGGCTCTGTTTGAGGCATTATATGGAAATCTATGTCAAATTTCAACTTTTCAGGATGAAGTAGGTGAGAGGAAGATGATGAGTGAAGAATTGGTAGAAGATATGGAAGAGAAAGTTCAGTTAATTCAATAGCACATGAGAACAACTCAGAGTAGGCAAAAACGTTATGCAGATAACCTAATGAAGGATATTTCTTTTGAGGTAGGTGATCATGTATTTCTCAATGTTTCTCCATGGGATAGTGTGATGCGTTTTGGAAAGAATGGAAAATTGAGGTGGAGGTTCATTGGACCCTATAAAATCATAGAGAATGTTGGATCAGTTTCCTAAATAGTTTATTTACCTCCAAGTTTATCCCACGTACATAATGTTTTCCATGTTTCAATTTTGAGAAAATGTATTCCTAATCTATCCAATGTTTTTAGTCCAGAGGTAGTTCAGTTGGGAGAAAATCATTTTTATAAGGAATAACCAGTCCAAATTCTTGATCGAAGAAGGAAGGAATTGTAGAATAAGGTAATTCATTAGGTAAATGTTTTGTGAAAAAACCATATGTTTGAAGAGGAAACATGGGAATATGAAAATTATATGAGGGATAAATACCCCCACTTATTTGATAAGTGAATAAAATTGTGAGGATGCAATTTCCAAAAGGGGGAAGGATGTAACATCCCAGGTAAATAAAGTGTAAGAAATTTACATATTTATTAATATTTGTGAATTAAATATTAATTTTAATTTAAATGGGATTAAATGTTTGATGGCGTACTCGACACACAACAATGAGTTTCTCTGAAATCCCATGTTGCACACAAGGATGAGTTATACTGAAATATAATAATTTCATATTATTTTAGATGGTAGTTAATGCCTAGAAATTGTATTGGAATGAATGAATTGAACTAACTACAATATGATTATATATATTTTTTAAATGTTTTTACATTTATGCAATAAATTTTAGAATCTTAAAATGTGAATGACTCCAATTTTAAGCATAAACACTCTAATATTCATTAAAAGGTCTAATTGCCACCTTTTTATGGAGAACCATTTTTAAATATATTTTTTATCCCTTTTATATGTTATATTTGACAAAATAAATTTATTATTTAGAATCGGGACATCAAAATTTACTTTGGATTAAATTTTAGTATTTTTTTGATAATGTTCATTTTCTAATAGATATTGAAAATATTGTATTTTAATTCAAAACCACCTTTTAATATAATTTATTTATATTGCTATATTATCTTTTTAAATGGTTTTAAAGTGTAATTAGATTATATTTTTACCAATTAATCCAATTTTTTTCATTATAAGTAATTTCACATTGAAATTGGACATAAACATGTGTCAATATTTTGATTGTTATTATTTTTTAAAAACATGTTTTTCATTTTGACAACGAGAATTAATTTTAAAAAAATTTCTACCTATTATGTGTTTTGAATTTTGAAAAATGTATTCCATATTTGGAATAAGGAGGTAAAAATTGTGTAAATGGGTAACTTTTATTTTTAGACCTTATGAATATTTACGTCAGTAAATATTTTATTTACCACGGGTAACGAGTAAATCTGGTAAATATGTGTAAAAAAATATTATTATAATAATATTAAATTACCTAACATGTGTCTTATTAATATTGGTTGATACACATATGACCATGGTCATCCTTGTGTCGATTTAGGGACCCCATGGAGCCACATGATATTGATAATGACTCTTTATATTAGTTAATTGAAAGTAAAGAAAAAAATGACACAAACATATATCTTTTAATAAATTGATTTTTACCTGAGGTTATATAAGTTATATATTCGACTATAAACATTAATTATAAAGCTAAAATATTTCCTACATCATGTAATTTTATTTATAATTTTCAGACATCAAATGAATAAAATTATTTATGACACAATGATGATGCAGTGATTACCTTATTAATGAATGATTTAAATAAACAAGATTATAAAATTTAAAAAACTATCCAAAACCTATAAAATTCATATTTAATGATCTTATTTCATACAATAATCATCTTATCTTTGAATTTAATGAGTTTTGGATCATTTGAAACCGAAAATCAGTTTATAATAAAATAATATTTTCAAACATTCCTAAAGTGACCCCTATCTCTCATTAAAATCCATTACCAATAACCCATTACACACACCTATCAAGCCCCATGGATCTTAAAAAATATACCCAGTTAAGCTTCATACATCCCTATATTCTTCCTAGATGCCTTAGCTTAGTCATAAGGCACTTTGACAAAGCCTTTTGGTTCCAACCAAAGGGAGTTACCGGATTTAAAGGCAACGACTTCCCTCAAGTTATCTTCTTTTATTTTACATATTCACTACCTATGATCTTTTTGTTATTATTTATATAAATAACCAGTATCCTAAATATACTAGGTTTTTTTATTAGATGTATTTGAACTAAAATCCCACACAACTCCATCTAATGGAGACGAACATACTGTTTCTGTGCACGGTGAACTACTGCCTCACGAAACGATGATTAGTCAAATATCTACAACCACCAATAATGGTGGCCATTACGATGGAATTTAATTTATATATGATATATATTATGTTTATGTTTTCTCTATTCTTCTTTATTTTTCATTTATATAATACCTTTATGGTTTCCATAATGGGTAAATACGATAATTTCATTTAAGGAAGTGCGGACTACCGCCCCCTCAAAGTGATATGACTCGTTCATACCATACATGGAATGTATAAAGGATTGTGTTAATGAACTTACATAAAAAATATTAAATATGATATTATACTGGAATAAAAATATACCTATCTATGATTTGGTTTTCATTCAATTTAAAATGAAAAAAATTAAATTGAAGTAGCGTTCATGCGTACGTATGACTTACCGTCTTCATGAATGGTGCATTTCATTTTCAAATATCCAAATTATATAGAACATTATAAATACATGTATACTAGATATATATGAAACATATGATATATAATTCATGAAAATCATTCTATATATAATAGAATTTTGACTACATGGACAATTTTTAGTTATAAAAAGTTCATTTTTAACTCAAGTTCCGAACATCGACAAAATGATAGATAGGAACTAAAATAATTAAATAATTGTTATAGAAAGGTAATAAGTGATATAAAAGGAATAATAAACTTGAAAAATTTTCTTAATAAAGTATGAATTAACTTAGGTTTATTATTTGGGAAATTAAAGAACGAACGGGTCAAGTCTGACATGAGGTAAGGGACTTCGTCTCAATCTCCTTTAATTGAAGCATGTTTTGATAATATACACCTCCTTATTTTATACAGTATATAATAAAACCCTTTTCATTTTAATTTAATTCCAATGGAATCGTTTTTCTACAAATCTTTTTCCTAAATGACCAAAGGAATGTTTTTAACGTTTGTAGTGAAAATGAACTCTCCATCACTGTAATCATCAGTTGGCTTCATAGATAAGACTTAATGTTTTTCAAAGGAAAAAAATCCCTTATTCTGTTTTTGGATGTTTTGGTATTGAAAATGGTTTTTAAAATTTATTTATTATTTCAATATATTGAAATAATTTCTTGTGATTGCAAATGAAATGTTATTAGTGAAATGTTTAAATTTTAAATATATTATGTGTTATGATTTTATAATGGTACTTAGAAATTTTATGGGTCATTACGTGATAAACCAAATGATGAGTGGTTTCGTGATAAACCAGTATGGGTAGTAATGTTATGACCTCTAATGCGTTTGGTATGGAAGCCGGCCATATGTCTATTCCATTTAGTGATATGTGTGGAAGTCGACTAAATGGTTATTCCATTTAAGAATGTTTTTGTCCCAAGATACCATTATATGATATGTGTTCTATCTGTGGGTTTTATAGTAATATTTTGGTTACAAAAGGGTAATCAATGATCTTTTATTCAGTGAAGAGTATTTACTACTTCAAAAGGTGAAAAGTCTTACATATGATAAAGTATTCATGGATTACTTATTATTTTGAAAAACTAATAGTTTTCTTTATTTGTGTATCCCTTACTGAGTTTTTTATTCTCATCCATGTTTTTTTGAAATGTTTTTCATAGGACATAATGAAAAATAGGGTAAATTATGGGATCATGGAAAATTCATGATGTCAAAAATATGGAACTAGACATCACACTTTTTTGAAGAGTTTTTTATTTTATAAAAAAATGTATACTGAGTAGAAGTGTCTACATGTAATATTCAAATTGTTATGTATATGTTATGACTTAATTCTATAAAGCTATAAACTTGATAACATCTTTAATGTGAATTATTAACATAATTCAATATTATGTAATGTTTAATCCCATGTACTTATAACTGGAGTGAGAAATAGATCAACCGGGTGAAGGGAAATGTTTTCATCTCCAAACCTTGATCTAGATAATGTGGTATATGAATATAGGATAAGATATGTATTCAAAGGATAAATAATCCAATTGAATAGAAAGGATCAACTATATTAGATGGAAAATTCAAGAAGGTTTTTTGAAAGTATCATCAACGAGATCAGGACCTTCATTTTTAGTTAGAAGAATCAAATTCTATAATTTTTGGGGAGGATTAATCAATTAAAAAACATCCTAAAATCCATTAAATTTCATGTTTCATCATTCATCAAGTCTTTTAAAGGAACCATTAATGAACATGATTTTTTGAATGTGTTCACATAGGAAACCAATAACAAGGGAAATTGTCACTAGGACTATTAGAAAAGGACAGTGAAGCCAGCCTTGGAGGGGTTAATAACATTAGTAGTTTATCGATGGCCATACAAGGATTGCATGGAATGTTGGTTTGGGATATCATCAAAGGGAATTATCTTTAGGTGAATTTTATATTGAAAAATATGGGAATATTGGGGATAATGTGAAAAATTAATGAGAATGAACTCTAGTCTATCACACATCATGATCAAATATATATCTATTTCAATAGATAATGTGACATGAGTTATTAAGAAAGGTGACATTAGATACTATAAGGATAAATGAGTTGATAATACCTTCTTCTTCATAGAGTTCCTAATTCCAGATATATCCTTAAAATTGGAATGCATGAGTCCCAAACTTATAAATAAAACCCCTTATAAGGAATAAAAGTTTATACATGGAATAATAAATTTGGTGGATGAACAAAAAACTTGTACTATTTGAATAGTCAACAATAGGTCTCTTCAGTGCATGAGATATTTGACCATTCATTCATTCTATTCAAGAGTTTGATGAGTGGTAGAGTATGATTTTGTGCAAGGAAATATGGGTATAAATGAACACCTTGGTCTATAGGGTGTGGAACAAGGACATATTTATGGATTAGAGAATTCATAATTAGGGTATTTAATTAGACTCACAATTTATATATTTATAGTTCCCAATAGTTGAACTAGTCATGAATATATTCATTGAAGGTGAATGAGATAGTTATATTTTGGTTAAAATCAAACAATAGATGGCAATTTTAGTGAAAGGGGGGTCTATTATGGATTTTATTACTACATTATTCCCAGGGTATAACTTCATAAAAATTTAATAAAAAATCATGACATGTTATATTTAGTGTTGTGATTAGTTCTTTGGGAGGCAAGAAACAAAGCTCGACAATGAAATCACTTCTCTAAACTTTTCATTCAAGTGTATGTGTATTCTCTTGTGGAAAAGATCAGTACTATTATCCAAGTTAAGGAGATATTGAAATTAATTTGGCGGATTCTTACAATGAACCTAGTACCCTTATAGGGATGTGGAAGGTATCCCTATGAAAGGTTGATTAAATTAAAGAAACCCATCTTTGGGTTGAAGTTAAAGGTCAATGGATCATGCATTCATAGAGACATGAGAGGAGGCAGTGCAGTGGGTGATGATAATGGTTCAGTATTACTTGGTTTCAATTCATTCTATCAAATGGGTAACTCAATTTGGCGGGAGACTAGAGAAATATATAGTGGTCACAATTTAGATATTCTCTTCAACATTAATATTTCTATGTAAGAGTCTAACTCCAAGATATTGGTTAGTTTTTTTTCATGAAAATTCCAATGTACCATGGTATTTAGTCTAAAATATTTTTAAGTGTAGTTTTCTCATCATCTATGACATAACATTTATTCATACATGGAGGGGTTAGAATTTCATAGTTTACATTCTACTTAAAAAATGGATGTCTAATAAAAGTCTCAATATCTACCAATGTATGAGATCCCTATAACATTATTTTAACCACATTATAAGTGGGGATAAATTAGGAATCGACCACATTAGAACCCCTTTGTCTTAGGAACTAATTGAATAAAATGTTAATTATGAGTGATTCATTGAAATATAATACTAGTAATATGAATAGACTCTATATAAACTTCTAATAGACACGTTGAACACATTATTTATTTATGAAATTCAATTCTCATATAGATTCATTGAACTAAATATTCCATGAACTTGATGATTTATTCAATATATATGATTGTTTTCCACATTAATTCTTTGTTATCATCCTATTTTACCATAAAAACATCTGGAAGTGTTATATAGTCCTCTTCCTAAAGGATCACATCAAGGAAAGATATTTTGAAAACAATTTTATAAATCTCATAGTCATGGAATATTTATGTAGGAAGTAAAATTATGATGGAATTAATCAAGGAATGTGTAGTAAAGGGTTATTTATAGTGTATGACTTGACTCTGTTTAAAAGTTTTATCCCCAATATTTGCTTAAAATCAAGTCAATTTACCACCCATGTTGAGTTTTATCTTGAATACCCATTTGAACTCTTTATTAATTACAAAAAATGTACAATAAACTAAAACCCATAATTGGTTTTTATAAAATAAATTTATGTAAAAATTATTGGATCATTTAAATATTATATATTGTGAGTTATCAGATACATCTGTGTATGAATAAGGATAATTATTGTTAACCAATAATGTGTCACTATATTTTCTAACTAAAAAACCATATTTTTCTAGTTATATAACCTCTATAGTTACCATAAATAGTACTTGTGTCTCATGAAAATCGTTTTATATATGGACTAATGGAATTGTTTCATGTATAATATTTGGTGTATCATGAGCATAAAATTCACTGAATTCAATCATACGCACACTATTTATTTTTGATACATGTTTCCTCTTAAGAAAATTATATTTTGTTACAATAATGAGTTTGTTATATAATGGTTCATATCAATAATATACACTCATTTCCATGGGATATTTTAATAATATAAACCTAATACCCCATGGTGATAGTTTTTTGCTAGATTATGCCTTATAAAATTCCTCATAACCCCATACATGAGTATGAGACAACACAAATTTATTTCTGTAAATTAATTCATAGGGTATTATATTTTCCTCCTTTTTATAACATGGTTTATAATGTGTTCCACAACCTCTAATACATTATACCAAAAGGATAGTGGAAGATATGAATGAATCATCACCAACTTTACCATGTTAGTAATGTACCATTACTCCTTTCACTAACACCATATAAATTTGGTGTATAAGGAGGAGTGAGTTGAGATAGAATTACAACTCCTATAAATAATTGATAAAATCTCGGTTAAGATAATCACCTAATGGATGAAATAAAATATTCTTTATCTTATTAAGTTGTTTATTCTCTACTTCATTATTAAATTCTTTTAAACAATAAAATAATTCAAACTTATACCTCAATAAGTAAACGTTTCAATATCTACCCATTTTATTGTTAATATTAATAAATTAGAAATACTAACCTCAAGATTCTTCTAGAAAATGTCAACATAAATCAGTGGGCACCGATTCATTAATCTCTATATAACTTTCACCCTTACAAGAATAAGGTGTTTTGGCCATATTTCTTTATAAAATATATAAATTTATCAAGTGGTTCTAGATCAAAAAATATAAATATAAATCTTGATAGATTTTTTACCATTTCTTCTAATTTACATGAACAAGCCATTGATGCAACAACTAGACATGATATGAGTCATTTGAACCTAATTAATTTTTAATTTCCATTAATTTGTTTTCATAATATTTTATATAAAGTCTATTATTTAAATAAACCTCACCAAAACATCTATAATATTTTTAGAATAAGAAAATTATACTTATAAATTTAGAAATAAATCCGTCTATATTTTGGAGGGAGACATAAAATATAATTTTAGTAAAATTAAGTACCTAATAATAGTTTTCCAATACCAAAGTAATTTTTTTTTAAAACAGAAAGTGGTATTATCCTATAGAAAATGAAATAACTCATTCTTACTTAGCTGCTCGAAGGTCCACCTATGTTTTATAAATGTTACATTATTTAGTTAAGATTTTCATTTGTATATATATATATGATTATCACAATATATATTTAATTATTATTTAGTAGATATGGAATGATTTACATTTATAATTAATAAACATCAATATTAATTTTTCTTCCTTAACTTGATGCATTTATTCTTACTGTGTCCCAACATGACACATGAAAAACGAACTACATATGATTTACAAGGTTGTATTTGTATCTTTCAATATTTTAAAGGAACATTATCATAAACATAAGTCCTAGAGTGATTCTTAGAGTCTATTTTCTTGTTATTTTCTTTATTCAACATCAGGAAAAAATGTTTTTTCATTCCTCATTTCTTTATTGACAAGGTAAATTAAGTTATAGATTTATGAAATTTTCCTCTCACTATTAATCATATTATAATTCAAAATGAAATTAAAGAATCTATAATGTAGTGACGATAATTTATGGTCGATGTGAAACTCATCTAGAATCTCAACGAATAAAATTCTCAAGAACTCCATATAGCCAATCATCTTGACTACTTGTGGGTGAACTATTTATGACTCTCCAAGATTACACATAAATAGCTACTTTAAAATATCACATCTCTATGGTCTCAACTTCTATTGATAAAAATATTTAGGTGACATGATATTCTATATGAATCCGTTTCTTCATGTAACTTTATAATCTCACTCAATAATGGATTATAACATAAAACACTTAAGGTATACCACATTATATTGATTTCTGATATAGAGTGAGAGTTATTTTTCACTATCCTATTTTGTAAGAACTTTTAGAATAGGGGTTTCTAATATATATAACTTACTCTCATAGTGAAATACAATGTGTAAATGATTATACCACTCCTTTAAATCCTAAAACATGAGAATTATATCCTTATTTAATATAGATTAAAATGATAAATTTTATGTTTTATGTATAGAAAATTCTATAATAGAATTAGATTTTAAAACATCAAATAAATTAAAAAATTAGATTATAAAATATAATTTATTAATCTCCCACTACATTATGAATCCCAATATCCCCCAATATTGGTTTTAGAATATATCATTTAATAGTTATTCTAGTGGAAAAGTTATATATACCTCATACAATAACCTTGATGGGTGCCTAAGAAGCTATTTAAAAGTATTTTTATAGGAATAAATTTAAAACTGCATTAACTCATTGCTCCATGATCCATTGAGTGGGCTCCCCAATCCTAAAATCTTAGACTTGTATTTCCTTATCACTTGCCTACTATTTTCACTATGACTTATATATATGATAAACCCTAAATAAGATCATAGTGAATTCAACCCAAAACAGAAGTTTTAATTTCCTTAATAATTTATAGCACCTCAACAGAGTCCTGTCAATAACATTAAACTATTTTTTGATTTTAACCCATGTAGCAGATTGAATTTATGATTTAATATTTTATTTGATTGATTTTTATCTTTATGCATAAATTTTCTATTTTATCTTATTAAATTATTGTTAATATTATGCAGATTTTACTTAAGTGATGAACCATATCTAGATAAAATTTACACATATTTTTATATTATTTTAGTTCCATCTTGTATAAATTTCAATTCATCTATTTTATGATAAGCCACCAATATGTAATTAGCCATGATATTGACCAGAATAAAATAATAAAGTTATATGATTGTGATATTTTCTAATGTTTGGTATATCCATTTGATGATAAACTAACCCTTAATCCCAAAACAAAATATTGTGGAAATATTCTTAGTTTAGGTTTAAACATTCCACCTATGCTCTATTTATGTTTGGGTTTGTTTTAAACATGGCTCTAAATTTAAAACACTTCTTATCACCTAGGATCTATATCCTTTACCTATTATTTTAATCACACATAGGTGAGTGAAAAAAAGGAATTCTTAAGGATATTTACATAAAATTAACCATCTAAATATAGATATAATATATTATATTAGAGAGAATAAAATAAATCCATCATTTAAATTTAGTAATAATTACTTAATAAAAACCAATCACCTACAGTGGTTAGTATAAGATATTTATTATCAACACATGAAACATGCATGAACAATGAAAACTTCATATTAATCACTTCAATTGTTTTATTATGATAAAAATACATGAATTTATTCAATCAATTAATCAATTAATTAATTCTTTTATCATAATATTTATTCGAACAATCATGGAGATTCATATCATTATGATAGAAAGTAAATGGATTAAAAATATTTTTAGATAATTACAATAGATTAATTTATCATTTATTAATTTTTAAAAAATTGATACATGTTAAGAACACTAGCTACAAGCCATGTAATTTGGTTTTCAATAATATAACTAATAATTTTTAAGGAAGTTTAATTCTATTAATTACTGGTAACTACACTAAATGTTCAAACTATATGCACATCATATATATCACTTCATATGTGTCTGAGATATAGTCCTCATAACGGGGTGTGTATCTCTAAATTTATACATGAAATGTACTAATGAGCTATACACTATTTATACTTATTATTTCTTTGTGAAATATGACTAAGAACATGACATGTAATTCAGACACATAAACTTATGAGGTATACATAGTGTGCGCCAGATACATGATGTGTAACAGCTAAATTTCATAGATTTTAGTTTAATGTGTCATATATTAATACATGATGAACATTTGACCACATATATTCCATAAAAATCATTTTCTAAAATCATAGACAACACAATGTGTATGCTAGATACATGTCATGTAGTCTAGTAACCCATGTGATAGTCTAGAAGGTTAATATGAGATATGAAAAAATGTAACCATGTCATAATTAATTTGGTGATCCATGTATCCTAAAACCCATCTAGAAGTGTTTAACCTCAACACATATCATTTACTTTTCAGTTACACACTGTGTAACTGCTTCAATCAGCCAAAAACTCAACCACCCCTCAATGGAATCTCCAATCATGTTTCACTTATTATTAACATATTTATGATCAAGATAAACTTTAAAAAAGAATATTTAATTACCAAAAAATGTTAATTTACCTTTTAATTAATGAATTAATATACCATAAATGAAAAAAACAATAAATGAGTTTAATTGATAAAAAATGTAGAGAACAATTATAAATTATTATATGACCACTCTGATACCACATAAAGGTTTTGAGGAACCATAGAAGTTGTTAGGACCCTAAAAACAATGAAAAATCATCAAATTATTTGTATTTATACTTAAAACTATATTAATAGAAACATTAAAATACATGATATTGGATCATCACATAAAATTTATAATTAATTTATGTAAATATAGAATTACCACATTTTCAAATTCTTAGTTCATTAATGAACAGGATAAAAACACTAGAACATATAATTATTTTGTTAGTGGATTAAAGGGAATACTATTTCTATTAGTGATCCACACATGAACCATAAAACTTTAAATTTAATCATAAAAACCACAGGGTGAAGGGTGGAAGAATCTAATTCATGTGTGATTCATCAATGATCCAAACAAGAATCTACTAAAGGAGGAAGGATTCCTTTTTACCTCTAAATCATGTATATGAAGTTGGATATTTTTATTATTATTGAGAGGCTTATCGGGGAATAAATCTATAGGGATTTAGAGGATTATCTTAATTTTTTTTATTCAAAATGATGATTGAGAATGGTATAATCATATTTATATAATATTAGTGTTATAGAATAAATAATTTCATGTGACACATTATTTTTCTAATAATCCTCAGTAAACCCCATGTAACAATAATAATAAAAATATTATTATTTATTTTACATGTGTTAAAATTATAAATAAATAAATATCATTTCTTTAATAAATAAATTAATATTTATTAAAATGATATTTAATATAATTTTATCAGACAATCAAATAGATCCATATTTACTCTTAATTATTTATTAAACCTTGAATAATAATAATTTTTTAAATAAATAATATCATTACATTATTTTTATATAAATAAATAAACATTATATTAAATATAATATCAGATAATTTTTTTGTTAAATATTTAACTCACATTTATTTTTTTGAATAACTGGTGGTCGGATAGTTGTGATTAATAAAATATGAATAATTTTTAAATAAAGTAAAAGAATACTATTTTCTCAACATGTTAAATGTGTATATAATTTAATTGAGTTTCAGGACACACTTTGTTTGTGACTCTCTAGGCCAATTTTTTAGTAAAATTTAACTAAAAATCCTAAAGTAAAAATTTATCATCTTGAAACAATTCAGACACCCATATAATAATGACAAAAAACCTCATATGAAATTACACTTTGTAATATAACATCCTTTTCTATATATCTCGAATCAAGAAGATTTCACACTCGTGTCATCAATCTATGTGGTTGATGTATCTTTCCTTGACTCTCTAAAATTAACTTTCTGATAGAATTACACGGACATAGACTTATGAAAGTAGTTCTAAATTTTTTAAAGGGTCCGATATATAAAAATTTATTCTATAAAATAAGGGAAAAATAATTCCTCACATTATTCATTAGGGAAATATCACTTTTGACACTCCTAAAATATCTTACCCCCCATAACCACAAACATATACTGTTTTCATCAATACACCATAATAAATGACTCATGATATATATTAATTATAATATTAAAGTAAAATGACTATTATAGACTTCCATAGATAGGAATATTGAGTCAACAAAATCATTTAATACATAAATATTACACAATATTATATGAATATTCATTACATATAACTAAGAACGACACCAAAAAAATTAAGGTTTTGTATTTATGAAAACATGGATATATAAACAAGCAGTTCATAACTGGTCTAGTCGCTCTCCCACTAGGTTAATCACAACTAACAACCTTCTTATACATATCCCAACTAAAACCATTCTTTATAATATGGGAAAAAACTAGAACATACTAAGGGTTGATATCAAATGATATGTAAGGTCAATATTGGGAGAAATCAATAAATGATCACATTAAATCATATATTGAGAATTATGAAATAATAATAATAGAAAATAATAATAAAATTTTATAATATGATAATGATTTAGGTAATAAAAGACTATATTTAAAAATATTAGAGAATCCTAAAAAAATTAATAATGATCCATGAATTAAAATCATAATTATGTAAATATTTCACAAGAGAGTGACAATAACATAAGTATTGACTCTATATAACATTTTGAGGTTAGCTACCAAGACCAACATATTATAGTGGATGATGCATGAATAATTATTTTCATATCATAATGGAACATGAATCACCACTTGTTTCCCATACCATAGTAGTCCATGAATAACCACATAATTTCCTTATAATACCGGACCAGTTATCACCAATTGATTCAAATATCATAATGGAGCCGAAATCCAGTTTTTACTTCCCATAGTGGATTGAACATATTAACTCATTTCCTATTATAATTTCTTGCGATATAGATATTACACCAATTTTTAGAGTTCTATGATAGAACCACCCATAAAATAATGAAAACCACACACACACACACACACACATATATATATTCCAAAAGATCATAAAATTTACATCAATCCACCATATCATAATCCATGGAATGTGAACGAGTTTTATATAAATTCCATTATAAGATCATAGGAATACCCATGAAAAATAATCATAATTCAAAAACATTTCATGATCACATAACCATATTCCATCTAGAGAAAGAACATGGATGGTATCATTAGTGTTTTTATTCATATAATGACTAGAAACATCAAAGGATGCTGACATAGATAAAAAATTCATCTCAATGATTATTTGAACATTTCTTTCAAAACTTTTGAAAACATAATTTCCATTGATAAAATTTAAAAAAAATACCCAGAATATTTAGAAAGTTTTTTTTGAAAATTAACATGAAAAATTTTAAATTAAATTTTAAATAAGTGAACTTTTTTTTATGAGAAAAAAATTTCCTGCCTTATATTTTCTTTTACACTATAGTAAAAAGTAAAAAAATGACTTGTTTGTAAAATGTTTAGAAAGATTCATTTTTAAGACTTTTTAAAAAAATGACAAAAATAGTGAAAATGAGCTTTTCAATACATTACAATTATAGTTAAAACCTTTTATAAATTTTTTGATGAGTATGTACATGGAATAAAAAGTTCATTATCCAAAGAAGAAACAAGGTCAGATTTTTATTGAAAACAATCTATCAATTATCTTAAGTAATAATGAGAAAAATCCTAAATATACATAAAAATTATAGGAATAAATATTGGAGATGAAAATATATGGTCATTAAAGTATAATAACAATAAGGATCCCCTCAACATATATTTATTATAGACAATCTTAAAAATAAATGAGATTGTTACACAAACCCTTATCATTTTGGTAGTGTCTGATTAAAAACCTCATGTATGATAGAACATTATATGGATTTTTAAAGAACGATAACATTCATGAGAGTAATAATAAAAGGAATTAATTATAAGTATATGTACTACACAAAATAAATAATTGGTGAATATGAAACATTTCTAATAGAAATAAATGTGAGATGAGAAACCCTTATCGCTTTTGTTAATTTTAAATCATAACCCCCAGGAAAGAAGTCGATTTAAATGTAACATTAAATATCATGAAGATAATGATATTAATTATACAATATATTAAAGGGGTATTATATACACCACATAAACATAAATAATATTATAACATCAAACATGTCTCAATGAAACATTATTGAGATGAAGAAGTCTTACCTTAAGTCATATTTTTCTTCATATATGATCAAAACTCATGTATAATGAATATATATTTATTATAAATGTATTAAAATACTATATAAATATATATCATACCTTATAAGATTTACATATAATCTCTTATTACCATTTTATTATCATATTTTTATTAAAATCTCTATTTTGGGTGACAAATTATTTGCTCTTTATGCATGTTTTAGTATAAAAGTCCCAGTCCTTGTATGTTGATCATAGTTATAAATTATATATAATTTTTTTCATCAAATTTTTATAATATTTAACAATTATATACAATTTTATGACAATTCATATAAATTAGTGATTAAAAATTAATTTCATCACTTCATAAATATGGTAGCCCCTTTGTACACCCAAGTTAAGTTTCCACTTTTTGATGGACTGAACAAAAGAAAAGTAAATAATAATTCACCTATAAAGTAAAAAAAATAAAATAAAATGTAAAATATATATTTATAAAACCCATCATTATTACCATAAATTTTAATTTTTGATGAAAAATGAAATACATCACTTCGTGTAGGTGGTAGTCCTCAAGTACACAGAAGTGATGTTTTCTTTTCCCATAAAATGAAAAAGAGATGTGTAACAGTCATTTAATAATATTAATAATAATTAATTAAACTTATGTTATAAAATTATTTATTTTATAATGGGTACCATATATTTGGAGGAGGTATATGATGAAATAAAATTGAATGTACTTGGTTAAGAGTTAAACCTCTTCATCGATAAACCTCCTTTGGATAACACATTAAACCTTGAATGTGTAGTATTTTGGAAATAATAAATTTCCTGGATATTGGGAATGAATTTAGGATGGTATATAGAGTAGTTATTTTTTGATCTATAAGGATAAAACATTATAAATAATGTTTCATTAGAGGTTACCATTTATAAGTGAGGGTAGGGGAACCCTTTGAATTAAATAAACTATTATATTAATATATATTTATTTTGATGTTCAAGTGGAAAATGTTTGATATATTTAAAATATAGGATTATTCTAAGTCTATATACAATAAAAAATAAAATTTAAACAGGTTTAGTTTTTTTAACTTGTAATTCTTAGTGTTAACCCCTTCTAGCCGTTTTGGCGATTCCCGTGATAAAATTTTTGTTCACTCATTAATGGCATTGAAAGTTACAATAAAATGATTGGTTACCCATAAGTGGATATTTTTAGATATTATCAACCATATAAAATAAAATTTTCTAATTATAATAAATTTATGAATTTTAATGAATGTAATAATATATTCCTTAACACAAGATTTCATTAAATCCATTTTCATGAACATTCATGTCGTTTGACTTTAAAGACAACAAGATAGAAATGGAATTACAAAATTTACTTTTATAAAATCAGTAATACATTATATTTATATAAAAAATATTTTAGTATAATAATTAATTCAAAATTTATTAATTTTATTATTTTTAAAACCAATTATTTCCATTTTATATTGCTTGACCAAGTACCGTGTCAACGTTACACAAGAATTTATGGTAATTATAATATCATTAAAAATTTAAAATAAACTATAATGATAAATAAATTAATTAATATTTAAAATAATCATTTATAACCACACAAATTATTTTTTATCTTTATGAACTTTTTTAAACATATTAAAATAACAAGGGTCACATTTTTAATTTATTATTTATTTAATAAAACTTTGTATATCATTAAAGGAAATTCATAATAAATATTCAAGACATTGATGCAAATATTCTCATGGTATAAAGTAACCTATAAAATTAAATATAGTCACATTTTTTAGATATTTCAAGGCCCTATCCCCAAGTTCTTATCCTATTTTATGAGTTTTATCGTTAGTGACGTTGCAAATATTTTCCGTGGTTACTATTTATAAAAAATAAAAGGTACCTATTTACAAAAAATAAACAACATCATTTAAAATATTTAATCAAATTTCAAAGATTAATTTTATAAATTTGCAAGAAATTAAATTAAATATAAACGTGTAAAACATAATGAAAACCCGTTTTTAGTAAAATGTGTTTTAAGCCTAAAAATGATCATATTAATACATCATGTATAATGAATATTCTAGTATAATTACTTATATAATTTATATTTAAAGATAATTATTTTAGTTTAGTAAGAAATTAGAAACATAATGGAAATTTTTAATTATTTTATTTAATGAAATGATTTGACAATTTTACAAAAATCAGTATTTTCACTATTCACATAAAAATAAATCTTTTCGAAAAGAATCCTACAAATTTACCCTAATATAATATTGTAATTATGATTTCAAAAATTGTATCCATTTATTGAAAAATAATTTCCCAAAAGGTATAAATTGATTACAATATTCACACACAAAATTCCATAAACACCATTTTTAATGAATACATATTTTTGAAGATGAAAATAACATTACCGAAAACTGAATAATTATTTATTATGAATTAATAAAACATTTGAATTATGATAAAAATTTATACATGTTTTAATAATGTGATTATTATTATACATATGTTCTAATTTTATAGCTATGTTATAATGATCATATTTAAATAATAATTAATCAATAGCATATTATAGTGCACTTAATTCTCGATGTTATATGTCATACAAGATATCAGAAACATGTAATTTATAAAATGATAAAAATATTTTAAAAATATAAGGGTTTTATATTATAAAAACATTAAATAAATTGCATCCTCAAAATATTTATCTTAGTAATAAAATTTTCAATATTTGAATAGTCCTTTTTTGAAAACCCACATTATTTGTAGGGATAATAAAACATACTTTGAAAAGGGGTAGTGGGAATAATAATGGTAAACAAAAATAACCAACTATTAGGTTCCCAAATAAATATAATTTTTTTTTGGAATTGAAAATGTGGATATAACAAAGAAATATAATGTTTAACGAATAATATGGAGTGATAGAGAACATAGTAATTTTAAAATTAGTGACCAAAAAACTATAAATTAGTAGGGGATAAAGAAGACAAAATTTCATGAGAAATAAATGTGCAAGGAATATTTTTATTTCAATATATTTTTCCATGATTTGCGCATTATTTTATTTTCTATATAGATTCAACATGAAAATATACTTACTTATTTTCATTCCATTTAATAAGAACAATTTTATCCATTGTTAGTTCTTTGATCAATTTAAACTTTTATGTCATATCATAATCAAGTAATTGAATAATAAAATTTTTTTTTTCATTCCTAAAATAATAATATTAATTTATAACTAATCTTAATATCAAAAAAAGAATGAAATATCATTCCTTATATATTTAAATATTTTAAAAAACTGAAATAGTTGGTACAAGTTATCTAATATAAAAAAAAATTTAAACACCAATATATAAAATCTCCATATTAATGGACAATGTTTTAGTAAATTTAAAGATTAAAAATATGTTAGAATAAAATTGAATCCAAAATATTAGAATTTTGTGACCATATTCTCATTCATGATAAACATAAAAACTGTCTCTAAATAATATAAATCCCTCATAAGTTCATATACCAAAAATATATACACCATTATCATATACTCATCAGATTATGCTAATTATTTCCATAAGTATCATGAATAACAATAAAGCCATAATAAAACCATATATGGTTCAAAAAATAATGTTTATAAAAACTATAAAATTTACTTTATTAATAAAAATAATATCTTTTTCATAACTAGACATTATTATCTCAGTGTCAATGACATTTTCATGTTTATTTATCCCTCAATCACGTTTTTTCCCAACATATCACCTAACAACTAAATCAAATTTCAAGGTTATCAATACCATCCAAAATATAATTGAAAATACTCAATAAAAAAATGCATAAAAACATTAGATTTTTCATGATTATTATAATCATAATATTATTTTTAAAAATATAAAATATTATTCTTAAATACCAATATAGAGAAACTTCAATAACTCTACTCCAATGTTTGGAATATCATTGGTACCTCCCTAGATTGGGTAATTGAAACAAATAATTACCAGGTTACCCACACATAATACATTCAATTATAATTGGTACCATAGGATGGACTATATTCCCTTCAATTGAATTATTAATTTCTCAATGACAATTAGTTTCTTTATGCCCTAATTTTTTACACATAAAATATTATCATATTATTGTAAGGCATTCCCTTGAGTTATTATTTCCACATTTATAACACAATGGAAATTAAATCATCTTTATTCTGTGTTATTTATCACATGAACATTTTTGAAACACTATTTTTACCTTATGAGGTGTGTCAAGAAAATCACCCAAATTTATGTTGTTAATTATACAATAATATAGATGGTCAGTTGTAATAATAAAATTTATAATTCCATCTACCATATAATGTAGTTTCTTATGGGTAAAATCAGTGCATTTTCGATCAAATTCAATATTAAAAGAGTTATTTGTCGCTTCATATATTGAATAATAATATATATAATAGTATTAGAAAAAATAATCAAAGTGAGTAAACATATAATCAATAAAAAATATTCATAGGATATCTAAATCACGAAACCTTATTTTAAATATATGATAACATAGGATTAAACTTGGTTATTCATGGTTGTTATCTACTATAATCATTCATAATTTATCATTAATAAAATTTCAATTTACCCAAAAATATGCCCTAGGTTTTTCTATCTAGGTGTGTAGTATTAGGAAAACTCATCATGCACCCTTAATTATTTAGTTAATACCCAATTCACCCCTTTCAGATTAAATAATCCTTGTTGCATCTATGTTACAGCCATATCCACTTTCCAATACCAATATAGAGATTAACATTTTTATAAAACCATAGTATTTTATCCCCCAAAATTTAGGATTTTATCCCATACTTAATCTTATGATTATCACAAAAGTTTTCTCACACTTGTTTTCAAAAATAACTAAGCCTTAATCCATTTAAAAAATGAGGTAAACCAAGTATTTCATACATAAATGTTACGTTTTGTTAGATTAATATTCCTTAAATATTATTTTTATCCTTATGAGAATGACGATGTTTTACTTTATTGTTATTCTTGGATAGATAATGAAATGGTTCATAAAAGATCGACATCATATCCAAAAAAGTTTATCACAATTAAAAAACTTTATAGGCATATCATACTCAAATCCTTTCTTCACAATCTAATGAAAAATTAAAAGATAATAAGTGGTGAAATTTTATTCTAAGTATTTTTAAATAATGTATACATCATTCAATAATTATATACAAGTATATCATGGGCATAAGGGTATGGAAACAGTAGAAAATAAAAGCCCATAATATATATATCATAATAACAGGTCTTGTAATAAATAATTATCATGCCACAAGATTATAGAATATTGAAAAAAATATATCATGATCCATGAGTTAAAATCATAAGTATTTAAATATTTCATAAGACTGTGGAACTATCATGGGCATATAAATCATCTTATACGTCAAGGTTTACTACCAGAACCATCATATCATAAGGGATTAGGCATCACCACCTATTTTCCATATCATAGTGGTATAAGAAACACCATATATTTCCCATATCATTTTGGATCAATAATCACCAACTATTTCCTATATCATATAAGATTAGGTATCACCACTATTTCCCATATCATAGTGGATCATAAATCCTTACTTGTTTCCCATAGTGGATCAAACATATTAACTCATTTTCTATAATAATATCATTATTTTTAAATATTTATCCAATATATTAGATAACTAATATATAATAAATCATCACATAATGAAAACCATATATATATTTCCATAAGATCATAAAAAAGTATCAGTATATCATTTTATAACCCCAAGAAAAAAACATGTTTCATAAACATTCCACCATTTCATCATAGTGTAACTCATGGAAAATAAAGGGGTTTCAAAAAAATATAATCATCACACAACTATAATCCATTTAGGGAATGAAAATGCATGGTGTTATTATATCTTACCTTTATTTTACCATAATTAACATAAAATTATAATGAAATAGGTGGAAAATACCTTTCAAATATCATTCAAGCATTTATATGAAAACATGAGAAAATATCATTTTCCTTGGATAAAATTTTAACTAAAAATTACTAAAATATTGATTAAATATTTTAAAATGAAAATAAAAATATTCAATAGTAAAGTAATCTTAAATTAGAAGAGTGTTCATGGTGATAGAAAAATCTGTTCTTGTTGTATAAAAACAACATATTGGAAAAAATATATTCTTTCACACTTTTTTAAAAAGTATAAAAACATCATGTTAGAATTTTTTTTATAAATAATACATTTTAAGACTTTGTAAAGAAATTAAAAGGTAGTGAAAATTTTCGTGTAATAAATTTCAAATAAAATTATGAACATTTATAAAATAAATTTAGAGAGCATGGACATGGAAGAAAAACATCATTGAACAAAGATGAAATAAGGTCGGTTTTACTTTAAAAGAGATTTTGTTAATAATTTTAGTGTCAAAGAGAGAAAAATGGTTATGATACCAAAAAATCCATGGATAAAAAAGAATATAAGAAAATATATTTGTTTTAAAGGATAATATATATAATTTTTTTAATATAAATTTAGTATATACAATCCAAAACAATAATATTATAACATAAACCCTTACCATTTTTGTAGTAACTGAAAAAAACCTTATTGAATGTTAACCAACATATTTTTCATGAGAGACATAATAAAATATATATATGGTATGTATATACACTACAAAAAAATATAAATTTTTTGAATAAGGAATATGGTTTATAGATATAACATTGAGACGAGAAACTGTAATTTCCAGTGTTTTTAAAGCATGGAAATTATAATAGATTTTTTATATTTTCTTTTGTTGTAATGGAAAAATATTAATAACTAATTTAGAATTTAAATATGATAGTTTTAATGATAAATGATTTTTAGATTGATTTTATGGCCTGAGAGGTATCTCATGTATTTCATTGATTTTTGGATGCATTTGAGGATTGTTTTAAGACTGCAGATTTGGTTTTTGGGAAACAAATTTGAGGTGAGTGGTTGGTGCTTGGTCAATAGTAACCATGTAACATAACCATGGGTACTAGTAATAGGAGGCACAAGGTTATTGTAACTTTGCACAAAGGACCACATGATCATGTTATATTCTTCAGTTAGATGTAGAGGGATGCATGAGATGCACATGGTTTTTAAAAACCATGACCCAAGCCTTCATGTGTAGGGACACTTAGGCTGTGAGCCTACACAATTTGTGTAGAGCATGAAAAACCAATATAGACAAAATATGTGACTCATTTAATTGGATTAAACTACCTTTTTTACCCTACATTATTTTACTCTTTTACTCCCCCCTTCTCCATCTTTTCTCCCAAGCATAAGAGGGAGCTCAAGCCCCATCTCGTCCTTTTAGGCTTCCTTAGCACTCACATGTATAAGATTGGAACCAATCACCATATATCATTTTAGTATATCCTCGACGATTCTATAATTAACCTTTTATCCTTTCTTAGTTTAACTTTTTATATTGAATACTATTTCAATGTGATCTCATATGCCCTATTTTTAGGGCATTTATCTATTCATCAATTTTCTCTCAAACATTCTCAAATAAGAGATGGATAAGGGATAATTTAAGCATAATAATCATGAGTTATGTGGTATATATATATTTTATTAATGTTTGATGGTTTTTTAAAATTCATCATTGTGCTTCACACGAAATTATTTGTGCATTTCCCATATGATGTGAAATTTTTTATTTAGAACCTAATGTTAAAAATTGGATATCCTTTTTGATTTTTGTTGTAATGTTGGTGGTTTTAAAGTTAAACTCTAACAATCACACATGGGGTGTGTCACTTAAATTACATAAGTATTATTCTTGGTATAAAAACAACCCTATGATAATATTAATCTAATTTTCAAGAAATGGAATTAAAAGAGATTTTAGTGGGGTAGACGAATCACATATGTTAAGATCAATATTCATAATCTTATAGAGTCATCCTTTATAAAATATGTGGCTAATTATAATTTATTGGGATGATTAAGTTAAGGATTCACCTTTTCCATGAAAAAATTATTATATGGAATACAAGAATCCTTCACTTGTACATGAATTGAAAAATAAAATTATTTGATTTGTGTTTTATTTAGTCAAATGAGATGAAATATTTAATATAAGAATGTAATGGTCAATTTTCCATTACCTATGCTTAGTTATTAAATGAAATTCACCTATTTCATATGTAAAACTTGGTAGATACTCATGTTATTTATATGAAACACCTTGGATGGGATCATAGGTTTACTAAATTATATACACCTTGAGATATAATTAGACTCTTGGTGGGAATACCATGGTTGGACTCATTGGATAATGAGATTACATATACCTTAAGAGACACTGGGGTTCCTTATGTATAATGACTTGGATGGACATAGTGGTTAAATGGATTATGATACACTTCAAGTGATAATCAGTTACTGATAAAGAATGATTATTATGGAATCATGGGCTCGTTGACATGATATTAACATTGAGAAATACAAGGAATCCTAATGTGTACTACCATGGATGGGCTCAGAGGTAAAATTAAATTGTGGCATACCTTGGGCTTCACTTGGATTCCAATGTGGAATTACCTGGATGGGCTCACATGTTAATTATAATACATTATTCCTAAGTACTAATTAGTTTACCCTTTTATACTAAAAATTTAATGTTATGAAAACTGTGGATAATTTTATTACCACCTTTATATATAGATGCATTTGGTTATCATAGGGTCCCACATGACCAGTACCATGGATGGATACCAGAGTTAGGTCTTGGGTCTTCGATAATAGCATGTATTAATATATATTTATATATATGAAGATAATATTTTCTCATATTTTATTATTTAATTAGTTTTTTATAATCCCACCATAGTTTTATTTTATTGTAAATTCTCACATTTTTAGGTTTTTATAGAATTTTGATATTAAATGAAAAAATGGCCCAATTCTGGAATTTAACTACTTTATTTATATTATTTATTTTTTTCATAACATTTTATACACATCATAACATTGGGAAATTACATTTTTATAGGCTAACAGATATATTTATCTTCATTTCACCCTCATGGAACAAAATCTCCATCCCTCATTTTAATGCACAAAACCAAATCATAATCAAGGCCTCAATAATTATGAACGAATCAAGATTATTTTAAATATGAGATTATATATAGTATTGGGCATATACAATTAATCTAAAAATATACATGGAGATGTATAAGGAATTTTTTAACATATTTGATAAAGGATGAAATACGTTAATATGGTGGTTTCAAGGTCATAATGGCATATGAAATTTAATCATGGGAATATAAACATCCAACCTAGGAAAAATAAATTCCCAGAGTAAATTGAAAATATCTCTCTCCAATCATCTCCAAAAAAGCTAATATGTTGTGGGTAGAAATATAATAACCTAAAAATAAAACATTAATGAAGAACCCATATCTAAATTTATTCATTAAAGTGGGACAACACATGTAAATTTTCTAACGAATATTTTGGAGATAAATTTTCACCCCTATCCCTATAAAAATGTGTTTCTTCTTCATTTCATGGGGTTATAAACATAGGGGTATCCTTTTTTAGCCAATTAAAATATCTTATTATTGAATTTAATTCTATAATTTTATTTCTATTTTAATATATTATTGTTCATATTCATACATCATTTCTTCTATTTTTCTAATTTTATGTTTTTCTTCCACCGTCTTCCCTCATCAACTCCACTAATTAAGGAGAACTAAACCCGAAACTTGTTGGAGGGAGGAAATGGTGGATTGATAAGACTTTTCTTTTGATTTAATTTCAATATGTTTATTTAATTTTTCGAGTTTTAGGGATGGTTAAATTTATTACGGTGAGCTATCTCCCTATGTAATATATCATTAAAATTTTTCTTCTTGTTTATCGATCATCCTTCCATTCATTATCTAAGTTATGCATACAGTGGTGTATAGCTTGGGTAGTGATGGTTAGAGAAGAGGTATACTAGTATATTTTCAGAATATGATTTACTCGTATGAAGAGGTATTAGTATCTGGAAATCACAATTAAAATGATAGGGTGTGGTGTAATAAGTCTTTATCACCTCATTGAATTGAATACTAAGATCATATTTTTAAAATGATTTTAATCACCATGAAATTCTAAGAATAAATTCCTTAGATCATTATTTATAACTTTAGTTTGTGTTTCATTACATTATTATAATATTATATTAAAATTTTATTCATCTTTTCAAACCCCAAATTTTAGTCCAGTTATGTTAGTTTTATAATAGTTCTTTTATAATAGTGATAGTATAAAAATTTGTTTGTTTAAGAGGCCTCCTTATGATCGACCCTAGAGTGTTACACAATGGTTAATTATTAGTTAAATAAGAATTTTATTGAATATTTGTTTTCTATAAACTTCTATTATAAATTTGGTACCTTTTTTGAGGAGTCCAAGATCTCCCAAAAATATATTTTTCTAAAAAGAACCAAACAAAAATTAAAAAAAGCTAAAAAAGAGCTTCATTACATATCATTCACTTTTTAGACAAGATGAATTTTTATTCTTATTAATTTAATTATTGGAATCTTGATTAATTTTATGTTAAGCCTAGTAGGGAAGAAAAATTGAAGATCTAATTGGAACAAAATTAATTGATGCTTTAAGATAATTTCAAAGTTCTCAGAAAAGAAATCAAGATGGTTTCATTTCTTCCCACCGAAGTTGAAGATGCTAAACTCCTAGAAAAGAATTGAAAAATAAATAAAATATAAGGAAAATTCAATTACCATTACAATTTTTTTTAAAAAATAAATTATTAAGGTTGAATCCAAACATGAAGATCCAGTTCTCTCTCAAAAAACGAATTCCCTACTATACTGCTTGAGAAAAAAGAGACTGAAGATGGAAATTTTGTGGGAGAAAAAATTTATGAGAATTATTTTTATAAAACTTTCACTGATTTGTAATTCAAACCCAATATATCTTATACTGATATTATATATTTTTCACCATTACTGTAGGCTCATGTTGAATAAGATACTTGTTTAGAGGAGAATATGGGGGATCCAGTTGAGCTGTATACTTGTGAAAATGAGGACTGTGGCACAAAAGATAAAATCCTTGAGGAATCATTTTAGGAACCAAAAAAACCATAAAATTTCTATTAAACAACATTTGTCACCAGTGGATTCTAGTCGTCTACAAGAGCTAAACTAGGAGCACCCCTACATTCTCCCCCCCTCTGCACCTCAAAATCTTTCGCTCTTCTTTTCTGAGGATTGTGAATTTTTTTATTTTTTTGGGTTCTCACTAATGTAATATGCTGATAGATCTTGAGAAAAATAAAATGTGACTATTTCAATGTAAGAAATACTATCCACCATTGGATTAGGGTTAAACCACTAAAACATCCCGATTAGGGGAAATAAATTCCTTTCACCCACATGGAGGTTCAATCAATGATCTATATAATTTTCTTGTTCTCTTTATGTTTCTTTATTTTTTCTATTATTATAATTATTTCAAGTTTTATAGGTTTAATGGAATAATCTAGGATATTATCTCATGGATTCCACCAAAAAATAAACTCTGGTTGTATATTTCCATCTCTTTTTTTCTGCCCATATATTTTAGTTACTAAGTTGAAATGAGGGTTAGTAAATTCTCTGTGTCAGGGGAGTTTTAAACTACTTAATTCTTGTGTGTTTTTTATGTTTTTGGATCATTTTGAATCAATGAATATTCTAATCAATTTTCACACATCAATTTATTTTAAGAAAATTGAAATGATTTTGAAATAATGGATTTGAAATGAATGTTGATGTGAATTTTTTTTCCTTTAATTGTATTTTCAATAATTTTATGTGTTTGAATGATTTTATAATTCCATTACCTTAAAAAATAACTCAATATATTTTTACTTTTCTATGAGTTATTTTCAACCACTATTAAATATTCTTTCTAATACCCACACTATCTAAAGGGTAACAAGAATTTTGTGTGAGAACTTGAATGTGTAATTTTTATCTTTTGATTATTTGGATTTATGGAACATTTTTAACATTTTTAAATAATTTAATTGTCTAGAAAATTTTAACTTGAGACCTAACCTTACATTTATCCTTAATGATCCCATATATTCCATGAATTTACATATAGGTTTAAGCCACATTACGAGATTAATTTTTATTAACAACCCACACTCTTGGTATTTTTGCATGGATATTTCAAGATGAAGTATGGGGGAAGGGAAATTTGTGTGAATTATTTGGTTTTTTTCATATATGGGTGGTGTGGGTGGTGTTTCAATATTTTTGGAAGTATATAATGAGAGAATTAGGCTCGATTCATCATTTCATTGTGCTTTATTTATTTCATCCAGTTATCCGTAAAAAAATGAAAACAAGAAATAAAATAAATGGATGTGAGTTGGAATTTTTTATTGTAATTTATTTTATGAATCATTTACCTATGTAAAATAATATTCATTATTTTCATTCATTCATTGTATTCAATTTTCAGCTCATCCTATATGAAAAAAATCAAAACAATTATAGTTTTACCTTTTTGGATCTTTACCAAAAGGGGGAGAATATAGATGATATCATTCATTCTAATCACTAATTTACTCATTTACCATGTAATAAATAATAGGTGTTTTTTTCACATTTTTATTGGGAATTGAATGAGTCTTATCCCGTGCTTTCACTTGATTATTCATGCATTGTACATAAGAGTCCAACCTTCTCTTTTCAGCCTTAATATTTTTAAATGTTTTAACCACCAACACTAAGCCACCAAATTCACCTTGAAAACAACCTCATAATTGAAAATATTTTCATGTATCATGCTGTAGAGAAATTATAATTGTCATAATCATATGGTGATACATTCAATTTCCATGTAGAAGTATAACTCGAGATTCAATTTTTCTTGAGTGAAGAGTGACATAAAATTAAATGTGAGGATGGATGTGATTGCATAATTGATGGATTTATGAGGTTTAAATAATTTAAATGAAAGGAATGAAAATTATAGTGTTTTTTTCATAAAAAAGTCATGATTTAATCTTGTTTGTATAATATGATGGATGATTTTTCATTTTTCATTATTATGTGGATTTTTATTTGGATGTATGATGATTTCCCATGAGTGAAAATTATAAGTGTGGAGGAGTGATGAAACTAATATTCTCACATATTTTAAAGTATAATTTAGTGTTTATAATCCCACTATAGTGTTAATTTATGGTAAATTATCATATTTTTAGGTTTTTGTAGAATTTTGTGCTTAAATGAAAAGATTGCCTAATTTTAGAATTTAACTATTTTATTGTTATTAAGTATTTCAGCCATAAAATTTTATGAACACCATAAAATTATGAAATTGATTTTTTAGGCTTCCTTACCTATTCTTATTTATTTCATCCTTTTGGAACCAAATCTCTATATATCAATTAAAGGCTCAAAAGAAGCTCACAATAAGGGCCTCAAAAAATATGCACAACTTTGGATTATTTTAAGGATGAGATTATATATCGAATTGGGAAAATAATATGAATGTACAAGTCAACATGGAGCCAGAAAATAAATTTATAAACATCTTTCATGAAGGTTTCCATGCTGGAATATGCCATTTACAAGGTCATAATGGAATGAGAAACTGAAACATGGGAATACAAGTAGTCAGCCTAAGAAAAATAAATTCATAGTTTAAATTGAACATATATCTCACAAAAAGTGTCCAATTAATCGAATATTTGGAGGATATAAATAACATAAATATAAGTAGAAAATTGAAGAATAAAACCTTCCCAAATTCTGTAAAAAGTGGGATAAAACCTGGAATATTTTCGAAGAAGATTTTGGATCCATTTTTTTCACCCTTTGTCCCTTTAAAAATGTGTTTCATCATCATTTTATAAAGTTTTAAACTTTTAGGTATCCGTTTTTGGCCATTTATAATATCTTTTTAGTTTATTTCATTCTATAATTGTATTTCCCTTTTAATATATTAGAGTTATTTTTTATAACTCATTTCTTCCATTTTTTTATTTTATGCATTTCTCCTACCGTGAACCCTTCTCAACACAACAAAAAATAGAAAACCAACCTTGGTTGTTGATAGAGGTATAGAATACTGTATTGATTGAGTTTTTTTTTGTGATTTAATTTCAATCTCTTTATTCAATTCTAGGAGTTTTTAATGGTTAAATTGCTTAGAGTGAGTGATTTTCCCATTTTCTGTATCGTCTATATTTAACTTATCATTTATCAATTATCATTCCCTTTACTATCTAAGTCAAGAATATAGTGGATTATGGATTGGGTAGTTATGGTTAGTAAAGAGGACTCCTATATTATTTTTAGAAGATCATTTCACCATATATAGAGGTCTTATTATGGGGTGATGTCAATTAAAATGAGAAGGTGGGGTGTGGTAGTTCTTGATCACCTCATTGCATTTAGTATTGAGATCTTTTTTGAATAATGATTTCAATCCCCATTAACTCCCAATAACAATTGACTTAGTTCATTCTATCTAAAGTCATTATATGTTTTATTTCATTATTATAATACTATATTTACATTTCATTCATCTTTTAAAACCAACCATTTTTGTTTAGATAAGTTATTTTTATATTCGTTAGTTTATAATAGTGACAATAAATTTTTTTGGGTGTGTAAGAATTCTCATTGAGATCGACCCTAGGGTGTGCCACATTGGTGAATTCCTAGTTAAATAAGAATTTAATTTAATACTGGTTCATAAAAAAACTATTATCATTGACTTAATATGTTATTTCATATATATTAAATATATAAATATACATACCTATTATTTTGATAGAAAAATGATGACTTAGAACCCTCATTGAGGTGAATTCAGTTTTCTAGATGGTTAAGTGTGTGTGTGTGTGGGGGGGGGGGGGTTGACTTTATGCACAATTACTAATGTCAAGTCACCACTGTAATTCTTATTAGAAACTCTCAATGGTTCTATCATCCATAATTAGCTATAGAAATGGTTTCTAATGGCAGGTGGTCAATTATGCTTTCAAACCTAAGGATGCTTAGAGACTCGCATTGGTTGAGAATACAGGGGGGGGGATCATCACACCTTCTTGGGGGGAATTTTTTCCTACTTCGTGACTCTCTTACTGATTTAACATATGTTCAATAATCTCTCTATAATCCATATATGATACTGGTTACCCTAAAAAATATTATAGGTTAGGTCTCTTTTTATACTAAGGAAATGGATCTCATTAGTGAATCTATTTGTATGTATCTGATATTATTCATCCATGTCAAAGTGATTAGTATCTTCCTATAAGTCAAATTGTATAACCAGCAACTTTGTATTTTTCTTCCATGAAGGGAGGAAATTGATATTTGAGGGAGGGAATTGATCCATTATGAGGCATCATATTTTTCATGTTTATTAAAGGAATAAAAACCCACATAGTTTGTTAAACCCATGTTGTTTAACATCATTCAAAAATGAAATATGTGTGGGTACTTAGGTACAAAATATTTGAGTTTGAGTCTTGAGGAGACATCCTACTTTTCTTGTTTATAACTAGTATCAAAGTTATCATAGTTTGATCATTCCATTGAGACTATACCAAAGGTAGACACTGTTATATGTGTGGTTTTATAACATGTCACTCATCGAGGCTTACATAATTGAATTTCCCTATCTAGTTGAGATTCACGATTCAAATGATCCAACCATTGTAATTATATAATCCCATATGTGGTATCCTTAGTTTTAGAAACAATGGATAATAAGTAATTAGTCTCACTACATATAGATGCAGAATTTACATACTAGGACAACCCTTGAGATGTAGAGATCAGGCCTCAGAGAGGAATCCTACGTATCCTGATTATTGTAGGAATCAGAGTCATCACAGTTCCATTGTTTTCTCAGTTTAATGATGGATGAGGTAGAATGATATTCCCATTGGAAAGATTGTGTCTTCATGGTTGAAATGTCAATGATCTTAGGGGACTTATACTAAAGTGAATTCCCATTTTACTTCAAGCTCATGCCTTCGAATAACTTCCAATGTATCCTAGTTATGGTAGGAATCAGAGTTTTTATAGTTCAGAAAATCAGGGCTTACACACTTAGGTTTCCCTTATATGCATAATATATCATATTATTCCAGTAATTGGGGATTACCTAATGAGATCATGTTTTCCTTTACAGAGGCTTATGATGTGAATGATATGATCATTGAACCTCCCTAAGTCCACATGAGCTGGACTTGGTGTGGGAAATAAGGGATGAAAAAAATTATTCTCATTGATTATGGATGCATGAAAAATTCAATGGGACATCCCTTTAGAGGTTAATATAGATCTCAAGCCTTAGGGATGATTCCTACATATTCTGGTTATAGCAGGAATCAAAGTCATCATAATTCAGTTGATGGGGTCTTATGCACTGAGGCTTCCCTTGCCTTTATAGAGGCTCATGACACAAATGATACGGTTCTTTCAACTCCCTAATCCCACATTAGATATTATTGTTATAAGAAACAATGGATGATAAATTATTTGTCCCATTACCTATAGACATAGAACTTATGCACTGGGATATACCTTTGGACATTCATATATAACATAGGCCTCAAAGGGACATCCAACATATCTTTATTATGAAATGAATTAGAGTCATTGTAGTTCTTTTTACAGGGGATTACATACTGATATTAACATTATAATTGGGGCTTACACACTTTGGATGAACAAGGTTATTAAGTCAAATGATTCTCTATTGGATTGGCCAACTTTCATGTATTATATTCCTTGGTTTTCTACACAACATTCCTTGATTATCTTCTAGACATATTGGAGGAAGTCTTATTGACATTTCATAAGAAAATCACATGATCTAGTGGTCTTTCCAAGGGATGTTGCATGACATGGATGGAATTTCTAAATGTTGTATCATGATCAAGGATGAATTTTCTAATGTACATCACAAGACCTAACTGAATGATCCTTGAATACATTGCAAGATCACTATTGACATGCTTGGAGGGAGTTGCATGATCCGACTGACATGCCCTTTTGTCATCACATAATAAATCTGACACACATAGAGGGATTCATGGGAGTCAATATATAATTTTAGTAGGGTGATACAAGATTCTGGAAGACATGTATGGAGGAAATCAGAAGATCTGGATGGAATGCCCATAGGGAATCATGAGATCCATTTGACATGCTCAAGTGTTATCACAAGACTAATCTAACATGTGTTTCTTCCATCATAGGAGTCAAGAAACATGTCTGATGGAAACTATGAGGTTTGTTTGGGGATCCCAGAGGTCATAATGAGACTAAGGTGGAATGCCCAAAGGGTACTCTATTACTTAATTTTACATTTCTAGAGGAATTTAGATGATCCAAATAGTATCCCCAAGAAGCACCATGAGACTTGGGTGACATGTACTAGTGCTGTCACATGACCTGGTTAGTTCATGTGAAGCACGTGGGGATTAGATTATATATATTTTTTCATAATTCTTCTATCCAATAGTGTTTTTTCCAGCCTTTTATATCGAATGTAGTATACTTTTTCTGTGTTAACATATTTTAAACCTTGCATGATCTAGAAAATATGTGGGATTTTCCTTATGTGTCTTCAAAGAAGTCCTTCATGTGATCTATGAATGATCATGCAAAGTTATTTATGCATGGTGGATGTCCACTCTGGTTATTCACCGAATACTACCTAATAGAAAACTTCTGGGTTGCAAGATAATAAACTATGATAAATCCAATACGATGATTGTTGCTCCTATGTGAGGTGCCAAAAGTTCATATTCCTATGTTAGGAGGACTTTTTCATTCTAGGGTGGGGGATTTATAGGCCTCATCACCCTGATTTTTCATCTCGTTTCACAATGGGTATGGTGAGAATCTAATATGGAGTTGGCAGGGGACTTTAGCATCACACATCTTCTTGAGGTCATCATGTGGATCACTCTAGTTGTGTCACATGTCTTTCAGTGAGTTGGATACCATCCTCTAAAGATCCCATTTATTGGATTATATCCAGTTAATTGGGGTTTTTTAATCACATGAACATGCTAAGGGACTTTCATATTGTCTTCCTCACACATCCAAGGGGTTTCTTGAGATCAGGGTTCCCACTTAAAGTATTTCACATGATCTTTGGTGACTTTTATGAGGTTTATATGCAAGATATGGATGTATTCTTAGGGTGTTATTGCAACATGAGGAAAACATGTTGTTTGGTGCTTATGATGTCTTGTGAAACATCAAGGGCATGTCACATGATGTTTTAAAACATCAAGAGGATCCCACCCCTCCCCTTTTAATTTCATTTTTAAATAGTTTCGGGATCTCATGAGGTTGCATGGATGCTGCCATTGAAAATAACTCTATTTATGGGAAATGTATCATGTGACCTATAATGGTTTTTGTGGAGATGTGAAATCATTTCAGGGAAAATTCTAGTTTTTTTTCATATGGTGAGGGATAGGGAGTGTGAGGTCACCTAGACATTTCTAAAGAACTTCGTGAGATGAGGCATGTATGTGTCTGGGTGTTTCAGTGTCTTGCACATTTATAGGGGTGTGGAACCTGATTTTTACAACCTTAAGAGGCTACCACACACACCACTTTTTTATTTACATTGTTTGTTTTACAAAGGATGGGGATCTCATGGGTTTGTACAAATATTGTTGAGTATAATCATTCTATCCATCAATGATGCATCATGTAAGTTAGAGAACCGCAAGAGGCCCCCACCTTTTGGAAATTTCCCATATTTTTAAGGATATTTGGATGTCTCATCATGCTTCTATAGGCTGAGAAGCCACCTAACCTAGGGATTCTTTTCTAGCTACCACTGCATGAACAATTATTGTATGAGGTACCTTCAGAAGAGCATAAGGACTTATCTAAGGGAATTCAGGAGACCTTCCATAGGATATTATATATGCATGTTCATCTACAATACCTTTCATAGTTCATGTGATTGAGTGTCTTCCAGGAGTTGATTTTATCAACATGATATTAACCACCTTCTTCTTCCATTTATTTTTAGGGGAAAATAATACTCATATTAATGTATTTGTTCCTTTTTAAAACTTCCAGTGCTCATTTGGTGAGTATTAACAAATGACCCCCCCCTTAGGAGCGACGTACAAAGAGAGGGGCTTGGTTCCGATGAAGGTAAATTCCCACACGAGTCTTTAGTGCTATCTACAATAGGTTTTCTTGCGTGATTCTTGGTCTGTTGGGAAAATTTTTATGTTCCATGGTACCCCCTATAAACAGGATAATAGAGAGGGATTAATTAAACGAATACTCATTTATCTTGATATCTCTCACCCTGCTTCCATCATATATCCTCATCTCAAGACCTTCTCGCAAGATCCGATCAGGAGTTCTGTTTACAAGACTAATTTTTGAGAAACTCTTTGCAAGAGCTAATTTTACTAGGTTTCTTCTCGAACCAATCCATGGAATTAACTTCAATAATTTTTTAATCTTTGGTTATTGGGATGCGATTGTCTTGAGGCTTCCGTGAGACCTTCAATATTTATTGTATGATCTTTTTACCCTTATTCAGCTCATGTGACCATGTCAAGGTCACATGATCATGGTCCTTAGATGGGTAATGTGGTTGAGTGATGAAATGTGGGTTTATAGGACCCATGATATCATACAAAGTTAAGTGATTTGTGAGACCTTAATGTGATTCAAGAATAATTTTGATACTTCAGGTGATGTGAAGGATGTTTCCAGAAATTTCTGTCCTTCTTTTGATAAGACTTTATTTTATATATGTGGAATACACCACATAATTTTGTTTGAATGGATTTTGGTTTTCATTTACCTTATTATAATATGGCTAATTAAAGGTATATTATTTTTATAAATCATAATATTGACCCCTTATATGACATGAATTATAATAGTGAGGCTTTTAATAGGTTCATCTCACCCAAGATCTTGGATTATCCACTATCACACTGACTTCTTCTACATGGGATCCGTTTACCAGAAGATGTTTTCATTCCTCCTTTGGACTTTAATCAACTATCTCACTTGGTTTTATCTTTTTATGACTTTATTTAGACAACAATTATCGAGGATTGATAGTTGTTCATAGCTCAGCACCTGGGTTTGTGGTACAATTTTTCAAACTCTCACTTTGTCCTAGATGGATATGAGATCTCTCATTATTCAATTACTCAGAGTTACTCGAGTATATTTGTTTCCTATTTGGAAAAATTAGTTGGTATATGTATCTTGAAATTGGATCTCCATCCTAGAGTAAATTTTTATGATAAATGGGTAGGTCCATGAAATATTCTTAAAGTTCACTGACTATTTATTTAGGGTCTATCTTTACGAAAAATATGGATTTCCCAATTTATTGTTTATCAATAGCATGATTTGATTCGAGGATGGATGAGCTATTGGATCCTTGGAACTAACTCATTTCATCTATATCATGGTTATATGGGAATCAACCTATGGTATATCTACCAACTGGGTGGGATCCCCCCTCTTGGAATGTTGTATATTGAGTTTCTCCTCACTATAGATGTTTGGGATAAACCCTTGTAGACTTAAGTATTAGTGATGAACATGCTCACCATTATGAAGGAGAGACTTATAAAGGATATAAATATATGACCCCTTATCTCATTCAAGTCCTGGATTGAACATTCCATATATTACAATAGATTTAGAAAAAATTCTATATTCCCCTATCGATGCCCTTACCAGCAAGTTCATGACAATGTCAACTCCTATTTGGACATTTTAGAAATAGAGATCATAATACATTGTGATATGGAGTGAATTTTGAGATATATATTATCCTTAGGTTGGTTTAATTTATTTACATGTTGTTGAATATATGGATTTTCCCAAATGGGGATGCACATTTTTGGAATATGGGTCAGTGTGCAAGTGATGGAAGTACAACTAGAGGAAGGAAAATTCCATAACCTGGAAGTGTTGATACTTATGTGCCTTTACCAAATCATGATCCATATTAATGAAGGTAGAATTCCCTATAAGATCAGTGGTCCTTTCAAGTTTTTATTTGGATGGATGGGGGAATTTCTATTGATTTGAATACTATAATGCCACCAGGATCCCCAATGCCTCATCTCTCCCATATCTCTAAACATATTTAGGGTTGGGGATATGACAAAAATATTTTAGAGGGTTACAGATGCATTGAGTTTATCTAATAGATTTTATTTCACCACTATAATACACCAACTAGGCGAATCAATGGAAAAAAATGACTCCCTTGATTAAAGGTCGTATATGATATACCTTCAGGATGAGGTTCTTATAGATAGGATGAAAGAGATGATTGTCTGTGATCCATATAAACCATATAATTTTGTCCCATATGTTTGGATACAACCAAAGGGTATATGCTCTTCCTTTGGCTGTTGTGTGGGGAGAGTGACACCTTTGGATCATCCACATGTTTTGGATGATGATGGCGTAAAACGACAATGATGCTATGATCATTCTTCCTACTACCAGTGACCCTACCTTTCTCGTTTAATAATATTCCTCGGATTGGGTAGCATCTTATCAATGTGGTGTCCTAGACTGATTGATTCATCATGTTTAAAATAAATTTTCCATAAAACCTTTATTTTCATGAAAATGATGGAGTTTATTGATGATTTAGGTTAGACTTATAGGGATATACCTAATTCTAACAACAACCATATCGATAGTGGGATCTAATCTATTAAGGAAATGAGTACTCATATACAAGGAATAAGTTATTATTCTTTTTAAAAGAGGGTATATGATTCCTCTTATTTTGTTTCCTTTCTAGATCTGCCAACTATTCCTACTGTAGGCATGCTTATATCATCAGTCATATAAGATTAGGCACATTGTAGGCTGATATGGAAGTAGATTCATGCCTTTATTACTGAGAATCCTTTGGAAACATTTCATGACCAAGGGTAATGCTTTCATTAGATATTTAATGACATGGGGGTTGATGATTTTGATTGAAACTATCATTTCAAATTATCAATAAAATTATCATAACTCAAAAATATTTGAACACCAATGGGAGGGGATATTATGACCTTGAAGATGAGGCTCCCTTTTCTAGACTAATGAAGGAGGAGTTCGAGGCACTAATGTAGATTCACCACTTTATATCAAAACATTAAGCCCAGATAAATTTTTAGACCATGAGAATATAGAGATATATGGAAATCATAGTTTACATGTGTCTGACCTTTCAACATCATCATCCACATTAGAAACCTCTCAAAAGAGAGTTGACAAGATAACTACTTTAGTTGAGAGTCTTCACCCTGGGGAAGAAGCTAAATAGGTGAGGTGAGCGACACTTCATCATTCAATTGATATTTCATGCTAGAATATTGATGACTTTGTGAGCATAGACAATCAAATGTCATTATAGTTAGACCATTGTAATGAACATTGTTTTTTCTGATATTCTCATAGAGACTCCAAAATGTGTAGATTCCTACAATCGTTTTCTATCATTGAATAGATTTTATGAACTTCTATATTGTTTTCTATTTTCCTTTTATTCATTATGTTCATGATTCTTTGATGATATGAGATTATTGAATCATCAAAAATACCCATCCTTTGTATAATATCAACTGAAAATGAATGCTTGGACCTAAATGTTTAAATCATAACAGATTACGATCAAGAAGTTATCATGAATTCTGAACATCATAAGATTATTTTCTGATATATCTAATCTAGATATCTTGAGATAACCTAATTCAAAAATGATAAAGGGGTAGAATACATGTCCTTGAGGGAGAGTTATATATATTTTTATGAAGCCAAAAAACATGTGGAGAGAAGATTTATTTTTTTGAAGTCCAAATGGTGGGACTTGGAAGATTTTCCATTATTGTAGGCTAAATGACTATTGTAAACAGTTTAAGCTATTTTAGTTTAGTCATTATATCATTATAGTTTTGGGTATTTTATCTTATAAATTATATATCTATTGTTAATGGTATTGTAGGTCCGACCTTCTATCATAGTAGTTTTGGTTTCTTTTATCTTGGACATTCTATCATTGTAGTTTATGGTATTTTGGGTTGTACCATCTATCACTATAGTTTATGGTCTTTTATCTCAAACCATCTATCACTGTAGTTTAGTCTCCATTATTTCTTACCTAATCGATGATCATAGAAAATGGTGATGACTATCCAGGAATCACCCAAAACACTCTAGGGTGTCAAGTTCTATCGTTGCATTTCTGGGGTTGATGAGGATCAAAGATCCTTTACTGCAAGGATGAAATGCCACTAGTTAGTTGGACTAAGCCCTTATGTGCCAGTAGAATTTCTAAAAAGTTTCATCTCCACTATTTTCTAAGGTTCATGAAAGGTTTATAGGGGGAATATTGGTTGAGGTAGAAATACTAGGGATGCGGTCCACATTGATATTTGGAGTATGGATGATACAACTCAAAACCCAAATGTTAGAGTCCATGAATATGGGATGGGGAAAACATGTCGTGGATGACCAGTAACACCCTAAGGTTCCAAGTTCCACCATGATGTTTCTAGGGCTCACAAGGATTGTTGCTTATTTTTTGAAAGGAGGAGATGCCTTTACTTAGTTTGTCAAAGCCATTAGGAGATGATAGTACAACCAAACAAAGATGCTATCCACATATTTTTGAGGGTCGTGAGATATTTATAATGACTGAAATATTTATATGATAAGTTTGGGTATGGAGGAGAGATATCAAGGAAGGGTTCCAAATCCCTAGGTATTTTTAGATATAAATTATGAATATTGAGCCCTATGACACATGGTTTAAAATCACAAGGTGTGGGCCATCAACAGTTTGAGAATGGATTGTCACATTCCATCCTTGATAATAGGCACAAAACATGATGATGTATCATCTAGGATGTGGAATCTACTTGAATAGTTTCGTACAAAGATTAAAAATCATGGTCTAAAATTCTCAGGTCAGGATGTTGACATGGGATATTCATACCATGAATGACCCAAAACACACTGAGTTGATGAGTTTTATCATAGGGATTTTTGGGTTCACAAGGATCAGAAATCCATTTTTGTAGAGTGATGCATTTGGTTGATGAACATAGGCACATATGTAGGATCTATAAGTACACATTCATAGGCAAGAAAAGGGTCCGTTGAAGTTGGTTATCCATTTATAATGGCCATATAATGTTGTGGTGATCTGAGGCACTCAAACCATGATATGTGGTTTATTGAAAATGTAATATCCATAAAGGGTTCGATCAACATAAAAGTTGTGTAACTTCCTAGTGAATATATTATCTTTGAGAGGAGATGTGAAAAATCATTACTCTAAATTGTTCGTTAACCAGAGGGTCCAATGAACATGTCATGGATTTTACTAGGGATATAGAATAGGAATTACAAGAATTGTGGACTATTTTTGGCCATAATTTTTTCTTAAACTGTGAATATGAATTATTTAGCAAGCAAAGACTTGATTTTTTCTGATGAAAAACTTTGAGGGTTTCAAACATGAATTGTTTTGTGTATTTTACCAGTAGCTTAAGGTCAAGCAATATGGACCATTATAGATAGTTTTTAAAGTCATACAACTTTGACCCGAGGGCATGTAGTTTGAAGTCATGGAAAATATGGACCTAAAATGGAGGATGATACACAGGAGCCCAAGTAGGGTACACATGGTCAAGAGTACCCCATCATCCTTCTGAGTGGCAGATAAAAGTATTATGAATCATGGATCAAGGTTCTCAGACCCTGAGTAATGATATGGGATAATCATATAGGGAATGATACAAAATTCACTAAGGTGATGAGTTCTTTTGTTGTGATGTCAGGGCTCAGAAGGATTAGAAAGACCTTTTTACAGAGTGAAAAATTTCATTGATGACGATAGGTGAATATATACAATCCATATGAATTCATTTGTTGTAAAAAAATGGTCTCTTCAATATGGGTATCTTTTCGAAGGTCTATCGATGGTTTTTGGAAACCCGAGGCACTCAAGACATAAAGTGTTATTTATTTATTAAGGTGATTAAAATAATTCAGAATCACCCCATACTATGGCTGATTAGGAGAAGTGTGTTGTGGTCCTTTAAAAAAGGATTATAATGGATGATGTTATAAATATTTTAACATAATGTAGAAGGTATTTACTTACTTCTAGGCAGTTTAACATCATGCAGTACTAATATATTTTGGGCATTTTATCATCATGCAGTAAGGATTTTGTTGTTGTTCAATTTTAATGTCCTGAAACTATAATTTTTTCTTTCAGTTTAATATATTTTGGTAAGGATGTGAAGGTATATGTTAAAAATTGTACATGATATATTGTTTTCACAAGAAAGTTGTGCATAGATTTGACTCATATGTAGGAAAAAAAGCTTCTATTAATTGTCCCTTATTTAGTTTTGGGTAAATATTTATATTGGTTGTTGTATTTGTCCCATGATTAGAGATACAAGAATCACTACATATACTATGATGATAGGAATCAAGCCACACTTGGTTATTGAATGGGAAATAATCTTTATAGGTCTAACTCGTATGTAGAGGTGGGAATTATATCCATTTATTATTGTAGCTAGGCCTAAGACAAGAGATCTGGGCATCACTACATATCCTGTGATGGAAAGAATCAATCCACACATAGTTTTTAAATGATAAACACACTTTTCTGGTCTAGGCCATACCTAGAGGTGGTCATTTTTTACGTTGTTTTTTGTAGCAGGGATGAGGAATGGAGATTGATGCATAACTACGTATCCTATAATGAAATAAATCAATCCAAATATAGACCTTTAAGAACCTCACAGATTAACGTCCTTCAGAAAGGATATTATCTTACTGATGTAAAAAGGGGTATAGTCACTGCACCCAAGGATGGGAATTTGATAGTTACTTTGTATACTATAATGATAAGAATTAATCTATATGTAGTTATCAAAATAGAAGCTTCCAACTCAAGTATGACCTATACGTATGAAGGGGGAATTTTTTATTTTTATTTTTAATAACTAGGACCCAGATTGAAGATTCAGGTGTCACTATTTATCTGATGATTTCAATAATCATGTCACATATAGTTCTTGAATGGAGGTGTGGTATAAGACCAACACAAAAAAAGTGGTCCTCTCATGAAAGATCAACTGGAATGTAAAACATTATATTTTGAAAATGGCATCAACCATGAAATTTTGATGTCTTGCAGTGAGAACTCATGGTATGAATTTTATTGTCATTCATTTAGGACCATGATGATATTATAGTTAACTCTTACACCTTGTTTATGTGGGGAAACCCTTACTAAAATTCTTAATCTCACATGAGCTATTCTCAGTGTGATAGAAAAGGAATGAAAAAGGTTCCTCTTACCTTGCATAGGGATTTAAGGATATTATAGGGGAATTTTATACCATGTGGTGGCTGGACCAAGATATTGGATCTAGGTGTCTCTATGTATCTCATTCCAAATGAAAATTTATCCACACTTAGTTTTGGGAATCCATGCAGTTTAGTGTCATGTGGTAAAGATATTAGCCGTCTAGTTTATAACATGATGCGATGAGGATGTAGATCACTAGATGTTAATAAATATGGATATTGTGGATCTATTCAGTTTTATGTCACATTGTTAGGAAAATTTCATTATAGTTTAATGTAATGTTGTAAGGAAGAGAGATTCCATTTAGTTTAACATATTTCATCAAGGATGACCCTAGACAGTTTACCGTCATGCGGTCTAGACATGGGGTACTGTGTAATTTAAAGTATTGCTGTGAGGAACTCAGATGTGGTATAGATTAACATCTTGTTTCTAGGATAACTCTTTAGTGTTTATCATAATGTTTTCAAGACGACTCCATATAGTTAACCATCATGTGGCCAAGACAAGGGACACTTTATGATATCTATGAAAAGTATGTCTCGAGGATCCTCAAATTGGTGTGTGTGTGTGTGGGGGGGGGGGTGACACTTTCTCTATCCATTGTAGAGAATGCGTAGGTTCCTTTATGATATAAATTATGTATTGAGTATTTCCATTGCCATTTGGGCTCTAGATTTTGAGGCATATTCCCTAATATCATCGGGGTAATGAGATGCAATACCAGTTCTTCTTGGATGAATGAATTGAGGATTTATTTTAAAGACTTGTGGGATCCAATTCTGATGGAATTCATGGTAGTGTAATGTACAACGCATGTTATCATTGAGCCACTACAATTATTATATCTAATTTTGTGATTTATCATCATCTAAGAGCTATCCACAAATTGCTATATGGAGATAAGGATGTTAGACTTTTTTAGGTAACTGTGATTCTGTCATGTACACTAATGGGTATGGTTTTTATTGTGTGGTAGTACATGTGGTGGTATGGTAGGGACATAAATCATGGAGGATGTTTTTTGGCTATTAATTCTTATCCATGTTCACAATCTTCTAGATTTAATTTTATAGAGTCTTATTTAAGTCCTCTATCAATGAATTTTCCATATCATGACAATGAGATGACTGATTGGAATCAAGATTGTACTCTTGGTATGGTTTCTTCAACTATGTAGAATAGAAGTTGGTGCTATTTTCTGTTAATATTATTTGAGTGACTCTGAATCTAGTAATAATATGGGACTTCATGAAGTCAATGATTTTATTTTTCCTAACTTCCTTGAAGGTATTTCCGCAACCCATTTTTTAAAGGAGTCAGTAGTAGTAAGGGAGTACTAGAACTACTTAGTTGTGGCTAGGGGATATGATCCCACAACATCCATTCCGTAAATAGAAAATGGTCTGGAATATTTAACAGTATGTAGAAATTCCGGGTGTTGATGGATTAATTTTTCATGGATCCAGCGTGCAAGAAATTTATTGGTGAATTCTATATTTTCATGTATCATTGTTTTCCAATAGTAACCCAATGTTTTGATTAGGTGGGAGAGCCTGGTCCCAGAATAATGAGCATAACAGGAGCTTGCATGGACTTATTCTATGATGGTTAGAATCTCCCTCTTTTCTTTGCATCTAAGGTTGATACCATGAAATACATTCTTGTATAATTGTTTTGTTCATTTTGACCATCCTTGATGGAAAATTTCACTATATGGCATCAAATGTATTCACCCTTAGCTTGATATATTGAAAGATATCTATTTTTGAGGTAACTAATTATGGTATCCACCCTTCTATGGGTCAATATTAGTTATTCATTCTATAGGGTAGTGTTGAAATAATATATTTCATCCATATCATAGATGATGATTGAATATACTACTCTTTTAGGTGTAATATATAAGATTTATTCCACCTAATTAGTGTCACCTAGTAATTTGGTTGTATTATCCAATACGTTAGTGCAAGCATTCTATAACCATGGAACATGATGCAACATGGGAACCAAAATAAACTGTTCCACTAGTCCCCTGACATACCTAATGAGGAGGGATAGTTATTCCTTTTTAAAGGGATATTATTTATTAATATACTTCATCACTAGTTATAAATCACATTTTATATTCAGGTAGGCTATCTGTAGTTATAAGTCTAGTTCCATCCCAACAGAGAGGTTTAAGTGTTATTCTAGGTTATTCATGTAGCCTTTGGATATTGAGAAAGGATAAGGAAAAACTAATTTGTTTAGATAGAAAAATAAAATACATATAACAACCTGAATGATCTTTAGATTCTCCATCCATGTGCCTATGGGAATCTAAGAGGAACTATCAAAATATATCTCTTATGTATGGGGAGTGTCTTGGAAAAATACCACCACATCTTTTGGGAGCTATGATTCAACCGATGAATTTTATGATGTGGGATGTCTTGTGAGGAGATCATTTAGGATTGGACCTTTATCCCATTTCTGTGATACAAACTAGATACATTATTTCTATAGAAGGACCTCCCGTCGGTCCAAATACCCAATCAACATAGGATGAAGAAGGACATACTTGAGTGGGTCGATATGAGAGACCATATATGCGTCATGGTTCAACATGTAATGCCTCATATTTTTCACTATGAATATGGGTGGAAGGTATTTCTTCTCAATATCAGAGTATCGGGTCTCAGTAATAATAATTGTTTGACTAAGGTACCAGTGACTGTTCTCAGTCACAACATAATTTTTATGTGTGAGGAGGGAACCTAATGAAAATTCCCTAGTAACCACATATAATATGAGTTGAATCCCTTACACTATAGTCATCAAGATCATAAGGTGTAGTAAATAATTCTTGATACTTTCAAAGGCTCCCTGATAGTGACCATCCCTTTTATAAGAAGTCCCCTTCTTCAATATCCTGGTGAAGTAGAGATATTTTCCACCCAGGTTAGCTATGAAACCCCAAATGTAGGAAAGTTTCTCTTGGATACCTCTTAATTCCTAGATATTTATGGGTGTTTTCATTGATAAAATAAAACTAGTATTACTTGGGTTTAAATTTATGTTGGGGTGGTGTACCTTGAATCCAAGGAACTCCCCTGATGCTAGCTATAAGGTTCATTTTACTTGATTCATCTTTAGACTGCGCAATAAAATTTGGTCAAAGACTATTTTAATATCTTTGAAGTGATCACATTACTTTTGAGATTTGACCACCAAGTTATTGACATAAAATTATGATATTCTTCCTAATAATTTTTTAATGATATGATGCATTGTGTGCGGATAAGTGGGGACAATGTTTTTTAATCCAAAAGTCAGGACCTAATAGAAAAAATCCAATGAGACACTCTGATGAAAATTGATTCTTCATTGTCAGGGGAAGTATTTATTTGATTGTATCCTAAGTACCCATACATAATGAAAATGTCTTGGATGTTGGAAGTTGAATTGATCATGAGTTCTATTACAATGACCTAATCATAATATGCATAGATATTAAATCACATTTGTGTAACAACTAAAATATTACAAAAACATATACCCATAAACCATATTAGTTTAGTTCCTTTAGAATCATGGAAGCATAAAAAATGATGCATATATGAGCTACATTATCTCCTACTAGATTCTTCATGAATATCAACCTTCTTAGACACATCAAACGTAATATATATCTTCTTAACCATGGTGATAGGAAACATAAAAATCGATGAGATCAGATGCTTAGTAAAGGAAAAAAGGGAGATATGTAAACATAATCTTGAGAAGAAGGTTACGATATTATAATCATGAAAATATAAAATTTGAAATTGCTTACAAAAGATCATAAACATGAATCATATATTAAAGCGTGTAAGTTCATAAGTCATGAATCATAAATAAATAAATAAATAATATAAGCCATGAAATCATAACCAATGAATAATACATGGAATTATGGTAGAAACATAAGAATATATAATTATTTATATAGTCGTTAAGGAATCACTGCCACAACCATCCTAGTGGACATAGTACTTTACTGAACCAGGTTTACTCCCCATTCAAGGCCTGTATTATTGAACTGAGTTCACTCCTCATTCTAGTACATTAATAGTAAACCAATTTCACTCATTATTATATCCATATCCACCTCACAAGATATAAATATTTACCCAATGCATTAGAGAAATTTATAGGTCCCTATATTATCATAATAAAATCATACACACTTGTGAAAAAAAATCATAAACAATAATATCATAACACATAAAATGAATTGGGTATCAAATAAAAGTTATCATATTATACCCTATGAAGAAATATACATGTTTCATAATCATTTCATTAAAATCATAACTTGTGAATGAAAAATAGATTTCATCAATATATAACCCATGAAGGTGAAATGGGATTCATAAAGACCATGACAAAAAGAATAAAAAATCCAGAGAAATAATATAAATTTAATATTTATACCATTTCCAAGAAAGAATTTATTAATAGTAATAGATGTTATCTTAGATGGGAAATAATTTTGAAAGATCTTTTAAAAAAATTTCCTGAGTAAAATATCATTCTTCGTTGAAAATTTATATTTAAAACCTAAAACCATTTGGAAACTATTTTCTTTGAAAACAATCTTTGATACTTGTGATATAATCATGAAGACATCTTGAAACCCTTTTTCTTGGAAACTAATAAAGAATATTTAAAACCATTTCAAAACTGTTTTCCATGAAAACTTACAAAAAAATCCTAATTTTTTTAAAACATAAACCCCATTAAATAAAGAACATAGAATGGATATGTAAATACACATAAATTTAATAATAATAATCATATAATACATTCATGTGAATCATATACCCTACAAAAAATAAAATAGTGGTGAACATGGCATGAATCTCATGGATATAAAAAATGTGATGAAATTCCCATACCTTGTGTCTTGAATCATATAATACTCATTAAAAACTCATGTATAATAAATATAAATTTATTATAAATATATGAAAAACCCATATTATTACTTCTAAAACCATATATGTTGTGATTATAGATTTATATTATCCTCTTGTTAACAATACTATGATAAGGTTTCACTTCAATTAAAATCTGCTTTGTTTTTCTCTTGTGTCTTGATTTGTTATAAATTTGGTCCTTAAACTTATATCATGACTCCAATAATGTAAACCATGATTTAAATATAATTTATATTCAGTATATTTTTATTATAATAATCCATAGAATATATAAGTATGAAAAGGAATACACCATTTATGGAGACGATAGGTCGTACGTATGCATGAATGTTCTTTCTGTTTAATTGTATTGTTGAAAGAAAGAAATTAAAATAAATTAATGTATATATATCATTATGATAATATCTATATATTATTATATATATCATATATATTCACTAAACCCATCCTTAATAAATTCCATGTAGTTTATGAACGAATCACGTCACTACGAGGGGTGATAATTAACACTTCCTCAAACGTAATTATCATATTAACACAAAATAGAAAGTATGAATATATGTGTTGTAAAATAATTAATAAAGATTAAAGACATCATAAATTTAAAATATAACATATTTAAATAGTTATTCTATAATAATTTCTGCTATGATACACAGAAATGGAAAAATGAACAATCATCTTTTAGTGGGGTGGTAGTTCAACACACACGTAAATAGTATGTTCGTTACCCATTAGATGAAAGTGTGTTTAAGTGTAAGTATAGATCTTAGAATAAAAACATCCTAATATATTTAAGATAATGGTGTTGTTATACGTGCAAGTAATAGGAAAATTTTATGTATGGGAGAAATAAAATAAAAGAAAGGAGTATGAGGGAGGGTGTTACCTCTTAATTGGATAACTCCTTTTGGTTTGAAACAAAGGTATTTATTGGAAGGATTTATTACCAAGGGAGGATTCAAGGAGGATGTGATGGATGTTAAAAAGACATTTGGTCATATTTTATTCAACAAAATTGTGGTCTGAGAGGTCTGAGGAAGTGGAAGGATAAGAGGCATTTTATAATGGAGGAGGAGTGAAACTCTTATTATATTTTGGAAAAGGGAAACCACAACCACGTTTTTTTATTTAATGTGGGTAAAATAATGGTAAAAATTATATAAAAGGGAATATATGGTCTAAATATTCCATGAAAATGGGGATTGGACAAGTGTATAGGTAGTTTTAGGCCACAAGGTTAAAGTTTAGTCACTTATTATGCTTAATTTTAAATTTAATCATTGTAATTGATTTTCAATACTTTAACTAATATTATTGGTCAAAAACTAAGTTGAACTTATTAGAAAATATATATTATTATGATTAAAAATATGGAATTCATTTGTCCAAATTCCAAACACATAAGTGGCAGAAATCAATTTAAATTTAATCTCGTAGACTGGGTAACAATGCTGGGTTTTAAAGTAAAAACATTTAAGCATTTTCCATGTTTTTATAGTTAAATTCAAAATGAAATTTATTGAAATGACCCAAATTGGATTGATTGATTAAAATTTCTTTAAAATAAATTTAAAATATAATTTAACTATGCAAATAAATTAGATGAAAAAGATTTTTTGAGTAAAATTATATTATTTTTCAATATTTATTAAAATATGAATCTTCCTAGAAAAATAAAAAAAAATTAAAACTAAACTAATTTTAATTTTTTTCTTTAAAAAATGATTTTCATTTTGACATATAAAATTTATAAAATATCTAAAATTTATATTTAATTTAGTTCTCCATCAAATGGATTTAAAAGTACCTTAATAATTTTTTTATGTGTAAAATTAGTTTTGTTATTATCTTATTATTATGAAATATATTGGATAAATATATAAAATATTTGACTAAATATATAATATATAAATTACATCAATATCACTTAGTAATTGTAATTTATTTGGATAGAAAATATTTTTGATCATAAAAATAGTATTCTATAAAAATATTCCATTTATATTGAATTAGTTCATTGTAACTAATGAATTAATTTTATATTTGTGTAAACCATAAGTTTTCATTAGTTAGTTAGTACTATTGAGAATCTCTAACTTAACAATTATGTTATGTCTTAATATAATATTTTAATATTATATTTTGTTTTGGTAAAACTCTGTGTTGAGTGTAATGTACGCCATGTTAGTGCCATATGAAAATAATATTTGACTTATTGTATTTAAAAGCATCAATGAAAATTATTTCATTCAAAAAAAAGTTCTATAAAGAATTATGGGTGTTACATTATACCCCCCTTAAAATGAATTTCAACATCAATTTTTTTCATTCTGGTACAAAAAAATGAGGATACTTTTGCATGATCACATCCTCAAGTTCCCACATATCTTCCTATATTTGGTAATTTCTCCACAAAACATTGACCATGTGAGTGGTCTTGTTTAATATAAATTTCTCTATATAATCCTTAATTTCAAATGGTTTCTCCTCGTAAAAAAAATACCAATCTAGTTACATGACCTCTGAGTTCAGCGCATGAAGATATCCAGAATGAAGGTTAATCTTGGAAAGCTATTGAGCTCTGCATAGTTGACTAGAGATGTCATAAATACGGGGAAGAGGATAATTTTTTTTATTTTGATCTTTTTCAAATCCCAATAATCAATGAATATTTTCATGGATCCATATTTCTTATAAAAACATTAATAGGTTAACCTTATGGTGATACACTTGGATGATGTAATCCTTTATCATGGTTATCAAGGAGTTACTTAATCAATTCCTGAAACTCAATCAAGGATATTCTATACAGATTATTTGAAATTGGTGTGGAACCAAGTATGGGTTTTAATGAAAACTCAACATAACTTTATGATGGAAGGCATGAAAATTATTCTGAAAAGATATCCAAAAAATTCCTAAACAATGGGTATATCATCGATGTGGATTTTCTACCCATCCATTTGAGAAAAAGACCCTTATGAATGGGAATTAAGACCCATAAATTAGATTTAATGTCCACAGGATGTTCATACTTATCATCAAATTGATAGATGATCATAGGATGGTATGAAATATCAAACACAACTTCCCTTCCTTAACAATTAATGTAAGATTTATATAGAGAAAGAAAATCCATTCCAATGATGATATAAAATTAATCCCAAGCAAGAATGAAAAGATTTTTCGGAAGCACAATCCTACAAACATCAACCAGATAGGAATCATAGACTTAGGATGCAATCATCACACCATTAGGGGATTTGACTACTAATTTCAAAACTAATTGTTTTCGTAGAATCATAAAAAACGTAGATAATTTTTTATATATGAAATAGTTGGAATATCTTAAATAAAATAAGACATTATATGTTCTAGAGTGGATTATAAGTGTACCTTTAACCACTTCGTTATCACACCCCTCATTAGAAATAGAGATTGCATGTGATTCCCCCTATCCCTCAACATAAGAGGTTATTGACATAGATCATCATTACTATCCTTTTTGTATAGAAATTTTTTATAATAATACCCATTCCCCTTAAACTTGTATCATTGAATAGTGGGAGGTTCATTCTTTATAGTTTTCTCTACATTATTATTTTGAGAAAAATTCTTCCCATCACTTTGACAATCATTTTTCTAGAGACCTTCCTTTCCACACCTAAGATAGTTAATATACCCTTAAGTAAAATTACTCCATGATTCTTCTTATAAATATAGCATAATGTAAATCTAATATTCTTTTCTCTATGTGTTTTAGAGTTTCATGTGAACTCCATCTTTATTTTCTTGTCAAAACCATGAGGTTGATACATGACTCCAATCTCTATTTAAACCTTGATTTCACAATGAAAAATATCTTCATGGATACTAATGTATCTTATGGAAAGTTCTATTATGACACATGGATTTAATCAATTGAATAACCTATCAACTTTACTTTCATGTTGGATGAGAATTCTTGAAGTGTACCTCACAAGTCTTGTGAAATTACCCTTGTAGGTACCTATAAATTCTTCATCCCTTTGATTCAACATGGAATAATTTCTCCATATTGGTATAAAGAATCTACGAAACATACTTATTAAAAAATATTCTCTTGAGATAATACCATTACATAGAGTCAATATCGTCTTACTGCATCGTATTCTTTATTAGAGTCCACCACTAGTCCGCTTCACTTTCTAAACAATAAAAATCCAGAATAACATTCTCAAGATCTGAACACAAGAGAATGGATAATATCCTCTTTTTATTACTAATCCATTATTTAGAAATAAGTGGATAAAATACCCACTAAAATAAAGTGGAAATTTCTTCATGAAAGACTTAATAGAATTTTTTTACCACATTTTATCATTTGGAAATCCACTATGATTCAATGCTTTAGAAAGTTCTGTGAGCATAACAATGATATTTTTTATTCCAGATCCTGTATAATTTGTTTTATCATAAGTAAAATCATTGTATTATCCATCACAATAACCATTAGTGTGGTTCCATTGGGTTAAATACATTTAATAAAACAAAAAATTAGAGTAAGAAACACTTATCATAGTGAGGAGCCACCAAATCATGAAAAGTCACTTATATGACATCTAAGTTATGACAAATTCATTAATCTGTGACACCTTATTTCTATACTAGGTTATTCATATCCAATTTATATTTAAATCCTTCATAATGGTATGTGAAAAGTTTGTTTATTTCTAAATCATATCCCCCGAGAGTGTCAAATTAGGTCGGCAATAAGGCCCGTTGTCATGTACCTGAGTATCCTGAGTTAGGCCTGAAACATCTTATTAAAGTTATTACGTCTTGGTAAATTTGTTCCAAATCCATATACACTTGTATTATATAGACATGGATTTATTTCTAGGAAACCACTCACTCTATAATTTACCAAAATTAAAGACATTTTCTTATGATTTTCCTTATCCTTACACTTTTCATTAGACATTCCATTAATGTTCTCACTAAGGTTTTCTAATCCTAGTTTCCAAAGGTTAACTAAACATTTTTCTCTGATACCAACTATATTGACCTGATCTTAACATACATATACATTACATCAAATTTATGGAATACATAAATAATCAAAAAAATATATTCCCAAAGACCGTATTAGTTTATTTCCCTTGGAGACATGGAGGCACAAAAACTTGTGTATAAATGAGAAACATTATCTTCCACTTAGTTCTTATTAAATAACACCCTACTTATACACATCAAAAATAATATGTATCTTCATAACATGGGGTAAATGAAACATAAAAAAGGGGTGAGATCAACTGCTTGATAACTGTAAACAAGGGAGACATGTAAATATAATCACGATCATAAGGGTACGAGAACATGATAATGAAAATATTTGTTCATACCCTACATATGAAGGATCATAAACATTAATCATAGCATAAATATTTCAGGTTTATAACACATGAATCATATGGAAATAAAAAAAAATAATCCATGAATGAATAACACAGTAATGATACATGAAATTGTGAAAGACACACACACACACATATATATGTAATGATTTCCATATTAGTTAAGGAATATCTGTCAAGGCCATCTTAGTGGAAAAATTCCTTTACTGAACAAGTTTCACATCTTATTATCGACCTATATTACTGAACCGAGTTCACTCCTTATTCCAGTCCTATAATACTGAACTGAGTTCACTACTCATTCCATCCATTTATATGTCATGTGATATAAATATATACCCAATGCATTTTAGAGAGATATAGGTCCCACACTTATTATATTGAAATCATACATACATGTTGAAAAAATCATAAATAATCATATCATTACCCAAGAAATGAGATGGGTATAAAGAACAAGTAATCATATCATAACCTGTTGAAAATCATACAATTTTCACAATCATTTCATAAAAATCATAACTTGCTAATGAAAATTGTATTCTATAAACATATACAGATGAAATAGAAATATGTTTCATAAAGACCATGACATCAATAATAATCCATTCATAGAAATAATATGAATGGAACCTTTTGATCATTTCTATTAATGTATTGTGTAACATCAACAGATGTTATCATAGATGGGAAATAATTTTGAATGATCATTTAAAACAGTTCTTGAAAAAATATCCTTCTTTTTGAATATTTTTTTAAAACCTAAATCCTTTGGAAAAATATTTTATTTGAAAATAAACATGAAAAATTATAACATAATCCTAAAACATTTTGAAAACATTTTTCCTTAAAACATATAAAGAATCCTGAAAACCATTTCAATACAATGTTCAATGAAAAATTACAAAATAATCTTAAAAAACTTTTAAAAAATAAACCCCATTAAAGAAATAAAATAAAATGGACATGTAAGTAACCATAAAAAGTGAAAATTAAATGGATATTTATATTCATGAGAAGTATATATGCCATAAAAAAATTGTGGTGAACGTGGAATGTATCTCATTGATAAAAAAAGTGCGATGAAATTCCCATACCAGGTGTCATGAATCTCATCATAATCATTCAAATCTATTGTATGATAAATATAAATTTATCATACATATATCACAAAACAATATTCTTAATTATAATAACAATTATAGTTTGATTATATATTTATATTACCCTCCTATTAATAATTCTTTATTATGGTTTCACTTCGAGTAATATCTTCTTTGTTTTTTACATGAGTTTTATCATGTTATAACATTGGTACTTATTATTATTTCATGTTTTATATAATGTAAAACATTGTTTAAATATAAGTTATATTAATTATATTTGTATTATAATAATACATATATTATATAAGTTTGAAACAAAATGAACTGTTCCTAGAGACATTAGGCCTTACGTACACATGAATGCTATTTCTGTTTAATTGTCACGTTGAAAGAAAGAATCTAAAAGAAATATATGTATATATATATATATAATTAATATGTTAGATTTATTATTTTATATATATCATATATATTCATGAAACCCATCCTTAATACATTCCATGTAGTGTATGAATGAATCACATCACTTTCAGGGGGTGATAGTCCACACTTCTTCAATTGAAATTATCGTACAAACAGAACATGGAAAGTATAAATATATGTGTTATAAAACAATTATTGAATCATAAAGGAATAGTAAATATAATATATAACATATATAAATATATTTTCTATCATAATCTCCACCATGAGTGAAGGTAAAGGAAAAAACGATCAATCATCTTTTTGTGGGGTTGTAGTTCGACGTAAATTTAATTAATATATTTTTACCCATTAAATGGAAGTGTGTGTATGTGTAGGTAACAAAAGAATTAAAATATAATAGTATATTAAGGATATGAGTTTTATTATAAAACAATGGAATAAGAATATTTTAAGGAGTGGAGAAAGAAAATAAAAGAAAGGTGTTTGAGGGAGAGTGTTACATCTTAATTGGGTAAATCCTTTTTGTTTGTACAAAATGGATTCATTGGAAAACATTTTTCCTAAGTGAGGCATCATATAACATGTGAGGTAATTATTGATATATTTTTTTCACAGTTTTTTAAAGAATAATTGGATTGATAGGTGAGAGGAATTGGGAGGAGAGGAGGCCTTTTATAATGGTGGAGGAGTGGAACTCTTGAAATATTTTGGAAATGGGAAACCCCACCCATGTTTTTTATTGAATTTTAATACAATAATAGTAAGAAGTATATAAAAGTGAGGATATGGTAGAAATATATCCATTAAATGTATTTTGAACAAGTGTGTGGGTCATTTTGGGCCTTAAGGCTATGGTTAAGTCCCTTATTAAGCTTAATTTATGCTCAATCATTTTAATTAATTTAATTACATTCTAGAATATTATTAGTCAAAAAATAATTTGAACTTATTAGAAATTATGAATTATATTGATTAAAAATATGGAGTAAATATTTCCAATTTCCAAACACATAAGTGGTATAAATGAAGATAAATATAATCCTATAATTGGGATGATAATGTGAGTTTTTAAAGTAAAAATGTTCAAAAGTTTCCTATGTTTTTATATACAATTTCAAAATAAAATTGTTTCCAATAACATAAATTAGATTGAATTAAAAAAAATTTATATAATTGAACTTTAAAAATAAATTAAAATATAATTTAACTATAGAAATAAATTACATGAAATGCAGTTTGAGTTAAATTTTAGTATTTTTTACTATTCATTAAAAAATGAAACATATGTGAAAAATAAACAAATTCACCCTAAAAACTTTTTTATGTTTTTAATTCAAATATTAAGTTTATTATTACGTATATAAGTTTTAAATGTTCCAAAATTTAGATTAAAATTATGTTCTCTATCAAAATGATGTAAAAGTAACGTAATAAAAATATAGGTTTTCACGTGTAAAATTTGTGTTTTTCTTATCTTATTACTATCAAATATATTAGATGAATATAAAACATATTTATTGAATATAAAATATATATTACATTAATATCACCCTCTAATTTTAATTAATACAATTTATTAGTATATAACATCTTTGTGAGCGTAAAAATAGTTTTATATAGAAATATTCCATTTATATTCAATTTGTTTATTTTAACTATTGATTTCATTGTATATTTTTTTAAACTATATATTTTATTAATTTAGTTAGTATTATTCATAACCTCTAACTTAACATCTTGGTTAAAAATTAATATAATATTTTAAAAATATATTTTTGTTTGGTAAAACTTGGTGTTCTGTGTAATGTACAACCAGTCATTACCGTGTGAAGGGAATGATGAACTTAGTACATTGAAAAAATATTGAAAATTAATTAATTCAAAAAAATATGTCCATAAAAAACTCATGGTGCTACATCTATGATCAAAAATTAGAAATCATCCTTTTGGAAATGTGGATTAATTTCATTGAAATCTATAAAGTGCCTAGTCTACCAATTATTTTTCAGGATGGGGATAATTTTGTAAAGTCGTCTTGGAAATCTCACTTCTTAGACAAAGTGGGATTTGATCAATTTTTCAAAATCATTTACTACATTGGTGAAATGAGAATGTTAGATCATCCAAGATAGTTGGTTGAAGCCTTGATTATCTTCAGGTAAGACGAGGTGGTGCCTAGACACTGTAGGATTTAGTCCAAGCATTTATATATAGTTCTAGGTGAATACATATTGGTTTTTATTTAGAAATTAAATGTAAATTTATTTCTCTTGGATGGGAAAAAAAGCACTAGTCAATGTAGCTCGTGAGTCTTATTCTATCCCAAGATTTATTTTCTTGAGATCATCGATGGTGGTGGAGACACATTCTTTTAATGTGGGAGGGGCATTCCAAAGGTCATCCGACTCTTCTTACATATCCAAGTCCATAGAGAAATTTTTAGATGAGGTTGTAAATATGGGGTCTTATCTATCACTATCGAGGTGAGAGAGGACATGAGAAGAGACATTTTCATCCCCTATTGCCTGATTCATTGAAAAGTGATTCTAGAACTGATTTTCTTTTAAACTGTTACTAGGGGAATAAGGGTCTTGGACTTATCAGACTAGATCTATAACCCCAACTAGATTTATGGGGAGTGTATAGTTGATATTGAGTACACTCATAGGATTTATAGGGGTGGTCCCCTAGAGATTGGGGTCTAAAATATAAACATCATCATATTCCATTGGTTTTTTCCACACCATTTGTAGAAATAATATTTAGTATATCTGGATCCACATGTTTCTAAGGGGGTGCTATGACCAAGCAGTATGCCGACCTTTCCATTGGAAGGGTATTTCAGTCACTAATGGAATATTGAAGGCATCTCCATGTTTCTGGGGAGTCAAGGACCTATAAGAAGGATATTGTATTTCGTGTCTTACTGGATAACCATAAAATCAATATCATATGTGAGATCACTAAACTAAGATTCAATTTTGATTTTACCTAGACATTTTTATCACAACTATCATACCCTTGAATGGTCAGAATTGTGTGAGACAAATCCCCTTCTCTAAATCAATAACTATAGAGTTTTTTAACTGGGATGAGTTTAATCCCATAACCATTATCAATTATATCCATTTGGAAGTCATAATTATTGAGTTTTCCCAAAACATATAGGGGCATGATGTTCCCCTAGATGTCATCTTTATGATATCAGTTATTAAATGAGATGGAGACATGGAATTTTTATTTCATAGTCTCCAATTGATAAAACTAGGATATATTGACTTCTATATCATACTTTTTGGGGATTTTTGATGGATTCAATGAGTTACTCCCTGAGTCACTTGAATGATGTAGTTCATCTAGGATGGAGATCTTGGAATGGACAACCACCATCTATTTTAGAATCTCATACTTTTTTTCTAGAGGTTGGAAAATTTTGAGGTGGTGTTTCTATTTAACATGAATCTTAAAATATGATTTATATGTGGTGGACGTGCTTGATAGTTGTGAAAATGTCAATGAAGTAACTATTTTCAGTGGAGAAGGTCATGTAAGCCTTCCCCATTGTTTGGACTGATCAAATAATCAAACCATTTCTTGGTGGTCATGCATAAAAATTGGGAGAGGAGGCTCAATAGTGGGTTCTGGGACATATTCATGCCTATTTGTTTCATGTTTTTGAGTACTTTTCCATTGGTATTAGCTTCATTTATTCCCTCAATTGAGATGTGATTGAAATATTGGATTTGTCCATGACCATGTTGTTCCCTGTATCCACGGTTCCTATGCATTATGCGCCCCATTACCCTATTGTGCTTATGTATTCTATGACATATTCATCATCAGTGAATGGGGTTTCCATGTGTATCATGTTAACAAAACCAAATATAATCTCTTCATTTGATAAGGGTTCTATTTGGTGTGGCATTTCACATGGTACATATATTAAAGTTAAGAAATATTACAGAGTTAAGGCGTATGTTGGAGCAGAATATGACTCTTCCTCTTCTATTATTTCATACTTCCAATAGTCATTACCACCTCTGGTAGGAATACCTGATGTTAAAAACATGGGTGGTGGAGTTATTTCTGTTCTGCATAGTATCTCTCTCAGGATGTCATGTGATCAGTCAACTATTTTCCAAGTCATCCAGTTTTTGAACATCCTCTCATGTATGGATGAACTTTTCTACCAATCAAAATATTCTTATGACTATTAAATAATTATTTAGGCCACTTTCTTTGAGGAGTTATCTAACACCACCTGTCAAGAATAAACATGCATTTAAGGACATTATTAAAGAAAAACCAGTCCTATATATTAATAACCATCCTTTAATGGAAGGGGAATTAATTGGGACCATTGGTGAGGTTGACCACATCGAGCTTCTAGGGATGCAGTAGCTTGAGAATGTTATTATTCATGGATTCCAAGAAATAACCAGAGAATTTCTCATTTTATACGGATTATGATTTATTCATTTGTTTCTCAATTGTTAGGAGACTCTATTTCCCTGTTCTTCTAGAAAAGGGTAATTATGTGATTTTCCCCACTCAACAGAAGGTGATGGGTAGTTCAAGAAAAACCTATGTTCTTATATGGGCACAGTGAACAACTTGAGAGTAACAACTACAAATTATGATTTTCCTAAAGTTTTCCCATTTTATGAGGTATTGAGTTGAGATTTGGATCAGGTTCACGGAATTGAATCTTCCAAATGTTTGTTAGTTTCTATTTACTCATAGAACCAACCTAGATACTTCATTGAGATTAGAGGTATTTTTAAATCAAACATGTTTTTTTCGTCATAGATTTCCAGTAGTTGGTCCTGCGAGAGAGGGATACTGATTGAATAGGTTACACCTTTCAATATGGTTATGAAGTGAGAAACCCTATCATTTTCACTTTTTTTGTAGTTTACTAGGTTGATAATCGTTATTTTTCCTCAGTGTAAAACTAAAATAAAAAAGTAATTGATGAAGAAGTTCTTCCCATTCTACAATGGAACCAGCTGGAATATTGTTTTACTAAGAAATGGATAGAACTGTCAGGGTTTATACAAAATACCCCACCTTTGTTTCCTCCTTATGATCCTAAGAGACCATTATTAGCCCACATTTGGATTTGAAATGTCTGAGATACTATTTGGGGTCACCTACATTGTCAAAGGTAGATAGGGTAGGATTACTAAAATTGGGTAGAGGTAAAGTGTCTTCTACCCACTTAGGATATGGATTCCTTTCAAGATGCACAGGTGAACATCTCCCTTACATAGATCCCATTCGGGTATCTAGGGACCCAATGATGTTAAGAAAATCTTGGGGTACTATTTCTAGAGCTGTCTCCCGACTACAGGGAGTAGGTGGTTATCGATGAGGTGGACCCTCCATCATCTCCCCCAGATTATTGATTCCTCTTAAGACTAGATGATTGCTCTGGAAATGGATAGGCTGTCACTGTAATGGAAAGAAAACACGATCATTTTTGACTTACACATTTACATAGATTGACTATATAGATCCAGAGCCAGTCTGATTCTTAGATGTTGCTCTTTATGGAAGATCTGATATAGGAGGGAGAATATTCATCTATTCTTGATGATGATACCCAACGAGAATATTTCCCCAGAGTATATATTCATTGTTTTTTCTAATATTCGGTATTGCTCTACCGTTTTGGGACAATTGTTCTTACATAGAATGAATTTTGATTATTTTGGGTGGTGATTGGGATGTAACCACCCCTTCCATTTTTTTGTAGTGTTCTTCTATAGAGGTGGAAAATATTTATTCATAGGTTCCAGGTTTCATATCTTTCTCTTTTTCTAGGTGCGTACAACCTCGATTGGTATATCAAAATCACCATTTTATCTGGGTATATTTTCCATGTTTTCCCCTATTAATTTTTATATTAACCCACAATATCTATTTTGTTTATAGTGATCAAATTTATAATGGAATATTGGGAAATTGTGGTTGTACCATTACTTTTGACATAATACTCTGATTATGTACTGCGTTTATCATGGTCATTATTTGAAACCTTGGCCATATTGTGGCATTTTGGATTGCAATCCTGGTGGGGTATGATCGCCATTAGCATACATTCCTCAAATATTTTTATATGAATAGTGAAATTGAGGTAGTTTTCAAATGTGGTTGTTGAATGGTCCCTTAATAGTAGATGTTTTTCTTATGGCTGGAGAAACAAATACAATACTGACCATCGATTTTTACCTCATAACCTGGAGAAGGATAATTCTCTATGTAGTGATGATGATAATGAAAATACCCCGATCCTTTCATGATATGGGTTATTTGGGGCCATAATTAGGATTGGTTGATCTTAATATTGAGGGTTCATAGATTCCAATCAAGGATTTGATGACTCTTAGGATGTACATTGAGATATAGATACCCCGGGCCAGTGGGCAGTGGTTGAGATGGAATCATCATTGATTTATCTAGAAATCACTTAGGGGATGATGAACCTGGTGATGGTGATTGAGATATAAATTCCTTCAACCCAATGGGATGAGTATTTTTTCGGCTTCTAATGATATATCCAAAATCCTCTATGAAATTGACGATTCGAGAGGTGGAGGTGTTAGAATATATTCCATTATCCTAGAGAGATGGGTTCTCTCTTGGATTATTGATATAATAGCTAATAATATGGTTTGATTTATTTGGAATAGATTTTATCACATTGGATCTAGTTGAAATGGAAAACCATGATGGGAATCATTCTTCATTATAAGTCTTCTGGTTTGACGTAACTTCATCCTCTATTTCTAAAATGAATTCTGATTCCTTTTAGGGGATCAGTTTGAAGGTTTTATGGATACGTTATCCATCTCTTCATGATTTATAAAAATCATTGTAGCGGTGTGTGTGTGTGTGGGGGATTCTATAGTAGTTACTAACTACCTCATGCATTACCAAGTCCTTTGATTTAATAGGAGAAAATAACATTACATGACATTATAACCAATGGGTTCTACTATTTTGGGGACATAGTGAAGTCAAATGATTTATATTTCACCCATATTTGGATACAAAAATTCAGAGATGCTCGATAAATCTGTCAATATAGGTTTACCATGACACACTGAAAAATAATGGGATGTCCTTTATCATTATCTTCTTCTCCTAGGTTCCAATATATGGAAAAGACTTCCCTATCAAGAAAATAATAGAGTATATTTTTGATATGAAGGTGATAGTCAATTCCCAAATAGGGGTAATATATATCCTTGAGTACCTAATGAGTAGCTCACATATATTTCCATAGATAAGGAATTCACTTCATTTATAACATGTTTTGGAACTCACAGTCAAAATATGTTAGGGTATACAACATGACTGGAATGTTTTTCCTAATATATCTTTCAATATATAAATTTCGACATCCTATTCAATAGACATAACCTCCTCCATCTCGTCAAACCATAAAAGATGATTATAAGGGTCTCCAATTGGTTTGAGTAGAGTGTTTCTAGAATTTAATGGGGAGCTGTATGCAGTTGAAACCAATATTTTGAGTACCCCAATATACAAAAGAATTTGAGTTTTGAATACATCTATATGAAGGTGTCTGGGAAAAGAGAGGACTTCCTCATCTATGGGAGATATTGTTGTTAGGATTTTGACCACTATGGTTGTTAGGAGTTGGGTCCATATGATCCATCTTCACACAACCATGAGGAGGACTATCATGGTAATGATAACCTTTTGCTTTTTTTGTAGAGTTAAATGACCCTTTTGGTTTGATGAATGTGACTATAATTACCTCAAGGATATAAGAATTGAGAGGGTTAGTAATATGGGTCTCATTCTGCATTGTGTATAGAATATTTCAACCTTCCTTTTGGAATTTTATAGGGATTTGAGCCACCTATATGACTATTTATAGAACATGTTTATAACTAATCAAAATTGTGGGTGTATGACTATACTTCTGATAAGCTACTGGAATATTCCGATAAGCTTCCTCATTATTGAAAGGGATATGAACCTATCCTGAGGCATATTCCATTCACATTGTGTGATCCTCAATCATAACAGGTGTTTAATCTTGATCCAGAGTTTGGGTGATATTCCATTAGTATTTTGTAGCATGGATATGAGAACACCCCGAGGCATGTGTTACGCTCACCTGGTGAGCCCCGGTTGGAACATTAATATGATCTTCATCTATATATACATTACCCACATTAATATGAAAATAGACCTCCAATATGGGGGAAGGAATATGATCCTCCTTTTGTATTGATTCAGAATGATGCTGGTGAAATCATATGTTGGTGGAAGTTATAATTTATACAAAGATGACTTGATCTGTTGGGATATAATAGGGAGATTCACTGATATGAATATGTGTCTCTCTCGAGGCATATACCATTCCCACATGGTTATAACTCACCATAATGGGGTAATGAGACAAATCTTGGGAATTTGGAGTATGTTGCTAGTCTTATTCGATAAGAATATAATCCTATCTCAAGTCATGTGCCCCTTTCACTTAGTGATCCCCAACCATAATTGGGATATGTGCTCATTCTAGGGAATCTAGAATATGTTGCTAGAATTTTTGAACAAGCATGTGCCCCTATCCCAAGTCATGTTCCACTCTCACCTAGAGACACTAGATTGGAATGAGAATATTGGCCCAATTCAATGCCTCTTCCTTTACCAGAATATTCATATAATCCTCTTGGATAGGGGAAAGAATGTTCACTTTCTCTATAAAAAACACCTTTTCACAATGATTACATTGTTGAGATTATTTGGCTATAGGGAATAAAATATGTTCCTTTCCACATATCTATATGAAATATAAAATATTTAGTGGTTTTTTTAAGCTATTGTTAAGTACTATCAAAATTTTAGAAAAGTTTTCACATGTATATAAGCCTACAAATTTTCCATATCCACCATACACTTGAAGAAATATTTGATTTAATCAGGGGTATGAACCCACTTCTGTTCTCCTTGGGCCATCAGAATATACCTATGGGGTTTATATGTGGGGGTAGGAATATATGCCTCCTCCATGCTATTCCCACATATATATTTTGAGGAAGTATGAAAATGAGCCTTCTAACTGGTTACTACCAAAATATGGTAGAAGACATTGTCAGTGGGAGTAGAGATATTGGTACACTCACACTTATCCACAACCTTCCTTTCATCATGTGTCTTCCTTGATACCCATTTATGGGGTTCATAGGGGGTAGGGTATTGGGTGTTACTCTAAGTTAGCAATTAGTGGGTACTGTTGGGATGATTCTGGAAACAACGGTTGATAAGATCCATCCTTGGTGTCCCCTGAATCAGAAGAGTGTTTTATTTGATAACATTGTGCACCATTTTTATATATTTAAGGCAGTGATTATTTCACTCGGAGGGTAAGATACCAATATAGTTGAATGAGGAAAAGAGGTCCACTACCTTAGTTAGAAATTTCCTTAGATGATGCAAAGTCATCATCTTCAGTGCTTAAAGACAATCACTAGTAGTCTCAAGGGTCAGGATTTTCCAACATCGATGGTACTCCTAGACCATTTTGTTCATCAAAATACTTTTATTATGTTAGGTAGGTGATATAATTTTTCATACTATGAGGGTTTCATCCACAAGTAACTTTCCCGAACAATCACTAGATGATGAAAGCATCTCGTATCGGCAGGATAATGATTAGAGAAACATCTTTAGTTAGGTAGAGAATAAGGAAAAATTTCACCCATTAGTTCAATATAGTAGGAATTATTTTCTCAAACAAATATTTATGGTTACCACCATTTTTATTTTATTCCTAATCCATATATTATACTCATATAGAATTTCATCATGAGTATGGACTTATTTCATGGAAAAATCAGTTATAGAGGACCGAATTTAAGATTTATGTTAATCTTATCACCTTTGTTTTTATAGGATATATCAAAAATGTGACCTAAAATATGAAAACCCAATTATCCTTTCTTTAAGAGGGTTTTGTGTTTGGTTAATTTTTTTTGTTTTCATATAGTGGGAATGCAAAATGGTATGATGGAAAATAATCCCTTCATTTTTTTATTTGAGAGATTCATGTTAGGATCACCATTATTTGTTTGTGTATAGTGTGAAAAAATGGCCTGATGGATAATAACCCTATCATTTATTAATTTCAGTGATTCATCTCTTTTTCCACAATATTGTTTCTATGGAAAAGTGAATAACTAGAACACTCTTTGAGGTGAACTCGGTTTGGCCTGAAGGTTGATTTTTTTGGGGGGGGGGGGGGTTGACTTCTCAAAAAATAATTAATGTCAGTCCACAATTTTCATTCTTAATGGTAACCCCCAATGGTTCCCTCATCCAAAACTAGGTACAAACCTACCTTCCAATGGTACGTTTTCATTTGGGGGTTCACACCCAATTATGCTTAGGGAATCGCATTGGTCAAGACGGTGGGTGGTCAAGCTCATCACACCCAGTTGGGTAGAACTATTTCCTACTATGGTACTCTCTCACAGATTTAATATTTGTTTGATAATCTACCCCTAACCCCGATACATGATCTATTACCCTACCAAAATTATTATAGGTTATGTCACATTTGATACAAGGGAAAGGAATCTATTTAGTGAATACATCTATTTGTATCATTGGTTCTTCATCCATTTTTAAGTGATGGGTAACTACTTATAGGGCTATGCCATACAACCAAGCACATTTAAATTTTCATCCAAGTAGGGATGCACTTAATATTATAGTGAAAGGATTGATCCATTATGGGGTGTCCTAAATATCCAATTTTTTATAGGAATTAAAACCCACATTATTCTCTAAACCTATTCTTTTTAATATAATGTTGAAATGAAATATGTGAAGATACTCATGAACTATATATCTGAGTTCTCGTCTCAAGGCAATTTTTGAGAAATCATGGTTATTATAGGAATTAGATTTGTCATAGTAAGATCATTACCATGGGAGTAAACCCAAGGTAGACACTCTTATATGAGGGGGTGTTTACATAATGCCACTCATTAGGGCTTACATATTAAGATTTCCATTTTTGGTTGAGATTCATGATGAAAATGATATGAGCATTGTAATCCCCTAAGCCACATAAGATATGATCAATGTGAGATACAATGTATAAAATGTAATCATTATCACTATATATAGATTCTAGATTTACATACTTATACATCCCTTGGGATGTAGAGCTCGGGCCCTAGAAAGGTTCCCTACATATCCTGATTATCACAGTAATTTGAGTAATTGTTGTTCAATTAATTTTTTGAATACTAATGGATAAAGTAAAATTATCGTCCTGTCATAACTATTGGGTTTTTATGGTAGAAATGTTGAAGACATTAGGGGACTTATACTGAAGTGGGATCCCATTTGAGTTTGGGTTTGGTTTTTAGAAAGGCTTCTTATGTATTCTGCTTATGGTAGGAATTATATTTCTTATATTTTAGCTTATTGGGGATTACACACTGAGGTTTCCCTTATATAAGTGACATATACTATTATTCCACTGATTGGGGCTTACACACTGCGATACCCATTTCATTTATAGAGTCTTAGGATGTGAATGATATAGTCATTACAACTCCCTAATCCCACATGAGCTATGCTCAGTGTGAGAAACAAGGGAAGGAAAATAACCAATATAATCACTTAAGGATTATAAAATTATACATAGGGATATCCTTATGGAGGTTCATATAGAGATATGTCCTCAAAAAGAAATCACATACATCCTGGTTATGGAAGGAATCACAGTAATCATAGTTCAGTTGATGGGGTCTTACACACAGAGGATTCCACTACCTTTGTAGTGGCTCGTGATGAAAATGATATTATTATTTCACCTCTCTAATCCTATGTGTGCTATTATCAATGTGGGAAATAAGGGAAGATAAATGATCAATCTCATCACTTGTAGATTGCAGACTTATAAACTAGGACAACCCGTTGGACTTTGATATAGAACATGGTCCTCAGAGAGGCATCCTATGTATTCAAATTATGATATTAATCAAAGTCATTATAATAATTTTGATAAGGGATTATATACTATTGATGACCTTACAGTCAGGCCTTAAACACTAGAGGATGAAAAAGGTTATCACATCCTAGGTTTCCCTATTAACCACGCCTTCATGGATTCCTAACAAGCTTTGATTCTCTGCAAGACATGCCTTGGTACTTTGATTAACATGTTGGTGGATGTATTCCTAACATGTCCAAATAAAAACCCATGATCCATTTAAATTTTCCAAGGGCTGTTGCCTGACGTAGATGGGTTGTCTGAAGGTTGTCGCATGATCAAAGATGACTTGTCTGGATAACAACATAATACGTAGATAACTGATCCTATAATCCACTACATGATATTGTTTAAGATTCTTGGAGGTAATTGCATGATTTGTATGACATTACCTAGTGTCTTCGCATATGTTAAATGAGACATTTTCGGGGTGTCGTGAGGTTCAATATGACATTTTTGGAGAGTGATGCGTGATCTTGGTTTGTATGTATGGAGGGAAACATGGGATCTATATGGCTTTCCTAGAGGGCATCGTGAGATACCATTGACATGTCTAGGTGCTATTAAAATACATAGAAAACATGTTTTGGTGCCTCCATTTGAGTTAGGAAACATTTCTAGAGGGTACCAAGTGGTTTGGATGGTGAGTTCTATACCACCCCAAGCTTCCACAGTACGATTCTCTTTGAATAGTATAGTAGCATGTGTTGTACACAACATTGAGTTCTAACACACACCACAACCAATCAAATTAGCTGCTATGAATAGTAATACCCACTTTTTGAAATTTTATAAATTTTATCTTTCAAAATGGACTTCATTTTTGGATTTGGAATATCGAAATTATCTTAGGGTGAGTTTTTGGTATTTTTCTGAAAACATTCAATTTTTGATGAATAGTGAAAAAACACTAAGTTATAGTTTAAAACCGAATTTTAATTTAAATAATTATTTAATTTATTTAAATTTAATTATGATCAAAATAGATAAATAATACCTATATATGTTCAATGTAATTCATTGGAGGTAGTTTTAAAAAATTTAGATATTTAAAATTTTTATTGAACTTTTCACTGTATTTTACCCACCTTCTAGGAGCATTTAGAAATTTACATAAAACATAATTTTATCGCTTCTATGAGTGGAATTTCAAAAATCTGAGAGACATAGTTAATATCAAGGAGTAAAATGTGGTTCAATAAGGTAAAAATAATTTTTGGTGAATATTAACTTTTTTACTTTTATTTACCACGATAAAAATTAAATATGGTAATTAAAGGTAAAAATGATATTAATATTAACCTAACACATGTATTAATTCTATTAGACAAGTATATCAAGAACAAAAACAAACTTAGGGATAATATATAATCATTTAGGTCCACATGGATTAGATTAGGACATTTATTATTATTAAATTCAAAGAAGAGTTAAAAGAGTTAAAATCAAAGTTTAATAACTAATTTTTTTTAATATAGGGGTATACCTAAAATAAATTTTATTATAAATATTCATTATAAAGGTAAAAATATTTCCTACATAATGGAATTTTATTTATAAATTTTAGTCATTAAATAATTTAATTTATTTATTACACAATGGTGATGCAGTAATTACCTAATTAATGAAATATTAAAATAACTGATATTATAAATATACAAATAAATGTAATTTGAGGATTTTTTTGAATTAAAATAATTTTATAGGTCAATATGAAATGTTAGTATTGATTTAATTTGTTTTCGAAGTAATCATGCTGTTATGATTTTCACAAAAATCAAATACCAAATAGTGTCAAAATTGACATAAAAGTGTTTTAAAACAAATATTATATTAATAATTGAAATTCAATTCTTAAGAATATAATGGTTGACAAAAGGACTTATATTATGATAGGTGTATCATTAATGGACCACTTGGGGGTCTCTTGGATAGATATAGTAGGTTTATTAACTATATAATATAAAAATACAAAGTGACATGGTAAGTGTCAAACTAATTAACTAAGAGTTAAAACTAAAAGATAAGGTTAATAATGTGATCCAAACCATTATAAAACCTATTTTTTGAGTTTATTTTGACCTATACCCACATTATAATTTGAATAATCTACTTTTAAGCCATTAGAAACCGAATATGAATTTATTATAAACTAATACTTTAAGTTTTTCCTAAAAAGCCCCTCCTCCCCCTTATAAAAGGACACCGATTCTAACCAATTATTCATACCATCAAAGCCTTTTGGTTCGGACATACCATACCCAATTATTCTCTAAAAATCCCTTACTTCATCCTAGAGGCCTTCATTTAGTCAGAAATCCAACTTAAGGATCCCTTTTGATCAAATCAAAAGGAAGAACCCGAAGAAGAGGTAATATTTTCACCACTCTCTTTCAAGTTCCTTTCTTCTTCAACTTATTTTTTATTTGTTATTTCCATTATAAAATAATAACTCAAGTATATTCTATATAATGTGATGTAATTTTAAATATGGTACAACCATATTCAGTATTCTATCCATCCTTTGAATGACATGTCACCATACGTGCGTACGTACGGGTTACCGTCTCCATGTCATGGTGTAATTGTTATTCAAAACATTATTATTTGAGTGGATATGATAATGATGTGTTATTGATGTAAATAATAAATATAACATGATAATGATTCTGTATATATGATATATAATCCAATTATATATTATTTTAATATCAAAATAATGATATTGTCTCTCGGGCGTACGTACTGACTACCGTCTCCACGAACGCGATGAGATTCATTCCCCATCGTATCCATTCAATTATAATTCTTATTTAATGATTAAAAATAATTTGAATGACTTCATATAATTCTATATATGAATAAGATACAACCTATCCATAAAAAACGCGACTTATATAACAAAACATATAAAAGAAAACGTGTAAGTTAACACCCAAAACAACGATAATACTAAGATATTATTAACAAAGCAATGTTAAAAGATCATATATGATATGATATTAATTTAAATTATTCTTGTATAAATTAATAACAATTAATTAACTATTATATAGGATGTTAACCTTACCTCGACCATGGAAAAGTACAAGGTAAGGGTTTATTTTACAATCTCTTCATTATCTGAGGTTGTTTATACGTAATTATCTACTGGGACCTCTTTATCATCCACATCCTTGTTTCTTAAAAATGTATTTCAAATAATTCTTAATATTTTACAGACTATGGGTTAAAATAATTTATACCCTTGTTTAATTTTGATAAGAAGTTTATAAAGGAATCTTTCTGTCGTTTTCCAAACAAGGCCCTTTTAATCATTTTTGACAAAATTAACGTAAGAATGTCTTTTTTTATCTTATACGGCGGGTGTTACTATTTTCCGCCCTTATAAAATCTTCTATGCTTATCTTACAAGATTATAAGGATATTTTAAAAGTAAATGTTTTATTTTATAATTATGTGACTTTTAAATGATTTCAAAAAAAGAGATATTTCTCTCAAATAGTATTGATTTTATGTATGTCAACATCCTTTGTTGGATTTAAAAAATTCAATATATTTTTGAATGTTTTGTGATATTTTTGACCGTGGATGTGTTATTTTTATACCATTCATGGTTTATGAAGAAATTATTGACATTTTTTATGCTAGTTTTAATAGAAATGTTTATGTTATGTTTAAACCTGTTCATATGAAGAATTCATTGGACAAAATAAGTGACGGGTGGAGCCGACTATAGCTCCTCGATGAATCGGTAGGTCTCATGAGACAAACTAGTGTCTTGTCATGAGGCCTTGACAAAATCTTATTTGTAGTCTTGGCACGAGGCCTTGGCTACGTGGTTATGATAGTATGTCATTACGTATTCCATCATTATGAAAGTGGTTATTGATATTGCATGTGATTATTCGACTAGTAGAATATCAATGTGAATAAGTAAATGGAATTATTTCATTTTATCTTTACCATATTATGTTGATGTTCTTATTTAAAAGGATTTTTTTGTTATACATTTCCTTAAATGTTTATGATTATTTATGAATGTTTCTACTATATTGTTATCCTTACTAGGCATCTGAGCTCACCCCTTTCTATGTTTTATTTTTCCCAGGATGTGAAGAAGTATTTTATGAATGACCTACAGGCATAGTATGAGGTTATATGAGTGTGTAATATGGAGACTATATTGTTGTAGTTTTCATTTTATGATGTAATAGAAACTTTTTGAATGTATATAGTGATTTAAAGGCTACTAAACTAATCGGTCTTTTGAGACTTAATCTTTTGTGATCATGTAAATGTTATGTAACAATGCACCGACTTTGGGTAACTGGGGTTGGGGTGTTACAGTTGATATCAGAGGAAGTTTAGTAAAAACCTTAGAAACTAGATTTAGATAAATTCTGATTAGAGCACATAGACCTAAGATGGACTTTGAGGATTAGTATAGAAGAACTTCCTTGAATTTTGGTATTGTAGAGATTTTGTGAGTTTTCCGAGAAATACATCCTTGTCTGGATACGAGCAGGTAGAGGCGGCTCTGGCACAAATGTACCTAGTGGTAAAACCCGAAAACACCACTTTGATCTAGACTCGAATGGGAACTGGTGCATGACAATGGGCCTTACTGCACTCTTGGTTACGACACAGCTGGGGGATATGCTTAGGATAATTCTCATTTTCATTACAAACCATTATGAAGTGTTTATGAGTATATAATTCCTCAAAGAAAAAATTTGTATGATTATTGATTATATCCATACACTGTTCAATTCATGTTAATTGTTTTATAAGTTTGGATTTATGAATTGTGATTCAAAAACAAATCTAGTTTATTCTATTGTTTATAAATAGAGCCTAGTGGAAGGAATGGAAATCACATCAATGAACACACTCCAATTAGGGATTTAACTCCTACTCAAGATAATTATAGTGGAGCTGGTGATGCAACTGGTGCTAATCAGCTAATCACCATACTGGGAAAAATCACCCAGGTTATGAATAATAACCTTACCCATATGGAGCACCCCGATCCACAATGTAGAGGCTCAATGTTGGATCGCTTCATGAGGCAGCAACCACCAACATTCAATGGGAGTACAAATCCATTAGTAGCTAAGGAATATATCTGTTCCCTAGAGAAAATATTTCAGGCTTTAGGGTGTAGTGAAAGGGAAAAAGTTTTCATGGCAGTTTATCGACTCACTGGAGATGATGATCAATTGTGGTCATTGATACAAAACACGAAGGAAGATGATAAAGTATCAAATATGGAATGGAGGGAGTTCAAAGATATTTTCATAGAAAAATGCATTCCTTGTGACCATCGAGAAGATATGGAAAGACAATTTCTGAGTCTGAGGCAAAAGGCGGATGAGAATGACATAAAGTATGAGGCTAACTTTACAATGTTAGCGAGGCATAAAATAGATTATATACATAACCCAAGAAGTAAGATTGATAATTTATTTTATGGGTTAAAACCATTTCTCTATCGAGCATTAGTCTCACAATATTTCTCATGGTACAAAGATATTGTCTCATGTGCTATCAATACAGAAAAGGAATTAGATAAATCTTATGACTTTAAGGAAAAAGAAGAGAAGAAGAGATCTGCTGACCACTCTGGAAATGGAAATAAAGGGAAGAAGGGAAAAGTTGATTATCCATCCTACAATAAATGTGGGAAGAAACACACCGATACTTGTTTGAAGGGAATGGGAGTCTGTTACAAGTGTGGTGAAAAAGGCCACCAAGCTCATGATTGCAAGGGAAAGAGAGTTGCTGTCAACGTGGAATGATATAATTTTAGAGAAATGGGGAATTACGAAAATGAATATCTTAATCCCCAGGGTAACTTACCACAGAAAAGGCCAAGGGATCAAGGCCAAGCTTATGCTATCACTACTGCTGAGGTTGAAGATCCGAAAGACGTGGTGGCAGGTAATTTAATGGATTCCTCAAGTTTAGGAAATGCTTTATTTGATTCAGGATCTTCACATTGTTTCATATCTTCCTAGTTTTCTAAGAAAATTAGATATTTTCAATTTGATTTAACAAGGGAGTTTTTAGTTAAAACTTCAAAGGGAAGTATCATTGCTACAAAGTTCTGTGGATCCGTTCCCATTAGGGAATATAAATGTTCTTTATCTGCTGATCTCATCGTCATACCCATGACTGAATTTGATATATTCCCCGACAGGGATTGGATTTAAGACCATGATGCGAAGATTTATTGTACGAAGAAGGAGGTTACGATTTTTGATGATGATGATAAGGAACACCTTATCTTTATTCCAGAATCGTCACCACCTAATTCTTATCTAGATCCACCCCCAGTAGCTCAACTAAATTCAATTATTGGGGAGGAAGAGAATGAAATGACTGTGTGTAAGGAAAGTAATGTTCAAATAGAGGATTCACCTATTGTGAAATAATATATAGATGTGTTTTTGGAAGATTTACCTAGACATCCTTCAGAATGAGAAATTGAGTTTTCCATTGATTTAATTCCTGGTTCAAGGCCCATATTGAAGACCCCTTATAGAGTGGAAACTATGGAATTAGTTGAACTAAAGAAACAACTAGAGGAATTGAGTAATAAGAGATTTATTATCCCTAGTATTTCTCCATGGGGAGCCCCTATCATTTTTGTTAAGAAGAAAGATGGATCTATGAGGTTATGTATCGACTACAAAGAGATCAATGCTATAATAATAAAGAACAAGTATCCCCTACCTCACATTGATGATTTATTTGACCAACTACATGAAGCTCAAAACTTTTCAATGATTGACCTTCGATTTGGATACTATCAGTTGTGTGTTAAGAAAGAATACATTCCGAAAACAACATTTCAAACCAAGTACGGGCATTACGAGTTTACAATAACGCCTTTTGGGCAGACTAATGCACCCTCTATATTCATGGATCTAATGAATAGAGTTTTCAGGGAATATCTCGATGATTTTGTCATGGTATTTATTGATGATATCTTGGTATACTCCAAAATTTTATAAGATCGTGAAAATCAATTGCGAATTATCCTGATGAATCCTAGAAGACATGAATTATATGGGAAGTTTAGCAAGTGTGAATTCTATCTTCAGGAGATTTCTTTTCTTGGACATATTGTCTCTAAGGATGGAATCTCTTTTGATCCTTCTAAGACCAAGGCAATCCAAGAATGGCCAGCCCCAATGAGTATAAATGAGGTATGATGTTTTATTGGTTTAGCAGGTTATTATTAACGTTTCTTCCAGAATTTTTCCCGATTGGATAACCCATTAACGAGGCTCACACATAAAGGGGTTAAATTTTTTTGGACAAAAGAGTGTAAAGAATGTTTTGAAGAACTAAAGAGAATATTTGTCAATGCTTCTATATTGAATCTACCATCGTGGAATGATGGGTTCGTTATTTATTGTGATGCATCGAAGAAAGTGCCTGGTTGTGTCCTTTTGCAGAATGATAGGGTTATTGCCGATGCATCACGACAGCTGAAAATTAATGAGCAAAAAAATCCTACTCATGATCTTGAGTTAGCTGCTGTAATCTTTGTTTTGAAGTTATGGAGATATTATCTCTATGGTGAAAAATGTGAGATATATACCAATCACAATAGCTTGAAGTACACTTTCTCACAGAAATAACTCAACATGAGGCAAAGGCGATGACTTGAACTACTTAAGGATTATGATTGCACGATACACTACCACCCAAGGAAGGAAAAAAAAGGAGGTAGATGCTTTGAGTTGAAAGGATCATGGAGTTTTGAATAAGATGAGAGTTTAAAAGGATCCTATATACATGGATCTAGTAAAGATGGATATGGGAATCACCATGGAAGTTGAAACATCAAGGATTTTTCAAATGGTTTCTAAAACATATTTACTAGAAAGGATAAAGAATTTTCAGACCTATGATGAAGAGTTTCAAATGAAGATCAAAGCTATGAATGATGGGAGATTGAGTGACTTTGTGTATGAAGATGGAATTTTGAAATTTGTGAAGAGACTTTGTGTTCCCAATATACCTGATCGAAAAAGGGATTTTTTGGACGATGCTCATAGTTCCAATTTCTTTATACACTCTCGGAGCACCAAAATGTATAGAGATTGGAAGGAACATTTTTGGTGGGACAACATAAAGAGGGAGATTTCTGATTTTGTGTCAAGATGTATGGTTTTTCAACAAGTGAAAGCTGGAAGGAAACATTCGGGAGGAGTCATGCAACCTTTTCCCATACCAGAGTGGAAGTGGGATAATATCATGATGGACTTTGTCATGAGAGTACCAAAGACTCCTAGAAGCAAGGATGCAATATGGGTCATTGTTGATCGTCTTACCAAGTCAACACATTTTCTTGCTATAAGGGATGATTTACCACTTGAACGTCTAGCAAGGCTATATATTAATGAAGTTGTGAGACTTTATGGAGTACCCCTATCGATTGTTTCTGATCAAGATCCTCGTTTTACTTCAAGATTTTAGAAGAGTCTTTGAAAGGCCTTGGATACTGAACATCGTTTGAGCACTGCCTACCACCCTCAAATAGATGGACAATCAAAACAGACTATTCAAACCTTAGAAGACATGTTCAGATCTTTCTCACATGACTTTTAGGGTATGTGGGATCAATATTTACCTATGGTAGAATTTTCCTATAACAATAGCTTCCATTCATGTATTTGGATGGCACCATATAAAGAATTATACGGAAAGAGATGTCGCACACCAACCTATTGGGATGACGTTGGTGAAAGAAAACTTATAGGCCCAGAACTGGTGGAGGAAACGATGGAAAAGGTAAAGGTAATCGAAAACCACATCCAAGCAGCTCAAAGTAGGAAGAAGAGCTATACTGACAACTGAAGGAAGGATTTATAATTTCAGGTAGGAGATCATGTTTTCTTGAAGGTATATCCATGGAAGGGAGTTATACATTTTAGTAAGAAAGGTAAATTGAGTCCTAGGTACATAGGACCTTTCAAAATTCTAGAATGAATTGGGGATGTATCTTATCATTTGGAAATGCCACCAAGCCTCTCCAAAGTTCATGATGTGTTCCACATATCATTGTTGAGAAAATACATGCCTGAACCGATGCATGTACTTACTTATGAGGAATTGGAATGGGAACCTGATCTATCTTATTGCGAAGAGCCCATCGGGATTCTTGATACAAGAGAACAAGTGCGGAGAAACAGGACGACTTGTCTGGTAAAAGTTCTATGGAGAAACCATAAGATGGAAGAGGAAACGTGGGAACCTGAGGAACTTATAATGGAGAACCACCCGAGTCTTTTCATACAGTAGTATTCTAGAAATTTTTAGGATGAAATTATTTGAAGTGGGGGAGAATGTAACACCCCATGCTTTCACGATACACTTCTCTTTGAATAATACAGCGGCGTGTGTTTTATGCAACATCGAGTTCTAACACACACCATAACCAATCAAACTAGCCATTATGAATAGTAATAACAAATTTTTAAAATTTCATAAATTTTATCATTCAAAATGGACTTCATTTTTGGATTTGGAATATCGAAATTAGATTAGGGTGAATTTTTGGTATTTTTTTGAAAACATTCAATTTTTGATGAATAGTGAAAAAACACTGAGTTATAGTTTAAAATATAATTGTTATTTAATTAATTATTTATTTTATTTAAATTTAATTATGGTCAAAATAGATACATAATACCTATATAAGTTCAATGCAATTCATTGGAGTTAGTTTATAATAATTTTAGATATATAAAAATTTTATTGGACTTTTCAACGTCTTTTACCCACCTCCTAGGAGAATTTAGAAATTCACATAAAACATAATTTTACCGCTTTTGTGAGTGAAATTTCAAAAATATGAGAAACACGGTTAATATAAAGGAGTAAAATGTGGTTTAATAAGGTAAAAATAATTTTTGGTGAATAGTAAATTTTTTACTTTTATTTACCACGATTAAAAGTAAATAGGATAATTAAGGGTAAAAATGATATTAATATTACCCTAACACATGTCCTAATTTTATTGTACAAGATTATCATGACCAAAAACATCCTTAGGAATAAAATAATTTCATTTAGGTCCACTTGGATTATATTAGGACATTTATTATTATTAAATTTAAAGAAGAGTTATAAGAGTTAAAATCCAAGTTTAATAAATAAAACATTTTTAATATAGGGTTATACATAAAATAAATTTTATTATAAATATTCATTATAATGATAAAAATATTTTCTAACTAATGGTATTTTATTTATAATTTTTAGACATTAAATAATTTAATTTATTTATGACACAATGGTGATGTAGTAATTACCTAATTAATGGAATGTTAAAATAAATGATCTTATAAATATCCAAATAAATGTAATTTGAGAATTTTTATGAATTACACTAATTTAATAGGTTAATATGACATGTTAGTATTGATTTAATTATGTTTTTTCCAAGTAATCACGCTGTTATGATTTTCACAAAAAACAAATACCAAATAGTGTCGAAATTGACATAAAAGAGTTTTTAAAACAAATATTATATTATTAATTGATATTCAATTCCTAAAAATCTAAGGATTTCCCTAAGGAATTATATAATAGTATTTATATCATTAATTGACCACTTTTTAGTCACTTTAATGTATATAGTATGTTTATTAACTATATATTAGAAAAATACAAAGTGACATGGTAAGTGTTAAACTAATTAACTAAGAGTTAAAACTGAAAGATAAGGTTAATAATATGACCCAAAATGGTATAAAACGTTTTTGCTGAGTTTTTTTCGACCTATACCCACCTTATACTTTGAATAATCCACTTTTGAGCCATTATAAATCTAATATGAATTTATTATAAAGTAATACTTTAAGTTTTTTCTAAAGACCCCCTCCTTCCCCTTATAAAAGGACACCACTTCTAACCAATTATTCATACCCTCAAAGCCTTTTGGTTCGGACTACCCATACCCAATTATTCTCTCAACACCCCTTAATTCATCCTAGAGGCATTAATTTATTCAGAAATCCAACTTAACGACCCCTTTTAATCAAATAAAAAGGAAGAACCCGAAGAATATGTAATGTTTTCACCACCCTCTTTCAAGTTCCTTTCTTCTTCAACTTATTCTTTCTTTTTTATTTACATTATAAAATAATAACTCCAGTATATTCTATATAATTTTATGTTTTTATAAATATGGTACAACCATATTCAGTATTCTATCTATCCTTTGAATGACTTGTCACCATACGTGCGCACGTACAACTTACCGTCTCCACGTCGTGGTGAAATTGTTATTCAAAAAATTATTTTTTGGATGGGTATGATAATGATGTATAATTGATTTAAATTATAAATATAACATGATAATTATTATTTATATATGATATATAATCCAATTATATATTATTTTAACATCAAAAGAATGATATTGTTGCTTGAGAGTATGTACAGACTACCGTCTCCACGAACGCGATGAGATTCATTCCCCATTGTATCTATTCAAGTCAAATTCTCATTTTATGATTACAAATAATGTATAAGGACTTGATATAATTATTGATATGAATAAGATACAACCTATCCATAACAAACACGACTTATGTAACAAAACATATAAAAGAAAATGAGTAAGTTAACACCCGAAACAACAATAATACTAAGATATTTTTAACAAAGCAATGTTAAAAGATCATATATGATATCATATTAATTTAAATGATTCTTTTATAATTTAATAAAAATTATTTAACCATTATAAAGGATGTTAACCTACCCCCGAACAAGGAAAAGTAAAAGGTAAGGGTTTATTTCACAATCTCTTCATTATCCGAGGTTATATATACGTAATTATCTACTGGGACCTCTTTATCATCCACATCCATGTTTCTTAAAAATGTATTTCAAATAATTTTTATTATTTTATAGACTATGGGTTAAATTCATTTATACCCTTGTTTAATTTTTATTATAAGTTTATAAAGGAATCTTTCGGTCGTTTTCCAAACAATTTCCTTTTTAACCTTTTCGACAAAATTAAGGTAAGAATGTCTTTTTTTAACTTATACAGTGGGTGTGGATATTTTCCACCATTATAAAATCTTCTAAGCTTCCCTTACAAGCTTATAAAGATATTTTCAAAGTAAATGTTTTATTTTATAATTATGTGACTTTTAAATGATTTAAAAAAAGAGATATTTCTCTCAAATAGTTTTGATTTTATCTATGTCAACATCCTTTGTTGGATTTTAAAACTTCTATATTGTATTGAAGATTTTGTGATATGTTTGACTGTGGATGTTTTATTTTTATACCATTCATGGTTTATAGAGAATGTATTGACATTTTGTATGATAGTTTTAATATGAATGTTTATGTTATGTTTAAACCTGTTCATATGAGGAATTCATTGGACTTAATAAGTGATGGGTGGATCCCACTATAGATCCTTGATGCATCAGTAGGTCTCATGAGACAAAATAGTGTATTGGCATAAGGACTTGACAAAATCTTATTTGTAGTCTTGGCATGAGGCCTTGGATACGTGGTTATGATAGTCTGTCATTATGAATTCTATCATTATGAAAGTGGTTTTTGATATTTCATGTGATTATTCCACTAGTAGAATATCCATGTGAATAAGTAAATGGAATTATTTCATTTTAACTTTTCCATATTATGTTGAAGTTCAAGTTTTAAAGGATTTTGTTTTAGTTATACATTACCTTAAATTTTTATGCTTATTTATGAATGTTTACACTATATTGGTATCCTTACCGGTCATCTAAGCTCACCCCTTTATATGTTTTATTTTTCCCAGGATGTGAAGAAGTATTTTATGAATGACCTGCAGGGATAGTATGAGGGGATATGAGTTTGGAATATGGAGACTATGTTGTTGCAGTTTTCATTTTATGATGTAATGTAAACTTTATGAATGTATCTAGTGATTCCAAGGCTACTAAACTAATCTGTATTTCGAGACTTGATCTTTTGTGATCATGCCAGTGTTATGTAATAATGCACCGACTCTGGGTAACTAGGGTCGGGGCGTTACAAGTTCGGAGGGATTCTTGAGAAAAAGGTGAAATGACTGAGGGGGGCAACATCTGACATTCTTTGACATGTTCAAAGGACTTCACATGATCCAAATAGTATACCCAAGAAACATCACAATACATGGGTGGCATGTACCTATGTTTTTTCATGACCTGGGTGATTCTAATTAAGTGAATGAGGATCAACATATATGTTTTTTCTTAAGTCTTCTATCCCTTAGTATTTGTTCCATCCTTTTGTGGGTAATTTCATATATTTGTCAATGTTAACTTGTTTTAAGTCTCACATGATTTTGTAGATATGTAGGATTTTATTCATGTGTCCTACCAAAAGTTCTTTATGTGATCTATGAGTGATAACTTGAAGTGATTTATACATGTTTCATGGTTTATCCGGTTGTTCCATGGATATTACCCGATAAAAAATGATCCGGTCACGAGATGAGTTTCTCAAAGAAATCCATATTTATGTTTGGGTTTGTAGGTCAAAGTTCCCATGAAATAACCTTCTAATGTCATAGTATATTTTTCATACTAGGATGGGGGATTTATAAGCCTCATTGTAATAATTGTTCACTGCATCGAGTGATGTTTATTGTAAAAAAACTAAGTTAGAGTCAGAGGGGTAATTTTTTAATCACGTGTCTTCATGAGGCCCTACCATGGATCACATTTTGGGTATACCAAGTGTTTCAATGACCACAATACCATATCATAAATGTACCATTTATTGTATTATATCAAATTAATGGGGCCATGTTTAATCATGCAGACATGTCGAGGGACATTAAAATTGTATGGAAGAAATGTCCATGTGACTTCATGAGATCATGGTTCCTATTGAAAAAACATTGATGTGATATTTAGAGATTTTTTTTGGGATTTTCTAAAAGACAAGGATGAATTTATACTGAGTTCTTCTAAGATGAGTTAGACATGTATATGAGTGCTTACCATGTATTGTAGATCATTGGGGGTGCGTTACGTGATGTTTTATGACCTCAAGAGGCTCCCTCATCCTCCCCATTTTATTTCCCTTGTTTATTTTACATAGGTTGTTGATATCACCAGGTTTATTGGATTTTATACGATATAAACACTCTATAACTTTGTGATTCATTCCATGTCCAACAAAGAGTTTTGTGGAGACATGAGATAATTTCATAGATAATTCCATATATTTTTCCTTATAGAGCAATGTGGGAGTGTAAGGTTTTCTGTATATGTCTGAGGCTCTTCATGAGATGAGGTGGAAATTTAACTAGGTGGTTTCAGTGTCTTTTATATATACAGGGGCATGTACAGAACTTTTTAAGACTGCAAGAGGCTCATTCATCCTCTACTTTTAATTTCCTTTGATTCTTTTTCAATGGTTGGGGATCTTGTGGGATTGTATGAATGTTCTCAAGGACAACCATTCTCTCCATCAATGATGTGTTTCATAAGTTTTATGTCAAAAAGTTGCTAAATACTTTTGGATATTTCCCCCTATTTTCCAAGAAATTTTTGATAGCTCTCAGGAATCTACCGAATAACAAGTTGAAGGACATGGGGGAGATTATCAGGTTGTCGCTGCATGATTAGAAATTGTTTGAGGTGCATTCACAAGAGCATAAGTACTTGTCAAATGGACTTCGTAGGACCTTTATTAGTATTTTCACTATTTTTGGTCATCCAAAGATACCTACTTAGGTACTGTTTCTTTTGGGAGTTCATGCAATCTTCTTGATCTCAACCACCTTCTTCTTTATTTGATTTTGTGGGAAAAACAATACCAATATTCAGGTATTTCTTCATTTGGGAAATTTATGATTCTTATTTAGAGGGTATAAAAAGTTGTGAATATATATATATATGCACTTTTATACATAGTTACAAGTTCTAGAGACATTTTTACTTACCCTAAAGTATATATGGTCACCCAGATGTCCATTGGGGAACTTGATCCCAACTTGATTACATTTTTTATTTGCTGATTTCATTATACTTTTACAGTACTTAATTTATACTTATATATTGGATTGTATTATAATCCATTTTTTGTGTACTAATGATTATATTTCACATCATTTTTAGTCCATTGTTTGGTACCTAAAAGGACCTTATGGTTTTAGGATTAATATTTCAGATTCTTATTGCTCACTGTTATGATTTGTGATGTTACTCTTATACATGGGAACATATGATTACAAGGGTAAGATAGAGTTTAGGATGCTCATGGATATATATTTTTAGGACTTAATCTTTTGTTTTGAATTTATTGTATTCCTATTATATGTACACTAATTTTTCATTTCTATCACCATATAGACATGCGTGGTTGTATTATTTTGAATTTCTAGGTTATTTGATTATAGAAGGACTGAATATCATTTATTCTATTTGTACTGTTGATTTATTTGTTATGTACCATTGTACTACATTAATAAGGTGGTTATAGTCTCCCTATGGTACCATCATTAGGCCCTCACTAATATTTTTCAGCCTCTATTGTATGGGGAGGTGTTCGAGAGGCCATATGACCGATTGGAATGGGGAACCGTTCTAGTGGATCCTAGGTAGAAACAATATAATGATGTATCGAAGAGGTTATTTTGTTTTGTATTACAATTTGGGGTATCTAGGGAAGAGACTAGGAATGTGTCAGTATTCAGTAAAATAGTCATGTCTTGGAGTGATGAACCCACACATAGGGAAAAGTCCAAGTAGCCATAGATGGGACTATTACTTGTGTTGTTTGTTATTACAATTGATTATTATTTCATCTTGGTTAACTTATATACTTTCCTATGATTACTGATTTAGGATATTTATAACATTTTACCCCTGTACCAATATGGTAAGTAAGTATTGTTACATGCATCATTATACGAATATAGAGATTAATATGCCCTGAATATTCCATTCCATGTAGATTGCATTACATAACTACTGAATACATGATGGATGTTCCTTGAGTGAGTATATTCTATACAACATGAAAATTTATCATGTCTAATTGTAAAATGTGTTTAGGTGATTTATCATCATGCTTATCAATTTGACATGATGAGTGATTTAATAGAATGATTTATTGTATAAAATGCTTGTGTGATTATGTGCCATAATTAATGTTATTCCATGGTTGAGTGATATAATAACTGGCATAGTTTACTCATTTTTAATGTGATACCATTCCTTTTTATAGTTATGATATATGATTGATTAAATAATTTTTTTCATCAACCTATGTAGTATTTTCCCCCATTCCATGATGGTGGCATTCTATTTGACTAACCTATTATAACATGATTCAGACATCGGTAATGGTTTCATGGGCTGAAACGTTAGTAATTTCAATTAAATAGGAGATAAACAAAATTTATAATGATTATGGGATTTAATAAATTTTAAAGGGTTACCTATATAATCAAAACATTTAAATGGAATTTTCATATTATGAAATCAAAGATAAAAAATTGTTTTCATCTACATGAAGCTAATTGTAACATATAATGGAAAGTAACATTATAACTTTGGAATGATACTGTCATCTAACATGACCAGTGTATAAATGATAATGATTTTAAATTTTAAATTATAAATAAAATGGATGTTATTTAAATGATGTTCCAATTACAATTTAGAAAGGATTATACCTTCATATCATGGAAATGGTGACCCATATACCTAAATATTTATATGAAAGACTCAAAACAAGTAGGTGAGTAATAAAATTACATACTTAAGAGATAAAGTGGATTATTCCCAAGTAAAATAATCCTGATATTGTATGTTTATATGATAAACCCATTAAGGTTGTGTTAAATCTTGAATGGAATAATTTTTATGGGTTACATTAAAATGGAATTCCAATTTTAATTTATAGTGTATTAACTCCATAAATTGGGAATGGATTCCCATTTAACTAAACCCATAATAACCTAAGGGGACCATTATAGTTTTCATATGCCTTAGTTCTTAACCCCCTGAGGGTATACTTATACTACATCAGAATGGTTATTGAATTCTGGATTAGCTACTTATACTGTGTTAAATATATATGTATAGTGGAATATTATTTAACAAATTACCAAAAAATTTCTTAAGATATTCTATTTTATTTTGAACTTATTATTATGAGGCTTTCGTTAATTAATGTGACAATAAAATTCTAAAGGGTGTTTCACCTATATCTTGGAATTGATGTTTTATTTAAATAATCTATAAATTTCAATTGTTATTGATAAATTAAAACTATAAAATTTTATATATAATAATAAAACCTTATATTATGATATGATATCATCTAAATAAATAATTTTTGAAAGTATGTTTAATAAAGATTACTCATGTGGCTTGTGGAATTAGACAAATAAATTAACATTCAATTTTTCCTAATAACATGTACTTGATATTGTTAAACTCAACTTTCATGGTGTGAAAAAATAAATTTTAATTAATGAATATTTATAAAATAAAACCTTAATGTAGTATTCCATGCTTCAAACCTCGAGTAAGGGTAGTTTTAATGTTTCATTGAGGGTTTCATTGAACAAAAACACGAGCCTTTATGAAGGGGCTCATTTCCCTTTTCTAGTTATGTGAACTTAGAGGTTGGGCCAACATGACATGTGTCCTTCACGATGTGACCTAGTTTTAAGGTAGATGATATATGATTTATTAAGGGGATATCCTAGTTGAGGTAGTTCCCTCAAAGGCAATTTAGATTTGGTAAGTTATTTTTTTTAAATGATTGGTTATTTTTGGGTATTGTTTAAGTCAGGTAGGACTCTTACATTATTGAACGACTCCTAGGTATGGTGGATTGTCATGAACTGGCTGATATACGGTGGAATCATGAGCATCATGTAATAATACAACTAAGTGGGTTAAAAATGTATAGGGAATGGTCAGCCGCTAAGTAGGTCATGCAACCCTTATTCTTCTTCAGTGATGCATGATTCAGGATGTTTTAATCGTGATTAACAGTCATATGGGATAATATGACTCTAGCAAAATTATCATCACAATCCATCAAATATTAAGATTCATAGGGCTGAAAGGCCAATGGATATTATCAAATGATGTGTCATTGTGTTGGGAAAATCTTAGGATAGTGAACATCGATACACGAGACACCCATCAAGCTGTTAAAATGTTGTAGTGAATTATATTATTTTAACAAAAATAATTAAATCCTTAAGCAAAATTCTATTTTCTTAGGTCATGTTTGTAGTATACTAACCTGGGTGTTAGTGGAATTTGAGTTGTCCCAATTCCTGGGATAACGTTGCAAAGGGATCAGGTGTCATAACACTACAAATAAATTTATTTTTGGATTCTACGCCTAATAATTATGATGTGCATGATCATGGATCAGGGGACTGGCACATGTATTTTTAGAGTAACTATAATATAGTATGGTTTTAAGTGTATGGTTTTCCAATGTTTTTGATTTAATGATTTAAAAAAATAAGTTTTTCCACATTTGTAACTTATGTTCATTGGTGGATAGAGTGTGTTCTATTGGCAGAGTTTACATTCTCAGTAAAAGAAAAATATTAAACTCATAAGTTGGGGATCATCTATTCAAACATGTTTCTGTGATTCCTTCTAAATAAAGGGAACACAACCATAAAATACTATTTGAAAATAGTCACCTTTTCTTATGAAAGTATGTGTGGCTAGTAGTTCATGTTATCTAATCCTTGTGGGGATATTTAATATGATACATGGTTATAGTTTGGATCAATATGGAAAATAGATTCAGGTATCAGGTACATGGGAGACACTTATATCATGAATATGTTTTACCTATGTCAGTGCATTGAAGGAAGCATACTGATGAAATGGTTAGATGTATATGATAACTTTGAGGATATCATGAGTCATTGGTAGAATATGGTGGTTTTTTAAACAATCACATAATGTTGTTGTAGTAAAGGAATTATGGTCAGTTAATAATGAAAAATAGAAAGGTTTATCCAAGATTTTATTATGGGGAAGGAATCCAGTAGTGGTTCAACGATTGTTTTAACTATTTTTGGACATGGTTGGATGAAAAAAATATCGAAAAATCTATGTCGAATATGATGATAGTTTCTCGAGTATTATAGGTAATCATTTAGACGGTCTTACTCCACTCTTATCTTATTGAATATCATGACACTTATCTTCACAACGTCCATTGTATGCAGTGATATTGTTGCCTATACACCCAACTAAATTAAAATTCCATTATATTTTAATAAATGGAATATTTTGTATTTGAGATATAGGAGCATGGATACTCATTGAGGTGTGAACTATCCTATGTGATATTAGTATTTCCATGTAGGAAGGCCTTGTATGGACTCATGGACACAAGTTGATTATTTTACTCAATCACCATGAGAGATACCACTATTGGGCTTAGTCAGTGTCCATGATACATGGATGTTTCATCTATGTATTTATATCTCACTTTTAAACATCATAGTATGTTTTACCTTGGATTAAATCCTTATTATCTAGTAGTTGGTTTTGAGGTGACCACAAACATAGAACTAGTCTTTGTTTAGATCTTGTTAGTGTGATAATACAAGGGTTACAGATTAAGTGTGCACCAATAGGCGTGTTGTGGAATGACGATGAAATGTATTGTTTAGTTAGAGAAGTCATTGGGACAAGGTTATAGTCTTTGGATAAAATTATTTCTGTGATCTCAGGGAACATTTTATTAAATGTGTTAGTATTTGTTTTTCAGATGTGTTGTCTTCTAAATGTGAACATTTATGGAGATAGTAATTCAATATTGGATTGACTCATTTTACAATTGTTTTTTTAAATTTGGTTGTAGAATAACCATTACAGACATTTCATCAAGATGAGACTAGTAAAATTCAATGCCAACTAGGGATATTCATAGAAAAGATGATGTGACTTGGATAAATTTGGTTTTTAGAGATTCAACAATTCAAAAAAGTTCATAAATATGATGGAGTGAAACATTGTAATTATAAGAGTGCACTTAAGTAAGAAATTATAATGGTGGGTGCATAATGAATCAGAATCATCAATTCAAGATGACACCTTTAGGGGGAGTTCCACATGATTGTTGGTAAAAGGGATGATGATGAGATTGTGTCTTGAGTTGAGAGGTTATAGGTAAGTTCAATTTCAATGTTTCAGTTCTGAATATGGGGGTTGGTTCAAGTTTCAATGGTTTAGGTAGTGGATGTTAGAATGAATTATTACAGGTTTTTTTTGTTTAAAAAACAATGTGTCCACTTCAAAAGTAATTTCATTACCTAGGTTGGTTGGGTTATGTTTCATTGTTCCCTAATGATTATCAGGGATGTGAGCTTATAAGGTGGGGAAATTTTAATGTTCTATTTTGTTTAACCATGGACATTCTAAGGTAAATTTAATATTTTTATTTGGTGGATGGGTTAAATTTTAAACTTTGATTTGGAATTTTAAATTCACGTGTTAGAATGAATAAGTGTAAATTTTAAATTTATTTTAAGACTTGATATGTGTATCAGGTGTTCCATTGTTTTTTGGATGAGTCTGAGGCTAGTTCATTGCAAGGAGATCTGGTTTATTGAGAAACAACCTAAGGCACATGGTTAGAACACGGTTAGTAGTAACCATGTGGCCCAGTAAGAGGAGGTCCATGGATAATATAACCATGTATTGGAGGATTCATGACCATCTAGGGTGGTGTAGTATTCTATGGAGGGACACACGAGCTACACATGATTTTCAAAAACCATGTTCCTATCCATCGTGAGTGGTGTCACTTAGGAAGTGAGCCCACATAGTGGAAACATGATTTTAAAAACCGTGTGCACGAACCATTCACCTCATTTGATTTGATGAAATTACTATTTTCACCTTTCTTAGTTAACTCTTCCATCTATTCTCCCTTTTTTATCCCATGAATTGGAGGCTGATCAAGCTTTCTTCGACCTTGGATTCTAGGGTTCTCCTCTACTTGATCTTAGAGTTATTCACTGCTTGTCACATTAGGATCCCCGTAGCGAGTCTACAAATCCTCCCTACTTATTTCTCAGTTTTTCATATTGTATTGAATTCTATTTCTATGTGAGATCACATTCCACATTTTTTGGAATCTATATATCCTTCTATTTTCTATCGAACTGGGTCAAATAAAATATCAATAATGGTTGGGTGGAGATTCATAAGAATTAGGTAGGTGTTCTATGGATTCTCTGTTAATGTTTCATCAATTTTAAAACATATCATTTTTCCACATTCCATATTTTCTATGTGTCACCCTTAAAATGTGAGATTGTTCATAAATAACCTAATTCATTAAATTCTATATCCTTTTTCATTTTAATTGAAACATTAGTGGTTGTACACCAAAACTCAAACCACCCCTTGTGGTGTTCCAGTTATCTTCTGTGACACTTATGTTTTTCAATATGGAATTAAAATCACCCTTTAAGATTGTTAACTTTGTTTTATTAATGTTAAATGGTTGAGTGGAATTAAATTGACCATATGTGGTGAAAATGACCAACATATATTACAATCCTTATTTATAATATTATAGAGTGACACTTTATAAAATAAATGGATAATTATAATTGAGTGGGGTACTTAAGGATATGATTTAACTTTGTCCATGACCAAATTATTAAATTGAATTATTGAATCCTTCACTTATAAATGAAGTTATAAATAGAATTAGTTTATTTATTTTGGATTAGGTCAAATGAGATGCATCGTTTGGACTAAGAATGACAAGGAAATTTTCTTGTGGCATATGCTTCGTTATTATATGAAATGTGCCCACATCCTATGTACAACTTGAGTGATACTTGGGTTTCATATATGGAGTTTCTTAGATGAGATCATTAGTTGCATGAATTAATATTCCTTCAGTGATACTTGGATTCTTGATTCCGCCTTCCATGGATTGGCTCATAAGATTATTGAGATTTTATGTACATTGAGAGAAACTCAGGTTCATTACATGGAATACCTTGGATGAGATTAGTGGTTAAATGGATTATGAAACATCTTGAGTGATATTGGGTTCATGATACAGAATTCCAACCATAAAATCATGGGATTCATGATGTGGTATATTCCAAGAATAATAGTTGGACTCCCAATGTAGAATTACATGGACATGCTCCTAGGAAAAATGAAATTATACAATATCTTGGGTGACACTTGGATACCAATGTAGAATGCCTTGGATGTGATCATATGTCATAAGATATAACATTTTTCTTGAGTTATATTTAGTTTACCTTTGTATGATAAAACAATAATGTTATGAAACATGTGGATAATTTTATTATTACCTTTAATAGGAATTGTTTCTGTTTAGTGAGGGTCATGTATAACTAGTACTATTAATTGACTTGTGAGTTACACATGGGGTCCTGGATAGCACCACATATCTATATATATGACTATATATGTTATTTCATATATATTACATATATACTTAAATAAATATGTATATTTGTTTAATTGTATATATGGTGACACATATCCATATATATTCCGGTTTAGGCCAAAGCATGCATGGTCAACAAAGTGTCCATTGAGGAACCGAAGCTCGACTTGATTATAATTATTATTTACTACATTCATTATACCCACACATTTCTTATTTTAAACTCATAAAATCGGTTGAATTAGAAGATATTTGTAGTGGCCTACTGAGTATAACTCACACCCTATCTGGGCCACCATTTGGTACCATAATAGACTTGATTGTTACAGTAAGAGGATTCAGGATTCATCTTGTTCATTGTTATTGTTTTTATTGTTTGTTTTTTATTTGGTAATATAGGATCACATGACTCAGCCGATGATTAGGATTCTCATGGAGATATAGTTTGTGGATTTAGTAAATTTTTTATACTTGAATTGTGTTCCTACTATATACCTAATTATTTTTTACATTGTAGCATTGTATGGACATAAATGATTGTATTATTTGGAATTTCTAGGTTATCTAATTATAGCATGGATAAATTTCATTTATATTATGTCCAATGTTGATTTATTAATTATGTATCACTGTACCAAACTAATCATTAGGGTATATTCTCATTTTTATGCCATAATTATGACCTTTGTTATAGTCAATGTGTTCTGGTATATGGGGAGGCATGCTTGATGGCATGTTATAAATTGGCCTCGGGTACCGTTTTAGTTTCTCCTAGGTTGGGGCATTGTATAAACACATACCAATTTGGTAAATTTTAAGTGATAACCCTCTTGAAAGAAATAACATTAAATGAAATATTAAATACCATGAAAATAAAAATATTATTGATACAACATATCAAATTAGAATTATATACAACGAAAAAACATAAATAGCTGCATAACATTAAACACGTTCAAACAAAACAATATTTAGATTAATAACACTTACTTTATGTCATGCTTTTCAACATAAGAATTCAAAAATCATGATAAATTAATAAATATTTATTATAAATATGTTAAACAACCATAATAATATGTATAATAACATATTATATTTAATTATATCAAATTACATCTTATTTATTAACAATTATATATTAATATGAATGCTCTCGGTGATAACTTCTTTAATTTTTATGCATGTTTAAGAACAAAAATCATTGTCCTTGTACTTTATTCATAGTTCCATTACATAATTTTTTAATAATTTAATGAGTATCATATTTAATCACTATATAATCTTTTATTAATATTAATATTAATTTTTGATGAAAAATGAATTACATCACTTCTTAGAGACAATAGTCCATACATACACATGAGTGATGAATCTACTTTCCAATGGATAGAACGAAAGAAAATAAAATAAAAATTAACCATTAAATAACATTAATAATATCCTAAATATCATATATATTTATTAAATCCACCATTATTACCATCAATGTGAATTAATGGTGAAAAATGAAACTCATCACTACGTAGAGGTGGTAGTCAACACATACAGATGAGAGATGTTCTCTTTCCCCCTTTGATGTAAATGAGGGGGATAATGGTTGTTACATCATAATAATAAAAATTATGTAAATAAAATATATGTAATTATTTATATTATAATGGATACTATATATTTAAAATAGGTAGGGGAAGAAATAAAATTTAAAGTGTTTAGCTAATAGTTAAACCACTTAATTGAGAAACCTTCTTTGGCATACACATTATGCCTTGAAGGATTGTATTTTGGAAATATAATAAGATCTAGAATTTAGGTATGGAAGATATGATTTTATTTTTTATGGTATTGGTGGATCTAAAAGTATCAACCGTTGGGAATAAGGTGGAACAAGAGGTTCCCTTTTTTATTTGAGGGAGGGGCATCCACGTAATTACCTAAAGTGTTAAATTAATAGAAATCAATTTTCACATTAAAGTGAAAAAATTTGAGATATTTATAATATATGATGTGGATACCTCTAAATTTTATCATCCAATATAATTTAATTAATTCTTAGGTGATGTTTAATATTTTGGCTCTTAGTTTTAACCCTATTGTTAACCCTTTTGATGATTATTGTGATATCAATGTTTTTTTACTCTTTAGTGGTCTTGAGAGTTACTAAAAAAGGAAAAATTACACATAAGTGTATAATAGTATTTATTTTAGACCATATCACATTCCCTTGGACAATGATTTGATTTTTATGAATTTTAAATCATTTAATAATATATTATTTAATATAAACTACCATAAAATTCATTTTCATGACTATTCACATAGTTTGACTTTAAAGACCACAAGATTGAAATTTAATTCTAATATTAAATTTTAAAACAACAATAATATGTTATATTTATCTATATAATATGTGTAACATAATAATTCATCCAAATTTTATTACTTTTAAAATTTATAAAACCATTTATTACATTTTTATATTACTTTAAAAAGTACTGTGTTGAGGTTGTGTAAGAATTTAATGTAATTATTACATCATTAAAAATTATCAAAAAAATTAACATGATTAAAAAATTCATTCATATTTTAAACATACATTTATAAATAAGCATAACCTATTTTTATCCTTATGAGAATGTATCTGAGATATTAAAATAATGCAGTTATATTTTGTATTTATTCATTAATTAAAATAATATTATAGTCATTCTTAAAGGAAAGTGGAATGAAATTCTTAAAACATTGAAGAGAATATTATTAAGTGAAAAATTAATTTATCTAATGAAATTAAGTAAAGTATTTTGTATATATATAAGCATCATTCCATATTTTTAACCCCATTTACGCATTTTATCCTTAATAAGGTGAGAAATATTTTCTACCATTACTATTCATATTGAGAAAAATTAAAAGGGAAAATTTTACCAAAATTTAACCTCAAAATCCCAAACATTTAGCACATAATTCACGATTTAATTTCTATATATTCTTGAAATTAATAGAAATATAAATTTATAAAATGTATTGAAAAATAGTTTATAGAAAAATCATTTTTTAAGAAAAAAATGAACATATACCAAAATCAAGTATAATGAAGATTAATATTTAACTAATTTGATTTTTTATATATAAAGAAGTATTATGTTACTGTATGTTAAAATTAAAAATATAATGGGGATTTTAAATTACACGATTTAATTAAAATATATGATGATTTTACAAAAATCATTGTTTTTTAACTATTCACATAAAAATAAACCTTTTCAGAAATAATCCCAAAAAATCACTATCAGAAAATATTGACATTATAATTAAAAAAATGTATATAATTTCCTCAAATAAAATTTATAAAAATTGTATATCTTAATTATAATTTCTAGATAAATAAATTAAATAAACACCACTTATGAAGAAAAAATTTGAAGCATAAAACTACTTTGGTGATAATTTCATACATATTTATAATAAATTTTTTAATATATTTTAATTATTAAAAATAATTATACATATTTTTAAAAATTTGGTTATTCATATTCATACTATCAAATTATACATCTAATTTATAAAAATCAATTTTGGATTATAATAACAATTCAATAGTATATCATAGTTCACTTAAAGCTCAGTGTTGCATGTCAAGAAAGATATCTGAAACATATAATTTATCAAAATGGAAATATATTTTAAACACTAAAGGTGTCAAAAATATGAAATGATAAATGTAATTTTAGATTTCATAATGGTGGTTCATGTTCCTATAACCTATTTATCTCATAGATTACATAAGGAGAACAAGAGAATTTGTTTCAATGTCTTATGAGTATCTAAACCCTAATATCTGGTATCATATATATGTTATATAATATCATCCACTCATAGAATATATATTCAAATATACTAGTTCTGTACCTATATGTTATTAGAATAACCGAGAAATGCTATGACCTTTCAGTTTGACAGGTATGCTTTGTGCATTATTATATACAATTTAACATTGAAGAACAATAATTTTTTGATAAGAACATTATTAATATTAAAAATAAGTAATATGGGTAATTATAAAGTCAATAAGCGTTGGCTCTATGGAACAAACTCCATATAATGATCATATGATAATATGTAATAATTTTGGAGTTGTTAAATAAAATAAATGGTTAATTGGATGTGAAATTGAGTTATTGTACATGAAGAACTAAAATTAAATAATGAGTTTGTAATTAATTAATAAGTTTAGAAAAAGAATGAGGATGGAAATTTTTAACCAGTTAATAGAATATATGGTCTGCAAATGAATAATTAAATATTTTTGAATGACATGAATTAAAAGTAGTTATATATTATCATAATTACAAGAATCAAAATATGAATATTGAAAACTATTTTGTATCTAGGGTAACACACCAAATATATAATACTTAATTTCCATTAATTCTATTATAACTTGTCTTACATGAAAAATTCAGTCTAAAATATTCATTTCCTTATTAAGGAATAAAATATAATAATGAATAAAATAATTATAATATATCTAAATAAAAAATAATTATTAAAATAAAAAAATGAATAAAATAACTAGTGAATAAAAATGAAAAATATTGAAATATTTCTTATCATGTCCTTTATTAAGGATTATACCCCAGTTTTTAAATTAAAAAAGAATAAAACAAGTTATAAATATGATAAAAACTTTAGGATAAAAACATGAGAGTGAGATGAATGATTTTCAGGAGGTATGTATGGTTATATACTCGATTGTAATATGAACATTATATATATCGATGATGGGATTATCTGTCCATTGACCGCATTAATAAACATAATAATATTTAATAAGATAAATTATATGTTTATTAGATATATTTTTATATTAAAATATAATAATTATAATATATCCTTGGAATTTTTGGGTATAAATAGAAGTAACTTCATTTTGAAATCCATATAGGAATGAGAAACAATGGTCACGAGTAGTATAAATATTCTTTATAAGGCATATTTTTCTAATCTTGGAATGTGGGTAGAATCATTATTGTTTTTTCTTTGGCCAAGCCCAAAAATATCCTCAGTAAACATGTCTACAGAAAAATTATCATCTTGAAAATTTCATGCTCATGGATATCACTATGAGATACATGTTAGCTGATTCACCACCCATGACTATCACCATTTCCTATCTTACCCTATATTAATATAAATATTTATTTAGAGGGGGTTTTAAGTAGATGTTTTCAAGATATACAAATATAATTATTAATGTAATAAATTATAATTTGATAATATAAATATTTTCCCACTATTACATTTACTGTTATACATTTAACATTTTTAAAAAAATTGATTGTAATGAAAAATTAATTTTTTCGTAAATGATTTATTTTATAAAAACACATTATTAAAATTTGATTAATTGTTTTTAAATATATAACAAATTTTATTTAATTAGTAATTAAATAATTGAATTCTAAAAATACCTATAACACCACAAGATTTTGTGAATTTTTGTCGAATTAATTTAATCATTTTGATATTTTTCATTCCACACAACACTGAATATAACTTTTGTTATATGAAATTAGTATGTTTAGATTAAATTATACGAAGAACCAAGTTAATCTTGTGCAACGAGAAACACTTAGATTAAATTTAAGTACACATAAGATTATGTTTTTTAGTATTTATACGCAATGCTGAGTTCCTTTTATAGCGTGAGTTACATTCAAGGTTGAGTTTTACCAAACTAAAATATACCATTAATATTTTTATTGGATCATTATTACAGTGAATCCTTAACAATTTTATTTTCTGTTATGAATAATATTAAATAATGTTTTAAAATATCATTTACTCAAGTATATAACATGATTTGATTGGTTATCAATTAGTTTGAAATGAAATAATGACCTATTTGAAAATAAATAAATTCATTTCCTATAAAAACTAATTTTATATTTACAAAAATCCTTTTATCCTAATAAATTAGAAAAATCACTATTGATTTATGTTTTTAATAAAAAATATATATTATATATTAAATAAAATTTTTACACTTATCCAATTGGTCCGATAGACAAAAAATAATTATAAATCCAATTTTATCAATAAAAATATGTATTTTTCTAGAAGTCAATATTACAACCTTTTAATGGCTCACCTATATTGAATATTATTTTTGAAAATATAATATATTTTATTTAACAAAATAAACATCATTATTTAAATAATAATAGATAAATTTTCTTTGGGTGATTTGTTTTGTATCTTCTAGAATATTTCATTTTTGGATGAATAGTTAAAAATACTAAATATTAATTAAAAAATGTTTTTCATCTACTTTATTTATATATTAAATTTTATTTTAATTTGGTTTTAAGGTTTAATTATATCAATTAAGAATAAATGAATCCAATTTATTTTATTTTAAACAATTTAACATCAAAATTCGATATATAAATATTTCAAACCTACAAAAATATTCTTATTAAATGAATATATAGTAACCTATGTATCATAAATAAAATGATATTATTTTATTCTAAGGGTTAATCCTACAATTACACACACTTACATCAAATGGTTTATGGACATACCATTCATGTGTTCGACAAACTACCGCCTCATGAAATGATGGGATTTTTTCCTATACCGCCTCTCATGGTTGGTAATTATTTTAGAAATACCATTTATAGATGTTATATATGATATTTATGATGTTTTAATTCTTTTTTAATTATTATATAACACATAACTTCAGAATTTCCATTTTGTGTAAATTTGATAACTTTGTTTGTGGACGTGTGGGCTACCAACATCTCAAAGCAATGTGTTTCATTCATTATTTTCATGGAATGAATTATGTATGGGACTAATAAAAATGTACAACATATATGAAATAATTATTCTTCAAGAATTATAGTATATATATATAAATATATTCAATTTAATATTTTCTTCAAAAAATGGTAATAAAATGGAAATAACATTTATGCGTACCTATGATCTATCGTCTCCATGAATGGTGTATTTCATTTTATATTTCCACATTATAGATTTTTATATATATTTATATATTGAATATATATGTAATTTATATATTTTTATGTATTCTATAAATATGTAAATAATGATCTATTTAAGAGGATCAAGAATAATAAGTCAAAACATATAAAAAAAGAAGATATTAATGGAAACATAACATTAACATGGAATTAATATTAAACAGGAAATACAATGGAATATTTAAATAATACATAGTATTAGAGATAATAATATTTTTATTTGTAGATTTATAATAAAATTATATTTTTATTATACAGGAGGTTTGAATGAGTGTGATGAAATTCAAGACATAAGGTAAGGGTTTCCTCATCTCACTTTTTTCATATGATATTTATTCATTATGCACCAATTTTTTGTGTGTGTGGTGTATATACTTCCCAAGAATATATTATATTATTATTATCTTTAAATTTATTGTTATTTAAATCTCTATTTTATAATATCTATTTCATGGGGTTTATTTTTTAAAATTTACCAAATCTATAAAGTAATTTGGTATCAATTTTCCATATTTGAGACGCATGCCATGTTATCCACCTATATTCTTCTTATGATGTGTGTACACTAACATTTTACATGTTATATAATTAATATATTTATTTTAATGATATTTTATGCTCCAATTATTTTCATTTTCCTACATGGGGAGTATGATTCAAAGTTACTATGTGTTAAGATTTTATTGCAAAAAGCTCATTGTTATCAAGATTGTTTATGGTTATGATTTCATTGATGAAATATTATGATACATCTCTAAAAATTCTCAGGATTTTTCTTCTACTATGGGTTTTATGATATATTCATTTAATTGTACCACTTTTCCACTTTTTTCCCTTATGATAATTAATAAAGTGCTTTTAAGAGAATCCTACTCTATCTCCATATTTGGTCAGAAATCAGTGTTCTTTAAAATCTATGTTTTTTATTAAAATGTTTTAAAAATTATTATAATATTCTCCAATAATATTTGAAATTAATTTTTACCAATGTTTTACCTTTTAATTAAAATGTTTTTTATAAATGGATTATTATTATTATTTTTTGATTGAGTCAATTTTCTAAACTTTTTATGGTGCAAAAAATAAATGTTCTCCATGTATATATTTATATGTCGTCATGAATTTTTTTATTTGGAGATTCCTTTGAATGTATAAATGTTTAATCCTTTTAAGAAATATGTTTTTCCTAATATTATAGACATTCATCATTTTTAATAAACTTTTCAATGAAAAAGTTGTTCAATTTATTTGTTTGAGAATTATTTTTAAATGATTTTAAAATCATCCTTTAAATGTTCTTAATTATATTTTCAAACAAAAAAATGTTATCCATTTTTTTGATGCTTCCTTTTTTTGTTTAAAAAATGTCTCTAAAATGTTTTAAGGCATCTTTTATAATTTTTCAATTAAAAAGGCTTCCAAAATTATTTCAATCTTTTTTATAGGTTTTCTAGAAAAAAGGTATTCCAATTTTTTATTCAAGATTCTTTTATAAGTTTTCAAATAAAAACATTTTAAAATGGTTTTGAAGATTAATATATAATTATTTTAGGAAAACTATTTAAACAAATGTTTTCAATCTTGGTTTATATGTTTTCAAGGAAAAATGTTTTAAATTTTGTTTAGGATTATCGTATAAGTTTTCAAAGAATTTTTTTTTCAATATTAATTTATATGTTTTAAAATAAAAATATTTTCATAATGTTTTCAAGATTATTTTATATGTTTTCAAGGAAATATGTTATAAAAATATTATCATGCTTCCTTTATAAGTTTTCAAATAAAAATGTTTTTAATATTTTTTCATGTCTCTCTTATAATCTATAAAAAAATTTTTCAAAATATTTTCAAGATTCCTTTATATGTTTTGAAGGATATTTTCAAAGAACATGGTTTTCAAAATGATTTATCTTTTAAAAATTATTATTTTTTCAGTAAAGAATGTATATTTTCTTCAAGAAATGTTTTTAAAAGTTTTCTAAAAAATTATGTTTCATCTAAGATGGCATGCTTTGTTGTTACACATTCTATACTGGGGATAGAATCAAAGGGTACCATTAATATTATTTCGTGAATGGTTAATGTTTATATTTAATGATGTTTAAGAATCACATTTCTCTTTTATAGGTTATAAGATTTTGAAACCCATTTCTCTTTCATAGTTTATATATTTACAAAACCTAGTTATCTTTCATGGGTTATATATTTATTAAATCCTTTTATCCTTCATATGTTATATTAGTATGAAACCCATTTAATTTCACAAGTTATGGTTTGATGAAATGGTTTCAAAAAATTTCACTTTTCTACAGGTTATGATATAATTACATGTTTAGGATACCCATTTCATTTCATGGGTTATTTTATGATGATTTTTATAATCTAGTGTCACCCATATGTATGATTTTATTATGACATGGTTGGGACCTATATATCCCTCCAATTAATTGGGAAAATATTTATATCTCATGACATATATATGGATGGAATAGGGAGTGAACTCAATTTAGTAAAGGACTTTATTTGTTAAGATGGTATTGGGAGTTAACGTTGACTAAAAAGATAGCCATGGTAGTGAACAATGAATACCAATATGGTATGTGGAGTGAAAATATAATACTTATATGGAATTATAAATAATCCTTGAGTAACATGGAAATAATTTTACAAGCTTATGTGTCTACAAAATATTACATGTATTATTCTTTTGTTATGATTTCATTGATTATGATTTTGATTTCCTTATGATTGTTGTTTCATAAACTCACAATAATGAACAAAAGACTCATGTATATTATATTTCATATTCAATTCATGATCATGAAATGTTATTCTCATGTTTTCATTCCCGTATTCTCAAGTTAACCTTATGTATCTCCTTCATTTACCCTTACTGAGCATCTGAGCTCACCCTTTCTTATGATACCTCTCCCTATGTTATGAAGAAATGTTTTAAGTAAAATTAATAAAGGGGAATATATATTAGGGAAAATATAAAGATTATTCACCAAGTTAGAACATTTTTTATGTTTCCAAAGACTCTACACTATTACGGTCCTCAGGCTTGAATTTCTATAATGTGCTGAATATTCAAAAAAAATGAAGTAATATGTATGTATGTTAATTCTGAGTCACTATAGTTGGTATTAAAGGAATAGTTTATTCAAAAATTAGAAAATATTATAAGAAAACAATAGTGATATCCCTAGGGATATTTCTATGGATATGTTTAGGTATGTCATTAAGGATAAGTCTAAGGTGACATAGATTAATAATAAGGTGTCATATTTTAGACATATTATAATAGATTTATCAGGATTATTTGGATTTCCACTATGATAATTAATGTTCACACTCTGATTTTAGTTTTATTAAATGAATGGAACCAGATAGAATCATGTTAACAAAGAATCTGATAGACAATTTAGTGATTATGAGCAACCAAAGTGGATGTTTACTAGCGAGAAAAATAATGCGGTTATGAAAAACTGGTATCACATTTTATGATTAACAATGTTATATTCAGTGAGATTTATAACACATTGAATTAGAGGAGGATTGGATTTTTTGAGAATTCATGTGGGAATGAACATCAAGGAAATAAGATTCGTCTTTCTACATGTCAAGAAGAAGGGAAGAAGAACCTAGAAAAACTACTCAACTATAGGGGAAGATGTTATCTATGTAGAAAAAATGGTAATGGAGTGGTTAATTATCAAGGAGTTAAATGTATTATCTATGGAGAAGATAGGAATTACCAAAATCAATTCCCAAACCAAAAAATTTACTTGTAAACCCAGGAAGAACCTATTTCATTCAAATCTTTGAAGAGTAATGATTTAATTATTAATGTATTTGGATTCGAGATTTATGAAATATATATGGATTTTTCATTTGAACTTTTTCACTAAGGATATTCAAGAATATTTTAAATTTTTCTAATGGACTTGAAATGAAATTTAATAGAAATGTGATATTTATGGGAAACATATGATTAATATAAAATTACCCACAATATGTTCATAATGTTTATATAATAATTTTTGGATAAATTAAATTGGATAGTACTGTCTATATTGGAAATGATTAATGATTTTTTTAAAAATAATTATATGTCATCATGGATTATGTTTTAAATTTTTTGGATTTAAGGACTATTTAAATAAGAAATAAAGAAGGTTTACAATAATAATTTATGTTAATTAAGGTTATTTCCCTATTTTAAGAGAATACATGATAAAGGTATTCACATCTTTGGAATTTGATAACCAAGAGCTACATTATGATATATTAGAGATCAATGTTAAGATGATTTACTAAAATTATTTCTAGTGTTTCTATTTTTATCTTTTAGAAAGGGGAAAACGTTCATCATTTATGTAATAGCTTATGTAAAACTTCGGATGATGTCTTAGAGATTAAAGTATTTTCAATCCATATGAGGATTTATGGATATTGGATAACCAATGATAACCTTTTTTATATGTTGATAACTAATGATACCTGGAATAAATTATTATTATACAAATTTTCCTTATGAAATATTAGTTCTTCAACCACAACAAATTCAACTTAATTTTTGGAGTAATAGATAGAGTGGAAATTGGTCAAGACACCACCAAAGGGTGAAATTAAACATAAGAAATGAAATGAAATAAACAAAGTACATATCCTTGTGAAAATTATTAAAAATCATGAATATAGTCTTGAAATAAAATGATGTCATATTATCATATTTTTTAATGATATCAATGACCTCGTTCATGCTTCTTTAGTTTATGATTGTGTGATTGTTACTTTTCTATGGATCACTCACATTGTAATGATCAGTGATCTTTATTAATCTCAATGATTATATAAAACATTCTTCAATGCCCATTTTTTTGATTTCTATCTATGTTATCATATGTGGACACCTATTTATGATTTACTTTGGGTAACCTTTGTGGTCTGAATTTTTCTTTTTTTAAAGGATGTTTTAGTACGCATTTTTATGATGTGGGTTTTTATGAAAGGAACATTAAAGTATAAAACCATTGATAACCCAAATGAATTTCGAGGGTGAAAGAAATTTAAACGGGGGGGGGGGGGGGGGGGGTTAGAATACAACACCCCAAGATTTTGTGATTTTTTAAATTAATTTAATCATTTAGATATTTTTCATTTCACAAAGCACTGAATATATGCAATTCTACGAATTCCTATACTTCAATATACTATTAATATTGTTATTAAAATATTATTATAGTTACCACTTATCCATTGGAATGGAATTCATGAATAATATTAAATAAAGTTTAAAATTATTATTCACACATGTATATAAAATCATTCCTTTAGTTATCTATTATTTTTAAGCAAAAGTAAAACCAATTTGAAAATAATGAAATTCCTTTTATAAGAAAACTATATTTATGAACACAAATCAATTTATCTCAATAAATTTAAAAACTACTATTGAGGTATGTTATAAATAAATTTTTACATTATATATTGAATTAATTTTCTACACTCATAAAATAGTTTTTATAGGAATAAAATAAGAATAAATCTAATTTAATGAATAAAAGGTTTATTTTTCTAAAATGTAATTTTTACCTACTTTTAATAGTGCATCTATTTTAAATATAATTTTTGAAATTTATTAGATCATTATTTGATAAAATAAATTTTATTTTTAAAATCATAATATAATAATTTACTTTTGGTTATTTATTGGTATTTTTTTGAAATAGTTTATTTTTGGATGAATAATCAAAATACTTAATTTTCATTGAAAACTAAAGTTTCATATATTTAATTATATAGTAAAATTATATTTTAATTTGGTATAAATTTTAATTTTATAAAATTTAAATATATGAAACCAATTTATGTTATTTTAAATAATTTCAAATTGAAATTGGATATAAAATCATTTCAAACATGTAAACATTTTCTTTTAAGAACCCATTATCGCGACACATCTCCAAGATTAATTTTAAAATAATTTTTCCACATCTGCAATTAGACTTTTTAAAATGGATTCCATATTTGAAATCATCATAATTAATAATTTATAACAAGTTCATCTTTTTTTTACTAAAAATATCAATGGATGTACTTCAAATTAATTATTGCGATTAGGTAAAAACAAAATTAGTTGGTGGTTTAACATTAATTAAAGGGGAGAAAATAACTTAGAAACTTGTCCAAAATAAAATCTATAAAATTATTTAGTCTAATTACCCTCTTTTATCGAATTTATAATATTATTTCAGGCACACGATGAATGGGAGACCACTCAATTGTGTTTACCTTTTGTATATTTACCAGAATGTATCTCCTCCTCCACTATACAAGGGTACTCACCCCTCACTCTTTCACACCTATAAATCCATTTTTATTAGTGAAACTATAATAAAATATCCTTAAAATATCCCTGAAAAATCATAGAGTCCTCCCTTAGGCCATAAATCTGACCAAGTAATCCCTTTGGTGTAAACCAAGAGGAGTAACCCAAAAAAGAGGTAAAATCCTCCCAGAAGGTCATTTTTTTATTTATTTATCCACCACCTCAAATATTATTATTAAATTATTATATAATAAATTCATTACCCTAAATATAATTCTATGTTTTTATTCTTATGGTTATAACTAAACATATAGAAACATACATCAAATGGTTAACGAACTTATCGTTCATTTGTATGGCTGACTACCGCCTCATGAAATGATGTTGTTAATTTTTTCCTTGACCACCTATCCTGGTTGGGTATTATTGTAACATCCCAAGTAAGTAATGAATAATAGATATTTTTATCTATGTCTATTAATGGTTAAGATAGTGTTATAGACGCTTAAAATAAAAATAAATACAATCTTATGCATGGAATACACTAATATTCTTAAAAGATTGTTTTACTGCCTTTTGATGGAAAACCATTTTTGAATCTATATTTTGACAATTTTATAAACTATGTTTGTCAAAATAAACTTATTCATTATGATTGGGACATCAAAATTTACCTTGTGTGAATTTTTGGTATTTTTCTGACAATGTTCATTTTTTTAATGAATAGTGAAAAATACTGCATTTTACATCAAAACTGATTTTTAACCTAATTTATTTATATGATTAGATTATTTTTTGAATTATTTTTGATGTTAAATTAGAATATATTTTTACCATTTTATCCAATGGTGGTCATTGGAATCAATTTCACTTTGAAATTAGACTTAAACTGGTGTCAATCTTTTGATACTTATTGTTTTGTAAAAACACGTTTTTGCTCTGGCAGCGGGAATTAATTATTAAATTAATTAATGTGACTTATATGATTTGAATTTTGTAAAATATACTTAATTTTTGAATTCGGAATATCAAATATAGCTTAGGGTGAATTTTTGGTAATTTTCTGAAAAACATCAATTTTTGATGAATAGTGAAACCACTAAGTGGTAATCAAGCAAACTGATTTTTCAGTTAAATGAAAGTTTACCACTAATGTGTATTGAATTTTGAAAATCCGACATACATGGTTGTCATTAAGAAGTAAAATGTGGTTCAATGAGATTAAAATAATTTTTTTGGTGAATAGTAACTTATTAAGTTTTTAATCGCGATTAGTGGTAATTAGTGTAGTTTAAGGTATAAATAATGCTTTAATAATATGAAATGACCTAGAAACATGTCCCAACCTTATTGTTTGTGTCATGGCCGACCATGACAAGCCATGGGTCATCTTGGGGACCCCATGGAGACATTTGGGTTGGGAAATGACATAAATAACTTTTTATTTAATGTAAAAGTAAAAATGACACAAACATAATATGTTTTATGAAAACAATTTTTACATGGGTTTATAAAGATCAGATATTTGATTATAAATAGTCATTGGAAATATAAAAAGATTTCCCACATCAAAGTATTTTTTTATGATTTTTATACATTAAATAAATTAAATTATTTATGACATAATAATGATGCGGCGATGACATCATTATTTGACGATTTAAATAAAATGGAAAGATAATGTAAAATCTATGAACTACACATGGAAAAAACCAATTGTATGAGTGGAGTTCGAACCCTTATCACCTTATCCACGAATTATATAAATTTGGGATCTTTTGAAACCGAAACACATTTTCAAATAAAGTAATATTTCTTTAGTTTCCAAAAGTGCCCCTCCTCTCCTCTTATAAAAGGCCCCCACCTCTACCTCATTTCACACACTCCTCAAGCCTTTGGCTCGGCCAACCCCTTCCCATTTACTCTCTCCATATCCCTCTCCTCATCCTAGAGGATTCCCTTTAGGAAGAATCTTTTCAATGGAAGCCTTTATGCTCAAATCAAAAGGAGTTACACTTTTAAAGGTATTTCATTCTCTCATGTTCATTTGTTTTATTTTGCTTCTCCAACCCCATAAACTCTTTTTATATACTTATTTTGTAACAACACCAGTATCTTAAATATACAAGGATGTTGTTATAATATTTATTTGAGCTAAACTCTCACACAACTACATCAAATGGTTAAAGAACATACGGTTTCCGTGGATGGCGAAATTCTGCCTCCCGAAACGATGATTGTTCAATACACATTTAACACCTTCAAAGGTGGCATTATGATGTCACTATTTTTATATATGATATATAATATGTTTATGTTTTCCTTAAGCTTCTGTTTTTTTTCATTTTGGTCATACCTTTATGGTTTCCATTATGGGTAAACACGATATCTTTATTTTAGGAAGTGCGGACTACCGCCCCCTGAAAGTGATTTGATTCGTTAATACCATATGTGGGATGTGTAAAGGATAAAGATAATGATATTATATATGTTATTATACTGTAATTATAATATACTCTCATATCATTATGATTCCATTCCAAAAAATATGAAATAGAAATGGAAGTAGCATTCATGCATACGTACGGCTTACCGTCTCCATGAACGGTGCATTTCATTTCTTACCTCTAAATGTGATGTAATATTATAAATACATGTATATGATGAATATATATGATATATATGTTATCCAAATCATTAATATCATTCTGGATATAACGAACCTATGACCAAATTAACAACATGTAAGTGTAAGAAGTCTATTTTTGACTTAAGAACCAAATACCGACAAAATGAACATTATTAACTTAACTGATTACATGATGTTCATAACATGGTATAAAAGGAATAATGAACTTGAAAAAGATTCATAATCAAGTGGATATTAACTCAAGTTTATTATTCAGGAGATTAAAGAACGGTCGGGTCAAGTCTGATACGAGGTATGGGACTTCGTCTCAATCTCCTTTCGTTGAGGAATATTTTATTTTATACACAACTTTCTTTTATACGGTGTATAAACCCCATTGACTTTTATGTTTATTCAAAAAGAATCTTTTTTATACGAAGCGTTTACTAAACGACAAAAGGGAATGTTTTTGTCGTACGTATGCGGCGACAACGACTTCTCCGCCGTCGTGACCGTTATTTGAGTTTCGGCTTCCTCTACAAGCCATACCTTCTTTTTAAAAGAAAAATAAATACCATGTTTTACTTTTATTTTATTTTAGTATTGAAAATGGTTTTCATAATGTTTTTATATCAATGTGTTGTATTGATATCTCATGATTGAAATGTGGAAATTTTATGTTTCCTTTATGCATGTTTTATGTGATATGATCATGTTATGGTTCTTGGGCATTATTATGAAGACGCGTGGTTCTGTGATAAACTAAGGGCAGGTGAGCCCGTTATAGCTCTCCAATGCATTGGGTAACGCGAAGGAGTGAAATTTTAAGGTTTCTCTGAAGAGATTTTAGGGAATATACTGTGATGGGTATTCCAAACATAACCAAGAAGGTTACTCCCTACGTAAGAATGTTATGAATGCCTCAAGTTACCTTTATGTCTTATGATTTCTATGATTTATTTGTGATTTTATGAGGTATGATAAAGTGCCTATGTTTTATGGGTAAATTATGATTTCATTCTTATGTATATATGAACTCATGTTTCCTTTCCATGTTTTTTTTATAACCCATACTGAGTTTTTATGCTCATCCCAAGTTTTTGAAATGTTTTTCACAGGTCAAGGGAAAGGTACATGATAAGATGATAGAGTCAAGGATGTGTCAAGAAATAATCCATGTTTTATTTTTAAATGTGTTTCCATTGATGGGAATGAAGAATACTATCTTTATGTAACCACTTTGTTTATATGTGTAATGTAATGCAAGTTTTATGATCTAATTCTCTAAAACTCTAAACCCGAAAAGATCCTCAATGTGTAATCTTGTAATAACTCAAGATTAAGTAAGGTTTAAGGCTGGGGCCTTATAGTTGGTATCAAAGGTCGGTTTAGATAACTTTAGGAGTTATAATTCTATTAAATGATTATCCAAAAATATTTTTTTTTCGAAATGATATAGCATTTAAAGATTACCATGTTGCTTCATCTAAGACATGTTTGTTCAGAATGGTTTTCCGCAGAGGAAACAGGGAAGCAGTGCTAGGAAGGCATACAGAAGGAAATAACCTTCCGAATCAGCATCCATAAATGGTCGGAATTGGAACAGAACAGTTTTTTGCAGTAATGGCGCAGTTGACTCAGGCGATAATTGGCGGTGGTATCCATACACGAGATCAGCCAGACCAACCGCAGAGGAACATGTCAGTGGTGGAACATTTCATGAGGAAACATCCACCATCATTCAGAGGATCATCTGAACCTGTGCTAGCTGAAGGGTGGATTAAAGCACTGGAGAAGATTTTTGATGTCATGGGGTGTTCAGACAATCAAAAGGTTAGTCTTTCTATTTACCGTTTGGAGGGTGAAGCAGATCAGTGGTGGTCTATGGTTAAAAATATCAGGGACGCCGATGAGATTGATTCTCTTGACTGGGATGAATTCAAAGGTATGTTTCTTGAGAAGTATTTTCCTAAGGCTATTCGACTTAGTATGGAAAAGAAATTCTTGGAATTTAGGCAATAGGAAGACTCAGTGGCTGCCTATGAAGAATGGTTCACTCGATTAGCAAGGTATGCTCCAAATTTTATCCGGGACCTTGATAGTAAAATCAATCGTTTTTACTCAGGATTAAAGCCAAAATATAGAAGGGCATTAGCTTCTCGTGAGTTTAAAAGTTATGAAAAGCTTGTTCGATGTGCTGAGAAGGTGGAAATGGAGTTTTTCGATGAACAAGTTTTCTATAACAACCAGCAGAAGAAGAGACCGAGGTGGCCGGAGAAAGGTAAGAATTCTTCAAAAAAGTCTGATGGTAAGAGAACTAAGTTTCCAGTTTGTGATAAATGTGGAAAAAGGCATGCTGGGGAATGTCTTCTGAATTCTGGGAAGTTCTACCGATGTGGTAAGATGGGACATAAGGCTCGTGATTGCACTGAAAAGGATCAAGGTGATGGTAAGAACAAATTTGATTTACAGTTAGTGAAATGTTATAAGTGCAATGAGATGGGTCACTATGAAAACGAGTGTCCGACAAGGATCTTGAGTGATGGGAAGCAGTTAGACTACAAGCAGAAAGGGGTGGTGAAATCCTTTGCAACTACTTCAGCAGATTTCGGGCCATCAAATGAAGTGGTATCAGGTACTTTGTTTGTTTTTTCAGATTATGCCAGTGTGTTGTTTGATTCGGGGTCTACACATTCTTTCATCTCTGAAACCTTTTCTAGTAAAATGGGAATACCATCTCAAGAAATGACTCCTGAACTTTTGGTAAAAACACCTGGGGGGAATGTTGAGGCAAAAAGAATTTATAAGAATATTCCTATCCTTATCTCTAGAAAGAACCTACTTGCAAACCTTATTGTTCTACCTCTAGTAGAGTTTGATGTTATCCTGGGTATGGATTGGCTCTCTATTTACCATGCTAAGATTGACTGTAGAGCTAGAGAAGTTTCTTTTCAAAAAGACTTTCAGTTTGTTTACAGGAATGAACCCTTACTTTTGATACCATATCAAGAGGCCGAGAAACTTGTAAAAGATAGAAATGAATGTTACCTTGCACACGTCGTTGAAAATAAAGGAACTATTCAGATTAATTATGTGCCAGTGGTAAATTAGTATCCTGATGTTTTTCCTGATGAGTTGCCTGGAATAATACCAGATCGGGAAGTTGAGTTTACTGTTGACTTAGTTCCTGATGATAAGCCAATTTCAAAACCCCCTTATAGAATGGCACAAATTGAACTTTTAGAGTTGAAGGAGAAATTGCAAGATTTATTAGAGAAAGGTTTCATTAGACCTAGCACATCACCATGGGGTGCTCCTGTTTTATTTGTTAAAAATAAAGATGGTTCTATGAGACTTTGCATTGATTATAGAGCCTTGAATAATATCACTGTTAAGAACAAATATCCTTTGCCTCATATCGATGATTTGTTTGATCAGCTCCAGGGAGCTCAGTTTTTTTCAAAGATTGACTTGAGATCGGGGTACCATCAGCTGAAGGTAAAGGAGGAAGATATTCCGAAGACCGTGTTCTGTACGAGATATGGCCATTATGAATTTGTAGTAATGCCTTTTGGGATAACCAATTCACCTGTTGTATTCATGGACTTAATGAATATAATTATCCATGAGTTCTTGGATAAGTTTGTGGTGGTTTTCATTGATGATATTTTGGTGTTTTATAAAAGTAAAGAGGAGCATGAAAAACATTTAAGGGTTATCTTACAAACCTTAAAAGAAAAGAAACTGTATGGGAAATTCAGCAAGTGTGAGTTTTGGTTGCAACAAATTTCTTTCCTTGGTCACATTGTTTCTAAATATGGAATAACTGTTGATCCTGCAAAAACAAAAGTTATGGAAGAATGGAAAAGAACCACAAATATAACCGAGATTAATAGCTTCCTTGGTTTGGCAGGCTATTACCGAAGGTTTGTTAGAAATTTTTCACGGTTATCTAGTCCAATGACTAAGCTAACTCGGAAGGGTGTTAAGTTTATCTTGACAAAAGAATGTGATGATTGTTTTCAGGAATTGAAAAGAAGATTGGTGAATGATCCAGTTTTGGCACTACCTTCCAGGAATGGTGAGTTTGTTATATACAGTGATGCTTCATTGAAAGGACTTGGTTGCATCCTAGTGCAGAATGATCAGGTAATTGCTTATGCTTCACGACAGTTGAAAACTCATGAGGTAAATTACCCTACACATGATTTGGAATTAGCTGCTGTTGTTTTTGCTTTAAAAATGTGGAGGCATCATTTTTATGGAGTAAAGTGTGAAATATATACCGATCACAAAAGATTAAAGTATATATTCACTCAGAAAGAGTTAAACATGAGACAAAGGAGATGGCTGGAATTAATCAAGGATTATGATTGTACAATTCATTACCATCCGGGAAAAGCAAATAAAGTGGCTGATGCTTTGAGTCGAAAAAGTAATGCTTCATTAACAATGTTGCGTTTAGAACATGATCCTTTGGTTAAGGATTTGATGAACTTTGGCATAGAAGTTGTTGGTGCAGGAAGTCCTTCTGTTTTGTTTCAGGTATCAGTGAGATCATCTCTATCAGATAGAATCAAGCAAGCACAGAAGCAAGATAGTGAGTTGCAGAAAAAGTAGAGCTGGTTCAGAAAGGCAAGTTTCCTGAATTCAACATTGATAATGATTGCGTTTTGAGATTTGGGAAGAGATTGTGTGTGCCTTGTGATTCACAGTTTAAGAGAGAGTTGTTATGTGAAGTTCATAGTTCTCCGTTTTCAGTTCATCCGGGCAGTACTAAGATGTATAGAGATCTGCGGGAGTATTACTAGTGGGATGGAATGAAAAGAGATATTGCTGATTTTACTGTGAAGTGTTTGACTTGTCAGTAGGTTAAAGCAGAGAGGAAGTTACCAAAAGGGATGCTTCAGCCTTTACCAGTGCCAGAGTGGAAATGGGAGAATATATCCATGGACTTTGTTGTTGGATTACCGAAGACATCTCGAGGTAATAATGCAATCTGGGTTATTGTTGATTGCTTGACCAAATCTGCTCATTTCCTTGCTATACGAGATACTTTCTCTCTTGATCAACATTCCCGTTTGTATCTTAAAGAGATAGTCAGGTTACATGGAGTTCCTCTCTCCATTGTATCGGATCGTGATCCCAGATTTACTTCTAACTTTTGGAAAGGCCTTCAGAAGTCGTTGGGTACTGAATTAAATTTTAGTACAGCTTTTCATCCTCAATCAGATGGGCAGTCAGAACGAACAATTCAGACATTGGAGGATATGCTACGAGCTTGTTCTATGGATTATCAGGGAAGTTGGGACCAATATCTTTCTTTGGTTGAGTTTTCATATAATAACAATTTTCATTCCAGTATACAGATGGCACCATTTCAGGCATTATATGGGAAGCGGTGTCGAACTCCAGCTTTCTGGGATGAAGTGGGTGAAAGAAAGTTGATGGGACCAGAATTGGTAGAAGAGATGGAAAAAAAAGTTCAGCTGATTCAGAAACACATGAGAACAGCTCAGAGCAGGAAGAAGAGTTATGCGGATAACCGGAGGAAGGATCTATCTTTTGAGGTAGGTGATCATGTTTTTCTCAAGGTTTCTCCTTGGAAAAGTGTGATGAGATTTGGTAAGAAAGGAAAGTTGAGTCCAAGGTTCATTGGACCATACAAAATTCTGGAGAGAGTTGGATCAGTTGCATACCGAGTGGCTTTACCTCCGAGTTTATCTTAGGTACACAATGTTTTTCACGTTTCGATGTTGAGAAAGTATATGCCAGATCCATCTCATGTTTTGAGTCCATAGGTAGTTCAGCTGGAAGAGAACCTATCTTATGAGGAATAACCAGTCCATATTCTTGACCACATAGAGCAAGTGTTACGGAATAAGGTGATTCACCAGGTAAAGGTTTTGTGAAAAAACCACATGATTGAAGAGGCAACATGGGAATCTGAAAATTCAATGAGGGATAAGTACCCCCATTTATTCGATAAGTAAATAAATTGCGGGGACGCAATTTTATAAAGGGGGGAAGGATGTAACATCCTAAGTAAGTAATTAATAATAGATATTTTTATCTATGTCTATTAATGGTTAAGATAGTGTTATAGAGGCTTAAAATGAAAATAAATACAATCTTATGCATGGAATACACTAATATTCTTAAAAGATTATTTTACTGCCTTTTAATGGAAAACCATTTTTGAATATATATTTTGACAATTTTATAAACTATTTTTGTCAAAATAAACTTATTATTTATGATTGGGACATCAAAACTTACCTTGTGTGAATTTTTGGTATTTTTCTGACAATGTTCATTTTTTTAATGAATAGTGAAAAATACTGCATTTTACATCAAAACTGATTTTTAACCTAATTTATTTATATGATTAGATTATGTTTTGAAGTGTTTTTCAAGTGAAATTAGAATATATTTTTACCATTTTATCCAATGGTGGTCATTGGTATCAATTTCACTTTGAAATTAGACTTAAACTGGTGTCAATCTTTTGATACTTATTGTTTTGTAAAAACACGTTTTTGCTCTGGCAGCGGGAATTAATTATTAAATTTATTAATGTGACTTATATGATTTGAATTTTGTAAAATATACTTCATTTTTGAATTCGGAATATCAAATATAGCTTAGGGTGAATTTTTGGTAATTTTCTGAAAAACTTCAATTTTTGATGAATAGTGAAACCACTAAGTGGTAATCAAGAAAACTGATTTTTCAGTTAAATGAAAGTTTACCACTAATGTGTATTGAATTTTGAAAATACTACATACATGGTTTTCATTAAGAAGTAAAATGTGGTTCAATGAGATTAAAATAATTTTTTTGGTGAATAGTAACTTATTAAGTTTTTAATCGCGATTAGTGGTAATTGGTGTAGTTTAAGGTATAAATAATTCTTTAATAATATGAAATGACCTAGAAACATGTCCCAACCTTATTGGTTGTGTCATGGCCGACCAAGACAAGCCATGGGTCTACTTGGGGACCCCATGGAGACATTTTGGTTGGGAAATGACATAAATAACTTTTTATTTAATGTAAAAGTAAAAAATGACACAAACATAATATGTTTTACGAAAACAATTTTTACATGGGGTTAGAAAGATCAGATATTTGATTATAAATAGTCATTGGAACGCTAAAAGATTTCCTACATCATAGTATTTTTTTTATGATTTTTAGACATTAAATAAATTAAAGTATTTATGACATAATAATGATGCAGCGATGACATCATTATTTGACGATTTAAATAAAATGGAAAGATAATGTAAACTCTATGAACTACACATGGCCAAAACCAATTGGATGAGTGGATTTCGAACCCTTATCACCTTATCCACGAATTATATCAATGTGGGACCTTTTTAAATCGAAACACATTTTCAAATAAAGTAATATTTCTTTACTTTCCAAAAGTGCCCCTCCTCTCCTCTTATAAAAGGCCCCCACCTCTACCTCATTTCACACACTCCTCAAGCCTTTGGCTCGGCCAAACCCTGCACATTTAATCTCTCCATATCCCTCTCCTCATCCTAGAGGATTCCCTTTGGGCAGAATCCTTTCAAAGGAAGCCTTTAGGCCCAAATAAAACGGAGTTACACTTTTAAAGGTAATTCATTCTCTCATGTTCATTTGTTTTATTTTGCTTCTCCAACCCCCTAAACTCTTTTTATTTACTTATTTTGTAACAACACCAGTATCTTCAATATACAAGGATGTTGTTATAATATTTATTTGATCTACACTCTCACACAACTACATCAAATGGTTAAAGAACATACGGTTTCCGTGGATGGCGAAATTCTGCCTCCCTAAACAATGATTGTTCAATAATCATTTAACACCTTCAAAGGTGGCCATTATGATGTCAATATTTTTATATATGATATATAATATGTTTATGTTTTCCTTAAGCTTCTGTTTTTTTCATTTTGGGCATACCTTTATGGTTTCCATTATGGGTAAACACGATATCTTCATTTTATGAAGTGCGGACTACCGCCCCCTGAAAGTGTTTTGATTCGTTAATACCGTATGTGGGATGTGTAAAGGATAAAGTTAATGATATTATATATGTTATTATACTGGAATTATAATATACTCTCATATCATTATGATTCCATTCCAGAAAATATGAAATAGAAATGGAAGTAGCGTTCATGCGTACGTACAGTTTACTGTCTCCATGAACGATGCATTTCATTTCTTACCTCTAAATGTGATGTAATATTATAAATACATGTATATGATGAATATATAAGATATATATGTTATCCAAATAATTAATATCATTCTGTATATAACGAACCTATGACCAAATTAACAACATGTAAGTGTAAGAAGTCTATTTTTGACTTAAGAACCAAATACGGACAAAATGAACATTATTAACTTAACTGATTACATGATGTTCATAACATGGTATAAAAGGAATAATGAACTTGAAAAAGATTCATAAGCAAGTAGAGATTAACTCAAGTTTATTATTCAGGAGATTAAAGAACGGTCGGGTCAAGTCGGATACGAGGTATGGGACTTCGTCTCAATCTCCTTTCGTTGAGGCATATTTTATTTTATACACAACTTTCTTTTATACGGTGTATAAACCCCTTTGACTTTTACGTTTATTCAAAAGGAATATTTTTTATACGAAGCGTTTACTAAATGACAAAAGGGAATGTTTTTGTCGTACGTATGCGGCGACAACGACTTCTCTGCCGTCGTGACCGTTATTTGAGTTTCGGCTTCCTCTACAAGACATACCTTCTTTTTAAAAGAAAAATAAATACCATGTTTTACTTTTCTTTTGTTTTAGTATTGAAAATGGTTTTCATAATGTTTTTATATCAATGTGTTGTATTAATATCTCTTGATTGAAATGTGGAAATTTTATGTTTCCTTTATGCATGTTTTATGTGATATGATCATGTTATGGTTCTTGGGCATTATTATGAAGACGAGTGGTTCCGTGATAAACTAAGGGCGGGTGAGCCCGTTATAGCTCTCCAATGCATTGGGTAACGCGAAGGAGTGAAACGTTAAGGTTTCTCCGAAGATATTTTAGGTAATATACTGTGATGGGTATTCCAAACGTAACCAAGAGGGTTACTCCCTACGTAAGAATGTTATGAATGCCTCAAGTTACCTTTATGTCTAATGATTTCTATGATTTATTCATGATTTTGTGAGGTATGTTAAAGTGCCTATGTTTTATGGGTAAAGTATGATTTCATTCTTATGTATATATGAAATCATGTTTTTTACCAAGTTTTTTTATAACCCATACTGAGTTTTTATGCTCATCCCAAGTTTTTGAAATGTTTTTCACAGGTCAAGGGAAAGGTACATGATAAGATGATAGAGTCAAGGATGTGTCAAGAAATAATCCATGTTTTATTTTTAAATGTGTTTCCATTGATGGGAATGAAGAATACTATCTTTATGTAACCACTTTGTTTATATGTAGAATGTAATGCAAGTTTTATGATCTAATTCTATAAAACTCTAAACCTGAAAAGATCCTCAATGTGTAATCTTGTAATAACTCAAGATTAAGTAAGGTTTAAGGCTGGGGCCTTATAATTATGATGTAAATAATATTTTTAGATTTTATATATAATACTTATGATGTATTAATTATTATTTAATTATTATACAACACTTAAATTCATACATTCCTTTTTTGTAAATGTAAAAACTTCGTTTGTGGACATGTAATGTGCAGCCGCCTCAAAGCGATGTGATTTGTTTCAACTTTACATCGAATGTATTAAATTTGGGTTTAATAAACATAAATTATATAAATTAAATAATAATTATACTTAAATTATAGTATATATATATACATATATTTAATTTTCTTTCTTTATTTCAAAACAATAATAAAATGGAAATAGCATTTATGCGTACCCATGACCTACCGTCTCCCTGAATTGTGTATTTCATTTTCTATTACAACCTTTTATAGATTATTATAAATATTTTTATACTAAATATATATAACATTTATATCATGATTAAATTATTGAGTTACCTAATTCATTATCTATGTAAGAGGATCAAGAGTAATAAGTCAAAACATTTATGAAAAAATCACATATTACCCGAAACGTAACATTAAAATGGAATTCTCATTAAACGAATAATATAAAGTCAATGTTAAATAATATATTGAATTAGATAAAATAATATTTTTATTTTATATATTTATAACAAATATATATTTTTTATACATGAAGTCTATGGGATTATGACAAAATTCTAGACATAAGGTAAGGGTTTTCATGTCTAACTTTTATTTATGTGTGATATATAACTCATTCAATACTAATTTATTTTGTGTGGTGTATATAATGGACATGAAAATAATCTATTATTATTATACTTACTTTTATAATTATTTATATATCCATTTTATGATATTTCTTTCAAGGGGATTGTGTTTCAGAAGATACCAAATAGGTAAGGTAATTATTTCTCAATTTACCTTATCTGAGAAACATGCTATATTATGCACTTATATTAGTATATGAGGTGTATAAACTACCCTTTTACATTTTACGTCATGATAATCATTATTTTTATGATATTTTATTCTTTATTTAATTTCATTTTCTTACATCTGGATTATGATTCAAAGTTACAAAGTGATAAGAGTTTATTATGATAATCTCATCAATTGTCTGGATTTTTTATGATTATACATTAATTGATAAGATATTATGATCCATATATCAATAATTTTTAGGATTTTATTCTCCTATAATTGGACCTGTTATCTTCATATAATGTTACCTATTTTCCACACATTGGTACTTAAGATAATTATGAAAGTGTCTTCAAGTAAATATGACTTCATCTCTCTCTTCGGTCGAAAATACAAGTTAGTTAAAAACCATGTTTTTTAAAAAATGACTCCAGAATTTTCTAATATTATCCTATGATCTTTAAAAGATATTTTTATCCATTTTTCACATTTTAGTCAAAAGTGTTTTAAAAAAGAATGCTTGTTATTTTTCGATCGAAGCACTTTTGTAAACATTTTTGTGTGAAAAAATAACCTGTTCATCACGCATGGATTTATCGATTATAATTATCATCATTTCATTGAAGTATTCCTTTCAATTTTTAAAGATTAATTTTTTAAGAATTTTATTCCTACAATTTTGATCATTAATTTTTTTAAATTAGTTTTCAAAGAAAACAGTTTTTAAAAAGGTTTTACATTTGAATTTTTTTTTTAAAAAATTTTCAATGATTCATTTAAATGTTTTAAAATATATTTTTAAATAAAAAAATATTTAAAATATTTTCAATTTAACATTATATGTATTCAAAGAAAAATGTTTTAATTATTTTTCAAGCATATTTTATAAGGTTTAAAGGAAATTTTTTTTGAAAATGATTTCAAGATTCCATTATATGTTTTCATAGAAAAAGGTTTTCAAAATATTTTAAGGATTATTTTAGAAGTTTTTCAAGGAAAGTGATTTAAAAATTATTTAAATATTCCTTTTATGTTTTCAGATATTTTTTTGAAATAAATTCAATATTTTTTATATGTTTTCATGTAAAAATATTTTCAAATTATTTTTGACATTTAGTTATATGCATTCAATTTTTTAAAATATTTTTTCATAATTAATTTATATTATTTAAAAAAAAATGTTTTTATTATGTTATAAAGATTATTTTATATATTTTTAAAGAAAAATATTTTCGAAATATTTTTATGATTCCTTAATTAGTTTTCAAACAAAATATTTTTCAAAATTATTTCAAGATTCTTTTATTAGTCTTCAAGGAAAATTGTTTTAAAAATTATTTCAAGATTCTGTTATAATCATTCAAGGTTATTTTCATGGATAATTGGTTTTAAAACAATTTATGTTTTAAAATGTATTTTTTTCATACAATAATGGATATTTTACTCAAGAAATTATTTTAAAAGATTTATAAATAATGATGTTCAATCTAAGATGACATACTTTGGTTCCATAAATTTATTACATGGGATATGATCCAAGGGTTTCCTACATATTCATTATTTAATGGTTTTTTTGATGAAATGATTTTTAAGAACTTCGTTTCTCTTTAACGGGTAATATTCTTATGAAACAAATTTCTATTTTAAGGGTTATATGTTTATAAAACCAATTTTTCATTAATTTGTTATATATTTATAAAACTATTTTCTATTTCATGGGTTATACACTTAATAGACATACAACTTTTCATTGGTTATGATTTGATGAAATGGTTATGAAACCTATCTCTTTTCCATAGGTTATGATATTATTATATTTTTATGATAACCATTTTATTTCAAGGGTTATTATATGATGAATGTTTATAATCTAGGGTAACATATATGAATAGTATCATTATGAGATGGGTGGGATCTATATCTACCTATAATTAATTGGGAAAATATTTATATCTCATGAGATTTACATGGATGCAATAGGTATTGAACTCCATTCTATAAAGTCCATTCACTACTAAGATTGTGTTGGGAGAGAACCTTATCTACTAACATTATCATGGGAGTGAATAGTGATAACCATAATGGTATGTCCAGTAAACCCATACAACTAATATGGCCTTGGAAATAGGCCTTGACTATTATGAAAATAATTTTATATGATTATGTTTCTACCAAAAATTCTATATCTTATTCCTATGTTATGCTATAATAGATTATGGTACTAAATCCCTGATCATTCTTGTCTTATAAACAACTAATATTTATGCCATGACTCATGTATATGATCTTTAATATATATGGCACAATCTTATAATGTTATTATCATGTTCACATACCCTTATGATCATGTTATGATTACATATCTCTTTTATTTACCCTTACTAAGAATATGAGCTCATTATTTCTTATGTTTCCTTCACCCAGGTCATGCGGAATGTTTTTAAGTAGAATAACTAATGGGGTGGAACTTTTTGGGAAACGTTGTAGATATTTTACTAGAATATTGTGTTCTAAGTTTGCAAAGACACTACAATATTATTCTCCTTGGGAATTTATTTTTATAATGTTCTGAATATTTATGAACACTAATATAATATCCATCTATGTTCATCCAAGGTTTCTATAATACCTATTATTAAAAAAATATTTTTATATACTTGTGTATTTATCTATAAATAAATTATTGTGATCTTTAATAAAAAATAATTTAAATTTAATGAATTTTTTATAATTATATTAAAACAAATTAATAATCATCTAAAGATAAATACTTAATAAATAATAACAATAAATGATTTTTTGCGAAAAAAAACTTTTCAGGAAAATGTTTTTATGAATTATGTGTTATTATATCAAAAATGATTTTTATAACATCTAGAAGTAAAATAATATAAACGGATTTCATTTTTGGATTTATACTTATTAAATTTATAAATATAGTAAATTTCATTTTTAGGATTAAAAATAAGCTACTGAGGTAGATATTGATTCATCATGATAAAGTTCAAATGAAGAAAAATGATTAATTTTTTGTGTAAAGTCAAAAAATATCACACAAAAAAAAATATTTTCAATTATGGAATTCTAATCATCTCGTTAACCTTTTTCTATTATTTTTTAATTTTGATCGATATTCTATAAAAATGAAAATCCTTTTTTATTAAGGAATGAGTTTTATAAAAATTTCACCCCTTATCTCCTCTAAAAATTCCCTTATAGACTGACTTCCTACCACAACATTCATTAATTTTTTTTGAATAACTACCAAAATAATCTCTAAAAATAGATTTTGGGAAATGTTAATCAAATAATTTTAATAATTTCTTTTTGATTTTGATATTCACAAACTCCCACATTTGTGTTTCTAATGAAGTTACTTAATTAAATTTAAAGAAAATGATTATTATAAAAATTATTTTACTTATAGATGTATTTTTATATTTTAAACCATTAGATGATTTTTTTTATTCCTCGATGATTAATTATTCTAGATGTATTAATAAGATATCTTGAAATAATTTTCATACCCTACATTTTAAGAGGAACATATGTATTATAACATCTTATTACTATTTTCAGGTATTCCTAATACCATATTTTAGAAAAACATTGGTTGGGTTTTGTTTTGGGTTGCGTCAGTTGGATGATTAGAAATTTTTGAAGTTTCTGGGCTAGTGCACATTTAGATCATGGGTTTCCCAAACTACGTACCCTATCAGAGAAAATCGGGTAACATAAGGGAGTGATATTTCAAATGATTGGAACAAGGATTAAAAACCATGCACCCTATAATGAGAAAAAATGAATCCCATTAAAAACAAGTGTACATATTTCCCATAGTTTTTCCAAACCGTTTTCCACTTCCAAAGAAACCATGCAAAAAAGTTTTTAATTAAATAGAATTTTGTTTAAAAATTTCCAAACGGCCTTTTTAGGCCACCAAAGGACTAGTAAAAATCATAATCAGTTTTTACCATCCTTAGAGCCCCCAAGGATGATTTTTTTGGCCCATCTGATCCCCCCATATGTTTTTTGAAGCTTGATAAATTTCTTTTGATGTTCACTCGGTTATTTTCCTCACCCTGATCTCATTTTCTAGTGATCACTTATATTCTCTCTAAGGTTCTATAGATCCCCGTTTTTATTTGGGGATATAATACCCTCAATTTTGGATTTAAACCTAGCTTGGATTCACATATCCTTGTAGTCATTATTCTCTGTTGGAGTTTTCAATGTATGGATTTGTGATTTGAGATCCTATGACCCTGAGGTGGGTGGCTCCATTGTGATGCCCAATTTATATTAACCCAAATTTTTTTAATATTAAGTACTTGAATAATTTGACAATGATTTTTTTGATTACATGGATTTCAATTGTTTTATTTGAGAAAACAAACTTCATTGAATTAGGGTTTTTATAAAAAATAAGTTTTTGACATGAAATTGGAAGGCCCCCAATTCCATTGAATTGAGGTGTGTTTGTGGAAAATTTTAAAATTTATATTGTTTGTTTTAAATGGTGTATTTTATTGAATTTATTTCAATTAAATTATTAAATATAATTTTGGAAATGGGTTTGGTAGGAAAATCTAGAAGACACGAATTCCATTGAATTGGGGGTTTGTTATGAAATTAATGATATTTGTTTAGAATTTAAATTGTGAATTAAATTGTGAAATTGGATTATGAAATTGAATTATGAATTTATTTTAAATTCTTATATGTAAAAATTTCATAAATTTTTTTTTGATAGAAACGATATGATTTTATCTTTGTGAATATGTATGTTTTTTTATTAAAATCTTGTTATGAGTTTTTAAATGAAAATTGAAATATCTGAAATGGATAAAGGGATTAATTGTAATTTAAGAAGTCATAAAATAAATTGACCATCGTTGTTTTTTTCTTGATCACATGAATGATTTAGGTAGTTAGTGAGTTATTTTGATAACAAATAATTATTTATAGCATTATAAAACCTTATATTATCACATAAAATCCCATATAAGACGGTGAGGAGTTCTATTTTTCTTTTGTTTAAAGAGACATATGTACATATTTTCCATTTAATAGTGCCGTGTCCTTATGTCCTTGAACTATCTTACCTGGTTTGGAATATGACCATTTTTCTCTATTATTGTATTTCAAATGAATATATTCCATTTTTAAAAAAAAATTTACATTCCTTTTGATTTATATTAATTGTTTTATATAAAATGTTTTTTTAATTCATTTATGAAAAGTTTCATTCGTTTGGAAAAATTTCAGCAATTGAAATATGAGGCATTTTCATAAAAGTACTTCCATATTTTTGAAATATGCTTCATGAAATGATAAAGTATTTCCATATTTTAAAATGTAAACAATTAATTGTTTCAATTATTATTTTGAAATACCAAACCTATTTTCTTTAAATTGGAAGAACTTTAATTGGTTAACATAATATTGGATTTTGTTATAGAATCCTTAGTGAGACCCAATATGGTATTTTTATATCACACCCAACCTGTTATTTTAGGTTTTTGTAGGTTATCTCCTTCCATGTTTGAGTAGGGGAAAAGAAACCCAAGGTGGTGGTTCTATATATTGATCCATGGACTTTGTGAGTTCCATTCATTGGGGCATGGGTATTTTTTCTTATTTTCTTCTAGTTGGATGTGGTATTATGAGTTTCTATACCTATTTTACTTCTGGTGCAATACTAACTGTGGAAGTTTTTTTGTATTCATACTTATTCATTATCTATATTCTACAATGTTTTTGGAAAATTTTTTCCCACCTTCATTGTGTATGATTCCATGTGCTAGTCGTCGAACTATAGGGATTGAGAACACACATCAGACTATGTTATGGATGACTTAGTCATTAGGTTACTACGATTTCTGGTTTGGTTCATAAAAATGGTTCTTACGGATTCTCAAGTAACTTAAATATGTAATTTCATATTTATTCCACTCTACCTAGTTGTATAAGATCATCCAAACATTTTAAAAATGTGGTGCAATTAGATGCTTCTTGTGAAAAATGGTTCTAGCCATAGGTATTCAGAATAAATATTCTTTAAGTGGTGAAAGAGTCTCTAGGGGATGTTGATATAGGTCCACTGATCATGAGAGGTTCCATTGCTATTATTTCACATTTAGTGACTTCTCTATTTGATGCTGGTGCATATCAATCGTTAATTTCAACCATTATTATTTATTTAATAAATATTTATATGATGATTCTATCTTGTGCAATGGATATTACTACACCCTTTGGTATGAAGAGGGAGAAATGTCTCTATAGTACATATTTTACTTTCTCTTTATCAGTTGTCGAGCTTTCTTAGAGTTTTTGAGTTCTCTAAATGAACCCAATAGATTTCATTCTCAATATAGATTGACTCATCTTTAATAAATATATTATTGATTTTTATCTTTGATGGGTCACATTTACCACACCTGATAATGCATTCCATGTATTTAATAGATAATGTGACCTAAAGTTGAGCAGAGATGGACCTTCTTATCCAATGATTGGGAAATTAATATTATGTTTTTCCTTTGATATGGAGCTAGAATCTTCAACCAGTGATCTCCCTACAATTTATTTATATTTTCTTAACGTGTTTCCTAACGACTTCTTTAGTTTACCCCCAATGAAGGAAGTTGAGTTTCCTATTGAATTAATTCCTGCTACTCCACAAGTATGTATTCCCTCTTACCATATGAATCTAAATGAAATAAAATATTTGAATCCCCAGTTAGATTATTTTATTTAGAAGGGATTCATACACCTGATCATGTCAGCTTGGGTGGCATGAGTTCTTTTTTCTAATAAGGATGATGGTTCATTTATCCTTTATGTTGATTACAAATTCTCAATTATGTAACGGTAAATAAAAATTATCCATTTCCATGGATTGATGATTTTTATGATCAGTTAATGGGGGGGGGGGGGGTAGTGGTTCTTAAACACCAACCATCAATTTGGTTACCATCAGTCAAGGATAAAGGAATCTTACATTCAGAAAACCAACTTTCTTAGTAGGTACTATAATTAAGACTACCATGTCATTCCATATGGTATAACTAATATTATTTTAGTTTTAAAGGATTTTATAAATATTTGTTTCCATGAGTATCTTTATATTTTAATGGTAGTCTTTGTAGATGACATCGTCATTTACTCTATGTTTTCAAATGATCATTTTCATCATCAAGGAATAATTATTAAGTTATTGAGAAATCACCTAATTTATGTAAATCTTTCAAAATATTATTTCTAGATTCGGGAGGTGAAGTTATCAGAACATGTGGTATCAAAAAATGGTATTTATTTTCATCTTGAAATAGTGAAAGTGGTAATTACATGGGAACAACCACAAAATATTTTCAAGATCCTGGTATTGTTGTCGCTTTATAATGGGATTATCAAATTTTTCTTCTCTGATGAATTATTTATTATAAAATGGAGTAAATATTCTTTGGAATGAGAAATATAAAAAAAATTCTGTGATGAAATGTTTTTTTGAATACTGCATCAGTGTTGAATCATCCTAAGGATGAGAAGGGCTACCTAGTCTTTTATAATGCCTTAGGTTCTAGTTTAGGTTGTATTCTAATATAGGGTAATCATGTCGTTTCTTATGGATATCATTAGATTATGTCACAAGAGAAGAATTATCAAACACATGACCTTGAAGTTTCATCTATAAAGCACATACTTAATGTTTTGTGCCACTACCTTTATGGAGAAAGGATTACAATGTTTTTAGAACATACAAGTTTGAGTTTTATATTCTATCAAAATGATTTGAATCACAACTAGATGATTTAGGGGGTCACTTAAATTCTTTCAATTTTGATATCCCCTATACATATGGGATATAAAATGTAATTGAAGATACTTTAAGAAGGAAACTTCCAATCCATAAAGTGGAAGAATCATTAGAAGAAAAAAAAAATTTGTATCTCTTTGAACAGTTTCATATTGGATTCTAGGAATCAGGGGCCGAGTTTTATTTGGATATTTTTCAATTAACATGATCATATCAAATTTATTCTTTAGGAATAAATGATTGAGGATGCATTCCATAGCATTGGAGACCCTATTAAGGGTGGGGAGAGTTTTCTTGATTGGTTATTCTCTAAAGAGAGAATTATATATGTTTGGAATACTTTTGTGGTACTATATTCAGTGAGAAAATATATTATGGAGGATTTACATAGTTCCCAGTGGGATGTGAAACTAGGAACACAAAAGGTGTTCTATGACATGTGTCGGTAGTTATGGTGTCCAGGAATGAGATGAGTCATTGCATATTTTGTCTCTCATTTCTATACAAGACAATAGGTTAAGGTAGAGCACTGAAAACATTAGGGTTTGATTCAGCAACATACGATCCCTACTTATTAGTGGGATGATATCTCTATGTACTTTTTGGTTGGGTTTGCATGTTCGAAGTTAAAGAAGAATGTGATATGGTTTTTGATCAATCATCTGATTAAATTGCCACAACTTTACCCATCCATGATACGAACAATGTTGATGTGTATAGAAATATCTATTTGAAAGAGATTTTTCTATTTCAAGGAGTTCAATTAGATATTGTTTTTGACAGAGATCCTTAGTACACTTCTTGTTTTTGGGTAGGCCTTCAAGAACCATAGGGATCTCAAGTCCATTTGAGTATGACATACCAACCATAGTCAGATGGCCATACCAAAATAGCTATACAAATTCTGAGGATATGATCCATGACTATGTTCTTGACTATGGGAAATCTTAGGATGATCACATGTGGCTAGGTGAGTTTGATTATAACAATAGTTACCATTCCTTGACCAGAAAAACTCCTTTTGGGGCGTTGTATAGTTGGCAATGTAATTTTTTTGTGTTGGTTGGTTACTAGAGAAAGTTCCTTGGTTAGACTGATTTTTTTCCCTCAGATGAAAATAAAGATCAAGTTGATTATTCAGTGAATTGTGATGGAATAGAGCCAATATATGTCTTATGCTAATTTTCATCATAAACAATTTGAAATTTTTAGTTGGATACCAGGTGTTCTTGAAATTTTCACCTCAGTTAGGTCACCAATGGATTTAGAGGTGATGAAAACAAGATACACATTTGTTGGAGCCTTTTTGAGGTTGTTGAGAAGGTGAGAAAAGTCCCTTACTATATAGAAATACCAACATATATAACGTTGAAACATAATGTGTTCCATGAATCCTATCTATGAATGTATCCATCTGATATATCTCATGTTCTGAGCAGGAGTGATCGTGAGGTTGAACCTGATTTATCCATAACTAAACGTGCAGTTAGTATAGTTGATTATGAAATGAATGAACTTTTTGGGATGCTGAAACCTTTTTTTTGTGTGCTACGACAACACAATTCTGATTTTCATGGGAAATGGGAGGGGAAGCACTAATGATAGAGTAGTGGCCTAATATTTATTAGCAAATAAGCTTATTCATTGGATTTCGGGGGACAAAACATTTCTATGCTGCAGAGGTTGTAACATCATATTATAGTTTTTTAGTATTATTAAACCCATATTTTTACAAATATTAGGTTGGGTTACATTTGGGGATAATTCAACTAAAATTATATAAATTTGTAATGTGTCTGTGCTAGTTCACAGTTTTCGTATGGTTAAACCACACCATGCACCCTCTAAGCGAAAACTGTGCAACCTAGCGCATTAGACTTTCACACATTTGGTTCATAGTTCACAAACCATGCACCCTCTTAAGATAAACCATGTGGATCATTTAAAATAGGCACATGACTTGCATACTGTTTTTCCAAACCATGTGCCTCTTCCTAGGAAATTGTGCAGACAATTAGTTAATTAATCCGAATTTTGTTTACAAATAATTGACCCCCATTTTTAAGCCCCCGACAGACCGTTATGACACATAATCAGTTTCTACCATTATTCGATCTCCATAAGAGGATATATTCCCCTCACATACAACATGAAAGTGATCTGATTTTTGAGTATCTCCCTTCGATCTTATACTTGTAAGTTTCCCCATCCATACCTCATTCTCCCACAATCTCTACTCTTCTATATAGGGTTTCATTGATACTTATATTGATTTGTGGATCTAATACACATTTTTTAAACTAAAAATAGTTTTGATTCACATATATATGTTACCAAAATTCTTATTTTCATTTTTCCACGTACACATTTTTGATTCGAGATATCGTGATCTGGATGTTGGTGGTTTTATTATACTTCTCAAATTATATTAACCCTAAATTTGATTGTTTAATTAAAAATATTTTAATTAAATGAGATTCCATGGTTTTGATTACATAAACTTAAATTGTTTTTTTGAGAAATTTAATTCCATTTAATTGATTTTTTTTGAAAATTAGGCATTTGGAATAAAATTAGAAAACTCCCAATTCCATTCAATTGGATGTGTTTGTGGGAAATTGTGAAAATATTAATTATTTCACTAAAATTATATATTATAGGGAATTTTTTTCAGTTAAATTATTGAATTTAATTATTGAACTGATTTTTATGGGAAAATTTGAAATCCCCTAATTCAATTGAATTAAGAGATTGTTTTGAAATTTTTTTATTGTTTTTTGAAATTAAATTGTTTATTTAAATTGTGAAATTTTATTGTGAAATTCAATTGTGAATTGATTTCAAAACATTAATTTTTTAAAATAGAAAAAATGGTTTTGATAGAATACTTAGGATTTTATTTAGTGAAAAGTAATGTTTATGATTAAAAACTTGTTATAATTTATAAATGGAACATTGGAATATTTGAAATGGAGAATGGGATTAATTTTATTTATAATAGTCTTAAAATAAAATTCAAATTGTTTTTTGTACTTGAGAACATGGATGACTTAGTTATTTAATGATTTATTTCCAAATCACATTATGATTTACAATTCTATAAAACCTCATACCAGCACATCACATCCCTTAGGTGATGGTGATAATTCCTCTTTATCCATTGTTGAAATGGATATATGTACATATTTTACATTTCATAGGATCGAGTCCCTATAACCTGGAACTGTCATACCATGTTAGGAATATGAACATGTTTCTCACTTGTTGTATTTCAAATAAATATATTATATCATTGTAAATGATATTATATGCCTTGTGGTTTATATAAACAATTTTATATAAATGTTTTTATTTAATAAATTTGGGAAAAGTTCCATTATTGTGGATATATTATATCAACTGAAATGTGAAGAATTTTCTTAGATGTTTTTCCATCATTTTTGAATTTGAAAAATGATTTGGTAAAGTATTTAAATAATTTTTAAATGTAAAAAATGTCTTTTTTTAATTATTATTATGAATTTAAAAACTAGTTTTTTTAAATTGAATGAAATTTATTTGTATAATTTAATATTGTCATATTTGTTAGAGTCATTGGTGACACCATACCAGGATCTTTAGATCACACCCAACATGTTCCTTCAGTTGTTTGTAGATTATCTTCTTCTAGGTTTGAGCAGGGGTAAAACACCCCTTAGAGGAGGTTCCAACTATTGATCTGTGGAACTAGTTAGTTACATATGTTGGGACTTGGGATGTTTTCCCTATTTTTCGGTACATGTTTGTAGTAATATGGGTTATTATTATTATATATCTTTTATAACATTACACTTATTAGATTTTCTTTTGTACACATACTGATTCATTATCTTTCTTCCACATTGTTTGGAGAAAATTCGTTCCTACCTTCTTTGTGTATGATGCTAGGTTCTATTCACTGACCCATGGGGATAAAGAACTCCCTTTGGGCTTTGTCAGGGAAGACTCTGTTATCATGTTACTGGGTACCTAGGTTGGTATATGAAATCTTTTTTTAAACCTACTTTTGGAAAGGAATCATACTTTTGTACCCTACATTTTAAGTGAACTTGTGTATAAGGAATCATAAATTTAAAAGTAACCTTACATTTGATGAGATGACGTATGGTTCAAATATCATAATTTTGATTATTAGCACTACATAAAGAAACCCAAAATTTTACTCAGAAAACTATGATTCTTGTATAAATGGATTATTTTCATGATTTCTATTATGGTATCACATGATTGAATATCTCTTTTAAATGTATTTAAATAGTTATTGTATGAATATTTTTCAATAGATTAAATCATTATTATTTATAAGGTATTTTATATTACTCTCTCTGAATTCAAATTCCAATTATGATAAGTTGTTTTATTATCAAGAATATTCATGTAATATTATAGGAGTTTTTAACCCAAATCACTTTAGTGTATTGTTAAATAATGATATATTTTTTCTTCACAAAATGTATATATTTATTTGTCATCCTAAATAATGTTATGGCATCATCTCAAGTACATTGAATGGATACACTTTGGAGAAATTAATGTTTAAATCCCTTTTCTCTTTGATTAATGTGTTTGTACTTATATATGTTTTTATTCATATATTATTTTTGTTCGATGTATCTCCTATCAGATCCACACTTTTGATACATACATATTTGATCATCTTCGAGGTGTTTTATCCTAAGTTGATTAATGCCATCTGGTTTAACGTTGAAGACTATTCTCCTAGTTTTTGTATTTATTGAATATAATGTAACAATAGGATCTATTTGAAGCTTTTATTTCATAAATAATTTTATCAATGAAGAAGAAGATCCATCATATATCTGTCACTTCTACAAATTAAGGAGGAAATAATGTCACACCAAAAATCATCTCAACAGTTTTCTATTTAAGTGTCGACTGCTCGTACTCAATCAGGGTGGAGTGTGAGCATCTTATGTTATGTTTTAAATGTTTGGGTTCCTTAAAAAAAGCCATAATGACTTATCAAAGACATGTTTTAAAATTTCATCTTCCTGCCCTTAGTTGTTGGGGTCTCTAAAAAAGTAACTACAAGTGAAAATCACTAAGCTTTTGGAGAGATAATTAGTGGGGTAGACTAAAGAATTTCTATGCCTAAACCACTGTAAATCACAATGTATTTTTTTGAATTCTTACTCGTTTTAATAGGTAAGAGAAAAATAACTTTAATTCCAGAGAGATGATTCAAAATTTTCAATATTATTTTAAATGGGAACAATACACCCCATATTTTGTCTTTTTCATAGAGATTTTTTCATAACAAGTGGTATTAGAGGTTATAATCTATTGGATATTTTTTTTTCATATCTTTAATATTTTGATATTTTAATCAGATAACAACATGTATCAAAGGATGCGACCTTTGTTATTTTTTTTCATTTAATTCTAGTAAGTCAATGTTAAATATTATGATGAAGAGAGATTTCAATGTATGGTCCAAAAGAAGTTATATTGGTGATCCATGATCCTTGTTTTAATTGTTATAATCAGGGATTCTAGAAAGAACACATGAGTTTTTATTTAAAAAATCTTGTAATAAATGTTTATATTAAAATATTTAATTACAATAAAATTACAAATAAATATATATAGAAGATTAATTATTCTTAATAGAATAATACTATCTCATTTAAATATCTATGATACTATTATCGATGGAATATGTTTGGATGACTTAAATTGATCTTCTTAATGTACTACTATATATGTGATATGGGAGAATTTTTTTATTTCCTACAGAGGAACAAATAATGTCAGAAAACTATGGTATGACAATGAAAAATTAAAATTTGATACTTTCAGGATGAATGAGTATAAATTTATCACAGTGATTAATGGAACATTTCCAAAAGTTGTTCTAAATGATGTTACTAGCTTGGGAGAACCTATTCCAAAACCAAATAATACATTAAAGGTACTTAGAGTTTTAAATTCAAAGGGAAATAGAATATATAATTCTATTCACCAATCTACACCAGTTAGATAAATAAATATGAAATAAATGATTATTTCCATAATGAGGTATAATGTTGAGATCAAAAAAGAAGATGAATGTCATATTTTTGTTTAAATGAAAAAAGATGTAGTTAATGTATCAATGAAATAATATTCTAATTTGATTCATTTAGATTCAGGTGAAGAGATATTAGATCTTACTAAAACATTTGGAAAACTATATAAATGGAAAAAGGATGTGTTAAATAAGTATGATGAAAAAGTATAGAGATTCTATGAATTCATTAAAAAGATTCATTTGGGATCTAACCATAATATGATTAAATGTCATAGAATAAATGATTACAAATATAATGGAAAAAAATTTATAAACAATGATTGGAGTGCCTATAATTATTCTAGTAATGAATCCATTGTATACTCTAAATCCATGTATGGAAATAAAATGGAAAATCTATGTCTAAAGGATCATGTTGATGAAGGAAAATATTCATACATTCAAAGTTAAAACATTGAAAAATGTCTATAGTAATAATTAAATAAATATTTGTTTATTATTCAAGAGAAATTTGAATCTTTAAAGAGAGAGAATAGAAAAATTAGGAAATTTTATGATTTTATTTCAGTTGATAAGGGGAGTTTATCAATGAATATTGCATATTTTTGAACTAATTATTATAAAATTTATTTTGGTCAGCATGAATCTAAAATTAAAGAATTATTTGATGAATTTAAAACTTTAAAGAAGACTCTAGTTAGATTATTAAGGGGTAAAATATTTTAATAAACTTCTTGTTAAAATTAAATATAATAAAAAAGGTAATATTGGGATTAATAGTAATGGAGAAACACTCAAATTATAAACGAATTATTTTATCCATGTTTCAAAAATAAAGATAATATATACATCAAAATATTTTTATTATGGAAAAAATGGAAATTATGCTATTGAATTTTATTTTAGAAAACATCAATTTTGTGATGTTAATAACATTCATTATCGAAAACATTTATCTAACCTTTATTACGGATTATTAGATCAAAATCAACATATTTGGTTACCGAAATATTTATTTATTAACCCATGCAGACCCAAAAAATCATTGTTACCAAATTTATCCTATATTTTACATTTTAAAGAAACATTCCACTAAAATCCATTATTATATTTCTGTGTAGTTATTTAAAAAATAAAGATTTATTCTATTTTTTTGATCAACCAGAAGTAGTTCATTATCCAAAAAATACCCCTAAACATAGAAGTATAAAAATTTAGGAATTATTTCATTTTGTTTTTAAATTCATTAACCATTTTATATTGGGGATATAATCTTATAATTATTTTATATTTTTCCTCTACATTTGTTTATCTATATACTTAAACTATTATAATTTCTACTATTTTATTTAATGAATCATTTTATTGATTTTTTTGATGACATCATGTATACCCCTTAATATTTTATAATATCTATATAATTTATTTGTATGTAATGGAATAATATATTATAATTGGTGATATAATTGCTAAAATATTTTAATATTTGTAACTATTCTTATTCTTTGAAAAACCATTCTTTTTTTTGGAAATAATGTTTTATATATCTTATTAATACTAAATTTATGGAAAAAGATATAATTAAAAAAGTGTGTGTAGTATTTATTGAATTAATTTAAATTTCATAAAGAAATAATGTTTTATTCTATTTCAATAAAAAATTCATTTTTTAGTTAATAATTTTTTTTAAATTTCATTTTAATTTAAAATTTACTATTGTAAACAATTTTATTTGATTATTTTAATTTATTATTAAAAAAATATTTTTGTTCAATAATACAATCTTTTAAACAATAAAATATGCAATTAGTACAATACTTTTTGGTCTCTAAAAACCGAAACCTCATTTGAAAACCAGCTGAATAATACTCTTATTCCTTCACCAAAACCAAATTCTAATTCATTCTCAAACCTTTAAAATATTTCTCATTTCTTATATGAAATGTTAATCTAAAAAACCTCTGATAAAGCCAATAAAATATCCTTGAAAAGGATAAATTTATATAGATCATAAATATATCATCCTCAATTACTATGAATTTAGTGGCTGGTGTGTTGATTGTTTGATAGTTCTTTGCATTATGAATTAACTGATTAGTTTGATGAAATATCAGTCTCATTAGTTGACTATTATCAAGTAAAATATTATATAAAAGGTATAAAAATTCATGGTTACATGGACCAAAATATTAATATTTTTAGAATCCTAATGATGTAATGATCTCTAAAAAGTCCCCATCTGATGACGTTGAGTCGTTTTATATAATTCAATATCTTCTTAGTTCTTAAAATTGGAATCTAAGTTTAATGTTCGGAAAAGCGATGTAATGAATCTACTTAAATACCATAAATGTTCTAGGATTTTTTTTGATAAATTTAAAACTGTACTCTCTCAAAAGAATTTTTTTTCTCTTTAAATAAATAATAAAGGTTTACAGAAAAGTCTCAATTTCACAAGATTATTTAAATGAATTTATAGTTTTAATTTTAATAAATATGGAGCAAGTCATCATGAAAAGTCGTTTCTAAATAAGATCTTGATGTGATAAAAGAGTTTTTAGTTAAAAAATGTTCTTATTTTTTGATGGATGAATGATCTGTAGATATTAAAAGAATAATTGAGCTTCTATGAGAAGTCCTAGTTGTTATTGGAAATTGAGATCAGAGTTTGGAGTTGGAAGATTCATCATTTTACCATCCTAAAAGACTTGACCCCTTTCATCCCACTTAGACTACCAAAAATTGAGGAAAAAAATTCTTTGAATATAATGGATGCTATAAAATATATTAATTAGTATTTTCTTAATTTCTTTTTTATGTCAAAAAAGTGTGAGAAATATTTGACCAAAAAGGGGAGAAATATTAGAGAAATATGGGGAGAAATATATAATTTTTTTATATAATTTTATTATACTATTTTAAAATTATTATTTATTTAATATCCTGGGAGGAATTTTTTTAATGTTTATGCATTATCATTTTTTTATTATTATTTGAAAATTTTGATAAAACTTTTATTTATTTTTAGACTTATAAATTATATGAATTATATTTTTGTGTCTATGTTTATATTGATTTTATAGGCCTTTTATCCCCGAAATGAGGTATATGTTTTGGAATATGTTCATCCAAAAATAGCAATAACTTATTTTCGATTTTAATTCTCACAAACACTAAAATTTATATTACAAATAAAGTAACTCTTAGTGGATTTTGTGATGATTATTATTGGATTAATAATTTTAATTTTATAAGTATTTTAGAATTTAATCTAGTGATTTTTTTATTTCTGAAAGAATAATTTTTAGGGATGTGTATATAAGAATTCAAGATTCACTATTCAATACATATATTTTAAGAGGAATACATTGTTTTTGAAACTTACTTTTAGTAATTAACTAAGCTTTTCTACCTAATATTTTATGTGAACATATAGAGCAAGAATGATAATTTTGGAATAATCCCTACATTTGAAGAGAAAATTTATGGTTTATTAACTGTATTTTGAAGATTATATCTATGTATAGAAACACTATGTTTGACTCTTTCAACAACAGTGATAGAATTTATGGATTATTTTTTCATTTTTTAAATGTATAACCAGATTCAATATATATTTTAAATATATTTAACAACTAATAAAAAATAACTTTTTCGTTGGATGAAATAATTCTTATTTATAAGGGAATTTATGTTTTTCTCTATTCATTCAAATTATAATTATGATATAATGTTATATAATTTAATTTTGTGATGAAATATTTATAGATCTATTTGTCCTAAAAAATCACGAGTGTTATTAAATAATGAGAAATTATACTTCCCAAAAAGGATATATATCTTTGAAATTCAAAATAATAATATTTCTTTATATCTAGTTCTGTAACGAGATAAACTTTTGAGACACACATGTTTAGATTATTTTCGATCTAATCGACGTGCAACTACTTTTGTATACCGTTTTTAATTATTTCATTCTACTAAAAAATTGAATCATAACTACACTTGGGATAAATACATGTATGATTATCGTGTCCCTTATTTTTTATGTGAATCAAGTAAAACATCAAATATTAATATTTTTATTTCTATTTTTCTTAAATTTCATTAGAAACCAGGGTCTCTTTGATATTATTGTTTCTTAAAGACCAATATATATGAAGGAGATCCATTATCTTTCAGTTATTTATGCAAATAAAAGATAAATCTAGTAAGAAAAACATTATATCATATATTTTCTGTTAAATTTTTATATAATTATACTCATTCCCAGGGGAGTGTAATATTTTCATCATTAGATACGAACATTTTGATTCCCTATAAAAGATAGAGAAGGCTTTGTAAAAGCCTTATTGTAAGGTTTCAAATGGTTGCATTTAAATTTAGTGGTCCCTAAAAAATGACCTACTATTGAAAATCACCCAGATCATGGAGTGAAAATTAGTAGAGTGTACTAGGGTATTTATATTTCCTAAAATACTATTCATCACTCTATTAATTTATTTCCTTTATTTATTTTTCACTGCTTACTTGTTTTTAAAAGATAAGGAAAGAATCACATAAATTCAAGTGAGAAGTTCATAATTTGTCAATATTTTTTCAAAAGGACTCAATTTACCCACTCTATTAGGTCATTATCACATTCATTAAGAAATGACACTAGAATCAATCAATTTGGGAAACCTCTGGTCACAAGAAGTAGTCCTAGATCTTTTTTTTAAAGAATATCTTCAATGGAAGATTTTATTCTTAAATATAAGTGTTATCATTTCCAAAATATTTTTTAAACATCTCTTATAATAATAAATTAAAAAAATATGAATTTTGAAATTAATAAAATGATATTTTAACCTTTATTCCTCTCTCAATGATATATTATAGTTTTATAAAACCATGATTTTATTCATTCATTCATTATAATGCATTATTTTTTGGCCCAGTTCTACCTCATATATAAACAATGCTATAATGTTTATTTCCTGAATGATTATGAAAAATTAAATTATGTTAATATGATGAAATAATTATTATTTTAATATTATTTTATAATTGTGAATTGAAAAAAAATATAATTATATTCAATAAAAAATTAAATTTTGATGGAATCAAAATTAAAAAAAGAATGATATTTTAACAACTCATTACAAAAAATCACCACAACATCCCTAAAATGGTTATTTTTACTTCATAAATATACAAAACAACACATATTTAAACACCATATAAATTTTAGAGGTGATTAATTCATGAGAAATAATTTTAGTTCGAAACATCCATACTAAATCTAGCACAAATAAAGTAGAAAAATCAACGTATGTATAATAATTTTAATATAAAATGACTAATAAATTGGTTAAAAGATATTATTAATGAATGAAATAGAATAAAATAAAAATAAGTAGGTTTCCAATAAATAAATATAATAAATCTAAAATTTATTATATAGGAGGATAGAGCATGGATGACCATGATAAAATCCGAGGAATGCTTTTTGATGCCTCATCTTCTATTTCACCAGGTCTTAATCCTTATTCCATGACTATGTTCTTATAAACTTTTTATATTCCACCATTTATCTATTTTATTTGTTAATTTATCATTATATCTATGGACGTTATGTTTTCATGTCAAAATATCTACTTTTGTGGGTTTCTTCCTTCACAAACTTTTGGCATTGTAAACTATAATTCTCATCCTCTCTATTATCTCATTATCCTCAATGTCTATATTATTTCATATAAAATTTTGTTTCCATTCAAATTTTTAATTAAAAATATGTTTAATTTTCTATAATTTTCATATTTTTATTTATTTCTTTAAAAAATTAAATTTCATGAATCTTTCATTGATGTGCATTTTCATTAAAAGTACCGAACAAGTTTCCAAAGAAATGTTTTTTGACTTCATATATTTTTTATCTTCAAATACAAATTTTTTTATATAACTTATTTATTTTTAAGGTTACATTATATGTAATTATTTTAAAAATAAATTTCCAAAACGAATTCATTCACATTATTGGTAATTTGTTTCAAAAAACGACATGCAAATTTTTATTATGATTCCATTAAAAATATTTTATAAAAAATATTTTTATGAATTCCCTTCTATTTTCCATTATATATCTAATGAATATATCTCTTATTTTTTTTCATGAATATACCTCTAATTTATCTTATGATATGATTATTTTGGGTGAGTAATTTTTTAAATAAACCAAACAAATTATTGGTTTCATCACATATGTTAAAATTTGAATAATATTATATTGCCAATTTATTTCCATTAGTTTTATTACGATAAGATGAATGATTGATTTCATGGAGAACATATATGTATGGTTTATAATAATATGATTATTGGTTCTAAAATAACCCACAAATTCATTATGTAAAGATTAATATCTCATGATATTATTAGGGTACATGATTAGTAATGCTTAGTCTACTATGATATATGGGTAGTGATGCCTAATCCACAATGACATGCGACATAAGTAATGTTTTGTAATATAATATATTATTGTTATCCTAGTTGTTAAACAAAAAATATGTTATGATTTCTATGGTTATATCTATGACTTATAACTAAGTTATTTTCCACCCTCAGGAATATTTTCACATGTTTACAAATTCTTATTCTGGGGAATTTTTTATTCTTTTAGGATCATACATTTCAGGTTATATGTACTTCCAATATACCATATGGATAACTATTATTATTCCAAAATCCTTTTAATTAGGAATTTATATGTTATTAATGTTTTCCACGTTTTATTAATATAAACCTCTATAACTTATTGATATTGTTTTCTTATCGAACATTTTAGATAACCACTTCTTATATTTTACCAATTCCCAAGGAAATTAGTTATAGTAATATGTCTATAATGAACTCATGTGTTGAGAAATTTATAGGATATATTGAAATATATATGTGAAATATGTGATATATATATTTAATATCTAAATATATTAAACCTTGTGTTATGTGATACCATTTTTATTTATGATATATTATTTTTAAATAATTTAAATGGTGAAAATATTTTCCTATTATGATCCAGTCTCATAGTTATAATCAAATCATGTTATTTGTTTTATTTTCTTCAGATCAGGTTTAAAATTATAAGATCACTAAAATTAATGAAGCATAGGTTAAAAAAGTACAATGTGTTAAAATAAAGGCTTTATAATGAAATAAATCATAGGTTAACATTTTCATATTTATATGGGTTTTCACTATGATTTTTATAATATATTATCACATAGTACTCACAATATCTTGTTTAGTTTTAGTAAATGATTTGAAATAGAATCATGATATTAAATAAAATTATAGGTACAATCATTATTAAAAATATATTATTTGATTATAGTCCTATATATTCCTTTTAGCATTATATATTATATAATTCCATTGATTCATATAAAAAATTTGATATTAAATTATTAGTAAAACACATGTTTGAGAGATCATTTCATCTATGGTTTATAATTTTACACCGATTAAGGTTTATGTTAAGATAATCCCTAAAAATATATTTCATATTCCCTTGGTATAATTTGATGCTATATTTGGAATGGATTAATAATCCCTACAAAGAAATCATATTAATTGTCAGAATTAGGAGGTCTCATTTCAACTACCAAATCATCCCATGATATATTATTAATAAAAAGATGATTATGAAATATTTTTTAAACAAATTCCTTAATATGGTTCTTGATACCAATTAATAAGGGATACTCGGATCAAATAGATGTAAAGGAACACAACATTGATGACATTCCAATTGTATAAGAATATATTGATATATTTCCTAATGAAATAAATGGTTTAACCATAGAATGTGTGGTTGAGTTTTCAATTGAAGTTATATATTGTTATATGGCTATATCCTTGACTCATTCTAAAATGGACCCCATTGAATTTTAATAATTGAAGAAGGAATTTGGTTTTATGATACCAAGTTCTTATTTGTCTTGTGATCCAGTCCTCTTTGTCAAGAAGATGGATGAATAAATTCATATTTTCATTTATTATCATGAATTTAACAATATCCTGAGAACGGACATGTATCCTATACCGCATATTGTTGATTTTTTAAAATCAATAAATATGGGTTAAATATTTTCTAGTTGTGGATCATTAATATAGATTCCAATAATTAAAGGAAAATAGAGAATATATACACAAGTCCACATCCAATACATGATATGGATTGTGTGATTTAAAAGGGATTCCTTCCAGATATACAAATCCCACTTCTATTTATTAAATTTTATTAATAGAGTCTCTCTATATTACCCTGATAAATTTGTGAGAGTATTTATTAATTATATTAGCATATATTTTAATATTATAAATGTTTGTGGAGAGTATTTTAGGATTGATATAAATACAACACAAATAGAGAAATTATATGAAAATTGTTGGTTGGAGTAGAGTAATCAAGAAGGGGGTGGGGGGTGAATTGAGTATCTATTAAAAATTTATGTTAAAAATATTTCTTAAAAAGGTTAAAAAAATGAATATGGACTAATTAATCAAGGTAATATAGTTACAAACATTTAAATTTTCAAATAACCTCTTATAAGATTGATTAATTATTAGTAATATAAATATTTATTATTGACACTTCTTTAGACACAATTCTAATAAGAGAAAACAATTATAACTTCTATCCAAGACTAACTATAAAAGTAAAAACTAGTGTTTTCTGAAATATACAGTAATTTTGATTAAAACTAAATTAAATGACACAATAGATAAAACAGTTTGTTTAGTCTCAAGACGAGACCTAATCCACTCCACTTGGTGATCACCATCAACCAATGAGTTTATATTAATAAACTTTATCCACAAACTGGATCAGGGTAAAAAATAGTGCACTGGACTTTCCAGGTTACACGACCTCTTATACTATTCTTCATGGGTAAAAACATACCATGTCACAGAGGACCTCTCCTATACTTATCCATGGGAACAAACAGATGTAAAATGATACGATAAGATGGATATTTTGTATCCTTTAGTTTAGTGCAAGAGATAGTGTGTGTTTTAATACAAACATACACACACTACTCGAAAGGTAAAAAACAATATACAATAGACAGAAGTTTATTAGAAGAGGATAGAAGTTCTCTGAGTGTTATTTAATGCTACTCTGTACTTTTAGGATGATGTAGAGGGAAGTATCGAGTTCTCTTATAAAAAACGAGTATCGCAAGTCAGTATTTTTGAATGACTAAGTTTTCTAGATCAGGTTCTTCTTGAAGGTGGTAATACGAATATTTTTATGGCTCTGATCTATGGCAGTCCATCCTTTGGAATCTATAGTACTTCGTGTGTTTTTAATTTTATACTTGTTGCATGTATCCGTTCTCTTTTCAAAATGCATGCATGTCTATTATTCGACTTCTCATATACAACCCTTATTCCAGTGCTGCACTTTCATTTTTATTTTTGATTTCATGTGTTGGAGCCAACAAGATGTATGTATTCTACACCTCTTACCTTGAACTCTTAGGTGATATGTCTACAATTCAATATTAATTATGTGAGTTTATTTAAATGGCTCAAATATGACTGTTATAAAATAAATTGAATACGACAAAATAGATTAAAGAATAGTGTCAGAGTCTGTCTAAAAATGGTGTCACCACGAAACAATTTCTTCTTCTTTGACTTTGAGTGGTGAGACATTCATGAATGCATAGTTGTATTGAGACCAAGAAATGGTACCACAGATGTAGTGTTAGGATCATGGTGTCTGGTGCTTTTCTAAACATCGAATAGTGTTTAAGTGATGGTAGCATGGAACCGGTGTCACATACATCAGGTGATCTAAAACTAGTAATAGTGTCTGTATAATGGTGTCTAGGTCACATTGTCTGGGTCACAATGTCTGGGTTATGCTGTTAGGGTCATATGGTCTGGGTCATGGTGTCTGGGTTACTGGGTCTGGGTCACGGTGTCTGGGTTATGGTGTTTGTGTCATGGTGTATGGGTTACGATGTCTGGGTCCTTTGATAGAAAACCATAACTAGTTGGAGACTCATAGTTTCTTATACATATCCAAATATCTATAAACAATCATAAGCAGTATTGTCATAGAATGAATTTTACTGAATCATTCATAAAAGAAATCATTATATAACAATGTAAAATATAGATTACAATAATAAAACTTGATTTAGGATTTAGTGGAAATTTATTTAAGGTATAATGGAGAAAACCATCTCTACACCTTATTTTAGATAGAATAAAAAAGATTAAATAGATTTAGAGTATTTTTAGGATTTTTAGGATTTGGGATCTTTAAAACATGATTAGAACATGAGTAGTCAAACTATCTCACCTGTTTTGATGATCAAAAACCAAATTAATTAGATATCTATTATTTGTGTATTTTCTAGTTCCTTAGTGAGCTTTTCCCCAAGGGACTTTTAGTGTGATTTCTCTACCTTTTTGGATTATCAAAAAGTGTACAAGAAATATAGAGAATAAATGAATGTAAAAAAAGAGAATAGACAACAAAAGTTCACATTGCAGTTTATGGAAAAAGAGGTTTCATTAAAACTGTAGGAAATACAAAACATCCCTATCAAAATATAGTGTTCACTTTTCTTTAGGAACGATATTATATTTTCCATTGGAAGAAACATTAGAAGGAGACACAATAGTAGAAATAGAAGCTGAAGAAGGGAGTGAGACAACTATCAGAGTAAGAAGAATGAGTCCTTCAAAAAAAGATGGTTCAAATGTTGGATTGGTTAAAAACCGAGGATGGTTTTGGTCATGTATAACAGGTCCGATCTAGATCAGATCCTGAGATATAGACATTGTGGTAGAGGCAAAGGCAGTGGATGAGGAATGAGGCAAACCAAATCATAGGGGTGTTGCAGTAGGATCCACAATAGGAGTTTTCTACACATGAAGATTAGGCTTCAACAATTAAACGGAGTCATTAATAATCTCACCACGATACTACATTTCTTTATCAAAATAATTTTTGTTCTCCATGAATTTGTCCAATGAAGGAGTGAAATATTTTTGATTTTGAACTTGACTCTTTAAGGCTTGAGTGACTGGAGGAATTTTCAAATTCTCTACAAGGTATATGAAATGATTGGTCATATCATGATTAGGGAAAGTCCTATTACAGTAAAAATCCACTTTCATAGAAATTTCATCTTGATAAACATTTATTATATTTAAATGAATCCCCACCAAAGCAAGTACTCTATCACTATTCATGACAACTTTAGATATAATCTCCTTGTAAAATTCATATAACCCTGAATTAAGTTCCTCCTAAACACAAATTCAAAGTAGATCACAATCAAATGGTTGAGATGACTATGCAGAGGCACCAGAAGCTGTAACAGTGGATGTGAGGGACTTTAGATGATTGATAACTTTATGTAGACGTCCCTTGTACTCATCAATTTTTTTAGACCAATAACAAGCTCACACATCTCTTGGACTATCTTCATTTTTCTCTAATCCACTTAGTCTGCTAATGAAGTCATGTTTAGTTGAATGTCGGAGGGAACTTCCTTTGGAATATTACCACCAACATCCTTAACAGGATGAGAAACTAGATCTTTTCCTGATTTCCACACTTTCTTCATATCTTTAACCATATATCTGAGAGACATCAATTCATCACTTATCAATTTGTTATTAAATCTATCCTCTTGAATTTCGTGAAGAATTTTTGGCAGAATCTTCTATATGATCTTCTCTGATAAAAAGGAAACATGTCTTTCAGTTAGATTTGTACAGGAGTAGGTTGAGTGTTCATGAGCCTTTCAATTACATCCAATAAAGTATCTACAAAGTCTTTTAGATCACTTGGACTCATGAAAGAAGTTGGTCTTTGTGATGGTTCATGAACATGAGCTAAGACAATCTCAAATTCCATTGCAGAGATTACGTTTAGAGAAGAGACAAGTTTCAATTGAAACATAGTAGACATGTTAATGACTTTAACCAAGGCTTCCTGGATATCATCCACATCAAAGTAACTAGGTAATTTATACCAGGTATCTATAGTGCTTTAATTCACATGATAAAGAAGTTCAACATTTTCTAGACTAGGGTGAAGCTCCCCCTCAATAAGTGAATATTTTAAAAGACCAAGAGATTCAATTTCTTGAACTTGTTCTTAAAGATCATCTGGAATACTCTCACCCAATTAATTTCTATGTAGGTGGAAGGCCTATTCCATTATTTCCTCAACACACATGATAAAATCAATATTGGATTGTTCTTCTAAATGATATTCAACTACAGCTTCTTTATCAGGATAAACTTATTCTTCTAAACGATCCTCAAGAATAGAATTTTTTCTTACATTAACAATAGATTCTCTTCTAGAAGCATGTTCTTTTTCCAAATCAATAATTATTTTTGTAAAAATTGATTCACCATCTACTAAGTACTATGTAATAGGTACACTACCTTCCTTATCCCAAAAGTTTTCTTATGGAGGAGCAAAAACTGCCTCTTCTTCATCTTCAATTGGATAGTCAATAATTTCATCTAATTCCAAACCCGAATTGGATCTTTTATTAGGTTCCAAAGGATAATCTACCAGATTAAACATTTCATATAAACTTTCATTATCCTCTACTGAAGCCCTTTTCTATGGATACCAACTACTTTTCATCCTTTTGAATGAATCCTTTGAGATACAAAATTCAAAGTCCTTGATGATCTCTTCATTCACTCGAACTATTCCTTTAGGATACTGAATATTATAGATTAACCGTGAGTAGAAAAAATAGGTAGACATTGAGTTTGTCTTAATCAACTCACACATATGAAGTCGAACATACTTTAACATATTAATATTGTTTACATTCATCATAAGATGTATAAAATATACATCCACATATTTGAGGGTAACAAAATCTTCTTTTCTTGGACTAATAAAATTCTAGATAAACTTAAAAAGCAATCTGGTTTCACCATCCAAATTAGTTGCAATATCTCTTCTCTTCTTTTTTACTTCCTTTCAAGCTTCCCAAGGCCTCTTCCAAAAAAATAACTCTAAGTGGAGGAGGACCTATTTGGTAGTCCTCAAAAATTCCTTCTTGAGGTCTCCCTAGGAAATTATCCCACAACCCCGAGTAATAGGTGATTCTTTGGCCATTGATCCAACTCATCACAATAAAACCATCATTAGTATTGAAAGAAACCTGAAAAAACTAATTAAAATAAGAAAAAATCTTTGGATAAATTCTCCTTTTCTCTTTTTTGAACAAATATGACCATCCTTTCTCTTTCAGTACTTTCAGAACTAAAGACTTACTTGATATAAATCACATAGGTCATATTTCCTACTCTGGTACCACTATTATATCAACATGATTCGGGTTCAATGGTCCTTCAAGACTACCTTTGGTTCTCTTTTCACTTTTATCTTAGATATGCACTTATCTGAGGTTGATGAAGGTATGGAATTCATCCTAGGAATCCATGGAGGGGTTCACGAGAGTGAGAGAGAGAGATGAAGGAGGTCTTACGATTTGAGATAGAAGGGTTTTAGTTTTGAGAAAGGAGAGCTTGAGTGATGAAAAGAGTGAAACATATTTAATTTTTATCATTTAGGGATATCAAGAATTACAAATTAAACTTCATGGGATGAATATAATAAAATAATCAACACATTGATATGGGTAATAAAATAAAAATAAAACAATTTATTTATTACGGTGAGATAAGAAGAGGTTATCACGGTGAGACTGAAATAGGTTCTCACGGTGTCATCTTTACGATGTGTCTCCACACGGTGCAAACATATTATTTAATAGATTAAGTGCAAGACAGTAACTGAGAGACAATAACTGTGAGACAATAAACATGAATTAAAAACATCAAGACAATAACTTGTAGAACTATGAGAGTGAGAGAGTAATCTTAAGACAATGACTTGTGAAACCGTAAAATATGAAATAGTAAGTTGTAAAATAGTATGTTTTTGAAAATATTATACTTTCTATATAAGATTTATCATTCATAATTCATGTATGATGTAATCTATCATTTCATAATTTAATGGTTTCGTGAATATATCAGTAAGTATGTAATCAGTTCCAATGAATTTAAAAGTGATATCACCTTTTAGATAATTGTATCTCAAAAAGTGATGTCTTACATCAATATGTTTTGACCTAGAGTGTGAAACATGATTTTTTGAGATGTTAATAGCACTTGTACTCTCACATTTTATTGGTACAAGCCTAAATTGATATCCACAATCTAGTAATGTGTGTTTCACCTACAACATTTTTGTACAACAAGTACCAACAACTATATATTCAGCTTCGGTAGTGGATAATGCAACAAGGTTTTGTTTATTACTACCCCATGATACTTGAGACTTGACAAAATAGTGACATGTTGTAGAGGTGATTTTTCTATATAACTTACAACCACCAAAATATATATAAAAATAACTAACTAACTCAAATGATTTTCCTCTAGGATAGAATAGTCTTAGATTTGGTGTATGTTTAAGGTATTTGAAAATCATTTTAACAACATTTAAATGATATTTCATAGGGTTTTCTTGAAAAAGAGCACACATACGTATACAAAACATAATGTCAGGTCGACTAACAGTTACGTAGAGTAAGCTTTCAATCATTCCCCTATAAGTGGTATGATCAACAGATTTTCTATCTTTATCAAGATCCAATATACACGTAGTACTCATTGGAGTATCCCTAATTTTATTTCCCTCTAATAAAAAATGCTTCAGGAGATCTTTAGTATATTTTATTTGATTTAAAATAATACGATAATTAATTTTAAGGATTTTAAATCCAAGAAAGAATTTTATTCACCCATTAAACTAATTTCAAATTCTTTTTGCATTATTTTAGAAAAATCAATACATAAGAAATTGTTTGATGATCCAAAATAATATCATGTACATAATTTTGAACTACTAAAACATTATTAGAAATTTTTTATAAAAAGGGTAAGATAATATATACCTTTTGTAAAACCATTGGAAATTTGAAAATTAATTATTCTATCATACCAAACACTTGGAGCTTGTTTTAATCCATACACAGATTTAGATAATTTAAAAACTTGATTTGGAAAGTGAGAATTTGCGAAACTAGGGGGTTTTTCAACAATGACATACTCTTCTATATACCCATTCATGAATTCACTATTGAAATTCATTTTATATAGTTTTAAATTAAGATGTACAACATAAGAAAGCAAGATTTTGATGGCCTCATGTCTAGAAACTCATGCAAAGTTTTCCTTATATTAAATTCCTTTATCTTGACTATTTCATTATATAACCAATCGAGCCTTGTTTTTAACTATATTACCTGCTTCATCTACCTTACTTCTAAAACCCCACTTAGTACCTACGGTAAATATGTATTCGAGCATGTCAACATGTTTCCAATCTTTTTTCTTTCAAACTCATTATGTTATTCTTGTAGATCCATCATTCATAATTCATCATTGATAACATCATTAATGTTTTTTGGTTCATCTTGTGACAAGAAAACTTAATGTTAACCTTATTTCTAAGAGAATATGTAGTTTGAGTTCCCTTATCTAAATCTCCTAAAACAACATCTAAAGGATGGTTCTTAAGGGTTCTAATTGATCTAGAAAAATAGAGGCTAGTGATTTGAGGTTCTTCAATAGGTTCGGGTTCATTATAACATGAATCTGGAGAATTTCTTGAACTGGGATATTTCACAAATTTATTTATAGTATGGTCGTATGCTTTAGCATTGTTGTCCAGATTTGACTTATCATCCTCTAGGTTCTCTAGAGAGGTCTTAGGTTCATGTGGACCTGTTGCATCAAACTCGACATGGACAGATTCTTCCACACATTTTAGTTCTTTTGTTAAACACTCTATTTGATTTAATAGATATTTAATATCCTATAAATATTCCTTCATCACTCTTGGATTAAAACTGGTCAAGATTTTCTTTATTATTAAGGATATAGAATTTAAAACCAAAAAATTTGAAGTAGATTACTTTGGGTTTTTAGTTGTTCTATCACTCGTATGGATTTATTTTAAGAATAATACTAATGAACAATCTATTAATAATATATCAGGCTGTATTTATAGCTTCAACCCAAAAATAAATAGGCATGTCATTTTCACTAAGAATGGTTATAGAAATATCTTTCATGGTCCCTTTTCTTCTTTCTATAACTCCATTTTGTTGAGTTATTATAGGGGTAGAGAAATTTTGATTATATCTATTTTGTGAGAAAAATGATTCAACCTCTTTTTTAACAATGTCATGACAATGATCAATTCTTAAGGATTTTAATATATGTCCACTATGGTTTTCAAAAAATTTAGCATGTTTGATAACATGGTAGCATGTTTTACTTTTGTGAGCCAAAAATAATGTCCAAGTATATCTAGAAAAGTCATATACAAGAACATAAACATATTTCTTCCTAATTAATCTAGAAACTCTAGATGGTCCAAACAAATCCATGTGTACCAACTATACTGGTTGAAATGTTGACAGTTTTTCTTTCGTTTGAAGGAAATTTTGTGTGGCATTCCATTTTGACAAGGATTACACACTTTATCATTTAAAAACTCATGTTTGGGTAGGTATTTTACTAAAATATTTATATTTAGATTTCTAATGGGTGAATATTGTAGTTTCCTAGTCTTCTATTCCAAATCGAAGACTCTTTGTGAAATACACATAAACATGAAGAATTTTGAGAAACTAATGAATCTATGTTAATAGACTACACATTTTCATTTCTCAATGTATGAAATACTAATTCATTTAATGAATTAACAACATTATAAGCATCAAATTCAAATTTAATATAAAATCCATCATCACATAGTTTTGAATTACTAAGTATATTATATTTCATTCCATCAAAAAATTACTTTGGAAATTAAAACTGAGTTAGAGTTACGGATTTGGCTAAGGCCAATGATTTTTTGGCATTGTCCGAAAATGTGACATGTCCACCTCAATTTTTATTATATTCTTAAATCACGAATAGTCTCCTGTCATGTGTCTTGAACACCCACTGTACCAGTACCATAATATTTTACAGGAAATATTTAATCAGTTTTCATATACAATAGTCAAATAAAAATAGACATTGGTTCCCATAATTTTTTGGGTCCCGTAATATGAGAAACTAGTTCTTTAAGAACCCACATCTTGCTCATAGGTTTACTATAATCATTATGTAATGTACTTGAAAAATAAAATCTATTTGGTCTAGAAAAGCTTGAAATAGTTTAGGGTGTATCCTAATTTTAACTTAATGAATATTTTCCTAAACTAGGAGTAAATATTTATGTTCCGTATTTAAAAAAAATTGGTTTTCCCAAAATTTCTTTTACTAGGTTGATAGCCAAGACTAGTAGTATATTTTGGGGATGTCTGTTTACCTAGAATTTGTACCAGGGTATCTTTACCATAGTAAACCTTTCAAGGTACTTTTTTTTAATTTCTCATCAGAGATCTTTAGTTCATTGTTTTCTTTGAGTAATTGATCGTTTTTCTCTCTTTATATAGTAATTTCAGGTTTAATAATTTTGGTAAGAGCATACTATTTCTTTAAAGACTTGTATATTTTCTTTAGTTAATTACATGTCTCTTCAAGAATATTGAAATAATCAAACGTTTCTTCTTTATACATATTTTTAGGATTACATTGATATCTAAAATAATATGAATTTTGTACAGGAGATTCCAGGGTAACCTCGAATGTGTTTTTCAGGAAACAAATATTGGCTTTGTTATCCTCTTCATCATGTGATGATTCTGAGTCACCTAAACTATCCTCAGAAGCAGTCCAATATTATTTTATTTCTTTTTTATACATTTTACTTGGTCCTTGTATTTTATTTATACTTGATCTTGGGAAAATAAACCCTTACATGTCCCTTTTTCTTACATTTATAACATACTATCTCATCAAACTTGTCATTTCTTTTCCAATATTTCTTTTATCTTTCCTTTTGATCATATCTTCCTTCGAAGTTTGGATTTCTGAAAAATTTCTTCCTATTGAAAAATTTATTAAAACTTATGGCTAATTTTTCCATATACTCATAACTATTAGGTGATTATTTTTTCTAGATGTAATTTTCTATAAAGACTTGCAGATTCTCCATTTCTTTGTGTTTAGAGGGGGTGGTCTTGAATGCCACATATTTTCTTTTGGGATCATCCTCCACTTCCTTTTTGACTTTAATATTCTCTTTATACACCATTAGTTTCCCAATGAGTTATTTTACATGTAATTTAATGATGTCACATGAATCTCTAATAGAGGTAGAGGTTCCTCTCCATCTATCAGGTAGGCATCTGAGAATTATCAGGATTTTTTCTTTGGCAGCAACTTCTCTTCCAAGAGAAATCATTATGTTAACAATTTCATTGAAGCTGTGATACATATCATAAATAGGCTCATTAATATTCATTATAATGTTATCATATTTAATATTATAAGTATTGAGTCTCATTTGTTTCACACTAGAAGTTTATCCATGTGAAATAGACAAGGTATCCCAAATTTCATGGGTAGTTTAACATACTGATATTCTATTAAATTCCTCACCTCCTAAAGAGAAATATAAAGAATTCATTGCTTTGATTTTTTTAAGAAGGCTTGGTTGGGTCATCCTACGTAATTATATCAGTAACTGAAATATTATACTCTACTATAATTGAAGATCAAATTTCAAATCTCATACTTTCTAAATGCATTTTCATTTTAATTTTCCATTGGGAATAATTAATTCAATTAAAAAATGGCAGTATGTTTGTTACAGAACATTCCAATATATTATCCATAATAACGAAATACTTTTAAAGAGCTATAAATTGAGAATTAACAGAAATTTATAGATCATTAAAGTACAACTAAAATCACAATTGAATATTTTTAAAAACATATTCCTAAAAAGAATCAGAGCTATTTTGATACCAAATGAGGTTCAAATTAGAGTACTCAAGAGGGGGTGAATTGAGTATCCATTAAAAATTTCTGTTAAAAAGTTTTATTAAAAGGGCTCCCTAGTAAAAATGAATACGATCCGGTTAATCATGGTAATACAGTTATAAAAGTTTGACTTTTCAAATAACCTCTCAGAAGATTGATTAATTCTCAGTAATATCAATATGAATGATTGATACTACTTTTGATGCTATTATAATAACAAAAAACAATTATAACTTCAATAAAAGACTAACTATCAATGTAAAATCTAGTGTTTTTTGAAATATACAATAAAGCATAGAAAAAATAAATTAAATAACAAAACAGATAAAATAAGATATTAGTCTCAAGATGAGTCATAACCCACTCCACTTGGTGATCACCTACCACCAAGTAGTTTATATTAAAAAACTTGATCCACACCCTCGATCAGGGTAAAAAACAGTTCACATGACTATCCAGGTCACACGACATCTTCCACCATTCTTCATGGTTAAAAACTTAATAGGTCACACAAGGTCATTTTCCACACTTATCTGTGGGATTAAACATATCTAAAAAGATATTAGAGTAATTCCATCTTGTATCCTTCAGTTTAGTGCATGTGAAAATGTGTGTTTTAAAACAAAAATACGCACACTTATTGATAGATAAAAAACAATACACAATATAGAGAAAATGGTGGGAAAATATTAGAAGTTCTCTGAGAGTTATTATATAGAGATATGGACTTGTAGGATGAGGCTGATGCAAGTATCAATTCCTCTTGTAAAAAACATTGTATAGCATGTCTGTAGGTTTGAAGGTGTAAGCTGTCTAGCTCATGTTGTTATTGAATATGGTACTTTGAAGATGTTTTTGGATTTGATCAATATTAGTCCAACCTTTGGGAGGGAGAGTGCTTCGTGTGTCCTTCAGTTTCTTCTTGTTGCATGTATCAGTTCTCTTTTCCAAATTCTCTCACATCTTTTATTATAATTCTTGTATACAACCATTGTTTGAGTGCAATTCCTTCCTTTTTTATTTTGTAATGAATGTGTAGGATCCGACATGATGCATGTATTCTGTTCCTCTTACATCATATTTTCAAGTGACATGTCTAAAAAGAAATAATAATTATGTCAATAACATTAAATGACTCAAATATGACTGTTAGAAATTAAATTTAAAACGACAAAATAGATTAAGGAACGATGTCATAGTCTGTCCCGAAACAGTTTCACTTGGAAATGGTATCACCATGAAATAATGTATTCTACTTTGCCTTTATGTAGTGATATAGTCATGATAGCATAGTTTTATCGAGATTAGGATCTGGTATCACTGATGTGGTGTTAGGATCATGATCTCTAGTGCTTTTCCAAACATTGAATAGTGTCAAAGTGATGGTAGCATGAAACCGATGTCAAAGACATCATGAGATCTGAAACTATTTATGGTGTCTAAATCATGGTGTTTGGGTCACCGTGTTTGGGTCATGGTGTCTGGGTCATAGTGTCTGGGTCACGGTGTCTAGATCACGGTGTCTCGGTCACCGTGTCTGGGTCACGGTGTCTGGGCCATGGTGTTTGGGTCATAGTGTCTACGTCACGGTGTCTGGGTTACAATGTCTGGATCATGGTGTCTAGTTTATAGTGTTTGGGACCTTTTCTAGAAATCCAGAACCAGTGGAACTCTCACAGTTTCTCAGACTTAACCAAATATCTGTAAACAGTCTTAAGAAGTGATGTTCATAGAATGAATTAGAATTAATCATTCATAAAATAAATCATTATAGGACATAGTTAAATATTTTTGACAATAATAAAACATGATTTAAGATGATTTAGGATTTGGTGGACGTGTATTTAAAGCATAAAGGATCCAACCATCTTTTTACATGATTTGAGATAGGTTTAAGAGGATTAACAAGATTTACAAGATATTCATGATTTATAGGATTTGTGATCACTAAAACATGATTAAAACATGATGAGTTAAAAAAAATTTAGCATGAAATAATTTTAGCAACAAAAAATATAATTCAAGGGTCATGTTATCATAAGAGAGGGTACATATGAAGACCCTTCAAAGATAGAGGTCACTAAATAATTCCCTTGATCAATATAAATGAAAGAAATGTATAGATTTTATATATTATTTTGATAGAATTGACAATTTATGATAATTTTCACATAAATTAAAATACCCTAACCAAGTAGATATAAAAGAGTTTAGTGTTTATTTGGATAGAAGAATATATATATTTCTTTACAGATCTTCATAATAGGTTAGTCACTAAACTTTTATTTACACTAACCATTATTGGAGAATGGTTTTGTTCTAAAATTATGATTTTAAATAAGGTATTGGGATTCATAGTTATTAAAAATGAAAAGGAAATATCTTATTCCTTGCATCAATTAAATACCCTTAATAACAAGTTAAAACTTGATCTAGAGTATGAAATAGTATATTTTTTAATTAATGAATTGAAAGAATTTTTTTTGTACTGAATAGTGCTATATATATATCATAAGAAAATAAAGTAAAATTCACATGGAAAGTGTTCAAAATATACCCAAGGAGTTTATTAGAGTTAATCACATACTTTTATGGTTCAATACATTACCATGCAATGAAGGAACAAAAGGTGTTTGATGTTGTAGGAATGATGGATCATTTAACCCTATCCCTAAAAAAGATTTAATATGACTCAATCCTCATAGATATTCCACAGATAGATAAGAAAATAATAAGGGAATTAATGAAAACCTACCTTTCCCAAATGATTGTTCAACCATCTATCTATGTGATGATCATATAGTTCTTGAAATATGATATGGAGTAATAGAAGATGGTAAAAATATCGTGGATATCAAACTTGATAGAGATGGAGTTATATGTTTTGGAAACTAGATCATATGTCTATTCTATACTAGATATAAACATGAATCTTTTGGATAATTCACATACCTAATCATTATTTATAATCTTAATAATGACAAAAATGTATAGATATATTATGCCACAATTATTCTAGGAAAACATGTAGAGGACTATTGTGGAGTAGATATCTCGATGCATGGTATGATAATAAGTAATGGATAGATGTTAATAATATAGGGGGATGATGTATCAATTATATATACTAGTATGGAAATTGGATATAATATTTGCGTGTTTCATCATAGGTTTTCTGAATGCCTCTAAAATAAATAATTAAATAGGACTTGTGGTTGATCATCATATGATGTTGGCACAATTAATTTCTGTTCAAGGGGATTTATCACTCAATCAACTTATCGACTTATATATAAGTGATGAGGTAAATGTCTATGGAGTACCACTTTGAATAGAATCTAGTTGAGATCCATGATCCACATCATTGTTTTGGAGAAGTATCCAACAAAATTTTGATGCATAACTAAAAATTAGAATGGATTTTCATCATTAAACATGTAACGTCCCGACCCAAATTACAACCAAACCAGTAACTGGACCGGTGTGTCACATACCCTCAAGTACATCTCCCGATACTCCAGAGGCTACTGACTAGTAACGAGGGTCTCAGTAGGTGATAGTGGGGATACTATACCCTAATATCAGAGTTACACAATGGTACAATCAGAACAAATATCAGTGAACATATGAGGTCGTGTATGGAAAGGATTATGTATCAGAATATAAATATTATAACTACTGAATAGAAGAGGCCAATGCTATTTTACATTTAATGTATATATATATGATGATACACAAGATGAAATAGTATAAACACATCATGATTTTCAAAATATCAAAAATATCAGACTCATGAAATGTAATGAAATAAACACCCTAAGGTTATCTTCACGAGCATCTTGAGCTTCAGATCATTCTTTTTCACTTGACTCCTCAGGTACAAGCAAAAAACAATCAACCTAGGTCCTTTAAATAATGGTGTAATCAGGTACCAAGGATACTCAAGTAGAGTGTGAGATGAAATATCTTTAGGCATGTACCCATGGTGTGAATCCAAATTTAGAAAGGGAAATTTTACTTAGACAGTATGCAAGAATAGATAATTTAATAATAGAGCTGTATAAATAAATAAACACCCATCCAGGTTTCTAAGGGAAACCTGATGGTGATACATTCTTTAGCCGATGGCTATTATGTCTGATCATTCCTATTATATATATATAATAGTAGTATATACATATATATATATACACACACACACATATATATAAATAGATAGATATATGTTGGTTATTATCCAGAGATACCTCCACCATCCAATTCCAGGGGAGATCTCACGAGCTTCCCCTAACCTATGTCCAAGAGACCTTAATCTCTAGGCCTCTATGAGTTTGATGTATGTATGGGAAGATTGAGACATACTACTACCATCCAATTCCAGGGCTGCTCTAACAGTCTACCCATAGACCGGGTCTGAGATCCCTTAGTCTCTTATCCTCTAAGAATCATTATATATCGAAATCATAAATGTAATGGCGTAAGAATGCCTCCAACCCATATAATTTACAACTAGAGTGGGATAAGAATGCCTCCCACCCAAAACATTTATAATTGCACTAGGTTAAGAATTCATCCCTCTAATAAACATATTTTTTACTAGAATGGGGTAAAACTGTATCCCACCCATAAACATATCCAACTGGCATGGGGTAAAACAATCTCCCATACATCTGCATACCTAACTCATTAAATATTATATCATTTCTACAATTTATAAGTTGATCATAAGAAAGAAAGATCATTATTATAACACAATTCATGAGTGAAAACCTCTCATGTATCTTATAACTATTCATTCTCAGTCATTAAAAGTCTTAACAGTTTAATATAGCATATTTAAATTAAAAACTCAATATAATAAGCATAACCACTTATGTTTTCCAATTATATGTCAAAAAAAGGCATGATATAATCATCAGACTCATATGCCTTGTATTTCAGCCATTTAACATTCAAAATCCGCACATATTTGATTAACTAAAGCCATGGTCATGCCACCATAATCTATTCCATTTCATCCTAGAATCTTAGTACTATTTAAGGATAGTTTTTATCATGCTCATGTTAGTCAATTTATAGTATTTAAGTTACACCCATAAAGAATGGTAAAATAATTCATAAAATTAAAAGGGGGTATATAAAAGGAACCTATATCAATTAAGAATTTACCTAAAAGGTAAATCATATTCCTTAAGAATGTTATTAAATTATAATAACTAGCCAAAAAAGGGGCAATAAAAAATGGTTAGGAAAAAATAACTACAAATAATAGATGGACAATAAGCTAAATACACAAAAATAATCACTGTGAGTTTTCAAAGATAACACACTATTGCCAGAGGGTTTTTTACAAAACCTTGAATTTTTTTATCAAACCAAACATTTATCCAATATAATAATTTTATCAATGATTTCCTTTTAACTTATCAAAGGAGAATTAAGTAGGAAATTAATTCATTTTAAATTAAAAATGGAATGGAAAGGGATCATACCTTAGGGTGGAACCATGACAAACACTTCGTCTCTTGATGCTTTCTAACTAGAAGCTTCTGATACCCCTTTAGAGCATATCCACATTAACATATATATAAGGAAACCTAGACCCAATTCATACATCTGTATGGAAATGAAAATGTGAAACTGGATAGTGACCTATATTCTTATGTGAATATACTCATCTCCACTCACCTGTGCATGAATTTTCATATATATATACATAAGAAAACCATGCCCTATACATATAAATTTACTATAATGGATGGATATACACATAATGAGGGAATATACATATATGTATATATATATATACATACCTATTTCTATATAGGCAATTATCATTAGAAATGGTGAATGGAAACCACACAGAAGGGTCCAAAACACTATAACATGACTACTATGAACCTTAAAACAATTAATGTCCCTTATTTAGAAGGTGTGAAATAAAGTAGTGAGAAGAAAAAATCATGTCGGATGCTGACGGTGAACTGAAACAAGACGAACCACCTCTTCTTCCATAGTGGTTTCCATAATGTGAATGAAGGGGTAACAATATACCATTCACACAACCTAGAACCAAAATAAAACCAAAAATTTGATTACCAATTTGACATAGGGTTTTTAGAAACCTCATATAGTGATGGAAGACCCAAAAATCGATCCAGAAATGTTGAGGACATGGAAGCGAGGACCATACCCAAAAAAATTGATGGAGAAACATGAAGAAATCAATGGAAAAATTGAAGAAAGAGGGATATCTAAAGGGGGAGGGGGGGACGCTCGCATCGAGAAGGGGTGTTAGGCTAGGTGGGAATCAAATATGGGGATGAGTAGAATAGGGGTATTATGTTTTATGTTTTAATATTTAATTTAATTTAAATTAAATAAAATTATATTTTATAAAATAGTGTATCACGAATGGTTTGAGCCGCATGGTTAAGTAAAATGTGTGCCAAACGTGCAATCTTTACCAGGCACCTGGGCCACCCTGCACGGTTTCTGAACCGTGTAGTGAATAGTTGCAAGGTACTGCCTCTGCTACTAACTGTGTTGGATAAGAATGTGATTTGGTAGACCATGCACACGTTGTGTGATAACCACTATCCACCTAATTAAGGAAACGTGGTTTCCTATGATGGGTCTCATAGATTCAAACAAACTATGCACCCTTTAAATGTCCTTTAAAACCATATTTTATTAGTCCCATGATCCTGACACTTCTAGAGACACTCGAGAAACTTAAAAAACCTTCACCCAAGTACAAAAAATCACATTTAAGTTATAAAACTCAGGGAATTCAATTATGAACATATAATTTAAAAAAGGACCATTCAGTAAATGAACAAGTTCTAATTCCTTCTATTTTCCATCTAGTTCAAGACATGGGACGTTACAACCTTTCCGCATTAGAACTTATACTCCCCGAGAAGCCTTCAAGAAAAATGTACACATCACCTAACCTACAAGGATCGTGATACATTATTCAAATGGTCATGTTCCACTACCAAACAGTCAACACACCATTTAAAATCCATTTAATCACATGACACTTAATCCATTAAAACTCATTCCAACACTCATTTTCCAAACAAGACACCAAGAATGATCTTACCCAATCTTGTTTACATAGATACATGATCCCAATATCATATAAATAATTAACCAGCTAGAGGTACTTCCCACCATAGGATTTAAAATTTATGAGAGCCAATTCCAAGTCACGGCATCTCAACCATTGGAATTTACTTTTAAATAATGTGCTTAAGCATTTTGATGGCTCTCTTGGTGTGATTTTTAAGGTAACCAAATGGTCGATTCCCAACTGAACTCAAATACCATGTTGAGCCTTATTTTCATAAAAATCACTAAAAACACAAACCGAACTCGCTTATACCTGAATACATGCCAGAAACATTCATTAATCGACAATAGACATTAAACTAGAGAGGAAAAGAGTCAAAAAACATTGTCTGATTATTCAAGAAGATGCCCAACTTATACGGAATTTTTTTTTGATTAAAACACTGATTCCCTCTACCAATTCATATCACATTCAACAAATGGTCATTCATGGAAGGTGATACATTACTCTCAGTGACGTTCCCACCCAAACCATGAAACGAACCATGCATCCCGCATGAAACATTGAAGGAGAACCACCCAACAAGCTCAACAACTTTTTTAAATATAGTTCTGCATAAGGCCAACACTCTCTTTGTGTATCTAGGAAGAAATTAAGATAGGGGACATGCTTATTTCTATTCATAGTACACTATGAATAGAACAATAATTACTAGAAGATCAATTGAACCACTACTAGTCGACTTAATTTGAAAAAGGCTTGGATTCACCTACCAATGTACCAACATCACATAAAACACATTCATTTTCTAATCAATTAATTTTTTGAACATTAAACTTACACTAATGTATATCCTAGACTGATAGTGCTTTACTAGGGTTGCATAAAAAACAAACCATATCAAACTTATGGTTCCAAGAAAGCACCGACATGATTTATTCCTGAAATAAATAACGGAATTAAGAAACATTGACCATTTCACCAATGGTATTTAGAGGCTTTCTTCACTGTACCACAAATTACTCATTTCACAAAAATAGATGCAGCACTCCCAACCTTAAGAGTGTTATAAACATTTAAAGAAAATATAAACTAGATTATCATGAGTATGCTAGACCAAAACACATTAAACAAATTTGTGATGCTCCTTCAAGCCATGATCATAACATCAACGCTTAAAAAGAAGGAAAAAACCAAAACCAAAACAACAAGTGTGTCATAACTTCCAAGTCATTAAAACTGCATCCTAAACATTTAGATAGACTAATCCTTAAACTCTCAGGTCACTAAACATTGAGATGACCTGCCCCCACAATAAATAGAACATGAGATTTATTTCAGAGTAGTACTGCCCCATATGACCATTACCCTAGATAACACCATAATTAGTCATCCACCACTGAGAATAATAAAAGGTAAAATGATATAAAAAGATGATGATAATTCTTGAGGCATTTCTAAATAGCTAAAATCGATCATTTCTTGATTCTCACACCCATATAAAGGGTTAAAGTACCATGAACACCCATCTTAACAAGGGTGTCTTTAGAAAACAATTTCCATGCTATGGACAACAATAAGTAAATAGAACCAAGTTTTAGAAATCTCAAAACACTATAAAGTCTTTTAAAATCAAGTGTGATACATATCAAGACTATCCCCTTATTAAGAATAATAATTGACCTAAGAATTTGTTCGTGCTAAACAAAAGTCACATGCAAAAGATAATTGTAACATCCCAAGTAAGTAATGAATAGTAGATATTTTTATCTATGTCTATTAATGATTAAGATACTGTTATAGAGGCTTAAAATGAAAATAAATACAATCTTATGCATGGAATACACTAATATTCTTAAAAGATTGTTTTACTGCCTTTTGATGGCAAACCATTTTTGAATCAATATTTTGACAATTTTATAAACTATTTTTGTCAAAATAAACTTATTCTTTATGAATGGGAAATCAAAATTTACCTTGTGTGAATTTTTGGTATTTTTTTGACAATGTTCATTTTTAATGAATAGTGAAAAATACTGCATTTTACATCAAAACTGCTTTTTAATCTAATTTATTTATATGATTAGATTATGTTTTGAATTGGTTTTGAAGTGAAATTAGAATATATTTTTACAATTTTATCCAATGGTGGTCATTGGAATCAATTTCACTTTGAAATTAGACTTAAACTGGTGTCAATCTTTTGATACTTATTGTTTTGTAAAAACACGCTATTTGCTCTGGCAGCGGGAATTAATTATTAAATTAATTAATGCGACTTATATGATTTGAATTTTGTAAAATAGACTTCATTTTTGAATTCGGAATATCAAATATATCTTAGGGTGAATTTTTGGTAATTTTCTGAAAAACTTCAATTTTTGATGAATAGTGAAACCACTAAGTGGTAATCAAGCAAACTGATTTTTCAGTTAAATGAATGTTTACCACTAATGTGTATTGAATTTTGAAAATCCGACATACATGGTTGTCATTAAGTAGTAAAATGTGGTTCAATGGGATTAAAATATTTTTTTTGGTGAATAGTAACTTATTAAGTTTTTAATCGCGATTAGTGGTAATTAGTGTAGTTTAAGGTATAAATAATGCTTTAATAATATGAAATGACCTAGACACATGTCCCAACCTTTTTTTTGTGTCATGGCCGACCAATACAAGCCATGGGTCAACTTGGGGACACCATGGAGACATTTTGGTTGGGAAATGACATAAATAACTTTTTATTTAATGTAAAAGTAAAAATGACACAAACATAATACGTTTTACAAAAACAATTTTTACATGGGGTTATAAAGATCAGATATTTGATTATAAATAGTCATTGGAAAGATAAAATGATTTCCTACATCATAGTATTTTTTTTATGATTTTTAGACATTATATAAATTAAATTATTTATGACATAATAATGATGCAGCGATGACATCATTATTTGACGATTTAAATAAAATGGAAAGATAATGTAAAATATATGAACTACACATGGACAAAACCCATTGGATGAGTGGATTTCGAACCCTTATCACCTTATCCACATATTATATCAATGTGGGAACTTTTAAAACCGAAACACATTTTCAAATAAAGTAGTATTTCTTTACTTTCCAAAAGTGCCCCTCCTCTCCTCTTATAAAAGGCCCCCACCTCTACCTCATTTCACACACTCCTCAAGCCTTTGGCTCGGCCAAACCCTGCCCATTTACTCTCTCCACTTCCCTCTCCTCATCCTAGAGGATTCCCTTTGGGCATAACCCTTTCAAAGGAAGCCTTTAGGCTCAAATCAAAAGGAGTTACACTTTTAAAGGTAATTCATTCTCTCATGTTCATTTGTTTTATTTTGCTTCTCCAACCCCCTAAACTCTTTTTATTTACTTATTTTGTAACAAAACCAGTATCTGCAATATACTAGGATGTTGTTATAATATTTATTTGGGATACACTCTCACAAAACTACATCAAATGGTTAAAGAACATACGGTTTCCGTGGATGGCAAAATTCTGCGTCCCGAAACGATGATTGTTCAATACTCATTTAACACATTCAAAGGTGGCCATTATGATGTCACTATTTTTATATATGATATATAATATATTTATGCTTTCCTTAAGATTATGTTTTATTCATTTTGGGCATACCTTTATGGTTTCCATTATGGGTAAACACGATATCTTCATTTTAGGAAGTGCGGACTACCGCCCCCCTGAAAGTGATTTGATTCGTTAATACCATATGTGGGATGTGTAAAGGATAAAGTTAATGATATTATATATGTTATTATTCTGGAATTATAATATACTCTTATATCATTATGATTCCATTCCAGAAAATATGAAATAGAAATGGAAGTAGCGTTCATGCGTACGTACGGCTTACCATCTCCATGAACGGTGCATTTCATTTCTTACCTCTAAATGTGATGTAATATTATAAATACATGTATATGATGAATATATATGATATAAATGTTATCCAAATAATTAATATCATTTTGGATATAATGAACCCATGACCAAATTAACAACATGTAAGTGTAAGAAGTCTATTTTTGACATAAGAACCAAATACCGACAAAATAAACATTATTAACTTAAATGATTACATGATGTTCATAACATGGTATAAAAGGAATAAAGAACTTGAAAAAGATTCTTAAGCAAGTGGAGATTAACTCAAGTTTATTATTCAGGAGATTAAAGAACGGTCGGGTCAAGTCGGATACGAGGTATGGGACTTCGTCTCAATCTCCTTTCATTGAGGCATATTTTATTTTATACACAACTTTCTTTTATACGGTGTATAAACCCTTTGACTTTTACGTTTATTCAAAAGGAATCTTTTTTATACGAAGCGTTTACTAAATGACAAAAGGGAATGTTTTTGTCGTACGTATGCGGCGACAACGACTTCTCCGCCGTCGTGAACGTTATTTGAGTTTCGACTTCCTCTACAAGCCATACCTTTTTTTTAAAAGACAAAAAATAAATACCATGTTTTACTTTGGTATTGAAAATGGTTTTCATAATGTTTTAATTATATCAATGTGTTGTATTGATATCTCGTGATTGAAATGTGGAAATTTTATTTTTCCTTTATGCATGTTTTATGTGATATGATTATGTTATGGTTCTTGGGCATTGTTATGAAGACGGGTGGTTCCGTGATAAACTAAGGGCGGGTGAGCCCGTTATAGCTCTCCAATGCATTGGGTAATGCGAAGGAGTGAAACGTTAAGGTTTCTCCGAAGAGATTTAGGGAATATACTGTGATGGGTATTCCAAACGTAACCAAGAGGGTTACTCCCTACGTAATAATGTTATGAATGCCTCAAGTTACATTTATGTCTTATGATTTCTATGATTTATTCATGATTTTATGAGGTATGTTAAAGTGCCTATGTTTTATGGGTAAAGTATGATTTCATTATTATGTATATATGAACTCATGTTTCCTTTCCATGTTTTTTTTATAACCCATACTGAGTTTTTATGCTCATCCCAAGTTTTTGAAATGTTTTTCACAGGTCAAGGGAAAGGTACATGATAAGATGATAGAGTCAAGGATGTGTCAAGAAATAATCCATGTTTTATTTTAAATGTGTTTCCATTGATGGGAATGAAGAATAATATCTTTATGTAACCAATTTGTTTATATGTGGAATGTAATTCAAGTTTTATGATCTAATTCTCTAAAACTCTAAACCCGAAAAGATCCTCAATGTGTAATCTTGTAATAACTCAAGATTAAGTAAGGTTTAAGGCTGGGGATTTATAGTTGGTATCAAAGGTCGGTTTAGATAACTTTAGGAGTTAGAATTCTATTAAATGAATATCCAAAAATATGTTTTTTTTTGAAATGATATAGCATTTAAAGATTACCATGTTGCTTCATCTAAGACATGTTTGTTCAGAATGGTTTTCCACAGAGGAAACACGGAAGCAGTGCTAGGAAGGCATACAGAAGGAAATAACCTTCCGAATCAGCATCCAGAAATGGTCGGAATTGGAACTGAACAGTTTGTTGCAGTAATGGCGCAGTTGACTCAAGCGATAAATGGCGGTGGTATCCATGCCCGAGATCAGCCAGATCAACCGCAGAGGAACATGTCAGTGGTGGAACATTTCATGAGGAAACATCCACCATCATTCAGAGGATCATCTGACCCTGTGCTAGCTGAAGGGTGGATTAAAGCACTGGAGAAGATTTTTGATGTCATGGGGTGTTCAGACAATCAAAAGGTTAGTCTTGCTATTTACCGTTTGGAGGGTGAAGCAGATCAGTGGTGGTCTATGGTTAAAAATATCAGGGATGCCGAGGAGATTGATGCTCTTGACTGGGATGAATTCAAAGGTATGTTTCTTGAGAAGTATTTTCCTAAGGCTGTTCGACTTAGGTTGGAAAAGAAATTCTTGGAATTGAGGCAAGAGGAAGACTCAGTGGCTGCCTATGAAGAATGGTTCACTCGATTGGCAAGGTATGCTCCAAATTTTATCCGGGACCTTGATAGTAAAATCAATCGTTTTTACTTAGGATTAAAGCCAAAATATCGAAGGGCATTAGCTTCTCGTGAGTTTAAAAGTTATGAAAAGCTTGTTCGATGTGCTGAGACGGTGGAAATGGAGTTTTCTGATGACCAAGTTTTCTATAACAAACAGCAGAAGAAGAGACCGAGGTGGCAGGAGAAAGGTAAGAATTCTTCAAAAAAGTCTGATGGTAAGAGAACTAAGTTTCCAGTTTGTGATAAATGTGGAAAAAGCCATGCTGGGGAATGTCTTCTGAATTCTGGGAAGTGCTACCGATGTGGTAAGATGTGACATAAGGCTCGTGATTGCACTGAAAAGGATCAAGGTGAAGGTAAGAAAAAATTTGATTTACAGTTAGTGAAATGTTATAAGTGCAATGAGATGGGTCACTATGAAAACGAGTGTCTGACAAGGAGCTTGAGTGATGGGAAGCAGTTAGACAACAAGCAGAAAGGGGTGGTGAAATCGTTTGCAACTACTTCAGCAGATGTCGGGCCATCAAATGAAGTTGTATCAGGTACTTTGTTTGTTTTTTCAGATTATGCCAATGTGTTGTTTGATTCGGGGTCTACACATTCTTTCATCTCTGAAACCTTTTCTTGTAAAATGGGAATACCATCTCAAGAAATGACTCCTGAACTTTTGGTAAAAACACCTGGCGGGAATGTTGAGGCAAAAAGAATTTATAAGAATCTTCCTATCCTTATCTTTGGAAAGAACCTACTTGCAAACCTTATTGTTCTACCTCTAGTAGCGTTTGATGTTATCCTGGGTATGGATTGGCTCTCTATTTACCATGCTAAGATTGACCGTAGAGCTAAAGAAGTTTCTTTTCAGAAAGACTTTCAGTTTGTTTACAAGAATGAACCCTTACTTTTGATAACATATCAAGAGGCCGGGAAACTTGTAAAAGATGGAAATGAATATTACCTTTCACATGTCGTTGAAAATAAAGGAACTTTTCAGATTAATGATGTGCCAGTGGTAAATGAGTATCCTGATGTTTTTCCTGATGAGTTGCCTGGAATAATACCAGATCATGAAGTTGAGTTTACTGTTTACTTAGTTTCTGATGCTAAGCCAATTTCAAAACACCCTTATCGAATGGCACAAATTGAACTTTTAGAGTTGAAGGAGCAATTGCAAGATTTATTAGAGAAAGGTTTCATTAGACCTAGCACATCACCATGGGGTGCTCCTGTTTTATTTATTAAAAAGAAATATGGTTCTATGAGACATTGCATTGATTATAGAGCCTTGAATAATATCACTGTTAAGAACAAATATCCTTTGCCTCATATCGATGATTTGTTTGATCTGCTCGAGGGAGCTCAGTTTTTTTCAAAGATTGACTTGAGATCGGGGTACCATCAGCTAAAGGTAAAGGAGGCAGATATTCCGAAGACTGCGTTTCGTATGAGATATGGCCATTATGAATTTGTAGTAATGCCTTTTGGGATAACCAATGCACCTACTGTATTCATGGACTTAATGAATAGAATTTTCCATGAGTTCTTGGATAAGTTTGTGGTGGTTTTCATTGATGATATTTTAGTGTTTTCTAAAAGTAAATAGGAGCATGAAAAACATTTAAGGATTATCTTGCAAACCTTAAAAGAAAAGAAACTGTATGGGAAATTCAGCAAGTGTGAGTTTTGGTTGCAACAAATTTCTTTCCTTGGTCACATTGATTCTAAAGATGGAATAACTGTTGTTCCTGCAAAAACAAAAGTTGTGGAAGAATGGCCAAGACCCACAAATGTAACTGAGATTCGTAGCTTCCTTGGTTTGGCGGGCTATTACCGAAGGTTTGTTAGAAATTTTTCACGGTTATCTAGTCCAATGACTAAGCTAACTCGGAAGAGTGTTAAGTTTATCTGGACAAAAGAATGTGATGATTGTTTTTAGGAATTGAAAAAAAGATTGTTGAATGCTCCAGTTTTGGCACTACCTTCTAGGAATGGTGAGTTTGTTATATACAGTGATGCTTCATTGAAAGGACTTGGTTGCGTCCTAATGCAGAATGATCAGGTAATTGCTTATGATTCACGACAGTTGAAAACTCATGAGGTAAATTACCCTACACATGATTTGGAACTAGCTGCTGTTGTTTTTGCTTTAAAAATTTGGAGGCATCATCTCTATGGAGTAAAGTGTGAAATATATACCGATCACAAAAGTTTAAAGTATATATTCACTCAAAAAGAGTTAAACATGAGACAAATGAGATGGCTGGAATTAATCAAGGATTATGATTGTACAATTCATTACCATCCGGGAAAAGCAAATAAAGTGGCTGATGCTTTGAGTCGAAAAAGTAATGCTTCATTAACAATGTTGTGTTTGGAACGTGATCCTTTGGTTAAGGAATTTATGAACTTTGGCATAGAAGTTGTTGGTGCAGGAAGTCCTTTTGTTTTGTTTCAGGTATTAGTGAGATCATCTCTATCAGATAGAATCAAGCAAGCACAGAAGCAAGATAGTGAGTTGCAGAAAAAGGTAGAGCTGGTTCAGAAAGGTAAGTTTCCTGAATTCAACATTGATAATGATTGCGTTTTGAGATTTGGGAAGAGATTGTGTGTGCCTTGTGATTCACAGTTGAAGAGAGAGTTGTTATGTGAAGCTCATAGTTCTCTGTTTTCAGCTCATCCGGGCAGTACTAAGATGTATAGAGATCTGCGGGAGTATTACTGGTGGGATGGAATGAAAAGAGATATTGCTGATTTTACAGTGAAGTGTTTGACTTGTCAGCAGGTTAAAGCAGAGTGGCAATTACCGAAAGGGATGCTTCAGCCTTTACCAGTGCCAGAGTGGAAATGGGAGAATATATCCATGGACTTTGTTGTTGGATTACCGAAGACATCTCGAGGTAATAATGCAATCTGGGTTATTGTTGATCACTTGACCAAATCTGCTCATTTCCTTGCTATAAGAGATACTTTCTCTCTTGATCAACTTTCCTGTTTGTATCTTAAAGAGATAGTCAGGTTACATGGAGTTCCTCTCTCCATTGTATCGGATCGTGATCCCAGGTTTACTTCTAACTTTTGGAAAGGCCTTCAGAAGTCGTTGGGTACTGAATTAAATTATAGTACAACTTTTCATCCTCAATCAGATGGGCAGTCAGAACGAAAAATTCAGACATTGGAGGATATGCTACGAGCTTGTTCTATGGATTATCAGGGAAGTTGGGACCAACATCTTTCTTTGGTTGAGTTTTCATATAATAACAGTTTTCATTCCAGTATACAGATGGCACCATTTCAGGCATTATATGGGAAGCGGTGTCGAACTCCAGCTTTCTGGGATGAAGTGGGTGAAAGAAGTTGATAGGACCAGAATTGGTAGAAGAGATGGCAGAAAAAGTTCAGCTGATTCAGAAACACATGAGAACAGCTCAGAGCAGGCAGAAGAGTTATGCGGATAACCGGAGGAAGGATCTATCTTTCGATGTAGGTGATCATGTTTTTCTCAAGGTTTCTCCTTGGAAAAGTGTGATGAGATTTGGTAAGAAAGGAAAGTTGAGTCCAAGGTTCATTGAACCATACGAAATTCTGGAGAGAGTTGGATCAGTTGCATACCGAGTGGCATTACCTCCGAGTTTATCTCAGGTACACAATGTTTTTCACATTTCGATGTTGAGAAAGTATATGCCAGATCCATCTCATGTTTTGAGTCCAGAGGTAGTTCAGCTGGAAGAGAACCTATCTTATGAGGAACAACCGGTCCAGATTCTTGACCACAGGGAGCAAGTGTTACGGAATAAGGTGATTCACCAGGTAAAGGTTTTGTGGAAAAACCACATGATTGAAGAGGCAACATGGGAATCTGAAAATGCAATGAGGGATAAGTACCCCCATTTATTTGATAAGTAAATAAATTGCGGGGACGCAATTTTCTAAAGGGGGGAAGGATGTAACATCCTAAGTAAGTAATTAATAATAGATATTTTTATCTATGTCCATTAATGATTAAGATAGTGTTATAGAGGCTTAAAATGAAAATAAATACAATCTTATGCATGAAATACACTAATATTCATAAAAGATTGTTTTACTGCCTTTTGATGGCAAACCATTTTTGAATCTATATTTTGAAAATTTTATAAACTATGTTTGTCAAAATAAACTTATTCTTTATGATTGAGACATCAAAATTTACCTTGTGTGAATTTTTGGTATTTTTCTGACAATGTTCAATTTTTAATGAATAGTGTAAAATACTGCATTTTACATCAAAACTGCTTTTTAATCTAATTTATTTATATGATTAGATTATGTTTTGAATTGGTTTTGAAGTGAAATTAGAATATATTTTTACCATTTTATCCAATGGTGGTCATTGGAATCAATTTCACTTTGAAATTAGACTTAAACTGGTGTCAATCTTTTGATACTTATTGTTTTGTAAAAACACGCTATTTGCTCTGGCAGTGGGAATTAATTATTAAATTAATTAATGTGACTTATATGATTTGAATTTTGTAAAATAGTCTTCATTTTTGAATTCGGAATATCAAATATAGCTTAGGGTATATTTTTGGTAATTTTCTGAAAAACTTCAATTTTTGATGAATAGTGAAACCACTAAGTGGTAATCAAGCAAACTGATTTTTCAGTTAAATGAAAGTTTACCACTAATGTGTATTGAATTTTGAAAATCCGACATACATGGTTGTCATTAAGTAGTAAAATGTGGTTCAATGGGATTAAAATATTTTTTTTGGTGAATAGTAATTTATTAAGTTTTTAATCGCGATTAGTGGTAATTAGTGTAGTTTAAGGTATAAATAATGCTTTAATAATATGAAATGACCTAGACACATGTACCAACCTTATTGGTTGTGTCATGGCCGACCAGGACAAGCCATGAGTCAACTTGGGGACCCCATGGAGACATTTGAGTTGGGAAATGACATAAATAACGTTTTATTTAATGTAAAAGTAAAAATGACACAAACATAATACGTTTTACGAAAACAATTTTTACATGGGGTTATAAAGATCAGATATTTGATTATAAATAGTCATTGGAAAGATAAAAAGATTTACTACATCATAGTATTTTTTTTATGATTTTTAGACGTTAAATAAATTAAATTATTTATGACATAATAATGATGCAGTGATGACATCATTATTTGACGATTTAAATAAAATGGAAAGATAATGTAAAATCTATGAACTACACATGGCCAAAACCAATTGGATGAGTTAATTTCGAACCCTTATCACCTTATCCACAATTTATATTAATGTGGTACCTTTTAAAACCGAAACACATTTTCAAATAAAGTAGTATTTCTTTACTTTCCAAAAGTGCCCCTCCTCTCCTCTTATAAAAGGCCCCCACCTCTACCTCATTTCACACACTCCTCAAGCCTTTGGATCGGCCAAACCCTGCCCATTTATTCTCTCCACTTCCCTCTCCTCATCCTAGAGGATTCCCTTTGTGCATAATCCTTTCAAAGGAAGCCTTTTGTCTCAAATCAAAAGGAGTTACACTTTTAAAGGTAATTCATTCTCTCATGTTCATTTGTTTTATTTTGCTTCTCCAACCCCCTAAACTCTTTTTATTTACTAATTTTGTAACAACACCAGTATCTTTAATATACTAGTATGTTGTTATAATATTTATTTGAGCTACACTCTCACACAACTACATCAAATGGTTAAAGAACATACGGTTTCCGTGGATGGAAAAATTCTGCCTCCCGAAACGATGATTGTTCAATACTCATTTAACACCTTCAAAGGTGGCCATTATGATGTAAATATTTTTATATATGATATATAATATGTTTATGTTTTCCTTAAGATTATGTTTTTTTCATTTTGGGCATACCTTTATGGTTTCCATTATTGGTAAACACGATATCTTCATTTTAGGAAGTGCGGACTACCGCCTCCTGAAAGTGATTTGATTCGTTAATACCATATATGGGATGTGTAAAGGATAAAGTTAATGATATTATATATGTTATTATACTGGAATTATAATATACTCTTATATCATTATGATTCCATTCCAGAAAATATGAAATAGAAATGGAAGTAGCGTTCATGCGTACGTACGGCTTACCGTCTCCATGAACGGTGCATTTCATTTCTTACCTCTAAATGTGATGTAATATTATAAATACATGTATATGATGAATATATATGATATATATGTTATCCAAATCATTAATATCATTCTGGATATAACGAACCCATGACCAAATTAACAACATGTAAGTGTAAGAAGTCTATTTTTGACTTAAGAACCAAATACCGACAAAATGAACATTATTAACTTAAATGATTACATGATGTTCATAACATGGTATAAAAGGAATAATGAAATTGAAAAAGATTCTTAAGCAAGTGGAGATTAACTCAAGTTTATTATTCAGGAGATTAAAGAACGGTCGGGTCAAGTTGGATACGAGGTATGGGACTTCATGTCAATCTCCTTTCATTAAGGCATATTTTATTTTATACACAACTTTCTTTTATACGGTGTATAAACCCCTTTGACTTTTACGTTTATTCAAAAGGAATCTTTTTTATACGAAGCATTTACTAAACGACAAAAGGTAATGTTTTTGTCGTACGTATGCGGCGACAACGACTTCCCCACCGTCGTGACCGTTATTTGAGTTTCGGCTTCCTCTACAAGCCATACCTTTTTTTAAAAAAACGAAAAATAAATACCATGTTTTACTTTGGTATTGAAAATGCTTTTCATAATGTTTTTATTATATCAATGTGTTGTATTGATATCTCGTGATTGATATGTGGAAATGTTATGTTTCCTTTATGCATGTTTTATGTGATATGATTATGTTATGGTTCTTGGGCAATGTTATGAAGACGGGTGGTTCTGTTATAAACTAAGGGTGGGTGAGCCCGTTATAGCTCTCCAATGCATTGGGTAATGCGATGGAGTGAAACGTTAAGGTTTCTCCAAAGAGATTTAGGGAATATACTATGATGGGTATTCCAAACGTAACCAAGAGGGTTACTCCCTACGTAAGAATGTTATGAATGCCTCAAGTTACCTTTATGTCTTATGATTTCTATGATTTATTCATGATTTTATGAGGTATGTTAAAGTGCCTATGTTTTATGGGTAATGTATGATTTCATTCTTATGTATATATGAACTCATGTTTCCTTTCCATGTTTTTTTATAACCCATACTGAGTTTTTATGCTCATCCCATGTTTTTGAAATGTTTTTCACAGGTCAAGGGAAAGGTAAATGATAAGATGATAGAGTCAAGGATGTGTCAAGAAATAATCCATGTTTTATTTTAAATGTGTTTCCATTGATGGGAATGAAGAATACTATCTTTATGTAACCAATTTGTTTATATGTGGAATGTAATGCAAGTTTTATGTTCTAATTTTCTAAAACTCTAAACCCGAAAAGATCCTCAATGTGTAATCTTGTAATAACTCAAGATTAAGTAAGGATTAAGGCTGGGGCTTTATAATAATAACATTTAAACCATTTCTAAAGAGGATAAATCCAACCAAAATCACTCACACATCCACTCCAAGGAAACTCAAAGAATATTTACCTACCCTTAAAAGAGGGTATTAAGTAGGTATCACCACTAAATATTTCATTTCCAAGCCCTTTACCTTTAATTTAATTTAATATTTTTGTTAATTAAAAATATTTACTTTAATAGATGAAGTACCCATTCAAAAAAAAATCATAAGACACCTTATTTTTAACAAATATCTCAAAGTAAAATAGTAATTTTTCATAAAACCCCATTTTTTACATTTAAAAATTTCTATAAAACCCATAATTATTTATAAATTGAGAAAACAAACTGTTTAACAATTGAGGAAACCTATGAGGGTCCCACTGAGACAACTCGGGTTCTCCAAAAAGCAACCCAATAAAATTCCCTCAAATTTTAAACATTTAAGCACCCAAATGGGTCATTACACAAGAAAATTCACCAACCGACCTACTTGGTTCTTGTTACACATTTATAAATTTAACCTATTCATTTCAAGTTAAAACTAACTAGATATCAAATTTATAATAATTCAAATATAACATGGTTTTTAAATTTTTAATGGGTTTCCATTTCCAAATTCATGAAGTGGCCACACACTCCCAAAATTGAAAATTGTCTCCCATTTATTGTAACAATATACATTTTAGAATATCACATGATAAAATAATGGTCCAATCATATGGGTGGCTACATTCCAACCTATAAAGCACCCATACACTTTATAGTTTGGAATTTGGCTCCCTTTAGTCAAACCCAATTTACATATTTCTTTAAAATTTAGCACCTTTTACATTTTATCGACAACCATACAATGTCATAATATTATGATGAAATGGTTTTGAATATAAGAGTTACCATTTCCTAGTTTAAGGTTCGCATACACCATAAAATCAAAAATCGGTTCTCATTCATTCACAACCCATATATAAATAATTAAAATAATGCCGCCATAATAAATAAACATAGAATAATTCTACAACACATGTGTATAACACATAAGTAAGACAAAAAGAATGTCATATTATCACCCAAGCATGTAAAATCTATCACTAAAACATGATATCCAAATAGGCATGCTAGAAAATATACGGAATGACATACATTCAAGGAAAACAATTGGAATTAATTGGAAACAAAAATTCAACTACATGGCATGGAACTATTCATGGAATGTGAATTCATTTATGCCTAATATGATGAATGCAATGAAACTTCATTGCCATACCAGGATAAAGGTAAAACCCCAGAAATTCTATATATGATAAGAAACATAATTTAAAAAACAATCTTTGTGAAATCAAATCAACTGTAATAGGAAACATTATGATCATTAGTCCTAGCCCTGGACACATGGTCATTTCCTATGTGTGGGGTGATCAGTCCCAATAACGGCTATTAACAAACTGTTGAAAAACTCCAAATCTCCTTTATACCAACCTTCAATAGTATGACAAAGGAAAAATTTCTTTTGATGCTACTTTGTATCATCCCAACCCAGCTTACCTTCAAATAGGTAGTTAGACCAGTATGTAACATGGCCTTAAGCGTGTCTCCCCATACTATAGAGGCTACCAACTAGAAGCGAGGGTCTTAAGAGGTTGTAGTGGAGACAGTATAACCTCATATCATAGTATCATAGTAATGCATTTATAATAAATACCAGTCAATAGAAAAAGTAGTGTAAATAAATGACTAAATAGTGGAAGATATTTATTATAACTACTAAATAGATGAGGATAATTATAGTTTAAATTCCATGTAAGTATAGATAGTGATACACAAGTTAAAATAGTAAACATACACCATTAGTTTCAAAATTGCACAAATATAGGAATCACAAAAAGAAAAGAAATAAAATCCAAAAGGTGATCTCAACAAGAACCCTGAGATATAACTCACTCTATTTCTCATAATTCCTCACTTACAAGCATACATGAATCAACCTAGGTACTACAAATATACAGTCTACTCTGGTATAAAGGATACCCGTGTCACAATCCGAATCTGGTTGCTACTAATACCGGCGCCAAATCCAGCCCATGAAAAGACCAGTAGGGTGTTGTCTTTCTCCACGGTCTAGAACATGTTCCTGGGTATCAATAAATTTGGTTATGGAATGATTTACCAAAGTATGAAAGTATAATACATTATAAACAACAAATATTTCGAATCTGAAATTTTTATGCCAAAAAAGTCATAATTGAAACTAGATCTGAATAAATGGTTCTATATAAATTACAATATGTCCAAACATAAATAAAAACAACCGAAAATCAGACACAAATACTCTACACGTCAAGGATCCATCACTCCGAGCCGTCTCCACAACACTACACCATAGGAGGAGAGTAACAACCCGAATCGCCTTCACATAAGATTTTTTCATTTACCTGTGTCAAAAATAATCATGTATACATAAACCCAAGGGGTTTATTTAGGTTTGAATCCTAATAAAAAAAGTATAAAACCCAACTATTCCAAAGAGTATTCAATATAATGTGAAAGAGAACACAATTTTAATCTGTATGGAAAAGTTGTGATAAATTCCAAGGAAAAAAACTTTCAATTGTAAATAGTTTTCAAAAAACACTTTCAGAAAATTAACACAATTTAATAATATATTTCAGATAATGTAATTTAAATAAAATAAAACCTAATACAAGGGAAAATATCACAAGTCCGATGATCACCAAAACCGTGAACACCCCTAGGCACTAGATAGTCTCGGGCCCTATATAACTCTTACCTCGGTGTCAAATATCCATGACACAATCCTTTCCCTTACACGAGACACTAGTAGGGAACATACTCATAACCTATTTTTCCCCAAACATCATTGGTATAGTTTAGTTAGAGTTGTCTTTATCCTAAATTCTATGTGAAATATGGACAAAACCCCATCCACATCACTAGCATACTAGTACATATCTACCCACCTAGGTACATGAACTTCCCCCTTTGTGCTCAAAAAACATTAATCATGTTACAAAAATCCATTTTCATATAAAAACAACTATTATTTACGTAAAAATAATACAATATTTGTACACACATTATACCACTTAAAAAAACAACAAATCATTTTGATTTTCAATAAATCAACTTCTCAAAATCTCACATTTATTTTCACCCAAAACTCCTTGAAATCCCCACATTGAAAACTACGTGCACACTTATAAGGCACCAAAACAACAATTTCAGTCCAATACCATTCAATGAAACCAAACAATCAGTTATCGGGAAGACCCATATGAACTATGAGGTGATATCTTTGTAAAACCTCAATCTTCACACAAACATGGTGCTTAAAGATCATTTTCTTCACAAAAACCATATTTTTTTTGAATAATAAAAATGATATAAACATTAAAAACATTATTTCCAGCCCTAATAAATTTTAACAAAATCAACTAAGTAGTTATAGGGAATCCTCAAATGAACCAATAAATGATTTCGATGAAAGAATCCCAATTTCACATTAAAATGGCACTTAAAATTCATTTTCATTACAAAGAAAAATAATTTTTTTTGCACCAACAATCAAATGAGATAATAATTAAAATATTTGAAACACATAAATCTAAGTCATAAGGATTTCTTACACCTGGAATCACCTACCAAAATTGTTAAAACATTGAATCCTTTGTGAGAAAATTCAATCACACCACCACTGCACCTCAAGGAAGGTAGATCGAGCCTAAAATTAAAATATTCTACCAAGAAAACCCAATGATTAACCCTAGGTTAGAAACCCTACCATCTGGTCATATATGAATTCTTGGAAAATGAATGAAACTTCTTGAAAAGGGGATGAACTAAGAGAAAGAAACACTTACTTGAGATTGTGTGAAGTTCCACCACCAATCCCCCTTTCAAAATGTAGTTCCAATGAAGGTTTTAGGGGATTTTAGGACTTACACAACTTTTAGGGTTGAATTTGAGAATAAGGAGGCGAGTTAGGATAAATCCTAATAAGAAAATTAAGTCATTTAACTCATTTTTAATGATTTGGACTTGGGAAGCCGGGTTGTGTGCATCGTTTGGAAAACTAGGCAACTAAACTATGCACCCTCTTTCTCCCCTCAAAACATCTCCAAATGCCACATAAATTTTATGGGAATTATGGGGGACTTAAGGGGGGGCATTAGGATAAAAATACAAGAAATATAAGTATATTTAATAACGAACTTGGGTGTGAAAATTCTCCCCACCATGAATACTTTATATCTCATAATGTTGACTAGAGGCTTCATAAGAAAACAAAAATGGGTACTAATACTCTACCAAGGAATTCTGATCCCAATTCTAAGGTGTATCACTACGATGCGAAAAATGAAACTGGACAAGAAGAATACAATTTCCTCAAAGGAACTTCTCTTGGATGTCCATTATTTGCACTGGCTGCTCAAAAACTAACAAGTCAGGCTCTATCTCCTGTTCATCCCAACTCTGCCCATGGGAAAAATTTGAGTTATATTTATTCAACTAGGAGACATGGAAGATTTCATGAAATGATTTCAACTAAGCAGGTAAGGAAAACCTATAATGAACCTTTTTAATATGCTCATTGGTCTCAACAGGGCCGACATATCATGACATCAACTTACCTTGCTTCCCCAATCGACGATGGACTAGACAAGGGGCCACATTGAAGAACACCCTATCACTCACAGAAAACTCTAGGTATCGACCCGTCCAGTCAGCATATTATTTATGGAAACTCTGAGCTCTCAATAAGAGATTCCTGATCAACTTGACCTTCTCAAACTTCTCAAGTACCAGACTCAGCCCCAAATGTGAGGTCTCACCTACCTCATCCCAATACAGGGGTAACAGACTAGGCTGACCCTAGAGTGCCTCAAAAGGGGACATTAAAATTGAGGATTGGTAACTGTTATTAAGTAAAATTTAACCAATCCCAAATGGCTATCCTGGGAACCTCCAAAGTCTATAACACATACACAGAGAATGTCCCCCAAAATATGGTTTACCCTTTATGTATGACCATCCGTTTGAGGAAGGTACGCCATGATCATCTTGATTTGTGACCCCAAGGATCTATATAGGACTTCCACAAATCAATAAGTGAAACATGGGTCTCTTTCTGAGACAATAGCTAATGGAACTCCATGGAGTCTCCCCACCACTTGAAGAAATAGACGGCCCAACTCATCCACTTTAGCTGTATCTTTGATCGATATGAAGTGGGATTATTTTGTTAGACGATCAATTCCCAAACAAATTGAATTCTTACCCTGAGGTGTAAAAGGTATGACAACAATGAAGTCCATGGAAACCACATCCCACTTCCAGGTAGGAATGGGTAATGACTGGACCAAACTAGGGGGCCTTTGATGCACTGCTTTCATTTGCTGGCATGTGTAGCATCTCAACATGAAGTTCGTGATGTCTTATCTCATACCATGCCACTATAACTATCGATGGACTTCATAATACATTGTTGTGTATTCCGTATATACAACCCATTGAGATTTGTGGCCGTCCTCCATCACCACCTTCAGAATAGATAACAACACTACTGAATGGACCTTGAAGAACAAGATTCCCTTAAGAGATGACAACAAATCAGAGGACTTCTCCCTAACATGAATAAGCTACATTTATTGCTGACAAAGCTCATCACTGTTCTATTATCACTAAATCAACTCCAACAGATAAGGAGTCAACTGAATGTTTTCCAAGACTGCACCTTCACTATACTCCCTAGTCTCCACATGAATCTAAGAAAAGAGTGCCATCAGATTCCACTCATAACTAGAATTCCTCAAAGCATGCACCGAGACTCTTCTTATCAAGGCCTCAACCATTACATTTCCCTTGACTAGGGTAAAAATAATTTTAATGTCAACCCCCTTCATGTACTCTATCCAATGGTGTTTCCTTAGATTGAGGTCCTTCTACAAGAAGATATAAGACAAGATTTTGTGATCAGAGTAGGCCAAAATCATCTTCCGAAATAAGTAGTGACACCAGGACCTCAAAGCATGAATGACCACTTCCAATTCCAAGTCTTGGGTTGGGTTATTCTTGTAAATTTCTTCAGAGTTGGTGAGATCCATATACCACCATGTGATCATCCTCCATAAGCATGCTCCCAAGACATATACCTAAAGCATCATAATACACCAAATACCCCTTCCCAACATCATGAAAAATCAACATGGTGGCAGTAATCAACCACCATTTCAGATCCTAAAAGGTTTCCTGATATTCTAGGGGCCATACAAACTTCACACTTTTCAAGGTGACTTTGGTCATTAGTGAAGCATGTAGAGAGAAATACCGAAATAATCGTCTGTAATAACCATCCAGGCCAAGGACACTCCTGATCTCGAACACGTTCTTTGGAAACTCCCATGGCGTAATTGCACTGATCTTCTCAGGGTCCTGCAAAACCCCATACTATGAGATCACAAGCCCAGACATTTCACTTACTTTATCCATAAAGTGAACTTTGAAACCTTTTCCTAGAGGTAGTGATCCCGTAAATTGACCAAAACGATCCTCAAGTGATGTTTCTGTTCCTCCATAGAGATGAATTATACTTGCAAGTCATCTATGAATACCACAACGAAGGAATAAAGATACCAGTGGAATAACCTATTCACAAGTTCCATAAAGATCGCTAGAGAATTTGTCAATCTGAAGTGCATGAAAAAAATACTCAAAGTGATCGTACCAGCTTCGGAAGGGTGTTTTCGGGATATCAGCCTCTTTCACCATATGTTTATTGTATCCCTAATGCATGTAAAATTTAGAAAAATAATTTTTTCCACTCCAATAGATCGAACAAATAATATATTCTATGAAAATTATATTTGTTCTTAAATGTTACCTTATTCATCTTCCGGTAGTCAATGCACAACCAGAGGGATTAGTCAGCCTTTTTCACAAACAACACAATAGCATACCAAGGAGGGAGAATCGGGTGAATGAATCCATTGTATTCTATGTATTATAGTTGTATCTTTAATTACCTCATCTCAGTGGGGGCCATATAATATGAGGGAAGAGATATAGGCTATGTTCCCAACACCAGATCAAATGAGAACTCCACATCCCGCTTCGGGGGAAAACCTAAACAATCATCTGGGAATACCTCTGGAAACTCCTTTACTACATGTGTTACATAACCTTCAGGGGAAAGGCCATTATCCTATAGCGCGATCGATAATAACTTGATGATAATACTTCTCAACTATAAGAGTGGAGTTCCTATGCGACCCGACCAAGGATCCCATTCTCCTTTAAAAACCTAACGACTCTAATCAGGTGTCGTGAAACTCAATCACCACTTGTAGTAATTGATGTGTTCTTTGGTAGTTTACTATCCAATCCATTCCAAGTATCATGACAAAAAGATCGATATCTAAGACCAAGAGGTCCCACTCTATCTCAATCCCTGACATGGAAAGCGTATATGACGGGCACCTAAGACCCTGACTTTCTTCTTTCCAAGAAGTGTCATCAAATCTATCACAAAATACAAAAACATGGTTAGAAAATTCTAAGTGTCCAAAAAATGGGTAGAAATTAATGAAACAGAGGGCCAATGTCCAAAATATTAGCAACTATAGAAGATGCAATCAAAACGGTACCTTGAACTTTTGACAGTCCCATCTCTGATCCTGCTAGTGCTTGATCCACCGTATGGAGATGTTCATTCTCTGCCTAAGGATGATAGCTAGTCTATGGCTATGCCCTAAACTAGCTCTACCCAAATTATAACCCATCCTTACCACCACATCCACCACATCGATATCCCCCTAACCTCGATGGCTTTGACTGTGCTGGTACTCCTCTTGAAGACAGTGATCCTCACTCACTCTGAAGTGGACATGTCACTCTGCATAAGCACTGTAAGTGACCCATACCTCCACATTGATAAAAATGATTCAGAGGAAGTTGGCATGATAGTTATATGATCCCCAGTCTTCTACACTAGTGCCACATGGCCGATATCGCATCAGAATCCATAGATGAAAACTGTCTAGAAGAGTGACCTGAACTACCACCTCCCTTCTTTACCTAATCCCCCCCACTTACTTTTCTTATTTGAAGAGCTGCCACTACCAGCTGCCCATGTTGTCCCATAGAAAACAAAACTTATCTTCTAGTTAATCTCCACAATACACACCAAGTCAATGACCTTAGGATAGATCCTTAGATTGAACAAGAAAACCTCGGTGTATATCTATGGTCACAATCCAATCTCAAAAATCTTGTCCTTCACTTGCTCATTAGAGACGATTTTAGGTTCATACTGAACGAGATCAGTGAAACAGTTGACATAATCCATCCAAAAATGATTCCACTGAATAGGGTCCATGAGGTCTCAGGACCTGCCATTTTCCAAGACCTCAGGGTAGTACTATTCATTGAAGACAACCCTGAAATTTCCCTAGCGCATCTGCTCATTCATCCCAGTCTGAAGTACCAATTCACACCATCTATGGATGGGACCCTCCAACTGAAAGGAGGCACACATCAACCTGATCTACTTGGAATTATCTAGGAACTCAAACAAGGACTCAATATTCTCGTGCCATTCCTCTGCTTTCGGGGGTTCTATGCTACCTCAAAAAGTAGGAGGCTTGTTTTTTAGAAGCTTCTGATCTTTATCATTCGTAGGACCCATATAATCTTCCCTAACATGAATGGGAATAGGATTTGGTCCCTATCCCAGAGAATATAAAATTCAAACCACATTATAGACTATCCTCTAATCAATTGGTGTGGGAGAACTCTCTTTGGCTTCCTCCCATGGATAGATGAGAGCATTCTGCAGAGGCATGTTTCTACAAAATGAAACAGTAACAGAAAACAATGCCACAGTTCAAAAATTTTAATCAAATACATCAAATATAAATAACATAAAACATTACTATAATAAAAGAAACCACTAAACCACACCCACCCAATGTCTATGTGTGGTCTACGGCCCACACGTCTCAATTCGAAGTGAAGTCAATCAGACAATTCCAACATCCCCTGGTGACTAAAGGTATGTCATGAGAGGTGGGGGCCAAGAACCCTACTAGAAACCAAAACTCTATTCAATTAAATTCCTAGATCTTATTAATCCTAACTCATCCCAAAATAGCAATATAACCCAAAAACATCGGCCTCCTATGATACAACTTTTTCACGAACTGAATCTAGTCACCACTAATACTGGCACCAAATCCAGCCCATGAAAATGCCCAAAGGGCGTTCTCTATTCGCATGGACTAGAAAAAGTTCCCAGGTATAAATAAATTTGGTTTAGAATAATTTACCCAAGAATGAAATCATAAAACATAAAAAAAATCAATAATTTGAATATGAAATTTTCATACCAAACAAGCCTTAATAGAAACCAGATCAGATTAAATGGTTTAAAATAAAGTAAAATAGGATCAAAAATAAATAAATATAGAAATAAATTATCCAAAAATGCAACACATGACAAGGGGTCATCAACCCCGAGCCATCTCCACAACACCACACCATAGGAGGGCACTAACAACCCGAACCAGATTCACCATAGGATTTTCCTATACCTGTGTCCAACATAATTAAGTATACTTACACCCAAGGGGTGTATGTATGGTGTGATCATAAGACAAATATTACACCACCCAAATATTCCAATGAGTATTCAATATACGGTGAAAAAGCAAGCAGTTTTAATATGTAAGGAAAAGTGGCGATAAATTCTAAGAAATGAAACTTTCAATTGTAAACTGTTTTCAAAATAAATATTTCAGAATATTAACAAATTATAATAATTCCTGTTATATACTATAATGTATAGACAAAAAAACCCTAAGACAAGGGTAAATACCACAAATCCAATGATCACCAAAATCGGGAACACACCTAGGCAATAGATAGTCTCGGGCCCTATGTAGCTTGTACCTCAGTGTAAAATATCGTTGTAAAAATACTTTCCCATACACGAGACACTGGTAGGAAACATTAACATAACCTAGTGTTGCAGAAACATTATCTATATTGTTTAGTTAATGTTTTATTTATCCAAAATTCTATGTGAAACAGGGACAAAACCCATCCAGATCACTAGCACACTAGTACATATCTGCCCACCTATATACTCGAGCTTCCCCCTCTGTGCTCAAAGAATTTCAGCTTGCTAAATACATACCTTTTAATATAAAAACACCACTACTAGTCACATAAAAACAATACAGTACCTATACACACTTTATACCACTTAAAACACACAATAAATGATTTTGATTTTCAATAAAACAACTTCTCAAAATATCGCATTGTTTTGCACCCAAAACTCCTTGAAATCCCTACATTGCACACTATAAAATAACTTAAAATTCAGAAAAAAATGGATGTCCAATAATGTTCAATTAAACCAAAAAATCTATTGTAGGGAATCCAAATCTGAACAAATAAGTGATATATTTGTTAAACCTCCATTTTCACACAAACACGGTGCTTAAAGTTCATAGGCTTCACAAACACCATTAATTTTTTTATAGAAACAACCAAAGTATATAATCATTCAAAATCATATTTTCATTACTAGTACATTTCAATAAAATAAACTATGTAGTTAAAGTGAATCCCCAAATGAATCAATAAAATATTTCTATGAAAACCCATAATTTAACAAAAAAATTGCACTTAAACATCATTTTCTAAACAAATAAAACTAAATTTTTTTTTGCATAAATAATAATACGATATAAACATGAAAATATTATCAAAATAGTAATCTATGTCACATGCACTACATAGACATGGAATCACCAACCAAAATTGTTAAAACATTTAATCCTTTGTGAAAAAATTAAATCAGACCACAACTGCACCTAAATGAAGGTTCGTCGAGCCTTAAATAGACATATTGGACCATGAAAACCCAAATATAAATCATCAGTTTGAATCCATACCAACTAGAAATTTTTGAATTCAATGAAAATGAAAGAATCTTCACAAAAATTGGAGGAACTAAGAGGGAGAAACAACAACTTGATATTGTGTGAAGTTCCTCCACTAAATCCCCTTTTATAATGGAGTTCCAATGTTGGTAGGGAGGAATTGAGGTCTTCCATGGATGTCAGGTTCAATGTGAGGATTAAAGGATATGTTATTATAAATCACAAGGGGGTAAATATGTCATTTAACTCATTTTTAATGAGCTGGACATGGGTGCACGGTTTTCCAAACTGTGCACCAAAACTGTGCTCCCTCATTTCTCTCATAAAAACATATCTAAATGCCACAAATATTTTTGGGTGATTAGGGGGACTTACGGGGGGTGTTAGGATAAAAATATAATAAAAATAAGTACATTTAATGTAGAACATGGGTGTGACAACCTGAGTAGTCTGTGAGATGAAATCTCAGAAGGACGGAACCCATGGTGCCAAGCCAAATCCATAGAGGTCATTGTAAATTAAAAGTGTAAAATTATATAGAATTTAATATCAGAACTGTATAAATAAATAAACACCCATCTAGGTTTCTATGGGAAACTTGATGGTGACACCTGCTCCAGCCAATGGCTAATATGTCTAATCATATAAATTATATATATAATATAATTATATATATATATACAGATAAATAGATAGATATATGTTGAGTTGGATTGGTACATACCTCCATAATCCAATTCTAGGGGAGCTCTCATGTTTTCCCACTAGCCTATGTCTAAGAGCCCTTAGTATCTTGGCCTCCATGCATTAGATTTCTGTTTGGGTGGATTGGGACATACCACCGACATCCAGTTCCATGACAGCTCTCATGGTCTTCCCCCTAACCTAGGTCCAAGATCCCTTAGTCTCTTTTTTCTCTAATAAGATTAATATAATTAAATCATATAAGGTGTGGGGAAAGAATTAATCCCACCCATAATATTTATTACTAGTGTGGGGTAATAATTCCCCCACCCAAAAAATGTATAATTGGCATGGGGTATGAATTCTTCATTCCCATAATTATATATATAACTAGCATGGTGTAAAACTATCTCACACCCATAAATATGTCAAACTAGAGTGGGGTAAAACATCAACCCATACATAAAAATATATAACTCATTAAAGAGTGTATGATGTAATAAAATTGTATGATGAGCATAAGGAAACACAATCATTCTTATAACATAAGACATGAAACAAACCTCTCTTATAACGTAGAAATAGTCAGGTTCAGTCATAAAAAGGCTTAATAGTTTAAATTAGAATGTTTAAATTCACAACTCAAAATAATAATCATAACCTCTTATTTTTTCCCATTATATTTCTAACAAGGAATGAGAAAACTATCCCACTAATACGCCTTTCCTTTTAACCATTTGACATTCATAATATGAACTTATCAGATAAACCCAAGGTGTTGTTATACCACCCTAATCAGTTCCATTTCATGCTGTAATTTTAATACAATTAAATTGTTTTTTTCATCATGCTCATTTCATTCCATTTGAGGTATTTCACTTACACCCATCAAGCATGTTAACTTAATTCATAAAATTTGAAGGGGTATATAGATGGAACCACCAAAAATTGGGAATTTACCTATGTGGTAAATTATATTCATTAATCATGTTATTAAAATATCTTACATGGACAAAAAAGGAGAAAATTGAAATGGTCATGAAAAACGAGGTACTAATCAGAAATTGTTAACAAGCTAAATACACATAAACACTCACTATGAGTTTTCATAGACAGTTCACCTTCATTGGTGGGATTTTTCTATAAAACCATGAATTATTTATCAACCCAATCATTTATCAAATCTATGTACATTATAAATGATACATATTTATCTTATCAAAGTTGAATTAAGTATGAAATTATTGAATTTTAATTTAAAAAGAGAAAGTAAAGGGATCCAATCTCAGGGTGGAACCAAGCCAAACACTTTGCTCTTGTCACTTTCTAACTAGGATCTGCTACTCCTACCCTTTTATTATATGAAACTTACATAAATATAAGGATACCTAGCCCCTATGAACACACACACATGGCCACAAATACGTGCAAGGGGATCCTTACAAATATGATTATATTCATATACTCATCAATACTCACCTATGTAAGAATTTTTAAATATATATACATAGGTGAAAATTTCCACATACATATATATTAACTGTCATAGATGAATATAAAAATGACACGAGAACCTATATATATATATACTTATATATGAATACACATGCAAGTAACCTTAGAACCGGTGACTTGAAACCACAAAGTAGGGTCCAACACAGTGAAACATAATTACTACAAACCTTAAAAAAATTAAAGACCCTAATTTAGAAGTTTCAAAATCAAGAAGTGGGAATAAAACCTCCTCTTAGATGGTGGATGTAAACCATAACAAGCCAAAACCCCTCTCCTTAAGTGGTAATTTCTGAAAAATGAATGATGGGGACCTGAGAGACCCTTCACAAAATCTAGAACCAAAAGAAAAAAAACTAATTACCCTTTTGACATAGTGTTTGGCTATACCTCACTAGGTGATGTAAGACCCAAAAATAAGCCAAAAATGGAGAAAATAAGGAATAGATAACCATACCTCTCTGGATTGATGGAAAAATGAAAAGAAACCAATGAAACAATTACTTAATGAGGGGTATCCAGAGTGGGGGGGGGGGGGGTCATGCATGTCGATAGGGGGAGTCAGTTGGGTGTGCATCATGTATGGTGTGTACTAGAAATGGGGAGTAGGTTTTATGTTTTTATTTTAATTAAAACAATTAAACTATTTAAAATAGGGTATCATGCATGGTTTGGGCCGCATGGTTTAGAAAACCATGTTACAACCATTCTACCTTTACTGTGCACCTGGGTCACCCGACACAGTTTGACCTGCATGGCTTCCTAACCATGTGCAAATTGCGTGGTGAATAGTGTTGAGGTATTGCCTATGCCACTGACCATTCAATCAAGGTGTACGGTTTGGTAAAATATTTAAATCTCGTGCGAAAACCACTGTCCATCTATTTAAGGTTTCATGATTTATTTCTATGGGATGCATGATTATAGACAAAGTGTGCACCCTCTATAGGTCCTTCAAAACCTTATTTTCCCCGTTCGGTGCACCAGATACTCCTCAAGTCACTTGAAAAACTGAAAAATAATTAACTTAATTCACAAAATGTCACATTGAAGTGATCTAACTCTCAAAATTCACTTCTAAATCTCAACTTAAAAAATGAAATGTTTAGTTTTGAAAAGGGTCAAATACCTTTGATTTTTCATCAAGTTAAAAACATGGTATGTTAAAAAATTCATTATCAATATGTAGTACCATTTATAAATTTTAGTATATTATTTTATCTTATATAATATATTCCAATGGAAATTAGGATCATGAGTTGTGTTCTCACTTAATAACATTTTCCACCCTACCAACAAAATAAAACATTATGGCCATCTATGTAGGAAGATATGTGTAACTATGACAAGTTGGGATAAATATTGAGTGAGGATGATATTGGGACATGATATTTTTCTTGAAATGATAGAGACAGTTCACTTCATTTAGTGAAATATCAATCTATTATAAATTTGAGAGAAGAGATATGTTGATAATAACCAATAAGATCTTGAGTTTAATGTTAATGAAAATACATTCCTTATAATATCTAATTCAAAGATGGTTATGAGATTCTTTGATAAGGAAAATCGGAGACCAATATACATAGATACATTAGATATTCTTAATCAAGTAGGGAATGTTTCAATTGAGTTAACACTTTTACAAAACCTTTCATATGATAATGATGTGTTACATGTATCACTTTTGTGAAAATACATTCTAAATCCATCAAATGTACTTAACTCAAAAGGTGTGTAATCTCAATATTATATCTCTTATAAGGAAAAACCAATGGAGATATTATGATAATGTTATATGACAATAGACCTCCCACCAAGTCAACATTTTTATCAGAAATACCATAAGTTTAAGGAAGTCCTATGAGAACTTGAAGATTAAATAAGACAAAAGTACCATCATTTTTTTTCTTCGGATTTGGGAGATTTAAAAAAATAAATTATTTTATTTGGGGTATAATGTATCACCCCAAGCTTATAGTGATAAATATTTTTGTAATTATATGATTTATTTTCATAAACAATACATTAGATTAAAATAAATATTTGTTTATTAAGGTATATTATTATAAATTTTTTTAAATAAATATAAGATTATTTAATAAAATATAATCATAAAAATTAAAAAAGGAGTAGAACAAAAAGAATGAATGAATAAAATAATATTGAAGAAATTATCATCATGATATTTCTTGAAGATCATATTACTAATAATAAAAATAAAAAGAATATAAAAAGTATGAAAGATAAAACAAAAATTTTGAATATAAAAAGTGGCCATGATGAATAATTTGTAGGAAATACATAAGGATATATAAATAAATTTAAAATAATAATTATATATATGGTTATTGGGACAATAAAGATTATGATAAAATCACTAAAAATAATAATATTTAATGATAAAAATTATATGTATATTAGATGATTTTGTAAGAACCCATTTTTTCCTTTAGGTATTAATCCTTTTAATTTTCATTTGAAACATTAATTATAGTCCTATTAATGCTTAAAAATCAAAACTGCACCTTAGGTAGGGTATTTTTTGTTCGTAAAGATGGAAGGAGGGCACTGAAGGCTGGCTGCATGCCATGTACATGTCATGTGTTGGAATACATGACAGATATTAAATATATAATGTTTATTTCCATGGGCATTCCAGTTTATGTCATGTAATGGAATTTCCCCAGAAGGGAAAGTTTGATATTTAAATTATATGAAAGGAACTTACACTTCAGGTAAGTTTTGTGTGGCATTTTTAATGTGGAGGAACCCCTTTTCATTTCTTACCCTCTCACTTTATCACACATAGTACTTTCTCCCATACTTTTGATCTCCCTTGAATCCTAAAGCAAATATTTGAATCCGTTCCTCAGTTCAGACTCCAATTCAGGTACTATTCATATTTTTTTACATGTTCTGGTAAGGTATTCATTCATCTTGTTCCATTACTCAGTTGTATTTATCTTGAATGATTTATTTTGGTGTTGGATCTTATACAATAATTTCAGGGAGTATATCTTTTTTTTTCATTTTTTTGATGATCTGGACCAAACCAAAGGCCAATACATAAATAATGTTTCTCCAAAGGCCTAAGGTAGGTGGTATAGTTATTATCCATCCATGTTGATATGTTTTATATTATGTTATATTGTGCCACTTGCCAGTTTCACCATGTGTTTCCACCATATGAATTTGTATTAAATTTTCCGCCTATTTTGGAAACCAATTACATTCATTAATCCCATGAGATGTTATAGGTAGTCAACCCAAACATGATCCACCCCTTTGGGTGAGCCCTATAAATGATTGATTAACCTTCATGGCTTTATACACAAAACAGTTTTTGGTGTGTTTGGTTTGACTTCTAAATGTGTTATAAAAAATGAAATGTATAATTATTGTGGTGTGCTATGGTGAACACACTTGTAAATTTAAAATGAATTGACTTTAGGTGAGTTGTGAAACCTCATCACCTAATTGAAATGGACAGTGGTTAATGTCTTGTTAATAAAAATGATTAGGAATAATGAAATATTTATTGAACCATATTAATTATAATGATCTTTTATCACAATTATGATGATTGGCATGGAAACCCATATGAAAAATATTATGCGGTCATAGTGTCTATATAGTCATTGAAATATATAGATATACAGTAATGAAATCATTCATTTAATTGTTATAAATGGTTAAGTAGATCCCTTATTCTATTTCAATACATGCCTGGAATCCATTTTTCTAATGTGACAAACAAGTATGGTGAACCTTATTAATTACGAAACATTTTCATGGAAACCCTATAATTATGATATGGGCATTGTGACCGTATAATTATAATATATATATATATATATATATATATATTCTATCCCTATTGACATGATACATGTTTGGTGACCCTTTTGAAATGTTACATGGGCATGACGAATCTTACTTTGATGTATGTGAATGATGTCCCTTACTATATATATAGGCATGATGACCCTATTTGTATGATACTGGGCGTAGCGACCCAATTTCTATGATACTAGGAATGGAATCCTATTTTCATGTGACACCGAGAATGGAATCCCTTGATTATTATGACACAGAAACTACAACTTATGGTTGTATGTGTTATCCCTTGGGTCCAGGGAAATCCAAGTAGCTATATATATGAATACAGAATTCACTATATATATAGTTTATATATTAATATACATACGGTTAATATGTGAGAGATTATTAGGATTTGGCTGAAAGAGGTACTCTTACGATGATTTCATTTTAGAACCAAATCCAACATTTATAAAAATTTAATACATGAAAATATTACATACACACTTCCATATTATATGCATTGATTAGATATTTATAGACACCATTAGTTGTGGATTACAGAGTTTATCTCACACCATATATAAGAGAATGATGATGGCCACATAGATTATGTGTATATAGGCAGGGACTTGGTAAATCACCTAGTGGTTGATACTTGAGTTTCATATAGAATGGGAGTGGGGAAGCAGAAGACCGAAATGTGGTTCGTGATGTTTATAAAACCCCTAAATTCTAAAGATAGAAAATTTTATTTAATAGTGTGTATTACACACAATACCAATCATAGAATTGAATATTACAACCCGATACATTAATATATATTTAATATTTCAAATAAATCTATTATATATCTTGTTATAAAAATAGCACTGAGAATTATTACAATACTTTCAAGAACAAATTTGGTCTATAGTTTTCATTTCACGCAATACTGAGTTTTACCGAATAAAACTATACTGTTAAGATATTATTTTTTAATATAATACAATCTAGATATTAATCTTATGGCCATGAATAGTATTTAATAACTTATAAAAATATATTTTTGAATTAATTTGTTAAATATTAATTATAAATGAATATAAAACCAACTAAATATAAAGGTAATGTTTTTATAAAAAACTATTTTATGCTAACAAAGTCAATTTATCCAAATAAATTATATTAATTAAAATTATTGAGTGATATTAATGTAATATATATATATATATTATATATTCAGAAAAATATTTTTATATTCAATCATTATATTTGATAAGTATACAATTCAAACAAATCTAATATTACACCTAAAAATCAAAATTTTTATAAAGACAATTTTACCGCTTTGTAATGGTGAGACAATATTAAAAATAAAGTTTATCTATTTAGAAAATTTTATATATAAAAATATTTGTTTTAATAGTAATGTCAAAATTATATTAGGGTGATCTTTTGGTATATTTCTGTGAAGATTCATTTTTAATGAATAGTGAAAAATATGGAATTTTAATTGAAGATTGTTTTTTCATCTAAATAATTAATGTGAATAGATTTTATTTAAAAATTATTCTAAAGTCAAATTAGATCAATTATACATAAATTATTCCAATTTATTTAATTAGAATAAAATTCACATTGATATTATATATAAAATCATTTCCATATTTTGATCTTTTTATTTTAAAAACCTCCATGTTGTCCCATATGTGAGATTAAATTTAAATTAATTTTTTCCAGATATGTGATTAGAATTTTGAAAAATGGATTCCATATATGGAATAAACATAATTTATAATTTCTAATATGTTTAACATATTTTTAAAATAAAAATATATGTGAATGTGATTAAAATTAATTATAATTATTAAGAGAAATATTTTCATAACAAAGGGATAAACCTTAACATTAAGACAAAAAATGACCTATAAAATTGTCAAAATACATTTCATATTCATATTACGATAGTATAATACTTTTTTTCTAAATTTTATTATTATTGGATCATGTTTATTTAGAAAAATGGTGGGTGGGAATCCATTTTAAAAAATTTACAAGAACACCACTCTTCCTCCACTATAAAAAGGAAATCAAACCACCCATTTATTCAAACTGATAATGATATTTGGATCATAAAAAACCTTCCCAAATTATCTCCCAAATTCTATCACCTCATCCTACAAGCATCCCTTTAGTCATAAATCCAACCATGTAATTCATTTGGTACAATCAAAAATGAGTTACCGAAAACAACGTACCTTTGTTCAACAATCACTTTCTCAAACCATTTAAATTTTTATATGATGATTATATAATATGCTCAGAATCATAAATATAGTATTATTTGGTTATGATAATATTTAATCCTAAACAACAAAAAACATCAAATGAGACACAAAATCATCGTTTGTGTGTACAGAAGACTACAACCCCTTCAACCAATGTCCATTGTTCTTCCATTTTCCACCCTTCAAGGATGGAATAAGGGTGAATTTATAGTTTATATAAGATATATATATATATATGATATTTATGATGTATTTATTATTATTTAATTATTATATAACTCTTACCTTTATGATTTCAATTTTTTGGAATATTATAACATAGTTTTGGGACGTGTGGACTACCACCTCCTTAAAAGCGATGTGATTCATTAACACATTAAATGGAATGTATAAAGGATAATTTTAATAAAAATATGTTAAAAATGTGATAATAATATGACAATATAATTATAATATACATATATATAATTTTCATTTCATTTTTTTATTCAACAAAGAAATGGAAGTAGTGTTAATGGGTACATACAACCTACCGTCTCCATGAACGATGGGTGTCATTTACTATCTCAATTTTTTTAGAAAATTATAGTTACATATGAACTAAATATATATTATATTTTAATAAAGTTGTACATTATAGATATGATTAAATCATGATCTAATCAATAGGAATGAAATTAACAATTCAAAACATACTCGAAAAACAACACAATTAACACCTGAAATAACGAAAAAGACAAAAGATTACTCATAAATGGGTTATAATATGTTATAAATTTAGTGAATATGATATAATAGATATTAATATGGTTATATTTTAATTTAATAAAACTCTTAAAATCATTATAAATGTTTCTAAAGATCATTCAACCAAAAGGAAATGTAAGGTTACATATTTTCATCTCCCTTTTTACATCTATGAGACTAATGTCAGATTCACCACTTCTATTGGTGTGGTGTATCTACTGTTAATTTTGATATATTATATCATTAATCCTTTTTTTATTCTATTTATTTTTTTACATTTAATTATCTAATCTAAGGGATTTTGACTTGGAAATTACCATGTGGTAAATAATATCCTAGAAATCTCAATTTATCTTGTGATTGTTAACAATCTCTTGAAAAAATAACATCCTTATGAAAGTTTTCCATTGTAAATCAAATTTATTTTAGATATCCATAATCTTATAGGATTTTTATAATTTGTTCTCTAATAATATACTATTATTACATATAGCATGTAATTGAATTTTATTTGGTTGACCGGGGAAATATTGGAAAATCTGTATATTTTACTCGATAAAAATATTTCATAAGGAACATTCTTCATTAATTAAATCGATTATTCGATATATGTGGAATTATTTGGATAGGTAAAAAATTAGTGGGGCTTAATTATATATATCCCTTCTATACATCAACAGTCTCATGAGATGAATTAGTTGGGAAAATCATATGAGTTTTTAACTAATATATTGTAAACAGTCTTGTGAAAGGTCTTGAATGTAAAGGTACCATGTACCTAGGAAACATTGAATCTACTAATTATGAATTTAACTTATTAATATTCAATTATTATTTATCCATGATATTTTTCATTAAAATTACAAATGTATGTAGTTCATTAGCAGTTTTTTGATTAAATGTCATGCGTTTTAGTTAATTACCTTTCAATATTTATTCTTCCTTATCCAATTATATAAATTTCATGTGTGATCAGATATTTACCTTTAAATATTTATTATTCTCATTGATTCATTAGAATTTATATTGTACTTATCATTATTAATAATTCAATATCATTTTTATTTTTTTGTTTCCCTATGTTATAAAGAGAAATCTTTTGAATGAGTTTTAAGGATGATGATAATTTAATTTTATTATGTATCATATTATGTTTTATATTTACCAATATAATATGGGTATCATGTCTTTAATTTTTTTTCCAAACTTTTAACATACAAGTACATTAGAATTTGATTCCTTGTAATCATGCCAATGTATAAAAGTAAGGCACTGACTCCAGGATACGGTGGTTTGATAATTATATTTGGTATAAATGTGACATTTAATAAAACCATGGAAATTAGGTTTGGGGGAAACATAGATTATGGAATATAAAAATATGATATACTTTTAAGATAAGTATAAAATAACATACTATTTTTTTAGTGTATATATTATGTGGATCTTTCTAGGAATACATCAAAATCTTGATACTACAATTGCATGTTGTTATGGCACAGATAAACCATGAAAAAACAAAACCTAAAAGGTACACTGCGTCTAACTTGAGTGTATCCTTATACAAAACAACAAACATTACTATTTTTCTAGTTTGAAACTATTAGTGGTTATACACAAGATAATTCAAAATTTCTTTATAAACCATCATGAAGGGTTTGCAAACTAACGATATCCCAAAATAAAACATGTTTGTTATCATGAGATTATTTATGGAATATTTATTCAATTTATGACAAATTTTTTACTTGTGTTGGTATTATAAATTATTCTTACGTAATGTTGTTATCTAGTCTAGTATATTTCATTATTTAGAAATAGAACCTAGAAGAAAAAATAGTATCAATACCTATAGAAATTATAAAGGTTTTTCTACCGATAAACATGATATAGATGGTATTTGAACTTAAAACATTATGGATATATTATTGAAGCTTAATTAGGTTATGAAATATAACATATACCTAATGGAGAAACCAATTACACCTTAATATTATCTGATTTTGGATCATTTTATACGATAATGGACCCAATTATTTATTGGGACTACTAATCCAATGGTAGAAGACCAAAGGATTAAGTCATTGTAGAATATTATCATGGAATTGGGATGTAGAAGAAAGGAAAAGGTTACATTTATTGTGTATTGTATCATTGCAGATTCTAATCAATGGTGGTCATGAATCCATAATATTAGGGAGGAAGAGGAAATAGAACTTATGGATTTGAAATCATTGAAGGACACAATTTTTGACACATATTTCCCACTTGAGAAACAAAATTAGATGAATTGAATGTATTTTAGATTAAAAAACTATGGGGGAAAAATGTGTTTAGAGTATGAATCTACATTAAAAAGGATAAAAAGGTATGTAATATATTTCACACCAACATAAAATGCATGATTGATCATTTTTTAAATGTATTAAGTGAAATCTCCAAATGGAATTGGTATCTCAAACTTTTTCATTATATGAAGAAATAGTTTTACGTTATATAAAGACAAATAAAGAATTATACTAGTATAATGGTATTAATGGGAAGCATGATAAGAATTTAAGGGGAGAGAAAATAAAATATAAAGTGAGGAAGGGAAAGAAGGATTGTACCACATGTGATAACTGTGTTAAGAATCTTTATGAAAAATTATTTAAAGGATTGTATGTTTGTTATAAGTTCATGGAAATGGGTCACTAAGAAAACTAATGAAGAGTGAATAAGCAAACAATTATATTCAGTGTTACACATACAAGGATATAGGGAACTGTGCAACCAAATTCCCAAATCATTAAGGGAATATGCCTCAGAAGAATCTAAGTGATCAAGGTCCAACATAAGTTATTAGAACAACCAAAGTGGAATGATTAATTTGATTATATATTTGGATCTATTAAATATGTTTTAAAATAATTTTATTTATTATTTTATCATAAATTTATTTATGAAATATTAATTATTTTAAAATAGTACCTTTTCATTAATGATTTAAGATCTTATGTTGAAATGTATCAAGAAAATTCATTCGGTAGTAAGTTATACCATTGAAAAAATACATCGTTGAGGGAAAGATAATCCTTATCATATTTTTGTTCTTATGATAATGATGCTAGAATAAATAGATTATTTATATGGATAAATTATATTTAATAATATAAAATACCATGTATATGATTCAAAAGTATTGGATCATAATATTTTTGAACGTTTAACCATTCATGAAATGGTTTAAGCTGCTCATTTAATGAGGTTTTAGAGATTATTATATTACTTCCCCATATAATGAAAAATGTTATAATAAAATAAGTATAAATAGATAATGTAATGACCAAAGGATAATATTGTGCTTATAGAAATTTATCATGTAAGTATATTTACATATATTCTTATAGAGTGAAATAACCCATCAAGTCATGGAAGAAGGTCCTTGAAATAAATATTTTGTCCTTTTATCATAATTTTTTATGATATCAATGACCATTAGTCACACCATGGGTTTTTGGTTTTGTAGTGGGAAACATTATAAGTATAATTTTCTATATAATTTAATCTCAGTACTTGAAAGTAAGACTTCTCTTTCAGAACCATGTTTTCACAAATGTTCCCCTATTCTAAAGCCTTGTTTTGTGGTGCCCTTTGCAGTTCATTTTCGATATTATTAATAATATGTGTTTTGACCGTATTTATAGTGTGGATTATTTCAAAAATAGTATTTTCTAATATCAAACTCTTGATTACCAAGTACAAGTTTAAATTATGAGGATTAAATTCAATTAATGCGGGGTGACTATAACACCCCACCATTATAAGGTAAGACCATTGTATTTAAAAGTGTGTATGACATGCAACACCATGTAAAGAATTGAATATAACATCATGAGAAATTAATATATACTTAAAATTTTCAACAAATCTATTATATATAATGTAACTCATGAAACACTGAGTTATCTTGCATTACATTCAAGACCAAGTTTTATGAAGCAAAAATCTATTATTAATAGATTATTATTTATTATAATACAAAATATATTTTAAATTGATGTTTTTGAATAGTATTAAATAACATATGAGAATAAAAGTCTGAATTAATTGGTTAAAAATTAAATAGAAATAAATATAAGAACCAACTGAATATAAAGGGAATGTTTTTATAAACACGTTTTTTTTTTCTGATCACAAATTAATTTAATCGTAATAAATTAAATTAAATACAATTGTTGAGAGATATTAATTTACTATATATTTTGTATGTTATTTCAAATATTTATTATATCCATACAATATATTTTATAATAATAAGATATGAAAAGTCCCAATATTATGCATCAAATCAATATTTTTCTAAAGGCACTTTATACACATTTTAATATACCACCTATTTTAAAAATAAATTCTATCAAGAATTTAAAATTTATATTTCCTAATTAAAATAATTTTCTAAATAATAATGTCAAATTTATTTAAGGATGAACTTTTGTTATTTTTTTGCGAATTTTCATTTTCTAATAAATATTGAAAAATAATGAATTTTAATTGAAAATTACTTTTTCGTCTAGTATGTTTATCTGGAAAAATTATGTTTTAAATAAATTTTGAGGAAAAATTTGACAAATTATACATTAATTAATCCAATATAAGTAATTAGAATCAATTTATAATTGTTATTGTATAAAAAATTCAAACTTTTTTACTTTTTTACATTAAAAACCCTTTTTTGTCCTTTATGTCAGATTATGATTAAATTAATTTATACCACTTTTATGACTGAAATTTAAAAAAATGGATTCTGTAAATGGAATAATAATAATATATAATTTATATTTATAAAAACAGAGGTTTTTTCTTAAAATATTAGTGAAAGTGATTGAAATTAATTACAGTGATTAAGAAAAAATTTATCTCAACAAATGAATACACCTTAATATTAATGAAAACATGACCAATAAACATATAAAAAAATCCATTGTATGATTATATTTAGTTAATATACTCTATTTTATATGATATTTAACATTGTTTTATCTATATTACAAGATAAGAATGTGGGTGGAATTCCATTTTTAAAATTTACAAGAATGCCACTCCTAATCTATTATAAAAAGAAAATCATCCAAAACCTTTATTCACTTCTATAAAGACATTTTTATCATAAAAACCTAATAAAATAATAAAAAAACATCCTTAAAATATTTCAATAATCCACCATTTTTTAATAAAAATATCTAAGGAAGTCTTTTGGTGTAAACTAAAAGGAGTTACACAAAAATGATGTAGCTTTCTTCAATGATCACTTTCATTTTATTTTTTTCAAACCATTAAATTATTTTTATATCATGATTATATAAAAAACATAGTATGTTAAATAAAATTACATTTTATTATTTTAATATATTTTCCAATACTTTCTTACACATCCATCAGATGGAATACACAATCATCATTCATATACACGAAGGACTACCACCTCACGAACTAATGTCGTTAATCCTTCCATTTAACACCATTAATGGTTGGAATAATGATGAATTTAAAGTGTATATATGATATATAATATATTTATGATTTATTTATTCTTATTTAATTATGATATAACTCACAAATTTATGCTTTTAATTTTGTGGGAATACGATAACATCGTTTGTGGACGTGTGGACTACCACCTCCTCAAAGCGACGTGATTCATTCAAGCATTACATGGAATTTATAAAGAATGATTTTAATAAAAATATGTAACATATATGACATAAATATGATACTGTAATTATAATATACATAAATATAAGTTAATTTTAATTTTTTTAATACGAAAAACAAATGGAAGTATTGTTTGTGCGTATGTACATCATACCGTCTCCATGAATAATGCATTTCATTTATTATATCCAAATTTTATGGAATATTATAAATCCATATATAATTTATATATATGATATTTACATAATTTATATTATTATTAAGATTATTAAATACATAATCTAATTAATAGGCACTAAAATAACAAGGAAAAACATACTCGAAAAATAAGAAAATTAACACCCAAAATAATGAATACGATAAAAGATTATTAATAAATGGTTTATAATATATTATAAAAGGTCTATATATGTTATCATATAGATTAATATGGTTCCATTTCATGTTAATAACATGATTAATAAAATTATAACTGAGGATAATGAGTGTTCATCCAAAAGGATGCACAAGGTAATGAATTTTAATCTTTAATTTTAACATCAATAAGATAAATGTCATATTCCCCACTTACTTATTTTTGTATGGTGTATCTCTTTCCTGTTTTAAAAAAAATTATCATTAGTACATTTATAGTTAGTGTATTTAAGTTTTTTTTACTTTTAATTATCCCATCCAACATGCTTGGACTTGAAAAATACCAAGTGGTAAAAGTTATCTTTGCAATCTCACTTTCCTTTGCGAATGCTAACATTCTCTTGAAACAAGCACGTCCTCATGACCATTTTACAATGTACATAAAATTTATTTTAGATATACATACTATTATGTTATGTTTATAATTATATCATAAACAATATACCATTATTATATATAGTGTTTACTTGGATGTTATTTCATTAATTGGGAAAATACTGGTAAATCCATTTATTTTTCTCAATATAGATATTTGATAAGGGATATTATTCATGAATTAAATAGATTATTCAATATATGGAGAATTATTTGGACATGTATGACATGGGTTGTTCCCATTTAATGATATCCCCTTGATGCATCTTTAGTCTCATGAGATGAAAATGTTCTCCAAATCAAATGGGTTTTTACCCGATATCTAATAAACTATATTTCGAAAGGTTTTAACTGATAAGTTACCATTTACCTAGGAATCAGAAATTCCAATAATTAAAAATTTCCATCAATCATATTTAGTTATTATTATCCATGATATTTTTCTTTGAAATTATCTATGTATGTATTTCATTCTCAGTTTATTGATTAAAACTAATGTTTTTGAATTACATACCATGACATATTCATTCTAAATTATCCTATTATATAAATGGAGTGTGTGCTCAGTTATTTATCTTTCCAGGTTGATTATTCTATTATATTTTTTACTTCTTTTGTTGTACTTACCCTTACTGAGAATTTGAGATCACCCTTATTTTGTTTCCATTCCCCAAGTTATGAAGAGGAATCCCTCGAATGATTTTCACAGATTCTATTCATTTAATTTTATTATATATCATTATTATTTTCCATTTACCAAATTAATGTTGATATCATGCATGTAATATGGTTTTCAAAAACTGCTTCACTGATAGATACTTTAATATTTGATTCCTTATAATTATTTGTATGTAATAATCAAAGAATAACTTATGGGATACAAGGGTTGGGGTATTACAATGTTAATGAAGATAGCCTTTTAGTATTTTTTTTCATTTTGATAGATGTCTTAAATAGAATTTTTTCCTATTTAATTTTTTATATGTGTGACATATCATAATTTTTTATATTGATCCATATTTTTGTTTATTATTTTTAAATTCTTTACCTTCGGATGTCAGTCATTTATTATGTTATATATATATTTTAATTACTTTCACTACTTTAATACTCTGATCACAAGGGTATAGTGTCCCCATTTTACAACCTTAGCCCCTCATTTCATGTCATCCACCTTTGGAATATGGGGAAGTATGATTTATGCCAAGTGGACCACCATCTTGGATCATTATTTAATTGGAATCATGGTTGGGACGTTACAAATTGGTATCAGAGAACTTTTTTTCTTTTATATTATTTTATTGAAATATTTAAAAAAAGAAAATGAATGTGTCCAAATTTGGAAATGGGCTATTATTTGGAGTATCTAACCCACATACAAGGAAATAAAAAATTACCATAGATGGGACATTTTGTTATTTTTTTTTCTAATTATAGATGTTTTGATTCTAACATATGGTGAAACACATGATATGTGATATATTTTTTATTATGGTTGAGGTTTATATTTTATCTGTGGCCCAAAATGGTTTGGATTCATTGATCATGCATAATTTTAGGCTCTATAAATAGTTAATATATCATGCACTATGATATGCCATGTTTATATTACTATGTGCATTACTTGAACCATGTTTTTGTGCTTATTCCAACGTCTATGAACTGTGATAAAATTTCATGATGGACCTTGATAAGTAATTGTATGGTATTTAATGGATTCCAAAAATCAATTAAAAATGTGTATGGGACCTTATAAATTATTAGTGGAGATTCATGTAGTTCAAAATATTTTTAAGTGAAACTATCTAAAAAATAGAATGAAAATAAATGAAAATGAAATAAAAATGAAAGAGTCTCTATTAAATATGGATTCCAATTACAATTTTATGTGTTTTCCACTATAAATTGAAATTAACACTCTATATACGAGGTACTATATAATGAAACATAGATATTGACCTAGAACTGGCCTTATTAGCGAGAAGTAGGTCGTATCTCTTGTGTTCTGTATAATTGATCTTATCAACCAAACCTAGATCTCTGAGCAGGAAGAGGGGTGTGACTATTAAATAAGAGGGGTTGTACATATTCTACTCATGTATATTTTATCTATACCATGTGAAAAATTATAATATGCATGTGATTGTAATTTTTAGATCTATTCCACTATGATGTCTTCACATTGTGTGCTAAGAGGGTGGTAACGATCATACTCTGGAGGTGGTGGGACCTACGAAACCCGTCATACCTCATGTAGTGCCCATTTTGGAACCACATATTATCCCTAATGTGGGATTATGATGTCCAAATTTTAGTGGAGTTTTGTATCTTATGAAAATTATTCAAGGAGATCTACGACTTGACCTTCTTATGGGATAGCTTACATCGAAGTTTAAGGAGAAACATCCACCTAATTCTTCAGGGGATGGTGACCGCATGATGTGATGTTATGGATGGATATGATCTTGTTTTTATTAAAACATATAGATACACTTTCTGAGAGGAGGGTGGAGATTTCAACTTATATGCTTTTTGGTTTCTCTAATCATTCGTGGGACTTTATGAAACTAACATGATGGTATTGTGAATCTATTTGGATAGATTTATAGTTAATATTTTATGAATATTACCTCATTGAGACCCTATGTGATTATTTCTATAGGGAGTTCATGAACTTATGGGAGGTTTCTACTATAGTTTTAGACTATTTACATCATTTTACAGATCTTTAGTGCTTTAAAATTACCTATACTGCTGATAATCCAGGGAATGTGAGAGGATTCATGGATAACCTTAGGCATCCTATTCATTACCAGATGAATATTTTTTTAGCTTATCATAATGTTTGATATAATGATCATGGTTGTTATCACTAATTGGAATCTGAGATTATGATGGTGTAAACTAGTTTAGTTAAAAACCTTGAAATATTATTGGTTTAACTAGCGGTTGAAAGCAACACATTGATACTAAACCCAAAATCAATGTCATCCTGGTTACACCAAAAAATAGTTACATGGTTTTTAACTAGTGTGGGAGACCTAGGAATAAGAAGCCATAGTTTTCCATAGTCTCCATCAAGTGCAGAGGATATAGTGGATTGGGTCATATTTAGTATTTTTGTTGGACCTTTCTTTCTATTCCGAGGGGGAGAGGATCCATATCAGCTCCACCTTTAGGATCAAGATCAGTAGAACCTCCAAAGTAGGTAGTTGAAGTTATTTCATCCCCACATATAGAGGAGGAGGTTGTGGATATAGTATCCAAGATACTAATTTACAACACCAACATAACATACCTACTTTGGGTAGTCATGTTGCAACACATGGTCCCATATCAGGATAAATTTATTTAGTGAAACCTATTCTAGAAGAGCAGGGAATCAAGATATATACTATTCAAGTTACAATTATAGTAGAAACTAATATTACATCTTCATTTTTTGATACAGCTGCATCTCACTCTGGTATCTATTTACCAATAGTGGAAATCCTTAGGATTGATATCATATAATCTTATAGAATGACACTTGACACCCCTTTTGGGTTACAGTCAGGGAATGTATGACAATGCAGGGATTTTACTCTTGAGATGGGAATCGAATATCTCTTATGGGACCTCCTCATCATTGAGATGATGGGATATGATGTCATTACTAGGATGTAATGGTTGATTTCAAATCATGTCATTGGGGATTTTAATCACAGTCAGGTGTCATTTACATCACCAAATTAAGTTAATTATACTCACAAGGGAGAACAAGATTTCTTAAAAGGTAGTGATTGACCCTAGAATCTTTATACTGGTCTGTTTCCTACCCATATTTTTATAAATACTTTGGGTGATCAAAGATTCCATTAGGTTGAACTAACTCCTGTAGTATAACATTTCATGGATGTTTTCCGTAGTGACTTTTCTTGAATTCCTATTAAGAAAGAGGTAGAGTTTACTATCAAGCTAGTGTCTGGAGCTGCACTAATATCTATTCCTCATGAAAATATGGATACTACTGAGATGTTGGAGATTTAGAGTCAACAAGAGGGTTTATAAGCTAAGGGTTTTATACAACCCAATACACCCCCGTGGGGTTCACTGGTCCTTTTCTCCAAGAATTTATAATGAACTGTCAATATTGTTATGGATTTCAAAATTTTAATTTACCTTATAGGGAAAATCAGTATTATTCACCTTTTATTTATGATATATTTTATTAGAAATGAGGATAGAGAGTGTTTTCTATGATTGTCATGTGATAGAGCTATCATCAGGTTCATGTTAGAACTGTATATACGCCACAAAAAGATTTTCAATGTCAGAATAGTTTATATAAGTATCTGGTTAATCCATTTTGTCTTATAAATGTGTCTTCCATTTTCATGGTCTTGATGAATATGGTTTTCCACCCATATTTGGATTCTTTCATGGTGGTCTTCATAGATGAAATCCTGGGGTATTATTATACGCAAACAAAATATGACACATATCTTGAGATAATTTTAAATACACCAAGTGAGCACTACATGCTTTCAATGATCATTAAATGTCACATATGAATAAACATTTTTCACTTCTTGGGACATATAATCTTAGATGAAGTAGTTTTAGTTAATCAAGAGAAGGTTATGTTTTTGGTTACCAGGGAGAATTCCAATAATAATAAAAATTTTCTTGGGGATATATAGTTACTAAGATCACTTTATATAGTACTTATCATGATTTGAAACTCATCTAATAGGGTTTACTAAGAAGGGTGTGAATTTTATATGGTCAAAATATTACGAGACAACCTTTCAAGATATGAAAGGTAGATTGACTTCATTGAAGATAAAATTATACTAGATATGGGAATAAGCTATAGAATGTATTGTGATGCAACATATATTAGGGTAGGATCAATTATAATATGGCAAGATTGAGTAATTTCATATGGGTTGTGGTTGCTGAGGCCTCTTGAGTAGAATAACCCAACAATGGATCTCGATTTAGAAGCTGTTGTTCACTCCTTTCTTTGTTGGGGGAATTAACTATTGTGAGGTCATTTTTTAATTTTTATGCACCAAAAAAACCTCAATTGTATTTTAATGTATCATAATTTGAACCACTGGAAATGAAGAAGGGTTGAATATTTGTATTCATTTGATTCCAATCTAGCCTATACACCGGAGAAGGGAAATGATATTGTATATTATCTAAGTATAATGACCCAGACATAGATGGTTTAAAAGGCCAGTAGTGAGTGAAAAAATATGGATCCACTTTCTAATATGCACATATAAGTTCATTACCTTCATGGATAGTTTGTACATGCTTCTCTACTAGGGAAATCTTTAGTTCCTAAGAGTTTAAAGATATGGAAATTTTATGATCATGATGTCTTGGTCCTATAAGAGAGTATCTTAGTTGAGTAACCACCACTTGATTTGTGTATTAATTATGAAAAATCCCGTATATACATTGTTTCATCTAGTATTCAACATATATGATAGATGAAATGATGCGATAGTCACATGCTTCTTATTGGGAAGTCTACCCATCTATATATTAATTGTATTGTGATATGAGTTGAAATTATAGGTGACCATGGTCGATATGTTAGATTAAAGGTTCTTTCAATAGGTGTTACACATTTTAGTAGTTGAAGGCACAACAATAGTGGCTCGTTGGCTTGCTAATGATTTTTCTGGTTCTGTAATGGAAATGTGAGGATGTTGCAATTGATGTTTTCACTGGATTATTGAGGCGACCTTACAGTAGAGACATAGATTTGGTAGTCATGGATAAATTGATGAATGTACCACACTTACATCCAATATAAGAGAATTCATTAGTTTATGTGAGGTGAATATTGTATGTTTATGAGTATATAATTATACACAAGGTCCCTTGAACAATCATTTCAGATAGGGATGTTCGTTTCACTTTAAGGCTCTAACAGGAGTTACAGAAGGCTATGGGTACACAAGTACTTTTGTGTTTTTCATTTCACCCACATAACAATGACAAGTTAGAATGGACTATGAATGTACTAGAAGAGAATCTTTGAGCATGCATCCTTGAATTCAATAGTTCATGTAAGAAGCATATTTATCTCATCGATCTCACAGACAATAATTGCTATTAGATGATGATACAAATGGGTCATTATGAGGCCCTGTAATGTTGGATTTGCTGTTGACCACTATTCTAGTTAGAGGGAAGAGAGATAACAGTACTTGCTACTTGTCTTGTATAGGATACATCATATCCAGTTCAAATAATTAATAATCAAATGTATATCACTTAGTTGGGATATAAATCAAATTCTGATCACCATTGATGACCTATGGAGTTCATGGTTGGGGATCATGTTTTCTTATGTGTATCACCTAGACCTGTGAATAGACGGATATAGAGGATAGTCAACCTATCACCACATTTTGTCAGAACATATTAAGTCTTTAATGGATTTGGGATGGTATCCTATCAGATTCTGTTACCTCACAGGTACCATTCCATGAATGACATATCCCACATTTCTTATCATTACTACTACCATACAGACCCATATCATACTTTTGATCTCAAGGATGTTGAGCTAGATTTATGATTATTTTGAAGAGTATCATATACAAAACATTGATCAAATCACAAGGGTTATTAGTGGATGGTTTTCCACTTTATTTTGGGTAATATAGAATCATGTAAAGGTATAGGATGAGGAATGGGATTTGGAGGTTGATTCACATGCATAATGGCCAGTTTTTTTAAGACAATGTTGTACCACCATTGTAAGGGTATCTTGGTGGCAGGTTTATTTAAAGAAGAAGAATATAATTAACCTATTTTTATTTCAAGTATGCATCCCTTTAATATTTTGTCAAAACCTTTTTTATAGTCATATAATGTCTTAAAAATCAGAAACTACGGCTTAGGTTGGGTCTTTTTTTACTTTGAAAGATGGAAGGAGGGGATTGAATGTTGGATGCATGCCATATACATGAAATATATTTGGAATAAACAATATGTATTCAATACATGAAATTTATTTGCCTTGGTAGGCCAGTTCATGATGTGAAATGGACTTTAATCAAAAGGGAAATCACCATATTTACATTACATTCAATGAATTTATACATCATGTAAATGGCATGGGTTGATTTTAATTTTGCAGACACCATTTTATTTTCTTACCCTCTCTCTTTATCACACAAAATATGAAATATCCACCCACTAATAACACTTAAATCCTGAATATAGTTTTTCAAGACGTTCCTCCCTCTATAATTCAATTCAAAATCTATTAATCTCATTGGATTTGTACCAGTATGATATACATTCATCTTGTTCCTCTCATTGTTATCATTTCTCTCGATGAAGTTATTTTAGTGAAAGCTCTTATTCCTAGATCTTAGGGAATTTATTTTTTTGTTATCTTTCGATATTTTCCAAAAAAAAGGTTGATACTGGATGAGTAATTCTCTACAAGGGTAAGGTAGCTGTTCAAGTTATTATCCTAGAATGTTTAGATGCTTTATAATATGTTTCATTATGTTGCATGTAGGCTTCACAGTGTGTTTCCAACAAATGAATTTATCTTAATTTGGTTTCTCTATTTTGGAACCCAATGACACTCAAAGATACTATGAGAATTTATAGGTATTTGACCTCAAAATGATCCACCCTTTTGGAAGTGAAATTTAAATTATTGATTAAACATTATGGTTTTATACAGAAAAAAACCAATTAGTGTGTTTGGATTGACTTCTAAATGTGTTATCATAATTGAAATGGAAACTTCTTTTTGGAGTATATTGGATAAATCACTTATAAATATAAAATTAATTGAATTAAGGTGAGTGGTATGACCTCATCACTTAATTTAAAGGAATAATGGTCCTCCCCTTTTGAATAAAAACTGCTAATGGGTTATGAACTATAATTTGAATCATATTAAGTCTAAAGATATTTTATCTCTATTATCATGATAGTTATTGTGCCCCTATGATAAATTTTATGTGGTCATAGTGTCCCTATTATCATTTTCATGTATAAATATATGGGCATGGCATCCATTATTCGATTGTTATATGTTGGAATGGAGACCCATTCGGAAATTTTTATATGGGCATAAAAACCCTTTTTCTTATGTGAAACATGATAATGGAGAAACTCATTAATTATGATACATGGGAAAGTTGAGCATACAACTATGATATGGGATTGGAGACCATATAATTATGATATGGTCTTGGAAAACCTATTGACACGATAAAGGCATGATAACCCATTTGATATATTGAATGGGCATAAAGAACTATAATGTGATATATGGGAATGATGACCCTTACTATATATATGAGCATGATGAAACATGTTAATCTGTTACTGGGCTTGTCAATATTTATACTGTGATACTGGGAATGGTATGGAGTTTTCATGTGATATTGGGTATAGAATCCCTTGATACTTGTGAGACACATACTAAAGCTTATGAATGTCTGAGTTATGCATCTTCTATATGATAGTGGTAGTATCCATATATATGGTTGCATAAATCAATATTTTTATAGTTCATATATGTGTATACAAATGGTTACCTATTCAATGATTATTCGATATAGGATGAAGTATGTACTATCCTCCTTGTGTCCTTCCAGAACTAGAGCTGACATTTTACCGCTTTTTACTACATACCATTATTACCTACAAATAACCATATTATATTTACTGAATGAATATTTATAAACATCATTTTTGGTCTCCCTATAAGCTTATCTCATAGTCTATCAATGCCAATAATGGTACCTCAAAAGATTATGAGGATGTAGGCAGTGATAAGGGATAGTGTCCAGCGGTTGATACCTATGATGCTTATAGAATGTGAATAGGGAAGCACAAGACTTAGTTGTAGTTCATGATTATAATTGAGATAGTCGTTTGGTCCTATTCCCTTTTGTTAAATGAATTGTATAGCATGTGTGACTATTCATTTTTGTAAAAATATGACATATCATCTTTTTTTTAAATGACCCCGGATGTTTGTTTGTTATAGTTTGATGCTTTACCGCCCACTATTAGTCATTTATTATGATTACTAAATTTATATATTTCTTTCACAATTTCAAATCTATTATCATGAGTTTATAGTCTCCACACATTACCACCTTGGACACTCACTACTAGTCAGTAGCCTTAAGTGTATGGGGAGGTGCATCCGAGGCCATGTGGCCCACCGGTTTGAAGAACTATTTAAGTGGAATCCTGGGAAATACGTCATAATATTAATCAATTAAAATGAAAACTTCATAATATATCTATTGAATTGATGGTTATAAATAGATGTGGATTTTATATAAAGTATTTGTAGAAATGAGAATCAATGATAGAAATTATAAAAAGTATTCCTCATGAGGCCCTTTTTTAATATGATTATAATGTGGGTATAATTAATAGTGTTTTCCCTTAACCAAGCGTAATATGAACTTAAATAAGTTTAGGATAGGTAAAATTTTCTATTATAGAAGTTAAAGATTGTGAAAATTACTATGAGATCAATGTTAGTTGAATCACATCCCATGATTTCCATCATTGTTTTTCTTACACTATGGGACATGAAAAGGCCTTGAATGTATTTGTATGTAGAAGTTAGGGTGATATAAAAATTTAATTTTTATTTCAATAAATTATACATTAAAAATATGTATATATTCAATATAATTTGTATTTTATTAATTTGGAAAATTTAAATTTAAAACCATTCATTGTTGAAAGATTTATTTTTCTAAAGAAATTTTTATCTATATATTGTGGATTTTTTATTTTAATAAATAAAATATTTCTATGTATAATAATAATTATAATGAAATAAATTATTTATATACATATATTCAAACCAATTACTAATGATTTATTTATTATTACATGGTAATTAATAAGTATAAATGAATTTTTATGCTTTAAAATACATTTTCCTAAAACCTATGTTATGCATTATGCATTATTATATTATGATTAATTTTTTATAATGTCTAGAAATTTACTCCAATAAATATGTTTTATATTCAGAATAATCATTCATAAATTAGTTAATAACATAAATTTCATTTTGAAAATAAAAATAATTGATTGAAATTAAAACTGATATACCATGATAACGATAAAATAATTAAAAATAGTGAAATTAAGAATTAAAGTCCTATAATATCATAAAAAATTCTATCTAAATGTGTATATGAGGAAATTATTGGTTTTCAATTATATATTTACCATTATTTTATAACTTTTAATCCACTTTATATGAAACTGAAATTCTGTTTATGTTAGAAAATGAGTATTAACCAAAATCCCCCCTTCTTGCTTATAAAAGGACCCCTCCTCTACTGACATTAGTAAACACATTTACTTTAGTTTTCTATTTAATACCTATAATAATTATCTCAATAATGGAAATATCCCATGTTTGGTAACTTTAAGTCACATGGAGTCGAAAATTGTTCATTTCAAAGAAGATAAGTATTATAAGACTCGTGTCTTAATCATATGTTTTATCCCCCCAATAATTAGTATTTATATTTTTCATCATCATATTATTAAATATGATTAATCAATTTAATAAAATTAGTTTTATACCATTATTCCTATATAAATGTGATATTATAACTATACAATAACATGTTCTCATCCATTCGTTCATTATAACACATTCATTTTTGTGTCTATATGTACAACCAACTTGAACAATGTTATAATGGACATATCATGAATGATTTGGAAAACTAAAATAATGGTAATATTATTTAATGATAAGTAATTTATTAGGTTTACGTAATTATATATTAGAATTATATATAAATATATTAATTTATAAAATCACTTATATTCAATGAATTAAAAATCACAATATTTGATATTTAGGATGTTGTTTAAAAAGTCACTATAATTTCCATAAAATGATCATTATAATCATAAAATATCAGGCATATCTATCTAACATCCGTGGGAATTATGGATGTGAAGAAAAATATGACAATAGACCATGGATTATAACCACCACACCGAAGTTAGCACAAATTAAATAGAAAAATTAACACATGAATATTGATTTTAACAAATAATGATTTCCAAAGAGGTTATAAGTAATTATAAAAAAATTGTATAAAGAAAAAAAAAACATAAAAACTTTTTTGATATGGATTACTAATAATCCTAAAATTTTATATAAAGGAGGGTTGGAAATGGTTTACTAATAAGTAAGATAATATAAGGGGTTTTTACTCAACTTCTATTTCATTGGGTTGTAACTTCTTTCTTAGAATTTTTTTAATTTAAGTTTATTAAATTATTACTAATAAATATATTTTTTTATTTTATAATTTTTGATGGTGAAATTATATTTTATTTTCAAAAACATTATTCTTTTCTTGATTTATTTATTAAATGTTTTTTGAAATTATTATGAATAATTCCCATCATCTCTAATATATCTTTCTCATCATATATATATTATTTCCTATGATAATTTTTTTTTATTTTCCAATTTTGAAATATAAAAAAAAATTTAGTACTCATCATCTTTCAATTTATATTCATTTTTAAAAAATGTTTTATAACTCTTTCATTGATATGGGTTATCTTCATATGTACAAAATAATCTTAATAAGAATATATTTTCTAATTCATAAATATTTTATCATCAAATCCAATTTTTTTTAATGTTTATTTATTATAAATGCTCCATTATTTGGAATTATATTACAACAAATGCTTAAAAAACATTTTGTCCATATTCATGAAAAATATTTTTTAAAAGTGAGATAGAACCAAATTTTTTTATGAAAAAGTTAAATTTTTTTTTATAGAAAATATGTCAATGATTTATCTTTCGTTTTAATCTAAATAAAAAATATGTGTCTCATATGAATTTAAATTTGATAAATCACCCACTAAAATATCTTAAAATATACATATTTTTTATGATTTAATAGTTTGTATCAATGAAACAAATTCATAAATTCATCTTATGTGAGACCATTTGAATGTAATATTTAAACCATATTATTTCGATTTGTTTATTCAAGACAATATGTATGACTGATTTATTATAGAACACACATATATATTATTTATCATTATGTGATGGGTGGGTTCTATATAACTATCCTATGAATTTTTTACTGTTTTGTATCTCCGGATATTATTATATGATGTGGATAGTGATGCCTGATCCACAATATGATGTTGATAGTGATGGATGATCCATTTTGTTATGGGATTGAGATAGTGATTAATGATCTATTATGTTATGATTATGTTAGTGATTATCCAAGGCACATATTTTTATTTTTGTGTTTATTGTTTATTCCAAATTTTTATGTTATTCCACATGGATAATGATTATTATCCCATGTTTTCACATTATTATTCTATGATAAATGTTATGATTTCTTGATGATCATTTTTAGGTTATATACCCTTATATAAAGCATTAAATAAAAATATTACGATTCCATATTCATTTTATTCAAGTATTTATCCTATTCTGGTTTTATTATATTCTTATGGACCAAACCTCTACGACTCATCAATATGATTTTCGCTTAATATGAATTTCATCCCTATATTTTTGTTTTCCAATTTCATGAGGAAATTAAATTATGGAATATAACTAAAATTATTTCTTGGGTAGAGAATTTTGTGTGATATATTAGAGAAATAATGTGAAATAATACATTTATTTAGGTTATCACCAAATTCACTTAACCATGGGGTATGGAATTACATGTTTATTTATGATGAAAAATATTTAAATTATGTATATGATGTAAGTTATTTTTTGTATTATTAGGATGCCTCATTTGAGTTATAAAAATAGTATTTAACCATTGGTATAGGATGAAAACAATTTTATAACCTATACCCATAGTTTTATAAACCCATTGGAATATCAATGTTGGTATTGATAAATTCAAATAGTATTTATGAACCATTGGTATAATATACTATAGTAATGGTTCAAATTTGTTTTATATACATAAAATATTAGTTCTTACAAACCATTTTTATAGAGGTATACCAATAGTTTACAGATAATTAACATTTTCTCCCACCATGATAATACATTCCAACCTTATTTTATACTTCTCAAGTAAAAAAAACTAATAAAACATACGTAGGAAGATAATCAATGCATCGGTTCCAATCACAACCTTCATAAGAAGAAAAATAATACATATTTTATATGGAAAAAACTAATAACTTCAAATTTTAATTGTTAAATATATAATGTATTTTTGTTAAAATATACAAGATTTCAAAATAAAAGTATCAAAATACAAATTTCAAAAGTGTATAAGATCAATAACCCACTGTAAATAATCATTTTTAGTATCACCACTATAGTTTTTGTAATGAACTATGGTTTTTGACCCTTTAAGTTAATAATGTCTTCCAAAGATACTGTGACACATAATATTAAACAAAAATAACACAGAACAATAAACATATAAATATATTAATATTAGATGAATAATCTATTAATTTTTATAAACCAAGATAATAATTATTTAAAATTATTACATCTTATCATTTTTATTGATTTATATTTTACAAAGATTCATCTCGAAGAAACACCTGAAGATGATGGTATTTTATTTTACCTTAATAAAGGAAATTTATTCTTGTTAAAATTTTAATATAAAAGGTAATTTTTAGATTTATAGACAAATATATCAATATTCAATTATTTGTAATTGAAAATGAAATATGATTAACAGCCCTTAAATTTTTAAAATGTTATTTTTAATAATTTTTTTGTATAACCATTTAAAATATAAAATATATAATATAATTTTTTAATTTTAAAAATTAAAGTTTTTATTAAACATTACAATATAATCTGAAGGTCAAAATTTGACTTCTTTAAAAAAAATATTTTTAGGCACACAATGCAATATTGTATTTTTAAAATTAATAAGACTTATAGATTAATTAGTTTATATGAATGATATAAACTTTATGGAAAAGTTTTATTAATAAAATATTGATTTTACAAGTCATATTACAAAACTAAATATATATATTAATGTTCACAAACTGATATTTAATATTTTATTTTTTAGGTAAAATTTTTCTAAATAAATTGTTTTTATTCATTATAAAATCATTATTTCAAAATTATTTTTTATAACTTTTAGAAATTGAATAAAATTAAATGGATTTAAAATATGAATAATTAGTTCCAAATTATATAATAACTATATCTTTTTTAATTACAAAGAATATGGTATTTAGGAAAAAACTAGTTACTGTCCTAAAAATTATAAAAATAAAACTAAAAACCTAAGAGTAAATTAACTCAAACATGCTTAAAACCTATGTGATAATGTTTTTTTGATGGATTTATTGACCTTATCACTTCTTCTCTCAATTATTTCTTAATTTTGGAGCCACACTTCATAATAGGGACTTCCCAATATTAAAATGTTTTGGGTATTTACAAAAATGTCTTATATTGTAACTTATAAAAGAGGCCCTCCATTCTTCATTTCTCTACGCACCACATCCCACTATGTTAAAAAAACACTACCCGAACATATCTTAAACACCCCAATCCACTATAAAGAGGTTATTTTATTCTCTAACGACAACCCATCAATGGTTTAAGGCCTTTGAAAAGGAGATATTCCAAGTAGTGAGGTATTAATTTCTAACCACTCCTCTCTCATTTCTATTTTTTATGTCAACTTATTCATCATAAAATTACGTTACACCATCATAAAATTATGTAATAATTATCCATATTATACTTAAATTCTATTATAAATATGAAATAATAATTAACCATATTTTAACTTGTCTATTAATAAAAATGAGAATGTGTATATGTGAATATGTTCAGACAACCAAAAATCACAAATTTGATCATTCATTTAACTTCATTGCCTAACATGGATCGAAAAAATGGAATTTATTTTATAAATATGATATATTTAATATAATAAATATTCTTAAATGACAAAATATTACTCATTTCTCTTGTTATATGAAAATTAAATCATTATCCACACTTATGTGTGGATGGACACCTCCTTGGATCGATGTATTCCTTTTTCCATTCCCCCTTTCATGGATGATTCTAAGAATTATTTTAAATTATAAATATAAAATTCACGTTATTTATACGTTTATGGTAAATAAATTTCCATAACCCATTAATTACATTAATGGTAAACAATCATTATAAAATCAACTATCTAAAATAAGGCAACTAAGAAGGGAAAACAATGTATTTATACAATATAATTGAATTGTACCTATAAATTAATCTCTTAAACCGTTATAATTCCAATATATAACACTAATATAAAGTAAATTATATCACTATTCTATTGATATAATTATATTTATATAAAATCACATCATAACTATCAACTAATCATGGAATACTCATGCCCGTGTATATTTAACAAACTAATTTAACAATGATATCAAATTATATCATGGATGAATGTTAAAAAAATAAATAATCATATGATATGATAATAATATTTTAAAAATTATTTGGTTCCAGTTTTGGAATATTTACATCTATATTTAGCTCAAAAATTATGAAAATATATTTTACTAGTTCAGAACAACAATGAAGTGTGCTTATTATCAATTTCATATTCATAGATAAAGAGGAGAACACTCATAAACATAAAATAAAATAAAAATAAATAATGATAGGTAATAAATTAAATTAACATTATATATCTTGGAATGATTACATTTTTAGAAGAAAAAATATAGAGACTACTACTATAAAAATAGTATAAATGGTCATAACAATAAACACCACATGTGGGGAAATATGCGAAAATTAATTAACATAAATATAGATAAATAATATAATGAATGTAATCAATAGTGTTAGGTTTGAACATGGTTCTAAAATATTTTATTTAGATAGTTATTTATATATACAAAAGGTTAGAGTGCATTCCTGGATTAAAAGATCAAGGTAAGGGTTATTTGTGTCAAATTTTAATTCCTTGAGACATTATTATTTTATACACCATGTATTACTTTTTATACTGAAAATAATAACCCATTATGATTTTATTTCATTATTTCCTTATACATTAATATGTTTAATTCTCTATTTCATGTTTATACTCTTTTGGGATTTGAATCAATGATTTCAAAACATGTAAGGATTTCTTTCTCCAAAATTTAATGTGTAGAGACTAATTATTTAATGTGAACAATGATACCTTTAATATGGTGTTTTTAATTAATACTAAATCTATTTTACCATATTCATGGGGTTTTATGATCAATTACATGTAATTTTTTAAAATTTTATTTTATTTAAATGATAATAAAGTTAAAATATGTATTGATCAAATTGTTACAAAAACCCTAATAGATTTGATTATAAATATTATTTTCAAATCAACATTGATTTAAATGGATAATCCATTTGTATAATTTTTATTCTATATAAAAACACATATCATTTTGTTTTTATATTCTTTAGGTATTACATGTCCCATCAAAATTTCATTACCCCATGACTCATATATTACTTGATGTGTTTCTCGTAAGTGGAAATGAAACAGATTCAATTTATTGGTCATGAGAATTAATTTTTCTATATTCGTATTCATTAGATGATTTTTTATGGGAATTTATGTATGATTATATAATTAACTTAGGTCATCATCTATGACCTAACCATATTAAAAAAAGTTCAATGAAATTTTATTATATTCTATATTTGTCATTTTTATAAAAAAATTGAAATGATTCACTTTTTAATGTTTATAGGGGGACACATCCTTCTAATTGATTTTTCATTTTATATAAAAATTTGTCTCTACATATTTATATTTTTTAAATGAAATTATTTTTCTCATATATTTATAAAATATTTATCTTCAAATGATTTCAAAAGATCAATGATATTTCTTATTAATAAATTTATTTCACTAAAACCCTTAAAATTTAATTTTCTAATAAATAATTATCATTTTAAATATTTTATGTTTGATCTAGGATATTATTTAAATGTAACCATCCAATTTTATTCCTTTGGAAGAAATATATGATGTCCATATCTTTTAGATGAATGATCCATCAGTACCTCTAACTTGTATAATAATCCAATTTCTACAAATATAAGATACATTCCAATTTTTTCCTCTATGAACACTCTGAATTTCTTTCCTCCAATTTAATAGTGGTCAACAAGGTTACATACATCGATTGGATAAGGAAATTATTGTATTAACCACATACCCATTACTTATATGGTGTAAATACCATATACATTATTATAATTATTGAATGGAATTTACCTTGAAAGTTACTTTTTGTCATTAGATACCCATTTATTTTTCCATAGGTTTACCATGTTATGAATATTGATGGAATTATTATTGATTTTCTTATGTGAAACCATTTAAAATGATTATGAAATCTATTTCCATTCAATGGATTCTTTAAAGTTGAAAAAGTGAATTATTTTAAATTAAATATTTTATAAAAGAATTAATATTTTCATGGGGGTATTTATGTTGTGAAAGGTGAATTATTTTTAGTATCACACATATGAATGGATGAATGATGGGTGGGGTCCTATATGTCCCTCAGATGAACTGGTTAAATTTTTATATGATGAGAATGGTTTTTGAGAGTATCTTTTAGTCACTCATAAGGATGTGAAATGATGTTTTGGATAAAAAAATTATTACCTATACTGATGTATGTGCCTATTTTAAATATTTTCTACATTATTATCTTAATCTCTCATGTTGTAGGCCATGAAAGTAATATTCATTATACTAGTTTTTGTGACATATTTCTATAGTATCTTGATGTTACACTCTCATGGGTTGTATCTACTGGTTAATATTTCCACACACATTTGATTAGTGAATTTTTAATTATATCAGTATTTATTGCCAATTATTTTTTAAGTCCGTGTTTTATATATATCATTATTATATCCACATTATAATCCTATGATCTATTATAATCATTTATTGTTAACCAATGTGTTTACCCTTATGGAGCATCTAAGGTCAATTTTTTTTATGTTTAAATTCCCTATGGTTATGAAGATACTAAATGTATAAAATGGATAAAAGAGTATTTATGTGGAAAATTTATTGGAAATGTTTTTCATGACCTGATCCACAAGGGCCTCCCTAGCTAGCAGCAAGACATGGGAGACACCCTAATCATTCCTCTAATTGGACAGTGGTTGGAGAGAAGTGCCAAGTAGAAAAAACCAAAAAATGGTTGACCTTGGTATAAAATACCAATACACATGCATGAATCAAACTCCATGAAATTGTTTAGATACATAATAAAATATTAAAACATATAGATTTTAAACTATGCATGAAACAACCTCTATAAAATACATCAAAGTAAAATAGTTCTATATAAATGTTGTAAAATGGTAAAAGACCTACCAAACATGAAATGAGGTCCCAACCTAAAAAAATACAAAAAGGGAAGAAAAAAGAGTGTATAAACAAATACCCAAGATTGACCACAAAACATGATCAAATACAAGAACCACTATGAACTAGTAAAACTAAGTCCACCAATATCATGAACAATCATCCTATCAACAATATAAGACACAAAACATGAAAGAAAATCCCATGTATTGGTGATTATATACATACAAAATGGGATGACTTGAAAAAAAAAAGGAGAAACAAAAAATAGAAAAAGTAATATTAACCCAAAGATAAAGAGGATAAAGAATCCCAACATCAGGTATGAACAAAATAAACTCAAGAAAAGTGAAAAATGTGTTCTCTATCTCCCCGGCTAGCAAAGAATGATGAGTTATCAAGTAGCCGAAAATGATCATCTCTATTTCCAAAACCCAAAAATACTCTCCCAAGAATATAGTTTGATGGCCCGAACCTCACCACTAAACTCTATAGTCAATGGTTCACTAACTCTATAAGAGGATCCTCTCACTAATGAAGATCATTGAAAGTGGAGTAATACTCCATAACTTGAGGACATGTATCCTCTATAGTATGGATGAAGTACCATATCTACCTACATAAAGAGTATGAGAGACCCACACCCTGGTGAAATAATGAATTAATAACCCCAGAATAATTTTGGGGATCAAACTCGATCATTTCCATCAGCCTAGAAACATTAAAGGAAGCAAATTTCACGTAAACCCTCTTGTCATTTTCCTGATTCCAAAATGAAGGAAACCATCACATCCTTCTCCGAAACATTTTAAGATAGGCAACCAATTTTCCTAAATAAAAGTCTATTATATGGATATACATAAGGTAGATGCCCATTGGAAAATATACACAACATGTATAGGGTATACACAGTGTTTCTTGGCTCCTCGAAGAGTTCCCATGTACTATAATGAATTACCATGCACTCTGGTCCTTACTATTGTAATCTAGCCATGCCTATGTACTCCAGTCATTCATTGGTGATTTTTACTTGTTTTGGTACTTTGACTATGTTTATGACCATTTACCTAAGCAGTGGCTGGGTGCTCTGGCATTGGCCATGTATTTTGGCCATGTTAATGACCATGTACCCTAGCATTCCCATGTACTTTGGCCATGCCTATAAGATTTTTCCTTGCCTTTTCATATGTAACCCCAAGAAACACATCAAGACACCAGTATTAAACACTGTGTTGTGTGGTCTAGACCCAGAGTGTGATATTTTATTTTCTATAGAACCATATCCAATACATTAATGGTCCATATGATTTGTGATTATCCAAACCACAGGTAGTGTAATTAAAAAAATTATACAAAACCATGGTCTTCACATGAGATCACAAATCCACACTATCCATTAATTACTCCACTATTTGAAAACTTGACATACACTGAAAGATATGTTTGAGTCTATGATCATTGATTTATAACCATTGCTGGGTGGAAATTAGAACTCTATTCACCCATGAGGTAATAGTCACTTCTCCTATAGTTGTTTGGTTTCTCAATCCATGATACCATCAACCACATCCTGAAAAAATCCATGATCCAACTTAAAAACATTAATTCATATATATTTCATTCATACTCAAGGAATTTAGGGGTTTGATCACACTCAAATCAATCTTGATAATTTAAAATCGTAGACCAATGGGCCAATATTGGAGAACATGAAGAACCATGATGGGGAAAAGCATAAGAACAAGGTAATATCATCATTGGCTGATGTGATCCTAAAAAATGCACAAACATTTTTAGAATTACAGGTTTAAAATTAGGAGAAATATATAAAATAATAATTAGGTTAAAGACCAAAAATTTAATATATATATTCATGTAATGAACGAAAAACACAACCAAGAAAATGAACAATTAAAATCCATCCTTGAAAAAATATTCAAATAGTGGAAATCCATGAAATAAAATTAATTACATTAATAATGGATCAATATTTGGTGAAAAATTCATCCCTAGTGAGTAATGTGATTGTCCTTCTATGTTCATGATTTCTCTCACGATTCTCCATGACTGCCTATTGCTGATTTGTGTTCTAGAGTAAAATACACAATTGATCTCCACCTTCTCTCTAATGTCACCATGGTTTGAAACCATACCTAGGTAATTTCTATACTAAAACATATATTTAGTGAGTTAATTATGATTATTACTTAAATAAATCAATTAAATTAAATAATTATTTCATGTAATGCACTTTCCAACGATCATCTTTAAATAAAGTCCCAACACAGACAAAATTTATGTCACTCCTAGGGTAAACCGTTTATTCCAAAAAATAACATGGTCTAATATTTCTCATTCAATGTCATAGTCAATGGAAAAATCATTTATTCCAAAAAAATGATCACACATAATTTAATTGATATTAAATTTTTTAATATTTTAATTCTGAGGTCTTACGACACCCAAACCCAATACCGACATTGAGGGAAATTTAATGTATATATAAAGAAATATTGAAAGGATAAAAAAATAAAAAGAGTCATTAAATTATCACCTCTATTGATTTAAATCTCACAAATAAATAGATTTCCAAAATGGAAGTATACTAACCCATCATCATGCTCCCACCGTCTTAGGATCTCTCTTGCATGGTCCCATGCTGCCAAAGTACTTGAACTAGAGGAATAATCTGTATGTGTAGTATCCTATGTAGTTCATCCTCCAAAACCGCTGGATACTATTAAATGGTGGATCAATCCTCAATGTCCATGTAACACCTCATTACCCACTTTCATAAATATCAGTTCACTCTTTTCATTTCACTGTTTATTAGGGTGTGTTTTGGGACTCTTGAAGAAAATGAACATTTGCTGGGGAAAATGACCTAATGTTTTGGGATGTATATTTGTTTGAACTAATGGAGCTTGGATATAAATGTGTTAAAGTATTTTTGGGGCTTATACCCAATTTTATAGGATATTTGAGTTGTTTTGGGGATTTCTAATCTGAATATAGGCATTTTTTTTCTGTAGGAGAAATACATGTCGTGTAAGTGTTTACAAACCATTTATTGTTTGTCAAGAAGAATTCGTGAACCAGTACAAGGTGTGAGATGTTTGAATGTCATAAAACATGATTACACACCATGTAATGGGTTCAAATTTGATGTTGTTAAATGTTACAATGTGTAATGATTTAACAATGTGAATGCAAGTCATGCCATGTAAGGATAAAATTGGAATTTTTAAGAGGGGGAAACTTTTTTTGATATAATTGACTATCGTGGATTACATGATTTGAAAATGGGTTTCACGCAATTTAGATATTATGAGCTGGGATTTTAGGTCACTATATGGATGTTATGGTTTTCATTCAACTACACATCTCTCCTATACTGACCATGGAGCTATCTTAGGTGATTTTAGAGACCATATATCCTTCCAAGTAATTTCATTCTGTGATTGACCATTTTTGTGGTTGAGGAATGTTAATATAGATGATTAATCAATTCTTATTATTATTTTGATTAATTTTAGAAGAACTATTTCATTTTATTATAGATCTGTGGTCTATAGTGTCGATTCTTCCAGTTTCCTTCAATATCCAACGCAGGTTATTTATCTAGAGGATAACTATTGTGTTTGTTTTAGTATGGTTGGTGAGTTTATTTAGTTATGTGTTGTTTCTTCTTATGCAATGACTATTATTATTATAGTATTAATTATAATTTATGAGGATTTATTCTAGGGAATCCATTTGCATCATTTTATTCTTCATTTTTGGTGGATCTTGTTTTGGGTGCGTGTGGTCTATCTCAATCACATTTTGGATGAACTACATTGATCTGGTTTTGATAAATTGTTTTATTAATGAAATGTAATTATTTATTGATTGATATGTGTCTGAAGAAATATTTTTTTTGATAAAATATGATTTCCATTTTTTGGTAAAAGGAAAACGGTATTATCATAGCATCAGGTAATGGATTTTTGAAATGGATTTCAAAGAATGATTTTGATGAAATGGTTTGGAAAATAAATCACATGGTAATCCTTGGGTACTCTAGTGGAATATTTAGAATATGACCATCTTCCATGTATTACTAGATGAAAACACATGGGGAATTCAATTATCCCCTAGTCCTGTTGTATAAGGGGATTAATATGGAAATTGATATGGGATTCACTCATGGGGTGTATTGGAACCTCCTTGTTTTGACGCTCAAAAATCATTTTAATTATTTTTTAATGGGGTTTTATATTTTATGAAGTCAATTTATTATATAATATATTTCATAGAAATATATCCTATGATATGAAAATAAATACCGTTATACTATACACACCCAAAAAATGAATCACCATTGAAGATGTGTCACCTCCAAGAATGATCCTCCGTTAGAGTTGAGTAACTGTCATGATGAAAATTTGGGTGATTATAAAAACCAACTACCATAAAAATGAATTTGAAATTGCGAATGGATCACTTCTAGAATTATTTCACTAAAATATATGAATAAATGTTGATCCTGAGTCACCATTGAAGATGACCTTCCAACATACATTATCTGCTGCCAAGAAATATGAAAAGTGATGAAAATACTTACCACTAGAAAAGACTCACCACTGATATGGTTCACCATTGATCATGAATGGCCTCCATATGATATACTATCATCTTTAATCACTATTAAACTGAATTAATTCCATCATACATCCCTAGCAGGATGAGTAGCACTAGAGTTGCACCACTACCAGATGAGACATAATCGCCGTTCTTATTAATTTGAATTTAATGTTTATAACAACTATACAAGTGAATTTAATGAAAAGAATTATCTTATATTTTTTATTAAATATTGAATATATACTTTAAAGCGTTTTTCAGGATTAAGTATAAGGAGAAGAGGATCTGAATGATTCATTTTAAAATGGATATTCAGACATGTTACTGTTATATTAAAAAGTAGGACCCCTCATGCATGTCAGAGTAGATATGGAACATTATTGAAATAAATAAAATATTGGTGTGAATTGTGTGAAATTTCGGAGATATTACATGTTTCATCCTTACCAACACTTGAATGTGGTTGAGTAGAACATTCTAGACATTCAAACCATTCCCAACATTCAGAATAAAGAGAGATGATAATTCTCTATTTTACTGTGACTTTCAGAAACATGAGTTGATGTCCTCTCCGTGCTACATATGAGGAGTCTCAATAATTTTGAACAAATTAGATGAAGAAAATAAACATTCTCTATATATTTATACCTTCTCATTCTATTTATGGCCTCTAATTTCAAGTAGTGTGTTATTTACACTATATATTAAACACACACTATCTTCTACACATTAACTAGAATATACAAGATAAATTATACACACTCTTTACATTTTTTACCCATGGTGTTTTGGAATAGGCCTTTTTGTAGATTGTGATTGTTTTATTTCTACATTTATTGTGGAAGACACCCTGTGTGGCATGAAAAACTTGTAGATGATGTATTTGTACTTGATATAGGATTTATATCAAGAGAATATATAATAATATGAGATTTTATGAGATACATTTTTTTCATTTCATTGATGTATTATGTTATATGATACAACAGGATTAGCTTGCACTATACACAACACCATATTTTCATGGAGTATATGGAACACTATACTTGGATTGTATTAAACACAATTTCAAGTTATTTTTATAGAAATCATTACAAAACAACTGAGTATAGATTTTGTTCTATGTATAAAATAAATTAGTTTTGATTATGATATACACAACAACAATGGAATATTGCACTAAATACAACACTGATGTGGATTACATTAAAAATAAGAGCAACCTTCCTTGATAGATGAGGTTACACTCAATACCGGGTTTTACTAAACAATGATATATTATGAAAATATTATTACATAATTAGATAAAAGATAGCTTTTATGAATAGTATTAACTACATTTTTAATTTTATAGGACATTAAAATTCATCTTATATATTTTCTAAAACATGATATAAGAATAAAATCAATTTTTTGGATAAAAGAAGTTCTTTTAAAATAAAATGTTTTTTACCACCTTTTGATGGAGCACTGATTTTAAACCTATTTTTTGACACTTTTTTATCATAAATTTTTTAAAAAATAAAAACATTATTTTATTGAGTATATAAAAATTTTATGGGGTTGACTTTTTGGTATTTTTATGACATGTTTCAATTTTTTTGATGAATATGGAAAATGATGATTTTTTTTTATTTTAAAGTCATTAAATTGTGAAATTATGTTTTGGATAATTTTTAAATTTTAATTAGATAAGTTTTATCCTATTATGATTTTTGAAAAGGATTTTATACTTGAATTTGTTATTAAAACATTTTCCATTTTAAAATGGCATTTTCAAAAAACTATTTTTCGTAACAGTTTTTTGGTTTTATTTCAAATTTAATTCTAAAAATTATGTGTATTTAATTTTAAAAAAATGATATGATATTTTTATTCAGTAGGTCCAAATTTGTTATATAGGTTACTTTTAGTTTTTATCAATTCGAATAGTAACCATGGTAAATTTTATTACCACAATAAAAAGTAAATTAGGTAATTTATATTAGAAATAAAATTATAATGATAATAAAATGAAAAAAATTAAAATATTTTATTTGATGAAATTAATTTTACCATTAATACATAAGTATTAAAATTATTAAATTTAATGGACTCTTTCCCATGATAGTGACTTAAATAATATTTAAATCAAACAAAGACACAAAGTTTCAATTTCTATGTCATTATTATCTATTATGTTTCCGCATTTGAAAAAATGGGTAGTCTCAAAAAATATAAATTGAAATGTTTATATTAATAAACATATTAAACTAATATAAATTTATTTTTGACATTTTGGGGCCATTTTAGAGATATATATGGTACTTATAATATTTTATTTAATGAAAATTTAAAGATGTCACATTAATATTTGGAATAATATATCATTTTTAAAATAAGGTTATACAGAAGATAAATTCTACTATAAATACTTATTTTAAATATAAAATTTTTATCTTTATCATGGTAATATATTTGTAATTTTTAAGAAATTAATAATTAACACAATGTTTTATATATGGATGATGCATAAATTATTTAATTGATGAATAATCAATAAAATAATTTTGATTGTAACAATAATAACCATTAAAGGGCCTAAAAAATTACAAAATTTTATTAGTTGAGTATATAACAACCATAAGAATCCGATGATAGAGTTATGGACTATTTGGAGCCATATGTAATAGATTAAGAGAATTATTTTATTTTATTTAAAGTAATGTTAAAATTGTCACATTCATACTTTCATAAGTATAAAATTTTTAATGTTGTGTTTTAAGAAGATAAATTCTATAAGATATAGTACTATGAAATATATAAAATATATCTTTATAATATAATTTTAATTTTAAATTTTTATTCATCAAATAATTATAATAAATAATTATAGAATATTGATGTATTAATTATTTTAATAATGGAAAAATCAAATAAATGTTATTCAAAATATTCAAATAAATAAAAATTCGGATAATTAATTTGTCCATTTAAATTTATAGATTTCCTTTACCCCTTGGGTAAATGATAAATTATTTGTTTCTCGTATAACATCTTATCATTATACTTCTAAAAATCTATGAAATGAATAGTGCTAAAATTGACACAATTGATTTTTTTTCACAATAGCGATTTAATAAATTATTTAAATATAATAAATAATTTAAAAAAATATTTAATAATTTTGATGTTATAAAATATTCATTTCTGGTCTAATTTACATAGACTATGTAAATATTTCATCCTTTAATATTGAGATATTTGATAACCATGTTAATAATTAAATAGAATAACTAAGTGTTAATTAAAATGATAATGCATAAATTGACATAAAATCCTATGTAATATTTATTGGTTGAAGAGATTAAAACCCTATATATTATCATATATTAAAATTTTAGTTTTTGGATATTTTTTGGTGGAGTTTTGTTTTATTATAAATTACTATTTTTACGGTTTCAAAAAGTACTCTCCACCTCAATTATTAAAGGGAACTTCCTTCCTCAACTCCCACTTCATTTTGATCCTTCTAGCTTGACCATACCCTGACCATTTAACTCCTAAAATTCCATATAAACATTATACAGGTTCTGGTATTCTTCAAATACTAACTCTAGTGCTCAAAGATGATATTTAGAGGAGGTACATCGAAGAAATGGTAATATCATTTACTGATTATTTCAAACATAAAAATTCTTCTACTTACACATCACGAGTAGTTTCATTATAAATTAATAACTCCAATAGTACTTACATAATGATAGGTTATTATGATTATGAAAAAACTATAGTCCACTTTCTACCCATCCTTTGAAATATGAATTCACCACGTGTGCGTACATATGACTTACCATCTCTACACCGTGGTGTAATATATTTTTCACCACCACCATACATGGATGGTTATAATGATGGAATTAATAAATATATATATGATTAATATAAAGTGATGTTGATTTTTAATTACTATACACAATCCACTTCAATACCATTCAACAATTATGGGAACGATATCATCACCTGTGCATATGTACGACTTACTGTCTCCACGGTGCGATGTGATTCGTTCTACATAATATTCATTGAATCATGATTATATAAATGCATTGAGTGAATAAATATGATATATATTATACTAATACCCTGTTTTAATTGATATAAATATAATATCAATTTTTTAATAAGAACGTATTGGATAAAACATGCATTACACCATAATGTAGTTAATACTGGAATAACGAGTAACAATGAAATGTTACTATCAAGTAGATGAAATTAAGATCATAAATGTTATAATAAAAATTATTATGAATCTATATTAAATAAGTAACATTATTTAAATAATTATATCAAACGTTTGGATACATTAGAATCATATTGGACCTAAGGTAATGGATAACTTTGAAAATATCATTTTCATCCGAGGTATTTTATTCGAAAGTATTTAATGGGGTATATTTATCATCCAAATAAATGTTTCAAAAATATATATAACATTATTTAAATTCTTATAATGTTTTTCTAGGTCTATTTTACCCATTGGTTATTTTTTATTAAATGGAATGTAGGGAATCTTTCTTTTGTTTTCCATATGAGGTAATTTTTGACTTTTTTAGCAAGAGTATGAGAAGATTGTTTTTTAAACTGATATCACTTGAATGGATTTTAACAGTTTCATAACACCTTATTTCCATTAATATTACTATAAAATATTTAAATATTATTTTCAACAAAATTATTTTATTTTAAAATTTCATGGCATTTTGAGAAAAGAAAATGTTTTAGATAAATAAAAGATTTTTACCTCAAGAATTAAGTTACTGTGTTTTATCCAAATTATTTTCAATATAAGATGATGCTATTAAATACGGTTGTGCTTATATCCCTATTAGTACTATTATTTTATTGTGTAAATTATGTAATTAAACTTTATATGGATTATGTTATGATGGAATGATGTTTTAAAAACTAATTTTATTTCTTAGGTTATGAAATTATGAATGATTTATGTTTTTGTAAAACATGTAAGAATGATTTCATTTTGAGATGGGTGGGACCTATATCTCCCTTCAATTCATTTGGTAAATATTTTTATATCATTATATATACATGAATTGAATGACACATAAATCTAGTTTAGTAATACATGGCTGAAACACAAGTAAACCCGATCCATTAATGGACTTCGTCCACTATGTTGGTTTTAGTTGTAATGCCTTGGCTATTATGAAAATAAAATTATGTGATTATTTGTTTTGAACAATTTCTTATTTTATTACAATGATATGTTTTCATGGTTAATTTTACTTTATGATCTATGCCTTATATACTACCATGATTTATTTCACAACTCATGATTTTGATATATAAACATTATGATAATGTTTTTAAATTATTATGCTTATAGTTTGTTTTATGTTCTCAATGTTTACCCTTACTGATCATTTTAGAAAACCCATTTTATATTTTCTTTTCCCTAAGATATAAATAAATGTTTTTTGTATGAAATAAGGGGATGTTCCTTGTGGGAGTTGTTTAGGATATTTCACCAAGTTAGATGATTATGTTCCATGTTTCAAAAGACACTAAACTAATATGGTCTTTGGGTGTCTGTATATGTAGTGTATTATGGATTATAAAAAATAAATCCAACGTCCATGTATGTCAAGATTGATTCATTACATTCAGTACTAGGGAGAAGGATTAGTTAACCTTTGGAAACTAGGATGTGGAAACTTTAGTGAGATTCCTAGAGATATTTTTATACTGTGTATAGGGATGTCACTATGGGTAATTCAAACTATAGGGTTCAATCCTACAATTATTGTAAAGATAATTAATAACCTAGAATTAAACCTAAGATGTTAGATATTTAATGTAATCTCACTTTATTGTGTTGTCTTCTGAGTATGATTGTTTCCTCTCACACTATATTTTTGGGTTTTAAATGATGGAAAGAACCCAAAGTAACAATTGAAATGATCAATGCACTGGGTAATGCATTGATTTTACTCTTAAAAAACCAAATGTTATGGGATATGGAATGAAAAATCTTATTTCTATACATACACAAGCTATGAATCATTATGGACTTCCAAATGCGCAGAGAAGGGAAAAAAATTCTATTGAGTCCTTCATGAGGCACCGTCCACCTTCTTTCAGAGTGTCTTATGATCAAAATATTATAGAAAAATGGATATGTACCATTGAAATGTCATTTTACGTCCTTCACAGTTTAGAACATGAATAATACATTTTATGTGTTTAATTTTTATAAGGCGAAGAAGACCAGTGGTGGGCTCTAATCAATAATACAAGTCACCAAGATGAAATTGAATCCCTGGAATGGGATGAGTTCATGAAATTATTTTTTAATAAGTACTTCCCTCATATTTTTCAAACAATGATAGAAAAGGATTTCCTTGAGATTAAGTAAAAAGAAGATGAATATGTTGGAACATACAAGGTACATTTTACAAGACATGCAAGTTATGTTTCGAGTTTTATCATCCAATTTGAATTTTATGTTGATTGTTTCTTCAATAGAATAAAACCAAGTCTTCAATGGGTATTATTATTAAGATAATTTAGTAGATATGAAGATATTGTGGGTTATGCTATCAAGGTAGGATTGGATGTTTTTCATCCATATCAATATCATGCTTTCAATAAGAAAAGAGGTGGAGTTCATGGGAAAATCTCACCACAATGGTGAAAAGAAGATGAATTTTTCCTTATGATCAATGTGTGGAAAGAAGTATGATTTGGATTTACTTTATGAGACTATAAATTGTTTTATGTGAGAAAAATAATTTCAACAATTATTTGAGTGGCGATGTAATGGGAAAAATGTTGCAAACGATGTGAATAGAGAAAAGACTACAGAGAACGAACCACCCTAATTTAATTGCCACATGTGTAAGGAAATGGGGAATTATTTAAACCAACTCCCTAATCCAAGGGTTAAAATTGTTGATCGATGTAAAAAACCTCTTAAGGGAAAAAAATGAAAATCACAAGAGATCGTTGTTGGAGATGTTGAGTACGATAATAAAGTTTAGAAATGATTATGTTTTTATGTAATGGGATTCAAAATTAGTGTTGTGGAATATTTATTATAGTATTAGGGAATAATAGAATATCATTTTAATGGTCCATTTTGGTTTTCCATAAGTATATGGTACTGGTATCCATAAAAAGTTATTGAAATATTTTTTGAAAGCACATGATATGCACATAATGAATGGATATGGATATAATGAGATGTTTAATAGTATTAATATCCTCAGGATTAATATAAGAAAATAGTAATTTCATGGTTTGAGTATATATAATTTTTGGTATTTTTGGTGTGTAGAAGGAGTTAATTTTGAAAAAATGAATGTTTTTACTAAGTTTCTACATTAATTCTTATGATTAACATGTTTTAAGTGAATAAATTATTAGGGAAATCAAATGTCTGGAATTTTACACCAAATAAATCTCATATGAGATATGAGAGATAATTGTTATATCGATTTAGTTCAATTCTTTCTAAAGTTTTATATTTTTAGTTTTTGATGGATTTTAATGTTATCCCTTTATGGATAGTATAATTTATATTCTGGTTGAATATTGTTAGATTAATGTTTAATCTCACTATAAGTAGACTTATGAAAATTTGATAACACATTATAACCTTTTTCTATGATAGATGGAATGATCGATCATTCTATTGAATGAACTTATAACACTTAATGAATGAAAAATTAAACTTCTTTTCTTTTAAAAAGTGATAAAGTGTAAATTTTTCCTAGAACTAGAAACAATGAGATTATATTGAAATCAAGTAAGTATTTCTTCTCATGATAAAAATGTTCAACATTAGAAAAAGGATCTTGAAACCAAAAATTTTATCTCAGTACCTTCTTATTCGATGAATCTTTTGGTATCTTAAATCATCATAGGTTTAATTATTTTTGGTTGTTAACTTGCTCTAACTTTTTTCTGTATTCCAATCTATCAGAACCAGATAGTCATATTTCAATTTCATATCCATGTTTTCACTTCCCATATATATTCTCTTATCTGGAATCCTAGTGACGAGTTACTTTGGGTAACCATTATTTTTATAAATTTTCTTTTTAAGATGATGTTTTAGTATTAAATTTTACGATGTTGGTTTCTAGGAAATAAACTTTCAAGTAGTGATCCTCTAATAACGCCGACAAATTTCAAGGGAAAAATTAATTTTAAGGGGGTTATAATGTAACACCCATAGATTTAATGAAGTATATATTTTTAAATTTATTTTATGTCTTGTGTTGTATGCTACATCATAATTATCTTGCACTATACGCTGCATCGTATTAGCATGCAGTATAGGCATCACTATACTTGTCTTGTGTTATACAAAATTTCAAGTTATTTTGATAATATTCATTTCACGCAACACTAAGTATGGATATTATTCAATTTAAAAAAGAAGTGTATTTGGATTAGGTTATACAAAACACCAATTAAATCTATCACTAAATTCAACACTGACTTGGATTATATTACACAAAAGAGCGACCTTCCTCGATAGCTTGTGTCATATGCAATACCGACTTTCACTAAAAATGATATATTATGAATATAATATTATTTAATTGGTTATAAATTATCTTTTATGAATAGTACATTTTTTTAATTTTATATAACATTTAAATTCTTCTTATATATTTTATAGAATGTGATATAAGAACAAAATCAATTTTTCGAATAAGAGAAGTACATTAAAAAATGTTACGTTGTTGCCTTTTGATGAAACACCGATTTTAAAACTAGTTTTAAAATAATTTTATATTCAATTGGACAAAATAAAAGTCTTTTTTATCATGGAATATATGTATTTACCTTTGTTGAATTTTTGGTCTTTTTCTGATATTTTTCATTTTTGATAAATAGTGAAAATACTGATTTTTATTTTATTTTAAAGACATTAAATAGTAAAATTTTGTATTAGACTAGTTTAAAATTAATTAATTATTTTTTATCCAACTATGGTCTTTTGAAAATGATTTTTTACATTAATTTATTACAAAAATATTTTCCATTTAAAAAGGGTCATTTTTCAAAAAACTGTTTTCATGATATTTTAACAGTTTTATTTCAAATTTAATTTTAAAACATCTGTGTATTGAATTTTGAAAAATGTATGTGAAATTATTATTTAGTATTTCTAATTTTTTTATGTGTTTCCCTTATAGTTTTGAACAATATGAGTAGTAACCATGGTAAATTTTATAACCATTGTAAAGGGTAAATTAGGAAAGATAAGTTAAAAGTAAAATTATAATGACAGTAAAATGGCCAAAACAAATGAAAAAAATTTATTTGATGAATGTAATTCAACCCTTAACACATAATAATATAAATTATGTCATTTAATAAGGTATTTCCCTTTAAAATGACTTAAGTAATAATAAATCAAAGAAATACACAAAGTATCATTTAATTTTTCTTTAATATATACTATGTATCAACATATGGGAAAATGAGTGGTATCAAAAATTATAAATTTTAACATTTAACTTAATAAAAATATTTCCCTAATATAATTTTTTTTACATTTTGGGGCTATTTGTGAGATATAATGGTACTTATAATATTTTATTTAATGAAAATTTAAATATGTCAGATTCATGTTTTAAATAATATTTCATTTTTAAAATAAAGATATAATGATTATAAATTCTACTATAAATACGTATTTGAAATATAAAATTTTTATCTTTATCATGGTAATTATTTTTAATTATTATGAAATAAATAATTACCTTAATGTTTTATATCTGTATGATGTAGAAATTACTTAATTGATGAAAAATCTATAAACTAATTATTATCTAAATTATAATAAACATTAAAGGGAAAAAAACATTGACAAATTTTGTTGGTCGATTATATATCGACCTTAATCATCCAATGATCGATTTATAGATCATTTTGAGCCATATAGAAAATATTTGGACAATTATATTATTTTATTTAAAGTAATGTTAAAATTGTCAAATTCATTCTTAAAAATGTATAAATTTTTTAATATTGGATTTTCAAGAAGATAAATTTTCATACATATATTCATCAAAATTACAGTAAATTTATATTCATCATAGTATTTTATTTCTAATTTTTCTCCCACAAATAGATATATTAAATAATTACACAATATTGATGTAGTAATTAGTTTATTAAGGAAAATTTAAAATAAATGTTATTAAAAATATTAAAATAAATATAATTTGGGGTAATTAATTTTTCCCTTGAATTTTATAGATTCTATTAGAATGTTAGGGATATGATAAAATATTTAGTTCCTGAATAACATCTACTCTATATATATTTATAAATCCATGAAATGAAAATTTCCAAAATTGACACAATTGATACTTTTTTCAAAATAATGAATTATAAAATTATTTAAAAATAGAAAAAAACATTTTTAAAATATATATATTAAAAATTATTTTCCAAAATATTCATTTACGTTCTAATTTAAATCATATAAGTAAATATTTCAATCATTAAATATTGAAATATTTGTTACCCAATTTAAAAATTAAATAGAATAACTATGTGTTAATTAAAATGAAAATGCTTAAATTTACATAGAAAAATTTCGAAAATTTATTGAATGAGGAAATTACAACCCTATCTCATATAATATACTAAATTGGGACATTTTGGAGATTTTTATGTGAGGTTTGTTTTTATTATAAAAAAATTATTTTTGAGGTTTCGAAAAGTGCCCCTCACCTCAATTATAAAAGGGAACTTACTCCCTCAAATATTTACTTCATTTTGACCCTTAAAGATCAACCATCACTTGCCAATTTACCTTTTAAACTTCCCCAGAAACTTTTATAGGTCCTATTAGTCTTAATAGACAAACTCTAGTGCTCTAAAAAAGATTTAGAGGAGGCACATCGAAGTAGAGGTAATATCATTTACCTATCCTGTCAAACTACTTTTTTCTTCTATTTCCACCTCATGAGTTGTTTCATTATTAAGAAATAAATACAGTATTACTTATATAATGAGATTTTATTATGATTATGAAACAACCACATTACACCTTCTGCCCATCCTATGAAAAATTAATTCACCCCGCGTGCATATATATTACTTAATGTCTCCACGCCGTGGTGTAATATATTTTTCATCACCAACATACATGGATGATTATAATGGTGTAAATAATAAATATATACATGATTAATATAAAATTATATTTATTCTGATATACTCTACATCATCAACTTTAATAATATTCAACAATTATTATAAGGATATCATCTTTTTTCTGTATATACGGCTTACTGTCTCTATTGTGCAATGTGATTCGTTCTACATAATCTTCATTAAATCATGATTATATAAGTGAATTGAATGAATAAATATGATATATATTATACTAATTTTATTTTTAAACTATATATTTATAACTTAAAAGTATGAATAATAACTAATCTGACATAACATGTATAAGAACATAAATTAGTTAATACTCGAATAACGAGTAACAATGAAATATTACAGACAAAAAGATGAAAATATGATCATAAATGTTATCATAAAAATTATTATGATTCTAGAATAAATTAGTAACATTATTGAAATCATTATACAAGATTTTTGAATAAATACAAAAAAAATCATACCAAAGGTAAGGGATAACTTTGAAAATGTCATTTTTATCGGAGATTGTTTATTCGTAAGTATTTTCTAGGGTTTATTTATCATCCACATACATGTTTCCAAAATATATATAAGATTATTTCTATTATTATAAAAGTATTTAATTTCAAATGTACCCATTGGGGAATTTTTATTAAATGGTATGGAAGGATCTTTTCTTTCATTTCCCATACAAGGTAATTTTTGAATTTTCCAACAAGACTATGAGAAGAATGTTTTTTTAACTTATACAACATGAATTAATTTTTATGGTTACATGAAACATTATTTCTATGAATATTCATCTAGAATATTTCATGATTATTTTCAACTAAATTATATTATTTTAATTTTTTTTGGCTTTTGCAAAAAAGAAATCATTTTAAAAAATAATGGTATTTTCCTCCGGAATTAAGTTCAAGTGTTTTATAAAAATTATTTTCCATATAAGATGATGCTCTTAAATGTGATTATGTTCATATCCCTATTATTACTTTGAATTTATCTGGTTAATGATGTAATGATATTTTATATGAATTAGGTAATGATGGAATGATGTTTAAGAAACCTATTTTATATATTTGGTTATGTTATGATGAATGATTTATGTTTTTGTGGAACATGTAAGAATGATTTCATTTTGATATGGGTTGGACCAATACTTCCCTCCCATGAATTGATCTCATGAGATATATATGTATGAAAAATCATGTAAACATGGATCAATAATATATGTCTGGAACGACAAGTAAACCCAGTCCAGTAATGGACTTTGTCCACTATGACTGTCTGGATAGTAATGCCTTGGCTACTATCAAAATCATATTATGTGAATATTTGTTTACCACAATAACATATATTATGCCAATGATATTTTATCATGGTTATATGTTTCTTTCTAATATATGCCTTGTGTAGTACCCATATTTTTTTTGGACTCATTATTTTGATATTTATACATTATGTTCATGATTTTACATTATTATGTATATGGTTTGTTTTATGTTCTCAATGTTTACCCGTATTGGGAATTTGATCAAACCCTTTTTATGTTTTATTTTCCCCAATATATAAATAAAGGTTTTAGGTAGAGAAAAGGGGAATATCATTATGGGATATTTTGAAGATATTTGACCAAGTTAAATGATTATGTTCAATGTTTCCAAAGACACTAAACTAATACGTTCTTTGGGTGTTGGTTTGTGTCATGTATTAAGTATTCCTAAAAAGAATTGTGATGCCCATTTATATCAAGCCTGAGTATTCACATTATATTTATATAGTATTATTTTATGTTATTTATTTCTAATTGGGGGGATTAGGTCTTGGCTTGAGACTGAACCCCGTGTTTTAATTTTGTTGTGTGTTTTGTTTTATTCTTTATTTTTAAACTGATTTTTTAAAAATTGTAAACAAAACCAAAAATTTTACACTTAATATTAATTAGTGTTTATATAATATTTTTATTATTTAAATTTATTTCAAATTTTGAATTTTTTAAAATATTAGATCAACTAATAATTAATCACTCTTTGAGAAATCATTTAAAGGATAAAAAATTATATCAATAAGATATTTTGATTAACTATAATGTTTTTAATTAAACTATTTATTTTATTTGAAAATGTTTTAATAGATATTTTTATTGGGTAATAAATTCACCACCCTCTTAAGATAGTCACTCCGACCAACATTTGGTATTAGAGGGTTTTGTAAATCTTTAAAACTATTATTTCATATTTTTTTAATGATCCTAAATATAAAACAGTTCTAAAATAAGTTATTTAAATATAGAATATAAAAATGGTTTTTCTAATGACATACCATATTTAATTAATGTAAATAATTTTTCTCATTGGAAAATAAAGATGGAAATACACATAGAAATCATGTGTTTAAAAATATGGACTACTATAGTGGAAAATAAAAATCACCTAAAACTGCTAGAGTTAAATGGGATTATGCTACAATAACCACTTATAATAATCATTCCTAGTCCAAGAATGATCTTTACTATGATTTATGTGATAAATAATGTAATAATATATCTTCTTATAAAACTGCCTATAAAATTTGCAAAACATTAGATATTTCTTAGGAATAAAAAACTAATGTGAAAGAAATGATATCAAATAATTATTAAATTATGTATGATTGATTCAATATGAATCTTTATGATATGATTTTTGATATGTAGCTCAAGTTTAATGATATATTGAACACAATGTCCTACTTGGGAAATTTTGTTTTAGACCAATATGAAATTATGCAGCTACTAAGATGTCTTTCATAAATATGGAGCGAGACATCAATTTCAATAAGAGAATCATGTGATATTTGAAAGCTACCAATCATGGGATTTTTTGAAAATGTGGTTATGTATAAGGAAAAACATGAAGTTAATTGTGAAGAGTAATATAATCCAAATTGGAATTATACAAAATTCAATACTACTACATAAAAAATAAGTATATGTTAAAAGCTCCAGTGATGAGGAATCACAAACTAAAAAAGATAAGAATATTTTTAATCTAGCTGGAAGGTTAAAAAAAATTATAAGAAGAAGTTATTGTTTATAAAATCAATTTAGAAGGGAAATTATGATATTAGAGGGAATTGGAAGAAAAATTGGAAAAGGCATGTCAATTCAAATGATATTACCTATTATGAGGGTAATAGAAAGGGACATGTTAAGCCTAAATGTACTAAGTTAAAGTAAAATAATACTATGATAATAAGGATAAAAAATAAAATAAAGATGTGGAAAAACTTATATTTTATCTAAGAAAAGATCTAGTGAATTAGAATCAACTCATGAAGAAAAGAATTATTTAGAACATATTTTCCCTATAAAAAACATATCTGAGGTACCAATTATATCTCTTGTATATAATTCTAAACATTCTAGAGATGAGAAAGATGATTATGATATTTAAAAAGAGGAAATGTTTAAATATTGAATAATACATTTATATACCTTTAATGAAAATTAGGATAAATTAAAAATTCTAAATAAACACCATGATCTATATTTTATTATTAGAACAGACCTTACTAAAAAAAATAGAAGAATGCTCAATTTTTGTAAGAAAATATAGAACTGAAATTTTAAATTGAGTAGTTAAAGAAATATGTTGAGATATTAAGAAATGGCAGAGAAAATATCACTAAAAACTAGGAAACAATATCACGACATTATATTATTGGTCTAGGTTACCGACCCTGATAATGAAGAAATGTTGATAGAACTTTTATACTTAAATATAATTTTGGAAATTATAATTAAATTTTTTATTCAAGTGGAGTAAATATTTTTTTTACTTCAAATAAATTACAATATACTTATTGGAAACAAATTAAAAAAATATGGGTTCATAAACCTCTCATCACTAACATTTCTTGACCCAGGAAATATTGGGTACCAAAATCATTTTTGGAATAAAATTATTTTATATGGAAATTGCTTAAAATACTCTAGAATAGTTTTATGGTACCTAGAATATGACTGCCCTAGAAAGTTTATAGTATATTACTCTTGTTTGAAGACCTTTATAAAGGTTTATGGTGGGCATGTCACCATTGGTGGTAGTGATAAAGGAAAAGAAATTAGACTTGTCTATATTGGAAACAATAAATATGTTTTAATTTATAATGTATTGTTTATTGATGGTTTAAAATACAATCTTATTAGAATATCTCAAATATGTGATGGTGGTTTTTATGTGAAATTTGAAAAAAATTATTCCAATGTTTTTTATTCCAATGTTTTTTATTTTTTACTTATTTGAGAAATTAAAATCTGTATGAGGTTAATATTGACTCCTTAATTTCCAAAAATTATTATTTCTTAACTTCATTTCATATAGAATATTGTATTTGGTATAGGAGATTGATTAATTATAATATACACACACATATAATTCTTACCGGGAAAGGGTTAGTTAAGGATCTACCCAGACATAAATCCCAAAATCTAAAATTTTTCAAAAACTATTAAAAAGGGAAACACCACAAAATATATTTTATGTTAATGAAATAAGTTTGAACTTCTCAACCTCTTGAGTTGGTTTACATGGAATTTTTTGGACCCTATAGAGTATCTATTATAAATTGTAAGAACTATGTATATGTACTCATAGATAGTTTTTCTAGGTATAAATGGGTATTATTTTCAGCTCACATGAGTTAATATTTCTCTTATGATACCAAGTATGCTTAGTTTGTAAAAAACATTAGTCGACTTAGCATTAAGACCTTAAGAAGTGACGATCACTCTGAGTTTAAAAATCGATACTTTCATTAATTTTTCACAAAAAAATGGCTATATCCATAACTTCAATACTCATACGAACCCTCCATGAATGGAGCAATATGAAGAAGAAATAGAACACATAAAGTGATATCCCAGACACTGTAAAAATAATATTAATTGTCTGTGAACTTTGGGGGAGAGCCTATGGATATAAGATACTATAAAATTAATATACTTTTAATTAAAAATACCATAAAGGAACCATTTCATAAACTTTTTAATAATATAAATCCTATGGAAAATTAATATATATTTTTTTTCTGAAAATTCATTATTCTTAACATTAAGGATAATCATGAAATGTTTTCCTCCAAAACCAATGAACACATTTTACTTTGTTATCCTACCTTCTAGTAATTCTTATAGTGTCTTTAACAAATTAAACAAGACTATAAAAAATTAGGTTCATGTATAGATTGATGATATAGATCCACATGAACCATAGGAACCTTTATTAAATCTTAATGATTATTTATCCACAATGAAAATAAATTACAAACCTTCTAAAACTACTTTAAAACATGAAGAACGTCATCTAGTTTTGAGGAACTTGTAGAATCTATACCACTACCTGTAGAAATTCATGAGTTGACCCGACCTTATTTTTCTAGCATTTTTAATATAATTCCCTAACCCCAAAATCTCAATGCCATTGAATTAGCTTATTACATTTTCATGATTATAAGGAATGAAATCCAGAAGGGCCGATTAGTTTTGCAATCTTCGAAATCCAGGTTACAATCATGATACCCATACTACATTGGAAAAAATAAATAAAACATGATATAATATAAAATGAAATAAATTGAATCCTTGGAAGCTAATTTTATGTTTTCTTCTTCATAATATGGGGAAATGAATCATAATAATTAGGTTATTTTGGATGCTATGTAAGGGTAAGTAATATAGTTGAATCATAAGTAATAATGCATGGTGAATAAATAAAAATGCTCATGACATTAAAACATAGTCTTGAGAATAATCTGTATGGAATAAGACCTAAATAAATAATTTAATAATGAAACATAACCAAAGATGTTTTTATAGTCAAATAATCATAATAAAAAATAACTACTAACTTCATAACGATGGAATGCATAATGTGGGACATCATTACTATACTATCAAGGAACTTTGCGATAACCTTATATAAACAGATGAAAACCCAAATTAGTTTGTGTCATGAGACTTAACGATGCATAAAGGGGATATAGAAAGCTCCACCAATCAATTATTATTCCAATACATTCCTCATATGAACTGGTGATACATAAACAACATACACATTCATATTGAAAAATTGGCATATTAAATGTTAATACTTCAACCGCAATCTATTATTAGTATCAAATAAAATATCTATAGTCAAAATGATCATATAACCTTCAAAAACATATGTTAGATGGTATCATAAGAGATAAACCACAATTAAGTACAAGATTTGACAAAGGAAGTTGACATAGATGTACATACCGTGGAAACATTCTCAAGGAAATTAATCTTTATACTTTCCAAAGTGTCTCATAGCACTTTGAAACAATCCAATAATAAATAAATTAGTATATCATTATAATAAGGACTATATTGATATGATATATCAAAGGGAAGTACATATACCTCACAAACATGGAATAAGTTGTGAACAAGGCATATAACAAGTATAAGTGAGATGAGAAAAGCCCTTATTCAGTTTAGAAAGAAGTGTTATATTGTAAAATAATTTGTATTTGTCATAAAAACGGATTTTAAACATGTATATCCTAGAAATGATAATTTAAGGAAATTCTAATAATATTTGAGGCATAAATAATTCCTCACTAAAGTGAAATCATGTAATTTTTATTTAAGAAACATTAGAATTAAAAAATTATAGTAAATTTTAAGGAAAATATTAAGGAGATTTATATGTGAAAAAATGTTTGTTTTCATAAAACCTAAAATGAACTAATATTGGTTTTCCTGATAAAATGTATTATTTTAGAAAAATAATGATGGACTAAAACATATTATGGAGTTAAAATGAAAATGGGTAAGAATTAGAGAAGTTCCTTTTAATCGGGCCTGTTTATTGGGATAAATTAAGAAGGTATCCATTTTAAAACATGTATATCCCCATAATTGAAGGATTATATGATATGAATATATATATTTGGAACATATATAGAGAATTTAGAAGAAATATAAAAAATTAAAATTTTATTATAATTGATTGAAGGTAGAGAAAGAGTAACCTGAGATAAAAATGGGTGTTCGGTTTGGATCCCTTGCCACTTTGTAATCAGTTGAATCATATAACCAAAAATTACTTATCATAAAATGTTCCATCCATGTTCTTAGTTTCATGAATTTTTCTATTCTATTTGTGGCCTAAAATTTCTCCCCAGCTTCTCCCATGGTTCCCCAAGGATCCCATAAAAATTTGGAATAATAGGACAGTTTTTGGGTGGCCAGAACAGGCCGCACAGTTTACTGAAATGTGAAAAAAAGCTGTCCACATGTGTCTTTGTAATTAAAAACCTTTGTTAATTATAGTATTACATTTTAGTATTATACCTATGTCAACCCATTCTTTCCCCATTCGACCCTAGCATCCGTTGAAGGCTCCCAAGATCCCTCAACCTTAATTGGAACACATTTTTGAAGGGGATTTTTGTTGGAAAACTTCAATATTCCACAAGTAGGTGATTCCACCGTTGTTTTTCTTCATTTTACATAGGGTTTCATCCCTCCTCCTTGAATTTCCAAATGTCTAATAACAAGGGTTCATACCATGGGTATAATTTTGTGTTTCATGGTTGAATCTTGTGGATATTCATTCGTTTTCATCCCGTTGTGGTGTAGTGGTGGTGTGGTTGAAGTTTCACACAAATATATGAGGTTTTGGACATATATATTTGACTATTCCATGTTAATACATTCTTTGATGGTATAACTTACTTGATTGACCTATTTATCATGTTCGTCATCTATTTTTTTGGGTGTGAAAAATGTTTTTTGTTGCATTGATTATGTGGGAGATTTTAAAGAATCATTTTTTTATGAAAATGAGTGTTTTTCATGTGTATTCGATGTTTGGTATTCTGGTGTTATTTTATGACTCATGGAATTGCTTTATTAAATATTTATAGGTATGAAAAACTTTGTTTGGGGTGGCATTGTAGGGGTTTTCCCTTAAAAGATTAATTTTTAATGGATGTTGAGTGCAAACCCTTGTTATACATCATGAAATTGTTTTATAATATTGTGAAAGGTTTACTAAATTACATTGAGGTTGAAGAACATGTTGGTGTACTGTTTGTGATGTTAAAGTTTCAGAAATGGTATTTTTATGTGAAAATAGTGATTTAATGTGAAATTGGTATTTTATAACATGTGTAACTAATTTGAGAACTAAGAGGGAAACACATATGTCTAGGTGGGAGGATAAAGACAAGTATTCTAGTGATCAGATAATTATATCATCCCTATTACACACAACATGTTTGATGATGAAAACACTAAATAAACTTTGATTATGTTGGTAACCACTAGGAAATTTTTGTTCCCCCTCCTAGTGGCTCATGCATGATATGGATATTGGTTATGGTTACTTATACACCCATATACGATGTACTTGGGCCCCAAAACTCGTTATTTCCTAGGGGTGCTCCTATGATTAGTGCTCATTGAATATATGGTTCTCACCATAATCATATGGTGTGTTTTTTTTGAAAATTCAGTAGAATTTGTGTATTATTCAACTATGGACATTCTTTATAGATTATCCCTAAAAAATCAATTTGATGTTGTATCCTTTTCAAAATTTTCTCTATCATTTCATGTTTACAAAAACATGCATGCTTTTTTGTATTAAATTTTTTATCACATGGAATCATTTGAGTGGAATAATGTTGGGCTTAGGATCAAACCCTACATACATGGTTGGGTGTAATTAGACTTGATTATGTTTCACAAAGCAAAGGGAATGGTCTTTGGATACAACAGTTCAGGTTGTTAGCTTCCATCCTTTGTGTGGTATTGGGGAGAAGGCTTGGGGATGATGACCCCTTTCCATGTGGTGGTTATTGTGTTGTATTTACAGCTAATTTAGGGTGGTTTCCCTCTTGGTCCTTGTCTAAAACCATGTATTCCAATTCAGTATTTTATTTAATGCTTTTTTGGAATGAATTTTAAGATTCAGTTTATTTATTTATTTTGGTTGTTTTATGATTTCAAAATCAGTTAAATCATTCCCAAACCATTATTTGTGATAACCGAGCACATTTTCCAGCATGTGGGGATAGGGAACTCCGTTCAGTACATTCCATATACTGGGTAGGGGACCAGTTTTGATGGTGACTAGATCTGGTTTGTGACAAAATTGTATCAGATCATGATTAAGCTCTTAGGGTCATATTACTTGGGATGAGCTTGGTTAGGTAGGATATACGAATGTTAGGGCACAGAGTTCCAGTTGCAAGTAGGGTACTTAGATTGTACCTCTATTGATAGAACTCTAGTCACTATGTAATATTGGGATTTTTATTTGACTTCAATTCTTGGGGAGATGTGCAGGATGTAGACTGCACATGGACATTAGGTGGGGGTGAAGTTATTGTTCATTTCATTTTTTGAGATCAGTTGGATTTATTTATATTTGATATTATGAATACTTTTCTATAACATTTTAAGTAATGTTTTCTCTTGTGACTGTTTCCTTTTGTCAAAATATGCCTCCCCGAAAATCTCCCACGCACCAACAAGAGGAAGTCGGAGAGAGTTCTCCCTCAACGCTTGACCAAATTTTGGTAGAAGTTGTGGTCCAGGCTACCTAAGCTCTAGTAAATGGAGACGTTTCTACTCATGCTCCTACTCATGCTAGAGAAGACGAGTCTAGTCCTAGAAAGGATAATGGCCAAGAGTTTCTGATGAATAATCCTCCAACATTCAGAGGTATCATAGAACCCTATGAAGTAGAGGAGTTACATGAGAAGATTAAGAGAATGTTAGTGTTCTTTTACACACCTGAGGAGGTTATGTTGAAATGTTCCACATTTTTATTAGAGGGTCCCAACTACAGGTGGTGGGAATAAGTTTTTGAAGCTGGGAAGCATGAGTAGATGAGATATAAGGACTTAATGTTACCTTTAATGACCAGTACATTCTTGAAATCTTGACTTATTCAAGATCCTAGGAGTTTATAGAACTCATCCAGGGGAAGAATTCAGTGATGGATTATGCCACCTCTTCCCAGAACCTTCATGTTCTACAACAGAAATGGTCTATAATGAGAATATGAAGGCCTAAAAGTCAGATATGGGTTTTCATCTTGAGATATATTCTCAGGTAATTCTGTTCAAGTTGAAGAACTATGCAAAGGTGGTTAATCAGGACTATATAGAAGATATTGATCACAATAGAAGGTCTAGTTCCTTTGGGATGGTTTCAGTGATGGGATGTGGTAGTTCATATGAGATGGAAAGGAATCAATAAGAGTACTGGGAAAAGGGAGGTGGTAGTTCATGTCATCCCCACACGAAGCTCTCTTTTGTGGCTTCGAATGCAAGATCTATCATGTGCCCCCATTGCGAGAGGATAGGGAACACCCGAAATTCATGTATATCTACACCAAGTATTTGTTATCAGTGTGGATTTATGGGGAACTTTATGTTCTTTTGCATAGTGGCACGTCCACTCTATAGTGTGTCTGGATATCTGACTTATAGGGGAGTTTCTATCCAGTCATAGACTTCAAGGATCGTGGTTTCTTGATTTGGTGGCTATGGGGGCTGGGAAAATTGTTTTTTTGGTTGAGCTAGTTTAGGGTAGAGTTTCCTGTGAGCATCCATTCTTAGTGAGAGATGAGGCATCTTCATGTTGTGGATCAGGCACCATCGAAATCGTATGCATGGACTTTGAAAATTTGAGGTACCATTTTGATTGAATATTATTTACATGTTGTTATCTTTGACATTGGTTCTACTATTTATTTTATATCTTCTTGTATTGTGAACCCAATGCATTTTCTAATAGAGTTTCTATCTTTTGCAATGGAGTTGGTAGTGCCGTTGGGTTAGAAGAAGGAGAAAGGTATTTGGTTCCCATTATGCGTGTTAACAATGTCTCGTGTTGAGATATAGTGGGACCACATGGTCCTCGATATGTACCTTTTTTGAGTTAATCATTGGAATGTATTGGTTAGTTCATTTTCAAGTGACTATCGATTGATACAGGAAGTGGGTGAGTTTCATGGCACCTGATGGGAGTCCTATGGTTTTTCATGGGGAATTGGGTCCTCAGTCAGGTCGCGTCGGACCTCCACTCCCAGAGATGGAGAATATTTTCTTCTAGTTATCCTCACTTGTGCCAGAGGACAATAGTCATTCTTATGAGTATGTATTTGATGATTTTTGAGAGGTGTTTCCCGTTGATTTTTAGGCTTTCCCCCAGAGCAAGATGTGGGGTTCTCGATTGATTTGGCATAGGGAACACAACTGATATATCTTCCCTTTTATCTTATGGCCTATAAGAAGTTGAGGGAATAAAAAATACAACTATATGATTTGGAATCCAAAAGATTCATTCTCTTGAGCATCCCTCCTTGGATCACTCTTCTCCTTTTTACAAAGAAGTCTGATAGATACCTCTGGTTGTGTATTGATTACCGAAAGTTGAATAAGGTAACCATCAAAACCAAATATCACTTTCCTCGAATAGATGACTTTTTTGATCAGTTGGAGGGGGGAAAGTTTTTTTCTAAGATAGACTTTTGTTTAGGTTACCACCAAGTCAGGGTGAGAGAAGTGGATATCCTGAAGACAACTTTATGAAGTAGTTATAACCAATTTGAGTACATGGTCATGCCCTTCGGATTGAACAATTCTCTAGTGGTATGTATGGAACTCTTGAATAGGGTGTTCCACTCGTATATCAACTCCTTCATCGTGGTATTCGTGGATGGCATCCTGGTTTACTATGGATTCAAGGAAGTTCCAGAGCATCATTTGAGGATCATGTTGGGCATTCAATGGAATCATCTCCATGATTCAGAGTTTTCCAAGTGCACTTTTATATTATGGAAGTGAACTTCCATGGTCATGACATATCGAAATAGGGGGTTTTGGTGGACCATGAAAAGAATAGTGTAGATATTTAATGGGAGAAGACTAGTAATGTATTAGAGATCAAGATATTTCATTGACTAGAAGGTTATTATGTGTAGTTATTTAGGGATTTTCCTCAACTAGGTTGGCCCATGACTGCACTCATCCCAAAGGGATGTTGTTTTAATGGGTCCTAGAATGTAAAGAATCCATTGAAGTGTTAAAGTAGTGGTTGACCATCACCCTTGAGTTAATATTTCCAGAATCAAAGAAGGGCTATGTGGTTTATTGTGATTCTTCCCGTATGGGTCTCACATGATTGCTTATGCAGGTTGATCACATGGTGCCATATGGCTCTCGCCAACTCATACCACATGAAAAGCATTACCCAGACCACAACATGGAGTTGGAAGCAGTGATGCATGATTTGAATTCATGGAATCAATACCTATTTTGGAATAATTTTGTGGTCTACTCTGATCATAAGATCTTGGCCTATATCTTCTCATAGAAGGATCTAAATTTGAGGCAACGTATCTAGATGATATATTTACATGGGTTTGAATTGATATCATCTATACTCCAAGAAAGGGTAATGTGATGGATGATGACTTGAGTAGAAAAGTATTAGTGTAGTATCTAAGTAAGTACATTGATGAGTGGACTCTGATGGGGCTCTTTCCGAAAAAAACACTTAGAGGCCAAGGAGCACTGTAGAGGGAAATCTTAGAGAGAGTTAAGTCAACTCCATCTCTTTTAGAGGTGATTTTTCGGGAGTATCCCAGTGATGAGTTATGTTAGCGGATAATGTAGTTTATTCTTTAGGGTGAGACATATTCTGATTGGTCTTCATATCCCATGGTAATCTTGTGATTCAAGGGCCATTTTGTAGTGTCGTTGACCTTATGGAATGTGGTGAGGTAGGATAGCCACCAATCTCAGTTGGTTATTCATCATAGAGCTACCAAAATGATTTATGATGTTTTTTGGTAGTTCTGGTTGCTAGGTATGAGGCGGGGTATAGTTGATTTTGTATTTAGGTGTAATATAATTCAGTAGGAGAAATTATAGAATCAAATTCCCTCTCGTTTCCATCAACCATTACCCATTCCTACCTGTAAGTGGGATGAGATCACCATGGATTTCATTGTTGGATTACCCCGTAGACCTCGGGGTAAGAAAACTATTTGGGTAGTTATTGATGGTCTAATCAAATCAGCCCATTTTATTCTAATTAGACATGTAGTCATAGTGGATGAGTTGGGATGAAAGATTATTCATGAGTTGGGATAACCTTTAGAAGGACCAGGGGTTATAGATTAATATGTTCACCACATACCATCCTCAAAAGGATTTCACGAAAGAGCAAGAAAACATGATTCTAGAAGAAATGATCTGTGCACATGTCTTGAGCTTTATAGGATCTTAGGATATCCATTTGGGGTCAGTTGAGTTTTATTACAATAATAGATACTAATCATAGTTTCTAATGGATCCTTTCGAGTGGCTCTAGGGTTATCCTTGTCGGTCCCCCCTGTGTTGGGCTGAGGTTGGTGAGACCTCACTATTTGCGTCTATCCTTGTGCAAGAGACATATGAGAAGGTCATGTTGACATGGAAGTGGTAATTAATAGATTAGAGTTGACACAAATATTATGCTGAAGCAGTATCTAGTCCTTGAGTTCATTGTGGGAGTTTAGGTATTGTAGATGGTGGCCCCTCGTTTGGTCATCGTCATTTATGGAAGTTAATGACAAGGTATGCCAGAATTTTTGAGATCACTAAGAGAATCGGTAGGGTAGAATATAGGTAGGAATTTACCTCTTAGTTGACATATATTATAGATTTTTTTATGTATCCAAATTTAAGAAGTACAATCTATATCAGTCCCATCTATTGAATTTGGAAGAGTTGGAGATGGATCATGATTTATTAATGTTTGAGCAGCTAATGCGAATAATGGAATCCTAATAGAATGTGATTTGGGTAATGTTTATTACACTAGTTTATGTCCTTTGGTTTCATGGGAATGATGTGCATGAGATATGGGAGCAGAAGTCATGGGTTGAGAAAGAGTACCCATTATTGTTTTCTAATCAAGCTTCAGATTGACTTTCAGGGGTGTAAATTCATACATAGTTGGGAGAAATGCCACATTCATGAACTTATTTTGATGTATTTATCTCTTCTATTATTAGTATAACATTACACCTACGATCCAATAGAAATTATAAATAGAATGATTGTTTTTGGGTGGCTAGAATAGGCATCACAGTTAGGATTCACGGTTTACTAAACCCTATGGACAACCCACGCACTGGTGTCTAGGACAATAAAAATATTTTGTAAAAATATTTTTTATCTTCTGGGATTAAACCAATGTCTCCCATTTCTTCTCCCATATAACCAAATAATCCATTTAAGGCTCCAAATCTCATCCAACCTCACATGGAACTACTTTTTGACTGGGATTTTAGTGAGGAAACATCATGATTTTTCAAGTAATTGATTCCTTCTTTGTTTTTCTTCCTTTTCTTTAAGGTTTCATCCCTCCTACTTGATATTCCAAATGTCCAGTAACTAGGGTTTCATACATAGGGTATAATTTTGTGTTTATTGGTTGAATCATGTAAATTAGGGCTTGTTTACATCCCTTTATGGAGCAGATGTTGTGCGTTTTAATTTTTTCACAATGAATTGTGGTTTTGGACATCTGATGTAGGTGATTCCATGTGTAGAAATTATTTGATGATTTATCATGATTGATTGAATTTTGTTTCATGTTCCTCTTCTATTGTGTTTGGTGTAAAAACCTTTTTTTGTAGAATTGATTAAGTGATTGATTATAAATAAACAATTTTTATAAAAAAGAGTGTTTTTTGTGTGTATTGCATATTGGGTCATTTGGGGTTATTTTATGAATGAAGTAATTCATTTATTACATAATGTTAGGGCTTCCAAATTTTGTTTGGTGTGGTCTTGTTGGGGTTTTGGCCTTAAAAGAGTATTTTTGAATGGATTTTGTGTGGAAACCCTTGTTTTACATCTAGAATTTTTTTATAAAATCTTGAAAGTGTTTACTATATTACATTGAGGGGGTGAAACATGATTGTGTACTGTTTGGGATGTGTATGATTCAAAAATGTTTCTTTTATGTGAAATTGGTATTTCATTAACATTTAGAACATGTTTGATCACAAATAGGGAAACCAGAGTGTCTAGGTGGGTAGACATGAACTAGTATGCTTATGATCTGGTAGTGGTATCATCCCTATTTCACTTAGAATGTTTGACTATGAAAACACTAACTAAAAATTAATTATTTCGGGGTGACTAGAAAATTGGGGTTTCCCTTCATAATGACTTGTTTACGAGAAGAATATTGGTCATGGTTACTTATACATCAAAATATGATGTATATAGGGCCCCACAACTAGCTAGTTCCTAGGGGTGTTCCTGTGACTATTTCTCATTGAATATATGGTACTCACCATTGTCATACATTTTGTTTTTCTAAAAAATTCAATATCTGGTGTGTTTTATTCAAATTTTGACATTATTAACAGATTCACCTTTAAAAACTATTTTCATTTGAAGTTCAATCCTTGTCAAAAATGTCTCTATGATTTCTTATTTGTAAAAAAATATACAGGAATTGTTGTCTTAAATTGTTTTTCACATGGAATATATTGTGTGGCATCCTATTGGGTTTAGGATCAAACCCATAAAACCACTTTGGGTGTATGAAGAGATGATTATGATGGATACAAGTAAGGGAACAGTCTTTGGAGATGGTGATTCAGGTTGTTAGATTCGATCCTTGGTGCAGTGTTGTGGATAAGGGTTAGGGATGATGAACCCTTTCCATGTGGTGGTTCTTGAGTGGTATTTTCTGCTACTTTTGAGTTGTGGCCCCCTTTGTCATTGTTTAAAACCATATATTTCAATTCTAAATTTTATATAATGTTTGTTTGGAATGAATTATCAGATTATTTTTATTTATTGTTTTTTATTGTTTTATTATTCCAAAATCTAGTAAATTGTTCCCACACTATTATTTTGGATACCCTGTCACTTTTTTCAGCCCATGGGGATAGGGAACACCTTTTAGTCCTTTCCATGGACCGAGTAGGGTGCCAGTTTTAATGGTGACTAGATCCAGTTCGTTACATAAATGTATACATTTAATACCATTAAAATAATGATATTCATGATATTATACCTCAATGGGAGGTATAAATACTCCATAGATAAGAAATAGTGCTGAATAAGGAATATCCCCTAAAAATGGATGTGAGATGAAATAACCCTTACCTTATGTCTGAATGTGTTCTGAACTTGACCATAATGTGATAAATAATCAAATTAAATACATTAATTTATAATTAAGAACCCATTATACATTTATTTGAATAATTATAGCATTATTTCGTTCATTTGTGTCCTTTTTGATGAGATATAGAGATTAATTTCATCATTCTAGAGCATTCATTTTCTTGTTTTTCAGGATTGGTTTTCTTGTTTATAAGTAATGGAGTTCACATTGAATGGATATAATTATGAATAATTAATTATATATGATACTAATTAACATCCATAAGATTAAATGGTTATATAATTCATCTGGTTATATTCTATGAAAATTAGTTATTAGATAAAACATTAGTGATAATCATTTTGATTATTTTGGCAGTTTTTGGTCATCAAAAACTAGTTTTGACGTGTGAATAAGTAATGTGTATATATACAGGTTAAATTACATTAAATAGGTTATTATGTACATATTATTGTCTTGTGTAACCCTAAAAATGTTATAATGACCATCCTTGAAGAAGACATTGAAGAACAAAAGTTCTTCTCCCATGAAGGTTTTAAATCGACACCTCCCAGATGATGATTTAATTTTTAATATAAACGAGATTGGGAGTAAGCATATTGATGATGGGTATTAAATTAAAATGAAATCGTTATAGTATATATATTTTTTATTAGAGTTATTATGATAATTTTGAATGTGGAGGTGAGGAGATTATAATAAAAGAAAGAACTTGAAAAGAAAATAAAATGAAAAGGAGGAGGATTTTACCTTTTGAATACTACTTCTTGTGAACCTCCTTAAAGAAAGGGGTTATAATAATTTGATAAGAGAAATATATCTTGGATATGGGGAGAGACTAAGAAAGTGGATTTGGGAAGAAATTTGACAATATTCAAGCATTATATTAGTGAGTACTAGAGGGTGTGAGAGTGGTTTTTATAGTTCTGGGGAGGGATGATTTATCATTTTTTAATTCATTTGTTAATTATTTTTCTCATGATAAATATATTACTGATTGTTGTGAATAAATATTGTAACTCCTGAGTGTTATTTTTAACTAATGGTTCTTACATAATCCTTAACTCAACAATTAATCAAAATTCATTTCATTTAACATTTGTCGAAAATTATCATATTTTACTATTAAAAAAAACTAAAGTATTTTAGAAAAAACTCAAGATTTCACCCAAACAAATATTCGACATGTAGAATTAATAAATAAACTCTTTTTTTGAATTTTTTTTCTTAATATGATAAATTTAATTTTTAATTAAAAACCTCATTTATTGAAAAAAATAAATATTTTAAATTAATAAGTGATTTTATAACACTCTAAAAAATTAACAAAGGTCTTATAAAATATTCATAATATCATAAGTCAATATATTTTTGATTTATAAATACATTTTATAAACAATATTTTTCTTTTAAATAGTTTTATTAATTATAAAACTCTAATTAAATTATTTTGACTCACAATAATACAAACATTTAAATATTATTTTTTAAAATTCTCATTTACTTATACAATAACATAATTTTATCATATGTTCATTTATAAGGTGCCTAAGTTTTATTTATAAATTCACTAAAGATATTACTATTCTTTTTCTAATTTATTATTCATGAGGGTCAAATTTATATTTATAATGGTGCATTACTATTCCAAAGGGTCAAGTTAATATTCACCAAAAAATAAGTTGATCCTATTGGACTCTAATAGCTTACTGATTGCTACCATGTATGTCTGTTTTTTTAAATTCAAATAATAGAAGTGGTAAAAGTATATTTAATTGCCAGGTTATAACTATATTGTTTATATAATTACAATAACAAGGTTTTTTTTCATAGAGTCTCATTTTTGTGTGTATTATATTATGTATTATATTTCATTTTACATACTTGGGGTGTTACATTATCCCCTCCTTTAATAAATTGTGTTGTCACAATTTGAAATTATACTTTGGAAGTTAACAGTTTATACAAGAAAATTCCTTTATGGGAAACCCACAATAGAAATATGGTTAATAAAAAATCCACTTGATACTAGGGAAAGGTAAATTCATAGATTTCTACTATAATACGCATTATAATAGGGTAAAATTAATGTAAAGGGAAAATATGTACTATGAATAATAATATTACCATCACGCTCTTGTGGGGAGTGATAGAGGATGTGGGCATTAAAATGTTAACTATCACAAATATGTAAATCATGTGATCGATTAAAAGACTAATGATTAATCAGAAAGAAAACTACCTGGATAACATTTTTGTTAGAAAATATTTTTCTTGGAATTTAGGGATGATTATAAAATCTTGATATGAAATTATGAAATGAAACATACTTCATTACATTCCTTGTCATAAGAATAATATCATCCTTTGGTTATGATTTGATCTATTTTCCTTTCATTCCTCATACCTAGAAATGAACCTTCGTGATGATTTTTTTATGTCTAAAGAATTCAAATAAACTTTTATGGATCATAGATCCGACAAAATTATAACTATTTATACATAAACTAAAATACATAGGATAAGATAAGACAATTATCTAATAGCAGATCTTTATATGATGAAAAAACATTAATATCCAAAATTAAAATGTAAAACTCAATGTTCAACATAGATCATTTTGGAAATTACTATCACTACTAAATAAATATTCTAGAATATAACCCCAAAATCAAAAGGATTTATTGAAATTTTCATCCAATTGAAATCTTTAAATCTTAATGTCTTATACTAATATGTAATTCCCTAAAAAAATTATTTCAAAATATATTCTAATCATTACCATAAATAACTATGATCACCATAAGTCTAAAATTAAATAATATTTGACTTCAAAATTAAATTCAACATTTATTCCCCAAAATATTCTATTTTTCCAACTCATTTTAGATTCCAAAAATTGAAAATATCTTCTAAACGAACATTAATCTCTTAGTCACCGAATCATTTTCCTATCCCAATGTTATCTATTTTGTAAACCAAAAATCCCCTAAAATCAATATAACATTTATCCATTTGATGTTTTGACTAAAACAATACATGATAAATAAGACATCACATAAGAAAGTGGTAGTTGATGCACCCTTTTCACCCTTCAGTTGTTGGTTAAAAACCCAAGGCCTTTTCGAATGCGACGATCTATCACTCGGCAGGCTAGTTTTAATTTTTCTAAAACCATATAAATTCAAAAATAAATATGATTGGCGACCTTGAAATAATTTCAATAAATAAAAATAATTTTAATTAGTATTTTTAATAAAGCATCAATACATAAATACATTGTACATTTATTCCCACATACATACTTCCATGGTCTAATGGTTATCCTATAGAATAGGGAATTAACTCAGGTAATCCCCATGTGCCCTTCATTTCTCAAAAATTACTATATAATAATTCTTAGAGACTATTTTATTTCCTTCCATTTTACTCTTAATTTTTTCTCGATAATTGTTTACTTTATTTTCTTATTTACCACACATAAGTCATTTATCTATTCCTTTGAGACAATTTCCTAGGTGTCTCTTTCCACATTGTTTTCATGATGAAAATCGATATTTCTTTTCTCTATGGTCTCGACCACTGGAGCTCTTAACAAACTCCATTCTTCTCTTTATTGGTGGGTTATGGTGTAGCTTAAGTTATATATTGTTAATAATATTTTATGAAAAATAATTATGCATGGACATTATATATTTTACTCAAATAAACATACCATTTGGTTTCTCATAACCACTGCCTTGTCTATTATGTTCTATGTTAACATGCCTAATTTAGGTTCCATCCATTGATTAAAACTTGAAATCCAAGTGCGAGATAAAATATTCACAGTGATAAAAAAGTAAAATAATTTATAGAATTTCATAAAATCTTATTTTAAACCTAAAATTCCTTAGTTTTAACCTATTTTATTAATTTTTTTATATATTCAAATCATTAATAATAGTTTGTAAAGACAATGTTAATTATCCTAAGCATATCCCTTAGGAGTGTCAAACCAGGTGAGTGGTGTAACAACGTAAGGTTTTCAATGGAAATTTCATTCTTATGATTATGCCACATGAAATCACAACATAATGAAATAAAAAGTGCTTTGTGACTTTTAAACATAAGTGTGTCACTTCTGTGATTTGAATTTTTAGAATCTAATATACACGGTTGCAATCAGTTAGTTTTTTGGATTCCAATAATAGAAACATAATTTTTGGTGGATAGTAACCTACCCTTATGAATAGTATCATACAATTATGAATATTGATATACCCTAAAGAATATTAACCTTACATATGAATGTTTATAAATAATATTCTTGTAAAATTTCCATATACCTATATCTTGGAATAAGAAAATAATTGTTTTAAAATTGTTGTTTTTCGAGTAAATTGTGATTTTAATTAAATGTATAATTAATCATTTTTTGAAAATTATTTTTGAAAAATTGATTTTATTTTTGGATTATAAATATTGAAAAATAGTTTTGGTGAATTTTTGGTATTTTTATAAAATACTTGAATTTTTTATAATTAGTAAAATTCGATAATTCACAATAAATGCTAAAACCTGAATTTCTGCATCATGCTTGAGTCATGGATTATTTAAATGACCATTGGTTCGAACTTAAACTACATTATTACTATTCTAGGTCAAGGAATACCCACTATTTTGTGTCTAGTCGAAAATTAATAAACTAATGATTATTATATTATGAAAATCCTCCTCTCTTCCACAATAAATACCACCCATCCTTACTCGTCTCATCAATCCCCTCAAGCCTTATGAATTTGTAATATTCTTCCCAAATCCCTCCCCAAGGTCCTATCCCACATCTATAATCCCCTATTATCATAAAAATATCAAATCCATTCCTCTTAACAGGGTCTTAAATGAGTTAAAATCAAGATATAAATTCCTCTTTCAAAATCTTTTATTTCTTTTAAGTTCTTTTCTTTTCTTGTTTCCTTCCTCACCTCCCTTCACCAAAATAATTTGATAACTCTAGTAACATATATTTACTGGAATTATATTATGTTAATGGGATAATTCATTATTTTTTCTCCTTTCCCCACCTTTTATTTTAAATAAATGAAAACATTGTTTGACATGTGTTAATTTAGAACATTCAAGGACAACAGTTTATAAGTTTCTATTATTATAATTAATTATGGTCAAGAAACTATTTGTGTTATGGTTGAACTAGAGTACTATATATTATATATATATCGTAGTTGAGGTTCTCTAATCCTTTTGTACAAATTGTATTAATTTATAAATCAATATATTTTTTTTAATCAATCCCACCAATTAACCAAAACTGTTATCACTAGGGTTTTATATAATAATTCATCTTCACTTGAAATAACCCAATGAATTTTTATAACCATTTAATATCATAAGTGTTCATTAATAACATAAAACTTCAACTATTTACAACAACTTTCATCTTACTTGTTTATCCAAACATTAATATAAGTCAACCGATCATTAAAACCAAGTAAGAAAACAAACTCGAACAATGAAATTGAACCTCATAACCAATCAAAATGGTTATAAATGATCTTAAAATGATTATACTAAATATTATACATGTATAATAGGTTATTTAGTTATTAATTTATAATCCAAATTTTATTATTCAGGTCATTAAGTTCAAGAAACAATCACCATTAGATATAAAGTAAGGGATCCTATCCATTTCACTCTTGATCAAGATTGTTCTTCATGCTTTGACTTTTCATGTGTAATCCAAAATGATAGAGCTATGATTTATCACCTCCCAATTAATTCCCTCATGATTTATAAGTTATATGAAACCCATTTCATCTCTCACTAATTCCTTTTAGGTACACTCTAGAAAATTCCGATAGTCCGTAACAAATTGTACCCAAACCTCCTTTGTTCTATCGGGTTTCCTTATCCTTCATTATATAAAAAATGGAATTATCTTATTAATTTAATTGAATATTATAAATTCTGTTTATTTGTATAATATTGATTTTTCAATACCCTTTTATCACTCTATTTCTATGATATATATGTTTTTAAAAGATTCCCTCCATTACACTTTCCGATAAGCAAACCGATTTTAAGGGAACTTCCCGAATTCCTACCCAATTTCTTGTGAACTTTATCTTATGTTTTAAGACATAATTATTTTTATAAAATAAGTAATTTTATTATCAAAACCTTATTGGTTCTCTTTTTGTTTTATAAACATGATTTCCCACTTTTTTTCTATTTTAAAGGCTTTATATTGTTTTCCCTAAAACTGCACTAAAACGTTTTAATTCTAAAGTTTGTTAAATACTTTTCTGAAATGCTTTATTATCTGTTTGACATATATTACCATGATATATTCTTATATTACCTTATTAATGCCCATTTATGTTCTAATTCCTTTCTCTCATGTACACTTTTATGATATACCCATTTATTATGCTTTATGTCATGACTATGTTACTGATTTCCTTACATGGGTTCCCTTATGTTTATGTATGGTTTATTATGTATAATTATTTATTTGGAAAGAATATTGATTAAAATTTTGAGATGGGTGCACCCAGATAGCACTCCAATGCATTTGGTAAAGTTAAGTCTCATGAGATGTTATGTGAAACAGTTTTGGCGGTTAGCCTTGGCATGTGCTACTATGGGAAACATGATTAACGATTAGCCTTGACCCATACTACTATGGGAAAAGGGATTGGTAGTTAGCCTTGACCCAAACTAATATGGGAAACATGATTTTCGGTTATCCTTGACTAGTACTAAAGATATGTTTTATGTCTCTTCCACATTTATATGATTCCATGTTTATATGATCCCATGTTTATATGTTATGATTCCACATGTTCTACGATTTTGACATCATTTTCTCATTCATCATATTTAATTTTATTAATATTTATTCTTATGTTATTTCCCTTAATGGGATTTTTAGCTCATCCTTATGTTCATGTGTTCCCCAGGGTACCCTATATAGATATAAGGGCTCAATGGATGTTAGGACCTTTTTATGGAGGTTAAATAAAGAAGTTTATTTGCCGTATGTTTTATGTTTTATGTACCTATTATTCCAAGACACTATATTTAAAGATCCATGTATTGTATAATGATGTATAATTATGCCTAAAATCATGTATTATTATATTTAAACGGCTAGGGTCTCTATAGTTGATATCAGAGGATGGTCTAGTTATTTTTGGAGATTGGGAATATAGGACTTTAAAAAGAACCTTAAGGATGAGACAAAGTAAAAAAAATATCCCAAAATCATGTTAAGTATAGAGTAAGTGGCTTATCAAGAAAAAACATCACTGTTTGGATACAAACACATTGAGGTGGCTCTAGAACAGATGTACCTAGGAGTTAAAACTCTGAAAAGGAGTTTCAATATTGACCCAAGGTATCGCCGTACACAACAATGGGCCTTTCTGCACTTTTGGTTTGACACTCCTAGGGGTATGATTTGGTAAATTCATAAGCATAGTAGGAACCATTATTAAAGGAAAAAACCCATAAGAAAATACTTTAAGAGATTGATCATGAATAATTTTTATTATGTCCTATAAACACATAAGTTAAGGAGATAAGAGTAATTTGGAAGTTATACCTTTAATCCCATTGGTTCCCTCCTGATGTTATAATCATCCCAAAATTCTCTTTTTATTCTAGAAAATGGATGGTAAATAAACTAATCAGGTTATCAACCAATGTGAAGAACAATGTTATGACTTATATAATGGTATACCTAATGAGATGATAGTTCATGAAGGTCGTATCACTATTATGCCAAACAATCTATCAAAAATCATGATTAAAAATTGGTACATGGTAGAATAAACAAGGGTGTCTAGGAAGAGGAAGATGGAATATCTTGAAGGTACATCTGATAAATGTGATAAGGGAAAGAAGACCCAATTTCTATTGTGTAACAACTGTGGAATAAGGAACCAAGGGAAATATCACCAAGGGACTAGAAGATGTTTTAAGTTTGGAATGATTGGGTATAAAGTAGCCAATTTCTGAAAAAAACAGATAATGTGGTGAATGGAAACAAAGTTACATATAAGGCATCATACATATTTATATGTCATAAATGTTGATAATTTGGACATTATCCAACACCATGCTCTATTGCAAGGGATGAGAAGCATGATGAACATCAACAATCTCCATGACCAAGGGAGCACTGAAGGCCCTATGCTAAGGTGGATGATGATTAATAAATTACATATAACCATTACTTATATGTAGCATATGTTATAATGTATTTCCATTCATGTCCTATTATTTTGTTTTCATGTTTTATAAGAACATTGAGTCCCCACTTGAAATGATATTATATCATTAGGGAAAACTTATATGATTATTGTATCGAATGTTTATGTTTATGGGAATGTTGTTCTTGAAATTATTATAAGTCTCAATTTGGTGGAATATGAGTAAAAATGTCCAATTGATATCCTATGCCTAAAGGTAGCTAAAAATCTATGAGAAAAACTATCCCACACATGATCTAGAGTTGGTAGATGTGATATTTTCGTTGAAAATATAGATACATTATCTCTATGGAGAGATGTGTGAGATATATACAGATCACAAAAGTCTCAAATATATATTCACATGGAAATATAATAACATGTGCCAATGAATATGGATAGATATCATCAAGGATTTTAACATCTCAATCCAGTACCACCCCTGTAAGGAGAACAAGGTGGCATATGCTCTAAGTAGAAAGGATCCTACATCTTTATCCATGATGAGAATTTAAAAAGATCCAATCTTCATATATTTTTATATGATGGAAATAGGTATCATTAAGGGAGGACCATCATCAATGCCTTTTGAAATGATTTCCCAAACATCCCTCATTGAGAAAATAAAGGATTGTCAATGAAAGGATATGATAATTCTGAAAAGGGTGGAAGTTTTTTAAAATGGGAAATCCTCAAAGTTCAGGGTGGATGAAGAATGAGATGTATGATTTGGGTCATGATTATATGTACTATCTGATCTAGTGATAAAAAGGATATTTTTAATGACATACATAACTCAACCTTCTCTATTCACATATGGAGTAGAAATATGTATCAATATCTCTGAGAAATTTTTTGGGGGATAACATGAAAAATAAAATTGTTGAATATACATCTAAGTGCTTGGTATGTCAGAAAGTGAAGGATGGGAGGAAAAAATTATAAGGTGATTATGTAACCACTACCCATACCAACATGGAAGTGGGAGAACATCACTATGGACTTTGTCACTGGGATTCCAAAGACATCTAGATGAAACAATGATATATGGGTCATTGTGGACGGTCTGACAAAAAATCTCACTTTTTGAAAATTTGAGAATACTTCCGATTGGATCAACTTGCACAGATATATATCAAATAAGTGGTAAGGCTCCATGGAACACCACAATATATTTTATTCAATCACGATCCATGATTCACTTAGATATTTTGGAAATGTCTCAAACATGCTCTAAGAACAGAACTGAAATTCAGTAAAACCTATCATCCTCAAATTGATTGTCAATATGAGAAAACTATTTTGACACTTGAACACCTGTTGAGAGAATTTTATATTATATTCAAAGGATTATGGGACAAACATCTTCCTCTAGTTGGATTCTCCTACAACAACAGTTTCCACTCGAGCATCCAAAATGGTGCCTTCTGAAGCCCTTTAGTGGGAAAGGTGAATAACACCCGCTTGTTCGGATGAAGTTAGTGAATGTAAGTTGTTAGGACCTGAAATGGTTGAATAAATGGTGGATAAGATGAAAACCATTAAAAACCATATCAAGGTAGCCCAATTTTGATAGAACATTTATACCGACTGTCGTCAATGAGACATTTTTTTCAAATTTGGAAACATTGTATTTCTACACATATCCTTATGGATGAAGTACATGAGGTTTGGAAGGAAATGGAAGTTATATCCCAGGTACATTAACACCTTCAAGATTTTGGATCACATTGGGGATATGGCTTATAGACTATAACTTCCACCTACAATGGACAAAGAACATGATGTATTTCATTTATCCCTCTTATGTAATTACATAAAAGACCCTTCATAGGTACTCCCTACATAGGTGTTACATTTGTAGGATGATCTTTCTTATGAGGAGTAGCCTATAAGGTTCTTGTATCGTAGAGATAAAGTTATACATAACAAGACTACTCACCTGGTGAATGTAGTATGGCAGGACCATAAGTACGAAGAGGAAACATGGTATTTGAAGGAGGCAATGAAGGAAAACTACCCACACATGTTTATAGACTAGAATATAAAAAAACATTTGGGGGTAAAATTTCTTAGGGGGGGGGGAGGAGAATGTAATGACCCATTGTTTTCAATGGAGATTTACTTCTTATGATTATTCCACAATAAATAAAAACATAATGAACTACTCTATTCTATGTGACCAGTAAATATAATTTTGTCACTTCTGTGATTTGAATTTTGAATATCCGATATACACAGTTGCGGTTAGTATGTTATTTGGAGTCTAATAATAAAAACATATTTTTTGGTGAGTTGTAACCTACCCTTATGAATAATAACATACCCTTATGAATAGTGACATGCCCTAATGAATATTAAAATTCCCTATGATAGGATATAAATAATATTCATGTAAAAGTACAATATACATATATCTTGGAATAAGAAAATAAGTGTTTTAAAATTTTTATTTTTCAGGTAAATTGGGATTTCAATTAAATATTTAATTAATAATATTTAGAAAATTATTTGTGTAAAATTGATATCATTTTTGGATTCTGTGGGTTGAAAAATGATTATGGTGAATTTTTGGGGTTTTTCTAAAATACCTGAATTTTTTATCAGTAGTAAAATTTGATAATTTATAATAAATGTTAAAACATGAAATTCTGCATCATTCATGAGTTGTGGATGATGTAAATAACCATTTTTTAGAACTCAAATGAATTTATTACTATTATAGGTCATGTAATATTCAATATTTTCTAGCTTATGGAAAAATAATAAACTAATGATTATAATATTATGAAAACCGTCCTCTCTTCCACTATAAATACCACCCATCCTTACCTCTTATCTTCACTCCACTCAATCCCTATGCCTTTCCAATATTCTACCCAAATATCTCCCTAAAATCCTCCCCCATGTACAATAGACCCTAGTCTCTTAAAAATATCAAATTATATCATGTTAAGAGGTTCCCAATGGAGCTAAACAGAAGAGGTAAATTCCTCTTTCAAATTCTTTTATTTCTTTTTAAGTTCTTTTAAGTTCTTGTTTATTTCCTCACCTCCCATCACACAAATGGTATGATAACTCAAATAAAATATATGAAATGAAATTATGTTATGCTAATGGGATAATTAATTATCTTATCCCCTTTTCCCACCTTTTATTTGAAAGATATGAATACACTATTTGAGATGTGTTAATTTAGCACATTCAAGGACAACAGTTTATAAGTTTCTATTATAATATATAATTCTGGTCAAGAAAATATTTGTATTATAGTTGAACCAGATTATTATATATTTAATATATATCATATTTAAGGATATGTAATCCTTTTGTACAAATGGTAGTAAGTTATAAATCAAAACATGTTCACTGTAATCAAATCCACCGATTAACCAAAATTGTTGTCACTAAGGTTTTATGTAATAATTCATCTACAATCACAATAACCAAATTTTTTTTATAACCATTTAATCTCCTAGATGTTTAGTAATAACAAAAAACTTAAATTATTTACAACCACTTTCATCTTACATGTTTATCCGAATAGGAATATAAGTAAACTGATCATTAAAACCAAGTAGGCAAACGGACCCGAACAATGAAATTAAACTTCATAACCAATCAAAAAGGTTATAAATAAACTTAAAATGATTATAATAAGTATTATAAATGTATAATTTGTCATTTAGTTATTCATTAATAATCCTTAATTTATTATTCATGTCATTAATTTCCAGAAAAGATCAACATCTGACTTAAGGTAAGGGATCCTCTCTATTTCAATATTAATCAAGATTATTCTCTGTGCTATGACTTTTCATGTGTAATCCAAAATGATGGGGTATGATTTAGCACCTCAAAATTAATTTTCTCCTGATTTATATGTTATGTGAAAAATATTTTGTCTCACATCAAGCCCTCTTAGGTACACCCGACACCATGCCAATAATCTGTAATGCATTCTACAAGAACTTTCTTTGTTGTTTTGGGTTACCTTTTATTTATTCATATCACAATGGAGTTATATTATATATTAATATGAATATTATAAATTCTATTTAGTTATAAATAATTCATTTATAAATACCATTTCATAACTCTCTTTCGTGGACATACATGTTTTTAAAATATTCCCTCCTTAGTACATTCTGATAAGCAAAAATATTTTAAGGGAACATCCCAAATTATTACCCGATTTCAAGTTCACATTATCTTATATTTTATGATACCATTGTCTCTATAAAATTGATATTTTTATTCTGAAAAAATTATTGGTTCACTTATATTTTTATATAAAATATTTCCCCCTTTTTCTATTTTAACGGATCTATAGTGTTTTCCTTTAAACCACACTAAAATGTTTTAATTCTAAAGTTTCTTAAAAACTTTTATTACATGTTTTCACCTATGTTTGGAATAAATTACCTTGATATATACCTATTTTAACTTATGAAATACCATTTAATTTCAAATTACTATCTCATTTGTACACTTTTATGATACACCCATTTATTATGCTTTATTACATGATTGTGTTACCCATTTCATTACATGGGCTCCCATATGTTTATGTATTATTCATTATGTATGATTATTTATGTGGAAAGAATATTCCTGAAAATTTAGAGATATGTGCACCCAGATAGAACTTCAATGCATTGGGTAGAGTTAAGACTCATGAGATGTTATGTGCGACGGTCGTGGAGATAATATTTGGCTTGTGCTACTGTGGGAAACAAGATTGGTGGTTAGTCTTGACCCGTACTACTATAGGAAATGGGATTTGAAGTTTTAGTTGACCCCAACTACTATGGGAGACAAGATTTTCAGTTATCCTTGACTCATTCTGAATATATTTTGTGTTTCTTTCACATTTATATGATTCCATGTTTATATGATCCCATGTTTACATTTTATGATTCCATATGTTCCATGTTTTAGATATCATTATGTCATGACTTCTAACTCATGTCCTTAATCTTTATTCATATGTTCTGTCCCATACTAGGTTTTTTAGTTAATCCCTTTGATCATGGGTTCCCTAGGGTACCCTATGCAGATGTAAGGGCTCAAACAACGTTAAGATATTTTTATGGAGATTAAATAAAGAAGTGTTTTTAGCACCAAGTTTTATGTTTTATGAACCTATTCATCCAAGATTCTAGACTTAACAATCATTGGTTTATATTCAATTGTTAAATTATTCTTAAAGTCATGTAATGTTATATGTAAAAGGATAGGGTTTCTATACATAGTAAGGCCTATTTTCATGTACCAGGTTACCCCAAGTCAGGACCTATACACCTTGTCAGAGTTAATACCCCTTGAAAAATCTGTTCTAGAACCACATCTACTTGTAGTATCTGGATTGGAATTTATTTCATGGAAGACCCACAGAATCTCTACAATACAAAAATTATAGGATCATATTCTACACTTACCATCAAATTTTATATTAGGTTTATGTTTAATATTTTTTTAATCTAATTTCCAATGTTGTTTCTAAACATACTCTGATACCAACTATAATTCCCTAAACCTAGAAGCCTAGAGAAAGCACATTTTTTTATTATAATGGAATAATTATAAGGAAACCAATATTCATGGACTGATTATTTTTGTAACACCACAGGTAAATAAAGAATATTACATTTTTTATATTTATACAAATTAGTGAATAAAATATTAATCTTACTTTAAAGGGAACGCTATGCTCGATGACGTACCCAATACACGATAACGAGTTCCTTTGAAATATTACGTTTCAATCTAATAATAAAATAATATTATTTTAAATGGTAGTTAACACCTAGCCATTGTAATGGAGGGAAAGAATGGAACTAACTACAAAATGATTATATATGTTTGTCAAATATTTTTACTTTTATTCAATAAATGTTAGAGGCATAAAATGCAAATGAATCCAATTTTAAGAATAAATCTTCTAATATTCTTTAAAACGTAGATTAACCAAATTTTGATGGAGAACCCTTTTTAAATATACTTTTTAAAAGTTTATATGTTGTATTTGACAAAATAAAATCCTTCTTTAGAATCTGGACATGAAAATTTACATTGTGTAAATTTTTGTTATTTTTCTGATAAAGATCATTTTTAGTGAAAATGTTGCATTTTAATTCAAAACCTCCTTTTAATATGACTTATTTATATGGATTGGTTATATTTTTAGTTGAGATTAAAGTGTATTTAGAATATATTTTTACCATTTAATCCAATGGTGGTCATTGGAATTTACTTCACTTTTAAATTGGACTTAAACTAGTGTTAATCTTTTAATAGATATTGTTTCTTAAAAACACATTATTTTCTTTGACAGCGGGAATTAATTATTAAATTAATTAATTCAACTTATATGTTTTGAATTTTGTAAAATAGACATCATTTTTTAATTCGGAATATCAAATATAGCTTAGGGTGAATTTTTGGTATTTTTCTGAAAAACATCAATTTTTGATGAATAGTGAAACCACTAAGTGGTAGTTAAAGAAAATGATTTTTCGTTTAAATGAAACCTTACCACTTCTGTGATTTGATTTTCAAAAATCCTACATACATGGTTTTCATTAGGAAGTAAAATGTGGTTCAATGAGATTAAACTAATTTTTGGTGAATAGTAACTTATAAGTTTTATTAATTGAGATTAAAGATAACTAGTGTAATTTAAGGTAAAAATAATGTTTTAATAATATGAAATGACCTTGACACATTTCCTACCCTTATTAGATGAGTCATGGACGACCAAGGAAATCCATGGGTCAACTTGGGGACCACATGGGGCCACATTGGTAGGAAAATGAAATTAATAACTTTTTATTTAATGTTAAAATAAAAATGTCACAAACATGAGTTGTTTTAATAAAAAAAAATTTTAAATGGGGTTATAAAAGTCATATTTCTCCCTATAAATATTCATTAGGAAGATAAAAATATATCCTACATCATGATATTTTTTTATAATTTTTAGACATTAAATAAAATTAATTATTTATGACATCATGATGATGCAGAGATTACCTCATTATTTAACGATTTAAATAAAATGAAACAATAATGTAAAATCTAAGACCTACACATGTCAAAAACATAATTGATGGGTGTATTTAAAACTATTATCACCTTATACTAGAAATAAATCAATGTGGGACCTTTAAAATCCGAATCACATTTGAAAATAAAGGAACCTTTTATAACATTCCGAGAGTACCCCTCCTCTCCTCTTATAAAAGGCCCCCACCTCTACCACCTTACCCACACCTCTCAAGACTTTGGCTCGGCAAAAACCTGACCATTTAATCTGTCCACATTTCTATATTCATCATTTAATCCTCACCTTTGGACATAATCCATTCCAAGGAAGCCTTTGAGCTCAAATAAAAAAGAGTTACCCGATTTAAAGGTAATGTCTTCCCTTGTGTTCTTTTGTTTTATTTTGCTTCTCCAACCCTCTAAACTCTTTTTATTACTTTATTTTGTAACAAAAAAAGTATCTTCAATATACTAGGATGTTGTTATGAGAATTATTCGAGCTACACTTATACACACCTTCGTCTAATGGTTAATGAACATACTGTTTCTGTGGATGGCGAATTGCTGCCTCACGAAATAATGATTGTTCAATCTTCTCTTAACACCATTCATGGTGAAAATTATGATGTCACTATATTTTATATATTTTATATTTATTGTATTTATGTTTTCTATATTCTTTTTAATTTTATAATTAAAACATGCCTTTATACTTTTCAGGTTGTGCAAATGCGATTATTTCATACGATGAAGTGTGGACTACCGGCCCCTCAAGTGATGTGACTCGTTAATGCAATACATTGAATGTATAAAGAATGAAATTAATGAAAATATGTGACCTATATAAAATATATATTATACTGAAATTATAATATATATATCTCTAAATTATTTTTAATTCCCTTAATATCACAAAGGAATGAAAGTAGCGTTCATGCGTACGTACGGCCTACCGTCTCCATGAATGGTGCATTTCATTTATTTTTATCTCCAAATGTTATGGAGTAGTATAAAATTAATATTTAATGGATATATATGATATTTAAATCATTAATACTATTCTATAGATGAATTACTTATAACTACATGGACAATCATTTTCGAACAAGTTCATTTTTGACTCATGTACCAAACATCGACAAAAATGTCTGATATGGACTAACATTATTAACCAATTATTTTAACATTATAATATGTGATATGAACTGAATAATAATCTTTAAAATAGGTCCTTAAGCAATTATAAATTTACAAAAGTTTATTATTCAGGAATATAAAGAAACGAACAAGACAAGTCAGACTTGAGGTAAGGGATCTAACCTCTCTCGTTCTTTTTAAGTACTCTCTTTTATGTAATTTCTTATAAGATCATCATTATTATGTTTGGGGATGTTCTTTTATATTCATCATACTGTAATTTCTTTTTCATATTATGAGAGACCCTATTTGATCTCATAAATCCATTTTTGGAAGTTTTAAGTGGCGCTGTTAGGCTGCCGAGTTTTCGTAAGGGATTTTTCATCTCACTTTTATTCCTATGAGATTTATGATACATTTTCCACCATTTTCTTTTGAGTGGTGTATGTACTGCCTATTATTCTACTCTTTGTGTAATATAATTTCGTTTATGGGTATTTACATCAATGTTGTATAGTCCTTTTTCATGGGGTGTACGTTTCGGAAGTTACCCAATTCGGTAAGGGAACTTTTCACCCTCCTAATTTTAAAAGACTTATTTTTAGGTATTTTAATCTTATTATGATGGGATATGTTATTATATATCCTTATTTCTATAAATTTTATGTTCAAGTGATGAGATACCCCTTTTTATCTCTCATCAACTCATTTTCTAAATTTTAAAGTGATGTCGTTAGGCTGCCAGATTTCTGTAAGGGAACTTCTTAAACCACTTTCAATTATTTGGGTTAAACCTATAAATATTGATTTTTTTATTTCAAGATTATGTGTGGAGTCTCTATTTTGTAATTTCCACAAAACATTCTGTGGATATACTATTTCTACACATAATCAGCTCATTGATAAATTCTTACGACATTTAGACGAACATGTATGGGAAATCATAACTCAATCTCATTTCATTGAGTTGAATATCTATGTCGTTGGTTTTGTTTTTCCAAGATTATGTGTGAATTGACTCTGATTGTTTTACAGTTAATATCCACTTATATTTGGTGTATTCATATTTTTCTCACATAATCATGTAATTGATTTATCCTTAATCTAAGGATACCGACTTTATAAGGGATTTCGTCTCAATCTCCTTTAATTGAGGCATATTTTGTTTTATACACATCTTTATTTTATACGGTGTATAAACCCCTTTGACTTCTACTTTAATTTGAAAGGAATTTTTCTCTACGAAGCGTTTTACTAAACGACAAAAAGTATGCTTCTTTTTAATGTATGCGGTGACAATGACCTTTCCGCCGTCGCGAGTATTATTTGATCTTTGGCTTCCTCAACAAATCGTTATATTTTTAAAAGTAAATAAATACCATATACTCTTTTATGTACTTTGGTATTGAAAATGGTTTTGATAATGAATTTATTATGTCAATATATTTAAGTGATATATTGTTCTTGAAATGTGGAAATGTTTTATTTCCTTTATAGTTGTTTTATGTGTTATGATTTTATATTGGTACTTGGACATTTGACGGGTGGTTACATGATAAACTATATGACGGGTGGTGCCGTGAATACCAGGACGGGTGGTTACGTTATAACATCCAATGTATTTGGTATGGAAGTCGGCCGTATGGCTATTCCATTAAGTATGTGTGGAAGTCGACCATATGGTTATTCCATTTATGTATGTTTATGTCCCAAGTTACCTTTTATGTTATCTATTCTTTATATGGGTCTTATGGTAATATTTTGGTTACAAAAGGGTAAGTAAAGGTCTTTTATTCAGTAAAGAGTTTTTTACTACTTCATAAAGGTGAAAAGTATTACTTTGGTAAAGTACTCATGGTTTACTTGTTGTTTTGAAAAACTAACAGTTTTCCTTCATTATGTATCCTTTAATGGGCTTTTTATGCTCATCCGAAGTTTTTGAAATGTTTTCCATAGGACTTAATGATGGATAGGGTCAAGGATGGGATCAAAGAAAGACATTCTTTCTAAAACAGGGAACTAGACATGTTTCTTTTTAAGTGTTTTTTTATTTTTTGGAAACTTAGTAGAAGTGTCTACTATCTAATATTTTGAGATGTAATAGTTATGACCTAATTATCTAAAACTCTAAACATGAAAATATCCTCTATGTGAATTATTCATTTAATTCATTATTAAGTAATTCTTAAGGCCGGGGCCTTATAGTTAGTATCAAAGGTCGGTATAGATAACATTAGAGGTTAGAGTGTTAAGTGAAAAGTTGTGTATAACCACAATGGTTATTATATTAGATAGAGTCATTGTTATTTTTGAAGGCTGGAATGAGTTTGAGATAACACGGATAAGTATATCTAAGTGTTTATCTTCCTCTTTAGTACATGATGGTTTTTTTTGATATACTAACACCGACCTTTCTGGTTTTAGTAAATGAATGGATCTAGCAGGCACCAAAGTGACAATGGGTTTGAAGGAAACTGTGGTGGTTCTCTGATTAAGAGACTGGTTGAAATGGGGGATTCAATGAGAAATCTCATGGTTATTCTAAACCAACTATCATGAGTCATGATCAACCACTTGAACCTTGGTGAGTTCTCTAATGCCTCTTGTACGAGAGAACCAACTCGATGTGGAAGTTCATGTGATAATTATAAAGGTAGCCATTTGGGTTTATATGATCCTTACTTTTGAGGTAATTATGGGTTACTATTTGTTATGATGGAAAGTGAAAGGCATGAGATAAAATTGAGGTTAAATTATGTTATGGTTATTTTTGAATATTTTATCTAGTTGTTGGGGAATGTTTTAGAATTATATAGTTTTGGAAAAAAGGAAAACACACAGACCATGTGACAACCCGTCGCGTCGGATAAAGCTGCGGGAATCAAACCCACAACCAAAATGCAACTGGTATTTATCACCTACCATAGGACTACGTGAAGTACCTAGTTAGTTTGAATGATTATTTTTAGTTAGATGATTTTATGAATTAAGAGTAAGTTGATTTTGGGTTATCATTGGAAATGATTAGCCTATCATGGAGGATATGTGATTAAGTTAATTAATTTTCAATACGAGACTTTAGAGAAATTGATGTTGTTTGGAGATAAATGTTACGATTTAACTTGGAAGACTATGTGGTTAAATCCTTCAAATATTTGGGTTTCAATATTAGTTTGGTTTACTATTGGTCTTCGTTGAACTTTAGGTCTTGTTGGACAAATTTTGGAGATTAAGAATAGATTTCCTTTTTATAAAGGATTATCCTTTTGGGTATTATCTGATCTCATAATAACCTTTTTTGTTTTAATTTTGGTTAAGGTCTAAAGACATGGGAAGTATACAGTTCTCTTTTATGGATAAGGAGATTCTCTAGAAGTTGATTATAGCTCTCTTAATGTAAACAAGTCATCCTAAATACTCATCTTTTGGAGAAAATATGAGTTCGTGTAAGAAATCTAGTAAAAGTTGAAAGTCAACATGACAACTAAGTATGATTCCTTATGTTTTAGTTAAGCTCAAAAATAAATTCCTCAATGAAAAGTAACTACATTTTTTTTGTCCGTTAACGTTTCCTATTGGGGAATCCAATACCGTTTAACCCATCACAAGCTTCTGATTTTCTGGTGGTTAACTTTCTCCTAAACATGTTTTCTATCACACTCCCTCAGAACATGACCCTTTGTTTATTCTTCCATATCCATGTTTTCATACATGTAATCCTAGTATGGGTTAACTCGGATGACCTTTTTACTTCCATTTCTTTCTTTTAAAGTGATAGTTTAATTTACTCCTTTTCTGATGTGGGGCTTTCAATGAAGTTTCTGAGCCCAATTTTAAAATTGTGAGGACGCAATTCCCAAAAGGGGGGAAGGATGTAACACCCCAGGTAAATAAACAATATGACATTTTTTATATTTATCCAAATTTGTGAATAAAATATTAATATTACTTTAATGGGAATGATATGCTAGATGGCGTACCCAATACACGACAACGAGTTCCTTTGAAATCTTACGTTGCACTCTAATAATAAAATAATATTATTTTAAATGGTAGTTAACACCTAGCCATTGTAATGGCGAGAAATAACGGAACTAACTACAAAATGATTTTATATGTTTGTCACATATTTTTAGTTTTATCCAATAAATGTTAGAGGAAAAAAATGCAAATGAATCCAATTTTAAGCATAAATCTTATAATATTCTTTAAAAGGTCAATTAACCACCTTTTGATAGAGAACCCTTTTAAAATATACTTTTGACAATTTTATTTGTTTTATTTGACAAAATAAAAACCATCTTTAGAATCTGGACATCAAAATTTACTTTGTGTAAATTTTTGTTATTTTTCTGATAAAGATCATTTTTAGTGAAAATGTTGCATTTTAATTGAAAACCTCCTTTTAATATGATTTATTTATATGGATAGATTATATTTTTAATTGAGATTAAATTATATTTAGAATATATTTTTTTCATTTAATCCAATGGTGGTCATTGGAATTAATTTCAATTTGAAATTGGACTTAAGCTAGTGTTAATCTTTTAATAGATATTGTTTCTTAAAAACACGCTATTTTTTTACAGTGGGAATTAATTATTAAATTAATTAATTGAACATATATGTTTTTAATTTTGTAAAATAGGCATCATTTTTGAATTCATAATATCAAATATAGCTTAGGGTGAATTTTTGGTATTTTTCTGAAAAACTTCAATTTTTGATGAATAGCGAAACCACTAAGTTGTAGTTAAAGAAACTGATTTTTCATTTAAATGAAACATTACAACTACTGTGATTTGATTTTTGAAAATCCGACATACATGGTTGTCATTAGGAAGTAAAATTTTGTTTAATGAGGTTAAAATAATTTTTTGGTGAATAGTAACTTTTATGTTTTATTAATCGCGATTAAAGGTAATTAGTGTATTTTAAGGTAAAAATAATGTTTTAATAATATGAAATGACCTTGACACATGTCCTACCCTTCATGGATGAGTCATGGCCGACCGATACAATCCATGGGTCATCTTGGGGACTCCATGGGGCCACTTTGGTAAGAATCATGACATTAAAATCTTTTTATTTAATGTTAAAATACAAATGTCACAAACATGAGTTGTTTTACTAAAACAATTTTTAAATGGGGTCATACAAGTCATATTTTTGACTATCAATATTCATTAGAAAGAGAAAAAGATTTCTTATATCATAATATTTTTTTATAATTTTTAGACATTAAATAAATTAAATTATTTATGACATCATGATGATGCAGCGATTACCTCATTATTTAACGATTTAAATAAAATGAAACGATAATGTAAAATATAAGGCATACACAAGTCAAAAAAATATTTTATGGGTGGATTTCGAACTATTATCACCTTATCCTAGAAATAAATCAATTTGGGACCTTTAAAATCTGAAACTCATTTGAAAATAATGTAACCTTTGATAACTTTCCAAGAGTGCCCCTCCTCTCCTCTTATAAAAGGCCCCCACCTCTACCACATTACCCACACCTCTCAAACCTTTGGCTCGGACATCCCCTGCCCATTTAATCTCTCCAAATCCCTCTCTTTATCATTGAAGCCTCACCTTGGTGCAGAATCCTTTCCAAGGAAGCCTTTGAGCTCAAATCAAAAAGCGTTACCCGATTAAAAGGTAATGTCTTCCCTTGTGTTCTTTTGTTTTATTTTGCTTATCCAACCCTCTAAAATCTTTTTATTATTTTATTTTGTAACAAAACCAGTATCATCAATATAATAGGATTTTTTTATGAGAATTATTCAATCTACAGTTACACACACCTTCGCCTAATGGTTAAAGAACATACTATTTCTGTGGATGGCGAATTACTGTATCACGAAACGATGATTGTTCAATGTTCTCATAACAAATTTCATGGTGGCCATTATGATGTCACTATATTTTATATATTATATATATGGTATTTATGTTTTCTATATTTTTCTGAAATTTATATTTAAAACATGCCTTATGCTTTTCATATTGTGTAAATGCGATAATTTCAAACAAGGAAGTGTGGACTACCGCCCCCTCAAGTGATGCGAGTCGTTCATGCAATACATGGAATGTATAAAGAATGATACTAATGAACATATGTGACCTATATAACATATATATTATATTGGAATTATAATATATATATCTCTAAATTATTTTTAATTCCATTAATATGACAAAGAAATGAAAGTAGCGTTAATGCCTACGTACGGCCTACCGTCTCCATGAACGGTGCATTTCATTTCTTTTTATATCCAAATATTATGGAGTAGTATAAAATGAATATTCACTGGATATATATTATATTTAAATCATTAATACTATTCTGGAGATGACTTACTTATAACTACATGGGCAATCATTTTCAAACAAGTTCATTTTTGACTCATGTACCAAACATCGACAAAAACATCTGATATGAACTCACATTATTAACCAATTATTATAACATTATAATATGTGATATTAACTGAAAAATAATCTTTAAAAGATGTCCTTAAGCAATTAAAAATTTACCATTGTTTATTATTAAGGAATATAAAGAAATGAATAAGACAAGTCAGACTTGAGGTAAGGGATCCAACATCTGTCGTTCTTTTTAAGTAATCTCTTTTATGTCATTTCCTATAATCTCATCATTATTATGATTGGGGATGTTATTTTATATTAATAATAACTTAATTTTTTTGTTCATATTATGAGATTCCCTATTTGATCTCATAAATCCATTTTTGGAAGTTTTATGTGGTGCTCTTAGGCTGCCGAGTTTTCGTAAGGGATTTTTTATCTCATTTTTATTCATGTGAGATTTATGCTACATTTTCCACCATTTTCCTTTGAGTGGTGTATGTACTGCCCATTATTCTACTCTTGGTGTAATATAATTTCGTTTATGGGTATTTACATCAATGTTGTATAGTCCTTCTTTTATGGGGTGTACGTTTCGGAAGTTACCCAATTCGGTAAGGGAACCTTTCACCCTCCTCATTTTAAAAGAATTATTTTTAGGTATTTTAATCTTATTATGATGGGATATGTTCTTATATATCCTTATTTCTATAGATGTTATGTCCAAGTGATGAGATACCCCTTTTTATCTCTCATCAACTCATTTTCTAAATTTTAAAGTGACACCGTTAGGCTGTTGGATTTATGTAAGGGAACTTCTTAACCCACTTTCAATTCTTTGGGTTAAACCTCTACATCTTGATTTTATTATGACAAGATTATGTGTGGAGTCTATATGTTGTAATTTCCACAAAACATTATGTGGATATACTATTTCTACACATAATCATCTAATTGATAAATTCATACGTGATTTAGATGAACTTGTATGGGAAATCATAACTCAATCTCTTTTCATTGAGTTGAATATCTATGTCATTAGTTTTGTATTTCCAAGATTATATGTGAATGACTTCTGATTGTTTTACCCTTAATATACACTTATATTTGGTGTATTCATATTTTTCGCACATAATCATGTAATTGATTTATCCTTAATCTAAGGATACAGACATTATAAGGGACTTCACCTCAATCTTCTTTCATTGAGGCATATTTTGTTTCATACACAACTTTATTTTATATGGTGTATAAACCCCTTTGACTTCTACTTTTATTCAAAAGGAATTTTTCTCTACGAAATGTTTTACTAAACGACAAAAAGTATGCTTTTTTTTAATATACGCAGTGACAATGACCTTTCCGCCACCAGAAGTATTATTTGATCTTTGGATTCCTCAACAAGCCGTTATATTTTTAAATGTAAATAAATAACATATAATCTTTTATGTATTTTGGTATTGAAAATGGTTTTGATAATGGATTTATTATGTTAATATATTTAAGTTATATATTGTACGTAAAATGTGGAAATGTTTTCTTTCCTTTATAGTTGTTTTATGTGTTATGATTTTATAATGGTTCTTGGACATTTTACGGGTAGTTATGTGATAAACCATATGACAGGTGGTGCTATGAATACCAGGACAGGTTGTTACGTTATAACCTCCAATGCATTGGGCATGGAAGTCAGCCGTATGGATATTCCATTAAGTATGTGTGGAAGTCGACCGTATGGTTATTACATTTATGTATGTTTATGGACCAAGTTACCTTTATATGTTATGTGTTCTTTATATGGATTTTATGGTATTCTTTTGGTTACAAAAGGGTAATTAATGGTCTTTAATTCAGTGAAGAGTTTTTTACTACTTCATAAAGGTGAAAAGTATTACTTTGGTAAAGTACTCATGGTTTACTTGTTGTTTTGAAAAACTAACAGTTTTTATACTTTGTGTATCCTTTACTGGGCTTTTTATGCTCATCCCAAGTTTTGGAAATGTTTTTTCCACATGACTTAAAGATGAATAGGGTGTACGATGGGATCAAGGAAAGACATTCTATCTAAAACATGGAACTAGACATGTTTCTTTTTAAGTGTTTTTTTATTTTATGGAAACTTAGTAAAAGTGTCTACTATGTAATCTTCTGAGATGTAATAGTTATGGCCTAATTCTATAAAACTATAAACTTGAAAAGATACTCTATGTGAATTATTCATTTAATTCATGATTAATTATTGTTTAAGGCTGGGGCCTTATAGTTTTAGTAGTATTGGACAACTAGATTACATTCTAGATACCCAAAATACATTGGGAAAGGTTAACAAAACATGATACAATATAAAAAAATAAATTTTATCCTTTAAATATTATTTAATGTATTCTTATTCATAACATAGGAAAATAATACACAAGAATGGGGTGATCTTTGATGCTCAATAAGGGTGAGTAATATAGTGGACACATAAATAATAAGACCTAGTGAATAAATAAAAGTACATATGCCCTTAAAACCAAATATTGAGCATAATATGTCATGAATAAATGATGTATAAATATTTATATAATAAAAAAAACAATGGATATTGTACTAGATAATAATAACATGGAAAAACAATTATTATCTTCATAGTGAGGGAATCTATAGTGCATGACATAATAAATATACCTTAAATGCCTTGTGACAATACCCTACATAAACTGGTAAAAACCCAAAAATAGTTTGTCTCATGAGACCTACCAATTGATAAAGAGTATATATTATTCCCCATACATCACTTAATAAGTCTAGTTCATTCTTCATATGAATGGGAGAGACATAAAAAAAATAAACATCCGTTCTGAAAAACTAGCATACGAAATGTGAATACTTAAACCATAATATATAAATGGTATCAAATAGCCCATCCATAGTCAAAATGATCTTAAAACCTTAAAAACATATGGTATATGGTTTCATAAGATATAAAACTAAATTAATTACATGATTTATCTATGGAAGTCGATATAGATGTCGATACCATTGAAAAACTATCAAAGAAATTAATATGTAAACTCTCTAAAATGTCCTATAACAATTTGAAAAAATAAAATCATACTAACGTAGAATATCCTAATAATAAATATAATTTTGATATTATATATCAAGGGTAATTACATATACTACAAAAATAGGCAATAAGTGGTGAAAAAGTCATATATCTCAAGAAAGTGAGAGGGAGATGAGAATTCCCCTTTTTCTTACATTGGAAAGGAGAGTTATTTTTCAAAATCATTTGTATTTGACGTAACATCAGATTTTAAAAAGTTATATTCAAGAAAAGAAAATGATTTTAAATTTAAATTATATTTAGTTTATAAATTATGGCTCATTGAAGTGAAATCATGTTAACAAGTTTCAATTAAACTTTAGAAATAAAACATTTTAGTTCGTTTTAAGGAAAATATTAAAGATATTTTAAATGGAAAGGAATGTTTGTTTTCATAAAACCAAAAATGAACAAAAATATTTTATCATGTTAAAATTAATTATTTTATAATACTAATTTTGTATTAGAATAGTTTATATTGTGAACTTGAAAATCTGAAAGAATTCGAGAAGTTCCTTTTAATCGAGCTTGTTATTTGGGAAGAATTGAGACGAGAACCGTTTTAAAACATAAATATCCCTCTAAAATGAAGAATATATAGTATGTAAACATGATTTTGATAAATATAAACATATTTTAGAAAATTTATACAGAAATAAAGAAGCATTAAATTTTAGTAAAGGTAGAGAAAGAGTAACCAGAAGGAAAACCTGGTTTCTTGTGGAATCCCTTACCACTTTGTAATCAATTGAATCATATGGCCCAAAATTAATAATCATAAAATAATACATTGAATAAAATGAAAATAACTATATTAATTAATGATAAATAAATTGGAATTATAAATACACCATACACAAGAAATTGTGGCGAATAAGAAATATCTCACGAAAAGGAAGTGAGATGAGATAACCTTTAATTTATGAATGAATGTGTTCTGAAATTGACCATAATGTCCTAGATAATTAAATTAAATCCAATAATAAATTAATTAAGAACCTTTTATACATTTATTTTAATAATTATAGTTTATTAATTTTAGTTATGGCCTTATTGAAGAGTTATATAGTTCAATTTCATCATTACAAAGCATTTTTTCTTGGTTTGTACGATCGATTCACTTATATATAAGTGCTGGAGTTCAGGTGGAATGAAAATAATTATCCAGAATTGATTTTATATTATAATAATGAATTTATAGAAGATTAAATTTTCATATAATTCATTTGGTTACATATTATGTAGATTATTTATTAGAAAACAATTAGTTATAATATTTTATATTATTTTTGGCTATTTATGATCATCACGAATTTTTTTTATCGCATGACTTAGTATTGGGTAAATATTCTGGGTAGAGAAAATTAAATAGACTATAATTCAATATTATAGTATGTTATAACCATAAAAATGTTATCATTACCATCCTTGAAAAATAAATTGAATAAAAAATGTTCGTTGTCCAAGAATGTCGAAAATCGGCACCTCCAAGACGATGATTTCATTTTCAAAATAAAAGAGAGAGAGAGAGAGAGTAAGGAGATTGATGATGGGTTTTCTATTAACATGACATCATTAAAATATTTTTATCATGTTGGAGTTATATTGATCATTTGGATAGAGTAGGTGAGGATTGTATAATAAAAGAAAGAACTTCAAAAGGAAGACAAGGAAAAGGAAGTGGACTTTACCTCTTGAATACTGGTTATAGAGAACCTATTTAAGGAAAGGGGTTTTGGACTTTTGGTAAGAACAAGAGTTTCTGGATGTAGGGAGATACTAGGGAAGATGATTTTAGAAATTTTTTGACAAGATTATTATCTTATAGGAGTGAGGAGAAGAGGGGGTGAGGTTGGTTTTTATTAAGGAGAGAGAGGTGATTTCTCATTATTTAATTAATTATTTTGATATTATTCTCAAGATAAGTAATTGTGTTTATTCTAGTGACTGAATAAAGATACATGTTCATGTTATTTTTAAATAATTGTTCTTACCTCATCCTTATGTCAGTAATGACTAAAAAATTATTGTATTTAACAGTTATCGTAAATTATAATATTATACTATTCACAAAAAAATTCATGTTTTTTTGAAAAATATCAAAATTTCACCCAAAACATTTTTCAACATGTATATATCAAAAATGAACTCCATTTTATGAAAATTAATTTGTTAAGTATGTGAAATTTAATTTTTAATTAAAAAGACCATTTAATCAAAAAATACAGAATTTAAATTTATAATTGATTTTATAACACTCTGTAAAATTAACTAAGGTATCATAAAATTATCCTAAAAGCATATGTCTATATCTTATTTATTTATGAATACATTTTATAAAAATGAGTTTTATTTTAAATCATTTCATTAATTATTATGTTATAATTAAATATTTATGACTCATATTAATACCAACACTAATATAATAACTTTTGAAATATGCATTTACTTATACAATGATATAATATATCATAAATTCATTTATAGGGCTCTTAAATTTTATTTAAAAATTCATGAGTGAGTTTACAATAATTTAAGTCGATATACTATTCATAAGGGTGATATTACTATTCATAAAGGTGAATTATTATTTCAAATGGCCAAGTTACTATTCACCAAAAATTAAGTTGATCCTATCAACCCTTAAATATCATACTGATCGCAAACATGTATGTCCATTTTTAGAAATTAAAATAACATATGTTGAATGATTATGTTTAATGGCTAGGTTATAACTACATTGTTTAAATAATTATAATGACAATGTATTTTTTCACAGATACTCAGTGTTGTGTGCATTTTTTATTTATTAAATTTATTTGTATATCCTTAGGGTGTTACCGTTATTAATATTAAATACCATCCTTCAGATGATATTTTTGGAAACATAGATAGAGGTATGTAGACAAGATATTATCTAAGAAACCAAGTTGAACATCAAGAATTCTTGTCAAAACATAAACCTAATTTCATAAATGTTGAAATTAATGATGAATTTTGGGTAATTGATATATAATAATAAATTAATCAATTTTAAAGAAAAAATGTATGGGAACTTATTAATAGATGCCAAAACACTTTAAAAATTGGCACAAAATGGGCATTTAAAAATAGGTTGAGGAATCTAGAAGAATATTAATAAATAAGGCTATACTAGTTGTACAATGTTATAGTCAAGAAGATGGTATAGAATATGAGGAAAACTTTTCACCTATAGTCATAATTTATGCCATTTGAATACTGCTAGCCTATGTAGCACATCTATATTTAAAACTATACCAAATAGTTTTCAAAAGTGATTTATTGAATGTGTATATATTTGTTGTTCTTTTTGTTGAACAACCCCTCAATTTCAAAAAAACACATTTTCTAACTCATGTTTTCAAGTTAACAAATGTTTTTTATGGTTTAAAACTAGATGTTAGAGATTGATAGGTGTAACTATCTTCTAATTTCTAAATGTTTTACAAAATATATAAATGGTCATGATATTTTTATAAAAATAATTTCAAATGATTTTTTATTTGACAAAATATATGTAGATTATATTATCATTAGATATTCTAAAAAATATTTATTTACATAACATTAAAAAATGATTCAAAATGAATTTGAAATAAAATTAATGGGTGAACTGAAATTATTTATTTATTTTCAAAATTTTCAAAATAATGAATGAATTATTTTAAATCAATGTAATTATACTATATTCCATTTAAAATGTTTTTTTGAGAGAACTGAATGTTATGACACACTTATAAGTACCAAATGTATGTCAGATCTTGATAATGATGAGAAATCAATGGATTAATCATTTTATGGAGGTATTAGTTGATGTATTATCTACTTAACTGGTAGCTGACCTAATAATAAGTTTAGTGTGTGTATGTGTGCTCATTTTGAAGAAAAATCAAAACAGTCACATCTACATTCCGTTCAAATGATTTTTAAATACCTCATGTATATAACCAATTTAGGATTGTTCTACCATATAGTACACGATTTTTAAAAACATAGTAATTCTGATGAGGATTTTGGCAGTTTCATGTTATATTGAAAATAAACCCTTTTAACATGTCATATTTCAAGAAAGTATCTAGTTTCTTAGTATAAAACGAATCAAATTTATATTTCACTTCCTATAGCTAAAGATGAATACATATCTGCAGGTAGATGCTGTGGTCAAATGTTGTTGATGAAACATGCTTTTCAAGACTATGGACTCCAATTAGAACTTTTATATGTTAATTGTGACACCAAGTGTTATATAAATATATATAAGAATATTGTATCTCACTGTATAATAAATATTTATGTAATACAACACTTTTGGAGAAATGATTTTCAAAAGGTTTATTTAACTCTTAAATGTAATGGAACTGAACATTAGATTACTGATATTTTAATAATCCATTCAATTATGAGTTATTGAACTACATTAAATATTAATTAGGCATGATTAATTTTTGTTAAAAATAATTATTTCGTAACTGCCATCAGAATTTACCAACAATTGGATTTTACCTACCATTGGTTCTTAATCACAATTGGAACAAACCATCATTGGAACAACCAACTATTGGAACAACCCAATATTTGAATAACCCGCCATTAGAACAATCCACCATTGGAATGAACCACTATTGATTTTGAGTCACAGTTTCTAATTATTATTTATGAACTGACTACATAATTTATTTTGTCTTTATTTTTTTAGTTTTTGAATCCATAAATGATATTAATTGAGGACTTAGTCTAATTTGGATGCATGATCTCTCATGCCTTTTCCTATTGACATTATACTCTTACTTTCTCACTTGAAATTTATCATTTCCTCAACATTTTATAAACCTTATGAATCATTCAAAATATCTATAGTGAAGTGAGAAACAATTTCATCTCCAGATGTGTCATATACTTTAAATAATCCTAAAATAGATTCATTAAAATCTATATTCGATCATTGAAACCCACATCTCACAAGTCAAACATTAGGTCCGGAAAAGGAAGGGAACGTTGAGTAGTTTATGTTAGTAATATCAGTGTTTCTTAATGAAATCAAATAAGATGTATGAGTACATTTTTATTCAAATAATTATAGTCCATTCTATCCAAGGATAGTGCATCTGTTTTATCACATTATGGAGTTTAGATTTGATGAAGATAAAGATAATGTTCAAAGTAGGATAAATGGGGATATGTTTTTTCTTCAAATAAGGGTTATTTGTCTTAATGTTCCTCACTAATGAGTCTCTTGTTCTTTTCAAGGATCTATCCCAAGTGAATGTGATTCTTCCTTGTATGAGGATTCTTTGTAACATCTTACTGGATATGGAATTGTAGGAAGACATGCTATAACTGAGTTATATGAAATGTATTATTTTTTGTAGAAGTTTATCCAACAAAAATTATTCTTGAGGAATGTTTATTTCAACACAATGAGGTATCGAGAAGCATATCTCTTTATAATTATGAGGATAAGAGAAAATATTAATTTTTGAAGATATAGAATAATTTATATAACAGAGATTTTTAAAACATCATCTAGATCAAACACACTTATCTACCCTAAATTCATTTTTTTCCATGATTAATGTCAAGGTATTGTTATGTGAAGATTATAAAGAAGATGTAAAATGAGGAGGATTAATCCTTACATGATTAATTTAGAAGATATGTAATATAAGTTGGAACACAAGGTTTCAGAAGTGAGTTGTTTATGCTGACATGATTTATGTGTATTTTAATAATTTAGATCACTAAAAAGGTAGAAAAATCTTAGGGATTCTTTCATTATAATGGATGAATTTTTTTATGATTCTGATTATAAAAAAACAATAAAAATAGGAGGATACTAGTTCTAGTAATTAAGTGCATGAGTCTTCAATAGAAGAGGGTAGTGACCTGAATATTCCAAAATTTCATCCGGATACCTCTTTTGGATAACCTATTCCACAGGGATCTCTCAATATTAGTGAAACTCTTTTATCTAATGAAAGTGAAGAGGGGGTAATAGAGGTTTCTAAAGAATTTTTTGATTTATATGACGATTAAAATGGTGAGAATGGGAATGATGAAGAAGAAGATGATGATGATGAAGAGAATGATGTTGAATATGAAATAAATGGTAAAAAAGAAGGGAAATATAAAGAAGTTAAAGATAGAAAAAATGAGGGAAATGATGTTGGATATAAAATTTATGGTGATTTAGATCATAATGATCTTGATGAACATATTGGTGCTGAGGATTTTGATATGCCTCACGGAATTATTTCTTCTCTAGTTTTTTATTGCTTTTAGGTTTATGGTGTGACTCAACCTAGTTTGATAAGTTGATAGATATTATAAAGATAGTTTGGGAGAATTTTTTTAATGAGAGGAATATAAAATTTTTATTAGTGACACTATTGATATTATTCATGGATACCATGATGAGAATATAGTTATAGACCAAGATGTTGACGAGAAGATAGTTTTTGAGCGCGAAAATGTTGAGTTGGATGTTGTGTCTTCAGCCTGGTTGGATGTCACATCATTTCCAGATGGGTATAAGTACCCTAGTAATTTTATAATTGGATTAGAATATATAGAATCTAATGATGGGAGACCATATTTTATAGTGTGAGTTCATATGGATCCTAAGGGATCAATGGTGGATAAGATAGATGTTGCTGGGGAGTTACTAAAATTTTCTTCAGATTTGCCTACCAATTTAGAGCTAGCAAAGGCTGTTGTGACACATGAAATTACATATGTACCCTTTCATACTACTATTATTTCCTTAATTTAGTTTGATATTGGATCCATATCTGAAATGATGTCTTTTAGAGATGTGACTCTCTCTAATTTTGGTATTATGTTGAAAAATGAAGAAACTCATGTAATTATGATTGTGAGAAAGTTGCAACATAAATTTTTAATCTAGTGATACACCATATAAATCCTATGATAACACATCATATTCAGAATGTGGAGATAGAGAGCGAATAAATTCCATTGAGATGAAGTCTTTAAGATCATTGATAGAGGGGATTCATTCTTCCTTTGATGCCAGTAAGGATGCTTTATTGGAGAGGTTGGATAATATGCCTTCTTTTCCATCAACATCAAGTTCCCCATCCTTCTATTGATGCTGAGTTGATCAGAATAATGTTTAAGGGGGTGCTTTGAGTCATTTCAGGAGATGATCTTGATATTCCTTAGGTGGGTTTGAGGCATAATAGGCATAATAGTGACAATGTTTAGAAGATGTCTATGGAATGCCTTAATGAAGTCATATATGATAGAGAGACTATAATAACGTCAATCAAGTATTAAATTTTCCGGATCTGTAGAAAGAATAAACTCAACTCTATTTTCACATTCCTTGATAAGAACCTCATAATGCATCTAGTTACTTAATCCTTCAATGAATTGGTCTATCAGTTGAAAGCGATGACCCCAATGCATAAAATTTTTATAGAGGAGAAAAAATTATTTTTCAGAGACATGGAAAGAGGAAATAATATCATGGGCATCATCAATCTAATTATATCCTTCTTTATTGTTCCTACATTGTAATTAGTGGGTCAAGATACTATTATTATAAGGACCCGCACTTATTTCATACATAATCTTGAATTTATTTAAGAAAACACGTCATTATACATTGAGGATCTTTTCAAGTTTATAGCTTTAGAGAATTAAGACAAAACATTCGTAAGATTACACATTGTTACATAGTGGATACCATAAAATCAGTTTCCATTATCCTCAGAATATAAAACATTAAATCACAAAACAAGACTCCTTGAAAATTCTTCAACATTTAACATGTCTTCCTTCCTTGTATTACGCATCATTAACTTGTGAAAAATCATTTAAAAACTTGGGATGAGCACAAAAGCTCAGTAAGGTATGAAAAAGAGGGAAAAATCACATTAGTCCATGAATACGCATGACATATGAAAACATTTTCAAAAGACATGCTTTCCACCCATAAAATCTTACTTAGCGTAACATGAGATTTACACAAGATCCACACAAACATAATTATAATCATAGAGGTATATTGGGTCATTACTTACATAATCTTGTAACCATCTTGGCTACCTTAAAATTTGTAACCCTCACGGCTACCTTACTTTGTGTAACCATCACCGTTACACTTGGAGTAACCATACGGCCGACCTCCAACTTACTCATACCCAATGCATTGAAGGGAAATATAGGTCCCACCCTTCATCATAAAAAATGCCCAATAACCAAAACATAATCATAAAACATAAACAATAGCATAAAAACATTGCCTTTGAATCTTATAAAACAGAATTTTAAAAGAGGATTTTAGAAGAAAAGTCCCTTATAAACATCATATACTTGAAGTGAGGCTTAATTGAGTGGATGGAATATGTATATACTCTGTAAATACACATAATTAAACATAATATAAACAGAACCTATCACACAGACAATTTAAATAGCACATAAATTATAAAGTAGAAGGTTAACCCAAAGAATGGAAATCGGGTTAAAAAATTCCCTTACCTTGGGCTTGTATTACTTCAAAATTGTTTAAACCTCCTTTATAATGGTTAAAAGAGTGTTATTAGTACTTTACAGAAACATGCTCATGTTTATAACATCTTATATGGTCATTTCATAACCTCATTTCACCCCTTAATTGTTAGGATTTTGTTCCTTGCATTATTTTGGGTGAGTTCTTTTGTGATTTTCACAATCGGTTCATGATGAATCTTTCTTGTTGATTGGAAGTGAAACTCCATAATTGGAATGGATTAGTATTTATATAATTCCAGTACCATAAATTATACCATTTATCACTTTGGTGCTTTATATGATGATGATTTATAAGTTAAACATTAATTATGTTTGTTTAGATAATTTATGTGGTTCTTTGATAATTACAACTTCATTTAGTCTTGTAAATTTGAATCATGAGTACAAAAGAATTCCAGAACCTTATATGATTCATAAAACATATATTATAACCTTGTTCAACCATATAAATGGTTTCATTACCAGACTTGAAAGAATTAATGGAGATTGAAAATACATCGTCCACGATATCGGTAATTCGACACAAATGGACAATGTTTTTTGATTCTTTAAATAAGTGAGAGAGGAGAGGAATAATGATTTGTAATTTTCCATAAACATGACAACATCCATAATATACATGATTCTGGAGATTTCATGCCTCTTGGATAAGAGTGGGGGAAGAACGAAGAGAAGGGAATCTTGAAATGAAGAAAACATGAGAAATTTCTTACAAAAATTCGGCAGCCTAACAGCGTCTCTTAAAATTTCATAAAAATAAGATTGATGAGAGGAATGGAATATCTCATCATTCATACAAAATTTTGACGGTAAGGGGAAATATTAAATGAAATATCCCAACAAAAGACAAAAGGGAAAGGAAGAGAATAACATAAAATGGAAGGAAAGAATGGAAATGAAAGAGGATGTTTACCTCTTGATCTCTTCTCCTTGAGATCCTTCATAAGGGCTTTGATTTTGGTCTTTTGGTTAGACCAGCAGCTCTAGGACGTGGAGAAGAAGATTGGGGAGGAAATTTGGCAGAAATTAGACAATGCTCAATGCTTGAGAGGTGTGAGAGGAAGAGGGGAGTGAGGGTGGTATTTATAGTGGAGGAGGGGTGGTATTTTCGATTATTTTAATTATTATTATAATATTTTTATCAAGACTATGAATAATCTCAAATCAAGTGGCCCTAAATAGTGATAATATCATGTGATTTCAACGCAAGTGGCCTTGCATCACTTATGATGTCATAAATAGTGCATTTTTACTCATAAATTGATTATACGGTATTTTACCGTATTTCACTATTCACCGAAAATTCAATAGTTTCAGAAAAATACCAAAAATTTACCCCAACCATTTTTTGATGTGTAGAATTCAAAAATGAAATCCATTTTTCAAAAATAATTTTCTAAATATTATTAATTTAATTTTTAAATAAGGTCACAGTTAATTCAAAAAATAACAATATTGAAGTGAAATTAGTTTTATGTGACATTGGAAAATTAATTAAGATCCCATTATCCTATTGCCATGGGAAAATAAAATAATAATATTATTTACTATTCATGAGGTCATATAACTATTCATATTACTATTCATAAGGGCATGTTACTATTCACCAAAAAAACAAGTTTGTTCCATGAGACTCTAAATAACATACTGAACACAATTGTAGATGACAGTTTCTTGAAATTCAAAACATAGAAGAAATAAAATTATGTTTAAAGGATACTTATAAATATATTCTTCAAACAAAATTTCAAGCATTTTAAATTTATTTTTAGAAAACCTTGAGATGTTACATTATCCCCACCTTCTTGAAATTGCGTCCTCGCAATTTTATTTACTTATTAAACAACTAAGGGTACCTTGATCAAGGTGTCCACTCGGTTTCATCGTCATCTTGTTCACGTAGGTAGAAGTCCCATGCATTACAACAATGATTTAGAGATCCTTCAAAATTATTTGCTTCCTCCATCCAAATAAACCTCGTACAACATGGGTCATATGGGTGTTCACAGAAAAACAGTTTTGGAAAATAATCATGTATGACATATAATTCCAAAACATCTGATAAAACATGATTTCTATAAAATAGTCGCACCGAAATTTAGTTGAAACTTTCTATTATTGTTCCTTTTAAAATACCATAAGTATTTGATGTGAGACTATAGTTTAAAAGCAAATATAAATAGGTTGCACAAGGGTCTCCTTCCTCAGCACCATTTTTAAAATCATAATATGCTTCAAATTCTTGTGATAAGGTAAAATATTTGAACATACCTTGATAATATTTACCTTTCTTGAAATTATGTGAATATTGTGAAAATAGTATTTGTCTAAAAACAACCCATGATACACGATGATAACGAGGTATAGAGGAGGTGTTTGATATCTCAAAAAACTGCTTGCAGGTGAGTTGTATGCTAGAAAAAGTTTCGTAATCTCCGAAGATGACTTTGCAATAATTATTGCAAGCATGTCATCAGGAAGAGATAGGAATGTCGTTTGAGATCCTTCTCCTTCCATTCGTAACCGACTTTACTTGACCTGAAAAAAAAGTTATAAAAAAAGGATTTAACTGAAATAATAGATATAGGGACTAATCATGTGTCTCACAAGAACTCCTAATCACTAAAGTTGTCTAAAACGACCTCTGATACCAACTATAAGGACCCTCACTTATTTCATACATAATCTTCAATTTATTTAAGAAAACACGTCATTATACATTGAGGATCTTTTCAAGTTTAGAGCTTTAGAGAATTAAGACAAAACATTCGTAACATTACACATTGTTACATAGTGGATACCATAAAATCAGTTTCCATTATCCTCAGAATATAAAACATTAAATCACAAAACAAGACTCCTTGACAATTCTTCAACATTTAAAATGTCTTCCTTCCTTTTATTACTCATCATTAACCTGTGAAAAATCATTTAAAAACTTGGGATGAGCACAAAAGCTCAGTAAGGAATGAAAAAGAGGGAAAAATCACATTAGTCCATGAATACGCATGACGTATGAAAACATTTTCAAAAGACATGATTTTAACCCATAAAATCTTATTTAGCGTAACATGAGATTTACACAATATCCACACAAACATAATTATAATCATAGAGGTATATTGGGGCATTACTTACATAATCTTGTAACCATCTTGGCTACCTTAAAATTTGTAACCCTCATGGCTACCTTACTTTGTGTAACCATCACAGTTACACTTGGAGTAACCATACGGCCGACCTACAACTTACTCATACCCAATGCATTGAAGGAAAATATAGGTCCCACCCTTCATCATAAACAATGCCCAATAACCAAAACATAATCATACAACATAAACAATAGCATAAAAACATTGCCTTTGAATCTTATAAAACTGAATTTTAAAAGAGGATTTTAGAAGAAAAGTCCCTTATAAACATCATATACTTGACGTGAGGCTTAATTGAGTGGATGGAATATGTATATACTCTGTAAATACACATAATTAAACATAATATAAACAGAACCTATCACACAAACAATTTAAATAGCACATAAATTATAAAGTAGAAGGTTAACCCAAAGAATGGAAATCGGGTTAAGAATTCCATTACCTTGGGCTTGTATTACTTAAAAAATGTTTAAACCTCCTGTATAATGGTTAAAAGAGTGTTATTAGTACTTTACAGAAACATGCTCATGTTTATAACATCTTATATGGTCATTTCATAACCTTATTTCACCCCTTAATTGTTAGGATTTTGTTCCTTGCATTATTTTGGGTGAGTTCTTTTGTGATTTTCACAATCGGTTCATGATGAATATTTCTTGTTGATTGGAAGTGAAACACCATAATTGGAATGAAGTAGTATTTACAAAATTCCAGTACCATAAATTATACCATTTATCACTTTGGTGCTTTATATGATGATGATTTATAAGTTAAACATTAATTATGTTCGTTTAGATAATTTATGTGGTTCTTTGATAATTACAACTTCATTTAGTCTTGTAAATTTGAATCATGAGTACAAAAGAATTCCAGAACCTTATATGATTCATAAAACATATATTATAACCTGGTTCATCCATATAAATGGTTTCATGACCAGACTTGAAAGAATTAATGGAGATTGAAAATACATCGTCCACGATATCGGTAATTCGACACAAATGGACAATGTTTTTTTGATTCTTTAAATAAGTGAGAGAGGAGAGGAATAATGATTTGTAATTTTCCATAAACATGAAAAAATCCGGAATATACATGATTCTGGAGATTTCATGCATCTTGGATAAGAGTGGGTGAAAAACGAAGAGAAGGGAATCTTGAAATGAAGAAAACATGAGAAATTTCTTACAAAAATTCGGCAGCCTAACGACATCTCTTAAAATATCATAAAAATAAGATTGATGAGAGGAATGGAATATCTCATCATTCATACAAAATTTGGACAGTAAGGGGAAATATTAAATGAAATATCCCAACAAAAGACAAAAGGGAAAGGAAGAGAATAACATAAAATGGAAGGAAAGAATGGAAATGAAAGAGGATGTTTACCTCTTGATCTCTTCTCCTTGAGATCCTTCTTAAGGGCTTTGATTTTGGTCTTTTGGTGAGACCAGCAGCTCTAGGACGTGGATAAGAATATTGGGGAGGGAATTTGGCAGAAATTAGACAATGCTCAAGGCTTGAGAGGTGTGAGAGGAAGAGGGTAGTGAGGGTGGTATTTATAGTGGAGGAGGGGAGGTATTTTCGATTATTTTAATTATTATTATAATATTTTTATCAAGACTATGAATAATCTCATATCAAGTGGCCCTAAATAGTGATAATATCATGTGATTTCAAAGCAAGTGTCCTTTCATCACTTATGATGTCATAAATAGTGCATTTCTACTGATAAATTGATTATACGGTATTTTACCGTATTTCACTATTCACCGAAAATTCAAGAGTTTCAGAAAAATACCAAAAATTTACCCCAACCATTTTTTGATGTGTAGAAATCAAAAATGAACTCTATTTTTCAAAAATAATTTTCTAAATATTATTAATTTAATTTTTAAATAAGGTCACAGTTAATTCAAAAAATAACAATATTGAACTGCAATTAGTTTTATGTGACATTGGAAAATTAATTAAGATCCCATTATCCTATTTCCATGGGAAAATAAAATAATATTATTATTTACTATTCATGAGGTCATATCACTATTCATATTACTATTCATAAGGGCATGTTACTATTCACCAAAAAAAAGATTGTTCCATCAAACTCTAAATAACATACTGAACACAATTGTAGATGACAGTTTCTTGAAATTCAAAACATAGAAGAAATAAAATTATGTTTAAAGGATACTTATAAATATATACATTAAACAAAATTTCAAGCATTTTCAATTTATTTTTAGAAAACCTTGGGATGTTACAATTCTAGTGAATTTTCATCTCACTCCTCCATCCACTACTAAAGCGATTTTCAAAGAATCTATGACCTGATATCCTCATGTGATATTACCATCTTAGTCCATCCTTTCATTTTGAATCCTAGAGAATTTATCCTAGATCTCCATCCAATTATCATTTGAGAGAGTCTTTCTCTACCTACTATCCCGATATCCTGAACCACAACTTCCTCATTTTCCACCACATTTCTCTCATCCCCTAACAAGGTAAATGGAAAAGGGCATCATTTTCCAACTACAATTCCTAAGAATCATTGAATTTAGAATTTTTTTGATAGTTACTTATTTATGACATTATTATATCATTTTGGAAGTAATCCAATTACTTATGTCCTTAAATAGATATTATAATATTTTTCATATTTTTCTTCATAGAATATCCAATTTTTATTTTTACTTTCTGATAATTCCAAAATGGGCAGAATGATTAAGGAATTTATGTTATCCTTTGATACATGCTTCAATTTTTTTTATAATTTTGTTTCATATCCTTCATACATTTCTTTATAATATTATTTGATATAATTATTTTAATACATATTTCAGATTTATTTTTATTTAATATCTCTAAAACCATTATTTTTTAAGTTACACTTTATGTCTAAACCCTCAGGTTCTCTTTTTTTCTTTTGGGTTTAGAAAATCTAACTACATTTTCTAACTACATTTTTTATGAAAAGTTTATTCATCATATTATTATAAACATTCATGATTTTGTATCATCAAATAGGAGATATTTTTGGAATCTCATCATTTTAATGATCACAAAACATGCACATTATTTTTTAATGGGGTTTATTGTTTATGATCACCATTTTTAATATAAGGATTTTTGATAAAATATTGAGTAAAATATGAAAAGAACAACCATCAGACTTTACTCACCACTAAAAGTAACTCACTGTTGAAGATGAGACACCATCAGTAAATACCCACCAATAGAGTTGTGTCACCATCTGGATAAAATTTTTGTTGAGTATTAAAAAGTCCTAACACCAAAAAGGATTCATCATTGATGATAAATCACCTTCATACTTAAGTCACCTCTAGACATAAACACATAGTTGAACTTGAGTCACCAATTAATATGGAATACCATTAGAATTAATCACCGTTAATAAAATAGTAAAAGTATTGAAAAGAAATGTTGCTAGCAAAGACTCGTTGTTTGGAAAAGTCACCATTGAGAATGACCTAACACATGATGAACTAGTCTCATTAGTACTCACCATTTGACTTACTCACTTCCTGATTATGTCTCCAACATGATAAGTCACTACCAGATTTGTCTCATTTCTTAAAGAGTCACCATCATTATTCCACTTTATTTGAATAAAATGTTTATAACTATATTAGTGAATTTAATGTAATAATTGTTTTATATATATTTATTTATATATTTTAGAGATGAATTAAATTGTGTGTTAGCATTCCAAATGAGGATAAAAATATTTTTTTATTATTATTCAAATAGATACTCCTCTATGATATTGATAGATTAAAATTTAGACTCCCACACGCATGTCAGATTAGAGATAGCAATTTATTTTAGGAACCACGAGAGGGGTGTAAAATGAACAAATCTATTAAGAGATTACATAGTTCATCCTTTCCTACACTATACTATAGAAGGGTAGAACATAATATAATTTAAAAACATCTCTTTAACTGAAACAACTAGATCTTATGACACTGAATTTTAATTTTGTTTTTATAAATATAACATGACAATCTCTCCATGGTACATCTGAGGAGTGTCAATCATTTAGATAACATCATATTGATCTATATTACCTTATCTACATCTTCATACATTCTCTTTCTATTTGTGGCATCTAATTTTGAGGAGTTTCTTGGTTAGCCTATTTATTAAACACAAACCATCTCTTATCATTTAACTAGAATATATAAGAAATATTCTACTCACTCTTGAGATTTTTTACCCCTAGTGTTTTGGAAGAGTTCCTCGTGTATACTATGATTGTTTAATTCCCACGATTCATGTGGAAGAGGTCCCTACAAGGCCTATAAAACATGTAGATGTTGTACTTGTACTTGATACAGGCTGTGAACCAAAATAATAATTATATAATATACTTGACACTAGGTGATTTACCTGTAGAGTGGATTAGGTATCGTCTTGAGACTGAACCCCATGTTTTAATTCTACTGTGATTTTTGTTTAATTGTTAAGATTTTAAATGAATTTATTTTAAACTATATATAAAATCACTACATTTATAGTTGATATTAATTAATATTAATATAATATTTTTATCAAGTAATTTTTTTTCAAAATGTTAAAATAGTTTTCACATTATTTAAACTGAGAATAAAAAACCCCATGAGAAATCATTCAAAAGATATAAACATATATCGATCTATTATTTTGATTAATGATAATGTTTTCAATTAATCTAGGAATTTTATATAAACTTATTTTCCTAATTTTTTTTATTTTGTTCTTTATTTATCACCTCTTGAGATACTCACTCCGACTAATAATTTGTTTCACTTATCATTAGGCTTATTTTCTATGGGAATGATTGAGCACTAGTCATTGATTTTGGTATGCTTAGTTGGTCAGACTGACCTCTATCGATCTATGGTGTGATGTTATATGCATTTTTGGATTGTAGTATTTTATATTCTGTTTATAGGGTTTTGATATGATATGTGATAAATTATTTATTTTGAGTTATTTGATTGCATTGACATATGAAATGATTTGAAACTATATTACCGAGGATTATTTTGAAATGTGGAAAAGGGATAGTTAATTGTTTTTCTATTCTTTTGATTAAAAATTGTTTGACTATATATCATGCCACTTTATATTTAGAGTTGATCATGTTCATATTATTTTATAGAGATTTTTTATAAAACAATTGTGTGAAATTCTTTTGGGCCTGTCATATAACACCTTGTGAACCCCTTAGGTGATTCGTAAACCTTTACCTATATTTTGATACAAGGAATGTAAATATACCATAACGATGTTGTGTGGCTTCTGTTATCCTAGTTGGGGTAGCTGGTGGTGAGATGGTGGGATTTTTAACACACTATTACGTGGAGTGGTAGGTTTCTATTTTAGTTTCCATTTGATGAGTGGACATGTAATTTGGGATGTGATGTCAAATTTTGAGTTTTTGTTTACACTTTAATCTTTCATTTATTAGATATCTAATCTCTTTCACTATTATTCTATGTAATGTATATGTATTCTTTGTTGTTTATTCATGTTGGGAGAAATAGTTCCATCTTGTTGTAGTTTGACTCCTTAGTGATAGTCTACATCCTATGGGGATCGAGAAGCCTCTTTGGTTATGTGAAAATTCGGGCCAGGTACCCACATGAGAAGGTATATAGATTAGGAACACCACAACTTGGTAAAAAGTGGAGGTATTTCATGAATATTCATTTTATAGTGATATTTAGTAGTTTGGTGATAGGATTTTCAAGACAAGATAGGTAGGTTGCTGTGAATGTCGAGCCAACTCTTTTCATAGTGAGACTCATGCTTCCATGGGGTATTGGGATGTGTGTCCCCTATTTTGAGTTATTTAAATTAATATTAATTGTTTCTTATGGTTTTCTATTTATAAAAAATTGAATAATTTTTTGAGTGTTTATTCTATTATAGTGTGGAATAGTATTCCTTTGAGATGTGTTGTGCATGTTCCTAGGTAGGGTGCGAAAAATTTTCTTTAAGGGAACCCTCATATAGAGAAAAATCTTGTTGAGGTTATCATGGGGGTAGTTGTACTATTGACATGAAAATTATACAAGTCCTAATTTTATTTGTTGTGTTATAGATTAGATCTGGAGGATGTATCAATCAAGAATATAGTTCTTTCTTCTGAATCCACCATCCTTTAATGTTGTGAATTAACCTCATGAGGAGGAATACTAGATGGATAAGATTGACCAAATATTTGAATTTCAATATGGACCTGAGAGTATCATGGTGAAGCATGAGAGGTTTAGACAATGGGGTCTAGAAATTGATGGTGGGATTATATAGAACCAAAATATAATCATGTGGGATTAGACTAGAATGGTTTTATGACCCCGTTCTCTAAAAAATTTATCCAGATTCGTTGATGATAATGAGTTCTTAGATGTTCTTCTCTTAAAATAAGGGAAATAGTTGATGTCCGAATACACCAATCATTTTTATTAGATGTTTTGTTTCGCTCCATATGTAGTAAGGAATAACCAGCTGAATGCTCAGAAGTACATACACGGCTTCGATCAAATATTAGGATGATATTATTTTTTCAAAATATTTCAAACTATATAGGTAATGCATACACGATGATGATGGAAATAATGAATATGGTGGTAATGGTTGATTATTCACCATGTTATCTTCAACCTTGTTGTAGCTTTAGGGCCATTCAATGGGAAAAGAGAAAGTAAAAGGATTATTTTAGGAGTGGTGGAGGTGATTCTTATTAGAAAGACTCATCTACACCTATTACTACTTGAAATGTGCCACCGACATGACATCATTCTGGAAAGGTCATAAACATCCTTCATTCTTATCCTACACTAGTGATCATGTGTAATAATTGTGGATTTTATTGTAATATTTATTGTTTCTATCAGACTATGTCTAGGCCTCGGTTTAGTCTATTATCGTCATCTCTGAAGGACACTGTAGTGTAGTCAGATGCTTCAAAGACTCCATGGATCCAACTACATGCCTCAAGAGTTAACAAAAATCATGTATAAGTGAGTTTTTGGTGGAGGTATACATAGGTCCAGCAATAGTTATAGGTACCATATTTTTTGCATCATTGGATGTGATTTCTTTATTTGATAATGCTACTTCCCACTCATTCATTTCTATCAATTTTTTATATACTTAAAATTCCAATAGATATCATGTCCTTTTTTATGTATATAGATACAACTCTTGGGAAGAATAAAGAAAATGGGTTTAATTTTCTTTCTTTTTTGTTTTCAATAGTTTATGTCAAGTTTTCCTAGGATTTCCTTGTTTTGATCTATATGTATTTGACATCATTATTGGTATAGATTGGATTATTTCTCATAATTCCGAGGTTCATTGTTATCATTAGAATGTCACATTTCTTATGAATGATGGGAGATTATGAGTGTTTTAGAGAGTGTGGGATCCAAGGTCTTATCATACTGGACCTTCCCAGCATGAGCTTAATAATTTTTGTATTTTTTACTAATTTAGTTCGATGGTGTTCCTTTTTATTGAACTACTTTATATTTTTCAAAATTTTCCTGATGTTTTTATGGATTATTTATCAAGTATTACTCTAGATATGGAGGTAGTGTTTATAGTTTAATAACTTCAGGTACATATCAGATATTGATACCTCCTTATCATATAGAAATATAGGTTTTAAAGTAGTTCATGATTCATTTGTATGTCCTTTTGGTGAATGTTTTTGTTATCCCTAGTTTTTACCATTTTGAATCCCCCTTTATCTTTGTAATTAAGGCATATGAATCATTCCGATTGTGTGTGGAATATCAAAATTGGAAGAAGGTGTTGGTTAAAAAAGTTTTATTTTTCTCATGTGGATTTTTTATCATTTGAAGGGGAAAAGTGGTTTTTGAAGATCCTTCCTTGGTCAGGATATCATTAACTCAGAGTTTGGGAGTCCGATATACCAACTTTAAATTTTAGAGAAGGTATTTCCATTAATAATCTGTTTTATGCCATTTTTTCTAACTAAAACTCATGAATTTTTCATGGAATTGATGAATCATATATTCTATGAGTATTTTGACACTTTTGTGGTAGTGTTCATGGTTGAAATTTTTGTTTATTTGAGATCTGATCTTGATTGTGAGCACCATATGACTATAATTCTAGAAATCACTTAGAGTCACCATTTATGTTGAATGATTTCAAAAAGAAATTTATTAATCCAAAAAGTGATATTTTTGGGTCATGTGATTTATAAGAATTAATTATCAATTGATCATGATAAGGTTAAAATGTTTTTCACCGAAACAACCCTAGAATGTCTTTGGGATTCCTATATTTCTTTCCCATGTGGGAAATTATTGGTGGATCTTCAAATATTTATCAAAGTTGGTGTCAACATTGACAACTCATACTCAGAAAGTGGTGAAATTTTAATGGGATGCAAAGTGTCATTTTTTATTTAGTGTGGTCAAATAAATCACAACATTACATCCAATTATGATATAATAGGATCCTTGTATGGGGTATGTGGTCTTTTGTAAGGAATATGGTGATTGTTTTGATTGCATGATTATATAGGATGATCTTGTGGTGGATTGGGAATCTTTTCATCTTCAGCCACATTAAAAGGATTTACCCCTCATGATTTAGAGAATTTTGCAGTTATGAATGTGCTTAAGTGTTGGTGACACAATCCTATTAGGGATAGGCTCACAATATTTTATAATCCCATGTGTCATAGATATATATTTTTTTATAAATATGTATATATTAGATAGAGGATATGGGTGAAATAACTTTATACATTTAACTTCAAAATACCCAGTATCTTAGAGAAGGGTAATTTTGTTGATGATTTTCTTAGTAAAAAAGTTCTACCACAGTATGTTCTGGAATTGAAGGGAAAGTGGAAGTTTATGGGAATCTTACGTCATTTTCATTTGGATGCTGAGGAGGATGTATCTAGTATGTTTCTGATCAATGTTCAGTTATAATCTTTTCTCCTTGAGTCATTTATATATATTTTGTAGTAGGATGTGGATTTAATAGGAATTTTAGAAAACCTATACAGTGTGGAGACTAATTCTGGTTGGACTCTCCCTTCAAGTGGTACACTCCATTTTTGGGATCAGTTTGTTGTATTGGAACTAGTGAGAAGATAAGTTTTATTTTATTGTCATAGTTTATCACGGTTCAATAATTTGTGGTTTATGAAGATGTATTGTGAGATATGATAGCGATTCTCATGGATGTGTATGAAGCATGACACTGCAAATTTTGTGAACCACTATTACAACAGCTAATAGATAAAGGCAGAGAATCTAAATCCTTTTGGTTAGATCTAGACACTATTGACGATTATTTTGATATGGGAAGATGTATCAATAATTTTTTACTAGATTACCATGGAATCCCCGAGGGAGAACTGATATCTATGTTGTGTTTAATTGATTGAAAAATTAATCTCAATTCTTTTCGACCAGGGACACTAAAAAATTTAAATATTTGGGTAACCTGTATATGTAGTATACTATGATGTTAAATGGGGATTCTTATACTATTATTTTAGATAGGGATTTTAGGATTACTTTGATGTTCTGGTGGAGTATCCAAGAGGATATGGGGACTCAGGATAATATAAGTACAACTTTTCATCCATCAATATATGGAAAGATTGAGAATGATCTTCTAATTTTATAGGATATCCTCCATTCCTATGTATTTGATATTTGGTAGATCAATGGATAGGTATCTTGGTACTGTAGAGGATTCTTATAATAACAGTTATTAGTCATCGATCATAATGGCTCCTTTTGAGGATTTTATGGTCAATCATGTCGGTCAAAACATTTTTGGGAAGAGGTGGGTAATGCCTCATTGCTGGTATGATGTATTGATCTTAAGTCATTAATGTGGAGACAAGACCTAAATCGAAATCTAGTTACAACTTAGATTTGAATGTAAAATTAATCAAATCAGTAGCTACATCCTTTAGATCATTCCTTTTGTGATTGGGTTTTCTTGAAAATTTCTCCTCTATTAGTTCACCATCAACTCAAAAAAATATAATGTTGGCCCTGAGATATGTTTGAACATTTTTTCTATTGAGCAGTATGGGAAAGTTGATAATTAGTTGGAGTTTTCAATTTATTTGATTGTAATATATGATGTTTTTTCCCCATATAGCAGCCCAAAAAATACATGTCTGACCCCTCCCACATGCTGATTTGGGAAGATATTGAGTTGGATCTAGACAATTATATTGCAAAGATGTAAATAGAGACCATTTATTCTTAGTTCAAGGTATTATGTGAGAATTATATTTTCTTTGTGTGATTATTAATGAGCCATGGTTTAGATTCTCAAGAGACACGGGATCATGAGTTGTTGATGAAGGATTTGTGGCCTCACCTCTATAATGGACATCATCTATCCACATGACTTCTGAGAGAAACAAAGTGTTATGGTGGGGTGTTTGTAACATCATTTTAGCCACTATTTGTTATTTATTTTCTATATTTTCATTTCTATATTTATTTGGGTGCATTTAGGGACTCTTGAGGATATAGGGAATTTTTTGGTGAAAATTACATAAAGATCTCAGATATATGTTTTGTAATTAATGGATTTTGGGAATAAAAAGGTGAAATTATTTGTAGTGTTATCCACGATTTTAGAGAAAAACTTATTTCTTTTTAGATTTTTATCTGAATATAATCTTCTTTTTGTCTTCTGGTGAAATAAACTCTGTGAAAAGTGTTTACACACCAGGTATTGGACAACGTGTAGAATCTACAAAATGATATAGGGTGTGATAATTTCACACTCCATGTACAGGGTGTTGGGATGAGGTCATGAACTAATATTAGGTGTTAATATTTCATTCCATTAATTTACATTACACACTATGAAATGATAAAAATATTATTTTTAATATGAGGCAGTTAGATTTTTAGTGTACTTGTGTATCATGGACTACATGATAAGAAAAGGGTTTTATTATTCCATGTAAATCAGGTATGTTCGGATTTTAGGGTTCCTCATGGAGGATATGTATTATTTTTTCCATATCTCTCCAACACATGACCTAGGAACTCTCCTAAGTGATTTTGGAGGAATATTATCATTAAAAATAATTTTGTTCATCGATATATCTTCATTATAGTTACAGTGTTATTCTCTTGTTGAGTAACACATTATTCTTCTTCATTTCCTCTGATAATGGTGGCACCATTAATTTTAATTTATAGATCCTTGGTCTTTAGTGTTTACTTCTTATTTCTATCTGGACCCATCATTATATCTTCCTCTGTAGGCTATCACTTCTATTGTTTATGGTGTGATTAGTGATTTTCTTAATGTATGTCTTATTTTGTTTTCTCTACTGACCATTCTTATTTTAGAATTTATTTTGAGATGTGTAAATTTATTCTATAGAGTCAACTAGCATCATTTATTTCTTCCTTGTTGGTGTACCAATTGTGAGCATGTGTGACCCCCCTTTTGAGGTATTTGATTCCATCTCTAACATATGTTTGGTGAAATGAATTTATCTGGTCTTGATTAAAAAATTTATATGTAAAATAGAATGATTTATTGATTGATTAATGTGTTCAAAAAAATTATTTTATAAAAATGATATTCCCATTGTTTTTGTAAGAGGAAAATAATATTTTCAAATAATTGTAAAATGAATTTATTAAATGGTTTTCAAATATATATTTTTACAAAATAGTTTTGAAAATAGAGCTACTAGGAAGCCTTGGGTACTTCAATGGAATGTTTAGCTTATGTCAATGATCTATGTATTATTGGGGGGGGGGGGGGGTTTACTCAAGGGGGTTCCTCTATTCCCTATGCTTGTTGTTATTGGGATTTGATATTGTCATTGACTGGGGATTAACTATGGGGTATTTATCTTCCCCTATCCTATATTCTAGAGACTTTATTTTAAACTAGTAATTTGTTGGGGTATTAGTAGTCTGATAACATTTATTGTAGTGATCCTTAGTGTAATTTCACATATATTTTTTGGATTATAATTCTATAGCTTCTACTACCATGGTTTTGATATTATATTTGATACATATATTGTTTTGGGATTTTTGACTACTATTAAAAATGAAATTCTTGGAAGCTATTTTTCCAATTTTTTTTGAAATGTGGGAGAATGAAAAATTCAATATTTTTCTAGGATTTTATTATAAAATATGTATAACTATTTATCATCCCTTTTTTTCTTTATTTTTTGAGAATGTTTATATTATTGTACATAGACTTATTATAGAACCCCTGGGTAGGATCCTACTAAGCCTTTTATCTCACACCAATGCACCACTTCATTGATTCATAGAAAATTAATTTTGTTATATTGTAAAAGGCAATGCACAATAGTGTGGTAGTACGCTTTTTATCAGGTGAATTTATGTTGCTTGGGGTGAGATAGTGGGGGTTTTCCCATGATATCACTTGGAATCATTGATTTCCTATTATATTTTTCCTTTTATGATTGGACTTGTACTTTGGGATGTTCTTTCTTCTTTAATTTTGTCCTTTGAGTTGTTTTTTTCACTGTATACTTTCAGTTATGTCATATAGTATCTATTTTGATCTTTTACTCTATTATTTATATGCATTCTTTATTATATCTTCTGTTAGGGTGAAATCATTCCCTATGGATGTATTTTAATGCCCAGGTGCTAGTTTATAGCTTGCGGGGATTGATAAAACACTTAGAGTATGTGGAAAATATTGTTCGGGCACTAGTTTGAGAGGGTATTTGGGCCAGGTTTGTCACAATCCAACATTTCATAATCAATAATGTGTGCTAGTTCATACAAATATCTCCTCAACTACAACACGTGGAATATGTTATACACTCTATCCAACTATGTGGTAAGTCCATGTGGTAGGAGACCTCACCAATCCTCTGGGGGATACAGAACATTCCAAAGAAATATAAGGATAACATAATTACACAACCAAATATATGTAATCCTCTTCTTGGGGAGACTCTAAAAAAACATGGCCTCCCTTCATGAACTCAAAGGGACTATAATTTCAATCACCATATAATTTCTAACATCTATGGGTTGTGTTCATTTTCTCTTGGATTGCCTAAACATTCTCTATTACTTCTTGGACAATCATTATCCTAAGAAGTTATTTTCACCAATTTCAGCCTAACACAATGTTAGCCTATATGGTCTCTTGTATAGGGCCTCAAATGAGTCCATTAATCTAGTGATGTGACATCTATTATTATAGGAAAACTAATATAATGGAAAGAAATCATCCCATCTCTAGGGAAATACCAACATATAGGCTGTCATCATATCAAAAAACCTTTTAACAATCCATTAGGTTCAGACATCTTTTGAGAGGTTAAATTTCTTTCTCATCTAAAAATGTGTCCTGGAATACTCTTGAAAGACTCTCCAAAAATTTGACATGAATCAACAATGATAGCTTAAGAAAATATTCCGGAGTACACCATGAATATAGACAATGTCCAGTATGTTCAACTGCCCCCAAATTTCCCCAGAACTCTTCTCCCAAATGGAATGAATTTGTTATAACTTCTTAATTAGGTTAAGAATATCCTAGATAGTATTGGGCCTTCTAACTAACCATTTAATACATATCAATAAATACATTTTTATTCTATCAAAATTCCCTTATTGAATCACAATAGGTTGAGTCAAACCTATTAGAATATTATATTCAACCTTTACATGCTAATATAAGAGACACTCAGAAACAAACTGAAAGAAGCCCTACATCGTGATTGCCCAAAACAACTGCCACTAAATGTACTTTTACATATTATCCACACCTACATGTAAAGCCAAGGGTAATGAGTTAGAATACACCGACAAATAGTTATACAATTTCACAGAAACCACCATCCATTCCTAGAAAAGGATAAATTTTTCTTATCCATTAAAAAATTCATCCTTTATATCTGCTGAGGATATTTATCCACATAACTCCGTATTATAGAAACATACTAGATGATCATCTATTTCTTGATGAATAATTTGTGGATTCACAGCCATCGAGTCTAGGTAAGTGGCACACCTCTCATATACTAGGGTTAGTTATAATGAGGCCAATTTAATTGGAACCTATTCCACCAAGAAAGAATGGTATTTTTGGACAGTAGAATCATCCACCTTGTTTCCCTTTTCCATATTGTATAATCCCTTGAAGTGGTAGTCCTGTGGGAACTCTTACTAAATACTATATATTATTTTGGGATCACACCAAAATAAGACGTACATAAGACTCTTGTGGTCTGAGTAAACAACGAAATTATCTCCCTAAATATAATTCCTCTACAACATCAGGGTGGATACTACTGGATAAAACTGTACTTCTTTGGTCACATAATTATGATTTAGGAGAATAATGTTTTTAAACCACAATATATTAATAACTACATTCTCATCAATACAAAACTGAGCATAGCATTGAATTCATCACAAAACACTACATACTCAATTCCCTCATATGGTAGTCTTAGAATAGAAGAACTAGCCAACTTTTTCCATAGTGCCTTGACAAATCTCTTACAGTACCCAATCCATGAAAATATGTCCACTGTCTACATCATGGTAGTTAAAGGTGTTGTAATCCAAGAATATTCTTCCGTATACATCCTTTACTAACTTACCAAAAAAAACATTTACCTTTGACATGGTTTTGCGAGGTCCCAAGATATCACTACAATAATATTCACCAAATCCATAACTACACACTGGATAGAGATAAAATTCATTAGAAAGTGGTTCTAACATATCAAATGTAATATTTCTATAGTATAAAATAATGGTGGTTCTCATGGACTAGGTCTAGTACTATCATTAAATTATTTTCATGCTCTTCCTCTAACATAGAGAATGATAGAATTTCTTCAATCTAGACAACTATGAATTTGAAAAAGTATTCCTAAAATATATGATTCATAAGATCCATGAGAAAATGCAGGAATTAGTCCCACCTAATGATATGAGTAGTAAATAATATTGTACGTAGAAACATTAGAATGCCATATTCAGAATATCATTCTCGTGTACCTTGAACTAGTGGTGTCCATACATGAGATCGATCATTAAGAACCAACTTGCGCTTTTGAAATAGTCAATAAGGATATCAATCCTCGATAGGGTATGCTTATTATTATAATTACATGATTTTGGTTATGGTAGTCAATAAAAATACATAAACTATAATATTATTTTTTTAGAACAAATCTATGGCCACCTAGGGGGAACACTAGGTCTGATGGAACATTTATCTTAAAGGGATTCAAACTAATCCATCAACTCATGGAGCTTAGTAGGGACATATAATATTATATAATAGATACTGAAGTGGATCTACATAGAAATTCCATGAAAAGGTCAATTTTCCACCTCATAGGTAGTCTCATGTCATATTTAGGAAATAAATTCATATGATCCTTTACTATTACTATAATCTAGATGCTTAAATAGACCACTGCACCGAGGTAGAAACTATGAAAATGATGAGTGATATGTTACATGTTCCTGATTACAATCCCCACTCCCTCATCCATAATATATCTCTCACCCATGATTTATAATCTCATCCCACATATATAAAGGCATATAATTATCAGGAAATGGAAGAAAATTTGGGCATACATTGTGGAAAATAATTCTATGATTAGGATTACATCATAATATTTCATCACATTGACCATGAGATCCCATGAGAAAATATATCCCTTGAGTTTTAAATCATAATACCATTAGATTCAAGGTATATAAGAATAACTCCCTGTAGGAACTACTAGCCCTATATACTAGGCTAATGGCTCAACTTGAATATCTAGATCTTGGCCAAGAAATATGGAAATAAAAGAATGATGCATGCCTATTTTTAAAAGTACATGATATTTAATATAAAGGACATAGATTTTACCTCAAATAATTTAATGACTAGTAAGATCATATCACCTAATAATTTTTAACTACATGAACAATAATATTTTTCCCTATGATGCAAGAATTGGCCGCTCATAGTTATATATGGGAGTTGACCATAAAATCATATTACTCTTATATATTATCCATTTGGAGATCCACATGATCATCTATCAGGAACCCTCTAAGGGGGCCACCAAGGCCATGCTTAGGAGATCCTTGATCAGGGAACTTCACATTCAACTTTGGTATATACACTTAAAATTTACCTCCCATAGAAACTTTTATCATGAAATCTTGATCCATGTCAAACTCCCTATCACAAAAATAGCATCACCCCTCCCTGGGATGGCATTATAATATACATGAAACTCGTGCCAATGATCTGTGAGTATGATTACATGCATGAGTATTAAAACTTCACTAAGAAAATTATGAATGATGCCCATTTGTTTTTTGAAAAAGGATCATCCCCACAAAGTCCACTGTCAACTCCAGCCACTCAACATCATCATTCTTAGATGTTATGTGTGACCATGTCCCACTATAACACTCCTTATAACTAGATATACATAAGGATATCAAGCTATCAAGAATATATATATGAAGGACCTAATAAAAATTCCATTCCCTTCAGTATCTATCTCACACCATATATTGAGAGTAATGAATGAGCACAATAAACCAAACTCATTACACAAAAAATGATATTTCACACTACGACTGCTCGATAACATATTCAATATTTATAGAGAATGATATGAAAGTGAAATACTAATCTTAGATCTATTATTGGAAGCCTAACCATGTGATATTATCCTCATTATGATTCTTGTGTATCAAAATACATGAAATCCATAATGATACATAAAGAATAATATTCTCAAGCATAACCAATTAATTATCTTGTGTATAAAAAATATGTACTTCTTGGACCATATCCTCTAGATAATATTCAATTTCCAGAGGGTCTAACTAACCAGAAAATCTCAACAGCTCTATTAATGGAATATTTTTACTATGAAAATCCTATGCACTTTGACATTTTGACCTAATCGATCTATTTACTACTAAACAGGTGGTGAAACTTCTTTATGCTCGAATAGAGGAAACAATTAATGGATGGGTACTTCAACTATAGACACATCACTTAACTGATGATCATGTGTCATTATCATAGATGGATGTCATCATGGAGGCATATTAAATGTTACAAGACTTACCATAGTTATATGATCATATTTGGGGAGCTAACCCAAGATGGTAATGGAATTAAAATTTCTCAAAATTATATGTTTCATGTTCCATTGGTTTCAACGAAATGGATTTTTCATCATACCAAGTAGAAAAATCAGTATTCAAAGTCCTATTGTATGAAAATATTGACTTCCACAACAAAACTATGTTCTGTAGCCTAATAAATGAATTTGAGATAGTGGAAATTATTTCCCTTTGTTCCCAAACCAATCCTAATAACAAGTCCAAATTTAAACACAATCTAAATGGTAAACCACCTCTGAAACCTCTCTATCATAACCCGGACAACTAGGGCTTACCTACCTTGTGGTAAGAAGAGTGAAAATTTCAAATCATTCCCCCAATAGTAATGGGATTGATCAAATCACCATGTATGAATAACACTAAAAATGGGATGCCCTATCCTAAAATACCTATTCTAATGCATAAAACAATCTCCTGGTAATAGTGAAGAGAAATAATAAAATACCGAAAGATCTATAGTTTAAATCATGCATTCAATAACCCCTATAAAAAAAAATCAATTCATAGCAGCATAATACAAATGATATATAAGTATAAAATTTATGCCTTTTCAAAGAAAAGGTCCAAACATAACAACAACTATAAAAATTGAAGACTAAAGAGATTCCATATCACAATCTACAAGGAAAACTACAAAAAAGGTCAACACCAAGAATCATAATGCTCCACATAAACTAGATCTACCAATGTCACTTTTGATATGCATGCCATCTTTGGAATACAAATCATGTGCAGGAAAATCCTATGTATGTGTTAGTATATATATACCTAGTAGTACACCCAAAAAACAAAAAATGTAGAAATAGAAAAAAAAACACTCATCTCAAGCCATAATGCAAGAGGGTAATGAAACCTAACATCAAATATGCTCAAAATAAATTCATGTAAGGAGAGGAATGGGATTTTAATATCCATTGATAGCTATGAATGAAGAGTTGTCTAAACTTTTATAAAGTCTCACATATGATTCCTTAAAACACACACAATCTCATAATAATATCAGTGGATCACCCATAGCTCCCCACTATACGCAATAATTGAGGGATATCTAACTCTAGTAGAGGACCCACTCACCCCTAGAGTTAAATGATACAAGCATATCAATCAATAGAGAGAGGAATTTTCTCTCTATAGTATGATGGATTATCTTCTCTACCTATATAAAGAGTATGGGAAAACCATGCCCTAGTATGATAACGGAGTACTAACCAACCATCTCTATGGTGATCAAACCTGATTATTTCTATCATCCAATAATTTTTAAAGTACTCAACTCACTCATAATTGTTTTTCACATATATGATGACAAAATAAATTCTACCATCACATTATATAGGATAAAATTTGCAGGATAGGGAGATCATAATCCAAAATCCATGTCCCAAAGATGGAAATACATAAGGTAGAAGTCCAAGTAAAAATCACATAGTGTGTATTGGGTATACATGACATGTCTTGGATACCTTGGGTATGTCGATGTACTATAGACTATGCTTGTGTACTCTGGAACATGTCTATATAATGTTTTCTTGGCCCATGTAATCACGGGTCTCTTATTTGTTCTATTTTGTTCTATAAACTTTTTACATTTTTAATCTCATTTACCATGTTTGTGCCTAGTTTTCATGACCATGTCTGGGTACTCTAACCGCGTCTATACTCGTGTAACTAGGTTGTGTCTATATACTCTAGACATGTTAGCTTTATTAGGAAATTTTCCTGAATATATGTCATGAGGTTATACTCTAATACGGCAACAAAGAATCACATGGACTATGCTCTTGACACATGATGTGTGGTATTTTATTTTCTATACTACCCTAGCCACTGAAGTAAGGGCCCACATGATGTGTGATAATCCAAATTACATAACTTGTACTATAGAGTATTCCAATAAGAAATGGTATTCATTTTGGAGATCATATATCCCCTATATACCATTACTAATTATTTAAATGCAAAAATATTCTTAAAATGAAGGGGAATGCTCTGATCAATAATTTCTATACATTAGTAGATGAAAATTGGAACTCTATTTTCCCATGGGGTAGTCGCTGTGCCACCAATAATAATTTTGCATCCCATCCCATTATTTCATAACCCAAATCCAAAAAAACAGCATTATATGTTTGTGAAAAATTTATTTAGATGCATTTCATGCATCTTCCAAGTATCTGAGGGTTTTATTGTACTTTAATCTGGCACAAACATGTCGAATCCAACCCCCATGGGCCAATGATGATGAATATGAATAACGATGGTGGAGAAAATCAAAATAAAATGGTAAGAACATAATTTTTTGATGCGATCTTATCAATTGAAAATAATTTTATGGAATCTAGGATTGGGAAAATGGATAAATATATATAAAAAATAAATTTATTCAATAACACAAATTAAATATGGGCTTTTGCGAAGAATGAACTCCGCCAAAAATAAAATGTAGAAATAAAATCCATGCCAATAAAAATATTAAAAGGAAATAAAACCATGAAATAACATCCCATACCTCAATAAAATATTGGTTTTATTGAATAACGCATCTACTAGAAATGAATTTGATGATCCTTTTACATTCTTTATTTTTATCATGATTCTTCATGATCAACTATTGCAGACCCACATTCTCACGTTCCCAATACTAAAATTTTCCTTATATTATCTAATATCCCACTGTTATATTGATAAACCTAACAATTTTCCATAAAAAAATATATATAGGTAGGTAATTAGGTTTATCCATCAAATCAATTAACTAAATTAATTAATTAATTCACTTAATGTACTCACCAACATTCACCTTCAACTGAACGCCCAACACCGACCAAATTTATGTTGACCCTGGTGTAAACCCCATGTTCTAGAAAAACAAGTGTCTTAAATTTATCAATGAACATCCCAATTAATTGGAAAACCATTTAATCAAAAAATATGTTCGAACATGATTTAATATATTTTATTATTGTTAATATATTTATTATGGGGTCTTGCAACACCCCAACACAACACCACATCTGTGTAAAAATAATGAGATATATAAAATAAATATATTAAGGATAAAACTAAAAAAATAGATACATTAAAATATTTTCAACATGTTTTAGATTAATCATTCTCTTAAAAAGTCAAAATAATTTCCATTAGTTAAAAATTTGTGAGTTTTGTTAGATAATATTTTTTCCCAAATTCTCTAAAACTGTAATCTTATATGATCTTGAGAATTTATTGTAATAATATTTTATTTGAGTAATGTAATTAAATGTTCATAACTTTATAATATAATAATTTTTATTATACCATGGTTTTGATAATTTTAGATATTAGGCTGTTATCTATTTAGGTTAATTTGGGAGTTAGAAATGTCCCCAATTTTTTATATGTTAATTCTTATCCAAATTTCAAAATCATAGATTACCATTGGGTTATTTGAGGTAATATTTAAAATTTTGGGTATTAGAAAAAGAGAAAATTATTTAAAATAATAAGTATATATCTAGGGATATGATAACATCATGATGCGTAGGTATAATAGAGGTTGTGGGGTTTAATTAAGAATTATTCCCCAGCCCGGATACTTTTAAGTGGATGTGAAGGTGGCATAGATGCTCATTAGGTAATAAATCTAAAAACATTTTATTGATAATTAACACGATCATAACTCTACTGCATGATGAATGAGACTAAGACTATGATATGTCTAAAAACACCTTGGTGATATGATTTGGTCATTCACATTCTCTATAAAAACCATAATGAAGGAAATATTTATTAATTATTTTAAGGGATTAGGTTAATAAGTACAAGATAGCCTAACATAAAGTAATGAATATTGAGCCGAAAGTATTAAAGGATGAAATAAAGGTGTTATTAGAGAATAAATATTAGGACTGAGTTTCTATGTTCACATGATCATTTAATCTGATTTTACTGACCAATATTTTTGATTATTATTTAGTTGAACCATTATTATTGAAATGAATATTAAAAAGATATGTATCTACAAATAACAATTTACTATAATATAATAAGGTAAAATAAATAAATGGTTGAGAATCTTGGTTTATTCCTATTATAATTCAAAATTCTAGTTTCTTATTCTTATATAAGGAATTCTGGTTAATATCACATTATAAATTAATTCCCGATACTATTAGTTATTTTCATTAGTTAATGATATTTATGAATTATATTATTCTATATTATAAATGTTATGAGAGTTATGTGAAACAAAAAATAATTTTCCTAAATAATTTTTCTTTTATGGAATGTATATATATATATATATAATAATTTTTACCAATAGACTTTAGAAGTTGTTTTATGATAAAATTATATATTTGGGAGAACTATTGGAGAACACACAATTGAGGTATTAAAAACAAATATTTTTAATATATAATTTATGTTGAGGTAATGCAAGTTTGATTTACTTTGATAAAAATGACATAAAGGGTATTTATAATCTTGGAATGTATTATTGATTTGACTAAAAATGTATTCAATCTATTTTTGGCGAAGTTTATCTCATTTTTCTGGATCAAGATATATATAGACTAGTGTGTGTATTTATGAAATAGTATTTAAAGATTAAAAAAAATTATTAATGGAATATATTATATAAATTTGATTTAATGTTTTAGTGACTAAAATCGGTTTAGTAAATTTTTGTAATAAAGAATATACGATTGTGGTATATTTGTACTAGGTAAATTGATTTTATGAATGATTAATGTTTATTAGGAATGTAATGTAATGAGGTATAACCTAATATAGTAAGTTAGTTTTCATATTATAAGTTATATCATGAATTATGGATATGTTAAGATTACCCTTATATAATTTAATCTGTGATAAATAATTAAAGTTATGATTATGCAATTTATGAAGGGGGTAGAATGTAATGATACATGATTTTGGACCCTTTAAATTAATTCCATTATCAATATATTGTGTCACATACAACATTGAATGAACACCCCATCAAAATAAATTGACATATGAAATAGTATAATTATATTATTAATAGAATCACTAGTAGATAAAAAGGTAATAATAAATTAAAATTATCATATATTATTATTTTAATTATTTAAAAGTATAAAAAGGACACTATTCAAAAACCTATCGGGGGGGGGGGGGGTATTTTACCTTAATAAATTCAGTTGACCCCAATTTATGGTTTCTTATAAATTATAATATTTTAATTTGTAAAATAATATAACAGTATTCAATTATTTATATATCTTTAAGAAATTTTATTAAGAACACATGAAGTTTAAAATGGACACCTTTTAATAAAAACCGTTTGTCTAATATTTTCATTTCAAAGCTAATTTAAGTGTTTTTGAATTTTAATTTTAAAAAATAACATTATATTTGGATAAATTTTTTTACCATTGTTTGAAGATAAATTTTTCTTACTTTTTTTTTGTAAAAAAATTAATTTTAAGAGAATAGTGAAATATAATATCTTTTATTCATAATATTATTTTTTTGGGATTATTACTTTATATAAATAATTTATAATTTTATAAAACTAATATCTAGAAAAAATATTAATTTAATAAGCAATAAAATAAATTACAAAACATTTATTCCAATTTATAAAACGGTATTTTAGGTTTTAGAAATCAACTAATATTTTTCTGAAGAAATTGTTTTTATACATTATAAATTTATAATTTTGAAATGGACTTTCTGAACATTTAGAAATTGAATAAAAATAAATGGATTTAAAAAATTTAATTTTTTGCCCGAATCATTTTATAATTACCATATTATTTTTTAGATATAATGGATATGTTACTTAGTAAAAAACTAGTTACCACAATAAAATCTTAAATAATAACAGTAAAATTTAATGAGTAAATAACCTCAAACATACTAAAAAATGTATTGGAATGGTTGTTTTATTTTTTATAATACCTTATAAATTATCTTACCCATTATTTATCAATTTTGTTTCAACATTATTTGAAAGTAACATCACTTTTTTTAAATAGTTTGGGTATTTAAAAAATGTCATCCTATTTCACCTTTAAACGGGAGACTTCTCTCCTCACTTGCCCTCACAAAAAAAAACTAATTTAATAAAATTATCTAACAAAAAATATCTTAAAAACTTTTAAACAATTTGAATAGGTTATGTCCCTCTAAAAAGGGAAGCTCATAAGGTTTTAACCCCTTTCACAAAGGTGATAATCCATGTAGTGTTGTATAAATTTCTAAGTGTTCCATTCTCCTTAACTTTTATTTATGTGAAATTATTCTTACTAAAATTAATTTATATAATAATAAAATGATAAAATCAATATCATTATTAAATTTCTCTTTTTTTGTAACTATATTATTATCCATAACCACATTTTCCATTTTCCATTACGAGAAATGAAAACATGAAACATGTGTATGTGATGATTACTACATCCCTGAAGTGACATGTTCATTTTTCTTCATCTCCTAACATGGATAGTTCAAAAATGTATTTAATCTAAAATTATACTATTTAAGGCTTGTTAAAAATTCTTAAATGATAAAAAATATTACTCCTATCTCTCATTCTAGGAAAATTAAAACATTATTCTTCTGTACATTTGGAACACAACCTCAAGGGTTCATTGTATTCTATTTTCCATTATGACCTTTCCTGTATGGTTCTAATAATTATTATAAAGTATAAATATTATGTTTATTATATGAATAATTATTAGTTAAAAAAATAGAAAAATATATTAATGACATTAATGATTAACAATCGTTATAAAATTAACCTTCTTAAACAAGTGAGAAAACATAAAAAAAGGCATTTATTCAAACTATGTAATTGATTCATATCAAAAAATTCCTCACCAATTGCTCTTTAATTATTATATATAAAAATAATTAATACTAAATTGTACTATTATAGTTATATTTTGATGATATTTCAAGTATATAAACTCCTATTCATCCAGAATTCATGGTATGCTTGTTTTTTTGGTAGATTTGACCACCAATTTAAAAAATACTATGAAATTATTTCATAAATGAAAAAAAACATAATTAATGATATAATACAATAAAAATAATTATTTGGTTTTGTTTTTGTAAATGATACCTTAATATTTAAGTTATAAATTATGAAAACACATTTCGTTTGTGAAGAAAATCAGTAAAGTGTGTTTATTATTGATATCTTATTCAATGATAAAGGGTGAAAAAAATAATAAAATGGAAATGAAATTTAATAAATCTTTATAAGTAAAGTATTATATTAAATTTAATGATCTTTTAATTAATATAATTGGAAGAATAATGAATATTTACATCTGTCCTATGAAACTAGTGCAATCGATCAAAACAATAAACAAAGGATGTGGGAAAATTCACAAAAACTAATTGGTATTATTGTAGATAATGAATATAAAGGAAAATTATATAGATTTTTATTTTTTAATATAGATATAAAATAATTTATTGAGATATAAATTGCTGTTATAATATAGGATATAGAACACTCAGTAATGAAAAGATAAGTTTTGTGTTCTTTGTATAAAATTTGAATTCATTTAGACTTGTTTTTATTATACAAAATGATCTAAATTTCGAGGTAAAAATAAAACCCTATTATCATATTGTATAATTATTATCTTATATATATATATATATATTCAATTATCTATTTAATTTTTATTCTATCATGGGGTTTTCACTAAACAATTTCAAGAGTTGGAAGGAGTTATTTTTCTAAAGTATAATTTCTTACCACAAATTTCTTAATAAGCCCCCTGATTACTTTAATATGTTGTGATGAATGCCTATTGTATTTATTTAATCATATTAATGGATTTTTTATATCCATACCGAGTACTTTCTTCAAATATAATTCAATTTAAAATATACCAAGGCTGAAATGGGTTTTGATCAAAATGTTACTCACACCATAATAGTTTCTACTAACAATACTATTTTTAAATTAAAAATAGTATTATAAATATGATAAATCAATGGAATTTGAATTAGTTTTAAAATAAATTATCAATTTATTTTTATATTTATGTAGTTTTACATGTGTCCCCAAAATGTCATTTCCCCTTGATATATATTTTACCTAAAGTATTATAGTAAGTCAAATCGACCTTATCTCTTATTCTCTATTTATAACATCCCTTTCTCTCAATTTTTATTCACTGGATTGGTTTTAAAGTGCCTATAAAAATAATTAAATAATTAAATAATGTAATTTTCTACTACTTAAATTTATTTTAATATATTTAAATAAATTTTATTATTTTAAAAATGGTTTATTTTCATTACAATGTGAAGTGGTTATCTTTTTTAACATTTACAAGTGAAAAATTTATTCCAACACATTTTAATTTATATAAAAATATTCTCAATACATTATAATTACTTCTGAAATAAATTATTTCTCTAATATATTTGTTAATATCTATTTTAAAATTATTTTTAAAGATCATGTATATTTCCTATTTACAAATTTATCTTTCTAAAACTACTAAAATTTATTTTTCATATAAGTCATTACCCTTTAAATTATATTATTCTCGAGAGAGGATATTATTCAACCGTATCAACCCAAAATTATTCCCTATATGAATTTGAAATGTCCCCTATTTTTAGGTAAATATCTATAATTTACATTATATTGATTAATTTTCCACTGTTCATAAATACAATATATATTCAAATGTAAATCCTTTATAAACTCTCTATATTTCATTCCTCTTATTGAAGTGTTTTCAGGTTGGTTATATTCATTTAATGGTAATGGAAATTATGAACTTAACCATATACCCTTTATATATATGGTACAAATACCAGTAACATTATTTTTATCATTTAGGGGAATTTACATATAATGTCACTTGATGTCAGTAGATTCCCTTAAATTTTCCACGGATTTATCATATTATAATTGTTGATGGAATTATTCATTATTTCCTTATATAAAAAAAATGTTAAATGGATATGTAACCAATTTTCTATCCTCGGCTTCTTAATGATTTTTTGAATGGAACCCATTTTCATTCCATGAGTTATTTATGTAATAAAAAGTTATTTATTTTCATTTAAATGTTTTATAAAACCCACATTATTTCCCTGGATTAGTTATGATGAAGTTAATGATTTTCATGTGAAACATTTGTGTATGGATGACTATTATGTGGGGTCCTAAATTCCCCTCTAATTCATTGGTTAAAAGTTTATCTCATATGAATGGTATTCATTAGGACATTTTAGTTTCTAAAATTCAGGTGAACTGATATTTTGGATCATGAAAGTAATGTTTATCTTTAATATTTTCTCTAAAATATTCGAAATATGATCCATAATATTATATTATTCACTCATGACATGTCCCATGGAATTAATATTCCTTAAACTATTGTTATTCACATTTCAATGGTATAATGATGTTATGATATCCTGGATCATGTTTATTGGCTATTATTCCCACACACTATTTATTCATTTATTTTTAATTATGTCATGATTTATAATGTATGATATATTGGCTGTAAATTTCATATGTATAAATAATATACCTATATCTTTATATTATGATAAATTATGATCTTTGGTTTTTTCATTTATGTTTACCCTTACTAATCATATCAGACCACCCCTTTCTTAAGTTTCCATTTCCCATTGTTATAAATATTAAAAATTATGAAACTAATATAATAATATCTTATGTTGATAATTTGTTACAGGTTTTGAGGACTTAATATGGTATACATAATAATTCATATAGTGTAATTAATTTCCCTTCGTTGAAAATAAATAAGCTAAATTAGTTATAGTTTTTCCTTAATTCTATAAAAATATTAACATAAAAGATCACTTTATTTAATTGTAATAAAATATTTTATTTAATTATGACACTTAGATATCATTTTTGTAGGATAATATATTATTTTTTATCACTACCATCACCATCATTATATATTTCATCACTGGAATCATTTTCTTCAACTAAATCATTACTATCACTACATGGAAGGTCGTCGCCTTGACCACCACATGGAATATCATCAACATCATTTGAAGAATCAATTAAGAAGAACATAATCAATAGGAATATATTAAAAACTACAACAATATCAGGTTGGCATGATGGAAAAAATTAGTCATTTTTTAAATTTATTAGATAGCTTTGAAATTACTTGACACATCTTCATTGCTATTTGTCTTATTTTGATAATTTTTCATATTTCTATTGAAACTAAATTATAGAAGAGGTGTTTAAATTACATGAACTCTCTTAATAAATTTTGTAACAAATAATCCTCCAATGTTTAAAATATACTCTCTTACAGTTCTCATCACGTAATACCTATCATAATTAATAATTTGTCCTAATGATGTTTGTATTGACCCAACCCATATAGCCCAGAGCCACTGTTTTCTATCAATAAATTGGCATGACTACAAGAAATAAAATCCCTAAGGGCTAATAGTTTATTTTCTTGGAAAACCAGATTCACAAATTTGTCTTTTATTTCCAATTAATACACTAATTACAACATATTTTTTCTATCATTTAAATAAATAACATAAAATTTAACTCTAATACATCTATTTAATCCCAGAATATATTTCACAGTATACTTCATGGATTATTTGGGAGAGAAAAATAATCATGGTGATCTCAAATTCCCAGTAAGATAAAAATATAGAGAAGTAATAATGCATTAATGAGAGTAATAATTATGGCATGTTAAATAACTAAACACATATACCATGTAATCAAAAAACTGATATAGAAGTTCATAAAAAATATGGAAATGTAATAACACTAAACACATTCCATTCAAATAACTGGATAATAAAAATAAATATTTAAATGTAAGAAACAAAAACACATGCCATTTAATCAAGGAAATTAAAATAATTTTATCCATAGTTACATTGACAAAAAAATTAGGTATGAATAATAACGAAAAATGAATGAGGGAAATTCTTAATTATTAGATTCCATGTTTCCTATATATATGGATCCATTACCATAAATACCTAATATCAAGGCTATTTAAACTATTCTATGGGTCGAAACCCATCTCTTCTTCTTGGAAACAAACATGAAGGGTTTGTCACAAACTAATTTAACCTCATAAGACTATCGATTCATAAACGGGATTTCATTAATTGGTCCCAACCAATAGGATTACCTTAAATTGTTCCCAACCCATATATTTAATATAAAATAATTTTTGTTAAAAAAAGTGCCATATAAAATATCCATATTGACTAAAGGATATAGATTTAACAATATTTTTCCATTTAGTCAAACAATTTTCAATGTAAAACCCATATAAAAAATAGTATATGGTTTAGGAAACAATAATATCCATGGAAAATGATATAGATATTTAGTTTAAATTCAATGTCAAATGTTCATAGGAAATCAAATATTTCAATAAGATTAAAAGGAATCAAGGATGTGAATGTGGATTCTATCCATGGAAAAATTGATCAGAAAAAATATAGAGAAATATTAAGAAACATATCCATAGTGGAGAAAATAAAGTTTTTTTTCATTTATGAATGGAAATATTATAAAAGGGACCATTAAAAATATTCATGATTGTAAGAACCCAGAGTTTCTTTTCAAGTACATTTTTCCTTTTTTCAGGAGTATTTGAGAAAAGAGGATTTTCTAGAAATTTTTGAAGTACACGCCATGTACTTTCTGAGTACACGCCCTGTACATCATTGAAAATCGAGGCTCGGTGCAAGCCGTGTCATGTACACACACACGGCCATGAATGGGTGACATGGAGGCCACCTGATGTGGATTATGGAAAAGCGTAGTACACGCCGTGTACTTTATATTTTTCACTAAATGCACTGGGGTTGCATCTTATCCCCAAAACTATCTTCTTCTGTAGATTTTTCGACTGAGAGTGTCCCATATGGCCCCAAATCTCCTCGGATCCCCCGAGCCTCCGTCCGTTCTCCGAATCACCTGCCGTCAATTTTTTTGGAACCATGGTTGTAAGCTCTTAATTCCCCTAGAGCTTTGTTTTCCAATTCCTCCTCTTTCTCATGTTATCGTGGGATGCGAATTTTGGACATTTTCTTTGATCTACTATGTTCCCAGGATTGTAATTCTTTGAGGTTCAAGAATATCAATCTCGTAACGGCAAGGTAGGTGGTATGTGCCTTTATATAAGAAGTTTATGAGTATTTGTTCATATTCCAACAACACCCATGAACGAGGTATTGCATGTTTTCCGGTTTTCCCTTGTTGTTTGCCTTCCTGGATTATATAAATGAGTAGAGGTTATTGTTTTTGAATAGGGTAATTTACTATGATTTAGATGCTTTTCCCATGCATGTTTTTGCTATTTATGACTTCTTTGTCTAGTTTTTCCTGTTAGGTTATTGCCAATTACATGCCTTGTTTGTAGGATGGTGTGGCTATTATTCCATGCTGAGATACTGTAGAATTCTAGACATGTAGTTCTTGCGGATAGTTTGGCCGTTATGCGACGCAATATTTGGTGATTTTTCACAGGGATGTGAGAACCTAGTGTAGTAGACCATAGAGAGAATGGACTTAAGGGATTATCAAGAGTGTCTTTATAATATGATGCGATACCACAGGGTGAATTTACATTGAGTGATTCTTGAGAGTGTCTGTAGTTCCTTGACATTGGCCACAGGGGGAATGAGACATTGAGTGCTTCTGCAGACCGCCTTTAGTACGATACGAGACTATAGGGGGAATTGACGGTGAGTACTTCCCCATAGAGTATATTTTCTGTAGCTGAACCAGAGAGGTGATATTGTGTGTGCCTCCTAGAGGGTTTCTAGTACTTGTTTGTCGAACCATAGGGGTTAGGTTGTAAGAACTACAAAGAGGTCACCGTTTTGTTATACTTTCTTTAGTGGCTGCATCCTCGTTTGTAATTATGTGATAGAAACAATGTATTGTTTGCAACTGAGTACTTTCTTGTTTACCATTTTCTGTACTTTTACCTACCATATATTCACTGACTGTTAGACAGAGATATTTGGGTGGTTTCCTACTGGGACTTTTTCTCACACACTAATTGGGCCATTCTTTTGGGCCCAAGCAGATTATATTGTTGCGGGTATGGATAAGGGAAATATCCCTTCTACTTCAACTTTTTGATTGTATTGGAGTTAGAGAGCTTGGGACCAAGATGAGGCTTGCGATGCTGAGGTGTTTCTCATCTATTTTTCTTTTGTACATTGGTTTAGTACTGTATTCAGCATTGTGACTTGTTTGGCTGTTTTCCTAGATAGAGATGTATCATGCATCATTTATATATATTTATTCTTCAGTTGTTTATTTTTCAGTATTCTACTATTATTGTTGTTGGATATTTACTGCTTCCACTATTTTATGTGTTGTTACTTCTGCTGTGTATTCGGCCAATGAGGGCATAGTTTCCCCACGATCATACCCAAGACCCTCACTGCTAGTCGGTAGCCTCTGGCATTTGGGGAAATGCCCTTGAGGCCATGTGACCAACAGGGTATGGGGCACCTCTGGGAGGCTTCCAGAACCCAGATGTTACAAAGTGTTATTAGTGAGTTTCTTTCTCTTGACTTACTATTTGGATCCTATATCCAGAGATATGACGAAATAGGTACTTGGTAATAAGATGTTCCTGGGAGTAGCAAACCTGTGTACAAGGAAATGCCATACTACCTCGTTTATTGCAATTTTACTGGTTTGCAATTATACAGTTGATTTGATTTCACTGTTGGGTGATTCACATGATTTTTGCTGTTATTGTTATTGTTATTACGGTTCTATTACTATCGGAACCCGATGAGATGATGGTATTCCATCTCATGCATCAAATATAAACTTGTTAGAAATCCCATGTCATGCATTCTTTACATGCCATCATTGATGCATTAGCCATTGCATGTTCTTGTGATAGACATTGTGTAGAATATGCATGATGTTGTGATAGATGCTTGATAAAAATATCCGCTTCCTGTTAGAGCTTTTATTGAGTAAGGTTTTACCTGATTGGACGCCCAATATTGGTTCTTGAAGTGTTATGGGCCCTCATGGACCGTAATTTGGTGGAACATTGACATGTTTACCTTGTGGTAACATGTATAAGATTACAAAATTTTATTCTCAGGGAGTATGGGCCCTCACAGAATGGAATTTGGCACCTTGATGCTGGTTTTCCATGTTTTATAGGATCTGATGTAGTTTCTAAGGTTACTATCTAGAAAAACCCATAATACCCGGCATGTACAATATGAAGACACACCGTGTAGTCTATAGCCATGAAACTGACTGTGCGAGCAGGGACACGAGGTTGAAAAATCTTGTAGGAACACGCCATGTACTAGTTTATCATGCCGTGTAGTATGAAATATGTACCCTGACTGTGTCATGAACAACACGGGTCATGTTACCTTTTCACATACCCGTCGTGTCTTAATCTTACACAACGTGTAGTGTGATCTAGGTACCCGGTCGTATCATGAACAACATGGGTCGGTGTTACCCTTTCTCATACACACTGTGTCTGTCTGGAACACGCTGTGTAGTGTCATCCATGTGTCAGTACGTGTCGCTAACAACATAGGCCAGGTAACACATGTATAGTACACGTCGTGTCATCCTTGAACACGTCGTGTAGTTTTTTCTTAGAGTATCCATGTGGATTTACCATGTTGAATGACTCAGGTAGGGAAGATGATTCTGGTACAAATCGTGTGTTATGTTAACACGCCATGTGTTTGGGGTGCTACACGACCAGTTTAGGTAGAAGTACAGGCCCCTATGAATGAAATAAGGGAAGAAGACGTGTAGGAAAAGAACACACAGTTTAGTCATGTTTTTCATCACTTGAATGCATTATTTTACCAATTTCTTCTTGTGCAATCCGTTTTCCAGTCCTTGTTAATTCTGAATCTAAGGTGTTATTTTTCCCTTTCAGAGTCATGCCACCTAGACGTCCTTCGATTGACCGCCAATTGCAGGGGAGTGATCGGGTGCCTGATTTGAATGATCAAAGACTTCTTGTAGATCCTCCTGGTGTGCCAGCCATGGCACCAGCGGTTATACCAGTTATAGGAACTGATGCACAGTTCAGAGAAGGTTTTCTGAGGGTGATGGAGACCTTCCAGGGAGATCCGCCCCCTGCCTCAACAATGGAAGACTTGAAGCTGCTTTTCCAGTAGGATCATCCTCCCACCTTCTCATGGGAAGGAGGGCCTCAGGCTATAGAGTCATGGATAGAAGCCATGATGACAATTTTTGAGCATATAGAGATTCCTCTAGAGAGTCAAGTCAAACTTGTAACCTACATGCTATGCGACTCCGCCAAGTGGGGGAGGGACGTTATCTCACAAGCGGGTCATCAGCAGGTTATAGCGTGGGAGGAGTTCTGGGTCATCTTTTATGACTACATTTATTCGGAGACAGTGAGGGCCGACCGAGCCCGGGTGTTCATGAGCCTGGAGTAGGGTACTATTTCTATCATGGTGTATTCCTCCCATTTCACCACGCTTTTTCATTTCACACCCCTCCAGGGCGGGGATGATTTCTTCATGGGAAGGAAGTTTGAGGATGGTCTCAGACAGGAGATCTTCACACAGGTGAATATCATCAGGTTGACTTCCATCGCTTCCATCGTCAACTAGGCACTGATTGCAGATTGCCATTTGAGAGATTCTGTAGCTGAGAATCAGTGGGGTTCCACTTCTAGGGTTAGTGCTTCACCAGTTGATAGCAAGAAGTGCCGTAGGGAGTTTATGCGCGGTGATCCGAGGAAACGAGACACATCTTCATGTATCCAGGTAGTATGCTACCAGTGTAGAAGGGCTGGGAATATGAGACTGCAGTGCTAGAGAGGCCTAGTGGAGTGCCAATCTTGCAGTAGGATTGGTCACCTTCAACGCTTCTATCAGGTTTTCTCCCCAACAGCTGGTGACATGGGTTTATCCATGACTCCTCATTTAGGATAAGCGCCAATAGTTTCTCACCGGTCTAGGAGCTGGAGTTCTTCTGGCCATTTGATTCTAGGTGGAGGTCGAGGCTGTGGTGGTCAGTAACTAGTATTTCAGAAATAACATGGTGGATCATCTCAGAGCACTCAGGCAGGGTCACAGGGCCATGGTAGAGTTCATGATTTTTTAGTGGAGAAGACCCAACATGAGCAGGATCCAGGACAACATATAGTTCGAGGTACAATATTAGTAGCCTCAGTTTTATCTTCTACTATTTTCGATACAAATTCTTCCCATAGAATTATCTATGTTTCTGTTATGGAGAGCCTTGAGCTCTGTATCTTTTCCTCTAATGATACTTTTACTCTAGACACACCGTTAGGAAGTAGAGTAGTTAGTGTATGTCAGTGTAGAGATTTCCCTCTAGAGGTGGCTGTGTATCACTTTCTATGGGAACTCTATGTCCTTGAGATGACAGACTATGATTTCATTCTTGGAATGGACTGACTCATTTCCTTCTAGGAAGTCGTCGACTATTATTGCGGCTGGGTGAGTTTCATATCACAAGAGGGTGAATCTTTTCTTATAAGGGCGAGTGGGATGTCCCGGTGAAGAGAGCAGGACCCGAGCATCATGGGCTAGGTGGAGTTATAGCTCAGATTTTCAGTCTGTATCTGGATGACCAGGGGACTTCACATTTAGACTTTCCTCCAGTGGTAGATCGTTTTAGAATTGTCTTTCAAGGGGACTTTTTAGGTTTTCCTCTCGAGCATAAGGTATACTTCTTGATTGTTCTCATTCGAGGAGTGGCACTGGTGACTATTCATCCTTATAGGATGGCTACACCTGAGCTACAAGAGCTCAAGAAGAAGTTGGAGGAGTTATAGGCAAAGTGTTTCATCCAACCCAGTACATCTCCTTGGGGTTCTCCAGTCCTATTTTCAAAGAAGGAAGACAGAACCCTTAGGCTTTGTGTGGATTATCGAAAGCTGAACCAATTGACAGTCAATAACCGATATCCCTTTCCTAGGATTGATGTCCTTTGTGATCAGCTTCGAGGAGCCCGGGTGTTCTCGACGATCGATTTGAGGTTCAGTTATCATCAGTTTCACGTTAGACAAATAGATATACCTCTTACAACCTTCAGGAGAAAGTATGGTCTATACGAGTATATGGTTATGCTGTTCGGTATCATGAATGAGCCGACAATTTTCATGGAATTGATGAACTGAGTGTTCCATCCATACGTAGATTCCTTCATGGTGGTTTTCATGGATGACATCTTGGCGTACTCTCACACTCGAAACGACCATGCTACCCATATTGAGATCATTTTGAGTACACTGAGAGAGCATCATTTATATTGTAATCTCTCAAAATGAAACTTTTGTATGGATGACATTCACTTCATGGTTCATGATATCTCAGAGACATGATTATCAGTGGACCTAGAGAAAGTGAGAGAAGTAGTTTCTTGGGAGCAGCCAAAGAACATCTTTGAGGTGAAGAGTTTTCTAGGACTAGCTGGATACTATAGGCGCTTCATATAGAAATTTTCATGCTTAGTAGCACCGATAACGGGTCTGACCAAGAAAGGTGAGAAGTTCTTATGATTAGATTCTTGTGAGTCATCCTTTTAAGAGCTGAAAAGGAGGTTGACTTCAGCACCGATACTAGTCTTAATAGAGCCGGGCAAGAGTTACACTATTTATTTTGATGCTTTAGGTATCGGGCTGGGAGCTGTGGTTATGTAGGGAGATGGAATTGTTGCGTATGGGTCTCAATAGTTGTGGACACATGAGAGGAACTACTCGATGCACGACCTCAAGCAGGAGGAAGTTGTTCACCCCTTATGCTGTTGGAGACATTATCTTCTGGGAGAGCACTTTGTTGTTTTCACCGACCACAAGAGTCTCAAGTACATCTTCACCCAGCGTGATATGAAACAGAGACAACGTAGGTGGTTTGAGTATCTTCAGTCCTTTGACTTTGAGCTTTCCTATATTTCATGAAAGGGAAAATCAGTGGCCGATGCGTTGAGCAGGAGGACTCAGATACAAGCAGTTCATAAGGCCACTAGTGAGTGGAAGCTTATGGTCCTGTAATCTGAAATGCATTTGGAGGTGCACGACAGACATGGTCAGACCTTTCTATATTTTGTAGCCGTTACATATGCTCTTCTTAATTGGGTACGAATGAGGCAAATATCCGACATAAAAGGACTTGTATTTCGGGAGAGTGTGTCAAGAAGGGACCATCTTTATAGATGGAATTTAGGATATGATGAGATCTTTCATTTCCAGGGACGCGTATGGGTGCTAGTAGACAAATGTGAGGAGATGATGCGGGGATTTCATTCCTTGATTTGGGCAGTTCATCCGGGAATCACCAAGATGTATCGTGATCTACACCATCAGTATTGGTGTCCAGGTATGAAGAGTGATGTTTTTGGTTTTGTCATGAGGTGTTCCACTTTTCAGCACATGAAAGTGAAACATCAGTGACCAGCAAGTCATTTACAGTAGTTACCCATTCCTGAGTGGAAGTGGAATGATGTCGTGATGGAATTTGTGACCAGTTTTCTGAGGTCACCTCGAGGGAGCGATGTGGTTTGGGTTTCCATCGAATGACTTACAATGGTTTATCACTTATTTCTGATCAAGGAGACCATCAGGGTTGATGAGTTGGGATAGTTGTACATCCGAGAGATTGTACGTATACATGGAGTTCCACACTCTATTGTTTCAGATAGAGATGCACGCTTTACTTCTCAGTTCTGGTAGGGGCTTTAGAAGGCTTTGGGTACAAAGACACTTTTGAGTACATTATACTATCCCCAAACATATGTCCATTCTGAGTGTACAATTCAGGTGCTTGAGGATATGCTCTAAGCTTACATTCTAGAATTTGGAGCTTCTTGGGGGAACTATATATCTTTTGTGGAGTTTTCTTACAATAATAGTTTTCAAGTAACTATTTAGGTGGAACCTTATGCGGCTTTATACGGTAGGCCATGCCGATCACCATTATGGTGGCTGGAGGTAGGAGAAGCAGCTTTGTTGGGACCTCATATTGTTCAGGAGACCACTAAGCAGAGAGAGTTGATTCAGAAGAGGATGGATACTAGACAGTCTCAGCAGAAGTCTTATGCTGATCACTTGAGATGACCTTTGGAGTTTGAGGTCAGCGATGAGGTTTTCTTGCGTGTCGCACCGAGGTTGGGAGACAAGATGATTCTAAGACATGGTAATCTTTCACAACAGTACATCGGGCTATTTTAGGTGTTAGAGAGAGTTGGGTCGGTTGCCTATCGGCTACAGTTACCTCAGAGGTACCGGGCTACGTACGAAATCTTCTACGTTTCTCAGCTCCGACTTTACTTTTCAGACTCATATCATGTATTTCAACATGAGGAGGATTTTCTCAAGGCGGATGCATCTTTTGAGGAGCATCCTATCCGGATTGTCGATTGTTTTACAAAGGTTCTATGAGGATGGTTTGTTCCTCTAGTACGGGTGCTATGGTAGCACAGGTGAGTACAGGACGAGACATGAAAGAGGGAGGCCAATGTACAATCAAAGTGACTGGAGTTTTCGGGGTTTCATCCTCTATAACACAGTAGGGAAATTTGGTGTCAAATTTCTTTTAGGGGGGAAGTTTTTAAGAACCCGAACTTTCTTTTCAAGTACGTTTTCCCTTTTTTCTAGAGTTTCTTAGAAAGGCATAGTTTCTAAAAAATTTTGTTGTTTACACCATATAAATTCTAAGTACATGCCATGTACTTCATTGAGTCTTGAGGCCAAGGTGCAGGATGTGTCATGGAAACACACATGGTCATGTAGGGGTGACATGTTGGACGCCTATAGTGGGGTATGGAAAAGCCTATTACACATCGTGTACTCCAAAATTACACCCTGTGCACTTTCGTTTTTTTCACTAAATGTAATGGGGTCACGTCTTAACCCCAGAACTCTCTTATTCTCCAGCTTATTCAACTGAGATCATCCTATATGGCTGCAAATCTCCTCCAAGCCCCTGCTCCACTATTCATTCTTTGAATCGACCGCTGTCGATTGGGTTGGAACCGCATCAGTAAGCTCTTCCTTCCCCTATGGCTTTGTATTACAATTCCTCCTCTTTCTCTAGATAATGTGGGTTGAGCATTTTGGGTGTTTTATTATATCTAAAACATTCCATGGAGAATCGAGCTTCGATGTTCACATATATCGATCTCCTAACGTCGAGGTAGTTGGTTTCTGCCATTCTGTATGATGTATTTGAGTATTTGTGTGAATTCCACCAATACCCATGAACTGGGTGCTGCGTGTCTTCTTGTTTTTACCTTTTGTTTTCCTTCCTTTATTATATGCCCAATTAGAGGTTATTGATTGTGAATAGGGTAATTTACTATGCTTTGGATGCTTTGACCATGCCTTTTTTCCTATTTATGTCCGCTTTGTCTAGTTTTTCCTATTAAGTTATTTCTAGTTCCATGACTAGTTTGTCGGATGTTGTGATTGTTCTTCCATGCTAAGATGTTGTAGAATTCTAGCCAAGTAGTTTTTGAGGATACTTTTTCCGTTATACAATGCGATACTTGCGGATTTTTCACATGGCTGTGAGAACATAGTGTAGTAGACCATATGGAGAATGGATGTAAGGGCTTCTCTAGAGTGTCTTTATAATACGATGTGAGACCACAAGGGTAATTGGCGTTGAGTGCTTCCTCAGAGTGTCTATTGTTCGTTGATGCATTCCACATGGGATTGATACATTGAGTGATTCCCCATAGCACCTTTATTATGATACGATACTATAGGGGAAATTGAAAGTGATTCCTTCCCTAGAGTGTCTATTTTCTGTAGCTGAACTAGAGGGGTGAGACTTTGTGTGCATCCCAGAGGGTTGCTAGTACTTGTTAGTTGAACCACATGCGTTAGGCTGTGAGAACTACCCATAGGTTTAATGTTTGTTCTACTTTCTTGGGTGGCTGCTTCCTTTTTTGTAATTATGTGCTAGAAACTTTGGATTGTTTCTTACTGAGCACTTTCCTATTTACGGTTTTATGTACTTTTACCTACCATATATTCACTGACTATTAGACACAAAGCTTTGTCTGGTTTCCTATCGAGACTTTGTCTCACACCCTATTTGGGCCATTCTTTTGGGCCCAAATAGATTATATTGTTACAGGTATGTATAAGGGCAAGCGCCCTTCTACATCAGGTTCATGATTGCATTGGAGCTGGACAGTATGTGACCAAGCTGAGGCTTGCGATGCTAAAGAGTTTCTAATCTGTTTTTATTTTGTACTTTGGTTTAGTACTATATTCAGTATTGTGACTTGTTTGGATATTTTCCATGACATAGATATATCTAGCATCATTTACATATAGTTCTGCTTCAATTGTTTGTTTATCAGTCTTTCACTATTATTATTGTTGGATATTTACTGCTTCTTCTGTTGTATGTGTTGTTACTTCTGCTGTGTACTCTACCAATGGGGTCATAGTTTCCCCACTATCACACCCAAGGCCCTCGCTGCTAGTCGACAGCCTCTGGCGTTTAGTGAAATTCACTTGAGGCCATGTGATAGGAATATTCAATTGAAAACATTGGTAAATGAAAAAGCCTAAAAATTTCTTTAACAAATCATTTTATAATCATTTTGGAAAACACAACAATTAAAGATGGTTTAAGATGAGAAACTATTCTCCGACTAAAGAGCGAAATGAAGTTAGGTTTTCTGGAAAACAATTTCTAAAACCCCTTGGGTACAAATGGGTGGAAAACTAATACTAATACTTGAAAATGGTCATTAATAACTTGAGGATATAGAAATGAAATATTTTATCAAACAATGGTCATATAATTTACTCAAATAGAAATACCATTTAAATATCATTAATGTTATTATTGGGGATAATAATCTTTAAACATTCCAATGTGTTCCATAGCACATTGAAACATTTCAAATAATAATCCTCATGAATGAATAATAGAACATAAATGTTTTAAATAAAATTAGGATAAAGTAATTCATGATATAATATATAAAAATGGTCATAAAATACACCATAGAAAAGAAGTAATTGGTGAGAATGATATTTATCTCACAGATGTAAAAAGTGAGATGAAAAGTCCCTTACCTTGTGTTTCTTTTTGGATGAACATCCTATTACATCATGTATAATAAAAATTTGTTAATTATCTACTTGATTCATATATTTTTTATGGTTTATTATTAGTTTTATTTCACTTATTACCATATTCTATACACCAACTTATATTATTATGTTTATGTTAGGAGATATGACCAAATTCGGTTTATGTGTCAAAAATGATTTTGGAAGGTCAACTATGACCAAATTGGTAATTTTATAAAATAACCATAATAATAATCCTGAAAAAATTATAGTATATATATATATATAAATTAAACTTTCGAAGTAAATAATTAAATATGGTTATGAATGATGAACCTATGTTATAATCATTGAGACGGTAGGGCGTACGTTCACATGAGTAATGTTCCCATTTTTCAATGATCATTAGAGAAATAAGGTAAGTGAAAAAAATATTTCAATAATGAATATTTTATTAGGAATAAAATATTATTTAATAATATATACTTATATATATAATTATTTTTATTTAATAAGAATCATATTGTGTAGAGGAGGTGGTAGTCCACATGCCCCCGAATGACGTTATCACTTTTTATGTTTGTGAAATGGTAATAATGATAATGAAATATATTCAATTTATAGAAAGGTAGATATGAAATTAATTTCATATATATATATATATTTTATGGGACATTTGTTTACTTAAAACCTTCCTTTATTCATTCCATGTATAGTGTGAAGGAATCACATAGCTTTGAGGGGGTGGTAGTTATCATTTCCATAATCGTTGTTATCAATTTTTCCACAAAATGGAATGTATATAGATATGTGTTAAAAAAAGATTAAATTCATATTTAATACCACATATATTATATATAAATTTAGTTTTTATCAAATTTTCCACCATGATGGGTAGTAAAGGAAAAATGAACAATCATTATTTTGTGTGGTGGTAGTTCACCATACACGTAAAAAGTATGTTCATTATCCATTAGCTGGATGTGTATTTAAGTTTAGGTATAACCCTTGGAATAAAAAATAATATTATATTTAGGATTATAGTTTTGTTATATAATCATATCATTATAACGTTTTAGGTTGCAGACCATGGAAATAAAACAAAATAGCTTATGGAAAGATGATCCCTCTTAATCGGGTAACTCCTTTTGGTTTGATCCAATGGGATTCCATGGATTGATTTATGTACAAGCTAAGTCTTATATGTTTCAGGTGGTATTTTAGGATCTATTTTTGAAGATTTTGGTCAAGAAAATGTTTCTTGAGAGTTGTGTGAAAGTGGGTGGAGAGGAGGCGTTTTATAGTATAGGAGGAGTGGAACTCTTGAAATGTTTTAAAAAAATAAACTCCATACATATTTTCACATTTTAAGTGGCTATAATAATATACCAACATTTATAAAATGGGTTATAGTGTATAAATATGTCCATAAAATGGATTTGAAAAAATTGATAATCTATTTGGACTCTTAAGTTAAATATTTAGTCCTTTGTTGGGCATAATTTCTCATTAATAATTCTAATTAATTTTAGTCACATTTTGTAATATTTTTGGTAAAAAAATAATTTCACCTTAATATATATTACAAATCATGATGATTATAAATATGAAATTAATTTTGAAAAATTACAATCAAATATTTTGAAGAAATTAATTTAAATTTTACCTTAAGGATGAGACGACAATGTTGGTTCTTAACGTAAAAACATCCAATATATTGCTATATTTTTTATTCCATTCCCAAGTGAAATTGATTCTAATGACATATCTTGGATTAATTGATAAAAATATTATCTAATAATAATTTAAAACAAATTAAATTTATAATTTAAAATTATAAATATATTAGATGAATATGTTGTTTGAAATTAAATTTCAATATTTTTACTATTCATTAAAAAATGAATCTTCACAGCAAAATAACAAAAAATTTCCATAACATAAATTCATAGTTTTATTTCAAAGATTTATTTTATTATGAAATATTAAATTTATAAAATGGTAAAATTTGTATTTAAAATTGGTTCTTCGTTAAAAGGTGGTAGACGTGCCCTAACAAAAATATAAGTTTAAATGTGTAATATTGAGATTATTCTTGTCTTCTTTATATCAAATATATTATTTGATAATAAATGATATTTTGTTGAATATATAATTTATAAATTAAATTAATATCACTCAATAATTATTATTAATTTAATTTATTAGAGTAAAATATCTTTTTGGTCATAAAGTAGTTATTTTTGAAAATATTTCATTTATATTCAATTTTTTGTTATATTCATTTATAATTAAATTTTAATAAATGAATTAGCTATGTAAAAAATATATTTTCATATTTCATTTAATATTATTCATAATGGATAGTTTATTATATGTTATTATATTAAATAATAATATTTTAAATAATATATTATTATTCAGTAAACCCTTTTCTTTTGTGTAACAAAAGCCATTAATGAAATGTGTTGTTGTGTCTAACACACTCTAACTCAATATTTCATCCATTGATATATATATAATATATTTAATCTATTTTATGTATTAAATATATAAATTTCCATCATATATTATATTCCCTTGCGTGCTTGGTGTCGCGTGTTGTACACTCTATAAAAAACAAGGTCCCTATTTTTAATTTTTCTATGCATTACATTCAACCCAACTTAATTAAAATTTTCTCTCACAATTTAAACTCAATTTTGTTAATAGATTTTTTGATATTTCCTATTTTGAAATCCCACATTTTTATAATTGTTCATAAGACATCATATATGAATGATATAATGTCAATTATAATGGTCTCATGAAAAATCATATAACATGGAATATATGTATGAGAAAATTAATGAAAATTAGCGGTACATGCTTGGAGGGAATGTGTAAATATTAATAGGGAGTGATTGAGGTCATCTATCACAAATTATTGAACGATCAATAGAATGTTTATGGGCCTAAAAACTAAAAATAATTGAGGATTTAGAAAACAATCTGTTCAATGAAAATGAATGTTTTATAACAATATATTATTTCATAGAAATTTTCCTATTATTGGGTAATTTTTTTAACTCCAAAGAATATAATGAAATTTACTTACTTGATATATTTATATAACTGAAATTTCATCCATTTTTTTTCTTCAATCAAGAAATGGATGTCCAAAAATTATATTTAATTACTGAGGAACTAAAATACATTTCTAAAGGATCTTAAGGAACCTAAAAGAGTGACATAACTTACTAATTCACAATAATTATTTTCCAGAACCAAAATGTTCATGGAATTGATCTCTAAACATAAAAACTGATACCAGTAGTTTATCATTTTCATTTATTCATAAAATTGTATAACTAAAAATGGTGACATATTAACAAGGACATTGTGTAGGTCAATGGTTGGAGTGATACCCTAATCGTCCTTATTACTGGGGTTCAAGACTCCTGGCATTCCAGAAATGCTAGGTTGTCACCTGACATAACTATTTTCCTTTTATAAAACAATATTTATTTAATTAAAAAAATAAATATGATGTACATCCTTGAAATAAGTTTTATCACTAAATAATCTTTTAACTAAGGTTTTAAATACAACTTCAATACATAAATAGTTTATCTATTTTATTTCCTAATAGGTTCTTCCTTAGTCATAGGATTTTCAAAAATATTTTCTATAGGATTTCTAAATCATGAAAGCTTATATTCAATATAAAACAAATTATGTTTAACCTGGTCCATTCAAATTAAAAATCCTTCATAAAGGTTTGTAAAGAAAATGTGAATTATCATAAGCGTATCTTTCAGGAGTTTCAACCTAGGTGTGCAGTAATGCCCATTGTCTTGTACCATGTTACACTGAGTCAGACTAGACACATCTTGTTAGCATTGTCATTCATAGGTACATCTATGACAAAACCACTTCCACTAATAGTATCTAGAAAATTATATATTATTATGAAGACCCACACAAGCTCAACCTTACAAATATTCTATGGTGTTATTTTATAGTTATTCTCAAATTTAACAATAGGTTATGTTCTTTAATATATATTATCTTAAATATAGTTCCCATGGATGATAATAAACTTATTATGATACCAATTGAAGTGAACTAACCCCATATAGCCCAAAACCGGTGCCTTCTCTCAATATATTTACATGATTACAATGAATAAAATCCTGAAGGACCATTGGTTTTGTAGTATTGGTGTACAGATACCAAAATGAATCTTGTATTACAAATTAATACACTAAAAATCATAATTTTTTATTATAATTAAATAAATAACATAGAGGATAAAACTAATTCATCTAGTAAAGCCCTGCATATCATTCATTGTATACTACATGGATTTATAGGGAAATAATCATAACAAGGTTGATATCATATTATTAGTAAGGGGAAATATAGCAGAATAAATAAGGAATAATTGAGAGTAATATTTATGGAATGGTAAGTAATTGAACACACATATTATATAATCAAATAACTGAGAATTAAGTGCATGAAAAATATAGAATGGTAATAACTAAAAAAAAATCATTTCAGATGACTAGATAAAGGAAAAATAAATATATGAAAAAATGAAACTAAAACACATTACTTTTAATTAATTAACTAAAATGAAATGTATCCATAGATATATTGATTCAAAATCCCATGGATTAATAACAACTAAAACTAAATGAAATAAATGATTACTATTTAGAGGCCATGTTAGCTATGTACATGTAACTGTTACCGTCAAGACATAATCACAAGACAATTTAAACTATTTTATGGGTAAAAAGCCATCTATTATTCATAGAATCAAATTCAAAGCGTTTTTCACCCATTAATTTTACCTCATAAGACTACCAATGCATCAAAGGGGTTTTATAAACTGGTCCCCAACCTGTAGGGATTACCTTAAATGGTCCCCAAAAAGTACATTTCATCTAAAAAGTAATTAAATAAACAAAGTGCCTTATCAAATATCCATATTGACTAAAGGATAGAGATTTATCAATATTTCCCCATTCAATGAAATAGTTTCAAAGTAAAAATTGTTTGAAAATGGTATATGGTTTTGGAAATAATCATATTCAGGAAAAATGATATGGATAATTAGGGAAAATTAAATGTCAAATGATCATAGGAAATCTAATATTTAAAGTGGGTTAAGAAAAACCAAGGAAGTTAATATGGATACTATCCATGAAAGAATGAATCATAGACCATCTAGAGGAAGATTAACAAACCTATCAAAGTTAGAGTAAAATAAATGGTTGTTTTATAAATATAATTATAATAAAAAATTTATTTTAAATACATTATTGGGGAAAATATTAATCTATTTTGAAACACATTTTTTTAAATAAATTTTGAAAAAAACTTTTTTTTAAAATGTATGCTTTTATAAAATCAAAGTAAGCTTCAATGAAATGACATAGGGTAAATACATACAATCTGTATGAGGTGAAAGATCATTCCTTTGTCAAGGGAAAAGGTTTTAAAAATGCCTTGTTCAAAAAGTGATAAAAATATTAGTTTGAAAAAAATAGTAAATTAAAAAAAAGGATAAAAATTTCTTTACCAAGTCATTTTAATTTTTTTACATTTTTTAATAAAACATGTTTTTAGAAGAAAAATTGTTCTTTGACTAAAGAGAGAAATAAAGTCTGATTTTATAAAAAACAATTCCAAAACACCTTGAGTACCAATGAGTTGAAAATTATTATAATACCTGAAAGTGGTTATGAACGAATAGAGTGTAGAAAAATAAAATGTATTATCTAAGAATGATCATATAATTTCTTAAAATTTAAATACCATCGAAATATCATTAATTTTATTATGGATTAAAATAATCTTTAAACATTCCAAAGTATCCCATAACACTTTAAAACATTTTAATTAATATAACTCATGGAGGAATAATATTACATTAATGTTTTAAATAAAATAAATATAATATAAGCTGTGATATAATATATAAAAATGGTCATTAGATACACCTCAAAAAACAATTAATTAGTGATCATGACATTTACCTACTAGATGTAAAAAGGCGGGATGAAAAATTCCTAACATTGTGTATCCTTTCTAGAGAATATCCTTTAAATTCATGTATAATTAACTTATTTTAATTATATAATTTATTCATACGATTTTTAATTTTTTATAATTAATTTTAGTTTACTTTTTACTATTTTTTACACCTACTTAAATAATTATGTTTATGTCATGTGTTTTGTAAAAATACTATTTATGTGTTAAAAATAGCTTTGGTAGGTAAAATATGGCAAAGGTGTCATTTTATAAAATCATTAGAATAATAATCATGAAATAATAATAATATTTATACATTAAATATACTTCTAAAACCAATCATTAGATACGGTTATGAAAAATGAATCAACATTACAATCAGGAAGATGGTAGGCGGTACGTACACATTAGTAATGTTCTCATTTTTTAATGATCATTATGGAAAGAGGATAAGAAACAGTTATCATTATAGAATTATAATTATATAATAAATACCATATAATTTAATTCTATATAATTATATATATATTATTATTTAAAAGGAATCACATTGTTTTTAGGAGGGGGTTGTCCACATGTTCACAATCCATGTTATGAATTTTTATGTGTGTGATGGGGTAATAAATAAACTGATATATATTATACATCCATAAAACTAATTATGTCATTAATATCTTATAGAATTTTTTTATGTTAAATATTTTTACGTAAAATAATACATTATAAATTCCATGTATAGTGTGAACGAATCACATCGCTTTGAGGGGGTGGTAGTCTACACTTGCCTAAATGATGTAATCACTTTAATGAAAATTTAAAGTATAAAGATATGAGTTGTAAAATAAATAAAGAATATGAAATTAATAATTAATATCATATATATCACATATAAACCAATTTTTCATCATATTTTCCTCAACGAGACGCGGTGAAGGAAAAAATAAACAATCATTTTTTGTGAGGCGACAGTTCACCATACAAACAAAATAGTATATTCATTATACATTAAATGGAAGTGTATGTTAGTTTAGGATTTACCCATTGAATAAAAAAATCATAGTAAATTTAGGATTTTGGTTTTTTATATTCATGTAATGAATAAATTTTAGGGAGTAGAGAATGTAAATTAAACTAATGATCATAAGAATGATGTTATCTCATAATTGGGAAACTCCATTTAGTTTGAACCAAAGGGATTATTTGGATTTATTTCATCTCAAGTTATGTTTTAAAGGTTGTGGGGGATATTGAGTTTCTATTTTGGAATATATTGGTTAATCTAATGTGTCTTGAGAGGTGTCAGGAAGTTGGAGGAGAGGATGCCTTTTGTATTGGAGGGGGAGTGCCACTTTTGTGATATTTTTACAAATGAATTCCATGGAATTTTTTTCTCATTGAAAGCTGTTCCAGTAATAGATCCAATTAAATAAAATGGATTATACTGTCCATAAATGGCCAGAAAATTACTTTTAGAGAAGTTTCTAGGTCATTTGCGACCTTATGTTAAAGGATTAGTCATTTGTTAAGATTAATTTTGTCGTAATAAATGTAATTAATTCTAATTACTATGACTAATAATGTTATTAACAAACTTTTTTGAACTTGATAGAAATAATAAATTATTATAATTTGATATATTTATTCCAATTATAAAAATTCCTATCACAAATGTGGAAAAAAATAATTTAAATTTAACACTAAAGAGGAGATTACAAAGTGGCGCTTTAAAGTAAAAACATAAAAAATATTGATAGGTTTTTATAGTCGATTTCAAAGTAAAATAGATTCTAATGAACTAAATTTAATGAAATGATAAAAATATTATCTAATTAAACTTCTAAACCAATTGATATTATAATTAAACTTATAAATAAATTAAATTTAAAATTCTGGTTGAAATAACTTTTAATATGTTTTAGTATTCCTTAAAATTGAATCTTCATAGAAAAATAAAAAAAAGTATCATAACCAAATTTTTATGTCTCTATTTCGAAGAGGAATTTTATTTTTACATATTAAATTTATAATAGGGTCAAAAATTGTATTCAAAATTTATTCAACATAAAAAGGATGTAAAAGAGCCTTAATAATTATATAGGTTTTTAATTGTAATATTGAGATTATTCTTATCTTATCTCTATAAAATATATTAGATGAATACCAAAAATATTTTGTTGAATATATAATATATACATTACATTAAAATCATGCACTAATTTTAGTAAATTTAATTTTTAAGGATAAAACAACTCTATGGGCATAAAAATAGTTTTCTATGAAATTATTCCTTTTATATTCAATTGGTAGTTATATTCATTTATAATAATTTTTTAATCAATGAATTCATTGTGTAAAATATATATTTTCATATTTTAGTAACTAATATTAATATTGTATAGATAATTATATATTATTATATTAAATAATATTATTTTAAATAATATTTTTTTTCTTGGTAAAACTCAGTCTTGCATGTAATGAAAGCCATTGAGAAACTCATTCTTGTGTATAACGCACGCTAACATAGTGTTCCATGAATTGAAATTATTAAAATATATTGAATTATTTTAAATATTAAATATATTATAAATTCTTTGTATTTTAAATCCCCTTATGCAATTGGTTTTAGTTGTTATACACACTATCAAATACAAGGTCCCAACATTATTTTTCAGGTCATTACATTCTACTCAACTTAATTAAATGGCATCCATGCAATTTAAAATTGATTATGGTAATAGTTTGTTTGATATTTTTAATACTGAAATCCAAAATCATGAAAATGGTTCTTAAGATATACTCTATAGAATAGAGAATGGGAAGTAAAAAGGTCACATGGACAAATATATAACTTGGTCTCCATGTTGGAGAAAATTAGTGTCAAGTAGAGGTACAATCTTGGAGGAAAATCGTAAATAATCATATAGAATGATTGAGTTCCTCAATTGAAAACAAGTGAATTATATATGGAATGTTTAGTGATTCAAATATATAAATAATGTATTATTTGAAAAATCATCAGCCCAATTAAAATTAGGGTATTAAGAAAAAAATTTATTTCTCAGTCTTTTTCCAAATGTTGGGTAATTTTTTTACTCACAAAGAATATAATGAAATTAAATTAATGTATATATTTATATAAATACAATTTCACCTTTTGGTTGTTCGTCAATCCTGAAATAGATATAAAAAATAACATCGAAAAATGAGGCACTAAAATAAATTTCTAATGGATCTAAAGTCGAATTAAAGAGTGAAAACTCTTTGTATTTATATATATCTATTTTCTAAAACCAATGTGGTAAACACATTAATCTATAAACCATAAATGTGAAAGAAATAATTTATCATTATCATTTATTCATTAAATATTTCAACTAAAAATTGATTCATATTAAACAGGACATTGTGTAGGTCTGTGGTTTGCCTGAAACCCTTATCATCCTTCGGTCATGGGTTCAAGACTCACAACCTTGTAGAAAATGACTGGTTGTCTCCTGGAATACATGATTTCATTTTATAAATAAAATTAATATAATTCAAAAAATAAATATTTCACAAATCCAAGAAATAAGTTTTACCACTAAATATATTTTTATCAGTGGTTTTCAATACAACTTCAATACAAGAATACATCTCTCATTATATTTCCACATAGGTTCTCTCTTGGTGTAGGGTATATCTATAATATTGTTTTTAGGATTTCTAAATCATGAAACCTTGTTTTCAAACTAAAATAGCTTGTGTTTAACTTATTTAATTCAATTAAATAATCCTTAATAATGATTTGTAACAAAAATGTGAATTTTCTTAAGTGCTTATACTAGTAGTGTCAAACCAGGTACATAGAAAGGCCCATTTTCAGGTACCATGTTATGATGATTTAGTCCTAAAACACCATTTAGAAGTTGTTACACTTAGGAAAATCTATTCCAAGACCACGTCCACTCTTATTATCCACATAAGGATGTATTTTTTGGAACACACACATAATCGCAGACTTCCCCAGATTATAGGGAGTTCTTCTATACTCATTCTCAAAGTCCACCATAGGGTTATGTAATCTAATCTATATTTTCCTAAATCATGTTCCCAAGGTTACTACTAAACATCATTTGATACCAACTATTTCATCCTGAGCCCAGATAGTCTGGAACCAATGTATGATAATAATAAATTGTCATGATGACAGAGAGTGAAATCCCAAAGGATAAAAAGCTTAGTAGTCCTACTAAACCAAATACATAATTGAGTCTCATATTAAAAATTAATACATTGATTACAACATAAATCATTTCTTCTCATTAAATAAATTACATCGAGGATAAATAAAATTCAGGTAAAGAATTCCAAAATATACTTTATTGGACGCTTATTGGATTCCTTAGAAAAGAAACATAATAAGGGTATGGTATTATTCCTAGAAAGGAAAAAATATAGAGGAATAAATAATTAATAAATGATATTAATAATTATGCAATGGTAAAAAATGGAATACACTTACCAGGTAATCAATAAAATAATAAGAAAGTGTATAAAAAACATAGAAGTACAATAAATGGAAAAAAATTCTATTAAAAAAAGTAGATAAGGAAAAATCAATGGTGGATGTGATGAAACTAAAACACACTCCAATTAATAAATGAACTTAAATGAAATGTATCCATATATATATTGATAGAAAATCTGAAGGATGAATAATAACTAAAGCTAAATGAGGGAAATATGAAATTATTGGATGCCATGTTTTCTATGTAAATGAGAACATTACCATCAAAACCTAATCTTAATATAGTTTAAACAAATATGTGGGTAGAAACCCATCAATTCAACTTGTAAAAAAACTCAATGTTTTTTTCACCAACTAATTTTACCTCATGAGACTATAGATGCATCGATTGGATTTCATTAAATGGTCCCCAACTCATAGGTCTTACCCTAAATAGTCCCCAACACATATATTGCATGTCCAAAGAATTTATATAAAAAACTTTCTTATCAAATATACATATTGATTAAAAGAGACATATTTATCAATATATCCCCATTCAATCAAATAAAAATCAAAGTATACACCTTTTAAAAATGGTATATAGTTCAGAAAAAAACCATATCTAGGAAAAATGATATTGATATTTAGGGTAAATTCAATTTCAAATGATCATAGGAAATAAAATATTTTAAGAGGATTAAAAGTAATCAAGGATTTTAATTTGAACACTATACAAGGGAAAATCAATCATAAAGCATCTGGAGGAATATTAAGGAATATATCCCAAGTGGATTAAAATGAAGGTTTGTTATCATTTATGAATGGAAATATTATAAATATATATTTTAAAAATATCAGGAGGAAGATAACATTTTGTTTTGAAAACCGATTTTAAAATTTTTTTCATTGAAAATAAATTTTGAAAATGTTTTATTTAAATATTATTCTTTTACACATGCAAAAGAAAACCTAATGAAATGAATTCAGGTAAATCCATACAAGATGTATGAGGTAAATCAAAATTACTTTTACATTGTAAAAAGTTATTAAAATTACATTATTCAAAAAGTGACAAGAATATTACATTGAATATATTTATAAATGAAAATGGGTAAAAAGTTTTTCACAAAATAACCGTAGTTGTTTTTCAAAACACTTTAATAAAACATGTGTTTTAGAAGAAAACTAGTTCTCCGAATAAAGAGAGAAATAATGTTGGGTTTTCTAAAAAACATTTTCTAAAACCCCTTGAGTACCAATGATTATAAAAATGGTACTAATACTTGAAAATGTCATAAAAACCATTGGAGATAAATATGGAAGTATTTATTTTATAATGGTTATATAATTTTCTTTAATGGAAATACAATTGAAAGAAAATTAATGTAATTGTTTAAGAAAATAATCTTTAAAAATTCCAAAGTGACACATACCACTTTAACAATATTTAATTGATAAAACTCATTAAGGAATAATATTACATGGAAGTTTTAAATAATATTAAGTTAAATAGAATTCATGATAAAATATATAAAAATGGTTATTAGATACACCACACAAAATAAGTAAGTGGGGAACATGACATTAATCTGACAGAAGTAAAAAGTGATATGAAAAACCCCTTATCTTGTGTTTCTTTTCGGGTGAATATATTTTATCTTCAAGTATAATAAAATTATTCTGAATATATACATTCTTCAGATCATTTTTATGGTTTATCATTAATTTTATTTTACTTATGACCATATTTTATACAACTACTTAAAAAATTATGTTTAAGTCAGGTGTATTTACAAAATTCAATTTCTGTATCAAAAAGGACTTTGGTAGGTCAAGAATTGTCTAAGGGGTCATTATATAACATATCCAAATTAATAATGAGGTAATTATTATTATATTTATTCAAAAATTATAATTCAAAACCGATTGATTAAATTTTGTTATGAAAAAGTAACCAACATTACAATCATAGAGATGGTAGGTCATACATACACATGAGTAACATTCCTATTTTTCAATGATTGTTATAGAAATAAGGTAAGAAAAAATAATAATATTATAATTATCATTAAATAATAAATAATATTTTATTTAATCACTTACACCTTTATATAGAATTATTTTTATGTAAAATGAATCAGATCGTGTCAAGGAGGTTGTAGTCCGCACATCCACGAACAACATTTTGACTTTTAAAGTGTGCGAAAGTGTAATAAAGAAAATGATATATATCATATTTACAGAAAGGTTATTATTTCATATATATATATATATATTATATTAAATATGTTTAATTAAAACCATGATTTATACATTATATGTATAGTGTGAAAGAATCACATCACTTTGAGGGGGCGGTAGTCAACACTTCTAGAAATGATGTTATCTTTTTTACAAACAATGAAAAGGATAAAGATATGAGCTGTAAAATAATTATATAAGATTAATGGAATAGTAAGTATAATATATATCATATATAAACAATTTTTCCAATAAATTGGAAACCATCAGATGTGGTAAAAGAAAAATCAACAATCACCACTTAGTGAGGTGGTAGTTCGCCGCCCATGTAAATAGTATAATCGCCATAAATTAAATTAATGTGATTGTAAGTGTAGGTCAAAACATAACATAAAAACAATATAGGGAATTTTAGATACAATTTTTGTTATATTATCAGGGAATAAGTAATGTTGTGGAAGTGGAGAATGGAAACAAAACTAAAGAGCTTAAGGAAAAATGTTACCTCTTAATCGGGAAACACCTTTTGGTTTACACCAAAGGGATTAATTGGATTTATTTTTGATAAAGCTGAGGATTATAAGATTAGATGAGGGATTAATAGGATCTATATAGGAATGTAATGGTCAATCCAATGTGGTCTGAGAGGTGTGAGGTAGTGTGAGGAGAGGATGCCTTTTTTATAGTGGACGAGGAGTGACACTCTTGTAATATTTTTACAAATGAATTACATTCATGTTTTTACATTTTTATGTGGCTCATATAATGGGTATAATTCAATGCAATGGATTAAAAGGTCAATATATGTCCATAAAATTGATTTTTTACAAGTTTCTTGGTCATTTGGGGACTTATTATATAGGTTTAGTCCTTTGTTAAGATTAATGTTTCCTTAATAATTGTAATTAATTTTTATTACATTCACTAATAATTGTAGTAAAAGACTATGATAACATTATTATATAATATAAATTATTCTGATTAAAAATATGGAATCCATTTTTGAAAATTAAAATCCCATATGTGGTGGAAATTAATTTACATTTACCCCCATATACGGGATGGCAATCCTGATTTTTAATGTAAAAATGTCCAAATGTTTACTATATTTTTATGGTAAATATCAAAGTGAAATTGATTTGAATGAACTAAATTGGATTAATTGATAAAAATATTAACAAATTAAACATTAAATCTAATTAAACTTATAATTTATCCTTATAAATAGATTAGATTAAAAAGTAGTCTTGAAATAAATTTTAGTATTTTTACTATTCATTAATAATAAAATCATCATAGAAAAATACCAAAAACACACCTTAATATAATTTTTTGTTTTAATTTCAAATATTAATTTTATTTTGATATATTAAATTTATAAAAGGGTCAATAATTGTATTTAAAATAGGATCCCCATTAGAAGGTGATAAAAGTTCTTTAATAAAAATATATGTTTTTGGGGTAATATTGAGTTTATTCTTATAGTATGTCTGTTGATTAAATTGGATTATTATAATAAATAATTAATTTAATATATAATATAATATATATATATATATATATATAAATTTATTAAAATAATATCTCCCACCAATTTTTATTAATTTAATTTATTATGGTGAAATAGCATTCTGGGCATAAATATGGTTTTCTATAAAATTATTCATGATATATTCAATTATTTGTTATATTCATTTATATTTAATTTTACATAAATTAATTAGTTGTGTAAACCATATATTTTCAAAAGTTAGTTAATATTTTTTGGAAGAACTAGTTTATTATATCTTATTATATTTAATAACAATATTTAAAATAATATATTATAGTTCGCTAAAATTTGGTCTTGTGTGTGACAAAATCCATTGGATAAATGTGTTGTTATGTGTAACTCATGATAACTCAGTGTTACATGATTTGAAATGAATAGAATAAATTGAATATTTTTTAAATAGTCAATATATTATAAAGTATTCAGATATTATATTCCCTTATGCATTTGGTGTTGCATGTCATACACTCTATCCAAAACAAGGACCCTACATTAAATGTTTGGTGTGTTAGCATGTTAGCTGATTTCTCACAAATAGACTATAGATCTCATTATTGAAAATATAAATGAGATATTTACTTATGAGATTTTTATTAACAGCACTCCTGCCTTTCTACTTTATTCTTGATTAAAATTTTTTGTTTTGAGGTATATGTCTATGGATTTAAAGCATTTCCCACTATAAATGGAAATATATGTAAGAAAATTAAATTAAATTATACTATATTATTGAATGAAAAAAATTATATTAAATTAATATCTCCAATTGATTTTATTTATTGTTTTCAATTAATCTAAAAAAACTAATTAAACACAGTTGTATATAAAAAATAAATTCTATATATCATGTTCATACATAGTCCTTCATCTCAATGTGTTCACATACATCATAACTCCATTAAAAATATAATTAACAAGAATCATAAAGATAATGTGAATAATATTTTTATAAATTTCAATCAATAAACACATGTCTTCATAGGACTATGTTAAGGGTATTTCTCGATGAAGGTATACCAGTACTTAATTCATTTAAACACTAACCATGATGCATGGAGAGGAACCCTATAGATCAATAAAATTATAAGAATGTTTAATTCCCTTACATGAGTATCCTAAATCATTATTTTTATACCGATGTTGTTATCTTGGATAAGGGGATCAATCTAGCATCTAAAAACATCTACTACTGAATATCCAAAGAATAACCACCAAAAAATGTTCCTTAGAGGAGAATGAGATACTTAAATATGGCATAAATTTAGTAAATGCATTGGTAATGATATTCATAGGATCATAAATTATAATATACTTCATACCTGGTTCTAAGACATGAAAATAATCCATCAGTAATAGAATGAGAGGGCATTTTTTATGGAGCTAGCAATTGGAGCCCATGGAATATAATAAACAAAAAATACCATGATTTTTTCCCATGTAAACACATGGTAATGATTTCTAGTTCATGAAAACCTATGGTTGATCTAGTCATACTCATGAATAATTGGGATATCACCCCTCCCATTGGATGATCACAACCAAAAGGATATTAGTACTATGGTTAAAAGGTCACCCCATATTTAAAATTGGCATGGGGAAATATTCCCTATGTTGGGATCTAAATAAATATATATGGATAATGGAAAATGGTTTCATGTGGATGGTGGGTGAGATCAATATGGAATGGTCTATTTTAGTTTTAGTGGATTCTATGAGCTGGGGTGGCTCTCTTATAGAAGATTCCTCTTCTATCCTTAAGGGATTGGTTCTATTCTACTCTAACCATATTAAGTTGGATTTTGTGGGAAAATAATATTTTATTATCTATACCTCTCTCGGAGATAATATCACCACACCCTATCATATCACATATTGTATCTGTAGATGCAATTGTTACTCTAATAGGTGGGTAAACTTTCTGCACACATAGATCTAGGGAAACAAGGAAGTAGACTTTACTTATTTTCAAGACACACGAAATAATACTTATATTAAATTTTAAAGAATATGATCCCTCCCCTAGAAATTTTTAGTATTTTTAGAGATAATTACTTAGGGCATCACTATATTTGACCACCTTATTCTATTTCGGAATTTAGGGCCATTCTATAAAATTTATTAACATTATAGGGATGGTAATCATCTCCTAGTGCTGTATAAATAGACAATTATTGAATATTATTATACCCTATAACTTTTTTCATAGTCAATTAGTCCATAAAATATATAAATAATACTCATATTTCCTCCAAAGTTACCTTAATTCCACTAATTATGAAATCGTGAAGGCTTGACCATCAGGAAAGTTAAAAAAGAGTCGCAAGAAAAATATTAATGATCTAAATAAAATAATAAAGTCAATTTTAATGTAAAACATTTTCCATCCCATATCTTAGATGATAAATTATCATAACATTTACCACCAGTGTGTACCCATGATATAGGTTTCCTAGGAATTATATCACTATAATCTCTAACATATCTTTCAAAATTCAACATTATCGAATTTATTTCCAAGATATTAATTTCATTCATTATATTATACTATTAATTATGTATATATATTCCATACATCAGGCATATGAGTATCCCCCACCTATTAGTTGATCCATATGAAGGCATAAAATATTGAAATTAACTAATCAAAATTATAACCAAACTAAAATAATTTTGATGGAATTTAATACACTTGTAAAAGTATACATATTCTAGGATGATTGTTGGGATATAATTTAAACATAAGAAGTAATGGATCGGTATCCTATAAAGGATGGATATTATCCAACGCATAATATGTGTGATTTTAAATTTATAAAGATGATGTTATAGGAGCCTGCACATAAAATGTTTGAGAGATCAGATAAATGGTAAACATATGTGGCATAGATGTGTATAGAAAATTATAGATATGATGAGGATCAATATTATGACATGTGTAATGTATCTTATAAATAAATAATATTTTAAAATATAGGGAAAACATTAGTGGATTGAACATCCCATATTCCACGAGTTGAAAATTGGGATAAAAATCATTGTAGATTGGATATGTGGTGGTATGTGTGAATGGGTTTAGGTATATCCGGATCTCAATGTAACAATAGTTCAACCCCCACTCAATAGACCCAGATTCTCACCACTATTATTAGTTTTACTAGGGAAATTTTGTTTCCTAAGGGGGTTTCATATAATAAATTTTAACAAATAATAATAAAATGAAATTCAATATTTTGTAATTGATATATATTAAAAATACTATAATCACTTTCGGAACAAAATAATACAATCCAATTTCAAACTATCTTTGATAATTCTAGGATGGTATCTTTCTAAATATTTCATTAATATTTTTACCATTCTACAAAGGATTAAAAAGATCAATTTATTGGATTTACTCTAGTAATAGGTTAAAAAACAAGGAATAATAGGTTTCATGAAATAAATAAGTTATACTATTAGGAAAGGAAAAAAATAATTTTTGGTGACATAACATAACCAAGGAATGCCAATTATTAAGGAAAATACGTCATAAAATATTGAATTACATAATTAAGGCATAAAAATTATCATGATAAATAGTTCAGAAGATTTTTTATAACCTAATAAACAAATAACAATAGAAGTACCATTAAGAATATTTCTAGTAAATTTTGATTAAAATTTTATTACAAAACATTATATCAAAATATAAATATATAGTGTTTATATAATTAAATTTTTAGTTTTACTGTAATGGTTTTATATTTATGATTACATCAGAAATTATAATCTTAATATTTATTTTAAATATTTTTTCAATTAAATGTGTTGTTATGTTATTAGATTTTGTATAGTCTCAATATATATTGTTAGATACAAAAAATATTATACATAGTAGTATTTTATTATTTAAATTTAAAATTATTTTATCTTATATTTTTTGACAATATATATTGTTATAGATGTAAGAATTTTGTGATTATTATTGCATTAGAAAGATAAAAATATATATAAATATAATTCAAAAGTTTCAGTACATGATTTACAATTGACATATAAAAAATTGGCCCAAACTCACACCAACTCATTTTTCAAAACTATACTTTTCTTGTTTGGTTTAATTTAAATATTGAATGAAATAAATAGTTATATCTTCCATAATTATGCAATTATTATACTTTATGAAAGATAAAATAAATATAAAAAAGTCATTCAACCACACCCAAACTTTTGTTTAGTATTTATATATTTAAAATTTTATCTTGAATCATTAATACATTATAGATAAAAAATACAGTTTCATAGTTTTGTATACATCATATTTTTGATGATAATAGTTGTTCATTCTAACAAAATTGAGTGATTTATACATCATTTTGAATGGTAAATAATATATCTAAAAATAATTCACCTAAATCTAAATATGTTTGATATAGATTATATATTATAAAATTTCCACATATTGAATACAAATATTGGTTTAAAAGTAATGTTTTCTATATTTAATTAATTAAATTTTTTTATTATATATGTAGTTTTATCAACTAAAATTAAATTATTGTTAATAAATTATAAATCTTAGATAAATATATAAAAATTGGTAACCTACAATCAAAAATGATTTTATCAATTTTTTGTTAAATCTTTTAATCTAACTTAGTATAACTCTTCTTTTAAAATTACAGTTTCCAAGATTTGTGCATTTTAAGTAAATAATATCTATAATGATAACTATCCAAATCAAATTATTATTAATACAATAAAATTATAATGAAAATATATAAAAAAGTATAATTAACCTGAACATGATATGAAAAAGTAGTTATTAATAACTTGATTTTATGAAATTGAAAAAAGGATTACAAAGAAAATAGTGGATTAGGAAAACACACCATTTATTCTAAAAATTAACCACCATTACTTTATGATCAGAGTTAAATATGAAAATTGATTTATTTGTGTCATAAAATGAATCCATTTTTTCATGAACAATGGTGGATTTCATGGGATCAATTTCGTCCTCAATATCATTGAAAATATATATAGGGATTACATTATTAATGACATTGAATTTTGGTTTTAGAGGTTCTTTCATATAAAACACTTATTTATTACATTAATGTTATAGTATATTGATTATAGTAAGATAATAATCAACTAATGAATATTAATATAAATTTTAATTTTTCAATATGTATTCCCTATCAAGTGGTAGAATTTGAAAACCTATTATTATTCATAATGACTTGATAATTGGATTAATAATCCAAAATTATTAATATCAAAATAAATAAAAAATTAAACACATCTTCATATGATGTTTGGAAATTTAAAGTGCTAAAATATTAGTATTTAATTAAAATTTTAATAACACCATGAAAATAGGTTATCATGTTAACTATTCCACTAATTGTAAAAAAAATAGTCACTGAAAAATATGGATTATTAATTAAATACAGTATTTTTGTGGAAAAAATTAAATGATCTTATTTTTAAGATAAATCACCAAAAAATAATCTCAATACCTAATATATATATATATGTGCATACCAAATTCATTAGGAATATTTCTTAATTATTTTATAAATGTGATGGTCATACATTTGAAATTAAGAATGAATGAAACTATGTTTTTTATGAAAATTATATCTCCTTATCAAATGTAAAAAATGATAAATTATAATAATAAAATTTTTATCGTCACAAAATAATATATATATATATATATATATATACATTTTTGTGTGTGTGTAAGACAAGATAACATATGTATGTAAAAATTACTTGATGTATCCCTAAAAAAATAATAGTTAAACAATATTGTGTTATGTTCCATATCCCAAACTTAAATTATCAATGTTTCAAATATATATGATCCCAGAACTAACCGTATTGGAAGATGTGGGTGAAACATGGGCTTAATTTTCTCATACTTCACATATCCATTTATCAATGGCCTATTATATCTTGTGATCAGATTAGCCAAATATATTAAATAGAAATCCATAAATTCATGATCCAAATAACCTTCCATAATGGAAACAATATGATGATTCTAGTGTTTATGTGAAATTTAACCACTTTTTTTTACGTTATTATAATTACAAGTTTATTTTTTTATTCCCACTAACTGAAGTAAATAAAAGTGTTGGAATATTGCATTATTTATCAAAAAAAATTAATTATGTTCATTTTATATTACATAGATATTTATTTGTTGAATATCTATTCATAATTTATTCAATATTATTTTATTTGAAAATAATTCGTTCATAGTTTATATTACACTTTTTCATGTTCTGAACATTTTTTATACACTTACAAAATCTTATTCTTACCATTACATGATTTTTTAAGGAATAAATTACCTTTACATATTTCATAAAATTTAATCAGTTACCTTTGTAAATAAATTTAATACACAATTAATAATATTTTAAAATTCACATCAACCCTTTATGTAGATATTTTGTTACCCTTATTCCAGACAATGCATTAACCAATTGTATAAATCATTGACTCTTTGTAGAAACTACTCATTGTGGATAAAAAAAATCTATTTCTTTAATCAACTATAAGAGAAAAGGGATCCACATTACATATATCTAAAATGAAAATAATAAAAAATGTTTTATGTTTTTAATTGACTGTGAATTGAGTTTCATCATATTGTACCATTCAATCAACATTGAAAGAAATTTTTATATATGTCATGGATCAACCACATGTTCATTTCTGATCAAACACATGATTGAATCCATAATAAGACTGGATCAACCATAGATTAAATCTAATTTACCACATGATCATTCCAACCTACCAAAAGTTTTCATAGACAACACATTTAGAACTACTATAATTTTTAACGTACCTCATAAAAATTATCATATGTAATCAACCACACCTTTTCCAATGTTCCATTATTATATATTATATATATATATATATAAATTTATTTCAATTTTTTTATATTTTTTCATTTTTATATTTGTTATTAATTACATAAAAATTATTTAAATGAAAAGAAATTATGTTTTTATGTATTTTATGTAGCTTTAAATGATCATCATGTGGGATGAATACTCTCACTAACTTCAAAGAAATCTTTTATTTCCAAATTTGAATGTTTTCGAATATGAAAATTTTTCCTATCATGCTTTATGGGAGTATTCCAAAGAAAAATTATTCTGTTAATAATATATATTCTTGAGCCTCATGAAGTTATACTTATATGAAAATCCACATTCTTTTTAGCTCTATGAATTCTCACTAATTTTGTGTGTGATGTTTTTAGGAGGGATACTTATTAAAAAATATTTTCATGAACACATCCTATTCCTTAGATTAAACTATATCCTTTTGCATAATATTTATTATTAGGGTCCTTTATTTTCCAACTTCACCTTCCTTGTAGTTGGATACTAAAACAACCTTCTCATGGTATGATCAGTCCACAATGTGTATCATATTCCCCGTTGAACTAATCCCTGAAACAAAACTATTAGGTTGGAAGACCCCATAAAGGTAGGTTAAAGTTGTTACATGTAGTAATATAACATAACAGGTAAATAAATAATATTACATTATAATGTTTATCAATATATTTGAATAAAATGTTAATATTACTTTAAAGGTAATGCTATACTCGATGGCGTTCCCAATACGCAACAACGAGTTTCTTTGAAATGTTACGTTGCACACTAATAATATAATAATATTATAATAGTTAATGCCTAGCCATTATAATGAAGGGAATGAAAATATATAAATACAAAATTATTACATATGTTTGTTAAATATTTTTAAATTTATCCAATAAATTTAGAGTCTTAAAATCCAAATGAATCCAATTTTAAGAATAAATACTCTAATATTTTTAAAAGACTGTTTTACCACCTTTTGATGGCGAATCTTTTTTAAATATAATTTTTTAAAATTTTATAAGCTCTATTTCTAAAAATAAACCTATTCTTTATGATTGGGACATTGAAATTTACTTTGTAAAAATTTTGGGTATGTTTCTGACATTGTTCAGTATTTTAATGAATAGTGAAAAAATACTGCATTTTACATCAAAATTACTTTTTCATCTAATATAAATATATGGTTAAATTATATTTTTAATTGGTTTTAACGTGTAATTAGAATATAGTTTTACCATTTAATTCAACTTTGGTCATTATAATTAATTTCACTTTGAAAATGGACATAAACAAGTGCCAAATATTTCATAGATTTTGCTTAAAAAACCCGCAATTTTTTTTGACAATGGGAAACATTTATTAATTAATTATTTCAATTTCATTGTTTGTAATTTGATAAATTTATTCCATATTTGAAATAATATGGTCCAAATTAGGTAATTAAGACTCTTTTGTTTTTGGACATTATGAATAGTAACGATGGTAATTATCTTTAATTGTCATGATTAATTAGTAATAGGGTAGTTAAGGATAATAAAATAAAATCACAATAATAATAAATGACCCCCACATGTGGAATAATGCTATTGGTTTTGTCATGTCCAACCACGGTATTCCTTGTTCCAAAATTTGGGACCCCATGGAATCACTTTTGTGTGATAGTGACACTTTATCATTTTATTTTTAAAGAAAGGAAAATATAACAAAAGTATGTATCACCCAAGTTAAGAATTTTTAGTTTTGTCAGTGTAAATGATCTCTTAAACTATAATTATTCATTGGATATATAAATATATTTCCTAAATCATTGTATTTTTTTTAATAATTTTTAGACATTAAATAAATTAAATTAATTCTGACTTCATGATGATGCAACGATTACCTCATTAATGAACGATTTAAATAAAATGAAATTAAAATGTAAAATCTAAGACATACACTTCTCAAAAACCTATTGTATGAGTAAATTTATAACCCTTATCACCTCAGCCTCTAAATATATCAATGTGGGACCATTAAAATCCGAAACTCTTTTTAAAATAAAGTAACATTTTTTGACTTTCCATGAGTGCCCCTCCTCTCCTCTTATAAAAGGCCCCACCTCTACCACCTTAACCATACCTATAGAGCCGTTTTCTCAGCCAAAACCTTCCCATTCAATCTCTCCACATCCCTCTCTTCATCATTGAAGCCTCACCTCAGGCAGAAAGCTCTTCAAGGAACTCTTTTGGTTCAAACCAAAGGTAGTAACCCGATTTAAAGGTAATGTCTTCTCTTATGTTCTTTTGTTTTATTTTGCTTCTACAACCCACTAAAATATTTTTATTCATTTATTTTGTAACAACACCAGTATCTACAATATACTAGGATGTTTTTATAATAAGGATTCAAGCTACACTTACACACACATCCATCTAATGGTTAAAGAACATACAGTTTCTGTGGATGGTGAATTACTACCTCATGAAACGATGATTGTTCAATATTATTTTAACACCTTTAAAGGTTTAAATTATGATGTAACTATATTTTATATATGATATATATGATATTTATGTTTTTATATATGCTTCTGTATTTTATATTTAAAACATACCTTTATTCTTTGCATGTTGTGCAAATGCGATAATTTCATATGAGGAAGTGTAGACTACCACCCACTCAAGTGATGTGACTCGTTCATGAAATACATGGAATGTATAAAGAATAAAATTAATAAAGTTATGTGAAATATATAAGATATATATTATACTATAATTATAATATATATATCTCTCAATTATTTTTAATTCCATTAATATGACAAAGAAATGAAAGTAGCGTCCATGCGTATGTACGGCCTACCGTCTCCATGAACGGTGAATTTCATTTCTTTTTATGTACAAATGTTCTGGAATTGTATAAAATAAATATGTACTAGATATATAAGATATTTAAATCATTAATAATATTCTAGAGATGATGTAATTATAACTACAAGGACACTTATTTTCAAATAAGTTCATTTTTGACTCATGTACCAAACATCGACAAAAACATTTGATATGAACTCAAATAATTAACTAATTATTATAACATTATAATATGAGAAATGAATTTAATAATAAACATTAAATGAGGTCCTTAAGAAATTATAAATTGAAAAAAGTTTATTATTCAGGAATATAACGAAACGAAGAAGACAATTCAGACATGAGGTAAGGGATCCGACGCCTCTCTTTCTTTTCAAGTACCCTCATTTATTTCATTTCATTTATGCTCCATGTTCTTATGTTAGGGGATGTTATTTTATATTGACCATACTGTAATTTTTATTATCATATGATGAGATACCCCCTCTTACTCTCATCAATGATTTTTTAGAATTTTTAAGTGGCGTCGTTAGGCTGCCGAATTTTCGTAAGGGATCCTACCTCTATCTTTATTTTTAAGTACTCTCTTTTATGTCATTTCTTTTAAACTCATATTTTTTATGTTTGGAGATGTTATTTTATATAACTAATTCTGTAATTTTTATCTTCATATTATGAGAGACCCAATTTGATCTCATAAATCCATTTTTGGAAGCTGTAAGTGGCGTCGTTAGGCTGCTGAGTTTTCGTAATGGATTTTTCATCTCACTTGTTATTCCCATGAGATTCATGCTACATTTTCCACAAATTTCTTTTTGTGTGGGATATGAACTTCCCATTATTTTAATATTTGTATAATATACTCTCATTTATGGGTATTTACATCTTCATTGTATGAACCATCTTTCATGCGGTGTACGTTTCGAAAGGTGCCCAAATCGATAAGGGAACCTTTCACACTCCTCTTTTTAAAAGAATTATTATTTTACATCATTTAATTTACATATTTTTATGTTGGGATATGTTCTTCTATATCCTTATTGATTTAAATTCTATTTCCAAGTGATGAGATAATATTTTCTCTCTCATCAACTAATTTTTTGAATTTTAATGTGACACCATTAGGCTGTCGAATTTAACAAAGGGAACTTCATAACCCAATTTCGATTTCTTTGGGTTCAACATGTAGTTATTGAATATGTCATCCATTGAATATGAGTGAATGACATTTGATTGTTTTACACTTAATATACACTTATATTGTGTGTATTTATATTTTTCCCAAAAAATTATGAGATTGATTTATCCTTAATTTACGGATACCTTCTTTTATAATGGATTTCATCTCATTTTACATTTCTTTTGAAACATCATTGTTGTTATGCACCATTTCACTCTCATATGGTGTATATACTATGCTTTGGAATATTATATCATGAATCCCTTTATTCTCATGATATTATAATGTTCTGATTAATTGTTATTATTCAATTATTTTATTCAAGTGTCTCTCATTTTGTTAAAAACCCTTTAACTAAAATATCGTTTTAAATGTTTTAATGATTTATTCTTATAAATATTTCTCATTAATATCCATGTTTTCAAAATGGTTTTGATGATTTATTTATATGGATATTAATGGTTTAAAATGTTAAAAGCTTCAAAGTGGTATGGGACATCGTCTCAATCTCCTTTCATTGAGGCATATTTTGTTTTATACACAACATTATTTTATATGGTGTATAAAACCCATTTGACTTTTACATTTATTCAGAAGGAATATTTTTTATACTAAGCATTTACTAAACGACAAAAGGGATTTTTTTGTCGTACGTATGCGGTGACAACAACTTCTCCACCGTCGTGACCATTATTTGAGTTTCGGCTTCCTCTACAAGCCATAACTTTTTATAAAAAAAGAAAAATAAATACCATGTTTTACTTTTCATTTATTTTGGTATTGAAAATGGTTTTCATAATGTTTTTATTATATCAATGTGTTGTATTGATATCTTGTGATTGAAATGTGAAAATGTTATGTTTCCTTTATAGATGTTTAATGTGATACAATTATTTTATGGTTCTTGGGCATAGTTATGAAGATGGGCGGTTCTGTGAAAAACTAAGGGCGGGTGAGCCCGATATAGCTCTCCAATTAATTGGGTAACACGAAGGAGTTAAATTCTATGGTTTCTCCGAAGAGATTTATGGAATATACTGTGATGATAATTACAAACGTAACCATGAGGGTTACTCCCTACATAAGAATGTTATGAATTTATAAAGATACCTTTATGCCTTAAGATTTCTATTGAGTTATGCATAAATCTTATGATTTCACGAGGTATGATAAATTGCTTATGTTTTATGAGTAAAGTATGATTTCATTGATTATTATGTATATATGGAAAGATGTTTTCATTCCGTACTGTTACAACCCTTTATGAGCTTTTTATGATCATCCAAAGTTTTTGAAATATTTTCATAGGAAATAAAGTTAAATAGGGTCAAGGATGGGATCAAGGAAATGTCAGGCTGTCTAAAACAAGGAACTAGACATTACTCTTTCGTTCAAGAGTATTTATTTAGTGGAAAAAATTGAAACTGAGTAGATTTTTCTACTGTGTAATCTTTGAGATGTAATAGCTATGTCCTAATTCTCTAAAACACTAAACCTAAAAATATCCTCAATGTGAATTATTCAATTTAATTCAATATTAAGTAAGGCTTAAGACCGGGTCCTTATAGTTGGTATCAATGGTCGGTTTAGATAACTTTAGAGGTTAGAGTTTTGTTTAAGAAAAAGTGACAAGTTGTGTATAAACACAATTGTTAGTATATTAGATGGAGTCATTGTTTTTTTTTGAAAGTTAGAAAGAGTTTTAGATAACCTGGATAAGTATATCTTGGTGTTTATCTTCCTCTTTATTATATGATGATTTTAATGATATACTCACACTGACCTTTTTGGTTTTAGTAAATGGCTGGATCTAGCAGGCACCAACGTAACAGTGGATTTGAAGAAAACTATGACGGTTTTATGAAATAACAACTGAATGATATGGGAGCTACAATGATAAATCTTGTGGTTATCCACATCTAACTATCTAGAGTCATGATTGACCACCTGAACCTTAGTAATTTTTATAAGGCATCGTACATGCGGGAAACAAATACCTATGGAAGTTTAGGTAATAATCATAAAGGTAAGTATGTTCAAAAACCTATTTGTCAAAGATGTGGAAAGAAACACATAGGAAAATTTTTAAAAGGGACATAACGATGCTATAGATGTGGAAATGAAGGTCATAAAGTAAGAACCTTCCATGGAAAAAGGAAGCATCTAGTTGACTCTAGGAAAGGGAAAGAAGGTCTTTCTGAATGATCAATTGAATGTTTTAAATGTGGAGTGCATGGTCATTATGAAAACACATGTCCTACGAATAAGTTTCGGGAATGGGGTCACCAAGATCATACTAATATTCATTTACCAATACCTAATTCCATTCCAATTGAGGATGAAGAAAATGACAATGACCAATGAAAGTTATGGATTACTTCTTAACATATGTTTTCCTATTATTGTAATCTTAGGATATGATTCGTGATTTTGTTTGTAGGATAGAATTATTTCAGAATAAGTTGAAAAGGGATGGTTAATGGATCTTGAATAATGTTGAATGTGTAAGAAGTCAACATATAAGGGATTCAAGAGTTATTTTAGATTTTAAGATGGTGAAATTATTCGATGAATTAAGTCTCTTTTGATGATAGGGTTACATTAGAAAACTTTTTATAGTATATGTAACCCTAATTCTTGATATACAAAAATTTTATTCAGGGAATAATTATCCTTTCTTTTGTGTATATAGTTATAAAGAACCATTTGGGTTTATATGATCCTTGAACTTGATGAAATTACTGGTTAATACATTTTGTGTTTCAAAATAGAAGTTATTAGATAACATTTGTGGTAAAAATATTTTATGGTTATTTTTGAAGATTTTAACTCTTTTTGGGGGATGTTTTAAGAGTTATATTGTTTTGGAAAAAGGACAACACACAGACCGTGTGACAACCCGTCACGTCGGACGAAGCTGCGGGAATCGAACCCACAACCAAAGTGCAACTGGTATTTATCGCCTACCACTGGACTATGTGAAGTCCTTGGTTAGTTTCAACGATTCTTTTTAGGTAGATGATATTATGAATTAAGAATCAGTTGATTTTGGGTTATCAGTGAAAATTATTAGCCTATCATGGAGGATATGTGATTGGGTTAATTACTTTTCAGTCAGAGACTGTAAGAGTAACTGATGTTATTTTGGAGAAAAATGTTAAGATTTATCTTAGGAGACTATGTTATTAAATCATTTAGATATTTGGGTTTCGATATTAGTTTGGTTTACTTTGAATAATTTTATGGATAGATGTTTATTGAATGGTAATTGTTGAACTTTGGGTTTTGTTTGACAAATTTTGGAGATTAGGAGTAGTTTTTCTTTTTGTAAAAAAATATCTTTTTTGGATATTATCTGATCTCGTACTATACTTTTTGGTTTGGTTTTGGTTGAGATCTAAAGGCATGGGAAATATATAGTTCTCATTTTTGGATTAGGTGATTCTTAAGAAGTTTATTATAGTACTCTTAATGCAAAGAAGTCTTACTAAATACATGTCTTTTGGAGAAAATATGAGTTTGATTAAGGAATCTAGTAAAAGTTGAAGGTCTACGTGACAAGTAAGTATGTTTCATTATGATTAAGTTGTGCTCAAAAATAAATTCCTCAATGAAAAGTAACTTAAAACAAAAATGTTATATGTTAACTTTTCCTACTGGGGAATCGAATACCGTTTAACCCATCACAAGTTTGTGATTTTCTTGTGGTAAACATTCTCCTAGACATGTTTACTATCACTCTCCATCAGAACATGAACCTTTGTTTTCTCCTCCACATCCATATTTTCCTACTTGGAATCCTAGTATGGGTTAACTCAGGTGACCTTTGTACTTCTCTCCCTTTATTTTAAAGTGATAGTTTTACTGACTCTTGTTCCAATGTGGGACTTTCAATGAAGTTTCCAAGCCCAATTTTGAAATTGTGAGGACATAATTCCAAAAATGGGGGAAGGATGTAACATCACAGGTAATTAAATAAAATTACACTCTAATTTTTATAAATATTTGTTAATAAAATGTTAATATTACTTTAAATGGAATTCAATGCTCGATGGCATACCCAATACACAATAACAAGTTTTTTTGAAATCTTACATTGCACACTAATAATATAATAATATAATAATAGTTAATTCCTAGCCATTGTAATAGAGGGAATGAACAGAAATAACTACAAAATTATTACATATGTTTGTTAAATATTTTTACATTTATCCAATAAATGTTACAGGATTAAAATCCAAATGAATCTAATTTTAAGAATAAATACTCTAATATTTCTAAAAGATTATTTTAACGCCTTTTGATGGAGAACCTTTTTTAAATATAAATTTTGACAATTTTATAAGCTCTATTTGTCAAAATAAACTTATTATTTATTATTGGGACATTGAAATTTACTTTGGATAAATTTTTTGTATGTTTCTGACATTGTTTATTTTTTAATGAATAGTTAAAAAATACTACATTTCATATTAAAACTGCTTTTTCATCTAATTTAAATATATGGTTAGATTATATTTTTAATTTGTTTTAATGTGTAATTAGAATATATTTTTACATTTTAATTCAATGGTGGTAATTATAATTAATTTAACTTTGAAAATGGACATAAACAAGTGCAAAAATTTTAATTGATATTGCTTCAAAAAAACCTGCTATTTGTTTTGACAATGGGAAATATTTTTAAATTAATTTTCTCAATATCTGTGTTTTGAATTTTATAAAAAGTATTCCATATTTGGAATCATAAGGTCCAAATTATGTAATTAATACTCTTTTGTTTTTGGAACGTATTAATAGTAACGATGGTAATTATCTTTAATTATCGTGATTAATTAGTAATCGGGTAGTTAAGGATAATAAAATAATATCATAATAATAAAAAATGACCCCGACATGTGTCCTAATGATACTATATTTTTCATGGTCGACCATGGTATTCCTTGTACCAAACTTTGGGACCCCATGGAATCACTTTTGTGTGATAGTGACACCTTATCATTTTACTGTTAAAGAAAGGATAATATAACAAAAGTATGTATCACCCACGTAAAACATTTTTAGTTTTGTCTATTTAAATGATCTCTTAGATTATAAATATTCATTGGAAATCTAAAAATATTTCCTATATAATAGTAGTTTTTTTAATATTTTTTAGATATTAAATAAATTAAATTATTTATGACATCATGATGATGCAGCGATTACCTCACTAATGAACGATTTAAACAAAAAGAAATGATAATGTAAAATCTAAAACATACACTTGGAAAAAACCCATTGGATGAGTATATTTCGAACCCTTATCACCTTAGCCCCTAAATATATCAATTTGGGACCTTTAAAATCTGAAACTCTTTTTAAAATAAAGTAACATTTCTGGACTTTCCATGAGTACCCCTCCTCTCCTCTTATAAAAGGCCACCACCTCTACCTCCATACCCACACCTCTCAAGCCTTTGGTTTGGACAACCCTGACCATTTCATGTCTCCACATCCCTATCTTCATCATTGAAGCCTCACCTTAGTCAGAAATCTCTTCAAGGAACCCTTTTTGTTCAAACCAAAGGGAGTCACCCAATTTAAAGGTAATGTCTTCTCTTATGTTATTTTGTTTTATTTTGCTTCTCCAACCACCTAAAATCTTTTTATTCATTTATTTTGTATCAAAAAAGTATATTCAATAAACTATGATGTTTTTATAAGAAGGATTCGAACAACACTTACACACACATCCGTCTAATGGTTAAAGAATATACTATTTCTATGGATGGTGAATTACTGCCTCACGAAACGATGATTGTTCAATATTCTTTTAACACATTTAAAGGTGTAAATTATGATGTCACTGTATTTTATATATGATATATATGGTATTTATGTTTAATATATGGTTCTGTATTTTATATTTAAAACATAACTTTATTCTTTTCATGTTGTGCAGATGTGATAATTTCATATGAGGAAGTGCGGACTGCTGCGCCCTCAAGTGGTGTGACTCGTTCATGCAATACATGGAATTTATAAAGAATGAAATTAATGAAATTATGTGACCTATATATCATATATATTATGCTGGAATTATTATATATATATCTCTAAATTATTTTTAATTCCATTAATATGACAATGTAATGAAAGTAGCTCCTTGGGTACGTACGACCTACCATCTCCATGAACGGTGCATTTCATTTCATTTTATCTCCAAATGTTATGGAATAGTATAAAATTAAAAAGTACTAGATATATATGATATTTAAATCATTAATACTATTCTGTATATGATTTACTTATAACTACATGGACGATTCTTTTAAAAAAAGTTCATTTTTGACTCATGTACCAAACATCGACATAATGATTTGATATGAACTCACATAATAAAATATTTATTATAACATTATAATATGTGATATGAATTGAATAATAAACTTTAAATGTGTTCCTTAAGAAATTATAAATAGAAAAAAGTTTATTATTCAGGAATATAAAGAAACGAACAAGACAAGTCGGACTTGAGGTAAGGGATCTGACCTCTCTCTTTCTTTTCAAGTACCCTCTTTTATGTCATTTCATTTATGCTCCATGTTCTTATGTTGGAGAATGTTCTTTTATATTAACCATAATGTAATTTTTAATTTGATATGATTTGATACCCCCTCTTACTCTCATTAATTCTTTTTTAGAAATTTTAAGTGGCATCATTAGGATGCCAAATTTTTATAAGGGATCCTACCTCTCTATTTATTTTTTAGTACTCTATTTTATGTAATTTCTTTTAAGCTCATATTTCTTATGTTTGGGGATTTTATTTTATATTCCTCATTCTTTAATTTTTATTTTCATATTATGAGAGACCCTATTTGATCTCATAAATCCATTTTTGGATGTTTTAAGTGGCGTTGTTAGGCTGCCGAGTTTTCGTAAGGGATTTTTCATCTCACTTGTTATTTCCGTGAGATTAATGCTTCATTTGACACTAATTCGTTTTGTGTGGTGTATGTACTTCCAATTATTTTACTATTTTTATAATATACTCTCATTTATGGGTATTTACATCTTCATTGTATGACCCTTATTTCATGTGGTATACGTTTCGAAAGTTGCCCAAATCAGTAAGGGAACCTTTCACACTCCTCTTTTTAAAAGACTTATATTCTTATGTCTTTTAATTTACATATTTTTTTTATTGGGATATGTTCTAATATATCCTTATTGATTTAAATTTTAAGTCCAAGTGATGAGATACCATTTTCTCTCTCATCAACTAATTTTATGAATTTTAAAGTGATAACGTTTGGGTATGGAATTTTTCTAAGGGAACTTCATATCCCAATTACGATTTCTTTGGGTTCGACATGTAGTTATTGAATATGTCATCCTTTGAATATGTGTGAATGACCTTTGATTTTTTTACACCTAATATCCACTTATATTGGGTGTATTCATATTTTTCACACATAATTATGAGATTGATTTATCCTTAATTTAAGGATACCTTTTTTATAATGGATTTCATCTCATTTTACATTTAAATTGATAATTAATTGTTGTTATGCACCTGTTCAATCTCATATGGTGTATATACATTCCTTTGGAATATTATATCATGAATCCCTTTATTCTCATGATATTATAATGTTCTGATTAAATGTTATTCCTCAATTATTATATTTAAGTGTCTCACATTTTGTTAAAAACCATTTAACTAACATATCATTTTAAATGTTTTAATGATTTATTAGTATAAATATTTCCCACTAATATCCATGTTTTAAAAATGGTTTTAAGGATTTATTTTTATGGATATAAATGGTTTAAAATTTTAAAACTTCAAAGTGGTTTGGTACATCGTCTCAATCTCATTTCATTGAGGAATATTTTGTTTTATACACAACTTTATTTTATACGGTGTATAGACCCCTTTGACTGTTACATTTATTAAAAATGAATAGTTTTTATACGAATCATTTACTAAATGAAAAAAGGGAATTTTTTTGTCGTATATATGCAGCGACATTGACTTCTCCGCCGACGTGACCATTATTTGAGTTTCGGCTTCCTCTAGATGCCATAACTATTTTTTAAAAATGAAAAATAAATACCATGTTTTACTTTTCTTTTATTTTGGTATTGAAAATGGTTATCATAATGTTTTTATTATATCAATGTGTTGTATTGATATCTTGTGAATGAAATGTTGAAATGTTATTTTTCCTTTATCCATGTTTTATGTGATACGATTATTTTATTGTTCTTTGGCATTGTTATGAAGACAGGTGGTTCTGTGATAAACTATGCGTGGGTGAGCCTGATATAGCTCTCTAATGCATTAGGAAATGCGAAGGAGTTAAATGCTAAGGTTTCCCCGAAGAGATTTAGGGAATATACTTTGATGGGTATTCCAAACGTAACCATGAGGGTTACTCCGTACGTAAGAATGTTATGAATGCCTCAAGTTACATTTATGTTTTATTATTTCTATTGAGTTATGCATAAATCTTATGATTTCATGAGGTATGTTAAATTTATTATGTTTTATAAGTAAAGTATGATTTCATTGATTCTTATGTATACATGGAATGATGTTTTCTTTCTGTATTGTTACAAACCATGCTGAGATTTTTATGCTCATCCCAAGTTTTTGAAATAATTTTTTAGGACATAAAGTTGAATAGTGTCACGGATGGGATCAAGGAGATGTCAGGCTGTCTAAAACAAGGAACTAGACATGACTCTTTTGTTCAAGAGTTTTTATTTTGTGGAAAAAAATGGAAACTGAGTAGATTTGTCTACTTTGTAATCTTTGAGATGTAATAGCTATGTCCTAATTCTATAAAACTCTAAACCTGAAAAGATCCTCAATGTGAATTATTCAATTTAATTCAAGATTAAGTATGGTTTAAGGCTGAGTCCTTATAAGTAATATATTATATGTTTCACTTTTATTTGTGAATTTGGGTGATTAAAATCGTTCAAATTATTTTTCATTTCCTGAGATAATTATATGATAATTACATCAATGTTTTTTACTCTAAATCCAATCACATTTGGTTTCTTAGGGGGAAAATCAAGAAATTGTAATTCAAACCCATTATTGACTGAGTTTCATATTATTCCATCCATTTATAAAAAATTAAAAAAATTAACATGAGTAATAAAAAATAACATCTTAAAATAAGTAGTGTGAGAAATAGTATATATTTGAATATTATGTATTATAAATATCTATCTATAAGACACCTTACTCGTAGACTAGAAATCTATTAGTCAAATTTTGGGTCTAATTTTTATCATATTTTATACAAACATAGTTATTTTGAGTTGGTATAACTTATAATTGTTAACATAATAGAAAAAAATATCTACAATTTCCTTTGACACTGACTCATATGACCTAAGATAAACAAGCATATATTTTATATCATGTTCATAATTTATATATTACATCTCAAAAATAGTATTAAAATACCAGTCCCACTTTTTATTGTATATAGATATTAGGGAAATAAATAAATTATTACACATTATTTCTTCAAAATATTCCAAAAATCATTACATAATACTTAGTTATTAACATAGTCTTGCATATAATTTCTCGAGGAAGTGAAAAAATAAAGAGTAAACTGAAACACTGAGTAAGGGAATACTTATCAATGAGTCATGAATGGGGTAAATAATAAAAATATGATGAAACATGAATGATGGGAGAAATAAATAATAAGAATACCATAGAATTATAAGGAATAATAAAAAGAAATTATAGAACATCATGGTCTATGGCGTGAGATTATTTGATAAAAAAACATCATAGAAGAAAAAATCATATTCCATGGATTTGATAAATATGAAAATAATAATAATAAATTGAAAAATAACCTTATAATTTGGATTTACATTTATATATTTTATTATGGTGTCCCAATAACATTAGAATAAAAAAATATAAAAAATAAATAAAATATCACTACATGTGTCTCATTGTATTGGGGATGAGACATCACCTCTTAATTCACATAGTAGAGGTACCATCAATACTCATTAAAGATAATTATATCATGATATATAGAATCATAACCAATATATTGGAGGAGGATATAGGACCCCACCCATTAATATCCATACCAATGAGTTCCATATTATTTTAGGAAAAATCATAAGGTCATCCTAGCTTAGTTAACCTATAAAAAGAAATGGGTTTTTGGGTAACTTCCTGAAAATATCAACTTAATCCATTCAGATAAAAAATATGGATTTCTTAACTATATAATATCCCCAGTAGAGCATAAAATTCATTAAAATATTTCAAAATAGATAAACAAACATTAATAAATTCATTATAAATTTTCAATGATAAATTAAAAGAATTACTCTATTATTTTGGTAACATTTATAAACTATAAATTCATAGAATTATGGGAAAACAATTTTATTCAAAAAATATGGAAGAATGTAAATGAATAATAATAAAAAATATTGATCATGAAAATGGTAAAATTTTTTATATTGGTAATATTTTAAATATATTTCACTCACACTTTTATTTATGAAATAAAAAATGGATTGTATAAAAAGTATTAAGAAGATTTTTTTAATATTGTTTAAAAATAAATTAAAAAATAATTAATATATAGAGAATAAATATTTCCAAAAAATTAATATGTAAATGGAGGAAAAATAGTTGTGTCAATGAAATAAATTCATTTTAAAAAATGATTTAATATATAACCCCTATATAATTTTTTTTAAATTAAAACCCATTTGAAAGAGTGAAATTTATATGGGACTTAAAATACCATGAGAATAAAATTATTAATTATTTATTATATAAATGAAATAATATATATATTTTAAAAATAAATATATGTGTAAAATATGATATATGTGTCTATATACTAAATATGAAATGAAAAATCCTTACAATTATCATAAAAATTAATAAAAAAATAATTTTGAAATGAATTTTATGAGAATGAAATATGATATAAAGAAATGAACACTAAATAAAATATTTTAAAATATTGTAGTTTAACAAATAAATCATATAAGAAATAAGTCAAAGAATAATGGTTTAATATAAGGGAGTTGAGTGAAGAACACCCTTTCATCAGATTATGCTTGGTCAGACACAATCTAACATTCGATATAATAAATTACATATAGTATAAATACATATAATATAATTATTTATATTTATATTAAAATATAACATTCACTTATAATATCTTGTTTCAAATTTAGTAATAATTCTTTGTTCAAATCAATACTTTTTTTAACCAAATTTTTACACATTTTCCAATTTAGTGGTTCAATTACATGAACCTTGTTAATGGTATAATAATATATATATATATATATAATGTTTATGAAGGTTTATATTATATGTTTTATACATAATTTGTGACGATTAGTAGTTTTAGTGAACTTATGCTGACCATTTTCAGGGAAAGAATAAAAATATCATTTTTAAACAAATATACTTGAGAAAAATAATTGATTTGATTAGTAAAAAATATTAATATGATGATTAAATAATCAATAAAATATATTAAATTAATTATATTTATATAATATTTATATTATATAAAATTCCATAATCAATCATGAAATAAACTTTTTAGCATCATTCATGTAGGTTAAAAATCCAACCCCAACAAGAGCTTGTCATAATGACTGAATGAATAAGAACCTGGAATTTAAAAATGATAATATCAATTTTATATAATCTTAACAATTTTAAAAAAAAGTATATGATAGAAACATAAATTTTTTATTATTATTTAATGAAAATATATAAAATAATAAAGAGTAAGATATCAATTGCGTTGAGTTGTTAATTATCCTCTAGAATAACATCTTACAAATTAGAGGTTTAAAAATCATTATAGGTACAAGAAGCTCAAAATATGATAATTTATTATTAAGGATGTATATTTGGTAGATACATGGGGGGGGGGGGCTTAAAATGTTTTTGGTTTATTTGAAGTGGTTTTAGAGGGACTCTTTTATTAAATATTGTAGTGAAATTTTTGTATAAAATTTTTGTATTCAAAAAAAGGGAAGTAACTTTCTAGGAAAGTAGATCCAAAATTCATAAAAAATAAAAAGGTATAAGGTATAGGTAGATAATGCCTATGTACACCCATCCTGAGATAATATTATATGCTATTTAAAGGATTAAAACCGCATTTTATCAGTTTTACTTTATTTTATACTTTATATGGGTGACTAACATTTATTATGGAAAATTATTATCAAAAAAACAATTGAATTCGTATATATAACCAATTTTAAAAATTATTAATCAAATTTTTGATACCATTTTATAAGAATAATTTTCTCAGGATTGTGAAAATTAATTTTAAAAAAATTATATACAAGGAAAAAACTATTTTTAGAAAACTACAACTCTTAAGTATATACATTTGTTTAGACTAAAATAATGAATAGAATTGATTACATTGATGTGTATTTATTTTTAAATTAAAAATGAGGAATTTTATTACTTTAAAGTCAATTCAAAACCGATTTTATCATTGTGAATTATTAATTAGATGTAAAGGACTAAAATTTTATTTATTACAACAAAATATAACTTAAATTTTAAAAAGTCAAGCATAGGTTTCAGAATTCAATATAATATTTTTAAATAAAATCTTATGAACCTTAAATTAATATTTAGTGGAGAAAAAAAATTCAATAAATTAAATTCTAGTTATCTAAAAATTGTTTCCTAATTTTATATTATCCATAAGAACCATATTTTTAATCTTCAATTAAAAATGAACATTTTTAGAAAAGTTATAGAAAAATAAATCTATTTTATTTTTTACATGATCAATCAAAAAATGATTATAATTTTACTGAGTGAAAATTTAAAAGTCAAAAAAAATTTATTTTAATATAGGAATATTAGATATAGAAAAACATTCTTTAGGAAAATAATTTTCATCTTGAATTTAATTTTATTATTAGATTCTTAAATAAATTAGTATTTATATTTTTATATTATATTATCATTTATTTAAAAAACCCCTCACAACCTCTATATAACTTATATGGGTATGTTATAATATTGTAAAAAATCATGGTTGGTGGTTTAGTTAGCATAGATCTCATATTATTTTCCACGAACATGAACTTTTCACTCAATAAATTTCATTAAAGTTGTACTCATTGAAGTTTAGCTTGGGTTTGGTCTTAGAAATTCATTAATAATGTCAAATAATTTATATGATAATATAAATTATTTTTTAAGTATGAATAATTCTCTTCGTTCTATTTCTATAGATTTGTTAACACTATTACTTATACTAACACTATATATATTAGAAATAATATTATAATAATAATATGTAATATTGTGAATATAACTTAGATTGGTTTTAGAAATGTGATTCATCTGGAACAAGTTTTTCAATAATTTTTATTTGAGAAATATTTATTAAAAATAAATATTCTTACATTTTACCCCCATAAAACTAATTATTTATTTGAAATTAATTTCTCTGATAAAACACATGTAAGGGGGATTTTGTCTCATAAAGTCCCCTCATTCCAAAATAAGTTACTCAAAAATAGGATTTCAAGAAAAAAAATTTAATATATGTGTTGTATTATTTCAAAATAAATAATCTCTTCGATCCAAGATATCTATTGATTGTTCCTAAAAATTGAGATCATGATCTAAATGCACAACATCTCGGTTTCATACATGTCCTAGATTTTGTATGTACCACCCGAAAAAAAATATGTGAAACAAATCATGTACCAAAGAGAGATGTGGTGGTATTATAATGTGATAATCTATATCCATAAAAAATATAATGTTTATAAGGGACTCATGTTTGTAGTTGTTAACTTTCCATCCTTCCCTAGTATTATTACATTATTCTACTAAGATATTCAAAGAAATAACATTTCACTAACTTTAAATTGGAGATACCATCGATAATTATCAGTGTAGATATTCTGTTGACATTGTGATTCATTCAAATGTCACTAACTATTTTAAAAATTATCCATCATTTATGATAAAATGTTAATTTATAATTTTATTAATTTCTTAAATCCATCCCACTATGGTAGAGTTCTGTATATTTTCTCATATAGGACCTCATTTTCAGCAATTTGGAAACTAAACATGGAACTTTTTAAAATATACAAACATGACCTAAGAAAAAATTTGATTAAAAATTACTTTTATGTGCATTGATAAGGATATTATCTTATATTCATATGTCATAATTGTCTAATCAGAATGAAAATTTTTTAGGGCGATATGTAATGATAAAGTGTAGTTTTTTATTCAATTCTTTATATAAACACATCTATATTTTTTATGTGAACCTTGGATCACAATTATGTAAAATTGAAAATGGTACTCTATGAAGAAAAACGACTTATTTTATTTATAAATTGGAAATTCATTTGAGTTATAAATACTTTTTTATAGAAATAAAGTGAGTTGGCATTTAGATTTAATCCTTGAATACCTAGATAAAAATAATCCCTTTAGGAGTCATAGGGAGGTTGGTTAAACAATATAGATTGATATTCCCTAAATTCTATACTATTATTGGAGATAGTTCATCATATCTATATATTTTAAGACATTTATATATTACTTTTATAAATTCTAAGCATCAGGACACATACATTTCAATCCCTCATTTCATATTTTCCAACATGATGTACTGATTTAGATCTCTATACATCATCATGATTCCTGTAATATTAATGATGGATGGGTTATGTTAATAATAAAAAATTTAATTCCCAATTATAGTTTTTATGGGACACAAATATAGGTTCTATAACTTATAATTCCATATTTATCAAGGTTAAAATATATAATATTTACTCCCTTATGTTTTAGTGCCATATCACAATTCCAGGCTTCCATAATATTTACATAAATGTATGTCTAATATATAATTTGTTAAATTTTGAATTATATCCCATCCATTATTATTTATATATCTATCCTCTATAAATAAGTAATTATTGGTCTTCTTTCATTCCACATCATGGAAAGGGTAGCAGCACTATTTCCAATTAGATTATCCATGAAATTATTTTCTTTCCTTGGATGTTAGTGTATTGATAAATCAAAATAATTGATCAATTAAAACCATATTATATGGATAATATTTAATTCTTTAAGTGTAAGTATACACACCATGATATTATTATTATTATTATTATATATTTTATAACTTTTATCATAAAAATAATTTTTCTAAAATCGATAAATTAAATATAACCATCTCCAGCTGTATTTCATGTACTGGATACGTTTTCTCATGGGATATTATTTTACTTGAGGAAAAAAACTATTAAATTATAATTATATATTAATGTACATCATAATAATTTCATTAAATCAACACTACATATTAGAAACCCTTACCTACTATATGGTAATGTAAGTAAATATACAATAACAACCTCTTATTAAACTTATTTAATCTATCTTCAAATTTTATTATCTGGAATCATTTTACTACCTACCAAAATAACTCAGTTAGTGTATTTTAAATCCATGAAAAATTTATCATTATTTTTCAATAGTATCCATATATTTAAAAAAACAACGGATCCTGATTACAGTGTTCTATTTCATCCTTTGTTCAATAACCTAATTCTTAAAAGGATCAACAGATATTCCATCACATGTGATTACATGAAATAAGGAGGATAATTTTTGAAACTAGTATTCACTCTCGCTAAATTTTTAATATTGTTATTTCATTTTCAAAATTTTTCAACTCCATCCTTAAATAATATTCATTCTATTACATGCTATTAGTGTATTGGATTATATAATCTATAAAGGCTACCAAAAATAGATCATAGTAATGATTAAAGTATTTATTCACTAGATCGATGAATATTATTCTAGAATTTATATATCCAACATAAATTAATAGTAATTCATATTGTAAATTTTTTATACAGATGGTTGTCATGGGTTTATCCTCTATTTTGACCCTTAATTGACAATAGTTATATCAAAGTAAAATATTTGAAATGAACTTATCACCATTGAGTTCATCTAACATGTCATCACTATTGGGATGATGATTCTTTTCCTTGATCACAATTTTGTTATGTTTATGATAATCAACAAAATGTTCCTTGATCAATCCTTCTGAATAATAAATAGGACTGATGCATCCTATTGCACAATTTTAGGGAATATTAAAACCTTCTGGAGATTATACTAATGCTTCTTCTTCATTTTATCTGATTATATGGGAGTAATTAGATATAGACCCTTATATATAGTCATCAGTTCTAGCATGAGATCAATTGGAAATTAATCCCTACATTATGGGAAAGGGATTTCAGTTTATTAGGGAATACATAAACACAATCCTATAATACATAAACTATTCATTATTGAGTTTCTCTATAACCATTTGGGCCAATATTCCCTCATTACTAGATATCATGACAAATATTAGAGAATTTACTTCATAATGGAGATCATAATCACAATTTAATTGATACTTGATAATAGGATGACTGATGAAAAAAACCAGACTTATTTATCTTGAAAATTAGTTGGAGCTCTATATAGGTAGATCTAATCCATACACAACATCACATTGGATTATATGTATGCAATAAAAATAAGATATGTTTGAAATTTCAACCCAAAAAACCTTTATGGGGGATGATTAGAATATATTGGATGTAATAAATTCACTAATCGGTGTTTTCAAAATTAATTAAATATCCATGTATTGGAGATTTCATGAGTAGCCCCAATAGGGCCCAGGATGTGACTGCACCAACCCAGCCTCTAATGGTCCAGGGGATAGTGATTGACAATGAGTAGTCATATTACACACATCACATCCTTAGATTAATAGACGTATATGAACACACACACACACACATTTCCAGGACTATATAATGATGAAATGTAAAACAACAAATAATAATGCATACATACACCTGGAATCACACTATTAGAGTACAACAACAAAATAATATAATGTAAAGGACAAATAAAAACCCACTAATCTGAACTGAAAACCTATCATCAAATAATAAGGGTTTAGGAATGTATTTAAGGAAAACATAGGTACACACCATTGTATGATTGGCTCAATAATCTCTACCTGGTGCGGGTCCCTTTAGGACTTTGTCAAAAGTTTAGTCATATATAAATGCGAAGAGACATACGTGAAAGTCCCAAGAGGGGTTGCTATAAAAATACCTAGTAGGAACCCTAGAAATCTATATGAATAAAGAATCAAGAATAGTATTTATTTCATCACAATATATTTTAAGGACATATATTTCATGAACATCTATATTTACTTATAGTATAAACATAATGTCATGTAAGATGAAAATAGTATATCCACACTAGGATTCATGTCTGATGGCTCTGAATAACACTCAACTGGGTGCTAAAACTCCACATGTTACACAAAATTAATGGAATCAATATGATATGCTAGGATCACCAGGCCTCTATAATAAAATAACACAATAGAAGTTTTTAGAGAATAATAAACATATGGAAATCACACACAAGTCCATGGGGTACGCTAAGAACACAATATAGATTATAATTCTAAGTAGTTGATCTATGCGTATATAGTGTTAGTCAAGATAATACCAGAAACCCCAAATAGGGAAATTATTATGATTTTGATGATGATAGATGATCTCACTCTAGGTCTCACGAAGGGATTCCGATAAATCTATCATGGATTTAATTTCCCTACAGTGGATCATAATGAAATAAATAATACATGGAAAAATAATAAACCCTCAGATAATTTTTCAAGGGAGTGTAATGTAAAAAAACATTAACAAGATAAAGAGGTAAATGATTCAAAAAATACATGATATATTACAAATAATTTACTATAATTACCTGACATGTCTCTCGTCACTGGGTTCTACATATGTATCATGACTCGTTCATGTGTTCGTGTCTGAGTACATGGTGTGGCCGACCCCTGTACTTATGGTCATGTTAGTGTACACCTGATTGTTTCCCTGAATGGCCAGAATATTCTATGTATGTATAGTTTTATATCCTCTATGAAACATGCCTTTATTCAATGTCAATTATGTTATCATGTGAGGGGGTTCAAATAGCGTTTGATGCATAACTCTACATGGAACCATATCACCACATCTAGGGCCCCATAAGTGGTATTTATTCATGAAATAAAAATATTTTGTTTAGAATTTCTCAAAACCCATAGGTTCTTCTAGAGGATTCGAAATCCTTTGTCATCACCACTGCCAAATCTACCAGAAATCAACCCTGTGTATTTTATATCTAGATTAACCATTCTCAATCATCACTAGAGATATGAATTCTAGTAGTCCTAGTTGCCCAAAAATTTCCCAAATCTCCACCATCACATAATGATCAAACACCATGAATGTACATCCTCGATCTAATCCCAATACATTAACACCATCATCAGAACTCGATATTGTCATTGATCCAAACCTGGATCCATGATATAGATCTATTAGGCATTTAAATAGGTTCACAATGATTTTTTATCATGTATTGGTGGAACCTCCATCCAAAATTAATTCCATATATGAACATAAGAAGAGAAGTGAAAAAAACAGGAACCAAAATAGTGTAATGATATTTGGATGTTTTTTTAATTTTCAATGATTTTTTTCCATTATAATAATGAAAAAATATTCAAAATAAATAAACTAGTTATCATAAATTCACCATATATAAACTTGTACCCTAATATGTTTTATCCTTAATTAAATTAATTGGTTGTTTGATTAACATTTGTTATAGCAATAAATAAATGTGGATTAAATAAATTAAAATAAACCTTCAATCAAGATACAGATAAATAATTTAATAAGAAAGAATCATCATCATAAACATTTGTGAGATCCTTTTATACCATTATACACAGATTATCTATCCATAACTCATTGTTGGTCACCTGAGGAAAATAATCTAATGCCCTCTCCATTGGATCCAAGGATATACGGCTAACCCTATTATTTTTTATAGACATATATTTATAAAAAAAATCAATTCATTGAAATTTAGATAAATTAATTATTTTAATAAATTAATTTATTTAATCATTCTATCATGACCGTGCCAAACTGAAATATTCAAAACAATTTAAGGTTATGTCACTCCAAGGGTAAAACCCAAGAACTGATCACAACTGGGAAATAATATTTTTGATCTAACCATGTGTTTAAGGGAAATTTTTATCTTTTAAATACAATTTTCCTGTGTGATATTGAATATATTTTTTATATTTAGAAATAAATTACAGGCTCACTGGGCCACATTTTCTCACACCTCTAAGTGTATAGCTCCAAAAAAAGACATAAAATATTCTATATTAATACATTAAAAAGATTGATTAATTACATTCTACATGCCTTATGAATTTATGTCTTGGAATGAAAAACAAAATAATACATAATGATATATGGGTACTGGGCAAGAATTTTGGTCTACCACTACTATTTAATATCCTGAATATTCTTATGTTTCAACTAGACATGAAATAAAGGGATTGCTCACCAATGTAGGTTAATATCTTAGTAGTACTAAATCTATACTAGGTAATTGGAAAAGGTATCCCCATCCTTGATGTCCAAATCATACCAGTCGATAGCATGCAGCATATCATGAATGTACCTCCTTATTTTTAACACATGAATGAAATTGTACGCCCAGTCCATCTACAGGGGTAGATCCAATTTTTCTTCCACTACATCAACTCAATGAATTATCCATAAAGGGATAAAGATTCATATAGACAACTTACCACCCCGACTAAATATTCTCAATCCATATCAATCTGGACCCTTTGGAATACATTCTATACTTCATGAAACACAAATGGTTTTTTTCAATATGCATATGTATTTTCCTGGCTCTTTATAGTTATCATCGAGTCTTGGATGATCTGTACCTTCCTGGTCATGGATTTCACCAACTCTGGTCCATATGTGTTGTCCCCCATGGGCCATTCCATCATAGCGGCGACCTACAAGGTTGCTTATAAAAGGACTCAAATGGTTCCCTATCTATGGTGGAATGGTAATGGTTATTGTACACAAATTTAATCAAGGCTAGGGGATCCTCCCATCTATGGAAAAAGTCAAACATGGTAGCTCACAAAAAAACATCTCGGACCTGAATGATCCAGTCATTATAGCCATCAGTCTGGGAGAGAAATTCCATACTCAATTTCAAGTATGTCCCAGAGGCCTCGTACAATCCTTTCCATAATCACGACATGAAGTGAAAATCATGTTTTAAGATGATAATATATGGTATTCCATGGACTTAGACTATCTTATCTATGTACCAGATTTACAAGAACTCTACTGAACTCTACTATTGAATATCTAGTAACTAGGTTAAGATGGTGAGTTTGTCTATGCTCACACTTATGGAGTCATGTATTATGGATGTACACAGTATCCACATCACTAGGTCTATGAATATCCCATCATAGTTCGAAATTTTCACCTCAAGGTGTTAATATAAGCCCACTAGAAAATGGTGTTTAGTCTTCTTGTGCTGAAAAATAAGGAACTGAGAGGCAAAATCTTCAATTCACCTCTTCATCCCTAGACAAAATAATTGTCACTAATGGTCCTAGTACATCACCACCACCTCGGGATGCACCACTAAGGGTGAATTATGAAACTCCATAAACAATTCCTCTCTCAGTGCAACTGGTACATGAATTTGTCTTTTGAAAAAAAAATTCATGATCTATAAATTTAGAAAATATATCACAAGCTTATTTATTTTATATTTTAGTACACATGGTCTCAATTCGGTATATCCAAGATGTTCCCACATGATTTTTTAGAATATCATAGGGGTAACAACAATCATGTGGATGTTATTTGTTCTATTCCAATCCCAAAAGGATAACTCTAATGAGGCCAACTAATTTGGAACCTCTCTCAGTAGTTGTGAATATGATATTATACTAAGTGAATCGAGGACCACATTTCCATTCCTAGGATTATAGACAATATCAAATCCAAAATCATGGAGGAACACTAGCCATTGCCTCTATCTCAAGTTAAGATCCATTTGAGGTAATATATTCTTGAGACTCTTATGGTTAAAATAGATGATATATCGCTCACCCAAAAGGTAATATCCCTACATATTTACTGTGAGGAGTACCAATTCTAGCTCAAGATTTTGGGCCACATATTTCATATCATACGGTCTCAAATGATGTGAACCATAGTAAATCACTACATGACTCTACATCAAAAGATAACCACGACCTGTACTTGATGCATCACATAATACTACGTACATAGAAACCACATATGTTAATCTAACGATTAGATAAATTTTCAATTTCTACCTAAAATCCTAAAAATCCTTAATGGAACCTCTATGTCCACTTGAAAAGATATCCATTTTTGGTCAAATATATCATGGAATTATATATCCTAACAAAATTGAGAAAACAATCACATAGTAGTCTACTAACCCAAGGAGACTCCACACTTTTTTCATACACTTTGGTGGATCCCAAGCTATCACTGGCTGAAGAAATGTCGGGTCTATTGCTACATTGACTATAGAGATAACATGTCCTAGAAAGTGGAACACATGAATCGAGAACTAGAAAATTGAGGGTATCCTGTAAATATGGTGCCTTTGGATTATATCTAGAACTATCCTCAGGTGCATTACATATCATTTTTGGACGTTGTGTACACTAGTATATCATCAATGAAGACTTCCAAAAACCAGTCAAAGAAGGGTTGAAAGATATGATTCAAGAGTTTTATGAACTCTGTTGGGTTTTCCGTCCTGATGAATGACATTACCATGTACTCATATTGACCATAACGTCATTTTAATGTTCAGTTTATTAAATCATCATCTCATACGCACATTTGGTGATAACTTAATCTAAGGTAAATATTCAAAACCATCATTCCCTTCAAAACTGATAAAATAGATCATTAATTTTTTGTAGTGGGTACTTTTTATTCATTATGACTATATTCTGGCAATGGTGATCCACAAAAAACCATAGGCAACCATCCACCATCTTCAAAAAAATAAAGGATCAACAAAGGGTGAAATCCTTTGACAGAAAAATCCATTCCTATGAATGTTTTCTACTAGTAGCCTCTACTTGTGAAGCTCTATAAGAGTCAAATGATATGATAAAATAGATATCATGGACATCATGGGGTGTATTTCAATACATATTTCTATCTTCAAATGGGTAGGTAATCCTAGAACATCCTCAAGAATGGAATCCTCATACCCTGACACCACTACACGAAACTAATAACATAAATAACATTATATTATATTCTTAATAAAAAATAAAATTATAGTCAATTTGAATAATAATTTTTAGAATGGATACATTTATGAAATTGAAATATAGTAATTTTCAAAATCAATATTTTGAATGAAATTTAAATAGTTAACCTGTGGAAAATATATAATTTTTAAAAAAAGGGAACATGGAAACATTTTTGAAAACATATGATTTTTTAAATTATCATTTATAACGAATAAAAAACATTTATGTTTCAAAAAGGTGATGTTAAATTATTAGAAAAAAATACATTTGAAAAGTAAAATTAAATAATTTATCCATGAATTGGAATAAATTTTATCAAATGAAAAGCAGTGGGAAAGATAAAAAATTATTTTTGAACGATGGAAATGTATTTTGAAATACCATTATTGAATAACTACATCATAAAAAGTGTAATAAATCATACTTTTAAAAAGGGGAAAAGGGAAATATGATTATCACATAAGATAAAAAATAAATGGGGTTTCAAAATTTAAGGATGAAATTAGTATGAAAGGATAATATAAACAATGGGGGATTCCATCATGTTATGGGATGATAATTATTATCAATAATAATATTTTTTGGGAAGAGATTCATTAATGTAAAATATTTGAATTAAAAATTCATTCTCCCAAGATAAGAAGATATTGTACCCTGAAATAAATTTTGAGGGTGGAGGTTACCTAACATAGAAGAAAAAAATTCATGAATAAAACTTCTTAATCAATGAATAAATTTGTATAAAAAATACTATTACTACAATAGTATCCTTTAAATAAAAAAACATTGAAAAAAGACCATGATTTGAATTTATAAAACCAATGAATTGCATGAATATGTTAAATGAAAATCAATAGAAATTAATCACCTCATATCAATGATATCATGGTTCATAAGAAGAGATACAACTCAAAAAAATTATATTATAGTAAACAAACCCCTTACAAAAATTTATGTTTGAATAACTTAAATTTAAACTCTATTTTTTCAAATTCATTTTCTATATTAGTGGAAACTGAATAGTAAATTATAACTTTTAATATATAGAGAATATATTTTTTATAAATATATTGTTATATAATAATGTTCTAAAAATAATATCATGTATTTATTACCACTTGAATCTGTTAAAATATAATTTTATATAGGTCAAAAAGTTATATTAAAGTCAAATTTTAAGTGAATATTTTTTTATTAGACGAAAATTATGGAATATAAAAAAACAATTATTTAAAAATAACCGTTTTACCATTTCCATGGTCATTAACATTAATCTTTGTAAGCATATGTTTTTGCCTAAAAATGAAATTGAATTTTCTAAATATTATAAACATGTTGATATAAATTATGAAATCCATTTTTATATTTAATTTCTATAAGTGAAGAAAACTATTTTTTAATATATGTGAAAAATAAATTTTAGAGTAATATATTATTGAACCATCCAAAACATTAAAAATAGTTTTTATAAATTCAATATTGTAATTTGAAATAATTTATATTTATTTAGAAATATATTTTTCAAATAAAAAGTTTCAAAAGAACTTTTATTTCATCAATGTATTATGTAAATTCATTAGAAGGGACGATATTAGAAAAATCCGTTTTTTTAATATTCACCAAAATATCCATTTCATTATGATCATATAAAAAATCACATTATGAAAAATTAGATATGTGGAATTGAAAAATTATGTTCATTTTATAAAATTTTAAATTCCAAAATTTATAATTAAATAACTTATAAATGAAAATTTAGTGTCTATAAAATGATTTTATTGAAAAATGATCTCTTAAATCACCAAGAGTTTTCAATAAATGCTCGTATCCAAATTTGAGTTGGTCAAATTCACATTAATTTAATTGAGGTTTTATTATTCTTGAATATTTATAATAATTAATATGTGATGATCCATTATAATTATGTTTTTTTTATGTAGATATATTTATCAAATATTTTTTTTAATCTAGATACAATGAATTCCATAATTAAAAGATTTTACAATGGGAAATAAAGGAATTATCTACTCTGTTTAATTATCATCATCAAAATCACATCCAGAGGATGTATGTGGAACTATATATCTTCACCTTTCCCATGTATCATATTATAGAACAAGTTATTATAGAGGAATTACCCATTTACATATAACTAAAACAAAATATGTGGAATGAATTAGTCATCCCTAAATACCATTTGAAAAAATATGAAATATCTCCTCATTGGTAGTTGAATTATATTAAAATAATTTATCAATACATATAATATAATAAAGATTCCATGAATTTACCCATAATAATGTGAGAATTATTATGATAGATATGGAGTACTGTGACCAATAAATTTCCCTTACCCAACTTAGATGATAACATGACTAATAAAATAATCACTACACTCTACTAATACATGAACCCTTACTTAAAGATCTTGTAACATTATCTCTTATTATTATTAAACTCCAAATTCTCATTCTAAATCGCACTAAATTCACTTAAATTACGTAATATTAGATTTTAAATTTTCATATATTTAACCTTAATCCTCAATATACAACATTACTTTAGTTAGTAACAGTTTTGTTTGAGTTTTTATAAATTTCAAAATTTGATTAGTCCCCTTGGAATTTAAAATGTAATAAATTTGTATTATTATACAAGACATTCTAAGTAAAAATATTTTTAATATATCACCCACAATGAGTCCCACTTCTAAAACCCAAGGAAATTAATGATAATTTGAAAATATATAGATATACTATTTAATTACCAAGATAACATCATCACCACACAATGGATACTACAATCCTTGATTTTGGATACGTCTAATTAATCAAAATTAACAAAATGTATATAAATATGTTACCAGCTAAATTCTAAGATCCTTGGACCATAGTTACAAAGTCTCCACCACTCCATTATTTGATGTCCCTATCACCATCCCTTATTCATTATTCATTTTTCATGGACCATTAACTACGGACTTCCCATGAAATTTCTTGTATGTGTTTTATCCCAACACGAATAACTTTTATACTATTATATATTATCAATTCATGTACTGTTACTAGATATAAACTAGTTACCATTACAAGCCCTTATTATTGAACCACATTTCCCTTTTCAATGGATATAGCAACGACATGCCATTCCCTGGTATAAATGATAAAATATCTATAATCCTGGAAACATTGATAAGATTTGATAATTTTAACACTAAAAATGTACTCACTAGTTCTAAAAAATATTACTTTTATAGTTAATTAGAAACCTAATTCACACATATCACTACCCATTATCATACAACCCATGATTATTGTCTATTATTATTTCAAAAAACCATAATATTCTGATAAACATTTAATATAATTTCTTATCTCATTTAACCATAGTATAAATTCATTAATTCATAAATAATTTCATAGTTAACAAAAGTTTCATTGAAATATAAAAATTTGATTCATCACATTGTGTAATGATTTTTTTGATATAACCAATTTTTATATTCCCTAAATCATCAATGCCATCCAATCATTATCTCCCATTTTGAGGTAAATCCTCCACGTTTTTATTTTATGATCCTAAATTATGGTCACAAAGTTTCACAATTTATTATTATTATTATTTGATAATAATATTTCCCATAATAGAATTATATAATTAAATTAACTATTCTAACAAATCACCCTATATTGAGCTCAATCTACAACCTAACAACTTTCATAGAGAATAATAGAAATGAAATAATCATAACATATTTTATACAAAAAAATTATTATATTATTAATTTATTATAATATGTATCCAATTTATTTAACTGTAATCTCTGAAAAATTTCTATTTTTTCTAATTAATACTGACATTGTCCTAATTAGGGAAGTAAGAGGAGCTTGTCGGAGTCTTTGGGGTCAAAAATCACCTCATCACACACCCAAATGTATGGGAGAGAGTTTCACCTAGTAAGGGGGTTTTATGTAGAATTCTTCACATTCCCAAGAGATAATAACTAAGAAAATAATCTACACTAATTGCAGCAGTATGATGTAAAACAAATATTTAAATATAATGGTCCTAGCATGATATGCACGGAATGGGTTGATCAAAATCCCATGTGGATGGTGTGGCCATGCAAGATGCCACCTTATTGAGCTATTGAGATGACCTGATTTGAAGGTGGTGTACCCATGTGGCTGACATCTCTATGCAAGATGACATCTAATCGACTAGATTAGATATCTTCCATAACCTTGAATAGTTATTCCTATAGATCTCAGTATGAGATGAATGATATCATCAGCACTGTATAATAAAATGAACAAATGATCATATATGAATATGAAACCATGTATAGTGAAAACATGGTCTATTTAAGGGTGGGATTACATAGATAAATTTTAGTTATCAACAATTTGGAATGACGGTCAATATTTCTTCATCATCTCCTTTGTGATCGGTAATCCACATCTCCATCCAACACCAACCATATAAGAATTACTGATCGAGAATTACTCCATTCGCCACTAAATACGCATATAATCTTTATATAAACATAAATATCATAAAAATGAAATTATTATATTGGAAAATGGTCATTCATGCATCTAATTCATAGAGAGAAGCATAAATAGTGGAAAAATATCTCGAACCGAAATTCTCAATGACTTATAAGAGGATTGACCTAATGGTGGGGTCATTTTGTTCACCGTGTTCATCCCTACACAAGTATATATATATGTTTATATCACTAAGATATTCTTCGTATATTTATGTAAATATCCAAATTATTTAAAATGAAAAGGTTTTTTCTCTATAGAAAAATTATTTAATAATAATTTCATATTTGAGAACATATTATCAATAGAAATTTTAGGAGCTTTAGAATATCCTATATGAAATATCAATTAATAAATTTGGGTCTTGTTCCAAAAAACAACTAGATAGATGTTTGGAGAGTCTAAAATTAAATCTAGTTTTTCTTGATATATTATTATCATATTTTTATCAAAAAAAAATCCATTATTTAAATATTAATTTTCAGTACAATATAATTGAATTTAATTACAAAATTAAATGGTATATTTTAATATCAATTAACGAGGTATTTTAAGGTATGAAATTGATAAATAATGATGAATTTTAAAAAAAAAATATTCATACCTTTCATTTAGTGTAACAACCCTAACTTCAATGACATAGATCTGATGGTTACTTCACTAAATTAGTATAGATACAGGGGTTGTAATACAAGATGACCAAGTAGTTTATTAATATTTGTTAGTTATATACATACATGAATCTCATTTTATACTAGTAAGAAAATATAATAAAAAATAAAATCGAACATTTTTCACCTTTGAAAATTATTCATATAATTCATCTTCATATCATATGGAATGAACTAAAATAATGGCGAGACAAAATTATTATTAATGGAAATGTAATATAGAATATAAAAGGAAACAAATAATATGTAGTCAATATGTAATGATAAATTTTTTTATTACAAGTCCCTTAATCAATAACCTGAGAACAAAATACATCCATGGATAATATCAATGTAAACATATCATGGTTAAAAATAAAGAAATTCTAAATATTTTAAATTCTTAATATATGATGTTATAATATCTGAAACCATGATATCTATACCATCAAAACATTTCTCTATGAATTTTTAAAAAATTGGAAAGGTATACCCCAAAATATCTTTTAATATGGAAAAAGAAGTTGTCGGATGAGACCCATCGAAGCATTGGGGGATATCTCTATCCAATCCCCAATTATCACTTCATGTTCAAGTAATTATTTAAATATTTATTATTAAATTAGGTTCATAAAAAACATACCTTATCAACAAATATATATATAGTGTAACGAATATAGATTTATCAAGTCATTTCCGTAGTCAAAATAATGATATTCACAATAAAGAAACATTTGTAAAAATTGTATACAATTATTGAAATAATCATATCTATGATATAAAGGGTATGAATATTTAATAGAAAAATAATTTTCAATGATAAAATTAAAATTAATGTTAAAATATAAAGTTTAGGACCACAAAATTAATAAGAGTTATGAGAAGGCCATCATTTAATTATAAGAATAGGTCTTCTAATAAAAACTTGTTTGTTGGAAGAACATAGGGAATGGATGTGAAATATTATAATAAAAATTCATATAATATTTTTCAATTTAAAACCATTTAAAAATATAAAATAATTTAATTATAATTATGAAACTACGACGTTGGCGAAGTCTGCAATCTCCAATTACATTACATAACATCATTTTTTATTTTTTATTTTTAAATAAAGGATAAAATTTACATTTTATAAAACATAAGAAATATAACCTTCAAAAAAAATTTTAATATTACATAATATGACCTTAATAAATTATATGAGTAAATAAAATGACTCTTTGAAATGAATTTTGAGAAATAGTAACATCGAGGAAAAAAATATCCAACTAAAAGAGAAATAATTTTTTTATTAAATTTTTTTTGTTGATTCGTGTACCAAATAGAGGAAATAAAAAAATAAAATTTCAAAACACATTAAATATCTATATTATATGAAAATATATGGTGTTTTAAATAATGAAAAATAAAAATGTTTTTTTAATGAAAATAAATGAAATCTCAATAGTAAGTAATATGGTACTATAAATCCACAATCTCTTTATAAAATTTTAATTTGTTACCCTTGAAATAAGAAACATGAATTGTAACATGAATGATAATGAATAAATTGGTATTCATGATAAATATATCAAAGGGATTATATATGAACCATATAAAAGAGAATCAGTTCCTAAAAACAAACATGTCTCAATGAACAGAAAATTGAGCTGAAATCCCTTACATTACACTTCACTTTTTTAAATGATTTAAAATTATTTATAATGATTTTGACCATTTTATTTATTTACAAAATAACCAAATTAATATTTATAATATCATATATGTTATTATAATAACATTTTATCATGTTTTTCTTAATAATAATTCATTATTACCATTGTTTCGGGTGATAAATCGTTTTTTTCTTATGTATGTGTTTTCATGAATGTGTTGGTTTTCATGAATAGGATATTGTTACATCTCCCCTAAAATTGTATTAAATTTATAAACACCATATTTTATTTTAGATAATTTTTATAATCATTATTGAAATTTATACATGGAATCGAAATTGCATTTCTTTATGCGGATGACATGCCATACATGTGCATGAGGGACATTATCATTTACATAATGTCCCAACAATAACCCTTTTGAGAGAGAAATCTCCATAGATATTTAAATCCCCTTACTCCTTCTGGGGATTCCTATGTTATCATTTAATGGCGATGTCATTCCCACTATTTTATTATATTTTTCTAATATTCTCCCATCTCAGTGGGTTTCTATTCTCCTATGTCCTTCATTTCTCCCTCTAGACTCTTGATATCTTTGGTTTACTATTATACTACATAAATTGATCCTTAAATATCCATGGTTCTTTAGTTTTCCACACTATATACCTCTTCCTCACTTTTCATGTAATCCTTATTCATCCCCCTTATAATCTTTGCATCATCCTTCATGGTTGTTGGCTCTCTATTTTTGACCGTCTATTTTGAATGGAATAGTTTTGATGCAGGGTTTCTTCATATATTTTATTTAAGTTTTATTTTAAATTATTCTTATATGTTTCTTTGATGTTATCTGTTTATTTTGGTTCCATTAACATTGATTCCATGATCTTGTTTTTAGAACCTTCATGTGAAACCCTACTTCAGTTTGAGCTGAAGAAGTTCTGATGGTTTGGGATTAAATTGGGTTTAATGCTTTGTGGATATTCCTATTGGACAATCCACCATCCCCTACTATTTATACCTATAACATGGTACTAGAATATATATCATTATAGTATTAAGGTGATTTTGGTAGTTTTTGGATGTTGTTGGTCGATGAGTTCGACATAAAGAGAATATCTCAATAGTGTGGGTCTAGTTCATAGTCTTCTTCTTGGTGGAGATTCAATTATTTTAGTTTCATTTGAGTGGTGTGATTCTCTTGATAGTGTTACAAGTTTGGTGGCTTTTTTGGTTTTGACCCTCAACCAAAACATTGGCCTTCGGTGATGGATTTTTGGATCTCTAGAGTGGCTTCATCACATTGCCTTCATAGCAGCTCTACCAGCCAACACTAACACACATGAACCTATATCTTTCATGTGTGTAGGTTTCTTCAATGTGGATTGAGAATATGGTGATGGGAGTGATTGAAAAAGGGTTGTATTCTACTAGTGTTTATCTTAGTTCGTTCAGTTTTCCTTTTAAGAGTGTTTATTCCTAGATGATTATTTTCCATTTCAAGATTTTGTATTTGATTATTTATGGTGATGGGTTTTAGATGGTTCATTTCCCACATCTAGTTCAAGGTAGAATAAATAATTTTCATTGAAAATTTATCTTATTGTAGTTGTATTTCTTTTATTATTTTTTCTTTCAATGAATATTTCCATGATTATTCAGTTCAAGGTGGAACCGACAGTGTGGGAAGCATGTGGTGATTGTTTAGATATGATTAGAATTGTAAATTCCAAAGACCTATAGAAATGCATCTTCTAATGATGTTCAACTCATCTTGGTCTAACGACACAATTTTTGAGATTATATTTTTTTTTTTGTGATTTTCAAAAAGAAAGATTTAAATTTTAAAACATTAATTTGTTTTTGGTCTATATTTTTTTTACTGTTCCATTTTTGTAATGGATCTCATTTAAAAATATAAATGTTTTCATTATGAAAATAAAAAAATAGTTTAGAGTCATAATTGGATAAATTTAATGGAAGTATATGATATATTAATTTTTTAGAATCAAAATAATTTCATAATTATCATATTTATTTCTTATTTACATCAGTATGATTATCACTGTGATTCCAAAAAAGAAAACAAATTACTTCGGTTCATGAGGCGGTAGTCTTCTGTACAAACGAGTGATGGTTTTGTTTCCCATTTCATGGAGAAGTATATGGATTCATGTTATGAAAAAAACATAATAAAAACTAATTGTATGAGAAAAAATTGTGTTATTATATTATAATTGTTAATATACATTTGAAAGTGGTAATATAAGAAGAAACAATAAACAACTTTGTGAAGAGAATTAACTTCACCTAAACGATCCCCATTTGGATCACTTCTTAAGGACCCTTGGGTTATTATTTTGGTAGTATAATAACCTATATAATGTTTATAATGATAAATGGGAGATATTTTAGTAGGTTTTTGTTAAGTTATATATCTTGATAGGTGTGTAGAAGAGTGGGGAGGATGTCCTCTTCTATAATTGATGCGAGTCTCACACATGTAATTATTTAATTTGTTTTCAATAATGTCATGTATTAATCAAGGAAACATGACTCCAAAATGGTTAATATTCAATTTGGAATTGTATATGTTTTAATGAATACCATCCAATGGGGTTTTAATATGTTTTCAGTTCATTTTTACCCTCCTTTTTTAGATTAACCATAATAAACCAATATTAATCTCATTTGTGGTAATTATGTCACACAATTTTTACAAATCATTATGAATGGAAATTAAATTTAAATTATTAACTAATATTAAAAATTATTTTTTAAAAAATGTAATTGATTTTATCAAATTTAGTGCATATATGTACAATACTTTAATTTAAAAATAAACATGTAAAATGTGTCAAAAAAATGTTTTTTTATGAAATATTTTTTTCAAGCATAATATGATATTATATCAAATATATGTCTAGTATTAATCATTATATTTATTTAAATTCATAATGTTTGTTATATAATATATAAATTTCATTTAAATCATTCATTATTAATAATTGATTAATTAATTAAAATGGGAAGACATTATGACATAAAAAATAGTATTTTGAAATGTATATCATTTTACCTAAAAAACCGCATCTTTATATCTATCAAATTTATAGTAATTCTTTAATTAAACCTATTTAAATACATTATAATATATAGAATTATAAATAGTTAAATATTAATTTTTTAATTATTTAGAAAATATTATTTCTAAGGGAAAATTTAAAGAATCCTATCTATGATTATTTTTCTCAAGAAAGGTTAAAGTCAACAATTTTCATACAAAATTTAAATTTATGTGCTATGAAATATTAAAATTTTAATTTTTATTATAATTTAATTAAAAGATAATTTTAACTTACTATAATTCAAACTTGAATATTACATTCTTCCATCCTTTAAAAATAACATCCATATAATTTTCATGGATATTAATTCTAAAAATATTAGGGTGGTTTTTCAAGATAACATCCTTGGGTTCCCATGTATCTTACCCCTTTTTATGATTTCTAAAATTTAAATTTACCCATTGAGTTATATGATTCATATATTGTTACTCTAAAGTGTTTTCAATGTGGATAGTATTTTCATAGAAAGATAAATCAAGTTCAACATCAATTTATTCATAGTTGAGAACATGTAATGAATTTGAAATGTACATCCTAAAAAAAGTTATGTGGAATACATCATAAACATTAAAAAGGATTAGTGTTGTTTCCAAATGTTAAGGCACAAATATAATTCTTTCCATAACTTCAAATTATATTATATAACTATGTTTTAGTTTGCATTTCTTATTGTACCTTATATCACCCTTCCATGAAGACCATATCCAAAAAACATGATTTCCCGCTTGAAATTATAAATTTGTCATTCAGTTATCACCAAATATCATTTTTATTCTTTCATCTACATTAATATTAATATAAATACTCTACAATTTTTTTGGCTGAATATATTATAATTCTTCAGGTTTCATTTCTTTGAACTCCTCCCAAAACTTTTTAGTACAATATCTTCTCCCCAGATAAGAAGATATTGTACCCTGAAATAAATTTTGAGGGTGGAGGTAACCTGACATAGAAGAAAAAATTTCATGAATAAAACTTCCTAATAAATGAATAAATTTGTGTAAAAAATACTATTACTACAATAGTATCATTTAAATAAAAAAACATTGAAAAAAGACCATGATTTGAATTTCTAAAACCAATGAATTGCATGAATATGTTAAATGTCAATCAATAGAAATTAATCACCCCATATCAATGATATCATGGTTCATAAAGAGAGATACAACTCAAAAAAAAATTATATTTTAGTAAACAAACCCCTTAAAAGAAATTTTGTTTGAATAACTTAAATTTAAATTCTATTTTTTCAAATTCATTTTCTATATTAGTGGAAACTGAATAGTAAATTATAACTTTTAATATATAGAAAATATCTTTTTTATAAATCTGTTGTTATATAATTATGTTCTAAAAATATTATCATGTATTTATTACCACTTGAATCTCTTAAAATATAATTTTATATAGGTCTAAAAGTTATAATAAAGTCAAATTTTAAGTGAATATTTTTTTATTAGACAAAAATTTTGGAATATTAAAAAACAATTATTTGAAAATAACCGTTTTACCATTTCCATGGTCATTAACATTAATCTTTTAAGCATATGATTGTGCCTAAAAATGAAATTTAATTTTCTAAATATTATAAACATGTTGATATAAATTATGAAATCCATTTTTTATATTTAATTTCTATAAGTGAAGAAAACTATTTTTTAATATAAGTGAAAAATAAATTTTAGTGTAATATATTATTGAACGATCCAAAACATTAAAAATAGTTTTTATAAATTCATCATAGTATTTTGAAATAATTTATATTTATTTTGAAATATATTTTTCAAATAAAAAGTTTCAAAAAAACTTTTAATTCATCAATGTATGATGTAAATTCATTAGAAGGGATGATATTAGAAAAATCCATTTTTTAATATTCACCAAAATATCCATTTCATTATGATCATATAAAAAATCACATTATGAAAAATTGGGTATGTGGAATTGAAAAATTATGTTCATTTTATAAAATTTTAAATTCCAAAATTTATATAAATAACTTATAAATGAAAATTAGTGTCTATAAAATGATTTTATTGAAAAATGATCTCTTAAAAGACCAAGAGTTTTCAATAAATTGTCGTATCAAAATTTGAGTGGGTCAAATTCACATTAATTTAATTGAGGTTTTATTATTCTTAAATATTTATAATAATTAATATGTGATGATCCATTCTAATAATGTTTTTTATGTAGATATATTTATCAAATATTTTATTAATCTAGATACAATGAATTCCATAATTAAAAGGTTTTATAATGGGAAATAAAGGATTTATCTACTATGTTTAATTATCATCATCAAAATCACATCCAGAGGATGTATGTGGAACTATATATCTCCACCTTTCCCATATATCATATTATAGAAGAAGTTATTCTAGAGGAATTACCCATTTACATATAACTAAAACAAAATATGTGGAATGAATTAGTCATCCCTAAATACCATTTAAAAAAATATGAAATATCTCCTCATTGGTAGTTGAATTATATTAAAATAATTTATCAATACATATAATATAATAAAGAGTCCATGAATTTAACCATAATAATGTGAGAATTATTATGATAGATATGGAGTACTGTGACCAAGAAATTTCCCTTACCCAACTTAGATGATAACATGACTAATAAAATAATCACTACACTCTACTAATACATGAACCCTTACTTAAAGATCTTGTAACATTATCTCTTATTATTATTAAACTCGAAATTTTCATTCTCAATCGCACTAAATTCACTTAAATTACGTAATATTAGATTTTAAATTTTCATATATTTAACCTTAATCTTCAATATACAACATTACTTTAGTTAGTAACAGTTTTGTTTGAGTTTTTACAAATTTCAAAATAAGATTAGTCCCCTTGGAATTTAAAATGCAATAAATTTGTATTATTATACAAGACATTCTAAGTAAAAATCTTGTTAATATATCACCCACAATTAGTCCCACTTCTAAAACCCAAGGAAATTAATGATAATTTGAAAATATATATATATACTATTTAATTACCAAGATAACATCATCACCACACAATGGATACTACAATCCTTGATTTTGGATACGTCTAATTAATCAAAATTAAAAAAATGTACATAAATATATTACCAGATAAATTCTATGATCCTTGGACCATAGTTACATAGTCTCCACCACTCCATTATTTGAAGTCCCTATTACCATCCCTTATTCTTTATTCATTTTTCATGGATCATTAACTACAGACTTCCCATCCAATTTCTTGTATACATTTTATCCCAACACGAATAAATTTTATACTATTATATATTATCAATTAATGTACTGTTACTAGATATAAACTAGTTACCATTACAACCCCTTATTATTGAACCACATTTCCCTTTTCAATGGATATAACAACGACATGCCATTACCTGGTATAAATGATAAAATATCTATAATCCTGGAAACATTGATACGAGTTGATAATTTTAACACTAAAAATGTACTCACTAGTTCTAAAAAATATTACTTTTATAGTTAATTAGAAACCTAATTCACACACATCACTACCCATTATCATACAACCCATGATTATTGTCTATTATTATTTCAAAAAACCATAATATTCAGATAAACTATTAATATAATTTCTTATCTCATTTAACCATAGTATAAATTCATTAATTCATAAATAATTTCATAGTTAACAAAAGTTTCATTGGAATATAAAAATTTGATTCATCACATTGTGTAATGATTTTTTTGATATAACCAATTTTTATATTCCCCGAATCATCAATGCCATCAAATCTTTATCTCCCATTGTGAGGTAAATCCTCCACGTTTTTATTTTATGATCCTAAATTATGTTCACAAAGTTTCACAATTTATTATTATTATTATATGATAATAATATTTTCCATAGTATAATTATATAATTATATTAACTATTCTAACAAATCACCCTATATTGAGCTCAATCAACAACCTAACAAATTTCATAGAGAATAATAGAAATGAAATAATCATAACATATTTTATACAAAAAAATTATTATATTATTAAATCATTATAATATGTATCCAATTTATTTCACTGTAATCTCTGAAAAAATTCTATTTTTTCCAATTAATACTGACATAGTCCTAATTAGGGAAGTAAGAGGAGCTTGTTGGAGTCTTTGGGGTCAAAAATCACCTCACCACACACCCAAATGTATGGGAGAGAGTTTCATCTAGTAAGGGGGTTTTAAGTATAATACTTCACATTCCCAAGAGATAATAACTAAGAAAATAAACTACACTAATTGATGCAGTATGATGTAAGAAAATTATTTAAATCTAATGGTCCTAGCATGATATGCATGGAATGGGTTGATCAAAATCCCATGTGGATGGTGTGGCCATGAAAGATTCCACCTTATTGAGCTGTTGAGATGACCTGATTTGAAGGTGGTGTACCCATGTGGCTGACATCTCTATGCATGATGACATCCAATCTATTAGATTAGATATCTTCCATAACCTTGAATAGTTATTCCTCTAGATCTCAGTATGAGATGAATGATATCATCAGCACTATATAATAAAATGAACAAATGAACATATATGAATATGAAACCATGTATAGTGAAAACATGATCTATTTAAGGGTGGGATTACATAGATAAATTTTAGTTATCAACACTTTGGAATGATGGTCAATATTTCTTCATCATCTCCTTTGTCATCGGTAATCCACATCTCCATCCAACACCAACCATATAAGAATTACTGATCGAGAATTAGTCCATTCCCCACTAAATAATCATATAATCTTTATATAAACATAAATATCATAAAAATGAAATTATTATATTGGAAAATGGTCATTCGTGCATCTAATTCATAGAGAGAAGAGGAAATAGTGGAAAAATATCTCGAACTGAAATTCTCAATGACTTATAAGAGGATTGACCTAATGGTGGGGTCATTCGGTTCACCAGGTTCATCCCTACACAAGTATATATATATGTTTATATCACTAAGATATTCTTCGTATATTTATGTAAATATCCAAATTATTTAAAATGAAAAGGTTTTTTCTCTATAGAACAATTCTTTAATAATAATTTCATATTTGAAAACTTATTATCAATAGAAATTTTAGGAACTTTAGAATATCCTATATGAAATATCAATTAATAAATTTGGGTCTTGTTCCAACAAACAACTAGATAGAAGTTTGGAGAGTCTAAAATTCTATCTAGTTTTTCTTGAAATATTATTATCATATTTATATCAAAATAAATCCATTATTTAAATATTAATTTTCAGTACAATATAATTGAATTTAATTACAAAATTAAATGGTATATTTTAATATCAATCAACGAGGGATTTTAAGGTATGAAATTGATAAATAATGATGAATTTAAGAAAAATATTATCATACCTTTCATTTAGTGTAACAACCCTAACTCCAATCACATAGAGATGATGGTTACATCACTAAATTAGTATAGATATATGGGTTGTAATACAAGATGACCAAGTAGTTTATTAATATTTGATAGTTATATACATACATGAATCTCATTTTATACTGGGAATAAAATATAATAAAAAATAAAATCGAACATTTTTCACCTTTGAAAATTATTCATATAATTCATCTTCATATCCTATGGAATGAACTAAAATAATGGCGAGACAAAATTATTATTAATGGATATGTACTATAGAATATAAAATGAAACAAATAATATGTAGCCAATATGTAATGATAAATAAATTTTATTACAAGTCACTTAATCAATAACTTGAGAACAAAATACATCCATGGATAATATCAATGTAAACATATCATGGTTAAAAATAAGGAAATTCTAAATATTTTAAATTCTTAATATTTGATGTTATAATATCTGAAACCATGATATCTATACCATCAAAACATTTCTCTAAGAATTTTTAAAAAATTGGAAAGGTATACACCAAAATAGCTTTTAATATGGAAAAAGAAGTTGTCGGATGAGACCCATCAAAGCATTGGGGGCTATCTATATCCAATCCCCAATTATCACTTCAAGTTCAAGTAATTATTCAAATATTTATTAATAAATTATATTCATAAAAAACATACCTTATCAACAAATATATATATAGTGTAATGAATATAGATTTATCAAGACATTTCCCGAGTCAAAATAATGATATTCACAATAAAGAAACATTTGTAAAAATTTTATACAATTATCGAAATAAACATATCTATGATATAAAGGGTATGAATATTTAATAGAAACATAATTTTCAATGATAAAATTAAAATTAATGTTACAATATAAAGTTTAGGACCACAAAATTAATAAGATTTATGAGAAGGCCATCAGTTAATTAGAAGAATATATCTTATAATAAAAACTTGTTTGTTGGAAGAACATAGGGAATGGATGTGAAATATTATAATAAAAATTCATATAATATTTTTCAATTTAAAACCATTTAAAAATATGAAATAATTTAATTATAATTATGCAACTACGAAGTTGGTGAAGTCTGCAATCTCCATTTACATTACATAACATCATTTTATATTTTTTATTTTTAAATAAAGGATAAAATTTACCTTTTATAAAACATAAGAAATATAACCTTCAAAAAATAAAAAAAAATTTAATATTACCTAATATGAACTTAATAAATTATATGAGTAAATAAAAGGACTCTTTGAAATGAATTTTGAGAAATATTAACATCGAGGAAAAAAATATCCAACTAATAGAGAAATAAATTTTTTATTTAATTTTTTTTTGTTGATTCGTGTACCAAATAGTGGAAATAAAAAAATAAAATTTCAAAACACATTAAATATATATATTATATGAAAATATATGGTGTTTTTAATAATGAAAAATAAAAAGGTTATTTTAATGAAAATAAATGAAATCTCAATAGTAAGTGATATGGTACTATAAATCCATAATCTCTTTATAAAATTTTAATTTGTTACCCTTGAAATAAGAAAAATGAATTGAATCTTGAATGATAATGAATAAATTGGTATTCATGATAAATATATCAAAGGGATTATATATGAACCATATAAAAAAGAATCGGTTCCTAAAAACAAACATGTCTCAATGAACAGAAAATTGAGCTGAAATCCCTTACATTACACTTCAATTTTTTAAATGATTTAAAATTATTTATAACGATTTTGACCATTTTATTTATTTACAAAATAACCACATTAATATTTATAATATCATATATGTTATTATAATAACATTTTATCATGTTTTTCTTAACAATAATTCATTATTACCATTGTTTCGGGTGATAAATCGTTTTTTTCTTATGTATGTGTTTTCATGAATGTGTTGGTTTTCATGAATAGGATATTTCTACATCTCCAATAAAATTGTATTAAATTTATAAACACCATATTTTATTTTAGATATTTTTTATAATCATTATTGAAATTTATACATGGAAACGAAATCACATTTCTTTATGTGGATGACATGCCATACATGTGCATGAGGGACATTATCATTTACATAATGTCCCAACAATAACCCTTTTGAGAGAGCTTTCTCCATAGATATTTAAATCCCCTTACTCCTTCTGGGGATTCCTATGTTATCCTCTAATGGCGATGTCATTCCCACTATTTTATTATAATTTTCTTCTCTTCTCCCATCTCAGTGGGTTTCTATTCTCCTTATGTCCTTCATTTCTCCCTCTAGACTCTTGATATCTTTGGTTTACTATTATAATACATAAATCGATCCTCAAATATCCATGGTTCTTTAGTTTTCCACACTATATACCTCTTCCTCACGTTTCATGGAATCCTTATTCATCCCCCTTATAATCCTTGCATCATCCTTCATGGTTGTTGGCTCTCTATTTTTTACCTTCTATTTTGAATGGAATCCTTTCAATGCAGGGTTTCTTCATATATTTTATTTATGTTTTATTTTAAATTATTCTTATATGTTTCTTTGATGTTATATGTTTATTTTGGTTCCTTTAACATTGCTTCCATGATCTTGTTTTTAGAACCTTCATGTGAAACCCTACTTTGGTTTGAGCTGAAGAAGCTATGATGGTTTGGGATTACATTGGGTTTAACGCTTTGTGGATATTCCCATTGGACCATCCACCATCCCCTACTCTTTATACCTATAACATGGTACTAGAATATATATCATTATAGTATTAAGGTGATTTTGGTAGTTATTGGATATTGTTGGTCGATGTGTTCGACATAAAGGGAATATCTTAATAGTCTGGGTCTGGTTCCTAGTCTTCTGCTTGGTGGAGATTCAATTATTTTAGTTTTATTTGTGTGGTGTGCGGCTCTTGATAGTGTTAAAAGTTTGGTGGGTTTTTTGGTTTTGACCCTCAACCAAAACATTGGCCTTCGGTGATGGATTTTTGGATCTCTATAGTGGCTTCATCACATTGACTTCATAGCTGCTCTACCAGCCAACACTAACACACATGAACCCATTTCTATCATGTGTGTAGGTTTCTTTAATGTGGATTGATAATATGGTGGTGGAAGTGATTGAAAAGTGGTTGTATTCTACTAGTGTTTATCTCAGTTGGTTCAGTTTTCCTTTTAAGAGTGTTTATTCCTAGATGATTATTTTCCATTTCTAGATTTTTTATTTGATTATTTATGGTGATGGGTTTTAGATGGTTCTTTTCCCACATCTTGTTTAAGGGAGAATAAATAATTTTCATTGAAAAGTTATCTTATTTTAGTTGTATGTCTTTTATTATTTTTTCGTTCAATGAATATTTCCATGATTATTCTGTTCAAGGTGGAACCGACAGTGTGGGAAGCCTGTGGTGATGGTTTAGATATGATTAGAATTGTAAATTCCAAAGAACTATAGAAATGCATCTTCTAATGATGTTCAACTCATCTTGGTCTAACGACACAATTTTTGAGATTATATTTTTTTTTTTTGTGATTTTCAAAAAGAAAGATTTAAATTTTAAAACATTAATTTGTTTTTGGACTATATTTTGTTTACTATTCCTTTTTTGTAATGGATCTCATTTAACAATATAAATGTTTTCATTCTAAAAATAAAAAAGTAGTTTAGAGTCATAATTGGAGAAATGTAATGGAAGTGTATGATATATTAATTTTTTAGAATCAAAATCATTTCATAATTATCATATTTATTTCTTATTTACATCAGTATGATTATCCATGTGATTCCAAAAAAGAAAAAAAATTACTTCGGTTCATGAGGCGGTAGTCTTCTGTACAAATGAGTGATGGTTTTGTTTCCCATTTCATGGAGAAGTATATGGATTTATGTTATGAAATAAACACAATAAAAACTAATTATATGAGAAAAAATTGTGTTATTATATTATAATTTTTAATATACATTTGAAAGTGGTAATAGAAGAAGAAACAATAAACAACTTTGTGAAGAGAATTAACTTCACCTAAACGATCCCCATTTGGATCACTTCTTAAGGACCCTTGGGTTATTATTTTCGGAGTATAATAACCTATATAATGTTTATAATGATAAATGGTTGATATTTTAGTAGGTTTTTGTTAAGGTATATATCTTGATAGGTGTGTAGAAGAGTGGGGAGGATGTCCTCTTCTATAATTGATGTGAGTCTCAAACATGTAATTATTTAAATTTTTTTCAATAATGTCATGTATTAATCAAGGAAACATGACTCCAAAATGGTTAATATTCAATTTGGAATAGTATATGTTTTAAAGAACACAATCCAATGGGGTTTTAATATGTTTTCAGTTCATTTTTACCCTCCTTTTTTAGATTAACCATAATAAACCAATATTAATCTCAGATGTGGTAATTAATTCTTACAATTTTTACAAATCATTGTGAATGAAAATTAAATTTAAATTATTAACTAATATTAAAAATTATTTTTTAAAAAATGTAATTCATTTTATCAAATTTAGTGCATATATGTAGAATAATTTAATTTATAAAAAAATTTGTAAAATGTGTCGAAAAAATGTTTTTTTATGAAATATTTTTTTCAAGCATAATATGATATTATATCAAATATATGTCTAGTATTCATCAATATATTTATTTAAATTCATAATGTTTGTTATATAATATATAAATTTCATTTAAATCATTCATTATTAATAATTTATTAATTAATTAAAATGGGAAGACATTATGACATAAAAAATAGTATTTTGAAATGTATCTCATTTTACCTAAAAAATCGCATCTTTATATCTATCAAATTTATAGTAATTGTTTAATTAAACCTATTTAAATACATTATTATATATAAAATTATAAATAGTTAAATATTAATTTTTTAATTATTTAGAAAATATTATTTCTGATGGAAAATTTAAAAAATCCTATCTATGATTATTTTTCTCAAGAAAGGTTAAAGTCAATAATTGTCATACAAAATTTAAATTTTTGTGCTATGAAATATTAAAATTTGAATTTTTATTATAATTTAATTAAAAGATAATTTTCACTTACTATAATTTAAACTTGAATATTACATTCTTCCATCCTTTAAAAATAACATCCATATAATTTTCATGGATATTAATTTCTAAAAATATTAGGGTGGTTTTTCTAGATAACATCCTTGGGTTCCCATGTATCTTACCCCTTTTTTATGATTTCTATAATGTAAATTTACCCATAGAGTTATATGATTCCAATATTGTTACTCTAAAGTGTTTTCAATGTGGATAGTCTTTTCATAGAAAGATAAATCAAGTTCAACATCAATTTCTTCATAGTTGAGAACATGTAATGAATTTGAAATGTACATCCTAAAATAAGTTATGTGGAATACATCATAAACATTAAAAAGGATTAGTGTTGTTTCCAAATGTTAAGGCAAAAATATAATTATTTCCATAACTTAAAATTATATTATATAACTATGTTTTAGTTTGCATTTCTTATTGTACCTTATATCACCCTTCCATGAAGACCATATCCAAAAAACATGATTTCCCGCTTGAAATTATAAATCTGTCATTCAGTTATCACCAAAGATCATTTTAATTCTTTCAGCTACATTAATATTAATATAAATACTCTACCATTTTTTGGCTGAATATATTATAATTATTCATGTTTCATTTCTTTGAACTCCCCCCAAAAATTTTGAGTACACCGTCTGATTCTATATATTTATTCACACGAAACATATTGAATACTAAAATGGAAACTATTGTTATAAAAAAATTCTAACAATGTATAGTAATAATCCCACATAATATTAAGGTCAATTGAACAAGACATAATCATGTACTATAATATTTGAACAGTCATTTGGTACTATCCATCAGTTTTAGGATGGTGGGTGGTTCTCAATGGAAGTTCATTATGAAGATATTTTTGATGACTCTTTAATAATTTTGTTGTAAATTAGGGATCATAATTACGAGAAATTGTAATTGGGTCACTATGAGGTCATAAAACGTCATTAATATAGAGCCACTAAAGGATAAAAGAGGTAAATAATCACATATATAATGAAAATTTTCATATTTGGTAAGTCGATCAACAATATCCCATATTAAATCATTACATATAAGATTATTTTGTAAACCTATGACAAATTCTATATAAATTTCACCCCGCTTTCACATAGGATTTGGTAGAGGAAATATAAAACCTCGAGGATTAAAAGATGTAAATAAACATTTAGATCATGAAAATTTGAAGATTTGGTAAGGCTTTCAACAATAACCCATATCGAATCATTACTTATAAGATTATCTTGATAACATGTGTTAAAGACTATAAGAATTTCATCCCATTTTCGCATCAGAACTAGTAGAGGAAACATAAAACCTCTAGGATTATATATATTATCCTTCACCTGTCAAAAAATGGAGTATCTTAATACACAATTTACAATTTTCTACACTATGTTATCCCACCATTGAAGTTTCATAAAATCCCAATACATTTTGGGGATACCCAGTTCTATAGAGAAATTCATGAAATGAGAATTTTCCAAAAAATCCCTTTTGATATATGAAATATATGGAACCCACAATCTCTTTCAAATTTTAGAATTCCATATCCAAAAATGAGGCTAACAAACTTCCCTTTATTCATGAATTTAATTTTATTTTCACAATTTTCATCATCATATTATGGAATTTTTAAATTTTCTAATAAATATGGTTTTGTTGTCATGTGAAAAATGGGGTGATGTATCCCATTACCTGATAATTACCATATCCATTTTTACCATATCTATGTTTAAAATATCCCTTTCAATCCATATATTCATTAAAACCATATGATCATTATGTTTAAATGCATTTTCTTCATTTTTTTCTTCCCTAGGTATTACTGTATTGATCAATCACAATCCTTGAGTAATACGAGGCCACACCGATACCTCATATTAAGATATTTCAATGAAATGATATTTTTTGGCTCTTATATTCTGTGTATATCTCATATCATTCCACATTGATATATTATCTCTATATCTTCAACGAAATTATTATGATTATGAACTCAAGATCATGATTGAGATAGGTATTTTAACGTGTCATTAACTTCCTTGATACATAGATAATAAAACTATCATTTGGCATAAACACCAAACCATTTATTTTATTTTATGTAATAATATATATCAGAAATCCATCATTTGATGATTGTAGATTAAATATTGGATCATTTACTAATCTTAACTTCAATCGTTCCACCCAAAAATTACATTACTTTATTTTTTTAAAATTAACCCCATAATATGTAATTTTGGTAAACGGTTTATCCAATTAGGGAATTTTTTGAACAAATAACCAATAGTAACCTTCCAAAAAAATGAAACAACATACCTCATTTATGTTCACTGGTGTATACCATTATTTTAATACTATGCCTTTATAGGATCAACTAATATTTCATCTGTGGTGACAATATCTCTAGGAATAGAAACTAAAGTTATAATTTAGACATGTTAAATTTACTATATAACTCATTTACTCTAATCATCAAAAGAATGATAAAAAAGTGATTAAAATGGTTTTCATAGATTTCAGAGTACACCATGATAGCATCCATGTATACTGAAAAGAAATTAGAAATATATTCATGGAATACACTATTCAGTGGACCTATAAAAATTAATGGTGCATTAGTTAATCCAAATCATATTACAGTAAAATCTTAATTTCCATATGTTTCACAAAAGAAAATTATGAGAATATTTTCTTTATTTACTCATAATTGACGTTATCAAGATCAAAATTACATCATTAAAAAATATTAATCTCAATGAATTTGATCATATCATTAAACAATAAAAGGAATGAAATAATTTTAATTTACTATAATAAGATTTATTTATATAGAATCAACTCAAAACCTCAAGGATCCATATTTATTCTTAACAAAAATAATATGGGCTCCCCATGTTGATACACTAAGGAAAATATATCCCTTATCTCATAACTCATCTAGTTGTTCGTTCAACTCTACTAATTCCATAGTGGCTATTATATAGGTATTCTTGGATAGAAGACTTGTATCAGGGATTAAATTAGTGTAAAATGTGACTTTATACTATATTTTATGTCTAGGTAAATTCTCAAGAAATAAATAAATGTATATTTGTACAATAGGCACATATTCAATTTGTTGATTTCCTTTCTTATCCATTGATTTGTTCTTTATTCATACCCATGAATCTCATTCAAAAGTGCTACTATGGGTAGATTAATACAAGACTTATATGATGATGTCCCTCCTCTATATATAAATAATTGCACATCTTTGGCATAAATATTAATTTCATTCTTTTTGAAATAATTATTTACATCATATTCGGAAGGAAACTTGTAACACCCCGAGATTTTATGAAAAATATACTTTTTAATTTCATTAATGTCTTGTGTTTTACGCTACACCAAAAGGAGCTTGCTCAACACATATCCTTGACTTTCCTTGTATTACACGCAATTGCGACCTTCCTTGATAGCGTGTGTAGTACGCAATACCGAGTTTCACTAAACAACGATATGCTATTAAAATATTATTAAAACTAGCCATTATGAATAGTAATAACCACCTTTTAAAATTTAAGAAATTTTAGCTCTCAAAATGGACTTCATTTTTGGATTCAGAGTATCGAATTTAGCCTAAGGTGAAATTTTGGTACTTTTCGGATAACTTTCATATTCTGATGAATAGTGAAAATTACTAAATTATAATTAAAAACAATTTTTTTAGTCAAAATAATTAATAGTGATACATTATTAATTTGAGTGGTTTTAAAGTATATTTAGAATATATTTTTACAATTTAATACAATGTTCGTCATTGGATGCAATTTCATATTTAAAACAGTCATAAACAAGTGTCAATCTTTTAATAGTTATTATCTCTTAAGAACACATTATTTGTTTTGACGACGGGAATTAATTTTTAAATTAATTAATTCAACTGATATGTTTTGAATTTGATAAAATAGACATCATTTTTGAATTCATAATATGAAATATAGCTTAGATCTAATTTATGGTATTTTTCTGGAAACATTCATTTTTTGATGAATAGTGAAACCACTAAGTGGTAGTTAAAAAACTGAATTTTTCATAAAACATAATTTTATTGCTTCTGTGAGTGTAATTTCTAAAATCAGAGAGACACGGTTGATTTCAGTAAGTAAAATGTGGTTCAATGAGATGAAAATAATTTTTTGGTGAATAGTAACTTTTTACTTTTTTTTACCACGATTAAAATTAAATAGGGTAATTAAGGGTAAAAATGATATTATTATTACCCTAACACATGTCCTAATTCTATTGGAAAAGTGTAATTCGACCAAATACAACCTTAGGAATAAAATATGACCATTTAGGCCCACTTGGATTAGATTAGGACATTTATTATTAATTTATTTAAAGAATGGTTAAAATAGTTAAAATCAAAGTTTAATAAGTAAATCATTTTTAATATGGGGATATACATAAGATAAATTAGACTATAAATATTCATTAGAAATATAAAAATATTTCCTACATAATGGTATTTTATTTGTTATTTTGTGACATTAAATAATTTAATTTATTTATGACAAAACGATGATGCAGTAATTAACTTATTAATGAAATATTGACATAATTGATGTTATAAATACCCAAATTAATATAATTTGAGATTTTTTTGAATTAAAATAATTTTCTAGGTTCATATGACATGTTAGTATAGTTTAAATTAACTTTTTTCGAACTAATCATTCGGTTATGATTTTCACAAAAATCAATTACTAAATAGTGTCAAAATTGACATAAAATAGTTTTTAAAACAAATATTATATTATTAATTGTTATTTTATTCATAAAGATCTAAGGTTCGGCCAAATGACTTAGATAAGGTTATATATATTAATAATAAACAACTTTGGGTTAGTTTGTCTTGATATAGTAAGTTTATTAACCTTATAGTATAAGAACACAAGAAGACACGGTAAAAGTAAAATTATTTAACTTAATGTTAAATCTAAATGATATGGTTAAAATAGGAACCTAAACGTTTCTAAATTCTATTTTATGAGAGGATTTCGACCCATCCTTACCTTATCCTCGAAATAAATCAATTTGGATCTATTTAAAACTGAACTTGACTTTATAATAAAATAATATATTTAGTTATTCCAAAGGTGCCCCACTCCTCCCTTATAAAAGGGCACCTCCTCCCCCTCTTCCTCACACCACTTTGAGCCTTTAATCTCGCCCAAACCCTGTCAATTTATCCTCTCCACTTCTCTAGAAACATCTGAGAGGTTATGGTCTTCTTCAAAGACCTATTTTAGTGCCCTAAAAGGAGGTCTCAAAGAAGCACTTCAAAGAAGAGGTAATGTCCGTTACCGATTCTTTCATCTTTATTCCTTCTTCCACTTCTTCTTCATTAGTTGTTTCATTATGATGTAATAACATCAGTATCACTCACATAATGATATGTTATTATAAGTATGAAACAACACTATTTCACCATCTATCCATCCTACAGAAAAAGAAATCACCGCGCGTGCGTACGTACAGAATACCGTCTCCACGCCGTGGTGTAATCTATTTTCCACCACCACCTTACTTGGATGGGTATAATGGAGTAAATAATAACTATATATGATTATTTTAAAGTGATATTGATTATGAAATAGTATACATACACTCCAAATACAGTCCCACGATCATGAGAACGATATCATCGCTCGTGCGTACGTACGGACTACCGTCTCCACAAGGCGATGAGATTCATTCTCCACTTTAACCATTCATGAATGATTATAAAGTATATATAATAATTAATCATGAAATATATGACATAATAATGATACTGGATTTATGTGTACATATATTTATGTCATCTACTTAGTTCCATTCAACTCAATAAGAAAACGAAAACAACGTTCATGCGTACGTACGGTCTACCGTCTCCATGAACGGTGTATCTCATTCCATTTACTGATCTATTAAATATATGTATATTCTGAATATATATTATCTATAAATCATGTTTTATATTAGGGAATTAATTAATCATGATTTAATTAATCATATGAATAATTACAATTCAAAACACGGACGAAAAATGAAAGGATTTTACCCAAAACGCTCTTTAACATGGAATTTACAAATGAACGGGTAAAATAAAGTCATAATTGAACAATATATGATATCATAACAATGAGTATGATTCGGGAATAAGTCAATGACATTATTTAAATCATTATACAGGTGGTTCAGACACTTACGAAGCAAATCGGACCTAAGGTAAGGGAAATATCACAATCTCATTTTTATCCAAGATTGTTTATACTTTGGCATTTACTGGGGTGTATTTTATCATCCACATCCATGTTAACTAAATATTTAATATTATTTCCATCCACCTAAAATTGTTTAAATCCAATTTTACCCTTCGGTGAGTTTTTAGTAAAAGATATGAAAGGAATCTTTTTTCGTTTTTCGTACGAGGTACTTTTTGACTTTTCCGGCAAAAGTACGAGAAGGATGTTTTTTTAACTTATACGGCATTAATGGATTTTTTAAAAAAATTTTCCAAGAAGCTTCCTTTAAAAAATTTCAATTTTATTTTTAATCAACTTCATTTAGTTTAAAGTTTTATGACATGTTAATAAAGGAAAAATGTTTTTGAAGTAGAAAGGATATTTTCCTCAAGAATGGTGTTCAAGTGTTTTATCAAAATTATTTTCCATCTAAGATAATAAAGGGTTATGTTTTTATCCCTACTATTATTACATTGATTTGATTATGTTGTGATGGAATTATATTTGTATGAATTCCTTTATCTTATATGAATTGTTTTATGATGTCACGATGTTTAAGATTCCCATTTTTATTACATGGGTTATGCTATGATGTATGGTTTTCTAATTTTTTGGCACACATAAGAATGGTATCATTATGAGATGGGTGGGACCTATATCTCCCTCCAATGAATTGGGTAAAGATTTTATATCTCATGAGATAGACATGCCTGGAACGGTAGGTTATACCGGTTCAGTGAAACAGGACTGAAACGAGGGTGACTCGGTTCAGAAACTTACTTTGTCCACTAAGATAGTCTTGGCAATGAGTCTTCACTAATAAGAAAAGATTCTATATGATTATGTGTGTATGAAACAAAGTTCGATGTTTTATGTTATTATTATTGGGATTTCATTTCACTACTATGATTTATCCCATGTTATGAAATTATGCTCTCTTTTGCAGGTTAAGATTTCCAAAATGTTATGTTCTTATGAATATGATGTGATTGATATTTATTTTGGTTACCCTTACTGAGCATTTGAGCTCACCCTTTTATGTTTTCTTTTCCCCAGGATATAAATAAAGGTTTTAGGTAAAAAAAGGGAAGATCTTTATGGGAGATGTTGATGATCTTTCACCACGATTAGAAAATTATATTCCGAGTTTCCAAAGACACTAAACTATTACGATCCTTGTGTGTGTGTTATTGTTATGTACTAAGTATTCCGCAAAAGTAATGTAATGTCCATGTACGTCAAGCTTCGGGTCTCTACAAAACTCTATAAAAATGATTATATCATTTTAAACATAAGGTATAATAAAAATTTCAACAAATGGGTAACATTTATTTAATATAATGGATACTACCCAAAACATATTTTTTAGTATTTTTTTCTACAACGATTTTTGAATGAAAAATATCTTTATATAGTGATAATGGAATATCTAATTTTCATAAAAAAGTAATATGAAAAAGAGTGTGAGTATACATAATAAAATAATAAATAAGATGAATTTGAGGCTATGATTTATGTTTTCTTCACCACATCATTGTGTACCTCAAGATCTGCTATAGTGATTAGAAAATTCTATGATTCTATCCTTGGACTCTTCTATGATATATTCCCATGAGACTTTGTAAATTAGTTTTAATATTCCCCCTTTAGATTATATTAAAAGTGGTCGATAGTAGTGGTCTCTTTCCATCCCTTATTTTCAAGTTCTATGGGACCCTTGTCATCATTCTTATAACTCACATCTATGAAATTTAAGTATTTTTTCTATGCTTCTTTGCACAATTTTCATATGATGGGTATTTATTTTCTTAACTATTATTTTTAAACATGTTATATTATTCTTGGTATATGATGAAGTTATTATAATCATGATACCCTATCAGTATATACGATATATAAAATCCCTTCTCTGTTTTATATACACATAAAACTATTTCATCAAATGATGAATGCTTTCGAAAAACATGAGCCCTTCAATGACATGGAATTATCCATTCAAACAAATGGAAAAAGTTGCATTAAATATTTCATAGGTAATATATTTCATAAATATAAATTATTTTAATGTTTTCCACATAATATATAATACATTCTAATTCCTTTTTCATTAATACAAGGAACATTCCCTTTATTTATGTTTTTATGTTCATGAGGGAAATATTTTTGATGAATTTTACATTAAAAGATCTCGAGCCTATGTGGTCCAATCTATCATCCTCTCCGGTATAATGTAAAAATGACCAATATTGATCGGGATTCCCCTTAAAACATTAGACTTCTAGTATAACATTTTCCTTTTCATAATATCCCAAGTCCAAAATATTTTTTAGTGGACTTAATCCATTTCTAAACTACTAATAAAAAAGTAGTTCCACTATACCAAGGGGAGACTATGACATAAAATGATATAATATAGGTGTCTCATACCTTGGAATATCATATTTCTCCATTCATGAATGGTTATTCATTATAACCTAGGTCAGATACTCTATTATTACCAAGATTTAATTAAATACAACACAAGCTTTATTGTCTTACTCAGTAGAGATGTTATTACAATTACTATGAGTGTTGATACCATTATTTATTCATGTCTCAATTTATAAACAGTGACATGAATGGTATTATTTAATAATATTAGTAATTATAAATTATAATTTTTATTTATAAATCTTCTCAAATACTAATCGTAAATTTAATTTTTTTTCATTTTAAATCTTAGAATTATAAACATGTTTTTTTAATGTGTTTAAATCGTAAAAATATATTCAAATACTTCATAATAGATTTTAATGAAAATTTGATTTGAACAAATAATTTCATCCCTATGTGTCAAAATAGGTGAATATTAAGGGCTCAATCAATATGAAATATAATTCCTTCCATGATATACTAAAATGAACTATTTTTAGTATTCTTACAATAAAATGAATATGTTCAATTTTTTTTCCACATATAGTATCCAGACGTGGATTTATTTCTAGAAAAAAACCAAATAATATATACCTTATTAAAACATTAGGATTTTACTCCACAATTTGATATTTCCACAAGGTCTATCATATGGTTATGTTCTGTAATATTTTTATCCCTAAATTTTGTTCCAAGGTTTCAACTAATGTTTCACTAATACCAACAATAAAAATAAAAAATATAATAACATAATTTAGATGGTGACATTTTTTCATTGGAATAGATATAATGGATCTAATCCCAAATTACATATCTGTTTAGTATTCATTAAGATGTAGATATATACATGATACCCATTTTTCAATTGTAATAAAATGTAAAACATATCAAAATAGAAAATTCAGTATCCCTGAAAGTCATTGAAATAAATCATGTTCACAACTTGGGGAAATGAGAGAAATATAGGTGATCTAAAATTCTCAATAAGGGATATGTACAGTTGAATAATTCATGTGTCAGTAATGAATATTCAATATTAAAAGGGAAATAACTACAAGAAAATTCCCTTTAATCATTAACTGGAGCATGAAATGCATCTATGGATAATATCAATGAAAATATTCGATTGATAATAATTACTAAATTATAAATAATATAAATTCATAATATTTGACATTATGATCTTATAAATCTTGATATAAATACATTCAATGCCATTCAAAAAAATTGTTAAAAACTATGGGTACATATACCCAAAACCCATTTAATTTGGCTAACTAATTTGTCTCATGAGATCTATAGATGAATCATGTGTCTATCTATAATTAAGACCAACCAATCAATGCATGAGAAATTATTTCCTCATATGTTTAATTTCCAATTCAATTCATAAAAAAACATGACTTGTCAATATATATCTTTATTGAGTAAATAACATTTACTTATTGGTATTTTCACATGTCAACCAAAAATATTTCATTATAAAACACTATATGTAAAATGGTATACGGTTTAGCTAATAATCATATAAAATATGACAATAATAAGTATTTTTAATAGAAATTTATTGTTTTATGATCACAATAAAGTGAATATTTCAGGATGAATTTAATGACTATAAAATTAACAAGATATAAGAGTTGACCATTAGTTCATCAGAAATATAGTTATTATAATAAAATAATTTTCATTGAATGAATAATGGGAATGAAATTAAAATATTAATATAATCCTTTATAAAATATTCTTCTTTGAAAAATCATTTAATATGTTAATAAGATGTTAGATATCATAAATTTTTTTCAATGATGGGGAAGTTTTTTTTCCATCGAATACATTAAAGGACATTTCAATTGAAATTTTTGAAAGAAAGTAAAAAACATTAGATTCATAAAACACTTGAAATACCTCTTTAATTTTTTATATGTTAAAATTTAACATAAAATTTCAATGATAATTCATTTGAGAAAATAAAAGGACATTTGTAAAGAAAATTTAAAAAAATGTAGTCATCAAGGAAAAATGTATCTGATTAAATGAGAAATAAAATCAGTTTTTTGTCTAAAACATTATTTGATTTCATCAAGTACCAAATGGATTAAAATTTATATATAATATAGAGAATTATTAAATATTAATATTATATGAATCATTTTGGAGTTTAAGAAATATAAATTATTGGATTACATCAACGAAAAGAAATAAATCCCAGAAGAAAGTTAGATTGTAAATAAATTCTTACTTTGTTGGAAATGAATAAATTATGACCACTTGGAAAAATAGATATGAGATAAATAATTATTAATCATGAATAAAAAGAAGTTAATTTTAAATATTTCAAAAGGTATTTCTATATACCATATGCAAGATAGAAGTTTTCTAATAAAAAATATGTCTCAATGGAATAGAAAGTGAGATGAAATCCCTTACACCGATCATCCCATTATTTGAATGTATTTTAACATCCTTTAAAATGGAATTAAATATTCAATTGACTTATAAAATAACCATATTCATATTAATAATATCATATGTGATCAACTTATAAGATCATATGACCTATTTGTTAATAATATTTAATTATTTACATATTTATGGGTGTTAAATGCTTTATTTTCCCATGCATGTTTTGTTCAGGAAATTCTAGTTATTATTCATAGAATATACATTCCCAATATAAATAATGATATAAATGTTCTAAATATAATATCTTACAATAAAATTCATTTTTAAAATAAGTCTTAAAATTTTTACTTGGAAAATGAATCATATTTCCTTGTATAGATAGTAGGGTGTACATACACATGAGTGACATTATCAATTATTAATTGGTAAATCCGCAAGGAAGAATAAAATATATTAAATTTCAAGGATACTTATATTATGATATGTATCATATATATTCATTATTTTGTTAATTATTTGTATCCATGTAAGTTGTTTATGGGAAAAAATTAAATTGTTTCGCAAGTTGACAGTCCGCCGTATAAACAAGGGATGGTTTTGTTTCCCATTTGATGAAGAATGAGATGGATAAAAATTATACCATAAAAATAATTTTTTCTTATTATATTTAAGATATTTATATTATTATATTGTAATTTTGATGACATAATTTAAGGTGTTATGAGAAGAAGAAAAAGAATTTGGGGAATACTATTACATTATCTTAAAGGAACCTCCTTTCAATATATTATTAAGGATGAAGTGCACTGTGTTGCATTAGTTGTCAATGAGGCATGAAGTTGTCTTGGAATGAATGGAAGTCAAGGAATTTCAAGATGTGAATGACAAAGGTTGTGATGGTGTTGGTAAAGAATGGAGAATGGCCATGGAACTTAGAGGAATGTCACTTAGGAGATTCACTAAGTGGCATTGGAGAATATGGTTGAAACATTCTCCATGTACATCTGACGATTGTTGAGCTGCTCTATAAGTTCTAAGAACTTGTATCAATTGGATACAAAGTCACAACATGATTAGAAGACCATGAATTGTAGTGACAATGCATGAGGAGATGAAAGTGATCCATCCATAAGTACTAAGTGGATGAAGTGGATTAAATAAGTCCATGCACTATCACATAGTGCATGAGAATTTGAAGAAGATCCAATTGATCTCTAATTGGATCAATGAAGCACATTGAAGAAATATTTGATTCAGGAGCATCGGTTGATGGAAGAACCTTCAAGAATTCCATTCTTAAATGATGATTATATGTTGAAGAAGGATGATGAATTCTAATGAAGAAGAAGAAATAAAGAAGATGAAGAATGGATTAGAAGAAGAGTTGTGGTATTTGGAACTTGAACTTGGTTACTTTGTTTTTAACAAAGTACTTGTTCTATTACTTGCAAAAAATTAGCCATCTCAAGCCAGCCTTAAGGGTTCAACCCCCAAGGCACATGTGGGCCTAAGGCGCCACGCCCAAGGGGGGATCCCATGTGGCCAGCCCGAAGGCAGGGGGCCGTGTGTAAGCCACGGGCCACGCAGGGGATCAGGCCTGCGCAGCATGGGCGCCAGAGCGCGCCCGGAGGATGCATAGTGGGCGCCAGTAGCGTGCCCGCAGGGAGCAGAGTGGGCGCAGAGCGCGCCCGCAGGGAGAACACGGTGCAGGGCGGCACCGTGGGGGGAGAGGATTCAACTGAGCCGGTTGGGGGAGCGCTTAGTTGATAAGCCGCGAGAAAACCGCGCCCCGTTTCGATGTGGGACGTGGAAAAATCACCGGGAGCGAATCCTGGCAGTCCGAGACATCGCGCGCTTTATCCACGCCGCACGATCCATCTCCGCGGTGATGATCTAATCCTGGCCGTCGCGCATCACGATCTGACGGCTCCCGGCTCGTCTACTTCCTCGAGCTCGCCCGAAGGCCACCTGCGAGCAGCCGCTGAACCAGAGCCCTCCGAGCACCAGTTTTTGAGCTCCCGACCATCATTGTTCGATCCGAAGACTCCATTGAGATCGTCTAAGCATAACGAAATCATCCATGCAAGAAAGAAGCACGCATGCAGAGCAGTGAGGAATTTCAGTCGAGGCCGAGGCAAGCAAAGCTGCCGAAGGCCATTTGGGTTGTTTATTTGCATGGGTAGGCCTAGACAGAGGCATGCACACGTTCGGCCGAACATGAACGTGAGGGAAGAGAAAATAAAAGATCCCGCTTGAAACAGAGGATAAAAATCAAGATTTGGAAATATCTTTGAAGATTCGAAGATTTCGGGGATTCGAGATTTATCCCACGCGGAAGGCAGAGGCTCTCCTCGCCTATAAAAGGAGAGGCCGAGGCTCTCAAAAATTCTTGCTGATCCTTTGAGAAACGAGAGAACCGTGAGTGCACCTTGTGCCTCGCGAAGCCGAAGCCCCGCGCAACACCCTTGCGTGGCTGAAGTTCCAGAGCCATCCGAGGCTCTGAAGGAGGTCCCTGCCTGCGTACTCGCGTGATAGAAGGAGCCCTCACTGCCCGCAAACTTGCGCGGCAGGAGGAGCTTGTGTGGCTGAGGTGCTTGACACCCTGCGCGCCCTCGGTTGAAGCCCGCGGGTGATACCCTTGTGCGACCCAAGGCAGTAGCACCCTTGCACTGCAGTGACTACCGAGGCCTTGCGCGGCCGCTTGGCTTGCGCAACTGTGACACTTGCGCGCCCCTGGTTGCACCCTGCGCACCTTGCACCCTACATGGCAGTGTTGGAGAAGAAGACCCGAGGCAGTATACCACACCCTTGGTTGTGTGCAAAATAAGAAGGCCACTACACCCTACGGGCAGTGGGTGTTCAAAGAGAGGAAGGCCAAGGCATAGTGCCTTTTGTGTGCAAGATAAAGTGGAATGCCAAGTGTGTGCCAAGTGGTTAGAAGACCACACTCATTAAGTGTGTGTGCAAAGTGAGCAAGAAGTTGGCCGAAGCCTAGGTGTGTGCACAAGAAGGGAAGAAGGCCATAGGCATTTGTGTGTGCAACAGAACTAAAAGGCCGAACCTAGTGTGTGCACTAAAAGTGTAAACACCTAGAAGTAGAAATAAGGAGTAACCCACACTAAAGTAGAACACACTCTAAGTGTGTAAACAAATTGGATAAAGTGTGTGAAGGAGGAAGAAGGTGTGTGCTTAAAGTGTTACACCCTTTGTGGGTTTACTGCACCAAGAAGAGAAAGAGGAGAGTGCATGCATGCACGGATGCACGTGCACACGTGAACAAAGATAAATCAGTGGTGTGCATTTGAGTTGACCAAGACCAGGAGGTTCTTGAAGAATTGAGAAGGACATGCTATCAGTGCATGAGGATGAAGAGCTGCCATGCACTCAGTGCATGAAGTTGAAGTGACTGAGACTGGACCAGACTGAAGATAAAGATATCAGTTGTCTGAGTATTCAGTAGTTGGAGAGAAGCCAGGTCATCCTTAGAAGAAGGAGATAAATCCTGAGAAAGACGAGAAGACCTGTTCACCACAAGTGATCAGAAGAAGAGCAAGTCCAACAGCCTTTATCCCAGGCTGCTGAAGATTCTTGAAGAACTTAATGTGAAGAAGAGCTACTCGTGTGACTCGAGGATCCAAGAGAAGACCCTGTGGGACTCAGGGAGAAGAAGTCTTCAGTGGGATTCTGGAGCAGGCCTGTGGGACTCTGGTAACACTGTGGGACGCAGTATAAAGACCCTCCTGTGGGACTCAGGAGAGATACAGTGGGACTCTGTATCGACCATTGTAATTCTAACAAGTTATAATGGGAGAATCCATGCTGGGAGAGCATGGCAAGGATGTAGGCCTTTGGTGCCGAACCTTGTAAATCCTTGTGTCCTGTGCCTTTTCATTACTGCATCATTCGGGAAAGGTTGAGAGATACAAGAAGAGTGGATCGAGGCTTTAACCAGCCATAGAGGTTTAATTGATAAATAATCAATTAGTAAAACGTTTTAAGGGATCACTGATTCACCCCCTCCCCCTCTCAGTGATTCACACTGATCTGGGAACTTCAATTGGTATCAGAGGGGAGGTTACCTCTAAAAGATCCAAGGGAGTCTTTATGAAGTGCAGATTTGAGGAAACGAGCGACCAGCCTCAAATGGAGATATCTGCCAAGACTCAGAAAAATAGAAAGAAGAAACAGGCCAAGAAGATGAAGAAAGCATGTCCTAGCTGTGATGAAGTTGAAACAATGAATGATCTTCAGAGTGCACTCAAATATCTTCAGAAGACAGTTCCCATGGAAGTGGCAAAGTGTATAGCTACAGGCATCCATGATCTTCATGAAGAAAAATCACAGTTATAAGAAGAAGCCAATGCAATGGAAGATCAATTGGCTAAAAGGGTTGGCATAACCAACACTCTCAGAAAGCTGGTGAAGGATAAAGATGAAACCGTTTCTCTTTGCAATGAAAGATATGAAGACACTGCTGAAGAATTGCAAAGAAGCCTTTCTGAGAAAGATTTCTTTAAAATAATGGTCAGAGATGTTTTCCATGCACTGGAAAAGAGGCACAAAGTGTCAATGAATGTCAGAGATGATCAACTTGAAGACAAAGTCAAAATGGTGAAGGAGCTTGACAACTCATTACATGAAATCAAGAAGGTGCATGAAGACCAGTTCGAACAGCTGAAAGAAAATTGGGAAGGAAGGCTAAGAACTGTTGAGGATGAGAAGAACTCCCTCAACATGAAATACATAGAACTGGAGGTGATATTGAAACATCTGCAATCACCTAAAGCTGAATCCTCCCAGTCAGCTGGAAGAAGACATGTTGCTACTCAAGTATGCTTTGAGCAGGATGATTCTAGGAGAAAGACATCCTCTAATAAAAGTGCAACATCTTCTAGAAAGAAGGTACCATCAATACCATCTTGTACTGATGCTTCTAATTGTGTTTCCACAAAAAGTGCAGGATGGAAGAATATTTGGATTACTTGACAACATCTGGGATGATTGCAAAAGTGGTCAAAGAGATACATGTCAATCTCCAACTGTATCCAGAGCTAAAGAGAAGAGAAGATCACTGAACCTGGCTCAAAAAGATTCCTTGGGAAGCAAGAAGAAAGTTGAAAATGCTCCCAAGAAGTGTTTGAGAAATGAAGAGAAGTCCTTGGAGTCTGAGTCCAAGAAGGGTGATGCATCCAGAAGGACCACCAAGAAATGCTTCTACTGTGGGAAGAAAGGACATATCATAGATCTTTGTGAACAAGCCATGGAACTGAATAGAAGAAGACTGGACTCAAACAGACAATCAATCCAGAAGAAGCAGAAGGGATTGATTGAAAACAAGTTGCCTAAGAAAGGTAGCTTGACAGCATCTAAGGAACCAGGTGGAACTTCCAGAACTGGGGCCACTCTTCCAAATGATTTACTTGTCATATGGCCACATCAGTTGCAACTTGCCAGAGAACTACAAAGAGTTGAAGATGAAGCTCTGGAAATTGCTAAAGCAAAAGGGAAGAAGAAGGTTTCACATGAAGATGTTTTGAGAACCACACCAGCACAATCATCAATGAAGATCAAATGTGCAAGTGTGAAGACTGGTGAAAATGGGACATCTCGGTTGAGAGAATCTTCTCAAACTTGTTGTTCACATTGATGAACCAAGGAGGTTCCATCTTATTCCCTTATACTTCTGGTATTTACATGTGCTAACATTGCAGGGAATTGAAGATGATGATCATTCTCATCTAGAGAGTGGTTTGGACAGAATGGAGTGCACCCCTTAAGGGGGATCCAATCTGGAGAAGATGATGTTCTGAAATTAATATCATCTTGAGAAAGTTGATGAAAGGGGGAGCTTTATCTTTGCACCTGAACATTCTAATGAGTTTTGTGAAGTATGTGCAGGATTTAGAAATTCATTGTTATATCTGAAAAATTTCAAGCCCCTTGAAGCATGATCTCACATGTGTAGAGAATTGTGGACAGCATTGAGTTCCTTGGTTACATCACTCTTGTTTTCTACACCGGGTTAGCCCACGTAGACTTAGAGTTGATCTACTAAAGGTTCTTTGCTAAAGAGAACATGTGACATCATCCCTCTCTCAGTGTTTTTCAAGAAAATACTTTTCAAAGGGAGGAAGAGATTTTTGAAAGAGAACCACACCACACCTTTGCATTTGGTTGCCAATAAGGGGGAGAAATATTGGCACACATATTGACCCATTCATATGTGCTCTAGTGTATTGCCAACAAATACAAAGGGGGAGATTGAAGTGCACTGTGTTGCATATGTTGTCAATGAGGCATGAAGATGTCTTGGAATGAATGGAAGTCAAGGAATGTCAAGATGTGAATGACAAAGGTTGTGATGGTGTTGGTAAAGAATGGAGAATGGCCATGGAACTTAGAGGAATGTCACTTAGGATATTCAATAAGTGGCATTGGAGAATATGGTTGAAACATTCTCCATGTACATCTGACGATTGTTGAGCTGCTCTATAAGTTCTAAGAACTTGTATCAATTTGATACAAAGTCACAACATGATTAGAAGACCATGCATTGTAGTAACAATGCATGAGGAGATGAAAGTGATCCATCCATAAGTACTAAGTGGATGAAGTGGATTAAATAAGTCCATGCACTATCACTTAGTGCATGAGAATTAGAAGAAGATCCAATTGATCTCTAATTGGATCAATGAAGCACATTGAAGAAATCTTTGATTCAGGAGCATCGGTTGATGGAAGAACCTTCAAGAATTCTATTCTTAAATGATGATTATATGTTGAAGAAGGATGATGAATTCTAATGAAGAAGAATAAATAAAGAAGATGAAGAATGGCTTAGAAGAAGAGTTGTGGTATTTGTCACATGAACTTGGTTACTTTGTTTTTAACAAAGTACTTGTTCTATTACTTGAAAAAAATTAGCCATCTCAAGCCAGCCTTAAGGGTTCAACCCCCAAGGCACATGTGGGCCTAAGGCGCCACGCCCAAGGGGGGATCCCATGTGGCCAGCCCGAAGGCAGGGGGGCTGTGTGTAAGCCCCGGGCCACGCAGGGGATCAGGCCTGCGCAGCATGGGCGCCAGAGCGCGCCCGAAGGATGCATAGTGGGCGCCAGTAGCGCGCCCGCAGGGAGCAGAGCGGGCGCAGAGCGCGCCCGCAGGGAGAACACGGTGCGGGGCGACACCGTGGGGGGAGAGGATTCAACTGAGCCGGTTGGGGGAGCGCTTAGTTGATAAGCCGCGAGAAAACCGCGCCCCGTTTCGATGTGGGACGCGGAAAAATCACCGGGAGCGAATCCTGGCCGTCCAAGCCATCGCGCGCTTTATCCATGCCACACGATCCATCTCCGCGGCGATGATCTAATCCTGGCCGTCGCGTATCACGATCCGACGGCTCCCGGCTCATCTACTTCCTCGAGCTCGGCCGAAGGCCACCTGCGAGCAGCCGCTGAACCAGAGCCCTCCGAGCACCAGTTTTTGAGCTCCCGGCCATCATTGTTCGATCCGAAGACTCCATTGAGATCGTCTAAGCACAACGAACTCATCCATGCAAGAAAGAAGCATGCATGCAGAGCAGTGAGGAATTTCGGTCGAGGCCGAGGCAAGCAAAGCTGCCGAAGGCCATTTGGGTTGTTGATTTGCATGGATAGGCCTAGACAGAGGCATGCACACGTTCGGCCGAACATGAACGTGAGGGAAGAGAAAATAAAAGATCCCGCGTGAAACAGAGGATAAAAATCAAGATTTGGAAATATCTTTGAAGATCCGAGGATTTAGGGGATTCGAGATTTATCCCCCGCGGAAGGCAGAAGCTCTCCTCGCCTATAAAAGGAGAGGCCGAGGGTCTCAAAAATGCTTGCTGATCCTTTGAGAAACGGGAGAACCGTGAGTGCACCTTGTTCCTCGCGAAGCCGAAGCCCCGCGCAACACCCTTGCGCGGCTGAAGTTCCAGAGCCATCCGAGGCTCTGAAGGAGGTCCCTGCCCGCGTACTCATGCGACAGAAGGAGCCCTCACTGCCCGCAAACTTGCGCGGTAGGAGGAGCTTGCGTGGCTGAGGTGCTTGACACCCTAAGCACCCTCGGTTGAAGCCCGCGGGTGATACCCTTGTGCGACCCAAGGCAGTAGCACCCTTGCACTGCAGTGACTACCGAGGCTTTGCGCGGCCGCTTAGCTTGCACAACTGTGACACTTGCGCGCCCCTGGTTGCACCCTGCGCACCTTGCACCCTACATGGCAGTGTTGGAGAAGAAGACCCGAGGCAGTATACCACACCCTTGGTTGTGTGCAAAACAAGAAGGCCACTACACCCTACGGGCAGTGGGTGTGCAAAGAGAGGAAGGCCAAGGCATAGTGCCTTTTGTGTGCAAGATAATGTGGAAGGCCAAGTGTGTTCCAAGTGGTTAGAAGACCACACTCATTAAGTGTGTGTGCAAAGTGAGCAAGAAGTTGGCCGAAGCCTAGGTGTGTGCACAAGAAGGGAAGAAGGCCATAGGCATTTGTGTGTGAAAAAGAACTAAAAGGCCGAACCTAGTGTGTGCACTAAAAGTGTAAACACCTAGAAGTAGAAATAAGGAGTAAACCACACTAAAGTAGAACACACTCTATGTGTGTAAACAAATTGGATAAAGTGTGTGAAGGAGGAAGAAGGTGTGTGCTTAAAGTGTTACACCCTTTGTGGGTTTACTGCACCAAGAAGAGAAAGAGGAGAGTGCATGCATGCACGCATGCACGTGCACACGTGAACAAAGATAAATCAGTGGTGTGCATTTGAGTTGACCAAGACTAGGAGGTTCTTGAAGAATTGAGAAGGCCATGCTATCAGTGCATGAGGATGAAGAGCTGCCATGCACTCAGTGCATGATGTTGAAGTGACTAAGACTGGACCAGACTAAAGATAAAGATATCAGTTGTCTGAGTATTCAGTAGTTGGAGAGAAGCCAGGTCATCCTTAGAAGAAGGAGATAAATCCTGAGCAAGACGAGAAGACCTGTTCACCACAAGTGATCAGAAGAAGAGCAAGGCCAGCAGCCTTTATCCCAGGCTGCTGAAGATTCTTGAAGAACTTAAAGTGAAGAAGAGCTACTCGTGTGACTCGAGGAGCCAAGAGAAGACCCTGTGGGACTCAGGGAGAAGAAGTCTTCAGTGGGATTCTGGAGCAGGCCAGTGGGACTCTGGTAACACTGTGGGACGCAGTATAAAGACCCTCCTGTGGGACTCAGGAGAGATACAGTGGGACTTTGTATCGACCATTGTAATTCTAACAAGTTATAATGGGAGAATCCATGCTGGGAGAGCATGGCAAGGATGTAGGCCTTTGGTGTCGAACCTTGTAAATCCTTCTGTCCTGTGCCTTTTCATTACTGCATCATTCAGGAAAGGTTGAGAGATACAAGAAGATTGGATCGAGGATTTAACCAGCCATAGAAGTTTAATTGATAAAGAATCAATTAGTAAAAAGTTTTAAGGGATCACTGATTCACCCCCTCCCCCTCTCAGTGATTCACACTGATCTGGGCACTTCAAAGGACACCAGGGTTAGCCTTTTGCGAATAAAATAACCTCTATATAGTGGATAAAGATGTTGGGGAGGGATATTTTCATGTATTTTTAGAGATAAATATCTTTAGATGTGTGAATAAATGATGGGAGGAGGTTCCCTTTCATAATTTTGGTCCATGAATCAATTTTAATTTTCCCGTTTTTTCTATGGTGAATTGAAAACTTCATGGAATTATGTATTAAAATAGCTCGTATTTTAATTATACAACTATTGGTTACATATAAAACCAACCAAATGGGATTCATCATGGTTTTAGGTCATTTTGACCCTTATATTTTCATTTTAACCCCTGTTAACCTTAGTTTAACCTTAGCTGTAGTAATTTATTTTTATTGTTCTTACTATTCGTTATGGCTAAAAATTACATTAATATTTTCAAATAATATAAATTATTCAGATTAAAAATAAAAAATCCATTTTATCAAATTCAACTCATATAATTTTAAGGATTTAAATAAAAAATAAATCGAAAATTGTATAAAAAATAGGCTTCTAAGAAATGTATTTTTCAATCATAAGAAGATCTTATATAAACAATATAGTTAACAATCATATTTATAATGATTTAAATTCATAAATTTAGATAAATAATATATAAATTTCATTTTAATAATTCATCATTAAATTATATTTTAATTAATAAAAATATAAATACATTATGTCTTAGAAAAAGTTTTCTAAAAATATACCTTTTACCTCTTAATGACCATATCATTATCTCAATAAATGTTATAGTAAATAACTTATTAATTATAAATTATATAAATTTTTTAGAGAAAATTAGTAATTGTTAAAAAATATATTTTTTATTTTTTATAAATGCATATTTAAATGGGAAAATTTCAAAAAATAATTCTAGGAATATTTTTACGAAGTAAGTTAAAAATATGTATTCATCCAATCAAATTATAAATTTTCCATGAAATATTAAAAATTGAATTTTTTTATAGTATTATTAAAATATTATATTCACTTACTATAATTGAGCCTCCAATGTTACATATATAAGTCATCATCCTCCTTGATTCTCCCTCTAATAGTCTCCTTTAACCAATATTTTCAAGGGTAAACCTAGTTTATATTATGAATTTTTTAATGTGGAAGTATATATATATATATAATTTAAAGAATGATTATGTACTTTAATAAACATTAATTATATTTTCATTCAATCCAATTTAATCCTAAAGAGATCTTATATATCTCCAAAAATCCCAAATCCCTTACTAATATTGAAGACATAAATTCTAAATCCAATTATCGAGTCATGAATTTTTTTTGAAAGAACATTAAATGCATAAAGTTTCCATTTAACCATTAATATGTAACTTTAAGACTCAAAAGATTACACTAAAAATTATCTCTCACACAAGTGTAAATGTATCCCTTAAGATGAAACCCCAGATATTGGATATTAACAGAAAATTTATAAATTATCAATTGGCCATTAAATTAATGTCAAATAACAAAAATTGTATAGAATGTTAAATATCTATTTATGAGTGTATGTCATCATTTCTTTCATCCATACATCAATGTATGTGATTTATAAAACATGTTAATAACTTTCATTAGTCTAGGGAGAAATAAAGACAATCAAAAATATTAATTCCAATGACACATATAATATGTGAAATTACACTTGGTAGTTTTTCCCTCATTACCACCCTTATTATAGATCACCATGGAATAATACTAACTCAAAAAACCTAAAGTTAGTAGTTATAAAATAAATTATGGTATGAAATTAAATTTTTACTACAATGGTTTGTTCCAATCTAGTACATTAATTTTCTAGTTCTTGTGTTTTGAGGTGTTTGGGGGAGGTTCTTGGAGTTTTTGGTGGAGGATATAGATGCAGAAGAGCTGCAATAGGAAGTTCAAATCATGTATTATTTAGAAAAAAATATAATAGTGGTTCACCACTTGGGATTGAAACTACATCACATATTTTAAATCAGTACAAGTGGAAACCACGAGACATACTAATTTTGGGAAGTTCTTATATATGACATGTGATAAATAATTGTTGTGGTGACTAAATTTTTGAGGAAATATAAAAATTTCAAAAAAACGGGAGAATTAAATTCCATGTAATTGTTAAATGTAATGAAACCATAGGGTTTATCTAATTTATTATATTTTTATGGATGAATTTTCTTTCATTAATCAGCTCACTCCCTCTCCCATTTCCACAGAACTCTAGGTTCACCGAGGAGACCTTCTATCCCCCTTCTCCCTTACATCTATTTATTAGTTTCAGTGGTTGTTGGTTGGCAATCCAGGGTGATTGATTTCTATTTTCCCTATGTTTTCCTATTTTATTATTCCTAGAAAATCATTATGGGGATGTTTTTTGGTTGGGGTGTGCATTGTGACCTGTTTCGATGATATTTGGTTACAGTTTAGGTTGATATGTGGTTTCTTGTGGTGCTATTGTTGTTTGCAGGGGTTTCTTCTTCATCATCTATTGTAGAACAATTCAAAAAAGCTTCTTTGAGGTAGAGATTATGTAATTTCTATTTATTGCGTACATTAAGGGATGTATTAACTATTCCATGTCTATGGGATATGGTTATGATAGATAAATCAATGATAAATAATTATCTATTTAGCATTCAATGGTAAAAGGGGAATGATTCACATGGTTTTACAACATTAATATTATTGTAATATGATAGAATGTACAGGCTTGGTGACCAAACGAAAATTGTGGTCTTTGGGGGATTTGTTAGTGCTAGATGATATGTATAGTGACAGTTGTGATTTTTTATGTCAGCTATGAATGGAAATTATCTAACAAAAAATTTTGACAAATAAATTGGTTTCCCCTAGATTATGGAATCTTTTATTATTGCACAGAAATAAAGTGAAAATTAATGAAATTCCTTATTAAATATATAAATGTCCTTGAAGTGTGGGAATGCTTATGGGGTGGTGATGAGTGTCTAGGATGTAATATGGGGATGATGTGTGATATATGGCCTTTCTTTTTTGGGTAGTGAGGTGTGGTTTTTCACCTGTGCATTTTGTGAGACTAGGTTTGGTTTTCTCTATGATTTTGGTATGGAAAGGTGTTCTTTTCTATCCACAATTTAAGAGAGATGATGCTATTTATTGTTTGGATATTCTTATGGGGTGGTGAGGTGACGGTATGATGGGGATGATGGAATAATTATGTTATGTGGTTTATTTTTACTATGTTCTCTGGCAGTGATGGATTAATTATTTTATAATGATTGAAATTGATGTGGTTTGGTTTGATTAATGGGGTGAAACTGATTAGTTAACAAATAATTGATGGGATACATGTTTTAATGTGGATTATGTTTAATAATTAAATGATTGGTTTGGATAAAATAATTGTTTGGTGGTGTGATATGCCTTCTAGTTTGGGTGGTGTCATGCATTTAGAGGTGGTAGAAAAAGTGATTATGATGTAAGTTGATTAGTGATTATAGTGAACCTATAGATAGGTATTGTGTGTGGCTATATTAATATTCTTTTATATTCCTTTTTATTTTTATATGAACCCACCCAAGTAAATCACTATGTGACGACACCCACATATTCATGTGAGGGTGTTTTTTTCCACATCTTGTGAGGATAACTGATGGTTGGGTACACATGATTTCTCACACTCTATTTCTAGTGAGGTAGGTATTCTACATGTAGTGAGGGATAGATATCTGATAGATAACTAGATAGTGGTTGTGAGAGTCATGGTTTCTTCATGTGTGATGTGATGTGTCCATGATTTTAGAGAGGTGAGCCCAACTCTTTTCGGGTGAGATGTGATGTATCCCAAGTGGCTTCAGGTGAGATGTGATATAGACTAGCTATCTATTGAAGAGATGAGATGGAATGAGGTGGCCTACAGAGGGGGTTCATAATTTTTAGTAGGTGGGTATGAGGTTTATTCCCTTCATTTTCATGTCACCCTAAAACATTTTTTTATAGTTGTGGATATGTAGTAGGTCGACTTTCATTGGCTGAGATGTGATGTGGCAGTCCTTGTGGGGTGGTGAGACCATGTAACTCAGGATCAGATGTGTTTCGAACATGATTATGGGGTGGTGGGGACAACATATGAGATAAAAGCATTAGGATGTATAATTTTGGGTGTGAGAGAGGCTTAATTATGAGAAATTGGTGTAGGGTACCCTTTATCAGTTTGACACATGAAATATTATATTACATGGATTGTTTTCTTTAGTTAGAATTTTTAATTGAGGATGGGATAAATAGTTGATCTGTTTAGGTGATGTTCATTCTATTATTTACCTAGAGCTGCATTAGTATTATTCTTAAACATATTAATGAGAGTCATTGGTTTTTCTACTGAGTATAATTGTACTCTACCTCTATATATATAAAATTATTTTCAATTTTGTAGGAGGACTATGTGGCCCGTGTTGGATATTACAAGCTCAAATATTTTGAAAGATGCCACATAGCTACATTATCATTTCATTGGGGTACGTACATTGGGGACTTTTATATGTACCTGTTTTATTTATTCAGGCAAATGGGATAGTTTTGGTGTCTTTTTATATCATGAAATGTAGTTATTTTTAAATGTATCATCTTATCTCTTAATCTTATATTATTATAGAGGGTAGTGAGTATCATTTAATGATATTTTTATTCCATGGGTGCTCCTCCCCAACCTAGGGCCTATTGGATGAAATAATTGGGGTTCATTACCTTTCTTTCCTCATTGAGGTATCTTTAAAAGGATGGGTTCACGAAATAGTGTAATGAGATGTAGTGATGGCAGATAGATAGTATAGTGTTTGGAGTTAGGAATAGTGAGTATTTCAATATTTTTGGTAAGGAACCAGTGCTGGTTGAACATGGGGTATGACATAGCCTAGGAAGACTAACTAGGAAACAAGATTTTAGGGCCCCCTTGATCCAGTGTCTGGAATATGAACCTATTGAACCACTAGTAAAGGTGGACCTATTTCTTTGTTAGAGACCTAAGAATGGAAAATACCACATTTATTTCTTTTGTTAATTTTTGAATGGGTTTTTTTGTAAGGATAAAATGTATAAAGTTAATAAAAATGAATTGAAATAAAAATTCAAACAATCAAGATTATTAAATTATTTTTTATTATTATCATTTATGGTTTTTATTCATCATTATTTTGTGGTTTAGGATGTATAGGTTCAAAAGGATGATCTGATTGATCAATATACGAATAATCCAATTGAGTTATATGATCTGTGATAGAGTACATTTCATGCATTCCAATGACATTATTTGTGTATGTACATGAGATTGTTTTAGATTGGGAGACAGAGATTTGGTTGAAGGAGATCGAGATCACTATCAATTTTATATATTCCCTAGTGGATTTCTTGGTCCCTTTGGAAGTTAGTTAGATGTGTGGAGCTGCACATCATTGGTGGATGATTTATCTAGAAGAGTGGAAGGATGATGATGATTTGTTGTATGAATTTGAAGAAGAGTTCTAGGAAGTGTTCTTTCTATCAAACATGAAGGGACTTAAGAGGAAGGGTATTTATTTTCATCTATAGGGGGTATGTTAGTATGATTTTTGGGAAATATGTTCAAGTACCTATTCATTTTCCTTTTATCTTTTTTTAGATGAGGAGTCTCATGTAAGAAATCTTGTAGAATCACTCCATCCTACTATCCAATATGTAGTTACCATGTTTTCTTTCCAATGATTCTAGAGGTTCAGAAAAACATGGAGGTGATTGACTAGATACCCTCATGAGGAGGATATCCCTAAGAGAAGAACTAATAATGTTCCTCATGGAATTGATTTTTTAGTGGCAGGTCTCAATCCCTAGGAAATTTGATGTTTCAGACAGTGTGGAGTCAACCTCATCCCCCCCCCCACTTTCATCCATTTGGTGCCAATGGATTCAGTTCATTTCCTATCGGATTTGAGGTAATGGGAAATGAATGCGGTTTTTGTGGTCCACCTCATAATTGGTTCCCATAGGCTCGTCAAGATCAGTTTTTTATAAGTGGATAGATTTAGTTCAAGAATGAGTCCTACATTCTAGTGAGACCATTTTAGTAGCATGGGAATACAGCTTATGCTGCGCTGAGGGGAGATGGAGTGGGTAGAGCAGACCATAATATGTCCATCATGTTCAAGTACCTAGAACTAAATTTATTTGTGATTTTCATTGTTAACAGATAGTTATAGGAGCTGGGCATTGTCATTTTCACATAGTGGAGGAAAAAATGATATATAGGCCAAAGATCATCATATGGATGTTCAATTTTTTAGTACCCTTGTGTGTGACTCATTCGATTTGGGATCTTCACACTCATTTATTTTACCTCCTATACTTTATTATCTTGGCGTAGATATAGAGATGTTTTCTATTCCTTGAGTGTTGAATATTATATTTAGATTCCAGACCATCTTATCTTATGTGTGATAATGGTTTAAAAAATGATGGTTCCACATAAATATTATATGTATCTTTTATCACTATAGATACATCTATATGATTTTATTTCCAGTATTGATGGGTTATATTCCATGTTTTAGGTTATATAATACTTCAAGAAGTGAGTTATGTAATCATATGTGTATGGATATCAAGTGTTTATTGTTGGTGAGAATGGTTTTTAGGTGGGAAGATCATACCTAGAGCCACTTCGTTCATTATTGGCTGATTTTTTGATTTAATTGGTGTATACTGGGATAGTAGTGGTCCCCATATTCATATGGGGAGTTCTATAATTTTTTCCCAGATGAGGTTGTAATGAAACCTCCACGATGTGATTTTGAGTTCAGGATGGACTTGCATATTGGTGATTCAAATATTTCGATGGATCCTTATCGGATAACACCTTCTATGTTATAGGAGTTGTTGATCTAGATATATGATATGATGGATATGGTTTTTACTTATCCTAGCGATTCATCTTGGGGAACTCCACTATTTCTCTCAAATAAAGAGAATTGTAGTATAATGTTGTGTATAGAGTACCATAGGTTGAATATGGTGATGTTAAAAAACTATTTCCCTCTTCTAATGATATAAAATATTATTATATAGTTGTTAGGGAGTTGGGTTTCAATGATCTATAGGTGGTATTGATATCACGAGTTGAGGGTGAAGTATAAAACCATTAGATGTAGGTATGGGAACTTCCAGTTTTTAGTCATTTCATTTATTATTAAAATTATAGTAGCCATGCTCATAGAGATTATAAAAGGAATTTTCAGTGAGTTTTTAGATTGGTTCATCATTCTATTCATCGATTCAATATTGATCAACTCGATGTCATAGAAGAAGCTTGTCAATCCTATCAAAGTCGCATCATAGTATCTTCAATGCCTACAGCTATATGGGATTTTTTCCAAGTACTTGTTTGAGACATGAGAGGTATATTTACATTAGAATTTAGTGTCTTATTAGGTTGGGGTTGTAGACCCGTCAATGTTTTAAATGTTTGTTTCTAGGGAAACCACCAAGAATGTGGTAGAGGATCACATTTTTCATGGTCTTAACAGTTATTAGAGAATATCGGTGTCCAATTTCTCTCTATTAATAGTCTTATTGATAGATTTTAGTAGGAAGGGAAAGGGTTTTTGTGTACAATAATCAGTACTAGTAATCATTCAGCAAACTAAAGGGAAATATGGTCAGTGCTCCTGTGCTTCTGTTTCCCAAGGAGGGTGTGATGGCCGAGGTGTTATGCAATTCTACCAATCTGGGCTTGGGATTCATGTTGATGTAGAAGAGGGAAGTGATCTTTTATGGGTCTTTTAAGTTACGCACCCATAAGAAAAACTATTCCTCACATGGTTTAGAGCTAATAATGGTTATATTTTCCCTAAATTTATACAAACCTTATCTGATGGGGGATCACTTTTTAGTCTTTATAGATTACAAGTGTTTTGGTATATCTATTTCCGTGCATGATATGAATTTATTTATGTGGAGTTGGATGGATTTTCTTTAGGATTATGATTTTTAGATCTCCCACACTTCTATAAAATGGAATATAGTTTCCGATTCATTGATATGGAAATTAGTAATGGATATTTTTTGAGAGTCTGGGTATTCGTTGTGAGTAATGGAGGAGTCAGAATCCTTGAACATAGATGAAATGGTGGATAATTGTATAGGATTTTAGTTTGATATGATTGTGTGGTATTTCCTAATGAATCAAGAGGAGGAGCCTCAATGGGGTGACTTAGATTTAGAGGTGATTCATGATAATGTTGGACATGGTGATGCTATGGAGGGATGGTTAGAGGATAGTCAGAAATAGATTATGTTTAATTGGATGTTGTTTGTTCCCATATTTATGTGTGAGAGATTACTTCTTTTATATCATATCTCTCCTTTATAAGTACACCTAGGAGTATGTGAGATGTTACATTGGTTGATAATGATATTTTGGTGGCCCAGGATAATACAAGATGTGGATGATTTTGTGGTGAAGTGATTTGTTTACCAATAGTTAAAGGGAAATAATCATGTTCATATAAGTTTTTTTGTAGTTATTGGGTGTCCCCATGTGGAAATGCGATGACATATCGATGGATTTCATCATAGGGTTACCCTGAGCTTAGGGTGGTTGTGATGTTATCTAGGTGATTGTGGATCAATTGAGGAAATCGACCCACTTATTAGTGATCAAGGAGTCGGGTGCAGTGATTGATTCTGCCATGAGTAAAGTGGATAAGGATATAAGATTTCATGGATTCTCTAGGTCTATTATCTCTGATAAAGAAAAATGTTTTACCTTGCAATTATAGATGGGATTAATACATGAAATTGGAACCCAATTAAAACACATCACACCATTCTACCCACAGATATATTAATAGGTCGGGAGGATTGTGGATAATGTGGAGGATATATTACATGAGTGAATCTTGGAATTTTGTGGAACCTGAGTATGACACCTGCGTTAGAGGGGTTCACATATGAACGAAACAGTCACTCTACCATTGGAATGCCTCCATTTGATGTGTTGTACTGGTGTCTATGTCATTCTCTGTTATGACAGATGGAGGCTTGGGAGGTAGCGGTTGTTGGACACGATGTGATATAGATCATGATAGATAAGGTTCATCTTGTTCATGAGACTATTAAAGCAGCATAACACCCGAATAATTATTATACCGGTCATAGGATAAACTATATAGAGTTTAGTGTTAAGGACCACATGTTCTTGTTGGGTACCGTATTATGTGGGAGGTAATGGTTTAGTAGGGGAGTAATATTTAATCCAATTATATTGGAATTTTCTATGTACTTGGGTGATTTGGAAAGGTGGTGTATTTTTTAGAACTATCACCAAGACTGGAGAGGATCCATGATGTCTTCCATGAATATATGCTTCATTGGTATCTTCATGATGACTCTGATGCTATTTACTAGGGATAATAGTATATTGAGGATGATGTGGTGTTTTCACATAATATGGAATAGATCCACGATCATCTAGATAAATCACAATACGGATGAACCATTTGTTTGGATTCTGTGTTTTGGATCCATGGGGGCCCTGGCGAGATTACTTGGGACTGAGAAACGTCTATTCATTCCCATTAAACCAAACTATTTTTAATTTTTCTTTTCCCTTTATTCATAAAATTTGATGTTTTCATCCTTAAATTTAATGAGATGTTCTATTTTTTGGAGTTTTTTGTGTGATGTGGAATAAAGTTATAACATTTGATAGGGGAGGAATTTATTCCTAATTGAGATGCATTATAATACAATAAGACTAAAACCATGTTGGTGGGTCAGTGCCTCATAGATTAGATAATATCTTAACTTGAAATATGAAATTACATGATTCATATGTTCGAGGTAGTGTAGTATTTTGGTCATAATTTTGTTAAATCTACAAAATGGTCATGATGTTTTGTGATGTGTTTCCATTCTTATAGGGGTAGTGATATGTGATTGTAATCAGTGGTGGGGATAATGGGAGAGATATGGATGTGATTTTGGGGACCCAAGGTGTGGTTTGTTAGCTATTCTTCTAGGGTAGTGAGGTGTGGGTTTTTGACCATCCTTTTGGGGTATTGAGGTGTTATTTGTTAGTTGTGATTTTGGGATAGAAAGGTGGTGGATTGTTTGTTCATGCTATCAGCGTTGTGAGGCGATGGTATGATGAGGATGATGAGATAATTGTTGAATGTAATTTCCTTGTACTACATTCCCTAATAGTTATGGAATAGTTATTTAATAATGATTAAAATGGTTATGGTTTGGTTTGGTTAGATTGGGGATAATGATTAATGATAAAATAAAGGATGGAATGTTTGGTTTAATGTGGATGATTCATCATAATTAAATGTATGGGTTGGATAGTGGAATTGGATGGTGGTGTGATGTGGCAAGTGGTTTCTATGGTGTCATGCATTTATATGTGATAGACAAATTAGTGATTTTGTGAGTTAGAAAGTGATTTTTTAAACCAATAAGTTGAGATTATGTTAGAATATATCTATATACATGTATATTTATTTTTATTTTCAATAAAAACTCCATCCAAATGAAGCACTATGTACTGACACCCATATAATCATGTTGGGTGTGTTTTTTCCAACATTTGGTGAGTAGGATGGATAAATGGTTACCCTATATTTCCCAATCTCTCTTTGTGGAGAGGTAGTTTTATCCCAGGCTGTGATGGAAGGAGGTTTGATGGTTCACTAGATTGTGGTTTTGATGACCCATGTTTTTTCAAGTGAGATTTGATGTATCCATTCATATAGGGTAAATAGCCTAGGTGTCTTTGTGCGAGATGTGATGTAGGAAAAGTGACATCTAGTGAGCTGTAATGTATAACAATTGCCTTCTAGTGTGATGATATACTATGGGGTGACTTATAGTGTTTTTCATGCATGGTGGGAATAGGGAATGACGTTAATGTCCTTCATGTGCATGATACCCTATAATCTAGTAATGTTTTTGGATGTGTTTTCTCCCAACTATATTTGAGAAAGATGTGATGTGTTTATGCTTATGGGGTGTCAAGTCCAAGTTTCTTCTAGAATGATATCTTGTTACCGTTCTAGTTGTGAGGTTTAGTATACAGAAGAGATGTAACTCATAGGACGTACAATAATGGGGTGTGATACCTACTTACATATATGAATGTGGTGTAGGGTACCCTTTATCAATGAGATCAATTTTATATTATATTACATGGATTTAATTATTTTATGAGCATGACATTATAAGGTTGAGATGGGTAGTTTACCCCTTTAGGTGTTGTTTGTTCTATCATTTTCTCACAGGTGCTTTAGTATGCTTCTTTTGACATGTGCAGAAGATAGTTTGGTATTCTTATTTAGTAAACTTTTATGATCATCCTATATTTATAAACTTATTTTTAGGTTCCTAGGTGGACTATGTGATCCATTCTTGACAATAATAGCTCAGATCTTTGGATAGATATTGTGTTGCAGATTTAGATTTCATTTTGGGTATTTACATTGGAGAATTTTATCTAAATCAGTTTAACTTATACATGTATGGGGGATGTTTTTGGTTTGTTTTTATATTATTTCATGGATTTATTCGTCAAACATTCATCTTATCTCATTATATTATATTATTTCATAAGTAAATCCCTCTCCTTTATTGAGATTTTTATACCCTTGGTGCTAGTCACCAACCCAGTGTCTACTAGAGGTAGGACATATTGGTCATTATCACTCTCCCATAATTAAAAAATCCATGGTTGTATAGGTTTGTGGTAGTTCCCATATAATCTTACCGCTATGTAATTTTGTAAGAATATATATACTTTCATATATAATATTTGAGAACATATTATACAACATGAACACATTGTGAGAATACTCCTAACCCTTCAATTATATCCAAGAAATTTTTCTATAGTTAACCTGTTGGTATTCTAGGTAAATAAAAATAAATATTTGTGATCATAGATTCATTGCAAGGAGTAGAATATAGTGGATTCGATCTCAATAAAAACAAGGTCGATGTAATAGGACATGAATACATAAGTAACATGAAGCCATAATAAATTGAAATTGAAGGAATAATATACCCATGATAATAAATGAAGACCTTATAAAAATAATCATTAAGCTCATACTGATGGAATAAAAAATGTTTAAATTTAAGAAATTTTTTCAAGGCCTTAGTCAAATAAACTATACTAACATGGGGAGTGGCATACAACAAAGACTAAACATTTTTTATCATGATATTTGTTGATTCATTGAGAGTCTGTCTATAACAATTCCCCACAAATCAAATTTTTAATAAGACATTATGAATTAAAAATATTTAATTAACTTTGGAAATAATAATTATTATTTAAATGAAATAATACAAAATGATAAAAAAATTTCATAGTTAATAAAAAATATAACATGATCATAATCTATCCAATAATAGATTTTTTATTTTTAAATTACACATAATCAACACATTGAATTAATACTTAAACATACATTTAGGAATATCAAATATATTTTTTCCCATAGTAACCCAATCAATATGTGTGAAATATTTCGATTTAATCATCCCTTAACTAATTACTTATTGAGAAAGTGGTATATAGTTAAGTAAATAATTTCTCAAATAAATTGATTTATGAAATCTAGGTGATCACCATTAAATAAAAGATATCCAATATATGGTATTTAGATAGAAAATTCATATGAATAAAATTTTTCCTAATCTATTATGGATGGTTAGGAAATAAAAAGGTAGTGATGGATCATATCTTTGATAGAAAATTCTTTTTCATAGGTCATCTAGATAAATAGGTGGGATGTTTAAACAATACATTAACAAAATAAAAACTATTGGTATTATCAATGTAAAAATAATTTATATTATCATATAAGTAATGATAAGGTAGTGGTCATTGGGACTTTCAAAGCATTGGGCTTTCAATAGATTATTATAATTTATTTTAATAGTTTTTGTTGGTGAGAGATCATATCAATGGTATAAAATATTTCGTTATGGTTTAAAAATAAATAAATTATCCAAAGCATATCCCCATGGAGTGTCTATAAATGTGTGAATTCAAAGGGTCACTAATCATTTATCATGGTGAAGGTCGAGAAACATCTTCAACCAACCCTTTTTGGGGTCATTTACACTAGCTAGATCAGTGCCACATCCACATCAATTTACTAGAATTCAGAAAAGGATATCAATTCAAGGAAAACTATACACTCTTTAATTACAATAAATTTATGATTTTTGGGAATTATTAAGACTTGTAAAAAGAATTTAATAATATTAAATACAATTGTAGATACATAAAATGATTGATAATTACATTTAATTATAAACATGATGACATTATCACATAGGGTTGTAATTGAAAACGAAAGGGGTTTAATGAGAACCTTTCTATGTTTATAGCTACAACTAATTGAAAATGGATATAAAGATAAGGGATAATTAGTATCTCAATTACCACATACCAAATATGAGATAATACTTTAAAATTAAATTCAAGTATCTATGTTCAAATGGTATTGTATTAAAGTAATTTCCAATTTAAAAGGAAATTGGAGGATTGGAATCCCTTACCTTAATTTTTAGATTCTTAAAACATTATAGGACTCTATGGGACCATATTAACTCTTTAGGAGAGATTTATTGGTGGATAATTAAGTGTAAATCCTGAAAAATTAATTTTCTATGGATTGGAATGAGAGAATGGGTTGGTGTGATGTCCTCTTATAGGTGAATAAGTAAGACATTTTTTTGGAAACAAAACCTTGGTTTGGTGTATGAAACGAATCACAAGGGTGTTAAGTGGGTGGGTGAGGTATGTGATGAAATGGTTGGACATTATTATTTGTTACAATTTCATAACTATAAAGACTTACTAGAAGGTGTCTGTGGCATTTTAATTATTAAAATTTTGAGATACTTCATTTACCCATCCTTACCCTTATTAACGTTGATTAATAATAAACAATCGTAATTATTTTATTACTAAAAATATAAGATTACACATATTACAAATTTGTTACATTATGAATATAAATTATGAATCAATTTAATTCAATTTGTAAATGTGAGAATATCAATTTTTAAATGAAAACATAAGATATATGAAAATCTTTTCTTATTAATTTTTTTTTAATATATAAAGTGTTTTTATTCTTAATTCATATGAATTATTAATTTAATGAGTAGTTGTATATTTTTTATTTTTTAAAACATAATATTATATTCATAATTTAACGAATATCTATCTTATTTATTTATATGGAATATATATAACTCATATCAATCTAATTCATTAAAAATAAACATTTTACTTCCACCGTGGTAACTAATATTTAATACAATAATTTTATATTATATAACATAAAAAATATTTCAAATTTTAAATAATTTGGAAATTATATATATAAATATAACTCTCATTTTATAATCTAATATTAATATTTAGAATGATAATTAGATTTAACATTAGTGCATGTAAAACCCATTTTTAGAGAAATTAAATTTATAGGCATAAAAATTATGTTTATGTTAAAATTATCAGGGATTTTGATTTTCATGACATATATTTGTTTATTATAAAACAAAAAAAATATTATTTTTTTCAAAATGAATTAAAATTATATTTTCCCCCAAAAAAATTAATTAAAATAAAATTATAAAATTAATTTGTTTTATATGAAAAAATTACTTAACTTTAGAAAATGTTAAGCATATTTTTTATTATTTAAAAATTGTTATTAGAAAATATAGAGATTTTATCATTAATCAAATATATATCCATTTAAAAGGTTTTATAATCATCTTGTACTTTATTATATAAATATAAAATCACAAATGTTTCAGTTTTGGTAAATGGTTTATTTTTCACTACTCACTTAAAAATCCAATATTTAAAAAAAATCTCAAAATTCAATCATAAGATTATCTATTTATGATAATTTAATATAATAAAACAATTTTGTTATAATAAGATTCTAATATCTATAAATTAAATATTTAAATGTAATCCTCATCAAAGGATCTTTATAATAGACATTATGTCGTGATATCGATCAGACGTTTCAGGGTAATCGATGACGGTGTATTGTTTTGGCATAATGTCCAGGTGTTGTCAGTTGTTCAGGAGGTCATGGTACTGATGCCAGTTGTATCAAGGCATGGAGGATGTAGAATTTAGAGACTGTTTGATAGTTGTGAACTTTCATATCAATCTTTTTTTGATCTACAATTTAAAATTTTCAATGGTGGATCATAGAATTTGTATTGGTGGGTTATGAGGTCGCATTTTGGATCCAAACTTAATTTTTAATTTTTGGTATATATGAAACTATAGAACTGTAAGGATTATCTATAGGTGAGGTTCATAGTAGGAATAATTCACATGATCATGCCATTTGGATTTTGATGTTCGAGAGGGTATGGCTATTCCATCAGTACTAGGCCCATGCAACCATAAACGAGACAACTATATAAGCAGTCCTACGATGGTGATATCTCATCATCACGAAAGAGTTACTGGGGAGGGTAAGATCCTATGATCTTGATCTGGGTTTTCTTGTTTTATGGTTTTATTTGGTTTTAATTTTTGGATCTTTTGGTTTCCTCTCCTTTTCTATAATAGTGTTATTGTAATAAAAATAATAATTTTCATTCATATTCCACTTAAGGTATATAGTGATCCTACCTACTATGGATTTCAATATAATTTATTCTCACATGGTCTTCCAATTTTTAGTTATACCTTTAGATCAACCATCAGTTTGGTTATTAAATGTTTCTCATTGTTGATATACATTTGAAGAATATTCTAGAATTTTAATGTGAATTTGAGGCTCAATATCAGACACAAATGATAGAGTCTCCCCATGAAGACTTATGATTTAATTTATATAGATCCTAATAATGTGATCAGTGGTTAGATCTTATCTTATTGGTAATAAATCATAATAAATGGGAAGAAAATAAAAAATGACCCATATATCAATATTATTTTATAGATTATCTAGTTTTTCAATGATAATATCTTTTTTAATATTCTCAAACATCCATATAGGTATAGAACGATTCTTCATGTACCCATTAAAATGTTGTTTTCAATCATTACCTACTCGTATAATTATAATTTTGACATATAGCCCTGAATTTCCCATTTTATACCATCCCAATAGAAATTTTCTCATAAATCCTAAAACATCATTGTGCCATTAGGGTGTATAAAAAATCTTCTAATGTGTTCTTCATATTGAAGTACCATCTTCAACTATAACATGGATAGAAATCATAACCACTTTAAAAAATATAACACTCACTCCTTGAAGAGTATGTTATTTAATTTCCCATAATTTACATCTTTATTCATCCTTAGGGGTCCCTTTTAATCCTACTGAAGCATATCTATATATTCAAGTAAGGTTGTTTTAGTAGTTTCATATAAAATGAATGATGAATCCCCTACCTTAGAAATCACTATGTCCATGATTTCTAGATGTCAATATATTTTATCATTGTTCATCCAATTCATGGTCATATTTCCACGATTCCTCTTACACAATGCATCAGGAACCTTGTTTTCCTTTGTAGGGTTGTAGTATATCATTCAAAAACAGACCTTGAGTAGTTCCAACCATATTCTATTCCCCCCATTTAGCTCATTCTATAAGAAGATATACAAAAAAAGGCATGGTATGTATATATAATTTATCCTTCACCGTAGAGGTAGTGGCCTTATATTGAAAAATAAAATATTATGAAATCTAGCTTATGTTCATTATTTGGATAGTTATGTTCATGGAGTTTCAATTGAAATGGCACATATGAAACCACTCTATCATTCTACACAAGGGCATTACCAAGTTCTTTCTTCGATGAAACACTAAATATTTCATATCCTTCTATTAATAAAGGTAAATTAAATACAATTGTGTAAATAAACATCCCATTTATCTCATCAAAGCATCCATCATATTCCCTGGACCATGTGAGTTTAACCACATAATGTGTGAACATGGTAAGACGGTTGGCCAATCAAGAAAAAGGTCAAACAAACAAATTATAGTTTCTTTCTAAGACCATGAAACATAGATATCTATTTTTCTCATTACTGTATACCACTCATTGAATACCTTTTTCATTTAAGGGTCAATAGATTTCCCATCCACGATGTTAATAATAAAATGAAAGGAAACGTAATTGATCAAAAGATCACATTTTCTACTTTTCTCATATAATTTGTTTTTTATGAGTCTCCATAGTTACTAGAAGATGGCAGTAATAATATTCATAGATCATAAATTATATTGATATTTTATTAATTTCCACCAAAACAATGTTATCATGGTACTCTTTGAATAATGTATTCATCATAATCACAAATAAAAAAGGAGAATGAGTAAATCCAAAGGGTGATATGGTAAATTCATTGTGTCCATACCATGTTTGGAAGGTCTTCATTTTCATTCCATCTTTCCTCAACCATATATATTGATAGACCATGTGTATAAAATTCATTGAAAACTACTAGTATCGTTGAATGAGATCAAATAAATCATCAATTTTTGGTAAGAGATACATTTTATTTATATTAATGGAATTGAACTCTATATAATTGATGAAAAATATCATGGAAATAACCTTTTTTTATCATGAATAATATAGGGGATTCCCATGTGAAATAATAAGGCACATAAATAAAGCATCAAACCACTCTTGTTGATATTTCTTAAACTCTTCCTATTTCACTAGTTCCATCTAATATGGAGTTTTAGATTTCTGTATTTCATGATGAATCAATTAAATGGATAACTCAACATCATTATCTTTTGAATGGCCATGTAATAATTTAGTAAAAACATTATATAATTATTATTCCATTGGTACATTTTAATTTCTTATGATATCTTCTATATCTATAGATTATTCTTGGATAACCACTTTTCCTAGAATCTCATTAATTATATATACGTGGGGAGGATTCGAATAAGATTTTGATGATGAAGTATCCCCTTTGAAAAATATATATTCCAAGTAAACTTGGTTAATCATAATATCCTTTAATTGGAAATAAATATTTTCTCTACACATTGAAATAAAATACATAGAATAGATTATGTACCATTTAGATATTATTTTTATATATAATTTTAAAAATAGTTTATGTCTAGGAATAATAATTGGTATTAACTAGCATATCATTATTGCAACATTATTTCTACTTAGTTTCATAATTTAAAAATAATTTAATAGTGTGTTAGGGAAATATTTAATGTTTTTAGAGAAAATGTACAATATAAATGAGTGAAATGATCCAAAATAAAATAAAAATTATCTTAATTTTAGGATAAAACCAATGAACATTCCACAATGTCATTAAGATCTTTGGTTTCAACTTTGGTAATATCATAATCTTATCATTTCCCCCATCTAAAATTATAAATTAAATCACCTTGATGTTTAGGGAATTTTATCACAGAATTTCTCTTCTATTTTCTATTAAATTACTTATCATCAATAAATTTTTCAATTCGTTTTCCTTTTTGGGGATGGTGACCTTTTCTTTATACTTAAAACAAACTCCCCTTTTTTACTTCATACAACATCTAACACGATTCCTAACATATTTATAACATATTGGAAACCCCACTATTATTTTATAATCATTATCCACACTATTATTCCCATGATTCCCAACCATCATAATCTTCAATTTATTTCCTTTTAATACATATTTCGTTGAGAACTAATTTACTGTATTAATGGAACTTGAGACTATATCATCATATAATGAAATGGTATTAGAGACAATTTTGTTCAAAGGCCTGAAATTAGTCACTGCAAAAAATGATAAGTATATCTTTCTATTAACTGTTTATAGTTATAAAAATCTCCAGATAACCCATTTATGTTATTATAATAATAAAAAATTGTTTCCACCTACTTTTATCAAGCCTTTTTGAACCACTATTAAATTTACTATTATTTCTCATGAGGATATTATTTTTCATATAATAACTCTACAAAAGTTCCACATTTTATGTTTTTCTCCCATTGTACTCATTAGTTATTTAGATTAGTGACCACAATTGATCCACATCTCTCATCAGGATATATACCACCATGAAAATTATATTCCTTTTCACTACATTCAATGGTATAAACTTTCTTATATTGGGCTATGAACCATTTTTTTTGGGTACAAATGGATTATTATTTTAACTAAATATTAGAGGTTGTTATTACATGTAGTGGTCTAACATAGATTCACAATGTATTTGTTTTGTTGGTTACTCTATACCAATGAGATTCATTTTCAAAACATTAGTGAAGTGCCCTAATTTGGTTATGATCTAATTATACTTAATTCCATCTTCATTTATTTTATCAGGGGGAACATCACTACATTTACCATAGGTTTTGATAATGTTTCCATTCCTTCCATTAGTATTTACTTTAAAAAAAAATGGAATACACATAATGAATTCATGATTTGTAATAATAAAATAATATTTATATAATGTTATCTAGAGATTTCCCTAGAAATATTTAGGGTTTCCATGGTACTTATGTTATATAACTAGGTTTCTCTAAATCAAGTCTCTATGTTTTCTAATAAACTTACTCTAATACTAACTATAACACCTTAGGCATAGAATTCACGTGTCCTTAGTTAAATTACATTAATGGTATAGATCATAAGAGTTCATGTAAGACACACAACTTATTAATCTCAGAAGACAATATAAATACATAAATTATACTTGAAAACATGAGATACCAAAAGAAAACATTGTGAGATAATTATAATCCCTTCAATATTATCACTAAAAATTACACATAGTTATTTTATTTGTTACTTAGGTAAAAATAAAACCAATAAAGGTCAACTTAGATGCTTAGTAAGGAGTAAAATACAGTAGAAGCAATCATAACATAATCATGACATGTGTGAAATGGTAGCAATAAATAAATAACATGAATCCAAAATAAATTGAATCTAAGTGAATTATACTTAAATGATAATTAATGAAATCTGGGATAACAATGATCATTAATAACATATTAATGAAATACATAATATTAGACATCAAGACTATCAATAAAGGCCTTTTTCTAAGAGATTGTACTTGTATGGGGAGAGGTTTACAACAAACACTATGTTTTTGTCTCATGTTACCCCACAGTGCATGAAGAGGTATCTATAGGTAGTTCCCACTGTTTGACAATTAATTATAGAGAATTCATAATATAGGAAAATTAATAGAAAGAATTTAATCAACATTAATAATAATCATAATTATTTGAAAAACAAAAGAAGTGATTGTGACACCCCTCTGTCACTGTGTTGTTCTTTTGGTGTTACTTAGTGATGTGGAGGTCCAGGTTTTTAATATGGAATTCATGTTTGGAAGTCATAATTTATGTGATGTTTTCTAAAATTTAATTTCTAAGGTGCGTTTATAGAGAAATATTTTTGGGGATATATTTATTCTAAAAAAATTAGTTTATTTTTAACATTGTAATGTTTTTCAGCACACGATATGCATGGTTATGACCAAATTGTGCTCCCCCTAATATAAAGATTTTGGGGTATATGGTGTGGTAGTGCTGTAGTGACTGAAATTGTGAATAGTTTGGTAAATTTTGTGGAAACAATTTGGTTGGCTGTGTAATTGTTTATAGATCATTTTTATGGATTCCACATGGGTTTTCAAATTCCGAGGGGAAGCCAGTGAGGCCTTGTGAGGATTGGGGTGGTTCTAGAGTGAGGCACATAGTTTGTAAAACCGTCCATGCTCTCAGAAGTAATTAAGAAGAGTAAATATTTTTTGGGAACTCGAACCCTCACAACTAGTGCACTGTTTTCCTAATCATTTGGCCAAAACATACGTGTTTTCAAGGTGTTTTAAATTTTTCATAGTCAGTAAAATTATATTACTAAATTAGGGATCTAACATCTTTATTCTCCCCATAATATATTTAAGACCCTTGGGATCCCTTGGAGGTGTTCCACCTTACTCCTCCATTTATTATTTACCTTCTAATGGTGTTATCGAAGAGGTTTGAGGTCATTATCTACTCCCTTTCCCTCTTTCATTATCCATCTCTCATCTCTTGGATTTTTATTCTCCTATAAACTATAACTATCATGTTTTTTATTTTAGTTTTCTAAGTAGTTCAAGTGATATTAATTTTGGTGTCTTTGGGTTATAGCCAACATTGGTAATCATGTGGGTGTGGTTTTCATTAAAGGTTACATGTTTTGGGATGGTTTGGATTGGTTTTTTCTTCTATAATATAGGTGTTACTATGAAATTGTCCCATTTGTTGATTTATAATAAATCTTGATCACTTTAAATTCTATATTTTCTGTTTTTACAACTATATGTGGTATGATTTGAAAATCGTTCATTTGGTTTTATTCTTGGAATTATTAGTTTTGTTATGTATACTATATGATTTCATGGTTGAAATGTAATTTTTTATTATAATTAGATCATTGTGAAAAGACTTATGGAATTTTGAAATGGTTTTCAGTATGTGAAATATGATTTGATAGAATTTGGGTTTTCAATGATTGAAAACAAGATTTTAACCAGAAATTTGGTTTCTAGATGAGGTGTTGACTATGAATTATTTAGTGAAAAATATTTCTATTTTGATTTCATATGGTGATTATAATTGTGTGTCTGGTCTAACACATGTGAAATTCAATCATGGAATGTTTTAAATGGTTTTTTGAGAAAAATGATTTCTTGTCGGCCTTATTCAGGTTTTCTTGGAGTAATACCTTTTTTTGAAGGGCATCATTGAAATGTTTTAAACATAATTTGTGATTAATTTGGGAATAAAAAAAATCTTCTATGTAGTTTCTATGAAATTTTTGATGGAAAAAAGTGTTTTTGGACATGTTTTGGATTTTTAAAAGATGAGGTACCTCTTGTATAGTACCATTGAATTTTTTTAAATTCTTGGTTAGTTTACATCATTTTATAAATGGTGTTTTAAATGCATTATATGAAATTTAAAAGGGCATCACAGTCCAAACCATATTTCAATATTAATTTCTTATTTGGAAAATTGGTTTTAAATGTTTTATGTAGAAGAAACACCTTTATTACTGCTTATTTATTACACCATGTGTGGTTTTTTCTCATTATGTGATTCTTATTTACCACTTGTGTGGGAATGATATTGTTTACCCTTGTGTGTATGTTATGTGTATATGGATTTTCATCATTGTGTGTTAGGGTTGAGGGTATTTTTGTTTATGTCTTATGTGAAAGACTTTGAATCTTTTTCACTACGCATCACTTCTTTTATTGGACATTGTATATTGGGTACTATGTGAAAGATATAGATTATTCCTATAGTAGGTTCACAAGCCTTTAGATTAAAACCAATATTTCTAGAAACAATTGATATGTGTGTATTTTTATTATAATGTGATTTTTTGGCCTACGTGGATAACGTTATATACTTAGAATATGATGGTAGATAGATTAATAAGTTATAAACATAAATTGTTAGATGCCTGGATTATTAGTGACTTTTGGAAGGACCATTACACATTTATTTTCTCGATGAGTTTGTAATTGAAGGGATCTTGATCTAGGTATTGGTTTTAAAATTTCATATACTTTAAATGATATATAATTCTTTATTTTTTAGGTTTTATTTTTATATTCTATGAGATATATGTTTGGTGTCTACTGGGTATGATTAACCAGCGTGATTTTTTTGTTACCTATGAAATTGAGTTTTCCATTATGATTATAGAAACATCTTTTATGTTTTTAAAGACACTTATGTGAGTAGATTAGTGTAGATACTAAAATGGGTTTTTGTTTTAAAGATGTATTTAGAAAATTAATTTTAATGAAAATATTTTCCTATAAAGAAAAATTGTTGGTTGTTTATAATAAATGAATCGTGAATGTGTGTATTTTGGAAATGGATTAGTTAGGTAGATTTATTTTTCAAATTTCAGTGTTGAGGTTTGGTAAACAAAGTAATTTTTTTTTAAATTTTATTTTTTAATTTCTATAAGTTTTTTATATAAATTGAACATTTCTTATTTATACATTAAAACTATAATTTATGAATTACCTAATGAATAAAATCATTTTTTCAGTGGGTTTTGGTAACCTACTTAGATTTTCATCCCTTCATTAAAAATATTCAGGTTCCAAGGCCATATTGGGATCCTTCTTGTTCTCATTGAAAAACATGGGGTGATTTATGAGGGGGTGAGAATCATGATGTTTCAAGTATTTTTTTTTCATTATCAGATCATTTTGGTAGGTTTTTGTAGTTTTCTTTTTGTTTCTTTTATTCCTTCTCTGTCCTACCGACCTGTATCTCTTAGGTTACAGAATATGACCATGCATGTGAAAATGGGTTAGATCATTGTAGTTCATTATGACTTATTTGAAATTTTCTTATTTATTTTTTCTTCTGTATTTATTTGTTTTACTGTTTTATATTTTATTTTGGAAAAATCATTCCTAGAGGAGTACCTGTGATGCCTATATACTTTTCACTAGCATGTTGGGACAAGTAATACCCTTTGATCCTTGTGGTTAATTGGGTCTGGTGACTAGAAGGATGGTGACCCAGGATGATATGGTATAAAATGGTGACAGAGTTTTGGGTTCTCCCGTACTAAGAACCAATTATTCTTGATTTTCCCTTGTTATATTGGTATTTCCTAGTTGAATGTAGATTAAGGTTTTTGGAACATGAGAAGAAAGGGTGGTAAGATCTTAGTTATCTCTTAATCACTCTAAAACTAAATATTCTTGGTGAAGATGGGTTTAAAATTATATATTTCAGTTCTTTAGTTGTTTCATGTTTTTTTGTGATTAATTTATTTTGGGTTTGATTTGTCTATTGATTGATATCAGGGATCAATATTTTTATTCAATGAGGAAAGTAAATAGAGCTACATAGTCATCTTACACAAGAATGGATATTGTGGGGTGCCCATATAATTGAGACTACCCTTTTTGGAAATATGTGTTTCATGTTTGAAACATGGTCACCCAAACCATGGTATTCATGGCATGCATTCCACTAATTCTCCCTAACTATCCTTTTTGTACTCAAAATGAGTTATATATATTATCCAAATTAGTCTCCCCTTATTTTTGGAGGAATCAGAAGTGTTTTGTATTAATTTTGGGAGGTGTTTTGTGAGACTTTTCTTGTTTCTTATGTTGTGCTTCTGTGCACATGGTTTTGGAAACAATTATTTGGAAAATTAATTTGTATTTTTGATTTCTTTTATTAATATTTTTTAATTAATAATTAAATAATTGAATTCCCATGTGTTTATGAAATTTTATATGAATTTGGTGGTTTCCCTTTTAGTATTTATAAAATTTATAAATAAATATGGATTTATAAAAAAACATACTGTGAATTAGAAAAGGAAAAGTTATTGTGATTGGCATTTTTGTATGTGTGTATTTTACTATGAAATGATATTTTTTATGGGATTTTATTTATTTCCTAGTTTTGGAAATTTTTGGGTTCAACCAATGTCTTTTTATCTAAAAACATTTCAGTTTCTTTATTTTTAACATGCTACTTGTGGTGGGTGATTTTAATATCCATTATTAAAAGGGGAGGATTTTAAAATAACAGTTTATTTTTTTCTAAATATTATTCCTCACTTGAGGACTTTTTATTATTTATTTTATACATTTATTTTTAAAGAGTCATTTTGGATTTCATTATGGTACCTGACTTCTAGTAGTTCAGGTTTTTGTTATTATGTCCTCTATATTGATAGAAAAAATATACGTGATTCTAGTGCCTTCCCCAAATCTATATTCAGTGGTGGATATAGAATTTTCATCAATATTCGATAAAAATAGGTTGTTTGAAAAGATTGAGGTGGACCTCAATTCTAGTGGGACACATGAAGCATTATAAGCGAGAGTTATGTGGAGATCATTTGTTAGTTATTGTTGATATAGTTGGAGTTATTGGTTCCTCCATTATTGAATCAGGGATATTCTATAAACATGGATTATGGGAATAGGTATCTGGTTTATATATTTTTGATATGGGTTATTTTTTTTGTTGGATATTTCAATTTGGTGAGGCAAAATTTTATTCAAGACCATTGGTGGTGGTTAGTTTGTGAGGATGTTTTTACCTTTTGGTGTCTTATTTGTGAATGATTCCCATTCGGAAGAATTTAAGGGTGGTTTGAATGCTCATTTGTTGAATCTTGTGTTCCATTTTAGAATGTTTCCCATCTCTTTCTTAGACATGGTTGGTTTCTGTTTTTACAGTGAATACCATTTTTTCGGTCTTGTGTTTCGGAAATCCACTCTTGGTGAATGTGGGGTTCACTAATTATTATTTTTAAGCCTAGTGATAATCATTTTTTGTACATGAGAGAGTCCTTTTAGTTCATGATTATGTGGATAGGGTGTGTGTTTTAAAAATTTAGTGTGGTATACTAACTAGTGTGTGGCTGTGGCTATATGGGATGAACTATGTGAGGGTGATCAAGTGTATGAGCCCAGGTTATCCACATGTGTCCGGACCCATGGTGAGTGATCTAGTCATTCTACTATGGATATTGGGTTTTCTCTTCCTTCTATTGAGTTAGGAATCACTTGTTGTTGATAGTGTGATCCTCTCTTGATTTCATATTTGTTCAAGGATGTGTTATATGTAGTGTTTCCTTTGTTACCCCATGTAAGATTATCTCTAAATGGCAGGAAGATAATTTTTTTCATTTTTTTCCTAGGTATTCTTATTATATTTTCTCTTTTAATTTTTTGGGTATATTTTGTATTTTATTATTAATCATTTTAATCATTTTAAGGATCCTAGTTGTTGGATTTTGTTAAATACATATTTATTAGTCCATTGGGTTATGTCATTTATGGGATCCTCCATTTCCATTGTCTCTCATTCTAACTTGGATATTCTAGTGGACGAAATTGGTATGTTTAAGAGGTTGTGACACCCCTCATGTCACCATGATTTATGTTTAATGTTCAATGGTAAGGTGGAGGTCATGTATGGGTTTCCATGGAATTATGGTTTTGAACTCGTAATTATTTTGAGTTTTTTCCAACTTGTCAAACATAAGGTAAAACTTTAGAGGTAAACCGTGTGAACTCCCTTGCAAGTATCCTTTTAATTTTATTTTGAACATTACACATTTTGTCATCATGTTATGAAGACGGTTATGTATAAACATTTTAAACCATAATATAAACCATGATGGGCCCTTCGTGTGGATATTTTGTCGCACACGGCATGCAAACAGTTTGTCTAACCACGTGGAAGTATGCAGTTGGATTTTAATTTTTTCACAGAGTCAGTTTCATATCATTTAAAAGGTTTTTTAAATCATTAAGGGGAACTAAAAGAGGTCATGTGAGCCATTTTATAGTTCTAGATTAAGGCACATGGTTTAGAAAATCGTGCATCCTATCAAACGTAAGCATTCAACATGAATATTTTTTTAGGCAGTGGCACCTGCAAAGTTGGTGCATGGTTTTCTTAATTACATGAAAAATTTGAATATGTTTTATAGGGATTAATTTTTTGGAAAATCCCCAAAATTATCTTATTATTTAAGATTAAATTCACACCTCTTCTCTAATTTATGATTGATCTAACCCTTAAGAGCACATGGGAATGCTCTACATTCCTCCTCCCTTGATTATTTCCCTTCCAAAGGTGTTTTCCATGAGGTTCTAGGTTATTTTATCCTCTATTTTGCTCCTTCATCCTTCTACCTCTATAATCTATTGTATTTGGATTCCACCTTGAACCAAATCTATCATTAAACATGATTCTAGAGTTTTTAGTTTTCTTAAAAATAGATCTCTTGGGTTCTAGAGATTGTTTCCTACATTACTAATCTCATGGGAGTGGTTTCCATTGATAAGGACATGTTTCATGATGTTTCATCTTGGATTCCACTTTTTTGAGGTCTGTGATATTATATAACTCTTTCATTTTGGAATTATAAGAATGAATGGAATTCATAAATTCATTTTTTAAAGAATAACCATATTTGGTATCCTTATAATATCTTGAAACCGTTTTATTGGGTTTTATACATGGAATACATGTTTTCTATTATGAAATTTCCCTGCATTCATGAATTAAATTAAATAATTAATTAATATATGATTCAGGGAAAATCATTACTGATTTTTTGAAATGGTTTTCATGCTTTCTAATCGTATTTGACCCAATTCTGGGTTTCAATGAGTGAAAAAATCTTTAAATGGAAATTGGATTTATAATTTATGTGTTTACCTCAAATTGTTTTGTGAAAGGGATTTATTTTTGGATTTAAAATAATGAATTAAAATTTGACTGTCGTTTAACCCTTTTTAATAGCATTATTTCTTGTTTAAAATGGTTTTATGGAAAATGACAGGCCTTTTCTCCATTATTTGGTTGTTAAAATAGAAGAGCCTTGTTGATGGGAAACTTTGAAATGTTTTAAAATTAGTAGGATATTAATTTTTACTTGTTAATGTGTTTTTTGTGGTGTTTATGAGTTTTTTATAGAAATAAGGGGATTTGTAAATTTTATCAGATTTTCAATGACTAGTGATCTTATGTAAGGTTGAGTTTGAAATGTTTTAAAATATTTGTTGTTTTTTATTATTTTCCAACTGAAATTTGTATCGTATTGGATGGAATAAAAAATTGACTATCATTATGATCCATGTTTTTGTGTTAATGAATTATATTGAACATTTTTTTTAAATGATTTATTTTTATGGTACCCATATATTTCACCTTTCTTATGTTCCCATTTGTGGGATTGTGATCTCTATGTGATGCTTGATACTCCCTTTATGTGGGAATATGCTTGTTTTTTCATACATTATTATTATGGGTATATCGATTTTAATCATTGGGTGTTAGGGATAATGGTAGTTTTTGATATGAATTATGTAATAAGATTGGCATAATTTCACTACACCTCAATTAAATTATTGGTCCTAGGATGTCGGGTAATAAGTGGCAGATCTTCCATGTTCCTCTATTTGGTTCATATGCAGCTTGGTTCCCACTAGGTTTACTAGCCACATGGGCATGTCAAGGTTTTTTAATTCCGACAAGGATTTTGTGGGATACATGGATGATTTTAAGGGATTAGAATATTATTATATATATATTGGGTGGTTATAACCACACAATATTGGGTGTATTCCGTCTTAGTGACTTTGGGTAGGACCACGTCACTTTCACATTCTCAGTGAGTACATGATTGACAAATGCTTAATCTAGTGCATGTTTGTATCATTTCTCCTACATTCATTATTATGAAACAATTTATTTTTAATGTTTCATTTTTATACAACATGATATATTTATGTTTACTTTCATATAGATATTCATAACCCGATTGAGTGGGGTTGTTTCCTTTGAAATTTATTTTTCCAAGTTGTCTTTAATAGCAATTCTTAGTTTTTAAATATTTTTATGTGAGTGATTTAAAGTTGATCTCAAAATGGTTTCTGGTTTAATGATTGATTCGTATGGTGAATGTATTAAAGAAATTATTTTAATTTAAAGAAAACATATTGGTTTTTTTAGAAATGAAATGTGTATGTTTAGATTTTGGAAACAGATTAGACCGGTGGATTTGTTTTCAAAGCATGTGTGTCAGGATTTGAAAACAAAGTAAAATGTTTTGACAGTTTTTATTGATTCTGTCTGATTTCTATACATTGTATATATAAATACTTTTTTATGTTTACTTTAAAAAAACAAATAATTAATTTCATTATGAAACATATTTTATAGTTTTTATGGTTTGTGGTCAGCTACAAGGATTGTTATCTCACTTATATCAAATTTTAGGTTCCATATTTTTAGTCAAATCCTTATTGTTTATCATGGTTGACATTAGTGAGTTTGGTGGTGATAAAAAATAGAGGATGCATGGAATTGGTCTTTAGCTCTGCTAGATTTGGTAGGTTTTATTATTTTTAGTTTGTTTTGTTCCTACCTTGTTCTTCCTACCTATATTTATTTATTTCAAGTTATTGAATATGTATATATAAATGGGTTGGATCATGGTAGTTTTTTATGACTTGTTTTATCTTTTATTTAATTATTTTGGATTTTGAATTTTTTTATTCCTATATTTTACATATGGATGACTGAAAAAATTGATTTTTATTTAAAAACACTATTACGGAAGAAGTGGTAAAGCACACAATTTAAACCTACAAACATAAGACACCATAAGAAATAAAAAAAATCATTCAATGAGAGATTAATATTATTGATAGAATGCTACTATCAAGACCAATCCCCTAGGGCCTGTGTCCTAACTACCCCAAGCCCGCCTTCCATAGGCTAGGGGCTGGCAACTAGCATCAGAATGGTGTATCCCTAAAATGGGAAGTAATTTCATTTAATCCTATCAAAACAAATATAGAAGAATGAAATAAGAATCAACCACTTACTGAACTACTATAGAAAAATGAGTGATGAATGTAAAGGGGTCAGAATAATACCCCAACTGAAAGTACGAGTACAAATAAATAGTAAAAATAAAACTGAAAAGTTAAAATCATCTCCTGGATCATGGACCATGGATCATACTTGGAGTGTAGGTACATCTCACGATCAGTAGTCCCTATGTCATGTCACACCAAATGGTCCTCTTCCGTGTACTGTCCAATCATGGTTCCCTCCGACTCGATCAATGATGTACATCATCTGCACAAGACACAACAGGGTGTGGGTGAAGCCCATGCAGAGTGAGTATAACGATACTTAGTAGGGACCCCGAGACCCGATTGGTCTCCTAATGTTCCACAAAGGAAAACCACAAATCAAGACATTGACTCTAGTTAGGTATATACCCATACACACACCTATGTTATCAAGATATACCCATCTCATACATAAGGGAAGAATACCACAAAGGTAACACCATGAAGGTAACAACACAATGGTAAAATTAACACACAGGTTACACAACTATGGTTACACCACAAAGCTAAAACTACCACACATGTATCTCCACAAAGATTGTACCACTATGGTAAAAGGAACACACATGTATCACCACGAAGACAGTACCACAAAGGTAAAATTACCACACAACTATCACCACGGAGATAATACCACCAAGTTAAAATCACCACACAATTATCACAACGAAGATATTACCACAAAGGTAAATGTATCACAAACATATCACCACGAAGGTTGATGTATTAGTTCCAATAGAGTCTTAGCTCAAACATGGTATTAGTGAATTATTGAAGTACATATGATTAGTCAAAAGCTATATCATATTATTCTGTCTAGAGTCACTAATGTTGACCATATGGAGTCTGACCCACACAGTATCAATAGGTACTAACCCATGCAGTGGCCCACACAGGATCCGACCTGCCCAAAGTCGATAGGTATCAACATCTACTGAACCACATATGATATGACCCGCACAAGATCGGTATGAACTGACCCAGACAGGATCGTTGAGCGCTAACCCACACAGGATCAGACCCACACATGATTGGAATGAACTAACCTGAACAGGATTGTAGAATGCTGAGCCACACATGATCGATAGGTACTAACCCCTGCAATGACCCACACAGGATCCAACCCGCCCAGAGTCGATAGTTAACTAAACTTTGTATGATCCATCTCCAACCTCCGCTTCACTACCAGGCACTGGATTGTCGCTAATAGAACGATTGGGTTAAGAACTCCTCAAACCAGCGGTCATTCCTCAACCATTAGGAATATCCACGAATAAGTATCCCAAAGGTCTGTCACATCATAGGGGATCCAATGTAATAGACGATGCGTCAATCAAACGCCCGGTCTGTAAGTTATCAGTGATTCCGCTCCGAGTGCCCGGTTGGATTTGAGGATCGATCCAACCCAGCCATACTCCATCATTATCCAAAACTCAAGTGGAGTATTCCAAAAGGACTGTCTCAATCCAAGAATTTTGGTGATGCAGACTATTCGTCAAAAAGACACCCGATTCTCATGATATGTCCACAAAGGTGTAACTTGGTCCACTTGGACCTGGGATCGGTCTGACCAGATATAGTTCAGGTCAACCTCGCCCGATTTGGGTCTGGACCGGTTGGCCTTGCCCGCAGCAGGCCCATACCACTGTGCCATAGTCTCTCCCTACCCATGAAGGGGGGGGGGGGAGCCTGGACCAGCCTGCTTGGGTGGCCCGCAGTGTAGCCTGTGGTCTGGTGGCCCGCCGTGGCAGGGTCCAACTTTTCCACAACCGTGGGGGGGGGGAGGTTCCCCTGGTATTCCAAAAGGACCAATGGCCTTTCGATTTCCCTTCTGGATTGTAGGACCACCCGACTATCCCACTCGTTGTGAATCATCCGACCGAAATGGTCGGACGGTTCTCCTCCCAGCGGCACAGACGCATGCCACTGCTGCACCAACATCGACTAGGTGTCAGCCGCCCCCGATATCCTCTACAGTTAAGCAGCTATGGCTTCTAGCTTCGGCATCATGGATGCACACCACAACTCCACCATGTGGCTGACCAGATGTTGGTTTCCACCCTATTCCACCATAGCCAACGGGCCACAACCCCCTCTTCTGGAAGTGCATATCCGCACCGCCTTCCTTCCACACGGTCGGCCAGGTGTCGGCGAACCCTTCTTCTACAAGACATCGAAGCTTCATTCCAAGCCTGAAATTTATGACGTTGACATATTCACAATCTTTAGCTTGAGATATCCTCGTACATGTGTCGTGCTCAGCGAGACATTTTGTTTCCAGCATTATAAATTATTTAGATTTTATGAAAACATGAAGAACATGCGAAGAACAAAAGAAAAAGAGGCAAGGTATAACTGTGAGATGATGGACATGGTTTTTTGTCCATCTTCATTGTGAATCAAGATTATGAATAATCAACAAATATAATTAATCATACTTCAAATTAAAACCCATACCTTGATGTTTGTTGGAGGTGTCACGTGGAAGGAGATAAGGTCGATGAAGGGGTTCTGACATTCGTCGCTCCCTCAACTCACTTCCGAACCACGCTCCAACCTCAACGTTCTTGATCTGAAGCGTTTTTCTTCGTTGGAGAAGTTATTCGTTTTGAGGATGTTTCTCCAAAGGTTATCCTTTTCCAATATTTTTTTACCACAATAGGTGAGGTGAAAATAAAAAAGATAAGAATTAACTCAATTAATGTTGTCACTTTAATTACGTTAAGGTTTCCACATTAAGTTGGGAGGATTATAATGTATAACTAACATTAAATTATGAGTCCAAGGGTTAGGTGGTCCTCACTAATAAATTAAAATGGGAGGTTTCAATCTCAGGTGGACCCACCTCTAAATTCAAAAAGGAGATTTTACCAAGAAAAATAAAATGTTGTTGTCATATTTTATTTTTATTATTTTAACTCTCCTATAAAGATCCGGAAAACTAACTTCCACCCTCAACCCACTGCAGTTGAGGTGAAGGTCTCCTTAAGTGAATATTGGTGCTCCGAGTTCAACGGTATCCCCATATTTCAATTATGAGAACCAGTTCAAAGGTTAAAAAACATTACTCCTGCATTTAATGAACACACCCGAAAAAAGATCACAACATTATTAACAGTCACCATCAACCTGTGTCAGAAGTGGATAGGCCATGAAAAAGTGAAACATAGCGCAACGAACCCTACAGTTCTCTCTGATTTCCAATCCGAGTTACAGTTTAAATGTTATGGATTTTACCAAAAAATAATTGTCACTAAATTATTTAATTTATGGCCAAAAACTATGTCTCACTGGTGGCCCGCACCGACCAATGTTAGTATCATCATAAATAAAGAATACCTTCACAAGTTCATCAGTGGTCTTATATTTTTAATACGAGTTACCATTTTTGAGTTATAAAAATTTGAAAAATGAAACAACTTTATTTAATTATTTGATTTTCAGTTACACCATTTTCAGGGTTTCTCATAGGTGGCCCGTGACGACTAAACATAATTCATGGCTTGGGTTAACCCACCATACTGAGTGAAAAGGTGCCCTCATATTTTTGATCTGAGTAACTATTCATGAGTTATTATACTTTTTCGGGAACACTGCTTGCGCACACTAATTTAACCTCAACAATACTTCGATGGATCATTCCAGGCACTCTGAGCCTCAGAATCACACACCGTCAAATTACAAGGTCTTGAAATAATTCCATTTAATTAAAAAAATATTAAAAAATTACAGGACATTACAATCTCCCCGCCATAAAGATTTACATCCCCGAAATCCAAAATGATGGAAACACAACCAAAAGAGTATAAAAAGTACGAATCTGAGCCTCCAGCTCCCATGTGCTCCACTGGAGGTTCTGGTGCTGCCAGCATACAAGCACTAGAGGAATCGACCACCCATGAAGGTCCCACTCTTGTTGACCATCAATCTCCACAGGAACCTCCTTAAACATCACCGTTCATCAGAGTCCAGCTTGTTGGGGTAAATGATTTGAGATTGTTCGTGCACGTATCCCCTCAGTTGGGATACATGGAAGATGTTGTGCACCCTCTCAAACTACTATGGAAGATCCAATTGGTATTCTACCTTGCATATCCTCCAAAGTATCCAAAAATGATTGATAAACCTCGTTGATAAATATTCATATCGGCCAAATCTATGTAGTCCCTGTGGAGGTGAGACCCATAAGTAGACATGGTCCCTCTCAACATCTCTTGCTGAAGAGGCACTGGTTCCAGGGTGCATCCTCTGCATAGTATGACGTTCTCCGCACCTTCAGAAAATCCTTTAGGAGACTGTCCTGGGGATATCTGAGCATGTCGGGCCTCGCGGTCAACGTCCCAAGTTGTTCCTCCCGAAATCGTTGAGGAATTAGGGGGGTGATAGTCATTGACCAGAGGTAAGATGTTCTATCTTTATTCAAGAATGATATCCAAAGTGTGTGTATCTAATCTATGGCCTCACTCAGTAGATGTAGAGTAGAGCTTTTTCGGTGTGGGTCTGCTATTATGTTCCCTTTCCCAATAGTCTAGACTATCTCAAAGTCACAGTCCTAGAGTAACTCTAGCCATAATTGATATCTCAACTTATGAACGCTCTGCTGACACGTCTCTATCTATAAGAAATTCTCACCATTCTTCGTCATAGCTGACAAGGGAATCGCTACCCTAGGGAATTTTGGTTGAAAAATCTAGTAGTACCCAGCCAAAGATGAAGTCTCTCTACCTTCGGGGAGGTAATCATAGAAAAATATTTTGTAAATATTCCCCCAAACGCTGCCACAACTATTGGGAACTGAAAACTAAAAACTCCCACTATCACAAGGTATGTCTGTCTGAGTCAAGAGTGATTGGTTTCACACTCCTATGCATGAGTTTATCATATGCTACTGGGGTTTCCTTTTTCCCCGACCAAGGAAAATACCATTCCAACATTGTAGGATAACCACAACCCTTTTTCCTAAAAAAATCAATCTATGTATGAAATACTGATGTCCAGTCCATACCCAAACTAACATTGTAAGGGCTAGACGCTGCCACTAAGAGGTTCCACTCGAAACTCTCACCTCAATGGTCAGATCACACCGTCAGTGTAAGTGTGATTATTGAGTCTCCTCCCAATGGTTTCCCTAGACGTGAGGGTCATGTCAATGGATTTACTAGAAACTAAAGGTCTTGAACAAGATTTGTGGAAGGAAGGAATGATTGGTACCTAATTAAATTAATAAAATAGATAGTAGTACACACAAAACATTCATCTAATCATTCCTTGAGCCCTTGGGTCATACTCCTTGACCGTATGATGTTACTCCCTTTCCCTATCCTCCAGATCCCTGATCCTGTTGGGGACCACAAAGGGGGTGGTTGTAACATGTCAAAATGTACACCACCTCATGCTGCACTCTTATCTCAACATCCACCTCTTCCGCGCTGTAGATTTTTGTGTCCATAAAACTTCTTCTACCCGAAACATTTTCACGCTCCCAGGTCTCTGAGATCGGCACTAGTTTCCTCTATTCCCACTGCTAAAATTCACTGGCTGTATCTGCTCAACCAAAGGATATTCAACCACAAAGGTTCTCTCTCACTCCCAAACATATGAAGGAATTCACATAGAAATAGTTCTTGATTGGATGTCCTAAAGACACTTTGCACGGAAGTCTGAGCCCTCAAGCACTGATCTTATCGTATTCATTAAGTACCAGGAATGGTCGGTACGCCTCAATGAATACTCATCTACCAACATGTCATCCTTCCGAAGCTGTAGAAGCTCTAGAGACCTCTCATACAGCTCTTCAAGCCAGTCCTCAGCGGCATTAGATTAGGGCTCGCTTCAGATCCTCAGGGGTATCTGATGCTGAAACTCATGTATGGAACTAAGCCTAAATGTGTCCTCTACTAGTATCACTGGTTGTAACTGCTGAGAAACAGGTAGTGACATAGTTGGCACAATACCCTATTATACCTCTTTGTCATGAACCGACCCCCGTGGCCCATGTCATGACTACCCCAAACCCGCCTTCCATAGGCCAGGGGCTGGTCACTGGCACCGAAATGAAATATCCCTAAAACCTGAAGGCATTGTCTTTAAACCTGTACAAAAACACCGAGAATAACACAACAAGAATAATCCACGAACGAAAATGAAGTATTAAAAATAGTGTTGAAAGTAATGGGGCTGGAATATAAGACCAACTAACGGTACAAGTACAAATCAGAAGTAAAAAATACAACTGAAAAGTGAAAAGTAGCACTTGGATCGTCCACTATGGATCCTACATGAAGGGTAGGTAAAGCTCACGATTAGTAGTCCCTGCTTCACATCACACCAAATGGTCTTCCTCCATGTACCATCTAGTCCTAGATCTCTCAGACTTGATCAATGTTGTACATCATCTGCACAAGACAGAATAATGTTCGGGTGAATCCCATGCCGGAATGAGTATAACGATACTCAGTAGGGACCCCGAGACCCTGCAGGTCTCCTAAAGTTCCACAAAGGGAAACCACAAAGTGAGAAATCAACTCTAATTATGTATAAGACAATAAATACAACTGAGTTATCAAGATATACACATCTCATACATGAGGGAAGAATAACCCAAAGGTAACACCATGAAGGTAACACCACAATGGTAAAAGTACCACATAGGTAACATTGTGAAGGTTACACCATGAAGGTAAAAGTACCACACATGTATCACCACGAAGATAGTACACTGAAGGTAGAAGGACAACAAATGTATCACCACGAAGACAGTACCATGAAGGTATACAGACCACATAGGTATCACCACAAAGATAATTCCACGAAGGAAAAAGATCCACAAGGGTATGACCATGATGATAATACCATGACGGTAAAATTACCACACAGGTATCACCACAACATTAGTAGCACGAAGGTTAAAGTATTAGTTCAAAAATTTTTTTAGCTCAAACCAGGTATTAGTGATGTATAGAATTACATATGATTAGTCACGAAGATAGATCATATTATTCACTGAAGAGGCATTGCTACTAACCATACGGAGTTTGAACCACACATGATCGATAGGTACTAACCCCCGAAATGTCCCATATAGGACCCGACCCGCTCAGAGTCAATAGGTACTAATATTTGCTGACCCACACAAGATCCAACCCGCACATGATCGGTATGCACTGACCCACACAGGATCGCTGAGTGCTATTGCACACAAGATCTGAACCACACAAGATCGGTATACGATGACCCACACATGATTTCTGAGCACTGACCCACATAGGATCGACATGTATTAACCCCCAGAATGGACCATATAGGATCTGATCCTCCCAAAGTTGATTGGTAACTATCCTCTGTATGATCAATATCCAACTTCCACTTTAGTGTAAGCCACTAGATTCCCGCAAATACGACATTTGGAATACTACTCCTTAAACCATCATTTATACCTCATCCATCACAATGTTCCAAAAATAAGTATCTCAATGATCTGCCACATCATAAGGGACCCAACACAACAGATGACGTGTCAATCAGACTCCTGATCTTTAATTTATATGCATTTCCCCACCAAGGTCCGGGTTGGATTAGGGGTTAGATCCACCCCGGCCATACTCCAACATTATCCAAAAATCACGTTAGGTATCTAAAAAGGATTTCATGATGCAAGAATTCTAGTGCCACTGACGGTTCTTCAAACGGACTCCCAATTCCCACGATATAGCCGCAATGGTGAAACCGGGTCTAGATGGGCCCAGGTCCAGTCCGACTCGGTCGGCCGACCCTGCCTGAGTCGGCCTGGGCTAACCCGACCTGGTTCAGGTCAACCTAGACTGACTCGGGTCTAGCTGGGTTGGCCGAGGCCGATGTAGGCCCAACCCACTGGGCCATGGTCCGGCCCTGCTAGTGAGGGGGGTGGGGGGGGGGGGGGCAGCCGGCCCACCGTGGCGGGGTCTGACTTAGACACAACCTAGGGGGCGGCCCCCCCCTAGTATTCTGAATAGCTCTATGGACATTCTCTCACCGTGTAGTTATGTGGGACTTCCTGGAGGTCCCGCTCATTGTGACCTGCGACCGTCCATGTGTCGGTCGCACTCCGGCCTCCACCGCGGCCCAACGGTCATGGATTCCTACTTCTGTAGTGTGGATGGGCGCTTCTGCTCTACCATGCAACTGACTGAATGTTGGCCGCCACCCTACTCCACCGTGGCTGACGGGCCACTACATCCTCTTTCGGTGGTGCAGACATGCACTGCCATCCTTCCACACAGCCGGCTGCTGCCTTTCACCAGCCATAACAACTTTGTTCAAAGCCAAAAAATTATGATGTTCATATATTCACGATCCAAGGGTCAATATCTCCACATCCATAGGTCACACTAAATTATACATTGTGTTTCCAATGTCAATAATTATTTGGTTTTGATGAATTCATGAAGAATACATGAAGAACAAAAGAAAAAGGGTAAAGGTATAAGTGTGGGATGATATCCATGTTTGTTTGGCCATTTTCATTGTGAATAATGATTATGAAGAGTCAAAAAAATATTTAATCATACGTCAAATTATAACCCCTATCTTGACATTCATTGGAGGTGTCGTGAAAAAGGGGGTGAAGTCGATGAAGGGATGCTGGCATTCTTCCCTCCCGCAACTCACTTCTGAAAAATGCTTATACATCAACATTCATGATCTGACGAGTCGTTCTTCATTGGAGAAGCTATTCAATTGGAGGATGTTTCTCCAAAGGATCTCATTTTCAAATCCTCTTTTCCCACGAGAGGTGAGGTTCCAAATTAATAAGATATGAACTAACTCAATTAAATATGGAACTTTAATAATGTTAACGTTGGCACATAAAGTTGGGAGGATTCCAAAGGCTAACTGACATTAAAGTGGGAGATCAATGGTTGGGTGTTCCCAACCACTAAATTCAAATGGGAGTTTTCAATCTCAAGTGGTCCCCACCTCTAACTTCAGAAAGTAGTTTCACCAAGAAAAATAAAATGTAGTTGTAGTATTTTTTTTATTCTTTTAACTCTCCCAAAAATATTAAAAAAACTATATTCCACCCTCGACCCACTGTGGTTGAGGTGATGGTCCCCTTAAGTGATGATTGGTGCTATGATTTCAACAGTCTCCTCTAAATTGATTTCTGAGCACTGGTTCAAAAGATTCCAAACTCTACTCGGAAGTTTACTAAACATACCCAAAAAAAGATCAGAAAATTATTAACAATCACCATCGACCCATACTGGTCAAGGTTAAGATCTACCGAAGTGAAACATGCCCTATTGAAACCAATGATACTGTTGTATTTCCAATCTATGTTACCATTTAAAAGTTATGGATTTTACTATAAAATTATTTTCACTGAATTATTTAATTTATGGACAAAAACTAACTTTCACTGGTGGCCCATACTGACCAATGATGATATCTATATAACGAAATCATACCCCCATGAGTTCAGTAGTGGTATCCGAATTTTAGTCTGAGTTACCATTTTTCAGTAATATGAATTCAAAAAACAAAATAACTTTATTTAATTATTTTATTTATGGTTATTCCAATTTTGGGTTTTCTCATGGGAGGCTCGCGCTGAAAAAACAAAAGCCAAGCCTAGGGTAACCCCACCATCATAAGTGTAGCGGTGCCCTTGTATTTCCAATCCAAGTAACCATTTAAGAGCTACTTTATTTTTTTTATGAAAAATGATTACTCACACTAATTAAACCTCAACAAAAATTTTACAGATCATTCTGGGCACTCCAGGCCTCAAAATCGCGCGCTGTCTGATTTTGCAGTCTTGAAATAATTCCATATAATTAGACCAATTATGTGTAATTTACTAGAAATTACCTTCTCCCCACCATAGTGATTTAAATCCTCGAAAGACCCAACAATTTAATAAATACCAATAGAGGGTACTGAGCATGAATCTAATCCTCCTACTCCCATGTGTTGTACTCGAGTTTCTCATGCTTCCAGTGTATCAGCACCAACAGTATCAACTACCCTGGAAGGAATTTCTCATGTCTATCCTCAATATCCACTGGAACCTCCGTAAACACCACCCCATCATCGAAGTACATCTTGTAGTGGTTGATGATGTGAGATGGTTCATGCACGTATCTCATCAGCTAGGATACATGGAAGAAATAATTCACCCTCTCCAACTGTGGTGGAAGAGCTAAGCGATATTCTTGCTCGCCAATCCTTCGAAATATCAGAAAACGACTGATAACCATCGGTGATAACTTTTCATCACAGCCAAATCTTTGTAGTCCCCATCGAGGTAAGACCCATATGAAGACAAGGTCTCACTCAACATCTCCTCTCAAAGAATCGCTGGTACCATCGGGAGACCTCTAAAAAAGTTGATGTGCTCTCCACCTTCAAAAAATCCTTTAGGAGACCGTCCTAAGGATATCTGAGCATGTCGGGCCTCGCAGTCAATGTCCAAATCTATGCCTCGTGAATTCATTGAGGAATTGGGGGGCTGACAATCATATACTAGATGTAAGATTATCTATTATTATCCATGAAGGATATCTGAAGAGCGTCTAGCTAATCTGATGCGTCACTCAAGAGCTGTAGAACAGAGCTCATGCTGAGTGCTTCTGCTACCACGTTCCCCTTCCCATGAGTATATACAATCTCAAAGTCATTGTCCTAAAGTATCTCTAGGCTATCGTCGATGTCTCAACTTATGAAATCTTTGTTGTCACTACTCCATCCACAGGAAAGGCTCCCCATTATTGGTCCAAAATTAAACGGGTGTCGCTTCACTAGAGATGTCTAGTTCCAAACTCTTGTAGTACCTAGCTAAATCATAACTATATCTACTTTTGGGGAGTTAATACTAAAAACATCATTAGAAAAGATGTCCCCACACTCATCCACTACTGTTGGGAATTGAAAACTCAAAACTCCCACCACCACCAGGATATGTCTGGTTGACTCAAGAGTTATAAGTTGTACCCTCTTATGCATGAGTTTTTCTCGTGCTGCCTGAGATTTATTTTTACCAACCAAGGAATATCCTATTCCATCATTTTAGGTAAACGACAACCCTTTTTCAAAATTCAATAAATCTATGTATGAACTGTGAATGTCCCATCCATACCCAGACAAGGGTCATATGGCCTCGACCCTACCACCAAGAGGTTCCAACCGAAACTCTCACCTCAAGTGTCAGATCACACCGTTGGCGTAAGTGTGATTATCGAGTATACTCCCAAAGGTATATCCAAACATGAGGGACAAGTAAATGGCTTATCCGTACACTCTAGGTCTTGGAAAAGATTCAGGGAAGGAACGAATGGTTGTTACATATGTCTATTAAGATGAAAGCTAGTATTAGACACATATCATTCATCAAATAATTCCTAGAGCTCTTGGGGGACACTCTTTGACCGTATGCAGCTACTCCCTTCCCCTATCCTCCAGCTCCCTAAGCCTGGTGGGGACCATAAAGGGTTGTGGTTGTATCATGTTGAAATGTACAACACCTCATGCTGCACTCCTAGATATGATTCCATGTCTGTAGCCCTTAATATTTTTCCATCCCTAACACTTTTTCTTTGCAAACATTTTTACACGCCAAAGTCTTTGAGACTGGAACTAGTTTCCACCTTTCCCACTGCTAAAATTCACTGGCTATATCCGCTCAGCAAAAGGAAAATCCACCACAAATGTTCTCTCTATAACCCTAACATAGGTTGGAATATACTGAGGAATAGTGCTTCCTTGTATGTTTTAAAGACACATCGCTCGGACATCTGAGCCTTGAAGCACTGATTGTATCATATTAATAGAGTACCTGGAATGGTCAGTACGCATCAATGAATACATAGTTACTGACTTGTCATCCTGCCAAAGCTGTAGAAGCTATACTGACCTCTCATCCACCACCTCAAGCCAGTTCTTAGCTGCCTATGAGTCAGGCTCGCTTCAGAACCTAAGGGGTTTTTGATGCAGAAACTTGTGTAAGGCACTACGACTAAATGTGTGCACTAACTGTACCGCCATATGTAACTTCTGACCAATGGGTAGTGCAATAGCTAACAAACTACCCTATGATATAACTTTTTCATGACTCGTCCCCCGGGGCCCGTGTCGTGACTACCCAAATCCTGCCATCCATAGGCCAGGGGCTGACGACTAGCATAAAAAGGCATATCCCTAAAATGGGAAGGAATTGCCTTAAAACCTGAATAAACACATAGAGAAGAACACAACATGAATAAACCACTATCTAAATAGCTGTAGTAAAATGTGTTTTAAATTTAAAGGGGAAGAAATGAAAGCCCAATAGAATGTACGTATACAACTGAAAATTGAAAAGCATATCTTGGATCATCCTCCATGGATCCTACCTAAGGGTAGGTACTAGTCACGATTTGTAGTCCCTACATCACATCACACCAAATGGACCCCCTCTGAGTACCATGAAGATAATACCATGAAGGTAAATGTACTACACAGCTATCACCACGAAGATAGTACCACGAAAGTAAAAGTTTTAGTTCAAATTGAGTCTCAACTCAAACCAGGTATTAGTGAAGTATAGATGTACAAATGATTAGTCATGAAGCTAGATCATCTTATTCGGTCATGAGGTACTACTGCTGACCATACAGAGTCTAACCCACACAGGATAAAAAGTTACTAACCCCCGAAATGTCCCACATAGGTTCTGACCCACCCGATGTCCATAGGTACTAACCTCTATTGATCCGCATAGGATTAAACTCACACTTGATTAGTATGTGATGACCCACACAGGATCGCTGAGCGCTGACTCACACAGGATCTGACCTACACATAATCGATATGTGCTGACCCACACAAGATTGCTGAATGCTGACCCAAACATGATCAATATGTACTAACCCCCATAATTATCCACACAGGATCGGACCCACACAGAGTTGATAGGTAACTATCCTTCGTATGATCCGTCTCCAATATCTGCTTCCCCACCAGCCACTGGATTCCTGCTAATAACACCTTTGGTAGAACTGATCCTCAAATAATCAGTCTTACCTCACCCTTCAAAAAGTTCCACAATGAAGAATCCTGATGGTCTGTCACGTCATTAGGGACCCAACACAACATACAACACGTCAATCCGTCACCCGGTCTGTAATTTATTAGCGTTTCAGCTCTGAGGGTGTGGTTGGATTCGATGTTCAATCCATCCTGTCCGTACTTCATCAATATAATAAACTGAAGTAGAGTATACCAAAAGGACCAACTCGATCAAATAATTCTGGTGCCGCAGACTGTTTGTCAAACAGACACCCGGTTCTCAAGATATGGCCACAAAGTTGAAACTGGGTCCCAATGGACCCCGGTCCGGTCCGACCTGGTCGGACCCACCTGGCCTTACCCGATCTGATTCGAGTCATTCTTGTTTGTCTTGGGATTTAGTGTGCCCTACCCATCTCATGAGGGGGGGGGGGTGCCCAGCCCACTGGCGCGGTCCGCGGTGCAGCCCGTGGTTGGGTGGCCCACCATGGTGAGGTCTGACCTAGCCTCAATCCGGGGGGGAGGCGCCGCCCCAGTATACCAAATGGCTCGATGGCTCTTCGGTCACCCTATTGGCACATGGTACTGATCGACGGTCCTGCTTGGTGTGATGCATCCGACCATACGGTTCTCCTCCCAGCGGCGCAGATGCATGCCTCTACTCCACCCACGACTGACCGTGTGTCGGCCACCCTATGGCCACCACTGCGACCATGCGGTCGTGGATTCCTACTCTTGTGGAGTGTACACACAATTCTTTTCTATCATGTGGCTGGCCAGATTCCGGCCACCATGCTGCTCCACTGTAGCCGACGGACGCACGCCACCTTCCTACAACGCGGTCGGTCGGGTGCTAACTGTCACCTTCTTCCACAAGCCATCACAACTTCGTTCCAAGCCTGAATATTATGATGTTCACATATTGAAAATCCGCGGGTCGAGATCTCCATGTCCATATGTCACACTCAATAAGACATTGTGTTTCCAACATCATTAATTATTTGTCGTTGATGAATGCATGAAGAACACGTGAAGAACAAAGGAAAAATGGGCATGGTATATGTGTGGGATGGTGTACAAGTTTTTTCAGCCATCGTCATTGTGAATAAAGATAAAAAAGAATAAAATTATAATTTATTCATACAGAAAATTAAAACCCCTACATTGACGTGTGTTGGAGGTTTTGTGAGGAAGAATACAATGTCGATGAAGGGGCGTCACCGTTCATCGCTCCCACAACTCACGTCCAAACCAATCTTTTACATCAACGTTCTTGATTTGAAGAGTTATTCTTCAATGGAGAAGTTATTCATTTGGAGGATGTATCCCCAAAGGGTATGCTTTTCCAATCCATTTTCCCATGAGAGGTGAGGTGCCAAATTAATAAGATAATAATAAACTGAAATAAAATTGGAACTTTAAATAGGTTAAGGTTGGCACATTAATTTGGGAGTATTTTAAAAAATAAATCTCATTAATGTGGGAGTTCAAGGGTCAGGTGGTCCCCACCACTAAATTCAAATGGGAGGTTTCATGCTTAGGTGGTCCCCACATCTAAATCCAAATTAGAGGATTCACCAAGAAAAATAAAATTTTGTTGTCATATTTTCTTTTTATTCATTTAACTCTCCCACAAAAATATGAAAAACTATCTTTTACCCTCAAACCACTATAGGTGAGGAGATGATCTCATTAAGAGAATATCGGCGCATCAAGTTCAACGGTGTCTCGTATTTCAATTCAATGCACCGGTTCAAAAGTTATAAAATGGCGCTCGCGGGATTAATGATCATAACCAAAAAATGTTTGGAAAATTATTAATAGTCACCCTCGACCCACTCCAGTCGAGGTTAGGCTATGCCTAAGAGAGAAACACCTCAACAAACCAATTGGTACTATCATATTTCAATTTCGAGTTACCATTTAATATTTATTTATTTTATAATAAAATAATTATCACATAATTATATTATTTGTGGAAAAAATATAACATTCACTAGTGGCCCACGCCGAACAATGTTAGTATCTACCAAAAGAATGTATACCCTCACATGATTATAAATGGTATTATATTTTTAATCCAAGTAACAGTTCGTGTGGTATAATAATGTGAAAAATAAAATAACTTTATTAAATTATTTAATTTACAGTTATTCCATTTACGAGTTTTCTCATAAGAGGCCCACATTGACTAAAAATAAGATGTGCCTAGGGTAAACCCACCATCTTGAGCACAACAGTGCCCCCTAATTTATAATCTGAGTAATTATTTAAGAGTTATTCAACTTTTTTAGGAAAACTGCTTTTGCATGCTAATTAAACCTCAAATGAACATTGGTGGATCGTTCCGTCCACTCCTTGCCTCAGAATCACATGCCAACATATTTCACAGTCTCGAAATAATTATATATAATTAAAAAAATATACGTAATTTTCTGGACATTAAAGCTACCAATATAATTTCAAATTAAGTGTAGATATGTTTTTATCAAGATCATCCATGATAAAGACATCAAAATGATAGGCCATCTTGTCCCAATTTCGAATGAACTCCTCAATTTTTGTCTTGCTGTTGTTGAATACTTTTGTTAAGATATGGGATATCTTATTAGTCCACACAATAGTCCATATTGTTATCCACTGGAATCATTTGATCATATATCCCATCATCTAAATCTTTAAAATCGTGAATTAAAAAACTCCTCTTGAATTTCTTCTATAGGGTGTAATAAAAGATCTCATGATATTTATGGGTTTTCAAACTCCTCACATTCTTCCCACTACGGGATAGCTAGTGACTCTTTATAAGGGGAAAACACAATACTATAGGGATCAATGTATGTAAAATCCACTACCACATAGTCTACCAAGATCTGAGCCATAGATTCCATTATACTATCATCATTTTCTTATTCTTTATCATTACCAAAATAAGACATTTAATTTTCTATATGTATATTCAGGCACTTCAATGTCTCACTTAAATTGACACTAACAGGGAAGCACATCAGCCAGGAGGATGATGTCTACCTACGCTCGAGGGTAATTTGATTTGAGGAACTGATGGCTGTCAAATGATGAATTATGTGCACATCAATGGAAAATGGGGAAATGACTATGGTAGTGACAAATAAAATGATGATTCTATCTCCAAACAGTCCTACAGTGATATTGTGAAAGGGGGAAAAAAAGGTGTCTGTAAATTATGGTGGTATGATTGCTCCAACAAAGAGAATACCGAGGAAGGATTACTCTTAACTGCCGAATCTGATGTCTACTTGATCATCCTCCAAGAGGGAGAATTGTCCCAGGGATATCTCTGGTTTGAAAAAGGGAATGCAATATTTTTTGGTTTGTATTTCTTTGGAAAAGATGAATCTGAGAAAGAAGTATGCCATGATTCTGAAGCACTATGAATGATCAGGGTGAGAATCAAAATCTGCGAATGATGTAGTTTATCGTGGGTATGGTGACAGGTATGATGTTTTATGATCATTAGATCTTTTTTCAAGCATGTTTTACTTTTTTGATGCACTTTTCTTTTATTTTAATAAATGGTCAGAGGTCTTCCTCTGACTGAGCATTCCTGGTATATTAAAACACTTATTCTATTCCCATTCATTAGAATTTAGTTAACTATAAATGTTAGTGTAAATAGTTTTATTGAGATACCATTTATCCATTAGGATAGGTAAATAATAATAATCCTTATGCACTATAGATTTATTCCCCTTGAAAAAAATTTAGGTACATGATTCCTGGTTTCCCTTATTCCCTTCTTCTTTCTTGGGTTGTTAATTCATTTAGTGTTCCTTCAATTAGAACTATCCACAGAGTAGTGGGTAAAGGTTTAATCCCTATATTTTCTCATAGATACTAATTATCCATCAGTGGAGTTTTCTTCTTATGATGTGTATCACAGTTCCTAATCTTGCACTTAAGTTTCTATCCCCTAAAAATAGTTACTTATATTAATAGTTGACATGTTCCTTCTTGGATTTACCCTATTATCTATATCAAAGTATCCTCATTTTATAGCTAGTGAGACTTTTATAACATTATCCTACGGATTTTATCTTGATTATCCTCCCTCACAGACCTCATAATTCACGTTTTTATGTGTGAGTCTATTGGAAAGACGCATTGTTTCAATATAAGATCAGGGATATGGTCCTTTGTATCCTGGTTCTAAAATGAAAACTGTGCGCACCCCCTTAATCCACCAAAAATGTATAATCCATAAAAAATAAGCCTATAATTAACCACATAACACCTCAAATGGTCGAATATGTAGGCCACCTTTGGAGTAGATTTGATAGTTCATGACTCTTTATGGATGGAATCACCATGTGTTGTATCTGCAGACACCATTTGTGGAATTGATTCATGCACCCCTACCAATCCCATTGATAATGAATACATTTTGAAAAAAGATGACCCAACTGTTTACTTGATAAACAATTATCTACACAAAAAACCAAAAGTATAAATTCTTTTTTGGAAAAATGATTCACCTATTACTATCAAAAACCACTCCACTGATGACATTGAATGATAAAGGCCATCAAATATACTTCTGGATATAGGGTGAAATAAATTGTTTAACTATTTGACACAAATTTCTAAATATCATATTTCAAATAATTATTATAAATGAGAGTTTTTTGAAAGGTAATGGATGTTCTAGAAATCATACTCTCCCCACGGTTGAAGGGACATCCTGTTTCATGTGAAAATTTTAATGCCATAAGAATATGTTGAAATGAAAATAGTTGTTGTTTTAATGAGATCTGAACCAACTGAGGATCAAATCATACTCCTATTATATAAGGTTCATCATATGATGTTTTCATGAATTCAAAAAAATGATCATTTCAATAGATCCTATGATCCAAATACCACCATGTTGAATGAGTCGATCGAAGTCTAAGGATTTTTGTATTGATCCAACAATGTTATATTTTGGGGACTTGAATCTTCTATGAAATCCTTACCCAAAATCTCATGATATGGTGTTCCATTTAATATGTTTGGGACAATAGTGCGGATTGATATAGATATAATATTTAGGAAGAAATCATGGTTAGACAACAGAAAGAAGGGGTATTTTTGAAAAGTAGAATAAGGTGGAGGAAGAGAGCCCTCCCACCAATGGGGAGGGATGGTCTATATCTGTGAAAATTACCGCCAAGGGAATTACCTTGTTTAGAATAAGATATCACCAAATAAAAAGTTCCTCCTCTGTTGTATATATAATTTAGTAAAAATTATTCCCACTGGAGTTCCTCTGATTCCCAAGCTCTTGTTTCTAGCCACAACGGATCAGAATTCCCCTTTGGGCATTGAGAAAAATTAGGTTTAGTTCTTGATAGGATTGTATCACTATTAGGACTATTACAATAATTCAAAAACTTTTATATGTCTATAAAATAGATACACATGATCATAACCTATCTAGATAATGAATGTGTATGGTCAAAATGTACATAATTATGTTTTCCCATTAATCATTAAACATTTTTATCAAAATAAAAAATATAAATATTATTAATAATTATCTTCTAAATATGTAGAATAATTTTCCTTGAAATTATCCTTTCAATAAAAATATATTGAGAATTGGGTATATAATGAAGTTATTAATTTCCCCAAAAACGTTATGTATAAAATATTGTGGAAAACCCATTAATCAATGAAATGGAAAACATGCTATTAAAAAATTAACGGATTTGGGGAAAATTAATGTCAATTCACAATGAAAATTATTACTAAAAAAGTGATGGATTATATCTTCAATAAAGTGAATGATACAGAAGTCGTCTCTGGAATGAAGATAGATTGTTAAATTTTCCATAGTAAAAACATATGCTTTGGTGTATTCCCAATGTTAAAGAAGTAACATTAGAAAATAAATAAATATAATCTAGTGGTAAAGGGTACTTTTGAGGTGTTTTTATATCAATAAATGATAGTAATTGAGTTAAATATTTTTTTTGTAGGACACCATTAAAATGGTGGAAAAATCATTTGTTATGGCTTGCCAAGAGTATGAAGATTATCCAAATCATATCCCCTAGAACATGGTGTTCTATTATATGAACACTCACCATGAATTGAATAATGGTTTATATATGTCTTCAACCAATATTTATTTGGGTTATTACGATTATATGCATCTGTTCCACATATGTATCCACTAGTTAGTACCCAAACCAGGATATCATTTATAAGAAAACCATACACACTTTAATTTCAAAAATTTTGGATTTTTCTACTTAGGATGGCTTAATTAAAAGGATTAATAAGAGGGAATATAATTTTTGATATATGAAATTAGTTATAATTGAATAGAATTATAATAATCATTAAATTATTATAAAGTTTTGTAATTGAAAATGGAAGTGGTGGAATGAGAACCCTTATACTGGAACAATAAAGACGTATGGATAAATATTATAATAAGAGTGGATAAGTATTATATTCTTAATAAAATATAAAATGGGATTTTATAACAAGAAATTTAAATCAATAAAATATGTGAAAAACTTATTATAATAAAATAATTTCAAATATAAATGAAAGAGAAAGATTTGAAACCATTTGGTTTTGATTAATATTCATAAATGATGGGAGGACACCTCAGAACCTTAGTAAACCTTATGAATGTTTTTATAGAGGGATAAATAATGAAAATTTAGGATTATTTACTTTGGGGTGGAATTGGATGATAGAATTATTTGCAGTGATCTCCTTTGATATGTTAAAATATGGATTTTTCCTGGAAACTAAGGTTTGTTCAGAAGTAAGAATGAAATCTCTTGAGTGTTAGGTGGGAAATGTTAGCTCTGTGGGATAAGTGATTAAATTTTAGGTGAGAGATTTTGGTAGGGATTTCAAAAAAAATCATTATAAATGGTATATATGACCATTTAATTATTAAAAAATGATCATACTTAATTTAACCATGTTACCATAATTACGTTTCATTATAAATTATGTATGGTAAATAGTTTATAGAAACTAATATAATATTAACCCTACTAAAAATTAATGAAATTAAATGTCCTAATTTTTAATTAATTGAAATTAATTGAATGTCATAATATATGAAAACTAAATATTAAATTAAAACGAATGATATGGGAAAATAGTTTTATAGAATGATTCATTTTTTTACATTATTTTTTTAATGATATTTCCCATTAATTATTAATTGAATTGTTTTTATGTTATTATACATTATATTATTGTCAAAATTTTAAATAGATTTATATAATTTATTTAGAATAAATCTATATAACACTTATAAAAATATTTCTTTGAAAACAATAATTTTATTTTTTCCATGATAATTGATCTTTAATATGTGTAATTTATTCTTAATCCCTAAAAAAATTTCATTACTACATAATTTATACCTACATAATATATATATGAATTCCATTTTATAAATTAAAATTTATTGGTGTATTGAATGTAAATTTTAACATTAGTGCATGTAAAAAACATTATTAGAAAAAGAGTTTTTAAGCATAACATTTATATTTATGATACAATAAGAAATGTCTTTAAATTTCCTGAAATAATTAGGTTTATTATATATCAAATAAAGTTTATATGGCTTCAAAACTAAAAAAATATATAATTTTACAAAAATAATATCTAATTAAAATAATAAAACAAAAAATATTTTATTTGAAAATTTTAATGATGTTCTTAAAGTATTAATCATAGATTTATATAATTTATTAAGTACAAAACTATATAAATATTATAAAATTATTTCTTTTATAACATAAATTTTATTTTCACCATGGTAATTAATATTTAATCTATGTAATTTTCTCTTAATGATTAAAACTAAAATTATATTTGATATATAATTTGGACCTAATTACGATAAATATGAATTACATATTATCAAATAAATTTTATATTATTAGGTAATGTAAATTTTGGAATTCATGTATGTAAAACCAATTTTTATATAATGTTTGTTGTTAAGCATAAAATTTAGGTTTAGGAAAAAATAATAAATTTTTACTATTTCCATGAAATAAATTGGTTTATTATAAATAATATAAATTTTATGTGGCTTCCAAAATAATAAAATAATGAATTTTACCTAAATAATATTCAATTAATATAAATGAATTTTTTTTTATTTTAGAAAATTAATTATGTTTAAAAAATAGTAATCATATGTTATATAATGTATGAATAGTAATTAAAAAGAAAATAGTTTTATTCCTTAAACAAATATTTTACCATTTTAAAGGTATAATAAATTTATACATTTTCCTTAAATAATGACAATGTCATTAAAATTATAGTTTCTATAAAAATTGTGTTTTTAACTTTTCACTAAAAAATACTTTTTTCGAAAAATCCACAAAATTGTTATGATCAAAATAAATTTATGAGAATTTATATTAAAATTTATTTTAAAATAAAATTATAACATTTCAAAATTAAATTTCTAAATAGGCTCATGAATAATGGATCTTTAGAGTGTGAAGTTTGTTAGAATTCAGGATATGTTTTTATCTATTATGGTAGAATTTTATTATTACAAATAATGATTTATTTAATGTGGAAGATGACTTAATGATTATGATCCACAAAAATATTATAGTAAAAAATCATATGTGGCTTATATTTTTAATATATCTAGACCATAATATATATTATTTTTTAAAATATTTTCAAGGTACATCAAGGCTATTATTATAGTAGAGAACTACAATGAACCTTTGATGTGAAAAATACTTGAAATTATCAAATTAATATTATATATAATAATAAACTAATTATGATATGTATAATATATATATATATATATATATATGATCTACCAATAAAATGTAAATATTAAATTGGTTATATGGAACAATCTCCAAGAGTCTCCAACATTTAATAGAGGCAATAAATAACATTTCTAACCTTTTTTATCCCACCTAATATTAATTCTTTTATAGAGTTTTGGATTTATCCCCGGTGACAAAAGAATTTAGATTTATGTCTACACATCTATCTTTAATATCATATCCTTTTAAAAAAACGTCTCAATATAATATATTATAAAATTATATAAATACTTCTTATTTAACCACATAAAAAAAGTTTCAATATAAATATATAGTATTTATAAAATTTGTATCCATGAAGTTTTATGAGTTTAGATTGATCATTTTACTATCATTATCTTAAAAAATATTTTATATCAAATTGTTTATTTAAACCTATTATAAATCAACTTATAATAATTTTCTAATATTATATATACATAAGGATTAAATCATATATACAAGTCTAGTATATTAGAAATGATTCTATTATTTTCAATATAGTTATCCTTGAATTACTCATGCATAACATGATATAAATTCTAATTCCAACAACCAATGAGATAGAATAAAATTTTAAGGTCTTTATATAATGTGAAATATTAGAAATCCTCCCTTAATTACATAATGTTATATGTTTTAATTCATTTTCAATTTATATATTTTGAATTATTTTTATAAATTCTCCAAGATTTATTATTATATTTTCTAATCCCTAAAATATAGAATGATTAATCTAATCATTTCAATGAGAGATATTTATCTAACCAAATATTGAATTACTATAAGAATCGAATCCTGTTTATATTAATAAATTTTCATTGACATATATTACTAAGAAAAATCTATCACTCTCACTAACCATTTATTGAAACCTTTATTTAATAACATTTTATATGATAAGGGTTTCTTAACCTTAACAAATAATATTTCACATTCCTCAATGACAAGAAAACTATATATCATTCATTTTATAACATCCATTGTAAACATATGTAGTATATTGTGTACTTGGAATTAAACATCTTAGTATATATTCTGTATTTTATATTGATGAAAACTCTTGTGTATCATGAGTATTGAATTTATCAAAACCTACATTTATGTCAATATCACTTTAGTTTGTCTATTCTCTATCATGACATACCATTTTACAAAATGATAATTTATAGATAAAAATTATGAATGTTAATAAAAAAGTTCATGAATAACAATGAAAAGTATCTTTCATCACTATGAACACATACACACCCACACATATATACATATATGATAGTTGTAGTTTCCCTCTAATAACATAAACAATATTTTATTTTACCCATTTAGTTAGCACACTAGTTTTGGTTTGCAAGATATTGTTTGAATTTTTTGTTCCTAAATGTATTATGAATTAATTCTATGGATGAAGATAAATAAAATTTGAGTAATAATATTCTTTGTATTACATGGATCATAAATTATTTGTCCTCTTAACAAGTAGATTATTTAATTCAGTTTTACAATCCCAAATAACGTAAAGGAATCTTATTTATATATCATCAAAATGGAATATTTATATGAATTTATTTCTTTAATAAAATTATTCATTTATGTTAACCCCTATTACAAAGTCTTACGATACATAATATATTTCAAATGTAGTATTTTCAAATTAATGTATAAATTAAAAATATTTTAAATTACATCTACCATATCATAAGGATACATTTATTTCTAAACATGGAATAAATTAACTTGTTTTTCAACTTATCAAAAAATATATTTTAATTATGACTAAAATATATTAATAACTTAATGAGGTTAGAATTATTAAAAATTGGAATATAAAATTATAATCTTCCATAAATAATGTAGGAAACCTCACACAATTAATAGATAGAATATCCACATTACTTCTAATAATATTTTATATTATACTTGGTTCTTTTTTGTATATTCAAGTGTATATGTCATTAATTGTTTCTAATAACCCACATTTAAAATAGATATGTTTTCATTTTATGAAAAAATGTTACATAATAATTCCATTTATTCATCATTACATTATTTTTCTTATCTAATTACAATTTTTCATTTCTGAAAAATAAATATTTTTATAGTAATTTCCCCCACAATAAATATTTTTTTCTTAGAAGAATATATTTTATTCCACTTTGAAATTTTATTTTTTACTATTATCTTATAAATTTCTTGATTCACATTAACTATAAATACTAGGATTTGTTTTCTTTAAATCTTTATCATCTTAGTGAAACATTGTCAATATTATAAGAAGATAACTCTCTAGGTTGTTTATCATAAAACTAACAACAAAAAAATGAGAAACATTTAGGGTTTGGATAAGAGAGTTAGATATATATATAACCCCTTAATGATATTGAATCACAAATTATCTAAATTATCAAAATTTCAACTGCTCAATATTTTGAGTAGATACACAATGTTCGAAAGTGTAAAAGATGCACTACATTGAGCTTAAATGAACTACTAAATATTATTATTTAAATGTGAGAGTTATAACCTAGCCATTAAATTGGATTTTCAAAATAGGAACAATTTATATATGAAATAAATATAATGGAATAAAATAGTATTAAATTATTGTTAAGTGTTTAATAAAATAATAAAACATTTTTTAGTAATGTGATTTTATTCTTCCAAAACATGTTTTCTTCAAAAATAAGTATTTTTGCATTTTTTGAATGCATATTATAATTTCTAGAAGTTATATTAAAATATATTTTAAAAATTGTAACTAATTATTATAGGACCACGTCACTTTCACATTCTCAGTGAGTACATGATTGACGAATCCTTAATCTAGTGCATGTTTGTATCATTTCTCCTACATTCATTATTATGAAACAATTTATTTTTAATGTTTCATTTTTATACAACATGATATATTTATGTTTAATTTTATATATATATTCATTACCCATTTGAGTGGGGTTGTTTCCTTTGAAATTTATTTTTACAAGTTGTCTTTAATACCAATTCTTAGTTTTTAATGATTTTTATGTGAGTGATTTAAAGTTGATCTCAAAATGGTTTTTGGTTTAATGATTGATTCGTATGGTGAATGTATTAAAGAAATTATTTTAATTTAAGGAAAACATATGGGTTTTTTTTAGAAATGAAATGTGTATGTTCAGATTTTGGAAACAGATTAGACCGGTGGATTTGTTTTCAAAGCATGTGTTAGGATTTGAAAACAAAGAAAAATGTTTTGACAGTTTTTATTGATTCTGTCTGATTTCTATACATTATATATATAAATATTTTTTTATGTTTACATTAAAAAAACAAATAATTAATTTCATTATGAAACATATTTTATAGTTTTAATGGTTTGTGGTTAACTACTAGGATTGTTATCTCACTTATATCAAATTTTAGGTTCCATATTTTTAGTCAAATCCTTATTGTTTATTATGGTTGACATTAGTGAGTTTGGTGGTGATGAAAAAATAGAGGATGCATGGAATTGGTCTTAAGCTCTGCTAGATTTTGTAGGTTTTATTATTTTTAGTTTGTTTTCTTCCTACCTTGTTCTTCCTACCTATATTTATTTATTTCTAGTTATTGAATATGTATATATAAATGGGTTGGATCATGGTAGTTTTTTATGACTTGTTTTATCTTTTATTTAATTATTTTGGATTTTGAATTTTTTTTATTCCTATATTTTACATATGGATGACTGAAAAAATTTATTTTTATTTAAAAACACTATTACGGAAGAAGTGATAATGCACACAATTTAAACTTACAAACATAAGACACCATAAGAAATAAAAAAACCATTCAATAAGAGATTAATATTATTGATATAATGTTACTATCAAGACCCATTCCCCATGGCCCATGTCCTAACTACCCCAAGCCCGCCTTCCATAGGCTAGGGGCTGGCAACTAGCATCGGAATGGCGTATCCCTAAAATGGGAAGGAATTTCATTTAATACTATCAAAACAAATATAGAAGAATGAAAGAAGAATCAACCACTTATTGAACTACTATAGAAAAATGAGTGATGAATGTAAAGGGGACAGAATAATAGCCCAACTGAAAGTATGAGTACAAATCAAAAGTAAAAATAAAACTGAAAAGTGAAAATCATCTCCTGGATCATGCACCATTGATCATACTTGGAGTGTAGGCATATCTCATGATCAGTAGTCCCTATGTCATGTCACACCAAATGGTCCTCTTCTGTGTACTGTCCAATCATGGATCCCTACGACTCGATCAATGTTGTACATCATCTGCACAAGACACAATAAGATGTGGGTGAAGCCCATGTAGAGTGAGTATAACGATACTCAGTAGGGACCCCGAGACCCCATTGGTCTCCTAATGTTCCACAAAGGAAAACCACAAATCAAGACATTGACTCTAGTTAGGTATATACCCGTACACACACCTATGTTATCATGATATACCCATCTCATACATGAGGGAAGAATACCACAAAGGTAACACCATGAAGGTAACAACACAATGGTTAAAGTACCACACCGGTTACACAACTACAGTTACACCACAAAGCTAAAACTACCACACATGTATCTCCACGAAGATTGTACTACTATGGTAAAAGGAACACACAGGTATCAACACGAAGACAGTACCACAAAGGTAAAATTACCACCCAACTATCACCACAGAGATAATACCACCAAGGTAAAATCACCACACATGTATCACAACGAAGATATTACCACAAAGGTAAATGTACCACAAAGGTATCACCGCGAAGGTTAAAGTATTAGTTCTTATAGAGTCTTAGCTCAAACATGGTATTAGTGAAGTATTGAAGTACATATGATTAGTCACAAAGAAATATCATATTATTCTGTCAAGAGGCACTAATGTTGACCATATGGAGTCTGACCCACACAGTATCAATAGGTACTAACCCATGCAGTGGCCCACACAGGATCCGACCTGCCCAAAGTCGATAGGTATCAACATCTACTGACCCACACAAGATATGACCCACACAAGATCGGTATGCAGGGACCCAGACAGGATTGCTGAGCGCTAACCGACACAGGATCGGACCCACACATGATCGGTATGCACTAACCTGAACATGATTGCAGATTGCTGAGCCACACAGGATCGACAGGTACTAACCTCTGCAATGACCCACACATGATCCAACCTGCCCAGAGTCAATAGTTAACTAACCTTTGTATGATCCGTCTCCAACCCCCGCTTCACTACCAGGCACTGGATTGTCGCTAATAGAACGTTTGGGTTAAGAACTCCTCAAACCAGCGGTCATTCTTCAACCGTCAGGAATATCCACGAATAAGTATCCCAAAGGTCTGTCACATCATAGGGGACCCAGTGCAATAGACGATGCGTCAATCAAACGCCCGGTCTGTATGTTATTAGTGATTCCGCTCTGAGTGCCTGGTTGGATTTGAGGATCAATCCAACCCAGCCATACACCAACATTATCCAAAACTCAAGTGGAGTATTCCAAAAGAACTTTCTCAATCCAAGAATTTTGGTGATTCATACTATTCGTCCAAAAGACACCCGATTCTCATGATATGTCCACAAAGGTGTAACTTGGTCCAGTTGGACTTGGGATCGGTCTGACCAGATATAGTTCGGGTCAACCTGGCCCGATTTAGGTCTGGACCGGTTGGCCTTTCCCGCAGCAGGCCCAGACCACTGGGCCATAGTCTCTCCCAACCAATGAAGGGGGGGGGGGGGGGTGGGGGGAGCCTGGACCAGCCCGCTTGGGCGGCCCGCAGTGCAGCCTGTGGTCTTGTGGCCCGCCGTGTCAGTGTCCAACTTTGCCACAACCGTGGTGGGTGGTGGGGAGGTGCCCCTGGTATTACAAAAAGACCAATGGCCATTCGATTTCCCTTCGGGATTGTAGGACCGCCCGACTATCCCACTCGTTGTGATTCATCCAACCGAAATGGTCGGACGGTTCTCCTCCCAGCGGCACAGACGCACGCCACTGCTGCACCAACATCGAATAGGTGTCAGGGGCCCCCGTTATCCTCTACAGTTAAGCAGCTGTGGCTTCTAGCTTCGACATCATGGATGCACACCACAACTCCACCATGTGGCCGACCAGATGCTGGTTTCCACCCTATTCCACCATGGCCAACGGGCCACAACCCCCTCTTCTGGAAGTGAATATGCGCACCACCTTCCTTCCACACGGTCGGCTAGGTGTCGGAAAACCCTTCTTCTACAAGACATTGCAGCTTCATTCCAAGACTGAAATTTATGACGTTGAAATATTCACAATCTTCAGGATGAGATCTCCTCGTACATGTGTCCTGCTCAACGAGACATTTTGTTTCCATCATTATAAATTATTTAGCTTTTATGAAAACATGAAGAACGTGCGAAGAACAAAAGAAAAAGAGGCAAGGTATAACTCCGAGATGATGGACATGGTTTTTTGGCCATCTTCATTGTGAATCAAGATTATGAAGAATCAACAAAGAGAATTAATCATACTTCAAATTAAAACCCATACCTTGATGTTCGTTGGAGGTGTCACGAGGAAGGAGATGAGGTCGATGAAGGGGTGCCGACATTCGTCGCTCCCTCAACTCACATCCGAACCACGCTCCAACCTCAAAGTTCTTGATCTGAAGTGTTTTTCTTCATTGGAGAAGTTATTTGTTTTGAGGATGTTTCTCCAAAGGTTAACCTTTTACAATATTTTTTCCCCACAATAGGTGAGGTGAAAATAAATAAGATAAGAATTAACTCAATTAATGTTGGAAATTTAATTAAGTTAAGGTTTCCACATTAAGTCGGGAGGATTACAATGTTTAACTCATATTAAATTATGAGTCCAAGGGTCAGGTTGTCCTCACTAATAAATTAAAATTAGAGGTTTCAATCTTAGGTGGACCCACCTCTAAATTTAAAAAGAAGATTTTAAGAAGAAAAATAAAATGTTGTTGTCATATTTTATTTTTATTCTTTTAACTCTCCTACAAAGATCCGAAAAACTAACTTCCACCCTCAACCCACTGTAGTTGAGGTGAAGGTCTCCTTAAGTGAATATTGGTGCTCCAAGTTCAACGGTGTCCCCATATTTCAATTATGAGCATTAGTTCAAAGGTTACAAAACATTACTCGCGCGTTTACTGAACACACCCGAAAAAAGTTCACAACATTATTAACAGTCATCATCAACCTGTTCCAGAAGAGGATAGGCCATGAAAAAGTGACACATAGTGCAACGAACCCTACAGTTCTCTCCGATTTCCAATCCGAGTTATAGTTTAAATGTTATGGATTTTACCAAAAAATAATTGTCACTTAATTTTTTAATTTATGGGCAAAAACTATGTCTCACTGGTGGCCCGCACCGACCAATGTTAGTATCATAATAAATAAAGCATACCTTCACAAGATCATCAGTGGTCTTAGATTTTTAATATGAGTTACCATTTTTGAGTTATAGAAATTTGAAAAATGAAATAACTTTATTTAATTATTTGATTTACAGTTACAGCATTTTTGGGCTTTCTCAGAGGTGGCCCGTGACGACTAAACATAATTCGTGGCTTGGGTTAACCCACAATACTGAGTGAAAAGGTGCCCTCATATTTTTGATCTGAGTAACTAATCATGAGTTATTATACTTTTTTGGGAAAACTGCTTTCACACACTAATTTAACCTTAACAATACATCGATGGATCATTACAGGAACTCTGAGCCTCATAATCACGTACCGTCAAATTACGAGGTCTTGAAATAATTCCATTTAATTAAAAAAATATTAAAAAATTACAGGACATTACATTTTCCCCACCATAAAGATTTACATCCCTGAAATCCAAAATGATGGAAAAACAACCAAAAGAGTATACAAAGTACGAATCTGAGCCTCCTGCTCCCATGTGCTCCCCTGGAGGTTCTTGTGCTGCCAGCTTACAAGAACTAGAGGTATCGACCACCCATGAAGGTCCCACTCATGGTGATCATCAATCTCCATAGGAACCTCTGTAAACATCACCCTTCATCATAGTCCATCTTGTCGGGGTAAATGATATGAAATTGTTCGTGCACGTATCCCCTCAGTTGGGATACATGGAAGATGTTGTGCACCCTCTCAAACTACTATGGAAGATCCAATTGGTATGCTACCTTGCCTATCCTCCAAAGTATCCGAAAATGATTGATAAACCTCTTTAATAACTTTTCATATGGGCCAAATCTATGTTGTCCCTGTCGAGGTGAGACCAATAAGAATACATGGTCCCTCTCAACATCTCTTCCTGAAGAGGCACTGGTTCCAGGGTGCATCCTCTGCAGAGTATGATGTTCTCCGCACCTTCAGAAATTCCTTTAGGAGACTGTCCTGGGGATATCTGAGCATGTCGGGCCTCGCGGTCAACGTCCCAAGTTGTGCCTCCCGAAATCGTTGAGGAATTGGGGGGGGGGGGGTGATAGTCATTGACTAGAGGTAAGATGTTCTATATTTATTCAAGAATGATATCCAAAGTGTGTCTAGCTAATCTATTGCCTCACTCAGTAGATGTAGAGTAGAGATTCTTCTGAGTGCGTCTGCTATTGTGTTCCCTTTCCCAATAGTCTAGACTATCTCAAAGTCATAGTACTAGAGTAACTCTTGCCATAATTGTTATCTCAACTTATGGAAGCTCTGCTGACACGTCTCTATCCATAATAAATTCTCACCCTTCTTCGTCATAGCTGACAAGGGCATCGCTACCCTTGCGAATTTTGGTTAAAAATCTAGTAGTACCCAGCCAAAGATGAAGTCTCTCTACCTTCAGGGAGGTAATCATAGAAAAATATTTTGAAAAGATTCCCCCAAACGCTGCCACAACTATTGGGAACGTAAAACTAAAAACTCCCACTATCACAAGGTATGTCTCTCTGAGTCAAGAGTGATTGGTTTCACACTCCTATGCATGAGTTTATCATGTGCTACTGGGGTTTCCTTTTTCGCCGACCAAGGAAAATACCATTCCAACATTGTAGGATAACCACAACCCTTTTGCCTAATAAAATCAATCTATTTATGAACTAATGATGTCCAGTCCATACCCAAACTAACGTTGTAAGTCATAGACGCTTCCACTAAGAGGTTCCGGTCAAAACTCTCACCTCAATGGTCAGATCACACCATCAGTGTAAGTGTGATTATTGAGTCTCCTCCCCAAGGTTTCCCTAGTCGTGAGGGTCATGTCAAGGGATTTACATGAAACTAAAGGTCTTGGACAAGATTTTTGGAAGGAAGGAATGATTGGTACCTAATTAAATTAATAAAATAGATATTATTACACAAAAACCATTTATTTAATCATTCCTTGGGTCCTTGGGTCATACTCCTTGACCGTATGATGCTGCTCCCTTTCCCTATCCTCCAGATCCCTGAGCCTATTGGGGACCACAAAGGGGGTGGTTGTAACATGTCAAAATTTACACCACCTCATGCTTCACTTTTATCTCAACATCCACCTCTTCCACCCTGTAGATTTTTGTGTCCATAACACTTCTTCTACCCGAAACATTTTCACGCTCCCAGGTCTGTGAGACCGGCACTAGTTTCCTCTATTCCCACTTCTAAAATTCACTCGCAGTATCTTCTCAACCAAAGGAAATTCAACCACAAAGGTTCTCTCTCACTCCCTAATATATGAAGGAATTCACATATAAATAGTTCTTTATTGGATGTCCTAAAGACACTTTGCACGGAAGTATGAGCCCTCAAGCACTGATCGTATCGTATTCATCAAGTACCAGGAATAGTCGGTACACCTCAATGAATACTCATATACCAACATGTCATCCTTCCGAAGCCTTAGAAGCTCTAAAGACCTCTCATAAAGCTCCTAAAGCCAGTCCTCATTCGCATTAGATTAGGGCTCGCTTCAGAACCTCAGGGGTATCTAATGTTGAAACTCATGTATGGAACTAAGCCTAAATGTGTCCTCTACTAGTATCGGCGGTTGTAACTGCTGACAAACAGGTAGTGACATAATTGGAACAATACCCTATTATACCTCTTTGTCATGACCAGACCCCCGTGGCCCATGTCATGACTACCCCAAACCCGCCTTCCATAGGCCAGGGGCTGGTCACTGGCACCGAAAAGGCATATCCCTAAAACCTAAAGGCATTGCCTTTAAACCTGTACAAAAACACCGAGAATAACACCACAAGAATAATCCACTAACGAAAATGCAGTATTAAAAATAATTTTGAAAGTAATGGGGATGGAATAGAAGACCAACTAATGGTACAAGTAAAACTCAGAAGTAAAAAATACAACTAAAAAGTGAAAAGTAGCACTTGGATCGTCCACTATGGATCCTACATGAAGGGTAGGTAAAGCTCACGATTAGTAGTCCCTGCTTCACATCACACCAAATGGTCTGCCTCCATGTACCATCTAGTCCTAGATCTCTCAGCCTTGATCAATGTTGTACATCATCTGCACAAGACAGAATAATGTGCAGGTGAATCCCATGCCGGAGTGAGTATAACGATACTCAGTAGGGACCCCGAGACCCTGCAGGTCTCCTAAAGTTCCACAAAGGGAAACCACAAAGTGGGAAACCAACTCTACTTATGTATATGACCATAAATACAACTAAGTTATCAAGATATACACATCTCATACATGAGGGAAGAATAACACAAAGGTAACACCATGAAGGTAACACCACAATGGTAAAAGTACCACATAGGTAACATTGTGAAGGTTGCACCATGAAGGTAAAAGTACCACACATGTATCACCACGAAGATAGTACCCTGAAGGTAGAAGGACAAAAAATGTATCACCACGAAGAAAGTACCATGAAGGTATACAGACCACATAGGTATCACCACAAAGATAATTCCACGAAGGAAAAAGCACCACAGAGGTATGACCACGATGATAATACCATGAAGGTAAAACTACCACACAGGTATCACCACAACATTAGTAGCACGAATGTAAAAGTATTAGTTCAAAAAGATTCGTAGCTCAAACCAGGTATTAGTGATGTATAGAAGTACATATGATTAGTCACGAAGATATATCATATTATTCACTGAAGATGCATTGCTACAAACCATACATATTCTGAACCACACATGATCGATAGGTACTAACCCCCACAATGTCCCACATAGGACCTGACCTGCTCAGAGTCAATAGGTACTTATCTCTGCTGACCCACACTAGATCCAACCCGCACATGATCGGTATGCACTGACCCACACAGGATCGCTGAGCGCTATCGCACATAAGATCTGAACCACACAAGATCGGTATGTGATGACCCACACAGGATTCTTGAGCACTGAACCACATAGGATCTACATGTGTTAACCCCCGGAATGAACCATATAGGATCTGACCCTCCCATAGTCGATTGGTAACTATCCTTTGTATGATCAATATCCAACTTCCACTTTAATGCCAGCCACTAGATTCCCGCAAATACCACATTTGGAATACTACTCCTTAAACCATTATTTATACCTCATCCATCAAAAAGTTCAAAAAATAAGTATCTCAAAGATCTGCCACATCATAAGGGACCCAACACAACAGATGACGTGTCAATCAGACTCCTGATCTTTAATTTATTTGCATTTCCCCACCAATGTCCTGGTTGGATTAGGGGTTCGATCCACCCCGTCCATACTCCAACATTATCCAAAACTCACGTTAGGTATCTCAAAAGGATTGCATGATCCAAGAATTCTAGTGCCACCGACGGTTCTTCAAACGGACGCCCAATTCCCAAGATATAGCCGCAATGGTGAAATCGGGTCTAGATGGGCCCAGGTCCAGTTCGACTCGGTCGGCCGACCCTACCTGAGTCGGCCTGGGCTGACCCGACCTGGTTCAGGTCAACCTATACCGACTCGGGTCTAGCTGGGTTGGCCTAGGCCAATGTAGGCCCAACCCACTGGGTCATGGTCTGGCCCGGCTAGTGAGGGGGGTGGGGGGGGGGGGCAGCCGGCGCACCGTGGCAGGGTCTGACTTAGACAAAACCTAGGGGGAGGCCCCCTAGTTTTCTTAATATATCTATGGACATTATCTCACCCTGTAGTTATGCGGGACTGCCTGGAGGTCCCGCTCATTGTGACCTGCAACCGTCCAGCTGTCGGTCGCACTCCGGCCTCCACCGCGGCCCAACGGTCATGGATTCCTGCTTCTGTAGTGTGGATGGGCGCTTCTGCTCTACCATGCAACTGACCGGATGTCGGCCGCCACCCTACTCCACCGTGGCTGACGGGCCACTACATCCTCTTTCGGCGGCGCAGACGTGCACTGCCATCCTTCCACACAGCCGGCCGCTGCCTTTCACCAGCCATTACAGCTTTGTTCGAAGCCAAAAAATTATGATGTTCGTATATTCACGATCCAAGGGTCAATATCTCCACATCCATAGGTCATGCTAAATTATACATTGTGTTTCCAATGTCAATAATTATTTGGTGTTGATGAATGCATGAAGAACACATGAAGAACAAAAGAAAAAGGGGAAAGGTATAAGTGTGGGATGATATCCATGTTTGTTTGGACATTTTCATTGTGAATAATGATCATGAAGAGTCAAAAAAATATTTAATCATACGTCAAATAAAAAACCCTATCTCGACATTCATTGGAGGTGTCGTGAAAAAGGGGGTGAAGTCGATGAAGGGACGCTGGCGTTCTTCCCTCCCGCAACTCACTTCTGAACAATGCTCATACATCAACATTCATGATCTGATGAGTCGTTCTTCATTGGAGAAGTTATTCATTTGGAGGATGTTTCTCCAAAGGCTCTCATTTTCCAATCCACTTCCCGCGAGAGGTGAGGTTCCAAATTAATAAGATATGAACTATATCAATTAAATATGGAACTTTAATAATGTTAACGTTGGCACATAACGTTGGGAGGATTCCAAAGGCTAACTAACATTAAAGTGGGAGTTCAGTGGGTTGGTGTTTCCAACCACTAAATTCAAATGGGAGGTTTCAATCTCAAGTGGTCCCCACCTCTAACATCAGAAAGTAGTTTCACCATGAAAAATAAAATGTAGTTGTAGTATTGTTTTATTCTATTAACTCTCCCAAAAATATTAAAAAAACTATATTCCACCCTCGACCCACTGTGGTTGAGGTGATGGTCCCCTTAAGTGATTATTGGTGCTATGATTTCAACAGTCTCCTCTGAATTCAATTCTGAGCACTGGTTCAAAATATTCAAAACTCTACTCGCAAGTTTACTGAACATACCCAAGAAAAGATCAAAAAATTATTAACAATCACCATCGACCCATACTGGTCAAGGTTAAGATCTACCGAAGTGAAACATGTCATAATGAAACCAATGATACTCTTGTATTTCCAATCTATGTTACCATTTAAAAGTTATGGATTTTACAATAAAATTATTTTCACTGAATTATTTAATTTATGGACAAAAACTAACTTTCACTGGTGGCCCATGCTGACCAATGATGATATCTATATAAAGAAATCATACCCCCATGAGTTTAGTAGTGGTATCAGAATTTTAGTCTGAGTTACCATTTGTCAGTAATTTGAATTCCAAAAACAAAATAACTTTATTTTATTATTTTATTTATAGTAATTCCATTTTCAGGTTTTCTCATGGGAGGCCCGTGCTGAAAAAAAAGCCAAGCCTAGGGTAACCCCACCACCATAAGTGCAGTGGTGCCCTCGTATTTTCAATCCAAGTAACCGTTTAAGAGTTGATTTATTTTTTTTATGAAAAATGCTTACTCACGCTAATTAAACCTCAACCAAAATTTTACAGATCATTCTGGGCACTCCAGGCCTCAGAATCATGCGCTGTCCCATTTTTCAGTCTTGAAATAATTCCATATAATTAAACAAATTATATTTAATTTACTAGAAATTACCTTTTCCGCACCATAGTGATTTACATCCTCGAAAGCCACAATAATGTAAAAAATACCAACAGAGGGTACTGAGCATGAATCTGAGCCTCCTACTCCAATGTGTTGTACTCAAGTTTCTCATGCTTCCAGTGTATCAGCACCAACAGTATCAACTTCCCTAGAAGGAATTTCTCATGTCTATCCTCAATCTCCACTGGAACCTCCGTAAACACCACCCCATCATCGAAGTACATCTTGTAGTGGTTGATGATGTGAGATGGTTCGTGCACGTATCTCATCAGCTAGGATACATGGAAGAAATAATTCACCCTCTCCAACTGTGGTGGAAGATCTAAGTGATATTCTTGCTCACCAATCCTTCGAAATATCAGAAAATGACTGATAACCATCGGTGATAACTATTCATCTCAGCCAAATCTTTGTAGTCCTTATCGAGGTAAGACCCATATGAAGACAAGGTCTCACTCAACATCTCCTCTCAAAGCATCACTGGTACCATCAGGCGACCTCTAAAAAAGTTTATGTGCTCTCCACCTTCAAAAAATCCTTTAGGAGACCGTCCTAAGGATATCTGAGCATGTCAGGCCTCGCAGTCAATGTCCAAATCTATACCTCCCAAATTCATTGAGGAATTGGGGGGATGACAATCATATACAAGATGTAAGATTATCTATTATTATCCATGAAGGATATCTGAAGAGCGTCTAGCTAATCTGATGCGTCACTCAGCAGCTGTAGACCAGAGCTTATGCTGAGTGCTTCTGCTACCACGTTCCCCTTCCCAGGAGTATATACAATCTCAAATCCATTGTCCTAAAGGATATCTAGGCTATCGTCGATGTCTCAACTTATGAAATCTTTTTTTTAACTACTCCATCTATAGGAAAGGCTCCCCATTATTTGTCAAAGCTTAAACGGGTGTCGCTTCACTAGAGACGTCTAGTTCCAAACTCTTGTAGTACCTAGATAAATCATAACTATATCTAAGTTCGGGGAGTTAATACTAAAAAAATCATTAGAAAAGATTTCCCCACACTCATCCACTACTGTTGGGAATTGAAAACTCAAAACTCCCACTACCACTAGGATATGTCTGGTTGACTCAAAAGTTATCAGTTGTACCCTCTTATGCATGAGTTTTTCTCGTACTGCCTGAGATTTCTTTTTACCAACCAAGGAATATCCTATTCCATCATTTTTGGTAAACCACAACCCTTTTTCCAAATTCAATAAATCTATGTATTAACTGTGAATGTCCCATGCATACCCAAACAAGGGTCATATGGCCTCGACCCTGCCACCAAGAGGTTCCAACAAAAACTCTCACCTCAAGTGTCAGATCACACCGTTGGCGTAAGTGTGATTATCGAGTCTCCTCCCAAATGTATATCCAAACATGAGGGACAAGTAAATGGCTTAACCGTACACTCTAGGTCTTAGAAAATATTCAGGGAAGGAACGAATGGTTGTTACAAATGTGTATTAATATGACAGCTAGTCGTAGACACATATCATTCATCAAATCATTCCTAGAGCTCTTGGGTCGCACTCTTTAACCGTATGCAGCTACTCCCTTCCCCTATCCTCCAGCTCCCTAAGCCTGGTGGGGACCATAAAGGGTTGTGGTTGTATCATGTTGAAATGTACAACACCTCATGCTACACTCCTAGATATGCTTCCATGTCTATAGCCCTTCATATTTTTCCATCCCTAACACTTTTTCTTCGCAAACATTTTTACATGCCAATTTCTCTGAGACTGGCACTAGTTTCCTCCTTTCCCACTGCTAAAATTCACTGGCTATATTAGCTCAGTAAAAGGACAATACACCACAAATGTTCTCTCTATAACCCTAACATAGGCAGGAATATACTGAGTAATAGTGCTTTCTTGTATGTTTTTAAGACACATCACACAGACATCTGAGCCTTGAAGCACAGATTATATCATATTAATAGATTACCTGGAATGGTCAGTATGCATCGATGAATACATAGTTACTGACTTGTCATCCTTCCAAATCTATAGAAGCTATAGTGACCTCTCACCCACCACCTCAACCCAGTTCTTAGCTGCCTAGGAGTCAGGATCGCTTCAGAACCTAAGGGGTTTTTGATGAAGAAACATGTGTAAGGCACTACGACTAAATGTGTGCACTACCAGTACCTGCAGATGTAACTTCTGACCAACGGGTAGTGCAATAGCTAACATACTACCCTATGATATAACTTTTTCATGACTCGTCCCCCGGGGCCCGTGTCGTGACTACCCAAATCCTGCCTTCCATAGGCCAGGGGCTGACGACTAGCATTAGAAAGGAATATCCCTAAAATGGGAAGGAATCGCCTTAAAAACTGAATAAACACATAGAGAAGAACACAACATGAAGCAACCACTAATTAAATAGCTGTAGTAAAAAGTTTTCTGAATTTAAAGGGGCAGAAATACAAGCCCAATAGAAAGTAAGTATACAACTCAAAATTACATATAAAACAGAAAATTGAAAAGCATCTCTTGGATCATCCTCCATGGATCCTAACTAAGGGTATGTACTAGTCACGATCTATAGTCCCTACGTCACATCACACCAAATGGACCCCCTCTAAGTACCATCTAGTCTTAGATCCCTCATCCTCACTCAATTTTGTACATCGTCTCCACAAGACACAACAAGGTGCGGGTGAATCCCGTGTAGGGGTGAGTATAAAGATACTCAGTAGGGACCCCGAGACCCTGTAGGTCACTAAATGTTCCACAAAAGAAAATCAAAAAGCAAGACATTAACTATACTTAGGTATATTCCCAAACATACACCTAAGTTATCATGATATACACATCTCATACATGATGGAATAATATCACAATGGTAACAACACAGTTGTAAAACTACAACACATGCAACACATAGAAGGTTACAACACGATGGTAAAAGTACCACATCGGTATCACAACGAACATAGTACCAAGAAGGTAAAAGGACCCCATAGGTATCCCCATGAAGATAGTACCGTGAAAGTAAAAGTACTACACAAGTATCACCACAAAGATAGTACCACAAAGGTAAAAAAATCACACAAGTAACACCATGAAGATAATACCATGAAGGTAAATGTACTACACAGGTATCACCACGATGATAGTACCACGAAAGTAAAAGTTTTAGTTCAAATTGAATCTCAACTCAAACCAGGTATTAGTGAAGTTTAGATGTACAAATGATTAGTCATGAAGCTAGATCATCTTATTCTGTCATGAGGTACTACTGCTGACCATACGGAGTCTAACCCACACAGGATCAAAAGTTACTAACCCCCGCAATGTCCCACATAGGTTCTGACCCACCCGATGTCCATAGGTACTAACCTCTATTGATCCACACATGATCAAACTCACACTTGATTAGTATGTGATGACCCACATAGGTTCGCTGAGCGCTGACCCACACGGGATCTGACCTACACATTATCGATATGTGCTGACCCACACAAGATCACTGAATGTTGACCAAACATGATCAATATGTACTAACCCCCATAATTATCCACACAGGATCGGACCCACATAGAGTTGATAGGTAACTATCCTTCGTATGATCCGTCTCCAACATCTGCTTCACCGCCAACCACTGGATTCCTGCTAATAACACCTTTGGTCGAACTGATCCTCAAATAATCGGTCGTACCTCACCCTTCAGGAAGTTCCACAATGAAGAATCCCGATGGTCCGTCACATCATTAGGGACCCAACACAACATACAGTGTAACGCCCTGACCCCAGCTACCCAGAGTCGGTGAATTACTTCGTAACATTGGCATGATCACAAAATATCAAGTCTCGAATGACCGATTAGTTTAGTAGCCTTGGAAACACTAGATACATTCATAAGTCTTTCATTACATCAAAAAGTGAAAAACTAATAACAAAGTCTTCATAGTCCACACGCATATCCTCTTCTGACTATCCCTGCAGGTTATTCATGAAATACTTCTTCACATCCTGGAAAATATTAAACCATTGAAAGGGGTGAGCTCAGATGCTCAGTAAGGATAACAATATTTCAGAAGCTTTTATAAATAAACATAAAAATTTAAGGCAATGTATAACTAAAACAAAAGCCTTTTAAACTTGAACATCAACATAATATGGCAAATGTAAAATGAGATAATGTCATTCACTTCTTCACATGGATATTCTGCTGGTCGAATAATCACATGCAATATCAATAACCACTTTCATAATGATGGAATGCAAAATGCCAGACTATCATAACCACGTAGTCAAGGCCTCGTACCAAGACCACAAATAAGATTTTGTCAAGGCCTTGTGCCAAGACACTAGTTTGTCTCATGAGACCTGCCGATGCATCAAGGATCTATAGCGGGCTCCACCCGTCACTTATTAAGTCCAATGCATTCCTCATATGAATAGGTTTAAACATATCATAAACCATAACATAATCGTATCACATAAAACATGCATAAAGGAAACATAACATTTCCACATTTCAATCAAAAGATATCAATACAACTCATTGATATAATAAAAATGTTTTCAAAACCATTTTCAAAACCAATATAAAAGAAAGTTAAAACTTTTTATTTATTTTTCATTTAAAAAGTGATGGCTTGTAGAGGAAGCCGAAACTAAAATAATGGTCACGGCGGCGGAGAAGTCGTTGTCGCCGCATAAGTATGGAAATAAAAACATTCCCTTTTTGTCGTTTAGTAAAACGCTTCGTATAAAAAAGATTCCTTTTGAATAAACGTAAAAGTCAATGGGGATTATACACCGTATAAAAGAAATTTGTGTATAAAAGAAAATATGTCTCAATGGATGGTGATTGAGACGAAGTCCTTAAAAAGATCATTTTTAAAATAAAATAGATATATTATGTGTATTCACTATAGGTACACATAAAGGAAGTAAAAACACAAAATAGGACATAATAATATCATGACATAATTTGAAAATAGGAGATTAACCCAAAGAATGGAAGTTGGGTTAAGAAGTTCCCTTACCTTGCGTCTTGTCCAGACTCGACCATTCTTTAAACACCTGAATAATAAACTAGAGTTAATTTATATTTACTTAAGAACCTTTTTCATGTTCATTATTCCATTTATATCACTTATTACCATGTTATGAACATTATTTAATTATTTAAGTTAATAACGGTCGTTTTGTCGATCTTTGGTACTTGAGTCAAAAATAAACTTCTTATAATTTTAAGTTGTTCATGTGGTGAAATATCCATTATATACAGAATTATATTCATGATGTAGATATCATATATATCATATATATACAGTATATACATTCATTCATAATGTCATGTAACATTTAGAGGTAAGAAATGAAATGCACCGTTCATGGAGACGGTAAGCCGTACGTACGCATGAACGCTACTTTCATTTCTATTTCATATTTAATGGAATGAAATCATAATGATATAAATTTAAAACATAATTACAGTATAATATAGTTTATAATACCATTTAATACATCCTTTATACATCCCACATATGGCATTAACAATTCAAATCACATTGAGGGGGCGGTAGTCCGCACTTCCTAAAATGAAATTATCGCGTTTTACCCATAATGGAAATCATAAAGTATGCCATAAATGAGAAAATACAGAAGAATAAGTAAAACATAAACATATTTTATATCATACATAAATATAGTGACATCTTAATGGCCACCTTTGAAGGTGTTATATGAGTGTTGAACAATCATCGTTTCGTGAGGCAGAAATTCGCCATCCACAGAAACCGTATGTTCTTTAACCATTAGATGTTGGTGTGTGTAAGTGTAGCTCGAATACTTATTATAAAAACATCCTAGTATATTGATGATACTGGTGTTGTTACAAAAGATGTGAATAAAAAGAGTTTAGGGGGTTGGAGAAGAAAAATAAAACAAAACAACATTAGAGAAGACATTACCTCAAAATCGGGTAACTCTTTTTGATTTGAGCCAAAGGCTTCCTTGGGAAGAGTTCTGCCCAAAGTAAGGATTCTAGGAGTAATAGGGGGAAGTTGGGAGAGTATTTGGGCAGAGGTTGGCCGAGCCAAATGGGTTGAATGTGTAAATGAGGTGGGAGAGGTGGGGGCCTTTTATAAGTGGAGAGGAGGGGCACTTTAGGAAAGATTGAAATGTTATATTATTTCACAATGCTCTTCGGATTCTAAAGGTCCCAAAATTATATAATTCGAGGATAAGGTGATAAGGTTTCTAAATCTTCTCATCCAATAGGCTATGGACAAGTGTAAGCCTTGTATTTTGCATTATCTTCTCATTTTATTTAAATCGTTAAATAATGAGGTCATCGCTGCATCATAATGATGTCATAAATAATTTAAGTTATTTAATGTCTAAAAATTATAAAAAAAATACTATGATGTAGGAAATCTTTTTATCTTTCTAATTAATATTTATAGTCAAAATTTGGACTTTTGTAACCCCACTTAAAAACCGTTTTGGTAAAATAACTCATGTTTGTGTCAATTTAATTTTAACATTAAATAAATATATATTAATGTCATTTTCCAACTAAAGTGGCTCCATGGGGTCCCCAAGTTGACCCATGGGTTGTCTTGGTCGGCCATGACTCATCCAATAGGAGTAGGACAAGTGTCATGCTCATCTCATATTATTATAACATTATTTGTACCTTAAACTACACTAATTACCTCTAATCGCGATTAAGAACTTAAAAGTTACAATTCACCAAAAAATTATTTTAATCTCATTGAACCACATTTTACTTCTTAATGACAACCATGTATGTCGGATTTTTGAAAATCAAATCACAGAAGTGGTAATATTTCATTTAAACGAAAAATCAGTTATTTAACTACCACTTAGTGGTTTCACTATTCATCAAAAATTGAAGTTTTTCAAAACAAGGCCAAAATTTCACCCTAAGATATAATTGATATTCCGAATTCAAAAATGATGTCTATTTTACAAAATTCCAAACATATAAGTTGCATTAATTAATTTTATAATTAATTCCCGCTGTTACGACAAATAGCGTGTTTTTAAGAAACAATTTATATCAAAAGATTGGCAATTGTTTATGTCCAATCTCAATGTTAAATTAATTCTAATGACCACCATTGGATAAAATGGTAAAAATATATTCTAATTATACCTTAAAACCACTAAATAGTATAATTTATCACAATAAATTATTTTGATTAAAAAAGATGTTTTAAAGTATTTTTCACTATTCATAAAAATTAGAAGTTCTCAGAAAAATACAAAAAATTCAACATAGGCTAATTTCGATATTCTGAATCCAAAAATGAAGTCCATTTTGAAATATAAAATTTCTATAATTTTAAAAAGTGGTTATTACTATTCATAACAGCTACTTTGATTAGTCGCGGTGTTTTAGAACTCGAAGTTGCGTACAATGCAAGCTATTTCATTATTGAATGAGAAGCGTATCGTGGAAGCTCGGGGTGTTACATACAGCACGTCAATCCGTCACCCGGTCTGTAATTTATTAGCGTTTCAGCTCCGAGGGTGTCGTTGGATTCGATGTTCAATCCATACCGTCTGTACTCCACCATTATAAAAAACTGAAGTAGAGTATACCAAAAGGACCATCTCGATAAAAGAATTCTGGTGCCGCAGACTGTTTGTCAAACAGACACCCGGTTCTCAAGATATGGCCACAAAGTTGAAACTGGGTCCCAATGGACCCCGGTCCGGTCCGACCTGGTCGGACCCACCTGGACTTACCCGATCTGATTCGAGTCATTCTTGGTTGTCTTGGGATGTAGTGTTCGCTACCCATCTCATGAGGGGGGGGGGGTGCCCTGCCCACTGGCGCGGTCTGCGGTGCAGCCCGTGGTTGGGTGGCCCACCATGGCGAGGTCTGACCTAGCATCAATCCGGGGGGGGAAGGCGCCGCCCCAGTATACCTAATGGATCGATGGCTCTTCGGTCACCCTATGGCACACGGTATTGCTCGACGGTCCCACTCGGTGTAACGCATCTGACCGTACGGTTCTCCTCCCAGCGGCGCAGATGCGTGCCTCTACTCCACCCACGACTGACCGTGTGTCGGCCGCCCTATGGACTCCACCGCGACCATGCAGTCGTGGATTCCTACTCTGGCGGAGTGTACACACAATGCTTTTCTATCATGTGTCTGGCCAGATTCCGGCCACCATGCTGCTCCACTGTAGCCGACGGACGCACGCTGCCTTCCTCTAACGCGGTCGGTCGGGTGCTGACTGCCACCTTCTTCCACAAGCCATCACAACTTCGTTCCAGGCCTAAATATTATCATGTTCACATATTGAAAATCCAGGGGTCGAGATCTCCATGTCCATATGTCACACTCAATAAGACATCGTGTTTCCAACATCATTAATTATTTACCGTTGATGAATGCATGAAGAACACTCGAAGAACAAAGTAAAAAGGGGCATGGTATATGTGTGGGATGGTGTACAAGTTTTTTCAGCCATCGTCATTGTGAATCAAGATAACAAAGAATAAAATTAATATTTATTCATACATAAAATTAAACCCCCTAAATTGACGTGCGTTGGAGGTGTTGTGAGGAAGAATACAATGTCGATGAAGGGGTGTCCGCGTTCATCGCTCCCACAACTCACTTCCAAACCAAGATTTACATCAATGTTCTTGATTTGAAGAGTTATTCTTCAATAGAGAAGTTATTAATTTGGAGTATGTATCCCTATAGGATATGATTTTCCAATCCTTTTTTCCCACGAGAGGTGAGGTTCCAAATTAATAAGATAATAATTAACTGAAATAAAATTTTCACTTTAAATAGGTTAAGGTTGGCACATTAATTTGGGAGTATTTTAAAGGATGACTCTCATTAATGTGGGAGTTCAAGGGTCAGGTGGTCCCCACCACTAAATTCAAATGGGAGGTTTCAAGCTTAGGTGGTCCCCACCTCTAAATCCAAATTAGAGGATTCACCAAGAAAAATAAAATGTTGTTGTCATATTTTCTTTTTATTCATTTAACTCTCCCACAAAAATCTGAAAAACTAACTTCTACCCTCAACCCACTATAGGTGTGGTGATGGTCTCATTAAGAGAATATCGGCGCAACAAATTCAACGGTGTCCCATTTTTCAATTCAATGCACCGGTTCAAAAGTTATAAAATGACGCTCGCAGGATTAATGATCATAACCAAAAAATGTTTGGAAAATTATTAATAGTCACCCTCGACCCCCTCCAGTCGAGGTTAGGCTATGCCTAAGAGAAAAAGACCTCAACAAACCCATTGGTACTATCATATTTCAATTCAGTGTTACCATTTAATATTTATTGATTTTATAATAAAATAATTATCACTTAATTATATTATTTGTGGAAAAAATATAACATTCACTAATGGCCCACGCCGAACAATGTTAGTATCTACCAAAATAAAGTATACCCTCACATGTTTAGAAATGGTATTAGATTTTTAATCCAACTAACACTTCATGTGGTATAATAATGTGAAAAATAAAATAACATTATTTAATTATTTAATTTACGGTTATTCCATTTACGAGTTTTCTCATAAGAGGCCCACATTGACTAAAAATAAGTTGCGCCTAGGGTAAAACCACCATCCTGAGCATGACAGTGCCCTCAAATTTATAATCTCAGTAATTATTTAAGAGTTATTCATGTTTTATAGTAAAAATGATTTTGCATGCTAATTAAATCTCAAAGGAACATTGGTGGATCATTCTGGCCACTCCTTGCCTCAGAATCACATGCAAACATATTTCACAGTCTCGAAATAATTATATATAATTAAAAAAAATATATGGAATTTTCTGGACATTAAAGCTACCAATATAATTTCAAATTAAGTGTAGATATGTTTTTATCAAGATCATCCATGATAAAGACATCAAAATGATAGGCCATCTTGTCCAAATTTCGAATGAACTCCTCAATTTTTTTCTTGCTGTTGTTGAATCCATTTGTTAAGATATGAGATATCTTATTGGTCCACACACTTGTCCTTATTTTTATCCACTGGAATCATTTGAACATATATCCTATCATCTAAATCTTTAAAATCATGAATTAAAAAACTCCTCTTGAATTTATTCTATAGTTTGTAATAAAAGATCTCATGATATTTATGGGTTTTCAACCTCCTCACATTCTTCCCACTACGGGATAGCTAGTGACTCTTTATAAGGGGAAAGCACAATACTATAGGGATCAATGTATGTAAAATCCACTACCACATAGTCTACCAATATCTGAGCCATAGATTCCAATATACTATCATCATTTTCTTATTCATTATCAATACCAAAATAAGACATTTAATTTTCTATATGTATATTCAGAGACTTCAATGTCTCACTTAAATTGACACTAACAGGGAAGCGCCTCAGCCAGGAGGATGATGTCTACTTACGCTTGAGGGTAATTTAATTTGAGGAACTGATGGCTGTCAAATGATGAATTATGTGCACATCAATGGAAAATGGGGAAATGTCTATGTTAATGACAAATAAAATGCTAATTTTATCTCCAAATAGTCTTACAGTGATATTGTGAAAGGGGGAAAAATAAGGTGTCTGTAAATTATGGTGGTATGATTGTTCCACCAAAGAGAATACCGAGGAAGGGTTACTCTTAACTGCCGAATCTGATGTCTACTTGATCAACCTTCAAGAGGGAGAATTGTCCCGGGGCTATCTCTGGTTTGAAAAAGGGAATGCAATATTATTTGGTTTGTATTTATTTGGAAAAGTTGAATCTCAGAATGAAGTATGCCATGATTCTGAAGCACTATGAAAGATCAGAGTGAGAATCAAATTCTGCGAATGATGTAGTTTATCATGAGTATGGTGACAGGTATGATGTTTTATGATTTGTAGATCTTTTTTCAAGCATGTTTTACTTTTTTGATGCACTTTTCTTTTATTTTATTAAATGGTTAGAGGTCTTCCTCTGACTGAGCATTCCTGGTATATTAAAACACTTATTCTATTCCCATTCATTAGAATTTAGTTAACTATAAATGTTAGTGTAAATAGTTTTATTGAGATACCATTTATCCATTAGGATAGGTAAATTATAATAATCTTTATGCACTATAGATTTATTCCCCTTGAAAAAAATTTAGGTCCATGATTCATGGTTTCCCTTATTCCCTTATTCTTTCTTGGGTTTTTAATTCATTTAGTGTTCCTTCAATTAGAACTATCCATAGAGTAGTGGGTAAAGGTTGAATCCCTATATTTTTTCATAGATATTAATTATCCATCAGTTGAGTTTTCTTCTTAAGATGTGTATCACAGTTCCTAATCTCGCCCTTAAGTTTGTATCCCATAAAAATAGTTACTTATATTAATAGTTGACATGTTCCTTATTGGATTTATCCTATTAACTATATTAACGTATCCTCATTTTATAGCTAGTGAGACTTTTATAACATTATCCTAGGGATTTCATCATGATTATCCTCCCTCACGGACATCATAATTCACGTTTTTATGTGTGAGTCCATTGGAAAGACGCATTGTTTCAATATAAGATCAGGGATATGGTCCTTTGTATCCTGGTTCCAAAATGAAAACTATGTGCACCCACTTAATCCCCCAAAAATATATAATCCCTAAAAAATAAGCCTATAATTATCCACATAACACCTCAAATGGTCGATTATGTAGGCCACCTTTGGAGTAGATTTGATGGTTCATGACTCTTTATGGATGGAATCACCATGTGTTGTATCTGCAGACACCATTTGGGGAATTGATTCATGCACCCCTGCCAATCCCTTTGATCATGAATACATTTTGGAACAAGATGACCCAACTATTTACTTGATAAACAATTATCTACACAAAAAACCAAAAGTAGCAATTCTTTTTGGAAAAATGCTTCACCTATTACTGTCAAAAACCACTCCACTGATGACATTGAAATATCAAGGCCATCAAATATACTTCTGGATATAGGGTGAAATAAATTGTTTAACTATTTGACACAAATTTCTATATATCATATTTCAAGGAATTATTATAAATGAGAGTTTTTGGAAAGGTAGTGGATGTTCTAGAAATCATTCTCTCCCCACGGTTGAAGGGACATCCTGTTTCATTTGAAAATTTTAAGGCCATAAGAATATGTTGAAATGGAAATAGTTGTTGTTTTAATGAGATCTGAACCAACTGAGGAACAAATCATACTCCTATTATATAAGGTTCATCATATGATGTTTTCATGAATTCAAAAAAATGATCATTTCAATAGATCCTATGATCCAAATATCAACATGTTGAATGAGTCGATCGAAGTCTAAGGATTTTTGAATTGATCCAACAATGTTATATTTTGGGGACTTGAATCTTCTATGAAATCCATACCCAAAATCTCATGATATGGAGTTCCACTTAATATGTTTGGGACAATAGTGTGGATTGATATAGATATAATATTTAGGATGAAATCATTTTTAGACAACAGAAAGAAGGGGTATTTTTGAAAAGTAGAATAAGGTGAAGGAAGAGATCCCTCCCACCAATTGGGAGGGATGGTCTATAGCTGTGAACAAAACCGCCAAGGGAATTACCTTGGTTAGAATAAGATATCACCAAATAAAATGTTCCTCCTCTTTTGTATATATATTTTAGTAAAAATTATTCCCAATGGAGTTCCTCTGACTCCCATGCTCTTGTTTCTAGCCATAACAGATCAGAATTCACCTTTGGGCATTGAGAAAAATTAAGTTTAGTTCTTGATAGGATTGTATCACTATTAAGAATAATAAAATAATTAAAAAACTTTTATATGTCTATAAAATAGATACACATGATCATAACCGATCTAGATAAAGAATGTGTATGGTCAAAATGTACATAATTATGTTTTCCCATTAATCATTAAACATTTGTATCAAAATAAAAAATTTAAATATTATTAATTATTATCTTATAAATATGTAGAATAATTTTCCTTGAAATTATCCTTTCAATAAAAATATATTTAGAATTGGGTATATAATGAAGTTAATAATTTCCCCAAAAACGTTATGTATAAAATATTGTGGAAACCCCATTAATCAATGAAATGGAAAACATGCTATTAAAAAATTAACGGATTTGGGGAAAATTTATGTCAATTCACAATGAAAATTATTACTAAAAAAAGTGATGGATCATATCTTCAATAAAGTGAATTATATAGAAGTCATCTATCGAATGAAGATAGATTGTTAAATTTTCCATAGTAAAAATAGATGCTTTGGTGTATTCCCAATGTTGAAGAAGTAACATTAGAAAATAAATAAATATAATCTAGTGGTAAAGGGTACTTTTGAGGTGTTTTTATATCAATAAATGATAGTAATTGAGTTAAATATTTTTTTAGGACACCATTAAAATGGTGGAAAAATCATTTGTTATGGCTTGCCAAGAGTATGAAGATTATCCAAATCGTATCCCCTATAACATGGTGTTATATTATATGAACAGTCACCATGAATTGAATAATGGTTTATATATGTCTTCAACCAATATTTATTTGGGTTATTACCATTATATGCATCTGTTCCAAATATGTATCCACTAGTTAGTACCCAACCCAAGAAATAATTTATAAGAAAACCATACACACTTTAATTTAAAAATTTTTCAATTTTTCTACTTAGGATGGCTTAATTAAAGGGATTAATAGGAGGGAATATAATTTTTGATATATGAAATTAGTTATAATTGAATAAAATTATAATAATTATTAAATTATTATAATGTTTTGTAATTGAAAATGGAAGTGGTGGAATGAGAACCCTTATACTGGAACAATAAAGATGTATGGATAAATATTATAATAAGAGTGGATAAGTATTATATTCTTAATAAAAATATAAAATGGGATATGAAAACAAGAAATTTAAATCAATAAAATATGTGAAAAACTTTTTATAATAAAATAATTTCAAATATAAATGAAATAGAAAGATTTGAAACCATTTGGTTTTGATAAATATTCATAAATGATGGGAGGACACCTCAGAACCTTAGTAACCCTTATTAAAGTTTTTATAGAGGGATAAATAAGTAAAATTTAGGATTATTTCATTTGGGGAGGAATTGGATGATAGAATTTTTTGCAGTGATCTCCTTTGATATGTTAAAATAGGGATTTATCATGGAAACTAATGTTTGTTAAGCAGTAAGAATGAAATCTCTTGAGTGTTAGGTGGGAAACGTAAGCTATGTGGGATAAGTGATTAAATTTTAGGTGAGATATTTTTGTAGGGATTTCAAACAGAAAATCATTATAAATGGTATATATAACCATTTAATTATTAAAAAATGATCATACTTAATTTAACCATGTTTCCATAATTACGTTTCATTACAAATTAAGTATGGTAATTATTTTATAGAAACTAATATAATATTAACCCTACTAAAAATTAATGAAATTAAATGTCCTAATTTTTAACTAATTGAAATTAATTGAATGTCATAATATAAGAACACTAAGTATTAAATTAAAACAAATGATATGGAAAAAAATAGTTTTATAGAATGATTCATTTTTTTACATTATGTTTTTAATGATATTTCCCATTAATTATTAATTGAATGGTTTATATGTTATTATACATTATATTATTGTCAAAATTTTAAATATATTTATATAATTTATTTAGAATAAATCTATATAACACTTATAAAAAGAATTCATTGAAAACAATAATTTTACTTTTTCCATGATAATTGATCTATAATATATGTAATTTATTCTTAATCCCTAAAAAAATTTCATTACTGCATAATTTATACCAACTTAATATAGATATGAATTCCATTTTGTAAATTAAAATTTATTGGTGTATTGAATGTAAATTTTAACATTAGTGCATGTAAAAAACATTATTATAAAAAGATATTTTTTAAGCAAAACATTTATATTTATGATATAATAATAAATGTTTTTAAATTTCCTGAAATAATTAGGTTTATTATAAATCAAATAAAGTTTATATGGCTTCCAAACTAAAAAAATATATAATTTTACAAAAATAATATCTAATTAATATAATAAAACAAAAAATATTTTATTTTAAAATTTTAATGATGTTATTAAAGTATTAATCATAGATTTATATAATTTATTAAGTAGAAAAATATATAAATATTATAAAATTATTTCTTTTATAACTTAAATTTTATTTTCACCATGGTAATTAATATTTAATCTTTGTAATTTTCTCTTAATGATTAAAACTAAAATTATATTTGATATATAATTTGGACCTACTTACGATAAATATGAATTCCATTTTATCAAATAAATTTTATATTATTAGGGAAAGTAAATTTTGGAATTCCTGTATGTAAAACCAATTTTTATATAATGTTTGTTGTTAAGCATAAAATTTAGGTTTTGGAAGAAATAATAAATTTTTACTATTTCCGTGAAATAAATTGGTTTATTATAAATAATATAAATTTTATGTGGCTTCCAAAATAATAAAATAATGAATTTACCTAAATAATATTCAATTAAAATAAATGAAAAAAATATTTTTATTTGAGAATATTAATTATGTTTTAAAAATAGTAAACATATGTTATATAATGTATGAATAGTAATTAAAAAGAAAATAGTTTTATTTCATAAAAAAATATTTTACCATTTTAAAGGTATAATAAATTTATACATTTTCCTTAAATAATGACAATGTAATTAAATTTATAGTTTCCATAAAAATTGTGCTTTTAGCTTTTTACTAAAAAATACTTTTTTCGAAAAATCCACAAAAATTGTTATGATCAAAATAAATTTATGAGAATTTATATTAAAATTTATTTTAAAATAAAATTATAACATTTCAAAATTAAATTTCTAAATAGGCTCATGAATAATGTCTCTTTAGATAGTGAAGTTTGTTATAATTCAAGATATGTTTTTACCTATTATGGTACAATTTTATTATTACAAATAATGTTTTATTTAATGTGAAAGATGACTTAATGATTATGATCCACAAAGACATTATAGTAAAAAAATCATATGTGGCTTATATTTTTGATATATCTAGACCATAATATATATTATTTTTTAAAATATTTTCAAGGTACATCAAGGCTATTATTATAGTAGAGAACTACAATGAACCTTTAATGTGAAAAATACATGAAATTATCAAATTAATATTATATGTAATAATAAACTAATTATGATAAGTATAAGATATGTATATATATATGATCTACCAATAAAATGTAAATATTAAATTGGTTATAGGGAACAATCTCCAATAGTCTCCAACTTTTAATAGAGGCAATAAATACCATTTCTAACCATTTTTCTCCCACCTAATATTAATTCTTTTATAGAGTTTTGGATTTAGCCCCGGTGACTAATGAATTTAGATTTATGGCTACACATCTATCTTTAATATCATATCCTTTTAAAAAACGTCTCAATATAATATATTTTAAAATTATATAAATACTTCTTATTTAACACAAAAAAAAAAGTTTCAATATAACTATATAGTATTTATAAAATTTGTATCCATGAATTTTTATGAGTTTAGATTGATCATTTTAGTATCATTATCTTAACAAATATTTTATATCAAATTGTTTATTTAAACCTATTATAAATCAACTTATTATAATTTTCTACTATTATATATACATAAAAATTAAATCATATATACAAGTCTAGTATATTAGAAATGATTCTATTATTTTCAATATAGTTATCCTTGAATTACTCTTGCATAAAATGATATAAATTCTAATTCCAACAACCAATGAGATAGAATAAAATTTTAATGTCTTTATATAATGTGATATATTAAAAATCCTCCCTTAATTACAAAATGTTATATGTTTTAATTCATTTTCAATTCATATATTTTGAATTATTTTTATAAATTCTCCATGATTTATTATTATATTTTCTAATCCCTAAAATATATAATGATTAATCTAATCATTTCAATGAGAGATATTTATCTAACCAAATATTGAATTACTAGATGAATCGAATCCTATTTATATTAATAAATTTTCATTGACATATATTACTAAGAAAAATCTATCACTCTCACTAACCATTTATTGAAACCTTTAATTAATAACATTTTATATGATAAGGGTTTCTTAACCTTAACAAATAATATTTAACATTCCTCAATGATAAGAAAACTATATATCATTCATTTTATAGCATCCATTGTAAACATATGTAGTATATTATGTACTTGGAATTAAACTTCTCAGTATATATTCTGTATTTTATATTGATGAAAACTCTTCTGTATCTTGAGGATTGAATTTATCAAAACCTACATTTAGGTCAATATCATATTAGTTTATCTAATCTATATCATGAAATACCATTTTACAAAAGGATAATTTATAGATAAAAATTATGAATGTTAATAAAAAATTTCATGAATAACAATAAAATGTATCTTTAATCACTATGAACACATACACACCCACACATATATACATATATGATAGTTGTAGTTTCTCTCTAATAACATAAAAAATATTTTATTTTACCAATTTAGTTAGCACACTAGTTTTGGTATGCAAGATATTGTTTGAAATTTTTGTTCCTAAATGTATTATGAATGAATTGTATGGATGAAGATAAATAAAATTTGAGTAATAATATTCTCTGTATTACATGGATCATAACTTATTTTTCCTCTTAACAAGTCGATTATCTAATTCAGTTTTACAATCCCAAATAACGTAAAGGAATTTTATTTATATATCATCAAAATGGAATATTTATATGAACTTATTTCTTTAATAAATTTATTGATTTATGTTAATCCCTATTACAAAGTCTTATGATACATAATATATTTCAAATGTTTTATTTTCAAATTAATGTATAAATTAAAAATATTTTAAATTACATTTACCATATCATAAGGATACATTTATTTCTAAACATGGAATAAATTAACTTGTTTTTCAACTTAACAAAACAATCTATTTTAATTATGACTAAAATATATTAATATCCTAATGAGGTTAGAATTATTAAACATTGGAATATAAAATTATAATCTTCCATAAATAATGTAGGAAACCTCACACAATTAATAGATAGAATATCCACTTTACTTGTAATAATATTTTATAATATACTTGGTTCTTTTTTGTATATTCAAGTGTATATGTCATTAATTGCTTCTAATAACCCACCTTTAAAATATAAATGTTTTAATTTTATGGAAAAATGTTACATAATAATACCATTTATTCATCATTACATTATTTTTCATATTTAATTATAATTTTACATTTATGAAAAATAAATATTTTTATAGTAATTTCCCCCACAATAAGTATTTTTTTCTTAGAAGAATATTTTTTATTCCACTTTGAAATTGGGTTTTTTACTATTATCTTATAAATTTCTTGATTCACATTAACAATAAATATTAGGATTTTTTTTCTTAAAATATTTATCATCTTAGTGAAACATTATCGATATTATAAGAAGATAACTCTCTAGGTTGTTTATCATAAAACTAACAAAAAAAAAGAGAAACATTTAGGGTATGAATAAGAGAGTTAGATATATAGATAAACCCTTAATGATATTGAATCACAAATTATCTAAATTCTCAATATTTCAACTTCTCAATATTTTGAGTAGATACACAATGTTTGAAAGTGTAAAAGATGCACTACATTGAGCTTAAATGAACTACTAAATATTATTATTTAAATGTGAGAGTTATAACCTATCCATTAAATTTGATTTTCAAAATAAGAACAATTGATATATGAAATAAATATAATGGAATAAAATAGTATTACATAATTGGTAAGTGTTTAATAAAATAATAAAACATTTTTTAGTAATGTGATTTTATTCTTCCAAAACATGTTTTCTTCAAAAATAAGTATTTTTGCATTTTATGAATGCATATTATAATCTCTATAATTTATATTAAAATATATTTTAAATTTTTTTACTAATTATTGTATTGAAGGTTTCATTATTACAATAAAATTTTCCATTTTTATTATTTTATGAAAATATTTAGTTTTGAAAAAAAATTAAAAAATTATATTTTTATTCCAAATCCTATTTTATATTCAAGTATTTAAAATTTATAATAATTTTTTTAATTTTAAATTATATGTAGATGATTTATCTTATATTTATTTTAACTATATATTTTTGAAAGGAATTTTATTCTTTAATTTTGTATACGACATTTTACATTTAAATGAGACTATTTCTATAAAAATTGTTGCATTTTGGAGGTTCGATTTCAATTAAAATACTGAAACATATATGACTCAAATTTTGAAAAATAGAGTATATATTTTGAATCAGTGGTTCTAATTTTAGTAAATATTTCCCTTATATTTTTCTGTCAGTTTGAATAGCGACTTTAATAATTTTGGTTACAACTATAAAGGGTAAATTGGGTAATTTAGGTTAAAAATAAACTAGAAATAACCATTAATTCAAAAAGAATCATTCTTAAACATTATTTTATGATTCTATTATGACCATAATAATTTCAATGTCAAATTTATGACATTTTGGGGCCACATTGATAAGATTATGACATTTTCAATATTTTATTTGAACAAATGTAAAACATGTCACACTCTGGTTTGGAATATGTTTAGTATTTTCAAAATGGTGTTATCTAGAGGGAATTTTAGTTTATAATTATAATTTTTATATATAAAAAATTCCTATTCATAACGTTAATTTTTTGACATATTTTGGGAAAAAATAATTACCTTAAAAGATTACACATCATTGATACAATAATTATGCAATTATTAGAAACATAAGTGATATTAAACATATTAAAATAAATTATATTTGACATGCATAATGTTATAAAATAATTTATATATTATCTTTAAATTTTAGGTATATAATTAAATAGTTGTTTTTATTATAATTATTATCTTGGTATTATTATATTTGAAGTGATGAATAGTTCAAAATGGTGCAATTTTTGATCATTGATAATAAATAATATTTTATTAAATTATATAAAATACTATATAATAATAATTGGATCATAGTGATTTTTATAAGATTTAAAATATCAATCATGGTAAATTTATGGATATATATATTTTATTTTATTTTAACAATATTCACCATCAAAGTGCAATAATCCATGTTTTCACCATTAGTGTTTTAGGGGTTAAGTAAGGGGTAAAACCAAAATATAAATCTATAAATATACTAAAAAAATATTATTTTAATTTTATTAGTGAATTTAGAATAATAATAATTTTTTATTTTACTTAACATACTTTTAATACATTTTTAATTGAAAACTAATTTATATTAATTTAGTATTTCATGAAATGCTAAGAGTCTGTTTCCCCTAAATCATGATATGTACATCTTATCATCCTCACATTAAATTTCCAAAACATTTTGGTTCATTAAATACCTAAAAAAATAGCTTTATATAATCCATACAAAAGATATAGTTGGTTTTCGGAATGATACCAATATTAGAGGTCATAATGTGTTTATCAAAGTAGGATTTCTAATAAAGAGGTATAAATTTTATCTATTTCCCATAGTTTCGTATTCATACAAATATATAAAAATTTATTTATAAGTGATAAAATTATTAATTATGTACACTTCATATACTTATTCATTATTAATTTAGTTTCATAACCCATATCAATCTCCTTTTTATCAAATAGGACGACAATCCACTATCTGTGTGTACGGCGGGAAACTGCCTCGCAAATTAATGCAATTGTTTCCATGAACATCTCTTAGGACTGGTAATAATGATGAAAATATTGTTTATATAAGTTATTAATTATAAATTTTCATTATTAATGATCAAAATAGTATATAACGTTTTTTCTTTTCCATGAATAGGAAAATGAAAACGTCGTTAATGCGTACGTGTAGACTACCACCTCCATGAAGTGATATGATATGTTTTTCATCAACACATCATATAGTTTGTATATATATAGATATATTTGAGGAAAAAATATTATTTTTGTGATGTTATTATATTTTTTTAAATATAAGTTAATATTGACCTTCATTCCACAATGATCATTAAAAATGAAAACATTACTCATTCATACATACAACCAACCATGTCGATGATTGTAACATAGTTAACTTTTCATAACAATATTTAATCTATTTTTTTAAAATTATAATTTATGTATACAAAATTTAAATAATTAATGATTATTATTGGAATAATTACCTATGTTATGAAATTTAAATTACTGATGTCACTTTTCGGACATATGAACCAAATATCATGAAGGCATCCAACACAAACATAAAATATTAATTAATTTTATGTAATAATACAATAAGTGAAATATATGTAATAATAAACATGTAAAATGTTTTTACATAAGTAAATAAATAACTTATATTTATTATTATGTAATGTAAAAATGAACGTGATCACTCAGACTCATGGTGAGGGATTTTCTGTTGAAAGTCATTTATTAATGTTCCTCTTTTAACTATTTTTAAAAAGGTCAAAAGGATTTTTTTTAAATATATGAATTGAGTATAATTTTCACAATAATGATACATTAATATTTTTAATATAACATTACAGTTTAATATGGATACTCTCAATGAAAATATTTTTCATTGTATATGGGTAGTATTTCTAAATAAATGATTTCAAAATAGAATTTCAATTTTACGAAATCTTGTATTTAATGATATTTTCTAAAAAAACAATTTTTTTCTATTATAGTTTAGATAATGTTTTTTAAAATAGAAGGGTATTTTTCATATCCAGATGTTGTTTTCAAAGCGAGTTTAAAAGAGTTCTTGAATGGTTTTAGAAAATGTTTTAATCTTGATACTTGAGCATTATATATGGAGAGATGGGTGAACCCTATAATATTTGTACAAAGGATTAATCCCTATCATTGATCATGAGTGATCCTGATATATATTATTTTATGGGATAACCCCATTATATCTGTCCAATTTTTTGGGAATTTTGTAATTTGATCATGATGGTAATTACTTGTGTAATTTGGATGGTTACTCAAAGTTTAAATGCAGGTGTTATTTACATTATAACCATTAGTGTTATTACATCTATAACTATATGTGTTACTCAATTTCTATCCATTATGGATACACCATGTTTACTTAGGATAATAAATTGATTCATAAAGTTACTGATATTATTTATTTTTTCTTTCTATTTTCTTTAATTTTTTTTTTCGTGAATAAAGTGTGTGTGAATTTCATGTGGAAATGTTTTATTATACTAAAAAATACATAATGTTAATGGTAAAAATTAATTTTTTTCTCTTGTTTTTCACTGGAATAATGGTTCTCTTTTTTTATTTTATTTTTATGATGATTTTTTCACACCGAATATTTTTTTTAAAATTACTTGGTTTAATGATGTATAAGAGGAAAGGAGTAGTCAATCTAAAGACTGTGAAGATTTTTTATGAAAATAATTCACATCATATTATAATGTAATTAAATTATAAAAAAAATGGATATTTATTATAATTATCCACATTCAATTATATGTTTTTATGTATGAGTTATGAACTAATGTTTCTAAAACTCTAAAAAAATATCTGCAGGATTTTGAGAAAGTCAATACTAGATCAAAATCACTAGAATATGTAATGATTATAGCTCTTCCACTACTGTTTTTATTAGACGATGGCTTAGATAATGTTTTAGATTATGATTTTGTGTGGTGGTTATCTTATGATTTATGGAAATCATCATGGGTTTACAATTTTTTTGATAATATGTTAAATTTCATAGAATCCCCTTTTGAGACATAAATGTATGAATTTTTACGCTTACTAATTTTATTTTTGGAGATATTTACTTTTAGAGTAAATATTTGTGGTTCTATTTTTTGAAGAAAAATGAAAGGTGTAAGATAACCTATGAGGTAAAAATTATACATGAATATTTAATTTAGTAAGGTTATTTTTGAGGCTGTTTGTCACATTTTTGAAATTTTATATGGATTATATTAATATATATTTATATAAATGACAACTCATAGGATGAGAAACCACCAATCACATCTGGTAAGGTCGCGAGGTTTGAACCCACAACTAATGGGAGAGAAAGGTGCAGGACCTACCATTGGACTATGCGAAGTCGTGATTAGTTTAAAATTTCATTTAGTTAAATTATCTACTCGATAATGATTAAGTTCAATTTTGGAACAGATGGTTCCTTAATTGGATAAGGATTTGAATAAAAAAATCAGTGACTAACATCATTTTATAATGAGATCGATATAAAACATGGAGAGCTTTATAATATTGAGGTAAATACAATATCCCAATATTTTATTTGAGAAATAAAGGTATAATTATATTTTAGAGACATATTTTATTTTTTTTATTTATGGTTATACATGTTATTATATAAATTGTTTATAAATAATGGATATTATTTCCCTAGAAAAATTACATTTTTTGTACGATACTTCAATAGTAATTTATTTTAATTTGCGATAAATTTAAAAAAAATATATTGGAAGTCTATATTATCAAATCCTTCTAATTTTTAAGGAATTTATTGGATAATAATTTGATTAATGACCTATGATGGACTTTTGGATTTATTCTTTAAATTTTGTGATTATAATTTATTATTCATCATGGGAAAGTTTATTCATTTTGGGAATCATCTTATCCAATGATAAACATTTTGGTTATGGTTAATATATAAATATTGGATGAATATTTTATTTTACTTCTTGGGAATTTTGTGACTTATTTAATTTTGATTCTAATACTTCAGTTATAATGAAAATTTATCTTGAATAAATTTCATTTCGAGAAGAATATGAGATTGTGGTGGAAATTAATTTAATGGGTGAAACTCTACATGTTAATTTAGTATATTTACATAAATTCTTATTCAAGGTATTAAAATAATTTCTCAACAACTAGAAATTAATTTTAAAACAAAAACTATATAAATTTCATTTTTATATCGTGAAATATATATCCCATTAACCAAAAAAAATTCACAATTTTGTGATCAGTAACTTTCCCATGATCATGTTTTCTATCAACTTTTATCAGTATGTGGGAATTATTTTTTTCTTTAGAATCCATGTTTTCACTTCCCTATTATGTTATATTAAATGAAAATATATAATTTATTAATATAGATAACCATCATACATCTATTTTATATTATATGATGTGGTTTTTTAGTCCTTTTTAGGGTGTGTTATTCAGTTGAAGGAATTTTTAAATATAAAACATTACATACCAAAACAATGGTAAAATGTCTTGTATATAATTTCTTTATAGATGGGGTAAAATTTAACATTCTTTGATTTTAAAACTAAACACTATGTTCGATAACGTATAAGATACACCACAATAATCTTAAACGAATAAAAAAATATTATTATTTAAATGTTAAAGTTAAAACCAATCCATTGAATTGGAATGTATGAAAAGGAATAAAGTATTTATGAAATATATATAAAGGTAGAACTAAATAAGAATGTAATGGAAAACTATTATGAAAATAATCACACATTTTTTACTTAACTCATTTTATTGTTATGAATTTTGTTTTCTTAAAAAAAAATTTTTTTCATATTTTTATGAGTGACTACTATAATTTTACGAGCTTATTAAAAATAAATTCTAAACCATTATTTTTTTTGAGTTCATGAATTAAAGAATTTTTTTAAAAAAATTTATGAAATTTTTTAGTTTTCTTGTAATAATAGAAAATAATAATTTATACTGAAAAAATACATGATTTTAATGAATTTTAAATGTAAAACTATGTTTTGTGTTAAATTGAAATTTTCATTAATTCATATATATTTTAAAAAACACAATTATGTTTTTTTAAATGGATTTTATACTTTAATTTTGATAAATAAACATTATATTTAAAAGGGGATATTTTTAAGAAATAATTTATTTTCTGTGTTTTTCTGTTTAATATTAAATTAAATAATGTAAATTATGTGATTTTAATTTAAAAAAAATAAATTTTTTTAAAATAAATTTTTCCTAAAATAATAAATTGGACCCTTTTATTTTTATGCAATATCAATTGCAACTTTAATAATCATGGTTACTGTAGTAAATGTTGCATTGGGGAATTTAGGTTCGAAAAAAATGAGAAGATCCAAAAAATATACATTTCAACATTCCCAAATAATATTGTATGTGTATAAAATGATAATAATAATCCATGTATAAAATTTATTACATTTTGGGGAGATATAGATACAATTATGACCCATATAGTATTTTATTTAATCAAATCTCCTACATGTCACCCTCTTGTTTTTTAATAATTGTAATACTTTTAATATGATCTAATACAGAGAATATGTTTGAATATAAAGATTATTTTTAAATAATAATTATTTATCTTCATCATGATAATTTATTTTTAACTTTATGAGAGAAATAATTAACCTGATTAATTACATAATTCAGATATATTATAATTATTGAATCATTTGAAAAGTAAAATAAATGATATTAAAAATGTTTAAATATATATAATTTTAGTAAATAATTAAATGAAATAATTTTATAGATTACCATGAAATATTATGTTTATTATTAAATATGTGGTTTGAATTATAAGTTTTAGGTTTATATTATTGAAGTCCAAAAAATGAATAGTTCTAAAAATTAACATTAACAACATTTTAAATCTAATAATATTTTAAAAAATTATATAAATTTCCTATAGATATTAAATTAATACAATGGATCATGATAAGGTTTAACATATCAACGAAGTTTAATTTATAGATATTTTTTTCATTTTATAACAACTATATGAACCATAAAGATGTAAAATTCCATGCTATAATGATAAGAGTAAAAGGGGTAAAATAAGGGTTAAAAAAATATAATGATATAAATATACACAAAAATAAATAAAAATTATTATACAAGGTAATTTATACCATTAATCATATTATATTACAAATAACTCAATTTTTATCCATTTATAATTGAAAATTAATTTAAACTAATTTAATTTTTTGAGAAATACCAAGAGTTCCCATTCCCTTTCTAATAAAATGGTACATGTTCATCTCATTTATTAAAAATTTAAAATAATTTTCACCCAGAAAATATTTAAAAATTAAATTCCTATAATAATTACACAAATTATTTATTTCTCAGTTTAGGTAAAATAACATACTTATAAGACTTAAGGTGTCAATCGTAGTAGTATTTCCAAACAATATGAAATGATTTTTTTCAGCATGTCTTAGTTTGGGTTCTTCTGTCAAATCCATAAAAAATTCTTCATAAATGTTAAAAAATTACTAAATTATCATAAATATACTGAAATGGTTTAATTTTTTTATCATGCCTCATATCCATCTCCTTCTCCATCAATTGAGAGAATAATTCATCTCCCATTTGTATAGTGGAGTACCACCTCACGAATCGATGTAATTCATTTTTCATCACCATCTCTCAATAAAGATTATAATGATGGAATAAATTTTAATATATAATATTTATTAAATATTTATCATTATTTAAAGGATTTACTTCATTTAGGTTCTTACATTTTGGTGAACATAAAAATGATATTGTTGTTCTTGTGGACAAGCAGACTACCACCTCCACGAAGAAATGTGATTCTTTTTTCATCACCATATCATATAGATGATATATATAAGTGATTTTTAAATATGATATCAATGCTACTATTATAATTATATAAACATAAAATAATATTTAACTTATTTCTATAATGATCCTTAGAAAAATAAATGTTACTAATGTGTATGTATGTCCTACCGTCTCTATAATTGTTACATATTTATTTTCTCATAACCATATTTAATGGATGGTTTTAAAAGAATAGCTAATATTTTAAAAAACATAATTCTTTAATAATTATTATTCTTTGGGTAGTGAAATAATTATATCAAAAAAAATATTCAAATTAGTGATGTCATTTTTTGGAATAGTGAACCAAATATCACTACAATATCTAATCGGAATTTAAAAGATTAATTAATTACATGAGACATCATAATAATGGATATATATACAGAATAAAAAATATGAAAAATTTTCTTAAGAAATTAAATAATTAACCATATTTTCTTATTTGGGAACATAAATAATTAACAAGATTAGTCATACTAAATGTAGGAGATTTTTCTTAAAAAATAATCCTATATTATTGAATCTCTTTGATATTGTTTTAGAAATATCAAATAAAAATTATTTTTCTCCATATATATAATGAATGTATTTTTAAGCTATCATGATGCCTAATTATTCTTTATCTTAATATTACTGTACATATGGTTACTTTCAAATAATTTTTTTCCTTTGAATGTATGTTGTTTTTTTAAAATATTTGATTTCAAAATGGAATGGTTATTTGATTCAAGAGTATTTATAAAGATATTTTCTTCAATGATAAATCATATTTAATTTTATATTGTTTCTATAGTTATTTTAAATGTATTTTTAATGATAATGGTTTTTTTGATATCTTATTGTGTTTTACAGACATGTTTAAATAATTTTTGCGTAGGTTTTATAAAAAGTTTTATTCATGATACTTGAGTATTATGTTTGAGAAATGTTTGAACCCAATATTTTTAATATGATGGGTTGATCCCCATTATATCTCATAATGATCCTGGTATCTTTTATAAATTGGTGGGCCTAATTATATATATCTAATGCATTGGTGATTTAAGAAGAGGGATGGGATGGTCAATCCAAGTTGAACTATGATGGTTACTCTGAGTATAACCATGAGGGCTATTTCAATTATAACCATTAGGGTTATTCTGTCTGTAGTCATGAGGGATACTGTAGTCCTATTTATAATGGTTAGTCCTGGTTTAATAATGATAATAAATGTATTCCCTATGTTTTTGATATGATTTATTTTTTTATTTAGATGTGTTTTTAGTGTTTTTATTTTAGAAAAAATCATGTTTGATTTTCATTTGGAAATGTTTTATTATGATGAATGAACATTGAACATAAAAGTAAAAATCACACTGGTTTCCATTTTTTTCACTATAATAAGGCATTTCATTCATTTTATGTCCATTACATATATATTTGTGATCCCCCCATGTTATAATTTTTTTCACTAGGATTAAAGATGGGTAAGATAAAAGAAGAGGCCATTTTTAATGTTTTGAAGATTTTTTTAAGAAAACGATATTTATTTATTTTAAAATAATTTGGTTTATGGAAAAATTGGATACTAATAAGAATTTTCCACATTTCAATTTATAGTTTTTTATTTATGGGTTATGAGCATATTATCAAAAACTCTAAACATAAAATATCATCATGTTTTAATGAATGTGAATTATTGCTCAATGTCACATAAATATGAAATGCATAAGGTCGAGACATTTTAAATGTAAGATATAAACTTGAGTATATGAGGTTTGATAAAGAATATCTCTCCTAAAATTCAAATAAAGTGTGATTTTGAGATTTTATTACTATCATATTTGGGACATTCTTGGTAATGATCCTAGATATGAGACATCACAAAGCATCATTTTTTCGATCTTATGTTAAATCTCACCTGAAATCAATGTTAACATAATATATTACATATCTAAAGATTCATTAATCAATTATAACAAGAAATATTTATTATCCTCACTAGATTCTAAAGGATTTTTATAATTTAGTGCATAATTGGATACATAATATTTACAATCCTTTCATAGAAAGATTCACATCTTCATATAACATTCTTGGAAATTTCCATTTATAAAAACATTATCATTTTCAAATATGGATTATAATGATAGTGAATCTATTGTACTAGTTTCGAATATTATTTAAAAATTGATATAATATTTTAGTGCTTAATCATTTTTACAACAATACTAAAAATATTAACAAAATTAACACTTATATACAAAATATTTTTTATAACAATTATTATTGGTAAGGTCATACCACTTGTCTGAAAACATTATCAGATTGTCCTTAAAAAGTTTCACCGATATAATTGTTTCGAAATAATGGTATAATGGGGTTATAATAATTTTTAAACCTAATGGAATCATGTTCCCCATAATATCTCAGTCCATGACCTCCCCTATCTTGATATTTAATGTATATATTATCTAACCATGCATCCCACCACTTTAACCTTGATGAATTCATTATCTCTAACCTACAAAAATAATTTTTGATTTTTAATAAATTGATATAATAAAATTATTTAGTTACATTCCAACCATCTATTCAGTTTGGAATATGTTTCATTTGTTTTTAGGTATAAAAATTTTAATACGAATATTCTAGGGTACAATACTAAAGGGTATTTATTTTATTATGTGGGTATGGTAAATTTTTTATGATTATTATGATATGTTATTTGATAATATATTTATTTATTTACTTAAATTTTGTAATTAAATTATACTATGTTGGGTTATAATAATTTAAATTAAATTAGACACACAAACACATACATTTTCCCTTTATTAATGTAAGCTTATTTATGTAATGTTGGTAAATAAAAAAGTATGTTATATTCTATGCATTTTAAGTTCACTACATGTGACCATTTCATTTAATTTTTTTATTTTTCTTGACTAATAATACCACATTCATATAATCATTTGTGGTCAACTAATCAATGGTAAAATAGTGTATCTGGTATAAAAGTGGGTTTTTTTTGTTTTTTTATTCTTTATATTTTATCATATTTTATATATTTTTTGGGATTAAATAAATAAAATAAAATAGTGCGTTGAATTAATATACTATATATATTTTATATTGGGATAACTATACTTTTATAATAATTATTAATTATATTTCATCTAGTGGTTATCAGTTTATTTGAAAGTTATTTTGGTTCATTTGTAAATAAATAATATACTGAGGATACTCACTCCCAAACATATATTCTCAAATTTTAATATATGTCTTTTCTATTTAAAATCTATGAACATTGTAATCTGGAATCCATATTGTTTTATAATTCTTAATTTTTTAATTATATCACTTGAAATTTAAATTTTGTTATTTTTAAATTAAAAAAATCCATAAATTGGGTTTAAACCATGATTTTTTACTAAGAAAACTTTGTAATTGTTATATGAACATTTAGTTTTTTACCTTTTCTGCTCCCAAAATAAACATCCCCAGTTAAAATGATCTTTTATTTAAAATGATATATATATATATATATATATATTTAAATTTAAATAAATATGTCTCCATCCATAACATTATTTTTTAATTAATTATGATTAATATTTTTATTGATTTATTGATATTATTTTTATAAAAAAAATGGGGTTTTAAGGGAATAATTTACATTGATAAATTATTAATTTTTTATAATTGTGATTATATATGATAAAGTTATTAATTGTTATCAAATTCGTAGTTGATGTGAAAATTTTGTATATTTAGTTTTTAAATTTTAATATTTGAATGGAATGTAAACATTATTTTATGATTTTTCCTTTTCATTGTTTATTTTTTTATTTTATTGTTGGTTATTTTGATAATGATGTGGATATTTTATAATGGAAGGAATATATATATATATATATATGAAATTCTTTATAAAAAAGTACCTATTTTTTACCTCTGATGATCTTGTTGGAATAGAAATGATGTTTGATATGGTAAAAATATTGAGATATTTAGAAGAATAGATTAATTGATTTATATTGTTTTTTTAATCAGGTTGTGTTTTATTTTAGTTTCTTAGAAAGGTTTAAGTTTTTAGAGAAGTAGGTTTTCAATAAAATATTATTAGTTGTAAATGTAAGATGGGTTTTAATTTTTTTGGAAAGGATTTCATTATTTTGATAGCATGTTGAAGTTAATGACTTTTTATATAATTAATATTATAATTTAGACTTTGATACTTATATGGTTCATCAATAACTATTTTTGATATATATAATGATTTTATATGAATGTTTTATATAAATGTGACTGTCAAATTACTAGTATTGATTATTTTACGTTCAATGTATATGGATATTCATATTAAAAAAACAAATATGGTAATTTTATATTTGTATTAGAAATAAAATATATTTAATCTCCTAATAATATTTTTTAAAATTTTTTATATTATGAGAAAGTACTTTAGATGGTATAGTATCTAATGAATAAAGTTAACTAAAAATATATAAACATTGTTACAAATAATATATATATAAATATATAATTGTTTATATTTTCCCCCATTTTAATTCCAAAGAAATGTTATTATTATTAATATTATAATTATAGTCTAGTATATTGATTTTAATACAAAATTATTTTTATTGTATATTACTGGGGATAGAATTTTGATAAGGGGTACTGATAAGATATCATGTTTGTTTTAGAAGGACTAATATTTTCATTATATATTTTATATTTAATAAATGTTTAGATAAAGATAATATTCACTAAATATGGTATGATATTATAGGGAGACCTTTGTTAGTTCATAAATAAGAGGGTTAACATTTAAAAAATATTTAAACAATTAAATAATTTATAGTGGATTGAAAAATAAAGAGATAATTGTTGATGATATAAATGGAAGGATTGGAATGGTGAATTTTTCTTTTGATGAGTTTTTGTTTATTTTTTATCAAGATCTTGAAATTAATTTCAGTAAAAGTATACATCTATGTGGGTAAAATCATTTAACTAATGGGAATGATATTGTTGAGAGAGTAAACATTTGATAGAACATGCATGAAATATTTTTTATTGTGCATATGGAAATTAAAATGAAGGTTTTTTATTTAAATTTATTATAGAAAATCCATGTATGTAATTTATAATTCTAAGACTGATTATATTCATATATTTTTTAATAAATTTATATATGCTGATATTGGCAGTTTGGAAATTCCTCATATTTATTTAAATTTAATTGAGAAACGAAATTAATTTTAAACTCAAATTAATTCTTTTTTAATGATTATTAATTATTTTGATATGAACATGTGATACAGAATGAGTATGAACAATTTGATACATATATATGGGTGCCCAATGTATCTGGAACACCATATATACACAACAAAAACTAATGTAACACTAAATAATGATTGATAATTAAAAAAATATTATAATTTTTGATGAAATGTAAAAAAAATATATTATTTCATTATACTGAAAGAAATATGGGTAATGATGAACTGGTTTATTAAACTAATGAATTATGATGGAAGACATTTGAGATAAGATATTATAATATTTCAAAAGTTGTACATTATTGTATGATGGAACAATCATGTTATTATTTTGATCTCTTTATTTATATGATATATTGAGACAATATTTTTCTTTTTTGATTCTCATTTATAGTTTCCCTCTATGAATGTGAATGAAAAATTTTTACTTTAAATAATATACTCATATCTCAACTATTTAATCCTTGAAATGATATAGAAGTGTACTCAAAACCTTCAATAAAGGAGTTTTTTCTTCTTTATAATATCTGTATTCATATATATAAAGTTTTTATGTTAGTTTTATTTTAGATATTTTTTTCACTTATTATGATGATAAATAATTTCCTACATAAGAAATGATTTTTGGATAGGGTACGAGGGGGTAAACAATCCTGCCTTATTTGTTTTAAGAAGAAATAATCAAAATCAATTAAATTCAATTATATTTATAGTTTCATACTAAACCGATGATTCTTTCCATTGAGTGATATATATTGGGAAAACTATCAAAAATTGGAAAATACCATAGAGATAAAAAAAATGACAACTTATATCATTAGAAGACATACCTAATGAATTATAAGATGCATGTTTTCTACTTTAGAAAGGATATGTGAAATATAAAAATGGGATAGATATTTTTATATACTACAATTAAAATTAGGGGAAATAAATAATATTGTTTGTTTTTCCTTACTATTCAACCAATATTCTATGTCATTACTAATTAATATGGTATATTGAAAAAAATAATATTTCAATGGTTCATATAAGTGATTTTAGATTTTAGGGGTGATAAAAGATGATTTATGATATTAGTGTGACATGATGGATTGTGTTATCATATGTAAAAAAATCTCACATTAATCTCTGATAATAATAGGAAATTTACATATAGGTTTTAATTGATGAAATATTTAGTGAATTTTTTTTTGAAGTAATAGAGACTATAAAGGATCTAGATGCTTATTCATGAAATATATCAATACCGATCAATAGAATATGTGTGAAAATGAAATCCTTGAAATCACATAACTATCTTATCCTTATTCATTATCTAGATAAATAAGTCATTAAAATATAATATCTAATAATGTAAGCATGAGGATTATTAAATAATTATGTTTTTGGAATAAACTGAATTTATTTTTGAATATTAAAAAAGCATACATGGAATCAATAAAAATAAGAAATATTTGTAGTAGACACAAAAACCACAATAACATAAACAAAAGAAAAAACTAAAACAACCCCCTCACACACATTCCATGTAGAAATGACTATCTGAGGGGTAGTATACAAAAATGGTTTATACGAAGTGTATAATAACGTTTATTAAAAGTCTAGTTCATCACAATATAGACATGGGGGATGAAAAAAATATAAAATAACATTAACCCGACCATGTAGAAAACTTAAAATCAAATACACATGGTCTTGAAAATAAAAAAAACATAGAAACCAACCATAATATTTATCCACTATGGATTCAATGAATAGGGGTAACATGTTATCCACTAAAATCACCAAGGAGTTTTGTTTTGTGGTAAAATTATTATAAAAAACCTATTTATACTTGTAATTTTTAAACAAGACTATTACAAAATCATTCATGTTGTCCGCTACTCAATCTGAAACATCATTATACATTGTAATAAATCATTAATCCATAATACTAGCATTATACTTCTCCATCGTATCTTCATGAATTATCAAAGGAGTTAATGGGATGAGGATTCTATAATTACAACATGAAGAGAACGCTTTATAATAATCTACTAAACCACCATCCTAGATATACCCATGCAAGAATAAAGAGTCATTCAATTCCCTAAAATCCCCACCATTAATGTTGAAATAATTCTATGTCATACAAAATAAAAAAGTGATTATTATTCTTTTTATAATGAAGAAATAATTTCATTGTATTAAAATGTTGTTAATGTTTGCTGCCACGATCTTATTGAAAACCCCTCCCAAATAGTGATAATCACTTCAATATATGGTTTTCTTTTATTCGTAGACTATCAACATCTCCAAAAACAAATTACATAAGCAAATATCCGTGAGTTTTATATTGACCAACTATAAATTTTCTATCTATATTCTCCATAATTTTGTCATATATAGAGTCTTATATTTTATGATTAAATTATTAGGATTAGTAACATATTTCACTACCAAGATATCATTTTGGGAAATAGATGGCTGGATATCATCCCGGGATGGAATATCATTAGGCATATAATATTTTTTTGCATCATCTCTTTTATCATTAATTAATTTTGTATACTTACCTATAGAAAATAGGATCACTGTTATAGATGGACCTTCTTGATGAGTTGAGACATACTTGTTGGAAAAAACCATTATAAAATCCTCCCATGTGGAAACTTGAAATGCCTATTTATCCCACCCCACCACATAAGTAGGCTACTATAAAGCATTATTAACAATAGGGCCAACTGTAGTAGTAGTTTTATAAGGTGTTTACTCTATTAAAACTCTTTCATTGATTGTAATTCTCTATGTTCTAATCAGGAAACCACTACATGAGTCACATCCCTCCATGATATTTCTCTTCCCACTTTGACACCGTTTATTGTTTCTCTACATATTTGTTCCTTATATCATTTGTAAAATAGCTATATCATAGGTTAAATACTTCTTCCTCATGTGAAAAATGATCATGGGAGTTCAACTTTAATTTCAAATAAATTAGGAAAACAACATTTGATTCAATGATATTAAAAAATTTTCAAATGAAATTTATCTCCATAGTAGAAGCACATGACTGAAGGGAGTGGGAGAGATAAACTAACCTCCACACATATAAAAGAATGTAATATAAATTTACCTATAAAAATGTAGAAATTTTTTTATAGGATGTTACTGATTTAATGAAATTTATGGTAAAGTTGTATATAATTACATAACAAAAATATGAAAAATGAAAAATGAATCAAATAGTAATTAGTGGTGAGTGCCACCATTCATGGACATAAAAATTCAAATGAAACAAAATAAAATGACTAGAATCAAATAAACAATGTGATATACCCCATGCTCAAGAAATATATTCCCTATTATGGAAGAGAATAATATTTCGGAGGGGTGTAAGCATTGTGAATACCAATTTTACTAACAATCCACACTCTCCATTAAAATGTTTATCTAAATCCTGAAATGAAGGCTGATGTGTACCAATATTAGAAATAAGAGAGGGATGGAGTGTGGAGTTGAATCCTTAGTGGACTCTGATGAGTAAAGACTGATCACTAGTAGTTAGTTCTTCCACCTCTTTACTTTTATAGATATCCAGATCATTGAAATATATAAGGGAGATGTGAATTGGGTATATGGGATAAAAATGGCTGAGGACCTAGGGTATGGACCATTGAACCTAAAGGATCTCTATTTTCATTGGTAAAAGATAGTATGTGGGATAAAGTCCCTACAATATTCCATGGCTCACTAAGTAAGAAAAAAACCCTTATGACCCCTTAATAGCTATATAAAATATTATCAAATCAATAATTGTTATAATTTTAAAAATATATTTTTATGTAAATTTGGAGAATAGTTTCTGGAAAAAAGTAGGATGAACTGTTAATTCATTGTGAGTTAAAAAAAACCCTAGCCATTTTCACTTTCTTGATTCCTGTAATAGTCCACCATCCCATCGATGTATTTTATATGGGTTTGATTTAATTTTTTAGATTTATTTATAAATAAATAAATATTTTTACAAATAATAATTATTCTTGGGATTTTAATCACCATAAAGGTGAAATATTTGAAGGTTATTTTGGTTAATAATATATTAATTTCTTATTATTATATATGGTTATTGTGAGCATGTGATTTAACCAACCAATTATAAATAAAGAAGAGTAATGTCAAAAAATTAGACAAACTTTTCCCTCTATTTACCAAATAATGGTATTCCCATAATCATGTTCAATTAATAAATAGATCATTTAATAGAAAGAGAGGACTTGTTCCATGATCTTGTTTAACTATAATATTTTGATGAAAATAACATGTATATAATTTCAAAATAAATATGTTATCTACTAAATAATGTTGAAAATATAGATTACTTATAATATCATATTATATCAGGAATATTAAAAAATTATAAGTCTATGTCATATTTCATTACATTTGATAAGGAGGGAGAATTTTCATAGTAAAGTGTTTGGTTGAAATCAAAGGCCAAACAAATAATTTTATTAAAAAATTGTTAAACTTGATTTTTAATTTTTATATGGTTATATAATTTGAGTATTTAGTTTCCCAATTGTTGTTGTTTCTCTATAAATAATAGGGTTTTATTTTTGCCAATAATTTGGGCTGTGAATGTAAATCACTAGCGATAAGTGGGTATAAATTTTCCATAACTGAATGACCAGCGAACTTGAGAACACTACATTGTTGTGTTATGTTAATAACAATGTCAGGATGTTAATCCAGTGTAGTGGTTATCAAAACTTGCTTAAAAAATTAATCATATCAGGGAGTTACAATGAAAATACTAATATATTCGATACTAGTAATTTGTATGACAGATAAGGTTATTCAACATCTTATTCATAGTTTACTTTGATAATTTTCCGGACTTGATTATGTTATTCAACATATTATTTATTTTTAAGACTTTTAATTAATATTGTATTTTTAATAAATTGAATATTTATTTTAAAAAACCTGAAAACTATTAATGAGTTATATTATATTTTTTCCAATATGATTGTTAAATAAAATATTTGGGATTGCACCCTCTGGTGTCCACCAGGATTATAATATTTCAATTTTATATATCAATTACATAATGAAAATTCTATTTTATTAAATATTAAATTAGGGACAACCATCTATAATAAAAGTATACTCTTTTTATATTGGAAACATTGGTGATTAGTATGACCAATTAGAGGGTAGTAATGATTCTTACAAAAAATAGTTATACTATTTCAATACATCTTATCATAGAGAGACACAAAAAAGATAAAATCATGGATAATTCATGGGATGATATCAAAATAATAAATATTACAATGTTAAATTTGATATTAATATTAAATTATATTCAAATTTTATTTTTTATATTGTTGTACATTAATTTTCTCGATTGTCTACCTATTAGGTTTAGATAGCTGATGGAATTAGAGTAAATATGAAGATTATATAAAATGAATTATATGTGACACAAAAAAATATTTTTTAATATAATTAGATGGTATACCAACATTAAATTATTGTCAAATAATACAATTGTAGGGGAAGATTTTCTATAGGAAGAGTGATGAGTTTTATATATTATTTAAATTTTATATTCTTGATTTAAAATAAATTTTATTTCAATTTTTACTTTGATTATTATTATTGAATATAAGTTTTCGTGATTATGAAAAAAATTATAAATTATGGTTTCTATAGTGTGTGGGCACACATATCGATTTATGAAAATACATGAACATGATAGAAACCAAGTATTTTTTATGTATAGGTGAGTCCGATTATATTATTTTGGAATTTAGTTATGAAGAATAAGTAAAATCATGTTTCATTTACAGTTATGTATAATTATAAATCTATCATTAATACAAAAATAATAATAATTATTTTCATATATCTATTATTTTAATTATTCATAGTTAGTGGCATCCAACGTTAAAGGGCATGTAACACCGAAATAATTTTATCAATAAGTAAAAAAAGAAATATAGAAGTTATATTCATATTGAGAGTTAATAAATGAATTTGTATTTTTTATAATGTTGTAAATTTTATATATATATTTTTTGAAATAAAATATAATTCATATTTCATGAAAAATTCTCTTGAGTATATTCATGAAAAGAAACATTACAAATTATGTTAAAATAATGTTTGTATAGGTATTATTTGGGGATAAATAGAAGGGGTATTATTTCCAACCCATGAATAATATTTTCCCCATTAGGTTTTAGCCTAAATCATGAAATTTTAACACCTTTTCAACTACATGGAAATAGTGAGAAGTGGATTATTTAGATGAAATATTGGGAACAAATTATGTATAATGTCATGAAAGAAATTAAAATATCATTGAGAATTACATGAAAGATATGATGGGGATATATCTATCACATCCCTATGATATTGAAATTGTTTTCAATCCATGTATATAAATGTAGTGATCAATTTATGATACTCTGACTGAAGATAATGTGGGGGTCCTTATGCTAATTTGAGCGATGGTGAGGCAGTTTCCTATAATGATGACCCACACGATGAGGGAAATGATGAGGATGGTGGTATAGGTGACCATGGTTTTAGTAGTAAATATGATAATGGTTTTTAAAGTTGTTTAATGATGTATCTATTTCTGACACATTGGTTAATGTATTTAGAATCATTTAAATTACTTAAATTCATTATATATGTATGTTATCATTTAATTTTAATATAATTAACTAATTTTATTTATATTAAATTTTATTTTTTATATTTTGAAAATATATTATGACTGATACTGGTACATTGGAAATCTTTTCCATTGAATATTTAATAATTGTTTTTAGTATTTATTATATTTAGAGGTGTGATATTTGGATACAATTTGTACCATTTTTAAAGGTTATATCCGTGGTCCAATTGAACTAATATTTTATCTTCATACAATGGAATAAAACACCATTTTTATATAGGAATACATGAATGATTTTATAGAACCGTTGGTATAAAAAACTAATAAAACATGTAATTATAATTCATCTCAATAATTTTATATCAGATATTAAAATGATTTAGAGGGACATATATACAGTTTAAAACTATAGGTTTAGGTATTCTTTCTAAAAGGTAATTGTATTTCATTGTTTATGAACATGTCATTTATTTCTCCCACAATTTTATTAAATCTCAAAACCCCCAAATTGGGATAATAGTATCCAATTTTTAGTGTTTTCTAGTGGAATGGATCCATATTTACAACATTATATTAAAAATTTGGTCCTATAAAAATAGTTAACGATATTTAGTGATGCCTTACACTTACCAACAAAAAATCATAGTTCTTTGATCTATTGATTGGACTCCCCAATCCAAAAAACATATACCTAGATTTTGTAAACAATTTCCTCCAAATTTCATCAATAATTCCTAAGTAATTGGAACACCTCGAGATTTTATGAAAATTTTTATTTTTAATTTCATCGATGTCTGGTGTTGTATGATACCCAAAAAGGAGCTTTCACTACACAAATCCCTGAAATAGCTTGTATTACACACAATCACGACCTTCAATGATAAGATGTGTTGTACGTAATACAGAGTTTCACTAAACAACAATATGTTATATAAAATAGCCGTTATGAATATTAATACCCACTTTTTGAAATTTTAAAAATTTTTCTTACAAAATGGACTTCATTTTTGGATTTGGAATAACGAAATTATCCTATATTGAATTTATGGTATTATTCTGAAAACTTTCAATTTTTGATGAATAGTGAAAACACTCGGTTACTATTTTAAAACCGAATTTTTATTTAAATAATTATTTATTTTATATAAATTTATTTTAGGTCAAAATTGATACGTAATACTGGTATGAGTTCAATGTAATTCATTGGAGCCATTTTATAATAATTTTAGATATAGAAAAATTTTATTGAACTTTTCACCGTCTTTTACCCGCCTTCTAGGAGAATATGAAAATTTACATAAAACATTATTTTACTGGATCTGTGAGTGGAATTTTGAAAATATGAGTGGCATGGTTAATATCAAAGGAGTAAAATGTGGTTTAATAAGATAAAAATAATTTTTTTGTGAATAGTAACTTTTTACTTTTATTCACCACAGTTAAAAGTAAATAGGGTAATTAAGGGTAAAAATGATATTATTATTACCCTAACACATGACCTAATTTTATTTTATAAGTTTAATTCAACCAAAAACAACCTTAGGAATAAAATATTACCCTTTAGGTCCACTTGGATTAGATTAGGACACTTATTATTATTTTATTTAACAAATAGTTAAAATATTTAAAATCAATGTTTAATAAGTAAAAAAATTTTAATATAGGGTTATAGATAATATAAATTATACTATAAATATTAATTAGAAATATAAAAATATATCCTAAATAATGGTATTTTATTTATAATTTTTAGACATTAAATAATTTAATTTATTTATGACACAATGATGATGTAGTAATTACCTTATTAATGAAAGATTGACATAATTTATGTTATAAATATCCAAATAAATGTAATTTGAGACTTTCTATTAATTCCACTAATTTTCTAGGTTAATATGACATTTTATTATTGATTTAATTAACCATTTTTGAACAAATCATGCTGTTATAATTTTTCCAAAAAACAAGTACCAAATAGTGTCAAAATTGACATAAAATAGTTTGTAAAACAAATATTATATTATTAATTGTAATTCTATTCCAAAAAATCTATGGTTTGGAAAATTGACTTAGATAAGGTTATATATATTAATAATTAACCACTTGGGGTTTTTTTGGCTTTTTATAGTATGTTTATTAACCATATAGTGTAAGAAAACATGAAGACACAATAAAAGTTAAATTATTTAACTTTGAGTTAAATCTAAATGATAAGGTTAAAATAGAAACCAAAACCTATGTAAAACCCATTTATTGATATTATTTCTAACCATACCCTTTTATATTCGAAATAAATCAATTTTTAGCTATTATAAACCGAATATGACTTTATTATAAAATATTATTTTATTGTTTTCCAAAGGTGACCCTCTCCTACCTTATAAAAAAGGCACCCCTTCCCTCTTCTCTTCACACCCTTTTGAGCCATGAAGATTGGACAAACCCTGCCAATTCCTCTTCTAAACCTCTCTAGATATATCATATAGGTTCTTGTCTTCTCAAAAGACCAACTCTAGTGCCCTAAGAAGAAGATTAAAGGAGGTGCGTCGAGGAAGAGGTAATCTCTTCTACAGACTCTTTCATGTTTCTTTCTTCATATACATCCTCTTATATAGTTGTTTCATTATAAATTAATAACATAAGTATTAATTATACATTAATATGTTATAAAAAATATGAAACAACCATATTTCACCTTATATCCATTCTACAGGAAACGAAACCACCGCGCGTGCATACGTACTGAATACCGTCTCCATGCCGTGGTGTAATCAGGTTTTCTACCACCACCTTTCTTGGATGGGTATTATGGTGTAAAGAATAACTATATATGATTATTATAACATCATACTGATTCTATAATATTATATCATCCACTCCAATTCCATTCATTAAATATGGGAACGATATCATCACTCGTGCGTACGTACGGATTACCGTCTCCACGATGCGATAAGATTCATTTTCCATGTTAACAATTAAAAAATGATTATAATGTATATATAATAGGTAATCATGAAATATATGACATAATAATTCTACTTGATATATATATATATATATATGTATTTCATCTACTTAATTCCATTAAATTCAATAAGGAAACGAAAAACAGCCTTCATGCGGTCGTACGACCTACCGTCTCCATGAACGTTATATTTCTTTCCATTTATCGATCTATTATATATATGTATATTCTGAATATATTTTATATATAAATTATTTTTTATGTTCTGGAATTAAGTAATCATGATCTAGGTAATCATATTAATAATTACAAGTCAAAACAAGGACGATAAATGAAACAATTTTACCAAAAATGCTGCTTTAACATGGAATTGAGAAATGATTGGATAATATAAAGTCATATGTGAATCATATATGATATCATAAATATTATTATGGTTCTGTTAAAAGTTAATAATATTCTTAAACCCACTATACAGGAGTCTCAGACACATACAGAAGAAATTGGGCATAAGGTAAGGGATAATTTTTCAATCTCATTTTTATCCGAGATTTCCAATAGGTAAGTATTTAATGGGGTTATATTTTTCATCCATGTCCATAAAATGTTTTTCATAAACTGTTTAATATTCTTCAATGTATGTTTAATGTCATTTTTACCCCTCTTTGAATTTTACTTTGTATTATGGAAGGAATCTTTCTTTTGTTTACCATACGTGGTACCTTTTGAATTTTCTGTCAAAAGTACAAGGAGCATGTTTTTTTAACTTATATAGCATGATTGGATTTTTATGGTTTCATAATGACTAATTTTCACGAAGATTAATCTACAATATTTTATAACTAATTTCAACAAAGTCTTGTTCTTTTAAAATTACATGTCATTTTGTGAAATGAAAATGACTTTGAAAAAGAAAGGATATTTTCCTCAAGAATTCATTTCAAGTGTTTTATCAAAACTATTTTCCACATAAGATGAAATTATTTCATATGTGTATGTATCAAGTATAATGTATCTATGATTTACATGTTTTCACTTTTATTATGATGAAATTATATCCATTTGTTTTATATGGATTATGTTATGACGAGATGATGTTTATGAAATCCATTTTATTCTTTGGGTTATGATGAATGATTTATGTTTATGTTGGGGAACATGTAAGAGTGATTTAATTATGAGATGTCGTGGACCTATATCTCCCTCCTTTGCATTGGGTAATGATTTATATATCCTGAGATAGACATGGATGGAATGGTAAGTTAATCTGGTTCAGTGATACAGGACTGGAAAGAGGAGTGAACCCGATTCCGAAAGGGACTTTATCCACTAAGATGGTCTTGGTAGCAATGCCATGGATACTATTCAAATCAAATCATGGGACTAATGGTTTCCATAATTAAATATTTTATTCACATGCTATTTTACCATGATTAATATTTCTTCATGATATATGCCTTACGTACTTCCATGTTTTATGCCATTGCTCAAGATTTTGATGTTTAAACATTATGTTCATGTTATTTAAGTTCAAATGTATATGATTTGATTTATTTTCTCCATTCTTACCCTTAATGAGCATTTGATCTCACCCTTTATATGTTTTATTTTCCATAGGATATAAAGAATGGTTCAAGGTAAGAAAAAAGGGAAGATCTTTGTGGGAGATGTTGAAGATCTTTTACAAAGATTAGAAGATTATATTCCGAGTTTCCAAAGACACTAAACAATTACGTTCCATTGGTATCTATTGTTGTTATGTACTAAGTATTCCTAAAAAAGTAATGTAATTTCCATGTACGTCATGATTTGGGTTTTTGAAGTTGGTATTAGAGGAAAGGTTTAGTTAACTTTGGAAACAAGAATGAAAAATATTTAGTGAGATCCATAGAGATATTTCTAAGTATGTCTTTGGATGTTCCTAAGGTTATGAATAAGTATAGGTTATTGTCCTAGAATTACGGTAATGATCATAGAATTAAACCCAAGATGTTAGATATTATAGGTACTCACCCTTTATTATGTTTCTTTCCCTAGCTTGATTTTTTCCTATCACACTATTCTTTTTGGGTTTTAGACGATGGTTGGAACCCGAAGGAACTATGTTGATCAATGTAATGTAAAATGCAATGATTGTCTTCTTGAAAAAACCAATGTTATGGCATATGGAGTGAATAATATTATTGTTATACTTACACAATCTATGAATCATTCTGGACATCCAAATGAGCAGAAAAGGTAACAATATTCTATTGATTCCTTCATGAGTCAACACCCACCATCTTTAAGTGGTCTTCTGATCAACTTGTTTCTGAACAATGTATCAGTACCATTGAAAAGATATTTTCCATAATTCTTTGTTCAAAACATGAAAAATTCATTCTGGATCTTTACCATTTAAAAGGTGATGCAGATCAATGGTGGACTCTTATTAAGAATACGAGGCCCCAAGATAAAATTGAATCCATGGTATGGAATGAGTTCAAGAACTTATTTGTCAATAATTACTTCCCTTGTATTCTTTTAACAATGATGGAATAGTCTTTCATGGAGCTTATGAAAAAGGATAATGAATATGTTGGTATATAAGAAGCGAATTTTACAAGGCTTCCAAGGTATGAATATTGAATTATCATCCAACCTGAATGTAAAGTCGATCAATTCTTCAGTGGCTTAAAACCAAGTCTTCAAAGAGCATTAGCTATAAGAGACTTCATTAGCTATGAAGAAATTATGCGTTGTGATATCAAGGTAGAAATGGAAGTTGGTGTTACAAATCCATCTCTTGGTGTTGAAATGAAACGAAAGATGGAGTTCAAGGAGAAATCTCAGAATAATAGAGAGAAGAAGATGATTGTTTCTTTATGCCCAAAGTGTTGAAAGGAGCATGGTGGAGACTGTCTTAAAGAGACTAGAAAATTTTTTAAGTGTGGGAAAGAAGGTTATTGAGAATTTGAGTGTCTAAGTAATGGGAAAAAGGAAGATAATGATGTAAATACTACAGATAACACTCCACCAATACTTCAATGCTTCAAGTTCAAAGAAATGGGGCGTTATGCTAATAAGTGCCATAATCCAAGGGTTAAAGATGATCAACATGAGAAACCTCTTATGGGAAAGGATAAAGTGATGTCGCATGCGATCACTATTTGTGATGTTGAGTATAAAATTGATGTTGTGTAATGATTCAGTGTTAATGTAATGGGATTTCAAAACAGTATCACGGAATCTCATTTATGGTATCGTGGAATTTTGGAATATCTACATATTGGTTTTAAATAATTATATGGTACATGTAACAATGAATAGTGATTGAAATATTTTTTTAAAGAAGATGATTTGCTCATAATGAAGGGATAATGAAAAAATGAAATGATCCCATGACTAATATATGCACAAAGTGATATCATGGTTTGAGTATATAGAAATTTTGGGTTTTTGGAATGTGGAAAAAGTTAACTTTTGACATAATTCATGACTTTAGTAAGGTTCTATGGTAATTCATGTTTCAAAAGAATACATGATTAAGGTATTGACATGTTTGGAATGTGACCAAATAGATATATCTTATTATATATGGGGGATAATGATGGTATTCACGTGCTTGTTATGTGACCTTTCAAGTAATCGTTTTCCTTATACTATGAGATTGGACAGATGTACTTTGGATAAGTCTAAAGATTAGAATGGATTACGTTGGACATCAGATATTATTATTTAAGGATAAAACTTTTTTTCGATATTATTTTTGGGATGTTGGTAATTTTAGAAAAAGGACAACCAACAGGACGGGCGACAACATGTCGAATCAGACAAGGCTTTGGGAATCGAACCCACAACTAAAGTGCGACAGGCCTTTATCACATACCACTGGCCTACATGAAGTCCCTGGTTAGTATAAACTAGTTTTCTTTATTAAGAGGTATGATAGATGAAGTATAAGTCAATTTTATGAACCATATTGATTAATCTCACTATAGATGGACTTATGTATTTTTGATAACTTTTTCTAACCTTTTGTTTGATATAGATGGAATGACCCATCATTCAATCACATGATTTTATAACACCTCATGAATGAAAAATTCAACATCATTTCTTTAAGAGATGAAGTGGAAATTGTTCAAGGCACGAAAAACGGTGACATTATACAGAAATAAAGTATTTCTTCTAATTCAAATTCTTCAACTTTAGGGAAATGATCTTGAAAAGAAAAACTGTTTTCCTAGTGCCCTTATATCTGATGAATCAATTGGTACCTTATATCATCACAAATTTATGGAATTGTGATTGTTAGCTTTTTCATAGACATGTTCTCTACCACTCTCCATCAAAACAAGATGGTCAGATTTCTATTCCAAATCCATATTTTCACCTATGTTCTCCATTGTGGAAACCTAGTGATTAGTTAATTTGGGTAACCGTTATGTTTCATACATTAGTTTTTAAAGATACGTTTTGGTATTCCTTTTTACGACGTGGGTCTCTATTAAAGAATATTTTGAGTAGTAAACCATTTACAACCCCAACAAATTTTGAGGGAGAAATTCATTTTAAGGGGGGTAGAATGTAACACACTGAGATTTTATGAAAAATATTAATTTTAATTTCATCGATGTCTTGTGTTGTATGATACACCCAAAGGAGCATTCACTACACACATCACAGACATAGCATGCATTACACACAATCATGACCTTCCACAATAACATGTGTTGTACGCAATATGGAGTTTCACTAAACAAAGATATGATATATAAAATAGCCTTTATGAATAGTAATACCAAATTTTTGAAATTTTATAAATTTTATCATTCAAAATGGACTACATTTTTGGATTTGGAATATCGAAATTATCCTATGTTGAATTTTTTGTATTTTTCCGAAAACTTTTAATTTTTAATGAATAGTGAAAAACTCGGTTTCTATTTAAAAACCAAATATTTATTTAAATAATTATTTATTTTATTTAAATTTATTTTAGGTCAAAATTGATACCTAATAACTATAAAAGTTCAATGTAATTCATTGGATTAATTTTATAATAATTTTAGATATATAAAAATTTTATGGAACTTTTCACCGTCTTTTACCCAACTCCTAGGAGAATTTGAAAATTTACATAAAACATAATTTTACCGCTTCTGTGAGTGGAATTTTGAAAATCTAAGAGACACGGTTAATATCAATTAGTAAAATATGGTTAAATAAGATAAAAATAATTTTTGGTGAATAGTAACGTTTTACTTTTATTTACCACGGTTAAAAGTAAATAGGGTAACTAAGGGTATAAATGATATTATTATTACCCTAGCACATGTACTAATTTTAGTTAGACAAGTTTAATTAGACCAAAAAAACCTTGGGAATAAAATATTACACTTTAGGTCCACTTGGATTAGATTAGGACACTTATTATTCTATTATTTAAAGAAGAGTTAAAATAGGTAAAATCAAAGTTTAATAACTAAAACATCTTTAATATAGGGTTTTACATAACATAAATTCGACTTTAAATATTCATTAAAAATATAAAAATATTTCCAACATAATGGTATTTTATTTATAATTTTTAGAATTTAAATAATTTAATTTATTTATGAGACAATGATGACACAGTAATTACCGTATTAATGAAATATTAACATAATTGCTGTTATAAATACCCAAATAAATGTAATTTACAGTGTTTATGAATTCTACTAATTTTATAGGTTAATATGACATGTTATTATTGATTTAATTAACTTTTTTCTAACTAATCATGCTATTATGATTTTCACAAAAATCATGTACCAAATAGTGTTAAAATTGATATAAAATAGTTTTTTAAACAAATATTATATTATTTATTTTTATTCTATTCCTAAAAATATAAGGATCGTAAATATGACTTAGATAAGGTTATATATATAATTAATTAAAAACTTGGGGGTATTTTGGCTTGTTATAGTAAGTTTATTAACAATAGAGTGCAAGAAAACCAGAAGACACAGTAAAAGTTAAATTATTTAACTTAGAGTTAAATCTAAATGATAAGTTTAAAATAGATACCCAAACTTGTCTAAAACCTATTGGTTGAGAGGAGTTCAACCCATACCCACATTATCTTCGAAATAAATTAATTTGGAGCTATTATAAACCGAATATGACTTTATTATAAAATAATATTTTAAGTTTTTCCAAAGGTGCCCCTCTCCTCCCTTATAAAAAGGGCACCCCTTCCCTCTTCTCTTCACACCATTTTGTGACTTGAATACAGTCCAAACCCTACCAATTACTCTTCTCAAACCTATCTAGTTATATCATAGAGGTTCTATTAATCTCAAAAGACCAACTATAGTCCTCTAAGAATAAGTTTAAAGGAGGTGTGTCGAGGAAGAGGCAATCTCTTCTACCGACTCTTTCAAGATTTTTTCTTCTTCTACTTCCTCTTATTTATTTGTTTCATTATAAATATATAACATAAGTATTAATTATATACTGATATGTTATTATAAATATTAAACAAACCTACTTCACCTTCTATCCATCCTACGGAAAATTAAATCACCGTGTGTGCGTATGCACAGAATACCGTCTCCACGCCGTGGTGTAATCAGTTTTTCCACCACCACCTTACTTGGATGGGTATAATGGTGTAAAGAATAACTATATATGATTATTATAACATCATACGGATTCTATGATATTATATCATCCACTACAATTTCATTCAATAAATACAGGAATGATATCATCGCTCGTGCATACGTACAGATTACCGTCTCCACGATGCGATGAGATTCATTTTCCATGTAAACAATTCAAGATGATTATAAAGTATATATAATAGGTAATCATGATTTTTTTTTCATAATAATGATACTGGATTTATTTATATATATATATATATTTATGTCATCTACTTAATTCCATTCAATTCAATAAGGAAACGAAAAACAATGTTTATGCGTACGTACGACCTATCGTCTCCATGAACGGTGTATTTCTTTCCATTTGTCGATCTATTATATATATGTATATTCTGAATTTATATTATATATATATATATATATCATGTTATATATTATGAAATTAATTAATCATGACTTAAGTAATCAGATTAATAATGACAAGTTAAAACATGAACGATAAATGAAATGATTTTACCCAAAACACTGCTTTAACATGGAATTGAGAAATGAATGGAAAATATAAAGTCGTAAGTGAATCATATATCATATCATAAAAATGATTATGGTTCTATTAGAAGTTAATAATATTCGTAAACCTACTATATAGGAGTCTCAGACACATATGAAGGAAATTGGACATAAGGTTAGGGATAATTTTGCAATCTTATTTTTATCTAAGATTGCTTATACGTAAGTATTTACCAGGGTTATATTTTTCATCCATGTCCATAAAATGTTTTTCATAAAGTGTTTAATATTATTCCATGTACGTTTAAAGTCATGTTTACCATTCTTTAAATTTTACTTTGTATTATGTAAGGAATCTTTCATTGGTTTACCATACGTGGAACCTTTTGACATTTCCGAAAAAAGTACGAGGAGAATGTTTTTTTAACTTATACAGCAAGATTAGATTTTTATGGTTTCATAATGCCTAATTTTAATGATGATTACTCTATAATATTTCATAACTGTTTTTAACAATGTTCTCTTCTTTTAAAATTACATGGAATTTTTTGAAAAGAAAATGATTTTGAAAAAGAAAGGATATTTTCCTCAAGAATTTATTTCAAGTGTTTTATCAAAACTATTTTCCATATAAGATAACATTATTTCATATGTGTATGTTTCAAGTATAATTTCTCTATGATTTACATGGTTTCACTTTTGTTATGATGAAATGATATCCATTTGTTTTATATGGATTATGTTATGATGGGATGATTTTTGTGAAACCCATTTTATTATTTTGGTTATGATGAATGATTTATGTTTATGTTGTGGAACACGTAAGAATGATTTCATTATGAGATTGGGGGGACCTATATCTCCTTAAAATTCATTGGGTAAAGATTTATATCTCATGAGGTTGACCTGGATGTAATGGTAAGTTAATTTGGTTCATTGATATCGGAGTGGAACGAGGAGTGAACTCGAGTCCGAAAGGGACTTTGTCCACTAAGATAGTCTTGGAAACAATGCCTTGGCTACTATGGAAATCATATCATGTTCTTAATGGTTTCCACAATTACATGTCTTATTCCCATGCTATTTTATAATGACTAATATTTCTTTATGATCTATGCCTTACATAGTGCCATGTTTTATGTCATTGCCCATGATTTTCTTGTTTAAACATTATGATCATGTTTTTAAGTTCAAATGTATATGATTTGTTTTATTTTCTCCATGCTTACCCTTACAGAGAATTTGAGCTCACCCTTTATGTGTTTTCATTTCCCCATGATATAAAGAATGGTTTTAGTTAAGAAAAAAGGGAAGATCGTTATGGGAGATGTTGAAATTCTTTTACCAAGATTAGAAGATTATATTTCATGTTTCCAAAGACACTAAACTATTACGGTCCTTTGGGTTCTGTTGTTGTTATGTACTATTTATTCCACAAAAGTAATGTAATGTCCATCTACGTCATACTTTGGGTCTCTACAGTAATGTCCCTTGATGTAATTTCAATAATTCAATCTAGAAAACTGTAGTTGAATAACCCAATAAGTTGAATCATCCTACTATGGGGCGGAGATGTACATTGACCTATGGTAGTATTATAACACTAGAAAAAAATGGTGGATAATGACAATTTATTTTTCTGAGGGGGTATTTTTTCTATAAAAGTATTCAAAATATACTTTTATCCATATATTCTTGTTAAATATCTTATAGAAAAATTTTTATAAGTAAATAACATTACCTAATAAAATAAGCCTCATTCAATTTTATTTCATTTTATCAAATCATTATGATTTAATATTTAAGTCATGTTTAATTGTTAAATAAAACATGTATCTTATAAGTAGTTCAAAATTAATAAATGGATAAAAATAAATAATCAAGCACGAATGATTACGTGATTCATCCCACTGGTTGGTTTATTGAGAGGTAATAAACCGTACTTTTCTTTAGGTGGAGTTACTCTTTGAGTTTGGATCAACTCTATTTGCAAGAGATTTTGTTTTTTTATAACACAACCAAATTTCAATTAAATAACATGTTAAATTATCTTTAATTAATCACATAGTTAACCTCTATGGGTTTTTGTCATTGAAATTTTTTATTCACATATTGGTGAGGAGAAATCATGCTTTGTGAATTAAATATAATAATTAAATGTGTGCAGAAATGTTCATATATAATTTTAAGAGGGTGGGATGAGACATTGATTTAAAGATAATAATAATTATATAAGAATTTGAACATTATAAAAGTAAAATTAAATTAAATTAATAAATTCAAACTTATCAAAGAGAGTTTTTCTCATCATCAATTAAAGTGAAATAAATGTTTAACAGATTAATAGTTTAAAATTCAATACAATGGACATTAAATAACTTCAAATTCCTTGAAATAATTAATTTAATATAAATTTTTTTCTTTTTGGTTCCATTTATCCTCTTTCAATCTCCCAAAAAACTCATTAAATTTATCTCACAAATTTTTTAATTTTTATGATATATATATATATATGTGTGTGTGTATGTGTGTGGGTGTTTCCTGTGTTTGTTTGTTTGTGTTATTTATAATTAAGAATTGGGAAGGGGGAATGATAGACCTATATAGCCTGCCTTATTTTATTATATTTTTTATATCAACACAATTCTTCCCATGGTGGGGATGGGAGGTTGACCAAAACTGGTGCATAGAAAATAAATTACCCCTTTGAATGTTTATTATTATTTTTGATAATGTAAATTCATAATATATAACCCACTGACACATAAATATTAAATAAAAAATATAAATTAATTATATGCAAAATAAAAAATTATATAAATTTTCATTCATAAAAAATAAAAAATTGAATCCCATTAAATCCCTTCGAAACATTAACTTTTAATTTGTTATAACCGAACATAAGAAAAAAATAACTATAAAATAAATTCAATGTTTTGAGTGAAATTTTATCATATTTTAAATGTTATTCATCAGATGAATTTATTTCATTCATGGCCCCAACCACTAGAATAAGAAGTCATCCGTTGAGATGAATTTAAAAAAATAAAATAGTAATAATAATTATATATCAATGTGAGGACTCTAATACCACATGAAGGATTTGGGTACAATAGTTATTAAATGGTGGATGTCTGATTTAGAGTATTCTCCTTCTAACCATTATAAAATTTATTTGAATCCTTTAATAGGACCACCACATCTAGTTTATAATTAATTATATTTTTTTAAATAAATACGTAGATTAATTTTTTTTGATAATATTTATATTATTTTTTTATGTTCTCGACCTGAATCATGAGGGATTCAATATTTCATTTTTGTATCATGAAGAAAAATATTAATTCTTCTAATTGAATCCAAATTCTATAAATAACTCTCAAAACCCCATTCAGGAAATCATAGATGCTTGTATGATGGAATCAAGTGCTTCATGTCATGAAATCTATATCTTTTGATAATATTTCAATATATCTCCCAAAATTTGAGATAAAAGAAAGAATTATATTTCACTGTCTCTATCAAACCTGATAGGACAATATATAAAATAATATCATGTAATGGTCTTGACACATAGATTATTTGTTATCGAATATGTTAACATTAAAATAATAATACTGAATTCCATTAATATAATTTAATAATATAAAATTATATATGTCAACCCTTTATTAAATAATAATAAAAAACAAAAATAAGTTATATTTGATGAAAAATATGTTAATGAAAACCCACATCACCCATGAATTAAATAATAATAAAATAGTTACTATTATTTAATATAGAAAAGATTTATAATAATATCCTTTAATAATTAAATAGTATTTTTTAAAAAGATATTAAAATAAAATATCATGTCCACAATCTAATGTAGTAATATTTTTTTATTTCAGAAGGCCAATCATGATCTAATATAATTTCAAAAATAAATAAAATTTTAATTAAATGATAGTAAAAAAATATTTATTAGATCATTTACATGATCCTAATACTCTCATTAAATTATCATGAAATGAAATATTCATTCATTAAAAAAATTTACTATCCCATAACTAATGATTAATTTTTTTATTAACTTAAATTTTAAATAAATATATAAATATCTTATTCCGTCATCCCATGAAAAAGATATTATTTCCATTATCATGTGAATAATTAATTAACAAAATTCAACTAAATTATCACTATTTTGAATAATCTTATGATTCAGATTACTATCAATATAATGTAAATAATTATTTTTCTGAAACCATGAAATAATTAAATTAGTAAACATTATATTCATGTTAATCTAATGATATTTTAGATATAATTATTAAGTCACTTTGAAGGATCATTTATTTATGGTTATAATACCAAACAATATTCTAAAGTGAGATCTATCAGCATATTATGGCCCTGATAACCAAATGATAAATCATCACAATGAAAACCTCCTACAAATGGCACAATGGAATATAATCCATTTTTTAACAAATATTTCATTCAATTGGATGTACACCAGTGACATTATTTATTATTTATGGCCTATATTCTTTGACTTTACAAAATGAACATTTCTATAAACTTCCATGGTCAGGGATTTAATTAGAAATTATCATCTTATTCAAATTAACCAATATATATTCTTCTATTAACACAAAAGGTACAATAATTTTTTGGGTATTAAATGAGTTTGAAACCAATAATGAGTTTTAGAAAATATGACATATCACATTAATAATATATATAATGGTTTTAATTTTATTTTTCAGTGTATATGATTGAAGACATACATTAACAGTGATCACAAGTCTAAGGACAAATACACATAACTTCATATAATAATTCTAATGTGTCATATAATATATGAATTTCTTATTGGAATGTTTTTTCTAATATCCTCCCTTTTTGGTGATCACAATATGGGAAGTTCATGATAATAATTCTCAATGGTTATGAACCCCCAATACATGGTAGTCTAACATCATTAGTGTCATGTCTGTATGCTATATCTAGACCACAAAGAGTATTATTCATGAAAATTTTCATGGCATCTATAGGTTTATATTATATATAAAAACTAATATAACCATTTTATATGATGAATAATCTATGGAATTTTTCATATTAATGTCACATAAAATAGTAAACACTATGTGATAAGGAAATATCATGTATAAAAACATGATGCAATAATAGGAGGCACAAAACTAATCTGATATATGGAATAAATACAAACAAAACCAAAAAACCTACTCTTATATGAGTAGTGTACTATATAATAAACATGGTATATTCATTAAGAGATAAAAATGCTCCTATAAGGACCTGTGTCGTAATTATAATAGTTATAATTTCATTAAGGTCATTAGAGTGTTGTTTGGCATGTTAAAGGGAGCGATCACATGAATTTTTGTTTTCGTATAAGGATCATTTTTAGGCCAGAGATTCATATTTCAAATTTTATATTTTATGATCAATTTTTACATTTTTGAGTGAGTTTTGATGTTCATTTGACTGTTTTATGTTTAGGACTACCAAACAATAGGTTCTATGTGAATTTTACCACTATAGATAACACATAATACCTGATGGAATGAAATATGGTACCCATTAAACAATGTAGAGGCCTGGGTGGCATAACGGTTCCCCAATGTACATGTTGGCCCTATATTGGGTACATAAAACTATTACGTGAAAATTTTTATTATGGGTTTTTCTTTTCATTTCTTCATCTTCAGGTTTATCTAATTATCCCTTCCATTGATTATAACTCTTTTTAGATAATGGAATCTTCTCCTTGGACTCCCATTTATTTACTTTTTTAACTCTGTCATGGTTTCAATTTATAGGTGAACTCATGGGTGGTTTTTATAATAAACATAAACTAAGACATATATTATTTTATAATATTTTATATAATTTGTTTGTATTTTAATTCTTATTTTATTAATATGGATTTTGTGATACATATCAATGATTAATGGAATAATTTATACAAGAAATTTGGGATTCCAATTAATATAACAAAAATTGGTTTGTGTAGGTGTTATGCTTACCATTCATTGTCTTATACAAGGTGATTATGGTTTGTGATATATTATGTTTTATTAGCTTATAGTGAGGTAATTGGGATATGTTTTTCATAAATTCTATTTTGGATTTAGGTGGATAAATTTTTCGGATAATTTTATCAGTTTATTGATTTTTTTCTTATAGAATATTTATTCACTTATTAGGAAGATTATGTAAATTTTTTATTTTGGTGATGTAATTTGGTTTAAAAATTACATGATTTTTAATAAATATGGTTTAATTTTGTAAATATGAAATATTTTATTTTTATTTTGTTCAAATCCTTTGAGTGATTTTAATTCTATTGTAGTTACATGCCTACTCCTTATTATAAGTCATATTATTAAAAATCATTTTTCTATATTTTTTAAAAATTAATATATATTTTATTTTGGTTATTTTTTAATTAATTATATTTCCAAGGAATTTGTGTATGAATAAATAAGTAACTAAACTCCATCGTGGTCATTTTGATAACATTGTTGTATTAGTTTGAATTAAATTCTACAATTTTATGTCTATACAATTGTTCTTAATGATTATCCAAAAAGTAATATATGTGACCCATTTTTATATTATGTTACATGATCATGTTTTCTTAGTACATATCATCCATTATTTTTATAATACATGTGTTTAATTAGAACCCACTTGTGTTCCTTTTCAAACGAACCTCCTTGAAAAAAATTTGTATGTGAAGTGTATTCCCATTGAATAAACCTTCCTGGTGTTTTAACACCTGGTTAATGTGAACCTATAAAAGTAGTATTGATTTTATAGATTATAAATAACAATTTTCCTCAAAAATGGAATGAACTATATGTTAGAGAACCAAAATTAACCATTTTTTATCACAATTCTATAATAGAGATGTGGTTGATAGAACACTTTTTTGATAAAATGAGGTTTTACTTAACAATATTGATACATTAATCAGTAAAAAATTGATATGGAAAAAAATTATTTCATTAGTTTTCAAATGAATAAATTGTGAGTATAATTTTTTATACCACATTATTTTAAAAACTAATTATTTTAGATAAACTTATTTCATTAATTTTCTCCTATCCCTCATCTTTCAAATGTTTCATCAAAACCTTTTTTATAGATGAACTCAAATTTCATATCTTAAACCATAGTATCATGAATATTTTAAAATGTTAAAGGCTTAATTGAAGTAAAAAATGATTATTTGGGTTTCTAATAAATTTCAATTATGAACCACTATTATTATTTTGATTAATGATTCTAGTTTTATTTAGCACATTCCTTGATTAGAATATCTAATGATCTCTCTGAGAATTTAGTTTAATATTTCTATGTGTTACACTTTGACTAAAATCATTACATTTGAGTACATTATTTTACTTTTATCCATGAAATGACTTATTTCTTTAATATTTTCTTACAATCAATATAACTTTATTTTAGGAATGGATATATTTATAGTTATATATATATCATAGATATATTTTTAACATATCATACAATTAATTTCGTATAATAAATATTATTTTTATTTATTTTGATGGAATTATCTTATAAATCATCGATATTGTTTTATCATTTTTATCATATAAAATAGGCTTTATTTTGATTATGTTAAAATGGAATGGTTTTCCTTTTGTAACCTATAAAACTATATGATATTCATTATAAATACACATGTTAGTATAAAATGGTATATTGAGTTTTGAATATCTAAAATGTGAACTCCCTATATTTAAAACTGGTCTAATGGAGTGGGGGATCTATGGTGCACTAAAATAGTCTTACCCCTTTCCCTTTACCCTATGATATGTTTAATATATAATTAAATATTATAAAACATTTCTTTTTTCCTTTGTTATTGGTTTTATACCCTAACTTCTTTAATGAGTGTTTATTTTAGGCATTTTTATAGGCTCCCTATATAGAAACCATGGTTTCCTTAACCAATTCATAACAGACACCATGTGATTAGATTATAGTAGGGATTTCTGACATGGACTCTTATGGTATTGGTAGTTTATCACACCCTAAAAAATATTTCCCTTTTTCTCATATAATGGTATTTAGTCTTATCTTTCGCATTAAGTTCAAATTTATATAAATTATTTAGAATTTAGTGTTTTAGTTTTGGGATAATATTTATTTATAACAATGAAAAAAATGTGGTGGAACAACATTTTTTAACATCCTTTTTTATGATTCAAACAAGGTTGACCTAACCTTGTGGCCAAACTATGAATATTGTTATGTGTTTATACTAAAAGGTACATAGTTGGTGCATGATTTATTAATCTATGTGGTCAAACCATTGGACAATAATAGTTTTTAAAATATATAGAGTCCAAAAATGTATTTTTTTACACAATGTGTCATATTTTGTCCCCACTCTTGTGGAAAATTGAATTTGAGACTTTGATGTCTCCCCTTTTTCTCACCCTTTGGATTTGTTATAACCTACATTGATTTCATGGTGGGAAAAAATATTCTACTAATATATCACTTATTTTCATGGGTTTCCTTTCCCTATTTTCATATACCATTTTTGGTCGAACCATCAGAATAGGGCTATTCCTAATATTTTATAGATTATCATGTTTGGGTGTGTAGGGTTTTCTTTAGGTATAGATCTTTCAACAATATAGAGATTCATTGAAACCCGAAAATGTTTATATTGGTGTATATATTATTTTTCTCTTTCTTATGAAAATAATGTATTCTTGTGATTTATGAAATAAATTTTTAATAATATTATTATATTTGGAAATATATTATACCTTTATATATAGTTTATGAACACCTGTTACATTTATTAATGATATGGGCGCATAATTGGTGTTTCTTAAAATAAAAAAATATTTATCTTAAGATGTTTGACTATTCAATCACTATTTTGAACAATGAGATGTTTAAATGTTGTTAGAGTCAATGTTATGAGGTATTATTTAATGAAAATTTCCAATTATTTTTCAAGTTAGATAATTTATATTATTTAATATTAATCTTTTTATTTTTGAATCATTTTTGTCAATTATTTTTTCATTCTATGATGTATTGTTTATATTTATGCTTTGTGAGTGGTTTAGTTTTTTCCAAATTAAAATTTTGTATTTGGATTTTTATGTGAATTGATAAATGGGTTGGGAAAAGTGACTTTCAAAAAACACTATATTTTTATAGAATAATAAAAATGGATCATGTGTATTACCTTGACATGGAACTGATGCATCACTGTATTTTTGAAGAATAATTCCAAAATTTAAACTGAATGCCCAAATGGAACCTTCTTGAATTATATTTTCAAATGAGAAACACACAAATGGATTCTCTATACTCTCATTATTTGTACGATATTTTATGTTTATATGATTATTATGTTTTTATGGATAAAAAAATATGGGATTCAAATTTATAGTTACAAGGAGGTGTTATGGGTAGAAACTATTATTATATTGATTGATATATGATTAATGCTACCTCACTTCCTATTAGTATTGTCATGTGGATTTGAGGTGTCTTAAAGAAGGAGTGAGTGGAAGTTACTATCAATACTTGATTATACTAGCTAGATTACCATTGGAATGGAATGGTCTTATGAACTAGTGGAGTTCCACCAATGAGGATATTTTAGAGCAGATGTTTGGTTATAGTCCAGGGTTGTATTGACAATGTGATATATCATCCCACAAGAATACATATAGGATCATCTTGTAGGATTATTATTAATTTTCCATTATTATGAATAATTTATTATTCCCTATTTAATGCATTTAGTTTCATTACTATCCAATTTTATTATTTCTCTCCCATGATATGGTCAGTGAGGTCCACATTTATTTTACTTTTATACCATACTGGATCAATTTTAATGTAATTACTATAATTTATTTTTTTGGTGTACGTAGAAAAATCATGTAGTTAATTTTTTTACTTATATCGAATTATTGCATTTTTTCAGTTGATGTTTTTATTTACATTCATTTCAATTTTATTTATTGTGTGGTTTTTAAGGGTGTTTTTTGGGAATCCTTTAAAAATTTATTCATTAAATTAAATAAAATTATCAAATGTTTCTATAAAACATGGTCTGGGAATAATGATCGATGTTTTGGAATGTCCATTTTTGTCTACATAAAATTTAAAAACCTAGTTTTTATTATTTTAATTCAAAATAAAATAATTGGTTTTTATTGGTAAAGGAAATAAATATATACTTTAGGGATTATAAATAGGGATCTTATTATCACATCCTACATATATTTCTTAGTGTTAATAGACTCGAGTTTGTTTTGAATGTTCAGGATCTTTTTTTGGTTTCACTCATATAGTAAGTTGGTATTTAGGATTGTTAATGACTTTAATATTCACATGGATAATTCATCAGGTATTTTAGGTTTTCTTTATATATTTTAGTTTTATAGTCCATTTTCTCCTTCTATATTCTTTATGAGGTCTATGTTACCTATAAATTATATAATTATTTTGAGATTTATGATTATATCTTCTAGATTCATTTCATTTTTATACAATTATTATATATATATATATTTAATTTTTCTTTTCATTGATCTATGATACATGGAGTATTGATTTCAAAATTCTGGGTGGAGGAACCACATAACTTTTTATTATTTATAGAAATAATTATCATGAGGTTACATATAATTCATTGGTAACTTTATCCACTATATGGAAATAAAAAATCATGCCTTAGGTAATGTCATAGACCAGATGAGCTGTCCAATATAAGGGTTTCCTAGGTTTTTTAGGATAAATTAATTTATTTTAATTGATACAATGATATAAAAAACCTTATTGTTAATATTTTTATTTATATTTTACTAATTAGATCACAAAATATTGTTTTATGGATGAATATATATATATATATATAATTTTGTGAGTAATAATGTTCTCGCAAACACTAATATATCACTTTAGTATTGACATGTCATTGGAGGTTCCTTACTATCTGTTTAATGAAAAACCATATATGGAAACAATTTTGTGCATGAATCTTCATTTCTATAATTTATTATATATCCTATGTTTTTATAATATTATTATGTTTGGTATCATATTATATACACAACATCGATCTTAAATGAAATATGAAAAATTATTATTTAAATTGGACTATTATAACCTAGTTGTTAAATTGGTTTGTTTGAATAATATTATGTAACTATATATATATATATATATTTAAATTAATCAATTTTTATTTAATAATTATTAGTAATTAATCATTCAAGTTATAGTAATTCTATTTTAATCTTCAACGTTATATTTTCATCAAAAAATAGTTTTGATTGATTTTTCTGAGTGAAAAATATTATTAATTTATAGAAAATTTAAAAATTTGTTTGAAAAAATAATTTTAATTTTTTTAATAATATCAAAATTACCCTATTGTGAAATTTATATATATTAATCAAAAGGTTAATTTTTAATGAAAATTAAAAAATAAATTTCGTTTTTGAAAATTGAAATATATTTTGGATTTTTATATTGTCAAATTCAGTTTTTTGTTTAGTTTTAAAATTTATATTTTTTTTAAGATGACCCAATTATGGGATTTTAAATGTATTTTATTCATAAATTTAGTATTCAATTATTTTATATTTAAAATGGATATTTTTTTCTAGGAAAATATTTTTATTTTTCGTGTTAAATTTTTAATTATATTATACCTCTTATGTGTTTTTGACTATGAAATATTGATTCTGTATTAGTAATTAGTGATTCAAGATTTAGTAAACAGTTAACATTAATTTTCAGTCAATATGAATATTTTCTATAGTAATTTTTGTTACCATTGTAAAATTTAAACAGGTAAATTAAAATTAAAAATTAAATGATAATGTCTTTAAAATGACAAAAAATACCCTATTTTGTTTCTTATTTAAAAATTTAATCCAAACTCATCCAATATTAATATTATATTTCATTTTAAAACTTTAATTTGATTATAAAACATTTATAATATTTTATTAAAAAAAATAAACGAATAGCAAACACATATTTTTAATAACTATATCATTTTAAACATGTAGATAAACAAAGGTATGTTCTATTATAAAAATTAATATATAATATTACTTATTTATATTTATCATGTAAATCGTATTTAATTATTAGTAAATAAATAATAACCATAATAATTTACACAATGTTGAAGCCGTAATTATTCAAATAATGGAAAAATAAAATAAATAATATTATATATATTTCAGGTGATATAATTTAAGATATGTAGGGTGATAAATTAATTTTATAGTGTTAAATCAATTTTTTTATTTCTTAGAAATTTATATGTTTTTAATATTACTTATATTTATTCTATTTTGATCAACACAATAAATAGTTCTAGAAATTGAAATTAATGATTCATTATAATAAATAATGTTAATTAACTGATATAAAATTCGTTTAAATATAATGCTAGGACATGTGATTGTGATACGTTTTATAATATCAACCATGTTTTTATCAGGAATTTTATCATTTATTGTAACTATTTTAACCCTTAAAGTGTAAAAATACTACTTATCATAGAATGTGTGAAGGGTCTAATAACGAATTAAAAAAAAATATAAGGGTAAAAACATACATTTTTTTATAATTTTTTCTATATTTGGTTATTTAGTTAAATAATATTCTTATTTTTTAATGAAACTTGTTTTGAGTCATTTATATTTGAATATTAATTTATATTAATTTAAAATTATGAGAAATTCCAAGAGTTCCCACCCATTCAATTATAAAAGGTATTCTGGTATTACTATTAATTATCACATTAAAGATTTTTGTCAAAACATATTTACCCAAATACCTTATTTACATTCTATACCATGTTATAAATGACTTATTTTTGGTATAATACTAACCATAGTAGTCATAATGTGTTATGAAAAAATGTTTTCTGAAGTAGAGGTATAATTTTTAATCAATATTTTCTGTTTCATTTATTTTTCAACCTAAATAAAATATTAATATCCACTACTATGTGGCAACAATAGTATCTTATATATACATATGATTTTTATTATAATTCAATAACAGCTATATATTTCATCTTCCCCCAAATTGGAAACAAAATCATCGTTTCTGTGTGCAGAGAACTACCACCACATGAACTAAGGTAATTAATTTTCCACAAAAAACTATATCAAAATTATCTTATGTTAAAATTTTTATACCTTTTTAAAAATATTTATTTATAAAAGAATAGGTAACAATATTTATTTTTATTGAAAATAATATTTTTATTTAAATTATTTACAAAGTAAAGTTTTATTTTTTAATTATTCTTAAAATTTAATAAGTTCAATTTTTTTTAAAATGATTCAATTATTGTTTTTGAAATTGTATTTATAATTTATTTTAGTATAAAATGAATATATATTTTAAAAGAACATTTTTTTAAAAAATATTTTCACAGTGTTTGTCGGTTTAATTTTAAATTAATTTCAACAATTTTTTTAAAATTTTAAAAACTGGCTTCCATATTTGGAATTAGTGGGTCCAAATGTTTATTTATATTTTCCCTCTTTTTTTGTCAATATTAACAACAACCCCAGAAATATTTTATTACTTCAGATAAGGTTATGTTGGGTAAATAAAGCTAATAATAAAATTATAAAGACTAGAAAATGAAACTAAAAAATAAATTAATTTTTTTTGAAAGATTCCAATTATTCCATAGTATTTCAATATTTGGAATATATGGCTCTATTATTTTCATTTTTTAGTGATTATAAGAACTATAATATTATATTCATGAGAAGTAAAAAATGTCACACTCTTCTCTTTAATAATAATAATATTTTAATCATGTGAATGAACTAAGTATATGTTAGTTTATAGATATTAATTTTATGTATAAATTATTTATATTAATCTTGGTAATGTATTTTTAATTTTTAGTGGAGAAATAATTTCCCTAAAAATATATGAAAACCTCACATAATATTTATTGAATTTATGGAGATATAAAATAAATGTCTTAAAATTAACACAATTTATGATAAAAATTGTGATAATAAATATATAATATAATTAAATGTTTAATAATATAAAAATATATTTTTATAATATTACTTTTTTTCTTGATTCTTTTAAAATCTTTGTAATGAACAGTTCTAAAAATTAACATTAATCATATATTATAATAAATTATATTTTATGAAATTATCTAAAATTAATTAATGTAATATATTCATCCCATTGATTAGTAAATTATTTATAATAAAACGTAGGTATATTTATGGGGCTATTTTTCATTTATCATAACTATATTCATCGTTATTGATTAAAATTTTTTATTGTCATGATAGATATGGAAGGGGTTAATGAGGGGTTAAAAAAATGATTGCGGTTAAATAATAGTATAAACACAACAAATAATTATTTAATGTGATTATTGTGATATATCATCACCCTATATTTAATATAAAACAGTTTTTAGGGATTTTTAATGGGGCATTAAGTTAGTTTAATTTAATATTTTGAGAAATTTATGAGTTCCTACCCCTAGCTTATAAATGGAATAATTTCTTTTTTTATGTAACATAGTAAAAATAATTGTTCAGAAATTATATACTGAAACACATTACTAACATTACTACCCATTTTTAGGGGCATTAGTTTGCTAATAGTACTAATAATAGTGGATATAAGGTGCTATGATAATGATGTTGTCCGTATAAGAGGTATCATTTTTAATTAAGGTTTTCTGATTTATTTATTCTTTCACATCCTTAAAGTATAAATCATCACTTAATATGTAATAAAAAATAGTAATAGAAATAATTAGATTTTTTATGTCAATTTCATAGCATATATTGATATATTAATACATCAAATGGGAAATGAGACCATCATCTGTGTATAGGGGAGAGTATTTCCTTGTGAACTGATGAAATTCATTTTTCATCACCATTTTATCAGGGATGGATTATAATTATGGAATTAATTTTATATATGATTTTTAAGACATATATAAAATTATGAAAATATAATATGACGTATACCTTTTCAGCATTCCATTTACTAAAAACTGTTAACATCATTTGTTCGTACATGTGTACTACCACAACAACAAAGCGATATGATTCGTATTTCTTTAATCTATAAAATGGATGATATATACAATCATATTTACAGTTTTAATATTATATTTTTAATATTGTTACCAATATAAAAATAAAGTATAATAATTACCATTATTTCTTAAAAATCATTGAAAAATGAAATGTCACTTATACATACGTATATGCCACTATCTCCATGATTGTAACAATGTTTTTTTATTTAAATAGTTTTCATTACTGGTGTAAAAATTATTGTTGAATCATAAAAGTGATAATTATTTCCTAATAATTATTATTCTATATATAGTTTAATAATGACCCCTTTTACAATAATGAAACTACTAATTTCATTTCTGACATTAGAGCATAATATCATTGAAAACCCCAATGTGAATTAAATTGATTAAGTAAAACAATATAACATGAAATAAGGGATTAATTATCATGAAAAAAATCTTGATAAAGAATAAATATATCATATGATTTTAAATTAGGATTTTAAATGATGTATGCGATGAATCAGACTCAAGGTAAGGTAATTCCTTTGTTAAAATCCTATTGTAAACATTCCATTAAAACTGAATTTTTCTTCAATATCAATTTTTTATATTTATTTTATAAGTTTATTAATATGGATATATGTGAATAATAATGTAAAATATATTTTTATTTTTACTTTATCGTAATGTTTTAAAAAAATAATCATTTATGGAAAAATTAAACATCATTTCCAAAAGGAAAAAAGATGTTCTATTATAAAATATTTGATGAAAATGACATGCCCCTATACTATAACAATTATTTTAAGTTTGGATTAAATTATATTGATACATTTTTAATTAAAATATAAAACCTCCTCCAATTTCTTATGGGAATTCTAGTTTTTAGAATTGGGATTCAAAAAAATATTTATATCAATATAAAGAAATCATTCTTATGAGTTTAATTTTTTTTAATATACGAGATTTTAAGTGTTATGATTAGATTATGGTTAATGGAAATATTGTATGAGGAACTGTGGGTAAATTATAATCTAACGTCATGTGAGTCCATTATATTTCTCCAAGGCATTGAGTAAAGGGAAAATGTTATCAAATTTCCCATATCCTAAGAGTTAATGGGAATATACTATTATAGTTATTCCAAGTATAACCATGAAAGTTATTTCAAGTGTAACTATGATGGTCAATAAAAGTATAAAAATGGTGGTTATTCCCTGTGAAATTTAAAATTATATGAAATGATTCATCAATTTACCAATATAATTTATTTATTCTTAATACATATTTTATATTAATATTATGATTTAATATGGTAAGGGAATGTATATACTACTTCATAATGGTGATACGTATAACATTGATAAATAATTATTATGAGTTATTATGATTTCAATCAAACCTTTATGAGATTTATTTTTCATATAATATTTATTATCAAATGATTTATAAAAATACTTTGGCATAGTTGGTCATTTCTTTGGTAATAAAATGATTATTTTCAGCAAATTTTTTATTTTTTAAAAGTAAAAATCATATGAGTAATCATGTTATGATAATTACTTTATTTATTTTTATGTACCTTATTGAAATTTTTTCTCTCATCCAATATTTTAATTTTTTCAAATGGTTTAATGATATGCAAGTGAAATGAATTATCCAAGTTGAAGGTTGGGAATATTTTTCATTAAAAAAGGATTTAGTTTAAAAGTTTTGAATAGTGTAAAGTAGATAATCAATAGAAGTGTCCACATTGTAATATATGGTTTTTTATGTAAGAGGAATGAACAATCCCTATAAAACTATTACCTTAAAATATATTTCTGAATGAATGTAAATGAAATCCAGTCTAATGAAACTAGATTAATTAATGATCAAGGTTGTGTCCTTACTATTGGTATCAGAGTAGGTTTGAGTTAAATTTAGAGGTATGGATATTATTTTTAAAAAGATTAAATATCTACTATTAAATAAAATTATAGTATTCTAAGGAGAATTATTATTATTTTTATAATTAGAAAGAGTTTAAGATAACATAGTTAAGGATATCTAATTGTTTTTCATCCTAAAATTATTTTTAATTATAATTTATTAATATTATCACACTAACCCTATTTGATTTCATTAAATAAATTAACTCAGAAGGCACAAAATTAATAATTTATTTGACATAAAATGTGTTGGTTTTATAAACAAGAAACCTATTGAAATGGGATATGTAGTTAAATATATTTTTTTATTATTGGCTAGCTATCATAAGATAGAATTAATAACTTGAGATTAGATAAGATACATGAAAATTTGGGTGGGAATGGATATAAAGGTAAAAATATTTAATAACCTATGTGTCATGAATTTGGGAAGAGCACCGAAGAAAATATCTTAAGATAATGGTTTGATGTTTTGTGTAAGAAAAAATACGTAAAAAATAAATAATATTGTAATGAAACTGGTTGATACTATTCAGTGAAATAAAGGGGAAATAAAATTTTAAAAAGTTATCAATTGATTTTTTTAAATATATATAATATAGAAATTATTGAATTTGGAATCTAAGGGAGAAATTATAAGATCAAAATAAGAAATAAAAAAAATTAATGACCAAAAAATCATAATGTTGTTATTATTAAACATGAGAAAAAATTAAATGAAATATTAATGGTATGGATTATAAATTGGATTATGATATGATATTTTTAAATATTAATATTGGATTAATATTTTTATATGAAGTATGTATTAGGAAATAATATCGGAATTAAAGGTTAACAAAGAATAATGAATGATTAAGGTACCTTTATATTAGAGTTATGAGGTAGTTGTATATTTTAGGATGAACAGAATATCAAAGGCATAAAAACACATCTCTAGTGTTTTATGTAATGTTAACACTTTACGATACTTTTATAATTTTTAATATATGTTTGATATTAATTTTACTCTTGTGTTTAAAATGTGAAAATGTTATTTAATAATGAATTTTATATTAATTTTTGGACATAGTATTATGTATACATATATACATTAGGGGTTATATGATATTTGATGATTAAAATTATGTTTTTTAAATGATATAAAAATTATTTAGATTTAGAAAATGGGAATCCTCTCGGCTGGTAAACAACCCATCACATCATGAATGTACACGAGGCTTAAAGCCACAACTAAAGGGCAGCAATGATGAAACACCAACCACTATCCTATGTGATGTCTTAGTTTCATTTACATAACCATATACATATAAGGATTTAAATGTGATTATTAATTTGAATTTAGGAGAAAAAGTTTATAGTATATATAATGTTGGGATTGAAAATAGGATTTTTGGTTATGTGATTTGTGTTATTCGTAATAATTTTATTGTTTTCATAACCATTTATGATTATGGTAAACCAAAAATTTTATGTTTTTATTTTAGGTGTCATGAATGAATTAATTATTGCAATTATATAATATATAAATTTTGATTTATAGTGAATCACATTATTTATAAAATATATTATTATATCTACGAGTTTATATGATTAGTGTATATACATTTTTAATGAAAATCTAGTAGTGATTAATATTATTTGGAGATAAATTTTAAATTTATCTTGGAATAATATTTGATCAAAACTTTATTATTTTTTCGTTTCAATCATAGTTTATAATATATTGAACAATTTTAAGGGTATTTATTTATATAATGCTTTTGATCAATATTCATGAATTACTATTGAATTTTATATAATAATGATGTAGGTTTTCAAGCAATGGTAATTTCATTTTTAGAGATATATTATTATTTCTTAAAAATTTTATTTTTGGTTGATGTATATATATTAAATGATTACATTTTCACCAATTTTAATATTATGATATTTATTAGATATTGATTCTTGTACTAGAAAAATAATAAATACATCATTAATACTAAACGTTTGGAGAAATGATTAGATTGTGAATGAAATTTATTAGAGGATGACCTTATAATTTCATGTATGTATATTTCCATATGTTCATTTATTATAATATAATATATTTTCTCAATTATAAGTAATGTTTCTCAAAATAAAAACATAATCCATTTTCATTTCATACTTAGAAATCTATTATCTTTTTTACAATAAAATATTTATGGTTTTGGGATGGTCAAACTTCTCAGAGACATGTTCTTTATCACTGTATATTAGTATTTTGGAGTTAGTTTTTACTTCCTTGTCAATGTTCTCACCTCCCATCAGTTTTTTACTATATATATTCTGAGTATGTGTTATTCTAGATAACCAATATAATTCCATTTGTCTCTTATACAGAGGATATTTTTAATCCTTTTTAATGTCTGATTTAAACAAAGGCATTTTGAAAATTAAAACCCCTATTAATAATAAAAATTAAAAAAAAATTAGGATGAAATTTATTAATGTGGGGATAATTTAATATCAAATAATTTTAAAATAATATTGTGTATGATAGTGTACAAGCGACACAACACCATGCTTAAATGAATAAAGAAATATATTTATTTAAATATATCTATTAAAATCTTCCAATTAAATTGGTTGGTATGAATAATATTTAATAATTTCTGATATATATATATATATAAATTATAATAAATCCAAATTTATATAATAATTCTTATGCACTAAGAACTAATTTTTTTGTAAAACCATTTTATTATTTAATGTATTATTTTCTTCAAAAGGTGGTCCTTGATTGGTTTTGTGAGTTAATAATATAATTTTTTTATGGAAGTATTATAATTCATCTATTAAAATAATTTTTTTTTTCATTACACAAAATGTAACCTACGATGATATTTTTAGATTGATCTGATAATTCTAATTTTTCAATGATTAATGAAAAATAAAGATATTCATTGAATATTTTACATTAATTTCAATCATTTCCAAAGTAAAATTATATTTTAGATTATATTTAAAGTATAATTTGTTCATTTTTATTTTAAATAATCCAATTTTTTTGAATTAATTCTATAAACTAATTAAGAAATAAACATTTAATATTTCAAAGGATATTTTTCTAAAAATCATTTTTTCATTCCATTTTCTCTATTTAATATGATATTTAATTTTTACACTTCTATGTTTCATATTTTTTGAAATGGATTCCATATTTTTAGTTAGTGTGTAGAAATTTGGAAAATATACCATTTTAATTTTGGTCAATATAGTTAGTAGCCTTATTAATTTTTGTTACATTGTTAAATGGTAAATCGAGTAATTAGTCTTAAAAATAAAATAACATGGACTATAAAATGACAATAAAACTTTCCTTCATTTTATTTTGTGAATAAATTTCATAAATAATCATATAGTATTCAGATTATAGGGTTTTTTACATTTGGATGTTATTAAAACCATTAAAATAATTTATTTCATGAAAAGAAAAAAAATCTACATACTTGTTTTTAAAAACAATAATGTATTTTACATGGATGTAACCACATAATATTTCTTATTATAAAAATTAAGTTTAATGATATATAGTATATCTACATTATGGAACAAATTTTAGTGAGTGGATAATTATCTAGAAATTTACACAATGCTGATAGAGTAATTATTTAATTAATAGATAAATCAAACTATTGATATTAGAAATATTAAAATTAATATAACATAGTTTATTAATGTCATGAATGAATTTTATATATTAACATAGAATTTTAGTTATTTATTTAAATTGATATATATTTATAATACTACTTGTTCTCTTTATGTAATTAAAATCATTATAATGAATAGTTTTAAAAATATATATTAATGATATATTGTAATAAAGGATATTTAATTAAATGATATAAAATTTTTAAATGTATAATATTGACCAAATTTTTTATTTTATGGTTTATAATATAAAATATGGTACTTTTATGGTTATTTAGTCATTCATTGAAACTACATTGACCCTCAAATAGTAAACATCCATGTAGTTACAGTAAGTGTAAAAGGGGTTAAAATGGTGTTAAAACCAAACCTTTAAGTGTAAACATACATGAAAAGATTTATAATTACAATTTTATGGGATTAAATAGATAAATAATCATCTATTGTTAGACATAAATAATTTTAAGGCTTTTGAATTTAAAATCTCTTTATATTAATTTAATATTTTGAGAAATTCAAAAAATGCCCCTCCCTGATCATATAAAATGGAATCCTGTATTACCCATACATTACACATAAAAACCATTTGGATTAGACATTTTATAAAAATATACCTTAATAAAATTACTTCCCATGTTCTAGATGACTTATTTATGTTATAATAACAACCATAGTGGACTTAAGGTTTTAATAAAATGAGGGTTTCCAAAGAAGAGGTATTATTTAAAATAAATCATTTATGTTTTATTTATTTTTTCACCTCATTAGAATATTTATTAATAGTTCTTATGTAATAAAAATAGTATATTACATATTATTAGGTTCTTTATATTAATTCTACAAACTATATCCATATTTTCATTAATCAAATTTGCAATGAAGAATCGTTATTGCATATATCAGACTACCGCGTCGTGAACTGATGTAATTCCTATTTTATCACTATCTTTAATGGATGGGTTATGATGATGGAATTAATGTTTATATGTTACATTATTGACATATTAATCAATATAATAATATAATATATAATTTATCCACTTATTATTCCATTCAATTAAAAATTATAATGTCGTTGGTGCGTATGGGTGGACAAACACCACTATGAAGCCATGTGATTCATCGTTTATAACCAAATAGCATGGATTATATATATAATTATTGATGAAATATTAATATTATATTTATAATATTATCATCATCATTTATTGATTAATAATAATTACCTTCATTATGTAATGATATTTAAAATGGAAATGATACACAAGTGTACATACAGACTTCCATCTGTAATATTATAACATAGTCCATTTTTCAAAAAAAATATTTCCTGATTGGTTTAAAAAAAAATATTTATTTATAAGTAGTATTTTTAATTTATTATTATTATTATTATATTGATGTTGGAATCATTAACTATTTTACAGTAGTCAACCTATCAAATTTAGTTCTGACATAGGAGGAAAATATCATCAAAATAAATGGTGTGAATTTAATTTATTGTATAATTGTATATAGAAATAAAAAACGTTAGAATGAACAAGAAAATATTAAAAATAAAGTTTTAATTTAACATAAGTTTTATATTTTAGAATTTAATCACTGAACATGAAAATTCATACTCGAGTTAATGGACTTCCTTAATTATTTTTATTATTTCCCTTAAATCTATAATTTTCTTTCATATAGATATTTTTATAATTATTTTATGGATGTATTTATATGGATATAAGTGAATTATATATGATACAATATGTTTATTTTGAATTTATTATAGTAGTTCTGGAATGTAATTTTTTACAGAATTTTTTACTATACATTAGAAAAATGCTAATGGAATAATCTAATTAAACATATATGGAGAAAAATACCTTTCCCTCCAACATAACCATTATCTAATGTTTTTATTGCTTAATTAGAATCTATTCATACTTAAAATTAAAACCCTTTATTCCTATATCATGGTAATTCTAGTTTTAAAAATTTTTTTTAATGAAAATAAATATATCAATATCCAAAAATTATTTATTATGACTGATAATAATGTTTTTATGATGCATTATTTTATGTGTTATTATTATGTTGTTATTATTGAAATTTATTTATGCGGATGGGTGGTTACATTGTAAAACAATGTTGAGGGAGCCCATTATTTCACTCCAATTCATTGGGTAATGGGACAAAGTAAACTGATTAAGTTTCTCTTAAAATATTATGGTAATATACTATGATGAGAAATCCATGTATAAATGTGGTGGCCATTTCATGTGTGACTATGATAGTAACACAAAGTTTAATCATCAAGTTAATTCACTGTATATGTAATAATTATTTGTAAATTATTACCCATGTTAATTATATGATATATCTATGGCGACTTTGGGTTTTTATTGTAATCTTATAATTTATAATAGTTATGGAAATTATATGATACTACATAAAGATGAGAATTATAACTCTATGAAAATGTTATTATGAGTTTTTCATGATTTAAATGAACCAATTATTAGTTTTGTTTTTTCATTTAATAATTTTTTTTAATTATTTAATAAATTATTTGTGAATAGAAGGTTATTTATTCATTAATAAAATGATTAATGTTTTATAAGCAGTTATTCTTAAAAAAGGAATGATATTATAAGTATTAAAGGACTAATGATTCCATTATTACTTTTAATGTACCTTTATATGATATTTTTTCTCATTCCATTTATTAATTTTTTTTATAGTTTAATACTTGATATGTGAAATAATTAAGTCATGTTCAAATTTGTGAAATTTTTTCATGATAAAGAAAAAAAATTTATTTTAAAAGGTTGGTTTGGTGGGAAAACCAAAATTGAATAAAAGTTTCCAAATTGAAATATATAAGTGTTTATGTAAGATAAGTGACCAAAATATCTAAATCTTCTGACCTAAATTATAATTGTTAATGAAATAAAATGAAATATTGTCTAATGACACTAGATTTTTTATTTTTTATGGAAATTTCTTTACAATTTATGTACATTGAAGTACACGGGTATTCTTTGAATGCCTTATATCTTATTATTATGTATATCATCATATGGGGAGCAATTTTCAATTAAAATATTTAATTTAAGGGTTTTCTGGATAGACCACAATTTTTTTAATTTAATTATTATTTATCTGGACACTCCCATCATGGGGATTATATTTATATTCCATATTTCATGGATTTTTTTATATAATGTGGACTAGTTTGGTAGAAAATTTTGTTGATGTTTGGGTTCTTTTTATACGTTATATGAATTTTTTGTGAAATTTTCATCAATATATCTATTTATTGGATGTTTGAATTTTACATGAGTAATAATGTTATTATAATATAATTCATCAAAAAACCTTGATCATAAGTTTTTTAAATCATTAACCAACTTGATAATGAGACCCATATTGAAAATCTCCAATCCTTATGGACATGGGAAGACCTTAGGGTAGTATCACTATGAATCGATTAATCATTAGGGGATCCAAGAAAGTGTTACTACAAACATAGTATTAGAGAAACATTCGTATTAAGGAAATTTTTATTTATAAAACAAAATAATTGGGACTACCATGAATTGATAAATATCCCACAAAAAAACATCATGAAACTCCTTTAGTGTAAAATCATTTTACTAGTATATTCCTAAGATTAAATATGGAACTATAGGATATAGATTGGAATTTATTTCTTTATCACGATTATGGTGTAGTGGAACATGAGGAGTTTATCTCGGGTTAGAATATGAGCCAAATTGTTCTGGTTTCATGTATCATGTTTGGTATCAATACTCAGGAACATGTAGGATGACATGCAATATTTTATTCTTGAATGCTTTCTATATATTATATTTACGATCTATATAACTGTAATTTTAACTGGAAAAATATATATATATATATATATATTTATTATATAGATATATTAGTTATGAATATGATAATGTAACACAATAAATTGATACTTAATTATGATAACATATGTAGTCATATTAATAAACTATATCCGTAATGCATATCCTTAATTCCCATAATTATTTTACTAAGTTACTAAACAAATCAAAATAGGTATTAAGCATATATAATATAATAATACCCAAAAAAATATTAACACCCTATGAACACTAAACATGACCAAATTAGTAGAATAAAATCATAGATACTCTCCACTAAAAGAATCTACTAAGGTTATCATATAACCATCATTCCAATAAATTAATATTTATTAAAAATATTTTTTTATCAAAAGGATTACTTATAATCTGTCCCCATTCAAAAAAATTTATACCCACTCATTTATAGTAACATATATTATATACATCCCACCCATGTTTATAAATTAAATTATAGAAATATCTTTCATGCTTAACCTTTTAATTAACTATTTCATCAAATTATAAAGTATTAGTTATTTATATATTTAATTCCATATAATTTTAAAATACAATACAAATAATTTTATAAAATAATTTTATAAAATAATTTCACCATTTGAATTTAAAATTGACTATCATATTTTTAAACATTTTCCAATTTTATATAGAGTTAATTATATAATATTTCTCACTAAAAAATGTTATGATTGACTCAAAATTGGAATTTCATTTCCAAATAATAAAATACTAAAAAATTTGAAATTTGAAATTTCATTTCAAATTAAAATTTTAATAAATAATTTATTTACCTTGAAAAATATTAAATTATCAAACAATATATTTATCTAATATCTTCAACTAAATCCTCTTTAATATTCACACTAGATAATACATTTGTTAAATAATTTTTTTCGATATGTCAATGTCATATTTGGAAGAGATAGAAACTAGAAGAATTCAAGGACGGGGATGGTTAGCGGTGTTTATAATGATATAATAAGTTAAATATTCTTTTTGGGTATTTTTTTATAATGATAGTTTCATTCCTTGTATTGGGATATTTTTTTCATGTCATAGAATACTGATTTGTTAATAGGGAAGATATTAGTAAGATTCTTTTTAATATTAGAAATATTTTATTTCTGATTTGGTTATAACATAAGACATATAATTTCAATTAAATATGTATATTGGGAGTTTTTTCTACCATATATTGATGATATTATTGTGGGTTGAGGATTTAGGATGAGTAAATCTATAAGTTTTGGTGATTTGAGGTTTCTTTAGGTGTTATTTTTTATTATTTTGATGTATTATTTAATGTATTCATAAAATAAATTTAGGTACTACTTCTTTTGTAGATATATCATTGGACTATTATATAATGTTATGTTTAATAGTGGGGAGTGTTATATGACATGTTTCTTGATTAAATTGTTCATAGTTCCATAATGTTTTTAAGTGATATGTCTAGATAGTTAATGTGTAGAATCACATGAAATTTTGTTCTGATTGAAGGGTAATATTTCATTTTAGGATTTGGATTTGTCCTTTAGTGCCTAACGATGATGTTTAGTCCTATTTAGTCAGATTTCAAGTTCCATAATGGGTTATTGATTTTAAGGATACATAAAAAGTGGTACCACCAATAATTTATCACAAAATGTGGAACCAAATACTTGATAGAATGTCATTGGATAAAATCTATAATTCTAGAGTCGACGGTGTCTTAGTAATTATATTGGGTAGTAGGTGGGTAAAAGTTGGTATCGAGATACCCCATACAACACCAAAAAAATGTTCAATACATACCCAAGAAAATTACATAATCCAATTTGGATATATAATATAATTATGTTTCTTAATAAATACTCTGGTGAATGATTTCCTTCATTATTAAATGAGTTTTATCTAGTATCTATAAAACAACTAGATTGAATTTTCATTATGTTTGGAGTTCCAAAATTTAATTTAGAATAAAACAATATTAAATAACTAATAACAATTATATGTATTAATGGAATCATGTCAAAACTTTAATATTAATTTCACACAATCCAACAATATAGATTTCATGGTATGATGATTTTCTAGCATAAACCTAAATCCAAATTTGGCATATAACCAAAGATATACACAGGATAATAGATAAAATGTTGAAAATAGTTCTAAAATCACCCTCATTAACTATAACTATAAATGGGCGAATTTATTAGGCTACTATACGAAACATGAATGATTTTTTAAATATGCTTAATATCTATTAGTACCTATAGGTACCAGATATGGAACATAAGATAGGATGCATGTCCACTATGGTGTCTATGGAGGGGGTAAGAATAAAATACTCAATAGGGAACCCCCATAAGTGTCTCAACACAATAATGATATGAATGATTTATATCTAAACTTTAATAAAAATTTAGATAATAATAACATAATAATTTCCATTCTTCAAATATAGTATTGAAAAATATTACCCATAAATTGTAGAAATAGATTAATACCGGGAATCTGTGTAACCATAACAAATAAGAATATATAACAACCTATATAAGTCAGATCTAAACCGATAATCACCTTATCTTTCCCACATTAATGATAACATGATATAAATTTAAGATTTGTGGTATGATAATATTCTAGTCCATTTAATCTTGAAATTGGTAGGAAATATCGTAGTCTAATCCATCCCAAAAATTTTAGGGAAATATTACAATCCATCCCACCTAGGATAACATCTAAACTTAGGTCCTAAACCCATCCCCTAGAAAAGGGGAATATGATACACTAATTGAATGAATTAGATGTAGAAATCAATGGGTGTGGATTTTATTTATTTCTAATAAGAATGAATTCAATATACCTAATATCAATAGGTTTTAAATTATAATATTTGATATGATGAATTAGGTTCCCATTTATGTTGATGTGAATAAGTGTATGTTCCCAATAAAGGAGACATTAAATATTGATTATTGAATATTGTATGAGTGTTAGGAAAAAATGTAAAGTTGTGATCTGAGTTGATTATATTGTTTATATGGAGCATGCTATTTATAATGACATATACCATTTTATATGATTGGGGATCCAATTAATTAGAAAATATATCTAATGTTTTATTTCTCAATATTTATTGTGTATAAATAGATTAAAATTTTCAATGGTTAGATGTGTTATTGGTTGTTCCATGGATTGTAATGAATGAATAATAATATATATCTAGAGATTATATATAATTTTATTGTTGAATATTCTATCATTATATTACTAAATTCAGGGTAATTAATGTTAAAATTTGATATACACTTATATGAGGTTAAATAAGTGAAGTGAAAACAAATTTTGTGTCTCAATGTAATACATACAGAAGACGATTTTATAATACCAAGTAAAAAAATATACTAGAAATTAAACATTATTAATATTAGATTCATGAATACCTATTGAGGTACTAAAAGTATTATTAAAATAATTGAATGTGTATTTCTGTGTTATAAAAAATTGATTTAATTTAGTGGTAATTTCTGGATACATAAATTTATTTCAATGTGCTTTAAATTTCATTAAATCTTTTGAAAAATTCCATCATCCAAGAGTTTTCATCTTGATGATAATATATGAAATATATCTACAATAAGAATTATATGATTCTTATATTTATAGAATGTTAATGAAAATTCCAATAAGAAGAACCTCACTGAGATTCATAATACAATACAATGATGATGATATTGGAAATCTATATAGAGTCCAAAATTATATGTAACAAATATAATATGTTATATATTATATTCATCTCTAAAAAAATAATAAAATGAAAATTAAAGATGACTGTATAACATTTTTTGTTTATGCAATAGAACTATTAGTTTTACAACAAAAAATGATAATGTAAAATAACATATAGATAATGAACATCTTTTATTGTGATAAAGAAATCACATTGTGAAATAATTAATATTAGGATGAAGATATTGATTCAATAAACAATAATAGAGGCCAATATATAACCATATGAGGATATATAGGATCCCATGTTATAGTTGTGTCCTTTAAGTCTATGATAGATACTGATATATGTTTTCTATTAATTAATAAAGATTAATGTGTGTTAAATATTTTGTGAAGAAAAAGGGAGATGTTTGGGTTTGATAATTAAAAAATTTCACAATGTATGAAAGTTTAGTGTAAAGTATAAAAATATAAATATAGAGAATGAAAGTTAATAATGATATATAAATGATATTATTTATATGATTTTTATATATTTATTTATATGACATAGAATATTAAATTCAAATAAATTTTCAAATATTATGGATCTAAAAATCATGTGGTTATTTGAATATATATGATGAGAATCAGAATATGATTATGTCTATTTTATATGGAATTGTTTCTATGTTTTATATTTTTTTATATCAAATAATAATATAGTAAAATATCCCCATTATCATATTATTGATTTAATTTTTTATGAAAAAAACTGTTCCTATGATTAGAGTGAGAAGATCACCCTTTTGAATTCAATAATAATGAGAAGAGATTGAGAAACAATCATTTATTTTCCAATTTATTATTTTGGAAAATGGATAACAATTGAGAGAAAACTATTCTATTATATTCATATATCATAATGAACATGGACCATCAAATATATATAATGTATTATTGGTGAAACCCCACTAATTATTTCTTGAGACATCCCCTACGATTACTTCACACTGAGAAAGGATGCCAGATTTATTAACATAAGTGGAGAATTGAGTACTGGAATTGATCATATTCATGTGGTGTAAGTCAAATGTCTTATATTTCATAGAGGAAGAACAAGTTTGTGCCCAATCCTAATAAACTATTTTGTTCTTTCTATATACTATGTTAGTTCCATGAGTATGGAGCCATGTATATATCCTTTCTCATTATTTCTCTAGATAATAAAAGGTGATTTGTGTGTTGATTGGATGACAACCACCATAAAAATGGTTGTTTCTCATTGATTTTGGAGGTAATCCTCATTAAAAAAATTATTTTTATTTTTATTTTATTACTCATCTATTATCATTTCATAAAAATAATATACAAATTACTAGAGAAAAGGGGATTTGTACCCATTCTCTAAATAGGTGTTGAGGTAATAGTTGGGAAACGTTTTTAATTGGAAATAATTGACCATCATTTATTCACCACTATATATGTGTTAACCACATAACAAATAACCCTAACAATTGTTTCATATCTATGTTGGATCCTGGGATTAGATACTCTAAAAATTATCAATTTTAAAATACAAATTCCTTACATTTTCTCTATTTTTTAATTTATAATTAATTAATAACAAGGATTTTATGTATATATTGGTGATAAAAACTATATATTATCCTAGAGTATATATAATATAATTTGTTTTGATAAAGATGATAATTAAGGTAACCCTCTTATGAAAATAATAAAATAATTTTGTTTCTACATGTTGTAATATTGTTATCTAACAAAGTATCATAGAAGAAGAAGAAGACGTTGTTGATTCCTCTAAAAAATATATGAGAAACTATACTACTATAGAAGTTTATAAGCATTTATATGATGTATATGTAACTAAAATACCTTATGAAAACAGTCCTAGAAATGATCCATATATAATTTGTGAAGATGTTAAATATAAGGAATTTCAAGATGGGTTAATTGATTCATTGAAGGAATCCATAATGAACATTACCAAATAAATAGTAAATTTTATATGTCTCTCTTTTATAATAATATAGGTGTAGATTACCCAGCATAAAGAAAAATAGAAAACAATTGAGAAATATTAGGGTCAAAGGGTTCTGATGTGTATAAATCTCTCTAAAGAGGCATGAGCCTTAAATAAAAAGAATATATAACCACAAAAAAGATTATATAGATTTGAGGATGAGTGGATTGGTTTAATATATGAGACATAAGAACTAATAAAAATGAATAAAGAATATATCCATCCATTTGAATTAGTAATTTATTATAAGGGGGTATAACTATGAATAAAATAGAAAAGGATTAAGGATCTTGATATTTTCTTTCAAAAGAAGAATCGTATTTTTTGAAATATTGTTATGAAAATATGAATAGGGATAGATGAAAACTTTAAATTATCCTAGAATAATAGTAAATTATTCCAAAATAAGTAAAAGAGTTGGAAGGAATATAAAAAAACTAGATATTGTCACAAGATGTTTCCTCAAGAGAAACTGATAAATGAATTATTGTAATTATTATTTATAAGGAGGACGCCAAAGATAGAAATAATATATCTTAGGGAATGAAGGGACATAAAAATTTCTATTATTATCTCACCAAAAACATAATGAATGATATATGAATTGATCTATAAAGTTACAATTATTTAAATTCTACTTTTATGAAATGTGCATGTTTTAAATAAAAATATGGATAAAAAATTATTGGGAAAAATCAACCACTATATTCATGGTGGAAGAAATAATTTTTTGGTCATGTTATTACCAAAATAATCCTGACTATATGATGATATGAAAAAATGGTTACCTATTAAAAATTACTAAAACGCTACTCAGAAAAAAAAAGAACATGGCTATTTGGATATAGTTGGTGTTGTGAGAGTTTTAATCACAATGATTCAGACTACTAGCGGAATATTATAGGCTTTGGGATTCAGATGATGTATACATCACGGGGGATAAGTATTTAGGAAATTAAATGTACATAGAGAAATATGATAAATCTTTGGATCTATAATTGATTTGAAATATTGGAATGTATATGTAGAATTATCAACTAGACTGGTCATAGTGAAAAATCATGATTATATAAGTCAACTAATAAAATACCTAAAACGTTTAATAAATTTTTAATTCAGAATCATAACCTAAGATAAGTGAATATGTGTTATCCTATGTAAATAATGAAAAAAATAATACTATTAAAATCAATTCCTAGAAACCTGTGTTGATTGGGAAAACATATAAAAATATTTTCTACTACTATTAAATAATTAGAAGTTATATGGATATTTCTAATAATGTTATGAGGTTTAATGTTGATGTAGTCAATCATGAGAAAACATAAGAATTAATCCATTAAATAACAAGAGGATTGGATTAATAGTGTTAATTTATGAGAATAAATTAGTAAAAACCCACAAATACGATCAAGTATCAAATGAATGTATAGTAATTTATCTAGTAAAATAAAAAATGGTATAAAATATGGAAGAAGAAAATGAAATTAATAAAAAAAGTATAAGAGATGATTATATTTAAAGATGTAAAAATTCATGAGAGATATTCAAGAGGCGATGCTGAAACTATTCATGAGAAATTTTGTGTATAGTAAAATAAATATGGAAAGAATCAAAATATTTTATGATCATATTACTATCCTAATAGAAGATGAAAAAATTGGAAGCTTTCACCATTGAGAATATTTTATTTGATTATTAATTTGAAGAAGGATATTTCACACAACAAATCCGCTAATAGAATAAAAAAACTGAATATTCTTCAATATTTCTATTTGGATAACTGAGTGTGTAAGAATAATTATTTATTTCAAAGATAATAATAAAAGGAATGAAGTTTCTTTCGTGATAATAATCTCTCAATATTTATTTTCTCATTATAGTGTATAAGTGTTACAACTCATTCCCATATATATTTTGTTTTCCTTTCACTATATGGAACTGAATATAATGCATGGGTTCACAGGGATAATTGAGATGATTATGAATCTATCAATTCTGGAAAATACACTTGAATACACAATCATATAAGTGATTCCAACATTTAATATCTTTAAGATTATTTTTGAAAATATCTACCATGATGAATTGAAAATATAGTTTATTCCTTAATTGGGAGATGTTTTAAATGATTACAGAAGTTAATATTTTTGAAAATATAATTTTTTGATAATTTTCATGGATATATTCAGTTAAATAGTTTATATTATAAATTTAGTAATCAATGATTGGGAAAAAATTCTATTGTGAAGTGTGAGAAGAAGAAATGATTAATGAAATGAAAGTTGTATGATCAAATTATGATTCATGAAGTTAATCCTTATTTTTATTTTTTTATTTTATTTACTTGTGTGTCAATTGTGTACATGAAAGTATTATAAAATCTATTTTAAATTTTCATACATTTGAGTTTGAGATTATGTAAATTATGAGATTATTCGTGGATAAATTTGATTTCTAAATCAGTGAATCTTTTATTATACAATATGTATTCCCATGTAGAAAAATACATTATTTGTAATATATCCCTATATTTAATATATTAAAACCATACACTATATAAATTCCCTTTTCTTATAATTCCAACAAGGGGAATGATTATGTAAATGAGGAATACATATTAACCTGAATTTTATTGTTTTGGTACTGAGGAAAATAAAAAGAATGATATTGTAAAATATATATATTGTTGCGATATAATTGTTTATTATAAGAATGATGTATGTAAACATGATGTCAATATGTGTGAATGAAGAATATATTGGAAGTGTATTGGCGTTTTAATTATGTTGATGATAAGAAGAGTAATTTCCCAACAAATGTTTCATTAAATTTTGCGGTATGAATATTATATGACTATTTTTTAACTCCTTAAATCCTTTACGTGATTTTATTATAGCAACAATATATTTTTATATTATTTAAAATACACATATTGGTTATGTGGGAACCATAGATGATCCACCAGTATAGACAAACACAGAAAACCTTAATCTATTACAAACCACATTTGAAATTCATAAGATCAACAAATCCCGAAACACCACTTGGAACCACAATAAACTCAAAACGTTGTGCCAGACACAATGTATCCAAAATTTAAATTTCAATAAACTATTAGTAATGGAAACCATCATCAACAAATTTCAGACCAATCACCTCAAACTACAGACCTTTGACAATCACCAAGATTTCAAAAAACACATACCTGACCAATCCATCTAATGTATACTGATTCATATTTAATGTGAGGGAGATAATTAAAAACATTTGAGGTAATAGTGATATTGAGAGTTTTCAAATGGAATAAGAAAAAGTTTTAAAATTATATCTCTAGGAAAAAAGATATAAATATATTTTTACGAATAAATCCTCATTTTTACAAAGTCATCAGACCTAATGTACAAAATTGTAAATACCCTTAGATGATTTTCAAGAAGTTAATTTAATCTACAAATTTCATTTTGAAGTTATTCCACCAATAGAGAAATCATGAATATGTAGTGGATAAGTATTTCAAAAGATAAATATTCAATAGATGAGATTTCAGAAGATCATTTATGGTGGATTAATATTTTTTTAAATTTTATATGTAGTATTTATTTTCGATACAATCATTTATGCTATATCTGTATTTCCATGTATCTCCCTCATCCCACAAGTACCTAAATCCATTTGAGGTATCCAAAGATACAAATTTGACTCTAAGGATTCATTGAGGAACCTGAAATCAATAATAGATCATTTTTTTCAATTTTTATACAGACACCTGATGATTTATGTTTTTTTTGATTCATCAATAATATTTTAGTATTTTAGGAGAATGATATAAAACTGATACTTGATACTCGTAATTTTATCATTTTATTTGAGATTTAATAACACCTTATTGTTTATTATTCCCAAGGTTATAAAATTATTGATGGTGAATAATTTTCAAAAATCTGATTTATATATATATATTTCATAATAAATGTGATATGCCATCCTCACTAATTTGGGAATTCATCTAGGTGTTTCACATTTCTTTTAAAAAACACACAATTATACAAATTATTTTTGATCTTATGGGGGGATTCTTGATCTTTTATCATAGGTGAAATGTGTTATGTCACCTAACTGATCATGGTGTCTATATTAATGAGTATTTATCCATTGTCCCTATAAAATCTATATGGATATATATTGGCGAGTATCTTCAATGTTTTCAAATATTTCATTTTGAATAATAGTTCAACAATTTTTCTTCTGGTAACAAACTTGGATGTATTCAAAAGAACAAATGGAAAGGTCATAATAAGAATATAAAATCAGTATAAGATTCCATTGAGTTTATCATGAGTATTAGAGGATAGATAATGTTCACAATAAGTTTTCTTGTATTTGAAGTTATATGAATGATAAGGATTATAAAACTTGGTCAGATTTAGTGTCGACATATACACAAGTTGTGTGGAACAAACCATTGATTAACCAAGGTAGTTCTATATCAACTTGAACCAATATCATAGAAATTAGTAATTTTATATATCCCATGGATGGTGATGTTATACACTTTAGTATATACCTGAGCATGGTGGTAACAAATAAAACAATGGAGCTTTTACCCTCATAACTTTTGGGTGTGTAAAATTCAAGGTACATAATATGGTTGGATCTTATGATATTTAATGATGGTTCTCAAAGATGGTGATCCTTTATATCAATGTGGAAGATGTATAAATCCATTATTAGTAATTCACAAGATCATACTTTTGAGTTTTGTCACATGATGCTATTTTATAAATACAATGATACTTCTTATGGGTAAGAAGAAACATAACAAGAATTCATTGATTTTAAATTATATGGTAGTTATGAAAAGTTATTTTTTAGTTGAAAATATTTTTAATAAGGGATGTTTTGACTAGAGATATTACTCGATTAAAAATGTAAGAAAATTAAATGTATGGAGGACATTTACAATTGTGGCAACACAATTCTTAACATATTGATGATGTAATATCAAGGATCAAAGTCACATGATATATCCCTCTATAGTGGGGATCCCTTACCTAAGGATTCAATATTTAAACAATATTTTGGAAATTTAGTAGAAACTCCATGAAAAGAAAGAGATATATCTATTAAAGAGAATTCTAGAAATTCTATTTTAAAATATAAATCATATTAGCTTAAGGGGAAAATGATCAATCATCTTAAATACAAGATCTAATTATTTTTCATGACCTAATGGGTGGTTAGAAATAATGAAATGGATATAAAATATAAAGATGTTACCACACATTATTTAGAAATAAGTATACACTCCAAAGAGTTTATATGGGAAAATATTTTTTTTATTGAAGAATTAATATAGGATTATATGAAAATATATGAAATAGAGAATTTATTTAACATCATTGTTAAATAAAAATATGAATAAATATGAATGATCATATATTTATTTATAGTTTCAAGGAATGAAAATAGTAAAAGTGAGATATAAAACTACCCTATAGATGATGGAAAACTACTATAAGGGTATAATAAAAGTTGATATAGAGAGGTTTTATAAATTAATTAATTGGAGGTTAGGAAAGGTGCATGGTTCTGACCTATTACAATTTTTAGAATAGTTTTTTATAGGGTTCTTCATTATTCCATTTGTATGTTTGTGTTCACAATCAACACTATAAAATATAATATTATGAAAATAAATAAATAAATATAAATACTGGAATTATTTATTTGGATGATAAGATATATGAAATCCAATATGAAGAATAAGGTATTCATTATAGATATTTTTTTTGAATAAAATAGAAAGGGGAAAACCCACATTTATATATGTAATATATTTTCATGATAATGAAATTATGAAAATCCTCATAGATAGATATGAGGTATAAAAAATTATATATGTTAGGTAAGATATTATTTTATGAAATATGTATAAAATGAAAAAGGAAAAACTGTGAAATATTTTTTTCAAAAAAATAAATTCATTGAAAAGAACAAATAAAATAAAAAAAATAAAACTTCATATAGAATATAGAATACTCTAAGAGAATATAAAACATAATTGATAATATATTTTATATTTTTTCTAAGAATAATATAGAGAACAAAAATAGAAATAATATTACAATATAGATAAGATATTTGAGTGCATCAAAATAAAATATCTTTAATATTTTGATTAAATATAAATAGGGAAACCATTTGTTGGTACAAAAAAAAATATTAAGAATGATTATTAAAATTACTACATGGAATTCAAAAGTTATAAGGGTCAGAAAACATATACATGTTCTTAATCTTGTAATGTGATGTAAAATAAATTATATTCCATACAAAAATTTTCAAAGGGGGGGAAATTTGGGAATCTTTTTAATTTTTAAAGTATAATTATGATTGGAAATTCATATGATACCTATTATATTCAATGGTGATTGAAAAATCATGATAACGGTTATAATATTGTTTCATGAAAATATTCATAGAGATAATAGTAATTTTGATTCTCTGATGATATTTAATTAATTAAAATTACATTTTTAATAATGATTTTCCATAATTCTAGTAGAAATTTTGTTGGGATGAATACTGATAAATAACGAATTTCTATTCCACTGTAATACATCATCAATGAAGAACTAATAGTGGGGATGAAAAATATATTACAACCTGAAAAATATAGTAAAACACAATGTTATTAATATTGTGATTAAGAGGCTGATTATATTATTGATTCAAACCAAAAAATATTCCATAATCTAACCGTGGTAAGACTAATTAGACCCCATGTGATAAGAAAGTCATTCCTGAAATTGATAGATTATGATACCATTTTTCAGGTTTCTATAGAGTCTAATGTGCATCCTATTTTTATGGGGGAGAAGTAGGAGATAAAGATAATTTTGTGATAATTGAATTATATCACAATGTATGATAACTGGTTCAAAAAGAGTAACATAATAACGAGTGTAAAATAAACAAATATTGATGAAGTGATTATTATATACTTAACCAAATTATTTCTCTAATGTGAAATAGGTAATAGAATAAATGTTTATAATATTACTGATATAATACACATTAATGTTTTCTAATATGCATGATGAAAATGAAAAAATGTTGGGCAAAAATCCCTCAAGGTATCATTGAAGCATTTTTGTGGTGATTGTGTTTGTTGACAAAGTGGACATCTGAGTAGTGACTGTTGACAAAGCAAAACAATGACATACAAATTTTTTGACAAAGAGGATTTCATGGTGGAATGTCGAGTTCAAGAGCTGAGTTCAACGATCCATGTTTGATTCAATAACGTCGATAAAAGGAATGGATGATCTGGAGGCGGTACAAAAGAACAGATACAAGGTGGCGCCGTTTTCCACTGTTTGCCAAATTTTTGGGCCTGAAAATCGGCAAATGAAGAAAAGTGTTTTTGGAAAAGGGACTTGCGCGCCGCGGACTTGGAGTATAGGGAACTTGCCCGCCATATGTTTTTCAAGATCAGAAGATCAAAATCTGGCTAAGGAAATAGGTTCGTGCAAGTTTGGGAGTTGGTCGCGCAAGTGTCTAAAAGGAGAGAAGACTTGCGCGCCGAGACTGGGTCGCGCAGGTGACATGCACGCCGTCGCGTAGGGTGGTCAATTTTCCTATAAATACTGGACCACCCCCTCTTCATTCTCAACGGAGTTCAACACTTTGAGAAATCAGAGCTCCCGTCGCGCAGGTGTAGTTGTCGCGCAAGTGGTGAGTGTGGGTCGCGCAGGTGAAGTTGCGCGCCAGTGGTTGAAGTTGTGCGCCGGTGTTAGAAGTTGCGCGCCGGTTGGCAGTTGCGAGCCAATATTGGTTTGGGTGTAAAAGGATCAGAGTCGCGCAAGTTTGGAGTTTAGGAAGCTTGTGTCGCGCAAGTGTCAGAGGAGGACTTGCGCACCGATACTTGCGCGTCGAGGTAGACTTGCGTGCCAAGTAAGGTTTGTTCCAGTAGTGTTTTTCGGACTGCATGGAAGCTGAAAGTTTGCCCGATACCTTCGGTGCAAAGAGATATTCATCTTTGGGTGAAAGTTGTTCTTCAACAGAGCATCTACACACAGAGGAAGATGCATTCATTCATGCAAATGAAGAGACCTACAGGTCTATAAACTGTGAGTGGATTCCTTCCAAGAGAAGTGAGCTTAGGAGGAGGAAGAAGGTGATCCTCTCCACCGGCAGTGAGCCAGAGAGAGAGAGACAGGGAGTGACCCTTGGGAAAGCAGTGAGCTGACCCTAAATTTGTAAAGGCAGTGAGCCTAGGTATAGAAGTGATCTAGCCCGAACCTTGTAATCCACAGCTGGTGAAGATTAGCAGAATTTGTTACGACCGGCAACCTGTCAGCGTATGATCTTTGGATGTAGCCCTTAGCGGTGAAACAAGTAAAATTGATGTGTCCTACACTTCCTTTACTTTATGTTTATATTGTGTAGCAGGAAAGAGAGAGAAGAGTGTTTTTCTTAACATCGAAACAAGATCAGAATGGGCATTAATTTTTAATTAGTCATACCCTGATTCATCCCCCCTCTAAGGGTATTCAGCCTAGTGGACCTAACAAGTTGTATCAGAGGGAAAGGTTGAAAGTTGTTCTTCTCTCAATGGAGGTCACCAATCATAAAGGGATTCTGATCTTCGACGGATATAATTTTCATATATGGAAGAATCGAATGCAACACTATTTCCTATCGTTGGGAATGGATGTGTTTTCGGCAGCTATGCATGGTATCACAGCTGATATTAATAGTGGTGCTTTATCATAAAATGAGCATAGATAGTTGGATGCTGATTCCAAATCAATCAATGCCTTAGGGGGAGCCCTTTCCAATCCCATCTACACGAAGGTGATGTCATGGAAAACGTCACATGCGATGTGGGAAATGCATTTGAATATATATGAAGGGGACACAAAAGTTAGAGAGGCAAAGCTGAAGGTGTTGTGGAACAAATATGAAGATCTGAAAATGAACCCAAATGAGTCTGTTGACGCATTCTTTGACAGGGTAAACATTGTTGTGGAAGATATGAAAGGTCTTGGAGAAGTCATTGAAGACATAAAGATTGTAAAGTGCATCTTGAGGAAACTTCCACCTCGGTTCAATCCGAAAGTTTCAGTACTAGAAGATAAAGATCCAAAAGAGATGACATTGGACAATTTTCACAGTACCTTGGTTGCATATGAAATGAGGAACGATGATAATGAGGCTGTGGAAAAGGGGAAGTCTAAAGAGGTGGAATTTAAGGCCATGAAGAAGCTCACCATTGAAGATTCCAATGAAGAAGAAGAGATAGATGAGGTGATGTCATTTCTTTCTTCAAATCTACAAAGAGGAAGAGGAAATTTTAAAGGTAAACTTCCACTATCATGTTTTCGATGTGGAAAGGTTGGTCGTCTTGCGGCAAGATGCCCAAAGATGTTTCAAGATGATGATGATGATGATTAAGTTGAAATTCCCAAGAAGAAAACTTCAGCTTTTGGGAAAGAGAAGAAACAATTCAAGAGAAATTTCTTCAAGAAAAAGAATCTTCTCTCACAAGAACTTGAAAGTTCAGATGAGTCTGAGGATGAAGAGGTTTAGGAAATTGAAAATTGCAGAGATCGTGGGGTAAATGCCTTGGTGGCGATTGTTGGTAGTTCTCAAAAGGGAGAAGAAGATGATGCTAAAGAAGAAGAAGAAATTGAAGGGAGAGTTGATATGGAAGCCGAATTGGAAGAAGCTCTTGAGGAGATAGATGGTTGGAGAGCCAAAACGAAGAAAGCCAATAAAGTGGTTCGTGATGCCAAACTTTATATGCAACAACAGGATGATGAAAACTCTGAGATGTTAGAAGAAATTGAAAGACTAAAATCCTCAACACCGGAGAACTCAGAAAATATTGTTGAGTATAAGCTTAAAGTTGAGGAACAAAAGAAGGAAATTGATTGTTTGACCAACACAGGAAAAGATCAGGTTAGACGTATCAAAGAGCTTGAAGAATAAGTGGTCAGTCTACGACAAAAACTTAAGGATCCTGATAAAATCTTGTCCCCCAATGTGATATCCGAAAAGCAGGCCATTCAGAAGACAGAGAAGATGAAAGAGGAGCCTAGAAGTTCAGTAGGGAAGAAGCAGCAATTGAGCTCAGATGTTAAGGTCGTTTCTGGGCCTAGTCAAGAGAAAACATTTGTGACAATTGTAGTCAGACCGCAAGCACTCATCCCGAATGTGAAGGTTGATTTGGGCACAAAACAGAATCAGAATATTCAGAGATCTCAAAGGGAAAATCGTAGTGTTGAAATATCATGAGGGAATGCATCCTATATCAGGTGTTATTGCTGTGGGAAAATGGGACACTCACAGTATGTGTGTTCCATAGCCAAGAGAAACAGAAGGGAACATGAATGGAGATGGCAGCCAAACAGAGAACGGTTTTCTAGAACACATTTTGATGGACACTGTTTTTGGTGTGGAGGATTTGGACACAGGGCTAGGTATTGCACTTCAACCATTCAGAGAAATGTGTCAAAGCAGAATCAAAATGTTCGCAAGAAGCATATAAATAAACCAACAAGTGAGTTAAAAGTTCAGAACAGATTTGCAGCTCTGCAAGATGAGGGTGGTCCATCATACTCTGAGAAAGAACAGAAGTCTCAATCCATGCCGAGTGTGAAAGAAAAAGTATGGAACAAGAAGAAGAAAAATGAGAAGGCTGTGGTGGCGGAGATTGCCCTTAAAGCATCAGATCGATCTGGTGTTTAGATCCTTGATAGTGGTTGCACATCCCACATGACAGTTAATAAGGATCTTGTTACAGGAATCAAATATGACAAAGAAGGAGTTGTCAAATTTGGAAATGATGAAGGCCTGAAGATTGTTGGCTCAGGGAAAGCCAAGTTTGGGGGCAAAGAGATGAGACATGGTGATGTCATGGTAGTAGAGGGTCTCAGTCATAACCCACTCAGTGTCATTCAACTATGTGACTCTGGGCATGCTATCCAATTTACCAAGAAGATATGTGTTGTGAAAGGAAAAGATGGAGCAGCTGTTCTGTAGGGAAAATGTCAAAGGGAAATCTCTATCTTGTAGGTGGGGAAGAATATACTTGTCTTTTATCCAGAGAGGAAGAAAACCAGTTGTGGCATAAGCGACTTGGTCATCTATGCCAACCATCTATGGAGGATCTCGTTAAATTTGATGCTGCTAGAGACCTTCCCAAACTATCACGTGATCCCACTCATATGTGCGATGCTTGTCAACAAGGGAAAATCATCAGAAAGACATACATGCCAAAGGAACAGAAATCAACTAGAGTGCTCGAATTGGTTCATGCTGATGTATGTGGACTTATCTCACCATGAGCTATAAATGGGAAAAGGTACTATGATCTTTTCATTGATGACTATAGCAGAATGGCCTGGTTATTCATCATAACCCATAAGACAGAGGTGTTCAGTTGCATAAATCAGTACAGGAGGGAATCAGAAAAGATGCTTGGGCAGAAAATCATGAAATTTCATACTGATAACGGTACAAAATTTACAAACAGTCAGGTTGAAAACTATCTCAAGAAACATGGGATAAGGCATCAAGTATCATCAGTAAGAACTCCCCAACAGAATGGAGTGGTTGAAAGAAGAAATTGGATCATCAACAACATGGCCAGAACAATGCTTATTGATAAGGACCTACCAGATAAATTTTGGAAGGAATCCGTTTTAACATCGGTCTATGTTTCAAACAGGACTCTGTAGTGTCCGAAGCAAGGGAAGACTCCGTATGAACTATGGTATGGAAAGAAGCCTACGTTGAAATACTTTTGAATCTTTGGAAGTAAGTGTTTCATTCTCAACAAAGAAAATCATAGGAAGTTTGAGGCACGAGGAGATGAAGGGATATTCCTTGGCTACTCAGGGAAAAGTAAAGAATATAAATACTTCAACAAGAGGATAGGAAAAATCATTGAAAGCAATAATGTCACTATAGTTGAAAATGAGCATAATGCTCAACGATCCAGTGAACAGTTCCTGGATGAAAGTGATGATGATGTAAGCAACCCAGGGGGAGCAAAAGTGGCAGAAGCTGACTCAGAAGAAGATAATGATGATAAAGAGGAAAATTTCAAGTCGGTGTCTGCGAGGAAGTCAAAGAGTCGAGCTGAAATTGATAGGCAGAATATCATTGGTGATCAAATAGCTCCAGTTCAGACTTGAAGAATGAAATCATCACAGCAAGCATCGTTTTTGTCTCAAGTGGAGCCGAAATGTTTTTCTGATGCAGCTGAAGATAAAAACTGGGTTCAGGCCCTGAACAAAGAGCTTGATCAGATTGAGAAGAACCAGACATGGGAGATTGTTTCGAGGCCAGCAGACAAGAATTTCATCGGGACTAAATGGGTCTATCGCAATAAGATGAATGAAGATGGCACAGTGATTCGGAACAAAGCACGACTAGTGTGCAAGGGATACTCCCAGATAGATGGAATAGATGTTGGTGAGACATTTTCACCGGTTGCAAGGATGGAGACAATCAGATTATTTTTGGCCATAGCAGTGCAATGAAATTTCAAAGTGTTCCAGATGGATGTCAAATCCATATTCTTTAATGGGGTTCTGGAAGAAGAGGTGTATATTGAGCAGCCAGCTGGTTTTCTCATTCATGAGGATGAGAAAAAAGTTTTCAGGCTGAAGAAGGCGTTGTATGGGCTGAAACAAGCACCAAGGGCATGGTACTCAAGGCTTGATCAGTACTTGAAGAAGCTTGGTTTCCAGCTTGGAGGAGTTGACTACAACCTCTATTTCAGCAATGACAGTAATCAAAGGATGCTGGTTCTAGTGTATGTCGATGACATAATTTTTGGCGGACCAGGTGAAGCTCAGTGCAGACAGTTTTCTGAATTCATGAAAAATGAGTTTGAAATGTCAATGATTGGAGAGATAACGTTTTTCCTTGGTCTACAGGTGACACAAGGAAGGAATGGAACTTTCATTTCTCAATCCAAATATGCCAAGGAGGTTCTAAGAAGGTTTGGAACAGATAATTCCAAGGAAATGAAGACTCTGGTTGCTACCCGGATGAAATTATCAAAAGATGATGATGGCAAGGCAGTTAATATCACAGAATACAGGCAAATCATTGGAAGTATGTTGTACTTAACCGCAACAAGGCATAATATTGTTTTCGCCACATGCCAAGCAGTGAGATATCAGAGTAATCCCAAGGAAAGTCACATGCTTGCAGTGAAAATAATACTTTCGTATATCAAGGGCACGGTGGACTTCGTCTTGAAATACAACGACAAATCTCAGACAGAGTTATTGGGATATACTGATGCAGACTAGGCCAATTCAGTAGATGATAGAAATACAACGTCAGGTGGTGCATTCTATCTTGGTGGATTGTGTATTTCTTGGCTAAGCAAGAAACAAGATTGCATTTCCCTGAGCACCGGAGATGCTGAGTATATTGTGGCCACTCAAGCATGCACACAGTTATTGTGGATGAAGCAGCAGCTTGAAGATATGGGAGTTGAAGTGAAGTCTCCGATCGGAATTCAGTGTGACAACTCAAGTGCTATAAATCTTAGAAAAAATCATGTCCATCATTCCAGGACAAAGCACATTGAGATCAAGTATCATTTCATCAAGGAGAAGGTTGAGCAGGGCATCGTGAAGATGGAGTATGTGCCTACAGAGCTACAGGTTGCAGACATTCTGACAAAGGCCTTACCCAAGGAAGCTTTTGAGAGGCATCGACTGGCTCTGGGAGTTCAGTCGATTCCCCGCACATGAAATAGTGTGGATGTGGGACCCTCCCCCCCTCTCCCCGAGGTATGATGTGTTTTTCCCTAATATGCTCATATGTGTTCTCTACTATGTTACAGACTACAAAGGAGTGTCCTTTGGGTTCGTTGACAAAGGGGGAGAAACGTGTTTGTTAAAGGAGGAGAAACCAGTGATTGTTCAAGGGGGAGACAATGCGGAGATTTGAGAAATCATGACAGATACAGGGAGAAGCTGACAGGTGGAGCATCCAGAAAAGGGGATCAATGAGAAATGGGGAGTGTATTAAATCTGACGATGCTAGAAGTGATCAATCATAGAATAGATATCACGATGGTTGATGATCATGATAAAAGCAGAAGAGTGGTGTTGGAAAGTGGTAAGACTATTTTCAAACAAAAAATTGGTCTTCCAACAAATCCATCAACAATTGGTATCAGTTTAGTACAAATTGGTATCAGTTTGGTGTCAACAGTGGATGTCATAGATGAAGTGATTCTTTGATGAACATTTCATTTACTCTTGTTTCTCATGTCGAGCATTGCTCATGAGGGCTTAGAGTATGTGCTGAGTAAATCCTTGATCGCTATCAGAATCTCAATGAGGAGAATGGAGGATGAAGAATAAGCAACATATCGTTGTTTCGGAAAAGTTGTCAACAAACACAAAGGGGGAGATTGTTGGGCAAAAATCCCTCAAGGTATCATTGAAGCATTTTTGTGGTGATTGTGTTTGTTGACAGAGTGGACATCTGAGTAGTGATTGTTGACAAAGAAAAACAATGACATGCAAATTTATTGACAAAGAGGATTTCATGGTGGAATATTGAGTTCAAGAGTTGAGGTCAACAATCCATGTTTGACTCAAGAACGTCGATAAAAGGCATCGATGATCTGGAGGTGGTACAAAAGAATAGATATAAGGTGGCGCCATTTTCCAGTGTTTGCCAAATTTTTGGGCCTGAAAATCGGCAAATGAAGAAAAGTGTTTTTGGCAAAGGGGCTTGCGCGCCATGGACTTGGAGTACACGAAACTTGTGCGCCATATGTTTTTCAAGATCAGATGATCAAAATCTGGCTATGGAAATAGGTTCGCGCAAGTTTGGGAGTTGGTCGCGCAAGTGTCTAAAAGGAGAGAAGACTTGCATGCCGAGACTGGGTCGTGCAGGTGACTTGCGCGCCGTCGCGCATGGTGGTCAATTTGCCTATAAATACTGGACCAACCCCTCTTCATTCTCAATGGAGTTCAAAACTTTGAGAAATCAGAGCTCCCGTCGCACATGTGTAGTGGTCGCGCAAGTGGTGAGTGTGGGTCGCGCAGGTGAAGTTGCACACCAGTGGTTGAAGTTGTGCACCGGTGTTAGAAGTTGCGCACCGGTTGGCAGTTGCGAGCCAATATTGGTTTGGGAGTAAAAGGATCAGAGTCGCGCAAGTTTGGAGTTGAGGAAGCTTGTGTCACACAAGTGTCAGAGGGGGACTTGCGCGCCCATTGTGACTTGCGCGCCGATACTTGCGCGTCGAGGTAGACTTGCGCGCCAAGTAAGGTTTGTTCTAGTAGTGTTTTTCGGACTGCGTGGAAGCAGGAAGTTTTCCCGATACCTTCGGTGCAAAGAGATATTCATCTTCGGTTGAAAGTTGTACTTCAACAGAGCATCTACACACAGAGAAAGATGCATTCATTCATGCAAATGAAGAGACCTACATGTCTATAAACTGTGAGTGGATTCCTTCCAAGAGCAGTGAGCTTAGGAAGAGGAAGAAGGTGATCCTCTCCACTAGTAGTGAGCCAGAGAGAGAGGGACATGGAGTGACCCTTGGGAAAGCAGTGAGCTGACCCTAAATTTTTAAAGGCAGTGAGCCTGGGTATAGAAGTGATCTAGCCCGAACCTTGTAATCCACAGTTAGTGAAGATTAGTAAAATTTGGTACGACCGGCAACCTGTCGGCGTATGCTCCTTAGACGTAGCCCTTAGCGGTGAACCAAGTAAAATTGATGTGTCCTAAACTTTCTTTACTTTATGTTTATATTGTGTAGCAGGAAAGAGAGAGAAGAGTGTTTTTATTAACAGCGAAAAAAGATCAGAACGAGCATTAATTTTTAATTAGTCATACGCTGATTCACCCCCCCTCTCAGGGTATTCAGCCTAGTGGACCTAACAAAAAATATAATATCTGTGTTATCTGATGTTGTTAATATCTTTCATATTTTGTGATAGAATTAAGAAGAGTGTTAATTGAAATTATTATCATATTGAAGAATATATATGTTGGGTTCAAAAATATATCCAATTATATGAGTGATAAGATCACGAATTTTCATTAAATAAGAATAAGATGATGGATATAAACAGGCCTTGTATATTTTATTTATCATTCAGGATGATGAAGAAGAGTTGAGGGAAAGCTAGTCAATAATATTTAATCATTATAAAAACTAATTCATACAATATATTTATATCATAAGAATAGATAAATGAATTTTTTTTGTAATAAAACTATGTAAATTATTCTATACTAAAGAAATTGGTCAAATTTCATTTAATATATTTGTAAATCAATCATTCTTAATGATAATCTTTAGTTAGAGTACATTGAATATCCATTATTTTCTTAAGTAAGGTTTCACCAGTGAAATAAAAAAAATAACAATTTAGTGCTTGATTTATATGTATTTTCTTCTAATATTTTATGTCCAAGGATATAACCTTACCCAATAATTATAATTATAATATAAGGATATTTTTGTGTATTTTCAGATAATTACAACCATATATTGGGCATTTAGTTATCATTTTTTTGTGAAAAAACTCATTAAAAAATAATTCACCTCCTTGGTAAATTGCACTAAAAATATTTTTCTTCAAATATAATCTAATTGATACGTGAGAAATGGATGTTGAGATCCATTCACCCAAAAGGTGCAGAGGTAAGGGATGACGAAAGATATTAATCCATAATTCGAAACTAATGCTAACTCTACCCCCTCTCAGTGATAAAAGAACCCAAATTGATCATAACATCATCCCATAAAATGGAATATGGTAGGGGTATACTCAATTAAGTCTCAAAATCCATCTTGGGAATGGTACATGTTTTTTAATGGTAGGGGACCAGACGAAAAAGTATATAATAGAAAATTTTGATTACCTCAATGGGTTATACCATAAAATAATGACAATAATATATTCCAAAAAGTAAATTGATTTAAAAATAAATAAAAATATATGCATTGAGTATTTAAGCATATTTATAATTAAAATGGAATAAAATAAGGACATTAACCTATAAACTAGTCTAAGAAGTAGTAATAATCATATAATAGTCAAACCTTATTTAGACAATCTAATGGAACCACATCAGTTAAACACAATCAACCCCCAAGACATATAAGAGAGGTAAAATTTCATTTAATATATTTTGAACTAGTGTATTAGAAATAGAATATATCCATACTAAGGAACATGATTGGATGTTCCTATAAAAACAAGGTAAATGAAAATCTTATAACCTAGGGAATATGTTTTTTGAAGAGGAATATAGGGAATTTAATATGACTATATTTACAATTATAAACCCCAAAATATAATATAGATTTAATAAAAAAATATTGATACCAAATGGTTTATCGAAATTAAAAATGTATATAACATTATTTTTATATCCTAAAAACAAGTTTTGGTAATTAATTGTTTTGAAAAGTGAAGAAAGAGAGGAGAAAACATAATTTATAAAGCATTCCCAAAATGGAATCATCATAAAATTAAGTGTTTATTAAAATATGAAATCCATAAATCCTTATAATTACCATATATGTTTTCATGTTACAAGGTTAGGATTTGAAAATAACCACATGTAGTTCTATTTCAAGTAACTTCTTCCCCTAAAAAACACTGCATAACCACTGAGGAACTCTATTAATTATACGATATATGTGTCTCATTGGCTTATAAATCATTCATGTTATTGTGTAAAAATGTATTTTGATTGTATAATTTTGGTGGGTGTCAGAATATTTCACTTCTATTTTAAATTGATTATCATAGGGGGTTTATGTGGGCTATAATAATAGTTTTAAAGGTAGTCGAAAAATTATCTATAGTCTAAAAACATATGATGGGTCTCTATTTCACCTAATGATTATCAATAATTGAAATACCCAACACCATGTTGCATGAGGGACCAATATCTAACACAAAATTGTGTTACCCAACACACACATATCAAGGGTGATTTAATAAAAAAATTATGACATTATGTGGATTTTAAATCATAGCTCGTTTTTGAAAACTATTAAATATAATCAAATAAAAAAGGATATGCATAAAAATTTTGAAATAAATAATCATTTAAACTATTTCACATAATTTAATAAAATGAACACAATTTGTTTCCTTCATATTAGTAAAATATAAAAGGTCATCTCTTTTAATTAAGGAAATCAATAATAGGTAAGTTGCATGAATATCCCAAAAATTACATAATGAGTTGAGACTCTATCCCATAATGTATGGTGATCTTTAATAACTCAATAAGATAACCAAGGGTTCCTAAAACCATTAAATAAAAATTCTATAATCATGGGAACAAATTTAAAAAACAACTAGAAATTAAAATTGGAAAACAAACCCTTATATAATTTACTCCATAGTTTACCCCAAAAATTTAAACGTCCAAAACCATAAATATAACTAAGAATATATTTCATAATTATAAAATAAAATATGGAAATTAAAATGGATAATCATACCCTAGTCACATCCCATAAAAATGATGATTAATTGGTTGTAGAAAACCTATAAGAGTCTCTATGAACCCAAAGAAAAGAATTAAGATCCATGGATAATTCTAATAATCTCTAGCGTAATTAAAAAAATCACTTTATTTAAAATTGTATTATTAGATTAGGTGATAAGGGGGAAAGAGTTAAAAAATAAGGATTTACCTTAGGATAAACACATAAATCACCATGACTCAATATTAAGAAAAGGGATAATGGGAGGTTGAAATATGAGACCAGATAGATATCCAGGAGCCCAAAATCTAGTTAGAGAGAAGAGAGATTGAGGGATCCCCCAAGAAGGGTTAAAACACTTAAATATCTATGTTTTAGAAGATAATTTGTTGTTGGACACTTGGTAGAGATTTTATGACATCAAAGTATCTAGTTTGAATTTTTAAAATGAATGGGGTTTGTATAAGGAATTCAGGTACCCACTAAAATCCATAAGATTTAGGCTGCAAGTGTTTCCACTTCCAGAAAACCAAAACACTCGATCCCCGTTATTTATAAACAAATTGACTCCTAATTCACCTATGAGTCAATTTTTATATAGTCAATATCATATTGAAACCCTCAAATAAAAATTTCTCCTCAAATAAAATTAGATATTCAAACAAACACACACTTTATCATTTAGAAGTCTTATATAGGACCATGAATCAAAATAGCTGATACACATGTCCTTAAAACCCCACCCCATATATGAGTTCTCATCTAGGATAAGTGCTGAGATACATTTACCTAAAGGTTAATTATTCACAATTCTCTTTGACGTAACCAACTACATCTATAAAATTATGTTTTTTACCATAAAATCTATGAGATATCACCAAAATAGATCAGTTACAACTCCAAAATAACCATTTCACAATCTTATCACCAATATATATCCTAAAAATACCACAAATCATCCTTTACATTTTTATTACTAACTCCCAAATCTGATCTGAATCATTAGAAAAATTATATTCCATATCCATAATTTTAAATGACACCAAATTCTAAAATTATAAATACACTAATAATAAGTACATTAACATGAACCCAAATTTCAAAAAAAAATCTATAATAAAAACATGGTTTATACATATGTAAAATTATTATTAATACATAACCAAAATCTACAAAATATTTCTATTATAATACCTCAAAAAACTAAAACAAGATATTAACCACTAAAATAAATAAATACTATATTATTTTCTATCACCATTAAGATCTATCTAAAAAACTTATACCCATATAAAGGAAAGATATAATATTACCCAAAATATAAATCCACTAGGTCTATATTTTTCCGAATTTCTATTAGATTCTAGTTTATCAAATTTTTACATTCATCAAAAATTTATGAAAACAAAATCTTCATTTTGGAAAATAATAATAAATAATTTATAAATATAAAAAATTTATATTGATTTTCTATTTCAGACTATTGTATAACAATTAAATTAATGAATCCTTTATTTTTGTTAAATAATTTAATGGATTTTAGGATGTGTTAGATTATAAATCATACATATGCTAAATTTAATATAATTTTTAAAACAATAAACATTACATTGCAAAATAATTTTCCAATTTCAATTATTAAACCAACCATTACATAAATTAGAAATTAGATAAAGTTAAAAAAACTATTTTTAAAATACATTATATATTAATAATCCAAAATTGAATTCACAATTCTAAAACCCCATGTATTTTACAATATAGTTTCATAAGAAATGATTTTTTTTAAATAAATAATCAATCGTTAAAGAGAAAATGCTATTTAAAAACATTTATATCAAATAAAATTATTTAATTTTCAAAATAATACTGTAAAATTTATATCTAACTAAAGACAATATTATATTATAATAGACTGGAATTCCATGTATTTTTTTTTGGAAAAATAACAGGGATTATTTCAAGTCCAGGCTCTAAGATGGAACATTATCCCAAGGCCAGGAGTGCCTGGAATGATCCGTCGAAAAACGATTTTTTTTAAAATTGTACAAGACCAATTTTCCTGAAAAAGAATAATTACTCTTAAACAGGTACCCAGATTAGAAATATGATGAGAACATTAGGTTTAGAGCTGTGGGTTTACCCTAGTTGAGACTTATGACTCACCGGTTCTGGTCTCTAGTGAGATAACACAAACATGGAATAAGTGTAAATAATATAATTAAATAGAATTATTTTATCTCTCAAATCATTATAACTCATGAATGGTGTCTCAGATTGAAAATTTAACACCACTTTTGTGCTTGTGAGGGTGTGATTTCCAAGGGAAGGGCCTAACATTGGAAAATATGGGCCAATAGTGGAATGTATTTTTTCGCCTCAAATAAAATAATTGAATAAAGATTATTTTATTTTCAAATCCATATAACTCATAAGTAGTAACTCGGATTGGAAATCAAAGAGTACGTATTGATCTCATGAGGGTGTTCTACCATTTGATGGAGCATAACATCTTCCAGTGCAGGAAGGATGTGAATGTTGGTTTTTGGGATGTAATAGTAAAAAAATTATTTTATTTTCGAATCCTCATAACTCACAAATGGTAACCCGAATAAAAAATATAGGACCACCGTTGAGTTCATAATGGGATGTTATCCTTAAACACAACCTATCCTTGAGAGGATCATGTCCCGACCCGACCCCAACGGCCCGTGTCGTGACTACCCCAAGCCCACCTTTCATAGGCCAGGGGCTGGTGACTAGCACCGAAAGGCATATTCCCTAAAATAGGGAAGGCATTACCATTATAACCTGTAAACACACACACAACCAATCACGCAACAAGATACAAATACAAGTAAACCATATTGTAAAATCAGTCTCTACAGTCCAAAAAAAGGGGCCAGAATACCAGCCCAACTAGAAAGTACAAGAAAACAAACAAGTAAAAGTAAACTAAAACATCTCATTTGAACTCCCACCAAGGATTCTACATGAAGGGTAGGTATAGATCATGAATGGTTATCTCTGCGGTATGCCTCGTCTAATGTCCACATCTGAGCTACCTCCAGTCCTGGTACTCTTGTCCTCAGTTAGCGTTGTCTGTCATCTACACCAACCACAAGAAGGTGCAGACATGACCTGTGCTGGGGTGAGTATAAAAATAATTATTTGGGTCCCTGAGACCCTCAAAGGTCTCAAAAAATCCACAATGGATAAACCAAAAACCCTAGAAACAACAGTCAACCCTATATAGGTATATGACCATACTTATAACTAAGTTATTAGGTACACCCATCTCATTCATGAGGAAACACAAGGCTCAACTCAAAATCCCAAAGCTCAACTATTCACGTAAGGAAAGAATACCATGAAGGTAAATACCATGAAGGTAAGTACCACAAAGGTACGACACACATAAGTATATCACAATGATATCACCATGAAGGTATGTACCACAAAGATATGCCACGTAGAATATTACCACAAAGGTAAAGACCTAGCTCACACCAGGTATAACATAGGTATGCTAGTAATGTTGATTAGATGTAACTTCTGAATCATCTTACTCTATTAAGTGGTAGACCCGTGTTGGATCCTAATCATCTGACCCATGTAGGATCCTAGTACCACAGACCCATGTAAAATTGTTGAGTAGTTCCATGTGGATTCCTAAAGTGGATCAATGTTGGACTCTCAATCACAAACCCACGTAGACTCCCAAAGCAGAAACCCACATAGGATCCCTAAGCATAGACACACATATGATCCCTTTCTCATGATACATCCTGCTACATGGTTCCCGTAATATGCTTGCTTGATTTCGGGAGGGTTTGTCTCTCATGAAACATGTCTATACTCCAACGTCCATGAAGTCCCATGAAGAATTATCACAAAGGACCTATATGTTATAGGGGTCTCAATGAAATAGATGATGTGTTATTCAGACACTCGATTTTTATGTTATTGGCCTTTTAGTGCTGAGGGCCAAGTTGGATCCGTGTCTGATCCAACCCAGCTGTACTGCAATATTATCCAAAACTCAGGTGGGGTATAACAAAAGGACCTTCTCGATCCATCGCATCCAGCACTGCAGAATGGTTTTCAGACACATGCCTGTAGCTCAAGATATGGATGAAAGAGTGGAAAGGGTCGAAACTGGTCCAGGTCTGGTCCGACCTAGCCAGACCCAGCCCAAGCTGTCCCAAACATGTTTAGGATGACCCAACCTGACCAGGGTGCAACCCAGCCTACTGGGTTCGGTCTGGCACACTCATCTTCCCTGCTAGTCGGATGACCGAACTCCTCCACGCCACGCCGTCACGCACCACACCATCATCGGTGGCCGGTAACGATCCGGCTTCCCTTCCTTCACTGCCACAGCCTTGTTCTATTTCTCCCGCATGCTCAGAGGCATAGACATGCCCCACCGCGTCCCCTTTGCGGGACTGATCATGTACCGACCTCTGCCTCTACTTCTCCATGGCCAACGGGCCACGAACCTTCTCTGGTGGCGCAATCGTACCACCGTAGTCATCATAGCCAGACAGAGTGTCGACCACTTTTCTCAAGCCCCACAAGTGTCAGTTGCGGGCACAGTCACCGATGATGTTCATTGGGTCACCAGGCACACCCTGGTGGCCTGTTCTTCATTCCGTGGACATCTGCAATCATCTCGAGATGTTGCCATTTATTTAAAACCACCTTAATCCATAGCGGTTGTAGAGAGGTCATGCCATGTTAGTTTGGCCTGAGCACTCTGTGTTAGAATGGTATCAAGCATATTATTTGTTCTTGAATCATGAATAAAGTCATGGACGGGAAGGTTTATTCAAAAATACAATTTACCCTACCTCTATTTCTCATTGGAAGATGTCGCGAAGAAGAATATTATGTTTTTGGGGATGGTAATGTCGGCATTCGTCGCTTCTGCAGGATGCATCTGATCTGAGCTCAAGCATCATCATCATTCTTCGATTTCAGAGTGTGTTCTTTGTTAGAGATGGAATTATTCATTTGGAGGAAATGTTTCTCCAATGTTCTCCAAGGATCTCTCCCATTTATCCTTTGTTAACCAATCCCCTCAAAGGTAATGAGGAGCTAATATAAATTAAAATAGGTTTATCAATTTAATTACACATTGGAACAATTAAAGTTGACACATTTAATTAATTGTAGTTGGCTAAATTAATTAAATGAAGAATTGAAAGGTTTCCACCCATTAAAAGTGGTTCTGGTGGTCCCCAACACCAAGATTCAATATAGGGGTTTTCAAGCCCGGTGATACCCACCTCCATAACTATAAATGAGATGTTTCAAAAAAAATGTTAATTATTTAATTTTTCTTCTTCCACAAAAAAGTGAAAAATTAACTTCCACCCTTGACATTCTACAATCGAGGGAAAGGTCACTTTATGTGAATATAGGTGTTACGAGTTCAACAGTGTCCCAAAATTTCAATTCTATGCACTGGTTCCAAAGTTATAAAAACCCATTCTCACTTTTACTAAACATAATAAAAAAGTTCATAAATTCATTCTGGGCACACCATGCTTCAGAATTATGCACCGTCAATTTTTGCAGACTCTTAATATTTTATATAATTAAAAAAATTACATGGAAAAATATGGGTCTTTACATTCTCCCTATCTCAGGTCTTTGCGTCCCCAAATGCCACATCACAAAAAATAGTAAAACAAGTTGGGGTACATAACAAAAATATGGGCCCCTGCTCCCATGTTATCTCCTGGAGGTTCCCATGCCGCCAACATACACGCACCAAAGGTATTGATCAAAGATAAAGGATTCCCTCATACCGATCATCAATATCCACTAGAACCTCCATAAAAGTCTCCCCATCGTCAATGTCCAGCTAATCCCATTCAATGATGTATGATGCGTCATGCACGTATCTCCTCAGCCGGGATACATGGAAAACTTAATGCACCCAGTGTAGTTGAGGTGGAAGACCTAAGCGGTAAGCCACCTTGCCCACTCTACTGAGGACCTAAAAGGGTTCGATGGATCTCAGAGATAACTTGAGGATCCAACCAAATCTTCACAAACCTCGTCTGGGTGTGACACGTAGAAAGATGTAGTCACCATCCTTGAAATACAGAGTTCTCCGTCTCTTGTCGGCATAAGATTTTAGCCTGCTCTGTGCAGTCTTCATCTACTCCTGGATGAACATCACTTTCACCAAGGTAGCCCATACCATCACTGGTCCAATGAGTGCTGACTCCCCTAGGTTAGTCCAGCACAAAGGCGATCTGCAAGGTCGACCATACAGAGCCTCGATGGGTTCCATTCTAATAGTGGAGTGATAGTTGTTGTTTTATGCAAACTCTACCAAGTGAAACTGATCCTTCCCACTACAACCGAAGTCGAGGATGCAAGCATGCAACATGTGATCGAGGATCTAAATGGTCCGCTCATTCTGGCCACCCATTTGAGGATGGAAGGTTGTGATCAAACGAAGTAGCATATCAAAAGCATCATGCAACCCCTTCCATAGTTGGGAAGTCAAACGTGCATCACGATCAGAGACAATTGTTGATGGAAATCCATGTAGCCGCATAATCTCTTACGCATAGAGGCGTCAAAAGCAATCTAGTGAAACCTTATCTTTGATCGGTAGTAAGCGGGCCAACATGGTGAGTCGGTCGATGATCAACCAGATAGAATCATGACCCCTAGATGTATGTGGATGTCCTGTCACGAAGTCCATGGATATCTCATCCCACTTCCACTTTGGGACCTCTCAAGGCTGAACTAAGCCCACAGGTACCTGATGGTCAGCCTTCACTTGGTGATAAGTGAGGCACCGAGAGACAATCTCTACTACCTCTTTCATTATTCACGGCCACCTGTGTTGTCGTCAAAGGTCCTGGTACATCTTCGCTACTCCGGGATGTACCTATAGAGGGGATTTGTGGAACTCCATCACCACTTCCTCCCAATGAGACACTGGTACCATGGTAAGTCCTTTGAAGAGGATGATGTGCTCCCCTCCTTCAAAAAATCCATCATGTTCCTATCCATTGAATATCTGAAAACATTGAGATTCGGAGTCAGTGTCCCCATGATGAGCCTCCCTAAATCGATAATGAAGTGGGGGAGTGACCGTAAGACACTGAAGAAAATCGTCCCCATATCGTTCCATAAAGTATATCTATAAAGCGGTCAAATGCTTTATCGCCTCACCTAGAAGCTGTATACCAGATCTCCTACTGAGTGCATCTGCTACAAAATTCCCCATCCCAGGAGTATATAATATCTCGAAGTCATAGTCCTGGAAGAACTCAAGCCAACGTCGTTGTCTCAGTTCCAGGTCCTTTTGTAAGAAAATATACCTAAGACTCTTGTGATCAAAGAAGACTATAAAACTTCTCCCATAATGTAATGTTGCCACATATTCAAAGCGAAGACCACTACTGCTAACTCCAGGTCATGGGTAGCGTAGTTCTGCTCATGTTGTCTTAGCTTTCGAGAACCATATGCTATAATTTCTCATTCCGGCATCAGGAAACTTCTCAGCCTGGACCCTGATGTGCCGCAGTAGACTACATACCCAATGCCCTCCTCAGGAAGCCTAAAGATGTGGGCACTAGTTAGCCTTTACCTTTGATTTTAAAAACTCTTCAGGAATCTGTCAACCACATGATTGGTTTTCCCTTCTTTTTCAAAGTTGATAAAGGTGCTCCCACTCTAGAGAAATCCAGAAAAATTATCTAGCAGTATCCGGCCAAACCCAGGAAACTCCGTACCTTTGTCACACTCTTGGGTGGCTCCATATCATGTAACGCCTAAATCTACGTTGGATTGACCGGAACTCCAGCCTCCGAGATGACATGTCCAAAAAATTAAACCTACCGATTCTATAATTGGATCTTCAATAGATTACCATAATGCTAGTGCTCTCATAGTGTGTCCAGAACAATCTGAAAATGACAGGCATGCTCTTCCTCTATAGCCAAGTAGATCAGAATGTCATCGATGAAAACTAATACAAAGAGATCAAGGTATGGATGAGAGATCATGTTCATAAGTCCTATGTACACTATTGGAGCATTGGTCATGCCGAATGGAATAGCCAATAACTTGTAATGGCCATACCGACTTTGGAATTCCATCTTCTGCACATCCTTGTTTCATACACTTAGCCGGTGATATCTATATCTGAGGTCTATCATTGAGAACCACTGTCCTCCCTTAAGCTAATCAAAGAGTTCCTCAATCCTCGTGAGTGGTTACCTGTTCTTTATGGTCACCTGGTTCAGGTGATGGTAGTCAAGACAACTTTCCAAGCTCCCATTCTCCTTCTTGGCGAACAAAATAAGGGTTTCCCTTAGAGAAACACTAGGCCAGATGAATCCCTTTCCCCGCAAGTCCCCCAGTTGTACCCACAGCTCTCGAAGCCCCTCGGGATTCATCCGATATGCTCATGTAGATATCGGTGTCATCCTAGGGTACATGTCATTGTAAAGACAACCTATCTGTGAATACGTAGTCCTGGAACATCTTCAGGGATGACATCTATGTACTAGTCCAACACTACCAAATAGCTCGGACACTCCACATCAACCGCACCGAGGGTAAGGCTAGCCAACTGATGAGTGATCTGCTGCAATCTACTATGGGTAATTCCATCCTATGTTGAAAAGGGTCCCTTTTCACCGGTGAAGGTTAACCCAGTCCCATCAATGCAGAAAAATCACACTTTGTTCCTAATACAGTCAATCTGAGCATGGACCATAGATAACCATTCCATACCCAAGATGACGTTGTAAGGCATGGATGCTGCTACTAGGAGATCCCAACCGAATCACTCACCTCCTATATTAAGCTCTCACTACCTTCACTAGTATTTATTAATAAAATCCCCTCCCATAATAGAATTTACCCATTAGGATCAAACCAATGGCTCCACCGGAATCTCCATGCTCCGAATGAGGGAAGTGGCAATAAATGAAAGACTGGATCCTATGTCTATAAGTACTAACGCTAAGGTGGAGTAGACACCAATCATACCTCGTATCATCTCTGGTTTGTCATGGTCATAGGCCTCAGCAGACTGGAGCAGAGCTCACCCCTATGCACCTGCTCCCTGTGGTTTGGGTGGACCACCTAGTTGTTGTGGTAGAAACAACTCGAATAATCTCCCACTGCTAGATAGATAACCAAGTCCTATTCTATGTCGGCCTACTCCCTACAGACCTCCTCGGTTGGACGTCTATCAATACCTGTGTGGTCATTCAGCTGTCTGATGATCATCCGTATGGCGGCTCGGGCAGTCACGATCCATGTGACCCTCCCCTCCGTGTGCGTAACACTACCTAATCCTTGCATGACTGGCTCTGTCTTCGGTTCCCCGCACAACAGACCCTGAATCATGCTGTCCTCATCATATAGGTCTGGTACTCTTTGACCTCTATGGCATCTATTTTCTTCCAGCTATAGAAGACTCTACTATGTGACTCCTGGTGGTGGGTCTTACTACTAGTGATTGCTCATCAAGAAAACACTCAACTAAGAGGGCTCGCTCTAACACCCTCTCATCTGTTGGGTTGCATAAAAAATCATCAATGTTCTGATATCCCACATGATATCTTACTCGAAGGTCCAGTCCCTGAAATATGGGTCACGCACCATATCGATGGAGTTGTGTGAGAGGTCGTAGAACCTCACTGAGTTCTGAGCCACAATAAAGCAACCCTGCTTCAGATGAAGAAGCTCCTGTATGCGCACTGCGCGATGGGTTGCTGGGAGAAACTCTTCCCAAAATTGGATATCAAATTCTGCCCAAGAAGTGTGACCTCATCGTGAAAATTGAGCATCGAGATCCACCATCTTCATACTGTTTCCCATAGAAGACATGAAACAAGGATCACCATGAGATCAAAAGGTGTTCCTACCCATCAGAAGACTCTCACCACGACCTCCATCCAATCCTCAGCTGCATGTGGGTCAGTATTACCCCTGAACCTGTTTGGCCTATGGAACTAGAACTCATGCAATGCGCTCAAGTGGAGGGCTCATTCTACTACTGGGGATGGTGGCATCAATAGACCAATGGGTAATGGTACCGCCAGTTCCTCCACTGGTTCCTCTTCAAATAAAGGGCCTGATATTGTTGCCTCAATTCTCAATGGCCTATCATCACTTTCTATACCCAGAACCCAAGCTGGATGTGTGTGTGCTGTAATCCTGACAAGAAACAGGTGTGCCACAGTCAATAAGTTAGACATGTTGAGCTGACTCAAAAATATAGCAGTGAAATATTTTTTAAACACAAACACAATCAGTGTATTTGTGTACTGAGTCAAAAATTAGAAGTCAGGGTCCTAGTGTAGGGATACGTCAACCACCACACAAACACATGATTTCCTAAACTGATAACCACACTCACTACACTTAACACCATTCCCATTAAAAGATCAATCTATACTGTTATATGGTAGAAGAAACATCTCTGATACCAATTCTTCATGACCCAACCCCCAGGGCCAGTGTCGGGACTACCCCAAGCCCGCCTTCGATAGTTCTAGGGATGGTGACTATCACTGAAAGGCGTATTCCATAAAATAGAGAAGGAGTTTCCTTTATAACCTCTAAACACATAGAAAACCTAGCAGACAACAAAATACGAACACAAGTAAACTGTACAGTAAAAAAGAGTGTGTATATTAAGAAAAAGGGGATAGAATACAATCCCAACTAGAATGTACAAGAAATATGAAATGTATAATTAAACTGAAACATCTCCTATGAATTCTCACCAAGTATCCTACATGAATTGTATTTACAGCTCTCAAATGGTTATCTCTACGGTATTCCTTGTCTAATGTCCACCTCTGAGCTCCCTCTAGTCCGAGTACTCTTATCCTGAGTCAGTGTTGTCTGTCATCTGTACCAAACACTGAAAGTTGTGGTTTTATCCCGTACATGGTCAAGTATAACGATACTTAGTAGGGACCCCAAGAACCTTAATGGTCTTACAAAATCGAAAAAGGAAAACTAAAAAGCATGGAAACAACAGTCAACGCTTCTTAGGTATATGCCCATACATATACCTAAATTATCAAGTATACCCATATCATTGATGAGGAAACACAAGGGCCAAATGAAAAGTCCAAATAACAACTATTCCACGAAGGAATGAATTCCACAAAGGTATGTACCACAAAGGTACTCCAAATAGAAGAATATCACAATGATATCACCACGAAGGCAAGTACTGCAAAGTTACGCCACACATATGATTACCACAAAGGTAAATACTTAGCTCACACTAGGTATAACTTTGGTAAAATAGTAAATAAGATTATATGTAACTGCTGAACCATCATACTCTGTTAAGTGGCTTACCCACGTAGGATCCCAAATCATCTAACCCACGTAGGATCCTAATACAGTAGAACCACATAGGATCCTAGAGTAGTTCAATGTGTATTACTAGAGCGGATCCAAGTGGGACACTAACACATAGACCCACATAGGATCCCAAAGCACAGAACCACGTAGGATCCCTATGAGAAATCCCACATGTTATCCCTTTCTCCTGATACATCCAACTATAGGGTTCCCATACTAAGCTCGCTTGATTATGGGAGGGTCCGCTCTTTAACCCATAGGTAGATACTCCATCTTCCACAAATTTACATGATGTTTTATCCCAAAGGACTGCCATGTAATAGTGGACTCAATGAAAAATAGGGTGTGTTAGTCAGATTCCTGGTCCGTAAGTTATTGGCCTTTTTGTCCCGAGGTAACGATTAGATTTGTGTTCGATCCAACCCAATCGTACCCCAATTTTATCCAAAACTCAAGTGGGGTATACCAAATGGACTGCCTCAATCCAAGGTTTTAGGGGCCACAGATGGTTCATCAAACATACAATCATAGGTCAAGATATAGCTGAAAGAGTGGAAAGGGTCGAAACTGGTCCAGGTCCAGTCAGACCTAGTCGGGCTGACCCTACCAAACACATCTTGGGACAACCTGACCAAATTCGAGTCAACCTGACCAGATGTTGGTCTGACCTTGGGTATGACCCTCGGTCCGACCTGGCCTGGTGGGTCCGGCCTGGCCCGCTGGGTGACCAGCGATGGGCGGCCCACGTTGGACGGCCCGCTCGGCTCCCTGGATGGTCGGATAGACAATCTGCTCAGTGTGGTGTGGTCATGTGCTGCGCCTTCAAAAGTGGCTGGCAGCGATCTGGACACCCTGAAATCACCACCACAACATTGTGTTGTGGTTCCCACATGCTCGGTAGTGTGGATGTGCGCCACCCCCTCCACTCTACACGGCTGGTCATGCGTCCGCCGCTGCCTCTGCTCCGCCACATTTGATGGGATGTGTCCCTTCTCTGGTGGTGCAGTTGCACCTCCACCATTGTCATGGCCGGCTGGAGAGCTGACCATCGTTTCTGTGCCACACAGGTGTCGGTCACCAGAAAGGACACCGGCACAGTATCTGGCGATGTTCTCCAAGTCACCAGGCATGCCCTGGTGGATCATTCTTCATTCCGTGGACAGCTACACTCATCTCGGGACGTTTCCATTGATTTAAAACCTCCACAATCCACAAAAGGCTACGGAGAGGTCCGACCTTTTTTGTTTAGCCCGAATCCTCCACATTATAATGATAGCAAACATCGTTTTTTTATTAAATCATGAAGAACGTCAAGGATGGGTAATGGGTTTACAAAAAAACAATAACCCCAACCTTGATTTCTCATTGGATGATGTTGTGAGGAAAAAAGATGAATTCATTGGGGATGGTGACGTCACTGTTCATCGATTACGCAAGATGCTTCCAATCTAGTCTCAAGCATCGTCCTCGTTCTTTGATTTGGAAGTATGTTATTCATTGGAGAGGGTGTTCTTCATTTCAAGGAAATGATTCTCCAAGGTTATCCAAGGCTCTCTTCAAATTCTACATTGCCAACCAATCCACTCAAAGGTAAAGAGGATAAAATATAAATTAAAATAGGTTTATAAATTTAATTACACGTTGGCACAATTAAAGTTGACACATTTAATTAATTGTATTTGGATCAATTAACTAAATAGAAAGATGATAGGTTTCCCCCCATTGATAGGGGTTCAAGTGGTTTCCACCACTATGATTCAAAATGGTGGCTTTCTATCTCGGGTGGTCCCCACCTCCATATCTCTAAAAGAGAGGGTTCAAAAAAATCTTATTTATTTTATATTTATTCTTCCCAAAAAAGTGAAAATCAATCATCCACCCTCGACCTACTGTATTCGAGGTTTAGGTCTCTTTAAGAAAATATTGGCGCTACATGTTCAATAGTGTATTCAAATTCTAATTTTGAGAAGCGGTTCAAAAGATAATAAAACTAATTTTCACTTTTACTATATGTACTAAAGAAAGATCAGAAATGCATTCTAAGAACACTAGGACTCAGAATAAAGTTCTGTCAATTTTTGTGGACTCATAATATTCCATATAAGTAAAAAAATACATGAAAAAATATGGGTCTTTAAAGCGCGAGTCAAGGGGAAAATTTTAATCTCTTATTTTTCTGAACAAAAATAGAATAACTTAAAAAGTATTTTTATTATATATTTTTCATTACTTAGAAACTCGTCAGTATTGTGGTTCAGTGACGAGGCAATGCTAAATCCCATTAATGAACCTCATTAATGAATATATGTGGTGATCATACAACGTACATCAAAATTCATTCTGTAAAAAAATAGTGAATTCCGAGTTGATGAAAACCCTAGAATTCCTCTGACGACCGATGAAGTAAACCTCACCAACTATAGATGTTAGCGAATCAGACAATGATGATTACAAACTTGGAGAAAGGATTTGGGATTCTAGATTGAAAAAAAAACTAATATCAATCATCCTTGATCAATCTCATTTCCCATGTAGGGATTTTATTATTTTCCATGTGAATTTCTTTTCCTTATACAATCTTTTTTACAATGAATGCGGGTTTACTCATGAGAAACTGAACTCGTGGGTCGATCGTTCGTATGGGTGGATTAATGATGCAAGATAAAATGAGGATATATATCAGAGTGATTACTCCATCCTATTTGGTTCTTCCTAATCCTCCTAATAATAAAATATTCGGGTCTATAATGAATAATGTCCCAGATCATTCTTAGGGTGATCTTATGTATGACTCCTTCCTCTGACCTCTTTTTAAGTCCTTCTCATTCTTCATGGTTCAATGAATTTGATGGATCTGGTATCCATATTCTAGATGGGACCACATTAGTGAATCAGTGTATCGGTTATTTGTAGGATCCCATTAGAGATGGTGGAATCAGGTGGGAATGGCCATGACCAGGAGGGCCACAACACAGGGCCACGACACCCAAGTAGTGGCAGTAGGTGGGAGGTGACATGTGGTCCACCAACATGGATGCTGACAACTGGATGTAGGAGAACGCAGTCACCCATCCATGTTGGAGGAGCCACATGGAACAAACTGTGGTCTTATCGGGCCACAATGGTGTAGGGGGTGACACTAGCAGTGCACCAAGTCATATGGTTAACCCACCAGTTGATCACGAGGATGATCTAGGAATGTCGTCACATTGGACCGCATGCAGAAGTGAGTGTCCGGAAATGGAAAGCCACGTGGCTGATGAAGCAGATACCACAAGTGTCTGAGTTAGATCGAACATTCCCACTGATTTGGGTCGGGCCAGATGACTTGAACCGGGTAGCTGGGCAGGATGGGATTGATGAGAACAATGTTGTTGGGTGACCTGGTGTGCTTGAGCCATGGTCAAACCATGCCAGGTCTAATAAGACCCAATCGGTCTGGCCCTTAGGCTAGGTCGGACCATGTCAGCCTAGACACAACCAATTTGGGTCGGATGAAATAGGTTAGGTCTGGCGGGACCCCCAGATAGGGTTGGTCAGGTCATGTTCAACCCATGGGCTGGGTTTGTCGGGTTGGTAAGACTAAGTCAAATCAGGCCCGAATTAAACTCTCCCAAAACTACTAAAATTCAAATATCCTTCAGACCAGGCATCCAATTGATGCTCCTCCTGTGGCATTGGGACAACTGTGACAAGAAGGTCCTTTGAGTGTACTCTATGTAAGCTTTCATGGAAGTCGATACACGGTAGATGGCTTGAAGAGTAGAATTCTAGAAGACAAGAAAACTAAAGTGAAGGATTTATACAGCTGTCTAGGACATAAAGGATATAAAGGGAGGACCTTGGTGGTCCAGCAGACGATCAGAGCTCCTTGGTCTAGCATAGTAGAAGACCTTAGTGGTATAGTAGACGAGAGAACCATAGTGGTCCACCAGACCAGAAGGTCAGAGTGGTCTAAAACCAAGAATAACTCAGCGGTCTAGCAGCTGAGTGGTCCCCAGTGGTCTAGTAGCCGAGCAGACCATAGTGGATCATCAGGGATGAGTCCCTCAATAGTACAAGATGTTTCATCTTTATGATTGAAAATCATACTTTCTATACATTGAGTTATACCTGGTGTGATATGTCTTTTCCTTGTAGTCTTGCTATGTGATCCTACTGTTTTATCTTTTTATGTGTTCTTTCTTTGGGATATTTTCTTTTAGTTCTGGGGTCGCTATTGTGTATTTTTTTACTCACCCATACACAGGATCCACCTGCACGTGTTGTGTCTCATGCTGGTGATGGACGTTTCAACATAGACCATGGTGGTACAGGCCCAGGAGGTGCCCAGTGAGACGAGACTGATGGGATGTACTTCTATATCTACAAATAGAAACTGTCCGCCTACACTTACTATAGGGTTTTGAGAAGACAGAACATGGCATCTAAAATTTCCCTTTCAGTTTTGGGATTGTATTCTATCCCCTTTATGCTTTTCAGTTTCTAATTTACTTTCAATAGTTGGATCAGTGACAGTTCTAGTTTACACAGTGTTTACCATTCCATGGTTTGTGTTGTGTGCATGTGTACATGTTTAAAGGAATGGATTTCTATTTTTGGGATATTCCTTCTCGGTGCTAGTCACCAGCCCCATCCCCATATAAATATGGCTTGTGGTAGTAATGGCATAGGCCCTAGGGGATAGTTCGTGACATATAATCCCATTATTTACTCGTAAAAAATGAAACTGGATCTTCCTATGAATAAAAAACATTGAAAATCATGTTTTAATACATTTAAAAACACTACCAACACACAAATAAGTTGATAAATGAGAACATATTCTATATCTGGAGATGAAATAAGTTCACTTCTTATAAGATTAATAGTTTAAAAAAACTCACTAAACAACAATATTCCCAACAATAGGATATATATATATAAGGAATATACCAATTTTTATGATTTGTATGAAATTATAAAAAATGAATAGAAATAAAAAATATATAACACTAAAAATGTAGTATGTAACATTACATTTAAAAAAATAAAACATGGATCAGGCACAAAGAATTATAGTAGTAAATAAGACTGATTTGGTAGATGAACATAAAATACATGTCAGTAACTATCAATGTGATAAGCATGTCTATCTCAGTATTAGGAATCAGTTGTGGTTCATATAAACCTAATAAACCCATTATATATATATATTGGATATTATATACATATACATTAATGATTTTTTAGTTGAAACAACCCACATTTGTTTCCTACTATAGTATAATGACCATAGACATACAAATCATATTGAATGAGATTCGATGGGTGCCTACCTATCAATTCCTAACATGATTCCTGAATAATAAAGTAATGGTTGAATCCCAATCGATCCATTGGTACATATTTGAAGTATTATTAAATAATAACCTATATAGAGAACCAAAATCCTTACTCAGACATACAATGCCCACATAGTATTGAGATATCCCATGGTAACTTAACATCCCACTATAATGAAGATAACCATAAAATACCATTTTAATAACACATTATAATCTTCACAATCTAGATACCATATACAATATCAGTACCATGTGTTCAACTACATAATGAAAACATTCCAGACCATAGGGGTAGGAGACTGGTGTTGTGGTTGTTGATATATAATTTGAGGAACAGTATAGATAATTAATTTAAATAGTCATATGCAGATTTTACCAGAAAAGTAGTATGACTCATCAGTAAGTCATATGTCAAAATTAGAACAATGTGAATAATGAAAAAAGAAAGGATTCATAATAATGATATCTATAAATGGATATAAGTCAAACTCCACTATATGAATTTATACTCAAGTCAACAATATTCATTTCATAGAATAAGGAAACCCCAATATAAATGTGAATCCAAATAAGACCAAATAACAAAACATTACAAAGGTAAATGGGGTATGTCATGAAAATATCTGAGCGACAACAACTATATATATGTCAAATGTGTTAACCATTCCCGATATTACAAAAAACATGAATTATTTTCTAATGTGTTCTAAAAACTACTAGTAATTGAGTGCACAAAAAAAGAAGTAAAAATTTGATATATTACCACAAAGGTGTATATGTAGGGTCTGAGAACAAAGTCTGAAGTAGAGATCCATGAAGAGTGTCCCAATGTAGTAGTGATATTATAATTTTATGTCTAAATGTACTCAAATATTTACCCAAGTATTAAACAAAAATAATTCTTAAACTTCAAAAAATATATAAATTAATAATTTTCACAATGTTGAGAAGTAGATTAACACATAGAATCCATGTAATAAAAAACATCCAAAATCAATAAGTCATTATACTGAAGGGTTTTATACATGTACTCAAATGAACATAGCTACCTCATGATATTCCAATATCAATGTGAGGCTGGATGTAGGTTAATCAAAAGGCCATCCCATAAATGATGGGGTTATAGAATTATGAATCCCATACCACAAGGTGCACTTTCATTGTATATTACTCATCCTATCTCATTGGAAAGGTGATTGGGTACACTATGTCAAGGACTTAAACCATCCATTAGAATAATGGAATGTATATACCTAGTTAGGGATCAAAAACCCATCCCATTGGAGCTATCTGGTCATCAATAGTGTGTAGAAATGAATAAATTATTTATAATAGGAAATATTAAATTGAAACTATATTCCATAATAATAAAATAACGATACTTTTCTATTAAAAAATTATCAAATGGTCATAATCTAAAAATTATATATATAATACCATTTTATCATACTAATTTCTATTGAAATAGTATCCATGATGAAATAAAAAGAACAACAATATCACTTATCATGATTTTTATGAAAAAGTGTTAGTATTATTATTAAAATGATATAGTATAATAATAATCCTTACATGAATAATAATATAAAAAATCAAGTGTAATCATATTTAACATGGAATATAATAAATTCATAGATTTGATAACTAGTCCAGAAAATAGTTACAATAATATAAATATCAAACATACTACATCCATTTCAATGGAATAACTTGTTTATAAGACAACTGAACCCAAAGATAAACAATGAAGGTAAAATTTAAATATATATACTCATACCAAGCGTATTTAATAAATCATTATTAAAGAATAAGGTATGCGTGTGTTAATTCTTAATATAACATATTCACGAATAATCAAATCTGTAGGGCATATTTTTATTGAATAAAAACCACCTCAAGTAAATAGTTTTATATTTTCCATTTTAAAAAGCAAACTATAATATAAAATTAAAATTTTTCCCTTGACATAACTATGTTTTATTTAATTTAACATGTCTATAAACAGGTAATGTGCATTTCCTTAAACCATATCTTGGTAAAGAATTCATGTGCAAAATGAATAAACGAATGTAAAACACTCAATTTAGAATGTATTATCTAAAGACAATCATCCATAAATCGACATTTTTATTTTATAAAATCATCTTAATGCCTTATAATTTCAATAATAGTTATCATGTACCAAGTTGAGGATTTTATAAAAGCCATAAGTCTTTCCATGTTGAATAACATCTTCCCACATCGCAAACTGGTATACCACATAACCACTAATGAAATCTCTTAACCATATGTTAAATTTGGTTTGATAACATATAAATATTTTAGGTTATGGTGTAAGAAGATTAATATAACTATAGAATATATTTTGGTCTCAAATAAATAAAAAATATTTTCAAATTATAGAACCATTTGTGTTTACCAAAGGTTGGACACCAAGATTACATGTAGTACATAAAATTATTTTTTTCATAAAATAACATTTCAAGGATATTTATTTAAAGAAATGTTTAACATCAAAATAAAGGTCCCATATCATGTCACAAGAGGTGGTACTGACTAAAATAAAACTTTGGTTTACTAACACCCACATGACAAATGTGATTCAATAACATGAATCAAGAATTATAATTGATTTCAAAGCATATTATGTTTTTTAAAAATTTACCACAAACTCAAAGGTTAAATAGTTTGAGGTAAAGGGATCCAATAAATACATTTTGGAATAAATAAATATATATATATACATATATATTATTAATATATATTTTTTATATTTTTCATTCACTTTATTTTATTATAATTAGGTTTTAAAATTAATTTATAAAAACAAAAGGTATGAATTTTCTAGGCATAGACTAATAATCACATGCTAAGCCAGGACTACCTAGTATAATTTATAGCGAGAATTAAAAGCATTATATGAACACCCACAACTCCTAAAACCATTAAATAACATTCTTATATACAATTGAAGAAATGTATAAAACCACTATAAAAAATATCAATAAAAACATAATAAAATGTAATAAATGTTTCTCTATAATTTCCCATAAAAATATTGTAGAATAGAGCCCCAAATATCAAAATGGTATCATTTTGAAAATTTAGACTAATGTTTGGAAATCCTTTGGGGAATCATACCTTAGTCACTTCCCATGAAATAAATGAATAATGGGTGGAATAAAAATGACCTAATCCCACATGATGAAAAAGGAATATAAAACATAGTATAAAAGGTGGATTCCAAAATCATATACTGTAATAAAACTCATAATCGACTGTTTAGGAAATGGATTAAAATTATAGTGGAGATGATGGTAGAGGATAATAATATAATTTTTTTTATTTATATTCATCATGGAAATCATCCTTAAATGTAACTTGATGAATGGGGAAAAGGGAGTATAGGGAAGGTAACCAAATATATCTCTATGAACATTAGTCAACTAGAATAAAGAGATATAAAGGTATTCCCAAAAATATATTACAATAATGTTGTGAAAATAGAAACATAGCCCGATGTTAAATGAAAAAATGTCCTTGGTTTTGGGGAAATATTCTTGGGCCTCTAGGTATACGGTTGTCACCCCCAATATGCATGGAATTTTTTCTTGGGCACTACGTACCAGGTATCCACGAAAAAGTACTCAAGATGCCCCATCATTATATAGGTTATATGTGGTTCGATACCTTTTCCACCTAAACTCTCTATCCCCCTAATGTATACCAATGAAATTGGTAAATAATAATAAACATTATCCTTAAATACCTAATACCAAATTTAAATTTTGAATGTAAAATTAACTCATAAAATGAAATAAAAGATTCAAACTAATACATGCTTTAACAATTCAAAATACAACACCATTTCGCAAATCCTATGTCTAGTATTACAATAGTTTTAGAGGATGTTATTATAGAGGGGTATTTTTTTCATTGTTCCAAATACATATTTACCTTCTTCTACTAAATAATTTGAACTGTACTTATTCATTTTGATATATAATCCACCGTGGTCTCTCATAGTTCTTTCTTTAATATTTCTTTATTTAGAGGATGCTCGTGTGGGTGTTCTAGTTCTCATTAATTACCATTTTAATTTTTATTGATTATGTATTGTGTCATCTTAGTGGTTTTTAAAATTATAGGGTCATAATTTTAGGATATTTTATATGATTCATTTTGGGTTTTATGTGGTAATATTTTAAATGCATTTTTTACATTTTATTTTCCAGGGTTTTTATTGTATTTTTTACACTGTGGTAATGAAGATTATTTAAATGGGGTCTTTTAGTGATGATGTTTGGTTTAGAAATTACAAGGATATTAATTTAGATATTTTGAAAACACAAATATCACATATATTATATATTGGTGGACATTCAATGTTGAGGTATTCATTGGATATGAAACAAACATATCTTCCTTTCATTGTAATTAAAATAATGTATAATAATTATAATATATTTTTGAAATATTAAATAATAGTTTCTAATGGATATTTCTTTTTCTAATTTGAACATGTTTTCAAAGAGTTTATATGTAACTAAATGAGAACCTTCACACCATATTAATAATTTTCAAAAAAAATTATGTATTAGATTTTATTTAATTTATCTCATCTCTGTCTTTACACTTTAAAAACAAATTAACACAAATGTGTTATATGGGACACCTGAGTTCGTGTTATTTCACAAAATAATATTATCTAGAAACATTTTACACCCTAAATTTTATTCTAAGCTGGTTAAATTATATTTCATTGATGTTTATTTTATGACAAGACATCATTAGGATAACATTTAAGTGAGGTGTTGTCACTTGATTTAACCTTATTGGTTTATTATAACAAAGAGTAATTACTGTTATTAAATTCGTAATCATGATTTATATTTGCAATCGTCTACTCACACGTAACCTAAATGATGTATAATTTCATAAACAATATTTAACCCATCTTTAAGAGAATTATTTTTTGGATATATGTTGGGAGATTAAATTTAGTTAGAATACGTGGTTTTATTTAAAAATACTAGTTTGAATATTAACCTAAAAATTAGGATTATAATGGTCAAAATATATTTCATACGAATAAATTTTGAGTCAAATTTGATACCAAAATCGTCATAAAAATAAAATAACATTAAAAAACTTCTTTAAATAAATACATATATCTCCCCTTATATTTTTTATGTTCTGTCAGAATAATTTTCTAAAATAGCTTATTTTTTCTATTTTTAAAAAAAAGTTATAATTATGTTTGTGAAAATTTGTATTATTATAATTGAATGTAAAAAAATATTTTGGTTTCCTTATTCTCTATATTATTCTATACTCTATGTATCTTTTGTATTTCTTCTAGTTTTCATTCTAGAGTGCCTTTATTAGAATATATGTAATTTTACTAGATAATTGTTTATGGCATGGTAATGTTATCAACATAGATTGATATCATATTTTTCGAATATTTCATTATTTTTTTATTGAATTACCTATTACATTATTATTTTATTAAATTTTATATTTTTTAGGCATATATAGTGATATTGTTATGTAGATAGAGCGTGGATATAATGTTAACATGTTTAAAATGATTCTTCTTATTATAAAAATAGTTTTAATATATATATGGTGTTATTACATTGATAATAATTATTATTTTATTCCAATTGAGCATGTAGGAGGGCTTATATTTTGATTATATTAAAATTAAAATTCTTTAATACCTTGACCAATTTCAACATAAAAAATTCTTAAAATATATACATATTTTTATAGAAATTTATATTCATTATATATTAAAAAAATGTAATCCTAAAATGGTAAATAGGTTAAATGAATTGGGTTGTACGGTATATCCTTAATAGGATATATTACCCCCCTTCTATAAGATAGGGGCTATAAATATTTTCTATATATATACAATTAGATTTTCCCTAGGATGAATGTTTCACCGAAATTTCCAAGATAACTATTTTTAGGATTTTCTATAGGCTCAGTAGTTGGGCATCGTGGTTTACTTACCTAGGTGTTATTAGAAATCAACTGACCAACTCATCACATTATTTTTATGTATAGGTCAACCGTGTATAGGTAGTTACATGTTTTAGTTATATAATTCCATTATTTGTTTCATTATTAAACTATTACATTCATTTTTTTGTGATTATATAATTATTTTATGTTTGATGAAAATGAAATTATTATATTATATATATTTAAATGATTAGAAATTTTCTAATATCTCCTTTTATATCACTTTACTTTTGAGGGTTCATTGGTGGAGACCCACATATTATTTATTATCACACTGTTCATTAAACATTAGCACTATATTTTTTGAATATAAATTTATATATGTATGTTTTGAATGCCACTTTTATTTTTTTTGGCTATTTCATTGTATTTTTATCATTTCCCATTTCAAATATCGGTGTTCATTATTCTGTGTTTTGAGGCCATGTTTGGCACGTCACTATTCTGTATTTGGACTCTCTTATCATAGGTCTGATATGGAATTGAAATATTTTATAACCTATTTATATCATTAGGTATGCTTATATATTAGTCTAGTATGACATAATTCATAAGGATGGTTTTTTGTATACCATTTTATTCAATTTTTATACATCATATTGAAATATATATGTATTTTTTAGATGCCTCACATATAGATAGGTCATACTGAAATTAAAATAGAATACAACTAATTATTTTTATTATAAACAATGTGGTAAAATTATTCATTAACTATATATCTAGTCACATGGTTCTAGTCAATACCATTTTTGATTAGGGAACACCATTGGAGTAGTGAAAATCCAATACATGTATTGTTGGGGAGTCCAATTCATTGTCTCTAAATGTATAATAAATCAATAAACATTAGCCAATTGTTGAATACATTAATATCATAAAATATAATAGATTAGTTTTATATTCATAAGAGAGGGAAATGAAATAGAAATTTATTTCTAATAATAAGGGGAAGAACACAACATTTTAACATATTCTTTTAATACAATGGATTGGAAAGAATATTAGTTAGTATATCATCTACATTATATATAATTTTTGTGTATTAATGATTCACCATGTTCTATAAATAATTGTTATTTAGTTTACTTTATTACTTTTAGAGAGAAATATTTTGTTCTTAATGATGTTATTTTAGTAATGTAGTTATATAAAATATATATTGGATATTCCACTCTCTCACATAAATCGATAAGTTATTTCATTATAAATATTAATAGTGAAAAAGAATATATATCAATGTTTTATAATTTTTTTAATACGAATGAATTAACTTTATACTTATTACTTTTCCATGAGATACACTATGTTTCTATTAAGTAATATCCCCTTGATGTCGGTCTCCTATCATCTATTGATCTAACCCAATGAGAATTTGGGAAAAAATTACACATACATTATTTATTTCGTGATATAAAATTTTTAAATAGTATACATGGAATATATCCTTAATATATTCATTTTAAAAAAGTACTCTCCTTGAATGAAATTTTGAAATATTTTGAATTTAAAAGAATTTAACATAATATCTAAAAGATTTTATAATATATATATATATAATAATCACTAAAACATTGTATGATATTTAGTAAAATATAATAAATTACCAACTTTATCCATTAAAATATGTGTTAAATTTTCTATAAGTGTTATTAATATATTTATTTTATCTATATTATACCTAATGAGTATCACTCAATTATTCTTATTTTTTGACATGAATGTCCCTTTATGCTTCTGATAATCTAGTAGCCATAAAAACAATTTAATCTCACCGTTATAGATATATGAATATTTTTCTACATTAGAAAAGAAAAATATTACAAACAATTTAATTTTGATCCTATGAATATATGTGATATATATATACAATTACCATTACAGGTGTTTTAAATTTTCCTATAACATAGAGGTTCTGATAAATTTTCCTATGGTGAGCATTAATTTATATATATAAATATATCAAACCATAAATATTAATTATTTATTACATTTTTATGATATACAAATATTTTATCAACATTCAAATATCACCAGAATATTAATATAATCATAATATACTAATTTTACCAATTCATATTCCCCATGTAATACATTATTTTTAATGTAAAAATTTACAATTTTTTTGTAAGCCTTCAACTTCATCTTTAAAATAATGTAATTGAATAATTGTGTTCTATATAATCATGAGAATTGAGAAAAAGACTTGAATAAATATAGAACATTAATATAAATATACACATTATATATCCCATGTCCTTATTATTGATCAGTAATCCATTAAAATTAATATTTATCAGATATAAAAAATTTATGACTCACATGTTTTCATTAATATATTTTGAAACAAATTATTAAGTATTTTTATTCAAAATATGGATCAAATAATATTTCATTTCCAAAACCCTATTCAAATAACTATGCACATTATAAAAATATTTTGGTTCAAAAAATAACCAATAATCAGGTACCTTGATTTCACATCACTCTTCTTCTACAAATTTTTGTTACATAATATTTCATAATATTATTGAATTTTTTTACCTTACAGAATTTCATTATAGAAAAATAAACATTCATTGTTAGTAAGGTTTCAAATTAATCTTTATTTTCCACTAGGGATTCATCAACATCACTCCAAGAAATTGTTCTCTCACACATAGATTCATTAGTTTTCATCAACTTCAAATCTTCTTTCAAAAATGCCATTCACCCATTTTTCCACAATAAAATATTGAGACGATAATATTTTTTAGTGTCTTATAAAATAAAATAAATTTATTATAGTATAATGAGTATCTAAAGAATATTACTTCATCTCCTATATTTCATTATTTACCTGTACTCACCTATTTATCCATTATATAACATTTCATTCAATAGAATATAAAATAATTCACAATGAAAGTCCTATTGAATAATAACTCACTGGGTGTTTCTAATACATATAGAAAAATAATAGTTATATTCTTATTATGGACAATATTCTTAATTTTCTCATTATAATAATATTTTAAAAAACATTACATTTTTTTTATTTTTGTACTTTTTATAGGGTTATATTTTTTATTATCCACATTATTAATTTAAGTGTCCTTATAAAAAAACATTATGCAGAATCCCAATAATTTCAATATATATCACTATTAAAGCAGTTTTTTAAAATCATTTCATTTATCAAATATTAGTTACCTGAACATATTATGATATGATACTAACTTGATCATATAAAAATTTGAATAAAAACTGATTATATTATAATTATCCATAAATAGTATGTAATCTAACTCATTATTAGTATGATTAAATATTATAAGAACACAGACACACATCAATGAAAAATAAATCCATTACTAAATAAGAACTCCATTTTTTTAAAAACTACATGGGGATTATACCTTCTCATAAATATTAACAGACATGATTATTATCTCTTATAAATTCAAACACATTTATGGAATACTTTTATCTTATAACATTATTAAATATCCATGATATATTGATTTAGATAGATATTTCTCTTATTTAGAAAATTATTTTTATCTTCATTAGATATATGACAGGTTTATTCATTCAAATTCATTTGATATTCCTTCTAATGAGTTATATTTTATTTTATGAAAACATTATCAAAATAGATATTGATAAAATAAAACTTATAGTAATGTTGGTAACTTGTATAGAATCATGTAACCGATTATCAGGAGAAATATTTAATTTTATTCTTCCAAAAAAAACACATAATCCTTGAATATATAATTGATTCCAAAATCAAATCATCCCAATCCATTTATTTATAATACCTTTTCATTTCAAAATTCATTCTATTATTCCTTTTATTATTTTTATTCCAAATTTATTTGACATTTCCTATAACATGTAAGGAATACCAACTCTATAATATTTAAGTCCTTCATTTCAACTATGTTTGAAATAAGCTTATTTAAAGTGTGTTCAATATTTCCACTTCTTTTAAAATAAATATATCCCATATAAAATATGTATGAATTGGTGATTAATGATTTTTTTCTCCTGATCTCATATGAAATGTCTCTTTATTCTTAAATTACATTAGATTTATTATGAAATTATATGTTATTAGAAGATTTATTACATACATAAATTTATGATGAAAAATCTATTTTTTATTCATCCCTCATATCCTCTTTCATTAAAAGATAATTTGTAACAAATATCACCAAATGAAAAACAATGTATTTGTAATGAATGAATTCTTATTTATATTTATATTTTGTTAAATACTTGTTTTTCTATATATATTCTATAATATTTATTTATTCACATGAAATCTCCTTAAATTTCATATAAGTTTCATATTTTTGTATTAAAAAATTGATTTCATTATCAGGATGTGCTTTCCTTCCAATAATCACATGTTTATTCACAATATCTAATCCTTTATCTTAATTATTATTTAGAATAGTTTAGGGTTCATATGAAAATATATATTTACTCATCAAACATGATAAATAACTGTTAGGATCATCAACCAACAATTTAGAGGCTTCACTAAACATTGTATAAGTTTATTCATTTGAGACACTTCCGAACAAGAAATACTATTGTTAGTGAGTGCTTAGATATAATCATCCATTATTTATTTAGTGTCAATGAATTCTGATTCAAACCATTAAATACTTATCCTTATCCTCATTAAAAATATGGATAAATTATCAATAATTTTTCTTTATCTACTATGTTATCATTATAGTTTACAACACATTTATCACCAATGTTTTCCATGAAAGAATAATATCAATCCTACAATGATGTCATCATTTCATTATTTTTTAGTTTGACCTTATTTAAATCTATATTTAAATCATTATTCAAATTAAATTAATCTATTTGATTGATAATATAAATGTGGAGATAATTATTCTTTATCTCTAAGTCAACAACACTGAAACATTTAATTATGTATACAAGAATTTCCTAAGACATATTTTTGATATATTATTAGAACAATAAAAACCTATTTTTAGTTTTAAATATTAAAAAACCATAAACACATTACTCCTGATCATAAAACTCAGGTTGACTTAGAAGGATATTCTTTCATTTACAATTACATGGATTTTAGATAAACATTTATATAAGTGTATTTTTAGTATCCCTCATTGATAATTCTTCAGTATATTTTCACTCTTCAAATATAATGATAATTTTTGATGAATTTATTCATTCAATAAGATAGAGGTGTCTTACAATTCAATTTACATTTCCCACGTTAAATTTATTAATAAATAAATTCCATCATTTCCTCAACATCATCTTCAAATTCATAATCCATCCAACTGTAATTTTTTCCAAACACTTTTAAGGGAGAAGTTAGAACCCTCACATATTACAAGTTTCAGCTCCAAATGACATAATATATTTGTTGAATACTGTTTGAGTTGGTTGGAACTACTCTTCCTAAACAATACCCAGGAGATAGGATTTACCTGGATGCTAGGGTAGTCCTTTAGGTTGCCTTCATGTTAATGAGCCACATTGTACTATAATTCTTTGTATTCCTCCATGTTTATCTTCCCCATTTTGTATCCTCTAAGAAAAATATGGTCCTGCTAAACAATCCACTCACATTGATCTTTGGTAGTGGTCACCTGAAGCGGTCTCATCTTATTCGATGACTTAATATCTAGATCACACTCTAACATTTCATATGAATGCATTAAGAGGAATATGTGTTCTAGTAGCGATGACACCTGTCGCAGATGGTCATCACTGGAGCTTATATCGTGATGCTGCCCATGATCAAGCATCCCCTTATCACCTGTGAGAATAATAGGAGCTACAATCTTGTCTCGTGGATTTGCAAGGTCCTTGGAGATGTCGGCCCCCTCATGCTTGGATGAATATTTTTGTTCATTCGAGGGTGTGGGGTTACCAATTATAGGGGCCTTATAAGGCAACCTACCCTTGAATGAGGATCTCGAAACTGGTGGACTAGGTAGACTAGAGTAATCATTCCTATGTCGCACCCTCTAGTTGTTCATAATGAGGCTGTCTAGAACTATAATATTGTTTTTCCCCTTCCGCGAGGAGTATCTAATATAGTCCTCCTCTATGACCCGTTCCTTGGACTGAACGGAGTCTGAGGCCTCATCCACTTCCACTTGAGATACTTCCATAATCACCAAGGGTTAATATCCATTATCCATCCATTCTACATCTTCATTAACATGGCGATCATCTTCCCCTAAAACTGAAAACCGGTTTTTAGAATGGAAAATTGAATCCCCAGATTTAAGCTTCTCAGCATATGAAATTTATGCCCTTGAGACTTGCTTTGGTGTTTCTAAAGCTTCTATCTTATCTAAACCTCAAACCATGAACCAGAATGCAGTTAGGATGACATCCAAAGTCCGACACTGGGAAGCCTCTTCAATGTCTTGATCTGCACAGATAGCCCCAACCAAAGGAGCAGCTAGATGGGCTACCCTCTCATTATGTACATCCCATGTAGCAGTAGTGTCTGATGTACTAGAAACCCCTAGATCAAGCTTCATCCAATGACATATATCAGATTCACTTGGATTGGAAAAAGGAACCAAATAATTCTCCCCAGAAATAGAAGATGCGGTAAGGACCTCCTCGAGCCGTTGGACACCTTCATCATCCTGATTAAACCCGTCCTCTATCCGAGGGGCTTCAACACTAAATTTTTTAACTCTAGTACCTTTTTGGCCATTCTCAGTGAGGAACGAGGTACAATATGTGAGAAAACCTTTTTCCTAATGACCAAAACAGGGGCATGTGAGAAAATAATCAAACAAATTCTAAAAAAACACTGATTGGTTATAACACAATTCATTAGGTACCTCAATCAAGACAACCTCAAGCGGAGGCTTTGAGATGTCCACCTCCACACTAATTCCGGGATCAATGGGATATCATACGGATATCAAACGTTCTACAAAGAACAAGAATCTTCCAACGAGGTTACCTAGTATCAGGAGAATCGTAGGGTTTTTGAATGGAAGTGGAAGTCCCAGGAAGCTGACCCAAATCGCTGCAAGGGGAAGATCCCATATCTAGTGAAACTCATAGCTCCATATGGGTAGAAAGAAGTAGAAACCATCATAAGATATTCACCCTTTCGACCACACATTGGCATGATCAACATCAAAGGATAACTACTTGAGAAAATGACCTAGATCCAATAGGGCAACATTGATTCATCCTTGTAGGGGCCACATGTCATTGACAAACCTATCAAACCTGTCAAACGACGGCATATCCTGACCGAAGTGAGGCCCCAGGGATATCCCATGAAGTGATAATGCCTCAATGAACTCTTATAATGATAGTGGAAGGGAGGGAGCCCCATGCTGGAGATTGGATACTTTCATGCAAATGTAGATAGGGGGAAATTAGGGAGAGAGGCAGGGTCTATAAAGGGAGAGAAGGGCTGTTTGATGGTAGGGTCAGGCAGATCAGCAATCGCCGCTGCCCGAAGAAGACGCCTCTATGCCTATGGTTCCATAGGAGGAGCTCGAGCTGGAGCAATCAAGCGGTAGCCGAATTATTGATCTATCCCTCATCAAATTCATAATCAGTAGTGAGTTTCTATATATATTTATGGAAACATCATTAGGTTTCCTTTACAATTTTTAAAAACCTTCATATGTTTAGATTTTATATTCCATCTTAATTTTTTATAAAAAAAATTAAATGAAACTATTTCCAGGTATTTTTATTTTATCATAGCATCATTTAAATTGAAATGAGTTATAAATAAACTTACAATTCAATTAAAAATATATATTTGAAAATTATATTCTATAATACAATTCATTATTCAATTAACATTAATGAGTATATTAAAATGAATCTAGATAATATTTTTCCTATATTCCATGATCTTTAAAATCATTTCTCAGGATTTTAAGCTTATTATAAATATATTTATATACAAAATCATTTATATTTTTATCATCTCACCCCATAAATTTTTTATGATTTATAATCGATTAATTTAGTGTAAATTATATATTAAAGTTCAATTATATGTTCTATAATAGCCTTTGAAAAACTAAAACATTCTAATTATTATTTTATATCATCTATAAAAAAGATTCTTATAACCAATATATTTCATAAATCGATATAGGGTAAGCTTCCTAATTTATGATTTCAAGTAGAGATGAATTATAATCTTTCATTATTATAAGTTCTTCTCATTTATAATATTTATCAAATTATTATTTAAAAAATTTATCCCTACTCCTTAGATTGTCAATATGCATGAAAAAATAAAAAATAACACTTCTAATGAGTGTCAATTGACAAATATTTATTTATAAAATTTAATTGTCGCAGAAACATGGTAAAATGGGCGGGGGGTGGGGGTGAATCTTATATTTAAACATCTCAAATTTCTTTTTTGAATTTGAAATTTTCATAAGGATTGTTCTAAACAATTATGATATACATACCTTTTTATATTTAAATAGTGGTATGAATTAAATACACACACATACAATCAAAAATATTTACATTGTTCTCCTATGGTGGGATATATAAATATTTTGAGGGAGATCATTATTTCTATGACTCTTTCACTATAATCATGATAACTTCCAAATATTATTATTCTAACTATCTATAGAAAAATATTGCTATTTTACTCAATACCATCTAATAGTGTATAAAAAATATTACATTGAACATATATATAAGTGATCAGTTAAATGTATCATCCAAATCAATATATTAGCTTCATTGTTTTGTATGCATCAACAAACATAACTCTTATTATTATTTATGGGACAATTTAAGTTGAGAATATACTTTATTCATTGGGTACTCTAGCCTTCTATATATTATCCTATATATTTTTATATTTCTATTTCCTCGAGAATAATAAATATTTTTACAACTTTAATTACATTTTTTCTCCAACATGATTATCTGATACCCTTAGGGAAGTACATAAAACATTATTTGAACTATAAGTACTTCAATAATTATCACCTAAAAAAATATATTTTAATCCTATATAACTATCCATCACTTGTAAGAACAATATATTTATCCATGATCGCCAAAATAATAATTAATTATTAGATATTAAGGATAAAATACATGATCAATATGTATGTAATGAAATGAATTTTCTATATTATCTACAAGAAAAAACTAATCAGTACCATGATTTTACGTGAATATTATATTGAAGAAGATAAAAAATGGTAATGATCAAAAGACATAAATTATCTATATAGTTTTTAGAGTATTAGGTATAAAATAATGTCCAAATAATGACCATATCCAGTGAACTTACCCTTTTTAAATATAAATATCACTTCAATTGATTACACTAATGAAAAATATAACTAACCCCATGAAACATTTCATGATGTACACACTAAAAACTATCATTTTTGTTAACAATATTCAAATTCTACCATTGTTCCCTTTTAGACAAAACTATGTATCATCAACAATGTTATAATCTCAAAATGTTATCATCATATTATTTTATAAAAATACATGGGTTCTATTATTCCTTGAACACTACCAACAAACATCTTAGATAGTATCTATATAATACCCACTACTATAAATAGAGAATCATTTTGACCATTTAAATTTATGAGAAAAATTCTCTTTATTGTGAGAATAATTAATAAGAAAACACTATTTTTATCCTCGGGGTAGGAAATAGTAATCAATAACTATTTCATAGGCTTTACAACATTTACTTGGCAAATGATGTATAAAGATCTTCACAGTCCCAATATATGGGAAGAACGAAATATTTCCCACATCACACAGGTTATATGATACACTAAAATGTTTCAATATTTTATCATCCTTTTTAAATTTAATATATACCATCACTTTAGGTATTTATTCAGGATCATGTAGGTTACCAAAAAATATAAACAAACAAATTAATTAAAAATCATTGATCCAACAACTATATTCTTAAAAAAAAATTAAATATTTTACCAAATCTCATTATTGGGGAATATAATTTTATAAATTAGTTGATTAAAAAAAAGTAGAGGTGGTATTAAAATATATGTGTTTTATTAATTAAATCAACGAATAACTTGAAAAAATTTGAATAAAAAAACATTGAATATTTTTTGAATACCAATAAATTTTTTATCAAAATAAAATAGGTTTATGAATGAAAGATAAATGAATAATTAATTGTAAAATATAGAAAGGGATACATATTTATATTGGGTATTCATGAATTTCAGTTATATTTTTTGAATAAATGTTTTCTACAGTTGAATGATTTGAAATAATAAGGATTTTATTAGATATTTATATAGAATGAAAACTAACAATTCCCTCAATTGATATGTAACCAATGTTTCAGAGTATTATGTTAGAAGATGAAGTTCATATAAATCAACGAGATTGTTTTTTTTTGAAATAATTATTCCAAAGGTAAAAAATATATTTAATTTTTTTCTTAAATTAATGGGTGAATTAATATTTAATGAACCTTATTTTATAAATTTAATTTTTATAAATTATCAGGAAAAATTATGAGACCAGATGCTAAGAAGACAACTAATTCTGAGGCCCAAAGTACCCAGAATGATTGTTTGAAAAATATTTTGTTATTAATAGCACTAGCGCAAAAAATATCCAAAAAGAGAACAAACTCATAAAAGAGTTCCTGAATCAGAAATATGAGGGTGTCGTTGAGCTTAGAGTAGTGGTTTTACCCAAGGCACAACCTAACATTGGTCGGCACATGTCATCTATAGAAAAAGTCAACAGATGCGTAACAATAAATAAAATAATTGAAAAATTAAATATTATATGGTGAAATCCTAATAACTCATAAATAGTAACTCATATTGGAAATATGAGGCCGTATTTGAGTTCGTAATGGGTTGTTTTCCTTTGGCGGGGCCTAATCATGACCGCTGGATTTGGGCTGCAAAATATAGTTTTTGGACATGTATTTCATTAAAATATTTAATAAAAATATTTTATTAGGATGTTACGTGTTGGTGCAGTAGTGGTTTCCTTTTTTAATAATCAATGTCATAAGAATTATGGGGTATCTCAATAACCATGGAATTCCCATGTGGGAAGGAGAAGAGATCTCTCCCCAGATGATGAACAATGACGAATCGAGGATAGACGGTGAACACGGACATATTGATGATCAATGAGGACATAGACCACCGTTCTTCATCATCGACCAATCCAGTAATCGAGTTTTGGTGTGAATACCATTGGTATTTCTTTTCCCCTTCTTAAAAACACATGATGAATGCAGAACAATGGACGAAAAATTTGATATGTCGTTCAGTCTTTCTTTCGGTGTTGTTAATTTTTTACGGATTGAAAATTGGATTAAATCATAGTGATTTTTTTGTTGATTTGTTCTTTGTGGTACCACTAACATGAGTGGATCATGTTTTAAATGAACAATTAAAATGTCTGTTATAAGGGTTCCCATGTGTTTTATGTCTCCCTTAAACTAATCGTTCTCTTCATCCATTTTTCTTCCTTTGAAACCCTATGCGAACGATCGATCATTGCACCCATGATCCTAGGGAAGACGTTATGAGATAAATGGTTGTGACATGTGACAAAATTTCATAGGTGTGATGGGTTAAAAACTAGAAGGAGATGGATCATGGTGGAGGGAACAACAAACAGAGGGAAACTGGTAGGGTGGCAAGGGGAAAGGGTGTCGTGTGGTACGACAAGAAGCTACGTTCTGGTGGGGTGCACATCTGTGATCCAGTGAGACAACACCATAGGAGGAGCATGTGGAATCGTAGGCCATGTGTGGTGGACATGGGCCACATTAGAAGGCTGTAACAATGGGGAGGTTGTGAGACCATGTGGGAATGCGAACTGTCCATGGGAAATGCAGTCGAACATCATTGACGAGGGGATCCGGGTGACCACTCGGTCGAGAAATTGGGTGGACCAGAGGGATACAGCTGGGGTGGGCCACGTCTAGCGGAGAAAAACCAGCCAATGTGATGCATACTAGGGTGGGTGAACCACACTAATCAGTAATCCCAGTTGGTTGGACTGTCTGGCCCATCGGGTCGGGCCAGTGTGTGCTGGCACAGAATAACCGGGCCGGGTCAGGTCGGGCGAAACAAACATGGTCTGGTCAGACCCATAACACACCCTTTATACAATATTTGTCATATCATTCAAAAATTGTATCTGTTTAATGAGTCATTTGTGAAGTTATGAGCCTTGAGACGAGGTTTCACTTTCCAGATACTCTCTGATGTTTTGGGATCTTTCTTGAATACCTAATGACTTGAGCAGTAAGATCTCACAGAACAAGTGTGTTACTAGTCGAATCATGTGATTGACAATTAATTTGAAATATTTGTGACAATTTGTCTTGGGGGACTACTTTACCTATTAATTCTACAAGAACCATTTCTACTCTGTGCTCTATTGATGTTGTGTGTGCCATAGATTCTACATGCACCATCTACGGTCAATGTTCCAACGATGCTCGGTGTTACATCAATGCTCCGGGACCCATTTTGTGTGCCATCGATGATCTGCGCATCTAAGATGTCCCAAAAACCATCACCACTCATGGTTCCACTGATTCTCCATGCTCTAATAATGCTCTATGTACGTATGATTCTCTATCCATTATTGATGCTCCGTGTTCCAACAACAATTATAGTGTCATAGAGACTGGGGGATCTACGTTCTATAACTATGCATACTTCTCTTTGTGGTTTAGACTTGAACCTACGTGAGATAACTGTATTGACTATTCTTCATGTGATTATTTTGTGGTGTATTTTCAGTGTTTCATTTGGGGTATACTAAGTGTGTTTACTTTGTGGTATACTTTGTGTACTTCTTAGTGGTATTTTCCTTAGTGGTTTTGTTGTCCCTACTGAGTAATGTTTTACTCAACCTTTTAGGGTCTATGCTCACATTTGTTTTGTCTTTTGTTGAAAAATAACGCTTTGATGGAGACCTAGGTGAACATTATAGAAGTGGTGCATAGAGAGAGGACAGATAGAGGAGGTGTTCTTCAGTGACTTCAGATAGCTGTTTTTGTACCTACCTTCTGGTAGGGTTTTTTGTTGAAAAAGTTCAAGAGCATTTACTTTATCCTTTGGCTGGTCTTGTATTCTGGTGCTATATAAATTTTATTTTTTACGTCCATAATCTATTGATGGAATCTTATATGAATTCATGCTTGTTTACTTAGTGTTTTATTTCATCACTTTTTCTTGGATAAGTGTTCGTGTGTATATGTACTTTGAAAAATGCCTCAAATTTATGTGATATGCCTACTTAGTTCTAGTCGAAAGCCCTAGTCCTATTAGAGGCATTATTATGGTAGTCACAGCATCATCCTTTGGGGACGAGTCATGATACAATGACAAGATACTATGGTTTTGATATTTTTTTGAAAAGGTTTTCAATCATTCGAAAACAAATTTATCAAACCATTTATACCAGATTCTTCATAATGATATAATTATTGTAATTTTAATTTTTTGACGACAATGTATTAGATGATTGGGAAAATAAAGCTCAATGGATTTTATTGAGTTGAAGGAAAATAAATTTAAACTCCCTATAATTGGTAAATTTATATTTTCCCTACTATTATATGCTAATCAACATCTTTATTGATCATTTATTTCTCAATAAAATTAATAATGAAATATATGTATTTGTTTTCAGCTCAGAGATAAAAATCTAGTTCATCAGTTATTAAAATAAGGGTCAGGGAGGATAGTTTTTCTATGTCAATGTGTATGATGCAATCATTAAAATTATATTTAAATTTAATGTGACATGACCTAATAATCCATTTTCTATATAATGATAGGTAAAATATAAATATTTTCGCTAATAATGTCACTTTTCGTTGTTCAATTAAACATAATAATAAATGATCGCCTATTATAAAAGGTAATAAATTTAAAATAATTTCTGGGATTTACATATGGTAATTGGGATAGTTTTAGTATAATGGAAAAGATGTATATTTTGAAAACACAATAATGAACTCAATTGAATGAGATAAAAATATTAGAACATAGTTGATAAATAATTTTTCCATTATCTCAAATAGCTGTAAAAATAACTTTGATATCAAACTGAAAATGTTTTTCTTTCAAAACATAAGAATTAATCACATCTTGGTAAAGCATCATTATATTAATGAATAGTTTGGTAATGACCTTTTAATATTATAAAACACATCCAAAATGGATATTGTAGGAGACTGGATGATAAAAGAACAACTATGATGTGTTTTTTATATTAATATTATCATGCTCATAGTTTATCCCTTTCCTCAGTTTAAGGAATGGCGAAAATGCATTCTATGTAATGTATGTATTTTAAGTAATAATTTTCAATATGTGTACTTTATGTCAGAATAAAGCATAATATAAAATATAATACATTAATATTATTTTAGAAGTAGGGAATATTATAAATAATATGGGAGGTTATTATTTATAAAATAAAATAATAAAATTATTGAAAAGTAAGGGGATAAAATTTTAGATGATGTGAAAAAATTATTTTTTGTTAATATATCTGAAAACTAATATGATGTATCAATACATATAGTGGATAATGAAATACTAAAATTTTCAATGTTGTTATTAATATAAATTGTTCACTCTTACACATCAAAATTCATTTAACACCTATATTATAAAAGTAAATAATACTGGATTATATTAATAGTTATTTATATAAGACAATATGAAAAACATATCTATTAATATTATGGAGGTGTTTCAAATAAATACAAAATCAAGAATCATTATACCAAAAACTGAGTTTAGATTTTCGTTTTTTCAGAAAGAGTTGTAATAAAGTGACTCATAATAAGAATTAATGAATTTTATAGACGTTTTATAGAGTTTGGAATTGGATATAACAATTTTTATAATGAATAGAAATACTATGAAATTTTACATATAAAAATCATAATGGTCGTGTAATACCATTCCATTTAATAAAGTAATTTCTCAATAAAATAATGTGCCTTATTTTGTAAACATTACATATAAATGAGTAAATATTCCATGTTCCATGTATTTTTTCAATAATAATTTTTTCAAAACTAATGTTTTTACACCATGGGGAAGTAACACACGAATGTTGTTGTTTTTAGTTAAATATGTAGATGGTGATTTCATAATGGAAATAGAAAAATATATATAATAAAACCATTGTTTACGATCCATTTAGACGATTAATAAGTGCATATCATGGTGATTTTGAGAAAATATTGTTGAATTAATCTATCCAACTTTAAAATGTGGAAAATATGATAAAAACCATGTATTCCATGAATCATGGTGATAATATTAAGGGAATAGACTTGACTAAAGAAAAATATCCAAATTGAATAAGACCAAATTGAAGGATTATCTCACCGTGATAATATATATTATATTTTCTCATTTTGATATGGAATGATTTACATGTAATGGAATTTTTATACTATTATATAATTGAATTAACAAGTGGATTGCTATTAACATTAACCTTAAAAAAAGATTATATCATGGGGTTGTTTTTTTATTTGCGATTTATATTAATCGAGATATTAAATTTATGATAATTAAATAAAATATAAGAACTAGTGGAATAAGGAATGGGTTATATAAGGTTTAATATGATACTGTGTGAAAATTTATACATATTCTAAAATCATTTCATTAAGATATGAAAATTTTATAAAATTTAAATGGAAAAGGAATGAAGAGTACAAAACATCACATTTGTATGAAATGAGTAGATTTTTTATGTGAATTGAGAACTATAGTGTTATTTTAGTGGGTTAGAATTATTTTGATGGAAATTATCTATGAGGGAATGTGATTCCTATAAAAATATTTATAGTTAACTTTAAATTATAACACTTAATATGAGATGATAGTGGGTTAGTATTACTATTTGTTTAATCCATCACATTAAAAGTAAAAAAGTATATAAACTTTTAATTTATTATTTAATTGCATTTATGAAAAATGATAATTTTTAGATATAAACTGTTTCAAACTAATATTATAAACTATAGTATAAGGGGACATCATGATGAAGAGACTAAAATAAAATTTCCCAATTCTCAAATTCCAAGGTATTTACTATATAAGTTTAATAATTCAAAAATATTATTATATTTTTCTCCATTAAAAAATACATATACTAAATGAAATATTTTAGAAATTCTAAAGCATTTTAGATTCATTTCTATAAATTTTTGATAAATTAAATGATTTTATTTAATTAATGATTTTATATTTATTTATCATTTCAATCATTTTATTTTTTAAATAGTACGAATATAATATTTTTGAAAAATTAAAAATTATTTTCTATTTTGGAATGAATATACACATAAATTTGGTTAATTTTTTAGGGTTTCCCTCAATGCCACCATTGGAAGTGGATGTTCTTTAAATGATTCCACATTGATCCCCGTATAATTTTTTATTGTTTTAATGAATTAATTTTGAAAATAATGAATCATTTTTAACTTATAGAATAAATTTAAAACTTTATGAGCCCCCATTTTTCTCAGTTTCTCAACCAATTGAAAAAAATATAATATGTAAATTTTGTGTCACATGGTACTACGTGAAGTGGAAATGTGTCATAAAATCCTTACAATATGGTATTTTATGGACTCATCAACTAAAAAACCCAAATTGTGTCAGATGGTCCTATAATCGTTCTAAGTATTAATTTTGTTTATTCAAGATTATATTGTGATTATTTAAGATCTATAAATGGAATATTTCACATTATTTTTTATATTAGAAATGATTTTAATGGTCTCAATTGAAATTTACACCTTATAGATTTATTTTTAATCATTTAAATTTCAATCTACCATGTTAATAATAAATTTAACCAATAAGTTCATATTTTTCCAAAAATCCATAGATATTGTAAAGGTTTTTAATTCATACGTATGGGAATTTGATATGTTTAGTATATTATTATTCAAGTTTTATTATTTTTTGTTTTAGATTGAAGTTGAATAATTAAAATAATTCATTTTAAATATATTTATCTTTATCACGCTTATTTAAAGCTAATTTACAATTTTTACACTAACATTTGACAACTGATTTTGTTCATTAACCATAATTGAATTATATGAAAATATTGGATTGTAATTAATATGTTTCACTATGTTAAATTATGTTTTATACAATTTTATTGGCTTTAGTTAAGTAAAATTTTTTGAAACCACTAATTGAAAATATATAATTTTGACCCCTTATTTGTATTTATTTTCACGTTTTTTAATCATAGCATTTTAATAGGGGAAAAAGTTCATAAAAATTTGAAAAAATTTTCATTGTTGGATTTAGATCTTATTAATATGGTAATGTTATGGAATGTATTACTTGTTTAAAATAAATATTTCTTATAAAATTAAAGTTATATTGAGTTTAATGTTTTAAAATAACAATTTATTTAATAGATAAAAATAAGAATGTATGTGAGAGTTTGAAATGATGTTTTAGCTAAAAAAATGGTAATTAAAGGTTTGATTTTTTAAACTACATGGTTTTATTATTCCCACACACAGATTTTCCCCAAAAACACGAATTATATAAATAATGTTTCATTGAAAAGTATATAAATATGGAATAAAAATATTTTTATTACTCATATCCATTATACCCAAGATTTAATATTATATCTATATTATTTCTCGACTCCTCTATTCTATACAACCTTTCAGGGGTTATACTTTCACTTAAAGGTTATTATATACTCATTACTATTCATTATTATTATATATTATTGATATGACATTTAAAAAACATCCTCTTATCTTTTCTACATTATTATTCATTTTGAGAATGATTCCTGATTCATTATATGGATTCCCTGATAATTAATTTTCAAAATCATAAAAATATACCATTATGGTGATGGGGATATAAAAGTACATTTTTAAACAAGGAATGTGTGTTTCTATTGTCAGAATTTGACTCAAATTCTATATTTTTAAATTTATTAGAATTTATATGAAATCATATGATGTTATTTAGTGGCTTGATTGACTGTCACATGCTTTTTTCATTCAAAATATTTTTTTTTATTAAAAAAATAGAATACTGAAATTTTATTAATGACAAAGTGTTGTTTTTTAAAAACAGATATTTCAAATGGGTTTGTAATGTGGTGTTTATTATAAGGTAATTTTTTAAATTTTAAGTGTAGTTGTGTCGATGTGCATAGGTGGATGAAAATTTCTTGACAATGATAATATTTATTATATTTCTATGATTGAAATAAATACATTATTTCTTGTAATAAGATAATTTTAGTTGAAATTGAAAGTGGGTAGTTAGGTTTTATAATGGAAGTAGATTTCATGGAGGGATGTCACTATAGACTAGAGGAATATCCCTAGAGTTTCACTAGATTGTTGGAAGAAGTAACGTTTCATTGATTTGATAAAATTTTAATCCTTAACATCCCTCAATTTTTAAAATTTATTAATGATATATTTTACCCAAAAAATTTAGGTTTTTGCCCCATGTTTAGAAAAATACCGCACCATTTGAATCATTAAAATTTGAAGTGATGATACTGAAAAGTTTGAGAGATATATAATATAAATAATTTCATAAATGTATTGATAACTTTTATACAAAAAATCATTAATAACATAAATAAATATTGGAAACCCCATGATAAGATAAATCAACCCATGTTTGAATAACATAAATATGATTTCTAGTTTGGGAGAAAATCTAAAGATAATGTTTTAGGGATTCATCCTCCAAATATTTATGGGACATAATAGTTTTATTTTTAGAAATAAAGGCTGAATATAGAATATTTGGGATAAAATATATCATCTATGAAATTTTGAGGACCAATATAGATGTTTATCGATGGTTAAACAACCACAAGTAACATTGAGTGGAATTAGTGGATTTTGACTGAAAGGAGGACCGATGAAAAGATCTCAACAATAAAATATTAAATCAAATGTCTACAATCTTCCAACAATTGTCCTAATAGATTTATATGAATTCTATTTGGATGTGAGATAATACATATTTCCCCATATGTATATTAATATGATCATAAAATTTATTATTTTTTAGTTATACTTTGACAATGTAAACACTATAGGATGTGTCGAAGGCCGACTTACATCCAATATCCTCTAATGAATGACTGAATAGTTTGGTAATGGATTTACCAAGACACATTATCATGTATCACTAAATTTCCCATGAAAAATACTCAACTTATAAAGTGTCATTGTAATATCCAGATGGCATGTGTATTAGGCCTAATGTAATTACATGCATAACCTTGTAATTTTTTCTGGGCATAAGGAGTTTTATGGGTGCCCGAGGAACCAATTTTTGACGTGAAAAAATATTTGAAACTCATTATAACTCCTATAATCCAATGTCAAAATCTTTCTGTCATTTGGGAGTCAATTTTGTGTATAATCTTTAATGTAATTCTGAAAAATAATATAACTAGTGTTATTAAATATTAATAATTTGGACTTGGTAAACTAAAAAATTAATTGAATTGTAATTACTCTCAAATAATAATTTGTTTAATGAATGGGATATACATGAAAAAATTAAAAATCCCCAATGAAGAAAATTAAATTAAAATTTCAATAACTTGAAAAATTATTATTATTTAATTGAAATAATAAATTTAAATAAATAATTTTAGAATTTTGTTACAATTATTTATTAATAAAATCGATGATTCGCATTACAATGATATGTGATTATTAGTATTTTTGATGAGTGGTATATTGTGATAGTGGTACTTTGAAAATGGGACGAAAAAATTCATTTATAATGAAATTTTTTAAATGAACTTACAACACCTGTGAAAATTATTATATTCATTGTCCAATAATGAATTTGGGAAATTGTTATAGTGGAGTGGTTGTGATGACAATAGTAACTAGTTGTATTGATTTCATGTTATAATTTAAGAGAAGAAATAAAATTAATATATGGTCATGGATAATGGAATGTAGGTCATGAAAAATTTTAGTTTATTACTTTATTGAGAATGGAATACTAAAGTGAGATGATGATCATTATAATTTTTTGTTAATAAAGAATCATTGTCGAGTTAACCGAAAGATATAATCATGTCCATATATATCAAGGAACTAAATTTATGATGGTTATTGTATATAATAGAGTTTATTGGAAAATTTGAATATTATGGTTGATGTAGAAAATCACCAAAAAATGAAAATGTGATTTTATATTATTGATGGTGAATTGTTTCTGTAATGTTGAAAGTCCTTCAATATTTGGATTGGGGGTCAGCAATGAATGCAATTTTTAATGATAATGGGACATAATTTTGATCCATGAACATTAACGTATAATGGGGTGGAATGTTTTTTATAGTGAATTAGGTACCGCAAATTTTTTAAGAGAACATAGTAGTATTACCTTGACACACTTATTTGGGCATGAACATGACTTACAATAAGAAAATTCATATCTTCTATGTTATGATTTATCAATCTGAATATTTAAATAAAAAAGTATGTGTTATTAAATTATAATAACCATTTAATTGTTTTATAATGCTAGAATGCATTAAAGATGATGCAGTGGATGTATTTATACATGATTTCTTTTTTAATAAAAATCACTATGATTTTATAGTTGAATTAATTAGTGTTTCAAAATTTCATTCAAACAAGTGATTTTTTTTCAAAATATGGTATGTTCAAAAAAAATATCTGTAAGAGACATAATAAATAAAAACATAACCCATCATATAATAAAAGGTAACTTTACTTTTATTTAATATACATTAAGCACGTGTAATAATTTGTTGACACATGAAGTCATCTTTATTAACAAAATGTTTTCATTAAACTCCCTATAACAAAAAAATGAATAGAAAGTCATATTTTTTAGGGTATCCTAGAAGGCATTGGAACTGATGAAAAATATTTTATTTTCAAATTTAATTTTGAATAATAAAAGTCTATAACCCATCCATTAAAACAAATGATCATTAGCATACATTTTGAAATTACATGATTTCCATGAAGAATAATTTTCAAGAATATAAATCCCATATAGGTTCCTAGCTAAACTATCTTTATATAACCCGTACATAACATTTATATTTTTGAGAACCTATATGGTCAACATCAACTATAATTATCCAAATAAATTATTCATTTTCAAATGAGATATAGATCCTTATCAGTATCACCAATAAAACTAAAAAACATTGGGCACACCCATCTTCAGAGGATATCATATGTTTACTCATCATCGTAAATAATTTGTTTGTACTATATAATGTATAAAAAGTTTAATTTTGAATATTTTTCTTCCTAGAGTATAAAAATATCCCTTTTGATCCCATGTATAAAACATTTATAAAATCAAAATACTAATTCCACATTAAAAACATTTTTTAAAATTAAAATACCTAGAAAAAATTACAGTATAGTTTTTGTTGAATAAATCATGGAATATTGTAAATTTATCAAAAAGTGAAATAATGAATGTAGTGTTGGGAAAATACATCGAAGCCTTATACATTAAAATAGAACATAACTTTTTTCCTACTGTATAAAAAGTCAAAACATCTCATGTAATTATTTATTTGAGAGAATTATAAGAAAGTACTATGTTTACATTATAATTCACTATTTTACATCTAAATTTATCGATATTATAGTTTTTAAAACATGTACATGTATGAAAAATATATGGAACATATATTATTAGAATAATTAAAATCTAGATTTTTATGGTAATATTTCCCTTACATCATATCTGACTCATTAAATATCCCCTTTATCTTCCTAAAAAATATAATTATGTTGATTAATTACTTCAATAACGTCCTTTTTAATTTTTATAATTAATTTTTTTTTATTTTCATGTTGTATTTAATTAATTAATCAATTATGTTTTTGAAGAATATTTTCATGTTATCTGGATCATAAGTCCAAAATGAATTTTGTAAGCTGACTATGGTCCAAGAGATTCATCAGATAAAAATTATTATTATGATATAAATATAATTTTTAAACTAATTATACCGTAAAATTTATCAATTAATAATGGTCATGAAAAAGTATTCCATTACAATCATTAATAATATAGATCATACATACACATGAGGAACTTATTTATTTTTCACTGAACATTATAGAAAGAAGGTAAGTAACATTTAATATTTCTTGAATTTTTTTATATAAGAAATATAATATTATTTATTTTAATAAATTTATATATAGTTACCATGTGAAATGGTCCTATAAAATGATTCACATCACATTGTGTAGGTGATAATCAACTCAAAGTCATGAACATTGTTATAATTCTTCATTGGATGAAGATTTAAGAAAGTAGATGATATATTATATTTATCTAATAATAAATATTTAAAGATTATCAAATATATATATATATATGTTAAATCTATAATTATTACTATCTTTTGGAGGTGGTGATGTAAAATGTATTTAATCGATTTGTGAGTTTTTCCACCTTACCAATGTGTGCTGGTTTCATTTCTCATTTGATGGAAGTTAATATGGATATGTGTTATAAATTATCATAATAATATAAATTTATAAGGAATATACCTATGATATTATTTCATTAAGGTTGAAAAATATTTTACATAGTCAAAATAATAAAAAAATAGAAATTATAGGCTGGTAACAATACCACTTATATGGAGAACCTATTTAGATTTAAACCTAAAGCCTTCTTAGGTTGGTATTACAATACAACAAGGAATCTATTATATAGTTAGGTTTATTAAGAATTAGTTTTTTATATTTTTTGGATAATATAGATATAAAAAAATGTGTGTGTAAGATAAGAGATGATTTTCCCATTTATATGTTAGGGGAGAGTCATTCTTCTAATTTTATTAAATAATTAAAATAACAAAACAAATTTTCTTGTTAATGTGTCCTGAAATAGATATAATTAAAATTTATTATTATTATGGGATAAAATATTATCATATGATAAAATTTGGAGAATTTTATATTATCTTTTACCGTCATATTTTTGTTTTGACCGCATTTTATCCTTTCAAGAATTATGATTATATCAATGTTTTTTAATCTTTTGGGGTAAAGAAAGTTAATATAAAAAGAAAAATGACCGATAAATGGAAAATGGTTTATATATTTATCAATTAACTATTATCTTGGTGAATTTATGAATATTATAAATTTTATATAATTTAATAAAAGAATTTTTGGTTTTGGATATCATTAATGTCATTTTTAGAATTACTTATTTAATTTGAATTTCAAAATAGAATTTCAAAACTTTAGTTCAATTATAAACCTTTAACATATTAAAAATATAATTCATTTTCTATAAATTAATTTTGACACTTTAAAACACATAAAAAATATTAAATTTAGTTACATTAAAATCATGTATTTTATTTTTACACTATGTGCACAAACACTATGTCAGCACTACATTAACATTAAAGATAAACATTTCAAAAATATATTAAAAATAGATTAGCATAATAAAAAAACATCATTTATTATAATCTCAATCACATGATATTATTAATATTAAAATAAAGGGAGTGAATTTATCAAATTTATTCATTATATAAACATTTGTGTGGCCGAAATTAAATACAAATGAAAAAAGGGAATATTATCTAATTTTTTGATTATTATTAATGAAATAGACTATCAAATGAAATAAAATCAAGTTTTTTATTAAATATCAAAACTTATCAAATTATTTTTGACCGAAATTAACTTATTATACTATCATCAGGGTAACAAAAATTTAATATTCTAACTATTCATAATGATAAAAAACAAAAGGTGACTATTTTAAAATTTATTATTTCAGGATTTCAATTATGGAATCCATTTTTCATAATTATATTTCTAGATGATTTAGAATTTAATTTAAAATTAAATTTTTAAAATGTGATGAAACACAAGATTTTAAAAATTTTTAATTTTAAGAAAAAATCAATTTTATAATGAATTCATGAATAAAATTGTTTAAAATAGTATAATCTTTTTTTAATAATAAAGACTAATTATTTTTTAAAACAATCAAAAACACAATTTTTATTTTTAAATACATGAAAGGAAAATACAGTTTCCAAAAAAATAATATTTTTAAACATCTTAGTGAAAAATTAACAATTTAATTAAATTAAAAAAATTAATCATACGATAATTTTTACATGTTTAATATAAAAATTATTTTAATTTAATTAAATAAAAATTCCATGATTTTGTAATTTAGCTTTTAAAAACTTGTATAATATATAAAATCCCAATTTGGATAGATTTAATGATTTTTACCTTTTAAATTAAGAATCACTGAATATTATTATAAATAATATATCTCTATAAAATCTAATCAATGAATTTTAATATTATAAGAAAAATATATAGTATAATATAACCTCTGTGCTTACATTCATCCCCCTCCTTGGAAATTGTGTAATCACAATTTTTTTATTACATAAAAATAGGAATATTTTTATTTCATAACATTTTAAGATTCCCATTATTCTTAGTCAACCATATTGTTTCCCACGAAATCATAACATCAAGAATTAGATTATTTTAAAACACTTACTCGTTGTGTTCAAAAATTTATACATTATATTATTTTTATGAAACAATTCATTCATATTGAACTACATTAAGGATAAAAATATGATATTAATCCTTCATATATTTTCATAATAATGAAACATGAATTAATTCATGTACTTGAGATACACAGGAGGCAAGAACAATTGATTGGAAACTAATATAGCTTCTCTAAAATTTAATATAGTCCAATAAATAATAGGCATCACTTCCCTTTTTTCAAAAATTCATAACACTTTTGCATTGGGATACTTTAATAAAAAAATAATCACCTACCTCAATGAATGATATTTTCTCCAGTAATATAAAAGAAATTTAGTCCTACTACGAAATATTTTCATATTTTTTTGAATCGTCCTTAAATTCTCAACCATTTCTCCTTCTAACTCTAGTCCCACAAATATACGTTTTTATATATCATCCCAAAAAACCAAAGTCTTACACCACATTCCATATAATTCCTCAAAACATTTCTTCTGTATAATGGAATAAATTATATTTTTCAAAAAATAACTATATAAATATATTGAAAATAACATTAATATTTATCAACTAAAAAAATTTTAATTACTTATTTTATGGTTCAAATTTTTTTCTTCGGCTATCTATCAAATTGATGTCGAATGGTTGTATTGAAATTGGATTTAGTAACCAATAAATTTTAACTAAATTTCCATAAATTAGATCTAAATATCAGATTATGATCAGATATAATAAAATGAGGGACACAATTTAATCCAATAATATTATTAATATAAATTCATTATTTTTTTTGATATCATAATATATTTAATGGAAAAAATGAGATGATTTAGTTAATCAATCAATAGTTATACACATTACATTATGACAATGATTTTTCATTAGAATTCCCTCCATTTAATGCATTTATATATTTTCCCATTTCAATTTTGGAATGTGAAAATGTGGAAGCATCACCTTCAATAATTTTCATTTGGCATCAACTAGTTGATAATTGAAACACCTCATGGTAAATTAAAATATATCTCTTTTCATTCCATCCCACCAGAAATGTTTACAAAGGTCTCTATATATTTTAGTGAATTGAGAATGAAAGATTGACATAAATCAATGAGATTAATTCAATAATCCATTCATATAATTGAAATCACTATTGAAAAAAATATTCAATATATGAATACACTTTATTCATGTATAGGAAACTCTAAAAACATACCCTTCTTGAAAAATTCAACTTCTAACATTGATACATGATACTCTTTATGGACTTTCATAATACTGTCTGAAAAAAATGATTTTTATAAAACCAGAAAAAAATCAAATGGAGTTCCTATATGAACAATTTATAATATAAACTTCTTCAAATAAACAAATAAAGGAATATGTTTTAATCATCTCAAAGTTAATGATGCATTATCCTTCTGACTTAATATATCAACTAAATTGTTTTATTTTCCATGTTTGTAATAAAATATATATTTATAATACATTATCAAATCTATCCATTTCTTACATCTCATGTTTATAAATATATGAGTGAATATTAAATTCAATATTTTATGACTATTATATATTTTACACTTTACTCTATAAAAATTACATCTGAATTTTTTTAATGATAACAATATAATATAGAGGTCAAATTAATATATAGAATCATTTTTCTCATGGGGGTTTAATTGATGTGATGAACAAATATTACATGATCATTATATATTAAAAAACAACCCATTTATTTCATTAAATCCCCATTAAAGATAATAATGTCATGATTTTAGTATAGTATGTACAAAACATGATCATTCACTATTATTCTTTTCAATCCACGTATTATTTCATAACCCACCTTTCTATAGATAAATCTAATACATTTTCATGTTAATATAGTTAGAGTACATAATAACCATGTATAAATTTCATTAAAACCTTACTAATAGTCTTATAATATAATAATAATAATAATATCAAATTAAATTTTAGGTCTTTCCAATTCGTCAACCAATTTAGTTTTAGTAATATCAATAATTATTATATCTTTATTTGTGATATGTCTATGTAATGATATCATTTATAACCAAAAATCACATTTACTAAATTTTCAATGGAGATTATATTCATTCACGTTTTTAAGAACAATGCATAAATTTCTTTTTTATCCACATAACATTTATTATAATTAAAATTTCATAAATAAACGCAACCAAAAATTTATTAAGATATTTTTTCAAATATCTTTCCATAAGATTTATTAATATAAAATAATGATTTTTAAACCGAAAGGTAATAAAAAATAATTATAAATACCATCACTATAATGAAACTATATATTAGGTATTTTCTCTTCTATTACATTCTGCTAATGGTATCCCGACCTTAGATCAATCATAAAAAAAATACCAAGCTCTTTAAAAATAATTAAAATTGTTATCTGTATGAGAAAAAAAATATTATTATTAACAGTAATATTTTCAATAGAATTATAATTAACAAACAAACTCATGGAACCGATATTAATTTTAATAAAAAATTGAATCATCCAATGGGATGTTCTTGGATCAAAGATACCATTATTAAAAAACTCCTACAACTAGTTTTTAAATTCAAGAGGTTATTCTTTAGTCACTTAACAATGGGTTTTGGAAATTGTCTTAGAGTGTTTATATAAATTAATATTTAATTTGACTTCCAAATCGAGAATAATGATGAGAAATTAATTAGGTAAATCATCCAGCTATTTTTATACTATAACTTCATTATTCTAAAAGTCCCCTTATTTTCAACAATACGAGGAGGGTAATTTTCATTTTTATATCTTAATAGATTCTAAACATCTTGATTATCCATAAAAGGTAATAATTCATCCATATATATAAACAGAAACTCATTCTAAAAAAAATTATTTTGATCTATAAATTACCTTATAATGGTAAAGATAAAGAAAATCCATACCTTGAATAATACCAAATTATAGTAGGGGAAATACTAAATGATTTTCATTTAAAGCCTTTCCAAAGACCATAATTAGAAGATTCATTCAATTTATATTTTCTTTATTCCTTCCCTCAATGGTTTTTACCATAAATATCCATTATTTATCCGGGTTAAATTTCAATTTTTTAGAAAATCTCTCAAAAATAAATAGTGTGTTGACCATGAATAAAATATATCAATGGAATAATCTATATAAATATGTAATGTACCCATCAACACATCGGTGGATAGCCCAATATCTGTTAAAATTCTCATGATGAATTTAGAAATATTTTTTTGTTTTTTATGTTTGTTATTTCCATAATTCCTTCCTATTTTTGGACACATACTCGGATAAAGACCCATATCATTATAATTTAGCATCTTATAGTAAAATTTAATTATTTTTAAAATCATTTTCTCTACATCCTAAAATAAAATTTCTAAAATACCATATCATAAAAAATTTCTTGATATAATGAAATATTCAAGTGTCCAATTTTTACCTCCCACTAAAATATTGGAACGTGATTTTCAATCCTTTATATTTCATTGATGGATTTTTTTCCAATCCATCCATCCAAATAAAATATTTATTCCAAGAAATAAATAAGAAGAAAAACTAGGATAACCTAATATTGGGGAGTCCTGAAATAGTACAAGCTGAGGGAATCCCCTCTAATTAAATATGTACACTCTGGTTTGAAACTGTTGACAGAGAGTAGACTAGTGATGTTATAGCTCTAGAACACTATAGAAGCCAAGTGATCTGTGACTATGTTACCCAATACCTTACTTTTAGACCATTTTTTTTGTATTTTTATCACGGAATATATGATCAAAGAAAAAATATATTTCTAACTTCTTGTCATGTATAAAAGGTTATATATATATTTTAAATTCATGAGATTCCATTGAACCTTGATATGTTAGATTCAATTTTTAGTAAAACAAATTAATTTTTCTATCATCAACATAAAAAAATTAGAAGTATACCTTTACAATCAGGTGAATGTTTCTTTATACAAAGGCATTTAATCATCCCCCACTGCCTAAATTCCATGAATTTTTTACTCTATTCAAATTCAAACAACCTTTTGAAAATATTTCTCTTTCAAATATTCACAAATGTATCTCATTCTAATGTGTGAATCTATTATCTTTAATTATTATTCTATTCCATTAACCACCATTTATTAGTGTCACCTTCAATATTGTAAATTAGAAGAGTTCCCTTTAGGTCCATTGAACAACCGAGTATTCTGAGTACATATTCTATGGAATTAATCCATACCTTAACTACCACTAGATTAGAAGTTATACTAAATGATAAAGGATTTTATCTAATAAAAATATGCACTATTGACATGATCCAGTATCTTATATTTGGATGGTCTCTAGAATAAACACTACAACTATTTATTGTTTACATAAATTGATAATTCAATGACAAAAAATGGATTAGTTCTAATTATATCCATTATAGGTTACTAGAATGGAAGGATATTGTTCTCTTAATGCCTTTAATTTTTAACTTCCATATTTCCCCTGTATAAAACCATTCTAAGAAGACATAGTTTATAAAATAGACCATAGTAATATTCTCATGATATATCAAGATAATAATAAATTATAATCTACAATGGTTATATATTTGTTTTATTATAACCTATAAAATAATATAATGATTTTCTCTGATACCAACTATAATGACCCACCAAAAAACAATCTATGATTTCATTTTTAAGAAAACAATGTATTTATTTGAATCACCAATAATTTTTTTAGGTTTAATGTGTTTCATATTTAAGTCATAACTCTTACAAACAACCCATACATTCTAAATTAGAGAATTACTCTTAGTATCAATTATCGTACAACATAATACTGTAAAAATAAAACACATTTTATTTTTAGGAGAAGTAATTATAATTTTAAACATGAATTATTCATTTTTTAGTCATCAATTAAATCTAGTGAACAGAATTTTATAAACATGTGATGAGAAAAAAATAGTAAATCAAATAAAAAATAACGAAACTTATTATTCCATTTAAAACCCATGTGAAACAAAAAATAGTCTTCCTTTAACATAATAAATATAGATCTGAAGTAATCAGTTAAAATATCATGAAATAAGATTTAACACCCAAATTTTTTCAGAGACCAGATTTTATAAAAACATAAAATAAAAATAAATATCATTATTCTATATAAGAAAACATTAGAACCGATTAAAAATAAATCTTAAAACAACTTAAATTATAACACAAAACAGAATACTTTTCAATATAAAATAGAAGATAATTATCATTCCATTTTAAATTAAAAATTCATATAAAAAATAATTTTCTTAAATATAAATTTTATGTAGGTCCTTAGTAAATCATCTTTATAGAGCCCTTTGAAGAACTATTACATGTTGAATGACAAGTATGTTCAACTTCTACCAAAATTATTCACAGATATAATCATTACCCAATTCATTGGTGTTATACAATGGGATCACACAACATCATGAACTATATAATGATGTCACATAATGAGGAGCTATATCAGGATCACTCCACATTATTAAAAATATCTATTGACCACATCATTAAAAAAATTTCTTTCACATTTTTAATCATATGTCCCTTGGAAAACTCTTTTGAATCCATATGAAAAACACTTCTAGATATCTAAATACCCATTCCATTTAAAAACCCAATTTTAAAAATAAAATACCCATATAAGGGATGGAGTATTTTTATTTTACAAACACATGAAATTTTATAATGTAGGAAAAACATAAAATAATGATTTTGTGATAATAAATGTTGATGTTATAATATTTGTTAAAATAAAATATTACATTTGTTTATTGTAATGAAAATAAAAAACATACCATAAAAATAATCTTTTGAAAACATTTATAAGAAAATAAATGGTTTAATTTATTGTTAATTCATATTTTTATACATATATATATTAAATAATATTAAAAATACATAAATTCCAGAAAAATATTTTGAAAATAAATCTACCAAATTATTAAAAATATTGTTTTTAAGCTAAAGTGTTTCATATCTCGAGTGTGAATCATGACAAACATTCATTATCATTAGAAATAATTTTCTTATATTAATTATGAACTTTATTAAGTTACTTTTTAATGGTTATAATTCTATTAACATTATTTATTGTCATTCGATATTTAATTAATGAATCTATTATGTTTACATCAGTATATTTAATAATTTTTGTATCATCGACCCAAAATGTCTTTGTTATGTTGACTATGGTAAAAGTGATAATTATTAAATAAATAAAATAACAATATTGACGATTTAATTTTCATTTTTTTACATTAATTATATTTTTAAAATGTTCTATAAGGGATTATTATGAAAAATGATTTACTTACAAACATGGAGAAGGTTGTTTGTACTTATTCATGGGTAACGTTTCCATTTTTCAATGACCATGATGAATATAAATTAATTAAAAATTTATCTTTAATAAATGTGTATGTTATCTCATAAAAAATATAGTTTCATTAAATTTTCTTTTATATACAATTTGTGTGATGTGGTCATGAAAAAATATTCACATCACTTTGTAGAGGTGATAATCTTCATGTACGCATAACTGACGTTATCATTTTTCAATGGATGAAAATGCATAAAATTATATGATATATTATATTTCTATAATATTAAATATTTCATAAATATCATATGTATAAAATTAATCAATCATTATAACCTTACTTTTGATACCATAATATAAAATGAATTCCATCAGTTCAAGAGGTTGTAGTCCCCCATTCATGTGAATGATGGTTTCACTTCTTATTTGATAGAAGAGAGGATTGATATAAGTTATGAAACTAACATAATAAAATAAAACTATATTTAACATTTTTATTATTTTAATCCAATTTAAAATATTTAAATGATGTATCAGAAGATATAAAATTAAATTTCATGGTTAATAATTACACCCTTTCTTCAGACAACATCTTTAGGTTTAGACCAAAATCTTTCATAGGCTGGTATTATGACTAAAAATTAATCTATGACATGGGGATGGATATTAGTAAAACAATGGCTGGTATTAACTGATATATAATACTATAATGGTGTAAATAAGAGAAGATAAGATGAAAAAATTAAGTGAGGGGAGGTGAATTTTGGATTTTTCAAAAGAAATAAATAAAAAAAATTAATAACCCTGTTAAAGATCCTAAAAATTGATATAATTTTAATTAAGAATTATTATGGTTCAAAATAATATCATTATATAAAATTTTGACAAATTTATATTACATTCCTTCTATTATATATCTATTTTAACCCATGTTAACCCTTTAGATAATTAATATGATATTAATATTTTTTCTATTTATAGGTCATAAAGATATTATGAAATGACAAAAGAAACTTAAATAGAGAATGAATGATATTTAAAACCATATCTTCTTCCATTAGATTAATATAGTGTTTTTTAATTTTAAAATTTTTAATATGATAATGTTTATAATAAAATATCACTACAGTCTTTTTTTTGGAACTATTCATTTGATTTGAATTATAAAAAAAAGAAAAAAAATTATATGGAAATAAACCATTAAAATATTTATAATATTTTATTTTTATCAATAAAAATCTGGATACACTAAAACTCAAAAAAATGTTACTTTTAGAGTTACTAAAATCATTTACATGATTTTCTTATTGCTTTCACATGAACATTGTTGGAATCATGTAAGCAATCACAGTAATTATTTATTACTAAAAATTAAAAATAAATTACTATTATAAATACTGAATAATATTTTAAAAAAATATTTAAAACAAAATTGAATTCTTATTTTCTCTATGATAAAATATTATAGATATTAAATGAATGAGAGTGAATTTTTAAATTCATATTTTACCTAATTATTATAAACGATACAATAAAAGTTTAATTGATAAATGTCCAAATTTTAAATGTTTTTATGAATTTGAACAAAACATATATATTTTGAAATAAAGGAATATTTTTCAATAAATTTTAAATATTATAACATTAGCATTGTCCGTAATTAACCCATTTTAGCTTTACAGTAGTAAAAAACATTCTCTATCATTACTATTCCTAATGACCCAAAATAAAAGGGACCTAATTCAAAAAATTTACCATAATGATTATAAATAACGAATAAAGTTTTCTTGATTTAATACCTATATGTAGAGTAATTTAATTTAAAATTAAAATCATAGAATGTGATGAATTTTTTTTAGAAAAGTGACATTTTAGAATAAGCATGTTTTTATACAAAATTTAAGCATAAATTCAATTCTAAAGACCATAGTTGAATTCTTAATCAAAAAAAATTATTTATACATTAAAATAATTAATAATACAATTTTAATTTATATATAATTTAATAGAAAATGTAGTCTCCAATAAAAATTTTAATTTCCACTATTCATTTAAAAATCAATTATTTAAATAATTTACCAAAACATAATCCAAAGATGTTTTTTTGACATTTAATTAAAAGAATTATTTTCATTTTTTTCCTATTAATGTTCTTAATTATTGAATTAAATTATTTATATAAAACCAAATAATATATGAAAACCCAAATCGGTTAAAAAAATATTTCCTTTTCTATTTTATAGAAAAATAAACCAATATTATTAAATGAATAATACTTTATAAAATATAATAACCTAATATTAAAAAGAAATTAAAATAAAGAATTCAAATTTTACTCTAGTTGTTGCACATAGCATAAACATGTTCAACAAGCCTATGAAATAGATAATCATGATCATAAAGAATGTATAATTTAATTAGAAACTAATGATAAATGTGAATAATAAAAATTGAAGTCACTTATAACAAAATTTGTTTTCAAACCTGATCCCATTGGAATAACATCATTACATAAAAAATAATTATAAATAGGTTTTGGGAATATTTCTTAATATAACCATACATGCCTCTAACCTCTTGTATTGAGTATAATAATTAAATCAGGGATAAATAATGTGGAACACGTGATCTAACCATATGGGCTAGTGTACCTTGGTTTAAAACCACCAATTTGAAGTGAAATAAAAATGTATAATATGTTGTAAGAACACTCAATGATATCATGTTATAATCATCCATGATCTCACTCAGTCCCATGCATAATGTTTTGGAAGATCACTTGGTCTCCCTTTTCAAATAATCTTGAGGTAACTAGAACAATATTTTAGAATCATACATGATCTTTATCTTCCCAAAGTATCCCTCAGTACATCTTAAAAATACTATAGTTAGTAAATGATTTAATATAATTTCCTAGTGCCCATTTCACCAAAGACACACCCATGTTCTCTCATGTTCTTGTCAATTCCAAACAATAAAAACAACCAAATTTTCCAAATCATATGATCTATATAAAAATAAAATTCAATAAATCAACATTACCATTAAAAACTCATCCTTGAGGTTAATCCCTTTTTTAAAACCCACATAAATCAATAAAAAAGTCTCCCATCGCATGAGACAGTCAAAAACTAATTTTCTTAAACATTTATATCATTGATGTTTCAATCATCCAACATTATGAATTACTATTTTTGAAACCCATTTTAATGCCCTTATAAAATCACTAAATCTCTTTGAGCAATTTTAAAAACTATATAGAGTACATTAATACCCACTCCTTTTGAAATCACATTAAAGATTCAAATTTCAATAAAAAATCATCAAAAACATAATATATATATAAATAATAATTTATATATAAATTTCAAGGAAACATGACAAAAAACCAATGGAAGATAATAAAGAGTGATTTTACATGGAAAATCACTTAAATAGATACACCTACATTGAATCTTAATGAAATACTTTCACCTTGGATGAAAACCACTAAGGTTGGGAAGTGGAATTCCTCACATAGATAGACCACAAAAAAGAAAACAAATATCCATTTTAAGCCATATAATCTACATATATGTATTCTTGGGTTCCACAGATACATGAAAAGAGAAAGATCAATGGAGAATAGAGGAAATAGAAGAGAAATAATCTAGAAAATTTCATATTGTAATCTAAAATTGAAATAACATTATATTAAACCCACCAAGGATCTAAACTGAAGATATACCTAGACCAGGAATAAGATTGTGAGTTATGGGGGAATAATAAGGTCATAGGAATCCCTTGAAAAATAGGTAATTCAAAACTATTTAATGACCTAGACAGATAGTTTGGTTTTATCACCCACATATGAAAACCATGACATAACCATATAAGAGATAATATATCCCCAAACACAATGCCACAATGTTATTCTCGAGACCCACATGGTTAGAAAAACAATGTAAAATCATGTGGTCCCAAAATAAACCACCCTTGTACGGTTAGTCATGTTGTTATACAGACGAAACACACATTATTCACCAAGAACTATTTTCCAGAAAAAATTATTTTTTACCCTTGACACTTGAGAACTCTAATAATAAGACAATGTGTAAAAAATATAATCAAAATTTTACTAGTGACATGGAGGTTGTCAACATCCTCCCAGTAATTCTAATTTATATCCCAATATTGTTTAATGTGAAGAAAAATGAAATAGACTGAGTCACAAACCAAAACCCATGGAATTGGGTGAGTGGGATGATGAACCAAAAGAGAGGACCGTATGAAGAAATTTGAAAGTTTGGAATATTCCAATAAATTGAAATATTAAATAAAAACACCATATATACCAATTAAAAATAAAACCATGATCATAGAAACTGATTCATCATAATAATTTGGCATTTTAAACTACCCAGGACATAAGAAATAATATAATCTTAGATTAATTAAAAAATATTTTGGAAATCCAGACCTACAAAAATATATGACCCATAAATAAGCAATGGATGCTCATAATCCTACAAATTTTTAGGTGATAATAGTAATATAAAACGTCTAATCAAATAAGTGGCTGAAACCATCTAAGGGTAATTCTATAGAAAAAAACCCTTATTCTATGAATAAATTTCATGAAATAATATAATAACAAACAAAAGCCATGAACCAAACATAAAACATTTCAAAAAAAGAACTACCATAATTAAGGTAACAAATTAAAGTACCCATTTCAAAACAACATTAAAAAAATAGTTCCCAATAGCTTCGGGCATCTCATTTGAGATCTCAACCATTTTCTACAAACACCATCATCCATATTTTAACATGATACTTGAGCCATGATTCTAAAAATAATTTAAAATAATGGGTGTCAATCATATTTTCCAGAAAAACATGAATTCATTTAAATAATGAAATTTCATACTCATTTCAATTTGTTTTGATTTATTTGTAAATCATAAATATATAAAACATTAAATGAAAATTAATGAAATTGAAACTTTTGAGCATCATGCCCCATTTTACATCCACAAAAATTTCAAGACAACTTTTTAAAATAAACCACCTTATTGAAAACACATTCATAAATAAATTCTTATAGAATCCCCTCTTGTAATTTAAATCTTTCACATGATTTTACATGGAATGTAATAACTTCATTGAAAATGATTTTTCACCAAAAACACTTTCCTTATTTAAAATTTATAAAATAAAAACTAATTTTAATTCATTAATGTAACTAATTATATTTCTCAAATCAAAAAAATGGTTTACAAAAACTAAACTCCTCTTTTAATTCCTCTCTACAATTTTGAAAATAACTTTTCATTTCAAAATACAATGTTCCCAAGGGATAAAAGACACATTATAACACTTCTGAAACCAGGATATATTCAACATCAATAATTTACATAAATATCCAATAAAACGTAGTTATTGAATTAAAACCAATTGTATACACCATAGGAACAAATCCATGTATAAACATAGGCAAAAAATGAATACAAAATAGAAATTACACTATGCATGTTTTTATCATGGGCAGGTAAACAATGTTCCAAATATTTAAAATGTATTTTCATAGATGTATATCCATACCACATGGGAATCACATGGTTTACAATATTATGCACTCAAACTGTGTAACCTTGTTCTATTCACTATTTTCACCTACGTAACTCAAATATACCATTAAAACAATCAATTTCCTTAACAAGAATAAAATAATCATTTCAAAATATAAAAAATGATCAAAAATATCAAAGACTAATTGAATATAAAGTCTCTATCCTGATACGACCATCGAAATAAAATATTCAATTCGATAAATATCTATATAGACTGTTATTGACACAGTTCACATTGGTCGTAAAAATAATACTATCCTCCAGTGTACCATGAAAAACCCATAAATAAAATGTGTATTCTTTGATATAATTTTTTCATGGAATAACCTATTATACATCCATTAGACCCCTAGTCTTGTATGTTCCATATTTGAGGAATGTTCCAAATTTTCCCATGCTAGAAACCTGTACTAGAGACTTTAAACACAATCCCTCTAAATAATTTTATTTTTCTATAAATTAAAACATCAATGAAACCAAGAGAGCATCATAGTAAGTAAAATAATAAAAAGAAATAATTTAGAGACCAAATAAAATAAAGAAATATCACATCCCTGAATAATAGTTATAAAAACGAATAATCATAAAATCCCCAAAATCAAGAAAGCTATAGAAAATATGATAGACTTGTACATACCTCTAAATAAAAAATGTAAAAAAACAACACATGGTCTGAACCCCATGAGACCACATCACATAAAACATTATAAATCTCAAATAGTGGTACTCAATAATATAATCCAATAATAAGGCCCCTTTCTCCAACCTATGTCCTTTAAAAATAATTCCGTATATGCCTAAAGGCATATGTTGGGTGTAAAGAAAAATATCATAGTAGGATCCCAGCATGAATCTTTGTAATTATATTTAACATAGAAACCAATATAAATAATTTAAATACTTATTTTTAAAAACTTGTATAACATTGAAAAAAAGTCAACATAAAAAATGTTATATTATAAATTAAATTGGTTTTAATAAAAATTTCAACATTGAAAATCTTGATAAATAAGGGAAAAAATAATGAAAATAAAGACACATGTAATTAACATTCTCAATTCAACCAAGAATAGAATTTTTTTTATTATGATAATTTAAATAAATATGCACAAAATGGGATATATGAATAAGAATAAGTTTCATAAAAATTATCAAAATGTTGTTTAATATATAAATCTATGGAAATAACATCATTATATAACAAAAAATGATAAAGTGGGAATATGGGAAAAAAGAATAATATAACTATGTAAGGATCTAATATAACATATTATGCATATGAAAAAAATTACATAATTAATTGGAAACATGACTTTTGACTATAAGGGTATAAAGTTACATATTTTAAAACAATAGCAAGCTATTAAAAAAATGAAAATTTGGATCTCTCTGTCTTCCATGAGACTATACACCCATGATCACTCTTAGTTCTTTAGTCAATATTTTTGAAACTCACTCTTTCATTCTCTTCATAATGTCTCTCTCAGTTACATAGAAAATTCAATATAGGAACTCTACTATATGATGTAATTTTCAAAAACCCATTCCACCCAACACGCACCCAAGGTCAAATATGTTATACTCAATTCCAAAAAAATTACACAGGTCCTGCCACAATAAATAAATTTTTAATGAAAATTTAATATTCCAACATAACCATTATTAATCTTAAACCATAATAAAGGGAAAATATTTTCTTGAAACCCCACTTCATGAAAAATGTAAATAAAGAACAAATTACCAATTCATTATCTATTGTAAATAAATTCTTAGATATTGTTTACCGATCAAACACCAAGAAATCAATTCCGTGAGATAAAATTTTGTAAAACCTCCATTTAAATCACCATATCATAATGATCCATTTTGAAAAACAATTGGCGTGAATTAGTGTTAATTACCTTTAAAACCCAATTTAATGCATAAAACTACCAACCTAAATTGTGAGTATCATAATAGAAGGTTAAATTAATTTTCATAAATAATTAAAAGGGATGTTTTATAAATAGAATCCAATGGAAACTAATAATCAAATTTTATGAGTGGAAGAATATTGTAAATAGTGATGTCTACCTTGAAAATAAACCAAATATTTCTTCATTTGATTAAAAGCACTCATGTCCTGAAAAAATAATTACTCATATATCTAAACCATACCAAAACAAAAAAAATATCTCATTAATATCCCATGATTTTTTCAAGGGGAATTATATGGTTCTAACTATCAATGGAAAGAGGATAATAAGTGGAAAATAAGGGAAACATAAATGAAATCATGAAGAATGATTCTTTAGTGAAACCAATATATAAATAATTTCTGAATGAATCTACTAGGGATCTAGGAGGGGAGCTCACATTTTCAAGGAGAGGGTTCTATGTGATTTATCGGATATAAGGGGAGAAGGGAAGTTAATGCTTTCAAAGGAAAACTAGGAAATTCAAAAAACATTAATAAAATAGATATACAAATAATTTTTGAAACTTGATTATGAAAATGGTGTTCCACAAGTGAATGAGTTACTCTATTATCAAACATATGGCCACATAATTTTTCTTATGTCCTGTATAGTTAAGTTATCCCTGATTAAAACATGAAATACTGTAAGATCCATATAACCTTCACCCACATATGATTAGACACATGATTATAGATATTATATACCATCCAGGAGTTGGGGTCTATTTTTTCATAAAAGAATATTGTCAAACCTCTATACTTAGTAACACTAATAAAAATACAAAGGGTAAATAAAAACATAAAAATTGTACTAGTGACCCGAAGAGTTTCCATAAAATTATGATTACGTTTGAGATATTTTTTAAGTGTATTCATCCACCTTGATTTGTGATGAAAATTTTAATGTAGCTTATGATGAAACTATAATGGTGGTGAGATAATTTTATGGTAATCTCCCTTATATACAACCTATGAATAGATATTGAGTGGGATAGTTGATTATTTATCGTTTTTGTATAATTTTTTTATTATAGAATTGAAATGAATTATATTTGTTTTTTCTTAAACTCATCATATAGTATAGGTTGAGGTAGATTAGATACTTCATGGAGATAATTAGATATGGGTAATTATTCTATAATAAATGGAATGTGATACGTGGAGATATGTAATTACTCTAAATTTATTAAAAAATAGAATGAAATAGATTGTAATTAATTTGATTAGATACTACTTTAGAATTGATATTGGTGATGATACATGATTTACTATCTATTATTTTACCCATAAATTTTTTATTAATGAGGACTATATATATAAATGTATACATATATATGTTTATTTCCATTAACACCATAAAATATATCATTAACCTGATATAAATGAATTACCTTTAGAATCTAGTAATTTATATTACTTCCATCTCTAAATATGTGTATCTTCAATTATAATTTGATGATTGGTGGAGACATGTATTTATGACATCATTTCACAAGTGGTACATCTTAGTTAAATTATTATGTATGGATGATTGGTTTTCAGTTATTTTATAATTAGTAGTTTTAATCTAGTTAGTGTGGTTAATGTGATAATGGGTAGCATGATAAGGATTGATTTGGAAAATGGTTATGTATATGGATGAAGTTATGTGTCTTTAAATAGAATAATAATTATTTTCTCCATATGTATATAAACACGGGACGTTTTGGTATCATCTTATTTCATGGGAGAACCATACTGAGTAATTTTATAATCAAACTTGCATATGAAATTGTGAGTTTTTCACCCCATTCTCATATATATTAACTGATAAAAATTAATTATGATCATGAGGATGAGAGATGAGTTGATTTTATTGATAGATATTGGAGTAGATATCCCATCATAGTGGACACTGTTATGTCATCAACATTTGTGTTGAAATCAATATGGGAAGTGATTATTGTACGTGGTGATTCATGTATATTATTTATCATTGTATACATGATAGGTTTTGTTATAAATGTATATGTATAATTGTTAGAATTATATACCATTCATGTAATGTTTAATATATATTTTTTTGTACCAGGTGATAGATTGATTAGATTTAACACCTACCACAGTCTTATGGAAACCGATATACTATGTTTTATCTCCAATAATAGTATAGAAATTATTTGGAAGATCACTTACATGTGATATATGAACTGATTGAGGTAACCTAGATCATATTCTATTTTAGTCTATTCTCCCAAATTCAACAATAATAAATTTCATGGATCTAACATCACTTCTAATATCATCATTCAAAAACCAGATAACATATCGTCAAATGACAACCACATTCTAAATAAACTAAAAACAAAAACATTATCTATCTGTTTTCTAAATCCACAGACCATTTATACTTGTAGAAACTATATACTATAACTATAAACCTCAAATAGGTTTACCACACACCACAACCATGGAAACGACTAGATAATCAGACGATGGAGGTAATGGAGAGTCAGATAGGAGGATTATTCAACTTTCCAAATAATTTATATCCCTGATCATAGGGGTTCACTTAGTTCCCCAAACAATGTGTTCTCATATGTCAAGATACCTAAACGTGGTGGTAGTGGGTAAGAAAAATCTAAATGTACAATGATATAATATAATACACAATCCCATAAGGGATAATATCCTATAAAATGTCTACATGGATTATCCAGTCACCACATCACCACTAATAGACAACAATCATGTCTACATCTAACCATAGTAATAATTCCCCATCAACCATACAATAAAATATCTTGTTTACAATCAACCTATTAATTAGTTATGTTTCCCCTTTAAAAAAAATAGGTTCTTCAATTCTCTTATACAGCTCGGTTCCTACCGTTCACTAACATAATATACTCTATGATTTTCCACACATCTAGGTCATCATGATGGTTTTCAGTTTCCAAAATGGTCTCATGGTTTTATTTATCTATCTTCTAGAGTTCACAGAGGAATTAACATTTTAGGTGATGTGATGGTTGTAATGTTTGTGCATTAAAAGCCTCTAGTTGTCTCATGCTATAGGTTTATCAATGAATGTTTGTGGATAAATAATAACGTGGTCATTTAAATACTTTTCAAATATTAACTTTTTATTATATTTAAATTTAAATATTATACAATCAGGCTTTGGTATACCATATAATCATTTTATTCAACTCATTTCATTTTTCTCATATAAATATTTTACATTCACTTAAATCGGGATTATACAAATACAGTGATTTGGTTGACATGCATAGGTTTCCCTCATTCGTTTGAAATCACATAATCTAACAATTTGGTATAAAATGGGTTCGTTCTCTACATATTCTCATATATTTGTGAATTTATTTTCTCCCACCCCATTTCTGAAAATATTTTATAGAATTTTATCTTAAAAATTGGATTCTAAAATTTAGATGGCTTGATGGGGAGGTTGATTATCGATATTTGAAAAGGGTGTGTGATGATTAATGGGTTTATTTTAGTATAATATTAAATCAATAGGGTAAAAACCAATCTAATAAAAGAAAACATAAATGTGTGGATTATAGGGTAGTAAAATCTATGGTAAATCTGGAAACTATCAATCACATGTCTTCTGAGATATAACACCGATAAAGGGAATATGGACTAGGTTATTAATGTGATGATATTATCTAGTACCATCAATTAATTGAAGGATAATGTGATTGCCTAAAATGGTCATAATAAATTTTTGGGTAACACAGAGTATTCTGAAATTTATATTGTTTTTAGATGATCACTAGTTCTTAATAAATACATCGAACCTTCTATGTCTATGGGGAGATATGGAGGCCAATATTGCGGGGACAGTTCAAGAAGAATGTGTGAGGGTAAATAAATTTTTTAAATAATATAGGATTTTATTCAAGTGAATTATAATTTCACTAATGTCTATCTAAAAAAATAGGTTTTCCAAATCGTGCGCCATTATGAAGGGTTTTGAACTGTATAATTTTTGAAAAACAGTATATCATGCGATGAAAAATAAGAAAACTAAAAGTAAACTCTTAGGGATTCTTACAAAAAATGGTCCTAAAGATGGATGTCTAAATAATAATGTACTAATATATGTCTAATAAATTATCTAAGCGCCAAACATTGTCATACAATAAATATGTTCATTAATGAGAATTATACCATATTTATAAAGGAATAAATGAAATAAATATGGAATTAAATTGGGCCAATAACTCTTTAAAAAAGGGAATAATTCCAGGGAATGTTAATTAAACTCCTAGAAACCTAGACCCTACATAACCAGATCAACATGAATGGGAATAAAATATAGGAATATTTTTAGACATCCAATAAGTGATCATAGAGGGATAAACATCATAGTTATATAGATCCACCATTTCATCTATCTTAAGGATTATTTTTCTATCATTACTATTACATTGAACATATTTTTATGAATAAGGGATCCAAGGATACACGTGGGGCTATGAGGGTCCCTCTATAGCTTGAGGATGGAATAGAAAGTAAATGGGACCAACTAATTATGACGTGACCACAATTCTATTTAAATGAGGAGTACGTGTAAGAGACATTAGATGTGAAATAAATAGAATGATAATAAAAACATATTATTGAAATGATTTAAAATGTTATTTCCCACAAATAATATGTGGAATGGAATAACAGTGATGTTTCCGTCATTATTTAAGGAATTTAAGAAGACAAGATATATATAGAGAAGCCCATACTGATAAGGGAGAGTATTGAATATTCTTTTGTGGATCTTATCCAAAAGTATCCCGAGTATTATAAATTCAGTATTGATTGAGCCTGATGGAAATGCATGGCTCTAACAACTTAATTATTTTATAGAATGGGGGAAAATAATTATTACATGAAATTTTTTTGATGTTAAATTTTGATTGTATGAGTTCACAGTAAACTATAAAAATTTAATTCTATACAACTAGAACATTAATTTATATTGTGGATATAATCACACCCACACCCCATAAATTTTCCCCTTCATTTTAATATATTCCTTTATATTTTCATTTTTATTATAATAATGACAATCATTGCATTAATCTATTTATCTAAAAATTCATTTTAACAAAAATAGTTTGAAAAATGTAATTCTTCATTCTTCATATCAATTATATAAAACATTTCAATATATTTCTATGTCCTAGAAAACAACATTACTAAAACCAGACCAACCTCTTTATAACACCACATCAATGAACCACAACATGTCCCCTTCTATAATCATTGTCATATAAAATTGTGAAAAAAAGTACATTTTATTAAATCCCATAATTATTGTGAAAGAATAATATTTTCAATACCCATGACATTACCACATTATCAATATTTTATCAATTAGGAAAACCCATGTATATTTTTAATAGTTATATTTCATAATAATCCGGTAGAATATAACTATAAGATATTATTTATGTTAATTATACCACATTTTTCTCATAAGTTATAAGTCTATTATTATTATTTAATTAATGAAATATAATATCCTAAATAAATAAGTGAAAAAATAATTATAGAAACAAATCAATTTCTGAATATCAAATGATAGAATCTAAATCATTAACCTAAATTTCAAACATAACATAACATGCCCCCAAATGATGAAACTCATCACCCAAATAGCCATGATTTCACAATTATTCTCTTAATAACCTATATCACGAAAACTAGATATAAATTATATTGTATATTGGTATATTAGAAACTATATACGTCCCCAATAGTGAAAAAAATAGGTAAGAATGAACAACTGCAAAATAATTAAAGGATAATCCCATAAATTGAAAAGACTATTCCTACAAATCATGGAACACCAAGATCCTCCAGAAAAAATATGTCGAAGAAAAAAAACAATATAATTTCATATGTGAGATTATATAACTAAAATTTATAAATACAGGATACTAAATTTATAATTTACATTCTTGTGAGACAATCTTAGGCTTTATTCTCGATGCCGTGTCAATGATTTTTTCAGTTAATAATTATTTTTAAATAAAAAGGGATTAAAAATGTACATTGAAAAACCTTCCATCAATATATATCTCCATAACATAGTCTTTATCCAAATCACATAATTTTTACTTAATAAACAATGTTTTTCTTCCATGATCTCTTAATTATGTAGAAAATCCGTGGCTTCTTTATCTGTAAACCCCAAAATTTATCAATCTGGATGAAATCCATGAAAAAGTCAACTCATTTATTCATGTTAAATAGACTCCAAATTAAATATCTAAATCATTATAAAAAATATATTATTTTATAAAAAATGCATCAATATTAAAAAACCCAATTATATTTAGTTCATCATGGTGAAAAAAATCCAAATATAATTCATACCCCATCTAAAATAATGACAACCAACTAATAGTGGAACAAAATTACAACATGTTCTCTCTTGATAATTATAGAAATTTTAGTTTGATTGATTTTTTTAACCATAATCATGCTCATTAAGGGTAAATAGTTTGGATGATTCGATTTGGGATAATAATAACCCCCATAGAATAATGGTTTTTATTTATTGGATTAAAATCATGACCATAGTGATGGATAACAAAAATTAATTTAGGGGTATCACTATTTCATTAAACGATTATCCTATATAAATATGAAAAATATTTAATGATCTCTCTTTTCACCAAGGGTCCAGGGAAAAACCTTTGTGGGACATTATTGGAAGTAATTTGGATATATCCCTCGATATATCATTATTTGATTAGATAATAACTTCCTCAATCAAGAATAAAGGGTTTTGGAGTATCGATTCCTTTGGGAATCACATATCAAAACGATGGACAATGTTTTGAAATGTCATTACAACTTACTTCATATAGAAATTATCATTCATATTAGTGATATGGAATCAAAAATTATCAGTCTATATTAAACTTCATCGATTGAGCTAAGGATTCACATCCTTCTTAAAAATACTATTAATTTTATGTATTTTTTTTGAGCATTGAGTGTTGAAAGGTACCATAATTGTTTTTATAAATCATCATTAATTGTGAATACAATAATTAAATAATGAAAAATGTTGTTTATTCATGACTATATGTTATTGGACTTGATTAAATTAGCTTGCTTCTACAGAAATGTAATCCCACTATTTGAATAGATGTGAACACATTATATAAGTTTGGAACTATGTAAATAGAAGGAAATCAATATTATAATGTTGTAGATAGATTCAGTGCAAATGGTTAGGTTTGGGATGAGCACATCTCTTATCCATTGGTTGGGAGTTTATACTCTCATTAATTGTTGGATCATGTTGGATCCTTAAAAAATCATACCATACATGGTACAATGTAAACTTTTATGTTAGCATTTTATATTTTAAAGGAGATCTTAAAAATCATATCACAGTTTTACTCACTTTTGGTTCCCCTCGTTTATATTGTAAATACATTGTATTTAAATATTTTTCCCCAATATTATGAAATGCTCCCCTAATAATTCCCTTTTCTGATTTTACTTCTTATCAATAAATATTTATGTCTTGATTGTAAAAAATCAAAATAAATTGGTAAAAAAAATTCAGGACTCTATATTAAATACCTCTAGAATGATTCTAAAAATCAATAATGGAAAAAAACAATATTAATTAATAAACCAAAAAAACATGAATACTTTGTGAGATGCCTCTCAACAATGAATCTCACCATCCAAAAGTCTTAAATAAATCATAATAATATATGAAATAAAATATTCAACTCATCATTGAATCTCATCATCATTATAAGAATAATTATTCAAAAAACTCAAGACATTGAATTCGTATATTATATTCTCACTCACATATTCATTCTTACAATCAACTACACAACCAAAAATCTCCCATGAAATGAATGATGCTTACCCATGGTATCCTATCCCAATAATATGGAATCTCCTTTGACCACTCCATGAATGTTTTATTGGCCTAAATATCTCAAACATTCCAATATAGGTTATGTGATCCCTCAAAAATATACCTTCAATGCTGTGAAACTTATAAGACATAATAAATGTGGCCAATCTAAGTGGGAATATCCAACCTACATAGCACCTCAATGACTGAATCTAATATCATAAAAGGTTTTAAAAATCATGGAGAAAAAATACCACCTAAATTGAAACTATTTTAGTAATTAGGAAGATAAAAATTCAATAAAACCTGATCTTCAACCTTAATCCTAAATACTTTAATTCTTTATGATATTTAGATATATATTTTTCTCTAAATTAATACTCAATTTAATTGATTTGAACACAAAAAACACTTAACTAAAACTATGTGCTACATATTTATAATTAAAAAAATTGATGAATAATAGAACAACATAAAATTAATCTGAATTTAATTAATTAGAAAATGAATATAATTTTTACAATGAAATGATAATTTGATTAAAATCTATTTGTTCAATAATAATTTATTTTTCTAAATATTATGAATATTAATTTAATGAAATATTTACAAATTTACAAATTTTAATTTTTAATAACGAAATTCAATTTTATATTTTATTTATTTTAATTAATCTAAGATAAGTTTTTCATATTTTTAAAAATTAATTGATATTTAGGTGAACAATTAATGTTTTTGAATTTTTTTATTATCGTATATTTTATGACATTATTATAGTAAAATAATGAATTAAATGTGTTCAAAATCACTTAAAAAATAAATATATATTTATAAATATTATAAATATAATATTTGGAATTTATAAAACCTATGATTATAATTTTGGAAAAGATGTAATCTTTTTTTCTAATTTTTTATCATTAATCATTTATATTAAAAATGAGTTTTCATAAATTATTAATTTTTAAAAAAATTAGATTTATGTTTTAAAAAACTAGTATTGGAATATATAAAATATTCGATTTAATTTTATTGAAAAAAATATATTATTACTATGTTTATAGTATATTACCATGATAATGATAAACCATTATTATCAACGGATAATTTTGCTAATGTCGTGAAAAAATTATAAAATGAATTAAATTTCCCTTTTTATATAATGAAACTGATAATTATTGTACATATATAGAAATATATCATCAATCATTTAATTGGTAATTTATTTTTAATGATATTAAAAAATTAAATTGTAAAGAAATTTTTTTGAACAATTTTGTATCTATATTTTTTTGGATAATATTAAGGTCAATTTTATTTTAATTTAAAAATAAATTACCTTATATTAACCCTATATTTAGGTTTTGGAAATCAATTTTTTTTAATAATTTTTAAATTATATTTTTAATAAAATATAAACCAATAGGTTAAAAACTAGGTACTAATGTATACACCACACAGGGAAAATGTTAAAATTGATTAATAGATGGATTGAAACATGTTTAATACATTATAAAAATGTGTTTTTGAAACTTTATAGAATGTATATAATCCAAAAATTAATAATTTAAATTATTTTGATCCATTTTACATTGAATAGTTTCATTCCATAATTGATAATAATTAGTGATCCCAAAAGATCCTTATTATTCACTTATAATAAATAAGCACTTTCAATTTATCATTCCACCAGTATTCACTTTAATTTCATCTCACAACCATATAGTTTTATCCTCCTTGAATCACATATCGTTTTTATAAGAATATAGTCACTATTAGTTAGTATAGTACCCTCATTTTCAAGTATACATTCAAGTGAATGTTCATGTTTTCGATGAATGTAATAGAAAACAAAAGTGAATGGGACCATGGTAAGGGATTCATGTTTAAATTTCCACCCTTAGAGACATATATAATTTTTTAAAATATATTTATAAGGAATGAAGTAACTATTATAACGTTCATAATTTTTTTATTATGATCCTACTGTTATTCATGGTATTTAATATATCATTTTAAACCATATCCTTTAACGAGTTTTGATTTGAAAGCATCTTATGTCGTAACGGGTTTTATGTCTCAAATTTAATTTCATGAGATATATTTTTTCACTATTTAACCATGATATCTTTGATATGGTGTTATTAATTATTATTGTATTTCGTGTTCTATATTCATGAAATTCATGGGGTTTGATGATCCATATGAATTTTATTCTTTAAATGGGTTTCAATACAAAAGATATCAATGTTGTACTTTTTTTTGTTAACTCAACCCTCTTAATTGAGTTATAATTTATCATATTGAACGTACTTTATTAATAGATGTTTTATTCTACTATATGATTTAATATTATGATAATTGTTTTCACTCTAGGGAAAATGATATTTTTTATTCAAATATTTTACCCTGATTGATTTATTCCCCATAAAGTATGTCATTATTGAGAATAATTCACATATTATCTAAGTATGGTTTTCCCTCCTTTCCTTTATTTAGTATTCCATCCATTTTCTCCTTTCAATGTATAAACACTATTATGAATTCTACTATGTTTCCTTTGTTGTTCCCTTATCCTATTTTGAAAACTAGGTAATATTAATATATTTATAATGTGGGTTTTAATAAATTGTATTTTAGAATATAAAAAATGGATTTCCATCCTTTAAAAATAAAATATTTTACCTCCCTATCCATATTTCATTTTGATAAAATTTATTTATTCATTATGGATCCATTATTGAATATTAGTTTTAAATGTATAGGATTCCAAATATTTTCACATAAAATATTGGAAGTATATTTCTGGGGATTTTTTATTGAAGGTGTATTTTAATTACAAATGTTCTCAAAATATTATTAATTATCCATTTAATAATTTTTATGTCTATGGAAATTATTCCTTTTTAAATTTTATTTCCATTTAAGGATTTTGAAAATTTGTTAATTTCATTTTCTCTAAAATTTCCTTCCTGAAAATGTATTTTCAAATTCACCCAAAACATCTAATTTTATAAAAATATTAAAAATAATTTCTAAAAACACCTTTATGTTTTCACATAAAATTTTCATCTTTATATATAAATCAATTTTTTTATAGAAATTATGTTTCATGATAAAAAATATAAATATTCTTATGAAATACTATTTTTATGGGATTGAATTATTGGGTATCAAGCAGTTACGTTTTTAGGTCAATTTTGGTGATACAAAATTTAAATTATATACAAATAATTTTTTTTCATTACGTTAATTATGAAGTGGTTAATGGTTTTTTTATACTAGAAAAAATTTATATATTTGACAAATGGGATGGGTCCAATATACCCCTCAAATGAATCTTTTATGTTTTTATATATTAGAGGATAATAATGTTGTATGTAGACATGATCTTATAATAACCCTTGTTTTAAATACATAGATATTAAATCCTTTTTGGTGAATATTTAGTGCCTTAGAAATTATATTTTTGAGGACTGTAATAGTTTTTTGTCCTTCGAATCCTAGAAAACAATCCTATAACATAGATAAAGATAATAAATTATTTCTCAAAAGAAAATATCATTTAATACTCCTACTTAAAACCTTTATTATTACCCATTTGAAAGGAAACATAAGAAAGGGTGAGATCAGATGCTCAATATGGGTAAAAAAAGGGGATACATAGGTATAACATCAACATAAGGGTTTGAGAACATGAGAATAACATTCTAAGATCATATCATTCATATAAAAGATCATACACATGAGTCAATGGATAATGATTGGTAGAACATAAGACATGATTCATAATAGAATCAAGAGCATAGTTCATTGGAGTAAAACCTGGGAAGAAGACATATAAATTGTGTCATAAACATAATATTATAAAAAAATTCCCTATAAGTCAAGTATCATTTCCAAAACCTATCAAGAAATTTAATGGGGGCTACACCGACTGGCTGGGACACACATCCATCCCCAGCCATATCCCTTTCCATGTAATAGAATGGGTTCACTCCCCGAACAATGTTTGTACTCAAAGTTCACTCCCAAGATAATCTTACAATTCGGGGTTAAGTCCCATGACTATAGTAATATACAATTTACTTTACTAGACTGAGTTTTATCCCTATTGCAGATATTTTTATATCATGATATATAACTTTTTACAAAATTAATTGGAGGGAGATATAGGTCTCACACATCACATAATAAAATCATACATACACGTTCACCAAAATAATAAAACATTAATCATACCATAACCCATAAAATGAGATTGGATTCCTAAAAATAAAATCATAACACATTAATTGAAATATATATCAAAAATATTTTATCTTTTATTAACATGAGGGAAAAATATATATTTCATAATAATTTTATTATATAATATCCATTTAATGGAAGAGGGCTCCAAAATCATTTTATCACGTTATAAACAATGTAAGGTAAACATGTTTCATAAACAACATTATATTATAAAAATAATCCATTGAAAGAATGAACAATAATGATTTTTTTTCATCATATTTGAAATAAATTATAAAATTTATCAAAGGATTTAGTCATATTTAGATATGGATTCTGAATGATCCCAAGAATAAATTATTATGGAAAACGTCATATATTTGAAAATAATCTTTTTATAAAAAAATTCATAATCCTTTTCATTGAAAACAACATTTAAAACATAAGAAGTAAGCTTTAAAAACATTTATAAAATCTTATCTTTGAGAATATCATTGAAACATATAAATAAATCATGAAAATATTTTACGAATTAATTTATTTGTTATAATTTTAAAACATATAAACAATGATTAAATTTTTTTTGAAAATAATTTCTTTGTAAATATATTTTAAAACATATAATGAAATATTGAAAATATTTTGAAAACCCTTTCTTGAAAAAAATTAAGAAATTATAAATTAATCATGAAAACATTTTATAATATTTATCTTTAAAATTAGATTTTTAAACACAAAAACTAATATTTCAAAAAAAAATTAAAAACATTTTATTTGATAATATCATTGAAAACATATAAATAAATCATGAAATTATTAAGAAAATATTTTTGTTTTAATAAAATATGAGAAAATAAAAATACAGATTGAATACATATAATAAAAATTAAAACCCATTTATATTAAATAAATCTCTAGAATATCAAGGAAAAATTATTTCCTTAAAAAAATTCAACCATAAGTGGACTCTAAGAAGAAATGTTTATCACCAAAATATGTAAATTTGTAGATTTTTAAAATTCCTTTAATTCCATAAAATCTTTAGAAATGTGTTGTGATCATAAAATGAAAATAATATTCCTTTTAAAACAATTTTTAATAATTTTAAAATGGGTAAACATTTCTTTTAAAAATAATAGGTGAATATTATAACATTTTATAAAATATTTTATAGAACACATGGTTTTAAAAAAATATATTTCCAATCGAAGAGAGAAATTAAATCAGATTTCATTAGAAACATTTTCCTGGTCATATGAATGTTAAAATAATGAAAACTAATATCATTAAATTCATATATAATGAATAAATATAGGGTAATAAAATTCAAGAGGGATATCGAGAGATGGATCAAAATATTTTATCAATGGCAGCAAAATCATAAAAAATCCTGATAAACTATGAGATTGTTGGAATGAACTGTTAGCACATTGATAACATTGGATCATAACCCCTATAAGAGAATAAAATTCCATAAAGCATAAAATATTATAAAATGAAATAAATTCAAGATTCGACATGTCAAATGGAATTAGGTACACATTGTTGAATTATATAGGCACATAACATAACATGTGCCTCAAAGAAGGAAAATTGAGACAAAATTACCGAACAGATTTGGAAATATTCAAACCATAAATCACATGAAAGATATATCATAAAATGGATACATAAATTACGATAAATTTAAGTATAAAAATCATAAAATAATTTCTTGTGAAATTTTTAAACCATGGAAAATGGATTAGTGGTGAATAAGGCATATGTCTTACAAGAATAATTGTTAAACTAGAAAATCATTAATTTAATTATTGAAATCATTCAGACACATTAAATCATCCCATATAATATATATAAGTTTATTAAAAATTTACCACCATACGATATTGTTATATATCATACGATAATGTATTTTATTATGACTTTATATTATAAGGTTATTTACAATTTCAGGTAAATGTTACATTTTTTGTATTAAGTGCTTTCCTATTTGAATTTGTTTTTATTTGTTATCATTTATCCTCTTACCAAGATCATTATTTAGGTATTATACGAATATAAAAAATGGTATAAATAGCATATATATTCATTATATATGTATTTATAATAATCTATAAAAGTAAAATGTAGGAAATATAATACATCGTTCATGGAGATTGTATAATGAATGTATGGATGAATGTTGTTTCCATTTTCTTATCATATTTATAAAATACATAATTTAAAATAATATATACAGTATCATTAAATTATAGAAATTATTTATTTTATTATTATTATTATTATTAAACCCATCCATAATACATTCCTTGTATCGCTTGAATAAATCACATCTCTCTCAGGAGGCGGTAGATCATACATCAATAAACAAAGTTAACATATTTACAAAAAAATGGAAAACATGATTTTATGTGATATATAATAATTCAAGAATCATAAATAAATCATAAATATAACATATATGTCATATAAAAATAGAAATTCCATCAATATTTTGAATGTTGAAAGGTGGTTATGGAATAATGAATGTCATTAGTCTATGAGATGGTAGTCCATTGTACACATGAACGCTAATTGTGTGTCCCATTTGATGGATGTGTGTGAGAGTGTAGGTATATAAATTAACACCCAAGAATATACAGGTATATTTAATTATTATTTCAATATATATATATATATATATAATTATAATAACTAAGTAGTGGAGAATAAAATAAAATGGAAGTGCATTTTGTGGGATGTAACATTTTATTTGGGTAATTACTTTTGGTTTTCCCCAAATGAATATCTTGGATTTCATTATTAATAATGTGTGGATTATAATATGATAAGATATAAGTTGTGATATAATTTTGGGAGGGTTTTTATGAGCCAATGTGCTAAAGATATGTGACTAACTGAGGGGGCTGAGTTCCCTTTTTATAGTGGAGGAGGAGTGAGATTATTGTAAATACCAAAAGGTAAACACTATTAAGAGGTTTCCATTACATAATGTGACTCTAATATTTTTTAGTTTTATATACTATTGAGTATATATAACAAAGTTGAAAATCTAATGGAATTTGGACATGTTTTGACATAAGATAATGTTTATCCCCAAAGTAAATTTGTATTTACTTTAACTGCTACAATTAATTTTAATTCATTTCAATATTATTTTTTTCGAATGTATTACCTTAGAAAAATTATAAATTATTATTATTTAAACATATAATTAATTTTCAAAAAGTAGTAACACATTATTTTGAGAAATTAATATAAAAATAATATCGTAGACGGGCCGAAACTACATGTTTTATAATGTGGTAAACATGGAAGGTCTGAAATGTATTTATATTTAATTTCACAGTAAAATTTATTCCAATGACTTCAATTTTATAAATATATTTATTATTGAAAAAAATAAACCATAAAACATATTTAAAATATAATTTTACTATTTAAATAAATTAAATGAATACAAGGTTCATATTTAAAATTTATAATTTTTTAATATTCGTCATAAAATTAAACATCTATGAAAATACCGAATATTCACTATAGTAAATTTTGATATTACCCATTAAAATTTTAATTTATTTTCCAAAAAATATTAAAATATTTTTAAAAATTATATCTAAATTAATTTCTTCATTAAAAGGTGGTGAAAATTACTTTTTTATAAAATACAAATTTTTAGTCATAAAATTATATTTATTCGTATCTTATACATATGCAATTTGTTGGATGAGTGTGAATAATTTTGATTGAATATATAGTTTATAAATTTTAGTAATAGAAATCATAAATATTTTTTTGATTAATTTTTTGAGATAAAATTATGTTTGTATATTGAAAAATAGTTTTCATAGAAAATGAATTTCTTTATTTTCATATAGTTCATAATTTATCTAACTAATTAAAAGACAAATGATTCATTATAAGTACATTTGTAAATCTTATTTTTACAAGTTATTTAATATTATTCATAACTTCATTTAAAAATTATAAGAATAAAATATAATAATATTTTAATAACAATATTAATAGTATATTTTAGTTCGGTAAAACTCAGCCATCTATATAACGCATTCTATGAAGGGAACACAATATTGTGTGTCATAGAATCCAAACATAGTTTTCCATGTAGCAAAAGAAAACATAAATGGTTCATGTAGTGAAAGATCAACATTATATGTGTAAAATAAAACATAAAAATAGTGCTTTCATAAAAAAGATGTTATATTCATTGTTGTGTGAAATGAAGAATATTTAAAAGATTAAATTAATTTAAAAAAAATAACAATAACTTGGGGCTATTACATTATAGCCCCTTAAAATTTATTTCACCATAAAAATTCAACTAGTTTACCAATGTATTAATAATTCAATGTTACTTCCATAGAATATCTCATCATAAAAACTAATACTAAACAATCCTTTAAAAATGGAATGATTGAAACATATCGGTTACCAATAGTTAATCATAATTAGGTTTCTATATAAGAGAAAGTAGGTATAAAGAGAAAACATTGAAATAAATGAGAAATATAATTATCAGGTTCATATGTAAGTGATAGAGAATATATTATGGATAATCTAAATGATCAAAAACCCATAATACAAAGTGGATTGAAAAAGTTTTTTGATATCATCAAAAATGATGATAATGAAATTAAATTTTATTCCATCACCCATTTTTAGAAATTTGAAAAAAAATCATGAGAAGAAATACTTACTTGATTCAGAACTATCTCATCCATTTTTCTACCTTGATCAATTTTCACATTATCTATTATTACCTGAAATAAAGGTGAATTTTTCATTCCTAAGCATTATCAGATCATGAGATATATAAATAAAATGATAGGTCATTTAATCATAATTTATAAAAAAAGGATTGCACATGTTATCACAAATGAATAAATCCCTATATGTTGACAAATTACTTTAATCACTAAATATTTATATCATGTTTAACATAAACCATACTAGGAATGGTTAACCTTATAACCATTCTAAATGATTAAAGTTCAATTCCTCAGAAAAAAGGTCACTACATTTCTCAAAATCTTCTTACCTTTCTTCCCCCGTAAATCATAACATATCTCTTATTTTTTTCATACAAAACATGTTAATACCTTCATCATGTATTCTATTTAAACATATAAATAATTCGGATAACCATATATACGTAACAAAAACATGAATATTTCCTTTTTCTGAACATTATTGGATATATTACATAAATTCATAAATTTTGTTACCTTTATCAATGATTGTATGAACCACTTTTCCATGAAATCCTTAATAAGTTATAGATAACCAAAAGAGACTACTTTAATTATTCATAGGCATTATATATTTTATCCAAGAATCATTATATCATTATTATGAACATATTAAGGGTTAACTTTCCATTAATAAAGTGTTTACAATGAATATTTCCTTTCTTATAAATCAAATTTTTAGTTTATTAGAACCATTTTACATATAAATTGTGAATACATAGAAAAATAATGACATTCATCAATCCATATATATTTCATAATTCATATAACATAATTTATGAATTAAAGTACATAAAAAAATCAATTATTCAACTTCACACTTAAAACACCAATAAGGACATACCATACAATTCCTTAATAAAACAATAAAAAAATTAGAAATATGAATCATGTCTTAACACTCATCAAACTCAATTTTATAAATCATATAAACAATACTATTAGAAGAAAAAATTCCTCCCATATGTCATTCATGTTCTCTTCATAATCCATAAAAAAAATTGACACATAAAACTTATTGAGTAAATGAATTATATTTACCTTTAAGACATTGATTTTCATAATGGCAACACTCTCCACACATAAAAAATTCAGCTGTTCATAAAACCATAACATGGATAATATTTTCATCCATTTCGTTAAATGAAATTTTAATTTTCCCTTCATAGTCACTTTAGTTGTGTCCTTGTATTCCACAGTAAAAACTTCTTCTTTTTTCATTTAAATAAATTGCTTATGTGTTTCTTGCCAAAATATTGACATCGAGGATACCACATATTATTTCCTCTACGGTCTTCATTAAATGAATACTCAAAAAACTATCTGGTTCTCTTATTTGGTGATTCTGAGAGTTTATTATGGTCTATATTGTTAGTCACGTTCTGTGAAAATTGATTAATCAATATTAAATCATCCATCACTCCATGGATCCTTCCATTTGATAGCTCATAAATAAAATTTCTGTCACTTTCTTCCTTAAACCAATTCCTTCTACTTCCCTCCATTGTCTTAAAACAAGAAATAATAGTATTAAGAACACTTATCCTAGAAGAATACATCATAATCCTGAAAAATAACTTATTGGACTTCAAAATAATGACACATTCTATAAAATTTTTGATATAATAGGATTACGCTTAGATACTGGAAATCATTTTTTTCATTTTCTCAAAACCAGTTTATGGGTTACCGGTAACCATACACAAAACAAACAACCAAACCACACTTTCAACCATCCAATTTCAAAATACAAAAACCATGCCATCATTTCAAACGCGAGTACCGAGGCGTCTCGGGCAGAACGTCACCTCGAGCCATACCCCTGCAGCGTTCATCGCCGCCGCAGCCAAAGACGTCGGCGAAAACCCTCAACCAGCGCCGTCAAGCCTTCAACAACGCAACAACACCGCCACCGATTTCAATGCGGGAGGAACCCTCATCACAACTCATCGTCATACCGGCAAATCACCAAAAAACAGCAGGACCGTCGGAAATCAAACCACCGCCGAAACCGAAGACACCGCCGGTTCCATTGCGGCTTCAAATTCTCATTCACCCAGATTCACCAAAGCCAGGAACAATTCCCGAAGAAACTCATCCACACAGCCGTTGCAACACCGATGATGTCACCGGACCAAAACCAGAACACCTTGGCAGCCCAACAAAAGCATCTGCATAAAACAAATCAAGAAAAACTCGCATTCAAGCACCATAATCCATCACGAACAGCAAAACCAGAACCAAAAAACTGAAAGCCAACAACACAATCACAGAATCCCGAAGACAGCCGCAATACCTTGCCGCAAACCAGAACGAGATCCCATCGCCGCCTTCACCTACTTACCCAAAGACCACCTAGAACCACCGCGTACGCTACCAGCCGACACAGAATCACGTGCCGACCCACTGCCAGGAGAAATGGAACAACGGCCGCCGGATTCACCGCGCCGCCAGATGATACCTTACCCAGTGAAGATAGGGTAGAGTGGGAGAAGGCCAGAAAACGGTGAGAAGTGTCACGCCGGCCACATCCTCGAAGACAACTCCGTCTCCGAGATCACCGACACGATAGTGCCGAGAAGGAGCGACAAGAAGGCGATTTGAAGCAGATCCGAGGCAGAGCGAGGAGAGGAGGCGAAGGGGAAACCCTAACGAAATATCCTCAGAAATATCCATAGTCATCTCACTAAATTTTCCCATCATACATTCCAATGGTTCAATAAAAATTTACATTGATTCCAAATATAGAGACCCAGGCTTAACAAACATATATATTACTTCATTTTTTATGAATATTCAGCACATTACAAAGGTACATTCCTGGGGACAATAATAGTGTAGTGTCAATGGAAACCTGGAACAAAATATTATTACATGGTGATATATATTCATTTTTTCCACAATGTTCTTCCGATTTAGTACTCATACTTGAAACCATTATTCAAAGCCTAGGTAATGGAAAAATAAGAAAGGGTGATCTCATATATTCACTAACGGTAAGAAAATGAGGTACTTAATAATAATTTGACCATAAGGGTATTAAAACATAAGCATACCATTTGAATATCATACCCTTCATATTAAATATAATACAAATGTTTCATGAAATAAATATTAAAAGAACATAATACATGAATCATAAGGGAATATAGACCACAATACATGATATCATTACATACGTTTAGAGCCTAGAACTTTTGGCATACACATAAGTATATAAAATAATTCAACATAAGTCAAGGATTATTTCCATAACCTGTTAGTGAACTTCATGGGGAATACTGTAACACCCTGAGATTTTATGAGATATATTATTTTTAATTTCTTTGATGTCATCTGGTGTACACTAAACCATGATTAGATTGTAGTATAAACCACACCGTATTAGCTAGCAGTATATGCAACACTATTCTTTGGTTCGTGTTACACATAACTTCATGTTCATATTGTAGAAATTATTCTATGAAACATTAATTATAAATTTTGTTTAATGTATATATTAAATAAGTTTTGATTATGTTATATGCAACACCAAAGGGATCTTGCACTACATGCAACCCTAACTTGGCCTGTATTACATGCATTCACGACCTTCCTCGATAGCGTTTGTAGTACGCAATACTGTGATTCACTAAACAATGATATATTGTTATAATATTATTATGGACTAGCTATTATGAATAATATTAACTAAATTTTTAATCTTATAAAATTATCATTCATCTTACATATTTTCTATAACATGGTATGAGAAGTAAATAATTTTTTCGGGTAAAATAAATATTTTTAAAAAAATACAGTTTTCCCGCCTTTTGATGGCGCACCCACTTTGAATCTAGTTTTTTACATGTTTATAAGTTCAATTTGAAAAAAAAAATTCTACCTTGGAACCAGGATATAAAATATTTAATTTGGATAAATTTTTCATATTATCCTGATAACTTTCATATTTTAATGAATAGTAAAAACATGCTATATTTTAATTAAAACCAACTTTTTTCATCGAAATAATTTATATGGATATATTATATTTTTAGTCTGTTTTAATGTGTAATTAGAATATATTTTTACCATTTAATCCAATGTTGGTCATTTGAATTAATTTCACTTTGAATTTGGACATAAACAGGTGTCGATCTTTTGATAATTTTTGTTTCTTAAAAACACGCTATTTGTTTTGATAACGAGAATTAATTTTAAAATTAATTAATGCCACTTCTATGTTTTTAATTTGGAAAAATAGACATAATTTTTGAATTCGGATTATCAAATGTAGCTTAGGCTGAATTGTTGGTATTCTTTTGAAAAACTTCAATTTTTGATGAATAGTGAAACCACTTAGTGGTAGTTAAAAAAACTGACATTTTCATTTAAATGAAATGTTACCGCTTTTGTGAATTGAATTCCAAAAATTTTACATACATTTTTGTTACCAATAAGTAAAATTTGGTTCAATAAGATGAAAATAATTTATTGCGAATTGTAACTTTTGACTTTTATTTACTACGGTTAAAGGTAAATAGGGCAATTCAAGGTTAAAAGAATATTATAATAATTCAAAATTACCTTAAAAATATTATTAACCGTATTGGATGAGTAGTGGCCAACCATGGTCATCATTGGGTCTATTTTGGGACCCCATAGATCCACTTGGTAGTGATAATGACAATTTGGATTAATTAATTTAATGTAAAGATAAAAATGACATTAAGAAAAAAACAATTAGTAATAAATTTTTATAAGGGGTTATTTATATTATCTTTTCAACTATAAATATTCATTATAAAGATAAAACGATTTCCTAAATGATGGTGTTTTTAAAAAAAAATTAGACATCAAATAAATTAAATTATTGATGACACAATAATGATACAGTATTTACCTCATTAATAAATGATTTAAATAAATAAGATTATAGTGATTAAAATGTTATCCAAAACATGTCCAATTCTGATTGGATGATTTTATTTCAACCATGAGTCATCTTATCTTAATTTTTAATGATTTTTGGACCTTTTGAAACCGAATATATGTTTATAATAACATAATATTTTCACACATTCCAAAAGAGACCCTCCTCCCCCTTATAAAAGGAGACCATTTCTATCCAATTCATCACACCTATCAAGCCATTTGGCTCGTCCATACACTGCCCAATTAAACTCCCTACACCCTTCTACTCCCCCGAGAAGACTTACCTTATGCATAAGGCACTTCAAGAAGTCCTTTTGGTTCAAACCAAAGGAAGTTACCCAAATTAAATGTAACAATTTCTCTTAAATTGTTTTATTTTATTCTACTTCTCCAACCCATAAAATATTTTTGATCCTTTATTTTGTAACAACACAAGTATGATCAATATAATAGGATGTTTTTATGATAATTATGTGAACTAAAGTTACACACACCTCTATCTAATGGATAATGAACATAATGTTTCTCTGGATAGAAAACTGACGCCTCACAAAACGTTGATTGTTTGATTTCTCCAACCGCCTCTCATGGTGACCATTATGATGGAACTATATTTATATATGATATATATTATGTTTATGATTTGCTTATTCTTCTTTACTTCCCAATTATATCAAGCCTTTATGGTTTCCATGTTGGGTAAATATAATAATCTCATTTGAGGAAGTGTGGACTACCGTCTCTTCAAAGTGATGTGATTCGTTAATGCATTATGTGGGATGTATAAAGGATGGAGTTAATGATATTATATATTATATTATACCGGAATTATAATATACCTATGTATCATTATTTTTTAATTCCATTAAAATTAGAAATTGAAATTAATGTTGCGTTCATGCGTACATACGACTTATCGTCTCCATGAACGATGCATTCCATTTCTTACCTCCATATGTTATGTACTATTATAAATACATGTATATTCTGGATATATATGATATATATGAAATATAAATCATGAATATAATTCTGGATATAATGAAACTTTGACCACATTAACAACATGTAATTATAAGAAGTCCATTTTTTACTCAAGTACCAAATATCGACAAACAAAACGTTATTAACGTTAATGGTTACATAATGTTTATAACAAGGTAATAAGTAATATAAAAGGAATAATAAACTTGAAAAAGTTTATTAAGAAAGTATAAATTAACTTTGGATTATTATTCAGGAGATTCATGAATGATTGAGTCAAGTCAGACATGAGTCAAGGGAACTTCTTAACCGAATTTCTGTTCTTTGGGTTGATCTTCTCTTTCTTGTTTATGTTGTTCTTTGATTATTTGAGAAATTAATTTACATATATTATCATGTATTTATACTTTATTTATGTGACCTTACAGGGAATACATATAAGTGATCTATTTTATTTACAAAAATATCTTTTTAAGGGATAATTATTCTACTACCATTCTTATCTGAGATTGTTTATTCGTAAATATTTACCGGGGTTATATTTATTATCCATGTCCATATGTTCTCAAAATGTTTTCATAAAATGTTTACTTTTCATCCATGAATGTTTAAAGTCATTTTTTAATTTTTTCAATTTTACCACATCGTATGGAATGAATCTTTCATTTGATTACCATATGAGGTACTTTTTGACTTTTCCGACAAAAGTACGAAGAGAATGTATTTTAAATTATACGGTATGAACAGATTTTTATGGTTTTATAACTCCTTTTCATAATAAATCATACTCTACAAGATTTCATTACTATTTTCAAAAAAATCATTTTCTTTTAAAATTTCATGGCATTTTGTGAAAATAAAATGATTTTGAAGAAGAGTGGATATTTTCCTCCATAATTAATTTCAAGTGTTTTAACAAAACTATTTTCCATCTATGATGACATTATTCAGTATGTTAATGTTTCAAGTATAATGTCCCTATTATTTAAATGGTTTGATTATTATTATGATGTAATTATATCCATTTGTTTTAAATGGATTATGTTATGATGGGATGATGTTTATGAAACCCGTTTTATTCTATAGGTTATGATGAATGATTTATGTTTATTTTTTTCCACAAGTAAAAATATGTTCATTATGAGATGGGTGGGACCTATATATCTCCCCAATGAATTGGGTAAAGATTTATATCTCATGATATAGAAATGGATGGAACGGTATGTTAATCCGGTTCAGTGATACAACACTAGAATGAGGAGTGAACTCGATTCAGAATGGGACTTTGTCCACTAAGAATGTCTTGGAAGCATTGCCTTGGCTACTATTGAAATCATATCATGTGATTAATGGTTTTCTCCAATTACATGTTTTCTTCCTATGATATTTTATCATGATTTATGTTCCATTATAACATATTCCTTACGTACTTCCAAGATTTATGTCTTTTTTCATGATTATGATGTTTAGATTTTATGTTCAAGTTTTTGCATTCAAATGTTTATGGATTGTTTTATGTTCTCTATATTTACATTTAATAAGCATTTGAGCTCACCCTTTTTATTTTGTCTATTCTACAAGATATAAAGAATGGTTTTAGTTAAGAAAACAAAAAGGGGAAGATCTTTATGGGAGATGTTGAAGATCTTTCACCACGATTAGAAGATTATGTTCTGAGATTAAAAATACACTGAACTATTATGGTCCTTGAGTGTTATTTTTTATTATGTATTAAGGATTTCGTAAAAGTAATGTAATTTATATGTACGTCAAGCTTGGGGTCTCTACAATTGGTATCATAGGAAAGGTTTGGTTAACCTTTTGAAACTAGGATGCGAAAACATTAATGAAATCCCTAGAGATATTTAAAAAGTATGTATAGGGATGTCTCTAAGGTTAACTATACATATAGGTTATAGTCCTAGAATTACGGTAATGATCATAGAATTAAACCTAAGATGTTATATATTGAAGGTACTCCCCCTTTATTATGTTGTTTTACTAGCATGATTTTTGCCTCCCGCACTATTCTTTTTGGGTTTTAGAAATTTGTTGGAAACATGAAGAGTCACAATAATGGAGGATATGATGGACAATGGAATGATATTATTGATGAGAAACCAAATTAAACGGGATTTGGATGTCCAAACATCATTATTATGCCTAATTAAAAATCTCATAATATGATCAATAATATCAACTCTGGTAAGTTTCCTGACTCGACTAATAAGATAAAGATTGAGTTTTAGGATGATCATAGTGGAACGAAAATTCAATTTCTCTCATTTAAATAATGTAGGAAGAGGCATTAAGGAGAATGTTTAAAAGGAACTAGAAGATGATTTGGTTGTGGAAAAGAAGTACACAAATCCAGTAAGTGTAATGGAAAAGGTTCAGTTAACACCATGGACAAGGATAATGGTATTGCTACGATATCAACAATGATTAAATGTTTTAAATGTGGAATGTATGGGCATTATAAAAACCAATTCCCTAAGGGAAAGTCTCATGAAGAGAATCAGCATGTTCGTATGGGTTGTATTTATGTCAATGATGACGAAGAGACAAAAAATTATATGTGAGATGAAAGAATTGTTCATGCTCGGTCAGTGGTTTAAGAAGGTAGTGGAATGATTTATGTTTATCAATATTTATGTTGTATAGGTAATGGTACTATGTAATAAAGAAAAATCTATGTATTGTTATACTATTGTTTTTCCTAATGTATTTGAATGTATATGTTGAATTGTATCGGTAACCATGAAATGTTATTCAGATATTTTCGGAAAGTAGATGATATTCGCATAATGAATGGATAAGGTAGAAATAATATGTTTAATAGTATTCATGGGCTCATGATTGATATAAGGACAAAGTGATATCATGGTTTGAGTATATAAAATTTTTCGGATTTTTGTATCTGTATAGAGTTAATTTTTTATAGCATTAATGTTTTCACTAAGTTTCTACGTTAATTCATGTTTTCACTAAGGTTCTATGGTATTCAGATGCTTGTTATGTGACCTTCCAAGTAATTGTTTTAATTATACTACGAGTTTGGACCAAATTATTTTGGATAAGCCTAAATATTGGAATGGAATAAGTTGGACATAAGATAATATTTTTTAAGGATAAAACCTTTTTTTCGATATTATTTCTAGAATGTTATAATAGTGTAGTTTTAGAAAAAGGTACAACCTGTAGGACACATGATAACCCATCACGTCGGACATGGTTGTAAGAATCGAACCCACAACCAAAGTGTGACATGCCTTTATTGCCTACCATTGGCCTGTAAGAAGTCCTTGTATTGTAGAAATTAGTTTTATTTTATTAATTGGTATGATAGATGGAGTATAATCAATTTTTGGAACCGTATATGATTAAACTCACCAAAAATGGACTTATGTATATAACTATTGCTAACCTTATGTTTGAGACAGTTGGAATTACCTATCATTCTGTCACATGATCTGCTGTCACTTCATAGAAGACAAATTCAACTTCATGTCATTAAGATATGAATTGGAAATTGTTCAAGGCACGAACAATAGTGAGATTGTACCAAAATCAGGTAAGTATTTCTTTTAAATAAAAAATTCTTCAACATTAGGGAAATGATCTTGAAAACCAAGAATGTTGTCCCATTACCCTCATATCTGATGAATCAGATGGTACCTTAGATCATCACAAATTTATGGCTTTGTGATTGTTGGATTTTTCATAGCCATGTTCTCTAACACTCTCCATCAGAACTTGATAGTTAGATCACTCATCCATATCAATATTTTCACCTATTTTATCCGATGTGGAAACCTATTGATAAGTTAATTTGGGTAACCGTTAAATTTATTACATCATTTTTGAAAATTCTGTTTTAGTATTCCTTTTTACAATGTGGGTTTCTATGAAAGAAACCATCAAGTAGTAAACGATTTATAACTCCGACGAATTTTGAGGGAGAAATTCATTTTAAGGGGGGTAGAATGTAACACCCCATGATTTTATGAGATATATTCTTTTTAATTTCTTTTATTTCTTCTAGTGTACACTAAAACATAATTAGATTGTACTATATGAAACACCGTATTAGCTTTCAGTATACTCAACACTATTCCTGGATCGTGTTACACACAATTTCATGTTCGTTTTGTAGAAATTATACAACGCAACATTATGTATAGTATTTGTTTAATGTATAAATGATATAAGTTTTGATTATGTTTTATACAACACCAAAGGGATATTTCACCACACACAACACTAACTTGGCTTGCATTACACGCAATCACGACCTTCCTCGATAGCATGTGTAGTACGCAATAATTTGTTTCACTAAACAATGATATATTGTTTTAATATTATCATGGACTAGACATTATGAATAGTATTAACAACATTTTGAATTTTATAACATTATTATTCATCTTAAATATTTTCTAGAACATGGTATGTGAACTAAATAAAATTTTCGGGTAAAATAATTATTTTTCAAAGAATGCTGTTTTGCCGCCTTTTGATGGCGCACCCACTTTGAATCTAGTTTTGACATGTTTATAAGTTCAATTCGAAAAAAAATAAAATTTTTCCTTGGAATCAGGGTATATAAATTAAATTTGGAAAATTTTTCATATTATTTTGATAACATTCATATTTTAATGAATAGTAAAACCCCGGTATATTTTAATTATAAACAACTTTTTTCATCGAAATAATTTATATGGATATATTATCTTTTTAATTGGTTTTAAAGTTTAATTAGAATATATTTTAACAATTTAATCCAATATTGGTCATTGGAAATAATTTCACTTTGAATTTGGACATAAACAAGTGTTTATCTTTTGATAGTTATTGTTTCTTAAAAACATGCTATTTGTCTTGATAACGTGAATTAATTTTAAAATTAATTAATGCCAAATCTATGATTTGAATTTTGAAAAATAGACATCATTTTTGAATTTGGAATATCAAATATAACTTAGGCTAATGTTTTGTTATTTTTCTGAAAAACATTAATTTTTTATGAATAGTGAAACCACTTAGTGGTAGTTACAAAAACTAAATCTTTCATTTAAATTAAAATTTACCACTTTTGTTAATTGAATTTCAAGAATACGACATACATTGTTGTTATCAAGAAGTAAAATGCAGTTCAATAAGATGAAAATAATTTTTGATGAATAGTAACTTTTGACTTTTATTTACTATGGTTAAAGGTAAATAGGGTAATTCAAGCTGAAAAAAATATTATAATAATTCAATATTACCTTAACACATGTCCAAACCTTATTTTATGAGTAGTTTCCGACCATGGGCATCATTGGGTCGATTTTGGGACCCCATTTAGCCACAAGGTAGTGATAATGACAATTTGGATTAATTAATTTAATGTAAAGACAAAATTGACATTAAAACAAATCTTTTAGTAATCAATTATTATAAGGGGTTATATAAATTATATTTTTGACTATAAAAATTAATTATAAATATAAAAATATTCCTTAAATGTTGGTATTTTTCTATAATTTTTAGGCCTCAAATGAATTATATTATTTATGACACAGTAATGATGCAGTATTTACCTCATTAATAAATGATTTAAATAAATAAGATTATAATGATTAAAATATTATCCAAAACATGTCCAATTATGATTGGATGATTTTATTTCGACCATGAGTCTACTTATCTTAATCCATAATGATTTTTGGACCTTTTGAAACCGAAGATAAGTTTATAATAAAATAATATTTTCACACTTTCCAAAAGAGCCCATCCCCCCCCCCTTATAAAAGGAGATCATTTCTATCCAATTCATCACACCTCTCATGCAATTTTTATCATCCAAAATCTTCCCAATTAATCTCATTAAATCCCTCTAATACTCTTATAAGCCTTAACTTAGGTATAAGGCACTTCAAAAAGACCTTTTGGTTCAAACCAAAGAATGTTACCCAAATTAAAGGTAATGATTTCTCTTAAATTGTTTTCTTTTATTCTACTTCTCCAAACCCTAAAATATTTTTAATCATATCTTTTGTAACAACAACCGTATCGTCAATATACTAGGATTTTTTATGAGAATTATTCTAACTACACTTACACACACCTCCATCTAATGGATGAAGAAGATAATGTTTCTGTGGATGGAAAACTGACGCCTCACAAAATGATGATTGTTCAATTTTCTCCTACCGCCTCTCATGGTGGACATTATGATGGAACTATATTTATATATGATATATATTATGTTTATGATTTACTTATGCTTATTTACTTCAAAATTATATCAAGCCTTTATCCTTTCCATAGTGGGTAAATACGATATTCTCATTTGAGGAAGTGCAGACTACCACCCCCTCAAAGTGATGTGATTTGTCAATGCCTTATGTGGGATGTATAAAGGATGGATTTAATTACATTATATATGATATTATACTAGTATTATAATATTACTTTGTATAATTATGTTTTAATTTCATTCAAATAAGAAATATAAATGAAAGTAGCGTTCATACGTACGTACGGCTTACCGTCTCCATGAACGGTGCAATTCATTTCTTACCTCCATATGTTATGTACTATTATAAATACATTTATATTCGGGATATATATGATATATTTGATATGTAAATCATGAATATAATTATGGATATAATGAAACTTTGACCACCAGAACAACATTTAATTATAAGAAGTCCATTTTGGACTCAAGTACCAAATATCGACAAAATGAATGTTATTAACATAAATGGTTACTTAATGTTTATAACATGGTAATAAGTGATATAAAAGGAAAAATAAAATTTAAAAAGTTTCTTAAGAAATTATAAATTAAATTTGGTTTATTATTAATGAGATTAAAAAACTATCGAGTCAAGTTGGACACGAGGTAAGGGAACTTCTTAACCCAAATTCTGTTCTTTGGGTTAATGTTCTCTTTCCGTTTTATGTCGTTCATTGATTATGTGAGAAATGAATTTTTATATTTTATCATGTATTTTTACTTTATCAATGTGACCTTCTAGTGAATACACATAAGTGATCTATTTTATTTACAAAAAGATCTTTGTACGGGATAATTATTCCAATCTCATTCTTATCCGAGATTGTTTATTCGTAAGTATTTACTAGGGTTATATTTATTATCCATGTCCATATGTTATCAAAATGTTTTCATAAAATGATTAAATTTCTTAAATTTATGTTTAAATTCATTTTTACCCTTGTATACTTTTACCACATCGTATGGAAGGAATCTTTCATTTGTTTACCATACGAGGTACTCTTTGACTTTTCCAACAAAAGTACGAGGAGAATGTTTTTTAACTTATATGGCATGGAAGAATTTTTATGGTTTCATAACTCATTTTCTTAATAAATTTTAATCTAAAAGATTTCATGAATATTTTAAAAAAATAATTTTCTTTTGAAATTTCATGGAATATTTTGAAAAGAAAATGATTTTGAATAAGAAAGGATATTTTCCCCAAGAATTCATTTCAAGTGTTTTATCAAAACTATTTTCCATCTAAGATGACATTATTCATTATGTTTATGTATCATGTATAATGTATCTATTATTTAAATGGTTTGATTATTATTAAGATGAAATTATATCCATTTGTTTTATATGGATTACTTTATGATGGGATGATGTTTATAAAACCCATTTTATTCTTTTGGTTGTGATGAATGATTTATGGTTATTTTCTGGCACAAGAATGATTTCATTATGAGATGGGTGGGACCTATATATCCCTCCAATTCATTGGGTAAAGATTTATATATCATGAGATAGACATGGATGGAATGATACATTAATCCGGTTCAGTGATACAGGACTGGAACAAGGAGTGAACTCGATTCAGATAGGGACATTGTCCACTAAGATTGTCTTGGCAGAAATGACATGGCTACTATGGAAATCATATCATGTGCTTAATGGTTTTCCACAATTAGAAGATTATGTTTTGAGTTTCCAAAGACACTAAACTATTACGGTCCTTGAGTGTTTGTTTTTGTTATGTATTAACTATTCTGAAAATGTAATGTAATTTCAATGTAATTCAATCTTTGGGTCTCTACAGATACAACTACTGGTCATGATAAACCATCATCCCACAACATAGCCTTTTAATTATAGTGTAATGTGTTAACACCCTAATCCATATTAGTATTAAAGGTTCAATCCCAATACCATATCTGTAGACATGGTTCACTTTAAAGACCTTCTAAGTTGTTGGGGTTCAATTCCAAGACCATCTAAGTAGAAAAATATCGTTAATTAATCTATTTCACACATTATTCAATAAATGTATGTCACAAGAGATTTAAATCATTACTATATGCATTGGAAATAGTTATAGCTCCAACTCATTGCATAATTAAATCATCCATATTTGTCCAACAATATAATAATACATTCATCGTATCATGAACCATTAATAGAGATGGGTTTAAAAAACATCATATCAAAACCCTTTAAATGAAATAGGAATAATAATAATTTCCTCATATCATAAACCATAAACAAGAGATAACATTCAAAATCATTTCAGCTTAGAATAATTGATAAGGTAATGTGGATTTCACACGTGTTTTATCTAGGTATAACCAAGGGAGGAAAATTGGTTTCATAAACAAATTTTCAATGGAAACATAATCCATTAATAGAATAAATACAAATTATTTCATTTGATCATATGCCCTATAAACCATAATCTGTATCACATGATTTCAAATTATATGATGATGGATTTTTAATTGTCACATAATTAATTTATTACAGGAAAAAAATTATTTTAAAATAATTTTTAAAAACATAAAACATTTTCAATATAATTTTCATTAAAAAAACATTGAAAAGATATGAAGTGAACTTTAAAAATATTTTTGAAAGCTTTTCATTGAAAATATATTTTAAAACTTATAAATAATTATTGAAAAAAATTTATAATCCATTTTCATTGAAAATACTGTGAAACATTATAAAGAAATCTTAGAAATGATTGAAAACATTTTCTTTGAAAATAGATTTTAAAAAATTATAAAGAAATATTGAAAATAGTTTATAAACATTTCTATTTAAAAATAATTCAGAATGTTATAAATAAAGAATGAAAATATTTTTAAAATATTTGTCATTGAAAATAGATTGAAAACATATAAAGAATGTCAAAAAACATTTGGAAAACTATTTTAATTCACAATTTATATGAAAAATTTAAAAGGAATCTATAAAAAAATTTAAAAAAGTTATCTTTCAAAATATCATTTATAACATATTAATAAAGAAAAAAATATTTTGAAGAAATTTTTCATGGAATATTCTTAGAAAACATATATGGAAGTCTTGATTTTTTTTTAAACATTTGTCATTGAAAAATACATAAAATAAATGTATTTCTCAATATTACCAAATAAATTACTCTTTAAAAACATCCTTATAATCATGAAAACAACGATTCAATGAAATAATGGTTATGATAATGGGAAAATCCGTACATGTTGAACATTCCTTTTTCACCCTAAAAGGTTTAAAAAAGCACCAAGATTGAAATGTGGTAATAATATTCCTTTTAATTTTTTAAAGATAATATATTCATTATTTTTATTTAAAACATCCAAGTATAATAGTTTAAAATTTTTGAAAAACATTTTTAGAAAACATGGTTTTAAATAAAAAAGAGACTTTCGACAGAAGGAGAAATAAAATCAGATTTTTATAAAAAAACACTGTAATTATATTAAGTACCAAATTGAGGAAAGATGTTAACATTACATGAAGATATCATTAATATCTATAGTATTAAAAAATTATTATATTTCTTGATAGATGGAACATAAGATTTTATTAATGGAAGCATGATCATAAATAATCACTACAAACAATGAGATTATAATAATGAAGTGTTACTAATTTGGTATCCTTGAATCATAATTTATATGAGATAATAAAATTATTGAATCATAAAATATCACTAAAATAAGAATATTTATTATAAAAATGTTAAATAAAAGTATACACACCTTATAAAATAATATTATTGCTAACAATAACAAGTGTCTCAAAGAAGGAAAATTAAGACAATATTACATTATTGATATTGTAATATTTGAACCATAATTCCATTGAAAGATATAAAATAAAACTGATATGTAAATACCCATAAATTAAAGGATAAGAATCATATAATACATTAATGGTGATTTTATACACCATGAAGAAGAAAAAAGTGTTGAATATGGTTTAACTATAGCAAAAATAAAAGTGACAGTAGAAAATTCTTGCATTAAGTCTTGAATTTCATCATACACAATCAAACCTCATATATAATAATTATAATTTAATTATAAATTTCACACAAAACAATATTATTATATATCATTACATATATGTTATGAATATGAATGTATATTAATTGTTTATTATCAAATTCATGTTATAGTTATGTTTCTAGAAATAACTTCTTTATTTTTATCTGTTTTGACTTGTTATTCATGATCCACATACATAGGTCATGATTTAATTATCTAAAAAATGAAATAAATTTTATAAATATAATATATATTCACTATATATGTATTTCTAATAATCTATCTAATATATAAAATATGAAATTAAATGCATCATTCATGGAGACAATAAGTCGTACGTATGCAAGAACAATGTTTCAATTTTTTGTCTTATTTTTAAGTAAAGTTAATGATATATATATATATATATATTTAATTTGTAGTAAAATTAATATTTCATTTCAATCACATATATTTATGAAACTCATCTTTAATTAATTCCATGTATAGAATGAAAGAATCATATCGTTTTGAGGAGGCGGTAGTCCACACATCCACAAATAAAGTTGTCATATTCCAATAAAATGAAAATCCTTATGTAATATATTATATAATATTAAAATATTAATAAATAAATAATTATTATAATATAATTAGAAAAATATTAATTACATATGTACTACCAACATTTAATGGTGGAAATGAAAAAATAAACAACATCAGGTCATGAGGCGGTAGTCCACTATACACGTAAATGATGATTGCATATCCAATTTGATTGATGATTGTGTGACTATAAGTTGATCCATTAAAAGAGAAAAATCAATATATGTAAATAATAATTATCTTATTATATAATAATCAGATAAAAATAATTTAGCGGTGGAGAAAGAAATAACACAAAATTTCTTGTTAAAGGATGCTACCTCTTCTTCGAGTATTTCCTTTTGGTTTGCAGCAAATAACTAATTTGATTCTCTTTATAAAAAAACTCAGGATTTTAAAGATATGATAGGGGTGATTAGAAATTATTTGGGAATGCTTTTTATGATCCATAGTGCTTTCGTTGTGTGAATATGTGAGGGGGTGTGTACCCTTTTTATAGTGTAGGTGGAGTGGAATTCTTGTAAATTCAAAAAGGTAAAAACTACGGAAAGGAAACCTTTACATCACGTGCCTCAAATAATAGTCCATTTTAAATAAAAGGGGGTATATGGCAGAAATATTAAAATAAAATGTCTTTTGATCATATTTCAATGTTATGTTTACACATAGAATAATGTTTAACAATTAAGTAAACTTGTTCTCTACTTAAATCGTTGTAATTGTTCTTAATTTATTTTAAAAATATATTTTCCCATGAAATAATATGACAAAAATAAAAATTATAAATTATTTTGATTTCAAATATTTAATACATTTCATAAGATTCTAAAAAAAATTAGTGGAAAAAAATAAATAAAAAATTAATAGTGCGGATGAGATGAATGAACAGGATCTTTCATGTAAATATGATGAAACATTTGTTATGATTTTATATCCAATATCAATATCAAATTGATTAAAATGAAATAAATTTTATTAATATATTAATTTATTATATAAATATAATTCAAATCTAAATAAAAATATAATTTAAATATTTTAATAAATTACAATAAAATGAAATTTTCAATTAAATTTCAGTTTTTTTCTCTATTCATCAAAAGATAAAACTTCAGAGTAAAAATTCTCCCAAAGTAATTTTTTACCTTCAACTTCCAAAATGAGGTTTATTTTCAAAATAAATTTATATAATATTCATAAATTAAATTTAAAATAGGTTTTTTATTATATAAACAAAATTACCTTTTAGAAAAATTATTTTTTATTCATAATATTGGATTTATTTATATCTTATACTAAGAAAATATATTATATGAATGTCAAACATAATAATTTAATGTATAATATATAAATTTTATTTAAAAAATTCATTAAAATTTATTTTTTTATTTATGGATATAAAAATGTGTTTTTAAGTAGAAACATTGTTATCCTTTAAAATGAATTTCTTTATTTTCATATAGATCTTGCATTCATTTCTAACTTATTGAGGACCAAAGGACACATTTTATATAGATGTGTAAATCATATTTTCAAAATATAATTAATTTTATTGATAGAAACCATTGTAATGTATAGGTGGTATATATAATAATATTTTAATTACAAATGTAATAGTATATTTTAGTATTGTAAAAATTAGCAGTGTGTGTAACCCAAGCTATCGAAGGAACTCAAAATTGTGTGTAAAATAAGACAAAAATGGTTCTTTGTACCAAAATATAAGCTAATTATTGTGTATAGTTCAATGTTATCTGAATGTTATGAAAACTAAATCCAAACATAGTTCTTTCATTTAAAAAAATCTAAATCCACAATAAATTAAATTTAAGAATGTTTAAAAGATTAAATTAATTTGAAAAAAACCACAAATTCATGGTGCATTATTTTTCAAAACATTCTGCATGGGCATGGCCTTGAATATCTTCATTCATAGGATTATTTGTAAATATGTCCAAATATTTATTTGTTAAAATTATTTTTCATGGATCAATTATTGGTTAATACATGTTTACAAGAATGTGTGTGGACTATGTTGTTGTAAATTTACATTCACATGAATGTGAGTGGACATCGTTGTTGTTATGATTTTTTATAATAATTTTCATGGACCTATTTTTGGTTAATATATGATAAATGACTCATTTTGGACATAAGTTTTAATATTAATGTTCAAATTATGGTTTTTATAGATAGGTGTGGTTAAAATATATTACCAACACAATGTGTGGGCCTAGTTACGGGTAAAATATGTTCACTATGTTGTATTATTTTTTTATTCATTTGGTTGTTGAAAATTCACATGTTTGTACAATGAAATATTTTTATGAAATCAAATGTATTATATTATTCTCATACAATTATAGTTTTATCTTTTTTTATTTTCCATATTCTTTTTGTTATGAAATATTTATAAAATGATCATGGATATTGATTATCTTATTATAAAACAATCTTTTATACCCAGTTGTGATATTTTATTATTTGCCCTATTGTTTTCCTTATTGATCATTTTAGTTCTCATATTTCTTAGATTCCATTCCATAGGTTTTAAATATTAGTACAACATATAAGAACTCTAAAAGAGAGTCTAGTGTGTTTTTAATGATGAAATGTTTAATGCTATGGTTATGTAGTATTCCTGTATAATTGGTTGTCAATGTGACTACAACTTATGATTTTTGGGTTTGTGTGGTTATTTTGAAATTTAATGGTTAATTTTTTGTAATATTTTCAACTAATTATAGGCTCATTGAACTTCGTATGAAGTAAAATTATTAAGTAATGTTTTTAGTGCTATATTTGGGATTTAAGGGGTATGGGGTGTCTCAAAGGCACTCTATTTTAATCTGCAATTTTTTGATGATCCTGAGTAGCATTTTAAAACTTTTGAATCACATTTACTTTCAAAATCATAATCTACAAGAAATATACTCCAGTGATCACATACTCACCAAAACGTTTTCTTGTTCAATAGTGATCTACACAGCAAACCGCATAATATGTTTTATGATACCATTATAATAGAATATGGAAGGATGGTATAATTAAAAAACTCTACAAAATGATAATAATTCAACCATAAAAAATTTACTGTATATAGCCATAATATTCAATTTAATATCTATATCATTCACTCTGACTAAACATCAATTTATGGATAATATAAACTTTATAGATAAAATTGACTTCTAAAAGCATAATAAATCACCTTCACCAATCTAGAAGTATAATAAATATATCAATTGAAGATAGATATTCCAGGAACATCATTGGTCCTCACCAATTACCCTTTATAAATAATAAATAACACATATTCCATACATGAATCCAAAATCATGACTACATTATTTAGATTCATTTATTTATCAACAAAAACTAAATGGAAATAATATCTTATTGATACCCAAGGAAAATAATTCAAAAAATATATCAATATATACTTCAATTAAAATCAATGAACATTAATGTTATATAATATACAAACTAACAATTGATTCATGAATATTAACTAGTGATTGGAATGCCATAGATCTAGATACATTAACATAGATATCTTGACAACCTACTACAAAAAATGTTCTATCAACGAGTGATACATCATGGAAATTTATATATTCACATACATAGGTAATATTAGAAATAAAAATAGTTACTCTCCAAACATAAGTTGTAGAAAATATACCTACCTTGAAGAAACACATTATGTTGGCTATCCTCTATTCATAACTAATATAATCACCATAAATTATACGTTCTATCCACAACTCCACATCTATATCACTAATAATTAATTTCTTCACCAATTCAAGTAAATAATAATATACCTTCATTTGGTATAATAAATATCAAACAATAACATCCATCATATATAGATACTAATATATTATCTCCTCTATCAACCTCCACTCATCTATATAATCATAAGTAATATCAATATGTATCTTTATACCATGAACGTCAATGACCAAGTTAAATTTCCCCAAAGTATTAGGGTTCCTAAAATCATTTTCCTTCAAAAATTCAACCATTACCTACTAAGGATAATTAGAATCAACTTGGTGGAATTAACATATAAAAATATTGTGATTATAAAAGAAGACAAAGAACTATAAAATATGGTACTTACAACATAACATTAAACAAACCACTATTTTCATATGATGATGATCATGGTTGGAATAATTACATTCATAAGGTCATACATTTAGGGAACTATGATATATAATTACACAAACCCATGAAATATACAACTTAAACAAAATGCAAGGCATTGTGATGTGACACAAAATGAATCCTTTCACATACAAGGGAATTATGGGGGAATTGACTAACATCCCCATCAAATATTTATATTCTACATTGAAGTAATAAAATAATGAAAATATATATTCATTATAGATCATATCAATTATATTTTTTTATTTGAGAATAATCATACACAATTAATATATAATAGATTAATAACTTTGAAAATGGAATACCAATAGAAAAAGTTTTGGGGAATCCCATGATATAATAATACAAATCATCATTGGATTAAAATTTAAATCCTATTGAGTCATGAAATGTTAACTAAAAAGGAAGTTACATATCCACAACTTTTACATTGTAAATGTTTTATAAAACTTATGTTAGTAATGAGTCACTAAGAGATCTCTGAAATACCTTGAATAATTATCCTACTTCCTTTAACCTACTAGAACATCATCAATAAAAAATACTAAACTTTTTCCAATAACTAATTGAATAATGAATTAATCAGTTTAATGAAGTCTATTAAAGTTTTTATGAATAGGAAATAAATCGCAATGAAATAAAAATTTATATTTCTTGACGCATCATGTTATTCATAAAAACTCATTCCCCATAACATTCATTTGATAATTGTTATACCATAGATCAATATTCAAAAAAACTACCTCCCTTCATCTTATCATATTATTATTGAATACATAGGGTTGGAAGTTTACTAATTATAATAAACTAGAAAAAATACTAAAAAAATGAAAATAATATTCTTTATTAAATACATTGTATCTTCACATGGAGATATATCAGTATGGATGAAGCGTCATGGAAATTGTATTATAAATTTATTTAGATATATAAAAAATCATATATAAAAAAGACATGTTTTTTGGTTAGATAGATTGGGTTTTAGCAGTTTTATAAACATAGTCAATTATTCATGATTGATATGTTAAAGGGGTCATATAAGTCTAGGAGGTGAGATTAGGAAATGTATCCCAAGTGTTAGGATCAGTAATTTGATGATAGAGGGATCCAATTACCTTTTAGTTTAGTATTAGTAAATGGGTGGTAGTTATAGGGGATCATATGGACATATGATTTCATATTACTAATTGAAAGACCAGGTGAGGGTATTTGGTGGCTATCGGGTTCCCAGTGTTTTATTATTGGTTAACTAGTATCCCTTAGGTGACTTTTTTTGGATTTTTATAATTTATTATTATATTTTTTTTATATGACCATGAGACCTCATTTTTTCCCAGTGGACATGGGATATCATACCCCCATTCTCTATATTATCATCATTCTTAAGAGAATATATGCATCATCGAATATTTTTTTAGATTTTTATATCACATGAGTATTCCATTGGGAAGGGTAACCATCTATTGAAATTACTCATTATTTTTTATAGTTTTGATATTAGTGTTATAATTTAATTTTAAATATATAATTTAATTTCTTTCCTATGATTTTCTAATTTCAAAAATTTGAGGCCATATTAATGGGTGATATTTTATTAGTATGGTACACCGAATAAGTGGTATGGTTCCCTATCTAAATATAATATTTAAATAATTTTTTAATACTCATCTAATTATTAATTTGTGTAGGGTTATGTGAGTGATAAGAAATATGGGTTATCTTTGATCTATAATGTCCATGAGGGTGTTCTAAGAGTCAGAGAGGGTAAACAAGAAGGGAGATAACTATTTTTATGTGAATTTTTTATGTGATGTATGATGATTTCATTGTACTTATGATGATTAATGTGGTAAACATGATTCGTTATATTATTTTTGAATTTTGGATTTGTGGAACACATGTATGTTGGTATTTTGAGTTATGGATGGATCATATGGGTGATATTGAAAACTGATGATTATGATGGTTAGAGTTCGGTTTTAGGTTATAGTTATGGTTTCTTGGTAATTCCACCCATCAGGGAGATATTAATGTTGGGGCTGTGTGCAAATAGGATATTAAAAATGAGGTGGATTAATCGACAATATGTTATTGGTATCCTTTATATGTGAGTTGTATAAGATTGTGATATTGATCCCTGAGATTGAAGAGGGACACACTATAGGTGTCCATGGGAAATGGGTATTGAATTTGGTCACCTATCACGGGATTTTTTGGCTTATAGAGAATAAGATATTTTTGGGATATTTATCAAAGAATTTAAAAGGGATATCTATTGGTATTTGAATCAAGACATTATAATAGGTTTGTGAAACCCTTTTGGGTGTCACCATTGGGTTTTACAATTTGGATTGTAGTTTGAACAATATTATTCATCATTTTTATTTGTATAGTTGTAGATCTATGGTGCGTATGGGTTTGATAGACAATTTGAGTCTCAATCCACTTTGGTACTGTCTCATGTATATAAATTTATTAATCATGGTTATTTATGTAAAAGGTGTATAAGAACTTATTGATGAGTGTATTTATGTAATAATGATATATGATTCCTTTCATACAGTTATATACATGTTAATGGTAGTTATAGACACCATTGGTGGAAAAATTCTATGTTTTGTAATCAACACCATGTGTGGGACATTCAAGAAAAATGTTGATTTTATAATCTTCCATTCAGTATGTGTAAAAGGATTGAAATTTAATCTTATTTGAATGATTATTAGGGGTCTAATGGGTATCTATACATCTATTAATATTTTGTAGAGATGAATATTTTATTTTTGTTTCCTTTAGTAGTAGTATATTATTTCTTATTTGTGACTATGTATGTATTAAATCACTAAATGAGATATAATGTTCCTTCTATATAATTGGTTGTATAATTTAAATTTGGTTTTTCTTATTTATATTATGAAAAATGCTATTATTTATCATATCTTCTACCACAGTTAGTTATATATATAATGAAAATAGTCCCCGCATGATTACCTTTGAGACCCTCACAACTATTTAGAATCCAATATAATATAGAGAGGTGTTCATAAGATATGTATAAACCTATTTCTTCCACATATATATTGGTCGAGTCAGGGTATATTACAAATTAGTATCATATAATTATTTACACAATGTAGTTCTTGAAGAGGTTATTATTCTTATTATTTTAGAATGATAATTTTGTGACTATATGGGATATAACATAGAAATATATGTACTTATGAACATAAGTTACCATTATATATGTAATTCCCATGTTACCTAGATGTGGTATATAATTATTGTTTTCACTATTATAGTTTTTTGGTTTCTAAAAGAGATGTGTATTTCATGGTTATGTAATTTACAGTGTAAATTTTATGTCGGTGAGACAAAAGGTTACATGTATCCTAATAACATCTATATATGTAAGGATAATATGAAATTTTTATTCTTATGTGTGTTTGGGGACATAATTTGGGAAAGGAAGGGTTTAGTTTTTAATGTGTAAAAAATATTATATATAATGTTTTTCTACATAGTATATTGGTGTAATTCTACCCATATAATCCTGGATTTATTGTGGCTCATGTATTATTAGTAGTGTGGATAGATAATTATTGTGTGTCTTACCTAACCCTACTTTGAACATGTGGGGCTATGTGTCTAGATATTACATGTTCTAAGAAGATGGTGTGAGAGTGTATGGGTTTTTCAGTTCTGCTGCATGTAATAAATTTCCCCATCTATGATATTTGAGTTATGATAAATTAGTGTTATATGATATTTTTATTTAATTGGTGTACCACCTCAATAACCTTAATTGGAGTTCAATGAAGGTTAATATGGTCATTCAACAATTAATTGTTAAATTGGGTCCCTTGGGGAATATTTGAGCATGCGTTAGAAGTTAAGGTTTGGAGGAAACCTGAGTGGGTAGTAGATTCAGGGAAGTGGCTTGATGAAACATTCAAGGATACCGTATTGTGTGTTATATAGTTTCAGACAATGGTATTATTTTGTGTTGATTTTTTATACTCCCCAAATCAATATTTTAGTCAATTAATAATTTAATATAGTGAACACTAAGGGTTGGTCTTGAGGAGAAAACACACACAACCTTGAATTTTTATTGTAACTATTTATATTATAATAAATAATAAACTAAATAATGTGAAGTGGATGAGTTTTAAATATTATATATATATATATATATAATTTTAGATGAAGTAATTTTGACATAGTGATGTTAACCAGAAAGGAGATCCTCCTATAAGTACACCCAGAGTAAACTGTCATCAAATCTTTATTATATTCACTTTTAAATAATGAAAACACTAGATCATATGCATTAAAATGGACATATATCTATTTTTTTGAATATATATATCCCTTAACGATCACTATGGGACAACATATCAATCTCTTCGATTGAGGGAAAATACTTTAAAAGAGAAAGTTAAGCTGCGAGTTGCATGTTGAGACAGAAATCCATCTTACCCACTAAGATTCCCTAGACCAAAATCTTTGAAAATAAGAAATAATATACACTAATGTTGAATTAAATGGTTTTAACAGTTTATTTATCCCCCATGGACTCATTTAGGATAGCTAAACATGATCATGTTTATTATAGATCATAGTAATGAAGAACAGGGTGAATAAAGATAAAATAATAATAATCGGAGGAATATGAATAGTAAAATAAATTTAAAATGTATAATACTATTACACAGAAAAAAACTATAAAACTATTTAAAACTTAAAAATTTTGTTTCTAATTACTTTAAAAAGGAGATGTGATACATTTTTATAGGAAAAGGGTTGAAATTTGGGTTCTTGAATTTTATTCTAAAAGATTGTAGGCAGTTGACCCATTTAATGACTGAATTGAGAAATTTATTATTCTAGAAGGTTTTTTCAAAAATGAATTTTTCATTTTACCGCTATTTTGAAGCTTTAATTACTATGTTTATATGATTTTATATCCAATTTACATCAAAACATTATTATGTTCACGAAGAATATTTGAATTTCCAAAATCTGAATTATAGTAAATTTATGGCCTTGATATTGGTATAAAATATGGGGTCATAGTTATTAATTTTTTTCTATATGAGTATATGTTTATCAATATAAAATTTCCTCTATATTGTGGAAGCCATTTTTCATATATATTCCCAGGTAAAAAATATCCATATATGTTCATATAATTTGATGCCTAACTTGTGAGCTTATTTTAGGACTCCAAATATTGGAATGAATTTTTATTTAAAAATAATTAAATGAATACCAAGAAGAATAAAAATGAAAAATTAATTTCATAAATTAATTCAGTGTATTAAAATATATTGCCAAAATTAATAAATTAATTTAATCAATTAAAATAAAAAATTATGCAAATTTTGCAATTAAGATCAAAATTCTTGAAAAACCATAAATTGTGGCAATTGATCTTGCAAGCATAAAATCTCAGCATTAAAAATATGAGGGATCCAAAATTATCATTATTCAAAATTTAAGGCAATAAAATTAATAACCCATCAATTGAAAATCAAATTTTCAAATGTCACATAAAATATAAATTTAATATATCATTTTAAAATTTTAAAATAAATTTAATTATTTTAATTTATCCCATTTTAATGTGGTGTAACTTATTAATTCATTGATGAAATCTTTTTAATTTATTATTTCTAAACCTGGAAAATCGTGATCTACCACTTTTTTGAATTATTTCGTTCATCACTAATGATGTTAATTCATGTATATTTATGATCATATCATTAATACATGTTTTTTATCCATAGTCTTTTTTTGAAATAATTTCTCCACTTTGTGAAAAAAAATTTCACATGAAATCATGATGACATACATTAATGGATCAAAATAATCTGAGGATTATGTTTGTTAGGAATTTTTGTCTCAAAATTGTGGCACTTGGAATAGTTTTATCTATTAATAAATATTTAGATATCATATATTAATGTTCAATAGAATTTTCCACTTCATGGTAGCTACTAAAACTTCCCAAAACATAAAGTAATTTCACCGTCTAGGTAAATAATAATGACTGTTTTGTGTACACCATTAAATTTTTCTATACTTTACTAAAGAAAATAAAATAATTTTTAATTTTTTTTTAAAATTTATTCTGGAAAGAAACCTCACATGCATCACTAAACCAAAAATGATAAAAAAACATTGTTATAGTAATGGTGATTTTTCATTTTCAAAAATCACGACACATTTTATTTATTTATTTGTTCATTTATTTATTCAGGAGGGAAAAAATAAAGTACACTGAATGAATCAAGAAATTTCTAGATCCATATATATATCACACCCACAATTCTTCCTTAAAATGTATATCATCCCTTCTATCATGGTGCCCTTCACCCCAAAACATCAATATAAATATATCATGAAAATACTAATAGGTGGGTAGGAATGGATAAAAATAGTATGAATCATGGATCATTAATTACAAGGTCATTTATGTTCTCTATATTATAAAAAATATTGATGCAATGGTGGTATTTAAGGATAATGTATTTTCAAATGGTACCTTAATTATTTTAAATTTATTTATGATCAGCCATATATTTTACATGTTTTAATTCCTATTCTAGAAGGTGGCATGTCCCATGATCACTTAATAAATATAATCAAGATGAAATATAATGTATTAGGTATATAAATCCTGTATGTAAGGGTAAATATTATTTGTGAAAATCACTAATGGAATGACCGGTAATGACAAATCAATTCACATTTATTTCGAAGATTCAAAGAATGTATACTGATTCAGAAATTTTGTTATCTTTAATCAATACCATCGCTCATATCATGTTCCCTCATTTTAATATCCATAAATCACCTTAAAAATATAATATTTAAATTAACTCATTCATATTAATTAACATTGAATTCTAATACACGATATCATAGAATTCTGACGAAAACCTTGTCTCCCCAAAAAGGCATGTAAGGTATTATTTGAAACATGGTAATACAATTCTAGTTTAAATATCAAAACATGTTTTAGAAAAAAATCATACCAGTTTAAAAGCTAATCAAAATGGTGAACTGGCATTCATGTGAATATTATTACTCTTCATTCGATGACTTTTTTGGATACATTCATCAATCATAAACCTATAAATGAGAATTACCCAATTATTTATAAGGATCATGTAATGTGATCAAAACATATTTGAGGGAGTGGGCTGCATGATGTACTAATTTCTATAACTGAAATTGAAATCAAAATTAAAATAAATAATGTAATTATTTATCCATGTATAATCCTTGAACTGGGCCCTGAATTTTTATGGATGCCAGAGATTAGTAGCATATGTTTACCATAATCAGATGGTGGTTGGATCTTATATAACTAGAACCACCACATGTGGCATTTCCCATCCCATTATTTTTTCTTCTTGGTGAGTAATGATCCCTCGATAGAGTATACCAGATACTCCCCGTTCACAAATAAGTATAGCTTGGATGGAGGGGTTAGGATAATGTAAGTATTAGTATCTTCATATTATGATACTTATACAACCACCTATTTCGTCTTAAGTGTTGTATCACCATGATATTCATGAATTATAATTTCAAAATAAGGGATAAAATGCATTTTATATTTTATATAATTTAAATATGAATAATTTATATTATAATTCGCCTTTGTGTGTGAGAATATTTTATCTTAGTTTCCTTGACCTCATCCACTTGGTCTTTTCCTAGGATTCCAAAAGTGATGGTTCATTAAAATCCTTGAACTCCATGTGATCCTTAGTAGGTGAGTGTGATAAATAATCATCTTCATATACAAAAAATAACGGATTGACCAAATGTAAAAATTTAAAATAATAAATAGTTATACTCAAATAAATAATAATTAAATTAGAAAATATGGATTTCATGAAAGAATCATCACCTTTATTAGGTTTGGGTTCAATAACTTATTAATTTATAAGTTACTCTTGAAGATTAATATTAGTATATGAAGGAAGGTTGTAAAAGTCGTATGTCCTTTATTAGAACTCTATCATTTTTGTCGATTTATTTTCTTCTATGGGTGGATTGTAGTATAGTGGTGCTAGCTCTTCTACTTTTAAAAGAATGAGTATATCATGTTGTACCACATAATCCTTATTAATTTTTTCTATGTATTTATGATCTCCCATATATATCATAAAAGGTATATATTCCTATTCATGAATTCAATGTAACTCATCAAGGTTGACTTGGATTTAGTTCTTAAATTTCTATGACTGTTGAACATTCTTGAGTTGGGTCTCAACCTCTTTGAAGTCTTCAGTGAAATAGGGAATCTCAAGTGATACTTCTTACTGAACCTTTAGTACTTGAAAGCTATCCTTCAATTCACTAAGCATGATAACTAGTTTTCAATATGACATACCCATGTCATGTGATTAAATTTTTCATGGATCCCTGATCTGTATTTTATTTACCTAATCATGTGATATAGTTCACATTGAGGGTCGGTCTTTGGGAGGAAGATCACACAACATCTAATTTGTATTATCACTATTTATATTATATCTAATTTAAAACTAAATTATATAAATTGGATGATTTTTAACGATTCATGAAATATTAATTTGGAGATATAATGTAGATAGAATGAATGGTGACATAATAATTTTAAACATAATGGTGATCTTCCTAGGAAAACACCCAAAGTGAAACACCATTATATATATATTAGTTTAAAATTTAAAAAAATGAACACACTCTATCATATGAATTAATATAATCATCCATATATTTTTATGAATATATATTTCACTCAATGATCAATGAGATACTATAGATCCACCTCATTGATTGAGAGATGATTTTACAAAAGAGATAGTTAAGGATCCAGTGGAAAGTGGAGATACAAAGGTTCCTTACCCACTAATATCCCCCTTGATCTAACTGTATAAATAAATAATAAATAAAAATGAACATGTAATGAATTTGGATCAACACTACGTGGATCCCTAGGGAACATCCTTGAGTACGTTACTCATGATCATGAGTATTAGAGATCACAGTGGTGATGAACTGTGTGGAAACAGAATAGATAAAAATAATTGAATGAGAAGTAGAAGAAGAATAAGATATAATAAAAGTGTGTAATAATATTATGTAGAATAGAAACTATAAAAATATTGAAAATTTCAAAATATAGTTTCTGTATCCTTCGAAAAGGATATGATATACATTTCTATAGGTAAAAATGGTGAATTTTTGTAACTAGAATTATCCTCCATAATTTTTTACATAGTAGAACTATTTTATTACAAAATTTGGAAAATTAGTAATATGTAATGTTTTTAAAACTTATATTATTCGTTTTAAAATATATTATCTTCATCTTCTATTTGTAGAAAAATTTATATCGCATTTACTTTGAAAATTGATTCTAGCCTGGAAGAATATTTGAATTCCAAAAATCCTAATTCCCATGCATTTATGGCATTAATATCAGAATAATCATGTGGTAAAAAATCTAAAAAAGTTATTCCTTAGTATAATATATTTTTTAATTTCTATGTTCTTATCTGTTGTTCTAGCCATTTACATGTTATAGGTCGAATTTAAAAAATATCATGATCTATGAATATATTTTTGAGGCATGACTTGCGAGATTATTTTGGGACTTAAATTTATGGATTCAGCTCATTCTCGGGAATTATTAATTGAATAAAAATATGTTTTTAATTAGAACAAAAAATGTATTCTAAAAATTAATTTATTTTATAAAAAATTATGGCTCAAACACAAAAATAAATTTCAACCAATATAATCCACAATGAGTCTATTTTTTAAATTAATATCAAAATAATTATAAAACCATAAAATTGGATAATTAACTTAATAATAAAATTTTTTGGGATTAAAAAATTAATTTATATGATAAAAAAACATCCATACTATAATTATATTGAGCATATGAATTGATGAAAAACATTATTGACTAAATAGGAACGAAGGTCAGCTTTTCATAAAAACAATTCTTGAAATTTTATTAATAATGATTAGGAAAATGGAAATAATAAATTAAAAGTGCAGGGATAACCAAATTTAAAGAAAATATATGGTTATTTAATTGTAATATGAATATAATTCCCCCCAATAGATAATTATCATAGATAGTATTGAAAAAAATGAAATGAAAATATGTACCCTTACATAAAGTTCAATCATTCATTATACACTATAAAAATATTATATAATAAATATTTTTTTTAAAATCTATTATAGAACCATATTCTTATATATATTATACTATTTATCATTCCTTTATTATTTTTAATTATTATTGTACAAATAATATCATTATTAAAATAATCGTTTGGGTGCAAAGTATTTTTCTTTTTGTAAATTTTTCTCTTGGATGGTTATAGTATTTACACCTTGGTCATCGACTAAAAATCAATATAAAATTATCCTTGAAATGGATATCATATTTATTCATTATGTATTCTTTTATAACAATACATATAATTTTTGGAAGAAAGATGAATTTTATCTATTCATGGAGATGGTAGTAAAATATGAGGTTTTCTCTTTTCAATGGATGTAATAGAAGAATCGTATTTAATAACTCATTATTATAGAATTATAATTATTTCCTAAATATCATATATATTCATTAATTTTATACATATGATAATACATGTTTAAAATATTAAAAATGACTCACATTGATTGGGAAATTTTCTTTAAGGGAATCAATAACTTCTTTCATATCATTTTTCCTTGTTTTAATATCAACACATCACATTGATAATCATATATTGCATTTTAATCATTAAATATCAATAACATTGATGTCTAAAACAAGGTATCATAATATTACTAAGAATATCTTGTCTCCCCAACATTTTATGTATATTAGTAATTCAATAATTCTAATAAAATTATCATTTAATCTTAATACATGTTTTGGAAGAAAATTTTGTGAGTTTAAAAGATAATAAAAAAGGTGAACTTTATTTCACGTGATGATTTTTACTCTTTATTGTAGGACATTTTTGATACCTTCATCCATCATGAACCTATAAAAGAGAATTAGTCAATTATGGAAAATGATTATTTCACTTAATCTAAAAAAGTTAATAGGGAGTGGGATACAAATTAGAATATTTTATATGACTAAAATTGAAATCAAAATTCCTAGAAAATTTTTAATGTTAAGTCCCTGTATGATCCCTTAAGCAGTCCCTAAAATTTTACGTCCTCCCGAGGGGAGTACTAGTTATCCATAACATGATGGTTGGTGGATCATCTTTGACACAAACTGCCACATGTGGATTTTACTAGAATTTTAATTATTTTCATTGGTGAATAATGATCCATGGATAGATTGTACCAGATATTACCCCTTCACAATTATGTATTTCTTGCATGTAGGGGGTAGGAGGTTGTAAATATAAATATATTCTTTGTTTGCTAAATATAAAAAATTCTCTTTCTTCTTATGTTCTAGATAAAAAAGATCTGAATTTATTATAATTTCAAAAGAATGTTTAGAAGATATTTCTAATTTTAAATAATTTAAATATGAAGAATTTAAATCATAATTCTCCATGTTTGTGAGATCATCATTTATCTTAGTTTCCTCTGCCTCACACATGTTGTTTTTTCATAGGATTTATAAAATTCTGGTTCATTTCAATCACGGATCTCTATGTTTTCCATAGAAGGTGTATGTGATAAACAATAATCTTCATATATAGAATATAAAATATTGACTAAATATAAAAATTTAAAATAGTAAATAGTGATACTCAAATCAAATTTAATGAAATTAGAAAAGATAGATATCAAAGAAGAATCATCTAATGGAGTTGTTTAGGATTCAATCACTTCTTTGGTGATAAGTTTCACATTAAGATGGATCTCATTATATGGAGGTAGAAAGTCCAAATACTATATACTTTATTAAAATTCCACCATTTTTTTGGATTCTTATTCATCCAAGGATAGATAGAAGTAGAGTGGTGATATCTCTTCTAATGTGTAAAGAATGAGGAGATCATACTTTTACCCATACATATTTTAGATGTTTTCTAGGTATTGAAGATTTCATTAGTATATCTTAAAAGATATGTCTTAATCTTCCTGAATCCACTCTACCACATCATGGTTAACAAGGATTTGGTTCTTAAAATGGTATGGTTGTTTATCATTATTTAGTTGGGTCTCAACCTATTTTATGTCTTTAGAAAAATGGTGAGTCTCCATTTATAATTATTTATAAAATTTTAGTCTCTAATAAAAATCCATGAATTGACTAATCATTATCACTAGTTCTACAAATGAGATACCCATGTCATGTGATGGGATTTTTCATGGACCCCTATTAGTGTTTTATTTACCTAACAATGTAATATAGTTCACACAGAGGGTCCATCTGGAGGAGGAAGCGTACACAACATCAAATTTATATTATCACTATTTATATTTTAATGAAACTAAAAATAAATTATATAAAGTGTATATGTTTTTAAGATTCCAAATATACATATATGTATATAATATAAATAGAGTAAATGGTGACATAATGATGTTAAATAGAAAGGTTATCCTCCTAGCATAACACCCAGAGTGAAACATCATCATCTATATATATGATTCCAATTAAAAAACAAAACAAACTCTATAATATGATTTAATATCATATTATACCTATGTTTTTGAATATATTTTTCACTCAACAATCATCGAGAGACCATACATCCACCTTCTTGATCGAGATGAGATGTTACAGAAGAGATAGTTAAAAATTATGTTGTAAGTGTAGATACAAAGGTTCCTTACCCATTAACATACCCCATGACATATATTTAATAAAAAAAACTAAATTAATGGGAAATTTATTAGGTTCAACAGTGGGTTGATTCCATGGGAACATCCTCAAGTTAGTTACTAATTATCATGAGTATTAGAGATCATGGTGGAGATGAAATGCGTGGAAACAAAAAAAGATAAAAAATTACAATGAGAGGTATAATAGGAGTAAAATATAATAGAAATGAATAATAATATTTTTTAGAAAACAAACTATAAAACAATAGAAAATTTCTACATATATTTTCGAATACCATTGAAAACTATATGAGATACATTATTATATGAAAAGGCAGTGATTTTTTGATCCAGAATAATCATCCATAATTTAGCACAAAGTGGACATATTTAATTTCAAAATTGGAAAATATTTTCTTCTATAATGTAGTTCGAACATATCCTGCATTTTAGAAAAAAGTCAGTATCATCTCCCATGTGTATTATAATTTATATCCCAATTACTCTAAAGATTTATTCTAGGCAAGGAGAATATATAAATTCCCAAATCTAAATTCACATGCATTCATGGCCTTGATATCAGAATAATCAAGTGGGTAAGTATCTAAAAAATCTATTCCTAAATATATTATCTTTATTATTTTCTATTATTTTATCTGTCTTGCTTTCCATTTATGAGTTATTGACCCAAATTAAAAATATATATCCATATCAATGCATAGATTTTGTGGCCTAGATTATAATGTATTTGGGGCCTTCAATTATTGGATTCAGCTTCTACTCAAGAATAATTAAATGTATGAAAATATATTTCTAATCCCAAAAAAAATAATTTAATTAATTAAATCTGATTATAAAAAGTTATGTCCCAAATTCATATATATGTTTTAACAATTAAAATCCAAAATTAGACCATCTTTATAATTATGCTCAAAATGATTCTATATTAAAAAATTGTGAAATGTAACATTAAAAACAACATTGGTGGGATTAAAAAAATATAATTGAAATTAAATAATTAAAAATATTCTATCAGTCAATGACTTGGTGAGATTAATTTTCTTCTATGTGTATGATCATTGAGAGGATTTCCTTTCACTAGTCAATAGAGAATCAGAATCAGACAGTGGGGAAAGATCGAGTCTTAGAAGATGAAGGTGTAGTAGACACAAAAACCCAACCTCTTCATTGGATAGTGAATTATTCTTCAAATAATGATCAAAATCTTGTAAGTACTCCCCAATTTGGGGATTATTTCTCTATTGATTAAATATATTGAGATTGGTCCTCCTTTTTTCCATGATTTGCATCAATTTAATTCATTTTCAAGAAATTATCTTCAAATTTTAATTGATTATATATATTTTCACACACAATTCCTTATTTGTGTTTATTGGCATAGAAAATTTTAAAATCCTCGATGCATATCTGTTCAATTGAATTTCCCCCCAATACATTATAACTTTTTTCCACAATTAGTCAATGGGCTCATTATTTGAGATTGTTGGGTGGGATTGTGCCTGAATAGACCTTTGAATTTAAAGAAGGTTCTCATACAATAAAGGGAATAGTTAACCACGGATGGATTCACAGTATTTTGATTATTCATATGACATCTATTCGATCTGAGATCCAAACCATAGACAGTGGAGATGAGAGAAACATTTTGGGCCTACGATGAACCCCACATATCAATAGAGATATGATATTCAGGAACCAGATTGCCAAAAATGATTAAGGCATGACCATTCCTTCTGTTTTGGTTTATCTCAAGGTGTAGTTTTTTTTGGTAGAGTTATATCTCGAATGTGGTGAAGAGATCTAACACTCTGAAAAAATACTAACTAAATGCAATGTAGTTCAGAAGAACACACAACATGAGACCCCATTGGATGGGATTCTAGTTTTTTAGAATGATAAGGATGACACACCATGTGGGGTGGCTATATAATGTGTGTCCTTCCCTTTGGTAGATAATCCATGAGGAGTAGCACAAAAACAGGACCCCGTGCAGAAGGAAACGACTAGGGAAAATTTGTGTACTACAAAAATGAACATTTGAGGAACACCATTTGGAAGGACACACAGTGTTTTAAAGTACATGGTAATGGGAAGAGTTATAGGGACATCCAGAATCCTGGGAAGGACCCTCGGTGGCTGAGGCATTCTTTGTAGTCCTTATACATGCCTTGAAGACTTAAATGGTAAGTTGGTTGTGTAACTAAAGGGACATGTCCATGTAGTTGACCAAGACCACATTCTGTGTGGGTCCCATACACACCAAGTACCCCTCCCTCCTTTTCATGGAAGATTCAACAAATTGTATAAACTTCATTTGGACACATATTTTATCCTTTGAATAGTCTATCTTGAGAATTTTTATTCATAAATCATGACAAATGCCTTTTGAGGGATTTCAATATATGTTATGAGGTGTTCCGGGAGTGACTCTTGTTTAGGCGATGATTAGTAATGGTAGTGATCGACCCAAATCATTAGATTGGTACCCCAATGATGAACCAGAACACAAGAAATATTTCTACTGAGTGGTACAACTTATCCAATTTGGGTGTGGGTCCTCTATCAACTATGTGGTACCCCATATGGCTTTAAGGTGTGGTTCATGTATCTACTGATTGGTACCCCTTATGGAATTAGGGTGCTTGACCTTTATATACTGATTGGTACCCCTGTGGCATTTGGGAAAGAGTCTTATATCTACTGATTTGTACCCCCATTCTGATAAGAAGTGTTTTCTCCTTACACTATGTAAACCCACCAAAAACATAAGGTTGTGGGTTATCTTCTTGGTGATTATTGCCCCTCGACTGTGTGGAATAGTTGCGAAATACGGGTCCTTCACATGGTTACTTCTATGGATATACATGAGATATGGTTGGCATCATTGATGTATCTCTTGAAACTAATGTCAGTCTTTACTAGGACTGGGTTGTGAGATAGAGATCACCCTTCACTCTCATTTTATATTATTTGGTTTGATCATATATATATATATATATATCTAAATCCATGTTTTTAGATTTTTAATTTCTTGGGTTAAGATGTCTTATATTTCCTAACGTGTTTCTTAGTTCTCCTCATTTATTTTTGGGGCGCCCTACTTGGAATGTATATAGACAACCCTATATGGGATTTTTATACACGTGTCATGTATTATACAAACAACATATAGGTCAAAATCGATTACATAGGAGAATGGGGATACTTGGTTCACATGGACACATATGGTGGTTAAGATATGTGATTCACAAATGATCTCTCTCTTACTGTTTACTTTTATAGTTTTCTCCGGTTGATACATATTTATTTTTGGGAATGTATTATTCCAATTTTACAATCCATTTTACCCTATCATACCCTTGTTACCCCTATAGGTTTTCACATGCATGGTTATTCTCAAGATATTCCATCTTATTATTATTATCCATCATCAATTCTTCATTGAGAGGTTATAGTTTGTTCATTCATGTACATAACGTTATGAAAAACCAAATTAGTTTTGTATTTCAGTGCTTATCACCACCCCCAATAATATAAAATTTTGAATGGTGTATTTAAAGCATGAGCCTTTTTTGTGAGGCCATGACAGATTGGTATAAGAGTAGTTCAATAATTGATATGTTTTTCAGAATAGTTCCCTTATAAGGATTTGGTTTGGAGTTAGGGAAACATAATCAATGTTTTTTAGAGTGTAATTTATTCTAGGGAACTCAATGATGGTTGAGTGTCTAACATATTCATTCACCAAGACCCTAAATAAATTCTTGTCTACTAAGTACACTAAAACATTGGTTGAGGGGATCAATGGTACATGCAACATATATTATTTAGTATTCAGATTTTCCTTATTGAGTCCGCTCCAAATTGCAGATATTTTATCATCTAACCATGGTACATCTTGATTAAAATTTAAGGGTGCTTCTGCAATGGAAGTCAACCAAGTGTCCTATTCAGTATTGTGACGATGATCAGATGAGCGATGAGGCCTCATTTTAGGGTCCATCCTATGATAATATTACTCATTTTGTATATGTATCACCACCCACACATCTTAGTAGTAAATTATACTAGTATCGAATTTGGAGGATACACATAGGGTTAGCACACTCCATGAGTTCCACTTCATTAATTTGATGTGGTTCGGCACGAGATGGGTCCCTAGGAGGTGGATGATTTTTTACCATCTATGATCCATTTCATTAGACTTATCATGACATAAACCAATATATTGTTTACCAAAACATATATAATATTCCATGTTGTAGCTGGGAGTTTGGGGTGTCTTGTTAAAAATATGCTTGATGAGTCGACACTCTTCTGTGATTTCTTATAGAATCTGTACTATGAGGAGTACTACCCCTTCCTAGTTATTATCTGTTTAGTTTCTAGATATTCTGGAGAAACAGTAGAGAGGGAATTGAATGGATGACTTTGTTTTGAGTTTAATAAACTATACACGGTACACCATCGATATGATTCGAGGTGGATACTTTAAAAGATTAAAGTTTGACCAGGTTCTCTGTAAAGATATTTTTTATAGTTTAGTACCATTGTGAATTCCAACCAATGTTAGGGTGTTTGAGTGGGCATTGGTTATATTGATCACTCGGTCAATGGGACACTATGTAGTTTGATCCACAAGAGGAAAATATAAGGCTGAGTCTTAGTTACAATCTATAATGTGATAGTTAAAAATATCATGATTCAAGAAACCTACCCATGACTATACATAGGAAAATATTCATGTCTAATGGGAACCACATAGAAGAACATGGAATACCAGAGAGGGTAAGTACTATTCATGTGATGGGTGAGGTCACATGGTGAGTGATTTACAGACCCAATGTGATGAGGAGGAAATGATGATAATAGATGTACCACCATAGCAGAGTATTCCCAATGTTTAGGGAACACCCAGGTGAGGGTAAAGTTTCCCCTAGGGAGGAAGAACTAGTATATGATCAGGTAGATCTCCATGATGAAGGGGAATGGTGGTGTATATAACGACCCATACTTTACATACATTGTTATTACTTCAAAATTAAATCATACTTATTACAATATATAACAAAACCATGAAAAGACCATATAGGTATAGTGTCTTCAGAAATTGGGAAACATAAACAACTGGTTCATAAATCATCTACACTGTCTCTCTTTTAATTTATCATATCTAGAGTCCCTTTTGGCATATCATATTTAATACCCTTCTACCTGACCTTGGGAAACGAAAACATACAAAAGGATGAGCCCAAATTCTTAGTAAGGGTAAACAAAAGAAATATCAATCACAACATATTCATAAGAACATAACATTTTGGAAATATTAAGCCGCAAAAGAGATCAACATTTCATAACATGGGATAAATCATAGTAGTGAAATTTAATCCCAATAATCATAACATGAAACTTTTTGTCATAAACTCATAATCATAAATAATCATTTCTTAGTAGTCAAGACTCATTGCCAAGACTATCTTTGCGGACAAAGTCCATTTCTGAACCGAGTTCACTCCTCATTTCAGTCCTGTATCACTGAACCAGATTAACTTGCCGTTCGACCCATGTCTATCTCATGAGATATAAAACTTTACCCAATGCATTAGAGGAAGATATTTGTCCCCCCCATATCATAATTATACCATTCTTATGTGTTCCACAAGGTCATAAATCATACATCATAGCATAACCCATGTAATAAAAATGGGATTCATAAACGTCATGCCATCATAACATATTCCATATAAGATAAAAGTGCATCATAAAAATAATTCCATAATAACATAATCAAATTAATTTAAAAATATGGGTAGAAAAAAAAACCTATAATATTTTAGATGGAAAATAATTTTGATAATTTTCATGAACTCCATTCTTGAGGAAAATATATTTTCTTCTTCGAAAATATTTTTCCATTCATAACATGTCATTTAATTTTAAACTAAAATTTTTTATTAAAAATAAACTCGAAAACCTGTAAAGGAAGCTTCATGGAAATAATGTTTTATTAAATAATAAAATCCATTCATGTCGTATAAGTTAAAAACATTCTTCTCCAACTTTGGCCGGAAAAGTAAAAAAATTACCTCATACTAAAAATGACAAAAGATTCCTCACATATGTTTTACTAAAAACTCACCGAAGGGTAAAATTGGATTTAAAAAAGTGTAGTAGGATAGAAATAATATTACAAATTGAGGAAATATGGATGTGGAAGATAAATTTTCCCCAGTAAATTCGGAAGTATTAACAATCTCGGATAAAAATGAGATTGCGATATTTTCACTTACTTTAGGTCCAATTTGCTTCATATCTTTCTGAACCTACTATATAATGATTTAAATAATGTTATTGACTTATTCCAGAATCGTACACATTTTGATGATATCATATATGGTCATATTCTTATCTTTTTATTAGTAATATTTCATTGCTACTTGTTATTCGGGTGTTCATTGCATTATGTTCTTATGCATGTTTTGTCGAATAAATTCTTATTAATCTTTTTTAAGTTATAGATAACTCATTTCAAGAATGGTATTAGTGTAATATATATCATATTTATTCATTCAACTCATTTATATAATCATTATGCGATGAATATCATGTAGAACGAGTCACATCCTATCGTGGAGATGGTAGGCCATACGTACGCACGAGCGATGATATCGTTCCCATGATTGTGGTATTTTTTTGAAGATTATGTATAATATTTCATAATCAATATCAATTTACAATAATCATATATAGTTATTCTTTACACCATTATACCCATCCAAGTAAGGTGGTTGTGGAAAACAGATTACACAACGGTATGGAGATGGTATTCCATACGTACGCAGGCGCAGTGATTTCATTTTCAATAGGATGGATAAAAGGAGAAATAGGGTTGTTTAATACATATAATAACATATAATTATATCTTTGATACTCATGTTATTACTTTATAATGACAAAACTAAAGAAGAAGAAGTATAATAGTAAATAATGTTGAAAGAATCGGTAACAGACATTACCTCTTCTTTGAAGCGCCTCTTCTTAACCTCCTCTTAGGTTGCGAAAGATAGTCTTTGAAGATAACCAGTATGTCTAGGATGTATCTAGAGAAGTTGGGAAAGGATATTGTCCGAGTTTGGAAGTGCATGAAGGCTCAAAGTGGTGTGAGGAAGAGAGGTAAGAGGTGTCCTTTTATAAGGGAGGAGAGGGGAACCTTAGGAAAAACATAAAATATTATTTTATAATAAAGTCATATTCGATTTTTAATAGCTCCAAATTGATTTATATAGAGGATACAGTGGGGATGGGTTGAAATAATCTCATCGAATATATTTTAGACAAGTTTAGGTTTCTATTTTAACCGTATCATTTAGATTTAACTATAAGCTAAATAATTTTACTTTTACCGTGTCTTCTTGTTTTCTTACACTCTATGGTTAATAAACATACTGTAACAAGACAAACGAATGCCAAGTGGTTCATTAATAATATATATATTATTATATAAGTAATTTTGCTAAACCTAATATTTTTAATAATAAAATAACAATTAATAATATAATATTTTTTTGAAAAAGTATTTTATGTCAAATTTGACACTATTTGGTACATGATTTTTGAAAAAATCATAACAGATAGATTAGTTCATAAACAGTTAATTAAATCAATAATAACATGTCATATTAAGCTATAAAATTAGTGTAATTCATAAAAATTCAAAAATTACATTTATTTGGGTATTTATAACCTCAATTATGTAAATATTTCATTAATAAGGTAATTACTACATCATCATTGTGTCATAATTAAATTATATTATTTAAGTTATAAAAATTATAAATAATATATAATTACGTAGGATATCTTTTTAGATTTCAAATGAATATTTATAGTCTAATTTATCTTATGTATAACCCTATATTAAAAATGTATTAGTTATTATACTTTGATATTAACTATTTTAATTCTTCTTTAAATAAAATAATAATAAATGTCCTAATCTAATCCATGTGGACCTAAAGGGTAATATTTTAACCCTAAGGTTCTTTTTGGTTGTACTACACTTATCCAATAGAAATAGGACATGTTTTAGGGTAATAATATTATCATTTTTACCCTTAATTACCCTATTTACTTGTAACCATGGTAATAAAAGTAAAAAAGTTACTATTCACAAAAAATTATTTTTAACTAATTGAATCACATTTTAATCCTTCATATTAACCATGTCTCTCGGATTTTCTAAATTCCACTCACAGAAGCGGTAAAATTATGTTTTATGTAAAATTTCAAATTCACCTAGAGGGTGGGTAAAAGACGGTGAAAAGTTCAATAAAATATTATATGTCTAAAATTATTGTAAAATGACTCTAATGAATTACATTGAAATTATATAAGTATTATTTATCAATTTTAAAATAAAATAAATTTAAATAAAATAAATAATTATTTAAATAAGAATTCAGTTTTTAAATAGTAACCCAGTGTTTTCACTATTCATCAAAAATTGAATGTTTTCAGAAAAAATACCAAAATTTCACCCTAGGATAATTTTGGTATTCCGAATCAAAAAATGAATTCCATTTTGAAAAATAAGATTTCAAAATGTGTGTATTTCTATTCATAATGGCTAGCATATATAACATATCGTTGTTTAGTGAAACTTGGTATTGCGTACAACATACCCTATCATGGAAGGTCGTGATTGCGTGTAATGCAAGCCAAGTTAGGGACACATGAAGTGAAAGCTCCTTTTGGTGTAGCATACAACACAGGACATCGATGAAATTAAAAAGAACATTTTTCATAAAATCTCAGGGTGTTACATTCTACCCCCCTTAAAATAAATTCCACCCCTCGAAATTCATCAATTTATAACAAACAGATGAGGATACCTCTCCCTCATCATATCCTCAAGCTCCCAAGTAGCTTATTCTAATTGGTGGTTTTTCCATAAAACATTCACTAGGCAAGTGGTCTTGTTCCGTAGAACTTTTTTTCTACGATCCTGAATCTCTATCTGCAGTTCTTCATAAGAAATATCTTGCTCCAGTGGTACAACTTCTGAGATGAGTACATGTGATGGACTGGGTATGTACTTTCACAGGAGAGATACATGGAACACATCATGAAATTGAGAGAGATTCGGTGGAAGCGAAAGTCAGTAACTACCTTCCCAACACGATCCATTATTTCGAAAAGACTGATATATTTAGGGCTTATCTTTCCCTTCTTTCCAAATCTCATTACTCTCTTCCAAGGAGATATTCGTAAGAACACTTTATCACCCACTTCAAACTCTAGGTATATTCCTCGATTGTCACCATAACTTTTTTGTTGACATTGAGCTGTTTTTATGTGTTGTTGAATAGATTGGACCTTTTCAGCCATCTCATTAACAAGATCGGTACCTAATATATTTCTTTCCCCAACTTCATCCCAACAAGTTGGAGTCTTTCATTTTTTTCCATAGTGAGCTTCATAAGGAGCCATCTGAATACTGGAGTGAACGCTATTATTATAATAAAATTCCAACAAAGGTAGGTGTTGATCCCTACCACCTTTGAAATCCATAGAGCAAGCCCTTAACTTATCTTCTAGAGTTTGAATTGTACTCTCTGACTGACCGTCTATCTGAGGATGATAAGCAGTGCTGAAACTCAACTATGTATCCAGAGTTTGCTAAAGACATCGCCAAAACTTTGAGGTATTCCTTGGATCCCGATCAGATATAATGGAATGTGGTACTCCATTCAATCATACCACTTATTTTACATATATCCAGGAAAGACGATCAAGTGGGAAATCCTATCTAATAGCAATGAAGTGTGCCAACTTTGAAAGATGATCAACTATGACCCAGATGACATCATTGCCTTTGGAAGTTTTAGGAAGTCTGGTGACAAAGTCCATAGTGTTGTTTTCCCATTTCCATTCAGGTATGGGTAATGGTTGTAACATCCCTTAAGACTTCTGTCTCTTAGCTTTAACTTGCTAAAAAACCCAGAATCAAGAGACATATTCAGCAAATATCTAGTCATGCCATCCCACCAGAAGTACTCTTTAAGATCCCTATACATCTTCGTGCTTCCAGGATGAATAGATAATGATGAACTATGAGTGTCATCCAGCAGCTGGTTCATTAATTATGGGATGGGAGGGACACAAACCTGATTCATGTACCTTATTATCCCATCACAATCAAGGTTGAATTCAGGAACATTTTCCCCATATTTTTAACTCTACATCTTCATTCTATAACTCTTTAATCTTCGCATATATAGATGGGTGAATATTAATTTGAGAAATATAAGATTTTTCCTCTTCCATTTTAAATCCAAGAGCCATTCTTTGTAAATCCATAAATATTGGATCTTTTGAGATCATCATCATGGATAAGCTGGCATGGTCTTGTTGACTTAATGCATTTGCAACCTCATTTTCTTTCCCAGGATGGTAATGAATGGAGCAGTCGTAATCCTTATTCAGCTCCAAACATCTTCTTTGGCGCATATTCAGCTCCTTTTGTGTGAAAATATACTTTAAACTTTTATGATCAGTATAAATATCACACCTTTCACCATAAAGATAATTCCTCCAAATCATTAATGCAAATATAACCGCAGCTTACTCCAAATCATGAGTTGGGTAATTTTGCTCATGGATTTTCAACTGTCGTGAGGTATAATCTATAACAATATCATTTTTCATGAGAAAACTCCCTAATCCATTATTGGATGCATAACTGTAGATCATAAACCTTTCTCCACTACAAGGCATTGAGAGCATAGGTGCATTGGATATCCTTCTTTTCAACTCCTGGAAATTCACTTCACACTCCTCTTTCCACACAAACATAACACTTTTCAAGTCAACCTGGTGAGTGGATTAGTTAATTGTGAAAAATCATTCACAATACTTCGATAATATCCATCCAAACCAAGAAAACTTCGGATCTCTGTTACTGTTGTTGGTCTCGACCATCGTTCGATAACCTCAATTTTTGGTGGATCCACAGATATGCCTCCTTTTGATATTAAGTGACCCGAAAATGCAACTTTTTGAAGCCAAAATTCACACTTGGTAAATTTGGGATAATGCTTCTCCTTTCTCAGGGTCTTCAATATAATTATCAAGTTATCTTCATGTTCTTCCTTGAAATTTGAATAGAAAAGAATATCATCTATAAAGACTACCACAAACTGATCAAAATAGTCTCTAAAGAATCTATTAATTAGATCCATGAAGATAGCAACGACATTAGTAAGACCAAATGGCATCACTATAAATTGATAGTGTCCATACCTTTTACGGAACGCCGTCTTTGGTATATCCTCCCTTTTGACCCTTAATTGATGATACACTGAACGAAGATCAATATTGGAAAAGTATTGAGATCCACGTAGTTGGTTAAATAAGTCATCAATGCGTGGGAGAGGATAGTTTTTCTTGATAGTGATTTTGTTAAGTTCTCTATAATCAATACAGAGTCTCATTAATCCATATTTATTCTTAACAAACAGAACAAGTGCTCCACAAGGTGATGCACTAGGACGTATGAATCCCTTATCAAGATTATCTTAGAGTTTCTCCTTTAATTCCTGCAACTCAATTAGGACCATTCTATAAGGTGTGTTTGAAATAGGTAAATCACTCGGTATGAGTTCAATTGAAAACTCAACATCACAATTTGGGGGAAGACATGGAAATTGCTCCGGAAATACATCATCAAACTCTCGTACAATGGTCATATTATTAATCATGATTTTCTCACCAACCATTTCAGATAAATAACCTTCATTTAGTGGCATCAAGACCCATAATATGGATGACATTTCCATTGGAAGGTTATGTTCATCCTTGCATCGATAGAAGATTATAGAATGATCTGGAATATAAAATTTGACTTCCCTTCTTTGGAAATTGATAAGAGTTCCATATAAAAATGCCAATCCATGCCACGAATCACATCAAATTCCACTATAGGAAGGATCACAAGTCTTTTAGGAAGAACTTTCTCACAAATATCAATCGGAGATGAATTATAAACTTTTGATGCGACTGTTGTGCCATTAGGAGTTGTCACAGCTAACTCAACGTCTAATTTTTGTGGTAATACAGCGATACACTTAGAAATTTTTTCAGAAATAAAATAGTGGGTGGATCCAGAATCAAATAAAATATTTTCTACTTTAGAGTGGATGATAAGTGTACTTTTCACCACTTCATTATCATACTCCACATTGCTGATAGAAATTGCATGTGACTTTCCATTGTCTTTTGCCTTAAGAGTTTGTTGACATCGATCATCATCAACAACCCTTGGATTAGGGCATTGATTAGTATAATGCACCATTTCCTTTCATTTATAACATTGAGGTGTAGGAGGTGCACTCTGTGTAGCCGTTTCATTCTTCGCATCACTAGACATCTTCTTCCCATCATTGCGGCATTCAAATGCCGGATGACATTTATTTTTCACATTTGAAACATTTACTTGTCACTTTAAGAAAACTCCCTCCATGATTCTTTCCACACTTTGAGCATAAAGGAAAAATCATCTTCTTTTTTGTGTGGTCTTTATATTTCCTTTTGAATTCCATTTTCCTCTTCTTATCAAAATCATATGACTGATGGGTTACTCAAATCTCCATCTCAACCTTGAGAGAACATCGAACGATTTCCTCATTGTTATTGATGTCCCTTATGGATAATGCTCTTCGAAGACTTTATTTTAAGCCACTAAAGAATCAATCGATCCTACTCTCAGGTTGGATAATAATCCCAAAAGAGTACCTCGCACGTCTTGTAAAATTTCTACATGGGTACCAACAGATTCATCATCCTTTTTCTTCAGTTCAAGAAAATCCTTCTCCATCATTGTTCGAAGAATACAAGGGCAGTAATTATTGAAAAATAAGTTCATGAACTCATCCAATTCCCTGGACTCAATTTCATCTCTTGGCATCGTATTCTTGATAAGATTCCACCATTGATCAGATTCACCTTCCAAACGATATACTGCTAAGATGAATTTATCGTGTTCAGAACATTGAAGAGTTGAAAATATTATTTCAGTGGTACTGATCCATTGTTCAGCCACTAATAGATCAGTAGACCCACTGAATGAGGGTGGACGCTGCCTCATGAAGGATTCAATAGAATGTTGTTTCTTCCGTTTCATGTTTGGGAGTCCTGCATGATTCATAGCTTGAGAAAGTTATGTGAGAATGGATACAAGATTTTTCATTCCAGCTCCCATAACGTTTGGTTGCTTAGGGGGGAAAAGCATTACATTGCCCATCACATTGTTCATTAACACGGTTCCATTGGGTTCCATCCATTGACTAAAACCAAGAAGAATAGTGTGAGAAACACTAATTTTAATAGTAAAACCACATAATCAAGAATAAAATTTCACACTTTAGGTATTATCATAGGTTATTCATGGCCATTTCTAAAACACTAAGATTGTGTTCTATTTGTAGACTTATCCTTAGGGTTGTTACTATGGTTTTCACATCCTAGTTTCTAAAGGTTGACTATTCCTTTCCCCTAATACCAACTATAATGACCCATACATTACATACATTTTTATTACATCAAAATTGAAGCACACTTATTACAACATATAACAAAACCATGAAAGGACCACAAAGGTACATTTTCTTTAGAAACTGGGAAATAAAAACAACTGGTTCATAAATCATCTACACTGTCTCCCTTTTGTTTGTTCATATCTAGAGTATCTTTTGGAATATCTTACTTAGTACCCATTATTCCGAATTGGGGAAATTAAAACATACAAAAGGGTGAGCCCAAATTCTCAGTAAGGGTAAACAGAAGAAATATCAATCACAACATATTCATAAGAACATAACATTTTCGAAATCATAACCTACAAAAGAGATCAAAATTTCATAACAAGGGATTAATCATAGTAGCGAAAGGTAATCCCAATAATCAAAACATTAATCCTTGTAGAATACACAAATAATCATAGAGAATCATTTATTATTTTTTAAGACTCATTTCCAAGACTATCATAGCGTACAAAGTCAATTTCTGAACTGAGTTCACTCCTCGTTTCTGTCCGGTATCACTGAACCGGATTAACGTGTCATTCTAGCCATGTCTATCTCATGAGATATAAATCATTACCCAATTCATTGGAGGGTGATATAGGTCCCACCCATCCCATAATTATACCATTCTTATTTGTGCCACAAGATCATAAATCATACATCATAGGATAACCCATGTGATAAAAATGGGCTTCATAGACGTCATGCCATCATAACATAATCCAAATAAGTTAAAGGAAATCATAAAAATAATTCCATCTTAACATAATCAAATCAGTGTAAAAATATGGATAGAAAGAGAAGGGTAGGAGGTTCCCTTTTATAAGTTAGGAGAGGGGCACCTTAGGAAAAACATAAAATATATTTTTTATAATAAATTCATATTCGGTTTTTAATAGATCCAAATTTATATATTTAGAAGATAAGGTGGGGGAGGGTAGAAATAATCTCAACCAATAGATTTTAGAAAATTTTAGGTAACTATTTTAACCTTATCATTTAGATTTAACTTTAAGTTAAATAATTTTACTTTTACCGTGTCTTCTTGTTTTCTTAAACAATATTGTTAATAAACATACTATTACATTTCAAAAGAACACCAAGTGGTTCATTATTAATATATATATCCTTATATAAGTCATTTTTCTGATCCTTATATTTTTAGGAATAAAATAACAATTAATAATATAATATTTTTATTAAAAACTATTTTATGTCAATTTTGACATTATTTGGTACATGATTTTTGTGAAATTCATAAAAGAATTATTAGTTTGAAAAAAGTTAATTAAATAAATAATAACATATCATGATAACCAATAAAATTAGTGGAAATCATAAAAAGTCTAATATAACATTTATTTGGGTATTTATAACATTAATTATGTTAATATTTCATTTATACGGTACTTACTGCATTATCATTGTTTCATAAATAAATTAAATTATTTAATTTCAAAAAATTAAAAATAAAATATCATTACGTAGGAAATTTTTTTTTTCTAATGAATATTTATATCCGAATTTATCTTATGTATAACCCTATATTAAAAATGTTTTAGTTATTAAACATTGATTTTAACTATTTTAATTGTTCTTTAAATAAAATAATAATAAATGTCCTAATCTAATCCAACTGGACCTGAAGGGTAATATTTTATCCCTAAGGTAGTTTTTGGTCGAACTACACTTATCCAATAGAATTAAGACTTGTTTAGGGAAATAATAATATCAAATTTACCCAAATTTACCCTATTTACTTTTAACCGTGCTAAAAAAGTAAAAAATTACTATTCACCAAAAATTATTTTTATATTATTGAACCAAATATTACTCGTTTATATTAATTGTGTCTCTCAGATATTCGAAATTCCACTCACATAAGTGGTAAAATTATGTTTTATGTAAATTTTCAAATTCTCTTAGGAGGTGGGTAAAAGACAGTGAAAAGTTCAATAAACTTTTTATATGTGTAAAATTATTATAAAATGACTCCAATGAATTACATTGAACTTATATAAGTATTGTGTATCAATTTTCACATAAAATACATTTAAATAAAATAAATAAATATTTAAATAAAACGCCGGTTTTTAAATAGTAACCTAGTGTTTTCACTATTCATCAAAAATTGAAAGTTTTGAGAAAAAATAACAAAATTTCACCGTAGGCTAATTTTGATATTCCGAATCCAAAAATGAATTCCATTTTGAAAATTAAAATGTCAAAAGTGGGTGTTACTATACATAACGGCTAGTTTATATAACATATTGTTGTTTAGTGAAACTCGGTATTGCATACAACATACGCTATCGTGGAAGGTCGCGATTGTGTGTAATGCAATCCAAGTCATGGAAAAATGTAGTGAAAGATCATTTTGGTGTAGTGTACAACACAAGACATCGATGAAATTAGAAAAAACATTTTTCATAAAATATCAGGGTGTTACAGTGGATGACGCTATGAGATACTTTCACTCCCACAACCATGATTCCCACATCAGGCGTAGGGAGTTGTTGGTCCATGCCTTGGAAAAGTTAAGGATGAGAATGTGATATTGTGACACATGATATGATTAATGGTATGATTTTTGTTTATTATACTCTTTCATTAATAGTTTTGACACAAGGGCATGCCATTCCTTTAACTGTTTGCTCTAGGTGCAAGAGTCGGAACTCCCAGTTGAGGATTTATCCCATTAGCCTCAACTTTTTCATCATACTGGGAACACTTATTCAATATTGTTTATCTACCTATAGTGGGAGATATAACTTGGTGGATAAATCTTCCCTTGGGACCTTTTCATCCTCACAATGGAACCCTATGAAGTCGTCTATTGTGTGAACGAGTTTTCCATGTTCTAAGACCATATTGAATGTATCTCTTGATGAGTGATATTAATTCACATAGATTTGATGATATTATCCTTTTAGGGAGAGAGAGATATCATTTTTGGGTAATTGGGATTTTTGATAAGAATGATACAACCCATTAATCATCATTTTTCGAGTGTATCCCTTGGTTCACTAGTATCTTTAGATATTTGGATTCCATAAGTCATTGAAAATATTATGGAATTATTCCCCAATGACATTCATGAAAAACCTCATCGGACATAGATGGAGTTTTGTATCAAATTTATTCATAGGACTACTCATACATATTTTTATTCATATCATACGGCCCCTACTATGATCTGTGGGGTGCAGTTGCAGTTAGAGGTCATTTGAGAAGAGGGATTTGTTAGTCCCAGTATATCCCCATAGAAAACCATTGTGTTTTTTAGAAAAAAGGTGGATGAGACCCTCTATCAATACATATATTATTGGCACTTGTACTAGGCCTAAATAAATAAAAATTACCCCCTTCTAAGGATTTATGACCTCTTTGATAAGTATTGAGGTGTGAGATGGTTCGGGAAAACTGATATCAAGTCTAGATACCACTTGTTGAGAGTTTACGAGGCTGATATTCTAAATATGGAATTCTGATGTCTCTATAGACACATTAATTTCATGGGGATTCCATTATATTTGATTAATTCCAATACTATGCTTATAGATATAGTGAACCAGATCTTCCAGATATACATGGAAAATTTTTTGTTTATCATTATCGATGACATACTCATATTCTCTACATCAAATGAGGAGAATGCATAGAAACTGAGTATGGTCCAAGATTTATTTAGGGAAACAATCATTATGGTATGATTTCAATGTTCCATTTCTGGATTCAATTTCTTCACTTTCTAGGGTATTCTATTTCTAATAATTGATTTGCTAACCACTCAAAAACTATTAATTCAGTGATCAATTAGGATCCACCCAAGTGCGTGCTTGTGGTGTGGAGTTTTCATTGCTTGGAGAGGTACTAACCAAGGTTTGTGTTAGAAATATCTACGATTGCAACACATTTTACCCCTGATGTGCAAAGGGAATCCATTTACCCACAATAATCAGTGGTAGAGGGCCTTCCAAGGGTTGAGGCTGAGGATGACCAGTGCTTCTTTTATGAGACTGTCATAGGATGGTGTGGAGTTTGCAGTGGATAGTGATACCTCATAAGTTATGATCGGCTGTGTATTGATGAAAAAGTAGTTAGTTATCTCCTATGGGTGGAGATAGTTGAGAAAGCATGGGAAAAACTACACAAATCATGATGTAGAGATGGAAACATTAGGCTTTTCTCCATGGATGTGGATGCACTATCTTTTTGGGGAGTTCTATATGGTTTACTCTACACATCGGAGTATCAGGTACATTTAAAAAATAGAGGGTAGAACCTGATATGGAGGCACTAGTTCTAATTCTATTTTTACTACTAATTTGAGGTAGATTAAATTTAATGTAAGGGAAACATGGTAGACGATTACTTTAGTAGAAAGTCCCTTGATCATTTGTTATGGGAGGCTTCCAAGCTATTGGATTCCTTGTAGCCGACCCTTGATGAGTAAGTGGGTGAATTTTTTTTATATATGGGTTTTGATTATCTTATTTATCATATGTGTGAGAGATTTTGTGTTTGGAGATATAATCTATGGGTACATTCAGAAATATATATCATCAATAGGTTCACCTGATGGATTTTCTGAAGGATATAATCATGTTATACTTTTCTATGGATAGATGGGGTCCCTATCATCATATGGTAGGAGGTAATGATAGATTTCCACACATATCATTCTATTGTACATCCTAATATTTTGAGGATGAATAGAGCCATTAAGTGGTAGTTTTGGTTTGATGAAATGATATAGAGAATGGCATAGTTCATCTTTCATTGCCTCAACTATCAATTGGTGAAGGCTAAGCACATGGCTTTGGTAGGTTTTTTGCATCCACCTGAGATCCCATTTTTCAAATGGGATATAATATCCATTTACATCCTGAAAAATATTCCTTGTATAGTGTGTGATAATGACTCCATTTGGGTGATATTTTGCAGAATCATGAATCTTACACAAATTAGCTCTTTCAGAGAGTATATTTTGATGGACATTTTGAGGCAAATGTACATATGGGATATCATTCTCTTTCATGGGGTGTCCTCGACTTTTTTATCCGGGTGTGATGTGTGGATAATGTCACTATTTTCAAAAGGCCTACTTGTGGAATTAAAGACCCATATGAGGATGATTATAACATTACACCCATATAATGATTGGAAGACCAAGAACACTATCACGGTTTTAGAAAATATTTTAAGGGCATCCATGTTTAACTTCATCCAGACCTGGGAGAATCAATTGACACTTGTAGGTTTTGCATAAAAAATAGATAAAAATATATCAATGCCCTATATAAGAGACCATCCTGGTCACACATGTCTAGATAGTGATAATAGAGGCCTATCTTGTGGGATGAGAGAGGGTGTAGATGACGATGGATGAGGACGAGTTCATCCATGAGTAGACGATGGCAACCGAAATCAGGAATATACCTTTCACAGATCAACATCATAGGATAATGAGGATCAAGAAGGGAGACCAGATTTTCAAGATATTCTCCGCATGAAGATGATTGAGGAGATTTCATTGGGATGGAAATATATCTCTATGGTTTATTGAGGCATTTGATATCTTTTAGAGTTATGGCGAGGTTTGTTTCTGCTTTTCCCTACCACCAAGGTTAGAGCAGGTTCACATCATCTTCCACATGTAACAACTATGGAGTTAAATGGATAAACACACACACATTATTTTTTAGGTTAATCTAGAAGTCGAGGATGGATCCACTTTTAAGAATCATCTAGTGAAGTTCTAGGATTAGCAGGATAGCGCTTGTGGTAGGAGATCCAGATGTGAGATCTGTATCCCATGATTTTTCTTTAGTTTTTATTATCAAGGATGAAAATCAGAAAACAATTAATGAAATGTAAAACATTTTATTAACATATATGAATTTTGAAAATATCTATAAATATTTTTATATCTAGGTACTGAGACGAAATGCTATTCCAAGGTTCGTTGTTCCTGAAATTAATTTTATAAATATATTTTATGTATTTTATATCACACACAAATAATTTATTAAAGAGAAAAATAACTCTTAAAACAACACTTTGATCGATATTTTTAGACAACATTTTATCCGTGAATAGATGTTTTACCTATGCATGACCTAAAGTTGGTCAGCCTGGGGAAATTCCAAAATGGAGTCCATTTTCAGATGCATTTATGAAAATAAATAATTATATGTATTTATATAATTAAATAACGTAGAAGTAATTCCATTTTTAAATACATTATTATTGAAGGATCAGGACAATTAGATCATATCCATGGGATCATTTAGAGCATTTCCTTCCACCTCTAATTTTCACATCATAATTAAACGACGATGAAAATTCAAATCTATGAAGATCAAAGTGCATGGAATGAAATGACTAATATTTATTCATTAGTGACAAAATTTTTCACCAATGAAGGATCCAAATCTCGGTAGGAATCATAAATTTTTTTATCCTTCCAATATTTCTTAAATATATTGATCATGATCACACTTTTTCCTTTATTTTCATTTTTACATGCTTTTTCCTGCACATATGTCGTCGATTAATTTTTTTTCTGTTTTCACACCCTAGGAGTCCCAGTTTATATTCTATAGACTAGATATCCTTGTGAAAAAAATTGACCTTTTGACTTGTTAATTTTCACAATCTGTATTTTCATGATGATTTTTCCTCATGCTCTCGATTCAACATTTCTTGGAGGGGCCAAGCCCAACTAGACACCAAGATTCATGGTAGACTCACATGAAACAAAAGGAAGGAATAATAAAATATGTATTAGTAGTATTTTAATGTTTTGAAGGATATAATGTATAACATGATCCAAAATTGAGGTGTAGGTTTTTTGATATGCACTTGGGGAATAAAACAAACCCCATGGATCACTGGTGGTATGATTTTTGTACAATAGATTGCTGGAAATGAAAACAATGGCACATTCATTTAGTATTAAGTTATCTCATGGTGTGGTTGGACACATCATTGTAAGATCTTTAATGTGTTTAATGGATATAAGTTTTTGGAAAATCCAGACTACATTCCCTGTTGTTTCATATAAAAAAGGATGTGTGACCCATTTCGGGTGCGGCGATTGGATTTTGAGAAAGTTAAGGTTGAGATTTCATAGGGATGAGAAACATTTTGTGTATCCATCCAAAGAAAGAAAATCAAAGTGGAGGAGAACATGTGTATAACCCCATGTGGGAGGAAACTACAAGAAACATTTATTTTAATTATGGACACAGACATGAACATGGACACCAGTTTAACCCCATGTAAAAAGACACAATGTGTATTTAAGTACACAAACACATGGTGAGTTACACAAACATGACCAAAATCATAGGAAATACCTTAGGTGGATGAGGTATGAATAGTAATCCATCTACAAGTTAGGTTTTTGTAAATGTTTTCTTATCCATGTATCAGTAGGGACACATCCATGATGTTGAGTTAGACCACACAATGTGTTGGTCGACATACATGTTGTTTACCCCTTCCCCCATTTTAAGGAACCATCACGCTCTTGTATTTTTTGGGACACAGAGGTTGTAATGGGAGTAGCCTATCCTGTTTGTTTTTTACTTTTAAAACATGGTGGTGTTCTTGGAATTTGATTTAGGGATATGATGTGGGTTGTTTAGAGTTTGAAACTTTTTTAGGCAATTCATAATGATGGTAGTGATAGGGCATGATCATTAGAGTGGTACCCCCTAACTGATATGGGTCAATGAACTCTATCTATTAAGGGGTATCCCCAATGGAATTAGTGTTCATGTCCTCAATATACAATATGGAACCCTCGTATATAATTAGGTTGTGTTTAATCAATCTACTAAGTGGAACCCCCTATGAAATTAGGGTGTGGGTCCTCTATCTAATAAGTGGAACCCCCTAGGGCAGTAGGGTGTCAGTCCCCTAACAACCAAGTTGTACCCCCTATTAGATATGTAGTGAGTACCTATTACATTGAGTGGAACCCCTATAATAAATTATTGTATGGGTCCTCAACTTAAAGATTATGCCCCCTTGAGTGTACGTCACAGTGGCATGAAATGGTCCCTCAAGGAAATTTATTATTTAGACAGACATACAAGATGATGGTCATCAATGATGGAATTCATGGAAATAATGGAAATATTTACATGGGAGGGTATATGAGAGTGATGTCACATTTCTATATAATTATCGAATCTTTGGTTTGGAAAAAATATATATATTTGAATCAATATTGTTGGATTTTCACTTTGATACTTTGAGCTGAGCTATCTATCTATTTATTAATGTGTTTATTACCACATCAATCTATTGGGGCATACTAATTGGTATGTATATACTCACCCTTTTAAGGGAACTTCCCTCATGTGTTGTGAATTATGTAGAAGAAGCACATATTAGTAGAAAATATAGAGAATCATAGGGATACCTAGTGTTTATGTATGTGTATGATGGTCAGAGCATAGAGATTTGGAGTTGGGATCTCTAAATGTATACTTTACCTATTTTGTACTATTGGGACATCATTTAGTTTGTGTGTTTTTTTTCTCATTTACAATTCATTTTACACATTCGTACTCCTGTGCACCCTAACAGTGTTGACCTGAATGGATATTCTAAATATATTATATATTTTTATTGTTATTCCTATGCAATATTGTATTGAGATAGTCCGGTCTATGAATACAGAAACATTAGGAAGAGGCCTCCTATATTAGTTATTTCTTTTGTTGCTTGTTTCCACCCCATGGAATAAATAGGTGGGATTGGGGTAGTTGTGACTCGATCCCCATTGGGTCAGTTCGTGACATGAAAAATGGATCATATCAATACATGGTGTTGATAGTTCCCATATATGCACGAGATATACATTAACTTCATATTTTAAGGGAAGGAGGTGGATAATGGTTCTACCATAATAATAATAATGTGTTTGTATATTGGGGACACATTATTGGTTATTTGTTGATGGATAAAACATATTAATAGTATTTATAATAAGAAATATTCTTCTAAATATTTAGGTATGTCGATTACCACTTATTTGATAGACCTCCTTTTTCTCACACCTCAATCCATCATAAAATGGTCCTACATTAAGAAAAATATCATAAGAATGTATGAGATAAATCTATTGTTGTTTTTGGGTGGGTCTTTTCCACTATAGATTCCACATTATTTCTGAATAGTGTGGGACAATTGGTTCCCCTTTATAAGAGAGGTTACACACCTGGAATTACATAGAATATTTTAAAAATATATAGACACTTACTTGTGAATGTGGAACTGAAGAGAAAATAATTTAAATTTGTGAATATATATGGTCACAATATCTTCAACCAATTATATTCATACATTTTTATGTGGAGTTTTTGATCTTGTTTCTTAGTTTAACACATAGTAAAATTATTTTAACCCACCATTGTAAAATAGTTTGACTTATTTGACTATTAACAATGAAAAAAATGTAAAGTGGTATGCTTAAAAAATTTGGGAATAATTATTAAAAATATATTTTCCATTTATCAAATTATATTTCCTTAATTAGTGGAAATTAATTTTAAAATTATTAAAAAAATGTGACATGCATTTCAATTGAAAATTTTTATTTGAAGCATAAAATAGATTTATTACTCTTATACTCATAGTAAAAATAATAAGATGCATTTTATACTATGTTATTTAATATAAAATCTATAAATTTCAGTATTATCATTAAATAATGATGATTAATTTAATTTACATATATAAAAAACATATTCTTTTAATTAAACAATTTTTCAAGAAAATATCACTATATACAGTTATGAGACTAAAATTTTTAGTAATAATTTAATAAATATTGAATAAATTTATTCATGTGTAAAATAATGTTTTTTCTTAATTTAGTTGTTTTTATTAATTCCCTCTAATAAAAATCCATGTCTATAAATTCACTATTAAATAATAGTATTTTAATAGTATATCCCAGTATGATAAAACTTGGTATTTTTTTAATGAAATGAATTAAAGAAAAAATATTATTTAATGAGAGATATATATCAATAATTTATTGTTTTACATTATACCCCCATATATCAATTTATCCATTGAAATATTGACACTCTGAAATAAAAAACATACGATAATTCTACATCATCACATCCTCGGACTCCAATATGACATCTTCATATTTATGGTTTCATAAAAAAAATTGACAAAGTGAGTGGTCTTGATTTATAACACATTTTATCATCAATAAAAAATCAAGAATTATTATTCCTTATAATGATGATTATTCTTAATTTTACAAGTTATGAGTTTAACACATGTGAAGGATTAGGTATATACCTAATAATGAGAGATGTATAGGACACATCATGAACATATGAGAGATTTAATGAATGTTCTATGTAGTAGGAAACTAATCTATTCTAATAATGAAATTGAAAGGGGAAAATATATATCAAGATTCATATTACTTTATTTCTAAATTCCATAACTTTCATCCTTGTAGATATCCATTAGGATACATTTTCACCAACATTGTTCTCAAGATCTCATAAAAGAGAGCCACAGTAATGTTTCTATAAAATCTGAGAATCAATGATACGCTTCTAAATAGATCTAAACATCACTTTTGTTTCCTTATCTAGATCATTTCCCAATAATTTTCATTATTAAACTGTATGTCAATATAATGGAGTTTTTAAATACCATCAATAGTGGTCATTATAATTTCCCCTTGAATGCTTGAGTAAGTTATTTTTTTATAAGAAACCCCAATTAAAGAATGATGTTGATCCTGGCCACCATTGAAATACACAAATAAATATCTCAATATATATTTTAGGGTTTTAATTTTTCTATTATAGTTTCAATCTGAGGATAATTTATAGTTATAAATCTCAATACCTTATTCAATTCTAGATGTATACTTCTCTAAAGCATCATGTTAATCAATGAATCCAGACAATATATAGTATAATATAGTACTCAATTCAGCCATACCAACACATTAATATATATCCTGAAAATTTGATCAAGAGATAGCTATTCTATCAAGGATATAAAATGTTCTCAGTTCATAAGGTGATTGACTATGACCCAAATATATTTATTATATTTAGATGTATTTTGGAACCTTATGAAAAAATAAATGGTGTTGTATTCCCATTTCATACTGGTAAGGTAAATGGTTATAATGTTTTCTTACACATCTAACACTCATCCCAAGATTTTAAGCATACCAATAACTGAGATACAAGATCATCAATATCTTTCTTCTTTTTGTCTGACCATTAATACTATTTCAAATTTCTATACATATTTTTTCTTCTAGAATTAATAGATAATATTGTGATATAAGCTTTATATAGTAGCTCATTCTTAAACTTTGGTATAAAAAGGAAACATACTATATTCCCAAACCATATCATTCCATCACAATCATTGTTGAACTCAAAAACATTCCTCCCATTCTTCTTTAGTTCCTTATATTCCATATTCATAACTTTAATCATTAAATGGATATAAAATTGAAAATTAATCTATGAAATATAATATCTTTTATGATTAATCATGATTTTAAAATAAATTTTCTATAAATCTCGAAATATTCGCACTCTTTATATCCTTATCATTTAAAAATGAACTTGGTATTTCAAAACTAGTGCATCATTCACATTGTTTCACTTCACTCGGTGGTTGTGTATTGAGTAGTCATAATAATTAATAAATTATAAAAAATTTCACTCATATCAAACTCTTTTTATCTGAAGATGTATTTCATGATTTTATGGTGTATATATTTACCACAAATTTCACTATAAATATATAACCACTATATTTAAAATGAAATAATTATAGATACAATATCAAAATCATGATCTATGTAATTTTTGTCATTAATTATCTATTTATTTTTGGCATATGATATCAGAATTTCATTCTGTTTGAGGACACATAATAGTCTTTTACTTTCCAATAATACATAACCATTATCTACTATATGGTATTATAAGAAAATCAGTGCTGACCAACCTTTCTTTCATCACCTATAAAATTTTGACACATTCATCTATCGATAGGAACTTGTCTAGCATTCATGTAAACTTACTTGTTGGATTAGATTTCCATTAGATATATCTAATAATAAATTGCTATTATTATCTAATCCCAATAGAAACTATTGTTATTTGTTATATTTTTTGGTCTCATTCATTGTTCAATAACTTCTATCATTAATGGATCTATGGATAAATTCTCACATTAGATTATATGTACCATTAATGAAATGATATGTAACCAGAATAAAAACTTGGTGAATTTGTAATATATCATCTCATATTAATGGTTTTGAGTATAATATTTAATTTATCTTCAAGACATTCCTTTCCCTTTGAATATATAATAATAACATAATTATGGACACCCTAAAAAGATCATGTTAATCTATTAAGACTCTATTAATTAAATCCATGTTGATAACAAGGGAATTGATAAGTCCAAATGGTTTCAGTTATGTTCAAAATGTGTATATCTATTATATAATGGTGTGTTATATATATACTCCTTCTTGAACCTTAATTTATATTTTGTGGAGTCAGTTCCCTTGAAATAGCCTCTTTGAAATTTATGATAAAAAATTATTCAATGGTTGAATATTTATAAGCATCATATCACATCATGACTGTTCTTCTGTGTGGAATATTATCTGATAATTTCCTAAGAGTAACAATCACACAAAAAGGTTATAGAAGTTCCCCTCAATGATGAAAACCCAGAAGTTCTACAATAGTATTCATGATTATATGTTCTATAAATAGATGATATAATTTGAGGGAGACAAATGATACAAGCTAACAGGGATAAAGACTCATAGGTCTTTGAGACACCTTCTCATGGTGTATTCCCTTGGTAATATATAGTAGAATATTTTGAGAATGAGACCCACCAGTAATAAATAAACATTTTTTTGGGTCATTAGATTTACCTATCTATCCATGTGATTATTTTTCCACTAACATTAATATTATTATTTATATGTATTATGAGTCGTGCTCGTAGATTTTTTGATAAAAACTATGTTGATGGATTTTTTTTGGTGAGGTAGGATATGTTGGGTGCATCATGAGTAATATTACATTAAGGAGTAATGTGGGAAATGATTTATCCATTCTATTATTCAATAGTAGTTAATATCTCAGGATCATTGATAAAAATTTTGTAGTCTAAATAAATCAATGTCCATTGTCATCCATAGGCATGTTGTATTTTTAGAATGTCAATGAAAAAGATAATCAAGAACATAGTTTGATGACATTGACATGAAACCTGTCCATTTGAGTTATTGTTATAGGGGGATTATATTACAATGTATGCATTCACATGAGTTTTCATTTCCCTACAGAATTAAATTATTTCTATATAGGTCCCATGGCATGTTTATAGATGCTAACTATGGACTTTAGGATGCCTCACCTAATTCCACTACGAAAGTAGACTATAGGGTTGCACACTAAGTGTATGCAGAATATCAGTTAAATTATATTGATTATTTAATATGTTGAATAAATATTATTCCTATACAAGGTTTAATAATTATTCATATTTAATCGCATATAAATATTTATTGTTTGTATAGTAAATATAATATCTAATTATTTATTTGTGAATAATGTAGTGATATTTAATAAATAAATTGATATTATTCAAGGCCTGATAAATATTGTTATGGAATGGGGGACTAAGCTTAATGGTCTTGTGTGAAATTATAATATATATTATTATTTAATTAAGTAATTATTAATTATAATTCACATGTTATGTAGGTTTCATGAAATAATAATATTACTATTATTATTTGACATGGTGGTTTTTAGGGTTAATTAATAATAAGGGAACTTGTGAAATTATTTTATTTTACACCTAGAAATAAAAATAACATATTATATTAATTTCATATATGCCTATTCTATTATTGAAAAGGATTCAATGAGAATACTCTTAGGCCTATGGTGCTCTCTTATCTAAGAACACTCTCTAGAAAAACTAGAAATACTCCTCCACAAAATCAAGGATAGTGCATTGTAAGTTATTGTCAAGGTGATCAAGGAAGATGATGTAAGGTTAAGGATCTTCCATGCTTGCACCGAGAAACTCTTTTAGTGACATCTGGAGATTTTTTGAACTCATCTGGATCACAACCAGAGGAAATATATAAATGGTTTCTATAACATAATGATGGTGCACCATAGATCTATCACCAAAGTCATCAAAGAAGAATAAATTCCATAGAGGTAATTCATTATCTAGTTAAATTAATTATATACGAAATGTTTTGATCCCTCTCTCTTGGTTCTGATGTAATTATTATTTTTCCATTTCATTGATCCAATTATATGTATCATGTTATTCATCATTATATATATCTTAGATTTATCATTGATTATGGAAGAAAATAAATTTGGGAACCACCACTCACACACATCATGTATTCTTGGAACGTACATGTTGTATTATAGGTAGTAAAATATTGTTATATATTATTTATTTTCATTTGTTATTTGTTCATTCATAATTTAGTATTTCAATTCAAATTTATTCATTCTTTTGATGTAAATTATGAGATATGTTTCCCCCTATATTTTTATTGCATTTCTAATTGAAATTATTAATATTCTTATTAAAATAAATTATAGTAACTCATCACGAAGATCCAAGGATTCTTCTATGATAAATAAAGTACATGTTGTTTCATTGAAGTTATATGCAATGCTGTTTTTTTCAATGAACTAAGAGTTACTTATGAAATTACTCATCCTATATGAATTAATGAAATGTGTAGTAGGTAATTCTTACACTGTGTGTTGACTAGGACAGACTGGCACATGGCCATCTAGACTACACACCATGTGTCTAATTAAACATGGATTGTGGTCCGTTTTCATCAACAATAGGTCATGTATTAAATACACGTCCTACCTGATCGGTGATTGTGTAACACAGAGTCAACAAGGAATATGTCCCATTAGAAATGTCATGTAATCATAATTTTCCGAGTCACAAACTAGATGTTGAGTACCTAGGCATAAGTATCAGATATATAGTGAGAGTTGTACACACCATATAGATCATATATACATGTCGTTTACTTATACAAAATTACAATGATTTAAAATTAATTTATTTTCCAAAGGAAACCATGAGACATGAACTTGTGTGTGTTTTTAAAAATGGTATAGGCAATGTTATGGGTTTTAATATACCTAAATATTAGAATGTTTAATTAAAATTTCATAATATTCTAGATCCACATATCATGTGTGCTTCATATTACAAGTTGTTACTCTACGCACATTGAATCATAAGACGTTACCGAAAACGCATGTAATTCATGTAATAATCTATAAAGTACACATCATGAAAGTATGTGATATGTTTTTTATGCCATATGTTAGAAGAATATAATATTATAAATGTATAAAAAATATTTGGTATATTTGGACGAGTATTCATTATGTTACCTCCAAGGTATATGTTATGTACACAGTAAATTTCAAATGATTTTTTTTCATTTTTTAAAATTATAATAGGTGAGAGTCTCAAGGAAATTATGATAAGGATTATGATATAGGTATTGATTAATTAAAGATAATAATTATTCGATTTGAGTGTGATTTATCTTTAATAATAATGATTAATAATTATATTCTAGTTTCGTTAAATGTGTAATATGATTCTTTCTAGTGGATGATGATGATCTAGACCCAACCTTTTTATGTGATAGGTTTAATTTTAATTTATTATTAAATTAATTTTTCCCTATTTTCCTTCTCTACACGTTAATTTATAAGACCCATGTGATCATGGTTTGATTTATATGAACCCCCTTTTACGCCACAATTGTAAGTGTGTAAAATAATATGTAATGTATGGATCTACCATGCTAGTAGAGGTGGCTAAAGTTAGGATCCAACATGTGAAAAATCTATGAAAAATATAAAGGTGGATTGGTGGAAATCTATAAATATGACCCTCTATTGGTTAAAGGTGTTTCTCTGCAAGGTCAGCGGTTAGTTTATAAACCCTTAGATAAATTAACCATTAGTATAAGATCATGAACATACCCTTTTTCGGATTATTTTCATAGTTATTTCATTTTGGATGTCTTATCTTGATCACATAATTAATGAATTAATAATAACGTAATATATAAATAAAATAAAATATGTTATGCGTAAATATTATTCTAGATATGGTTAATCACTTTATTAATCCCACTTAATATTTACAAGATTGTAATAATGATAGTAATTTGAAATTTACACATAATTGGAAAAATCCCTAAATAAATTATTAAGTTGGTATATCCTTTAATTACTTCTGTTAAAATCAAACCATAGTTAAATGTTCATGACCATCCAAATTTGAGGCACATTAAATTATTGTGAAATTATAACATGGGGTTTGGGTGGAACATACTTGGTTCAGATTTATGGATGAATAAAGAAGCTAGACATGGTGTAATTAAGAGGGAAAAGTAGAGGATTTATAAAATTAATGATTTATGAATTGGGGACCCCACTAATAAAATCAAGGATCTATGAGTTAATGTCGTTATCATTTGTAATTCCTACTTAAATTCATTCATGTTACTTGACCAACTGATGTTGGGGTTATAAGAAGTAAAATATGGATCATTTCCACATTAATGTCTAAGAAATAAGATATTTTGAAGATAATGGTGAGGTATATTAGGTTTTGATAAATAGTCAGAGACTAATAAATATAATATATATTTATTTGTCAAAATTTTTCAAATAAATTACCAAATCTATGAAAATATTCTTTGTATAAACAACATTAAAAATGAAATCAAAAATATCATTGCGATCGATACATGGGAAGGAAAACCTTCTCACATGAAATAATTTATAGTAATTGTAGATATACTTATGTTCCATCCATTACCATGAAAAGAAATTATATATACTGGAAAAACCATTGTCATTTGAGATTAGAAATGTGGAAATTTTTGAAGAGATATCTCACTATGAGAATCATCTGAATGATGTTATTGATGTGAAGTGCTTCATGCTATCATCTATGTCCAATGAGCTCATGAAGAAACATGAGGATATGGATGAATATATAATGATGTCTCAATATTTGGGTCACTATCAAGAGATGGAAAGGCAATAGAGGTTTGAGATCTATAATTCTTTTTTTACATTTATGCTTATAGAGTGGACGTCAACTAGGTCTCATTTAGTCATGCTTATGGGAAATATTGAATTACTAAACATATTTGGGATGAATGTATAAGATTATGTGAGTATATATATCATAATTTAATCAATTCCTATGTTATTATCTAGATTTATTGTGAATTATTGTATGATCAATTATAATAAGAGACTTTTGGAACTTCTGACCATTATTCTCCAAAAGGATAAGTACATGGGGAATGTAAAACCATCAGTCCTTATAGTGATTAAGAAGAAGAAGGACAAGGAAAAGGGGACCATGAATTATAAATAGTCTAAAGATTTCGAGCACCATCCTATTAAATATCAGAAGATCCAAAGTCAAGTAAATGAAAATTATGTAGTTTGTTTTTCATGTGGGAAGCTAGGAAATTGGAAGACGAAATACACCAAAAGAACTGGGATGATAAAGGTCAATAGTTTATTCAGTTCAATCCATCCATATCAACACATTTGGTATTAGATACAGCTTTCAGATCACACATATGTATCCAAATGCATGAACCAATTAGATTCTATAAAATTTCAAGAGGATAGGTGGATCTACGAGCTACCAATGGTGCAAGGTCGGATTCTATTTCTATTGGCGAATACCACAATTAATTACCAACAAGAATTATTTTGGTTTTACATAGATATTATTATGTACAAACTATTAAAATAACCATAATTTATATATAATGATTTGATATAGATGGATCTATTTTCATGTTTAGAAATATATTTTTTTGTTTATAGGAACAATATATGTTATGGTATAGAAAATTTAAATAATTATCTAGATATATTAGATTGTGAAAACAATGTTTTGGATAATGATAACGAATCATGTTCACAAAACACCCAACTTTGGCATCATCATCTCAGTCATGTAAATAAAAATTGTTTGACAAAGCTCTGTCATAATGGTTATTTAGAATATTTCGAGCTCCAACCACTTAATTGGTGTCAATATTATTTATAATTAAAAATTAACAATCCACCATTCAGTGGATATGGTGAAAGGGTCACATAGATTCTTGGATTGGTACACACTGATATGTGTGAATCATTTCTAGTATACGCTAGAGATGAATATTCTTACATCACCACTTTTACTTATTACTTGAGAAGATATTAATATATCTTCATGAAGAGGTATATGTCCAATTCTATTGATAAATTCAAGGAATTCAATAATGAAGTATAGACTCTGTAGGAAATAAGATAAGGAATATTTGATCGAATTGAGGTTGTGAATATCATAACCAAGTGTTCATCATCATTCAATAGGAATTTGGGATTGTATATCAACTCACCTGACCTTATACACTCCAGTGGGATGGTGTTATTGAAATAAAGAATTGTACTTTATTGGACATGGTATGGTCGATGATGTGTCATAATGATATTCTATTATCCTTTTGGGGATATGAATTAAAATCTGTGTAATAAAAAATAAACTGAGTACCAACTAATTCATAAAAAGTAATTACCTTCGAGCGATGGAGCGGAAAAAATTCCATTTTATCTCATACACATGTATTGGGTTGCAAGGCATGTGTTAAGATATTCTTATGTGACAAACTATCACCCCAGAGAACATAGAGTATCATTATAGGTTACCCCAAGAAAACAAACAGATACTACATATACAACCTCTGAGAGAATAATGTGGAATTTTGAAAAAAGGTTGTCTTTATTGATAGGGTTCACTTCCTCAAAAAGTAAAATGGGAGAAATAATTACTTTGAAAAAGTTTATGCTCAAAACAAATCGGAGTTGGTACAGGAATAATTTCTATAGGTCCTAATGGAAGAAGTAGTTTTTGAAACATAAAAATTACATATGAGTGTAATATAGGTAAGGGAACTAGAGAGAAATGGTTTTCTTGTCACCGAGGATGGTGACTAATTCTTTTTGGAAAATAATGAACCTATATTATATTAAGAGTAAATAGAGAGCTCAGAAGCTGCAAGATAGCTAAAAGTTATGAATTCTTAGATGGATTCCAAGTATCAGAACCATGTTTGGGTTCTAGTTGATGTGCTAGTTGAGGTAAATAAAATTGTATGTAAATGGGTATTCAATTGAAAATGGGACATGGAAGGTAATATAAGTACTTATATAGAAAGTCTTGTGGATAAAAGTTTTAAATAGTGTGAAGGAATTGACTATGATGAAACTTTTTTTCCAATTTCAATGTCTAAACACTACGGGAAAAAAGGGTATTTGCGACGGGTTATTTGCGACGGGAATAAATCCCGTCGCAAATAGTCCGGTTAAAAACTTATTTGCGACGGGGGTCTTTACCCGTCACAAATAAGTAGTCTTTTGCGACGGGATAGGCTTCCCCGTCGCAAATAGTTTTCCCCAGATTTGTCGCCAAATCGCGGGAAAACTATTTGCAACGGGGAAGCCTATCCCGTCGCAAATAGTTTTCCCAGGCTTTGGCGCCAAATCCGGGGAAAACTATTTGCGACGGGGAAGCCTTTCCCCGTCGCAAATAACCGGAGGCGGTAAAAGGTATTTGCGACGGGAAAGTATTCCCGTCGCAAATAACTATTTACCGGTTGACCGTAATAAATGCGGGCGAAGGTATTTGCGACGGTGCCCGTCGCAAATAGTATTATTTGCGACGGGATTCCCGTCGCAAATGGACCCGTCGCTATTAATCTAACCTATAAATACCCCCATCCGTTTTTCTCAAATCATTCTCATTCTCCACCTTCTTCTGCTCTAAAATTTCTATTTCTAAATTTGAGCTTTTGTTCAGTTTAATTTTTTTCTTCGGAGCTGTTATTAAAGTTTTGAAGAACGATCAGAGCTCATCAATTTTCAAGGTATTTATGTTCATTTTAATTTAATATTTATTTTTAATTTTGTATTAATTTCAATTATTTTTGATTAGTTGTAATTTAATTATGTTTATATTGTTTTCTTACTTAATAAATTTAAATTATTAGTATTGTTCATAGTTAATGGTAATTAGGAATAATTTGTAATAATTTTTAATAATTAAAAATAAATATTAATAATTAGTAATAATTACCAATAATTAGTAATAATTAGTAATAATTAGTAATAATTAGTAATAATTACCAATAATTAGTAATAATTAGGAATAATTAACAATAAATAGTAATAATTAGTAATAATTAACAATAAATAGTAATAATTACCTATAATTTGGAATAATTAACAATAATTAGTAATAATTAGTAATAATTGCCAATAATTACCAATAATTGCAAATAATTAGGAATAATTCGGAATAATTAGGAACAATTAGGAATAATTAGGAATAATTAGGAATAATTAGGAATAATTAGGAATAATTAGGAATAATTAGGAATAATTAGTAATAATAAGGAATAATTAGTAATAATTAGTAATAATTAGGAATAATTAGTAATAATTAGGAATAATTACTAATAATTAGCAATAATTACCAATAATTAGCAATAATTAGCAATAATTACCAATAATTAGCAATAATTAGCAATAATTACCAATAATTAGCAATAATTAGCAATAATTAGGAATAATTAGGAATAATTAGCAATAATTAGGAATAATTAGGAATAATTACCAATAATTAGGAATAATTACCAATAATTAGGAATAATTACCAAAAATTTGGAATAATTACCAATAATTTGTAATAATTACCAATAATTTGTAATAATTAGTAATAATTAGTAATAATTAGGAATAATTACCAATAATTACCAATAATTACCAATAATTGGTAATAATTACCAATAATTGCCAATAATTGCAAATAATTAGGAATAATTAGTAATAATTAGTAATAATTAGTAATAATTAGGAATAATTAGTAATAATTAGGAATAATTAGTAATAATTAGGAATAATTTGTAATAATTAGGAATAATTACTAATAATTAGGAATAATTAGCAATAATTAGGAATAATTAGCAATAATTATCAATAATTATCAATAATTAGCAATAATTACCAATAATTAGTAATAATTACCAATAATTAGCAATAATTAGCAATAATTAGCAATAATTAGCAATAATTAGGAATAATTACCAATAATTAGGAATAATTACCTATAATTTGGAATAATTACCAATAATTTGGAATAATTACCAATAATTTGGAATAATGACCAATAATTTGGAATAATTACCAATAATTAGCAATAATTAGTAATAATTAGCAATAATTAGTAATAATTTGTAATAATTACCAATAATTTGTAATAATTAGGAATAATTACCAATAATTAGGAATAATTACCAATAATTAGGAATAATTACCAATAATTAGGAATAATTACCAATAATTAGGAATAATTACCAATAATTACCAATAATTTGTAATAATTAGTAATAATTACCAATAATTACCAATAATTGCCAATAATTGCCAATAATTAGTAATAATTATCAATAATTGCAAATAATTAGGAATAATTGCAAATAATTAGGAATAATTAGTAATAATTAGGAATAATTAGGAATAATTAGGAATAATTAGGAATAATTAGTAATAATTAGGAATAATTAGTAATAATTAGGAATAATTAGTAATAATTAGGAATAATTAGTAATAATTAGGAATAATTAGTAATAATTAGGAATAATTAGTAATAATTAGGAATAATTTGTAATAATTACCAATAATTAGTAAACGAAATCTGCTTGGATAATGAAGGGAAAATTTATAATCATCTCCACAACAATGATTACCAAATTTCCTTTCATTATTCAAGTAGTTTTCCTTTTGCTAAGTATGGCTAAGTATTGCTAAATTAGTAATGAATAGTAATAATTAGCAATAAATTGTAATAATTAGTAAAAAATTGTAATAATTAGTAACAATTAGTAATAAATTGTAATAGATTGTAATAATTAGGAATAATTAGGAATAATTAGGAATAATTACCTTATTACATGTGGAGACAGAATGTGAAACACACAGATGAAAGGAGAATTGTATATAATATAAAAAATTATATTATTTTAATATTAATAATAAAATATACTAATAATGTAATGATGTTATTATTATATAATTAATATTTATAAAAAAAATTATATTAGTATTATTAAAAAAAATAAAAAATCAATATAATATTAAAATTATCAATATTTGTAACAGGTTTTGCTTTATTCTCAATATATTCAATCCTTGCTTGAGTGTTTTTTCTAACATATTATTCTAAACCAGTAATGCTTTTATATTTTATAGAAAAATATGGAACAACGAGGTCGTCAACAGTCATTATTAGATGACCGCATATGGATAAATCAACGTAGAAATCCAAATGGTTCTGGTTTAAATCCAGTATATATAGAGGGTGTGGAGATTTTTTTATCATTTGCGGCATCAAATTCAGAATTTGTTTCAGAAGGAAAGATAAAATGCCCTTGTAGAAAATGTGCATTGAGAACGTTTGACACGTTTGACAAAGTGGGGGAACATCTCTTGCGTTTTGGTTTTCAAGCAGATTATGTTTTTTGGTATCAACATGGTGAACGCAGTTCCAGAGCAGGTGATACCAACTTGATTCCAGATCCATCCCGGTTTCAAGATTTAGTACATGATGTTGCAGGTTCATCTGTTCAACATACAGAAACACCGGCTGATATAGCTTCAAATCCTGAGTTGGGACCGTCTGAATTTTATGAGTTGTTGAAGTCTGCTGAGGATGCATTATATCCTGGCTGCAAGATGAGCAAATTAGAAGCAGTTGCAAAATTTATGGCTATCAAATCAGATAACGGAATGTCAAACACATGTTTTGACCAGATATTTTCATTGCTGAAAACACTGTTACCCGAAGGAAATGTTTTACCTGCAAATTACTATGAATGTAAGAGGTTGGTTCGAAATTTGGGACTTACTTGTCAGAAGATTCATGCATGTTCAAATGACTGCATTTTATATTCAGGGGAAAATGAGTCGTTGGATAGTTGTCCCACATGTGGGCAACTGAGATATAAAGAAGGACAACACGGGAAGTCTGGTTTGATTCCTGTAAAACAGTTGAGATATTTTCCGCTTACATCCAGACTTCAGCGTTTATTCATGTCTAAGAATACAGCGACAATGATGTCATGGCATAAAGAGAATATTTCAACCGATAAAAGCTTGAATCATCCAGCCGATGGTGATTCATGGAAACATTTTGATAGAGTGCATCCATCATTTTCTTTAGAAGCTAGAAATGTTCGACTGGGCCTTTCCACTGATGGTTTATGTCCGTTTGGATCTTATGGTAGTCAATATTCATGTTGGCCTGTTTTTTTAACTCCGTATAATTTACCTCCATGGATGTTGATGAAGGAGCCATATATATTTTTGACTTTACTAATTCCAGGACATCCGAAGGAAAATATTGATGTTTATTTGAAGCCATTGATTGATGAATTAAATTTATTGTGGAGTACTGGTGTCAGTACATATGATGTTGCAACGAAACAGAATTTCATACTGAGAGCAGCATTGATGTGGACAATAAGTGACTTCCCGGCTTATGGGTTGTTATCTGGATGGAGTACACATGGTCAGAAATCATGTCCTTACTGTATGGGAGAGAACAATGCATTTATGCTCATTCATGGAAAGAAACCTTGTTATTTTGACTGTCATCACAGATTTCTTCCAGCTGATCATCCTTTTCGCAGAAACAGATCTCATTTCAGAAAAGGAACAGCTGAAAGGGATGGACCTCCAAAAATGCTATCAGGTTCGGAGTTAAAATTGGTTGTATTTTCATTACCTCCCATCACTTTTGGTCCCACAATAAACCAACAGAAAATTTCTGGTTTTGGGAAAGAACACAATTGGATTAAACGTAGCATATTTTGGGATTTGCCATATTGGTCTGATTTGTTGGTCCGACACATGTTAGATGTCATGCATATTGAGAAGAACTGTTTTGATAATTTGTTTCATACAGTTTTGGATATGCCAGGAAAGAGCAAAGACAATGTAAATGCACGTTTAGATCTTGCCCAAATTTGCAGGCGTCCAGAATGGGAACTATTTGAGAATGTCAGAACAGAAAGGTTACTGAAACCAAAAGCAGCTTATACACTGTCTAAAGAAAACCGTTTATTATTTTGTCAGTGGATTGCAGATTTGAGATTTCCAGATGGCTGTGCTTCCAATTTGGGTAGATGTATAAATAATGGTCATATTACTGGATTGAAAAGTCATGATTGTCATGTTATAATGGAGAGACTTCTACCCATTGGATTAAGAGGTCTGTTGAATTCTGTGATTTGGGATTCCATAACAGACATGTCTCATTTTTTTTGGGAAATTTGTGCGGCTACGGCAGATTATGATGCTCTAGGCAAACTTGAAAAAGATTTTGGTGTAATTATATGTAAACTGGAAAAAAATATTTCCGCCGTCTTTCTTCGACTCAATGGAACATTTGATGTTACATTTGCCATATGAAGCCAAATGTGGAGGTCCGGTACAGTTTCGATGGATGTACCCATTTGAAAGATGCATGCAAAAATTGAAAAGAAAAGTACGCAACAAAGCATCTGTTGAAGGATCTATTGCAGAAGCTTATTTGCAAGAGGAAATATCTTTTTTCTGCTCCCATTATTTTGAATCTGAGTATCCTTCAAAACACAACCGAATGGGACGGAATGAGAGAAATATTGATGAAATCGACAATCAATTATCTGTTTTCAACCAGTCAGAGCTTGGTTTTGGTGGAGTTTCTGAATGCTGGCTTTCAGATGATGAACATCATAGAGCTTATACGTATGTTCTGCTCAACTGTGAAGAGATGACATCAGTTGTACTGTATGTGTTTATATCACTTATTCTATCATTTATGTTACAGTAAATAACATTGGTTTTTATAGGTTGTATGATAATCATATCAAGAAACAAATTCCACAAATTACAGCAGCTGCTCTCGAAGAACGTCGACTGAAAAATTTCTCTCAGTGGTTTCAAAAACTGGTAACAAAAATTCTTTATCATTTAGCAACTCATTCAATGTATAGTTTACTATATTGATAATTATTTCACAAATCTTCAGGTGTCTCGACATGCTGATAAAATTGACAAACGGCTGTGTGTATTGAGTAACCCACCTTCCAAACTTGTTAAAACTTATAATGCTTATGTGGTGAATGGATTTCGATTCCACACACATGCATATGGGGAATCGAAAAAAACAATGAACAGTGGAGTTATCTTGAGAGGATCTCATCATCGAGAAAATGAAGTTGACTTTTATGGCATACTTGATGAAATCATTGAACTCTGTTATCTTGGACAACATTACATAACTATGTTCAAATGTCGGTGGTTGGATACAGAGAGAGGCGTGCGTGTTCATCCGACTCATGGAATCATCGATATTAAATGTAAAATTGTTCTCGCAGTAAATGAACCATTCTAATTGGCTCAACAGGCATATCAAGTTTATTATGCAAAGTACTGTACAACATCAAGATACTTGACTGATTGGTGGAGTGTAATAAAAATCAAAATTCGAGACAATCAGTTTAGTCAAAGTGAATGTTCTTTCACTGATGTGCAAAGAATTGATGTTTTTCAAGAGATTACTCAAAATCAATCTTTTTTACAAAGAGATATGAGTATCGATGACGACACCCCACATTTAAGAGTCGGTGATGACGATGATGTTAATGATGTCACACATGAATTTGAAATGGTAAGAGATGAAGCAACTGCAACTCGAATGGATATCGATGATGTTGAGGAGGAATATGAAGATGACATTGACATATATGAAGATGATGATGAAGATGAACACTTATAGAATTTCATGGTATTTATATACAATCATAATATGTATATATGTATATATAATAGTAATTATCGATTATTTGCTAATATTAACATTTTCTGTTTCAGATGGACGAGGCCACATTTCGTGAGTTGGCGGAGGCTGACCTGCCTTTCGATGCGGATGAGTTGCTGGCAGATGACCCTCAGCCTGTAGGCGCTCCAGGGAGTACGCGGAGGGGGCGCGGTCTTGCACGATTGATGATTCCTGACCCCGTCCCCGAGCGACGTCCACGTCTTGGGTTTGATCCGCGCACCCGGAGGTGTGATAACCTGTGTAATAACCTGTGAATTTGACTAAGATTTCATTAATCTATTCACATAATAAATGGTTATTATTTTTTCAGTTTTTCGCATATAGCAGTCGGACAGGGCAGCGCTATTTTGCGCAACTATTTCTCTCAGCCGTGGACCACATGGGAGCAGTTGCGATCTCAGACTGCACAGATAGAGAGTCTCCGACAGGAGCAGGAGCAGATGTGTCAGCAGCATGAGGAGGAGCGTCGACGCCAGCAGCAGCTGTACGAGGAGCAGACGAGTCGGTGGCAGCAGCAGCATCAGGAGCAGATGGAGTACATGCGCCGACTCACTAATGCTTTAGGGATGGAGTTTCCTCCACCACCATCTGCAGATCCCCCACCTCCCCCCCTCCCCCCCCTCCCCCCCTCCTACAGATTAGAGTTTGTATTTCTGTTATAAAATTTGTGAAATCAAAATTTTTTTTTTTCTATTCGTAGTTTCTGTTTCATTATAAAATATTAATAATATTATATTTTTAAATAACAATATTAATATGAATAATAATAATATTTATATTTTATAATATTAAATTATATATATATATTAAAATTTTATTTATATAATAAAATTTTATATATATATTAAAATTTTATAATATTATAATTTAATTATTTTTTTGTAATACTTGAATTATTTTAATATTTGAATGTAAAATAATTCTATTATTTTTATATTAATTAAAATAACTTATTAATATTTTTTTTATTTATGAATTATAATTATAATATTATTATATTAATTAAATTATTTATTAATATTCTATTATTTTTATTTTTGAATTATAATTCTACTATTATTATAGTAATTAAAATAATTTATTATTTTCATTTGTAAATTATAATTCTATTATTATATTAATTAAAATAATTTATTAATAATTTTTTTTATTTTTTTTATAGTATTTGCGACGGGATACTATGCCCGTCGCAAATACTTGTATTTTTAATCGTTTTTTTTAAAGAGTATTTGCGACGGGTCCCGGTTCCCGTCGCAAATACTAGTATTATTAATTTTTTTTATTTTTTTAAAAAAAGTTTTTGCGACGGGCCCGTCGCAAAAACTGTTTAAAAAGTTTTTTACAAAAATACGGAATACTATTTGCGACGGGGAGAATGCCCGTCGCAAAAAAAGGCTTTAGCGACGGTCCCGTCGCAAATAAGTTTAGTTGCGACGGCGTTTTCAGCAACGGGCTATTTGCGACGGGACCCCGTCGCAAATGGCTATTTGCGACGGGATCCCGTCGCAAATAGCCCGTCGCAAATACCTGCTTTTCTAGTAGTGAAACCCTTAAGAAGCATTATTTCTATGGAAGCTTACCATGACTATGAGATTTGGAATATGGATTTAAAAACTACATTCTTAAACATATAACATTAGGAATATTTCTATATGACATATCCACAATGGCTTGTGACATTAGGTGGTGCCAGAAAGATTTTAATATAATAGAGATCCATTAATTTATTGAAGAATTCCTCTAGGTCCTGGAACATTTTACTTGATTTATCCATTAAAAAAATTGGTTTCATTTTGAACGAATATGAGTCATATGTTTAAAAAATAATTAATTGGAATGTGTTCGTTATCAATGCAGTGTATTTTAGTGACACATTACTTATTGGAAATGACATACTATTCTTACGATCAGTTAAGTACTAGCTAAATAATTGTTTCTCAAGGAATGTATTAGGTGAATATTCCTACATTTTAATGATTACGACCATTCATGATTGACCCAAGGGACTACATAGAATAATACAAAGTACATATATTGAATAGATACTAATTAGATTTGGTATGGAACAATAAAAGTGGGGATTGGTACTACTTTCACATGGTTCACATATTTATTGAAAAACGTGTCCCTAAACAAAATAAGAAAAAGATACATTGAGTAAGATCCCATATTCTTTATAGATTGTATCAATCATGTATTACATGTTATTTAATAGACTTTATATTTCTTATGCATTGATATTGGTACAAAGATATCTTTTATGTCTAGGATAATATCATTAGACAGTTGTTAAGACACTCTTTAAGTATCTGAGAAAAACAAAGGATATGTTTTTGTTGTGTGGAGGAGACGAGATGCATGTCATCACAGTGTATGTTGATGCTAGTTTTTAGATAGATAATAATGATATGTAGTCCCAAATTAGAATGTGTTTTATCTCTTAATGGAGGTGTTGTCAGCTGAAAGAGTTCAATGAAGCCAGGTTTCACTGATTCTATAGTGGATTCCAAGTATATAGCAGTTTCTAATGTAGCCAAGGAATCCATTTGGATTTGGAACATTGTCCATAATCATGATGTGGTATCTAGAAGTAAAGGACCTATCCCATTTTATTGTGATAATACTAATGTGATGTCTCTTGTTAAAGAGCCATGGTTGCACCAAAGAAAATAAAATATACATCAGAAGTATCCCCTCTAAAGGAATTTTTATCACAGGGGTGACGTTACAGTAATCAGAGTTGTAACGCCCCGACCCCAGCTACCCAGAATCGGTGCATTACTTCGTAACATTGGCATGATCACAAAAGATCAAGTCTCGAAAGACCGATTAGTTTAGTAGCCTTGGAAACACTAGATACATTCATAATTCTTTCATTACATCAATATTAAACAAACTACAATAACATGGTCTTCATAGTCCACACTCATATCTTCACTGACTATCCTTGCAAGTCAGTCATAATACACTTCTTCACATCCTGGAAAATATTTAAACATTGAAAGGGGTGAGCTCAGATGCTCAGTAAGGATAACAATATTGCGGAAGATTTTATAAGAAAACATAATCATTTAAGGCAATGTATAACTAAAACAAAAGCCTTATTGAACTTTAACTTCAGCATAATATGGCAAAAGTAAAATAAAATAATGCCATTACTTACTCACATGGATATTCTACTAGACGAATAATCACATGAAATATCAATAACCACTTTCATAATGAGGCAATGTATAATGCCGGACATTCTGAAACATTTTGTCAAGGCCTCGGCCAAGACATCTAAAATGATTAAGGCCTCGGCCAAAACCATAAATCAAATTGGGAACGGGCCTCGGCCAATTCCACGTCTAGTTGTCTCATGAGACCTACGGATGCATCGAGGAGCTATAGCGGGCTCCACCCGTCACTTATTAAGTCCAATACATTCCTCGTATGAATAGGTTTAAACATATCATAAACCATAACATAATCGTATCACATAAAACATGCATAAAGGAAACATAACATTTCCACATTTCAATCACAAGATATCAATACAACACATTGTTATAATAATAACGCTTTCAAAACCATTTTCAATACCAAAATAAATGAAAGTTAAAACTTTGTATTTATTTTTCATTAAAAAAATGATGGCTTGTAGAGGAAGCCGAAACTCAAATAATGGTCACGGCGGCGGAGAAGTCATTGTCGCCGCATAAGTACGGAAAGAAAACATTCCCTTTTGTCGTTTAGAAAAACACTTCGTATAAAAAAGATTCCTTTTGAATAAATGTAAAAGTGAAAGGGGTTTATACACTGTATAAAATAAAGTTGTGTATAAAACCAAATATGCCTCAATGAAAGGGGATTGAGACAAAGTCCTTAAAAGATCATTTTTAAAATAAAATCGATCTATTTTGTGTATTCACTATAGGTACACATAAAGAATGTAAAAATACAAAATAGGACATAATAATATCATGACATAATTTGAAAGTAGGAGATTAACCCAAAGAATGGAAGTTGGGTTAAGAAATTCCCTTACCTCGTGTATGACTTGACTCAACCGTTCTTTAACCTCCTGAATAATAAACTAGAGTTAATATATACCTTATTAAGAACCATTTTTAATTTCATTATCCTTATTATATCACTTATTACAATGATATGAACATTATGTAATTATTTAAGTTAATAACGGTCGTTTTGTCGATCTTTGGTACTTGAGTCAACAATAAACTTCTTATAATTACAAGTTGTTTATGTGGTAGAATATCCATTATCTCTAGAATTATATTCATGATTTAGATGTCATTTATATCTTATATATCCAGTATATACATTCATTTATAATATTACGTAACATTTAGAGGTAAGAAATGAAATGCACCGTTCATGGAGACGGTAAGCCGTACGTACGCATGAACGCTACTTTCATTTCAATTTCATATTTAATGGAACGAAATCATAATGATATAAATGTATAATATAATTCCAGTATAATATAGTGTATAATACCATTTACTCCATCCTTTATACATCCCACATATGGAATTAACGATTCAAATCACTTTGAGGGGGCGGTAGTCCGCACTTCCTAAAATTAAATTATCGCGTTTTACCCATAATGGAAATCATAAAGTAAGCCATAAATGAGAAATAAAGAAGCATAAGTAAAACATAAACACATTATATATCATATATAAATATAGTGACATCTTAATGGCCACCTTTGAAGGTGTTATATGAGTGTTGAACAATCATCGTTTCGTGAGGCAGAAATTCGCCATCCACAGAAACCGTATGTTCTTTAACCATTAGATGTAGGTGTGTGTAAGTGTAGCTCGAATCCTTCTTATAACAACATCCTAGAATATTGAGGATACTGGTTTTGTTACAAAAGAAATGAATAAAAAGAGTTTAGGGGGTTGGAGAAGAAAAATAAAACAAAACAACATTAGAAAATACATTACCTCAAAATCGGGTAACTCTTTTTGATTTGAGCCAAAGGCTTCCTTGGGAAGATTTCTACCCAAAGTGAGGATTATAGGAGTAAGAGGGGGAAGTTGGGAGAGTATTTGGGCAGAGGTTGGCCGAGCAAAATGGCTTGAAAGTGTAAATGAGGTGGGAGAGGTGGGGGCCTTTTATAAGTGGAGAGGAGGGGCACTTTTGGAAAGATTGAAATGTTACATTATTTCACAATGCTATTCGGATTCTAAAGGTCCCACACTTATATAATTCGAGGCTAAGGTGATAAGGGTTCGAAATCTCCTCATCCAATTGGATTTGGACAAGTGTAAGCCTTGGATTTTTCATTATCTTCTCATTTTATTTAAATCGTTAAATAATGAGGTCATCGCTGCATCATAATTATGTCATAAATAATTTAATTTATTTAATGTCTAAAAATTATAAAAAAACTACTATGATGTAGGAAATCTTTTTAGCTTTCTAATTAATATTTATAATCAAAATTGGGACGTGTTTAACCCCACTTAAAAATTGTTTTAGTAAAACAACTCATGTTTGTGTCATTTTTACTTTTACATTAAATAAAAAGTTATTTATGTCATTTCCCAACCTAATTGTCTCCATGGGGTCCCCAAGTTGACCCATGGCTTGTCTTGGTCGGACATGACACAACCAATGAGGGTAGGACATGTGTCTAGGTCATTTCATTTTATTAAAGCATTATTTATACCTTAAACTACACTAATTACTACTAATCGCGATTAAGAACTTAAAAGTTACTATTCACCAAAAAATTATTTTAATCTCATTGAACCACATTTTACTTCTTAATGACAACCATGTATGTCGGATTTTTGAAAATCAAATCACAGAAGTGGTAATATTTCATTTAAACGAAAAATCAGTTATTTAACTACCACTTAGTGGTTTCACTATTCATCAAAAATTAAAGTTTTTCAGAACAATGCCAAAATTTCACCCTAAGCTATAATTGATATTCCGAATTCAAAAATGATGTCTATTTTACAAGATTCCAAACATATAAGTTGCATTAATTAATTTTATAATTAATTCCCGCTGTCACAACAAATAGCGTGTTTTTAAGAAACAATTTATATTAAAAGATTGGCAATTGTTTATGTCCAATTTCAATGTTAAATTAATTCTAATGACCACCATTGGATAAAATGGTAAAAATATATTCTAATTATACTCTAAAACCCCTCAATAGTATAATTTATCACTATGAATTATTTTGATTAAAAAAGTTGTTTTAAGTATTTTTCACTATTCATAAAAATTTTGAAGTTCTCAGAAAATTACAAAAAATTCAACATAGGCTAATTTCAATATTAGGAATACAAAAATGAAGTCCATTTTGAAATATAAAATTTATATAATTTTAAAAAGTGGTTATTACTATTCATAACGGCTACTTTGATTTGTCGTTGTTTTAGAACTCAAAGTTGCGTACAATGCAAGCTATTGTATTATTGAATGAGAAGCGTATCGTGGAAGCTCGGGGTGTTACATTCTCCCCTCCTTCAATAAATTGCGTCCTCGCAATTTGATATTTTTCTTTAAAAATAAGAGGTTGAAAATAGAAAATACCTTTGTGGAAAACCCACATCGGAAATAAGGTTAATAAAATTTAGCCTTAATAAGAGGGAAAATGGAAATAAGAAAGTCACCACCAAATTATGATCTCGATAAGGAGAACATTGGTGGCAATTAAAGACATATAATTGGAGGAAAAACGTAAATATTTGTAGGGAGTGATTGAGGTCATCAATCACAATCAACTGTCAAATTGAGGGCCTCAAAGCCTTCAATCTTTGTTGATTTAAAATATCATCAGTTCAACAAGACATAAGGTATTAGGATAACACATTTTTTGTTTTAATATCCCTTTACTAAAGTTTAAGAATTAATTTATTCATTGAATAAGAGATAGGTATATATATATTTATGCTTGACAATTAGTGTTTCAACCTTCAACTCATCTTTCACTCAAAAAGATAATAGAACTCAAAAATATTATTATTATCCTAATTGTATAAGGTTCCAAATGTTAACACATACCATTTAGATTAGTAAAATTATATTGTAATAACCAGGGAATTCCTGTAGGATAGTGGTAGGAAATAAAGGCCTGTCGCACTATGATTGTGGGTTCGATTCCTCTAGCTTTGTCCGACGCGACGGTTTATGCCCCACCCTGCAGGTTGTCCTATAGTATCATAATATTCCAAAAATAATCATCATAAATTTTTTAGCCTTAAACAATACTATCCAAAGTTCAACTTAATCCATTCCAACCTTAATAGTTATCCAAAATACCTCCGTCCAGACTTTCTCTAAAAGGTCTCTAAATTCCAAAATCAATTTATCAGATTCCCAAAACAAAGAAAAGTTTCTCTTATTGTCACATACTAAAAATATGATTACCTTAATCATATTAAAACCTTACTGAAATCAAAAAGTACTGCAGTACAATCCATATATATATATATTACATTATTCTTATAACCAGAATATAATCCTTGAGTCCAAAAGCACCAATACATTAGTTATTCTGCTTCAACTGTAGTAACAACATAAGATTGTCCTTGATCCCTTGGCCTTTTCTGATGTAAGTTTCCCTGACGCTTAGGACATTCATTTGCATAATGACCCATTTCTCTACAATTGTAGCATTCAACTTTTACAGCCTCTTTCTTTCCCTTGCAATCACGAGCCTGGTGACCCTTTTCTCCACATTTATAACAAACTCCCATTCCTTTTAGGCAAGTACCAGGGTGATTCTTCCTACAATTATCACATAATGGAAAATCCTTCTTTCCCTTTTTCCCATTATCTGTCTCTTGTTCCACCGTTCTCTTCTTCTCTTGCTTTACTTTGTTGTCATAAGACTTAGAGAATTCCTTTTCTGTCTTGATAGCACACGAGACAATATCTTCGTATGATGAAAAGGATTGTGATACCAAAGCTCGACGGAGAAATGGTTTTAACCCATCAAAGAAATGATCAATCTTACTCCTTGGGTTACGTATGTAATCTGCAGCATACCTTGCTAACCTTGTAAAGTTAGCCTCATACTTTGCGACATTCTCATCCTCCTTCTGCCTCAGACTCAGAAATTGGCTTTCCATATCTGCTCGATGGTCACGAGGAAAGTATTTTTCTAAGAAAATCTCTTTGAACTCCCTCCATTCCATATTCGATACGTCATCATCTTCCTTTGTGTTTCGAATCAGCGACCACCACTGATCGGCATCTCCAGTGAGGCGGTAAACTACCATGACAACTTTCTCCCTTTCACTACTCCCCAAAGCCTGAAATATTTTCTCTAGGGAATTTATCCATTGCTCGGCTACTAAGGGATTTGTACTCCCATTAAAGGTTGGTGGTTGTTGCCTCATGAAATGATCTAGCATTGATCCTCCACGTTGCGGATCAGGGTGCTCCATACGAGTAAGGTTATTATTCATAACCTGAGTGAGTTGTCCCAGTATGGTAATAAGTTGATCAGCACCAGTTGTATCTCCAGATCCACAATAATTATCTTGAGCAGGAGGGCAATCCCTACATGGAGTTCGTGCATTGATACGGTTTCCATTCCTTCCACTAGGCGCCATTTCTAAACAATGGCATAAACTAGATTAGTTTATGAATCAAAATACATAATTCCATACTTGTAAGATACTTAACATAAATTGAACTATTTATGGATATAATCCATAAAAATGTTTTCTTTTAGGAAGTATATACTCATAACCCTTCATAGTGGTTTGTAAAGAAAATGAGAATTTATCCTAAGCATATCCCCCGGGAGTGTCGTAACCAAGAGTGCAGCAAGGCCCGTTGTTGTGCACCAGTTCCCATTCGAGTCTAGCTCAAAGTGGTGTTTTCGGGTTTTACCCCTAGGTACATCTGTGCCAGAGCCGCCTCTACCTTCTCGTATCCAGACAGGGATGTATTGCTTGGAAAACTCACAACATCTCTACAATACCAAAATTCTAGGAAGTTCTTCTATACTAATCCTCAAAGTCTGTCTTCAGGATATGTGCTCTAATCAGAGTTTATCTAAATCTAGCTTCCACGGTTAGTACTAAACTGCCTCTGATACCAACTGTAACGCCCCGACCCCAGCTACCCAGAATCGGTGCATTACTTCGTAACATTGGCATGATCACAAAAGATCAAGTCTCGAAAGACCGATTAGTTTAGTAGCCTTGGAAACACTAGATACATTCATAAGTCTTTCATTACATCAATATTAAACAAACTACAATAACATGGTCTTCATAGTCCACACTCATATCTTCACTGACTATCCTTGCAAGTCAGTCATAACACACTTCTTCACATCCTGGAAAATATTTAAACATTGAAAGGGGTGAGCTCAGATGCTCAGTAAGGATAACAATATTGCGGAAGATTTTATAAGAAAACATAATCATTTAAGGAAATGTATAACTAAAACAAAAGCCTTATTGAACTTGAACTTCAGCATAATATGGCAAAAGTAAAATAAAATAATGCCATTACTTACTCACATGGATATTCTACTAGACGAATAATCACATGAAATATCAATAACCACTTTCATAAGGAGGGAATGTATAATGTCGGACATTCTGAAACATTTTGTCAAGGCCTCGGCCAAGACATCTAAAATGATTAAGGCCTCGGCCAAAACCATAAATCAAATTGGGAAAGGGCCTCGGCCAATTCCACGTCTAGTTGTCTCATGAGACCTACCGATGCATCGAGGAGCTATAGCGGGCTCCACCCGTCACTTATTAAGTCCAATACATTCCACATATGAATAGGTTTAAACATATCATAAACCATAACATAATCGTATCACATAAAACATGCATAAAGGAAACATAACATTTCCACATTTCAATCACAAGATATCAATACAACACATTGTTATAATAATAACGATTTCAAAACCATTTTCAATACCAAAATAAAAGAAAGTTAAAACTTTGTATTTATTTTTCATTAAAAAATGATGGCTTGTAGAGGAAGCCGAAACTCAAATAATGGTCACGGCGGCGGAGAAGTCGTTGTCGCCGCATAAGTACGGAAAGAAAACATTCCCTTTTGTCGTTTAGAAAAACACTTCGTATAAAAAAGATTCCTTTTGAATAAATGTAAAAGTGAAAGGGGTTTATACACTGTATAAAATAAAGTTGTGTATAAAACCAAATATGCCTCAATGAAAGGGGATTGAGACAAAGTCCTTAAAAGATCATTTTTAAAATAAAATAGATCTATTTTGTGTATTCACTATAGGTACACATAAAGAATGTAAAAATACAAAATAGGACATAATAATATCATGACATAATTTGAAAGTAGGAGATTAACCCAAAGAATGGAAGTTGGGTTAAGGAATTCCCTTACCTCGTGTCTGACTTGACTCAACCGTTCTTTAACCTCCTGAATAATAAACTAGAGTTAATATATACCTTATTAAGAACCATTTTTAAATTCATTATCCTTATTATATCACTTATTACAATGATATGAACATTATGTAATTATTTAAGTTAATAATGGTCGTTTTGTCGATCTTTGGTACTTGAGTCAACAATAAACTTCTTATAATTACAAGTTGTTTATGTGGTAGAATATCCATTATCTCTAGAATTATATTCATGATTTAGATGTCATATATATCTTATATATCCAGTATATACATTCATTTATAATATTACGTAACATTTAGAGGTAAGAAATGAAATGCACCATTCATGGAGACGGTAAGCCGTACGTACGCATGAACGCTACTTTCATTTCAATTTCATATTTAATGGAACGAAATCATAATGATATAAATGTATAATATAATTCCAGTATAATATAGTGTATAATACCATTTACTCCATCCTTTATACATCCCACATATGGCATTAACGATTCAAATCACTTTGAGGGGGCGGTAGTCCGCACTTCCTAAAATGAAATTATCGCGTTTTACCCATAATGGAAATCATAAAGTAAGCCATAAATGAGAAATACAGAAGCATAAGTAAAACATAAACACATTATATATCATATATAAATATAGTTACATCTTAATGTCCACCTTTGAAGGTGTTATATGAGTGTTGAACAATCATCGTTTCGTGAGGCAGAAATTCGCCATCCACAGAAACCGTATGTTCTTTAACCATTAGATGTAGGTGTGTGTAAGTGTAGCTCGAATCCTTCTTATAACAACATCCTAGTATATTGAGTATACTGGTGTTGTTACAAAAGAAATGAATAAAAAGAGTTTAGGGGTTTGGAGAAGAAAAATAAAACAAAACAACATTAGAAAATACATTACCTCAAAATCAGGTAACTCTTTTTGATTTGAGCCAAAGGCATCCTTGGGAAGAGTTCTGCCCAAAGTGAGGATTCTAGGAGTAATAGGGGGAATTTGGGAGAGTATTTGGGCAGAGGGTGGCCGAGCCAAATGGCTTGAAAGTGTAAATGAGGTGGGATAGGTGGGGGCCTTTTATAAGTGGAGAGGAGGGCACTTTTGGAAAGATTGAAATGTTACATTATTTCACAATGCTTTTCGGATTCTATAGGTCCCACACTTATATAATTCGAGTCTAAGGTGATAAGGGTTCGAAATCTCCTCATACAATTGGCTTTGGAAAAGTGTAAGCCTTGGATTTTGCATTATCTTCTCATTTTATTTAAATCGTTAAATAATGAGGTTATCGCTGCATCATAATTATGTCATAAATAATTTAATTTATTTAATGTCTAAAAATTATAAAAAAACTACTATGATGTAGGAAATCTTTTTATCTTTCTAATGAATATTTATAAATAAAATATGGACTTGTTTAACCCCACGTAAAAATTGTTTTAGTAAAACAACTCATGTTTGTGTCATTTTTACTTTTACATTAAATAAAAAGTTATTTATGTCATTTCCCAACCAAATTGTCTCCATGGGGTCCCCAAGTTGACCCATGGCTTGTCTTGGTCGGACATGACACAACCAATGAGGGTAGGACATGTGTCTAGGTCATTTCATATTATTAAAACATTATTTATACCTTAAACTACACTAATTACTACTAATCGCGATTAAGAACTTAAAAGTTACTATTCACCAAAAAATTATTTTAATCTCATTGAACCACATTTTACTTCTTAATGACAACCATGTATGTCGGATTTTTGAAAATCAAATCACAGAAGTGGTAATATTTCATTTAAACGAAAAATCAGTTATTTAACTACCACTTAGTGGTTTCACTATTCATCAAAAAATGAAGTTTTTCAGAACAATGCCAAAATTTCACCCTAAGCTATAATTGATATTCCGAATTCAAAAATGATGTCTATTATACAAAATTCAAAACATATAAGTTTCATTAATTAATTTTATAATTAATTCCCGCTGTCACAACAAATTACGTGTTTTTAAGAAACAATTTATATTAAAAGATTGGCAATTGTTTATGTCCAATTTCAATGTTAAATTAATTCTAATGACCACCATTGGATAAAATGGTAAAAATATATTCTAATTATACTCTAAAACCCCTAAATAGTATAATTTATCACTATGAATTATTTTGATTAAAAAAGTTGTTTTAAGTATTTTTCACTATTCATAAAAATTTTGAAGTTCTCAGAAAATTACAAAAAATTCAACATAGGCTAATTTCAATATTAGGAATACAAAAATGAAGTCCATTTTGAAATATAAAATTTATATAATTTTAAAAAGTGGTTATTACTATTCATAACGGCTACTTTGATTTGTCGCGATGTTTTAGAACTCGAAGTTGCGTACAATGCAAGCTATTGTATTATTGAATGAGAAGCGTATCGTGGAAGCTCGGGGTGTTACAAGAGTACCCACAGAATAGAATGTTGTGGACCCATTGGATAAAATCTTATCTCAACAGAAGTATGAGTATCATGTGAGAGATAATAGAATGAAGGTAGTTAGTATTTGGCATTAATGATTGTGGGTGTCTATTGATGTTGGATCCCTAGAAGCAACAAATTTTTGATATATGATAAACATGTATTATTGTTTTAATATTCATAAACTACTTATCACATATAGATTGTTCATCTACCCGACATGGTATGTGATAATGTACTAAGTGTAGCTATTACACTAAAAGTTAATAGTTTTCCCCCACTATGAGGAGAACCAAAAAGTGGTACGACTATATTTGTGAATATATGTTTTATATAAATATGATATCATTCGATGGAAATAAATGATATATGCTATTAGGGGTGGAGACTCATAGGAAATTGAGGCAACTTCTCATGATGTACGCCATTGGTAATATCTAGAAGAATATTATGAGAAATCCTCCCATAGGATATCCAAATTCCTACGTGTCATTGGATGTTCCTATCTATAGATGTGTGTATTGGTGGTTACACTATAAGATTATAATTAGTGGGTATTATGATTCAAGAACATATATTTATTTATGAAAATTGTGATGTTATATTTTCACAGTGAGATAGGATTTGTTTTATGCCTCACGAGTAATATTTCATTAATTAAAAAATAATTGAATGGATTTATCCCTTTTATTATTTAATTTTAGTTAATATATCAATCCCTTTTATGTAATTTATATATCCTAAATAAATCCATGAAAATGGTGATAAATAACAATGTTCTATTTCTATAATTCCAAAATAAGGGATAATTGAGCACATCATTTGATGGCGTTGATATATTGTGATAAAGCGGTTATATTTGATGGGAACCATTTGTATGAGGTGACATGTCATTGTAGAATTAAATTATTTCTCTATAAGTTCCTTGAAACATTTCTAGATTCTAACCTTGGTCTTTTGTCTTCTTCACCTAATGCCAGTGAGAAAGAGGCCTAGAGGGTCACACAATATGTGTATCCAGAATCTATGTTATATAATATGTATTATTTACCAGGTTGAATAAATATTATTATTTTATATTGTCTAATAACTATTCATGTATGATATCATAAAAATATTGATGTTCTATTTCATACATATATTATTTATTTATTTATTGGTGAATAATGATGTAATATTTATTTAATAAAAATATATGTTATTCAAGGTCTGATAAATATTGTAGAGGAATGTAAGATCAATTTTAATAGACTAGTAAGAAATGATATTATTGAATATTATTTAATTAAATAATATTTAATTATATTTCCCAAGTTAATTTTTGTTATGAAATAATAATATTACTATTATTATTTGTTAGGGGTTTTTTTTAAGAATATATAATAATAAGGGAACATGAGCATTTATTTTATTCTATCCATGAAATATAAATTCCCAATTTTATTATTTTATAATAATCCAAATTTTGTTGTGAAAACTGAATCATGGAGAATCCTCTCAATACAAAATAGCTCTCTTCTAAAGAACTCCCCCAGGAAAGGTATTAAACCCTCCTCCACTGGATCATGGAGAATTCTTGTAAAGCTATTCTATAGGTGATAAAAGTGGATGATGCAAGAACAATGTTCTTACATTCTAGCACTTATAGAATCATTTGGTGACGTATAGAGATACCTAGAACAGATGGGTATCACCATAGCAGAAAATATACCATTGGCTTCTACAACACAATGATGGTGCCCCACATATCATTCACCAAGCACATCACCAAAAAATGATTTCATTAGATGCAATTCTTTATAAACATAAATTAATTATAAATATTATGTGTTGATCCCTCTCTCTTGGTTATGAAACTATTATTATGTGTCTAATTATTTATCATAATTCAATGGATCATGACTTTCATAGTCATATAGATCTCAGATAGATCATTGATAATGGATAAAATACAGTTATGAACCACCCATCACACACTTCCACTACACTAAAAACCTACAAGAAGTTCCTCAGGAATTTTTAATCATAGAAATGTATTAACCACCACAAAGTTGATCAAATAATTCATAAATAAAAATTAGATGATAAATTTTTTATAGTTATGTTGTCAATTTCTCAGTAATTTATACAATGGCACATTGAATACTATTTATTGTTCAAAATGATCATCTGCACTCAGTGGTGACACACTATAGTGTATGAATCCCTTATCAAGATTATTCTGGGGGTTATTATTTAATTCTCATGATATTATTGGGGATATTATATATAATTTTGTGGATATAAGTGTATCACTTTGTATAAGTTTCATTGAACACATAATATTATGATTCAGTAAATACTCGGAATGACTTCTAAAGACACATCATGCAGTTTCCCTGACCTGAATAACATAGAAATATTTTCTAATTCACTAAATTTCATCTAGAAACAATAAATCACATACCGAAGGATGTAATATTTTATTAGTCTTGGTAAAATATGTTCATAAAATATTCCAATATTATATTTTAATTTAAAATTATAAAATATTTTTTCGATAATAATTTATTACCCGATGAATATCCTTGATTATCAATCACAGCACACTTCTAGGATTTTAGGTAAAGGAAACAAAATTGTAATGAGGTTAAATTCTATGTATGATTTATGTAAATTGGAATCTATCATGATTAAATTAAGAATAATAAATAAGTCATAATTAATATGGAAAGGTAAATATCTAAAGAGGTGTATCATTTAATCAATAATTTGTCATTCCTAATTAGATAATTAATAAAAAATATGAAAAGGTAAATAACTGAATACAAATTCCATTAAATCAATAACATCACTATCTGGAATTTATAAGGAAAAATCAACATGGAAAGTAAACTCACTAAAAACACAAGCCTTAGGATTAATAAATTGAGAATGGAATGCATGTTGAGGTAACAAAATTTTAAAAATATCATGGATAATAAAAAATGAATTCTTATAAATGTAAATTCCTAATTAATGGATTTGATGATCTCATGCATCTTGATACCTATACATTCAATACATTTCATAAGAGAGTTTAAAACTATTATTTTCACATACACAAGAAACCCATTTACCTAAGGCTAGAAAAATGATTCATATCATTATACTAATATTGAATCGAGGATATATATATATATATATAAGAGGTCCCAACATATATATTCATCCAAAATATATTCCTTATATTCCAATTATGAATTCAATTCAAGAAAAATATTCATTTTCATCAATTATCCATATTCATTAAAGGGAAATGATTTATCAACATTGCCCAGTTGATCAAATATTAGTCATATTAAACACCATAGGTAAAATTGGTATATGGTTCAAGAAATAATCACATCCATTATACAATGAATTTTGATATTTGAGATAAATTTAATTTAAAATAAAAAATTATCACATTAATGTGATTATTTGAAGAGAAAGTTAATAATTAAAAAATTAATTAAGATATGAAAGGTGCCGTTCAAATTAAAACCAGATAAAATAATCAAACTGTATTGAAACATTGAAAATAATAAATAAATATAGACTCATGTTAAATAAAAATATGGGTAAGTATATATACATCATAAATGTTAATAGGTGCATATTAATATACATGTCTCATTGAATTAGATTTTTAGATGAAATCCATTAAATTGTCCATAGTATTGAAGTGATAATTAATCAAGGGATTGATTATAAATATCAAATATGAATAAAAAACAAGTTTAAATAAAATATAAAATAATGAAAATTTATTATAGACATAATCATGGATATAAAAGATAGTGGAGAAGTAATGTAACCCAATGAAAGGAAATTAAGTTATGAAATTCATTACCACAAAACAATTTTAGCGACAAATAATATTTTATATAAAAATTAAAATTAATTCATTAAAAACCATTAATACTTAAGGAATCAGGATATTACTTGTTAAAGGGTAAATATGTACACCATATACAAGAAATCTGTTGCATAAAATTATAGTACACCACAATGAATTAAAATTGAGATTAAGTCCCTTAATATATAGTTACATTTAGTTGAATATGAATTAACATTATATATAATTTTTTTAATCATGTCATTAATTCATTATAGAACCATATTTTTATTTATAATATCATATATGATCGTTTTTTATCATTTTATCACCTGTTTGTTAGTGATCATTCATTATTTTCGTTTTTTAGGTGTTAACTGCCTTATTTAGTCATGCAAGTTGTTTCCTTAATGTTATGATTATTGTGTATAGGAAATAGATACATCATATAATGAATTATATTAATGTTATAAATATAATTTTATTCATTATATTCAACTTTATAATTATTATTAAAATTTTAGCATCATGAATAGACCAAATAGCTTTATGTAGACTGTGGGCCATATATCTGCACGAGTGACATTATCATATAATTAACAGGTGAAATGGTAAGGATGTGAGCGATATATTAATTTTAAATAATTAATATAATTTAATATATGAAATATATATTCACTAAATTTATCTTTATTACATTATATGTAAATTATATATGACAAACAAATCACATCACTTCACGAGGTGGTAGTCTAATATACACACAAGCGATGTTATCATATATTAAATGGAATAGAGCGTAAGAAGTTATATTTGATATTAAATTTAAATAAGTATCATAAAATCATATATTTCTTATAAATAAGTTAAATGTATTTTTATATCCTCCCTTCAAATTTGGAAAAATAAATCTACATAAATTGTGCCGCAAGGTGGTATTCCACCGTACACATAATTGATGTTTTTCATTTACCATACAATTAGATAGGATATGTATACAGGTCATGAACCTAAAATAATAATATGTATATATATTTAATGTAATTATTCTACTATATAATCATGGTTTAAAAATATTTCATGGAGTTGGTTGAATAAACAATATAAAAATGCTCGATTAAGAACGTTATGTTTTTTAAAGGATGGGGTTGAGGACTCATTTATTATTAAATCAAAGAAAAGACATATTTTTAACTGGGTAGAGGGAGACCCGTAACATAGACCAAAGGCCTAGTGGGAATGTATACCATTACATGGCCCGTATGCCCAAATTGTTGGCCCAAGGCCCATTCTGTGATTAATACTGCTACAGTACCCTCCTACTATAGTACAACACAATACCGTCGCTGCTACAGTACCATACTGCTGCTATAGTGCCCAATGTTACTACAGTTTCTCCACTGCTACAGTATGCTACAGTACTACTACCATAGCCTGCACATCATGGGTTTTTAACACCCATTTTTCATGTCATATTACGGGGTTCTTACCACTAATCCAAACCCCAACTACTCGATTAATAACGTTATGTCTTCTTCAATCAAAATCATGAGGTATGCACCAAAATCCATCATAGGTTGGGTTAATGATTAAGAAATGTATCTAGGATTATGGGAGAGGATTATAGAAGTTATGTTATTTAGTTATTGTCCATTCCATATTCATTTAGAAGAGTGTAGTGGGGTGGTGATGGTGTGGTCTTTTATAAATGATGGAGTTGACAAACATGGATTTGTTAATGCTAATCAACTACAACAATGTTTTTATCATGAAATAACTCTCAAAATGGGTAATTAAATAGCCTTATATGTGTTAATGTACAAATATTTCCATAAAATGGATATCTATTGTGTTGGTATGTCATTTTAGCATTGATTTTTTGTGTTTAACCCCGTGTAAATCAGTTTTTACCTTTACAATAGTCATTGATTTTTACTTCGGTCACTATAAAAAATCTTCAAAAAATGTAATAAATGATATAAATTATTATAATTATAAATATCCAATAAATTTTTAAAATTTACATTCCCACGAGTGGTATAATCCAATTTAATATTATTCTTACATACGCAATTAAAAAGTGGATTTTGAAATAGAAACTTATCACAAGTATATGAGATTATAATATAATAATTCAATATAAAATTCATTCTAGTTTGATAAATTAGTTAAATTTTAATATATTTTAACAATTTTTTTTATCTAAAACAAGTTTAAAATATAATTTATTATAGTAAATTATATAAAAATTTAGTTTTCAATAAAACAATCAGTATTTTAACTATTCATCGAAAAAAGTAATATTTTACCAAAATCCAAATAATTCACCAAAAGATAATTTTTATATAATGATTCCAAAAAATTATATAATTTAATAAAAAAATTATACATGTGGAAAATTACTGATTTTAAAATATGTTCAAAAATAATGTCTAAAACAACTTCTAGATAATTATTGTTTTTTCAAAAAAACATTTTTTTTTTCTTTAAATGAATTTTAATTTATATATTATAAATGGATAAAAATAATTTTCATAAAATAGTTAGTAATAATCAGCACCTTTAATTTAATAGTTGGTTTAACAAGGTGTAGAAAATTATGATTAATTTAGACTTAGGGTAGTGTGTTCCTTATGCCGCCGAAGAGATCAAATTTATTTTAAAAGTGAAATATTATTAAGTCTTGGGGGGTTACATTCTAATTTAATATATTTTTTCATGTCATATAAACTATGGAAAATAATTTTTTTATATTTTAATAAAAGGCTATTAAATTCTCCCCTTCAATAAATTGCATCATCAAAATGTAAACATCATCTTGGTAATTAAATTAATGAAATTTGGAAATAAAATTATTAAAAAAATTACAGCCTAAATAGGTTATTAAAAAAGTGTCTTAAAATGAGAGAATGATATATATTAATTTCATTAATAATAAAACATAATTATGTTTCTATGTTTGGGGACATATGTGGAATTTGATGATATGGACATGGATAACAAGCGTAAATAATTATAATGAGTGATAGCGATTATTGATCACAAGGAAGTGAATGATAAATGGAATGTTAATGAAATAAATTAAATAAATATATGATGATTTAAAATTTTCATTGATTCATTCTATATTAATTTAACATAAAAATACTTTGGTTTCAAGATCATTTTTCAAAAGTTGTTTAATAATTTTACTATCGAATATTATAAAAATTTATACTTTTCATTATATGTATCTATTTCATGAGATCAATTTTAGAAGATCAATTTCATAAGAATAATTTCATAATTTGGTTTTCAATAATCTAATTTATTATTCTGGAATTAGAAAAATAATTTTTTCTACATGAATCACTAAAATTAAATTTTTATGGTTTTTAAGATCAATAAAAGAGTGAAGAGTCATTATGTAAGAACCCAATAATCTATAATATTTTACTTTTAGAGGAACATAAATTCAATTTCTAGAATTATATTTGTGAAACAAAAATATAATAAAATTCTACATGAAACATTTCGATTAAATGGAATTACCTACAAAATTATGATCATCGTTCTCTATACAGAACATTGAGGTTCGCTTCTGGTACACACAACACCATGTTTTAATAAACTACAATATGTTATTTATATTATTATGTAAAATCATAGTTATAGAATAGATAATGTAATGAAATATATGATTAGTATTAACTAATATTTGAAATTATTATTAACACATGTTTATATAATTATATTTTGTTAGAAATGAATATAGAACACAATTTAATATAAAAGATGTGTTTTCACGAAATACTATTTCATAATCACCCCAATGTATTATCTTAAAAAATTAAATTAATTAATATTATTGTATTATATTTATGAAATATATATAATATATTCCAGAAAAAGTTTTTTGATTTTTTCCTATATATTTGGTAACCATATTATAAGAACAATTCCAATTTTATGCATAAAAAGCTACATTTTTCTAAAAGAATTTTCCACCTTTTAATGGACCCTCTAATTTAATACTACCTTATGACAATATTAAAAAATTTATATAAAAAAATAAATTATTTTTTGAAATATTAATTTCAAAATTAACTTTTGGGGAATGTTTCATATTTTATGAAATATTTCAATTTTGATGAGTAGGGGAAAATACAAAACTTTAATTGAAAAATGATCTTTCATATATTATATTTGTAAGGTTAAATTATATTTTTTTATTAATTTAAATGTTTATTTAGTTAAATTGTACACATATTATTCTAATTTATTTTATTGTAATCAATTTCATATTATTATTGGATATAACAACTTTTCAAACAGTTGATCATTTTTATATTAAGAATTCACTACATCGTCCATCCTTCCGAAAAAAATTTAAATTTATTTATGTTACTTCTTTGATTAGAATTTTTAAAATGGATTCAATATTTAGAATAAGAAAATTTTATAATATCTGTTAATGTAAACATAGTTTTTTTTTCTATGAATAATAATGAAAGTAATTAATATTAATTACATTGATTAAGCGAAAAATTAATCTTAACAGGGGAATAAACCTTAAAATCAAGGGCTAAAATGAAAAATAAATATGTCCAAGACCTATAGGATTGACATATTTTGACCATATAATCAAAATTATATAATTTATTTCATTATTATAGGAACATGATCTAAGGGAGACATTTCAATAGTGTTTAGATTTTTATATAATAAATAATTTCACTCCTCCTCCACTATAAAAGGAACTCACCCCTCCAATTTATTCACAACTAAAATTGACTTTGGATCATAAAAACTATATCCAAATAATAAAACATCATCCCTCCAATCCCCCATGATTTCTAATATTTGGATTAAATCCAACCAAGGAAGTCTTTCAGTATAAAAAAAGTAGTTATCTAAATAAGAAGTAACATTCTTCAACTATCTCATTGGAATCACATAATTATCCACCCCTTCAACTATTATTATATCATCATATTATAATAACAACATTATCTTCAATATATTGATATTTTTTATAATAAGAGTTAAACCAATGATTTCATACCCATCAATCTAATATTATACGTAAGCATCGTTCATATATACGATGGACCACCGCCTCATGAAAAAGTTCCATTTCTTCTTCAATTAAATCCTTTCAACGTTTGAATAATGATGGATTTTAAATATATATATATATATGATATATATAATTTTTATGATTCCACTATCATTTTTAAATTTTTATATAACAGTAATAAAGATAATATTTTTAATATTTTCAATATTTTTTTCAATGAATTAATCTATACCAATTAATCATTGCAATAAAATTTTATTCATTTTATAATTTTGGGTTATTTTATGCTAAAATGTGAAAATTGTTTAATTCATGAAATTTTGTAGTTTTCTATTTCTTCAGTTTTCCGAGCATAAAATCTAATCCTTTGATACAATTTTACAAAATATGATTTCTATGATTCCATTGTTAGTCGGATATAAATTCTTCTTCTAGAACAATAACCCATGTGGAAGCCCACAAGTCCAAAAAACCTACGAAGATGAAAACTTATTTTGGTCAAAATAATTGAACATACCATATTAAATTAGGAATATATCACGCCGCTGACCATCAAAAGAAAATATTCCAACTCATTTATAAGTATGACTTGAACATTTATATTCTTATTAAATTTCAAGTAGAAAGTATTACATTAAGGTATCACATGAAAGAGTCATGGTGGGGAAGGTGGAATAGTTACCATCGGATAGAAAATGTGATCTTTATTAATGCACCCTAAACATATTGTAAACATCTAAAATGTATTTCTAAATTCTAGGTTATATATGAAAATAAATTATGAACATATTATATTAAGGTACCTAGGCATTTTTCTATTGTATGGTGGGTAGAACAGAAGATGACTTCAGGAGTACATATCCTGGAGGAAAGTCTTATGTTCTTCTTTTCCCTTTTTTATTTCTTTTTAATATTTAAATGTCTTGTTATTCAATTTATTTCATGTATTAAAATTACATGTGGGGTTAAAATTCTGATTTATTAATTAATGAGAGTTTTTACCAATTGTAATGTTGGGGTTCATGCACATAGTGGTTTGAAATTTTTTATCTTTTTCCAAAGTTAGTTTCAAATTCTAATAAAATATTATATTATCTAGTGTGATAATATTTTTTTATATTCTATTGATATTATTTCATTTTAAAATGATAAATCTCTCCCTCCACTAGGTTAAGGACTATATACAATGCAATATATCCGAGATTAGTGGTGAAGTATTGAACGATCGTCAATACGTGGGGTATGGGTAATGAATATTCTTTATTGTTTGGGATAAACATGACCTAATCGGGAATTGCCTCTGTCAATTGAGTGTACTCTCTTTAAATATATCACACATTGTTAGCATAATATTCGTAGATAAGATCTTGGTATGGTTTACTCACACCATCAGAATTTACCATGGGAGTGAGAAGAAGTGATCCAAGAATCTCACTTTAATCGGATTAATATAAGAGGATTGGATAAATTGTCATTGTGATTACATTAAAATTTGAAAACTGAACATGACATTATCACCTAACTCAATTAACTACTTTCGATAAATTTCAATGTCATATTTCGTTCAATATTTTTAATTATTTATTTCTTCTATTTCATTACTTTGTTTTCAAAATCAAAAAATTTAAAAACAAAAAAACTTTTACCTCAAATTTAATGTGAAAAATGTGAGTGTTGTGTGATCCTCTCCAGATAAAACCTATGGTTTACTACTGTACTATGTTTTAACAATGGAAATAATTTTATTTTCCACACCCCACAATAGGAAAGTGTTAAAACATGGTGTATTTGTGGGGGAGGAACTACCAGAAATTTAATTTTAAATATTTGAATCCTTTCAAATTAAAAGACATAAAAAATATTTCCCCACGATGTTATAATATTAGTATTTCATTAATTCATGGAAAAATTCTACACAAGTGAAACAAGAAAATGAGATCAGTTATTATATAGTTCATATCCAAGGACATCTCATGAAAATAGATTAATGGGGGAGAAAAGTATAACTAGAATATTAATATGTTTTTATATTTATGGTGTAACCAGTATGTAAGCTCGAACCTGTAGAAGCTTTGAATAATGAATAACATACACAACTACATGTATAAGATGAACAAGATCTGTAAGGATTCTATAATGAGTTTAAGGAACTACTTGATCCTCTTAATCCTTACAATTTAGAAGATCCAAAAACATTGAATAAATACACAACCAAAGTGGTGGAATTTGAAGATAATATAAATGATCAGGGATACCTAACTCTATATATTGAATCTTAAATTCAAGAGGAAACTTATACTAAAGAATTTATTAGAGTCGAATAGACTCATGGAGATGAAATCTTCTTAACTCATTATCATCTAATTTTATTTAAATTGTTTATCACCTATAATTGTTTTGAATTTTAATATTCAACAAAATTTTTATTTTCCTTATAAGAATATTATGAAAAATATATGCACCTCATAAAGAATATATTTATCTCACAAAACATGATGAAATATTATTAGAGGGAGTTCAATAGGATGGAAAAGTGTATTTTTCTATGGAAATAAGGACACAAGATTATTATTTTAAAATGAAAAATTTCATATTAATTGTTCTGCGTTTAAGGTTGTTCAAATATAATTAAATTATAAATTTTCATTTTATTATTTCCTTGATTCACTATACCTTTCAAAATCAATAGAGAATAAAGAATACGTCGCACAAGTTGAAACCAAGATAAAGGAGGACTAATTATTTATCTTATCCCCACCATAAAATATGCATATAATTTTCATAGTAGTCGATTTATAACACTATATTCATTGACTAATAAACAAAAAAGAATAATTTAAAGATGAAAAGAATAATTTTTGTTTGTTCATGAACAAAAAACATCACCCACCATCTGATTAGTGATGAATAACTGGAACTACCCATATGGAGGTAGTCGAAAACCATTGACACCTATTGGGATTAAAACAATATCTATCATTATTATCTCACTCTATTTATATTTTATTTAATTTTCATAAATTTATTTTGGTATTTTATCAACATTTTTTAGGTTTTTCATGTGTCCAAAATCTAATATCCCAACTCAACGCTACACTACGAATAAGTCCGGTTATACCTCTCCATAAGTTTTTTCCCTATTGTTATTAAATTAATAATATAATTACATTTTAAATAAACTTGAATACATTTTAGGCACTAGATAAATTATGTATGAGGGATGTATACTTTTTAGGTAGTAATTTTAGTGGATTGTTTTTAAATTTCTCAAATAAATAAAAAATATATTTTTTGTTTTTAAAATTTTTATGTGTTTATGAAAAGTTTGAGATGAAACAATTATCATTCCCACTTTGGGAACCCATATTATAGAGTGAATAAATTTATCCCTGAAAACTAAGCTTCAATTATGAAAATGAAATTGTTTAAAGTTTAAATCATTTGGAATTTCATGAAAATTACTCTGCCTTTTTAATCTCATGCCACATCTCACTATATTAATCTTGGAAATCACATTCATGTGAGGCTTAAGAAAAATGGATTTCATATTCTTTCCATTCGACAAACTTCATGATATAAACAAACGATTCTTTATTTAATTATGATTATATATATTCTTGTCAAAATTTTAGGTTTTGAGGTAACTATGTTTTAAATTTTTTGGGAATTTATTTGGTTTATAATCCCAACATAAATGAGAATATTTTTTATGAAGTAAATCCTTTAACATATAATCCATTTAACCATTATAATCGATGAAAAATCTTTTTTTATCCACATTACCTGTTAATTTTACCAATACAAATTTCTCTTGTAGTGAAATTTCATGATCTATTCAATCTTATGTGTTGGGGAAACTATCTTATATTATGTTACATCATTAGGTGATGCAATGGGTAAAAAATAAAATATTGAAGAAATTATTTTTATTCTAAAAAAAATAAATTTAGATGATTGTTATTAATTTTTATATCATTAATGATAAAATAAGTCGTTCCTTTCTAATGTTCCAATAGATAAATTAGGTTCTGCATATCTAGAGCATTCAAAAAAATTATTTTTGAGAAGATATAAATTTTTTATACTAAAATTTTTAATTGTGTGAACAATACACGATGTTTCATGATGACAAAGATAATTTTATATTATGGGAAGTTTGGAGGAGGCCATTCATAATTGGAAATTATAATTTTGTAATTTTTTTTAAAAGTATTCATCTCTCCTTTTGATGCCTCAAAATTTTTCACATCAAAATCCATCTAATAAAAACCAAATAAACACACTAAAAAGTCCTCATGAAAATTTTTTTGTCACCCATTGGATAGATATCTATGAATTTATCAAGCTAATGGTGACCCTTTTATTACTAACGATGATAAAGTCATTGTCGAAAATTGACATTATATTGATAAGGAAAAATGAAAGTGATGTAAGTTTTTTGTGTGAATCAGATGAGAAATAAAGTAGAAATATATTTAATGGTATTAATAGAGAACATTAAAAATGGGTTTTTATGAGGCATGATTTATTTTGTTTGCTGGTTTTAAAATTGTTGGATCTCATGGATTTGTGATATAAATTATCATTGCTTTGATTTTTATTTTACATGTCCAGGAGTCCAAGTGCTATGTTTGGGGGAATTTATAGAGATAATATTTATATTGTTATTCATATATCTTTCAGTGATTTAGTACCTTCTAATTCTTCAATGGGAGCATATTTTCATCATTTTAGTATATTATTGATTATTTCTCTTAAATATGAAAAGTAGTTAATTCTGGAATTTTTTTTGTTTTCTTTTTCTTCATTTCAACAAGCATAAAATCTAAAATATTTATAAAATTTGAGAGATTAATGATTTTAAGGATTATATGGTTCTTTTTCTAAAAATTATTTTTATGGACCAAATCCCATTCAAACTCCCACAAGCCCAAAAAAAATATGAAGTTGAAAACTGATTCTATTTTATAGAATATACCCAACTTCATTAAATGAGTCATATCTCAGATGATGAAACTCCAAATGAAATGGATACTAATTGGTTAGAAATATGACTTTAAGGGTCAAACACCCATTAAATATCATGAATGAATTCATTCAATAATAAAGTATTTTTATGTGTCAATGTAGTATATGTGTAATAGTAATCCACAACCTGAAAACATTATCTTTATTAATGAAGCCATAACTTATTATACACTTCTTCAAATTGCATTGAACATTCAAGGGTATAAATCCATCTATTGACACTTCATTCCATTTAATGGATGAACAAGTTACAAAGGGAAATAACATAGTAAAAATAGGATAAAATATATGGAGGATTTCAATATTTTCACATGTTCCAAATTGAAACTACCCCATTTTAGAAAAAACACAATTGGTGTGCGAGGTACTTGTGGTCTACTATTTTGGTGCTCAAGACGGTTGGGTGCCCAACCATCCTTCACCCAGGGACCTATTGATTCATATAAATAGACCCATGGGGTATTAATTTGTACCGACGAATTCCTTCGAGGCCTAATTTATTCATTGGTCACCCTAGTAATTAACCCCAGTCTTATAAATACTCCTATTTAAATCCTTAATTCCTAAAGAATGTGTATTATTGGAGGATCATTGGACTAAAGTACATTCTATGTTTGAAATCCATGACATTTTTATTTCCAAAGTTCCCAACCTCCCTAAATCAAAAACACTTATATGCCCTCTATTCCATATACTAAAAATTGAGAGACCCACTTTTGGGAATACATATGAAGACTCTTGAAGTCTTTAATCGAGGTTTCACCAATGTCTTAACCTCCAGGTTGTTCATCACTTAAGGTGACATCAAGTTCCCTAGGCCAAATTTCACACCAAATAACCATGCACTAGAGATTTGTGTGTCGATATTTGGTTCAACTAACCTTTTTATCCTATTTTATCTTTTCATGAATCCCCCTTAAAATCCATTCATGGTAGTGAATCTGTATTATTGGATCCCTTTTCTAAAAAGGATCATGTTTAAACCTCCGCCAGGACCTTCCAATTTACAAAATCATAGGGAAAGGCATGCCTGCATGTCTTCTATTTGGATTTGTATCTCTATAGTCATTTTTTTCCTATTGGGAAGATAGGGTTCATGAAATATTTTTGGATTTATATCTCCCCAGTCAAGGGGCCTCTTCTCCCAGGAACCATGTTGAGGAGTTCCTGGTTTGGAGGATTAGGGTTCAGGCCATGTCTGTCCCTTGTCTCCAAAAATCAGAGCCTTAGTACCCTATTAGAGAAGGTATTGATTACTACTTTTTTATTTTAAACAAACAAAACCTCTCCCTTCCCAAATGGGATCAATTCTAGGTAATCCCTCTTAGAGTAATCCCTAAGCCTTTCCGGAAAAATCTAATGAAATTTATTGTCATTTTATGTTGAATGGTTCTTCACACCATGGCCTCATCCACCGTCACCTTAGAATTACTTCACTATAGGTCCATCCTCTTCTATTTGTAGAGGGTATAGTGTGTGGTAGGTTGAATCATTCACATCATCTTTTTTGTCACACCAAGAATTACTCACACGTGCTTATTGATTTTTTAATGATCAGACATCCGCATAATCCACCCTCATGAACTATGAGAACACTAATTTCCACTGTAATTGAGATACTTAGGATGCCTTCACATAGGGCCCAATCTCACTAGACATCCTCCTTAGGAGTCCAAACCTATTGAACAATGTTATCTATGATTCCCACAATAATTGGGATATGTAGAAAGCCTTAACCCAGTGCTTATGCTCACTAGAAATCCTTCTCAAGAGTCAAACCCTAATTCCCTTAATCCTAGAATCCTCCATGGAATTGAAACCCAAATTTACCCCCCCTAAATCTCTATGAGTTATGACATCTATAATAGACCCTATTACAGGGGCATACTCCTTAGGAGTATGCCATATCCTACTTCCCTCAAAGGGCCATATTCCCCTGTGAGACTTACAGAACTATGTGGTCTTTGATTCCCATCCATGTGGGATACGTTGGAGCCTCCCTAAGGTTAAAAATCAACACCCTAAATCAAACCTATATTTTTTGGTCTACATTCATATTAGGGTCTAATCCAACATTGAAACCTATATTCATTCCACGTTCCTTGGGATTCTCAAGCTTATGACCCAAACCAAGAATTGACAAGTCATCTTCTGTCGATTATTTCCATACCACATGACATTAAAATTTATGGTCATGTACTTATAACCTGACCTTAAAAGGTATGATGTTTCACATTAAATATCACCGAACTACGAGGGTTAGGATTACTTTCATTGGGGTTCGTTGCTAGCCAATTTATAGGTATGATCCCAACATCAAATCAACTTTTTTCTACCTAGATAACCATAAATTCTTAGTTCCCACTAAGTGGCTTAAAAACCAACATCATCATAACAATGACTAAATAATCTCTAATAAGTGTATAAGAGCATATCATTAATAGAGAACCACAAATCCATAAGGATATCTCTATTGATGAAAACCCACAATTACATATGGATGATTCTCAATTTCATACATGCTAAATAATTGATTCAAATTCTAAAGGTTAACCAACATAATACGTATCTAATTAATAAGGATTCATGAACATATGTTAAATCTATTATAGAGTCCCACACCAGGAAATATTTCCCCAAATAGGTTGTAATGAGCCAGACCTTCCATCATCTAGACCAATGTCACATATTAAGTATCCTTTGTCATCAAACCTATCGAATGTCTACCATTGGAAATCATTTCCCATTGGATAAAAAACAATGGGATGTTTCTGATTCCACAAATAAATATGGTGTAAAACATCTAGAATTTGTGATTCCAAATCAGAACACATGTTCTAGGGGAAACAAAAAATGATGAACCAGATGTGAATCCTTAACTCAGATGATATTTGTACCCATCCCTCAGGCCCCTATAAATAGATAATGAGATAAAGAAAATGGAATCAATCATGAATATATAAATTGAAAAGATTTTTCTTTAATAGAGTTCATTTTTTATATTTTTTCATATATATATGTACTTTGTTCGATGAACACCCTTCATTCCAAATGGATTCCTTCAATTTTTCATCTAGGAATGCCCGTACTACTGCCCTATATTGATTACCATCCACATGAAGAACATAATCACTAACTAAGAATCTTCAATGAGGTGTCTCCAATGCGTAATTACAAGAGTACCTTCAACATGATGGTATCCCGACCATGGAGGTTTTCCAATAGGCCCTCCCAATCTAGAATAACCACTCGTCATCTCGTAACTGATGACCAGTGGTACCAATGCAGATGGTTCCAACCACTGTCTTCAACCATTTTTTGAGTTTATCCCTATAAAAAAAATAAAAAATCCATCCCATATTGCAGGGAGGTTGACCAAGAGGCCTTCTATAGACATGTCCTGAAGACACAATGGTCACCCCTTAGGGCACCTACAAACAATCACCACTGCCAATGTCGCACAATAGTAAAATTTCAACATGATCATTGTGTTATATTTTAATGTTTGGCCTTGGTCCTTCATACTCAAGCATACATGACGAACCACTAGGAAAAAAAATAGAGAACAATGTGTGGGATTCTATGTTTTCCCCCTCTAGCGAAGTCTATCAACCTAGATTGATAGAAATTAGTGAATGGTCACATGCACCCTTACACCTTAATTACTCCTTCCACAAGACACATTTGGTGGTACTAAAAAATCAAACTATTCAAATTCTGTGGTGTACCATGACTAGGAATGCACGCATATATACAATATTTCTTCCAGTCAGTAGATACACTGGGCTGCATTAAAGAAAGCATGTCAACCAAGTGTAGAGGAAACATGTAAGTAGAAACATAAACCTGACTACACTCATCATGCCTACTAGAAGACTCATGTATTAACATTGAATGATGTCTGTTAACCCTGCATAGAAAAAAAATATCCCAATGGAACATACACCTACCAGCATTCATCAATCCTTCTAATTGTCTCGTTTTGTAGCATTGAGAGAAGTCATTCATATTTCTCTAATGAAAATCATATGGAAGTCTAAACTCTATAACCCCATTCACACGTAATTTTAGTATCCATGAAATGAGTCATATCTTATAAGAAGAAACCCCAAATTAAATGGTTGCTCCTTGGTTAGAAATTTGAATTGGAGGGTCAAACACCCATTAAATTTAATGAATGAGGTCATTCAATAAGGAAGTATTTTAATGTGTCAAAGTAGTATATCTGTAATTGTAATCCCCAACCAGAAAACATCATCTTTATTAATGCAACCATAACTTATTATACACATCTCCAAAAAGCATTGAACATTTAGGGGTAGAAATCCATCTATTGAAACTTCATTCCATTTCATGGATGAAAAAGGGACAAAGGAAAATAACATTGGACAAAGAGGATAAAATACTTGGTGGATTTCAACATTTTCAAATGGTCCAAATTGAAACATCCACATTTATGAAAAAACACAGTCGGCGTGAAAGGTACATGTGGGCTGCCGTTTTGGTGCTCAAGATGGTTGTGCTCCCAACCATCATTCACCCAGGGTCCTATTGTTTCTTATAAATAGACCCATGGGGTTTTAATTTGTATAGTTGAATTTTCCTGAGGCCTAATTTATTCTTTGGTACCCTAGTTCTGAACCCCAGTCTTCGAAATCCTCCCAAATAATATATTAACACGTATGGAAAGTGGATTAAAGGAGGTTCATAGGACTTAGGTACATTCCATGTTTTAAATCCATAACATTTTTATTCACAATGTTCCCAACCTCCCTAAATCAAAAAAAACATACATGCCCTCCATTCCATATATAGAAAATTGAGAGACCCACTTCGGGAATACCTATGAAGACTCTTGATGTCGTGAACCAAGGTTTCACCCATGTCTTATCCTCTTGGTTGTTCATAACATAAGGTGAAATCAGGTTTCCCATGCCAACCTGCACACCCCATACCTGTGGGCTAGAGAATTGAGTTCTGATATTTTGTTCACCTAACCTTTTTATCCTCTTAGAACATTTCATGATACCCCCTTCAATGCTGTTTGTGGTAGTGAATCTTTTATATAATATCCCTTGTCTAAAAAGGATCATGTTGAAACCTCCACTAGGACCTCCCGATTTACAAAACCATAGGGAAGGCATGCCTGCATGTCTCCTATTTGGATTTGTATCTCTATAGTCATTTTTTCCTATTGGGATTATAGGGTTCATGAAATATTTGTGGATTTTTATCTCCCCGGTAATGGGGACTCTTCTCTAAGGAACCATGTTGAGGAGTTCCCAGTTTGGAGGTTTAGGGTTTGGGACATGTCTGTTCCTTGTCTCCAAAAATTAGTGCCCTAGTTCCCTATAAGAGAAGTTATTGATTACTCCTTTTTTTCTTTTAATCAAACAAAACGTCTCCATTCACTAATGGGATCAATTTTTGTTCATCCATATTTGAGTAATCCCCAAGACTTTCCAGACAACTCTAATGACCTTTTATCTTGTCATTTCACATTGAATGGTTCGTCGCAGCATGGCCTCATCCACTGTCACGTTGGAAATATTTCACAATAGTTATAACCTCTTACATTTGAAGTGAATAAATTGTGTGGTATGTTAAATCATTCACATCATCTTGTTTCTCACACCAAGAATTAATCATGTGGGCTTATTGATTTTTTTTATGATCAAACTTCCACACAATCAACCCACCTGAACTATGAGAACTCTGATTTCCACTGTAATTGAGATACTTAGGAAGCATTCACATAGGGCCCACGCTCGGTAGACATCCTCCTTAGGAGTCCAACCCAATTCAATAATGATATTTTTTATTCCCGCCATAATTGGAATATATAGAAAGCCTTAACCCAGGGCTCAGGCTCACTAGAAATCCTCCTCAAGAGTCTAACCCTAATTCCCTGAATCCTGGAATCATCCATGGAATAAAACCCCCAAATTAATCCACCTAAATATCTATGAGTTATGACATATTTAATGGAACATGTTACAAGGGAATACTACATAAGAGTTTCCCACAACCTATTTATCTCAAAGGGCTATATTCCCCTGTGATACTTACATAACTACGTGGGCTTTGATTCCCATCCAAGTGGGATATGTTGGAAGCCTCACCATGGTTCAAAATCAACACTACAAACCAACCATAGTTTTTGTCTAAATTCATATTAGGGTATAATCCAAAATTGAAACCTATATTCTTTCCAAGTTCCTTGGGATTTACATGCTTATGTCCCAAACCAAGATTTGACTAGACATCTTCTGTCTATTATTTCCATACCACATGACATTAAAATTTATGGTCAGGACATTATCACATAACATTAAAAGGTATGATGTGTCACATTAAATAGCACCTAACTACAAGGTTTCTGATTACTTTCATGGGGATACGTTGCTACACTATTTATAGGTATGACCCCAACATCAAAAATAACTATTGTCTACCTAGATAACCATAAATTTTAGAGTGCACCACTAAGTGGCTTAAAAACCAACATCATCATAACAATGACAAAATAATCTATAAGTAGTATATAATATGAAACCATTAATAGTGAACCATGAATCCATAAGGATATCTCCATTGATGAAAACCCTCAAATACATATGGTTGATTCTGTGTTTCATACAGGCTAAATAATTGATTCAAAATATAAAGCTTAACCTACATAATACTTAGATAATTAATTAGGATTCAGGAACATATGTCAAATCTATAAGAGAGTCCCATAGCAGGAAATAATTCCCCAAAAATTGTGTGATGAGCCAGACCTCCCATCCTCTCAACCAATGTCAGTTCTTATGTATTGTTGGTCATCAAACCTAACGAACGTCTGCCTTTGAAAATCATGGCCATTTGAAAAAAAAACTATTGTATGTCTTTGATTCTATAAATAAATATGATGGAAACCATCTAGAATTAGTGATTCCTAATCTGAACACAGGTTTAGGGGAAACAAGAAATGTTGAACCTGATGTGAATCCTTAACCGAGATGATTTTGTTACCCATCTGTCTGACCCCAATAAATTGATAAAGATATCAAGAAAATGTAATCAATCCTTCATGAATTAATTTATATGAATCTTCTTTAATATAGTTCATTTTTATATTTCTCATATATATAAGTACTTATTTCCATGAACACCCTTCATTTGAATTGGATTCCTTCACGTTTTTACCTGGGAATGCCCATGATGCTGCTCTAGATAGATCACTATTTTCTTAAAGAACATAATCACTAACTCATCATCTTCAATGATGGTTCTCCAATGCATTAGTCCAAGAGTACCTTCAACATGATGGTATCCCAACCTTGGAGGTTTCCCAATAAGCCCTCCAAATCAAGAATAACCCATGGTCGTTTAGTATCTGATGGCCAGTGGTTCAAAAGCTGATGGATCCAACCATAGTCTTCTACTATTTTAGGAGTTTATCTATAAAAACAATAAAAAATACATCCCATATAATAGGGAGGTCGACCAAGAGGAATTTGGTGGACTTGTCCTGAAGACACAAGGGTCACCCCTAAGGGCTCCTAACAACAATCACCACCGCCAGTGTCACACAGTAGTAAAACCTCAACATGATTAGGGTGTTATATTTGAATGTTTGACCTTGATACCTCATACTAGATCAGACATGATGAACCACAAGGAATAACAAAGAGAGAACATGTAGAAGGTTTCTATGTTTTCCCCCTCTAGAGAATTCCATCAACCTAGCTTGACGGAAATTAGTGAATGGTCACAAACACCCGTCCACCTTATTTCTTCCATTCACCAGACACATCTGGTGGTACTAAAAAAATCCAACTATTCAATTTCTGTGGAGTACCATGAGTATGAATGCACACATATATACAATATTTCTTCTAGTTAGAAAATTCATCAGGTTGCATTCAAGAAATCTTATCAACCATGTGTAGAGGAAACTTGTATGTAGGAAGATACACCTTTCTATAATCATCAAGACTACCGGAAGACTCATATATTATCATTTCATGAAGTATATCAATCATGCATAGAAAAAAATATCCCAAGGGAACATACACCTACCAGCGTTCATCAAGCCTTCTAATTGCCTTGTTTGGTAGCACTCGGAGAAGTCATTCATAATGCTATGATTATAAACATAGGGCCGACTCAACTCTATAACCCCATTCACAAGTACTTTAAATATCATGGATTGGAAATGGAGGATAAGAGAAGGTACATACAACTACTCAAAATACAAAATGGATATATTATCTTATTCTAACCAATAATGTTAGCAATCACATTTTTAAAATGGTAAATTGGTATACAAAAATTCTTAAAAATATCCTACAAGCTGGAGGGAATATTATAATAGAAAATTCAGTAGTAAAGAAGGAAAACCCATAATTTTTTCCTCACAAATGGGATTGATAATCAGTATTCCATACGAAATAATTTTCATAACTATTCTCTAGTTCAGGGGGTGGGGGTTATGGGAAATACTCCACCATATTATACAGACAACCGGATCGGGTACATACACCCATTCCAATTATATATAATCTGTCTATTCTAATGGCCACTCCAAAGTAGAAACATATACAAGCTCATTATAACCACATTCCCAAAAAACTGAACCAAACTACATGTAAGAGTGATTATATGATTAAGTCTCACTAAAAACAGTTGGAGAATCAAGATTCGATCGGCGACCTCGCACATCTTAATGTCGGAGTTCATGATGCCCTCATACATTTATCTGTTTTATCTCAAGATCCAACCCTCCCATTAAAAAATTATGGTATTAGTATATTTAATTTTTATGTTCCTCATCGAATACTTCGCTATCAATGTTTGATTAATGACAATTCAGAAAATCTAGAGAATCCATATTTGGATGGGAGAAAATGAAACCCTTTGTGTGGATAGAAGACCAAGGATCATGAGGATTTATCCTTTGTGCTAATCCACCATGGTAGTCCCCCTATGATAGAATTCACAGTAGAGAGTCTCTCTATAGTAGTGATTCAAATTGTAATGAAAATTATACAACAAACCATTTCATAATAATAAATCCCTCTTGTATTAAGGCACTTGAAAATGTAAGGCCATTCATATATTATGCCTTTTTAAAAGTACGTGAAATACTTTTTCATCCAGAATACTGCTCAAGGAAACGGTCATTCTATGATCCTCCCTTGGGTAATTTTCCTTCTAATATTCCATATGAGTCATCAAATGATCTCATTACATATGATAAAGAAATGAAGAAGTGAACCCTTTCATTAGAAAAAGTTGAGAAGACTCTAGAAAAAGATGAAGAGGATATGTTGAATATGAGAAAAACTAGCATATGGTTTTATACCATTCATGTTTTGGAATTTTCCAACCTCTCAATACAACATTCCATAAATTATGGAAGACATTGCATTCATGATATCCACACCAACCTATGGAATAATCTTAATCAATTGAAAATAAATGTGTTACCATTTGTGGAATATCAATGTCATATCAATTTAATTGATGTGTTGCAATGCCTTATTGACTTGACATCTTTCCAGGATTCTTGACATCCAATTAGTAAGAAGCAATAGGATTCCATTCAACATGTATGCCTCAATTCATTAAAGGGGTTGTAAAAATTGGTCATGGAGAGACCATCTGGTGTTCATATCAGTGGATGGGGTGCACATGGAGTGTTGTAATTCACTACAATCCAAAACTAGAAAATACCACTAAAATTTCAATAATGACAGGATATTGGAACATGCTGACCATAACAAACTAATTTTGTTTATGAATTAAGAGATTCTCAGCAAGAATAAGCATAAATCAATTTTCATCAATGTTAGGTCCAAAGAGAAAAAAATGTTGAGATATATTTTCAAAAAACCTCAAAGAACATTTTGTATGCCTCTGTCTTAGAGGATGTCAGCCATTGGATCACATAGCTATCTGAAATAGTACAATGTTCTTAAGATACTAGTGAACTATGTGGGTTCCAGATAATGCACCCAACCAATTTTCTGACCAGAATTCATAAAATATGAAGAGAAGTTATGCTGATATCAACCCTAGCAAGTCAAGGAGATCCCTAGCCCATAGAGATGGGGGATATTTTAACCCATCATTTAGAGTCAACAAACAGATCCATAAGGGTTGGGGAAGAAGAACTTTAATAGCCCCTACCTAAACGGTTGTGGGTTTTTTCAATTCCACAATCTCATCCTCGGTAGAAGTCATTTTTAACTTGATTAAGGATGAAACCACAAAGATAACATACAATTGAGATATTAGAGAATTCCATTCAAGTTATTGTCTATAAAAAATCCTAGGGAACCATAAAATTGAAGAAAAAATCCTCATGGAGGACAACGAAAAAGGTGATCCTACAAAGATGATAATAGAATGTCATTAACACATTATGTATATGTGAATGTCATTAATTCCATTATGGAAGTTCCTCTAGAAAATTTTTCCAGTTTATAAAAGTTTTAGGATGAAGTTATTATTCATAATATGGTACATAAAAAACCAAATTAATGAGGTGTGCATTACCCAAAATCAAATGACTAACCAGAATATAAGCATTCCCTGAAATGATTAACATAAATCTCTTAAAAAATCACCTAACAAGGGGAATGGTAATGGTCATATCATGTCTCAATTTTCCACTGGAAAATTTATATCTCTTGGTCTTGAAGAAATTTTTTTCCAACAATAGGAGTATATGAACGAGTTGAGAAGACTTAATGATTATTTACTCCAAAGCAGCATTCCTGTCAGATATACTCCACAAGAAAATCCTCAGCATGCACATCCAGTAGGAGCTCCACAAAAAAGAGGGTTTGTTGTAAATATATATGTGGATAATGAATTACTTTTATTGGTACACAAACAAAATAAGGTAAATCAAATCCTTATTGGTCTGTCCCCATGGGCTATCAATGAAAAACACCATCAGTGCCACAACTAGTGGTTTTTTCCAGTTGTTGCACCCATTCAGGATCCAGTTGTGGTACCTACACAGGTCCCAACTCATCCATATATTCAGAAAATTCTTTTGAATAAAATTGAGTCTTTAAAAACATGATTGGATTCTATAGAAAAATGGTGCACACCATTACAATTGAAAAAAGTCTTACCTCGATGGGGTAGACCCGATTACTTAGTCAATGTATCATTTGTTTCTCTTCTATATCTAGTGAAATAAGAAAAATGGAAGAACATGAAAAGGAAAATGTGTATAATTTTGATGATTTTATGGTTAGAAAAATGATGAATATAAATCATGCCATTGAACGTATATAGTTGAAACAATTTATTGTGCCTCCTGCCTCTTCTGTTGAAACCAATAAATATTCAACAAAAGATTACTCCTCCATTGGTCAAACCTCAATGATGTGACATGGTTAGAAGGATAATGATTAGTCAGGCGATGGTGAGATCATTTCAAGGAAAAAATTTCCTTGAAATTGGATGATTTTATACTATTTATCTCAAATACACAAGCACTTCCCCACCAAACATCCCAATAATAATAAATATTTATGGAAGAATCTTTATCTGAAGGGGAGTTGAGATTCAGTTTCGTTGATGATATTCACTTAATGGATCCCTACGAAAATGATGATTCTGATTGTGAACCTGAATTCCCTATTCATGATTAAGGAAATATGGGAATAAATCCTTGAGGTCAAGGATATAGGAGAATATTTGGGTTTTCTATAAGCCTCTATTTTAATTACACACTTTATGAAACCATTTATGTTGAAGAATCTCATGGGAGAGCTCTTTAATGGGCTCATAAAAAACCTGGAAATTCTTCCACAAATGATAGGCATAGTCCTGACATTATCATACTAAAAGACTAATTAGAGAATATATCACAACTTTTTTAGTAGTTGGGAAAACCCAATCAGCCTAACCCATCAGGGGAAGAAGTATTTCCAGCTTCTACCTCAACACATGTTCCATCTACATGAAGAGCATCAACTTCAAAGGAACCTAAAAAACATCATAACCATGCTATAAAATGAATACATTTGGACCGAGAGTTTGATGTTTTGAAGAAACAATCTCATTTACCATCCATGTTATAAATCATGGATGCACCGAACCTATCATACGACTATCAGAGAGTACTTATTGAGGCTTTTTCAGGCCCTAAAGTGTTTAAAAATGAGGTCTCTATTAATATGGTCTACCGTATCGAAAATTATCCTATATAATTACATTTTGTTATATCATTCATAGATCAAGGCGATGATGATGTTTTATGTGGACAATCAAGCCCCTGTATTTATCTAGAATGATAATTGATATAAAAATCTAACAATCCAACATTGATAATGGATCATGATTAAACTATATTATCATACATACACTTCCCTAGTTAGGTATCACTACATCTAACGTATCTCCCACCAATTTGCTGTTTCATGGTTATAATAATAATGAACAAGAAATTTAGGTTATATTACACTCATAACCTAGTTTGGGGATCTTGTATCTAATTTATATTCTATGTTTGTCCAATAGGAAACAATATTACACATTCTTCTTGGAAGGCCTTGGTTACACAAGAATGTGACCATTCCTTCATCATACAACCGATGTTTCAAGTATTTCTTCAATGTCCATGTTGGGATATGTCATGTTGAAATGGCCCCATTGAAAACATAGGAATATAAATATAATGAGGTAGAGTTCCATCATGTAACACATCTTCCCCTATAGCCTGAAGCGGGTGGATTATTTCAATTCATTGTCATGATTAGAAGGAATCGTATCCCGTAGGACAGACCAGTTTATAAATCATGGAAAATACATTACATAAATGAACTATACATTATAATTTTTAACATAAAACATAACTTAAATAATATTTTAGAATCCCATTATTCTTATTGCTTAAACCTATATATCAATCATAAAAAACTTCTTGGTATCCCGGGAAAATAAAACATAACATATAGGTCATTTTATATGCTCTATAAGGATAAATAATACCACGAATTCTATCATAAATTAGTGAAAACTTTTAAGGAATGGTATATAATAAAAACACAATCCTTTTAAAACATTATATTTTTCTTAATATTGCAAGAATAAATCAAATAATTCCATTTTAACATTAATATGGATATTCTAATTGTCAAATAATCACATGTAAAATCAATAACTAATCTCACAACAAGGGAATACATAATGCATGACATCTTAAACATATCATCAAGTCTCCAACTAAGTGACCATGTATAATTGGGTAATACATTATCCAAAGCCCAAACATAATTGTGTCATGAGACCTACTAATGCATCGAGGGGATATAGAGGGCCCTATTCAACACTTACAATGTCTAATACATTCCTCTTATGAAATGGGTAAAACATAACTACCATAAACATTCAAATTAATACTAGAATATGAATGTCTATACATAAACTTTAATCCCGGAATGGTATAGAAATAGCACATCCATAGTCAAACATATCATCTATCATTCAACACAATATGGAAGATTTTATTGTAATAAATCACCCTTAGTCAAGAATAATATCCAATAAAGTATGTTGACATAATTGAAAACATTCAATAAAACTCTTTGAGAGAAATATCCATTTTTTTATGAAATCCTTTAAAAGGCAAAAAATAAATAAAGGAAGTGATTTAAAATAAATTTTTGAATAATATTATCCCATACCGGTTTGAATCTTATAAATGTAATTACTATTTTAAAAACATCATGTCCATAAAAATAAATCACTAAAATCATTTTTAAAACATGATCATTAATTAAATAAATTTATAAAAATAAATTGTTAAAACATTTAAAATGATGATCTTAATAAAAAGTAACTTAAAAAACATAAAATATTTGTTTTGAAAATATTTTTATGAAACATAAACATGGATGGTAAATATTTACCAGTAAATACTTACACAAAAACAATCTGAGATAATAATGAGATTGAAGAATTAACTCGTACCTTAGGAATGATAACCTCCATAGGTGTCCAAAAATATAGTATATTGTTTTTAAAGATATTATTAACTTATATAGAAATAATAATAATCTTTATTTTGTCATATATGATTCTTTTATGACTTTATATTACCATTTTTTAAACAATTCTAAGTTAATGCAACGTTTCAGGTAATAATTACTTTGTTTATCGTATATGTTTTGACATGTTATTCATGATCATATTAAATATATAATTATTTAACTGAATTAAATGTATATAATATGATTTATATATCATATATATTCATAATAAAATTATATATTTTATGTAGATAAATGATATTGAATACACCGTTCATGGAGACGACAGACCGTACATACACAAGAACGATGTTTTCGTTTTCTTATCATACAGATGTTAGTCAATAACTTATATATATATATATATATTATTAATGTAGGATTAATATTTCATATATTTCATAATTATTGTTAATATATATTTATTTTATAATCATTCTTGAAGGGTTAATGTGGAGAATGATTCGCATCGCGTCGTGGAGAAGGTATGTCGTACAAACACACAAGCGATTATATCATTCATTTAATATTATATTATACGGGAACATGATGATATATTAATTATAAATAATAATATTCAGGTTATGTTAATTTTTTATTTCTATTATACTCATCGTTATACCAATCCAAATAATGTAATGTGGAAGAACAAATTACAGCACGACATGGAGACGATAAACCATATTTACACATGCATGGTGATATTATTATTTGTAGGATACATAAAATGATTAATATTTTTGTAAAATTATTATAATAACATATTCGTATATGGATTATATTGGATATATTACTTTGGTATGGAAGAAACGTAGAAAGAGGATGTCGAAGAAGTAAAGAACATTGAATAAAGGGATGAAATAATTACTCTTCATTGGGTATCTCCTTTTGATTTTCAAAACAAAAGTCTATTTAAGTTGGTTTTATTCCCAAAGGGTATCCTCTAGGATAAATTAATTGAATTTGGGTGGATATTTGGTCAGGGTTTGGCTGATCCAAATGGATTTGGATGTGTGAATTAAATATTAGGAGAAGTGCCCTTTTATAAGAGATGTGAGGGGAACTCAAGGAAAATATTGGAATATAAATTTATTATAAATTGATTTAAGATTTATAATATATCTAAAGTGATTTATTTTTAAAATAAGATGAGTATGGGTATAAATAATATCATACAAAATGTTTTACCCAAGTTTATGTTTTGAATTTAACTACATCTTTTATATTTAACCCTTAGTAAAAAACATTAACTCTTACTATATCTTCTTGTATTTTAGTAATGTATGAATACTATAGTTACCATAAAATTCTAGAGAACCAAAAGTGGGTCATTAATTAATTTGTTTATATTAAATAAATCATTTGGATGAAATTATATTTTTAAAACTATTATATCATTTAATAAAATTGTATTTGTTTTAAAAACTCATTTATATAAATTTGGACACTATTTAGTAATTGATTTTTGTTAATGTCATAAAAACATGATTCCTTAAAAAATGAAATTAAAAAAATATAATATTTCATAATAATCCATAAAATTCGTTTAAGTCATACAATCATTCACATTATATTTATTTTAATATTTATAATATCATTTATTTGATTCATTCATTAATAAGGCTATCACTACATCATTACTGGGTCATAAATAAATATAAATATATAATGTATAAATATTAAAAGTAAAAATATCATGGTAAATATATTTATATATCCAATTAATATTTATAGTTTAAGATATTACTTATATAACTCAAATTATATTTTTTTAGTAATAATATACATGTTTATGTTTTATTTACCTTTACATTAAATAAAATTATTATAACATGTCATTTTTAAATACATGTGGACCCATGGGGATCTCAAATCAACCTAAGTATTATAATTGTTATAAATATATCATAAAACTGTACTAGAAAATGTTATAGGGTTGTTTTATATTATATTAATAATATTTTTTTACCCTTAATTACCTAATTTACCATTAAACAATGGTAAAGAAAAACAATTAGTGAAATTATTATTAATAATATATAAAAATAAAATTTACCTATTTCAAAAAATTGGACTTGTGATTAAAAACACGGAATCTATTTTTCCAAATTCAAAATAATGAATTGGCAAAAATTAATTTAAAATTAATTCTTGTTGTCAAAACTAAAAAGAGTGTTTTTAAGAACTAAAAACTATCAAAATATTGACACATGTTTATGTTAATTATAAATGTAAAATTTCATAAAATGGGGTAAATTGTATTAACGGATAATAATATATTATAAATAAACATAAAAACCAATTATAAAGATAATATAACAATATAAATAATTTATATCAAAATGTAGTATTGAATTGAAATTAAGTATTTTTTACTTTTCATTGAATTATGAAAGTTATCAGAATGACACAAATAATCTATCCCAACTAATTTTCTATGTCCCTATTATAAATAATATTATTATTTTTAAAATTGAATATATACAAATATCAAATATTGGATTTAAAATGGGTTCTCAATTAAAAGGTAGAAAAACCACTTTTTTTTAAAAAATAATTCTTTTATTTGAAAAATTTAATATTTTAATTTATTAAATCTGGGAATAAAAAATTATAAATGTTATAATTATATGGGATATATAAAATAGAAAATATGGATGTAACAATTCATAACCTTTTTTCACAGCTAGTTTGATAGGTTTTGGGGTGCTTGAACTCGGTGTTACATTAATCGCATGTTATTGATTTATTCAAAAAAGTAAGAGTACCATGAGTTATTGGAGTTTTAAATGTCACAAAAAGGGAACACATTTCATGGAAAAAGATATATCCGGATTCAGTTCTCCTAATGTTCTATAAAATATCCAATCCAACCCATTCAAGCACTTTAGTATCAATTACATGCTACCTATCACTCAAATTGAAAGGTTATACCAAAATTCAAGACCTCATTTAGTGGACCACATAATCTTAGTTGTGGGAATTGAGACTTATAGCATAGGATAAATTATTAATTTACTAAATACTGATGGAAGCCAAAATGGTGATGTATTCATTCCATATTGTAAACGTTAGAGAGTCTTTGCTTAATCACCTAACCATCATTTAGAGATAAAACAAGTGACATATAAAGAAGAGAAAGAAGAGGAAGACTCCAAGGATTCCCCTCTATAATTTGAGGAATGGGTCTCCACCAATGTGGATGCGCTAAATGAAATAAATATGGGTATAGAGGAAGATCCATGACTCACTCTAATTATAGTGTCTTTGACTTCCAAAGAGAAATAGGTGTATAATTATTTTCTAAATTAACACAAATATGTATTGGATTGAAACTATATAGATATTTTAGGCCTTGAAACTGATGTTTCCACTCATCATTTGGGTTTTCTAGAAGAGCATCAGGGATTTAAGCATGTAGCAAGAAGTACGCACCCAACTCATGCAACCAAAATTGAGACAGACATCGATAATCTTATCAAAGAAAAAAATACCAAGGAAGTGAAATATCCCAAATGGTTTGAAAATATTTTTCAATTTTAAAAGAAGAATGGTAAAGTCATATTTTTCATTGATTTCAGAGATTGCAACCGAAATTGTCCCAAATTTGACTTTATGGTTCCAATCATATAAATTTTGATTGATTCAATAGCTCTCCACGAATCTATATCCTTCAATAATGGATACTCTAGGTATAACCATATTTGAATGTATAGGAAGATGTAAAATCTAGAGATTTTAGACCCCTTAAGGTATATTTTTCCATCTGGTAATTCCTTTTGTCTTAAAAAATCATGGTTTTTAATATCAACATGAAATTTCACACATTTTCTAACCTTTTTTGGTTAAATTCATTGAATGTTGTGGGGACGATCTAGTGGTTATGTACAGAAAAATTTCTCATCACTTGGATGATATAAAGACCATATTCCACAAGCTTCAACAACAGAATGTGAAGATAAACCCCTTGAAATTTGTTTTTGGGGTATACTATATGAAATTTCCCAGATTTATTGTGTGGAATAATGTCATCAACATCAACCCAAAAAAGACTAAGGATATCCTTGGTTTTCACCTCCTCAAAAAATTAACGTATTGATAGGAAAACATGGATATGTGTCCTTTATCTAGAGATTCATATCTAATTTGGAGGGATTGTATTTTTCCGTTACGAAATAGATGTAAAGGGGTCACATATCCGTGGACTGATGACTACCAAGAATCATTTGATATACTCCTAAAATACCTCTTAATCCCACTGAAATTGATTCCACATCTTGACAAAAAGACTCTCATTCTATATGTGACAACATTGGAGCGACCATATGAAACCTTCCATTCATAAAAGAATGATTTGGATAAAGAAAAAAACATTTACTATCTCCATCAAAACATGATCGATATAGAGACTCAATATTATGATAATTAGAAAATCTACCGAACATTATTATTTTTAGTTAAGAAATCGAGACACTATTTAAAACATCATGAGGTCCACTTGGAATCTTGTAAAAACCTACTAAATTTTATCATCATTCCTCATATTCATATAGGATATTATGAAATGGTGGGTGGTTTTTTGGTAACATTTTGTCATACATTTAATTCATAAGAACGATGTAAAAGGCCAATCTTTATAAAATTTCCTTATTGATCACCCGTTTGTGGAAGAGACATAATTAAATATTTAATTTCCTGATTAATAAATCTTTTCTATTCAGTAAATTCCACGAATATGGGAATGTTAGTTGATTGTGATTCTAGAATCCCAAAGTGGAAGAGAATGGAAAACCATAAAATCAACAATGATGCATTAAGAATTGGGAATATCACTCCAGAGAAGTTAATTTTTCTATATACCTTTCATTTATTGGAAGGTGGTACAAAAAATGAAGCATAATATCAAGATCTCATTGTCAGAATATAATTATAACTCGAATTACAAATGGATTACTTGGAGTTAAAATGGGATTTATAATTAGTAATCAATCAAATTAATGTGGATTACACCACTAGAAATGAAGAACTAGTCTGCCTGTGTGATTATGTTCTAGGTTTAATAGTTAAATTCCACTTCGAGTAAAAATTTTATTACGTACCACGGTCATAAAATTCCCAATATAATGCATTGGAAAATGTATCCACAACATTGAAAAACCCATATCAAGATGAAAATATTCATATCATTTCTCATCATCGAGTGGTTTCACCATTTTTTCTAATCATAATAGTGTAAATAAATTGAATCAATATCATTTCTAATCCATATGGTCATAAATGGGATGGAAATACCCATCATTGAATATCTACAAAATGGGGTACTTCCACTGGTCATAATTAAAAGAGAATAGATTGGGTGATGAGTTGTTAATTTCACACAATATGATGACCCAGACCATCCTATGATCCTTTATAGACAAGGATTCAACATAATTATTCTCAAATGAATTTTTGGGGATGAAACTATGGATATAATGAAAGAAGTACATATAAGAGCCTATAATTCATACCAGTATATCCATAGTCTTTCTGATCAACTCTAAAGGCGTGGATAATTTATAGCCATTAATGACACAATATTGCATATATTTCACTAAGAAGTGTCATACCTTAGAGATGCATGCCAGCATCATTCATCAACGCCCATAGTTGATGCATGCAACTAAATACTACTAGAAAGTTTCTATATTGGGAATGGATGTAATATTACCCTATACTCCAACAATGGAAATGATGTTCAAGTATATTCTTACTACTATTGATTTCCACCCCAAATGAATAATGGAAATAACTCTCATATAAGTCTAGTCCATAATAATTTTTTTATTTTTCAAAGTGATATCATTACCAGATTTGGTTTCCCTTATACCATATTTATAGAAATAAGAAAAAATCCTATTCAACTATGTAATTCCCAAACCTAGTATCCCAGAGTTAGTGATTTATTTTAATATATTGGAATGTTTACAAGGAATCATGTCCCGAATGACCGATTGGTTTATGAGTCTTAGAAGATAGATTACATACATGAACAATAAATTTGACTTTATAAAACAAAACAAAACATAAATGATACTTTGATAATTCCATTAATCCCTTAGCTTAAACCTTATTATCAATCATAAAATACTTCTTCACATCATGGGAGAAATAAAACATAGAAATGGGTGAGCTCAGATGCTCAGTAGGGATTACAATATAGCGGAACATTCATAAATATGCATAATCATTTAAGGCAATGTATTATACTAAAAAAGCCTTTTAAACATAAACATTATCATAATATGAAAAAGATATAATAAAATAATTCCATTTACTTATTCACATGGATATTCTACTTGTCGAATAATCACATGAAATATCAATAGCCACATTCACAATGAAGGAATGCATAATGCCTGACATTATAACCACATAGTCAAGGCCTTGTGCTAAGACTACAAGTAAGATTTTGTCAAGTACTTGATCCAAGACACTAGTTTGTCTCATGAGACCTACCGATGCATGAAGGAGATATTGCGGGCTCCACCCATCACTTACTATGTCCAATGTATTTATTTTATAAAAAGGATTAAACATCAGATAAACATTATTATTAAAACTAGCATAAGAAATATCAATACTTTGTCCATAATATTTGAATGGTATAAAAATAACGCATCCATAGTCTTACATATAATAAAAATTTCAATACAATATGGAATATTTGTATCAAAATAAATCAACTTCAAACATGTTTAAAATCCATCAAGGGATTTTGATATAGATGAAAATGATTTGTAAAACTCATTGAGAGAAATATCCCCGATTCATAAAAGCATTTAAAAGTCAAAAAACTTTGATAGGAAGAAATTTAAAGACATTTATGAATCAAAGTGTCCCATACCACTTTGAAACATTGGAAATGAAGGAAAATTTTAAAAACATTCAGGTCCATATAAATAAATCCTTATAACCATTTTTAAAAAATGGACATTAATGAAAATGATTTAGATGAATAAATATTTAAAACATTTAAAGAGATTTTTTAGTAACAAAGTCCCTTAAAAAATAATCAATTTGAAAATTATTTTATGAAACATGTATATAGATAATAAATATTTCCCAATAGATACTTACATAAAAAAACCTTGGATTATAAAGAGATTGTGAAATTAACCCTTAATTTGCACTTTCCATTGGTCGAGGGTATGTTTAACCTCATGTATAATGACCATAGTATATTATTAAATTATAACAGAACCATATTCATATTTATTATATCATACATGATTCATTTTTGACTTTATACTATCCATTTAATAATTATTTCTATGTTAAATTAACATTTCGGGTAATAATTGGTTTCTTTATCGTAAGTGGTTAACCTTGTTATTCTTTATTATATCATTTAGATCATAATTAAAAAAATTATAGAATATAAAACTTGATTTATTTATCATATATATTTATAATATAAATATTTATAATAGATAGATATATGAATTGGAAAACACCATTTATGGAGACTTTAGGCCGTACGTACGCATAAAACATGTTTCTGTTTTCATATCATATTGAACGGAAGTAAGTGAATAAGATATATGTAAGTACATAAATACATAAATACATATATATATATGTCCAGTATCATTATTATTTCATATATTACAAATTTATTATTAATATATATTTTTATAATCGTCGATGAATGGTGAACATGGAAATGAATCTCATCGCGTCGTGGAGACGGTAATCCGTACGTACACAGGAGTGAAAATATCATTTCTTTATAATTGTGGAATTGGATGGTATATTAATGTTATAGAGACATTATAATGTTATTTTGATTGTTTTTATACATATTACTTATCATTATATCCCTCCAAATAACATAGTGTTGAATAACAAATTACAGCACAGTGTGGAGACGATAAGTCGTACGTACGCACGTATGGTGCCATTATCATTCATTGGATGGATAGAATAATAAATGTGGTTGTGAAATATTTTTAATAAAATAACAGTATATATAATATATTAGATTTATTATTTTGGTATGGTAATAACAATGAAAGAGTAAGTGGAAGAAGAAAAGAACTTGAAAGAGGGTGGTGAAATCATTACCTCTTCTTCGGGTTCTTCCTATTGATTTCATCCGAAGGGATCATTATGTTGGATTTATGTCCAAAATAGGGCCTCTAGGATGAAAGTATGACAGTTGGGAGATTATTTGGGTAGTATTTGGCTGATCCAAATTGCTTTGGAGGTGTGAATTTAAGAGAAGGTGATGTGCCCTTTTTTAAGAGGGGTGAGGGGCACCTTAGATAAAACGTAAAATATTATTTTATAATAAAATTAATTTCGGTTTCTAAGGACTCCTAAATTAATTATATAAAGGATAAGGTGGTTATAGGTCTAAAAATACTCATCCAATACGTTTTAGATAGGTTTGTGTCACTATATTAACCTTATCTTTTATATTTATCTCTTAGTTAAATAGTTTGACATTTTCCATGTCTCTTTGTATTTTTATATTATATTGTTAATAAACATACAATAATCTTCCAAAAGAACACCAAGTGGTTAATTAATAACATATATAATATTATATAATCTCATTTTCCTATCCACTGATTTTTAGGAATAAAATACCAATTAGTAATATAATATTTGTTTTAAAAACACTTTTACGTCAATTTTCACACTATTTTGTATGTTGTATATGGTAAATTCATAAAAGCTTTATTACTTCGAAAAAAATAATTTTATTCAACTATAACATGTCATATTATCTTATAAAATTGGTTTAATTAATAAAAATTCTAAAATCACATTTATTTGGGTATCTATAATATCATTTATTTTAATATTTCACTAATAAGGTTACTACCGCATCATCATTGTGTCATAATTAAATTAAATTATTTAATGTCTCAAAATTATCAATAAAATACCATTATGTAGGAAATATTTTTATCTTTATAATTAATATTTATAGTTGAATTTATATTATTTCTATCCCTATATTAATAATGGTTTCGTTATTAAACATTTAATTTAACACTTTTTACTCTTCTGTGAATTAAATAATAATAAATGTCCTAATCCTTACCATATGGACCTAAAGGATCATATTTTATTCCTACTGTTGTTTTTTTTCGAATTGTACATATCCAATAGAATTATGACATGTGTTAGGGTAATTATGATATCATTTTTACCCTTAATTGCCCTATTTACATTTAACCGTGGTAAATAAAAGTCAAAAGTAACTAAAAAAAAATTATTTTCATCTTATTGAACTACATTATACTTAATAATATCAACTATGTCTCTCAGATTTTTAAAATTCAACTCATAGAGGTGGTAAAATTAATTTTTATACAAATTTGGAAATGCTCCAAGGAGGTGGTTAAAATATGGTAAAAAGTTCAATAAAATATTTATATATCTAAACTCATTATAAAATGAATCCAATGAATTAAATTGAACATATATAGTATTATGTATCTATTTTTCCAATAAATAAATTTAAACAAAAAAAATTATTATTTAAATAAAAAAAATTTATACTTCCAAACCAATAAAATTTATAATTTAACACTATATATTATTTTGATTAAAAAATTTGTTTTTAGTTAAAATATAGTATTTTTCACTATTCGCCCAAATATGAAACTTATCAGAAAAACACCAAAAATTTATTGAAACTAAATTCTTATGTACCTATTTTAAATAAGAAGTTTATTTTGTCAAATTGAATATATAAAATTTTCAAATATTGGATTTAAAAAGGGTTCTCTATTAAAAGGCAGTAAAATTTCATTTTTTTAAAAATACTTCTTTTATCTGAAAAAAATGAATTTGTTCTTACATTATGTCTAAGAAACTCGTAATATGGATTCTAAAATTATAATAATTATATAATGTGAAAAAATTAGTTAATACAATTCATAACCTCTTTTGAATGGCTAGTTTGGTAAGTCGTGGTGCGCTTGAACTCGGTGATGCGTGTAATGAAAGTTATTTAATTACAATGAAATCCTGGGGTGTTACATCTATGTTAATGAAGCTATATCTGGAGCACATTATCAAATCCAACCATTCATATTACAACTATAATATGACCAATGGAAAAATAGATACTTCCAACAAGACCCGATCTAATATACTCTAAATGATGATGGATAAAGATAAAAATTCATGGCCTAATATGCTCTTGAGCACATTGTGGGATTATCAGAACACTAACCATACTACAACATTATCATCCCCAAATTCATTTTTTAATGTAAATGAATAAGTTATTCCTATTGAAATTCAATTTAATTCACTCTGATTCCTCATCTGTGACAGTTATCTATAGATGAACAATCTCAAATGTGATTTCAAGATCTCTGATGATTAGAGGAGAAGAGATTCCATACTTTACATCATTTTGAAGTCTATCAGAATGGAATAACACACGATTTTAATAGAAAGTTCATTTTAACTCATTTCTTCATAGAGAATTGGTATTAGTCCTCCGGACTCCGATGAAACCAAGAAAGGAGCCTCCAAATGTTGACCTATATTAGGAATGATCTTATTCCATTCATTATGAGTAATCTAAAAGAGCATATTCCCTAATAGAAATTGATGTAGAAATTATTACAACTCTAACCAATGTAATATTCTTAAATAAGTACTTGGTGTAATCAAACATATCAATTTACTATTTAGAAGACATTATATTTCATAACCGCAATATGTATCCATGTTGCACGATGATAAAATGGGTAAAATCATTGTCCTTGTTGCACGATGTTAAACTACATGAAATCATTTTTCCCCACTACACAAAATTAAACTGTAGAACTAAAATCCCCTTCATTTTATGTTATGAAATCCCCCAAGGTACCAAAATTTGGCATTCATTGTGGTTCTTTAATAATGTGTATCTTACATGCACATGCATTACTCACATCATTCATACTCCTTATTTTTAAATGATCCTCATTTCTCTCTATGTTTGTATCAGATCTAAATCAAGAACCCTTTTCATGAAGAATTTATGGATTGATTCTTATTCTAATGAGATACATAGAGACACTGAGATCTCCAATCATGGGACCATCCACAAAAAAAATTCCCACATTCATTATGTTTATGAGTCAGATCTACATAGAGAATAATATTTTCAAAAACTATGTGTGGATTTAATCTCATTCCGATGGGATATGTAGTGATTCCCATATCTCCAATCTTGGGCCCATCGACAACCATATAAAAATTTATTTCCCATTATCCCCTTGTATTTGAACTAAATATATATGGAGTAATCTTGGAAAATATATTTTTTGATCATTATACCATCTTGTGTCATAGGTTTAACCATTATTCCAAAAGTTATTAAAATACCTCAACTCTTCCATCAAACTCAATTGGTGTTGGGAACGATCTTTTCTGAAACTATGCTTGGCTTGATTCTCATTTCAATGGGATACGTAGAGACGCCTAGATCTCAAATCTTGGGCAAAACAATGGAAAATATATAAAAATTCCACTTTATTACCTAGGTGTATAAACCAACCCCGTGTATATAATGTTTCAAAAACTAGGTGTGGCTTAATTCTCGTCCTTTTATGATATGTAGTGACACCCAGATTTCCAATCTTGGCCCTAGCTAAAATCTCATGAAAAAACCCTCTTTCTTTTACCTATGCACAAATCATCTTAGTATAGGGACTTCTTCAAATACATGTATATAGATCATCATTTTAATGAAATACCTGGTGATTCCATGAATTTATAATTTAGTCCCAAACATCAGCCTATAAATTATAAAAATCTCTCTTCCCCACATAAAAACATGGTTGATATGGGTATAAATCTCCAGAAATATGTCTGGCATGATTCTTTATTCATCAAGATACATAATGATGCTTGTGTTATATTACATGGATCCACCATTGTATAAATATCATACCCTTATCCTTCACTAGTTATACCTTTGTGTTGTTGAAGAGTCATTTTACCACTCCTTGTTTCTCACACAATGCACAGCTCGCATGGGAATAAGAATTAATTAATGAACTTATCTGCTTAAATAATGTATTTAAATGCATATTTTAGAATATATTTCCTCATTACTATAAAATAACTTGCATGATCCCCTTGAAAAAAACTATCTATGTTTGAGTTTTAATTTTTATGATATATTTAATCATTTCACGTTAGTTTAACTTTGTCCTCAATGCATGATGATAAACTGCACAAGAATTGGCTTGATTCTCAACATTATGAGATACGTAGCAACATATAGAAATTCAAATCATGGACCCCGCCACAAAATCATTAAATTAATTTCTCTTCTCCCATGTATGAATCAGATGTACATTAGGAGATTCAATACACATATCCATCTTATGTATAATCCCGTATTCAGAAATCCCCTATTATGCATCACTTGTGAGTTTGATTAGAGTAAGGGAAACCAAATTTAATAACTATTTGTGGATTTATTCTTACTTCAACATGATACATAAAGAGCCCTAGGTACTATTCTATGATCGAGCTGAAATATTCATTTTCAAAACAGAATCACTTCACGTTCTCACCACATGATGATAAACTGCATGGAACTACAACAACTATGAGTTTCATGATTCTAATTTATATGAGATATATAGTGACATACAAATTTTAAATCTTGTTATCATCAATAACATGATGTAAAAAAACATATTCTCTCCCATGATAGAGTTAGATAGACATGAGGGGATTTAAGTGGTATTGATATTGAAGACCCTAATGTCCTTGCCACGTGAATTTAAACTGCATGGTTCCCAAAGTACTACATTTCTCTTGAATATCATCCTATCATGATTTTTATTGAACCCCAGAACATAGATATTAGTTATAGTAATGGGATAATGGTAAATTCATTATCTCCCACATAAAATTATAAATCCATATAGGATCCCTTTATTTTGAGTCCCCTCTATATCGATCACACTAAGGAAACAAAAGATATTCCAATTATACATATGAGTAAGATCTATGTAAGGGACTCTAAACATATTTTCCATATTGTTAAAAATATTTTTCATATTCATTAAACATAACCTTTTCTCCTTTCGCACTCTTAGTCTTGAATAATTTTAGATATTCATAATCATTCTCTGGGTTTTGGTTGAATAGTTTTGGATACCTGATAACTCTTTTTCCTATCTAGGACGTACGGTCCCCATTGATTTGTTGCATAAAATTTTCCAACATAAATGTATTTCAATCAAAAGGATTCCACTATTTGTCTATGAAACATATTCCCTAGCTGGCCCTATATAATACAGTCCCCATAACTAGTTTTCTAATCAATGGTAACTTCAATCTTTGTAGAATCCTCTTTTATCCCCTTCTAACATTGATGACGATATACAGGAAGCCATATTTCAAAATGGTCATTCGATATATATTATTCATATATCCTTCATATCGACCTGAAAGCCTTCAATACAATGGGTTACACATTTTCTCTAATCATGTGTTCAATGAATATTGAAATAACTTTGATCATTTGACCACATATCATCCATTTTTTCATGATTTTACGGTTCTAGTCATATGACCAAAAACTATAGACACCATATTTCATAAATTTGGGTGAAACCATTGTATACAGACTATTCCTCCCTTTATTTTAAAATTTTCACAGGAAATATCCTCTCCATTTTAGGGTTCTTTTCTCCATAAACCAAACTCTGATATTAGGAAATTTGAAATCTCCATTAACATTAATCGCCATTTAGCAATATAATGTCTACTTGTTGAAAGATATATTATCTGACTATTTAGTATATTCCATTACGCGACCTTTCATAAAATTGGCCTATATAACAGGCCTGTCAGCATAAGGGTTCCACTATTTGGCTATATATCATATACCTTAGCAGGCCCAACATAATACAGTCCCATAACAGTTTTGTTAAATAGTTGTTACTTCCTTCTTGGAAGATACCTCCTCTATTTCTATACATCATGTATTAGATTTGTTGACCATATAAAAAATCACGACTCAATATTCCCCTTAAAAAATCTAACGAATATCGGTAGTTTCCCCAATTATCATGTATTGTTTAGGTTATATTCTATAAAATAATCTTCAAAGCTATTGGACTATAAATATTTACTGTATTAGTCCAAAATGAATGGATTTAAACAAAAAAATAGTAATATTACATACAAGGTTGAATACTCGCAAAGTGAAATATTGAAAAAAGTTGATTCTTATCTCAATAGACATATAATATTTGTTGTTTAGGAAATATCGAGAAATAAAATTAAAATTAACAAATCCTATTATGTTGAAAACCCAAAAGGTAAATCTAAGAAAAAGTCAAATATCACCTGCTACATCTCCCTAATATTGAGATTAAGAAAAAATACAGGTAAAGATATAAAATATAAAAAAAAATTTTGGTTTCCTATATGACCCTAGAAAAAATAAAACTATACTCGTTACAACAATTGGATTTTCTAAAAAATGTTGGGATGAATGCATAAATGATTATGAAACTAAATTATTTTCATTTATAATAAATAAATGTCTGAGTTCAACATCCATAAACTAGATTTTGTACATTATAATTTACAAAATTCTTTCGAATAAGCATTTCATTCAGTTGATAGCCTCTTGAGCTCCATCAGATGCTTGTTGAAGTTCAGTTATCTTACCAATGTCATTATCCTAAGCTTGATAATGTGATTCCTAAAAAACCACAATTGATTTTTCACCCACATTTTGGGATTCTTCTATCAAACCATGATGTTGGTTGCGCTCCTTTTTAATGGTATCCAGCTCTTGTGGAAGACATGACATTTGATCAACCCTTCCATTAAAATGTATCTTGTGTCATGTCATCTTTATAGTATAATTGGGCTCAGCTTGGGATAATTCTTCTTAGAATTCATCATTATTGAAAAAAAATTACTTTTATTAGATATTTTCGATGGTTCTTCTCTATCCCCATTTTTTGAATGGTCTCTTTCACTACTGAATGGATTTCATTGTTTCCAAAACCTCTAAATCCCAATGTATTAAACAGTGCTGAAAGCCATTGAATTTATGAGCATAAATCCTTAAGGGACACCTCTGATATTATCTTCTGTGTGTTAAACCATTTTTTCTGACATAAAAGGAAAATACCCTTAAGTGCCTTTAAATATAATTTAGAATCACATTCATAAGGGTTGACATATTCTAGGATTAATTCACATAATGAAGTGCCAAGTTCGACTCTTTCCGTAATAGTGGTTTCTTTACATCCTAATGTTGGTTGAGCTAATTTAGAAATTTTTCCTTTCAACCAATCCAATAAACTAATAATTCTATATGATTAATTTAAACCATGATTAACATCAAAGTAATAGTATGAGTGTTAACAATCACAATGTTGATAACCCTTACCTTAAAACAGATCATCATCTTTAGAAGACACCTCCCCAACATTTCTAGCCTTAGTAGCTTTGGCTGGCACATCATTGATTTCAAAATCATCTTGAACCTGATTAGAGTTCTCAAGATTAATTTATGTAATATTTTCCATTTCAAGGTTCACCTGATCAAACACCTACACAATAGTGTGATCGATAATGATGTTGATGCTTCCTCCAAGTATCATCACTATAATAGTTTTTGTAGATGGAGATACAAATTTTAACTGATTATGGTTAGAACATTAAGCATGAGAAGATTTATGGAAAGGATAATAAAAACACATGTCCACTTAGTTATATATAAGGAACCTCATATTATTTTAAGGATTGGGTATATTGAGATGTTCCAATTGTTTTTCTAAAATACATGACAAGATTTATTATAGCCTCCAATGATATCCCAAGTCCCATATTAGTCTCTCCATTTATAATATATGATGCGGTTTGTTCATGAACATATGATGGTTACTTTTGGCCTAAAAACCCTACTCAATGGCAGTCGCAAGGTCATAATTATTCATCACATGATTTTCTAGTGCATGTGATGAGCCTGAAATATTACCAAAATGTAAGGGAGTTATTAATTACCATATTTTTTCATTATGAACTTCTGAATTACTAGATTTATTCTCTCTCATAGTAGAATGAATAAGAGTAGTGCTAGAATCATATTTTCTTTTATATGGATTAGATACCCCATCAGTCAAAGGAACTTGTTTATTGGATGAAATTTTCAATTGACTAGAAGTGCCTTCCACGGTTCGATGAGGTTCATCATAAATTTACCTAAGGGGAGAACCAAAATAATTTCTTGAAATTCCATGATGTTTAAACACATTCTCTATATAATGCTAAAAATATTGTTGTTAGGAATGCTTACCACTAATATGAAATCATTTAACCAGTATCTTCTTATTGGTTTTTTTTGACTGGACATAAATTATCATCTCTAAAAATTGTTATTGGAGACCATAATCCTCCTACTATCTCATCCTCAATGTACAGTTAGCATAGGGAAATCTCTCCTGATTCACGGTGTGATTCAATAGTTCCTAGTGCTGTACCACCAGGGTTGTACTATGCTGATGGATATTCAGTCATATTTCCCTTAGTAAACTACAATTTGAGATGTTATTTTCCCAGAGATTATTTTTTTTACCAAATTCAAATATCAAAGGAGAAAAGAATATGGTAAAAATAATATTTTCATATTCAAGATCGATAATATTTTTCTATTCATCATCAAATAAGGGGTAAATAACATAAGTAGATCCATGATCAATCATGTCGATCACTCGTTTTGTGGTGTTAATTGATTATCCAAGTTTATATATGATCATTTCAAACTCCAAGATATGATTCCTTACTTTATAAACATTATTATCAAACTGAATATTAGATGAATCCCACATATATCATATTTCAAGAATATGAAACACTTCACATAATATAATCAATGTGGTTTCAGTATCATAATGAAATATTTTCCATGGTTTAACCACCTTTGTTCATATATATTAAACTAAATTTACACTCAGTTGAGAAGATGACCTAGAATTCATAGATATGATAGGATTCCCCTTTCCTTTTATCATAGATGGTGGATTAGAAAATCGACCCACTTCTATTCTGAACAATAATGATTATACTGTCTTGGTGAATCTTATGTTTGTGATAATGGTTTAGCTCACTTGACTCTAGTATGTGGATTGTATCTTTCATGAGGTATGTTTTTTTAACATGAATGTTTTTCATCTATACCAACTAACTCTAATGAATTAGCCTCCAATGATGAAGAAACACATTCCAATTGAGAGGGTTCTTTCCTATTTCCTGTCGTTACACCAACATGAGATACCACACTATTTATCAACACTTTATATTATGATGCAACCCAAATCCTAGCATACCGAATGTTCAATCAACTCATTACATCAGTGATAGGAAAATTAAATACTATGTTGGTCTTTTCTATAGTCTTCAACAACTATATTTATCATTCCACCAATGGATGTTTCTTTAATTAGTCATGAACTAGAGGAGATACATTACTCTTTTTCAAGAATTTCAATTGACATAAAATATGTACGGATTGTAGTCCTCACATATAATTTCCCCACCAATATTGGTGGCCAATAAACCATCTCTACAAGCTAGTATATATGCCCTTTCATCTAAACAAGACATCGCATCATCAGAAAATCACCCAATAGGTGGATACCTATTAGGGAAAAGACGAAAATCCTTGAACATACTCAAATTTTCCTTAATGTAATAAGGTATCATGAATAAAGGTGAAATACAAGATTTATCCTGTTTAGATGGTTGAAACGAACTTATAAGGACCTAGATCTAACTCTACAATTCGTAAGTTCTAAAATGATTCGAAATCCATCCCTATAAACCATGGAATGGTCCTGTTATTCTGAAAGGATACTTCCCCCCTGAATATGAATCAAGATCTTATAGATATTCTCTAGAATTTGGGTAGCCAACCCAACCATATTCCTCTCATATATCATGGCTACTATAAAAAAATTTCATGGACTTACACCACCCTTGGAATCTCATATATGCAATAAATATACAGTGATCCACATAGAGAGGAAACTCACAAGACTCATATTCATAACAATTTTGTAGTTAACTTATTTCCCCCACATTTTGAACTCTCCATTCTCTAGTTTTGTCTATAAACTGTCAGGTATGCCTCTTTTTTCATCCATCAGACAACATGTCAGATGCGTGAAAGACGGACCTTTAACATTATTCTTCACTAAGAATATTTCCATCCATTACACTGAGAGAATATATTTTATTTTTTGGGAATTTGTTGTATATAAATTCTTGAGTATATATAATATAATCAATAGATCATGTTCCAAGGTTGGCATCTTTTATATGTAATTCCATGTCATTTTTGGAATAATAAATCAATTTCATATACCTCCAAGTATCAGAGCTCCAAGAATCATATAGGCATCCCACATAGTAATGTCTACAACTCTGTGTGTAAAATGGATGAAATTTTTCTATGGAATCCATCGGCTCAGGTGACCTGGCACAAAATAATAATTTTTATATACAAAGGTACTCCCAACTAAAGTGGCTTCATAAATTCCATTAACCTTTGAATCATCTGTAAATTCTACAAATGATTTTCGCACTAATTAGGCCCACATTAATGCAGGTTTCACACACCCTCCCAAGAAAAGTCCCATATTTTATTCTAGACCATTGATTGATCTATTTGAGAATCTCAAAAATGGATGAATAACAATGAGGTTTCCTCTCAAGTGTACGTGCCTTGAAATTCAGAGCATATGATCTATGATGTATGGAATAAGGCTTGGCTTCTATCCCATCATTGATATATGTTCTTGCGACGAACATATTAGTTAATGGAAAATTGGTATTCTCTTCAAACAATGAAACTGGAACATAATTCTTTGGAAGTTGGTTTTTGGCATCTTATAAATGAACATAACTATAATGTAGTAGATAAATAATCCATATAAAATCTTGGTGATACTTCATCATATAATTTTTGAAATTAGGGAGGGTAGTGTCAAATAATTAAATGTAATAATGCCTAATGATCTCCATCATATATACAATTCAATTTCAACACAATTGTTCTGCATTTCCAATTATCTTGGGATCTATTATTTTATGGTTCATTGAACATGAAAAAGTATCAAAATTCATTTTTAGGTGAGTTGATTTTTTATTTTTTTAATAAATTAAGAAAAATTGAAAATGGTATTAAGGTTCATAAGTGCCACTTTGGCTTGAGAGGTTGTCACCCCACATTTAGCACAAAAGTTCCACTTATGTACACAAGTGTGTCACCCTACATTCAGTGCGCCACTAAAAAAACAAATAGAATATAGGAGATGAATGGTTTCCACAAAAGCATATGAATGAAGAAACTAGTATGTGGAGAGATTTATGTTTGAGAGAATTTGTTATTTTTGTTGATGTTAAAGGTCCTATTTATAGATGTTGAATCTTGCCTACATTACATATCCAAGAGAACCACTACCTTCCATGATTTTATCTAGAGCGAGAGATCAAGAGTGACTTATTGTCCATTTTCATTATCACATTACCTCATCATAATACCATCTTTTCATTTAAATCCCATCCTTAAACTTTATTCCATTTCATGGATGAAAAAGTGAAAAGGGAAATACCTTAAAAATGGAAAAAATATGTAGAGGATTTTCGGATTTGAAAAGGGTCCAAAGTGAAATTTCCATAGTTTATCCAAAACACCGTCGGCTTGAAATGTACTTTCATGCCCAACCTTCCTTCACCTATGTTCCTATTTTTACATATAAATAGACCAATGGGGTTTTCATTTGTATGGAAGAATTTACCCAATGCCCAATTGTTGTTCTAGTCACCCTAGTGATTCACCCAAGTCTTCCAAAACCTCCCAGGAACATCTTTAACACCTATGGTGAGGGGATTAAAGGGGGATCATAGGACTTATGTCAATACAGTGTTTGAAATCTGTAACACTTGTGCACCCAAAGTTCACAACCTCCCTAAATCAAGAATAGTTTCGGGCCATCAATTCATTATACAGGATCTTGATAACACCACTTCTGGGGATACCTTTGAAGACTCTGAATGGAATAAACCATTTTTTCACCCATGTCTTATTCTCTTGGTTGTTCATCAATTAATGTTATATAATGTCTCCCCACCCTACTTGCATGCCCAATCCCTACGTGCCAGAGGCTTGAGTTCCCCTATTTAGTTAGCCTCACCTTTTATCCTCTTCAATTCATTCATTAAACCTCATTTAAATCAATTCATGGAAACGCTTCTTCTTCATTGTATCCCTTGTGTGAAAGGGATCGTGTTGAATCCTCCACCAAGAAATTATGATTTACAAAACCATAGGGAATGATACTCTGGCGAGTCTCTTATTTGGATTTGTATCTCAACGATCAGAGTATTACCATACTTATAATACTAGTAATCTAATGTTCTTTCAGTGTATATAGTGTTGTATCTCTATGGAAATGAGGGATATTCTCCGATAAATTGTTTTGAGGAGTTCTCGTTTCGGAGGATTAGGGTTCAGGACATGTATTTCCCCTATCTCTAAAACCAGGAGCATTGGTTCCTTGGTAGGGAAGGTACAATTTACTCCTACTTTTCATTTCAAAAAAATTCTCCCTACTCTACTAGGATCAATTATAGATAATTCCTCTTATAATAATCTCCTAGCCTTTCGGGATGGATATAATGACCGTCATTGACAATTTAAATAGAATGCTTCATCACTTTGTGCTCTCATCAATTATCAACTTGGATTATTTTTCCATAGTCCTGACCTCTTCCACCAGTAGAGGATAATGTGCGTGTTTTTTTGAATTTTTAACGTCATTTTGTTTATCAGACCAAGAGAGACTCAGATGGACTTATTCATTGTTATGATCACAAATCCTACCAATCCACCCTATTGAATAAGGAGAACTCTGATTCCGACCATTCTTGAGATATGTAAGAAGCATTCACCTAGGGATCGAGCTCATTAGACATCATCCTTAGTCATCCAAACCTGTTGAACTATGAGAACTCTGAGTCCAAACATTTTTTCTTACATAAAAATCATTCACCTAGGGACAAAATGCAATGGACATCCCCCTAAAGAGTCTAACCCTATTTCCCTTTATCTAGGCATGCTCTTAGGATGTAAACTCTGAATTAATCCCCCCAAAAAAATTTATGAGTTAATACTTTTCTCATGAAACCCGTTACACGTGAATCCTCTTTAAGATTATTCCCCAACCTATTTCTCCTAGGTGGCCATATTCCCCTATGAGACTTACCAAACTACACTAGCTATGAATCCCACACATGTGGGATATGTTTGAAGCCTCTCCATGATTTAAAACCATGATTCCAAATCAACCCTATTAATTATAGTATACATTACCAACAGGTTCTAATCCAACAAGGAAACCTATATTCCTTCCATATTTCTTAATATTCATAGGCTTAATTCATACATGATGTTGACTAGGGATCCTCTGTCTAAATTTTCCTTACCACATGACATTAAAATGAACAATTATGTCATCATCACACAACCACAAAAGTTTTTCTGTGTCCATTTAAGTGACAGTACACTACAAGAGTTATGATTCCTTTTACAAGGATACATAGTTATCTAATGGATGGGTATGATTACAAAATCAAAATAGATGTTTTCTACCTAGAAGACCCTAAATTCAAAAATACCCCCACTGAGTTGCTTAAAAACCAGCATCATCGTAACAATTAATGAAAAATATCTACGTAGTATATGAGAGGATAAGATTTATAGAGAACCTATAATAAAAAGACATATCTCTATTCATAAATAAACTCAAATACATATGGATGATTTTTAATTTATTACATTCAAAAAAATTGATTGCAAATCACAAGGAAAACCTACATTATAATTTTTAAATTAATATAGATTTATGACCATGTCTTAAATATATTAGTGATTCCGGGAGTGGGAAATAATTACCCAAAAAAGAGTGTGATGATACCGGACTCCCCTACACTCAGACAATGTGATTTCATAAGTATCATAGGTAAATAAACCTAATAAACTCCTTCATTTAGAAAGTAGGTCCCTTTGGATACAGATCTGTTGGATGATTTTATTTCCATAAATAAATCAAATTGAAACCATCTATTAGTAGTGATTATTAATAAGAACAATGATTTTGTGCCATAAACTAACTCAATTATGAATATACTATAATAAGGTTCCTCAGTATGTTTATGCTTTATGGTGGGAAGAATAGAAGCAAACATCTAGGTGACATATTCTGGAGGAAAGTTTTCGATTATTCTTTTTCAATTTTTTATTTCCTTTCTATATTTTAATGTCTTCTTATTCCCCCATATTCATGGATGGCCTTAATATATAGGTGTAAAATCATATATGACTAGCAGTTGAGATTTTTTCCCTTTTTAATTTTTTGTTCATTCACTTGATGGTTTGAAAGGATTCATATCTTTTTCAAGAGTTTGGTTCAAATTCTTAAAACATGTTTTATTATATTATGTGGTATTATTTTATTTTTTATTTTATTATTATTATATCATTCATAAAGGATCAATATCTCATTAGACTTGGTTTTAATCTATATATGATGGAAAATATTTGGTCATAATGGTGAAGTACTCAGTAATCGTCAATGCATGACGGAGGGGTAGAGCATATTGTGGACTATTTTGGATAAATAATATCTGACCATGAATTTCCTATGTCAATTTAGGGTATTATATTTAACTATATCACACATTTACAGGATATTAGACTAATATTTTATCTTGTAATATTTTACTCTCACCATTACCGTTGACCAAGGGAGTGAGAATAATTGATCATGGAATCTCATCATAATTGGTTCTGTAAAAGTGGATTGGATAAATTTTCACTTTGATAACATTGAAATTAGAAAACTAAACCCAACATGATAATCCAATTCATATCACTATTTTAAATAACTTAATATATTGAATTTATTTAAATTATTTTATTTAATACTTTCTTTTTTCGTTTCTTTTCATTCAAAATCAAACAATTAAAAAAATAACCATATTTTACCTCAATTTTAAATTGACAAACGTGATTGTTGTGCTATCTTATCTAGGTAAAACCTTAGATGAAAAATAATATATATTTTAAATTAGTAAATAATTTATTAACCAAAACTCATTATATGAACAATCCAAATACATACCTTTTTTATTACAATTTTATGGGAATATAATAGCTTCATTTGTGGATGCATGAACTACCACATCCACAAAGGGATGTGATTCATTCACAATATATGTGGAATACATTAAAGATGATATTTATAAAAATATGTTACATATAATAAATAAATATTATACTGAAAATAAATAAATAAATATATATATATATAATAATTTTTCATTCTTTTTTTACGATAGTGAAATAGAAGGAGCATTCATGCGTACATACAACATACCATCTCTGTGAATGGTACATTCCATTTCCTAACCCAAAATTTATGGATAATTATAAATAAATTTGTATTAACTATATATCATATTTAAATTATTATTTAAATTTTTGAGATGTTGAATTAATTATTAAATTAATACGAACTAATGAGACAACTCAGGGTATTCTAGATAAACTAGGAAATAAACGCCCGAAAAGAGGTAAATGATAAATTATTATTAAATAATGGGTTATAATATATTAGAAAAGTACAATATAATATTTAATAAATATTCATATTGTTTTAGTGTATGTTAATACTAATATTAAAACCAATTTAAAGATTTTTAAGAGTGTTCAACCAATAGAAAGGGTAAGGTAAGGTATTTTCATCACACTTTTTCAAACTGTTAGATATAAGTAATATTCATCAAATACTTTATTTGTGTGGTTTATCTACTTATTAATTTCATATATGAAGGAAAATCAAATATGGAGACCCGCGGAGCGTTCTTGAAGATCCCGGCGCGAGATGAAAACCCTAGGGTAGATTCCCGATCCTTCGTAGATGTAGTAGCTGGGAAATCAAGAGATGAGAATCCTGCTTAAGTTGATGCGACTTCGGAAAGACAGATTTTCCCTAAACCCTTTCGACATCATGGGAAACCTGCAATTTCATTCATAACAAGGGAGGTAAATATGCTTTCTTCTGATTTAAGATTTCTTTTGGTTGGGAGATTCTTAAATCGAAGGCCATATTTGATGTATCTTCGCTCATCCCTTGAGGCGATAGGCTTTACGGGTTTTCAGCTCGGTCTCTTGAACCCTTCTCACATTATTTTTCGGTTATCATCTGAGGAGGAATATTACAGGCTTTGGGTCAAGAGGTCATGGTCCTTCGGAGGTTGTTCTTTGAAAATTCTCAAGTGGACTCCGGATTTTGATGCTTATACTGAATCCCCCATTGTTCCAATCTGGGTGATCTTCCCAGGGTTACCCCTTCACCTGTTTAAGTTGGTCGCATTGTTCCACATCGCAAAGCTTATTGGAACTCCACTGAAATTAGATGTGGAAACAAAAATTCTTACAAGACCTTCAATTTCTAAGATTTGTATTGAGTTAGATGTTTCCCAACAACTTTCATCCAACATTTGGATTCAATCTAGAAATTTGGGATTTTCTCAAGATATTATCTATGAAAGATTGCCAGACTACTACCCTAAGTGCTTCAGATTGGGGAACCCTTCAAGAAATTGTGGCAAAAACAATGACCATCCTAAAATCTTTAAACCGTTGTGGATAGAAAAGTGTAAATATAATCAAGAAAGCCTTGCTGGCCCTTCTAATTTAGTTAGTAAAGAAGTATATCCTGCGGTTAAGGATATCCAAAAAACCTCTGATTGTGTTATCAAGGAAAGTGATGAAGGAGAAAAGGGTGGTTTGAATTCTCAAGCAACTAGCTATCAACTTTCAGATTTTGTTAATGAAGTTCTTGCTGTCACCAAGCAACAAGAAAATCATGAAGCTAAAAAGAATGATATCACACACCGTAACATGAAGGAAGTCTCAATATCTGAGGGTCATGTTATTAACAATGATGGACATACAGATGAGTCTCTCCAGCCCAAGGATTGGGAGGCTTTTAATCTGAATGATCAAAAATGTAAAAAATTAATCATGGATTCGGATGGTTTCATCACTCAAACCCACAAGAAAACACGAAAACATAGAGGCAACGTAAATTATGAGAGAACTATCTTCACAAGATCTTTTGCGGCTAGATGTACTGGCCTTGAGGTGCCTCCACAACCAATCCCTCTTGAGCCCCTGCCAGATTATTCTGACTGTTCTAACTCAGACACTTCTTGAGGCCCTGGCGGTTGTTTTAGCATATGGCTGGTTGTATGATTTTTAATGGTTTTTTCTTTTTGGTTGATTTGGTCTCCCTGGAGGATGCTGGTTTTGGAAGTTTCACACTCTGAGAAGTTATATTTTGGTTGTCTGGAATTCTTTTATTTCATTTCAGAATGATATCTGAAATTTCAATTTTCATTTTTGAAATGATTAAAAATGTATTCATTGGATTTTTGGAAGACTCTCAAAGACAGATGCAGAAAAGGAATTATTTTTTTCTTCAAATGGACCTGCTTTCAACTCTGATATTTCAGTTTCACTGGTCACTTCTGATCTCTTTGCTGCCTATTTTGCATTTCAATGGCTCTACTGTGTTGCAGAGCTTTTGAAGCAACCCAAGGATGAATCATATGCTTTATGTTCTGGATATGAAAGGATCATATCATGAATTTCTGTTTATCTTCTTACATGGTTACTGAATTTTTAAGGAGTTCTCAGTCTGTTTTGAAAGTTTTCTTCTTACTAGCCCTTGGGAGTGCCTATACTCACTTTGGTTGATGTTTGGTTTGTGCCATTATGAGATTTTATTTGGTGAACTATTCGGAATCCTCTTTGAGTACGATTGCAGCCTGGATCAGTTGAAACCCATGTTTTTCTTTCCAGGAAATGTTGGAGAGCCAGTTCTCAAAACATAAAGCAAGTCTCTGGACTTCTGAAAAGTAGTGTGACTACATTACGCAGCAGTTCCTCATCATATGAAGTTGCACAAGAATCATATTCCTGCCTGTTATGATTAAAGAGATCACCTGAAGAGGATGATATTCCTCCAAAGAGATCAGCTGACTTTGATGGAAATTTGTGCTGAAACTTTCTATCTTTATTATGGTTGCACCTTCTGTCCATCTGATTCCCTTTATACTGGTTTTTCTCTGATCGAAGGAAAGACTCTGCTAACCCTGATCCCTATAGTACTGAATTGTTATATCTTTTTCTTGCATCATTCTTTGCTTCTTTGATCTATGGAGGTGGTTGATGTTTCTCTAATACTGGAGCATGTCTCGACGATGCTTGAGGGTGGCTCCCAACTTTTGATGAAGAGTTCAGGATGGAATGGAACATCTTGCAGGATGACTGTATTGTGAACCTGCTGAAACATTAGCAAGCGCTTGGATGCTATAATGGAGTCTCAAATGGAAGAATCACATCTGTGTTCACATTCTGAAGACCTGGAATTTTCCTCTGGTTTTTCTTTGTCATTTACTTGTATCCTCTTTTATTCCCCGCTGGTGTAAATTCATTACACCTCGAGTCTGTACTGCATACATTTTGTTTTTAATAAATTCCTTTGGGGGGAATGAACTGGGAAACCAGTTCATGTCATCAACCTATTTAAAAAAAATTCATATATAATTTCATGAATCATTTAGATTAATTTAATTTATGTTTTAATTTGAATTATATCACCCTAGTTGGTTTGAATTGAAAAATAACAAGTTGTGAAAGTTGTCTTTGTAATAGAATTTTTTTATGATTGTTAAATTTCTCTTCAAAAAACCATGGACATATGACCATTTTATATTATCATTAATATTTATTTTATATATACATACAATTATTTAATGGTTATAATTATATTAGAAACCATATATTTCATTTTTACATACTATTTTTACTTGAGTTTTATTTGATTTACTAGGGAAATATTGGTAAATCTGTATCTTTAAATCAATACATATATTTGACAAGGTACATTGTTCATGAATATAAATCAATTATTTGGTATAAAAGTAATTATTACAATAGGTATAACACTTTTAAGGACAAATTAATTTAATCCCAGTAATGCATTAGTAGTATCATTAGATGAATCAGTTAGGAAAATCCGATGGAATTCAACCAAATATACTAAACCACCATATGAAAGGCCTTGATGGTAATGGTAACATGTTCCTAGGAAAACTGGAGTCCAATAATTAATAATTTTATTTATTTTTAATACAATTATTTGTATTATTTTTCTACGATATTTTTTCTTTGACAATACATGTGGATGAATTTTATTCTCTATTTATTGATTAAATGGTATGTGTCTTTAGTTATTTACCTCACCATATTGATTATGGGTTATCCAGTTGTTCAAATTGATTGCGTGTTTTTTTATTAACAATAAATATTTATTATTATAATTTATTTTAGTTACCTTACATATATTATATCCCTTTCTATGAATTTTCGATCACCGTTATTTTAGTTCCTTTCCTTGGGATATGAATATAAATTATTGGACTGAGTTTTAGGGAAGAAATTTATTAGTTTCCATTATATATTATGATTTATTTCATATTTCCTATTATAACATAGGTATATATATTTAATATGGTTTTAAAAAACTACTAAATTGATTGGTCCTTTCAGATTTTTTTCCTTGTAATCATGAAATTTTAATAAATTAAAGAACAAACTATGGGGTTTGGTGATTAAACATTACAATTGGTATAAATGAAAGTATAATGGAATCCATTGAAACATGATTTTGAAAAAATAGATTAAGGAACAATATCATAAGAAATAAATTTAATATAACTATATATTAACGTCATAAAATTTTGGTAAGTTAAGGATTATGTGGGTATTTCTAGAAATACATCTCAGTATGAATTTGGAAAATGGATTTTTTTTTAAACAGATTTACCTAGGGGTAACATCATTGTAAAGGTATGTCAGGCCTGACATAAGCGTAAATAGGTACATGATAATGACCCTTACTACTATACTCTATTGACATTAGCAAGGGATATACTTAGTACTATTTACATTTTTTTACAAACCCTTTAGTAGGACTTTACATTAAATATATCCCCCAAAAAATTATTTATTATCATGATATTTGTAGTGGAAAATTTCGTAAATTTATGATAAACCTTTCACTGGATTTGGGAATATAAATTAGGTTACATAATTTTATGATCTAATCTAGTATATTCTATTTTTTTAAAAGAGTTCTTAGAAATAATAATGGTATCTATATTTATGGAAAATGTAGTGTTTTCCCTACTGATAAAGTTGATACAGTCATTATTAAAATTGAGAATGTGACATATATATTAAGGAATATTACTCGTTTTATCTAACATTACCTATCACGTATGGAAAATAATTTCCCATAATAAGATTCAATGATGTTGTATCTATTTATAAAAAAGATTCCCCCATAATTAATTGGAACTACTGACCCAATGATGAAAGAAAAATGGAATAAATCTTTGGTGAAGATATTCCTGGATCTGGGATGTGGTGAAAAGGAAATGGTTACACTTGAAGTGTATTGTCTAACTGGAAATGATAATTGTTGGTGGTAGTTGATCAATTATTCTAAAATGGAAGTGGAAATAGTACCCATTGAATGGAATGTTTTTATGGAGACCTTATTTAACCAATATTTCCAACATGAGAAACACACTGGGATAAAGGTAACTTTATTAGATTAAAGAAAAATGAGGATAAATATATCATAGAGTATAAATATTTGTTAAATTGGTAATAAAATTATTCTATGGATTTCATTCGCAACCCTAAATGTAAGATTGTTAACTTATTTTAATGGATTATGACATGTCTCATAAAGGTAGTAATGTCCAAAACATTTTATTGAAAGGATGAAATGATGTTATGTTCTATCATGAAAGAGAAAACATTCTATAATGCCTATGGATGGAAATTTAATAAATATATGAAGTTAGCAGAAGATTAAATAAAATATAAAAGGAATAAAGTAAAGAAGTATTTTCCCACATGTGATAACTATATAACGAATCACCATTAACAATGGATGATTGGTTTGGGTGTTTTTTATAAGTGCAGAAAAGGGTAACTAGCCTTACGAGTGAAATGTGAAGAAACAATTCAATGGTGTCCAGTGCTAATACTACAAGGATATGGGGAACTATGAAAATGAATGCCCTAATAATCAGGGGAATCTAACATATAAGAGGCAATTGGGAGATGTGAAATCTTATTATACTAATATAGTTGAAGGATAATGATTAATTTTCTCATGTTTTTAGATCATAGATGAAGGTTGTAAATGTATGTATTTGATGATATCATATTTATAAGAATTATTGAATGAATAAGTATTTTAATGTAGTACTTTTTCATCAGGGATTTAAAGGAGAGTGGGGATCGGTACTGAAAACTATAAATATTCACTAGTTATAAGGTTGAACATTTTGGAAAACATGTGGTTCCTGGAAATATGAATATAAATTTGTTCCCGATATAGATTAAATTATTTTTGGATAAAAAGATGATTGATACAGATAAATTAAATATTATAATAATAACTACAATAGAAATTATTTTAATGTATTGAATTATACTCTTTTCAAAATGTTAATTATTTATGAAATGGTTTAAGTTGATATTTGGAAAAGGTTTTAGATGATAATGGACTACATCAATATATGAAGCAACCCCTACAAATAGATGATGTAGTAACAGTTCAAGGGACAACCAAATAATAATATTATGTATATAGAAATGAATATTTACTTATACTATTTGAGTGAAAAAATTATTCCACTATAGTAAATATCTTCTTAAAAATGATAATGATGTCCTATTATAAGATTTTTTTATAAAATAAATGGCCTTTTACATAAATTTGGTTTCAATATTTATGGCCATAATCTTTTAGATGAATATTTTCTTTATCATTATCTATCATAAATTTATAGTTTTATTTTTCTTCCTTTTCCATGTTTCCACTAATTTTATCCTACTTAAATCCCAGTTGTTGTGACCTTTGTATTTATGTCCCCACTTATTAACTGAATATGTTATTAACTTTATAAATAATGCAGGGTTTTCATCAATATTATTTTCAAATATAAATCCCTTGGTTAGCAATCAGAAGATTGAATTAGGAAGACATTAGTTTTTTAAGGTGGGGAGAATGTAACACCCCATGACTATATAATAAATTCATTTTTGTATAAATTTAATTACGGTATTATAATTTTCGATACCCAACACCGAGTTAATCTTATGTTACACAAAACATTAATTTTATCTATAATTACAAAATACATTATTCTTCTTTTTCACAATATTGAAGACCAAGGTTACCTTTTGGTACACACAATAACGAGTTTTAATAAATTACAATATACTAATAATATAACAATTTTGTATGATATTTATCAACAAGAAATTTTAATTAGATGTATTAAAATAATTATATGTAATTTGATAATATTATTAATTTATTTTTATATAAATATTCATTTTTAGAAATTAATATAGTACCCAATTGAATTTGAAGGATTTATTTTTATGAAAAATTATTTTATGCCCACTATAGTGTTTAAACATAATAAATTATATTAATCACTATTATTAGATTAAATTAAATAAATATATATATTAAATATTAAATATAATACATTTTAATTTTTTCAATAGATTTTATAGGTAAATGACAAGAATAATCCAAATTTTATGCATATATAGTTATATATTTCTAAAGAAATTTATTTATCCTTCTAATGGTGCACCTATTTGAAAACTAAATTTAGAAAAATTTATAAATTATAAATGAAAAAATAAAAAAAATTAAGTAGTAATGTCAAACGTATCATAGTGTGAATATTTTATATATTTTAGAAATATTTCATTTTTGATGAGTAGTAAAAAATATTAAATGATAACTGAAAATGGAACATTCATAAAAATTATTTTTGAGGAAGATTTTTTATTTTTTAAAAAAAAAATTAAAATAGATAAATTTTAAAACTATTAAACCAATTTAGGCTACTAGAATGAACTTCACATTGATATTGGATGTAAAAACAGAACAAAATTTTGAATATATTTTCTTTTAAAACCATCTTCATCATCCCATCTATAGGATTAATTACAAATTAATTTCTTCCAATAATGTGATTGGAAAATTGAAAAATGTATTCTATATTTTGAATAAAAAATTATTTATAAAGTATATTATGGTAAAAATTGTTTTGGACCAAAATTTTAAATGAAATTAATTAAATTAAGTACATCAAAGTAGAGAAAAATTAATCATAATAAAGGTACTATAACATAAACATAAAGGCTAAAATGACCTCGATACATGTAAAAAACCTATGTTATACTCATATATAAACCAAAAGATTCCTTTTTCTCAAATTTGTCTCATTATTGGAGGCACATTATTTAAGAGTGAAATCTCAATAGTGTTAACCATATCATATTAAAAAGAATGCCACTCCTCATTGACTATAAAATAAAACTGAACCCTCCCATTTATTACAACATATCAAGAAAATTGTATCATATAAAATAGGCCCTAAAAATATAGAAACATATATACCTTCATCCTATAAGCCTCATTTTGGGAAGAGATCCCTCGAAGGAACTATTCTAGTAGAAACCTAAAGGAGTTACATAAATAAGAGGCAATGTTCTTCAATAATTTATTTTGTTTCATTTAATTCTCACACCCATAAATTATTTTTATGTACTTATATTATAATAAAATAATTATATTAAATGTATTGATATTTTTTATTCTATTAAGTAGATTAAGACATTCACACACATCTATCAAATCTGATATGGAATAATCTTTCGTGTGTACGACAGACTTCTGCCACGCCAACCAATGTCGTTCATTCTTTCAGTACCACATTTATCGGTCATAATAATTATATATATATAATTTATATATGATATATATTATATTTAATATTTCATTATAAATAATTTATTTTTTATAAAATATGATTTTATTCTTTCTATTTGATGGTAATTTTAAAACATTAATTGTGAACGTATGGAATATCACCAGCTCAAAGCGATGCAATTATTTACACAATACATGAAATGGATTCAATATTATTTTAATAAAAATATGTGAAATATATAACATAAATATAATAAATTAATTATAATATACATATATATAGTTTACTTTTCATTCCTTGAAATGAGAATGAAATGGAATTTGCATTCTTGAGTACATACCACCTACCATCTCCATGAACAACACATTTAATTTACTATCTACAAATTTTATAGATTATTATAAATACATATATAATAAATATATTAAATCTATAAACAATGGTTTACATTATTAATATTATTAATTCATTATATAATTAATATGAACAATAGTAACAAGTTAAAACATACTTAAAAAACAAGGTAATTAACACCCGAAATGATGAAAATAAAAAAATAGTTTTTAATTAGTGGTCAATAATATGTTATAAAATGAAAATTTAAGATATAATATATATTAATGTAGCAATATTTTAATTTCATTTAATTCATAAAACCATTATATAATATGGTAAATATCGTTCAACCAGAAATAAGATTATGGTATGGGATTTTCATCTCACTTTTTTAATCTGTGAGATTAATTTCATATTCACCACGTACTCCTTTTTGTTTTGTGTATCTACATCCACTTTAGATATATTATATAATTAATCCTTTATATTAATGGTTTTTAAGAATTTAATTTGAAATATATCACATTTGGGAGTTTTACATGAAAATTTCCAAGTCATAAAAGTCATATTTACTATCTCACATTCTTTTGTGATTGTAAACATTCTCTTGAAATAATCACTTACAAATGAATATTTTCCATTATAAATTAAATTTATATTAAATATACATAATATTATGTGATGAGTATTATTAATTCCTAAATTATATATAATTTTGATACAATTCTTGTACTTGAAAATTATTTGATTGAATGCAGAAATATTGGTAAATCAATATCTTTTAGTCAATAAATATATTTGACAAGGCACTTTATTACAATTTAAAATTAAGTAATTGATATATAAAGATATATTTATATTTTTATTACATGGGATAAGAAAATATTATGTGACATCCAGGTTTTTCTCAAATGTATGGACCATTTATTTTTTCATTTAAATTATTAATAATGGCCCATAAAATGAACCTTAAGGATCTAATGGATGATTCCTTTGTTTGTAGTTCTTTTTTAAGATCAGAATCCAAAAATGGGAATAAATGACTAGTATTCATGGTTATGAGAGATCGTGCAAAACATTCCTCACAATTTCCCATAACCATGTGATTTTATTCATCAGGAACTTAGAGTCCATACGGTTTTCCTACAACCCTGAGACCCTAGGTTAAAAACTATGCGACCAACCAATTTTTTTTTGAAAATGGGTTTCACATTATTAGTGAAGTTTTAAAAAAAAATTTCCCAAAATGTTTAGTGTTCCTATTTCAATTATTTATTGGAAAACGGTTGGTGCACGGTTTGGCCAACTGCATAAACAAAAATGAACAGTGTTAATTGTGTTTAAATTTACATTTCCACCCATCTTAATTTATTTTAATAATAATTTCTTTCTTCATGTCCTTTTATCTAGTGGGTTCATATAATTACCCACATAGAAACCCTCATCCTTCCAGAATCTAGGGATAAATTGATCTCATCAATCTATTATCCATTCCTCTCACTATCAGAATCATGAGATCAATCTCGATATGATCTTCAATTCTCTACGGTCAATTTCATGTTCCTCGTTAAATCTATTATTCTATCTATGTGAAATATAATTTCCACATTTTAAAGTATTTTGATCGTTTCGATGATTTATTCCAGCAAAGATCAAATTAAATGGTGATTCCTGATTGGGGAAGCTCTATGAGCATAATGTATATTGTCTAGTATTTTCCATCATTTCGTTTCATTCTATATTTTGGGACATTATGCCACAAGCATGACTATAGAGAACCAATATTGATATACATGGACATTACATTACTTTTGTGGAATATCTAATACATAACAAAAACATACACTAAAGGACCATAATAGTTTAGTCTATTTGGAAACTCGGAATATAATTTTCTAATCATGGTGAATGATCTTCAACATCTCCCCTAATGATCTTCCCTTTTTTTCATACCTAAAACCTTTCTTTATATCCTGGGGAAAAAACATATAAGGGTTGAGATAAAATTCTCAGTAAGGGTATGCATGGAAAAATTAAAACAAACCATATACATTTTAACTTCAAAACATGAACATAATGTTTACACCTAAAAATATTGAGTTGTGAAATAAATCATGGCAGTATGTAAGGAATATGTCAGAATGGAACATCAATAATGATAAAATAACCTGGGAATAAAAAAATTAAGTCTGAAAAACTATCGATCACAAGATAATATTTCCACAGTAGACAAGGGATTGGTTCCAAGATCATCTTAGTGGACAAAGTCCCTTTTTGAATCGAGTTCACTCCTTGTTCCAGTCCTGTATCACTAAACCAGATTAACTGACTGTTCCATCCATGTCTATCTCATGAGAGATAAATCTTTACCCAATGAATTGCAGGTAGATACAAGTCTCATCCATCTCATAATGAAATCATTCTTAATTGTTACACAAAATAAACATAAATCATTAATCATAACCCAAATAATAAAAATGGGTTTCCTAAACATCATCCCATCATAACATATTCCATATAAAACAAATTGATATCATTTAATAATAAGAAAAGTGAAACCTTTTAAATCAGAGAGATATTATACTAAAACATACACATATGATATAATGTCATCTTATATGGGAAATGGTTTTGATAAAACCCTTGAAAACAATTCATGAGAAAAATATCCTTTCTTCTTAAAAGTCATTTTCTTTTCACAAAATTCCATGAAATTTTAATAGAAAAGGATTTTATTGAAATTAACAATGAAATATTGTAGAGTAAGCTTCATGAAATTAATGCATTATGAAACCGTAAAAATCAGATCATTTCGTATAAGATAAAAACATTCTCCTCATACTTTTAACGAAAAATTCAAAAAGCACCCCATCTGGTAAACAAAAGAACAATTCCTTCCAGGATACAATGTAAAAGCCATATAGGGGTAATCATAACTTTAAGAATACATTTAATAATATTAAAAACTTTATGAAAAACATTTTTATGGACATGGATGAAAAATATAACCCTAGTAAATACTTACGAATAAACAATCTCAGATAATAATGAGATTGGAATAGTTATCCCTTACCTTAGGTCTGATATGCTTTTTACATATATAAAACATCTGTATAATGATTTAAATAATTTATTTGAGTTATTAAAGACTCATATTAATTGTTATGATATCATATATGGTTCACTTATGACTTTATATTACCCGTTCTATGGTAACTTCCATGTTAAAGGAGCGTTTATGGTAAAATGGTTTTATTTATCGTGCGTGTTTGTACTTTTTGTTATTGATATTATTATTACTTATATCATGATTTACATACTTCCAGAATTTAAATTCTGATTTATATATCACATATATTCATTATATATATATATATATATAATAGATAGATAAATCAAATGAAATACACCGTTCATTGGGACGGTAGGTCGTACGTACGCATGAATGTTGTTTTCCATTCCTTATTTACTTGAGTCAAAGTAATTAAATGAAATATATATATAAATAAATCCAGTAGCTTTATCATGTCATATATTTCATTATTATTCATTATATATACTTTATAATCATTCTTGAATGGTTAACATGGATAATGAATCTCATCACGTCGTGGAGATGCTAATCCCTACCTACGCACGAGCGATGATATCATTCCCATAATTACTGAATTGAATTTGAGGGGATGATATAACATCTCAGAATAATTATGATGTTATAATAACTATATATAGTTATTATTTACACCATTATACCCATCCATGTAAGGTGGTTTTGGAAAACCAGATTACACCCCGGCGTGGAGACGATATTCTGTACGTACGCACTCGTAGTGATTTCATTTTCTGTAGGATGGATATAAGGTGAAATGAGTTTGTTTCCTATTTATAATAACATATATATATATTAGTGATATTGATGTTATTACTTTGTAATTAAAGAACTAAATAATAAGAAGTTGAAGAAGAAAGAAAACTTGAAAGAATCGGTAGAAGAGATTACCTATTCTTCGACACACATCTTTTATGATTCCCCTTAAGGCACTAGAGTTGGTCTTTGGAGGAGATGAAAACCTCAATAATTTTTCTATGTAAGCTTAGAAGGTAAATGGGCCGGTTTGGTCCGAGATTGAAAGCTAGAAATTGTGAAAGTGAAGAGGGAGGATGTTCCCTTTTATAAGGGAGAAGAGGGGAACCTTAATAAAAACATAAAATATTATTTTATGATAAAGTCATATTCAGTTTATAATAGCTCAAATTTTATTTATTTAGAATATAAAGTGGGTATTGGTCTAAATCCTATTAACTATTAGGTTATATACATGGTTATGTTACAATTTTAACCTTATCATTTATATTTAACTCTAAGTTAAATAATTAAACATTTATCGTGTTTTCTAGTATTGTAATAATATATGGTCAATAAACATTCTAGAACCAGAAAAAAGAACCCCAAGTTGTTCATTATTAATATATATAACCTTATCTAAGTCATTTTTGGGAAAATTAGATTTTTAAGAATAGAATAAAAATTAATAATATAATATTTGTTTTAAAAACTATTTTATGTCAATTTTGACACTATTTGGTAATTGAATTTTTTAAAAATAATAACAACATGATTAGTTCGATAAAAATTAATTAAATCAATACTAACATGTCATATTAACATATAAAATTTGTAGAATTAATAAAAAGTCTCAAATTACATTTATTTGGGTATTTATAACATCAATTATGTTAAACTTTCATTAATATGGTAATTACTCCATCACCATTGTGTCATAAAGAAATTAAATTATTTAATATATAAAAATTATAAAAAAAATAACATTATGTATGAAATCGTTTTATATTTCTAATGAATATTTATTGTCAAATTTATTTTATGTATAACCCTATATTATAAATGTTTTAGTTATTAAACGTTGATTTTAACTCTTTTAACTATTCTTTAAATAAAATATTAATAACTATCCTAATCTAATCCAAGTAGACCTAAAGGGTAATATTTAATTCCTAAGGTTTTTTTTGGTCGAATTACACTTATATAATAGAATTAGGGCATGTTTAAGGGTAATGATAATAACATTTTTACCCTTAATTACCCTATTTAATTTTAACCATGCTAAATAAAAGAAAAAAGTTGCTATTCAACAATAATTAGTTTTATCTCATTGAACCACATTATACTCCTTAAAATTAACCTTGTCTCTCGGATTTTCGATATTCATCTCATGGAATTGGTAAAATTAAGTTTTATGTACAATTGAAAATGCTCTTAGGAGGTGGGTAAAAGAGGTTGAAAAATTCAATAAAATTTTTATATGTCTAAAATTATTAGAAAATGAATCCAATGAATTAAATTTAACTTATATAATTATTATGTATCTATTTTGACCTAATGTAAATTTAAATTAAATAATTGATTATTTAAATGAAAATTCGGTTTTAACCAATAACTCAGTGTTTTCACAATTCATCAAAAATCAAATTGTTCAAAAAAATACAAAAATTTCACCGTAGGATAATTTCGATATTCCGTATCCAAAAATGAAGTGCATTTTGAAAGAAAACATTTATAAAAATTAAAAAATCGGTTATTACTATTCATAATGGCTAGTTTATACAATATTTTAATAACAAATCATTTTTTAGCGAAACACAGTATTATGTACGGCACACGCTTTCGTGGAAGGTCGCGATTGTGTGTAAAGTAAACCAAGTCAGGGTTGTGTGTAGTTCAAGATTCCATTGAAGTTGTGTATAATATAATCCAACCATATTTCATTTATACATTGAATATATATATATATATATACACTCAATGTTGCATAGAATAACTTCTATCAAACAAACATTAAATTTTGTGTAACATGATCCAAGATTAGTGTTGCGTATACTACAATCTAATACGGTGTTGTGTAAAAAGAAAGATAATCATGGTGTAGCATACAACACCAGACATAAAATAAATTAAAAATAATACTTCTCATAAAATCTCGGGGTGTTACATTCTACCTCCCCCCCCTTTAAATGAATTTCTCCCTCGAAATTCGTCGGTGTTATAAATGGTTGACTACTTGAATGTTTAATTAATATAAACACACATCATATAAAGGAGATTACCAAAACTTAACTTTCAATACTAAATTATGAAATGCAATGGTTACCTAAATTAACTAATCATTGGGTTTCCAAATAAGAGAACATAGGTGAAAATATGTATGTGGAAGAGAAATCTGACCATCATGTTCTGATAGAGAGTGGTAGGGAACATGGCTCTGAAAAAGCCAAAAATCACAAAGCCATAATTTTTTATGATCTAAGGTACCATCTGATTCATCAGATCTGAGGGAAATAAGATAATTTTTTTTGTTTCCAAGATCATTTTTCCTAATGTTTAAGAAATAGGAACTTGAAGAAATACTTTCATGATTATGGTACAATCTCACTGTTGGTCGTTCCATGAAGAATTTTCACTTCATATCTTAAAGAAATGAAGTTTAATTTTTCATTCGTGAAGTGTTAGAAGATCATGAGATACAATGATAGGTCATTCCATCAGTCTCAAACAAAAGGTTAGCAAAAGTTACTAAATATAAATAAGTCCATCAAATGTGAGATTAATCATTTATGGTTCGTAAAATGGAAATTTACTTCAAATATCATAACACATAATAAATTAAAACTAATTTATACTAACGAGGGACTTCCTGTAGGTCAGTGGTATGTGATAAAGGCATGTCGCACTTCAATTGTGGGTTCTATTCACACAGCCTTGTCCGACACGACGGGTTCTAGCTCGTCCTATTGGTTGTTCTTTTTCTAAAACTATAATATTATAACATTCCAGAAATAATATCAAAAAACATGTTCTAACCTTAACTAATACTATTTTATGTCCAACATAATCTATTCCAACCCTTAGGCTTATCCAAAATACATCTGTCCTATCTCATAGTGTAAAGAAAATGATTACTGGAATGGTCACATAACAAAAACGTGAATACCATAATTTATCCCCCTTATATCATAAGATATATCTTTTTGGTCACATTCTAAACATGTAAATACCAAAATAATGCATTCTGCTAAAAAAAGAATTATCATATAACCTTAGTGAAATCATGAATACTGTTATATTATACTTCTTCCAAATTCCAAAATCACAAAATTTCTATATACTGAAACCATGATATCACTTTGTCCTTATATCAGTCATGTGCTCATGAATACTATCAGACATTTCATTTTCTCCTTATCCCTTAATTATGTGCATATCATCTGCTTTCCGAAAATATTTCAATCACTTTTCTTGGTTACCGGTACCATACAATTATTGAAACCCAATACATAGATATTCAAAAATTTCATGATACTATCAATGATATTCCATGATACTATTTTGAAATCCCATTACATAAACACTTAATCATTCTACTACATCATTGTCATACTCAAAATCAAAAATAGTGATTTCATGTGGCTTCCCTTTGTCCTTTTCCTTAAGAGGTTTCTCACATAGATCATCATTAACTGTTGGATTAGGGAATTGATTATCATAATGCCCCATTTCCTTGCACATGAGGCATTGAAGTGTTGGGGAGTGTTCTCTGTAGTCTTTTCTCTATTCATGTCATTAGAAACCTTTTTCCCATTACTTCGACACTCAGCTACTCGATGACCTTCTTTTCCACACATGAAACATTTTGTAGTACCTTTTAGAAAATCTCCACCATGATTCTTTCCACAATTTGAGCATAAATAAACATTCACATTCTTTTCACCATTATTCTGATATTTTTCCTTGAACTCCATCATTCGTTTCTAGTAAAAAACATGAGATGAATATGTAACGCCAACTTCCAGTTCCACCTTGATAGCACAACCCACAATTTCGTCATAGGTACAGAAGTCTCTTATATATAATTCCCTTTGAAGAATTGATTTTAATCCACTAAAGAATCTATCAACTTTACTTTTAGGTTGGATGATAAAGACAGATGCATACATTGCAAGCCTTGTAAAATTCTATTCTTATATACCCAAAAATTCATCATCATTTTTCTTAAGCTCAAGGAACTCCTTTTCCATCTTTTTTTGAAGTATATGAGGAATGTACCTATTGAAAAATAAGTTCTTAAACTCATCCCATTCCATGGATTCAATTTCATATTAGGGACTTGTATTCTTAATTAGTGTCCACCACGGGTCTGATTCACCTTCTAATTGTGTACAGCAAAAATTACTTTTTCATGTTTTGAAATGAAATGTATCGAAAATATCATTTCAATGGTACTAATCCATGGTTCTGCAACAAGTGGATCAGAAGACCCACTAAAAGAATGTGGGTGTTGCCTCATGACAGGCTCAATAAAATATTGTTCCTTTCTATCCTCATTTGGAAGTCCAGAATGATTTATAGCTTGCATAAGTATAGAAATATGATTTTTCACTCCTTCTCCCATAACATTGGTTTGTTCAGGAGGAAAATCATTCCATTTTTATTAAATTGATCCACATGGTTCCTTCGGGTTCTATCCATTGTCTAAAACCCGAAAAGAATACTTTGAGAGGAAACAATCATGCTAGGAAAACAGTATAATAAAGGGGATTACATTTAATATATAACATATTATGTTTAATTATAATATCATTGTCGTAATTCTTAACAAATAACCTATACGTATACTTATCCTGAGGGACATCCCTAGAAATACCTTAGAAATATCTCCAGGGATTTCTCTAATTTTTTCACATCCTATTTTCCAATGGTTAACTAAACCTTTCATCTGATACCAACAGTAGAGACCCAATATTGACATACATGGAAATTACATTACTTTTGAAAAATACCTAATACATAAAAATATATACACCAAAGGACTATAATAGTTTAGCCTCATTGGAAACTCGGAATATAATCTTCTAATCACGGTGAAAGATCTTCATCATCTCCCATAAAGATCAGCCCTTTTTTTCTTACCTAAAACCTTTCGTTATATCCTGGGAAAAAGAAAACATATAAAGGATAAGCTCAAATGATAAGTAAGGGTATGCCTGGAGAAAATAAAACAAACCATATACATTTGAACTTCAAAACATGAACATAATGTTTAGACATCAAATTCTTGACTTTTGAAATAAATCATGGAAGTACGTAAGAAATATGTCATAAAGAAACATCAATCATAATAAAATAGCATGGGAATAAAACATTTAATTGTAGAAAACCCTTAAAAACATGATATGATTTCCATAGTAGCCAATTCTTTGCTTCCAAGACCATATTAGTGGACTACGTCCCTTTCTGAATCGAGTTCCGTCCTAGTTCCAGTCCTGTATCCCTGAACCAGAATAACTTACCATTCCATCCATGTTTATCTCATCAGATATAAATCGTTACCCAATGAATTGTAGGGAGATATAGGTCCCACCCATCTCATAATGAAACCGTTCTTAATTGTGCCACAAAATAATAATAAATCATTGATCATAACCCAAAGATTAAAAATGGATTTCATAAACATCATCCCATTATAAAATATTCCATAAAAAACAAATGGATATCATTTCATCATAAGAATAGTGATACCATGTAAATCCTTGAGAGATTATACTTGAAAAATAAAAATATGAAATAATATCATCTTAGATGGAAAACGATTTTGATAAAACACTTGAAAATAACTCTTGAGGAAAATATCCTTTCTTCTTAAAAATCATTTTATTTTCACAAAATGAAATGAAATTTTAAAAGAAAATTTTTTGATTTAAAATAACCATGAAATATTGTAGAGTAAACTTCATAATAATAAGGCTCTATGAAACCATAAAAATCTGTTCATACTTTATAATTTTAAAAAACAATCTCCTCATACTTTTAATAGAAAAGTCAAAAAGTACCACATGCGTTAAACAAAAAAAAGATTACATCTATAACACAATTTAAGAGTCAAATATGGGTAAATATGACTTTAAAAATACATTGAAGAATTTTAAACACTCTATGAAAAACATTTTTTATGGACATGGATGAAAAATATAACCCCAGTAAATACTTTTGAATAAACAATCTCGGATAAGAACAATATTGGAATAGTTATCCCTTACCTTAGATCTGATATTCTTTTTATGTATCCTAATATCCTGTATAATGATTTATATAATGTCATTGACTTATTATAGAATCATATTCATTGTTATGATATTATGTATGGTTCACTTATGACTTTATATTACCCGTTCTTTTTTAAATTCCATGTTAGAGCAGTGTTTCTGGTAAAATCATTTTATTTATCATACATGTTTGGACTTATTGTTCTTGATATTTTTATTACTTATATCATGATTTAATTACATCCAGAATGTAAATCATGATTTATATATCATATATATTCACTATATATATATATAATATATAGATAAATGAAATAAAATACACCGTTCATGGAGACGGTTGGTAGTACGTACCCATGGACACTGTTTTCCGTTCCATATTGACTTCAATGGAAGTAAGTAGATGAAAAATATATAAATATAGATCCAGTAGCATTAAAATTTCAAATATTTCATTATTATATATTATATATACTTTATAATAATTCTTTAATGGTTAACATGGATAATGAATCTCATCGCGTCGTGGAGATGGTAATCCGTACATACGCACGAGCGATGATATCATTACCATAATTTCTGAATTGAATTGGAATGGATGATATAATATCTAAGAATCATTATGATGCTATAATAACTATATATAGTTTTTATTTACACCATTATACCCATCCATTAAAGGTGGTGGCGGAAAAATAGATTACACCACGGCGTGGAGACGGTATTCCGAACGTACGCATGCACAATGATTTAATTTTCTGTAGGATGGATAGAATATGAAATGGGGTTGTTTCATATTTATAATAACATATCAGAATATTAGTTATACTTATGTTATTACTTTATAATTAAAAAATATAGATGAATAATTTTAAGAAGAATGAAAACTTGAAAAAATCGGTAGAAGAGATTACCTCTTATTCGATTCATCTCTTTTACGGTTCCTCTTAAGGCCCTAAAGATGGAATTTGGAGGAGACCATAACCTATATAAGGTCTATAGGGTAGTTGATAAGGGAAATGGGTAGGGTTTTGTCGAGATTGAATGCTCAAAATTGAGTAACGAGATGAGGGAAGATGTGCCCTTTTATAAGGTAGGAGAGGGGCACCTTAGGAAACAATTAAAATATTATTTTATAATAAAGTCATATTCGGTTAATAATAGCTCCAAATTGATTTTTTAAGAAGATAAAGTGGGTATGGTTATAAATAATCTTAAAAAATTGGTTTTATAAATGTTTAGGTTACTATTTTATCCTTATCATTTAGATTTAACTCTAAGATAAATAATTGTACTTTTACATGTTGTTCATGTTTTGTTACACTATATGGTTAGTAAATTTTATATAACAGAAAAAAGAATTCCAAGTGGTTGATTATTGATATATGTAACATTATCTATGTCATTTTGACGATCCATTTATTTTTTATAGATATAATAACAATTAATAATATAATATTTTTTAAAAAACTATTTTATGTCAATTTTGACACTATTAGGCAACTATTTTTTTTGGAAAATCATAAAAACATTATTAGTTCAAAAAATTTAAATTAATTCAATACTAATATGTCATATTAACCTAGAAAATTAGTGTAATTAATAAAAAGTCTCAAATTACATTTGTTTTGGGTTTTTATAACATCAATTATCTTAATAATTCATTAATAAAATAATTACTGCCTTTTCATTGTGTCATAAATAAAATATATTATTTAATATCTAAAAATTATAAATAAAATAATATTATCTAGGAAATATTTTTATCTTTCTAATGAATATTTATAGTCGAATTTATCTTATGTATAACCCTATATTAAAAATGTTGTAGTTTTTAAACATTGATTTTTACTCTTTTAATTCTTCTTTATATAAAATAATAATAAGTGTCCTAATCTAATCAAAGTGGACCTAAATAGAAATATTTTATTCCTAAGATTTTTTTTGGTCGAATTAAAATTATCAAATAGAATAATTACATGTTTTAGTGTTATAATAATAACATTTTTGCCCTTAATTATCATATTTACTTTTAACCTTGGTAAATAAAAGTAAAAAGTTACTATGCAAAAAAAATTATTTTTATCTTATTGAACCACATTTTACTCATTTATATTAACCATGTCTCTCAAATTTTCGAAATTCAACTCTCAGAAGCTGTAAAATTAAGTTTTATGTACAATTGCAAATCCTCCTAGGAGGTGGGTAAAAGACGGTGCGAAATTCAATAAAATTTTTATATATCTGAAATTATTATAAAATGACTCGAATGAATTACATTGAACATATATAAGAATTATGTATCTATTTTGACCTAAAATAAATGTAAATAAAATAGATTATTATTTAAATAAAAAGATGGTTTTACCCAATAACTCTGTGTTTTCACTATTCGTAAAAAAATTTAATGTTTTCAAAAAATTACCAAAATTTCACCCTGGGATAATTTGGATATTCCGAATCAAGAAATGAACTCCATTTTTAAAGATAAAATTTAATAAATTTCAAAAAGTGGGTATTACAATACATTACAGCTAGTTTATATTATATTTTAATAACATATCGCTGTTTAGTGAAACTCGGTATTGCATACAACACACGCTATCATGGAAGGTCATGATTTGCATGTATAGGAATCCAAGTCGGGGTTGTGTGCAGTGCAAGATTCCTTTATTTTTGTGTATAATATAATCCAACAATATTTCATTTATACATTGAATATATATATATATATACACTCAATGTTCTGTAGAATAAAATCTATAAAATGAACTTGAAATTTTGTGTAACACGATCCAAGAATATTGTTGCATATACTGTAATATAATACATTGTTGAATATAGCGCAATATAGTCTCGGTATAGCAAACAACATAAGAAATCAAATAAATTATAATGAATACTTCTCATAAAATCTCAGGGTGTTACATGGACACTTTTGGCTTCACTCCAATTATGTCAATTAATTTAAAATGAATTATTTCCCACTCCTTTGGTGACCTGAGAAGAACATAATAAACTCGTTCGGTTTATTTCATTGATTAATTCCACCCAATTGGATGTGCTTCACCTATATGTCTTAATTGACCCATTTTCATTTGGTTGTTTAATATCACTAAGGTGGTTTCACTCCATTTAAATACATCAACCATTACATTTAAATTTTTATCATGATGAGCGAATTGGAAATACCTTTCACCCCATTTCACACATAAATTATATAATTAAATTGAATTGGTCAACTTCATATGACTTATGCCTTATGTATTAAATAATATTGGACCAATGAAACTCCTTGACTAATATACCTATGGTAGTAAATTCTTAAAAGATGAAATGGATCTATTCTAGTAATGTTCTACATATGTACATCTTTCTTGTTCAACTGTTTCACATTAGTGGTGAGGTTGACTAAATGGGTTCTTATTTAAGGACCCCGTTTGTAGACTCCCAAGACATATTTATACCTTGTTATTATTTTGTGAACACACCAGTGGAGAAATCATCTATACCTTAGATGGTCTCACAATGAGATATCTATATTTTCCTCCACATGAGTGGTAGTAGTTCCCTAGTGGAGACACTATGGATGAGATCGATGTCAATATTGGTTGTACCCTACCATGAGATAATCTTGAGCCCCTATGTTTAATACTAGGTATGGAATCAAATTTTTTTTAGTACTTGACTTTCTCACCCAAGGATTTAAGTGACACATGGGACATCATTCCCTATTCACCAAGTATGGACTACTCAAAATTGGTCATATGACGAACCCCTTGAGTGATACATGGAACAAAAATAATGATTATCTTGTATCAAATCAATGTGTCCATCTATATTTTATAAAAGAGTTTTATAATTTAATTAAATTAATCGGGAAAGAATCGTTTTCAAAATATATTTGGTCATTGGTTTAGAAAATGTTGAGAATTTCCATCCATGCCTAAGCACATGGTGCGGGATAGTCCATCACCTTGAACCATGTACATACAATTTACCATTTTAGTTTCTTTATTTTTAGACTCACTATGGATGAAGTAGAAGTATTGGAAAATTATCCATTCTTAACCAAATCAAATGAATTTATTCATTTATTTTTGTGATGCATTTAATTAAAATGGCACATTTCTCCTGTTATATTTCATTTTATGGAAGAGACTAGACAATATTGGTGATGACCTAATAATATTATATATCACACCCTACACGAGGTCCTTTAGTGCTTGATTATACTTTATGGTTTTTTTATAGATAAAGGGATGAATCTAACATCAAATGATTGATTTCTATATTTAGGATGGAGTTTGGGGATAGAGGACCGAGCCTGGGATAGAGATGATATATTTTATTTAATTTTTTTTAACTTGATTCCATGCTATATATATTTTTCTCCCCTATCAAAATTTATTGTTTTATTTATTTTCATTACCATGAAATGAGAATCATATTTTATATTTTCATTATTTTGCTTCTGCTTACAATTTGTCTTTATAACATGATTGCATATTTTTTTTCCATTGCTTGGTATTGTATATATATACATCATATATTATTATTATATATTTAATTATACATGCCAATATTATCTACGAGGGGAACTTCTTCCCATTAACACACCATATTCCCTCGCTTCTAGTAAACAACCTCTAGCATTCAATGGAGGCAATCTTGAGGTCTTGTGGCCATCCGTCTTGGAGCTCCAGTGAGTGGCATTCAGGGTGGGATGCAGAAAAGTTATATCTGAGATTATTTTTATTTTTTTAACTATTTGAGTTCAAAAGGGAACTAGGAAACTTGAATGTTATGGTGAACCTATTCCTTTGAGTAGCTACACCACATAAAGGGGGAACCCAAATTGCCTGGCATGGGTAAATGTTGTTATTTCCGGTTCTTGTTATAGTTCCATGGATTTCCCCATACGTTGATACACATAAATTTCATTTTTATTCAATTGGTGGTAAATATATTATTTTTTCATGATTCTACAGGTTCATAGTAAATCATGCATCATACTAGTCACAATAGGAATAAAAATACTATGCATTATGCAAAGCCATATCTACTGTCTATAAGAATTGCATGTTTTTCATGTGATTTCTATTGGTCCATTGTGTTATCTCTTACAGTGTTTGATAGTTATTATATAAATGTTCTAATATGTCTAGAGATGCCAATAAAACTCTGTTGTTCCTTAAATTATCTTCCATAAACTCGTAGAATTTTCTAGAATTATTTATAGAAATTACATTAAGCAGCCAATTGTGGTTTATATAGCCATGTACCATTAGTTGTACGGATTTGAATGTGATGTGTTTAGGATTAAATGGAATACACCCTTCTATTTATAAGTTTTTTGGGACCTTAAAAATTCGATATGAAGATTCATCTATTTTGAAAACATAAAAGGGAATATAAATGCTTAAATGAATTATAATTTTTAATTCTAAAATGAAATAGTTCATTATGTTGCAACATTAAATCCTAGCCTAACCCAACCATATTAGTGGGATATGGGTAATGCCACCTATTATCCTTATGTGACTCTTATGCCCTTCCCATACCTATCTCCATAAGTAGGAATATGGGTGTGTCTCTATAGTTGTATATTCATGTGCATAACCATTATTATTACATTCCTAATGTATTTTAAATCCTGTCTATGGTATAGAATTGGATTTTATAGTCTTATGAAACTAGATTGGCCATGTTATATATGATATGAATTTGGTGAAGAACATACTCTTATGGTGGTGGGCCCAATCACTTGTTATACCTCTTATTGTGCAACTATAGGACCCACATATAGACCATACAATAGTTGTTTATGGTCACCTTCATGATAGTCTCCTTCACTTAAAGAAATTAGTTCAGGTTAGACATCAACATGTCCCTTATATATAAAATCTTACTTGCAGGTTATAGTAGTTTCTGCCTCTAACAATATCAAGGAATGGAGGACCTCAGGCTTCTTATTCATGGTTATATTATATGGTTTAAATCTTGGATCATATCTATATTCTTCTAGGGTGGTAAATCTTGTAACCTACATTCTACACAAATCCACCGAGAATTTGTGGGATGTTAAAACTTTGGATTGTCGACATTAGGGTATGGTTTGGGTAGAATTCCATGTATCCTTCTTCAATTATTTCTTCCACCATAAATTGTGAACAAACTGTGTTCGGGAATTAATTAACATTGAGTAAGTTGACATAATAGTAATAAAATACATAGCTCGCTTCCCTAAATTGCAACATTTTTCACTGATCATGATCGATGAAGAGATGGATAATACAAGGAAATTCGAGGATGGACTTGTATAAAACAATCTATCATAGGTTACTTTCTTTCATCGGAAATCCATTAAAATGATAGTAAAACAATCCCACATCACTGAGTAGGACCTTAAGGAGTTAGATGACATGAAGAATGCATGTTAATATTCATAGTTGAGTAGTGTTCTATTCAGCAATATAAAGTGATGTATTGTGTGTACACATAGGGGAGGTACTAGCTAGGTTACACACACTTAAATTAATGTGTCATGGAACCTATGTGGTAGGCCAGGTCAAAGAAAATCCCTAGTGTTCGGGGAACTGGATCGAGTGTTGGGATTTTGATGGGATGGGTCACCAACATCATTTTTCATGATCTTTTCCACTAGTTCTTTGTGAGTGATGATCTGTTCAAACACAATGTTCAAGTGAAGGATCAAAAAATAATTATCATGTTGGAATTGGGTTTTCTACATTCTTATCAAACCAAGTAGGAGGTTGTGGCTGGTGTATTTAGTTCTTAGAGTTTTAGTGATTGTAGAGTGGAATAACTCTAGCTAATCAGGTAGCATCTTAGGGCCTCAGATATAACCTTGTTTATTATGTTTACCCTACACCTGAGGTTTAGAGTTTTGGGATATCTAAAATTATAGGTACTATTTTGGTAGCCTATACTTTAGAATCTTCCTTATTCGATATAAGTGTATTACACTCTTTTTTATCTTCTGCAAGCACGAGAATTCTAGTCTTAGTGATAGAGTAATCTAGTGGTGTTATCTCCCATGAAATATGTCAGGAATTATAGATGATGGTATACACTAGTCCAAGGAGTTCCTCCTAGAAATAGGCAAGCGTTGTTTTTTTGTTTATTTTATTATTCCTCGATATGTCTGGTTTCGACATCATTCTATGTTTGGACTATCTAATTAATTATCAAGACCATCTAGATTCTTATCATCACTAGGTATCATTCACAACAACTGAGGGAAACATGTATATGCATAAGGGAGAATGAGATCTCATGGATTGTTGAGTTGGATTCATGCATACAAAGATATGAGGAGTAACAAACCAGAGGGATAATCACTTTATGACTAATAAATGAATGCATATCATGTAATTTCCTCATGTTATAAATTAATTTTGGGATTTATACCCTGTAAATATATCTAGCTATCCTCAAGAGAGTGATATTGAGTTCGTCATCGTGATTATGCCATGCGTAGTACAATTTTTCATTCCTCTATAAAATATGGCACCTAGAGTGCTACAGGTACTCAAGAATAAGATTAATGATTTTAAGGCTAAGGGTTTTATCAGACCCAACTCATATCCATAGGGTTCACCAATCCTCTTCACCACGAAGGATGATGGTAAATGTAGATTTTTAAAGGATTACAATTGATAAAACTAGCTAATAGAGAATCATTAGTATCCCCATTCTTTATTAGATTACATGTTCCACTTACATCGAGGAGAAACTATTTCCTTCATGATTCATTTGAGTTTAGGCAACCATTAGGTTTATGTAAGGTCATAATACATTCCACATAAAATGTTCCAGAGTAGGTAGAACATGTACTAGTATTTGGATATCTTGTTCGGTCTGATGAACACAGATTCAATATTCATTTCTCTAATGAATTGAGTGTTCAGTTTGTATATCGATTCCTTTATGGTGGTCTAAATAGACTAAATCTTAGTGTACATGTAAACAAGACATGATCATTCCAATTATCAGATATTGTGACATACAACTAGAAAAATCACTTATACCCATGGTTTGGAACTGTGTGTATAACCACTAAAACTGTGGGTATAGGTCATACCCATGGATCCAAAATAAATTGGTTACTAAGGCATCAGTATAGATCTATACCCACGTTTTTATAGAAACAATGGGTGTATCCTTGAAGATTTAAATAATAATCATTGGTTCATTTAAAATATGTGAATACATCTATACCCAATCTAACAAATTTAGACAACCATAGTTACCAAAAGAATGATAAGTTATATTTTTTTCACAACAATTTATTTGGGGTCGATCTAGTATATTATCATGGAGGATCACTCTTATATACAACCTTTCATAATGATACCACATCAAAATATTTGGTGAAATTAATCACAAACAAATATAACATTAGTTAAATCATCATATAGTAAAGGGACCTCATAGAAAAATAAGTCAAATGTAATGTAACATGTTTTTTATTAAAAAATTATAGGGAGTATCATGAAGTTGATAATATATGATATTATAGAGAAATTGGATTAGTTTTTTTAGTCATTCCATGGACATTGAAACATGATATAATTGTAGAAATGGTGAGCTAGATACTAGTAGAGAAGGAAAGAAGAACGAGTATTCAATAGGGGTCTAAAAGTTGTTTTTGGGTGGATGTAGTGAAAAATAGGACATCATAATCCATAAGAGTCCCTCATCACAAATTTTATAGTGATATTATATGAACTATTACTCTAGAAGGAATATTTACTTCATCCACATAAATATTTTTAGTGCATTAAAATATGCATATAATGATTCCAAGGAGTGATACATGATTTATTATAGGTTTTGAGCATGTTAAATTTATGAATATAGTGATAAAAATTTTTATTTTGACTCTAGGAGAACAACCCTAATAAGGTAATCAGAATTCAGACTTCAATATTAAATGAGGATATCCTATGAATATAGAAGATCTAAAAAAAATTTGGTTGATAGAAATGTATCAAAGAACTCTATGATTTAATTAGATAGGAATCTCGATATTATTAATTTTCCAGAAGATCGTGAGACCACATTATACTTGACGCACATATACATCTGGAGTAATTACCAATAGGTGGAAAATCTAATTTTATTTTGAGGCATAAAGCATGGTAATTTTCAAGGAATTTATAATCATTATAAAAATATTTGGTGGAAAATACCATAAAAATTAACTATAGATATATCACAACCAAAGAGAAATTATTGTGAACTACTAGTTGGAGGAAATATGTATTGTGGAAATAAATATATTTTCAATATTTGGATATAATATATTATGGAAATTTCAAAAAATTCCCAATGTTAAGAAGTATCAAATTAGTGGGAGGAAATGTTACAGAAGGAACAAACAATCAAATATAAATTTAAAACATGACGCTGCAAAGAAGAAGTCCACACCTAAGAAGAATATTTAAAATCAGAAAAAGGAATGTTTGGGTATATGTCATCACTATATGGATAACCTAAATAGAATGAACATGTATAAATGAATTAAATTTTCTTGATTATTTAAGAAAATTAAAAACTCTAGATAAAAATTTATAAAAATATGAAGGAAACCATGTTTATAAAAACCAGAATAAATATATATAATCAAGAATGAATAATTGATGAAGAATAATAGTCACTTCAATGTTCCAATGAAAATAATGGTTAGGTTGATAAAAAAGTCTCAAACGTACTGATACATCTAATGAGATAATTAAAGAATCTTTATTCTCATATGTTATCAGTTTTACATCTATTAAAAATGCTATGGAATGTGAATCAAGAAATTGAGAAGTTGTAGAAGGACTTGATGTCCATATAGATAAACAAATTATTAAGAATGGAGATAATTTCATTTGGTATACTTATTTCCTCTTAAATCACAACACTTGATATATTTCCACTAAAATTGACAAACAACTAGTATAAAAAATACTTATTGAATGTTTTTTGAATGAAAACCGCTATGGTGATGGGGTATGGAGAGAGTAGTTGAGGGGAAGCTACAAAAATAGTGTAGTCTACTTTAGGTTATCTACATTAGATAAATTTGGAATCTAAACAAACTAGGGAATTTAAAAATAATACTTAAGATTTCATTCTTTAAATAACTATATTTATTATGCTTGATTAGTGTATCATGGGGGAGTAATTTATAATTTTTTTGTAGATATTTTGTTCCACATGAATGTTTTCGATGTGTTTTCTAAAGTTCAGTGCAGTTATATAAATGATTTCTAAAATATTTCTGTAGAACCCTAATAATGTTAATTTATATTTCGTTTCACATTGAGTGATATACATTAAAAAAATTGATTCTTTGGTAAATTTACTCTTATTTTCAACATGGGGTTAACTAATGTAGGCTTATATATGACTTGATTAGGGATCATTTCTATAAATATTGTGGTGTTTTACTTCTCTCTTGAAAGGATGATCACAATTACTGGAGAATATGTTATTTAGTTTAAGAAGTTTGAATGTATGAGATCTCATTAAATTAAAATGATTGGATCGATAATGTGGGTAAAAAACAACACCCTTGGTAGTTATTTTCAATTAGAGGGAGCGGTTTTACATTGAACCTGGAAGCATATTGAGTATTGAAAACAAATCCAAAGGATGGGGGGTTGAATTACCCGAATGGATTTTGAAGATTTTTGATATATTTTTGTCAATAAATTATTTTAAAATGTAAAAGATAATGTGTATAGGGTAGTGGATTTTGAAGTGGAAATTCAACCATAGAAGAATATTAAGGTCATTCACATGCAGTATTGGTAAATTAGGAAATATTAGTGATATTTTGGAAAGCATAACTAATTCCAGATTATTAAATATATGGTCATCATGTCAATGTCAAGTGTTGATTCTTATTATAACTCTATATAAAACATGTTATTTAAGGATGAGTAATGTTGAGTTAGATGGATATATGAGGTGTTTCTTTACACTGAATAATGAAAATAACACAATGTTGAGCTTTAAGAAGTTAGAATATAGTTCAAATGAAGATATTTAAGTGATGAATTGTGAATAAACTAATCATGTTGTTACTAGGAATGTTGGATATAGTATATAGTGGAAAATAGAATTTTGAAGTTGGATGTAGATACCATAATTGATGTTTGAAATGAAGTGTAGATAGGATATCTTGTATATTTAATATACTACATGACCTTTGAAACTGTAATGAGAAACTATATGATGGGTTGATATATTACTAATTTTTTGATGTTTATTTTATTTGTAGAATATGTTTTTATATAGTTTGAGGATGTTTGTAATTGATTTTGTGCATAGTTAGAAATATGGATATGTCTAGAAATCATAAGGATGTGAAAACCATTTTCATATGGATGAGAAATATTGGTCATAGGGTTAGTACAATCTACACATAAGGTTTAGACAGGCCACTTTATGGTTGAGATAACCATCGATGTATGGTTGAGAAAGTTGTATAAGTGACAATGATCCTTGTGATGGGACATCATAAGGTTGTGGAAAATTGAATTTAACTTTGAGGCACATGATCATAAGGATCAGAAATGTCCTTATATTATTGTTTCTAGTTCATTTTATGGTTCACACACCTCATATGGTTCCATCCATGTGAATCATATATGATAATTTCATGAATTTATGATACTGGGGGAAATTGATTGGGATAATTCTTGAAATAATTTTTGTGGATCAAAAAATTGTATAAGAATAACACATAGCTTCCTCTAGTGCCATTATGGCCCCTTAAAAATATAATTACACTAAATCTATAGAAATTCATAAAAGGCCCTAGTGTCCAATGCAATAAATAAAATAATATAAAAGCTAAACAACAATATACTTGTCTCCTATTATTAAACAAGTCACCTCCCAACATATATGACCACATACCCCATAGGTCCAATATTGTTCCTATAATCAATAGGGAAACAAATCTTTATTTTAGAATGATAATGTAAAATAGTAGACTCTTATTAATTAATAATTAATCATCTCATTATTGGTATTTAATCAGTTTGGCTCAAGTTTATCTTAGTTCGATTTTTTCGATAGAATTTTGTTTGAGACATTTTTATTAGATTTATTTAATCTTGTTTTTATTTATATTATCCTGGATAATTTCACTCATCTTGGTTCTAATTGACATTATTTCATTATATTTGGCTCATATTAGTTTGGTTTATTTTGGTTTATATCATGTTGGTTGTGGTCATATTGGTTTGAATTCCTTACGTTTTATCCAATTTGATTCATCATTTATAATATCAAATTATTTCAGGTTAGATAATTTTGACTTGTCCCAATTTTGATTCATTAAATTTTTTTCTATTTCAATTATATTTTATTTATTTTTATTATCCATGTCTATTTTGGTTAATTTGATTTTCATTTATTCCAGTTAGGTTTGGTTAGTTTGTGAATGTTTTATTAAAATGTTTAATTGTTTATCTATATGATTTTATACTATCCATCATTGATCACGTTACACTAATTTTAATTGATTCAATTCAATAATTTTTTGTTCTAATCGATTCATGTAGTGTTAGAATGGGTTTATGAACATTAGATTTATTCAAAGAGGTACATGTTTTGGTTTTTTGTTTGTATTTTTCATTCTACATAGAACAATTTTCTTATAAGGGACAATCAGACCCAGGATCCCTGAACATAAAGAATCAATCTAATGAAAAACATAGAAAATGTTCTCTATATAAAATAATAATAATGTTACACATTATAAAAATAGACATGGCCTATGTAAAATCTCTAAACATATACTTTGGGAAAATAGTTTATTTGGTCCATGCTAAAGTAAATAATGAGAAGATTATGAAACTAAAACAGATAACTTAAATATATGTTATGTAGTCCACATGGATGACACTGATGGAAAAAAATGATATTTGTCATAACCCAACCTGGGAAACCATTAAAACTAGAAAATGATCCTACATGTGATAGAATATGAAGCATGTTCTCTAACAACCTAGGATGTATAAAATCACTGAGGCATTAAATATAATCTTGTTGGAATAGATTCAACTAATTATCATAAGAAAATAAAGAACATAAATATTCTGAAAATCTACAATGACCCTTCTGTAATTCGAAGCATCATTCAAAAAAATAAATAGTTTCAAAATATGAAAAAATAGTTAACAAACATGTATATAAAAATTTAAGAAATTTCAAACAAAATAGAAATGAGATAAAAAAGAGGCAGGTCCTTAGATATAAGATGTGAAAATTGACTTTTACATACACAGTTCATAATAAAAAAAGGGTCCAACACCAAAATTCAATTCCTCACAAAACCCATGGTCACCCTCATGCCTCCACAATATACCCATACTAGATGAGTATATTAGAAATTTTTTGGAAAAGGAGAGATCTTATAATAGATGAGTCAAAACAAAAATTTATATAGGCATGAGCATAAAAATTCTCAAAATGTATCCTCCCTACACCCCATACATCGTTATTAATCATAAAACCCATTATAATAGTTTGAAATATTGTTTAAGAAATTTGGGCTGTTTTATCAATTATGAAAACCAAAACACCACATTAAAATAATTGTTTTACATTTTGTAATTAAAAAAATTATTTTTTAAACACCGATAATTTAATAGGGAAACTCTAGTAGGTACATATTTATGGAAAACATCGAAATTCAGTTGAAATCTAAAGAATGTCTTCAAAATGATTTAAAAAAACACTTTTTGAATAATTTATATTCAAAACATTCCTCAACATTGTTATCATACATTTATGAAAGTAGTGAAACTAATGATATGAAATGTAAATAATAATTATTATAACCATAATAATAAACATAGAATAAAATATAGAATACATAGAGTGAAATAATTTACTAAATAAGGGGGAAGAACTCAATGTAAATAAAGTATAATAAATCAAATAAATAACTAAAATTAGATAATGTAATGAGAGTGGATATTGGAATAACTAAGGGTGTGGTTACATAGTGAAATTAATTCACCATATTGGGATAAAACATCAACTAACAATATAGAGATACAAAAACATCACTAGTAATACAGTGGTGCTGTTTATGATATTTCACTAGTCATAGAGACACATAGGATGAGTAGAAAGAACCTAGTTGGTTCTATATTCCCTTATATAAGTTCTCAGGTTCAACAACCAACTATGTATTGATGATAATAAAAAAACAAGATAAATCCCTTGAATAATCAATAACATATAATAACCCAACTCACCTCATTTATGAGTTATCCCTAATAGGATAATCTATTTTTCGTTCAAACATCAAGAAAAAAAATCATGGTATGATCCAAAACTCTTCAATAATGTGCTAACAAGACTGTTCCAACTCTTTGAAATTACCAAATTATGAAATTAATTTTCTAAAGCAATATATTTCAAAGCATTGACATGATAATTTTAAATTAAAAATACACAATTTCCATATAAAATCATATTGAATATTTATTATAAAACCAGAAATATATTTATAAATAAAATTATAAAATCTACTTTATAAGAAAAATTTTATAAACATATAATAATCACAAAGACAACATTTAACAATCATAAACACAAACACGGGTATAATGATAGAAATTTTGTATTTTTTAGAAACCAAGACACCAATCATGGGTTATGAACTAGTTTATTATGAGACAAAAGGGAATTTAAAAATCTGAACATATGTATAAGAAAATTAGAAAAAATTAAAACAAAATATTATAAAATAAACCTAGTTTGTATCAATGTAATCCAATGTAAAATAGGTTATTGTTTTAAAAAATATATTTAAAAACCTTACTAATTTTTCTAATCCATTAAAATATTATGTTTCAAATTCCAAGCAATCATGTTTTATCTGTAAAGGGTCGTGAATGGAGAAAACACACCTCAATACAGAAATAGGTGATATAATACCATTGGATATGAGAAGAGGTGGAGAAATAAAAAATAAGCACACCACAAATTAAAAACCATGATAGATTTATAAAAACCCAACCCTAGGTTTTGACTAAATCTGTCATAAGAATTTCTTGAGAAGGCATGATAATAACTAGATTAGAATAGAGAATATAACCATGAAACACCAACCAATAACCAAAGAATACATGAAATCCATGGATTAAATGGATTAATCTACACATAGGGATATTTTATAACTTGATCTAATGAGGTGTAGGAAGATGTGGTTTTGGGTAGGAGGATTAAAAGGCTACCGCAAAGGCAGATACAAGGTCTGAGAAGAGAATGTGGAGGGAGCCACTACTGGGAAGAGGCTGAGGCTACCGTAGGGTGGAAGCAAGGGCCAGGAAAAAGGTACGGGTTGGGAGATAGATATGGAGGTGGTCGTGGAGGAATGAAGGTGGAGGGTGGGAGGTCGAGGTTGTGGGGTGGGGGAGAGGGTGTGGAGGCCAGGGCTCGGGGGAGATGAAAGGGTGGAAATGAGAAATCGAGAGGAGTAGCCTGATAAAAACATTAAATCGATGTTAGTATACCCATGGTTTTAACAAAACCATGGGTATCAGTCAAAACATACCATATATACCCATGGGTTTTTGAAATTGTGTTTATAGATTCATTCATATTGATCAATTTTCCAATAGAAACTAGTACAATCATAGGTAACCAAAAATATGTAAAGATAAGTAAATGATACATCAGGATCAAAAATGTTCACTTCACGTGTCATATAATATATATGGTATGATTTAGTGACCTATAGATGGAAAGGGACATGGTTTCATGGGATAATCCCTTGAATTTGTAAGATATACGTAGATTAATAGGGTTGGTTGTCTATTAATGAAGATTAATCCCATTCTTTTAATACTACGAAGCACCTCTATTAGGATTGACCAATATGGGTGTGAAGATTGAATGGATGGAATCTTATGAGAAATATTTGTAGGAGTAAATAGGAAGTCTCACTTCATATCCGATTTAAATTATTTTTATGCTGGGAAGATTCTATACTATTTATTGTGATGCTTATGTACTCAATCAGTGTACAGTAATGATATAAGGTGATTGGGTTGTAGCATATGTGTCTCACAAACAAAGGCTTCCCGAGTTTAATTAACCAACACCCAACAATGATCTTGTATCCATGGTTCATGCACTAGGATGTTAGATGAACTCATTGTTGGGAGAATAATTTTTTGTTTACACAGACTATAAAAGTATATAATAAATTTCCACACAATTAATAATTAATCTGTGGTAGTGACGGTGGGTTGAATACCAAAAATCATATGAATTTGTGATGACTTACACACCAAATAAGGGTAATGATGTAGCTAACTCCTTGATCTGAAGACACTAAATAAATTCATCAAGGAAGCCAGGAAAGAGTGAAAGTTGATGGCTCTTCTCTCTAGGATGCATATTATGGAATTGTAACAACAATGTAATCCAAATATTAAAGATATAATAGTTACATAATTTCATCTATAATGGGTTCATATGGGTCAATTATTATATTCATAATTCCTCTTTCTAAGGGAGAGAGTCACAAGAGATAATCCAAATCCTTGTTGGGTTGTTGGTGTGACTGAGAACCTACTCTTATATGGGAGTATGTGGGTGTGATTATATATAAGATAAACCATTATTCAAGAGTCTATAGAATATGTAATGGTAGTTCACCCAAGTCTCACTGAGATGTAATGATATATACATCATCAGTATTGATGGACATGAATGAAGTGGAAGATAAAAGGTTTAATCACTCGGTGTTTCACTAGTCAATTGGTGAAAGAATAGCACCAACAACCTACTTGTCATCTTCAGCCACACTCAATTCCTATGTGTAAATATAATGCTGTAACCATGGATTTAATGGAATTAATTCGAAGATCCCCTCCACATAGCGATGTATTATGGGTGATTGTCGATAGGTTGACTGAGGTAATGAACTACCTACAGATTTGGTAGTCCTTCTTCATTGATGATCTATGAAGGAAGTATATTTAAATGATAGTGAAAAATAATGGTGTTCCCTATTCAATCACTTCAGACTATTATTCCTAGTTTACATTGTATTTCATTAAGGGTTTTATAAGGCATTGGGTTTACATGTTTTTTTTTGAAAAACATGCCACCATCAGACTAATGGGTAGTTTGAATAAATCATTCATGTGGTAGGGGATATGATAAGGACCCACATCCTTGATGTTGGATGTTCCCAGGAAAGGCATATTCCAATGTTTGGTTTTCCCAATGAAATATTTTCTTGTCCACAATCCAGATTTTTCCGTATGAGTCCCTATATGGTAGACCATGTTTTTCTCAAATAGGTTAGTTAGAGGAAGGTGAGGTAGCTTTACTGGGTCCTCATATCATTTAAGAAACATCAGATCAAGTATACATGATTCATAAGTGCATGGCTATCGATCAATGTATAAATAATTCATATTTTGATCGTCACCAAAATCATCTAAATCTCGAGGTGGTACATCAATTATTTATATGTGTATCACGTAAATTGGGTCATAGAATAATTTATATAGGGGTAAATATGGGACCTTAATATGTTCGAAATTTTATTTTAATGGAGAAGGTTGGGTCGTTAGCCTATCTGATGTTGTTTCATTAAGGGTACCAAGCCATGTTCATCATCATCCGTGTATGTTAGCATTGATATTATCACATTGACCCATCTAATTAATTTGACCATAATAATATTGATCTAGAAGAAGATGCATCCATTAAGGAGCATATAATATCACTTATCAATGAAAAACAGTTCTACGAGGTTTGTTAGTTCATTTGCTCTAGGTTATATGGTAGCACATACATGTATAGAATGAGACTAGGGAGCTGGAAGATGATATACAGATACATTGGCCTAAAATCTTCTTAGATGATGTTCTACGAACCTCAATAGAAGAAACTATGGGATGAGTTGTCTTATGGAGTGGAGGTTCTAACATATATAATTATTATAAAAGGTAAAAAATATTTAATTTTTTTATTATATTCCATAAAACGGTGTTTGAATATATGAATAAAGAAAATGGAAGAGGATTTGTTTGTGTTTTGGGCTCGATTGGATGTTGGAACCCTCAAATGGGAATAAAAGTCTGGGTTATATGGTTAAGAGAAACTGTGTCGCCCAGCCTACATGGTTTCCTTAAACAGAGAAGTTGTAGACAGTGGGAACATAGGGGCCACACAATTTGTCTGTAATCATGTGACCCTAGTAACATGATCATGTTACCCATTTTCAACTTTTGTAATGTGGTTTTCATGGTTTAGGCATTTTTTAAAAACCATTCACCTCACAACATGATGTTATTATTTCACGATATAACTGGAAACACATGTGGTGCATGGTTTGGTTACCTGTATGACTAGAATGTGTTCAGTGTTAAATGTTTGATAAATTACATCTCCTCACCTATTAAAGGATTTTAAACATTTTTTCTTTCCTAATATAATTTTTTCAATGGTTTTCTTCCCTTAATCACATAGAAACCCACATCAATTACATAGGGATCAATAGTTATCCTCCATATAACGATCATTTATCTTTCTATCAGAAGCATAAAATATATCTCGATAATCTCTTTGATCCACACTAATATATTTAAATTTCTCTATTCTATATATTCCTCCTTTTGGGTGCAATATCATTTTCCCCATTGTCAGATATTTTTAGGGTTTCAACAATTTCATCCAACCCTTCTTGAATCAAAGGTTGATATTAGATGGAGGAATATCTAAGTGGATATGGTAGGTGGTCTAGGTTTTACTATCATTATTTCTTTTCCTTCCATATATTGTGTAATGTTTTGGTAATATAGAACCTTCTTAATTCACACCAAATTTTTCAATTAATGTAATATGAATACTTTTCCATGCCTCAACTGACCCATGAAGTGGTGACATATCCCCTTTGGTGGATTTCCTTGATTTATTCCCCCTAATAGGGTGTACTTCACCAATAAGGCTTAATTTGCACTATTTAGTAGGATTTTTTAATATCCCTATGGGATTTGTTTCTCATGTTATGTAACTATAGCTCTGCATTGATTTGTTTTGGGTGATTAATCTAGTGGAAAGACCATACACCCCATTCCACACTTGAATTTTTGAATTATATTTAATTGGTGAAATGCATAAGCATTATTCCTTATGAATTGAACATAATTAGAAAAATTAAATACTTCGATCCATATTCTTGTGGTCGTAAATTATTGAAAAATGGAATGGATCCCTTATAGGCATGTTAAATATGTGTACATTTTTCCTTTTTGATGTGTCACCTTAGTACATTGGTTATTGGAGGTGTTCTGATTTTAAGAATGCTTTGATGAACTATCGTGTTTAGTTTGGAATTTTTAGTATTTTTTAAGCACATTAGGGGAGACATTAGTTATTCTTGGGATGGGCTCACTATGTGTCATCTATTTTTAACTATAAATGAGTGACACCAGTTCCCTAATGAAGACCCCTTGGATGCTACTGATGATATGAATTTCTCACCATTCCATGAGAGAGACTCAATCCCATACGTGATATTCTATATACATACATGGAGGTTGTTTAGAACATGACTTTCTCAAACCATGCTTGTAGTGACACATGGGACTTCATTCTTTTGTCTCCATGGATAAACTACTCAATATTTCTCATGCGAGGTGCCCCTAGAGAGATACATAGAATACCACTTCATATTATCATGGATGGGATCAGGGTCTCTGGAAAAATTTTATAGTATTTTTTTTTGGAATTGAATTCAATCAAATGAGAACGAATTAATTTTCAAATATATTTTTACGTTGGTTTTAGAAAACGTATGATCTTATCATCTAATCCTATGAATAAGTGAGTGGATAGTCCTTCACGCGGATCCATATACAACAAACATTACCATTTCGGGTTCCTATGGTTCAGACACATCGGATTAGGACAACGAATGTATATTATACATGTCTCCAAGTTGAACCTAGTCGAATGAATTTATTCATTTTTTTATCATGAATTTAATTACTATAATGAATTTCTATTTTTATATTTCATGTAGAGAATGTTCTAAACATCATGGGTGTTATCCTAATGATATTTTATCTCACACCCTACTTAAGAGGCATTGGTACCCGAGAAGTCTTTATGGTTGTAGGTATAGAAAAATTAAGATTCTAGCTTCCAATTTTTAATTTCCAGTTATAGTATGGAGTTTGGTTGTATAAGATCGAGCCTATTCTTGAGATGATAGTTGTAGATGTTTTTTTAATTTTTTTGTTTATTTTAATAGCATGTTGTATATTCTTGTATCCTTTTCCCCAAAATATTCATATTTGTATAGTTTCATTACCATGACATTAGTATCACAATGTATCTTATAATTAATATAATTTCTCTTACTATTTGTCTCTCTAGCACGATTACATATTCGATTTCCTCAGCTTTGTATTTGTAATATCTGTTCTTATATTCTTATTATATATTTACTATCTCACTCCACTATAATATGTGATGGAATTTCTTCCCACAGACACACCATAGGCATTTACCACTAGTTGGTATCCTCTAGAATTTAAGGAGGTCTTCTTAAGGTCTTGCGATGAACCATCATAGAGCACTAGTGAGTGTTATCAGGGGTTGGATGCAACATTTAAACACAATCCCCTTGATGAATTGACTGTCTCATGATATGAATCAGTTAGAAATGTTAAGCGTCTTTAAAAACTACATGTTAAATCATATTCTAAATAGTCTTGATGGTAAAGGTATGATGACCCTAGAAGACACGACATCCAATAATTAATAATTTTCATTATTTAAAATTTTATTGTTATTATTAATTATCTAAGTGATTTTTTCTTTCACATTATGAATGGACGAAATTCATTATTTGTATATTAATTAAATGGATTGTTTCTTCAATTATTTACCATTCCATATTTGTTATTCCTTATCCATATGTTTAAATAGAATGTGTGTTTAGTTATATACCTTTACATATTATTTATTCATAATGATGCATGATTACTTATGTGTCACACTTAACCTTACTGAGCATTTTAGATCACCATGATTTTGTTTCCATTACCAAGGATATGAAGATAAATTATTCTAATGAGTTTAGAGGATTAAATTTAGTAGTCATTATTATATATTTTATTTTATTTCTTATTTACTTATGTAATATGGGTATCATATTTCTAAACTGGTTTTCCAAAACTTATAAACTGGTAGATCCTTTAGGATTTGATTCTATTTAATCAAGATAATGTAATAATGTAAGGCACTAATTATGGGCGTATGAGGATGGGGTGTTACACTTTCCGCCTAATTATAAATTTATTATAAAATATAATGTAGTTCATACATATTATCCAATATAAAAACTTATTATATTAATTGCAACAGTCACACCACATGATAAATAAATATATATATATATATATATATATATATATATTAATTCATCAAATCAATTACGAAAAAAAAATATTTACTATAACATTAGATTGGGTAGTGGTTGGTGCTAAACTCAAATTTCATTTTCTTTTGGGTTCATCACTCAGGAGCATGGCCATATTCAAAGGGTTTTCACCCCATATGTAGGTTTTCCTTTTTAAAAAACTATATTATTATAATTTCAATAGTTATCCCAAAATTTGATGACTAATAATTACAACAACATCAATGAAAAGATAGACATTAAATGTTACTAATACATTCAATTAAATTTCTACAAAATGTAAATCCATTCTTCCTCAAATAACTATTTCATATACTAATCGAATAGTTTTTATTTCAATTAAGGTCAACAAAAATATCCTTAATATTCATATCCTCCCATCGTGTGAAATCTAAAAAAAATTACTATTACTTTTAAAATATAATAAATCCTAAACTCATAAACCCATAATGGCATCCATAACTCTTATGTTAATAAATCCATATATGATCCTAAAATCTTACATAATCTTTAGATGTTTTATGATTAAAATAAGAAAAAACCAATTAGAAAAAATACTTTTACCATTTAATTTATTAATCACAATACTTAAATACTCTATCAATTTTATTTAAACATATGTGTGTCATTAGTATAAGGGTGTACCTTTATAAGAGTCTATTGACTAGGATAATGCCTAGGTTTGACACATTAAAGACAACAAACTATTAAATGTTACTATGGAGGAAATTTAATTCCTTCCATCATAATATTTATTTTTACAAGAAAATTACTTTTTACATTCTTTTATTTTCCACACATAAATATTGTTACCATTCTTTAGAGAAAGATTCATATTTTTTCCTTTTATAATATCAATGTTAGAGTAAATCATGTATTCCTTTCTCCATGTTGGCCTTCTAATAATCCCTTAGAGAACTCCATCCTTATATTGTTTAGTGATTCTGAGAGTTGGATAATGTATAGCTTGTTATTTATATTTTTGGATATACGATTTGGTGTAATAATGATATCCTTAAATCCTATCATAAACCTATATGGTTTCTCATAATAACCTCATTTTTCATCATGTTCATTGTTAACTGAATTCCATCAGTTTTCAACCATTGAATAAAACAAAAAACCATAGTATGAGAAAAAAATAATAGTGGGAAAACCATATCATAATTAATTGTATTTCAAAACCATCGCACCTTCATTTCAATCTATGAAATCATAGTATAAACTTAATTTATTTATTTTCAAAGTTATTTTATTAATTAAATGCGGTGAGCTTTTTTATTTAATGATTTCTTTCCAGGAAAAACAAAATAATATCTACATAACTAAAAAAGGAGGTTCTGGTATATATGTCTGTAAATTATATAATAGGGTTATGTTCCTTAAGAAATGTTTTACTTAATCATATTCCTAAGGTTTTAATGATCTTTATGTCCTACCAACTATAACAATCCAAAATATAGTAACCCAAATCTATTGTCTACTATATTACACGGGCACTAGATGCAATGTATAATATCCCAAATGAAAAAATAGTTTAATAGTTTAGGTAAACATGATACATATATGATTCCCATATTTTATTGGAATAATAAAATTAAAACATATTTTTTAAAAATATAATTATTCACCTTAGAATATTCATTCTTATTATTCATAGTATTCTTCATAGATTCCTAGGACTTGAAAAAAATAAGGGTGAGCTCAAATTCTTAGTAAGATTTACATAAAGATGAAGTTATCGTGAGTAATTAAAGAGTAATTAATAATAAATAATCAATCTAGAAAGGTAAACAACTAAAATTAAACATAATTTAATCGGTAAAATTACTATTATGAATTTATATGGTATAATCAATATATAAATTTAAATAACTCAAAATGAAAGCTATATAATCAATAATTTGGGAATAAAATGAATCTAGATATAATATCCTTATGAAGATATCATGGATATTACAAAATGAATTATCAATAATAGAAATTAAAAATTAATGGATTTTATGATCTCAAACATCCTGATACCACTACTATCAATATGTATCAAGAGATATTTTAAAACAGAGGGGTACATATATACTATATGCCCATATAAATATGGATATCAAACTGATTCATCTCAAGATTATATAAATCTATAAATGATGTATATGCAATCATTTACCCATTATATCTGAATTTATATTTCAATACACGTATATTGGATGATTTATATAATTCATGAGAAATATGACTTATCATCATATATTCGTATTGAATAATGGATGCCTATTTATCAATATTTCCCTTTTTAATCAATAAAAGATTATTAAAACACCATATATATAAATGGTATATTGTTTATAATATACTAATATACATGATACAAATAATTTATATATTTATGATAAATTTAAATTTCCAATGAATATGATCACAAGAAAATCATTTCCATAAGAGAAAGTTTAAAATCATGAATTTAGTCAAGAGATGTGAAGTGTCTTTCAAATTATAATACATTGAAAGAATAAAAATGATTTTAAACATATAAAATCATGAATAAATTTTTATTCATGTTAAATCCATTAAAGGGTCAGTATATAAACCACATAATAATGAATAAGAGAATATTACCAAATATTATTTACTGAAATGGATGTTGAGATGAAATCCCTTTATTGTATTGTAATGTTGAAGTGACAATTAATCAATAAATATTTTTGGCATATAAATTTATATCTGACTAAAAATATTTGAATAAAAACTAAGATAATGCAAATATATTACACTCATAATCAAATAATAACAATGAAAATGAAGAATTAATGTATCCAAATGAGAAAAATAGATTTATGAAATCCTTTAACCTATGGAAATTGTCATGTCAAATCCACTAAGATTAAATAATAACAATTAATTATAAAATATGATGAATAATTATGTAAAAATGATATTACATGTAAAAGTTTCAGTATATACAACCTATAAACGATATTTGATTCATAAAATTTCATTACACCTCTATGAAAGAAAATTGATAGGATGTCCCTTACCTCACACTTAATTTTGGATGAATTTTATTTATGCTCTTGTAAAATTATTTTAATCATGTTATATATTTTATAAGAACCATATTAATTTTAATAATATAATATATGATCCTATTATGGAATATTATCACTTACTTGTTAATGACCTATTATTAGTTTCATTATTTCATTTGTTAATATCAATATTTTTTCATGCATGTTTTTTCATTAAAGTTATTATTCTTATGTATATGATATAGATCCATCTTATACATACTTATATTATTTCAGGAAATATAATGTTTTATTAGAAACATTTTTATAACCATTAATTATTTCTGAACCTGGAGAATGGACAACATTTCTTTGTGAAGAAAGCAGTCTGTAGGTACGCACAATCTACATCATCGTTTCCTTAATGGGTGAAAAGGTATGGAATAGGGTGAAATATTAACATCATATAATCAATAAAATTTCATTTATTTCACACCTATTCACTAAATGTGTCCTTATTAAGTTCAATGTATATAGTAAGTGAAAATTGAATCACATCGCTTCATGTGGAGATAGTCTTCCATACACATGAGCAAGGTTGTCATGTTTTAAAGAGAATAAAATTTAATATGGTATATGTGATATTATAAATTCAATTTATAATAATATCATAAATATAGTATAAATGAGTTAAAAATATCACAATATACATCCTTGAATAGTGTTGATGGAAAATGATTTACATTGGGTTATGAGGAGGTAGTCTGTTGTACACATGATCGACAATTTCATTTCTCATTTTATGGAAGAGGTTATTTAAATAGGTTATTACTTTAACATAATAAAATATAAATATATTGGATATATTTATTTTATAATTAAATTATTTTTAAATAAAATTATATGTATGTGGAAGAAAAAATAAAAACCCTCATTTATGACCATTACACCTTATTCAGACAATATCTTTGTGATTGCAACAAAATCCTTCTTATGTTGAATTTTTTATCAAAAAAAATCTATGATTTTGGGAGGGATGTAAAGATGTTATATTTATATAGGCTATTAAAAATTCATTTTTAACTGTAAATAATATAAGATAGTAGTTCCATTTAATAAGCTGCATAGGGGACACACATGAAATTTTTTAACGAAATCAATAATATTGATGTTTTTATCATTTCGAATTTCCATTAAAATAGGTCATTATTTTCCCTTAAAGGATATAGGGTCCCAATATAGTTGTAACAATGGTTTTGTAAAAAAATATTTCAATTTAACAATTATCAATTTTATTTTTACCAATAATAAATAAAATTCTACCTAAAAGGAAGTAATTAGTTTTTAATCATTTTATTTTTCATAATAATTTGATATAAAGGTTAACTTAATAAATAATATGAATTGTTCTAATTCATATTATTGAATATATTTTCATAAATTAAATTCAAATAATTGTTAATATCCTACATAAAATTATACCCATAGATGCAATGGAAAAAGGGGGTTTCCAAAGAGAAGTTTCTCATATGTATTGATAATTTTCATATGAAAATTCAAAATGAAATTAATATAAATGAAAAAAGTAGTTAAATTGTATTATTATGGAACAATTTTTTTTAAAACCACTTTAATTATTAATTCATACTTATAAATTATTTTATTAAAAATAATGTCAATTAAGAAAATAAGAATTTTGACAATTAATTAAAAAACTAAATATTCATGGAAAATCCAAAGAATTTACAAAAAGATAATTATGATATGTTAATTACAGAAAACAAGTTAATTTTATCATATGTATGTATAAAAGTGTTATAATAAATTTTAAATCGTTTATTAAATGGGTGAACAACCCACCTTATAGAAAAATAATATTTTTTCAAAAAACATTTATATTTTAAAATGATTATTATTTTACTTCTAATCAATAGGTAACATGAATTTTCAAAATTATTTATTACAATTCAAACCTACAAGTTTAGTGGCTAGGATATAGTGTTATACTATTTTAAGATTCTTATAGACTTGGTGTTGTATGTTCCTCAAGTTGTCAAAATGATAAAATTTATTTAAAATGAAATATATTCTAATGTATTATGGTGTTAAATTCCTATCTAAGATCATTGTTTCATGTCATATATTCCATTAAACCCAATTATTTTCTTTAAAATTCATTGGGGGTTACACATAAAAATATTACCAAATAATTGGATTATTGTTAAATTGAGTTTAATCCCAGCCATTTGAAATAAATATCCCTAATTTATAGTTAATAAGACCCATACAGTGGAAGTAATTTTCATATAATTTTATAATTATCCTCCCACTGAAATATGATCATATATTTATTTAAAATACATAATTAGACTTCCCCTGTAAATTTATCTTGGATATATGTAAAGAAATCAAACATATTCTCAAAATAATATCAACGTAATCTAGAGGCAACATCACAATATTTGCAGGATGATAATTCCCAAAATCATATTTAAGAGAGGATGTATATAATTAATAGAAGATGATTATATAATCTAATGTTTTTTCTACTAATTCAATATCTACTCATTGAGGGGGAGGTTTGATTTTCATAGAAAATTATTCATATATATTAGAGTGGGTAATGATAAAATCAAATAATACTTTTTATATTCTAGATTAGAGGGTGAGTGTAACATTCACCACATAATTCTCCGAACCCACTTCATCGGTTTTTTTCACTAGATAATTCGTTTTAACTTTATTTTAATAATTAACAAACTATAAGGCCCCAACATTAATCCTTACATAATATCGAGTTAATTCAATAATTTGACATTCATTCAGATCGGGGATATTTTTAGGATTTGATATGTAGAGAATTAATGCAGAAATCATACATAAAAAAATATTACAATTTATACACTTTGACTCCCTATCTATTTTCATCATAAAAAATGTTTAAAAATAATAATTGTTTTATTTCATGTTTAAACTTCATAACCTTTTCTTAATCTCATCCTTGACTCTATTATTCGTTAAATATTGTGAAAAACATTTCAAATCTTGTGATGATCATAAAATGATCAATATGGGATACATAAATAAGGGAAACTATTAGTATTTTAAAAAGTGTAAATAATTAAAACTTTATCATGATATAATACTCTTCACCTTTAAGAAGTAGTAAATACACTTCACTGAATATAAGCTCACTACTTACTATTTTTTTATAAAATTATGACCATTAACCCCATAAAAATAATATATATCTTATAAAGGATACTTGAGACATAATCATTCATAAATGGAATAAGCATACGGTTGACATCCGTACATATCCCTAAATAGAATATCCATATGACTAATTGCAATACCGATTCCATTAGAGTTTATAATGTAACAAGACATCCTTGGTTTATCATGGAACCAAACAACATTGGTTTATTACATAACCACCAATATTTGGATTATCACATAATCACCCATAAAATATTCAAGTACCATTATATAATCATAATATATAAAATATTTCAATTATCAATATTTCCCTCATAAAATTTCAGTTTCAATCTCAATAAATAATTTCAATATCATGAAATAGACAATCAAAATTAAAAATTATTCTAAATACCAAAACACCCAAAAATAGAATATGTTATACCTTTTCCTTTTAAAACAATACGGCTTATAGAGGAATAAAAATATCAACTAATGGTTATGGTGGTGGAGAAGATGTTGTCACTATATATGTTAAAAAACATAACTTTTGTCATTTTTTAAAGAAATTAAAATAATACATATAAAAAGATTAAATTTTCAAAAAAATTTTTTATGAATTAAATTTAAAAGTGTTTGATTATACACCTTATAAGATAAGGTTGTTTATAATATCAAAAAATACCACAATGAAAGGAAATTGAGACGAATCCCCTTACATTGAGCATGATTCATCACGTATAATCCTTATTATTATTTAATAGAAAAAATATGATAATTTATAATTTCCTAATAAAAATATAATTCTTATGATTCATTTTATATCATTAATTACCATGTTATAATAATTATTTAATTATTTGAGTTTATGTTCGGTGTTTTGTTGATATTCAGTACATGAGTCGAAAATGAACATGGATTGATGTCACGGGTCCATGAGGTCATGATTAATTCACATATAGAATAATATTTATGACATTTATATAATTTTTATACATCAATTATACTTTTAAATAAAACCACTGACTATTTTTATGAAAAATGAATAATGTTATATTCATGGAGATGATAAGTTGTACGCGTGAGTGGCGTTTTCATTTTTTCATTGATCACTTGGCAAAGATGGTATGTAATATTTTATATTCCAAGAATGATCCTATTATCAATAATGTCATATTAATATTATAAATATACTTATATATATCATAAAATTTAATTAATGATTAAAAACAAATCACATCGCTTCGTGGGGGTGATAGTTCACACGTACACACAAACGACATTATCCTTCTTATGTGCATTGAAATTAAGAACAAAATTGATTTATTATTAACATATAATTATTAATTTGTCTTGAATATTAAATATTAAAATTAATTAAATATTTATAACCACCCATGAGAGATAGTTATGGAAAAATAATTATATCAGTTCGGAGAGGTGATAGTTCACAAGTACACTCGAACGATTAATTCATTTCCCATTTAATGTAAGTGAAGTTGTATTTAGGTGATTATATTAACATAATAACATATATTTATATTTATGATATTTTATTTATTATTTCATCATGCAATAAATTGATTTGAAGGATGTTTATGAAAAAATAAAATAGAATTACTTAAATAAAAAACTACCTTTCCTTCGAACGGGCACATTTTATAACACTTAAACACATATAAGGATAGTGTTCATCCAAAATTAAGGAATAATGAATTTTGGGAGTGATTATAAGAAGTAATTTTGGATGATATTGACCAAACTAAATGGTTTTGTATGTGTGAGTAATTGATAAGAAAGGGTCGGTTTTTATAAGAGAGGTGAGGGGCACCCTTGGAATCATTAAAAGTATTAAATTATTTCAACTTAAATTTTGATTACAATAGATCCTAACAAATTTATTTATAATATCCAATTATTATGTGACAAAATATAATCATCCAATGATAATTAGATTTGTTTTGTATAATTTTCAATCCCAGTATTTTTTAAACCTCTTTACATCTTACCATTTTACCAAATAATTTACACGTTGAGAGTTAAAATAATTACCAAATCATTATAAATGACCAATGAATGAGTTATTAATGACATTATTGGAATTATATAAACTTTTTTGTCTAATATTGGATTTTTGAAAATTTTATATCATTTAATTATATATTATATAATTTAAGATCATAATTATTTCATTATTGACACCATTCTTCACTTCACTTTTCTAGAAAATCATAACAACTAGAGTAGCTTGAAAATAAATAAATTAAATCATAAATAAAATGTCAATTTCCTGAATATAAATTTTATATGGCATCAAATATTTCAAATATTATTTATTTTAATATTATTTATATCATTTATTTGATTCCTTCTTTAATAAATCTATTACTGCCTCAACTTTGTGTCACTATTTAATTTAACTATTTATTTTTTTAAAAAAATAAAAATAAATTACCATGAATTATGAAATATTTCTATATATATAAATACTATTTTAAGGAAAATATATTACTTATTTAACCCGATATTAAAATTCTTATTTTAATAACATAACATATTTATGACATATTTGCTCTTACTTTAAATTTAATATTAAAAAGGTCATAATCACACACATGTGGGTTCCAAAGGTAACAATTTAAGAAACATGATGGTAATTGAAGATAATAACACTTCAAAAAAGAGTATTACAATTTTTAGTGTAATTTTTAAATATTTTAATATTAATTTTACCTTTAATTATCCTATTTACCTTTAACCATGGTAAATAAAATACTAAAGATACCATTAATGAAAAAATATTTTGATCCTAATGGACAACTTTTTTTCATACTGAGTACAACTATGTATTTCCATTATTCAATATTTAATCCACATAAGTTGATAAATTAGGTCAACACGAACATCGTTGATGGATCGAGAAAGATGGGTTTTTAAGTAAAACGTTAAAAAGATTCTATTGTTTTTATTTTTAATTTTCATTTGAAAAACACATCCATTGGAATATATTATATTAACTGATAAAAACATCATCTAAAGATACCATAAAAAAAAGTAAAATTATAATCGTACAATATAAATAAATTTGTTGAAATGTCATTTTTGAATTAAAATTGAGTATTTTTTTCACTATTCATTTAAATGTGAATTTTATAAAAAATATACCGAAAAAATCCACAAAAATATTGATATACTTTTTTAAATTAAGAATTTTTTTGTATAAAATATCATATAAATGTGAAAAAATGGATTTAAGGAGGTTTTACCATTAAAATATTGTAAAACAACCTTTTCATAATATTATAGTATTTTATGCTTAAATTTGTGTTTATTCTCATTTCAAGCCTCTGAAATTTATTAGAAGAAAGTAAAAATATTGAATAAACATGTGTAAACATAATATAGTTAGCTTTGTTCATTTTCTAATGTTCAATGGTTATGTGATAAATACAATTTTAAATAATAATAATAATAATATATTATTTTTTAGTATAAATCGGTCTTGTGAGAAACAAAAGATTTCAAAGAAACCCATTGTTGCATGTCGAGTACGTTATCAAAAATAGAATCATATTTAATGTAAAATTAATATTTAATTCATAAATATTAATAGAAATGGAAAAGACTTATTCAATAATTACTTGGGATGTTACATCCTTCATTCCTTTTGGTAATTGCGCCCTAATAAATTTATTAACATTCCAAATTAGTTGGTGTATTTCTCCCTAAAATAATCTTTAGATTCCCATTTGAAGTCTTCAACTATATGGTTTCCCCACAAAACCATCACATGAAGAATCAAATTTTTCTAAAACAATTTCTCTTTATGGTCAAAAATTTGGACTGTTTTTTTCTCGTAAAAATGATTCTCTTGCAACTCAACTACTTATGGACTGAAAACATGATATAGATCAAGCATACACTTTCTTAACATTGAAACATGAAGATAATTTTTACCCTAGAAAGACTCAAAGGTAAATCCACTAATTGGGAAACTAATCCATCTTTATCTAGGATTTTATAGGATCTAATGAACCATGGACTTGACTTACCCTTCTTAACAAAACTCACTATACTTTTTCATAGAGAAAAACATTGAGAATGTCATGATCACCAATCCGAAATAAAATATCCTTCTTCAAGTTATCTGCATATATTGTTTTCATTCTATGTTCTATCCTTTTTTTCCATAAATCATCTGAAATTTCTCTACCATTTATTCTACCAATTCTTATCCCATTAACATTCATTCACCCCATTCATCCCAAAAATCTTGAGTTTGACACCCCATTCCATAAAATGCTTCAAATGTTACCATAAATATATTGGAATGGAAACTATTAATAGGGGAAACTCAACCCAATAAATTTTTAGATCTAAATATCCCTCATAATCCATTGAACATTCACACATCATATCATGAAATATCTGAATTGTTCATTATGAATTACCATATGATTGAGTATTAAAATATCTACTAATATTTAATTCAGTACCAAAGGACTACTGAATGACTTTATAAAAGATTAAAGTAAACCTGCTATCATGATCAAATAAAATAGAGAGGGTAAATAAATGTAACCTGACTATATGATTAATATACAATTGAGAAAATTGATCAAGAGACAAAGTTTCTTGAATACGATGAAAATTAGAAGAATTATTCAATCGATCAATAATAACCCAGATCACATTGTATCCTTGAAAATTATTTGGTAATACCACTAATAAATCATGGAATATATTTTTCTATTTCCACTCGGGCTCTATAAAATGTTAAATCATTCTTTTTAGTAATTTCTAATCTGCTTTAACCTGTTGAAAAATCAAACATCTCAAGGTAAAGTCATTAATTTATATTTTCATTACATCCCACTAATAACAATCTCAACTTTCTTTATACATCAATGTGCTTCCCAGATGAACAAAAAACAAAGAAAAATGTTCCTAAGATAACAAATAATTCTTCAATTGTGAATTATAGGTCTCATATATAATATTTCAAGACCTCAGTAAACAATATTTCTCAATATATAATTTAGGTAACTTACCCTTCTAAAAAAATTAAACATTTTTCTATAACCCAGTATCTTCCATTTGTGATTTCATAATTCAGCCTGATAGAGATGATTTTACTAACACCTAAAAAAACATCGGAGTATCCTTAAGCAAAAAGTTCCAATACAAAATTAATCAAATCATTAACCAATAAATATAGCTCCAAATATAGCATAGTTAATTTACCAATACTATTTCGATTGAAAGCATCAATCAATTTATTTTATTTTTCCGTATCATAATGAATCATGAAATAATAATGCTTGATTAATTGAATCCATCTACTCTATCTCATGTTAAATTATTCATTAGTGAATATATACATCAAAATTTTCTGATCAGTATATATTTCCCACATTACTCTATACAAATGATGCCTCAAATGTTTTTATAAACAAATAGTAGATAATTATAAATAATGTGTAGGATATTTTAACTCAGGAGGTTTCAACTAACATGTATCATAAGAAATATCCTAGTCATTCTGTATTAGGACATAACTAATTACTTTTAGTGAAGAATCACTGTATATATGAAATTTACCATTCTTGGAAGGAAGGTTCAAAACTAGAGTATTTAACAATCTTCATTTCAATTCTTGAAAACAATCATCACATTATCATTGTCTAGATGAACTTAACTCCATTATATGATCAATTAGTTAGGGGTCTAGATAACAAAGAAAATCTTTTAACAAAAATTTGGTAAAAACTTACTAATCCAATAAAGATATCAATCTGTGTAACATTGTTAGGTCTTGGATACTCTTCAATAGATTTTTCATTAGATTACTCAATAGGTACACCATATTTAGAAATAATATGACTAAGGAAGAAATTTGTTTTCATAAAAAATTCAGTATTACAAAACCTTCAATATAGTTTTTTTCTTTTAGGGTTTCAAAAAAAACATTATGTGACTTTCAGATTCCTCCTGGCTGTTACAATATATCAAAATATCATCAGTAAATACAACCACATAATTATCAAAAAACTCGATGAAATACTCCCTTCATGAGATTCATAAATACTATTGGGGAATTAGATTAGCCAAAGCACAGAACAAAAAACTCATAATGCCCATATAATATTCAAAACACAGTCTTTTGGATTCAATCCTGACTAAAATCAATTTACCTTACTATCAATATCCCAGAAAAAAGTTTGGATGTCCATTGAATAAATGGAGAATGATTCATCATATATGGCCATAGAATATTCCTTATTTTGTCTTAATTCGATGAATTTCCTTTCCATCCTTAGTCTAACATCCCAAGGAATGTATTTCTCAAGGAATAAATTCATAAACTCATCGCATTCCAAGGTGTCAATATCATTACTTAGTATAAAAATTTTAATCATTGACCTCCACTGATCGGCTTTACCATAAAAATTATAAAAAAAAGTCGAACCTTTTGATTTTCTGAACACCCCATTACATCAAAAATATTTTTTATTGCTTTTATCAACCCTTCAGCTAGCAAAGGGTTAGATGGTCCTCTGAATTATGGGGGATATTATGCCATGAAATTATCCTCTGCCGACATATTTCTCTATAGTAGATCTTGTTAATCTCATGCATAGACAACACCACCTTTTTTCACCTCAGTCAATTGATCTATCACGGAAACTAACAATTGAGTTCTGATTCCTACCATCATAGGATTCTGATTTAGAAGGTTGTTTTCCTTAGTAATTCTTCCTATCATATCTGCCCCACATCCTCTGTTGAAAACTATTCTAAACAGACATATCTAATATGAATTAAGATGGTATTCATTAAATTATATATCATTTCAATTTGACCATAAAGTAAAAATAATTTACAGATATTCTTTTAAAAATATTATAATTCCTAAATTTATCTAAACATATCGTGAATACAAACTATAAAGACTCATACTTAAACATTACTCAATCATGTGTTATGTCAAAAAAAAAATTCATTCACATCAAGGGGTTTTTCAGGTTTATGGATTTAGAGAATTAGGCCATAACATATAAATTACAATTCAAATATCACAAAGTCGATACCTCTACTCACTATCCATTTTTCATAAAAAACATTTAAAAACAAAATATGGGTTTTGCATCTTTAGACATAATAACATTTCATTGATCCCATATTTGACTCTATTCTTTTTCAAATATTTTGATAAACATTTCAAAACCTTGTATTTTCATTAAAGACTTAGTAAATGATACCCAAATAAGTAAAACTGTTATTCTTGGGAAAACATGTAATACAAGAATAAATTATCCTAAAGTAATACTTTTCACCGTTAAGAAGTAGTAAATACACTTAATTCAATATAAGCTCATTTAATAAAATTTTTGTAATAAAAATATTACTAGAAACCCCATAGAAATAACATATTACTCATATTGTAACTTGGTACATAATCATACTTAAATTGAATAACCATATGATTGACTTCTAAATATATCGCTAAATCTAAAATCCATATTGCCAAAATCCATACCCAACGAATTGGAGGATATAATGTAACCACCCATCCTTAGATAATCAAGGAACCACCTATCATTTTTTATCACATAACCACTAGTATTTGGTCTATCACACAACCATCCATCAAATTTCCATGTACAATTATATAATCATTACATATAAAAGATTAGAATTATCAACAATTCACTAAGAATATTTCAATTACAATCATATAAAATCATTTCATGATATTGAAATAGTAAATCAACTTTAAAAACAAGTTTCAATAATAAAAAACTCATAATGGTAATATGAGTTTTCTTTTCCTTTTATGAACAATATGGCTTATAGAGGAAGCCAAATATCAAAAAATGGTTATGGTGGTGGAGAAGTTGTTGTCGCTGTATACGTTGAAAAATATTTCTTCTGTTATTTTGTAAAGAAAGTAAAATGATATGTATAAAAATACTACTTTTAAAAAACATAAAATTGATTTAAATTAAATGAGGATGATTATGCATCTTATAAAATAAGGTGGTGTATAACATTAAAATATACCTCAATTAAAGGACATTGAGATGATGTTCTATACCTTGAGTTTGATTAATCGTGTATGTTCCTTGTTATTTGTGATTAATAATCATAGGTTTATTTCTACTTTCTGAATATATTTTTAATGTTTGTAATTCCATTTAGATCCTTAATTACCATGTTATAATAATTATTCAATTATTTGAGTTCATTTTTTTGTTTTGTCGATATTCAGTACTTTTTTCAAAACATGAACATGGTTTAATGTCACAACTCCATGTGGTGATAAGTTCATCATATTTAAAATAATATTTATGAAATTATTATATGTTTTACACATCAATTATAATTTTAAATAAAATAATTTTTTAATGTTATGAAAAATGAAAAAAAAATTATATTCATGGAGATGGTAAATTGTACGTATGTATGAGTAACGTTTTCCATTTTTCATTGATTGTTATAAAAAGAATATGAGTATTACTTTACCATTACTTAATTATCATAAAATAATTATTAACATAAAAATATTTTAAATATACTTATATATATATTAAAATTTATGCTAATGAATAAAATTTAGTCACATCACATCGTGGAGGTGATTGATCACAAGTAAAAACGAACGATGTTATCATTTTTATGCACATTGTATGTAAGAATTTAATTGATATATAATTATCAAATAATGATTAAAATGTCATTAATATCAAATATTATCATTAATTACATCTTTATAACCACTCATGAGTGGCAATTATGGAAAATGGATTATATCAGTTCAAGGGGGTGATAGATCACACGTACACAGAAACCGTTAATTCATTTCACTTTTAATTGAATTAAAGATGGAATTAGGTGATGATTTTATATCTGTATATTTAGTATATAATATATATTATTTAATCTTGGAATAAGAATATTTGAATAATTTTAAGAAAAAGTACAATAGAAATACTTATATAAAAAAATTACATTTCCTTCAAATAAGAACCTCTATTAACACATGAACACCAATAAAAAATGTGTTCTGCCTAAACTATGGGTTCAATATTTTTGGGAGGGATTTTAGGAATGGTTTTGGGACAAGAAATTCTTGATCCATAAGGTTTTTAAATTATGAGTAATAGTGAGGATTGGGTCCCTTTTTTAGGATAGGGGAGGGGAACCCTGATAATTATTAATAGTCTTAAATTAGTATAAATTCAATTATGATTCCAATGGATCCAAACTCATTTATTTGGAATATAGGATGACAATAGGTATAAATATAATCACCCACTGAGAAATATATATGATTTGGTTAATTTATAGTCCTTATCTTTTTATTTTATCATTTTTAACTCTTACTATTTTATCATGTAATTTACACATTAGGAGTTAAAATAATTACCAAATCAATCCAAATGAATGATAAACAAGTCATTAATGCATTTATTGGACATATATCAAATTTTTAGTCAAATATTAAATTTATTAAATTTTATATCATTTAATTTGATATTTTTTATTTTAATTTTTGAATTATGTAAATTTTTACACTATTCATTATTTAAGGTTTTAAAAAATCATAACACCTTGATTCCTTCGAATAGAATAATTTAACTCATCATTAAACATTCAATGTCATCCTCAAAAATTCTCAATGACCTAAAATATTTCAAATTAAATTTATTTTATTATTATTAATAATATTTATTTTATTTTTTCATTAATAAATATATTACTACATAATCGTGGTGTTACTAATTAATTTAATTATTTATTTCTTAAACATTAAAAATAAATTACAATGATGTATATAATCATTTAATCTTTCTAATTTATATTTAAAGTTTAATATATTATTTATATAACCCAATATTAAAATTATTTTATTAAAAAGAATCATATTTATGACATCTTTGACTTTACATTGAATTAAATGTTATAAATGTCATAATCACACACATGTGGATTCCAAAGGTTAAAATTTAGGCCTAAAGATGGCATGGTTGACAATAATTCAACCAAAAATAAAATAATAATGTTACTATTAAATAATAACACCAATGGAAATTTTCGTATTAACCGCAAATGGAAGGTAAAAAGAGGTGTGTAGTAAAATAAATACAGAAGCTTAAACACGTAATAAATATAATATATTACAAATATAAATATATTTTTCATCATAATGGACACCATGATTTTTTGTAATATATAAATTTACAATTATCATTTCATACATGTGTTAGTGTAATTTTATAATATTATAATATTATTTTTACCTTTAATTATCATATCTACCTTTAAATGTGGTAAATAAAATACTAAAGTTACTATTCACCCAAAAATATTTTGATCATATTAGACCACATATTATATACCTATTACAATCATAGATGTTAATTTTTTAATATTTAGTTAACAAAAGTGGTTAAATTATGTTTAACACTAATCTCATTGATAGATTGGAAAAATGGTTATTTAAGTAAAATGTTTAATATTTTACATATTTTTTAAATTTAGTTGTAATGTGAAACAAAACAATGAAATACATTTGATTAAATGATAAAAACATCTTATAATAACCATCTAAAAGGTTAATATAATAATATAATGATATTAGAAAAAAATTGAATTAAAATGATATATATTTCACTATTCATTAAAATATGAATTTTATTATAAAATTACAAAAAAATTAAACAAAAGTAAATATTGGTGTCCCAATTCTTATGAAGAAGTCCGTTCTGTCAAATAGAATAGATAAAAATGATATGAAATAGATTTATAAGGGGTTCACCATCAGAATGGGGGTAAAACTACAATTTGAAAATATTAGATTATTTTGTGCTAAAAAATTGGATTTATTCCGATTTTAATACTCTGAATTTTATTTGAAAAAAGTAAGAAATATTGAATAATCCCGAGTATATAAAATATGGTATGTTCTATTAATTTTTTCTAATACAATAAAGTGGTGACAACTATTATTAAATATAATAATACTAATAATATATTATTTTTCTGTATAACTAAATCTCGTGTACAATGTAGTATTTCAAAGAAACCCTATATTTCATTTGGATTATTCTATTGAACATAGGATTTCATTTAAAGTAAAATTAATATAAAATTCACAAATATTTATATATATGATATTGTATTATTATTATATAATAACCTTAGATATTGCAGTAACACATACTTTTACCATTCCATATGATTCATTCACTAATTTGAATAATTTATATAATTTCATACTTTTGACATTATTGTGTGGGATAAATTTTCTAGTGATAATTCCCATTACTCCATTAATTGACTTTCTTTTCCAATCACATTGAAATTTTTTATTTTTGGATTTCTTTTCTGAAAATAAAACATTTATTAGAACCTTACAATGAATTTTCTCCATGATTCCTTCCACACATATGATATGATGGATGATTAATTTTCTTCATTCCATAGGCTTTGTAATTATAATGCCCTCAAATTCCAATATTTTATTTCAAGTTTTCAAAACCATATAGGTAATGAAAGACTATAATATTCATTTCTATCATTAGTGAACATATAATTATATCATCATACCTATCAAATATTCTTATACCACCATACCTTAGAAGTCATGGTCTCACGATATTAAAGAGTCAGTCAAATTTCCATTCCAAATCAATGATAGAAACATAAACATACCTTTTATTTCCTGGAAATGTTTCATCCTAGGTACTGATTGATTCATCATCACACTGATTCAAATCCATTTTTGTGTTATTATTTAAAGGAATATAGTTACGTAAAAATACCTTCTTAAACACATCCCATGTCATAGAGTTAATTTTCTCCTCTTTCAATGTATTCTAGATAAGATTCCATAATTAATATATTTTTCGTTTGAAAAGATATACCACTAGAAAATGTTTTTCATGTTCCAAACAATGTCGGACATATAATATATTTCTAATGTAACTAATCATTTTCATTAGTACTAATGTATTATAGGACACTCTAAAAGATGTTTTATTTTTATACATGAATGACTCAATGTTGCATTGTCCCCTCCATTACCATCTTGGAATCTCAACAATTTTGTTGTCTTGAGTGAGTTTCATGAGAATTGTAAACATATTTTCCATCATAGCTCCTATATCATTATGTTTATAATTACATTTTCCATCACATTCATTATTATGATGATTTTGTCTTGTTCTAGACATTGACTATGAAGAAAAAGTTTTGTCTGAGCATAAAAGATTAAAAATCATTGAAAATAATCACACATTTATGAATTTTTTTTCTAATTTCTTAAATCTTGAAAAATTATTTAAACCCATGAAACAATATGTTTATCACATATAGGTATGGATTTTAATAGGCTATCATAGATTCTATTTACACAATCCTCATAAGTTTTTATAAATAAAATTTGAATAAACCAAATAATATCCACCATGGGTGTCTATCCAGGTGTAATGTCTTATGTCCACACATTATATACTGGTTATGATCAACATAGTATAACTTACTCCCATTTTTGAGTTTTAACCCTTTGGTACATTTTTCTATAGAATTATCCACTTTCTAGTATCAAGCCAAAGATTTATCTTATAAAAAAATTAATCTCCTTTCTATAAAATAACTTATTAAGTTATTAAATACATTGGTTTATCCTAATAATTCACACTAATGATTAATATCTACACCTAAAAAATATCTTGTCACTAAAATAAAACCAACTGAGATGGAAAAATTATTTTATACATAAATATTGAATTATTTTATTTAAATATTCAATACATTTTTATATAATACAATCACGTGGTCCATATATTTTATTGTTTTTAGAGTAGTTACAAAATAAACATATTTCATAAAATACATCAAATGACATCAACATAGTTCATCACACATAATACCCTTGTTACAAAATTATTAGTCAATTTCGTTCTTCATAACCTAGGTAAAATATATACATTAGACAGTGTGAACTCAAATTCATTGTAAGGGTATGAATGGGATATATCAATCAATTATTGTACATGATCATTTGAAATATATTATTAGTTAATGATCAAAACTTATGGAAGAAAAATATAATTACTAAAATATCATTAATCAAGAATCCTATCTTAATATTGTTTTTGGAAAAAAAATTATAATTCACAAGAGAATTGAATCACAAATAAATAGTCAGACTCATGGGAACATATATTAAGTATAATAAATAATTTATAGTCATGAAAATATGGATAAGAAATTATTTTATAAATCAAGGATCACTGATAAGTCTATCATAGTCAATTTGTTTCATGACTCATTAATTAATTTCCTTTGTCAAGATTCACTCCGAAAAATGTCATATTCAACTATGTACCATACTAAAAATAGAGAACTTCCTTTTATAGTAAATATTACCTAATGAGATATTGCTCGTTTCTTAATCCATTATAGGGATTTATAATTATATTCCCACTCATCACATAATAAAAAAACATACATTGGTGTTATACAAGATAATAAAAAATTCTTAAATTCTACATATCATAACATGTGTAAAGGAAATAAGTTTAAAATTATTCAAAAAATTTATCACAGAATAACATATCTAAAAGAAACATGTTTCATAAATATTTCTTCATAACATAATTATCATATGGGAAATAAACAAGTTTCATTGTGTAATAAATAAATCATAATCATCATTAGACATCAATTAGAATAAATTGGATAGAATAATATGATAATATCCACATTGAAGTATGGTAATCAAAAAATTATATTTAAATAAATGAAAAATATATTTATAAAATCATTTAAAAATTTCCTAAAAAAAATGAAAATAACTTTTTTAGGTATCAATAAAAACAAAAAAGTACCAAAATTTTGAGAAAGTGAAGTTCACTAAAAAACTATAGAAACATTAAAAGGAATATTTAATGAAATTTTTTTTAATGAAATAGGGATAATTGTTTCATACATTATATGTAAAAATGAGAACATTTGTTTAATACTGTTGGTAAATTGGAATGATTACATTTTCAAAAAACCGTTATAAAAATAATTTTTTTTCCATTATAAATAACGTAAAATGAAATGAAGTTAAGCATTTACAAAATTTAAAGATTATTTTAAATCATAATTAACATATTTTTTAAGAGTATGGACATAGAATTAAACTTTAACTAAATAAATATTATATGTGGTTGAATTTACATAATAACATTTTTTCAAATTATAAGTAACAAATATAGAAAATTTATTAATATATAAAAATTTTAGAAACAAATATAGGATAATTAAATATATTAGTTCTAATAGATATGTTATATATAATTTCACTTATTAATAATTTAGTTTTGAAAATACCAAAATATAATGACATGGTAACCTAAACCCCTAGCTCAAGTCCCTTATTTCTTTAAATGCATTCAAAAATCATGAAGCAAATATGTATATTTAATATAAATTTATTCATAATATATATTCATACATGAATTACTATGAATGATTTTATTTTATTTGTAAATTTCCTTTTATAATCAATATTTTAATTAAAATGGATAATTAGGTGACAAGTGTTCCGTTTTCTAAGCAGGTTTTAGTTTGATGGTTCTGGTAATTTCACATTATTCATTGTTTCAGAATTTAAATAAAATTAATCATGAAATAAGTATAATATTAATAAATTTTATAATATTTTTTATACATTAATGAATATATGTGTTGAAAATGTATTATAACACTTCATGGAGTTGGAGGTCTATACTTTCTCAAGGGTGGCCTTTTTAGTTTTTTATTGATGGAATGAAAGAAAGGAATGTAATAATTAAAAAATATAAAATAATAATAATGTCATGTATATCATATATATTCATGAAAAATATATTTATATAATGTTGTGTAAATAATAAATAGAAATCAAATTACAACTCTTCGTGGAGGTGGTAGTTTACACATACTCAGGAGTAATGTCATTATTTACCAACATATGGGTGGATATAAAGGTAAGTAATATATTAAAATTTAAAATAATACAATTTATATTATTAAAATAGTATATTTGCATTAATTAAATCTTTATAACCATCCATGATAGTCACTGATGAAAAGTGAATCATATTGCTACGTGGAGGTAGTAGTCTCCACATACACAAGAGCACTACATTCATTTTCCATCTTATGTTAATGAGGATGAAAATGGTTATCAAATAATAAAAATAAAATATTAGTATAATTATGATATTGGGTTAATTATGTTATGATTGATAAAAAACATTTATATAATGTCAATGAAGAAATAAACATTGAATGTGTTGTGTATGATGATTACCACTTCATCGGGAAAACTATTTTTTCTTACACCTTAAGACTAGTTATGATGGTATTTGGTAATAATAAGAGATAAACAACTTATTAAAGGAATATAAAAATATTTTTGGGTAGGTATTTCTAGATATATAGTGACTCTTTCATGATAATATGGGAGGATAAGTGTTCCCAATTACAAGTGATGGGATGACACACATGGAAATATTTAAAATATTTAAATAAAATAAAGTCACAAATAGTTGAATGTGGCACAAAAATGAATATAATTTTATATTTGTTTTTAATAGTGTCTAAAAATCTTTTATCAACAAAATTTATACATTTTTAAGTGGAATTGTTCTCTTTTATTTTTGTTCAACCCCCCTACAAACATGTTTATCCCAAACTATAGCCATAACATTTTACAATTATTAGAATTTGTTTCGAAAAAATGAAAATTCATATAATAAAAAAATTTGAACATAGTGATTCAAAATATTTTATCAATTTTATCAGAATATTTTCTTATACATGGATTAACTGAATTTTGATATTATGATGTAAAACGCTATGATTTTTTTATAAAATGAATTTTAAGCATAAAACCAGATATATTCTAATTATGTATAATGTAAAAATTATGTATTTTCATTTTTACTCATAATATATTCTATACATTTTATTAAAATATTTCATTAATAGTGACTAATTTAATTTATTATAAAAAAGATTGTGTCAGAGAATTTTGTATATTTAAAACAAACCTCTATTTTAACGTCAAATGAATTTATTTTCATTTCTATCCAATTTATAACCATGGAATTTATATGATACATTTTGGAAAATATTTTATCGTTATATTTTTATCATAATATTATACGAAAATTTAACATATAGTTGGTAAATGTTTAATTAAATAATAATATTTTAATTTCATATCTTTGTTTTTTTAAACATTATGTTAAGTGTAATGTAATATATCAATGAATTAAAAATAATTTTAAGAGAAATATATAATAATATCTCAATGTGTTATATAGGATCTGTACATATATGTAGCAGTTTGATTTCATATGTGATTATAGGTTGACACACTAAGAATGTACATCAACTGTGGGTGAAATGGTCCATGTAGAGTACGACACCCTTGGGTGGTTAGGAATCCGATGGTAATGTCATGAAGTAGTATCACAAAATTTATCTATGTCATTATAATAAGTTTGTAGATCTATATAAATTAAGATGATTGTTTTGAAATCGTGGTTTAGGTTTTTTTTCAAGATGGATATTGATGCAGGATGTGTGTATTTGTAAACTGGTTGACTAAGTGCTAGTTAAGGTATATGCATTTGGAAATGTAAAAGATGGTGACATATTAATTGTTAGAATATAGTTTTTCTTGGATCATAGTTGGTAGGATTCTATCTTGAAATATATAGACCACATAAAGCATGAATAGGTGGGTGATCCTTTTGTTGTAGAGTACAAATGTAAGGAATTAGTATATTTTCGTTGTATCATAAGACTAATAAGATTTAAAAACGTGAATTAAAAATCATCTAATTATTTTGGTATTTATATAAGTTGAATATGAGTTTTATTAGGTATGACCAATGTCACAGATGAACTAGGACTATGATGAAATGACCTGAACCAAACCAAACCCCAGCAAAACTGAACTAACCCAAAAAAGTAGAATGTTTTCTCATAGATGGGTTTATGTTGTGGATTTAATAAACCCTTTAGGTTTTTGGATCATTCCAGGTTCCAAATAAAACAAAACATGTTAAAACTAACTATGTTTTTATTATAAAAACAATATCTATTAGTTTTCTTTCACCCAATAACTTGTATTCATTCACTAACCCAAATTGTTTTTTCATATTTGGTTTTCATCAATCATTAGAAAATATATATCAAAATTTTAATAGTAGAAAATGGAAATTATCATGTGATTGTGCTGATTCCTATGTATGTTTTATATTCAAATTATTTTCCAAACCTTATAAAGTATCATATATCCAAATATCAGATACTAGAAAAAGGAATTGGGAAACTCCAAATCTAAATCAAAACAAATATTTAATTATTGGTTTATAAATTTAAAATTTGAAATCATAATAATATTAAATGGTTTTTTATGTATAAAATAAAAAATGAAAACAATGTTTTAATTTGGTTTTTTTCTAAAATGATTTATTCTAATCCACACCCACCCCTAGATGGGATAATGACCTGATATGATCTATCATATGTTAGAGAGATTATACCAATTAATGTTTTTTAGGTTACATAATTAAAATATGATAAGGTATTAAACGTGTTATTTTAAAGAAATTGAGGTATTAGAGTGGTCATAGAAGGCCTGAAGGTTATTTTTTAGAATTCATGCTTGGTTTTCAGCTCTATATTTTTATAAAAGGAAGAACTCGGTACCCAATGGGTTGTAATTGGGTACCTCATTTTAGCAACTGGGGAAACGGTTTCCCTATGAGGTCCATCAGCCACATGGTAGGAAAATAGTGTGTACTTGGTGGACAGTGAAAAAGTACCAAGTTTCCCATATGTATGTAATTTTATAGATATTGAAAATTACTATTTGTTTATTATCGTCGAAGGTAGGATAGACTATATTTGTGACTAATGAATAGGGGATATCATCCCCTACTCCCCAGTTTTTCTCACTATTCTGAAGAGAGGATTCACCTTGTTTGGTTTAAAATAATTTTTTAACCATTAATAGATGTATCGAATAGTTAAGTTATCCCTCGTACGACATTATTAATTAGTTATTCCTTTATTTTAGGTTTCCGTGGTGTGATTCAAAGAAATCACTATTTTATATCGTATTCTATAGTTTTTCAATTTCTATTTTTTTCAATGAATCAAGGAATGAGATTTGATGAGAAGGGTATTACATATAACATATATGTAATTCCTAGCTATATATGAAATTTATATATATGTGTTTATTATTTTTTTAATTATGGTTGAGTGTTAGGTTGCGTGAGAGAAATGAAATCCGAACTGAATATAGTCTGTGATGCTTATGAGGGAATCCAAGTATTTTTATAAAATATAAACTAAAGAACATAGATATTTTTTGGTGTGAATTTAGTATTTGAGTAAATATGATCATGCAAATTCTTGATATTATACATGGAAATCATTATCAGGTTATTGAATTGTGAATTATTGGAACATGTTGATTGTGGTGACATTTGTTACCGATGGAACATGTGGATGTCATGACAATCCATCATCAAATTATGGTGAGAGAGGTTCATCAATCTATAGTTGTAGGTTACTAATTAATCCCCCCACAATATTGTTATGTATATTTGGGTCATGCACACATATAAAAATGCTCATGAGGTGTTTATGGCCAATGGATGTTGGTATTATTCTACAGTGATGAGTAGATCATGATGGAGATGTTGATCATCGAGATGGGGGAGGATTACAACATTGATGTCCATATGAAATAGTTGGAAAAAAATTTACATATTGGGGGATTATTAGGATCAACATGAATGTGAAGTGTATAGGATTTTGAGATGATAATTTATAGGGCTATCAATGTATTTTTGAACCATACCTTTCGGATAAGTGTGTGTTGATTTGAGGAATTATAACTGGTTTGTCTTGGTTGGATTGAGGATTGAATAAAATTATTCACACAATGGTCTTATATTACGAGAGAGTTGTGCTTCCTCTATGTGTGATTGACCTCATATCAATACCCACTTTCAGTAGTGGATTAGGTTGGAAAATTTATCAATCATACCTTGTTGGGAATAAGGGATTGTAGAATTCGTTTATGTGTGTTATTTTTTTTCTAAAAAAACTCCTTCACAAAATTATATACATGTTGATTTCAATTATAGATTTTTTTGAGGAATACTATGTTTTTTACTCACCACTATGCATAAAACCTTTGATAAATGTGTATATTTTTTGTGACATGTTTTATGTTACAGTAAAGGGTCAACTTCTTGAGCTTAATGGATGTATGTTTTGGTAATGTGTGTTATATTTATAGTTATTCCTATTATTATTTGGATGGTCTTTATTTTTATTATATAATCCAATATTTTTGTCAATTTTATAGTGGTTATTGTCTACCCATGGTCACCTATTACACCCCCACTTATAATTTGTATCCTCTAGTGTATGCGAAAGTACATGAGGTATGTGGAACCATGATTTGGATATGGGTTTGGTTTTGATAGATCAAGGGATAAAATACCATCCAAAATAGATAAATTTAATTATTAAGACTCTTGTATAAAATTATCTACAAAAATAGATATATTTAATTGATAAATTCCACAAACGTTTTTAAAAAATAACTAAAAACTCATGTATATCTCTTGAGAGATCCGTCGTCCACACTCATATCAAAATCCACATCAAACCTTAAAAATAGGATATAATTATTTTAACAGAAATTAAGAATATCCTTGATCCCACTCACCAAAAGTTTATAATAAATCACCTACCACATCATTGAAATACATTATCCTTTAAAAGAGAACAATGATAGCCTATAAAAAAATATTTCAAATATATTCTTAGAATGTTATCATACAATTCACTAATTTTCAGGATGAACCCTCTTATGAAATTATAATAACCCAACATTTTCTCACACCCAAGATATCTCTCTATTGGAAAATAATAACCTATGATAGGTAAGATAACACCATGGGAATATGATTCTTATCCACCTCAAGTCCAAACACTGTAATTAATACAACTGTAATGAAGTATTGTGATGATTGAAAGGTGAAAAATGTTTAAGAAAGTATTAATCATAAATAGATAGTACCTCAGATTATCTAGAGACTTCATAGATTTAGAAACTCTATTTCATGTATATCATTATATATTTTTCATGTACCCCACAACCCCCGATGATGTCCATCACCACTTGCATACTTCACCCATAGTCTCTATGGATAGAGAATATATGGGGGTAGTCCTCTACCCACTACATTATATACCAGTAGTCAAAATTATTGATGATCTAGGTACTACTATTATAGATGCATTTCCACCAAGAATACATCTAAAACCCAAGGGGTCCATACACTACTACTCATTTGTCACAAAATTTAACAATGTGAAAAGTCATGAAAAATTATTATTTATATCCTCAACTTCTAGATACATAACATACTATAGTTGATTTCCTAGTAGATTTCCACTCACTAACAACTCTATAAAAATATAATAAATATGTATGTGGTTGAATCATCATAGGACATAAGATAAAAATCATATTAAACAAAAACCAATGTTAACAAATCTACTATTCATTATGTTATAATTATATATTTCATGAGTACAATACATACATTATAATGTATTCAAAATCACATTATATCTTCTAAGAAACTATATATATGAATATAAAATGTAAAGTATAACTTGATACTATATCTTAATATATAATGATTCCTCAATATGCCCTAACTTATATCATCATATTTGAAATGTTTATAATAAATATATACGAGGTTCATAAACTAAATATTGAAATACTACATTCATAGGATCTCTAATTAGTGGGTACGAAATTTTATTTTCCACACTAACTTATTTTTCAGAGATAAAAACATAGTTAGGAACTAACTCATAAATATCATACATGTAACCTTTAACTCGTCATAGTCAAAAATTTAAATACTACACCACTATTGAGGTTCACTCATCAAAAACTATCAATTAGAAGTATATGGAACTCACTTTTACATGAATAAAACCTAAATTGTGGTCAATATCTGTTAATAACTAGTATGTCTCTTGACCAAAGAAAAATACAGCATTACATGGTATAATATACCATTGAAAATAATAATATATCATAATATGAGAGGTTTCAAACACTAGACTAACCCTTTTACGATTCTTAAGAGCTACCTGATACACCTCACTATATAGTACAAAGATAGATCATTGTCTTCAATAAATATCTACATTAAAAATTTAAATATTAATCATAGATTCTATATTTAATTAAATTTAATGTAATAAAATCTATTTTAACAATTTTATATGTTCATAATTAAAATATAAGAAAAAAAATGCATGGTTTCGGAACCACAGATAGATCACTATCCCACAACCAAAATACCATTGCATTAGAATTCTTATTAAACTATCAAAGTGAATTTTTAAGATTATAGTGTACCATCTACATTTCACATGGTCTCTAAATGATACATCCCTTATTAATCATGAATGATACCAATACCATATTTCAATAATCCAATCATCACTGGTACCCACTGTAAATCCTATCTTATAGGAAAACCATATGATTTATCATGATTGGTCCTCTTGAGAACCCCTATTATTCTCATAATAAATGCATGTCTTACTCCCTAAATCTTACCCCTAATATTATATTGGGTTTGTAGTAGTACTAACTGCATAAAATACATTTTATAGTAATTATTAACCACTTAGATACCAAAAAAGTTATGAAAACCACCGGTCAATGCCATCTCTAAATATAAATCATAAAAAATAGAATATATAATATAATAATGAATTTAATTTCATATGAACAATCGAATCAAATTTAGTGCAAAATAAAGAACTACATTACTCCCATAAATTAAATGACTCCTTCAACATTATCTAAATTCCATGTAAATATATGTTAATATTTGTTCTGATCTCCAAGACCTTCATACACATCTATAAAAATAGAATATATATGTAAGGGTTATAATACAAGTATTTTCAATAGGTTCTTCTATGAAAGAAAAATTGTTCAAATTTGGAATAATCATAAAAATTATTTTTTAAATATTATTGAAACTAACTTGGTTCTCATCGAAGGTTAACTAAAACCTTACTCATTATAGATACACTCTCTAAATTAATAAATCATGGACATATATATTAAATCAAAAAAAATTAGAAATTTATCTACACTATACCAATATCCCCATTAATATTATCACCCTAAAATACCGACATTAAATATTTACTAAATCCCATAACATTATATATCGATATAAAAAAATCACTTCCCATGTCTATATACCAATGCATCATATTTTATATGAATATCACAACCACAATACAAATCTACATAAATTACCAATACATCATGACCATAAACCATAACCATGTACACAACATGAGAAGTCCTCTACAACTATCACATAACGATAATATAATTTGAAGGAATAGTGGGAAAGTGAGGGAATATAGTCATCCACATCTCCCACATTATGAATCCTGGGGGTTCTACTAGAATTCAAAACCTTATGTAGTTATCATATAGGTTTATCGACTGAGGCGGTGTATTATAAGAATAAATAAAAATTATAATGATATAACATAGTAATAAATCCCATCACAGAGTTGAGGTCCAATTAATTTCCGTTATGAATATTTCCAATTTCTATATCCGAACTTCTATAAAACTATTTGGACAACATAAAACTATAAAATAAGATAATAAATCATCCAAATAATCAGACAAATAAATTTCCTAGATCCCCTCTTATCATAATTGAATAATTTTGTTACTATTTTTTATTTACATGTTATATTACGCACACTAAAATTAATTTAAACACATTATCATTATTCTTGAAATTACAAATTTTCTATAAACATCCTTCCATATTCCACGTAATTATTAAATTTCAATAATTTATTCATTTAAATTTTAATTTAAAACACAATCATAATAATAACCAATTTAATCTATTTATTCAACATTTTATTTATTACAATTATTATGAACACAGCTGCATATTATCTAACTTATTAAATTTTCGTATTCAATTCAATATGCTTCCATATATCACCTAACTAAGACTCCCAAAACAGATCAACATCACCATACTTCATAATCAATAAATCAGATCAATACCAATTCCTTTACCATAATCATGTAAAATTATGAAATAGAAATATTTTATGTTAACCCATAATACAACCACAATAAATAATCCTATAATGCTCATTAAATTTAAATTTAATTGTTGTATATTTACTTATAAAGCCCATTTTCTATCTTATGAAGTTATATTCCATTAATAAAAAAAATAAAAAATTAAATGATATTTATTAATTTTCACCAATGTCCCATTAATGTTTAAATCCAATTTATATTCATTAAATACTCAAAGAGAATATATTTATAGAAAAAAGAGAATAATTAATGTTAAAAAACATCAATAATAGAAAATAAAAATAGTGAATTTGAATCACATTCCTTAATTTGAAAATCAAGATGGCACACTGATAAAGTATGAAAAACAACCCCAAAAACACATGCTATCAATAAAAATACATTAGAAGTAAATATATAATCAACTAAATATCACATCAATTGAATAAACATGTAATGAATATTATGTTTGTTCCATACGGTGATATAGAATGTGATGAGAAGTAATGAATGAAAAAAAATTAAATAAGAGTAAATTAGAATAAAAGAGTTTGTAATAAAAAATATAGGGATACATAAATTATCACACTAACTCAAAAAAAGAATAATTAGTTCCGTAGGGTTTAAAGATAATTGGTAAAACTAATTAATAGAATTATAGTTGTTGAAATTTATAATAAAAATGTTTTGTGAGATAAATCATGATATGGTTCTATGAAAAATCATGGTTTAGTATTGTCAAAATTAATATTAAAACTAAAACTCCTTAAAATTGTACTAAAAAACTTATTAAATCCAGTTTTTATTCCAAAAAATTAATCTCACAAAAATAATGACATGGAATCTCAAATAAATATTTTTTTTCAACCATACTCATTTAATTTTCACGATAAACCATAATCGACTACTCCATAAACCACACCATTATTTAATTATGTTAAAAAAATTTATTAAACATAATATTTCAATCTAAATATCACCTAAAATATACATAAAACCCAATTTTATAAAAATATATATTAATAATAAATCACATTAGGATTTATAAGCCAAATTGTACTCAAATATATTAGTTTTGATTTTGATAAAGACTTATGTTATTAATAGTGGGTCAATACTTGGGATGTATAAGTGTTATTTCCTTATAGAGATATAGATTTCAATCACATGACATATAATTTTGGTTTCCTTACTATTTTAGAGGATAAATTATAGTTGAATTTATTTATGGATCCATTATTTTGAGAACATTAAGATGAGTGTATTGTTAAAATTAGAAAATCAATCAACTTATGATCATGTAGAAAAATTTTTTTATTAGGCCATGGTTTTCAGGATTATATGGATATGTTTTTAACCCTAGATGAGACAAAACATTATTTTCATAATGGAACTTTTTTATTGGAAATATGTTCTCCTTAAAATTAATACATACCTTATAGATGTATATAATATAGTTTTGGGATTAGTAATATGTCTCATTTTGTGTGGGCAATTGGAATTCCTATTAGATCTTATATATATATATATATATATATATTAGAGATATAATTCATGAAATTAATGGTATATGATTTTTTATCACCTATAAGGTCAATATTTTTCCATTAGAATAAATGAGATTCAATGATTAACAGAGTATGAAGAATATACTCATATCAATGTTTCTGTGATATAGTCTTTTGAAAATATTTTGAAACACATGGGTAGTATTGTGGGATTTTAAAAAGAGACGCATTAAGATAACTATATTAATATTCATTTTGGTTCGTGCCTTGCGATATCATTTAAATGTTTTCCCAAACCATGGGTATAATTTTATTTCTCTTTTGAATGATATAAGTCTTCTTTTTGAGTGGATATATGAATATAAATTTTAACACCTCTAATATGTGGGTTGTGATTGTATTAAAACTTTGGCAGTTTTTGATTATATATATCTATAAGTTATTATGGAGTTGGTTTTGAATTGTGATCCTTGGTATAATATTTTCATAATGTTATTCATTTTCCTAATAATTTATATTAATTATCATTTTATATATTCATTCTATGGAAATATGTATCACATTCCAATGTTATAGACTACTAAATTTTGAGTTTATTATCAATAAAATAGATTTATTATAAATGATTTTAGAAACCATGAAATGGGTTACCAAGGACAGTAGTATATAAATTATGACCATACGCTAAATGTAATAACCTAGTTTTGTTTTATATATTTATTCTATTTTTTAAAATAAATATATTATATTATGTAATATTGATTAGGTAATAATAAATTTGGGATTAATAATATCGATAAATATCCATTTTTTATAATAATAACAATAATATATCTTAAATTTTTTACATTAATATAGATATTACATGCATTAAACAATATATATTAACTGAAAATAAATAAAAATTTAAAAAATTATTTTCATATAAAAACAACCTAATAATACCATACTAATATTTTATTGTGATCCAATATAATTTAAACATGATCATCAAACCAAAAAAAATAACATGAATAATGAATAAGATAATTAATGTCAATAAATAAGAAAAATTTGGAATAAAACAATATAAGGTAGAATAAAATTTTATGAAAAATTAGAAGGAAAATAAAAAATAATACTTAATTTTGAAGATTTTTTTATGTGGATATAAGGTTGTTTTATATTGATAAATAATAGAAATTTCTAGAGGGTAAAATATATTTTTTTGGACAAAGGTACATATATTATATCCTATTAATGTGGAGTTTTGAGGCCTTAAATTTAATGTAATTTTTTTAATGTTAACGGTTATGTTACAAAATATATGTAATTTTTCTTTTATGATTTCTGTAAGATACATGGTAAAAAATAAATCATTTATATACTATAAAATGAATTTAATTATTTTTCAATGAATATTTTTTATGCATCATGATTTAAAAATATCAGCATTATACAAAAGGGTAATGATAAATGTTATATGTACATTGATTCATTAATATACATGATAGAAAAAAATATTCTGTTTTTTGTTTAAGGGAATAAAATTATATATATATATAGATTGTAAATATTATATGTAATAAAAAACATATCTTCATTGGTTGATTTATAAACCACTGAAACATGTTTTATACTGCAAATAATGATGACATACTTAATGATAATGTCAGTACCATATAATAGGATAGTAAAATTACATATAGAATGAGGGGTTAAAATTTATTAATTAAATTTTTTTTACTATATATTCTATTTTATGTGTTATAAATGGATTTTATATATAGATTAAAATATATATGTTCTATGGAAAAGAATACTTACTGTATAAAGTTATAAACAGAATTTTTTTATTATTCAAAATCAAATTTGTTGTGTCTCAAAATTATATTAATTCTACCCTAACAATTAAATTATTCTGTAGATTACTTGTTGTTGTTTTCTAACCAAATGATAACTTTATTTTTTCCAAAGTTGAATAATATTTTAGATTATTTTGAAGGAATAAATTCTATGAATTATTGGATAAAACATTTTTCACCATATATATAGTATATATTATTTTGAATATAAATGAGTCAATTTGTAAGTATTTTTATTCAATATTCAAATATTTTAATACCAAAAAAAACACACACACACACACATATATATATTATACCTAATTTTTTCTGTACATTTTAATTCAATGTCCTCCTAGCACTTACTCTGTATGATTATTTAATATAATATATATTTATAAATATAGTTTTAAATAGATAAACAAAATATGGCTATGATCATGTCCCTTCCTCTGTTACCATGGGAGGAGATATATATTGTGTTCAATTATCTTCTATGGACATTCAGAGATACATCATATACTACAAAAATCATGACTCAGTTAATATTTCCTTGAATTTTTTATCATATCAAATATACAATGGATTTTTATGGAAAACCAATGGTTTTGGAAACCCCTTTTGAATTCTTGATTGATTATACCCAGTGCGAATGATCCCTAGTTGCACAGATTTTGAGGTATCGACCATAAATCAATGAATTCAGTAATCATACCAATGAATAATATTGATTGGGGAACATAGATATTTTAGGGATTCTTGATTCTCACCAAATTAGTTTTACATCTCAGATGATATATATCTGGAAAAGCATGTTCCAAACCATTTTAAGTGTTTAAATAAATTTGATACCCTTTTTTGGTGATTATTTAATTTTTAGATGAATAAAAAACATTGAATTGTGGATGTTTGGGAAATTATTTCATGTTTGACTCTCCATTACCAAAATAACACTATTATTTTGTTATTGGGAAGCTCCATATATTGGATCCTTTATATTAATACTAAAGTAAATTTTTAATAATAAAATCCATAAAGAAAAGTATAGAGACAACGCAAAGGAAAAGAGATTACGGGGGCCTGATATAAGGAACCCCAAGGTAATCCCCTAAAACTTGATACACATCTTCCTAATGCAATGAAACCAAGATAGAAAAATATTAATCAGCCCCCTTTGAGGAGCTCTAGATGCTATGAATTTTTTGACTTTATTACCTTCTCTACAAATGTGAATAATTTCCATGCCATTTCTTATTGTTATATTTCACTTACAGAGATTGTAGGTGGTATTTCATGGAATGGTACATTTCCATAGAAGTAAGTCATAATGAATTTTAATGTCAAATTCTACGACTGATAAAATAATATTATCATGAATGCAACGATCCAGACACTGTTTCATATCTTTAGTTTTAGAATTAAAATAAACATGATGGAAAAATGAAGCAGTAAATGTGAGAAGAACATAAACCTCAGAGTCGCGAACCATGTCACCGTCATGAAACCTTACCATGGATAAAGCGTTATCTATATTATGTTTTTTACCATTACTATTGTGGTGACAACCAGTCCATTGACCAAGAGGGTTGATCATAGGATAAAGAGTTGTTCTTCAATGCATCAAGGGCCTAAATGATGGAGCATAATCATTGTTGTGAATGAAAAAGGACACATCAGTAAGAAAGCTCCTAGTTATAAAGACCACTATTAGGTTTTAACAAGTAACTCCTTTATACAAAGCCTTATTTTTTTCACCCCAGATGAAACAGCATCCACCAGCAAGGATTAAGCCTCTTTCATTTATTTACACAATTTTTTTCTTTGATCCCTAGAACAACCTAGTTTAGAATGGGACATCCAAATCCACCTGGTATAATATCTATGTTAGTTGAACAACTAAAAACCATACCTCTAGAGCCTAGTCACCCTCATGAAAAAGTTTCAAATTGATTTTTCAAGTGTTGTATCACAGTACAAACAAATGGATGCAAGATGAATTCCCGCCTATTTCACTAAATCTTTGGTTGGAGATACCTCATTTTGAATGCTCCAAACAAGGATATTTGGGTTTTTATGGATTTAATTACACTAGATAGAGTCTCCCCATATGTCCCTAAATACATGATGATAATAAAGATTCTATTAATCATTCCCAGAAAAAAATTCCTAAGGACGTACTAGTAAAAACAAAAATATACATATCCAAAGAAATATTGATATGATCAAATTGTGTATGTTGGTTATCGTCCAACACCACCTATGTAACAAATGAGTGATTTTTTTTCTTATATGAAGAACATGTCTGGAATATAAAATTCGACAAATCCAGGACTGATGCCAGACCAGTTTTTATTCAATAAGGATAAATCTACTCTCCCAAAAATCTATCTGGAATTGTGGTTGAGGTGTTGCAGATGGGGGTGGACCGCATACCACATTGGTGAGGAATACATTTTCTAGACATAATGATCTCTCTCATATTTGAGAAACATGAGTTTTCCCCCATATAGTTCTACCATCAATAAAATCCTCGGATATTTTTCATGAAATATGAGCATCTTATTTGAAACACCCCTAAGATTGATATCTCCTTCATAGAATGGTCAAGCCAAGAGAGACCACGACATCTAGTTTCATTTAAAGTCCTAGTGTTAGTACCATAAGAATCCATCTATGTTGTTTTATATATATATAATGACCCATTTAAACACATTTAGAGATGAGATAATGTCCATATGAATACTTGTGTTACTATATTTGAGGAATACATAAATGAAATATCCACAATCCACTTGATTATTTCAGTCATCTTGGGATGAGGATTTATAAAAAATAACAAATCTAATGATGTGTTTTTGAATGTTTCCCACTATGGCTAGTATATGAATTATATACATCACTACTATAATGGTTTTCAATTCCATTAAAAAAATATCTAGGGTAATCTAGAAATGGTTCCCCAAAGAAAGCCCCATTTTTAGTAATTCTTATAGCCAGGGGAATAGTTCATTTCATAGTAGTAAATTTGAATGCTCATGGAGCGACAACCAACACTTGGATTAAAAATTATAGATATTTTAAATTTTTATTCTTTTTAAATAATTGATATTTATATAACATGTTGAAATTATACATGTGATTAAATAATTATATAGAGATTCATATTTTTATAGAAATTTTTACATTTTATTACTATCATAAATTAATTAATAATCATATTCATGAATTTTCTCCCAAACATGGTGATATTTTTTGCTATCTTTTCTATCCCACATCAAGAATGAAATTTTAAATTGTGACACAAAGTTTCAATACAAAAACTTGAAATTACTATGATCAAGAAGTTATTTGTGATGACATGAAAGGAATCTAATATGGTCTATATAATATTTTATATTCACATCACCATTTTAGAAGAAGATTTGTGTTCATCATGTATAACATAATTTTATTTCTGTTGTATTTGTTCTTGAAATACCAAAATATGATGTTATGCTAATTTTCCAATAAATACACCCCATGGTATTCATTTTAACACACATGGGTATGTTTGGAAGTTATTTTTTTAACACATACATTATTATTAATCCATCATGATAGGTAATGAGAATGTTATATTGCTTCAGTAGTCTACAAATATAAATTTTATGATGGATGGAAGATTTAATGTAAACATTTCACATTCATTTATGCTCTCTATATAAAAATTAAAGAATGATTTGTATAAATCCCATTATGAGGGGTCTAATGTAACCATTCATGAAGGGTCATATACCATATAAAACTAATATAATAGCTAGTTTTAATTCTTTATACCCTTTGTGGACTACATCTATTGACATAAAACACAAACTTTTTGTGGAATTAGTGGTTCTTAATGAGTAGGATTCTCTATTGATAATGGAATATAATGACATAAGATTTATCATTGGATGAAAAAATTCAACAAATCACCCTTTTGTAGGTATAAAGACCTCCAATGAATCCTTATCTTCCATTAACCAAGACTATCATGAGGTAATATAATCCTCTAATACATGAATCCCCAATAGAAAAAGTCTATGTATGTTTCAGTTTTGTTGAGTGCAATCAATATTATAAACCATTTCTATTCTATGTAGCTCATGTCTAATCACTAAAATAACTAATTAAATTAATATCATACCCTTGGATTCAAAACAAAAATTATTTTGATATCCTTCCCATACATTCATAAAAAATATGTATATTCTTATCCTCTTCCCGATTAAACCATAATCGGTAGCTCATGGAAAAGTTCCACAAAAACATTTCAAGGTACCATTCAACAAATAGTTCAATCAGTATGAAAATAATTTTTATATATGTAGTCCTAGATGCATGAATTCAATATTTAAAATTTCATTATTAGATGTACACGATGAAATCCACACATTTGATCCTTATCTCTTAGTTAGAATATATAGGAATCCCCATTCATGAGACTAATACCTATATTACTATACATATTTCCTCCTATCACAAGTTTCTAATGCCACAATATATGTTGATTCATTAAAATACCTCCATATATATATATATATATATTTAAACAACAGAGTATCCAAATTCATGGATCTAATAAGTGAGAACATAATACTGATTTATAGTGTCATCTACGTTAAATTTTTTTCTCAGTAAATCACTTTCCCTAGTTGGGTAACCAATATTTTTACTAGGAATTATTTTATGAATAAGTATTAAATTAATGATGTATCCATGATTCATGTAATATAACCCAATCAAAGATGAGTGTATCTCCTATCCTTTCATCTAATTAAAGATACCATCTTTACAATTGTAGGCGATTGGGATGTTTTTTGCCTTCAGAAATCAGTAGAGTCATGTGAGACCACAAAATGAAAAAATGGACTAATGAAATTTTAAAATGTTATAAATAAGTTTATTAACCAAAAAAACCTAATTGGGAACCTTATTGGGTGGAAAAAAGCTGAATATGACACCCCAAGACATTCTCCAATTTTCCAAGGGCCGGTGACTATCAATATAAAGGCATATAAACCGATATTATAGACCATACAATAATGAAATTTTATATATTACATGTACCTATAAATTATTTAATGTTAAAATTTAAAAATAAAGGGAAATGAATGAAATTAATAAAACTCATGAATTAATCGCGATAATCTACATTGATAGTTAAAATTTAAAATTAAAATTTATAAGGGGAAAACCCAATTAATAAGCAAAGGTAAAATGTAATATACACTTTATTTGTGAAAATGTCCATGTGATGAATGAACTACCAAAAATTAAACCACCTGGAACAACTACCATTAGTAACCTCTATTATCATTTAACATCGTATTAAATAACATCACCACAAGGTTATACATTACTTCTATAAGATAGTGTATGTGTGGGTGAAGAATCCCTTGTATATGTGATTATATAAATATCAATTATAATTCCAAAAAAATTATATAGTAATAATAAAATATTATTAATTTATACTTTAAATATTTAATGAATTTCTATGAAGATGAAACAAAAAATACATTTAAATAGAGAACCAGAAACATAATATAAGGTCTAATTCTTCATAGACTTGTACTGGTGAAATTAGGAAGAAAATCCAAGAATATGAAATACCAAAATCTAAAAACCCATGTAACCACACTAGAACTATAATAGAAGATCCCAATCCATTTATAGGTATTGGATTCCAACTATAGTGTAGTATTATATACTCAATGTATATGATGTTTGTAATATTTCATGATATTCATTTCACCGGATTTTCCTTAATAGCTCATGAATCATCTAATAGTAAAAATAGTGGAAGCTTCACCTCACTAGGATTTAGTGTATCCATATAATTTCCATATATTTCAAATATTTTTGATTGAATTGAAATGGCCTATAATTTTTTTATTATAATTATTCATAATTAACACTCTTTATTTTTCATTGGGAAAAGTGTTTGAATTAAAACTGATACTAGAGATCGATAAATAGAATTATAAATAAAATAATCTGCATAAATATAAGAGGATAATGTAAATATTATAGTTAAATTTATACTTTTATAATGTTAATCGAGTAAACAAAATATATACCTTGAATCAAAAAAATACATCAGATTCATTACATAGATTCTTAGATGATTTGGAATTATTGAATTCAAATAAGTTTATCCACTATCATTAATTCATATAGATGGATTTTATTATTTAATGTGTGGTATATTATAATTATGAAGTTATTTAAAGATACAATGTCTACCAATGTTGTAAGACACCTTATTTCAACCATGTAAACATCATATTTCTTTTAATTTTCTTGTTTGTTGACCCGTTTAAATTTTTATTTGAAATATTCAGATGTTTTTTTCTGAGGGTTATCTGTAAATAGTGAGTATGGTCCATGGAAATCATAGTATTTATTTAAATAGTCATGGGAGGGATTTTCTAATGGTTAAAATTACACTTTGGAGAACTTATTGAGTGTGACGTTCAAGTGGTTTTATGTAATTAGATTTAGTTATAACACATTCTTTAGAATAAGTTGTATAAGAGCATATAGTCCACCACATTCTCAAAAATTCAAAATAATATTTTCTTTTTCTTAATTTTTATTTGATTTTATTTCACTTTTAATGGGATTTTACTATACCAACAAGTTATTTCAGTAGATAAAGACAATTTCCATGTTGATAAGTTTAATAGAACTGATTTTGGATTCTAAATAATATGAATGAAGTAAAAAATGAATGAAAAATATATAGGTAATCTATTAACTAGTTTTTCTATAGAGAAAATGAATAATGGAAGAATGATATTATTGGATATTAAAGAACATGGGATGATAATGATGTCAATTGAAGGATTTGTTTTTTTAAAATCTATGGTGTAGAGGGAATGTTTGTGGTTAAGAATGTTTTAAAGGGTTACTATGAGAAACCAATGACATGTAACAAAGTGTTTATGATTTTTTGTTTTTTCACATTGAGGTTATCATTTGTATTTCTATTTTAATTTCATTTTAATTATTTCAATATGATACTTGTGTAGCTTAAATATGTGAAGGAAAAATTCCTGAATAATTGTATGACACAACTACCATTATATTCATTATTAGAGATATGGGATTTGATGGTTGAAACTATTGGGAACTCTTATGTAAATAAAAACAAAATATTTTAGGACATCTATAATTTAGTTTTCAATGAATAACAACATCAAAAGGAATTCCAAAAACCATTTAGTAGATATCATAGTGCTAATAGAAAAGGTCTAGCCCCTGCATGGATCTTTAAAGAATCCACTAAAAAATATTTCTTGAAAAAATTTCCAATGAAAGATATATTTTCCTACTATTATATTCCAAACATTTAGGAATAATGAACCTATCAATATTAATTATTGTAGTTTCGTGGAAAATTTTGGATTCTTCTCAAATATATATGACTATCATTAAAATTGAGATAATTTTGTGGAAAATAACAATGATTTTTTTCATATTATGCATGTAAATGAAAAACTATAATTTAGGTTATGGAATTACTATATATTATAAATAATTCAATCCCATGACGGTCTCCTCAGTGACAATGTTCTATAGAAAATCGAAGACAATGTAGAGAGATACGATGATGAATATGAATCAACCATTGAATTAAAATTTATTCTTAATAAACATACCCCAAGAGAAAAATTCAAGAATAATAGATAAAATTACTTTCATTATATAGATGAGTCTAGTGTAAGAAACTATACAGGGTTTAAGGACTACTGAATGTAGAGTGTTATTACAGGATGTTAATGATTAAGAGGATAGCGTAGATAAAATATTTAATGATCCACATATTTATTTTTCAATATGAACTTGTGATATTAGTCATGTTTTATGGTATATTGGTGACATGAATTTCTGAATTTTAATGGATTCATATGAATACAAATTTGAAAAAGAAGTAGGGATACTCAGTGACAATAATACTAAATGTCAAAATCGATGAAAAAATTTATCTGTTTAAGTCAAAAGTAACATTGGATATAATTGATAAACATGAATTGATACAAGAACACATAAATATGTGGGCATAATAATTTATGGAATAATATAATAGAAATAATATATTCAACATACAACTCGTGATAATGGGATTTCAAAAAAAAACTAGGAGTTGATTAATAAATTATATATTCAATGGTAGTTAATGAAAAAAATATTCACATAGTACTATAAATGAAGGAATTAAAACATTTTACATTTAATATATATATGTAAGGATATATTTGTTTAAGGGGATTTATATTAATAAGTTTACATTATGCAATTTATGGGTTTCAAAGATCAATGAAACTATAATTTGTTCTGTAAACAGAGGAATAGCCTTTATGAAATGAAGAAATTTTCAATGTAGTAGAATTATATTTTTGATACATTAATTTTGGAATAAGAGTTAAAATTTTAAAAAAAAATCCATGTTATTACCAAAATATGTGTGATGATATACCATTCATTAGACTAATATTGTATATAAATTCCATGGTACTGGTGGGCCTTGAGTTTTTATATGTTCAAAAGTTTATTATTAATTGGTTTAGAAGATTTGAGATAAAAAAAACCTGGATATCCTAGGAAAGTTTTGGGGATAAGGATTGTGATATGTAGGTGTAACACACCATATTTGGTAAAATTGAGAAACTTTTTATAGGATTTGAATTTAAATTTTATTTGAAGATTATTTTTGAAAACTATAACATTGAATGAGATTAACATGGTTTGAAATATTAAAAATATTCATTTGGATGGGGGAAGATTCTCGGTTTCCATCAAAGATGCTCAGGAGAGAAATGGATAAGTTGTTAGAGTTTCATGGATACTATAACATTCATCATATAGAGGATGGTCACCATCATCTCATTGGTGGGAAACATAGTAGCAATATATGCTACAATGTCCCATCAATCGTCTCATGATCCACTAGATCAATGATGTTATTGTATAGGATACCTGGTGGGTCTTGTGGAGTATTCATTAGAAAGATGTATTTATTATTTTTGGTGTTAGTCCACCATGAAAAATAGATTGTTGGTCCTAAAATATCAGCGATCTTCATTCATCTCATTCCCCTAACCTTCCATATTTTTCCTACCCTAATCTGGGGGTGATCTCAAGTGTGTTATTGCAACATCTTTAAGGTATGATATCCATTTCAAATCTATTCATCAACAATCCTTCATAGAACTCTTATTTTATGTGATTTTATTTTGGAAGTTAATGTTGTTTTAACTATATCATATTGAAATCATACAAGAATGATGGATTTTTGGATTGGATTGGCTAGTGTGTATCCCAAGATGATGGTTTTAAGGAATCTCAATGTATTTTGATTAAGGATTTTTACTTGATGATTTTTCATATGGATTTCTATAAAAGTTGTGGAATTGACCATTGGAATACTCATTTAATTGGGGGTATTTTTATCCTCTTATATAGAGGAGGTCTTTATAAATTATTTTTGTTCTATAAAACTATGTTTTAGTGGAGGAGAGTATCTTCTCAAATTTTTATTTTGGTATTTTGAAATTATTAATTTCAATTAGTGATGGTCTAGGTGTCATGTATTTGGGATTTTTTCTGGAATGTATTAATTGATTTGTAATTGAAATTCAATATTTTGTTGGTAATTGTTAATGTTAATATATTTTTCTAGTGTTTTTTATAAAAATTTTGTAATTAAATTCCATTAGTTAATTTTTTATAATTTATAATGACTAATATTTTGGGATGTCATGACTTAAGAGAGGGAGTGAGATTGATGGATGTTGTCAAGTTGAGCTGAGATATACATTGATGTCATATGTAATGTGTTCCAGAATGTGGTATAAAATGGAATTTCATTTAATTTATGTTAGTGGTTCATAATCCTTATCTTAGGGTTTATAAGTAAAACATATGATTTTTATATGACATGGGATATACAGTCCCACATTTGTGGTGATGGACTCATGAATTAATATATTTATGAAAAATATATTTTTACTGAAATAAATAGATTTCCTATATAAGATATAATCAATGATCCATGGGCTAGAGAAGACCCTTCTAAGCTGGTTGGGGTTTCTGGCCCTCAATGGATAGAAGTATAATTATAATCATGTACCTTGTGACACGTCAACCCATGATAAGAACTAAGTAAAAAATATTGTGAACATTGTTGACCATATATGTTCTTGTAAATCCCATTATTAAGGGTAAGTTATGAATTGGTGATGGATCCTCATTATCTTAGACATGAAAATGACCTCCTATGGGGTTTATCCCATTTATTTTGTTAAGGATAGTGTCATGAGAACCATCTGTTTGTACTTTGATTATGTGAATATACCCTTATTATATATTGTTCATTGTTCTGCATGACTATTTGTTGCATTAATAAAGTGATGGAAGATGCCCACAATGATGAGAACCTTGAAATGCTATAACAATTTTCTTAAATAATTTTCTATAGTTGGATGGAATTCTATAATATGAAACATGGTATATAGACCATCACGTGCATGTACTCATAAGAAGACGACACTCTCTCTCATTGATTTTGCCCTTGGTAATCATCAAGATGGGAGATTATGAGAAAAGACCCACCATTAGCAATTCTGTATGTCTTGGTCTTATCATACATTGCTATCTAAGAGCGTGAGTAATGGTCCTTAAACTGGAATATTTTCATTAATGAATGGCATGACTTTCACACTTAGATTTGCTGATGAAAACCGTCATGAAGATAGTTGGCGGGAAGCATGGTACGATGGGTGCATAAAAAATGACATTTTTAATGGAAAAGTAAAGAAAGGATTTTCCCCTTCCATATTTATGGAAGTATATATCTCAAGTCCTTTTATTGAAATAGATCTTTCTCCAAAATTCTATGGCCATGGTGTCATGACGAGTTTATTTCTAGAAGTCAAATATAAACAGATCAAGCATATAGGTTTATGACACTGCCATGAATCCTGCATGATGAGATATTGAGAAAAAGGGAATAAATTACACGGTATGTGTTGGTATGTGGTGACATGTCAATGCATCCTCAATTTATTTCTCTTGGGTGCCTTGACCCATTACTATACAATAATCTTGGACTTTAGGAAAGCTCGCCTAATGCCAATGATAAAGAGGCATAGAGGGTCACACACTAAGTGTATCCAAGTGTCTCAAGTAGAATAAATTTTATTCTCATATGTGGTATAATAATTATTCAAGGAATCCAATATGGTGATAATGTTGGAGGAAGAATAAAATGAAAACAAGTACACACCATGTATTAATGATTAAACGCCGTGTAGTTTTCATTTTGGAAAGGAAATGATAAACAAGTACACGTCGTGTATTAATGATTACACACCGTGTAGTTTTATGAAAAACAAGTACATGTTGTGTATTAATGATTACATGCCGTATAAATTTTCCAGCTGGGATTTTGAGGAAAAAATATTGTTTTATTAAATGATATTAATTATAATCAGTGTGGGTTCATGTCATTGAATTAATGATATGACATGGGGGGTTTTAAATAACTATTAATGAAATAAATAAAACGCGTAACACATTTCTTTATTGTCAAAACTCTATAACCTCAAACCCGATTATAAATAACCTCACTACCCCAACAATTTTCTCTAATTGTTGTGCACTTTAATTCTAGATATTTCTCTCAAGGATGAAAGAACACCTTCCTCTATGAACACTCTAAAGACCGAGAGAGATCCTCCTCCATCAGATCAATACGATCTAAGGCAAATAAAACAAGAAATGATTTCTCCACGCTATCACCCAGAGACTCATTTGGCGATGTACAGAGATATGTGGTGCACGTGTGGATCACCGCTAAAAGATTTCTACCCTTGGCTTCTGTGATGCAACGGTGACTCACATTAGAAAGTGATCAAAATTATCAATAGAGAAATAACGCCATAAAACATACTTCTTGTCAATTAAATAAATTAATTTTAATCAACCTATGATGATCCTCTTATATGGTTACTGTACTTTTCTTCTTCTTTGTCAATTTCTGTTATTCGATCTGTGTTGTCTGGTGTTTATCGATGTATTGATCTTGGATTGATCATTTCAATTGATAAAAAGCCAAGTGGGCACATCCACCCACGAGCTTCCACTACGCCCGGAACATTCAACTCATGTTAGAGTGGTCACAACGTTGAATATTGTTTTTTAATTTTGGTTGATAATTTAGGCATTTATATTTGATTCAATTCAAGATAAATCTTTCTATAAAACAGAATGATTGAGATCTGTTCTTCCTCCTTCATTTCATGATTCACATCATAGAAATGAATATTTAATTTTATTTTGAATTAATATAAAAACAAGAAACTCATTCGGAGGAGCCGCTCATTTTTTCTGTACAACACAAGAATACATGGCGTTTAGTAAAAACTACACGCATTGTACTTTTGTTCAACGAAATGCTACTGGTCCTCTAAACCACACTGTGTGAATTGTGTATACCTAAGTTATTATTACACCGTATTGACCAGAACTGAATGGAGTGTGGAAACCGAAATACACCGCATGTATGATGAATCAACACGCCATGTATTCTGATCCAGAATAGGTAAAACTGTGTACAAGGGTGTACAAATGAATTCTAGGCTGGTAACCACGTCACAAGGAAGTACACGTCGTGTTAGATTAATCTACACACCATGTACTCTGAAATTTCCAACGTACAGAAAACATTCCATAGCACCCGGCTTGTACTTTTGATAAAGGCTGAAAATAAATACACTCCATGTAATATGTCCTATAGGTCGTGTAGATTCCAGAAATGGAATTTCACTGGGATTCCTCCAATGTACAAAGAACTGTGAATGGAATATGGATGAGAATAATCTCAAGGTAATTCAGAACGGAATTTATGATAAATAAATGATTAATTATAAGATCATAATTAATTGAATTCAAGCACGACTAATATTAAATAATAGAATGATTAAATGAATTTTAATAAAATATATGCGTAATTTTCAATGAATGCTATGGATGATCTTGGGATAGACCAAAGACCCTTTGTATGTCTTTGGTTTTATTTAAATTTATTTAATTTAAATTCATTGGTCTGCGAGCCTTATCCCAAAAAATGTAGGGAATGTGTGCCCATGGTTTCATTAATGTATACCCCATGTAATGGAGGATCTCCATAGCTAGAGTAGATGGTTCAAAATCTGAAGCTAAGGAAAAACCAACCTAAGAAGATACAAAGGTGGACAGGTGCAAGATGAAAAAACACGAACCATCAGTTTCATGGTGTACATCCCTAGGTCAGGGTTCGCTTATCAAAACTTCTAGATAAGCTAACCAATAGAATCTCATGATCATGACATCTTATTTTATTTCTTTCTAATTTCATGGTTTATTTATTATGTATGTGTTGTTGCGATCACATAGTTAATGAAATAAACAAGCATGAAAATATGGACTAAAATAAAAACCAGAATATGTGTGAAAAATATCAGAACATGGTTAATCTATTATTAAATAATCACTTAATGTTAAAAGGCATGTGATAATTTAAAACTATAAATAATGAATTAATATCCATCAAATACTATATTAAGTCAGACCAGGCCTTCTGTTACTTGATTAAGGGCATGACTCAATAAAACTATGTGTTTGATCAACCCTTATTGGGACAGTTACTTTTTTAAGTGAAGCTCATATGATGGTTTTTGGTTGACTTAATCATTTTACATCAAGAGGAGTAGCCCGTGCTAGACTATTTGTAAAATGGAGGCATCTTTTGTGGAAATTCTAGTTAGGATTTCAAGATTGGGGAGTCCACTCAATAGATCAAGGAACTGTAAGCTCACAGTTGGCAATGATCTGCCTACCTAAATATATTTAAATATCATAACCAACCATTATTGTGGTTATGTGAAGGGGAATATGGATCATTTCTACTAGAATTTCATCGCAACTGGACATTCCATGTTCAGTGGTGACAACCATGGGACTTGATAAAATAATGGGAGAATCAATAAATTCATTTATTATTTTTCATGAAATTTAAACAAATGGTACTGATAAATATGTTCTTTTAATTGGTATAATCAATTTGAAAAACACGTCAACCACATTTTCTCTATGATCAATTTTGGATTAAAAAATATCCTGACCAGTAGTAGATTTAATGAATGGTTTAGGCACCTTTGGGTTATCCTACGCTATGAACAAAAGTCTTACGTGTCGAATTCATAACTTCCTTGTTTTCCTGCATAAGGGGCGAGTGATGAATATTTCCTGTTCAATGATCAATATTTGAACGATGCACTCGATGTTCAATGTTTGATTCTATCATCAATGTCTAGTGTGCTCATGAAGTTTCATGAATCCATGGAATCCAAAATTATTCTTGAGCACCTCTGTGGTCAATAGCAGGAGAGATTAAGACATGAAATGTTTTAGTTATCCAAGGCTCTATTTCTAAGAAAGCATAGAGAGGGATCCACACCTGGGCCTCATGTAGTAGAGAACATTGGCTACATTGAGATATTGGAGGTTCTAGGGTTTAAACTCTCCGAAGAACTGGGTACCGATCTCATTCTTGAAACTCTGCCCTAGAGCATCTCTAACATTGTTTTAAATTTCAACATGAAAAACATTGAGAAGTCTTCATCTGATCTTCTTATCCTCGTTAGCCAAGTGGACAATGATATTATGCGTGAAATGCATTCTATCACTATGTTGAATAAAAGGAAAGTGAAGGTGAATAGCTTTAAGCCCAATGCATCTTCAAGGACTTCCATGAAAATGAAGATCAAAGGGGAGGTAAGAGAACAAGAGGCGGTTTGTTTCGCATGTGGATAGAAGGGCCACTGGAAGAAAACTGCACCTATCCAAGGAAGAAAGGGGAAGATTCAGGTGCATTTTTTATTTAATGAAATCAATATTTTTCTACAAATTGGGTATTATATATTGCATGTGGTTTCTACATATGTATCCAAATACAAGAACCAAGTATATTCAGGATGATTTATCGAGGGGAGGTAGATCTACGAGAAGCCACTAGAGCCAAACTTGTTGTTGTAGATGTTTGGGACTACCACCTCACACTGCCAACTAGAATTTTATTGGTTTTAATGGGTTGTTCTTATGACCCTTCTGTTACTAAAAACATTATTTCGGTATCTAGATTAGATAATGATGGATTCCTATTCATGTTTCAAAATAATTTTTGCTACTTTTATAAAGATAACGTTTTTTGGTTGGGCACGTTTATATAACGACCTTTATGAGTTAGACTAAGAAAACTATGAAATTGAAATCTATGACAAATTTAATTCACATGACTCATACCACACCCAAATTTTGCATCACCGACTAGGTCATGTCAATGAGAAACACTTGACAAAATTACATGAAGATGGGTATTTAGATTCTTTCTAATGAAAAACAGTTGGTGTATGTCATGCATGTATACAAGGAAAGATGGCCAATGCCCCCATTTAGTGGGAAATGTGAAAGGGATAAATCGCTTCTAGAATAAGTTCACACATATGTGTGTGGACCATTTCCAGTTGAAGCGAGGTATGGGTTCTTGTACTTCATAACATTTATTGAGGATTTTAGTTGATATGGAAATATATACTTAATGAGGTATATGTCAGATTCTTTTGATCGGTTAAAATTATACATGAATGAAGTTGAGATCCAACCTGGTAATAAGATTAAGAAACTCTGCTCAGATTGAGAAGGAGTACATATTAATCCGGACTTCATTTATTTCATACAGTATTTTGGTTTTCTATCTCAACACAATCTTCTTTACATGCCTTAGTGGAATGGTGTAAGTGATAGGAGTGACTACACCCTATTAGACATGGTGAGATCAATGATGAGTTTTGTGAGTCTTCCCTTATCCTTTTGGGGATATGAATTACAAACAACATCACACATACTAAACTAAGTACCAAATGAATCAATAAATGGTATTCCATACAAGTTATAGAGTGGATGAAAATCGATGTTAGCTAATTTACATGTGCTAGTGATTGAAGAATTGGTTAAGGCCTCTTCAGGTAACAAACATGTACCCTAAGGCACAAGGTGTATCTTTATAGGATATCACAATGAAACAAGTGGATATTACCTATAAAACCCCTTAGATAACAAGGTTACAGTGGAATGACACGCCATATTCCTTGAGAGGGATCACATATCTAAAAGAGGTAGTGGGAGTTGGATAGACTTCGATGAAGTAAAGGCTCAAGATACACAGGAGTTGACACAAGTACAGATTCCACAAATACCTATGGAAGAAAAATCAGTTCTAGAGACACAATAACTATGTAGGATAATGAAACAGGTGAGAGAACTTGAATGATATGGTTTTCATGTCACCATGGATGGTGACTCATTATTTTCTGAAAATGATGATCCTCTTACCTATAAGGAAGCAGTTGAAGGCACAGACATTGCCAAGTGGCAAGAAGCCCTGAATTCCGAAATGGATTCAATGTACCAAAACCATGTCTCGATTTTGGAAGATCCTCTAGTTGAAGTAATGTTTGTTGGTAATAAATGTGTATTCTAGAAGAAACTATACTAGGAGGGGAATTTCAACACCTATAAGGAACGACTGGTTGAATAAGGTTTTAGACAACATCATGGAATTTTCAATGATGAATCCTTTTCCCTGGTTGCAATGTTGAAATCCATCAGAATCCTATGTGTCATTTCTGCATACCATGACTATGAAATTTGGAAAATGGATGTCAAAATAGATTTCTTTTATGGGAAACTCCTGGAAGATGTCTACATTACATAACCTAAAGGTTTTGTGACTCCATAAAATTCCAAAAACGTATGAAAGTTTTAGTAATCCATTAATGGATTAAAGGAAGCATCAAGGTCATGGAACAATCGTTTAGATGATGTCGTAATATAATTTGTCTTTATTAAGAATAAATGTGAGCCTTGTGTCTACAAAAGGATTAGTGGATGTGCAGCCATATTCATATTAGTATATGTTGATGACATATTACTAATTGGAAATGAAGTACATGTCTTATAGTCATTTAAGTAATGGTTAGATAAGTGGTTCTCTATGAAAGATAGGGGTGAGGCAACATATATTCTTGGGATCAGGATACATCATGATCGATCCAAGAGAATGTTGGGCCTAAGTCAAAGTACCGATGTTGAAAAGATACTAATAAGATTCAGCATGGAACAATCCAAGAGGGGATTGTTTCTAGTGTCACATGTCATTCATCATTCCAAGAAAATGTTTCCTCAGACACATGAGTAAAGTAAGAAAATGGCATGGATCCCTTACACATCCACGATTGTGTCAGTCATGTATGGAATGATATGTACAAGGATAGATGTTTCTTACGCATTAAGTTTGTTAGGAATATATCATGATGATCCTGGGGACCGCCATTGGATGGAAGTCAGGACAATCCTTAAGTATCTAAGGTGTACTAAGGATATGTTCCTGGTTTATTGAAGAGATGAGGAACTAGTCATCAGAGGACATGTAGATTCTAGTTTCCAGAATGATCTAGATGTCATGAAGTCGTAGACTAGATACATCGTTAGTTTAGAAGGAGGTGTAGTGAGCTGAAAGAGCTCAATTCAAGGTGTGGACACATATTCTACAGAAGAGTCCAAGTATATCATAGATTTTGAGGAAACTAAAGAAGGAAAATGGATGTGAATCTTTATCCAATAGTTGGATGTAGTACCTAGTGGTAAAGATCCTATCACACTGTATTGTGATAACACTAAAGCAGTGCACATGTGAAAGATCCAAGGTCATATCAGCAGACAAATAACATACTTTGTAAGTATCATCTCTTGAGGGATTTTCCTCATAGAGGTGAAGAATGATATGTATTTCCATGGAAGACAACGTGGTGGATCCCTTTACTAAAGCCTTGACTCAAAAGAAACATGATCATCATGTGAGGTCTAGTAGACTAAAAATCATTGGTAGTTGGCTCTAGTCTAAGTAATAGTTTTTTTAGAGTTGGTGTCTTTAGATCCATATATTATTCATTTGATTACGTGAATATACCCTTATTATATATTGTTCATTTTTCTGCATGACTATAATATAATAATGTCATTAAATATTTGTTGTATTAATAAGTTGAGGGAAAATCCCCACTATGATGAGAGCCTTGAAATGCTATAAAAATATTCTTAAATAATGTTATATTTCTGGATGACATATTATGATAGGACACATGGTATAAAAATAGTCATGTGTGAGTACTCGTAAGAAGACGCGACTATCTCTCATTGAGTTCACACTTGGTAATCTCCAAGATAGGATATTATGAGAGCAGACACACCAGTAGCAATTCTTCATTTCTCAGTTTCATCATAAATTTCTATATATGAGCATGTGTAATGGTCCTTCACCTATAATATTATCATTAATTCATGTCATGACTCATGCACTTAGATTTGTTGATGAAAACCGTCACGATGATAGTTGGCAGGAAGTAGGGTACGTTGGGTGCGTCATGAATGACATGTTGTTAATGGATAAGTCAAGGAAGGATTTGTACCTTCCATATTTATGGAAGTATATATCAAGGGATCTTTTATTGAAATTTAATTGTCTCCCAAATTCAATGGAAATGGTGTCCTGACATGTTTAAATCTGGAAGTCAAAGAATGAATGATCATGGATATATATTTATAAAACTACCATGAAACCTGCTTGATGAGATATTGAGACAATGGGATTAAATTATACGCTAAGATTTCGTATGAGGTGACACGTCAATGCGGCATTAACTTATTTCTCTGGGGTTCCATGACTCATTTCTAGATAGTAATCATGGACTTTCGGCAAGCCCGCCTAATGCTAATAAGAAACAGGCCTAGAGGGTCACACACTAAGTGTATCCAAGTATATCAAGTAGAAGAAATATTATTCCTTTCTGTGGTTTAATAATTATTCAAGGAATCCTATATCATTTTAATGTTGGAGGAATAATAAACAGAAAACAATTACATGACGTGTATTAATTATTACACACTGTGTAGTTTTCATTTTGGAAGGGAACTACGAAACAAGTACATGTTGTGTATTAATGATTACATGCCGTGTAGACATATGAAAAAAGTACACACTGTGTATTAATGATTACAGGATGTATAGTTTTTCTAGTTGGGATTTGGTGGAAATAATATTGTTTTATTAAATGATATTTATTATAATAATCGTGGTAGCATGTCAAGGAATTAATGTTTCGACATGGGGGTTTTATGTCACTATTAATGAAATAAATAAAACATGTAACACATTTAATTATTTTCATAACTCTATAACCTCAAACGTGATTATACATATCCTCACGAACCCAACACTTTTCCATTATAATTGTGCAAAAATAAATTAAAAAATTATTCCAAGGTCGAAAGAACTCCTTCCTCCAAGAACGCTCTCAAGACTGAGAGAGATCATCCTCTATCAGATCAAGATGATTTAAGGCAGATAATGCAAGAAATGGTTTCTCCATGCTAGCAACCGAAGACTCCTTTAGCGACGTCTAGAGATATGTGGTGCACCTATGGATCACCACGAGGGGAAGTTCACCCTTGGCTCCTGCAACGCAACGATGAATCGCATAGGAACGTGATCAGAAATATCAACGGAGAAGGAATTCCATAAAAGGAACTTCTTTTCAATTAGTGAAATTAATTACAATCATCCTGTAATGATCCTCCTTCGTGGTTCCAGGACTTATCTTCTTCTTTGAATATTTTTATGATTCCATCTGTGGAGTATGGCTTTTATCATTGTATTGATCCCGGATTGATCATTGCAAATGAAAAAAATCCAATTGGGAACATCCACCCACGAGCTTCCGCTACACCTAGAACGTTCATCCTTCCTAGTATTATTCAATAACCTTTACCCAATCTTGTTATGTTGGCCTCTATAGGTTGGTTTTTATTTGGGGAGTTTTCATGTTGTTTTTCTTCAATAACATCTTTTCCACCTTCTTTTTCAAATTCTTCTATTACAAATTTCACATCTATTTAACTTCCATCACCAAGATGTTTTCAAGCCATTATTTGGTTTGAATTCCTTAAATGAGTTTACATATGTCTTACTAATTACTCAGATTTGGCCAGATCTAGGTTCTCTAGTGGGGTTTGATGATTGTTCCATGGGATGTTCTCGACACAAGACATTGTGGGAAGTAGCGGCTTGGACAATAAGCAGTATTCTAGATGAGTATCCATGCTCTTGAATCTGGATTCAGATCTGGAAATTACCTTGGTGTATTGTATCTCATGCGGCATCAGTTGTTAAGTTTTAAATTGTGTCTTCATATGCGCGGTTGTGATAGGTTTACGGGAGGGATTAGTTCCTTCGAGTGGTGGCATCAAGAGTACAAGTAGTGGTGTGTGGATTTCGTGCAACTATAGATGGTTCCTTATTTGATTATATAGTGGAATGGTGTAGTGGTTATAATCATTAGGTAGTGTTTCTACTGATCATGGTGTTGGTGGTCTAGTTAATGGATAGAAAAATAGATTAGGAATGATTCTGGTGTATTTGACTTGGCTTGTAAATTGTATCAATTTTTCATTGTTTAATCTGGTGAAGGTGTGGTTATATTGGGATCCGCGGTATTAGGGACTAGTTTTTTGATACATATGTAGGTTTTTGTGATAATTGTGTATGGATTACCTGTATTTAGTTTCAGTACAACTTCTTGTAGGTGTTTCTGGGTGGACCACCTCGAAATATGTATAAGTGTGGTGACACCCATGATCAACCATATGTTCTCCTATTAGATGGATGGGTACTCTGACTTTTTTCTGTATAGTTTTTTTTTCTGGTTTATCAATCCATCAAGTATATTTTATATGAATTTTAAAATATTTGATGGGTGGGTGGATTAAATGAGAGATAGGTATATTGGCACCTATCATCTAGTATTTCCTATAATTTTCATTGTTGGAAGGGTGCTCTACCTGTTTCACCTACCAGCAAGACACATTAATTTATTGGCGGGTTATTGTTTTCCTTAATAGATTCCACTCATGTATTTACTGATGTGGTTAGATGAAATGTTATCAAAAACTTATCATGATGTCAGTCTCTCATTGAGTGCACGAGACTATTTTTTTCCACCGGGTTTGGATTTAATGGAATTTTTCCATCGGGTTTGGATTTATTGGAATGGTTTCCTTAGAACCACATTTTTTAAGATAGGATATATAGTTTTCTTTTATAAAATGTGGAATTGACACTCAACCTATTAAAAAATATGATTTGGAATAAATGCACCAATTTATCCTTATGTGATTATGATGTACATTAGAGACTTCAGGCTAGATGACTGGTGATATAAATTAATGCACATTGATGACCTAGATAGATACATTATTTTCACCATGGGTTGTGAGTGGTGAATGAGTAGTTAGAGTCTTCGTTGGGTTACCCCTTAGAATAAAGAGTCGACCATGTGAGATTATGAGGCAGTAGAGGATGATTTATGTTCTATTTGAGGGAGAGAGATGTGTTACCCCTAACTGGTGTGAGTTAACCATTGAAAAATATTTGTTCATGATTAATATTTTTTGGATGTATATGACATCCTTGCATATCATAGACATGTGATAAATGTTGATTTCTTAGTAAATTTAATTCATTAAATGTGATGTTCAAGTGGATTATATATATTGGGGACCTTTTTCTAATTAAAAGGATCCATTATGCCGAATAAGATGAGTAAATACTCATGAGGGACCATGATGCGATTCTAAGAATTTGTTACGTAATTTGTTTTTTGATTTTATGTATAGTGTATTTTAATGTGATTATAAGGATCTGGGTATCCCCTTATTATATTATTGTTGGACATTGTACATGGTCCTTGGACCCATTCTATGGATATTTTTATATACATGATCATAGTACAATGGAATCAGGTATCCGACCTCGGGAAAAAGAGGAATTGTATATCCTAGGTTTCTTGTTTCACCAGGGGATTGAGAAAGGGTACATTATTATATATTCATTTTATGATTATAAAGATCAAAAATTATTTATTCTGTACCTTATATCACGTGCACAAATCATTGAATTTATTTTCCCTGTATGAGCACATTTTGGTGGTACCATATAGAGTTATGTACTAATACCCTACTTGTGTCATCGATGTACGTATGTACCTAACTAACTATCACTTATATAAGGTTGATATTGGGAAGATTCTAGAGGTAGCATTATTGAGAAAGATAGATTTTTGGGGATTAGTTATTATGAGGATGTCAGGTTTGGGGATACAGTATAGCCTTAGTGTATTTTTTGTTTTTTATTTTATATTGTACATATTATCACCATCATGGGAGACTTATTGATATCTTTCTCTATTCAATGCCATGTATTTGTTATCAATATTTCTATTGTTTAATTTATACCATACACATTTATTTTAATTTATTATTATGGACGTTATTTAATTAATTTTCATTGTTATATATACTCTTATATAAGGTTATATTCTTACCAATATCACATTTTAGACCATTACTACTTTTCAGCTTTTTTAGCCTATGAGGAGTTACACATGAGGTAACATTGTGAACTAACCTAGTTATATCTTATAGTAAAACAGCATGGGGACATTATATATTTTTATAAGTGGGTTATTTTTATCTTCTTTCTATGTTTGGAGTTGGTATATATTCAATACATGAATTATTAAGTTATTGTGATGAATATAAGAATTATAAATAATGAACACCATTTCAGAAAAGAAGTCCAGTTTATTAGGGGCTTGGGATTGATTATATAAATATACTATGTTACAATTAACTGAATTCACATCATGTGATTTAAATTATGTTTTGATTTATGATTAATTATGAACAATGGAATCTTTTACCATATTCAAGAGGTATGTTACTTAATTTTGACACGTGGACTATTAGAAAGAGTACAATTACTAGATATTGAATCATTCCCCATTAGAAAGAGGAATTTGATGATTTATATTTTACATGTATAACTCTATTGAAATATTATTAAATATTATTTTTTAATTGATACTTCTTTTAGTGACATTTCATCTAGATTATATGCTGATATTCTCAATGATAAAGAAAAACTAATCCCTACATGTAGGGGCTGTATTTTGTCCCCATAATGACTATAAAATTACTAGATACCTTAGTGATGTAATTCTACATCCCGGTTACAAATTTGGTTTGGTTTCATAAAGTGTATATAACAACCTTTAATGTGTTTTTATACATAGTTCGGTGAAGAAATTCAATATATCAGAACCATGGGTGTTGGTCACTCGACACAAACAATCATGAATGGTGCTGTTATATGTATATATATTTATAATAGCTAATGAAATTAGAATTCTTGCTAGGGTAGTACCATACATGGGTTCATGGTGAGAATCAACCCTATGTATTGGATGATGACTTCAAATGTGATTTCCATTAGGTTTACGATACAAGAGGGTCATGAGTGGGTAGTTGGGCGGTGAGTTTTCTTGTGAAAATATTGATGGAAACAAATATATGATCCACATTATCAATAAACTATGAGAGTTATAACCCATGGGTAAGGAAAGAGGGACTAGTTCCTTGATACTAGATTAAGACTTTGGTGATTTGAGAGATACAATTGATAATATGTACATTTTTTCATGATCTTTTGATATGTAATTTATAAAGGTTACATGAGATGGTAGATAAAAAATGTTATTTCTATATAGGAGTGAAGCATGAGTGTGTTCTTTATATTATGTGATTATTTTATGTGGGTTACACCAATAATGTCATGTGATGCCTAATTTTTTTTCATATAATAGGATATAAAATTATGTTATTTTTGGTTTCAAATTTAGGATTGAATTGTGCGACAAGTAGGAAGCCCGGTCCATTAGATTATGGATCCACATCAATAGCATGGTTATAGAATTAGTTTGAACTTGTGATTTTTAAAAATATTCCTAGATAGATGGGTGGTACTATATAATTCATAGTGTTTTTGAAATTTATTAATTTTGAGGTGGAGCTCTATGGGTTCTCATAGATTAACGAGATTTACTTGACGAGTGCATGGTCAATTTTCTATGATTTTGATCATAAATATGATGATTTATGAATCACGATTGCAGTTTGGTATTTTTGAATAGGTGATACATGAGTTTACAATAATTGGATTAGTTAATGACATATTGTACTTTTATAAGAATAAACTAATAGAAGTATTGGGATCACTAATTATACAAAACACTGTTGAATTATGGTTTACCAATGGTTATCTATATGCACATAGTGGGTGAATCCAATGAGATACCAATGTTATTTTGGCCCTAGGAATATAATGTTTACGTCTTTTTTGTATTTTATTTTATGTTATATAATTTGACAACTGAATTATCATAGTTAATGGATGGGATGCATGACCACTATAATGGGTGGTGACATTGTAAATGGAAATTTAATAGGAGGTGATGGTGATGAATTTGGTTTGAGAGGAGTGGAAAACATTGATTTAACTCATTAATTTTGTGTTTTTAAATCTATATAAGTAAATATATATGGTTGTGATTCTGCTATTTTTCAGATAGGGTCATGACCCCCATTGTAGAAAAATGTTCGGAGGACACTGATGATGACATTTTCCTAATATAGAAATATTGAGTAATTGATATTTTTTTGTTGGAAAATATGTATGATATAGATGACCATGTTTAATAATATTAATAAATAATATAATTAAAAAATGATATGGTGATATAGAGTATGGTTGGATAGAGTGAGAGGGGATCTATTCCTTTCACAAATAGTAATATATTGGTAGTGGTAAACGACCCTCATAATTGAAGGTTATTGATGTATTGATATCATTCAATGGATGGTCAAGGAATATTTTGGATTCTAGTAGGTAGGTTAAACCAAATATTTTAATCCAATATAAAAAAAGATTTTCGATTTGGATGTGTCATGGATGGAGTTTGAGTGTTGGTGTTAGGATAAAGATAAATTGATGTGATCCAGGAATGCATTATATTTATTGTGTTTTTGTGATTGAAATGAGATAATGGAATTCACCAAGGATAGTGGAAAACCGCAATGGAAATTCACTAAATTTTGGGGTCAGAATTTAGTGTGAGAATTGAATAACCTAAGGATACCCAAGGAGTTGTGGAATCATAATTTATTAGGATGATTTAAATTAATGTTTTGTGTTATTTAAGAGAGTTTAGCTGGAGGACTTTTTTACTATATATTTTGTGAATAATTTGATTTGGTGAGTTAGATTTCATTTACTGTGAGTTGAATCATATATGATAAACATGTTAGGAGACTTAATTTTGAATTTTCAAGGAAAATATAACAATATTATACATGTGCTGCGATGATAGAAAATCTTTTTTTAATATTAATGATGCTCAATACTTGACAATTGGATGATGGTTTTGTGTATGGTTGAGTGAAGAGATATAAATACCACTCTAAGTGGGTAATTTTACAACGAAAAATAACTTTTGGGTTAATTATGATGGTGATGAATCTCATGTATCTAAATTGATCATATGGGAAATGAAAATGGTAAAAAGAAATTAATAGTCTGGTGATTATTTGATGGAAAAAAATATGTGTGTCTTGGAATTAATGATAACAGTGGAACCTTGTATCAATGCATAAATAATAGTAAGGATATGTGATTCATGTATTGGTTATTGAGAACCAGAAATTTGATGTTTCGCAGTAGAATCATATTGTACATTTAGAGATGGGTCGCAAAATATTGTAATTAAATTAACTACCATGATTGAATAATAATTAATGATTAATTTCAAACAATACATCATAATAACGATAAATGTTATGGTGGGACGATTTCGACACACCATGCCACGTTAGGTTCTAAAAATATAGTACAAATTTGAATTTTTTATTTAGTTGATGGTCTGTTTTGTGAAATAAACCATGGAATGATATTCAAAGATTTTTAATATCTTAATAATATGATATTGGATGTGTAAAGTTATAATTTGGAATCATGGATTCTCGTAATAGTGAAAGAGAAGAGTTTAGGGTGGTTGAGCTTCTACAACATCCATCAATGAGTTAGCGGCCACAATCGAATGTTGGTTCACTATGAGGGAGCCCATCTAGCTTCGATGGATTACTATATGAAATGTGAGGAATCATACGGACCATAATCCTAGGCCCTCAGGGAGGTGGTTCTATTATTGGTTTTTTATATTTGGTTGCTTTGGAATTTTTTCATCTCCCCTAATGATTTTTTATTTATGAACAACTTGAGAGGGTCCATTAAGAAATCTCTTACCCCACTCAATCATTCCTTGTTCATGTGATTCGAAGTTGATCCCATGTGTGTTTTAAAGTTATATTCCATAAAGGATATATATTTCTCATTCGTTGTTGAAAAATATATCATATTATTTTTATTTTGGGTGATTTCATTGACTTATTTTTCAAAAATATCATTATAGAATGGTGAAATTCTTAAAAAAAAGGTAATCGGTATTGGTTTTGTTAGATTCATTACCAGAAGAATTATTTCAATCCAACACAATCCATTTTGATTTTTTTATTTTATGATATTGTTTTCATTGTTTTTTTTATGAAATTGTGTAAAATTCACTATTGTAATAATCAATTAATTTGGGGTTATTTATTTTATTACATATAGGAGGATCAAAGACCCTCTCTTAATATTTTCTAACAATATTCTTATGGTGGTATATCATTGTGATAAAATATATAAAGGGAATATGAATTAATTGGGCTAAATTATTTATTGTATCGACATCACATATTAGTTAATTCTATCAAAATGATTTCACAGGTGTGTTATGGACCTTCCCTCGATGATTGTACATGGTTCTAGTTAGTGGATGTTCCTAGTGAGTTTATGTTAATATGTATATTTTAATAGAATAATTTAATGAAGTGTTTTTGTTATGCTTATTTATTTATGATTTATCATCATTTAATATGGCCTCAAATCCATATATGATTTTTTTTATCTAAGAAAGATTAATATTCCATATAGAAATGATTTTCTGGGCTATGATATAAAATTAAATTACTTTTTATTGATGTAGGTGGTCCCAAAATATTACACTATGTATTATACTAATTATTTATGATTTTTAAATGACATAAAATATAGGTTATATATACTATCTTAATTGTACAATGAATTAATTAATTATTTTATTCAGAATGAATTTTTCTTAAATTAAATATATTTCTTATATATGTAGTGGTTAATTTTTCAAGGTCCACGGGGGATCCTTATGCAATTTTGGACATCTTGGCCTTTGATTTATAAGATCATAATTCTAATCCTATAGCTTGTGATACAAGAACCCATTAGTAGAATAATGTAAATAATTATGTGAACATAATAGAACTTCTAGGTTCCTCTATACCCATTTAGCAAGGTTCAGTTAAAAATGATTATTATTGGACCTTGTCAACCCTATGAAAGTGTTAGGTTGTTATAGCCTTTGATCTTGATGAAACTAACTAAAAATAAAAGAACACTAAGGACATATATTTGTAATTTAGTATATCCCTAGTATGTGAGTAGTGATATAGAATATTTTTTAGTATATATTTTCTATAAGATAATTACTATATTAGGTGATATTTGGATTCTAGGGTGGCTACTTTGTGTTTATGTTGATATACAAGGATATATTTCACCTAATCAAGGGGATTTCCCTAAAGAAAGTGTTCATTGTTGAATAATTATTTACGGATGGTTTTTACATCACCTACGATCCATGATGTGAGTTAAATGTTAATTTATTTAAAAATGAAACTGCTTAAATGTAATTTTTTTTATAAATATACTATATGGGGGACTTGATGTGATTCCATGGATATGTTATTCCTGTTATGATGACTATATACTTTTGGGGTACCTTGATGTCATTTTAAGGATCTAATATTCCCATTATTGAATTTATTATTGGGGTACCTTGAATTTATTATAAATATATGTAATTTAAATTACTATACTATTGGGTAATATTGTAATTATTACTTTAATATTCTCATTACATATATATTTAAATATATATATGATCATGAAACCTTGGAAATATGAATTCAACACTGGCTAAACCACCTATAGTCGATACGAAGTGATACATTTCACTTGATGATCTTATTGGCTATTTATTTATTTTATTTTTTTATAATTATATTTTTATATAATTATTTCTTCTTCTAAGTATGTAATAAAAAAGAATCACTACATTTATTATCTTTTTTGTGGAAATGATTTTTTTCCCTATAGAGTTATCTAATCACACATTTCTTGGGTCACCAATATAGTAGCATACCAAAACGTCCATAAATTTATACATGTTTAGGTTGGGAAGAGGCTCGAGGTATCATTATAAATAATTATAAATATTATGAGACTAAAGACTAAGATTTGGTGAGGATATGAGAAGTGGTATAAATTTACTATATCTTGATTTATTGTTTTATTTTATCAATATTATCATCCTATTGGGAGATTTATTATTCTATTATTCTATATGATAATATACCATTATTTTCATGGTTTCCATTTATTTAAATCTTTGTACACTATTATTTATATTTAATTTCAGGAATGTTTTTTACTTTATTTTCATTGTTATTTTTACTCGAATATATGGGAATAGTCCCCCTATAGTCTCATAATATTCCTTTGATAAATATTAATATCCCCTAGTGTATGTGGAGGTGTTTATGACATCACGTAGTGACCTAATATTATTACTACATTGTTGATACTTGTTTTTGGATGTCATAATAATATAGTTGGTGTCTTTTGTGTTGTCCAAAAACTTCTGCATATGTAAGATCACCAAAATGTATGGATTGACTAGATTTAAGATAATATCAACACTTATTTCTAAACATTTTAAATTATCCAAGCAATAGGAACCAGAAATGAATGTAATGTTTTTATACATAGAGATATTTCATATCCATGAGAGATATAAATCTTAAATAATTTAATTATTTATACTCAACCAAAATATTAGTTTTCAGTTGCATTTTTAAGTCTCATTATTATGATCCCCAGAAAGATGTCAATTGGATTATACAATACTTGAATGTATTTGAAGATATTTCTCTAAGATTTGGGGTGAAAGATCTATAGAAATGATTTATATATTCTAGCATCACAATAGATTCAGATATCTAAAAGAGAATGGTCAATTTTGGCTTCTCCAATCGAGAAACAATAACTATATGGATGTAACTTACCTAAATCATTTTTACACTAAGAAAAAAATCAAGAAAATGATGTAGTAGAAAAAAATTTATAGATATAGAATTTTATTTAAATACAATTATTAATGAAGATCGGGATAAATTTGGGAAAGGAGATTCCAATTACATGGAAATGTTAGTGTAATTTATTTGTACAGAATCCCATGTTTCATTCGTAGAAAAAAAATACTTATCTGTAGTACCATGTCATATTGAACATGTTGTGGGGAATTATTTTGTTCGATGAAAGATATAGAGAATGTAACACCCTAATATTTTATAATATATTTCAATTGAAATTCATTTTATTTCTTTGATCGATTAATATAATTGTATGATAAATGAGAAATGAACAATTATATAAAATTGAAATATTATTATAAAACATGGTTGTTATCACATAACCATTATACTCTTTGGAATGAATCAAAATAAATAGATTACAAAAATAATATATAAACATTTTCTTTTATGTGAAATTATATTGTAATTATTAGGAAACGTGTTCACAATTTTATATGTTAAAAATAATATCATATTAAGATAAAACATCATTTTTTATGAATTGTATTTTTAAACATATCATGTGTATTTATTAGTAAAAAATATTATTATAATAATATTTTCGTATTAAATTTGAGGTCATCATTAATATTCCATATTTTGATTTTATAATTATTGAAAAATGATGATAAAACATTTGAAGGTAAACAAGATAAATTTTAAAAAATTTCTTTTATTGTTCACAATGTATTTTTCTAAAGTGAATCGAAATAGAAATATACCTGAATAAATTTAATGAAATATGTAGATAATAAATTCAATAAGATATATTGAAACTAAAATAGTGCTTTTTACTAGGCAGTAAATTGTATTGAAATCTGTTTTACACTAAAAAATGAAATTATCTAAAAATGGTTTTGGTGTATTTTGAAAGCATTTATCAAAATAGATATATTTAATTTAAAAAATTGAATCTAAAAAATGGTATCTATATTCTAAACCATCATTTTAAAATTTATAATGAGATGAATTTTATTTTTTGTCATTATGAACAATAACATAGTTAAACTTTTATTACTACTAAAATCGTTAAAAGGGTAATAAGGAGTTTATCTAAATAGAAAAGGGTTCAACTAGAAAGAAAACATGTCAAAAACCTATTGTGTAAATTTATTTTTACCTTATACTGTAAAGACCCATCATTTCCATGTAAATTTTTTAAAAAAATATATGGGAATTTTACGTGTCTGTGAAATCAGATGGTGCACGATTCTGAGGCCTGAATTTCCTAGAATGATCCATCAATGTTTTGTTATGGTTAAGTTAACTTGAGTAAGTATTTTTCCCAAAAAAGTGGAATAAATCATAAATGGTTACTTGGATCAGAAATCAGAGAGAACCATTGTGCTCAGGATGGTGGGGTTACCCTAACTGTGACTACAGATTAGTCGGCGCATGCCTCCTGTGAGAAATCCCAAATTTGTCATAAACATAAATAAAATAATTTAATAAATTACTTTATTTTTAAAATTCTTATATGTCACAAACAGTAGCTTAGATTAAAAATCTAAGACCACCGCTAAACTCATGGGGGAATTCTTTATTTAAGAAGATACTAACTTTGGCTGGAAAAGGCCACCATAAAAAGTTAGTTTTTGGCCGCAAATAAAATAATTATGCGAAAATTATTTTGTTGTTAAACTCATAACATCTAAACGGTAACTCAGATTGAATATCCATGAGTACTATTGGGTTCGTTGGTGATTTTTTCACCTAGTAATAGACTAACCTTGACCGATGAAGGTCAGGGGTGACTGATAATAATTTTCTGAACTTTTTTCAGGTATGACCATGAAACGCGCGAGCATTGTTTTATAACGTTTGAACCAGCGATCGGAATGGAAATATGAAGGCACCTTTGAACACAAATCACCGGTATTCATTTAAGAATACTTTCACCTCAATGGCATTTGGATGAAAATAAAATATAGTTTTAGGGTTTTTAGTGAATTAAATAAAAATAATGCTGTGTAGGTTTATTTTTATTTGTCGGTTAAAACCTCCACTAGGAAGTTGGAAGTTGGAAGTGTGGGAAAAACCCGACCATAAGCTCACATGAGAGGTTATGTTGGTGGGGCCCACCATAACCAAACCTCCCATGATAGGTTATTATGTGGGGACCACCCAGGACACAACCCCCCTAATAATGGTGGGAGAGAAAAACCTCTCAACTCCCCTCATTAATGAGGGATAGTCTCTGCATCCCCCTCCTTTAATGTGCCAAATCCTCCTCTTTAATTTATTATTCCAACATCATGAATTAATTAAGTGGAGCCAACTTAATTAATTCACCGTTTTTGAATTCTAATTCCAATGATAGATTTTATAATCTATTACCTTGGCTTTATATTATTTTGGATGGAAAAAGATTGTCAAAGGAGGATTAGAGTGTTGAGAGAAAAGGCCTTGCCAACGAAGAAAAAATAATGCTCCCAATGAAGAATGCCTTCGACTACGAAGAACGATCTCCTTCGACCTTCATCCACTGTCTCCTACCGATATTGGACGACTTCGACTGACCTTCCCTCCTCGTCGTCATCAAAGAACTGATGCACAAGCTTAGGATTGGAAGTGTGCGAAAGACATGATGAATGAAAACAATTGTGTCTTCCTCCCTGTGACTCCATCGACGAACCATGATCAAGGTAAGGGTTTAATTTATTTTATGTGGCATTTTCTTCCTTACTTTAAAAAATGATGAATGAGGATGTTTTCCTTTTATGGGTGGATTGTTGTGCTCGTTCTTATGAACCGATTGCTATTACCTTAAACGCGGAGGGGGCGGGCCAACTAACGTGGCCCATCTCCCTCCGTCAATTCTCTTTTATGATGTTCTTCAGCAGGAAGAAGAAACGATGATGCGACGAAGGAGACAAGAAATGACTTCGCTACCCGTAGTCTCCGCAACCAGCGCCGCCCTCGTGGCACTTCGGCCGAACCGGCTGTGCCTCCCTAGCCAAACAGCGCCTCCCGACGGCCCGAGCTGCTGACCTCCAAGATCCCGGTGACCCGCTGGCCTTGCAGCTCCCGACCGCCGCTGACCTCCCACGCACCTCGGCCAAACGGCGCAGGCCAGTGCCTCCCGGCTCCAGGACTCCCAACCGCCCGCCGGCCACCCGACACCTAGCTTCCGCATGTCTCCCATGTGCCCCGATGAATCCACGCCATCCCGCGACCCCAGCTCCCTCCCACCCACTGGACACCCGGCCTCCAGGCCAAGATACCCAAACCGCACCCTCACGATGCACCCGAATGAATCGGCCCTATCCTCTTGGGCCGATACACCTGAACCGAGCCTCCTACGCAGTGCCTTCCAGGCTGAACCGCCCTCTTTGAGACCGACGGCTGGTACGCGCCCTCGTCACTGGTCCACTCTCTCGCGAACTATAGGGGTGGTCATTGTGGGCCAAGACAAATATAACTGGTTGACCCACCTAACGAGTCGGGCCTGACCCAACGGGGCAGACCAGGTTGACCCAGACCCGGACAGTCCGACTGGATCGGACCGGACCAGGGTCCACTACAGACCCATTATTTTCTTTTGGAGATATCTTTGGAACCAGACATCACTTTGAAGAATCGTCAGTGGCCCTGGTAATCATGAAGCATGGAGGTCCCTGAGAGTATACCCCACTAGAGTTTGTGGTATAGTTGAGATATGTTCAGTTTGGATCGTGCATGAATCCAACAGGGCCCTAGGGACTATAAGGTAATAACTCATGGACTGAGCCTCTAATTGATGTGTTTTCTATTGCATTGAGACCCATATGACATGGTAGAATGTAGAGATAATTCTATGTGTAAATTTGTGGAATTTGATGTATCGACACTTGGATTGAATTGTGGACCCTCACAAAATCAAGCATGCATTATGCGGGAACCCTATGGCTGGATGTATTGTGATAAAGGGATGCTACGTGAACTAACTACTGTTCCGAGCTCCTATGTGGGTTGGAAATATTTGACTAATGTTCTTGGATAATGTGTGGGTTCGACCGCTTTGACTAATGCTCCTAGATCTTGTGTGTGTTCGACATCTTTGACTACTGTTCCTGGATCCTATGTGGGTTTGAAAGCTCTGACTACTATTCCTGGATCCTATATGGGTTTGACAGCTCTGGATACTATTCCTAGATCTTGTGTGGGTTCAAAATATCTAACAACTGTTCCTGGATCCTGTGTGGATTCGATAGCTCTGACTACTGTTCCTGGATCCTATGTGGGTTTGATATCTCTGACTACGTTCACGGATCCTTTGTGGGTTCGAATGCTCTGAATACTGTTCCTAGATCCATTCTAGGTTCAATAGCTCTGACTACTGTTGCTGGATCTTGTTTCTGTTCGACAACTCTGAATATTGTTCCGGTACTTATGTGGGTCCGACAGCTCTAACTACTGTTCCTTGATCCTATGTGGGTTCAGCAGCTCTGACTGTTGTTCATGGATCCTGTGTGGGTTTGAAAGCTGTAACTACTGTTCCTAGATCCGGTGTGTGTTTGACAGCTCTGAAAACTATTCCTAGATTCTACGGGGGTTCGACAACTCTGACTACTATTCTAGCATCCTATGTGGGTTAGAAAGATTAGATGATTCACTAGTTACATCTAATCTTCTCTATCTGTCTACATAAGTTGTATACTCATGTGAGATAAGTCAGTTTTTTATGTGTTTTATTCATTATTGAGATTGATCACTTGATAACATAGGTATATGTATGGTCATATACATGAGTAAGGTTATATGTTGATTTCATACTTTTTGGTTTATCGTTGTTGGATTTTGTGAGACCTTGTGGTTATAGGGGTCCCTAATGAGTATTTTTATACTCACTCCTGCATGGGCTATGCTCGCACCTCGTTGTGTTGGATGTAGATGAAAGGAAGTGCTGATTGAGGCTAAGAGTAACAGGATCAGATTGTACCCAGAGGTGGACTATATGGCGTGACGGTACATGAAGTAAACAGATGGACCTAGAGTGCTGGGGAGGCGATTTGTACCTACCCTTCAGGTTGGAACCTTGGAGGATGACCCAATAACGATTTTTCCGTTATTCAGTTGTACTTTTAGATTCTTGTACTTTACAGTTGGGCTTTTATTTCCAGCCCCTTTTACTTTCAACACACTTTTGTTATACAATTTTACTTATTTTTTGGTTTCTAGCTTGTGCTATGTTGTTTGTGATTATATTTTATAAAGGAAATTACTTCCTAGTTTTAGGTAGTTATTCCTTTGGTGATAGTCGCCAGCCCCTTGACTATGGAAGGTGGTCTTGGTGTAGTCACGACACGGGCCCTGGGGGACGGGTCGTGAGAAATTGGAAACAGAGGAGTCAGTTCTACCGCAAAACATGGGACTCTGATATTTTCTATGAAGCAATAGTGATAAGTGTATTGAGTGTGGTTTTCAGTTCAGGGAGTCCGATTTTTGTGCAAGGGCCGACTTATCAATACACTAAGACCATGACTTCTAATTTATGACTCAGTACACAAAAAAATATTGTGTGTGTGTTTTCAAAAAATTTATTTATGTCGGATCACATGGTCAGCTCACCAGGTATAATCTTTTGACTGTGTCATATCTGTTTCTTTTAGGGTTCCTCCATGTAGAGAGTCGGCTAGAGTTACAAGATTTTTATTCACTGACATCCCACCTAGCGACGAGGCTCCGGTGCAGGGCCCTCTTACTATGTTGTCACCTTCACGTGGTGCACTAGAAACACCACCACTCGATGGGTTGCAGACACCACCATCCACACTGGTGGATGATGCACACTTACAGAGCGCGTTGCATGAGTTCAAGCTTCAGAGGCCTCTGATTTTTCGAGGCGAGATTGATTCCCATGCAGTTGAGGGCTGGCTGGAGGTGATTTCCAGAGTTTCCCATCAAGTTGAGAAAACAATAGAGAAGATGGTGATCATAGCTACTATTATTTTTCAGTCAGTGACCATGGGGATGGTTTTCTTAGTAATGAGGCTTCGGTACGTAGACCATTTTCCAAGATAGTACCTTCGGGTAGTGTGCTAGCTATATCACTACCCATTGGTGAGCAGTTACAACCGGCGGTACGGATAGAGGAAACGTGTAGGCTTAGTTGTAACACCCTGAGATTTTATGAGAATTTTTTTTAATTTATCTGATGACTTGTCTTGTATGATTCACCAAGATTATCTTTCTCTATACGCAACACCATATTATCTTGCAGTATACACAACACTAATCTTGGATCATGTTACACAAAATTTCATGTTCGTTGGATAGATGTTATTCTACACAACATTGAGTGTATATATATATATATATTCAATGTATAAAGGAAATATGGTTGGATTCTATTATTCACAAAAAAAAAATAAATATTCCACTACACGCAACCCTAATATGGCATGCATTACACACAATAGCGACCATCCATGATAGCGTGTGTTGTACGCAATACCGAGTTTCACTAAACAACTATTTGTTATTAAAATATTATATAAAATAGCCATTATGAATAGTAATAACCACTTTTATAAATTTTATATATTTTATCTTTCAAAATGGAATTTATTATTGGATTCAGAATTTTGAAATTAGCCTAGGCTGAAATTTTGGTATTTTTCTGAAAACATTCAATTTGTGATAAATAGTGAAAACACTGAGTTATTGGTTAAAACTACATTTTTATTTAGATAATCATTTATATTATTTAAAATTATTTTCGGCCAAAATAGATACATAATACTTATATAAGGTCAATGTAATTCATTGGAGTCATTTTAAAATAATTTTAGATATATAAAATTTTTATTGAATTTTTCACCGTCTTTAACCTACCTCCTAGGAGCATTTGCAATTGTACATAAAACTTAATTTTACCACTTTTGTGAGGTGAATTTTGAAAATATGAGAGACACGATTAATATGAAGGGGTAGAATGTGTTTCAATAAGATAAAAATAATTTTTGGTTTATAGTAACTTTTTAATTTTATTTACCACGGTTAAAAGTAAATAGGGAAATTAAGGGTAAAAATGATATTATTATTACCCTAAATCATTTCCTAATTCTATTAGAAAAGTTTAATTAGACCAAAACCAACCTTAGGAATAAAATATTACCCTTTAGGTCCACTTGACTTAGATTAGAACCCTTATTATTATTTTATTTAAAGAATAATTAAAAGAGTTAAAATCAATGTTTAATAAATAAAACATTTTTAATATAGGGTTATACATAAGATAAATTCGACTATAAAAATTCATTCTAAAGCTAATACGATTTCCTACATAATGGTATTTTATTTATAATATTTATATATAAATAATTTAATTTATTTATGACACAATGATGATGCAGTAATTTCCATATTAATGAAATATAGAAATAATTGATGTTATAAATACCCTAATAAATTTAATTTGAGAGTATTTATGAATAAACTAATATTATAGGTTAATATGACTTGTTATTATTTATTTAAAATTTTTTTTTGAACTAATCACGCTGTTATGATTTTTAAAGAAATCAATTACCAAATAGTGTCAAAATTGACATAAAATAGTTTTTAAAACAAATATTATATTATTAATTGTTATTATATTCCTCAAAATTTATGGTTCGGATACATTACTTATATAAGGTTATATATATTAATAATGAACAACTTGGGGTTCGTTTTTCTTGTTATAGAATTTTTATTAACCATAGAGTGTAACAAAACAAGAAGACACGGTAAAAGTTAAATTATTTAACTTAGAGTTAAATCTAAATGATAGGGTAAAAATAGTAACTTAAACATGTCTAAAATTTTTTTATTAACATTATTTCGACCCATCCCAAGTTTATCTCCTAAATTAACCAATTTGGATATATTATAAACCGATTATGACTTTATTATAAAATAATATTGTATGTTTTTCTTAAGGTGACCCTCTCATCCCTCATAAAAGGGAACCTCCTCCCTCTTCTATTTACACAATTTTGAGCTCTCAATATTGGCCAAACCCTGATCATTTTCATTCTCAACTTCCCTATAAACATTATAGAGTTTCTTTTCTCCTCAAAATACCAACTCTAGTGCCTAATGTAGAAGCTTAAAAGAGGTGCGCTGAATAAGAGGTAATCTCTTCTACCGATTCTTTCAAGTTTTCATTCTTCTTCAAATTCTTCTTATTTTGTTGTTTAATTATAAAGTAATAACATCAGTATCAATAATATACTGATATTTTATTATAAATATGAAAAAACCCCATTTCACATTCTATCCATCATACAGAAAACAAAATCACAACACGTGCATACGTACAGAATATTATCTCCACGTCGTGGTGTAATCTATTTTTCCACCACCACCTTAAATGGATGGGTATAATGGAGTAATGAATAACTATATATAGTTATTATAACATCATATTGATTCTGAGATATTATATCATCCACTCCAATTCAATTCATTAATTATGGGAACGATATCATTGCTCGTGCGTACGTACAGATTACCGTCTCCATGACGCAATGAGATTCATTCTCCATGTTAAACATTCAAAAATTATTATAAAGTATATATAATTAAGAATAATGAAATATATGACATGATAAAGTTACTAGATCTATTTATAAATATATCTCATCTAATTACATCCATTAAAGTCAATTAGTAAAGGAAAAAAGCATTCTTGCGTACATACGACCTACCGTCTCCATGAACGGTGTATTTCATTTCATTTATCTATCTATTATATATATATATATACTAAATATATGTGATATATGAATCATGATTTACATTCTGTATGTAATTAAATCAGGATATAAGTAATAATAATATCAGGGACAACATGTCCAAACGCGTACGATAAATAAAACAATTTTACCAAAAACGCTGATTTAACATGGAATTTACAAAATAATGAGTAATATAATGTCATAAGTGAACCGTATATGATATCATAACAATGAATATGATTCTGTAATAAGTCAACGACATTATTTAAATCATTATATAGGAGGTTCGGATACGTATGAAACATGTCGGACCTAAGGTAAGGGATAACTATTTCAATCTCATTCTTTTCCGAGATTGTTTATTCGTAAGTATTTACTGGGGGTATATTTTTCATCCATGTCCATAAAAATTGTTTTTCATGATTTGTTTTATATTATTCCAGGTATTTTTAATTTCATTTTTACCCCGCTTTGACTTTTACTTTTTGTTATGGAATGAATCTTTCTTTTGATTACCATATGTGGTACTTTTTTACATTTCCGTTAAAAGTACAAGGAGAATTTTTTTAACTTATACGGCTTGAAATGATTTTTACAGTTTCATAACACCTTATTTTCATGATGTTTACAATACAATATTTCATGGATATTTTCAATATAATCCTTTTCATTTAAAATTGTGTGGCATTTTGTGAAAAGAAAATTATTTTAAGAAGAATGGATATTTTTTCCTCAAAAATTATTTTCAAGTGTTTATCAAAACCATTTTCCATCTAAGATGAAATTATTTCATATGTGTTTTTTTCATGTATAATATCTCTATGGTTTATATGGTTTCACTTTTATTATTATGGAATGATATCCATTTGTTTTATATTGAATATGATATGATGGGATGATGTTTATGAAACCCATTTGTATTATTTGGGTTATGATGAATGATTTTTTTATTTTGTGGAACAATTATTAATGATTTCAGTATGAGATTTGTGGGACCTATATCTACCTCCAATTCATTGGGTAAATATTTATATCTCATGAGATAGACATGGCTGGAAGGGTAAGTTAAACTGGTTCAGTGATACAGGACTGGAACGAGGAGTGAACTCAATTTAGAAAGGGACATTATGAACTAAGATAGACTTGGCAGTAATGCCTTGGATACTATGGAAATAATATCATGTTTTTAATGGTTTTCCACAATTACATGTTTTATTCCCATTCTTTGTACCATGATATATGTACCATTATGATCTATTTCTTACGTACTTCCATGTTTTGTTTCATTGATCAAGATTTTGATGTTTAAACATTGTGTTCATATTTTTAAGTTCAAATGTATATGGTTAGTTTTATTATATCAATTCATAACCTTAATGAGAATTTGAGCTCACCCTTTATATGTTTTCTTTTCCCCGGGATATAATGAAATGTTTTAGGTAAGAAAACAAAAGGGGAAGATCATTATGGGATATGTTGCAGTTCTTTCACCATGATTAGAAGATTATGTTCTGAGTTTCAATAGATACTAAACTATTACGGTACTTGAGTGTTGGTTTTTTAATGTATTAAGAATTCTACAAAAGTAATTTAATGTCCATTTATGTCAAGATCTGATCTCTATAGTTGGTATCAGAGGAAAGGTTTTGTTAACCTTTGGAAACATGGATGTGAAAACTTTAGTGAAATCCCAAGAGATATTTCTATGGTATGTCTAGGGATGTTCCTAAGGATAAGTATAAATATAGTTTATAGTCCTAGAATTACGGTAATGATCTTAGAATTAAACCTATGTTGTTATATATTGAAAGTAATACCCCTCTATTATGTTGTTTTCCTAGAATGATTTTTACCTCTCACACTGTTCTTTTTGGGTTTTAGATGATGGATGGAACTCGAAGGAACCATGTTGATCAAGGTAATATAAAATGCATTGATCACCCTCCTAATCAAACCAATGTTATGGGAGATGGAGTGAGAAATATTATTTTTATAATTACACAAGCTATGAATCATTCTGGACTTCCAAATGAGGAGAGAATGGAACAATATTCTATTGTTTCCTTCATGAGTCAATGTACACCTTCTTTCAATGGTTTTTTTGATCCACTTGTTGATGAACAATGGATTAGTACCATTGAAAGGATATTTTCGATACTTCGCTGTTCAGAACATGAAAAAGTCATTTGGGTTGTTTACTTGTTAGAAGGTGAAGAAGACCAGTGGTGGAATATAATTATGAATACAAGGCCCCAATATAAAATTGAATCCATGGAATGGGATGAGTTCAAGAACTTATTTTTCAATAAGTACTTACCTCATATTCTTTGAACTAGTATGGAAAAGGAGTTCCTTGAGCTTAATAAAAAGGATGATGAATTTGTTGGTATATAAGAAGCGAATTTTACAAGGCTTGCAAGGTATGCATCTGGCATTATCATCCAACCTGAAAGTAATGTTGATCGATTCTTTAGTGGATTAAAACCAGGCCTTAGAAGGGAATTATCTATAAGAGACTTCAGTACCTATGATGAAATTGTGTGTTGTTCTATCAAGGTAGAACTGCAAGTTGGGGTTACATATCCAACTCATGGTTTTCACAAGAAATGAAAGATGGAGTTCAAGGAAAAATCTTAGAACAATGGTGAAAAGATGGTGAATGTTTCTTTATGCTCAATGTGTGGAAAGAAACATGGGGGATATTGTCTAAAAGTTACTTGAAAATGTTTCATGTGTGGAAAATATGGTCATTGTGTAGTTGAGTGCTGAAGTAATGGGAAAAATGATTCTGATGACGTGAATAGATAAAAGACTACAGAGAACGCTCCACCAACACTTCAATGCTTCAAGTGCAAGGAAATGGGGAATTATGATAATCAATACCATAATCCAAGGGTTAATGATGATCTATGTGAGAAACCTCTTAAGGAATATGAAAAAATGGAAGTCACATGCGATCACTATTTGTGATGTTGAGTATGGCAATGATGTTGTGGAATGATTAAGTGTTTATATAATGGAATTTCAAAATAGTATCATGGAATCTCATTTATAGTATCGTGGAATTTTGGAATATCTAAGTATTGGTTTTCAATAATTGTATGGTACTTGTAACCATGATAAGTTATTGAAATATTTTTGTAAAGAAAATGATATGCGCATAATGAAGGGATAAGGGGAAAATGAAATTTTTGATAGTATTCATGAGCTCATGACTGATATAAGGACAAAGTGATATCGTGGTTTGAGTATATAGAAATTTTGGGATTTTTCTATGTGGAAAGAGTTAACTTTTGACAGAATTCATGTTTTCACTAAGGTTATATGATAATTCATGTTTCAAAAGAATACATGATTATGGTATTCACATGTTTATAATGTGACCAAAAAGATATATCTTCTGATATATTGGGGATAAATGATGGTATTCACGTGCTTGTTATGTGACCTTTCAAGTAATCGTTTTATTTACACTATGATATTGTGTAGATGCATTTTGGATAGGCCTAATGATTGGAATGGATTATGTTGGACATCGGATAGTATTATTTATGGATTGAACTTATTTTTAAATATTATTTTTTGAATGTTATAATAGTATAATTTCAAAAAAAGGAAAACCCATAGGACGAGTGACAACCCGTCGCGTTGGACAAGGCAGTGGGAATCAAACCCACAATTGATGTTCTACATGCCTTTATCTCATACCACTAGCCTAAATGAATTACTTGGTTAGTATAAATTAGTTTTTATTTATTATGTGGTATGATATATGAAGTATAAGTCCATTTTAAGAACCATATACGATTAATCTTACATTATATGGACTTATGAATACTTAATAACATTTTCTAACATATTGTTTGAGATAGATGGAATGACCTAACATTCTATCGCATGATATGCTAACACTTCATGAATGGAAAATTCAACTACATTTATATAAGATATTATGTGGTAATTGTTCATGGAATGACCAACGGTGAGATTTTACCAAAATCAAGAAAGTATTTCTTCTAATTCCAATTTTTTCATCTTTAGGGAAATGATCTTGAAAACCAATAATGCTGTCATATTTCCCTCATATCTGATGTATCATATGGAACCGTAGATAATTACAAATTTGTGGCTTTGTGATTTTTGGATTTTTCATAGCCATGTTCTCTACCACTCTCCATCAGATCTTGATGGTTAGATTTCTCTTCTATATACATATTTTCACCTATGTTCCCCTATGTGGAAACCCAATGATTAGTTAATTTGGGTAACCGTTACATTTCATAATTTTGATTTAAAAGATATGTTTTGGTAGTCCTTTTTATGATGTGGGTTTCAATTACTGAAACTTTCAAGTAGTAAAACATTTATATCCCCGATGAAATTCGAGGGAGAAATTCATTTCAAGGGGGGTAGAATGTAACACCGCGAGATTTTATGAGAAGTATTCTCCTTAATTTATTTGATGTCTTATGTTTTATGCCACACCATGATTATATTGCGATATAAGAAACACTGTATTAGCTTGCAGTATACGCAACATTATTATTGGATCGCGTTTCACAAAATTTCATGTATATTTGATAGAAGTTATTCTACGCACCATTGAGTGTATATATATATATAATGCATAAAGGAAATATTGTTGGATTCTATTATACACAACAATAAAGGAATCTTGCACTACACGCAACCTTGACGTGGCTTGCATTACACAGAATCGTGACCTTCCACGATAGCGTGTGTAGAATGCAATACCGAGTTTCACTAAACAACGATATGTTATTAAAATATTATAAAAACTAGCCGTTATGAATAGTAATACCAACTTTTTGAAATTTTATAAATTTTATCTTTCAAAATGGACTTCATTTTTGGAATCAGAATATCGAAATTATCCTACGGTGAAATTTTGGTATTTTTCTGAAAAAAGTCAATTTTTTATGAATAGTGAAAACACTAAGTTATTGGTTAAAACCAAATTTTTATTAAAATATTAATTTATTTTATTTAAATTTATTTTAGGTCAAAATTGATACATAATACATATATAAGTTCAATGTAATTAATTGGAGTCATTTTATAATAATTTTAGATATATAAAAATTTTATTGAATTTTTCACCGTCTTTTACCCACCTCCTTGAAGCATTTTCAATTGTACATAAAACATAATTTTACCACTTCTATGAGTTGAATTTCAAAAATCTGAGAGACACGGTTAATATGAAGGATTAAATAGTGGTTCAATAAGATAAAAAAAATTTAGGTGAATAGTAACTTTTTACATTTATTTACCACGGTTATAAGTAAATAGGGTAATTAAGGGTAAAAATGATTTTATTATTACCCTAACACATGTCCTTAAACTATTTTATAAGACTAATTCGACCAGAAACAACCTTAGGAAAAAAATATTACCCTTTAGGTCCATTTGGATCAGATTAGGACACTTATTGTTATTTTATTTAAAGAAGAGTTAAAAGAGTTAAAATCGAAGTTTAATAACTAAAACATTTTTAATATAGTGTAATACATAAGATAAATTTGACTATAAATATTAATTATAAATCTTAAAATATTTCCTACATAATGGGATTTTATTTATAATTTTTAGATATTAAATAATTTAATTTATTTATGACACGATGATGATGCAGTAATTACCATATTAATGAAATATTAACATAATTGGTGTTATAAATACAAAAAAAAAATTAATTTGAAACATTTTATGAATTAAACTAATTTTATAGGTTAATATGACATGTAATTATTGATTTAATTAATTATTTTCTAACTAATCATGCTGTTATGATTTTCACAAAGTTAAATTACCAAATAGTGTCAAAATTGACATAAAATAGTTTTTAAAACAAATATATAATTATAAATTGTTATTCTATTACTAAAAATATATATATCTGAAAAATGAATTAGATAAAGTTATATATATTAATAATGAATCACTTGGGGTTCGTTTGTCTTGTTATCGAGTGTTTATTAACCATAAAGTGTAACAAAACAAGAAGACATGGTAAAGGTTAAATTATTAACCTAGTGATAAATCTAAATGATAAGGTTAAAATAGTAACCTAAACATGTTTAAACCCATTTGGTTAAGAGGATTCCGACCCTTAACCTCTTTATATTCTAAATAAATCAATTTGGAGCTATTATAAACCGAATATGGCTTTATTATAAAATAATATTGCATGTTTTTCCTAGGGCGCCCCTCTCCTCCGTTATAAAAGGGCACCTCCACCCTCTTCTCTTTTCACAATTATGAGGATTAAATATCATCCAAACCCTACCCATTTCCCTTTCCAACTTCCCTAGAAACTTTATAGAGGTTCTGGTCTCATATAATGACCAACTCTTGTGCCATAAGAGGAATCTTAAATGAGGTACGTTGAAGAAGATGTGATCTATTCTACCGAAACATTCATGTTTTATTTCTTCTTCACATTCTTCTTCATTGCATTTTTAATTAAAATGTCATAACATAAGTATCACTAATATACTGATATGTTATTATAAGTATTAAAAAAATCCAATTTCACCTTCTATCCATCCTATGGAAAATGAAATCAATGCGCGTACGTACATACGGCATATCATCTCCTTGCCGTGGTGTAATATGTTTTTCCACCACCACCCTACTTGATGGTTATAATGGTGAAAGGAATAACTATATATAGTTATTATAATATCATACTGCTTCTGAGATATTACATCATCCACTCAAATTCAATTCAGTAATTATGGGAATGATATCATCGCTCGTGCGTACATACGGATTACCGTCTCCACGACGTTATGAGATTTATTCTCCATGTTAACCATTCAAGAATGATTATAAAGTATATATAATGAATAATAATGAAATATATTACATGATAAAGCTAATGTATTTATGTATATATATTTCATCTACTTATTTCAATTCAAGTCAACAAGGAAAGGAAAACAGCATTCTTGCGTACATATAGCTTATTATATCCATGAACGATGTATTTCATTTCATTTATCTATCAATTATATATATATACTGAATATTTATGATATATAAATCATGATTTACATACTATAAGTATGTAAATCATGATATATGTAATAATAATATCATAAACAACATGTCTAAACACTTATGATAAATAAAATGATTCTACCAAAAACGCTGCTTTTACATGGAATTTACAAAAGAACAGGTAATATAAAGTCATATTTGAACCATATATGTTATCATAAATATGAATATTATTCTGTAATAAATCAATGAAATTATTTAAATCATCATACAGGAGGTTTGGATACGTACGAATCATATGGGTCCTAAGGTAAGGGATAACTATTCCAATCTCATTCTTATCTGAGATTGTTTATTCATAATTATTTACTGGGGTTATATTTTTCATACATGTCCATAAAATATATTTTTCATAAAGTGTTTAATATTCTTAAATTTATGTTTAATGTCATGTTTACCCCTCTTTTACTTTTACTTTATGTTATGGAAGGAATCTTTCTTTTGTTTACCATATGTTGTACTTTTTGACTTTTCTATTAAAAGTACGAGGAGAATGTTTTTTAACATATATGGCATGAAATGAATTCTATAGTTTCCTAAAGCCTTATTTTAATGAATATTAATCTACAATATTTTAGGGTTAATTTTAATAAAAACATTTTCTTTTAAAATTTTGTGGCATTTTTTGAAAAGAAAATGATTTTTAAGAAGAAAAAATATTTTCCTCAAGAATTATTTTCATGCATTTTATCGGAACCTTTTTCCATCTAAGATGACATTATTTCATATGTGTTTGTTTAAAGTATAATATCTCTATGATTTACATGGTTTCAATTTTATTATTATGAAATGAAATCCATTTGTTATATATGGAATATGTTGCAATGGGATTATGTTTATGAAACCCATTTTTATTCATTGGGTTATGATAAATGATTTATATTTATTTTGTGGCACAATTGAGAATGATTTCATTATGAGATGAGTGGGAACTATATCTCCCTCCAATTCATTGGGTACAGATTTATATCTCATGAGATATACATGGATGTAACAATAATATAATCTTGTTCAGTGATACAGGATTGGAACATGGAGTGAACTCGATTCAGAAATGGACTTTGTACACTAAGATAGTCTTGGTAGCAATTCTTTGGCTACTAGGGAAATCATATCATGGGAGTAATGGTTTTCCACAATTAAATGATTTATTCACATGCTATTTTATCATGATAGGTGTTCCATTATGATCTATTCCTTACGTACTATCATGTTTTATTTCATTGCTCTAGATTTTGATGTTTAATCATTATGATCATGTTTTTAAGTTCAAATGTTTATGGTTTGTTTTATTTTATCCATCCATATCCTTACTGAGCATTTGATCTCACCCTTTATATGTATTATTTTCCTGAGGATATAAAGAAATGTTTCAGGTAAGAAAACAAATGGGGAAGATCTTTATGGGACATGTTGAAGATATTTCACCATGATTAGAAGATTCTGTTATGAGTTTCCGAAGACACTAAACTATTACTGTCCTTGAGTTTGGTTTTTTGTGTAATAAGTATTCACAAAATAAATGTAATCTCCCTTTATGTTATGTTTGGGGTCTCTACATTAGTTCCTTACACTTGTTTCAACATCAGATACCCTTCAGGTTCCATGGGATGCCCGACTCACTGGTGGTTGAGGACTTGCTGAAGGTGGTGGATGAGTGTCCTGGATAACTTCTACAGCTTTGAAAGGATGACATGTTTGTAGCTGAGTATTCATCGAGGCGTACTGATATTTACTGGTACTCGACGAATACGATACGATCAATGCTCCGGGGCTTGAACATTCGAGTGAGGTGTGTTTAAACGTCATTTGAGCCCGTAATATTCCTGTATGAATTCCTACTTATGTTAGGGTGGTAGAGATAACCTATTTGGTTTAAAGATTTATGGATGAGCGGAAACAGCCAGTGAATGATAGTAGTGGGAAATCCAGAAACTAGTGCTAGTCTCAGAGACATGGGCGTGCAAATTTTTTTTAGGGATAGATGAATCTGTAGTGTAGTAGACATGGAAGCAGAGCTAGGAAAAAATCATGTGTTGTTGTACGTTTCAACATGTTACAATAACCACCTTTCTTTGGACCCCGCTAGGCTCACGGAGCTGAAGGACAGGGGAAGAGAGTCATTGCATGCTGTCAAAGAAGGCGACCCAATGGCTCTAGGAAGGATTCAAGGTACTGTGTATGTCTACTAATAGTTTCCATATAAATAGACATAGGTATTTATCCTTTCTTCATCCATGAATCTTGTCGAGGAACTTGAGTTTCTGGTTAAGCAGTGGACTTTACTCTCACGTTTGGAGATTCCTTTGTGAGGAGACTCGATAATCACACTTATGCTGATAGTGTGATCAGACCCTTGAGGTGAGAGTATTGGTTGGAACCTCTTGGTGGAAGCATCGAGGCCTTACGAAAATAGTTTGGGTTTGACTGTACATCCACAATTCATACTCAGATTGACTATATTAGGCAAAAAGATTGTGGATTATCTACAAAATTTTAATGGAGTTTTCATTGGTCGGCTAAAAAGGAAACCCCAGAAGCAGATGATAAACTAATGCATAATAGGGTGAACCCGATCCCTCCTCAGTCGACCAACCTCACCCTCATTTTAGAAGAAGTTGACATTAATATAGTCTATACTCTTGGGAAAGGGAACATGGTAGCAGAAGCAATTAGTAGGAGGTCAGGATTGCATCTACTGAGTGAGGTGATAGAGAAACTAGCCGCTTTGCAGATTTCCTTTGTGGATCAAGGAGAAGCTTTTCTTCAGTCTCTTATATTGACTAACCCACTGCTTTAGTGAGTCAGGAAGGTGAAGCATGGAGACACTGAGTCCAAGGCTCGACATGCTCAGATATATCCACAGGACAGACACCTGATAGATTTTCTAATTGTTTGGATCACATCATACTCTTCATAGGAAGTACCATGGTACTAGTTTCACCTCAGGAGGAAGTGTCGAGTGAGTTCCACACATCCCATCTAGAGGTATAACTGGGAGTTGTGAAGATATACCTCGTCCTCCGATGATAGCACATGTGGTTGGGAATGAAGAAAGCTATTGCAGAGTTTGTCTCTTGATGCCTCACTTGTCAGCATGTGAAGGCAGAGCATCAGGTACCAGCAGGCTTGGTTCTGCCATTAAAGGTCCCATAGTGGAAGTGGGATGGGATATCCATGAACTCTGTGATAGGACTTCCATGTACATCCTGGTGTCATGACACGATTAGGGTGATCATCGACCGAGTCACCAAGTTGGCCCACTTCCTACCGATAAAAGAACAAGGTTTAGTGGAGAGGTTGGGATGCCCTTATGTGTATGAGATTGTTCATTTACTTGTGTAACACCTGAGACTTTTCTGTTATACAAATAATCAAAAGAATCTCTTTCTACACAACACTTGCTTGTCTTTCTTTACACGAAATCGCGACCTTCCTCGTTAGCTTGCATCGTACGCAATACCGAGTTTCACTAAACAACGATATGCTATTAAAATATTATTAAAACTAGCTGTTATGAATAGTAATAACCACTTTTTGAAATGTTATAAATTTTATTTTTCAAAATGGACTTCAGTTTTGGATTCGTAATATCGAAATTAGCCTAGGGTGAAATTTTGGTATTTTTCTGAAAACTTTCAATTTTTGATGAATTGTGAAACCACTAAGTGGTAGTTAAAAAACTAAATTTTCATAAAACTTAATTTTACCGCTTCTGTGAGTGAAATTTCGAAAATCTTAGAGACATGGTTAATATCAAGGACTAAAATGTGGTTCAATGATATGAAAATAATTTTTGGTGAATAGTAACTTTTTACTTTTTTTTACCACAGTTAAAAGTAAATAGGGTAATTAAGGGTAAAGATGATATTATTATTACCCAAACACATGTCCTAATTATATTTCATAAGTATAATTCAACCAAAAACAAACTTAGGAATAAAATATGACCATTTAGGCCCACATGGATTAGGTTAGGCCATTTATTATTAATTTATTTAAAGAAGGTTTAAAATAGTTAAAATCAATGTTTAATAAGGAAATAATTTTTAATATGGGGTTATACATAAGATAAATTCGACTATAAATATTCATTGAAAAGATAAAACGATTTCATACATAATGGTATTTTATTTGTAATTTTTAGACATTAAATAATTTAATTTATTTATGACACAAAATGATGCAGTAATTATCTTATTAATGAAATATTGACATAATTAATGTTATAAACACCGAAATAAATGTAATTTGAGACTTTTTATGAATTAAAATAATTTTATAGGTTAATATGACATGTTATTATTGATTTAATTAACTTGGTTCGAACTAATAATTCTGTTATGATTTTCACAAAAATCAATTACTAAATAGTGTCAGAATTGATATAAAATAGTTTTTAAAACAAATATTATATTAGTAATTGTTATTTTATTCCTAAAAATCTAAGGCTCGGCCAAATGACTTATATAAGGTTATATATATTAATAATAAACAACTTGGGGTTCGTTTTTCTACATATAGTATGTTTATTAACCTTATAGTATAAGAACACAAGAAGACACGGTAAAAGTAAACTTATTTAACTTAATGTTAAATCTAAATGATAAGGTTAAAATAGGAACCAAAAATTTTCTAAATTCTATTTTTGAGAGGATTTAGACCCATACCCACCTTATCTTCTAAATATATCAATTTGGTGCTATTTAAAACCGAACTTGACTTTATAATAAAATAATATATTTAGTTTTCCCAAAGGTGCCCCTCTCCTCCCTTATAAAAGGGAACCTCCTCCCCCTCTTCCTCACACCACTTTGAGTCTTCATTCTCGGACAACCCCTGCCAATTACCCCTCTCCACATCCCTAGAGACATCCTAGAGGTCCCGGTATTCTTCAAAGACCAATTTTAGTGCCCTAAAATAAGGTCTCAAAGAACCACTTCAAAGAAGAGGTAATGTCCGTTACCGATTCTTTCATCTTTATTTATTCTTCCACTACTTCTTCTTTAGATGATTCATTATGAAGTAATAACATCACTATCACTCATATACTGATATGTTATTATAAGTATGAAACAAACCTATTTCACCATCTATCCATCCTACGGAAAAAGAAATCATCGCGCGTGCGTACGTACGGAATACCGTCTCCACGCCTTGGTGTAAACTATTTTCCACTACCACCTTACTTGGATGGGTATAATGGTGTAAATAATGACTATATATGACTATTCTAAATTGAAACTGATTCTGAAATATTATACATACACTCCAATACAATTCCATGATCATAGGAATGATATCATCACTCGTGCGTACGTACGGAATACCGTCTCCACAATGTGATGCGACTCGTTCTACATGATCTTCATTTCATAATGATTATACAAATGAATTGAATGAATTAATATGATATATATTACACTAATACCATTCTATAAATGAGGTATCTATAACCTAAATATATGAATAAGAATTTATTTGACAAAACACGCATAAGAACAAAAAGTTATAAACACCTGAATAACAAGTAGCAATGAAATATTACTACTAAGAAGCTAAGAAAATGACCATATATGATATCATAAAAATAAGTATGATTCTGGAATAAGTCAATAAAATAATTTAAATCATTATACAGGAGGTTTGGACAATTACGAAGAAAAACGGACCTAAGGTAAGGGAAATATCACAATCTCATTTTTATCCGAGATTGTTTATACTTTAGTATTTACTGGGGTGTATTTTATCATCCACATCCATGTTTCCTCAATATGTAATATTATTTCCATCCACCTACAATTGTTTAAATCCTATTTTTCCCTTCGGTGAGTTTTTAGTAAAAGATATGAATGTAGTCTTTTTTCATTTTTCGTACGAGGTGCATTTTTGACTTTTCCGAAAAAAGTACGAGAAGAATGTTTGTTTAACTTATACGGCATGAATGGATTTTTAAAAAATATTTCCAAGAAGCTTCCTTTACAAGTTTTCATGTTTATTTTTAATCAACATATTTTAGTTTAAAATTGAATGAAATGTTATGAAATGATAAATGTTTTTGAAGTAGAAAGGATATTTTCCTCAAGAATGGAGTTTAAGTGTTTTATCAAAATTATTTTCCATCTATGATAATAAAGGGTTCTGTTTTTATCCCTATTATTACATTGATTTGATTATGTTGTGATGGAATTATATTTTTATAAATTCCTTTATCTTATATGAATTGTTTTATGATGTCACGATGTTTAAGATTCCCATTTTTATTACATGGGTTATGAAATGATGTATGATTTAAGATTTTGTGGCACACATAAGAATGGTATCATTATGAGATGGGTGGGACCTATATCTCCCTCCAATGCATTGGGTAAAGATTTTATATCTCATGAGATAGACATGGCTAGAACAGTAGGTTATACCAGTTCAGTGAAACATGACTGAAACGAGGGTTACTCGGTTCGGAAATGGACTTTGTCCACTAAGATAGTCTTGGAAATGAGTCTTGACTAATAAGATATGATTCTCTATGATTATGTGTGTATGCCACAAAGCTTCATGTTTTAATTTATGATTTTTGTGATTACATTTCACTGCCATGATTTATCCCATGTTATGAAATTATGTTCTCTTTTGAAGGTTAAGATTTCCAGAAGTTATGTGCTTATGTATATGATGTGATTGATATTACTTTTGTTTACCCTTACTGAGCATTTGAGCTCACCCTTTTGTATGTTTTCTTTCCCCAGGTCAGTAAGAAGGTTATTAAGTAAGATATGTCAAAAGGGACTATAGATATGATGAAATAAATGGGAGACAGTGTAACGCTTTGTGAACCAGTTGTTTATGTTTCCCAGTTTCTAAATACATTATACCTATATGGTCCTTTTGTTGTTTTGTTATATGTTGTAATAAGTATGCGTCAATTTCGAAGTATTAACAATGTATGTAAATTATGGGTCGTTATAGTTGTTATCAGAGGAAAGGTATAATAATCCTTTGGAAACTAGGATGTGAAATCCTTAGTAAGAACCCTAAGGATAAGTCTAAGTATAGAACACAATATTAGTGTTTTAGAAATGGACATGAATAACCTAGTTTAAGACCTTAAGTGTGAAATTTTATTCTTGATTATGTGGTTTTCCTATTATAATTAGTGTTGCTCACACTATTCTTCTTGGTTTTAGTCAATGGCTGGAACCCGAAGGAACCGTGTTAATGCGGAATGCGACGGGCAATGCAATGATTGTCCCCCTGAGCAACCAATCGTTATGGGAGCTGGAAAAAAAATATTGTAGCCATGCTCACACAACTTTCACAAGCTATGAATCGTTCATGACTTCCAAATGAGCACAGGAAGGAGAAAAATTCTGTTGAATCATTCATGGGGCAGTTTCCACCTTCTTTCAGCGGGTCTACAGATCCATTAGTTGCTGAACAATGGATTAGTACTACTGAAAAGATATTTTTAGTTCTTCAATGTTATGAACATGATAAAGTCATCCTAGCAGTGTATCGTTTGGAAGGAGATGCTGATCAATGGTGGAATCTTATTAAGAATACGAGGCAAAGGGATGAAATTGATTCCATAGAATGGGACGAGTTCAAGAACTTATTTTTCAATAACTACTTCCCTCATATTCTCCGAACAAAGATGGAGAAAGTGTTTCTTGAACTGAAGAAAATGGATGATGAATCTGTACGTACCTGTGAAGAAAATTTTACAAGACTTGCAAGGTATGCTTCTGGTATTATAATCCAACCTGAGAGTAAGATCGATCGATTCTTTAGTGGCTTAAAACCAAGTCTTCGAAGGGTGTTAGCCATAAGGGACTTCAATAGCTACGAGGAAATCGTTCGATGTGCTCTCAAACTCGAGATGGATATTGGAGTAACCCATCAGTCATATGGGTATGATAAGAAGAGGAAAATGGAATTCAAAGGAAACTCTAAAGAGCACACTGAAAAGAAGATGAGCTTTCCCTTATGCTCAAAGTGTGGAAAGAAACATGGAGGGAGTTGTCTTAAAGGGACAAGTAAATGTTTCAAATGTGGAAAGGAAGGTCATCGGGCATTTGAATTCCGCAATGATGGGAAGAAGATTTCTAATGATGCAAACGAAGGAAGGGATACATAGAATGAACCTACTACACTTCAATGTTTCAAGTGCAAGGAGATGGGACATTATGCCAATAAATTCCCTAATACAAGGTTTAATGATTATGGTCGACGTCAAAAAACTCTTAAGGCTAAAGATAAAGGAAAGTCACATGCAATTTCTATCAGCGATGTGGAGTACGATAACGATCTGGTGAAAGGTACACTTACCATCCACTCTAAAGTAGAAAATGTTTTATTTGATTCTGGATCCACATACTCTTTTATTTCTGAAGAATTTTCTAAGGGTATCACCATATTACATCAAAAATTAGATGTTGAGTTAGCTGTGACAACACCTAATGGCACAACAGTCGCATCAAATGTTTATAATTCTTCTCCAATTGAAGTTTGTGGGAAAGTGCTTCCTGCAAATTTTGTGATCCTTCCTATAGTGGAATTTTATGTGAATCTTGGCATTGATTTGCTTTCTTTATGTGGAGCTCATATCAATTTCCAAAGAAGGGAAGTCACATTTCATATTCCAGATCAATCTATGATCGTCTATCAATGCAAGGATGAACATAACCTTCCAGTGGAAATTTCTTCCATCTTATGGGTCTTGATTCCACTAAATGAAGGTTATTTATCTCAAACGGTTGGTGAGAAACTCACGATTAAGAATATTCCCATTGTACGAGAGTTTGATGATGTCTTTTCGGAGGAATTACTGGGACTTCCACCAAATCATGAAGTTGATTTCTCAATAGAACTTGTACCGGGTGCTTTGCAAATTTCAAAGACACCTTATAGAATCGCCCCAATTGAGTTGCAGGAATTGAAGAAGAAACTCGAAGAGAATCTTGATAAGGGATTCATACACCCTAGTGCGCCACCTTGGGGAGCACCTGTTCTATATGTTAAGAAGAAATATGGATCAATGAGACTCTTCATTGATTATCGAGAACTTAACAAGATCACTATCAAGAACAAATATCCTCTCCCATGTATTGATGACTTATTTGACCAACTACAAGGAGCTCAATACTTTTCCCAGATTGATCTTCGTTCAGGGTATCACCAATTAAGGGTCAAAAGGGAGGATATACCAATGACGGCTTTCTATACAAGGTATGGACACTATGAATTTATAGTGATGCCATTTGGTCTTACTAATTCCTCTTCTATCTTCATGGATCTGATGAATAGAGTCTTTAGAGACTATCTTGATCAATTTTTGGTAGTCTTTATAGATGATATTCTTATCTATTCAATGATCAAGGAAGAACATGAAGACTACTTGAGAATTATATTGAAGACCCTGAGAAAGGAGAAGATTTATGCCAAATTTACCAAGTGTGAATTTTGGCTTTAAAAAGTTGCATTTTTGGGTCACATAATCTCAAAAGAGGGGATATCTGTGGATCCAGCAAAAACTGAGGTTATCGAAAGATGGTCGAGACCAACAACAGTAAATGAGATCCGAAGTTTTATTGGTTTGGATGGATATTATCGACGTTTTGTGAAGGAGTTTTCACGATTATCTAATCCACTCACCAAGTTGACTCGGAAAGGAGTTAAGTTTTTCTGGATGGAAGAATGTGAAGAGAATTTCAAGGAGTTGAAAAGAAGGTTATCCAGTGCACTTGTGCTCACACTGCCTTGTAGTGGAGAAAGGTTTGTGATCTATAATGATGCATCCAACAAGGGATTGGGGTGTGTTCTTATGAAAAATGATATGGTGATAGATTATGCCTCACGACAGTTGAAAATCCCTGATCAAAATTACCCAACACATGATTTGGAGTTAGCTGCGGTAATCTTTGCATTAAAGATTTGGAGGCATTAACTTTATGGTGAAAGGTGTGATATTTATACTGATCATAAAATTTTAAAGTATATTTTCACACAAAAGGAGCTAAATATGCATCAAAGAAGATGGTTGGAGCTGATTAAGGATTACGACTGCTCAATCCATTACCACCCTGGGAAAGCAAACAAGGTGGCATATGCATTAAGTCGACAATACCATGCTAGTTTATCCATGATGAGGATCACAAAAGATCCAATATTTATGGATTTTCAAAGGATGGATCTTGGAATTATAATGGAAGGGTAAAAATATTATCTTTCTCAAATGAATGTTCAACCATATATACATGTAAAGATTAAATAGGCATAGAAAGAAGATGTTAAGTTACAAAAGAAGGTGAGAAAAGTTCTTAATTTCAACCTTTATTGTGATGGGATAATAATTTTCAGGAATCGGGTTTGTGTTCCTCCCATCCCCGAATTAAAGAAGGAGCTGCTAGATGAGGCTCATAGTTCTTCATTCTCTATTCATCCTGGAAGCACGAAGATGTATAGGGACCTGAAAGAGTACTTTTGGTGGGATGGAATGAAAAGAGATGTTGCTGAATTTGTCTCTCGATGCTTGGTTTGTCAACAAGTTAAAGCTGAGAGACAGAAGTCCAAGGGGATGTTACAACCATTACCCATACCTGAATGGAAATGGGAAAACATCACTATGGACTTTGTCACAGGACTTCCTAAAACATCCAAAGGCAATAATGCTATCTGGGTCATAGTTGATCATCTTTACAAAGTTTTCACACTTCATTGCTATTAGAGAGGATATCTCTCTGGATCAGCTTGCCAGGATATATGTAAAGGAAGTGGTAGGATTGCATGGAGTACCACTTTCTATTATATCTGATCGGGATCCGAGATTTACATCGAAGTTCTGGCAAAGTCTTCAGCATACACTGGATACAGAGTTGAGTTTCCGCACTGCTTATCATCCTCAGACAGACGGTCAGTCTCAGAGAACAATTCAAACCCTAGAAGATATGTTGGGAGCTTACTCTATGGATTTCAAAGGTGGTTGGGATCAACACCTACCTTTGGTGGAATTTTCATATAATAATAGCTTTCACTCCAGTATTCAGATGGCTCCTTATGAAGCTCTCTATGGAAAGAAATGAAGGACTCCAACTTGATGGGATGAAGTTGGGGAAAGAAAGCTATTAGGACCTGATCTCATTGATGAAATGGTAGAAAATGTCAGATCTAGTGAACAACACATAAGAGAAGCTTAGAGTCAAAAGAAAATTTATTCCAACAATCGAAGAAAATACCCAGAGTTTGAAGTGGGTGATAAAGTGTTCTTACGAATATCTCCCTGGAAGAGGGTTATGAGATTTGGAAAGAAGGGGAAGTTGAGCCCTAGATATATCAGTCCTTTCGAAATATTGGATCGTGTTGGGAAGGTAGATTACCGATTGGCGCTTCCACCGAATCTCTCTCAAGTTCACGATGTGTTCCATGTATCTCTCCTAAGAAAGTACATACCTGATCATTCACATGTACTCAGCTCAGAAGTTGTACCGCTGGAGCAAGATATTTCTTATGAAGAACAACCGATAGAGATTCTGGATCGTAGCAAAAAAGTACTATGAAACTAGACCACTCGATTGGTGAATGTTTTATGGAGGAACCACCAATTAGAAGAATCTACATGGGATCTTGAGTATATGATGAGGGAGAGGTATCCTCATCTGTTTGTTACAAAGTGACGAATTTCGAGGGTGAAATTTATTTTAAGGGGGGTAGAATGTAACACCCGAGACTTTTATGTTATATAAATCATTAAAGGAATCATTTTCTACACAACACTTTCTTGGCTTTCTTTACACGAAATCGCGACCTTCCTCGATAGCTTGCGTCGTACGCAATACCGAGTTTCACTAAACAACAATATGCTATTAAATTATTATTAAAACTAGTTGTTATGAATAGTAATAACCACTTTTTGAAATTTTATAAATTTTATTTTTCAAAATGGACTTCATTTTTGGATTTGGAATATCGAAATTAGCCTAGGGTGAAATTTTGGTATTTTTCTGAAAACTTTCAATTTTTTATGAATAGTGAAACCACAATGTGGTAGTTAAAAAACTGAATTTTTCATAAAACATAATTTTACCGCTTCTGTGAGTGGAATTTCGAAAATCCTAGACACACGGTTAATATCACGGACTAAAATGTGGTTCAATGAGATGAAAATAATTTTGGTGAATAGTAACTTTTTACTTTTTTTTACCACGGTTAAATGTAAATAGGGTAATTAAGGGTAGAGATGATATTATTATTACCCTAACACATGTCCTAATTCTATTGGATAAGTGTAATTCGACCAAAAAAAACTTAGGAATAAAATATGACCATTTAGGCCCAGTTGGATCAGATTAGGACATTTATTATTAATTTATTTAAAGAAGGGTTAAAATAGTTAAAATCAATGTTTAATAAGTAAATAATTTTTAATATGGGGTTATACATAGGATAAATTCGACTATAAATATTAATTAGGAAGATAAAAATATTTCTACATAATGGTATATTATATGTAATTTTTAGACATTAAATAATGTAATTTATTTATGACACAAAGATGATGCAGTTATTATCTTATTAATGAAATATTGACATAAGTAATGTTATAAACACCAAAATAAATGTAATTTGAGACTTTTTATTAATTAAAATAATTTTAATGGTTAACATGACATTTTAGTATTGATTTAATTAACTTGGTTCGAACTAATAATTCTGTTATGATTTTCACAAAAATCAATTACTAAATAGTGTCAAAATTGACATAAAATAGTTTTTAATACAAATATTATATTAGTAATTGTTATTTTATTCCAAAATATCTAAGGATCGGCCAAATGACTTAGATAAGGTTATATATATTAATAATAAACAACTTGGGGTTCGTTTGGCTGCTTATAGTAAGTTTAATAACCATATAGTATAATAACACAAGAAGACACGGTAAAAGTAAATTTATTTAACTTAATGTTAAATCTAAATGATAAGGTTAAAATATGAACCTAAACTTGTCTAAATTCTATTGGATGAGAGGATTTAGACCCATACACACCTTTTCTTCAAAATATATCAATTTGGAGCTATTTAAAACCGAACATGACTTTATAATAAAATAATATTTTTAGTTTTCCCAAAGGTGCACCTCTCCTCCCTTATAAAAGGGCACCTCCTCCCCCTCTTCCTCACACCACTTTGAGGCTTCATGCTAAGCCAAACCCTGCCAATTCCTCCTCTAAACTTCCCTAGAGACATCCTAGAGGTCCTGGTCTTCTTCAAAGACCAATTTTAGTGCCCTAAAAGAAGGTATCAAAGAAGCACTTCAAAGAAGAGGTAATGTTTGTTACCGATTCTTTCATCTTTATTTCATCTTTATCTTCTTCTTATTTAGTTGTTTAATTATGAAGTAATAACATCAGTATCACTCATATACTGATATGTTATTATAAGTATGAAACAACCATATTTCTCCATCTATCCATCCTACGGAAAAAGAAGTCACCGCGCGTGCGTACGTACGGAATACCATCTCCACGCCGTGGTGTAATCTATTTTCCACCACCACCTTACTTGGATGGGTATAATGGTGTAAATAATGACTATATATGACTATTATAAAGTTATAATGATTCTGAAATAGTATACATACACTCCAATACAATTCCACGATCATAGAAACGATATAATCACTCGTGCGTACGTACGGAATACCGTCTCCACGATGTGATGCGACTCGTTCTACATGATATTCATTTCATAATGATTATATAAATGAATTGAATGAATGAATAAGATATATATTACACTAATACTATTCTGGAAATGAGTTATCTATAACCTAAATATAAGAATAAGAATTTATTCAACAAAACACGCATAAGGACAAAATGTTATAAACAACCGAATAACAAGTAGCAATGAAATATTACTTCTAAGAAGCTACGAAAATGACCATATATGATATCATAAAAATAAGTATGATTCTGGAATAAGTCAATAACATTATTTAAATAATTATACAGGAGGTTCAGACACTTACGAAGCAAAACGGACCTAAGGTAAAGGAAATATCACAATCTCATTTTTATCCGAGATTGTTTATACTTTAGTATTTATTGCGGTTTATTTTATCATCCACATCCATGTTTCCTCAATATGTAATATTATTTCAATCCACCTACAATTGTTTAAATCCTATTTTACCCTTCGCTGAGTTTTTAGTAAAAGATATGAAAGGAATCATTTGTCGTTTTTCGTACGAGGTACTTTTTTGACATTTCTGACAAAAGTATGAGAAAAATGTTTTTTTATCTTATACGACATGAATGGATTTTTAAAACATTATTTCCAAGAAGCTTCCTTTACAAGTTTTCAAGTTTATTTTTAATAAACTTCTTTTAGTTTAAAATGGTATGACATGTTATGAAAGAATAAATGTTCTTGAAGTAGAAAGGATATTTTCCTCAAGAATGGAGTTTAATTGTTTTATTAAAAGTTTTTTCCATCTAAGATAATAAAGGGTTCTGTTTTTATCTATATTATTACATTTATTTTATTATGTTGTGAGGGAATTATATTTTTATGAATTCCTTTAACTTATATGAATTGTTTTATGATGTCACGATGTTTAAGATTCCCATTTTTATTACATGGGTTATGAAATGATGTATGATTTATGATTTTTTGGCACACATAAGAATGGTATCATTATGAGATGGGTGGGACCTATATCTCCCTCCAATGCATTGGGTAAAGATTTTATATCTCATGTGATAGACATGGCTAGAACGGTAGGTTATACCGGTTCAGTGAAACAGGACTGAAACGAGGGTGACTCGGTTCAGAAATGGACTTTGTCCACTAAGATAATCTTGGAAATGAGTCTTGAATAATAATATTTGATTCTCTATGATTATGTGTGTATGCCACAAAGTTTCATGTTTTAAGTTATGATTATTGTGATTACATTTCACTGCCATGATTTATCCCATGTTATGAAATTATGATCTCTTTTGCACGTTAAGATTTCCTAAAGTTATGTGCTTATGTATATGATGTGATTGATATTTCTTTTATTTACCCTTACTGAGCATTTGAGCTCACCCTTTTGTATGTTTTCTTTCCCCAGGTCAGGAAGAAGGTTATTATGTATGATATGCCAAAAGGGACTATAGATATGATGAAATAAATGGGAGACAGTATAGACGCTTTCTGAACCAGTTGTTTATGTTTCCCAGTTTCTAAAGACAATATACCTATATGGTCCTTTCATGGTTTTTCTATATGTTGTAATAATTTTGCATCAAATTTGAAGTGTTAACAATGTATGTAAAGTATGGGTCATTATAACTTGGATTACACTCGATGATCATTTCTGATCGTGATGCATGTTTTACTTCTCGGTAATGGAAGGGGTTGTCGGAGGCTTTCAGGGCACAACATTGTTTGAGCACTGCCATCCATCCTCAGAAGGATGGCCAGAGTGAGCAGACCATTCAGACCCTCGAGGACATGATGCGTGCTTGTGTCCTCATCTTTGGTCACAACTGGGAGGATCACTTACATTTGGTAGAGATTGCATACAACAATAGATATCACTCCAACATAGGAACGACACCTTTGGAGGCATTGTACAGGAAACCTTGCAGATCACTATTGTGCTGGACTGACCTAGGGGAGTCAGCACTTATGGGACCATAGATGGTACGAGCTACCACATAGATGTTTCAGATCATTCAGGAGCGGATTATGTCTACATAGAGCATAAAATAGTCATATCCTTATAGGAGACGGAGACCTATAGAGTTTGAGTGTGGCCACCACATCTTCTTATGGGTCTCACCTCGACGAGGTTTACAGAGGATTGGACAAGGAGGAAAGTTATCTTTGAGATTCATCGTACCTTTTCAGGATCTTATCAGAGTTGGTGAGTTTGATTACCACTTAGCTCTTCCTCCTCAGTTGCACCGGGTGCACGACATCTTCCATGTATCCCAACCGAGGAGATACATGAACGACCCTTCTCATGTTATCGACCACAGAGAGTTAGACGTCGACGACGGGGATAATTTTATAGAGGTTCCAGTATAGATTCAGGATCAACAAGAGTGGGTCCTTCATGGAAGTTATATACCTCTCATACATGTTCTTTGGCAGCACATGAACCTCCAAAAGAGCATATGGGAGCGGGAGGATCAGATTTGTGCACAGTACCCCCATCTGTTTCCTTAGTTTGAGTTGTGTCTTATGGGGACGTAGATCCCTGAGGTGGGGAGAATTTAAAGACCCCTAAGTTCCATGTAATTTTTTTAAAATATAGTGGAATTTTAAAGTCCTAAAAATCAAACGGTGCGCGATTCCAAGGCCTGGATTGCCCTGAATGATCCGTCGAAGTTTTGTTAAGCTTAAATTAACTTGTGTAAGCACTTTTCCTAAAAAATGGAATAACTAATAAACAGTTAATCAGATCTGAAATCCAAGGGGCATTGTTGCACTCATGATGGGGTTATTGCCCTATGCGTGACTTATGATTAGTGGGTGCATGCCTCCTATGAGAAAACCCAAATTTGTAAAAACAATAAATAAAATTATTTAATAAATTATTTTATTTTTCAAATGCTAATAACTCACAAATGGTATCTTAGATTAAAAATTTGAGACCACCACTAGAATCATGGCGGCATTATTTATCTAAGAAGAAAATAACATTGGCCAGGACAGGCCACCCGAAAAATATAGTTTTTTGCCGCAAATAAGATAATTAAGTGAAATTTTTTTATTATAAAATTCATAACATCTAAACGGTACCTTGGATTGAAATCCTAGAGTACAGTTGTGTTCATTGGGGCGTGTTTCACATATTAAGAGCCTAACCTCATCCAATATGGGTCGAGGATGACTGATGATAATTGTCCTAACTTTTTTTCAGATACGTTAAATAAACGCCTGAGCTACATTTTATACCTTTTGAACTGGTGCTCAGAATTGAAATATGAGGGCACTGTTAAAATCGTAGCAACGATATTCGTTTAAAAATACTTTCACCAAGACAACTATTGGTCGAGAATAAAATTTCTATTCTGGGTTTATAGTGAATTAAAATAAAATAATATTGGGTCGCTTTGTTTTATTTGTTTGTTAAGACCTCCACTTAGAAGTTGGAAGTTGGAAGTTGGATGATCAAAGTGTGGGGACCAACCAACCATTACCTCCCATTAGAGGTTATGGTAGTGGGGCCAACGCAAACCTAACCTCCCACGAGAGGTTACAATGTACGGACCACCCAGGACTAAACCCCCTAATAATGGTGGGAGAGGAAATCCTCTCAAGTACCCTTATTAATTAGGGAGAGTCTCTTTACCCCCTCATTCAATGTGCCAAATCCTCCTCTTTAATTTACTGTTCGATCCTTGTGAATTAATTAAGTGGATCCAACTTAATTAATTCACACTTTTTGAATTCTTATGCCAACAATTGATTTATAATCTATTACATCGGATTCCATTTATCTGGGTAGGAAAAAGATTTGAAAAGGGGGATTAGAGTTTTTGAGAGAAATGCTCTCACCAACGAAGAATGAAGAACTCTTCCAATGAATAACGCCTTTGACTATGAAGAAATATCCTTGTATTCATAATCCATGGACTCCTTCCAATGTGGGACATCTTCGACATACCTTCCCTCCTCATCGTCATCAACGAACTGACACATGAGCACGAGATATGAAGAGTGCAACAAACGCGATGAATGACGACAACTATTTCTTCTTCCCTGTGACTCTGTCAATGAGCAACAATCAAAGTAAGGGTTTAATTTCATTTAAGGTTCACGTTATTCATTTCATTATAAAATATTTAGCGAGTATTTTTTACTTTTGCAGGTGGATTGTTGTGTTTGATCTTATGAACTAATTGATATCACCCTAAACGCGGACGGTGCAAGCCAAATTAAAATGGCTCGTCTCCCTCAGTCGATTCTCTTTTGTGATGTTATTCGGCATGAAGAAAAAATGATGTGGTGACAATGGCGATAGTTAACGAACGTGCTACTAAGGTCTCTTCAACCCATGCCACCCTCGCGGCGCATCGGCCGAACTGGCTCCGCTGCCCCGCCTTTACCGCACCACCCGATAGTCTAAGTCACCGGTCTCCCACCTCCTTCTCACTCGCCGGCCACCCAGATCTCGACTGTCTCCAACCTCCCGTGCACCCCGGCGGAACCACACATGCTCGCACCACCCAGATCCCCCGCCGCCATCGGCCTCCCATGTGCCCTGGCTGAACGGCGCTGGTGTGTGCCTCATGGCTTCTGGCCGCCGCTGGCCACCCGAACTCCCAGGCCGAGCCTCCCTTGAGGCGTTCCGGGCCGAACTGGTCCCATCCTCTAGGGTTGTGCCACCCGAACTGATCCACATTTGTAGTTCCCTCTAGGCCGAACCACACTCATGCCGACATGCGGCCAGTCCATGCCCTCGCGACTAGTGTAAGCTCTTGCAACATGTGGGGTTGGGCCTAGAGTGTCGGGCCAAATCTAACGGGCAGAACCACCTAACTAGTCGGGCCAGACTGGGTCGACCCAGACCAGGTCGGTCCAGAATGGGGTGGCCCGGGTCAGTCTGACGAGGTCACACCAGACCCAGGTCCACTACTGATCATTTACTTCATTTTGGTAGTATCTTTGGCACCAAACGTCCGTTTGATGAACCGTCAGTGGCGCTGGTAATCATGGAGCATTGTAGTCCCTTATAGTATACCAAACTGATGTTTGGGTTATATTTGAGATGTGTTCAGGTTGGATCGTGCATGAATCCAACCGCCCCCCCCCCCATGACTAAAAGGAAAATAACTCACATACCAGGCGTTCGATTGACGTGCTATATATTGCATTTTGATCTGTATGACGTGGAAGAACATCGAGACACTTCTACGTGGGACTTCATAGAAGTTGATATATCGACACATGTTTGTGGAGCATATCCTCTCAGATTCACGAATGGTTTGTGCGGGAAGCCTATGGCTGGCTACATTGTGATAACGTGATCCTACATGGACTGACTACTGTTCTTGGATCCTGTGTGGGTTCGATAGCTCTGACTATAGTTCCTGGATACATTGTGTGTTTGATAGATCTGACTACTATTCCTGGATCATGTGTGGGTTTGATAGCTCTGACTACTGTTACTAGATTATTTGTGGGTTTGACATCTCTGACTTATGTTCTTGGATCCTGTATGGGTTCGAGAGATCTCACCATTGTTCTTGGATCCTGTTTTGGTTTGACAGCTCTGACTACTATTCCGGAATCATGTGAGGGTTCGATATCTCTAACTATTGTTCATGGATCTTTTGTGGGGTTGACATCTCTGACTACTATTCTTGGATCATATGTGGGTTCGACATCTCTGACAACGGTTCCTGGATCATGTTTGGGTTCGAAAGTTCTTACTACTATTCCTTGATCCTATGTGGGTTTGATAGCTCTGAATACTATTCTTGGATTCAGTGTGGGTTCGACAGCTCTAACTATTGTAACTGGATCATGTGTGGGTTTGACTGCTCTTACTAATATTCCTGGAACCAGTGTCGGTTTGATAGCTCCAAATTCTATTTCTGGATCCTATGTGGGTTCGACAGCTTTGACTACTGTTCTATGTGGGTTCGACAACTCTGACTACTATTCCAGGATCCTACATGGGTTTGATAGTGTAGATGATTCAGTTGATACATTTAATCATATCTATCTCTTTACATAAGTTGTATACCTGTGTGAGTTGATTGAGTTTTTTCTATGTTTTCTTCATCATTGAGATGTATCACAACATAGGTATATGTATGAGTATATACCTATGTATGTTTATCTTTTGATTTAATACTTTTTGGTTTATACTTATTGGATTTTGTGAGACCTTGAGTGTCTCGGTGTCCATACTTAGTATAGTTATATTCACCCTTGTATGGGATATTCCTCCACCTCATTGTTTTGGATGAAGATGACGAGCAGCACTGATTGAGGCTGAGATTAACATGACAGGACGGTACCCAGAGGTGAACTATAATGTGTGACGGTACATAAAAGAGATGGATGGACCTGGAGTGCTGGCGAGGCAATATGTACCTACCCTTTATGTAGGAACCTTAGAGGATGACCCGATGAAATTTTATCCTTTCTTCAGTTGTAAATTTTGAGTTTCTTATAGTTTACAGCTGGTCATGTATTTCCAGACCCTTTTACATTCAACACACATTGTTTATAAAAATTTACTTAGTGATTTTTTCATCTTGTTCTCTGTTTTGGGGGATTATAGGTTATAAAGGCAATGTTGTCCCCGTTTTAGGAAATTACGCCTTTGGTGCTAGTCGCTATCCCCTGGCCTATGGAAGGCCGGCTTAGGGTAGTCACAACATGGGCCCCGGGGTCATGTCTTGACACATGTCTTCCAAAATTCTAAAAAGATCTGAGTTTGATCCACTATCTTTTGATAAATAATTTATTATATTTTAATATCCTAAATGGCCACTTGGGTGAAACTCTCATCAATTATAAAATTTAAACTCATATCCTTGTTTCTTCAAACCAAATGATCCTTTTATATTGAATATGATCTATAAAAATAATCTCAAAACATTATTATGCATATCATTGAGGTTCTTTTCTTAGTAAAAGACCCATAAAATAATTCATAAGGTGGGTTTCAAAAGAGGATACAAGAATAAGACATATATGTTCAAACCAAAAATTAAATAGTCTATTTTTCATTAAAACATATATAAATATTTTATATCACTCCTAAAATATTGGAATGAATTTATTTCATATACTATGATGTTTCTTATGTAAATGGTATAGTCATAATCTACCACATTCCCATATGTTTGAAAATGATACCATCGCTCGTGCATACATGTGGAATGCCACATCAACAAAGTGATGCAATTCAATTTTCATTTCATATTCATAAGTATGGTACTACGGATATATTTAATGAATATTTATTATTTGTTAATAAAATTATGATTAGGTAAATATTATTTAGTATTTAGATATATTTCATTCCATCCATGGAAATGTTAAAACGCAATCCATATGTATGTACAAACCAACCACTCCATGAAGTAAGGTAATTGATTCCTCACCATTGTTTTAAATTAATGGTTATAAAATTACATATTATGAATAAATATGAATTTTATTACATAGTTAATAAATTTTTTATGATGAATCCATGCAAAAGAAATACATAATCGAACAATAAAACTAAAACATAATTGGAAAACAGAATAGTTTTCACCCTGAATGATTATTTTAATGATAAATTGTTAATGAAATGATAAATAGAAATTAAAAAGGAATGATATATATTATTCAATTTATGGATATTGTAAATAAATTAATTTATATTAAATCTAATTTTATTATATATGATGTTTGAACATGTAGCTTGATATATGAAACATTTTTTCAGTGTTTAAGGAAAAATATGTATTCTTTTTTGTAATGGTAAATTTTTATTTATTGTGGAAAATTATTTAGTACATATCCTTTAAACCCACTAATTTTTTTACCTCCATGGAATCCATGTACATTTCTTGTAATTTTTTCATTTCCATTTTATTTTTAATTTATATAATTGATATCATGTTTTATAGAAAATCAATCACAATTGTTTATTTGGTCAATGAACTATTCTTCCTTGTATATGTTATTCAAAATGAATTGTTAATGTTTTAATCAACAAATAAAGGAGTTAATAGATAATTTTTACTACCATAAAATTTCATTACATATGATTAAATAGAACTATTTAAATTATTTTATATAAGACTCGCATTTGATATTTTAGAAAAATGTGAAATGAATGTTCAATTTTAACATTTATGACACAAAAAAAACATTTTCTGTTGTTATAAATATTATTATCATTTAATATTACTTTAAAATATTCCATTCTTATTTAATGTAAATAATTTTATAAACATTATAAATTTTTTAACTTTTTATAGATACCTAAAGAAAGTGATATCTTCCAAATTTTCCAAAAAATGTTATATGTTCCCTCAGAATGCATGAAAAAATACTGAAAGAGGGGGAGTAAATTGTAGTTTAAAAAACTAATCTTATCATTGTTGAATTTGTAGTTTATGATAACGTAAATCTGTTGAACAATAATTCTAATAGACTATAAAATTTTAGTATTATATACTATTAAATAAAAAAAAATAATCTTTATACATAATTAAAAAAATATAATAATTATGGTATAAAAAAGGATATTAAAAAACATAAATCACCTCTACTATGTAAGGTATCCACTTTCTACATAAGAGGTAAGGAGGTATATGGACCAAAATTTAGGTATCCCTAATTAAGAACATACTTAATGGGTTGTTATCTAATCCATGGAAGCCCATAGCCTGTCTAATTAGATTAAACTATATCTCTCAAAATGTGTGATACCTTAATCAATAAGATAGGATAAACCTTTATATACATATCCATAAAGTCCCCTGACCAACACAATTGGATAAATCCAAAATTATAATATAATAATATGTATATAATTTTCAATAATATAATCAAAATATATTACCTAATACAATCTCTCTAATGACTCCAAATAAAATATTTCTTATCAATGAAACATTACAAAACATTACAAGATACAATCATTCTTATTGTTAGTCATTTTATCCTTCTATTCAATGATATTATCATATTTATAAATATCAGTGTAAAAAATTGAATTGGTTTAATAAGTTACTTATTTGGACTAGTTGAAATGGTATTAGACAAATCAAATTCATCTTTTGATCAGATCCACAAAACAACAATTTATCAATAAGTCATCAGGTCTAACACTTTTTCAATGAAATATATAATGGTCCATGTGATTATATTATTATATATATATATATATATGGTTTAATTTTTATATCCACATCTAGTAGGATTTGTAAAATCTATCTAGTATACAATGTATACCTCTATCTAATAAAATAGAATGTCTCCATTAATTGAATAAATAAATAAAATTTCTAGTAAAATTAATTTTATCTTTGTGGTAATACTAGAATCATCTTAATTATCAGACGTCCATGAAAACCTTATAATTAAGTAGAAATAAAGATGTATAATGTTTAACATTTTAAGTGTGAATTAAAATTATCAATGCTAAGAGTAAAAAGATATATTTGGAATCATCACTTATCATCAATATCAACATTCTTTATGTATTTTTATACAACAATAGGGATATGATCTAGTGAAACCATCGAACAACTTTCTTTGGATTGATTGTGATGGTGAGTTTTTAAGGATGATGTTATGATACCCATCATAACCCTACATATTAATTGTGTTTGGTGAAATATTTTAAAATCCATTCTTCCATGGGTTATTCTGTGGAAATGAGGAATGTTTTTATGATATTGTGGAATATTTATTTATGGTGATAATTATTTGATAGGTGGGCCCAAAATTATATAGATTACTGATCCATTGGGTAAATAATGATATCTCATGATAAAATTTGTAATAGAATAAGGGGTGAAACATGTTTATCATGGGACTCTATAAACTATGATATGATTGGATGTCAAATTTGAATAATGAAATTATGTAATTGTGAGTCAACCCAATACAATATAGTAATTTCTCCACTATGATAGTCCTTAGATTGAACCTTGACTAAGGAAATTATGGAATTATGAGTGAACCAAATCCACTATGGTACTTTGTCAACTATGTTAATCTTTAAATCTGTCATTGAAAAAGAAAATGATTTCAATAATTATTTGTAATCCATATACGAATGTTTTATTCTTATGAAATGTTTTTATGGATGAATATTGATCATTAATGATTCTGTACATTTATGAATTATGAATTTTATAAAGAAAAATCATTATTCCTGGACTCATTTGTAGTGATATTTGTTATTGTTTCCTTGACATTAATATGTTGTGATCATGTTACATTACCCTTATTATTATATTATAATCACTTATCATCATAGATCTATACCTCCTGCATTTATTCTTATTAAGTATCTAAGCTCACATATTTTAATGTTACCATTCCCTATGTTATGCACACTTATTTTATGTTGGGTATGTCTAATATGGTTTCTATTTGAGAATTTTATTTATAATACCTTGAATAAATTTAATGAAATAATTTTATTATGTACCTAGTATCAAAATACACTAAACCATTATTGTTTTGGGGAATGTATTATAATAATATGTATAGAATAATCAACTAAAATTATGTAATATTTATTTTTGAAATGCTTGGGTAACCTAAATTCATATCTAAGTAATGTTTATTTATTTTCGGGGATTATGAATAGAAAAACTATGATCATCACATTCGGGATAAGTATATGTATAAGAGTATATCCCACTGTTTTACTATGTTTATGTGGTTTCCTTGCAGTAACATTCATGTTTGAATTTAAATAAATGGAATACGGTTGTAGCACATATTCCCCTATGGGTAATGACCATGAAAAAGACGGTTGGGTATCAGATTGATCTTTACCTACTGTATTCCAAAGAGTAATGATTTTGAATCTAGTTTAACACTCAAAGGGTATATGGTTTGGATAATCCACATTCTATTTTTTCAAAAGTATGATGAATGATGTGGTAGATTCTATCAAAAACTATGATATAGAAAAGTGATATTATGTGGATATTAAGTGTCAGGTATTTAAAGAATATATAGTATTTTTTGACAATATAAGAGTTATTTTTATAATCATGAGGTCATTTACATTGATTTTTTAAGTTTGTTACTCATAGTAAGGATTTTGGATTTGTTCAGCTGATGGAATGAGGTAGAACCTTGCGAATTTAGAATGTGAATCCAATTAAATGACCATCCTTATGACCAACAAAATAAATTGTGATTTTGAATAGTAATTATTATGGGTATTCTAAACCAACTCTATAAATCTTGGAATGATAAAATGAATCTTTTTGAAAATTTCAATGGATAATGGAATGAAAAAACCATTGTTTATTATTTATTAAGGAATCATACACCTTCCCTTATAGGTTTATTCAATAAAATTATTACTGAAAAATAGATTAATGTTATAGTAATTTTATACTCAATTATCTTTTTCTCAAATAATAAATTTGTAATTTTGGCTATGAATCATTTAGAAGGTGAAGTAGTTCATCGGTGGACTCTTATCATGAATATGAGGAAATATGAGGAAATCAATTATATGTTATGGGAGGAGTTTTAAATGATAGGTTTTAAATAATAATTTACCATAAACTGTTATCTTAAAAATTGAAAGAGAATTTATATATCTATAATAGAAGGATGAATAATTTATTCATATCCATGAGATAAATTTCACTACACATGCAAGGTATGGTTCTGAATTATAATCAAACATGAAAGTAATGTTGGCTAGTTCATTAGTGATTTATGATCATGTAACAAAAATAAAATGTATAAAGTGGATTTTATAACCTTGAATAAATAATTAGATGTCATATCATGCTATAAATATATATTAGAGTCTCTTATTCATCTCATTGTTTTGGGGAAAATAAGATAAATATTGAATTTTTAGGATATTATAAAAATAACAAACATTGAGGAAATAAAATTAATCGTCCATCATGTCATGACCCATCCCCAAGGTCATGTGTCATGAATAATCCAAGACCACCCTCTATAGGCCAGAGGCTTGTGATAGGCACCAGAAATGAATATCCAAAAAAGGGAAGGCATTACATTTAAACATGTACAGAAACATGTAGGTCATAATGCACAATGAAAACCATTGTAGAAAGAAACTAGTATATCCACCACAAATTAACACCAGGAATAGTCACAGGTGTAATATAAAAGTAAAGGGTCCTGAATAAAGGACCAGTTAAAAGGAAAGTACCACAAAATAAGTACAACATCGGGAGGTTTTCCACCAAGGATTCTACCTGAAGGGTATGTAAAACTCATTGGTGAATATTACTATAGCAGTCAATGTTTATCGATCCACCTTTGAGCACCATCCTATCCTGGCTCCCTAAAGACCCATTCAAAGTTGTCTGTTATCTTCAGAAGACCCAATAGGTGTGGGAAATGCCCGTGCAAGGGGGAGTATAACAATACTTAGTAGGGACCCCGAGCCCCCAAAAAGTCTCTTATAAATCCTCAAAGTAAATACCACAAAGAAATATGTCAACATAAATAACATAGAGAAATAAAAAGATCACAACAGGTTTAACATATGTATAGAACTAAAGATGATTATTCATAGAGCCATATCATCTTATTTTATTTATAGGATCCTCTACAAATCCACAATGTGTTGTGCTATTTCCAATTCACAATGGGTCACTCTACTGAAGATCCATGAAGGGTCACTCTATTGATGATCAAGAACGGTTCTCTCTATGTACTATATATTCTGTTCCATGATACTACTGATCCATGAAGGGACTCTCTCATGTTGATCCATGAAGTGTTACTCTGTTGCTGATCCATGAAAGGTATCTCTTCACTTTTCATGCCACAACCAGCCCCTAGATTCTCGTACATAGCACGCCTGATTCTGGGAGGATCTACTCCTCAGGCCATCTAATGTAATTCAAATACTATACAGTCCCATAGAGAGTAAAAAAATATCATCTCATAGTAGGGGTCGAAATATAATAGACGACACGTCGAACGGATGCTCGATCTATAAAATATGGTCATTTTTTAAAAAATGTCCATGTTGGATTCGAGTCTGATCCAACCCAACTGTATTCCAAAATATTACAAAACTCATCTGGAGTATCTCAAAAATATCTCCTCATCATAAGGGTCCTCATTCCATAGAGGACGCATCATTCTGACAACTGGTTGGTCAGTTTTTGACGTTTTAACAAAAATGGGTGTGTTGGGTTTGGGTCTAGTCTGAACCAACCCGGACCCAGCCCAACCAGGGTCTAGTCCATTAGGTCAAGGGACTATTGGGGCACAAATCCATCCCAACATCCTACCAATTCTTCCAGAGGCAGACCAATATGATGTCTTATTGGGATGAAAATTAATTCCACATTTACTCCACGCTCGCCCCGCAATCATCACAGGGCTATTACCTCCTACAAAAATAAAGAAATTGTGGTTGCGCTATCCAGATGATTAGACTACTGCATATAACTGACGGAACACATGCCTCTAGAGAATCTGAGTGTCCCAGACACATGCTGCCCCATCCACACAATGTTGATTGGTGCCACATCTCAATGACTTCGCAGTCAGCCTGCAGTAGCCCACTGACATGCACGCCACCTCCCGCTACCGGTGGCCATCGTCACGGGCCTCTGGGGGTTCCCCAATGTGCCACTAGAGTTTATCTGGTGATATGATTCATGAACTATCTACACCTACAAGATCATAGTCTAACCATCTTCACATTGACAGCTTCACACTCACCATTCCACTAACTTGATCATTAGTCCATGAAAACCGCACGAGGACACAAAAGGCGGAGGGACTCAGGTTTTGTTCATGATGGTCCATGCCCTCGGTGTTAGAGGTGTATAAATAAAAGAGAGGATTGTGATTTCGACCTATGAATATACCAGACCATTCAATACCAAAAATTGAATAAACCTCTTTTAAGAACACATGATCCATGAATCAACATGTTCATGCTTTTATCCGCATTCATTGTTTCAGAATGAAGAATAGGGGAAAAAATAAAACAATATAGTATAACCCCTTCCGAGATTGTTTGATGTCATTCTAATGATGTATGAGATCCGTGTGATCGTTATTGATCTTTTAATAATTTGAATTCGTTATCATGTTCGATGTTCTTCATTAGAGAAGAATTCTGTAATAGGTTCATCAGAGAATTACCAGGGATTAATTCTCAACACTCTAATGCATTAGTTTAATAAAAATAAACATGTCGCATCATTTCTATTACGTTGTTTCATTTATGAAACAACATAACAGTTATGGTTGAACAATGAGAAATTAATGATACAACTTTAATGCGCCTCATTGTCTCCTCGTCGTCGCACCATGGTTCCATCATCCTCTTCTCAACTGTGTAAATGAAAATAAAATAACATTTTATAGTTTATTTTATTATTTTCTAAAAACATGGAAAATTAACTTATCCATCCGACCCTTTCTGGTCGAAGTTATGTATTTTATAGGAGAATCTCAGTGTTAGGAGTTCAAATATGAAATCATATTTTTTATACGAGCACTATTTTAAATGTTATAAAAACACACTCGCATGATTACATAATGTACTTTAAGAAAAGTTCAAAATTACATTCCATGGAATCCAGGCCTGGGAATCAAGTTTTTTTCTCAGCGTCTAGTGTTGAAATAATTCCATATAATTTAAATAAATAAATAGAAATTCATGGATACTAAATTATCCACAACATAGTGATTTACATCCCCGAAAGGAAAAAATAATGTGTAAAAATACAAATGGGGGTACTGAGAAAGAATATGAAACTCTCTCTCCAATGTTTTCTCATAGAGGATCCTATACTACCACAGAACAAACACCAATGCAATCCTCTATCCAAAAATTACATACTTCTGTTGATCCTCTATTTTCAATCGGAACTCCGTAAATATCACCCAATTGTCAATGTCCAGCATGCCCTAGTTGATAACGAGTGATGGATCATACATGTATCTCCTAGCCTGTGACTCTTGAAAAATAATCAAACACCTAGTGCATTTATGGTGGAAGAACTAGGTAGAAAGCCAACTCGCCAACTCTATTGATAATCTGGAATGGTCTGATGAGCATCATAGATTACTTTCCTCCCCATAAAAATATCAATAATCCATGTTAGGGTTAGACCTGAAGAAAAACATTGTCTCCTTCATCGGACTCCAAGGGTTTCCATCTCTTGTCGACTTAAGAATTATGTCTGGCCTTTTTAGTCATCATCTTCTCCTAGATGGTTTTCACCTTCTTAGTGGTAGCCCATACCAACATTAGACCCATGAGTGGTGACTAACCTCGGTCTATCCAGCATAGAGGTTATTTTCATGGCTGCACGTAAAGGGCCCCAAATGGAAAAATTCCAATGGTGGAGTGATATCTATTTTTGTATGCAAACTCCACCAGTGGTATGTGGTACTCCCAACTATGACCAAAATATTGGATATAAGCACCATGAATTTACTTTATGATCTATATGGTTTGCTCCATCTGACCATCTGTCTGGGGGAGAAATGTTGTGCCCAATCATAGTTGAGTCCTGTACTCCTCATGCAACCCCTTCCACTACTAAGATGTAAAGTGTGCATAATGGTCTAAGACGATATTTGAATGCTCCCTATGAATATTTACTATCTCTTAGACGTAGAGGTTACCTAATACATCTACCAATCTCTGCTCCAGGATTGGTATAAAATGAGTTGACATGGTGAGTCTGTCAAAGATCACCCAAATCACGTAGTGGCCCCAGGACGTGCATGGTAACCCCACAATGGTGTCCATGGAGATACCATCCCCCTTCCACTATAGTACCTCAAGTGGTTGTGTCAAGACTACTAGTACCTGATTCTTAGTCTTCACATGTTGACATGTGCGGTGTCAAGAAATGAACTCTTCTACCACATTCTTTATCCCTGACCACCAGAAATGACACCCTACGTCCTTGTACCCCATCAAAACACCCTAATGTACTGCTAAATAGGATATATGTAACTCCCTCAATACCTCCTCACTTAATTTCACTAGTACCATGGTGCTTCCTCTAAAAATAATGATGTACTCCCCACCTTTTTAAAATCCATCACGAGCCTATCCTGAGGATCTCTGAGCACATTAGGCCTCATAGTCAACATCCACTGAATGTGCCTCCCTAAATCATTGTAAGAGTGTGGGAGTGATATTAATTGACTAAAGGTAAGCTACTATGTCATTATCCATGAAGGATATCTACAAATTGCCTTGTAGCTCTATCACCTCAATTAACAGCTGTAAACCAGACCTCCTACTGAGAGAATTTTCCACTACATTCCCTTTCACTAGATTTTAGACTATCTCAAATTAATAGTCCTAGAAAAAACTCATGTGATCACCATTTTCTCATGTTCAACTCCTTCTATTAGAATATATACATGCGAGCCTGGTGGTTGAGGTAGATGGTAAACCTTTCACCTATCAAGAAGTGCTACCTCATCTTCAACGAAAATACCACAGATAAAATACAGTTCATGGGTCACATATTTCTTCTCATGTGTGCTAAACTACTATGAGATGTAGGTGATAAATGATCGATCTTTAATTAGGACACAACCCATTCTGATCCCTGATGCATCACAGAAGACTACATAACCAATTCCCTGTTCTGGTAGTCTTAAGATGGTGGCACTCATCCATCTCAACCTCAGCTCCTGGAAACTCCACTGGAACCTCTTGATCCACAAGAAGGATTTTCCCTTATTTGTCAAAGATGATAAGGGGGCAGCTACTCTGGAAAAGTCTGTAACAAAACTCCAATAGTATCTGGTCAAACCTAGGAAACTTCACACCTCATTCACACTTCTAGTTGGCTCCCAAGAAAGTACTCCCTCAATCATCCATGGATGCACCGCAATTCTAGCCTCAGAGATGACGTGTCCCAGTATGTGGACCTACCAAATCTAGAATTGGATCTTAAAGAGATTACCATTAATCTGGAGTTCTCTCAGTGTATCTAGGACAATTCATAAGTCTATAATGTTATCATCCTCTGACTCCATGTAAAACACGATGTCTTCAATGAATTATACAACAAAATGAACAATTTATGGATGAAATATACTATTCATGATTCCCATGAACACCGCCGAGGAATTGGTCACGTTGAATGGAATAAAAACTCATCATCATTGTATTGGAATTTAATGGTTTTCTTCAGTATGTCTTTATCCCATACCTGATGCAGATGATATCCTGATCCGAGGTCGGTCTTCAAGGACCACCTTGATCCCTTCAGCTGATTGAAGAGTTCATCAATCGTTGTTAGTGGATACATGTTCTTCATGGTCACCTGGTTTAGGAACCAAAAGTCCTCACATAGTCTCAAGACCCCATATTATTTTTTGACAAAAAATACCGAGGGTGCCCATGGAGAAACACTAGGTCATACGAACCCCTTCCCTATAAGTCCTCCAATAATACTCCCAACTCCCGGATATCCATAAGCACTATATGACATATAGTTATAGGTATCATTGTTTCCCATGGGTACATGTAAATATAGAATTCCACCTCAGTGTGAAGAGGTAGTACCGAGACATCTTCTAGAGAGTGCTCTACTAGAATTCTACCTCAGTGTAAATAGGCAGTTAGGACCTCCATCTGGTCTATAGGTGTCTCTACCAGGCGAAAAACCCATGTAACTACCTCTATCAAATCCTTAGCTACCTAGGGATATGATTCACCTCAAAATATTCAAGTCCTCTATCTTTGGAACCCTTGAAGTGTTCTCAATTATCATGCATTATCCACTAGTGGGGTTCGTAGCAGCTACTGCTATACGGGTGGTGGTTTTGTTGGTACGCCACACAAATGTTCTATCACTATATGCGGTCCCTGAATCGATGCCTCATCGCTTGGTCGGCCATCATTGTGATCTCTCACTGGAATATTGGATGGTGGTCTTCATGGAGGCATCCTGTTAGAAAACCAATGATCCATAGTCAATAAGTTATACATGGTGAGCTAACATATAAGAGATTAATAGAAAAATATTTACAAAACACATGAAACAATTGTTTTTATGTACCATGTTAGGTAATAGAATTCTGGGTCCAGGTGTATGGATACCTCAACCGCCGCACCAAAAATGGACTCCCCAGACTAAAATCCAAACTTAATACACTTAAAATTAATTACCTCATTGACAATTCAGACACATAGTTATTATAATATAACTGACCATCATTTGATACAACTTTTTTAGGACCCAAGCCCTAGGGACCATGCCTTGATTACCCCCATCCCACCATTCGTAGTCCAGGGGATGGTTACTAGCACTAGAAATGGATATCTGAAAAAGTTAAGGCATTGCCTTTAAACCTATACACACAGAGACAGGAAATACTTTACATATAAAAAACAATGGAATCAAAATAGTATAACCACCACAATGTACCACAACTAATAGTAAAAGGTGTAATCTATAAGTAAAGGGGCCCGAATACAAGCCCAACTGAAATTAATGTATAAAAAAAGTATAATCTCTGGAAGTCATTCGCTAAGGAACCTAACTGAAGGGTAGGTACAACTCACTATCAGATGTCACCGAAGCACACCACATCAATCGATCCATGTCTATGCATTTTCAAGCCCCAGATCCCCAATTTCCCAGTCAATGATATCTGACATCTAAAAAATAAAATATAGGTCTGTGTGAATACTGTGTAGGGGTGTGTATAACAATACTCTTTAGGGACCCTGAGACCCCCCAAAGGTTTCTCTGAAATCCACAAAGAATGTACACCATAGCATGATCTCAATGTAAAGCACAAAGTAAAAGACACAACTCATGCCAGGTATAACATAGGTTTATAAGTAAAAATGATTATTCATAGAGATAGATCATCTTATTTTGGTGAGAGACTCTACTACTGATCCAACAAGGGTAATTATTCTAATGATCCAAAGGGTCCCTTTTTTTGTTGTTCCATGAAGGGTCACTCTATTACTGGTCATTGAATAGTCTCTATGCAGATGTTCCTTGTCATGTTGTGCAGCTGCAGATCCATGAAGGGTCTATCTCATGATGATCCATGAAGGGTAACTCTGTTTCTAATCCTTGAAGTGTCACTCTTTATTATTCATGTCAAAGCCACCCATTGGATTCCCACAATTTGCACACTTCATTATAGGAGTATCTAATCCTCAAGCCATCGGTCATACCTCAACCACCAAAAGTACCACATAGTGTAAACGAAGGGGCTGCCACATCCTACGGATACCAACGCAATAGACGGTGAGTCGAATGGGCACCCAATCATTATGATATGGAATTTTTGTAACAAGGTTATTGTTAGATTCGAGTTTGATCCAACCTCGCCATATTAAATCCTCCTACATACTCATGAAGATTATCTTTGATGGAAGTTTTAATTGTAAAGGTCCACTTACCATAGATGGAATGTCAATCAGACGACCGATCTGTCAGTTATTGATGTTTTCCCAAAAAGTGGTCGGTTGGGTCCGGGTCTGGTCCGACCCAGCACAGGGTCCACAAACCCAACCTTGTTCCACAAACCCAACCTGGATCCGGCCCAACCTAGTACCGGTTTGTTGGGATGCAGGCCTGTTGGTCCACGGGCTCAGCCAGGCCCGTTAACCTACCTGATCCACAAGAGGAGGACTGGTTCCTCACCCAGCCAGGTCATGGATGGAAGCCATGTCCTCTCACCCCACTGCCGATTTGGGGTTATTGCATCCTTCCATGGTCAAGCAGCTATAAATGCATTATATGACGGACCAAATGGACTCATGCATATATTCAATGGACCGCATGCCTCTTGCTCATCTGAGGGACCTAGAAGAGGGAAACCCCCTCCTTGCGGTGCTGGTTGGCACTACGTCTCCACACCACCATAGTGAACCGACCGTTCATCTACGACCACCATATTTTCTCTGGTGGTCCGTTTCTTGAACTGTCTACGCCTAAAGAGTCTTTGGGATTCCACCTTCACTACGATGACTTCAAAATCACATTTCTGCCAACATGATCATTCGACAATAAAGAATGCTGAAAAATACGCAAGGTGGAGGGACTTAGGACTTCTTCATGTCAGACTACTCCCTCCTCATTAGATGTGTATAATTAAAGGGAGGTTTTGGATTTCAACACATGGATCATCCCCACCATTCAAACACCCGAATTTAACTACCAACCCCCAATAACTCATGATCTGTGAATCAACATGTTCGTGGTTTGATACACATTTGTTGTTTTATAATGAATTATGGGTAAAGAAAAACAATAAAAAAGTAATCATAACACCTACCTAGATTATAATATCCACTAATAACAATTGATGATATCTTTGTCATCATATTGGATTCCTTAATTATTGGCATTCGCCACTAATTCCATCATTATTCTTTAGATATGAATTTCTTCATAGTGTTTTCTCATAATCCATAGTGTTTAATTATGAAATCTCCAAAATGTTAGTTTAATAAAAAGAAGCATGTCATAGAATTTCTCTTACCCTATGATGTTGTGTCGTCACTTTATTTAATTTATGAAATAGTGTAGCAGTCACACCTTCACAACAAGCCATTGATGATCCACATTTAATGTCCCTCTTCTTCACCTCATCACCACTTCACAGCGCCACCTTCCACCGCTCAGCAGTGAAAACAAATATAAAATAACTTTTTATAAGTTATTTTATTAATTTACAAGATTTATAAAAATCAATATTAACATCCAAAGCTTTCTAGTCTATGTTGAGTCCAATATAGGTGAATGCTGACATTCTATGTTCAACAGAGCCCTCATATTTTCTATCTGAGCATCAGTTCTATAGTTATAAAAGAATTCTCTCACAATTGTTGAACGTACATTAAAATAAGATAATAATTAAACTCTAGGAACCTTGAGCCTCATAATCATGTTCGGTCTCAACTCTTTCTCTAAAAATAATTCCATATAATTTTAAAAAAATACATTGAAATTCGATTACATTACACAATAAGATCAAAGTTTGTAAATAAAATTAAGGGTAATTTAATTTAGGGTATGGTTTATTATTTATGTTATTAAAAGAAAGTCATAAATCAAAATGTTTTCAAATTCATGTGAAGTGGATAATAAATTAACGGAATGGTTAGAGTTCTCAATTGATTATTCAAGTCATACTCTAATGATATAAAATTATAGATAATAGTACATACTCCAATCTATAAATAAATCTATGGGTTAATGATAATAATCAACATCAACAACCCATAAATATATGAGAAAAAGTGATGTATATTTATATAAAAACTACTGATGTTGGTGTTGAAAATATAGTGGAGAAAGGTACATTAACCATCTACTCTATAATTTTAAAAGTGGTATTTGATTCTCATTATACCCCCACATATTTATGAAAATAGTTTATGTGGGTATCAAATCACCACATCAAGAATTAGATATTGAAATAGTAGTAAGACCTATTAATGTAAGGTTGATCTCTTCTGAATTATATATACTCTGTAATAGTTGTTTTTTAAGAATTTTTTTTCCAACTAATCAGTTTATTCACCATATATATGAAATTGATGTTATTTTGGGAATGAATTTCATTTGATTATAAAGATCACATATCAACATCCATGGAATGGAAGTCACTTTTTTTATACCCAACCATCATATGATTGTATTTTTGAGCAATGAAGAATATGGGAATCTAATATGAATTATATTCATATTATGGGTATTATTATATATTCATTAATGATTTTAATCTCAAATGTTTTGGAGAGACACAAAATTTAATTTATACCAATTTTAAAGAATATGATAATTTTTTTATGAAATAATTTTCCAGTGTCTCTCAAAATATTATTGTTGAATTTTTAATATAACAAATTCATGGGGAAATACTTATATAGAAGACTCCATATAGAATTCCCCCAGTTGAGTTTTGGTAATGGAAGAAGAAACACATAGAGAATCTAGAAAATGGATTTATATACTATATAATAGAACCATGGTGTACTCCTATTAATTTTATTATGATTAATGATGGGTTAATGTATCTTTTTAGAAATTATCAATAACATAATAGGGTCAATATTTATAAAATGTATCATATACCTCATACTAATGACCAGTTTGATCATTTGGGAAGAGTTCAATACTTCTCCAAACGATCCATTGATTCTGTATAACAACAACTAAGAGTAATAGAAAAAGATTCACCCAATAAAACCATATGTTTTTCATATGGTCTTTATGAATTTGTTATGATTAATGTTATAAATACCAATACCTCTCTGATATTCATTGATCTATGGAATAAAGCTTTTTAGATTTCCATGATGTATTTATGATAGTCTTTTACAATGATACTGTTTTATTTTCACAGAGTAATGAAGATAATTAATGACACTAAAGGATTATGTGGAATAACTTGTGAATGTATATTTTTTAGTTAAAATCTAACAAGTTTGAATTTTGGAAACCTAATGTTTTCTTCATGATTCATATAATAACAGAAAATAGTATATTGGTGGATCCTTCAAAAAGTGATGTTATATGGAAATAGTCCAAACCAATAATGGTGACTGATATCTATAGTTTTCTTGATTTTTAAGGATGCTATTTTTTATGAGATATTTTTTCTGTATATATAATATAATAACCATGTTTAATTAGAATGATTCTTTGTTCAATTTTATTGATGAATGTAGAGAAAATTTTATTGTTCTAATGAAAAATCAGGTTACTCACTTATGACCTCATTACCCTATAGTGGAAATGGTTCTTTGATTAATAATGATTTATATAACATGGGACTAGGATTTGTCAACTTGTAGAATTATATGATGATATCTTATTCCTAAATCAACTATTTTTTATATTTACATGAATCAAAATTTTTTGTTTTTTAATGAATGTTTTCAATTGAATACATGGACATAACATATTTATGGTGAAAGATGTGATATATATAATGATAATAAAATATTGAGGTACATATTCACATAAGAAAAATATAATATGAACCAATGGAGATAATTGGAGATAATTAACTGATATGAATACTCAATACATATGTATTTATTTAGAAGTCTTACATACAATCTAACTATTTGAACTATAATGATCATGATGGTTTATCAATGTTGAGGATTGAATGAAATCACAACATTTTTATTTAGAAATTATAGTTCTTTAAATAATTATGAATGGAAACAAATAAACTCTTTATTATATAAATGTTTAAACATCAATACTTGTGAGGATTAATGAATTACTGATGATAAATATGGAATAGAATAAAAAGGTGGGGGACATTCCTAGGATCATACATGATTGTGATAAAATGATAACATTTTTGAACTGAGTATGTGTTCCATAATTAACATATTTTATGAATAAATTGTTGGATTAATCTTTTAGTTCTTTATTCCTTATTCAAATTGGATTTATAATTATTTATATATCTCTAAAAATTTATTTATATAGGAAAAACATGAAATAATATATTTTATATTATTCAACTCGATTCCTCATAATATATAAAGATAATGATAAGATATTGATTTTCATGGGTATGTTATAACTATTTCCTATACTGGAATATAAACGGGGAAATATCAATGTGGATTTCATCATTTGAATCCTCCAACATCCATCAGCCATTATTCATTATTGGTAACATATTATCATCTTATGTATTCAACAATGTTAATTTCTATGAGATAATATTTCCCTCTTAATCATCTTACAAGGATATATACTAAATAAGTGTTAAGGTTTTATGGGAATCCACAATCAATTTTACCTGATTGGGATCTAAGGTCTAGTTTAAAGATTGGGATGAGTATTCAACATGTGTTGAATATAAAGATGAACTATAGAACATATTATCATGTACAGATAGATGGTATGTTTCCGATGAATATTCTAACAATTAAATAAATGTGGGCAGATTTTGATATGGATTTTAAAGGCTGTTGGGAAAGAAAACGTTCTATGGTCACATTTTCTTACAACATTGGTATTCAGTTGAGTATTTAAATATATCCTTATTAATCCATCTATGGAAGGAATTATAGAACAACAATGTGTTTTTATGAAGCTGGATAATGAAATCTATTAGTACTTGAGATAACTGAGGAAATGTTAGATAAGGTTAGCGACATTCAATAATATATTTGGCCAACTCAATGTTGGAATAAACATTATTTTCAAAACAATTGGTGTGATTTGAGATAGATGTAAGTGACACAATATTCCCATGATTATACCCTTTGAATAAGGATGTGATATTTGGATATAATGGAATGAATTTAACATTATATATTAATCCATTTGAAATTTTTTATGGGATGATATCATATACCTTAGTACATCCACTAAATCTCTCTCATGTTAATTATGAGTTCCATGTATCGCTCTCATTAAGTATGTACTTAATCAATAACATGTACTAAATATATAGTAAATAAAAATGGATCATGATATATTTAATTAGGATCAACCAATGGGTATTTTATATCAATGATTGAATTTTTTTGATGAAAATGTCTACTACGTTTGTCAATGTTTTATGAAGAAACATTTAATTTGCAGAATCTATGTTGAAACCTAAGGAAGTGAAAAGGAAAAATTAACCTATTTTGTTTCTATTTGTGTGGTATAATTTAAAATGAAAATTTAATTTATGGTAGTTAGAACATATAATCCAATTCTTATATATATATATATATCACTCTAATAAAAATGATTTTTTTATATATTTATTTACACTCAACAAAAAGTTTAAAAAACATTGATATACTATTGATATATTGTTATTCAATGTGAATTTTACATCATATTTGTTACCTTAATGGGTATTAATATGAATATATAAATTATGAAAATCATATATAATACTTTTATTAATGAAAAGGTTCTTACAAATTCCTATTAAATATGTAAGAGTTTTTAATTAATAAAAATAATATCATATTATGTTAAAATCATAATGATTTTATGTATTGTAATTTTAATTATATTATATGTCCTTATAAATAGTGAACTATGATATAAATGGAATATATATCTTCTAAATTTTAAAATATGCTTAATCATTCATAAATGTTTTATAAATTGGTAAGAAATTATGATAGAAACATTAGAAGGTAATAACAGATAAATTTCTGAAAACAACTTTTATTATGAATAATTTTTTTAACTTAATTAATATATTGAGTTATTATTGATGAATTATTTAAATTAAAGGTTTTAATAATATAATAAATAAAATAAATGAACTTTTATTTAATAGTTTTTACTAGGAATATAATTGGATTAAATTTAGTCAAATAAAAAGGAATTAATTTTTCTAAAAATGTTTTGTTTCATTTTGTGAATTTATTTCGAAACTAATTTCCAATATTTTAAGAAATTAAATAATTTAAAATTTATCCTATATTTTTTATCATTATTTATAAAATTATTAATTAGTTTAGTTTCATTTTTTGGCATTATTAATAGTTACTGAGGTCAAAATTCATTACTTGATAAATGTCAAAAGGTTTAACGGGGGGTTGAACTAAGTAGATAAGGGATAAAATGAATTAAACCCTATTTAAAAACTATTTTATGATTTTAATTATGTCCTATATAATTTTTTATTTAAACAAACGTCTATTTTGAGGAACATTCCATTAATAGTGACATTATAATATTTTAACATTCTTAATAATTGCCAGTGTTCGACTCCCCTCAAATATTTAAGGGAACATCCCCTTCTCTATTCCCTAAAACAATTGAGCACATCATCTCATCTAATATCTACCCATATAATCTACTAGCATCCTTATCTATGGCCATGATCTTCTTTTTCATCTGAAAAGACTCTTTTTTGATTGTTTAAGGTGTTTTTACAATAGGATAATCGATGAAAGGTACATTTTGTTACATATTTTTTTCAAGTTTCATTCTTATTAAAAATTTTAAAAGTATTATATAACCATCTTATCATGATTAAAAATAATCCGTACTATAATAATATTTATTAATATTAATTTCATATCTTTCTTCTATCCACATTCAATCTATTAGAAAATGTTATTGTTGCTCGTGCGTTTGTGTGGACTGCAACCACCTCAAAGTGATTTGATTTGTTCTTTATTTAATTATTACCTTGGTAGTAAAAAAGTATATTTTAATATTATATATGATATTTAATATATAATTATTATTTTTAAAAATAGATTATTATTTTATAATATTATTCCATTAATTGAAATGCTAAAACATCAGTACTGCATACATACTCACTACCATCTCCATGAAGTGTTGTAATTCATTTTTCATCAATAATTTATATGAATGATAATAAAACTATATATATTAAATAAATATGGATTGTATTATTTGATTAATTTATTCATAAAATAATGCAATAAAAATGAATAGGTTATGGAACCATCGAACAAAAACATGGATGGAAAACAGACTGGTTTTCACCAGAATGTTCATTTTAATGATGAATCTTTAATAAATGGATAATTGAAAATTATAAAATAACGATACATAATAGTTTCTAGAAGAATATTGTATTAATTTTTATTAAGAAAATATATATTTGTTATACATGACTATTGAATAGATATGATGTAATATGTGACTTGATATTATTATTTATGTTACAATCTAATTTTATATTAGGATTCACTATGGTAAATTTACGATATGGAAACAATAAAGGTAATTGTCCTTTAAAAACATTATATTGTATTTTCATATATTTTTATATATATATTTTAGTTAATTGTATAATTTTACCTTATTTGGTACATAAAAATCAGTGAGAAAATATGTTTTGGAAAAGCCAAACTTATTTCAACTATGGTCATTGAAAATTTGCTATCATCTACACGATATTAAAGATGTTTTATGTATGTTTTTTTAAATACATAAATATTTGAGAATGATTAATTTTATTCAATTTCACTTATTATAAAAATTATTAAAAATTAGTTTTTCAAATTTCATAAGAATCACTCACTTTTTACTTTCTACAAATTGGAAAAAGGAATGTTATCCTTCATCATATATGATAATTGTTTCCAACTATCATCACCATTATTTTCATTAAATCATCCAATACAAGTTTCCTTGGTAATTTAAAAAAGATATTTTTTCTATGTATTCTCATAATTTTAATTTTTAAAATATACTATATGAAAATGATATTTTTAATTTCTAAATAAATTGTAAAATTCTATTATAAAGGTATTTATCATATATATAAACATTCTATATGAATTTTTACTCATAATTGGGTATATGATATTATGATAACGTCCATATTATTTATAATGTTTGAAATTGAAGATTATTATTTATTGATTATTCTAAGAAATCTATTACTTCCTCAAGGGAAAATTTGTCAATGGTATAATCTTTACAACAACTATTTTTCAGGATATATTTTATAATGAAATGATTGATGTTTTTATGATTTTGAGGAATAATTATGTACTGTTTTTGTTATGTGGTTGATGTTTCCAGAATTATACATCCTTCATGTGCATTAGGTCAATAATGATAACTCGTGAGATAATTTGTATTAGAATGGGGAGTGACCTCATTTAAGTACGGATATTTTTCTACTATGACAGTATTATAAGTCTTCAATGTCCATAAAAATGTTGTAATAGGGATTTAACACAATAAACTATATAATTTTCTCTTCTATGATTTTTTTTTATAAAAAATGACTTTTTAAATGATGGAATGAGGAGTGAACCCAACCAAATTTGATATGTTGGACATTGTGACCGTCATGTAGGTGATCTTTGAAATATCAAATTTTTTTCTTCTATTAAGTGTAGTAAAAACCTTAAGTCTTATGGTTATGGTATATTCTAGTGGATCATTTTATATTGTATATGATTCCCCACATTACTGAATTATTGTTTTCGTTATCAAAACCCCTTATCCCATGAATCATGTTAGTGAACATTGACTGATTAGGAATAAAAATCAGACATAATGATCATGTGGTCACTCACTAATTGTTATATTATGATCAATGAGGTTCAATGATTGATATATTCTATGTGAAACATTAATAATAATCTTATATCAACAATTCAAATATTTACTTTCCCAGAGTTATTTAGATGTTTTTTAATTTGGATATGCCTAAAAAAGGGTGATAAGTGAGAATAAATTGGATGGATATGTTAAATAACATTCATCAAATAAGTTTATTACGAACCTAGTATTAAAATAAACTATACCACTATTATTCTAGTTCATATATTATTATGATATATAGTGAATATTAATCTATAATGATGTAATATTTATATATGCAATATTAGGGTTATCTCAGTTTCAATCAAAGCATAGGTTAGTTTTTTAGAGTATAGGAATAGGAAAACATTGGTAAAAATAATGGGCCTACATATAAGGTTAATATAAATTAATTATGATTTAGTAAGGTATAATTCTATTATATTATTTAAATTAAATACATGTCTTAATAAAAACATGTTCATACATGATCTATTATAGATGCACACACGGGTAATGACTCTGAGAAGGACAGTTGGGTATTAACTCATTATTCAGAAGATTTAGGATAAATAGGCCAAACCATACACCAGGTTTTTCACTCCAAGGGGATATTCCATGTATAATTAATATTCTCATTATAGGCCAATATGATGAATGGGATGATATAATCTAATACTACCTATGATAACCCATGATGACATCATATGATCTTAATGTTACTTTGGATTAAAGAATAAGTCATAATTTAGGACATAATAAGAATTATTTTCATTATAATAAGATTTGTTTAATACTATTAATGATTTTTTATTCACATACAAATATTTTCAGTTTTATTTAATTTATGTAAGCAGGTGGTATTTTATAAATAGTGAATATGGTGTCTAATGAAATGACTATCCTACCAAGAAGCCAAATGAAATAGTATATGGTATTTGAAGTCTTATAGCTATACTCAACTAACTATCAAAATATATAAATAGTAACAAGATTAATATTAAACCTCAAAACAACAAAGGGATGGAAAACTAACTATTTATTATTTTATGCCACAGTTCCCACATTCCATTAGTTATAAGTTCGATCAAAATTTCACCGAGAAATGGATCAATTCTATAGAAAATTATTATATGTTTTCCAGTTTTTAGAAAATTAAAATTTAATTTTTTGTATATTTTATTTTGAAAGTACATTTGATCAATGGTTTACTATAATCAGTGAAATATGGCAAGGGGATATTGATTCCCTGACATGGGGAGTGATTAAGTGGGTAATTTTAAAAATAATTTCCCCAAATTATTCACAAGAAAATGGAAACAAAATTTATTGAGTAATATAGAAGGTTGGGGAATTCATTAGATTAAATGAGGTCGTATTCAATTTAAATCCATTCTATTATTTTGATTTTAGTTTCGATCCTAAAAAAAGATTAAATTTTTTTTAGTGGTTTAGGACCAAATCCTTAACATTTATTGTACATAAGAGACATTGATAGCTATGAATAAATTTTTAAATTTTATCTTATGAAAAAAATTTATATCAGAGTATCATGTTATTATATTGGTTTTTCGGATAAGAACAGAAGTATTTTTTTCAAGTAAATTTTAACAATAAAATCATTGGAGGAATGAATATTAAGAATCCTTCATTTTATAAGTATGGATGGTATCACCGGGGGTATTTAATTTTTTTGGTTTGGTATAATATTTTAAATGATGAAAAGAATTCCATCCTAAAAAATCATGTTGATGTGATGTGAGTAGGGAATTTAGTTAAAGGAATGGTGAGAATTCTCAACTTAATATGGCTTCCACAATCAAATGATACAATTAAAAGTAGTAAAAACATTACACCAATAATAACACAAATATAAGGTTCAATTATGAATATTTGGGATATTAACATCATTGGAAATTAGAAAACCTGTAATTTCATGTTATAACAATTTTTGTAGTGCACCATTATAATAATGTGGTGATAGGTAAAATTAAAATCCACTCTAGAACTTATTTTTCTTATTTGATTATTTCTTTACCCTCTATATTTTATCTTATTAATTATCATAGGGATTCACATTAGCTACTCAACAATGCGTATTTCATTTTTCATTTAAATATCATAATATATTGATGAGAACATGACATTATAACAATAATATCTGATATAATTTTGTTCAATTATTCTTGATAAAATTCATAACATTCCCCCCTTTAGTTGAATTTTATTTTATTTGGGGCATGGATTAGAATTATTTATTTAGATCCCATGCCAATTTCTGAAGAAGGGTTACTACAGATGATATTCTAAATCAACCTATGGTCATATTAATGTGAATGGATAAATATGAAATTAAAATTAAAATTAAATTTAATTTATCAGTGTTACTACTTTTTTTGGACGGCATTTTTTCTCAAATGGTAGTGGAATTAGATATCATTGAAATTATTCATTTTTATTGGAAATACAGTGATGTATTTCATAATTATTTTTCATGGTATCATTATAATAATGATTTTGAGTCTTAAATAGAACATATATCCAGTTCTATAAATATTAAAAATAATCAACATACAATGGCCTCAACATAGTTTTAGGAATAAAATAAAAACACATGTAGAATATATTAAAGAGATTTATACATCCTCATACTCCACCATGAAGTGAACCTTAATTTTTAATAAAAATAATGATTAGTTAAGGTGTATTTTATTTATTATAGATAACATAATAAGATCACTAGAATGAAAAGGTGTCAACCGACCATTATTGAGGACATGTTTGATGAAATGTTTGGAGATCAATAGTTTTCAAATAATGACATTATTTTGTATATAATAAATTGAGAGTCATGTAGGAGGATATAACCAAGACAACCATCCTTATAGGGCATTATCATTTTGAATTTATAGGGAGAAAATTTTGACTAATAAATAACATTGGTATCATTATGGATCCAATTAATATATACTTTATAGATTAATATGATATATATTATTTATTCTTTATAAATGATATATATATATATATTAAATGTCTAAATGAGGAATATGATGATCACTGGAGTATTGTGCTGTCGACCATGATGGAGAATATGTTGTTTGGAAAATTTTACAAAAGATAATTTTGGATTAAAAAAGAATCACTCATATGCTATATAATATAAAGTGAAGGTATATTAGGGGATCCATGAAAGAAGGAAGTACCTGAGAGATTAATTTTTTCAACCACGGTTCCTGAGATCCATAATATTATTATTTTTTATGGACGATATAGGCACAATGTGAGATAATTATAAGGGGTATATAATGCAATAACCATGTTGAAATGTAAGAGATACATGTTATAATGGATGAATTAAATAAATGATAATTATAATGATATGAAGGGATGGTTGTTTAGTGACCCTATAATCAAACTAACTAATAGTAGAGAATGGTTAAAGATCTATAGTGATGCATTTATGATGGTACAAAGAATCATACTGATGAATAATTATATGGTGATAGCTTATAACTCATAAAAATTTAATATTATTTATCAAAATTACCTTATCCATGATTTTGAGTTGGGGTAAATAATATTTTTATGGAAGAAAAAAAGAATTATAAATTTTTAATGAAATTTTTCTATATACATACTAATAAAAATATTAATGTTTATATTCATATTTTCATATTTTTATATACACAAAATGGGATGGTTGATGTTGATTGATAATTATTACTTCTCACTACATTATAACTCTATGAAAGGTGAACAAGATAACAAATGTTCTGTGTTAGAATATCGATGATATTTTTTCTATTATAAGTATTTAATGTGATACAATACTTATTTATTTTTAGAATATGCATATTGAAAACATGAGTAAAGGGGATTCGTCATATCTTTCTCAGATGAATGTTCATCTCTCCGTACATTTAAGGTTTCCAGAGGAATTGAAGGAAGTTGTGGCATGATGAAAAAAGTTGAAGAATTTTTATGAGTCAAACCATTATTATTATGGAATTATAATGATTTGGAAAAAGTTATGTGCCGTGTCAATAAAAGATATGAATAATGAGCTATTTAATGAATATCATAGTTCATAATTCTCAATTTATCCTCAATGAATGAGTACTTAAAGTCAGAAAACATAATTTTTTTTCCCAAAGTATGTATCTCAATGACAAGTATTTTATCAAGTTATGAATGAGATATAAATTTCGAATTGGATGTTAAAACCATTACCCATAATTGAAATTCAATGGAAAACTTTACGATATATTTCAACATTAGACTCCCAAAAAATCTAGTGGCCAAAATTATTTTTGGGTTATATTTGATTTCTTTTTGAATATAGTATATTTCAAATCTATTAGATAAGATTTATAACCTGGTAATCATTCCCATATATAGTTTTTTAAATTGGTATTTTTTATGGGGTAGGAAATTCATTTATATATGATCATGAATTGATCATTAACATTATGTTCTAAGGAACTCCTCAAAATGATTTGAATATGGGGTTAAACTATTTCATTGTATATCTTCCTCAAAGATATTGTTAGTTAGAGAGGACTATTCAAACCCTTGATGATATGTTAAGATATTTATCTATGGATTTCAATGGATGATGGTGTAAAAACAATGAGAGTATAGTTGGAATAATTATTTTCACATATGAATTTAGATGGATCCTTTTGGATGCCTCTAAGGTAGGATTTTAAAAAAAATCCAATATGGTATGATAAATTTTGAGAACAAATTATATTTGGACTTAATAATGATGAAGAATTTATAAAGAAGTTAATATCCATTCAATAGGTAATCCGGGATTTTTATAGTTGACAGAAAATTTATACAAAAAATCATCAGTGAGATCTATATTTCTATGTTGGATATAGGGATCTACTCTGAATATATTCTTGGAATAAGTTTATGATAATTCGAAATAAGGGAAATCCAATACAAATATATTTTGGTCCTGTAAAAATTATTAATCATATCAAGATGGTTTTATATTACTTGACACTTCCAAAAAATAGCTCCCAATTTCATGATGTGATACATGTATCTCTATTGAAGAATTAAAAAACTAATCCTTCACATTTACATAAATAATAGGATATAAAACTAAAGCATGATCTCTTATGAGAAACAATTAGTGAATATTTCAGTTTGAAAATAAAAAGTGACGCGGAACAAGAACACTGACAGGTTCATATTCTTATAGTGAAACCATAAATTGAATGAAGCTACATGGGACCTCAAGTATGTGATGATGTAGAAGTATACACAATTGTTTGTATCATATTGATAAACTTTTTATGGTTAAATTCCAATAAAAGTGTATAATATTACACCCAATGATTTTATAAAATATTTCACCTTGATTTAATTTAGTTTATTTGAAAGCATGCTTTACACAAAACATTAAATTTAAATTAAACGTGATACACTATAAAATTAATATTATTAAATATGATTGTTATTTCCAAGATATTATATTAGTGTGTATTAGTAGTACTAACAATATTATTAGAAGCTTTAATAACATTATTATATAATGAAAAACAATTTATTAATCACTAGGAAATAACAATTCAATTTTCAATGTAAAAAATTACATCATTTTATGTTCACTTATCAAACAATGAATGTATAGTATTTTTTGACATAATATATATCTTGATCACTTTTAAAATAGTAACATCCCAGATCCGGGTGCCACTCAGCAGATGCCCCGAACCCGGTTAGTCACATGACCTCAAGCGCATTTCTCCAAATGCCAGAGGCTGCCGACTAGCAGCGAGGGCCAAGGACTAATAGCGGGGAAACTATGCCCTCATTTTTCAAAGTGTAGTGAATTGGAATAAAATATATATAAAGAGAACATGAAACAACAAAAGCTGTAAAAAATATACTACGGAATTAAAAGAGAACCAGCAGTTGTATATATAGAGATGCATCATGTCACAAATTCTATGAAAACAGCCAGAACATGATACACTGCAATACAATACGATACAACAAAATATACAAGGTATAACTAAACAAAACAAAATAGTGGAACATGAACTCAGAAGCATCGTGAGCCTAAGCTTGGTCCCATGCTCTCCTACTCCTCTGCAACAATCATGTACATGTGTAGGGACCCTTTCCCCTATCGACACATGCAACAATATAGTATGTTCCGGCCATAGATATGACTCAAATAGAGTGTCAGAAATAAATCCCAATAGGCAACCACCAAAGGCCCATGCACAACAGTTAGGGGAAAATGTGCAACAATAGTGTGCAGTAGTAAATTCAATAAACTAAGAAGTACTCAAATGTAACTAACGTTACTAGTTATATAGCCATTTCTAATATTTATTTAACCATTCCAAGTCTGTGCTTTAACATTACAGGTACAACATATAAAAATCACCATGGTGAAAAATCATGATAACACTATTCTAAGACATAGAATCCTTACCCTCAGGTAAGAATATTCGAAACCAGCAGGTAATTGCCCACATGAATAACAGATATTGCCCACTGGCGTATGATGTGTTACCCATAGGCATATAATCTACTACCCACAGTCTCAAGAACTACTTCCCTCAGACATGAGAAAAGGTTACCCATATGCTAATGAGTCACTGCCCTTAGGCTATACAAGAAACCATGCCGAACACAACATATAAGAATGAAATTATATACAATTCCTCTCAAGGAAATTTTAAATCATGCTAAACTTTATGGTATACCATCCAGGTAACATCGACAAACGACTAAACAGAGGAACGCACCCAAGGGGTGGTCTTGGATCCAAGTAGTGATCCCAAACATCAGTTTTAACTTGTCAATAGATTTTATATAAAATTATAGATAATTTTCAGTAAATTCCATATCCATATGACACCCCATACATGGGTTCGTAGCCCAATGGTACACAAAAGCACATAACAGTTGGAATTTAAACACCAGACCACCTACCACGATCGCCCTTGATCCGTATACGTGAACGATACTTCCAGAAATCATCCAAGAACTATATAGAAATGATGTGAACATAATCCTGTTCAAACATAAATAACTTTTCCTCATGAAAGAATTGGTAAGCAACACACAAGGAGGAGCAAGAACTCACCCATGCAGTTCCAAGGAGATTGACAGATACAGAATCGGGTTCCCGGTGTGCAGTACAGAGATCCTCCAAGCTCCAGCTGTCTCCTCAGCTGTCTTCTAGAGTTCTAATCTTACACTATGAAAAAAGGAGGATACTTTCCATTTTAGGTGAAAAACAAACTACACGGTATGTACTCTCAAGGACACAGTGTATATGTTTCCTCATTTAATTGTTCCTCTGGCGGCTACTCGCTAGTGCGTCACTGTTCACATAACAACATGCATACACAACATGAATTTTAGAATACACGGCGTGTATGGTCGCTCAGCAGGTGGTTACTCCCACTGCCTTACTATTCACTTGCCGATTGGCTACACGACATGTAAATACCCACTACACGGAATGTAGACGGTTTTTACACCTTTCATCACCGATAGGGGTACACGAACTGTGTACTCATCCCACACTACCAAATTACACAGCGTGTGGAAAAGTACACGGCATGTACATGAAAATTTTTGGATTTTCCCCATTTTCCTTATTTTCTCAAAAACATTTAAGGAGAAAGGAAAATAAGAAACTTGTATCTCAAGAATCAGAACTATGTTATTAAAAACTTCCCCCCATAAAGAAATTGCTCTTAGAATTTACCTTCCAAGGGTGGCGAAGATATGGCTCAGAACAACTCTGGCCACTGAGCATGTATATCAGTCTCCCGCTCCCATGTTTCATCCAGCACTCGGCCATGCTGCCATAGCAACCGTACGAGTGTAACTGAATGGCCTCAGAGAACCTTCATGCTCCTATCAATGATACGAATATGATGCTTCTTAAAGGATGCATCGATATGAAGCTCCACCTCCTTGGGCTGAAAAATGTGATATGGGTATGAGTGATGACGGCGCAGTAGAGATATATGGAAGATGTCGTGCATGGACTAGCACCTCTGTGGAAACTGAAGCCGATAAGCTACTGACCCAACTCTCTCCAAAATCTCAAACGGTCCCACATAACTCGATGAAATTTTACCCAATACCCTAATTCACCTATGTCCCAACCTCACTGGAACACACAAGAAAACCTGATCCCCGACCACGAACTCCATGAGTCGCCTGTGGAGATCAACATAAGATTTACAATGAGACTACGTAGTAGCCATCCGCTTCTGTATCAACTGGACCTACTTTAAATTCTTCTGCTTGAGATGTGGTCCCAGTAAAGCTGCCTCACATTCCTCTATCCAGCACAAAGGTGATCGGCATGGCCAACCATATAAAGCCTCTTATGGTGCCATATCAATAGGTTCCTGAAAACTATTATTATAAGAAAACATGACTAGGGGTATGCACTTCTCCCAGGAGCCCCGTAAATCTAGGACGCATGCGCGCAAAATGTCCTCAAGCACCTGTATAGTATGCTCTGACTGGCCATCAGTCTGAGGGTGGTAAGCTATGCTCAAAATCACCTGTGTACCCAGTGCCCTCTAAAAACCCTACCAGAAACAAGATGTAAAATGGGAATCCTTATCTGAAATGTTAGAATGAGGGACACCATGAAGACGTAAAACTTCACATATATACAAAATTCTAATCTCGTCAACACCGAAGGTCTCCTTGATTGGAAAAATTGATATACCTTCGTATTTCTGTCTATAACAAACCACACGACATCACTACCTCGAGGTGACCTCAGCAACCCAGTCCCGAAATCCATTGTGAAATCATCACATTTCCAGTTCGGAATGGGTAACTATTGTAATAGTTCGGCTGGAATCTGATGCTCCACCTTAACCTACTGACAAGTGGAACATCTTGCAACAAAACCAACAACATCTCATTTCAATCCCTGCCATCAATACTGAGGTCTCATGTCACAATACAACTTGGTAACTCTGGGGTGCACTTCCCAATCCGAATCATGATACTCCCACATCTTCTCCCTTCATATATCCCCTAGAACCCATACATGTCCATGGAATCATTTTACCTCATCATCCCCCTACACCAAACCTGGAGAAGGGTCCTCGCTTGCCACCAACACTTGTAGAACTAGACCTTTTGAATTCGATAGTTGTCTCATTCTAAATCTATCTAGGATGGTAGAACTCATAGCTAACGAAGAAAAATATGTTTTTCCCCTGACTATCATGCACCTCAAAATGAATCTCAGACAAAAAAGGCATAAGCTGTCACTCACCACTAGCCTCATGAACTGCATGTGTCTGAGTCTTCCAACTCAGTTCATCAGCAACTACATTACCATTACCACGTGTATAAGAAATCTCAAAATCCAAGGACCGATGGTATTCAACCCACCTTCACTGGATCGAATTCAAATCATGCTGAGTAATGATGTACTTAAGACTTTTGTGGTCGGTGAAAACCACAAAATTCTCTCCCAAGAGATAATGTCTCTAATAGCGCAACAAAGGAAAAATTGCAGCCAACTCGAGATCATGCGTCAGGTAATTACTATCATGTGGCCTCAACTGCTGAGACCCATACGCAACTACTCAATTTCCCTGAATCAACACTTCTCTTATCCGAAAACATGATGCATCAAAGTAAACCGTATATCCATTCCCTTGCTATGGAAGTATAAGGAATGTTTATAATGTAAACCCTCCCTTTAGATCTTGAAAGGCTATATCACAAGCTTCTAACCAAACGAAATTCACAACCTTCTTAGTCAAACCCATCAATGGAACTTCTATGTGGAAGAAGTCATGTATATTGCACCTGTAGTAACCAGCCTTCCCCATGAAACTCTATTTCTCAAACACATTTTTATGCTGCTCCCAGGAAACTACACCTCTCACTTTCTCTTAGTTTACCACAACTCCTGCCTCTAAGATGATATGACATAAGAAGTGTATTTGGTCCATCCAAAAGTGCAACTTTGAAAATCATAGCACATAGATGATGAACTATAAATTTAATCAGAAAGATCTCAATATGGGTGGCATGGCCGTGTCAAGTGTTTGAGTACACCAAGATGTCATCCAAAAAGACTACCAAAAAAGAGTCCAAATAAGGGTGGAACACACAATTCATCAGAGCCATCAAAAATGATGGCGTGTTCATGAGTTCGTATGACATAACCAAGTAATCGTATAGAATATACCTGATTCAAAACGCTGTGAGAGGTATATCGGAATGTCTAATGTGCAACTGATGATATCCATACCTCATGTCAAAATTTGAGAACACGCGTTCTCCCCAATGTTGATAAAAAATATCATCAATCCTAGGTAAGGGATATCACTTCATAACCATCATTTGGGTTTTCTTCTGATAATCCATAAAAATTCTTAGGGTACTGTCCACCTTCTTCACAAAAACGACCAGCGAAGCCCAAGGAGAAGTGCTGGGTCATATGAAACCCTTTGACTGCAACTCCTCTAACACTCTTTTGAGCTCATAAAACTCAGGTGTATCCATACTATTAGGAGGAATGGACACTGGTGCCTCTCTTGGCAAAGGCTCAAAAGTGAAATCCACATCTCGCTTCGAATCTAGACCTGAAAAGTCATCCGGGAAGACATCCTTGAAACGATCAACTACTAGAGGGAAATCCTTCAGACAAGTCCCCTGATTATCCAGATCTAAACTCACAATCTAGGTTGTCACACTAACTCTCCCATAATGCTCGGGTCCAGATCGGCTCACCTGGACATCCCATTCACCCTTGTATAGAAACTCTCCACCCTCTAGTGACATAAAACTCACCCTGTGACGATAGTAATCCAGAAGCCTAAAAAATGTACCACCCAGTACATATTGTGAATGAAATCATAAGTTGTCATCTCTAAGAAATAGAGGTCCCATATAAAGTGACACCCACCAAACTCTTGGGGGCACTCCCTCCACTGATGCACACCAGCAGTTTTAGACTCCATCGGAGTGTCTAGCACCATTACACCTGTAACGCCCCGACCCCAGCTACCCAGAGTCGGTGCGTTACTTCGTAACATTGGCATGATCACAAAAGATCAAGTCTCGAAAGACCGATTAGTTTACTAGCCTTGGAAACACTAGATACATTCGAAAACGTTACATTACATAATAAAGTGAAAAACTACAATAACAAAGTCTCCATAGTCCACACTCATATCCTCTTCTGACTATCCCTGCAGGTCATTCATAAAATACTTCTTCTCATCCTGGAAAAATATTAAAACATTGAAAGGGGTGAGCTCAGATGCTCAGTAAGGTTAACAATATAGCGGAAGCTTTCATAAATAAACATTAACATTTAAGGCAATTTATAACTAAAACAAAAGCCTTTTAAACTTGAACTTCAACATAATATGGCAAAAGTAAAATGAGATAATTCCATTTACTTCTTCACATGGATATTCTACTGGTCGAATAATCACATGCAATATCAATACACACTTTCATAATGAGCGAATGTATAATGTCAGACATTCTGAAACACTTTGTCAAGGCCTCGGCCAAGACGTCTAAAATGATTAAGGCCTCGGCCAAAATCATAAATCAAATTTGGAAAGGGCCTCGGCCAATTCCACGTCTAGTTGTCTCATGAGACCTACCGATGCATCGAGGAGCTATAGCGGGCTCCACCCGTCACTTATTAAGTCCAATACATTCCTCATATGAATAGGTTTAAACATATCATAAACCATAACATAATCGAATCACATAAAACATGCATAAAGGAAACATAACATTTCCACATTTCAATCACAAGATATCAATACAACACATTGATATAATAAAAATGCTTTCAAAACCATTTTCAATACCAAAATAAAAGAAAGTGAAAACTTTGTATTTATTTTTCATTAAAAAAAGATGGCTTATAGAGGAAGCCGAAACTCAAATAATGGTCACGGCGGCGGAGAAGTCGTTGTCGCCGCATAAGTACGGAAAGAAAAACATTCCCTTTTGTCGTTTAGCAAAATGCTTTGTATAAAAAGATTCCTTTTGAATAACCGTAAAAGTCAAAGGGGTTTATACACCGTATAAAAGAAAGTTGTGTATAAAGCCAAATATGCCTCAATGAAAGGAGATTGAGACAAAGTCCTTAAAAAGATCATTTTTAAAATAAAATAGATCTATTATGTGTATTCACTATAGGTACACATAAAGAAAGTAAAAATAAAAAATAGGACATAATAATATCATGACATAATTTGAAAGTATGAGATTAACCCAAAGAATGGAAGTTGGGTTAAGAAATTCCCTTACCTCGTGTCTGACTTGACTCAACCGTTCTTTAACCTCCTGAATAATAAACTAGAGTTAATATATACCTTATTAAGAACCATTTTTAATTTCATTATCCTTATTATATCACTTATTACAATGATATGAACATTATGTAATTATTTAAGTTAATAACGGTCGTTTTGTCGATCTTTTGTACTTGAGTCAACAATAAGCTTCTTATAATTACAAGTTGTTTATGTGGTGAAATATCCATTATATCCAGAATTATATTCATGATTTATATGTCATATATATCTTATATATCCAGTATATACATTCATTTATAATATTACATAACATTTAGAGGTAAGAAATGAAATGCACCGTTCATGGAGACGGTAAGCCGTACGTACGCATGAACGCTACTTTCATTTCAATTTCATATTTAATGGAACTAAATCATAATGATATAAATGTATAATATAATTCCAGTATAATATATTGTATAATACCACTTACTCCATCCTTTATACATCCCACATATGGCATTAACGATTCAAATCACTTTGAGGGGGCGGTAGTCCGCACTTCCTAAAATGAAATTATCGCGTTTTACCCATAATAGAAATCATAAAGTATGCCATAAATGAGAAATACAGAAGCATAAGTAAAACATAAACATATTATATATCATATATAAAAATAGTGACATCTTAATGGCCACCTTTGAAGGTGTTATATGAGTGTTGAACAATCATCGTTTCGTGATGCAGAAATTCGCCATCCCCAGAAACCGTATGTTCTTTAACCATTAGATATAGGTGTGTGTAAGTGTAGCTCGAATCCTTCTTATAACAACATCCTAGTATATTGAGGATACTGGTGTTGTTACAAAAGAAATGAATAAAAAGAGTTTAGGGGGTTGGAGAAGAAAAATAAAACAAAACAACATTAGAAAATACATTACCTCAAAATCGGGTAACTCTTTTTGATTTGAGCCAAAGGCTTCCTTGGGAAGAGTTATGCCCAAAGTGAGGATTCTAGGAGTAAGAGGGGGAAGTTGGGAGAGTATTTGGGCAGAGGTTGGCCGAGCCAAATGGCTTGAAAGTGTAAATGAGGTGGGAGAGGTGGGGGCCTTTTATAAGTGGAGAGGAGGGGAACTTTTGGAAAGATTGAAATGTTACATTATTTCACAATGCATTTCGGATTCTAAAGGTCCCACACTTATATAATTCGAGGCTAAGGTGATAAGGGTTCGAAATCTCCTCATCCAATTGGCTTTGGACAAGTGTATGCCTTGGATTTTGCATTATCTTCCCATTTTATTTAAATCGTTAAATAATGAGGTCATCACTACATCATAATTATGTCATAAATACTTTAATTTATTTAATGTCTAAAAATTATAAAAAAAATACTATGATGTAGGAAATCTTTTTATCTTTCTAATGAATATTTATAATCAAAATTTGGACTTGTTTAACCCCACTTAAAAAATGTTTTAGTAAAACAACTCCTGTTTGTGTCATTTTTACTTTTACATTAAATAAAAATTTATTTATGTCATTTCCCAACCAAATTGTCTCCATGGGGTCACCAAGTTGACCCATGGCTTGTCTTGGTCGCACATGACACAACCAATGAGGTTAGGACATGTGTCTAGGTCATTTCATATTATTAAAGCATTATTTATACCTTAAACTACACTAATTACTACTAATCGCGATTAAGAACTTAAAAGTCACTATTCACCAAAAAAATTATTTTAATCTCATTGAACCACATTTTACTTCTTAATGACAACCATGTATGTCAGATTTTTGAAAATCAAATCACAGAAGTGGTAATATTTCATTTAAACGAAAAATCAGTTATTTAACTACCACTTAGTGGTTTCACTATTCATCAAAAATTGAAGTTTTTCAGAACAATGCCAAAATTTCACCCTAAGCTATAATTGATATTCCGAATTCAAAAATGATGTCTATTTTACAAAATTCCAAACATATAAGTTGCATTAATTAATTTTATAATTAATTCCCGCTGTCACAACAAATAGCGTGTTTTTAAGAAACAATTTATATCAAAAGATTGGCAATTGTTTATGTCCAATTTCAATGTTAAATTAATTCTAATGACCACCATTGGATAAAATGGTAAAAATATTTTCTAATTATAACTTAAAACCACTAAATAGTATAATTTATCAGTATAAATTATTTTGATTAAAAAAGTTGTTTTTAAGTATTTTTCACTATTCATAAAAAATTAGAAGTTCTCAGAAAAATACCAAAAATTCAACATAGGCTAATTTCGATATTACGAATACAAAAATGAAGTCCATTTTGAAATATAAAATTTCTATAATTTTAAAAAGTGGTTATTACTATTCATAACGGCTACTTCGATTAGTCGCGGTGTTTTAGAACTCGAAGTTGCGTTCAATGCAAGCTATTTCATTATTGAATGAGAAGCGTATCGTGGAAGCTCGGGGTGTTACATTCTCCCCTCCTTCAATAAATTGCGTCCTCGCAATTTGATATTTTTCTTTAAAAATAAGAGGTTGAAAATAGAAAATACCTTTGTGGAAAACCCACATCGGAAATAAGGTTAATAAAATTTAGCCTTAATAAGAGGGAAAATGGAAATAAGAAAGTCACCACCAAATTATGATCTCGATAAGGAGAACATTGGTGGAAATTAAAGACATATAATTGGAGGAAAAACGTAAATATTTGTTGGGAGCGATTGGGGTCATCAATCACAATCAACTGTCAAATTGAGGGCCTCAAAGCCTTCAATCTATGTTGATTTAAAATATCATCAGTTCAACAAGACATAAGGTATTAGGATAACACATTTTTTTGTTTTAATATCCCTTTACTAAAGTTTAAGAATTAATTTATTCATTGAATAAGAGATAGGTATATATATATTTATGCTTGACAATTAGAGTTTCAACCTTCAACTCATCTTTCACTCAAAAAGATAATAGAACACAAAAATATTATACTTATACTAATTGTATAATGTTCCAAATGTTAACACATACCATTTAGATTAGTAAAATTATTTTGTAATAACCAGGGACTTCCTGTAGGCTAGTGGTAGGAAATAAAGGCATGTCGCACTATGATTGTGGGTTCGATTCCTGCAGCTTTGTCCGACGCGACGGGTTATTCCCCACCCTGCAGGTTGTCCTTTTCCTAAAAATATAGTACTATACTATTCCAAAAATAATCTTCATAAATGTTTTAACCTTAAACAATACTATCCAAAGTTCAACTTAATCCATTCCAACCTTAATAGTTATCCAAAATACTTCTGTCCAACTCACAGTCCAAATTTTATAAGGAAGGTAAACATAATGAAGATCCTTTATCCCACGTAACAACATGTGAACACCTTCATCATGTATTATTTTTAAACATACTGAATTACCATGATCCCTTATTCCTTATAGAATACTAGATATACTCCTTCTATCCAAAAATGTATACAAAACATCAATCAGTTTCAAGGAAGTTAAGTATATCCAATATAATTTATCCAAATCAATCACGTATTATTCCAAAATCACAATCTCAGTATCAAAACCATATTATGGTTTATCTTTCTTTCAACCATATATTTTCCAAAAATTTAACCTACTGTGGAGTCACTTTTCTTGGTTCCACACAATCTCAAGTCCTTGATGAAATAGTACTGCAGTACAATCCTTATATACTCAATAATTATTATAACCAATACATCATTGATACAACACTCAAATTAAAAAAAAAATCTTTAATAACAACATAAGAACTCTAATCATTACTCCTCATCTGTGGTAGTATCATAACTTGATTATTATCCAATAACATCATTTGGGGCATGCTCTGATGATTTGGACATTGGTTTGCGTAGTGTCCCCAATCCTTGCAGAAGAAGCATTGTACATTTGAAACCATTTTCTTACCCTTGCAGTCACGCACATTGTGTCCTTTTTCTCTACACTTATAACAAACTCCCATTCCCTTTAGGCAAGTTCCATGATGTTTCTTCCCACAATTACCACATATTGGAAAATTCTTCTTTCCCCTCATCCCTTTATCCATCATTCTCTCTTCCATCCCTTTCGTCTCTTGCTTCGCTTCAAAGCCATAGGACTCAGAGAATTCTTTACTTATCTTATTAACACATGATACTATTTCTTCATATGTTGAGAACACATGGGAGACTATTTCCCTTCGAAATGTTGGCTTAATACCGTGAAAGATACTATCCTTCTTACTCTTTGGATCATACGTACTACTGGAGTTCACATTCCTTCTACTGGGCGCCATTTCTATACAACGGCATAAACTAGGTTAGTTTATGAATCAAAATACATAATTCCATACTTGTAAAACACTTTACATAAATTGAACTATTTATGGATATAATCCATAATCATAAAAAGAAATGTTTTCTTTGAGTAAGTATGTACTCATAACCCTTCATAGTGGTTTGTAAGTAAAATGAGAATTATCCTAAGCATATCCCCCGGGAGTGTCGTAACCAAGAGTGCAGCAAGGACCGTTGTCGTGCACCAGTTCCCGTTCGGGTCTAGCTAAAAGCGGTGTTTTTGGGTTTTACCCCTAGGTACATCTGTGCCAGAGCCGCCTCTACCTGCTCGTATCCAGACAGGGATGTATTGCTCAGAAAACTCATAACATCTCTATAATACCAAAATTCTAGGATGTTCTTCTATACTAATCCTCAAAGTCTATCTTTATTCTATGTGCTCTAATCAGAGTTTATCTAAATCTAGCTTCCAAGGTTAGTACTAAACTGCCTCTGATACCAACTATAACGCCCCGACCCCAGCTACCCAGAGTCGGTGCGTTACTTCGTAACATTGGCATGATCACAAAAGATCAAGTCTCGAAAGGCCGATTAGTTTAGTAGCCTTGGAAACACTAGATACATTCGTAAACGTTACATTACATCATAAAGTGAAAAACTACAATAACAAAGTCTCCATAGTCCACACTCATATCCTCTTCTGACTATCCCTGCAGGTCATTCATAAAATACTTCTTCTCATCCTGGAAAAATATTAAAACATTGAAAGGGGTGAGCTCAGATGCTCAGTAAGGTTAACAATATAGCGGAAGCATTCATAAATAAACATTAACATTTAAGGCAATTTATAACTAAAAAAAATCCTTTTAAACTTGAACTTCAACATAATATGGCAAAAGTAAAATGAGATAATTCCATTTACTTCTTCACATGGATATTCTACTGGTCGAATAATCACATGCAATATCAATACCCACTTTCATAATGAGGGAATGTATAATGCCAGACATTCTGAAACACTTTGTCAAGGCCTCGGCCAAGACGTCTAAAATGATTAAGGCCTCGGCCAAAATCATAAATCAAATTTGGAAAGGGCCTCGGCCAATTCCACGTCTAGTTGTCTCATGAGGCCAACCGATGCATCGAGGAGCTATAGCGGGCTCCACCCTTCACTTATTAAGTCCAATACATTCCTCATATGAATAGGTTTAAACATATCATAAACCATAACATAATCGAATCACATAAAACATGCATAAAGGAAAGATAACATTTCCACATTTCAATCACAAGATATCAATACAACACATTGATATAATAAAAATTCTTTCAAAACCATTTTCAATACCAAAATAAAAGAAAGTTAAAACTTTGTATTTATTTTTCATAAAAAAAAAGATGGCTTATAGGGGAAGCCGAAACTCAAATAATGGTCACGGCGGCGGAGAAGTCGTTGTCGCCGCATAAGTACGGAAAGAAAAACATTCCATTTTGTCGTTTAGCAAAACGCTTTGTATAAAAAGATTCCTTTTGAATAACCGTAAAAGTCAAAGGGGTTTATACACCGTATAAAAGAAAGTTGTGTATAAAGCCAAATATGCCTCAATGAAAGGAGATTGAGACAAAGTCCTTAAAAAGATCATTTTTAAAATAAAATAGATCTATTATGTGTATTCACTATATGTACACATAAAGAAAGTAAAAATACAAAATAGGACATAATAATATCATGACATATTTTGAAAGTAGGAGATTAACCCAAAGAATGGAAGTTTGGTTAAGAAATTCCCTTACCTCGTGTCTGACTTGACTCAACCGTTCTTTAACCTCCTGAATAATAAACAAGAGTTAATATATAACTTATTAAGAACCATTTTTAATTTCATTATCCTTATTATATCACTTATTACAATGATATGAACATTATGTAATTATTTAAGTTAATAACGGTCGTTTTGTCGATCTTTGGTACTTGAGTCAACAATAAGATTCTTATAATTACAAGTTGTTTATGTGGTGAAATATCCATTATATCCAGAATTATATTCATGATTTATAAGTCATATATATCTTATATATACAGTATATACATTCATTTATAATATTACATAACATTTAGAGGTAAGAAATGAAATGCACCGTTCATGGAGACGGTAAGCCGTACGTACGCATGAACGCTACTTTCATTTCAATTTCATATTTAATGGAACTAAATCATAATGATATAAATGTATAATATAATTCCAGTATAATATAGTGTATAATACCATTTACTCCATCCTTTATACATCCCACATATGACATTAACGATTCAAATCACTTTGAGGGGGCGGTAGTCCGCACTTCCTAAAATGAAATTATCGCGTTTTACCCATAATGGAAATCATAAAGTATGCCATAAATGAGAAATACAGAAGCATAAGTAAAACATAAACATATTATATATCATATATAAAAATAGTGACATCTTAATGGCCACCTTTGAAGGTGTTATATGAGTGTTGAACAATCATCGTTTCGTGATGCAGAAATTCGCCATCCCCAGAAACCGTATGTTCTTTACCCATTAGATGTAGGTGTGTGTAAGTGTAGCTCGAATACTTCTTATAACAACAACCTAGTATATTGAGGATACTGGTGTTGTTACAAAAGAAATGAATAAAAAGAGTTTAGGGGGTTGGAGAAGAAAAATAAAACAGAACAACATTAGAAAATACATTACCTCAAAATCGGGTAACTTTTTTTGATTTGAGCCAAAGGCTTCCTTGGGAAGAGTTCTGCCCAAAGTGAGGATTCTAGGAGTAACAGGGGGAAGTTGGGAGAGTATTTGGGCAGAGGTTGGCCGAGCCAAATGGCTTGAAAGTGTAAATGAGGTGGGAGAGGTGGGGGCCTTTTATAAGTGGAGAGGAGGGGCACTTTTGGAAAGATTGAAATGTTACCTTATTTCACAATGCTTTTCGGATTCTAAAGGTCCCACACTTATATAATTCGAGGCTAAGGTGATAAGGGTTCGAAATCTCCTCATCCAATTGGCTTTGGACAAGTGTAAGCCTTGTATTTTGCATTATCTTCCCATTTTATTTAAATCGTTAAATAATGAGGTCATCACTACATCATAATTATGTCATAAATAATTTAATTTATTTAATGTCTAAAAATTATAAAAAAACTACTATGATGTAGGAAATCGTTTTATCTTTATAATTAATATTTATAATCAAAATTTGGACTTGTTTAACCCCACTTAAAAATTGTTTTAGTAAAACAACTCATGTTTGTGTCATTTTTACTTTTACATTAAATAAAAAGTTATTTATGTCATTTCCCAACCAAATTGTCTCCATGGGGTCCCCAGGTTGACCCATGGCTTGTCTTGGTCGGACATGACACAACCAATGAGGGTAGGACATGTGTCTAGGTCATTTCATATTATTAAAGCATTATTTATACCTTAAACTACACTAATTACTACTAATCGCGATTAAGAACTTAAAAGTTACTATTCACAAAAAAATTATTTTAATCTCATTGAACCACATTTTACTTCTTAATGACAACCATGTATGTCGGATTTTTGAAAATCAAATCACAGAAGTGGTAATATTTCATTTAAACGAAAAATCAGTTATTTAACTACCACTTAGTGGTTTCACTATTCATCAAAAATTGAAGTTTTTCAGAACAATGCCAAAATTTCACCCTAAGCTATAATTGATATTCCGAATTCAAAAATGATGTCTATTTTACAAAATTCCAAAACATATAAGTTGCATTAATTAATTTTATAATTAATTCCCGCTGTCACAACAAATAGCGTGTTTTTAAGAAACAATTTATATCAAAAGATTGGCAATTGTTTATGTCCAATTTCAATGTTAAATTAATTCTAATGACCACCATTGGATAAAATGGTAAAAATATTTTCTAATTATAACTTAAAACCACTAAATAGTATAATTTATCAGTATAAATTATTTTGATTAAAAAAGTTGTTTTTAAGTATTTTTCACTATTCATAAAAAATTAGAAGTTCTCAGAAAAATACCAAAAATTCAACATAGGCTAATTTCGATATTACGAATACAAAAATGAAGTCCATTTTGAAATATAAAATTTCTATAATTTTAAAAAGTGGTTATTACTATTCATAACGGCTACTTTGATTAGTCGCGGTGTTTTAGAACTCGAAGTTGCGTTCAATGCAAGCTATTTCATTATTGAATGAGAAGCGTATCGTGGAAGCTCGGGGTGTTACAACAGCAGATGAAGAAGAAGCAGAGACCCCATGTATCTTCACAATAGGAACAAATATAATGATATGTGTATCCACAATATAAAAAATTATAGAAGATAAAACAAAAGCTAGTAAAATAGTACCTTTGACAGTATATGGTCTGGGATACTTCTCATGTTGGGTCTGTTTCACTGTATATGCCTACCCAGCGCCACGGCCCTGCGACACATCCTGGCTACCCCGAGCTGTCCCGCATTGTTGCCCTTGAGATCCTGGTGTCTGGCTATCATGACCACAACCACCATCTTTTCCTACATGCCCTAACGTATCTCAATTTACCGACTGGTAAGAAGTAGCTAGTCCATCTCCTACTTGTGGAGTCTGCACAAAACCCCTCTCACTAGCCACTGGTGGGAACGCCCTGCAAAAATGCTAGAGATGACCCATCCTCCCCCAAGCTCGACACTCATCTGGGTCACGTAGACATTGTGGTCTCTTGTTCCCCTCATTACCAGAACAGTAGCACGTGATCTAGTCAACTAAATAATCATTTGGCTAGTACTACCACCATGAGAGAAATCCATCAGCCTCTTCCACTTACTGGTAGAAACAGTACCAAAAACTGGTGTGGAACCACCCTGGCCCACACCACTAGCTTCACACAGGTTCTGTTCAGTAATTTGTGCCTAGTTTATAGTAGCATTCACCGTCAACAACCTGAAAACATTCACCAGTGCTCGGATGTCATATCGATGACCATCCTCAATTAGTATGTCTTTTAACGTCTAATCACCCACCAGAATAGGTGCAAAAAGATTGAAGCTCGGTGAATCGAGCAGAATAATCCATCACTAACAGGGCACCTTACTGCAGATTCATGGACTCTCGAGCTCGATTTTCCATCAGTGTCTCCTAGAAGAAGAATTCATAGAAGGATGCCTGAAAATATTCCCACGCCATGTCACGGTGATGCTCATACTGGGCGATAACATCCCAATATACCTTGGAGGAATCCTGCAGCATATACATAACGAGATTGACCCGCCTCCCTAGAGGCATCTGAAGATGCTCGAATATCGTCTGCATTGAATCCATCCTTGACTCCACAGCATGTGGTCCTCTGTCCCATGAAAACATAGGTGAATGATGTAGAGACCCCAAACGTGACGTACATAGACATTACATTAGTTTTGTGGAATACTTAATACATAACAAAAACAATCACTCATGGACTGTAATAGTTTGGAGTATTTGGAAACTCATAACATAATCTTCTAATCGTGGTGAAAGATATTCAAAATCTCTCATAAAGATCATCCCATTTTTGTTTTCGTACCTAAAACATTTCATTATATCCTAGAAAAATGAAAAAATAAAATGGGTGAGGTCAAATTCTCAGTAAGGGTAAACATAGAGAACATAAAACAATCCATAACCATTTGAATGCAAAAACATGAACGTAAAATATAAACATCAAAATCTTGAGCAAAGACATACATCTTGGAGGTAAATAAGGCATATATCATAAAGGAACATTAATCATTTTAAAATAGCATGGGAAGAAAATATGTAATTGTGGAAAACCACTAAGTTCATGATATGATTTCCATAGAGGCCAAGGCATTGTGGTCGAGACAATATTAGTGTACAATGTCCCTTTCTGATTCGAGTTCACTCCTAGTTCAAATCATGTATCACTGAACCAGATTATCTTACCATTCCGGTCAGGTCTATCTCATGAGATATAAATCATTAGCCAATTTAATAGAGGTAGATTAGTTCCCACCCATCTCATAATGAACTCATCCATACTAGTGCCACAAAATAATCAAAATCAACCATCAGAACCAAAATAATAAAATGAGTTTCATAAACATCATCCCATCATAACATAATCCATATTAAACAAATGGATATAATTTCATCATAATAATAATAGAACCATTTAAATAATAGAGGCATTATACTTGAAACATAAAGATACTGAATAATTTCATCTTAGATGGAAAATAGTTTTGATAAAACACTTGAAATGAATTCTTGAAGAAAATATCCTTTCTTATTCAAAATCATTTTCTTTTCACAAAATTCCATGCAATTTTAAATGAAAAGGATTTTTTTTATAATAGTTATGAAATATTGCAGAGGAAGATTTGTTAAGAAAAGTCATTATGAAACCGTAAAAATCTGTTCATTCCATATAAGTTAAAAAAACATTCTCCTCGTACTTTTGTCAGAAAAGTCCGAAAGTACCTCGTAAGTTAATCAAAAGATGGATTCCTTCCATATGATGTGGTAAAAGTTAAAAAGTGTAAAAAAGACTATAAACATACATAGAAGTGAATTAAACATTTTATGAAAACATTTTCAGAACATATGGACATGGATAATAAACATTACCCCAAAAAATATTTAGGAATAAACAATATCGGATAAGAATGAGATTGGAATAATTATCCATAACAAATATCTTTTTGTAAATAAAATAGATCACCTATGTTTATTCACTACAAGGTCACATAAATAATGTATAAATACATGATAAGATATAAAAATTAATTTCTCACATAATCAAATAACGACATAAAAATGAAAGAGAAGTTCAACCCAAAGAACGTAAATTGGGTTAAGAAGTTCCCTTACCTCGTGGCCGACTTGACTCGATCGTTCTTTAATCTCTTGAATAATAAGCCAAAGATAATTTATACTTTCTTAAGAACCTTTTTCATGTTTATTATTCCTTTTATATCCCTTATTAACATGTTATAAGAAATATGTACCCATTTATGATAATAACATTCGTTTTGTCGATATTTGGTACTTTGGTCAAAATGGACTTCTTATAATTACATATTGTTCATGTGGTAAAAGGTTCATTATATATAGAATTATAATCATGATTTATATATCATATATATCATATATATACAGAATATACATGTATTTATAATAGTACATAACATATGGAGGTAAGAAAAAAAATGCACAGTTCATGGAGACGGTAAGCCGTACGTATGCATGAACGCTACTTTCATTTCTATTTCTTATTTTAATGGAATAAAAACATATTAATACAGAGTTATATTATAAATCCTGTATAATATAATATATAATATCATTAACTCCATCATTTATACATCCCACATAAGTCATTAACGAATCACATTACATTGAGGGGGCGGTAGTCCGCACTTCCTCAAATGAGACTATCGTATTTACCCACTATGGATACCATAAAGGCTTGATATAATTGGGAAGTAAATAAGCATAATGATATAATAAAAATAATATATATCATATATAAATATATTTCCATTATAATGGCCACCATGAGAGGTGGTAGGAGAAAATAGAACAATCATTGTTCCGTGAGGCGTTTGTTTGCCATCCACAGAAACATTATGTTCTTCATCCATTAGATGGAGGTGTGTGTAAATATAGTTATAATACTTCTAATAACAAGTTATTAGTATATTTAGGATACTGGTGTTGTCAAAAAATAAATGATTAAAAAGATTTTAGGGGTTGTAGAAGTAGAATAAAAGAAAACAATTTAAGAGATACTATTACCTTTAATTAGGGTAACTTCCTTTGGTTTGAACCAAAAGTACTTCTTGAAGTTCTTTATTCCTAAGATAAGGCTTCTATGGGGAGTAGAGGTATGTAGGGAGATTATTTTTATAGGGTATGGATGAGAAAAATGGCTTCAGATGTGTGAGTAATTTGATAGAAATGGTCTCCTTTTATAAGGGGGAGGAGAGGCTCTTTTGGAAAGTGTGAAAATATTATTTTATAATAAAGTTATCTTCGGTCTCCAAAGGTCCAAAAATCATTAAAGTTGAATATAATATGACTAAAGGTAGAAATAAAATAATCTAAAAAAAATTGGACATGTTTTGGATAATATTTTAATCATTATAATCTTATTTATTTAATTCATTTATTAATGGGGTAAATACTGCATCATTATTGTGTCATAAATAATTTAATTTATCTGATGTATAAAAATTATAAAAAAAATACCATCATGTAGGAAATAATTTTTTATTTCTAATAAATTTTTATAGTCAAAATGATAATTTATATAACACCTTATAAAAATTGATTACTAATAGATTTTTGTTTATGTCAATTTTGACTTTACATTAAATTAATTAATCCAAATTGTCATTATCACTACCAAGTGGCTCAATGGTTTCCAAAAACCGACCCATGGATTCCCATGGTAGGCCACTACTCATCCAATAAGGTTAATACATATGTGAAGGTAATTTTGAATAATTATAATATTCTTTTAAACTTGAATTACACAATTTACCTTTAACCGCTGTAAATAAAAGTCATAAGTTACTATTCATCAAAAATTATTTTCATCTTATTGAACCAAATTTTACTTCATGATAAAAACCATGTATGTCGGATTTTTGAAATTCAATTCACTGAACTGGTAAAATTTCATTTAAATGAATGATTCTGTTTTTTTAACTACCAATAAGTGGTTTCACTATTCATAAAAATTGATGTTTTTCAGAAAAATGACAAAAATTCAGCCTAAGATATATTTGATATTCCGAATTCAAAAATAATTTCTATTTTTCAAAATTCAAAACATAGAAGTGGAATTAATTAATTTTAAAATTAATCCCGTTATCAAAACAAATAGTGTTTTTTAAGAAACAATAAGTATCAAAAGATCGACACTTGTTTATGTCCAAATTCAAAGTGAAATTAATTCCAATGACCAAAATTGGATTAAATGGTAAAAAAATATTCTAATTAAACTTTAAAACCAATTAAAAAGATAATATATCCATATAAATTATTGCGATAAAAAATGTTGTTTTTAATTAAAATATAGCGTGTTTCTACTATTCATTAAAATATGAAAATTATCAGAATAATATGAAAAATTTATCCAAATTAAATTTTTATATCCTGATTCTAAGGAAGAATTTTATTTTATATAATTGAACTTATAAACATGTCAAAAACTAGATTCAATGTGGGTGTGCCATCAAAAGGCGGCAAAACTGCATTTTTTTAAAAATAGTTATTTTACCCGAAAAATTTATATTGATCTCATACCATGTTCTAGAAAATATTTAAGATGAATAATGATGTTAAAAAATTCCAAATGTAGTTAATACTATTCATAACGGCTAGACCATAATTATATTTTTACAATATATTGTTGTTTAGTGAAACACAATATTTCTTACTACACACGCTATCGAGGAAGGTCGTGATTGAATGTAATGCAAGCCAAGATAGGGCTACATGTAAGGCAATCTCCCTTTTGTGTTGAATATAACATAATCAAAACATGTTTTATTTATACATTAAACAAAATCTATACTTAATGTTGCATAGAATAATTTCTACAAAACGAACATGAAATTTTGTATAACACGAGCTAAAAATAGTGTTGCGTATACTGAAAGATAATACAGTGTTTTGTATAGTACAATCTAATCTTTTTTTAGTGTAAAATAGAATACATCAAACATATTAAAAAGAATATATCTCATAAAATCTCAGGGTGTTACATTCTACCCCCCTTAAAATGAATTTCACCCTCGAATCTCGTCGGAGTTATAAATCATTTATTACGTGATAGTTTCTTTCATAGAAACCCACATCGTAAAAAGAAACACTAAAAATTAAATTTAAAAAGTGAAGTAACAAATTTAATGGTTACACAAATTAACTTATCATTGGGTTTCCACATAGGAGAACATATTTGAAAATATTGATATGGAATAGAAATCTAGCCATCAAGTTCTGATGGAGAGTGGTAGAGAACATGGCTATGAAAAGGCCAACAATCAAAAAGCCATAAATTTGAGATGGTCAAAGGTACCATCTGATTTATCAGATATGAGGGTAATAGGACAACATTTTTTTTCTTCAAGATCATTTCCCTAATGTTGAATACTTTTTGAATTAAAATAATTACTTACTTGATTTTGATACAATCTCACAATTGATCATGCCTTGAACAATTTCCACTTCATATCTTAAAGAAATGAAGTTTAATTTGTCTTTTATGATGTTATAACAGATCATGCGATCCAATGATAGGTCATTCCATCTGTCTCAAACATAAGGTTAGCAATAGTTATATGCATAAGTCCATTTATGGTGATATTAATCGTATACGGTTCCAAAAATCGACTTATACTTCATCTATCATACAACATAACAAAATAAAACTAATTTCTACAAACCAGGGACTTCCTATAGGTCAATGGTAAGCGATAAAGGCATGTCTCAATTTGGATGTGGGTTTGATTCCTGCAACCTTATCCGACACGACGAGTTGTCGCCCGTCCTACAGGTTGTACATTTTTCTAAAACTACACTATTATAAAATTCCTGAAATAATATTGAAAAAAAGGTTCTAGCTTTAAAAAATACTATCTTATGTCCAAATTAATAAAATCCAGTCTTTAGGACTATAAAAAATACTTCGGTCCCAGCTCATAGTATTAAGAAAACGATTACATGGAAAGTCACATAACAAGCACGTGGATACCATCATTTATCCCCCACATATCATAAGATATATCATATTGGTCACATTCCAAACATATGAATAACTTGATAATGTATTCTTTTCAAACATGAATCAATATAGAAACTTAGTGAAAACATGAATACTGTCAAAAGTTTACTCTTCACATATTCCAAAATCATAGAATTTCTATATACTCAAACCATGATATCACTTTTTCCTTATATCAGTCATGAGCTCATGAATACTATTAAACATATTATTTTCACCATATCCCTTCATTATGCGCATACCATCTACTTTCCAAAAATATATGAATAACCCTTCATGGTTATCGGTACCATTCAACATATAGTTTCAAATACTTTAGGAAATATAATAGTGTAACAATCCTTAGATGTGTCTTTATTCCATAGTAATGGTACCTATACAACATAACTATTGATAAACATAAATCATTCCACTACCTTCTTAAACCATTGACATATCATGAACAGTTCTTTCATCTCACATATCATTTGTAGTCTCTTCATCATCATAGACTTAAATACTTCCCATACAACCATGATGATTATCTTCATGAGACTTTCCCTTAGGGCATTGGTTTCCATAATGCCCATACATTCCACATTTAAAACATTTAATCGTTGTTTATGTTGTAACAATACCATTATCCTTGTCCATGGTGTTAACTGTACCTTTTCCATTAAACTTACTAGCTTTGTGTCCTTATTTTCCACACCCAAAGCATCATCCAGTTCCTTTGAAACATTCACCTTGATGCATCTTCCCACATGATTTACATGGTGGAAATTGATCTTTCTTTCCTATATGATCATCATTAAACTCTATATTGCTCTTATTAATTGATTCAGGAAACTTATCAAAATTGATATTATTGATCATATCATGAGATTGCTGATTAGTAATAATAAAGATATTTGGACTTCCAAATCCTATTTCATTTGGTTTCTCGTGAATAATATCATTTTGTTGTCCATCATAGCCATCATTATCATGAATCTTCCTATTCCCAGCCATTTTCTAAAACCCAAAAAGAATAGTGTAAGAGGTAGAAATAATGCTAGGAAAACAAAATAAAAAAGGGAAAGTACCTTAAATATATAACATCATAGGTTAAATCTATTATGCTTACCATAATTCTAGGACTATAACCTATATGTATAGTAAACCTTAGAGATATACCTAGACATACCTTATAAATATCTCTAGGGATTTCACTAAAGTTTTCGCATCCTAGTTTCCAAAGGTTAACTAAACCTTTCCTCTGATACCAACCATAGATACCCAATGCTTGATGTACATAGACATTACATTAATTTTGCAGAATACTTAATACATAAAAAAAACAGTCAAGGACCATAATAGTTTAGTGTCTTTGGAAACACGAAACATAATATTCTAATCGTGGTGAAAGATCTTCAACATCTCCCATAAAGATGTTCCCCATTTGATTTTCTTACCTAAAACCTTTCGTTATATCCTGGAGAAAATAAAACATAAAAAGGGTGAGCTGAAATGCTCAGTAAGGGTAAACATATATAACATAAAACAATCCATAACCATTTGAAGCAAAAACATGAACATTAAATCTATTCATCAAAATCCTGAGAAAAATATAAATCTTGGAAGTATGTAAGAAATATATAATAAAGAAATATCAATCATGATATAATATCATGGGAAAAAAACATTTAATTGTGGAAAACCATTAATCACATGATATGATTTCCATAGTATCCAAGGCATTTATGCCAAGACAATCTTAGTGGACAAAGTCCCTTTCTGGATCGAGTTCACTCCTCGTTCCAGTCCTGTATCACTGAACCAGATTAAATTACCGTTCCAGCCATGTATATCTCATGAGATACAAATCATTACCCAATGAATTGGAGGGATGTATAGGTCCCACCCATCTCATAATAAAATCATTCTTACTTGTGCCACAAAATAAACCTAAATCATTCATCATAACCAAAAGAATAAAATGGGTTTCATAAACATCATCCCATCATAACATAATCCATATAAAACAAATGGATATCATTTCATCATAATAATAATAAATCCATTTTAATAATAGAGATATTATACTTGAAACATAAACATACTGAATAATTTCATATTAGATGGAAAATTGTTTTGATAAAACCCTTGAAATGAATTCTTATGTAAAATATCCTTCATTATTCAAAATAATTTGCTTTTCATAAAATGCCATGAAATTTTAAAAGAAACGGATTTTTTTTGAAAATTGTAATGAAATATTTTAGATTAAACATTATTATGAAAAGTCGTTATGAAACCGTAATAATCTGTTCATAATGTATAAGCTAAAAAAACTTTCTCCTCATACTTTTGTCGGAAAGTCAAAAAGTACCTCGTATAGTAAACAAAATAAATATTCCTCCCAGAAGATATGGTAAAAGTAAAAACAGATAAATCTGACTTGAATCATACTTGGAATAAAAGTAAACATTCTATGAAAACATTTTAAGAATATATGGACATGGATAATAAACATAACCCCAGTAAATACTTACGAATAAACAATCTCGGATAAGAATGAGATTGGAATAATTATCCGTTACAAAAATATTTTTGTAAATAAAAAAGATCACTTATGTGTATTAAATATAAGTCCACATAAATAATGTATAAATACATGATAATATATAAAAACTCTTTTCTCACATAATTAAATAACGGCTTAAAGAAGAAAGAGAATATCAACCCATAGAACAGAAATTGGGTTAAGATGTTCCCTTACATCGAGTCCGACTTGACTCGATCATTCTTTAATCTCATGAATAATAAACCAAAGTTAATTTATACTTTATTAAGAACCTTTTTCAAGTTTATTATTCATTTTATATCACTTATTACCATGTTATAAACATTATTGAACCATTTATGTTAATAACGTTCTTTTTTTCGATATTTGGTACTTGAGTCAAAAATGGACTTCTTATAATTACATGTTGTTAATGTTGTAAAAGGTTCATTATATACAAAATTATATTCATGATTTATATATCATAAATATCATAAATATCCATACTATACATGTATTTATAATATTACATAACATATGGAGTTAAAAAATGAAATGCACCGTTCATGGAGACGGTAAGTCGTACATAAGCATGAACGCTACTTTAATTTCTATTTCTTATTTTAATTGAAATAAAACATAATTATACATAGGTATATTATAATTCCTGTATAATATCATATATAATATCATTAATTCCATCCTTTATACATCCCACATAATGCATTAACGAATATCATCACTTTGAGGGGGTGGTAGTCCACACTTCCTAAAATGAGATTATCGTATTTTACCATTATGGAAACCATCAAGGATTGATATAATTGTGAATTAAAGAAGCTTAAGGAAATAATAAACATAATATATATCATATATAAGTTTAGTTCCATCATAATGGCCACCATGAGAGGCGGTATGAGAAAATCGAACAATCATCGTTTCGTGAGGCGTTAGTTTTCCATCCACAGAATCATTATGGTCTTCATCCAATAGATGGAGTTTTGTGTATGTGTTATTAAAATAAATCTCATAACAGAATCCTAGTATATTAAGGATATTGGTGTTGTTACAAAAAAATATTAAAGAGATTTTAGGGGTTGGAGAAGTAGAATAGAAGAAAACAATTTAAGAGAGATTGTTACCTTTAATTTGGGTAACTTCCTTTGGTTTGAACCAAAAGGACTTCTTGAAGTGCCTTTTTCCTATGTTAAGGCTTATAAAGGGAGTATATAGATGTTGGGAGATTAATTGGGTATAGTTTGGATGATTCAAATGGCTTGAGAGGTTTGTGGAATTGGATAGAAATGGTATCCTTTTATAAGGGGAGGAGGGGCTCTTTTGCAAAGTGTGAAAAAATTGATTTTATTATAAAATTATCTTCTGTTTAAAAAGGTAAAAAATCATTAAATATTAATATAAGATGACTCATGGTATAAATAAAATCATCATATCATAATTGGAAATGTTTTGGATAATATTTTAATCATTATAATCTTATTTATTTAAATCATTTATTAATGAGGTAAATATTGCATCATTATTGTGTCATAAATAATTTAATTCATTTGATGTATAAACATTATAAAAAAATACTATCATGTAGGAAATATTTTTATATTTACAATAAATTTTTATAGTCTAAAACATAATTTATATAACCCCTTATAAAAATTGATTACTAATTTTTTTAATGTGATTTTTTTCTTTACATTAAATTAATTAATCCAAATTGCCATTACCACTACCAAGTTATTAAATGGGGTCCCAAATTCGACCCAAGGATGCCCATGGTTGGACACTACTCATCCATTAAGGTTAGGAGAATTGTTAAGGTAATTTTGAATTATTATAATATTCTTTTAACCTTGAATTGCCCTATTTACCATTAACTGCAGTAAATAAAATTCAAAAGTTACTTTTCATCAAAAATTATTTTTATCTTATTGAAACAAATTTTTCTTCTTGATAACAACCATGTATGTTGGAATTTTTAAATTAAATTAACAGAATTGTTATAATTTTATTTAAATGAACGTGTCGGTTTTTTAACTACCACTAAATAGTTTAACTAATCATAAAAAATTGATGTTTTTCAGAAAAATACCAAACATTCAGCCTAAGATATATTTGATATTACAAATTAAAAATTTTGGTTTATTTTTTCAAATTAAAAATATAGAAGTGGCATTAATTAATTTTAAAATTAATTCTCATTATCAAAACAAATACTGTGTTTTTTAGAAACAATAACTATCAAAAGATCGACATTTGTTTATGTCCAAATTCAAAGTGAAATTAATTCCAATGACCAACATTGGATTAAATGGTAAAAATATATTCTAATCACACATTCAAAACAATTAAAAGATAATATATCCCTATAAATTATTGTGATGAAAAAACTTGATTTTAATTAAAATATATCGTGTTATTACTATTCATTAAAATATGAAAGTTATCATAATAATATGAAAAATTTATCCAAATTAATTTTTTTATCATGATTCCAAGGAATCATTTTATATTGTCAAATTGAACTTATAAACATGTCAAAAACCAGTATCAATGTGGGTTCTCCATAAAAATGTGGCAAAACTGCAATTTTTTAAAAATAGTTATTTTACCCAAAACATTTATATTGTTTTCATACCATGTTATATTAAATATGTAAGATGAATAATGATGTTATAAAATTCAAAATGTAGTTAATACTATTCATAATAGCTACACTATAATAATATTATAACAATATATCGTTGTTTAGTGAAACACAGTACTGCGTACTACACATGCTATAGAGGAAGGTCGTGATTGCGTGTAATGTAAGCTAAGTTAGGGATGCGTGTAGTGAAAGTTCCCTTTGGTGTTGCATATAACATAATTAAAACTTATTTCATTTATACATTAAACAAAATCTATACTTAATGTTGCAGAGAATAATTTCTACAAAACAAACATGAAATTGTGTGTAACACGAGCCAAAAATAGTGTTGCGTATATTATAGGCTAATACGGTGTTGTGTATATTACAATGTAATCTTGGTTTATTGTACACTAGAATACATCAAAGACATTAAAAATAATATATTTCATTAAATCTAGGGGTGTTACAGATGCTTCTTCTGGAAGATACGCATCAGCTCTGCCATAGATGTTGCGGCCGGCAGTACTCCCTAGAAGGTCTGCATAAACGACATGAAGCCTTCACAGAACTACGCATCAACACCTGTGTCAAGTATAATGGTTGGTGCTGTATCTGGATTTTCTGGAGGATTCATTGGTAGACCATGGACTACTATCTTTGGAGTAAAATAATTGCCACTCTTTGGGCGAACAACCAGTGGTCGTCTCGGTCGAATGACTCTACAAGGTCAAATGCACAACTTAGACCACGATTTATCAAGGACTGAAAACAAGGAGTGTAAGAAGGGAACAGGGAAAAGAAAACATCCAAAATTTACAAAACCAGACTACACAGTGTGTAAAATAACTACACGGCATTTTTTCTCAAGTCTTCCACAGGGGCGTGTTCTCTACCAAAATGTGTCGTGTAACACCCCAAAACAGGCGGTGTGTTGTCCACACACATGGCGTGTACTGGAATTTTCCTCCCTACCTGAGTCCCTATACAAAACATAGCCACACATCTCTCCTTAAAAAAAACTACACAGCATGTCCTAGATAGACACGACATGTATGGATTAATTTCCAACAGCCCGTGTCGTCAGTTACACGGATGACTACCTGGCTGACACTACATGTCATGTTACACCTGCACGCGGCCTGTACACAACTCTATCTTCCTAGCCAAACGGTCAAGTCCACATGGTCTTTCCCCAAATCAATACTACGTGGTGTTTCCCATAGATACACAAAGTGTTCAAGAAGAGGTAACACCAAACCATGTTTGTTAGCTACACGACTAGGTCCCCAGTCACAGTACACAGTGTGTTCATCATTGACACAACCTGTACAAGAAAATATTTCCTTCATCCGAGTTGTTAGTGACATGGGCGGACACAGGGTCCACCCAACACGGCGTGTGCCCTATAGAACGTCCCCATCCCACGTCTCTTCCCACACAGACTATGACATGGTAAGCTAGTACATGGAGTTTACATAGGGTACACAGCGTGTACCCAAAACATTTTATTTTCTTCTCATACAGTAGAATACATGGAGGGTAGTCAAAACTACAGGGCATGTATTCTGGGTTTTTCCAGACAGCAAGTCTTATAAACTACTCTGGAACCTAGAAACACTGAAAAAAACACCAAAGTGCCAAATTATGATCCGTGAGGGCCCATACTCCCCGTGAATCAATGTTTGGAATCTTATGCATGTTATAATAAGATAAAAAATCAATGATCCACCAAATTCCGGTATATGGGGGCCCATAATAATCAAGACCCAAAGATTGGAATTCATTTTATCAGCCTCACACAACAATACCCTACCAAATAGCAGGTATGTTTCCAAGCATCTATCTCAATAGCATTCTTTTCTATCAAAACTATCACAACAACATGTAACTTCTTCTGAACCTACATGGCATGGAAGAATGCATGACATGTGATTTCATGCATGTCCATAAATTATTTATGAGATGACATACCCTCATCTCATCATTTTGCAACTAAATATAACCCAATTATAAAATATAAATAGCACACCAAAAGTGCGTCACCCAACAATGAAAATCAAATCAACTGTAAAATTGAAAAACCTGAAAAATTGCAATAAAAAAGGTAGACTAGATTTTCCATGTACACAGGTTAGCTACTCCCAGGAACAACTTATTACCAACTACCATTTCATCATATCCTTGAATAAGGCTCCAAACAATATGTCAAAGAATAGAACCCCTATGATACCACTTTTTAATGTCCGGATCGGGGTGCAACTCAGCGGGTTCCCCAAACCTTGTTGCTCATATGACCTGAAGCGCATTTCCCCAAAGGTCGAAGGCTTCCGACTAGCAGCGAGGGCCAAAGACTGATAGCGGGGAAACTATACCCTCGTTTTTCAAAGTGTAGTATAATGGAATAAAATATATAAACATACAACATGAAAATACATAAGTAGTAAAAAACATACAACTTAAGTAAAAGAGAACCAACAATCATATATATAGAGATACATCATGTCATAAATTATACGGAAATAGTCACAACATGATACATTCCAATACAATATGATATAAATCAAAGTACAAGGTGCATCTAAACAAAAAAAAAGTGCAACAAGAACTCAATATCATCACGAGCCTAAGCTCGATCTCATGCTCTCCTACTCCTCTTCAACAATCATGTTCCTATGTAGGGAACTTTTCTCCAGTAAAAACCTGCAATAATATAGTCTGTTTGGGTCGAAGACATAACCCAAAAAGGGTGTGAGAAATAAATCACAGCAGGCAACCACCAAAGGCCCATGCCCAACTGTTAGAGAAAAATATGGAACAACAGTGCACAGTAGTAAATGTAATAAACTAAGTAGTACTCAAAAGTAAGTAAATTCACCAGTTATATTGCCATTTTTAGTTTTCATTTAACCATGTTAAGCCTGTGTATTAACTTGACATGTACAACATATGAAAATCACCATGGTGAACATTCACGAAAACACTTTCCTTAGAAATAGAAACCTTACCCATCATGTAAGTAGAGTCGAAACCCGCATGTTATATCGCATAGGCATAATAGATATTTCCCACAAGCATACGATGTATCGCCCACATGCACTGAATCTACTGTCCCCAGGCTTAAAAACTACTATCCAGAGGCATGATAAAATGTTGCCCGCAAGCTAACGAGTCATTGCCCTCAGGATATACATCAAACCGGGTTGAACCCAACATATAAGAGAGAAATTATATACAATTCCTCTCAAGTAAATTTTAAAGCATGATAAACATTATGGTATACCCTTGGGTAGCCTGGCATAACAGCTAAAGAGAGGAACACACCTCCGGGGTGGTCTTGGATCTAAGCAGGGATCCCAAACTACAATTTAAACTTGTCATTATATTATTTATACAGTTTTAGATAATTTTCAGCAAATGCCACAACCATACAACACCCCAAACATGGGTTCATAGCACGACAATACACAAAAGCACATCGCAATTGGAATTTAAATTCCATACCACCTACCTCGATCTCCACTGATTGATATATGTGAATTACGCCTCCCGAATCGTCCAAGAATAATTTAGATATGAGGTGAACATAATCCTTTTCAAACTCAAATAACATTCCCTCATGAAATATTTTGTATGAAACACACACGGTGGAGGAAGAAATCACCTATGCAGTTCCAAATAGATCGACAGAAATAGAATCGGGATCCTGGTGTCCGGTCAGGAGATCCTCCAAGCTCCGGCTATCTCTCCTACTCTCCTCCAGCATTCTATTCATTGTCCCTAAATAGAGGACGCTACTACCCATTATAAGTGAAAAAACAAAACTACACGTTGTGTACTCTCAAGTATAGGGCATGTACTTTTCATCATTTAGATGTTCCTCTGGCGCCAACTCACCAACACGACATTGTTCAATTATCGACATGCGTACATGGCATGTATTTCAGAATACATGGCATGTACGATTGCTTAGTTGTCAGCTACTTCCACCGCCTTACTATTCACCTGCCGATGGACTACACGGTGTGTAGTTTGTTTTTACACCTTTCATTGCCAATAGGGCTACATGCCCTGTGTACTCATTACACATGGTGAAAGTACACGGAGTGTACCCAAAAAATTTGGGATTTTCCCTATTTTTCTTATTTTCTCAAAAACACTTGTGGAAAAAACAAAAGAATAAACCCGTACCTCAAGAAGAAGAACCACGTTCTAATAAAAATATTATTTTTATGAATTATATATTCATTTAATTTTTAAAATTGAATAATAATTCATGTAATTATTATAAATTTCTTAAAAATGAAGATAAAATCATTTGAATGTAAAAAAGAGATATTTTCCAATTAAATATTTTTAAAATATACAATGCATTTCCCCATACTTAATTGAATTAGTTAGTATTGATGATTATTTTTATAATGTATTTAGATAATATTTTAAATTATATATATTAAAATTAATGTAATGTTATTTATATGAAAATAAATTTTATTAATTTTAGAATTATTTTGAAAATTTTATTTCATAAAAAAGGATTTTTCGTTGCATTTTAAAGACTTATTTTTAAATGAGTTTATTTCAATCAAAATATTGATTCTAATAATTTTTTAAATATTTTTAATAATTATTTCAAATATTAGTAAATAGGTTAATGTCATTTTTAGTCATTACGAATAATATATAAGGTAATAATCTATTACTACGATAAATTATAAAAGTATTAATTAAGGAATAGACTAATGAGATAAGTGTTTAAATGAAACTGAAAACATTTTTTATTCCTATTATGTAAGGTTAATAAGATTCTATATCATAAAATCTTCTAACATAAGCTAATTATGATCCACATGACATGGAGTGTGACTTTATTATATTTTAACATTCGTAATAATTATAGGTTTTCCATAAACCTCACATATAAATGGGAACATCTTATTCTCTAAAGTAAATACAACATGATTTATTTATCATGAATAATATCTAAAAAATTCTCTCTGAACATTATTTTCCATGACAGTGAGTTATTGATATTCCCAAAATACCAATCCAAAAATCTATAAGTTGTATTTCGAAGGAGGATACCTAAAGAAAGAAGTGTATATTCATTCTAGTCTTTATCATTTCTTCTTAAAAAATAAAATAATTATATAACCATATAAAAAATATGTAATAATTATATTCACAATATTAATATGTTCTTTTGTAGATGTTTTATCCATTTACTATCTCATTGCCATCTATTGTAATATTATAACATCGATCAATCATATATGGGGAGTACTATATCCACGAAGTGATGTCATAAATTTTTCAATACCACTATACATAGAATTGAATAATGGTCCATTAAATGAATATATATTATATGTGATATAATTATGATTCCATTTAGGGTAATTATTAGTTATATTTATCTTATTATATCCAAAAAATGGGATAACATCACCCATGCATACATACATACTTCCATCTCCATGAAGTTATACAATTCTATTTTCCCCAACGAATTAGAATAATTATTATCAGTATAAATAAAATTAAGAAATTTTATCATTATTACATTTCTACAATTCTGTATATTTTTAATCCATGAAAAATGCTCATGTACTGGTACCATTGAACCAAAACATGCATGGAAAACAAACCATTTTCACTCAATTGTTCATTTTAATCAGGAATTTTTAATAAAATAATAATTATAAATGTTAATGGGATTATAAATTATGTCTTATATATGAATAATGTTCTAGAATATATTTAGAATAAATATATCTTTATTTTACTGGAGTTTCAAATGGTCAATATGCAAGACAAGACCTAAGGTTAGGGTTTATGTTACATGCTAATTTCACATCATGAATATCTATGATAAATATTCATTGAGGGATATCATTGGGTAATTATAATTTATAAACAACCTTTAGTATTCTATGTTGTTTATTAAATAAATATTCATTCAATATATCAATTTTATTGTCGTTGGTAATTTAAATGATCTAAAAGATTTTTAATGAAAAAATGACCTTATTTATTATTTAGTTAAGGAATTTTTTCGTCCATCACTATGTTCATCAGAATGATTGTTTTGATGTTTTTATCTAAACATAAATTTTTATGAATTATTATTTTAAAAACCATTATCTTTCCTTGAAGATGATTAAAAATAATCATTTCAAATTCTTTACGTATGACTCACTTTTGTTGTCTTAAAAAAGAGTGAAAAAATAATACCTTTTAACATATACAACCCTAAAAAATAAACATCATAAAAACTAACTGATCTAATGATTCCTTTAAATGTATCTAGGGTTATTTGTATATAAATGTTTTTATGTAATATTATTGGAATTTTTAGTTTTTAATGGTAGAAATAAAGCTCAATTACCATGCCTTCAAATTAATGTTCTAATATCTTTTTATAGTATTTATCATATATGTCAACATCATTTATGGATTTTCCTTATTAACTGGGGATATGATCATATGATACCATAAACAGTATTTATATAGATGGATTATGATTATTTATGTTTATTTTTGATACTATGAAACATGTTACATCCCCATTGGTTAATTAATTGATGGTAAATGTTTTATGAATTATATTTTTTCATAGATTATGATATGATGAAATGATAAATGTTTTTATGATATTTTCTATGTCTTTTGTATAGTTTTCATTATGTGATGGGTGGGTATGAAATTAAAATCCTTTAAATGAATTGATATATAATGATATCTCAAGAGATAATATGGTATATAATATGTGGTAAACCTTTTTTAGTAAGGGACATTATACTCTATGATTGTTCTAGAAGTGAACATTAATAATAAAAATGATGTAATAGGGATTTAATAAAATAAAAAACGGAAATATATACAGTATAATGCACTTGGTAGTGAATCCTGACTACATAAATCATGTGATAGGGAGTGACCCAAATATAATATGTGGATTTGTACACTATGACAGTCTTCAATGAGAACCTTGACTATTGAAATAATTTATAAGACAATGCGTATGCCAAAAAATATTAGTTATTCCTTTAATGTATTATAATGTCTCATTATTTCATATTGATTATTACAAACTTTATTAACTTAGGTTTTTTTAAAAAAGCCTCATTCCATGAATCAAGAGTAGCGATCTTTGAATAATTGGGTATAACTTTTATATGTTATAATCATGATAGAATAACATTTTTCATATATTTTTTATCACTTGTGATCATTGAATAATATCTCATATGTTTTTCCTTACAGAGCACATGAGGTCACAATTTCTTATCTTTTCGTTCTCTTGGTTATGAATAAATGTGTTATGAAGAGTGCTTCTAAGATGGGTGTTAAAGGGGAAGAAATTTCTTGACAATGTTAAATATCATTCATGTAATAAATTGATTGTGTCTTTAGTGTCATAATACAGTAAAAATTAATAGTTATATGGAATGTTTTTTTGTTATATGTATTAAATATTCTTCTAAACTAATGAAATTTATTGTATATAATTCTTGGCTCACCATATGAAATCCAAAAATCTAGAGAAAATTTAGTGAAAATCAGTAGTCTAAGAGAATGATTGAGGAAAAATCGTGTCTTGGTGAGAATTGGTTGAACATATTGAAATTATAAGAGATTAAATATTATAAAATTTATGATATGGTCAATTAGAATTTAAAATATTTGAGTGTTTCAAAAGGATACCTAAATATTTTTTCAAATGGGAAATCATTCAAATGTGATGTCTGTTTCTGTTAATTAGATTTTAGAAATTATATTTTTTCCCCTAGTAGAGGGATTATATTAGTATATTGAAAAATAATTTTTACAAATCTAAAAGTACACATATCTATCATAAGTAAATACACTTATAATAAATTTTCATTAAAGAATATGGAAATAGATTTTTTATGTTATTAAATCATTTTTAAGAGTACAAGGAGATGTTCATCTGGGTTAGTAGTTGAAGTCAAATGGTTATAGAAGATTAGAATTTACCACTCCAAATGGTGGCATATTTATGAATATTTGAAGTCAATGTAGTTGTGATAAATGACTAACTAATACTATATAAGGAAGTGTGGTACTTTTTGAAATATATACTGTATATTAAAGTAGCTCATCATAATATGTAACATGATTATAAATTTTTTTACTTTAGATAATTACAAAATTTCAAATCCATTGTAATTTATTTCTACTTGTGAATTTTTCAATTAAAGGAGTGATATAATTTACTTTTGGTGATGATGAATGTAGTAGTTTTCCTACGATAGATGTTGGACACCTAGTATAAAATATGTACACCTCTTATGTTATATAATTTTATTTTTTATTCTATTTGTTTTAATTTCCATTTGTTTGATTTTGAGTTAGCTCTTATGTGTGTGATAGGTCCGCCAATATTTAGTGAGTAAGGTGCATATACTTCCTACATATGATACAGTTAGTCAACAGATGTATGTATTGATGGATTTAATTATATGGAACTGAATTTTTATTGTTTCATCATTTAGGGGTTATTCATTTCTTGTTATGGTGAGAACATGGTCCATCCCTCTACATTCCTTGTCAGAAATTATTAGAAAATGGGATACCATATCCAAAGGTAGAGGATTCTTTGACTCGATTATATGGGGTCAAATGATCGTATATGATCAATAAGTTGGGAATCATCTACCCTATGAATTGGGGGGATATCAGGAATATCTATGGAAGGTGAGGTGAAACCATTCACTTGAATGAACATGATTCTCATATAGCACCATCATCTAGAATGATTCAATCATATTGATCATATCCCCTTTAGTCCCCATTAAGTTAAAAAACTAGTTTTCTCATAACACTAATTATCTAACATATAATTCTAAGGACGATCCCAAAACAAAGTTATATATATAAAATCAGTCAGGATATATTACCTATGTGAAAATATCTGAGTCATAAATAATGACATCATAAAATTCACTAGGGATAAAATAGTAAATGATATGTACTCTAGTGGTACCCAAAATTTAACCACTTAGTGATATCCTAGTTAGGTATTTCCTTATCACATGGTATGTATAAGTTGACATGCATGATGTTTGGACCCAAGAATATGGAATGTTGGACATATAGAATACTCAACCTGTACCACCATAGCTTTAGTCATGTGATAATAAAATACATGGTGTGTATAATTGTTAAAATAAAAAAAAATTTTAATGTCAAATGAAACACTACCCCGTACATCCATTGTGATAGAAATTTAGTGTTCTTCTAATATATATGGTACGTAGTTGGGTATTTTAGTCCAGATCTTGTTTTCACATAGAATTCATCCTAACATCATATTTATCACTTCCAATAACACCCAAATCTTATTTATAAACCTCAATCATGAATATAATAACATCATTGAACAATTTTTATCACATATATTTCATAAATTTAATCCACTAACTCCTCATGTAATGATGATTCTATCTGTCTCCTTAATTCTAAGAGGGTACCTATAGGAATGCGTACCCTAGAAGACATAAAATCCATAATGTCCTCCCACATGCCTTAACATAGGATTTCATTATACAACAAACTATCGTCTTTGTCAAATTCATCCATGATTTAAAATAGACCAAAATACATTAGTCTTTTTCCAAACTATAGACCAACGATTAATAAATGAAGAATGGTTGGAGTGAATTAAGATAACATGAAATGTGAACTCCAATGGTGGTCATTGTGATTATCATCTATAGTTCATTGGTGTGATATAAAAATAAAAAACAATTAAAAAGAAAAAAAATCCAATTATAAATATAAATTATTAATTTGATAGGGAAATAAAAATAAAGTTAAACAATCTTATTAAAACTCTATGTATATAAAATTTTGAAATAAAGTAGATATAAAATAACATAGTCCTTCTAAAAAATGGGTCACTCATTAATAAATTTTGTGTGGGTGTTCATTTTATTTATCAATGCTACAAAGGGGTCTTTGATTGAACAATAAAACCTCTTTTATTGATATAAAATCATGGTGTTCATATATATATAACCATTTGATGTTGGGATAAATGTTTTTATAATGTATCAATTTCTATGTTAAGACATTTAATCTCCCATAAATGGAATAATAAATCATTTAAAATTTAAATTTTTTATATATTTGGTTAATAGACCTTGGATATTAAAAAGTCAAGGTCAATAATGGGAACCAATGTAAAAAAACATAACATAAACCCAATTTTATAGAGAATACCATAATACTGGTTTTACCATCATTATTTTTTAAGAGATATTTTTGTTTATTAAAAATACGTATGTGTAGCCTAAATAAAAAGTATTTTTTAATATCAATTTTTTGAGGACCCAAAATTATTGAAACTCAATGTTGGATCATCCTAAGGGTAAATATTGAAAATTAAAATGAATGGAAGACTTATATAATTTTTCCAAGGCCATTTACTTAGATGAATTTACATGTTATCCCTGTAGTGGTCTAAGGACTCTAAAAATATAATTCATGTAATTTTATGAATATAAAAAATTCAAGTAACTACATCCATCCAAACATAAGAACATTTCATTCAAAAAGTGGAAACCACTAGGTATTCTCATAAAATTAATCTCACAAACTAGCCATATAAAAATACCACCGTCATAGAATCCTTTATTCCCTATAGAGGACCAAGATCTAGGAAAACATGGTATTCAACATCTATGGAAGGGAACATCCTCTTCCTCCACTATGATCATAATGTAAAAAACATATTTTATAAGGACTATAACTAGAATACACATCCACTCTATGCGATTATTATTAAGCCTCCAGAACAAAAAAACCATTATCGTGTAATGTGAATTCTTCAATATGGAATTATGTGAAATTATAAACCATTAAATTCATATTGGTATGATTTTTAAAAAAATATTACCTATTGTATGAGTTCTTTTCTCCCCCCATTAAACATTAGCCTATATGATTAATGAATTAGAAAAATCCATCTTTATTAAGCACCACAACTATGTATTTTAGAAGGATTTCAGTGTAGCATAAAAATGATTAACAATGTAGTTTTTAACTATATATTTTTGTAATTTTATAATCCCCCTTTTGATTTACCTGATAAATTAGAAATGTATAAAATAGAGTGGTATGGGAAACTTATAGTAAAAAATTCATCATAATATTTTCATCCACCTTATCTTATAGATAGATAGGTAAAAGTTTCTTTTGATTAGACTAAAAATTATCAATGTAGAATTAAATATATGAAAAGTTATGATTGTAAAAAATTATTGAAATTTTGAAAATAAATAAATACAAAATATAAGAATAATGGAAAATTTACAAATCCAATGTATCAGATTACAATCAAAGTAATTTTTTAAATTACATTATAAATTTACTATTTTTTAGGAACTAAAAAGTGTGCCAATCATCTCGATCCAAGGTAACTCTAGAACAATCCCAAAGGCCCTGACCATAAATCTTTTAAAAGAAAAATCTTACACCATATCCCTAGATCCCCTTGGTCATAATTATCAAAATAAGATATTCCTTACTAACATTATAATTCCTTGATAAAACAATATCTGGGAAACTTATCTCTGTCTCTATAACCTTGTACTCCCTCGATCATAATCTTCGGAAATAAAAGTTATTTAAAAAAAATTTATAATCAAGCCACAATATGAAAAGTGAATAACCATAAATCTAAAGAAAATCACTCTTATAGAAAACTATTGAACTTATTATAATTCCTCTCAAAAACAAAAATTTAATCAACTTCATATAAAATAGAAACATTCATAATACTTTACATTGTGTCTTTTGATCCTTGAATATGTAATTAAATTTATATATGAAGTTATAAAAATTTGAAATTATTTAAATATATATACATCATAGTCATTTTTGACAACATCTAATGTACCTTCAACATATTCCTATCAAGTCAATTTAGCACCACATATTCTGGTAGAATTAATCATGCACTATTAAATTTAATGTATAACTAAAAAAAATTAATGTTGGAGTGAAAATTAGTTCACATTATTTTCATCCTACATAGTGAGAAAACTGACAAAAATAATTTCATTTCTGATCAAACTAAAATAAAATGAATATTTTTATTTTAAAAAAATGATGCAGAAACATATTTGTTTTAATAATCTCCCCTAATAATCAACCTCTATTTGGAAATAATAATATTTTTATGGGTATATTCATGTTTGGATTTAAAAAATAGAAACCTTCTTAATTCCAACCAATCAGAAAATAAACTTTTATATGAAATTTTTTGTAACACAATATAAGTTTCTCTAAGAGATTTGATATATAGAACCAAAAAGCCATAATATATTCACCCATTTTATAAAAAATAAAATTTCAAAAAACACAATAAATATTCAGAATAACATAAAAGTCCAAATATTCTCATTCATGGATATTTACAAATAGAAATTCCTATAATGAGGAAAATTGAATCATTTTCATTATTTCAAAGAAATTATTTTTCCATTTTATGAAAACAATAATACAAGATGAAAACATAATATCACATCCTTTGTGATATTATAAATTTTAAAAAATATTAATATACAATAAATAAAATCAATCAATAAATTGATGTAATATATTTATGAAAAATATTTTTACTCTAAAATTCATATTAATATCTTTTCCCTAGATTTATATCTAATTTTGGTCTGATGTACCAACATATGAATGAAATGGACTCTAATCCACATACAATGAATTATTCTTTTTTCAGAAAACATGATCACAAAATGACATTTTCCACATTTATTAACAGAGCATTTTAATAAATAATTTGATAAATAATAACGATCTATATGTGAACAGTTATCTTCTATCACCTATAAATTTGATTATTATTTTAAAAATTATTTTAGGGAAAATGAAAATGATATTTTATAGGATAAAATTTACAAAAGTTGTATTTTCTATAGATAAATTGAAATTTTTCTAAAAAAAATAATCCTCACACTCAGAACTGTGTGACATTGAGAAAATTAATTCATTAGATATTGTAACTACTAATAAATATACTTCCAATTAATGTAATTTTAAAATTCGAAGAACCCATTTTTTAAAACATAAATAAAATTCAAATGTGTAGCGATGAGTAACAATATTCATATAGAATCGATCCTAGGAACTGGTGGAAATGTCTCACTATAATATATGTGTTGTTAATGATATTAAACATATAAATATTTCCTATGTTATACATTACAATTATTCCATGTTCTATACATTTGTTTATAAAACCATTTCACTCAATTAATCATAATTTCATTCGTTTAGTATAATTCAAAATATTTAATCAGTAAAATTTATTATGCTTTAATAACATTTTAGATTTCTAATTTTATCACCCAATGAATCTTTAATCAATTTATGTTAAAATTGATATAATATGTCAGGATCCTAACATACATTTAATTATGTTTTTCATGTTTTTAATTATTATCTCACATCGTCGATGATATTATTCGTTTGATGATTTATTATGATTGACTATTTGTTAAGTAAAAATTTTAATTGTTTCTCGACTATTGGTTTTGTATATTCATTTGATGTAACTTCAAGATACTAAATGTATTATTACATTGAAATGTTTTATTAATAATAGTATTGGATCAATTTAGGATATATAAGTTATTTTCAAAAATATTATCTAAATAATTACCATTTAGAGGTTTTACTAAAACATATAAAACTTTTGATTATATTTTACATGAACTATTATCAAAAAATATATAACTCATTTATTAAAAACTATATATTAAAAATTAGTTATAGAATAAAAATAAATCCTTCATTATCTATTGGATAAAATTTATTATATTTCAATTTAGTATTAAAAGTGAATTCATTACACAAAAAGACTCGGAGTTAGGAACATTTCAGATTTCATTCAATACCAAACTCATGAGGAGTTTTTTTAAAAAAGGGGTAAGAATACACTTGATTTATACTATTAACGAAATAATAATATCTGTACACCAAAAATTTTTATGAAAAAAATATTCTTTTAATAAAATTCATTCCATTTCTAGAATAATTGTTTTCCCTTATTCAATAACGCCATTTTTAGGGTCCATGCTATTGAAAAAAATGAGGAATTCCTTTTTTACTTTTAAATTTTAAAACAATTGATGTTTAAACTCACCACCATGATCACACTAGATAGTAATCAAATGTAGGTTTTTTCACCTTCAACAAAGCTATAAATATATATTTTAAATGAAATATTTTGGTTATTGAGGGAAACCATTTGCCCTCTTAAATAAAATGAAGTCATCATTAGGGAAGTATATTTAATTCTTCACCCAATGCATCCAATTTTAAAAGGACCAAATTAATCCAAGTGAACCAACTGTAAAGCTATAGAAAAAATGACTTCCCTAATAAATATGAAACGAGTTTTTTTCTTCTAAATCTCACAATGAATTGACTTTATTAAGAGTTTCATATCTCACCATTTCATCATAATTAGTTAAATATTCCACCTATTCTAATGAATTAACGTTTTGATCCTTTGATAAACATAAATTTTTATCATCCATTGATGTTATATAATCATTGTTATGTTGAAAAAAATTGATTGTAAGGTTAAATTGTTAGCATATTATATAATTTACACTCCCATAATACTTATCTCATCATTTTAAATATTTTCATATAATGAATAAATATTTTAATTAACATGATAAAATTATTCTAATGCAATATATAAATATGTGTCTCATACCCCAGAAATCCTCATAAAAGATGATTTCAGAATTTCAATTTCGATAAATTTTAATGTTCTCCTACACTTTTTATTTTTACTTTTCATTTTCAGAAAATAAGGGACTGTATGACCAGCATAATTAAATTCATAGTAGATAACATCTAAATATTCTTTATTAATATGTTTTTTACTCTTATCCTTCTAAAAATAATATCAAAATTTCATGTATATATAATAATATTATTCATTATCCTATCAAACTATGAATTTTATTCCTTAGTGAATTCAATTCTATCACCAAACAAATGTATAGAATTTTTTTTATGATTAAATCCTATATTTATATAATTGAATAAAAATTACCATACATTGATAAAGTGATACTTCATTATTCTTATTCTCAATATCATTATTTCTTCATAGTCCAGTTTTACATAGAATGGATTTTATAAAAATTCACTTAAATTTTTTTTTTTCAAAATTATCATATAAATAAATTATTTACAATTATAATCCCTCACCTTTAAAACAATATTTATATATCTTTTATCCATCAAATGATCATTGGAAATATCATATACTCACAATGATTGAAAACTATTTATAATAATCATAATTCACAAATGATTATGAGAAAAAACCCCTATATACAAAATTTTATAAATGATAGCCCAAAATAATCAGAAATATTTGGGTTTCATGATATTTGGATGTTATAAAAATGATATTTTCTATATTATTCCAAAATGAATTTATTAGTTTCATGCTAAGTAAATATAAAATAATTATTTCTCTACATCGACCATAGTAATGTATTTCACACTTTATTGTTAGCCTGATACTCAAACTTATCATCTATAAAAAATAGAATTATTCTAGTTTGGAATCTTATAATTTAAAATGATCATAAAATTATTCTCCCCTATAGTATTAGTGATATCAATCATTATACAATCATATAATCACATAAAATAATTTCTCCAATGATCATAGGATAATTAAAATGTATATTTTTTATGGATCCAACATGGATTCTTTCCATAATAAAAAAAATTCTATAGTACCATAGTTACTGTAAGAAAAAAATTAGTAAACTATGAGAAAATGAAAAATAAGATAAGATAGAATTTCAAACACTGAGAATCACTCTAACGACATGATTTTCTATTTTTTCAAAAAAATGGATACTTCTCATAAACTTTTGTAGTTGGCCTCCAATAGATATTTTTTCACAAATATTATTGGAAGTTAAACAATAATATTGTATAATTACATTCAAAATTCAACTAAATATTTTTATTCATGATAAGGTATAGTTTGTTAAGAAATTTGATCATATTATTAGATTAAAAATTATAAAGGTAAACATAACAAAAAATAAATTTTATAATCAATATAATAGATATCAAATAAATATGAATATAAAAAATTCAAAAAAATATAAATATAGCATTATTTTTTTTGGATTTTCAAAAACAATACATTAATTGAAAATAGAAAAAATATATTCACTCTAGAAAATTAATAAGCTTAGATAGTGTCATATTACAATTAGAATACTTCATTTAATGATATAATAAATAAAACCTTTTACCCAAAATGAATATAGGGGATTTTATTATGATCTAAACAATTTTTCTTCCAATTATCATATTCCCTTGACTTAGACCCATTAGAAGTAGAATATCAGTTCTTTCCCTCTAAGTACCTTGGTTAGAATTATCATAAACAATAATATATTTCAATCCATGAAATCAGTTTATCATGAAAGATCAAAAAACATAGCTATATCTTGTAATCCTGAAATCCCTTGATCAAAACAATTGAAAACATAATTAGACGAAATAGAAATATAAAAATTGATATAAAAAGGAAAACCTAAAAATATGGTTTCTAGAAAAATCAATCAAGGGGGGGGGGGGGAATCTTATCTTGATCTGAAGAACTATAATGAAACTCAGTTTCATAACATCATGATGATTATAAACATTAATATTTCTTGATATTACTTCATTCAATCCTCCAAATTATGATCCAATTTGTAGAATAACTTTTAATGACTTCCAATATGTGAGGTATATATTATATTAGGTGGTTTTAATTACACAATAAATACCTTCATCATCATTCAATTCACATTGTGTGGGTTTATATGTACCAATGTAATTATTCACACATCACTAAGGTTCTTATACATTTAATGAAATTAATCTTGTCATGAAATTTGGATAAATATATTTTAATCCTACAACCCAAAGGAAGTTACAAAAAGAAAATTCAATGATAAATAAGACTATTTAAAAATCATGTAAGTGATCAACATCGAGGACTATAGCTCAAAACTTGAGAGAAAAATGAGCCTTTCCCCTCATCCTTTATAAATATGATCACTAGTATCCTCCATTTTTATCACAATATCCATTTTCTTTAAATATACTATGAAAAAAATCCTATTAGTGCTATTGTATCACCTTTGTGAAGGATATTATGGGGAAACATAGTAATAAAATTGACCTTGGAACTATACATAACTATGAACCACTACCCATTAGATGGCCATGTCCACCATAATCCTAAGTGGATGGTCCTAGAAATTATGATGTACCTATTCTATACAATCTAGAGTGTAACATGAAACCCTCTAAAAATAGATATTAAAAAACACAACTTCTTTAGAAAACCTCCTCTTTCACTATATAATGTTATTTTCTATGTGATTGTTACAAACAAAATGTTCTACTTTATATACCATAATAATGGATGTATATTGATATGGTTTTATCTATCATGAACCACCCTAGGTTAACCCTATACTGGTCACCCATGCTGATCTGTGGTAAGGCCTGAGAGGCATTCTTGCTCCTCCCGGGATGGTGGTAAGTGTCATGGGAATCCAAAGTGTACAAGAAGGGAAACATTTCACCAAATAATAATTTAGAAACAAAATAGTAGCAGGTATCACATGCAGTTCAATACATAATAAAACTAGAATTAATATTATTTAAACAAGATACTGAAAATACAACTGAACTATACAGCTAGACTAACAGACCTAAACAACCATCATCTCCCTATGACCCCATGGGTCACTCTCCAAATCAATGATCAACCATTTCCCATGTTGAACGAACCTACATTGTCCAAAATAGAAAATAATTATTTTTCGTGAGTATTATAAAAAAGTATGCAAGACCTAAAAATTTTAATCCCAATGCACATACTTTAAATAAAGAATCATTGATTTACATGTTTTAAATAAAATATACAAATATAGGTTTTCCCATAATTTCCATTTTAAAACAAATAATCAAAATCCATTTCCCTTATGATTTATGATAAGGCTCATAGGAAGAAAGGGGAAGATTAACCAAATAAGAAATCATTTATCATAAATGTTAAAATAAGGGAAAAGTGCTTTTTCATTCAAAAAATTCTTCTTAGAATAAATTTGATATAATGAAATACACTCACCATATAATAAGAAAACACCAAAACCAAATACAAAGAATATGATCCTATAAAATGAGGGAAATGGAACTAACTATACTAGTGTTAGAGGAACATAGGAAGACCTAGAAACCATGAGGAGAACCAAAACATACTACTATATGAGACCCCATACCTGGTAGCATACCACAATGAATGAAATCAAAATTCCCAAATGCCCTGCCACATTAATTCTGGACAGACTGAGTGACCCAATCTCATAGCAATAAAACCAAATATATCCACCTACTATGGGACACTAGTCAGTAATTCAACTACACGTTCAACAATCATTCTTACTACTCCTCTTAGCTATTATAGGTTCCATACAATGTTCATAAAGAGGTGTTCCAAACCAGATCAAGCAACATGACATATATACACCATCAAACATAACACACACAAACCAAAACTCCCCTGACCACCTCAATGAGTAGTCCTTTCCTTAAAAAATTATTATTCAAGGGTGATACCATACTGAGGAAACTCCATACCATGTACATCCAACAAGTCAAGGCTCACAACCCTGAGGGTTTTACAAAAAATCATTGAAAACAAATTCCAAACATGCCTCATATCATTTTTACGCATAAACCTTTTAATAAAAAACAACAGAAAATCCATTTTCAATACCAAACCATGTTGCAAAACCACTCTGGAAACAGCAACCACCAATTGAATTTCAAGTAATCATTTACAAAACCAATCCATCCATTTAGAATTAAAAAAATATTTAGAAAATCAAACTGAGAATATTAACCAACTACTTAGGTGAATAAACCCACAAAAACACAACACACATTCATAATTTATTTTAAAACAATACACACCCACATTGAATGCAAAACGCCAACATAAAACCCATTTAGGGAAAACCAAACACCACATTAAATACAAAATACATTTAGAACATCCAATCCGACATTTGATAAACACATAGAATGCACAGCTAAAAAAACCAATTGAAAAGTGCCAATCAAGCCTTACATTTTTAACTCAAATCTATTATTCACATACATAAGTGAGAAAGACACTTTAAAAAAAATTTAAATCCATTTAACATAATTCATTCTCCATTTTAAACATCAAAAATACATTTTGAAGTCCAAAATATGCTTCTAAAAATTATAAACGATTTTTTTACCAAACACAAGGCATGAAATATAATTCCAATCCACACCACACATTAATATCAATTAAGTAAAAACATAATTAACCATAACAAATACTATAAAAATAGAACATAACTAATTTAAAAACAATGTAAAGTGATAAAATCACGAATCCAATGAAATCAAAAATTTAAAGCCAATGTGAGAAGGGGTCCTACCTCAAAATAGAACCAAGAAAACCGGACAACATGGTGGACTTATTGGTAACCACACGAAATCACATGGTAATTTCCAACACACCAAAAACTAAATATATGGGGCCCGAAATACATAATGACTCAAAATTTTAATTTAGAAAACCATGCGGTGGAAAGAAAACACTCTCCTTGATTGGAGAAGATAACCCAAAATGGTTTGATACACCTCACCTTTAGCGAAGAACACAAAAACCCACCTGAAGGGGTACCGAGAGATTAACTGCATGCCCATAAGAGGAAGTCACTACTATAGGAGGGTATTGCCAGTGAGGTAGTTCACCAAAGAGGTTGTGCCAGTAGGGAAGGTCATCAGAGGAGGGTGCACCGACAGGGTAGGTCACCAGAGGTGAGTGCCAACAAGAAAAGTCATCAGATGGGTGGTCACCGATCGGAGGAGGTTCGGCCAAAGGGTTTTTCATCTGAAAGAGGGATGGCCGAATAAGGCATTGGCCAAAGGAGTGCCTGCTAAAGTAAATGGCACTATGGAAGATGACTAGAGGTGGCAACACAAGAGGAGGTCGTGCTGACTGGAGAGGGCGCTAGAGAAAGAGTTGTGCCATCAAAGATGGGAGCACAGGCTGGGGAGCAGTGCCAGATAAAGGAGGTGCCTCGGGGAGTTGGTTCACACCGTGAGGGAGAGAGAGGTAGGGATATGGGATGGTGGGGGGGGGGGATTCACTACCATGTGGGAAGGGGAGAAATCCAAAAAAATTACATATCTTCAAAATAATAAATATGATACTAATAACTTATTAAATAATTTCTATAATACATAATAATGATCTAAAATAAGAAAATAATTATTAAATTCCTAATAATAATAATAACAATAGTAATAACATAATTCTAATATTATTTATAATAATCCTTCCACATTCATAATAATATTAAATAGTAAGATAATAATCATAAAAACATAATGATAATAATATATTAATAACCTTTATAATATTTAATAATAATTATAATAATAATATGATCATATAGAATAAAAATTATATTATTATCAGGGTTAAAACACTCAATTTTCATTAAAATAATTTTTTCTCTCATTTAGTTTTATTTTATTTTATTTGTTTCGTTTATTTCAATGGTGCTAAATAGTGCGGTCCGCACCAGGATCAATGACCATGCGCAAATCGTGCGGTAGCTTTCACCCACTCCCGAAGCTACTACACAACACCTCAGATGACCACAAGGTCTCTGCTAACCATGCAATACTCATGTGCTGGCTTATGACCAACCAAAACTCCTAATAAAAATAATAAAACTGAATAATAAATAATATCATTAATAATAATATGAATAGTTAGAATAATAATATTCATAATAATAATATGATTATTATTATTATTGAAAAAATAATTTTAAATTTGATTTAACTTTTTTCTTATTCTATTTTAACATTCACTTAATTTCATTTTATTTTTCATTTATCTTTTAATTTATTATAATCACTGAGCAGGCCACAGAGTGACAAGGGGGTAGCCGTAAGGCTTCAAATCCGTGATCTGCCTGTACTCCAGGTGCTGCTAAGCCAAAGACTCTATTTTTTATATAGAAACTCCAGAATTTTAATTGGGACTCACACGAACCCCGATCTGAGCTGGAACCAAGAAAAAAATTAAAACCCGGTAGTGAAAATTCTCCACATCATAACACATTCTATCCCCATAATGCCAACCCAAGACTTAATCTGAAAAAAAACCACTACTCCTTTACGAATCTAGGTGGTCACAAATGAACAAAAAATGAAGAGATTACAAAAGAACCATATGCCAGAAAAGGGAAACAAGTTGTTCTTGAAATATGAAAATGGGCTCCCTACTAAGAGTAAACGAGAGTAAATGTTTAAACACCCAGAGTTGATCAGTCCAAAATAAATAAAACTTTTCAAGATTCCCAAACCAGCCTTGATACACATATATGTCAAACATCTTCAAATGGAATGAATACCATCCACACAAACAAACAAATGAAAATAAATCCCCATACCAGGGAAACCTTAATAAACATAAATAAATAAAACCAATTAAACACTACCATCCCAACACTCACTAAAAAGAAAAAATAGAATTAGGTGGCTTTATACAAGACCATGCATCATCAAACTGATACCAGGAACAGAACTAGGATACTAACATAGGGAGACCCATACAGACTCTCCACCATATGAAATAGGGTAACACTGAATTTAGCGAGACTTATGGTGGGCCCCCACCACAAGATCTAACAAAATTAAATGAACTAAGAAACATATTAGAACTTAAAAAAACCTCATCATATTGAAGGAGAGGGAAGGTCATATCTAAAGAATTATAAAATCTATAAGCAACACATCCCGACAACTTCACATCACTGGATAACTGCAAGCCCAATCACACTCGATTCACGCAAACATTTCACATAAAGTACATTTAACAAAGGCCTACACCCAGTGAGACACAAACGCCAAAATTTTAAGAAGATGAGGAGAATACACCTCATAATAACCATGGGAAAATGATTACACCCAAATAGTTCATAATGTTGGAATGAGTTTCACACTACTCTTTTAACCAAAAAGAAATAATTAAAAAAACAACTACACCAGAGGCCTAACTGTGTCCATCTCCCATGCTGAGAATAAAATTCATTCCAAAACCTTCTCACGCAGTTGGGGTTCTCCTAACTACATGCTAGGTTCTGTCATGAACCAAGGGCTAAAGATTTAATGGTTGAAAAATATCCTCCCTCCCTATGAGGCATTAGAAACCCTCAATAAAAAATTCTCTTTCTAGTAATACAAGCAACAAAACCACATTATATTCTAAACCAAAAGACCCCAAAAGACCCCAAGAATACTTTTTCGTCAATATGGAACTTTACCACGATAGGATCATAGATGATGTTGATGAATCATCATCTTAACCTCAAATAGGAAACAATGACATAAAGGATACAAGGATAAATAGTTTCATCTGTAATATAGATGCTTAAAATTCACAATGTAAAGATACACTTTTCTCAAAACTGAATCCCAATAATGATCCACAATATCAACCTTTCAATTTAAAAAGAAGTACAACACTGCAAAATTCCACCAAACATGACCCCTACAACTGAGGGAAATAGTACAAGGAGAGGGATCCTAACCTAGGTCCCAACTAGAAAATTATTCTTGGAAGAAGAAATAATAACCTTTTACAACAATTAACACCACCCTGGCGGACTAGAACAACAATAGCTAATAGAAACAAATGAATGATCCAAATATACTTTCTAAGACAATAACTAGAACTAATATCTTCAGACCGCATGTCCCCACTTCATAACTAACACATTCCCTTCATTGCATCTAGATTAAACCTTCAAACAACACATCATATAATTATCCCCTTAACTGCTAATCAAATTTGAAAAATTAACGCTTCCTTCCACCTATCTCACATCTTTCCTCCCATAGTGATATGATACCTTTAACTGAAAAAATAAATAGGTATATTTGATTTCCAAATTCCATGATAGAAATACATTCATTGATCAATTATATGGTTTACACTAGAGAGGTCACTGATGACAACATTATGAACGTACATTCATTCTTTATTGGGGAATACTCTGAAAAAAGACGAAAAAAAAGAACTCAATCAAAACCAATCCATTTCCATTTCAAAATAAAACATTAAACAATTCAAAAAATTATTTTTGAAAACTATTTTCCCAAATCAACAGAATCCCAATGTGGTTAAAAAGGGGAAACTAGTGTTCATCGCTTACATGGCCATATGGTTAGCAGCTATATTCCAATAAAACCACTATCATGAGGTGTTATATAGGACCATGTCCCCAAATCCACATTTCTTTATTGGACTTGATAGATCACACATTCCACTTGTGCAAATCCATTTCCATTTCCCAACACCCATCTTACCGAATGAATCAAGGAACAACAATAAACTCGAACATCCCCTGGTAACTAGATGTTCAAATGTGAATGGGTTCATGATGTCCTTCTCATTGCTATGTCCTGAGCCCCAAAAACCATACTCCTTCCACCCCAACATCCCCAAGTAATAATGGAAGCTATTGAAAGAATGTTCCTCTAATAAGTCAACCTACTTTGATGCCATTTTGTCATGAACCAACATGGGTAGACCCCGAACCAGTCACCCGATTTATTCTGTGGAAAGGCTTAAGGGGCATTCCCAATCCTCCCAGGAATAAATCAAGCGCTATTGTCCTAAAAAGAGAAAAATAGGGGAACTCTCTATCCCAATAAAAAAACTATATAAAATAAAGTTTCACATGAGGTTCCATACATAAATGAAAATAGCTTGAATATAATTTAAACAAGAAATTGAATATAAAACTAAACTACAGAACTAGTCTAACTGAGCTGAACAACCACCATTTCTATATGAACTAATAGGTCACTATCCAACTCAATGATCAACTGTTTCCCAAGGAAAACGAACCTAGGATAAATCTTGTACAAGGTATAAAGTAGAAAAAAATTATAGGAGTGAGTATTAAAACTCGATAGGTAGGACCACCTAATTCACTCCCCAATGCACATCTTCTAAATAAATAAAAATTGATTCATAGGGTTGAAATAAAATATTAAAATATAGGTTTTCCCACACATTTCATTTAAAAACACACAATCAAAATCCATTCCACTCATGATTTAAAACATGGCTCAAGGGAAGAAAGGGGAAGGGTAACCAAATAAGAATTAATTTTCTGTAAATTTAAAAATAAGGAAAAGGGTTTGTTCATTAAATAAATTATTCTTAGAAACATTTTTCAATTAATCCTCACACTCACCATTTAACATGAAATCACTAAAACCTAATACATGGAATGTGGTACTACACAACATGGGAAATGGAACTAACCGTACTAGGATCAGGGTAACATGAGAATTACTAGGAACTCAATAGAGAACCAGAACATACTAATGCATGAGACCCAACCCTGGTATCGTGCCTCAAAAAATGAAATCAAAATGATAAAATGACCGACCACCCTAACTTAGGACAAACCGAGGGGCCCAATCCCAAATCAATAAACCCAAATATATTAACATGCTATGGGCCACTCATTATTACATCAACTACCGGTGAAAAAATAATTTTCAATAATCATCATTTCTATGCTATGTTCACATGAAATGTTTGTATAGGGGTTTTCCAAACAAGATCAAGAAAAAGGCCATATATACACCATCAAAAATATCACACACAAACCAGCACCACCTCAGCCATCTCAAGGAGTAGTGCTTACCTTAAATTAATAATTATACAAAGGAGGTCCCATACTAAGGGAAATATCATCCCATGGCCATCCAATAATAAAATAATCACTTCCCAAAGTTTTTTTCAATCAACTATTTAATAAAATTCTCAATTGGACCTCATTTTAGTTTCACGCATTAAATATTTCATAAACAACTTCACAAAAGAAATTTTCAATACCAACCCAATTTTGAAATCCTATTTGGAAACACTAAACCCCATTTGAATTTAAAACGATCATTTAAAAACCAATCCATGCATAATGAAATAAAAAACTACATAGAAAAGCCATCCAAACAAATGTACCAACCGTTGTTGTCCAAAAACCTAACAAAAACACACCACACATTCAAAATCCATTTTAAAACCATACGCACTCACATTGAATGCCAAAAACCTACATGGAAACCCATTTATTGAAAACCAACCATAAATTTAAATCCATAATACATTTATAAGATCCAATAAGGAACATATTAAACACTTATAATGCACAAACAAAATTAAACCACTTGAAAATATCCAAACATGCCTTATATATTTTCCTCAAGTCATATGTTCTCATACAAAAGGGAAACAATCCATTTTTTACCGAAAAAATTAGTAAACTAATTTTCGAAAATTCAATTTCCATTTTAAGCATCAAAAATTCATTTTTAAGACCGAAATATGATTCCAAAAATTATAATCCATTTTTTACCAAACACATAGCATGGACTATTATTTAAATCCATGACACACATTAAATGAAATTAAGAAAAAAATATAATTCACATAGAAAAAATATTATGAAAATAATACATCGCTAATTTAATAATTATAGAATGTGAAAAAAAAACAAAAAACCAATGAATTTTGAAATTTTAATGATATGTGTAAAGGGATCCTACCCCAATGTAGGACCAATACTACCTCGTAGTACGACAGACATATCAGTAACCACCCGTGGTCATATAGTAATAACCAATGCAATCAAAATTAAATTCTAGTGAATAGAGACACATAAAAACTATACATTTGAATGTGTGAACCTATGAACCGGGAAGTAAACTGTCACCTATAATGGAGACGACAACCCAAAATGGTCTGATACTCAAAACCATAAAAAACAAAAAAATAAACCCACGTATAATTGTCTCCAAAGAATAGGTGCATGCCTAGAAGATGAAGCCCCCACTGGAGGAGGGCTATGCCGGTGAGGTAGCATGCCAGAGAGGCCACACTATTAGGGTAGGTCTCTAGATGAGGGTGCACTGGCATGACAGGTTGCTGTAGGGGGGGGGGGGTGCACCTGTAGGGAATGTCACTAGATGAGGGTAGACCAAAGGGGCCTCCAGCCAATGGTGGGCCTGATAAGTGGGTTGCTGAATTGAGGAGGTTCAGGTGAAGGGGTCGCTAGCCAAATGGGTTGCCCACCGGATGAGGTCCGACTGAAGGGGGTGGTGCTGAGGAAGACGATTGGTGGTGGGGAAGATGGAGGAGGCCACGTCTTCTGGAGAGGGTGTTGATGAAGGTGGGACACCGACAGATAAGGGGGCGCTGGTGGGGGAGCGGCACAGGCTGTAGGAGTTGTGGAAGGGAGTTTGGTCATTCTATGAGGGAGAGACTGGTATGGAGAGGGGGGGTCACACCACACAACTATGGGGGAGGAGGAAAATAATAAAAAATGAACCAAAAAGAAAAATAACAAATATAATACTAATAACTTATTAGATAATAATTATAATACACAATAATGATAACCAATAATAACATAATAATAAAATTAATAATAATAATAATAATAACGTAATTATAAAATTAATAATAATATTCCATTCAATTTTAATAATAAATATAATTTGTAACAAATTAATCATAAGAAAATAATAATAATAATTATACATTAATAACCTTTATATATATTAATAATAATAATAATAACATCTATAATAAAAATAATAATATTATCATGGTTAAAATTCTCCATTTTCATTACATTACTTTTTTTCTCATCAATTTTAGTTATTTCATTTATTTGAACATTGGGAAACCATGCAGTCATTGCACATCTCGAGAGGTCATGCACAATCAGTGAGGTAGATTTTTCTCACTCAAGAAGTGCCGCACAACACCTGGGCTGACCGTACTGTCTCTGCTAACCGTGTGATGCTCATCCACTGGCCTAAAAACCAACAAAACTCATAATAAAAAAATATTTTGATTAATAAATAATATCATTATTAATAATAATAATAGTTTTAATATTAATATTATTATTATTATTATTATTAAATCAATAAATAATTTTTTTTATTTTTCATGTATTACATTAACATTCAATTAATTTCATTTTATTGTTCATTTAACTATTAATTTTTTTTGAACATTGACAAGGCCACACAGTGGACAGGGCATAGCCATACATTCTCCAAGGTGTGATCTTCCCATGCTCCATGTTCCTCCAAGCATAGGATGCCCTTTTTTTAAAATAAAAACACAAAAATTTAAACAGGGACACAAACAAACCACAACCCATGTTAGAACCAAGGAAAAATTAATACCTGGGTGTGACTCATTCCAATTGTAATATGTAACCATATATTTTATTTAAACACCAATATATTACTATTATATACATTGGTAAGTGGTTAAAAGTTTCTCCAACATTATGAATACCCTTGAATTATATTTATTGAGAATACCATATCATCTATGGAACACCTACTCAACATCACCATTGATGTTCCATCATACCCAAGGGAATAGTGTGGGACAACCAACATTGTCTAAAAGTGATCAATGTCTCTCCCTCCATGTGATAATCAACTCATTTTAAGATATATTCTCCTGTGCCTCCACTATTATATGATAATAAATTCCTATTTTAGAATCATCATCCACCGTGCCACAAGAACATTTCTATGATCTCATTAACAACTATGACTTCTACATCCTAAAGACTGACTACTGCTCCATGAATATGGAATTCATAGAATGGTGGTTTCTACATATATGATACTCTCGTAGTGAGATGGATTCATTTTTCAAATTCCGAATATGATCATCCTTGATCAGATACAAGAAAATATTGAATCCAAAAGATCAATAAATGCAATATGGGTGTACACTATTTTAATCAACATTATTTAAATTCAGTCATCTGATTGTAACAAAAACCATCTTTTTTTATAACATTTAGGTATAAAAATTGTTCAACTTTAAATATAATTAATATATTCCTACATATATATATATGATGTGAAATCTCAACTATTAACAATTAACACAAAGGAATGGTTATAATATAACTCCTAGCTAACTAAAGCATCTTAATGATGGGATCTACTCACAAATAATTATGGGATCCCACTAAAATTTCTGGGTGTATAAAATCCCACTTATTCACATGGTTATTTATATAGAATAATGAAACTAGTACCAAATAAATTTTGAGTTAGGAACCACTATATCATGTATCCTTTATGAAGTAATTCCATGAATGACCACTTAATTTACAAAGGATAAATTATCTCACATATGTAGAGGGGGTGATAAAAATAGGTTCAAAATTGTTGGATTTTGTATGGATAAAAAGGAATTGGATAGATATTTCATTTTTATATCCAATCTCAAAAAATATGAAAAATACATATTAACTTCTGTATACAAAATCCGTTTGGATGGTCTATGGAGAGAGGACATGAATATTGCGATTAATTTCACTCATTTACACATGAAAATATATTCCCTTTATGGAATCATCCCATTGGTATGACTATCATCTCGCTATGTTTTATTATAAATAATCAATGGGGATGATTATATGAGTGTAAAAATGCATCATCTATATATAAATTCTCTTACACTATATGATATTTAAGTAAGAAAATTATAAAAGGAAATTTTTCATTCATGATAAATATTAATAGTATCAAAACAATATCCCAACTAAAGGTCCATAAATGAAACTATTCTAGTAATTATTATTTTGAAACCTATCATACTACCATAATAATGGATCATATATACAAAAAAATGATGATCTTCAAATGCTCACATGGGGTTATATTATAGGTGGTGTTTTGGGAAAACATAACCAATGATAAAAACACTTTCTATAGATTATCTACTAAAATTGATAACTATATGGAATTTCCTTACAAAAAATATCTTGTGAATAACTCATGAGGTCCACAATCCTCAAAATATACCCAAAAGAGGAGATAATACCTTACATAGGGTATAAATTCCACAAATAAATCAATATCTAAAATAAAATTTCAATCAATAATTATTGTAGAGAATCCTCATTCATAGTTTTACAATAAAATTATTTACTAACAACTCATTGAATTTTACAGAGATAAACTCATGAAATTTCATATAAGTAAAAAAACATTAAAACCTTATGGAAAAAATAGTGTCAAAATCCCATAGGTTTTATATTAATAATAAACTAATCTAATAATTATGGAATACGATGTATACATGAGCCAATAGGTATAAATAAATCACCACAAATTTACAAACCAACGAAAACATACATCTTAAATGAATTTGAATTTTGTTGATAGAAAACACACGAAAAAAATATATCATTACTAGAACCCAAGGAACAATGTTTAGCCAAAAGTCATGGAAAACATTACGAAACACCACACACCATCATGCATTATATAAAAATTCCTAGAATCATCTTTATGCATCCAAAAACAGATATTTTCCACAAGTATCCATATTTAATTACACCCTAACAATCTCATGGAGATATCTAATAGGCTACTACCTCTGTAACCAATGCTACTACATTTCTAAACCACCCACTACTGTACGAAGCATCAAAAAATGGCATGGATGAAGACCCCATAATATATAAAACAAGTAGTAATAGGGGATTCAATGTTGATATTTTAATGTCATATTTTTATAATCCAATGTTAATAGTGACATTGAAAATTTTCAACATTAGTATTTTATAAAAATGGCACTAACATTTATGAAGAATAAAAATAAAATAATTTTTATAAAAAATTAATTTGAATGTTTTAAAAATTAATTTTAACATCATTTTTTAAAATATCAATATTACAAGTATTTTAAATAAATCATCAGAACCCCATCCCCTTGTTACTATTTCTATTGAAACCCATTATCTTGACTAAAGAAGACACATGAGGACTCTTGAAAACCTTTTATGACCCTTGATCTATCATTCCATTTATTTCCATCATCTTTTATCCTTTTCCCTCTATAATATTCCTTACTCCATCCTTATTTCATGATCATGAAGCTATCTCAATCGACTAGTAATCATGGTTTATAGTTTTTGTGGGATTATTATTTTTACTTAATTTTTCATTATTTATCCATAAATCATATAACAATCTCTTTATTTCTACTGTCAACAAGTTATTTTATAAGATCGTTGGATTTTTTTTCGTTATTGAAATCCAAAGTTTGTATTTTTTTTGAATTTTTGATGATTAATTAATTAATTGTTAATTATAAATTTGATCAATAACTTTATTTTATTGTGTCTTTTTAAAATTAATTATATTTTTTTCATACTATTATGCTTTAATTATTATAATTTTTTCACAATATTTAGTTTTTTATTTCAATGATTTGTATTTTTCATTTTTTTTTCATATATTATATAATCCATATAATATATTTTTTCTTGAAGTTAACTATTTTCTTTATATTTTTTCTATTTGTATTTTTTTTATAACTATAATTTTCATAATTAAATTAATTTTTAAAGAACTTAATCATGTCAGAATTATATTTTTTATATCATTAATCACTTATAATTAAATTTTTTAATTATATGATTTGATTATTATGTATAACATTCAGTTATGATAAAATAATTGATAAAGATTTATTGTTTTGATAATGTTTTTTATAAAAAAATTAACAATTTATATATAATTTAAATGATTATATGTTTTAAAATATTCCAATTCTTTATGATGATCCAAGGAAACTAATGGATTCTAATTGGTTATATAAGATGAATAGAATTGAGGAATATGAAAAATGGGTCAAACATTTCATTGAATTTTCTAAGGGAAATGTTAATAACAAAGACATTGTTTCTCTCATGAGTGGAGTGTTTTAAAATGAAACATTAAAATTCTATAGAAATCAAGGATCATATTATTTTTAATAATTTTATCCATAAGTATACACATTTGATATGGAATGGTAAAATAAAATAAAATTCAACATATAATGGGGATGAAAAGATTTAGCATAATACATAGAATCATATTGAAAAATTAAATCATGACGTATAAGTTCATAACATCGAAAACATTTATACAATGTAATGATTATAAAGAGATTACCTCAAACCAGTATTCTGAAGTTGAAAAAAATTTATATTGTTATTAGTAGTAATGATATTAGTTAAAATAAAAGAAATAAAAAAAGGGAGTGATAAAAGTTTCTTTGAAAATCACAAACATTTAAAATAGATACTTCGATAAAGAAAGGTGATTCCATATTCCAATTATGATGTATATAATATATTACAACCATTTGTAATTGGGTATAAAATGACACATATTTTCCTAAATGATTGTGTATTGTGTAACAAAGAATATTAATTATCATAAAAATTTACTAAATGTGGGACATCATGATATAAGATAGATATAAATTTTATCTTTGATTAATTTTCAGGTATCCAAATCAATCCTACGACTAAATGAATTTTGTACCTTCTATTAATTCCTCATTTAATGTTTCAAAACATATATCACCCTAATGATTCACCACTGTGAAAATGATTTGTTATAGAATTTCTGGATTTTGGATTTGGAGCTTGATGTCCCTGAGTAGGATTGTGCATAGGTTGAATGGATCAATATCATAGACTCAATATAAAACATAATTTATGGACTATTTTTTGTAGTTGAAAACTTTTAACCATATATATTCATGAAGAAAAAATATTTTATAATGATCATGAAGATTTATAGATCAATATATACATGAAAGTATATATATTTTTTTATTTTTCAATTGTCTGGATATTTTAAACTTATATGGGAGACATGTGTTTTAGTCTTTGATGAATATACATAAGCGTATTTTGTTTTTCCTGATATGAAAATTTTCAAAATTAATTACATTCATTCATATTGAAACCTATATAGATATAGTGTTATGGGTCATAAATAATGTCCAGTTTGTGAATATGTGACTTCATATTCTAAATTGAATAATGGTGGAACAATAGTTTGTATGATACATCAAATATTTTTGTGAATTAATTTTCCTTACCATAGATTTAAAAAATAATTTATTGGTATATTATAATATAATGTACCCCTTAACCATTTTAGATGAATTATTTTATATTTTTTAAAAAATATTTATTAAATATAAGGAAATAAATGATTTTATTATCATCAAACAATTATCTAGAAGAAAAATTAAAATTTATTCAAACAACCATGTAAGATGTTTTCAGTTGTCAAAAAAAATTCCAATTATTCATGTTGAGAAAAACATATTTTAATGTTTTATTGAAGCCATTTTAGTTATAAATATAATGAAAAATGATGGATTTCATTTTTATTAGACTTTATATCCATGGGAATACATTCAGAGGTTTCATCCACTATGAACCAAAACATAACATATTTTTCTCATGCTTGTCCCAGATTTATCTTGAGTGTGAAGTTGAATTTTTAGTGTATCCATGGTATTATGGTAACCATTATATAATCTTCTTATGCGATGAATATAGTTTCAATAATGTGTTTTAAATTAAGTGGTATAAAATATCATGTCTTTCGTGTATTGATGCAACAACAACAATATGTCTCAATATGTGGTATATTTCCTACAACTACCTGAAATACAATCATCAGGTTATGTTGTTTTTATAAATATATTTATAGACAAGTAATTAATTGAAATTTATTAAATGTTAGGGAGAATTATTGTGTGCTCACACTATTTCAAATAGAAATTTATTTCCCAATAATTTTAATTTATATAATTCTTCCTCAAGTGATTCATTTGGTGTTTGGGAAAAAATATGCGGGCCTATTTATTTACTGTGGATGTATCTTTTTGAAATATACATGAATATATTGATGATATTTGTTTAAAATAATAATTTATTAGAGGCATGTATTGTTCAGAAAAATGCTTAAGATATGGTTATTGGTTTCAATACTGATGATTTTTATAAAGTGGAAAATATTAGTCTCCATGTATCTCAACATGTGATAGTAGATAGTGAAGGTAGTGTGATTCATTTATTAATGGTAACATTCGCACCACAAGTTGAAGTTATGTAGACACAGTTACAGAATTTGAACACAATGATGTTGTTCAACCATATATATCATCACACATGGCTTGAATTATAGTTATAATATCCAAAATGATTTTAAATTTGGTTGATTATTGAGCATAAAAATAAATATTATTCACCATTTAATGATAAAATCAAGATATATTAATCTTTATTAGAAAAATTTAAATTTATTATTTTAGAACCATCTATTAATTGGATCACATTATCTGGTTTTGATATTAATTTTATGAAATTTGATAAAAAAAATTGGATGCTAAATGTACTACTAAAATAATAGGATAGTAGTCATCATTGAATCGCAAAAGATTTCAGGTGAAAATGATAAAAACACAATTTCTGAATCAACAATATATTTTACAGTTCTTTAGGATATATGTGAAATTTATTACACATAATTTTTTTTTATAATTTTCAATTATAACTGGGTCTATAGTAATATTGGTGTGAAATAAGATTACTATGGATTTACTCAAATTGAATTGAAAATATTTAGTTTTTAAGAGGAACCATTTATTATGGGGAAACATGAATTGTAATTATTTTATGTTTTTCATCCATCGATTAAATAAATGTTTGTGAATTTTCAATTGAAAATTAATCAATTGGGTGATGAGGATGATGCAAATTCTGTTGACTTATGTGATGCTTATTTGACAATTATATGAGATCTAGATTATTAAAATTAATATAATGAAGACATAGTCTATATAAAATGAAAAAATAATGATAAAGTTAAATGAGAAAACAATAAATTAAACATCTAATTATTTATGTAAATATTTATATTCTTTTTTTGGTTTTCGACATCAAAATTTTGATTTTTGATTTTTTTAGTAATCTTAATCATTTATAATTTGTTTCTGTTATTATATTGACTATTAATTTTTTAGTAAATATGTGTTTATTTTTTATATTTTTTTTATGATATATATTATTTTTTAAAAATATATTCATGTTTAAATTAACTATTTATTGTTTTTATATGTTTCTCTTCAATCATGCAACATTCACCCAATTTTCAAGAACATCGGCAGAGTTCAATGACATTCAAGAACTTTTTACATCGTCGTCTTATGTGTTATTTTTGTATGTTGGAGGATATTTTAATTATGTATTATATATAAAATATTTTTATAAAATAATTTAATTCTATAAATATTATTATCAACTATTTTTTTGAAATAAATATTGTTTATTATGATAAATTTTTGTATGAATATATTTTTTTGTGACTCAAAATTTTTTTGTTCTATAAATATTTTTATTTAATGTTGTTCTTTATTTATAAATTTTTTATTTTTATAATATTTTTGTGTTTGAAATAATTATTCATTAATATTTTTTCAGTTAAATATTCTTTTTTATAAATAATTAATTATAAAAATATTAATCACAATAATTATTTCATTTTAATCAAATGCATGCACAAATACATATGTAAAAGCTACATACATATTTAGAAATCACAGACTGAGAGGCAATGTAATTATGTTATGTAAATTTTCTATTTAATTTATAAATGTTTTTCTTTTCTAAAGAGGTTAGTTACTAAAGATGATTGATGTTGGCGTATAGAGTTACCAAAACATGCACTGATATGTGGATAATTAAGGGTTATAATTAAAAATAATGTGAACAAAATCCAAACAGACCCAAATGCCACATATTTTCAGACATACCTGGTTGTTCAAAAAAAAATTAGAAAAGTATTTTATACCCTAATTGGAGAAACGTAAACTAGATGAAAAAATATATGTCATGTGACTCCCTAAAAATAACACTTAAAACATATTTATTTTGTTTTCTAAAGGATTAAATATTTTACATTTCTTCATATTTTATTTATTGAATTATTGAATAAACTTGACATCCAAGGGAAAGAAATAATAAAAAACCTATTTATAATTTTTAGAAATAACATTGAGATATTTAATTAAAATATTGACTTGAAAAATTTATATTTGGTATTAAAAAGGATTGTGAGACATGATTTAAGTATGATTTTAGAGATAGATTTACATGGAAAATGGTTGAATCATTTTGTTAGGTGGAATCTTTTATGGTATATGTTTATTCTTTGTCATATTTTTTTACTTAATTCTAATTAATTTATATGATATTTTTTTGTCTTATATAATAGGAATCTTGGAAAACTCCCCAAGATATACAATATCAAAATTTATACACCCATACACTTCCACAATGTGGATAATATTCATTTGAGAATAACTGAATGTGAATAAAACTTATTGAATTATGCTCTAAGTCTAGTAGAACCTATAAAGTAATTGAAATCAACCCTCCATACCCTCCCACTCATCCTAAAAATTTGACATGGGAGAAAATTTCAAAAAATAGAAAGTGTATTACTAATACAATAAATGATATATCTGATAATAGTATAAGTAATTAATTGTTACATTTCATTATTATTAATATTTATTATATTTATCTTATTAATATAACATTTAAAAATATTACATCAGAATTCCCTGTAAGGGAAAATGAATCTTAAATCCTTCATCCATGAGGTTAGTAAGGATATTAATACTATTTTGTTAGGAATTATAAAGCAACCTATCTATTTGAAAGTGTATTAAAAGGGTTTCATATTAAAAAAAATTGGCCACTCCTCTTGTAAGACATATAATCAGTAGGGATATAGGAAAAAATAGATTCATTGAGGGATGATGTATGAAAACATAATGATTCTACATAGTATCAAATTAATTCAATTATATTGGGTATACTTATATAGTCTATAATATTGACATAACTAGTGAAGCCATCATACCCAGACATACTATCTCCTCATTCATACCAGATTGTGTAATGTGAGTTTCTTACTGTGTATCCCCATGTATGTCATGTATCATACAAAATTATGCATCACCTAGGAGATTATGTAACATCATCATCTTACGAATTCGGTTTAAGTAGGAGTAAAATTACATGAAATCACTGATAAAATACTCTAGATACACTTCCTACCAAGGAGGTGTCCATAGTTTGATAGAGAATAGACCATTTTTTACTATAGAAATAGATTATTCATATCAAATGACATATAGAGTATGTGATTCTTCTCATTTTTTCATTAAATTTAAAATTAATAATAATTTTCTGTTATAGTAAACATTTAATAAATATTATTATATCAAATGAATCAAAATAAAGGGATATAAATTTTATGATTACACTACCTTCATATATTCCTCAAGAAGCAAATTGTGTAATAAAGTTATCAAAGGTTTTTCATATTTTAAATTTTTTTAAACTATTCCAACGAGTACTGAAAAATGTGTAATCAATTATGTACTAAATATTTTTAAAACTAACATCATTGATGTTGGAATGGGTCACAAAAACTGTACTATTATGTAGTTGTTTTCAATGTAAAAAATTTAAATTGTGAGGTTATTTTAATTAATAAATATATTTTATAATGATATAATTAATTTCATTTCTAATAAGGTTTGTATATAGTCATTTTGTCTAATATGATTTCACTTATATTTAAGGTTTTATCATCCCAAAACACATTTGAACATAAGTGAACTATTTTAAATAAGAAACCAGAATTGAATATGTTTCTGAAATATTCCAAAAACAGACATCAAATATTGTTTTTTCTATTATTTGACAAGTAAGAAAAAATATATTATTATGAACCATTATTAATTATACTTTTAATAATGTATAATATTTTATTTGTAGTCCACATTGTATGTTATGTGTGGTTTGAATAATATAAACTAAATAAAATTGGTTATTCTATTTATTGATTTTATTATAAAAATTATAAATATGCTTGTTTTTTTTCATGATTTTAGTTATTTAATCGTAATTTTCCCAATATTCGTTTGTCTTGGTAGTTACTAACTAAAATTATAATATCTATTGGATTTCATTATATAAGGAATTCCATCTAATAGTAGATGTATAAAAAAATTGAATATGTGAATGTTTAAGTAAATAACTTTTATATTAGTGAATATTTTTTTTATATATGTAAAGTATTTGTATTAAAAATATGTTTTCACAAATTATTTTTCATTAGAATCAAGGGAATTTTAAATAAGGACATTAATTTTCATGGTTAATTTATGATATAATAAAAAAATAAGAGCAATATAATTTGAAAAGGTTTCATTCATTACAACACTTATAATTTAAACCAATATAATATTTTATAAATTTAAAATACTCCATTTTACAGGTTCTTGTTGTTTTTTCTATACGTATAATCCAATAACCCAAAATACCATCAAAATATACTTTCATAAAAGAATATAATTTTGAATGTGTTTTATATTTAGTTTGAGTAAGTATTATATTTTTAAAAATTATTTTAAAAGTAATTAATGATGATGATGATTATTATTATTGTATCTTATGTATATTTCTTATATTTTATTCTTCTTTGATGATTTAGGTGTGACGATTATGTAATTTTTTTTTTCTAAAAATAAACTATAATCATATCTTATATAAGAAAAATATGATAAAATATTTCTACAATTCATTCTACATTGGATTTTATTTAAAAATGATGTTGAATTAATATTTTAATGCATGTTTTAAATTATTTTTTTGAAATCCATTTCAATATGAATATTCTTTAAATGTCTATTTTATAAAAAAATGTTCTCCAAATCCCACCATAATATCCCATATTAAATGTGTTTCAATGTAATATTTTCTTAAATATACATAGATCTACAACATTCCACATCACATTTACTATCATCGGTTATAATGGTATGTTAATATATATAAAGAACTAATTTTAAAGGTGTTTTTAACTATTTAATGAAAAATGAATTTTTTTCTTAGATTGATAGATTCTCTATCTATCTACTGAGCTACTGATACTTGATAATGGATGCATGCATGTGTATGCCTCTGATGTTACAACCCTTTTAATCCTTATAAACCAGAAACCTATAAAAACAGTAGCTTTGGATTTATAATAGTATCAACTTCTATATGGTCAACATGTAGTTGAATAAGGTGGAATAATCATACCAGTATCTCATTCCCGACCTTATTCTACACATTTTAAGGCTCTTCATGGGACATGTGTGGTCTCTATCAATAGAACTCATGAAATACACTCATCCTAAATACATTCTCATAATATAATAGATAAATAATTAGTCTCATAGTAGGTGGAAAATATTTTCCATCACTATAGTCTTTGGGTCTACACACTATACAACACGTGGGGGCACTGCTCACTATATTCTAATAAGAATCAACTCATGTACTATAATAATAATGGATCATCATTTATTAAATGTGCAAAAAAAGAATGATGAAAAATTGTAATGATTCCATCACTACTATTCCTCATAATTGTGGTAATCTTCATATATTGAATCATCCAATAATTAATAACATTGTCTATGTTTGACAAGAATATCATGGGAGAGGTATACATAAGGACATAGAAATAAATGACTCATTGCTATATAATGCATCTAACATTATTGTTTCCTAAAATAGTTTCCCCATTGTTCTGATCCAAAGTGTTGGATATTAGAGTCATGATAAATTGTTATGTTGGACACCACACCATCACCAGGATCTCTACCCTGAATGTTGAACAAGAGTATCCTCTAACATAAATTATCTAAAATTAAAAACCATATTCACATAAAGTGTAACACCTTAATCCACATTTATGTAAAACATATATTTATATTAATATAATAAGTCATGGCCCATTGGGACCCCTCATGGGTGTTGGAGAAATGATTTTTCTAACCCAAGCCTTAATCTAATGGGTCAGGGGGTGGTGGTTAGAACTAAAAATGAATACCACTCAACGTTGGAGGATATGGAATAAAAAACATGTGACTATGTCATAATGATTCAATTATCCTGACATAGACACCACCCAATACAACCACCACTTGACATATCAGTTCTCTTCTAATATGACATCCCACAAGGTTTCCAAAAATCTATACATCATCTATATCAAAGGTGAAAAATGAAATTAAAGGCATCAATATAGGTTGGATTATATACATACCTATGAATATTCTCTAAAACCATAATGTAATAATAAAATATTATTAAAATTTACCATTGAGGAAAAAAATAAATAATAACACAATAGAAAAACCTATATGTTTTTTAATTGAGGGAACTCAGAATATAAGTGAAGGTCTCATTCTTCACAGTTAACAGCCAATGAAATCAAAACATTTCTCCAATATTATGAAATACCAAAATATAAAAATTTATGTATCCTATCTAAAAATGTAGTAAAGGATATACATGACCTTTTAGGTAGGAATATACCAACTCTAATAGTGGATATAACACCCTAGACATGCTCTATATATTGGGGATACTGACTAGAAATATACAGAATCCCACATCCCATGTATGTCGGGGGGAGGGAGTGGTAATAACTTTCTATTATCTGTCAGAATAGGATCATCTACCAAAATAATGGGGGATGGTGAGTATATTTAAAAATTGTTATGGGAACTAATTCCCTAGAATTAATGTTATTTTCAGGGAGTAAATTTTTCAATAATTCAATGATTATCATTTTTCAATGTTTTAATTATCCCTACATAGATATGAAAAATATTCTGGTTTTCCCACATCTCATCTGACCTCTAATGCTAAGAGGGATCCCCCCATTAATTTATTCAAGATAAATTTCTCATTATTTGAACCTATTTTGTAACATCAATTACCAGTGGCCACTCAACAGGATCTCACGTAAGAGAGAAACCCTAACCTTATGAGTGAATCCCATATGTTGGAGGTTCATGATTTGTAGTGGACGAGTAATTTAGTAGTATGGTGACAATATTTTAAAAATAAACAATATATAAATAATTTGTATGTAAAAAAACATTAACCATAATATGTAATTATTAGAGAATATCATGTTAATAAATATATCGACCAATAAATGAATGAATATAAAGGCATATAGACATATATAGTGAAGATCATTCCATTATACAATTATTTATCACCCATTGGTTAGATCATATATACAACAAATAAGGATACAATTATTTAATTTTATCTTGAGGAATTCCTTATACCAGTCTTTAGTATATTTAACCTACACTTCATAATCAAGAAAGACTAGGAGTCATCCCAATAAGATCATAAAAATTGTGAATTCTAGTCTATTGATCAACAACCATGGATGCTTCATTTGATGGAGTGTTCAAATAAATAGGTAATCATCAACATTGTCACATGAATAAGTAGGAATGATGTGCCACATGTGATATAATTATAATACATAATAAACTATGGAAATTTTAATAAATAATCAATATTGATCCTTTTGGTCTAATGTGACACAAGGGATTGAATATACATACATCAGCTAGTGTTGAAGTATCTCTAATCACATCATGTAATCATGATGTCCAATATAATGACCAACGACCATATATTAGTTGGTGTAAAAACATATTTCTTGAAAATATCCAAAGGTATCCTGATAGTATAAGAAAAAAAATATGATCTATTTGGGGTAATATCATACAATAAAAAATATCAATCATCATCACCAATGCTTCAAAGGTAACCATAGTAGTCCATTACTCCTCAGATTAATTCAATATTATAAAAAATTTAATACTATGTGATCCCATAAGCATCAATTATCACCACATATTCCTAGATATATTACCCTAGGAAATATTAAACCTATATGCATCATCACTGATTCCAAAGGGGAGGAACAATGTAAATCTAATATTAGCAGTCACAAAAACTGATTCTAAATGGGTTGACCCAAAGAAATCACATAACATTCAGATCCATAGTCAATCCCTAGTGGGATGATCCATGAAAATTGAGTATCATTAGGATCCATAGAAAATATTAACGGAAATGACCATATAAAATTACGTATCATTCAAAAACAACCAATCATAGAGATGGGAACCAAGGAAGTCATGTAGTATCAGGCCTGTGACTAATTAGAAGGATAATTTATTTAGGAACCAATAGTCATAATTAATTTATATGATACCTAGTGGGTAATTCAATTCAATCCGTTTTTTTAGGCTTAATGTAAAACCCATGGGGATATTTTGTGTATTCTAAAGTTTCAAGGTAAAAGTTAAACCACATGTGATATTGTAATAATTCCATAGTCATCATGCATTGAGGACGAGTTAAGCGATAATATATAATATTTACCATGTTTCTGAATATGCCTTACTGTGATATGTTCCCCACCTGAATCATTTTAGGTCACATTCACCATATCATCTATGAGATCACAATATCAATATGGGTACTAAGCTGACACTGGTGATTATCAAAACCCAATTTCATCAAAACCTTATTAGGATCAACATACCATTTGGACACACACTAGGATCTCTTACGTCTCAATAATCATAAATAAACTTCACATGTTCCCTTATCTCAAGAACATACCATGGGTTTCCATTCTTTACACAAAGGGTGTATCTTTAATAAACATAATCATCACTTTTACACAGTCTCACTATCTTCAAAAACAATACCTTAATGACATCACTCCCATGAGATTTCAAACATCCCAACTCAATAATCAAGTCTCCACTATGTTGGTCCTCACACGCCCAATCCATTCATAAATCCCCATGGGGTTTACCAACACATGTGATGACATATCAGTTGGGGGAGGAACAGTCAACCCATGTTCATCTCACCTTTTAAATGGTTCTATGTGAAAATTAGGTTCTCACATGACTATTCCCAAGGACATTCATCTCACTATATTACTCACTATTACACATAGGTCACAAGGGGAACCTATAACTATGCTTTATAAATATCTTTTTCATAATTCATATAAATTACCACCATGGGGTTTTATATTACAATGAAACTAGTATAATCTAGGCCTCGTCATTAAGAGGATAAGCTATCTAGCCAGTGCATAATGGTCCATTCAAACACTTTTCATTTTTTTGATCCATGCATGAGGACTAATTTTTAATGAAAAAATGTTTAAATTTTTTACATGTCAATCTCCCTTGGGGGAGAGACAACAAATATCACAACTCATATAAAACATACACAAACCCACTGTGAATAATGCATAAATACAACCTACCTCAATAATATTGTTGTTCCCATTAAAATAATAATCTGAAAACTCTCCCTCATGCTCATCCAAGTCCAACATCCCATGCTTGAACAAACCATGCCTTGAATTTAATAATAAAAAAAATTATTTAATTATATGATATTATAATTATTTATTAAAAATTTCAGTTTATAGTTTATATTTAATTGAAACATTTAATTTATCATAGAATAACTCCCAAAAAACATAATTCTAATCTTTGTTCATCGATGCCATGAATAATTTAGTGAAAACACACCCAACACACCCCAAAAAACATCTACACTATACCATCATATTATATACTCTTTCTAAGAACCAATTTTATTTAATTTAATAAAACCCCCTATAAAAATCATACAGTTGGGTACCTACACAGAAAAGATGTGCAAAAGTATGTAGACACCACCTCAAGATGAATTGTAGCCAAACAATGTGAAATTATTTTTGAAAAAATGATGATTCCTCCATGATTCGATGGAATTATCTTGAAACCAGATGTTTTTTTTAAATAGATAGAAACCTATGAGGAATAAAAAAAATTGAATATATCTCACATTACTTATTTATAAAATCTCTATAGATTTTACAAATATTAAGGGGAAATGAGACTAGGAATAAGGGGTAAAGTCAAACAAAATTGTCTCCATCATGTGGTTATTATAAAAAATGATGAAGTGGGGGATGGGGTGAACCTAAAATTAGAGGTCTGGAACTCGCTAAAAAGGAATGATAGAATCACTAATTGAGTGAAAATGAGGTTGATGTCATGAAATATTCAGTCATAAGTTACCCATGCTCTGCCAAAAGTCATTTACAACACAAAATACAGCTGAAATCATGAAACTATCAATGTAGAGACCCACAACCCTCATCCTTGCCCATTATTGGGTGAATTCAATGATTTAGAGTTATAACTAAAATATTATTTATCAGGTCAGCTAACCCTTCTCTAAAAATAATGTGATTATACATTACACCACCAAGTTTCGAACCATATCCAAAAATGTATGCTTCTTTTTTTTAAACAATATTATTCGAATATGTATACCAGTTTTCAAAATAACCTTGTCACCAAATCAATTTTCACCAAATCAATATCCAAAATTACTTCTTAAATTCATATCATTGAAAGGATCGTGGTTTTAAATGTGTTCCCAATTATGATCCTTTAAATATTAGAAAATAAAATGATCTGCATATAGAAATGTATTACTCATTTACTCAGGGGGTGGGGGAACTTGTTCTGTAGAATCTTAGTGGAGACTGATAATGTAATGATACATCATAATTAATGTACAATTCATCATATAAAACGTTCAAAAAAATTATATTCCCTATAGGAATGGAAGGGTACTTAGTGTGTACCAACATATCTCGAGCAATATAAGAGTAAAATATATTTCATGAACATTAATATATATAGAATATGATATTTAGCATCAATAGAAAGACTTGTCATTTTTCCTAGGAGGATTTGAAAATGGTTTTATTATAAACTATATTCCATATAGTTTGGTAATCAAACCCAATATTAGTTTTTCACTAATAAATAACACACCACATCATTTTCCACTAATCACAAACAAATCGTTTCCATATTCACTGTTTATGGATGCAATTCCCTTTGTTTTTTATTTCAAGTAATTTAGTTAATAAAAACAAAACTGTCAAAATACTCATTTGTGACCACCACTATCTCATTAAATATTTTTTGGAGGGTATCTGGCCAATGGAAAACCATTGAACCACCAAATAATGGTGGTCATATATCATTCCTCAATTTCTATTTTTATTCCACAAAAAAACTCATGATTCCAAAATTGATCATTAGTTTAATGAGTCTAAAATAGTTCAATCACAGTCAAAACCATAATACAATGATGAACATGATAAAAATTATGGATAAAATCAAGATAAAATAATTAGTGAAAATAAATGATGGCTATTTCAGTTCCAATGCATCAGTTGTGGGTGTAAAATTCAAAGATCAAATCAGGTTAATGTAAAAAAATATTCCAATACAAATAAAAAATTATTATTTGGACGGGCCTTCAAAATCATGGTAAAATATTTAAAAATGAAATATTACTTTTTTAAATCATAATGAATTAATAAATGGATGAATGTAAAAATATCTACATTGAAATTGGATTTACCCTTGATAATTGTTTTATTGTTCCCATTTTTTACATCTATTCAGTGGGGAGTTCTTCAATTTCTCCTAAAAATATCACCTCTATCAAAACTGTAATATTTTATGGTTTATACATATAACTATTGTATTTTGTCAATTTTTTTGTTTAATAAAAATTTAGTGTTTTAAACATTTAATCTAAAATAAATTATTTAATTAATAATTATTATAATAATTATTTTTTAAATATTCAATTAAACCAATGATGATATCCAAACCTCATGGTCCATGTTGTAAAACATGTTATACTATACAAAGGAAAAAACATCTATTTTCAATCCAATAATGGAATCATTTTTATCATCCATCTCTATATTTTATAGTTATTGCAATTTCATCATAAATATTAATTAACAAGCAAAAAATAAAATACTTTTCATTAATATATAATTATCTAGGAACTGTATTGTTTTTAACTCAGCGTTTACTCAAAACAATAGTAAAACCCAAATCATGAACCCAATGAAAAGATAAAAAAATATCTGGCATCATATATGAGGTAAAAATTTATATTTCACAATTAGGGAGGACCCATGAATCTAAAATGAAAAATCAATTCATGTCGTGACTATGAAAAATTATTGTCCCTATAATGAACATACTAGATCATGAAGAATGTTGTTTGATCTTTGAAAATTTATAAATTCCATCAATTTTTTTGAGATTAAGAATAATTTTATATATTTTTTTAAGAGAAAAATGTGTCTTCTAATAATAACATAAGATATTATATTTATGGGAATCATGGGATCCATGTAGTGGGAATGGTTTATGAGCTATAATTGAATAAGGGTAATGAATAAAATGAAGTTTTTTTTTGTATAAAGAAGAATAAATATCTACAAAAACTATATGAATGATTAATTATTTGGGAAAAAATATAGTGTTCATTTTATAATGTCTAATTTTATCTCTGTGAAGTAGGATAGAGAGATATTATTTAATACTATAGAAAAATACTCAAGTTGATTTTTTAAAGGACCATATTTATTATACCATGGGTGAGATTAGTTCATTGTATTGGGCTTCTCATAGGGCGAATGAGAGACCTTAATGGCGTGATTAGAACAACATTTATTGTCTTCTTGATAATTAATATGAAATTTTTTTGTTAAAATGTGTTATATATATATTCAAAAAAGATGTAAAATTAGGTTTTCAAATATGATTACACATTTATGATGAACAACACATTCACTTTTTCAAAACCGACCAATATACCCTTTCAAACTTGTACCCAAACCAAATTTCCACATACCCAAAGCAGGTTACGGATCCTTATGGGATAGTGACTAGTACATAAAAACCATACAACAAACATTGGGAGTTATTTTACCCATCATTAAGCAAAAAAAATTAGATTATCATACATTATAGCTTGAAATAAGGGAGGTGGTAATATTTTCAGAAACTAAAAGAATATAGTAGAAATGATACAAATAAAAGTAGAAAAAAACATCCTAATGTATATTATTATAATCCAAGGAAAAATATTATAGGAAAATAAATAATCTATGTGATATAATGTAAAATTTCTCACCATCAAACCAAGATGTACTGATACACAAATGATAGTAACATGTTGCCTCACATTATCACCTTCATTTTCCTTACATCAAAAGTCATATAGATTTCTATGCACAACCAAAGGGGTAAAAATAGTATTAGATAACATGAATAATAGGATCCAACCCATTTTATTCATAACATGTCTCTATAAAATAATATGAACATGGTCAACTTTAAAGAAATCAAATAATTAAAAACAGTTTCACAGTTTTTATTAAACAAATTGGGAAAACAATTAATTTTATAATTTATCACTTTTACAAAAAATGTCTGGTAAAATATTTTACAAGAATTTCATTTACATAAATGTAATCAAATACAATAAAAAAAATCATGTATCTCACAACATCAATTCCATGTATGAACAAGACGAAACATTACATGAAAAAAGCATAAGTAAAAAAATTCACTAGATAACAACATTCCAGAATAATCGATAACTCATTCCCCAATCAATGTCTAGTACACAATCAAGTTCTCAAAAAGTCCCAAGGAGCATAGTGAAACCCATGGACTGACTCCCTTGAAAATATGAATATCAATTCCCTAGAAATAAATTCCTAAGGAATAGAGAAAAACCCATAAATTAGCCCATTGGTAATAAATATATGATGGTCCTAAGCTAAACCATCCACTATAGTTACCAAGGCATCCCATGTGATATATTGTTCCAAACCATATTATCACTATCATGATTTTAAAAAAATTATAAATGTCATTTCAAAATAATTACAAAATACAAGTTTATTTTATAAAAAACTAGATTTTAGAAAAAAATTCAAATTTCCTTGACAAAAAAAACCAATCAATCAATCAATCCAATTAAATTATAGAAAATTTATTAAATCCAAAAGAATTATTTCCATCCAAAATAGGATAGGGATGGAAATACCCACCAAAAACAAGTATTGTAAATTCCCAAAACTCGACCCACATAAAATTAAGAACACCATATTTATAGTTGAGGCCCTAGAAATAATTCCTGCATATTGGAATCAATTCTAAAAGAATAATAGTTTTTGGAAAATATGATAAAACACATACCTTAAAAAAAATCTCCCAAAAAACCGCAACCAATGAATGGATTTTGCTTCAAATTAAGATCTCATAATATATATAGAGGGAAATAAGATGAATCCACATGAAAGAGCATTGGATCTATAAAAAATTAAATGCCACTAGCTCAATCGACCTCAATAATGAAATAAAAAGCATTAATCACCTAAAAATCACATGAGAGTTAAAAAAAATCAATATAAAAAATGATTCAAAAGTAATAAAAATCTATTAAATCACCCTGGATAGCTCTTAGGTCAAGAGGGAAGAGATATGAAATTGAATGAAAGAATAATAACTCATATGGTTCCCAAAAATCACTACCTATCTGGAATAAATGGTGTGTTATCCATTTTTATGCAATATATTTTAATAATGAACAAATATGCCAAAAAATCCAACATCATAATTTTAATAACCTAATTTTATCATTACATAGTATGTAAGGTAAATTCATGGAATTAATTATTCACTCCTTTTACTAGATCACAACATCATCTCAGCACCCATTACATGCCATGAAAGCATTATAAAAACAATGTAAACATTGCAAATCATGTACTTGTTCTTGTATTCTACCAAATGTCCATTCTATATTATGTAATCTCAATACATGGAATATATTTCTCCTGTAGGATGCGAAAATCCAAGATTCATCTCAAAATCATCAAAATAAATATATTATTCAACATACATGGGGTTATACCCAAAATCCCTTATATAAGATTATACCCATACTTGATTGATTCAAATAGACATACATTCTGAAACATTAGGTTACTTTCCTCATAAAATTCTATATATCTGCAAGAGTCCCCAAAATGCACCAAAATAATGATGGAATTCAAATGATATAAGAGAAATAACCTGAAATATGTAATAAGATGTTCCAAAATACCCTTCATAACACATCCCATCCCTGTGGACTATTTTGAAAAAATGCTAAAAAATTGTGGTGTGGCCACTAATCTCTCATCAAAGAATCATTATCCCATATCTTTTGGGAATACGATCAGTGTTCCAGTTACACTCGGATCAACAATATCTAATTCCCACATAATATATTCACATGACAGATAACTATATCTATTATATTTCTAAAAATATATGCTTATGGATCCACCTGAACCTCTTCATAACTCAAAAAATGAGATTGGTCGGGATAGTATTTCCTGAGCTGTGATATGTGGAAAAAATAATGAACTGTACTCTAATGAATAATGTATGTCAAATGATAAGAAACCAACTTAATCTACTGAGTAAAATGAAATAGTCCAATATGAATTAGAGAAAACATTACCTATTTTAGTATATGATATTGACCCAACAATGTGGAAAATGTAGAGGTAAATCTGTCACCAAGTAAAATCTGTAATGGATAGAATTGCAAATCCATTTAATATTTTGGTCAACTCTAAGATGGAACTAGACACTGATGTATATCATGAATCTTCACTGTCATATCCTAAATTTCATTCATCCCCAATAAATAGTCCATACCCACCAATTCCCTAAAATGGTGATTTACATGGATGACCATTGAATTACTTGAATGTATCCTTTCTGATCCTCAACTGATAACTATTTTTACATGAAAAATAATATATTCCTAGATATATATCCTATAATCTTGAAAAACATAAGGAACATTAATGGATAATAACTTATAGTATTTGAATATCGTTCTCTATTTAACCATCTATATGTGGATGGTAAGCTGTACTCATCCTGACATTAGTCTCCATAACCACTTTTATATTCCTCTAGATATAATAAGTAAACCTAGGATAAACTTTAGAGACAATAAAATATGGAACTCTGTGTTACCTCATAATCTATATAACATAAAACATTATCGTATGTTCAACATTGATGGTTTTCTTGATAGTAATTAAATCAGTTTAATTTTTTAACTAATCAGTAACATCCTAGATATAATTACTCCCTTAGGCAGTCCATTTTAACTCCAAAACAATTTCCATAGACAACTCATTCCTTTTAAAAACTAACACTAGAATATGATGGAGTAAACACGAAGGTTTTAAACGTTCTTCATTTATCTTTTGGTTTCTGTAACAGTATGACACATAGTATTACTTGTCACGATTTGTTCCCGATGACCAAAATAACTATATCATGCCACAACAGATCTTCACAGAGACCAAATGAATGACCCACAACGAACTATGACAATCAATACAAACAAACCTCCTTATAGATGTTGGGTTGAAAAACCAAACCCGAAAATAGATAATAACAGTAGAAGAGATGGAAAAAAAGAAATGGTATCCCCGTAATAAATGGATTATTTAATTCCTTTGATCTCATAACTATAAAACCAACTCTATAAAATAGAATCAAGGATACATTATTAAAACTAAACACAAATCCAAATAATTTAAGAGACACCACCCTGAGAATAAAGATGAAATTAATTGAATATTGTTATAATTTTCCACTATCCCATTAAATTCATATTATCATATGTAATTCCACATTATTTTAAAAGTGATTTTTCATAATCTTGTTTTTATTTTTTTGATTACTTATGATTTTAGATTTTATTTTTAACACATTAATATTTTGTTATATTACATGTAATTTTCTATTAAAACCCATTATATATTTTGACGATATCTCAATCTAAAGTCTTTGGATATTTGTGATTTTTGACATGTTGGATATATAAGAGATTTTTCTAAATTTTCTTTTTTTATAAAGAACTATGAAATTTATTTTCACATGAAAAAAAACCAATGTATTTGATACTGTAGTTTTAGAACTTATATTGCCTATAATTTTAAAAAATATTTTGTATATATTTTACATAATCTTATATAGACATTGAATTCACATGAAACATTATTTTACATGAAATAAAATATACAAATCATGATATCACTATTTTATATAAATGTCATAAATGTTCGTTAGGATTGTGAATAAATTTTTTGATGTTCTTCTTTGATTTTTCAGAATTTGTGTTTTTTCAAAATGGTGTTGCCTCTATTATTTGATGTTATTTGGATTAGTATATATTTTATTGTATTGAATATTTATTAGTTATAAAGATAATAATTTTTCTATAAATAATTATTTTTGAACAAAGTTTAAATATTCGTTTTGGATCACTTTAAAATTCGTTGAATTTCGTTAAAGTAAGATGTCCAGTTTTTTTTCACAAAATATGGGCAGCCTTACTTTCCCAATAGTGAAAAGTATTGTTCATCATCCCAACACTATGATATTGTACATGAATAGTGCAATGTATAGTTTATTTGTTATGTTATGTTACTATTCATGAATGTTTCCATGTATGGTTCATCAACCCAACGTTATTATTCTTGTTTTTAATGTGTGGTTCCTCAACTCTACATTATTGTCCATTTCCTCAGAGTATTGTTCATTTACTATATTACGTTACTATTAATGAATAGTTAAATGAATGGTTAATCAGCCATACATTACTGTTCATACCATACGATATGTTACTATTCATACCTAACTTTTTGTTACTATTCATACATACTGTTACTATTCATGATGTGCATTATTTCTAAATATCTATTTTTTATATATATAGATTATTTTAAATGGGTTTTCTATGGGATAAATACACATTCAACATAAAGATTATAATTGAATAGTTTTTAATTAATTTGGAGGAATATTTAAATAGATAAATTAAAAAATGATTTCAATATATCTTTCAAATAAATAAGGTGGATTCATGTTTATTTAAACTCAAATATTTGATTTAACTTTTTTAACTACAAGTTTTTTGAATTTTTTTTGACTAAATTTAATGTTGTTTGAATAGATATAAAATGGTTTTTTAAATAATTGAACACTACTATCATTCTAGAGATTATTTTGGATGAATTTTTCAATTTATTTTGACTGATTTTATTATATAATTATTCTAAAGGAATAAATTCGCAACAATTATGAGATTTTTATGGAGATTTTTAGGATAACTCTTCACTCAATTTTTTTGGAATATTAAAATGAAGAGGAGATGATGAAAATGTTGAATATTTATTATCTATATTTATAGCATATTGTCTTGAAGGTAAAATTGATACAATAAAAATAATCATAAGACTTGGGCTGACATATTTGATAATATGTTTTTCAAAAAATAGTGTTGTGAACATTGAACATGATGTGCATTAGCAATTTCCTGCAACTTTCTATTTCATGACCTGAATAATCTCCCATGGTATTAATTACTTCATCATTGGCTACACTTTACTTGAAAATATGATATGATCTAATCCAAACCAGCAGGTACATGTGCTTTAATATTTTATCATCTCATTTGTTTGTTTCGGAGTCTGTAACAATTTTCCCCATCTCTCACACACAATCAATTTTTCTGTTTATGCTTTTAAACACAAATAAATAATTTGTTATTCTTTTTCATCGATTGTGAATCTCATATTCTAAATTCAGGGTATAAGGGTTATTCATCCAAACATCAAAAGTTAGTATAGATCAGGTAGTGACTCCCAATGTTTAAAGTCATGTTGTAAGGATTGTGACTCCCCATACAAAAGTCATTGTCATGGTTATCCCTCAACAAGAAATGGATTTTGTAATTATGTTATGATTCTCCCATAAAAATCATTTTTTGTCTAAACGTATCTCTCACCAAGTATAGAGGTTTACGAGTAGAAGTTGTCCCTCTTTGGACAAAACTATTATAAAAAACATATTTGTGTTTTTTAATTTTTCTTCCACTAATTAACCTTAATAATTAAGATTGATTGTTAATTAAGTTAGTCAATTTATTTGTTCAGTTTTCTTAATCTGGTCTATTCACCCCCCTCTAGACCATCTGGCATTATCCTACTCAAGATAACTGTTGGTATTAGAGGAAAATACTTTTTAGATATGACTAGCTCTGTTATTCTATTTATAATACCTATAAATTTGTATCAAGAGATTATTCATTTTTCAATTATTATATTATTTTATAGGGTCTACTTTTGATTTTTTTTATGATATCATTTTCCAAGACCATACAGTCTAAGGATAAGATCATATAATTTAGCAATATTGAACCCAAATGGTGATTGGATTCTTTAAAATCCTCAACACTTTGATGGTAATGATTACCACTATTAGAGATCCAAAATGAAGGATTACCCCATTCACCTATTCATTGAGAACTGGAATATAATTATAAAATTGTACACACTATCTAAAGCTAACCCTGATACTCTTACCAAAATTGATGGTACGATATATCATTTAAATTAATATTTTTTTATTTTCTATTGTGCTATTAACATGGTGTTTTTAGAAATTTTATTTCCTGTAATATAAATTATGAAATATAAAAGATTCTACAAGTTACTCACCATGGCTCTGACAAACTAATCCTTACAATACCTGTAATTATTTGTGCTGATTACAAAGACCTTAAGATGAATGAATCTAAAACAGCAAACCAAATGTACCATAGATTCACAAGAATTGTGAATTGAATGAATTCACTATGAGAAGCTCTGAAAAACCCAGTACTTGTTGAATGATTCTTATGAGAATTAACAAAGAAATGTCACACCAAGTAGGATGACATTTATTAAAGCAAGAACTTCAAATAATATACCCTTGATGAATTGATTGGGTCATTACTCCAATATAACCTCGAACTATAAAACATAACTGATGAGGAGACAAAAAATAAAAGGAGTATCTTTTACATCTGTGAATGTTGTTTATATCAACTCTTATGATTGTTATCAACATGTTATGGAAAACAAATATGGCCCAAATTGTGAATGATGTTTACAAAATAATGAAAATTAAAGGATTCAAGAATCAATTTAGATGAACCCCTCAAATAAAAAGAAGGTAAATAAGAAAGGTGATATAAATTATAATGATTTAGATATAAAATTTTATGAGTACAAGAATAAAGTGAATATGAAACATTATTTCTCTAATGTAATGAATAGATAAAAATATAAAAAGAAGGACAAGAAGGCATTAACCACTAGATGGAGTTGTACATAATAATCTGATTCGAGTGAACAATGAGGAAATGAAAAATAATGTTTTAACTAATTCTTAATATAATCACTGGATAAGGTTGGTAATTATTGTTTTTATTCTGAATATTCTGATTCTAAATGTGATTTTGAAACCCACAATGTTTTTCAATTAAATAATGAAATTGAAATATTTTGTAAATATATTTTCAAAGCTTCAAATTTATATAACAAGATTTATAAAATTAATGAGAACCTTTTTTTCTACAAATAATTTAATTTTAATTGAAAATGATGAATTAATAAACAATGCTTCTACTTCGCATTGAATTGTTTATAAAAATTTTAAATATATTCATTATTTGTATGAAAATTTGAAAAATCAAGTAGAATGCCTTAAATAATGTATATCCTATTTTATTCAAGGTCACAAAAAATACCAAGATATATTGTCTTTAAAAGATAATGGTAAAAATAAATATGGTTTTGGTTATGATATTTGATTAACACAAATGTATAAAAATCATTTTGTTAAAATTAAAAATTATTTTACTTCATCTTTTACATGTTTTAAATGTATCCTGAAAGATCATTATGAAAAGTACTATTATATTATATTTAAACAATCCATAGTATTTACCAAAACTAATATTTATAAATCCTTGTTATCTATATTACCATATAATACATGTTTAACTTTTTTCTGAGTACCTAAAATTTTATAACTAATCCCATTGGGAAAAATGTAGCTTGGGTATGAAACGTGTCAAGAAATTTATTTTTTTAGAAATATTCCTTGGATATCTCATTAAATAAATATAAATTATGGATAGTGGATGGTCTAGGAATATGAAATATGACCCATAAAACATTACCACATACAACACATGTGATAGATACACAGTTACCTTTGGAGAAAATTCCAAAAGCAGTGTAAAAGGTTTTGGTAAATTTGAAATTTCAAATTATACTTTTATTTAAAATGTTTTATATATTAAATGTTTAAAACATAATTTAATTAGTATATAATAATGATGTGTTGATGGAATGAAAGTTATATTTGAAAATGATAAATCGTTCATTTATAAAGATGATTATTCATTATTTTATATTATTCTAAAGGATAATATTTATAATATTGATTTTTTTGAATTAACTATTAAACATGTTATATGTTTCAATGTGTATAGAATGAAAACATCATTTGGTATAGACATTTAGGTCATGTAAAATTCATAATTTCTCATAAGCACTCAAAACATAAAAGTGTGTTTCATATTCTATCATAAAGAAAGAACATTTTCAAGTTTGTTATGGATTCATGAAACAGAAGCAGCACAAAATAAATTTTAGACCCATCAATCATATAAGTACAGATAGTCCTTTAAAATTATTACAACTTGATTTATTTTGTTGAATTCAAATTTCTATCCTTGGTGGAAGGATATATAAATTATTTAATATTCATTATTATAAAATATTTACTAGGGTATACTTTATTTCTCATAAAAACAATACATTTTTAGATTTAATATTTATTTTAAATTAGTTTGAAATGAAATAGGATATATGATCGTTCTTATTCACAATGATAAAGGAGGTGAATTTCATAATTTATATTTTGAAAACTCTTGTGAAAGGAATGGATATTTTCATAAATTTTCTTCTTTTAGAACACCATTACAAAATGGTTATGTAAAATGGAAAAAATAGAACTGTTTTTGAAATGGATCAAACTATGTTAAGTGAATATAATTTTCCTATATATTTTTGGGTTGAGGTTTGATTTCTGCATATTATATCTCAAATAGAATTATTTTGGACCATTATTAAATAAAACCCATTTTTACTTATTTAAAAATAAAAGCCTAATGTTGGTTAATTTTGAGTTTTGGGATATGAAGTTTTTATTTTAAATTTATATGATAATTTAGATAAATTTGATTATAAAAGGGATAATGTAATTATTATAGGTTATTATGATAATAATAGAGCTTATAGAGTTTATAATAAAAGAAATATTATTATTGAAGAATTTTTTAATGTTATGTTTAATGAAAATAATGTTAAATTAAATTTTGATTCTAATGTTATTGATGATATATTTACAGATTTTCATTTTTGTGAAACAATTCCTCAAAATAAGAATGAATCAATTGAGGGTGAGCATTCTCCTAATCAACCTGATCCAAAATCTAGGAATATTAGCAATGTTATTCATGGAGAAAATTTAATTTGAAATTTTTCTTCTTGTGTTATAACTACGAATTTTATTTTAACTTTTTGTGCTAATTATCAATTTATTTCTGAATTTTTACTTTTAATGTTAATGAGGATATAAAAGATGAAAATAATATTATTTTTAGGTAATATATATAATATTTCGACTTTAGTAGAATTACCTATGGATTAGTGGGTAATTGTAACTAAGTAGATCTTTAGAAACTATATTGATGAATCATGACAGATTGTTAAAACTAAATCCAGTCTTGTTTCTCAACGTTACTCTAAAGAATAATGTATATATGTTAAATATTATTTTTTTCATATTTCGAGGTCATAAGAAAATAAATTTTATTGGCATATGCTTGTTTTAATGGTGTTTAAATTATATCACCAATGTGTAAAATGTTCTTTCATAAATTGTTTTAAAATATAAGTCATTTATGTTACCAAAATTCCTTGTTTTGGAAGTGAAAAATTTAATAATAATGTTTTTAAATTATCAAAAGCATTGTACGATCTCAATCAAGAACATCAGGCATTGTATGCAATGATTTCATTGTTTCTGTTAAATAATGATTTCATGAAACTAAATGTTAATCCAACTCTTTTTATTAAGATAAATTCTTATGAAATATTATTTATTAAATTTTAAATTGATGATATTTTATTTGTTCAAATTTTTATTTATGATATAGTTTTTGAATCATCTAGTGAAATACTCTATAATGAAATTTCATCTTTGATGTCTTCTAAATTTTATATGAGTTTAATGTGAGAATTAATATTCTTTCATGGACTTCAAATTTTTAAAACAAAATTTTTTGTTTTTCTTAATCAATATAAGAATGATAAAGAGTTAGTTAAACTATTTGGTCATGATTCTGCTAAATTGATGAAAAATTAAATGAGTACTAATTGTAATTTAGATATTGATACTTTTGTTAAATCTATTAATTTTATATTTTATAGTGGCATGATAGGTCTCTTGCAATATTTAACAATATATAGAACAAAACTCATTTATATTATCTTTTTATGTGGTAGATTTCAAAAAGATACCAAATAAAATCATATTAAAACTGTCAAAATAATAATTAGATATTTTAGTGGAAGTATTTATTCTGGTTTATTTTAACCAATATATAACTGTTTTGATTTAATATCTTATTCTAATTCTAATTTTGGAGGATATAGAATTGATAACAAAATCACATCAGGTATGTGTCATTTTCTTGGAAAAAAATTATTTTCCTTGTCATCTATGAAATAATTATTCGTTTCATTATCTACTACAAAAGTTGAGTATATCTATGTTACAATTAATTATACTCAATGATTATCTATCAAGCAATCCTTACGCAATTTTTTTTTCTTACATGATAAACATCCTATTTATTGTGATAATATTTCTGTGATTTCTGTTTATAAAAATATCTTAAAAATATCTCGTACAAGGTATAGTGATCTTAGATTTCATTTTATTTGAGATCATGTGATAATGGGAGATATTGTTTTAGAATTCACACCTTCTGAAAATCAGTTAGATGATTTTTTTTAAAAAAATCCTTTAAATTCATCTTAGTTTGAAAAAAGTAAATTTAAAATGGGCATGATGGACTATTAAATTTTGAGTACATAATTTTTAGGGGGAATTTTATTCACATCTTGTTTATTTACAATAAGGGGGAGAAATAACATTGTATTAATTGTTTTAAAACATTGATTTTGGGGAGAAATAACATATTGTAATTGTTTTAAAACAATGGGTTTTATGAAAAATAAATTGGTTTTAATATTTTTATTTTTAATTGGTTTATTTTTTTTGTTTTAAAATGATATAAAGATGAAATAGATTATTTTTCATATTTTTTTTTATTAAATATGATTTTACATTTTTTAACCCTTTATGATTTTATTTCCATTATATGTAATTTTATTTTTAAAACCTTTCTATATTTTGATGACATCTCAATATATAGTGTTTGTATTTTCATTATTCTTTTCCCATTCGGTAAATAATTTATTTATTTTAATTTTATTAGATTTTGAATAATTTTAAAAAATATTTTCTTGCACTATAAAAATTCAATGAATTTGATGTTGTAGTTTTAGAAACTCCACTATCTATAGTTTTAAAAAGTTTATGTGTTTATTTTACTAAAACATATATAGAAATAAAATTCACATGAAACATGATTTTATAAATATAAAACATCTTTATCATTATTTAAATAGTTTACATAAATGATTTAAATGTTTATTAAGATAGTGAATAAATTTTCTGAATTTCATCTTACATTTATCATATCTGTAGTTATTTTAAAAATATTTTGATTTTATATTTTAATGATATTTGTAGGATTATATGATTGATTGTTTTGATTCTTGATTCATTGGAAAGATATTATATTTTTATACAAATAATTATAGTTTACCAAAATCATAAAATTCTGTTTAAAACCCTTAAAAATCTGTTGATGTTTGTTAAAGAATGATGGTTTGTTTTTTCACCATATATGGGCAACCCTAATTTCACTATAGTGTGAACTATGGTTGATAATCCCTATGTTTCAATCATATTTTTGAAACGAGATTGTTTATTAATAGTGAAAATTATGGTTCAATCACTATCTTACATTAATATTTATCAGTAGTGAAAAGTATGGTTCATCAACCCTACGTTATTTCTCATTTATGTGATGTATGGTCCATCAACCCTATGTAATTATTCATTTATGCAAAGTATGGTCCATTCCCTACATTAGATTAGTTTTCATGAATAGTAAAAATTATATTTCATCAACCGTAAATTTTTATTCACTCCCAAATAATATGTTTCATTCCCTACATTACATTACTCTTCATAAATAGTGCAATCTATGGTTCAGCAATCCTACTTTATTGTTCATACCCAACACTACGTTATTGTTCATTCCATACACTACGTTACTATTCATACCACACACTATGTTACTATTCATACATTACATTATGTTAATTTTCATAATCTACATTATTGTTCATTCCATGAGTTTTTTCTAAAAATTTATTTGATATATATATATATATATGGATTATTTCTTACAGTTTTCCTGCTGGATAAATTCCAATTAAATATAAGGATTATGATCGAATAATTTATAATGTTTTTGGTGGAATATTTAAAAAAAATATATAAATTATGTCAATATATCTTTCTAAAAAATATTGTGGTTTCAAGTTGATTTAAATTCAAATATTTGAATTTAGTTTTGATTTTTTCTATTAGCTTTTAGGATCTTTTTTGACTAAATTTAAAAAGGAATGAATGAATATAAATCTGTGTTTTAAATAATTTAACATTTCCATTATTCTAGATATTTTATTTGAATACTTATTCAAATTATTTTGAATGATTTAATTAGATGTTTATACTATATAAATAAGGAGGAAATAATGTTGTGATTTTTATGGAGATATTTGTAATAACTATTGACTATATTTATTTTTGAATATTAAATGGAGAAAGAGATCCTAAAATGGTGAATATTAATTGTTAATATATAAATATCATTATTTATTTTAGAACAAATTTACACTATAGAAATACACAAAAGTCATGACATAACATATTTGATACTCTATTTTTCAAATAGAATGTGTTGTGAACTTTAAACCTATTATGCATTTACAATGTCCAACGACACATTTTTTCATCACATGCACTATATCTCAAGGGATGAATTACTTATGTTTGAACTATAATTTCTTTGATAATATGAAATGATCTAATCCACAATAACTACTACGAGTGCTTTAATATTTTATCTTCTCATTTTTCTAGTTTTTAATCTATAACATGTTTTCTCATCTATCCCTCAAATTATATTTTTCTGGTTATGCTTTAAACACAAACTAATTATTTGTTTTTATTTTTATTTTTATTGTGACTCCAATATTTTAATATCCTGATCCAAGGGTTTTGACTGCTAGTATCTAATGTAAAAACTATTCAGGTTGTGACTCCCACTGACAAATGTTATGTTGTAGGGGTTGTGAATCCATATTAAAAAGAGAGTATTGTGGTAATACTTTCACTAATTTTTTTAATTGATTTATAATTTCCCCATAAAAACAATTTTTAGTGAGCCCGTATCTCCCATAGATTAGTAGGGTATTTGAGTAGAATAAGGATAACTTTGGGCCAAACTATTAAAAAAACTACTTTGTGTTAATTACATTTTAGGATGATAATTAACCTTATTAAATAAACTTAATAATTAATTTAATTAATCTATTTTTTTGATCATATTTTTCATTATGGTCTATTCACCCCACCTCCAAACCATCTTCTATTACCCTATCTGACCTAACAAAAAGTAAATAATGGTCAATAACTTACATGTAATAACAAAATTAAGCTTAAAAACTCCAAAATATCAATATTTTAACATGAACATTAGAAAATATATATTAAATTGGTTGGTGTGAATAATATTTTCTATATAATGATATAAATATGAAGTTTATGTATAATAAAAATTTAATTATTTTACATAAATGAACACATAATATTTAGTAAATTCACATTATTTATTTAAATAAATATTTTCATGAAAATGTGATTTATTTCTTTAAGTGAATTAATATAATTCATTTTTTAAACTTTTTTAATATTTATATAAAATAATAGAAAACTTTTTTGTAATAATCACATCAAAATTAATCATGGGAAATTTTTGGGAATTTTTAAAAATAGTTGATTATGAGGTAAAAAGTGAGAATATTGTTTTTACATAATGTCATAACTCTTTTGTAATATTATCTACATGATAATGATTTAAAATTAATTTAAACGTATTCTTGATAATAATTTATTCATATAATGATATAATAAATAGTTTTTTACAATTAGAAACAAAATTACTTGTACTTGGAAAAACATGATTTTTTTCTTTTAAAAAATATTATTTTTATGGTTTATACAAGAAACATATTTAAAATTTATTATACCATTTTTATAAATTTAATAAATTATAATGTATTAAATATTTATAATAATAATTTCCAACATGTTTTAAATTGACATTCTCAATTTTTTAGAACATAAACGTTACCATTGTAAAAATAATATGTACCACATTATAGGTAAAATAATGTAAGTGGTTACATTTAAAAGTTAAAAGCATGAAATATATCTACATAAAACATTAAATGGGTGTTTGATGAGTTTCTATACCATAAATTTTTTTAATCCATTAATTATTATGCAATTTTATTTAGAATAAATTGCACCTAGATGTGGGAGTCATCAAATACTAAAAAATCATTTTAATCACCTAAATCTATCCGTACTCAGGTATAAATACAACACCTAACCACACCATTTCCCCTAAAAACATTAATGTCCTACAAATATTTCCAAAAATATCTTATAGACACTCCTCACATGAATGTTCATACGGTCTCACTAAATAACTAATTCCATGTTCTTTGAGGGATCCATCATGGAGGTGATATTCAAGAGGAAATGTTCCCAAACCACCTATTTTATTTTCTTTTCTTCTTATACCTTATCCTATGAACCTTAAACAATTAATTCATAGTTACTCTATAGTAATTTATATCCTTTAAAGTTATATTTTTATTATAATATATTGTATCCTTCCCTTTTATTATGACCTCTTATTCAGAGAAATATAACCACTGTCCAAATTATGTAATTGGACCTTCTAAGTGGATAATGACTTTTCATATTCCATTACAGTAGCAAGGTTGGTAATGAAATTATTATTCTTGTTAAATCATATTTTCAAAGGTAAATTATAACCAATTTCAGGTTCTATAACTAATATATATAAATAATATAAAATAAAATAGTGATATTTTATGATGATCGGAAAAACTTCCACAATATGTAAACACATGTTTATAAAATTTATCAAATTAACTTACCTCATATAAGAAATAAAAAAGATATATGGGTGTATTTTATATTATATAAGTTAATTTATATAATTTATTTCAACTTATGGTGTTTTATTTATATTTTATAAGGAAATCCATGATTATTGAAAAAATAACCAACCAAGAAACAATGAAAAGAATGAACTTGGAAGAACAGAAAAAATGTAATATTTTTAATGAAGGTGTTGTGTGATATTATTAAATTATTTTATAATTTATTAAAAATATTATTATAGTTTTGGAAGGAATAAATAACATTCGTTAAACCATTATTCAATAGGAATAAGTTCATGAAACTAAACAAAAGTGTGAGATAAAGGTTTCTCATCTCACTTTTAATTCATTGAGGTATATGACTTAGAAACCACTTATTTATTATGTGTAGTTTAGCAAATTACCTTTGATATATCATATATTTAATCTCACTATTTTAAATGTATTAAAATTTTAATTTTATAATTATTACTTTTATGGGGAATACAAATTGACTGATTATAATGTTATGGGAGAATTCTAACCTCAATTTTCATTCTTTAGGTTAAACATTCAATTCCATGATTAATTCACACTAACCATATTTTTTAAATAATTAAATGGGTTATGTTTTTTTTGTTTTTTTTTCTATGGGATTATAGTGAATATACATATTCTATCCATTTGATTTATTTTTAATTTAATAATATGATAGTTATATATCATTTTACATTAATATATATATATATTTTTAAAATTTCACAGAAAAATATATTTTTATTCCATGTATAGTGTTCTATATTGTTGATTAAATTTTATAAATATTTTTATATTATTTTTATGTTTATTTATATTCATTTAATAATTTTTAAAAAATGTGTTCTAATGAATATTGTTCTCATTTTCTAAGAATAGTTCTTTGAGACATTCTAAAAAAAATAAAGAAGGAATGTTTTTTTATATTATACTAAATGATATTATTTTACAACAATTTTAAAGCCTTAATGTTTTTAGGCTTACATTATAAGTATTCAAGGTCATACTAAAAAATGATTTATATTTTAAATGATCATTGTTTAATCATAAGTGGTTGTCAAATTGGAATAAGTATTTTCCAAAAGATATATTCAATGATAAAATTTAAATTATTTTCATAAAAGTAAAAATAGATTTTTGTATATTTTATTTAATTGAAGTTGATATCTTATAATTTATGATCAATTTGATAGGGGATATACTTTTTTGAAACCATTCAATATATTACTCTGGATGGATTGAGATTATATTTACAGATTGGGGAATGTTATTTACATTCCATATTATAGTTTCAATAAAAATCAATAAATTTATTTAGTTTCACCCTTTTCATAATATGAATAAAAAAGACTTATTAAGTGATTTGTGGGGACATCAATTTCCTCTCGATGTATCATTAGGTCTCATGAGAAAAACTAGACTCAGATTTTTCCAAGGGCTACCCAATTTATAATATTATTGGCATGAATCCTTGATGATTTATGATTCTTTCTAGATGCCTTGATATTATGATTTAGATATCATAAATTATAAATTATGTCATTCTGAGATTAATTATTGAACTCTACATGATAATTCAATAAGTATAAAATTAATGTTTATGTTTTCAAGATTACATGGTTATTCATTTGTAGCTGATTTTTTATCATTTATTCATTCCATATTATTCTCAATTTATTAATTATATAGGATTTAATTTATGTTATTTACTATTCTATATTATTTATGATTATTTATTAATTTTTGCTTCCACTATACTTAACCCTTAATATGCATTTGATCTCATCCCATTATTACAATTTATGTTTCCCCAAGATACCATGATGTTTAATATGGTTGAAAATTAGGCATAACTGAGAGGACTAATGGTGTTATCAATATAATTTATGTGTTATATTTTATGTTTTCATGTTTAATGAATTGAAAAATTATGTATCTAGTTTCTAGAACTAATAAACTATTCTGTCCTTTGGTATGTGATTCATTGTATATAATACTAATATAACAACGAAACCACTAACATTGGGCTACTAGGTTCGGTCTCTTCATAGTTAGTATTAGATAATGTTTTTTAGAATATATGGGAATTATATTTAAGAAATGATAGATTAGAGAACAAAACCCTTTAATAGTATTTGAATGTGCTCTCATTGAAAAGACTTATTATTTATAGATTTGGTGCACCTAATGTTTTATTTTATGATATGTTTTATTAAGATTATGTATTATGTCTCATAATTTTATGATATAATCTAGTGTATTCCACTCTTAAGAAATTGATCCTAGAAAATGGAATATGTAATATAGTAATTCACATAATCCATTTGTGCATTTCTCTCTTGATAAGGATAATGAAGATATAGTTAGTGCTAGAGCTGCAGCTACAATTGAACAAATGAACACTATGTGGGGATAGTAATCTCAAGATATGATTAATAACCTTGACAACATTGAGAAGCATGTTGATCCATAATATGGTGTAATGATTTGAGAATAATTTATATGAAAAAATCATGTATCATTCACTCGAACTATGAAACTATATATAGATGGGAAATGAATATGTTTCAAAGAAAATATATTTGTATTATTGGGAAGTAATGAAAGATAAAAGGTTATATTGGATGCTTATCATCTCTCAGGGAATGCAGATCAATGTTTTTCATTATTTCAAAACACTATGGATGAGTTGTACATAAAAAAATGGAAAATATGGATTTTATAGAACTTTTCCTGGAAAAATATTTTCCTCATGAGCAATGATAAAATATGGAGAGATAATTCTTGTGTTTAGTAAAAAATTATGATGAGAATATTGCTATATTTAAAACCAATTTCACAATATTATCATGTCATTCAAGATAATAAGTAAATAATCCATAGAGAAATATTCATCATTTATATTATGGAATTAAACCAATTTTTTTAATAGAATTAGACTTCTAAACATTTCCATCCAATGAGGATATATTTTCATATGATATGAAGAGAAATAAATATTAAAAAATGTCTTATGAAATCCATGATAATAACATAAGAAAAGAATGATATATATATAGATGGATAATGGGAATAATCAGAATATATATTTTCCAAAATGTGAAACTCATTGATGTAAACAAAAACATATATTCTTAAAAGGAAATGACTTTGTATCATTTGTGGGAAACAGTCCACCATTCCCCTGATTACGAGGTAATAAAAGAATATTACAATTTAAAATGCTTTCACTTTGAGAGTGTAGGGCAATTTGAAAATTAAATCCCCTAGTGTTAAGGTGATATACCATAGAATAGGATATGAGATAAAGTTTAATATTATTATACTAGTAATGTTAATGTGGAATAAATATTTGTCTTGTGTATTCATATACAATAAATTTGTTTTAAAATTATTTTATTCTTGAATCATTAATTTTTTTTAGAGTACTGACATTTTGTAAATGATTTGAGAGAACATGTTTATAAGATAAAATTTAAAAAATAATTACATAGTGATAAGTTAATCCACATTTAAAACATAATGTTGAGGTAATATAATAAATAAAATGTGCTCGATATTTTATTGATGTTTTAACTTTTCTATAGTTTAATATTCATTTGTAATTACAGATTATATTGGACAACATGAGATTTTATCAATTAAGGATTTATGGAGATTAACATGTTTTAGGAGAATATTAGATCAATGTATTCATATTATTGGAGTTTGAAATTATGAACTTATAAATTTTTTCCAAGGAAAAGTGATTTATCAAATTTTTTGATTTGGAAAATGGATTGTAAATTTTAGGAATATATTTATGTTATTTCCTTTTTGAATTGATTAATTCGATTTATATGGATATTATATATTTAAATTTATTTATTATTTGTCATATTGGATATCATGTTCTTACCATTTTATAATCAACAAATATTTAGAGGGATAATGAATTACTTTTTGATATTATGATTCATTAAATGGCCTTTTGTTATTAAAAATTTCACCATAAATATCTATTTCATGTAAAAAGATAAAAAGTTTAATTAGAGTGAATCATAACCAAAGTATTAGTCATTTCTTATAAATCGTGTATTTTTTTCATTAGTTATTTATCTAGATTCATATAAAAGAACTCTACTCTAGGAAGATGATTTTTGAACCAAAATGTTATTTGTTATATTTTATTATTGAGAAATCAAGGGCCTTTTAACCCATAAAAAATTTCTTGTTTTCAGATGGTAAAATTTATAATAAAAATGTTTGATGTCACTATTTATAGAACTAGATAGTTATATTTTATTTACATTTCCATTTTTCTTTTTCGGAAAATGATTTCATATACAAAATCCCTGTTTTTTGTGGCCTTATCAATTTTTATATCCCTCTATTTAGATGTATAATTTTTAACCCTTTTTACTATGCTGAATTTACATAAGGTTATTTAATAATATTGAATCCATGATTACCATTAAAAAGATTAAATTGTGATGATTTAATTTATTTAATTACGGAATAACAAAACATACCAAAATTTCAAAAGAATAATATATTTGATGTTATGTGTAACATAAAACATTGTTTTAAAACGACGTCCAAAATATCATTATAGAAACATTGTATTTATAATGTAAAAGATAAATTGGATAGATGAAATATGGTAAACTATATTTTAAAATAAATATAATGATTATATTCTATAAAAATTTAATTATTCTTAGTAAATAAATATATACCTTTTTAGTAAAATACTTTTTATTCTTCATATAAAATTTTACATCAAAATGTGATTTATTTTTATGTGAACATATATAAATATAATTAATATTTGTTAATTTTTAAAAAATTATTGAAATAAAATCATTTTTAACTCATCACATCAACATTATCAATGGATATTTTTCTAAGAATTTTCTAAAAATGAATATTTTTGAGGTAAAAAGGGAAAATATCATTTGTATGAAATATCACAAATAATATGAAATAATAATTATATGATAATTATTTTAAATTATTTAACACTTATTCTTGTTTAAAATTTACTATTTTAATGTTATAGAATATATTTTATTGCACTAAAAAATTCCTTCCTATTATTTTGAAAACCATGTTTTACCTTTTTATAAAAAAAGTTTTATGGGTTATACACTTCAAGTTTTTAGAAATGATTTTTATAAATTTTATAATGTTAAGAAATTAAAATGGATTCAACTTTTTTTATAATAAGATAAATTTTTTGTTTTAATTTCAATTACATTTTTTGTCATAAAAAAGATACCACAGTAAAAAGCATATACTATAGTATAGGTAAAATAATGAAACAATGTAATGTTAAAAGGTAAAAGATTAATATTTTTAAAAACTATTCAATTAAATGGGTGTTTATGTTCATTATAGACCATAAACATCTATTTAATTTGTAATTATCATGCAAGTTATTTTGAATTATTCCACCAAAATGTTTTTGGATTAAAATATAAAATAATAATTTTTTATTAACATAAACCACCCCTCACCACCTCATTTCTCCTCACAAGACATTAATATCCAAAAATATATGAAACTAACCCTCCACATAAAAATCCCCACATCCATGATCTATTGGTCTCACCAAAAAACCAATTCCAAGGTCATTAATGGATCCATTAACGAGGTGATATTCAAGAGGCAATTATCTCAAATTACCTCACTTATTTTCTTTTCTTCTTCTACCTTCTCCCTACATCCTTCAAACATAATGAAATATTAACAATAGTATAATTTATATACTATAATGTTATATTTATAATGTAATATCATATATCCATCCCTGTTATAACATATTATTATACAGAGAAACAAAACCATTGTCAAAAATTTTGTAGTTAACCGTCTTCTTGGATAATGATTTTTTTATTTTCCAATAAAACCATAAAATATGGAATTAAAAGTAATATTATGGTTCAATAAGATTAAAAATTTATATTATAAAATATGAAATCTTATATAGCTAATTTATATATATATGTTTCAATAAAATGAAACTATTTTTTGATAATCAGAAATACCGCCAAAATAATCATACTATTTATCATTAAATTTTATAAAATTAATCGTCCTTATGTAAGAATTAAAAATATTATATCGGACGATTTAAAAATATTTATGTTAATTAATCCCATTTTATATCACTTTGGAAGTTTAATTTACATTTTAAATGGAAATCCATAATTATACACAAAAAAGAAGATCATGAAACCATGAAACGATTAAATTCGAAACAATCAAAACAATGACATAATGTTAATGAGTTGGCAGTAATATGTTATTAAAGTATCTTATAGAAGTATTATAAATATGGGTACAGTTTTTTAGTGAGTTAATATCATTATTTAAAACATTATCTAGGAGGTTTAAGCATGAATAACTAAATGAGAGTGTTAGTTAATGGTTTCTTATCACACTTTTACATTTGTGAGATATACGAAATACTCACCAATAATCTATCATCTGTTGTGTATGTAATGACCATTAATATGTCATACCATGAATCTAATTAAATTAATGTAAATAAATTATTAATTTTTTAAGTATTACTTTTATTTGGTATATGATTTGACTTATTAATATGTGGTAACTGAAGGATTAACCCAATTTTCATTCTTGGGATTAAACCTCTACATCCATGATTATATCATACTAACATTATTCTTGGAATGAAATATGAATAATTATGGTGTATTTACACTTGTTTAATATGTAATTATAGATAATACACATATTTAAATTAGTTAATTAATTATCACATTAATGATATGATATTTATAAATGATTTTATTTTAAAATATTATGTTTTTATAATTTCACATAAAACTCTCTTTTTATTCCCTATCTGTGTTTTCCATAATTTTTTTCCAAAAATGATTTTCCTATTATCCAATTAATGATTAAATAAAATTATAATCATGTTTTACTTTTTAAAAAATTGTTTCATTCTAAAAAATGGTTCTTTGATACTTCTATGAAAAATACATAGTGAATGTTTTCTTAACATATTCAAAATCAATGGATTTCACTTCCATCATGATGCCTTAATATTTTTAACATTGTTTAACTATGGTAAATAGTTATATTAAAACTATTATTTTTTATTTTATAATTATTTAATGTCAAAATCTAAGTTATTTACAATTTTAAAAAGGGGATTTTTCTTCAAGACTTTTTCAATGATCTCATATAAAGTGTTTTCATATATATATATAAAATATATTTTTAAGTATTGTGCTTTTTTGAGTTTTATATATGATACATTATTAAATGATTAATGATCAGTTTAAGAAGGGAAATAATATTTTGATACCATTCACCATATTACTCTGGTTGGTTTGTGATTATATTTACTGCTTGGGGAATGTTCATTAAATTTCGTATTGTTATTCCAATAAAAATGTATATATTCATTATTCTTCACACTATTATTAATAGGAATGCTTTGGTCTTAGTACGTGATGGGTGGGGGATTTTATATTCCCTCGATTTATCGGGATGTGTCATAAAATATACTATATGAGGTTTTGGTGAAGGTTGTATAAATTTATTAGATTATTTGAATAAATACTTAAAGATGTTAGATTCATAGTATTAATAATTAAAAGTATTTTTCAGATTTCCAGATTTATAAATTCTATAATTATGATATTAATTATTGATGACTATGATATTATTTGATTTGTAGGACATCCATGGTCAATATTTCAAGCAGATATGATTATTTATATGAAATTTATTGATGTTCATTTATTCAAGACATATTATGCTCATGTTAATAATTAAATAGAACATGTGATATGTTATTTACCACCAAATATTACTTATTCTTATGTATTTGTAATATCTCTTTTTCTATAATACCATTAATAAGAAATATATCTCACCCATTTCTTATTTTATTTTTTAAAAAGTATTCTATAAGATTATTATAGTTTAAATTCAGGTATTGGACAGGGGATTAATTGTGTAATAAAAGAAATTTATATTTCTAAATTTATGTTTTTCCATGCAATTTATGATTGAAATACGTATCATGTATTCCAAAACTACTAAACTATTTAGTCCTGTGATATGTAATTCCTTGTATCTTATTCCAATGTAATTGTGTAACAATTGAATATTAGATGATAGGGTTTGGGTGTGTACATCACGGTTTGGTTATTTACAACTAAGAGATCATACATCAACATTCCCCCTTCTTGGGGTGTCGACACTATTAATTTCAAATATATGAATGTATTCCACTCACTGCCTCAATTTCAGATCCCAGTATTTCTATAAAAATATATATCTCAGACTATTATAGATTATAATGAGAAAAAAACACTCACAAAAAACATATTGCCTCCATCATTTGAGAACACAAATAACAATTACGTGATATAACTTATTACTGTGTTATTTTCTAACATGTAGACATAGATAAAGAGAGTCATAAGTGACCACATAATCATCGTACATTAGAACGTAACCTAATCCAACACCAGAAGAAACTTAGAAAACCATATACCTATTACTGGGCTAAAGATAGATTAGGATAGAAGATGACATCATATGTTATTTCAACTCATGAAAATATAAATAAAAATTTGAATCACATATAAAACTGTCCTCTTTATTGGTATGCATAGTATGAGGGAAACCAAATTTTAGAAATCATTGATAAACCACTAATAATATCGTGGAAGACCATGGATTCTCAACATCTTAAGGATGTTTCATGGAAATTCCCATGAAATGAAAAACTTAAAATTATCATGATAAGATAATAACCCATGATCTATAACCAAATTCACCAAGAAAAACACTTCTTTAATATAGAAATATCAATTTTATGGATTTCTATAAAAATAGTAAAAAATCATGATTTCCAAAACTATATTCAAACGGGGCTTGTGTTTATGCTCAACTCATGAATAAAATACAATATCATCCATGAACACCATCAAAAATGTTTTAATACAATCATGAAATATCATATTCATGAAAAATATAAAAACTACTGGATAATTTGAAAAAACAAATCTTCAGAAAATCAAAATGGCCTTACATACTCATAAATCATGTATTTAGTAAATCAGACTAACAAACTCTAAGCTGATTATAGCCTTTTTGAAGGTCAATACTCAAAAACTACTTTCCCATATATTTATTGATCATACATGTAGTCCATATGTGGAAAATTTTTTATGTTCTTAACCATTACCTGGTTATACTTATAATAGTCAACCAATAATTATAAATACCTATTTAACATTTTAGAAATGGTAAAATTGGATTCCAAAAGTGAAAAACTATGGATATTAAATACTATCCCCATCAGGTTGTCCAACTGAATATTAATATCTTATAAATCCACTTGTTCTATATGATAATAAGGTAGAAAATCATATATGTACCTATAAATAGGTCAATCCTAAACTCCCCTCTCTCTCTGAAGTAATACTATAAAAATAATTATAGAAACGTTTCGAAAATTTCAAGACAACAATGGGATGCTTAACAATAGAAAAAACATATTTGGAACATCTACTATAGAAGAAAATAAACTCATAATCATTAGGCGGGAAGTTCCGGCATGACCTGATCGAAGAGCCCACTCTCCTTAAAACAAATGTTAGATTCCATTTTTGGAAAGAAATGAAGCATGATTAGGATAAAAATGAATCACATCATAATGATCAATGAACTATCATATCCCAATAATGATGTCAAACACATCTTGACTGAGAATGAAGAAATTTTTCACTAACTCAGCATCAGATATCAATAATGAAAACAAAATTAAAACCCATTTGTAATCCTCTTCCCAAGAGGTTTATGTAAATCAACAATAAATTAAAGGAGTTGTATAATATGTTTATTCATATCTATAAAATGACTTAATATAAATGGTTATGAGTAAGAAAATTCTACTAAATATGAAATAATGATGGTACTCATCACCTTCACTAGACCCACATCCTTCAATATCAGAAACACCTATACAAAATTAAGTTTATTAATAACTGACACCTTTTAATATATCCTTATAGTCTTTTATGTATCATATTTTGACACACTATCTTGTGGATCCATTGACCCCTATCGATATCGAGGGATAGACATAACTTGGAAAAAATGCATTATATGACCATAAAATTTACGTCTTTTATAAATCTTTATTGGTGTTAGAAAATAACTTCAAGTGTGTCTAACATTGAATCACTAATAAAAAATAAGATACAGACTACAAAATATAACTAAAGGTGTAAAGGATTCCTATAGTTGAGAACCACCCCCACTACTCCGGTGGTGATATTCCACATCATATTATTCCCTTGTTTGGCACTAAATATTCCATTAGGTGAAAGAAAAGGGGAGTAATAAAAAATATTTCTTTCCATATTTATCTCTATCATTATTATGTTGGCTACTGTATATGCATAGGAAAAAGTAATTAACAAAAACACCTTAGATATTATATCCATTCACAAACCTAGTAGGTACGTTTGAGCATATAAGTAGTAGTACTTTATTAACTCTAGAAAAAAGTGAACTTTCTCAATAAACTGATTGGTTTATTCCAATGCTAAAGTATCTCCCTCCTTCAAATAGAGGAACTTCAAAGATTTCATAATTTTCATAGGCACTATATAAAACTACTAGTATAAGAGAATCAAGAGATCCTTCTAGTTCATGCCTACATGTCTATCAAACTATAAAATGGAATCCTAGAATTGCTTGTTGGGACCCTCTAGTATTAACTCTAACCACGGTACCTTAATACTCTCATGTGTATCCAAGAAGTAAATAATATCATCAATATTGTCTATTTAGTCATCTGTCTATTGTGATTCATCCGTACTTGTAAAGTATGGTGGACTATCTCTCAATAACTCTTGCAATAAATCAATATATTCTCTATCTCCCGGATGTTCCAATGAAAATTCATTATAGTATTATGGTACACTCCGGTTTGTTGAATGGACATCTATCATGACTAATTCAACCAGATTTTGATATATAGAAGTATTCCCTTGAGGATCATTCATTTCACCCCCTTGAGGTTCCCATATAACACATATAAAATAAATAATTATACAGACTAGAAAAAATGAATGGATCAGACAATTGGATACTATCTATTGAAACCAAAAAACCATAAAAAACTAAGCTTAGCGTCAAGAACATAAAATAAGAGACACACATCCAAATATTGTAATGACCAAAACATTAATTAACTAAAATTCAGCATAATCTAATCAAATCACTTAATATGAAAAATGATAAGATAAAATATTTGTGCTTATGTGGTTTCATACTTTTCGATTTTAAAATACTTTTAAGGATTATTACCATTCCAAATATAGCTGCTGAAGAATGAACAAATGATTTTTATAGATATTGGTCATTATTAAATCCAATTTTCTCAGACAAAGGAAGCAATGACCTCATCCAGTCGAATTTCTCCATATGAAGTCCATTTTTTGGTGCTCGAAAATTAAGTATCATCATCGGGCTTCTCTCATGACCAAAACCAATACGATCTTTAACACTTTATGATTTAATGAAACCACCCACAGGATAAGTACATGATAATAGTGATTACCAACCAGGTGATGATATCTGAGCCGCCCAAAGAGACTGTCACTATCTCACACCTTACTATTAAGTCTTATCTAGGTGTTAAAATGTGTTATATAACATTACAATAGTAATATGATTATGTGAATTTTTTTATAATGAATATACATTCATTTTATTATTGTTACTATGTAAATGGTTTTTAAAGCCCAAATTTTATTTTTAGTTTTATTTAAAATCAATTAAGAAATATATTTTAACGAAATAATAAATTTTTTAATTAATTATTATTTTACTAAAATATACTTACCAAATTAATTTTATATATATATATATATGATCTTCGAATTTTTATGAATACAATTGTAATTTTTATTAATATTTGAATGTTTTTTTTGTCAAAAACCACGGAATTTCGATAAATGTCAGTCATTATTTTAAATGTGAAAATTCACATTTTTAAGAAATTATTTAGATAAAATCAATATTTTTTTGTATTCAGGGTGTTGAAATTATCTAATAGTAAATTTTTCATAATTGGCTGAGATAGACAATTTTATTGGAAAAAATAAATACCGTTTACATATATAATGTGTTTTATGACATCATAATTACCCAATTGTTATGTGAGAAAATAATATAAATATTATAATCGTTTGATATATGTTTTAACATTAAAATTAATTGATTTTATATTTTTTTGTTTAATTTTATGGTGCCTTAGTTGACCCTCTAAGTCATATAAAATATTTTATCATTTTAAAATGATTACCTTGAGAGTGTGACTCACAACCACATGAGAAAGTATAGTATTTTAGTAATTTAGGAAATTAGAATTATAAAATATTTTTTTCTAATATTATTTAAAAAAACCTCTGAAATAACCATGGGATGGTTTGTGATTTTCATTAGTTTAATTTGTACTATCCAAAACCAAAATAATAATGAAGTCCCCCTCCTTTACTATATAAACCCACTCGATCTACCATTCTTCATCACTCAAATAGTTTAGAGATCTATAAACATGTTCCCCCCTCTCTCCAGAATCATCCCAATGCACCCCATTCTCCCATGAAGCATATCTCAAGCATCTCCCAAGCCTTTTAGATCACACTTCCAAGTAAGGGTTCCTCACTTTCTTTCCCTCTTTATTTATGACCAGGTTTTCATTTAATTTTATCACCATTTATTTTATATATAAAATGTTGGTGTATGATTTCTAATCTCTCCTATACTAACCTCGTTATTTATTAATGATGAAATAAACCTTTATCTCTCGCTAATTCCTCACAAGAACACTTGTTACCATGACAATATTTCGTAAGGGAATTCTCTCTATACATTTATATTCAAGAAATTATTTAATATTATACATAAAATTCAATAAAATATTTTATGATATAATTTTCCATGACCCCCTTACATTCAATTATAGGTATAAATTTTGACATAACCATTTTTATATCATTTAACCATTCTATGATTTCTTATTGACATCTTTATGCAGATGAAGTTACACCAAAATTTCTCAGGGAAAATCTTCCGGTTAGTGAATACCATTCCCATTTTTCAATCAATGGTATTAAACATTATTTACATGTACTTTTCGTTGAGGAATTACATTAATATGTTCCACATCACTTAATAGTTGAATAAATTATTACGTTTAACATATCCATGTTGTATGATCTATGTGGAACACTTATACATGAAATGAAATATTTAATTAGGGTATGCCCTGATAGAGCTCTAATGCATATTTTAACAATAATTATAATGATACATCAAGTTAAATGAGGGTTTACTCATGATAATTAATGTTCAATGAGGGTTTAATCGTGCTCTATGTGTACTGATCCTTGGCTCATGCTAATATCATGTTAAATGTTGTTGACTCATTTCCATGTTATAATAATCATTATATATAATGTGTTTATGTTCATTTTTATCTTGTGCTACATTAATATTCATATTTCCTAAATTTTATTAAACTTTTTATGTTATGTCTTGTTTACTCCCTTATTGGGATTTATAGCTCACCCATTTCTTATATATTTCCTCAATTTATCCCATCCAACATTAAGTACAAAAGAATGTTGTGGTCATGCAAATGAAAATTTCAATAATGTTGTTGTATTTTATGTCTTCTGTTTTATTGTGATGTAACTAATTTATCATGAAACTATATCTCCTTATACTCTAAGTTGTCTTAAGTGGATGTTTATGTAACAAATCCTGGTTAAAGGTGTAATAATTAGGTGGTTTATTGTAGTTGGTATCGAATGATAGGTTTCGTTATTTGTGTCACATGGATTAGAAACCCATAGTGAAATCCATAAGTATAAGTATAAGTATAATAAAAAATACCAAAATATTTTGAGTTTATTTTAAGTGGGATTTCAATAAAATACATCCCTCCATGGATACAAACTAGTAGAGCTGGCTCTGGCACAGATGTATTTAGGGGTAAAACTTGAAAAACCTACTTTCAGCTAGACTAAAACAGGATCTTATTCACAAAAATGGTATTTTCTACACACTTCGTTTGACACTCCTAGAGGATAAGCTTTTTTAAATTCATATGATAAGTATAAACCATTATTAAAGGAAAATTCCCTTAATAATATATGTTGGGAAGTAGATAATGGATAACATATATTGAAGCATATAAATTCATAAGATAAAGAAATAAATGTAATTTATATGTTATCTCCTTTATTCATTGGATTTCCCATTATGTGTTACCACTAATATTCCTTTTCTTCCAGCCAATATCTGTTAATAGGAGGACTCAAGTTAACAGCCAATGTGAAGATCAATGTGATGAATGTTCTAATGAAATTCCCAATCCGATGAGAGTGTGAATCACCAATTTTTTCATGATAATATCTCAGCTAACTAATGTTCTGAATTGAAAAATGTGTCAAGATTATCATCCAACCTCCTATGAATGAATATGCCAAAATCTATATTTCTATGAGAAAAGGCCTCATACCTTTAATTGATCATCTTATCCCTCAATCACAGAACAATTGATCAAATACATTGAGAATATCTTCTCTATCCTTAAATGTTATAAACAAGAGATGTTTCTTCTGGATTTTTATTGTATAGATGGTAAAGTGGATCAATGGTGGACATTGACAAAATAAATATGAAGACTGAGGCAGATATTGATGCATTTGAATGGAAGGATTTTTGGAAAATGATCTTCGATAAATAATATCCTCCCACCCTCTGACTTTTGATGGAAGGTGACTTCTTTACCCTCACGAATAAAGATGAAAAATCCATCAGATAGTAGAAGGAAAATTTCCAAATTCTTAAATAATAAGCCACGGACTTTGTCATTACCCCTAAATACAAGGTTGGCCACTTAATTGGTGGGATAAAACCAGCCTATGGAAATCCCTAATGATCCATGACATTGATAGCTAATAAGAAATTGTCTGTTGTTACTTCCAAGTCAATATGGAGATCGCTGAGTCTGGTGTGAATCATGGGGGAAAGAAGCATAAGGTGGAAAATAATTCTAGAAGTTTGATGGATAAATATAACAATTCTCAGAAGATACAGTACCCCACTTATGAATTGTATGGAAAGAAGCACCTTGAAAATTGCCTGAAGGGGATGAGGAAATGATTTCAGGGTGGAAGATAAGTGCACATGGGCATTAATTTCCGAACAGAAAATACCAATGTTACAATAGAGGATATGAACGCTTCATTTTAACCTCAACGCATTGTTCATTTCCTTAATTTCCAATTGTGAGGGAATATTATAATGTGTTTCCCTATGAATGCCTGGTCTTCACCTAGAATAGATGTTGAATTCTAGGTTGATCTTATACCTAGGGTGTTTTCAATATACAAGATCCTGTATAGAATGGTTGTTATAGAGATTGAGGTGGTAAAGAAATAACTTCATGATAATATTGATAAAGTATTTATATGACAAGTGCTTCAACATGGGGTGAACCAATCCTCTTCGTCAAGAAAATGGATTGATAAATGTGCAATTTCATTGATTATTATGAGATCAACAAAATCACAGTAATGAAAAAGTACCATCTATCATGAATTGATGACTCATTACCATAGATTCATGGAGAATAATATTTCTCCAAGGTAGTTATGCAGTAAGGATATTACTATGTAATGGTGAAGAAAGAGGATATCCCCAAGACTACTTTTTTTACAAGTTAGAGGCACTATGAATTCATAGTAATGCCTTTCAGAATCACAATTTCTCTAAAAATCTTCATGGACATGATGAATAGAGTCTTTTGATATTATCTTGAAAAATTTATGGTAGTATTTATTGATGATTTTATAATATATTCCAAAACCATGGTGGAGCATGAAGAGTATATATTTATTGTGCTAGATACCTTGTAAAATGAAAATCACTTTGAAAAGTATAAAAAGTGTGATTTTTGGAAGAAGGATGTATCATTTTGGGGAATATCATCACAAGCAAGGGAATATCTAAGGATTCCACCAAGACTAATGAAATTGAGGGATGGAAGAGGACAACAGCATGGACGAATATCCATAGTATCCTTGGGTTAGCTGGATATTATCACCGATTTGTGAGAAAATTTCTCATGATTTTAAAACCCTCTTACCAAGATAACTTAGAATGGAATCATGTTTTTATTGAGTAATGAATTTGAAGAAATATTCACGGAGTTAAAAAGGAATCTTATCATTTCACTCATGCTCACACTACCCACAAGTGGATAACATATTTTGGTATTTAGTGATGTGTCGAAGAAGTGACTAGGTTGTGTGTTGAAGAAAAATAAAAAATTTATTTCCCATGATTCATGGAAATTGAATTTTCCTGAGAAAAACTATCTAACACATCATATAAAGCTAGATATATTAATCATTTCATAAAACAATTTGTGACATTACCTCTTTGAGGCAATCTGTGAAATATATACGGATAACAAAAGGATCAAGTATATATTCAAAAAAAGAGTTGACCATGCACCAACACATATGGTCATAGATGATAAAAGTTTATGAATTCTCAATCCATTACCACCCTAGGAATGAGAACAAGGTGGTGGATTCTCTATGTAGAAAGGACCCAGTGATTGTATCATTGATGTGAATCGAAAAGAATCCAATCTTCTTAGATTTGATAAAGATAGACCTGAGAATCATATAATAAGGGAAATTCATCAATCATTTCAAGAATGATTATTAAATCATACCTTTTGGAAAGGTTAAATGATGCTCAAAAGGATAATGTGGTAACTCATAAAGAAGTGGAAAATATCGGAGAGTGGAAATACTCGTAGTTCAATGTTAATCAAGAAGGAATTATGGGATTTGGGTCAAGACTATCAGTTACATCAAATTCGGAGTTAAGGAAAGATCATTTGGAGGATTCACATAGTTCAAATTTATCCTTTCATCCAGGAAACACTGTGATGTATAAAAAACTCTATGATCATTATTGGTTCGATAACATGAAGAGGTATATTTTTAAGTATACATCAATGTTCCCGGTATGCCAGCATGCAAAGGAAGAGAGTCGAATGTCTAAGGGGATTATGCTAGAATTACCCATACTAATATGGAAATGGGAAAACATCACCATAGACATTGTTACCAGAATTTTGAAGAAATCCTATGGAAAAAATTCTATCTGAGTTATTTTTTATCATCTTACAAGGACATAAAACTTCATTACAATTCTAGAGGATTTACCATTGAATCAATAGTCATAGATATACATTAGACAAGTGGAATGAATGCATGGAGTACCACTATTAATTGTAACATATCAAGATCTATGATTAACTTATATGTTCTAGAAGAGTCTCCAATACAGTCTAAATACTGAACTGATTTTTAGTATGAATTATCATCCTCAAACTAATTTCTACTATGGGGAGACTATCCAAACACTTGAAGACATGTTGAGAGTATTATCAATGGACTTATAAGGAGGATAGGATCAACATCTTCCTCTTGTTGAGTTCTCTTACAATAACAGCTTCCACTCATTCATCATAATGGATCATTATGAATCCCTTAAGGGGAAAAGCTGATGACCACCTACATGTGTGGATGATATTGGTAGAAAAAACTCCTATGTCTAGAAATGGATGAGAAAATATTGGAGAAGGTCATGATCATCCAACATCACATTATATCTACTCAGAGTCAACAAAAGAACTGTTCTTGAAATCATCAATGAGTCCTAGAGTTTTATTTTTGAGACATGTTATTCCTCCGCATATCACCATTTAAGTGTGTTATGAGATTTGAAAAGAATGTAAAGAATATTCCATGGTACATCAGCCCTTTTGAGATCCATGTTTGCATTGGAGAAGTGTCCTAACAACTATAATTCCAACCGAACATGTCTCATGTACAAGATGTATTCCATGTATCACTCTTGAGGAAGGTAATACCATAACCATTAGATGTACTCAATCCATATGTGGTACCTTTAGAGAATGTCATCTCCTATGAAGATAATACATTGAAGATAATAGATCGTGGGGAAAAATTTCTAAAAAATAAGACAATTCCCCTTGTCAAGGTGTTGTGGTGAAATAATTGGTTTGTAGTGGTGGCGTGGGAATCAGAGGAAGTGATGATTTAGAGATGCCTCATCTGTTTTAGTGGGGGAAAAAAGGAATTTTTAGGGTTAAATTTCGAAAGGGGGAAGATTTTAACGACCCAAAAATTTATTAATGAAAGTTTCTCTTGATTTAATTAAATTTTTTATTATGAAAAATGGTTATATAAAACAAATGAAATTCCTTGGGTTTTTGTCTTTTTTATTTTAAAAAACCATTATGGATTGTTACCAATTGTAATATAGTTGTTTAATAGTGAACACGTGATTAATATAAATATAGGGCTTTAAAAAATCCAATTTACTCAGTTAATGGAAGAGATGGACTCATCTAGTAGAATGGCTCCATACGAATCCCATTGGTTGGAGCTCAGAAATGAGGTAATGATACTAGTATTCTCTCTTCACCAAGCCCAAGATGAGCTTCAACATATTAAACATGAACAGAACCACCCACGCGAGAAGTGAATGTTAATAGAGATTACCACTCATGCAATGTTATCTTAGAGACCCAAACAGTCTATCACCCTTGCAAACCTAACACTTTGGTATTATGCATGCATTATAAGGGGTTATTTTAGATGAATCTAGAAATATTATTATTTGTATTATGTTTTAAAAAGAATATACATTCATATTTTTATTGTTACGTTGTAAATCATTTTAAATCACTCATTGTATTTTTAGTTAACATTTAAATTCAATTATGAATAATATTTTGAAGAATTAATGGATTTTTTAATTAAATAATATTTTAATAAAATGTTATTACTATATTATGTTTTATTAAATATAAATTATTTTATAATTTTTATGAATACAATTGTAATTTTTTTATGGTTTGAAATCCTTTTTTTTCAAAGCCATTGAATCTTTGATAAATATCTGTTTTTATTTTAAAAGAAATAATTCACATAGTTAGAAAATTATTTAGAGAAATTAATATTTTATTTATATTCAGGATGTAGAAGTTATCTAACTGTGAGTTTTTCAATATTTTCGGAGACATTCGAATTTTTGGATAAAAATTAAATACCATTTAAATATATAATGTGGTTTATGACATCATAATGTCCCAATTGTAATATAATAAAATAATATAAATATAATTTTCGGCCAATATATGTTTTATATTTAAAATAAGGTTATATTAGATTTGTTTGATTAATTTTATGGTGCCTTAGTGGACCCTCTGAGACAAATGATATATTATTACATTTTAAAATGATCTTCTTGAGACTGTGACAAACCTCAATATCACCAAGCCTAATATTTTGATAAGATAAAAAAATTTACATATTAAATAATTTTTTCCACTCCACTTTGGAAAAAACAATTGGAAAAACCCATGGTATGGTTTGTGGTTTTGATTAGTTTAATGAGTAGTGGTGAAATCAAATTTAATAATTAATTCCATCTCCTTTCTTATATAAACCCACTTAATCTCCCAATCCCTTTATCTCACACCATTTTTGATCTACTAACCACTTCCATAATCTCTCTATAATCCTCCCATTGTGTCTCAAACTCCCAAGAAGCCTCTATCAACCCCCCCCCCGAAGCCTTTGGGATCACACTTCCATGTAAGGGATCCTCACTTACCTTCATTCCTACATTTTGTCTAAGTTTATCTATATTGTTATGCCCTTTTATATTCAATTAAAAATGTTTTGGTATGATTTCTAACCTCCACTATAAAAGAATAATTATGTTTTAATGATGATATATCCCCTTATCACCCATTAATGCCTCACATGAGTACTCGTTACCAAGCCGAATTTCTATAAGGATTTCTCTCTCCTTATTTATATTAAATAAATTATATTATATTATACATTTAAATTACATTAAGGAAGATGGGATTTTATGTTTCATGACCTTATTACTTCCATTTCATGTATAAATGTTGATATACCCTTTTCTATCTCACTAAACTATTTTTTGATTTCTATTTGACATCACCATGCTGTTGAGGTTACACCAAAATTTCCCATACCAAAATCATCTATTAAGTAAATACCATACCCATTTCTCTATCAATGGTATTAACCTTTATAAATAGGTACATGTTAATTGAGAACAAAAATTTATGTATTCCACATTACTTATTTATGGAATAAAATATGACATTTAATGATTCATTATTGTATGTTCTATGTGGAACACTTATACATGAAATGAAATATTTATAAGGGGTGTGCCCTGATAACGCTCGAATGAATTGGGTAAAGATCAATATTATGATACGTCAAGTGCAATGAGGGGTTTTTAATGCTTAATTAAGTGCAATGAGGGTTTTAACATGCTAATTCAATTGCTATGAGGTTTTAGTCATGCTATATGTGAAATGAGCATGGGCACATGAAAATATCATGTTAAATGTTGTTGACACATTTCCATGTTATTATAATATTTCTATATCATGCAGTTATGATCATCTTCCTCTCATAATTCATTGTTATTTCTATTGCCTAACAGGTATTATATTCTTCATGTTATTCCTTGTTTACTTCTTTACTGGGATTTATTACTCACCCTTTTATTATGATTGTCTTTATTTTATCCCATGCAATGCTACGTATGAAGGATTGGTGTGGTCATGTAAATGAAGCTTTCAATAAAGATGATGTATTTAATTTATTATGTTGTCATGTAATGTTTCTAATTTCCTAAAACCCTAGGCCTCTCAATCATTATATTTGTCTTCAGTGTATTTTTATGTAATAAATCACATTAAAGTGTGTAATAATTGGAAGGGTAGTGATAAATATCTTTTGGAAACTTGAGTGTCATTCTAGTAAGAGATTGACCAAAACTCACCGAAACCTAGATGTTAGATCCCAAAAATCCTATATACAGCCTAAAAATTTCCCCAAGATAAGTAATCTTTAGGATATACCACATTTGATACCAAAATGTGTAAATCCAGACCAAAATACCCTCTTAAAATTGTACCCACCTGGAATTTCCACATACCCAAATGGCACTCTTGATCCCTATGGGCTGACAAATAGAACCAAGTAATCAAACCAGATCTAGATCAAATGATTTCGACCTACCTAATGCAATAAAAAGGGACATATAGGCAAAATAACTTGAAGAAAAAGAGATAATATATTCCATAACTGAAGGAAGATGATGGAAACTATACAACTAAAAGACATCAAAATATACCAAATTATTTGTCCAATAATCATTTTACATCTAATATAATAATCCATATACTCTATGTGATGGCATAGGAAACCTCCAACCATCTAACTAATAGCTTCCCATAGACAACAAATAGTAACCTCATCGCCTCACTATTGCTCATTGTACTTCCCTACATCAAAATAAATATAATGTTCTATGTTCTATGTAAGTGCTATGAAAGGTGTGATCTAGTTAGAAGTAAGATCTCAAACATTTGGTCCATAAAAATATATTGTTAAATAATATAAACATTCATAATATTAATAAATAAATGGTGATAATTATTTTATCATTTTTCATATCTAAATCATGTAAAACCACTTAATTTCCACTTTTACATATTTCCAAAATATGTTAGGTAAAAAAATTTCAAATAATTTAATTTCCATTAAATTAGTCAATTCTAGTAAAAAATATCTTGTTCATCATATAATCAAAATAATGTAAGTACAAGATAAAATATACAATGAAAAAGGAACATGAAACAATATACCAAGGATCAAAATAGGTCATCCTAGCATACAACATATATCATGATTAATGACTAATTCATAAAAAAGTCATTAGAAATCAAGAATAAGGTGTTGATAAACACCCCATGACTGAATCCATTATCAATATGTATATCAATTCCCTAAAACAATGGTCTTATGGGATTAAGTAACACCCTATGAGTGAACCACATTATAATATATGGATGATTGGTCACACATGCCCATAATGCGATCCACCAACAAGAAATATGACAACAATTATAATGGAGGCCCTAGAATCAATCGTAACATCTAATAACAAATTATATAAGATTAAGGGTCGGTGGAGAGAAAGAAACAATACGTAACTCAAGAAACATATCCACCACACAACAACCAATGCATGGATATTTTTCTTGTGGAATATTTCATTATAGATTTATAAGGAAAAAAGATGGATTATAATGATTGTATTATGGGTATATAAACACAACGAAATGAAACTACCAGGATAAAAGGAAATGAAGAATCCAAAATGATTACTCACATATGGAAATTCACTGGAACTATAATAATTTAAAATCACTAAAGGAAATGATTATAAAGGTTTGGAGGTCTCTTAAATAGCATCAGATAGATCCTAGGCCGAGATAGAATACGGACGAAATTATGTTAATGAATAATAACTCATAAGATTTCGTAAAATAAAAAACAACGAGGATTACATGGTGTGATATCCATTTTCAAGCTGTGATATCCATGAAACTAAAATACACTGAACAAACGGTTGCCTTGTTATTTATCAAAAAAATATAAAATTACAAGTCATTTAATGCTAATTCAAAACATGAAAATATCACACCATTTACTGGTTCATGATATTAGTATGACACCCATTAATCAATATTATAACATGTTACAGGGAATGTAAAATTCTCACTCCCTATACCAATTCATGACATCTTCCCAGTTACAGATATAGGACATGTAATCCATTAACATAATGTATATATCTTTCTAAGACTTCGAACAACCAATATTCAGCAAAAAATCTTCAAAATAACTCACGTATTATCCAAACTCTTGAAGCACACCAAAATTTTTGTACACTTTTATAAATAAACTATATTAATTCAAACAGACATAAATCCAGGACCATTAGTTCATTTTCTTGTGAAAATGATCCCTATCCTTGAGAGTACCCAAAAAAACATCCAAACTAAGAGGGAAACAACAACAGAAAAAATAAATACATTATATTAGGTTACATAATTTTATAACCATACATTTAATCTCCAAAATATTATTAAACGGAATCTATTTTAAATTTGATCATATATGTTTTGTAATTTTTGTATTGAATATGGACTAAATATAATTATAAATTTGTTTACATTATACAATGTGTTAAATCCCTTTTAGAGACACTTAAACTAAATTTGTACATGAATATATATACGAGTTTCAATATAATAAACTATTTATGATTTATACAATCATTTTTCAATGGATCAGTATATTTATTTAAATAATAATGGTTCTTAAAGTTTATTTATATTTTAATTTGTAAAAATATAAATTATAAATAATATATATTTAATATACATTAATTAAATGATGTATGTTAATATAAAATATATATTACATATATATAGATGTTTAACTCATAAAATATTTACTATTGTTTTAAGTAAAATAGAAATTATGTATGTTATAATAACAAAAAAAAGTTATGTGTTATAATAACTATATATTTTAAATGTGATATAATTTTAAAAATATTAAAAATATTATATAATATTAATTCAATAAGTATCCTAAACCCCATATTTATAAAGAGGTTATTCCCAAGAAAAAAATATTATGGGGGACACTATGTCTGTTTGTCAAGGAACTTTGTTTTTCGGGGAATATGGGAAAGTCTTTGATACCGAAAATACTAGTGGGTAGTGAAGTTTTAGGAATGAGTTACATATAAAAATATTGAATTTTAAAAATAAATATTTTGGAATGGGATATAGATGTCTCAGAAACAGAGGTAGACTAAGAGTGGATGACCTTTTAGACTTTATTGTGAAAAATAATACAATGTCATAAAAATAAATTTAATCATCTTTAGGAATATTAAATTTTGAAAAAACACTGTTTAGGATAATGTTAAATAATTGTTTTTTATGACAATATTTATTAATTAATTTTTTTTATGATCATTCCAAAGGTCATGTAACACCAAGATATATTAGGATAAATTTTTTCGTTAAAAAATTTTTATTGATCAGTAGCTTGCATTTCAAGCAACCCTAAGGTTATTTGAACTTTAATATAGTAAATAATTAATATATAACACATGAATTTGAATGAATAAATGGTATCACCAAAATTCAAAAAAATGTATTATGAATTAAAATTTGGAATAAAAATAATTAATGTAATATTATATGGTAAATATCATTTTTTTTTGTAATGAATAATAAAAACATGAATATATTATTACCATAGGTAAGGTTAAAAAAGATTACATGGTGGGTTAAAAGAAGAGATAAATGCCTGATTTCCACCCACACCATAGTAACTCATATTTTGTTAATTGATTTCAAACTTATTATACAAAAAAATTTAATCCTTGTACACATTGATCCATATAACAAATAACGTGTCCATATATTATTTAAATGAATTAATAAATTCAACATGTTTCCCTCACCTCTCACAAAAAAGGGCATGTCCCCCCCCCCCGAAATTATTCATATAATTTTATCCTTTTATATCATATATTTCCTACATAAAATATATTGTAGGATATCTATATTCTTCCAATATTTTCTATTATTCATTGAAAACTTTTACTTTATGACTTAAGTGGTACGCTCTTGATGGTCTCTAGAAGAATAGATATAAATCGTAACCCAGTTCACTCAATTTTATATAAAGTTAACCCTTCACTGAAATCTTTTTATCCAAAAAAATGTCTAGATATAGATTAGTAATTTTACATTGATTTTTATTATGATTATAGTGCAACCATTTATACATTTGAAGATGAAAATATAACTCGTGTGTATATGTGGATTACTGCATCGACATAATGATATATTAAATTTCTATTATTGTATTTCATGTGTGGTTATTATATTTAATTAAATATTTATATAATATATTTATGATTTAATTATTATTTTATAATTATAATATCATATCTACATCCCTAACTTATGATATATTGATAAATGATAATGTTAATCGAGCATACCTATGGACTACCATCTCCAATTAAATATGTGATTTGATTATAATATCCAATTTATATGGAATGTAACAAGGATATATTTAATGGACATGTGTGATATTTTGTATATTATAATGATTATGCAAAGTAAAATTATCATTTAACTATCTCTTGATCCATCCATTAAAACTTTGAGACATCACTCGTTTCTACGTACATATTACCATCTTCATGTGGTGATGTATTTAATATTTTTATAAACACATAACATAAATACTCATAAATATATATTAATTAATATATATAATATTTATATAATGGTTAAATTTAAAGATATGTTGGAACAATGATCAAATTGCGTAGACTACAAGATTCAAAATAAATCATAAATGAAAAATGAAGCACTTAACATCCAAAATGATGTCATTAATAGATAATTTCTAATAAATAGGTGTTGAAATTATAAATATGGATCATATATGATATTATATGTATGAATCTAGTAATTTTATAGAATTATATTATATTATAATATTTCATACTAGTGCATTTTACTCTTAAAAAGAAAAAAAAATATGAGGTATGCGTTTGATCTAAATTTCTCGTTATCAATACATGTTTTTATATTATGCCCAAATTAATTATTAATATGGTATATATAATAAAAAATTTATTTTTACATAAAATATTACTTAATTATATGGTATTTTTATAACCATGTTATTTTCAATCATCCAACTAGATTTATTTCAAACATTACCAAAGTTATAGGGGTTCTTCATCTTAGAGTTGTTTCATTGTTACATGTATGATATCATACATCAATATTATTTTATATGGTATATATAATGCAACATTTAATTATTGAATATTTAATATCCTTATTTTTATGTTATTAATTTTTAATTTTAATTTAATTATTTCATTGGGGTTATGATTAAAATATGACTAAAAAATAATATTTTTATTTTAAAATATAGTTTTTTTACAGAGATTGTTTAGGACTAAATTTATTATTATAATAAAATTTGATATATAACTCTACAATATTATATATTTAATTATAATCATATTATTTTATGAAATTACAAGTTTTCCTTTCATTTTATCCCATTTATGTATTCATGATACTGAAAGAATGATTTTATGGAAAACTGAATATTTGTTTGAATTTGATTGGGAATATTTTCTTATGTGTTCATATATTATTTTAATTATTATATAGGATTTTTTTACTATCATATATAGATTATATAATTTATTTTTATACTTTATTTTACTTTCCATACTATGGTTTGAATGGAACCTTCTTATCATATTTTGAATGTTGTACTTTTGAGTTTTTTTTCCAAAAATGGTAAATGATGTTTTTATTTAAAGAACACGACATTAATGGATTTCTCAATTATCAATAATAAATTTTTTGTTAAATATTATATTATATTTTTTTTATTATAAATAATAAAATTATTACTATTTTTTATTTTTTAGATTCGAAATAATAAATTTCAAATTAAAAGTGTGTTTTCCTCAATAAATGTTCTTGTAATATTTTAATTTTATTTTTATCTGTAGTATAATGGTTTGATGTTTTCTATAATTTATAGGGGGCATAAAAATCACCATATTTATTCTTTACGGGTTATTTTATCATTATGGAAATGAATTGTTTTTAAAAGATGTATCCTTTTGATGGGTTATGATTTCTTAATATGATGAATCAGTTTTGATAATTGGTAGACATATGTATTTTTTCATTTTGTAATTGGGATCCAATAATTATATATGCCTCTTATGTATTGAGTAAATATTTAAATATGAATAGATAATTAATAATATAATGTGAAATTATCCCAACAAATCATTGTACTTTTTCTAAAATATAGTCCTTTGAGTTAACAATCACTAAAAAAATTATGGAATAGTGAGTGAACCTATTATACTATTACAGCTATTGATATAGTCATTGACTAAGGAATTTTTTTATTCTTATCTTAATTACACCAGATTATGAATTATTCATATAATATTTTCTCATGAATCATGATTTATTATTCATTAATCACCACTCTCATTTATTATATATTTTAATGGATAAAACATTATGTAATGTTTCTTGAATATGACCTATAAATTGATGGGTATGAATTTAAATTGTTAGGACAATGTTATCATACCCTTATATATATATATTGATAAATTATTGATATCTCTTCTGTTTACCCTTGATGAAATTCAATTCTCATCCTTTCTTATGTTTCCCTTCCAAAGGTTATGGAATATGTTTTTAAATATGATATGTCTTAGAAGGGTGATAACTATGATGAAATAAATTGAAACTTAAATAAATATTTTTTCTATTTTTTGTTTATGTATCGATGCATATGAAGACACTAAACGATTATGGTTTTAGAATGGATCATTTTGATATGTAATTATTATTCATTTAAAAATTTGTAGTATTTATAAATTAATGGTTTTGGGATTATATAATTAGTAGTAGAGAAATGTGGAGTTATTTTTTGAAACCAGGATGTGAAAATTATAGAGAGAAACATTGGGATAATCCTAATAATAAGAGAACATAATAAGTTATGGTAAACAATGGATTGCACTTTTATTATAAATTATTCGTTACGATGATACTACAAGTGGATGTGGTTTTGACCCCAAAATATATATGGGTAATAAAAAATGAGTGTTGGTCGATTATATGATGACCACCTTTTTGGTTCTTGATGTATGGTCCCTTATATTTAACCTGGTTTTAAAACCACATGAATATAAATAGGTTAAATCAAATTTTCTGTATGGAATTTTTTAGGATTTGGTCTAATAATCAAAATAGATAACCTAAGTTAAACACAATTTTTCCTATGTTTAAAATAAGGTTTCTTTGTTAATAAATCCAATAAAATTAATATCATGATTATATGATTACTCATTACTATTTCTCACACCACAATATTTATTGTATTTTATGGTTTAAATAACACGGAATAATTTTAACACTAAATTGGACATATGATGTAGTGATCTTAAACATAATTAACCATTTGAGATGAGATAAGGAAAGATAAATCTTGTTATTTTCTATAACTAGACATCTCATTATATGGTTAACAATAAGACCATATGTGTGTTTTTTAATGAACCAAATGAGATAAAAATAGGGTTTATAATGTCTATGGGGTAAAGATTACTCAACTTCTTATATATTGATAATGTGGGACGAAAAACCTAGGGAAATATATCAAGGGGAAAAATATTTTTTGGTGGGGGAAAGGATGGAAATATAGTAGGCAATTACAATGGTAAAAATTAGAGATATTTTTTCAATACAACAAATATGGGTTATATTATCTATAAGGTGTCAACTATAGAGAATTGTTTTAAACAAATAATGTATGTTCTTTATTCAGATAAACGTCCTTGTGGGTAAGCACAAGAATATGATAAAAAACATTTCTATAAAGGTTTAACTTTTTATGATAAAAGAATAGTAATTAAATATGAGTTGTATTAATTATTTTAACTGTAATACATATTTTGAAATTTATATGTATCATTAAATTTAGGCTGAGTAATCTTAAGATATGATTCATATTTTATATTTTCCGAAAGATCTGTTAAGGAATAATATGGTAAATCATGGTTAATGGTTAATTAATGAAGTGGATTTTTAATACTTATGTATTAGGTTTCAAAAAATGTTCTTTAAATGTTATTTATCAATGTTATTTTTGTTATATGGATTATGAAACATCAAGTATTTCTTCATAATATTTTTTCACATAGGATTTTCAAGAATATGTTGAAGGGTACCAAAATACAAGAAATGTGATGTAGTGGTAAGATGATATTTTTTGGAAAATACATGAATAAATGACATATAAACACTAATATATGACATAGGTTTAGATAATAATGATTATATATTTTAATTAAATTATTACTATTGATAAATTAAAATAAATAGTATTTCGAAAATTGCAATTTAGTTGTGATTTGAGGAAAAATTGATTTATTTTATACATTATGAATTTTATTTCAGCATTGGATTCATGAAATATATTTCATAGTATATGATTTTTATCATGAATACAGATTGAGTTGAAATTTTTTGAATTATATATGTTTTTATTAAGGATTTATAGTGATTTAGGCTATTAGAGTTATTTAAGAGAATATATGATCATTAAATTAAACTATTTTCTATGTTACATTAAGCTCCACATTATGTTCATTGAGAATGAATATTAACATTTTTTCAGAAATATTGTGACATTTTTCATAAATAATTTTACTTTGAATTTGTATAGACATATTTCGAATGGTTCATAATGATAATTGTTTATGAATATGTTTCTAATGAAAATTAGTTGTTATTTTTTGGGTCATAGATATTAATATAGTATTTAATAATATAATTATTTATAAATATTGGATAACTTGTGATAAAAATATAGATTTTGGTAATAAAGTTTTGATAAAAGGAATGATTTATCAATTTTTATGGAAATTATGACCATTAAAATTTATTTGTCATGATTTATGAATAAGAAATTCATATTGACTGAATATGGTTTAAAAGATGAATAATATATTTTAGAAAAAATATCAATAATAATAATATATTTATGGATAAGAAAAATAAAGTAAATATATTTTGTCATATTTAATTGTAAATTAGTTTCTAGAATCTAGGAAAATGATATCGAAAGTGAAAATGTTTTCTTTTCTTAAATTGATTCTAAGAAGATGATGGTCATTTTTACCCCTCATTGACTAATTGTTTTGAGGTTATTAAATTTATTATGACATTGTTATCTAAAACTCCCTAATATTAATTAGGTACTATCATTATTTTACATATCCATATTTTAAATTACTGATAATGTTCTCTTTATCTATGAACTTGATTATTTAAAATTTCATGTAACCATTATATTTCCCACCTAATCATTTTAAATAAGATATTATTTTCTAGTTTTAAATTGTGGGATTTCAAAAAATCTATTGTCCAATATTTATTCCTTAAATACTGAGTTTAAAATGGAAATGTAATAATTTATTTAAGAGGTGTTGAATGAAACTCCTTAATATTAAATAATATTTTTCCCTTTAATCAAATTATAAGGGTTCGTGATCATTATTTACAGAAACCACTAAGTCTATGTGAACCACAATGTTGAAAAACATTATAAGTTATCTATTAAATTATTTGATGTGAATGTTATCAATTTATTTATAAAATTATATTTATAAGGTTTTTAAATAATGTCAATTTATAGATTAATATATAATAAATAAGTACTCATTTTTTTAATAAAATCATTACATTCCTTAATAATTTCATGACCCCTCCCCACAAAGTGTACCCCTCATTGGACAACAGTGTGAGAACAGAGATAATGACCCCAGAGTCCCACCTCCACTGGGCCCCATGTTGGTGAAATTAGAGGTATCCCCCTCTACGAGAAGACATGAAAAAAGGGAGACAAGATAGACACTAAAAAAATACTACTCTAAATTTAATATAAAATAAATCCCAAGTACATATATGTAATGTCTTACAATAACTAATAAAACTAAAAGGGGAACTACAAGTACCAACAGAAAGTAAAATGATAGTGGCCACAAAGCATAGACAGCTCCTATAACCCCAAGGAAGTAGTTACCAACCCAATCTCTAACCTACTCCAAGTGACCTGAAAATAACTATGTATATATATAGGGTTATTATAATAGTATAATCTGTAGGATCCTCCATAGAGATTCTCGTGATAAATTAAATAAATCATGCTATAGTACAGTGAAAAACAAGTGAATCTAACTCAACACATAAAAGGTATGCTATATTCCTAGCCTCATCATGGGTATTCTCACCAAGTATCACATAAAAATATATAAAATATGATAAATAATATATAGGTTACCCTGCTACAACATCCCACTAGTTTTATGCTTTTCCCCTACATCGCATGTCCTACGAAACTCTCTCCAAAAGGCATGCTCACAGACACCAGGCCGTAGCACCCAAACATGCACATCATTCAAAAACAAAATTTTAAGACCATAAAAGATTAGTGTACATTAAGTATGAGTAAAAAATCTTTTAATTTGGTCTAAAATCATCAGCACAAGACATAAATATATTCTCCTTTACTAATCATCAAAAAAATTCCTTACTTAAGACCTTTCATAATAATGTGGGGAAGGTAAAAAAAATAAATGGTGCTCTCAAATTCAATAAAAGGATAAAAACCTGATTCATATAATAATTCCATGAATATAAGTTTATGATAACAAGAAAATAACATATGAAAACCATAACATAAATATCATAGATTAGAATCATGGGCCAGGGAATAAATATATAGTTTTCATTTTACATGAATCATATGAAAATAAAATCCCACAGCCTAGAAGATAATAACATTAGAATAAAACATCGAATAGTGGCATAGACTTAAGAATTAAAAATTATTTTCATAATAGTCAAGGATCACTTCCAAAGATAACATTGTTTAATCAGTTCACTCCCCAAACCAACATAATACTCAAGGTTCACTCTTATGACATATATATAATATAAATCCCCTTATCAAACTAAGATCACTCCTCATTCAAGTTCATGCTATCTCGTTAGGTATAAATCATTGCCTAATTCATTAGAAGTATATAGAGGCCTCAGACATTGCATAATAGAAATAATAAATATTTGTACCACAATATCATAAAACATTCATGATATCATAATCCACTAAATTAAATGAGTTTCATAAACATATCATCATGTTATATCCTATAGAAATGAGACAGGTTTTATAATTAATTATTTATTTTGAAATTACATAACTCGTGGAGAAGGAAGTGGGATTAATAATAATTTTATCACTGTAAAACCCTTGGAATAGAAATGAGGTTGATAAACATATTTTCATCATAAACAATTCAAATAAATAAAATAATTGTTATCATTGGATTATATCCGCAATAATAAAAAAATTATATTAACGCATGCAATTTTAGTAAAAGAATGATTTTTAATCATAACTCACTAGGATAATATATTGAGGAAGATAAAATTGAAAATAAAATTTTTGAAACTAAAAATCAGTTGAATATTTTCGAAATAATATTCATTGAAAATTACATTAATACATAGAAATGATGATTTTAAAAAGAATTTAAAACTATTTTAAGGAAAATATCAAAAAATCATTGAAAATAAATTAAAATAAAATAAGATTTGTAAATAATATTTATTTAAAATAACCTTTAAAAACTATAATTAATGGGTCAAAGAAAATAATGGCTCTAATAGAATAAAAATATGATCTTGTCATACACATTATAGAGTACATTTCATCAACATTTTTAATAAAACCTAAATGAAAATTATATTGAAAATGACACGATGGTTCCTCTATTTTTTTTAAGAAAATTAAAAAAAATAATAAATTTATTTTATAAATAATTTTATTATTATTATAATTTTTTTTGAAAACATTGTTTGAAAACAATGTTTTATATGAAAAAGGGATATTGATCGAGGATAGAAATAAAGGATGATTTTCATATAGACATTTTAGAAATTATATTATATAAAAATAAGTGGTAAAATTGAACTATTACATGAAAATATGATGAAAAATTATATAAGATAAAAAATGATGTTCATGAGAGATTAATCACATGAATTAATCATGGGAAGCATAATCATAATCAATCGCAAAAATGATGAAATCATAACTTAAAACTCTAACCACATTGGTAACGGTCTAACATAATCCCCAGGAAATATATATTTTAAAATGAATATTTAAATCTGAATAATTTCCATGAATCTTTTCTTAGAATACATTAATGGGAATCATATTCACTAAATTTAGGAAATAGACAGTCAATTAAAAATGTTTATCATAGAAGTAAAAAGTGTGATAGAAATACCTTACATGCTATGTAATGATTTTAAGTGTAGTACAGAATAATAAATAAGGAAAAATTACACTTTAAGTATAATTAATAGGATTATATTAATGAAATTAAATTCAAAATGTTTAGTATATATACAAATGAAAAGAAATCAATGGTGAACTTCTATATGTATCTTAGAACGGAAAGAGAGAATAAAAATATCTTACATTAAGTATCGACTTCCTTAATACATGTTCAATGTTATTTTATTATAAATATAATTTAGTTATATATGTATAATAGATCCATAATTATATATATATTTATATTATACTATATATTATTTAATTGTGACATATCAATACCTGTTTACTATCAATTCCTTTATAAAATCCTACATTGGGAAATAGCCTCTTTTTTTATATATATTTTGATTTATTTTTTAGTCTAATTAAAATTATAATAGTTAATTAATCTCAAGAATAATATTAAAATAATTATAATCATATTTATAAATCAATTATACTATACAAAATCATGACTTATGGTAATGAAAAGTGAACTACATTACAATCACATACACTGTATACGGTATAAATGCAAGAGTTACTTTTTCATTTTTCCATGATCATTATTGAAATGATGTAAGTAATATATAAAGTTTCCAGAATGAACATAACATAACTAACTTCATACCAATTCATTAAATGTATGTATATATATAATACATGTGGGGTTTTTATTAAAATATAATCACTTCATTTTAGGAAGGTCGTAGTTTATGTAAATACCCGTAAAATTCAAGGGAAATTTTCTTTTAAATTTTCATTGGGATTTTACAAGAATGAAGTTTCTGATGGAACCTGATTATGAGGCCCAGTGTGCATGGAATCAATTTTCAATGTTTGGCTCGGGGAAAATCAGTGAACGAACGAGCAGATTTTCCTAAATTTTGAATCAGTGCTCGGAATCGAATTCTAAGGGCACTGATGGAATCGTGGCGCTGTTAATTTCTTAACAACACTCTTTCTAGAGTTTTATTTGCTCGGGAGAGGTTAGTAATTAATTAGGTTAACTAAAGAATAAAAAAATAAAATCTTGTGGTGGAATTTTATTTTTATTCTAGGCAGTGTTATCCTAGGCATGGTGGTTGGAATGGGACCCACTGATATCAAAACTCCTAGGTAGGGTATTAGTGAGTTGGGGACCACACGATCCCCACCCCCATTATTTCCTTTACCTCCCATGTGCATTTAATTATGTAACTCACCCGCACCCCCTCATAAATTCCAAGTCAACTCTTGCGTTTAATTAATTATTAAACGCCTCATTAATTGGTTAACGCACGTTAATTTAATCGTGATATGTTTTTGAATATCAAAAACCATTAGCATGAGAAATAAAATAAGGCAACGGAATATTTTATTATGTTGTTGCATTGTGAGAGAAGGATTGGAAGAGGAGAGCTCAAGTCTTGGAATTCTCATCTTCCTCCTTGAAGAATGCGAAGAACGCACCGTCGCCGACAAAGAACGCCAGCCTCCGATGGAAGAGAACGAAGAACGATAGTTCCCCAGAGATCGACGATGCGATGCCGTGTACCGTGATGTTGACGATCCTCCTTCCAAAACGCCTTCTTCCATGAAATTCTTTCCCACAATGAACCTTTGTTCGATGACACCTTGAGGTAGGGGATTTGGTTTAATTTAATTTATGTGGATTATATCCTCGACAAATAATTAAATTGTTGGAAGTCATCTGAACCACTAACATGGTGGGTGCGGACCAACGAACAAGTCTGAACCCACCGTTTTCTCTGTTCTTGATGGGCTGAACATCGGGCGGCGATGAAATGGTACAGTTGTGGCGATTCTAAGGCCCCGTGAATTGTTTAATTGATGGAAGATCAACGACCATTGACAAAACGGGCCGCATAGGCGGGTTGATGATTCTGCAGTAAAGTGCGAGATCCGATATGAACATCAGTGCAGACTGAATTAAAAATGGACCACCGGAGCAACACTGGTGCCCCACAGAATTCACAGGCGGCGCCAGCCACTAGAGACGACGACCGGCACCGGCAGGCCGCTCGCGGCAGCAGGCGTCCGGTCTCACGGCCTACCGGTGGCGGGCCTGACCGGCCACACCGGGCCGGGATGCCCAGGCAGGGTCGGGCCATGCCGACCGGGCCAGGCCACGCCCACCGGTCCGGACCACGCCCTAATGGGCTGGACTCGGACCGGTTCGGGCCGACCCAGGGGGGTTGGGCCGGGTCGGACCGGGCCCAGACCCCCCCATTTTCAGACCACTTCCGGTCTTTTGCCCAGATCATGGGCTACAAATCTCTATTCGACGCACCGTCAGCTGTGATGTGATCCTTGGATCGAGTCGGTCATTTCCGTATAATACACTCAAGTATTAAGGGAACTTTGTGTACAACCGAGTTGGTTCGAACACAAAACCAACCTGGCCCTCGAGAAAGACCATTGAGATACATAAACATCGGAATACGTGTCAATTGATGTATCGACCCATTGGCTCGTGGAGCGGACCTTCTCGGAACAAGCATGTTGTGGGCATGAACCCTAGAGTTGGCTGTGACTGTGACGACTGTACTGAAATCCAATGTGGGATTCAACGACGATGAAGACTACACTAAAATACTATGTGGGTTCGGTAGCGATGACGATCATACTGAAATCCTATGTGGGTTCGAAGGAGATGAATACTGCACTGAAATCCTATGTGGGTTCGGCAGCGATGAAGACCGTACTGAAATCCTATGTGGGTTCGACGACAATGAAGACTACACTGAAATCCTATTGGGGTTCGACATTGATGATGACCGTACTGAAATCCTATGTGGGTTCGATGGAGATGAAGACTGCACTGAAATCCTATGTGGGTTCTACAGCGATGAAGACCATACTGAAATCATATGTGGGTTCGATGGAGATGAAGACTGCACTGAAATCCTATGTGGGTTTGGCAGCGATGAAGACTTTACTGAAAACCTATGTGGGTTCAACGACAATGACTACTGTTCTTGTATCCTACGTGGGTCTGGCAGTGTCTGACTCTGTTCTGGCTATCCTATGTGGGACTAGCAGAGTAGCTGGTTTAGTATCCTACGTGGGTCCCAGATTAGATGAATCAGTGGCTATATTTGATCATCTCTATCACCGATGAAGTGTACATGTGTGAGCTGAGTCTTGAATTCAATCAATATATTCTATATAATTGACTTACAATCCTCTGTGGATTGGGTTTTTCTCTTTTGAGGACGTGATCGAACTTGGGATCGGATGTTGGAGCCGAACTGGAATTGATGACTTAGGTATATGTATGGGAATATACCTAAGTAGTGTTGGTTGATACATCGTGATTGTATTTTTATTTTGAGGATTATACTTTGTGGAGTCTAGGATTCCTTCGGGGGTCTCGGGGTCCCTACTGAGTAGCATATACTCACCCCTGCACGGGCTATGACCACACTACGTTGTTTTGGATGGAGACGACGGACATCGCTGATCGTGGTAGAGTCTAGTGGAGCAGTCGGTACCTAGAGGTGGACCACTGGGCAGGACGTACACAGAGTGGACGGCTGGACCAAAGGAGCTAAGGTGGGTCTCTGTACCTACCCTTCAGGTGGGACTTCCAGTGGACTGCTCGACGTTTCTGCTTTACTTTCAATTGTTGTACTTTCATTCCGGTTATACTTTACTTTTAATTTGGGTTTGTATTCTGGTCCTCTTACTTTTCCGCACTACATTTTGTACACAGTTTTACTTAGTATTTACTTCTTCTTGCATACTCCATTGTGCTTTTTTACTTTATAAGGCAATTCCTTCCACTTTTTTGTCGGGATTTATGCCTTGGTGCTAGTTGCCAGCCCCTAGCCTATGGGAGGCGGGTTTGGTGTACTCATGGCATGGGTCCCGAGGATGGGTCATGACAAATTTGTATCAGATGTGTAGAACTCTGAACTATGATCTTTCTTATATGTGATGCAATAGTGTTAAGGGTATTGAGTCTGGTTATCAGTTCAGGGAGACCAGTGTTGGTGTGGCGATTGACGTATCCATACACTACGATCCTGACTTCTAATATATGACTCAATGCATGAAAACATTGATTTCATGTGTGTTTCAAAAGTTTTCTTCGTGATTACTTTGTGTCAGCTCACCAGGTATAATGTTTGACCGTGCTACACCTGTTTCTTTTCAGAATGGACCCACGACGGAAGCTAGATAGGGTTCTGAGCATTGTGTGAGACGACAGCCCACCGAGCGATGAGGCCTCGGTGCAGGACCCTTTGACAGCGGAGGCACCAAAGGTACCTCTACCCGCCGAGCCACCGATGCTACCACCCCCAGCAGCTGATAGTGCACGTCGCCTTAGTGCCCTGCATGAGTTTCAGCGTCAGCGACCGCCTAGTTTCTGCAGGGAGATGGACCCTCAGGAAACCGAGGATTGGCTGGAGGAAGTTGTTCGAGTTTTTGGGTTAGTGGGGACACCAAATGACGTCATGGTGATCCTTGCAGCGAGCCTCCTGCACACGGAAACAGGAAGATGGTGGAGATTGATGCTCCAAGTGTATGACGAGTCGTCACTCCTCTGGATGGACTTTTAGAGCCTCTTCCGCTCAGAGTTCGTCCTAACCACCCTCCGTGCGGTGCGCATACAAGAGCTTCTACAGCTGCGACAGGGCATCATGACGGTCGTCCAGTACACTGCGAGATTTACCGACCTCTCACGCTATTCGACAGACATGGTACATGACCCATTCTTCAGGGCCCGGACCATCGAGCAGGGACTGAGGCACGAGATCAGGGCATCGATGATCTCAGTCAACATTCCGACACGGGTAGGAGTAGTGGAGTTATCTCTTCTCATAGAGAGCTTTCTTACCAAGCCTACGCCATCAGCAAGACATACCGCAGGGCGGCATGTAGCAGATTCATCTATAGCTGGCAGTCGACAGATGTAACAGGGGTCCAGGCGGACCGGACCATCAGGCAGACGACCTCAAGACACTGGCTCAGAGGTGCGGGGCACAGGGCGCAGATCCAGTCTTTCGAGGAGCAGATAGTGCTACGCATGTGGCGGGCAGGGCCACATGGCTCGTGACATGCCCAACCCGACATGCAGAGGAGCAGTAGATGGTTGAGGGGCCACCTAGGAAGAGGCAGAGGGTCGACTGTGGCGGTCCACCGAGAGCAGGCGGACGAGCCTTGAGAGCTGGCCGGGCAGCAGGTGGTGGGCGACGCATTGAGGCTTTACCACCACAGCAACTAGGAGGTCCACCCCGACTACATGGAGATGGCGGGCAGAGACCGGCTCAGCTTTAGGCAGCAGAGGCCTACGACCACGGCATTCCAGAGATGATTCAAGGTATGATCTGTGTCTACTCCACCCTTGATACATTTCTTATAGACACATGAGCGAGTCATTATCTTATTCCCACTTACCTTTTTTGGAGCTCGGAGATTCCGATGGAGCTGTTGGCTCGATCCTTATGGCTAAAGACATCTATGGGAGTAGACTCGACGATTACGCACTAGTGCCGGCAGTGTGAGCTTACTCTAGGAGGCGAGAGTTTCGGCTGGGATCTTCTTGTAGCGGTGTCGTTGCCTTACGATGTCATCTTGTGCATGGATTGGTTATCTATAGTCCATGCTCAGATAGACTGTATTAAGCACAAGGGGCGGTGTGTTCGCACTGATGGGAGCAGGTTCACCTTCACCAGCGAGATGGGGGCCTTTGTAGCACAGGATGGACTCACGCAGAGGAGAGTACATCCCATCACTCATCAGTTGGCTAGCCTCATTCTAGGAGTAGTTGACGTGAAGAGTCCTACTTTTCCTGTTGTGGTGGACCAGTATGCGGACGTTTTCCCTGCCGATATTCCAGGAATACCTCCTCGCAGAGAGGTAGACTTCTATATTGACATGTACCCTAGGAAAAACTGGATATCCAATCTAGCATATCGGATGGCCCCCGCTGAGAATCGAGAGCTACAGGTATAGTTGGAGGACTTGTACAGAAAGGGATTCATCCGACCCAGTGTTTCACCCTGGGCTTCCCCGATATTGTTCGCCAAGAAGGAAGACATGAGCATGCGACTATGTGTTGACTATCATCTCCTAAACCCGGTGACCATGAGAAACAAGTATCTGCTACCGAGGATTGATGACCTCTTCGATCAGCTCAAGGGATCACGGTGGTTCTCAAAGATAGACCTTAGATGAGGCTATCATCAGCTCAGACTTTGAGACGAGGAAGTGCCGAAGACAGCCTGCAGATTTCTGTATGGCCACTATGAGTTCTCGGTTATTCCGTTCGGCATAACCAACGATCCAGTTTTGTTCATGAATCTCATAAACAGGTTCTTTTAGCCATACCTTGATCGATTTGTCGCAGTCTTCATTGACGACATATTGATATACTCGACCACTGAGGAGGAGCACGCCTACCACCTGTGAGTTATACTAGACACACATAGAGAGATCCAGCACTATGGAATGCTCTCAAAGTGTCAGTTCAGGTTATGTCAGGTCCACTTATTGGGACACGTTGTCTCTAAGGCGGGAGTTGCGGTGGATCCTACGAAGATCGAGGCAGTGCTAGCTTGGGAGCCACCCAACAGTGTTACAGAGCAGCGAAGTTTCTTGGGGCTAGCTGGGTACTACCAGAGGTTTGTGCCAGACTTCTCCAGAGTTGTGTCACCACTATCAGCATTGATGATGAAGGGGAAACCCTTCGTGTGGTTAGACAGATGTCATCAGAGCTTCCAAAAACTGAGACAGAGAATGAACAGCACGCCTATCTTGAGGCTAGCGGATGAGGGAGTAGGGTACATAGTCTACTGCGATGCATAAGGGATCAGACTCGGTTGTGTCCTGATGTAGGAGTGGACAGTGATCGCCTATGGATCACGTCAGTTGAGGCAGCATGTGCAGAACTACGCTACCGATGACCTGGAGTTTGCAGCAGTGGTCTTCACACTGAAGATGTGGCGACACTATCTGATGGGAGAGCACTTTACAGTCTACTCTGACCACCAGAGACTCAGGTACATCTTCTCATAGAAGGACCTGAATCTAAGACAACGGCGATGGAATGAGTTCATCTAGGACTATGACTTTGAGATAGTATATACTCCTGGAAAGGGGAACATAGTAGCATATGCTCTCAGTAGGAGGACGGCCATTCAGCTACCTGGGGAGGTGACGAAACATCTAGCCGCTTTGTAGATATCCTTCATGGATAGAGATGGAGCAGCCTTTCTTCAGTAACTCATAGTAACTCCTCCACAATTGTAGTGGGTCCAAGAGGCCCATCGTAGGGATGCTGACTGTGAGATGCGGCGTGCATAGATATCCTCAGGACATGCACCTGATGGATTCTTAGTAGGAGGAGAGAATGATGTCATTTTCAGAGTATGTACCATGGTACCAGCTGATTTGCAGGATGAGGTGTTGAGAGAGTTCACACAACCCCTTTAGTGGTACATCCAGGAGTGGTGAAGATGCACCGGGATCTTAGACAACATCACTGGTGGCCGGGTATGAAGAAGGCTATGGTAGAGTTTGTTTCTCGATGCCTCACCTTATAGAAGGTGAAGGCAGAGGACCAGGTACCAGTAGGCTTGGTACAACCCTTGGAGGTCCCTGAGTAGAAGTGGGATGGGATTGCTATAGATTTCATGACTGGAATTCCACGTAATTCCAGAGGTCACGACTCTATTTGGGTGATTTTCGACCGACTCACCAAGTTGGCTCACTTATTACCCATCAGAGATCAGGGCTTAATAGATAGATTGGGACATCAATACTTTCAATAGATTGTACGGCTTCATGGTGTGACATCATCTATCGTCTCTGATCGATATGCTCGCTTTACTTCCCGGTTTTGGAAGGGGTCAGAGGAGGCATTCGGGATGCAGCAACGTCTGAGCACCGCCTTTCACCCTCAAACGAATGGTCAGACGGAGAGGACCATTCAGAATCTCGAGGACATGCTCCACGCATGTGTCCTTGACTTTGGTCGTAGTTGGGAGGACCCTCTACCATTGGTAGAGTATGCGTACAACAACAGCTACCACTCCACCATCGGGATTGAACCATATAAGGAATTGTACGACCGACCTTGCAGATCACCTCTGTGCAGGACATACCCTGGGGATTTAGCACTTGTTGGACCAGAGATGGTCTAGGCCACGACAGAGAAGGTCCAGGTCATCCAGGTGCGGATGAGGACAGCTCAGACCCGGCAGAAGTCTTATGCTGACAAGAGCCGGAGGCCACTGGAGTTCGAGGAAGGCGACCACGTCTTCTTGCGGGTCTCACCTTGACGTGGATTAAGAAGATTTGATCGAGGCAACAAGTTATCTCGGCACATCATCAGACCATTATAGGTCCACAGGAGGATAGGCGAGGTGTCTTATCGCTTGTCTCTACCACCTCGGTTGCACTGGGTGCACGACGTCTTCCATGTATCTCAGGTGAGAAGATAAGTGCACGACCCGACGCATATCATCAACCATGGGGAGCTATACCTCGACGATGGGGGAACTTTTGAGGAGGTCCCAGTGGAGATCAAGGATCGGTAGGAACATGTCCTATAAGGACGGTCGATACCTCTAGTGCTTATCAGATGGTAGCACGAGAACCTCCAGATGAGCACTTGGGAGAGGGAGGCTCAGATGCGTGCCCAGTACCCACATTTGTTCCCATAGATTATGATGTATCTTTACAGGGACGTAACGCCATGAGGTGGGAGTAATGTAAAGACTTGTAAAATTCAACAGAAATTTTCTTTTAATATTCATTGGGATTTTACAAGAACACAGTTTCTGACGGAACCTAATTCTGAGAGACAGTGTACCGGCAATAAATTTCTGATGTCTGGCTCGGGTACGTTTAGTGAACGAACGAGCGGGTTTTCTAACTTTTGAACCGGAGCTCGGAATTGAATTCTGAGGGCACCGATGGAATCATAGCACTGCTAATTGCTTAAGAACACTTTTTCTGGAGTTACGTTTGCTCGGATGAGGTTAGTAATTAATTGGGTTAACTAAAGAATAAAAATATAAAATCTTGTGGTACAATTTTATTTTTATTCTAGGTAGTGTTAACCTAGGCGTGGCGGTTGGAGTGGGACCCACTGATATCCTAACTCCTAGGTAGGGTATTAGTGAGGTGGGGTCCACACGATCCCCACCCCCATTATTTCCTTTCCCTCCCACGTTCATTTAATTATGTAACTCACCTGCACCCCCTCGTAAATGCCAAGTCAACTCTTGCGTTTAATTAATTATTAAACGCCTCATTAATTGGTCAACGCATGTTAATTAAATCATGATCTGTTTTTGAATTTCAAAAAACTGTTGGCATGAGAAATAAAATAAGGCATAGCCTTATTTTATTATTTTGTTGTGTTGTGCGAGAACGATTAGAAGAGGAGAGCTGAAGTCTTGTAATTCTTATCATCGTCTTTGTAGAATGCAAAGAATGCACCATCGCCAACAAAGAACGCCAACCTCCAACAGAAGGCAACAAAGAAAGCTAGTTCTCCGGAGATCGATGGTGCGACGCCATGTATCGTGACGACGATGATCCTCCTTCCACGATACCTTCTCCCACGATGTTATTTCATACGACGAACCTTTGTTCGACGACACCATGAGGTAGGGGGTTTGGTTTAATTTAATTTATGTGTATTATATCCTCGGCATATAATTAAATTTTTGGAAGTCGTCTGAACCACTAACGTGGTTGGTGCGGACCAACAAACAAGTCTGCACCCATTGTTTTCACTATTCTTGATGTGAGGAACATTGGGCAGTGATGAAACGAGATAGTTGCGGTGATTCTAACGCTCTGCGAATTGTTTAATTGACGGTGGATCGACGGGCGTTGACGGAATGGGCCGTAGAGGCGGTTTGATGATTCCGCAGTAAAGTGCGAGACTCGAGGTGAACACTAGCGCAGAAGAAATTGAAAACGGGCCACCGGAGCAACACCGGTGGCCCGTGGAATTCACTGGTGGTGCGGGCTACTGACGGACGGCACCAGCCGGCCGCCTGGAGGAGTCGGCGTCATGGTGCGCCGCCAGAAGGGACCGCCGCAGCTGAAGCCACAGTGGCAGGCGTCTGGTCCCGTGGCCGCACGGGACCGGGTTTGGGGGACACGGTGCTGGGCCACGTACGTTGGCAGGAAACGGCCCCCACGTGGGGGCCACGACAACAATCAAGGGGGTAGCCGCCCCCTTTGCGCGGCCACTCGGCCTGCGCCGAGCCGACCCCGCTCGGCCAACACCTAGCCGCCCCAGGCCGGACCGGCCGCACCGGGCTGGGTAGCCAGGATGGGCCGGGCCACACCGACCTAGCGTGGCTGCATCCCCCAGGGCAGGCCGCACCCTAATGGTCCAGACCTGGACCTGGTTCGGGCCATCCCAGGGGGGTTGGGTCGGGTCGAACCGAGCCAAGACCCCCCATTTTCAGTCCACTTCTGGTCTTTTTCCCATATTGTGGGCTACGGATCTCCAATCGATGCACCGTCAGATGCGATACGATACTTGGATCGAGGTGATCGTTTCGGTATATTACACACAAGGTTTCAAATAACTTTTTGTACAGTCGGGTTGGTTCGAACATGACACCAACCGGGCCCTTGGAGCAGAAATGCTTATAACTTGAGCTCAGGATGTCCGAAAGACGTGTCGTCTACTTTGATGGATTCATCTTAATGAGACGAACCATTTTGATTAATCCGCTCAAGGTTTGGACATAGTTGGAGTGTGGTCAGGTTGGTTTTGACTTAAAAACCAACTGGGCCCCTGGAGTGAAAAATCCAATAACTCTCAGACCGGGCCTCCGATTGACGAGCTGTCTGTCACATTGAGTTCCTCTTGTCGAGACAAAACTTTGAGATACATAAAATATGGACTACGTGTCAGTTGATGTATCGTCCACTTGGCTCGTGGACCGGACCCTCCCGGAACGAGCATGCTGTGTGCGGGATCCCTAGAGCTAGATGCGACTGTGATGACCATACTGAAATCCTACGTGGGTTCGACGGCGATGAAGTCTGCACTAAAATCCTATGTGGGTTCGGCAGCGATGAACACTGTACTAAAATCTTATGTGGGTTCATCGGAGATGAATACTGCACTATAATCCTATGTGGGTTCAGTAGCAATGAAGACCGTACTGATATACTATGTGGGTTCGACGGCGATGAAGACTGCACTGAAATCCTATGTGGGTTCGGCAGCGATGAAGACCATACTGAAAACATATGTGGGTTCGATGGAGATGAAGACTGCAATGAAATCCTATGTGGGTTCCGTAGTGATAAAAACCGTACTGAAATCTTATGTGTGTTCGAAGGAGATGAAGACTGCCCTGAAATCCTATGTGGGTTCGGCAGCGATGAAGGCCATAATAAAATCCTATGTAGGTTGGACGACAATGACTACTGTTCTTGTATCCTACGTTGGTCTGGCAGTGTCTGACTCTGTTCTTGCTATCCTATGTGGGTCTGGCAGAGTAGCTGGTTTAGTATCCTATGTGGGTCCCATCATAGATGAATTAGTGACTATATCTGATCATCTCTATCACTGAAAAAGTATACCTGTGTGAGCTGATTCTTGACTTCAATCAATATATTCGATATAATTGACATACAATCATGTGTGGTTTGGGTTGTACTCCTTTGAGGACGTGATGAAACTTGGTCTTGGATGTTGGAGCTGAAATGTAATTGATAACATAGGTATATGTATGGGTATATACCTAAGTATTGTTGGTGGATACTTCGTGATTGTATATTTCTTTTGTGTATTATCCTTTGTGGAGTTTGGGAGACCATAGGGGGTGTCAGGGTCCCTACTGTGTATCATATACTCACTTTGCATGGGCTATACCCGCACTACATTGTGTTGGATGCAGAAGACGAACATTGCTGACCGTGGTAGAGGCTAGTGGAGTAGTTTGTACCTGGAGGTGGACCACGGGGTGGGACGTACACGGAGCGTATGGCTAGACCTGAGGAGATGAGGTTTCTCTCTGTACCCACCCTTCAGGTGGGACTTCCAGTGGACGGCTCGACGTTTCTTCTTTACTTACAGTTCATGTACTTTCTTTCCAATTGTACTTTAATTTTAGTTTGGGTTTGTATTCTGGCCCACTTACTTTTCCGCACTAATTTTTGTACCCAGTTTTACTTAGTATTTACTTCTTCTTGCATAATCTGTGGTGTTTGTAAACTTTATAAAGGCAATGCCTTCCCCTTTTTATCGGGATTTACGCCTTGGTGCTAGTCCCCAGCCCCTGGCCTATGGGAGGTGGGCTTGGGGTAGTCACAACACGGGTCCCGAGGATGGGTCGTGACAGTTTACACCTACGTGAACAACTTTATCATCGTTCAATGAATTATAATGTATGAGACAAAATGATATATTATCATTTAATAATGATATATATATATCATTATATAATACATATTTTAGGTATATAACATATATTAATTAAATACATCCTTACTATCTTCCATGTAAAGAGTTAGTGAGAGATGAATCACCCCAATTTGTGCGGCATTTTTCCACCGTACACATGTGAAAAATTGTCATATCCCCTATAGAATTAAATGTATTATATATATATGATATAATTACTATATAGGTATAATAACATCATAAATAACATATATATATATATACATTATATCCATCGTCATACATAACCATAATGGGTTGTAATAAAAAAAATGAATGACATCAGTTCACGAGGTGATAGTCCACTGTACACACAAATAATGGTTTTATAAAACATTAGATAGAATTATAGATGGATTTAATTCCTTAATTTACCAAAAAAATATAAATATGTTTACGATAAATAGTACATTATATCATCATTTTTTATATGAATTTAATGAGGTGTAGGAATAAATAAAATAACCACACCCATTGAAACAATACCCTCTTATTAGAGATACCTCCTCATGTTTACAACCATATCCATTATAGGATCAGTGTCATCCAAAAAAAGGATTATATGATGAGTGAAAGTAATTTTTGGAAGTTAATGGGGATGGTATTGGTATAGCCAAAAAAAATTTAGCCATTGAATAGGAGAGGATATGTGGTGGCCTTTTATAAGTGAGGTGAGTGGAATACTTGTAATATATAGAAAAGTTAAAGATATAGTGACTTTTTTCTAATGAAAAATGGATAAAAATAAATTATTCCTAGGAATTATAATGTAATGGTTATATATATGTACATTAAATAAGTTATAGAAATATTTTGAGGTCATTATAACCATTATCATTTTATTAAACTCCATAGTAAAACCCATTTATACCGTAATTGCAATAAAATGTTATACGATTTTTATAATCCATTATGGTAATCAATTTAGTTAAACATATTAGATAACATAACTTATTCTAATTCGTAACATGGAATCCATTATTTCATATTACATTTATATAAGTGAAAAAATATATTATAAAATAAATTCCTTTGATGTGATGAGAAGTCGAGTTTTATATAGAAAATGATCTAATATTAAAAAGGATTCTATATGAAAATTAAATAAGAAAATAACTAAAATTAATTAAATTGAATTATTCGATATATAATTCAAATAATTTAAATATAAAACCAATTTATAATACAGTATAACTTTAGAAATAATTCAATTGAAAGGGTGAGATTCTATTAAAATATATTATTTTTTAATATTCATCTACAATTTAAACTATTTATAAATTTCCCAAAAATTCACCCTAAGATATATTTGAAATTATAATTTAAAAATGAATATTATTTTTTAAACATAATTTTATAATTCTTTAAAAAATTAGTTTCAAAATAATTGTACAAAAGGGTGATAATAATATTTTTAAATAAATATAGTTTTTATGATTAAAATTGTATTTATTAAAATTTCATGTATTAGGAATAAATAACATTAATGCTAAAAAATTGATTTAATATATTATATATACATTACATTTAAATAATTCATAAAATTTGGTTATTTTTATTGAGGAAATTATTTCTAAAAAATTGTTTTTTAGAAAAGTATTTTCTTTATTTTCAAATATTTATTACTTTTTTAATAAATTTGTCACTTAATAATCCATTTTCAATAAATGTATAAAAATTTGTTTTCAAAATTTATTTAATCATAATAATACCCTAAATTCCAATGACTTGATGATAACTATATTACTAAGTTATAATATTTCAAAATAATGTTAAATTTCATTTAATCTCTATTTTTTGTATAACACAAGCTAAGATTAGTTCTCTTTGTAACATAGAATATTGAAAAGATTGAATTTATATGAAAAAAGTATTTTAAAAAATCTCGTAGTGTCACACAATTCATCTATATCCATATACAAAAAGTGTATTAGGTAATGTCACTGATGCATCTAGGATTAATAACCTTGAAAAGAGTTGTTCAACTATAACACATCGACTATTATAGTTCATGGTTAATTTGAACTTACTGTGTATATGGATTCCCAAACCTGATGGATCTATTTAGGATAACTTACATTTTACTTATGAACTATTATGAATGATTTGGATAGATAATTTTCATGGATATCCTTGTATAAACATACTGTATCATAGGTTTAAAAGAATGATTTAGGATTTTCACATCATATAAAATATTTTTATTTACTAAATGATTATGCAGTACTATTATAGAAACTATGATTTATGTTTCATTTAAATGATGGATTTAGAAGGAATCAGGTTAATTATTAGAGTATCGGATGATAAATTGATCATACATAGGTGAATAAAATGATATGGGAGATGGAATTTGTAATTTTGTGATTATCCATTACCATATATATCATTATATTATTAGAAATCTAAAATAATAGAGTGTATGAATGTACAAAATATGTTAAATATGGTGATTAATAATGATTATAGGGGAATTATGATTCAACTACATATATGTCAAGAATATTTGAAAAAGCACCTAAGTAAAAGTCATGATAGAACATGAATATGTTTCGGGTGTTGAATCTAATGATATAAATAATTTAATTTCTAGGGGGTAAAATAAATTTTTTACTTAACACAATTGATGGAATATTTTTTTCAATAATCTACCAGCTAAGCCTAAATGTCATAAATTTGGAATGTATGTTTATTATGATAATAAATTTACTAGATTTAAACCTCTATATTATTATAATGAAGGATGTATAAAAAGGTTTTATTGTTTATGATGAATAATCTATCAATGATATTTTATTTTTATAAATTATTTTAAGAGTATTACATATGATAATGTATAAATCATTATTAAATTGAGGTTGATGAATCTAAATAAATTATTATTGTCTATATTATAAGAAATAATTATTAAAAAATAACATGAAAATTATTTCTTAATTATTTATGAAAGAAGTTTAGTGAATAATGAATGCATTTATCATGATTAATGAATTATGAAAAATAAGTGTTTTATCGATTATTTTACAATTATAAGAATCATAAAACACCATCATATTGTTCAATATTAGATTGTATTTAAATATTTTTTTTATATTGATTGGTACTCATAACATAGAAAATTGTATTAGTGGTAGGGTAAAATTATTGAAAAAAACATGATGGTGGGATATCAAACAATAATATATTCATGAATTTTAGATAATAATGTTTAGTAAGGATAAGTATGTGATTTATATTGATAATATAATATTAGATAGTATTGTTTTCTTTGAAATTAACTAAAAATTTGTGGAAAAATGGTTTATGTTATCCTTAATAAAGTATATATAAATTTTATATTTTTTGGAATATATTCTAATTTTTTATATTTTATTTTTGTATTTAGAAAATTGTAATTATTTTTTAAGAATATATGTTTTAATTGAGGTTTTATGGTTATTAAGGTTATTATCATTCATTAGGAAAAAAATATGATTAATGTATTCACATATTTCGTATATTGAATTAAGAGATACATTATGTTTTTTAGGTGTTAAGGATAACTTTATTCTGTAAATTTTATGATCATTCTATAAATATTTTTTAGGTTTTCAATTTTATTCAAAAAATTGTAGATCAGTGATAAGGCCTACTATTTATTTAATGTTTTATGTGGAACATTAGGATTTATTATTGAGTTTTTTGTTATTAATGTAGTATTTCATCATATAAGGAGTTAAAAATATTTGATAAATTTTACAAATTAAATATTATTAGGTCAATATTTAGAGGTAAAATGAAGAACATTCATAACTTAATGGATCTTAAAATCCATTAAATATTAATTTTTATGCTTCAAGAATGAATTTTTTTATTATTTAAATATTTATATATTCCTTGAAAGGCAATAAAAATTAATAAAATAATGATTAATTTTCATTTATTGAATTGATAAAAAATTTTAATCATAATTTCTCATTTTTCATGGATATGGAATTCCTCATCTCAAAGAAGACCGACCATGAAAATGAATTTTTTTCCATTTCATTTTAGATGTATCTATGTTATTTTTTTATTATTGATTTGAAAAAAAGGTCTCTAGAAGGGATGAACAAGGAAAAACTATGGGATCCTAAGAAAGTTTAACCCAAGAGAATCCCTAATAATAATGGTTTCATCTTCAGTGCGGAGTGACCCAATGGTAGAAAAACAAGTGAAAGAATCATAAATGGGAGACTAGGAGGCAAGGTAGTCAACCATACTATTTCCCTCATGCCAAGTGTGGAAAATCTCCAGACCACTATCAATAATCCTATTCATTTTCTTAATATGATAATGGATCAACCATAGAGTAGAGGAAATACCTAGGAGTGACTTAAGGAGGATCTAGGAGTCTGTCTCCAATGCTGCTAAGGTGATGTTAACACATCTGTATAAATCAAGACATGTTTGTATGGGGAAAACATCAACTTGTAGAGAAGCGCCACTCCCGAAGAAAGATAATAAAACAATGATCACTATGCCAAGGTAATCCCAATCCAAACCACTACCACACATAACACCCAAGGCACACAAACCATCAGAATTAAGTTTCTTCCCCTATTGGGTGGGTTCCTCCTGATCCACCGGCTTGGTGGAGTGACAAAGGTAGAAGTAGAACTCTTTCAAGGGCTTAAGATTGCTCAAAATGAGGGGGTGGAGTCCCAGTTGGGAATTAGGAGAGAAATGTAAAAAATCAAGAAGCTATCCCATGAAACAATGGATGTCTAATATGATAATCCCCCACTTAATTCATTCCTAGTTCATATCCTTCCATAATCACCACTTACTGGCTGAGAGAATGGACGCATGCTCTTTGAGATTCATGCTTTTCCCCCAACCCCATGGAAATAGAAATCAAGGAGATTTGGCCCCCATATGCCTAGGAGGGAGCTGAATGAAGAGGACGTTGAGGGAGGATCACACAAATCATTCTCATTGCCCCTCAAAAAATAAATGACAAGAGGATTCCTCCAGAGAGTTACTGGAGTAGTTGCACATGCACCCCATTTAAATACCAAAGATCTTAATAATCACATATATGGGAAGGGTCTTCTTCCAGATGCACCAAAAACGGATGTTATACATTTCGGGGATATCCTTACACCATGAAACCTCACCCCATTCCAGAATTTCCATTAACCCATGTGCAAGATTACATTATTCCTTACCTGAAAAATCTCAAGATTCAACTCCTATGATGACACAAAAATTAAGATAATAAGATAGTTTGATGAGGTCATAAACCATCTACTGGATGTTGTCCAAAACTGCCTAGATCAATTCTGGATGGTTTCAAGATTGATGGAAGGTCAGCTCTGGAGTGGGGAATTTCAGAAAACCATGCTAAACACTAACCCAGTTGCTAAACAAGAAACTAATATCACCCTAGCCGATGATCCAATAGGAACAAATTTCCCCTAGGGGATGTGAAGTTGAACTGAACGCTAAATACCAGAAGCATGACCTTGAGGAGGCTCGTGAAATTTATCGTATCTTCTATGCATGAAACGACCCCAGAGAGATGTTCGAGTCAGCACCTTCCAAGCCAACTTTCTATGAAATCCCAGTATCATCTCCGAGATGTTTCTTAACATGAACACCCATTTTTCTAGCCGAAGGATCCAACCATACCCATGAATCATAGTGATACTTACCCTCCATGAAGGCATCCCAAATGAAAGAGGCCATTGCTTTCCCTACCTGGGAAACAACTGACTTAAAGACTGTATAGGAGGACAATACATGCATGGGGATGGAGGATAAAATGCTATTGACAAGCATAATCTCCCCTCATAATGAGAGAAAGTGTAATTTCTAGTGCAAGTACTTTTGTAAACCTCTTCTATAATATTATCAAAGTAGTGTTGTATCGCCCTGACCCCAGAAGCCCTGATTCGGTGAATTATTATGTATCATTAGCATGATCACAAATGTTCATGTCTATAAAGACCGATTAGTTTAGTAGCCTTGGATGTTCTAAATAAATTCATATGGTTTACATTACATCATAAAATGGAAAACTAAAAACAATTCCACAGATAACACTGAGATCCCAAAGACTATCCCTGCAGGACAGTCATAAAATACTTCTTCGCATCCTAGGAAAAATAAAACATAGAATGGGGTGAGCTCAGATGCTCAGTAAGGATAACAATATAGCGGAAACATTCAAAAATATGAATAAACATTTAAGGAATTATATAAGACTAAAACAAAAGCCATTTTAAATTGAACATCTGCATTATATGGAAAAGATGAAATCAAATAATTTAATTTACTTATTCACCTGGATATTCTACTAGTTTAATAATCAAATGAAATATCAATAACCACTTACATAATGATGGAATGTATCCTGCTAGAATTTCATAACCATATATTCATGGCCTTCTACCAAGACTAAAAATACGATTTTTATCAAGGCCATGTGCGAGGACACTAGTTTTTCTCATGAGACCAGCCGATGCATTGAGGAGATATAGCGGGCTCCACCTATCACATACTATGTCCTATGCATTCCTCATATTAAAAGGCTTAAACATATCACACACATTAATATTAAAACATGCATATGAAATGTTAATACCTTATCCATAAACTATGTATGGTATAAAAATAACACATCCATAGTCAAACATATAAAAAACCCTTAAATACAATACAGAAGTTTTGTATTATAATATATCAACTAAAAATAAGCTTAAAATCCATCAACGGATGTGGACAGAGATGAAATCAAAACCTATTTTTTTTTTAGAAATATCACTTAGTATTTTCAAATAATATAAAATACATATAATTATAAAAGAAAAAAAATTTATTTTTAAAATATTATTATAATCTTGTTAGGGAAGGTTTTACATTTTTATTACGGTGGAAATTAGCCGCACCCACCATATAAGTTAAAAAAACATTATTACCTTTATATTGTCGAAAAGGTCATAAAGTACCTTGTTTGGAAAATAATTGAAAGATTCCATTAAAACCATATTTTATAAATTCAAATAATGGTATAAATGAGATTAACCCATTTTCTAGTAAATAGTAATGTTTTTTGAAATACATATTTATGAAACATGGATGAGGATGATAATGAGGTCCATGTAGATAATTACATATAAACAACCTCGGATAATGAAGAGATTGTAGAATTAACACTTACCTTGAAATTTTCCTGGGTTGAGGGTAGGTTAACCACTTATATAATGGTGAAATAATTATTATTAAATTATAAAATAATCATATACATTAATATGATATCATATATGATCTTTTAATATTTCTTTGTTAATAATATTTTAGTATTATCGTCATTTCGTGTGTTAACTGATTCATTCTCCTTTATATGTTTAGTTACGTAAGTAATGTTTATTATAGATAGGTTGTATCTTATTCATGTTCATAATGATATTCGGTCTTTAATTATTATTTTTAATCATTTAATGAAGAATAGTCTTGAATGGATATGATGGGGAAGGAATTACATTGCATTTGTGGAGACGGTAATCTGTACATACGCAACAACGACAATATAATTATTTTGATATTAAAATAATATACAATTTGATATTATATATTATATACAGAATCATTATAATGTTATATTTATTATTTACATCAATTACACATCATTATTATATTCATCCAAATAATAATGTATTGAATAACGTTAACACCACAATATGGAGACAGTAAGTCGTACGCATGCACGTATGGTGACATGTCATTCAAAGGATGGATAAAATAATTAATTTGGTTTTACCATATATATAAAAACATCACAGTATATAGAAGATACTAGAGTTATTATTTTATAATGGAAACAACATAGAAAGAGGAAGTGGAAGAAGAAAGGAACTTGAAAGTGGTGATGAAATATTAACATATTCTTCTGGTTCTTCATTTTGATTTGATCAAAAGGGATACATAAGATGAATTTATAACTAATTTAATACCTCTAGGATAAATAGTGGATAGTTGAGAGGGTATTTGGGCAGGGTTTGGCCGAACCAAATGTATTTGACGGTTTGAATTAGAGAGACGAGGGAGTGCCCTTTTATAATATGGTTGAGGGGCACCTTAATAAAAGCTATAAATATTATTTTATACTAAAATCATTTTCGGTTCGTAATGGCTCCAAAATGTATTATTTAAAGGATAAGGTGGGGATGGGTCTAAAATCTCTCAACCAATAGGTTTTAGATAGGTTTGGGTCACAATATTAACATTATCTTTTAGATTTAGCTCTTAGTTATATAGTTTGACATTTACCATGTCTCTTTGTATTTTTTATTATATGGTTAATAAACAAACTATAATATAACAAGAAAAACTCAAGTGGTTTATTAATGATATAAATATCATTATATATATCTTTTTTCTGAAAATTAGATATTTTGGAATAGAATATCAATTAATAATATAATATTTGTTTTAAAAACTCTTTTATGACAATGTTGACACTATTTGATATTTTGTTTTTGATAAATTCATAACAACATTATTTTTTAAAAAAAAAATTAATCTAACCAACCCTAAAATGTCAAATTAACCTATAAAAATATTGGAATTCATAAAATGTCTCAAATTACATTTATTTGGATATTTATAATATAACTTATTTTAATATTTCATTAATTTGGTAATTACAACTACATCATTGTGTCATAAATAATCTTAATTATATAATGTCTAAAAATTATAAATAAAATACCATTATGTAGGAAATATTTTTTATTTATAATTAATATTTATTGTCGAATTTATCTTACGAGTAACCATATATTAAAAATGGTTTAGTTAATAAAATTTGAATTTAACACTTTTAACTCTTCTTTGAATTAAATTATAATAAATGTCATAAACTAATCCAAATGTACCTAAAGGGTCATATCGTATTCCTAAAGTTGTTTTTGGTCGAATTAAATTTATCCAATAGAATTAGTACATGTGTTAGTGTAATAATAATATCATTTTTACCCATAAATTCCCTATTTACTTTTAAACATGGAAAATAAAAGTAAAAAAGTTACTATTCAGAAAAAATTATTTTCATCTTATTGGACCAAATTTTACATATTAATATCAACCCTTTCTCTTGAAATTTTGAAATTCAACTCACAGATGCAGTAAAATTAATATTTATGTAAATTTGCAAATGATCCTAGGAGGTGGGTAAAAGATGGTGAAAAGATTAATAATATTTTATATATCTAATATCATTAAAAAATGAATATAATGAATTACATTGAACATATATAGGTCATATGTATCTATTCTGACCTAAAATAAATTTAAATAAAATAAATAAATATTTAAAGGAAAATTTGGTTTTAAACAATAACTCAGTGTTTTTCACAATTCATCGAAAATTTAATGTTTTCCGAAAAATGAAAAAAATTCACCCTAAGGTATTTTTGATATTCCAAATCCAAAAAAGCATTCTATTTTTCCAAATTAAAAACATGAAAATTTCATTTATTAATTTAAATTTAATTCCCATTGTCAAAACCAAAAAACGTATTTTGATGAAATAATAACGACCAAAATATTGACACTTGTTTCTGTCCAATTTCAAAGTGAAATTACATCCAATGACCAAAATTGCATTAAATGGTAAAAATATAATCTAATTATACCTCCAAACCATTAATATGTATAGTTTAATAGTATAAATTTTTTTGATCAAAAATGTTTTTTTCAGTTAATATTTAGTATTTTTCACTATTCACCCAAATATGAAAGTTATCAGAAAAACAACAAAAATTTATAAAAATTAAATTTTTATGTCCCGGTACTAAAGATGATGTTTATTTGTTCATGATTAATATATAAATGTTTCAAATATTATATTTAAAAAGATTTCACCATTAAGAGGCGGTAAAATTACATTTTAAATAAATACTTCTATTATCAGAAAAAATGAATTTGTTATTATATTGTGTCTAAGAAACTCATAATATGGATTCCAAAAGTTTAATGATTATATAAAATTCAATATTCAGTTAATAATGTTCGTTACCACTTTAGAACTGTTTTTTTTTTGTAGGTCATGGTGCACTTAAACTCCGTGTTGTGTATAGTGAAAGTTATTGAATTACATTGATGAAATAACATACTATGAAATCTTGGTGTGTTATAGGAGAACATGTGGACTACTCTAAGAGATAGAGAGAGGTCCCAAGGTACTCTGTCAGGAAGCCCCATCTCTTAAAACCCATGATAGATTCGATGGATATCACTCTTTGATGTAGGAAACATTACAGAAGGAGAATACTACTTTTGTCACTACACACCAACTTACAACTCCAATTACAATACCCATCAATAACCTCCGTGATGCCCTCGACTGATCATCTTCCACCATTCGCAAAAAACATGGTATCGTCAATGAACAAAATATGAGACTACCCCTGGAAGTGATATCTGTACCGAAAAGGTTGAACTCTGCCAGCAAGAATTTATCAATTGATTGATCTACTAAGATAATCATCCATTAATATAAAGAGAGATGGGGACCGAGGATCACCCATTTTGAATACCCTAGACTAAGTTGAAGAAGCCGGAGGGATTCCCCATGAATGAAACAACCATCGATGGAGAGTTGAAACCCATGAACAGAATATTAGCTTAGCTACTAGGGAAACCCATTCATGAAAGAACATAGATAATGAAATTCCACTCAATTAGGTCATAAGACTTTTCCATATCTAACATGATGTCCATGTTGAAACCGAGTGATTAACGACTGATTTTGATGATCATATCCTATGAAAATCTCATTTCCCCTAGATGGAACAACCTCTAAAAAAATGTGTTGTTCATTGGAGATCCAATGAGGCATATGGGAGGAGAGGTGCCTTTTTCCCACTGATGAATAATTTTAATAAGAATTGTTACAAAGGCTAATCAGCATTCTCTTCTATAGCGGGGAATGGTTGTTAATATTTTGTAGTAAAACCAGAGATGTTTTCAATTACATACGAGGGATGTTGCCAATGAGAAACACATCCTGGACTACATCCACAATAATCTCCTGGATTAGATCCCACAAACATATATAAAAAAACATGGGAAACTCTTGGGACCTGGCGCACTAGAGCCATTAAAGGAGAGCACCACATACTGGATTTCATGTTCGTCAAGAATGGAATCAATTCCCTCATTAATATCTTCCATCACCAGTCATGGAATCATGATGAAAAGTGATACATGGATAGATGGGCATCCTACAGTCAAACGAGGGTGCAGACCATCTAGAGATTCCTTATAATACTCAACTGTTGTGCCACCCACCGTGTCACGCTCATTGGATCATGTCCCGTCCTCCAAGAGAATGTTGGGTCTTATAATGTGCCGTCTTTTTTTTGAAACACACATGAAAAAATGTGGTTTTACTATCAACTTCCTTTAAATATGTAATCATTGATTCCTCTCGATTCGACCGTTATTGATCAAGGAGCTTCTCAGCCAGAGAACCCTTCTTTTCAATTAGCGCATTGAATAGATCATCGTCCCAGCTACCATTGAGACAAACCTCAATATGTTCAACCTATATGTTCAAACCGTCGAAATAATTGAATCATGGTGGATGTTACTTATTCCAATATTGAAGATTCCTTTTAAAATGTTTCATCCTCTTGTGAAACCTATCCCAGACACAGCCATACGAGGATTTTTTCCACGACGCCGAAATGGTCTTCTGGTAGCTAAGCATCGATGTCCACCCATAATGAAATAAACAAAGTCCTCAGTAGATATTATTTAGAGATATATCATGACAGACCAGGGAATTTTCTGACAATGCTCGATATTGGTGGGTGACCTGGGCATCAGAGAATATTGAAATTCCCTGAGCGTTGGAGAGTAAATGATCGAGTCTACACCATGTGCGATGATGCCCCCTCTCTTTGGTGCACCATGTAAATTGATCACCAGATAAGCCCAATTTTAGGAGGCCCTTATAAGATATGAAAAAAGAAAATTCTTTGCCATCTTTCCTTGGAAACTAGCTACCACATTTATTATCAAAGGGATCTAGCATGGCTTTGAAGTCCCCAACCAAATTCCATATCGATTCTCCTAGGTTAAACTAAAGAAGATACTACCACAGGGACTCCCTAACAGAAATTTCAACATTGGCATAAATAAAAGTGAACAGGAAGTTGTGAACAAATACATTAATTTGGGATGAATGATACTAGTAGAGGCTTCAACCAGAGCCACTGAAATGATAGACTTCCAAAAGACCAAAATCTGATGGTTTAGAGATCTGAAACCAGAAAGTTGGATAACAAAGGCTTGCGCACAAAGAGCTCAATCTTCATTGTGACTTTCTCCCTTATTTAAAAGTAAATTATGTGAATCATAGAAAAATAATGTTGTAAAATAGATAAATAGTTTTTAATCAGAATAATTAATATATACTAAATGTTCTTGATTAATTTTCAGTCATACATAATAGAAAAAATTGTATAATTTTATTACCATGACAAAGGTTTAAACGACCTTACCTAGTGTTAAATGAGACAATTTGGGTAATATTTCAACCTATACATAGATAAGTATTTTTATTAAATATTTTTAAATCTTTTCTTATCATTACATAGAATCAATGAAAATTATTTTCTAGTTTCCCTTGAATTAGACCTTACATAATTCATTTTTTAAGAAATTTCATGTGTGTCCCTCACATCACGTATTAAATGGAAACACTCCCCCTTATATATTAACAATATTTTGGATTTGTATATTATCCATAACCTACATAAAATAATTATTAAAATCATTCCCTTCATCATGGAGATTCATTTCTTCCCTTCAAACCAATCCTTTAATGCTCTTGTAGTAAGACAATGGAGAATTCTCAAAGAATATATATAAATCTTAACAAATAAATTTCAATTTTATTTATTCCTACTCTTATAAACACGTTTTATGAATCAAAATATGATGAGTATAGTATCATAAATATAATAGTATGTTATTATTATTATATAAAAAATTACAGCATATTCTCAAATAAAATGTGTGTTTAATGTATTGCTCCTGCGTATAAGTGGATTACCACCTTCATGTAGTAATACAATTCAATTTATACAACCAAATTTCATGAATAGATATTATGATAGGTTATATAATTATATTCTTTATTTATGAAACCATTACTATTTTGGAATTAATATATAATAAATATCTTTTTATAATCTAATCCATTGATAAATAATAATATTGCTCGTCTCTACATGTAAACTACAACATTTATGATGTGTTGTGATTGGTTTATCATATATGAATTATTTGGATTGTAAAATAATATATCTGATAAAATTATAAAATATTTATTATGAAAAATTTATTCTAAAAAGCTGTATTATCATTTTACTCTATTTACTTACATTATGCAAAATATGGAAACATTATTATCCTTTTTATACATATTACCATCTCCCAGAAATGATGTTATTAATTTTTCATTGAAACATAATATAAATAGATATACATATTTTTATAAAGAATATATATTATTTTTATTTCATGTATATTATTTTGGATATATATGAACCCTGATCAAATTGATAATACCATAACAGCCAAACTAAAACATACAAGAAAAATGAACCGTAAACACCTGAAATGATAGCTTAAAAATAGAATTGAAAATAAAATAGCATTGAAATGTTATAAACAGATCATATATCAAGGGGTATGTGATAATATAGTTATATTATTTTATAATAATTAAATTAAATTTATTATACATGAATTTATATTTCTTATAAATAAATATGGACTTACCATAAGGGTTTCATCACAATTTCTCTTTTTTGAGACTCATTTTAATGTTATTCAAAAAAATTATTTCGAGGTTTTATATACATTCCAAGAATTTATTTTGGAATAATATGTGATTTAATATCAGTTATTTACAATTAATATAAGATTTTCATGCTTTTATGAATTTCATATAAACAATTGAAAAATGTGGGATGGGTACTTTGTCTGAATTTCTTTATTGAGATATATTTTGACATTATACACCAAAAGAATTTTTTCAGGGAACATACTTCAAATTTTTTTATTTATAACATTAATATAATTATTATAATTCTAAATAATGTTTCATTTGATGATATTTCTTTAATTGGGCTTATAATTCAAAAGACACCATTATGGTATATTTTTAATGTTGTAATATCATTTTAATATGAATTTTTATGCTTAAATATATTATAATAGTAAAATATGATATATATATCTACCATAAATTATATATTTTCTTATCCTCTATTTATTTATCATACATATTTTTGTTCATTATCTAACCATTAATTACTAAATACTTTGAAAGAATGTTTTTTAGGATAACCAATCATGCATTTCACTTTATTCAGGAATATTATCATTTATTTTCATATTTTGATTGAAATGTTTTCAAGAATTTTATTACTATTATAAAAATATTATTAAATTAGTTTTTGACAATATTTTTCTTTCCATACAATGTTTTTCAATAATGTATCATATTATTTTCCAAATAGGGTACAATTTTTTTAAAATTAACATGTGAAACCAATTTTTTTGACATTCAATACATAAAAAATTTCCCCAAAATCATAAATACATATTTTTTATAAATATTATAATATATTTTCCTATTCTCCATTATAAATAAACTATTTTCCTTAATTTTTTGTATATTTTTTGATTTTAAAATATTGATTTCAAATATATTGGGCATTTTCAACCTGAAAGGTAGCCATGATATTTAAATAGTATTTTTATATATAAAAATATCTAAAAATATTTCATAGTTTTTAATAGGGATATGACCCAAAATTACTATCTTTATTATTTCTTTAGATGTTTTATTATTGTTATGATGGAATTTTTGTTAGATAAATATTCTTTCAATGGGTTATGATTTGATGATTTGATGAGTGTTTTATGAAATAGTGAGACACATATGTATGGTTTAAATTATGTAATGGTTGGTATAAGAATTATATATCACTCAAATGCATTCGGTAAAAATGGATATCTCAATTGATAAAATGGACTACAATGTGGATTAAACCATGTTCTGTATGAGACTTTTTCAAATAATATTTTCCTAGGAGTGAATATCGATTAAAGAAATGATTGAATGATGAGTGAACCCAAACCACAATGATTTTATATATAGCAATAATCAAACATGTAAATGATTTTCAATAGATATAATATTTCCTGAAACATATTTATTATGTATATGGTACGTTCTCATTGATCCTGATTTATTATGGAAGATTCTAAACAGTTTTTTCTTATGTATTTGGTTGATGAGACATTATTTCATATCAAATGATTTTTTATGTGGTTTCCTTATGTCTTCCTTTATGCCAACATATGTTGGTACTTGATCCACTAATGATATACCTTAAAGGCCTATGTGGACCTGAACATATACATTTCATATTCTAGTTCTTTTAAAATATTAATATCCATTCATTTCCAAAATATCTTTTACTTATATAGTTTTATAGAACTAGGAAAAATTATTACAAATAAAAACAATAAATTTTAAGTGGAAACTTATACTCAATATAGATTTTTTCCATTAACAAAATAATTAAAATAATTCATGATTTCTTATGATAATATATCCTCAAATGTTTCTGTTGATCTCATCCTTGTCCCATCTCTTACTAAAACCATGTGAATAACATTTTAAAAAATTGGATTAGAACCAATGATCTGTAAGGAATATAAAAAAGCTTACTATTATTCAAGTGAAAAGCTATAAAAAGTTTCTTTAAAACATGCCTCCTTACCCTGGAGAAAAATAATAAATTTCAAAGGATCATTATCCTTCATTTTAAAAATAAAATTATTTTCATAATAACTCATAGGAAAATATATAATAAATAGGCAGGTAAATTCATATCTAATTATAATAAAATGGAATGATCATTCAATTGAATTTCATACATTTTACACTTACAAAAATAATAACCAGATGGCTAACTTACATACCCCATATTATGAAGTTTATTAAATAACCACTCATCATTGGACTATCATAGAACCACCTATCCATGAGTTATCACATAAAAACCATCAAATGTAAAAGTAAAATTAAATAATCATAACAAATATATTCTTCTAATTATCAATATTTCATTCATAAAATTTCATTTTTACACATAAAGCATTTTTTTCTAGTTAAATAACCAATAAATTTTCATACCCCATTTAAAAAATTTAATAAGTGATTTTTCAATCAATGAGACCAATTCCACTTTGAAAAATTTGAGAGAAATTTGAATGAAAAAATAATTTCTATATAAATACACTCATAAATACTATTTTTAAAACATAGACATAAAAGGGAAGGTTTCTAAGAATAAATCATTAAAAACGTTAAATTATGTTTTACTAAAGAAGTCCATTACCATGAGATTGAATCATCATATAGAATATTTATCAAGAGGAGTAATAATCATAGGTTAATTATTTAATTTTAGAAACTTTTTAATGTTTATTATTCCTTTAATATCACTTATTTTATGGTTATAATAATTACTTAATTATTTATGTTCATGTAGAATGTTTTTCTGTACTCTGTACTTGAGTATGAATTGAATTTTGTATACTATAAATAGTCAAATTGGAGATAATTACATCATAGTTAGAAAAAATTGATGAAATAATAGTCACTTTTATATTTCAATTATACTTTCAGTTACATTTATTAAATATGTATATAAAAGATGAACTATGTTACAATAATTGAGATAGTATGTCGTACGTACACAAAAGTAATTCTTTAAAATTTAAATGATAATTATGTAATGAAGGTAAATAATAATTTACCTTACATGAATGAACAATATATAAGTAATATAATATTAATCATTTAAATATACTAATATATAAAATTCATGTGATATGGCGATGAAAAATTAATTACATCGCCTCATGGAGGTGATAGTTCACACATACGAAATGATAACATTATAATTTATCTATGAATGTAATATTAATAATGTAAATGAAATATTATCCTTTAATAATGATAAATATTTAACTAATATCCCAAATAAATTTTAAATCAATCATTATAACTATTTTTGATAGATGCTGGTAGAAAAAAATAATATCAGTTTATGAAGTGATAGTTCATCGTACACAAGAAGGACAATTCTTTCCAAATTTTTAAGAAGATGATATTTCATTAGGATATGAAATTAATATAATAATATATAAAAATATTGAGGATATTTTAGTTAAAATTTAATTATGAATTAAAATTATTTTATGTAATTGGAAGAAGAAATAAAAGAGAATCATAGAATTAAAAATGATACCTCTTCTTCAGATGATCTCCTTTGATTAACACCATAACATCTCTAAAGAGGGTGTTATGCCTACAATAAGGCCTTAATAATGTAGGAGGGATTATATGAATGTATTAGGGATGATATTGTCCAATAAAAATGCTTTCATGTGAGAGTAATATACTATAGAAGATTGTCTTTTATAAAAGATATAGGGGAACTCTTGGATATCTTCAAAATATTACTTTAATATAATTTCATTTTAAACCAAAAATAGAGAAAAACATATAAATTTACAACATACTATGATTATGGGTATAAATAATATTATAAAATTAAATTTAACAAAGATTTAACAATTTTTTAACCATGGTCTTTTTGGAACTCTTATTTATCATTTTTAATTCTTACCGTGATATGATTTAATTTACATTTTGATGGATTATATTATAGAACCCCAAGATTTGATGTGTGTAGCCTATTTGTATGATTTTTTAGGCGTTTAATGTTAATGGGATGAGTTTGTAAGAGGATGATATAGTTGGTAATGGTTCTGAATATGTTTAGAGGGTTTTCTAAGGTAGCATGGTTTGAGCACAGTTAGGGGAAACCATGTGGGTTCTCCAAGAAACCGTGTAGGGGGAGATAGTAGGCTTCGCATAGCCTGTATGCAGTTTTATAAATAGTGTTAGGAAACCATTTGGACCACTCCTCTCAAGATAGTGGTGTGTGCACTGTTAGCACATGGTTTTCCAAACTGTACGGGATAACTGTGTGGCCAGATAAAAATAGTGTTTTAAAACCTAGGTTCAGGATTGAATAATTTCTCTTAAATAATCCTTCCACTCGAGCTTCAAAAGTGATTTTGTGTTATCAAGGGATTGAGGTTTTGTTTGATACATTTTGGAATGAGAGCGAAGGGGTTTCATGGTGGATTGAAGGTGGTTTCCCCAATGTAAGTCTCTTCTCTTGGATTGTCTTTGGTTATCTCTAGGTATTCGCTTCCCCCATTCGTGATTTTGTAGATATACATATTTTTCATGTATATCTAGGGTTGTGTCTTCCTTTGGTTTTTATTTTATGTCTTGTGGATGCTAGGGATTCCGATCTAGTGCATCATTAGTGGAGCCTTCTCTGGATTTGTGGTGCGGTTGTCCGTTGGTGGATTTCACTTTTACCCTAATGGTTGGTGGATTCTCATTCAACTCCACATGGTTAATACTAGTAGTTTTTCAATAAATAATTCGTTTTAATTGATTTTTTTTTTGTTTTGATTTGTGAAATTTGTTCGAAATCCCTTTCTGGATGTTTTCTGGATTTTTGGGAAAATGGGGTTTTACATACGAATGTTCTTTTTATTAAATTTTATAATGAAGATTCTAAAATTTATTACTTGATTGGGTTAAGGAAATGGTTTCTCAAAAAAAATTCAATAAAGAGGTTATTTTATTGAATTTGGGTTTTGGTATGGGAAATTATAAATGAGTTGTTTCAATAAATGGGGGATTTATTTATGTGGATTTACATGTGTTGGAAATGAGAAATTCCATTTTGTTGTGAACATGGAACATTATGATTGGATATAGCTTGATGGAATGTTTTTCGGAAGTGGGTGATATGTCTCATAATAAAAGGTGATGGATAGTGGTCATACGAATAACCATATAGTGAGTTTTCGGGAAGTACTAGTAGTTTGGGAAGAAGGTAAATTGGTTTGCACGGGAAGTTTCACCCTGGTTGTTTGTTTTTTTATGTTGTGTCTATGCAAGATGGACATGTTTGGAATACTGGGTGTTGGTAATGTGGCTCATGGCTCAGTGTGTCTTTCCGATGTGTTTCATGGCTTGTTAAAGGAACATTTGTTTTGTTGTAATTTGTTTCACTATTGATTGTTTTATATGAACAATTTTATATAAATGTGACGAAAGATTCATTATAGTTGTGTGTGTAGGGAAGTAATTTGGGAAAACCCTACCGTGTATTAGTACTCACCCTTTGATTCTTCACTTTGATGTTTTTAAATAAGTTGTATTTCTAGAAAAATGTAAAGGTAAAGAATCTAATTGCTAGTGGCTTGTTGTTATACTTGGGAGATATGGTGGTGATTAGAGTACAGAGCATAGTATGATGCTTTGTAGTGTGTCTTGGTTTATTATGGGTCTCTTATTTTGTCTTTCACATAGTACACTGATAATGTGTTCGGTCACTTTGGCATGTGGAATAATTATGGATTAGTTGGTTGTCATTTGTTATGTACGAGTTTGGTTGTTTTGTTGACTTGTTTCATGTAGTTTGTGAATGGTTTTGTTGGTTTTTTCTTAATGGAAAATCATTCGCCACTTTATTCTCAAAGGCGTTGGCATTTATTTCCTACCTTTGGCATTTTGGAAACATCACTTATGTCCAATAACATTCTATTACCCTCTCAAGCCAATTTGATGGGGGAATGATGTTACAAGAGGTTTTAGTCTGTTTGGTTCATGGATTTCAAGTGAAAGCAGTCATTAGATCTTTTGGTTTTGATTCCTCGTCTTGTTGTTAACATACGTTCATGGGTCATTCCTCGATTTGGGATGGTGGAATGATTTAAGATTGTCGGAACATGGAATTCATAACATAAAACGATGTAGCTAACCCTTTTATGTTGATCAACAAGTTACTAGGGAGTTGGGCATATTAGTGTTTGAAGACACTTATATGCATTGGAAATCTCATTATCGTGGGTGTAGCCAATGTGATAGCATGGCATACACGATAGAAATGAAATCCCTCTAGTATGCATATTTCATTGGGTTATGAATGTGTGAATTTTGGAAAACCATAATTGGGTTTCAAAAGGGAAGGATTTGAATCATAGAAACATGAGGTAATTTGAAAATTGTTCTATTTTTAAAACATGGAGGATTATTTAAAAAAATAGTGCAACATGATAAATTTGAACTTTTTAAAGGCCTAGCTATGATAATTGTTTTGTAATTGAACATTAACATGTATATCATGTCATGTTAAAATAGAAATACTGATGTTCTATTTTGTATGAATAGAAATGTCACTAAGTAGGCGTTGTAGAGACCAACCATAAGAAGATGTAGAAAATGTTGTTTCACCTAAGCCTCAAGTGAACCAGTAGCTACTGCAAAGTATAGTTCATGCATTAAAAGCTGTGAAAATTGGAAATAATGTGGATAGACCACGCCATGTGGATCATGCAGTTTAGTTTCAAAAGAATAATCCACCCATTTTTAGGGGTGATTTGGAGCCAAAATGGGAAGGAGCATGGTTGGATAGAATAAACAAGATCTTTAAATTCATGGGAACACTGATATAGTTGAAAGTGAAGTTAGCCACATATATGTTGTATGATCATTCCCTTCTGTGTTGGGAGTTGGTAGTCTATTATGAAATAGACCATGGTGTGACATGTGATGGAGTTAGGAAATAGGTTAAGAAACAATTCTACCCTCATTTATTCAGAATTCAGTGCACAATGGATTTCTTCTATTTGAAATAGGAGAACCTTTCAGTAATAGAGTATGCAGCTATGTTTATGAACATAGTTAGGTTTTCCCTATATGTGGTAGTAATTAAATCATTTAAATATTGTAACTTCAAAACTGGTTTGTGGCAGGACATTCGGTCCAAGATATTAGTGCTATGAATAAATGATTATACGAGGATGGTGAATAGAGAATCAGTGGCTGAAAGGGATCTCTTGGGTGATGTGAGTGGATGCAGAGTATTATTAACCTTGGGAATAGTTGGAACTTTAATTCTAGGTTCACATAGAAGAGGAACACTTATTTTCGGAGTGGGATTGTAACTCAGAATCCAATTATATGATTGGTAAATCTTCCTCTGACGCTTCGGGGTAAACCTGGATGTTTTTAGTGTGCTTCTCTGAGCCACATCAAGCAGGATTGTACAGGAAAACCTCAATCATGTCATAATATTAAGAAAATGGGGAACTTTCAATTTTATTGTTGGAATATTTCATTTTTGGGTGTCTGTGACACCCATTAGTGGTCATAGGGTTCTTATTCCATGATAGGACGATGACGACAGAAAACCCCGCAGCTGTAGACTAAATTAGGTCATGGTTATTCTATGAATACCATGATGCCTAAGAATGATAATTAATAGTAGAGGGTGCCAAGAAAACAGTTGTTTGGAGTTGAGCAGGTTGTGGTGGATGGTTACTTGGGACCATCCACTGTGCGATGTATGGTTCTTCCAAATTCAACATTGATGCCCGATTTGTTTTATACAGGAGCATCACATTATTTTTTTCCTACATGAATCGTCGATTTGATGGTTTTAACAGTAGAAATGATTCATATGGTTCTCAAAACATCATATTCCACTGGGTGTAAAAGAGTGTCGAGACTGTCTGTGTAGAGCATGTCATGTAGTGCTGGATGAGGTTAAGTCGAAACGGGACTTCTCAGAGCTTGAGATGAATGTGTAGGATATAAATATGGGAAGGGATTGTTTGACCTTGTTTAAGTAAAACATTGTCTTTTAATAATGAATAATTATTTTTGTGATGGAGGATTAAATAAGACAACTCTTTAGAGGGGAGAAGACTTAGAAGAAGGGTGAAACATGCATTTTGGAACCAACTGTTGGCATGATCTCATATCAGTTAGAATATTTATCATTTTTATCAGTTGAAAGTTTGGAGCATAAAATTATTCCCACACTTGTGGATCAGTTTATGGATGTTTTTTTTGCTGAATTCTCAGGCTTACGACCCATGAGATAAGTGGAGGTTACGAATGATCTCTTTCTGTGGACCAGTCCAATAACACTTTCATATTACTGAATGAAACCCGAAGAATTTGTGGAATTAAAGGTGATGTTGGAAGTGTTAGGTAACAATGGGTTCATCCATCCTAACACTTCACGATGGGCATCACCAGTTTTGTTTGATAAAAAGGTTGATAGAACATTGCAGAACTATGTTGATTATCGTGGACTTATCCAGGTTACGATAATGAACTGATATCCACTGGCATGAATTGATTATTATTTTTTACAATTTTAGTGGAGCTCAGTGGTTCTCTACAATTGAGTCGAGGTCAAGGTATCAATAATTGCGTGTGAGAAAAGAGGATAGTCAAAAAACATATTTCTGAAGTAGATTAGGCCATTACGAGTATGTCGTTATTCCATTAGGACTAACGAATACACCGGTAGTGTTCATGGAATTGATGAATCAGATATTTCAGTGATACCTGGATTCTTTTTTGGTGGTATTTTTCGATGATATACTAGTTTACTCTAGGACAAGGGTGGATCATGAGACTCACTTGGCGATAGTGTTGGGGATCTTAAGGGATCATCAGTTTCATGCCAAATTTTCAATGTGTTACTTTTGGATACAAGATGTTCATTTCCATAGCCATGTTATTTCTGAGAAAGGTGTTTTAGATAATCTGGAAAAGATAGATATTTTTATCTGAAGGATACTGCTATAGAATGTTTTTGAGATATGGAGGTCTAGCTGCTTATTATCAACATATTGTTTAGGATTTTTAATTATTGGCTTCACCGATGACAACATTAACTAGGAATAATATCCCATTTCAATGGGATGAGCCGTGCCATAAATTCTTTGAAGAGATAAAAGGCCTCCTTACATCAGCACCCGTATTTTTTTCCAGAACTAAGGAATGAGTATGTGGGGTATTACCACACTTCGGGATTAGGGTTGGGGTGTGTTCTCATGTAGGGGGGATAATATAGGTATATATGGCTCATAGAAGTTGAAATGTGATGAGAAGAACTACCCTACACTTGATTGGGAGTTGTAGGTAGTGGTTAGTGCTTAAGAAATTTGGCATAATTATCTTTTCGGTGAGAAATTTACAGTGTTTGCTGATCGTAGGAGATTAAAAAATATCTTCTCACAAAGATATTTGATCTTGAGGAAAATGAGATTGATGGAATATCTCCAGATGTTTTATTTTGTCTTAATATACACACCAGGTAATGTATGTTTGGTGGAAAATGCATTATATAGGAAATCATATGTTGAAATGGTGAAACATGTGTCAGATCAGTTGTAGTTGATGTCGATTATAGCCGACATACAGTTGGAATGTGTGGACCTGGGTGATAGAGTGGTCTTATTTCTAGTTTTTTTGGTTCATGAATTTGAATTTTTTGTGAAATAGTTAAGGACATCATATTTTAGTGTATCGAGATGAGGTCAATACTCAATGTTGGAGAGACCATTGAGAATTGGGAACTGAATGGGAATTCAGTCTAGTGTTTTTTCCATCAGGTGGTGGTACCAGTGGATTTTTGGGATAAAATATCAGGGATTACCATCATTACAAGTGGGATTTAGATCATAGAATATAGAAAATGTATAAGGTGTTTAATGCACAATTGTGGTGGGGTGGTATGAAAATGAATGTGGCTGGGTTTTTCTCGAGTTGCTTGACTTGTCCGCAAGTCAAGGATGAGCATCAGTGTCCAAGATGCATGTTGTAGTCCATACCTATCCCAATGTGTAAATGGGAGAAAATAGAAATGTATTTTGTGATTGGTCTCCCACAAATTCTAAATAAACACAATTCCATATGGGTGACAATATATAATCTCACAAAGTCTGCCAATTTCATCCCAATTTTTGAATCTCATATGGTGGATGATCTATCCACAATATATATCTAGGAGTTGGTAAAGTGGAATGGTGTTCTAGTTTCTATTATATTATATAGATATATGAGTTTCACATATAGTTTTTTGAAATCCTTGCAGTAAGACCTTTTGAAAAAGTTGACTATAAAAAAAATGTATCATCCACAAATAGATTGCCAATCCTAGAGGACGATAAAAACTTTAGGAAATATGTTATGGATTTTTGTGATGGATTTTTTTAGTTCATGGTAGGCACACATACCATTGGTGGAGTTCTCCTACAATAAACGTTGTCATGTATTGATATATATGGCTCTGTTTTAGGTTTCAATGGAAGACTTTGTCATTCTCCACTATATTGGTTGGAAATAGGAAAGACTTCAATAATCAGACTGAGCATTTCCCAAGATACTATGGAAAAAATAACATTGATTAGAAATAGGATGGAGATGGATAAAAGTCATCAGAAATTTTATGTAGACCATTGTTGATGACTATTTTCATTTGTAGTGGGTGATCATGTAATTTATCTCTGAGATATATTGTGCCTTCTGGGATTGTTAAGATGATTAGAGAGGTGAATTATCATTTTGAATTTCCATCATTGATTATTGTGGTGGAAAATGAGTTTCATGTGTCGTAGTTGAAAAATTATCATCCTGATCATGACCATGTGATTCGTTGGGATCATGCTAAGCAATAACAAGATACTTCATCGTTTCATGTTACAGTGAATATTGTGGATAGGAAAGAGAACGTCTTGCATGGTAAATGAATTAGTGTAGTTCTTGTTTTCTAGAAGCACGGTCAGAATCAAGAGGAGATATTGGAGGAGGAGAAAGTCATTGTCGAATAATGGCCTGAGATCATTTGACAAAGCAATAGTTCTCCAAATTCCAATGATGAAAATTCCAATGGTGGGGAGAATTTAGAACCCCATGATTGAGTTATGTATCCTATTATTATGCATATTTTACCTGTTTAATGTTCATGGGATGATTTTGGAAGCGTTTTAGAGAGTCTGGAATGGTTTTGAATAATTTTGGAGGCTTTTCTGTGGTATCATAGTTTGATCATGGTAAGGGGAAACCATTCGAGTTCTCCAAAAAATAGTGAAGGGGGAGACAGTAAGTATTACATTGATTGTGAATAGTTTTACAAACCATGCGTGGAATTCATTCGTACCCCTCCTCTCAAGATACTGGTGTGTGCTTGGTTAGTGCATGGTTTTCCATTTCGTTCCTACTAATCATGCGGCCACATAAAAATAGTGATTTAAAATTCAGGTTCACTCGGGCTTGCCACATTTTTGTCCAAGTTTTTTCCCACTCAATCCCCACTCAAGATTTTGGTTTATCAATGGTTTTAGGTGCACTCTGACAAGTTTTGGAAGAAAATAAAAAGGGTTTCAAGGTGGTGTGAAGGTAGTTTCTCCTGGGTATGTATCTCCTCTTGGTTTCTCTTTGGTTTTCTCTAAGTCTTATATTCCATATTTATTGTTATTATATATATACATTTTCTTCATGAATATATAGGGTTTTGAAAGCCTTAGGTGTTGATTTTATGGCTTGAGGATGTTATTTAAGGTGATCTAGAGTGGTTTTAGTAGATCATTCTCCAGATTTTTGGTGCATTTGTTTGTGGGTCGATTTGACCATAACCCTAAAGGTAGGTGGCTTGTCATTCAATTCCACATGGTAAGAACAAGTGATTTTTGTACAATTAAGTTTTTTTCATAAAATTAATTGACGTTTTAATGAGGGGAATAGGTTGGAAATCCCTTTGTTTTGTTTTGTTGATTTTTGGGAGAAATGGTTTTTATAGTTGAATCTTTTGGTTGTCAAATTTTAAATTTTAAATTTTAATTTTTTTCGTCCATTGTGTTATGGAAATGGTTTTTGAAAATTATTTTCAATAAAGTCGTTGTTTTATTAGATTGGGGTTTTGTTATGGAAAATGATAAATGAGTTATTTAAATAAATTTTTCAGTTATTGAAGTGGACTGACATATGTTGGAAACATGAAATTTAATATTGTTGTGGGCTTGATATATTATGATTGGTTATGGCTTGTTGGAATGTTGTGTTGAAGTGGGAGAGATTTATAACTATAAGAGGTGATGGATAGTTGTTGGAAGAACCACCATATGGGGAGTGTTCGGGATGTACAACTATTTTTTGAATGAGGTAAATGGGTTTGAATAGGAAGTTCCATAGTAGTTTTCTGTTTGTGTTGTGGATATTCAAGATAGATATATTTGGGCTAATGAGTTATGGTAATGAGTCTTATGGATCAGTGTGGACTTCATTTATTTGTTATGTCTTAGTAAAGGAACATTTTTCTTGTTGTAAGTTGTTACACTATTGATTATTTTATATGGACTGTTTTATTTAAATGTTCTAGTGGTTTCATCCTAGAGGCGTGTTTAGGGAAGTCATTTTGGGAAAACCTACAGAGTATTAGTTCTCACCCCCTACTTTGGCACTTTGTTTCTTTTTCATTTGTTGTATTATGGGACACATGTAAAGGTAAATAATCACAATGATAGTGGCTCGTGGTGATGCTTTGGAGATGTGGTGGTGCCTGGATCATGGAGCATAGTGTGGAGTTGTGGTTTGTTTCTTGGTTTATTTTGGGACCCTTGTTTAGTCTTCCTAATAGTACTCTAATATTATGTATGGTCTTTTTGTCACGTGGAATAATTTTTGATTAGTTGTTTGTCTTTTGGTATATATGAGTATGGTTTTTTTGTTGACATGTATCATATAGTTTGTGGATGTTTAGGTAGGTTTTGTCTTAAGAAAAAATCATTCCCCATTTTATTCTCTAATCCCTCAACATTTATTTCCAGCCTTTGACATCTTGGGAATTTCGCTTAAGGCCGAGTAACATTCCCCTTCTCTCTCAAGCCAATGGCATGAGGCAGGATGTTACAAATATAATTACTATAAAAACCCAAAATACTAGTTAATTAGAAATTGATATCATTTTATAACTCATACAAATTTGTTGTATGAATTTTATATTTTTTATGAATTTTATATCATTTAATAAATTATTATTTATTTTAAAATTTCATTAATGTTTATTTGAACAATATTCATCAAACACATTTTAAACATATCATAACAACATGATATCATATAAAACACTCATTTACCTCATCGTTATCCTGTAAAATTTATCAAATGTTAATTGTATTATATTAATTATATCAAATGATATTAATTATATTATTTTTAATATAATTTATTTGACTATTCCATTAATCTAAAATCATTATTCCTCCATTTATGTTAATTTTATAATTTAAATAAATAATAAGAAATAAAAAATTATTTATAGAAATATTTTATATTTTAAAATACTATTTATACTCTAACATATCCCTTATAAAAACCAATTTAAAAAATATTTCTCTTATTAAATATGAATGTATCAAAGAATTACTTTTCATTGATTATAATATTATTAAGGTTATATTCTCATAAAAAGGCCATTAATGGTATCATAATTTAAACTATAATTATTACATATGAAAAGTACCCATCCAATTAAATTAAGAAAACTGTTAGGGTAATTTTTTAATATTTATGAAATTGTATTCAACTTTAATTACCTGATTTACCCTTAACTATGGTAAAAATAAACCTACTAAGGGTTCTATTAATACTACCAAAAAATAATTTGGGGATATTAACTAAATATTGACCTTCTAATTCCAAATATGGAATCTATATTCTAAAATTTCAATCATATAAAATGAGGAAATTAATGAAAATTTAATCCCATTGATGGAATGAGAAAACTCATTTTTAATGTAAAAACCTTCAAAATATTTATTTGGTTTTATATCCAAATTCAATGTGAAATTGATTCCAATAACCTAAATTAAATTAAATAATAAAATTTTATCTGATTATATTTTTAAAAAATTATAATTTATCCTTAAACATAAATTGATGAAAAAATTGTTTTTAATTAGAATGAAATATTTTTTTTCCATATTCATCAAAACATAAACCATAAAATAAAAATAAAAAAATTAAAACATTTTAAATATTTATATTCTAAAATCATAAACTAATATTATTTTTTTGAAAAATAATTAATAAAAGTATGAAAAACTAGATTTCAAACAAGTGCCCCATCAAAAAGCTGGAAAACTACCTTTTCTGAAAAATATCTCGTTTGTGAGTAAATTTTGGATTTGTTCTTAAATAATTCCTTGAAATTATATAAGATGAATTTTAAAAATTATATTGAATATTATATATAGATATATATATCATTAATATAATTTATTTAAGGGTATTTTATTATTGATTTTTTTAAAATAGGCTTGAGCCGATTTAAATAGTATTTTAGAATCAGATTTGGTTAAAAAGGGTTTTATTTTCATTTATAATTAATTTATAACTAATGAATTAATTTATATATGTGTGTAAACTATATATTAATAATTCAGTTAATCTCAATCATTCCCACCATTCAAATCAATATGTGATAACTACCAAATTAAGTAACAATATATAGTTATATGTTTATGCTCGATGTGTCATATCATGTACACTATCAAACATAGTATGTATTTTTAAAACAAATTGAGTTGATAAAATGGAATTTCAAGTTAACATGAATTGGTGACTAGTAATTGGTATCATTAAAGATAAAGAGGGATTATGTTTTTAGAAAATCGCGAATGTTAAAAGATTGACGTCACTGTGGTAAATACTCCAAAGGGAGAAAGTACTAGAATCGAAATGTAAAACAATCCCAAAATGGTATATAAATAATTGGTACTGGAATAAACAAGATTTAAATTATTAATAACATTTAATGGGTGGATCATATATCCAATATCCACCACCACACATTGGGTGACAGAGATCAAGAACAACAACAACTTCTATGTGGTGCATTCTATTTTCTCGAATTAGGAAAAAGAAAATCTAAAAAACCTATAGGAAAAGGTAGGGAATGAGATAAAAAATCAGTAGGGTCTCACCATTTGTCCCATACAAAATACCACAAAAAAATATTAATGATTTATATTTAAAAAAATCAAGGAACAATATAGAATTTATATATTTTAAAAAACATACTTTCATACTAAAAAATATTGAGGTTATTTTAATTTTTTTTAAATGAACTGTTCAAATAATAGAGATGGTATAAGTAAAATACTTATAAAAATATGTGTCGTGTAATAATCAAATAAAAAGTATAATTGGACCATGTGACAAGACATATGGTATATTAGTTACAGTTAATAAGATCCTCACACCTCTCAATAATCAACATCGATATAGATGAGAGTGCATTATAAAATCAAACTACACCCAATTAGGTTAACCCATAATTGGGAATCATTAAAACTCAGTTAATTTAGTATGATCACAACCATTCCATTTAAAATCACACATAAAACCATTTTAATTTCATGTTTTTAAATTAGTTTAAGACTAATTTTTTTAAAATAAATAATCTATCATTTAAATTTAGGTTAAGATCATATGGAATCACCTACCAATATTGATGGGATCAAATCAATATAAAACCTTCATTGAGAACCACCAATTAATAATGATGGTATAATAGATCTAGAAAAAAATCCTAGAATGACAATAAATCAAAAAAATGATTATAACCATCAATAACATAGTGATTTATCAATTTTTAAGGATGATAGAAGAGGATATCAGAAGAATCCACATGATATTTGATTCACATAACATATGGAGGTCAATGAGATTAATGGAATATGGACCTATAAAGAAAAAGGGGTTTGAGGAGTTAATATCACAACTTGAGATCCTTCATAGACCATGTATTTATTTTATGGTTTAATGAGGATTATTTTTTGTTAAACTAGAGTGTTTTGAGATTTTATTTAAAAAATTGGTGAAATTAATGACCACACATATAGTTTTCTTATGAGGTCCCACTATTATGAGTACTAGAGTTCCTTAACCATGATATAGTTCTAAATGGGGTGTAACATTTTCCCTCTTGTTTAAACTAACTATCTTCTATTCATGAAAAATACACTTTCTAAAGGATGCATGGTTTGGGGGAGTCACCACATGGTTTTGAAAAATCATGTGATGTATTCTGGGGAACCAACCATTTCCAATTTTTTTTGGGCCACACTACATGGTTTTCCCTAACTGTTAGATAATAATGAACAACCCCATAGGTCTCTAATTTTATTTAAAAACACCCAAACTGACAGCAAAGAAAGGACCAAAATTTACTGGAAAAAACTATCAATATAAAATTAAAATAATGTGATGTGATGTTACAATATCCCCACCAAAACACTCTATGTCCTTAAAAATACTATCAACAAGTTTCCATAACAAATATTTATGGCCTCTAATATATCCATAGTTCCTCACACACTATTTTTTTCATGCAAATTAATTCAATGATTCTATTGAAAAAAACCAATGTTATCATCATCCCATGAAGAACCATTTTATCAAAATCAAAAATAAATACTGGATTCACATTCCTAGATAAATAGGGATTTACATCAAGACATTCACATCTCAAAAAATTAAATGTTTCATTAATATACTTTCAATTCAACAATATGTGAGACAAACTATGGATCAATGTCAACTATGGTGGAATTAATAAATCGTAATAAACATTCCCCATTTGGTCAATAATTATTGAACGACCTAAAAACCTCAGTAAATGATTTACCTATCACCCAAGAAGTCGATGACGAAGTTGAGGTGAAATAATCAAAAATCCTTAGTCACAAATAGAAATATATAAATTTTATTACTGATAGTCATTAAATGATTGATACTGGTTGTGTGAAATCAACATTCATTGAAGAATCAACTAAATAATAGATATTTTTCATGGAAAAACATAGTCTAACTGAGGAATATTCACCAATCATGGACCAATACAGTAGAGATCTATAGCGGCTTCCATAAAATATCTCAAAAGGGTCTGTTATAATAACATTTTGGAAACAATCATTTTAGTGAAACTCAAACACTCATACATGGTCATCCCAATGTCCCCCAAATTCAAGAACATAAGAAAAAATCATTTATTCATGAATATATATATATATATATATAACTTCATCTGCCCATCCATATGTATATGATAATCCATGATCAAATGTACCTTGGAACCCCTTTCCTCCTAGAGGCCATTATAAACAAGATAAGTGGAATATGGTTCTATATCCAAGACTAGAGTAGATAGAATTCAATGAAATCAAAAACTGTCATTGATATATACATATATATCCGAATTCGTCAATATTGATTGTATCTAGAATGAGTAATATGTCATCTGATTTGGTCATCCTACCAATAACAACCCACATCATATTCTTTCCGTGAGGGGTATGTAGAAACCCAACCACAAAGCCCATATAGTTCTCATCCCCCCTTTATGTTGGCACTAGAAATTGATAATGTAAATTTCATGGTCTTTAGTGATCAACATTGACTATTTATGTAACACTCCAAGCTTCTACGATACATATTACTTTGAATAATTCAATATCTTGCGTTGTACACAGCTTGGAGTTTTAACACACCACAACCAATCAAACTAGCAGTTATGAATATGAATACACACTTTTTAAAATTTTATTAATTATATTTTAAAAAATGTACTTCATTTTTTGGATTCAGAATATAAAATTAGCATAGGGAGAATTTTTGGTATTTTTCAATAAACTTTTAATTTTTGATGAATAGTTAAAACTCTGCGTTATTATTTAAAACTGACATTTTATTTTAATAATTAGTAATTTTATTAAAATATATATTAAGTAAAAATAGATACATAATACCTATATATGTTAAATTTAATTCATTGTATTCATTTAATAACAATATTAGATATATAAGATTTCATGGTTATTTTTACCGTCTTTTACCCATATTCTAGGGGAATTTTCAAATATGCATAAAATATGATTTTATGGCTTATTTGAATTAACTGTCGAAAATCCTAGAGACATAATTTAAATTAGTATGAAAAATGTGGTTCAATAAGAGGAAAATAAGTTTCTATGAATAGTCTTTTTTGACTTTTATTTACCACTGTTAAAACTAAATTGTGTAATTAATGGTAAAAATTATATTATAATTACCCTAAATCATGTCCTAATTCTATTGGAAAAGTGTATTTTGAAAAAAATAATCCTTAGGAATAATATAAAATCGTTTTGGCCAACATGTATTACATTAAGACATTTATTATTATTTTATTTGAAGATGAGTTGAAAGTGCTAAATTCAACATTTAATAACTAGACAATTTTAAATATTGGGTTATAAATAAGATAAATATGACTATAAATATTCATTATAAGAATAAAAATATTTCCTACATAATGTTATTTTTTTATAATTTTAATACAATAAATAAATAGATTTATTTATGACACAAAGATGATGTAGTAATTACCTTATTAATGAAGGATTAAAATAATTGATATTATAAATATCCAAATAAATACAAATGAAGACTTATAATGAAATACACTAATTTTTTATGTTAATATGACTTGTTTGGGTTGATTAAATAAATTTTTTGAAGTGATAATGTTGTTATGACTTTCACAAAAACAAAATACCCAATAGTGTCAAAATTGATATAAATGAATTTTTTAAAACAAAGACTATTTTATTAGTTGATATATCATTCCTAAAAATTTAAGGGTAAGAAAAATGACATTGATAAAGTTATATATATTTATAATGATCCAATTTATGTTCTCTTGGATTTTTATTGTAATTTTATTAACCATTTATTATAATAATACATGAATACATGGTAAACGTTGAGCGACATAACTAAGAGTTAAATCGTAATGATAAGGCTAATATGGTGACCTAAACCCATCTAAAAGCTATTTGTTGAGAGATTTTCGATCAATACCCAACTTATCCTCGAAATGAATCATTTATAGACATTATAAATTGAATATGATTATATAATAAAATAATATTTCATGATTTTCTTAAGGTGACCCTCACCTCTCTTATAAAAGGGTACTTACCCTTCTCTAAAAATCATACCTCAAAATCCATTTTGATCTACCATAACCTAATCAAATATCCTAACAACTACCCTCAGTTAGACCAAGAGGCCTAACATTGATCAGAAAGAAAACCTATGTGGTCATTTTGATCAACTCAAAAGGAAACACTTGAAGAAGAGTTAAAAATTTCACCACCTCTTTCAAATATCTTTTCTTCTTCCACTTCCACATTCTTTGTTTTTTTCTTAATGAAATAATAAATCTAGTTATTTATACATACAATGATGTTATTATAAATATGTTATAACCATATTCATTATTCAATCCATCCTATGAATGACAACTCACCACACGTGCCTACGTACGACTTATCATCTCCACCTCGTGGTGTAGTTTGTAATTCAAGCACATTATTATTTAGATAGGAATAATAATGAGTATAAATGATGTAAATAAAAAATATAACATGTTAATTTTTCTTTATATATGATGTAACATCCAATTAGATATGATTTTACAATCAACTGAATGATATTGTCGCTCGTGCGTAAGTATGCATTATCGTCTCCACAATCACTTTGAAATTCATTCCCGATCATAACCATTGAAGAATAATTTTAATTTATGATTAAAAATAACTATTAAGAACTTAATCTCATTTTGGATATGAATTAAATAAATCCAATCCATAACAAACACAAATTACATAACCATGTATAAAAAGGAAAAAGAATCAGTTAGCACCCGAAACAATGATATTACTAAAATATTATTAAGAAAGCAATGTATGAAGATCATGTATGATATCGTATTTATGTATTTGGTCCTTTTATAATATAATTACAATGAAAAAACAATTATATAGTATGTTAACTTACCCTTGATCATGAAAAAGTACAAGGTAGTGGTTAATTCTAAAATCTCCTCATTATCTGAGGTTGTTTATACGTGAGTATCTAATAGGACTTGTTTATCATCCAAATCTGTGTTTTTTTAAAAAGTATTTTAAATCATTAATAATATTTACAATAATATGTTTTAAATTTCCTTATACCCTTGTTTTACATTTTAAAAAATGTTTTGAAAGGAATATTTCTGTCGTTTTCCAAACTAGGTACTTTATGACCTTTTCAACGTATTAAAGAAAGAATGTTATTTTAACATAAATGATGAGTGAAACTATTTCCCTCCATTATAAAAGCTGCTAAGATTCTCTTAAAATAATATAATAATATTTTAAAAATAAATTATCTCTTTTATAATTATGTTACTTTTAAATGATTTCAAAATAGAAAGATATATTTCTCTCAAATAGATTTTATTTCATCAATGTCAAAATTCCTTTAAAGGATTTTAAACTTATTTGATGTGGATTTGTTATGATAAGATCATCCCTATAGTATTGATGGTTTTGTGATATGTTAGAATATAGATGTGCTATTTTTTCCATTCATGGTTTTTGGATAAATTATTGAAATTTCGTATGATAGTTTTAATACAAATGTTTATGTTATTTTTCAAAATTTTAATGTAAGGAATTCATTAAACATAGTAAGTGATAGGTGGAGCCTGCTATAGATCCTCGATGCATCAGAAGGTCTCATGATACCAACTAGTGTCTTGGAAGAGGACCATAACAAAATCTTATTTGTAGTCTTGGCATGAGGCCTTGACTATGTGGTTATGATGTCCAGAATTATGAATTCCATCATTATAAATTTGGCTATTTATATTACATGTGGTTATTTTACTCCTACAGTATCCATGTGAATAAGTAAATGTAATTAATTAATTCATCATTTCTATATTATGAGGACATAGCTGTTTAAAATGCATTTTTATTAGTCTTATACATTGCAAAAAATGTTTTTTCTTATTTATTAATGATTTCTCTATATTTTAATCCTTATTGAGAATCAGAGCTCACCCCTTTATATGTTTTATTTTTCCTAGGATGTGAAGAAGTATATTATGACTGACAAGTAAGGATAGTCTAAGATAGAAGAATTTGTTATAAAGAGACACAATTTTTTCTTTTTTCTTTTCTTAATGTAATGTAAACATTATAGTTGTATGAAGTACATCCAAGGAAACTAAACTGATCAATATTTTGGGATTTAATCCCTTCTGATCATTCCATTATTAAGAAATAATGCACTGAATATAGGTAAATAGGGTTAGGGAATTATAGTTGTTATCATAGGTTGTTTAGTACAAACCATGGAGGATCGATTTAGAAAAAATCTTTTTGGAGGAAAATTACGCTATGATAGACATTGAGGATTTATATAGAAGAACATCCTAGAATTTAGGAAATGTAGTGATTTGGTGTGTTTTCCCAGCAATAAATCATTGTTTGGAAATGAGCAGGTAGAGGTGGCTCTGGAAAAGATATAACTAAGAGTGAAAACACTAACACGGAGTTTCAAGCTTGACACATGGTATCCTGGTTCCCAATAACAGGCCTTGTTGCACTCATTGTTACGACAGTCATGGGGGATATACCTAGGAAAATTCTAATTTTCTTTATAGATCATAATCAAGGATTTATAGGTATATAACATCTCAATGAATTATTTTATGATTATTTATTATATCCATAAACGTTTCAATTTATGTTATGTTTTTTACAAGTTTGTAATGATGTATTTAAATTCATAAACTAATCTAGTTTATGGAATTTTTTATAAATGGCTCCAGTGGTAGGAATGGATACCATTTCAACACACATAATCCATGTAGGTATTATTATCCTACTAAAGATAATTGTAGTGGAGCTAGTGATGCAACTGGTGCTAATCAGCTTACCACCATACATAGAAAACTCATTCAGTTTATGAATAATAACCATTTCTGTATGGTGAAACCTAATCCAAAATGTGTAGGAACAATGTTATACTTCTTCATGAGGTAAAAACATTCTATTGGACTACAGAAACATTTTTTAGTTGAGTAATGGAAAAGATCCTTAGAGAAAATATTTCATGCTTTGGGTTGTAACGAAAGGGAAAAAGGTGTTATGGTAGATTACCGCCGCACATGAGATGCAGATTAATGGTGGTAATTAATTAAAAACACAAAGTAAGATAGTCTAGTATCAAATATGTAATGGAGGGAGTTTAAAGATTTTTTCTCAGAAAAATAATTTCATCGTGACCATCGAGCTGATGTGTAATGACAATTTCAGAGTCTGAGGAAAAAGGAGGAGGATAATGTCACAAAGTATGAGGATAACATTAAAAAATTATCAAGGAATGTAGTAGATTATATTTTTAACCCATGGAGTATGATTGATCTATTCATTAATGGGTTGAAACAATTTATATTTCGATCATTAGTCTCACAATATTTATCATCATATAAAGATATTGTCTCATGCACTATCAATATAGAAAAGGAATTCTCTATGTATCACGACTTTAATGCATAACAAGAGAAAAACATCTTTTCTAAACACTCCAAAAATGGAAATAAGTAGAATAAGGTAAAATTTGAATTTCTAGATTGCGGTAAATATGTCAAGAAACACCCTTGTACTTTCCTGAAGAGAATGTGAGTCTATTACAAGTGTGGTGAAAAAGGCCACCATGACTTTGATTGCAAGGGAATGAAAGTGGTTGTCAATGTGGAATTCTAAAATTTTAAATAAATGGGAAATTAAGAAAATGAATGTCATAAGAATTATATAAACTTACATCCGAAAATTCCAAGGGTGAATGGAAAAGCTTATGTGATCACTATTGTTGATGATAAAGCTCCGACTAATGTGGTGGAAGTTAATCTAATGGTTTTATCATGTATAGAAAATGGTTTATTTGATTCTGGATCCTATAATTTTTTTCATATCTTCCCAATTTTCTATGAAAATTAGTTATTTCATATTTTATTTAACAAGGGAGTTTCCAGTAAAACCTCGCAAACGATGTATCTTTGCAAAAAACTTTTGTGAATCAGTTCTCATTAGGGAATATAATGTTTCTTTATATACTGATCTAATCATCATACCCATGATTGAATTTGACATATTACTCATTGTGGATTGGCTTTTGGGCCATGATGGGAAAATTTATTGTACGAAGAAGGAGGTTACAATTTTCTATGATGATAAATATTACATTTTCATTAGAGGAGAAACATAACCGCCTAATTTTTATATAGACCCATCCATATTAGCTCTAATAAATTAAATTTTGGGTGAGGTAGAGAATGAAATAACTACGGGTGAGGAAGTAACGTTCAAATAGAGGACATAAATATTATTCAAGAATATGTTGACGTGTTTTCAAGGGATTTACCTAGACATCCTCCAGAATGAGAAATTGATTTTTTTTCATTGATTTAAATCATGGTTCAAGGCCCATATCAAAGACCCCTTATAGTTTAGACAATGTGGAATTATAGTATCTAAAGAAACAACTAGATGAATTGAGTAATAAAAGATTTATCATCCCTAGTGTTTCTCTCAAGGGCGCACCTGTTCTTTTATTAAGAATAACAATGGATCTATGAGGGTGTCAATTGACTATATAGAGATCAATTATATAACAATAAAAAAACAAGTATCCCCAGCCATTATTTAAATATTTATTTAAACAACTTCATAAAGCTTAATATTTTTCAATGATTGACTTTCAATCTGGATATAATTAGTTGTGCTTGAAGAAGGAAGATATTCTGAAACAACATTTAAAACCAGTTACGGGCATTAAGAGTAAATAGTAATGCCTTTGTGATTGACTAATGTACCCTCAGTTTTCATGGATCAAATGAATAGAGTTTTCAAGTAATATCTTGATGACAATGTAGTGGTATTTATTAATGATATCATGGTATACTAAAAATGATTCGATGATCATGAAAATAACTTGCATACTATTTTGAAATCCCTCAGATGAAATGAATTATAAAGAATGATTTGTATGTTTGAATTCTCGCTTTAGGAAATTTCTTTTCTTGGAAAAATAGTCTCTAAGGATGAAATATCTGTCGACCCTTCAAAGTCCATGGTAATCCAAAAATGGCCAACACATATGAGTATAAATGAGGAATGATGTTTTATTGGTTTAATAGGTTATTATCGACATTTCGTCCAAAATTTTTCTTGATTGGGAAACCCATTAATCAATCTCACACATAAAGGGGTAAAATATTACTTAACAATAGAGTGTGAATTTTTTTTTCAAGACCTGAAGAGAATATTAGTCAATGCTTCTATATTTTCTATACTATTGGGGAATGATGTGATTGTTATTTATAGTGATGCCTCAAAAAAATACGTGGTTGTGTTGTTATGTAGAATTGCAGGGTTATTGCCTATGCATCACGACAACTAAAAATTCATGAACAAAAATGTCCCACTCATGATCATGAGTTGGCTGTTGTAATATTTTATTTGAAGATATGGAGACAGTATAACTATGGTAAAAAGTGTGATATATATTCCGATCAAAATATTTTGAAGTATATTTTCTCATAGAAATAACTCAACATGATCCATAGATGATTTCTTGAACTACTCAAGCATTACGATTTCACTATACACTACCACCTGAGGAAGGATTATAAGGTGGAAGATGCCTTGTGCAGAAAGGATCATATAGTTTTGAATAGATGAGAGTTGAAAGGGATCCTATTTTCATTGATATAGTAAATATGGATATGGTAATAATAATGCAATGTGAAACATTAATACTTTATCAAACAGTTTCCAAACCATCTTTACTATAAAAAATAAAAAGTTCTCAGACTGATGACGAGGAGTTGAAAAAATTAAAGCTATGAATAAAGGGAAATTGATTGACTTCATATATGAATATGGAATTTTGAAATTTAGGAAGATACTTTCTGTTCCTAATATACCTGATATAAAAAGTGAATTTATGGATGATTCTCATAGCTCCAATTTCTCTATACATCCGTGTTGCACTATGATGTATAGAAATTTGAAGGACCAATTTTGGTAGGACAACCTAATGAGATAAATTTTTTATTATGTATCAAGATGTGTGGTTTATCAACAAGTGAAAGCTAGAAGACAACATCCTAGAGGAGAATGAATCCTCTTCCCATACCTAAGTGGAAATGAGATGATATTCTTATGGTTATTGTCATGGTAATATCATAGACTCTTTAAAGGAATGATGCAATATGGTTTATATTTTATCATCTAACCAAGTCAGCACATTTTCATTCTATAAGACCTTATTTACCACTAGAACATGGTGAAATACTATATATTAAGATAGTATTAAGAATTCATGGAGTATCCTTATCAATTGTTTATGATCGTGATCCCCGTTTTTCATCAAGATTCTAGAAAAGCATTAAGAATGCCTTAGATACTAAACATCGTTTGATCACTGCCTACCACCCTCAAACCGATGGACAATCAGAATTGACTATTAAAACTATAGAAGTCATTTTGAGATATTTCTCACTTGAATTTCATGTTATGTGGGATTAATATTTACCACTGGTACAATTTTACTATAATAATAGCTTCAATTCAAGTATTTATATGGCACCATATGAAGCACTATATGGAAAGAGATGTTTCAAACCAACATGTTGGGATGATGTTGGTGAAAGAAAACTCCTAGGCCTAATACTTGTTGAGGATACAATAGAAAAGGTGAAGGATATCGAAATCCATAATTAATGAGATCAATGTTTTCAAAAGAGAAATGTTGATAACCGACAAAAGGATTTGGAATTTCAATTAAGAGATCTAGTTTTATTGATGGTATATTTATGTAAGAGTGTTATATGTTTTAGTAATAAGGGTAAAGTAAGTCATGTGTGCATCAGACCTTTCAAAATTCTAGAATGAATTGGACTTGTAGATTACCATTTCACAATGCCTCCAAGAATCTCCAATTTTCATGATGTATTCCACGTATCACAGTTGAGAAAATGCATGCCTAACCCAATGCATGTACTCACCAATGATGAAATGGAAATGGAACCTGATCTATCTTATTTTGAAGCACCTATCAGAATTATTGAAACCAAAGAACTTGTGTTGAGAAACCAGAAGACTTGCCTGGTGAATGTATTGTGGAAGAATCAGAAGATTAAAGAGGAAACGTGGGATCCCAAGGAACATATGATAAAGAACCACAAAAATTTTTTTATGTAGTAATATTCTATAATTTTGAGGAAGAAACTATTTGAAGGAGGGAAGAATATAACACCCCACCCATCCACAATACGTTTCTCATTGAATAATGTAATAGCTTTCATTGTATGCAACATAGAGTTTTAACACACCACGACCCATAAAACTAGCCATATTGAATAGTAATACCCACCTATTGAAATTTTATAAATTTAATTTTATAAAATGGGCTTCATTTTCAGATTCATAATATCAGAATTAATATAAAGTGAATTTATGTTATTTTTCTGAAAACATTAAATTTTTGATGCATTGTAAAAAAACACTACGTTATTATTTAAAATTTACTTTTTATTTAAATAATTAGTTATATATTAATTTATATTAGGAAAAAATAGATACATAATACTTATATATGCTCAATGTAATTTATTAGATTCATTTTATAATAATATTAGGTATATAAAATTCTATCGAACATTTTCCCGTCTTTTCCCACCTTCTTGGCGCATTTGAAAATTCCCATAAAATGTAATTTTATCACTTTTGTGAATTTAATTTCAAAAATAATAGAGAAATAGTTGAAATAAGTATGTAAAATGTGGTTCAATAAGATTAAAATTATTTTGGATGAATAGTAACTTTTGACTTTTATTTAGCATGGTTAAAATTAAAGAGACTAATTAAAGGTGAAAATGATATTATAATTACCCTAACACATTTCCTAATTCTATTGGATAAGTGTATTTCATCCAAAATCCACCTTATGAAACATATAGTATCCATTTTTTCCACATGTATTAGATTTGGATATTTATTATTATTTTATTTAAAGAAGAGTTAAAAATATTAAACTCATTGTTTAATAACTAAACAATTTTTAATATAGGTATATACAAAATATAAATTAGACTATAAATATTCATTAAAAATATAAAAGTATTTCCTACATAATGTTTTTTTAATTATAATTTTTAGACATTAAATAATTAAATATATTTATGACACAATGATGATGCAATAATTACCTTATTAATGAATGATTAAAAATATTGATATTATAAATATCCAAAATAAATATAAATTGATACTTCTGGTAAATTACAATAATTTTCTAGGTTAATGTGACTTGTTATGGTTGACTAAATAAATTTTTTATGTTATAAAGTCTTATGACTATCACAAAAACAAAATAATAAATATTGTCAAAATTGACATAAATGAGTTTTTAAAACAAATACTACATTATTAATTGATATAATATTTATAAAAATATATGGTTTGAAAAAAAATACTTAAAAATGGTTAGATATATTAATAATGAACCACATGGGGTTATCTTGATTTTTTATTATATGTTTATTAACAATTTATTATAATAATACAAGAATACTTGGAAAAAGTTAAACTATTTATCTAAGATTTAAATCTAAAAGATAAGTTTATTATGGAAACCTTAACATATATAAAAACAATTGGTAGAGAATGTTTCAACGCATAACCACCTTATACTATATGTAAATAATTTTTTTGCCATTATAAATTGAATATAATAGTTTAAAAAAACAATATTTCAAACTTTTCTCAAAGTGACCCTCACGTCTCTTATAAATGGGTACATCCCCTTCTCTCCAAATCATACCTCTAAATACATTTTTATTTGCAAAACCCTTCACAAATATCCTCCGAACTGACCTCACTTTTAGATAGAGGACTTATTTTATCAGAAATTCATCTTATGGAGCACTTCTGATCTACTAAAAAAACACCCAATGAAAAGGTAAAAATTTTACCACCAATTTCAATGTAATTTTCTTCTTCCACTTCCACTTTCATTTTTGTTTCCATACGAAAATCATAACTCTAGTACCTTATGTATATTTTGACTTCATTATAAATATGGTATGACCATAATAATTATTCTATCCATCCTATTAATGGAAAGTCACCACGCGTGCGTGCGTATGGCTTACTATCTCCACGTTGTGTTGTTGTTTGTTATTCGAACACTTTATTATTTGTATGGGTATAATAATTAGTATAATTTTTAGAGATGGTATGTGAGAATGATATACTCTATAATACCAAATGTAGGATAGAAATAATAGTTATACTAAATAATGTATCTAATGAATCTCAAAATACAAGAGAGGGTGAATTATATACTTTATAAAATTACTTTGGAACTTTTAAAGATGATTATGTTTAACAAGGTTAAACAAGGTGATTCACAAAACCTATAGTTCTTTAAACATTTTTTAATCCAGAAGAGTGATTCTGATAAAGAAACTCCAGAAAGATGGTTATGGAAAATGAAACATAATGAATGTTTACAATGATAATGATTCAACCATAAAGTGTATATATTTTACAAAATTAGAGTATACAAGTATAAAAAAGTATAAGATAGTTATACATTCCTCAACAAATAAAATGCAGTGAAAAACTTGTAGCAAAACAAGTAACAAGAAGTAAATCTTTTATCTCAAAGAGAAGGGTATCCAAAATCATGGATAATGGTCCTTTGATTTATACTTTCAAGAAATTATGTCTTACCCACACCAGGGTAAGCACTCGATACGGAGATCAAATTCGGTCTTGCAGTCCCCACAAGCCCTCAACTTTAAGATAGTCGGCACCTCTTTCTTCCTCAGCAAGGAAGTCCTCAATCTTTAAGGTAGTCGGGACCTTTGTCTAACTATCCACAGAAGCCCTCGATTGTACACAACAACTATCGGAGTCGTACAAAGCTAATCTGAAAAAGAAGTTCAGTTCGCACTATCATGAGTCTCTCTCTAAAAACACTTCAACAACATGTAATCTCTTGAGTTATAGAACAGTTCATCAAAGTTATTCAAAGTTATGAGCTATTTTAGATTAGCTCTTATTTATAGGCAGAGCTCCAATGGATGAATCCCTCCTCTAACGGTCAATTTTTTCCTTGAATTTAAGAGGGACCAGTACACGTGTCACTCAAAAAATGGTTATTTAGTAACTGAATGCATGACATAGTTTTGGAAAAAAACAAGTTTAAGAAAAAATATGGTTACATAACAAAAATTTAATATTCATAATGTAAGGAAATAAGTGTTTGATATCTAACCTAAAACACATTTTGTGACTACAATACAAGGATATTGGGATTCTATTTTCTAAGGAATTCGGAACCGTAACTCTATAGAATTCGGGATTCTGAATTTCAATGAAATTTTGAATTTTGATTCACAAGAATTCGGAACAAGAACATACAATGTTCAGAGTCAGAGTTCATGAGAATTTGGAGTCTAAACTCACAAATATCAAAGTCTAAATTCATTAGAATTTGGATTCAAAATTTAAAATGTTCAGAGTCAAAATTCAATAGAATTTGGAGTATTAACTCAGTAGTGTTCGGAGTCTGAATTCAGGGAACATAGATTTTGAATTATGAGTCTGAAAACATAATTATATTTATCTATGTATTCTATGATTCCAAGTATTTATATATGAAACCTAATTTTACATTTCTATTAGATAATGAAAAATGAAAAACATTATAAAGTTAAATTTCCTTGGGGAAGGAATATTTTTCTTATAAAAGTAAAACAAAGGGTAAAATGATATTTTCCTTGAGATAAGGTGTTCGTGATTTTAAAAACAAGAATGAATGGTAATGTCATAAGCAGACCTTATTGACTCAACAATATACCCCAGACATGAAGGAATGGAAAATTCATAAGGAAACCCATGTCGAGTCAACAAAATCCCCCTTTTTGGAAAGCATAAACATCCTTAAAAAAACAAATAAAAGATCATAGACAATATTTTACTAGACTTTGAAAGTAAAACTTCTCTCCCATATAATATGGGAAAGGGTGAATATGACTAACTCCCCCATAGGATTCAGAACTCTAAGGATCATAATCTAGATTTCCGAAAGTATTTTTTTCGTAATTTTAAATATTAAATTCTTCGTAATGAAAAATCACACTTAGATAAACAATTCATCTTTACTTAGTATTTTTTTATACTTTATACCCCATTGTGATTTTCAAAAAGAATTTGAGGGAATGAAAAAGACATTACTTTACCTAAAATATTATTAAAAATCATCCAAACAAGAATGGGCAAGCAAAAATTTCATTATGATAGAAAGAATTTGTACATGGAATAAATACAACAAAAGATCGGATTGGATCTATATTCCTTCTTTCTCCTTGGGTATCAATTTATTCACTATGGTTTTCGTCTTTTTGAGTTCCTTGTGGTCATCCAATACTTGATTTATGAGTTGATCCTGATCATATGCTTTCTTCTATGAAGCTTTGATCTTCTCTTCTTGAGCCTTCAGAGCCTCTGCCTGAGCCTTCAACAACTCATCTTGCTTATCTAGCTTCTCTTCGATATCGATCTGAAGATCCCTTTACCTTTTCCAACTTTGGGAAACAGAATACAACATTACATTGAAATCCTTTACCTCTTGAATCTAAGTACTCTGCTAAAGAGTAATATTTTCCTCAAAGCTAGGCATGAGATCCTTGATTTTACAATCTTCATTATCAAAAGCTTCATTAACTTCATATTGAAACCCATCAAGATCTCTCAAGTCATCAACTAGCTTCTTTGTCCAGCTAATAAATTTCTTACAAGATTTTTTGTGGGCATCGTAGTTAGTGAATAATCTCTTTAAATTTGTTTCATTTTTTACACACTTATCCATCACCAATGATACTGAATCCGATTTTTGGTTCATGCTGTGTTGAAGCATCTGAAATCTCGAGTCAATGCTTGGAATGATCAGAATAGTGTCAATATGATTCTTCTGTGATTGAATGACGAAATCATGTCTTATGGATGATGATTCTGAATCAGAGACTTTTCTTGGTGAATTCTCTTTCTCTATCTTGACATGCTTTCTCTTAGAAGATCCACCATCTTCTCTTTTCTTTAAAACAACTTTAATAGGTGTATCCATAATCAGGTATTTCCCTTTACCAGTTCTCCGAACAACTTCTTCATCCAGAGACTCTTTTCCACTGTCAAATAGCTGAATAATTCAATCTTCATGTATTTTCTCCATCTAAGATCATGCCTCAACATCTTCAGGGAGAATGATATGATGATTGTATCATTCTTCTTCAGAGGTCTTATTCACTTCATCATCATATTTTACATCTACCCCAAAAGTAGCAAGATTTTAAGATTCAACTTGAGAGGTTCAGATTGACAATTTCTCAGATTCACATTCCTTCTCATGAAAGTATGAAACATTATTTATGAGTTCTTTAGTGTCACCACTGCTTTCATCTTCTTGTAATTCTTCCACAGCTTCCATTTCTTCACCAATATTTTCATTTACTTTTTCCAGATTGAGAAATCTCTTCCCCGGTGTCTCAGGTAAGGGATATACCAAGAAGGATTTTGGTACAGGGATACTGTAATATGCTTTCTCAGTATCCCATAGAAAGGATTGAACAATTTCATCCACCGACATCTACTTCTTTTTCTTCTTTTTCTTATCTTGCTTCTCAAGATCATCCGCTATCTTCTCTTTTAAATCCTCATCTTTTGCAGGATCCAAGCCAGACTGTCAATATCCTTCCTTCCTATTTTTCTTTTCTTGCATCCACATAGATGCAACCTCATTGGGATAGGATTTTTGTTTCATGGCCTTTGGAGGCATGGATTTGGTTTCTTTAGGCTCTGGGGTTTAACCTTCAACTACTAATTCATTCATCTTCTTCTTCATTCCTACTTTTTTTGATGGATCTGGAACATCTTGTTCCTTTAGAATAGCTTCAGCCTCTTCCACTGGTATGTCATAAAATTCTCCAGGATCTTTAGAGAAACCAATATTCATTCTCCTCAATGTATCATCACATACTAACATGACTTTGCAATTCCTCGGCTTGAAACTGCAAGGATTCTTGACAGACTCAAGGAACCGAACAATTAACTTAGGGAGGAGGGATAGATACGTTATTATCTGAGCATTCAAGTTCCCATTCTTAATATTCTTAATCATAATTAGAATATTCTTAATCAATTTGATCTTTCTCTGATTCACTAGAAAATATATGATGTACATGTTTCTCTTCTTCATTGTGTCCTTATTACCTATTCTTCGAATGATGAATCCTTGAACCCATAATTCAAGGATCCGATTATTTGTTGAAAAATGAGTAATATTTGGAGTCTTTACATCTAAAAGTCGAAGACACTCTATAGCTTTCACCTTGACAAAACGTCCTTGTACATCTAGAAATTTATGGGAACATAATTTAGATTCCCTTCCATAAGAAAACACCACCAAGCTACCAACCTTGGTGTAAGAACTGACATATGTTTTTACGTATATTTTGAATGAAAATTTACTCCTCTCTACTTATTTTAAGAAACTCATAGATTCATAAATTTCCACAAGCAGATATATATATTCTACATCTTGAGTTCCTGGAATTGATATGCAAACACTTTCCCATCAATTCGACCTAATGTTCTTGGATATAATGAAATCATACATGGAAAAGAAATTCATATGCACCAACCTCTCTCTGTAAATCTTCCAATCCGAAATTGATTTGGTAGTTGATATCTCTTGAGTTGTAACTTTAGTAGACATTCAGATTTGAGAAAGATATGAGACATTCAAAAAGAGATTTTGAAGCGGGGAAGAACTTTATCACACAAAGGATTGAAATCCGTTGAAGGATCACAATTGAGGTGTCCTTAATATAGGTGTTTGATGTGTCAATTCATCATCCAAACTCAATACAATAGATGAAAAACATTCTGATTAGATCTAATGGTTGAAATGATATACGCAAAGAAAAATTTGTAGGATCCAATCTTTTGAAGTTTTTCAGGGGGAAAAACATTCGGAATAAATGATTATAGAATCCGAAAAACTTATAACACAAAAGAAAATACCAGAAAGAAAATGATGACTATGAAAACTTAAGAATGAAAAAATACCTTTCAGATATCTAGGAAAATTATTTTTAGTGAGGAAAAAAATTTCTTGATGAAATTTATATTTCGAAAATATCGATTGCGAAAAAAAATGAAAACGTGAAAAAAAATCTATAAGAAAATTAGTTATTATGAAAATTTTGAGTATGAAAATCTTCATTACAAAAAGCATCATTAGAAAAATTTTGAGTGTGAAAATTTTAGACTACGAAAATTTTCAATACGAAGGATTTGAAAAATCTTACTACTAAATTTTTAGAAACATTATTACGATAAACTTAAAAAACATCATTACGAAAAACGTGAAAAATGTCAATATGAATAACATGAAAACCTTCATTATGAAAAAACATGAAAAACCTCATTACGAAAAACATGAAAATCTTCTTTATGAAAAAACATGAAAAACATCATTATGAAAAATGTGAAAAACTTCATTACAGAAAACATGAAAAACATCATTAAGAAAAACCTGAAAAACATCATTACGAAAAACATGAAACACATCATTACGAAAAACATAAAATAATAACTAGAAAATGTACACCCCTTATGAAAAGGAGTTTATTACTGTGAGGTGATTGTTTTCAGCAGGATGATAAATTGGAATATTACCTTACACTTATCATTCCTATCTTATATATAATGTATTCATATCTATCTACGGATAAGGGTTTTGTAAAAATATTACCAAGTTGATCTTGGTTTCCAATAAATTTAAGAATAATATCATCATTTTGTGTGTGATCCCCACGAAGGTGAGGACTGATATCTATGTTTTTATCATGAGAGTGATGCAAAGGGTTTTTACATAGGGATATGGAACTAGTAGTATCACACAAATTTTTGTTTTGGTAAAACTAATTCCATAATCTGTGAGTGTGTGTTGCATCCACAAAACTTGATCACAACAACATCCAGCTGCTACATATTCATCTTCAGTAGAGGAAAGATTTATTGGGTGTTTCTTGTTTCATGAGAGAGAAACTAATGACTCTCCTAGTAATTGAAAAGTTCTGCATGAACTCTTTCTATCCATTTTACATCCACTAAAGTCAGCATTTGAAAAACGTTTTAAAAAATAAATTTCAGAAGTATAGAAGTGTCCTAAATCAATGGTTCCCTTTATGAAGTGAAAAATTCTTTTCACTACCTTTAAATGAGATTCCTTTGGATTGGATTGATATCATGGACATAGGCATACAGAGAACATTAATTCTAGATGAATATCTATCAAGTAAAGTAAATATCCTATCATACATCTAAAAGATGTTTGATCTACTGGTTTCCCATCTTCATCAAGATCAAGAGTGTTTGAGGTACCAATTGGATTACTTTTACTCTTAGTGTTGTCATAACCATACGTTTTAATAATATCTATAATATTCTTATGTTTTGATATATATATTCCTCAGAGGTTTTTTGATAAATTTGAAAACCATGGAAAAAAATTTAACACACCCATCATACTCATTTAAAAATCTGATTTTGTTAGATCCATAAAGGAATCAGTTAAAGATTGCTGAGTTGAACCAAATATATTGTCATCCACATAAATTTAAACAATCAAAACGTTTTTTTATCTTTCATTATAAAAAGGGTTGGACCTGCATTTCCATTAACATAATTATTTTGAATAAAAAATTTTGTAAGACTTTCATACTAGGCTTGAGGGGCTTGCTTAAGTCCATACAAAGCTTTGGTATGTCTAAAAACGTGATCATGATGTTTTGTATCTTCAAAACTGAGAGGTTGTTCAACAAAAACATCCTCTTGAACATAAGCAATATGGAAAGCACATTTCACATCCATTTGAAAAAGTTTGAAACTGAAGAATGATACAAAGTAAAGTAAGATACAAATAGATTCAAGTCTAGCTACTGGAGCATAGGTATCTTGATTGTCTATTCCTTCTTGTTGATATTAGCCTTTAGCAACTAATGTAGATTTATTTCTCAAAATGATTCCATTTTCTCTACACTTATTTCTGAAAACCCTTGTTACTCCAAAAATAGATGTTTTGTTAGGTCTTTCAGCCAAGGTCGAGAAATTGTTCCTTTATAATTCATTTAGCACATCTTGTATAGCTTTTATACAATCATCATCACCTAAAGATTGAGTAGTGCTAATTGGTTTTAATTGGGAAAGGAATTCAATATGTTCTACATCATTCCTTAAGGAACATCTATTCCTTACAGGTTGATTCACATCACCAATGATACTATCACTGGGATTATTCTTTAGAAAAAACTGATTTAGGTTTTGTAAGACATGTTCATCAAAATAGGGTAGAAAATCATCTGGGCTAAATGTTTCATAAATATTTTCTTGGACATTTTCCATAGCAGAAGGATCTTCTTACAAAGGTTAATAGTCAGTTTTTTAAAACACATCCGAAGACATAGGTTGAGGTTGTTTAAAAACAAAGGGATCTGTTTCATCAAATTTGACATGTACTGTCTCTTCAATATTACAAGTATTTTTATTGAAAACTCTATAATCCATAGAAGTTGTGGAGTTTCCTATGAAAATTACTTCATCAGATTTTAGTTTAAATTTGTGTAGATTATCTTTAGTATTCAGAATGATTACATTGCAACCAAAAACCTTAATGTAGGAAATGCTAGGTTTTCTACCATTCCATAACTCATAAGGAGTATTATTAATAAATGTTCTAATTAAAACATGATTTATAGTATAATAATAATTACTACATCTTCATCCCAAAAGTGTCTTTCTATAGAATATTCACTCAACATGGTTCTTGTTATTTCATGAATAATTCTTTTTCTTTATTCAACAACACCATTATATTGAGGTGTACTTGGTGGTGATAAATTGTGATTAATGCCTTTTCTACTACAAAAAGTTTCCAAATCATAATTTTGAAATTCTCCACCATGATCACTATGAATAGTTTTCAATGGAAGGTTTTTCTAATTTTTAACATGGGCTCTAAAACATTTAAAATATGATTAGGCTATAAAATTCTTTGCTTGATAATAGTACACCGTAAATCTAGTGAAATCATCAACTAAAAAAATACATTATACATGCCTCCAATGATTCTAGTTTGTGTAGGACCAAAGAGGTCCATTTGCACATATTGTAATGCATCAGTAGCTGGGACATCACCAATTGATTTTAAACATGAAGAATGTTTTTGGTCATATTAATAAGGGTCCCAAACATTTGAAAAATCAAATATATGATTCAGTAGATCCTTAACTATTATTTTCATATAATGTTTGAATATGTTCTTAAGGGTAGAGTGACATAACCTTCTATTCCACAAACAATAATAATCTTCCATTGCACTAAGGCAAGGTAGATCTTGGCTGCTATGGTCTTCTAAGTTTAGTGTGTTTAAATTCTCTTTCCTATGGTTAGAAATAATAAAATATTCCTTGTAATTGTCTACTAATCACTTGTCATTCCAAAAATTTAGAAGGTAACCTTCATCACATAATTGGATTATGCTAATGAGGTTGTGCATAAGACCCTTAACAAATAAAACATTTTAAATAAATGTTTTTCCAAGAAGAATGATGTTACCTATACAAATAATTTTTCCCTGATCATTGTCTCCAAAAGTAACTTTTCCTTCATTCGTCTTGATAATCTTTTTGATATAGTTTTTGTTATAAGTCGTATTTCGGCAAAATACTCTATCCATGTTCCAATTATTGTTGTTGGTTATAAAGACCCATACTTTACATACATTGTTAATACATCAAAATTGAAGCATACTTATTACAACATATAACAAAACCATGAAAGGACTGTATAGGTATAGTGTCTTTAGAAAATAGGAAACATAAACAACTGGTTCATAAAGCGTCTACATTGTCTCCCATTTATTTCATCATATCTATAGTCCCTTTTGGCATATCTTACTTAATAACCTTCTTCCTGACCTGGGGAACAAAAACATACAAAAGGGGGAGCTCAAATGCTCAGTAAAGGTAAACAAAAGAAATAACAATCACATCATATACATAAGCACATAACTTTTGGAAATCTTAACCTGCAAAAGAGATCATAATTTCATGACATGGGATAAATCATGGCAGTGAAATGTAATCACAATAATCATAACTTAAAACATGATACTTTGTGTCATAAACACATAATCATAGAGAATCATATCTTATTAGTCAAGACTCATTTCCAAGACTATCTTAGTGGACAAAGTCTATTTCTGAACCGAGTAACCCTCGTTTCAGTCCTGTTTCACTGAACTGGTATAACCTACCGTTCCAGCCATGTCTATCTCATGAGATATAAAATAATTACCTAATGAATAGGAGGGAGATATAGGTCCCACCCATCTCATAATGATACTATTCTTATGTGTGCCACAAAATCATAAATCATACATCATTTCATAACCCATATAATAAAAATGGGAATCTTAAATATCGTGACATCATAAAACAATTCATATAAGATAAAGGAATTCATAAAAATATAATTCCATCACAACATAATCAAATCAATGTAATAATAGGGATAAAAACAGAACCATTTATTATCTTAGATGGAAAATAATTTTGATAAAACACTTGAACTCCATTCTTGAGGAAAATATCCTTTCTACTTCAAAAACACTTTTCCTTTCTGAACATGTCGTATAATCATAAACTAAAATAAGTTGATTAAAAATAAACTTGGAAACATGTAAAGGAAGCTTCTTGGAACTACTGTTTTAAAAATCCATTCATGCCGTATAAGCTAAAAAAATATTCTTCGTACTTTTGTTAGAAAAGACAAAAAGTACCTCGTACAAAAAACGACAAAAGATTCCTTTCATATCTTTTACTAAAAACTCACCGAAGGGTAAAATTGGATTTAAAAAATTGTAGGTGGATGTAAATAATATTACATATTGAGTAAACATGTTTGTGGATGATAAAATACACCCCAGTAAATACCAAAGTATAAACAATCTCGGATAAAAATGAGATTGTGATATTTCCCTTTCCTTAGGTCCGTTTTGCTTCATAAGTGTCCGAACCTCCTGTATAATGATTTAAATAATGTTATTGACTTATTCCATAATCATACTTATATTTATGATATCATATATGGTCATATTCATAGCTTCTTAGTAGTAATATTTCATTGCTACTTGTTATTCGGGTGTTTATAACTTTTTGTTCTTATGCGTGTTTTGTCGAATAAATTCTTATTCTCATATTTAGGTTATAGATACCTCATTTACAGAATGTTATTAGTGTAATATATATCATACTCATTCATTCAATTCATTTATATAATCATTATGAAATGAAGATCATGTAGAACGTGTCGCATCACATCGTGGAGACGGTATTCCATACGTACGCACGAGTGATGATATCGTTCCTATGATAGTGGAATTGTATTGGAGTGTATGTATACTATTTCAAAATCATTATCACTTTATAATAGTAATATATAGTCATTATCTACACCATTATACCCAACCAAGTAAGGTGGTGGTGGAAAATAGATTACACCACAGCATGGAGACTGAATTCCTTACGTACGCACGCGCGGTGATTTATTTTTCTGTAGGATGGATAGATGGTGAAATAGGTTTGTTTCATACTTATAATAACATATCAGTATATGAGTGATACTGATTTTGTTACTTTGTAATTAATCAACTAAGGAATATTAAGTGGAATAAGAAATAAAGATGAAAGAATCGGTAACAGACATTACATCTTCTTTGATGTGCTTCTTTGAGACCGTCTTTTAGGGCACTAAAATTGGTCTTTGAAAAGACCAGGACCTCTAAGATGTCTCTAGGGAAGTGGAGAGGATGAATTGTCAGGGGTAGGATGAGCTTTAAGGCTCAAAGTGGTGTGAGGAAGAGGGGGAGGAGGTGCCCTTTTATAAGGGAGGAGAGGGGCACCTTTTGGAAAACTAAAAATATTATTTTATTATAAAGTCAATTTCCATTTTAAATAGCTCCAAATTGATATAGTTCGAAGCTAAGGTGGGTATGGTTCGAAATCCTCTCATCCAATAGAATTTATACAAGTTTAGGTTCCTATTTTAACCTTATCATTTATATTTAACATTAAGTTAAATAAGTTTACTTTTACCATGTCTTCTTGTGTTCTTATACTATAAGGCTAATAAACTTACAATAAGCAGCCAAACGAACCCCAAGTTATTTATTATTATTATATATAACCTTATCTATGTCATTTGGCCGAACATTATATTTTTGGTAATAAAATAACAATTACTAATATAATATTTGTTTTAAAAACTGTTTTATGTCAATTTTGACACTATTTAGTAATTGATTTGTGTGAAAATCATAACTGAATTATTAGTTCGAACAAAGCTAATTAAATCAATACTAACATGTAATATTAACCTATAAAAGTAGTTTAATTCATAAAAAGTATCAAATTACATTTATTTTGGTGTTTATAACATCAATTATATCAATATTTCATTAATAAAATCATCATTGTGTCATAAATAAACTAAATTATTTATTGTCTAAAAATTACAAATAAAATATAATTATGTAGGAAATATTTCTATCATTATAATGAATATTTATAGTCTAATTTATCTTCTGTATAACCTTATATAAAATATTATTTACTTATTAAACTTTGATTTTAACTATTTTAACCCTTCTTTTAATAAATTAATAATAAATGTCCTAATCTAATCCAAGTGGGCCTAAATGGTCATATTTTATTACTAAGTTTTTTTGGTCGAATTACACTTATCCAATAGAATTAGGACATGTGTTAGGGTAATAATAATATCATCTTTACCCTTAATTACCCTATTTACTTTTAACTGTGGTAAAAAAAGTAAAACGTTAGTATTCACCAAAAATTATTTTCATCTCATTGAACCACATTTTAGTCCTTGATATTAACCGTGTCTCTCGGATTTTATAAATTCCACTCAAAAAAGCGGTAAAAATATTATTTTATGATAATTTCAGTTTTTTAACTACCACTAAGTGGTTTCACTATTCATCAAAAATTGAATGTTTTTAGAAAAATACCAAAATTTCACCCTAGGCTAATTTCGATATTCCGAATCCAAAAATGAAGTCCATTTTGAAAAATAAATTTATAAAATTTCAAAAAGTGGATATTAATATTCATAACGACTAGTTTTAATAATATTTTAATAGCATATCGTTGTTTAGTGAAACTCGGTATTGCTTACGACGCAAGCTATCGAGTAAGGTCGCGATTTCGTGTAAAGAAAGCCAAGCAAGTATTGTGTAGAAAATGATTTATTTGATGATTTATATAACATAAAAGTCTCGGGTGTTACATTCTACCCCCCATAAAATGAATTTCGCCCTTGAAATTTCTCACTTTGTAACAAACAGATGAGGATACCTCTCCCTCGTCATATCCTCAAGCTCCCGTGTAGCTTCTTCTAATTGGTGGTTCCTCCATAAAACTTTCATCAATCGAGTGGTCTTGTTTCGTAGGACTTTTTTGCTACGATGCAGAATCTCTATCAGTTGTTCTTCATAAGAAAGATCTTGCTCCAGTGGTACAACTTCTGAGCTGATTACATGTGAAGGATCAGGTATGTACTTTCTCAGGAGAGATACATGGAACACATCGTGAATTTGAGAGAGATTCGGTGGAAGCGCCAATCGGTAAGCTACCTTCCCAACACGATCCAGTATTTCGAACGGACCGATATATCTAGGGCTCAACTTCCCCTTCTTTCCAAATCTCATAACCCTCTTCCAGGGAGATATTCGTAAGAACACTTTATCACCCACTTCAAAATCTAGGTCTTTTCTTCGGTTGTCGACATAACTTTTATGTCGACTCTGAACTTCTCTTTTGTGTTGTTGAATAGATCTGACATTTTATGCCATTTCATCAACGAGATTGGGTCCTAATAGCTTTCTTTCCCCAACTTCATCCCAGCAAGTTGGAGCCCTGCATTTCTTTCCATAGAGAGCTTCATAAGGAGCCATCTGAATACTGGAGTGAAAGCTATTATTATAAGAAAATTACACCAAAGGTATTTGTTGATCCCAACCACCTTTGAAATCCATAGAGCAAGCTCTCAACATATCTTCTAGGGTTTGAATTGTTCTCTCAGACTGATCGTATGTCTGAGGATGATAAGCAGTGTTGAAACTCAACTCTGTATCTAGAGTATGCTGAAGACTTCCCCAGAACTTCAAGGTAAATCTCGGATCCCGATTGGATATAATAAAAAGTGGCACTCCTTACAATCTTACCACTTCCTTTACATATATCCTAGAAAGCTGATCCAAAGAGAAATCCTCTCTAATAACAATGAAGTGTGCATACTTTGTAAGATGATCAACTATGACCCAGATAGCATTATTGCCTTTGGATGTTTTTGGAAGTCCTGTGACAAAGTCCATAGTGATGTTTTCCCATTTCCATTCGGGTATGGGTAATGGTTGTAACATCCCCTTAGACTTCTGTCTCTCAGCTTTAAATTGTTGACAAACCATGCATCGAGAGACAAATTCAGCAACATCTCTTATCATGCCATCCCACCAGAAGTACTCTTTCAGGTGCCTATACATCTTCGTGCTTATAGGATGAATAGAGAATGAAGAACTATGAGCCTCATCCAGCAGCTCCTTCTTTAATTCGGGGATGGGAGGAACACAAACCCGATTCCTGATCTTTATTATCCCATCACAATCAAGGTTGAATTCAGGAATGTTTCTCACCTTCTTTTGTAACTCGACATCTTATTTCTGTGCCTCTTTAATCTTCACATGTATAGATGGTTGAACATTCATTTGAGAAAGATAATATTTTCCCCTTCCATTATAATTCCAAGATCCATCCTTTGTAAATCCATAAATATTAGATCTTTTGTGATCCTCATCATGGATAAACTAGAATGGTCTTGTCGACTTAATGCATCTTCCACCTTGTTTTCTTTCCCAGGGTGGTAATGGATTGAGCAGTCATAATCCTTAATCAGCTCCAACCATCTTCTTTGACACATATTCAGCTCCTTTTGTGTGAATATATACTTTAAACATTAATGATTAGTATAAATATCACACCTTTCACCATAAAGGTAATGCCTCCAAATCTTTAATGCAAAGATTACCACAGCTACCTCCAAATCATGTATTGGGTAATTTTGCTCATGGATTTTCAATTGCCATGAGGCATAAGCTATCACCATATCATTTTTCCTAAGAACACACCCCAATCCCTTCTTGGATGCATCACTATAGATCACAAACCATTCTCCACTACAAGGCAGTGTGAGCACATGTGCACTGGATAACCTTCTATTCAACTCCTTGAAATTCTCTTCACATTCCTCCGTCCAGCAAACTTAACTCCTTTCTGAGTCAACCTGGTGAGTGGAATAGATAATCATGAAAAATCTTTCACAAAACATCGATAATATCCAGCCAAACCAAGAAAACTTCGGATCCCAATTACTGTTGTTGGTCTCGACCATCATTCGATAACCTCTGTTTTTGCTGGATCCACAGATATCCCCTCTTTTGAGATTATGTGACCCAAAAATGCAACTTTTGGAAGCAAAAATTCACACTTGGTAAATATGGAATAAAGCTTCTCCTTTCTCAGGGTCTTCAATATAATTATCAAGTGTTCTTCATGTTCTTCCATTCTCTTTGAATAGACAAGAATATTGTCTATAAAGACTACCAAAAATTGATCAAGATAGTCTCTAAAGACTCTATTCATAAGATCCATGAAGATAGAAGGGGCATTAGTAAGACCAAATGGCATCACTATAAATTCATAGTGTCCATACCTTGTACGGAAATCCGTCATTGGTAAATCCTCCCTTTTGACCCTTAATTGATGATACCCTAAACGAAGATCAATCTTGGAAAATTATTGAGCTCCTCGTAGTTGGTCAAATAAGTCATCAATGCGCGGGAGAGGATATTTTTTATTGATAGTGATCTTGGTATGTTCTCGATTATCAATACAGAGTCTCATTGATCCATCTTTCTTCTTAACAAATAGAACAGGTGCTCCACAAGGTGATGCACTAGGGTGTATGAATCCCTTATCAAGATTCTCTTGGAGTTGCTTCTTCAATTCTTGCAAGTCAATTGAGGCCATTCTATAAGGTGTCTTTGAAATAGGCAAATCACCCGGTACGAGTTCTATTGAGAACTCAACTTCACGATTTGGTGGAAGTCCAGGTAATTCCTCCGGAAAGACATCATAAAACTCAAGTACAATGGGGATATTCATAATCGTGAGTTTTTCACCAACCTTTTGAGATAAATAACCTTCATTTAGTGGAATCAAGACCCATAAGATGGAATAAATTTCCCCTAGAAGGTTATGTTCATCCTTTCATTGATAGTCGATCATAGATTGATCTGGAATATGAAATGTGACTTCCCTTGTTTGGAAATTGATATGAGCTCAATATAAATAAAGTCAATCCATGCCATGAATCACATCAAATTCCACTATAGGAAGGATAACAAGATTTGCAGGAAGCACTTTCCCACAAACTTCGATCGGAGAAGAATTATAAACTTTTGATGCGACTGTTGTGACATTTGGTGTTGTCACTGCTAACTCAACATCTAATTTTTGAGGTAATACCGTGATACCCTTAGAAAATTCTTCAGAACTAAAAGAGTGGGTGGATCCAGAATCAAATAAAAAAATTTCTACTTTAGAGTGGATGGTATGTGTACCTTTCACCACATCGTTATCGTACTCCACATCGCTGATAGAAATTGCATGTGACTTTCCTTTTTCTTTAGCCTTAAGAGTTTGGTGACGTCAACCATCTTCATCAACCCTTGGATTAGGGCATTTATTTTCATAATGTCCCATCTCCTTGCACTTGAAACATTGAAGTGTAGTAGGTTCATTCTGTGTATCCCTTCCCTTGTTTGCATCATTAGACATCTTTTTCCCATCATTGCGGCATTCAAATGCCCGATGAGCTTCTTTTCCACATTGGAAACATTTACTTGTCCCTTTAAGACAACTCCCTCCATGTTTCCTTCCAAACCTTGAGCATAAGGGAATTCTCATCTTCTTTTCAGTGTGCTCTTTAGATTTTCCATTGAATTCCATTTTCCTCTTCTTATCAAACCCATATGATGGATGGGTTACTCCAATCTCCATCTCGACTTTGAGAGCACATCGAATGATTTCGTCGTAGCTATTGAAGTCCCTTATGACCAACGCCCTTCGAAGACTTGGTTTTAAGCCACTAAAGAATCAATCGATCATACTCTTAGGTTGGATAATAATACCAGAAGCGTACCTGGCAAGTCTTTTAAAATTTTCTTCATAGGTACCAATAGATTCATCATCCTTTTGCTTCAGTTCAAGAAACTCTTTCTCCATCTTTGTTCGGAGAATACGAGAGAAGTACTTATTGAAAAATAAGTTCTTGAACTCGTCCCGTTCCATGGAATCAATTTTATCTCTTTGCCTCATATTCTTAATAATATTCTCACCATTGATCATCATCTCCTTCCAAATGATACACTTCTAGGATGAATTTATCATGTTCAGAACATTGAGGAACTGAAAATATCTTTTCAGTAGTACTAATCCATTGTTCAGCAACTAATGGATCAGTAGACCCGCTGAAAGAAGGTGGATGCTGCCTCATGAAGTATTCAATAGAATGTTGCTCCTTACTTTGCTCGTTTGGAAGTCCTGCATATTTCATAGCTTGATAAGGTTGTGTGAGCATGGCTACAAGATTTTTCATTCCAGCTCCCATAACGTTTGGTTGCTCAGGGGGACAATCATTGCATTTCCCGCCGCATTCCGCATTAACATGATTCCTTCGGGCTCCAACCATTGACTAAAACCAAGAAGAATAGTGTGAGCAACACTAATTATAATAGGAAAACCACATAATCAAAAATAAAATTTCACACTTAACATATTATCCTAGGTTATTCATGGCCATTTCTAATACACTAATATTGTGTTCTATGCTCAGACTTATCCTTTGGGTTCTTACTAAGGATTTCACATCCTAGTTTCCAAAGGTTGACTATACCTTTCCTCTGATACCAACTACAATGACCCATACATTACATACATTGTTAATACTTCAAAATTGAAGCATACCTATTACAACATATAATAAAACCACTAAAGGACCGTATAGGTATAGTGTCTTTAGAAACTGGGAAACATAAACAACTGGTTCATAAAGCGTCTACACTGCCTCCCATTTATTTCATCATATCTATAGTCCCTTTTGGCATATCTTACGTAATAACCTTCTTCCTGACCTGGGGAAAGAAAAAATACAAAAGGGTGAGCTCAAATGCTAAGTAAGGGTAAACAAAAGAAATATCAATCACATCATATACATAAGCACATAACTTTTGGAAATCTTAACCTGCAAAAGAGATCATAATTTCATAACATGGGATAAATCATGGAAGTGAAATGTAATCACAATAATCATAATTTAAAACATGAAACATTGTTCCATACACACATAATAATAGTGAATAATATCCTATTAGTCAAGACTCATTTCCAAGACTATCTTAGTGGACAAAGTCCATTTCTGAACCGAGTCACCCTCGTTTCAGTCCTGTTTCACTGAACTGGTATAACCTATCGTTCCAGCCATGTCTATCTCATGAGATATAAAGTCTTTACCCAATTAATTGGAGGGAGATATAGGTCCCACCCATCTCATAATGATACTATTCTTATGTGTGCCACAAAATCATAAATCATACATCATTTCATAACCCATGTAATAAAATTGGGAATCTTAAATAACGTGACATCATAAACAAATTCATATAAGATAAAGGAATTCATAAAAATATAATTCCATCACAAAATAATCAAATCAATGTAATAATAGGGATAAAAACAGAACCCTTTATTATCTTAGATGGAAAATAATTTTGATAGAACACTTGAACTCCATTCTTGAGGAAAATATCCTTTCTGCTTCAAAAACACTTTTCCTTTCTTAACATGTCGTACAATCATAAACTAAAAGAAGTTGATTAAAAATAAACATGAAAACTTGTAAATTAAGCTATTTGGAAATAATGTTTTAAAAATCCATTCATGCCGTATAAGTTAAAGAAAACATTCTTCATACTTCTGTCGGAAAAGACAAAAAGTACCTCGTACGAAAAACGACAAAAGATTCCTTTCATATCTTTTACTAAAAACTCACCGAAGGGTAAAATTGGATTTAAAAAATTGTAGGTGGATGGAAATAATATTACATATTGAGGATACATGGATGTGGATGATAAAATACACCCCAGTAAATACCAACGTATAAACAATCTCAGATAAAAATGAGATTGTGATATTTCCCTTACCTTAGGTCCGTTTTACTTCGTAAGTGTCCGAAACTCCTGTATAATGATTTAAATAATGTTATTGAATTATTACATAATCACACATATTTTTGTGATATCATATATGGTCATATTATTAGCTTCTTAGTAGTAATATTTCATTGCTACTTGTTATTCAGGTGTTTATAACTTTTTGTTCTTATGCGTGTTTTGTCGAATAAATTATTATACTTATCTTTAGGTTATAGATACCTCAGTTCCAGAATAGTATTAGTGTAATATATATCATATTCATTAATTCAATTCATTTATATAATCATTATGAAATGAAGATCATGTAGAACGAGTCACATCACATCATGGAGACGGGATTCCGTACGTACGCACGAGTGATGATATCATTCCTATGATCGTGGAATTGTATTGGAGTGTATGTATACTATTTCAGAATCAGTATCACTTTATAATAGTCATATATAGTCATTATCTACACCTTTATACCCATCCATGTAAGGTGGTGGTGGAAAATAGATTACACCACGGCGTGGAGATGGTATTTCGTACGTACACACACGTAGTGATTTCTTTTTCCGTAGGATGGATAGATGGTGAAATAGGGTTGTTTGATACTTATAATAACATATCATTATATGAGTGATACTGATGTTATTCCTTCATAATGAAACACCTAAAGAAGAATAAGTGGAAGAAGAAATAAAGATGAAAGAATCGGTAACAGACATTACCTCTTCTTTGAAGTGCTTCTTTGAGTCCTTTTTTTAGGGCACTAAAATTGGTCTTTGAAGAAGACCAGGACCTCTAGGATATTTCTAGGAAAGTGGAGAGGAGGAATTGGTAGGGGTTGTCCGAGATTGAAGGCTCAATGTGGAGTGAGGAAGAGGGGGAGTAGGTGCCCTTTTATAAGGGAGGAGAGGGCCACCTTTGGGAAAACTAAAAATATTATATTATTATAAAGTCATGTTCGGTTTTAAATAGCTCCAAATTGATATATTTCTAAGATAAGTTGGGGATGGGTAGAAAGCCTCTCATCCAATAGAATTTAGACAAGTTTAGGTTCCTATTTTAACCTTATCATTTAGATTTAACATTAAGTTAAATAAGTTTACTTTTACCGTGTCTTCTGGTGTTCTTATACTATAAGGTTAATAAACTTACTATAAGAAGCCAAACGAACCCCAAGTTGTTTATTATTAATATATATAGCTGTAGACGCCGGAAAAGTCCGTTGTTCCCAAACGAAACTCCGGATGCGGGAAGCGAGGTCATATTTGGAGTCGGAAGCATGTTTCGGAGGGCCCGGAGGCCTTGCGCGGAATTTTGGAGACCTGCGCGCAAAGTTTATGAGCCGCACGCAAACCTTCCGGGATGCGTGCAATGCGCTGAGCCGGCGCGCAATTTTGCGTGCCCGTGGCCCGCGCGACTCCCTTGCGCGCCGGGCCCGATTCTGCGCCCGCGAAGGGAATTCCGCGCCCGCGAACCGGATTCCGTGCCCGGGGTTGCCTATAAATATAAGGTGACCCCCGACGTTTTGAAGGTTGCCAGAATTCGAAAGGTCTCTCGTGCGCGCAATCCAACCCCTTCCGCGCGCAATGCCGACCTTCAGGTAACCTCTTTTCTTTCGTGCAAGAAAGCCTCGGGGTTCGCCTTCGTGCGCAATCCCTTTGGCTCCTTTCCTTTGAATAACCCCACACTCAAAGGCATTTGCGCGCAAAAGAAGCCTCTTGCGCGCAATTGCCCCTGGGTGCGCGCAATACAACCCGATTGCGCGCACCCCCCATTTTCAAAGTGGCCATTCGATTAAAGAATGAGCCGTTGCCCCCACGCGCTATCTGAAGCCCGGTGCGCGCAATCTCTATCATCCGCGCGCAAAGTTCTGGCCCAAGCTCCTCTTTTGCGCGCCGACCTGCGGTATTGCGCGCAAAGCTCCTCTTTTGCGCGCAAACCGCCAGGGTCGCCCCCTTTTGACCCCCTTTGGGTACCCACCTGCGTGGCGCCCCGATGACCCTCATCCTGGGTGCCCGCACTGTGCGTTGTCTTTCCGTGCGGCCCTCCAGGCTTGCGCGAAGTGACACGGACCTGTCGGCGGCTTCAACGTCCTGCACGACGTTAAACTGCATACGTCCAACATGACGTTAAAATGTGCCACGTCCGCGCTGCAAGACGTTAAACTGCCAGGCGTTTACGTCCCGCACGACGTTAAACTACACCATCGTTCGCTCTGCAAGACGTTAAACTGCCAAGCATCTTCGTCCTCAACACACGACGTTAAACTGTACTTCGTCCGGCAAGACGCTAAACTGTCCGCTTCGTCCTCAACACACGACGTTGAACTGTACTTCGTCCAGCAAGACGTTAAACTGTCCTCTTCGTCCTCAACACACGACGTTAAACTGTACTTCGTCCGGCAAGACGTTAAACCGTCCGCTTCACCCGATCCCGTGCCTCGCAAGCAGGGTCCTCCCGGTTTGGATGTGGCCCCCACCAGCTCGTCTCTGTAGGGATGTCGGGATTGGAGTGGCCTTCGCCCACGGGGGTAGAGTGTTGCAAACAGAACGAACTACGTGGACTTTGATCCCTGTCTTCTAAACAGGGTACGTAGGAAGCCTCTCCGAGGTTCAAGCCCGCCACCTGGTCGTCCCGGTCGTATTTACGTCGGTTCGTCCATCAGTGGACCCCTCCCGGGTTCACACTTGCGTTGATTCACGTATGAATCCGCCTCTGTGGGGGACTGCACGTGTGTATCTCCATTGTGCTTCCCCACCGCCTCGATCTCTTCGTGAGTCGGCTTGCCAACGTCCAGCATGACGTGAAACTGTGATTCACCCGGCCGTTCCATCCCCCTCTGTGCGAGGTGGTTCTGTTAAATCCTTCTCCAGGCAGCCTCGATCTCCTTGTGAGTCGGCTTGCCAACGTCCAGCATGACGTGAAACTGTGATTCACCCGGCCGTTCCATCCCCCTCTGTGCGAGGTGGTTCGGTTCAATCCTCCGCCCGGCGGCCTCGATCTCTTTGTGAGTCGGCTTGCCGACGTCCAGCATGACGTTAAACTGTATATCCGAACTACGCTGACTTTGATCCGCGCTAACGCACGGTACGTAGGAAGCCCCTACGGGGTCCAAGCTCTTCACTCCATCATCCATCCTGATCCTTACCCGGGCCGCCACATCCCGGTGGGGTCATGCCATTTCATCCCACTCCACTTCACTCGGGAAGCCGCGCATGTGCTGGCCCCAGCGTCGGAGGTTCCCCGCAAGGGGTTCTGTCATCTGATCCACTCCTCGTGTTGATCAGTACGATGCCGTCCCCGCTGGACGTTAAACTGGCGGCATACCCCGTGTTAAACATGGGATGCTGAGGAAAACCTCAGGTAACGCAGTTCCCCGCACCCAGTGTGGGATGCCTCAGGCCATCACGCCTTCGAGAAGCCCTATTAGGGACGGAAGGCAGACATGCAGAGTCGCCGTGTTAAGGCACGCCCCCGACACCCAGAGCCACCAGGTCTCCTCACCGCAGGTTGCTGCCCCGACCAGACTCCTTGAAGCGTCTGGGCGGAAGCAGCGTAATTAACCGGTGTCCATGGAGACATGGCGCCGGGAACGAGATTCACAAACATTCTTAAATCTATGAGGGAGACCCGGATTAGGCGACGAGTTCCGAGGAGACGTCCACGGAAGGAGGAGCCGACATCCCATCATCCCGGTTTCGATCAAGGAGAAGACGCCCCTGAATAAGGGACAAATGCTGCCCGCCCTTGGAAAGCGGGACTGCGGGGCCACAAGCCGCGCGCCCATCCCCTCGGGTCGACGGGTGCACGCGCGAACGCGTCCTGGCGGAACAGCGTAACCCGACGCACATCCGCACCGAAACAGAAAAATGGTGAACCCGACGTGAATATCTTCTCCTTAATACGATGATCGATGACTTTCAGAGGTGTTGGAAGACCAGCAAGCTGCTCGACCGAGCATTCAGTTTTACCCGCCAGGGGCTGAGGAAGGGAACTCGGGCACTCCATCTCGCGACGTCGAGGGCCTGGGTCCCCCCCCCCCACGGAAGGCGTCGTGGCACTAATAGTTGGTTGTCGATTCCTTTTCCTGTCAGTGTTAATGGGTTCTTTTCCCTGCTTTCAGAAATCAGGTCGCCCAATCCAGTGCCCGATCGCCACCCGCCAACTGGCACAGGGGTAGAGGAAACACCGACGCGGCTACTCCGCGCGGTCCCGCCCGTTCCACAGCCGTGCCAGCAGCCGCAGCTGCGGGGCAACCACGCCCTCTCTCCCCCTCGGAGGTCATCCAAAGAAGGGTGATCAACAACTTAGTGCGGAGATACGAGGAAGAGGGAGTCATCCCCACCAGGGACATGGCTCGCCTAGACCTCGAGGGAGCTGCACCTCGCCACCAACGCCGCCCCCGAGGGCCGCGTAGGGAGGCACCGCTGCCTACCTCGACGTCCAACCGTTTCGGGAGTTTATCCCCGGAACGCTCCGACAGTTCCTTCCCCTATGCGGATGAGGTGGAAGATGCCCGGGACCACCCTATCCGGGATTCACTCCAGGGATCCGCGATGAGGGCTCCTGTCAGGCCACGGCGACATCGCCGCCAGGCCTCTCAAGTCGAAGAGCGGGCTATCCACCTGCCCGCACCGCTCATCCCGACTCGTTTGTCTCGACGCCAACGTCGGGCCCGAGCGGAAGAGGATGCCCACCTTGGGGCCCTAGCAACAGCGGCCGCGTTGGCTCAAGCCACTGCTGGCTCCAGTCACCAGGCCCCTGCGCATCCTGAGCAGGGGCACTTCTATGCCCGACCTGGATCGAGGCCCCGACCGCCCCAAAGGTAGGTTGGGTTGACTCTCCTGGTTGCTGGTACAGACAATAGCCACCGCGGACCACCTCGCGGTAGCGCTATTCACCAACAGGGTCTACTCCGTGTGGCCGATCCAGGAGGCATGGGTCATCCCACCTTCCGATCCCGGCCCGGAGGCCTGCCCGGAATCATCTCTCCCCGCGTCCCCTTTGATATCTGTCCCGGTGCCCCTCGCACCTTGGTTTCCAGTCCTCTTGGCCCCAGCACCAGTGCGGCCGGAGGACGCCAGGACAGAGATCAGCCATGCCCCGAAGAACAACCCAGGGGCAGGAAGGCAAGGCGTCGACGCCGATGGAAGAATGTTGCGGAATTCCGGACAGAGATCCGACCGGTTCGCTTCTCTGATTCAGAGGCGGAGTATGATTCGGCGACAGAGCCCTTCCCCCAATCCCGCCAGTCAGGGGCAGGGGTAGGAATGCGGCACGTCAGCCTCGTACTCCCCGAGAGCGAGATCGATATGATCCCCGCTTCTCTCCGAAGGTATATCCGGAGTAGCGAGGGCCTGGTAGACCCCCAAGGATCAAGCTTGCGGTTGGTACCGGCCCCTCTGGAAGCACCTTCTGCCTCGATCGGGGAAGCCAGAGACCTTTTCTGGGGACCGATGGTTGAACCACGATCTAGTGCACCCTCGGCGAGCACCGACGCTACGGCAGGATGTTCGCTCGCCGGCCCGTCCTATCGTGATGTGGTAGCCAGGGCACCGCCACCCTCAGAGGGCGGCTCGGGATATGGAGGCCAATCGGCCTGCCCGCCGTATTCACCGCCGGCCAGCCCGTCGTCCCGGCGGCCCGCCTCGGCACCACTGCCGGTTCCCCGTCTATTCCCAGTCGTTGAAGAGGACCAAGGAGACCTGGGTCCCGAGTTTGAGTCGTGGAGCTTCTGGATGGTCCTTGCAGAGGGCCACTTCCCTGAGAAGTTTTGGCCAGTCACAGGACCAGACTTTGATACACCCGAATCGCTCACCCCGGATGAGTTCGAATGCTTCCGCCGAACTCTCCGGGAGACTCACTCCCGTATTCACCGCCTACAAATGCCATACCCCGGGAGTCAAGTACACCTGGAGGATATTGGTGAGCAGTGCCGTCAAATTGGCCTGGCCACGCTCCCCGCGGTTCGGCACCCCGGGTCATTTGGGCACCACGAGGCCCTCCAACAACGATGCGTTGAGTGTTTTCAAGTACTCCGTAAGGTTATCGAGGAAGCCACTTCCCACGTGTATATCCATGGATGGGGGAAGTACGCTGCCCTACGCTTCAGTGCGATTCGCCGACAGCCCGATTCACTGGGCGGCCCTGAGGGTATATCCCCAGGGACGGAAACGGTCAATATGGCTGACCTGTCGGGAGAGGGGAACGACTTGGAACTTCTCGACGGGGGCTCTTCCCCCGAAGACAAGCCGTCGTTGGATCCATCGGTGAGAGTTACTCATCATCAGAGGAACCTCCTGGGGCTCCCCGCACCCACTGAAGCACTGACGTTGAGCCGAAACGTCAGTAAAGGTAAAGAGCAGGGCGAGGCTATAAAGCCCGCCGACCCATCCACCTCCATGAAGAGGGAAGACGAGGATCCCGAGAAGGCTACGCTACCTCAACAGCTCGCCGAGCAGAAGAAGCTGGTTGACCAGCTCCTCGCCGAGCGCGCTGCAGAACGGCGGCCTGACTACGGTGATCCTAGGCTGGGACAGCAGGGACAGGAACAACCACCCCTCGATGAGGCTCTCCCGGGAAACCGTGATTATGTCGTGTTCGCCGACAGGAGATAGGCCATCGCCTATGGTAAGAGGGCGCGGTATGTTTCACCACACCCTCCCGAGCAGCGTGACTACCTGAGAGACCCCGCTCGGATTCCTCCCGCTACCCCAAGGGCCGCTCCGCCCGCCATCCCACGAGCTGCCGAGTTCGACGACCCGGTCGACGACCCGATTGAAGGGCCATGCAATGCGCTCGTGGTTAGAGATCCTCGCCAGGACTGGAACCCATGTCCGGACGATCCGATGGCGGCACTCATCGCCCGCTTGGAAGCCTTGGAGACTCGGCAAGTGGCAATCCCACCGGACGGCAAGCCATACCCAGCATGGGTGGATGACATGCCGGCGCCTCCGGGATTCGGGAATCCCACTTTTTCCCCCTTCAACGGGGCTGGAGATCCGCTACAGCATTTGGCCCATTTCAACTCGAGGTGCGGGCCTATGTTGGGGACTCCGGCGCAGCAAGAGGCCGCTAAGCTTCGCTGCTTTGTCTAGACACTGGAAGGACCAGCATTTGTCTGGTACAGCCAGCTCCCCGTCAGGTCGATAACTAGCTGGGAGGACCTTCATAGACAATTCCTCTACCAGTTCAGTTCCACGACCCGGAAGACGAGTATCGCAGACCTCTTCAAGTGCAAGCAGAGGCCTGACGAGCGAGTCGCGGACTTCGTCGCCCGATGCAAGGGTCTCACGTATTCCCTTGACATGCCATTGACTCAGGAGCAGTTGCTGACAATGTGCGTCGGGAACGTCAAGACCGAGATGGTCCCTTCCTTGATCACTCAGAATTACCCCGGAGGGTTCAGGGACTTCTCAGACAAATCTCAACGTCTTGAGGAAGCCCTGCAACAGGCTAGCCAGGCACACCCGCTGCCTCCTATGATTCCTGCAAGGAGAGCCAGCAGGGCTGAGCCCGCTGCTGTCGCCCAGATAGAGGCTCCCAGGCCGTTGGAGCTGCTGCTGGTGAGACCAGCTCCACAGCCTCACGGGAATCCGCCTCCACGGGCTCAGTTCCTGGCCCAGCAGCGGCAGCCTCAGAACCGGCCGGCCCCTCCGCGTAATGTACCGCCGCAACCCAAGTGAGATAATCAGGGTCCACCTCCTCAGTAGGCCCCTCCAGCCCCTCGTCAAGACCACGCTCCCAGGGGCCCGCGATACCTGACCTACTCATTTCACGAGGATCAGGTCCCCGGTTATTTCCGGAGCGCCCTGGAGCAGAGGATTGTGCGGCTGCCAGAGTGTTGGAGGCCGGAGGAGGCACATCTCACGGATAACCCCCGCTATTTCCCCTACCATCGGGCCCTGGGCCACACCATCCAGCGGTGCTATGTGTTTAAGGATTGGCTCCAAGACCAGATTAACAACAATGTAATCAGGTTGGGCCCAGCTCCGGCACAAGTGGCGGGCGTGTTCGTGGGATCAGATGACGATAGCGGCAACGAGGGCGAATGGCAGCTGGTCTCCGACCGCGGATCCCAGAAGTATAAAAACTGGATGGCCCGCAAGACGATCATTCGTGCCCATGGAATCATCTGTGCGCGCTTGAATCAGCCTGAGCCCCCAGAATCTGCGGGTGCTGCTTCGGCATCGTCGTCCCAGCCTGCCTCTTCCAAGAAGAGCAAACAGCGGCGGCGCAAGAAGGAAGAGCGCGCCCCGCCAGTTCCGCCACTATCCCGCACTCTCGGCGATTTCATGCCCCCGGAGATGGGGATCCATCCTCGGATCTGCCCGGTGATGAATGATTCGTCCGATGACGGTGTTGGGTACGCTTCGGTTAATACCGTCGAGCTGGTAAATCCCTTTTCAGTTTCCGACGTTGAAGAACACCAGGTGGACCTCCCTAGTGTCCCCGGTCGTCGCCACCATCGGAGGAGCCGCAACAACAGGAGTCGTCGGGGCACAGCAGTTGGTACCTCCAGCCAGGCCGTGCACGCCACTGAGACCAGGCAGCAGGCCCAAAGCCGAGCTCAGCGTGCGTAGCCCCCCCATCCGGGGATGATGGATTCGCCTCCGCCACTGTTTGTGGTATGGGATCAGGAAGAACCGCCTCAGCCGCGTCGCGATCAGCTCCGCCCTGCCACGAGTCCATCCCGGCCTCCTGACCCCAGTACGGTGACCATTTCCCGGGCTTCAACCAATGAACAGCGAGATGCGCCAAGCACCAGTCGGCCGCTGGCCCAACCGACAAGGCCCGTCATGCTTCCAACCGCAGAGCAACCTCCTGCAACCAGGGGCTCGCGCATGGCCAAAAAGTATGATGTCCTGAAGCACTTGGCCGACATCCCAGCGAGACTCTCCATCCGTGAGGCTCTGCGCATGTCATCTGAGATGCGTGAGGCACTCGCTGAAGCCCTGAGGAGCCCCCTCCAGTTTGAGACAGAGGTTGCGGCCGCAGAGGCCTTTCACGCCGAAACGATTGAGGACACCGAATACCAGGCAGTTATCTCGTTCTCTAGTAAGGATGAAGACCCTCCTATATAGGGGCACATTCGTCCGCTGTATGTTACTGGCCAGTTCAATGGCCTTGAAGTCCGGCGTTGTCTTGTCGACACGGGGTCCGGGATTAACCTTATTCCAACTCGGACGCTCCGGAGATTGGGGTTGTCTGAGGATGACTTGATTCCCTCCGACCTCCATATCCAGGGGTACGACCGCACCGAGAAAACCCCGGTCGGCAAGATACGTTTGAAGACCCAGTTCGGTGACTTGGTTGCCAACACCGAATTCATGGTAGTCTCTCAAGACACTGCGTACAACGCATTGATGGGCAGGCCCTGGCTCCACCTTCATGCGGCGGTTCCCTCATCATACCACCAATGCCTCAAATACTCCCTTAATGGTCGAGTGGGCGTGCTTCAGGGAGATGCCTCTCCTTTTGCCTCATGTGAATCCCGCTATCTGGATGCGGACTATTACAAGAGCAAGGATAAGCAGATCCTGGAAGGTGAGGTCGAGCCTGTCGCTGTTGCAAGTGATCCCTGGGCAAGTTTGGATGACGCTTATGTCCTCCCGATTCAACGGTTGGACGTAGCCATGGTCTCGACGGCTTGTGAGTCTCCTGATGAGATGACCGCGACCGCCCATGCCTGCACCAGCGGCCCAGCAGGATCTGGTAGCCCCAATGCAGTTGCCAACGCAGCCTCTCCCGTGGACGATCCCTCCCCGAGTGGAGAGGACTTGGAAGATGCACCCCCAGCCTTTGAGGAGGGCGTCTCCGCCACGGTCGATGAGTTAGTACAAGTGAACCTTGGAACCGAAGCAGATCCGAGACCCACATTGGTCAGTGCCGCCATGCCCTCTGAGGAGCGGCAGCAGTATGTGGACTTTCTCAGGCAGCACCGTGATGTGTTCGCTTGGGTCTATGACGAGATGCCGGGGCTAGATCCTCAGGTAGCCGTCCACCGCCTTGGTCTCCCGGCGAACCATCGCGGGTTCAAGCAGCCTCCCAGGAAGATGCACCCATTCCATGGTGCCATGGTTGAGGCCGAAGTTGACAAGCTTATCAAAGCCAACTTCGTGAGGGAAGTCCAGTACCCTAAATGGCTGGCCAACATTGTGCCGGTCAGGAAGAAGAACGGGCAGATCAGAGTCTGCATCGACTTCCGCGATCTCAACCGCCACTGTCCGAAGGATGATTTTCCCCTTCCAATGACAGAGCTGTTGATTGACGCCACGACAGGATTCCAAGCCCTCTCCTTCATGGATGGATACTCCGAATACAACCAAATTCGGATGGCCCCTGAGGATGAGGAGTTCACTGCCTTCAGGGCCCCCCAAGGTACCTTCTGTTACCGGGTCATGCCTTTCGGCCTGAAGAATGCAGGTGCCACCTATCATTGGGTGATGCACCGCATATTCAAGCCAATCCTCGGCACACTGGTGGAATGCTACGTCGATGACTTGGTAGTCAAATCGCGCCAGCGTCAGGACCATCTCAATGATCTTGAGAAAGTGTTCGGCTTCCTCCGGTCTCGCTGCCTGAAGATGAACCCGTTGAAGTGTGCCTTCGGGGTCACCTCCGGAAAGTTCCTTGGATTTGTGGTAAGATACCGGGGTATTGAGATCGACCCAGAGAAGATCAAGGCGATTAGCCAGATGCCTCCCCCAGGTAACATCCGGGAACTGCAAGGGTTCCAAGGCCACTTAGCCTATATACGCCGATTCATCGCTAATCTGGCCGGCAAGTGTAAGCCCTTTTCTCGGCTCATGAAGAAAGGTGCCACCTATGTATGGGATAAAGAGTGTCAGACCGCTTTCGAGGAAATCAAGAAGTACCTGCTGCAACCTCCGGTTCTGATGCCGCCTGTATCCGGGAAGCCGCGGGTCCTCTATGTGACCGCCCTGGAACGGTCCCTTGGTGCCCTTCTCGCCCAGAAGAACAACGAGGGAACAGAGAATAGCCTCTATTACCTCAGTCGCATGCTCCTCGATGCGGAAGTCAGGTATTCCCCCATCGAGAAGAGCTGCCTGACGCTCGTATTTGCCATACAGAAATTACGACACTACTTGCAGCACCATGAGGTACAGTTGGTTTCTCGGGGTAGACCCGTTGAAATATATCCTGAGCCGGCCTATGTTGACTGGCCGTCTAGCGTAGTGGGCTGTGATTCTCCAGCAGTTCGACATCAGGTATGTGTCTCAGAAGGCCATCAAAGGGCAAGCATTGGCAGACTTTATGGCTGCTCACCCAACCTCCGCGGATCAGCCGCTGGATCTAGGCTTTCCTGATGAGGCTATCCTCTCGGTCGATCGAGCCGGTCCATGCTGGCAGATGCACTTTGACGGTGCCTCCCGAAGCCCCACCGGTAGAAGACTCGATAATCCTAAGCACAACAGAGTGGGCTTGGGTATCGTCTTCATTACCCCGGAGCAAGACGTACTGCCATACTCTTTCCTGTTGTCAGAGGGCTGTACCAACAATGAGGCGGAATACCATGCCCTCATCACCGGCCTCGAGTTAACTCTCGAGATCGACGTGCCCCATCTGTGCGTGAAAGGGGACTCCGAGCTAGTTGTTAAGCAGATCAATGGAGACTATGTTGTCAGGAAGCCGGAACTTGTGCCATTGCTGGAGTGCACCCTCCTTCTGATGGCCCGGTTCCCTTCTCGGCCAGAAATTGTCCATATTCCCCGGTCACAGAACGGTCGAGCAGATGCCTTGGCCAGCCTTGCTGCGTCACTTGCAGATCCTGAACAGGATAACCTGACCGTCCGCGTGATGCACCGCAGGCTCATCGCTCCTGTTATCCCGGAAGGAGATCGCGACCCGTCGGTAAGTAATCTCACCGCGGTTGCCCCTGCGCCCGGAGCCCCGAGTACCCCAGATATGGCAGTCGAACCAGTCCCTGATTGGAGGACGCCCTTGGTTGAGTACCTCCAACATGGCATTCTCCCGTCAGATCGGGCCGAGCGCGAGCGAGTTCGACGCCGCGCATCGCAGTTTGTCCTCCAGAGCAGTCCCGGCCTGGAGCAGATCCTCTATAGACGCGGATTTGATGGTGTTCTCCTCTGTTGCCTTCAGGGAGTTGAGATCCCACGAGTCATGCAAAAGGTTCATGCTGGTTCATGCGGTGCCCATCAGACTGGGCCAAAGCTGTCCCACCAGATTCGGAGGTTGGGATACATCTGGCCCTCCATGATCCATGACTGCATCGAGTATGCCAGGAGGTGCCATGCATGCCAGGTTCATGCGAACTTTGTGCATCGGCCGCCGGAGCCTCTCCATACCACCAAGTATTCTTGGCCCTTTGCAGTCTGGGGGATGGACGTTGTGGGACCCTACCCGCGGCGACAGCTCGCCAGTGCCGGTTCATTCTGACCGCCACAGACTTCTTCTCCAAATGGGCAGAGGCGATTCCGCTCAGAGAGGTCAAATCCTGTTCGATCGCTGACTTCGTGACCTCCAACATCATTCATAGATTTGGAGTGCCTCACGCTATCCTCACGGATAACGGAGCCAATTTCCGAGCAGCCGAGTTGAAGAAGTTGTACACCAAGTACAACATTCGCTCGAACCAAACATCTCGCTATCATGCGCAGGCGAATGGACAGATCGAGGCGTTTAACAAAACCCTCTCTAACATTCTGCAAAAAATGGTTGGTCAGAACAAGAAGAGTTGGTCGGACAAGCTCCCCAACACCCTCTGGGCTTATCGGACGACGACTCGCAATTCCACCCAGCTGACCCCTTATTCCCTGGTGTATGGAGCTGAGGCCGTCCTGCCCATCGAGATCCAGTTACTGTCCTTGCGCACTGCGGTCTACGACCAGCAAGTGCCGGACAGAGCTGCTGAAGCCCGTCTAGTCGAGTTGGAAGCACTTGATGAGAATAGACTTCGCGCCATGCACAACTTGGAGAGGCATCAAAGCAGAATGGCTCGAGATTTCAATAAGAAGGTTCGCCTCCGCTCCTTCCTACAGCGTGACCTCGTGCTAGCCCTAAGAGCGCCAATGATCCCCGGCAGGAAGCCACCCAAGTTGGAACCCAAGTGGGAGGGACCTCTTATCGTCCACAAGGTCTATCACAATGGCGCGTACTCCCTAGCAACTATGGATGGTGAGCGTGTCACTCCTCCCACCAACGCTAGGTTCCTCAAGCAGTATTTTGTCTGAGTGTACCACGTCCTGCACGACGTTAAACTGCCTACGTCCAAGCTGCATGACGTTAAACTGCCCAGCATATCGTCCGCGCGGCAAGACTTTAAACTGCCAAGCATCTTCGTCCAAGCTACAAGACGTTAAACTGTTCAGCATTCGTCCTGCATGACGTTAAACTGCCTCTCAAGAACTACGTGCGGCTTGATTCCCATCCTTATGGGATACGTAGGACCGCCTGAACCTTCATGTTTCAGGCCCAGCCCCATCCTTCGGGAATTTCCATCCCATCTCGGGCCCTTGGCCCAGTTGCCCCCGAGTGTGCGGCGTATGGTGTGAGTGCGGGGCTATGCCCTCATTCACGTCGGTTTGCTCGTCACGCTGTACGCCCCCCCACGTTTGGGGATGCCTTCTGCTCCCCCCTTTTCTTTTTTCTCTCTTTTCGTCCTTCACGACGTTAAACTGCACTTCAAGAACAACGTGCGGCTTGATTCCCATGCTTATGGGATACGTAGGACCGCCTGAACATTCATGTTTCAAGCCCAGCCCCATTCCACGGGAATCTCTAACCCGCGTTGGGTATCTGGCCTAAGTTCCCCTCCTTTTTGTGCGAGGCGTATGGCGTGAGCGGGGGATTATGTCCTCATTCACGTCGGTCTACTGGCTGCGCCGTACGCCTCCCCCCGTTTGTAGGACTACCTCACACCCCTCATCGTCCTGAACGACGTTAAACTGCCTCTCAAGAACTACGTACGGCTTGATTCCCATCCTTATGGGATACGTAGGACCGCCTGGACGCTTGTGTTTCAGGTCCAGCCCCGTTTCTTGGTTGATCACAGGGATCTGCCGTCTTTTGTTTGCTCTCAGGGTGAGTCCTCCGACCCTTCCCGGTGATCTGTTAACATGTTTTGGGTACTTCGGTCTATGACCAGTGGTGTCAGATTCAACCCCAACAAGTCCTCTGTTGCTTGTCGGGCCGCGCGCTTCCTTTTGTTCGAGCCTTCAATCAAAGGGATCCTCGTTAGTGGTTTGGGTACGATGCCTCAGTGCTCTCTTACCGCTCCGGGTCGATTTAAAGGCGGGTCCTGGGCCGCAAATCGATATGAATCCTACGATTGAGCGGTTTATTCTCGTTTTCTTGCCCCGTTCTAGGCTGACGCGATCGGATGTTGTGTTGCGAATATGGTCAGCGACATCCTTGATCGCCATGTCGGCTCTTTTAGGCTCTGAATATTGGTTGCGCGGTCCTCATCACACTCCGCCTTTGTGCGTTGTAGTGGAATCTCGACACTCTCTTCATACTGACCTTCAGTACACCCTAACACGTTAGGCAGGCCAACCAGGGTAATGGTGTCTGTCGAGGCTCCCACGATCTGAGCACTAAGGATATATGCTGATGTCCTCCCTAAGGGCCATGTGTAGCTGGACCCTCGTCCCCATAAGGAGGAAGGAGTCGCCCGAATGATCGCGTTTTGGGCCCAGTATATCTAGAGGCCAGCATCTCTGCCCCTTGGGTGATGGGCATACGTAGGCCCCTATCCCAAGATTCTTCTCCTGGAATCGTGCGTGACCGCAGGGCTGGGTATGTTCCCACCTCCGCGGAGTCCACCATATCGCAATACGCGGATTCCTCCATGGTCCGAACCACACGACCTTAAACTGTGTTGTCTGGTCCTACCACACGACCATAAACTGTGATCGTCTTGGCCGCCCGACGAGAAATGGCACTGCATCGTGATGTTCTCCTCAGGGGACACTCATGTTGGGCGCTGGTTAATAACCACGCCATTCATCAATGCCTTTCATGGCTTGATTATTGTGGCGACGCCAGGGATTCCTTAATCATAGGCATGTCGCTGCACAAAGAAAAACCATCCATCTTTAAGGACAAACAAGAAATATCAAATACCGCTTCTTCTATGTGTGAGGGTCAGACCCGCACCCTTCCCCGCGCTGGTGCCCGATTGTGTTGCGCCGCGCTTCAAGAACTATGTGTGGCTTGATTCCCATCCTTATGGGATACATAGGAACGCCCGGATGTTTGAAACTTCGGGTCCAGCCCCCCACCTCTCAAAGATTCCCCCCTTCTCTGGGGAATTCGCCGCCTTCAGGCCACCCTCAAGGCATGTCCCTCGACCCCTTGCAGTGGTCCACTGGTGTCATGAGTACTCTGGTTTATTTCCAGGAGGGTCAGGTTCAGCTTGGTCAGGTTCCTTCCATTTTCAGGCTTCGTGCTCCCTTTCATTCGGACCCATCGCCTACGCCCTAGGTGGAGCCCCCGTGAACGGTTTGGACACAATGCCTCAGTGCTCTCCCACTGACTCGGGCTGGTGCCCCCAATGGCCTCGGGCAGCAAATCGATATGAATCCTGCGATTGAGCGGTCGGTGCTCATTTGCAGCCTCATTCCATCAACGGTTAGTGCGATATTGATGCTGCTTTTCCACCACAGTCGGCAGTACTCCCATATCGTTACGCCGATGCCCCCAGTCCTTGAGTGAATGGCCGCATGATTCACATCACGTTTTCCACCCCCCATTCTGACCAGGCAAAATCTCGACACTCTTGACACTATCCCTCAGTGCATCTTCGCATATCCAGGGGATAGGACCACGATGCGGCGTACTTTGAGGTTCTTATGGTCCGAGCTCTAAGACCTTAAACTAAGATCTCCCCTTATGGTCCGAGCTCTAAGACCTTAAACTAAGATCTCCCCTTATGGTCCGAGCTCTAAGACCTTAAACTAAGATCTCCCCTTATGGTCCGAGCTCTAAGACCTTAAACTAAGATCTCCCCTTATGGTCCGAGCTCTAAGACCTTAAACTAAGATCTCCCCTTATGGTCTGAGCTCTAAGACCTTAAACTAAGATCTCCCCTTATGGTCCGAGCTCTACGACCCTAAACTAAGATCTCCCCTTATGGTCCGAGCTCTACGACCCTAAACTAAGATCTCCCCAAACGGGGTTCTGCGTCCTGCATGACGTTAAACTGCACTCGAAGAACTATGTATGGCTTGATCTCCAGCCTGATGGAGTACGTAGGAACGCCCGGGCATTCTGACTCGGGTCCAGCCTCAGGGATCGCTAAGTCCCGCCCCTCCTCGTCGCCGGCCGTCTGGCCTGACTTCGGGTAGAGTGGTGCAGTTGTGATATTCTCCCCGATCCAGCTCGGGATGCCCCATTGCAATGATGGGAAGCGACAGTTTCCTCGTTAAAAAGGTTCTGTCTGAGAATTGGGGTGATTCACGGCCAGATTAGTGCATCTTCCTAATACACTTTCCCCACGGTGGTGCAATTTTGAGAGCGTTGGATTCTATCCGAACAAATCGTCAATTCTCCCCACGCTTCGCATGCCCTGTTGATCTGGATTTCCACCCGTGTTCCTGAAGGAACCCCCAAAGCGGCATTGATGATGACATGTGATCCACCTCCTGCAATATGGTTGATGACCTTCGGTCCTTCTATCGCAGTAGTATGGTCGATTGATCCATTGTCCGCTTGCCGTCTTGGGCATTTCCTGGAAGGCCAACCGTTGTGGATTTCTGAATTCGGGACACACGATTCACCTTTTCTCATTTCCCTATGTTCGGATAAAATCTCAACGCCCCTAGCGTTGTCCCGCTCCTGTGTTGGAACAAGTTGGGGGGATGATACATTGAATAGGCTTGAGGTCTCCTTTCCTAGGAATGACCTCCCTCTTTTCTCTAGAAATCCAGGCCCAATTGCGGATGCCTGAAGCTTGGTTAACGCTCCCGCAAGACAATGAATTGTGGTCGAGCATGTTAAGCCAAAAGATACAGATAAATATATTGGTTCATACAAAATGGATTGAAATATTGAGTAGCGGAAGCAAAATATTCTGGGAATGGCAAAAAACAAAGCCCCTAGGGATTAGCATGCTGGATAAGTCTTTCTAACGCCGCTACCCTTTGGCTGGTGGCCTCCAGGGCTGCTTCTCGCTCTCTGCGTGCCCTCTCCTCGTCGGCGGTCGCAGCACGCAGTTCATCGATCCTGGCCTGTGCACGCTCCCGCTCGACTTGGATTGTGACCATCTGTTGGCCCGCCTCCGTCAGCTGTACCTGGGCGTCGATCAGTTGGGCCGATAGTTGCTCCACAAGCTCAGTACACGCTGCGACGAAGGCCTCCTTCTCTGCCGCCTGCCCTTCGAGACGCCAAACTTCCTGCTCCGCCGCGAGGAGCGCCCGCGTGCTCTCCGACATGTCCCGACTTTGTGCGACGTCGGCACGCCGGCAGCTCTCGCGCATCTTTTCGGCCATGAAATCATGGACCGTCAGATGGAGGCGTTGAGCATCAGCTCCCCCGGCACACAGGAAGCTCAGCCAGGTTTGAAGTGATCCCATGCGCCCCATCCACTCCGATGGGTCTCGCTTGAGGAAGCGCTGGATGCACTTCCACCCCCTTCGGTGCGCTATCCGGCTCTCCTCGACCGCCTCCGCGTCTGAGTCGTCCATCTCCCCGGGGTCGGCAGGCCGGTAAGCAGGGAAGGTAGCCAGCAGGTCTGCTGTAGGGTCCGCCCCTGGGATGTCCTCATGGGGAATAGGTTCCCCAACATCTGGGCGACCTTCTTCTCTCTCCCCAGCGGTGTTGACACCCTCGTCAGCCCCCGACCTCTCTCCGATGTCAGCGCCGCCGACGTCCGTAGCCCCTTGATCAGCAGTTGGTGGGGCCGGCTCGGTGCGGGAAGTCTGTTTCGGAGCAGGCGGCATGTCTGCCGCCGGTCCACTCGTGGACGGCGCGGGCTCGGCAACCCGATGAGCCTCCAGTGTTGAGATCACTGCGCGGGGCATGCCATGGTTAGTCACGGATCGTCAATGGCAAGCACCAGCAGTAATGTAAGGAGACTTACGGGAGTTCAGAGCGTCATCTTCCGCTGCCCCGGCCGCCGCAGGAACAGTTGCAGCAGGGGACCCTTCAGTGCTTGTCAGTTCAATGATGAGTGTCTGGCCCCCGCCTTGTCCTGCTGGCGCCTCTCCTACTCCCGCTGAGGACGCCTGACCAACATCTGTGCGCTCCTGAGAAAGGTGGAGAAATGGGTTAGAAGCTGCATAAGAGAATGGATGAAGCTGGTTGAGTAGGGATAGAAGCGGACCTCGAGGAGCTCAGTGACATCAACATTGTCAGAGCCGGCCACCTCGCCGCTCTCCCGCGGGCTTCCCCGATGGGATCTTCCCTCGGAGCCTTCATCCTCCCCCTTCTCCTCCTCTTCCTTGGAGTCGTTTCTACTGTCATCTTCCGCCGGCGGCATCTGTTCTGGAGCGGGTTCTAGACCGAGCATCACCTTCACCAGAAGGGATGGCTCCGCACGCTGACCACGTTGGCGCGCGTACTCGTCCATGGCCGTCAGATACGCATACTGCCGGTTGAAGTCCACCCTGTTGACGATATGGAGGCGCCCGACCTCTGGCAGATGGATTCCTTCTCTGAGTATCTTTCGCCAGATGGCGTCGGTCCCCAGTGACTGCCATAGGGTCATCCAGGCCGACCACAGCGCCGTGAAGACTGCATCGTGGGAGGGTTCGAGCAGACGCCTTACCTGCTTCCCGGGCCGCTCTTCGACCACCGCACGTGCCCCCTCTCTGGGCGCCGAGGTCGTAGCGGCAGCCTGCGATGTGCCCGCCGCCGAAGTCCCTGCTCGCGCTGGCTCCGCTGCTTGGCGCGCCTCCATTCTCCCCTGTGTAACGGTGTCTCGCCTCCTTCCTTGATGCCTGGTCTCCGCACGGGTGACTTCGAGCCGCCGAACTGGCTTCCGTCAGAGCCCCTCGGGGTACGCGATGGCCCAGTGTTCGGCGTACTCGGTTGCCAGGCCTGCGTCGACCCCGTTAGGAGGGAGAGTGATGACGTCGCCAGAGCCAAAGGCGACGAACATCAGCCACATCTGGCGAAGGACGCCAGGGTTCGTCTCCTCCCGGACAGCAGTGAATACCCTCTTCGGCATCCGTTGAAGGCACCCGAACTGCCTGGCGAACCGGGTTGGCACGTAAGGCTCGCAGATCACCTTCTCGTCGATCCGAGCCACGAGCACCCCGCCCCGCATGTTCAGGAAGTACTCGTGCTGCTCCAGCGGACCCTGCCCGTTGTCGATCATCTGACCAACGGGAGTGGGGAACGGTCTGAAGTTGAAATTGGCATGATTGCCAATCCGAATCCTCACGCCCTCCTCACATAGGGTCATCGGAGCGACCCCCGCAATGTTCAGCAGGGAGGGTCGTAGGCCGTTGCCCGGAGGAATGATGGCGTTCGGAAACGTGTACCCACCAAGGTGAGCAGCAACCCAGCCGTGGAAGAATTGGAAGGGCCCACAGATCCTTCGTGGCGACCCCCCTCGTGAGATGCGTCCCAGGATGGCATACAGCTTCGCCAGTACTGGGACCCCGAGGCTGTATCTTTTGTTGGCGGCCATAGCGCCCGCCATCGCCAGTGTCGCCGGGCGGACGCCCATTCTCGCGTCCCGCACAGGCAGGAGCCACCCACTCAGAAAGGCGGCCAGGAACGCCGCGTACCTGACATTTGGGTCCCGGGCCTCGATGACGCGGTACCCCCATGAGCGGTAGTCGCCCGTCTCCAGGACCCGCCAGTACGACCCGTTCCGGCTCCTCTGAGCCGCGGTCGGGCACCGCTTCCCCCTGCCTGGCATCTTGACCGCCGGGTCATGCTCCAAGAACTGGCCGAACCACTCCTTGTAGGCTATGTCCTTCTGGAAGTCCTTGATCCTGAGCCGCTGCGTAGCCAGGTCAAGCAGATTTCAGGTCAGAATGGGAGTCCGTGACCTATCTTCCCAGGTGTTCTTCGGAGGCAGGAACTCATCGTACTGGTAACCCTCCAGCGGGATACCTCCGATGCAGTGGATGTCCCAGAGACCGATGCCGACCTCCCCATGGTGAAGATGGAAGGTGTTGGTATCCGGGGACCAGCGGGTGAACAGCTCCGGCCCGAGCTCGGACTGCTGGTAGAAGTGGAACTGCGACGTCCACACCGCCTCAAACAGGCCGATGTACCGCAGCTCCTCCGCGAAGTGATCGCAAGTGTGGCGTACCCAGAACGCCCAGGCCCACTCACTGGTGAAATTGCCCCCAGATCGCAAGTCCCAGTCCTTCAGCCAGCCCTTGGTGTCGTCGGTGACACTCTGGTGATATATGCTCGAGTAGAGGGCTGGAGAGTTCTCCGCAGTAGGCTCACTTCCGACGATGGTTCGCGTCCTCGGGTTCAGGACATAGACATCCAAGTGTCTGGTCTCCCTGGCAGGATGCCCATTGTTGGTGATGTTGTAGCGGGGAAGCTCGTCCTCCCGAGTCACCCAGGTCCGTGGCGCATCAACCTCGAACCCTGGCACTGGAACCTCATCCAGGATGCCGAAGTTCCAGAGCGGCAGGTTGTCCGACATCGGATATGTCTTTTGGGCCGACGTCAGCAAGTCGAACAAGGATTGATTGTTGGAAACAATCTCCTTTGCTCCGTAGACCTCCTCGTTCGTCGCCATCTCAGCTCTGCAAGTCGCGTCATCCCCCTCATTTCCTTTATTCACGGCCATCTCAGAAGCATCAGGTGTCGTGCAGGTAAAGGGATGAAGCGTGCGGGAGAGGACGAGGCTGGTAGAGAAGTTTGAGAGTTGGCGCGCAATCCTAGTGGACGGCACGCAATCTGGAAGTCCGTCGCGTAAAACCCCGGGTGTTCGCGCAAAAGCAGGCAGAATTCCGGACAGGTTTGCGCGACGAGCGGGCGAATTCCGCGCCGGAAAAGGAAATTTCGCGCACGAGAGCTCGAATGCTTATCGCGCGGAAGGCCAGTGTACGGTGCGGGGGACCCAGGGCCCCTATTTATAGGCAAGGCCGGGAGTCCGTGCCGCGCGGAAAGCGCTTTGCGTGACCGCACCGGCGAATTTTGCGCCCGACGCCCCTTTTTGCGCGCCATAGTCCCGTGCCACCCAGGACTTCGGCATTCCGGCGTCTCCCTCGGAACCCGATTTTTGCGACCTCTCGCCGATCAGATTCCGAGGGGGGGCTTTTGTAGATGCCCGAAAAGTCCGTTGTTCCCAAACGAAACTCCGGATGCGGGAAGCGAGGTCATATTTGGAGTCGGAAGCATGTTTCGGAGGGCCCGGAGGCCTTGCGCGGAATTTTGGAGACCTGCGTGCAAAGTTGATGAGCCGCGCGCAAACCTTCCGGGATGCGCGCAATGCGCTGAGCCGGCGCGCAATTTTGCGCGCCCGTGGCCCGCGCGACTCCCTTGCGCGCCGGGCCCTATTCCGCGCCCGCGAAGGGAATTCCGCGCCCGCGAACCGGATTCCGCGCCCGGGGTTGCCTATAAATATAAGGCGACCCCCGACGTTTTGAAGGTTGCCAGAATTCGAAAGGTCTCTCGTGCGCGCAATCCAACCCCTTCCGCGCGCAATGCCGACCTTCAGGTAACCTCTTTTCTTTCGCGCAAGAAAGCCTCGGGGTTCGCCTTCGCGCGCAATCCCTTTGGCTCCTTTCTTTTGAATAACCCCACACTCAAAGGCATTTGCGCGCAAAAGAAGCCTCTTGCGCGCAATTGCCCCCGGGTGCGCGCAATCCAACCCGATTGCGCGCACCCCCCATTTTCAAAGTGGCCATTCGATTAAAGAATGAGCTGTTGCCCACGCGCGCTATCCGAAGCCCGGTGCACGCAATCTCTATCATCCGCGCGCAAAGTTCTGGCCCAAGCTCCTCTTTTGCGCGCCGACCCGCGGTATTGCGCGCAAAGCTCCTCTTTTGCGCGCAAACCGCCAGGGTCGCCCCCTTTGACCCCCTTTGGGTACCCGCCTGCGTGGCGCCCCGATGACCCTCATCCCGGGTGCCCGCACTGTGCGTTGTCTTTCCGTGCGGCCCTCCAGGCTTGCGCGAAGTGACACGGACCTGTCGGCGGCTTCAACGTCCTGCACGACGTTAAACTGCATACGTCCAACATGACGTTAAACTGTTCCACGTCCGCGCTGCAAGACGTTAAACTGCCAGGCATTTACGTCCCGCACGACGTTAAACTGCACCATCGTCCGCGCTGCAAGACGTTAAACTGCCAAGCATCTTCGTCCTCAACACACGACGTTAAACTGTACTTCGTCCGGCAAGACGTTAAACCGTCCGCTTCGTCCTCAACACACGACGTTAAACTGTACATGGTCCGGCAAGACGTTAAACCGTCCACTTCGTCCTCAACACAAGACGTTAAACTGTACTTCGTCCGGCAAGACGTTAAACCGTCCGCTTCACCCGATCCCGTGCCTCGCACGCAGGGTCCTCCCGGTTTGGATGTGGCCCCCACCCGCTCATCTCTGCAGGGATGTCGGGATTGGAGTGGCCTTCGCCCATGGGGGTATAGTGTTGCAAACAGAACGAACTACGTGGACTTTGATCCCTGTCTTCTAAACAGGGTACGTAGGAAGCCTCTCCGAGGTTCAAGCCCGCCACCTGGTCGTCCCGGTCGTATTTACGTTGGTTCGTCCATCAGTGGACCCCTCCCGGGTTCACACTTGCGTTGATTCACCTATGAATCCGCCTCTGTGGGGGACTGCACATGTGTATCTGCATTGTGCTTCCCCACCGCCTCGATCTCTTCGTGAGTCGGCTTGCCAACGTCCAGCATGACGTGAAACTGTGATTCACCCGACAGTTCCATCCCCCTCTGTGCGAGGTGGTTCGGTTCAATCCTTCTCCAGGAAGCCTCGATCTCTTTGTGAGTCGGCTTGCCAACGTCCAGCATGACGTGAAACTGTGATTCACCCGGCCTTTCCATCCCCCTCTGTGCGAGGTGGTTCAGTTCAATCCTCCGCCCGACGGCCTCGATCTCTTTGTGAGTCGGCTTGCCGACGTCTAGAATGACGTTAAACTGTATATCCGAACTACGCTGACTTTGATCCGCGCTAACGCACGGTACGTAGGAAGCCCCTACGGGGTCCATGCTCTTCACTCCATCATCCATCCTGATCCTTACCCGGGCCGCCACATCCCGGTGGGGTCATGCCATTTCATCCCACTCCACTTCACTTGGGAAGCCGCGCATGTGCTGGCCCCAGCGTCGGAGGTTCCCCGCAAGGGGTTCTGTCATCTGATCCACTCCTCGTGTTGATCAGTCCGATGCCGTCCCCGCTGGACGTTAAACTCGCGGCATACCCCGTGTTAAACATGGGAAGCTGAGGAAAACCTCAGGTAACGCAGTTCCCCGCACCCAGTGCGGGATGCCTCATGCCATCACGCCTTCGAGAAGCCCTATTAGGGACGGAAGGCAGACATGCAGAGTCACCGTGTTAAGGCACGCCCCCGACACCCAGAGCCACCAGGTCTCCTCACCGCAGGTTGCTGCCCCGACCAGACTCCTTGGAGCGTCCGGGCGGAAGCAGCATAATTAACCGGTGTCCATGGAGACATGGCGCCGGGAACGAGATTCACGAACATTCTTAAATCTATGAGGGAGACCCGGATTAGGAGACGAGTTCCGAGGAGACGTCCACGGAAGGAGGAGCCGACATCCCATCATCCCGGTTTCGATCAAGGAGCAGACGCCCCTGAATAAGGGACGAATGCCGCCTGGCCTTGGAAAGCGGGACTGCGGGGCCACAAGTCGCGCGCCCATCCCCTCGGGTCGACGGGTGCACGCGCGAACGCGTCCTGGTGGAACAGCGTAACCCGACACACATCCGCACCGAAACAATAGCCTTATCTAAGTCATTTGGCCGATGCATAGATTTTTAGGTAGAATGTAACAACTACTAATATAATATTTGTTTTTTAAACTATTTTATGTCAATTTTGACACTATTTAGTAATTGATTTTTGTAAAACTCATAACAGAAATATTAGTTTGAAAAAAGTTTATTAAATAAATACTAAAATGTCATATTAACCTAGAAAATTAGTTGAATTATAAAAAGTCTCAAATTACTTTTATTTTGGTGTTTATAACATCAATTATGTCAATATTTCATTAATAAAATCATCATTGTGTCATAAAGAAACTAAATTATTTAAAGTCTAAAAATTACAAATAAAATATCATTATGTAGGAAATCTTTTTATATTTCTAATGAATATTTATAGTCGAGTTTATCTTATGTATACCCTTATATTAAAAATTATTTACTTATTAAACTTTGATTTTAACTATTTTAACCCTTCTTTAAATAAATTAACAATAAATGTCCTAATCTAATCCATGTGGGCCTAAATGGTCATATTTTATTCCTAAGTTTGTTTTTGGTCGAATTACAATTATCCAATAGAATTAGGACATGTGTTAGGGTAATAATAATATCATATTTACCCTTAATTACCCTATTTACTTTTAACTGTGGTAAAAAAAGTAAAAAGTCACTATTCACCAAAAATTATTTTCATCTCATTGAACCACATTTTAGTCCTTGATATTAATCGTGTCTCTCGGATTTTCGAAATTCCACTCATAGAAGTGGTAAAATTAAGTTTTATGAAAAATTCAGTTTTTTAACTACCACTTAGTGGTTTCACTATTCATCAAAAAATTGAAAGTTTTTAGAAAAATAACAAAATTTCACCCTAGGCTAATTTCTATATTCTGAATCCAAAAATGAAGTCCATTATGAAAAATATATTTATAAAATTATAAAAAGTGGTTATTAATATTCATAACGACTAGTTTTAATAATATTTTAATAGCATATCGTTGTTTAGTGAAACTCGGTATTGCGTATGACACAAGCTATCGAGGAAGGTCGCGATTTCATGTAAAGAAAGCCAAGAAATTATTGTGTAGAAAAAGATTCCTTTGATGATTTATATAAAATAAAAGTCTCGGGTGTTACATTGGTGCTCTCTCTAATTTCATAAAAACAAAATAGTTAGACCTTCGGAACCCAAACACTATTGGATCTGAAAATTTCAGAAAGAAAAATTTTAGGCACCCACATTTTCATATAAAAATAGGCTTTATGAAATCTTAAGGACTAGGTTTTGTTTAAGGGACAATTTTTTCCCAACATCCATCACACTAAATCTTTGTTCATAATGGAGCACTTTGAGGAACAAAATAATTGTTGCTAAAAATCTGTTTAGATCTAATATAACCAAAACTAGAACTATTCCTTATAGGTCGAATTTGAGAATACATATTATCAAAATTTTCCTTACTTATTCTAATTTTTGAAATAATCTTCCTCAATGAAAAAGTTACACATTTCAATTTGATAACTAAGTTCTTGTCTTCCAAAATAGATTATTTGGAACTAGAGTTAGGCTCGAAAACATTTTTTTAGAAATTAAATTTTCTAGATTTTTAGAAAGATTATTCTTCTCAGAATTTACTTTCTCAATATTGTTTGAAATAATTCCAAAATCAAAAAATTTCTTATCATGATCTTTAAAAAGATATGATATTTCTTTAGTAAGAATAGTATTCATAGAATTTGATTTATCTGGAGTTTTCAAGAGTTTTGAATTCTCAATCTCAAGGAGAATAACAAACCTAGAAACTTCTTCATTGGTACGTAAAGACCTATCTTCATCAAAAAAATATTCTTCGTCATAAGATCTATTGTGTTTATCATTACTATATTTTTCTTTTAAAGAATCGTTGGTCATTGATTCATCATTACTTACCTTAGCCATCAAAAAATGATTGTCAATAGGTAGTCTGGCGGTTAGACCATGATTCTTATTTCTACAAGATTCATAATCTGATGATTCATCTGAAGAGTCACCACCACTGTCACTCCATGTGTCGTTAGATTTCATTACATTTATAACTTTTTCTTTATATTAATTCTTTATATTTCTCTCAGAATGCTTTTCCTTTCATTATTTCCTTGTAAGAATAGGACAATCAGGCCTTATATATCCCGCTCTCTTGCATTCATAAAAATTGACTTTTGAATCATACTTATATTTTCGTTATTTCTTCTTATATTTGGATTGAAAGTTCTTCTGTCCAATAATCTTTCTCATCCTTCATGATATATTTTCTACCTCATTTTCCGAAAATTCACTTCCACTAGATTCAGATTGAATAACAATCTTCTTAGGTGTGGATCTTTTAACTCTCTTGGGAGACTTGGCTTTCATGCGATTTGAATTTGTAGTAAGAGAAAAAATACCATTCCCATTCATCTTCTTTACATTATTAGCATCTCTCTTCATTCTAGTCTCATTTTGAAGAAGGATTCCAAAAATATAATCAAGAGAAATTTGACTAACCATTCTATTATCAACAATAACATTCCCCTTGGATTCCCACTCATTGGGAATAATGTCTATGATCTTATCAATGATAGATTCATCATCAAATCCTTTAACACCCATAGATTTTAAAATATTCACAATAGCCATGAATTGTTTTTTCACCTTACATATGGGTTCTACATAAAGATTGAAAAAACCATGATATTCAGCTCTGATCATGGATATTCTAGTTTCAATAACATTGGATGTTCCAAAGTGAGTGACTTCAAGTATCATCCAAATACAATTTTTTGCTTCATAAGATCAAATTTGGCTATATATGTTTATAGTCAAAGAACATAGGATTGTACTTTGCACCTGATAATTCAGTTGTTATTCATTCTTTTCTTGATTGGTGAAGGTACTAACTTCCTTTTCAGGGATTTTATATCCTCCAGTAAGCATGAAAAAATTGTCTACTCCAATATTTATAATGAATGTCTTCATGTGATCTCTCCAATATTCATAATCATTCCCATAAAAAATAGGTAGTCTTGTCGGATTGATATTGTCTATGGAACCAACATTGATTCCTGCCACCTTAAAGAAAAATCTTTCCACAAAAACATGTTAATAGAAAAAGACTGTAAACAAGGAAAATATTCCTCAGTAAGGAAAATATAGAAAAAGAGTATCTCTAAGAAAAAAATTAATCCAAACATTATGGGTCTGAAAAATCTGATTCCATAAATAAGAAGAAGATGAATTCTCTTTTAAATCTAGTCACGAGATTAATTAAGATTTAACCAATGATCTGATACCAATTGTTGAATTGGTTCTTGGTACAAGATCAACTCATTTGATACCAATTTTTTAGATGATATGTGAATATTATATACACTATAATACCAAATGTATAGTAGAAATAATAGAGATACTAAATAAAGTACCCAATGAGGCTCAAAATGCAAGCGAGGGGGGGGGGGAATTGAATACTTTAAAAAATTCCATTGGATCATTTAAAGATGAAACAATGTATTTCATAAAACCTCTAGTTCTATAAACTTGTTTGAATCCGGAATAGTGATCCCGAGAAAGCAACTCTAGAAACATGGTTCCAGAAAATGAAACAAAATGAATGTTTTCGAAGATAACGATTCTTCCTTAAAACGTATAGAATCTTAATAAATCGAAGTATACAAGTATCACAATGTATAAAATAGTTATACCTTCTCAAAAAATAAAATTTAGCAGAAAACATGTAACAAAACATGTAACAAGTAGTATACATTTTAACAGAAATAGAAGGGTATCCAACAACCTTGGATAAAGGTCCCTTGATTTATACTATCAAGAAAGTCTGTCTTACCTACACTATGGTAAGCCCTCGATATGAAGATCAAAGTATGTATTGCTATCCCCACAAGTTATCAAATTCATGACAGTCGGCACCTCTATCTTCCTCAGCATGGAAGTCCTCAAACATTAAGGTAGTCGGAACCTTTGTCAACCTATCCCTAGAAGCCATCGATTGTACACAGCAACAATCGAAGTCGCACTGAGAAAATATGAACAAGAAGTTAAGTATGTACTAATCATGACAATCTCTTTCATGAAATCAAATCAATAACATGTAATCACTAGAGTCATAGAGGAGATAATCAATGTTGTTCAAAGTTATAATCTCTTTCATAAGAGCTCCTATTTGTAGGCACATCTCTAACAGTCAGCTCCCCCCTCCAACTGTTATATTTTTCTTGGAATATTGAACGGACCTATACATGTGTCACTCAAACAACAATTAGTTAGTAACTGAATGCATGACATAATTTTAGAACAAAAAAAAGTGTATCAAAAAATATGGTTACATAACCAAAATCGAATATTCAGAATGTAAGAAAATAATGGTTCAGAGACTAACAAAAACACATTCATGGTCTATAATACAATGTTATCTAGATTCTATTTTTTAAAGAATTTAGAACCTGAACTCTATTGAATTATGGAGTCGGAATTTAATGGAAATATAGAATCTATATTAACAAGAATTCAGAACCAGAACATACAAAGTATGGAGTCAGAGTTCATGAGAAGTCGGAGTCAGAACAAACAATGTTAGGAGTCTGAATTCATTAGAATTCGAAGTCAGAACTCAAAATTTTTTGAGTCTGAATTTATTAGAATTCGGAGTCAGAACAAAGAAGAGTTTGGAGTCTGAATATAGATAACTCAAAGTCTGAATTCGATGTCTGAAAACAGAATTCTCTTTATCTAAGTATTATATGATTATGAGTTTTTTAGATATGAAACCGAATTTTACATTTAGACAAGATAATGAACAATGAAAAACATGGTATGGATAAATTTCCATGGGGAATGAAATTTTTTTTTATAGAAGTTATGCACAGGGTAAAAAGAGATTTTCCTTGAGATAAGGTGTTTGTGATTTTCAAAATAAGAATGAATAGTAAAGTTATTATGAGTCCTTATTGACTCAACAATCTCTGCCAAATAGAAGGAATGGAATAGTCAGATGGAAAACCTTATTGACTAAACAAAATTTCTGTAAATAATAGACATAACATGTTAATTATTCTATATATATTATATAACATTCAATTAGATACGATTTTACCATCAATAGAATGATATTGTCTCTCGTACGCACATACGGATTGTCGTCTCCACGAATGTGATGAAATTAAATCCCCATCATAACCATTCATGAATAATTTCTATTTTATGATTAAAAATAATTTTTAAGTACATAATATAATTTTGGATATGAATCAAATACATCTTATCCATAACAAACATGTCTTACGAAACAATGCATATAATGGAAAACGAATCAGTTAACACCTGAAACTATGATACTAGTGAATTATTTTTAACAATGAAATATTAGAAGATAATATATTATATCATATTTATTTATGTGGTTCTTTTATAATTTATAACAATGACTTATCTATAATACTAGAGTTTAACTTACCCTTAATCTAGTAAAAGTACTAGGTAAGCGTTAATTCTATAATCTCTTCAATATCAGAGGTTGTTTATACGTGAGTATCTACTGGGACATCATTATTATCCACATATTTGTTTCTTAAAGAATGTATTTCAAAACATTTTTAAAATTTCTTATAATATGGGTTAAATTCATTTATAACCTTTTTTTACTTTTTATTATTTATTTTGAAATGAATTGTTCCTTCATTTACCAAGAAACGGACTTTATGACCATTTTGAAGAATTAAGGAAAGAATTCTTTTTTAACATATGAAAAGAAAGTGGCTATTTTCCTCAATTATAAGTTCTTATAAGCTTCTCTTACAGGATTATAAAAATATTTTCAAAATAAATGATTTCATTGAAAATTATTGGTCTTTTAAATGATTTCAAAATAGAAAGAGACATTTCTGTCAAAATGTTTTGATTTTATTTATGTCAACATCCATTAATTGATTTCATGCTTGTTTAAAGTTGATTTATTATAATTCAATATTCCATATTGTATATGTGTTATTTTTATTCCATTCCTGGTTTATTGATTATGTATTGAAATATTTTATGCTAGTTTTAATATTATGGGAAATGTTATGTTTCAACATTTTCATATAAATAATGCATTGGAATTAGTATGTGATGGGTGGAGCCCGCTATAGCTCCATGATGCATCGGTAGGTCTCATGAGACAAACTGGTGTCCTAGAACAAGGTCTTGGAAAAATATTATTTGTAGTCTTGGCACGAGGCCTTGAATACTTGGTTTTGATATCTAGTATTATGAATTCCATCATTATGAAATTATATATTGATATTACTTGTGATTATTCGACTAGTCGAATATCTATATAAATAAGAAAATGAAATTTGTTGATTTATATTTTCCATATTATGACAATTTCTAAGCTTAAAATGATTGTGTTTTAGTCATATACATTGCCTTAAATGTTTATTCTTATTTATGAAAGTTTCTACAATATTTTTATCCTCACACGGCACTAGAGGTCACCCCTTTCTATGTTTTATTTTCTACAGGATACGAAGAAGTTTATTATGACTAACCTGTAGGGATATTCTAATGGATATGAATATGTTAAAAGGAGACACAATGTTGTTGTTTTTCATTTCATAATGTAATATAAAAATAATTTTTGTATCTTGTACTTCCAAGGATACGAACCTGCTAATTCTTTTGGAATTTGATCCCTTGGGATCATTCTAATGTTATATAATAATGCACAGACTCTAGGTAACTAGTGTTAGCGCATTATAATTTGGATGGTACAAAAATGATATGAATGTTAGTGATGTACCATCTCATATATGTCCACCTAAATCATCACAACATATCATAGAACATCTTTATGATTGCTGGGTTCACTACCCACTCAGAACTAGAACTATCAATCATGATGATATTTCTCATGAAAAAAGGATGAATGTATTATTTTCAGAATCATATGATATCATCTTGAATGAACTCCCACTCATTGATGGTCTCACTACCATAAAAAAGATTACCTAATTCCACATAATACATCATCAATCTGCTGATATCGAAGAGTGAAATATAAATGGTCTAATGTCAACTACATGCTCTTCATAAAAACCTTTGAATTTCTCTCATTTATTTCAAAATTAAACGATGAAATGAGGGAAATATAATTCCCACTTTTAATATGATTCATTCATAGTCTGTTTTAGAAGTTTCCTTCTCAAAGAATTAGTGGGGACATGCTTCATACCGGGGGTGTAGTCAATGTCAAAATACAATGAATTCTAGTACACCATTGATCCCCTATGTAGAGATTAAAATATTTTTGTGAGAAAAAATAACTCAGACTATTGTGTTTAGAATAAATTGTAAACCATTCCCCCAAATTTTTTTTCATGAAATCTTATGGGAACTCATTATAGTTCAAAGGTCAAGATCATGGGTTAAATAATTATTCTCATGTTTCTTATGTTCTTTGGAACCATAGTCTATCAGGTGATCACCATGCATATGAACACTTCATAAAAAAGAACTTCATGCATCAAAAAATAAAACATAGCCCTGACTTGCCTTTTGAAAGTTCAACATTGGTGATATAGTTAAAATATATTTTAACTCTACTAAAGAACTCTAAAATTGATAATATGAAACCATCTTCAATTCTTTCCATGTGTGAGTACTCATTGGATAATCTTGAATCATGAAATATTTTATGGAATGAGGTAATATCCAAAAGAACCCAATAAGATATGTATCCTGAAAAGAATACAGTATTTGTCCCATGTAATTAAAACATTCAAAATCACATTATTAACTTAAATAACATTTTTTGAGATCGTATGTCCTATGATCTTCTGTTCCAATATATATAAATTTCATCTTGAATTCATCATGTATGGTAGGTGTATTCTCAAAACATCTAAAAAAAATTCAAAATGATGCACAAGATACAACTAAAACAAAGGGAAAACCATATTGTCATCCACAAATACAAACAAAAACATATCAAGGTATTAATAGAATATACTATTCATAATCTTAATAAAAATATTGGGGCATTGGTAAGAAATATTTGAATAAAAACATGTTTACAATGGAATTGCCTACCCTTTAAGGTGACCTTCTAAATGTGAGACAACATGTGATAACCCGACTGATGATCAGTTTTCCAGAACCACTTATCCCCATTTCAACTACCAAAACAAGTCAAAAATTTATGAAAATAGATATTATCTCTTCATCTTAGATTTATTGAGCATCTAGTGAACAACAAAAGGTGAAAGTTTCTATAATATTTTATTATAAATAGAAAAGGTACTACCATGTTGACACACTGTGGAATATGAATACATTATATAGAATTTCATCCAACAATGATTTCATATCACTCAGTTTATCTATTTACATATGATTATGAGGAATAGACCCTGGCTGTGAACTTGGTATTAAATAAATTGATACCACGACATATAATATATGAAGAAACCCAAACAAGTTAGTTAGAAACATATTGAGAAACACAATGATAACTGGAGGGGGATCATTTCTAAAAAAATCAATATCTATGTAAAAAAATAAAATAGTAATATTACACTACCCAACATCAGAAATGGTGGTCTGACATAACTCGACCTCAATCCCCAATCAACCAAAAAAACATGGAACACCCCATTTGATGTAATTAATTAGACAAAAAAAGAATGAAGTTAATTTAGGACTTATTATTAATAAGTCAATAAATACTTATAATTATATCATGTGGTTTTCTATTAATAATCACCAATTTAAAGGTAGTCTTCAATCATAACTATAATCCTGATTTGTCTTTATTCAGAGGGGCATAGTATTATCCATTACATTAGACGAAATATTTATAAAAAATATTTTAAATATCATATCACTAGTTGATATAATTGAGTTAGATGCAACAATATAAAATAGATTAGTCACAAAAAAAGAAGATATATTGATGGTAACACTCATGTTGTGGGACCCACATCAAATTCCTCCAGAGACTCTTACACTATTTTAATAATATTCATTCTAGATTCTAATGGAGAGATTCCATTAGTTATTGAATCTTATAATTTCATAAAAACTTTTTATTTCTAATGATATCAAGACACTATGTAGATATGGTATTATATGTTAGAACAACTATAGGTTCCCTGGGTGACATCACTAACTACAAATATTAAGTGAATCATTGCACACCCCCATAAAATCCACTCCTTTCCACAATCGAAGAAATTCACAAGACCTTTGTGAGGTACTAAATAATTTCTAAAAGAGTCTTAATATCCAGATATTATAAGATATTTTTTTCTATAACTAATTTTTTGTACATTAATTACATGAATATTTAATATATTTAAATATTAAACATCTTATTACATATTGTTCATTGTTCTGTATGACTATAGTGTAATAATGTCTAGGAGTATTTGTCGCATTGACAAGATCATTGAAATTCCCCTCTATGATATGAACCTTGAATTATTATGAACTTATTATAATATATAGTTCTACGGATGGATGAAGTACAATTTTGTGACACATAGTATACACACCATCTGTTGTTAATACTCCTAAAAAGATGAGACTTCATCCCATGAAGTTCACACTTGGTAATCTCCAAGATGTGAGATTATGAGAACATATCCGCCAGTAAGAATCTTTCATGGTTTGGTTTCATTGGAAACTCCTATCTATGATCATTTAAAATGGTCCTTAGACATCAATATTTTCATTAATATGTGTTATTACTCGCACACTTTGATTTACTAAAACACTATCACACAGAAAGTTTGTATGAAGTAGGGTATAATGGTTGCATCATGAATGACATGTTATTAATGGATAATTAGTGGAACAATTTGACCCATAAATTTATGAAATTTTATATCTTGGCCAGTTGATTGAAATAGAACCATCACAAAAAATTCTATGGTCATGGTGTAATGATGAGTTTATTTTAGGTAACCAAATAATGGCATATCAAGCATAAAGGTTGATGAAACTATTATGAAACCAGCTTGATGAGATATCAGGAAAAATGGATTATATTATAGAGTGAGCATTCATATGTGGATGTAGTTCTGGAGAATTTAATTTCATTCTCATGGGTGCCTTGACCCATTGCTAGGCTGTAATTTTCAGATTTAGGCAGGCCCACCCAATGCCAATGAGAAATGGTCCTAGAGGGTCACACCCGAATTGTATCTGGTGGTCTTGGGTAATTTGTATTTGAATTTTATTATTGTAATAAATACTAGTCCCAAGAAAGTGGAATAATTTTTTTCTTGTTAAAATTAATGAATTAATTTAACAAATATGTATTCATGGGATTGTGAATAAAAATATATTTATTTATTTTATTAAAAATTTAATAAAAATTTATTCACTAGTTTTGAAATAAAATATTTATTTAAGAGAATAATTTATTTATTTATTTATTGTCGTTTTTAATAAATCATAGTAGATTTCGAGCGGAATAAGGATGATCCAGTAGTAAAATAATTATTTATAAGACAATAAATAATTATTTAACTAGGTAGCAGAAAAATAATAATAATAACAATGTCATAATTATGTGGCACATGATTTCATTTGTGATTTTGTTTTTCACGAGTTAGCATGCCACAAATACTGATGAAGTTATTATTATTATGTAGCCTGCGTTCTCTATAAGGGTATGAATGTATTTAATTATTGTTACGCAATTATATATAATAACTAAAACCCCATGTTAAAAAATAGAGAGTTAAATTTATTGTTCAATGTATGAGAAACCAGTGATTCCAGAGTAATTACATGTATAGAATTTTCTCTAGACTCCCCTCAACTCTCCCTCTTAATAATTGGAGACGTTTTTCAAGATCGAAGAATAAGCGATCATGATCGATCAATTCAAGACATTCGCTTATCCGAGCTAGCACTCTAGAAGATAGTGGCGTTAATCGGATACCATTGGGGAATGTGTTGATCACCGTTATAGGGATTATGATTTGGATCCTCGCATGAGAAATGAAAAAATCCAACAGGGTCATCCTGGATGAACAATATGATCAATGAAGAATATACTGAAGAACTATGTATTTTATGTGTTTAGAGATAAAATTTAAATTTATTATAAATATAATGTGAAAGATACTTTCTAAATGTTTTGGGCCACTTCCTTATTTATCTAAATCGTCTATTCTATTCCACGGAGACTAGTACTCACCATCGTATTGATCCTTGAATAATCATTGATCCTAGTAAAAATTAACGTTGGGCGCCAACCCAACTGCACATCAATTGTGCCAAGAATCTACAAGTGGTATAAATGGGAGTTTATCTTAGTTTATAATTATTTAAAAAATTAAATTATTATTTAAGATATAATAATTATGTTATTCAATTCATGTTTAATCATTCTTGTAAAAAATATTTTCAGAACTATTCTCCCTCTTTTTTTCTTACAGATCTCATAGAAATGAATGATTTTTTTTTGATTAAAATTCAAATGGATACATCATCAAGAGGCACTAACGATTCTACCCAGGTGACATGAAAGTGTAATCCATGTGTTTTGTCTTACACTTTGTTTTCTCTGATATACATGTCCGGTAATCCAGACTACACGCCATATAGATGTGTTTAGTGCATTGGGAGTTACTCTAAAATTACTCAAGAGGTGTGCATTTATTTCATATGGGGTGGTTAATTCAACACTATGTGTTGACTAGGAAAGATAAGAACACACATACCAGATTATAGGTCATGTGGCTCACTACACACATGGTGTAGTTCCTTAAGGTAAGAGAACAAACCATATATTACATACACAACATAGGTAACCTGTAACCATGTAATTAAGAGACAACATGATGTGTATCCCACTGTACACACTTTGTAATATAAAATGTCCAAAGTATGATTCACACACCGAGTCCCTTGGTGTGTACTTCAGGAATGACGGTGATGGTAGCACACATCATGTAGTCAGAACTACAAGTCGTGTACCTTTCCAAATTACACAATGTTAAAACATTAATGTTTTTGAATTGATGAGAACTACATATCATTTATAATTCATACTACAGGTTGTTACTATATTCATTAAAATACCATATATTCCATATGTTATAAGAATAAAATATTATGATAATATATTACATGTTGGGTATATATTAATGAGTGTTCACCATGATACCTCCAAGGTGCATGTATATAATAGGATTATAATCTCAATGATATTTAAAAAAGGATTAAGACAAAAGGATTAATTAATTATTGATTATAATTTATCAATTAAAAGCATAATTTATCTTAATAAGAATGATTAATTAATTGAATACTAGATTTATTAAATTTGTAAATTGTTTCATGTATGTGGTGATCATGAACTAGACAAATTCATTTATATCTAATTGGTATCATTTTAATGTATTTATTAAATTAGGTGTTGTCCTACAAGGAATCTATTCTCATTAATATGTAGGGTCTACATGACCAGCGATTCTTTTATGTGACCCCCCTCTTTACCCCTCACATTCATGTAAGTTAAAAAGAATATTTAATGGATAGAGCTCCCAAGAATGTGGTTTTGGTCCAACTTAGGAGACGAGGAGAAACCAATCCAATGAAATAAAAACGTTAACTGGTGGAAATCTATAAAAATGATTGCGTTTCTTGGCTATTCTAGCGTTACTTTATCAAATCCTAGATAATCTAACACTTAGAAAAAAATATCATTATCATGTCCTTTATTTTAGTTCTATTATTATTATTGTTTTTCGTTGTGGATGTGTTATCATGATCACATAATTAATTAATTAACAAGTATGAAAAATGGAACTAAAATAAAGTAGTCTTGTGTGCCAATATTACCATGATATGGTTAATCACATAATTATGTTCCACATTATATTAACAGGCATCTGATAATGATAATAAAGAAATTTATGCATATGAGATAAACATGCCTCAACAAAATATTAGGCCAGACAAATGCTTCCATTACATGATTAAGGGAAATACATAACAAAACTATGTGTTTTCGAATCATTATTTAGACATTTAATATTATACAGGAAGCCCTTATGAAAGGTTTCATTTCACATAATCATATTACATCATGAAAAGTACCCTTTCTATATTTGGTTTAACATTGGAGGAAAGTGTTAAGAAAATCCATGTCAATACTTCGGGATTGGGGAGTCCACTTAATGGATCATAGATCTACAGGATCACAATTGGAAAATTCCTACCTATCTAAATACATTCAAATAGATTGACTAACTATTTTGTAGGATTTTTAAAGGGGAATAAGGATACATTCCACTAGAATGTCATAAAACCTACACATTCTGAGTTCAATGGTTAGGTCCATTGTGATTTGATAAAATACTTGGAGACTTAACATAATTAATTTATTATTTCTCATAAAATGTATTGAAGAATGTTTTAGTCATCATATCTTTTAATTGTAGAATAAAGTGAAAATATCTTCAACACAATTATCCCTACAATCAATTCTGGATAAAGATTATATCCTCAACGGTAGTAACTTACATGAGTGTTTTAGGCACCTTCAGGTTATTCTATGCTATGAACATAAGTATTATGCGCTGGAGTCAGCAGTACCAGATCCACCTTCTCAAGATGATAATGATGATTAGTTTCTGGTCTATGATAATCATAATAATGACGTATTCGATATTCAATGTTTGATGCTATCATAAATGTCTACTGAACTCATAAAGCCTCACAAAAACATTGATACTAATAGCATGCTCAAGCACCTCTATGGTCTTTACCAGGTGATAGAAAGACAAAAACATTTTGAGATCTCCAAGGAAATCTATCAGAGTATGCATGGTGGGGGTGACCTAGATGGGCCTCATGTTGTCAAGATCATTGGCTATATTGAGTGCCTTTTTGTTCTAGGGATTAAACTCCCTGACGAACTGGGTACCGATCTCATTCATTCATAACTCCCTCATAGATTCTTCATTTTTATTGGTAATTTCAATATAAAGAACACTGAGAAGTATCATTTGTAACTTCATATATTAATTTCCCCTGTGGAAAAAGATATGAAGCTTGAAAATCCTTATGTCATTGTGGTGAATAAGTGGAAGGGGAAGGTGAATAGATTTAAACCCAAAACATCTTCACGCCCTTACAAGAAAAGGAAGGTAAAAAGGGGAGGCAAGGGAAAATTAATTTGTTTATTTTTAATGTGGAATGAAGGGCCATTGGAAGAATAATTACACCAATCATAAGAAGAAAGATGATGTTTCAGGAGTGTTTGTTATCAAATTCAATCCATCTGTTTCTTCAAATTTGGTATTCGATATAGCTTATGTTCACCACATATGTATCCAAATACCCGAACCAAGTATATTTAGGATGATTGACTAAGGGGAGGTATATCTACAAACATACAATAGAGAATAACTTTATATTGTAGATATCATGGACTACCACCTCATGGGTCCAACATGGATGATCATGGTGTTAAAGGGTGATTATTATGTTTTGTTAGTTACTAAAAACCTTATTTATGTACCAAGAATAGATACATATGGATTTTTGTTCATGTTTGAAAATTAATTTTGGTTCTTTTACAAAGTTAAAATTTATTTTGGTAGGGCACATTTATACAACAGTCTATACATGTTTTATTACAAAAACAAATTAATGGAAATCAATAACAAATATTCTTCACATGAATCATAAAACAACAAACATTCACATCATCATCTAGGTCATGTAAATGAGAAACACATTAAAACGATACATCATGATGGATATTTAGATACTTTGAAACTTAAACAACTTGGAATATGTCATGCATGTTTATAAGGCCAGATGACCAAATCCCCATATAGTGGGAATAGTGAAAGGGCAATATAGATTCTTGAATTAGTTCATACCTATCTATGTGGTCCACTTCTAGATGAAGAAAGGGGATTTTACTAATACTTCATAATGTTTACATATGATTTTAGTTGATAAGGACATATCTGCTTAATGATGTATAAGTTCGATTCATTTTATAAATTCATATAATATATGAATGAAGATGAGAACTATTTTCTTAAGAAGATTAAAAACATCTCCCATACCGAGTTGGATGATATATTTATCATGAATTCATTGATTACATACGGGATTTTGGGATCCTATACCAACTCAATTTTCCTTACACACCCCAGTGAAATGGTGTGAGTGAAAGGAGGAACCTCAAATTATTGGACATGTTGTGATCAATGAAGAGTTATCCAAGTCTTCCATTATCCTTTTGGGGATTTGAGTTACAATTTGAAGTTTACATACTAAAAAAAGTACTAAAAATCAATAAATATTATTCCATATGAGTTCTGGTGTGGAAATAAATCCATTTTATCAAATTTACATATTTGGGGAAGTGAAAAGTTTGTTATGTCCTTTTTAGGAAACAAACTTGAAACCCAAGGTACACATTGTACACTTAAAAGATACCTTAAGGAAGCAGGGGGATATAACCTATACAAACCCTCAATCAAAAAGGATATAGAGTAATGAACCACCATATTACATGAGAAGGAGCACATATTCAAAAGAGATAGTGGAGTGAGACTAACTTAGATGAAGTCAAGATGAAAGGTACGCAAGAGTCGGTACATGAAATTTTTTTTAAAGCCACGTGGAAGAAAGCACTATTCTAGAGACACAAGAACTGCTTAATAGTACAAGAGAGGTTAGATAACAAGAACATTATAATTTTCTAGATAACGAGGATAGTGACTCATTATTAGTTGATAATAATGATCCTCAAACCCACAAAGAAGAGGTAAGTGGAATAGTTGTGGCCAAGTGGAATGAAGCCTTGATTTAAAAAATGGATTTCATGTTCCAAAACAACAAATGTATTTTGGTAGATAATATAGTTGATGTAAATCCCATTGGATGAAAATGGATATTCAAGAAAAACTAGAAATCGAAGGAAAAGTCAGTACCAATAAGGCAAGACAAGGTGCAAAAGGCTTCAAGTAGGATCAAGACATTGACTATGAAAAAAATATTTCACCAGATGCAATGATAAAATACATCACAATTATATTTTTCATTACCAATTACCATGACGTTAAAATTTGTAAAATGGATATCAAATCAGCCTTCCTTAATAGGAACCTTCATGAAGATGTCGTCAGGACACAACATGAATGGTTTATGACTCCAGTGGATGCTAATAAAGTATGCAGGTTATAGAAAACCAATTATGTATTATAGACATAATCTAGGTAATGGAAAATTCATTTTATGAATCCATAATAGAATTTGTTTTTATCACGAATGAATGTGATACTTATATCTAAAAAATGTTAAGTGGTAGGGTAATTGTTTTCCTAATTGTAAATGTTGATGATATATTACTTATTGAATATGAGATAGCTTTCTTACAGTCTATTAAGGAAAGGTTGAATCAATGCTTCTTTATGAAGTACTTGTGCAAGGAAACATATATTCTTGAGAGAAATATCCATTGATATAAATCTATGATATTTCCATGTCTATGTCAATTTACATACATTTACATGATATATAAGAGATTTAGTTTGGAACAATCCATGAGGGGATTATTCCCATTGTCACATGGCATTTATCATTTGAAGAAAATGTGTCTTCAGAAAACTGAGTAAAGAAAGGGAATGAAAAGTACTCTATATGCATAACTGATTGGGTATGTCATGTAAGCCATGGTATGTAATAGTCTAGAAGTTTCATACGCATTGAGTGTGGCTGGCAGAAATGAAGTTGACCTAGGTGACTGTCATTGGATGGTATTCAAGACTATCCAAAATTTTTAGAGGCATACTATGTATTTGATCCTAGATTATAGAGGATATGAGGAACTAGTAATTAGAAAAAATTAAGATACTAGTTTCTATACATAACATGATGACATGAAGTCTAAAACAGGATACATCTTCACGTGGAATGGAGGTTCAGTGAGCTGGGAGAGCTCAATGAAGAGCATGGTCATAGATTATACAGTAGAATATGAGTATATTTTAGCTTCTGAGGTATCTAAAGAAATGGTTTTGATACATAGCTTCATCCAAGAGCTATATATGTTACCTAGTAGTAAAGATCTAATCACAAAATATTGTGATAATACTATAGCAGGGGCCCTTGAAAAAGAGATGTTGTCACATCAGCGAACGAAGCACATACTTCAGAAGAATCATATATTGTAGGATTTTTCTCAGAGAGTTGAGGTTGTAGTGAGAATTATATCCATGTATGTCAATGTATAAGACCACTTGATGAAATCCTTGACTCACTAGAATCATGATCATCATGTGTGGTCTAGTGGACAGAATTTTATATGCACTTGACTCTATACAATGTGGGAGTTTTTAAGAGTAGTTGTTCTAGAAAAAACTATTTATAATTTTAATACATTAATATTTAATATATTTAAATATTGAACATTTTTTAATATATTTTATATATTTAAATATTTAAAATCTTATAACATATTGTTCATTTTTTTCATGAATATGGTGTAATAATGTCTGGGAGTATTTGTCTCATTGACTATGTCAAATAAATGCCTCGATATGATAAGAAACATGATGTTTTATGAAAAAATTCTTAAATATAGTTATACATTTGGATGGAATACTATGATGGGACACATAGTAAACATACCATTAGATGCAAGTACTCTTAATAAGATGAGACTTATATTCATGATGTTCACACTTGGTAATCACCATGATAGAAGATTATGAGATTATACTCACTAGTAGTAATTTCATATGATTTTAGTGTCTCCAGATATTCCTATCTATGACCGTGTGTAATGGTCGTTAGAATTTAATAGTATCATTAATATGTTTCATGAATCAATAACATTGTTTTACTAATGAAAACCATCACCCATACAGTTGGATAAAGGTAGTGTACATTGGGTGAGTTATGAATGACTTGTTATTAATTGATTTGTCGATGAATGATTTGTACCTTCCATTTATAGAAGTTGATATCTTTTCCATTTGATTGAAATATAAAGGTTTCCCGAAAATCCATGCACATGGTGTAATGAAGAATTTATTTCACTTAGTCCATGAACAAAATATCAAGCATAATGGTTGATAACACTAACATGAAACTAGCTTGGTGAGATGTTTAGACAAAGATATTATATTACATAGTGAATTTTCATATGGGGATGTCATTCCTGATACATTAAGTATTTTATCTTGGGTGCCATGGACATTTCAAGATAGTACTCATGGAATTTAGGTAATCTCTCCTAATGCCAATGAGAAGTAATCTTAAAGGGTGACACACTATGTGTTTTTGGTGGTATCAATAAAATTATTTTTGAATTTAATTAATGGAAAAAATATTAAACTCACGAATGTGGAATAATTCTATTCCAGTTAAGATTATGTAATAAATTAATTAAATATTTATTCACAGGATTTTGAAAAAAAAGTATTTATTTGTTTTATTGAACATTTAATAATTTTTTTACTAGTATGTCAATAATATATTTATATAAGAGAATAAATAAATTATTTATTTATTTGGGTATTAAATAAATAGAAGTGGTTTTTGAGATGAACAAGGATGATATAGTACTTAAATAATTATTTATATGATGGTAAATAACTATTTATCATCCTGGCACACAGAAATCATAAAAACGGAATTATAATCATTCACCATAGGATTTAACTTATGATTTCATTTTGAAAATGTTGGTGTGCCACAAATAATGATGCAGTTATGGTTATTATGTGTTATGGGTTTTCTCAATGTTGAATGTATTTAATTGTTGTTTTACAATTAAATATTATATCCAAATCCTTATGTTGATTTATAGAGAGGTACTCCTATTGTGCCATTAATGGGAAAAAAGTTACGCAAGGGCAATTCGTAGTCAATAATTTTATCACAACTTCTATCCTCTCTACCTCTCAAGAATGAGATAATTATTCAATATCAAGGAATAGTAAATGAAGATCGATTGACACAAGACATTCGCTTCATCGTGCTAAAACCTAGAATGCGAGAGGCGTCAATCAGAAACCATTGGAGAATAGGTGGATCACTACTAGAGGGATTATGATTAGGATCCTCATCAGCACACTGATGAAATCCTAAAGGGTCATCCCAGATGATCATCATCAACAACTATGAATGTATCAAAGAACCAAGTATTTTATATCATTCGAAATTAAAAATAAGTTAATTCTAATCATGTTGTGTAAGATCCTCTCTAATGGTTTTGGTCATGTTCTTTATTTATCTAAATCTTTGATTCAATTCTATGGTGTCTAGAGTCCATCATTGTATTCATCCCCGAATAATTATTTATCATGGTAGAAATTAATGATGGGTATCGGCCCAACCTCACATATGATGCGCCCAGAACCTACAAAAACAATATAATAATCCCAACACATTCTATTTCCATTAACAGAACATATAGAACTTCCAAATAAAAAAAGTGTATCATGTCAACCTTAACATTACCACAAGTTCATGCTCAACCTTTAATTACCTCTCAATCATGATAGCATAATATTTAAGATTGAAAATTAATATTTGAGATCATATGTCATAATTTAGTCCTTTATATATTATTCAGTCATTTAGCTTGTCATCTTTCACATCCACATGAATGAACTGAAACTGCATAGAAAAATAGTTCACATACTGCACCACATTTTTGGTGCCCTATTATAGGTTAAGGAACAACATGGAAATTGAAAAAACCATTGATTATGGATATAACTGATTTATTGAAGTAATACTAATTTTCTTCTAATCCATGTCCTCATGATTCATGGATAAAAATTTCAAATTCAACTGTCTACGGCTACGTACCTCAATATTTGTGTTAACAAAGTTTAAATTAATCATATCCTAAATTTCCAATAACTCAAAATAAATATCTAATATTTTCAACCACTCTATAGACCCTTGAGGATCATTAGAGACATATAATGATGGTGGATTATATTGAATAAAATCTAGATAAGGAATATAGGAATTATCAATTTGGGGTTCCACTATCATATTTTGAATATTAATGGGTGAAATGAACTATCCAAAATAATGGGAAACATGAACCACTATTTCAACAACATTATAGTCTACTGAAGGATTCTGTTGATGTGGGTTTCTAATAGATTCTTCCCATAGGATATTAAGAGATTTTCTAAAATTCACGTTTGTAAAAAATATACAACAGATAACACTAAAACATTTCTATGGAGGCACATATCATTAATTAAATCAAAAGATACAATTTAATAAAATAATTTAGATCAAATATGAAATTAAAAAAACAATTCAATCATTATCCAATCATACTTCTATTAAAAAACATTATGAATTATGCTTATTAAGATGTGAGTTGGCTAGGAACTTGATTGTAAATAGTTTCGATGAATTGAAATTCCAATATCGTTTATATAGGGACAACAAAATTTTCATACCAATACCAAGGAAAGATGAAAAAACATCACCTTTGATAAAAACTGTTATGAACTTTCCAAGATATATTATTATACTAATACATGAGAAAGATATACAGATTGCACCAAAACATTCTAAATTCTAATGGTTTGGTGACTAGAACCTAGATTCGTAGAAGATAAAAAGGGAATAATTTTTCCATAAAACAATAGAATTTTAATGATAAAATTATTTATCCCCATAAATCCAAAAAAATAAACTACCAAAAACTACAAATAAAATAATAAGATGGTACATCACCTAGTGACATAGGAACTACCAAGATAAAACATAGACAATAAATATAATTGGTGGATCACATCTCCCCTAGTTACCTATATCACTCTAGGTATTCAGAATCATGAACACACACCACTTCCAAGCGGTCTTATCCATTTTTTAAAACCAAAAAGAATATAATTTTCAAATACCTAAAGGTAAAGGTACGGTGTTACCTGAGAATTTCATAATGATCTCACCAATTGGTCTATAATATATACTATAATGACCCATACTTTACATACATTGTTAATACTTCAAAATTGAAGCATAATTATTACAACATATAGAAAAACCAAGAAAGGACCGTATAGGTATAGTGTCTTTAGAAACTGGGAAACATAAACAACTGGTTCATAAAGCGTCTACACTGTCTCCCATTTATTTCATCATATCTATAGTCCCTTTTGGAATATATTACTTAATAACCTTCTTCCTGAACTGGGGAAAGAAAACATAAAAAAAGGTTAGCTCAAATGCTCAGTAAGGGTAAACAAAAGAAATATCAATCACATCATATACATAAGCACATAACTTTTGGAAATCTTAACCTGCAAAAGAGATCATAATTTCAAAAAATGGGATAAATCATGGCAGTGAAATGTAATCTCAATAATCATAACTTAAAACATGAAACTTTTTGGCATACACACATAATCATAGAGAATCATATCTTATTAGTCAAGACTCATTACCAAGACTATCTTAGTAGACAATGTCCATTTCTGAACCGAGTCACCCTCGTTTCAGTCCTATTTCACTGAACCGGTATAACCTACCATTCCAGCCATGTCTATCTCATGAGATATAAAATCTTTAACCAATTCATTGGAGGGAGATATAGGTCCCACCCATCTCATTATGATACCATTCTTATGTGTGCCACAAAATCATAAATCATACATCATTTCATAACCCATGTAATAAAAATGGGAATCTTAAACATCGTGACATCATAAAACAATTCATATAGGATAAAGGAATTTGTAAAAATATTATTCCATCACAACATAATCATATCAATGTAATAATAGGGATAAAAACAGAACCCTTTATTATCTTATATGGAAAATAATTTTGATAAAACACTTAAACTCCATTCTTGAGGAAAATATCCTTTCTACTTCAAAAACATTTATCCTTTCATAACATGTCATACAATTCTAAACTAAAAAAGTTGATTAAAAATAAACTTGAAAACTCGTAAAGGAAGCTTCTTGGAAATAATGTTTTAAAAATACATTCATGTCGTATATGTTAAAAAAACATTCTTGTCGTAGTTTTTTTCGGAAAAGTCAAAAAAGTACATCATACGAAAAACGACAAAAGATTCCTTTCATATATTTTTCTAAAAACTCACTGAAGGGTAAAATAGGATTTAAACAATTTTAGGTGGATGGAAATAATATTAAATATTGAGGAAACATGGATGTGGATGATAAAATACCCCCCAGCAAATACTAAAGTATAAACAATCTCGGATAAAAATGAGATTGTGATATTTCCCTTACCTTAGGTCTGTTTTGCTTCGTAAGTGTCCGAACCTCCTGTATAATGATTTAAATAATGTTATTGAATTATTCCAGAATCATACTTATTTTTATGATATCATATAAGGTCATTTTCTTAGCTTCTTAGTAGTAATATTTCATTGCTAATTGTTATTCGAGTGTTTATAACTTTTTGTTCTTATACGTGTTTTGTCGAATAAATTCTTATTCTTATATTTAGGTAATAGATACCTCATTTACAGAATGGTATTAGTGTAATATATATCATATTCATTCATTCAATTCATTTATATAATCAATATGAAATGAAGATCATGTAGAACGAGTCGCATCACATCGTGGAGACGGTATTCCGTACGTACGCACGAGTGATGATATCGTTCCTATGATCGTGGAATTGTATTGGAGTGTATGTATACTATTTAATAATCAGTATCACTTTATAATAGTCATATATAGTCATTATTTACTGCATTATACCCATCCAAGTAAGGTGGTGGTGGAAAATAGATTACACCACGGCGTGGAGACAGTATTTCGTACGTACGCACGCGTGGTAATTTCTTTTTCCGTAGGATGGATGGATGGTGAAATAGGGTCGTTTCACAATTATAATAACATATCAGTATATGATTGATACTGATGTTATTACTTCATAATGAAAAAACTAAATAAGAAGAAGTGGAAGAAGAAATAAAGATGAAAGAATCGGTAACGGACATTACCTCTTCTTTGAAGTGCTTCTTTGAGACCTTCTTTTAGGGCACTAAAATTGGTCTTTGAAGAAGACCAGGACCTCTAGTATGTCTCTATAGAAGTGGAGAGGAGTAATTGGCAGGGGTTGGCCGAGATTGAAGGCTCAATGTGGTGTGAGGAAGAGGGGGAGGAGGTGCCCTTTTATAAGGGAGGAGAGGGGCACCTTTGGGAAAACTAAAAATATTATTTTATTATAAAGTCAAGTTTGGTTTTAAATATCTCAAAATTTATATATTTCAAAGATATGGTGGGTATGGGTCGAAATAATCTCATACAATAGAATTTAGACAAGTTTAGGTTCCTATTTTAACCTTATCATTTATATTTAACATTAAGTTAAATAAGTTTACTTTTACTGTGTCTTCTTGTGTTCTTATACTATAAGGTTAATAAACTTACTATAAGCAGCCAAACGAACCCCAAGTTGTTTATTATTAATATATATAACCTTATCTAAGTCATTTGTTCGAACCTTAGATTTTGAGGAATAAAATAACAATTACTAATATAATATTTGTTTTAAAAACTATTTTATGTCAATTTTGACACTCTTTTGTAATTGATTTTTGTGAAAATCATAACAGAATTATTAGTTAAAACCAAGTTAATGAAATCAATACTAACATGTCATATTAACCTAGAAAATTAGTGTAATTCATAAAGAGTCTCAAATTACATTAATTTTTGTGTTTATAACATTAATTATGTCAATATTTCATTAATAAGATAATTACTGCATCATCTTTGTGTCATAAATAAATTAAATTATTTAATGTATAAATATTAAAAATAAAATACCATTATGTCGGAAATCTTTTTATCTTTCTAATTAATATTTATAGTCGAATTAATCTTATTTATAACCCCATATTAAAATTTATTTACTTTATCAACTTTGATTTTAACTATTTGAACCATTCTTTAAATAAATTAATAATAAATGTCCTAATCTAATCCAAGTGGGCCTAAATGGTCATATTTTATTCCTAAGTTTGTTTTTGGTAGAATTAAACTTATCCAATAGAATTAGTACATTTGTTAGGGTAATAATAATATCATCTTTACCCTTAATTACCCTTTTTTTAACCGTGGTAAAAAAAAGTAAAAAGTTACTATTCACCAAAAATTATTTTCATCTCATTGAACCAAATTTTAGTCCATGATATTAACCGTTTCTCTGGGAGTTTCAAAATTCCACTCACAGAAGTGGTAAATTTAAGTTTTATGAAAAATACAGTTTTTTAACCACCACTTAGTGGTTTAACTATTCATCAAAAATTGAATGTTTTCAGAAAAATACCAAAATTTTACCCTAGGATAATTTCAATATTCCGAATCAAAAAATGAAGTCCATTTTGAAAAATAAAATTTATAAAATTTCAAAAAGTGGTTATTACTATTCATAACAGCTAGTTTTAATAATATTTTAATAGCATATCGTTGTTTAGTGAAAGTCGGTATTGCGTATGACACAAGATATCGAGGAAGGTCGCGATTTCGGGTAAAGCATGCCAAGCAAGTGTTGTGTAGAAAAAGATTCCTTTGATGATTTATATAACATAAAAGTGTCGGGTGTTACATTCTACCCCCCTTAAAATGAATTTCTCCCTCGAAATTCGTCACTTTGTAACAAAAAGATGAGGATACCTATCCCTAATCATATCCTCAAGATCCCATTTAGCTTCTTCTAATTGGTGGTTACTCAATAAAATATTAACCAATCGAGTGGTCTTGTTTCGTAGGACTTTTTCTCTACAATCCAGAATCTCTATCGGTTGTTCTTCATAAGAAAGATCTTGCTCTAGCGGTACAACTTCTGAGCTGAGTACATGTGAAGGATCAGGTATGTACTTTCTCAGGAGAGATACATGGAACACATCGTGAACTTGAGAGAGATTCAGTGGGATCACCAATCGGTAAGCTAACTTCCCAACACGATCCAGTATTTCGAAAGGACCGATATATCTAGGGTTCAACTTCCCCTTCTTTCCAAATCTCATAACCCTCTTCCAGGGAGATATTCGTAAGAACACATTATCACCCACTTCAAACTCTAGGTCTTTTCTTCGGTTGTCGGCATAACTTTTCTGTCGACTCTGAGCTGCTCTTATGTATTGTTGAATAGATCTGACCTTTTCTGCCATTTCATCAATGAGATTAGGTCCTAATAGCTTTCTTTCCCCAACTTCATCCCAGCAAGTTGGAGTCCTGCATTTATTTCCATAGAGAGCTTCATAAGGAGCCATCTGAATACTGGAGTGAAACTATTAATATAAGAAAATTCCACCAAAGGTAGGTTTTGATCCCAACCACTTTTGAAATCCATAGAGCATGCTCTCAACATATCTTCTAGGGTTTGAATTGTTCTCTCAGACTGACCGTTTTTCTGAGGATGATAAGCAGTGATGAAACTCAACTATGTATCCAGAGTATGCTGAAGACTTCTCCAGAACTTCGAGGTAAATCTAGGATCCCGATCGGATATAATAGAAAGTGGTACTCCATGAAATCTTACCACTTCCTTTACATATATCCTGGCAAGATGATCCAGAGAGAAATCCTCTCTAGTAGCAATGAAGTGTGCAGACTTTGTAAGACGATCAACTATGACCCATATAGCATTATTGGCTTTGGATGTTTTAGGAAGTCCTATGACAAAGTCCATAGTGATGTTTTCCCATTTCCATTTTGGTATGGGTAATGTTTGTAACATCCCCTTAGACTTATGTCTCTCAGCTTTAACTTGTTGACAAACCAAGCATCGAGAGACAAATTCGGCAACATCTCTTTTCATTCCATCCCACCAGAAGTACTCTTTCAGGTACATATACATCTTCCTGCTTCTAGGATGAATAGAGAATGAAGAACTATGAGCCTCATCCAGTAGCTCCTTCTTTAATTCGGGATGGGAGGATCACAAACCCGATTCCTGAACATTATTATCCCATCACAATCAAGGATGAATTCAGGAACATTTCTCACCTTCTTTTGTAACTCGAAATCTTCTTTCTGTGCCTCTTTAATCTTCCCATGTATACATGGTTGAAAATTCATTTGAGAAAGATAATATTTTCCCCCTTCCATTATAATTCCAAGATCCATCCTTTGTAAATCCATAAATATTGGATCTTTTTTTATCCTCATCATGGATAAACTAGCATGGTCTTGTCGACTTAATGCATATGCCACCTTGTTTGCTTTCCCAATGTGGTAATGGATTGAGCAGTCCTAATCCTTAATCAGCTCCAACCATCTTCTTTGACACATATTCAGATCCTTTTGTGTGAAAATATAATTTAAACTTTTATGATCAGTATAAATATCACACCTTTCACCATAAAGGTAATGCCTCCAAATCTTTAATGCAATGATTACCACAGCTAACTCCAAATCATGTTTTGGGTAATTTTGCTCATGGATTTTCAACTGTCGTGAGGCATAATCTATCACCATATCATTTTTCAAAAGAACACCCCCAATCCCTTCTTGGATGCATCACTATAGATCACAAACCTTTCTCCAATTCAAGGCAGTGTGAGCATATGTGCACTGGATAACCTTCTTTTCAACTCCTTGAAATTCTCTTCACATTCTTCCGCCCAGACAAACTTAACTCCTTTCCGAGTCAACTTGGTGAGTGGATTAGATAATCGTGAAAAATCTTTCACAAAACATCGATAATATCCATCCAAACTAAGAAAACTTCAGATCTCAGTTACTGTTGTTGGTCTCGACCATCTTTCGATAACCTCTGTTTTTGATGGATCCACAGATATCCCCTGTTTTGAGATTATGTGACCAAAAAATGCAACTTTTTGAAGCCAAAATTCACACTTGGTAAATTTGTCATAAATCATCTCCTTTCTCAGGGTCTTCAATATAATTCTCAAGTGATCTTCATGTTCTTCCTTTCTCTTTGAATAGACAAGAATATCTTCTATAAAGACTACAAAAAATTGATCAAGATAGTCTCTAAAGACTCTATTAATCAGATCCATGAACATAGCAGCGGAATTAGTAAGACCAAATGGCATCACTATAAATTCATAGTGTCCATACCTTGTACGAAAAGACGTCTTTGGTATATCCTCCCTTTTGACCCTGAATTGATGATACCCTGAACGAAGATCAATCTTGGAAAAGTATTGATCTCCTCGTAGTTGGTCAAATAAGTCATCAATGCGTGGGAGAGGATATGTGTTCTTGATAGTGATCTTGTTAAGTTCTTGATAATCAATGAAGAGTCTCATTGATCCATCTTTCTTCTTAAAAAATAGAACAGGTGCTCCCCAAGGTGACACACTAGGGCGTATGAATCCCTTATCAAGATTCTCTTGGAGTTGCTTCTTCAATACCTGCAACTCAATTGGGTCCATTCTATAAGGTGTCTTTGAAATAGGCAAAGCACCTGGTACGAGTTCTATTGAGAAATAAACTTCACGATTTGGTGGAAGTTCCGGTAATTCCTCCGGAAAGACATCATCAAACTCCCGTACAATGGGAATATTCTTAATCATGAGTTTCTCACCGACCATTTGAGATAAATAACCTTCATTTAGTGGAATCAAGACCCATAAGATGGAAGAAATTACCACTGGAAGGTTTGTTCATCCTTGTATTGATAGAATATCATACATTGATCTGGAATATGAAATGTGACTTCCCTTCTTTGGAAATTGATATGAGCTCCATATAAAGAAAGTCAATCCATGCCAATAATCACATCAAATTCCACTATAGGAAGGATCACATGATTTGCAAGAAGCACTTTCCCACAAACTTCGATCGGAGAAGAATTATAAACTTTTGATGTGACTATTATGCCATTAGGTGTTGTCACAGCTAACTCAACATCTAATTGTTGAGGTAATACGGTGATACCCTTAGAAAATTCTTCAGAAATAAAAGAGTGGGTGGATCTAGATTCAAATAAAACATTTTCTACATTAGAGTGGATGGTAAGTGTACCTTTCACCACATCGTTATCGTACTCCACATCGCTGATGGAAATTGCATGTGACTTTCCTATGTCATTAGCCTTAAGAGTTTGTTGAAATCGACCATCATCATCAACCCTTGGATTCGGGCATTTATTGGCATAATGTCCCATCTCCTTGCACTTGAAACATTGATGTGTAGTAGGTTGATTCTGTGTATCCCTTCCTTTGTTTTCATCATTAGACATATTCTTCCAATCATCGCAGCATTCAAATGCCCGATGACCTTCCTTCCCACATTTGAAACATTTACTTGTCCCTTTAATACAACTCCCTCCATGTTTCTTTCCACACTTTTAGAATAGGGGAAAGATCATCTTCTTTTCAGTGTGCTCTTTAGATTTTCCTTTGAATTCCATTTTCCTCTTCTTATCAAACCCATATGACTGATGGGTTACTCCAATCTCCATCTCGACTTTGAGAGCACATCAAACGATTTCCTCGAAGCTATTGAAGTCCCTTATGGCTAACTCCATTCAAAGACTTGGTTTTAAGCCACTAAAGAATCGATCGATCTTAATCTCAGGTTGGATAATAATACCAGAAGCATACCTTGAATGTCTTGTAAAATTTTCTTCATAGGTACCAACAGATTCATCATCCTTTTGCTTCAGTTCAAGAAACTCTTTCACCATCTTTTTTCAGAGAATACGAGGGAAGTACTTATTGAAAAATAAGTTCTTAAACTCGTCCCATTCCATGGACTCAATTTCATCCCTTTGCCTCGCATTCATAATAAGATTCCACCATTGATCAACATCTCCTTCAAAACGATACACTACTAGGATGACTTTATCATGTTCAGAACATTGAAGAACTGAAAATATCTTTTCAGTAGTACTAATCCATTGTTCAGAAACTAATGGATCAGTAGACCCGCTGAAAGAAGGTGGACGCTGCCTCATGAAGGATTCAATAGAATATTGATCCTTCCATTGCTCGTTTGGAAGTCCTGCATGATTCATAGCTTGAGAATTGTTTTTGAGCATGGCTACAAGATTTTGCATTCCAGCTCCCATAATGTTTGGTTTCTCAGGGGGACAATCATTGCATTACCCGTCGCATTCCGCATTAACACGGTTCCTTCGGGTTCCAGACATTGACTAAAACCAAGAAGAATAATTTCAACACTAATTATAATAGGAAAACCACATAATCAAGAATAAAATTTCACGCTTAAGGTCATATCCTAGGTTATTCATGGCCATTTCTAAAACACTAATATTGTGTTCTATTCTTATACTTATCCTTAGGGTTCTTACTAAGGCTTTCACATCCTAGTTTCCAAAGTTTGACTATACCTTTTCTCTCATACCAACTATAACGACCAATAATTTACATACATTGTTAATACTTCAAAATTGAAGCATACTTTTTACAACATATAGAAAAACCACGAAAGGACCGTATAGGTATAATGTCTTTAGAAACTGGGAAACATAAACAACTTGTTCATAAAGAGTCTACACTATCTCCCATTTATTTCATCATATCTATAGTCCCTTTTGGCATATCTTACTTAATAACCATATTCCTGATCTGGGGAAAGAAAACATACAAAAGGGTGAGCTCAAATGCTCACTAAGGGTAAACAAAAGAAATATCAATCACATCTTATACATAAGCTCATAACTTTTGGAAATCTTAACCTGCAAAAGAGATCATAATTTCATAACATGGGATAAATAATGGCAGTGAAATGTAATCACAATAATCATAACATAAAACATGAAACATTGTGTCAAACACACATAATCGTTGAGAATCAAATCTTATTAGTCAAGACTCATTTCCAAGACTATCTTAGTGGACAAAGTCCATTTCTAAACCTAGTTACCCTTGTTTCAGTCCTGTTTCACTGAACCGGTTTAACCTACCATTCCAGCCATGTCTATCTCATGAGATATAAAATCTTTACCCAATGCATTGGTGTAACACCCCGAGCATCCACGATACGCTTCTCATTCAATAATACAATAGCTTGCATTGTACGCAACTTCGAGTTCTAAAACATCGCGACAAATCAAAGTAGCCGTTATGAATAGTAATAACCACTTTTTAAAATTATATAAATTTTATATTTCAAAATGGACTTCATTTTTGTATTCCTAATATTGAAATTAGCCTATGTTGAATTTTTTGTAATTTTCTGAGAACTTCAAAATTTTTATGAATAGTGAAAAATACTTAAAACAATTTTTATAATCAAAATAATTAATAGTGATAAATTATAATATTGAGGGGTTTTAGAGTATAATTAGAATATATTTTTACCATTTTATCCAATGGTGGTCATTAGAATTAATTTAACATTGAAATTGGACATAAACAATTGCCAATCTTTTAATATAAATTGTTTCTTAAAAACACGCTATTTGTTGTGACAGCGGGAATTAATTATAAAATTAATTAATGCAACTTATATGTTTGGAATTTTGTAAAATAGACATCATTTTTGAATTCGGAATATCAATTATAGCTTAGGGTGAAATTTTGGCATTGTTCTGAAAAACTTCAATTTTTGATGAATAGTGAAACCACTAAGTGGTAGTTAAATAACTGATTTTTCGTTTAAATGAAATATTACCACTTCTGTGATTTGATTTTCAAAAATCCGACATACATGGTTTTCATTAAGAAGTAAAATGTGGTTCAATGAGATTAAATTAATTTTTTGGTGAATAGTAACTTTTAAGTTCTTAATCGCGATTAGTAGTAATTAGTGTAGTTTAAGGTATAAATAATGCTTTAATAATATTAAATGACCTAGACACATGTCCTACCCTCATTGGTTGTGTCATGTCCGACCAAGACAATCCATGGGTCAACTTGGGGAACCCATGGAGACAATTTGGTTGGGAAATGACATAAATAACTTTTTATTTAATGTAAAAGTAAAAATGACACAAACATGAGTTGTTTTACTAAAACAATTTTTAAGTGGGGTTAAACAAGTCCAAATTTTGATTATAAATATTCATTAGAAAGCTAAAAAGATTTCCTACATCATAGTAGTTTTTTTATAATTTTTAGACATTAAATAAATTAAATTATTTATGACATAATTATGATGCAGCGATGACCTCATTATTTAACGATTTAAATAAAATGAGAAGATAACGCAAAATCCAAGGCATAAACTTGTCCAAAGCCAATTGGATGAGGAGATTTCGAACCCTTATCACCTTATCCTCGAATTATATAAGTGTGGGACCTTTAGAATCCGAAAAGCATTGTGAAATAATGTAACATTTCAATCTTTCCAAAAGTGCCCCTCCTCTCCACTTATAAAAGGCCCCCACCTCTCCCACCTCATTTACACTTTCAAGCCATTTGGCTCGGCCAACCTCTGCCCAAATACTCTCCCAACTTCCCCCTCTTACTCCTAGAATCCTCACTTTGGGAAGAACTCTTCCCAAGGAAGCCTTTGGATCAAATCAAAAAGAGTTACCCGATTTTGAGGTAATGTATTTTCTAATGTTGTTTTGTTTTATTTTTCTTCTCCAACCCCCTAAACTCTTTTTATTAATTTCTTTTGTAACAACACCAGTATCCTCAATATACTAGGATGTTGTTATAAGAAGGATTCTAGCTACACTTACACACACCTACATCTAATGGTTAAAGAACATACGGTTTCTGTGGATGGCGAATTTCTGCCTCACGAAACGATGATTGTTCAACACTCATATAACACCTTCAAAGGTGGCCATTAAGATGTCACTATATTTATATATGATATATAATGTGTTTATGTTTTACTTATGCTTCTGTATTTCTCATTTATGGCTTACTTTATGATTTCCATTATGGGTAAAACGCGATAATTTCATTTTAGGAAGTGCGGACTACCGCCCCCTCAAAGTGATTTGAATCGTTAATGCCATATGTGGGATGTATAAAGGATGGAGTAAATGGTATTATACACTATATTATACTGGAATTATATTATACATTTATATCATTATGATTTCGTTCCATTAAATATGAAATTGAAATGAAAGTAGCGTTCATGCGTACGTACGGCTTACCGTCTCCATGAACGGTGCATTTCATTTCTTACCTCTAAATGTTACGTAATATTATAAATGAATGTATATACTGGATATATAAGATATATATGACATCTAAATCATGAATATAATTCTAGAGATAATGGATATTCTACCACATAAACAACTTGTAATTATAAGAAGTTTATTGTTGACTCAAGTACCAAAGATCGACAAAACGACCGTTATTAACTTAAATAATTACATAATGTTCATATCATTGTAATAAGTGATATAATAAGGATAATGAAATTAAAAATGGTTCTTAATAAGGTATATATTAACTCTAGTTTATTATTCAGGAGGTTAAAGAACGGTTGAGTCAAGTCAGACACGAGGTAAGGGAATTTCTTAACCCAACTTCCATTCTTTGGGTTAATCTCCTACTTTCAAATTATGTCACGATATTATTATGTCCTATTTTGTATTTTTACATTCTTTATGTGTACCTATAGTGAATACACAAAATAGATCTATTTTATTTTAAAAATTATCTTTTAAGGACTTTGTCTCAATCCCCTTTCATTGAGGCATATTTGGTTTTATACACAACTTTATTTTATACAGTGTATAAACCCCTTTCACTTTTACATTTATTCAAAAGGAATATTTTTTATATGAAGTGTTTTTCTAAACGACAAAAGGGAATGTTTTCTTTCCGTACTTATGCGGTGACAACGACTTCTCCGCCGCCGTGACCATTATTTGAGTTTCGGCTTCCTCTACAAGCTATCATTTTTTTAATGAAAAATAAATACAATGTTTTAACTTTCTTTTATTTTGGTATTGAAAATTGTTTTGAAAGCGTTATTATTATAACAATGTGTTGTATTGATATCTTGTGATTGAAATGTGGAAATGTTATGTTTCCTTTATGTATGTTTTATGTGATACGATTATGTTATGGTTTATGATATGTTTAAACCTATTCATATGAGGAATGTATTGGACTTAATAAGTGACGGGTGGAGCCCGCTATAGCTCCTCGATGCATCGGTAGGTCTCATGAGACAACTAGACGTGGAATTGGCCGAGGCCTTTCCCAATTTGATTTATGGTTTTGGCCGAGGCCTTAATCATTTTAGATGTCTTGGCCGAGGCCTTGACAAAATGTTTCAGAATGTCCGGCATTATACATTCCCTCATTATGAAAGTGGTTATTGATATTGCATGTGATTATTCGGCCAGTAGAATATCCATGTGAAGAAGTGAATGGAATTATCTCATTTTACTTTTGCCATATTATGTTGAAGTTCAAGTTTAAAAGGATTTTGTTTTAGTTATACATTGCCTTAAATGTTAATGTTTATTTATGAAAGCTTCCGCAATATTGTTATCCTTACTGAGCATCTGAGCTCACCCCTTTCAATGTTTTAATGTTTTCCAGGATTTGAAGAAGTATATTATGAATGATCTGCAGGGATAGTCTGAGGGGATATGAAGACAATATGTTGTTGTTGTTTTGGTTTACTTTATGATGTAATGTAACGTTTACAAATGTATCTAGTGTTTCCAAGGCTACTAAACTAATCGGTCTTTCGAGACTTGATCTTTTGTGATCATGCCAATGTTACGATGTAACGCACCGGCTCTGGGTAGCTGGGGTCGGGGCGTTAAAGTTGGTATCAGAGGCAGTTTAGTACTAACCTTGGAAGCTAGATTTAGATAAACTCTGATTAGAGCACATAGCCCGAAGATAGACTTTGAGGATTAATATAGAAGAACTTCCTAGAATTTTGGTATTGTAGAGATGTTGTGAGTTTTCCGAGCAATACATCCCTGTCTGGATACGAGCAGGTAGAGGCGGCTCTGGCACAGATGTACCTAGGGGTAAAACCCGAAAACACCACTTTGAGCTAGACTCGAACGGGAACTGGTGCACGACAACGGGCCTTGCTGCACTCTTGGTTACGACACTCCCGAGGGATATGCTTAGGATAAATTCTCATTTTCTTTACAAACCACTATGAAGGGTTATGAGTATATACTTCCTCAAAGAAAACATTTTTATGGATTATATCCATAAATAGTTCAACTTATGTTAAGTATCTTACAAGTATGGAATTATGTATTTTGATTCATAAACTAATCTAGTTTATGCCATTGTTTAGAAATGGCGCCTAGTGGAAGGAATGGAAACCGTATCAATGCACGAACTCCATGTAGGGATTGCCCTCCTGCTCAAGATAATTATTGTGGATCTGGAGATACAACTGGTGCTGATCAACTTATTACCATACTGGGACAACTCACTCAGGTTATGAATAATAACCTTACTCGTATGGAGCACCCTGATCCGCAATGTGGAGGATCAATGCTAGATCGTTTCATGAGGCAACAACCACCAACCTTTAATGGGAGTACAAATCCCTTAGTAGCCGAGCAATGGATAAATTCCCTAGAGAAAATATTTCAAGCTTTGGGGAGTAGTGAAAGGGAGAAGGTTGTCATGGCAGTTTACCGCCTCACTGGAGATGCCGATCAGTGGTGGTCGCTGATTCGAAACACAAAGGAAGATGATGACGTATCGAATATGGAATGGAGGGAGTTCAAAGAGATTTTCTTAGAAAAATACTTTCCTCGTGACCATCGAGCAGATATGGAAAGGCAATTTCTGAGTCTGAGGAAGAAGGAGGATGAGAATGTCGCAAAGTATGAGGCTAACTTTACAAGGTTAGCAAGGTATGCTGCAGATTACATACGTAACCCAAGGAGTAATATTGATCGTTTCTTTGATGGGTTAAAACCATTTCTCCGTCGAGCTTTGGTATCACAATCCTTTTCATCATACGAAGATATTGTCTCGTGTGCTATCAAGACAGAAAAGGAATTCTCTAGGTCTTATGACAACAAAGTAAAGCAAGAGAAGAAGAGAACGGTGGAACAAGAGACAGATAAAGGGAAAAAGGGAAAGAAGGATTTTCCATTATGTGATAATTGTGGGAAGAATCACCCTGGTACTTGCCTAAAAGGAATGGGAGTTTGTTATAAATGTGGAGAAAAGGGTCACCAGGCTCGTGATTGCAAGGGAAAGAAAGAGGATGTCAAAGTTGAATGCTACAATTGTAGAGAAATGGGTCATTATGCAAATGAATGTCCTAAGCGTCAGGGAAACTTACCTCAGAAAAGGCCAAGGGATCAAGGACAATCTTATGCTGTTACTACAGTTGAAGCAGAATAACTAATGTATTGGTGCTTTTGGACTCAAGGATTATATTCTGGTTATAAGAATAATGTAATATATATATATGGATTGTACTGCAGTACTTTTTGATTTCAGTAAGGTTTTAATATGATTAAGGTAATCATATTTTTAGTATGTGACAATAAGAGAAACTTTTCTTTGTTTTGGGAATCTGATAAATTGATTTTGGAATTTAGAGACCTTTTAGAGAAAGTCTGGACGGAGGTATTTTGGATAACTATTAAGGTTGGAATGGATTAAGTTGAACTTTGGATAGTATTGTTTAAGGCTAAAAAATTTATGAAGATTATTTTTGGAATATTATGATACTATAGGACAACCTGCAGGGTGGGGCATAAACCGTCGCGTCGGACAAAGCTGGAGGAATCGAACCCACAATCATAGTGCGACAGGCCTTTATTTCCTACCACTAGCCTACAGGAATTCCCTGGTTATTACAATATAATTTTACTAATCTAAATGGTATGTGTTAACATTTGGAACCTTATACAATTAGGATAATAATAATATTTTTGAGTTCTATTATCTTTTTGAGTGAAAGATGAGTTGAAGGTTGAAACACTAATTGTCAAGCATAAATATATATATACCTATCTCTTATTCAATGAATAAATTAATTCTTAAACATTAGTAAAGGGATATTAAAACAAAAAATGTGTTATCCTAATACCTTATGTCTTGTTGAACTGATGATATTTTAAATCAACATAGATTGAAGGCTTTGAGGCCCTCAATTTGACAGTTGATTGTGATTGATGACCTCAATCACTCCCTACAAATATTTACATTTTTCCTCCAATTATATGTCTTTAATTGCCACCAATGTTCTCCTTATCGAGATCATAATTTGGTGGTGACTTTCTTATTTCCATTTTCCCTCTTATTAAGGCTAAATTTTATTAACCTTATTTCCGATGTGGGTTTTCCACAAAGGTATTTTCTATTTTCAACCTCTTATTTTTAAAGAAAAATATCAAATTGCGAGGACGCAATTTATTGAAGGAGGGGAGAATGTAACACCCCGAGCTTCCACGATACGCTTCTCATTCAATAATACAATAGCTTGCATTGTACGCAACTTCGAGTTCTAAAACATCGCGACAAATCAAAGTAGCCATTATGAATAGTAATAACCACTTTTTAAAATTATATAAATTTTATATTTCAAAATGGACTTCATTTTTGTATTCCTAATATTGAAATTAGCCTATGTTGAATTTTTTGTAATTTTCTGAGAACTTCAAAATTTTTATGAATAGTGAAAAATACTTAAAACAACTTTTTTAATAAAAATAATTCATAGTGATAAATAATACTATTTAGGGGTTTTAGAGTATAATTAGAATATATTTTTACCATTTTATCCAATGGTGGTCATTAGAATTAATTTAACATTGAAATTGGACATAAACAATTGCCAATCTTTTAATATAAATTGTTTCTTAAAAACACGCTATTTGTTGTGACAGCGGGAATTAATTATAAAATTAATTAATGCAACTTATATGTTTGGAATTTTGTAAAATAGACATCATTTTTGAATTCGGAATATCAATTATAGCTTAGGGTGAAATTTTGGCATTGTTCTGAAAAACTTCAATTTTTGATGAATAGTGAAACCACTAAGTTGTAGTTAAATAACAGATTTTTCGTTTAAATGAAATATTACCACTTATGTGATTTAATTTTCAAAAATCCGACATACATGGTTGTCATTAAGAAGTAAAATGTGGTTCAATGAGATTAAAATAATTTTTTGGTGAATAGTAACTTTTAAGTTCTTAATCGCGATTAGTAGTAATTAGTGTAGTTTAAGGTATAAATAATGCTTTAATAATATTAAATGGCCTAGACACATGTCCTACCCTCATTGGTTGTGTCATGTCCGACCAAGACAAGCCATGGGTCAACTTGGGGACCCCATGGAGACAATTTGGTTGGGAAATGACATAAATAACTTTTTATTTAATGTAAAAGTAAAAATGACACAAACATGAGTTGTTTTACTAAAACAATTTTTAAGTGGGGATAAACAAGTCCAAATTTTGATTATAAATATTCATTATAATTATAAAAAGATTTCCTACATCATAGTAGTTTTTTTTATAATTTTTAGACATTAAATAAATTAAATTATTTATGACATAATTATGATGCAGCGATGACCTCATTATTTAACGATTTAAATAAAATGAGAAGATAACGCAAAATCCAAGGATTACACTTGTCCAAAGCCAATTGGATGAGGAGATTTCGAACCCTTATCACCTTAGACTCGAATTATATAAGTGTGGGACCATTAGAATCCGAAAAGCATTGTGAAATAATGTAACATTTCAATCTTTCCAAAAGTGCCCCTCCTCTCCACTTATAAAAGGCCCCCACCTCTCCCACCTCATTTACACTTTCAAGCCATTTGGCTCGGCCAACCTCTGACCAAATACTCTCCCAACTTTCCCCTCTTACTCCTAGAATCCTCACATTGGGCAGAACTCTTCCCAAGGAAGCCTTTGGCTCAAATCAAAACGAGTTACCCGATTTTGCGGTAATGTATTTTCTAATGCTGTTTTGTTTTATTTTTCTTCTCCAACCCCCTAAACTCTTTTTATTCATTTCTTTTGTAACAACACCAGTATCCTAAATATACTAGGATGTTGTTATAAGAAGGATTCTAGCTACACTTACACACACCTACATCTAATGGTTAAAGAACATACGGTTTCTGTGGATGGCGAATTTCTGCCTCACGAAACGATGATTGTTCAACACTCATATAACACCTTCAAAGGTGGCCATTAACATGTCACTATATTTATATATGATATATAATGTGTTTATGTTTTACTTATGCTTCTGTATTTCTCATTTATGGCTTACTTTATGATTTCCATTATGGGTAAAACGCGATAATTTCATTTTAGGAAGTGCGGACTACCGCCCCCTCAAAGTGATTTGAATCGTTAATGCCAAATGTGGGATGTATAAAGGATGGAGTAAATGGTATTATACACTATATTATACTGGAATTATATTATAAATTTATATCATTATGATTTCGTTCCATTAAATATGAAATTGAAATGAAAGTAGCGTTCATGCGTACGTACGGCTTACCGTCTCCATGAACGGTGCATTTCATTTCTTACCTCTAAATGTTACGTAATATTATAAATGAATGTATATACTGGATATATAAGATATATATGACATCTAAATCATGAATATAATTCTAGAGATAATGGATATTCTACCACATAAACAACTTGTAATTATAAGAAGTTTATTGTTGACTCAAGTACCAAAGATCGACAAAACGACCGTTATTAACTTAAATAATTACATAATGTTCATATCATTGTAATAAGTGATATAATAAGGATAATGAAATTAAAAATGGTTCTTAATAAGGTATATATTAACTCTAGTTTATTATTCAGGAGGTTAAAGAACGGTTGAGTCAAGTCAGACACGAGGTAAGGGAATTTCTTAACCCAACTTCCATTCTTTGGGTTAATCTCCTACTTTCAAATTATGTCATGATATTATTATGTCCTATTTTGTATTTTTACATTCTTTATGTGTACCTATAGCGAATACACAAAATAGATCTATTTTATTTTAAAAATGATCTTTTAAGGACTTTGTCTCAATCCCCTTTCATTGAGGTATATTTGGTTTTATACACAACTTTATTTTATACAGTGTATAAACCCCTTTCACTTTTACATTTATTCAAAAGGAATCTTATTTATACGAAGTGTTTTTCTAAACGACAAAAGGGAATGTTTTCTTTCCGTACTTATGCGGCGACAACGACTTCTCCGCAGCCGTGACCATTATTTGAGTTTCGGATTCCTCTACAAGCCATCATTTTTTTAATGAAAAATAAATACAAAGTTTTAACTTTCTTTTATTTTGGTATTGAAAATGGTTTTGAAAGCGTTATTATTATAACAATGTGTTGTATTGATATCTTGTGATTGAAATGTGGAAATGTTATGTTTCCTTTATGCATGTTTTATGTGATACGATTATGTTATGGTTTATGATATGTTTAAACCTATTCATATGAGGAATGTATTGGACTTAATAAGTGACGGGTGGAGCCCGCTATAGCTCCTCGATGCATCGGTAGGTCTCATGAGACAACTAGACGTGGAATTGGCCGAGGCCTTTCCCAATTTGATTTATGGTTTTGGCCGAGGCCTTAATCATTTTAGATGTCTTGGCCGAGGCCTTGACAAAATGTTTCAGAATGTCCGGCATTATACATTCCCTCATTATGAAAGTGGTTATTGATATTGCATGTGATTATTCGGCCAGTAGAATATCCATGTGAAGAAGTGAATGGCATTATCTCATTTTACTTTTGCCATATTATGTTGAAGTTCAAGTTTAAAAGGCTTTTGTTTTAGTTATACATTGCCTTAAATGTTAATGTTTATTTAGGAAAGCTTCCGCAATATTGTTATCCTTACTGAGCATCTGAGCTCACCCCTTTCAATGTTTTAATGTTTTCAGGATTTGAAGAAGTATATTACGAATGACCTGCAGGGATAGTCTGAGGGGATATGAAGACAATATGTTGTTGTTGTTTTGGTTTACTTTATGATGTAATGTAACGTTTACAAATGTATCTAGTGTTTCCAAGGCTACTAAACTAATCGGTCTTTCGAGACTTGATCTTTTGTGATCATGCCAATGTTACGATGTAACGCACCGGCTCTGGGTAGCTGGGGTCGAGGCGTTACAATTGGAGAGAGATATAGGTCCCACCCATCTCATAATGATACCATTCTTATGTGTGCCACAAAATCATAAATCATACATCATTTCATAACCCATGTAATAAAAATGGGAATCTTAAACATCGTGACATCATAAAACAATTCATATAAGATAAAGGAATTCATAAAAATATAATTCCATCACAACATAATCAAATCAATGTAATAATAGGGATAAAAACATAACCCTTTATTATCTTAGATGGAAAATAATTTTGATAAAACACTTAAACTTCATTCTTGAAGAAAATATACTTTCTACTTCAAAAACATTTATCCTTTTATAACATGTCAAACAATTTTAAACTAAAAGAAGTTGATTAAAAATAAACTTGAAAACTTGTAAAGGAAGCTTCTTGGAAATAATGTTTTAAAAAACCATTCATGCCGTATAAGTTAAAAAAACATTCTTCTCGTACTTTTGTCGAAAAAGTCAAAAAAGTACCTCGTACGAAAAACGAGAAAAGATTACTTTCATATCTTTTACTAAAAACTCACCAAAGGGTAAAATAGGATTTAAACAATTGTAGGTGTATGGAAATAATATTACATATTGAGGAAACATGGATGTGGATGATAAAATACTCCCCAGTAAATACTAAAGTATAAACAATCTCAGATAAAAATGAGATTATGATATTTCCCTTACCTTAGGTCCGTTTTTCTTCTTAAGTGTCCAAACCTCCTGTATAATGATTTAAATAATGTTATTGACTCATTCCAGAATCATAATTATTTGTATTATATCATATATGGTCATTTTATTAACTTCTTAGTAAAATATTTCATTGCTACTTGTTATTTGGGGGTTTATAACTTTTTGTTCTTATGCGTGTTTTTTCGAATAAATTATTATTCTTATATTTAGGTTATAGATAACTCATTTACAGAATGGTATTAGTGTAATATATATCATATTCATTCATTCAATTCATTTATATAATCATTATGAAATGAAGATCATGTAGAACGAGTCGCACCACATCGTGGAGACGGTATTCCGTACGTACGCACGAGTGATGATATCGTTCCTATGATCGTGGAATTGTATTGGAGTGTATGTATACTATTTCAGAATCAGTATCACTTTATAATAGTCATATTTATTAATTATTTACACCATTATACCCATCCACGTAAGGTGGTGGTGGAAAATAGATTACACCACGGCGTGGAGACGGTATTCCGTACATACGCATGCGCGATGATTTCTTTTTCCGTAGGATGGATAGATGGTGAAATAGGGTTGTATCATACATATAATAACATATCATTATATGAGTGATACTGATGTTATTACTTCATAATGAAACAACTAAAGTAGAAGAAGTGGAAGAAGAAATAAAGATGAAAGAATCGGTAACGGACATTACCTCTTCTTTGAAGTGCTTCTTTGAGACCTTCTTTTAGGGAACTAAAATTGGTATTTGAAGAAGACCAGGACCTCTAGGATGTCTCTAGGGAAGTGGAGAAGAGGAATTGTCAGGGGTTTGCCGAGCTTGAAGGCTCAAAGTTGTGTGAGGTAGAGGGAGAGGAGGTGCCCTTTTATAAGGAAAGAGAGGGGCACCTTTGGGAAAACAAAAAATATTATTTTATTATAAAGTCAAGTTTGGTTTTAAATAGCTCCAAATTGATATATTTCGAAGCTAAGGTGGGGATGGGTCGAAATCCTCTCATCCAATAGAATTTATACATGTTTAGGTTCCTATATTAACCTTATCATTTAGATTTAACATTAAGATAAATAAGTTTACTTTTACCGTGTCTTCTTGTGTTCTTATACTATAAGGTTAATAAACATACTATAAGTAGCCAAACGAACCCCAAGTTGTTTATTATTAAAATATATAACCTTATATAAGTCATTTGGCCGAACCATAGATTTTTAGGAATTAAATAACAATTACTAATATAATATTTGTTTTAAAAACTATTTTATGTCAATTTTGACACTATTTAGTAAATGATTTTTGTGAAACTAATAACAGAAATATTAGTTCGAACCAAGTTAATTAAATCAATAATAACATGTCATATTAACCTATAAAATTAGTGGAATTCATAAAAAGTCTCAAATTACATTTATTTGGTTGTTTATAACATTAATTATGTCAATAATTCATTAATAAGATAATTACTGCATCATCTTTGTGTCATAAATAAATTAAATTATATAATGTTTAAAAATATCAAATAAAATACCATTATGTAGGAAATCTTTTTATATTTCAAAGTAATATTTATAGTCGAATTTATCTTATGTATAACCCCATATTAAAAATTATGTACTTATTAAACTTTGATTTTAAATATTTTAACCCTTATTTAAATAAATTATTAATAAATATCCTAATCTAATCCAAGTGGGCCTAAATGGTCATATTTTATTCCTAAGTTTGTTTTTGGTTGAATTAAACTTATCCAATAGAATTAGGACATGTGTTAGGGTAATAATAATATCATCTTTACCCTTAATTACCCTATTTACTTTTAACTGGGGTAAAAAAAGTAAAAAGTTAATATTCACCAAAAATTATTTTCATCTTATTGAACCACATTTTAGTCCTTGATATTAACCCCGTCTCTCGGATTTTCGAAATTCCACTGACCGAAGCGGTAAAATTAAGTTTTATGAAAAATTCAGTTTTTTAACTACCACCTAGTGGTTTCACTATTCATCAAAAATTGAATGTTTTCAGAAAAATACCAAAATTTCACCCTAGGATAATTTCGCTATTCCGAATCCAAAAATGAAGTCCATTTTGAAAAATAAAATTTATAAAATTTCAAAAAGTTGTTATTACTATTCATAACAGATAGTTTTAATAATGTTTTAATAGCATATCGTTGTTTAGTGAAACTCGGTATTGCGTACGACGCAAGCTATCGAGGAAGGTTGCGATTTCGAGTAAAGCAAGCCAAGAAAGTGTTGTGTAGAAATAGATTCCTTTTATGATTTATATAACATAAAAGTCTCGGGTGTTACATATACCATAACAATCATCAAGTCATTTGTTCAATTTAAATAAATTAAATAAAAGAAATGAATTTAATTTTTTTAATGGGAACATTATTTGACACTAAAAAATATGGAAAATATTTTAAAACATACATAAATGGAAAATCTAAATTAAAAAAAATTATACAAATATTTCGAATGAATAAAAAAGTTCTATAAATAAATTTTACATAATCATCGAATAAAACATCTCATATAACCATGTGAAAATCCATGTGGTACATTTGTTCTAGGTAATAGGATCCTCACACTTCTCAAGAATCAAAATGACTCTATATAGTTATGCGTACTAAATTGAATATAAATCCCAATTAGATAACCCATCATATACAATTATGTTGAAATTGGTTTAGTTAGTGTTTTAAATTTCATTACATTACTATAGAATCAAATTACAACCATATTTTTCCTAGTTACCCATTAACTACCTAGGATCACATGTCCATCAAACAAACAATAAACCATTCAACCATGGGGTAATAAAGCATTTCAAATTAGTTCAAATTTTAATTTCTCACATTCAATATTCAACAATTTATTATCATTTCAAAACCAAATCATCTGTCTTTTTTCAATTTGCAAATCATTCAAAATCATCTTTCAGTTTATGACATTTTTCCAAACAATCAATAATAAAACATTTCTATTTTTAAAATCAAATGATCAAATAAATATCTCATATTAAACCATCCATTTGAGAATCATCTCAAAATTACAATACCAATTAAACTATTAATTTTTCTCAATTTCAATGCCATTTCGAATCAAAAATAAAATCATTTCAATTTTAGGTATTTAAATCATTTTAAAAGTCATTTCAATACAATTTCTAAATTAAATGATCAATATTTGGGAAAGATTATACAGATCCCATTAACCTTATTAAATGGATGAAATAAACACAACAATTACAATGTGACCCATCGATGAACAATGGAGGAGTAAGAGATCAAAAAATAAATGCTAGAATAATGACCCATCAAAGTGGAGATTTAGTACATCAATAAAATGACGATCTATCAATATCAAAATATGAAATTTGATATTATCCTAAGAAGCCACAAAAAATATATTCACATACCATAATGAGATCCAATAATATTATTGGAACATTGATACGAAAGTAAATGGGGTTGTATTAGTCAAAATCACTTCTTGAGGGACTTCGAGGACCATTGAATCATTTTAGAGTCTAATGGGTGTGATTAGGGGCTACACTACAGAGTTTTGATATTTTCATAAAAATTTAAGGGGAATTTAAAACCACGTGCATGGGTTATTAGAGAGGTGACATGATTTAACATTAAAATTCCCTGTAACCATACTCCCAAAATTTTGTTCATGATGGGTAACATATTTTGGACACATGGTTAAACTAAAAATGTTCCAACCGTAAGAAACCCCTTTCAAATGTCCGTATTGTAACACCTCGAGATTTTATGAAAAATATTATTTTTAATTTCATTAATGTCTTGTGTTGTACGCTACACCAAAAGGAGCTTTCACAACATGCATCCTTGACTTGCCTTGCATTAAACTCAATCGCGACCTTCCTTGATAGCGTGTGTAGTATGTAATACAGAGTTTCACTAAACAACAATATGCTATTAAAATATTATTAAAACTAGCCGTTATGAATAGTAATAAACACTTTTTGAAATTTTGTAATTTTTTTTTCAAAATGGACTTCATTTTTGGATTCCAAGTATCGAAATTAGCTTTTGGTGAAATTTTGGTACATTTCGGATAACATTCATTTTCTGATGAATAATGAAAATTACTATATTTTAATTAAATACAACATTTTTAATCGAAATAATTAATAGTGATAAATTATTAATTTGAGTGGTTTTAAAGTATATTTAGAATATATTTTTTACAATTTAATACAGTGTTGTTCATTTGATGTAATTCTACATTTAAATCATACATAAACAAGTGTCAATCTTTTGATAGTTATTATCTCTTAAAAACACGCTATTTGTTTTGACGACGGGAATTAATTTTTAAATTAATTAATGCAACTGATATGTTTTTAATTTGGTAAAATAGACATCATTTTTGAGTTCATAATATCAAATATTTCTTAGGCCTAATTTTTGGTATTTTTCTGGAAACATTCACTTTTTGATGAATAGTGAAACCACTAAGTGGTAGTTAAAAAAATAAATTTTTCATAAAACATAATTTTACCACTTCTATGAGGGTAATTTCAAAAATCCGAGAGACACGGTTGATGTTAGTAAGTAAAATGTCGTTCAATGAGATGAAAATAATTTTTGGTGAATAATAACTTTTTACTTTTTTTTTACCACGGTTAAAAGTAAATAGGGTAATTAAGGGTAAAAATATTATTATTATTACCCTAACATATGTCCAAATTCTATTGGATAAGTGTAATTCGACCAAAAAAACCATAGGAATAAAATAAGACCATTTAGGCCCACTTGGATTACATTAGGACATTTATTATCAATTTACTTAAAGAAGGGTTTAAATAGTTAAAATCAATGTTTAATAAGTAAATAATTTTTAATATGGGGTTATACATAAGATAAATTCGACTATAAATATTCATTACAAATATAAAAATATTTTCAACATAATGGAATTTTATTTATAATTTTTAGACATTAAATAATTTAATTTATTTATGACACAACGATGATGCAGTAATTATCTTATTAATGAAATATTGACATAATTGATGTTTTAAATACCCAAATAAATGTAATATGAGACTTTTTATTAATTCCACTAATTTTATAGGTTAATATGACATGTTATTATTGATTTAATTAACTTTTTTCTAACTAATCATTCTGTTATGATTTTCACAAAAATACATTACTAAATAGTGTCAAAATTGACATGAAATAGTTTTTAAAACAAATATTATATTATTAATTGTTATTTTATTCCTAAAAATATAAGGTTCGGCCAAATGTCATAGATAAGGTTATATATATTAATAATAAACAACTTGGTGTTCGTTTTCCTTGATATAGTATGTTTATTAACCTTATAGTGTAAGAAAACAAGAAGACACGGTAAAAGTTAAATTATCTAACTTAAAGTTAAATGTAAATGATAAGGTTAAAATTGATAACTAAACTTGTCTAAATTCTATTGGATGAGATTATTTCGACCCCTAACCACCTTATCTTAGAAATAAATAAATTTTGAGATATTTAGAACCGAATTTGCCTTTATAATAAAATAATATTTTTTTTGTTATTCCAAAGGTGCCCCTCTCCTCCCTTATAAAAGGGCACCTCATCCCTCTCTTCCTCACACCACTTTGAGCCTTCAAGATCGGCCAAACCCTGCAAAATTCTCTTTTCCACTTCCATAGAAACATCTTAGAGGTTTTGGTATTCTTCAAAGTCCAATTTTAGTTCCCTAAGAGGAGGTCTCAAAGAGGCGTTTCAAAGAAGAGGTAATGTCCATTACCGATTCTTTTAACATTATCTCTTCTTCCACTTATTATTATTTAGTTATTTCATTATGAATTAATAAAATAAGTATAACTCATATACTGATATGTTATTATATTTATGAAACAACCCTATTTCACCATCTATCCATCCTACGGAAAACGAAATCACCACTTGTGCGTACGTACGGAATACCGTCTCTACACCGTGGTGAAATCTGTTTTTCCACCAACAACTTATATGGATGGGTATAATGGTGTAAAGAATAACTATATATGGTTATTATAACATCATACTGATTCTGATATATTATGCCATCCACTCCAATTCTATTCAATAAATTATTGGAATGATATCATCACTCGTGCATACGTACGGACTACCGTATCCACAACGCGATGATATTCATTCTCCATGTTAACCATACATGAATGATCATAAAGTATATATAATGAATAATAATGAAATATATGACATAATAATGATACTGGATTTATGTATATATATATTTATGTCATCTACTTAATTCCACTATATTCAATAAAGAAACATAAACAGCGTTCATGCGTACGTACGACCTACCGTCTCCATGAACGATGTATTTCTTTCCATTTATCGATCCATTATATATATGTATATTCTGAATATATATTATATATAAATCATGTTTTAAATTCTGGATTTAAGTAATCATGATCTAAGTAATCATATTAATAATTACAAGTTAAAACACGAACGACAAATGAGACGATTTTACCCAAAATGCTACTTTAACATGAATTTACAAAATAACGGGTAATATAATGTCATAAGTGAATCATATATGATATAATAACAATGAATATGATTTTTTAATAAGTCAATGACATTATTTAAATCATTATATAGTAGGTTCAGACACTTACGAAGAAAATTGGACCTAAGGTAAGGGAAAATATCACAATCTCATCTTATCTGATATTGTTTATACTTTGGTATTTACTGGGGTGTATTTTATCATCCAAAACAACGTTTCCTCAATATGTAATATTGTTTCCATCCACCTAAAATTGATTAAATCCGATTTTAACCTTTGGTATGTTTTTAGTAAAAGATATGAAAGGAATATTTTGTCGTTTTTCTTACGAGGTACTTTTTGAATTTTCCGACAAAAGTACGAGAAGAATGTTTTTTAACTTATACGGCATGAATGGATTTTTAAAACATTATTTCCAAGAAGCTTCCTTTACAAGTTTTCAAGTTTATTTTTAATCAACTTCTTTTAGTTTAAAATTGCAGTACATGTTAAGAAAGGAAATTCTTTTTTGAAGTAGAAAGGATATTTTCATCAAGAATGGAGTTCAAGTGTTTTATCAAAATTATTTTCCATCTAAGATAATAAAGGGTTATGTTTCTATCCCAATTATTACATTGATTTGATTATGTTATGATGGAATTATTTTTATGAATTACTTTATCTTATATGAATTGTTTTATGATGTCATAATGTTTTACGATTCCCATTTTTATTACATGGGTTATGCTATGATCTATGGTTTATGATTTTGTGGCACACATAAGAATGATATCATTATGAGATTGGTGGGACCTATATCTCCTACCAATGCATTGGGTAATGATTTTATATCTCATGAGATAGACATGGCTGGAACGGCAGGTTAAACTGGTTCAGTGAAACAGGACTGAAACGAGGAGTGAACTCGGTTCAAAAATGGACTTTGTCCACTAAGATAGTCTTGGCAATGAGTCTTGACTAATAAGAAATGATTCTATATGATTATGTGTGCATGAAACAAAGTTTCATGTTTTATGTTATGATTATTTGGATTACATTTCACTACCATGATTTATCCCATGTTATGAAATTATGATCTCTTTTGCAGGGTATGATTTCCAAATTGTTATGAATATGATGTGATTGATATTTCTTTTGTTTACCCTTACTGAGCATTTGAGATCACCATTTTATGTTTTATTTTCCACAGAATATAAATAAAATTTTTAGGTAAGGAAACAAAAAGTGGAAGATCTTTATGGAAGATTTTGAAGATCTTTCACCACGATTATAAGATTACGTTCCAAGTTTCCAAAGACACTAAACTATTACGGTCCTTGTTTGTCTATTTTTGTTATGTATTAAGTATTCCGTAAAAGTAATGTAATTTCCTTGTACGTTAAGATTCGGGTCTCTACATTTGGTATCAGAGGAAAGGTTTAGTCAACCTTTGGAAACTAGGATGCGAAAATGTAAGTGAGATCCCTGGAGATATTTCTAAGGTATGTCTAGGGATGTCCCTAAGGATAAGTATACATATAGGATATAGTCCTAGAACTACGGTAATGATCTTAGAATTTATCCTAAGATGTTATATATTGATGGTACTCCATCTTTATTATATTTTTTTCCCTAGTGTGATTTTTACCTCTCACACTATTCTCTTTGGGGTTTAGATAATGGCTGGAACCCGAAGGAACCGTGTTGATCAATGTAATGGACAATGCAATGATTGTCCTCCTGAACAAACAAATGTTATGGGATATGGAGTGAAAAATCTTATTGCTATACTTACACAAGTTATGAATCATTCTGGACTTCCAAACGAGCAGAGAAGGGAACAATATTCTATTGAGTCCTTCATGAGGCAACGTCCACCTTCTTTCAGTGGGTCTTCTGATCCAATTGTTTCTGAACAATGGATCAGTACTACTGAAAATATATTTTCAGTTCTTTAATGTTCTGAACATGATAAAGTCATATTAGCTGTATATCGTTTGGAAGGTGAAGCAGATAAATGGTGGAATCTTATCTAGAATACAAGGCCAAGAGATGAAATTGAGTCCATGGAATGGGATGAGTTCAATAACTTATTTTTCAATAAGTACTTCCCTCGTATTCTTCGAAAAAAGATAGAGAAGGAGTTTCTTGAACTAAAGAAAAAGGTTGATGAATCTGTTGGTATATACAAAGCGAATTTTACAAGGCTTGTCAGGTATGCATCTGGATTTATCATCCAACCTGAAAGTAAAGTTTATTGATTCTTCAGTGGCATAAAACCAAATCTTCAAAGGGAATTAGCTATAAGAGACTTTAGTAGCTATGAAAAAATTGTGCGTTGTGATATCAAGGTACAAATTGAAGTTGGTGTTACTTATCCATCTCATAGTTTTGACAAAAACGAAAGATGGAGTTCAAAGAGAAATCTCAGAATAATGGTGGAAAGAAGATGAATGATTCCCTATGATCAATGTGTGGAAAGAATCATGGTTGATATTGTCTTAAAGGGACAAGTAAATGTTTCAAATGTGGAAATGAAGGTCATCGGGCATTTGAATTCCGCAATGATGGGAAGAAGATGTCTACTGATGCAAAAAAAGGAAGGGATACACAGAATGGACCTACTACACTTCAATGCTTCAATTGCAAGGAAATGGGGCATTATTCTAATAAACGACCTAATACAAGGGTTACTGATGATCGACATGAGAAACCACTTAAGGAAATGGACAAAGGGATGTCACATGCGATCACTATTGGCAATGTTGAATATGACAACAATGTGGTGGAATGATTAAGTGTTTGTGTAATGGGATTCCAAAATAATGTTGTATATAGTATCGTGGAATATTGGAATATTTATGTATTGGTATATTGTGTTTTCAATGGTACCGGTAACCATGGAATGTGATTGAGATATTTTTGGAGAAAAATATGATATGCGCATAATGAAAGGAAAATGAGAAAATGAAAAGTTTGACGGTATTCATGAGCTCATGACTGATATAAGGAGAAGGTTATATCATGGTTTGAGTATATAGAATTTTTGGAATTTGGTATGTGGAAAGAGTTAACTTTTGACTGCATTCATGTTTTCACTAAGGTTCAATGGGTTTTCATTCTTCAAGAGAATACATGATTAAGGTATTCACATGTTTGTAATTTGACCAACAAGACATAACTTATGATATATGGGGATCAACGATGGTATTAAATATCTTGTAATCATTTTCACTATATTATGAGAGTGGACTGCAGTATTATGGATAAGCCTAAAGATTTAAATGGATTATGTTGGACATAAGTTAGTATTGTTTAAGGATAGAAGTTTTTTCGATATTATTGATGGGATGTTATATTAATATAGTTTTAGAAAAAGGACAACCTGTAGGACGGGCGACAACCCATCGCGTCGGACAAGGCCGTGGGAATCGAACCCACAACCAAAGTGTGACTGGCCTTTATTTCCTACCACTGGCCTACAGGAAGTCTCTGGTTAGTAGAAAGTAGTTTTATTTTATTAAGCGGTATTATATATGATGTATAAGTTCATTTTTGGAACCATATACGATTAATCTAACCATAAGATGGGCTTATAAATTTTGCTAACCTTTTGTTTGAAAGAGATGGAATAACCCATCATTCTATCACATGATCTAGTAACACATCACGAATGACAAGTTCAACATCATTTATTTAAGAGATGAAGTGGAAAATTTCCAATGAACGACCAACGGTGAGACTATATCGAAATCATGAAAGTATTTCTTTTAATTCCAATTTCATCAACTTTTGGGAAATGATCTTGAAAACCAAAAATTTTGTCCTAGTGCTCTTATATCTTATGAATAAGATGGTATCTTAGATCGTCACAAATTTATGGCTTTTTGATTGATGGATTTTCCATAGCCATGTTCTCTACCACTCTCCATCAGAACATGATGGTTAGATTTCTCTTCCATATCCATATTTTCACCTATGTGGAAACCCAGTGATTAGTTTATTTGGGTAACCGTTACATTTCATACTTTTGTTTTTAAATATTGTTTTTGGTATTCTGTTTTACGATGTGGGTTTCTATCAATGAAACATTCGAATAGTAAACCATTTATAACCCTGACGAATTTCGAGGGTGAAATTCATTTTAAGTGGGGTAGAATGTAACACCACGAGATTTGTTGAAAAATATTCTTTTTAATTTCATTAATGTCTTGCATTGTACGATACACCAAAAGGAGATTCCACAACACGCATCCTTGACTTTCCTTGCATTAAATGCAATCACGACCTTCCTCGATAGCACGTGTAGTATGCAATACCGAGTTTTACTAAATAACGATATGCTATTAAAATATTATTAAAACTAGCCATTATGAATAGTAATAACCACTTTTTGAAATTTTTTAAATTTCATTTTTCAAAATGGACTTTATTTTTGGATTCGGAATATCGAAATTAGCTTAGGGGGAAATTTTTGTACATTTCAGATAACTTTCATTTTCTGATGAATAGTGAAAATTACTATATTTTAATTAAAAACAACATTTTTAATCGAAATAATTAATAGTGATAATTTATTCATTTGAGTGGTTTTAAAGTATATTTAGAATATATTTTTACAATTTAATACAATTTTGGTCATTGCATGTAATTATACATTTAAATCAGACATAAACAAGTGTCAATCTTTTGATAGTTATTATCTCTTAAAAACACGCTATTTGTTTTGACGACAGGAATTAATTTGTAAATTAATTAATTCAACTGATATGTTTTGAATTTGGTAAAATAGACATAATTTTTGAGTTGATAATATCAAATATAGCTGAGGCCTAATTTTTGGTATTTTTCTGGAAACTTTCATTTTTTGATGAATAGTGAAACCACTAAGTGGTAGTTAAAAAAATGAATTTTTCATAAAACATAATTTTACCGCTTCTGTGAGTGAAATTTCAAAAATCCGAGAGACATGGTTGATGTTAGTAAGTAAAATGTGCTTCAATGAGATGAAAATAATTTGTGGTGAATAGTTACTTTTACTTTTTTTTACCACGGTTAAAAGTAAATAGGGTAATTAAGGGTAAAATTGTTATTATTATTACCCTAACACATGTCCTAATTCTATTGGATAAGTTTAATTCGACCACAAACATCCTTAGAAATAAAATATGACCATTTAGGCCCACATGGATTAGATTAGGACATTTATTATCAATTTACTTAAAGAAAGGTTAAAATAGTTAAAATCATTGTTTAATAAGTAAATCATTTTTAATATGGGGTTATACATAAGATAAATTCGACTAAAAATATTCATTAGAAAGATAAAAAGATTTACAATATAATTCTATTTTATTTATAATTTTTAGAGATTAAATAATTTAATTTATTTATGACACAATGATGATTCAATAATTATCTTATTAATGAAATATTGACATAATTGATGTTATAAATACCCAAATAAATGTAATTTGAGTCTTTTTATGAATTCCAATAATTTTATAGGTTAATATGACATGTTAGTATTGATTTAAGTAACTTTTTTCGAAATAATAATTCTGTTATGTTTTTCACAAAAATCTATTACTAAATAGTGTCAAAATTGATATAAAATAGTTTTTAAAACAAATATTATATTATTAATTGATATTTTATTCCTAAAATTCTATGGTTCGGACAAATGAAATAGATAAGGTTATATATATTAATAATAAACAACTTGATGTTCGTTTGGATTGATATAGTAATTTTATTAACCTTATACTGTAAGAAAACAAGACGACACGGTAAAAGTTAAATTATCTAACTTAAAGATAAATCTAAATGATAAGGTTAAAATTGATATCTAAACTTGTCTAAATTCTATTGGATGAGAGGCTTTCGACCCCTACCCACCTTAGATTCTAAATAAATCAATTTGGAGCAATTTAAAACCGAATTTGGCTTTATAATAAAATAATATGTTTAGTTATTCCAATGGTGCCCCTCTCCTCCCTTATAAAAGGGAACCTCCTCCCTCTCTTCCTCACACCACTTTGAGCCTTCAGGCTCGGCCAAACCCTGCCATATTATCTTCTACACTTCCATAGAAACATCCTAGAGGTTCTGGTCTTTTTCAAAGTCCAATTGTAGTTCCCCAAGAGGATGTCTCAAAGAGGCGTTTCAAAGAAGAGGTAATGTTCGTTACCGATTCTTTTAACTTTATTTCTTCTTCCACATCTTCTTCATTAGTTGTATAATTATGAAGTAATAACATCAGTATAACTCATATACTGATATTTTATTATATGTATGAAACAACCCTATTTCACCATCAATCCATCCTACGGAAACCAAAATCACCACGCGTGCATACGTACTGAATACCGTCCCCACGCCGTGGTGAAATCTATTTTTCCACCAACACCTTACATGGATGGGTATAATGGTGTAAAGAATAACTATATATGGTTATTATAATATCATACGGATTCAGATATATTTTACCATCCACTCCAATTCTATTCAATAAATTATGGGAATGTTATCATCGCTCGTGCATATGTACGGACTACCGTCTCCACGACACGATGAGATTCATTATCCATGTTAACAATACATGAATGATCATAAAGTATATATAATGAATAATAATGAAATATATGACATAATAATGATACTGGATTTATGTATATATATATATATATATTTATTCCATCTACTTAATTCCACTCAATTCAATAATGAATCGAAAACAGCGTTCATGCGTACGTACGACCTACCGTCTCCAGGAACGGTGTATTTATTTCCATTTGTCGATCCATTATATATATGTATATTCTGACTATATATTATATATAAATCATGTTTTACATTCTGGATTTAATTAATCATGATCTAAGTAATCATATGAATAATTACAAGTTAAAACACGAACGAAAAATGAGACGATTTTACCCAAAACGCAACTTTAACATGAATTTCCAAAAGAACAGATAATATAAAGTCATAAGTGAACCATATATGATATAATAACAATAAATATGATTATTTAATAAGTCAATGGCATTATTTAAATCATTATACAGGAGGTTCGGACACTTACGAAGCGAATCAGTCCTAAGGTAAGGGAAAATATCACAATCTCATTTTATCCGAGATTGTTTATACTTTGGTATTTACTGGGGTGTATTTTATCATCCACATCCATGCTTCCTTAATACTTAATATTGTTTCCATCCACCAAAAATTTTTAAGTCCAATTTTACCCTTCGGTATGTTTTTAGTAAAATATTTGATAGGAATCTTTTGTCTTTTTTCATATGAGGTACTTTTTGAATTTTCCGACAAAAGTACGAGAAGAATGTTTTTTAACTTATACGGCATGAATGGATTTTTAAAACATTATTTCCAAGAAGCTTCCTTTACAAGTTTTCAAGTTTAATTTTAATCAACTTATTTTAGTTTAAAATTGTATGACATGTTAAGAAAGGAAAATGTTTTTGAAGTATAAAGGATATTTTCCTCAAGAATGGAGTTCAATTGTTTTATCAAAATTATTTTCCATCTAAGATAATAAAGGTTCTGTTTCTATCCCTATTATTAAATTGATTTTATTATGTTATGATGGAATTATTTTTATGAATTCATTTATCTTATATGAATTGTTTTATGATTTCACAATGTTTTAGATTCCCATTTTTATTACATGGGTTATGCTACGATGTATGGTTTATGATTTTGTGGCACAAATAAGAATGGTATCATTATGATATGGGTGGGACCTATATCTCCCTCCAATGCATTGGATAAATATTTTATATCTCATGAGATAGACATGGCTGGAACGGCATGTTAAACCCGTTCAGTGAAACAGGACTGAAACGAGGAGTGAACTCGGTTCAGAAATGGACTTTGTCCACTAAGATATTCTTGGCAATGAGTCTTGACTAAAATAAATGATTCTCTATGATTATGTGTGCATGACACAAAGTTTCATGTTTTATGTTATGATTATTGGGATTACATTTCACTACCATGATTTATCCCATGTTATGAAATTATGATCTCTTTTGCAGGGTAAGATTTCCAAATTGTTATGAATATGATGTGATTGATATTTCTTTTGTTTACCCTTACTGAGAATTTGAGCTCACCCTTTTATGTTTTCTTTTCCCCAGGATATAAATACAGGTTTTAGGTAAGGAAACAAAAAGTGGAATCTCTTTATGGGAGATTTTGAAGATCTTTCACCATGATTAGAAGATTACGTTCCAAGTTTCCAAAGACACTAAACTATTACGGTCCTTGTGTGTCTGTTTTTGTTATGTATTATGTATTCCACAATAGTAATGTAATGTCCATGTACGTTAAGCTTCAGGTCATTACATGTACAATTTCGAGTGGTAGCCACATGGTTTAGACAAACCATGTGCCCCCTTCTAGGGCACTTCCCCTTGCCACACAATTCACATAGAAAAACCGCACAAATTTTCCTTACCACTCTCAAGCCATGAACATCCCCATGTGCCCTAAAACATTCAAAAAAACTCCTAAAATACCGAAAAGGAAGACTTCAAAAAAGAATGATCAAAAAACCATCAATAATCACCTAAAATAAGTCAACAAGATGTTACACAAACAGTCATACATACATACATAGACACACACACACATGGATATAGAAATATTTATGTTATATATATAAATATATATGCATATATCTATATATCAATACATATACACATACATAAATCCATCCATCCCTCCATACATGAATACATCCATCAATCCGTACATACATACATAAAACATACACACTTGAATACGTACATACATATATGCTTACAAACAAACATACATATATACATACATACATCAATCCATCCATCCATACATAAAAAGATAAAAACATAGAGACATATATATATAGATGAAAACATATATACATAAATCCATTCAAACATACAAATAATCATACATACATTCATATGAAAATAGATACATAGAAAAATACTAGCATACATGTATACATAACATACATGAATTAATACATACATAAGTACATACATAAAAATATATCTATAAATAAATATATACAAACATTCATACAAACATATATACAAACCTACACACACACACACATTAAGTCATATGTACATATAGAGACACACACACACACATACATACGTACCTACATACATAAATACATAAATATTTACATACATTCATACATACATACCTACACACACACACAGATACACTCACACATATGTATGTACCTACACACACATAGATACAAACTTACACAAACACAGACACACACACACACAAACATACAGGCATGAATCCATAAATACATACATACATACACATACATAGACATACATACATACATACATACATACATACATACATACATGGATACATACATACGTACATACATACATACATACATTCATACATACATACATACAAACATACATACACACATAAATAAATACATACAAACAAACATACATACATACCTACGTACGTACATACAATCAAACAAACGTACAAGTCTCTATGCAACCATTTTTCACCACCAAACGATCCCACTATGAATGTGAAGAATGAGAAGAGAACCTGACAAGCAACATGGTTCCCTTACCTTTACCTCAGTCCTTCAAAATGAGGTCAACAACCAAGGGAAAAACTATGGTATGGGAAAAGAGGCTTTTAGGATACCACAAAAGAATCTATACAAGTTTTAATATCAGTAATTCATATGTTTGGTAATTTAAAAAATTATAGTTTGTAATGAATTTTCATAAATACAACAATTTAATAATAAATCCTTTGTTTTCTATAAATACATACCATATTCACAAAATCAATGAATTTTTCTAATATATAGGAAAAATTTTAATCATACGAAGAAACATAGATGGATACACCATATTATAAACATGTGATAAAAAGGCTCTAAAATAATCCATCTTGTGAGAAACAAGGTATAAATGAAAATTATCACCATTTTCGCACAAGGATATGAGAATCTGTAATAGGATGAAAAGAAGATAAAACCATGACTATATTGGTTCCATCAAACACTAATTCTTGGAATAGTCTGTTGATATAACAAAAACAATAGTGTTTTTACAGACACTAAAGTTACACATTCACATCCCCACACAACCATGTTTCATAAAGTGCTATGTTTTCCAAAACCATTTAAATATCCTTGCACAAAATTATGGTAAACTATTCTTATCAATGAAAATATATTTTCAATACAAAAACCGTGTAAAAATAAGATGCCTTTTGAAAAATAAAACATATTTGAAAACAGTATTTTCATTTAGTAACACAAATGAAATGAAAAGAAAATTACAATTCAATAATTATAAAAAATATCATAGATACACCCACAACAAGAAAAAAAGAATCCTATCCCCATTTGATAGGATAGAGTGTAAAATTATAAATCACCCTTTTAATGAATTTTCATGAAAGAAAAATGAAAAGGATGGATATAAACCACCTACATATCACAATATGAATAAAAAACATAGCTAGTGCCTCTCCGATAACCTACAATAATAAATAAGTAGGATGAAACCCTACCAGGTATTTGTGATGTAACCACCATGAAAATCAAACACCAAGAATAGATATCAGAAATTACTTATCTCGCCCTTAATCACTCAAAAACATATTAAATATCTAGAGGGAAGTATGTAAACTTAATAAGGAATGGTTATCTGTGTAGTGGAGTAAAAAGTTACGATCATAAAGAATTCACATCAAGATCCTCTTCAAATTGGGAATTTCAAGAACTTCATTGGAGCTAAAATGGGATTCTCATTTGAATAAATTAAATCCCACCATTCCCATTTAGGACATGTAATAGTCTCACAGATTTTAAATATTCATTATTTGAAAAATAATGATAACATATACTTGAAAATATTTTCACGTCATGTGAACAAATCACAGTGTGAATATGTCAAATAGGTAGTGCACAATCCAATTTCGTGCAATAAATCCCCATACCAAATCACGATGCTCTTTGAAACCAATGATAAACCACTAAATTCATTTACAAAATTCTCCATAGAATCCAGTAATTGGATCAATCATATATCTATGGATGTTACTGAATTTTCTACTATATAAAAAAGGATTTCCTTCGATAAGAAGCCTACGATACACCAAAACCAAAAGAGAAACAAAATATAGTGTCCATGAATACCTGAAGGATGGTAATAGGGTGCAGAAATATCCCTATCCTAAGAAAATTATATCCCGATTATATATTTTTGATCTTGGTCTTGCAAAATTGAATTTCATTCCTTCTTCATAAAAAATTCCCATTGCCAAGTCTAGTGTCTATATTGTTTTCACTACCAATGTAAATTGATCAAATAAAATCATTTTACCACACAAAAACTTCTCACAGAAATACATAATCTTACCTAGTTAAAAAACATAGAGCTTTTTATCCCAAGATGAACTCCATCCCACTAAATCACATTGGATGTATTCCTTTGAAACCTCCTCTAATAGAAAATATGAAATACGTAATTTATTGAATTCGAATGATATGATTAGTCAAATTTATTATCCACCTTTAAAAATATTTTATTGATCTATAAGGGTTTCTCAATCCTTGGTTCCAAAATATTATTCTCACCCAATTAAATGTGTCCCATGTGAGATTAAATGATATGAAAGGCTTGATCATTAACCTAAAACTATATTGTCCTCCACTAATTGTATAAGTTACTTTTATGATTACTTTTTTAGGACCAATCACTTCTAGATCTACTACACCCTTTCAACCATCTCTTTATAATGACTCGATCCAACCAAATACCTCCCTTCCAACTCTAACCAGAAAATTGTACATCTACATGTATAACCATTCAATGCCTTAAGTGTAATAATTTTGATCAAATCCTAATAACTATTCTTATAGTAAAATAGAACTCAAGGAATTTTTTTAACCAAGAACCCCCAAAATAATGAACAAGATATACAAGAACATATTCAAGAAACAGGAAACCCCACTCTACCTAATCATCTATCTGCAGATGATATTCCATGTTAAATTTAAATAGGGAACAACATATCCTCCTACAAAACATTCAAAAAACTAGATGAAAACCTTTTTCCCTATTAGAATAACTATCAAGGGAACTCATGAAGAAAAACAATCCATCAGATATAAAAAGTCCCAAGCTATTGTACTCTCACCATATCCATAATTGAGAGTATGTACATCAATTACTTGACTCGATCAATGATAACTCAAATTGAATAATTCCATATAGGTGTCCATGGTGTAAAAAAGGAGAAATCTATGTAAATTTCATCCCATTACCACACCTGACTGGGTAAGGGATGAAAGAAACCAACAAGTCTATGGTGATCATTCCAAATACTTTCAAAGAAAATAAATTTTGATAAAAAATCTTCAATCAATGATCTCATCCTAGAGAAACAATACCTATGTCTCAAATCATGATAGTTCCTCACAGTACCTGGGTGTATGGAAATATAAGAATGGTTTACACTATCCATCATCTCCAATATCAGCGAAAAATGGAAATTAAAACTCTGAAAATTATGTTCCATATAGATATTGAGACTACTCACATGAGGCCTCCCCATAATAATAGAATTTACTAAATCCATGTAAATATGGCTTATATAACTTTTGATCCAAACCTTCTCATCAAATAATTATTCAGAATTCATTGAATTCAAACATACCAGCCCACTTCCTTCTTCAATTCACACTCTAATTTTAGAAAAATAATTGATCAAAGAACAGTCTTATAGAAATTCATTCACCTCATATTTCATAAATTTTATTCTCATCAAATGAAGGAACACATTATATTTTCATAGACTATAAAAAATATGTAAATGAAATATCTGACGATACACCTCTTAGTGTATCTATCAAATTTTCTGATCTGATTGGTTGAAAATATAACTAATTATCTTATGATCAGAATATAATGTAAACCACTACCCAAAGTGGTAGTGACACTAGATTCTATGTACATAGATAACCACATCAACCTCATTATAGTGAGGAGGTAATTTACCCTCATGAGGGTATCACTAGAATGAGTAGTAGTCTACTACATGACCCCCTAGATGAAGATACACACCAAACCCATTCCAGAAGAAAAAAACAATGATACCCGAAAACACATTCTATAATAAGAAAAATATGAATGTGAAGTATATATAATCCTTAGTTATTCAAAATATATCTCATATTTTTACTTGATCTCAATTATTTCACCCTTAATGTTTAATGTTGTCATTGAAGATAAAAACATGGGGATTTCTTGAATGTATTTCTTGTATAAACTAGACTGACATAAGAATCATTAAATAACCAACAAATTTCTAAGATGATCCAAGGAAATAATATTCTATATCATTTCAGGATCCACTATGATAACTCTATAATATATAACATACCATAGAAACATTACATCATAAATCAAAAAATCACATATGGAATTCTTACCATGCACAAAATTTTCCCTAAATGTTTTAAGAATGATATCTAAATGGTCAATGTTATCATCTATTGTCTTATAGTAAACCAAAATATTATAAAAAGTACAAAAAAGTTTTCATTGACTGAAAAATTATCCGGTTCATAAATTACATAAACCATAAGGGAGTGTTAGTGAGGCTAAATAACAAAACTACATACTCAAAATGACCACCAATACTCTTAAACATTATCATAGGTATATAATAATCTTATATGATCAACTAGAGGTACCATGACTGAAGGTAAATATTTGAAAACCAACAAGACTCTATATACTGATTAAATATATCATTATTACACGGCATGGGATATATGTTCTTGAGGGTCACCTAATTTGAATTTAGATAATTAATACATTATATTAGTCTCATGTATTAATCACTATTAAATAAGATAGACGAAGCCTATTTTGGCACTATAGGAAGTGTAAATAATAAAGCCCTATGATTTGTAAGTTGGACTATATGTTATATCAACCATGTAGGGTTCATATGATTAGATGGAATAAAATGGGCATCATACTAGGTAAACATTCTATGGGATGATAAAACTATATCATTGTTAGTAAACATGAAATTATATTAGAAAATACTTGGGGAAAAAACATGCCACTGATAGAAGAGTTAAACTCAAAAAATGGTCAACAAAATCTAGAAACAATTCCTATAAAAGGCATGAGGTCACCATATCCTAATGAACAACAAACACCAGTCTCCCAATCATGGAATCCCACTCATCCAAAAATTCATGAGTGATTCAATAAATAAATATAAATAAACATGATTATGATAATAATAAATCATTTCATTAATTAGGATCATCCAATCCAGTCCAATATTACTTTCAAAGATATAAACATCAAGCCCCAAGATGTCCAACTCCACCGAATTATCTTCTATAATCACTCGAAATTATAGATACACGAATCATTATTTAGAACAATTTAAAAAATTTATGTTACAAATGAAAAATAACTAAATTAACTCATAATTTAATCCCAGAATGTATACTAACATAGATCATACAAAATAATGAGTAGCACTGTATAAAACAAAGAAATAATTGTAGAAGATGAAATAAACCTCGTATGTCTAACTTTAACCAGCCCTGCTGCATATTTATTTGGTACATTTTCTACCATAAGAAGATGTCATGTCTCATCTCCTCAGTATATTTATTATAAAAATTAATTCCCCTCATAAAATGGGGATATGTACTACCACCCTTGAAACTATTTGTATAATCGTGTGATCCCTTGGTTTGATTTAACCTATCAATAATTCATTGGGACATCTTTGGTAAAAAACTATTTAGGTGGAAAAAATTTCGAAAATGGAGAAAAATCTTATAAACCTATAATGAATAGTCTTGGTATAATGAATCATTGCACACTAAGATAAGACAACATTATATTGTCTTCAAAAATCCCTTAAACAATTCATGATTAAAACTGGCAATGTTTTAACATCCTTTTCTAGCCATAATATTCACCCTCGCATGAAATTGTCACATCTAAAACCCATATTAAAATAATTAATCTTATGTTTTCAGCCTATAACAAATAATACTTATCAATAACCTTCGCAAAGGGTTCATGGAACATGAGAGTTACCATCATAGAATACTATCATTCAACCCCAACTCAAAGAACGAATCCATCATGTAATCATTGATGAATTTCTATAGTTCCAAGTAAACTAACTCATCAAAATGGATGGAATACTCTAGAATCATACAATATCATTTTCATAAGGTAAATGAAAAAAGGTTTATTTATCCTTGTATTGAATTAAGATAATACTGATGGTAGAATGTTTTTAATAATGATAACTAGGTGATATCCTCATTCATCATAGCTTATAAAATATTCTCCAACCATATCCTTTCTGATCCCTCGTGTATATATGTGAAATACACTACCTTAGAGTCCTCCACATTCATCATAAATTTAATGATACTCTAAATCTTCTCATTTTAGTCATCAGATTTGTGGTGTCATTTTTCACCATGGAATATGTTTAGATACTACCAAAAAATCTAAGCCATGATCAACTGCTCGTATGGAGTTCCCAAAACCTACATAACACAAGTTACTAATAGTTTTAATTATTGCTTCTATCAACAAAGGTTCTACTAGAGCACGAACATGAGGAATCTATGTCATTTATTCTGAACTCATAGTGGGAATATATATTCTAGGAGTCATTATCTCATATTCATAATTAAAATAATAATTATTCATGATATGATTCCAAATTAATATGACAAACTTCAGGTATCCATATCAATGATTTGAAACAACATGATTTTAAATAAACCACGAATTCATCATAAAAATACCAAACCAAAAGAAGAAAAATGGTAACAAAAATAAACCCCATGACCAATTCATCCAAATAACATCAATCACGTGTCTCAATATAGAAAAAATCCATAACCATTCATGGTAAATTTTCTTCAGACACAAAAGTGAGTTAGACGAGACACTTTAATGAAATTACTACCCAAATTCAGATAATCCTAACTATGATCTTCCCAAACAACAAACCAAAACAAAGTAGTTTATACATAAATTCATGTTTTCAATACCCTTATATAACAACATTAAATGAACCAACTTGGGAAAATATCCGTGTAACCCATGTTGGACATCCATATATAAAAAAATAGAAAACCGCAACAATTATCATGTATAACTGATGAAACAACAATGATCTACAGAAAAGTATGGATTACATATACATAGTAAATACATGTGAATAGAAAACTTCCAAACCAAAAATATAATGTAGACCATACTAAATAAGTGTCCATGGGACCATAATTCACCACCAAACCATCCGACCAAGATGACGATGGATGAAAAGAGAACATAAAATGCCACATGGTTCCCTTCCCTTTACCTATATTATGAATATAATAGTCTAAATCCACCCAAAATTATATGTAAGCGTGATCATATGTCCCAGTAGGATACAACCAAAGAATATATATAAGTACTAGTATCAGGAAATTACAAGTTCTACCATTAAAAAAATCCATTTTATAAATCATTTTCATAAATTATAAAATTTTATAAAAAATCCTTCATTTATAATAAATTCAATTCATATTAACTAAATCCAAGAAAACATCAAATATATTGGAAAGTAGGTATGGATAGAAAAAATAAACAATGGATACATATAAATAAAATCTAGTGGGAAAATACAGATGAAATAATCCAACAACTGATAAACTAGATATATATAACCAAGAACCCCATTTGCGTTCTAGACTATGTGAATACGTACTAGATATTAATGAAGAATAAACTAGGAATATGTTGGTTCAAATTGATATTTATTCCTTCCATTGGCATACAATATAAAAAACCCAATAGTGGTGTTACACAATCAAATGTGACATCCACCATTACTATCATTCTAAAGGATCCCAATGCGGTATGTTTTTCAAAAAAATTTCTTAATAATTGCTCAGATATAACATGACCTTTTCATAAAAATAATCTCCTTTTCTAAATAAAAATCCATCTATAAACATTAATTTTTTATGAAAAAACATTTCAAATTTTAATACATGAATTTAAAATCTATAACATAATGGCATTGAATAGAACATATTACAATTCACAAATTCTGAACACTTTGATAGATATACCTGCCAAAATATTGTGGGAAACCTAGACTCCTTTGATAATGTATAATTTAAAATAATATACCAAAAATAAAAAGAAAAGGAATGAAAAAATGCTAAAAAAGATCAGTTGAAAAAACCAAATGATTTGAATCTAAATATAACTCTACTAGATACACTTCCATTATAACGACCCAAAATTTTATTAATCAAAATTCCTCTTGATATATTTAAATTTTTTATCATATAAAATGGTTATATAAAACATATAAACATGTGTTTTTTTAAATATTTTAATGAAATGTTACCATTTCTAATTTAGGTGGTAAATAGTGATAACATGATTAATATAAATACTGGGCTTCAAAAAATCAAATTTACTCAGAAAAATGATGTGATGGCCTCATCCAATGTAATTTCTCCAAACGAAGCCCATTTTTCCGAGCATTGAATGAATGTATCATCACTGGGCTTCACTCTTGACAACGACCGAGCCGAACTTCAGCAAATTTATCTTGTACAGAACATCATACGGGAGAAGTGAATGTTAAGAGAGATTACCACATGAGCGATGTTAACTGAGCCTCTCCAAGAGCCTATCACTATCGCACACCTTACCCATAGGTCTTATACGAGAGTTATAAGGTGTAATTTGACAAGACCATAGAACTATGAATATGTTCATTATTTTTCTATATAGTATATACATTCATTTAATTATTCTTACTTTGTAAATGATTTTTAAAAAACAAATAATATTTTTAGTTAATATTTAAATTCTATTAAGATATCTATTTTGATTAATTAATGGATTTTTGTGTTCAATAATATTTTAATAAATTATTATTAATAAATTATTTTTTTACAATATAAGTGATCCTTTAATTTTAATGAGTAAAATTGTAATTTTTATTAGGGTTTGAAAGTAGTTTTTTTCAAAACCCATTAATTTTCGATAAATTTCTATTTTTATTTTAAAATTAAAAATTATAATATTTAGAAAATTATTTAGTGAAAATGAATAATATTTTTCATTTTTTGACATCGAAATTATCTAATAGTGATTTTTTTCATAATTTTCAAAGTTAGTCAAATTTTTGGGTAAATATTTAATACCATTTAAGTATATAATGTGTTTTGTGACATTATAATGAACCAATAGTGAGGTAATAAAATTCTAAAAAATGGATATTTGTCCAATATATGTTTTACCCTTATTATAATGTGATTTTATATTTGCTTGATTAATTTTATGGTTCTTTAGTGGACCCTCCAAGACTTATATAATATTTGAACATTTAAAAATTATTTCCTTGAGAGTGTGATTCACCTCCACATAATCGAAGATAATATTTTAATAATATCCCCCATTGGCCATATATAATAATGTTTTACAATCCCCAATGGAAAAAAGGGGAAAACATGGGTTGGTTTGTGATTTTGAATATTTACTTATATTGATTCCAAAACCTATGTTTGTGAATTATTAAAGAATTCCCATATCTTTTACTATATAAACTCACCCATGAACCCACTTCTCTTCACTAAAACCTTTGGTGCACGTCCATACTCTTCCCTTATTTCACTGTAATCCTCTCAAGGTTCCCCATGCTCTCAAGAAGCCCCTCCTCAAGCTCTTGAATCAACACACTCAAGTAAGGGATCTTCAATTTCATTCCTTATTTATGTCAAAGTTTCCTTAGAGTGTTATGCCATATTATATTCAATTAAAAATTATGGGGTATGATTTCATACCTCCCCTATACGTCCATCATTTCTAAGTGATTAAATACCACTTTATCTATAATTAATGTCATCTATGTACACCCGTTACAATGATGAATTCTTTAAGTGATTTCTCTTTTGTCATTTACATACGTGAAAATATTTTATATTATGAATCCAATTAACATTAAATATGTTGGGATATTATGTTCCATGAACCACTTATGTTACATTTCATGTATAAATGATGAGATACTCATTTCTCTCTCATTAACCTATTATACGATTTTAATTTGATGTCATTATGCTACCGAAGTTACAACAAAATTTCTAATGCCAAAATCATCGTGTAAGTGAATATAAAACCTATTTATCAATCACGGTTATTCACTATTTTGAAAAATTAATTGTTGATAAAGGACATACAGTTATGTATTCCACATCTCTTATTATTGTAATAAATTATGAAATTTAATTAATCCATATTTTATGATCTATGTGGCACACTTATGCACGAAATGAAATTAATTGGAAGGGTGTGCCCTAATAGCACTCCAATGACATTGGTAATGATTAGTATCAAGATACGTTATGTGAAATGAGGGTTTAATCATTCCAGTTCAGGTTTAGTGATGGTTTACTCATGTTCCATGTGTAATGAGACTTGGCTCATGGTAATATATTGTTAAATGTAATTTACACATTTCAATGTTTTTATAATCATGCTATATCATGACTCTATGATCATGTTTATATTAAGATACATTGATATGCATATTTACTAATATGTATTGTATTATTCATGTTATTCCTTGTTTACTCCCTTAATTGGATTTATATCTCAAGATTTTATATGGATGTCAACATATTATCCCATCCACCTCTTAGTATGAAGTAAAGTTGTGGTCATATAAAAGATTATTTCAGTAAGGATGTTGTATTTAATGTTTTAACCAGTTAGGTAATGTTTCTAATTTCCCAATACACTTGACCTATTAATCCTCATAGTTTTCTTAAATTAATTTTTATGTAATAAATTATTCAATTGTGTAATAATGAGCAGGTTTTTTATATTTGGTTTCAGAGGATAGGTTTAATTATTTTTGGTATTAGGATTATAAAACCCTAATGAAATACTTAATGATATTACTATGTGTTATAAAAACATCCCTAAGTTTTGGTGATTATAGTGTAAGTTGTTAATCACGAATATACATCCCTATTTGGATACAAACAAGTAGAGGTGGCTCTAAAACAAATGTATCTAAGGGTAAAACATGAATACAATACTTTGATCTAGACTCAAACACAAACTGAATTAAAACAATGGGACATTCCCCACTCTCGGTTCAACTCTCTCGGTGGATACACATTAGAAAATTCATAAGATTAGTATGAACCATTATTAACGGAATAAAAATTTTCACTAAGAATATATTTTGGGAAGTAGATCATGGATAACATAGATTGAAGGATACCAATTCATAAGTTAAGAAAATAAGTGTAATTTATAAGATATCCCATTTTTAATTTGGATTCCCCTTTATGTGTTACCCCCAATATTGATTTTATTCTAGCCAATGGCTACTAATATATGGACTATTTCTAACAACTGATGCAAAGATCATGGTGATGATTGTTCTAAAGAGAATCCAAATCCAATAGGAGAGGGAATGAATAATATAGTCATGATAATCCATCAGTTAACTCATGTTTTGAATTGAAACATTGTTCAAGTGGAACGTTCAACCCCCATAAGATATAACAATCCACAATTGGGAGCTTCATGAAGAAAAATATTTCTACTTTTAATGGACCATTTGATTCCTCAATCGCCAAACAATGGATCAAATCCACTGAGATGACCTTCTCCAACCTTAAATGTTCGGTACTAGAGAAGGATCTTCTTGTTGCATATCATATGAAGGGTGAAGCTGATCAATGGTTGACATTGATCAAAAATATAAATCTTAATTAAGATATTGATGTGTTATAAATTAATGATTTCAAGAAAAAAAATCAATAAATATTTTCCCCTCACCCTCTAACAAAAGATTTAAAGTTAATTATTTACCCTCAAGAATGAATAAGACAAATCCATTGGATCGTATGAGGAACAATCACAAGGCTTTCCCAATGAGCCTCAAGCTTTTTCATTACCTCCAAATATAATTTTGACTGCTTTTTGGGGGGATAAATCCTAGAATATAGAAATACATGATGATCCGTAACTTGGATAGATATGAGTAAATTGTCAGATGTGACCTCAATGTTCAAATGGATCTTGGAGAATCATAGGATTATCCTGGTGATAAGAAGTATAATGTGTTCTTTATTTATAATAGTTTGGTGGATAAATCCAATGTTTCTTTATCATTACACCACTCACTTTCCAGAGATGTGGAAATAAGAACATTAGACGTTCCCTTAAGGGGATGAGGAAATGATTTAGTTGTGGAAGAGAAGAGAATCTGGAAATTAATTGTGAACAAGAAAAACCCCCTACCATGATAGAGAAAACGAAAACTATATTATACACTCAATTTATTGATTACTGTTCAACTAAAAATAACTATTTCACTTTGGAAACCAATTCCCTAAGAAAAGGGTTTTCAGAGGAAACCGAAAACATCCAATGCAACAAGGGAATGATTTTTTATATCACTACAGCCAAAGAAAACCCTGAAAATGAAGTGGTGATAGTTACTCTAGTTAGTCATTCAAGGATTTCGAATATACATTTTGAATATGTTTCAACTTATTCTTTTAAATTTTGAATTTTTAGTAGAATAATCCCAACACCACCACAAATCACAGAAGTAGAGATGTCGGTGAGAATGGAAAATGGGGAAATCATTGAATCCCATGAATATAACTCATCCCCTATCAAAATATGTTGATTGAATATCCCGATGAAACTCTTCACAATCTATATGTTTTAATTTGATGAAATTCATTGCATGTACTGTATTTCCTTATATAGGGCCAACAAAAATTTTCGTGAGATGGAAATCACTCTTTTTATGGTGAATCGTCCCCCAATTCTATATAAGTACAAGGACAAAGATGAATATTCTTCAGCACCATCATCCAAATCATGGATATTACTTCACTATGTGCATGCATATCATTCTCATATTATAGAGTCTAAAGAAGCCACCATCCTTGAAGACAAGCCTATTGTGAGGGAATTCACTGAAGTGTTTCTATATGAATTGTTTCATCTTCATCTTATAATAGATGTTGAATTATTAATTGATCTTATACCTGTGAACATTATAATATCCATGGCTCTATATTGAATGTATATAGTGGATCATGATGTAATAAAGAAAAAACTATAGGAGAATATGGATAATGGGTTTATATAGCCACATGCTTCACCATGAGGGGAATCTATCATCTTCTTTATGAAGAAGGATGGGTCAATGCACCTTTTCATAGTTTAATGTGAGCTCAAACAAATCATGATAAAGAAAATCTATCCTCTTAAACAAATTTATGACTTGTTATATTAGTTATGTGAAGCACAATACTTCTCTACTGTGTATATACAGTCGGGATATTACCATGTAAGGGTGAATAAGGAGGATTTTACTAAGACTGCTTTTCGTACAAGGTACGGAGACTATGAATTCATAGTGATTCCATTCATTCTCACTAATGCTAAAAAAATATTCATTTACATGATGAATAGAGTCTTTAGAGATTACCATAACAACTATTTTTTAGTCTTTATAGATGATATAATAATATACTCCAAAAACATTTAGGGGAATTAGACGAATATAAGAACTATACAAGAGACCTTACGACATGAGATGCTCTATTCAATGTACAGCAAGTGGGAGTTTTGGATGAAGAAGGTCTCATTATTGGGTTATATCATAAAAATAAATGGGATATATGTATATCCCTCTGAAGAAAATGAAATTTAGGGATGGACAATGCCAACATATTTGACAGATATCCATAGCTTCCATGGGTTAGCTGTATATAATCTCCGATTTATGTGAAATTTATCAATATTTTCAAAACCTCTTACAATGATAAGTAGGAAGGGAGACACGTTTTCATGGAGATATAAATTTGAAGATAGCTTGAAGGAGTTTAAAATGAGGTTTGTCATTCCACCCAGGCTCACACTACCCACAAGTTGAGAACATTTTTTGTTACTCAGTAATGCTTTGAAGAAGGGATTGTGCTTTGTGATGATGAAAAAGGACAATGTCATTACCTATGCTTCAAGGAAATTGATTGTTCATGAGAAAAACAATCCAAAATATGATTTAGAGTTGGATGCATTAATCATGCATTAAAAATTTGGCAACATTACCTCTTTGTGGTGAAGAGTGAAATATATACAAACCAAAAGATCCTAATGTATATATTCACACAAAAAGAGGTGAATATGAACCATTGAATATGGTCATATTTGATCAAAGACTATGAATCCTAAATCCATTACCACCGTTTGAAAGTTAAAAATGTGGAATATGATCTAAGTATAAACTACCATGCAATTCTATAATTGATTAGAAATTGAAATGATCAAATGTACATAGATTTGATGATAATTGATATGGTAATCATAAATAAGGGAACATCATCAATCCATTCACAAATGATTGATCAATGAAATATTTTGTAAAGGATAAAGGAAACTCAAAAGGTCGATTTAGGAATTAAAAAGAAATTGGAAACTATCATAATAGGTAAATCCTCACAGTTCAGTGTTAATGAAGAAGGAATTGTGAGATTTGGGACAATAATATGTGTTACCTCAAATCTAGAGATGAAGAATTAACTTTTTGATGATGCACATAGTTCGAATTTCTCCATTCAAATAGGAAACACAAAGATGTATGAAGATCTATGAGATAATTATTGGTTGGATAAAATGAAGAATTAGATCGTTTAGTATACGTCAATGTGCCTGGTATATCATCAAGTAAAGGCTGAGTGGATGATGTCTAAGGGGATTATTTAACCGTTACCCATACCAATATGGAAATGGGATAATATCACCATGGAATTTGTCACAAAATCTCCTAATACATCCAAAGGCTATAATACTATATGGGTCATTGTTGATCATCTTACAAAGACTCCACACTTCATTCAATTTCGGGAGGATTTCTCATTGGATCAATTAGAACATATATACATCAGAGAACTGGTAAGGACGCATGGAGGACCACAATCGATTGTACCAAATCAGGATCCAAGATTCACCATTATCTTTTGTAAGAGTCTCTAACAAACTCTGAATACTGACCTAAACTTCCATACGACTTATCACTCTGAAACTAAGTGCAAATCTGATAAGACTATCCAAACAGTTGAGGACATGTAGAGATCATGATCAATTCACATCAATGAAGGATGAGATCAACATCGTCATCTGGTTGAGTTCTCATACAATAATAGTTTCCACTCAAGAATCCAAATGGATCCTTATAACTCCCTTTATGGGATGAGGTGTAGAACACCGTCATGTTTGGATAATGTTGTGGAGAAAAAACTCTTAGGTTCATAAATAGTCAAATATTTTTTGGAGAAGGTTAACACCATCCAACATCACATTAAAGCTTCTCAGATTTGAAAAAAGAGATATGATAATAATCATTAATGAGACCTAGTGTTTGATTTTGGAGACATGGTATTCCTACTCATATCATTGTGGAAGACAGTTATGAGATTTAGGAAGAAGGTAAATCTTAGTCAAAGGTACATTGACCCACATGAGATCCTTGATCCCATTGGAGTAGTGGCCTATAGACTAGAACTTCCACCAAACCTATATCAAGTACATGTTGTATTCCATGTAATACTCTTGAGAAGTACCTGAATGACCCATCGCATATACTCAATCCAGAGGTAGCACCGTTGGAGAATGACCTCTCTTATGAAGAAATTCTAGTTATGATATTAGATTATAGGTTATATGTTCTATGAAAATAAATACAATTCCCAATTTCAAGGTGTTGCAGGGAAACCAAATGTTTGAAGAGGAAACATGGGAGTCATAGGAAGTGATGAAGCTGATTTAACATCATCTTTTTTAATTTGGGAATATGAAATTTTAAAGGTGAAATTTTTTAATTGGTACGATTGAAACGACCCAAAATTTTATTAAGGAATAATAATATTGATCTAATTAAATATATTATTATGTAAAATGGTTATAAAAAACATATGAACTTCCAAGGTTTCTTGTTATTGGATTTTAAATTACCATTATGAATTTTTACCACTACTAATATATCTGTGATATAGTGATCAAATTATTAGTATATATATATGGCTTTAAAAAATCCAATTTACTCAAAAAAAGGAAGCGATGACCTCGTCTATTATAATTAATCCATATGAAGCCCATTTATCATAACTCGTAATGGAGGTATCATCCTTGGTATTATATCATGACCAATCCCAAGACAAGCTTCAACATGTTATTCTAGACTGAAACCACCTATGGTAAAAGTGGAATTTAATAGAGATTACCACTAGGGGGATGTTATCTGAGCTGCCCAAAGAGCCTCTCACCATCGAACACCTTACACATAGGTCTTATGAGAGTGTTGTAAGTGGTTATTTAACATGAACCTAGAACTATGATTATTTTCATTGTTTTTCTATAATGAATATACATTCATTTTATTATTATTACTTCGTAAATGGGTTTAAAATCTAAAATAGTATTTTTGGTGAATATTGAAATTCAATAAATAAACTTATATTGACGAATAAATGGATATTTATTTAAATAATATTTTAATAAATTAATTTTAATAAATTAATTTTTATTAAATATAAATTATCATATATTTTTTATAAATACATTTGTAATTTTTATTACGGTTTGAAAGCTATTTTTGCAAAACACATGATTTTTCGATAAATTTCAGTTTTTATTTGAAAAGTAAAAATTCACATATTTAGAAATTTATTTATATAAAACAAATATTTTATTTCTATTTAGTATGTCAAAATTATCTATGATTTAATTATTCATAATTTTCTAAGATAAGTAACTTTTTGTGTAAAAATTAAATACCGTTATATATATAATGAGTTTTATGACGTCATAATAACCGAATAGTTATGTAATGAAATAATATAAAATGGATATTCAACAAATATATTTTTCACCATTAAAATAATATAAATTTATATTTTTTTATTGATATTATGTTGCATTATTAGACCCTCCAACACTTATAAAATATGTTATTATTTAAAATGTTATCCTTGAGAATGTGACTCACCACCGCATAAGAAAGCATAATATTTTAATAATTAAGTCAATTGTAATTATAAAACAACTTTTTCCACCTCTCTTTCTAAAAACCCATGGAAAAAAACTATGGGTTGTTTTATGGTTTTTAATATTTAATTATATATTTTTCAAAACCTATGTTTGTGAATTATTAATGAATTCCCCTCTGTTTTCCTATATAAACCCACAAAAGATCCCACTTCTCATCACTAAAAACCAATGGATCAAATACCCACTCTTACCTAATCCCCCTATAATCCTTCCAAGGTACCCTTTATTCATATGAAGCCCCTTATCAAGATCTTAGATTCACATACTCAAGTAACTGATCCTCACTTTCCTTTATTCCTTATTTATATCCACGTTTCCCTATACTGTTATTCCATTTTATTCTCAATTAAAAATGTTGGGGTATGTTTTCATAGAACCCCTATACTTAATTATTTTTGAATAATGAGATATTGCTTTATCTCTATTTACGTCTTCCCATGTACACCCTTTACCATGCTAAAATTTCGTAAAGGATTTCTCTCTCCTCATTTACATTCAAGAAAGTATTTTATATTATACATCTAAATTCCACTACATATGATAGTATATTATGTTCCATGATACAATTATTGTAAATTTAATGTATAAATGATTATATACACATGTCTCTCTCATAAAACCATTTTACAATTTCTATATGATGTTGTTATGCTGCCAAAGTTACACAAAAATTTCCCCTAACAAAATCATCATGTAAGTTAATATCATACCCATTTCTATGTCAATGGTATTCACCATTATGAATGTGTAATTGTTCATTGAGAACATAAATTTTTATATTAAAAATATCTTATTAGTTGAATAAATTAATATTTTTAAAGAATCCAGGTTGTATGATCAATGTGGCACACTTATGCATGAAATGAAATGATTAAGAAGGGTTCACCCTAATGGAAATCCAATTCCTTAAGTAATGATTAATATCATTATATGTGAAGATAAATGAAATTTTATTCATTATAATTCAAGTTAAATGATGTTTTACTCATGCTCCATGTGCAATGATCCATGGATCATGCTAATATCCTATTAAATGTTATTGTCACATTTCCATGTTATGATAAGCATGTTATATCATGCCTTTATGTTCATGTTCATATAATGCTCCACTAATATTGCTATTTACTAACATGTATATTTATTAATCATGTATCTCCATATTTACTCCCTTAATGGGATTTATATATCACCCTTTTTCTTATGTATTTCCTTAGGTTATCCCATGAAATTAGAAGTACGATGGAATATTATGGAAATGTAAAAAACGTTTTCGATATAGATGTTGTATTTTATGTTTTTAATTGTTATGTAATGTTCCTAATTTCCCAACACACTATACATATTTATCCTCATGGTTTTTTACGTGAGTGTTTATATAATAAATCATGATAAACTGTCTAATAAATAGAAGTGTTGTTATATCAATAACCAATGAAAACTACGATGATGGTTTCATAGAAAGAAAATTTTCAGCCTCTAAACAAGAGCGATGAAATATTACTTACAAAGTGTTCAAATCATGTAATCCATTCATGATATGAATATATTCTGGAGTTTGCACGCATTCCAATTTCCTATTGAAAATCCATGAATTAATTCTTGAGTTTTTCAGAATCCAATGAGCACCCTCTAAATACATTGACAGATTTATACCAAGACACTATTAAATCCAACAAAGATACATCCCTAGTCTTTAGATTATATCCTTTAAGGAAAGGATATCTATCCTCGAGATGCAAACAGACCACCCAACAAAAAAGGGAAACCAAAAAAAGAGTAAAACCATACATAAAGGAATGCTACATGGTGTTTCATAATTAAATAAATAAATACATACATACAAAATTACAAACATACATACATACATACATACATACATACTTACTTACTTATATACAAACATACAAACATTCATACAGACAAACATATATACACACATTAAACAAACAAAAAAATAAACATATATACATATGTTCATACATACATACATACATATATACATACATGTATACATACATACATACATACATACATACATACATACATACATACATACATACATACATACATACATACATACATACATACATACATATATACCAACATATATGCATACATGCATACTTACTTACTTACATAATGTAGCGACCTAGCCCAAGATATCACAGAGCTAGTGTCGACTATCTATGACATTAGATTGATGATAAAAAATCAATCCATGAAAGACTGATCAGTTTAGTAGTTTTGGTAAACTAGATACATAAATGAAAATTGTATTATAAATGAATATAATTATCACAACATAATTGTTTTCTTATTTCAATATAAATAACATTGAGGGTAACTCTAATATATTTATTAAATCTATGCATATTTTTCATAGTACTCTCCAAGATACTTAGGGAAATAAGCATTATAAGGGTGATATCAAATGCTCGGTAAGGGGAAATAATGGAAAAGAAATAAAGAATCAATGATAATAATCTATATGTCATGGTAAATAATTGAACATGCATGCCATATAATCAATAAACATAATGAAAATGCCCGGAAAATATAGAAAGGTAATAACTGGAAACACATGATATTAATATAACTAGATAAAGAAAATATAAATATGATAATGTAAAAAAATAACATGCATTCCATATAAATAATTGAATATGAAATGTATCCCTAGATACATGAACACAAATCTCATGTATAGATAATAAGTAAATCCTGAAAATAAAATGAATCTATAGATATGTAAATGAAAAATATAATGGATGAATAATAAATAAATATAAATTAGATAAATTCTTTTTGTATTGGATTCTATGTATCCTTGGTACATGGTACCTTTACCGTCAACACCATTCATAAGAGGGTTTACAAAATGTATTGTAAAAACAAATATAAGGTAGTTATCAGAATGACTCGTCCTTAGAGACTATCAATGCATCAAGGGGATATCTATAACTGGACCCCACATATGTCATACGAGTACATAAAATTTCATATATTTATATATATCGAATAATTTATTTAAAAATGCGTGTTATCAAATATTCACATGGAGTAAGATATTCAAATATATTTATATTTACCCAATGAGTAAAAGAATTATTAATTTATACAAATAATGTAAAATGGTATATGTTCTAGAAAATAGTAATATCTATGATAAATGAAATGGATAATTAGGTGGAGATTGATGGTTCAATGATCATAAGAGATTGAAAATTTCAAAGGGGAAAAGTAATCAAGGAAGTGAATGTGAATACTATCTTCTTAAAAAAAATCATAAAAAATCATTTTTACTATTAAGGATAGTTTAAGTATATCATATACCAAGGGATATAAAATAATGTGTTGTTGTCATTGTTGAATTAAAATATTACAACATGATACTTTAAAATCATTTTGGAGGAAAATACACTTTTCTTTTGAAAAACCATTTGAAAATATTTTTCTTTGAAAATTAAATTTAAAATAATTAATTTAAAAACTAAAATATCAAATATGAAAATGAATATTCAAAGGAATGATTATTAGTAAATATGTACATGTCTGACAAGGAAAAAGAACATTCCTATTGTGTGGAAAAAATATATGAATATTCACTATTCAATAAGTTATAAAAAGATTACATTGAGAAAACATGAAAAGAAAAAAGGTTCAAAATATTTTCACCAATTAATTTTAAAAACAATTTTGAAAATATTTAAAAAAATTTGGTTTTTAGAAGAAAATAGGATTTAAAATTCTAGATAGAAGAGAAGTCATGTCTTCTATTAAACATTTTTAAAACACATCAATTACCAAAGAGTGAAAAATGTTAAAAATACTAGAAAATATTCATGAATAACTAGATATGGATGAAAGGGATTATTTAAATATGGTAATATAATCTTCTCAAATTTAATTACCATTTAAATATAATTTAAGATATTTTTAATGAAAATAATATTTAAACATTCCAAAGTGGCCCATACCACTTTGAAACATTTCAAATCCTAAGCCACATGAAAGAATTATATTTAATGAAATTTTAAGATACCATGAATATAAAAATATTAATGATATAATATAAAACATTTCAGTAGATACACCCCAAAAAATATTTAAGTAGTTCACATGACAATTATCTCACAAATGTAAAAACGTTGAGATGTGAATCCCTTAATTTGAGTTTCATTTTAGGTGAATGTCCTTTAAATTCTGGTATAATAAACTTACGTTAATTTCAAATTTACCTGAGAACAAATTTAATGTTTATAATTAAATTAATTTAACTTATTACAATGTTTTATAACACTACTTAAAAAATTATTATTACATTAGGTATTTCGACCGAGTTCGGCATATTTGTCAAAAAGAACCTTGGTAGGTCACCTATGGTCAACGTGGAAAATATATAACATCTTCAGGATAATAGTAATGACATAATTATCATATTTATAACTTGATTATACTTTTAATGTTAATCATTAAATATAGTTATGAAAAATGAACAAATCTTATAATCATGGAGACAGTATGTCGTACATATGCATGAGTATCATTGTTATTTTTCAATAATCTTTAGGGAAATAATGTAAGAAGAATCATATCATTCCATAAAAATCATAATATCATTAATTCCATATTATTCATTAATATATACTTATATATAAAATTATTGTGATGTAAAAGGAATCACATCGTGTCGAGGTGGCGTTACTCCACACGTCCATGTCTAACAATAACACTTTTAGTGTTTGAATGGATAATTAATAAAATGATATATGTGTATATATATATATATAAAGAAAGTTTATTATGTCATTAATATCATATATATGTCTTTTATTTTTCATATTTCTTATTATAATCATTATTTATACATTTCATGGTTCAAGTGAATGAATCACATCACTTTTAGGGGGTGGTAGTCCAAACATCCTCAAACGAAATTATCATATTTACACATGATTGAAAGAATAAAGATATGTTCTAAATAAAACTTATTGAATTATATAGTCATTAAAAATAACATATAGATCATATATAAATATATTTTCAATCATTATTCACCATGATAGGTGGTAATTGAATGTTGAACAATCATCATTTCATGAAGCATTAGTTCACTATACACAGAAAACAATAGGTTCGTTACACATTATTTGGAGGTGTGTGTATGTTTTGGAAAAAAATATATATAAAAATCCTAGTATATTTAAAATAATCGTGTTTTTATGAAATAATAGAATAAAAATAATATAGGGAGTGGAGAATGGTAGTGAAACAAAAAAAATATTGGGAGAAGACATTACCTCTTAATCAGGAAACTTCTTTTGGTTCTAACCAAAAGGATTCTCTGGAAATTTTTATTCCCAATGGGAGGGTTCAAGGACAATAGAAGGTATCCCATGAGACTTTTGGAAAATATATTGTCTGAACCTATAAGTATTGAGATGTTTGAATAAGTGGGATAGGTAGTGGCCTTTTATAGGGAAGGAAAAAAGACTCACTTGGAATATTTTATAATATGTTAGGTGTACACATGTTATTACAAAAAACAAGTCATAAAAAATACTAAACTAAATAATGGATGCTTAATTGTTGTAATATAGTCATTCAATAGCTGTTTTACAAGGGGTTTGGTCATTTGGGCCCTTAATGATAGTGTTTAGTCCCTTTTCTTATCCTAATTACACCTTAATAATTATATTTATTTTTAATCACATTCACAAATAATTTTGGTCAAAAATAAAATTGGTATTATTATAATGAAAATTTAATAATGATTACTATGGTGTATGTAGTTTTCATGAAAGTCAATTTATTGAATATGAAGAATTAAGTTTTATGAAAATCTAATAGATAACAAAATTAAATAGTTTCTATAGAAAAATATTCAAAAGAATGTTATGTTTTTATATTACATGTCAAAGTGAAATTGATTTCAATTTTTGAAGTAATATATGGTTTGTGATGATTTTATTTGTGTCGCTGAGTTTCTGAGGTGATGTTGGTCTTTGAATTCCTAATATTTATTGAATTTATAATTTGTTTGAGGATTTCTTGTTGGTTGGGTGACCAGTTATTTTTCAATTTGATTCACATATAATTTCAGAATAAGGATTGGAAACTAAATCATTATTATGAAGAGTAAAAAGGAAAATTGGGGAGTCTTAGAAGCACATTTTAGTCTATTATAGACTTGGGTTGTTCATATACATAGGAAGAAAATAATTCTCAATGATAGAATGAAGATTCCATTGGCACTGAAGTAGTTCAGAATGACCTCAGACAAAAATATTTCAACTAATCTTTTCAAGATGCTTTTCAATTATAGGATATATGATAGTTTTCTACATATTCCATATGAGTATGATGACTTTTTTTATTTTGCTTATTTATACATGATTCATGGAGATTTTTTACATTGATATCTTTTATATTAATTGGATTAAAGGGAATAGAGTGATGGTTTTTGGGATACATTTGAGACTTAGTTTTTTATAGTTTTGAATTTTGCATCTTTTTTTTGGTTTTGGCCATGGTGGTCCATGAATCAAGAGATTCTATAACCGATTTTCTACAAGAATCTTCTTTAGAGGAGCTTCAGGGCTATGTGTTTTCATCATATCATTACAATTTAGAATTAGAAGTTTGAGAGGATATAGATTCATCAATCAGTACCTAGGCCATGTTAATTTTCATGGGATATGTATCTGTGCAGTGATTAGACAATGAACGAAAGGCTTAATTTTTTGGTCCTTGTAGAATCTTCTCTCTTATAGTACATGTTATTTTTCATATGGAGTTATTGGTCTATTGGTGCCTGGTTTTTGTTTATGTCTTGATGTCACAATGGGTTCTCCCTCATCAATTAATGGGGGGTCTATATAAATTAAAAAATTTATTTTCATTCAGTATAATATCTATATAAAACAAATTTAGGTTATAATTTAACTTTTATAAAAAATTGTAATTTTTAACTAAAATGCAATATTTTTCACTATTATTCAAAAAATGATATTTCATAGAAAATTACCAAAAATATACCTAAAAATATTTTAATTTAAAAATTCAATAATAATGTTTATTTTATCAAATTAAATTCTAATATGTTTCAAATTTCATATATTAAATTGGTTCTCCTTCAAAAGGCAGTACACCAGCCATTATAAAAATAATAATTTTTATTTGTGAAATAGGATATATTCTTATCTTATGAATATCAAATGTAAATTATAAATATCAAAAATATTAATTATAAAAAATAACATATTTTTTTCATTGAAATAAATCGCTATCTGAAATATGTTTTTTTATTAATGTGTAACTCTTTTGGAAGCATAAAAAAATATTTATTTTTATATACAATTGGTTCTGATTTTCATTTATCATTAATTGTTAACCTATAAAATCAATTTTTATTGGTTTAAACAGAATTTTTAGAATTGTTTTTTATTAATCATAAAAAATTATTTAAAGGTACGTTTATATTTTAATGTATTAAATAATAATATTTTAATAATACATGGTTATATTGTGAAACTCGATGTTGGCTGTAACACAATCTTACTCAGTATTGCCTGATTTAATTGAAATATATTGTGTTGAATTCAATCAAATTAGTGTATATATATATATATTAGAGTACCGGGAAATTATATTCACATACATGTTTTTTTGTTTCATTCCATACAATCAATTGATAACAATGTTGTACATCAGAATTTTGTGGTGTTACATTCTTCCCCCCAGTACTATATTTTGTTCTCACAATTTAAACTCAATATTGGGGACAAATCAAATGTTACTTCCTACGTTTTAAATTACACATCATGTTAAGGGTCTGTAATACAACCTCAAAAAAAATATAATTGGATGTATAAGGTATACATGGACTACATTGTAACCCATTTTCTATATAAGAGAACATTAGTGGAAACTAATGATACATTCTCAGAGGAAAACCATAAATATTTATAAGGACTGAATGAGGTCATCAATCACAAACAAGTGAATTATAAATTGAAAGTTGAGGTCCTCAAATACATTAATGTGTGATGATTTAGAATACCATTAATTCAATTGAAATTAATGTATTATGACACCATTTTATTTCATAGTCATTTTCCAAATATTGGTTAATTAGTTTACTAACAAATAATATCAGAAATAATAATTTATTGATAGGCTTAAATTTCATATAAACAATCCAAAATTTTGGTTATACTTCAATCAAATTCTAATTCATCCCAAAATAAATTTTAATTTTTGAAGTAATAAAATACATTTCTAAAGGATCTTAAGGCCTGAACAAGAGTGAGATGTCCTATTATTTGTCATTAAATATAATCCAAAACCAATATGAATAATATATTAATATCCAATACTAAAATCTGATAATACTGTTTAATAATTCATATTTATTATTCGAATTTTTAACTAAAAAAAAGAACATTTAACAGGGAATTTCATAGGTCAGTGGTCGATGTCAAACCCTTATCGTCATTCGATCATTGGTTCCGTTCACATGGTCTATCAAGACTTTATTGGGGTTCACCTGTCATATTGGTTTTAATTTTTTAAAACAATATTAATATAACATCCAAAGATAAATATTATGTACATCCATGGAATCATTTTAATCATTAAATATCCTTGGTATTATGGTTTTCAATACAACTCAAAAACATAAATACTTCATCAATTTATTTTCAACATAGTCCATTCCAATGTATAGGGTTTAAACACAATATCATTTGTGATATTTCTAAATCATGATACCTTATCATCAATATTAAACACCTTAGGGTTAACCTAGGATATTAATTTTCATTATATATTGAAAAATTTCTTAATGTTTTGTAAATAAAACATTATTATCCTAAGAATATCCCGTATTATTGTAAAACCAGGTGAAAATTAAGGCTCGTTGTCATGTACCAGGTTATCCCTCATTCAGGCCCAGAACAATTTATCAGAGATATTACTCCTAGGTACATATATGCAAGATCCACATCCACTATAGTACCCTTACAAGGTTCCATTTATTTGATGACCCACATAATCTACAAATTTCCAAAATTTTATGGTTTTCATTTATACATATCATCAAATTATACTTTAGGATTATATACAATAATCTATGATTTTATAAATATATGTCACATTGTAGCTAATAAACATACTCTGATACTTACCTTAATGATCTAGTACTAGATAGCTCAGAGATGATGTCTGCTATAAATTCCATTATCATGAATAAAAGATAAACACCCCTCAATGATCGTTTTGTTAATAGTCTTGGTAAAACAGATACATAAATAAGAATTGTATGAAAAAATATTACAGTAATTTCAAAATAATTTTTTGTTCTTTCAAAATAAATAACATGCAAGATAACTTTTATCTATTTATTTAATCCTTTTATATATTTCATTATATGATTCTTGGATATTGGTGTAAAGAGTCATAATAAGGGTTATATGAAATTCTCAGTATGGTTATGTAAAATGGATGTAATAATGAATCAATGATAATTGATAATATTGAAAGTTAAATAATTGAAAACTCATTCAATATAATCAATAAATTGAATAGAAGTGCATAAAAAATTTAACTTTAATAAATAGTAACACATACATTTCAAATAACAAGTTGAAGAAAAATAAATATTCAATTTTAATAAACTAAAACACAATCCATCTAAATAACTGATAATGAAATGTTTATATTGATATGACAACATAAAATCTCATGGATGGATAATAATTGAATCCTAAAAATCAAATACATTGATAGATATGTCAATAAAAAATATCGTAGATGATTAATAACTAAATATAGATAAGGGAAATACTATTAGTATTGGCCTCCAAGTTTAATTGTTAAATTGTACCATTACTATCAGGACATTTCACATATTGGATTACAAAATGTAGGGTAAAAACACATATGAAGTGGCTAGACAAATAACTCACCCCCATGATAATTTTTATGCTTCATGGGGCTATCTAAAACCAAACTAAACTTATGTCATACGAGTCCAACACATTCATAATATATCAAATATGTAATTTTACAATTTGACTTATCAAATATCGGTATAGAGTAAAAAATATATATTTATCAATATTTACACAAACAATAAAATAATTTTCAAAGTATACATTTTTTGTAAAATCATATATGTTTTAGGAAATATTAATATCCATGATAAATGAAATGGAAAATTAGGTGTAAATTCAATTTTTAATGATTATAGGAGTTCAAATATTTAAATGGAAAAATGAAATCATAGAAGGCAATCTGAATACAAAACATGGCCAAATCAATCATAAAACAACTTTATTATGATTAAGAATAGTATCAATACAACATACCCCATGTGGAGTAAAATAAACTATTTTTTCTATTGATGAATGAGAATATTATAAAGAGATATCTTCAAAAAAATCTTGAGAAAAATTCCGTTTTGTTTTGAAAACATTCTGATAATAATTTTCATTGAGAATTAATTTTTTAAACAATTTCTTTAAAAATTATCCTTTCAAAAATGCAATGTATTCTTCAATGGAATGGCGTAAGATAAATCTATATATGACACGAGGAGTTTCTATAACAGATTTTTTTAATTAATAAATGAATTATAAGATCAATAAATAATATTATGAAATATTGTAATTAAACCAAGTAATTTCATTTAACCAAAATGAAAATTTGTCACATTGATTATTTTTTAAATGACATTTTTTTAAATACAAGAGGAAATTTTAAAATAATATAAATTAATTATAATTTTATGAAATGTTGTAACAAGAAATGATATTACCGTAAATAAAAAATAATAATTAATGGAAATAATATTTTTATAAATTTGTTTATTTAAATAATAAATTTACATTATAAATATTTTAATTAAATATTATAATTACACATGCCATTTAATTTTTTTTATATCTTGCAATAATAATGTAAAGTATCTTTAGTAACCTATTTTTGAAAAGAAAACACTGTTAATATTAAAATATTATTTTATGAAAATAAATATTTCATATGATATATGAATAATTATATTTAAATTATTTGTGTTTTATAGATTTAAAAAGAATTCAGTGTATATAAATATATATGTATTAATAATTAATATTTTTAAATTATAAATTTTGATTAGATTAATAAAATTATTATTATTCTAATTTTTTTCTAACAAAATTATAATTCTATGGTATAAACATTTAAATATTTAAGTAAAACCTATAATATGTTACATATATAATCATACACATTATATTAAGTACATTAATGAAATAATTTAAATAATAATAATTATAATAAAAAAAAGAGGGAATCATGGAAAAAGGGTTCTGAGGGTTTCTAGGTCAGATTGTTCAGGGTGTGGGGATAGTGTTTCTTCTCAAGGTGTTGAGGGTGAGGTGCATTATAGTGTGGGATTTTGGGTCATACAACATGACATCGTGCAAGGAGAGAGTGCAATCGAATAAGAGTTGCGCAACATCCTTGAGTAGAGGTAGAAATTTCATGATAGAGTTTCAGCGTCAGGTGGTTGGGTAGTGGTCTAGATAGAACATGCCAAGAGTTGGTGAGGAGTCCGAGCAGGTTTGGGTTTCAATTTTTCCGATTAATGAGGTAGTCCTTGGTTTTCATTTTAGGTGTCTTATTTTCTATCTGCTAATCATTGATTAATTTTTTAGATTTGGATATCTCTGTCGAGAATTGTCCAGCCACTATAGTATGATTTATTTTTTCCTATTTTCCCATTTCTCTATGAACAACTTATTTTATTTTGATCTTCAATTGTCAATTCAGATTCTACTGTAGAGTTATTTTAAGTTTTTTTGGTCTTTTATATTGGGCTAGTTTTAATGTTTTACGTTTTCGGGGATTAATATTTTAAATTTATAGATTATACAATTGATATCAATCAATTTTCCTCGCCTATAGATTGATCTTTCAAGACAAGATTATTTTCTTGTGTTTCATTGTAATCATAGTAGGGAAACATATCTTTATAATATTTCATTGTGCATTTGTAATGGGGAAGACCATTTTTTCTAGTCAGAAAGAGGATAAGGGTGTGAAGAGGATGTTATTTATCTTATTTCATATATTAAAACAATCGTGGTTATGCATTTATACATAACATCAACATACCTTGTATACATACTAAAACTATGATTTCAAATTAAATTTTAAGGCTTACTTTCAGGATCATTAATCACATTTATTTAAACAAGAAATGAAATGGTTTATTTAAGACAATTAAATATAATTATATGCGGGAAACATAATTATTTATTATGATCAACTAATTGTATAGATGTCAATGGTATTACTTGAAAGAAACATTGAATGCATAACTGGTTCTTACAAACGATTCTGGATGGTGTTTTTATTGTAATCAAAACTAGAAGTGATATTAAATGAATGTTCATATAATTATGTATGTACATACATATAAGTATATAAGAGTGAATTTTTATTTAAATTCAATGACATGTTTTCAAAATTAAAATCTCCTATGAACATATCTGCATGTAGAGCATGATTAAAAAGTTCTCTGAAAATCCAAGACCTCAATGTTATAAAAATGGATGGTTATTTGGGAGTGAACCCATACTTCAACAATTGGGTTGTCCCATACTGCCTTCAACAATTCTAGTGGCCTTAAAATAGTGTTTTTAGGATCTTGTGTATTGTTTTCATCAAATCAATCTATTATGTTTATGCATTTTTCGATAGTATTTATTTTCTTAAATGATCTAGTATTTTTAAGATTAAAGTAATTTAATGTGATATTTTAAAAAGGAAATTTATAAAATTATTTTCAAGAGTATCTTCAAAAGAATATTTATCATTGGTTTCAGAACCCCTTTCAAGGAATATTAAATGATCATCCCTTTTATTAATGTGTTTTTTACAGGTTTAGTAGAGTTATCAATGGCATCTCCCTCATTTTAGGATATTGAAAACATAGTCATTTATTTTATTTTATTTTATTTTTGTACACTCTTAATTCATGTCACTAATTCTCCAAAACCTAGAATAGTTAATGTTCCTAGTATGTAACAAATGTTCGGTGTTTTATTTCTTTTCCCTATATAAAAAATACACCATTTTTATATGTGTTGAGTCATGTATCTTGAGATCTTGGAATTATACTTGGTTTTAGAGAAATGGTCTAGGAAACATTGGATATTAGATTTTTTCTAGTGTAGAAGTCTAGAGGTCAATGTTTTCAAAATTTTGAAGATGAAGATTCAGAAAACATATAGTGATAGATGAATGAATTACGAGGGATTAATTCTTTTTTAATTTGGGGGAAATGTAATACCTCGAGTTTTAATAAATTAATTATTTTAATTAATAAATGAATTATAAGTTAAATAAATAATATTTTGAAATATTCTAATAAAACCATATAATTTTATTTAACCAAAATGGAAATTTGTTAACTTATTTGTTTTAAATGAATTCTTTATTAAAATATAAGATGAAATTTTAAAACAATAAAATTATTTATACTCTTATGAAATGTAGTATCATGAAATGATATTTTAAAAAAAACAATAATAATAAGTAAAAGTAATAATATTATTATTATAAATTTGTTTAATGAAATTAAAAAATTTTATTATAAAAATTTTAATTATCTATTGAAATTACACAAGATATTTAATAAATTGTTTTTATATGATTCAATAATAATGTCCAATGTTTTGAGGATCATAGATTTTTCTAAAATCATACAATAAATATTCATTTTTTATTTATGAAAATAAATATTTAATCTAATATATGAAAAATTATATATAAATTATTTTAATTTTACTTATTTTGATAATATAATTCATTTAAATATATATATGAAGAAATTATTTTTAGTTATAAATTATAAATTTTTATAATATTAATAAAATGGTAAATATATTGATTTCTTTCGAAACAATTTATTATTATATGCTATAATTATTTTAATATAAAAGGAAAAATTAAATATTATAATTATATATTGATAATCTTTATATTAAATATATTAAAGAAATCATTTATATAATAATTATAAATTAATAGAAAAAGATAGAATCATGGAAAGGGGAGGATGTGGGCCTCCAGGTCATGCTTTTCAAAGTAGAGTGGATCAAGTTTCTTCTTTTGGTGGCATGGTTGAGGTGTGGTATAGCCTGGGATTTTGGGTCATAAAACATGAGATTGTGCCAAGGGAAAGTACAGGTAGATGGGAGTAACACATCAACCACGAGTAGAGGAAGATGAGATATGATGCAGTTTTAGCCTTGGGAGTCCTGGTAGTGGTCTCAGTCGATCAGGGCAAGCATCAGTGAGGATTCTGAGTAGGTTAGGGTTTTGGTTAGTCTGATCTATGGGGTAGGTCCTTTTAATCTTTTTAGGTGTCTGATTTTCTACATCGTAAAATCTGATGATATCGTTTATCTCTTGATTTATACATTACGTTTTATCCAGCCACTATGAACATATTGTATATTTTTTTGTTTTTTATTACTCAATGAACAGGCTGTTTTGTTTTGATTTGATGTTGTCATTTCAAAATCAAATGTTGTTTTATTCTAAATATTTTATTTCTTAAATGTTGTGATGGTTTTTGTGTTTTTATGATACATGAATGAATTGTTTTAATTGAAAAATTATACAATTAATATATGTTAATTTTATACTCTTATAGGTTGATCTTTCAGGACAAAAATATTTGTGTGTGTGTCATTGTAATCATAGTAGGTAAAAATGAATTTATATGCCTTCAAAGTGCATTTAAAATGGGGAAAACCATTTTTTCTAGTCCGGTAGAGGATAAGGGTGTGCAAAAAATGTTATGAATCTTATGGATTATTTTTCAAGTAAACGATTCAGTATTTATATAGATGTTTAAATTTATTTTGTAAATATGAGTTTGTGTTTATTGGTGATTAGATTTTAATTCTTTATTTTCAAATTAGTTTGGGAAGTAACAATATTATTTTCAGATATTACTCTATAAGGGATTTGTTATAATTATTCATTTTTAGGTGATCATTTATGATCATCAAATAACTATTTTAAATCACATATCTTTTAATGAAACTTTTTAGTGTACTGCTGATATTGTGGTAAAATCTAGATTTTCATAATAAAAAAAATTGTATTTTAATTCATGTTTTAATATATTTGTGTTATTAATTTTTTATTTTATCATATAATTATATTTTAAAAGAACCCTTAATATAGATATTATTTCTATTCATATTATTTTATAAGGATAGATTTAAATTTTATTAAAAATATTATTTTTATGATTTATAAATATATATGTGTATATATACTTGTATATGTATATCTAACCAACTGTGTATAATTATTCATCGTGTAAATTTAATTAATTTACTTTGGAAATATGATATGTTTCATAAAACTCTAATTTTTTCATGGATTTCCATTTCTATGTACTCATGTTAAATTTACCAAGGGGTATTTTCATTTATCAACATTTTAAAGAAACCTGAGTTTGTTCTGTGATTAGGAGTACATTTAATTCCATGTCATATGTATATATATATATATATATAGGAAATAGTTATTGTTATGTTTATAATTTTGTCTATATGATTCAAAAAATTGCACATATCATCTCATCATTGTATACTAAATTACTAATGTCGCATCTGCTTACAATAATGGCCACATAATTATGCATTCCATGGACATACTTTGCATATGTAATTAAAACAAAATTTCAATTTTGTTTATGGATTATTTCCAGTATCATTAAGCTAATGGATTTCATCAAGAAATAATTTTTTTATGTTTTTTAATTATATTTCTACCTGTGAAACATAATTATTTATTATGATCAACTAAATGTATTGATGTAAATGGGATTACATGAAATAATGTTTCAATACATAAATGCTACGCATAAAGGCTTATGGCATGTGTTTTGGTTTTAACTGAACATACATGTGATATACAATGAAAGATAATATAATTATGTATTTAAATATATATAATTATATATGTTTGAATGTGTATTTTAATGTAGTGACATGTTTTTAAAATTAAAAACAATGGTGAAATTATTTATAAATTAAGAATGCTTATAAATTTATTAGAAAATATAGAACCTGACCATTGTAAATACGTACAGTTATTGGGGATTGAACTCATCCTTCAATATATGGGTAGGCCCACACATCCCTCAGTGATTCCAGTGGCATCAAAATAGTGTTCTATTTTTAGGATCCTCCATATTTATTTTAAAAAAACATTGAATTATGTTTAAGGTATTTTCAAATGTATGTATTTTATAAAATTATCAATTATTTTTAATCTTTAACTAATTTTCAAATATATTTTAAAATGAAAATTTTTAAATGTATTTTCAAATATATCTTTAATCCAATATTTACCAATGGTTTTAAAAACCACTTATCAGTCATATTTAATGCTCATACCTAGTTTTAATTTAATTTCTATAGGTTTAGTAGATTTTCTGATGGAGAAACCTTCGATTTAGGAGTTAGTAGACAATGTATTTTATTTTATTTTATTTTATTTTTGTATAGTATTTTGTCATGTATCTAATTCTATAGAACCTATACTAGTAAAAGAAACAAGTTTGTAATATATTTTTTGTATTTGATTATATATTATTTTATATATAAAAATAGACAACATTTATATGCATTGAGTCATCTATCATGGGATTTGGGTGTTATATATACATGCCATACAAGTTAAAAATAAAATTCCTTTTACATGGTGAAAAGGGTAAAAAACGACTTTTTGGAAAATGATAAGAATATTCCTTTGAAAAAATCATAAATACAAAAAAGGGAAAAAAATTTCTTATCCAAATCATTTTAAAATAATTTACGAGTAAAAATGAATAATACATGGTTTTTAGAAGAAAAAATGTTCTCCGACTAATGAGAGAAGTAAGTTTGGGTTTGCATGAAAATATTATTCAAATACACTGAGTAAAAAAAGAGTGGAAATTGTACAAATTATTGAAAGGTTCATGAATAACATAAGATGAAGGGAAATGTTTATTGAATAATATTTATATAATTTCTTGGAATGTAATTTCCATTTAATGATAATTAATGTTGTTCGGGTGGAAAATAATATTTATATATTCTAAAGGGTCCCAGACCACTTTGAAACATTTTAAATCATAAGCCACATGAAGGAATAATATATAATTAATGATTAAGATACCAAGAATATAAAATTATTAATGATATAATATAAAAAGATTGTCAGTAGATATATAACACAAAGGTTTTATGTGGTTTACATGATATTTATCTCATTGATATAAAAAAGTGAGATGAGAATTCCATACCTTGAGATTGATACCTCGTGAACATCATTTAAAAATAAATATAATAATAATATGTTAATTTTATACATTACTTAGTTCATTTTTAATGATTATAATTTCTTTTATTCAGTTATTACAATTTTTTATATAACAACTTAAATAATTTTGTTTAAATTATGTGTTTTGACCAAATTGGGTTTATGTGTCAAAAAAAACTTTGGTATGTCAGCAATGGTCATAAGGGACAATATATAATGTAGAAAAGGATAATAATGATGATATAATAATAATATTTATACATCAATTATAATTATAATGAAAATAATTAATCATGGTTATGAAAAATGAACGAATATTACAATCATAGAGATAGTAGATTGTACGTATGTATGAGTAATGTTCTCATTTTTCATAGATCATTATAGAAAGATGGTAAGTAAAATTATATCTTTCCATAATGATAGTAATATCATGAATAATATATTAATTATTAATATATACTTTATATAAAATTCATTTGATGTTAAATGAATAACCTTTTGTCGAGGAGTCGTTAGTCCACACATCCACAAATGACATTGTAACTTTTTAGTTTAGGAAAGGATAATAAAGAAAATGATATGTTTATATATTAATATATATCAATAATGTTAATTATTTCAAGAATGTAATATTTATGTTTGTTTGTCTCACAAGTTAAAATTTAATCAATCTTTATACATTCTATGGATTATGTGAACGAATCACATCACTTTTAAGGGGGTGATAGTCCACAAAATCTCAGACGAAATAATCGTATTTACACATGATAGAAATCTTAATATTATGTTCTAAATAAAAATTACATAAGCATAATGATATTAAAAATAACATATAAATAATATATTTACTTATTTATTTTCATCATAATGTCATCTATGAAGATTGGTAAATAAAAAATGAACAACCATCATTTCGTGAGGCATTAGTTCACCGTAACAAAAAAAATATGTTCGTTGCCCATTAAATGGAGGTGTGATTAAGTGTATGTAATACCATAAAAATCCACATATATTTTGGATATTGGTGTTGTTATGTAATAATAGAATTATAACAATATATATAGGAGACAATGGAAATGAAAATAAAAGTATTGAGAGAAGATGTTACCTCTTAATTGGAAAACTTCTTTTGGTTTGAACCAAAAGGCTTCCTTTGTAAGATTTATACCAAAGGGGAGGATTCTAGGTCAGGTGTAGGGATGTTGGGAGAATATTTGGGCAGATATTGGCCTAACATACAGGTTTTTAGGGGTGTGAATATGTGGGAGAGTTGGTGCCATTTATAGGGAAGGAAAATGACTCACTTGGGATATTTGGAAACAAGTAAGGTGTATACAAGTTATTAAATAGATCATGTCACACCAAACCTAAAATAAATAAATAATAAATTTTTAATGTCTTATATATGGCCATACGATTGGTTTTGTACAAGTGGATAGGTCATTTGGACCCCTAATGTTATGGTTCAGTCACCTATTTATCCTAATTACATCTTAATCACTTTAAATAATATTACTCACATTCACTAATCATTTTTGTATAAAATTATTTTTTTATTAGACACAAAATTTGATCTTGATTAAAATTGTGAATTTACATTTTATTAATTCAATTTTTAGATGTAGGAAAATTAATATTAATGCTAATCTCACATACGAAAAAATTAACTGGTTTTAGATTAAAAATCAACAAAAGATTGTTATGTTTTTATTTTCAATTTCAAAACGAAATATATTCTAATATGATAAATTTTATTAATATATTTCTAATTTGAGTAATATTTATTTATAAATATTTTGGATATAATTTTACATTAATAATTTTTTCAATGAGAATGATTTTTCCAAAAAATTAGTATTTTCACTATTTATCAAAAAGTGATGTTTTTATGAATAATTACATAAAATCACCTTAATATAATTTTGGTATTATGAATTAAAAAAATAAGGCTTAAATTAACAAATAAAATTCATAAATGTTTCAAAATTCATAATTTTAATTTTCCCCTTTAAATGGTGGTAAAATTGACTTTATAAGAATACTGGGTTTTATTCGTGAAATAAGGATTGGTCATATATTATACATATCAAACCTAATGTATAAATACCAAAAATATTTGATAGTATATATAAAATAAATATTTCATTAAAATAATTCTTTAATTTTAATAAGTTATGTTTGTTAAGGTAAAACTCTTTTGGAAGCATAACAGTAATAATATTACTTTTAATATCCTATTGGTTACAATTTTTATTTCTCAATAGTTCTTTACCAATGAATTAATTTTATATTTGGGTGAACCATAATTATTATATGTCATTTATTACTATTAAAAAAATTAATTTAACATCTAATTTATATGATATTATTTTAAGTAATAATATTTTCATAATACATTGTTTTTTGGTGAAACATGGTCTTGCGTGTAACACAATAAATCTAGGTATTGTATGGATTACAAGAAATATTATGTGTTAAATTTATTTAAAATGATAAATATTTAGTAGTTTCTTGGAATATTAAATTACATCACTTTTTTTTGTTTCATGTCATACATGATATTGAATACGAAGTTTTACATTAAAATTTTGGGGTTTTACCGTATCCCCATCTAATTTAAATTACGTCATCACAATTTCAACATGATCAAGGTGATAGATTATATGATAATTCTGATGCTTTAAGTCCAACATCATAGGAAGGGTTTTTAAAACATCCCCCAGGAAATGGATAATGTTATGTTCAAGGGTCACATGGACTACCATGTAACTTGTTATATAATTAGGATAAAATTAGTGGCTAGAAGAGATAATTAATTTTAGAAAACCCGTTAATATATATAGGTAGTTAATGAGGTCATCAATAAAAAAAATGAATAAACAATATAATGTTGTGGTCCTAAAAACATAAATCTGAGAAGATTTATAAAACCATCAGTTCAACATAAATTAAGTTATTAGGGCATCATTTTATTTCTAAATCCTTTTCCAAATTTTGGATACATTTTTTACAAAAAAATAATATATGGTAGTCCAACTGTTTTCATCAAATATCTTATAAATCCAATATAGTTAGTAGATTAATCTCTATTCCTCAAAAGCGATACTATTATTTCATCATTAATATTTATTCGTCAAACTATTTAACTAAATATAATGATAATTATATATGAAATTTCACATGTCATGGGTCAGTGTCAAACCATTTTCCTCTTTTTGTCTTGTTTTCAAGTCTCACAGCATTACCAAACATTATTGGTTATCACTCATCTTACAAGTTATCCTTTTTTGAAAACCATATTAATATAACTTATATATACAAATATTATAGACATACATGAAATAATTTTAATTAGTAAATATTCCTCAAATTATGATTTTCATTATAACCTCAAAACCTAAATACATTATCCATTTATTTTCTACACAGGTACTTCCTTGGTCTAGGGTTTAACCATAATATTGTATTTCTAAATAAGAACACATTATATTCAAGATAAAACACCTTAATGTAGACCTAGGATATTTATTTTCATTATATATTCAAATATTTATTGGTGTATTGTAATGATAAGTGTTCTATACTAAGTGTATTCCCTAGGATGGTAATAACAGGTGCACAGTTAGCCAAACTTTCGTGTACCATGTTATCTTAAGGCATGCCAAAAACACCTTATTAAAGTTATTAGACCTAGGTACATCAATGGTAGAACCACACCCACTTGTAGTATCCATAGTGTGATGTATTTCTTGGGAAAAAAACATAATATATAGATTAAAAAAAATTCTAGGGGTTGTATCTATAATCATAAAATTTTACCTTATGGTTATCTCCTCTAATCGATGATTTCCTAAATATATTTCCCATAGTTTCTAATAGACATACTATGATAACAATTGTAGCAACTCTAAACTAGATATCTCGGAGCCAATGTCTCTTACAAATTACATTAGCATGATTACAAGGAATCAATTACCAAGGGACTGATCAAATTATTCATCTTGGATAAAAAGATAGAAAAATGAGCATTGCATTACAAAAGAATAAACTAATTACAGCATTTTTTTCCATATTCCTAAATAAATAATATTGAGTGTAACAATAATCCATTTGTTAAATCCATTCATATCATTCATAATAAGCTTATTGGATACCTGGGGAAAGAAACATAACAAGGGTAATATTCAATGCTCAGTAAGTGTATGTAAGTAGAACATACTAACAAATAAATGAGAATATTCTATATTACATTGTAAAAAATTGAACACATATGCCATATAATCAATAAAATTAATTAAGGTGTGAAATAATATGTAAAGATAATAATTGGATGCACATTCCATTCGAATAACTATATAAAGAAAAAATAAATATGGAATGATAAGAAACTATAACTCATGGCATCTAAATAACTGAAAATGAAATATATAAAAATACATTTGGATTAAAAATATCATGGATGCATAATAACTATAACCTAAAAAATGAAATATAAACATAGATATGTCAGCAAAAATTCTCATGGAAAAATAAAAACAGAATAAAAATAAGGGAAATGCCTTATGTATTGGAATCTATACTTCCTGGGTACATGGTATCTTTTTCATCAAGACATTTCACAAGATGGTTTACAAAATTTTGGGTAAAATCCCATATACGTTGTCTCTCAAAATTACTCATCCCACGAGATAGGTGACCATCGAGGGGATATCAATAATTGAGCCCCAACTATGTCATACGAGTCCAAAACAATCATAATATATTATATAATCAATTTAATAATTTTCATTATCAAATACCTATATTGATTAAGAGATATAGGATTATCAGTATTTACAAAAATAATAAAAAAAATAAACATCTACACCAAATGTAAATTGGTATATAGTTCAAGAAATAGTAATATCAATGATAAATGAAATGGATAATTAAGGGGGAAATTCAATGTAACACCCCATGATTCCATGGTAAGCTTCTCTTTGAATAATACTGTGGCGTGTGTTGTATGCAACGTCGAAATTCGAACACACCGCGACCAATCAATGTAACTGTTATGAATAGTAATACCCACTTTTTGAAATTTAATAATTTTTATCTCTTAAAATGGACTTCATTTTTGAATTTGGAATATAGAAATTAGCCAATGCTGAAAATTTTGTATTTTCGGATAACTTTTATATTTTTGATGAATAGTGAAAATTAATAAATTTTAATTTAAAAAACATTTTAATAGAAATAATTAAAAGTAATAAATTATTAATTTTAGTGGTTTTAATGTATATTTAGAATATATTTTTACCATTTAACACAGTTTTTTTCATTGGACATAATTTCACGATTAAATCAGACATAAACAACTGTTAATCTTTTGATAGTTATTATCTCTTAGAAACACGATTTTTTATGAGGTGGTGCCTCAGTGAAAGGCCAAGGAACAATTTATTGATTAAAAGAAAAGGAGCTACAAATGTCTGAAGGACGGAATCATATTACAATCCTTGTGGAAGAAAGGGAGCGATTCGTCAGGCAAATCATCCAACCAGGTAAAAACCTGATTGACTCCCTTATTGGCAAGACTATCGGCAACCATGTTCGCTTCTCGGAAGATATGAGTGGCAATGTAGTTGAGATCTCTGAGCTAGTCAAGACATTTCATCCAATGAGAGGTAAGTGGCCAAGTAAGGTGAACCACCCCATTCCAGATAGCATGGACAATAGTGGTTGAATCACATTCAATCTACAGGTTGTGCCAACCCTTTTGCATGGCGATGTCAACCGCATGAATGACTCCCAGCATTTTGGCTTCCAAAGCCGAGACTGTGTGACATCCACCGAAGAAGCAACCAAGGCAGTTTCCTAGAAAATATCTGAAAATGGCACCACAGCCTACCAGGCCTGGGTTTCCTCTAGAGGCGCCGTCAACATTCACTTTGATCCATCCTGGAATCGGGGCTTTCCAGAAGACCTCAAAGGTACGTCGGGGTGACCTATAAGAGCCCGCAATTCGAAGTCGGCGGAGAATCTCAAAATCACCAACAGAGTTGTCACAGTGATCCTTCTGAAGAGAGGCAACATCATTGATGCCAATGAGAATACGTGCTTTTCCTGCATTGAGATTGATATAATAGTTATTATGAATGAAATTATTTCTATCATACCAGATCACATGCAGGAGCTCTTCCACCGCAGCCAGAAAGAGATTCTTGATTTGCTTGGAAGCATCCCAATTCACACAGTATTGATGTTGAGAGCTAATAGCAGCAAGGAGAGACCATATACAACCAAAAATGTTAGAAATGTAATTCCAAAGAGCGGAAGCTGTAGCAAAAGACAAGAACAAATGATTAGCATCTTCACGATGTTGGTTGCATAGGTGACATCTAGAACAAAGATAGATCCCGAAAGATTGAAGACACACATCAGTGAGGACCCTATCATGTGAAACCCGCCAAATGAGAGAGAGTCGCGAGGGCTTGATCCAAGGCTTGAAAAAGGCTTTCAACCAAACAAATCTAGAATCAGAGTTACTAAAATTGTTTTTGTAGAAGTTTTTAGAATCCAGGATACCATTTAGAGCAGGTTCCCAAATGAGGAAGTCATCTGTATCAGAAAAATGATAATTTTCAATGACGTTCCTGATTTGGGTTGGAAGGATGATGTCATGAGAGTTGACAACCTCACTTATAGATTATTTGGTGTTCACAGGAGTAGTGTTGGAAGTTAGAATGGAGATTAAAGGAACACCAGTCCAGTTGTCAAGACAGAAATTCAAAGTGGAGTCAGCACTGACCATCCAACTAGAATTGCTCATGATTTTAAGGAATGAGCGCCTAATGGATGGCCAGATAGAAGAGGTAATGTAACCAAGGTTACCATTCCGAAGCTTGTTCACAAATCTTTTCTTAAGGAAGGCCAAAGAATCAGAGTTTCTATGGATCAAATTCCAAGTCATTCTGGCTTGAAGAGATTCATTAAAGAACTTAAGATTCTTAATGCCAAGGCCACCTTTATCGAGGGGTTTATAGCAAGTGGCCCAAGGAATGGTGATAAGTTTTCTTTCAATCGTACTACCGGACCAAACAAAATTTTTAATTCAAGTATTGATTTTCTTGAGAAGACTGGAGGGCCAAGTGTAAACCATCATCGAGTAAACCATCTTAAAAAAAATATTAGACTTAACAAGATACACTCTTCCTGCCATAGAAAGGGACTTACCCTTCCATGATGAGAGTTGATTGATTATATGATCAACAATGTTTTGAAAATAACTTGAAATATGCCTTCCACAAAAAATAGGAACACCCAAATAAGTGAAAGGGAAAGAGCCTTCTTTGATTACAAGGTAATCAATGATGTAATTTTTTCTGATTGGGGAAAAAATTTTCCCAAATAAAACAAAAGATTTTTTCCAACGTATCGCATGACCCGAAACATCTTCATAGTGTTCCAGGGCGCTTTTGAGATTTTTAATGTTCGTTTTGTCACCCTTTAAAAATAAAATTATATCATTAGCATATAAGAGGTGGGTGAGAACATTTATGTTTCTAGAGGCCTAAATGGGATTTATTTTGTTTCGATTCACATGGTTCAATAGGAGCCTTCTTAAATAATCCTCAGCAATAGAAAAAAGGATGGTAGAGAGGGGGTCACCTTGCCTAACCCCCTTAGTGCATTTTAAAAAAACTTTAGCGGACAGATTGACCAGCACAGAAATGGCAGCCGAATTGAGTAAGATGCAGATCATTTAAGTAAAAGAATCATTAAACCCAAAATTCTTAATAACCATTAAAATGAAATTCCAGTCCATAATGTCAAAAGCTTTCCTGATGTCCAACTTAATGTCTAGACTACCTCCTCTAGAAACTTTATTAAGCATATTCGTAAATTCATAGGCAAGGCAAATGCAAATTTGAATAGTTCTTCCTTTTATAATACCAAATTGGTTCCAAGAAATATATTTATTGGAGATGCAGGAGAGTCAATTCGCAAGAAGTTTGGTGATAATTTTATAAAGGGTGTTGATGAGAGCAATGGGTTGGAAGAGATGAATCTCAGCAGCATTGTCCACTTTAGGGATAAGAGTAAGAAATTGAGCATTTAACCAGTGAGGAAGAATGCCGTTGGTGAATAAGGATTTATCCAAGTTACAAACATCCACATGGATGATATCCCAGTAACGTTGGAAAAAGCCATTGTTGAAATCATCAGGACCCGGGGCACTGTCAGGGTTGAGACTAAAAACAGTGGCCCTGATTTCATGATCCATAGGTAGGCTTAAGAGATGATCAATGTCGGCATCCGTGACCATATTAGGAATGATTCCATGAAGAAGGTCCTTCCTAAACACTGGACCATTAAAAATATTGTGAAAATAATCAACAACATGATTAGAAATGGCATCTTCAGTGTCAAGAAGAGTGTCATCAACTCTGAGAAAGGCAAGTGGCCTACAAGTCTTCCGGATTCTTTGAAGGGAATTGTAAAATTTAGTATTCATATCCCCATCCAAAAGCCATTTGATTTTAAATATTAGCTTCCTCATGTTATCCTTTATCTTAAAAAGAATGTTAAGCTTTAAAGAAGTAGTAATTTCACCTTGGGGATCAAGAGAAAAATCAGAGCAGGTGTTGGAGCTTTGAGTACAAATGAGGTCATTCTCCAAAGAGGAGATGTCTGCATCATGATGATTAGTTTTAGTGAAGAACCAACCCTTAAGTTGTTGTTTTAAAATTTTTAATTTAGCAATGCAAGAAAAAGAATCATTTTGGTGCCTCATGCCAATCCAGAGATCTTTTATCATATTGGAACATTCAGGAACCTCATCCCAAGCATTATTGAATTTAAAAGTGAAGGGAGATTTTGAGCCCTTAGAGTTGAAACTGACAAGAATGGGATGATGATCATAGTTGATTTTAGGTAAGGTAATACTAGAGATGGAATCCCATTTATCAAGGGCAGCAGTATTAGTGAAAGCTCTGTCAAGATTGCTAGCCACCATCCTGTTGAGGCACTTTCTATACCAAGTATATTTAGCACCCGTAAGATTGATTTCAATAAGGTCACAGTTCTCAATAGAGGTTTTAAATTCTCTAATAGATATGGTAGAATTATACGGTCCAATGTTTTCACTTGGGAGAAGGATGGCATTGAAATCACCGATCACCAGCAAGGGGTCCTGAACAGATCTAGAGAGGAAAAGAAGGTCATCCCAGAGAGATCTTCTATCTTGAAATATGTTTTTAGCATAAATCAAAGTGCAGACAGTACGAACACCAGCAGAGGAAAAATCACAGGTAAGCATTTGGAATCTGGATGTCAAAATTTTTTAAATAGGTAAATTTTATTTTTAGAAATTTTGAATAATTACTTTGGTAAATTTTTTATATACCCTGGTTAAAGGGTAAATCCGGTAAATAAGGGTAAAAAAATAATATTATAATAATAATAAATTACCCTAAAATGTGTCCTAACATTATTGGTTGATACATGTCTGGCCAAGGGCATCTTTGGGTTGATATTGGGACACCATGAAGCCACTAGTAATTGATAATGACAATTTATATTAATTAAGTAAAAAAAATACAAAAATAACAAAAGCATATATCATTTTGAAAAACAATTTTTACATATGGTTATATATGTTTGATTTTAGACGATATATATTAATCAAAAAGATAAAAATATTTCATACGTAATGTTATTTTATTTATAATTTTTAGACATTTAATAATTAAATTTATTTATGACACAATAATGATGTAGTATTTTCCTTATTAATGAATGAATCAAATAATTCGTATTATAAATGTTAAAATAAATATAATTTTAATGTTTTGATAACATCCACGAATTTTATTGGTTAATATGACATGATAGGATTTCTTAAATTCATTTGGTTTGAATTAATAAATTTTTTATGAAATTAACAAAAATCAATTATTGAATAGTGTCAAAATTGACATAATTGTGTTTTTAAAACAAATATTATATTATTAATTGATATTCTATTCCTAAAAATCAAATTTTAGGCCAATAAACTTATATCATGATATTTTTACCATTAATGGACCACTTTGGGTTCTCTTGGATGTATATAATATGTTTATTAACTATATTATTTAAAAATACAAAGTGACATGGTAAATGTCAATCTAATTAACTAAAAGTTAAAACTAAAAGTTAAGGTTAATATAATGACACAAACCTATCTAAAATCTATTGGATGATTATATTCCAACCCATGCCCCTATTATACTTTTAATAATAATCAATTTAGCCATTAAAAACCGAATATGAATTTATTATAATTAATACATTAAGTTTTTCCTAAAGAGCCCCTCCCCCCTTATAAAAGGACACCACTTCTAACCATTTATTCACACCTTAAAAGCATTTTGGTTTGGAAAAAACCTACCCAATTATTCTATATAATTTTCTAAATTCAACCTATAGGTCTTACTTTTATCATAAATCTATCCTAAGTATCCCTTTTGATCAAATCAAAATGAAGAAGCCGAAGAAGAGGTAATGATTTCACCACCATCTTTCAAGTTCCTTTCTTCTTCCACTTCATTTTTCTTTGTTGTTTCTATTCTAAAATAATAAATCAAGAATCTTATATATAATATTATGTTACAACAAAATGCATTATTCTATCCACCCTTTTAATGACATGTCACCATACGTGCGTTTGTACGGCTTACCGTCTCCACGTCGTGGTGTAATTGTTATTCAATACATTATTATTTGAATGGGTATAATAATGATGTTTATTTGATGTAAATAATAAATATAACATGATAAGGATTTTGTATATATGACATAACATCCAATTATATATTATTTTAATATCAAAAGAATGATATTTTCGTTCGTGCGTACGTACGGATTACCGTCTCCACGACGCGATTAGATTCATTTCCATGTTCACCATTCATCGATGATTTTAAAAATATATATTACTAATTAGTTTGTAATAAATGAAATAATAATTATATTGGAGAGATATATATTTATATATATATGTATTTATGTACATAAATATATCTTATTCACTTACTTCCGTTCAATACTGTATGAAAACAGAAATATCGTTTATTCGTACGTACGGACTACCGTCTCCGTCAATGGTGTTTTCAATTTCCTATATATGTCTATTATACATATTTATATTCTAAATTTATATGATATGTAAATCATATTTTATATTCTAGAAGTATTTAAATCATGATCTAACTGATACAATCAAGATTAACAAGTTAAAACATGTATGATAAAGAAAGTGATTATTACTCGAAATATTAATATAACATGGAAATTATTATTAAATGCATTATATAAAGTCATAAATGAATAATTTATGATATTAAAAATATTAATATGGTTCTGTTATAAAATAATAACATACTATAGTCTTCATACAGGAGGTTAAACATACCCTCGACTATATGAATGTTCAACGTAACAGGTTTCTTATCTCACTTTTAATTCCGTGAGATTTCCATTATTCACAAATTATTTATTGAATGTGGTGTATTGTGTACTAAATGTTGATATGTACTATCGTGATACTCTTTATATTCATGATATTATATGATTCATTTGGTTGTTATTGAATATTTTTCATATGACTCGATTGATTACAATGAGGTAAGGGTTAATTTCACAATCTCTTTATTATCTGAGGTTGTTTATTCGTAATTATCTACTTGGACATCATTATCATCCAAATCCATGTTTCTTACAAATGCAATTCAAAACATTTTTACTATGTACTAGACAATGGGTTAAAGTCATGTATTCCCTTGTTTGAATTTTTATAAAATATTCTGAAAGGAATCTTTCCGGCGTTTTCCAATCAAGGTACTTTATAACATTTTCGACAAAATTAAGGTAATAATGTTTTTTTAACTTATACGGCGGGTGCGGTGATTCTTCACCGTTATTACACCTTTGAATATTCCCTTACAATCTTATAAGGAAATTTCCAAAATAATGGTTTTCTATATAATTATATGATTTTTAAATGATTTAAAAAAACATATTTCTCTCAAATAATTTTGATTTCATCTATGTCAACATCCGTTGATGGATTTTAATCTTATTTGAAGTTTATTTATTATGATAAAAACCATCAATATTGTATTGAAGTTTTTTTGATATGTTTGACTATGGATGAGTTATTTTTATGTCATTCATGGTTTATGGTTAAATTATTGACATTTCATAAGTTAGTTTTAGTATGAATGTTTATGTTATATATCAACATTTGATTAAGATGAATGTTTTGGACTAGTATGTTCCTGGTTGGGGACCGGTAAAATTAAGCCCTTCGGGTTGGTGTCCGGTTATTAAAGGCACTCCAGGATGGTGTCTGGTTATTAGAGGCACTCCGGGTTGGTGTCCTTTTATTAGAGGCACTCCGGGTTGGTGTCCGGCTATTAGAGGCACTCCAGGTTCGTGTCTGGTTATTAGAGGCACTCCAGGATGGAGTCTAGTTATAGAGGCTCTTCGGGATTGGTTCCGGTTATAGTTAGCCCTTTGGTCTTGGCATGAGGCCTTGACACAGATAATAATGTTCGACATTATGCATTCCCTCATTATGAAATTAGTTATTACATATGATTATTTTATTAGTAGAATATTCATGTGCATGTTTATATTGTAATGTTTGATTTATTTTTTTACTATATTATGTTTATGTTTATATTTAAAAGCCTATTGTTTTTATTACATATTGTGAGTTAAAAGTTTATAGCTTCCGTTAAAATATTTTCCCTTACTGAGTATCTAAGCTCACCCCTTCCTATGTTATATTTTTTCCAGGATCCCAAGAAGTGTTTTATGATTAAGATGCAGGGTTCAGCTAAGGGAACAATGGCGTTCTCAAAGGATTATTTATATTGTGTTGTATGTTAGAAAGTGTAATGTAATGTTTATGTATTTAATCTATTTTCCAAGACTGCTAAACTGATCGGTCCTTCAGGACATGATTTCATGTAATTATATGAATGTATTAAAATAATGCATCGACTTTGGGTAACTAGGGTCGGGGCTTTACAGTTGGTATCAGAAGATGTTTAGCAATATCCATGGAATCTATATTTAGATAAGCTCTGATTAGAGCACATAGTCCTAAGATAGACATTGAGGATTAGTATAGAATAATTTCCTAGAATTTTGGTATTGTAGAGATTTTGTGAGTTTTCTGAGCAAAACATCCCTGTCTGGATACAAGCAGGTAGAGGCGTCTCTGGCACAGATGTACCTAGGGGTAAATCCCGAAAACAGCGCTTTGAGCTAGACTCGAACGGGAACTGGTGCACGACAATGGGCCTTTCTGTACTCTTCGTTACGACACTCCCAGGGGATATTCTTAGGATAATTCTCATTTTCTTTACAAACCATTATGAAGGGTTTAAGAGTATATAATTCTTCAAAGAATACATTTTTATGATTATGGATTATATCCATAAACTGTTTAATTTATGTTAAGTGTTTTACAATTTTCGATTATGTATTTCTATTCATAAACAAATCTAGTGTATGCCATTGTTTAGAAATGGTGCCCAGTAGAAGGAATGAGAACTCCAGTAATACACATGATCCAAAGAGTAAGAAGGATTACATCGTTCATGGTATTAATAAAAAATTTAGAAGGGAATTATTCTACCATGTATTATCATCATATGAATAAATAGTATTATCTATTGATAAGATAAGTAATGAATTTTCAGAGTCCTATGTCATTGAAGGGAATCCAGAGAAGGAATGGATGGTAGAGAGAAGGGCAGATAAAGGGAAGAAGGTAAAGAAGGATTTTCCCAAATGTGATAACTATGGGAACAAAAACCCATGAACTTTCCTGAAAGGAATGGGAGTTTGTTTTAATTGTATCGAAAAAGGACACCATGTACGTAACTGTAAGGGTAAGAAAAATGTTTCAAATGTACAATGCTTTATCTGCAAGGATTTGGGGCACTACACAAACCAATGTCCAAATCATCTGAGTATGCCCCAAATGATTCTATTCGATAATAATGAAGTTATGAAACTACCAATGATGAGGAGGAATGGTTAGAGTTCATAAGTTGTTATTAGAGAATTATGTCATTTGAGTGTTGTATTAACAATGTACTAGTTATAATAATTATGGAGTATATAAGGATTTTACTGCAGTACTATTTCATTAAGGACTTGAGATTGTTTGTAACAATGAAAAGTGACTCAATAGCTTGTTAAATTTTTTCAAAATATATGGTTGAGAGAAAGATAAACCATACTATGGTTTTGATACTGAGGTAGTGATTTTTGAGTAATACATGATTGATTTGGATAAATTATATTGGATATCCATGACTACCTTGAAACTGATTAATGAATTGTATATTCCATAATTGTTGGAGTTTTTAACATTTTTGTATAGAAGGAGTATATCAAGTATTAGATATGTAATAAGGGATCATGAATTTAATCAATAATGTTTTATGGTATTTTAGGATGTTGTAGGGTTTTAAAAGAATACATTATAAAGGTGGTCACATGATATTACATGGAAAAAAGGAACTTCATTGTGTTTACATATCTTATAAATTTTGGACTGTGAGTTTGGACAGAAGTATTTTGGATAATTCTAGTTTGCAATTATTTTTGGATTTCCATAAAAGGACAACCCGGAGGTTAGGCGGCAACCCATCACGTCCGGCAAGGCCGCGAGACTTGAACCCGCAACTGAAGGGCGACAAGGGTGTATCACCTACCATTGGCCCACATGATGTCCTGGATTGAATAATATAGTTTTTTTTAAAAAAAATATGGTATTTGAATTATAAATTCATTTGTTAACCCCTATACGAATAGGATAAATAGAATATTATTTTTAAGTTCTATTATCTTTTAGAGTGAAAGATGAGTTTGTGGTAGAAATTAGTTAGAGGATGGGACTCTATTTTGAAAGTATATATATATTTTTCTTATCTTATTCTATGAAGAAATAAATTATTATACATTAGTGAAGGGATATTAAAACAAAAAATGGGTAATCTAATACCATATGTTTTGTTGAACCGATCATATTTTAAATCATCATAGATTGATGAATTTAAGGCCCTCAATTTTACACTTGTTTGTGATTGATGAACTCAATCACTACCTATAAATAATTAAATTTTCCCTCCAATTATATGTCTCTAATTTCAACCATTTTTCTCATAGTCAAGATCATAATTTTGTGGCGTCGCTTTCATTTCACTTTTCCACTTTTTAAGACTAAATTTTATTAACCCAATTTCCGATATGGGTTTTCCCACACAAATATTTTCTATTTTCACCCTTTTATTTTTGAAGAACAATTTAAAATTTCAATGACACAATTTATTGAAGGAGGGGAATATTTAACACCACAAGCTTCCATGGTATGCTTCTCTTTTAATAATAAAGTAGCGTGTCTTGTACGCAACTTGGAGATTCTTACACACCGCGACCAATCAAAGTAGCCATTATGAATAGTAATACCCACTTATTTAAATTTTATAGATTTTATCACTCAAAATGGACATCCATTTTGAATTCGGAATATCGGAATTAGCCTAGGGTGAAATTTTGGTAATTTTCGGATAACTTTTATATTTTGATGAATAGTTAAAATTACTAAAGTTTAATTTAAAAACATCTCTTTTAATCGATATAATTAAAAGTGACAAATTATGAATTTGATTGGTTTTAAAGTATATTTATAATATATTTTTACCATTTAACCAAATTTTGGTCATTTGACATAATTTCATGATTAAACCATACATAAACAAGTGTCAATCTTGTAATAGTTATTATCTTTTTAAAAAACACTTTTTAACAACAGAAAATAATTTTAAATAAATTTATACCACTTATGTGTTTTGATTTTGGAAAAATCGATTGGATATTTGGAATCAGGATGTCTAAATTGTGTAAATTGGTAACTTTTATTTATAGACATTTTGAATAATTACTTCGGTAAATATTTTATTTACCATGGTTAAAGGGTAAATCCAGTAAATAAGGGTAAAAAATAATATTATAATAATAATAACTTTCCCTAAAACATGTCCAAAACTTACTGATTGATACATGTCTGACCATGGGAATCTTTTGGTATATTTTGGGACCCCATGGAGCCACTTGTAAGTGAAAATGACACTGTATATTAATTATGTCAAAATAAATACAAAAATGACATAATCATATATCTTTTAGAAAAACAATTTTTACACACGGTAATATATGTTGGATTTTAGACTATAAATATTCATTATAAAGATAAAAATATTTCTTACATAATCGTATTTTATGGATAATTATTAGACATTTACTAATTAAATTTATTTATGACACAATAATGATTCTTCATTTTCCGTTATTAATTAAAGAATCAAATAATTGGTATTATAAATGTCAAAATAAAACTAATTTGAAAGTTTTTATGACATACATGAATTTTATTAGTTAATATGACATTATATTATTTCTTAAATGAATATTTTTTGAATTAATAAAGTCGTTAAGACTTTATCAAAAATCAATTATTAAATAGTGTCAAAATTTACATAAATGATTTTTTGAAACAAATATAATATTATTAATTGATATTATATTCTTAAAAATATAAGGTTCGGCCAAAAGACTTTTATCATGATAGATTTATCATTAATGTACCACTTGGGGGTCTCTTGGAGGTATATAGTATGTTTATTAACTATATAATATAAAAATACAAAGTGGCATGGTAAATGTCAATCTACTTAACTAAGAGATAAAACTAAAGTATAAGATTAATATAATGACACAAACCTATCTAAAATCACTTGGATGAAAGGTTTTAGACCCATAACTACATTAGACTTTGAATAATCCACTTTTTATCCATTATATACAAAATATGAATTTATTATAAATTAATACTTTATGTTTTCCTAAAGAGCCCCTCCTCCCCCATAAAAAAGGACACCATTTCTAAACAATTATTAACACCTTCAAAGCCTTTTGGTTCTACCAAACCCTACCCAATTATTCTCTAACATTCTCTCTCTTCAATCTAGAGGCCTTAGTTTGATCATAAATCCAATATATGGAGCCCTTTTGATCAAATCAAAAGGAAGAAGCCGAAGAAGAGATAATGATTTCACCACCCTCTTTCAAGTTCTTTCCTTCTTCCACTTCCTTTTTATATGTTGTTTCAATTATAAAATAATAAATCCAGTATCTTATTTATACTATGATGTTATTATAATTATGTTACATCCAAATTCATTATTCTATCAATCCTTTTAATGACATGTCACCATATGTGCCTACGTACGACTTACCATCTCCACGTTGTGGTGTAATTGTCATCCAATACATTATTATTTGGATGGGTATAATAATGATGTTTATTTGATGTAAATAATAAATATAACATGATAAAGATTCTCTATATATGATATACCATCATATTATATATTATTTTAATATTAAAATAATTATATTTTCGCTCGTGCGTACGTACGGATTACCGTCTCCACGACGCGATGTGATTCATTTCCATGTTCACCATTCATCAATGATTATAAAAATATATATTACTAATAAGTATGTAATATATGAAATAATAATGCTACTGGAGATATATATATTTATATATATAATTATTTATGTACTTACTTATATCTTATTCACTTACTTCTATTCAATACTGTATGAAAACGAAAACATCGTTTATGCGTACGTACGGACTACCGTCTCCATAAACGCTGTTTTCCATTTCATATATGTTTCTATTGTACATATTTATATTCTATATATATATGATATATAAATCATGCTTTATATTCTGGATATATTTAAATCATGACCTATGTGATACAACCAAGAGTAACAAGTTAAAACACGTACGATAAAGAACGTGATTATTACCTGAAATATTAATATAACATGGAAATTATTATTAAATGGGTAATGTAAAGTCATAAATGAATATTGTATGATATTATAAATATTAATATGGTTATGGTATATTTTAATAACGTACTATAGTCTTCATACAGGAGGTTAAACATTCCCTTGACTAAAATAAAGTTCAAGGTAATGGGTTTCTTATCTCACTTTTAATTCCATTTGATTTCCATTGTTCAACACTTATTTATTGCATGTGGTGTACTTTGTACTGAAATTTGATATGTATGATCATGATCCTATTTATATTCATGATATTATATGATACATTTGTTGGTTATTGACTATTCTTCATATGACTTGATTGATTACAACGAGGTATGGGTTAATTTCAAAATCTCTTTATTATCTGAGGTTGTTTAATCGTAATTACCTACTAGGGCATCTTTGTCAACAACATCCATGTTTCGTAAAAATGTATTTCAAAAGATTTTTACTATTTACTAGATAATGGTTTAAAGTCATTTATACCCTTGTTTGACTTTTTATAAAATATTTTGAAATGAATCTTTCTGTCATTTTCCAAACAAGGTACTTTATAACCTTTTAGACAAAATTAAGGTAAGTATATTTTTTTAACTTATACTGTGGGTGCAGTTATTCTACACTGTTGTTACACCTTTGAAGCTTACCTTACAATATTATAAGGATATTTCAAAATAATGATTTTCAATATAATTATATGAATTTTAAATGCATAAAAAACATATTTCTCTCAAATAGTTTTTATTTCATCTATTTCAACAACCTTTGGTGGATTTTAACCTTATTTGAAGTTGATTTATTATGATTCAAAACTTCCATATTGTATTGATGGATTTGTGATATGTTTGACTATGGATGATTTATCTTTATGTCATTCATGATTTACGGTTAATGTATTGGCATTTCGTAAGTTATTTTTAATACAAATTTTATGTTATATATCAACATTTTATTAAGATGACTGTGTTGGACTAGTATTTTCTGGGTTGGGGACCGGTATAAGAAAGCCCTCCGGGTAGGTGTCCGAATATTAGAGGCACTTCGGGTTGGTGTTCTGTTATTAGAGGCACTCCGGGTTGGTGTCTAGTTATTAGAGGCACTCCGGGTTGGTGTATGGTTACTAGAGTCACTACGGGTTCGTGTCTGGTTATTAGAGGAACTCTAGATTAGGGTCAGGTTATAGAGGTTTTCCGAGTTGGGTTCCAGTTACAGTTATCCCTTAGGTCTTCCCAGGAGGCCTTGACATAGAAATTAATGTTCGGCATTATGCATTCCCTTATTTTGAACTTAGTTATTACATGTGATTATTTTATTAGTAGAATATTCAAGTGCATGTTTATATGGTAATGTTTGATTTAATTTTTTACCATATTATGTTAAAAATTTTAATTAAAAAGGCTGTTGTTATTATTACACATCTTTCCTTAAATGATTATAGCTTCTGCTAAATTTTATACCCTTACTGGGCATCTAAGATCACCCCTTTCTAGGTTTTATTTTTCCTAGGATCCCATGAAGTGTTTTATGATTAAGATGCATGGTTAAGCTAAGGGAAAACGACGTTCTCAAAGGATTATTTATGTTTTGTTATATGTTAGAAATTGTAACTTAATTTTCATGTATGTAATCTATTTTCCAAGACTGCTAAACTGATCGGTACATCAGGACTTGATTCTTTATAATTATACCAATATATTAAAATAATGCACCGATTCTGGGTAACTAGGGCGGGGCTTTACATTCAATGTCCAATATTTGTTAGATATATAATAATTAAAAGGAAAAAAGAAGCAATGTGAATTTTAATTCGATCCTTGTCCGAATGAATCATAAAACATCCTTATTATAATTAAGGATATTATCAGTACAACATACCCTATGTGGATTAAAATATAGGGTTGTTACTATTTATAAATATAAATATTATAAAAATATATTTTAAAATCATTATTTATGAAAATATAATTTTGTTTTAAAAAAATATTTGAAAATAATTTTCATTTATAAATAATTTTAAAAACAGTTTTTTGAATTTTTAATCATTCAAAAATTAAATGGAAGCTTTGATGGAATGAAATCAGGTAAATCCATACATACTGTACAAGGTAAAAAGAACAATGTTTTTGCACGATAAAAGGTAATAAAATGACTTGTTTGGAAATTGATAAGAAGATTCCATTGAAAACATTTATTAAAGAAAAAAAATGATAAAATTGGCATTACCAAACCAGTTTAAAAATATTTATGAAAATATTTTTTAAAAACATGGTTTTTAGAAGAAATTTGGTTCTTAGACTAAAGAAAGAACTGAATTTTGGTTTTCATTAAAATATTTTTAAAATACTTTGTCTACTAAAGAGTGAAAAAATGATTCTAATATTTGAATATGTTCTTGAATAACTAGATATTTTTGGAATAGTATATTGAAAAATGTTTATACAATTTACTGAATGGAATTACCATAGAAATATCATTAATGTTATTACTGAAGAAAATAATATTTGAAAATTCCAAATATTCCCTTTCAACTTTAAAACATAATAGATCATAATCCTCAATAAGGAATTCAATTAAATTAATTTTTACAATTTTATCAATATAAAAGGATTAATTATTTAATATATCAAAATGGTCAGTAGATAGAACACACAAAATATGTAAGTGGTGTACAGGAAATTTATATTATAGATGTAAAAAAGGTAAGATGAAAATCCCTTAACTTATGTTTCCTTTCCGGTAAATGCCCTTTAAAATTCATTATAATAAACATATGTTAATTTTATTCTTTATTTTGAACCTTTTTCATGTCTATAATTAATTTGTTTTTCCTTTATTACTATGTTGTATACAACTACATTTACAATAATGTTTACAATGTGTGTTTTGATAAAATTAAGTATATGTGTCAAAAATAACTCTAGTAGGACATCTATGGACAAATTAGTCAACATATAAAATCTCCATAATTATAATAATGAAATAATTACCTTATTTATACATAAATTATTATTTTAAAGTCTATCATTAGGCATGGTTATTTAAAAATGGACCAACATTGAAATCTTGGAGATGGTAGGGCATACATACGCATGAGTAACATTATCACATTTTCTATGATTATTATGTAAAGAGGGTTAATAGAATTTGATCATTTCATAATGATAATAATATAATTACTACAATAATATATAGTCATATATTCTTGTATATAAAATTATCATGATGTAAAAGTAATCACATTTTGTCGAGGAGGTGGTAGTCCACATGTCGATGACCAACTATTGCATATTTTTTTGTGTGAAAGGATAATAAATAAAATAATATGTATATATATATATATATATTCCAAAATATAATTATGTTATGAATATCATTTATATTTTTTATGTCACATATTTTCAATTATAACCATCTTTAATAAATTCCATGCATCATGTGAGTAAATCACACTGGGTTGAGGGGTAGTAGTCCACACTTTCTCAAATGAAAGTATGAAACAAACACATGATAGAGAGAACAAAGATATGTTAAAAATAAAAATTAATGTAGAATAAAAACATTAAAGATAACATTTATATCATATATATGTTGAGTTAACACTATAATGGACACCAAGATATGTGGTAAGGTAAAATTGAAAAATCATCGTTTCGTGAGGCATTAATTCGCCGTACAAAGAATCGGTATGTTTGTTACACATTATATAGAGGTGAGTGGAATTTTATGTCAAAAACAAAGAATTAAAAAATACAAGTACACATATGATTCTTTTTTAATTAATAAGATAATTATAAGAGTATAGGGAGTGGATAATATAATTGAAACTAAAAATATTTTGAGAAGATGTTACATCTTAATAAGGTAACTTCTTTTGTGTTGAACGAAAAGTCATTCGTAGAATGATTTCTTCATAAACGGTGGATTATACGTTTAGAGGATGAATTTTTTTCAGAATATTTTTGTAGATCAAGGAGGATCATAAACGGTTTTATATTTTTTAATAATGGGAGTGGTTGTGGCCATTTGAGGGAAGGAAAAGGACTCACTTAGAATATTTTAAAACAAGTTAAATGCACACATGTTATTAGCTAAAGAATGTCATAAAAACCAACAAAAATAAATAATGTAATGTCAATGGAAGAGATAGGAACATAAAATCATATTTAGAAAATTTTCAATGTCATTTATGTTCTTACATTTTGGGTTTAGTCCCCTTTTTTAAGCCTCATTACACCTTAATCACTATAAGATATTTTAATAATATTCACTAATCATTTTGGTCTAAAATTATGTTGGTCTTATTAGAAAAAAATATAATCATTATTAAAATGTTGTATGTCAATTTTTCAAAACTCAATTCACTGAAATGGAAAAATTATGATTAATTCTAATCTCGCATATGGATGAGTCAACTAATTTTAGTAAAAAAATGTTCTAATGGTTGTAATGATTTTGTATTCAATTTAAAAGTAAAATTGACTCTATTAAACTAAAATTTTAATATATTTAAAACATATATAATAAGAATTTATATCAAATTTTGTATATAGTTTAACATTCGTAATCATTAAAATGAAAAATCTTTTTTAATAAAAATTTATTATTCCACACTATGCATCAAAAAATTATTTTTCCCAGAAAAATACAAAACATTCCCTCAAAGATAATTTTTACATTCTCAATTCATAAATTATGTTTTTTTGATAAAATTACATTCATTAATGATTTAATGTTTATTTTCAAATATGATCTCCATTAAAAATGGATAATATTACCTTTATAAAAATATGATTTTTTCGTGAAATAGGGTTTATTCATATCTTATAAATATAATACATGATGGATAAATTTAAAATATATTTTATTTAATATATAAATTATATGTTTTATTAAAATCATTCACAAATTGTAATTAGTTATATTTATTAAGGTAACAGTCCATTGGATACATAAAAATAATATTATTATATTTTATATCCAATTGGTTCTTATTTTGATTTCACATTAATTGTTAAGAAATGAATTCATTTTTTGTTGTTTTAAATCATAATTTTTTTAATTTAGTTATACTATTCATAAAAACTACTTTAACTACTAGTTTATATCATATTATAATAAATAATAATATTTTAACAATACATTGTTATTTGGGGAAACTCGGTCTTTCGAGTAACTCAAGCTAAGTCGGTGTTGTGTGTATTTCAATAAATATCATCTGTTTAATTTATTTTAAATAGTAAATATAATATAGAGTCCTGAGATATTATATTCCCTTACACATTTGGTGTTCCATGTAATATACACCAATGGATACAAAGTTGATCTTTCGAATTTTGGGATGTTACACATACATACATACATACATACATACATACATACATACATTAATTCATATATACATACATACATACATACATACATACATACATACATACATACATATATACATTCATGCTTGCATGCATGCATGCAAACAAACATTCATACATATATACATAATTTAATTGATAAATACATACATAAATACATAAATTTTTACATATGTACATATATATATATAAACAAAAATAATGATACACACACACACACACACCAAACTACATACAAACATTAAAAATAACATACAAACATATAATCATATATACGTACACACATGCATACATAGATACATACAAACAAACCACCAAAAAATAATACACACATACATACATATACATTCAATAGTACAAAAAAACTAACATATATAAATACATACATATTTACATAATATTTTACAAAATACTGAAATAAACATCCACATATCTTTTAAAATATTATAATTTGTTGTGAAATACAAATAAAAATTCAGAATAAAAGAAAAGAGTGAAATTTATAAAAATTATAATAATTGGATTTATTATTTAAATGTTTTAATCTCCATATATATTATTCTTATGATTTATGTATTTAATGAATTTAATGGTAAAAATCTAAATATTTAATGAAATACGGTTAAATAAATTAAAAGTTTTGAATTAATAAATAATTATTTTTATTGTGATGTATAATTTACCTAATAATCATTACTTATAACTTTTAAAAGATTATTATACTCTTAAATAATTTTTTAAACTAATATTTTAAGATTAATTTAATTAAAAGTTAATATTAAATAAAATTAAGAACATTTAAATTCGATACTCTATTTAAAAAAATTTATTTTCAGTTGAATTTTCTATTTTCACTTAAAAGACAAATTTATATATTTTAGAATATATATGTGGTCCAATAAAATTAATTTTTCATTTCATCAATTCAAAATAATTATTGGGTGAAATTTTATGATTTTTATGAAAATAATAAACCATTGGTGAATAATGATATGTATTTTATTACTATTATCATAACATTTTTCACTCTAGTATGAAAGATGAAATACTTAAAAAATTAATAAATATTTTTCACAAATAGTATTTTATAAGTAGTAAAATAATTATTTTAGAAAAAATTAATTTATGAAACCAATTTCTATGTTTTTGATACATAAGTAATATTTAATTTAATTAAAATTGTTGTTATGTTCCTTTTAATAAATAATCCACATGTTTGATTTCTATTTTTGATTATTTTTAATGGAAATTTTTTTATATATTTATAATATTCCAATTACATTAAAAAAATTACAATATTGATAATTATATCCTAAACATAAATTCCATTATTAAAATACATTATTTCTAAATATGGGGGTTTACACATTATGTTCACTAAAATAAAAATTAATTTTCACCACCCATAGAAATTAAAAATGAAAAATGGATTTATTATTTCTAAAGATTTGGTAAAAAATATTAAATAATTCCAATTTTAATTTTTATTCATTAAAATTTAATTAAAAAGTTAAAAACTAAATATCCTAATAATAAAACATATGTTAATAGTGAAGAATATTGCACTCTAATATATAGAAGTATAATGAATTGTTTTTTTATTATGATTAGAAATATTTCAAAGAATATTTTTGGGTATAATAACTGACTTAGAGACAGATTCCACGGAATATAAAAGATCAATATTGTTTTAAGAAAAATATTAAAATTATTATATCAGATATAAACTATTTTTTTAAAATGATGGAATTATTCTCAAATAATATCTCATATGGGATATCTAAGGCATACCATAAAATTTAAATGTTGTCTTTAACCTAGGTGTGATATAATATTTCTCAGTGTCTGATGATTCATTAAACAAAATTCATTGGGTAATTATTAAAAATATAAATTAATTAATAATTAAATATTGTAATATAATTTTTCAGACCTAATTCAATCATATATACAATTAATTATAGAAAATTCCATGGTTTATCACATAATCCTAATGATTGGGAGATGTTTTTTGTAAGAGGATTCCCATTTGATCAATGATAGATATTCGATTAGAATCTTGTGTATGAATCAAAGCATTTTGATCTCACTGATGGCTATGGTGTGTCACAACTCTTCATGAGAAATTGATTTAAACTAAATTTTAGATGTTTTTTGTGGATTTTATCCCTATTGTTTAACCTGTTATGAACATTAATATACTCTACGAATAGATTTTTTGTCAATTATGTTTATCCAGTATGTATTTATCTACAAACGATTTGGAATTAAGTATTTTTTGATTAATTATTCCAAGATCACCATTCATTTTTAAAAAGAAAATTAGTCAAGAACATCACATAAAATGTACAATGATATTTCCCCGTATTTCATTTGGGCATTTCATCCCCTTCTTCTTTTTATTTCAATCAACAATATTTTCTTTGGTTGGAGGTATGTCCATTAATTTAATGATGATCATTGTGTAGTAATCTATTAGTGTAACATATCATTACTAAGGGTTTGGATTCATGATCTATGGCTTGATCAAGGTGTGACGATGAATGTAGATTATAAGTCGTGGATCGATATCAGACTAGTGTTTCCCCATCCAGGGTTTCAAATCCAACAATGACACATTGTATATTAAGTGATTCTAATGGGAATTATAGTGGCACGAATGAAACCACAAGGGGTATATAGGATTTTAAAATTTATATCCATGATTATCAGTGAGTCCTAGGATTGAATATGAGGTGGAATTTGTGGTGTGAGTGAGACTCATAGAACACCATTTAAATTCCATGACAATACGATCTACGGTGTGTGTAATTCATAAGGACTCAGTACATTTGATCCCCACTAGTGGTGATTGGGATTATGTGTAGTGAAATGTATCACACAAAATCTGAATCATACACATTCCATGTTATTGGTTCTTAGAGGTTTAGTGTGTACCCTCAGGGTACACATCACAGTAGATGGTCAGGTAAATTAGCACTACCAAAGTATATTGGAATGATCCAATACACAGTCATTCAAGGTACCCAGAAACAACTAGTTACATGGACATGACTAAATTACACATTAAATACCCAAAGTACAAGAGCATGGATGGAAACAGATGGTCAATTAAAGGGTCGGAATGTAATTCCATGAACCCACAATATGTTCTATATACTTTCTATTGGGTTGTTTGAGGCCCTCGGTCCCTTTCATAATAACTAGTTCTCTTTGATAAAATGCCCCCAGTCCATCGTTGTGAGGATATAGTGAGGCATCATGTCTTTTGTGTAAAATAATATCACCGATATGGGATCCGAATGGGATGTAGTTTTAGGAACTCCTTCACGAGGCCATGTGTGGGATCCTCTATGGTAACTTTTACCCTATAAGGGTTTTTAGTAATTTGAGTCACCAAGATAAATAAGAATTGATCTCATTTTTATTGGATTAATATAGTTAGGGTTTTAAGATCCAAATAATTCCTAATGTGAGATCCCCTACCTAAATATCAGTATACTTTGAGTTACATCATGTTCTTCCTCTAAGAAAGGGAAAACAAGAATGACCTCTCGAATGCGAGCGACCTGTGATATTAAAATCATGGAGTGATTTATATTTTATAGGTGTTACATTGAATCATTGATAAGAACCTTATTCTACTATTATATTTGTGACCTTTCAATGATACATAGATTTCATATTAAGTATATCAAAGTTATTAATATTATGTATCAAATTATGATTGAGTTTTAATTGTTATTATGAGATTTATACTCTCACGATGATTTATGATTATTGGTTTTAGAATCCCCTTCTTTGTAATGTTATATTCACCCCAGCAAGGGCTCATCCCACACATGTCATGTCCAATAGTGATGTTATATATTATTAAGGAGTCCTAGGATGACTAGGAGAAGGAAAATCATAGTAATCTAGGAATACCATCATCTATACAAGGTCTTTCATTTAATGGAAATCCTTATACAACCTAGATGTTTTGCCTCTTAAATAATATTTTCATGGGTTTATATTTTTTCCTTTATGATTTTTAGTAATTATCTCAAAATATTCTAAGGGATAGATGTTATGCCTGGTTTATAATATCAATTTTGTTTTACCATTTAAAATTTTAATGGTATTTGGAGAAATTGTTTCGTAAAGGTGCCTTAGGATAAGGAAAAATATGTGAATAATATGACTTCTCAACATCTATTACCATATATAATTCTATTGGTGGCTAGTTTGGGGTGTCACACCCGAATTACCAGTTTCTATGTGGGCCCCGAATGTTAGAATGTTAAAAACCCCATGTTTTAAAATATATGTAAGAAGATTTCTATACCATTCCTTTTCCCCACCATATTTACTACTCATAATTTAACTATTTATCCATGGTTTAATAAATTGTCCTTTTATATTATTACAAAAATTACACTCTCGAAACTCATAAAAGGATTTTACAACTCCCCATCAGGGCCATTATAATTTTAAATTATTTTTGAAACTATACCATTTTTTCATACATTTCAATCCTCTTCCCAATAACTATTCCTCTAGTCATAATATATTATTCTATTCCCCCAACTTTTATGGGTTCCAACAAGGGATAAAACATGTTTTGAATGTGAGCACTAATCGTTCGATGTTATCTTTTCTTATCTTTATTTAAATTAAAATTTTAATTTTACAATTATAATATAAATATAAAAATATTATTTTTATTTTTAATATTATTATTATGAGGGAATAATAAATATTAATTTTCTACACACTAGAAAAATTATAATGTTTTCCTATATACATGTATACTACACCCATCATGAAAGATGTTCATGATTTGTCATCACAAAATTGAATATTGGTTAAAATGATAATTTAATAGAATAATATTATGTTTATAAAATTTTTAGGATTATTATACTATATATCATTCCATGTTTTCTCCATACTCGATATAAATTATTGCATCACTCGTAAAAACGTGCCGACAACTACTACAAATAAAATGATGTGTTTAGTTTTTCATCTAAAATTTTATTCATTATAAAATTATCCTGAAAGATGATTTAAACCCATAAAAAATATAAATAATATCAATATTATTATTTAAAAATGATATTATTCTAAAATAATCACTTTCTTAACCACTCTAACCCATAGATTATTGTTTTCCCTTTTTTGTGTCTATTTAACAACCTACATGAACAATGTTATAAAATAATTTCATGGATGTATATGGAAACATATCTATGGGTTTTATTATAAATTAATCAAGAAAGTAATATTTGGTTTATTATTAAGAAGTTTTCATATAAATATTTAATTTGTTAAAATTTTGTCATCTTTTTATTCATAAAAATTTACCAAAATATTCAGTCACATACATCATCATCAGTAATCAAAAAAATAATACTTATGGAATGAAATTATTACATTATAAATCAATATAAAAAACTATTCTAGTACCTATAATTCTCTTCAAATGAATAAATTTAAATATATTCATATGAATTGACACTACCATTATGAAATTATTACGAAATTAAAAATCAGAATTATAAAATTTGGTGATCAAATTAATATATTTTGTAATGATATATTTGAAATTAATTATTAAAAGTTACTTAAAAAAATTCTCGGAATGGATATGGTTTATTGATTTAGTATTAAAATAGTTATTTTTTATACTGGAGGATATATAGCAGTTTACTAAGAGGTAATACAATGTAGAGGGTCTCTTCTCACATGTTATTCATTGAGAGTCACACCATATCCAACACTTGTGTTATTTAATGGGGTGTATAAAATTCCATATATGTATTTTTATAATGATTTTAATGATTATTAAATGGTCTATACATCTATTAAAAATTATAATTCTATTTATTTTCAGTTGAAAGGTTAACAAGTTTAAAAGAGGAACATTTCTAATTAAATTTATTAATTCAGGTTATAGAAGAATGATAATCCATATAGGGAATTTTCATATTCTACTACATAAAAAAACAAATTATTTATTCACTTATGTTAATTTTTATTTGTAAAAAATACCTCAAGGTATCATTGAAGCATTTTTGAGGATATTTTGTTTATTGACAATGTGGGTCTTCGTTTTGTGTATGTTCACAAAACTGAACGCACATAGGATTTATTGACACAATGGGGTTTACAGGGTGATTATTTGGGTTCAATATATATTTTTCACTATCCATGATTTATTAAAGAAAATATATAAAGGAATAAAAAATCTAGAGGCAGCACAAAAGAACACGGTATGGTGCACGAATAATAAAATGTGGCACGAAATATTTGCGTAGTGTGCGAAAAAGGAATGAGGTGAGTGAAAAATTAACTTTGTGCACGAAAAATGGCATGGTGCATGAAATATAGGATTTGTGTTTTTCATATCAGAGGAGTTTTGAGATCAGAATGTAAAAAAATTGTAAAAGGCATGAGGTGCGTGAAAAATTGGAGCATGGCGTGAAATACGGTGTGGTGCAGAAGATGTTTTTTTCGTTCCCAATGACGATTACACACGGAAGAAGGGCTTTCGTACAGGGGTCGATTTTACCTATATATATGAATTTGGCCCAACATATGAATAAGATAAAGACATATAGAATACATGAGCAGTGGTGCGCGAAATTGAAGTTTGAAAGGGAGTGGCACGTAATCATTAAGTTTTCACGTAAAGTCTTGTGTTGCACAAAAAGCTAAGGCTGCGCATAAAAGATAGGAGTTGCATGTAAATGTTTTCATTGGATGTAAAGAAAAGGATTCATGTAAAAGAAATTGATGTTCTTAAAATTGGTAGTTGCGGGTAAAAGTGGTGTTGCAAGAAAAGTGGATTTCGAGCAAAAGAAGAAAATTACGAGCAAGTCAGTGTAAGGGATTCACGTAAAATTTGGTGGTTGTGCATAAAAGATGTATTTCACATAAATTTTATTTCATGGATGGAAATTGAATTACACTCAAGAGGTAGTAAGGGATGCCCGTAAAAACTAGGGTTTCCCTGTATACCCAGTGTGATGTGAGATTCATCTGTGGGTGAAAGTTATACGTCAAGAGATTATCTACCAACAATTGATGATGCAGATTTCAATAGTGATAATTAAGATAACTACAGGTATATATACTAATAGTGGATATTCTGAAGAAGAAATGAGCAAATTTCAGTTAGGAGAGTTGTGAGAGTTCATATTATAAGTGGTTGTAATCTAGGAGAGATCGAGAGTCTTCTCTGAACATGTAAATAGATGTGTGCATATAGTGGAATTGGTACATCGACACACTTCCAGTGTATGCTCCTTAGACATAGCCCAGTGAGTTTGAGCCAAGTAAAAATTTTTGTGTCCTGTGCAAGCTTTAAGGTTTATTCATACTCTCAAATGGGAATGATAGGGAAGAGGATTCTGTCTAACCGAAAAACAAGATCAAAAGGGGCAGTTGTTTTAATCTATCATACCCAAATTCACCCCCCTATATGGGTATCTAGCATAGTGGAACCAATAATTATTGTTGTTTTAAATGTTTTATCAAGATTTCATTTTCCATAGTCTCATAACATACATGTTTTCTGTCATATAAATGAGACTAACCCCACCACTTATTTTTTTATTAATTGTCAATTTCCCATATTCTTTGGATGATTTTATGAATATCATTTTTTGTATCAAATTAATTGAGGAATGAAAATTTTAAAATAAAATTTAATTATATTATAAATTATTTAAATAAATAAATTTATTGTTTTCTCTTAGTTTCTTTCAAAAAGTATTAAATGAATCTATTTGGAAATATTTTATGTTAAATACACTTCCGTATATCAAATTCATCCCAACATACAAATATTCATATAATAGTATTTATGGGTTTCAAAATTTCTGTTTACTATTTTGGTTATTGAATTATTGAAAATGGATATAAAATAATTTTTATTATTATTCATCCAACGGTTTTAAATTTTTTTTTTTCATATCTATCCTTCATTATTCGTTATGTTACACAATGATGTTTTAATAAAATACCATTCGTATTATTTATCTTGATACCCTATGAATGTTTGGTTGATAGATTTATAAAACTCATCTATTTTATGTTGGTAAGTTAAGTGTTATTGTAAATGTCAATGTTTTCATGTGGTGAATAAATGTATTTTTTATTAGTAATATATGTATGAGACCATTATAGATCACTTATAAAACAATCAATGTTTATTATATCATGAGATAATGAATATGTGAATTGATGTAATTTTCATTAAGCTATGCTCAAAATATCATGAATGGGTGTAATTATGGTTAATCTACACTACCAGGATTGTGTGTGGGTTTAATTTCTGTTAATTTATTCTCATAATACTATGCATGGGTGTATTTTTTGTGAATATATGCTCACATGATTGTATGTTTGTTTTATTTTCATTAATATATGGTCATAGAACTTTTTCATGGGGGTAATTACTATTAATATTTTTCCACAAAACTGTTGGTCGACATAATTGAGTTTAAACTATGTTCACAATGGCATGTTTTCCTATGAATATGATTGTTTGACATTTATATGTTCTGTAATAAATTTACGTTATGATGGCTAATGCTTTATCTAAAGATCATATATGTATTTTCTGAATTTGATTGATAATCCATGTTTATTGGGAATGTTTTCCAAATGATATTTTCATGAACCATGATTAAGATCTCGTATGCTTATTCGTATATTATGATCACTTGTGATCATCAATTTATATCTTTTATGATTTTCCCTACTAAGAATCTGATCTCAAACATTTCGTATGTTTTAATTTACCCCGGTTTTGAATACATGTATATCTTTTGAGAAGTCTAGAAGTCTATGTAGAGTGATTTTATTGTGGAGAAGTGTTCACATGTATTATTAAATACGATTTTCATGTAACTAGTAATCATAAAAAATAAACCATCAATTCATATAATGTTGTTATGTATAAATTATAAATTTTAAAAATTATATAATAATGTTATGATTAGCCAAGGATTCTTCAAAAGGTATCAGATTAATGATTAATTATATATGATAATTATTTTAATTATTTTTTAGGAATACTATAAGAGATATCTATTGAACACCCTATAGATAATTTTTTATATGATAGAATCCTAATATTGTAAAAAATTGTAGATTTTGTTGATTCATAATAATGAATCATTTTTAGGTTAAAAATATGTCGATATAGGCCATATTATCGATGTACTAAGGTGTTGTAACCATGAATGAGGTATATTGGGTATTAAATCAATCATCACCGAGTGCACGAAAAATGTTACTAACTATACACATGGTTTGAAAATACAGGGGTATATTCACTGGTTAATTAACATTCTATTAAAAAAACTTTGACGGATACGAATATAATTAGTATGGAGAACATAATAGTAATGGAAATATTGATAATTTATATATATTACTAATGATTCATATGTTAATGTATATATATCCTTGAGATTAATTACTTATATATATATATTAATTTATATATTCATATAACTAGAATTTCATTTATTTAATTAAATGGCTAGTTAAAAGATAAATTGAGATAAAAATTGGTGTGATAGATAAAGCATTTATTATCATAATGAACAACCAAAAATGAGAGTAGTTATACTTTAACATAATATTTTCATGCTCCGCCAACTATCCTCTTTTATTATTAACCACTTGAATCTTCTCATGAACATGAATAAAACAAAGAATATGTCAATAATGTTTTATAGAATACTAAGTGATGAAGATATCAATGGAAATAAATTCAACATCCAACCTGTGAAAAATGTAATATAAATCACCTATGGGAATGTTTAAAAGGAAAAATAAGATATTTTAACAAAAATAAATCAGGAAGTCCAATAATCAGAAACCTAGGAAAAAGGAATAATTGTTTTAATACTTTTATGAAAAATAATGTTCTACCTAAGGATCTACTAGAATGTCTGTGTCTTTGATTTAGAAAATTTGGCTACTGGTTAAACCAGTTCACTAGTACAAGGGAACATGATTATAATAAACTCCCACAACCTCCAAAATATATGAAAAAGTATTTCATATGCGAAAAAATACAAATTTAGTTGATATTAAAAATTAATTGGTTTTAGGTACACTTATTCAGCAACATAGTGTTTCGGTTGACTTATGTTTAAAATTTTACTATCAATGTTCTACTACATTTTAAATAACATTACCTAGTGGTATAATTATTATATAAGAGACGAATTAATCACTTTTAAGGGTTATGGGATTATTATTAAAAGGATTGATTGTTATAAATCATTTAGAAGAATCTAATGTTATTTTGGATGTTTTTTGGTTTAATTTTCATAGAGAAAAAATTATTGATTTGAAAAAGGAACAGAGAATTCATGTATATATTATTCCTATCAATTTAATAATGATTCTGAACAATGTTTTGAAGCAACTAATACAATATGGGTCTTGATATTTAATAATTATAGGCTCATTTCTCAAATTTATGGATAAAAACTTATGATTGTTATATTATGAAAAAATGATATAAGTACTATGTTTGTAAATATTATAATTGTATAGTAATTATATCTTTACTCATGTCTATAATTTAGATTTATTTATTTATTTTCATAACCAAGTGATAATTATAATATTGGGGTTGATATTACGTTAATGGTGGGAAAAAGTAAAAATATATGATATTATGATATATATTTAATAAATAAATCTAATATAATTTCTATATTTCTTTAAATTATACCCCAAACTAAAAAATGAAATATTTTTTTAATATAATCCAATATTATTTTTTACATCATCCCAAAAATTACAATAATAAGGAATCCTCTAGTAAATAATATAAAGCTAAAAATCATTATTATAAAAATAAAAACATAAATTCATTAATAATTATTATTATGATTTATTAATTATTTTTATAGTTAGAAAGATAAATAATAAAGTAAATGTGATTAAAACTAGTTAATGTTATGAAGGGAGTTTTTAAAAATCTATTTTTATTATGATGAGTATTTTCACAATTGAATTAAATTAATAACATATAATACATAAAAATGAAAAAAAATTATATTTGAAACTATTATATAAACCCACATTAATTTATTAATTGATATGAAATAAGATTAAGAACATTTAATTAATAAGAGTTGATTTATGTAAAAATTAAAAATTATTAATATTTTATATTTTCCTTGAAAATATGAGTTTATAAATTATATAATTTTAATTTTATGAAATTAATTTCATTTTTGAGTATTTATGGAATAATAATCTTATTGTTAGTTTTCAGGTTTTTTCAGAAGAGTTTATTTTTTAAGTGATTTGTGAAAAATAATGTTTTTATAAATATTTTCACTATTGGATTTACTATGGTCTATGGATTAAATTAAAAAATGAAAAATAATTTTTTGAAAGTGAATTTAATTAAGGAAATAGATTATTTAGTTATGATTAATATGAACAATCTATCAATCTATTTATAAAAATTTTAAAACATAAGTAATAATTACATTTATGAATACAATTTTTTATCTCTCCATTTAATTGTGTAGAAAATAGATTGAATCCTATTTTTTATTACACTGAATACTGACATTATATTAATTATTAAAAATTAAAACATTTAACTTTATCATAATAAATATTACTAATAATTTTATATATGTAATATTTTTTTAATAAAAATTCCATGATAAAAATGTGTTTTTTACATGTGTGTGAATGTAAAAATTATTTTTTATCAAAATTATAAATTTTCTGTGAAAAATTATATTTAATATTTGGAATGGTTAGGTATAATATATTTAATAAGGATTTTTTATTATTTATAATTCATATTAAATTATATATTTAAAGATTAATTACAATTTTAAAAACAAAAAAATGGTAAATGTTAAAAATATAAGACTAAATTACATTTAAATATGTCAAAAAATGGTCAAAATTGTATGGTTGAGATTTTCTACAATACCCTTTAAACCTATCCATTACAATCAATTACTAGACATTTATGACCCATGAATAGTTACTTGACCCATTATAATTTTAATAAAATTAAACTCTCCTCCCTTACAAAAGGATAGTTCCAGCATTCATTGAAGGAATCTATAATTTATAATTTATCATGAATATTTATAGTTTTTTTCGCATCTTTAGTAAGGTCTCATTACATTAATCCTTTGGTAAGATTAATTTTTTCTATGTATATAATTTCCAAGATGTCCTTAAAAGGTGTCTTCGTGGTCGCATTCAATTGATGTTTGGTTTCGGGTTAGTTAGGTACAACAAAGTTGCTGACCAACGTCGTCACTCAAAGGAGGATTCAAATTTTAATAACTTCGTAAATTTATTCTAAAAATAAAATAAAAGAGAATAAAAAACTACTTGTATGGATGGGGTTTTTTTATTTTTTATAATACTAGAAGAAGTTTTCTAGATGAAGATTGGAATTTTTTTTGAAATGAATTTCGATTTAAAATAAAACAGAAAAAGATGTTTTTAATCTAATATTTAAAATTCCTAATTGATATTACTCTACATATTTAGTAAATTATTTATAATTATCATTTAAATTAACATTAACTTAATTGGGATCCCTTCCTTTTTTTAATCATGGACCCTACATGAATTAACTTTACAACAAATATGAAGTAAATTAAACTGTGGGATGTCTTTGGAACAAGAAATTACAGCACCCTGCTTTGATAGATGTTATAAGGTTAGCTTATGGTAAGTGTTAAATTAAGGAAAATTTTAATTATTGAGAATTATGATGAGTTGTGTTTAGGTAATATATTTTAACTCAACAAACGTTTCCCGTGAGGATTTGTATTACCTATTAAGTGTGTGCTCTCACAATTTAAACAAAACCATGAACTCTTGTGTTTTTGTGTTAATTTTTCAATTTCTTTCATAGATTATAATAATTTAAGAACACAATTCATGGATCATATTATGTAAATAATAGTAGCTCAATGATTCAAAATAATAAGATGAATAGGGTACAAGATAGATCGATCCATAGAAAACTACTCCTCCATGGGTTGTGTAGTCATCATGGAGTCATTATGCATTAGCAATGGATTGAAAGGGTAGAACCCAATCTCATATCAACTCATGATTCCATCGCAATTAGGAATATTAATAGAAGAAGAAATTTGAAAAAAAAACAGAAGAAAAGATAATAAATAAAATAATAACAAAGAAGGTTATTACACAAATGAAAACATTTTAACATGATGAAGAGAAGTTGGGTTTGATAAGGGCATCCTTACTTCAAAAGATACCACTCCTACAATGGTGGAAGAATTTGGGTGAAAGCAATTCAACTCTACCTCCAATCTTATAATTCACATCCCAAACCCTCCCAATGTGAAATAAACTTATTTATAGAGTGAAGGGGAGGCTAGGTAACATGTGATTTTATGTGTGAATGGGGAAATTCGACCAAATATATTAATCCGACTGGAACCACCCATTTGACCACCAAAACGGGTGAATCAGCTCTCCTTCCAGTTGGATTATTTGTGAGAAATTGAATCATCAATATCTTAGAAAATGTTGGGCCTAATACAAGAATGGATGAAAAAGTTATGTACGAAATACATAACTCATGTCCAATTTGTATATTCCATCCCATTATTGGATAAATGGCCTATTTACTCTATCCAAATGAAATCTATAGATCTAGTGCATTAAATAAAAGCTGTAGAAAATTAATCTAGGAACCATGTTACAAAATATGATTTTCAGAGATGTCATATGAGAATATTTATGAGTGAAATACTACAGTGAATTTTAAAAGGGATAAAGTGTAATTTTAATCAAATTTCATAATGAATGATCTAATCCCAAATATTTCATAAATGAATATATTTAGAAAAATGTAAGGAAATTATGTCATTTATTTTCAATAAAATATTCCACAAAATAGTGTTTTATCAACTCCCCCACACTTATCCTTTTTCAGTCCTAGGAAAAACCTCATATCATGTAAACATCAATATCGAATCAAAACATAATTTTAATCATAAATCCTTTAGATCTAAAAATAACACACCAAGAAAAAAAAGATATCATGACTCATAAAAAAATATTTAATGTTCCTTATTTATATCAATCAATTTATTTCTACATCATTTATCCTCCCATGCACAAAGCACTTACCTCACTAGTAGTTTCTCTTATCACATAAATGTCATTTTTTTAGTAATGTCATTATCATACAAAATCATACAAGGGAATCCATAACCAGGATAAATCCATATATCACCACCCAATATTATTTACAGACATATGTTTTTCATGATGAATTTCTGGGTTGTTCTATGGTTTTTGGTTTGTAGGATTATGATGTGAAAAATTCTGAGGCTGAATGTGGGGGGTTTGACTCTTTTTGAAAAATATTGCATTAATCTAATTTGCACTTAAATATGGTATCCTCTTTAATCCCCATAACATCAATTCATGATCATCATCATGAAAAAAATGAATGTTAACACCAATCAGCATTTCAGTAGTAAAAATGTCAATCTTCACAAGAATTATTTTATTGAAATATTTAGATAGGCATAACATTCTTCATCTATTAGAAGCTCCAGAATGGAACAACTTTGTTCGTCTTTTAGAATCTCCAAAATGGAACAACATTAGTTATCATGAAATCTCCACAAAAGGCCCAAATTTTAATATAATTATTTTTTTCAGCAGTAAACACATCTCTTTAGAAATTAATTTTCAACCCGAAGTATCATAAAATGTATAATAACAACACAAGACATCATCCCTGGAACTTATGTTCAACTAGATTATGGAATTTCACATAAATCGTCGGATGGATATAGAAAATTTTCTTGTAATGTGGCCAACCTAACAGGAAGTTCATTTATTCTAAGGGGTATATGGATTAAATGATCAAGTTAGGCCATTAAAAAAATTATTTGAAACATGGGCTTTAATACAAAACAAATACCTCAATCATTTATATCATAAGTACCTAAAACCTTCATGTTTTGATCGAAATAAATCAAATTTTGGTTAAATCAACCTAGTTTGGTTCTTTCAAGAAGTGAGGTGAATGTGAAGAATAAGAAAATAATGGTTAAGAAACCTCACAGGAATGTGATTTCAATTATAAAGACAATGATATGTGGCATGAGATTCAATAATCAGAGTACATTTCATGAAATTAATAAAGATTTGAACATGAAAAATGTTATTTTTAGCATTCATTTAAGCTCGTTTTCATGGGAATTTTTTTTCACTTATTGATATTGATTTAAAATGGTAATGAGAATCATTTTAGCTCAAAAATTTAAAAAACACATAAGAAACTGAAAAATAAACACACAAAATTTGAAGAACATAATTTTTTTTTGAAAATCATTGAAAAACAAGAAAACAATTGAAATTACTAAACTAAAGGGTTCCCTCGACCACATATAAATTATTGAATTGAACTCAATGTAGACCCATTAGATTACATATTCACCTGAAATGTTTAATTTTAAATAGGAAAAATAATAAAAAAGTGAATTGGTTAAGAACAACCTAATATGCTTATGTGATGATGGGGTCATACAGTGTGATGAAATCCACTGCATCAGTATGAAGTCCCTCAATGTATTTCTTCAAATTTTTCCAATTGACTGTAAATATTCTTCCAATGTCTTCTAGGGTGATCTCAACTAGACCATAAGGAAAAACATTAGTCCCAACATATGGACCAAACCACCTAGAACACAACTTACCAGGCACCAGTTTCAGTCGTGAAATATAGAGAAAGACTTTCTCGCCAACTTGAAATTCTCTTTTCTGGATCATTGTTTCATGAGCTTCTTTTGATCTTTCCCTGTAGATAATTGAGTTCTCCTATAAATAAAACTGAATCTCTTCAAGCTCTTGAATTTGTACCTTCCTTTGGAATCAATCTTGGGCCAAATCCATGATTCATTTCTTTATATCCCAATTATCTCCATTCTCAACTTCCATATAAAGATGACATGCTTTCCCAAAATAATCCAAAATAAGTAAATACCGATGTGATTTTTGTATGTTGTCATATATTCCAATATCGCATCATCCAAGAAATTTCTCTAATACTTCCTTTTTTGGCTGCACAATTTTCCCCAATATTTATTTCGACTCACGATTTGAAACCTCAACCTGGACATTGGTTTGGGATGGTATGGTGTTGATGTTTTTTTTGTCACCCCATAATTTTAAAGGATGGAATAAAAATTATGAATGTAGAAGTGTGTCCCTTGCTCACTGATGATGGCGATTGGCACTCCAAACCCGTAAAAAAATCTGTGATTTGACATTGTCTACAACAGCATGAGAATCATCATTCTTAGTGGCCTTATCCTCCACCCATTTTCACAAATAATCAATGACAACCCAAATATATAGGGAAAACAATTAACTAGAAAATGGAACCATAAAATTGATTCCCCATACATAAAAACTTTCACAGAATAGTATGGGTTGTTGGGGAATCTCATGTCTCCTTCAAATGATTCACTTGTGTTGGAAATGTTAGAATGTCTTAAAAATCATATGTGCAACATGGAATAATCTAGGACAATATAATCCAGAGTCCAAAACATTCATATCTATCCATTGGTGTCAAAAGCGTCTACAACATGAAAGTGTGTGACATAATTGCAGAATAGAATCAATCTCATGTTCAGGAACACACCTCCTACTTACATGGTCACTAAACATGCTCCATATGTAAGGACCATTACACACATAAAATATAGACACAGAAATTTTTTTTGGAAGTTATTTTTCTTTAAATTTGTTGGGATTTCAAAGGAAAAAATGTAGTTAACTAAATATGGATACCCAAGATGCGTACCTGAGATGGAATAAAGATTCTCATCAAGGAATGTGTCATAAAGTGGAACCTAGTCCAAAGTGTCATACTGTAGTGTGTGATTAAGCCTACTCATGTGGTCTGCCACCATGTATTTTGACCTTTTTTTTTACTTTATCTCAATATAAAACTCTTAAAGAAGGTGCATTCATCGTATTAGCTTGGGCTTTTCATCTGGCTTCTTCAAGAACTACCTCAGAGCTGCATGGTCAGAAAAACAAAACTATATTAAAGCATAATAAATATGAATGGAATTTATCTAAAGAAAATATGATAGAAAGAAACTCCATTTATATGGTTGTCTAGTTTGATTGGTCTGAATCTAGTGTCCTCGATGCATATGCAATCACATGTGAAAGTCCCCCCACCCTCTGAGATATGGCAGATCCAACTAAAAAGTTGGAGGCATCATACATAAACTCAAAAAGAATCTCCCACCATGGGGGCTATATGATTGGTGGAGTGTACAAAAACTTCTCTAGCTCATCAAAAGAATTCTCGAATGAATCATGAGACAGAAAATCACAATCCCTTTGAAGTAATCATGTCATAGGATGAGGAATCTTACTAAAATCATTTATGAAGTGTCAATGAAATCCTATATGCCCTAGGAAAGATCTTACATCATGAACTTAGGAAGGATATGGTAAGGATGAAATATTACCTACCATATATCTATCAACATCTATATCATGTTTTGAAAATGCATTCCCTATGAAAATGTCGTGCTCTACCATGATATGACACTTTTCAATGTTCAACACCATATTATTCTCAATAAAACGATTCAAGACCATTCCCTAAATTGAGATACAAACGTCAAATAAAGACCCGTAGACTATAAAATCATCCATAAATACCTCCATTTAGGTCTCAATAAAATTAGAAAATATAATCTCCATGCATATCTGGAAGGTACCTAGGGCGTTGCAAAGTCCAATTGGAACCCTTCAGTAGGAAAATGTGACAAATGGATAGTTGAATATAGTATTCTACTGAACCTTCAGAGCTATAGATACCTTGAAATATCTATAATATCCACCTAGGATATAGTGGTGTGTCTTCTCAGATAGTCTCATGACCATCTGATCAATAAATAGATGGGGATATGGTCTTTGAGAGTGGACTGATTTAGTTTCCTATAACCAATACACACATGCCAGTTTTTTTGTACCCTCATCGTAACTAACTCCTCTTATCATTTTTTAAAACTATAACACTAATATTCATAGGTAATACCTCAATATCACTCACCCACTCGGAATTTGAAATGCTATATATTAGACTTTTCTCGAGCAATTTTTCATCCTCTTTTTTAACAACCTCCAAAAGTGCTGGATTAAGTCTCCTTTGTGACTGCCTTACCGATTTAGCCACATTATTCAAAAGAATAATATTTATGTCAGTGGAGGGGCTAATACCTAATATGTCATCTATTTTCCACCCAATTGACCTGACGGTATCCCTCAAATGATTCAAAAAAAATCTTTATGTTCAAAAGAGAGATTACAAGAATGATAACAGGTAATTTCTCACCACTTAACAACTATGAGTATTTGAGATTTGGTGGAAATGTCTTGAGTTCTATTGTTGGAGGTGTTGTATGGATAGTGACTTAGAAGGAACTGAAATATGTTCACAAATAGCATCAGTATCATAATATACATCATCAAAATCAGAGAATAACGCATCAAATCCTTATGCATACTGAGTAGCCATGTCATAATTAGAGTTCACATGATCAAAATCAGAATATGATTCCATTTAAAAATAATATCTAAGATATTCATGTTCATTAGAAATAGGTGTGGATGTAATCTTAGACATCAAACTTTAACCAATACATATAATATCCCTAAGCATATAACAATCTAATTCCACGAGGTTTTTATTTTATGGTTCAAAATGGGAAATAACAAATGAATAATTTACCTCTAAGGGGTACATCATGGATTCGATAACATTAAATATCAAAAATTCATCCCCAAACACCATGGAAAGTGTACCCTCATTGACATTTATGGTTGTTTTGTAGTTTTAAGGAAGGGTCTACCAAGATAATGGGGGAAATAGAACTTACATGATCATCCTCCATGTTAAGCACATAGAAATATATTCGAAAGATCTTATCTCTTACCCCAACAAGTACATCCTCAAGAACTCCCAATGGATATGTTGTAGTTCTATTTCCCAACTTCATCATTACTCTCATGGGCTTCAACTCACCATCTATCAATGAAGAGAATACAGAGTGAGGCATCACATTTATGGAAGCTCCCAAATCCCAAATTGCATCATAAAAGTGCAACTCCCCTATGGTGCATGGGATGGTGAATGTCCCTGGATCCATTCACTTTGTAAGCATTCCTAGAGTAGGTGGAATGAGGGCTGACACATACCTTCCATGATTGATTCATTCATTTCCCTTGATCCCTCATCAATTTTTAGAATGTTATTTGAATAATTTTACATAACATAATATTTTCTTGACGACTTTGAGTAAATAGATATTGATATCCTCGTGATTGAATGTGTCAAAAACTTCATTTTTGCATAACCTCTTCAACCATATTATTGGGTTGTATTACTCTTTTTGGAAATGGAAGGGGTTGAAGAGGAACATCATCGATCATTTTTCTTACCTTTATCTTTCTCAATTGGTTTCTCTTTAGCTGGTCTTGAATGAGGATTCTCCATATTTTAGGTGATTGTCGGTGGAACGATAAGTGCAGATGTATTAGTTTTTTTCTTCCCACTTCTCAATTTTTTGTCACTAACATTACCCTTGGGATTTGGAGTAGGTTGGAATGGTAGATTTTAAAAATTCTTACTTATCAGTTCATGGAAGGTATTGGAAACATGGATCATTTGAATCATCAACTCCCTCAGCTCCAAACCATGACTCTTCATCTCATTCAGTTGATTAAGAATAATTTCTTTCAAAAGGTCATTATGTTAGAAGATATCATCGATGGGGAATTCCCTCATTGTTGGTTTTCTGATTCATAGGATTCAAATCTCCTTTGGGTTTGTTGGAAACCCTGCTGGTAAGGCAGAGGCTGCAGGATGTTTTACTGAATATGGGCCCTTTGTTATTGTCAAGAGTCATACCTCATGTCAGATCGATCCTTCCACCCTTGGTTGTAAGCTGCTGAAAATGAATCATACTTATTTTTAGGATTTAGCTATTTCTACTACTGATATAGTATCCCAGGAAACACTACTGCACAATCTTTTGTTTCATGTAGTTGTGGAAAACTGTATATTGGGTGATTTGTCTTATTAAAAATTCCACATGGCCTTGAAAGAAGGGTTTGGGGTGTCTTTTGATCCAGTGCAATCTGTCTCACCATAGTTTTCAATTCTTCCTACATGGTATCAATCAAATGACTTTAATGAAAAGATGGACTTACCTGATGTACTCTCCAAACATGTGGGGTACCTTGACCATCAAATTTTTGGCAGTTTTAGGCCATAATGTCTATCATTGCATATGAATCTACTGGTTTCTTGTCCACTAATTCTCTTCTAGACGCAACATCAACCATGCTTCTCCCCATTAGTGTGAGTCCTTCATAGAATTATTGCATGAGGACTTTCTCACTGATTTATTGATCTGAGAATCATGCAGCCAATTTCATGAATCTTTCACCGTACTCATATAATGACTCCCCATGGGATTTATTAATCCTTAATATCTATTTACGAATGGAATTGGTCCTTGATGCTTGAAAAAATATCTATAATAAAAGACATTTCAAATCATTCTATCAAGTTACATCTTCATGTGGTAAATAATACATCAAGTCTTTGGAAGCTCAATCAAGGGAAAATGCAAATGCCCTTAGATTGATTTGATCTTTAGAAACATTTCATAGATTTAATGTTAATTAATCCATATGAAATTATTTAATGTGATTATTGGGATCCTCACCAGAGAGGCCATGAATGTTTGGAATCATGTGAATGAATCCAGATTTCAGTTCAAAGACCGATTTGAGATTTGGGTATGCAATTCATTTTGGTGGATAATTGATATTAGGTGCATTTAATCCTGGAATTGTTATATTATGCTCATTTCCATTATTTTCAGGCATTTTTTCTTCTTTTATGTATTAATTTTAATTTCATCCAATTTCAATGATCTAGGAGTGGAGGAATTCTCATACTAGTTGAATGTCAAAACAACTCGTAGAATGAGAATGTCTGATTTGGGCCCTAAGGCTGCGTTCAACCATTGGGTCATGATCTCTGAGATCTTCATGATTAGTTTGTGTCGTAAATCAATGAATGGTAAAATGAAAATGAAGAAAAGAGGACCAAAAAAAAGTAATGATGTTTGAGTTGGTCTAAAAAAAATAAATGAAGAGAGTAAGAGAAAAACATGAGAAAGGGGAATGAAGAATGAAATAGGAGAAGAAAATAATTGAATGAAAAATAAAATAAATAATTATAATTTATTGAATAAATTACTTTCCTCCTCGGAAACGACACCAATTTTAATGGTGCTGTTGTGGGTGCTTTCAAATGATGTCCGGTTTTGGGTTACTTAGGTGCAGTTGAGTGGCTGACCAAGGTCCTCTTTCAAAGGAGGAAGAAAATTAAAAAAACTTATTAAATGTATTCTAAGAATAAAATAAAAGATAAAAAAACACCACACATAAGTATCGGGGTTATCATTTATAAAACTTGAAGAATTTTTCTGGAATTTGATTTCATTTATTTGTATGAAATCTTGAAATGATGTTCGAATAAAAATTCACAACAAGAAGATGTTTCTTTATAAAATATTTATAATGTGTAATAGATAAATCTATACAACTTGAAAAAATTATTTATCATTAAAATTTAAATTAACATTAACTTAATTATGATCCCTTAATTTTTCAAATCCCAACCCCTATGAGAATTAACATTACCACAAAGGTGAAGGGAATTTAAGCATATGCTAACTTCAGAACATGTAACTATAGCACCATTCTTAGATTGATGTTCTCAGGTTATCTTATGGTCAGTGGTAAATTAAGGCACTTTTTCATGTTGGATAATTAAGAAGAATTGTGTTTAGGGAATATATTTTAACTCTACAAACTTATCGCGTGTGGTCTTGTATAGTCGATTATGTTTGTGTTCTAACAATTTAAACAAAAACTTGACCTCATATGTTTTTGTGTTAATTGTTCAATTAAATTATTAGATTCTAATAATTTAAGAACGGAATTTATGGATCATATTATTTTAATTATATTAGATCAAGGATTCAAAATAATTAAATGATGATAGAATAAGACAGATCGATCACTAGAAAACTACTATTCCATGAGAATTGTGGTCATCATGGATGCATTTTTCATGACCAAATGATTGATAGGGTAGAAACCAATCTATTCTCCACTCCTGAATCTTTACTAGTTAGGAAGATAATGAGAAAAAGAAATTTGAATAGAACACAAGAAAAGAGAATAAATAAATGAAGATCAACATGTTTATTACACAAGTGAAAACATTACAACATGATGAAGAGAAGTTGGCTTCGTTGACGAGATCCTTGTTTCAAGAGATACCCATCTTACAATGGTTGAAGAATTTGGTTGAAACCAATTATCCTCTGAATACAACTTCCTATTTCATGTCCCAATCCCTAAAAATGAGAAAACCAATAATTTATAGATTATAGGGGGAGGTATTTTAGAAGTTGTTTCAAGTGTGAATGGGTAAATTAGACCAAATATTTTCATCCAACATGAATCACCCATTTGACCACTAAAACACAAGAATAATCTCTCCTTCAAGAAGGATTATTTGTGAAAAATTGAATCATCGAGCTCCTATCAATCTTTGGGACTATTAAAAACATAGATGAAGAATTTACGACCCGAATATAGAACCAATTTCAATTTTAGAAATTCCTTCCCACCATTCAATTAATGGAGTATTTAATCAAAAAATGCACTCTTTAGCTCTAGTGTGTTGAATAAAAGTTGTAGAAAATTAAGTTTGGAACACTATTAAAATGTTTTATGTTGAAATAAGTCATATTAAAATATTTATGTGTGAAATATTATAATGAATTTTAAAAGGGTAATACATGAATTTTCATCAGATTATAAAATGGATGATCTAATCTCAAATATTTCATAAATGAATATATTTAGGCCAATGTGAAGAAATTATGTTATTTATTATCAATAAAATATTCAACAAAATAGTGTTTTATCAGTCCTCCATATGAAATATCAAGTTATCCACATCAATAATAATCATATACTAAGATATATTAATTTAAATAATTCAAATACCAATATTATTTTAACCTTATAATTTAATTAAATAATTTAAATTTATATAATAAATGTTTATATGTTAAATAATTTTTTAATTTTTCACACTTTTCAATAGAATAATGATATTGTTTCCATGCATACGTCGAGACTACCACCTTCATGTATAATGTGATAAATTTTTCAACAACACTTTGGATGAATAGATTATATTGTAATTTTATGGAATAATGTTATATTTATAACATTACAAATATTATTTAATTATAATTAATTCCCTATCATCTTCTCACTTTGTGGAAAATAAATTTCTGCTCATGCATACATGTAGATTGCCTTCACCCTGAAGGTGGTGTATTACGTTATCCATATAGTCATTTATTAATTATTAAACACTTTTAATATATTATTTAACAACATAGTAAAATATAAATAATATATTTTTGATCCTGAAATAATTATATTATTATAAAACAATAAAATTTTTATCTATACTCATCCATTGATTATATCATGTTCTTATTTTTGTTCAGTTTAGCCATCGACATTAACAAATATATAAATTGGAATGACCACCCAAAATTACGTAAAATATCAATAATAAATGTACGATTAAAAAGTAATGTATTTTAAATTTTTTAGAGGTTATATTAATATTATATTATAATTATTATACCTCATATTTTTCATTAAAATTTACAAAAACAATATCATCATCAGCTTCATATTCAGATATCATAACTAAAATACTTATTAAAAGAATTTTTGTCATTATAAACAATTAAACAAATATATTATAGTACAAATAATTATCTTATAATGATAAAATTTTAATATATATAAACAATAATATACACTTCCATTATGATTCTAGTACCAAACAACAATCACAACTAATAACATATGACACATAAAATTACATATAATTAACTATATATTATAATTAAATAATAAAAAAAGAATTATAAATAGGGTTTTAGGTATACTACTTTTCAATAATAGGATATGAAGATATTTTATTTTTATATATATAAATTTGTTGAACATTCGACTATGTTGGAATACAATGTAAGTGGTTTATCATCTCAACTTTTATTCTTTAAGACACTGGCCTTATCAGAAAATTATGTTGTTTTATTTGAGGAATATAGTAGCATTTATTTCTATTTTACTACAGGTTTAATGATAATTTATGTGATTTTATATACATACCATGATCTTACTTTCATTGGATTTTTTGAATCGTTACTGATGCTGTAAGAGATATTTTTCCAACTACATTTCATTACATCGTGTTATATAAAGAGAGATAATCTAGATTGGAATTTTCCTATTTTATCTCAATATATCCTAAATCATTTTCATATCCTTTTTAAATTTCTAATGTATTAAATGTCCAATTACTATTTCATTTCCCCATGGATCCTAAATTAACGAATGTTATTCTTGTATGTGGAATGACCCTATCTCTTATATTTAGTTATGATTCCATCTCTTACATGTCCCTAATCATTAATGCATGTTACAATTATCCTTTTCATAACATGATACATATGGCAGCTACATTTAATAATATAATTATTTATTAATATGATTAAAATATATATCTTAACGTTTTATGTATAGTTTTTATTTCTGAAAATATTTATTAGGAAATTCACATATCATATTCCTTGTGAGTGCTATTTTCAGCTATAACATACACCCTTCTTAATAAATATTCCCTTTAATGTTTTCTGGGTTTTGTAAACTATTATTTATTTTTATGTTTTAATAGTTCTGTTAATGGAAAAATATTTTTTTTAATTTTTTTATCAAAATTATTTTTGAAAGGGTTTTGTCATTTATATCCTTCAATGATACTTCTATTACATAGAGATGTGTTTTTAGGAAACAAGTAATGTTTTTTATTGGTATTGAATATGAAATTTTTTTAATGTTTTTTTATGAAAACCACCTTATCTCAATGATATATATACGTTTATATGGTAATATGTATGTTTTTTTCACACACATGTGAATTTTTTCATTAAGGGATAGGAGGTTCCATCATATCCCTCAAGTAAATTTAGAAAAAATTTCATATCATAAGATAATAGTTTTCAATATAAAAATAATTATAGAATATATATCCATAATATATTATGTATGGTTGTAATTTTAGTAAATATATTCTCATAAAATTTGTTGTCAGGGTAATTTTGGTTCAGATATGCTCACAAGATTTTGTGTGGGTGTATTTTCAGTTAAGCTATCCCCAGAAGACAATTCATGGGTGTAATTGTAATTAAAAAATGCTGAAAAAATTATGATTTTGTGTAATTGTGTTTAATATATACTGACAAGAATATTCATGAAAATAATTTAAATTAATAGATTTTTACAATGATATGTTTTCAATTTTTAATATTATTCGACATTCCTATGTTTTTAATATATTTATGTTATGATGAATGATTCCTCATGTTAATCCACGATTTCAATTATTTGATTTTGATTGATGATCAATGTTTATTTGGATATGATTTCTTAATAGTGTGTTCATAGACCTGGATTATTCTATCAAACCCATATTACTATATTATGCTAGCTTAAGATTATTATTTCATATCTCTTATGATTTCCTTCTATTAGAATTTGAGCCGACCCTTTTCTTATTTCTAATTTTTATTGGTTATGAAGATTATCATAACATACGAGACGTATAAAATGGGGGTATATAGTGGTTTAATTAAAGAAAAAATTTCAAAAGTTTTATAAAATAAGTTGTTATTATTTGTACACTTCCAAGTCAATATAGATTAAGATCATGGGAATATGATATGTAATTAATATCATATAGAATAATGAAATATAGTTATATGTTTATATTTGGACACATCACATATTTACATTCATGTCTGTATATATATAGATAAGTTTATACATTCATACATATACACATAAGTACATAGACACATATAGACACACTCATAGTCACAGAAGGACACACACATGCACACACACAAAATGATAGACACACGAACACAAGTACACACACACAAAAACACACACACACACAAACACACACAAAAAACACACACACACACATATACATTCATGAATACACATACATTGAAACCTTTTATTAACATATCACACTAAAGGAAAATCAAATTCACAATGATTTACTCACTCATAATAATATATATCATAAAATTACATGAAAAAATTATTACCTATTTTGTATTTTAGTATTATATGGATCATTAAATACTTTTTTAGTTTTTAATATTAAATAGGAAAAAATAATAAAGGATCGTTAATTTTATAAATATTAACTTTCTTGGATATTATTAACCCTGTCCATTCACTATCTATAGAATTAAACCTAGAATGATTGTGAACATCATGAATGGAGAATAAATTATGTAAAACATGAAAAAATATATTTCAAACTGTAATATGAGATGGTTTGTTGGATATAATTTATATAACTAAATGAGGAAATATATCCATTAATGATCATAATAAATGGTATATAACCATTGATTATAATACAACTAAACATAATAGAAGAATAGAATTATAAGTACATGGTTGATACAAATTAAATTTATTTAGGAGTCAAATGTTTAAATTTTAATTATAAATAATTTATTTGGAATATAATAAATGACATAGGAATAGAAACATTATATCAAAACATATGGGAAAATAAATTATATCCCAAAAAATTTATTTAGATGAAATTTGAATTCATATTAAATTTATTATTTTTGAAAACTAATTCAAATAAAATGAATTCAAAAAATTAATTAATGACTACTAATACAATTCAATAGCATCCATGAAGTAAGAAATGAATATAATAAATAAATATATACTTATTGTTAATGAGATATGGTTTATGGACAATAATTTTCCTATTGTTTTGAATAAAAACATTCATTGTTAAATGGTTTCCTTAAATGTTATTTGTTATATATATATTAAAATGTTAGTGTTATACCAGATAAGATAAAAATAATATGAAAATTAATTAATGATTAAAAATCATGTTAAAAACATTTTTTAATATTGTTGTTATTTTAGTTAAATTAACTATAAATATAATGGTTAACTGATGTTTTGAATAATATTTCAGTGTTGAATATATAAAAAATGACACGAACACTGAAGAGAATATTTTTAATTTGTAATAATGGAGAATAGTTTTACTTGATGTTAAAATATTTATTTTTTACAAAAAAATTCATTTTTACATATTTATTCGAAAATTATATTTTTCATATTTTGGATTATAATATTAATTAATAGAGATAAAATTTGGAATCATTTTGTTAAGATTATATAATAGGGGTCATATTGATTTTTTAGAGAAAAATAATTACTCAGATTGATAATTAATTATAATAAAATGATGATTAAATTTTAGAAATGATATATAATTAATTTTAAATTTTTAAATTTATATAAATTTTATTGATAGGTTCTAAATTACAATAACAGAATATGTTATATGCTATTTATTGTGAGGTATCATATAATAATGATTTATATTATGAGAAATATATTTACCAAAATCATATTGTGGTTTTCAAAAAAATTTGGTTATGATAAAAAGATATCATATCCATTCCCATAAGACAATGGTTTATCAATAAAGAGATAATATTTTAATGTTATTATATTGAATGACATTAAAATTTATGTTTCATAAGATTTAATTCTTATAAATTTGAAATGGACTAGGGTTACAAACGATGTAGCCACCTACATTACCTTGTAATATATGTGTTAATGTATAAGAACCCAAATAATTTCCTATAGGGACTTATATAGGGGAAATAACAATATTATGGGATGATATATTTCATGTGAATATTTTGAAATAAAATTTTCTCTCCCATAGATCATTCATCACCTCACTTTTCTTTCATGAGAATCTAGGTTCTTTTAGAAGATTTTAAGGATCCCGCTTGACTGTCCGAAGATTTACCTCAACCCGTTAATACACCAAAAAGGGGGGAAAATATTTCATTATTACCTAATTTTATCACTAATCGAAATAGATGAAGATAAACGTAGGAGTGATTTTCATTTGTTCAAGTTAAATAAATTTCATCATTTTATTATGTGTTTTTTTTCAATTTCAAATTCTGATGATCATAGGTTCTCTAGTTCATAATTTCATTTTCTATGTAAAATAATTTAATTTTATCCATAATTTTTTTTTATTAGATCTTTAACATATGATTAGATTCATTAAATCTTCCATAAACTGATGAAAAATTATACTTTTTGATATCTTATTGTATAATATAATAAATAATAGATAATTAGATCAGAGAATGTCGTTATTATGTTATATATCACAAGATATGTTTGGTTTATATTAGAAAATTTGTGATATTGTATGTTATGATGAAAAAAAATCCTTTAGATTAATGATAACATAATTTATGACAAGGCAAATCATATTAAATATATAAATAATATATATTTATTCCTAAAAATATAATTATATCTTTAATATTATATAAGTGTTATTGTAATGTATGATTTGATGGTGATAAAGGATTTTAGTAATATGGGATATATTTCACTTTTTAATCTAACACTACGACATATCATAGACTGTGATAGGTTTGATTTGGAGATAATATCATATTGGAACATATATGACATGTTAATTATATGAATAAATCAGTTTCTTGTTTCTCTTTATGTGACACCCATCATTGCATGATTACTCTTACACAAACCTATAATATATTTTTATTGTCTATATCATTCATAGTTTAGTATTACAATCAAAATGTTTTTAGTTATGTTAGATATGTGTTTCTTCTATTACTCTTACACACACTATTCATTCCTACGTATGATTATATCATAAGACATGTGACCAACCTTACGTATAACCTCTAATGATATATGTATGTTACATTTGTCAACCCAAAATATGATAGGATACTTGTATCAATAATAATATATGGATGATAACACAACTTCTAGGAACACCCTGACCTATCAATATTACAATATGATATGTTGATGTTGTCAAATATTACTATGATGGGAAATGTGTTATATCAAAATTTCAGTTATGAATAGTTTTATAAGATTTATAATTATTTTTTATGATTTTATAAATTTTAATTTGGGATACTCATGTAATGTATAATAGATTTTACATATTAACTAATTAAATTATTACAATAGATATGTGATGTGGAATTACAAAGATAAAAAGAAATATGCAAACACACAACTATAATGAGTCATGAAGACTAGATCATGAGACCTCCATGATGCTCCACATGCACCATTTCAAGCAATCATGTCCCTAAGGGAATAAATTAAGTAATTATAATATTTTCATAATTAATTAATTAACTTTCCAAAAAAATAGAATATATTCCCTAATATTAAATATTTATATTTAAATAACTTTTATTTATACATTATCATCCTTATAATTTATAAATAATCTTTTTTGTTTATAAATTACATGGGTAATTTCTAAAATTATAAAAAAATACAGAAAAAGGAAATAATATTAGGGTTTATATTTATATTAGTAATTATTCATCATAATTTATTTTAATAATTGAAAATAAAGGCATTATTATTCAAAATATTTAAGCCATATCAAAGGTTTTATTGGTAATTTATTTATTTAGGTTTAAATTATATATAACATCTAGTAGTTAGACTGTAAATTTTTACAAAACAGTATACAAATATTATTTTTTCTTGTAGTTACATGAGATGTGAAATTGCATATACTGATAAATATTATGATGTTCTTACTTAAAAACTAAAAAAACATTTCTTTAATTTTTCATTAATGTAATCTAAATAATTAATTGATAAATTAAAAAGTTTTTAAAATTTTATTTATATTTTCATATAGTCAAAAAAAATTATATTAAGTATACATATACAGATTATTCATTTATTCGATTTAATGGATTCTTCATTAATTATCAATATAGTTATAATATGATTTATTGTATATTTATTTTATGATGTTAAAATTATTATATTTTATCACACATATAACTAATAAGTTATATTTTGGGTATATTAATTAATTTAGTTTCTTCCAACTATGATTTTGGTATACATTTATTTATATTTTAAAAAGATGAAATTAATTAAAACACACACACACACATATCTCTAATGTGATATTAATATAATGAAAATTTAGTTTCCCTTGATTATATTATTATTTGGTAGGTTGACATTTGATCATACTACTCACTGGAGTGAAATTTTATAACTAGTATAGAAATGTGAGGGTTTGATATTTATTGAATGAAATGTATACATACATAGAAAACTATTTACATATTATTATTTTATATTAAATGAATTTTCTTGTTATACCTTATTCATGATATGACTTATGATATGTATGAATTTAGTTTCAATTTGATTTCAGTTAGTAACACAAGCAATATGTTGTGTAAATATTTATGCATAAATAAATAATGAAAAAAATTACATTTTTGATAGGAATGGGATAAAATAATAAATAATTAGAAGCATCTCTAAATAAAATTAATAACATGATAGAATATGGTGAGGTAAAATACCTTATAATTAATATTATGAGTTATATTCAATCTAAAGAAAATTAAATCTATTAGAAATTTAACCTGATAGGCTATTCCAAAACATTGTTCCCATTGATTATCTTGTGTAAGGAATGGTCAACATGGTTAACCCAAATAATTATGTAATGAAATCCCATTTTAGATTTCGGTTACACTTATATAGTAAACCTAAATGGTTGGGATACTAGAAGAATTAATTTTTTATATGTATGATGGATTAAGAAATTAGTTGTTCAGACTTCCATCAATGAGTTTTTTAAGATAAGATTTTGATAATTTCCTTCCACAATAAAAACTAGGAGAGTTGAATGAGATAAAGGGATCAATGTTTAGTGAAATATGGATCTTATCCAACTAATTGATATGATTGACTCAAACCGAGTGGTTATTTTAATGGGAATAAAATTTAACAAATATATGTATTAAATTTTTCGAACATATGACATTAATATTATAAAATAAATTTTGTAGATAATGTCCTTATAAATAAATGACTTCATGTTCAATATAATTTAAAGTATAATACTATTAAATGAAACATATTTAATTGGTATACAATCATAATAAAAATTTTACAGAAGAATAAAATTCCCAGTGTTGGAGTACTCATTTCACAAGGAACAAATCATTGAAGTAATTTAAAATGTATACATTGATAGTAATTTAAGGAATATAATATTTCTGTATTGGTTTCATTTATTATTGTTAAGGTCCTGATATCATTATGTTTTCTTGATTTTTTTGTCTGAAAGAGTTCAATAATATTGTAGTTAATTTTCATAATGTATTGAGGATAAAATATCTAGGGCTAAATTTTCTTTGATCAAATAATTTTTTGATAGTAAAAGACGGTAATGTTTTTATCTATTAGAAATAAATGTTGTAATGTTAAAAAAGGATTCTTCTAGTATCCAATAGGGTTCATTGAATCATAGAATCGTCATGAAGGTAGTGTAATGTTTCCATGAAATGGAATTATCATAGAGTACTAAAGGGATTTTTGAAAATCCATGGAATTTTAATAACATAAATAAAGGATAGAGAAATTATCATTACATCTTTAAATGGTATATTGTAACACCCCCCAATTTTATGATATGTTTTCTATTTTAAAATAATTTAACACCATGAGTGGAACACAACGCCTTGTTGGAATACAATGTGATCAATTAAAATGTGATCATCCTAACCCAACCATTTGAATCATAATAGTGAATAGTATTTCCCAAATATTAAATTTATAGATTTTATATTCAAAAAAATTATTTTATTGGCATTGTATTAGAATAAATCCAATTTTACACATTAAAAGGAATCATATTTTCAAAAAAAATTTACATCCTTTTAATGGTGAACTTATTTTAAATCTAGTCTGGACACTTTTATAAATTAAAATTCACAAAATTATCTTCTTATTTGAAATAATAATATAAAAATTTACTTTTGTTGAAATCTTTTTATTTTTCTAATTTATTTTATGCATTGATGAATAGTGATAAAATATTTTTTTTAAATGAAATTGGATTTTTGTCTAAATATTTTATATTGTTAAATTATATTCTAAATTGTATTTAATATAAAAATATATTAAATATTTATCATATAACCCAATTTAGGTCATTGGAATCAATTTCCCATTGAACTCCATTATAAAAACATTTCAATTTTTTGAAATTTTCACATTAAAAACCTGTTTTCTCATGCCATCAATGAGTTTTGATGGTCAGAGTGGAAACTCAAGAGGGTGGTGAATTGAGTTCCTATATAAAATTTATGTCAAAAATCATTATGATAAAAATCCAAAATTTGAAAATTTTTCATTTAATTAATGTAGTATGGATATAAGTGTTCAATTCGTAAACAAGTTTCTCAAAGTTTTATTATCCCTCATTTGAATAATTGTTAAACCCATATCCAACTTTTGAAATAGGTTTACTGAATTTAACTCAAATACACACCAAAAAAATTGAACTATCATAATGAATATAATAGTGTTTTCTTTTTTGATGTTATACGTAATGGAAAATAGAAAAACAGAGTACTACAACAGAAGGTAAACAAGAGAGTTAAACCAAATGTTCATTGTCAATCCGCGACTTAAACCCCTCCAATTATTGATCACATGGAACCAAGTAGTTTTTATAAAAAATAATCATGATATGCAACCAGTATTTGGATTTATAATAGTTTTTACAAACTTTCTAGTGCTCGCACCCTCTACAATAGTTTTTCATGGGTAAAACACACAACTAGGCCACACACAACTTCTTCCACGATTACATTTGGGATTCAAAGTGTATAAATGTTTGGTGTGAGGTTTTCAATATCCTCTATTTCAAACACATTATACATTATCTATAACAGACTAACACAAAATTCTCAAAAATATAAAATAATAAACATAGTATATATAATGTTATAATGATTGAGTTTATAGGGGTATGTGTTTTTTTAGTTCAGCTCTTGACTCATAGGAGTGAGGAAATTGAAATTCGAGTATTTCTCTGGATGTTATCTCAAAAATAGAGTGTCAAAATTGCTGGTTCTAGCTTCTTGGTATTGAGGTGTTTTTATTTTTGGATTGAAAGATATATGATGATGCACAAGAAGACAGTCTTGAGTTTGTTCTCCAAAATAATCTTCATGAAGCTCCTACATTATCAGTGTAAATGTGGGTATGTACTATTTGTTCCTCGGTTAGTTGTTCAGTTTCTCTCATGCACCCTATTATCATTACTTCCTTGGTCTTTTATTTTATATTTGAAGTCCGATAATAGGAATAAGAACACCATGTGTGGTCTTCCTCGAACCTCGTATTGTCTCCAGTACTATCTCTTGATATTTCTACAATCAGCATTATTTATTGTCAGAAACATTAAATTAACCCAATATGAACACTATAATAATCTTATGAAATTGAAAAATCACATGGTAGAAGAGTGAGTATCATTATATTGGTAAGGGTAGCCTTCTCAACCATGGGATTCACCAGTAGACTTTAACTGTAGGATTAATCTGTATCTTTTATATGTAGCTTTCATTGATAGTCTTCATTGGTATACTTCATCGGTATCTTTCACTGGTATCCTTAATCGATAGCATTCCTCAGTAGCTTTCATTGGTAGATTTTATCAGTAGCCTTAATCAGTATATTTACAACATAGGCTTTTGAGTAGAATACTCACAGTGATGATTTGTCATTCGTAACTCAGTGGTGAGGTTCCTCAGTAGTAACCTCTATCTATAACCACTAGTGGTAACCTCTATCATTATCCTCTAGTGGTAACCTATATCGATAACCTTCCTACAGTAACCTCTATCGGTAACCTTCCCACAGTAACCTCTACTGGTAAACATCTAAGAGTAACCTCTTACTTATAGAAATTTTATACTGTTAACATAAACAAAAAATCAGTTCGATTAAAAATACATAGTTATATCTTGATAGAAACTAAAAATATTAATGAATCTTTATTATCATATAAAAGAAACATGATTTGGAATTATCAAAATAGGTGTGGCCAATAGTCTCCCCCTTTTTGATAATCACAAATTATGTTAATGAAATTGATATTTATTAATTTTTTGAATAAGTGTTAAGAATATTTTATAATTTTTAAAAATATATTAGTAAACATATATTATCAATTAGTAGCTAATATAAAATTGAGCCATGATTATTTCCAAAAATATATCAGATCATATATCTATGATCTTTAGTCTTAAAAATTCTCCCCTTTGTGATTCAAATAAAGAATGAAAGACAAAAAAGATACAAAATAATTTTTTTGTATTAATTAAATAAGAGTACAATATAGAAAAAGATTACAAATATACCTATCAACTAAGACAACCCACATTCAATACACATCAGAAATGTCTAAGGGAGATTTTTCATAGAGAGATGTAGACACATGTTCAGAAGATGGAGGCACAACCCTAGTAATGGAAGTGAGTAACATAGGAGGAATCATAGGATTCAAGCTTCTGATGTCTTGTGCGGGAATAATCAATAGGGTAGCACTGGTAGAACCTGAAGTAGCAAAGGAATAAGGTAAATCTAGAGGAATAATAATGAGATTGAAATACACATGAAGGAATAGAAAAAATATTATTCCTAAAATCCATAATGATTCTACATCCTCTTTCCATGGGTGAAAATAAATCATTCTTATTATCCATGAACTATTCCAAAGCAGGGTTTATTTCTCGATGGCTACTAACTTGATCCTTAAAATATTAAATGATAGGTGGTATCTTCATGTTCACCAACAACAACATAATGTAACCATACATCATATATTTAGTGTAAAATATTTTATAATAAAATACAACCTACTATTTTATGGCCTTATAATCATGGTAAGCCTCTTTCATATAATCTCTTATAGTATTATGAATTCCTCTAGTAGTGGAAATGACCTGAATAAATTACTGAGGGTCTGAGGTACTTATAGTAGAGATTTTCTCCCATTATTCTCTATCAAATAATTTGAGAACTTCTAGATCGACAGGAGAAGAGGCCGATGAGGATGAAAATGCACAGAGAGGTGCCATGGTAAAAGCTACTATCTCCATTAAATACATGGTCAGTCCACTTATTAACCTCTTCACATCATCTTCATGACCACTCACATGTGTCTCGATAGACATCATGAAGTCCTCAGACATAGTGACCTTTATATAAACAACACTCTTAACAATATGAAGTTCTTTGTACACATGATATATTAAAGCCTTATATGACTCTAAACTCATAATCTATTATTTGACAAACTCCATAGATTATTCCAAGGTTCTGACTTGATTTTTCAATTTCTTCGCTTCAGGTAGCATGTTGGAGTGAATGTTAAAGATTATCCTTTCTAAGGGAGAAGCAACATCCTCTTGATTGAGAGCCATTTTTCATTATATCCCAATATATTTCTCATAAAAGTGTCACTTTAAATCTGATATTTAAATCCAAGAAATCCTTATTAATATAATTCAGAGGTAGAAGAACCACTAGTTACACAATAGTTCTCTCTGAAATTGAATTTTCTGCAGGTCTTCTGTTATGTTTTTAATCTTCATAATCTTTATAGTATATGCCCAAATCCCTAAATCCATGATCTTCTAAACAATCCACTATTTAATGAGAAAAAAATTGGACCAATTGATGTAAGCTCCTCCCCCTCACATGGAGTATCCTCTGGGTCAAATATATTCACCTCTGTCATTCCACCTTGATCAGCTTCATCAATAGGAGAGTCCACTATTATCTCTTCTAAAGAATATTCAACCACAACCATATAAATTCCACATCCAACCAATCCATCATTCTTATCCTCTTAACAATATCCTACTTATATATATCCTATCGAATGAATAATAAGTAGTAATTCCTATTCATATTCATCAAAAACAATCTCAAATACATCATTTCGAGATTCATCTTCATCCTCCTCCCCTATGGTCTCTCCAACAGTAGCATCTCTTAAGTAATTCTATTCTACTTCTACTTCTCTAGTTTCCTCAACATTACTGTCCCTTAGGACAATATCTCTTATTGGAAATAACTTTGATGGTCTAGGCTCAATAAATTATAGAGCATTAACATAAGGACTTGATGGAAGATCGGTATCACTCCTATCATCAATAGGAGAATCCTTTCTATCTTGCACAACTACAACCTCCTCCTCTTCATTTGAGTACAATGGATCCAATTCATTTGGCCTTAATCATGGATATATTTTATTCATTGGACAAGTGATATTGGTAAAATGATTTAATTACTCTTATAAAATATCCACATCATTCACCCACTACCTTTTCCAATAGTTCTGGTTTATCTTCATAAACAATAAAATCATTTTGGTAATATAGATGTTTTCCCTCAAAACTATGATTTATTCCTTATTTCCAGCTAGTCATTTCACTTTTAACATGAAGGATATCAATATGAAATGAAATTATATATTTGACTATGAGATAGGATTTTTCATATCATCTATCTGAACCATCAACAACATGGATATATTTATCATTTGTCCATGTTTCAACAGATACAAAAATATATGTCTTCATACTTCAATGTATAAAAGTCTCCTCTCATGGGACTCAAGACACGTTGAACAAATTTAAATAGTAAACATTTTTCCCCATCAATCTCAGAAGCTATCACCTACAGAGAGATTCAATTCCCTGTGATTTCGGCCAGAGACTCTTCATTGCAGAAATACTCACTTATGGGAGACATCACGCAAGAGTAGTAGTTGAAAATGCATTCATGTGGGACTCTTAAGAATTCGTCAAATGAAATAAAATAGAATCTCATACATACTCCATTTAAATTATAAATCATTTGGTTCTCATCCTCAAACTGTTCAAAAATAAAAAAACTCATAAAATTCCTTTACAAGATTCGAGTAATATGGTCATTTGTTATATGTAAATCATTCTACCCATTCTGGAGCATCGAGTTCCTTTTGCACTATATAACTTCTCGAAAATTTCCATTCCAAACCAAATTCTTTTTCTACCATGATTTTCATCTTAGAAAAATGTGGATTGATCAGCTTCCCCACAGCCTTTCTTCCACTACTAAACCCATTTTTTCTCTCTTAGGGTTCATCACATATCCCTCAACACCAACCATCAATCTCATCAATCTAGCCATTGTGATTTTATTTGGATTGCGGGTTTAGAAAAAATTATGTTCAATTCATTGGGTGAAAATGGTTTTGGAGAGGATTGAATTGGATTGAAATGTGGTTTTTACATTGTTTTTATCATTTAGAGATCAAAAAATTCGAGTAAAATAAATAAATAAGATTGAAAATGTTTCAGCTTTCTTTAGAAAAATTCTATGTCCCGACCCTAGGTAAGGTAATATATCTATACAGTGCCAATGGTGTGGTCCAACAGTGAGGCCTAACGGTGCGGTCCAATGGGCAGGTCCAACATTTAGGACTTAACAATGAGGTCCAATGATGAGTTCCAATGGTAAGGTCCAACAGTGATGTCCAATTGTTATGTCCAATAGTTAGGTCCAATGGTGAGGTCCAATGGTGAGGTCCAATGGTGACGTCCTACAGTGAGTTCCAACTTTTATGTCCTAACATTGATGTCCATCATTGAAGTATTAACGTTGAGTTCCAAATTGAGTGGTCCAAACGGTGAGGCCATAACATAAATATTTATCATACCTAACACATATTTTATGTAATTTAACATCTCATAATTCATTGTCATTGTGAATATATCAACCAATATGATGGTTAGTTCCAATGAATTCAATAGTGATATCATATCATTAAAATGTTCTTTCAAGAAGTGATGTCTTACATCAATGTGGATTGTCCTTGCAAGAGATACTTGATTTTTAGAGATGCTAATCACATTTTTATTATCTCAGTTTATAGAAAAATGTTTAAATTGATATCTATAGTTTAGTAAAGTCTTTTTCATCCACAGAATTTGAGCACAACAACTACCAACTACTATATATTCAGCATCAGAAGTTGATAATGCAATATAATTATTTTTATTACTACACCATGATACTAGTGACTTGTCCAAAATTTGGAATGTTCTAGAGGATCAATTTCTATCTATATTATAACCATCCATGTCAACATCTGAATAAATTATCAAATCAAATTATTTTTATTTTCGATAAAATAGTCGTATGTTTCTAGTATATTTGATATTTTTAAAAATCTTTTTAACATCACATATATGATATACTTTGGTATTTGATTGAAAATGAGCACACATTCATACAATGAACATTATATCAGGTCGGCTAGTAGTAAGGTAGAGAAAACACCCAATCAACCCTCTTTAATTGGGTTGATCCACTAGTTTACTAGTTTCATCAGAATCTAACTCACAATTGGGACTCATAACTATATCACTACCTTTATTACTATCCAAACCAAAGCATTTATAAATATCCTTAGTATATTTACAATTATTTAAAAGAATACCATTTTCATTTTGAAAAATTGGAAATCCACAGAAAATTTCCATTTCCCCATTAAACTCATTTCAAATTATTTTTCCATCATCTATATAAATCAGTACATAAGGAATTTTTAAGATATCCAAAAATAATGTAATCTACATAAATATGTAATATTAAAACTTATTTGGAAATAATTTTATTAAAAATAGTAGGATCCTATATAACTTTAGTAGAAACTTATGAAATATGAAAAGAATTGAGTCTATAATACCAATCTATGGGAGCATGTTTTAGAGCATATAAATCATTAGAAAGTTTAAAATCGGGATTTAAAAAATGTGGATTTGTAAACCCATGGGTTTTTTCAACCAAAAAATCTTATACTATATACCCATTTAAAAATTAACTTTTTACATCCATTTGATAGAGTTTGAAATTTATATTAGATGCATAAGAAAGTAGAATCCAAATATTTATAGTATAGATATAGGTGAAATGGTTTCTCATAATATGTTCCTTCTTCTTGAATATATCATTGTTCAACTAATCTTAAGTTGTTTCTGACTACATTTATATACTCATCAACATTATTTATAAACATCCATTTAGTGCCTATTATCAATGTGTCCTTAGGTATTTGTTCTAATTTTCAAACATTGTTTCATTCAGACTGTTTTAACTATTCTTGCATAGCTATCACCCAGAATTCATCATTGATGGTATCATTAATATTATTGGGTTCAAGCAATTAATGAAATTTTTTATGTTCAACCAGGGTTTTATAGAAGATCTAGTCTGTGTCCCTCTATTTAGATTTCCTAGTTATATATCTAAAAAATGAATATTGAGAGTTATAATAACACTAGGAAGGGTTGTACTAGACTCGTCATGATGGAATACATGTTCAGATTCAACATGCTCTAATTCTGGAAAATATCTAGAACTACTTGTTTTAACTGGGGGTTTACTATCATTGTCATTAAAGTCCAAAATTGACATTTCTTCCTCAATATAATCTAAGGAGGTTTTAGTTTCATGTGGAATGGTCTCATAAAATTTGAAATGAACTGATTCTTCAAAACATTTGGTTCTCTTATTTAATACTCTCTGTGATTTAATAGTTATTGAGTAACCTAGAAAAATTTCTTTCATCACTGTTGGAATCATAATTTTCATGATTAACCCTAGTGATAAGGATGAGGATTTTGCATGAAAAAATGCTAAAGTAATTAACCTTCAATTTTCCAGTATTCCATAAATAATAAGGGGTATTATTAAAAAATGCATAATTATGACTCTAATGATAATGTAACATGCTGTATTAACAGATTCATCTAAAAAAGATAGGTAGACTATACTCATTTAGCATAGTCCATGCAATCATAGGAAGTGTCCTATTTATATTTTTCTACAAGTCAATTTTTTGAGGTGTTCTAGGAGTAGAGAAATTGTGATTATAACCATTATAGAAAAAAAGATTCAAACTCTAGATTTTCAACCCTAGAGCCATGTCCACTTCTAATTTTCTTAATTCAATGCCCATTATGATTTTCTAAAGGCATGGAATATTTTATAAAGTAAGAAAATTATTTAATTTTGTGAGCTACTAAAATACACATGTGTATCTATACTAGGCATCAAAAAGAACATATACATAGTTCGTCCAATTTAAACATGAAACTCTTGATGGTCAAAACAAATCCATTTAAACCAACTCAATTGGTTGAGATGTTGAAACATTTTTGTCTGGTTTGAGAGAAACATTGTGACGTTTTCCCTTTTAACAAGGATTAAAAACATTTCTATGTAGGAATTAAAATATAGGTAAGTCTCTAACTAATCATTTCATATTCAGTTTCCAATGTGAGTTAACATTGTAGTATCCTAATCTTCTGTTCCATAACCATGATTCCTTATGAAAATCATTTAAATAAGAAAATATTTACTTAACTAAGGAGTTTAAATAAACAAAATATACATTTTCATTTATAAGAGATGTGAATATTAAACCATTTTTAGAATCAAAAAAATTTCATGAATCATTATCAACCATAACATTGAATCCATCATCACAAAACTGAGAGATACTAATTATATTTTACTTTCACCCAAAAACAAAAACAACATTTAAAATTAATACAGTATTAGTGTTACTAATTTTTCCTAAGTTGACGATCTTACCTTTAGAATTATGAAAAAATGTGACATGTACACCATCAAATATGATTATTCTATTGAAGTATGAATAGACTACTAACATATGACTTGAACATCCACTGTCCAAATACTATTGTGTTTTACAAGATCTCTTTAGTCAATTTTCCTACCAAACAGATTAATAATAGGGTAACATTGGTAACCAGGTTTCCATGGGTCGAGAGAGGTTAGAGAGTAAATATTTGGGAACCCATATTTGTTTTATTTGATTCTTATAATCAACAAATATATTTATATACGTGAACACTTTGTTAGGTCCTTTAGAAAACTGTTTTTCAAATTATGGCCCAAAACATGAACTACCAATGAACTGTCCAGACATTGGAACAAATTTGTTCATAATAATCCTTCTCTGTCTTGGAAGATATCCTAAACTTGTTATATATTTTGGAGTAATTTTTTCTCTATAAAATAATTCAAGCTATCAATACCACTAGTAAACATCTCAATATCTCTTTTTAATTATAGAGTTAATACTTATAGTTTAGTATTTTTTAACAGCATAAAAAATTTTGTTTTTCAATAACCAAATCAAAATTATAATAGGGTTTTAAATCATTTTGTCTTTTAAATAACTTATATTTATCCTTTTGATTTTTAAATGTATCCTTTTGCATTCCACATAATTCAAATTGTTCATCTTTAGTCCTATTATCATCATTATTTGATTCAGTCTCATTTACATAATAGTAAGAATTATGTATAGGATAATATAGTGTTACCTCAGATGTTTCTGTGATGAAACACATGTTTACATGTTAGTTAATTTTAGTATCAGAAGTGTTAGATCCAATGGATATATCTTCTGAAGTAATCCAAGTTGCTTTTATAGTATTTTTATATCCCTTTCCCATGTCTTCATATTTCTTATTAACTACCAACGTGCGGTAATCATCTTTCACATGTCCATTTCATTTAAACTCATTACAAATTATCTCATTCTTGTTGTAATTCCATTTTCCATCCTTTTTATAATGCCCTTTACTATAATACCTTCCATTGTAGTTTGAAATCCAAAATAACTTCTTCTTTCGGAAGAAATTTCGAATCATCTAGCAAGTTGAACCATCTCATCATCACTGTTAGAGTCTGAATCTTCACAGGTGGAAGTATCTATAGAAACATGAACTATTTCTTTTTCACTTCCTTTTGATGTAGTAGTCTTGAATGCTACACTATTTTTCATAGTTATTTATCTTCTTCTTGATTCACCTTGAGCTATTCTATGTACATCGTGAGTTATCCAATTAGTTTATTCACTAGTAGCTTGTATATGTCACAAGATTCCCAGATAGAAATAGATGTTCCTCTCTAGCTATCAGGTTGGAATCAAAGCAATCTCATAATCCTACCCTTGAAGTCTACTGGTTTTCCATGTAGACTCATGGTAATTACTATTCCATTATACCTGAGAAACATTTTAGAGATAGGTTAATCAATCTTCATTCTAAAATTATCATACTTAATAGTATAAGAATTTAATATCATTTATTTAACAATGGTTTTCCCTAATGTGAAACAACCAAAGAATCCCAAACGTCATATACAGTTTTACAAGAAGATATTCTATTGTGATTTTCATCACATAAAGAAATGTACAATGAATTCATTTCATTATAGTAATTATTATGTGTAGATTTTTTCAACTGAGACCATGTGTCTCTAGTAGTAGCAGGTAGAGAATTTTTTTCTTCATGTGTGTCTTAGATTTCAGGAACCGTGCTCCCTTGATAAATTTTAATTTTCAATTTCCACTAATCATAGTTAGTACCATTAATGAACGGTGGACGATTAGTAGTCGCATCCTCAAATCGGTTATCTACAGTTAATCAGACTATAATGAACTGAAAATTTAGATATGACTGAAATTTTAATATCTTTAAGATACAACCAATATCATAGTTGAAAAGAATATTAAAACAATGAAAACCCATTCTGATGGTATCAATAAAAAATACTCTGATATCTAAGGATGGTCAGAGTGGAAGCTCATGAGGATGGTGAATTGAGTTCCTACATAAAATATTCTATTAAAAACATAATGAAAAAAATATCTAATTTTTAAAAAACTAGTTAATTAAGGCAGTTGAGATATAAATTTTCAATTGGTCAACCAGTTTCTCAATGTATTATTAGTCCTCAGTTGAATTAGTGAAAAACACTAATCCAACTTTTGAAATGGGTTTCTAAATTAAACACATAAACACAAAAACCAATACTAACTATCAAAGTGAAAATAAAAAAAATTGTTTTGAAGTTATAAAAATAATAGAATAGAAAAATACAGTATTATAATAGAAGATATAGAGTAGAGTTAAATAAGAGGTTCAGTATAATAATAAGAATTAATCATCTCCACATGGTGATCTCCTTCCACTAATAAGTTTTTACTAACAATAATATTAATGCTAAGACAGTATTGGGATTTACAATTGTTTTCAAAAACCTTTTAAGGATCACACCCTTTACCACTGTTCTTCTTGGAAAAACCACACAACCAGACCACACACATCATCTTCTATGATTACCTGTGGGAATCAATGTGTGTGTAGATTTGGTGTGAGTATTTGTATTATCCTCCAGTTCAAGCACTTGAGACAATATCTGTAAGAAATTGACAAAATATTTTCAGAAATGTAAGATATGAATAATAATATAGATAATGTTATAAAGATTGAGTTTAGAAGGCTCTATGTATGTGTAGTTCAACTCTTGTCTCTATGTTCTGAGAAAATTGTTATTTGGCTCTTTATCTAAATGTTGCCTCTAAAATAGAGTTTCTTAACTCATAGTTAAAACTTTTAGGTACTGAGGTGTTCAGCTTCATGGTTTGAAAGATATTTGTAAAAGTATAGAAGACCGTCTTATGTTTGTTCTCCAAAATTATCTTCATGAAACTCTTTGGTTCCCAGTGTAAATGTTTGTAGGTTATCTTTGTTCTTCAGGTATGTCATGTAGTTTCCATCAAGTTTCCTCTTGTCTTTTCTTCCTTGATCATCTATTTAATATTTGAGTTCCAAAAAGTGGAATAAAAATACTATGTGCAGTCTTCATAGTACCTTATATTATCTCTACAGACATTCTCTTTATATGTATACATTCAACATTAATTATTGTCAAAAGCAATAAATTTACCAAATATAAACACTGGAATAATCTTATGAAATTGAAAAAGTATGGACTATAAGAGATAATATTAGTAGACTGGTAGTGGTAGCCTTCTCAATAGTAGGCTTTTTCTGTAGGCTTCATCGGTCGGCTTCATCGGTAGATTTCATCTGTAGCATTAATCAATATACTTAATCAGTTGCCTTTATTGGATGCTTTCACTAGTAGCCTTCATCGGTATCCTTTATCAGTAGCTTTAATTAGTTTCATTCATCGGTTTCCATCATCAGTATCTTTATAATAGTATCCTTAGAGAAGTATAATTATAGCGATGAGATTTCATTGATAACTCATCGGTGAGGTTCTTCAGTTGTAACCTCTATCAGTAACATATAGCGGTAACCTCTATCAGTAACCTCTAGAGGTAACCTCTATCGGGTACCTTACGGTGGTAACCTTTATCGGTAACCTTCCGGCGGTAAACTCTTACTTGGAAATATTTTGAGTTGTAAGCTTAATCGAGAGATCGGTGGGATTGAAAATACATAGTTATTTCTTGATAAAAACTAAAAATATTGATGAAACATTATTATCATATAAAATAAACATGAGTTGGGATTCTCAAACCAAGTGGATCCAACAAGATTAATTTTAAATTAATTAGTAAAAAATCTAGATTTTGAATTTTGAAAATTGGAGTACATATTTGGAATTAGTGGGTCCAAATTATATAAATAGTTTATTTTATTTTTGTGCACTATGAATATCAACATTAGTATTTTTTATTAACTTAGTTAAATGTAAATCGAGTAATTAAGGGTGAATATAAGATAATAAATATGAAACAATTAACCTAAAATAGGTAAAAATATCATTGGATAAGTTTGTGTCGACTACAGTAATTATTGGACTAATATTATAACCTTTTTTATCTACTTGGATTAGATTATAAAAAAATAATATATTTTATTTAGAAAGAAGTCAAAGATATCATATATGTATTTTTAATAATTATATAATTTTTATTAGAGTGTTATAGAGAAGATAATACTTACTATACATAGTCAATTGAAGGATAAAATGATTATACATTTCAAGAAAATTTATTACTTTTTTTATGAGAGAAATACTAAACATATTAGGGAAGTAATGAATTTAATAGATATATTAAACATATTAGGGAAGTAATAAATTGTATAATATTCAAAAAAATTTGAATTTTGGCTAACAGATTGGGAGAAAGATAAACAATTTCATAGATTTCTCTTTTGCCTTTATTTTTTCATTTTATTGTAACTATATTAACCCTTTATTATTAATAAAATGGATGTTGTCATAGTAATAGTTAAAGATATTAAATAAGGGTGAAATAATAAAAATTAAGAGATAAAATGTAGCCTAGAATAATAAAAAAATTTACTGGTTGAGAGGATTTAGAACTATATTCATCTTAAATTCTATATAATTATCCTTGGTAAAATTTTAAATTAATAATGAATTTAAAATAATTTAATATTTTGAGGCTTTCTAAAAGTTCACCAACCTTACTTATAAATGAGAACCACCTCCTTCACTTCTTTACACCACATTGATAATTCTAGCTTAACCAAACCCTCCTCTATTTCCCCTAAAAGACTTATCCATTTAATAATAGTCTTATTCCTAAATAAATAAAAACTCTAGATCCCTTGGTATGACATCTAAACAAATTACACTGAAAAAGATGTAATTGTTTTACCAACTCATTCATGATAATTTCATCTTCTACATCCTCTTCATGTTTGTTTACATGATATATTTATATATACAATATCATATATATTTTGTGAGATTATTAGGATTATGGGACAACCATATTTAATCATTAAACTCTCCTTTGAAAAAATCGATGTGTGTGCGTATATATGACTTACTATCTCCATGCCCTGGTGTAATTCATTTTACAACACTACATTATAGGACAGATATATTGATCGATATAATGGATATACACAATAAAAATAATAGGACATGATATTGATTTTTTATAATGAATATACTATACAATTTCTTACTCTTTCCCCATTAATGGGAATGATACCATCAGTCCTGCTTAGGTACGACTAACGTATCCACAATGTGATGAAATTCATTTTCCATGTTAACCATTAAAGAACACTACTAGAAATTGGCCTATTTGAGAAGTGGCCCAGTTGAAAAAATTAATTTGCAATGTGTCTAGGGCCCACCACAAATAGTTTTCATGAGGTTTTTTAAAACACCCTTTTGTGAGGACCCTTTGCAAATGGGCCTGTCATTAATAACATTAAGAAAAGTGAATAAAATAATAATAATAAAATAATATTTGAAAAAATATGAATAATAGTAATAATATTATTATAAATAATATTAATATAAATATAATAATAATAAATATTAATATTAATATTAATGAAATAATAAAATTTATATTAGTAAAATAATAATAATATAATAATAATAATATAATTAATATAATAATAATATAATAATAATAATTTAATAATAATAATTTAATTATTAATAATAATAAAATAATAATATTAATATTAGTAATGTTATAAATAATTATATAATAATAATAAAAAAATATTTACAAAAAAATAAAAATTAATAAAAAAATAATAAAAATTAAAAAATAATAAAATAATAAACTTAATAAAAAATCAAATAAAGTAATAAAATATTAAAAAGTTTAATAAATAATAAAAAATATAGTATTTTCAATAATATAAATACAAACCGAATTGAAATTTAAATAGTTAGTATTACAAAATAAAATTGCATTCCACAACTTTAGCATACATAATAAATATATCACTAATGGGGCGTCTTCTCGAGGAGATGGAGGAGATGGTGGAGGAAAATTTTTACCTAAACCATGATTCTGACATTTCATATACTCCATTTACTTGTGTTTATTCTGATTTAATTGACAAATCTCCTCCTATTTCTATTGTTGTTGTCGTCAGAACTCTTCGTGTTGTTGTTGCTATAATTGAAAAATCTCTTCCTACTCCATACACATTATATCTAAAATCTCTCACTGATCTTGAAACTACTCCTGATACTATGCATAAGATAATGTTAACTCTCCATGAACTATTGTTAAGCTATACACTGACATCGCATCGGTACCCTGATAACTCTCATGTGTCAATCAGGAGCAGATACCAACAAATGCTTTATTGAAGCCATTCTAGGTCGCTTGAATTAATTCTGCCCCATCAAATTGGTGGGAACTGGTCTGATCATTGATCTCGGTCTGACTCATAGTCTCTATGTGAGACGTTAGGATATAATATAATTTATTCAATATCAATTGAAATTAAAATATTTAAAATTATATTTGCAGGTAATTTTAAAACTCAAAAATGAAAGTATACAGACTATAATTTGATGTTTGTGATGAACTTTAATCTCTCTATTGAACGGATCCCTATATGACCATCTAAAAACTTCCAACTCCATAATATTGGGGTTTTTTTGCTACCTATATGAATATAAAATAATCCATTTACAATTAAAGTTAAATAAATTATCTTTTAAAAGTACCTACCATATGTTCCCAATGCATAATAAATGTATGACTATCGGTATGATGTGTCACCTCTTGTATCCCCATATTTTTTTACCTAATGATGATCTTCTCCAAAAAACACCTTTCTAGTGTGAAAACAACCCATCCCAATCATGAGATGAAATGTAAATAGGTCATTGGAAACGAAAATACTCATCAAACGATGTGACTCATGCTTTCATCATTGCATTTCATGTCAAATTGTGCAAAACCTAAAAACAATGATCATGCATAAACCCATCCCATCCCTTCTAGATAGAGTTACACATTCTCTAAAATATGGGATACCATTTGACGTACATATGATTTATAATATCAAGTTATTAATTAAATAAAATTTCCTATGAAATATTGTGTATTTACGCAATGACCAAAGATTGAATATGCAGTTCTGAATATAAATGATAATCTAATCCCATGTGACCCATGCTTCAGTAAAATAATTGTGCAATATATAAATCCCCTATCATATAAATATATATATATAAATGTCAAAAAATAACAATTTTTTAAATAATTAGTAATAAATAAATAAATTGAAGCTAAGTAAAATACGCAGGTAAACATACCTCTACATGCGTATATTGAAACCAAGACACGGAATTCGATTGAGGATATGGTATGGAATCATTAATTGAGAAATACTTGGATCCATATGATTACTCTCTAAACTTTTAGAAATATGAGGGTCAGAGGATCCAACATCCTACTCATCCAAAGGTATATTAGCCTCCTGCAACAGAAAAAACAAATCCTCATCCATCTGAAACATGAAATTACTATATTTATAAAACAATTTAAAACTGATTTTATTATACTTATTTATAATATATTATTATATTCAGCATTTAACTATGTAAATGTTCATATTCATCTATATCTTCATATCTGATGATGTCAATGTCTTCATATTCCTTCTCACAATCATCAATTTTTATACAAGTTCTAGTTTTATCATATCTTTCTGTTTATATTCTTTTTGAAACGTCATTAATATAATTATCACCATTGACTCATAACTATGGAGTTTCATCATAAATATTCATGTCTCTTCATGAATATAAGGATTTGGAGGAATCACATTGAAAATTTCAATTCCTTGCACTTCAGTGGATCTAAATTCCTTTTGAGTGAACTGATTTTCATGACATTAAATATTTATTATGCTCCACCAATCGCACAACTCTCATGAAGTAGCATTGTAATTTGAATGAAACATTTTATGTATCTAATGAGAAAATAATAAATTTTCATTTACTATAAGAATTATTTTATATTTAATATCAATGATTCAGTGGGTCAGATGAACGTGAAAGCCCCTCTCAGTATCAGGCCACTATTATTTAATTATAGTTATGTAATTATTCCATTGATAACATAGGTTAATAATTTCATCCAGAATACCCTTATGCTATCTTCTAATTATATGTGATGATATATACTCAATAGAAAAAATAGCTATTCAATGTTTTTTGATTCCTTATATGCATGTTTCGGAAATCAAAAACCATTCACCACATATTCATTATATTATTAAACCATTTTTTATGGTGGGTTATTGAATAAAAAATTCGATTATAATTTTTATTATCATTTTGAGATAACTAAAAATTTGTAAAATACTTATCAATATAACAAGAAATAAATTAATTTTATATGAAAATCCAAAAATAATTTATGTTGCCAGTTTTTTAAACCAGTGGGAAAGTTTAGTTTGCTGACGTTCTTCAATAGCAGGAGCTGTAATTTGTGGAAGCTATTTTTTCATATGATTCTCATATTACCTAAAAATAATATAATATTAATTTACTCTAACAGATATTATATAATAAGTTATAGGATCACATTTAGCACAAATGGTGTCACTTATTCATAGTCGATAAGAACATTTTTATGATCTCTATGATGTTCTTCATCTGCAATCCATAATTAGTGAACTCCTTTGAAGAGAACAAAATGATGATTAAAAATAGTTAATTGATTGATCATTTGATCTTCATCATTATCTTAATTACATATCATGTGATTTTTCGGGGGATACTGATTTTTAAAATTACAAGTGTAGAAAAAAGAAATTTTATCTTGCAAATTAGCATCTGAAATTGATGCTTTAGACGATTCTTTGTTATGTAATTTTTTCTCAGATTTTTTCAAGAATCAATCAAATGGGTACATCAATAATAACATTACTAGATCTATATTTTTAATTTATATAGAAAATTTAATATCATGTTTTCCATAGAATCAATGAATCTTAGCAAGTATATTTTATATAGTTTAATTAAAATTTTAATAACAACTTTTTGAAGTCTGCTATGTGCATCATAGATTGTTATTGTCGCACATGTATTAGAAAAAATACTATATGTCTGTTATCGCATCCCAAATAATATAATTCAAAAAAAACTTTATCTAATTAGAATACGTATTTCCATTATAAGATGACAATCATAAATTTTTTAATCTGTTAATTTGAGATGTTCTGACACATCTGCCCAAATTTGAAACATAATGATCTATATTTCTCAAATCCATAATCCCATTAAAAATAATATTCAATTTTTTTATAGTTTATAAGATACTTTTGGATTCATTAACTTATATGATCTGAAATTTTAGAACAGTTCATGTTCTAGTTGCCTACAAATATGGGAAAGATCTTATCATGAATTTACATTATATTTGTCTTAACGTGTGTATCCAAAAGAGTATGAAAAAAATTATTAAATCATTTCTTTTCAATGTTTATAAAATCCCACATGTGAAGGAACAAATTATCAGAAAAATATCATAGATCCTAAAAAATGCTCTATTTTATCCAATTGTGTATTTTCCCAAACCCATCTATTTTTTATTTGGTTATTTTTTTGTATAAATTTGATGGGAGATAATGAAGATACAATTGATTTTAACTATATTCCATAGATCTTTGTTGTAGTTCCATCTTTTAATTTTTTTTTCTCAAATGGTATTTTTTTCCTCTGAAAATGATGATCGGTCAGATGGAATCTACGATTAAATTCAAAAACTAAAGGTTTTTTCCATTGATGAGAAAAATGATTTTTTTTCTATCATATATTAGAAAAATTATGTTAATACATTAGTGCTCTAGTCAGATAACATTCCATATTATGGAAAGTCCCTAATTTTCAACATTAATGTAGCTTTTAGTTTTATTTTTTCACAACAACATAATTTTTAATAACACCATTAATCCACAATGAATTTAACTCATCTGCAAATGGTTAGATATAAACATCAATATTTTTTTCCAGATGTTCTAGAATTCATAAGGTTAAATGATAAATTGTTCATTCAGCAAAATCCAAGAAGGTAATTTAAACAGAGTTATAAATGTAGTCCAAAATGATTACTAACTACCATAAGAACCAAATGGAATTTTTTTGTATAAATACCCTCTCACACATTTCGGGCATCTAGAGGAAAAGACAGATGCATAAGATCAAAATGTTTCTAGGAATCACCATTAGAGGGATGATTTAATCTTTTAACAGTTGAAATATTGGTTTTGTTTTATTCCATCAAGGTGGATATGTTCTGTGTCATAAATATACACTCCAATATATGTGTAACTAGAAAATATTTCAATTGTTTTATAGGAATCAATCTACAAATAGCTAGATGTGTTTTTTTAGACCACGATTTTCCACATGTTGTACAACTATCCAATGACTAATTTTAACAATAATATAAGATTCATTTTTTTGAACATGCATGAATATTATTATAACCAATACCCAACAACTCATAAAATTTTGATGGTGCCAACCCAAGAGTTACATTAATATCTTCCCGAGTTTCAGTTTGTTGAAAAGACTGAGATGCCAAAATATGTACTAAATTTTCAAAATCTAGAATAATATAGAACCAAATTATTAGTATCATCTATTGAAATATTTTCACCATGTTCATACCAAAAAAAATAATGTATTTTAATACCAAAATGAAATTGATAACCCCCTATCTATTCAAATGAGTTGAACATCCTTAGAGAACAGCTTTTACAAGGAAACATAATTGTACATTATTAAAAAAATTCTTGTTTTGATGATGAAAATGATAAGAAACCGTCAACAACCTCAATATATATAGGATTTAAAATTTATCCTTTTGGATTCATGTGTTGATTTGTCCAAGAACGGTATTCTAATAAGGATTTTTGTTAAATTCATTATTCCACATTTCTCTAAAAAAATATAAAATAATGTTTTCTTTTTTGAATTATTTGATATAATAAATCCACTATCCAAAAAATAGATAAAAATTAAAATCACTTTTATATAAATTTATTATAATTCCAATTCGTTCCAATTTATTTATTGTATTTTTAAAAAAATATATTGTAATATTCACTACTTTATAAATTTGTTTTACTAATTATCAGTAATTATTATAGCTAATTTAATATAATTACTAATAAATAAAGGTGACACATTTTCCCCTTGATTATCGACCAATGTTTTGAATGGTGGAATATATCCTTTCTACTTTTTTCAACTGAAATATGTATAAATAATCTACCTTGAAATATGTATAACTATTTTCCTATGCACAAGAATGGATAGTAATGAGGCCTTGCCACACTTTATTATACTATTGTTCCTATAAAAATGGATATTCATACAATGGAGTAGATTTTTCATTGTGATTTAAGTGGGGGAAAGCAGCAAAGAGATGAGTCGTCGGTGAAAAAGAGATGCCTCCAATCCATAAAAAACTGTATTAATTTATTACTAATTATTACTCCCTGAGAATTTATACCAATTTATACTAATAATTCTAATTAATATAATTATTTCTAATAATTCAAATTATTTATAATTATTCTAGTTATTGCTAATTATTGTTAATTATGGATATTAATAATAAATTATTTTAATTTATTTCTAGTTATTGGTATTTATACCTGATTATGGCTATTTATTACTAATTATTAATAATTATTACTAATTCATACTAATTATTACTATATATTCTTATTTATTACTAATTATTACAACTTAATACAATTTATTACTATAATACTATTTATTCCAATTTATTGATATTTATTACAGTTTATTAATAATTACTACAACATTTTACTTATTACTTCTAATTATTACATATTATTACTAATTCTTACCAATTATTACTATTTATTATCAATTCATAATAATTATTACAATTTGTTACTAATTATTACATTTTATTACTAATTATTACATTTTATTACTTATTATTTATAATTTTTGCTAATTTTTACTAATTACTTCAATTTATTACATATTATTACTAATTATTACTAATTTATACAATTTATATCTAGTTATAAGCAATAAATAACTACTATTACTAATTAATATTAATTATTAAAATTTAGTAAAATTTGTTACTAATTAATACTAATTATTTAAAATTATTGGAATTTATTTCTAATTATTAGTAATTATTATAGTTTATTACTAATTATTTCAATATAATAATAATTATTGCAACATAATATTAATTACCGATAATTATTATGTACTCTGGATAATTTTTATTAATTATCACTATTTATTAGAAAATATTACTAATTATTATTAATATTTACTACTTAATATTAATTATTACATATTATTACTTTTTATTATAATTTATTACAATTTATTACTAACTGTTAGAATTTATTAGTAATTATTAATTACAACTAATTATTACTTATTCTAAATAATTACTACATATTCCAAATAGTTATTACTAATTATTACTAATTATTACTCATTGTTAAAATTTATTAGTATTATTAAAAATTTTAATAAAATTTATTACTAATTATAATAATTTAATAATTATTATTACTATTTATTACTAATAACAGCTAATTTTTACTTATTCCCCTTAATTGTTACTAATTATAACAATTTATTAATGGTTACTGCAAATTATTACAAATTATTAAAATTTATTATAATCTATTACTGATTATTACTAATTATTAATATCGATTAAAATTTATTTCTATTTATTACTAATTATTATAATTCATTACTAATTATTTCAATTTGTTGATAATTGTAACAATTATTTACTAATTATTACAATACATTTCTTATTATTATAATTTTTTAATAACAATTACTAATTAATACAGATTATTTTAATTTATTAGTAATTATTATAATTAAATACTAATTCTTATTAATCATTACAATTTATTACTAATAATTAACTAACACAATTTGTTACTAATTATTACTAATTATTACAATTTAAAAAGTAATTACGACAAGTTATTAATATTTATTTCAATTTTCTAGTAATTATTAAAAAAATTTAAAATTTATTAATAATTATTACAATTTTTTTCAAATTATTAGAATTTATTACTAACTATAGCATTTTATTACTATTTATTAATAATTATTAGTATTTATTACTAATTATCATTAATTATCACTAATTAATAATTTTTTTTGTAATTATTACTTATTATTACTATTTATTAATATTTATTACTAATTATTAAAAATTGTTTCAAATTATTACAATTTACAACTAATTATTACATTTTATTACTTATTATTACTATTAATTACTAATTATTACTAATTATTATAATTTATCACAAATTTCATCTGATTATTACTTATTCACTCTAAATATAAATAATTATTAAAATATATTAAAATTTATTACAAATTAATACTAATTATTACAATATATTTCTAATTATTACTATTTATTATTCATTAATAAAATTTATTAAAATTTGTTTCTAATTATAACTTATTATAAAAAATTACTACTTATTAATGCTAATTGTTTCTTATTCGAGATAATCATTACTAATTATTAAAATTTATTAAAATTTATTACTAATTATATATAATTATTACAATTTATTTCTAAATATTACAATATATTACTAATTATTACTAATTATTGCAATTTATTACATAATATTACTATTTAGTATTAATTATTTCATATTATTAGTAATTATAAAAATATATCAATAATTATTACAATTTATTACTAATTTTTACTTATTTTTACTAATTATTACAATTTATTACTAATTAATATAATTTATTAATAATTATAACAATTTATTACTAATTATAACAATTTATTAATAATTATAAACACTTATTTCAATTTTTTACACATCATCACAATTTCATACTATTTATTTAAATTTATTACTAATTACTACTAATTATTACTAATTATAATAATTTTTTTCAACATATTACAATTTATTACAATTTATAACTAGTTATTACTAATTATTACTAATTATTACTAATTATAACTAATTATTACTAATTACTACTAATTATCACAAATTATTAAAATTTATTTCTAATTACAGTTAATTATTACTTATTCCCACTAACCATTCCATATTCATACTAATTATTACTAATGACTATTAATTTCTACTATTTATCACTAATTATTTCTTAATAGCAAATATTATTATTATTTATTAATATTTATAAATATTTATTTTGATTTATTAATAATTATCCCTAATTATGACTACATATTAATAATTTTTCTAATTAATACTAATTAAAACGAATTAATAATAATTAATATAACAATCATTAATTAATAATATTTAATACTAATAACAAGTAATTATTTGTAAAAATAAATATTGAAAAATAATACTATCTAATACATATTTAATTTAATTACAGCTATTTATCAATAATTATAAATAATTTAAAATGTAATGAATTATCTAAAAAAGAAAAAAATCGTTAAAACATAATCTTTCGGAGGACATAAGCCGCAAATATTGCTTCGATTTAGAATTTTAAACATTTCAATTTTTTGACAGAAAACTGCAAGTAGAAAGGAAGAGAGGGGATGTTAAAAGAGTGAAATGAGAATAAAATTGATGGAGGTAGGTATAGGTTATATTATTTGCAACGGTCCTATTTCATATGTTGTCCAACCAATTAATTAAGGGTCGTGATTAAAAAGGTAATTCCTAGGAGAACCATCGCAAATACCAACCTGTTCACACCCAATTTGTGACGAGAGATAAATCTTGTCGCAAATACTAAAAAGCCATCGCGTATATACGATGAGCTTCTATACCCGTCTCAGATACCCTTCACATGGTTTTGAGCACTGCTCGTACCAATCCTATTGTGATAGGGACCATCTCCCCACCGTAAATAACTAATTATTTGCGACGGGACCCCTCCCTGTCGCCAATATCAATTCTCTAATAGTGGAATGATTAGAAAAATGTTTATAGGGATGTAATATCATTGTTTAAATGATTTTTATAAATAAACTATTCATTAAAAGTAGGGCTTACATAACCAAACATGCATATGACGACGTAATAGTTAACACCTGAAGTAAGGGTAATAGAATAATATTATTAAAAAAATTATATAAAAAGATATGAAATGGTATCAAAAATATGGATATCGTCCTAGTATAAATTAATAACATGTTTTATACAATTATAAAAGAGGTTAAAGCACGTTAAACTAATGGAAAGTATAATTTAAGGGTAAATTTCCTAATCACAATATTATTCATGGTTGTCAATACGTAAATATCTACCAGGGTGTATTTATCATCCATATACAAGTTTCTTAAAAATTTTGTAAAAATTATTTTTACTATTATCCTTTCACTTTGTAAAGACTTTTTACCCATGTTAGACTTTCTATAAAATGGTTCGAAAATAATTTGTTTTCTATTTTCAAAACAGCGTGCTTTATGACTTTGTCGATAAAAAATTCGGTGGGAATATTTTTTAACTTATAGGGCATGAGTGGTATTTTTGAACACCATTACACCTCAATGTTTTGATTCTTCCTTTACATGTTTAGAAGACTATTTTCTATGAATATTTTTCATTTTAAAATTATGCCGAGTTTTTAATAAAAGATTTCAATGTAAAAGGATTATTTCTCTCAAGTAAAGTTTAATGATCTTATTAGAGAATTATAATATATGTCAACATCCTTTGTTGGATATTATGATTTTTTTAAAAGGTTGGGGATGAAGCCTCATTTTTATTATTGAAACAATGCAAAGCCCTCTTTAACTGGGTAGAGGGAGACCCATTACATAGCTCGAAGGCCCAGTGGGCATTTAGCCCATTACATAGCCCGTAGGCCCAAATTTTTGGCCCAAAGCCCATTCTGTTAATAGTACTACTACAGTACACGCACTACTACAGTACACACCACTGCTACAGTGCCCCTACCGCCGCTACAGTACCCCTATCACCGCTATAGTGCCGTCGTTGCAATAGTATCTCTGCTACTACAGTAGCGCTACAGTACTTCTACATTACCATGTGCCCAATGGGTTTTGAACACAAATTTTCCATTTAGAATTATGGGGTGCTTACCACTAAGATAAACCCCAACTACAAATTGTTGAATCTTATGATTGAATTTGGATGATCTCTAATTATTCAATCATCCATTTTTCATTTAAGGGTTTATGACCATTTAGGTTATGAATGTCCTTTTTTGATAAAACTCTTGATTTATGTCTAAATCATTCACATTTCATATGATAGTTATTTAATATAGTTTTTATGTTGATTATGATTCACATTTTTCATATGAGGAATACATTGAACTTAGCTTGTGATGGGGGTGTCCTTCTATATCCCCTCGCTGCATTAATATGTGTCAGGAGACAACATACTTTGGGCATTGGAAAATATATTATCCATTTATGTGTTGTTTGTTGATCAAATCCTTGAAAGTATATTTATGATGTAAGACATTATGAAACCCATCATTATGAAATCCGTTGTTAACATTCCATCTGATTATTTGATTAGTAGAATATCTACGTTTTTATTTATATGTAATTAATTGATTTTTATTTTTTCTTTCCATATTATTCTCAAGATTTTTTAGTGGACTTGTGTTTTATCTTTACAACATTTCATAATGTTTATGTTAATTTATTCATAATTACTTCTGTTGTATGTTTACCCATAATGTGAATCTAATCCTGCCCATTTATTGTTTTCTCAGGTTTCTAAGATGTGTATTATTACTGATTTGTAGGTTTGATCTAGTAGAATAATGGCATTACAAAAGGATTTTCTATGTTTTAATTCATGTTTTAAAATGTAATGGTATATTCATGTATGTAATATGTATTATAAAATATAGTAACTGATCGGTCCTTTGGGAAATAAATATTGTATCAATGATAATGTAATAAAATCTTCCACCTACTTCGAGCTATTGGGGGAGTGTCATTACATATAATTTTTGTTGAAGATTAGTAAAATAGTGGAATTGAGATTTGTAAAATGTTGATTTAGAAAAATAGCCTTAAGATGGTTTTAGGGATTTATATAGAAGAACATCTTATTATTTTTGAAAGGTAGATATTATGTGGGTCTTCCAAGAAATACATCACTGTATGTATACAAGAAGTAGATGTTTTTCTAGAACATGTGTACCTAGGGGTAACAACTCTAACCAAGTGTGTTGGTCTAGACTCAACGTAACCTGGTACACAACAACAAGGCTTACAGTGAACTTGGTTTGATACTCCTGGATCACATTCTTTGGAAAATTAAATTTTATTTAGAATCCACAATGAAGGATATAAAAGTAAATATGTTCCCAAAGAAACCATTTTTATGATTATTATATTTGCTGCACATGAATTATATATTTATGTTAAGTGATTTACATGTTCAAACTTATTCATTATGATTCATAATCTAATCTAATTTATGTCATTGAGTATTAATGGAACCTTCTGAGATGAATGGATACCATATCATTCCATGTAATCTATATTGTGATTTCCCTCCAATGAACAATAATGATGTTGGATTTGGAGTATTAACTAGTGAAAAAAAACTTATAACCATAATGGGATAACTGATTCATGTTATGAACAATATCCTTACCCATATAGAGCACCCTGATATACAATGTGGAGGAAAAGTTTTAGTCTATTTAATGAGACAACAAATTCCATCATTAAAGGGGAATAAGATTCCATTTATAGTTGAAAATTTTATACATTATTTAGAATATATATTTATTTATCTGAAAAGAAACTAATAAGATATGTTTATCATGGAAGTTTATCATCCAATGTGAATTACAGATCTTTAGTGTTAACTGATTCAAAAAATGGGGGGGTGATGAAATAGAAAACATGGAAAGAAAGTATATTAAGGAAATTTTCTTGGAAAAATATATCACCTGAGAACTATGTATCAAATATGGAGAGGTAATTCCTAAATCTGAGCCAAATGGATGATGGAAAGGTTTTTAATAATGAAGACAAAACTGTAAAGCTTGAAAGGCATGATACAAATTGCGTACATTACCCAAATATAATGATTGATGAATTCTTTGATGGGTTAAAACTATTCCTTTGAAGGGAATTGGCCTCCCAAAATTTATGATCATTTGAAGGCATTGTCTCATGTTTTATTAAGATACAAAAACAATTCATTATATCTTATGAAATTAATGAAAATAAATAGAATAATAGGGCTACTAAACATTATGAAAAAATAAATAAACAATAGGGGAATAAGGGAAGAGTTGACTTCCCATCATGAAATAAATGTTGAAAGAAACATCATGGTACATGCATATTGGGGACAAGAGTTTTTTAAAAGTGGGGTGAAGATGGTCACTAGGCTCATGATTTTAAGGGAAGGAAGGTAATTGGTAATGTGTAGTGATTTAATTATAAGGAGTTGGGAAAATATAAAAATTATTATCTTAAGAGTCAAAGAGTCTTTCCCAAGAAAATCTCATGGGAGAAATGCCAATCACAATCAATTACAATTGCAATGGTTGAAATCCCTAATTTTGTGGGGGAAGATAAATTACTAGTTTCATCAAACTATGATAATAATTTATTTGATTCATTATCATCAAATTATTTTATATCTACCCTTTATTAAAGAAAATTATTTATTTCCCTTTCTATCTAATAAAGGGATTGTTAGTAAAAATTCTTAAGGGGTGTCCCGTTGAACAAAGATGTATCAGAAAGTCCACTATTTGACACATAAACATTCTTTATGTGATTAAAATTACATCCAACCTATGGCTTATATTGATATAATCCACAGTATAGAATTGATTTCCAAATATGAGCTGGAATTTTTTTGCAAGAAGAATGAAATTACGATTTGTGAGGAAGAAGAAGAATTCCTTATCTTTAGAGTAGAAACTTCATCATTTTATTTTTATCTTGATCCACCTCCACCAGCTCTAATAAATGAAATTCTTAGGGAGGAACGAAAAATGATATCCGTAAATGATGAAAATAATCACAAAATTTATTTCATACCTATTGTAAATGAATATATTGATTTATTTTTTTAAGAATTACCTTAACATCCCTCATATATTGACACTAAGAACTCTACTGGTTTAATCCCTAATGCAAGATCAATATCTAAGTCTCCCTATAGAATGGACACAGTAGAATTAGTGGAGCAGAATAATCAATTATAAGAGTCGGGTAAAAAGGGATATATTCACACCTGTGATTCTCTATGTGGATCCACTATCCACTTTGTTAATAAGAAACAAGTATCCATGAGTCTATGTATTTATTACATGGGAATAAAGTATATTAACATAAATAAAAGGCATCATCTACTTCTAATTTATTAATTTTTTGATCAAATTTATAGAGCTCAATGTTTCTCGAAGAATGACCTTCTTTTTGGTCATCATCAATTGTGGGAAAATAAGGAAGGTATTCTGAAGAAATATTTTCAAAAGAGCTTTGCAAATTACGAGTTTTCAATAATTTAATTTGGATTGTCTAATGTACCTCAAATTTTTTTTGGCCTAATGAATAGAGTATTCTAGGAATATCTTGATGTTTTTTTTGTATTAATTTATGATATTATGGTTTATTTAAAAAGCTATGAAGACCATGGAAATCACGTGTGGATCATTTTTTAGAATATTAGAAGAAAAGAGTTATGTGGTAAATTTTGAAAGTTAAAATTATGGATTTATGATATTTGATTTCATGGACCAATTGTCTCAATGGGTGGAATTTATTTTGATATATTAAAGACCAAGTAACAACAACAATGTCCTACAAAAATAAGCATAACTGAAGTATGTAGTTTCAATTTTTTAGAAGGTTACTATTGGTATTTCATTCATAATTTTTCTAGATTGGATAACCCATTAACCATGGTCACACATAAAGGGTTTATGTTCATATGGATAATATAACATGAATAATGTTTTTATTAATTGAACAGAATATTGTCCACTTTTCTAATCTTGACATTACCATTAGGAAATGGTGGATTTGTGACCTGTAGTGATGAATCATGGATAAGACAAGGTTGTGTCATTATGAAAATTGATAGATTTATCAAATATACATCAAGGTAGTTATAAAAACATTAACAAAATTTTCCAACTTATAATCCTCACACTACTATAAATTTATTCAATAGAAAAAGTCTAAAACCATTGGTAAAGGGTAGAAAACCGTTGGTTAATGAATATTAATGGTTGTCAACACCTTGGCTGCTGAGGAGTGGTGACATCCATATAACAATGGTTATTTAATTACCACTTCTATATGGATTTAGAATATAATTTTTCCCATAGATTGATTGAATCTGTTCGTATAAAATTATACCAACAATTTTAAACTGTTGTGGAAGTTGAAATATCATGTCTATTTTAATAGTTTGCAAATAGATTGAATATATGTTTACCATAGTTTTAGTGAACTATTGGTAAATATTGAATAAAATGGTCTATACCAATAGTTTACAATACATTTGAATAGAGTAGGTTTCCACAAATATTCCAATGGTTGTAAACCATTGGTATATCCTTCTTTCAATTCTAGCAGCACAGTATAGAATATATGAGGTGAACATTGATTTAGGCATGGTTGACAGATAAAACCAAATAATTACTGTGGTTTTATGTTATTTCCTGAGTTATCATAGGTGATTCATTATAGGTTAATAAATTTAGAATCATAATAAATGAAAATGATATAAATTTGATATGGATTGTGAGCCACAACAATGGGAAATGTGATGAGGATGATCATAGATTGATCTACGTTAGTAAAGGAAACAGTTTTTATTTATACATTATTGTATGTTTCTTTGGATAGTTATCATAGGATACATTAGGCATGTATATGGAATGATGATATTCATGGGTTATTGGATATTTGAGTATGAACCTATTGTTAGATAAGTGTTTTTAAGTGTGTAGATTGACTTGTATAGCTAACCCATCTTGAGAGTGATTTGAGTTTTTATGTCGGGAATGGATGTTTAATGGTTGGGTAATTCATAACTCATTGAAAATACCAAATTTTATGATTTATCTGTTGTAATTGGATATGATATGTGCTCTAGGGTGACTAGGGAGGTATATATTTTAATTAATGGATCATGTAATGATCATGATTAGGATATACATGTACGAAAAAGTAATAATATAAAAATAGGTTCATTAATAGATGTATTATATAGATGTTATATTGAATAATGATATACCTTATATATGGAAATAATGTTTTTGGTTTTAAATATAGAATTATTATTCATAGGATTAGTTGTTTTTTGATGAATTATATGTGATTGAAGTTTGACAAATACTTTTCACATGTAATTAAATATAAATATGTATAAATTACTTCAAAAAATTAATTTTCAATAATGGTGGATTCATAATTGTGATTTATACTAGACTTTCCATTGAAAAAATAGTTTAATGGGACCGATTTTGATGACAATCCAATAATCACTCAATTACAACCATAAAAATGATGATATTAGAATTTAGTTGATGGGATGGAAATTGATATATTTATTACAAATTATTATCAAGGATTAGATATTGCATAGTTAATATTTTATTACTTCCCACCCTCTCTACATGCACCCCCTCCCCACCTACAAAACCCCTCCCCCTCTACCCTTGTACAGCCCCCTCCCCACATCACCCCGAGAAGCCTCCCCTGCACAGCCCCCCTTCCCATCCTTCACACCCCCTCTCCACCTGCACACCCCAACCTACACAGCCTACCCAATCCCCACCTTCATATCCCCCTCCCGACCTACACACCCCCAACATGCACACTCTTCCCTGCATTCACATCCCACCCCCTCCCCATTGGCATAGCCCCCACTTCCCTCATAACCCCAAACATCCTCCCCCTTAATATCCCCTCCCCCCGCACACCCCCTCCCCACCAGAAGATCCCCCCACCCACCTACAAACCACCAACGACTTGAACACGCCCTCCCCACCTTCAAATCCCACCCATCTCCAACTACCCATCCCCCCATACACCACCTCACCCACAACATCCACCTCTGTACATCCCCCATCCCCCTTGTACCCCCCCCCCCCCCCCACACATGCACACCCCCCACCTAAACACCCTCCCCAACCACACAACCCCTCCCCAACTACACAACCCCTCCCCACGTGTACCCCCCACCCCTTCCTACCTTCCTATGAAATTTCTATGATCACAAACTGATGGGCATTTCTAAAAAAACATGTTATGTAATTTGATGAATACATCCATTTCATTAAAAAAATTAGTTAGATTCCATCATTAAATCTAAACATAAATTTGGAAATACAAATTTTAATATCACAAAAGTGTAATTAAATTCAAAACTCATCTCCCAAACTTCTTTATAAAAAAATTATCATGGATGAAAACCAAATAAACATATTTCAACCATAACAATGATGAAACCACTATGTCATAAATTATTATACATATACACAAAATATTGGTGGTCATTAATAAAATAAAAAATTATGAAAATGTGGGATGTCCATTTGGATATCTCCACATATTACTATATATCCATTAAACGTTCCATGATTAAGGGTGATTTCAGTGGTGTGTATAAGGAATTTTCAGGTATGGTTCATCCTCAACTACCTCAATTTCACTTTGTCCAACAATCCATTTGATTAAATTGTTGTGTATTTAATAACTATATGAAAATTCCAAAAAAACATAGTTCAATCATTAAAACTCAAGGTGTTACAATCCTAATGAGTGTATACACCCATATCACATGATAACACTTCAAGGATCATTATCCAATGAGTCTGATTCCACAAAACATAGGCTTATTCAACTAAAAAGTGACCATGATTTTCATTCGTGTCTTGTTTATATTGAAAAAAAACCTTTGTGCTTCCTTGCCAAAAATTATATGGAATCAATCTAATTTCATTGATTACTAAAGGATCACTATTCAATGAGGTATTACTACAAAACCAAAAAAATACCTAAACATGCTCTATCCATCCTAGATTGAACCATATTATATCATAATCAAATGTATCATCAAAAAACAACACACAAAACCAATAGGTATAGGTATCTAGTAAATCCTTACCTCTTTATATAATCTTGATATCTAAATTAATTCATGTAATTTAAATTAAAAGGATACAAAAAATTCTATATTTCATCACTTTTATCATTATAAGGTTATCAAAATAATCATGGTGAATCATTCCCATCATGAACTATATATTTATTATTACTATAAACAAGTTAAAAAATTAAATATTTATTAAATTATAATATGAACTTCCAAGTGTTAAAATAAATTCAATGCACCAATGGAATTTATTTACATCATCTGAGAACATCCCAAAATAAGATCAACATTTTCTTTCCTCAAAAAACATTTTTTTGGTGGGTAAAATTCCACATACATGTTATATTGAAAACCCATATAAAACTCATTATGTACAAATTATTCAAAAAAACCATATGTCAATATAAAATTCAGTCACACATAAGAATATAAATTTTATGTGAATCCTATATACCACATATGATGATGTCACATAATCCTATTTTCTATAGAGTGAAAGTGTCAAAATCAAAAATTACAATATAAAATTAGTACATCATAAAAGTATTGGTATATATCATCTTTTCACTAGTGTGTGTTCATGTAGAGATCTCTACATCAAGTGGTTCAGAAGAAACATAGAGATTTGGTAGATCATCTTTTATTTTAACCATACATTTTTATTGATTAGTAGGAAGATTAATTAATTGGTGGAAACTAGGGTATGAGTAATGTGGGTCTCTATTCCTATATTATTGATAGATCCTTAGTGTAACCACATGGGTTTATAGTGGAGGATCCATAATTAGGAAAACTAACCGATTGTGGAAAGGAGTAAGCATTTGAGTCCAAATCTATTAAACCCTTGTACATTGAGATCTATCTATTTATGATTCATATGAGGTGAGGATGAGTTGATTAAATATTAATAAGATCATGAAATTAACTAATAAAATATGTTTTATTAAAAAAAATTCTAAAAATTGTACCATTCATTCACCCCCCTGATAGTGGTACCAACGAACATGGGCTCTACACTAGGGATCTCACTACTAAGTGAAGAAGTAAATACTTAGAACAAGGCTTTTGTTGACACATCAAATTATTTTATTGGGAACCTCACGAATAAGTACAACTAGATATAATTTTAATCTATGTTTAATTATATGTATCTAAAACATATAATAAAAATATATGAGATATAAAAATAGGGATCATATTTAACACATAGTTGTCTCTATAAATAATTGTAAATTACTATTATGCAAAAAATGATACTTCAATAATTAATAGTAACGAAAATATTCTTCACTATAATAAAATATTTAAAGAAAATAGTATCAAAATAATGTAATTTTAAATTATATCAAAAGATTAATTATTTTATATATAATAAAAAAATTATTCCTACTACTAATGTTGCCTCAAATAGATCCACAAATCACTCCATGAAAATAGTACAACCACTGATGACATTCACTTGGAATTAAAATAGGAATAATCATTGTCAAAATAATATACATAGATACTATATTTAAAAACATCTTAAAAAATTGTGAAAATTCACCAAAAATATTAAGATAATTAGTCATAATTAATTTTATTATAATAGCACATAAAAATCTCCATAAATACTAGCCTTCAAAATTCCACAATAATTATGATTTATGTTGACACTATAACATAACATGCAGAATGATTTTGCAGTACATTACATGTATCAGAGTATAAACCATCCCACAGTGGTTCTCTATGAATGACTTATATTTATGGCATCATTATCATAAAATTAGAGTGTGATATTTCAAATACAATATTTATGGGTAGATTCATAATTTATGAGTATCATGTCATTTCTATTTTGGTAAAAAATATATATATGAATTAATGTATATCCATTGAAATAATGTCAATAAAAATTAAGAAAAAAATAATCCAAGGATAGAATAACTCCTGATCATATTGACATCATCAATATCAATCAAAATAGTTCTATAATTTTAATAACAAAAATAAACATTAAAACCAGAAACCAAAATTTTATTTTCCTTTTGTTTATATGGGGATCATAATATAGGTAAAACAAATAATATTTTAGTAAAATAAAATGAAAAGGATAAAATAAATTGAGGTAGAATAGAAAACTCAGTTACAATATACCGATTGGAAGTGGAAGAACAAAAATTACTTGAATTGAACATAGATTTATGGTTATGAAATATGGTTCTCATGATGGAGAAATAACATTTAGGAAAAAAAATTAGAGGTCGGTTCTCAAGGAGGTGAACATGAGAAGTAGGTTTGGTAGCCTTCATAGATCGATTTTGGAGAAAGTGCGCTCGTGATGTTAGGTTCATTGGAGGAAGATATCTCGGGAAAATGCTTGGGTAATGATTGGGTCTGGATGGATGGAGGGGGAGTAAATTCTTTTGGGGATATAATATCACAACGGTATTTAATAACCATTGGATATTGGGTATATCCGAACAATTTACACAAACAGTTGGGATACCTATACCAAATTAATCCTTTCTCAATGGGTGTATTATATCGTTGGGAATTAGTTTTCTATCCAAAAAGTTTTCTAAAACCATTGGAAAAATAAACCGAACGTTGGCCTATACCAATAATTTCTATTAACTATTAGTATTGAATAATTTTCCCCATTGTTTAGGTAGGATTTCCACCAATGTCTGCTACCAATTGTAATAATTTCTATGAAGACATGAAGGTGTTGTCTCTAATCGTGAAATGTGTGATATATATGAAGATAATAAGTGATTGAAATATATTTTCTCCTAGAAATAAATCAATTTTATGTCAAAGAGATTAATTGAACTACTCAAGGTTTATTATTGCTCAATACACTACTACATAGGGAAGGATAATATGGTAGTAGATCTGTTGAATATGAGGGATCATGGAGTTATGAATAAAATGATTATTTACATGGCTCCTTTGACCAGGGATATGATAATTATTAAAGTATGTTAATCATTATTCTTCTATAAAATGGTTTCCAAACCATCATTACTGAAAAGGATTAAAAGTTCATAGTACGATTATGAGAACTTTCAAATGAAAATTATTGCTTTTAATGATGAAAAATTAAAAGACGTTATATACGATGATGGAATTTTTAATTTCAAAAAAGGACTTTTGATCCCACTGTACACATGATAAAAATAAAATTATCATAGAAATAATTTCACTATACGCCATCGTAACACCAATATGTATAGAGACTTGAGGGAACAATTTTAGTGGAATAATATGAAGTGGATATTGATAACTATGTGTTAATATGACTTGTTTTTCAAAAATTAAAGTGAAAAAGACATCATCCTATATGGGTCATTGTTGACGCTCTTTTTTCATCACATTGACTAAAAATAATGTAAAGGGAAATGACTTAGAACAAATTGATTCATCCTTTGAAGAAAACATAAAAAATCAACAAAGTCATGAACAAAGCTTCAAAAGCACATGGGCCGCGAAAGTTCCATCACTGTTTCACAAGTCAAATTGCCTGACGCCACATGGTCACGCTAGTGACTTGCGCGCCTTAAAAGATAACCACCAGGGGTCTTCTCAAGCCTATATGTACCCCTAGTGGCCCCCCCATTTGGGAGGAAATTTTTCTAGAATTAAGATTTAGAGCTCTGAATGCCCAAGTCTCTTATTCAGGTATTCTGAACACTTCTAAGGTAATTCATTACCTAGAATGGATGGTCTAATCAAGAGGAGTACGGTCTAAGTGTTATAATTCACTATCACTTTTGCGCCAAAGGTGTTTTACCCTTAAGGGAAATGATCATACTTGCGTGCCGCCCTACTTCCTATCAAAATCTTACACACCTCTCTTATGGATGTACCTCAGGCTAATGATAAAGGCATTAGTAAAGGATTTCCCAAATATTATCATGCTGGTTTACAAATGCGCAAGGACCCATGTGTCGCGCAGGTATACCTTCGTGACAAGGACTTGCGTGCCCACGCAGTACCTGCGCGCCTGCAAGTACTTGCGCGCCCCTACCTTTTGGGGTCCCTTCTTGCCCATTTCACCCCTCATAAGACATTACACCTCTCTTATTCAAGATTCATTATTCAAGACACTCTTCAAAGCCATTTATGACATGATTTCTTGATTTTACTTTCTTATCTAAAATGAATTCTATGGAATATCTCTCAAAACCTTGTGATTTAAACATCTTTATGTCACTAAAGATTGAGATTTCATTCATTCAATATCATCCTTTAAGATGAGAGAACTCATTAACATGGGCCTCCTTTTTAGTAATAATCCCTAGTCTCAAATATGGGCATCCTTTTCAGGAGTAAGCCCCAGGTCCCAAATTTTTTCATGTCTCTTAACCTAGGACTCCTTTTCAGAAGTAAGCCGAAGTCTTAATTTCTCTTAACCAGTTTTAATTTACCTTTGATCTGGGATTCCTTCTCATGAGTAAAACCCAATCATAAGTCCTCTCTTAATTTGATCCTCCTTTTCAGGAGTATTCCCCAAGTTAGAGTATTCAAATCTCCATGAAGCACATATACCTTTATGGACCCTGTTCCTGTATTTCTTCGCTGAAGTAAATCTAATCATCATTTTTCTGGGCATTCATACATACATATGTCCCAAATTATTTTTTATGAGTGAGTATTTCATGGAACAATAATATGATTTTTACCAATACATCCTGTTTCTTACACCAAGCATGACTCACATGATCTTAGAGTGTAAAAGTAATTATTACATCCTACTTTGAGCCGTTAATCATAAATATCATACTCCCTTACTCGAACTACGTGGGTTCTGATTCCTTTTCTAAACAAAGAATACGTAGGTATCCCATCTGCGAGTTCAATCCCAACACTAAAATAATCCATGTCCTTCTAAATGATAATAAACTTCGTGTGCCACACTGAGTGGCTTTAAAACCAGCATGGTCATCATAATAACCAAGAGACTTCTATATAAATGTGTCGAAGGATACCATTTACCAAGAATCTCTAATAAAAACAGATGATTCTATATCAATGAAGAACCTCGAATACATATAAAAGATTCTCAAAATATCGTACATATTTAATCATTGATTGTCAGATCTAAAGGAAAGCTCATTTTATACTTGGTAATGTAATAAGGATTCATGAAAATAACTTAAATATATAAAGAGAGTCCCAGAGTAGACAATAATTCCCCTCAAAATGGTGTGATGAGTCCAACCTCCCATCCTCTCAACCAATGCAAATTCCAAATCCTCATCAGTCCAACTACTAATGAGCGCCTACCTTTAGAATGAAGGTCCAAATGGATGTTGAATCATTGGATGTTTCCGGTTCTACAAACAAACCCGTTAGAAACCGATTGGAATGTTTGAACCATCAATCATGGAGGTCATCCCCAAATTCCCAGGGAAAGAAAAAATGGTGAACCCGACATGAATCATTAACCAAGTTAAAATTATGTTTTACCTATTTGTTAGGCCCCTATTTAAAACTCAATGAGGGGAACAAACAATCATTGACACATGTTCCCATCCAAAATATATAGTGGCTGAATTTATCTTTATTAATTCTGTTATATCAAATATGAACTCTTTTCCAAGATCTTCTGCATTTCCAGAATGGCTGTTCTCAAGTTCACACCAGTGAATACCACTGCTGCGAATGAAACTGCTGTTACTCCTGCTGGATCGTCATCCGCTCTAAGGATGACATCACCTACTCAGCATCTTCAACGCTGGGTATAAAATGCGCTAGTTAAGGAGTACCGTCAACATGGTACCATCCCAACTCTGGAGGCTACCCGATAAGCCCTCCAAGTGAACAACTCACACTGGTCGTCAGAACAAAGACGACCAATGATAAAGAAGTAGGTGGTGCTAACCACCGTCTCTAACCATTTCGGGTTGTTATCCACGGAACACAATCACCATTCACTCCCATATTTTGGGGAGGTTAATGAGCATGTCCCTCAGGGCCATAATTCAAGGAAGCATGAGTCCTTCCTGAGGGCTCCCATCAATAATCTTCGTCAGACTCGTGCGGTAGTGTGCCCTCAACATGATGAGGGTGTCGAATCCCAGCGTTCGGCTCAGGTTCCTGGAACCCGAGCAGGAAATAAGAAATGCCAGAGGCGAAATCCGGTTAACAGTGAGTAGGTTCTCATCTCTGCCATCTCTGGAGAAGTATGCCTACTTAACTTGGTGGCAACCAACGAGCGGGCACACACACCTGCCCATTTTAATTCCGTTGTCCAGTAGACTCGTCTGGCATCATCACGCCAATCCCGCCAAGCAATCTCGGTGGAGTACTATAGGAAGGAACATACACCTATTTATACATCATCAACTAGTAAGAAGGACCCTCTGACAACATATGATGGAGCTCGTCAACCACGTTCGGCGAAGTGAAATCAGCAAGCACATACACCTGCTCATACTAATCAAGCCTTCCAACAGTCTCTCTTGGTAGCACATGGAGAAGTCAGTCGAAAAGCTCTGGTGAAAAACAGGAGGCATACTCAACTCTCTTCCCCCACACTACAGTACTGTCAAGATTCACGGATAGGAAAAGGAGGACAGGAGCAGGCATATACACCTACTCAATCACGGAATGGGCGTATATCCCCGTTTTGGCAGCTGAAGTCACCATGCATCTTCTAACAATGGTGAAAGAGAAGAAGAAAATCCCTGCTTATATTCTGGATGCTTTTCAGGATATTATAACAGCTTCAGCAGTATATCAAGGAAAGACACATAAATCTATCCCTACCAGTGGAGTGACACATCAACAGTTCACTACAGAACATACATACACATTTTTTCCAGTCCAAGAGGGTTGTGGGGCATACTCCCCCATATCATATGGACAACCAAGTCAGGTACATACACCTAATTTGAGTAGAGATCATCATCCTAAACTGGCCATATTTAAAGATCAAGCAAGTACACCTGCTCAGAATAACCACTTTCGTTAACTAGTGGTTTTCAAAGTGAGTAAGAAGGCATCTAAGAAAAAGACCCACCCAGCACAATTAGGAGATCAAGAGACAATCTGTAACAAGGCCTTGCTCGATACTGGAGTTTATGAAGCCCTCAGACAGTTATCTGTTGGAATTCAAGATTCGACTCCCTCATTTTTCAATAGTGGTAACATTAATTATGAAGGTATTCAATAGACACTTCCTCATGAAGGCTTTCTTCATGAAAATTCGGTCGATCTCGAAGTTTCATCTTCATATGAGAGCCACATGAACACTCTGTGTGGTCAGAAGACCAAGGAGAAAAGAGATCTCATCTTTTGTTGTAACCCATTATGGTGGTCCTCCCCCATGATGATGAATTTCACTACGAATCTCCTCTCTGTATTAGTGATGAACATTTCCCAAAAAATTCTCTAGTGGACAATGTAGTGCCAGTAAATCTCTCTTATCGTGAGGCACTTGCAAATGCGAAACCAGTCATGTCTGATGATTCATCGCTAGTAGGTGAAATACTTTCTCAATCCGAAGATAGCCATGGCTGTAGTTCATTCTCCGAACCACCCCTAAGTCATGCAACTTCTAGTTTGATCAATGATTTCTCTACCTATATTGTTGAATCCAATGAAGCAACAAGTAAAAACAATCATTGGTCAAATAAGGTAGAAGAATCTTCATTTAATGATAATGATGAAATGCTGAACATGAGAAAACAACTTGCAAAAGGTGAAGTACCAGTCATGTTTTGGCCTCTGGCTTATTCTCAGTATGTCATTCCAAAGATGTTGACGGAAGATGGAATTCATGATATTTGTCTCAACATATTGAAAACGCATTGTCAGCTGAAAAAGAAAGTATTACCTTATGATGAATATGAAAATCATCATATGATAATAGAAGGGTTACAACGTCAGATTTATTTGGCATCTCTATCAGTCTCTCGATATCCGAAGGCTGAAAAGAAGTAGAGAGCCCTTCAACGTTCATGCCTTAGCACACTAAGAAGATTCCGTCAGTTAACTGCCAATGCCCCATCTGGTATTCATGTCAGAGGATGGGGTGTTCATTGAACACTACATTGAACTGTGCTCTCCAGTCAGCAAAGCCTACCAAAAATGGTCTCATGCAATGTTATTGCCCATGGCCGGCCATAGTCAATGGGTATTGTTTGTAATCAAAAACTGGCCCAAGAATAGGCCTCAACTAGGTCCTCTCAAAATCAAGAATATAGATAACAAGTTGTTGAATTACACCTGCATTAAGAAAAAGAGAATATTGTACATGACTCTCATGTAGATCAAGCACATCATCAAGTGACAAAAGAGTCGGAAATCATACAATGGTCATTTGAACCAGGTGATAAAAGTGGATACAGCTTAATGCATCAAGATAATTTCTGGACTAGGGTATGCATGATCAGGAGAGCTTTTATGAATGTCTCAGTCATAGCATGTCAAGATCCACCCCAACATTCCATACTGGGGACTCTTTTAAACCAACCCTCGGAATCAACAAATAGGATTTGAGGAGTTGAGCAGGAACATCAGGAACAGTCCCAGTCCACTGGATTGGGGACATTTTCAAATCATCAACCTCCTCCTCAGAGAAATTAGGTCTTTTCTCGATTGGGGAAGAAGCCTCAAGTGGAACGAAGAGCCAAATTATCAGGAGATTCCCTACAAATTATGGTTCGTTGAGAAGTTCCTGAGGGATTAAATCAACAAAAGGCAATGTATCATCAAACACATGTAAGAAGACAATATCACAGAAATGATGATAGAAGGGATGAAATGCGTTATGCATCAATCAATGTCATCAATATCGTTGTTGCTAATCCCCCAGATGAGGCTCACTCAGGGGACTCAGATGAAGAGGTTCCTGCTCAAGAAGATGTACACACAGACACAAATGAAGAAGGTGTCCATACACGAAATCGAAGGGTTACTCAGAACCTCGGTAATCTTTCAAGTAACCCACTTCCCCTTCTCCGAAAAGGATCAAAAAAATGGAGGGGAATGAATCAGGTTACATATCCTTCCTATCGAGAAGGCCAATCTCTCTCACTAGAGAAAAGGATTTCACGATAGGAGGATGAAATGAAGGAATTGATGAGGTTGAATTCAGAATTACTTCAGGGTAATCTTCTTCTTAAGCGTTCTAGATTCAGCCCGCCAAGAGAATTTGTTGCAGCTACTGATATGGGTCAAGAATATCATCCACTATCAGTACACCCTCACATGTCTAATCCTATGGGTTAAGTGAAAAAAAAGTTGGCAGTGCTACCATCAGTTGCAGCACCAACCACCACATATTTCCAAGCCCCAGTCATTGCACCTACCCAAGTACAAGTACAACCATATTTTTTTCAAAAGTTAATAACCACCGTTATGTCATTAACAGCTCCGTTAGAAACTAAGGAAGGGAAACGAGGGATGGTTCAACCAAAAAACAATGTTTACCCTGAATGGGTAGATTCAATCTCTCCTCCAACCTGTTTTGGAAACCTTGAATTCCTTATTTTCAATGGATCAGGCGACCCTGAACAACATTTGACGCATTATGTGTCTTGTTGTGATCCTATGATGGGAACTCCAGAGTAGCAAGAAGCAGAAAAACATAGATTCATAGTATGGACCTTTCAAGGACCAGCCTTTGTCTAGTATACAAGCTTGCAATCCCTATCAATTACTGGATGGGAAGATCTCTTTCAATAATTCCTTCTTCAGTTCAGTTCAACATTGTCAAAGACAACATTTTTTGAACTTATAAACTGTAAGAAAAGTGATAATGAAAGGGTCTCAGATTTCATTACTTAATGGAAGGGATTAACATATTCCCTAATATTAGAACTCCCTAAAGATGAATTGTTTTAAATCAGTGTGGAAAATTTTCATGAGGAGTTACGCACGTCGTTGATCACTTTGAAATATAAAGGAGGGTTTCGAGACATTACTTCAATCGCTCAGCAGATTGAATATTCCTTATACAGGATAAAGCTAAATCTCGTGTAATTCCATCATTTACAGGAAGGATAATGGGTAAAGAAGAAACTGATACAATTATGCTTAAACAAGAACCTGTACCTGTTTATACTTCAAATATTTCACCATTTCGAAGGGCTCCACCTCTTGAGCGCCAACAACAAAAGTTGTTTCGTCCATATGATCAAAGAGATCCAAGACGAAAACAATTTGAGGATCTGAAGAGCAACACACACTCTCTGTTAAATGATAAAGTTCTTGGTTACTTAATTTTGGCTCTGGAAAATAATCTGGTTCTAATTGCCAAGGCCTAAGAGGTCAAACATGGATGGAGATGAAGACCGTCCCAATTATTTCCCTTTTCATTAAATGTTGGGGAATCCCATCCAGGAGTTTTTTGTCTTCAAAGACCTCCTGCAAAATATGGAGGACTCAGGACAAGTCAAACTGAAAGGTTCTTCAACTCAGGTAGCATGTGTTACTACTATAGTTCTAGAGGAGGAAGGAGAATGGAAAGAAGTCAAAAGAAAAAATGCACAGAAGTATGATTATTGGATGGTTAGAAAGACAATCAACCTAACTCATGATATTTTGCGAACACAATTAATGAAAACGATTATGTCTTCTTCCATGAATGTTGCGGAAAAACCATCTTCATCAGAAGGAAATTCCTCAATGAAACGGCATGATTCAAAGAAAGAAAAAGAATCAGTAGAAAATGAGAATGTGTTAATGCCTAAGTTTTCTTTGACTCTGGCAGACTTCATGACATCTACTTCAAAGCCACGGGCACCGCCAAACAACACAGCTTAAACAGGCTAATTAGGCAGAGTCTTCATTAGACGGAGAGGTAATCTTCGGTTTTGTTAATATGATTCAATTAATGGATTCTTATGCCATTCGCAGTTTCAATTTCGATGATCTTGAATTCCTTGAATCAAACAGAGGAATCAGAGGAAGTTCTAGAGGATCATGATATAGGGGAAGACATGGATCTTTCAGAAGCCACTATTCCAATTCTACCCCTGCTAGAACTGTGTACGCAGCAGAAACTCATGGTAGAGCCCTTCAGCGAGCTCAGCAAGAACAAACAAGTTCTTCTACCAATAGAAAATTCAGTCCTGGCACAATTTTTTTGGAAGATCGGTTGAAGGTTCCATATTATTCATCTCACCAAGTAAATGGATCTAATTGGTCTAATATTCCAATACCAGGAATATTGCCAACTCCAATTCCAATACAAGATGCATCAACTTCAAAGCATCTACTTCCAAGGTATCAGCTAAACCACATATTCCTATTGGGAAACGCAGACCTATGGATCAAAAGTATGATCTATTGAAACACTTTTCCCAAGTACCAGCCACATTATCCATTCTGTATGCTTTGAATCTATCAAAAGATCTTCGGGACGCACTCATCAAGGCGTTGTCAAGTCCTCAGGAGTTTTAAGCTGAAATTGTTATAGCTAAATTCTATGACATAGAGAATAATCCTGCATAATTCCATGCAATATTATCTTTTACTGATGAAGATGAAGATGATGTTGTGCATGTAAATATTAGACCTTTGTACTTATCTGGCATTTTCAATGGCGTAGACATCCAAAGAGATATCATTGATAATGATTCAGGAGTCAACCTCATGCCCATTCGCACACTTCATCGATTGTGCCTCACAGAATCTGGTTTATATCCTTCTACCATGATGTTACAAGGATATGATAAAAATGAACAAGAACCACTGGGAGAAGTTACACTCAGAAATTAGTTTTGAGATCTTGTAACCATTTCGAATTTCATGGTTGTTGATCAAGACTCATCTTTCAACATCTTGCTTGGAAGACCCTGGCTACATCAACATGGGGCTATCCCTTCATCATTCCATCAATGTCTCAAATATTTTTTTGATGGTCATGTTGGGACATTGTATGGTGATATGTCCCAGTTCAAGACATGTGAGTCTCAATACATTGAGGTAGAATTCTATCACATGAAGGGAAGGGAGAAATCGACAACCACGGAGATTACCAATGTTAATTCTCAATATGGTTTGGAGAAGATTCTAGTAAATCTAATTACACATGTGATTAGAGATTGTGTGTTGCCTATCAGTCAAATTGAAAAGATAGACCCAAATAAAAATATTCTTATGGAAAGATCCATAATGTCAATTATGGAAATCAAGCCAGACAACATGGGAGAAATTGGTAACCCACCAAGCAATGATAAAAGTACAAATGGTGACGTCTTCATTTCATCTTCTGAAATCCAACAAGTCTATACTTCTCTAATTAGGCCAGAAGAAGTTATAGCATCATCGGAGGTGAACCATGATTTCTATTCTCAATCCATCATCTCCTCTTTATTACCCCAAAAGACCCTTCATCATCAATCAGGTCGGAAATGGAAGCTTCTTCTTCAAGATATGAAAATTTTGACATCTCTTATGATCATGAAAATTCTGCTTTATCATCTACTATGCAATATGAAATGGACGAAATAACACATGAAGAAGAAGAAGAGGAAGATATCAGAGATGCTCCTCCAGCATTTGAAGAGGGTATCTCTACCACTATGGATGAACTCAGAGTAGTAAATCTGGGTACAAAAGAAGATCCACGCCCCACATTAATCAGTGCGTCCATGACTCTTGAAGAAAAAGATATATATATATTTCTTTTCTAAAGCCAAATAGAGATATATTTTCTTTCAACTATACAGAAATTCATGTGCATGATATTGATGTTTCTACTCATCTTTTGGGTTTACCAGATGAACATCGAGGATTTATGCAAGCCACGAGAAGAACACACCCAACTTATGCTTCCAAAATTGAAGCTGAAGTGGATAAGCTTATCAAATCTAATATCGTCAGAGAAGTTCAGTATCCCAATCGGTTGGCTAATATTTTCCCTGTAAAGAAGACGAACACTCAAATTAGCGTTTGCATCGATTTAAGAGATCGTTATCGCTATTATCCTAAGTATGATTTCCCAATTCGGATTACAGAACATTTAATTTATGCAACAGCTGGCAATTAATCTCTTTCATTCATGGATGGAGATTCCGAATATAATCAGATCTGAATGGCCCCAGATGACGTGGAATATACAGCCTTCAGAGCCCCTCAGGGTGTGTTTTGCTACCGGGTAATTCCCTTTGGCTTAAATAATGTAGGTGCAACATATCAGCGTGACATGCATCGTATATTCAACCCCTTCTTAGGGAAGTTTGTTGAATTCTATGTAGACGATTTTTTGGTTAAATTCAAACAACTTTCTAAACCCTTGGCTGATTTGGAAGTCATTTTTCGCATGCTTCGACAATATAATTTGAAGATGAACCCCTTAAAATGTGCTTTTGGGGTAACCTCAGTAACATTTCTCTGCTATTTTGTACACCATCATGGTATTGAAGTCGACCCTAAGAAGACCAAGTCAATCCTTGATATGTCACCCCCTCAAAAATTGAATGAATTAAGAGGAATTCAAGGACACTTCGCCTATATTCGGCGTTTCGTCGCCAATTTGGAAAGTAAAATATTACCCTTCACCAAATTGATGAAGAAGGGAGTAACTTACCAGTGGACTGAAGAATGTTAAGAAGGATTCGATATTCTCAAGAAATACCTCCTGATTCCACCGGTACTCATGAAACGTGTTGAAGGAAGACCACTTATCCACTACGTGATAGCTCTAGAGCGATCATTGGGTGCCTTTCTTGCTCAAAAGAATGATGCTGGGAAAGAAAATAGCCTCTACTCTCTCAGTTTAACTATGATTGAAGTAGAAACCCAGTATTCAAGTATTGAGAAGTGCTGTCTGGCATTAATCTTTGCAGTTCAGAAGTTGAGACACTACCTGCAACATCACGAGGTCCAATTGGAATCTCGCAATAACCCACTCAAATTCATCCTTAGTCGTCGAATACTTACAGGAGGTTTGGCAAGGTGGGCAGTTATTTTACAGCAATTCAACATTCAGTATGTGTCTCAAAAGGAGATAAAGGTCCATGTTCTAGTCGATTTCCTTGCTGAACACCCTTCAGTGGAAGACACATCTTCATATATTTAACTCCCTGATGAGGAAGTCTTCTCTATTCAAGAATGTTCTCAAGCATGGGAAATGTATTTTGATGGTGCTTCCAAAAGTACAACATGGAGGAAAATGGAAAATCCTAAATTCAACATAGTTGGCTTAGTAATTGTTCTCATTTCTCCAGAAAAGACAATGTTACCCTATTCCTTCTTATTGTGGGAAGGTGGTACCAATAATGAAGCAGAATACCAAGCTCTCATCGTAGGCTTGGAATTAGCGCTTCAAGCACAAGTGAATCACTTAACGGTGAAAGGTGATTCAGACCTGGTAATCAAAAAAGTCAATGGGGATTATGCCATCAGAAAAAAAGAACTACTCCCTTTGTATGATTATGTCAGAGAGTTAATGGAGGAATTCCCTCCGGAACCGACATTTTCTTATGTCCCAAGATCACAAAATGCTCAATCTATTGCACTATCTAATATAGCCACAGCTCTGGCAGATCCATATCGGGACGATACAACCATCAGTATTGCCCACTGTCATGCAATTTCACCTTATGTTTGAATCAGAACAGAGGAAATTAATGAAATTAGTCCCATTCCTGAACTGTATGGTCATACTACATGATGGATGTCACCTATCAGTGAATACCTTCAAAATGGAACACGTTCACCTGATAGAGCCGAGAAAGAACAAATCTGGTGATATGTGGTCAATTTTACTCTTTATGATAGCCTAGATCACCTAGAGAATATTCTCTACAAATGTGGTTTTGATGGAGTTCTCCTCAGATCAATTGATGGTGAGGAGAAAATGGTTGTCATGAAAGAAGTGAATGCAGGAGTCTATGGTGCCCACCGGTCTGGACATAGACTGTCTGATCAAATTCGAAGGCTTGGATACTTTTTGACTTCAATGATACAAGATTGTGTTTATTTCACAAAGAAGTGTCATTCATGACAAGTACATACCAAATTCATTCATCAACCTCCATATTTTCTTCATATAGCTAAATACTCATGGCCATTTTCCACATGGGGAATGGATGTGGTGGGACCTTACCCTTCAGCTATGACCAAGCAGTTTAAGTATATTCTTACTACTACTAACTTCTTTTCCAAATAGGCAGAGGCAATACCTCTCAAGGAAGTTAGTTCTAAATGCGTTGTTAGCTTCATCAAGTCTAACATCATTACCAGATTTGGTGTCCCTCATACCATATTGACGGAAAATGGCACCAACTTATGTTCATCCTAGTTGAAGAAGTTGTATCAAGAATACAACATCAAATCCAACGATTCATCTCGGTATCTTGCAGCGGCCAATGGCCAGATAGAAGCCTTCAACAAGACTCATTCAAATATACTACAAAATATGGTGGATAAAGATAAGAATTCATGGCTTGATAAACTCTTTCATGGTTTATGGGCTTATCGCACTACCACCCACACTGCAATGTGGTCAACTAGATATTCATTAGTATATAGAACAGAAGAAGTCTTGCCAATTGAAGTTCAACTACCCTCGCATAGAGTTTCCATTTGTGATCAATTATATATAGATGATAAATCCCAAAAGTGTTTGAACGAATTGGAACAATTTAATGAGAAAATAATGTGCACTTTTCACCACTTGGAAGTCTATTGGAATCGAATAGCATGATCTTTTAACAAATAATATCATCTTAGTTCATTCACTCAGGGAGAATTAGTATTAGTTCATAGAACTCCAATGATACCATGAAAGAATCCTCCCAATATTGAGCCAAAATGGGAAAGACCTTACTCAATACATAGGGTCTACTCTAATGGAGCTTATTCATTAATCTCGATGGATGGAAAACTCATCACTACTCCAACTAATGCCAGATTTTCGAAGATGTATTTTGTATAAACACAAAATATATCATCCGAAAGGTCCTGTATGACCTTAAACCACACCACCATCCATCAATACGTTAAACTGCATAACCAAAGGTCCATGCATATGACCCTAAACTATTTTCACATACGTCCAACATGATGTTAAACTGTAAAAAATGTTCCCTAATTCGTCCAACATAATGTTAAATGGTGTACTATTTTGTCCTCACTACATGACATTAAACTGCACAGTCCCCCTTTCGTCCAACATGACGTTAAACTATATTTTCCCCATCATCCTAACTACATGATGCTAAACTGTACCGAAAGTCCATGATACGTCCTACATGACATTAAAGTGTACATTGTCCCTCTTACATGACATTAAATTGTGCAGCACCAATAGTCCTAACTGCAAGACTTTAAACTGCATAGTACCTTTATATGTCATACATGACATTAAACTATGCATCGTTAAGGTTGTTGTTACATCTTGTTTCTCACACTGAGTATGACTCATGTGATCCTAGAGAAAACCTCAACCATAACGCTCTCTTCGGGATACTAACCATGTGTAAGTCCCGACAAGATCATGTTTTAGGTCGTTGTCCCCAAGAACAACTTGATCATTAATTCATTCTTTAATTGAACTACCCAGACTTTGATCCTTGCCTTCTAGGCTGGTTACATAGGCAACCTCCCAATGTTCAAGCGCAAAACCAATCTCTTCACATCGGTTCACCTCTATCTAATGTGATGTTGATTCGTGAAACCGCCCCAAGAATCAATATCTTTACATTGGTTCCCTTTAGTCCTTGTTATACGATGTTATACAATACAACACTTTTGACCAGTATGACAAAAAACTACAATGTTCATTGATACCCTCACCTGAGAGGGAACCATTATTTAGATTTATTTTTCAATCATGATTCCTTTCAAAGACTACGTGCATACATGGAAATGCCCAAACCTTTTATCTTGTGATAAACCATCATTGTACTAAAGTCCCCTTTTACCATTCACATGAACGAACCAAATATGTAAAGATGGTATTTCTAGAACTACGTGTACTTGATTCCCATCCTTATGGGATACGTAGGCACGTTCGAGTGTCCCTCGAATTCAGCCCCATGTTTTTTGTGCCTATCCTTAAATTCCACTTCTAGTCCCTTGGCTGAAAAGTCCCCATGAAAACACATACTATGTATTTCTTATAATGGTACAAGGTCTATGACCTTAAAGTATGATCTCTAATCCTTTTATCCCACACTACATTAAACTATAATTTAAGAACTATGTATGGCTATATTCCCATCCTTATCAGATACATAGTGAAGTCCAACATTTTAATTCAGGACCCAACCATAACATGATTATGGTTAGCATTGATCATATTATCTTTGTATACATTGGAAAATACCCATATTTATCTGTCATAATCCTAACCTTAAATATTTTCAGATCTTCATAGCCCTATTCTTGACTTTTAGTTACAAAAATGTCAAAATTTCTGAGAGTTCGTTTACCTGACTATGAAACATGTACCCTTGGCGGCCTTGAATAAACAGTTTACATAATAGAATTTTCAGTCAAAAGATACTATTATTTGACTATGCAGCCAATGCCCTTAGGTGGCCCTGCATAATTCAACCCCCTAATGGGTTTGTTAAATAATGTTAACTTCATTCTTGGTAAGAAAGCCTCTTTTGTCCTTATTGGTCTTAAATGACAGTATATAGGGATCCGAAAAAATATTCATCCTTATCATATTTGTCCCATATCCTTTTTCGTGATCTGAATGTAGTCAAGTCTATGGTCTATATTCTCCTTCCATGCATTTAGGTCAGACTTTGTAGATGTGATATCCATCCAGTTCTTCGATAATCTTTTTCGGAAATATCTTCTCCATATTCAAGTACCTCTTTCCATAAAAAAAACTCTATAATTTGGAAAATTTGAATATCCATAAACATTCACTTGCTTTTAGCAGTAGAAAGGTAAATTTCTGAGAGTTATTTTTCCTGACTATGCAACATGTTCCCTTAGGAGGCCTTTCATAAATAGTCCACATAACAAACATTTCATCCAAAAGATACTATTATTTGACTATACAGCCAATGCCCTTAGGTGGCCCTGCATAATTCATCCCTATAACGGGTTTGTTAAATAATAGTAACTTCATTATTTGAAACTACTTCTTCTAATGCCTTTTAGATCTTTTTCATATCATTCCTCATATTCAAATATTCTTAAGCCATAGTTTACATATTTTCCCTCATACTTGAGTTTATTAATATGTTTTCAGATAAATTGTCAACGAATTGAGTCAATTCTAATTCATTCGGTTAAAGATATTTCAAACTTAAACATTAACCTATTTATGTCTGATGTGCATGACTTTGAACTGCCCACCAAAGACAAAGGATCTCTGAATAAAAGTCAAGTTCTAGATCACTATACATAGATTTTGTATGATTTAGGTAATATTGAGCAATTAACAGATTCAAAGTTTGTAAGGTTATTTATAACAATCCTAGTAAAAATAAAACTATGGTTTCTAGGCCCATTGGATTGGGTTAAATTTAAATCAATTAGCGATGGAATACAAGAATAAATGATTGAAGATAAATGTACTCTTCTTTGATGCACATGAATTAGAGCGACATCCACAGATTGGAGCCTCTTCTCTTTTTCAGGAGATTAAAAAAGACTGTCAACATAAGTCTTTACATGACATACATCATCCCGAACATCATCAGCATCTACTTGAAGCTCATGCAATCAACAAGCTTCACTCTTCTCAGCTTGATGATGTGCCTTCTTGGCATCTGCAATGGCTTTCATACCATTTGTTTGAACTCACTCCAAGGAATTATTGAGCTGATCAAGTTCTCCAGTAACAGAATCCAACTGTTGCTGGAGCTTCACCTGCTGGACGACTTTTTCTTTGATTTTATTCTTCAACTCCTTCATCTTTGCAGCATAATCAGCCTTAGCTCGGGATACCGCAGCCTCAAATTCAACGATGATAACTGACAGTTTCACCCTGGTCAGATCTTCGTGACAATTTTTCTCCTGATCCCCTCTGAAGATGACCTATTTCACCGTAGAATGGTTCTTTTCATATCCAAAAACACCAAGTCCTAGCATGAAAAACTGGGATGAAAATCGAGGGATCTTCGATGATAGCTCTTCTAAAGACACCTCAGATATGATTTTTCATATATTGTTCCATGCCTTGCGTCGTGAAAAGCTGAATGATTTATGTACCTCTGGGTATGATTCAACATCATCATCACTTGGGGGGCATGTAATCTGGGATTAATGCACTTAAGGAAGTGCCCCGTTCTACTCTTTCCCCCTGACCCGTGCTTCTTCGCTTTCAATTCTTATGGGGGCAGAGGATGAGGCCTCACCTGCCGATTTAGCCACTGCAGTTGATGGCCCTGCATGATTAATTGAAAGCTTTGGTTAGCTTTAAAGGATAACGAATGAATCGATTGTCTTGAAAATTAAGTAAAATCACAAATATTGTTATCCCTTACCCGACTGTGGATCAATAACCTGAGAAGAATCCTCCCCATCTTTCCCATTCTCAATAGGATCATCAAGATGGGTCTCCGGAGGGTTTACTAGGTTTATCTCTACTTGAACTAATGTTTCTGCAATGGTAGGGTTGACATCAATGTACACACCCTCTTCAGGCATTAGCAGTTCAGCAGCTTCTATTGATGAAACTGAATATTATATTTAGTCATGATTAGAAGTGTAAATTATAAGGAAATTTACTGGGCAAAGGATAACACTCACAGAAAAGGTCTTATAAATCACATGACAACGTAGCATGATCATAAAATTATTCAAAAGACATGCCATGATTCATCATTTCATCCAATGATATTTCAGAATACTAGTTAGTCTCACCAGTGGGAGCATTTTATGCGTCTTTTTGATAACTTACGTCCTGCAGCCTCTGACCCTGGACAACATATTCAGATAAAATCACAGCATCAGTTGCAACAGCCAATAGAAGCTCTAATGCAGGATTTGAACGTGATGTATCACAGAACGGAAGTCAGTAAGTGTTTTGTTCAACATGTTCATGAAGAATTTTAGACTTACCAGAAACATGTTCTTCTCTTCTTGAAACTGAAGTAGGAGGGATACTGGGAATAGATGCTAGCTATTCTCCAAGAGCATCCAAGTCAGCTTGGATCTGAGATTGTTCCATAGCACCCTCTGTGGTCCTTGATGGAGGATCAGTCCTTTCCCTCAGGGGGGAAATTGAAGAAGCCTCTTCAATCCTTAGAAATATGAGTAACCATTTCATGGGTATAGACTCATGATTACCCAAAGGACTTAACACTTCTAATGAATCATTTAGCTGTGAACTTCCTCCTTCGTTGCCTTTGCTTCTTTGGGTTTTTGGGAGTATCAGTTGTCTCCCTTATTGGAAATTGGATTGGTGAATGAAGGCTATGTCCAATGCCTCATTCATGGCTTGCTGGCCTGGAGATATCTCACCTGGTTCGCGAGAAGAATCAGCCACAGCCCCGAAGGCAGTACATCCAGGGCTATACTGTGGAAAAGGAACCTCAGTTCCTTTCTTTTCAAGCTGCAAGATGAAGAAAATAACTTCATTAAGTAACAATACTTCGACTAGAATCAAATTGCAATGGAAATAATGAAAGAAAACATACATCTTCAGGAGCCACATAATCATGCCACTCCTCATCTCCATAATCACTCGCCCCCTCTGTGGCACCATGATAAATCATTTCCTTCACCCGCCTGGTGACAGGAACAGACTCATCATTGGCATATATGATCATTTCCAGCACTCTGATGTAAGCCCACCCTTCATTGGGGTTATCTTCATATTGAATATCTATAGAAGCCAGAAGATTCACTTTTATAGGAAGTTGTACACCCTCACATAAATCTAGCTAGGCGGTCTAAGTACCATAGTACAAACACTACCACAACTGGAGAGCCTCTGGTCGTAGATATGAAGGAAGAGAGGAAGGTCCGACAATCTTTGACTTCAATTTCTTCCCAGCTCATGCAACTGCAGATAGAGAATAAGAAAATAAGACTTCTTGCTTTATAAAGTAGAAGTGATTAAATTACCACAGTGAATTAACTCACCAGGAGTTGATGGAGTATGTCTCTTGATTCTGACCAGAGGATTATATCAGGCACGAGGCCGCCTTGCCACTTGTTTTGCCTCATCATCCCCATCATTGGAATCCGGTGAATCAGTCCTAGAGGAGGAGTCTGGAGAATCAACTTCAGGTGGGGAAGCATCAACTTCATGAGGAAGGGTTTCATTCTCTACAGACCTCTTCCTTTTCCCCACCTGATAAACTGGGTGATTCAATACCCCTTTTTGGTATGATGCTATCCAATTCTTGGAATAATATGTAGTCATGTTATGTGCAGCTTTTTCAAGTGGTAAATCAAATACTTCCCGGTCTTATCCTTTGATGTCAGCAACCATAGTTGTCGAGCAACCATCAGATGTTTCTCTAACCTGACATGTACTGGAGGAGATAAAACAATTTGTTGCAGATATTTGAATTGACGTGCAAATCTATATGGATCATAGGCCTTGCATATAATTTCTCGGTCAATTCTGTAACTAGAAAACCATCCCTCCAAGCTAGAATGTATGCCCTCAAATCCAAATGGGTTGTTCCATCATCAAAAAACCGCCCAGTTGGCGGATTTACATAGGGAACGAATTTTAATTCCTTAAACATGCTCAGCCTCACATTCATGTCGTTTGAATTAACATCTAATGGAGCAACTACAGATAATTCTTGCACTGATGGCCTGAAAGAACTTCCAGCAATTTGTAATCCATTCTGTACATTGTACGTCCTAAAGTGAGTGGAAATCCATCCCCATAAAACATGGAATGGTCCCACTATTTTTAAAGGAGATTTACCCATGAAGACATGAAGTAAACTCCCTTGAATATTTACTAAAATGGGGGTAGCCAACCCAACCATTTTTCCCTCAGCTAACTTTTCCTCAATGACAAAGGTCCCTGGCCTGACGCCTCCCTTCGAATCCCTGACTGGGAAGAGATAAAATCTGAGCCACAAAGCCAAGAATCCCACTAAATGAGTCATTTCATGATCTTTTGATTCAACTCATATCCACATTTCTCAAACTCTCATGCTTCTAGAGTTGGCCAGAATGCACCAGGAAAACCCTTCTTCTCAGGTTTTGGGCAGGTGGTAGGACGTTTGGGCCTCTTATACTTGGATTTCTTTTTCCTGGATCCTTTATCCTTTGGCTCCTTCTCCTTTGGCTCCTTCTATTTCTTCCAAATAAGAAATATATTCATCCACTCCTCTGGATGAATATCCTTTCTAGAATAAGTTAATGAGGTCTCTGAACTCTTGAGCGTGTGGAAGATCTTAAATAATTACTGAGCTAAAGCAGGAGTCTTCTCTGAATCATTCCAAATCACCTTCAGAGGAATTAATTCTTCATACATATCGACTAAAATTAGAGCCCCCAAGATCTTGTGGACTTCCCATAGACTGATACCTACTTCTCCATGAGTTAGTTGGAAAGAATTAGTTTCTGGGCTCCAGTGGCTGAGTATCTCCAGCACGAAGTTATCAGGTCTATAAACATATGTTTTACCAACCCATATAGCTTCGTATATCACCACTCCTTTGAGATCCTCGACAAACTCTGAATAGGTTTGTCGCACCCAGTATTCCCACATCCATGTTGGCTTCAAACCTTCCCCAAGACAAAAGTCCCAACTTTTCTTCCAGCCTTTGGATTGATCCATCTGAGCGTTTCAGAAGATTGAAGTATGACAATGTCATTGCGGCTTGGGCGTATGCGGTTTTAAATCTAGTGTACAAGGGCTATGATGCATCATGGAGGCCTTCTCCACTGTTCCATCATTTATAAATCCTCCTCCACCTGAGGTATTTGCTGAAGAAAAGTTGGTTTAATTTTGAAACTATGAAAATGGAAGATAGTTCCTTGCTTCTGGAATAGTGTCTTCTCGCAGATGACCATAGCCATACAAGGGCATATATGTTCATTGGGGAAAGTCGGGATGATATTTTGCCAGATACTTATCCAAATCCAGAATAGTGCTATCTTTGACGATATAATAATCGTGGCCAATGATGTTCATCATATATTCAATCTGCACAATAGCCAGTTCATCAACTATTCTGGTTCTAAGAGCCATTGATTCTGCATGAAAAGTTGAATAAATTAACTTTTAAGTAAGTTAATTTTTCATAAAATTTGTGAAGTAGTTTTAAAAAAACTGGCTAAGGCATTAAGGCATGCAAGTATGGATGTGTCACGCAAGTATGGATGTGTCGCGCAAGTGTTAAATGTGTCGCGCAAATTTTTGGCGCGCAAGTATCACCGCGCAAGTCCTATTACATTGACAACTTCGCAAAAACAAAGAAACTGTAGAAAATGAGAAACATGCGTGGCGATGGGGACCTGCATGACGAGAGCTCGAGAATCCGGAATCATATGCTATGCGTGGAAAATGACCTCGTATTTATAGGCTAGGCGGCACACCTGCGCGCCTACACACAACGCGCTCCATCTAGTGCGCTCCAGCCCTGCGTGACTCGAACCTGGATGCCATGTGTTGCGCACTGAACGACTTTCGCGCCACCTTTCCTTTGGTTTTCTTCTTTTCCTCAGAGTCACATCCTCATTTCGTTCAAATCCAAATCTGAGGGGGGACTTTTGTTGACGCTCTATTTTTGTCACATTGTCTAAAAATAATGTAAAGGGAAATGAATTAGCACAAATTGATTCATCCTTTGAATAAATAATCAAAAATTGACATATGAATGAACAAAGATTCAAAAGCACATGGTCCACGCAGGTTCCATCACTATCGCGCAAGTCAACTTGCGCGACACCTCATGGTCGTGCAAGTGACTTGCACGCCCTAAAAGATAACCAATCGGGGACTTCTCAGCCTCTAAATTCCCCTAGTGGGCTCCCCATTTGGGAGGAAATTTTCCCAGAATTCAGATTTAGAGCTCTGAATGCCCATGTCTCTTCTTCAGGTCTTCCGAACACTTCTAATGTAATTCGTTACCTAGAATGGATTGTCTAAACAAGATGAGTAAGGTTTATGTGTTAGTATTCACTAACACTTGCGCGCCTAAGGTGGTTTACCCTTAAGGGAAATGAACATACTTGCGTGCCACCCTACTTCCTCAACAAAACATGTGTGCCTCTCTTCTAAAGGTACCTCAGGAAAATGATAAAGGCATTATTCAAGGATTTCCCAAATATTACCATGCTAGTTTACAAATTCGCAAGTACACATGTGTCGCACCGGTATACCTGAATGACCAGGACATGCGTGCCCACGCAATACCTACGCGCCTTCAAGGACTTGCGTGCCCCTACCTTTTCGGATGCACTTCTTTCCCATTTCACCCCTCTTAATCCATTCCACCTCTCCTATTCAAGATTTAGACATCAAGACACTCTTCAAAGAAATTTATGGCATGATTTCTTGATTTGAATTCTTTATCTGAAAGGAATTATATGGAATATCTCTCAAAACCTAGTGATTTACACATCTTTATGTCACGAAAGATTGAGGTTTCATTCATTAAATCTCATCATTTATGATGAGAGAACTCATTAACCTCGGCGTCCTTTTCAAGAATAAGCCCCAGTCTCAAATATGGGCATCCTCTTCAAGAGTAAGCCCCATGTACCATAATTTTTCATGTATTTTACCCTGGGCCTCCTTTTCAGAAGTATTCCCCCATCTTAATTTCTCTTAACCAGTCCTAATTTACCTTTGATCTGGTATTGCTTCTCAGGAGTAAAACCCAATCATAAGTCATCTCCTAATTTGAGCCTCCTTTTTAGGAGTAAGCCCCAAGTTAGAGTATTCAAATAAACATGAAGCACATATACCTTTATGGTCCATGTTCCTGTATTTATTCCATGAAGTAAATACTAATCTTTATTTTTCTAGGTAGTCATACATACATAAGTCCCACATTATTTCTTATGAGTGCATATTTCATGGCACAATTATCTGATTTTTACCAATACCTCATGTTTCTCACACCGAGCATGAATCACATGAGATTAGAGTGTAAAAGTAATTATGAAATTTTTCTTTGAGTCGTCAATCATGAACATCATACCCCTTACTCGAACTACGTGGGTTCTGATTCCTTTTCTAAACAAAGTATATGTAGGTATCCCATCGGTGGGTTCGATCCAAACTCTGAATTAATCCATGTCCTTATGAATGACAATAAACATCACGTACCCCACTGAGTGGCTTTAAAACCATCATGGTCATCATAATGACAAAGAGACTTATATATAAATGTGTCGAAGGATACCATTGACCAAAAATCTCTAATAAATACATATGATTCTATATCTATGAAGAAACTTGAATATATATAATAGATTCTCTAAATTTCATACATACTTAATCATTGATTGTCAGATCTGAAGGAAAGCTCATTTTATACTTGGTAATGTAATAAGGATTCATGAACATAAATTAAATCTATAAAGAGTAGACAATAATTCCCCTCAAAAAGGTGTGATGAGTCCGACCTCCCATCCTCTCGACCAATATAAATTCCTAAGCCTCATCAGTCCACAAAATAATGAGCACCTACCTTTGGAAAGTAGGTCCAAATGGATATGGAATCATTGGATGTTTCTGGTTGTACGAACAAACCCATTCGAAACAGATTGGAATGTTTGAACCTTCAATCAAGGAGGTCATCCCCAAATTCCAATGGAAACACTCATGCATCCATTTCCTATAATTTTGTGGAAATGGGATGAAATTACAATGAAATTTGTAACATTACTAATAAGGTCTCTTAAAAGGAATGATGGGGTGTTAGTTATTTTTGACCGCCTTACCCTAATCAGTGAATTTTTATTCTATACAATATTATTTACCTATTTATCACCAGGATAACTATTTATTAGTGCTTTTTTATGATATGATGGTACTTATCTATCAAATTTTTATGTTCGACATCTCCATTTTAAATCTAAATTCTTGAAAAGTTTAAAGAAGAATCTAGATAATGAATATTATTTGAGCACTGTTTCTCACCATCAATCTAATTGGAAGGTAAAAAATAATATCCAAACATTAGAATACATGTTGAGGTCCTGATCACAAGACATTAAAGGTATGGGGGATCAATATTATCATTTGGTATAATTTTACTACAACAATAACTACCATTATCATTTTGAAATGGTATCCTATGAATCCTTATAAAGAACGAGATGTCGTATGCCAACATGATCAGACGAATTTGGTGAATAAGAGAGTGTAGGCCTTGAACATGTAGAGGAAACAATATAAAAATTAAAGGCTACTCAAAACCATATTAAACAAACTAAATATAGGAAAAAGTACTATAATAATAAGAAAAGGATTATTTTGAATTTAAAGAGGTAGATCATGTTTTCATGAAAGTTTCTCCATGGAAGGTTGTTATAAGATTCATTTAGAAAGGTAAACAGTTCCTCTGGTATGTAAGACATTTAAAAATAATAGAATGAATTGGAAATATTATTTATCATTTGGAAATTCCAACTATAATTTATAAATTACCAGATGTCTTCCATATCCCTTTAATAATTTTTTATGTGCTAGAACCATCACATGTTTTCACTTCTAAATAAATACAATTGGATCTAAAATTATAATATTTTGATGATCTCATCAAGAATCTGGATAATATAGAATTTTTTCTCAGGAATTAGATGACTCTAGTGGAAAAAGTAATTTTGAAAAATCATTAAATAGTACAGACTATGCGGGAACTTAAAGAAATTATGATGAAGATATACCGAAATATTTTTAAAAGGTGATAATATGGAATATTAGAGTATTTATTATTTTGAAATATGTATGAATGTAATACTAAAATATTTTATATAATGTTTTCTTTTTAGACAATTTTAATGTCTTACGTTACATGCAACATTGATTTAGAACACACTATGATCTATTAATATGTTTCTTTTATAACCAAGTAGCTAAAATAGTGGAGGATTATAGTAGTAACATTCTTTTTGAAATTTATGTATTAATTATTTATCCAAAATATTTTATTTGAATAATATAAGAATTAGTCTAGTTTTAATCATTAAAATGATATATTTTTATAACGGAAGTCATACCCCATTTTGATGCATCACATTCTTTAAATAAAGATATTTAAACATTATAAAATATAGTTTATAAAATAATTAAATTCTTTCAAATTTGAATATCCAAATTTATTTTGAATTATTTTTTGGTATTTTACTATTATGTTATGATGAAAAGTAATAAAATATATCATTTTAGGAGAAAATATATTTTCATACAAATATTTTATTGTGTAGAAATTATAATTTCAATTGGTCTTAATGAATAATTATATTATAATTTTATGACTGGATACAGTTTAAGTCATTGTAATCGATTTTAAATTTTATTTTTATTTAAAAGCATTTCAATCTACTAAACATTTCACATTAAAAACGTATTTTCGCATTTACCGAATGAGATTAATATTAAATTTTAAAAAATAGTGTGTTTTTAATTGTTAAAATTGTATTAATTATTTATAATCAATTTTTTAATATTAAGTAAATATGATTCATTTATTGTTTGGATTTATGAATATTATATTTCTTAATTTTTCTATTAACATAGTTAAAGATAAAGCATGTAATTAAGGGAAAAATAATATGATAAATATTAGAAAATAAGACTAAATTCTTTAAATATTTCACTCAATATGACTTTATAGACCAAAAGTATCAATTACTGTTTTTATAACCTTTAAATTCCACTTAAATGAGATTACACAATTTATTATATTTCATTTATAAAGAATTTATATTTCTCATACTTATATTAATTATAAATATATCATATTTAATATATGGATATATTGAAGATAAATTAAACTATAAATAGCGACATTAAATATAGAATGTGTATCTTCTTCAAGATAATTTATTTTTAATTTTTATGAAATAAATAATTACCTTTAAGGATTATATAATGATGATCCAACAATTGTTTTATTTTTTTAAATATCAAATAAATGAAATTAAAAATATTAAAATAAATATTAATTGGTATAATTAAAATCATCCCAGAATTTTATAGATTCCCTATACATATAAGGTATGTTTTAATGGTTTTTTATATATCATGTTTTTATGATATTTTAGAAAGGTCAATTAGTGTATAATATAAAAATTGTCATTAATTTTATATATAAAAATATAATATTTTAGTAAATCATATAACATTAATAACAATATGTTATTAGTCTAATGTATTATGATATAGTTAAAATTTCATCCATGGCTCATTTTAGGATCTTTTAGGAATACATTTTTACTAATGTAACCCTTAATTAGTAAAAAAACAAGTTGTCATAGTAAGAGTTAAAGAGACAAAATACATGTTTAAGAGGAAAAACAAATGTATGAATGTTTCCTAATATGTATTAATATTATTCGATCAGAATATTTCTAGACAAACTCATATTCCATTCAAAATAACTCACTTTGGAGCCATTTTTAATTAAAAAATATTTTACATTAATTTAACATTTTGAGAGTATTCAAAAGTATCCCCAACTCTATTAACAAGGGAACCTAATCCACCACAACTTAAAAATAATATAAGTCTTGTAGCCTAATAAAAACCAACCCCTTTTCCCCCAAACACTCTTATACTTGTTTTTGATGTCTTAGTCATTTAAAAGACCAACTCCTGATCCCTATGAATATATCTAATAAAATTCCACCGAGAAGAGGTAATTGTTTTTCCAAGTCTTTCAAGTTCATTTATACTTATAAGTATTCGTCATATTTTTATTCCTTGATAATGTAATAATTACAGTATATTATATATACTAAGATGTTATTATATTTTTGGGAAAACCATATTCCACCTTGCATCCAGCATATGGAAAAAACACTAAGCATGCATACGTACGATTTTTCATCTCCTTTCCATGGTATAATTTATTTTTCAAAACCACATTATTTAGATGAGGGTAATTTCTTAACATATTTGGTATAAAGAATAAAATATTACATGATATTAATTCTATATTTTTAATATACAATCAAATCACATACCCTTTCATTATTATGTGAATGTCACCACCGCCCATCCGTACGTACGACCTGCGATCTCCATGATATAATGTGATTCATTTCCCACATTTATCATTCAGGAATGATAATAAAAATGTATCTATGATCGTAATATAATTACATAAATGAATGATATAAGTACACTATGCATAATAAATAATACTTACAAAAAAAATCATAGTAAAATGAAACATTTAACACCTAAAATAGTTGTCAAAGAGGAGTTTTACTAACAAAATGATATACGAAGATCAAATATGATATCAAAAATATGGATTTGGTTTTGGAATAAATTAATAACATGATTAAAACCATTATAGGGTATATCAATTAACATTAAACTAATATAAATGGCAAGTTAATGGTTAATTTTACAATCACATTATAATTTGTGGCTGCTTATAAGTAAGTATATACTAGGGAATATTTATGAATAATGTAAATTATTACAAAATATGTTTTCCAAATTATTTTTACTATTATACAAAATATTTCTAATTACTATTTAACCATCATTGAATATTTATAAAATATATTTAAACAAATATTTTTTTCTTTTTCTTATTAGGGTGCGTATATGAATTTTTCAATAAAAATACGAATGTAATGTTTTTAAACTTATATGGAATGTGATAATTTTTCAATTATCATGACACATTAATGTCTATAAAAATAATTCATAAGTTACAAGTGTTATTTCCGATGAAGATACTTTCTCTTAAAATTATGCGGCCATTTAAATAAATTATTTCAAATTTGAAAGGGGGTATTTCAGTAAATAAATTTCTAATGATTTTAGTAGTCAATTTTCATCTATGTAAACATCCACTGTTGGATCGTTTTATTGATTTAATTTGATCTCTTATGATACCATTTAACAAATTATGTTGATGGTTTTATGATGATTTTGTTTATAGATGTGATATTTTGATTCTATCCACAGTTTATGGTTTAAGTATTAACATTTATTATGGTAGTTTTCCAATATGAATATTTTTGTTTTTTTATTATTCAACCATTTTTTATGAGGACTGTATTGGGCATATTAAGTGATATGTGTAGCCTATAATAGAACCTCTATAAATAAGAAGTGTTAATAAGAAAAATTAGTTTGTGTATTGGATAATGTATTACATGTTTATGTATGATTTCTTTACTGAATCCAGCACAATATCTTTATGATTTCTGACAATTTGTATTCCCTCATTATGAGATTAGCTGTTTATATTTAATGTGATTTTTCAATTATTAGAATATCCATGTGATTATTTATATGAAATTATAAGATTTTAATTTAATCATATCATATTATGGTCATGATTTGTTTAAATGGTGTGTGTTTAAATTATACATGTTTCTTTAAGGTTTATGTATATTTTTTAATAATATATCCGACTATAAAATAACCTATACTGATTACCTAAGATCACCCCTTTCTTATGTTATATTTTTTTCTCAGGATTCCAAGATGTGTATTATGACTGATATTTTGGGTTAATATAAGAGAATAACATAATTAAAATAGGATTTTATATGTGTTAATTTTTGTTTTAAAATGTAATTTATGGTTCATGTATTTAATTTGGATTCAAAAACTGCTAAAATGGTTGATCCTTTGGGATTTAAATATTGTACTTATGTTGATTTAATAAAGTGAGGCATGGGCTCCAAGCTACTGGTTTTGGCTTTGTTACATATATGATACCAAATGTATTTTTTACTAATATTTTAAATATACAAGAGTTAAAAATGAAGGTATAGAATGATAAAACAAATTTTTTTTATCTAATGGATAAGAAAAATGGTTTATTATTTTTGGTGTCTATGTAATGTAATTTATTAAGGTCTAAAATATCATAGTAAATAATTTCTAATGTGTTCTAATTTTTTTTATAGGAGATGTTATTTACTATCAAATAGTTATTATGTAAAAAAATAGATGATGAATTTAATAGTTATGTTTTATGAATCATGAGATACCATAACATGTTTTTAGATGGATAAAATGAAAATGATTTTATATTTAAGATACATTTGATTATATAGATGTTAGTTAAAATAATAGTGATATAATCCAACCATTATCAATTGAATATTTTAAATAATAAAAAATAAATTTCAATAAATTTCTCCAACCCCATAGAATAACAAATAATATATCATTATAAATAATTTTTTAAAAAACATCCACTAAAATAATAACTTTATTTCATAAACATAAAAGGACTTGTGGGTCACAAAAGGATATTTTTAAATGAATATTGTGTCAAAGTGGTATATTATAGTATATTTTTACATTGATAATTTTAATAAAAAATAAAAAAATAAACAAATAAAAACTGAATGTAAATAATACATTGACGTAAAGGTTTTTACAAAAAGGATTATAAGAATAGAGATTGTGTCTATAGAATGATTTCTATGAATATAATGTATTTTAATAGCATTGTAACAAAGAATTTTGTAATGAAATGTAATTTAAAAATTATTAACGAGATAAAATCCTAGAAATAAGACTCATAATCCCCCAAAATTATTCAAAATATATTTCTTCATAGACTTTAATCAGTAAAAACAATTAGATAATTTTATTAAATAATAACTTAGTGGTGTGAAATGTATTCTATAGAGGTATAATGATATTAATTAAAACCATAAAAGTATAGTAAATATAAATAGGATCTTAATATTTTTCATATATAATTTTTTGGAATAGTATATTTTTATAATTTTTTATTTATTAAAAATGAATTTTGAGAATTCAAAATGTATCATGTGATTAAGAAGACAACATTTTCGTTTTTATTTCTTCCATATTGGTTATATATATATATATGATATATAAATCATGAGGTGAAATGATATATAGAATATAAATTTATGACATTGAGTAATCCATATCTAATAATCATCTTGGGTTATTATAGGTTATGATGAATTTTCAGTATACTTTTGGTATGATTATTGTATATGGATATGGAATATTCTCATGAGGAAAAATGGTTTAATTAATTTCAGGACTGATTGATTTTATGTCACAAAGATTCATACTCAATTTCATTGGTATACAAGGGGTTTATGTTTTATATTGATTTATACTATATCAAAAAAAGGATTATTTCTTCCATCAACCCATGCTCACAAGTGTTGGGGGATCTCACCCCATCCTCTTCCATCGAATAGGTTTAACCATTTTACTATCCTATAATATATTCCTACTTTCCAATTTATCTCATTGTTCCCTAAAATTTAATCCCAAAATAAATGAGAACATTTACTTCCTATATCATCCTATGAGTTACCAAATTTTTATTCCATTCATCAATTTTACTAAATTTAAACATTCATCCATCAATATCCCTCTGATTATTTCATATTTAGGTTTATTGATGAACGTTGGGTCCTTTATAATCATATGGTGGTGTTTTGTCATGATTCTTGTAATATACTCATTCACTTTGAAAAAAAATACGACATGATTACAATGTTGTTCAGAGATCTTCTTATTTTAAAAATGGTTTATTTCTAAATCATTATATGTTATTTTAATTTTCATTAACAGATGAATTTCAATTAGTATAAATTTTTTATATCCATCCTAATTCTCCCTCCATTTTCAAAATCATGAAATAATAAAAAAATGTAATTTTATTGGACGATATTATTTCATGGATAATAGAACCGTAGAATCTAGTCATCCTATATCCCTTCAAATATATGTAGTGATATAAATATTAATGCTTCATTTTGATGACTTTTAGATTATAATCGTACATATTTATTGGTATAAGGATGTGTTTGTATAAAATTCCTAGACTAGTTTCTATTATCAATGTTCACATGATGGAAATTCATTAAAGAGCTTCCATAAGAAATGGTTTTTCCTATACAAGAATTTAGGAAGGACTTCTATTTGAGACATCAGGACATCTTGGAGAAGAAACCACTATATATAGTTTTGGAAATGATGATGTCATCATGTTCAGTTATTAGCTTGATGAAAATAGGATCAAGATGTTTCCTGCAAATTTATTATAGAATAAATATGTTTGGGATGTCAATTTAGTGAAGGATCTATAGAAAAATGATGACGATATAGGAAAATAAAAAGTGATGATTGATCGATCATCTTCTATAGAAAAATCATTATCAAACGAAATCAGGTATTTACATTATAGAGTAGTGATACACGATTCAAATTCATTTATGGTAGCTATAGAAATATACCCTATATGATTTTTGTATCATAATGGTATAATGATAATCATACATTAGATGGTTTGAGTTCATCTTCTATTAAGACAAGTGTTTCCATGGGTCTATATGGTTTTGCGTATCCTGATAATGAATAAAATAGAAACTTGGTTAAGAAATATCCATGTAGCATCGAATCACAAAATAAATTTTTAGTTTTGGATGGTGATGTAAGGATTATAGCTGAGTGGAGTATTAATAGAGATGAAATCCAAGAATGGTAAAACAATTAGGTTGGAAGCATGGAAGATAGTGAAATTGATAATCAAATTAGTAACTATACATTCCCTTCTAAGAGTAATGATTAGTTTCTAGATGATTAATATTTGGGGTATGCATCCATGAATGGAAATAAATATATTGTGTAGGAATATGGATTAACCATTCCAACAATGAGAATTTGAGAATGAATGGAATATTAATCTTTATACAATCCTAATGTAACAAGATATTTAATAAAGGACTAACATCACCAAGTAATGAAAAAAAAGTTATTTCCTAAAAAATAGAATAAACAATTATTGATGATGTGTTAAATGGGGATGGAATGGAAGAAGCTGATCAATCAAATTTTTTAGATCTAATTCTCCCCAAGAAGGAAGCGATGTGGTAGATGGTCTTCCACATCAATTCATCATAAGAGGATTCAAATAAAATATTCTAGAGAGTGATTTTATTTTTCCTTAATTATGTTTAGTATTTTTAGATTAAGGAAAAATATCATATTTTTACATGGAGATTAAATGTTGGAAAAATATGACTCGAGTAGTGTATTTTGTGTTAGGACATGATTAGAAATCAATTCATTGATCTCATCAAGGATGATATGGACATAAAGATAACCTCAATTAAATATAGTTTATATAGAGCTAATGATTCCAATAATCATTCATTATAATATAATAGATGTGTATTTTCTTACATATTTTTATATTATGTGTTGTCATGAATTCTGTGAGGGTTCCCCCGTTCCCCTTAAAAGTGATATTTTAAATGTGAATTTAAATTTATAGTTAGTTAGAGTTCATGGTTAGAGTTCCAAATACTCGAGGTTGGTGAGATAACTGGCCCAAAAACATTTATATATTCATAAATTTTCAATGACATCTTATATATATTTTTTAGGTACTAGTAGTCGGGTATGTTATTGATCATATTGGAGGATAACGATTAAACATATTGGGATTTTTCCTCTGATCATAAAAGATTAAAATATGGGATCCTGATAGATATAGACTATGTACAAATATAGTTATAACAAAATTTTATATATGATATTCTTATCTTTGTGGTGAGCGTAATATGATTTACTCATCTATATTGATGCATAAAATTTTATATATTCAAAAACAAGATTTGATTATTCTTAGGGAATTTTGAAATCATGGGTTGTCTATATGTGATTGACATACTCAGTGTCATATAGTTACATAATATCTAAGATAAAAGGATTATATTTAAATTCATTCTAGTAAATAATGTAGTTTTTGGATACAAGTATTGTTATACATGTTTTTTATAGTGATAATACTACATCCATTTTTTATGTAGAGAATAACTAATTCTTTCAGGAGGTCATTCATGTCATGAGTTTTTTAATTCATGAATTTATTATTATTTCCAATGATATAAATCCTCATGGGGAATCAAATTGGTGTTTATATAATACTTACTTGGTTAAACCTAGATATCAGTATTAAAAGTGTTTTAGATCTTATCTAAATGCATTTTGTATTTTTATTTACATTATATTTTATATGATATGATGTAAGGGATAACTATTGATTGTTATTCAAAAGGTTGTTGGATGATGTCAGAAAAGTATGTTAAATGAAGCCAAAAAAATACTTTTTTATTTGGATTCAAAAGATATTATATTTGAAATTATAAAAGGTTAAATATCATAATGTCTATGAGGCTTCAGTTAATATTGGATATTAAAGAGTATATACTCTAAAGAACACACACATAGGGTGTGATACGGCATATATCATAAGGTATAATAAAGTTATGTAACATGGTATTCTATATATTTAAAAAACAATGTTATATTATTGTTTCAATATATAAGTTTTATGATATATAGAAAGTGTAGTATCTTCCTTGATATGAAATTGGGATATAAAAGAGTTAAAATTTAATTATTATTATATTACCAAATAAAAGTTAAGTTGTTTTTATGATAAAAAACATGAAACATTGTCATGGTTTTGGATTATATACAATTTAAAAACATGAAATAAATCACAACATATATGTTCGTACTTGTTTACAAAAAGAAGGGTCCTTGAGGCCTTTTATAGAGGTAGTTTCTATATGATTGGATATGTTTTTTTCTAAATATATAACCAAAAATATCTCCCCTTAATGCTATATTTTCTCATCCATTATTATTCATCTAGAACTAGAAAGCATTGAGCTATAAAGGTAACCACCTCCATGTTTTACGTGATTCACATCAAATAATAGATATGTCATGCGGAAGGCACCACTAGTCCTATACTAGATCACCATAGTCTTCCATTTATTCCACAGATTTACATTTTTTCCCAATATTTCCAATCATCATGGAAATTCCCATGGTTTTTATTATACTAAATAACTTATCCTTGATTCATATTTCTCTATATTAGTTATCCAAAATTTCATACGTTCCCGTGATCACTAATTATTATTTTTTTTAAAATAAATCAACATTAAGTTGTTATTATTGAATTATTTTCAGTAAATATCATTTATTGTAGGAATATTATATAATTTGGGTTTTATACCCTCAAAACCTCCATCATATAATTCAAGAAGAATATTAATTTTTTATTATATTCTACATCCATGTGTAGCAACAATGTTTTACTTATCCATATTATTGTTGTCCTATGAGTTCTACTTTATTCATGATCCCATAACCATTACCATTTGGGATTGTTTCATATGGTTTCCCCTTCATTTCAAAAATATTTTTGATCATCAGGATTATTTGTTATATGGTAGAGTTTTTTTGATTTTTTTATTAGAACATGATCCTATTTTAAACCCTTCTCCCTTAAAATTTGGAAAAAATTCGATTTTTTTTCAACCCCCTATGCAATGTATATATATTTTTATAGAAAATGAATACTAACTAAAAATATACTATGTTTTTTGATTCAAGGGTCAATTTTTTATTCTCTTAGATCCAGTTGGGTCATTTTCATTATATTTGTCAATGCGGATATGTGGATTATATTTTTAGATACCAAGGTATATTATTTTATTATAGACGCTTATTGAGTTCATATGATTTAATAATTGCCTTATTTTATTCATTATTATTTAAATTTTCCACTAATAATTTAAAGGATCATAATTTTTCTATTAATGAGGGATACATAGATATTTTTATTATGATCAAGATAAATGTTGATTCATCGGAGGTAAGTTTTAGTGAATAATACAAATTTAATTGTGTCATGATGACCAATAACCAAACATATGATTATCTAGTGATTGTATCCTATTATATATTAAATGACATTGATGGTCATGAATTTCATAGATTAAGCGTGTTTCAAAAGGAGTTGATCATGAGTTAGGGTGACCTAATCCATGATATGATAAAAGAAACATAAAATTCCTCTATAAATAATAGAATTCAATGGGTAATTGTCCTCAAGTGTTTATGGAAAATATGACACATCGTTATAGATTTTGGAAATGATGAATTTAGGTTCCCTATACTTTAATTTCAAAAAACAATCATCTATAAATTCTATTTCATTTATTATAATATATAAAATAGATGCACATACTAGTTTAAAAAATGATTTATCAACTAATGCAAGTGTCAAGAAAATACCATCAATGGAACGGAATTCCATCCCATAGAAATATGAATAAGGTACTCACTCTGGAATTGTGGCCCACAATCATTTTGATTAGTTTAAGGATGTATCCCTGTACATGAAAGAAATAAATTGAAACATGAATTTGTTAGATTAAGAAGAATCAATTGTGGGATAAACTGTTTATAACTAAGTCATGAAACTATGGATTTTATAAGAATATAAACTTATAATTCAATTGTTTCTGAAAAAACATTTACACAACCTCTATTGTTTCACCAATATATTATCAGGTGGTACAAGTGGAATAATATTTTCATTCAATTTCAAGAGTTAATAAAGTGAAGAAAAAAGATTTTGTTTAGAAAATTATAAATTATATATTTTAAAAATATGATAATTCCTAGAATTTTTAAATCATCCCAACCCAATAGGGACACGATCTTTAGGTAAGCTCACATTTACAGAAAATGAGGATGACAAAGAAACTATTAATGATCCAAATGAAATAAAATTTATATAACAATGCTATTTAATAAAAATTTGATCAATAGAATCTGTGGTCGGAGAGAAAACTATATAATTAGACCCTGATGATCTAATAAAGATCATTATGTGTGAGGGACTAGAAACTCAATACTATAGGAAATGTGTTTATCCTAAACACATTACAAAAAAAATAATGGACTTATAAAACATGTTTCTAATTAATTAAAGGGATAATTAAAAAATCTTGCATCACTATTGAGTTATCAATGAAGTAGGATGATGATATGAATAAATATTAACTTCCTTGTGGTCATATAAATAATACATTAAAATGGTTTGAATCTATAATCAATTATATTTTTTATGGATTGGAAAATTATTACTCTATTAATGAAATCTTTATAGACATGGGGTTTATAAGTGATACTATTGAATACATTATGTGGTTCCTTTATGACCTTGAGAGGAATGATTGAGCTTTGGAATATTGTTTTAACCCAATTTTACTGATAAAAAATCATGTTTTTTGATTCCCGTATATTCTATTTTTTTATTTGGGTTCCTAATAAACAACCAAAAATGAATTCTTTAAATAACAAAGTGAGATTACAAGGGGAAAAATTATTAGTAATAAAATAGTACTAGCACAAAACATTGTAAAGTACCCAAATAACATAAATTTTTTATTCATGGTTTCAATTTCAATGTATACAGATCATTGTTTTAATTGTTAATAATTACTCCAACTATGCTAAAATAATTCCATTCTAAAAATACAAACCTAATAGTAAAAATATTATCGAATCCGTTTTTATTGTGTTTTTTCCTATCATACATTTCTAACATACATTTCTATCCCCAACTCACATGTCTCCCATGTGATTACATATTTTACATTTATATAATTATAATATTAAAGGAAATGTACCTCATTGTGACATAAAAATGAAATTTCCTCTACCCACTCCAAACCACTTATACAATTCAAATTATTCTGGTATCCTTCAGAAAAATTTCATCTCTCAATGGAAATTATTATGATTGGGTTCTTTAGTAAGTTTATCATTTCATTATTCCATTATTATGTAGGAATAAAATAATAGAAGTTCTAATTCCAACATAACATGGACAGTGTTTTTGTTAATCATTTTCTTTTAATGTCTCAAGTAGAATATTCAAAAAATATAATCCAAAATACTATTGGTTAATAAAAAATATATTTGACCGTCTAAAAAATTTATATTAAATATATATAATTTCTTATTGATATTAATTCATTAACTATAACAAATTATAGTTTATGACTACTTTACCTCCTACATTTATTATGCAATAACACTTCCACCATGCATGATAAATAAACCAAAATTATTATAATATATGGTAATATGGATAAATATAGGTAATTTTTCCTATTATATAACAGTAAAATATAAATATGTTATTTAATTAAAAAATTTAATTATTCTTAGTGAATAATTATTAATAATAAATAAGATGTATTTATAACCTTTTTTGTGAACAAACTTAATTTCATCAAAGAAATGATCATGGTACTTCATAAAAATATCAAGAATATTTTTTTAATACTCATGAAAATTATATAGGTGATGAATACATTATCATTTTGGACTAACTGAAACCTATGTTCCCAATAATGTATGTAATGTATTGAAAATTTATTAGCTGAATAATAATTTTAAATGTGAATGGAAAATAAATTGGAGATAATAATTTATAAATGGATAGTATTATTGAAAATAAATTTTAATAAGTTTATAGTATTTATTAATTATAAAATTATGTTTATTATAAAAGGTGTAAAATAATTTCTTATCCTGAAATAATCTATGCTAGGTTTTTTTGTTAAATCATACTTTATTTAGTGAGTTATGCAGTTATTTTATTTACAATTGTTTTCAATTATATATTTATTTTAACATAGGTTCATATTATTTAATATTTATTCATTACTCCTTATGGAATTATATTTAATTTAAATAAAATAAATTTTCTATTGATTATTATATTTGAAAATACTATGTCATAAGTGCTCTATTTTTAAATATATATCAATTAATGAATATTTAGAAATTAAGAACTAATTTTTCATTATATTTTGTGAAAACATACCAATTTAATTATTTTATATTTAATCACATTTAAATATTTATATTTTCATGTTTATTAATTGAACAAGAATAAATATTTTTTTGAATTATACATTACTAAATCAAATATAATTTTCTCTTAAGCCTTTGGGTCCTGAGAGTATGTTTTTAGAATTATCATGACTAAAACACCTAAATGAAACTTGAATTAGGTAAAAACATGATTGAAAGAGAGTTATATATTATTAATTAGCTAGAGAAGAGTGATGTTCAACTCAAATTACAAATATAGAGAAATTTACCCTCTAATGACCGTCAAATATAAATAATGGTATCTGTTACTTTAAAAATGAAACTCATATTATTCAATGATAATACACGTATCTGGATATAATTAAGAAGAAAAAAGGTTCTTTGATACCCATTTATAAGTTCCATGATAACCAACTCACTCTAGCTTTAACTATAACATAAAATTAACCCATACTCATGATTATCATGTACAATATGAACACATAATCTTTTTGATTACATGAACATGTTGGTACCAACAAAACAGAACAACAATCAACATGTCCACTAGATTGTACTTGAATGGTGTGGAAATAAAATACCCCATATAACGCTATAAATATTAAAAATTTATATAAAATACCATTGTATTTGTGTTTTGATTCTATCTCCGTATTTACATAATTATATATAAACAATTTATTAGAAAATGATTATAAAAAAATTACATAGAACACATAAATTTTAGAAAAATGAATAAAATGGTTTATTAAATGGAAACCTTATTGATATATAGTTTATACCGGATCAACGAATATTTATATGAGAACTATTAATCTAAAATAAACGTTTTTAGAATACCATGATTCATATTCAGATTTAAATAATCTTGTAACACAAATATGCAGATATTCAACCAAAAAAATGAGTAGATGTGAGTATTATTTGTCGGGATGAGTCACCCATCCAATAGAGGAATGTAAATTGGGGAAATAGATAAGGAAACTTATTTTACCAACCTATATAAATACAAATATGAACATGTGGACATGGATTTACAACCCTTCCGTGTATTTAACTCATTCAAAATTTGTGAGACCCAAGATTTGCAATTATGTTTTTATAAATTTTTCTTTTTAAAATATAAAAATAAATGAAAAATGAAGTTCATTATCTTTAATAATAAAAATACACTATTTTATAAACATATTTATCGCTAATTTTGTTTCATTTTCATGATATTTTTCAAATAATAATTCAAGTAAAATTAAATTTTGTTAATGTTATATAATTTTATAACATATCATTAACCGTATACCTAATTTTTTAACTTATAATGTTTTTAACAACATTATTTTTATTAATAATTTTTTCTTTAATTATGTTATTATAATATAATGGTTATAAATTATGAACCATATTGTAATACTCATAAAATCCAAACATATTTCCATTTAAAAAAATTCTATAATTCATTTTATGTGTTACATGGGATTATTAAAAAAATATAACTATGAAACTAAATTAATGATTTATGATACTAATTTAAAATATATTATATGGAATATATTCTCTAAATGCATGTTTTCACATTCAATATTCGTATTTTATTTGTTAAAAGATTCCTTTTGACACATTTTGTAACATGGTTTATAATAAAATTTAATTACGTGAAATTTATTATCCTTATTTAAAAATTATATTAATATCAGTTATATTCATTTATTATCTAAACACCATTATAAAATTTTGAAAAATTAGTTTTTATAATGATAACATATCAATTTCATACAATTAAAATCATTGTGTTTGAAGTTCAATAAACTAAAACCATTTTACTGATTAGAAATTAAAAACCCAAATCACACCTAATTACCTGATTAATTTCATAAATAGTATATTTTTTAGAATAAAAAATAAATAATTATCAATAATATCATAAATAATAGATTATAAAATATGAAATTTATTAATTCAATATAAATTATATAAATACTATTAAAAAATTACTATTTTCCTTGTAATATATGATTTTATTTGAAATAAAAATTCCAAAATTATATATTTCAAAATTGGTTAAAATTATTGAATATTTTTAATTATAATATAATAATTAAATTATAGTTGTTTTTTATTTTACTAATGATGATTTTAACATGGAAAATTTTAAAAAATACAATTTTTACAAATTCGTTATGATTTATGACATCATCATTTTGTAACAATGTTGGAAAAATTTATGAATACTTTTTCATAAAAAAATATTTATGGAGAAAATTAATGAAATTAAAAAAATTATTTTGACCTTTGAAACGAATATTTTTCCTTTTGAAATCTAATTTCTATTTTATCCCTTTAAAACAACAAATTTTTCTTCAGCTCATATATTAGTGTGAGTGAAAGGTTCTATTTAGGTTTCTATGATATGAATGTAAAATTAAACTCCAATTATGAATAATAAACCAAAAAATTCATTAGAATAAACAATAATAATATTAATTTATTATAAATAATAAAATAAATAAAATTTTTACAAAAAATACCACTATAACGACGTATACATACCCATAAAATTCCCCTATGAATCCTCTTTCGCATAAAATTATAAAGGAAAATAATCTATCAATTTCCCTGATCATATGTCAATTATGACCCTTAATAACATTTTGGAGTTATATAAATCTAATCCATCAAGGAATTAGTAGTGGAGAAACTGTTCTTGAATAGGTAACCCCACTTCTCTTTCCTTAATTTCATTATTTTCATGACCCTAATCTCCCAAAAAAATAATTATGCTACCTTTATAAAATAATTATTATATAATTATATAATACATTAAATTTTTTATAATATTTTTTGTACTATTTTAACATATTTGTAAAATATATCCTCTTTCCACACTTTTGACACATCCTGATAAGGGAAGGTTTCATCCTCCTATAGTGAAATTATCAATTCTTTACATATTAATAACTACATAGAATGTCCGTGTAGATTATATAGTACAAATTTAATTTAAATTATTTGGATATTAAATAAATATTTTTACAAAATTATAAAATAAATATCATTAAAATCACAAAATAGATGAAAAACATTATAATATAAATGAAAACATTTCTCTAAGACATTTATCCCTTTTAAAAATAGTATTAAATAAATTAAATGATAATAAATTATGAATAATTAAAAAATGCATATAATTTACATCTATATTAATTTTTTAATAAATATCATTTCATTATATAAGACATCAAAATGTTACTAAATAATAACAGTCAGAATATAATTGTTTTTTATCAACATCTATTTCTTGAGTAATATTTAAATGTTTATACAAAATATTCATTGAAATGATTTTATTTATTTTTATTTAATTAAATTATCAGAGATAAAATTTTATTCATTTTTATTTAATTATCACTTTTGATAGGATTTTCATTCAATAAAAACTAGTTTGGTGATCCTTAATGTATGTTAGTTTGATTTAATAACATCCTTCCATCATTTATTAAGATAATTTAAAATTATGTAAATTAAGAAAAATTAATTTTAATGTTTTATATAAGATTTTTTATATGGGTTTATGCTTCTTTCACATAAAATTTGTCATTTATATAATCATAATTCACATTTTTTGATCATTATAATAATTTATATCCCATGTATCCTCTCATTTCTATTATTTTAAATTAATTATATATTTTAAATTTTAGGACTAAAATATATATTATTTAATTTTTAAAATTCTATGTTTAAAATAATTATTTTTAATTTATGTTCACTTATTAGACCTAATGGTTTTATATATTATACATTACTTTATTCATAACATATTTCATTCTAAAATCACATTAAATTCATGATTTTTTATGACTATTTATTCCTATCAGGAGAATATATTATCATTCTCTTACAAAACCATTATATATTATTCTTCTCTATTCACTCATTTGGTTAACATGCCATCATGGAATCTCACTACCCTTTCTTTCATAATAAATCTAAAATGTTTCTTATAAGTTGATATGATTATATCCTTCTTTTTTAGTCAAAAATACATTGTCATTAATTTTAATAATTATTATAATTTTTAATAAATGTCTTTTATATACATATATGTATCTTTTAATATTACCACAAATTTGATAAAATTTTTTAAAATGACTCTTTGTGATGATTTCTATATGTGTCACATTTTTTTAAATAATATTCAACATTAACTTACACATCATGAACACAATTTTCAAGATTCGTGTTGGTTCATCCTAATCATGCTTCCATTACAATTTTTCATTTTTTTACCAATTCATATTTATGTTACCATTTTTATGCAAATTATTATTTAAAAAAAATATTATAAATTTTTATGTATATATAATATTATTTCATTCGATTAATAAATATTTTAATCAACCATTTCAAATTTATTATAAAAACCATCATTTTTTCTGTTTATCAAAATTTAGTATTGTTTGAAAATTAATATTTTTAATGATATAATTTCATCCATTTGATAATTAATTTTGATTTAACATATATATTTGTTTTAATAATCATATAATGGATGATTTATGAACATTTATTTTTAATAATTTATCATTCACTTTATTCTTAAAAATGATGAAAGATATTTATTTTATTGAGTTATATATCATGTATTACCCTCTAAATCCCTTTATAAAAACATCCATTATTTTATTGAATATTTGGTAACTAAAAATACATTTACTATCCACTTCTTCTATGATTCAATATAAATTTGTTATTTAATATATATTTTCTGTAAAATTGTTTTTCATATATATTAATTTCATATATAAATTATATGTGTAAATACCCAAACCTGCACATTCAGATTTAGAAATAAAACATTATTTGAATTTTTTGATAAAATATAATAGTAAAATTGATAGTATGTTATATAGTCTTGAACATTTTATTATCATGGTTTTGAAGTATAATACAATAAATACATTAAATAAATGGCTACAAAATATGATGTAAATAATTGGATTCATCTTCAGTAGAACCTTAACTGACCATTGATCTTTAAATAATCCTTTGAAAAGCCATGAAAAAATGGGGATGGGCACAGAAATCATAGTAGGGGAAATAAAAATAAATAAATAAATCATTTTTCTACAAATATTTATAAAACAATATTCTTTTATTATTAACTTAATAAACTTTCTTATCAAAATAAGTGATTCCAATAAAATATTCCCACTATAAATAAAACGTATTTGTAACATACAGAATTACAGAATTAAGAGTGTAACCATCGCAGTTACCATATGATACCTAACACTATGACTACCTTACAAATTAACCCTCATGGATACCTTAAAATGTAAACCTAATGACTACTTTATGGTGTTACCATCATAGTTACACTTGGAGAAACCATATAGATGAACTCCAACATAAAAAAACCCAATGAATTGGAAAGAAATATACATCCCACCCTTTATCATAAAAAACTTCTCATAAACTGTAACATAATCATAAAGCATGAACCCTATAATAAAAACATAACTTTAGATTTTTTAAAAATTGAAAATTAAAAGAGGTTTTTTAATGAGGAATCCATCACATATACAGTATCATTGAAGCGATAAATAGTAAAAATAATGGAATATGTATAATCACTATAATTAAACATAATAAAACCTAATATATTAACCCTTCATGTCACAAATAATCTTATCATGGAAAAATCACTGAAGTAGAAAGTTAACCCAAAGAATAAAAATTGGGTATAGAATTACCATACCTCACATTCTTTTTATATAAAATGTCTTTAATACTCTTGTATAATGTTTAAAATAGATTTGATAACATTATACAGAAACAATTTTTTTTTAAAACTCCTAATATAATCATTATATAACATCATTACATCTATATTTTAATAATATTTTATTATTTCCATTATTTTGGATGCATTCTTTATGTGGTTTCTGTGGTCGGTTTGTAATGGATTTTTTTTCAAATGAATGTGAAAATAAATTATAAGAATGAAATTGTATTAAAATGCTTCCATAATATTAGATATTATGAAAAATATTTTTTTTCATATTAGATAAAACATTAAGGATATTTGTTTAATCTTTTTTGGCAGTTCTTCGATAATCCCAAACTAGTTTTTTATTTAATTTATAATTACAAATATTAGATAATTAAAAATAATAAAATAAATTATATCATACAATTTACAATCTTTTTAAACCATTAATTTATTTATGGACATCCATGAAGGTAGTATTAGAAAATTTAAAACACATCATCCACGTTGTTGGAAAATCAACAAATCACAAATGGTGTTTTCATTTTTTAGAATAAGAGAGATTGGAGAAGAAGTATTATGGATAATTTAGACATAAACCTGATAAAATTAGAGTATATATAATATAATTGAGTATTTATTACTCATGGAAAATTTATGGTTAATAGAGTTTAGTAAACGAAAGAGAATTGAAAAAATAAATGAAAATGAAAGATGCTTTTTACCTAGTGAATTATCTACCTTGAGAACCTCATTAGCCATTGGTTTTTGATTTTTTGGTATGAAAAAATGGTTTTATATACGGGGAGAGGCTCTGAAAGAATATTTGGTATAACTTGAAAAAGTTTCAATGATTGTGAATTGTGATGAGAATAGTGGTTGAGGGGAGGTTATATTGGAGGAGACGGGGGGTGTCCATTATTTTAATTATTATTTTATTATTTTTCTCAAACAAAGAAATGTTATTGTATATTGTGAATAAATATAACAATTAGTTCATTTATTTTCAAAAAATTTTGTACCTATGTAAAAAATTATTCATGACTCAATAATTCATATTCATAGCTTATTTCATAAATTATCATATTTCACTATTGCAAATAAATTCACGTATTTCATAAAAATCCAAAAAATTTAACCTGAAAAATTTTCAATGTGTAAAATTAAAAAGTGAACTCTATTTTTCTAATTTGATTTTCAATAAATTTGGAATTTCATATTTAAAATAAAATCATTATTTATTTTAATAATACCAAATTTATTATTAGAACTACATTTATGAAGCATATAAAAATATACTAAGGTCTCATACAAATATCTTATATTAATATGACAAAAATCATAATTTATGAATCTACCCTATGGAAATAAATTTTTGTTAAATCATTATTTTAATTATAAAATCATAACTAAATATATATGAATTACAAAAATAACACACTTTCTAAATATTTTTTTAAACATTCTTTATGATATAATTATATTATTTAATCAATTTTTAGATTCATTTTTTTAATCCATATATAAAAAGATCATGTTAATATTAAATAGATTATATTTATAACAATAAGGGTAAAATTACTATTCCAAATGATCAAATTAATATTCATCAAAAATTATGATCATACTATGAGACCCTAAATATATTTTTGATCATAAAAATATATAAGCATTTTTGGAAATTTAATTCAAAAAAATAGTAAAATTATATTCAACATCTATGCTACAAAGGTTATATAGTAGTTTTTATTTTAAAAATTATGTGGTGTAGTTTTTCCTTTTAAAATATCGAGATGTTATATTACCCCACTTAAATGAAATGCTCCCTCATAATTTGTTCATTGAACATTAGTTATAAATTCAAATATTGTTAAATATGAAAAACTATTTTATTATTTGTATTTAATTAACTAGATGTTGAAATGTCTATACTCTCAATAAATGTTTTCTAAAAACAAAAAAATCTAATCTAAAATGTTTTCTAGACCATTACTTTATTACCGACATTAATGACCCAAACCCGCACTTCCATATTCGGTAATAAAACATGATGTGTATATTTTTATAAATGTTAATAGTAAAATACATAGTAAATTATAAAATAATTGTCTTTTTCATTCTATTTTTTGGAGGATTAGACAAACCATACATTATATAAGTGTTTCCAATAAAATTTCAAAAATTACTAATTAGGATCATCTAAAATATTATCTTACCTACACTTGGAACATCTAAAGAATCATTTTATTTGTTTAAAAACATTGGATGATCACAAAAATCTCATGAAGGTGATTAAAAATAAATAAATAAATCATCTTTCAATAAATACTTTCAAAACAGTTTCCATCTAACATAAACATAATATTTTTACTTATAAAAAGAAGATATTCCAAAAAAGCATGGTATGTATGCATAAAAATTATTGGTAACTTAAAGAGATACATACATAAAATTTTAACCATCATATCTGCAATTTTATTTTTAACACCCATGAATACCTTATACTGTATCCCTCATAGCTACCTTACAATGTCACCCTCACGACTACTTCACAGTGTAACCATCAAATTTACTCTTGGAGAAACCATATGGCTGATCTCCAATATAAACATACCCAATGAATTTGATTGAGATACAAGTCCATGCCTTCATTATAATAAATTCCCAATAACCATAACATAATTATAATCCTTTAACAGTTGCATAAAACAATCATTTTTTATTTTGTAAAAAAAAATTCAAATAGGTTTTTTAAAGAGGAGTTCCGTACAAATATCATATCATTGAAACAATAATTAATAAAATGAATGTTATATTTAAAAAATATAACTAAATACAATAAAACATAATATATTAATCATTTATATCACAAGTAATCATATCATGAAAAATTCTTTGAAGTATATGGTTAAACCAAAGAATGGAAATTGGGTTAAGAATTCCCTTATGTGAGGTTCATCTTAATTAAAATGAGTTTAATCCATTAGTATAATGGTTTAAAGGAGTTTATTAATATTATAAATAAAAATATTTATTATTATACATCTTATATGACAATTTTATAACTTCATTCCATCCCTTTATTAATAATATTTTATTTTTTCCATTATTTCAGGTGCGTTATTTTGATGGATTTCATGGTCAGATTGTAATGGATTTTATTACAGTATGGAAGAGAAACAACATATTTATAATGAAATGGTATTAATATGTTTCAATAAAATTAAATGATACTTTATATCATTTTTTCAGACTACTTAAAAAATTAATGATATTTTTTGGTCATTTTGGTTGTTCTTCAATAATAGCAAAATATATTGATTATATAATTTACTATTATGTATAAATTATAATTCCATAACATAAAATAAGTTATATAAAACAATTTAAAACATATTTGTACCACTACTATGGTTTTATGAACATACAATAAGGTGTTAATAGAAATTAGAAACTCAGCATAAATGATATCGGTAATCCAACACACCACCGATAGAGTTTTAATTTTTATAATAGGACGTAGAGGAGATATATTATAATGAAATAATTTTCCATAAAAATATTAAAATTAGAGAATATATTATATAATATAGTTTTCATTCATCTTGTATTGGTGGATGTTAAGAGAGAATAAGAAGATAAAAATAATTGAAATGAAAATAAATGAAAATGAAAGTGGGTTTTTACCTCTTGAATTATCTCAATTGAGAGCCCCTTTAAGGACCTTGGTTTTGGAAATTTGGTGAGACCAGTTGGTCTTTGAAGTGGGTAATATTATTGGAATGATTATTGGGTAAAAATTGGAAAAGGATCAGATATTGATATTTGTTATGTGATTATGGTGTGAGGGGTGGTATTTATAGTGGAGGAGAGTTGGAATTGTCATTTATTTTAATAGTTATTTTTTTATTTTTCCCAAGAATATAAATAGTTTTAGTTCATATGAATAAATAATGTAATTAGTGAATTTTATTTCAAAAAAGTTTTCTTAACTTATCATAACAACATCCATGAAACAATAATTCATTTATTTATCTTATTTCGTAATTTATTATATTTCATTATTCACCAAAAATTCATGTATTTTATAAAAATCCCAAAGATTCACCATGACCATTTTTCTATGTATAGAACTCAAAAATGAAAAACATATTTTAAAATATTTTAATAAATATTTTAAATTTTATCTTTTAAATAAAAGCATTTTTTATAAATAAAAATGCCAATTTTAATATTACAACCAATTTTATGACACCTTATAAAATTAAGTAAGGTTTAATAAAATAATTTAAAATCATAGGAAAAAATATATAATTTCTGAATCTAAATTATGAAAATTGGTTTCTTTTTAAATAAATATATTATTTAGAAAATCGTAACTAAATATTTAATAATTACATAAATACTACCACTTAATAAATAATTTAATAATATTTATTATGATAAAATTATATCATATAATCACTTTAATGATTTGTAAATATTATCCATGATTTCAAAGGTGAAGTTACTAATATATACATCATATTAATATACATAAGGTTAATATTACTATTCCAAATTTTCATGTTTCTATTAACTAAAAATTAATTTCATCCTATTATACTCTAATTATCATACATATCACAACGATGTATGTCCATTTTTTGAAATTAAATTCACTGAAGTGGAAAATGGTTTGTTAACAATAGGATATAAAGGTCACATAATAATTTTTCAATTATGAATGATGTAGAATTGTTTTTCCTTTTTAAAACATTAAGATGTTACACTATGGATTCTAAATGGGTTATGATATAATGTTACTAGACATGTTATTTGTTCATATGACATAAAGTAATTTTTTAGAAATACTTATGAACCCATTTCGTTCATAGGGGTCAAATATAATATTTAGAAATTATGATTAATTTATTATATGGTACACATGTTCATTCACACATTATGTGGTAATGTGTGGGACCAAAAATATATTGACCAAAAATATGTTGGGTATTATTTTATATCACATGATATCATATTTATGAGATCAGGGGGTAAACCCAATCCATTATGTGACATGATCCACTATGATATTTTTTTCAAGATGTAAATGTTGAATTATTTTTTAAAAGTAATGTTTTATGGTAATAACATATTATTATATTCCCAAGATCCAATGATAACTACTTATTTATCTATAAATATTTATTTTATCAATTACAATATATGATCTTGTTTTATCAGTTATGATAACCTTATAATGGGTTTTTATTCCAGCGATATATTATCATTATCACATATTTATATATGATCACTTATGATATCCCATCATTATCACTTATGTTTAACCTTGAAAACTATTTTATTTCACCAATATCATCATTCTATTTACATAGGAATAATGAAAAATATATTTCACTTAATTATTATATGTGTATCTTGTGTTGAATTTTTTTGGAAGATAAAGATTTTTTTTAAAATATTGATATTGTGTACACTATGTTTCAAATTATGATTTTTTTAGAATTAATGGAATTAACTACCACTATAATCCTACAAATGTTTTTGGAATGTGGGTGGATTAATATATTTTATATATTTTGATTATCAATGGTTTATATTGGGGTAATTTCATATTTGGCATCAAAAGAAATTTTTGAACAATATATTTTTATAACCAGATATGGGAGAATGGTTCTAGGGAGTCTCATTGATAATTAACATGGATTATATATCCAAATATTTAAAACCATTTCAAGACGATCCCCATGATCTCCCATAATTATAACAAACTCAAGAGATAAACAAAATAGAATATACCAATCTATATAGTTATATATAAAAGAAGTGTGAATATAAAATAATTCATAAATAGAAATTAAATACATGTAATGAATTTTATAATATGAAACCATTAATGGTTTTTTTGTAGGAAATTTAATAATTCATGGAATTATAGTTTTCATAAAACCCACCAAATTGTAACCATACAATATAGAAGTCAACAGTTGCGTTTCAACAAATGGTTTTTTATTTTGTATTCAAATAAGGAAATACTCTGGTCCTGGGTATCCCCTACTTTAAATAAAGTAAATAATTATATAATTTTTTTTGTAAAAGACAATAATTTACAGAGATTTATCCATGAATGTTGGGTAATACAATGTCTATTATAAACATCCAAATAAGGATCAAATTTCTAGATTGTTAGTAATTAGCATGAATTTGTAGCATAAAACGTGATAGATGAATAAATTATATAATATATAAACTCAAGAAATAATATTTTAGGATATAAATAAATAATATTTTATAAATATATAAGATTATTTTGATGTAGAGTTTTTCCAAATTGGTTTTTTGAACTTAGAAATTACTTTTGGTAAATTAAACATTTTATTTTTAAAATTTTCATATACTATACATCGAAACATATATTTTATGAAGCCATGATATAGAAATATTTTTCTTGTTAATTTATTTAATAAACATTTATTTTTTAGTCTGAGTTCATTACAATCAAGAATAAGCCATCTCAGTTAACCATTTTTCATAGATTCATCTCATAAATGATGTTTATTCTAGATCTCTAAATTTTAACTAATTTTGGATGTAGTGTGATTTTGTGATTTCATTAAAAAAATATTTCATTTAAACATATAGACCCTTTAATATAATGAGTGTTTAAACTACCCATGTTTCCAGACATACTCCATCAGGGATTTTATTCCAATAATCCTCATTGGTATAAGGGGTAAATAGGATCACATCAAGATATATGGAACAATAAACACTGATATCAAATATTTAATTAAAGCCGTGAATAAGTAAACTATATATACTCGTATATACATAAATGAGAGTATTTTATTATATATATTGTTATTATTTATGGTTATCACAACCTAGAGTATAACTTAAACCACATCACTACATAGTTACATTATTAATATCTTTTACAATATAAGTTTCCCTTATTTATTTTCTCAAAGAAACTAATTTTGTGATGGAAAATGTTCTATAAATTACATTATTAATAAACTTTTCAATATATGTTCACATTTACAATATATGTTACCCTAATTTATTTTATTAATGATATTTATATGAAAATTTTTCAAATAATTTATATTTCGAATCATTTAATTAAAAATAAAAAAAGAAGTTTAAAAATAATTGAAATTTGATATTTTTTAATAATTAATCCAATAATTAAAAGTTGATATTGAATAAATTTAATTTAAATTTTATTACAAGTTATTGATAAAAATACTGGATTTACCACTTTATAAAATAATATGGTTTTAAATTATTAATTTTTTTGAAAATTATTGGTAGTATGTTTGATAGAAATTATTAAGTGGTTTTACAATAGTTAGAATAACTTATCATTAACAGATCCTTAAATAGTATTCACACATACTCAAAAATTTCCATTAGTGCCCTTGAAATTCTCTAAAACCTAATCCATGGTTATCCCAAGGAATCATATAAAAATCCACGAATTTCTAGAATGAATTTAAAGAGAATCATGAATAAACCATAAGATGAATAAGATAAATTTTCTATTAACCACTTATTAAAAAAATAATATATAATTTATGTATTTCAATATAAAATTCAATTCCTCAAATTAATAAAATAGTAAATTTTTTTACAAAATAGATTAATTCTGAAATAATGAATTAATAAAGTGGAAATTGTGTCAATTTTGTCTACACTGAATAATAAATGAAGGAAATAAGGCATATAATTTTATTTCACCATAAACATGGTGAAATTATAAGTCATGTTACTCTTTGATTGTAAAGAAATGAGAGGGGAAATGAAATAATAAATAAGAAAATAAGGGTTGTAATGAGATTCCATTTATTGGAATTCTAAAAGACCAAAGAAATAAACTTGAATTAGTTGTATTCATGGGGATGGGGAGGAATAAATAGTAAAGAGACAGTTTATGGGTTTTATAATTAGATAATATGGAGCTTAGTTCAAATGGGTACCCATGTGGGGTTATAATATTGGGTTCATAATGAAAAATGTTCACCAATATTTGAATAAAAATAGGCCATCTCACTAGATGCTCTACATAGGCCTTATAAGTACATATCCATGGGTGACCCAAAAAATTTGGAACACCTTTGGAACCAAGGCCTCTACTAGGAGTAATTGTTACCCAATATTCAAATATTAGCCACTTGTTTCTTCCTGTATATTTTACCCAAACCTCAAGAATTCAGTCTGAATCAAAAACCATGCATCCAAACAACTATATTATTATCCGTACCCCAAAAATTCAATGATTAATATTGTAAAACCCCTCTTTAGATCTTGGAAATCTGATTCCCCAGAAATTTAATTACAAATTATTCTCAAAATATAATTTAAAAATAAATTTTATTTACAAATTAAATATTGGAATGATATGTATAATTATATAAAAATATTTAAGTATTTTTGGGACATATCTATTGGTCTTATTCATGTGGTAATTCCAATCACATTTTGGGCGATGCTATTTTTCTATTTTTCAATCCCAGTAATATTTACATTCAGGGTATCTACTAGATCATTAAGGAATAACTCAAATGGAGAATCAAACATTTCTTCCATGAATAGAGTACCATTTCCATTTTGAACCAGTGCTTAGTCTAGATTATAAAATATCTAGAGAATATTCCTTATATGAAAAAACCAATCTCACCTATGGAATATATTTTCACCCAAATATCACAAAATATACATTCTACCATCTAATTCTACATGGTCTTTGACAAGATTACTCACCATATCATAAATTTGAAAAATCATTTCTTTTCAGTCTGAGATAGAATTACCCTAGGGAATAGTGTCCTCTTCCCCATCCTCATTCATTTTATTTTTGGCATAATGTTCCCTAAAGGTATCATATATGTAATTGATAAATTCATAGATTTATTTATTTTGTAATATAATTATTATGTAATACATAACATAGATTCATGGTATAATATGGTCGTACCTTATAATAAATTTGAAATCAATGTTAGGAAGTTCTATGATACGTTGTGGTGCCATCATGGAAATCTTATGTGGTAGAATCTTGAGGGATGAAATCATTAAAATTGGTTTATAGGGGGAAATATGGATGTTTTTTGAGAATTACATAAGGTATTTATTCTTCTTTATGGAATATTATTTTAACACATATATGAACTCTTCAATTCAATATTCATTAAACCGTTTATACTGGATATATAAAATTTGTGCACCACAAAGGAGTAGACCCCATGCTCTGCCTTACCAAATATAAAACACTCAATATAACATCCCAGAAAGAAATTATGAACTATATTTTCATATTGGACATTCATAAAAATAACAAGAATGACATTTTTGACCTGATTGTAATGAAATCCAAGCCAAATAAATGTGTTTTCACATGATGAAACAAAGAAGCCTTCTAAATAAAAGACTTCCATAATTCCATGATAGATCATAATTATCAATATAGATGGTGTGAGTATATTAGGTATAAATATATACCTAAGAAATTTATTATTCATTTATGGAGATTCAAAAACCGTTATCTACCCATGTGTGAGAATATCAAGTGTACCAATGTCAACATTATGTCTATGTGGACCAATTATAAAAAGAGTCAGTAAAAACCAGTGTTCACCTATTATTTGAAGGATAATGGGAATATAAAATGAGTAAACCATTCAATGAATTTACTTGTATTTCTTATAATGATCCCCCAGATATCTCTTTTCATAATATCTGGTTCTATAAAAAGGGATCATCCAAACATAAAAGGAAATAAAGAGCTTTAATACTCTCAATGGGTTTGGGTGTATTATATTTGTGAGTAAAATATATCTCCATGAGGGGATAAAATGGAGATGGTTATACCATTCTATTATAACTAAGAACCTATTGATGGATCTGACTCAAATTCACATGAATAGAGAAGTTTCATCCTCTATTTGGATATTTTTGGATAAAAGAACGCCATTGCACTCTATATTTTGTAGTACCCAGGGTCGATGGTTCTGCTGGTATCTTCACCATTATGGTACTAAGATCAAAACATATAGATCATGAAATATGGGAATAATAAAGGGATGTCATGTTATTTTTGATCCTTGGAAATCCGTTATCCTTTCTTTCACAATATATGTTCGATGCAGAGATTCTCTAGATGTGGAAGCTAATTTGATTTTATCTAGAATACTCTTATATAAATATAAAGATATCAATCATTATATGGTTGAAAATGACTCTATAAATAATAATAATTGTCTTTTAGTATTACTTCCCACTGTTTTTTCAATTTCATCTCTCATCCATGGGTGCATTACCTTATCAAAAACCATATGAATGTCCTTCATATATGGTGATAAGGGAACAAAGTCATAAGTTTTATTTTTTTTCATATACACCTACGAAGTGTATATTATATAGTTCTCATGTTATGGCTCTTTAAACCCTAAGGGGGAGAAACTGGTGGGAGGTTATTACTAAATCTATGATTTTAGACCCCCTAAATTTTCAATGGCCACCATTTTATTCTTAATTTAATCTTGATAATCCACTTTACTTAAATAAATAAAATAATAATTGGAGGAGGGAAATGTAATAGAATATATATATATAGTGAGTTATAGGATGAACCAGTAGTGACATATTTTTTGTGAATATTTCATAGGTTGAAATGAAGGTTTTATAGGATAATCCATATTATGAATAATATATCATATTCACATAACTATTTAGTATTATATTTTGGATATTATCAGGATTCATAAAAATTATTTGGATTTAATAATTGGTTTTAAAATTGGATCATGATAATGGAGTGGTGAAAATCCCATCACCTAAAACATATTCATAAAGAAAATTCTTATCACCTACTAAATTATAATTCATAGTTAAAATGAATGAGAAAAATGATGATATCTAAATATCCCTATTCATTCAGAAATTGATTATATTTTTTATTTCTTAAAGGAAAATATATCTAAATTTGTTCCTAAAGTATAGATAACCTCTGTTATTTTTCATCAATGAATGAAATTATAATGTTATTGATGAATTTTTTACAAGGGGAATGTGACATACCAAATTATATAATTATTGTTTATTCCCATTATTACAAAATTCATTATTTTCAACTAGAGTAGCAAAAATATATTATATGAATCAAATTAATAAAAAATTATTCATTAAAAAAATAATATCAAAATAAATGTGAATAAAACCAAGTAATGGATACCTTGGATTCTTACATTCCCTGGATGGTTATATCCCTTCATTTTCAAAATATTAAATTTGAAAATAAAATAAAAAAGAAATATTTTATAAATATGAACTCCATTTATTATATTCAACTTTGATAAAAACAATTTGTTTAATTATACATATAGTTGTAATGAAGACCATGAATGGAGAAATAATATTGTAAAAAACAATGTAAATTAAAATTAAATGAAGAAGAGATATTGGGAAGGAATATGTTTATATAATTAAATTGGTATAATATAACTAATAATTATACTTATAAATGGTATATATCCATTAGGTAAAACACTAGTAAAAAATTTACAATGTCATAATTTTGGGTAACTAGTTGATATATTAAAATTTATCTATATAAATAATATTTTTTTTCACTTTCAATAATTTTTTTAAGTAAAATAAAATATGTTTAAATAGTATAAAAATAGATAAAATCATTTTTGAGGATTCCTTTCATTATAATGATATGACTTCCATAAAATTTGATTTATTTATAAACTTATTACTTTTGAATAATGTTCTCAATATAATTTATTGATAAAACAAAATTAATGATTTAAAATAAAACAAATAAAAACCCATGAAATATTAAATTTATTATAATTAATGAAAAAATAGTGATCCCTAATAATGGTAAATTTCATAATTAAAAACATTATCTATAATATATAGTATATGTTTTCTAGAAGTAAAATTTCCAAAATCTAGTATAAAAATTATTATTTAATTTATCATATATATATAATAATTTAAAAAAATCTCAAATTGATAATATATGGGTTAGAAATAAAAATAATACAATTTAATTTGTAAAAATATTCTTTTATTAAAAAATATTTCCTTTAATAGGTTATTCATTTTTATTTTCATAAAGCTACAAATATAAAGATAAATTAGGGAATCTAATAATATTTAATTTAAATATATCTAAACAATAATATTAAAAATTTGAATTTTTTTAATTGATATGATATAAGAATGATAAAATTAAAATTTTAAAATGTTTTTATATGGGGATAGTTTTTGCTATATATATTTTATGATTTATAATTTTATTTTTTCAAAATTATGAATTTTAATCAGTTAAATGGAGTCCTAATTTGGATTAATTATATAAAAATTTGGCAATTAGGGTCAAATTATATTCTTTGAAAAAATAATTCCATATATAATTCATCAATTAGTGTATAATGATGTAAAAATGTGTAAAATGACATAGGAATTTTTTTTGGTAATTAAATTTTCAAAAAGCCATTCTATAAGAAATATTTCAGTTTTGGTATTCTATCATAAAATTCTAAAACAAATTGTTTTCCCAACTCATTTAACTGAATTTTGATTCTATAATTCCTATTCACTTAACTCATGATAAAAAAGAAATTTTCCTCATAATCAATTATAATTGTTTTTATAAATAACCCCTTTTAACAATTTATATCTTTTGGTTTTATCTTTATTCCATAAGTAAATTTAATCTCCTTAATTTCTCTCATTTATTTTGTTACTTTTATTTTACATACATATATTTAAGTAATAATTTTCCTTAAAAATTATATTATGTTGAAAATATTTTTGACATGTAATGTTGATGTAAAATTAATGATGGCATATTTGGTGGAAAGTATTAGGAAAATTATAATATTTTTTAAAAAATTATATAACACAAATATTATCAATAAAAAATTCTAAAATTTAGGGGAAAAATTATTAATACGTTCTATTATTAAAAATTAATAATTGTTAATGAACTATTTCTGAAAAAATGTTTATTTGAAATTAAAAAAATTAAATTTATAACTTTTAAATGTTTATTATATTAATATAAAATATTTTATTGATTAAAATAATATTTTAAAATTTAGTTGTTTTAAATAATATTAATAACACTTAAAAATTTAATTTTAGTATTTATCTGATACAATTTATATTTCTTTTCTATATTTCAATTTAAGTGTAAAATGAAATAAATTTAAAATGAAAATTTGATAAAAAAAATAACTTCATTATTGGATATATCATTTCAATATAATGATAATATGAATTTTTGTACTTTTTCAAAAATGTTTGATGGTTTAGTAAACTGAGTAAAACATAGTTTTCGTTAATACCAGATAATTTTTGAATTCATTATATCATATGCAAATCTTAAAAACTTAATAATTTTATTAAAATTAATAATGTATTTATATATTTAAATAATTAAATTAATTTTACTTTATTTAATTTTCAAACCATATATTTATAATTTTGTAAGACATGTATTATTTTATGCCAATGAAAATATTTTATTGAAATTTGTTTCAATTAAATATTCAAATGTTGAATTATAATTTTGAAATAAATTAAAATTAAAATTAATCTTAAATTTAAATTAATAAATATATAAATATAATGAAAATAATAAATACTAATAAATTTAGCAAAATTATAATATCTGTAATGATTTGTTTTATAAAAAATGTTTTCCATGTTATGTGAAGTAATATTAAAATTAAATTTTCCTTCCCTCGAAAATTTTATTGGGTAAAATTATTTTAATATATTTGAGTCATTATTTTAAAATTAGGTAATATAGTTACTTTTGATTTTGGTCATTTGTATAAACAGTTGGGGTTTAATATGTTTTTTATTATAAAATTAAATTATGTTTATTGATAAAAATAAGTAGAAATATCATAAAATTCCAAAAACCATATATACATAGATGTGGTGAATCATTTTTTCAAAAACAATATATAAGGAATCATCTATTACTCTCAAATTTGAGACTTACATGATTTGGATATATACTTATGATTTCATATTGAAATAAGAAATGTCACTACCCTAAATTATAAATGGCCACTTGTATCACACCCTCTAAAAAATTATAAATACTCTAATAAGTCATATATCATTACTGATTTTACTTCTCCTATAAGAATATCTAACAATTTTAATCCCCTTGACCTTGGGTAAGTCCATAATCCATAGATTTTTCATGCTTTCCTCTAAGATAATTTTCAAAATCTCCACATGAGAACATATACCTTCTTAACTATGTTTCATTTATATTATTGTATTTTAATTACATTTTACAGATTATAACACTATTAAATTAGAATTATTTGTATAATGAGTTTTTATTTTGTTAACTGAATAGAAATCATTTATTAGTTCTCCATAAGTTGAATAATTTGAACACCATTACTGTGTACATATAGATAACCACATCCATTTAGAGAAATATTTTATTCTTAATCCCCCCATATATGAATTCTTATAAAAATATATTATAATTAATAAAAATTATATATTTAATAAAATTAGTACTTTAAAATGGTAAACACTTTTTAACATTCCACTATTATATTGGAAAATAAAAATTTCACTCGTGTGCCCATACATATCACCGCTTCCATAGAATGTTGAATTTAATTATTCATCACCAATATGCATTTTTTATTATAATAATTTATATATTTAAAGGAAATATTTTTTTGGAAATTATAATAATTTATATTAACATTTAATTTCTTATTTATATAATAACTATCCTTCATTACGAATAGATAAAAAATCTCACAAAAGATTCCATCTTCTAGACTGTTGATACAAAATCTCATAGAATGATATGTAAATATTATAAATCATTATAAAAAATATTTTCAATAGATTGGTTATTATTGGAATTATACACATTGTATCAATGAAGGGGGTGCAAAATTATTATATTATGGGTGGGAAACAAAAAAATTTCTAACATTTAATGATGAAAATTGAATACTACAAAGTATTATCTATATAATAAATTATTTTAATTTAATTTTATATTAGTTAATATTTTTAAAAATTATTCTTAAAAATGCTCATTATAATGGTTATATTAATTATGTAGGACATTAACGTCCTTTCATGGATGTCATGAGATAATTTAACGGTATATTTAAGACATATTTCAAATTACCAACCTATTCTTGTATATATTGTGTTTTAAATCCAAGGTAGAATATTTTATCATTATTTAATTTTTTATCACCATAATTAATGTTTTATTCCCATTTATACCCATCATGGTATTTTCATTCAAATGTAACCAGATTTTTAAAGGTTTCTGATCGCCACATTTTTACTTTGTGACATATTTTATATCAACCATTTGATTAATTTTATATGGTATATATAGTTCCTTAAATAAACCTTTCATCATAACAGTAATTAAGTTCAATGGATTTAAAAAAATTCCATATTCTATCTTTCAGTGTGGTGTATATTATAAGGATACCAATGATGTAATATTTTTATTTCAATCTCATGTTCTAATCATAATTCTTATTAATGAATTTCCATATTTGAAAAAATTGTGTGAAATTTATCTATAAGTACCCAACTAGTTTCTTATTTGTTACATATTATTTGGGTCCTAAATTTACATTCTAAATTTCTTTTTTCATATGGTAAAAAATATATTTGATGTATCACTTTTAATAGAAACAACACCACATATTATTTTGGATAAAGAATATACCTCCTTTATGTGTTTATTCATTAGATTATAATATTGATTTCCTTATAAATTAATCAATTAATTTTTAATTTAATTTTATAATATTTCAGTCAATTTCATTTTTTAAAAAATAATTTATTAATATTATACACATGGTTTTATTTTGTAAAATGTATAAAAATAAACAATTTTTATCATTTCTAGTGTGAACGCATTATTTTATGAGCATTGATTTTAATAAATATTATTTTCATATGATAAAATTGATTTAAAGTAATCATAATTATTAAATTATTATAAATTAAATGAATTATTTTTTATCTTTTTTATAATTCATTTTTTTTAAAAAAATATTAAAATGTAGTTTGTAAAGTAATTTTCTATAATTTGGTGTTTTATTTATTACATTTTGGATTCATTCTTATATTAAAAACCATATTATTTATCTAGGTGGATTAAAATATGTTATACATATGGTTTTTTAAATATCATATTTTTTTAATGTTATTTAAATTATATTTAAATACTAAATCTTTTTTGTGCTCATAGAAAATATATGTATGGTTTTTATTATTTTATTGGTGGGCCCATAATTATAATGTGCCCCAGCACATTGGGTAAACCATGATTTCTCATGGGACAAGTATGGGATTAATGGATTTGATTCTTAATCTAATATCAAATATTAGGTACATACATTATTCCTAATCAGATATGTGATGAGATGTAAGAATGTAATTCTTAATACACTATATTTTTATTTTATGTGATTATATTTTTTCAACATCCATTAGCATTTTATCATACTCATGTTCTGATCAATAATTTATTATATCATATATAAATAACGTTATTATACATTATGATCTATATTTATATTTGTTTGATCTGTTAAATTTATGTCCATATACTTTGATTATGTTCTCATAACTACATTATACTCTTATCCCTAGTTATTATCATTATCGTTCTGCCATTAGGAGTGTTAGGGGTTACCATTTATTATGTCTCAATTAATTGGGTAATGAGAGAGTGTATATTGTTTTATTTTTAAAATACAGTATCGAGTGAGAAGCCTTATTTTGGGATATTTTGAAAATATTGTAAAATAATTTTTTATGTATTTAGTCTCCAAACAAAGTTATTCTTCTGAATATAGGATGCAAATAATTGTGTGATGAAATGAATAATCTAGTGGTGAATAGTATTTTATTTGGATATTTATCATGGGTATCCTTTGATGGTATCATATATAGATTTTTTTCTATGATTGGGTTATCAATTTTTATGGATTAAGAGAATAAAAATTAGTAAAAATTATATGGTTATGTATAAGTATATAAATACATATTTATGATTTATTAAATTAGAGATTCTTTGTTTTACATAAAAATTAAACACCAATATAAATATAAAATGTTCAATTCTGGCTCTAAAGGAGACACCATTCAATAAGAACCATGAAAATAATTTTTGGGTATTAACTCTATCTTCACCTAAAAAATAAAAATAATACTTAATTCAAACCTATTTTGATATTCCTAGTTGGAATGCATCAGTGATTCAAAAATATCTTCAAGAACAATTATAAAGGATATAAATAAAATTCCAGGATGTGATATAAACCTTGTTTTGATAGAGGAAGAAATTGTGATTTGACTATGGAAAATGGTTGATAAGTTCAAATAGTTAATGATAGATCCAATTATTTCCTTACATGAACTAAAATTATAATTGATTGATAAGAAGATATTAGGAGAGAAGTAATTTTAGGCATATTTTCTCATGTTCATTAGATTAATTAAATAAATTTCACTATGTTTGAACACAACTAATTCTATTTTAGTATTGGGTAGGGAAAAAATATCATGAAAATAAAACAGTGAATGGTCTATATCTTGGAACCCAATATATCTTATCATCCAATCACGAATTCCAACAAAGGTTATATAAATTTCAACTCTTACATCAGATGGTGTAGTGAGCATATCATTAGATAATATATTTAAATTCATGAATATTTTTCAATCACATATATATTTTTATTAATTGGTGATAATTAAAAAAATGGAAAAATGTTTATTTAGGGGATAATTTAATGTCATAAGATGTTATCATCAATTTACATTCAAACAAATATTATTTTAATATATTATTTCACCCGAATGTTAGAAATAAAATTTTTTAAAACATATTACATGAACATGATTATGTAAGTTATAGGAATAATAAAAAATATAGTATATAAAAATATGGTAATTAATTAGTAATTATTACATTTAGAGGGGAAATAAAAGATATTATTTAATATTAAAAATTATTATTTTTCAGAGAGCTTCTATTAACACGTTATGTATTATAAATAAATAATAAATTCTTCAATTTTAAAATAAAATTATGATTTTTTTTTCATAATATTCATATTAACGTAATTTTTTTTATTTTTCTGAAACTATTGATGTTCTTTTCTAAAGTGAAAAATAAAGTTTTCATGAATAAAATATAATTTTTAAATTTATTATGATATAATAAAAAAATAAATTATATTTTTATCAAGGATAAATTTTTTAATGGATTAAAAATATTCATATTAATAAAAAAATTTAAATTTAGAAAACTAGGGTTTATCATTTTTGATATTTGGATAAATTTAATCCAAATATGTTTTTCTCTCCACTTTTAGTTAAATAACCTCTTAGGAGATATTTTTACTTTTCTTTATTTAAACAAGTTATTTATTTATTTTATTAGAAATTATTTATTATTATGAAAATAAACAACATTTCTATTGATATAATAATCATAAATTTTGTGCTTAAAAATATAATTATCATAAAATTACTTTCTAAAAATTATTTTCACTAATATTAAAATAAAAATTTCATATTTTTTAATATTATCATTTATATAATTATTTTCATATTTGAAATCAAAATTTTCATGTTCAGTAAAAATTTATTTTTTGGTTTTTTTCATTAAAATAAATTATTGAGGTTAAAAATGAAATATAATTGTGAATGTAAATTATAGTAAATTTTCAAACTATGAATAAAATGCGAAAAAAATTAAAAAAAATTCAAATTTTAGTATTTATTCTTTTTATATACCCACGACAGACAAAGCCACCATTATATTAATATTTTATACTCAAAGGACATAAATAGTGTCTTTTTATTTAATATTACATGAAAAATGTAACTACCCTCACCTTTGAAAGAAACATTTACCAAACCTTTATATACCATATATGTATTTTAATTTCTATTGGAACTCATCAAATTTTACATTCCATTGATCGATTTAAATTTTTTATCCCTTTTTCTAAAATTAAATCCATATTTTACCCGTTTCCATGTGGTCATTGAATATTTGGTTTAAATTTTCAACATGATAATAATCATGTATTAAACATGTTTCATTTTGTTTTATATCTCCTCCAAATATATTTTACCAATTATTATTTATAAATAAATTTTTTAATAAAAATGAAATTATATTATGTAATGTATACAACCATTATATAAGCTTCACGCATCCATAGAAAAATGAGAACACTGGTCATGCATATACTGGGACTACCTTCTAAATGAATCATTTCATTTAATTTTTCATATAAATTATAAATTGATAGTTTTAAAATGAAATTTAATGAATAAAAATATTATCATAACATTATTATTATATTTAAAATAGTTTTCCCACATTTCTTAATTTAATGGTAAATAAAAAATTTCATTCTTATGTATATACAACTTACCAAATATATTGAATGATGCAATTCATTTTTCATTTCCACCATTTTTAAACAATTTTTTAAAAAAATATTGAATTAATATAATTTTTATGACATTATAAATATTTTGGAAATGGTAAATTATTACTTACTTAATTATTAATATACAATTATTTGATCTTCAAACATTACAAATACATTCCCTTTATCAATCCTATCTTCACAAGTCACCACTAAGACACTCCTAGAATGATATTATATGATTATAAATAATTATAATGAATTCATTATATTAAATATTATAGTATTTTATTGTGGAACATTATATAAAACATCATTAACCATCATTAAAATTTTAAATGATGTGTAAAAAAAATTAAATTTCAATATTCTAATGATGAAAATAAATTATAACTATCAAATAAATATATACAAAAATTTTTTAATGGAAGAGTAAATATGGAAATAGGTATGAAGCAATTTTAAAATTTTTATATTTTATATTTTTATTATATATGAGTTTTAAATACTTTTATGGACACCGAGTGTTAATGAAAAGGGGTTTCTTACAAAAACAACTTCTTTGAAACATGTTTCATATTATAAATCTATATTAGTTTCTATATATTGTGTAATTTGTATGCTAATTATTTAATCATGATTATATATTAAAGTTATAAATAATTTCTTATTTTATGTTCTAACTTATATTTTATATTTAATAACCATTTACTAATGATATAAGGGTCTCTCATCCCAAATTTATTATTATTGAGACATATACTATATTCATCACTTGTTTTTATTTCTATGGTGCATATAATATCATATGGAATATTTATATAGTAAAATTTTTAAGTAAATTTTATCTAAAAATATATCCCGTGTTCTCACTTCTAAGGGGGTTTTGAATGAAATGTTACGAAATATTTAAGGGTTCATTTATATCATCATGTTCCACACAAAATTATTATGAATGAATTTAGGCATTGTTATTTTTCGTGATTTTTTTTCTAATGTATAAAATTTATTCATACCTATATATTCTAACATTTTTACATTTCCATTCTCAATTTCAATTTCCCTTTTTAATTATTTTATCTAATGTAATACTAAAAAGAGAAATTTAAAAAACCTCCTATTTCATCTGGAAATATTCCAATCTATGCCCATATTCAACGAATTATATTATTTATATCCATATAATTTCTTGAATAATTGAATGAGGCTATGTTATACTATTTTAATGTTCTTATTATTTAAAGTAATATTTTATCATTTTACATGGGATCATAATTTTTTTTAATTTGTTAAAACTTATCTTTATAAAATCATCATTGTAAGAACATTAAATAATGAAATTTTTTCATTATAAGGAATGAATTTCATATTCTAAAATGGGTATACAATTAATCTTATTTATTAATTTTTTAAAAATAAAACCATTATATAAACATAATTTTCAGCATTATTAAAAAAATCTTAATGTTCTATTTTCATTTATTTTAATATATTATGATGTTTCTTATGTTACATTTGTGATATGTTATTATCATACCATCCCAAAACTATTTATGGGTGGATTATGATACACTATATGTATGCTTTCCTAAAAATTTAATCATTTCCATGGATCAATTCATTTATTTTGAAATATGAATGTTTCCATGTTCCTATTCCACAAATATGTTTGGTTTTAATAATGTGATGGGTGGGGATAGAATTATATTTCCCTATAATACATTGTAAAAAATGTGATATATAATTAATTATGTATCTGAGGTAGAGGAATAATTTCATGGACAATATGGGATGATGGACACAAACATTATTCCAAAACAACTATGTAAATAGATACATGGATGTTATTCTTAATTTATAATGTGATTGGTGATAGGGACATGATTCCTGGTCTAATATTTGGTAGGAGGTAATAACATTATTTGCGACCTACTATCCTATTATTTTTATGGATTGTGGTGGTGGAACATCAATATATTTTCTATAATACTCATTATATGACATATTATGTATTATATAATTCAAAAATACATGTTTAATGATTGGTAAACAATTTTTTTATGGTCTCTTAATGTTATAAAAAAGGAAAATAAATATATTCTCACTCATACATGATTATGTAATTCTAAATCATGATATTTTTCGGGCTTACATACTAGTCATTTTTATCAAAATTTCATATGTTTCTAATCCCCTAGTTATGATATAGGGTATTGTGTTTGATTTTATAGGTAGAGTATCATGTGATATGACTTTTTTTGGGAGATATATATTTTTAATTTTTTTTTCAATTATGTGAATCAAATATCCTACACCTATTGGTATTTTTTATTAACATATGAAATTAATAATCATATGAATTGAAATATTTTATAAGGAACTTTATCCTAGGTCTCCTCATTTTATAAATAAAAATGATACACAAGTCCATTATTGTATAGAAATAAATTGTGAATGAGACTGATTACATCAATATAAGTTAATATATATAATTAAATTTTCCAATTTACAGAACCATGTTCACACCTCAAAAATACTATTATTCAACCTAATCATTTATTATTGAAATAAATTTTATTCTATAAAAAATTTCATTTAAAATATATATGTTCACATTATTACACATTCATTCATTATAATTTTTTTTATTTGGGTTTGTTTTACAACCAATATGAATGATGTTATAACAAATTCATCAATAATTATTATTAAAGGTAAAAGTTTGATAAAATGTGGTAATATTTATGTATTTAGTTTTTTAAACTCTATAATAGTAATAAATAATATTAATTTCATAAATAAAATATATTTATATTTTTGAATCCTTATTAAAAAAAAGAAGATAAATTTCAAAATTTTCATTATGAAACCAAACATTAACATCCCATTATCATGTTTATGTTATTTTTATTATTATTATTTATTTTAATCATTATTTGGAAGCGTTTTGGGACTGCTTAAGATGATGGAAATTTACTAGGGAATGTGAAAAAATTGTATGTAATGTATGTTTGTTTTAATTTATGGAGTACCAAAATACATATGCTGGCATCTTTCCATTGTTCCCCAAATGTCCAGAGAAAATTTTGGGTGGTTTAGTGTTTTTCTATTGAAAAATTGACTTATCATATCTTATTTTACATTTACATACCAAGTATCGGTATTTCATTCCATGTAATAGTATCTTTAGGGATTCTAAAATCTTTTAATATTAGTGAAATATTTATAAACCGGGTATTTGATGTTCATGCTGTGTAATGTCAAAATATTTGTTTTTATGGAAGGTGGAAGTGTTTGTCATAATGTTTCATAATTTGTTTCCATCAGTGACTACATGACATGTTATCTTTACTCTAGGATGAAAATTTTCATAAGTTAAATAATTTATGTAATGCATTGATTTATTTTAGGGACGTTTTTGTTGTTATTGCACTCTACATTATGGTGGAATCGGAATTCCTTCCCCTCTTCTTATGGACACTGGAGGAGATGTGTTTCATGTTCGACATTTTGGGTAACATTGGATGGTTTTCCTAGAGTACTTGGTTTATAAAATGATTATGTGAATGATTAGGTAATGAATAAGAATAGGTTATTTTTGTTTCTGGAATGAAAATTAAAAAATATGCTAATATTGACAAACCTAGGACTCGGTTAGGATATTTTATTGAGGGCATGGGTATTACATTGATGGTTAGTGTAATATAATGTAAAATAATGTTAGTGGTTAATTAATTGGTGATGAATTGATTTCATAATGTAAAATTATAAAAAAAATAAGTATTTACAGTTTCTCATTAAATTCTTGATTTCATATAGGATATCTAGTCTTGGTGGTGTAGCTTAGAGTCCAAGCGATGTCAGATGAAGTTGAATCTAAGACTAGGATATGAAAATAGATTGGTTGTGAGATAAATTATATCATGTATATTTTATTATTTCATATAGTTCCCCACCCATTTCTGTTAGGGAGACCAACACTCAATGGACTCTAGGAGACTGTTTTACCCAACACCTATATAAGCAGATAGATGGATGACTACCCACTCCTGCCCCACTCTCATATCATAGTAGTTAATTTTATTGGTATCTTGAGTGGTTATTTCTTCCATGTATGTGTTAGTTTTTTGGGATTACTTATAGTTATTTCACACACATGTATTACGAGATATAGTATCTAAAGGATTATTATATTCATGACATGTATTGGTTATGATGTCTTGTGTTACTTTACTCAGTTTAAGCTTCATAATAGATTCATGTATAATACCTAGTGTTCGATATATTCTATATATGATATTATAGATCGATTACAAAATTTGGTTCTAATATATTTGGATATGAGGATTGGATGACGTGATTATGTGATTCATATGGTACATGTTGTGGTTACTTTCCTATGTGTATTTGATCTAGCCAATTTTAGACATAGATGGTTTAAGATGTGAGTTATTTGGGAAGAGTGGAAAGCATGTGGTGATTGAGATTGGGTTACCCAATATGTTTCATTAATATATTATATTCTCTCTTATATGTGATACTTGGTGAGAGTTAGCCATGGTAAGGCTTGTAAATTAGTATACATGTTTCAATGAAGAGTTTGTTTCACTATTATTTCATATGATTTAGCAAGATTTCATTATATTTATCATTAGATTATCTGAGGAGGATCCTACATTGTAGACTATTAGGTTCACCAAGACTATATATTATTTTTTAGGTCAGTAAGAGAATGTAATAAACTGTATTGGATATTACTTACTCATGGTTTTATAGGTGGTCCTGGGGATTCGTGATCACTTTCATCCTATCCTTTTGGGTAATTATCTAATTCCGTTCAGTTGTTAATGTAATTTATGAAATTTGAGTTTTTTAATTGGTTTATATATATATATATATATATTTAGATAATTATTCGTGTATACTTCTTATCTATCTATTATTTATGGGTTTCGTAGAGGGTAATTCCCCTCAAAAAATTGTTTTTATACCATCAGTGATAGTCTCTAACTTGAGGCATACTAGATGTGGGAATTAGTTTTTCACCATCCCTATCTTCTCATTATAGTACCATTTTGTGATGGGTTCTTGATAGAGTGGTATTAAATGATAAGGTTGAGGAAAAAGATGGATTTTGAAAACATGAAGAGATGTGGATGTGGGGGTGGTAACAAAATAGTTCCATCAATGTTTATTAATAAATGTAATCACATGAGACCTTGGTAGGGATCAATAATTTTTTCTTATGCTATGTTTGAAATAGAAAAATGGGATATTTTCTGAAAATATTCATGACAATATAGTAAATATATATTTATTTTCATGTATTCCAAATTGTATGTTTTGGATCATTAAGAGTTTTTTCTTCTTTTATGTATGGATTTAGGATGACGACCTGATCAGCATCATGCTAAAGATCGTCATAAATATATACCAATAGATCACCTCAAAGTGTAGATCCAAGATGAAAACACATTGATGTGTAAATTCCAAGAGTTTCAGAGCTTGATTATATAGATATTTTACGGTGTCTATTTTGATTATGTTATAGAAGAAATGTTAAATGAGCTTCTGATACTTTCAATTGAATAATTCCATGGATGGATTAATGGGATTAATTATCTATGATGATACATCATGGATTATCAAGGATGTGGTGAGGTTTCTTCCTGAAGGATTGATATGAGTCATAAGTATCATCAGAGACGTTATGAGGCCCGTTCTGAGAAGAGTTTCATTCCTTGAATGCAAATCTAGCCAGTTTTCAAGAGCTACATAACTTTCGATATGTGAATGCCGATTCGTGATTGTCCATGTTTCATATCAAGACACTTCTATGATATTTTCCAAACCTGTTTCCAAATTATAACGCATGGTAAATTAATTTGGTGGAGGCTCTGTATCCAAAGTCCCAGAAACATGTCATCCCATTTATGCCAAAAATGAATCTTGAGGTTTGGGGAAGATAATATGTAATAGAGAGGAGGCTAAATAGAACTCGGTATTCAAGTTTGGGGAGTCTTCAAGATAAATCCTAAAACCGAGATGTCATCTGAGTTATATGGTTGTTAGGAAATAAGAGATTTTGGTCAGCCAGGGGTAGGTCTCAATCACTATCATATAATTTCTCTTATGGGGATAGTCTCATATTATTATAAGGAATCCAATTCATGTTTTTTCAGAAGTGACTAATGAAATCAGTGGAGAGGTTTCCCACCCTTTCTATGAATTCATCATGTTCCAGGTTTTCTACAATATTTTAATTTTTGAGATACATTTAACCCTAGTAGAAGTATAACGGTGTTCTAATCCAAGATCAGTAGATAGATAATGAGGTAGGTATAATATAGCCCACAGATTCTCTTTTTTTCATTGAGAATACATCATATCTATGAAGAGGATTTTTAGTAGGGTCAAATAGGTCATGGAGTAGGTCATGGTTAGCCTCATGATTTATAATTTCCATCACCATGTGAGATAGTCATTATTCAAGGTACCCTTTTATAATTTCCACATGGCTAAATTATTTGATTGATTTAGGAGATACAATCTACATTATATAACCTACCCTTATCTAATATTTTTTTCTTGAGGTTGAGATGATTATAGTTCCCTTGGAAATATCTATAACATTCAGAGGTTGTGTTGACTTGTACGAAGTATAGAGAGACTACGAGTTAGTGTTGTGGAATAACTAAATTGGAGAGGCTTCCTATTTCTTTTGATAAAATAATATAACATCATCTATGGCATAAATTGGTTATATTCCATGAAAGATATCATGGATGGATTCAAGAGTTTGGATGCGATATTTTTTCCTTATCTATATTGATGCCAATTTTGATTTTAAGATGATAAAAGGTTCAACATTTGGTGTTTCCTAGTGTTGGAATAGTACACTAATGTATTTCTAGAGGAGTTTTTAGTTTTAACCCCTTGATGTGAGATCAAGTATGGGAAAAAATATAATCATGTATGTCTCATATCTCAATGTCATCAAATATAGTGTTTCAATATAGTTTGTGAGAGATGAAATTCTATCTAGATGACCTTTTGTATTGTGGGGTTTTAGCTGAGTGTGTCATCTTGGGGTGAAACAGTTTTCTTCATAAAGATGAATTTTGTAATTTTATTATTTTATATCAATTTAAAAGGCATAAACTAAGGGACAGTTAAGAACCACTATCCTCTTCTCTAGATTTATTATTTATTCGGTAATCTTAATGGAGATAGTTGGTTATCAAATACAGATCTATAGCTATGATATTATCAAATGAAGATGAAGTACGAGTATATTCAAAAGAATTCTTTTTGTTTTCACTTTGGGAATTATGAGTTTTTAGTGTGTTTCCATTCAGTGGGATGAATGCACCATCCATATTCATGGTGTTGACAAACGCATTGACCAGGGTGGTTTTGGATCTATTTATCATGGATTCCATCAACAACATCCTTGTGTACTCCAAATATGGGGAGGGGAATATAGAGCATCTACATTTTATTTCAGAGTTATCCATCCTGAGAAATTATTTTAGATGTTGTCAAAGTGAGATTTTTGGGATTGTGTGGTCTATTTAATGGGGATTGTGTTATCCCAGTAGGGAGTATCTATGGATCCTTTGAGGATAGATATTGTTGTGTCTTGGGAATTAACCGAAATAGTGGTTTATGTGAGGTGTTTTGTTGGTCATGTAAGATATTCTAGGAGTTTTGATGTTTTATTCTCTCGGTTTGCAACTCCCATGTCATCAATGACCAAAAAATAGATGGTTTTATTATTCACTAACATGTTTCAGTGATGTTTTATGTACCTGAAGGAGAAGTTTTTCAATCATCCAATCTATATTTTTTAGAAGAGGGAGTTCATTTTAAGGTTTTATATGATGCTATATGTCTTGTATATGGATATGTTCTGATACATGATATATTAGTTATTCATTATGGTTCTTTGTATTTATGTCACCATGAGAGTAAATATTTCAAACAATATCTTCAGTTGGATAATGTTGTGTCTTCCATGATGTTGTGATGAAATTACATTTTTTTAAAGTTTTTATTAACATTCGATCATGTGGGAAGTATTATCCTAATGTAAAATGAACATGAATCAATATATATGGGAGGAATTTAGATAACATTTCAACTTCATGGATATTTATATTATAGGAAATATAAATGTTGTAGATGGTGAACTAATGTGATGTTGTAAGTGAATCTAGAGATTCCAGGATTGTAATGAATGAGATCTCTAAGATGAATATAGAAATGTGAGAGGAATGAGGAAGGGTTTAGTTTTTAGATAATAGTCTATTCTTCTTTGGTGAAGCTAGGTGAGGAGTCCCTGTTGATGGATCCTAACTCTGTGATCTGGAGAGAACGAGAGGTTTTTGGTGTTTACGAATATTTATTGTTTAAGGATGGACAATACCAAGTGTTGTTCCAGAGATGGTTTTTTCCTTTTTTTATGCATGATATGGTTCTCCATTCATTCCACAGATAACCTTTGGCATATCAAATTGGCTGGGACAAAAAGCACGAAGCCTTAAGAGTTCAGTTTTGGTGGCCTAGGTAAAATAATGAAGTTGTAGAGTTTGTTTCTCGATGATTGATCTTCTAGAAGGTGAAATCCATGAATTTTTTTCTCACTGGTTTTTTCTATCTATTAGGTGTTTTTTGGTTGAAGTGGGAGAAAATATATATCGAAATCATTGATGTTTTTCCACAACCACATTGAGTATATGATTATATATGGGTGATAGTGGATACTTTAATGAAATACGACCACTTTATATCAATTATAGAGTTGAGCTCTATGGTGTTTTTTCAAGGTAATATCTGGAGGATATGATCTAACATCATAGAGTCCCAATTATGATCATTTTGGATCAAGACTATTGTTTTACCTCTAGGGTGTTGAGAGGTAACTATCATAATTTTTTTTCTCAGTTATTCCTTATCACTTATTTTCATCCACAGATGGATATTTAGATGGAACAGATCATCCATAATCTTGATGAAATATTGTGATATTGTGTCCAATATTTTTTAGGTTCATGTATCTAGAGGATTACCTTCATTTAGAATGAATAAAATCATATTTTTCACTACACCATTGGTATGGTTCTAGTTGATGATTCATAAGACTTGCTATTATGTTCTTCGTTGTGCGGGACTGGGGTCAGAGTGGCAACAATTTTTGGGAAAGAACCAGCACAGAAAATAAAATAGATGGTTTATATAATTTATGAGAGGATGAATGCTAGGGTGTATCATTATAAATCATATAATGATCATTGGATGCAACCACTAGTGTTTAAAATTTATGATCACATGTTCTTAAATGTGACCCGTGATCATGGGAAATGAATGAATGGTCGTGAGAGTAATATTTCTCCCTAGTTTATTGTGCTTTTTAAAAGAGGGCTAGTGATATAGACTATAAGTCCCCAGCCTTAAACCTTACTTAATATTGAGTTATTAAAAGATTACACATTGAGGATCTTTTCAGGTTTATAGTTTTAGATAATTAGATCATAAAAATTGAATTACATTCCACATTTAAACAAAGTTGTTACATAAAGGATAGTATTCATTTTTTTTCCATCAACGGAAACATATTTAAAAATAAAGCATGGATTTTTTCTTGACACTTCCTTGACACTATCATCATATCATGTACCTTTCCCTTAACCTGTGAAAAACATTTAAAAAACATGGGATGAGCATAAAAAGCTATGTAAGGGTTATAAAAAATATGGAAAGGAAACACGAGTTCATATATACATAATAATGAAATCTTACTTTACCCATAAAACATAGGCACTTTAACATACCTCATCAAATCATGAATAAATCATAGGAATCATAAGACATAAAAGGTAACTTGAGGCATTCATAACATTCTTACGTAGGGAGTAACCCTCTTGGTTACGTTTGGATTACGCATCACAGTATATCCCCTAAATATCTTTGGATAAACCTTAACGTTTAACCCCTTCGCGTTACCCAATGCATTGGAGAGATATATCGGGCTCACCTACCCTTAGTTTATCACGAAACCACTCGTCTTCATAATAATGCCCAAGAACCATAACATAATCGTATCACATAAAACATGCATAAAGGAAACATAACATTTCCATCATTCAATCAGAAGATATCAATACAATACATTTATATAAAAACATTATGAAAACCATTTTCAAAAGAAAAATAAAAGAAAAGTAAAACATGGAATTTATTTTTCTTTTAAAAAAAGGTATGTCTTGTAGAGGAAGCCGAAACTCAAATAATGGTCACGGCGGTGGAGATGTCATTGTCACCGCATACGTATGACAAAAACATTACCTTTTTACGTTTTGTAAAATTCTTCGTATAACAAAGATTCCTTTTGGATAAACGTAAAAGTCAAAGGGTTTTATGCACCGTATAAAAGAAAGTTGTGTATAAAACAAAATATACCTTAATGAAAGGAGATTGAGACGAAGTCCCTTACAAAGACGATATCCTTGGTTTAAGGACAAATCAATTACATAATTATGTGTGACAAACTAATACACCAAATATAAGTGGATATTAAGTGTAAAACAATCAGAGTTTATTAACACATATTCATAGAATGAAATATTCAAGGAGTACATGTTTATCCCAAATAATCAAATTTGTGTTAAGAAGTTCCCTTGCAAAAAATTGACAGCCTAACGGCGTCACTACAAAATTCAGAAAATGAGTTGATGACAGAGAAAAAGGGTATCTCATCACATGGATATAAAATTTAAATCAAGAAGGATATAGAATAACATATCCCAACATAATAGTATGTGAATTAAAATACATAAAAATATAAGCCTTTTAAAAATAGGAGGGTGAAAGGTTCCCTTACCGACATGGGTATCTTTCGAAACATACGCTCCGCGAAAGAAGGACAATACAACATTGATGTAAATAATCATAAATGAATGTATATTACTCAATGATTAAAATAATGGGAATTACATACACCAATCAAAGGAAATTGTGGAAAATGTATCATAAATCTCACAGGAATAAAAGTGAGATGAAAAATCCCTTACGAAAACTCGGCAGCCTAACGGTGCCACTTAAAACATCCAAAATGGATTGATGAGAGGAAATAGGGTCTCTCATCATATCAACACAAAGTTTACATAAAGATGAATATAAAATAACATCCCTCAACATAACAAAGAGGATCTTAAAAGAAGTGACATAAAGGAGAGTACTTAAAAAGAAAGAGAGATATTGGATCTCTTACGATAATTCGGCAGCCTAACGGCGCCAATCAAAACATCCAAAATGGATTGATGGGGGAGAATAGGGTCTCTCACAATATGAATATAAAAATTAATGTAATATTAATATTAAATAATATCCCTATAACAATAAATATGATCATTAAAATGAATGACATAAAACAGTGTATTTGAAAAGAATGAGAGGAGTCGGATCCCTTACCTCAAACCCAACTTGTCTTGTTTGTTTCTTTATATTCCGGAATAATAAACTTTGGGAAATTTATAATTGACTAAGCACCTCCCTTAAAGATTATTATTCAGTTCATATCACTTATTATAATGTTATAATAATTGTTTAATAATTTTAGTTCATATCAGACGTTTTTGCCGATGTTTGGTACATGAGTCAAAAATGAACTTGTTTGAAAAATGATTGTCCATGTAGTTATAAGTAAATAATTTCCAGAATAGTATTAATGATTAAAATATCATATATATCCAGTACATATTCATTTTATACTATTCCATATCATTTGGAGATAAAAAACGAAAAGCACCGTTCATGGAGACGGTAGGCCGTACGTACGCATGAACGCTACTTTCATTTTTATCTTTTCATATTAACGGAACTAAAAATAAATGATATATATATATATATATATTATAAGTCCAGTAAAATATATATGTTATATAGGTCACATATTTTCATTAATTTCATTCTTTATACGTTCCATGTATTGCAGGTACGAGTCACATCACTTGAGTGGGCGGTAGTCCACACTTCCTCCGATTAAATTATCGCATTTACACAACATGAAATGAATAAAGGTAAGGTTTAAATATAAAATACAGAATCATATAGTAAAAATAAATACCATATATATAATATATAAAATACAGTGACATCATAATGGACACCTTTAAAGGTGTTAAACGAATATTGAAAAATCATCATTTCGTGAGGCAGAAAATCGCCAACCACAGAAACAGTATGTTCTTTAACCATTAGACGAAGGTGTGTGTAAGTGTAGCTCTAATACTTATTATAAAAACATCATAGTATATTGAAGGTACTATAGTTTTTACAAAAGAAATGAATAAAAAGTGTTTAGGGGGTCGGAGAATCAAAATAAAACAAAAGGACACAAGTGAAGACATTACCTTAAAATCGGGTAACTCCCTTTGGTTTGAGATAAAAGGCGTCCTTGGGAAGACTTATGCACAACATGAGGCTTCAAGGAGTTATATAGGTATGTGGAGAGAAACAATGGGCAGGGGTTGGCCGAGCCAAAAACTTTGGGAGTGTGGGTAAGGAGGTAGAGGTGGTGGACTTTTATAAGAGGAGAGCATGGGCACTCTTGGAAAGTAAAGAAATGTTACATTATTTTAGAATGATTTTCGGATATCAACGGTCCCTTAATGATGTGTTTCGAGGATAAGATTCTAAGGGTTCTAAATACACCCATCCAATAGGTTTTTTACATGTTTAGTTCTTAGATATTACATTATATTTCCATTTTATATAAATCGTTAAATAATGAGGTCATCGCTGCATCATCATGATATCATAAATAATTTAATTTATTTAATATCTAAAAATTATAAAAAAAATATCACGATGTAGTAAATATTTTTAGATTTAAAATGAATATTTATAGTCAAAAATGTGACTTGTATAACCCCATGTAAATATTGTTTTAGTAAAAAATCTAATGTCTGTGTCATTTTTACTTTAACATTAAATAAAAAGGTATTTATGTCATTTTCCAACCAAAGTGGCTCCATGGGGTCCCCAAGTTGACCCATGGATTGTCTTGGTCGGACATGACACATCCAATGAGGGTAGGACAAGTTTCTAGGTCATTTAATTTTATTAAAACATTATTCTTACCTTAAACAACACTAATTACCTCGAATCACGATTAAAAACATAATAAGATACTATTCACAAAAAAATTATTTTAATCCCATTGAACCACATTTTACTTCTTAATTACAACCATATATGTCGGATTTTTGAAATTCAAAACACAAAGATGGAAAAATTTCATTTAAATAAAAAATCAGTTTTTGTAAGTACCACTTAGTGGTTTCACTATTCATCAAAAATTGATGTTTTTCAGAAAATTACCAAAAATTCACCCTAAGAAATATTTGATATTCCGAATTAAAAAATGATGTATATATAAAAAAAATCAAAACATATAGGTTTAATTAATTAAATTAATAATTAATTCTCGCTGTCAAAACAAATAGCATGTTTTTATGAAACAAAATGTATCAAAAGATTGACACTAGTTTAAGTCCGATATCAAAGTGAAATTAATTCCAACGACCACTATTGGATTAAATGGTAAAAATATATTCTAATTTCACTTTAAAACCAATTCAAAAGAAAATCTAATCATATAAATAAATTAGAATAAAAAGGGGTTTCGAATTAAAATACAACATTTTCACTATTCATTAAAAATTAATCTTTTTCGGAAAAATACCAAAAATTTAAACAAAGTAAATTTTGATGTACCAATTCTAAAGAAGAATTTTATTTTCTCAAATATAACACATAAAATTGTCAAAAAGAGTATTTAAAAGAGGTTCTCTATCAAAAGGCGGTTAATCGACCTTTTAAAGAATATTAGAATGTTTACGCTAAAAATTGGATTCATTTGCATTTATAATCCTCTAACATTTATTGTAAAAAGTAAAAATATTTGAAAAACATATATAATCATTTTGTAGTTAGTTCTGTTCATTCCCTCCATTACAACGGCTATAATATTATTTTATTATTAGAGTGCAACGTAAGATTTCCAAGAAACTCGTTGTTGCGTGTTGGGTACGCCATCGAGCATAGCATCCCCATTAAAGTAATATTAATATTTTATTCACAAATAAGGATAAATATGAAAATTTCATATTCTTTATTCACCTGGGGTGTTACATCCTTCCCCCCTTTTGGGAATTGCGTCCTCACAATTTTTAAAATTGGGCATGGAAACTTCATTGAAAATCCCACATCGGAACAAGAGTCAGTTAAACAATCACTTTAAAATAAAGAAAGATAAGTACAAAGGTCACCCTAGTTAACCGATACTAGGATTATAAGAATGAAAATATGGACATGGAGGAAATAACAAAGGGTCATGTTCTGATGGAGAGTGATAGAAAACATGTTTAGGAGAAAGTTAACCATAAGAAAATCACAAACTTGTGATGGGTTAAACGGTTTTCGATTCCCCAGTAGGAAAAGTTAATAGACAAAATTTTTGTTTTAAGTTACTTTTTATTGATGAATTTATTCATAAGGAAACATAATCAATTATCATGTTGACTTTCAACTTTTATTAGATTCCTTACACAAACTCATATTTTCTCCAAAAGACAAGTATTTAGGAAGACTTGTTATCATTAAGAGTACTATAATAAACTTCTAGAGAATCACCTAATCCTCAAAAGAGAACTATATACTTCCCATGTCTTTAGACTTTAACCAAAACCAAAACCAAAAAGGTTAGTACAAGATCAGATAATCCAGAAAAGGATAATCATTTATAAAAATAAAATCTATTCTTAATCTCAAAATTTTTCCAACAGAACCCAAAGTTCAACAAGGACCATTTAATAAACAATTTTTCCATAATATTCTTAAAAGTAAACAAAACTAATATTGAAACCCAAATATTTGAAGTACTTAGTCACATAGTCATCCAAGGTAAAAATTAACTTTTATCTCCAAATAACATCAGTTTCTCTTAAATTCTCATATTGAACAATAATTAACCAAATCACATATCCTCCATGATAGGTTAATCATTTTTATAGACAACCCAAAATTAACTTACTCTTGATTCATAAAATCATCTAACTAAAAAATATTTATTCAAACTAACCAGGTAATTCACGTAGTCCAGTAGTAGGCGATAAATACCAGTCGCACTTTGGTTGTGGGTTCGATTCCCACAGCTTTGTCCGACGTGACGGGTTGTCACGCGGTCTGCGTGTTGTCCTTTTTCCAAAACTATATAATTCTTAAAACATTCCCCAAAACGAGATAAAATCTTCAAAGATGATCATAACATATTTTAACCTCACGTTTATCTCATTCCTTTAATTTACCATCATAACATATAATAACCCATAATTACCTGAAATGTAAGGATCATATAAACTCTAATGGTTACCTTTATAATTAATACATCAACTTCCACATTGATTGGTCATATCGTACATGATGAATTATAGAACATACCAAGGTTCAAGTGGTTGATCATGACTCCTTGATTGTTGCTTTAGAACAACCACGAGTTTCCTCGTTGAATCCCCCATTTTATCTAGTATCCTAATTAGAGAACCACCACAGTTTCCTTCAAACCCGTTGTCTCTTCGGTTCCTGCTAGATCCAGCAATTTACTAAAACCAAAAAGGCCAGTGTGAGTATATCAACAAAACCATCATGTACTAATGAGGAAGTTAAACACTATGATATACTTACTCATTCACTTTATATAAAACTAGGACTCTTTCTGAAATCCTAATCATTATGGTAATGTAACTTGTTCTTAGAGAATACCCTAACCTCTAAAGTTATCTAAACCGACCTTTGATACCAACTATAAGGCCCCATCCTTAAACCTTACTTAATATTGAGTTATTAAAAGATTACACAATGAATATCTTTTGGGGTTTATAGTTTTAGAGAATTAGATCATAAAAATTTCATTACATTCCACATTTAAACAAAGTGGTTACATAAAGGATAATATTCATTTTTTTCCATCAACAGAAACCTATTTAAAAATAAAGAATGGATTCTTTCTTGACACTTCCTTCACACTATCATCATATCATGTACCTTTCCCTTGACCTGTGAAAAACATTTAAAAAAACTTGGGATGATCATAAAAATCTCAGTAAGGGTTATAAAAAATATGGAAAGGAAACACGAGTTCATATATACATAAGAATGAAATCATACTTTACCCATTAAACATAGGCAATTTAACATAACTCATCAAATCATGAATAAATCATAGGAATCCTAAGACATAAAATGTAACTAGAGGAATTCATAACACTTCTTTACGTAGGGGGTAACCCTCTTGGTTACGTTTGGAATACCCATCACAGTATATCCGTTAAATCTCTTCGGAGATAACTTAACGTTTAACCCCTTCGCGTTACCCAATGCATTGGAGAGCTGTATCGGGCTCACCCGCCCATAGTTTATCACGGAACCACCCGTCTTCATAATAATTCCCAAGAACTATAACATAATCGTATCACATAAAACAAGCATTAAGGAAACATAACATTTCCACCTTTCAATCACAAGATATCAATAAAACACATTGATATAAAAACATTATGAAAACCATTTTCAATACAAAAATTAAAGGAAAGTAAAACATGGTATTTATTTTTCATTAAAAAAATGTATTTCTTGTAGAGGAATCCAAAACTAAAATAATGGTCATGGCGGAGGAGAAGTCATTGTCGCCGCATACGTATGACAAAAACATTCCCTTTTTTCATTTTATAAAATGCTTCGTATAACAAAGATTCCTTTTGGATAGACGTAAAAGTCAAAGGGGTTTATACACCGTATAAAACAAAGTTGTGTATAAAACAAAATATGCCTCAATGAAAGGAGATTGAGACGAAGTCCCTTACAAAGACGATATCCTTGGTTTAAGGACAAATCAATTACCTAATTATGTGTGACAAACTAATACACCAAATATAAGTGGATATTAAGTGTAAAACAATCTGATGTTATTCACAGATATTCATAGAACAACATATTCACGGAGTACATGTTTATCCCAAAGAATCAAATTTGGGTTAAGAAGTTCCCTTGCAAAAATTTGACAGCCTAACGGCGTCACTACAAAATTCAGAAAATGAGTTGATGAGAGATAAAAAGGGTATCTCATCACATGGACATAAAATTTAAATCAATAAGGATATATAAGAACATATCCCAACATAATATTATGTGAATTAAAAGACATAACAAAATAAGTCTTTTAAAAAGTGGAGGGTGAAAGGTTCCCTTACCGACATGGGTATCTTTCGAATCATACGCCCCGGGAAATAAGGACAATAAAACATTGATGTAAATACTCATAAATGAATTTATATTACAAAATGAGTAAAATAATGGGAATTTAATACACCACTCAAAGGAAATTGTGGAAAATGTAGCATAAATCTCACGAGAATAAAAGTGAGATGAAAAATCCCTTACGAAAACATGGCAGCCTAATGGCGCCACTTAAAACTTCCAAAATTGATTGATGAGAGGAAATAGGGTCTCTCATCATATCAACATAATGTTTACAGAAATAGGAATATAAAATAACATCCCCCAACATAACAAATAGGAGCTTAAAATAAGTGACATAAAGGAGAGTACTTAAAAAGAAAGAGAAAGATTGGATCTCTTAGGATAATTCGGCAGCCTAACGACGCCACTCAAAACATCCAAAATGGATTGATCACGGAGAATAGGGTCTCTCATCATATGAATATAAAAATTAAAGCAAGATTAATATAAAATAATATCCCAATAACAAGAAAGATGAGCTTTAAAATGAATGACATAAAAGAGTGTACTTTAAAAGAAAGAGAGGAGTCAGATCCCTTACCTCAAGTCCAACTTGTCTTGTTCGTTTCTTTATATTCCTGAATAATAAAATTTGGTCAATTAATAATTTCCTAAGGACCTCATTTAATGATTATTATTCATTTCATATCAAATATTATAATGTTATAATAATTGTTTAATAATGTTAGTTCATATCAAACGTTTTTGCCGATGTTTGGTACATGAGTCAAAAATGAACTTGTTTGAAAAATGATTGTCCACGTAGTTATAAGTAAATAATTTCCAGAATATTATTATTGATTAAAATATCATATATATCCAGTACATATTCATTTTATACTATTCCATATCATTTGGAGATAAAAAACAAAAAGCACCGTTCATGGAGACGGTAGGTCGTACGTACGCATGAACGCTACTTTCATTTTTTTCTTTGTCATATTATCGGAATTAAATATAAATGATATATATATATATTATAATTACAGTAGAATATATATGTTATATAGGCCACATATGTTCATTAATTGCATTCTGTATACGTTCCATGTATTGCATGTACGAGTGACATCACTTGAGGGGGCGGTAGTCCACACTTCCTCAGATGAAATTATCGCATTTACACAACATGAAAAGAATAAAGGTATGGTTTAAATATAAAACACAGAAGCATATAGTAAACATAAAAACCATATATATCATATATAAAATACAATGACATCATAATGGCCACCTTTAAATGTGTTAAACGAATATTGAACAATCATCGTTTCGTGAGGCAGAAAATCGCCAACCACATAAACATTATGCTATTTAACCATTAGACGAAGGTGTGTGTATGTGTAGCTCTAATAATTATTATAACAACATCCTAGTATATTGAAGATACTGGAGTTGTTACAAAAGAAATTAATAAAATGTGTTTAGGGGGTTGGAGAAGAAAAATAAAACAAAAGGACACAAGTAAATACATTACCTTAAAATCGGGTAACTCCCTTTGGTTTGAGCTCAAAGGCATACTTGGGAAGACTTATTCCCAAATTGAGGCTTCAATGAGTTATAGAGGGATGTGGAGAGACAAAATGGGCAGGTTTTGGCCGAGCCAAAGGTTTTGGGAGTGTGGGTATGGAGGAAGAGGTGGGGGCCTTTTATAAGAGGAGAGGAGGGGCACTCTTGGAAAGTAAAGAAATGTTACATTATTTTTGAATGATTTTCGGATATTAATGGTCCCAAATTGATGTTTTTCGAGGATAAGGTGATACGGGATCGAAATACACCCATCCAATAGGTTTTGGACATGTGTAGGCCTTAGATATTACATTATCAATCCATTTTATTTAAATCGTTAAATAATGAGGTCATCGCTGCATCATCATGATGTCATAAATAATTTGATTTATTTAATGTCAAAAAATTATAAAAAAACTATCATGATGTAGGAAATATATTTATCTTTCTAATTAATCTTTATAGTAAAAAATATTACTTGTATAACCCCATGTAAATATTGATTTAGTAAAACATTTCATGTTTGTGTCATTTTTACTTTAACATTATATAAAAAGGTAGTTATGTCATTTTCCAACCAAAGTGGCTCCATGGGGTCCCCAAGTTGACCCATGGATTTTCTTGGTCGGCCACAACACATCCAATGAGGGTAGGACAAGTTTCCAGGTCATTTCTTTTTATTAAAACATTATTCTTACCTTAAACTACACTAATTACCTCTAATCGCGATTAAAAACTTAATAAGTTGCTATTCAACAAAATATTATTTTAATCCCATTGAACCACATTTTACTTCTTAATGACAACCATGTATGTCTGATTTTTAAAATTAAAAACAAAATGATGGAAAATTTTTATTTAAACGGAAAATCAGTTTTTATATGTACCACTTAGTGGTTTCACTATTCATCAAAAATTGAAGTTTTTCAGAAAATTACCAAAAATTCACCCTAAGATATAATTGTTATTATGAATTCAAAAATGATGTCTATTTTACAAAATTCAAAACATATAGGTTGCATTAATTAATTTAATAATTAATTCCCATTGTCAAAACAAATAGCGTGTTTTTACGAAACAAAATGTACCAAAAGATTGACTATAGTTTAAGTCTGATTTCAAAGTCAAATTAATTCCAATGACCACTATTGGATTAAATGGAAAAAATATATTCTAATTTAACTTTAAAAAAATTCAAAATATAATCTAATCATATAAATAAATTAGAATAAAAATGGTTTTTGAATTAAAATAAAACATTTTTCACTATTCATTAAAAATTGAACTTTTTCGGAAAAATACCAAAAATTTACACAAAGTAAATTTTGATGTCCCAATTATAAATAATAATTTTATTTTGTCAAATATAACATATAAAAATTTAAAAAAGTGGATTTAAAAGAGGTTCTTCATCAAAAGGTGGTTAATCGACCTTTTAAAGAATATTAGAATGTTTACGCTTAAAATTGGATTCATTTTCATTTTTAATCCTCTAACATTTATTGTAAAAAGTAAAAATATTTGAAATACATATATAATAATTTTTTAGTTAGTTATGTTCATTCCCGCCATTACAACAGCTATAATATTATTTTATAATTAGAGTGCAACATAAGATTTCCAAGAAACTCGTTGTCGCGTGTTGGGTACGCCATCGAGCATAGCAGCCCCTTTAAAGTAATATTAATATTTTATTCACAAATATGGATAAATATGAAATTTTCATATTCCTTATTTACCTGGGGTGTTACATAGACACTTCATGTCACATATAACTTCACCTATAGATGTTCTAAATACACAACAGTTTCCACATGTCTCTTATTTTTCATAATCTTTATGACGTCTATCATGTCTCTATTAGAGAAATATCATTGTTGATTGAGTTTTTATCTTAAATGAGTGGCCTATAAAGATCCAATACATCTAGGAGAAGGTATTTTGTGGCCGTAATATTCCTTAGTTTGTATCATGTGTAATAATGATGGTGTGTTAGTGCGTACAAGGGATTATGATTTTCAGATGTAAAATTAGTTCCCCTGAGTAGTTTGATGTTTTTATATTCTCTTATATTGTTGTTACACTTGTGGATGTTGAAATTTTTGGTTTAGGATATAGTTATCCCATTGTTGTGGTTGTGTATGTACTCTCATTTGAGAGGTATATCACTATAGGGGTTTTTAGTAGTTAATTGTTTCAATTGTGTGGTTTCTTACAATTACTCTAATAAAGAGGTTGAGTTCTATAGATAGATAATCCTTTGAGATCTATCTCATGAGGAGGCTATTCGGATGACCCCTTTTTGTGTTCACTAAATGTTTTATTAGGATTCTCATGATAGAGAATATATTGAGGTATATATAATTTTATGGCCTTCATCTATGTAGTATGACCCATTTAGTGTCTCTAAAACTCAAATTTATTGAGGATTAATTGAGTGTTTTTATATTGGTTCAATAGCTAAAAAGATTTATACAAGGAGAAAACAAGGCATGTAATTGTTTCACATAGTTTATTTTAATTTCATGACTAATGAATGATTGTTCATAGGGTGTTACATGTTATCTATTTATTCTAGGTTGAAAATACCAAGGGGACAATTTTTTTGGATGATTATAAACATGAAAATTACATGAAATGTACTATTTATACGTCGTGTAAATCCTATGTGCATGACATTGTAAAAAAATATGTGGCTCATAGATTCCACAAACTCTATAGATTTCACATGATTTTATGTGATCTAGTGATTACCTCTTCCTATTTTTGGCTTTCCATTAACGAGGATTCATCTTTGGATATTTTCATCAATTTCTAGTAATCCTTGGTGATATAAGTAGTGTTCTTTCCCAATTTTCTATAATATTTTCCCCGATCAGTGTCATTTACCAATGTTTTTGCCTATCCACATAATGGATGATCATATTATATGTTTCTAACTGGTTTTTTCATAGATTGTTTTGTTTAGTTATTCCATGACTCATTTTATCGGTGAAGCTTCATATGGGATAAGTTATCATAGATACAAATCATTAGTTCGTTCTCATGCACATAATAGTGATGAATTTTTGGTAGGGGATTTACAAATTCCCATTTATTTATGTTTAATCCTAAAATGATATATATTTAGACTATTGGTGGAAATGTAATTAACCAAATAATATCAAACTAGATTAAATAATTGTTTTGTGATCATATGTCGATGGTGTTGTTTCATTATACCATCATAGCAGTTGCCTCCTTATTTTATAGATAATGTGATATATCTGGTATGCTTTGTTATCATGTTCATATGATAAGATTAGTATGTTGAAATTAGTAATGAATATAACTCCTTGATTGATTGATAAATAATTGTCTTATAAAATAAAATGGAGACATGATTATAATACAATGGATGATAGAGTTTTATGGAAATAAAATTGGTATAACACACATGTTTAATTGTAAATATGATATTCCATGTGACTATTATAGTTGATAAATATTTTGAATCATGCATATTCTTGTTTTTGATAATAATAAGAAAGGAATGAAAAATTAAAATAGATGGATTATTGGAATAATTTATAAATTTATTGTAAATTAAATTTATATCATGATTCCATAGGTTTCCCATTGCTATAAACAATGAATAATGAATAAATTAATTCCAGATAGAATATGTACCAGTTGGGTAATAAATATAATTAATAGAGACTTAGTTTTCCATTTTTAAAAAATTTAGAGTTTTTTGAACCATGGGACATCATTTATGTTTGATGGATGTATGCCTTGTTTTGATGTATGAGTTCCCCTATGGATAATGATTTTTGGTTCCTACTACATTTGTTTTGTTATTTTTATTTGTGTTTTCTATATGATTTGATATGGGGTGGGGAGGGCTGGATGTGTTGTCAGCCTATTATGGATGGGATGAGGGGGATGATATGATGTGGGTGAGGATTCCTAAATAATATGGAAGTATGTGACAAATGTGATTAAGAGATGCATCAAGATATTCATATGGGTGTCAGGGATGGAACCATAGATGATGTAATATGTTGAATATTGGATAACCTATTGATGTGAATCTGTGAGGTGGGATAATCAATTTTTAATTTTTTAATTGATGATGAATGATTTTATTATTTAATATGATTCTCATTACACATTATTTAATAATGTTGGAGGTGTTTGGTCATATGATATATCTTGGAGGTTTCTTAGGATAGGATTTCTGGAGTTTCTAGTTTACTAAATGACTCTAATAATGAAGAAATCGTTCTTAATCAGTGGGTTTGGTTGATGATGGAATTGAAATTCCAAATGATGTTAATGTTGATAAACCATGGAATCATTTTGGATTATTTTTTGAGGGAGTATACATTACTCAGATAAAAAAATGTAATATAATATGGATTAAAGATAATGGTTAATTAATGGCTGAGAGATTTATTAATAGATGAAAAATTATACAATGGAAAATAAGTATTTAATAAATATCTTTAAATGATTGATTTCTTGTAATATATCTAGTCATATGAGTGGTTTTTGGGAGTCCAAGTGAAATGATTTATATTTGAGTATAAGAATAGGTTAAACATATAGTAGGTGTGTTAGAAATATTATATAATATATATTCGGTAATTTCTTATAATACCAACATATTTCATTTAGGGGACTCACACCCAGTGGAATATGGGAGGGTGTTTTCCCCAACACCCTGGTAGGTGGAAAGTTGGTTGACTACAACCTTATTCCCCTCTATTTTCTCTTTATATTTACATGTGTATATATGAACAATAGATAGTTTTCCAATATATATGTGTAGAGGGATACGTTGATTTTTCTTATTTCTCACACATGTATTACAAAATATAGTATCCAATATATTATAATATTTTTGAGGAGTAATGGATGCGATGGATGGTGGTACCATACATATTGTGTGGGATATATTTTCTTGAGGTATATTATCCCATGATTTATATAAATCATTTAAATTGTGGTGGAATCTGAAAAATACTTTGTTACTATATATATAAATGTTCATGGGATGATTTGATGACATAATTCAAGTGGTTCATGTTGTGATTCCATTTCCAGGTCACTTCGGATGGTCTATGCTTGAGTGAGATAGAACATGATGTGCGATTTTGGGGCAGAGGGGGAAACGTGTGGGGAAGCAGGGGAATAGTGAAATTGATATTTCATTATAATATTATATTGTCTTTAGTATGTGATACTTGTTGGGGGTTACCCTTGGAGAGGCTTTGAACATTTTATACCATTTTTGTTGATGATGTAGTTTCATTATTGTTATTTGTGCTTTAACATTCTTTCATTATCATTTTCCTAAGAGGGTATGTTGGTGATCATATTTTTTATACTATTATGATCACCCAAAGTACATATAATCTATTTTTCGGGTAAAAAAAATTAAATTTGGAGAATGAGGGAGTTCTTAATAACCCATATATTTACATGATTTATTTCAAATTCATGATCAGTACCAGCCATTCCTTTTGGGTACTTCTAGTATTCCATTCAATTTTAATAGTATTTCAAGATATTTCATGAATATTGATGGGATATATATTTTTGTATACATATCTGTGATCAATTGTTGATTGGTGTATCTATCTTTTATAACATCTTCATTTTTCTCTTAGAGGTTAATGCATCCCATATGAAAGTTTATTATAACCTATTTGTTAAAAATAAACCCAAGGCCATTGAGTGGCAGGATTCATGAGACAGCATCTCTCTCCACTCATAGTGATATATTTTTTGGGATATATTCATGAAATCATGGGTGTCTCATGAATATTTGTATCAATGATCTATTCATGCAGGACCATCCCACCAAGACCAATGGAGTTTTTTTGTCTATTTTAGTAGTTTCTCAAGATAACATTTCTTTTATTATTGATCTTTCCATCATCATTTGAAATTTAATTTATTTTTTATCAATATAATTGCATCTATCATTGTATATTGATATGTGGTGTTTGTAATTGACCTAGTTATATCTACACAAATAATTTGAAAAACATCATATCATAATGCACCACCGTAGATAAAAGAGACCATGATTCAGTTGGAGGACCTGATAGAAAATGGTTTTGATCTCCCATGTTTTTCACACTAGGTAACACCAGTGAGTTCTTCCGAGAAGGAATATGGGTCACTCTGAATTTATGTGGAATATTATATGTTTAACCTTATAATGGTTATGAACAAGATTCCATTAACTGACATGGATAATTTTTTTGACCAGTAATAGGGGAAAATAGTTTTTGAAGATTGATCTTCAATTAGGTTATCATCAGCATAGATTTCCAATGCCTATTATACGAAATATGGATTTCAAAGTAGGTTTTTCCAATACAAATATCATTTGATTTCATTTTGTCGAAATATGTCTCAGGTAGATTTTAATGGATTTAATAAATTAGATATTTTATCTGTACCTCAATACTTATTTGGATGTGTTCATGAATTATATTTTGGTTTGTTTGAGATACCATCATGTTAAAGATAGTTATTTGAGTATGGTTATGGGAATCCTAAGGATTCACCATCTGTATATAAAAAATTCAAATTTTAATTTATGGATTCAAGAAGTGTTTTTACTAATGAATGTGATTTATGCGAATGGATTATTAGTTTATCTTGAAATGGAAAAGGCAGATTTTTCCTTGGACTAACCATGTAATTTTTTCGATATACAATGATTCCTTATTCTTACTGGGAATTATTGATTATTCATAAGTATTTCTCTATATTAGTGTCTCCTTTGAATGTTACTTCCATTATATGGTTAAAATTGATATGAGATGGATTGTTTCAGTTTTCTATGGTTGAGATGAAATGAATTTTGAAATAAACATTAATTTTGATCGAACATAATGACGGTAAGGTGTTTGTGGATTAGTGTGATGCTTCTGGTGTAAGTTGTGGTTTCATGCTTATATAAGAGATCATGTGGTGAATTATGGATCCTTTTATCTTTGAATAATTGTGAATAATTATCCCAATCATGATTTATATCTAGTTATGGTTATGAATATGAATTAGTGTTGACAGGGCTATATTTTTGGTGATAGGTACATAGTATTTTATGACCATATGTGTTTGAGTTATAATATTTTTAATAAGGGATTAAATATCAAACATATTCAGTGGGTGGAATAGAATTAATCATTTGACTTGGACATCTCCTACAACATATGGAAGGGGAATATAATTGTAGAAACTATCATTAAGAATTCACCGCCATATGATATTTTGGAATTAAAGGAATTGTATGAAATAATTTGTCTATTTATTTAGATGCAAATGGATTATAATAAGGATGTATCTTGTATTGTTTTAGATAGTTTGGAGACATCATCATCTCTCATTGAGTCTATTATATAGATTCACAAGCATGATAGTGAGTTCATTGAAATTCATGAAACCCTATATTTCGGGGATACTGTTTCATGTTGGTGTCTCTCATTAAATGATATTCATTGTTTTGGGATCTGTTTTTCATCCCATAATATATTCAGAGAAAAAAAATTATGAGTCTAATAATTATTCATTGTTCGTTCATAGATTAACTATAAGTAGTTTTAATGACAAAGGATTACGATTTTGGTGGATGGTTTTGATGCGTGACATTTCTGATTATGTGTCCCATTGTCACACAAACCAAGAGATAAAGGTTAAGAATCTGAAGGATTTAGGTTTTCATAATCCTTTTTAGGTGCCTGTTAGGAAATTGGATGAGGTGTCCATTAATTTTTTTCAAATAAAATAGATTCCCCAAGGATGTAATTCTATATTGTCAGTTGATGATTAGTTGAAAAATTCATAAAAATCCTACTATTCAGGGACACAATGAATGTTGCAGATCTTGGTCTGATGTATATGTGGTAGTTCATGAGGATACATGGGGTTATATACTCCATTATTTTATTCTAGGATCCATGGATTACATCGAGGTTGTTGATGATTCTATAAGAGGAAATAAGTACTCAAGTATGGTTAAAAAACTTATCACACACAAACACACGGTCCGAAAGTTTTGATATTCAGATCATTGGAAGATATCATTCATGAACGTTTCATTTAAGTTTTTGGACCCTTGGATAAAAAACAATTATTGTTGAGTTCTATTATGAAAATAGTTATAATTATTCAATTGCAATGGTTATTTTGAGGATTTTTATGGTCAACAGTTCATGACACCTCATTAATTGGAAGAGGTATGTGAATTATTTTTTTTGGATTAAATTTTGTCCAGTTGATGCCAATATGGATTTACGATATATGTTGATATATGGAAAAATCTCAGAGTGGTATAAAATACTATGGTTATTATTGAAATAGTTCATTGGAATATTCCAAATATGTCTGGGATTTCATGATTTTTTCTAGTAAGTAGGGTCACCGTCATCTTGGAAAATATGGACATTTGGATCTGAGATATGTTGGACCATTTTTCACTAGATATCAGATTCGAGAGTATTTTTATCAATTAGAAATTATAGAGACTTTATTATTCATTTATTATGTTTCCCAACTATAAAAATTGTTGATAGATCTTCTTTATACCTCTCACATTATATGTTTGGAATAGATTGAGTTAGATCATGAAATTTTTATTATGGACTATCTAAGGGATATTATTGAATATCAGGTAAAATTATAACATTGGAAGTTTATTCTTTTAGTCTTAGTGTTGTAAATACATTGATCAAATTAACAAAAATATTATGATAATGATTCATTGATGAGGGAGAATTGGCCTTACATCATTTCAAGACCTTATTCATCCACATAACATGCTATAGGGATAAAGTATTATAGTTGATAGTTTGATACTTCCTGTTACTATCTGTATTGTATTTACATTATAATTATCAGTATTCATTTGTATTTGGTTGTATCTATTTACTCTTAAGGATAAAGATAATTTTGTATAAAAAATTACATAATATTTGTGGATATATGATTGTTTTAATTAATTGAATTTGGGTATAAAGGTGTTAATGGAAATTCAATGTTCTCCCCAAGTTTATTTACCATCCATGTTAGTTTAGAGTTTTTATACCCAAAAAATATAATTATCATAGTCTTCTCGAAATTTATAGTTAAATAAATAGTCTCAAAAAATATTCCATGTACTTTTATACGGTTTAAATGGTTTGCATTAAATGTATTTGGAGTTCACAATAAGTTATGTCTAATTCTGATGTTAAATTAAAATGAGATCGATTTTTTAGTGTTTTAATTAATCATGGATTACACAACAAGTGATGGGATTGCACACATTAAGAATCATATTATTCATGGTTTTAGTGTACTACATGGCTCATTTTTATTTTCATTCATCCCATACGCTTTTTCTATAGAACTATGTGCTCTCCAAGGAAATTTTAGAGACAGTAGCTTCTTCTAAATCACTTTATTAAATTTTTTATCATCATAGTTGTTGGGATTTATTTCTCCCTGAAAGTAATCCTTTGGATTCTACATTTTAATGGAATGTGGTAGCCCAATTGTGCAACATTTTTTGATTCGTTGATATGTGATTATGACTCTCTTGATTTATTTCTTGATTTATCATGTAATCATGTTCCTAGGCCAATCCATTATTGGATTATTTGTAATTGGTTGGAATTCATGAGGTTTTCTATGATATATCCTTTCCGAATTCTTTTTTAGTAGATAGTATCGATCTTAGTATGTATGGAATTATTATAGGGAATTTTTTATCATAATTGTGTTCTACCTTTCAGTGGATTCAATTAAAGGCATGTTCGTCCATAAGTTTGATGTTGGTGGTTCTGTATCAAGATTATAATGGATGAAAATAATTTCTCTAGTTTTTTAAATTCATTTATTAAATAAAATTCCATTGTTTATTAATGGGTTTGTTTGATTGGAATTTTGTTTTTGAGAAAATATTATTTTCCCCTTACATTGGTAAAAGGAAAATTTGTATTCAAAGCATTGTAAAATGTATTTTTTTCAAAATGATTTTAAAATAATGGTTTTAATGAATTGGTTTAGAAATTAAATAATATAGAATTTCATGGGTACATAAGTGGATGGTAATGTAATGGGACTCTTCCATTTATATTATTATGGGGTTTAGTTATGGATTGTTCCTCTGCTCTATAGGCACCCTCTTATTGGAATTGGATTGAATCCTTGGGATGTTCACATTCATGTATGTTCCTATACTATTTATATTCTATTCATATTTCTAAGGGCTTAATATTTGTATGATTTTCTATATGAGAGGTATTAATGTCCTCAGTATCCTTTACTTGTGTGATCCTTAGCATGATGCTACCTATTCGTTGGCATGTACTATTGTTTTTATAATTTCATTGATTTGATATAATATTTTATATATGTTTTCACTGATTATATATATATTTTTTTTTCTATGATAATGTGTATAATATTATTTGAAATGATTTTCTATGGCTTATTTTAGAAAATTTGGAAATAATAGAATTTAAATATATTAAAAGCTTTTTATATAAAAATTGTAAACTAATTATCATATATTTTTTCCTTAGCATTGATCAAATTTAGATTATTTTAAAAACATATGTTATAGAACACCATGGTGGGATACTTCTGAGCATAAAAGATCACACCCCTCACACCCCATCAAATGAAAATAATCCTTTTTATTCCATTAAATATAGGGAATGGAATGGTAACAATGTAAGCCAATGAGGTCTTATATTGTAAATTTCATGGTTGCTTGTGGTGAGATGGTTTATTTTTCACATGTAATCTCGTGAATTATTTGGTTTCATGTTTTAGATATAATATAATTATTGGACTTGTAAATTGGTATTTTATGACTTCTTTAGTAGTATCATTTTCACTACTAGATTTTATTTATGACATATATTTTTTCTTCTACATTTTCAATAAATTATATATATATATATATTCTATGTTATTTCTTCATTTTGGAAAAAATATTTCACTCTATTTTTTGTTTTTTGGATGATTGTAAGTCTTTAGCCCATGGAATCAGGAACTCAATTTTGACCTGTGGAAATTATGGTTGGTTACCAGTTTGACATGGTATTTATGTAGGAACTATTATAGTCACAAAAAATCAATAAAATGAGCACAAAACTACTAAAATCTATAAAAAACTTCAATTTCATCATGAAATAAATTTAATATCTGTTTGACACAAGAGAAAACGGTTTGGAAAAAAACACTATATAGAAAAAAGTGTTCAATAAGAAGAATGATTAACTCTGTAATATTAATTTAAACAATGATTGACTAATAATTGGTTAGTGTAAAGATATATACGAAATAAAATAAGTAAATATAATTTTAATAATTTTGGAATATAGAATAATAATAAACCACAGATGAATATATTAGGAGTTAGAGCTTCCCTGGCCAAGAAGAAATTTGAGTTAAGCGTTTTTGTACTCATTATATTTTTATTGAGTCATTTATGTTATTTTTTATATATAATATAATAAATGTGTTCTATTATAATCTATAATGGGATTATTTTATATTTATTGTTTCTTTAAAAAGTATTCTCATTTTATTCTCATAACCATATTTTTAATTAATTATAACATTATAAAATAGTTGTTACAATGGGTTATTATCAAAATTTCTATTCATTAATACATATTTCAAATTCATTCAACCATTATAATTTTATTGGTGTAGATAGTACCCCATTTAATTCATTTATTAAAAAAATTGATTAATGTTGTTTATAAGTCTATTTCCATAAATCGTTTCCCTGTTCATTTAAATAAATCTTTAAAAAATTAATATGTGTTATACTGACTGAATCATCTTTTAATTAATTCATACACCTCATATGAAAATCATTTTCCTAAAAATTTACCCAAATATTCCATTATTTATATAGTATTTTATAATTTACTGATTTTTTTGAAAAACAAATCCAACCCCAAATTTATTTTTTGATTGTTTCATTAAATTAAATGATATGTCAACATGAATGAAATATTAAAATTTCTATTTTTTTTATTTTAGTTCCATACCAATTCTTATTATTCCCATAAATGTTAACATTTATTCTATATAAACTTGAATATGTAATTTCATATAACCCCTCAGTAATATCATATGATTTTATGATATATTTTTAAAATTTTATATAATTACTTCAATAACATGTGATACATACAAGCCCAAGTGTAAATAAAGATAAATATCATATAAATACATATCCTGGCAATTAAAATAGGTTGTACAAATATGAATAATGTTTTTGAAATAGATATAATGGTTTTTTAAAAAATATATATACTTTTATTGATGAATTTATTTAAATAAATATACTTGTTCCTTAAAATGGTTTTATTTATTTCATGAAAAAATAAAATAAATAATTATTTCAATTTTTTAATTTTTTTTAAAAAACATAATTTTTTAAATTAAAATTTCATAATAATCTTATAGTGTATTTATGATAATTTTTTTAGTAGATTAATTTATCTATTAATAATTAAAAATATTAATTATATTTAAAAAATGTATGTATGTTTAATGAATTTTGAATGATCAATTTTTTATTATTATTTTTTTAAATAATATAATTTCATTTATATTTTAAATAATCCCATTATGGTCATTATAATTATTTTTATATGGATTTTGGTATAAAACCCATTGTATACTTATAGAAATCATTATTTTCTTTTAAAACCAATTTTAATTTTAAATTATTATTTTATTTTATGAGTAATTCATGACATTATTAGAGATTGAATTTGAAATAAAATTAGTACATATTTTGAATCTTTTTGTTGATATTTCATTATTAGTCTACAATTATTATTTTTATAATGAATATAGAAAACAGTGAAAACCTGTCTCCATGATTAAGGTTAAAACAAGTTTAAAAGAGTTTTAAACCAACATATAAGGTTAAATAATATAATTAATCTCATATAAATACTATTTAATGGCTTTATAATTCCTTAATGACATTATAAAATTGAATATATCTCTAAATGATAGCCTTTTTCATGAGAATAGAATAAATTTTTTAATCATATAATAAATTCAAAGTGTGTCCTCTCACCTAATTTGAACAAGAAATGTCACCATTCTCTTATTTATTATAGGTTGAGTATTAAATATCATGTAAAACCTACCGAGTTATTTTATAAAATTACCTAATAAATTATTGAGAATAATGGTATTCATAAAATACAATTCTCAGGGTCCTTATGAAAGGAATTAAAGGAGGACGACTGAAGGAGAGGTAATTATCTTTCCAAAACTCTTCCAATTTATATTCTCCTATAACAAATATAAATACATTTTATTTTCAATATAAAAATAAAATAATTATCATAAATATAATTAAAAAATATTCTTATTACAAAATCACAAATATATACCTCTATTACAAAAATGTGATGCGAAGGTATTTTTCGTGCATACGTGTGGATCAAAGCCTCCACATAAAGTTACAATTAATTTTTCCTCTTCATGATTTGTGGATAGTTATTATAATGAGTATAATTTTTATATATGTAATTTATTATATAATTATAATTATGTAATCATAATAACATATCAACCTACTTAACATACACTTTATTTGAAAACCATAACATCAATCAAGGGTAGTGGTATACCATCATCTCCACAAAACGATGTGATTAGGTTTTCATTTATGATCTAAATAAATGTTATTAAGGATAGATTTAATAATTATATATATTATATATAATTTAATAATGATACTATATTGGAAAAATTTTATTTACCATATTTTTTTTCCATCCATTGAATACTGAAGATAATATTCACTCATATGTGTGGTTTACCACTTTTTGAAAGGTGTAATTAGTAATTCAATATGTATAATTTATGGTTGAATATATATATATATGTGTGTGTGTTTGTGTGTGTGTTTGTATGTATATGTATATATATATGATATTCATATCATTATTAACATTCTTGAGACTATTCAACAATGAAAAAGTACAATGGCATAAATTATCAACCCGATATTCTCACGAATAATGAAACATTTAACATCTAGAAATTGTGATTTGTATAAGGGATTATTAATAAATTGGTGTTGAAATGTCATAAGTGAATCATATATGAAATTATATATTGAAAGAATAATATTTTATGAAATTATAAAAAATATTAATTTGTTATTAAATTGGATAAATTGATTTTGAACATAGTCGAACTTTACATTTTATATTTATTTTACAATCTCAATGTTTAATTAAGTTTTTATTCATCATGTTTTCAATGAAGAAATTTAATAACATATCATTCAATTATAACAATAATTTTAGTGTCAACTTATTTTATAGATACTTTATGTTATTATTTAAATTTAATCCCTTTATGTTCTCAAGATAATTGGAATGAATATTTAGTCAAAATAGACATTATTTCTATTTTTTATCATGAATTCTCTTAATTGTATATCCATATTTTCTAAAAATAATTTTATTAATGTTTTCACTAAATTCCAATGATTATATAAATTAATTTTTACCCAAATTTTAGTTTTTCAAAATTAGTTAAAATAGAATATGTTTTTCATTCTTTGAATGAGTTATTTTTACTTTTTATAGAAAATCATGAAGGAAAAATTATTTAATAATATAAAACATGAAAAAAAATTCAAACTTATCAAGACCACAAATAAAATTAAAGAATCATTTAAAATTTTATAATCTATTTTTTTAAAAAATATTTTTCTTATAGTTTTTAAAATTGATAGATTTTAATAAGTGATTTGAAAAAAAAACATTTTCCTAAATCAATATTCCACGATATGTTAATGTAAAATTTCATCTCATGTGATATATTTTGATATTAAATAATATTATTTGGGTTATTTGACAATTATATTATAAATATTATTTCATTTAAGGATTTATTATTGTAAGGAATAGATGATTATGAAACACAGTTATTTTTAAGGATTTATTATATAATGAAATATCTAAATGTTAATGAAACCCATTTATTTTCCATTTCTTATATAATGATGAGTTTTTTACACTCTCATGGAATAGTTGTTAATTATTTTCTTTATGTGGTGGTTGGTCCTCGAATTATATTGTCCTCCCATGGATTGGGAAAATATAGACAGCTTAAGAGATAATAATGATTTAATTGGGGAGGGAATCCAATTTAGTAATGGAATATTCCCACTATGGTAGTCTTGGTATTAAACCATGAATAAAGATCATAAGAAATAGGGAGTGAACACATTCTATTATTCAAGCCTTTTCAATAAGCCTTGACTACAGAAATTATTTTCCTTACTTTTTGTGCCACAAACATATGTCATATGAAATTATTATGATTTCAGGGATCATTATTTATTCCATCAAGATTAATGTTTTATGAAATGACAAGGATTATGTTGTGAGTCATGAATATGATCTATGATATGATTGGTTTTGTTTTAAAATAATATTCTCCTTTTATAAAACCATTATTCCAACGTAGTGCTTTTGTGATCATTTTTATCTCCCTTTTTTACCCTTTTGTAGAATCAGAGCTCACACATTCTAATTTTTATTTTCTAAATGCTAAGACAAATGATTTTATTTAAAATATATCCCTGAAGGGTTCTTGTTATTAATAATTTTTTGGATATTGCGTAGATCTATTATAAAAAAGATTAGTTGTGTATCCATGTTTACAAATTCATTAGTGTTATAAAATTATGGAATGTATTGTAATGCTATCTAAATAATATTAATCAAATATGAAATGACAGGTATTTACAAAAATTATTGATCAATGATGTTATAATTAGTGAAAGGTATGATTATCATTAGAAACTAGGGTGGGGAATCAATAGTGAGAACCCTTAGGATAATCATATGTATATAAGAACATCCTATTATATGTTAAAGAAGATATTTTGGTTCTCATATAAAATCATCCACATTTGGAAACTACAAGTGTACATGGTTTTGGAATATAAAAATATAATGAATATAAACCAAAAATTATTTTATATTAAATGATATGAATAGATGTGGACCATGGATGACCTACGTAAAATCTAAGGATTCATATATTCAAAATAAACTGTGATTATATAGAGAACCTATAAATTATTTTCCTCACTATGTGAATTCAATATATGATTATTTTTTCTCACACTATGTTTTTGGGGGGAAATGTCATATCATTTATGTGATAATGTGATAGTGATGGGAAATGTAACTACATTTATCCTGAGAAACCAAATATAATTTGATATATAATAAAAAATATGGGTTTCATGCTTATGAAAATTTCTCAATACCTTAATAATACTCATCTTCCAACAAATGAAAGTATTTAGAATCCTTATTTTGATACATTCATGAAGAAAACTCCAAAATTTTTAGTGGGTATAATGATTCACTACTAAATAAAAAAAGAATCATTAAAAATAAAAAAAAATATTTTACATTCTCCATTTATAAAAACAAGAAAAATTAATCATATTTGTTTACCATTTTGGAAGGTGAAACAGATCAGTAGTGGTAACTTATCTATAACTTGATACAACATGATGAAATTAACTCTATAGAGTGGGATGAGTTGAATATATTATGATTCAATAAGATACTTCCTCATATTAATAAACTTTCATTAGATAAGTAAGTACACATTATAAAACAGATATATAATGAATCCATTATTAAATAGGATAGAGGTTTTTTTAACACTTATGATGTACACTTTTGTTGTTACAATCTATTCAAAATTTAATTTTCCCAATTATTCATTACATTAAATCCCAATTTGTGACGGGAGTTAGCCGCATGGAACATCAGTATCCAAGAATAAATCATTCCATGATATATCAAGTTGGAAATTTAGATTGTAGTATCCCTTCAAACTCATGATTTTTATCAAAAAATAATAATTTGATATAATGGAAATAATAAAAACCATTGTGATAATAAGATGAGATTTCATTCATGATAAAAGTGTGGAAATAACATTGGAGGATATTTTTATAACATTTATAGAAAATGTTTTAATTATAGAGAGGTTGTTTAGTAGGTTATTTAATAACTAAGAGATGTGAAGAGACCATTCAATTAGATGAATAGTTAAAAAAAAGAAAAAAATTACCATCCACACTCTAGTGTTTATATATAATGAGAATAGGTATTAATATTACTAGTGCTCATATATTATTGTAAATGAAATTGATCAACATAAATAAACTTTTATTCTATGTGAAAAAAGTAAATTTCATGTGATTAATATTTTACATTAGATTAATGATAATGAAGTAGTGAATGGTATACATACTATCCAATATATAAGTATTAATGTCTTATTTGATTTGGGATATAACCACTCTTTTATATTTTGGTAATTTTCGAACATTAATGTAGTACAAACTCGACAATTATATGTTATATTATAATTTAATATACTTAATGGTTTGATGATATAATATAATCATTATTATTCTTATTAAAATGATTTTTTCGAGAATTTTATTCTTTAAAATCTTGTTATTTTCCCTTTAATTAAATTTTCCGTTATAATTGTATTGGATTTTATTTCATTTCATAAATCCCACATCATTTGATGAGGATGGGAATCAAAGATCGATATTCCAAAATAACATATCATCATCCATAAGTGTGCTAATTAATTTATACATCTTTTGTAAATTACTTATATAATATGGGGCTTCATTCATATTAAAATTTTCTATTTATCTCTTTTATTTTTTTTACAAACTCAAATTTAATATATACTTACTATGATTGAGTTTGTTGATATATTTATATAAGAGTTTAATATTCCTCTTCAATATTGTCTATATTACTTTTGAATAGAACTCATAAATGGTTCAACACCTATTTAAAAGAATATATATAGATTGGACCTGATAGAGTTACCATAATTAGAGAAGAAACTAAAATATAATCTTGATAATGGATTCCTTTTTCCATGTGCATCAATTTGTGGCAGACCTATTCTTAATATAAATAAGGTAGATAGATCAATGTCACTATTTATAAATTATTGGGACCATAATTGGTAAAAGTTAAGAATAATTTTTTTCATCCCCATATTCATGCCGTTCTGGAGAAATTGTTTAGGGATCAATACTTTTTGAATGTTAAACACTATTATATATATCATAAATTGAGTTTCCTCATGGTGGATATTATGTAGATATAATGATGTTAAATATAAGTACCATTTAAATTTATATTAATGAAATTTTTTCATATTAATTCCCTTGAAATATTAATGGATTTAATAAATAGAGACATTATAGTAAATATTGTAGACTTTATTAGTCATATTATTATATATTAAAATGGAATGGAATTTCAATAGGATCAGATGAGTATTATAATAAAAACTAAAATTAATGAAAATAATTAGGAAACATTTACCAAATGATTTTGATTTAAATAAAAATTTTAATTTTGGATTCATGTACTCTCAAGAGTGGTAATATGAATTGTTCTATTGAAGAGATATGTTATTGAATGTTGTCCTAGAAAAACCATTTTGGCTGATATATACTATTTTTTTGGTATTTTATATATATTATAAATCAATTTTAAATATTTAACACTACATTATAATACACTAAAAAAATTTCTACGAAGGGATCCATGTAACATTATGTCGATGAATGTGTGAAAAAATTCATGGGTCTAAACAGATTGTTAGACATTCCATCGATTCATAATCCACAATGCAATGGAGATGGATTATGATCAAAAGTGATTCATGAAATAATGAAATAGTTGTTTCCTTGAGAATAATGTTATGGAATCAACTTATGCCTCATTACGATTGATGGTTCATGAGAAAAATTAAGATAACCGTGATTTCTAACTAGTTACAAATATTTTGGCATTAAATATTTAGATAAATTGTCATTATTGAAAAATTCGTGATATATATAAACATACTAAACTTTTTATGTATATAATTACTTAGAAAAATATCATTATGTTCTAGAGTATATGGATGGATTTTAGAAAATATTAATAATTCTCAATAAATTACATCGCTGGGAAATATAAAAATGGGTAAAATTCCCTAAGTTGAAAGGATCACAGTTTCTCATCCATATTGAGGCTTATAAAATATCCCATAATTATATATTTAAGATAGATGGTTTTAAAAATTTGGATAAAATTGGAGAAATATTATCTTTCTCAAATGGGTATCCAACCATCAATCCATTTTATGATTGTATTGGTATATTAGGAAGCATGGAAACTATAGAATAATGGCATAAATGTTCCTTAGTACAATCGTTATTATGATGGAATGATAAGGAACTAGAACCATCTTATTTTCATTTACATACTATATTTGATAATGTTTCTAGTGTATGAGGATTATAGTTCATAATTTTTCTTTATATTGGAATTATGAAGAAAAATAGAGATGTCAAATAATATTTATGAGGGGAAAATATGAATAGAGATACTAGAGTGTATGGATCTTAATTATAGGTTTTTTTAAATATGATTTGGATAAATAAGTCTAAGTGGATGTAAAAACTATTACCTATATAAAAATGAAAATTGAAATAACTAACCATGTATTTTTTTCGCACTCCAAAAAAAATTTATACACTATAATCCTATTAGAGTTTTAGTTCATCTCTTTATGATGTAAGTATAGTAAAATTATATTATAGTATTATTCTTCCTTTAACATCATTCGATAATATACATTATTAAATTGGAATGTTTGGATATAGTATATCATTTAATTATATCAGACTAGGTTATGATTATAACCTCGATATTGTCATATGTTGCTAAATATTCTCTAGATTTATCGTTTTATATAGTACTTATTAACATCCACATATATATATGTTCATTTTTAAAGAACCATTATAACACTATAAGATATATCGAGGCCTTCTAATATAGATATCACTGATTGTTTACATCAACACATTAATATATGAAAAATTTTATACAACAGTATAATGCACCATTGAATTCCTATAGATAATTACGAATCCATATATAGAGGGAAGTGTAAGAATCTAATTTTTTATGATGAAGCTAGAAAATAAAATCTATTGGAACATTATTTTTTAAAGGAAATGGTTGACGAATTCAAATTAATTCTGTAACATGTAAAGGCAACTCGATATAACATAAAAGTTGCAATCACAATAATTAGTGAAATATAGATATTGATGTTGTTGAAAAAATATTAAATTGAATTAATAGAAGGAACAATGTTATGATGTTGATAAATATGGGGAAGGTGATCCATAGGTATATTGATCGGATTATGATTTTTTTTTGAGTCAGTATGGCTTCTTCTTGATTGGTCCTTCCACCAAATTACATTTAAGATCATAATCTATATATATATATATATATCAATATTTATGAAATATAGACCTGATCCATCACATGTAGTAAAATCACAATTCATATCACCTGAGTGAGATCGTTTCTATGAAGAATAAGTTGTATAAATCATGGATGGTATAGATGAAGTGTTATTGAATAAGACTACTCACCGGGTTAATATCCTTTGGAAGAATTATAAATATGATGAAACTACATGGGAAGTCATGGATGTTATAAAATAGATATACTATCATTTATATGATTTTAATTGATTGATTTTTTATGAATAAAAATCATTTTATTAGGGGTATGATGAAACACATGATGAATTTATAACCTATTTTTTTATAAATTTAATTTCTTTAATAGCCTGCAATTCATGATAACCACAGTCAAAATAAATATAAATATATTTTACCGATATAATATAATGGTTAATTTTTTGGTAAAACTATAAATAATAACAACATAGAAATGTGTATAAAGTATCTATAGAATGAATATATATTATTACTAATTCCTTAATATGTTTTTTGAAAATAATTTATCCTCAAAAATGGTTTTCAAATATTCATGTTAGTAAATATTATAATTTTCTTTTTATGTTTCTATGTTTAGAAAATTTATTTAAAATAACTAGATTCATTTTTAGATAAAAAAATTAGATTTAGGTTTTGAAAATTATTTTCAACTAATAATTTTTTTTGATGAATTGTGAAGCATACTTATTTTAATATAAAATCATCATTTCACTTAATTATTTCATAATTTTACATTTTTTTAAAAAAATGGGGTTATTAATTAAAATTATTTTATTTATACAATTAATGATTAAAACATGTTCATCATAAATAATTTTATGTATAATTTTTTATAAAATCATTGTACACTTATGAAAAAAGAAAATTTTCATGAAAACCATTTGTCTTTGATTTTATTGAGTTTATTTTAAAATTAATTAATAAAAATATTAGATATTTAATTTGGAAAAATATATATTCCATATTATGAATCATCATGTTCAATTTTAATAATTATTCAAATTTCATTTAAGATATAATGAATAGTAAAAATAAAAAAAATTATTCATGATTAAAGTTAAAATGAGTATACTCGGGGTAAAACCACAATATTTTTATGAAATTCGTTTTTAAATAATAATAATTAATTAATATTGTGAATTTAATTATAAAAATGATATTCATGCATTAATATCAACACCAACTGAGCTTGAATAGCACACAACATTGAATTTCTATGAAACCTCATTTTATTCATGAAATTTATAAAATACTATTATAACCTTGTTGTTAAATTGGATGGAATAAATGAAATTAACCAGAAAAAGGAATATATATAAAAAATCAATAATTATTATTTAATTTCACCCCAAAAATTTGATCAATATAAGATAAGAATATATCTAATTTTATGAAAAAATATATATTTCGCCTGGTCTTCTGCATCGAGGGTGGTTAATGGTTCCGGATTCTCTCTTTTTCGCTGGTCCTTTGATTTTCATCTCCACCGTGATCCTCCTACCACTGCGTTATGGGTCACGCTCCCCGGTCTTGCTTTACCATTTCAGAATCCTGCTATCCTCCGTGTCATTGGAAATCTGATCGGGCGTTTCTTGTGTATGGACATGAGAACCCGTGTTTCCTGCCATCCTGTTGCTCCGCACATCTGTGTCGAAGTATATGTCTCGAAGGAACCAGATAAATCGGTCTGTGTTGAAGTGGAGGGTGATATCAGATGGCATAATTCTGTCTTCTTTGATTCATGGACTCCTTATTGTGAGAATTGTCATCGCCTTGGACACTTGGACCTTCATTGTCGCCGGAATTCCTTCTATAGAAAGGATTCTGCTGCGATAAGGGAGGAGGTTCCTGGTCGACGTATGCCACTGGAGATAGGTGGGTCAGCAGAGCTTGCTGTTACTACAAATGCGAAGGATGCAAGCACCGGTGCCCCGAGTGCCAATGCTACTGATTCTGTTCAGAAGGAGGAAACCAATGAGGGTGTCAATCCCTCAGTTGGGGATGTTTTCAAAAGGCTAAAACATGATCTCAATTATGGTGCTGGGGTTGATTCAGGATGTACAAAGGGCTGTTCAGATACTGATTGTGGCAAATGTAAGCTGGTTAAGGGAGGTTGTGAGAATCTTCTGAAGCAAGGCAGTGATGTATCCCTGGATAACAGATTTGCAAGCTTGACTGAGCTGGACTCCAATGACCAGGAAGCACCCTACCAACATCAGGATAGGGCTACTACTGGTGCTGTTATATCTGATAACATTGGGAATGGGGAAATAGGAGGGGCTGCTGGAGCTCCTGCCATCATGCCTCAGGTGGAACTGGATAAGGGATGTGGTGAGCCACAAGGGAGTGATTTGTTGAACATGGTGCAGGAAAGTCCTGAGGAGGATGCTGAAAAAATCTCAGAGGGGGTGTTGAATGGAAATAATAATTCAGAGAAGCAGAAGGTCAGGGAGAGATATTTGAACAGACAGGAATTTATAGCGGCAAGCAGCAAAAATCAGAATAGCAGGGACCTTTATCCGTGTCTGACACCTGTAGACGTTAACAAGCAAAATTCCATGTTTTCACCCTCCTTGGTGCATGAAGGCACTCTAGGGATGGATGAGGGGAAAGAAAATCAAGGAGGCAGACTAACGAGTTCTATGAAGGAAACGTATAGTGACATTCTTAGGAAAGGGGAGAAGAGGGATGAGAGTATTGGGGCTTCCACTGCTCCACCAAAGAGGAAACCCAGGAATGACTACTCTAACACGCTGAGGACCATATCCACGAGATCATCTACCAAAAATGGAAAGCTGAAAGATTTGGATCAGAAGAAGGGACGACAGAACAAAGAGCCAATGTCCCCAGCAAAGTTACGTTTGCGGGAGCAGTATATCCACATGTTAAATCAATACGCTCCACAATTTGAATGGGAGTCGGCAGATCCAGATGAGTTCTCAGAAGGTGGTGGTGATGATGTGTTTGATGCTTTCTAAGGTATGAGGCTGTAAGGTTTTGTGATACGTTGTCTTTTTATTTTTTCTCTCCACTACTCTTTGCACTTTCATTTTATTAATAAATTTCTACGGGACTGGGCATTAAGCCTAGTCCTGCACCTTCCTTGTTATATCTAAGTTGTCATTATAGAAAAAATTAGGAAATGAACAAATATTAAGGATAATATTAAACTTAAATTATTTATATTTGTTATATAAATTTAATTTTATTATTTTTATATGTGAACTAATTAGCTTAAATATTATTGGAACTATGATGTAGTGCTTCTAAATGTAGATGAAAAAAATTAAAACGATTTAATTAAAATTATAAGAATAATTAAAAGACCATAACACTTAAATAAATATTATTAGTTAAGTATATATCAATCATAATCATCGAAGGGTCAAATTAATGACCAATTTGAAGGATGTGGAGAATATTTTGACATTTATAATGTTTTATTTAATGTAATTTCAAGGGTGTTCAATTCATGTTGATAATAATTCTATCATTTTTAATATAGGGGCGCCAAAAAGATATATCGCATTAAAATGTTATTTTTAATGATAAGTGATTTATATTCATCATTTTAATTTATATATAATTTTTATTCAATAAATAACTACCAAAAAAAAATTGCACAATTAAGGGTCTATAATTACTCTACTAATAGAAATATGAAACTAATAATATTAATAATAATCAAATTAATATAATATGATAAATTTAAGGTTATCCTTGATTTTTATTGGTTACTATGAAATATTAGTGGTTTATAAAATCATTTTTTTGATATTATATTTCAGTTTATATTCTATTAAAGTTAATGAAATATTTAGTTTCAAAATTTAAAATAATGGTATTTTTTACAATCATGTGTCATTAAGTTATTTATTAACATTAAAAAAATTTAAAAAAATTTACAAATTATTATGACATTTTTTAAAATTTCATAAATTGACTATTTTTGGAAAAATAACACTATATTTATAAAAATTTAATTTTTTAATATTAATGAATTTTTTACCACTGTTAAATTTAAAATGGGTTAACTGTGGGTTAATCAAAATGATATGGTTTACAATAACACTGAACCATATATAAAATATAATAGTTTCTGTTATTAAAACAATATCTTATCTTGGATTCGAATAAACATTATTTTGTATGTATTTGTATTCATATTCAATATATTTTAAATAATTTTTTTTTAAATTCCAAAAGTTCCCCTAACCTCAATTTTAAAAGGGAACCTCCTATCTCACTTTTTAATATCACATAGACATTTCTATCATGACCAAAATTTTCCAAATTATCATATCCACTCCAATATTCTAATTTTATTGGTTTTGGTGTTATTAAAGGACAATCTCTAGAGTCCTTTCGACAAGATCTAAAATAACCGTTTCAAATAATAGGTATTCCTTTTTAATGATCACACTCTTTTTCTCATCTTCTATAACTCTTATACGCATTTTAATTATGAAAAATCTATAACATCATCATCATAAATATACTTAAATGATTTTATTATTAAAATACCAGTGAACATCCCCTGTCCCATCAATCAATGAATGGAAGTATCAGTCATGCGTACGTGCGAATTATCATCTCCTCATAGTAATACCATTATCATTCCATCACCATATATTATAAGTGGGTATAATTAAGATTTTAATATTTTTATATGGTATTTATTACATAATTACACTTCTTTAATCAAAATATCATATCACCCTTTTACCACATAATAGTTTGGGAAATGATAATATCGCTTGTGTGTACGTATATCTAAACATATCGACAATGCAGTATGATTTATTTTTCATTTATATTTCACATGGATGGTAATAAGAATTAATTTTATGAATATATATGATGTTTATGACATAAAATTAATAATGTAATGGTAATATATAATATAACGTTATTTATTTCAATTGTCAAATAAAATGAAAATAGTGTTCATGTGTAAGTGCAACCTACCATTACTATTAACTTTGTATTATAATTTATATCATTATCTTTTATATATAAACATGAATACATATATAATGAAAATATATATGATATTTATATCATGAATATTAATATAGAGGTGAATAAATCATGTACTATGTATAAATACGAAGGATAATGAGACAAAATATTAATAGAAATTCCAAATGGATATTTCTCAAAACATAACAATAACAAGATATTATTCATAAAAAGTAATATTAAGTGATTAGTAAATCACATATGGTGTTATATATATGAATATTCTTCTCTAATTTATGTATGGTAAAATTAAATCTACTATATCTACTAATCCTAGGTGTTTCTTTAATTATGTTTCACCTCCACAATGGACCACATCACCAAATTTACCTATCGATTTACCAAATCACCCCCCGCTTTCCATTCGAACCCTCATAATACCCATTGCGAATCGACTTAGTGTGATGCATCACCATGACCCATATTTGACATTAGGGTTCCTTGCATCCAGTTTCTTCCCCCAGTGTCCTCTCACGCTACCCGTATCCTCTTCGTATCCCTAGGGTTCCCACTATGGTCACCAATCCTGATCATACTTATACACCTACAATACAACGACCACATATACCTCACTGTTTCAATCCCTCATTACATCACAAGTATTTGCAATAATTGACTGGTTAACTTCCCGAGGTTATCTTATTTTATGCCCACTGTTGAGCTCACATTGTCTACTCAAAATGAATCACTTCAGCATCAATCAATTTCCAACGAAAGTCGTCCATTACTGTGAAACCGCGTCAGATTTCCATTTACGCCATCTGTATATATGTTAATAATTATTTTCAAATATCTTGTCTTTGATGCACTTCAAATCCATCTCCATATCATGATTAGTTTTCCATATGTATATGGTAATCATTATTTCTTCTTCCATTATCAACTTCGGCTCGAGATTACTTATCACACTATTTCACATTTATCATCCTTGAATCAATTTGCTCCTCACCACGTTATAGTTCCGATGAGGGGTCTTGTTCCCAAATCAAGATCAAATTGTTTTACCATTATCTCCATCTATTACATCAACAATATTGAACTAATGAATCAACATGTAGTAACTCATTATTCCACACATGTGTATTTTAAATTCTATAGATTTTCAAACAACATTCCTAAGATTGGTGGTACATATCACCTATCCTGATTCCGCATAAACATATTTACTGTTTTTGGTTATTTTTACTGCATATACCTGCTTTTCTGACTATCTCTTATTGTACATCATACAGTAAAGTGTGGGTAAGAGTAATTTATTTTAAACATTACCTAAACTTCTCTATTTTTATCATGTGTGATTTATCTATTGGTCGTTGTGGTTACAAAACTGTTTACTAATGTTTTTTTTCAGTTATAAGTATATCAATCAAATATATATTTCATTCACTATAGTTGAACATAAAAATATTTTGATCTCTTGGAAAAAATGGACATTAAAAAAACAATCAGAAGGACAGTTATTTTTTTTATTTTTTATAACTGAGCCCATTAATGTCAACAATGTCATATTTTCAACCTTTGCTATAATTTTCCTTGAAAAAATCCATGTATATTCTGTCTCTTCATTCCCAAAAAATTTGTATTTATATATTTTCATTTTTATTGAGGAAAATCTAATTGAAAAACAATTTTTTTCACTCATATATATGTTCAATTAGAGCCTATATCTTCATGGGTTCTCCCTGGTAGAGCATTCTATGGTAAATCAATGTATAAAAGGATGTTCCAATATTTTAGTGATTTCATTATAGAAGAAGGTATATGGGTAGGCATTCCTTTTTATTGCCTATTTTTTCTTTATATTGTGTTAATAGAGAAATATATATGAATTTTGGCCTCATTATGTTTGTTTATGAACTCATTCTAAAAGCTAAACTGTACAAGAACCATCTGGTAGTTTTCTTATCAAATTGATCAACTTTTCATGAAACTGGATTTGGAATGATTGCACATAACAAAAACAGTAAATTTATGGATGATCATATGAGGTAAAATTGCTTTTCCATGTTCATGGTATAGAAAATGTCCCCGCTCGAATCCTGGTTATTCCATACATGACTATATAGTTTTCAGTGGAACAAAAGATCACAAAATTTTTGGATGAATCATCCAAAAGTTAGTTCTTTTTCAATAATCATCACACATGTATTGTAGTAAATGTTGATCTTAGGGTCCTGGCGGTGATTTCATTCTCACAAGAGAGACTGATGATCGTCTTATCTATAAGTAAATAAAGCTATATGTATGTTTTCCTAGATTACTCATATATATCTGCATGAATAGTTTTTCCCCATTCTAGTGGTTTTTGGGTAAATTTTTTCAATTTCAAGTATGTTTTATTTAATTTCCATAAAAAAATTACATTTTATTTATTGAGTTTTATTTTTCAGACAATTTATATGTATTTTTTATTAGATTACTAATATATAGATACTTCTTCATTTCATATTAATGTCTTTTCAGAGTCCTCATTCATAATTTTGTTACATCATACATATGCATAATTATTTCTAGGTTATTGATTCATAAGTGTTTCAATATTTATTTTGATGGCCATATTACATTGATATAGATGACTTCATATCTATAATTATTTTATATTGAATGAATCCATATTCATTGATCTTTTATGTGTTCAGCTAAGGTTGTAATATTTTATTCCATAAAAAATATGCTTACAGATTCCATAAAAAACATGCTTACAAATTCATTTTTCTTCTTGGATTAATGATCTATTGTATTTATTCCATTTCTTATGTGCTTCCCTTATCTCATTTGTTTCCTATGATTTTGCTACTTACTTATTCCAATATATTATTCTTTGATTTAATTAGAACATAAGATAGATATATTCTTAGTTAATGTCCTTATATTAATTTATATAGAAGGCTAGGTATGTAGCATTGAATCAAAGGGTAACACATCACCTCCTATATTTAACAATATTTCATTTTGTTAGGTAATGTTAAGTTACATATTGCATGTTGGCTTCATTTCTTATTATGTGTGAAAATGTCTGGGAATCCCATTTTTTCTAGTTTTGAAGCATATTAATAAAATTGCTTATCTTTGAAAATTTCTAACTATCCCTATTATTTTCATTAACTATTTTACATTGAAAAGGTTTTCATTAATTATTTTTTTTGTGTTTTACACTTCTTTTAATCTATCATTGGACCAATTTCCTCTTTTTGAGAAATGTTCATTTTATTCTAATTTTTTAGTTATTAGTTTATTTTAGAATAAATGGTATCACATATGATTTTTCCTTGATATATTTTTGTTAATTTTCATGATTAATTGACTTACATACAAGACCTTGACCATGAAGAAATAATTTCATGGTATCACGACATAATATAGCATTCTAATCACTACAACACATTCTTTCATAAAGAACACTAATAGAAAAGGAACATATGATATGTGTATCTTATAATGAAAAAATTCTAAATGAATGTGATTGAAATGAACAAATCATGTTCATAAAAAGTATTCAAGATTAGTTAATTGGGAAAAAAAATTATATTACCATCAACCTTTCTATTGCATTAAGCAAGATATGAAATTGTTTTTTTTTTCGAGGGTTCATTGGCAGGTGATGATTGACTGAATTGTTACCAAATGACTATCTATAGGTTTGAAAGTCATTGGACATATTTTTTCACTGACAAAACCTTTATTGGGTTCATTACTATTTGTATAGAAATGGAGTTATCTTTGATTGATTTTGGAAGTTAGAATTCATCCATCATATTTTCCCTAAAATTCCTCACAAACATCTCCTAAAAGAAGTGAGTATATACATATTTCATCACATAAATATTTTAGATCTAAAAAATAATAATGGTTTTTAATATTTTAATTCAAAACATGTAGATAGAGTCAGAGAATCTGTTACTTGCGAAATACTACCAATAACCCTAGAAATCAGGTCCCTTTCCATGATACCTTCCTGGATCTTTGATCAGATGTTCATGTGTGATCATTATGTTAGTGATGCTAGAGATGTTGTGTACTATGAAGCTCTGCCTAAACTATAGAAATTAATTATAAAAATATCTAGGTTTCATTGAAGGAGACATTTAGGGTATTTTTGGAGGAATAGAGGCCCAAAAATAATTCCTACCAGCCAGTCATCCTGTAAAAATGAATGAGAATCCAACTCTCACTTCTGAAAAAATTTATTACAGCTGTGAAAATTAATTTTCTTCTTCCTCCAATATATGTTATTTAGTTCAAGGCTTGGAATTAAAATTTATGATTATTCTAATTTTCCAAACAATGAATATTTAAGATTATTATAATTGTAGAAACAACTCATGCATGGAAAATGTGATGATTTTTAAGGGAATATTTTGCTGCCAGTCCTAAAATTTTTTTCCTACTAGCATCAATCCAAATTGAAAGTATATATATTTCACCTTAAATTTGACATTATCACTTTTATACTACATCATGATTTATGCGAATCAGTCAATAACACTTATAGTCAGATGATAATATTTATCCCAATAGACTTAAAGTTCAACTAATTTGTTAAGGAGAAGGGATACTCGATTTCAGTTGTCATAATTTATAAATAAGTCATTATATATAAACATATGACTGTTGCATAATTGAGAGAATATTTGACACATGTAACTACAACTACATAAGAACATAGTTACGTAAATATAATAAATTTTTCATAGGAATACTGTCTGGTTAATGAACTAAAATTTTCGTCTATCTTTTTTAAAGCAGGTTATACGATGGTCCCTTTTTTATTTAAATCAGAGAACACAATCAGGTAATTATATATTAATTACTGAACTTCATTGAAACCAAACTATCAAAAACATTATAGTTTTGTTCTTTACTATACATGATTATAAATCCCGTGGGTCTTCAAGAGTATGCAGTAGCATTAACAATATCATTGTATCATATCTATCATTTTTTCAAATTTTTCTCTAAAAATTTCATATCACCTTACTGAAATTGTTTTTGACATTTCATTATAGGTTCATTAAACTATTATTTATTCTACTAGGACATTAATTATTTGAACTGTATTTCATATTTTACCATCGATCATGTCTTTTACTAGGGTAAATAACTATTTTCTTTACTATGTACTTAATTAATTTTATTATTACAAGAACAATTTCTATAAATTAATATATTATATATATATATATATATATATATTAAAAAAATTCCTTTCAATCTTGACTAATATACTCAAAAGTGGAAGTTAAAAGATAGATCTCTGATTTGTGTTTCACTGCTTTCAATTACTCTACAATCTAGCTTCAAATCATCTAACAATAATTTATATGTAGAAACAATATTCATGTAAATTTGATAATGAGGATGAACTTCAAGATATTGTCCACATTTGTTATGACAAAAAGGCTTTAGCAATACATTCTATTTAATTGAAAACCAAAACAATGGGAATGGAAAATATGAAAACCGAAAAAACAGACTGAAATGTGATGCTTCCAAAAATTTTAATCATACATATTGGCTGTTTAATTTGCTTTCATTAGTGTTTTAGAATTCTTATTTGATGTGAAATAATTATTACATTATAGATTGGGTTCTGAAATTTTTTACTCAAATTAATCCTATGTCCACAATGGCATAGAAGTTGGAATTGTATGCATTTTGAAATGATTTTCATTCATACTCCAAAAAGAAAAATTTCTTTTCTTGTATCCCTTATATGTTCGAATTGTATTTTGTTGTATGAATAAATTTTTTCACTTATTTATATCATATTTATTAAACCATTCTATTTCTTAGTGTTTAATTTTTCAATTTATTCCTGGGTAAATTAAAATTTTGATATCAAGAGTGAAATTTATGATGAATACATAATGAAAGACCAAATAGATTCTCTTTAATTTGAAGAATCTATAGTAATGGAAACTCTATTGGAGTCTCTTATTTGATTAAAGGTCAATGGAGATCAGCTGATGAAGCAATTTTAATGGCTTATTTAAGTAAGAACGGTGAAGAATATTGGAATGACATCCATAAGCACTCAATGGTTTTTTGTTCTTAGAAAAGTTTTCACATGCGATGGAAAAATCATTTTAGACCAGATTTGATGAAGGGTGCATTCACCTTGGAATAAGAACATCACATAATCGAGCTACTTGGAATACTGGGAAATAAATGGGCCTGGATGGCTGTAGAGGTATTTTTTCATGTTTTATCTTAATTACCCTAACCTTAAACCCAAAATAAAACTTCTGTATTGATGTCCCATGTATGCTTTGATTAACAACAATTGAATATTATTTTTTCTATTATATTGGCTATATTGATTTTAGAATTAATCAGCACAACATTTTTTTAGTTTGTTTTCATCTAGTATACTGTACATTTCCAAGGGCATTCACTTCAATTACTATTAAATTGTTAAGTATAATTTTTATATTGGATTTTCATATTTAAATATTCATTACTACTTTTATTTGAAAAGGTTGAGCAGAAAATGCCCCTATTATTAAAAATAAAGTCATACAAGTAAAGACAGAGGAGTAAACACAACAATGCAAGTGCATAAAATTAAAATCAGCACACTCGCGAGCGAGTGTTCATACTGTGATGAGATGTCGGAGAACCCCCGCCACGTGGATTTCTCCATCTCCATCCCGATATTCATTACTACATATTAATATATATAATTAAATTTTCATCTATAGAGTTAATTTTCTATAATATGAAGCTGAAGAGATGTTGCAATGACCCTTTGTTCCTGAAACACATCTCAAAAATCATTTTGCAGAATTTTTTTACAAACATGCAGTTCATTGACTATTGTTTTATTATATATTGGGTTTCTGACATTTTTTACTCCTATTAAACCTTTGTGAAAAATGAAAAAGAAGCAAGAGAAGTAGTACTTGTATTCATTTTGAAATGATTTTCAAACTTCCTCTAAAAAACTGCTTTTCCATTATTTTTTATATGTTCAAATTTTATTTTTTATCCATATTTTTCCCATTCTATTCCATTTATATATACCAGTACTATCTAATTACAAATTAATAAAAATTACTATAACTAGGTACCTTTTACAAATATCATTATATTTTCAATGAAACCCCATTAATTTAATATGTCTTACATACGCACGGGTAAGGACTAGTTTACTATACATGAGGTTTGATCTTATATGATGGAAGTGAGGATTTAAGATAAGGGATTTTTGTTTCATATTTATTTTTGAGTGACATTGGACTTATACACAATTCTTTTTTTTGCATGGTTCATATAATACCAAAGAACATATTTTATGAGAATTATTATGATTATTATTATAATTGTTTTTCTATATAAAAACATTTAATTCTTGAAGCATACAATTATATTGTTTATATGTGGAAGGATAAATTTCATAGTATCATTATTATTTGTGATTGGGTTTACATAATTACCAGATGGATAATATTTATAATTCATGTATATTTTTTATAATTTTTTTCCAAATTTTATTAATATTCCTATAGTATTTTTAATGTCATATTTATCCATCTTGCAAAATTTTCTAAACAGTTTGAAAGGAATATTTTTTTCATTTATAAACATTGTACATTGTCACTTTTCCATAAAAATGTATGAAATGAATATTTTTTCTAAAATATACAAAATGAATTGTTTTTTATCTTTAATTAAACCTTCATTAACTGAATCTTACCATAAAATCTTATATTTAAAATTTAAAATAAAATTCATTATTTATGGAATATGTGACTTTTTAAGAAAATAAAATGTATTTAAATATTAAATTATATTTTCCTTAAGAACTATTCTTATCCATTATCTCAAAATTATTTCCATCCATGATAAAATTAATTGATTTTACTTATTTATAAATGGGGATTTTACCATAATAATATTTCTATTATTCATATGGTTGGAATTTTTTATGATGGAAAGTTATTTAGAAAACCATTTCATTTCTATAGGTTATGATATGATTGAATGATGATTATGAAAAAAATTCAATTTCATTGTTTTGACATTATAAATTATTTCTGTTCTTATAAAATTGATGTTTATGGTTATAATTATGTTAATGGTGGGAAATACATCTCCCTCCAATTAATTGTGTAATGATTTATATATTAAGTGATATACAAGACTGGAATGTAATGTGAACCAGGATTTAGTAAAACATGATAAGAAGGGGAGTAATCTTGGTTTAGTAATAAATGAATTGACTATAAGTAGTCTTGGTTTACATATACGTCACTAGAATGAAGAAGGAACTTAGTTTAGTAAAATAAATTTTCTTCTACGGTCTTTGTGATGAACCTTGGTTAATATGGAAATTAATTGGTATGCATATTTGTTTTGAAAAATTTTATTTCTTATTATTTTTTTCATGAAATATGTTCTTTGTTTCTTTATGAGATTCAATGTTTTATTCCATGACACAATATCCTGAACATTGATATACGTGATATGATTTTCAACTTTTTTGTTATTTTTATTATGAAATATGATTATGTTAGGATTGATATCCCCCTTATTTACCATTAATAATCATCTGAGTTAAACATTTACATATGTATTATTTTCATATGCTTATAATTACTGGTTTCATGTTTGTTTTCTAAATGAAATAATCATTCTTTTAAACATTGATATTATTTAACCAGACTATAAGTTTGTGTTCCATGTGTCTGAAGGCACTAAAATAGTATGGTCTTCGATCATGTTTATGTATATTCTGAATATTTTATGTAATGTCTTTTTATGGTATGTTTGGGTCATTATAGTTTTAATTATAGAAAAGGATTAGTCAACAATTTTAAACTAGGATTATACATCTTTAGTGATAATCTTGGGATATTTCTTTATATATTTCTAGTCATTTCTTAAAGAATAAATCTATATATAGGATTCAATCCTTTTTTTGCAATTATATTGAATAACCTAGAAATAAACCTTTGAAGTAAACGATTTAAATATTATTTCCCTTGATTATGTGGTTATACCACTAGGAATATTATTTATTACACAATGATTTCTAGTTTTAGATAAAGGATGGAACCCAAAGGAACTGTATTAATGATGAATGAAATAAGAAATGAAATGAATTTTCATCTTAAAAAATCAAATGATATGGGATATGTAACGAAAGATATTATCATTATACATAAAAATTATATGAATCATTATCACATCTAAAATATTAGTTTTGAGATAAAATCATACAAGATATTTAAAGATAGGTGATTGTACATTCCAGTAATTTTTATAGGGGGATGCATATAATATGTTGAAGTTTGACTTTGAAGATTCTATAGGGCCGGATGCACTTGTTTGTACTTGATGGTGTCTCAATTTCTTCCAAAAATGTGTAATTTTGAATATAACATTTAATTTGGAGTAGTATTAAAAATACTCAAATTAGAAGATAAGGGAAGCACTTTTGGTTGAGTACATTATGAGGTAACATCCACATTTTTTTGTTGGGTCTTCTAATCGACTTGTTTCAGAACAATGGATCAGTTCCATTGAAAATATAATTTTATTTTACTTGTTCTTAGAATATGAAATTTTATTTTTTGTCTATATATAATTTTTATGTTGATGAGTAATAGTGGTGGAATCAAATTAAGAATACAAGGAAAAATTGGAAATTCAATCAAAGGAATGGGACAAGTTCTAGAACATATTTGTAAATATGTAATTTCTTCATTTTTTAATTTGAATATGGAAAATTAGTTCATTGAGATTAAATAAATGGATGGTGAATCTATTTGTACAGTTATGGAGAATTTTGAGGACTTTAATGGGACGCTTGAGGTATTATCAACCAAGATGAATGTATGGTTGATATATTCTTCAGTGTATTAAAACAAAAATTTTTATTAGTATTATACATATAACACATTAGTAGAATTGAAGATATTTTGTGTTGTTATATTAATGAGGAATTAGAGTTTAGAGTTACATATTAATCTCATTTTTCTATAAAAAATAGAATATGATGAATAATGTAAAATACAAAAATGATGGAGAAAAGAAAATGATTTTTATCTTTTGATCAAATTGTTGAATGAATCATTTAGGAAATTCAATTAAGTGGATTTCTATGTGATTTAAGTATAGGAAAAGAGGCAATTTAAATATTGACTACTGAATTGATGGTAAATGATAGATAATTATGAGAATATAGATTTGGTTTCATAGAATTTAACCTTCAGACTTCAATGCTTGAAGAGTATGGAAAATATGCATTATGATAATTAGTGCCCAAATCATAAGGTTAGGGATGATGATCGATGTTATTAATGTCTTAATGCAATAGACAATGGAAAATATCATATTATCACTATTGTTGATGCAAAGTATAACAACAATTTCATGAAATGACTAGGTGGTTATGTAATCAAATTCAAGAATAATGAAGTTGAACTATATTTATGGTGTCATGGAATAATGAAACATCATTTTATTAGTCCACTATTGTTTTCCCTATTGATTAAAGATCATATTGAGAATGATATTAGTAACCATGAATTGTGAATGAATTGGTATGGTGATATTTTTGGAAGAGACATGATTAAGGGATGTATAACCCTTAATATTTGCATGATGTTAGGAAAATGAAACACAGATATGTTTGATTGTGATAAAATATATGGGATAATATTTTTGATTTTAGGGAATATAATATGACAATGTGGTATATGATATAATTGATTGAGTTTATAGAATTTTTTATTTTATGTTATGAGGAAAGAGTTAATTTTTGAAAGAATGAATTATTCACTAATGTTTGATGGTTCATGAATTTATTATGACATTTTAGTTGAATATATGATGATGGTTTTCAGATGTTTTGTGGGTAACAATTAAAATCTTTATCAAGTGGTTTGGGGCATTAATGTTAATTTATTATCAAGCTAGTTAAAATTTTTGGAAGGATTTGGATTTATTACTTTTGGAAGGATAATAAAGGTAACCATTTATGAAATTTATTAAATTTAAATTTTAATATTTTTTTTATATATAAATTCATTATCTCCAAATTTTATGATTTACTAATTTTGGATAACATGTGATTACCTTTTATGGTTATATTAAATAATGGAATATAGGCTTAATTATTATTATATTTATGGATAACATGATACCCTAATTCCTTATGAATGAAAAAATAACTCGATTTTATTGGAATAAGATATTAAGTATAGATTGATAATGGAACAATGAAAAGATGACATTGTGATTATGAAATGTAATTAATTCTAGTAAATATATCTTCTCATAAAAATTCATCAACTCTTGATAAAGGATATTGAATCCCAAGAAAATGTTATCTTTTTTACCTTAACTTTCGGATGAAACAAATGGTTCCTTAGATCCCCACATATTTTTGGATTTGTGATTTCTAACTTTGTCCAAACCATGTTCTATATCACTCTCCATCATAAATTGATGGTTTTATTTCTCAACCATGTCCATGTTTTCACTTGACATCAATGATATTTTTTATGGAAACCTAATATTGAGTTAATTTAGGTAACACTTTTATTTCCTAATATCCCTTTACAAGGAGAGTTTTTGTATTCACCTAAATAATGTGGGTTTCATTGAAAGGATCTTTCATGTATTAAACATACGATGGCAATGAAAATTTTCAGGGGAGGAATTAATTTTAAGGTCAATATAATATAACACCTGATATTTTAATGAAGTGTAATTTTAAATAATAATATTTCTTAAATTGATTGAATTTTATTCTACACTCTGTTAATTATTCATTAGACGCACCACAAACATATATTTCATTGTATACAAAAATGGGTTTATATGAAACAACATTTTATTCTAATTATTTAAACAAGAATATTACAAACAAGGTGTTAAATTGGATAGAATATATAGTACAACCCAACAATGGGATTTATATAAACATATATTCAATAAAATGTTTATAAATACATACATATATTTGATAGACATGAGATAAGAATAAATAATATTTTATTTATAAAAGCTACCTTTTACTTAATCAATTTTATCACCTTATAAAGGTGCACAAATTGTAGAGATAATTATTTTAATTTTTATATATTATATATGAAAAAATAAACATTATTTCATAGGGATGAATTTAAAAATTATATCAGGTTGAATCTTTGGTATTTTTCTTGAAAAATATCATCTTATGATGAATAATGAAAATACTAATTTTTATTGAAATCTATATTTTCTTTTATAATATCTTCAAGATAAAATAATGTATTGGACTATTTTTTTAATTTTAATTATTTAATTTTAATTTATAAAAAATTCAGTAATTAGTTTTTAAAAACATTTTATACAAGATTGTATTACAAAAACATTTTATTTTTTAAATAGGCATTTTTCTGAAAACTCTTTTTCTTTGGCTTTTTCCAATCATAGTTGAAATTAAATTTAGATGCTTTCATTTTTTGAATTTCCTTAAATGGATTCAAAATTTATATTCATAAGGTCCAAATTTAATGAATAATTATGTTTTCTTTTTATCCAATATGAATAGTATCCATGGTAAATTTGTATAACAAAATAAATTGTAAATTGGATAATTTAGGGTAAAAATAAAATGGATATGAATATAAATTTATCTAAAACACGAAAAAAAATTAATTTATTAAGATAGTTTGAAATTTACCACATATGTATCGAATTTAATTTTTTAATGGACACTTGTGTAATGGCATGGACCTCTACGGTACATTACATTGACAAAATCTAGTGTTTTTGGTGTCCTGGGGAGTCACAATGACTCATTTCATTATTAAAAAAACAGGCTTCCAATGGTAGGTGGTGTCGGTAGGTGGAATTGTTAGGTGGAGTAGGTGAGTCGCATCGGTGACTCACGTCAGTGACTTACTAATGCATGTTTGTGATGGTGGGTCACTGATGGTAGGTCGTGTCGGTAACTCGTTCATCGGTGAATTGCCATCCGTAGATTGAATCTGTGACTTTGCATCAGTATATCACATCGATGACTTTCCATAAGTGACTCGTTTCAGTGACTCACCCAATGGTGAATCATTTTGACAGTTATCCAGTTTTCCCCAATTTTTCCACATTTGTCCCTTTTAGGTTTTATTGGACATAAAATGAGTTTAAAACCAAATATATCTATTTTTAATACATTTCAAAGGATATGAATATATGTTCAATTTCCTATCACACGTGTGTCTCCTAAACGTCCATTTTTCCTGGTTTGGGTCAAGATTCGGCTTTAATGTCTTTTAAAACCAATCTTCAATTAATATAGGATCTGTTATTTTATTGCCAGGATCCTTTATCCCTTGCATGTTTTCTCTTTATCCTTTCTACTGAGCACTATAGAATCATTATTCCTTAAGTAATCATGTATTTGTGGTGATACCCTTAGACCATGTCTCTATTGAGGTTCCACATTCTGATTGGACACCAATTATTTTGGTGTTAGGAACAGTTTCTTGTTGTCTGTTCTTACAGGTTGGGATCCCTTCATATCCTTTAATTTGTGTATCAAGTGGAATGGGTGTACAAATGTTTTTTTTGTTATGATTATGGAATTATTAATATATATAGATATTGAAATCTATTTAATATCTATATATGAGGGCTGGTGGAAATTGATGCATGCTTATGTTTTATTAATTTCTAAAATTATGAACTATATAGGCTATATAACTATAGAAAATCAATGTTGTTGGTGGTATTTTTTTTCAAATATTTGATGTCTTATGGATTTTTATAGTTGATCCTCTATGAAGGAACATATGAAAATGAAATTGTTTATCCACATATTTTCAGTTAAACAAATTGGTGCCCCAATATTGATCTTTTTCCTGTGATAAACCATGAATTATCTAAGAGGAATTAAAATATTACAATTTTCTAAATTTTAATACACCCTACAATGTTTGGTGTAGTTGTATACTATGTGATATATTGTTCAGTATTATTCCTTGTGTGGTTGTGTTGTTCAGTGGTTGAGAGACTGTCTATAAGGTTGGATGTTATGGTTAGTGTAACAGAATATATAGTTAAGATATTGGTTTATTTTTTAATGGATGGGTAGTGTTCGACTAGTGGGGCTGAAGGATCGAGTTCATTTATGTTTATGATTCTGGGTGTGATGGGTGTGGTGTTTTTATGCAACAGGGCTGATGGTATGGTTATATTGAGATGTGTTGTGAGGTTTTTCATTAATTTTGGCTTTCTTTATTGAGAGGAATGACACGTCGAGGTGACATTGAAGAATGATGATGACCGTGTTTGGCATTGTTGTTGATCTAAGTGGAAATATAAAGATATTTTATTTATTATGGTTCTTTTTCCTATATATGGTATACACTATGTGGCTTGTTGCATGATGGGTTTGGTAGTTTCTTGGGTACATATGCAATGAATAAATGGGTTTCATAATAAATCAAGATAATTTATAAAATTAATTGGGTGGGGGTATGTTTGATATTTTCCTTTTTGTCGATGTATTTTATTTACCAACATCCAAAGATATTGTTGGTGGTGTTAAATAACTCATTTAGTGGTAGCTGAAGAGTTGGAAGTATCGTAGGTTAGTTGATTGTTTGATTTAGAACTTGTAGGATAGGCTTGAGTGTTTGATACTATATATACATACCTATATTTTCCATGGGTTTTCTATACAAACCCACACTAGGTATGCACATTGTTCCGAACTTCCCTATTTTCGTGGGGGAGTGTGTCTTTTCTAAACATCCCATAGAGAGGATTGATGGCTATCAACCCGCTCTTCCTTTCTTCCTCATCCATGTTGTGATAACCTATGAATCACTGAAGAGGTAGTGGTTTGTGAGGCCTAGCTGTGTGTGGGTGAGTACTTTTTTGCCATGTGTATTTTGGATGAGAGTTGTTGTGCATTCCCAGCTGTTTGTTGGATGTGATGTGGTATGTGTATAACATGAATATGGGTCAAAAATTATTTTGAGGCCTATGTTTCTACAAGAAAGATGTGATGAACTTCATTTTCCTTGGTTGCAGGACTAGATGTGAGGCTCGGGTGTTTGTATGAGGGTTCTGACACAGTACTTTCAGAAGTACTGGGAACACCATATTGTTTATGGTTAAGTCTTGAGATTAGATAATCAGTGGGAAAGTGGTGTGGCGTTCTCTATCATCAATGTTATCTATACTACATTAATGACATGAGTTATTTTGTGATCATGACTTTGGTGAGGTTGTGATGGCTAGTATCCCTTTTTAGAGGCTTTTTGTTTATATTGTTTTCTCACAAGTGAAATATTACACTTCTCTACATATACACGGGAAATATGGGTTTTCCTAGTGAGTATACACGTATTCCACCCTACGATATAAAACTCCTTTCAGGCCTCCATGAGGGAAAATGGATAGTGCTAGTCATTAATATCTCAATCATGGGGTCATTCTCCGTGTTTATTCTTAGCATTATTCTTTTGGTATTTACTATGGATATTTTTTTTATATTTGTATCTGTTTTACTTTAAAACATCCATGTGGGGTGGATTATGGATTTACTTTTATATTGTGCTTGGTTTGTTTTGAGATGGACTATCTTATTTCCCAATCTTGTTTTATTATAAAAGGGTAATGCCTCCCATTTTGTGTGATTTTATACCCTTTGTGATGGTTGCTACACCTAGGCCTAATGGAGGTGGTAATCGGGTGTTATTATCTCTCTTTCTTCATTTCCAGCCGAATAGGGGCATCTTTTAGAGGGTGGTGGTTTTGACAGAATGGTATCAGAGCTGATGGATGTGAGATACGATTGATTTTGTAGTTAGGAATAGTGTGTATTGCATGGGTTAGTTTGGAAGTAGTTTTATATTATCTTGGTGTGTGACATAGGAAAGGGAAGACCGACTAGGACATGGGATTTTTTGGGATGTTCGTGATCTGAGCCAAGGACTCTGAGTTTACCGATAATCCAATTGTGGATAAACGGTTTACATGGTAGAGACACTAGGAATGGTACATATATCATAATGAATTTTTTTCTTCATTGAAGTAGAGTTTTGTTTAAATTTTGAAAGGATAGAAATAAAATAAATTAAAATGAACTTGAAACAAAATTCTGTTCTAATAATGCTTACAAATTCATAGTTTAACTCTCAGCTATGGAACCCTATCATTGTCTGCATGTAGTACTAGAAATGGAGTCTCGGTAGGCCAACATGGATGATCGATGAAGAGTTAACCCAATGGAGGATGATGTCCAATGGAAAAGAATTACTTTATTTCCAGAGAAAATCTCCAGGGATGTACTATGGAGGCCTATTAGAAACGAAGACAGATAGTTCGCTCAAGGATCTTGGGATCACCTTTAGATTGATCCACCATCTGACAAAGTAGTTAGTTCCTTTGGTGGTGAGCCAAATGTGGGGAACCTCTCTTTAGCAGTGGATACCAAACATGGGGGAGGGGGTGGAGGCTTGAATATTGTGGGTCCTTTTTGAGATGGATTTCCGAGAATAATACCTTTATTAGACTGTGAATGCTAAGAAGAGAAAGGAGTTACTATTCCACTAGTATGAGAGTATTCTGATATGGTAATTGGGGATAAAATTACACAATCTCCTTCATTTTGATCTTGATATCTTTCTAGATGAGGAGTCTCATATGAGATTCCTATATTAGGAACTGCATCCTTCTTTCAATTTCGTGGTTACACCCTTTACCTTCCCGAAATACATGGAGGTGTAGAAGAAGAAGAATGTAGTTGAGATTCTGCACTCTTGAGGAGTTCTTCAATGAGAGGGAAGTCAATATAGTTCATTAAATGGAAAAGTTATCAGTAGCAGATCTTAGGCTCCAGGGCCTTCGAGGTTCTAACCCATGCAAAGGTGACCTCAGAAGTTTCTATTTTGACCTTTTTGTTCTCGTTCCTATCCAATGGACATGGGGACAATATGATATATCAGCGGAGTCTGTGGTAATATTTACAGTTAGTTACTATTGGTTTTTTGAGTTTATCATACTTGTTGTTGGTAGGTCTAGTACCATCAGTAATAGAAGTTGTTGACAATGCAGTACCAATAGCAGGTAAAACAGCCACACGCTCCTCTGAGGGGAGATATTATAGGTAGAGTCCATCCATAGGGTGTTAATAAAGGACCTCAGCTCATGGGTGGTCAAGGTGTTGGTAATCAGAAAAGCGGAATATGATTTGGGCATTGTCAGTTCCACACCACATGGGTATCATTTTCAGCCATATTCAAGATTTTTCAAGGTACGAGTAGTTTGTTCACTACATTTTCTTATAATCTGTTTGATTCATGATTATTGTACTCATTTTTTTCACACATTCTCTCCAATGTTATGGGACCTGATGTGTAGAGGCTTCCCATTCCCATAGTTTTGAGACTTCTTGACAATGGTCAGGCCAACTTGTTTGATGTATGACGAGATGTAGAAAGATGATGGGGCCACATCAGTCCCATGAGGACCATTTCCTATTATAGATGTAACCATACAGATTCTTACTTCTCATAAATTTGGATTTACTCTATGAATTCTATTGGAAAACTTTTACGTAGGAGAGTTATGTTTTCAGACGTGGATGGTTAGCATGTGGATTTTGTTGGGGGAAAAGTTGACATATGGGAACTCGTCAATTGTGTCCCCATCAATACTTATTGGATAATCTATTAGTGCAATTGGTGGATGTTTGGAAAGGGGGAGGTTCCCAACATTGTTGGGGAGTTCATGGATTCCTTCCCGGAGGAAGATGCCAGTCTACCCCTTGATGTGATCTTGAGTTTGATATATACTTGCAACCATGTACTTCTACAATTCCGATGGCTAGTTATTTAATGTATCCTTCAGAGCAGCGGGTTTTGAGGATTCAAATAGATGATCTGATGAAGAAGGGATTTTTTCAGAATAGTGTGTCACTATTGGGTGATGTAGTTCTGTTGGAAAAAAGGTGGATGGTGTTATGAGGTTGTGAATATACTACCGAATGTTTAACCCAGTGACCTTCATGAATTATTAAAATCATCACAGGGATAGATGATCTTTTAACCATCATAGAGGATAAATTTGGTTTTATAAGATCGATATATGATCTAGATATCACCAGTTGAGGGTGAAAGAGGCCTACATCCTATGGAGTGCTTTTTTGTGAAGGTATGGTCACATTGACATTGTGGTTATATAGTCCTGTGTTACAATTTTACCATTCATATTCATGGGACTTATAAATTCAATCATTTGTGTGTTCCTAGACTGTTTCATCATTTTATATTGAATTGACCTCATGATATACTCAAATTCAATGGAGTAGCATACTGAGTATCTCAGGACTATCTTGGATTTCATTTGACTCCTCTAGCTCTACAGAAATTTTTCCACGAGAATGATCTAGAAATGAGAAGTTAATTTCCTTGGACATGTGTTGTGGAAATTTGGTATAACAGTGGACCCATCAAAGATCAAGGAAATTGTTTCTTAAGAACCACCCATGAATGTTTTAGAGGCTCATAGTATTATTGTTATGGCATGCGATTACCAGAGATTCGTACCTTTTTTATCTCTAGTAGTAGCTCTGTTGACAATGTTGACCATAAAAGACTATGTTGTTGTGTTGAGTGAGTAGTGTTAGGTATAATTATATTACTTAAAATTAATGTTGTTCAGTTATTTAGTGCACCAGTTTCAATAGGAATGGGTGATGTTCCAATTATTTTTTGATCCTTCCCATCTTGTATTAGGATGTGTTCTAATGAAAAAGTAGGGATTGATCTCTTATGGTTCTAGGAATTTAATACCCCATGAATGTAGCTATTCCACCCATGATCTGGATCTAGAAGCGGTCATGTTTGTAATGATGTTGTGGTGACATTGCCTCATTAGCGGGGGATTTGTGGTCTTCATAGATCACAAGAGCCTGAGTAATAGTATTTCCATGTTGGATATGAACTTACTAAATCAGAGGTGGATCGAGTTTCACCAAGACTATGCTTTTGATATCTCTTACACCTTTGAAAAATGGAATGTTTTGGTAGGTTATTTGAGATGAAAGTCATAGATAGAGGTAGGTTGGGAATCTATATATACATTAAATGAAGTAGAGGAGTTGGAATTATTACATATAGCTACATGAATAGGTGGTGAAAGATGTTGTTTGTTTCTAATAATAGTGGATTCATCTCTAATACAAAAAATTTGGGGAGTCTTAGTGGGGAGATTCAGAGGAAGTGGTTGTGTGAGACCGCATCGACCATAGAAGTGCCCCACTAGGATGGTCAGAATTATATGTTGTTCCATGGGAGGTTATTTTATCTTGTGACGATGTGCATTCAAATCCTCCATGACTTCCAAATCTCACCCTTACAAGTATACCCAAGAATTTAAAATTTATAATGAGTCTTGAGAATGCAGGTTTGGTGGTTCAGGATGATATGGGAAATGGTGGTGTTTGTGGCAAGGTGCCTAGTGTTCTAGAAGTTAAAGTATGTGCTTTGTCTTCCTGGTGTTCTATTGAAACCCTTTAATGTACCAAAGTGGATTTGGGATGATATCCTTATGGATTTAATCATAGGGTCACCCGATCCTTATGGAGGATGCTATGTAATTTGGGTAGTGGTGGATCTACTGACAGAATCAGCTCACTTAATTTTTATTATAGAGTCAGGAACAATGGATGCCCTGTCAATGTTTTTTTTGGATGAGGTGGTGTTGTTTCATGGAGTTTTGAGATGCATCGTCTCAGATCGGGATACACATTTTACCTCATTACCCTGTATGGTAATGCAACATGATTTTGAAACTCAGTTATGCCTCAACACTACCATCCACCCTCAGATTGATGAGCAGACAGAGCGGACCATCCTGATGTTCAAAGACATTTTGTGGGAATGTGTCTTAGACTTTGGTGAATCATGGGTATGAAAAATGACATTGGTAAAGTTCTATTAAAATAATATCTATCATTACTCTATTAGTTTGTCTTTGTTAGAAGCCTTTTATGGGATACCATGTCATTCATCTTTATGTTAGATAAATGTTGATGTGGTCGTTGATCATTTTCTCGATGTGGTGGAGAGTACGATCGGGAAGGTGCAACATCTCTGTGAGAGGATGAAGGCAGTACATGACTAACATAAGTCATATGCTGATCATAGTAGGAGGACCTTGGAGTTCGAGATTGGGGATCATATGTTCAGGATGGTTTTCCATTGATGTAGGAAATTGAGTTTTCTAAGAAGGAGAATGATTTCTCTAAGGATCATTAGACCCTTCGAGATGTTGGGATGAGTTGGAGAAGTGGAATACTAGTTGGAATTTCCTCCTCAATTAGAGAGGATCCAATGTGTCTTCCATATCTCCCATCTTTTTCAGTATATTCACAAAAAATTACCATGCCATCTACTATATAGAGTTGGATATCAATGTTCAAGTGACGTATATGTAGTGGCTGATAGAGATCCAGGATCATTGGGAGATGGTGCTTTATGGGCATAACATTCCTCGGTTCATGTATTGTGGAGGAATGGTGGATTGGGGGGAGTACATGGGAAATGAATATTCAAATACTTTTTGAGTTCCCATAGTTGTTATGAGTTTTTCCTTTTTATATTTCCCTTTTAAATTTATTTCTTGGACCTTGTTTTCTATGAGCTGAGTTTCTTCATTATTCTGTAATGTGTGATGAAGTCTAGACATGTGGAATGGGGAGGACCTGATTCCTAATCGAGATGTGTTAATTAATATGCAATTAAATATGATCAGATAAGTCATTTGTTTTCATGTATCTATATCACAAGGTAAATGTGCTATGTAACAGAATTAGATACAACCAAAATAAAAAAATTAATCTTGATGATTCACATATGTGATTGGGCCAATATTTGTAAATCCATCCACATAGACACTTTTTTCTCATTTGAGATATTTTCCTAAATATGTTCTGATATAAAACTGGTTTACGAAATTCCAATATTCTATGGAGAAATTAAATTAAATGATCATTCTGAATTTAAATATAAATCTTATTGATGGAGAAATCTTTATACACAAATATCATAGGAAAGATCGAATATATGAGTATTTTTTCATTGTAAAATGTAATTTGAGGATGCATATATTTTTGTGTGGTAAGAAATAAATATTCATAGGCATTAAATAAATTTTCATTAATATTTGGATGTGTATTCAATATTTTTGAATAAATTTATGATGTTTTAAACAAAAATTACCAATATTATAGAGTTTTTGAATATATTCTTTTAGTGATGGTTTATTTTGTGTTGTTATTTCTGATACACTATTATATCAATGATTGTTATATTGATGACTATTTTCAATATCAGAAAAATAAATTTATATATATTGAGGAATATTGTTCTTATTGTTTTTCATCTTGATTCATATTGTTGGAGATGTATATGGTTAGTTTTTTCTTGAATGATCCAATGTATATTTTGTTCATTTAATCTTATAAGGGAAAGGATGATCTAAATCTATTCCAATAATATTGTTTCTTAAATTGGTGACCTATAAGAAGATGTATTGGAACCTAAAAAATAGGTCTGGATATGGTTAATTAGATATAAAAATTAATATAATTAAATAATTGGTCACTCATATATAGACAATACAATTATTTTTTATAAACAATAGTTGATAATTATTGAATAAACCTTGTTCATAAATTTCATGAACATTTAATCACTATATAATTTTATTGATAAAAAGATACATGTACATGATAACAGTCAAACACATAAATTATTAGGCTCTAACATCATGGATGAGCCTTGTAATTTTTTTAGTATACATATTTTAATTATATATATATGTTTGATGAATATGATACTAATATTTAATCATGACCTTATCTAGTCACATGGGTTTGATTATAATTAGTGAATTTTTAAAATAAATAATTTGAACTACTGATTTATCCCCATATCAATGTTACTACAAGAGATCTATGACCCTCCTCTTTAACGTGGATGTAGGATATAATATTTTTATATTTCAAAATAAAATCTATTATCCTCTACATGCATATATTCACATGCCACAATTATTAAATATATCACAATATATTTTCATCTATGAATACCACAAATCATTCACTAATGATATAATGTTTGTGCATCTACAAAGAAAACACCATTATTTCCCACTCGACATCATTGGTTGTGTATCTGTGGTCATGGGGGGATAAAAGAATTCCACTATATAATATAACTTATTTTAAGTGAATAAATACCCACTAAAAATCATGACAAAAAGAATCAATTAATAAATTAACAACACACCATAATATGTAAACTGATGAAACAAATATTTGATGATATTTATCTTAATGTAGTTGAAGGATTCCTAATATTGATATGTACTAATGAAATTAATCGCCTTTTAGACAAGACTATCAATTACATTAAAATATGAGATAAACGAAATAATAACATGAAATAATATACATGGAAAAAATAAAACTACAAACCATAATAAAATTCATAATATCTACTAAAGAAACAACCCCCATGATCATGGAATCATATATTGAGAAACAAGGATTTTATAATATTAACATTTAAAAACAACAATTTATGATATAATCGGTTATATAATAAAATAATTATATTATCCATGACCTGAATTAGTTTTTTATGTTTTACGAAATATTGAATACAACTCATATATGAAAAAAATAACTTCATTTTATTAGTTAGATGTGTGTAATGTCCATTGAGAATATTCTCAAGATGTCAATGATTGAAATATTTATCTAGTTCATTAAATGAATTAATTCAAATACAGTTTTATAATTACATAATATCGAGTTAAATAAATCTACTAGAAATCATTTATCATATATACCCGAGGAACACTTTTACAATATAGCTGATTCATATTTATTGTTTTTGTGTAAGGAAAATATTATGCATGGTAGTATTATAAATCATAAAAATCATTGTATATAGATGTGGAAGTGAAATATTTGGTTTTATAAAGAGTTCATCTGATTTAATTGTATCTAATCTAAATAATTTGGTAATATGTCCATTGTACTTCAATTGTAAATATATTTTTCATCCAAAACGAGAATAATATTTTTAAATGTTTTCTAAATTTGAACCAACCAATGTTTCAATGAATTGTTTTTATAGTCAAATTTCATGAGGGAACTTATTAATATTATTTTGTAAAATTTCCCCTATGAAATTATTTTTTGATGATTTTTTTCATGTTCTTTAATATTTTTCATTGTAAATGCTTTTTTACAATATTTTTTATTTAGATATCACATGATAAAAGAGAGGGATTGTTATTATGATCGATTTGGGAAAGGCATCCCATGTCTAGGAAAATATATATTTGTCTAAAAATTCAGATTCAGGTCATTTTCTGTTTGGAAGAGAGAACAAATGAAGGGTTAGGTCATGTATATCAAAATTAGGGATTTATTACTTTATTAAAAATTGGTGATGATTCTTGGAACATTATTTGGAATGTTTTTTACCATACAAGTTTTAATAAAACATGTATTTATATATTATATTTATTTTTAAATTTTTTTCATTTTCACATTAAAAATTATAAAACGATAATATCACAAAGGATAAAATATTTCTAACTATGGATACAATGTTTATCGACACAAATGTTTTGTTTGATAAAATTACAAAATGAGGTTGAAATGTTAGGTGTTATAAATTTAAAAGAATATAATTCACCCATTATAATGGTATATTATATAAGATTTAGATACTAAATTTTCTATATATGGATTTTTATACAAGATATAGATGTGAGTACACAAAAAATGTTTTATATAAAATATTTTATTTTATTTTGAGATAATAGGTTTTTCCATTATGAAACTTTATTACTATAATCATTGTATAACACAAAACATTTATAGCGGTGACTATGAATATTGAAGAGTGCATAAAAAGTATATTATTTTTATAATGGTTTAAATATTTTTTATATTTTATTGGATGTTGTTATATTCATGATAAGGATGTTATAATATCTAGTATATAAGAATGCGAAAATATCAGCTAATTTATTCTCTTCGAAATACCTTGCATTTACCCATGAATTGAAATATTTATAGTCATATTTATTTATAATAAATTAATAATAATATATGAAAAAAGTTTAATGTATTTCATTTCATAAGTTATAATGTTTTGAAACATGATATGTAATGTAACATGAATATTATTATTTATTTTATTTTCTAAATGTTGGGTTCTTAATTCGATTCCATTAAAGGATTATGTCTATAGTAATGTGTTTAAAATATTTTTGTGGAAAAAGAGATGGATGATTAATAGTTATTTGAAATGGTTATAGATATTATTTATAATGGTATTTAATAAGTAAAACAATAAATGATAAATCACATCATAAAAAATAATAGTTTATATTATTTGGTTGAAACAGTCATGAAATACGAGAGAATCATAGTAATTAATCTGAGGAAATAAAATAAGATTAATGATATAGTATTTTATTGTACATATAAAACTATAAAGATATATATATCCTTTGATAATTTTTTATAATTATCTATAATGCGGAAATATAAGGTTGATAGAAAATTATTTCACCAGAGGATGGATAGAATGATTATTCTCAGCATTCTATGAGAATGAATATAATGATTGTTAAGAACTATTTTCATTATAATTACAATACAAATACAAAATAATGTTTTGATAAGAAATACATATTAGATATTTATTTGATATAGATGAATGAATAATAACAATATTTTTCTAGATTTTACATGTTTGAAAAGGATGGATGTAGATGTTTTGATGTTTTATGAAAATGAGGGAATGAAATTTTTGAAATCCCCATTCATATGTAGTTAAATTTGTAGAGTTATTTACTCTGAAAATATGTCAAATACATATACTGGTGATCATAAATTGATGTATTTTTTTAACCGGATCCCAAAGATCAATCCATTATTCATGAATACTGAATTTTTTCATTCCCTTATAAATTTTACTTATTTGGATAAATATCAATATTATGATGTTTATTATAGTAATAATTCATATATATTTTAAGAATAATTACACTTGATGAGTTGGATAAAATACAATTTTTTAATAGTGGAAGTAGATATGAAAATTTTCTAAAAAATTAAAATAAATGTGTTATTAAAGATAATGAACATTATAAGGATGATTAGTAGAAATAAAATTTTATAATTTAAAAAAATGTCCTCATAAATTTTTAATATCACTTGAATATAGATAAAAAATATTATTCTTATTGAAATAAAAAATATTATATTACAGTTATGATACTATGTTTTTAAATACACATTTCAAGGAAACTATTATCATGTTGTACTTCTATGAAGATTTTTTAACATTATTTATTGGAAATTGAGACCACAAAAGTAGTATTTTTATTATAAAAATTACATATTTTAAAATAAATTATTTAATCCATTAAGTTTATCATTTTGTAAAAAAATATGAGGGGTGCACACGAGAACAATAGTTTATCTTTGAAGAAGGAAAAATATTTTTAATGTATTAAAACATATATCTCTAATGAAATAATAGTTGTTAAATATGAAAATTTTGGAATGATGTGGAATCATAAAAATAATTTTTTTCATAATTTTTTACACATTTATATTTTCTTAACAAAACCAAAAATCATCTATTTTAGGGTGATATGATGAGTAAATAAAATATTTTGTACACAAATAGTGGGTTTTAAGGAATATGAATAGTAAATATCCCAGGGAATCATTAAGATAAAAGGTGGAAATGTAACATTTATAGACATTGATGAAGGATAAATTTATGATTTTGGTGATATAAAAATTCATTTAAAGAATTTAATTTTAAAATTTTTATATTTTTTTTCCTTATGTAAAATCTCATCAACATAATTAAATTTTTTTATTATGGTTATCTATTTATCATTAGAAAAGGTTACTATAATATTTAATATTTAGAAGATAAAGTCATTATATTTACTGATAGGTATGAGAATTTATAAATAATTAATATATAATACATTATAATACAAGATATTCATTTCCTATATACAATATAGGATTAATCATTGATGTTGCTGACAATTAATAATGAATAAATCATATGAATATTTTTTATCTATACCGGTGTATATATATTTTTGTGATGTCAAGACTTTATCATATTCTAGATAAAGATGTATAAAACTATTAGTAGAATAGATAAACATGTATATCAAAAAAATCAATTTTTAAATAATTTTATATAATCCAAGAGAAGAAATAATTATACTCATATTTCATCCTTTTAAATGGATATTAATATTTGTTTAAATTTTAATGTTTTATATTTTTGAAGTATTAACGTTCTAAGAACATTAAGATAAATGTTATGTGACGATTATCTGGAATTAGGTTCTCTTAATTGTGACATAATAAATCAAATTAATCAGTGATTATTTACTATAGTAAATTTTTTATTTTAACTGGTTAAAAAGGATTTTATTGATGATGATTTGATAGAGAAGAATATTATTATTACGTATAACGAATTGGAATTCATGTGAAAAAATATTTATCATACCAAAAATCGTACTAATTATTGATTAAATTATTTGATTATAAATCTAAAAAATATGAGTGTTTATTAAAATGTTATGTCAAGAAAGTGAAGAGGATTAACTGGGTAACATTTTCATATACATATAATGTTGATAAGAAATATAGATCATGTGAAATTGTTTTTAAATATTCTATGAAGATGAAAGAAAATATTTTGACATAATGATGTTAATTAAATTAAAATATGAACAAGATTTACTAACATGATAAAATAATGAATATATATATATATTGGTATGATTTATTTTTATTATTATAATAATAAGGATCTAATAAATTTAAGTGCTAGTAAATATACTACAACTATAATTTTTTATGGCTATAAAAAACATGGGCATATTCCACCATGTCATCCATGATGGAATGATAAGGAATAAAATTTTAAGATGTTTAATAATAACAAGATGAGTAAAATCTAAATAGATTTATATCCTTATAGTGAATATTATGAAGATAGTTCAGCTAAAAATTACTCATATAAAATAAGTAATGATATGGGTTTTGGGTTTTTTCCTAGTAATTCCAATGACCAACCAGTGCCTCGAAGAATGTATTTAAAATTATTCCTTTATATATTTATAATTTAAGGGAAACTATCTAGATTCTGATTTTAATAAAAAAATTGTTTTTATTGAATTAATAGTTATTAGAACTGATGATGTGGATCATTTACCTAGTTTTGATGATGTAACTACATATGATAATTATTTTGAAATAATAATATTAATTTTCTAAGTCTATTAATGTTATAAGGTATAACATTAAAAATAAAATTCAAAACTTTCAAATAATTCCCTATAAAATTTGAATCATATTTAAAAATTATATAATAAATCAATTTTTTAATAAAGAAGATAAGAATAGATTTTTGAACCTACCTTCTTAAATACATAGTTTGAAGAATATTTTATTCTATCAATGTTCATGGAATATTTTTTTTGAAAACATATTTAGAATGTTGATATCACATTGAAATACCCTAAGGATAACTTTTTAATATTGATAAGAAATTTTTTAAAAATATTACATTATTCTAAAGAATGAAACCCTCGATACAGAATTTAAAAGAATATGACATCTAAAAATAAATACTCTTCAAAAAATTCATAATATTTTATATTTCATAAATTATTTGTCTATAATGAAATTTAAGCAGCTAAATATAATCTATTTTTGTAAATGTTCATCGATAATCTTTATTTTTTTAATAATTCTCAAAACCAGGTATGTGTATGAAAAAATTTATAATTAGTCTATTTTAGAGAGACATATAGTGTACTAGAATCCAAAATATATAGTACAGGTATAGATGTGATTCCAATCATATGAATTTAAAAAAAATATAGAATACAATTTCAATGAAATTTAGAAAAGTATCCCACAAAGATAATTCCCATGAAGGAAAATATGTTATTAGTGGTATCAGACATCTTGGTTAACCATTAATTCTATATTATATATATTATTTAGTTCTTAATTATAATATCATAATCCTAATATAGTTCTATCATGAAGTATATCGTTTAATAATTTTAAATCATAAATATTCAATTAAATTTTTTGATGAGGAATTTATTAATTTTACCGATATGAATGATAATATTTAAACTCTCAACTTTGATGACATTAGAATAAAATATATATATTTTTTCAAAGTACAATTTATGGTAAAAAATTATTATAGAGTATATCATTATGTAAATCTAATGTATGAAAATTATAAATACATTCTAGGAGAAGAAATCTAAGAGATCTATAGGATAATATTTAGAAATCCAAAAAAAATTGGTATCCTAGTCAACTTGGTTTGAAACATATCTTATTATTTAATTTTATTAGAGAATTTTAAAATTATGATTATTTATTGTTAGTTCACACAGATTTATTTCATCTAACACAATCTAGAAGTATTAGAATCAAATACTATTTATATGTCATGGATGATGAATAAATTTGGTATAAATGGGTCTAATTTCTATATAAAAAGTAAAAATATGTATATTCATTTATAAAATTCTTATCTCGTGTTGAAAATTTAAAATATAATTGGCTTTTTTCAATTAATATTTTTCTGTTTGGAAAATTTAAATATTTTGATTTGGATATATTTTTTAATATGAATGTTATTATAAATAATATATGAGATCCCAAATCCACTAAGAAAATTGTTGTTACTACGTGAGGAAATATAGTTCATCAATAGATTATAATAAAAATGTAGAATAATTACAAATTTAACAATTTAATTTGGTAGAATATTGTAATACTACTTATGATACTATGAATTTAGTTTTACTGAGTTCTTTTCCTAATTAATTGCTTTATGTGTTTAGACAAGATGAAAGGAAAATATTTATTACCTAATTGTTTTTGGATGAAATGTATTATTATTAAACACTATATAGTGCTTTTATAAATTTTCTCATAAACAAAATGAATTAATGTTTTCTATATATTCAATTACAATTAATTCATATCATGTTTTTATGAAATGAACACGTACTATTGAGAAAATAAAGCCTTTAAGAATTTTATGAAACAAACCAATTTATTTAAAAAAATATGAAGCTTCATATTAAAATGATTTTATAAAAAATTGTATATTAATTGATTCATGAAAACTAATAAATTGAGATAGAATCTAAAATAATCTTACTGATATTGTACCTATTGATAATGTTCAACATGTTATTGAAGAACAACATTTTACAAATCCTGGAAATTATAAAATTTTAAATATTCATCAAATTAATAATTTAAATTTTCCGGTAGATAAACTAGTAAAAATAAGATATTTTTTATAAAAAGAATGTAAAAATTATGAATGATTATCACTATTTCAACCAAACATTTTAATGACTCAATAGGTATATAATTTTGGATAAGGTAAATTCAAAATGATCTTATTGAATTAAAAAGGATTTATTTTGGTAATTTTGTAGAACATCACATATATATATATTCCAATGTTTTTTCTAAATGGGTATATCATAATTAATGTCGTGACAATTTAATAATATTAATTGAAAATGACTTTTTATTGTAGGATATAATAAAAAAACGGTTAATATACTATAAATATATATCTTCTCCTTTATATAGATTTGAAATTATTTGGATCCATATAGCCTATTAAAAACTATTACATTTAAACTTTTATCAACTTGATCTGATGTGTGGTCTTTTAAATGGATATGTATAGTACGTATTTTTATTTATAAAAATCACATTGAACTCAAAAGAGCAAATTTACAGAAAATATTTTTAAACATACTATGGCACTCTAATGAATAAAAAATGAACAAATATCTTCGTTCGATAGGCTTATCATATTTTTTAGTCAATATTATTTTGCTAAAGAACATATAGAACCAATACATTTTATTCATAATCATTTTACTGGAACTATAATTATTGAAATATAAATTGATAACATTATATTTTTTACAACCCAAAAATATCATTTTGATTCTCTTGAAAATATTATAAATTATTTGTTTCCAATGAGCATGATTGGTGAAATTACGTTCTTCCATGATTTTAAAAATAATTATTAACTAGAATTACCATTAATATCTCATTAAATTCATAAAATATATTTAGATAATGATTTAATATTTTTACCATATTGAGACTAATAATACTTCATTTCGGACCTATAAATAAGTTGATAATAATGATCCATCAAAACTAGTTTATGAAATTTTATAAAAGTATAGGTTAATAGTTTAATATATTTTACAACTAGATGAATAGATTTTTTTATGAATCTCTCTTATATTTCATGTTAATCCAATTGAATCCAATATAAATTCTCTTAAATGAATTATTTATTACCACATGGGAACTATGAATCATGGATTATGTTATTCTTCTTTAAATTATTATGAACAATTTTTTTGATGCTGAATTTTGGTGATGTAAAATATTTAGATAGGTACGTGTGTAACTCTTCAATTTACATGAGAAGATATTGTTTCTTATTCATGTATATAACAAAAGTAAGTGTTACTTTCCACTACCAATGTGGAATATGTATCATATGAAATATATTTTTAATCATGTGTATTGGATGGAATATACTCTAAATAGTATTGGATTGATCTATAGTAAATGTTTTATTTTTTGTGAAATAAAGTTCCATATCCTTAATTAAAACCCCAACACATCATTATTAATCAAATAAAATAGTTATATGATATTATTACCTTTTTTATCTAAAATAATCAAAAAAAATTATTTAATAGTTTATCCGAAGTCAATAATAACACACATAAATTATTAGAAACACATTCAATTATAATATATTTTAATATATATATATATATAATATAAGCTTGTAGTTTTTAATATGAATGTATTTTACTTATTTTTTATATATATTGTTATATTTATGAACACATATAAATTAAGGGAGATAATTTTACCTTATGAGTTTTATGAAAATAATAAAATAGATAATTTCAGGAACTCCTTAATATTCATAAGATCATGATTCAATAGAATACTTCTTAGATAGAATAATTTATTTATATTTAATATATATAAAAAAATTATTATTATTATCATAACATTTTTATGAATATGTATAAAAAATTTATTCATGAGGAATGTTTTTCTATCTTTTGTTATATCATTTCAGTGATCTTTATAATTATTTTAAATATTTTTTTCCTAAAAACACTTACAAACATTCATGTTTAAATTGGGAAACAATTTCTAACAAAATATTAAAATTATTTCACAATTTTTATTAATCATCAAGATATCAAGAGTACATACATTTATTCAAAATATTTTATCATTATTTTCTAATATTAATTATCAATCATTGATCAAAAGGATGGTTTCATTTTAATATTTCTAATCTGAACTAATTTAATGGCATATATCCCCATTGTTATATATTTATAGAGGGTGTCATCAATTTTTGTGTTGAATTTTATTTAAGAGTAGAACAATTATCAAATAGTTTCTAGTTTTTCCATTGTAATTTCTATACATTTACATCACTGTGATTTCAACTGGTTTCCTTTCATGGTTTCCTTAGTTTGATTTTCCACCAGAGGAGAATTTAATGGAATGTTAATAAAATGTTTTTGAGATGTATTATTCTATTCATAAATTAGAAATTTTGTTTTAAGGTTGGGAATACATATTTGTTTAAATTGTGGATCTCAATCTATAAAATCATGTATCTGTGATATAAATGAATGTATCATGTATGTTCAATGATGCATATTTGTTAAAAAAAGTTCATTAAATTTATTTTACGAAACCTAATATCTAGTCATTAAGTGGATATATATGCTTTTTTCATACCTTTTAAGTTTTAAGCTATTTATGTGACTCAAAATATACTTATCATAATTGGTTATTTTGAGAAATATCATCCATAAACATTTCTATTTAGTTCATATTAAAAGGTTTTGAGAATATCACATGATTGACTAGTTAAAATAATTATATCATTGTAGATTTAAAATTTCATCGTAATAAGAAATTGTTATAGAGAAACCTCAATGGTCGAAGAAATCAACAACATATATTTCATATGAATCATATGAAATTTTTCCATTATGAATATTATAATGGATAATATCAGGTCAGTCAAGAAATGATCGACAAAACAAAATATGATACTTCATCCTATGGTGAACTATAATATTTTGGTTGACTTTATAACGGATCAAAATAAAAATAATTTTTAGTAATCTATTCAAATAAAAATGATTCATTATTTTGGAATGAAACCACTATAATTATGTGTAATGTTTTTGTTCCAACATTTGATTAATTTAATGTAAAATATTTTAATGTTTTTTTAGTGATGAAATATAAGGTATTTAAATGAATTTTTTACAAAATTTAAATGTGGTATATCATTTATAAGGTAACAGTATTTCCCTATAATGAAAAAAAATATACCATATGAATATTTCTCAGTTTTCATGAAAACAAAATATAAAATAAGGTTGATGAATGACTATTTGGAATGTATGTAGCTGTAATAACTCGGACCTTCGTTCAGGTATGTTTTCCATTTCATGGAGTTTTTAAGAAAATTAAATTATCTGGAAATTTTCAAAGTACATGTTGTGTACTTTCTGAGTACACGCCGTGTACTCTTCTCTGGCTCGAAGCCGTGTCCTGGTCGTGCTCGGGCCATACACACGGTGTGTAGGGGTGACGTGGAGCCTATTATTAGTGGAGTATGGAAAACCCCACTATATGTTGTGTACATTAAAAATACATGTTGTGTAATTTTTTTTATTAAACGGACAGGGGTCGCGCCTAACCCCTGATTTAATCTTCTTCTCCAGATTATGTCCGCCCAAGAGTGATCGTACGGTTGGATCTTCAACGAGCTTCCACCCTTTCATCTATTCTACAATTCGAGCGCGCTCGATTGTGTTGGAATCTTAGTGGTGAGCTCTCCATTCTTCTTGAGTATTGTTTCTTGATTCCCCCTGGTTTTCAAGTTATCATAGATTGATAGTTTTGTGTGTTTTCTCAAATCTACATCATTCTAATGGGAATCTATCATCTTCGTTCATGTATAAAGATCCTATAGGATCGAGGTAGGTGGTTTGTACCTTTCTATAGAATTTTGATGGATATTTTGTTCAAATTTCACCAATTCCGTTGAACAGGGAAATTGGGGTTTCCTATTTTTGCCCTGCATTTTTCCTGAATTTCTTGATTGAATTGGTAGATGATGGTGCTTGTGAGTAGAGAAATTTATTTTGTGCTGAGTTTGATTTTCCATGCTTGTTTTTCTTATCAGGCGTTTCGCCAGTTGCCATGCCTAGTTGTAGGATTGAGGACTGTTGCCTTGTATTACTGCTGATCCTTAGTTGATAGACATGTATTTCATTAGGTTTACTTGGATGATGCACGTGCGCTGAGTATGTTTCGTTTCACTTCGGACAATGAGAACCTAGAGTATTAGACCAAAGGGAGAATTGATGGAAGGGATTCTCTAGAGTGTCTTTTAATTACGATGTGAGACCATAGGAGGAATTGATGTTGAGTGCTTCCTCAGAGAGTCTGTAGTTCCTCGACGCGGGCCCTACGGGGAATTTATGTTGACTGCTTCCCCATAGTGCCTTTGGCACGATATGAGACTATAGGAGCAATTGACGGTGAATGCTTCCCCAGAGAGTCTATTAATTTCTTAGCTTAACCAGATGGGTGAGACTGGGTGTTCATCCTAGAGGGTTGCTAGTATATATAGGTTGAACCATAGGGGTTAGGTTGTTAGAGCTGCCCAGAAAGTTACTTATTTTCTTCTTGTTGCTGGCTGTTTGCTTGTGTACTTTATTCGTTAGAACTGTGAATTGTAGTTGTTTGTTCTTTCATGTTTACTGCTTCTTGTTTTATTACTTTCCTTGTATTCATTGACTGTTAGGCACAGATCTTTGGGTGATTGCCTACTGGGATTGTATCTCACACCTTGTTTGGGCCATACTTTTGGTCCCAAAAAGTCTATGTTGTTGCGGGTATAGATAAGGGAAAATTCCCATCTACTTTAGGTTCCTCATTGCACTAGAGCTGGGGAGCATGGGACCGAGCCATGGCTTGTGATGCTAAGGAGTTTATTTTTTGTTTTCTTTGCACTTTTTTTCAATTTTATTCCATCACATTGTTGTGTTTGCTGCTTTCCATAGATACTTGTACTTGCTGCATCATTTTCATCATTTCTATATATATTAATTGCTTCTTATGTTTGGTTTCTGTTGTTATGCATGTTTTTGTTGCTTCTGCTATTGACTGTTGTTTTTTCTATTTTATACCTTACCAAATGAGGGCATAGTTTCCCGACCGATTCACTAAAGCCCTCGCTGCTAGTTGGAAGCCTCTGGCGTTTGGGGAAACGTGCTTCAGGTCATGTGGTGAACCGGGTACGGGGAACCAATGGAAGGGCTCCAGACTCGGGTCGTTGTAAAGTTGTATCAGAGGAGTTCTTTTCTCTTTCTAGTTATTTGGAGACTTTATCCATAGATAAGACAGATTCCGTAATTTGCATTAAGCTGTGCTCAGGAGTAGCTAACCCGTGTATAGGGAAAATCAATACTACCCCATTAATTGCAATTTTTTCTGGTTTTGAGATTTTATGGTTGATTTGATTTCACCTAGAGTGATTCACTTGACTTGTGCTATTATTGTTTTGATACTTCAGTTCTATTTCTGTCGCATCCCGATGAGATTATGGTATTCCATCCCATGCATCATATAGGCGCTTTTAGAAATCACAAGTCATGCATTCTTGGCATGCCATCTAGGGTGCATTAGCAATAGCATGTTGTTGTGATAGACTCTGTATAGATTATGCATTCTATTGTGATAGATGCTTGATAGATTCTCTACGGTCATGTTAGAAAACTATTTGTTGTGTTCCTTGCATAAAAATGAACGCAAAATTTTGGTTCTTGTGGTGTTATGGGCACTGATTAATCGAATCGTGGTGGATCAAGATCCTATTTTCTCTTGTATATGACTGTGGGAGATTCCAGGATATGATTCGTAGGGAGTATAGGCCCTCATGGATTGGAATTTGGAACCTATTTCCCTTGTTTTTAGTGTTTTTGGAATTTTGTGGATTTTCTGATCTACTACCTAGAAAAACCCAGAATACACGCCATGTACTTTTTGGATTCAATTCGTGTAATCATCTGGCCATGTAACTGACCATGTGAGTAGAACACGGTGTCACGAAAGTATATTTGGGAACACACCGTGTATGGTAGGTACACGCCGTGTAAGTTCGAAGCCGTGTACCCAGCCGTGTCACTAACAATACAGGTCGGGGAAGCTCGGGTAGAACACGCCGTGTCTAGAGGTAACACGCCGTGTAGTCCTGTCCAGGTACCTGGTCGTGTCACTAACAACACGGTCCGACTTCACATACTTTTACACACGATGTGTTTGTTCGGAACACGCTGTGTAGTCTTGTCCAGGTACCCGTCCATGTCACGAACAACACGGGACAATGTCACCTTCACCGATACACATCGTGTTTATTCATAGCACGCCGTGTAAGGTTCATCCGTGTAGACGACTGTGTGTTTAACAACACGGGCCGTCTATGACTTGTCCAGTACACGCCGTGTTTGTTTCAAACACGCCGTGTAGTCTTAGGTTGAGTCGGAACGTGTCTGTTAGCCATGTAAAGAGACTCGTGTAGGGGAATAGTTTCAAGTACATGCCGCGTGTTGGGGTTAACACACCATGCAGTTGAGGTGTTACATGACTTGTAGGGCAGGAGTACATGCCCATGTCAGTGGTTTAAGAATACATGCTGTGTAGTTTTTAAACACGCTGTGTAGTCATGTTTTGCAATCTTGTTTGTTTTTCTTCCCCTGTTTAGGTTTTGTAATCTTGTGTTCTCTATCCTTGTTTTCTTGATCTAATGCGTGCCTTTGATCTTTCAGACCTATGCCTCCGAGAAGTCCTCCGGTCATACGACTATTGTTAAGAAGTGATCAGATGCCATATATGGCTGATCAGGGACTTCCCATCGATCCTCCAGTCGGGCAAGCCTTGGCACCAGCTGTCATACCAGTTGCTGGTGCGGATGCGCAGTTTAGGGAAGGTTTCATGAGGATGATGCAGGCCTTCCAGGGAGAGCCGCCTCCTGCCACGACTATGGCAGACTTGAAATGGTTTTTCCAGTAGTAGCATCCTCTTACTTTCTCGGAGGAAGGAGGACCATAGGCTGCAGAGTCATGGCGGGAAGCCATGTTGACTATCTTCGAGCATCTGGAGATGCCCCCAGAGAGGCAGGTCAAGCTCTCTACCTACATGCCATGAGGCTCCACCATGAATTGGTGGGACTTGATGTCACAGGTGGGTCAACAAAATGCTATGGCTTGGGTGGTGTTCCAGCATGTGTTCAACTACTATTTCTACCCAGTGACCCTAAGGGCCGACCGAGCCCATGAGTTCATGAGCATAGTGCAGGGTAATCTATCTGTCATGGAGTATTCTGCTCATTTCAATGAGCTGCAGAGCCTCACACCCCTCTGTGATTGGAGTGGGCTGTTCTTAGCAAGGAATTTTGAGGATAGACTCAGGCGAGAGATCTGCTCGCAGGTGAACATATTCCAGCTGACTTCAATTACTTCCATCGTCAACTAGGCACTGATTGCGGAGCACAATCTGAGAGACTCTACAGATGTGAGACAAGGTGGTTCTGCTTCCAGAACCAATTTTCCTCCATATGACAGTAATAAGTGCCATAGAGAGCCTACATGCGGTGATCCGAGGAAGTGTGATGCATCGTCAGGCAGCCAGGTGATATGCTACTCGTATGGTCGATCAGGGCACACGAGGGCGTAGTTCCCGAGGGACCCCATAGAGTGCCGATGTAGAGACCCGAAGCATTACGTACATGGAAAATACATTACTTTTGCAGAATACTTAATACATAACAAAAAGATACACACAAGGACCATAATAGTTTAGTGTCTTTGGAAGCTCAGAATAAAATCATCTAATCGTGGTGAATGATCTTCAACAACTCCCATAATGATCTTTCCCTTTTTTTTCCTTACCTAAAACCTTTCTCTACTTCCTGGGGAAAAAACAAAAAAGGGGTGAGCTCAAATGATCAGTAAGGGCAATAATAGATAACATAAAATGATCCATAAACATTTGGAAGCAAAAACAAGAACATGAAATTTAAACATCAAAATCTTGAGGAAAGACATAAATTGTGGAAGTACGTAAGGAATATATTATAATAGAACATCAACCATGATAAAATGGGAATAAAAAATTTAATTATGGCAACCACTCAGCACATGTAATGATTTCTATAGTAGCCAAGGCATTACTGCCAAGACCATCTTAGTGGACAAAGTCCCTTTCTGAATCAAGTTCACTCCTCGATTCAGTACTGTAACACTGAACCAGATTAACTTGTGGTTCCAGCCATGTCTATATCATTAGATATAAATCTTTACCCAATGAATTGGAGGGAGATATAGGTCCCACCCATCTCATAATGAAATCATTCTTACTTGTGCCACAAAATAAACTTAAAACATTCATCATAAACCAAAGAATAAAACTGGTTTCATAAACATCATCCCATCATCAAATGATCCATTTAAAACAAAGGGATATTTCATCATAAGAAAAGTGAAACCATGTAAATCATAGATACATTAATCTTGAAACATACACATATGAAATAATGTCATCTAAGATGGAATTTTTTTTTGATAAAACACTTGAAATTATTTCTTGAGGAAATTATCCTTTCTTCATTAAAATCATTTTCTTTCCACAAAATGTCATGAATTTTTAAACGTAAATGAATTAATTGAAAATAGTCATGAAATATTTTGGAGGAAGCTTCATGAAAATAAGTCTTTATAAAAATGTAAAAATCCTTTCATGCCGTATAAGTTAAAAAAACATTCTTCTCAGAAAAGTCTAAAAGTACCTCGTAACGTAAAAAAAGAAAGATTCCTTACATACCATGTAGTAAATAACATAAATGGGTAAAAAGGACTTTAAAAATACATGAATACATTTTTATAAAACATGTACACAGAAGATAGCAATAACCCCATTAAACACTTACTAATAAGCAATCTCGGATAAAAATGAGATTTGTAAAATTATCCATTACCTTATGTCTGATATGCTTCGTATGTATCCGAACCTCCTTTATAATGATTTAAATAATGTAATTGACTTATTTCAGGATCATATTCATTGTTATGTTATCATATATGGTTCACTTATGACATTATATTACACCTTCTTTTGAAAAATCCATGTTAAAGAGCGTTTTGGGTAAAATCGTTTCATTTATCGCATGTGTTTCGACTCGTCGTTCTTGATATTATTATTTATATCCTGATTTACATAATTATAGAAAGTAAAAAATGCTTTATATATAATATATATTCATTATATACATATATATTATAGATCAATAAAAGGAATGAAATACACCGTTCATGGAGACGGTAGGCCGTACGTACGCATGAACGTTGTTTTCGTTTCCTTTTTGAATTGAATGGAATTGATTATATGACATACATATATATATATATATACATAAATCCAGTAGCATTATTATGTCATATATTTCATTATTATTCAGTATATATACTTTATAATCATTCTTTAATGATTAATCATGGAAAATGAATCTCATCACGTTCGTGGGGACGATAGTTCGTCCGTACGCACAAGCGATGATATCTTTCCCATGATTGTGGAATTGTATTGGAGTGTATGTATAATATTTCAGAATAAATATCACTTTACAATAATAATATTTAGTTATTTATTTACACCATTATACCCATCCATGTAAGGTGGTGGTGAAAAAATATATTACACCACAGCGTGGAGACGGTATTCCGTACGTACGCATGCGTGGTGATTTTGTTTTCCATAGGATGGATAGATGGTGAAATAGGGTTGTTTCATAATTATAATAAAATTTCAGTATATGAGTGATACTGATGTTATAAATTCAAAATGAAACTACTGAAGAAGAAGAAGTGGAGGAAGAAATAAAGTTGAAAGAATCGGTAACGGACATTACCTCTTCTTTGAAGCGCCTTTTTGAAACCTACTCTTAGGTCCCTAATATTGGTCTTTGAAGAAGATAAGAACCTCTAGTATTTATATAGGGAAGTGGAGAAGAGAAATTGGCAGGTTATGGCCGAGCTTTAAGGATCAAAGTCGTGTGAGGAAGAGAGGGAGGAGGTGCCCTTTTATAAGGGAGGAGAGGGGCACCTTTGGAAAAACAAAAAATACTATTTTATTATAAAGTCATATTCGGATTTAAGTAGATCCAAATTGATTTACTTCGAACCTATGGTGGGGATGGTTCGAAGTCCTCTCATAAAATAGAATTTAGACATGTTTGAGATCATATTTTAACCTTATCATTTATATTTAACTTTATGTTATATAATTTTACTTTTACCGTGTCTTTTTTTGTTCTTACACTATATAGTTAATAAACTTACTATAACAAGACAAAAGAACCCCAAGATGTTTATAGTTAATATATTTATCCTTATCTAAGTCATTTGGACAAACCTTATATTTTTAGGAATATAATAACAATTAATAATATAATATTTGTTTTAAAAACTATTTTATGTCAATTTTGACACTATTTGGTAATTGATTTTTTGTGAAAATCATAACAGAATTATTAGTTCGAAAAAAGTTAATTAAATCAACAATTACATGTCATATTAAAATAAAAAAAATATTAAAATTCATTAAAAGTCTCAAACTACATTTATTTTGGTATTTATAACATCAATTATGTCAATATTTCATTAATAAGATAATTACTGCATTATAATTGTGTCATAAATAAATTAAATTATTAAAAGTCCAAAAATTACAAATAAAATATAATTCTATAGGAAATATTTTTATATTTCTAATTAATATTTATAGTATAACTTATTTTATGTATAACCCTATATTAAAAATGCTTTACTTATTAAACATTGATTTTAACAATTTTAACCCCTCTTTAAATAAATTAATAATAAATGTCCTAATCTAATACAAGTGGGACTAAATGGTCATATTTTATTCCGAAGGTTGTTTTTGGTCTAATTACACTTATCCAATAGAATTATAATATGTGTTATGATAATAGTAATATCATTTTTACACTTAATTACACTATTTACTTTTAACCGTGGTAAATAAAAGTGAAAAGTTGCTATTCACCAAAAATTATTTTCATCTCATTGAACCACATTTAATTTACTGACATCAACTGTGTCTCTCAGATTTTTGAAATTCCATTCACAAAAGTAGTAAAATTATGTTTTATATAAATTTGGAAATTATCCTAGGAGGTGGGTTAAAGGCGGTAAAAAGTTCAATAAAATTTTTATATATCTAAAATAATTAAATAACAGACTCCAATTAATTACATTGAACTTATATAGGTATTATGTATCAATTTTAACCTAAAATAAATTTAAATAAAATAAATAATTATTTAAATAAAATGTCGGTTTTTAAATAGTAACCCGTTGTTTTCAGTATTCATCAAAAATTGAAAGTTCTCAAAAAAATACTAAAATTTCACCCTTGGCTAATTTCGATATTCCGAATCCAAAAATGAAGTCCATTTTGAATGTTAAAATTTTAAAAATTTTAAAAAGTGGTTATTACTATTCATAATGGCTAGTTTTAATAATATTTTAATAGCATATCGGTGTTTAATGAAACTCGGTATTGCGTACAACACACACTATCGAGGAAGGTCACGTTTGTGTGTAATGAAAGCCATGTCAGGGATGCGTGTTGTGCAATATCCTTTTGGTGTAGCATACAACACAAGACTTTAATGAAATTAAAAAAATATTTTTCATAAAATCTTGGGGTGTTACATTCTACCCCCATTAAAATGAATTTCTCCCTCGAAATTCGTCGTGGTTATAAATGGTTTACTACACAAAATATTCTTTAATAGAAACTCACATCGTAAAAAAGAATACCAAATACAATCATTAAAAACAAAATTATGAAACAGAACGGTAACCCAAATTAACAAATCACTCTGTTTCCACATAGGATAACATATTTGAAAATATGGATATGGAAGAGAAACATAACCATCATGTTCTGATGAAGAGTGGTAGAGGACATGACTATGAAAAATCCAAAAAACACAAAACCATAGATTTGTGATGATCTAAGGTACCATCTGATTCATCGGATATAAGGGAACTAGGACAACATTTTTGGTTTTCAAGATCATTTCCCTAGAGTTGAAGAATTTGAATTAGAATAAATACTTACTTTATTTTGGTACAATCTCACTATTGTTCGTGGTTTGAAAAATTTCCACTTCATCTCTTAAATAAATGAAGTTTAATTTGTTATTCGTAAAGTGTTAACAGATCATGTGATAGAATGATGGGTCATTCCATCTGTTTCAAACAAAAGGTTCGCAAAAGTTATCAAATATACATAAGTCCATCTATGGTGAGGTTAATCATATATGATTCCAAAAATGAACTTATAATTCATATATCATACCGTGTAATAAAATAAAACTAGTTTCTACAAACTAGGGACTTCCTTTAGGCCAGTGGTAGGCGATAAAGGTAAGTCGCACTTCGGTTGTGGGTTCTATTCCCATAGCCTTCTCCGACGCGATGGGTTGTCGCCCGTCCTGTAGGTTGTCCATTTTCTAAAACTATAATACTATAACATCCCATCAATAATATCGATAAAAGTTATATATTTAGACAATACTAACTAATGTCAAACATAATTCATTCTAATCATTTGTCTTATCTAAAATACTTCGGTCCAAGCTCATAGTGTAAAGAAAATGATTACGTGAAATGTCACATAACAATCACGTGAATGTCATCATTTATCCCCCATATATCATAAGATATATCTTTTTGGTCAAATTACAAACATGTGAATACCTTAATCATGTATTCTCTTGAAGATTTAATACCCATTGAACCTTAGTAAAAACATGAGTACAGTTAAAAGTTAACACTTTCCACATACCAAAATCCTCAAAATTCATTATACTCAAACCATGATATCACTTAGTCCTTATATCAATCATGAGCTCATGAATACAATCAAACATATCATTATCTTCTTATCACTTAATTATGTGCATATCATTTTCTTTCCAAAATTTCTCAATCACATTCCATGGTTATCGGTACCATTAAATTACTGAAAACCACAATTTACCAATACATAAATATTCCAATATTCCATGATACTATATACAACATTATTTTGGAATCCCATTACATAAACACTTAATCATTCCACTACATCGTTGTCATTTTCAAGTTCTCCCATAGTGATCTCATGTGACTTCCATTTTTTCCTTTGCCTTAAGTGGTTTCTCATGTCGATCATCATTAACCCTTTGATTAGGGAATTGATTTGCATAATGCCCCATTTTATTGCACTTGAAGCATTGAAGGGTTATTGGTGCGTTCTCTGCAGTCTTTTCTTTATTCACACCATTGGAAACCCTTTTTCCATTACTTCGACACTCAGCTACTTGATGACCTTCTTTTCCACACTTAAAACATTTTATAATCCTTTAAGACAATCTCCACCATGCTTCTTTCCACACTCTGAGCATAAGGAAACATTCATCTTCTTTTCACCATTATTCTGATATTTCTCCTTGAAATTCATCTTTAGTTTCTTTTCAAAACCATGAGATGGATATGTAACACCGACTTTCATTTTTACCTTGATAGCATAATGCACAATTTATTCATAGAAACTGAAGTCTCTTATAGCTAATTCCCTTCGAAGATTTGGTTTTAAGCCACTGAATATTTGATCAATTTTACTTTCAGGTTGGATGATAAAGCCAGATGCATAACTTGAAAGCCTTGTAAAATTTGCTTCATATATACCAACAGATTCATCATCCTTTTGGTTTAGTTCAAGAAACTCATTCTCCATCTTTGTTCGAAGAATACGAGGGACGTACTTATTGAAAAATAAGTTCTTGAACTCGTCCCATTCCATGGACTCAATTTATTCTATTGGCCTCGTATTCTTGATAAGATTCCACAATTTATCAGCATCACCTTCCAAATGATATACTGCTAAGATAACTATATCATGTTTAGAACATTGAAAAACTGAAAATATCTTTTCAGTGGTACTTATCCATTGTTCAGTAACAAGTGGATCAGAAGACCCACTGAAAGAAGGTGGACGTTGCCTCATGAAGGACTCAATAGATTATTATTCCCTTCTCTGCTCATTTGGATGTCTAGAATGATTCATAGCTTGTGTAAGTATAGCAATAATATTTTCCACTCCATCTCCCATAAAATTTGTTTGTTTAGGAGGACAATCATTGCATTGTCCATTACATTTATCAACACGGTTTCTTCGTGTTCCAGCCATCGTCTAAAACCAAAAAAGAATAGTGTGAGAGGCAAAAATCATGCTAGGGAAAACAACACAATAAAGGAGAAGTACCTTCAATATCTAACATCTTAAGTTAAATTCTAAGATCGTTACCATAATTCTAGGACTATAAACTATACTTATACTTATCTTTAGGGACATCCCTAGACATACCTTAGAAATATCCATAGGGATCTCACTAACATTTTCGCATCCTAGTTTCCAAAGGTTGACTAAACATTTCCTCTGATACCAACTATAGAGACTCGAAGCTTGACGTACATGGACAATACATTAGTTTTGCAGAATACTTAATACATAAGAAAAACAGACACACAAGGACCGTAATATTTTAGTGTCTTTGGAAACTCGGAATAAAATCTTCTAATCGTGGTGAAAGATATTCAACAACTCCCATAACGATCTTCCCCTTTTTTTCCTTACCTAAAACATTTCTTTACATCCGGGGGAAAATAAAACATATAAACATAGAGCTCAAATGCTCAGTATGAGCAAACATAGATAACATAAAACGATCCATAAACATTTGGAAGCAAAAACAGGAACATGAAATTTAAACATCAAAATCTTGAGCAAAGACATAAATCGTGGAAGTACGTAAGGACTATATCATAATAGAACATCCACCATGATAAAATGGGAATAAAACATGTAATTGTGGGAACCATTCATCACATGTCATGATTTCTATCGTATCCAAGGCATTGCTTCAAAGACCATCTTAGTGGACAAAGTCCTTTCTGAATTGAGGTAACTCCTCATTTCAGTCCTGTAACACTGAACCGGATTAACATACCGTTCCAGCCATGTCTATCTCATTAGATATAAATATTTACCCAATGCATTGGAGGGAGATATAGGTCCCACCCATCTCATAATTAAATCATTCTTACTTGTGACACAAAATAAACCTAAAACATTCATCATAACCCAATGAATAAAATGGGTTTCATAAACATCATCCCATCATCACATAATCAATATAAAACAAATGTATATTTCATCATAAGAAAAGTGAAACCATGTAAATCATAGAGACACTAAACTTGAAACATACAAATATGAAATAATGTCATCTTAGATGGAAAATGGTTTTGATAAAACAATTGAAATTAATTCTTAAGGAAAATGTCCTTTCTTCATTAAAATCATTTTATTTTCACAAAATGTCATTCATTTTAAAATGAAAGGATATTATTGAAAATAATCATGAAATATTTTGGAGGAATATTCATGAAAATAAGGCTTTAAAAAAATGTAAAAATCTTATCATTCCGTATATGTTAAAAAAACATTCTTCTCATACATTTGCCGGAAAAGCCAAAAAAGTACCTTGTAACATAAAAAAAAGAAATATTCCTTACATACCATGTAGTAAAAGACAAATATCGGTATAAAGGACTTTAATCATACATGAATAAATTTTTATAATACATGGACATGGATGATAGCAATAACCCTAGTAAATACTTACGAATAAGCAATCTTGGATAAAAATGAGATTTGCAAAATTATCCATCACCTTTTGTCCGAAATTCATCGTATGTATCAGAACATTATGTATAATGATTTAAATAATGTCACGGACTTATTACAGATTCATATTCATTTTGATGATATCATATATAGTTCACTTATGACTTTATATTACCGGTTCTTTTGTAAAATCCATGTTAAAGAGCATTTTTTGTAAAATCGTTTCATTTATCGTATGTGTTTTGACTCGCCGTTCTTAATATTATTATTTATATCCTAATTTACATAATTCCAGATTGTAAAACATGATTTATATATAATATATATTCATTATATACATATATATTATAGATCGATAAAAGCAATGAAATACACCGTTCACGGAGACGGTAGGCCGTATGTACGCATGAACGTTGTTTTAGTTTCCTTATTGAATTAAAAGGAATTGATTATATAAAATAAATATATATATATATATAACCAGTAGAATTATTATGTCATATATTTCATTATTATTCATTATATATACTTTATCATCCTCCTTGAATGATTAATCATGGAAAATGAATCTCATCGTGTTCATGAAGACGGTAGTCCGTACGTACGCACAAGCGATGATATCATTCCCATGATTGTTGAATTGTATTGTATTGTATGTATAATATTTAAGAATAAATATCAATTTATAATAATCATATATAGTTATTTATTTAAACCATTATACCCATCCATGTAAGGTGGTGGTGGAAAAACAGATTACACCACGGTGTGGAGACTGTATTCCGTACGTAAGCATGCGTGGTGATTTCGTTTTCCATGGGATTGATAGATGGTGAAATAGGGTTGTTTCATAATTATAATAACATATCAGTATATGAGTGATACTGATTTTATTACTTCATAATGAAACATATAAAGAATAATAAGTGGAGGAAGAAATAAAGTTGAAATAATCGGTAACAGACATTACCTCTTCTTTGAAGCGCCTTTTTGAAACCTCCTCTTAGGGCACTAATATTGGTCTTTGAAGAAGACCAGAACCTCTAGTATGTATATACAGAAGTGGAGAAGAGAAATTGGCAGGGTTTGTCCAAGATTTAAGGCTCAAAGTGGTGTGAGGAAGGGAGGGAGTAGGTGCCCTTTTATAAGGGAGGAGAGGGGCACCTTTGGAAAAACCAAAAATATTATTATATTATAATGTCATTTTCGGTTTTAAATAGCTCCAAATTGATTTATTTCTAAGATAAGGTGGGGATGGGTCTAAATCCTCTCATCCAATAGAATTTAGACAAGTTTAGTTTCCTATTTTAACATTATCATTTAGATTTAACTTTAAGTTAGATAATTTTACTTTTACCGTGACTTTTTGTGTTCTTAAAATATAACGTTAATAAACATACTATTACAAGAAAAATGAATCCCAAGTTGTTTATAATTAAGATATATAACCTTATCTAAGTAATTTGGCTGAATCGTAGATTTTTAGGCATATAATAACCATTAATAATATAATATTTGTTTTAAAAACTATTTTTTGTCAATTTTGAAACTATTTGGTAATTGATTTTTTGTGAAAATCATAACAGAATGATTAGTTCGAACAAAGTTAATTAAATCAACACTAACATGTCATAGTAACCTAGAAATTTTTTGGAATTTATAAAACAGTCTCAAATTACATTTATTTTGGTATTTATAACATCAATTATGTCAATATTTCATTAATAAGATAATTATTGTATCATCATTGTGTCATAAATGAATTATATTATTTAAAGTCTAAAAATTACAAATAAAATATCATTATGTAGGAAATATTTTTAGATTTTTAATGAATATTTATAGTTGAATTTATCTTATGTATAACCCTATATTAAAAATGATTTACTTATTAATCTTTGATTTTAACTATTTTAACCCTTCTTTAAATACTTTAATAATAAATGTCCTAATCTAATCCAAGTGGGCCTAAATGGTCATAATTTATTCCTAAGGTTTTTTTGGTTTAATTACACTTATCCAATAGAATTAGGACATTTTTTAGGGTAATAATAATATCATTTTTACCCTTAATTACCCTATTTACTTTTAACTGTGGTAAATAAAAGTAAAAAGTTACTATTCGCCAAAAATTATTTTCATCTCATTGAACCACATTTTACATACTGAAATCAACCGTGTCTCTCGGATGTTTTAAATTCCATTCACAAAAAGCAGTAAAAATATGTTTTATATAAATTTGAACATTCTCCTAGGAGGTGGGTAAAAGACGGTCAAAAGTTCAATAAAATTTTTATATATAAAAAATTATTAGAAAAAATGACTCCAATGAATTAAATTAAACTTATATAGGTATTATGTATCAATTTTGACCTAAAATATATTTAAATAAAATAAATAATTATTTAAATAAAAAATTCGGTTTTTAAATAGTAACCTAGTGTTTTCACTATTCATCAAAAATTGAATGTTTTCAGAAAAATAAAAAAAAAATTCACCCTAGGCTAATTTCGATATTCCGAATCAAAAAATGAAGTCCATTTTGAAAGTTGAAATTTTTAAAATTTTAAATGTGGTTATTACTATTCATAACGGCTAGTTTTAATAATATTTTAATAGCATATCGTTGTTTAGTGAATCTCGGTATTGCGTACAACACACATTATCGAGGAAGGTCGCGATTGTGTGTAATGCAAGCCATGTCAAGGATTCATGATTTGAAAGCTCATTTTGGTGTAGCGTACAACACAAGACATTAATGAAATTAAAAAGAATATTTTTCGTAAAATATTGGGGTGTTACAGCCGATCTTACGAAAAGATGGGTCACCTTAAGCATTTCTATCTGGTTTTCTCACCATCAGCTAGTGACCGGGGTTCTTCCATGACTCCTTTTTCCATAGTAGCACTGCCAGTTTCTCAGTAGTCGTGGAACTGGAGTTCTTCCGGCTGTTCGGGCTGAGGTGGAGGTTGAGGCCATGGCAGTCAGCCACCAGTTCCTCAGCACCAGCAGGGTGGATCAGCTCAGAGTGGTCAGCCAGGGACGCAGGGCCGCGGTGCAGGCCAGTCTTTCTCCGTAGAGCAGACATATCAGGAGCAGGATCACGGTCCTACAATGGTTCGAGGTACGATTTTAGTATCCTCAGTTTTTACCTCATCCCTTTTCGATACTAGTGCTATGCATATCTTTATCTCTATTGATGTTGTGGAGAGCCTTGGAATCTGCATCTTTTCTTCTGCTAACTCGTTGACACTAGACACATCCTTGGGAATGAGGACATCTATTGTATGCCTGCGTAAAGAGTTCCCCCTCGAGGTTGCAGGGTATCGCTTCTCATGGGATCATTATGTCCGTGAGATGATAGGCTACGATGTCATCCTCGACATGGACTAGTTGATTCCCTTCTAGGAATTCATCGACTGCTATCACCGCAGAGTGATCTTCGTCTCACTAGAGGGTGTGTCTTTTCTTTATATAGGCGAATGGGACGTTCGAGCGAGTCGAGCAGGACTCGAGCATCATGGGCTAGGAAAGGTGACAGTCCAGATTTCTAGTCTTTATATGTATGATGAGGGGACTTCGCAGTTGAACATTATTACAGTGGTGGATTGTTTCGGGATGTATTTCTAGAAGAATTTTTGGGTTTGCCTCTAGAGCGTGAGGTGGACTTTTCTATTGAGATCATGCCAGGAGCGGCACTGGTGTCCATTCCTCCTTATATGATGCCTACACCTGAGTTTCAGGAGATCAATAAGCAGTTGGAGAAGTTTAATGCAAAGGGTTTTATCTGATCCAGTACTTCTCCTTGGGGTTCTCCTGTCCCGTTTGTGAAGAAGGCAGACAGTACCCTTCGGCTTTGTGTGGACTATCGGAATCTGAACTAGTTGACTGTCAAGAACCGATATCCCTTGCCGAGGATCTATTACCTTTTCGATCAGCTTCGAGGAACCCAGGGATTCTCGAAGATCGACTTGAGGTACGGTTACCATAAGATGCGTGTTAGACCATCAGATATACCTCTGACAGCCTTCAAGAGCAGGTATGGTCTATACGAGTTTATAGTCATGCCGTTCGGTCTCACGAATGCACCAGTAGTTTTCATGGGATTGAGGAACTGAGTGTTCCATCCTCATTTGGACTCCTTCATCATGGTCTTCATGGATGATATCTTGGTGTACTCTCACACTCGATACGACCATGTCACACATCTTGATATCATTTTGAGTACACTGAGAGAGCATCTAATTTATGATAAACTCTCAAAGTTCCACTTCTGGGTGGATCATATTCACTTTTTAGGTCACATCATATCAGAGTCAGGAGTATCTGCGGACCTAGAGAAAGTGATATTTGTAGTTTCCGGGGAGCAGCCGAAGACCATCTTTGAGGTATGGAGCTTCCTAGGGCTGGCTTGATACTACATACATTTCATTCAGGACTTTTCTTGTCAAGCATCACTTTTTACATGTCTGACCAAGAAGGGGGTGATGTTATTATGGTCAGATTCTTGTGAGTCATCCTTTCAAGAGTTGAAAGGGAGGTTGACGTCAGCACCGATACTATTCTTCCCAGATCTAGGAAAGAACTACACTGTTTACTGTGATGCATCAGGTATCGAGCTGGGAGCTGTGCTTATGAAGGTGGATGGAGTCATTGTGTACGGGTAACGGTAGTTAAGGCCACATGAGAGGAACTATGTGACTCACGATCTGGATTTGGCAGCTGTTGTTCATGCCTTACGCTATTTGAGACACTATAATATAGGAGATCACTTTGTGGGCTTCACTGACCACAAGAGTCTCATGTATATCTTCTCTCAGTGCAATCTGAATCTGAGTCAGTGCAGGTGGGTTGAGTATCTACAGTATTTTGACTTCGATCTCGCCTATACGCCAGGAAAGGGGAATGTAGTGGAAGATGTGTTGAGAAGGAGAACTCAGATTCAGGCATTTTAGGAGGCTAGTAGCGAGTGGAAGCTTATGGATCTGTTGTCTATGATGCATCTGGAGGTGCACGACAGATAGGGACAAACCTTCCTATCTTCTGTAGGTGTTACCTATACTCTACATGATCGGCTACGGATGAGGCAGTTCTCAGAATCAGAAGGCTTAGCCCTGCAGGAACGTGTGTCAGGAGAGGACCCTCTTCCTGGATGGATAGAGAGCGAGGATGATATCTTGCCTTTCCAGGGACGCGTATGGGTACCAGTAGACATTCGCGAGGAGCTGATGCAGGATTTTCATTCCTCGGTTTGTTCAGTTCATCCTGGCATCTCCAAGATGTATCGGGATATTCATCTCTAGTACTTGTGGCCAGGTATGACGGAAGATGTTTCTTGTTTCGTCTTGCAGTGTTCTACTTGTCAGCAGGTGAAGGCAGAGCATCAGTGACCAGCAGCCCTTTTACAGCAGCTACCCATTCTAGAGTGGAAGTGGAACGATGTCGAGATGGAATTCGTGACTGGGTTGATGAGGTGGTCTTGAGGGAACAATACTATTTGGGTTATCATCAATAGTCTTACGAAGGTTTCTCACTACTTTCCGATTAAGGAGACCATCAACGTTGATGAACTGGGCTGAATTTACATCCGGGAGATCATTCGTCTTCATGGAGTTCCACAGTCCATTGTTTCAGAGAGGGATGCGCGCAATACCTCTCGGTTCATGCAGGGACATCTGAAGGCCTTGGGTACACTTGTATTTTTGAGTATATCATACCATCCCCAAACTGATGGCCAGTCCGATCGCACGATCCAGGTTCTTGAGGATATGCTCCGAGCATGCATCCTAGACTTTTTTGGTTCTTGTGAGAAGAATATCCCTCTAGTGGAGTTCAACTAGAACAACAGTTTTCATGCGACCATTTAGATGGCGCCATACGAGGCTTTGTACGTCAGGCCATGCCAATAACAATTATGCTGGCTGGAGGCAGGAGAGGCAGCTCTGCTGGGACCTCGTATCATTCAGGAGACTTCAGAGCACATAGATCTGATTATGAAGAGGATGGATACAACCTAGTCTCGACAAAAGTCTTATGATGATCAGTGGAGATGACCTCTGTAGTTCGAGGTCGGATATTAGGTTTTTTGGCATGTTGCACCGAGGATGGGACACGAGAGGATTCAGAGACAGGGTATGCTTTCACCACGGTACGTCGGGCTGTTTGAGGTCTTGGACAGAGTTGGTCCGGTCACCAGTCAGTTGCAGCTACCTCAGAGGTATCGGGCCATGCACGATGTCTTCCACGTCTCTCAGCTCTAACTCTAATATTCAAACTTGTCTCACGTCTTTCAACCTTAGGAAGTCGATCTTGAAGCATATGTTTCATTTGAAGAGCATCCTATCCAAATTTTCGATCACAGTACAAAGGTTCTCCACGGGCGATCTATTCCTCTGGTACATGTTCTATGGAATCATGGGTGAGTGCAGGACGAGACCTAGGAGAGGGAGGCCGATGTACGATCGTAGTGGCTGGTGTATTCGGGGTTTCTTCTTCTCCGCCTCTTTAGGTAAATTTGGGAACAAATATCTTTAAGGGGGATGTTTGTAAGAACCCGTACCTTCGATCAGGTATGTCTTTCCTTTTCCTGGAGTTTTTATGAAAATAAAATTTTCTCGAAATTTTCGAAGTTCACGCCATGTACTTTCTGAGTACATGCCGTGTACTCTTCTCTGGCTCGAAGTCGTGTGCTGGCCATGCCCGGCCCACACACACGGTGTGTAGGGGTGATGTGGAGAACTTTATTAGAAGAGTACGGGAAAACCCACTACACGCCTTGTACTTTATTTTCATTAAACGGACCGGGGTCATGCCTAACCCTCGAATTCATCATCTTCTCTAGATTTTGTCCACCCGAGAGCGACTGTACGACCAGATCTTCGACGAGCTTTCACCTCTTCGTCTGTTCTCTGATTCGAGCATGTTCGATTGAGTTGGAATCATAGCGGTGATCTCTCTTTTCTACTTTAGTCTTGTTTCTTGATTCCTCATGGTTTTCAAGTTATTGTAGGTTGAGTGTTTTTTGCGTTTTCTCAGATCTACATCGTTCTAAAAGGAATCTGTCGTCGTCATTCACATATATCGATCTCCTAGGATTTAGGTAGGTGGTTTGTGCCTTTCTGTAGATATTTGGTGGATATTTTGTGCAAATTCAAACAATTTCATTAAATGGGGAATTGGGGGTTTCTTATTTTTGTTATAATTTTTTCCTGCTTTTCATGATTTCTTTAGTAGAGGTTGATGCTTTTGAGTAGAGTAATTTATTTTGTGCTCAGGTTGATTTTCCATGATTGTTTTTTTATTAGGCGTTTCACCAGTTTCCATGCCTAGTTGTAGGATTATGGACTGTTTCCTTGTATTGCTGCTGAGCCTTAGTTGATAGCCAAGTAGTTCTTGGGGTTTACTTGGATGATGCACGCACACTGAGAATTTTTAGTTTCACTTAGGACTGTGAGAAACTAGAGTAGTAGACCAAAGAGATAATTGACAGAAGAGCATCTCCAGAGTGTCTTTTAATTATGTTGTGAGACCACACGGGAAATTGACGTTGAGTGCTTCCTCATAGAGTTTGTAGTTCCTCGAAGTGGGCCACAGGGTGAATAGAAATTGAGTGCTTCCCTAGAGAGCCTTTATCATGATACGAGACTATATGTGGAATTGACGGTGACTGTTTCCACATAGAGTCTATTAATTTCACTGCTGAACTAGAGGGGTGAGACTGTGTGTGCCTCTTAGAGGGTTACTAGTACTTATAGGTTAAACCATAGGTGTTTGGCTATGAGAGCTACCCATAGGCACTAGTGCAGAAAACATTTTTTACGTCGGTTATTTTTTATTATTTACGTCGGTTTTTAGGCGACGTTAATACGGACGACGTTATAAATAACGTTTTTTACGTCGGTTGTTTAAAACCCGACGTAATATCCCTAACATCACGGTTGTTATCACGTCGGTTCATATAATAACCGACGTGATAAATATGCGCGGGGGGGCTTTATCACGTCGGTTATTCCCTAAACCGACGTGATAAAACTCCTGGGATATCGTTTATCACGTCGGTTATGTCATAACCGACGTGATAAACCCTTCCCCTGGCCTATTATCACGTCGGTTTCTTAAATAACCGACGTGATAAAAAGGCCTGGGAAACGTTTTAGCACGTCGGTTATCCAATAACCGACGTGGTAAATCGATTCCCAGGCCTTTTAGCACGTCAGTTATATTAAGAACCGACGTGATAAAAGCCCCGGGAACGGTTTATCACGTCGGTTCTAGAAAAACCCGACGTGATAAACCCCTACCGATTTATTTACCACGTCGGTTATAAAATAACCGACGTGAAAGAAATTTTTTTTTAAAATAATTGCACTGCTCTCACCAAAAAGCAACCAGAAAGCAAACAAAAATAACCATGCCAGCCCTCCCCCAAGCCCCAACTGAACCCCACCCTCATCTATACCCACCTAACAACCTGGCCAGCCCTCCCCCACCACATTGGAGCCCCACCACAACCCTTGGACACCCCCCCTTGGACAGCCCCCCCACCCTCATTTACACCCCCGCGACCCCTAGTACAGCCTCAAACACCCATTGGACACCCCTCCCATATCCCTTGGACACCCTCCAGCCCTTGGACACCCCCCACCCCTTGGACAGCCCCCCCACCCTCATTTACACCCCCAAGACCCCTAGTACAGCCTCAAACACCCATTGGACACCCCCCACACCTTGATAGCCCTCCCAGACCCCTTGGACACCCCCCCCCGACCCCTGGACACCCCCCGAGCCCTTGGACAGCCCCAAACACCCCTTGGACACCCCTCCCATATCCCTTGGACACCCCCCACCCCTTGGACACCCCCCACCCCTTGGACAACACCCCCACCCTCATTTACACCCAACCAGCCCCTTGGACAGAACTCCCAGACACCTTGGACACCACTCCCATATCCCTTGGACACCCCCCACCCCTTGGACACCCCCTCACCCCTTGGACAGCCCCCCCACCCTCATTTACACCCAACCGGCCCCTTGGACAGAACTCCCACCTCATTTACACCCCCCCGACCCCTAGGACAGCCCCAAACACACCTTGGACACCCCTCCCATATCCCTTGGACACCCCCCAAACACCCACCCACCCCCTTGGAACCTCTCCCCCCATACCAAAATCCAGACCAGAAAAACCATCAACAGTAGACCAAAACAAGAAGTAGAGAAAAATTAAACATTCAATTATATAACATTCAAAACTTACACTGTCAACTTCAAAAAAAAACTAAATCCAACCTAAACGACTACGAAATACACAATTACATTGACAATATTCAAAATTACATTTTACATTACAAACAACTAAAAGTCAATCAAACCTGTAAAATAATTTGACCACACCACTTGTAAGTGTTTGATATCTTCAGCAGTAAAGGGTTGAGGGTCATCAAAAAGATACAAAGGAAAAGGATATTAGTCAACGTGTATAATGAATAAATCAAATTGAAATATTATGAGAAAGAGGAAATCTTACCAGGTCAAAACTCAGAACTGTCCCAGTTGTTATTATTTCATACATAAATCTTAACATGTAATATCCGCATTCGATGATGCCTTGTTGCTCGTGACATTTCTGTTTGAATGATTGTAAATTCAATATATTATTTTTATGTAATAAATCAAAATGTACAAATTATAAATGGATATTTACCTTCGCATGTACATATTTGATCTTGAAATTCCTTTTCTTTGCGCTTTTTCGAAAGTGGACCCATGCCCTGTTAGAAAATAATACGAATGGGGTAAATTTAAAATTCATTATAATATATAAAACTATTGTGAAATTTAAACTTACGTTTCCAATATATTCTTAAAACTTTCTCGCACATCATCATGGAGAGAGCATATCCAATAAAGTGTTTTCTCCCTAGGGCAAAAAACCCCTAACATCCAATGATCCCTGATAAAAGGAAATTTAACGTTAGTGGTTTTTTATGTTAAAAGATAATTAACTCATTGAGAGGGATGTGTTTCATACCTCTCACAAAAAGGCATCATCCAACACTGTGTGATTACATTCTTCTCAAATCTATCAGAAATATAAAGCATTCTTTGTTCCTCATCCAATGCACATGCTTCAGGGGAAATCAATTGTGGGTCCACGAATCCATATACATCTGTCAGCTCATTCCTCTCACAAATTTTATATAGATACCTAATACAAAGCAGAGATAAGTATACATTTTTAATAAATATAACGCAAGGAAAAGGTGTTAAGACTTACATGATAAAAATTTGCACCACGTTGATGCCCAACTTATCTCCAGTGACAAACTCCATGATATCAGTTTTCATAATCCCCACACATAGTTCACGTCCACAGACATGAGCTTCCATTGTAAAGTCATAATGATCCGCCAACAAATTTGAATATCTTGACAATTTGTCAAGACTGCTACTATCTGCATCTGATGTCATAGCTATCTGTCTTTGTTGTTGTCTATACAATATTTCTTTACCTTTGAAGTATTCCTGTAAAAATAAATTGAAAAATATATTAGTTTTCAAATGATAAAACATTAATAAAAATATAAAATAAAAGATATAACATCCATACCTCTATGGTAATGAGTCGAAGAAGACTGGATGGCCAAAGTAAAAAATGGTCGATACTATGTCCAACTGTCGTCACCTCATCTGTAGGTAATGGTATCCGATCTGATCTATCTATAATATCCTGTACAGTGACCCTCTGATTCTCTACCTCTAACTGTTGATGATGAACTGTATCTCCTATACAATATACCATCCCATATGCAACTATATGATGTTGAGGATCATCAACATACAACTCACAATAAGTAGGTAGCTGCGGCGGAGGAGGAGGATCAAAAATGGGGTCCGCAGGCTGAGGTGGGGGAGTGGGAGCTACTGGGAGAGGTGGAGTGGGAGATGCACCCTGAAATTGTCTTTGCAAGTCTGCAAACATTAACTGCACCGATTCTCTAATCTTTTCCTCCATTGTCGCATTAATATAATGGACTTCAGCCTCCAAGGATTCTATTTTTTTTATAAACTCCCTCAACGTTAGAAGTTGAGGAACGTGGCAACACTTTTCTTACCGATACACCTGCCGGATATCCTCTTACACGGCCAGGATGTTCGGGCTTTCCCAATGCCACAGATAAAATATCTTCCCTCCCAGATGGTGTAAATGTCCCCTGTGAACTCTGATCCTCAAGAGAGTCCTGTAATAATTAATTGAACATTTCTATAATGATTGGAAATATATGACGAAAATAGTAAACTTAAATAAATAAAATAGATATCTTACAATCCTCTCAACTACGAGTCTCGATTCTTCCGAAAGATATTGTCCTTTTTTTCCCTTCCAAGCTCTTTTCCATTTCTCATGTCTAGATGGAGGGGATGGAGGGGCCACCGCTCCAGAGCTTGAAGACTCAGCTCTCAGTTGTTGAAATTTTTCTTCCATCATTTGTTCTTCCAATAATGCATACCCTCCCTGAGATAAACTATGAGGGTATACATTTTTAGATTGGATCTCTTGATGAGCTTTCCTTGTTTGTTGTAAATTAAGAATAAGTAATCATTAACAAAACAATAATAAGATCATTTATATAAGAAAGCTTATAAAAGTTTACATTGCCCTTACCAAAAATGATTCTTTTCTTCTATTTTCAAAAAATTGTCTCCATGTGTCTTCATCTATAAAAGGATATATACGACATGGATTCTCACGACTCCTATGACCATAAATGAAATCATATGAGAGGGTTGATTTGAAATCCCTCCATCTCCTAGCAGCCAACGATAAGCATTTCTTCCTGACTCCTCCAGTGTCAGGAATATCAAATGTCATCTGATAAAAAAGAGGTTAAAAATATTATATATACTAGAAACATTTAAATAACAGTAAAACAATAGCAAAAGATCTTACCAAAATGGTCTCCCATAGCTGAGAAATTATCGCCTTATCCACACTTCTCCAATCATCATAGAGAATGCTTACTTTGCTCTTAGTATGAGTTGCTACAAAACCCTTAAAATATTTAGCATTTGGACCTCTAGGAAGATCATCATCATCAAACTCCACGACTATCCTCTCCTCCTTCGTACGGGCAAGTTATAATTTTTGTAAACGTGTGCACCCACGCTTACCAACCTTTGAACTCTTTTTCGTAATAGGAGCATGTGAATGTTCCTCCCCAGATGTATGACCAATATGCTCATCTCCAGAATCATGTGGCTGATCAACTGATTGATCTGTCATTTTCCTTCAAATCAAAAAAACAAACATTAGTTCACAAATAGAAAAGTGTACTAAATTACATAATATTAAACATTGGTAATATGGTAAGCATGTTAAACAATGATAAACATGGTAAACACAGGAAAAAGGTTGCCAAGGAGTTGGCCCAAGAAAGCTGAAAAGTGGACTCACTGAGTCCACCGGTCCGCCGGTGTGAGCTCACCGGCCGGCCGGAGGACCCAGGCAGTGGACTTGCCCACTGCCTGGTGCCACCGGCCGGCCGCTGGCTCACCACCGGCCGACCGGTGGACTAGACAACCTTCCTCTGTCTGGACCACCGGCCGGCCGCTGGATCACCATCGGCCGGCCGGTGGACCAGACAGAGAGCATTCCTCTCTGTCTGGACCCCCGGCCGGCCGCTGGCTCATCCCCGGCCGGCCGCTGGTGATCCAGACAGAGAGGAAGGCTCTGTCTGGTCCACCGGCCGACCGCTGGTGATCCAGACAAAGAGGAAGGCTCTCTATCTGCTCCACCGGCCGGCCGGTGGACCAGACAGAGCTTTGTTCTGGACCACCGGCCAACCGGTGATCCACCACCGGCCAGCCGGTGCGCCCAGGACTTCTCCTCTTTACGGTTTTTATTGTTTTATCGTTTTGGTTTGATACATGTTTTAATAAGTAAAAAATTTACAGTATCTAACATTATATGAAAAAACTAAATGTAAACAAGAAATAAACTTGTGTTACCTGTAATTTTAGGAATGTACAGTTGGATTGTTTTCCCAAATTCCTTCGTCGTGATCGTTCCTTATGGAACAAACCATGTCTTCAACATACTCATCATTATGTTCTGTTAATCTTTCCATGGAAGTAGGGATCTCACATAAATCAGCAGCTTCATCAAATTCATCCTCACAAACATATTGGTTTTTCCCTTGTAAAACAACAGCCCACTGCATATCTGATTGATCTACTACATAGAAAATTTGTTTGGCATGTGTTGCCATTATAAAAGAATCAGCTGTGTCTTCCAATCTATTCAGATTAACAAGTGTAATTCCAAATTCATCGTGTCTGACACTGTTGTTACCAATAAACCATTTACAGTTAAAAACGGGAACTTTAATTTTAAAGTAATCAGCCTCCCATATGTCTTCAATCACTCCATAATATGCACTTGATGCCGAAATTGGGATTCTGTCCTTAGCACTCGAAAAATGCATTGCTTCTACAAACACCAATACACCACTGTTCTGAACTACACTTCTGTTGTCCTGAGCTTTCGTATGAAATGTATAGCCATTAATGTCATAAGCGGACCATGTTATCACATTTAAAGATGGACCACCCACTATCCATTTTAATGTCTCTGATACATCTGATCTACCAAGCAAGGTCTTTTTAAACCATGGCAAAAATGTTTTTATTGTGCTCATTCAAAATCCACATTTCTTTCTTCTTTGGATGACATTGTTTCAACTCATTAATATGCAATGTGATATACGGTTGAACATCAGCTATGTTATTCAAGATGTATGATTCTAACTTCTTCATATGTTCAGCTGACAGTGATTTCACTTTCAAGCCACGAATCCCCTTTCCCTCATTATTAACCCGTTCATGGCGAGATGGAGGCAAACATATGTGTTGCGCCGTAGACAAGTAGCTCATACAAAACTCTGCTACCTCCTCAGAAATATACTTTTCAATAATGGAGGCTTCAGGTCGATATGGATTTTTAACATATCCCTTTAATATTTTCATATACCTTTCAAAAGGATACATCCAACGAAGATATACAGGTCCACAAATCCTTATTTCTCGAACCGGATGAATCATTAAATGCACCATCATATCAAAAAAAGTTGGAGGAAAATACATTTCAAAATGACAAAGTATAAAAATTGCATCCTTTTCCAAAATGTTCAAAGCATTCACATCAATCGCCTTGTTGCAAATTGAATTTAAAAAATAACACAACCTCATTATAGTCTTTCTGACACGGATGGGCAATATTCCACGCAGTGCAACTGGTAGAATTTGTTGTGACGTGACAATCATGTGATTTCATACCTATCAACTTCAAGTCGTTCAATGAGACAAAATTTTTTACATTTGAAGAATAACCTTGAGGCACTTTGATATCATGAAGACACTGACAGAAGCTACTTTTCTCCCTCTTCGATAATGTATGACAAGCCGGGGGAAGAAATGTTCGTCTTCCTTTAGGAGTGGGAGCTAACTCCAAACGTATTCCCATTGACAGTAGGTCTAACCTTGCATTCAACCCATCTTTTGTCTTTCCTTTAATATCTAGCAATGTTCCGATCAAAGAATCACAGATATTCTTCTCCACCTGCATGACATCAATATTATGTTTGACTTCATGATACCTCCAATATGGTAGCTCAAAAAATATTGACCTTTTCTTCCAAATATGTCTATCATTACTTGATTTCTGTGTCTTTCCCAATGTCACATCAAGGTTTTTCACCCTCTCAAAATACAATTCTGGGGATAAAGGTTGAGGTGCAGTATCAAATTCTTGTATGCCATTGAATGCCTTTTTTAGTCTTCTATAAGGGTGATCCATAGGCAAAAACTTTCGATGACCCATGTACACTGTTTTCCTCCCATGATGCAATTGACAATATGACGTCTGTTGTTCGCAAATTGGACATGCTTTATGCCCTTTAACACTGTTTCCAGACAAATTTCCATATGCTGGGAAGTCATTTATAGTGAATAGAAGCACTGCATGCAGTTGAAAATATTCCATTTTTTAAGAATCATACACCCTAATACCATCAGCCCATAACAGTTTCAAATCATCAATCAGCGGTGACAAGTATACGTCAATATCATTGCCGGGTTGCTTTGGACCAGAGATCATGATACTCAACATGACATATTTGCGCTTCATACAAACTTTAGGAGAGAGGTTGTAAATTACCAATAAAATAGGCCATGAACTATGTGTGCTACTGAGGGTTCGGTATGGATTCATTCCATCTGTGCAGAAGCCTAGTCTCAGATTTCTAATTTCATTTCCAAATGTAGGGTATTGGGCATCAATTTTCTTCCATTGTGGACAATCAGCTGGATGGCGTATTTTTCCATCACATACCTGCTCATCAGCATGCCATCTTAACCTTTTTGCATCATGTGAATTAGAAAATAAACATTTGAAACGAGGAATTATAGAAAGATACCAAAATACCTTTTAAGGGAGCTTTGTAATCTCTACATCAGCTTGTGATTTTTCTTTCACCTTATACCATGATGTACCACATTTAGGACACTCTTTCAGAAATTCATATTCCTTCCTATATATAATGCAGTCATTCGGACATGCATGTATTTTCCTGTATCCCAATCCATCGGGCCATAATATTTTTTTGGCCTTATAATGTGAATCTGGAAGATCGTTATCTTTTGGAAGAATGTCTTTCATCAATTGTAGCAGCTCTGTAAAACTTCTGTCACTCCATCCATGTTTCGCCTTCAGGTTAATCAATCTTAACACCGCCGACAAAACCGTAAAATCTATACAACCAGGATATAATGGTTTTTCGGCATCACCATATAGACGTGCAACTGTCGGTTCTATCTCAATTTGTTCTGCTACAATATCGCGAATCATTTCTTCAATTCCATCGGAGTTACCATCTTGCGATTCATTATCATCAGTGACATTCTGTCCAGTTTCGCCATGCCAAATCCAAGGGTTGTAACTCGGATTGAAACCATGACAAATCAGATGATCTTTTATCTCACTACTTTTCAACTTCTTCATATTCAGACATTTCAGGCATGGACAGAAAAAAATGTCACTACTTGGAACATTTCGTTTAGCAAATTCCAAAAAGGCATCAACACCTTCCTCATATTCATTGCTCATTCGATGTGCCGTAATCCAACTGCGACTCATTATTACCTATAACAAATAGCAAAAATATATATATTTTTTAGATAAGACAAATATATGTTTATATGAAAAAAATCATAATTTGAATATAAACAATTTTGAAATATAAAACAAATCGATGTGTAAACCCCCCTGGACACCCCTCGACCCCTCTGGACAGCCCCCCACCCCTCCTGGACACAACCCCCACCCCCGAGCTGCCTGGACACCCCCCAACCCTCTGGACAGCCCCCCACCCCTCCTAAACACCACCCCCACCCCCTACCCCCTTGGACACCCCCCTGGACACCCCCAACGCCCACCCACACCCTTGGACAACCCCTCACACCCACCCACCCCCTTGTAAACCCCCCTGGACAGCCCCCGACCCCTCTGGACAGCCCCCCACCCCTCCTGGACACCCCCCCCACCCCCTACCCCCCTTGGACACCCCCCTGGACATCCCCCAACCCTCTGGGCAGCCCCCCCACCCACCCGGACAACCCCAAATACCCTCTGGAGAGGCCGCCACCCACTTGGACAGCCCCCCACACCCATCCACCCCCTTGGACAGCCCCCCACACCCATCCACCCCCTTGGACACCCCCCTGGACACCCACCGACCCCTCTGGACATGCCGCCACCCCCTTGGACAGCCCCCCGCACACCACCCATCCCATTGGACACCACCCTGGACACCCCCCGACCCCTCTGGACAGCCCCCGACCCCTCTAGAAAGCACCCCCACACCTCCTGGACAGAACCCCCCACCCCCGACCTGCTTGGACACCCCCCTGGACACCCCCAACCCTCTGGACACCCCCGACCCCTCTGGATAGCCCCCCACCCCTCCTGGACACCACCCCCCACCCCTACCCCCTTGGACACCCCCCTAGACATCCCCCAACCCTCTGGGCAGCCCCCCCCCCCCCACCCACCCGGACAACCCCAAATACCCTCTGGAGAGGCCGCCACCCACTTGGACAGCCCCCCACACCCATCAACCCCCTTGGACAGCCCCCCACACCCATCCACCCCCTTGGACACCCCCCTGGACACCCCACCGACCCCTCTGGACAGGCCGCCACCCCCTTGGACAGCCCCCCCACACCCACCCATCCCCTTGGACACCACCCCTGGACACCCCCCGACCCCTCTGGACAGCCCCCGACCCCTCTAGAAAGCACCCCCACCCCTCTTGGACACAACCCCCCACCCCCGACCTACTTGGACACCCCCCCTGGACACCCCCAACCCTCTGGACAGCCCCCGACCACTCTGGACAGCCCCCCACCCCTCCTGGACACCACCCCCACCCCCTACCCCCTTGGACACCCCCCTGGACATCCCCCAACCCTCTGGGCAGCCCCCCACCCACTCGGACAACCCCAAATACCTCTGGAGAGGCCGCCACCGACTTGGACAGCCCCCCACACCCATCCACCCCCTTGGACAGCCCCCCACACACATCCACCCCCTTGGACACCCCCCTGGACACCCCACCGACCCCTCTGGACAGGCCGCCACTCCCTTGGACAGCCCCCCACACCCACCCATCCCCTTGGACACCACCCTGGACAGCCCCCGACCCCTCTGGACAGCCCCCGACCCCTCTAGAAAGCACCCCCACCCCTCCTGGACACAACCCCCCACCCCCGACCTGCTTGGACACCCCCTGGACACCCCCCAACCCTCTGGACAGCCCCGACCCCTCTGGACAGCCCCCCCACCCCTCCTGGACACCACCCCCCACCCCCTACCCCCTTGGACACCCCCCTGGACATCCCCCAACCCTCTGGGCAGCCCCCCCACCCACCCGGACAACCCCAAATACCCTCTGGAGAGGCCGCCACCCACTTGGACAACCCCCCACACCCATCCACCCCCTTGGACAGCCCCCCACACCCATCCACCCCTTGGACACCCCCCCCACCGACCCCTCTGGACAGGCCGCCACTCCCTTGGACAGGCCCCCCACACCCACCCATCCCTTGGACACCACCCCTGGACACCCCCGGACCCCTCTGGACAGCCCCCGACCCCTCTAGAAAGCACCCCCACCCCTCCTGGACCACAACCCCCCACCCCCGACCTGCTTGGACACCCCCCTGGACACCCCCCAACCCTCTGGACAGCACCCCCCACCCCCTCCTAAACACCACCCCCCACCCCCTACCCCCTTGGACACCCCCCTGGACACCCCCCAAGACCCACCCACACCTTGGACAGCCCCCCACACCCACCCACCCCCTTGTAAACCCCCCCTGGACACCCCCCCGACCCCAAATCCATGCACCTATGCCATGGTTGTGTGTGAAGAAAGTAGTAACAACTGTAAAAGGGCAACCCATCCAAATGGGACACGCCCCAACCCTCTCGGGGATTTATAGAAAACAATGAAAAATTAGTGAAATCATAAAATTACTCAATATTGCAAGTCGAACAAATAGATCTAGGGATGATAAATAAGATTATGGTGCCAAACGAGTTTAAAAGGGTTCGCAATCGAGGAATCTTAGCTAGTTCAACAAAAAAATCACAACACATATATATATACTATCCGCGAAAAAAAAACGAACGAGTGGGGGAGGATTAACTGAGTGCTGCGAGTTTAGATGATTGATCGAGAGATTAAATATGAGAAACGATGATCGCAAAACAAATCTAAACCAACGAAATGGACGAGCCGATTCGGGTTTACGCGCGAGAGAGACGAGTCGCGACTGTCGAAGGTAAACTCGCGAATGACAATCCACGGGTCTGGGTAAATTTTTAAATGAGTTATCACGTCGGTTATTCAATAACCGACGTTATAATTTTTTTTTAAAACATTTATAACGTCGATTATTCAATAACCGACGTAAAAACCTTCCTCCGATTCTTTTTTTACGTCGGTTATTCTATAACTGTCGTTATAAAGGGCTCAAAATCTGCGTTTTATTACGTCGGTTATTCCATAACCGACGTCAAAAACATCTGCGGATTCTTTTTTTACGTCGGTTATTTTATAACCGACCTAAAAAGGCCTTCAAAAACCGCGTTTGTTACGTCGGTTATTGAATAACCGACGTAATAAACGCCCCCCGCTTCTGTTTTTTACGGCGGTTAATGTATAACCGACGTAAAAAACGAAGCCGCGCTATTAATAACGTCGGTTATAAAAATAACCGACGTTAAAGGTGTACTAAACACAGGGTTTTACGTCGGTTATTAAATAACCGACGTAAAAAAACCTCATTTTACATATTATGACGTCGGTTTTATATAACCGACGTAAAAAATGGTGACGTAAAAAACGTTTTCTGCACTAGTGAGGGTCACTTGTTTTCTTTCTGTTTCTGGTTGTTTTCTTGTGTACATTATTCATTAGAACTATGGATTGTAGCTATTTGTGCTTTCCTGTTTACTAATTCTTGTTTTATTACTTGCCTTGTATTCAATGACTATTAGGCATAGATCATTGGGTGATTGCCTACTGGGATTGTATCTCAGACACTGTTTGGGACATGCTTTTGGCCCCAAACAGACTATGTTGTTGCAGGTATAGATATGGTCCAACGCCCTTCTACTTTAGGTTCTTGATTGTGCTGGAGCTGGGGAGCATGGGCCGAGCCATGGCTCGCGATGATCAGGTGGGTCTTTTATTTTTCCTTTTCACTTTGTTTTAAGTTTTATTCCAGCACGTTGTTGTGTTTGCTTCTATCCATAGATACTTGTACCTGCTGCATCATTGTCATCATTTCTATATATACTCATTGCTTCCGCTGTTTGGTTTTTGTTGTTATGCATGTTTTTACTGCTTCCGCTATAGACTGTTGTTTTTTCTGCTGTATACCTTACCGAATAAGGGCATGGTTTCCCCCACCGATTCACCAAGGCCCTCGCTGCTAGTTGGAAGCCTCTGGCGTTCAGGGAAACACACTTGATGTCATGTGGCGAACCGTGTATGGGGCACTATTGGAAGGGCTCCGGACTTAGGTTGTTACAGTAGCTATAGATATTGAATTGAAACTATAGACAAAAGAAATGTTAAATGATTAATAAATAATGAAAAATGATACCATTTAATTTAAATATAATGATGATTTAAATTTTAATAAATAGTTTGAGAAACATATTTCAATTCTAATGGAGAAATAAGTTATTTTAAATTACTGAAAATGAGTTGTATCAAGGAAAATAATCTCATTAAACAGATCGATATCATCGAACATGGAATAGAATGTTAGGAAATAAGGATTTTTTTGTTAAATAATTGGATAATATATTTATTTAGAATAAAAAATAATGTTGGTAACAAAATGGTCTAGTAGGATCAGGGAAGTATATTCTATTTAAACCATGAAAGGATTAGAATAAAAAATTTATTACACAATTATTTCACAATTTTCATCTTTTACAAAAAATCCCAATGGTTTGCACACTCATAACTAGGTATAGATATACATTCCAAAGGAAAGAGGTAAATAGTGCTTTCAAACCTAATGACCTTTAGAAATTTAGATTTGTTGAGAGGATTGTAGGATAGAATCATCAAACCCTTTTTGGAGGAATTGTTTCTCATTCTTTGAATATATTATAAAACTTATATATGATTGTTAGAGTCTTCAAAATCTTGAATGTGGACTACTTAACATAATAATATTATTAGGTGTTTAATCTTTAAATATTTAGTGGAGTAACTTTCAATGATACTATATGAATGTATCAAAAAATATCTATCCATTTTCTATTATTGCTTAATAATGGGTAGTTATTTATATTTTTAATGCACATAATGTGAAACTATAGAGTTTAATTTCATCTTAGGAGGTGATTGCTGTTCTGAATATGGGAATGAAGCTTCATATGTTTTCATATGTATCATTTTTATAAAAATAATCATAACCCCTGTTGTTCTTTTGATACTAAGCCATTATATTTATCATCATGCTTAAATGACATAGAATAGGTATATTAGGAACCAATTAGGAAGCATGATCCATAAGAATGAATCATAAGTATCCAACTTATGAATGAATAAAAATCATCATTGATAAATCATATATTTTGTGATTCCCTCGTGGTGGATTCATTTTTATGGGGAAATTCATATCGTGAAAATGAGGGTGGATTAGACACTGAGAAATACCCAACTGATGGTATATTCAAGATTTTATTGATATGATCATTGTAAATACCTATGTCCACATAAGCCGAGATTGATTATAGAAACAAAGAATATAATGTGACAATTCTCCTCACATATAGACTTGGGGATTGTGCATAGATGTCACCCTATTTGGAATTATGATATGAGACTCGATAATTAATAAGGCATCCTAGATATCCATTTTATACTAGTAATCAAATTTTTAAAAGTTCATTTCTCTTCTGAATACATTGATGAACATGAAGGATGATGGATACCATCTAGTGATTGGGTCCCCATGGTTTAGGATGTTTGAGATATAAAGGGACATAAATTGAATTGGGTGAACATTCGATTATGGGCCTTAAGATGACTTCTTTTGTATCATTTTTAAAAATGAAATAAATGTCAACAAATTACATTTTTTATTATTCCTGAATATATCAATTGGATAATTTTATCATTCCCCATTGTTTTAGATGAAATTTTTTTATTATCTACCAGATATGTTTGTGGTGTCTGCTTGACCTGTCCTGATTTTCTACCTAGCATGCTTGGGGTGTTAGCCAATATTGTCTGAGGGTGTTACAACTTTTTCTGATTTACTAACAGACATATATATTGACAATAAAATAATATAGACGACTTGTCTGAAGGACTCTCCATGATTTGGATGACATTATTAGAGGGTGTCACATAACCTGTTTGACATATACTAATGTTGTTGTGTGACATGTGAAACATGTATATAAGATGTCATAGGATATGGAAGACATTTTTGGAAGACTCTAAAGGACTTCTGTTACATGACAAAAGGACTTATAATTATTTTTCTGAAAATTGTAATAGACATCAATATTTTTGTTTGACATGTCCAAGGGGTTTCAAATGACTTGTTTGACATGTCCCAAATACTTCACAATACAAGGGTGACATGTCCTGGAACTTTTATATGATCTATATTGATCATTTCAAGTGCATCATAACTTCTCATGAAAATTAGTGTATCCATATTGCCATAAGTTCATTATCATTCTCTAGCCCTAAATACGTGCCTCATGTTTTTAAGGTATCATCCTGTTTAATTTTCATGTGACCAATTTGACATGTGGAATAAATTTTTCATAATATTATTAGCCTCATGGAAGTCCTTATCATGATTTATAAGGTGACTCACAAATTAAATATTAATGTCACCTGACCGCAAATATATTCCATATTTTTTACATTGTGGAAGGTTCTTATGATCGTGTGATATTCTGCTCTTGAGGTCTTCTATTCTACTATCCCATGGGTATAGTAATCGACATATATGTTGAGGGAGAATAATTAAATGTCCCTCCTCCATGGATATACAAATACCTGAACGGTTTATATATCATATATATGAGATGGAGTCGGTGGATGGGGTTATTCACCAGGTTATTCTCATGATATTTTAACAGGTCATCAAAGTCATCGCATTATATTCAATGACCACAAGAACACTTTTTAATTTCTATATTCCTTCGATGATACCCTATAAATGTGTTTTTGAATAATATTGTTTATTTCAAAATTTCCATTAAAACCATTATATTACATGACTAATATCAACTACATGATGAATGATCCCATGAAAATTATCATTCGTGATCAATGGAGATCGGACAGGAGTCCATCATTGGACTATGATGGCTTGTTTGAGGCCATTAATAAGATAAATACGACTTCTTAAGGGTCCCATATCTGGATCAATATTTACTATTTAAGGGTATTCATGTGATAAATATGGTTTTTCAAGGGGACCTCACATGATCAGTGGTGATCAAAAGAGGTTCATAAACCCTTCTTCAGGAGGATCGGTGTATTTTCCTTTTGTAAGAGGCATCCTCCTTTTCCAGTTCTTATTTCCACCTTTTTTTAAATGTATTGTATACTTTTACAATTTATTTTCCATTAGTGTTTCACATGTGAAATAGGAGATTCGGTAATGGTGTGCATGTTTTTTCACATATATTCACTATTATTTTCTATGATATATTCTATGACAAACTCATTTTCTCATGATATTGAGAAAACATTGTGATGGAAAACCTCTCTTCCAATATACGGATTTGAAGGGTAATTACATGATTTTATATATTTGTCCAAGGATCTTCTCATGATCCTGGTGACCCACCTAAATTCTCTCACACAACATGGTGGAAATGTCTCTAGGGGATCTGTGAGGTATTTTGAATCACATGGTCATATTACTTGAATACCAACATAAATATCCACATCATGAAGCATCAAAGTATGTTAAGATTTTTTTAATGGTATTTGTGTGATTGTAATGCATCTGTCGATTGAAATATGTCCTGATCGGAGGAGGTCATTTTGAATCATTCTCATGATAAAAATGATTTTTTAGATGCCTTCTCAAGAGATACATGGTTTGATAGAGGGGATTTTCATTATAATAAAATGATCATTCACTATGTATGATCAATTTGAATGACCATTTAATGGTTATAAAATAACATTTCCTTTTGAGGTTATTCGATTGACTTCATTTCACTGTCGTACCATATATTTTATAGTGAAAATATTACCCAGGCTTAAGATATTCATTCCATTAGAAATTTTTTATTATCATTTATAAGGCATCCAAACATGACCCCATAAATAAGGGAAATTGTTTGGGTCCTAGAACAAAATTAAGGAATTTAAATGCCCTCCTAACTTACTGGGGAATAAGCAGATTAGTGTATTGGGTGGCGTTTGGTCTTCCAGTGGACTCTTTGGTATTTTTTGGGTTGTTCCATAAATAAGGGGTGAAGGGGTGGTCATTTCCCTCATTACAATGAACTCAAAAGCTCTCATGGTATCTTCAATCACAAGACCCCTATGCAGGACATTCCTGTTAGATCTGTTTCGCAAGACCTATCCAAAAGAAATAATCAGATGAATGATTTATGGGACTATATCATGAAATTATATCATGGGTATTCACCATGTCGCTATCATTTAGCATCCCTTGTTCAAACTAATCATGAACTAACTATGTGTAATTTCTTGATCATCCACAATGTTCATAACTAATAAGACTATCATGAAATATTAACGTGATCTGCGGGTTCGGTCTCATGATCTCATAGTCATTATGTTGTTTTTTACCCCCTCAAGGGAATATGATCACATGTATTGTTATAGATCATGATATCATGAAATATTCCCAATGTCAGATGATTCATAGGATTCCATTAAGTTCATATGATCCTTGAGAATCATATCAGGTCATGTGATCATAAGACTCATATTGGGTCATGTGATCCCAAATTCCATCATGATTAATGTGATTCACTTGATCCCATTAGTCTCATTTACCTTTTGAGGAATTCTTTCTCAATCATCTAACATGTTATACTTATTTGTTTTAAATAGGTTATAATTCATACACATATTCCAATACATACTAAAAAAGTATCTAATTTCTTGGAATCAAAATGATAACCCTCGATTTGATTTTTTCTTGAAAAGAATATGAATTCAAGGGTCATCTATTTCCTAAACATCAGAACTAACCCCAACTACACATGCTTCCCCAGTATATCTTTCACGTACTAGATAACACTCTTATTCCCTCACATAACATTGATTTTCTATGTTTCTAACTATCATATTCTATCAATTGTATTGAAATTAATATTTCGAAATATATTCAAATGGTTGTTGCATTATCCGTGGTGATGTCCTATATGTTGGAGAAATTTATAATAATTATAGATAATTGTGATATCAACTTCCATCCAATAAATCCAATATGTTTGATCCTTGTTCTCTCATCAGTAAATAAATATAGAAGTAGTTTTATTTCTGAATGGGACATACACATAGGAGGTATACTCTTTGATGAATGGGAATTAACATTTCTCGTTGGAAAAATATTCTCAATGTTCTCTAACTGCCAATATGATGTTAATAGTTATAAGGTAGTATGAGTTTTAACAGTTCTTTATATATCACCAATAATAACTTCTAAGAGCATTGATTTGATGTTGGTGTTTGGGAAATTATTCATTCCAAATATCCTATGGTGTGTTATGGATTATCCTATTTTAAATATACTATCTAAGTTGGGTATCTCCACTTTGGGGTGTGAATGATGAGTTTTTTACAACAGAATATATCTAGGATGTCCCCACACAAAAATGATCATAAAAATAAACAATATTAACATTGTGATGTAAACGATAAGGCTGGATTTTAGTCTAAACTCACAAGCTTTATTTATGTATTGGATCTACATATATCTTTGTCATTTTGGGAATCAAGAAAATACTATATTCCATCACCAGTTCCCTTTCAGTTGGTTTTTTATTACAAAAGCACATATATAGAAATCATTATGGTGATTGATTATTCTACAAGTATATACTAGGTGGGACCTTATATTTCACTGATCCTTAGGTTAGTGGGTTTCTTATATATCTTCTGGAATGGATGGATCTTCTTGAGTGGGGATGCGTGATTGGGAATCCATGTTGGCACGTGTGTAATGGAAGTTCTATTAGAATACGAGTCACCTCTTTATATATCAATAACAAATATTTCTTCATTAAATTAAATCATATGATATATAAAATAAGGAAAATCCATTATAGGATTGGTGGCCCATTCGAGTTCTTATTTGTATGGATATGAGTGAATTTCTAAAGATTAAAATATCATAACACTCATAGGATCTGTAATGCCTCATTCCATGCAGATAATCCAAATATTTATAGTGGTGAGTAAATGATAGTAGGTTCTTATGAGGTTCCTAAAATTTTGAGTTGGTCCAAATATTTCAAAATTATTCCATATCCTTCACCAAATGAATAAATTTACTATAAAGAAATAGGAACATTTGATTAAATGTTGTATTAATATCCATCTGAGATGAAGTTATTTCACCCCATGTGGATGAGAATATCATTTCTTATACAGAAACCACTCCCCAGTTTTCATTCCAATTAGTTTTTATTTAGGGAGAGTCTCTAACCCTTCAGTTGGAGCTCAGGGAGAGTTACACATTAGACATGATCATAAATTTGTTCTCATCTTGGCGTGTGAAGATATAATATTTAAAAAAAATTGCCCTATTTTGTACCTATTTCTTCCAAAGATATGAATGTGTACAAAATTTCATGGAACCCATCCAAGGTGGTTTACTAAATATATTTGTTTCAAATCTGGAAAAACCTTGTTCTTCACCAAACACATTGTATATATAAACAATGGTGTTGATTTATAAAATGGGAAATACATTGAAGAAGCATTCATATCCTTGAAATAAACTATACATTTAATATTTGGTCCTCTAATATCATAGAAGAATGATAGATCATTTAAACAAAGCACACATGAACCTTCCTCTATTTCATATTCTTTATCTCAAACACATGTTTCCCTTATGATATACCTACCCCAAAAGTAGTTGGGGACTCAGCATAGAATAGGTTAATAAATAAGTAGATTCATATCGAGAACACAGAGACTCTTATGGATATGTTTCAGGACTATGAAGAATGTAATCGAAATCACTTTCATGACTTGAGGGATGGGTTGTTTCACCATCAACCATGATATGATATCATTCATCAAATCATCTTGACCCCGACAAAACAATTTGATTAGGTGATGGAACATAATATTTTTGCAGATGAAGTTTCTATATCAATGGAATTAATGGTATCAGTAATGTTATTGGAACAAGGAAATTATATAATCTGTCATCTATATGCCTAGATGTATAAGTTATATATAAAGATTGTATAACTAAATGAGATCTTATCTCTTTCAAATTATTGTCATTCTTTGTCATCATCCTTATTGGAAACCACATAAAAAGTAGAAGAATACTTTTACTCTATTATATAATATCTTTATCCCAGATAAGTTATTGTAGAAGAGTATAATGATACCCTTACACATTCAATATTCACTTCTTGCTAGACTCTAGCAGATTTAGAGAATTCATTCTATTGAATTTTATCATTGTTTGATCACACATGTTTTTCCCCTTTTTATTGAATCCTTGGATAGGCTTTGGAATTTAGATATCACTCATTCATATCCAAATTTAAAATTAATTATTTTCCAAAACATTATATTTCATTATCTTATATTATTTCACATATGATAGTCATGAAATTTCTTCAACATGGTGTCTCATGAATCATCAATGATACTAATATTTTTAATAATACCATGCAATCCCAAGCTTGTGGATTTGAATGATCAAATAAAAAATAAATTTTCTAGGAAATTATCATGAAATCCCACTGAAATGGGATTCCTAATTGATATAATTCTTTCAATTGTATCCATATCACATTATGTTAAAGGATAATTTATGTAAAATATGAATTTATAAATGTGATAATGATATAATTATTTCTTATTTCAATAAAATTATAGAGTAAATTTTATTTTTTCTAGGTACAAGAGATGATCAGTATAATATTTACATAATATAATTTTTATTTCCCTATATTTATTCTAATATTCATATAGGGCAAGTCTTAGTGGATTTAAACCTGTATATTTCATAGGATTCGTCCTTATGGGGTTTTAGGATGACAATATTTATGAATATTATATTTTAAGGGTGATGAGTATTTCCTAGGACCCACAAAGTGCATTTACAGTGAGCAGAGGCATGAATCATACCTAGTATTACCATTTATTATTTTTAACATGGTGATATTCCTCATTATTTTTGTAGGATATTTTACGGTCATGAAAACTATAACATATTTTTTGTATTTTAGGGTCTTCTATCTAAAAACATTGTTTTATATAGTTTATTATCTTTATGATAGTAACGTTTATTTATTTTAATATATATTTAAGGATGTCTCATTATTTATTAACATTAATTTCATTTTATATGGATTTCTTACATACAGTTTACCATAATGTGGTAAGGACATCATCTGTTCATTTTAATGTATTGGGGTACTGATGTGAAATGAAATACGATAAAAATTATTTACACCTGAACATAATTTATGAATATATAATTGGTCATACATACTAGGGATGACACAATACACCCCTCGATACTGAGTTCAACCCTTATTTTTTTAGATCATACTGAATTGAGTATACAAACTATAAAGAGAAGATCCTTCTTGTTTTTTATCACAATACCTTATATAGAATACAAATGATCTTACATTCATTATGAGGATAATATCATCTATGCAAATTTATAATATAAAAGAATGAATTATGAGGATAATATTGGTTTAAGGTAAAATATTAGGGAATCTTACACCTCATTGATATTTGGAATATAGGATTTGTTATTCATAACTCAACTATTTGAGCCGATTTATATGTATTGTTGTAGACATACAAGGATGACCTAAAACACCCTAATGTGAAGTGTTTCACCACAATGTTGTTTTTTTCATTAGGAGTAGTGTAGCTTTCATGAGTGGAGTATATTCCTCTAAAAAATTTGTCGAAAGACTATGAATGAACCCATATGGCTTACATGCATGGTCACGAAATGATTATCCATAAACTTTTACATGGGCCATGAATCATTACTGAATTAAAAAATTTCCCCAAAATAAAGGTAGATGTGGAGATAAATCTATACAATATGGTTTTTAGATTGTTATGGCATATTATATTTTTATTTGGGATGATGTAACACTACTCCATGTGGTTTTGAGTCACATGGTATGTTCCACCAGAAGGTTTGAGGATGGACTATAGCATTCCATCATTTATAATGATTACATAATAAGATGATGTCACATCGAGGAAGTTGAATCTCATTCAGTAGTCTAGTTATGATAAATATAAACAATTTTCATAGAATATATTAGTTAAATAGAATTGGTAAATAGTGAGTACAGGTCATTCATTGGTTATAGAATGAGCTTATAATATTCTATCTGGTAGGGAAAATAAATCAGAGATTTATGGGGATCCTTTATAGGATCAAAGCGCATGTTTGGATAAACCATAACATATTACTATTTTTCTATGAGGAAGAACCACATGAAAGGAATCACAAGGTACATGTTGTTCCATGACAAAAGTATATAATGAAGGAACTAGTTTGTTCCACTGCTAAATCAATGGAATGATGGTGGTTTATGAAAACTATATCATAAATGATGTTTTTGAGAACCCTAAAAGTGGTGAGCCTAAAAAGTGATATGTTATCAAAAATAGGTGATTTGGGAAACCATCACTCTAAATTTTTCATGTACCAGGGGTCTAGTGAACATGGATCAAAGTATTTTAACTCCACAAATTGGGACTTTTGATCTTTAAACCGTGTTTTCCAGTAAACTATTTTTTCAGAAACTATACATATGAAGACTCTAGTGATGTGATAATTTATCATTTCATAGGATTAACTTTATATTATTGATCAGGAAATATAATATGTATATTTTTATACAGTTTCAATGTCTTTGAATTTGGACCCTCGACGGAAGATTTTTGTGGTCATACAACCATGAATAGAGTGAATGCAGTTTACAATCATGATACTAATTGACATACCATAAGGAAAATGTTACACAATAACCTATATAGGTTACCCAGGGGGAAGTGGACTCCAATATCCTTTTGATTGGTAGATGAAAATGTCATAAAGTGTGGATCATGGTTCTATGGTCACGAGTATTGATATGAAACAATAATTTTATGTATGGCCAAGGATACATTAATGTTCTAAGTTTAACCATAATGATGTATGGGATTATAAGTATTAGAAATAAATTTTTTATATTATGATCTGTATGGATGATGTTTGGGGGTTCATATGTAGGTACTAGGGAAAATATTCATATTAAAAAATGTGCTCATGAAGTTTGGTGTCCTTTTCAAATTTCTATGTAGGGTGCGGCAATATGAGTCGTCCAGGAAATAAATTAGGATGTATGAGTTGGGGGGGGGGGTCAAAACATGAGGTAAGAACCCCACACTCTAATTAATAGAGTTCAATATCTTGTGGTCCTTTATAAATGAATGATAATAGGTTATGGCCTGTGTATTTTAACATCATGTTGTGGGGAAATTTGTATCATGTTGTTTAATGACATTATAAAATGTTTCTTTTCATATAGTTCAGTATCATGCATTAATAATGTTTGACATGCTGTTTAACATCACATGGTAAGGATTTTTTATTAATAGTTCAACGTCATGTATTACTGTTTTGATTCATGATCAAAAGTGCATCTTGAAAATGTTGGATAAAGCATGCTATCAAATTACCCATGCTTAAATGAACAATGATCGTTATGAGAAATAAGGCACAACTAGATCGTTTACTAGGAAATATAAGAGTGAGTATTAGATTGGTAAATATATAGGTTCACCCCTTATTCAGTTAGGGGTTCTTTTTTATCATTTTAAAAATTATTGTTTAATCCACAATGGAATATTTGGGTGACACTATATAAACTATATTGGAATGAATCAATCCACACATAGATTTTGAATTAGAAACACTCTATATAGGTTTCACCCATATGAAAACAATTTTTTAATGGATCATTGATGATTGACCATTGATTTGGGATATAATAATTATTTCATATTTTATGATGTTATGAATCATTCTTCACATTCTTCTCTTATAAAATATCCTTATGAATGTTTGGCGTGTACCAGTAGAGGGGGAAAATATTGTATTTTTGTTGGGTTAGGAATTTTATATTAGAGTGTAACAACATATCCTATGGTATCCGCAATCAATAAATAATTATTTCTCAAATGTAAAAATATATTATATAGGTATTATCCATAAAAATATATGGTATTATTTCTTTTGATTTTTGTTTCTAAACAAATTATTAGAGATCCAAACGTTACTACATATCTTGTGATAATAGGAACAAAGCCACATTTGAATGGGACACTCTCCACATATGTATGATCCACATGAATATGGGGGAGTAATTCCAATTTATTGTATTTTCTAAACCCATTATTGGATATCCAAAAGTCACTATGTATCTCGCAATAACATAAATCAAGAAACACATATTTATTGACTTTGAAACTCTCCCTATTGTTCTTATAAATATGTAGAGGGGGTGTTGATATCATCAACATTTATTCATGGTAGTGGGATTGAAGATTTGTGTGTCCCTATGTATCCTTTGATGATAGGAATCATTCAACATGTAATAATGAAATGGGTATCTATCCATGCATGTATTATCTATATGAGGGGGTGGGGGTGCATTGTTCATATTCAATATTACTGCTAGTCTCAGGGTTGGAGATTCAAGTGTCACATAATATCATATTATAATTTAAATGAACCCACATATATTTCTTGTATGGAGGTGTAGTAGAAGACCAACACCCTTGATAGTGGTCCTATTTGGTGATGTCTATTTGTTTGTAATGTTTTATATCAATCAATATACAAAGACCATTCATTTTAACATTGTGTTGTTAGGACTTATGGTGTTACCTTAATGGGTTTTCATCCAATACTATCCTAATGATGAAGTAAAATAATAATACTCTTTCATATATAGAATACTATATAAAAATTCCTAATCCCACATGAGCTATGCTCGATGTGAGAAATAAAGAATAAAAAAATTATTTCATGTGATAGAGGTAATAAAAAAATTAAGAGAGTAATTCCAATCATGTCGTCGATGGAAAAAGATATAGTATATAATTGAAACTTGATATCTTTTTGTAATGTGAATCAATAAATATATATTTTAGGGAAATTATGTATGCTATTGTCTTGAGGCAAGGATTTAGGTCACCATATGTTAAAAAAGATGAAATGAAGTCATATAATCATTTTCCTAGTATTCAAAAAGTGATATCATGAAATTCATCCAATGATTGTGATACAAGGCTTCATTAGATGATTTACCTTGGAATTAAGTTCTAATAAAAAATGTTAAAAAACATATTATTGTCATGTATAGAGGAAATTTTCTCATATTCTAATGTCTTGTGATCAAAATGGATATATTGTGGTTGGACCCAAAATTTATGATTTGGCCATCACTACATATCCTATGATGATAAGAATCTAAACACGTATATTTTATGAAATATTAATTACATATATGTATATAAATCACACATATTAAATGGGGGAACATAATTTTTATTTTGAACATATCTATCTTATCTGAAGTGATTCATCTATGAAGTTATGTTATCATATTATTTTAACATCATGTGGTAAGAGTGTAGGATGTTCTGCAGTTTAGTTTCTACTAACAGGAAATATGATTAAATTATTTTTAAATTATTGCTTCTAGGAATCCTTATGTATAGTTTTTCATCTTCTGGTAGTGACGTCTTAATTTTACATTTATGTACTATAGTAAGAACATATATATTATACAGTTTAATGCCTTGAAATATGGTTGTATTGTGTAGTTAAATGTCATGTGAAAAATATGAATCATAATGTTTCAAATTGTTAGACCAGGAATTAATGTGTACTCCTACATCATGAAACTAGGAATTATTGTAGAGATTAACTACAAGAAAACCTAATGAATTGTTCAATTTAACATCATGAGACCAGGGTAAATTTTTCAATTTAATGTCATTTAACCAGAATTTATTATTTAATTAAACATCGTGGGCTAAAGATGAATTTAGTAGTTCATCATTGTTCAACTAGAATGAATTTAAAAGTTTAGCATCATGTAAATAAGATGAATTGTGTTTACTAAAGTCATGTAACATCGACGAATTATCTAGTTTTGCATCTTGTGACTAGTATGAGTAATAATGTATGACTTTATTATTAAATTGAAAATTATGTATATTAATTTCATTTGAATAGGATGAACTGTTCTACTAAACCACATACAACTAGGAAATTAAATTTTTTATGGTAGCAGTGAAAATTATTTTTTAGAAACCATGAATTTGTGGCGGGTGTGAAATTATCTCCAACCATTTTGGATATTGAAAAAGATACATTAGAATATATCATATGTTTGATGTAATGTCCATCCAACAAGTGTTCTAAAATCTTAGGATTTTTTCCCGGTATCATGCGTGTTATAATATCCAACACCGGTTCCCTTTGAAGGAATGATTAGACACAATCGTTTTTATGGAATAATCATGAGATAATTTTCTGATTATCTTCAAGGTTTTTAAATATACATAGCCATTTATCTTCTATTTGATCCCAAAAATCCAACAACTTTATAATATATCATCATCTGAGAGTTTTCTGTATATAGATATTAAATGTGAGTAAAAATGGTCCTCAATAGGAAACAATTCAAATATTTTATACACCAATGAATATAGAGGTTCATCTGTAGAAGTGCACATGGAGATATGGTATGCATGTATGGATTAAAAAAGATTGTCGAGCTAGGATATATTATCTTCATATACTTTGTTATAGACTATATTTTAACATTTATTTATGGGGGCATCTATATGTACATTTTTTAATGCATTGTGGATAGATGAATCGTTGGAATTGATGTTCCACTAATGGTACACTTTTTTCAACTCTATAGAATCAATAGTTGGTGTTATTTTTCATATATATCGTGTGAAGAACTACGAATATGATGATGAAATTTTCCGTTACTCAATTAATGATTTTATTCTTCTTGATATCATTGAGGGGTATTTCCTCATCCCATTTGAAATAAAAAATACGTTGTAGGAAAGATGTAGTTAAACTATATAGAAGTCATTATGGGATACTGACCCACAATATAGATTCACTATACAAAAAATGTCTCATAGTAATTATTTATGTGTAAAAATTCGGTTGGTTGATGGATGAAAATTTTATGAATAAAAAATTCATGATTTTTTTCTAGTGAATTCATTTTATTCTTGTATCATTATATTCAAGGAGTATCAAATCCTCCAAATATGATTGGAGAGTCTCGTTCAAATTTGATAAGTTCCATAAGATACATCAAGTACATCATCCATTATAATTTCCACATCTCTTTTAGTTATTCATCTTAAAAGGATTCCACCAAATCCTCATTTTTTATTGGTTTTTGATTATTTGTCACATTCCATAGGGTAAATATTTCTTCTCAACAATGTGTTTCTCCCCTTCCACATCAATTAGTCGGTAGAGTAAAATTTTTAGATAGATAATTATGGGATGAATCCATCCATGGGTGGATATAATTTTGTCGTTCTCTAAAATAGTGTTGAATTCATCAATCCCCTAGTGTAGATGACGCCATATGAACCCATATTTCAGTTTATGATGCAGAACACCATTTTATCCTGATTGGGATCATTCTTAACATTTTATTCATTGTAAAATACATCATCATGACCATTTTTTAATCATGGGATGTTATGAAATTATGGATGAAAATGGAACTATGTCATCAATGCACTAATATAAAAGATGAGAGGGTTGAATTTCTCATTCTTGATGGCATATTCACCATTAATATGATTTATCAATAACACCAATTCAAATTGTACATTTTATATGGTTACCTACAGTTGTAGGGATGATTAAAATCCTATAATAAAGGCATGGTGTTCAAACAAATTATTTGTGAATCTTTCTGATAGTGGGAAAGAGTTGTTAAAAATTTCACTATGGAATCATATACAATACCTAGACAAACATGACTGAGAATCAGGTTTTCTATCCTCTTACTGAAAATACTTTTATTGGAACTGTCACAATAAATCTCCCATGTATGGTGAGTGTCATGGGTGTAGAAAAATATTTTTCTAGATGTTTAGTGTCAACTGGTAAAATTTATTGGTTGTGATGTTCCCCAAGGAAACCATCTAATGATTGACCATTAAATACCTTTTATGACATAAAATGGAGGTCATATATCTATATACTCATATCTAATTGGAAAAAATGCATAGTTAACATAGCACGAATAAGGAAGTACTTTAGTGGGTCTATATGAGAGACCATGTGGACTTCATAACACTACCTTCAATGTCTTAAAAATCCACCAAAAATAAGAGCACACCGAAATTTTTTCAACATCAGAATACATTGAATCAGTACCTACTATCATTCAATTATGGTAATAGATACAACTATTATTATTGTCTAAAACATTTTCTTGTGATAGTAAAGAAAAACGGGATAATTCGATGGAGTCCACATTAAATATGAGTGTCTTTCCTTCCACCAGTGGCATCATAATTAGTGGGAGATACCTATGTTACATGAGTCTCTCAATTAATTCTTATAAATAATCATTCCAAAAGAATACAACTTCCAACTTCATTAATTTTAATAATCATTCAAAGTATGAATATAAGTGATATTTTCAATGATCCTCCACATCTCATGAGATTCTAAGGGGGTGAACTTTCTAGGATTGAAAAAGTCCATTTTGGCTCAATCTCATTCCCATGATCTTATACCACAAAGAAAATTATTTTCCCTCATATTACCTAATAAAACAATTTATGTGCATTCATCGTCAAATTGTGATACTAAAACTTTTAAAATATTATATTAATATATGTGAAGTGAACACACAGGTGTCCATATTGGACTAAAAGGTCATTGAAATAACATTATACTATTCATCCCAAGAAGTGATTATGGTATATTGCATGGAACGTTGGTAAGTGGTACTAATGTTCTATAACCTAATTGGAATGACATGATTGAAAAATATCCCTGGACGTGAACATGAGATTGTGTCTTCCTTGTCTCATGGGGAGACATTTATATGATTTTACACAGAACATCCATCCATGAATGAATGTTTTTTAAGCATGTAGTTGCATCTATCAAGAGTTATGTGATCATAAATTGGAAGTGGTTATTTGGTTATTAGTAATTAATATATCATAAATCGATTCAAACCATAATATTTTCATTCATTTTCATTGTAAGGATGACATTGGATACTCATCATTGGTATTTCACCTCCCAAACAAAGTTAGAATTAATTAATTTTTTCATTTCTGATTCTATGTCAGTTTCATGGTTGGGGTGAATAATCATGGAATCTTACATGAATCCTCAATGTTCATTGGGTAAACCATGATAGTGTGTATAAACAATGGGTTTTAGTACAGTCATATCCAAATAATTACAAGAATAACAACACCATTGTGTCTTTAGAAATGCAATATACATATCTTTCTCCTCGATAATAATGGAAGAACTAACAAATATAGGTACCATGTCTTCATTTATTTATATATTTACCTATCAGAGATTCTCATTGGTGTTGAAGACTCCTTCCCCAACTGCATTATGAGTTCCTATGAGGTTATCCTCCTTTTCTTCCACCTCAGTTTCCATGGAGGAATTTTCATACAAGGTAGTTGATCTGAGAGTGTATCAATTTCCATCAATGTAAGAACATACATGGGAAGATACAATATCATCTAGGACCACTAAATTCATCATTGAGAGATTCCAAAACTAATCATTATCTTTTACACTATCACTGGGGATTAAAGAATGTTGGACATCTGTTATGAAGTCTTCTACCTCGATCTGATTTATGGTTAGCATAGAATATTTGTCGACCATACACCAGGGATATAATGTGATGGTTACCATGAAATTGTTGGCTAAAACTTATATATTTTCATATATCATTGTATTTTTGTCATTCCTTTTTATTGGAACCAGCATCAACATATGTGGTTGCACTTGACTCTAAGTGTGAACTATCACCATTTTATAAGCTGAATATCCAATTGTTGGGGTATTACAATAATTTATGAAATGATAATGGTATAATGACATGACTATGAAGATAAAGACTTTCAAGATGGAAACAATATTAAGTGTATTAATACATAACCATTAAATCATTATTATATTTGAGGTCTCTGAATAGAGCCTTATGATTGATCTTCTTGAGATTATTTTGTTAAATAATTTTTTATGCCATTGAATGGTTAGCTTTGTAAGATATAAATATTTGTAACTTTATCACAGATGTTGGAGGGTCTAAATCCGGATGGGGCTGATCCCTGAAACCTTGTAAATCATAGGACTTCATATGTTGATATCATTGAGATTTTGATATATGTTGTGGTCTTATGCTTCCTTGTATGAATTAATCTTTATCTTACCCGGAGAATGAAATGAAAATTTGGAATTTTGGTTAAAGAGTATCCAATCAATCATTCTAGGATAAAACAACTTTTGTATCAAACTAAATTATACTATGTAGGTCATTGATGTGTTCTTATATAATTTACTTTGAATTATAGAGGGAATCTGGTGTAGAGAGATTAGTTTAAACAACCACTAAATGTTTCAAAATAATGTACTATTTTAAAAAAATTTAGAACTACCTGATGTGAGGTCGTTCTCAAATGTGTGTCTTTCGATATATGTTTTTGGAGGAGGATGGGCCAAGTGATTGGTAAAAGGATGAGGAAGAATAATATACTAGTGGCACAGGTTATGTTGGACATCCCATTTGTCTTCGTTGATCTGAACATTTCACCCCCTCAAGTCATTCATGTATAATGACAAGTCTTAGACAACCACTGGAGGTCTCTAAGACCCCTTCATGTTTCTTCTAGGATTTCCATGTTCTCACCAATAGGTCTAAGCGACATATATATACATTGTTTGGGTGTTATTAAGGTAATGGATTCAACCATTCCAGCACAGTCCTCTGTAACCTTGACTCCTATGACTTTGGCCTCCGACACCTTAGTAAGCTTTATGGGAATCATATTAAGACGTATTTTAATTATTGGAGAATCTGATTTTAGGTTTATTATATTTATAGAACCAATGAAAAGCTCTTTTTCTGATAAGGGTTCTATTCTATTTTTGTGGTTGTGACCATTCTATGGTTGTTTTATGAATGGAATCTACAAGATTCATAGATTGTGTATGATATGAATATAAAAATTTCACATATGTATATTTCTATTTTGGATCACTATATACACCTACAAGAGGTTTTTTAGAAGTTACGTCCTACAGTGATGGGATCATTATAGGTTTTCAATTTTAGGCTCTCAAGGATTCATTAGCGTAGTAAACTCTACATCGAGTCATCTAGTTATCAAAATTATTTCCAAGGATAGAGAAAATATTCATCCATATAGATTCATCTTTTTGATATGAAAATGACACAGAATTCACCTATGTTGGGTAAATTTCAAAATTCATCATCCTATAATTAACCATGATTTAAAGGAACAATTTAGAGATTAATAAATTTTGGATGGTGCGTCACAGTGTCCTACAGAAACTAACATAATATAGACGATAAATAAGTTTTACATGGTATGGTTTCCTAGGAAAGAGAATACTTTTTAGGCTATTTCTATAGTTTCATGGAAATAACAGGGTACATTATCATTTAGGACGTATTACACATTATTAATCACTACCTCTAGTAGCGAGTGACCCAGTTCTCTATTTTCTTATAGTCAAGGGGGATTTTATAGTTTATATTTCTTGATGAAAAGCAACAGATGTTTCTAGGACTACATAGTTTCATTAATGGGAAATGATATAGGATTATGAGAAACTATTGTATTCTCTACTATACAAATCATTCCACCCTTGCTTAAGGCATGTGATGATATTTAACATAATTTTTATAAAATGAATATTGTAGGATTTTAATAGATTCATGAATCTCATATAATATACTTGTATAATTCATCTATATTATAGGTGTACATAGATAATTCTAGATATTTTCATCAAAATTTTCAAGAAGTTTATCTTTGAAGAGAAGAATGCCATATGAATTGGAAAAACCCTTCCATATGAATATGAATTCAAATGCCTTCACATTTCAATGTTTTTTGATGTCCATAAGTTAGAACATTCTAATTTCCCTTATAATGGATGTAAACTAATAATGGAATTGATGATAAATGTATTCTCATCATGTAATGGATCTCATTGGAATGTTGTTAAACCAATAGAATGTTGGCACTACTAGTTACTATAAAAAACATCTCAACTTGGTCACCACCTTCCCATATTAATGGACCATTATCGGGACATTTCAAGACATGAAATGTTTGAGAAACATTTCAAGTTCTCATACCTGATTTATCGTTGTAGAGGTTGGACTATTAAAATTAGGTGGTGGTGATGTTTCATCCACCCATTCAGGATATGAGTTCATCATTGGTCACATGGGTGCATGTCACCGATTCTATGGATTACATTATAGATGATAAATACCCAATTAAATTGAGATGTTTCAACAATATTAATTTATAATATAACACCCATGTATAGTGAGTGAGAGTTCATTAATGAGGAAGACACATTTTTATATCCCCATTATCTTAAATCCATGATCGGAGTGAATGATTTCTATCCAAGGGAGAAAATATCACAATCATAGAGGGATCTGGTGATCATATTTATCACCATCATTTATATGGATGGAATTACTACATATAAATCCATGCAGTCACATAATTTCATGTCTTGTAGGAGGATTAACTCATTTATTATGTGTGGGAGGAGGTATATTCATCTATGTTTGAAGACTATGCCCAATCAATATTTTTCCCTATGTTCTTCTTCATTGTGTTGTCTGATATTTTAAATATCACTCTAATATTATTGAATATGATACTATGTGGAAGGGAATCGATTTCTTATTGATATTAATTGAGATATAGATACTAATTTACCTTTATCATTAGTAGTGTTCCATTGTATAGGTCACAACTCACTATTAATGGTAGTCATATATTCATTTCTCCTCTACTTTTACAATACGTGCTTCCTCAGATAGTGCATCAATATAACCATCATCTCAAGCTATGTTTTATATATTGAATACACCTATATTTGATTTTTTATTCACATCATATATTGTGTTGATGAGGATGATATTAAATATGATTTATCGATAAATGGTAGTTTTCCTATTACTTTGGACATAATAGTGTGATTTTTCAATACTTGCATAATTGTAATTTCTATTACACATGGAAATACTTGAAATTGATTTCTTATAAACCATATGATCCATGACTTTATTCTCCATAAATTATTCCTAGGATAAATTATGAGTAATATATTTAAGGGATTTTGCGGATGAGTTTAATGAATAAGCCTCGAAAAGAAATGGATTGTCTATCAATGAGAAGAACTGATGAAATAAAGAACATCTATATTTACCACCCAAAATATAAAGTTATAATTTCCTTTTATAATATTATAATAATGAAAATTCAGCCAAACCTATGGGATATTTTTTTGTTTGAGGATCCCATTGGTAGTGGCTAATCATATTATTGAATATTTGATTACTCGTACTGAGGATATTATGAATCATGGGATGGTAATTGAGATATAATTTACCCAAATAGTATTAGATTTTGTTGATCTGGAACTACCTATGATTTCTTCTAGACTATCTATGGGTGTGGTGAACCTGATTATATTTCAATCCATTAGATTTAGGGAAATTTTTCTTATTAATTATATATGTGCAATGAAAGCTCATGACTGGAGACATTTTCTATGGGAAGTTGTTGGTTCACAGAAATTCTCTATCAATGCTTGAAATGAATTCCAATCCATTAAATGGTAAAAATGAAAAGGTATTTTGGAATCCATCTCCCTCCATTTTTATGTCATTGTGTATTTATAATTGGGGATATTTCATTATAGTTAACAACTAGTTCATGTGTTACCCAGTCTCTTGATTTCACATTAGGATTTAACATTAATGGATTCCATATATGGTTAAATATTCTATTATTGGGTCATGTTAAAGAGAAACACTCCATAAATTATAAATACTTGGGTGTAGATAATTGGAAATAATTTTTAGATTATTTACTGAAGAGTAGTGAGGAAATAATGGAAATCATATTTTAGATTTAGACAATGATTTTACAGTTTCAGATCCATGCCCATTGAGATAGTTTCCTAGTCCATTGAAAACATATAATGTTCATGGTTGGAAGGTCACATTATTTATATGACAATGGATGTTTATATTCGTTAGTTCATACATTATTTGTCTTAGGTATTCCATGAAATCCTTTGGTAAAAAATATGGGATATTAATGTCATAAACAATGAGGAGTTGAATATAGTTGAGAGGTTATTTACTGCAAAATCTCTCATTTTTTCAGTCCTCATCATCTTATTCATAAATATATGCCTCCACCTGGTCATTCCATAGAGTTTTTTTCTCTATGTATCCTGCTGAGTATCATAAAGTGTTGCTGATAGTTTATAGTGAACTATATATGGTTAATCTGTGGGTTTTGAGAACCACTCTAATTGAATGTGTCTTAGTTTTTATAACATCTCCATATGGAGGTTTCTGGATAAGGGACGGATTTTCATATCATTGGGTGATATTACAATGGTTATGGTTATCAAGGAATATGTTAGCGGTGGAGTCTCGGTGACACTTATGCACACTACTGTGAGTATTAATATTGCTATAATTTTCACTATTTACATGTGTTGAATAGTCTAAAGATCCTTTAGGTGTCACTTTTTTTCAAATTTCTTAATGGATACTATATTTGAGGATATTAGGTATATATGCCTCATTCAATGCTATGGATAAAATTTTCCATGAAATATTTTCGGGTTGATCAAGAATATTCTCTAAATCTAAGATTGTTTCAGGAATATATTAATTACCACTATGTTTTGTGGTAATATCAGTCTATTGAAATGAATATTCTAGATTATGTCATTGATCATCCTTATTATCAGTATGTATTTGAGCCTACCCATGAGTGGTTTACATAATATTATTTTCAACCCTAGATAAATTTGGGAAATGATCCCTATTAAAATATTAAATCCTCCTAAGAATATACTGAAATTCCTTCAAAATATGAGAACAAATACAATCCACCTCTTATGTACCCTCAGTATGATGATTTTTCAATCATTCAATACTGTAAATAGGGAAATGTGCTTGGATTTAGTGAGATTTATAACTATGTCATATAGTATCACTAAAACAAATGATTATTATTAAAGTTGTCTCCCCCTCTAACTTGGTAATCCCTAGTTGGATCGAGGATATGATCCTGATACTATTCATGTAGTGTATGTCTTACGTCATTTTCAAAAGTAATATTAGCCTACCATGAGACATGTTCATCAGTCACATGGAATGACCTAGTAAAAATGTGGGAATGAACGTTGTTATTTGACTTTGGAGTATGCCACCAGTGTTTTTATTGGAATGTGTGACTATCTTGATTAATGCTACACACTCACATCGTGATCACTTCTTGGAATCTGAATATGATCATGGTACAATGCCTCCTACATCACTCTAATATTATGATAATCCTCCTAGAAGGGAGAAAGAATTTTTGATAAATATATTTAAGATTCTTGTTTTCACTAGTTATTGTGATGTGTTACTGTACCTATTGTGATGGGAATGTGCATCTATCCCTGTATCTGTACTAGTATCGGAATAGGCCAACAAAGATATTTTTATATTTCAAGAATATAGTGATTTTTCAGAATAGGTGTGTGCATGAATGTAACCCTCTAGGATTTTACTATCTAATAATAACTAGTAGATATCATTATTTGATGCAGGGAAATAATCCAACTTTTCCCCCTGGTTCCATAAGAATATACAAACGAGATTTATGTATGGGGTGATTGATATGTGTTTCCCTCATTCATTCTATATGAATTAACATGCATGATTAATCCACGGGGGAAATTGTATATGACTTCCAACTCTCTACCATCATAATATGTTATATGTATTTTAAATTTGGGAGTATGGATATATTCCCAATCCCATCTATCCATAGCTTGTTACACAAAACATGAATTATTTGGTTCTTGGGCATGAGTGTTCTGGGTGGAAATGTTTTTTGTGATTCCATCAATATGTTACTGAGGGACACCATTGGGGGGACACTGGTGGTGATGGTTGATAGGTTACGTCCTCAGGGGATACTTAATCTTAAGGGATCCATAGTTTAATCCGTGATACACCTACCTTATATATTGAAAATAAAAGTTTTCATGCTATGAGGATATTCTTCCGATGTGATTTCGAGTTTCAAAAAGTGCCATTGGATTCACTATAGAATTATAAAATCATGATGGACTCTTTGACATCAATTCCAAGATCCAAACATATGTAGCCTCAAGGGACGATATTATACTACATTAGGGGAATTATTTGATCATTTCATTTTCCAAACAAAGTTGTAGATATCAGGTGGGTGTGGTGGTTTTGTGACCTATAAAGGATTCACTTGTTGGTGTGGTTTCAAATTTTTTTTAATGAATATATGATATCATGTTAGGGATTTTATTGTGGGAGACATATTTATACTCAATGATAGTAAGGAACAAGGTCACCAATCAATAAATCGATCTTTGTATTTTACATGCTCAATCAAATATTCACATGTTCAACAAATTTCCTTTTTTATTAATATTTCAGATATCTTAATCATTCAATCATAACAAATCAAGGATAAGAACATTTCATGGGAACCCTCAGAACATTTTTTCAATGATAAATTTGATCATTTGAATGATTCCCCTTTGGTTCAACATTTTTGGTTCATAGAAATATGTTGATTGGTTGGAATGAGATTTTCCAACATGAGATGGGTTGTATATACATTTTAACCTGTGAGGGGGTGTCATAAATAAATGAAATCATGATGTGTTCACCATTTTTATCTTTCATAGAAACTCCCAATAGTTCCCACATTAATGAAAATGTATATACATTCATCCAAAAGAGAGGTGATCAATTTTGGTTTCAATCCCAATGAATCTAAAAAACAAACATCGGTCAAGAGGATATGATGTTATGATCATAAAACTCTTTTAGAGAGAATTATTTCTTGTTTGGGACTCTCTTTTAGAATTATGTTATGTTTTTGAATCACTTTAAAATCTAGATACCGAAATGGTAACACTAAGAACTTGTTTTGGAATATAATTCCTCTATATGTAGTGGGGGATCCTATCAATGATATCATATTCATGTATCTTAATTTCTATATCTACTTCCCATATTTTTCTAGAAGTATATATTTGTTTATATTGAATATCATTATAACTAGGAACTCTAGAGATTACTTCCATCGTGGGATAAAGATGATGTTTTTTGGATTGGATTGAAATATTCAGAAGATTATTATGTATCCTCTTTATAAGAAGAATCAATACCAACATAGTTCATTCGAGTCCAATACATATGGTTCTACATGATGCAGTGAAGAAATATACGAGGGAACATATGCACCTTTTATCGATCTCTTGAATTATTAATTCATCCTAAATATCATTCTTATGGTAAGTCTATGTGTCATTATAATTCAATAATTCATTCACGGTATACCCCATGGTGGATGCCATTTTAGGGGTGTTTTTATATCATGCAACAATGAGAGTCTTAAACATTGTGTTTTCCATAACATGGGGAAAATTCATCATGAAAATGGCTTGATCATTGAAAATCCCAAACCCCACTTAATTGATGCTAGGTGAGAGAAACACGGTATATAAAGTGACTATTCTCATCACATATAGACTCAGGGATTGTGTGTTGAGTCAGGAATTATAATAGGTTTTATATCAAGATTGAGAATTAAATAGGTATCCTATGTATCATGCTTATAGAAAGAATAAGTGTCCTATTAGGTCATTCACCTAATCAATTCATCTACTAGAAAAGGCTAATGTTGGATCTATTAGGGAGATTGGGTATGCATGGTTTATGGAGATTTATATAAAAAGGGACGTATACCTTGGTGGATGCCCATTATACATCATTCCTTAAGAAGGGATCATACATATCAAGTTTTTAGCTGGAATCAGGGTATTCTTATTTACATTTTGCGATATTCCAAAATTTTTCTATTGCACAATGTTTTCATTCCCCAATGTGTCTGCAAGAAATTTCCTATTTATCATCCTAAAATGTCGTCCTTGTCTTTATAAGATCTCCTAATGGTTTTCTTGACTTGTATGGGGTGTGTTTTATAATTTTCTAAGCATCTATATACATGTACTAATTTAATAATATAAATTTATATATATAATAGCACTATTCATATGTCTTTTCTGAAGGACATCACATGATTTAGTTGGCATGACCGAGGGTGTTGCATAAATTGGGTGACATGTCCTAGGGTTTCCACATGACATTGAAAATATATCTATAGGATGTTTTTCATTTTGGGAAAATTTTTGAGAGGACTTCTCAATACATAGGAGACATATATTGATGACTTCCCATGATTGTGATGACATTCCAAGGGGACAACACCATATTTGGATGAAATTTTTGATGAGCATCAAAAGTCTTCGTTGAAATGTCCAGATGACTTCATGAGACCTGAGTGACATTTCATAACACAGTCTCACTATCGGGATAAATCATGTAATGATCTTGATTCACTCATATGAGAAATATCATAGCCATATTAACATAAGTTATTTATTTTTATCTATAATTTATATCTTATGTTACCCACAGATTGTAAATCATTGACCTGTTTCTGTTTCACATGACCCATTTGACATGAAAAAACTCTTTTTAAGAATTTTTTAGTCCTGTTAGGTAAACTTCATTTGATATATAATGTTGTCACAATATATGAATATTCTTATTATGTGAGCCCTTATCCATTACTCTTGTCATACCAAGGGTAATAATATTGTGATCAGATGACATTCCTATATAAGAGTTATCTCTTCAAAATTATAATGCTTTTAGTAACCATTATAAAGTGGATGAACTTATAGGACTCTCCTCAGTAGTTTGATGCATCACTGTATGGATCATATGTCACAGATATGACCTATATTTTATGGAGGGTGTTTTTAATTATGTTCTTCACAAGATATTTCAACAGTTCATCTAATGTATTTCAAGTATTCCATAAAATAATGAACAATCTATGATTATCATATTATTTGGACCTGAAACAATCAAATGGGTCCCAAAAAATCATGTGGACTTGTCAAATAGAATTTCCACACTTAATAAAAAATGTCTTCTGGCTTAGATGAGATCAGGGATCCCTCAAAAAAGACCTTTTATAATCATAGAAGACTTCTCTGGTTTTTTTCACAAGACAATAAATGATTTTAAGATATTATATAAATGATTAATGTTTCTTTTTAAATGTCCTCTCATGAGATAAATTTGTATTTTCTATGGGTCTCCACATGATAAAGATATATTTGCAAAGAGCCTTCACATGAGTAGTGGTGATTACATGAGATTTATAAACCCTTATTTTTTATGTTCATCATATATTCACTTCATAATAGGCATATTCCTTTTAAAATTATTATTTCCTGATATTTCAAACAATCTCAATAATTTTTAATTGATTGACTGTTAGGGAATCACAATATTAGTATGGTATCTCACTATTATGTCTGTGCATATTGTCCAAGATAATCACTTAGTTTATATATGATGCATTACATGATAAATTAAATATCTCATGATGGTGTTTCAGCATTCTCATATAAAATATCTCTTCACATCTATCGTGATTAAGGGTAATTAGATTATTTATTCGACATATCATATGTATTACGAATGATTAAGGTGAAACATCAAAATTCTCCCAACTAACAAATATGGAATATACGTAGGGTCCCCATTTCGTCCTGTGAATTACATTAGTATATCACATGAATATTAATGTAACTCTCTATCTTGTGAGGAATACATATTTCTCCAATAATGTTTTATAAGGGATTTTGGATGATTTTCAAGCATTAATATCTTGAAAATTCACTTGATCATAAGAGCTTGTTTGGTATCCTTCTACTGACCATTAGTGCCTTTCTTGATGCCTTTACAATGGCAGGAGGGCTTTTTATATGGTCCAAACATGAACATAAAATATCATGAGAAGCACATGATATATTACCATGTCCATTTTATGTTTAGGAAATTGCAATAACTTTGGTGGTTACATGATCCACATGATTCTTCCACCTTCCCTTACTTTTTTTTATTGAAAATGATTGCCATATTTTATGTATTTCAATAATTTTATATTTTTTGATTCTCATTTGTTGGGTTTCAATAGTGTTGGATATTAAGAAATGTTTTCTCAAATCCTAATTTATCTATCATCATATATTGAAAAATTAGCTTTACTGAGTTATCAGGAAGAAGACACATTATATAGGTAAGAGAATTTATCCAAAGTCAAATGATCTGACAAAGACCAGACCAATGAAGATATTTTTGGTATACAAATTTCTTATTCGAACCTTATTAAAATATAATGAAATTAAATATTAAATGGAACAATTCGTTCTAAACTATATATTTCATGTGATTAAAAAAATTCATACTAGTATGTTAATAAGAATAATAGAGATAAAAAATAAATTATTTAAGTATAATGATGAAAATATATTAATAAGTTCATAATTTAATTCATGATAACCATACATGGTAAAAAATCATCCATATATAAGTTGATATTTTTGAAAATTAAGGATCCTTGAAACACCTTACAGAAATAGGAATCTACATTGAGGATTATTTTAATGATTTCAAAAGAAATTTGAAAGTCATGATTGGTATGTTAAATATAATTACAATAAAATGTGAACCAACTAGAAAAATATATGACTTTTTTATTATAAAGTCAATGGAATTTAGAGTAAAACTATAATAGTGTCGAAGAAGGCATGGAACATCCTTAATTAATTGTAGGATGCAACAAGATCCCTAAATGATCGGAATAATATTGTATTTCTGCAAGATAATCAAAAATATTATAAATGGGAAATAGACCATATTTTTAGATGATGACCATTTCAATTATCAAATATGGTTTAAATTTCTTTGTAAATATCTGAATTATATAATAAAAATTAATTAGACTATAAAAAATTTCTAAAATATAATAACTTTATGAATGTTTGGATTTTTTTATAATCATACATAATCAGTTTTATTTAATGTTGATGGTTATTAATTTTTTATGGACACTATATGATCACAAATTCTAACTACCATTTTGTATAAATATTTTTAACTAACATTGGAAAATTATTCTATGTATGAATTTCTATTATGAAATTTTTAAAAACAAAAAATGTGGTGAAAATAAATAAGTATGCACTTGAAATGTAATATATGTTAGAGGGAGTAATTATTTCAAATATTTAATTACCATATTATGAATTTTATTAAAAAAAATTGTAAATATTATATTTGAAAGGAATTTATATATCATTACTTTTTAAATTGAAAATTTTTAGTCTAATACGATAACACTTAATAGATATTATATTTTATATTCTTTTATGTAGTTTTGTAAAAAAAATCAAGTTTACCTGATGGATTCTTTCAATCATATGAGATGTAAATATATTAATTTTAACTACAGGGTATGTATTATGTATATCATAAAAACATTTACAAACACATAAATTATAATATTTGTAAATTTTTTTAAAAGAAGTAATAAAAAATAAATAATACAAAATGAACAAAAAAATATTTAAAAATCTAATTTTTTGAAAACAAATTATATCTACTAGATAATGAATTGTAAAATTTAGTTGAATAATAATTACTATTAAAAAATTTGGAACATTATAATTACTATAATAATAGAAAATATATTTATCATGGAACAGAGATGCTTCACTAAATTTTTATGTGAAGAATTATTTCATTTGATTCTATTGAAATAGATCCCATGTAATGAAAAATATTATAAAAAAAGTTAATGTTAAAATTAATCATTATCTTTGAGAATATTATGGTTTTATCAAATGAATTTAGTTTCAACTATCTAATGATTTTTTTAATTTTTTTTAATGGCCTAATTCTTGAGAGGGATACAATATAAACATTTGATAGTTCCTATTAAGAAATTCATTTGAGAGGTAGTTATTTTATGCAAAAAAATAATTGCCTTTGTAATTGCTTTTTTTTCTCTTTCTGATTGATGGATCTCAATGTTATAATGGAAATTTGTTTAATATAATTGGGTTTATCAAGGGCTTTCAAACAATGGGAATAATATATATTTCTTGTATTATAATATATGGATTTATTATCATGGGGGATAGTACTTATGATGGGTAAAGAAATGGATAAACAAATTTGGTTTACAGACATCATTAACAATTGAGGATATTGTGATGAACTTTACTAGGAATTATCTATAAGTTTTTTATTTTTTGTTATAATAAAATATATATTTCATTATTAATTTTGTTGTTAAAAATATTGTATTTCCACAATGTTTATTTTAAAAATCTTATATCATAGTGTAAAGTTTTTCTTACTCGGGTATTAATGTTAGTCATTACTAATCTTAGTTAGATCAAATTTCATATAGGGTGAATGATTGTGTGTTTACATTTTGACAAAATATTATTCATCCCCCTCTTGTAGGATATTTTATACTATATTGATATTGAAGGATCGAATGAAACACCATGTTGGGACACCACAAGGCACTAAAAATGATACACACATATTAAAAACATAAACACAGATATCTTCCAATTGATATAGTGGTGTTGAACAGGTTTTAAAAAGTACCTGTGATTTTTCAAATGACCTCTGAAACCTGTATTTTATGGTATTCTTTAATTTAGGCCACATAATTTGTAAAGCCTGAAATTTACATGTAATATTTTTAATTATATGGAAATTTTATGCGTCTGAAAAAATTGACGGTGTGTGATTCTGAGGCCCGGTGTGCTCGGAACGAATTTTGGAGCATTTTTTTTGGTACATTTATTAAACATGCGATCAGGATTTTGTAACTTTTGAACTGGTGCTCAGAATTGAAATCTGAGGACACTGTTGAACACGCATCACCAGTATTCTCTTATGGAGACTTTCACCTCAACGGAAGTTGGATGAGGGTGAGTGTAAATTTTTGAGTTTTATGCGAAAAAATAAAAATAAAAATAAAAATGTCTAACATTTTAATTTCATTGAAACCTCCCATGTGGATGTTAATGGTGTGAGAACCACATGAAGTAAACCCCCATTATTTTATTCATGGTGGTGGGGTCCACATGAACCTCTTTTAATTATGGGGAAGTCCCATGGAATCGACCCAATTAATTTCACCAATGTAAATTAATTGGAATTCCTCGTTTTAAAAACTATGTAACAAATTCATTGGAATTTAAAAAGGTTCTAATTAAATGAACCGTCATATATTCCTTTAATGTAACTTACCTCCCCACCTCTCTTATTTATATGGAGAATGAGAGGATGATTTGGGATAGATTCACCAATTGACACAACGCTGGAATTGTGTTGTGATGCCCAACACTTAGAGAAACATTATGCTTCTCCGACGAATAAATTATTCAATGAAGAATACACTTCTGAATTGAGGAAGCAGGAAGACCTTCAAACTGACTTCAGAAGAATTATTACGGAAGTGATGATCGTTGTCATCCTCTTCACCTTTGTCATTTCCATATCACAACCTCCATTAATGAACCACTAATGTGGTGGTTTAATTGTGTGTGATTATGGATTCCCATGTTCTTACCATCTAAACAATGAATGTGGGTCAACTCTATAACTAGTTGATAAGATAATGATTTCTTTTTCTGCAGGTTTGGTAATAATGATTGTCAGGGGTTTTAGAGTTTGATATTCTTAATTCAAGGTTTTTTTGAACTGCATGCTATCACTCTAATGTGGAGGGAGCATTCCCAATAAACATGGCCCAACCCATATGCCATTCGTTTTTTTGAGTGTTTTTTAAATGGATGAAGGTGGCTCTGTGCCATGGAACTGAACGAAGAGCGGAAGGCCAAACTAGCCGCCGATGAAGGCACGTCGCGTGACTGTGATGCATGTAGTGGATGGCTGGAAATCCGGTTACCCATGGCGGACCGCTGCACCATGTCCGCCCCGCCCCACCACGATCACCCCGCTAGACTACGCCCCTGCGCCACCCACAACGTCCACGAACATTGAGACATCTGCCGCTCAATGGCCCCCATGACCTTCACCACCTGACTTCCTCTACTTCAAAGTATCCTTTTCCACACCACGACCTCTGTCACCCCATGGCCTCTGTGGCCCCGCATCGCCTGCAACCGCGATGGCCCTACTTCGTTCATGGCCTCTGCAGACACTGCATCCTCCATTTCTCTACGGCCCCCACTGCCTCCACCACTACCGAGGCCAGGCCGCCCAGCGGGCCATGCCGGGTAAACCTGAACTAGGTCGACCTAGGATTGGTTGGGATTGGTTGGGCTTGGTTGGTCTGACTGACTGAGACTGAACCCAAACTGGTTTCAATACAATACTCTCCTTTGGACATACCTTTGGCACTGAGCTTCTGTTTGACGAACTATTTGCAGTTTCAGACACCTTGGAGAGATATGTTCCCTTTGTTTTTTCCCTCTGAGGTTTCGGATAATTATGGTTCATGGTTGGGTTGGATCGAGTATGAATCCAACCGGTCCCTCAGGGCTAAAAGTCTAATAACATACAGATTGAGCGTTCAATTGACACACTTTATGTAAAGTTGAGACTCCTATGACGTGGCAGAACATTTGGATACTTCCATGTAGGACTATGTTGTAGTTGGAGTATTGACCTATGGCTTGAGGAGGGATTCATCCAAGAGTGATACATAAGAAACCCTGCGATTGGATGAGACTTGATAACTGCTAACCATTTTGACTTACAGTGGCTTGACAAGCCTATTTGGGAGTGCCTCTATATGATATATAAGGACAATAATAGGGAGTGCCTCTGTGTGACTCATCAGAACCACGATACTCAATATAAGGAGTAACTCAACAGTCCATGAGGGGGGAGAACCACTGTGTGATTCGGTAGACCCACGATACTCAATAGGAGAAGTACCTGAGAAAGTACTGATGGGGAGGGCCTCTATGGGATGCCACAGACACACGGTGTGGAGTGCCTCTGTGTGATGCAGTAGACCCACGGAATTCAAAAGGAGTGGTACATCAGCAGTCAAACGATAGTGGGAAGCACCGCTTTGTGAAACATCATGCCCAATATACTCAATAGGGGAGGGATACTCTAGCAGTTGAGGTGATCATTGATGTGACTGGGGATGTTACTTGTAACTACCCCTAGAATAAATCATGGTGTGAGATGAGTTTGTACTTGTGTGGTACTTTCATTCAGGGTAATACCTTGATGGTATTATTATGTGTGGCGTACCTATGTTGTACTTAACTTCATAGTTTTTCATCCTTTGTGGAATAGTTGAGCTTTGGGATTTGGACTGGACCATGTGTTTCCTATTTATTGAAAAGGAAATACATGACATAATAGCTATATGTAATGGAAAATAAATAAGTACAACTTACAGTTGACTTTATGCTTTGTGGATTATACTTTGTAAATTTTGTGTGGCCTTGAGGGTCTCAGGTTCCCTACTGAGTATCATTATACTCACCCATGCATGGGTTAAGCCCACACAATGTTTTATTTGGTGCAGAAAATAGACAACGCTGATCGAGAATGAGGGTTCCAGGATTAGACGGGGCTCGAAGGTGGACCATACGGCATGTCAGTATGCAGAGCTGACATGCGTACATGGAGTACTGATGAGGCCATCTATACCTACCCTTCAGGTAGGAACCTCAAGGGACAAACTAGTAGCTTCATTCCTTTTTATTTAGTTGTAATATTTTTCAGTTTTACTTGTACCATTAATGATGGGCTTGTATTCTGGCCCCTTTTTACTTCCATAAATTATTTCTATGCAGTTGACTTTGGTATAATATCTTTGTGTTCTTGGTTGAATGTGTTTATAGGTTATAAAGTCAATGTCGTCCCAGTTTTAGGGAATATACCTTTTGGTGCTAGTCACTGACCCATGGCCTTTAGAAGGTGGCCTTTGGGTAGTCACGGAACGGGCCCTAGGGGACAAGTCATGACATTTTGGTTTCAGAGGAGTAGGTTATACCATAAATCATTGGACGTTGAACTTCTCATTACTATAATAGTGTGAAGTGTTTTGAGTGTGGTTAGCAGTTTTGGGAAACCAGTGTTGGTGCGCCGGCCGATGTATCCATACAACATGACCCTGACTTCTTATTTCTAACTTAGTACATGAAAACACTGATTAAATGTGTGTTTTTAGAAGTTTTCTTTGTGATCTATTTGAGGTCACCTCACCATGTATAACTTATTGATCGTGGAACACCTGTTTCTTTTTAGGATGCCTACACATAGACAGCTAGCTAGGGTTCTGGATATAGTATGCACTGATAGCCCACCGAGCGATGAGGCCTTAGTGCACAGCACTATTCTAGTAGAGGAATTAAGGGAGAGACCCACAGTACCATTACCCATTGAAACACCAATGCCGCCTTCCGAAGCCACATACGATGTTTGTCACTTGTGCGCGTTGCATGAGTTCCAGTGCCAGAGGCCACCCTGGTATAGGGGAGAAACGGACCCACAAGCAGCTGTGGATTGGCTGGAGGCCATGGTGAGAGTCTTCCGACTAGTAGGGACACCAGTCGATCTAATGGGGATCCTCGCTATCACTCATCTATAGGCAGCAACATGCATATGGTAGATATTGATGCTCCAAGTTCATGATGAGTTGACACATCCCTAGGTAGACATTGAGATATTTTTCTGGCAGATTTTGATCCGGAAACTCTTCACACAGTGTGCATAGAGGAGCTTCTTCAACTGCAGTATGGCAGGATGACTGTGGCTCAATACACAACATCGTTCACCATCCTCTCATGCTACTCCACTGATATGGTGTAGGACCTATTCATGAGGACCCATACCTTTGAGCAGGGACTCATGTGTGATATTTGGGCTTCTATGATTTCCCATAGCATCCCAATGCTGAAGGGGGTGTTAGAGAGAGCCCTCTTAGTGGAGTGTTTCTTACTGAGCAGTCACTAGCAGCGAGACCCACAACCGGACGTCACGTAGCAGAGTCTTCTGATGTGGACAACACATAGATGGGAGAGAAGTCCAAAAGGACCAGAACCATAGGTGGATGACCATATGACTCAGGGTCAGTTTTGCGGGGCTATCAAGGCAGAGTAGGACAAACATGGATCATGCAGTGCTACCCATGAGGCGGGCAAGGACATATGTCTCGTGACTGTCCAACCCGTCATATGGATAATCCGAAGATGATAATGTGACCGCCTAGTTAGAGAAAAAGGTTTGACCAATGAGGTATGCATGGAGCAGGTAGAAATGGATGAGGATCTGGTCGTGCAGCTAGCGGTGGGTGATTATTCGAGATGTTATCGCTGCCACTACCAGGTTGTCCACCCCGACTATAGGGAGCATGAGGACAAGGGCGAGCTCACCTCCAGTAAGCTGAGGCCTACGATCACAGTGCTCTGGAGATGATACGATGTATGATTTGTGTCTACTCCACCTTAGATACAGTACTTATATACACAAGTACCAGTCTTTCTTTTATTTCCATTGCCCTTGTTCAGAGATCTAAGATTCTGATGGAGTCATTGCTTGATCCTTACTTCTATAGACTCTAACGGTAGTGGATTCGTTGATTACGCAATGCTACTAGTACTATATGTTTACTATAGGAGGTGAGAGCTTCGGTTGGGATCTCATAGTATCGGCGTCGAGGCCATATGATGTAATCATGGGTATGGATTGGTTATCTGCATTCCATGCTCAGATTGAGTGTCTTAGGTGCAAATTGTGGTGTGTCTACATGAATGGTACCAGGATTACATACTCCGGCGATAAAGAATCCTTTTCAATGCTGGATGGACTTACCCAGAGGTGGATGTACCTAATCACTCATTATTTGGCTGTCATTACCATCAGAGCGGTTGATGTGGAGAGTCTGATTTATCATGTAGCAGTGGACCAATACGCAAATGTCTTCCTTGATAATGTTCTGGGTCTACCTCCCAATAGAGAGGTGTAATTTTTAATTGACATGTACCCCGGGAAGGCCCCGATATCTTCACCAGCATATCGGATGGCTCATGTGGTGCTTCATGAGCTGCGGGTACATCTAGAGGACTTGCATGGTAATGGATTCATTTGGCCCAGTGTTCCTCCTTGGGCAGCCCCGATATTGTTAGCCAAGAAAGAGGATGTGAGCTTGAGGTTTTGGGTTGATTATCGATGCATGAACCAGGTGATCATGATGAAAATGTACCCACTCCCAATGATTGACGACCTCTTTAATTAGTTGAAGGGAGCACAATGGTTCTCGAAGATAGACCTCAGATCAGGCTATCACCAGCTCAGAGTACGAGACAAGGATATGCAGAAGGTGGATTTCAGATTTCGGTATGACCATTAGGAGTTCTGGTTCATGCCATTCAGTGGGACAAATGCTCTAGAAGTGTTCATGGGACTCCTGAAAATGATCTTTCATCCATACCTGGATCACTTTGTAGTAGTTTTCATCGATTAAATTATCTTCTACTCAACTAATGAGGAGGGTCATGCCTACCATTTGTATGTATTACTGTACACATTGAGAGAGAACCAAATTTATGTTAAGCTCTCGAAGTGCCAGTTCTAGATTTGAGAGCTTCAGATTCTAGGACATGTCATATCCGAGAATGGGGTTGTAGTGGATCGAGTGAAGATTGAGGAAGTACTTGATTGGTAGCCACCCATGAGTTTGAAAAAGGTTCTAAGTATCCTGGGATTGGATGAATACTACTAGAAAATTGTGCCAGATTTCTCTAGAGTTGTAGCAGCTTTATAATCTTTGATGAAGAAGGGTCAAACATTTGTGTGGTCAGAGTGATACCAGCCAAATTTTCAAGAGCTCAGGGAGACGCTGACTAGTTCATCCATCTTGTGGCTACCAGAGGAGGGTGTAGGGTTTGTAGTCTACTACGTCGCATCAGGTACCAGACTCAGATGTGTCCTGAGGAATGAGTGATTAGTGAACGAATATGTTTCTCCTTTGCTAAGACAACATGAGCAGAAAAATGATACCCATGACCTGGTGTTAGAATAAGTGGTCTTCTCCTTGAAGATGTGGTGACATTACTTGATGGGATAACATTTTAAAATGTACTCTGATCACACGTGTATCTGTTATATCTTCTCTCAATGTACCTGAACCTAAGATAATGATGTTTCCTTGAGTTCTTAAAGGACTTTGACATCGAGATAGTCTATACTTCTAGGAAAGGGAACCTTGTAGTATACACACTCTGCAAGAGGTCTGGTATGTACCTGCTAGGTGAGGCGACGGTGCAGCTGGCTGATTTGAAGGTATTCTTTTTGGATCGGGATGATGCAATTTTTCATCAGTCTATTAAATTCACTCCCCCACTTCTTCAGTGAGTTAGGGAGGCATAGCATGCAGACACTAACTGCGAGGCATGATGTGATTTGATATCCATAGTACATGCACCTGATATATTTTTCTAAAGGTGTGGAGAACATCATATTTTTAAGAGGATGTACAATCGTATCAGTGCCACTTCAAGAGTAAGTATTGAGGGAGTTCCACACATCCCCTCAAGCAGTACATATAGGAGTCGCGAGGATGTACTAGGATCTCTGACGACAGTACTGGTGGTTGGAAATGATGAAATCAACAGTAGAGTTTTATCTCAGTGCCTCACTTGTTAATATGTGAAGGCGGAGCATCAGGTACCAGAAGGCTTGGTTCAGCCTTTAGAGGATGCAGAGTGTAAGTGGGATTGGATATACACGAAATCGATGACATGACTTCCACATACATATATAGCTCATGATTCTATCTGGGTGATCGTCGACCGACTCAACTAGTCAATCCACTTCCTACCTATCAGAGAGTAGGGTTCAGTTGAGAGCTTGGGACACCTCTATTTTCAACAGATTATGTGGCTCATTGGAGTATCCTTGACGATTGTCTCCGATCATGATGCACGTTTTACTTCCCATCTATGAAAGGGGTTGTAGTAGGCTTTTGGGATGAAACCACATTTGATCACAGCCTTCCATCCTCAGAGAGATTGTCAGAATGAGCGTACTATTTAGACCATCAAGGAAATAAAACATTCTTGCATCGTCGACTTTGGTCGAAGTTGGGAGGATCACTTTCCTTTGGTGGAGTTTAAATATAACAATATCTGTCACTCCACCATTGGTATGGAACCTTTTGAGGCATTGTATAGAAATCCTTAAAGATCACCTTTATGTTGGGCTAACCAAGGGGATTCAACACTAGTGGGAACAAAGATGGTACGAGCAACCACAGAGAAGAAGCAGATCATCTAGGAGAGGATGAAGGTTGCACAGTGTAGGGATTAGTCTTAGGACAACTGGATATGGAGACCTCTAGAGTTCAAGGATATCGACCATATCTTTATATAGGTCTCACCTTGATGAGGTTTTCAGAGATTTGGCCGGGGTGGCCAGTTATCTCTGAGGTTAATTTGACCATTTTAGGTCCTCAGCAGAGATAGAGAGGTGGCATACCACTTAGAACATCCCCCTCAGTTGCACCGGTTGTATGACATCTTCCACGTATTCCTAGCTGAGGAGATACGTGCATAACCATTCACATGTCATCGACCAAGATGAGCTGGACATCGACGATGCAACAACATTTTCAGATGTTCTAGTGGTGATTGAGGATCTACATGAGTGGGTCCTACATGGGTGGTCGATACCTATTGTTCCCGTTCACTGGTAGCACTAGAACCTCTAGGAGAGAACATGGGAGTGGGAGGCTCATATTCATGCTCATTTCCCCCACTTGTTATCCAAGTTTTGTGATGTGGCCTTTGGGGATGTGAATCCATGAGGTGGGGAGAATGAATGACCTGGAATTTCCATTTTATTTTTTTAAAATGTATGGGAATTTTACGATTCCGTTAAAATTGACATCGTGTGATTCTAAGGCATAATGTGCCCAGAATGAATTTCTGAACTTTTTTTGGATATGTTCTGTAAAAGTGTAATGAGGATTTTGTAACTTTTGAAATTGTGCTCGGAAATGAAATCCCAGGAAACCGTTGAACTTGCAGCACCATTATTCTCTCAAGGAGACTTTCACCTCAATGTCATTTTGTCGAGGGTGTCAGTTTTTATTGTGTTTTTTGTGAACGAATAAAAAAATGTTTAACATTTTTATTTAATGAAACCTACATAGTGAATGTTAAGGAATTGGGGACCACTTGATCTAAAACGCCTTTTTTATTCATGGTGGTGGGTACCACCTAAACCCCTATTAAATTTGGGGAAGTCCCTTGGAATCCTCTGAATTAATTTTTCCAATGTAAATTAATTGGATTTCCCATTTTTAGATACTATATAAAAACATCTTTGGAATTTAGGAAGGTTTTTAAGAAATGAATAGTCATAAATTCCATGATTGTTACTTATCTATCCCTATATCAAATTTATATGGAGCTTGGGATGTGGTTTTGGTATTCCATCACCATGCAATGAAGAATAGATGATGTTTCTCGATGCCCAACACTTAGAGGAACATTATGCTTCTCCAATGAAGAACTTCTTAAATGAAGAACATATTCCAGAATTGAGGAACGAGGATGATGTTTGAAATGACTTTAGTAGCGTGATTGCGGTAGTGTCGATCGTTGGCATCCTCTTTCCCTTTGTTGTTTCTCTCTCATGAACTCTGTCAACGAACCTCAATGGAAGGGGTTCAATTGTGTCTGATTATGGATTCCCATGTTCTTCCCTTCTAAACAAAAAATGCTTATCAACTCTCTATAAATTTGATCTGCGAATGATTTATATTTCTGTGGGATTGGAGATAATCATTATCAGGGGTTGTAGAGTTTTTTTTTCATCATTCATGTTTCTTATAGAGTCTCTTGCGACCGATCTAATGCATAGGGTTTGGGCCAAGAAAACATGGTTTGAACCCTTCAATGTTCATTATTTGTTTTGTTTTTCATGATGGAAGAAGGCAGTTTTGTGTTACGGTGATGAACAAAGAGGTGCCTGTCAAACCGGAAAAGGCACGGTGCACGAACACACTAAGGGAAGTGGATAGTTGCCCATCTGGACAGCTGTGTCGGACCACGGCACCGTGATGTCCAGCCAGACCGCAGCCCATGCGCTGCCCGGATCCTCCGCGACCCCCTCGGCCTTCGCCGCTCCCTAGCCTCCGCTGCTTCGCAGCCCCGCACCACCTGCGGCCTTCGCGACTCTCGTATCCTTCGATGCCCTGTGACGCCCCTAGCCTCCCCCGACCCACGAACACTGGGACCCCATGCCACCTGTAGCCTCCATGACCCCACGTTGTGTCTGCAGACTTTACGGCCTCCACGTCCCCTGTAGCATCTGCCATGTGGCGGCCTCCACTGACTTGTTCCATCTGCGGCCCTTGCGGCCTCCACCGCCATGCGGCCTCCGTAGCCCCATGCCACCCGCATCCTCTGTGGCCCTGCGGCACCTACGGAATTTGTGGCCTCGTGTCGCCCGCAGCCTACATGGCCCTTGTGACCTCCCGTGCGGCCCAGGCCCGACCACCCAGGGGGCCGGCTCGGGTTGGGCTGACCGGATCGGACTGCACCCGGACCAGTTTCGACCCTATCATATCCATTGTCCATAACTTTATCACTGTGGGTTCGTTTGAAGCACCGTCTATGGAACCAGAAAACATGGCATGAGACAATCCCTTTGGTATACCCCACTCTATTTTTGGATAATATTTGTGTTACGATCGGGTCGATCAAGCCCGAATCCAACTGGGCCATCATGACTAAATGGCTAATAACATATAGAATGAGCATCCAATTGAGGCACCATCTGATGGCGTTGAGACACCTATGAAGTGGTTGAATTATAGTATACTTATTTATGACACTATGTCGAAGTTGGAGTGTTGAACAATGGCTTGGGGAGTGGTTCTACCAAACACAATACGTACGGAACCCTACAACTGGCTGAGACATGATGACTACTGACTGTGTGGACTTTGAGTGACTTTATAGGCCCTGTGGGGAGCACCTCTGTGTGATATGGAAGACCCACGGTACTCAACATGAGGAGTACCTCAGCAGGCCACGAGCCGGAGTGCCTCTATGTAATGTGGCATCCCCACGGTACTCGACAGGAGGAGTACCCCAACAAGTCATGAGGGGGAGATCCTTTGTGTGATGTGACAATCCCACAGTGGAGAGAATTTCTGTGTGACACGGAAGACACGTGATACTCGACAGGAGGAGTCCCTCACCAGTCCAAGGTTATTGGGATGTGCCTCTTTGTGATGTGGTAGGCCCACAATACTCGATAGAAGAGGGTTTTTCAGCAGCTGATGTGTTTGACGTGGTGACTGGGGATGTTATGTGATACTACGCAGAGAATAAATCCTGGTGTGAGTAGAGTCTGTACCTATGTGGAACTTTCCATCCTCGTAATACCTAGTTGGTATTCTTCTATGCGGAATACCTGTGTTGTAATTGACTTCATGGTTTACCTTCCTTTGTGGAATAGTTGAGCTTTGGGATTATACTTTGGACCCTTTGTTTCCCATTTATTGAGATGGGTATACATGATAACCTATTTATATGTATAGGAATATACATAACTTGGATTGATAGTTGACTTTATGCTTTAGGGTTTATCCTTTGTGGATTTTTTGAGACCTTGAGGGTCTTAGGATCCGTACTGACTATCGTTATACTCAGCCCTGCATGGGTTATGCCTGCAACTTCTTGTGTTTGGAGTAGATGACAGACAACTCAGATCAAGGCTGAGGGTGCCTAGACTAGACGGCTCCCGGAGGTGGACCATACTGCATGTCAGTACACAGAGTAGATGAGCGGATGTGGAGTGCTGAGGATCTGATTTGTACCTACCCTTCAGGTAGGAACGTCAAATGGCTACCCAGTAGCTTCTTTCCTTTTTCTTTTGTTGTATGTATTTTCAGTTGTACATATATCTTTACTATTGGGATTGTATTTCAATGCCTTTTTACATTCTACACTCTTTTTTATATAAAATTGACTTGTTTTCATATCTTTCTGTGTTATTGCTTGAGTGAGTTTATAGGTTATAATGGAAATACCATCCTGGTTTTAGGGAATATGCCTTTCAATGCTAGTATTCATCCCCTGGCCTTTGGAAGGCGGGCATGGGGTTGTCATGGCCTGGGCCCCAGGGGATGGGTCATGACACAATTATATAGATTAAGTTATTTTAAGTATAGTTGAACATATTTCTTATAATATAGTCCTCATTCACCTTCATCTAGTGATACATAGACCAGATATTACTCTTAAATAACTAGTAGGATTCATTAAATTTATTGAGTTTTCATATATCCCATATAGGTGATAATATTTCCTCATTTTTTTGATTCATTCACCTTTACTGTTTCAACATTATCAATCCACTATAGACATTCTTATAGTATAATACCATATAACCACAAGATGATATAATTAGACGTAGGAAGCCTTTATAAATCAAATCATCAACATAAATTCTCAATTATAATTATTATTAATGTGTTATATGATAAATATTACTTTATGTTATAATGAAACTAGGAATTAAATATATATGTACTATTGATTTTATAAATAATATTATGCTCAATAGAGTACTCGACAAAAAACATTGATCATAAACGAACTATAAAATATTATTATTCAAAATTGATAATTATAACCTAAAAATTGAATTAGAGACTTTGAATAGTATTAAAAAAATTATGAAATACATAATGGTCATACTCAATAAAAATTTGTTGTTTAATTATTTCGAAATATGTATTCAATATTCAGTAATATTATTTTATGGATTTGAATTATTTTCTACTCAAAAATGATAATTGTTGATATTTATGATTAAATATTATATTAAATTTATAGAAATTATATAAATATTATTTTCTTAAAACAAATATCAATTTTTTAATAAATATATCAATATTTTTTCAGGTTAAATTTTAATAATTTTTTGAAATGATAAATTTTCCAACAAAAAGGGGAAAATGTGAATTTGTTAGAAATTGTATTTTTACATCAATTTAAAAAGGTAGAGTTTTTTTAAAATTATTTAAAAATATTTTCTTATTATATTATGAGTAATAAAAGTACATTCATTTGAATACATTTAATTATTTCTTTTATTATAAAACAACTTTTTACATAAATACAAATCATTTTTTTGTAAAACTATTTTCATCATGTTTTTCATAGTTATTTTAAATTTGATTTTTAGCACTAATAGAAGATGAAATTTATCAAATTTATTACATATTTCGATTCATGATGTACAAATTTAGTATGTAATCCCATTTAATTTTTCCAATATGAATAGAAACCTTTTTAAAAATTTTCACCATGATAAAGTGTGTATCAATTTAATCTTGGTTAAAACTAAGTGATAAAGACATAACTATTCATCCTTATTAACATATTTTAAATTTAATTTTACCCTTTACAAATTATAATTTAATTTTATTTATTTAAATGGAAAATATTACATGAAAATAACCATATAATATCATAATTTATTAATGTTACAAATTGTAACACTCTCAGTTATAAAAATTTATTCTGTCTCTACAAAGGGGGAAAAAAATTTATAAATGAATCAAAATTTAAATTTATTACCTAGTAAATTATATCAATGATGATATTGATATTTTCATTATATTATTATATTGAATTCATTAAAACATTATGAATATATTTTTTCAACTACTATAAAAATAAAATTAATGATAGTATAAATATTAAATGATATACGGTTTGAGGGATTTATATAATTCCACGAATATTATATATTATTATCAATCACTAGTGACTTTTAAAATAATTTAATTTGAAATAAAATTTTTTAATGATGCATTTCAATCAAAATTAAATAAATAATCCCAAAATCATATTACTGATATTTAATCAAAGTAAGGTATTACTAAATTATTTTTAAAAGATTTAAATTATTAATAGTTGACATGAGGGGAATGATATGGTATAAATATCACATGTTTTCCATTTTGGATTCAAAAGTTATCATATATGTAAAATTATAACCCTTTAATGGTGAATAATATGTCACCCCTAGTAATGATAAATTTTGTTATCTAAGGGGTTAAACTAAACTATAGGGTTTAAAAACCATATAGACCATAAATATTGGATGTTGATTTTTCATCAACATTCATCCCAAGTTTTTAATCTCATTCCATTAAGATTCATTTTAATTAGAAATAATTTATTATAATTTAATATTTTTAAAAATTAAACAAGTTCCCATCACATCGATTATAAAAGGGGAACTACTCCCTAAAATATTTACACCACATATCACCTTCTAAATTTACCAAAAACTACCAAAATCAATTTTAAAATTCTTTCTAAACAATACTTAGGTACTAATAATCACAAGGGACAAAACCAATTACCCTTAAGAGGATATTTAAATCAGTTCTTTCAATATATAGGTAATCTTTTTAACTAATGACATTATTTTTTTACTTCTTCATTAACTCATAAAAATATATCCTATTTATTGTAAAATATATAATTATCTAGGAAAAATATTCAAAAATGTAATCATTTTTATGAAGTCACCAGTATCCACCCACTTTCGGAAGAAATGAGAAGTGGAGGTATCACTATTGTGTACGTATGGATCACCATCTTCCCATAGAGATATAATTAATTTTATTACACCATATTAATTTAATGGTTATTTCAATGATTTTATTGTTTATATATGAAAATTAGAACAAATATATACCTCTATAATTAAAATATCACATCAAACATTTTACCATGGATTCTAATAGAATACATTAACATCAATCGTGTGTACGTGTGGACCATCACATCTATAAATCAGTGTGATATTTTTTTATATATTTTGTTATTATATTATAATAATGATGAATTTTATGAATACACTAGATATATATTATATAATAATTACTTTTTAAATTATAATATGATTTTAATATATTTTATTCCATTCATTGAAAAATGAAAATAGTCTTTATGTGTAGGTAAGGCATGCCCCATCAATTAATGTTGGAATTAATATGACTATCTATAACATCTAAAGATGGACATGAATATTAATATAATAAAAATAAATAATAATTATATATGTAATAAAAAATTATATGATATATCCATTATCATAGAACATGGATGTTAAAAACCGAACTAAAATATAGATAGAAAATGATGATGTTATCACCAAAAAAAATTGAATTCTACAAATAATTATTAATAATAGGGTGATAAAAATATATAAATAAATTATATATTGAATGATATATATTTTAAGTTTTTAATAGATATATAATAATTATATATTTTTTATACCAATGGTTCGAACTCATATGAGAGAAGTGGGACTAGATGTAAGGGTTTATCTTGTCACTTTTATTTCCATGATACATATGTTGTACTCACAACATATTTAAATTTAATGGATTATAAACTGAATCATTTATTTCATATAGAATGATTAAATATATATTCATGCTATATAATTTTTTTTAATGGTATATAATTTTTTATTTGAAGTTCTTTATTTCATGGGTATAATGATATTAATTTTACTAATGCTGTAAGGTTTTATTTAACAATATCATCACTAATCTGGATTATTTCTGTAGTGGGAGTCTTTTATTATATATCTTTATTTTATTATATAAATAAAATAATATTTTTTGTAACGACCCGAAATTTCATTAATGGAAAATCCCTCTTGATCTAGTTAAATGTTTCTTTATGAAAAAAAATGTTTTTATAAGATGTAAACTTCTTTAGTTTAACGTTAAGATTTGTGACCGTTACATTTATAGTCGTTGAACAGTGATCATCTGGGTAGTTTAAATATAAGGCTTTAACGAACCAATTTTCTACTCAGACAAAGGAAGCGATGGCCACATCCATTAGAATTGCCCCTTACGAAGCCCATTTGTCGGAGCTCGGAAAGGAGGTGGCGTCTTTGGGCTTTTCCCTTGACCAAGCCCAAGCTGAGCTTCATCATGTCAAGCTCGAACGTGATCATCTACGGGAAAAATGGAAGTTGATAGAGATTACCACTCGAGCGATGTTATCCGAGCAACCCCAAGAGTCTGTCACCATCGCACACCTTACCCTTAGGTCTTATGCGGCTATTTTAAGGGGTTATGTAACAAATAAGTAGCATCATGTTCATGTACATTATTTTTGTATACAATAATGAATATAATTTCTGGTCATTTTTGATACATTGTAATTAGTTTTTAAAGTACAAACGGTGTTTTTAGTTATTATTTAATTAAGAATTATATTTTATTAAATTAAAGGATTTTTGAATTAAATAATATTTTAATAAAATATTATTATTAATATTAAATTAATTTTTATTAAATATAAATGATCTTATAATTTTATGAATGCAATTAAAATTTTTATTAAGGTTTGAAAGCCATTTCTGTCAAAACCCGTGAATTTTTTATAAATGTCGGTTTTTATTTTAAAAGTAAAAACTCACAAATTTAGAAAATTATTTAGATAAAATAAATATTATTTTTGGAATCAGGACGTCGAAGTTATCCAACGGTGAATTTTTCATAATTTTCTGAGACAGTCAAATTTTTGGGTAAAAATTAAATACCATTTAAATATATAATGTGTTTTATGACATCATAATGACCCAATGGTGATGTAATAATTTACCATAATCCTTATGTTCGGCAAATATATGTTTTATCATTAAAATAATGAGGTTTTGGGTTTGTTTGACTCACTTTTCAAAGCATTAATGGAGCCCACAAGACTTATTCAACACTTTGCCTTTTTAAATTAATTTCCATGGGAGTGTGACTCACCTCCACATAAGCAACCCTAATTTTTTAATAAGTTCGGACCTTGTACTTGTAAAATATTATTTTCCTCTTTCCTTTTCCAGAAACCATGGGCAAATACCATGGGATGGTTTGTGGTTTGGATTATTTTAATATAAGGGGTCCCAAACCTAAATAATAAGGAATTCTCTCACCTTTCCTATATAAACCCACCCATGCTCCCACTTCCTCCTCACTCAAAGCCCTTGAAGTTCGTCCAACCTCTGCCCTACTCTCTCTAGAATCCTCTCAAGGTTCCCCAAGCTCCCAAGAAGCCTCTCACAAGCCTCTCTCTAGCCTTTGGAAGAACACTTCCAAGTAAGGGTTTTTCTTCCTTTCTCATTTTTGTCAATTTTCTTTAAGTTGTATTGCCCTTTTAATTTCATTTATGAATTTTGGGGTATGGTTTCGCACCTCTCCCATACTGCCCTCTTATTGTTTGAATGATGGGATGCCCCTTTCTCTCTCATTAAATGCCTCCCATGTACACCCGTTACTATGCCAAAATTCCGAAAGGAACCTTTTTCTCCTCTTTTATATTTAAGCAATACTTTTGTATCATGAATCTAAATTCCTTTTCAATTGTTGGGACATGTATCTATATGACCTTATTATTTTCCATTACATGTAAATATGATGAGGAACCCCTTTCTCTCTCATCATCCTTTTTTATGAATTCTTATGTCACACCGTTACGCTGCCGAAATCACACCGAATTTCTAAGCCAATATCATTGTGTAGTGAATACCATTCCCATTTCTCAATCAAGGGTATTCACCTTTATGCACATTTACTTATTGATTGTAAAGTTTCATGTATTAATTACACATTCCTTTATCGTGGAATAAATGATTATGTTTTATGAATCCATGTTTTATGATCCATGTGGCACACTTATGCATGAAATGAAATGTTTAAGAAGGGTGCGCCCTGATAGCGCTCCAATGCATTGGGTAAAGTATAGTATCATGATACATCATGTGCAATGAGTGTTGTCTCATGCTAATTCATGTGCAATGAGGGTTTACTCGTGCTTCAAGTGCAATGAGGGTTTACTCATGCTCCATGTGCAACGAGCCTTGGCTCATGCTAATTCAATGTTAAGTGTTGTTGCCACATTTCCATGTTATGATTATCATGCTTTATCATGCCTTTATGTTCATGTCTCTCTTATGATCTATTGATATGCCTATTTCCTAACATGTATTTTACTCCTCATGTTATTCATTGTGTACTCCCTTACTGGGCTTTATAGCTCACCCTTTTCTTATGCATGTCCTCAGGTTATCCCATGCAATGCTAAGTACGAAGAAATGTAGTGGTCATGTAAAGGATGTTTTCAATAAGGATGTTTTATTTCAAGTTTAAAGTTTTTATGTAATGATCCTAAGCCCCAAAGTCACTAAACCTCTCGGTCTTCTTTGTTGTATCAAGTGAAGTTTTATGTAATAAAGCATGTTTAAGTTGTAATAAAAAGCAGGGTTGTCATAGTTGGTATCAGAGGATAGGTTTAGTTATTTTTGGGATTAGGAAACCCTAGTAAAGCCTTAGATACAAGAATAATCATAATAAAAACATCCCTAAGTTTTGGTAAATACTAAGTAAGTGGTTTATCAAACAAATACATCCCTGTCTGGATACGAGAAGGTAGAGGCGGCTCGGGCACAGATGTATCCTAGGGGTAAAACCCGAAAACACCGCTTTGAGCTAGACTCGAATGGGAACTGATGCACGACAACGGGACTTGCTGCACTCTTGGTTACGACACTCCCGGGGGATATGTTTTGATAAATTCACAATCTTAGTATGAACCCTTATTAAGGGAAAAATGCCCCTAAGAATATATGTTAGAACGAAGATCATGAAAAGCCTGGATTGAATCCTATAGACTCATGAGTTAAAGAGATTAAAGTTTATTTATAAGTCATCAACTTTTGTCTTTGGATTACCCTTTATGTGTTACCCCTAACTTTCCTTTTATTCCAGCCAATGGCCGGTAATAGGAGAACTCGGGCTAACAACCGTTGTGAAGATCAGTGTGATGATTGTACTTATGAGATGCCCAATCCAATGGGAGCGGGAATCACGAACTTTGTCACGCTTTTCTCTCAGCTAACTCAAGTTTTGAATAGAAAAACTGGTCAAGAGGAACGTTCAACCCCCCCTAAGAAAGAACAAGTCGCTATTGAAAGCTTCATGAGACAAAGGCCTCCTACTTTTAGTGGATCATCCGATCCCACGATTGCTGAACAATGGATCAACTCCATTGAAAAGATATTCTCCATCCTCCAATGCTCTGAAAAAGAGAAGGTTCTCCTGGCGGCTTATCGTATGGAGGGTGAAGCTGATCAATGGTGGACGTTGATCAAAAATACGTAGCCTGAGGAGGAGATCGAGGCTTTGGAATTGAAGGTATTCCAGAAGATGTTTTTCGATAAATATTTTCCACGCACCCTCCGTCTTAAGATGGAAAGGGACTTCCTTTCCCTCAAGCAGAAAGATGATGAATCTGTGGGAGCGTATGAGGAAAACTTCACAAGGCTTGCACGATACGCTTCCGGCTTTGTCGTTACCACCGAATGCAAGGTTGACCGCTTCTTTGGTGGGCTGAAGCCTAGCTTGCGGAAAGCATTAGCGATCCGTGACTTCGACAGCTATGAGGAAATTGTCCGATGTGCCCTCAAGGTTGAAATGGAGATCGGAGAATCACAGGGGTATCATGGGGACAAGAAGCGGAAGGTAGACTTCAATGCTGGTGGTCCGATGGATAAATCCAACAGCGCTAAGAAATTCCAGCACCCCACTTTCCAAAAGTGTGGAAAAAAGCACCCTGGAAATTGCCTTAGGGGGACAAGAAAATGCTTTAAGTGTGGAAGAGAAGGGCACCTAGCTGTTAACTGTCAGCAAGAAGGACCCGCGGCTGCGACGGAGGGGAGGAACGCTCCGTTCGAACCTCAACGCGTTTTTCAATGCTTCAAATGCAAAGAACCGGGTCATTTTGCGAATCAGTGCCCTAATGCAAGGGTTATCGGAGGCAATCAACAACTTCCAAGACAGCAAGGAAGAGATTTTGCCATCACTTCTGCCGAAGTAAACCCTGACAACGAAGTGGTGACAGGTACGCTATTTATTCATTCAATAATAGCGAACGTACTTTTTGATTCAGGTTCTACGCATTCTTTTATATCTCAAAATTTTAGTAGAACAATCCCTGCACCACCACAAATCATGGAAGTAAAGATGTCGGTGAGTACGGCAAATGGGGAAATCATTGCATCCCATGAGTATAAGTCCTCCCATGTTATAATATGTGGATTGAATTTCCCGGCGAACCTCGTCATACTCCCTTTGGTGGAATTTGATGCAATTCTTGGCATGGATTGGCTTTCCTTATATTGAGCCAACATAAATTGTCGGGAGAGGGAAATCACACTCCATATGGAGAATCGACCCCCGATTATTTACAAGTGTCAGGAGGAAGATGAATCTCCTTTAGCTCCATCATCTCAAGCATGGATATTACTGCCTTATGAGCACGCATATCTGGCTCAGATGATTGAGTCCAAGGAAGAAACCACCCTTGAAGAAATGCCTATTGTGAGGGAATTCGCTGAAGTATTTCCCGAGGAGCTTCCTGGTCTTCCTCCAAGAAGAGATGTTGAGTTCTCAATTGAACTTATACCTGGGGTGCTACCAATATCCAATACTCCATATAGAATGGTTGTGGTTGAGCTTGAAGAACTAATGAAACAACTACAGGAGAATCTGGATAAAGGGTTTATACGCCCAAGTGCATCACCATGGGGTGCACCAGTCCTCTTCGTCAAGAAGAAGGATGGGTCAATGCGGCTTTGCATCGATTATCGTGAACTTAACAAAATCACGATAAAGAACAAGTATCCTCTCCCAAGAATCGATGACTTGTTTGATCAGCTGTGTGGAGCACAATACTTCTCCAAGGTCGACTTGTGGTCGGGATATTATCAAGTAAGGGTGAAGAAGGAAGATATCCCCAAGACTGCTTTTCGTACAAGGTACGGGCACTAGAAATTCATAGTAATGCCTTTTCGACTCACCAATGCTCCAACAATATTCATGGACTTGATGAATAGAGTCTTTAGAGATTACCTAGATAAATTTGTGGTAGTCTTTCTAGATGATATTCTAATATACTCCAAAACCAAGGAGGACCATGAGGAGCATTTAAGAACTGTACTGGAGACGTTGCGCAAGGAGAAGCTCTATTCCAAGTACAGCAAGTGTGAGTTCTGGTTGAAGGAGGTCTCATTCTTGGGCCATATCATCACAAGCAATGGGATATCTGTGGACCCCTCCAAAACAGATGCAATTGAGGGATGGCCGAGGCCAACATCGGTAACTGATATCCGTAGCTTCTTGGGGTTAGCTGGATATTATCGACGATTTGTGAGAAACTTCTCACGATTGTCCAACCCTCTTACCAAGCTAACTCAAAAGGGAGTAAAGTTTTCTTGGAGTGATGAATGCGAAGAAAGCTTCAAGGAGTTGAAAAGGAGGCTTATCACTACACCTGTGCTCACTTTACCCACAAGTGGGGAGCTTTTTGTGGTATTCAGTGATGCTTCGAAGAAAGGCTTAGGATGTGTGCTGATGCAGAATGATAAAGTGATATCCTATGCCTCAAGACAGTTGAAAATCCATGAGCGAAACTATCCAACGCATGATCTGGAGTTGGCGGCGGTGATCTTTGCCTTGAAAATCTGGCGGCATTATCTCTATGGAGAGAAATGTGAGATATATACTGACCACAAGAGTCTTAAATATATATTCACACAGAAAGAGCTTAATATGCGCCATAGAAGATGGATAGAGCTCATCAAGGATTATGACTGTTCAATACATTACCACCCTGAGAAGGCGAACAAGGTGGCGGATGCCCTAAGTAGAAAGGATCCAGCAATTCTATCAATGATGAGAATTGAGAAGGATCCAATCTTCTTAGACTTGATGATGATGGACGTGGGAATCATAAAGAAGGGAACATCATCAATCCTTTCACAAATGATTGCTCAACCATCTCTTTTGGAAAGGTTAAAGGATGCTCAAAAGGATGATGCAGGAATCCAAGAAAAAGTGGAATCTATCAAAAAGGGAAAATCCTCAGAGTTTAATGTTAATGAAGAAGGAATTGTGCGGTTTGGGAAAAGACTATGTGTCCCATCAAGTTCGGAGCTGAAGAATGAACTTTTGGATGATGCACATAGTTCAAATTTCTCTAATCACCCAGGGAACACAAAGATGTATCGAGATCTCCGAGAAAACTTTTGGTGGGATAATATGAAGAAGGAGATCACCGAATATACATCAAAGTGCCTGGTGTGTCAGTAAGTGAAGGCAGAGAGGCAGAAGTCTAAGGGGATGATGCAACCATTGCCCATACCAGAATGGAAATGGGAGAACATCACCATGGACTTCGTCACTGGACTTCCAATGACATCCAAAAGCAACAATGCAATCTGGGTTATTGTGGATCGTCTTACAAAGACTGCACACTTCATTCCTATTCGAGAGGATTTCTCTTTGGATCAACTGGCACAGATATATATCAGGGAAGTGGTACGGTTGCATGGAGTACCACTATCTATTGTGTCTGACCGAGATCCAAGATTTACCTCTAAGTTTTGGAAGAGTCTTCAACATGCTCTGAATACTGAACTGAACTTCAGTACGACCTATCATCCTCAAACTGATGGCCAATCCGAGCGGACTATCCAAACACTTGAGGATATGTTGAGAGTGTGCTCAATGGACTTTAAAGGAGGATGGGATCAACATATTCCTCTAGTTGAGTTCTCTTATAATAATAGTTTCCACTCGAGCATCCAAATGGCACCATATGAAGCCCTGTATGAGAAAAGGTGTAGAACACTGGCATGTTGGGATGAGGTCGGTGAACGTAAGCTGCTTGGACCAGAAATGGTCGAAGAAATGGTGGAGAAGGTGAAAACCATTCAGCAGCATATCAAGGCAGCCCAAAGTCGACAGAAGAGTTATGCAGATAATCGTCGACGAGACCTTGAGTTTAAAGTTGGAGACATGGTGTTTTTACGCATATCTCCGTGGAAGAAGGTCATGAGGTTTGGAAAGAAAGGGAAGTTAAGTCCAAGGTACATCGGCCCCTTCGAGATTCTTGATCGTGTTGGGGCTGTGGCCTATCGACTAGAACTTCCACCTACTATGGCCAAGGTGCATGATGTCTTCCATGTATCCCTCTTAAGGAAGTACATTCCAGATCCTTCACATGTACTCTCTTCTGAGGTGGTACAATTAGAAGACGATCTTTCTTATGAGGAGCAACCAGTGAAGATCTTAGATCGTAGAGAAAAAGTTCTACGAAATAAGACAATGCCCCTCGTCAAGGTGTTGTGGAGAAACCACAAGTTTGAAGAAGCAACTTGGGAGTCGGAGGATATGATGAAGCTAAGTTACCCACATTTGTTTTAGTGTGGGAAAAGGAAAATTTCGAGGGTGAAATTTCTTAAGGGGGGAATGTTGTAACGACCCGAAATTTCATTAATGGAAAATCCCTCTTGATCCAGTTAAATGTTTCTTTATGAAAAAAAAATGTTTTTATAAGATGTCGACTTCTTTAGTTTAACATTAAGATTTGTGACCGTTACTTTTATAGCCGTTGAACAGTGATCATCTGGGTAGTTTAAATATAAGGCTTTAACGAACCAATTTTCTACTTAGACAAAGGAATCGATGGCCACATCCAGTAGAATTTCCCCTTACGAAGCCCATTTGTCAGAGCTCGGAAAGGAGGTGGCGTCTTTGGGCTTTTCCCTTGACCAAGCCCAAGCTGAGCTTCATCAAGTCAAGCTCGAACGTGATCGTCTACGGGAAAAATGGATGTTGATAGAGATTACCACTCGAGCGATGTTATCCGAGCAACCCCAAGAGTCTATCACCATCGCACACCTTACCCTTAGTTCTTATGCGGCTATTTTAAGGGGTTATGTAACAAATAAGTAGCACCATTTTCATGTACATTATTTTTGAATACAATAAGGAATATAATTTCTGGTCATTTTTGATACATTGTATTTAGTTTTTAAAGTACAAACGGTGTTTTTAGTTATTATTTAATTAAGAATTATATTTTATTAAATTAAAGGATTTTTGAATTAAATAATATTTAAATAAAATATTATTATTAATATTAAATTAATTTTTATTAAATATAAATGATATTATAATTTTATGAATGCAATTAAAATTTTTATTAAGGTTTGATATCCATTTCTGTCAAAACCCGTGAATTTTTTATAAATGTCGGTTTTTATTTTAAAAGTAAAAATTCACATATTTAGAAAATTATTTAGATAAAATAAATTTTATTTTTGGAATCAGGACGTCGAAATTATCCAACGGTGAATTTGTCATAATTTTCTGAGACAGTCATATTTTTGGGTAAAAATTAAATACCATTTAAATATATAATGTGTTTTATGACATCATAATGACCCAATGGTGATGTAATAAAATACCATAATCCTTATGTTCGGAAAATATATGTTTTATCATTAAAATAATGAGGTTTTGGGTTTGTTTGACTCACTTTTCAAAGCATTAATGGAGCCCTCAAGACTTATTCAACACTTTGCCTTTTTAAATTAATTTCCATGGGAGTGTGACTCACCTCCACATAAGCAACCCTAATTTTTTAATACGTTAGGACCTTGGACTTGTAAAATATTATTTTCCTCTTTCCTTTTCCAGAAACCATGGGAAAATACCATGGGATGGTTTGTGGTTTGGATTATTTTAATATAAGGGGTCCCAAACCTAAATAATAAAGAATTCTCTCACCTTTCCTATATAAACCCACCCAAGCTCCCACTTCCTCCTCACTCAAAGACCTTGAAGTTCGTCCAACCTCTGCCCTAATCTCTCTAGAATCCTCTCAAGGTGCCCAATCTCCCAAGAAGCCTCTCGCAAGCCTCTCTCTAGCCTTTGGAAGCACACTTCCAAGTAAGGGGTTTTCTTCCTTTCTCATTTTTGTCAATTTTCTTTAAGTTGTATTGCCCTTTTAATTTCATTTATGAATTTTGGGGTATGGTTTCGCACCTCTCCCATACTGCCCTCTTATTGTTTGAATGATGGGATACCCCTTTCTCTCTCTTTAAATGCCTCCCATGTACACCCGTTACTATGCCAAAATTCCGAAAGGAACCTTTTTCTCATCTTTTATATTCAAGCAATACTTTTGTATCATGAATCTAAATTCCTTTTCAATTGTTGGGACATGTATCTATATGACCTTATTACTGTCCATTACATGTAAATATGATGAGGAGCCCCTTTCTCTCTCATCAGCCTTTTTTATGAATTCTTATGTCACACCGTTACGCTGCCGAAATCACACCGATTTTCTAAGCCAATATCATTGTGTAGTGAATACCATGCCCATTTCTCCATCAAGGGTATTCACCTTTATGCACATTTACTTATTGATTGTAATGTTTCATGTATGAATTCAACATTCCTTTATCGTGGAATAAATGATTATGTTTTATGAATACATGTTTTATGATCCATGTGGCACACTGATGCATAAAATGAAATGTTTAAGAAGGGTGCGCCCTGATAGCGCTCCAATGCATTGGGTAAAGTATAGTATCATGATACGTCATGTGCAATGAGTGTTGTCTCATACTAATTCAAGTGCAACGAGGGTTTACTCGTGCTTCAAGTGCAATGAGGGTTTACTCATGCTCCATGTGCAATGATCCTTGGCTCATGCTAATTCAATGTTAAGTGTTGTTGCCACATTTCCATGTTATGATTATCATGCTTTATCATGCCTTTCTGTTCATGTCTCTCTTATGCTCTATTGATATTCCTATTTCCTAACATGTATTGTACTCCTCATGTTATTCATTTTGTACTCCCTTACTGGGCTTCATAGCTCACCCTTTTCTTATGCATGTCCTCAGGTTATCCCATGCAATGCTAGGTACGAAGAACTGTAGTGGTCATGTAAAGGAAGTTTTTAATAAGGATGTTGTATTTCAAGTTTATTGTTTTTATGTAATGATCCTAAGCCCCAAAGACACTAAACCTCTCGGTCTTCTTTGTTGTATCATGTGAAGTTTTATGTAATAAAGCATGTTTAAGTTGTAATAAAAAGCAGGGTTGTCATATTTTTACTAGAACAATTTTATTACTCTTTACTTTTTATCTATCTTTAATTTTTATGGGAAAAAATATTTGTATGGAATTTACTTGTCTCCTTCAAAATGAAGTACTTTAGGATTTTTATATAATGTGTAGAAGAATTGTTTTGTTAAACATATATGACATGAATGGAATTTACCACTGTCATGAATACACACTTATTTTAATATAAAATTATATTTTTACATTGTTCCATTAAAATAAAAAGGTTTTTTTAATATGTGTTATTTTGTAACATTAATAATATTATTTTCAAAGGTAAAAAAGTTATATCCCGAAAGAAATACTATAGTAATCTCTTTATTGTATTTTCATCAATGTATACATAAATTGGTGAAAATTTTGTTGGTTTTAAAAGTTAAGGGTAACATTCTCCATATTTATCTAGATGGTTTCTAATCAGATTGAATTAGGAAATTATTTACATTATAATTTCGAGTTATTCCAATATTGATGATTATTGATTTTAAGGCATGCCAATTATGTTGTATTTATAATTAATATAAAGAATTAATTGGTTTTATTATGTGAAATGTGTGGCATATTATATCCCCTAGATGAATTAGTAGTCCACATGAGGCAATCTACATTGGGTTTCAGATGTATAATTAACCATTTATTTTCATATTTATTTTCGTAAGTCCTCGATGATGTATTTTGATCTCTGATATTATACATTCCCTTTTTATAAAAAAATTTATTGTTAACAATGTGATTAATTTATTGTTTATGATATATATATATGAGTTTCATTCTCATGTAACTCCCGATATAAAATTATTTGATCATCAATTGAATTTTCATAAATTTTATTACTGCCTTATTAACATTGTTTTACAAAAACACTAAATAGGAATATGTGGTAACCATTTTATTTATTTTTATTTGATCATGACATAAATAATGATATTATATGTTGAAATGATGATGAAAAAAATTTATTTTATTCTTTGTAATTTATATTTCCATAATAATTTTGGAATCGTGTTTATTTATTTTTCTCCGACTCTATTTAAACATTTGGTCCATTAGGGTTTGATTACTTGTATCTATTTTCAATGTGTATCATATACTGTTTTTCACTCCTTGAAATTTAAAATAAATTTTATCATTTAATTTCATTGATGTGAGAATCAAAAATTGTTTTCTAGAATGTAATTCTGAGACTCGAGACAAGTAAAATGTTTTTAGAAGAGGACTGTGGCTTGAGAGGTCTCTAATGTGATTATATGATTTTAGGCTGATAGTTCTATAAAAAATAGTTTCTAAAATAAACATGTTGAAGTCTATAGTAATAGAATGTTTAGTAGTGACCCTAATACTAATCCATGAGGCCCAAAAAAAGTTCAGTAACATTTGATAAAACAATGTGAGGAAGACCACATGATCTGGTAAAGAGTTAGCAGAAAACTATAGAGGGGAGTGCATGGGCTACATACGTTGTGATAAATTGGGGGACTATACCACAATTTTCATGATGGATAAATTGTATCACCACATGATTGGTTCATAGTGAGACAAAACCATGAGTCCAAGACATGCAAGTTGTGGTTATTGTGTAGTTTAAGGAGGATGGTTGGATCCTGTACAACTAGACCATGAAAACAAACTACGTTTCGGTTAAAAATTTCCAATATTCCCTTAAATTGAGTTTAACACCTTTTCCCACCATTTCACCCAAGTGGTCCCCCACCCCATCAACTGCGTCTTCATATACTGTCTTTCCCCCATAATTAGTCTGATATCATCATTGTTGGATGAATTAGAATCCTTTAAGTGCATCTATGACTCAATATGATTCCTTTCAAACTTTACCATTCTGTATTGGATGCTAAATCCTTCATAGCTCTATTAACCCATTTTCATGATATTTTACAAATCATCTAATATCTTTCATTTTTTGGATGAACTAAATAATGATAATGTATAAGCATGTCTTCCTAATCATGATGTAAATTTTCTATAAATTTTATCATGATGTTGGTTGTTTGTATTTTTTTTCCATTGTGACACATGTTGGACTATTGAAATATTGCTCCATATATAAATAAAATTTAAAATTGACAAATATTAACTTCATTTAGATGGTATATAGTACGTATATAAAATGATGATGGTTTTAATCCTCTACCAAAACCAACCTTGATGTGAGTTTTGTTACATAAAATTTTTTAATCAACTAATTTTGTGTTTTATAAAATCCACCAGTTAGTGGATTCCGTGTTTTAATTAATTGAAAAGGAAAAAAGTTAAATAGATTAATTATGAAAGAATTCATTTATAATTAAAGGTTAACGAAGTAATTTAGATAGGGACTATGGAATGTGAAGGTTACTCCCTTGTCTTATGCATGTTTATGAAATCAATTAATGATGGGGGATAAATACTAACATCACATACATTGTATCACCTATGCATGAATTGAAATAAAATGAATATGAAAAATGAAATTCGTAAATGGAATGGGCACTAAGATGACCCATTGAACCCAAATGTAATTATTTGTAATTACATATACAGAGAGAATGGACACTAAAGTAGACAATTATTTCCTTTATATAAAATTTTCATTGAATGAATAATTTGGTATGTAACTAGAATTACAACCTGTATTGTTACATGGCCCTTATATCACACATTATAAATTCATTAAAAAAATTGGGTTAAATTAATGGACACCAACATGGACTCCATTCAATTTTCGTGAAACTAAATTGATAATTGGAATAATTATGATAAAATAAATTGATTAATAGAATGGACACTAACATTTCCCTTTGTATCATTATATAAATTACCCTGATATCAGGTGAACCAATATGACATAAATATGGGGTATCATGTTAGTTATAGATAAACTACATATATATTTATTATTTTATTCATTTTAATTTTTACCTCATATTTGTATTTTTGGATTTCCATAGACATCCTACCTAGACACTGACCATGGGTCAACAATATTTTATAAGGATGGGATCAATGGAGTTGATGAGGATTACACAACCATAGGGAATATGTTCTGATCCCATATGGGTATACATTAAACCTATATTAATATTGAAAAAACTCTTTGGACTTGGATATGATTCCTTGAACAGTAGACATGAGTCCTATAACTCACAGATCTAATACATAATTATTCAGCATATGCCATAGCTTCTTGATGTTTAATCACTCTTCGTAGGCCATAGTTTACACTTTTATCTTTCATAGAGTCATTAATAATTGATAGGATTCTTATCATATCATGTGTTTATATACATAATAGCATAACTTATTATTAAAACAAATTCTTATTATAGCTACAGTTTAGTAAAGCCTAAATGGATGGACTATATTTTATATAGATGCTATTGGAGGGGACCTACTACATATATCTCATTCTTCGTTATGTCCACCGTTTGGTATGTGAACATATCTCCTTGTTGTAGTTTCAATATAATGTATTAGACTATGTGTTGTTATGATTATACATGGGGGATTAAGAGTAATGGATAGAACCAGAGAACAGGATTCTCATTAGGATAAAATTTATGGTTTCTTTTTTTTCCATTATAATACGATATTTTAATATAAATATCAATGTATAACATAATTGAATATTCATGCCGTTAATGTTATTTCAATTATGATAGATAGGTTATTTTATTATTATCATATGGCTTACAATGTTGGTTATTAAATTTCAATTTATCATTTTATTTATAAATCCTATAATTTTTTATATATTCACTACATTTATTACTAATCTAGAGGGTATAGTCTCCATACAGTTCCACCTTTACACCCTCACCACTAACTAGTAGCCTTTGACATATGAGGAGGCGCTCTTGAGGTGTAGTGGCGACCAACTCAAGGAATTGTTTTTTTAAATCCTATATTTGAAAGATTCAATTTGTATTGGTGGATATATTTTCATCATTATGTATATATTTTCTATAGTATATAAGAGACTAATAATGACTTATCACATATAAAATGGATTATGTCTGGGTTCATCTAACCCACACAAGGGGGAAAATATCTATTTTCTATAAAATATATTGTTTTTCTATATTAATGTTATTTATTATTTTTCTTTAGGTACTTGTTCTATTTCCACTCATTATTGATTTACGGATTTAGGTTAATTACCATTTTACTGTAGTGGAAAAAATATAAAATCACATGTATCATTATAGGAACATGGGGATTAACATGGTATTCATATTCCATATCATGTATAATAAATTTAAGGTTTTGGGATGCATGATAATTTTTATACCATTGTTTTTTGATTTATTGAAATTTCTAAATTCATTTATATTTATAAGAAGTATGTTTCCATAATAATATGCAATGATTCTTGTTATTATTTTTTTTGATATCATGCCTTTATTTAGAGATAATTAAGTTATAAGATTATTTTGTAAAGTGTAAAAATCAATATAAATGGTTGATGACCTTCCTTCATTCTCTAGTGAATATTTTCTAATGAGAAATAGTAGGAACATAAAATTATGATAAATAAATGACCCAATTAGTCTATGGTACTCATGTGAGATACCATAGCACAATTTGGGAGAACCAGAGTTCCCTACTCATGGATCAACAATAGCTGGTCAACAACCATTGATTAGAATTTCAAAAAACAATGAGAGAGGGTGGCATAGGGATTATGTTTTCCATAAAGTAAACGAGTTTGGTTTCATTATAATATTGATATAAAAACATGCATGTGATCAATATTTTAATTATAGTAATGCTGATTCGTTTTGATTTTTGACGATACAAATCAGGTACTAGATATCAAAAATAGATATGATGGGAAGGACTACTCAATGTAATATCATAGTTGACCAGTGGGTGTGCATATAATTTCTTTTCAAAAATATGATGTGAGGTAGCCAGTCATTCAATTAATCATTGTGTGGATAAAATGTTTGATTTTGAAAGAGTATTCATATTGATCGTCAATCATAGTGGAAAATTATGTGTCATACAACATGTTCAACATTACCTTATAGATAAACAACTCATAGAAAATTTAATCAGGTTTTCAGATCATGGGGAATGATATGTACACAAGCTGCATTCAAAAAATCCAACTCATGATAATTTTTTGGGTGATTTTTATAATAAATATTCACTTAATGGATGGGTGAGATATAAGGGCTAGTATATTTTAACGAAGTGATTATGCTTTCTGGTATGAAGATTAATAGAAATGAGAAACTTAAAGGAAGTTTCCAGGGATGAGGGATACATTTGATATGAACATAGTGATATATGATAGTTAAAATATGATTGTGCTTAAAAACACAAGGTTGGGGAATGTGGATTAATGCATTGGTTAGAGAATATTATGTCTAACTATTTCCATTTTGGACTAGTGAGAGTTGTGCATTCCTATCCCTGAAGTCATAGTGTACTTATGAAAAGTGATGGGCATGACCAAAATATTTTCATTTTCGAGGCTACATAAGGATGGAATCCTATACAAAATGAGATAATTATCTAAATCAATTTCTCTTTTACATTAAATAATATTCATTATGGTTATAAATGTAGAAATCTTTTAAGTGATCTAGATGGGTTGTAGTACACCATTAACTATTTCATGGTATTGACCTTCATTATGATTTAAAACCCAAAAAAAGTCATGGAAACAAATCAATGGAAGAAATAATGTATTATGGATGTTATTTACATTTCACCATATGATGAGAGGGTCCTTATCCATAATACAGATATGTACGATCCATGAGATGTGGTAATTAAAAATAATTTCATTTTGAAAATGAAATAAAACCTCTTAAGGTGGGGTGTGGAATATCATATTCCAATGGATGATAAAAATGTAGGAATTTTCAAGGATGTTTGGGATCGTTTATAAGATTATTATTTTGTAAGTCATATACCATTTATTAAATTGGAAATTTTTTAAATTATATTTCCAGATAAATTCCAAGAACAATCCATTTACGGAAACAAGGATGTTCAATGAAGGGAGTTAAGCCCAACGATTCTTAATTTGATACACGGAATACACATCAAGAATTGTTCTTTTGTTATTTTAACGAAATATTATCATCATGATATGTTTCAAAAAATATATTTTAATGGATATCATTTGTATACATCACTGAGCATGCTTGAAATGATCTTGATTTTCTATGGAATAAGGCTTCAAACAAATTTAACAGATAAATCTCTAGATCATGTGTTGTTTTCATGAATGTATTTGACTAGATTTAGTTTAACTAGATTTACTAAAAATTTATATATGGGGATGGTGAGGAACAAATTTTCTCATCATTTTCGGGTGAGTCTGGTATAATTTAATGAGCATCCATTGCATTAAAGGAAATATAAAGGATGCTATTTTGATAATGGTCCCTAAAACATTGACTGTTATTATTAAATAAAATAATTATGTTATTTTCCAAGGGTGTAATATAATAAAAATTAAAATAGTGTTTCATGGACATTTAGGAACTACCCCCTTATGAAATTATTATGGTGGGAGTACTATGGATTTGGAATTCTCTAATCAAGATTAATAGAATTGTTGAAGATATTTTTGGGTCAGATAGTGAAATAAAAAATGGTGTGGTCATGTATTAGGTTAGATATACATGATTAAGAACCATAATAATGTTTCATAATTCTTTTGATATTTGGATATTTTTTAGAGGATAATGTATTACATTATTAAAGAGGATCTTAAAGGCATGTAGTGTTTTTAGAAATTTTTTATGAATGATATAATGATACAAAATAAACCATGAAGTTCTGGTTATGTTATTATTATTCACCTATGGCTTCGTTAGGATGAGAAGTATTTAGGTGGGGAGGTTATAATATCGATGATTTAGATGGAGTTATATTTAAAAGAGTTTTAACTTTCTAATTAATGGGTTGGGAAAATATTAAATAAGCCTGAAGATGAATTTAAAATAGGTATAACTAGTAAAAGTGTTCATCTATGATATGTTTAAATGCCAAATAGGAATATTATGTGATTGAATGTGTTTCAACAACATCAGGATCCAAGAACGCCTTTTTAGTGATTAAGTGAAATAAGGTGCAATGTATGTTCTTCATTTTTAGTAATTTTGTGGCTTTACCATGAATCTATAATGAAGAAAATAATTACTTAGTAAAACCATCAATGGAAGGATCCATGTCCATGAAATTGTTTTTAGAAAACCTTAGAGGGAAGGACACATGGTTTAGAAAACCATTCACTTTTCACACACGATTACTCCAATATTACCAATAACACCTCATGGTTGGAACAAAATTATCACAAACCATGCATCCAAACTATGTAGTGTGTGTATGTTCTATAGAATGAGATGCATAGTTGGAATAAGGATAGCTAGACCTTATGAAAAAACTGTGCATCTCTTATGAAGTTTTAAAATTTATATTTTTCCATCTCCCTTAAATAGATATAACCTCTTTTATCTATTTCACTATGGAGGTCCCCCACAGTCTATCTCCTTATTCCAACTATTCCCAGTGTTGTTATACAAAATGTTGGTCCAATATTTTTTTCATTAGATGTGTTGGAAGCCTCTTAGTGATACTACATCTCCTTATAATTCATTTACACATTTACCTTATTGCATCAAATGATAAATTATTTCTATCTCTTTTAATCTATTTTATGGTGTTTTAAAAATCATTTTATTTTTATCAATTTGGATCTAACCAATGTTAGATAATTTTAATGTGATTCATTACAAAGATGTGGTTGGTTATTGATACATTTTCCCATCACATTGGGACATTATAATTTTTTTATTGTGCAACCTACTATTTTTTTAATCCACTATCTCAAAGTTAATAAAAAATTTAATTAATCTTTCATGAATTGATATATATGGGATATATTAATCTAATTAATGGTTTTAGGATGTAGTCCTCAACCTGAAGAACACCTGAGGGATTTTAGTTAAATATCTATGATTAATCCACCCGTTAGTTCTGGTGTACTTCCCCTAGGGAATGGATTCTTAGTATAAATTATTTGAATTGGAAAAGTTTGAATACCTTATATAAAACTTTTTCAATTAAATATTAATGTTTAAATGAAAATACTTAAATGGGGATTGTGGAATGATATGTTGTACCCCTTAGCTTATAAATTCTTTCATAGTTAGTTTATAATGAGACATTGATACCAACATGGAATCCATTGAATCAACTATAAGTTAATTGATATAAAATGTGCCCGAAAAACTGAATTGGTAAAGGGAAAGGAAACAAACAAAGATCCATTATCCTTTATGTAATTATTTTGAATTAAATTCATAAAGGTATTGTACAGTCACATTCCCCCTTGTTTTCATTATATAATATGTTTGTTGATGGATACTTTGGTATAGAACAATCATCAAAACATGGATAGTATCATGGAACCTCAATAAATTTTTATTAATTTATTGAATGAAGATTTGTAGTTCCACGGAAACTAACAAGGACACATTCATTATATCTTTTAAGTGATATGACAAATTAAATGATGAAGATGTATTAAATTGTTAAGTGGATTGGAAACTATCACGGAACATTGAATCTCTATATAAATTACCTCGATAATGGATAACATGGTAAAAAAATGATATAGGATGTCATAGTATGGTATCAAAGACCAACATATATATTTTATACCAGATTCAATGGTTGGTTACCTTGGATTAATCTACCTTGGACCACTTTAGACATGATCCATGAACTCCATCCAAGCCCCTACTATTTTTTCTATTGATGATATTTGAGGAATCAATGATGAAAAATTTTCCATAATCAATGGGTTCATAGACCAAGTATCTCAATATTACATTTATATTTATATTGATGATATTCATAGACTCGTAGGGCATCAGAGCCTCAGCCCAGTTTGTGAGGTCTCTGCAAGTGAATCAAAGAGACCCGAGATCAAAACCAAGAGGAGGGATAATACCTGGATTACTATACATAAGTAGTTACTATATAAGTACTGTATCATCTAGAACTATTCACATGTTTGGGCCTTCTGGCCACCGGTTTGGTCTTCGGGTCCTTCAAGACCTTCGGGCCACCCATGCCCTTTATGCAAGTAAGGCTTTCGATCCACCAAAATTGATAAGGGCCACCTCAAGGCCTTCATTACACATCATGGATTTCGGGAAACATGATCAAATGTAGTTTCCCCAGATATAATCTAAAATAGGCTATCATCAAAGGAGGATACAGAGTAAGGCACACCCACTAGAGCAGAACCGATGGATTTGGAAGAATGAGAGATTATTGAAATTCCTTTGTAACAAACCTGTGCATGCACGCGAAACATAATCGGATGGCCATACAATGGTGGAGAGATTCCATCATGATGAAGATGCTAGGGAGGGGCAGTTCCTTGTAGTTATTGTCTAGTTGAAATCCCTAAGTCCTTCGAGTCATGTAATGTCTCATAATCCTACGGGCCAAGTAATCTCTAAGACTAAAAACCTTGTATGTGTTCCCCTCACCCTTGATAGGGGGGTTATAAAAAATAAATAAATAAGAAGGCCTTAAGGATATTCGATCATAGACTCAAAGGAGATCAAAAATACAAAAATGGGTTATTTTGATGGTTCAAAACTGTGGCAATAGAAACCAAAACCATGGGCTATATCGCCCTAGCAGTAGGGTATGACATATGGCCATGGTTTTAACCATGTAAATAGTTTTCTCCATTTTCAACTGTGGCATTTGATCTAAGGCCACAGTTTTAACCATGGATGTAGAAAGCCTATTTCAATGGTTTTAACCAGGGCTATAGACCTTAAATCTGTGTTACGAGAATAAAAATAACATGTGCCATCCCAGATTCAATCGATGCACCTTCACGTCATGTGTCAGTGCCCTACCCACTACACCACTAAGGACATTTTGTGTCTATATATATATATATTATATTATATATATTATTAAAAACCATGGAAATATACATAAAAACATAGAAATTGTTCTTCACACCATTATTGGTGGGTATTTTTTTCTCTCACACATGGGAGGGTGACCTATAGCTACTATTTGCAGAACGATGGCAATATCCCTCGAAAAAATGGTATATATTAATAATTTTAAATGCCATGGTTGTACATCACATGACAATTTATATAGATCACATAACAGTTGTTATAGGTGTGGGAAATAACCATGTTTTTTGAAAATGTGTCTATAGCCGCTGAAAATGGACCTATAACAACAGTTTTAAAACTATGACTATAGTTTCATGGATGTATTCTGTTTTTCTAGTTGTTGATGGCTGGGTTATTATGCCAGGGTCCTAGAAATCATAGTCCAAATACATTATAATAAATAATATTTTATAACTAGTTAATATTTGATTTGATAGTTCATGTCAGAAATGATCTTTTCTTTTCCAAAATAGTTATTCATTATTTGGTTATTAATTTTCAAATAAAGTGTTTATATACTAAACTGTGTCACATATCATTATATATTACTCTTATTATGTCTTCGCGCAAATAATAAATGTATGAATGTAATGTTTTTTTGTATACATCATTGGGGGTGGCATACTGAGTGTATATGAAACTGGGTTTGGTCATTGATTATTACCAGAAATAATATAATGGTTATAGGTTATAGAGAATGGATTATTCTATATTCTATTACACTTATACATGGGGGCTTATGAGAATAGAACAGAGCTGAAGCATATGATTATAACAGTGGTATCCTCTAAGTACATTTATTTTCATTTATATTAATTTAGGTGCATCCATGCCTTCATATTTTATGTCATATAATATTTGTGTGTGCATTTTGTTTTGAAATTTATATTTTATTTCTATGATCATATTAAAATGGTAGTTGGTTAATACATATCTGTTTATAATTTAATTTCTATTTCCTTTATTTTATTACAATATATAATGTATTTATTAATGATCTATAGGGTGTGGTCTCTCTATTGTACCACCCTTACACTGTAACTACTAGTTGAAAACATATGGCATATGAGGAGATGTTCTTGAGGCTCAATTGAAAACCATCTCAGGGAATTGTTTCAGCAGCATTCGAGTCCAGATGCAGCAGAATGTAATAAATTTACCACTGGATATGGCATATTGGGGTAGTAAATTTATAGTATGAATTAGAAAATAGTAATAAAAATAGTTGGAACTAGATTGAGAATAAATATTAATATATTAATTATAACATTATATAGAATTGAAAATAATACAAAAGAAACCAACAATATTATATTGAGATTAGTTACTCATAAATTTTCATTTTATGTTATATTTTTCACTGTTTTTGAAATTTCAGATCATGGTTCATAATTATTGTTATCATCTAGTGTACTCCCAGATTTAAAAATAAATCATAGTGTATGTAATGAAAACCATATTAATGCATGTATTCGATCTACATCGTTTCCTCATTGGAAAGGAAATGAAGTGGAAGTTGGGGGTATAACTAGAGTTAAACAAAATATATATATTACCTTATAATATGTAGGAAGTAACTAATAAAATTGGTAGTATTGAGTATCCTAATGATCTATATTGATGTGTAAAAATTTTATACCACATTATTACTTAACAAAATCCACCATTTAGTGGATCTATAAATCCATTTGAAGTTTTGAAATGGATATGTTCCTTAAAGAGTATTATTTTCTCTCTTTGGTATGTAATGAAATGGAGAGTGTAAAATCATAGACATTTAAATAATTATAATTTTTTCTATATACTAATATTTTGGAAATAGAAATTAAATTTACTAAAAAGGGGACACATAGTTGATTTTTTACCAAACACACAATAGTGGGTTTCTATGAAATCATACATTGAACACAAAACTATGTTATACCAAAACAATAATACATTATTAATATTATTATTTTAAATGGTAGTTAAGAACTAGTCATAGTATTGGGGTGAACGAACAGAACTAACTAAATTATTTTTACACAAGTTTGATTAATGTTTTTACATTATAAAAAATATAATAGTTTTCAAATGTTAATAGATCCAATTTTAAGCATAAAATACTCTAAATTTTTTTTAAAAAAATTTACTGAATATTGAAGGGGAACCCTTTTCAAATATTTATTTTTTCAGTTTTATATGTTCTATTTTAAAAAATAATCATCTTCTATGAAATAATTATGTCAAAATTTATAATGTTTTAATTTTTTTTTCTAATTAAATATAAATGTTGATAAATAGTAAAAAAAAATGCATTTTAATGAAAACTGCAGTTTATTATAATTTAAATATATAATTAGGTTATCCATTTAATCAATTTTATAGTGTAATTTAATTTTAATTTTTCATTTTATATATTATTTGTTAGTAGAAGTAACTTTACATTTAAATTTTATATAATAATGTGCCAATTTTTTGATGGGTTTTTACTTTTTTTAAAAATACCATTTTCTCATTCTGATAAAGAGAATTAACTTTACATTTATTTATCCATCCTCTATGTTTTGAATTCAAGAAAAGTGGCTTTGATATTTTTAATCAAAATGTCCAAATTATGTAAACAATTCCCTTTCATTTTTGGACATCATGAATAGTATTTTGGGAAATTATTTTAATTTACCACACTTTACGTCTAAATCAAGTAAATAATAGTAAGAATAATAGAGAAATAATATAAAACTATGATAACACTTGTCCTAATCCTATTCGATAAAATATTTCTGACCAATAAAACCCATGAAATAGATACTTGACTTTTTGAACCCACACTAGTGTGATTTTGACTCATATGAGATTTAAATTAAAGTAAATGAAAATATGTTTTAATAATATATCTCTCACTAAAACAATTTTAATATATTTTTATAGTAGTGATATCCTATGGTATAAATAGAAATTAGAAATATAAAAAATCTTTCTATATTATGAAATTTTATTTAAAAGTTTTAGTCATTAAATAATTAAAATTAATTATGACACAATGATGATGTAGTGAGTTCCATATTTATGAATGAATCAAATAAATGATATAAAAATATAAAAATATATATTATTTTACAATATTTATTTCATAATTGATTTTTATAAGTGATCATAACATGTAATAAGTGTATTAAATGATTTTTTATAAGTTATTTATCAGTTTTGATTTTATTTAAATTCAAAAAGTTAACAGTGTAATGATGGAGATAATCATTGTTTTAAAAACAAATAGTAATTTATTAAATTATTTAAAAATATTGAAAATATTATAAAATTTTAATGTAATTATGATAAACATTAAATTTTCATTAAGTATATAGTATTTTTTCAAATTTACGCCAAATAAGTAAAATTTAAAGTCTTAATATTTAAAATTTTATTACCTCAATTAAAATTAAAAAAGAATAATTAATGGTAATATAAGAAGATATGGTTTAAAACAAATTCATTATTTCTTTAAAAATTATTGTAAGTGATTATTTAAAACTATACTAAGTTTTAATTATACATATAAAATTTTGGAATCATTTGGATTAAATATTAATTTATATTAATTTAATATTTTAAGAGTTTCCCAGGGTTCCCCTACCCACTTCAATAAAAAGGATCCCAATATTCTCTAATACTCACACTTAAAATGAATTTTGGTTCAACCAAAATAATTCCAAAAAATATACAAGAATTTCTCCCCACATTCTTAAGGTCTTGTTTTGCAGAACAACATTAATTGAGGTGTCATGGTGGTCTTCAAGGGTGATCAACTGAAGAATATGTATCATTTTCTTTATGTATTTCAATTTAATTTCTTCTTCCTATTCGATGATGTACCCTCCAACAACGATGAAATAATACCTATAGTATACTCAATATACTAATATTTTATTATCTTAATATAATCACCTAATTACATCTCTACATCCATCAAATTGTAATGTAATTAATCCTTTGTGCATACATGTGAATTATCACCTCCAAAAACCGATTCATTTCGTTTTACATTGCAATTTATAAAGATCACATATAATGATGGAATTAATATTCATATGTGATATTCATGAAATATATATAATTTTGAAATAAAAATATTTCAATTATATTTTCACCTACCATGCACATAAAAACAATAACGTTGTTTGTGTGTATATGTGATTTATCACATACACGAAGTGATGCAAATCTTTTTTAATCACAACATAACTTGTATGATGTGTATATATATATATAGTATAATTGAATATTTATTATGATATTAATAGTATTATGATCATTCTGGAAAGATAAAATAATAATTACATTATTTTCATAATGATCAATGAAAAATGAAAATGTTAATCATGTGTACATACGACCAACCATTTACATGAATATATCATTGTTCATTTTTCATAACTGTAATATGTGGATTAATTTAAAGATTGTTATTAATATATAAAATTGGTTATTATGTAATTAATCCTATAATAGATGTTATGGACTTATGGCCACATGGTCCATTAACATTAAAACCATGTACATTTTTTACTCAAGTTCCAAATATTGAAAAAACGTCCCATATGAGATGAAATAATTATGTTTTCTTTTACATGGTAATTAAAGATATAAAATGGATAATTAAACTGAATATGGTTCACATGATATAAAAAAATTGACCTATGTTTGTCATTCAAGAATATAATTATTTTACTTGATGAGCCAGACTCAATGTAAGGGTCATCATCTTGATCTTCATTCATTGAGGCATATTTTGATTATATACACCACCTTCATTTATATGTAGTATAATACACCTCTATTAATATTAATTTCATTCAATGATTTTCAAAAGGAATATTTTCTATAAATCTATTTTCTATACAACAAAAAAGGATTTTTTTTAACGTAAGCAGCAAAAATGACCTTTCTACCATAAGAAAAATTATTTTCAATTTGGGTTCCTCTAAAAGCCTCATTGTTTTTAAAAAGAAAAAAAATACCATATTTATTTTTTCTATATTTTGGTTTTAAAATGGTTTTGTGAGTGTATTTATTATACAAATATCATAAAATATTATCTTAGGATTTCAATATTGAAATGTTATTTCCCATTCATGCCTAGTTTATATGTTTTGATTATGTTATGGTTCATGGGAATTAAAAACATATATGGGTGGTTCTAGGATAAACCAATGGTGGAGGAGACCTTGATATCTCTACAACACATCTGGTAATGAGATAGAGTTAAACAATGATATTTGTCCTAAATGATTCAGCGAATATTCTTTGATGGGTATTCCAAATGAAACCATGAAGGTTACTCCATATGTTATTGTGAAATCAATAATATAAGAATGATATGGATTCCACTAGTTACATTTATGATTTATGATTCCTATGAAGGTTTTATTATTCTTATGATTCCATGGTTTTTATTTATCCATGGAATAATGTTTTAATTAAATATTTTATATCCCTTACTAGGTTTGTTGGATAATCCGTTGATTTTGAAAGGTTTTACATAGTGGATAATGATGGGTAAGAGAAAGGAATATTTCGAGAATATTTTTATCAAGATATAGAAATAATAATTTATTTTAAATGTTTATACTTTTTTGGAAAAAGTGGATAATTATTGTAACATTCAAAGTGTAACATATGGGTCTATTACGTAATAGTTTTTTTACTACTTATCTAAAACACTATACCATAAAATATCCTCAATGTGATTTTTTGAGTAAAAATAAAGAGTATATAATATTTACATATGGGGCCTTATAGTTGGTATTAATGGAATGTATTAAATAATTTTAAGGTTTATCATATTGTTAATACAATATCCCTAAATTATTTTAATTTTATTCTCAAATTGAAATATCACTTGAAGAATACCATGTTGATTCATATAACATATTTCTATTAAGAATGGTTATCCCTAGAGAAAACAACAAAGCTATACTGGGATGTCATCTAAAAGAAAAAACCATCCAAATAAGAAACCAAAGATGGTAAGAATAAGAGCTGAACAAATTGTTGCAATAATGGAATAGTTGTGTCATGCTAAAAATTTGGTCGGTATACAGAGACGTGATCATCCTAATCAAAAATAGAAGAAAATGTAGGCAGTAGATCATTGCATGAGGCATCATCCTCCATCATTTTGTTGATCATCTAACCGTGAGCAGGCTGAAGGGTGGATTAAGGCACTACAAAAGATTTTTGGCCTCATGGGGTGTTCAGAAAATCAAAAGGTAAGTCTTGTTGTTTACCATTTTGAAGGGGAAGTCGGCCATTGTTGTTACATAGTTAGGAATATTAGGGATAGTGAGAATATTTCTTCACTTTTTTAGAAAACATTAAATAGTATATTTTATGAGAAATATTTTCTTAATGCGGTTAAACTTATGATGGACAACAATTCATGGAATTGAGGTTGGAGTATGACATTGTGCCAACTTTTGAAGAAAAATTCATATGACTATGTTTGTATGCTTCAAATATCATTATAGATTAGGATAGTAAGATCAATCATTTTTAGTCAGCATTAAATCCTATGTATCAATGGGGATTGGCTTTTTTGAGTTAAAATGTAATTAAAAACATGTTCGATGGGTGGAGAAGGTGGAAATATAGTTTGTTGATGATCATGTGTTATTTTAAAACATGCAGAATACGTGGTTGAGATGGTATACCAAAATGAAATATTCTTCATAAAAGAATGATGTTAAGAATATTAATTTTACAATTTCTGAAAATTTTCATAAAATTCTTATAGGTGAATGCCTTTTGAAATCTAGTATGTTCAACTATTGTGGAAAATGGGGCATAAGGATTTTAACAACACATAAAAGGTTAATGGTAAGGAATAATTTAATATTTAGTCAATGAAATGTTTTCAATGAGACGAGATAAGTCATTATGAAAACAAGTGTCTAGTAATGAATTTGAATGATGGGAAGAAGTCATACTGTATCCAGAATGGTTTGGTGTGATCCTTTTCATCAACTTTTGTAGATGTTGGGCCATCAAATGAAGTGGTATCAGTTACATTGTTATCTTATTTAGATTAATACATTGTTTTTTTTCATTATGGTCCTATATAATCATTTTTTCTATGTAATTTTATAGTCAATTAGGAATTCTATAAAATGAAATGAATCCATAACTTATGGTAAAAACACCTGTGGAAATGTTGAGACAAAAATAAATTATAATAGTCTTACCATCCTTGTATGTTTAAAGAATATACAAGAAATACTTATTATTTTACCTCTAGTATATTTTGATGTTATTCTGTGTATGGATAGTCTTTCTATTTACCATTCAATGATTGAATTTATAGATAATTAAGTTTTAAGAATAATGACATTCAGTTTGTGTGCTAGTTGAAACCCATACAATAGATAAAATATCCAAATGGTAAGAAACATATAAAATATGAAAATGAATGTTACCTTTCACGTATTATTGAAAACAAATGAACTTTTCAGATTAATGACATTCCATTTCTAAATGAGAGTCTTGAATTTTTTTGATTATTTTTCTAGTATTATACCTATTCACGATGTTGATTTTACTGTTTGCATAGTTTTTAATGTTATGATAGTTTCAAAACCACTTTATCATATGGATCAAAATAATCATTTATTTTTAAATAAAAAATAATATGAGTTATTAGATAATGGTTTCATTTGACTTAGCCCATCACCATTGGGGTGATATTGTCTTGTTAGTTAGAAATAGTAATGTTTCAATTACACATTGTATTGATTATAGATCCTTGAATAACATTAGTGTTAAGAACATGTATCATTTTTCTCATATCGATGTTTTGTTAGATATTCTCCATGGAGGTCAGTATTTTTTGAAGGATGACTTGAGGTCAGGGTACCGCCCGTTTAATGTAAAGGAAGCATACATTCTAAAGACTCCATTTCAAATTTGATATTCCCCCTTCGAATTTTTAGTTTTTCAAATTATGTTAACTAATGAACATGCTATATTCATGGATATTATGAATAGAATATTCCATTAGTCTTGGATAAGATTTTGGTTGTGTTTATTGATTATATATTGGAATATTATAAAAGTAAAGATAATCATGAATCTAATTTATGGTTTGTATAGAAAACATTAAATGAATATCAACTGTATTGGAAATTAAAAATGTGTGGGTTTTGGATACAAATAATTTCATTCCATGGTCACTTTGTTTCTAAATATGGAATAATTTTTGAACCTTATAAAAAAATGTTGTTAAATATTGTCCCAAACCCAAAATATAACTGATATTTATAGTTTTAATAGTTTATCAAGTCATCATGGGAGGTTCTGTAAAACAAATTCACAAATTTCTAGAAAACTAATTATAATAACTCGAAATGGTGTAAAATACATCTGGACAGACGAATGTGATGAATATATTCAGGAAATGAAATGAGGAGTGGTGACTGATCTAGTTTTGGAACTACCTTCTAAAATGTTGAATAATTTAACTATAGTGATTCTTTATTGAATGGAATTGAATGTTTCCTAATGTTGAATGATCATGTAATTGATTATTCATCAATTCTGTTGAAATTTTTTGAGTTAAATTACCCTACACATGATATGGAATTATCTGATGTTGTTTTTAATCTAAAATTATGAAGACATCATCAATATGGATTAAAATGTGAAATATACACTGTCCATAAAAGATTTAATAATATATTTACTATAAAATTGGTCATGAGATAGGGGAGAATGTTGGAAATAATCAATTATTATGATTGCATGATTCATTACAATTGTAGAAAAGAAAACTAAGTGGACAATTCTTTGATATGGAAAATTAATGAAACATTAACAATCATAGGTTTGGTATGTGACAATTTGATTAATTATCATATGAAATTTCGAAACAAATTGGTTAGTGAAGTTAATCCCTCTATTTTGTTTTTGTATTAAGTGCAGCCGTCTCTTCCAGACAAAACGAAGAAAGCGTAGAAGGAAGACGTTGAGTTGTAGAAAAATGTAGAGTTAGTTTTGAAGGGTAAGTGAACTGAATATATAATTGATAATAATGATTGTGTTTTTAATTTTGGAAAGATATTGTATGTGACATGTGATTCACTATTAAAGAATGATTTGTTATGTGAAGCTCAGAGTTCTCCATTTTCAATTCATCCTAGATGTATTAAGATGTCTATAGATCATTGGGAGTATTACTTGTGGGATGAAATGAAAAGAGATATTGCTGACATAAAATTTTGTGTTTGATTGTAAAGTGGTGAAATCAGAGATACAGTTACCAAAAAGGTTGTTTCATCTTTATCCAGTACCAGATAGGAAATATGAAAAAAATTTAATGGATTTTGTAGTGGGATTACCAAACACTTCTCAACATACCAATGCTATTTGGGATATTGTTTATAGATTTACTAAATCTTCTAATTTTATTCTTATTTGAGATAAATCGTCTCTAGATAAACTATCTCTATTTTATATTAAAGATATATTTAGGTTACATCAGTTTCCCCTCTCTCATTTATCTAATTGTGATCCCAGATTCACATCTAACTTTTAAAAATTCCTTCATATGTCCTTGGGAATAAGATTAAATTTCAGTAAATCATTTCATCCTCAATCAGATTGGATGTCTGGATGGAAAATTCCGAACATGGAGGATATGATATGTTCTTGTTTAATGTATTACAAATGATATTGGGATAAAAATATTTTGTTGGGTTAGTTTTCATATAATAATGCTTTCATTCCACTATACAGATGAAATAATTTGTGGCATTATATGGAATTTGTGGTCGAAATCCATCTTTCTTGGATGTAGTATGTGAAAGGATATTGATGGGAATGAAATTGTTAGAAGAGATGATAGAAAAATATTATGTTATTTAGAAACAAATGAGGACAAATCAGAGCTTGTAGAAAATTTAGATAGATAACTAAAGGAAAGATCTTTTTTAAGTTCGGTTATCATGCCTTTCTCAACATTTCACGGTGGAAAAGTGTCATATGTTTTGGAAATAAGGGAATGTTGAGTCAGTAGATCAGTGGAACCTATGAAATCTTGGATCATGTTGGATCTATTTCCTATAGAGTGGATTTATCTCCATGTTTATCCTAAGCACACAATGTTTTTCATGTTTCAATGTTGACATAAAATTTATTGATACCATCTCTTGTTTTGAGACTAAATGTAGATTAGTTGAAAGAGAATATTTATTATGAGGAACATCATATACAAATTATTTACCATAGAGATAATTTTTTGTGAATAAGTTTATTCTTAAAATTATTGTTCTATTGAAATTCCATATGGTTAAAGAGGAAACATGATAATCAGTAAATTATTTGTGTGAGAACTACCCCTACTTATTTTGTAAGTAAATAAAATTGGGGAGAGGGACACAATTTAAACATGGGGGTATAGATGTATCATCCACGTATTCATAGAATAATAATTTTCTACATAGATCTATATTGATGAATTATTTTTATTTTTAATTAAAATCATATTTTTTTCTGATAGATTACCCAAAATAGAAAAACGTGTTTCTCTGAAATATTACTTTGAAAGAAAAACATAGTTATAAAAAAAATACATTGATAATATTATTATTTTAAATGTAGTTTACTCCTAACAATTTTATTAAATGGAATGGAAATATCTAACTAAATTATGTTTAAAAATATTTGTTAAATTTTTTATATTCATCAAATAAATTCTAGAGGCTTAAATTTAAAATAAATCCAATTTTATGTAAAAATACTAAAATATTTGTAAACGATAGTTTTACTGCCTTATGATCGAAACCCCATATTAAATGTAGTTTTTTGTTACTTTTATATGTTATGTTTGAGAAAATAATATTCTTTATTGGATTCAGGACATCAAAATTTATATTGGATGAAAATATTGTATTTTTCTAATGAAATTAAACTTTTAATGAATAGTGAAAAATAATGCATTTTATTTAAAAACAACATTTTCATAAAATTTATTAATATTGTGAGTTTATCCCTTTATTTGGTTTTAATTTTTAATAAAGTTATTTTTTTATAATTTAATTCATTATTGGTATTGGGATGAAATATTACATTGAGATATTATATAAACAGAAGTCAATCTTTTGAAATTTTTTACTTTAAAAAAACGTGTTTTCACATTTAGGCAATGCGAATTAATTTTAAATTAATTACTATTACTTCTATTTTTTGAATTTGGAAAAATGGTATACATATATTGATTCAAAAGGTCTAAATTAGTTAAGAATAAACTTTTTATTTTTTGAAATGATGAATAGTAACTTGGGTAATTATTTTTATTTACCACAGTTAAAGGGTAAAAAGGTAAAAAAATAGTACAAATAATATTATAAAAAATAATACTACCTTAAAACAATGTCCTAGTCCTACTGTATAAGATATGGCCAACCTCAAAAACCCATGGGATTTAAATTTGGACTTTTGAGGCCACTTTGATGTTATTATGACATTTATAACTTATAAATTAAAGTAATGGAAAATATATTACAAACATATATCTTCTTACTAAACAATTTGTAATATGGGTTTATATAGGTGATATCATTGACTATAAATAGTAATTATAAAAATACAAATATTTAATAAACAATTTTTTTAATTTTTAATTTTTTGACATTAAATAATTAAATTTAATTATTACATATTGATGAAATAGTGATTGGCTTATTAAGGAAGGAATGAAATAAATGATATTATATATATTAAAATAAATATTATTTCAAATAATTTATGTCATCCAAGATTTTTATAAGTGAATATGATATGTTATAAGACTATTAAAGTCTTTGTTTTGAAGGTATCTCTCTGATTATATTTTTGATAAATTCTGTAAAGTTAATGTTATACAAAATGACATAATTGGTGTTTTTATAAAAATATTGAATTATTAATTTTATTTAAAAATCCTAAAAATCATATAATCTTAAAAAGTGATGATGATAAGTTATAAAAGTACTTTAATTGTGCAATTTTATGAAATTTACCACATATAAGTATAATTTTATCTCTTAATATTTATAATTTTGTTACCACAATTTAAACTAAAATAGAATAATTAAGGGTAAACTGATAAGATGAAGATTAAAAAAAATATATGTATAAAATTTATTGGGGGAGGGTATTTATAAAAAAATAATTCTATATTCAACATATATCATGTATAATAATTTTGATTAAAAAAGTTAATTTTGACTAATTTAATATTTTAAGAGATTCCAAGGCTGCCCTCCTCTCTCTTATAAAGAGGAACCCTCTATTCTATAATACTCACACATACAAATCCATTTAGTACAGAAAATATTTACTCACAACCTTTTTCATAATCCCTCCCAAATTTATTGAGGCCATAGGTTTGGAATGAAACCCTTATTTGTGGTGTTAAGGAATTGTTAAAGTTTGATTTACTGAAGAAGTGGAATTGTTTTCTTTAGGTATTTAAATTTTACTTATTCATACACATCCTTCAAATCTCCTCCAACAATTATGAAAGAATAAATATTATATCATAATAATACTAAGATGTTATTATGTTATTATAATAACCTATTACATCTATTCTTCTACCAACAGTAATGGAATTAATCGTTCGTGTGTACGCGTGAATTATCACCTCCACGAATAGATTCTGTTAGATTTACATTATCTTCTATATAGATCATTAATAATAATAGAATTAATATTATTATTTTATATTCATCATATATTTATCATTTTAATACAATAATATATCAATTATTTTTTTACCTTCAATGCACGTAAAAAATATCATCATTCGTGCGTACGTGTGAACTATTACCGCGACGAAGCGATATAAATTGTTTTGATTAACCACATAACATTAATTAAATATATGTATATTTATATGATTATTATGATAATAATAATATTTTGATCATTCTTTAAATATAAAATAATAATTGCCTTATTTCTTTAATTATCATTGAAAAATGAAAATGTTTTTCAAGTGTACAAACGTTATACCGTGTCCATGAATATTGCATTGTTAAATTTTCATAACCATAATTATTGGTTTATTTTAAAAGGAATGATTAATGTTTAAAAGTGAATATTATTTCATGAATACAGTTTTTGGGATGATGGAATTATGACCACATGGACTAGTAACATCAAAACCATGTTCATTTTTTACTCTAGTAGCAAATATCGACAAAACGTCTCATACAAAGTTAAATAATTATGTATTTTTTATAAAATTGTAATAGGTGATATAAAAGGGTTAATATACTTTAAAATGATTTTTATTAAATTAGAAATTAAAACACATGTATTGTTTATGAATATAAAGATTTTTTGTGACAAGTAAGACACAAGGTAAGGGATTTCACCTCAATATTCTTTCATCAAGGCATTCTTTGACCATATACAACACCCTATTTTATTCAATGTATAATAAATACTAATAAAATCTCATTTCTTCCAATAATTTTTTAAAAAAATATTATTTTATATAAAGTATATTTTTAATCTACAAAAAGAAATGTTTTTGTAACATATGCAGCGATAATGACATTTCCACCACTATTACCATTTTTTTGGTATATGGTTTCCACTAACAAGCCGTATTTAACATAAAACTAAATGTAAACACCATATTCCATTTTTCTTTATTTTTTTATTGAAATTTTTTTGATAATTGATTTATTATATCAATGTCATAAAATGATATCTTATGATTGCAATATGGAAATGTTATTTCTATATTATTTATGGTTTATTCATTATGATTATGTTATGGTTCTTGGAAATTGCTTATGTATATGGGTGGTTCCATGATCAACCGAGGGTGGGTGAGCCCATGATATCATTACAATGAATTGGGTAATAATATAGACTTAAACAGTAATGTTTCTCTAAAGAGAGTTAGTAAATATTCTATGATGGGAATTGAAAATGTAACAATAAAGGTTTCTCCCTATTTAAATGTGAATGAAACAATATAAGTATGATATAGATACCCCAAGTTAACATTATGATTTATGATTTATATTATGTTTTCATGATTCTTTTGAATTCATGGATTTATAAGTATTCATAAAAAATGTATTCATTACAAGTCTTATATCACATATGTATATATTTGGTGCTCATCCAATGTTGTTGAAGGTTTTTCAACAAGGTATAATGTTGTTTATGATAAATGAATAATTCCAGAATATTTTTATCAATAAAGAGAAATAATTATTTAATTTAAAGGAATTTATTTCTGTGGAAAAAGTGGATAATGAATGTACCTGTCCACATGTAATGTATGGGTATATTATGTAATAGTTATGGAAAAATTACATAAAACACTAAACATGAAACGATCATTAATGTGATATATTAAGTCAAACTCAAAATTTTCTAATGTTCAAAGATAGGGAATTATAAAGAAGGTTTAAATTTTTTCATATCATCTCATAGTGGATTCAAATCAATGGTGGTCATTTATTCAAAAAACTATGAATGAGGGGAAAAAATTCATTATTGATTGGAAGGAAGCTATGGAGATTTTCCATGAAAAATATTTTCATCATAAGAAATGATTGGATATGGATATAGTATTATTGAGTCAGATAAAAAATTACGAGGAAAATGTTTCTAGGTATGAATATGTCATTAACATGATTAAACTAAATAACAAAAACTAATTATATAATTCTATGAGAAATACTGATAGACACATATTTATTTTTATTTATTATTAAATTTCTCATGAACATATTTTTTCTCACTCTCTATTAGTCCGTGTGTGTTTTCTTACTACTCAATGTCCATATATCAATATACAACTAATTTTATCTTATTTAGAAAACTAGTTTTTGGGTTACCTTTTTAATTTTATTTCCATCTTTTTAAAAGTATTTTATATTTACCTTTATTATATAATTTGAGTTAAGAAAATGAATTTTTAAATTTAAAGCCATAAATATATAAAAATTGTTTAAATTTTTAGGTCTAACAATACTTTTATGTTATAATATAATAGAATAATATTTTAAAAGTAACACTTTTTTCATTAGTGTACATGACTTGCAACATTTATATTAAACAAGCCATGAAATATTAGATTTAAAATATGAAAGTTATAACCTAGTAATTGAATTGGATGGTGTGAAAAGTATTATCTAAATTCTGAAATTTATATAATTTACAATCTTAATACAAATCCGATTATTAATTCCTATGAATTAATTACATAGTTTTTGGTAATGTTATTATAAGATTTAGATATATATTTTCATCATAAATAAGATTTTTCACGTTTGGTGGGAAAATAATTCAATAATTTCTATAAATTATAAGAAATAATAATTACTAAAATCATCATAACAATATTATCATAGTTTTATTTTTTTATTTTTCTAAAATGTTGTATTTTGTAGTGAATGGTGAAAATACAGTTTTCTATATAATTTTTCTTTATTTTAGGAATTAAAATGACTCCTTTTGTTTTAAATAATTTATAACTAAAATAATTTCTCATATGTTACGAGTAATCCAATTATATTCAATGGAATATATTTTCTTTATTATATGATGTATAATGAAATTATTTATAAATAAAGGTATTTTTCATGAAAAATATTTTTCATCGAATTTTAAACATTTATTTTATAATTAATTTCATAGATTTAAAGAAAATTTATTTTATAAATTGAAATCTATATAATAAATCATTTTTTATAAATATTTGAAATTTTCCTCATTAATGTTTGGTCAATATGAATAGTAATCATGGTAAAATATATCAGCTTTATAAGGGTTAAATATATAATATCTAGGTTAATGAAATTGATAAGAAAATAATGTAGAATACATATTTTTATTAGATGAATTTAATTAATCCCTTATAACCATTGGATGCAAATTTAATTTTTTAAATAGACACTTTTCCATAAAAATTACCAATATATTAATTAAATTAATGAATGTTACAAATTGTAACATTCAAACTTTTTTAAATCAATTATGAGTTTAGAGAGGGACATAATAATGTTATGATTGAAAATAAATATAAATTATTCAAATTGTTGAATTATAATCATGGAGATAAAATATGTCTTCTTTTTAGTGACTGATTAATCTACTTAATTACTTGAACAATGATAATATTTTACATTTTTTAAATAGTACTAATAAAAAAATGATATTAAAAATATTAGAAGATATATAATTTGGGTGATTTATATTTTTCCATAATTTTTATTGAATTAATATAATAGATTATTTATCTATAAATGAAATGTATTTGAACTCCAACTTTATATTGATGTGTCAAAAATAAAATTAAATGAATATTTTAAAAATTTTCATTAACTATATTTTATAAAAATATTATTTTTAAAAAAATCAATAATATATTTAAATTGTACAATAGGTGTAATATATTTTTTATAATAACATTGAATTTACATATATATATATAATTAGTCAAAATATTTGAATATTATAACCCTTTATGATTGATAAATATGTTATCATATTTAATAATAAAATAGGTTAACAAAGGAGTTAATGAAAATTATAATAATAAAAATACCAAATAAACCTATATTTTTTTGTTTGATGAAATTTAAAAAACATCATACACTATTTTTTAATCCTTATCCATTTGGATGAATTTTTATTGATAATTACATTATTTTAATTTATTCTTGTAAAAAAATAAAAAAATTCCCCTCACCACATTTAAAAAAGGAAACCTCCTCTCTCATTTCATGACACAACATTAAACCATCAATAATGGCCAAAATATAAGATAAAACCTTCTATAATTTTTTATCCAAATTATATATGTTCTTTTAATCCTAAATAAATAAACCTTGTTCCATTTAATATGATCTTTAAATGAGTTCTTATAACAGATATGTAAACACCTTTCATGATCATTTTATTTTTATATGTTATAATTGAAGTCATTTAAATCTATTTTATTTTTAATATAATAATATATTTTTTATCCAAATTATATTTCTATATTATCATTGTTATGGAATCACCATTATCTACCATATTACCCCTAAAATTGGTATTGAATGTATCACTGATAAAAATGTATGACATACCATCTCCATATAGAAATATAATTTATTTTGAATCACTATATTTCATGGATGGTTATTATGACAGGTTTAATGTTTATATATGACACTTATGAAATAATTATGATTTATCCATATTAATATCTCATCTATCATCTTTCCTTCCAATCTATTACCATACAATAATTTTTCTCATGCATTTGTGGGGACAATCAACCCAATGAGGGAATGTGATATATTTTTCATTTCCTTTTATAAGGATTGTAATATGTAACGATTTGAGGAATATATACGATTTATGTAATATAACAATGTTTTTTGATATTTTATTTATTTTTTAACATTATTTCATTCCATCCATCATAAAATGGAAACTATCTTCATGTGTATATAGGACATGTCGTCTCCATGAATTGTTCAATTCATGTTTATGAAAATAACAAGTTCAGAATACCTGAAATATGTATATAATGAAAATTGATTATAATAATATCATTTTTAAAATTAAAAATATGATATATCCAAGATAAACATACAATGAATAAAAAATACCAATCAAAAATATACCTAAAATTGATGGTATTATAACCTAAAATAGTGATTTTAATAATGAATTATTATCCAACTGGTGATAAAAGGTTTTATATAAATCATATGTGGTACAATAAATATGATTATTTTTTAGAATTGATGTATAAGAAATATATAATTATTATATATATTTTTTGAAAACATATGAAGAAATTTGGACATGAGGTAAGGGTTTCTCATCTCATATTTGCATCCATGAAACATTTTCCATATTCCCAACATATTTATTTTATGTTATGTATATAAAAACAAATTGATATGATAAATCATGATTCCATCAAGAATTATTTTATTTTATCTTTTATTATTTTTATTTCTTTCATGGGTATTAAGATTGAAACGTTACCAATGTGGTATATGTTTATTTCACAATCTCAACAATAATTTGGATTGTCTATGATGCTGATTATTTTAATCCAAATCCATATTTTCTCAAAACACTATCAATTTATATATCTAAAAACCACCAATTATTTTATAAAAAAATTTATTTATATTTCTGAACCTTTTTTAAAATTTTAAACTAATCTTATTATCATTTTCTGAATGAGAAACACTTTTAGTTTTATGGAATCTGTAAAAACAATGTTTTCTTAATTTAAAATTTGTAGAAAATCCCCTTTATTATGAGTACACATTGAGTTGAACTATCCTTTAAAATTTCACATTTTTCTTATTTAATACATTTTTTTCCTTTAAAATGATTTATTTTTTTAGAATTTTTTTTAAAATTCTTTCAAATTGAAAATTGTTTTTTGAAGGGATATATTCCTATAATTTATTTATAATAATTTCATATATATATATATATAGAATTATATGAAGAGTATTTACTATTATTATAAGAATAAAAATATTTCTAAAGATTTTTATGATAATCTTGATTGGCTAATTTAGTGATATTTCATTTTCTAGTTCTTATAATGTGGACAATTGTTAATTTGTAATGCATAATGATTGAGTTTTTTTATTCACATATGGAATGCATTATTAATAGAATGTGATGGGAATTCTATCTATATTTTTTCTATGCATAGGTATGTCTCATGGGAAAAACTATGATGGGTTTTGGCTAAGGCCGAACCCATTTATTTCATGATATCCTATGAAACAGCCTCAATGGTGTATTCATATGTCTTTACCAATGCCCAAATTATATGTTTCAGATGTCCAAAAATATATAATCCATATTTATGTATGAATCATTCAATGTTTTTGTGATTATATTATTTTTTATGATATCAAGGGATTGGTTTCTAGATAATGTGATTATCGATATCACATTATTTAATCATCAATCATTCATGTCATATTATTCATTCCTTATTATCCTCCACTAAACGAATTTATGTTCTAAGAATCTGATCTAAAAAATTTATTTATTTTCTTTTTCCTATGATACACAGAATTATATTATAAATTATTGAATAGATGTATAAATTCCTTTATTATTTTTTTTAATTTACAATATTATACTTAAATCAGGTTTTCACCTAGTTCATCAAGAAAACTAAACTATTCTATTGATTGGGATGCGAGTACCTATATTTAGTTCCAATTAAAAATAGTTACCACTAACTCTTGACTATAAGGGTCATTGTTTTTGAAAATATATATCCCTAAATGACTATAAAATTGAGGGGGTAGGGTTATAAAATTATTTGGAAATAAATCCACTAAATCTTGTATGTCATTAATAAAATCCACCAACTGATCCTCAAATGAATTCAATAAAAACCATACTATTTAAAATAATATTTTATATAAATACATATGCATCATCTGATGATCTAATGAGCACCATAGTCATTCCTTTATCTTCATTGAATTAAAATAATAATCAAATAAATAAATTACTATATGCACATAATACAACAACATCATGATAAAGTTTTCACGACCTAGGTACTTATAAAATAATTTTTTTATTATGTATTTTAATGGTAAAATTAACTATTATCTTGTAATGGAATAAGTGGTATTTAAAGAAATTATGGAATCTATACTAATAGAATAGTAACATCACTAATGAAATTATAAATAAATTTTCTGTATCTTATAAATGAATATATAATATATTTATATCAATGATTAAGTAAATAAAAGTTTTGAAAATTATAAATTATGCATAGATATTTGGGTGACAAAAAAAATTTATTTTGAATTTGATAAGAAAATAATTATTTAAAATGAAAATTTATTTTCATTAAATATATCTAAATTTTATTATTTGTTTTTCATGGTATTATTATAGAATTTTTGTGAGACCTTAATTAATTTTTACAAGTCTTAAATAATCATTTACATTTTTAAATTTTTTATTTCATGAGTAAATGATTAATTTAATTAAAAATAAAATTTTTATATTTATAGAATTATTTTCATAAAATGGAGATCATGATTGAATTATACATCTCAAAAAATGTATATTGTTGTATTTTGGGATTTATCCATCATAGTCTAATTTTTTATGAAAAATAAAATATGGTAGTTTAATATATATTTAAGTTATAAGTTAAATACACAATTCAATGAGTAATGAATAATGTTAGCACTATAATATCAAACATATGTTCATTATTAAAATTTATATACTGATAATTATAATTTTATTCATATCATTGATCCTAGAAATAATCTAATGAATAAAATATTCAAAAAACACTTCTATCATCCCCTGTAAATACCACCACTCACCACCTCTTCTCCTCAAACCTAAAAGACTTTTAAATATTTAATATATATCTAATTTCCTTCTCAATACTATTCCACATGACCATGACCTTATGGTCTCACCAATAGAAAAAAAATATCATCTATAAGAAGGTTCTCTAGGAGTATAAGTCAAGAGGTAAAATTCACTGAAATTTTCTATTCATTAAATTTCAAATTCTATTATTTTATTATTCACTGATCTCCTAACCTTTTACTATTGTAATTAAAACTATAAAATATTATTTATACTCTAATGATTTTATTTTTATGGAAATTTATTCATCAAACTTTCCCCTATATTGTTTATTTTAAAAATAAGAAAACATTTATGATGTGTCGATTTACAGACATCATATAAGATGTGTTTTCATTTTCCAATATTTACATAATTTCTGGTCTTAAAAACATTATTATGGTTAAATTTTATTTTTTATACATATTATATACTATATAATTTTCATAAAATATTTTTCATAAATTATAATAATTAACAAAACAAAAGTTGTTTGTAATGATCAAAATACACAAAAAACTAACTTTCACCACTAACATTTTATCTAATTATTCATCACTATAAAATATATAAAAAATTATATATAAGAAGATTTAATAATTATAAAATTTCATTACTGAAATATATTATCAATTCTTGAAAATTATTATCATTCAATATGATTTTCCATATATGTATACATGTAAACCGATCATAAAATCCATGGAAATGAACACCCTCGAACAATTAAATTATATATTATAAATAATCAAAAAGGAGATAAATGAACTTAATAAAATTATAATAAATAAAATACATGTATAAATTTTATTAGTTAATAAATTGATGGATTTAAATGTATTATACAAGAAAATAATTTTAGGTGAATAACACGTTCATGCATAAGTGAAGGGATTCATTTGAAACCTCATTTTTTTCCATTGCATTTCTATTTATCCCTATTTACCGCAATGTAATTATTCTCTATTTTTCTGTAAATATTCTAAATTAGGTTTATATGTTGAAAAATCATGTATGTATTTCATTTTATCAATTTTAAATTAGAAAATATGTGTTTTTAAAAGATCTCTTATCAATTCATTCTGATAAGAACTTCTGATTTATGGGAACATCCCGTCTCTTTACACATTTTAATGTTAACTCCATTATATGTTTTAAGACACCAATATATTCATAAAATAACTCATTTTTATATAAAAACATTATTAACTCAATTCTATTGTTTTTTTCAAATTGATATGAAAATCCACACTGAACTGTCCAGTGGAAAAATAAAAAGAATAAACCCAATAAAAAGGAAATAACCAAATATTATTAATAAATGTTTGGAAGGTTTTTATAAACAGATCATATAAGGTATTTTAGATATGTAAATATTTTTTTATTATGATGATAACACAATTTAAACTATTATATAGAATTTTTGAACATGTTAATGTATGATGAACCCATGTTAAGAGACATTCCATTTAAAATCATTAATAATGTCTCCTTTTACAAAAGAAAAAAATGTTTTCATGACTAAATAATTCAGATTTTATGTATGTTTTGGTAATTTATTTATTTATTTTGATTAATTATGGTATCAATATCTCCCTCTAATTCATTTTGTATTTTTATGTTATAAGTTGATTGAATGTGTAATTCTGAGTGTAACACCGATGATCACATTTGAAAGTAGTCATGAGGGTTAAATTGTAAAGAAACAATGAGTGTTATAAATCATATAATAATTTTTAGGGTTACAATCATTATTAATTAATTACCCATATTACCTATATTGGTTCATTTATGTTTATATATTTTATTAAAATTTCATCATTTCACAAAGTTGGTATATTAGTATTTTTGGGTAAGAAGTATATCTTACAAAAATGACTTCATATTTGTATAAGTATTCATTGAATAATGTTTCATATATTTTTTTGTACCCTATAATGATTTTTTATGATATAATAATTTAGAAAAACCTCCCTATGGTTATTGATGTGTTAGAGAAAATATTAAGAAAAATTGAATGTTGTGATAAATTACTATTTTATTAAAAACTACTGTTTTATTGAAGAAATGTACAATGCTTTTGTTTTATGGAATTTTAATTATAGTGGGATGATATGTATGAATTATGCCTTAATTATCTAAAACTCTAAACTGAAATGATATTTTGTAACGTTAAAACATATTCTCATTTAAATAACTAGATTAGGTATTGTTTTGGGTCAGGTCCTTATAGATGAAGTCAGATCATGGTTTAGATAAAATTAGGGGTTATGATAATGTTAATAGAATGCAATAAATGATTTTTAACACATGTATATATCCAAATGATATAGAATTAGAGATTATCGTACTTCTTCATCAATGATATGTCTGTTTAGAATGATTTTCTGTCGAAGAAATAGGGAAGCTAAAGTGGGAAATCACCCATTTCATGATATCATACCAAGTCCACAACCATGAATGGTGGGTATTAAAACAAAGTAGTTTATGATAGTAATGGATCATTTAACACATTCCATAAAAGGTAATGGAGTCCTTACCAGAGGGTATGTAGAGTTAACAAACATGGAAATGATAGTATAGAATCATATTTTGAGGCAACACCCTCACACATACAGTGCATCTTATTAACTATTGGTGGATGAATAGTCAATTGAATCCCTTGAGAAGATATTTTATGCCATGGGTTTTTAGGTAAAAAAATTATTCTTTCTATTTATAGTTTTCAATGTGAATTTGAAAAGTGGTGGTCAGTGGTCAAGAATATCATGGATAACAAGGAGATCGATGACTTGGAATGGGATGAATTTATGAATATTTTACTTCAAAATTATTATAATAAGTAGGTTTGATGTGGGATGAGAAATAAATTCCATGAATTGAAACAAAATGTAGTATTGTTAGTGGCTGTATGTGAAGAAAAACTTAAAAAATTGGAAAAGTTTTTTCTAAATCATATTTCTTATCATTAGAGTAAAATCAATCGTTTTTACTCAGTATTTATGTTAAGGTACCAAATATGTTTAGAGTCTAGTGAATTAAATATCTAGGAGAAATTTTTTCGATTTGATGAGTGTGTAAAAAAAGTGTTTTATGGTGATCACATATTCATTTAAAACAAGCAGCCGAAGATTTCAATAGGGAATGAAATTAGAAATAGAAAATTAAAAAAATGATGTTGTGAGAATGTAGATCAAATTTGTAGGAAGTGTGGTAAAAAGAATCTTATGTAATTACTTATCAAATATGGGAAGTGTCTCAAATGAGTTATGTTTATAAATATGGCCAAAAATTAAATTAATGTTTATCATTGCGATGGTACAATTAATTCTAATAAGAAACCTATAGATTTTTTTAAATATTTTGAGATGGGAATTTTTGAAAATTTCTTCCCAAAGAAATATATAATGTTTAAAGTAATCCAAATAATAAAAAGAAATGTGCAGTTAAATACCTTATCACGACATCAATAGATTTTATTCCATCCAAATATGTTGTATTGGTTACTTTTTTTTGTTTACATATATTTTTATAATGTCTATTTTGATACAAGGTCTACAAATTCTTTTATTTCAGAGAAATATTCTAGTAATTTGGATGTTTTTTCTCATGAAATGAATGAAAATAATATGGTTAAAACACCTGTTTAAATAATAAGTAAAATTTAATTATAAGATTCTTCTTTCTGTTTTCAATAGAAATACATTACCTGCAAACCTTGTTGTTTTTTCCTTAATAGATTTTAATGATATTTTTTGTGTGGGGAATGGAATTATATTTATCATGATAGGATTACTTTTAGATGAAAATATTTTTTTAGAAAGAGTATCTATTTGTTTACATAAATGAACCCATACCATGGTTAATATAATAGGTAGCTAAGAAATTGTCAAAATATGGAAATGAATGTTATATTTAAAAAAATGTTTAATATAAGAGAACTATTAAGAATAATGATGTACAAGTGGTACATGAATACTTGGAAATTTTTTTGATGAGTTTCTCTTTGCTGTACCTGGTATGGGAGTTGAATATTCCTTTGAATTTGTTATTACTACAAAGACAATTTCAAAACACCATTATTAAATAGCTCAGGTATAACATCTTCAATTGAATAAGAAGTTATAGGTGTTTCTTTATAAATTTTTCATCCATCCTAGAACCTCACCATATAGTGATCCTTTCTTGGTGCATTAAAAATAAATATGGTTCCATCTGGTATTTCATTCATTATAATGTTTTTAAAAACACTAAAATTATGAATATGATTACATTGACCCATATCGATGACTCATTTGATCAGATCCTTGGTGATCATGATTTTTTCATTATAGAATTGAGATACATATACAATTAGGTGAATTTGAAGGAGGTCGAAAAACAAAAAACAATGTTCCGAAAACAATATAGGATTATGACTTTTTTGTAATTCCATTTTTTTTCAAAAACTATACTATATTTATTGATCTTATGAATAGAATATTTTGTGAATATATTGATAAAAATTTTGTTATTTTTATTGGTTATATGATGGAATTTTCAAAAACCTATGAAGGGAATTATTATTTTATGATTGTATTGGAAAATATCAATAATAAGTTGTTATAAAAATAAGTTAGTAAATGTGATTTTTATGTAATATATTATTTTACATGGTCACATTGTAAATAGTATTTCATAATAGTTGGTCCCTCTAAAAAATGATTTATGAAGGAATAATACATAAAAATGATTTTGGTATTCATAGAATTCTTGAATAATCAGACTATTACTAACAGTTCATTAATAACTTTCTATGGTTATATATTAGAAGAACATTATTAAAATGAAATGGTATTAATTATATTTGGATAGAGGATTGTGATTGTTGTTTTAGGAACTAAAATATAAATTGTAAATTCTTTTATTTTGGTATTTCCTTCTAGGAATAGTTATTTTTTCATCTACAAAGATTCTTCATTGATGAGAAGTTGTTGTTTTCTAATGCGTAATGATCATGTAATGTAATATGATTCCTAATAATAGTGTCATCATGATTTATGTTATCCCACACAAGAATTGGAAATATATGGTGTTGTTTTTCATTATGAATATTGAGGCATCATTTATACCAATATGTGAAATTTATATTGACCATAAAATATTGATTTATATATTTAATTAGAAGAAATTGAACAAGAGAAAGATAGAGTGGATGGGAATGATAAAAAAATTTATTTCAAAATGAATTATATCTATAGAAAATCAAATTATCTGGTAGATTAATTTTTTCCAAAACATAATGATTCATTAACAATGATAGGATTGGAATAAGGCCCCTTGATTAATTGTTTGATGAATTTTGGATTGGAAGTTGTTGTTGTTGTGGGGAATTATTCTCTTTTGTTTTATGTATCAGTGCATTCATCAATATTAGAATAAATTATTCAAGTACAGTAAAATTATGATTATTACTGGTGTAATGGATTAAAAGGGGATATTTCTTATTTTACCGTGAAATGTTAGACTTTGTCAGTAGGTTAAAGTAGAGAAACTACTACCAAAGGAGATTCTTCAGCCTCTACCAGTGTTAGTGTTGAAATGGGAATATATATCCAAGTACTTCATGGTAGTAATACGAAAGAATACAAAATATAACAATTTTATTTGGGTTACTATTGATTGGTTGTAAAAATCTATACATTTCCTTTCTGTTTAGGATACTCAATATTTAGATTAACTTTCACAATTTTACCTAAAAAAGATATCCATGTTATGTGGAGTTTTTCTCTCCATTTTTTATGACTATGATCCTATATTCACTTCTGACATTTGTAATCGCCTTCAGAAGTCATTGAAAACTAAATTAAATTTTAAAAAATCCTACAAACCGAAATATGGTGGTCTATTAGTGTGAACAATTAAAACATTAGAATACACGTTATGTGATTGTTCAATAGATTACTAGGTATTTTTAGATCATCATAGTTCATTTTTTGAGTTTTCTTATAATAATAGTTTTCATTATGGTACGCATATTTCACATTTTGAAGAATTATATGGAATATACTATCAAACTCCATAATTTTGTAATGGATTCAAGGACAATATGTTTAGGGGAAAAGAATATGTAGAAGAATAGTTTGAGACAGTGAAGATGGTTCAGTAACATATGAGGACTGCTCAGAGTAAGCATAAACGTTATGTAGACAACAATAGGAAAGTATTTTCTTTTGAGGTAGTGGATCATGTTTTCCATAAACACCTCCATGGGAATGAGTTTCATGTTTTTGTATGAATGTAAATCTAAGCCCATGTTTTACTAGACCTTTTGAAATCTCGGATAAAGTTGGATCATCTCCCTACCATGTATCCTTGCCACCGATATTATCCCATGTATAATTTTTTTTATCATTTATAGTTTATAAAAGTATGTACCAAATTTGTCTCATGATTTAATACTATAAGTAGTTAAATTTTATGACAACCATTATTTTGAGGAAAATACTATTTAGATTCTTGATCGTAGCAATCTTGTATTTGTGGAATAAGGTAATTAACAACGTTATTATTTTTTGGAGAAACTAAATGGCTGAAGAAGAAACATGTGAATCTAAAATTTTTATGAGGGAAAGGTCTATTCATATATTTAATAAGTAAATAAAAATTTTTAGTATGCAGTTTATAGAATGTGGGGAGAATCTAACATCCCAGGTACTTATAAAATAATTTGGTTTTATTTTTTAATTTAATAGTTAAATTAGTTATTAATTTGTAATGAAATATGTGGTATTTATAGAAATTGTGGAATTTATAACAATTTAATAGTAACATGACCTATGAAATAATAATTAATATTTATTAATCTTATATGTTAATATATGATATAGTTATCTTATTTATTATGTTAATAAATGTTTTGAAAATGATAAATTATGTTTTAGTATTTCTGGGGAATACAAATTTCTATTTATACATCATAATTAATATAATTAATTGAATAAAAATTTATTTTCATTAAATAGATTCATAAAAAAAAATTTATTACCTTAGTATTATAAGATAATTTTATGATACCTTAATTAATTTTCAAGGTTTTATAAAATAAGTTATAATTTTAAATGATGTATTTTATGAGGATATGATAAATTTAACTAAAAATTTAATTTATTATATTTATAAATTATTTTCATAAAAATGTGCTCATTTTTTAATTCTACATATTAAAAAATGGTTAGGGTTAATTATTGGGATTTATCTGAAATTGTTGAATTTTGTGTGAATAAAAAAATATGGTGATTTAGGATATATATATATATATATTATAAGTTAAATACCCCATTTTCATGGGTCATGGATGATTTAAAAACATTAATCATCATATTTAATTTTTTATTTAATATATTATTTTTAATTCTAAATCTACTCATAGTATTGATAAAAAATAATAAAATTGTGAATAAAATATTCAAAAACACCCTTCTCCTCCACTCGAAATTCCACCCCTCGCCACATATCCTCCTCAACCCAATAATACTTTTATCTTGTTTATTTTATACCTAATTAACTTACCAAGACTCTTCCTCAAATAAAATACATTATGGTCAAACCAAGATCCCAATACAATGTTACTTATAATGGTTATATAGGAGGAGAATTAAAGACATAAAACCCTCTTTCAATTTCGTTTGTTTTCTTTTAAATTTAACTTATTTTCTTATCATATCCTTATATACCCTTATCCATGGGGCATAAAAACTCTATTATATTATATATTTTTAAATTTTATATTTTTTATTGAAATATTAATCATCAAACATTTTTTTGTCATCTTTTATTTTAAAAATAAAAACATGATCCGTGTTGTGTTGATTTTCTAAAAACATTGTGGATGTGTTTTCATTATCCCTTTACACCATACAAGTTTTTCATAAATCCATTATTATGATTAAAAAATATTTTCTTATATATATTTTATGTTATATATTATTATGTCGCTAGTGATTATAAATAATTATAATTAATTAAACTAAGTGGTTCATAATAATCAAAATTCATCAAAATAAACTATCATAAACACTAAGGATTTATAAAATGATTCATCCTAATACCATATATAAAAAATGATAAATAATATCATTTAATATTATTTTATTTAATTATTAACATATTATTTAAATTTTGGAAAATTATTCTCATTTTTAATGATTATTCATTTATGTATAGAAGTAAAATGATTAGGAAAACTGTGGAAACAAACAATCTTGAATGATAAAAATATATATTATAATTAATCAAAATTATCTAAATTGGATTAAAATAATGTATATATATATATAATATTATAAATTAATTATTTAATCAAGTTAACATGATTATCTAGGATATTATGTTCATGTGTAGATCATTTTCAGATATATGTTAAGGGATTCTTTCCAAACAACCTTTTTCCATCCGTTTTCTTTTTATCCCTCTTTAGCAATATATAATTTTTCTATATTTTCATGTATTGATTCTAAATTCATATTATATGATTCACACTGATTTATTTAGATCAAATCATCATTCTTTGTTGGGGAAATACTTCTTGTAAAAAAGTTCATTTCTCAATTCATTCCAGTAAACAAGGCCGATTAATGGGAACTTTTTGATTTCAAACCGATTTTAAAGTTCACATCAAATTCATTTATAAGGAATTTTTTTTCTAAAATCACTCGTTTTATTAATATAAACTATATAGGTTCAATGGTGTAGTTTTAATTCCATTAAATATAAAAATACATAATGAACTGACCAAGGAAACAATGAAAAGAACACACAAAAAACAATGGAAATGAGAAAGTATTATTGTTAAATGGGTTGAAAGATTTTATTAAAAGATAATATAATGTATTATAGATATTAATATTGTTTTTTGTATTTTATTAACAATCTTAAAACCAATATACAATAGTTTTTAACTCTGTGATGAATTATCAAGTCGTGGCAAGGGATCGTCCTTTTAAAATATTCTTTAATGTCTCTTTTTACAAAATTGAAAGGGAATGTTTTTATGATTCATGTATTCATGTTTTATGATTATTTTTTGGTTATTTGGAATTTTTTATGATTAATGTATGGGAATATATCTCCCAAAAATACATTTTTTATGTTTATTTTGTATGATTACCAAAATGGTTATATTTATTATAATTGCGATGGTTACATCAAAATGAAACTGTGAGGGTTACATAGTAAGGTAGGTGTGAGGGTTAAAAATCATATTGTATATGTGAGGGTTACAATATTTATTAATTAATTTTTCAAGTTATATATCTGGTTTTATTTATTATTTCATTGTCCTATAGAAATATCAGGTTTTTAAAAAGCATGTATATGATTCTTTATGGGTGAGAAGTACATCTAATGAAAATGATATCTTATTCCTATAATTATTCAAGGACTAAAAGTTTCATTCAATATTTCTATTTCCCTGATTGGGATATCATTTTCTCATATTATATTATATAAATAATTATTTTTCAATCCCTTATAGTATAATTTTATTTTAAATTGTCACATATTTAAGTTATTTACATGTTTTGAGATTAAATGAAAAAAATAACCATTTCTTCTATTTTAAGTGATTTTTATGAATTAGGTATTTGAATCAAAAAATTTAAAATATTGATCAAAATGGAATGATACATTTATTTATGTATTCATTTCTTAATGGGATGAACATTTTTAACATGGAACAAAATCTGATACAAACATCTAATGGCCCTAAATGTTCAATAAATTTAACAAATTGATCAGGGCAACATGGTGGACCCCACCACATTTATAGGAGCATCACCAAGGATCCAAAATTACAATTAAAGAGATAAAATGTTTATTTGATAAATAATTTATTTTTTCATTCGTCTAATAAATATAATTGATATATTCCTTCATTAATCAATCCATTGGATGCTCTAATTTGGGGAAAAATTATTAAACATTCTATCATAATAGGATATCTGGATTAAATCATCCATAAATCCAAGGTAAAATGGAAAATGTAGACGATATTTTGAGGGAAAAAAATATTTAATATAAAAAAATAACTATTACATTCGTCAATCATATTCTTCCACTAAAGGGGAGGTAATTGGGAAGAAATTTTAAGAAGTGGTGTTTCAAGACATGTTGTGGAATGATTTCATGCTCAAAAATAGAATTTAACATATTCTAATTATAGTACGAAATGTGAATTTTTTTGGAATAATTTTTAGATAATATTGATATAATATTCATGATGACTATTGATCGAGAAATTACACATCATGTATGACCATTACACATCAATACAATGACATCGAGTAGAAAATTAAATGCAATACGATGAGGGTGTTGACAAATTTTCCTATATATAGTTCTTCTCATCCACCATTCCATGAAATTATGGTGGTTATAGTAGACCTAAGGGATCCATTTTCATGGTGGTAAGTTTGTGTATGTAATTTATTTATTTATTATATATTATATTGTTCATTTATCTTCCTTCTATTCTTTTCGTTCATCTTATTTAAATTTATTTTATTTATTTCTCCAACCATGCTTCTTCTTAACTCCTTCTTTGTTGAGAGCTAAATCTCATTGTTGTTCTAGTGGGGGTAGTGATGGTATTTTAGTTTCATTAACATAAATGATTTATCATGTTTTATTTATTGATTTTAATAGTGGTTAAAATGATCATTGTCAATTTTCGCCCCACTCTCTACTTAAAATTTATTTCTCCTCATTTAATAATTTTCCTTCTCTATGATATTAAAGTCATTCAAACAGTGGACTTCATGTTAGGTATTTATGTGGAATACATTACTCATATATGCATTGGTCTCAGTGTAGGGTAATAACATTCAAATGAGAGGGTTTAGGGTGAAGTTATTGATCACTACATGGAATTAAATAATGGAGAATGTATATTGAATAACAATTATAATACCATAAATCACAAAAAACCAATGGTTTTTTTTCAACTAAATTATTTATTTATACTTTCTTTTCCTTATGTTATTAATTTTTATCATATATATTATATTAAATTTATTTTCTTAATAAAAACACCATATATATTACTATATAGGTCTTTTTTATATTTGTTAAATTAAAATATTGAAAATAAAAAATACATTATGTTTAAGTGGACTCTTTTATATTGACCTAAGGATGTGCTATTATTCTTCATTAATATGTATAGAATACTTTAAAATAATAAAATATACACTACATGCCACTTTCATCAATCCATTAAGGAAAATATATTAGAATAAAATTAATAATATATTCAAACCACACAAATAAAAGTAAAATAAATAGGGGAAAAAATTAAAATAAAGATAATAAAAATTATGAAAATGGTGTGTGGTGGGGCTTATATTGAACTAAGTTATTATATAACAATGAATGTAAATAGTGGCATACCGTTTGGTCGATCTCAAAGAGGCATTTTACACATACAATATTATCTTTTATCACTATATTAATTTAACTAACTATAAATTAACTTATATATTAATATATATGGGGGTCATGATTATGAAAATAAATTTAATATATTATATATGAATAAAATTAATTACACAATGAAAAAATATAAGAAACAAAGAATTCAATTGAAGAAAACCTTTTTTCTTAGGGCTTCTTGGAAATATCATTGTTATTTAAAATATTTTTTTTATTATATTAATTGTACCGATTCTAAACTATAGCTCTACACCCTCTTATTTGTATTTTATTACCTGAAACTAAGGCCTATTAATGTAGGATTAAACTCTTATACATCAAAAACAATGAATAACTAAACCATTTGGACAACATAGTTATCAATAATAATTAAAATGTATAAATAAGGATGAAGATATCAATAGTTGAGAAAGTGGGATGAACACCAACCACATTTCTTTTACCCACTAATAAAATCTATGAAAAACATATGATAAATCATTTATGTTTATGAAACTCCAATACCACCACTTCCCCCATGGAACAATAGTGTGATTTATCTCTCCACAATCATGGAGTTAAGAAGAAGAAAAGTGTAAAAAATACAAAAAATTAGAGATGAAGAGAAAAGAATAAAATAAGAATAAATAAACACTATTATATATTAAAAATATAAAGAAAAATTACATACTCAAACTTTCCCCTCGAAAATGGAACCCTCTAGTCCAGACACACCCCTAGAATCTCTTGGAAGGGCGAACGGGGGGGGGGGGGGGTCTAATTGTTGGAAACTGTGTAAATAACCAAACCAAATTGCATTTAATATTCTATTCGCTACCATCATCATGATGTGTAATGGTATTACGGAAAGTTTAGTTTATTGGTCAACTATTGTTGTGAATCTAATGTTGAACTTCTCCAAAAATTCATCCTAAAAAATTCACTTTGTGAAATACAGTTACCCAAAGTGTAATTTTGTTTCACAACCAGGAATTATGTAACCACCTAACCTGAAATGATACTTCTATAAAATATTTCCTATTTTATTCCCTTTATTGTTTTAATATGATTATGTAATTTTCTATAAATTTGTTTTTTATTTTTATTCATTTTTTACAATCATAATTTCAGTATCATTGCCCAGTAGAAGTGGATGTTTTGTATAATTTAATCTGACCATTTAATTTTGTGAAAAGGTTTCTTAAATTTTGACGCAAATTAGATCATACAATAGACACCATAATAAAGGTATATCTGAAATATATTTATTTAACAAATGTAACATTTATATAAATTTAAAATACATTTGGAATTTTTTTAATTTGAGTTGTGGATCCTGAGTTATGCTTCTATGAATGAGGTGTAGTCCACCTTATCCTCTAGATCAATTTTTCAAAATCATTGAACTTTTTAGGCCATTTTATATTTTTATAAGCTTCTAGTATAGTAGAATATTATTAATACCATAAATAGGGTATCCTCTAGGAAATAAATCATGTAATTTGGATCAATATTATAAATGTTATGATTTAAAATCCAACGTCATAAAAATCTATTAAATTTTTTCAATTAAGACAATTTTTTATTATGATCAATAAAATTAAATAAAATAAAAATGTTCCCATAAAATAACAAACTTGTGTGTTAAAAAAATTTAATTACAGAATAAATTATCTGAAACTGTTATCTTAATCAATCCCCCACACTTAATCATTCCACTATTAGGCAACCATCATATATTAAAATGAAAATCCATAAAATAATAAAAATTGATAAAAATCATTGGTCTTATCCAAAATAGAATTATGTCATGTATTTTAAATTAAAAACCATTAATTTTTTTTCTTATTTCTCTTATAATCAATTTTTTAACCTCAAAAATCCATCCATGGACCTATCACACTATACCTCACCCTCTATTTAATATAACTCTAAACTCAAGAGAAATTAGATAGAGAGTTATTCCCATACATGGAATGTACATGTATAATCATAGGCTTGTGACAATTATCATCCACCCACAACATGAGTTATGAAAATATTTTCATTCATGATGTATTTTTCAATGTTAATTCTTGTGGCTTTTGGATGGTTGGAAAATGATCAAAAAATTTATTGCTCAAAATAATAATTTTTACATTGAAGTAAAATGAATAAATAATGTAGTTTAAAGACAAGATAATCTTTATTCAAATCCATTTTAGAATTTGAATCACAATACAAACCCATTTTTATGACATTGAAATTGAATCAATAAATTATTACTAATAATGTTATCATCCTTGATCTTCCCTTTTATTGTGGAGCCACAGAAACACAAAAATTAATTTTAACTTTTTATAAATAGAGGATGAGCTAAAAATTGAATAAAATGAACAAATGTCCACCATTCAATTGATTTAAGAGAGGGACATGAGTCGTAAATGAATTTAAAATGATTAATTCAACACCATCTCTAATTTTTCATATTTTTTAAGGAGGGTCAGATGAAACAGATGAATCACAATGAGATGATTACTTAAGCCTAATTTTATCATTTTACTATGCCTAAAATGTTTGCAAACCCCGCATGTCACCCAAAAATTGAACAATTACAAAATAAAACACAATAATGGTCCTTCAACCACACTCAAAATTGAAATTTCCAAGGAAAAATACTACGATTTATGGTATGTAAAGAAAAATTGGCCTTTAATGTGGCTTAAACCTATATGGAAGTTCATGGAATTGATGGTTTAATGAATAGATTCTAAGGTGGTTATAAAGATAAATTAATTCTAGAAAAAGAGGTTCATAAATCATGTTAAAGAAATTCCATGAAATGAAATGTTTGAAAGTGAAAAATCACAAGTTAGGTTATAACACAAAATCAATATTTATCTTCAGAAAATGTGGGTATTAAGAAGAATGTATCAAAGTTGGTCAGAATACCTCATAAGACATGAAATATATTTTGATTCAGTTTTTCATGGGAATGGATTTAAAAAATTAGTCAAACTCATAAAACAATTATTGAAATCCAAATCAATGAAAATGTTTCTCGCATGAAAAATAATTTAAAATTAATTTTTTCATAAATTAGTTCAATTTTAAAAAAGTCAATTGATATATGGAAGGTTATATAAATATTCATTAAATATAAAGAATCCCAGAAAATGACAAATAAAAATAAAAAAAATATAATAGAAACTAATATGTTTACACTCTCCCCCACACAAAAATTTGACAACCTAGTATTTCAACATAACAAAAAGAAAATAAAAAATAAGGGGAAATTTAAAGATAAAAAAATAAAATAACTGAATTTATTTTCTGATGGAAGCATGAATATAAGATCCTAGATACTAAAATTAAATGTATAAAGTAAGAAATAAATAAAATAATAATAAAATTATAGAAAAATAATGATTATGGAATAAGAAAGAGGGTAATTCTTTTTTTTAACCCTAAGAAAGTGCTATGTTTTTACAACCCCTAGTTAGGAATTTCTAGCAGGTTATCTAAAATCCAAGGGTGGATGTGGTTAATTTATTACACAAAAAGCATAATAATTCCCCCAAAATTTATATGTATATGATATTATTGAAAACCCCCAATGAAAATAATGATATACCCAACACCCATATGAGATAACAATGAATTTTTGAGATCATGAGGTGGAAGGGAAAATAATGCAGGGGTGCTCACTTTTTAATTATATATGAGAATTTATGTCCACGATTGGTGAAATTATTATAATATTATTTGGTTTCTATTAAGGATGATTTTTAGAAAATGGTTCATCAAAGGGTTCTATTTTTCATTAGCCTCATTTTCACCAGTGTACAACTCAACATGCTTCTCCATTATTCCTTCATCACTTGAATGTTCATCATATGTTTCATACATGGATTAAAACAGTGGTAACTAATATAAAAAATAAACACAATATATATTATTTTACAAATAAAAATTAAAAATATTTTAATAAAAATAATTCATTCAATTGGCCTTAAGATATTCATCTTCAAACTCTTTCCCTCAACTATGGAGGATGGGAACTCATTTATTAAAGAGGGAATTGGATCTTCAAGTATGTATTCAACCACAACAATGTTATCTTTAATGTTATAAGGAATAAAAATTTAAATCCCCAAATATATAAATTTTTTTTTATATCCTCAAGACTTCATCCTCTTCAACTCCAGTGGCCTACAACGCGACCTTTAGGTTTTCTTTTTCGAGAACATTTAAATTCTCTTCATGAATCAAGGGATTGTGCTCCGTTTTTTTTCAAGGTCTATTCCCATATAGTAACAACATTAATGTTATAAACATTAAAAAAATATTAATAATCAGTATAAAAAATACATCATGGGCTAATAAAGCAATGATATTCAATGAGGATATATTTTTTTAGATTTTTTTTTATTTTTTGATTTATTTTTTTATAAAAAATCGGCACAAACTCTTAGCCTCCCTAGTAACAACACCAAATTGATGAATGGGGTTTTCATAGATCCACTATTCAATTAAATTCTTATTTACTTATGAATATACCACACTTTCACACTCTTAGGTTGATCGAAAAGAGGCCTATTCCACACACATTATTCTTTATTGGAACGTTTTTAATTTAACTAATGTAGAAATAAACTATATAGTTATGTAGATTGAGGTTTTTGATTAGGAATTTTTTTTAATAAAATATATATAATAAATATTTATAAGAAAATTAAAATAATGAATAAAATTTATTTAGTAGAAGAAATACATTATTATCATGGTTTTCTGGTATTATCTTTTTTATTCAAAATATAATTTTTTATTATTTTATTCCATGTAGAGATCTGTAGCTTTTACACTACAACCTATCATTTGTATTTTTTACCCTTCAATGAGACCTCTGGATGTAGGAGTAATATCTTCCACATCATTAACTAAGAAAAACTCCACCATTTGAAATACAAAGATATCAATGTGATGAAATGTTTTTAAATAAGGACGAAGAATTCAATATTAGAGAAAGTGGGTCAACTGCTCCCCAAAATCATTTAAAACACTACGAAAATATTAGAATAATATATAAGAAATAATTAAATTTCATGTAACATAAACACAAGTAATTTCCTCCTCAAACAATAATGATAGTTAGCTCTAAACAAACAAGGATTTATAAATAATCACTACAGGGGAAATACATAAATTAAAATAAATGATTTAATAAGATAAAATAATAGAAGAAGAATAAAAAAAACTAATTTATATTAAAAATAAAAACACAATATTTCCCACAATTAAATGAATCCCTCTTGTCTATTATACCACCAGAATCTTTATAGGGGAAGCTGAGGGGCTTCATTTATTGTAAAATCCATCAACGCCCCCACCATTTTAAATTTCATTTTATATTCACTATCATCGGCATAATGTCTAGTGAGATTACACATAGTGTAATTACTAGGTCAATATTCTTTTTTAATCTAGTAATGATATTCTCAAAATACAAATCTGGAAAAAACCACGTCGTGTGTTATAGTTATATGATGTGTAATTCTATTTCACAGCATGAAATTATTCCTTTACATGTAAATTCTACTTCCCTAAATGTTTTCAAAAAATTACCCCCTTTAATGAAAGATTTTATTTATGGAATAATATTTATATTTTATCTTATTTTAATTATTTTTTAACCATAAAAATTTGAGCAAAAATATCCACTAGAAGAAAGATGTATGGCTGAATGAAATTGAATATTTAATTCAATCATAATGTTTCCTAATTAAGCCCCCCCAATTAGAACATTCAATGACTAGATTAATGAAGGAATATCTCAAATATTTTATACTGTATGAATGTAACATTGAATTATATTTAATATACATTTGTAATCTAATTAATTACGGTTATGGATCCTATTTTATGATCTTATAAAAGTGTTGGGGTCCACTATATCATCCTGATCAATTTGTCAACTTATGTGATCTTTATGAGCCATTAAGTGATAATGTCAACTTTCTGTCTAGAAGAATAACACTCATCCACTAAATCAATGAATAATTATAAAAAGACAATAATGTAATTTGGATCAATATTGTTAATATTATTATTAAAATACAAATGTCATAAAAATATTTTAAGGTTGCAAAAATATTCAATTTTTCATTTATGCTCAAAACTGATAAATAACATAAAAATATAAAAATTCCCCAATAAGAAAACTCTTTTGTGGGTTCAAAAACATTTTATATGTGAAATTTTTTCATCATTAGTCCCTTATTGAGATTTGTTTCTCATCCATGTTTTAAAATATAATCATAGGGATTAAGGATGGGTTAGATAATATAAGATGCAATGTCAAATGTTTTAAAGAATTCCTGTTTCATTAACATCATTTGTATTATCTAAGAAATTGATATTATTTATTTGTATACTCCTCATATTCTCGTGTCTTGGCATGTATGAATTGTGTCCTATTTATATATAACTCTAAACTAAACAGATATTTGGGAATGTAATAAGTGTATTCTAGTTGAATTTACTATATTTTTAATGATTAAATACATTCCCTTATATTGGGCGATGACATATTCTTGAATTTTCATACGAATAAATCAACCATTTTATGATGTTTTCCAGTCATCATCTCATACCCCCAACACATAACCATTAAAAATTACTGACCTCATACGAGAATAGTAAACAAAAATGAACCTATGAGAATCTAAATATTTAGTGACATGTAATGAAATAGAGAGGGTTCAATTAAGGAATGATTTTATCCAATGTCAAAAAATATTTAAATTAGGGTTAAAAGTACATAGATGGATCAAAAAAAATAAATGCACAACTTAAATAGATAAATTACATGCTGGGAAACTAACCACTTACATCTCCTCTATTCTACTCCCCTGAGTCAAACCAACATATATGGAAACCATCATCCCTTTATCCCTAAGGGTAAGGTACACTCTGTTTATTTAATTCTACCTTATCTATCTCCAATTAGCTACATGAAACGACAAAAATATTAATATTGATAAGGCCTTTAAAGAAACTACTATTAAGGATGAGGTGGAAAATTACCACCCACACTACCCTAGTCCCCATGAATGGTTAGGAATATGAATATATAATGATGATGAAATCTATATATATATATATAATAAGAAAAAATCATCATGTGGAAGCATTTTAAATGTTATATCGAAATAATTAGGATAAATATTATTGAGATGAACATTGTAATAGATGAAATTTCAATTTTCCTATCATTAATACCCTCTATCTATGTCCTTGATACATGTGATAAACTAATAAACCCCCTATCATGATGATTCATAGTGTTATTTTATCCACTCGATCACTCGATACTTCTTATTCCAATATTGTCATTTTAAAAATGTAATTTAGTTCATCTAATATGAAATATTTTTTAATTGCACCTTATATATTTTTCATGTTATTCTATGAACTAATTGTTCATGTTAAATCTAGGTTTTGATATGATAATCCCCAAATATCATCTCGAGCTCTGGTATTCTCATTATAGCCATACTAATGCACTTAATTTCAAACCTTTTTTACTTCCCTCAATTACAATGAAAGGAAATATGTGTGAAGAAAAATCTTAAAATCACCCCATTCAATATACCTAACGTTACACTCTCTATGAAAAAATATATCAATGGATAGAACCCTCAGATTTTAGAGGGAGATACCAACGACCAATAGAACACCCTGTGAAGGATATGACTATGAAAATCATATATCTTGAATACCAAAGATACATCTAGAAATCTATTATGATCCCACTATACAGATATAATCCACAATGGTAGAACATGAATAATAAATCCTTCCATGATAAATCATCCATATATCGGTAAAATTCGGTTTTTAAGAAATATTATAACATAATTATATTATGGAATGATATAGATCAAATATATAGTTTATATTCCTTTATATTTTTTTTAAAAAATCCAGAATATGTGCATTTAATATTTCTGAATTTCTATGTGGAATTTAGGTTAGATTTAAAAATTATAATCAAAATAAATTCCATATCAATATTTAATATTAATATTTATAATTGTTTGAAGACAATATTTTTAATTATTTGACTATTAGATAAAAATTTAAAAATACATATAGAAAATAAATCTTTTGAGAAAATATAGGGTTGGCCCCAATATATGTTTTTCACATATTAAGAATCATTCCAAAAAATATTTTTTTTCATTATCTATTTGTTTATAATATTTAGGTTACCTTACTAATATACTAGATTTCGAGTGACCGATGTAATTTTAGATTTATTTAAGATTGATTTATGAGATATATTAAATTTACATTCATATTTATAATGTCTGAGATTCATATAATTTTAAACTATATGATCCAAAACATTTTTTATATTAAGAAAATTATAATGAATGAAAATATGCCCCAAATAACAATTTGAATGAAAATATATTATTATGATTTGGAATAAGTTATTTGATTCTAGAGACAATTATATATTGATTATTCTATAGATTGGATTACATTATAATTTGCAAGGATGTACATCAGTGTTGTATACATGAGTATTCCTTACTATGAATTTTGATTAACTATATTTACTAAATACTTGGTTTTACTAACTTTAGGAACATAAATATATTAAAAATATGGATAGCGTTATTAGTGATCCATTTAATGGATAAGGTACAAGTATTTTATTCTAATATTTAGTGTTATATGATATATGGGAATACGATACTTAACCTCAAAATGAAATCATTTAATATTAATAATTTGGTGTATTGATATCATTGCTTTAAGTGATTAAATAATAAATTTAAACTACCTCTTGTAAAATTAATATTTAATCAACATAGGGGAGAGAGTATGGATTTAATTTATTAACATCAATTGCTCCTCCTATGAGATCCATACATTAATCGTGAAATTATTCTGATAATGTTAAATCTATAAATTTTTCATGTATCTCAATATATTACCAATAAGTAAAAAATTATTATTTACTTGTATATAATTAGTTGTTGGTATGAATATAGGGAAATCAAATTTTTACAGATAAAATCCACTTGAAAAATATTCCTAATAAATTTTCAGTGTTAATTGATTCAAGGAAGTGTGGGATTTGGCCACCTCTTGATATATATTTTTAGATTATTCCATTGAAATATATTTAATGGGTTTTAATATTTTCCACATTAGGTAAGAATAATTTCTATTATTTTGTCAAACTATACATTATTTTGGGTTTTTTGAATTATTTATTTCAATATATTGGAGGTAAAATATCATATTATTGTTATGAATATTGTCGTTTTTTGAATATTTATATTTATATCTATTTTTTGTTTTAATTTTTGTATTTTGAAAAATAATTTAGTTTTTTGGAATTTTTGTTTTCCCTCATTAATTATATGATTTTTATTTATTTTTTATAACATGGATTATAATTCTATTTTCTTGTATCAGACACGTATTTTCATGCATCCACTATTATTTGATAGTTAAGGAAATCTAGGGTTTCATTATACCCATCACCTACATTTATAAATTTTGTGGTTTCTATGTGTGTATCAATGTTATATGTTTGATAGGTATTTATATATAGAGTCTCCTATGACTATAATTTCTGAATTTAATATGAATTTTTAATGTAGTGTCTAAATATTCAATGGTGGAAGTTCTTTTTTAAATCCTACAAACAATTTAATTTTATTATATATATATTATCTGAATGTAAGAGTATTTTATTTATATCTTACCATAAATTATTTATAATAGATTTCCTATAATTAGGTTTCGTTATTTATTAAATTTATATTTTGGGATTATATCTACCCATGTTGTCTTTATATAAAGTATTTCAGAAATCACTCATATGTAAAGATGATGTGCCACATTAATTATGTAAAAACAAGTGTAAAAATTTATCAAATATTTTCAGGACATTGTTTAAATGTTTTAGAAACTAAATACAATGTTGTTTTCCAGAATTAGTATTTTTCATTGATTGAGTATGATGTCAATTCTTCTATAGAATATTCATTGATGTACACGTGTTTTTTAAAATTGGAATTGGTATTCACACAATTATATTTTGATGGTTGGGGTAATGATGTAAGAGAATAATAACAATAATAATAATATGATATCTAGTTCGAATATTCAAAAATCTATTTTGGTAAATTTTTGGAATTTTTTGGTACATGATTAAAATATGGATTAATTTTTTATGTTTTAGGGGACTGAATTGTTGGTTAATAATAAATAATAATTATATAGGTCTTGTTCAAAAAGTTTCAGTGTGGTTAAAACTGAAAAAAATGGGTTTGTTATTATGCTGGATTTAATAACATATGTGACATGGTGATTGATTTCATAATATTAGGGGACTAAATTATTATCCATAAAATAGATGATAAAAACTATGTAGTGAACATTAATAATTTTTATGTACACAAACTAGGAATATCTATAAAAAAAGTATTTATTGTTTAATTTAGGAAAATTTTTCAATGATTTTTAACAAGATAAGATGTATATAGGTTGTGATCTAAATGCGAATGTTGGAATGGATTCTATATAGGGTATATATTACTATTTAGGATTTTTTTGGTGATTTATGTTTGAATGGATCATCTATTATTTAATTTTTCTATTTATAGTATTTTATGGTAGATAATATGTACTTTTAGAAATGATTGGAACATATGATTTAATAAAAAAATTAATAAGCTAAAAAATTGATAATTTCATTTTAAAAAGAGTATATATAATATTTACTAATTATTTTAATTTTATCCAATTTTATATTAGAGTGACCTAAAATAGTTATGTATTTTTAGGTTTATATATTATAAAATATGACTGATATTTTTTAAAACAATCAATTCTAATAATTAGAAAACAATTTATGACCAATATTTTTGAAATTTATGGGTTAATTATTTCAAAAAACCATTGACTGCATATTGGTTGATGTGTCTAAATGTTTCTTTATGGTACCCAATTCTATTATAGTATAAAGAAAAGGGTTTTTACAAAATTGACAATCATAAAACCTTAGGAATGATAGTGGCTATCAAAAATTTCAAGAAACTGAAAATATTTTAATTATTTTAGCCAATTTTGAAATAAATGTACATGAGATCAATATCATGTTACCCATAGAGAGGATATTTTATTAGTTTGCAATGAAAAAGAAAAATCTTTTAATGATTTTTTTAATTAAATATATATGTAGAATAGGGAATTATTATATAGTTTAGACAGAGGTTGAAATAAAAAAAAATTAATATTTATCATGTTTAGCGTATAAAATATTAATAATAATATAACATATTAATGGATGATAAAATTTATAAATTATACGAATGTAACATTAATAATATGTTCATTTATGTGTAGATATTTGGATTAGACTTATAAAATCTATATATTATTATAAGGATACTAAATTAAAACTATTACTGAAAAGATCATATTTTTTTAGTGAAAGATAAATTAAGGTTACAAAATTATGTGTTCTATTTGACCAAATATAATTTTTATTTAGAATCTAGACACCAAAATTTACTTGGTGTAATTTTTAGGTATTTTTCTGATAAAATTCCCTTTTAATGAATAATGAAAAATAATGTATTTTAATTTAAATATGATTTTACATCTAATTTATTTATATTTTTATATTATATTTATAATTGGTTTTAATGTGAAATTAGATTATATTTTTATCCATTTTATTTAATGGTTCTCATTGGAATTAATTTCACTTTGAAATTGGACAAAAACAATTGTCAATTTTTTGATAGATATTATTTCTTAAAAAATGCTATTTATTTTGAATGCAGGAATTAATTTTAAATTTATTAATTCATCTTCAAATTTTTTTTAAGATACACATAATTTTTGAATTCGGAATATCTAATATAGATCGGGATGAATTTATGGTATTTTTATGAAAAACATAATTTTTTGTTAAATAATGAAACCACTAAGTAGTAGTTAAAAAACAGAGTATTTCATTTAAATGAAAATTTTTCCTCTTATGAGAATTAAATTTTGAAAATTCGATATACATGGTTGTTATCAGTAAGAAAAATGCGGTTCAATAAGATGAAATTATTTTTTGGTGAATAGTAAATTTTGACTTTTATTTTCCGCGGTAAAAGGTAAATAAGGTAATTCAAGTTAAAAGGAATATCATAATAACACAAAATTACCCTAACACATGTCCTAACCTTATTTTATGAGTCATGGCCGACCATGGGAATCATTGGGTTGATTTTAGGACCCCATGGATCCACTTATGTGTAATAATGACACTTTATTTTAATTAACATAAAGTAAGGAATGAAATTACAAAAATGAATATCTTTCAGTTAATTATTATTTCATAAGATTATATAAGTTATATTTTCGACTAAAAATATTATTTGGAAATATAAAATTATTTCCTACATCATGGTAATCATTTATAATTTTTAGTAATAAAATAAATTAAATTATTTATGACACAATAATGATGCATTATTTACCTCATTAATAAATAGTTTAAATAAATAATATTATAAATATTAACATAATATCCCAAACATGTCCAATTTTTATTTGATGATATATTTTGAACATGATTCATGTTATCTTCTACCTTAATGAGTTGTGGACATTTAGAAACATAAAATCATTATATAATAAAATAATATTTTCCCACATTCCTAAAGAGCCCCGCATCCCCCTTATAAAAATCCCTCACTTCTAACTCATTATTGACACCTCTCAAGCCCCATGGCTCATCCAAAACCTTCCCAAATAATCTTTCATGATCCCTCCTTTCCACCTACAAGACATACCTTAGGAATAAGTTACTTTAAAAGTCATTTTGGTTCAAACCAAAGGGAGTTACCCAAATTAAAGGTAACAGTTACTCTTAACTTATTTACTTTAATTTTATTTTTTGTCCCCTAAAATATTTTTATGACTTTGTTTTATAACAATAGAAATATCCACAATATAAAATACTTTTTTATGGGAAGGATTCTAACTACACTTACACACACGTCCATCTAATGAGTGAAGAACAAATTGTTTCCATGGATGACAAACTAACTCCTCACAAAATGATGATTGTTCGATTATCTCCTACCTCATCTCATGGTGGCCATTAAGATGGAAAAATATTTATATATGATATATTTTATTTCTATGTTTTATTTATGCTTCTGTTTTTTCCATTTATAGTATACCTTTATGGTTTATATTATGGGTAAATTCCAAAATTTTATTTGAGGAAGTGCAGACTACCGCCCCCTAAAAGTGATATGACTCATTAATTGCATATATGGGATGTATAAAGGATGGAGTTTATGATATTATATATGATATAATACTGTAATTATAATATACCTATATATCATTATCTTTTAATTACATTAAAACCTGAAATAGAAATGAATGTATCATTCATGCGCACATACGACTTACCGTCTCCATGAACGATATATTTCATTTCTTCTCTCCAAATAATAAATACTACTATAAAAACATATATATACTAGATAAATATGATACATATGATATCAAAATAATGAATATAATTATAGAGATAATAGATTATTGACCACATGGACAACTTGTAAATATAAGTAGTTCATTTTTGACTCAAGTACCAAATATCGACACAATGACTATTATTAACTTAAATGATTGAATAATGTCTATAACATGGTAATAAGTAATTTAATAGGAATAATAAACATGTAAAATGTTCTTAACCAAGTATAAATTAACATTAGTTTATTATTACGGAAGTGCATCAAACATATGAGTCAAGTCAGACAAGAGGTATGGATGATTCTTATCTCACTATTAATTCGGTGAGATTTCCATTGTTCACCGCTTATTTATTGAATGCAGTGTATTTTGAACTTCCATATGATATATATTATCATGATTCACTTTATATTCAGTTTATTCAGCAATTAATTTTGTGGTTATTATCTTTTGGTCTTACGACTCAGTTGATTACAATGTGGTAAAGGGTTTTCATATCACTTTTTATTCCCATGAGAATTCATGCTAAATTTACCTCAATTTCCTTTTCTGTTGTGTTTATACTACCCACGATTGTATTATTTGTATCATATACTTCAATTTATTGGTATTTACATCTTCATTTTATGATCCTTATTTCATAGGGTGTATGTTTTGTTAGTTACCAAATCAGAAAGGGAACCTTTCACCCTTCTATTTTTTAAAAGAATTATTATTTTATGTATTTTAATTTACGTATTATTATGTTGGGATATGTTATTATATATCCATATTTCTATAAATTTATATCCATGTGATGAGATACCTTTTTCTCTCTCATCAACTCATTTTCTGAATTTTAATGAGACGCAGTTTGGCTATAGAATTTTTGTAAGGGAAACATCTTCACCTAATTTCTATTCAGTGGGTTAAACATCTACTTATTGATTACGTTTTACTTTAAATATATTCGAATAACCTCTGATGTTCATTAACATAATATAAACATATATTTTGTGTCTTTATATTTGTCACACATAATTATGTAATTGATTTATCCTTAATCTAAGGATACTGTTTTTATAAGGGATTCCGTCACAATTTACATTTCATTGAGACTTCAATGTTGTTATGCACAAATTAAATATTATATGGTTTATATACTATCCTTTTTCATATTATATAACGAATCCCATTATTCTCATGATATTATAAAGTGCTGATTAAATGATATTCCTAAATTATTTGTATTCAAGTATCTCTAATTTTATTAAAAATAATTTATCTAAAATATCATTTTAAATGTTTTAATGATTTATTCTTATAAACCAGTATCATTAATTATAATGGTTTATTAAAATGCATGTAAGGATTTATTTATATGGACATTAATGTTTTAAAATGAAAGTTTATTTATAATCTTCAAAGGGTTATGGGAAAAGTTGATGGGTAACTCTCCAATGCATTGGGAATTGTTTACCTATATGGGTGCTTCCGTGATAAACCTAGGGTGGGTGAGATAGAGATAAATCTCCAATTAATTGGGTAATGTGGCAGAGGTAAATGTGATGTTTCTCCTAAGAGATTTAGGGATTATACATTGATGAGTAATTCAAGTGTAACTCTCTATGTAGTTGTGATAGCTACATTATAAGTTTGACATTGATTCTATAAGTTACCTTTATAATTAATGATTTTTGAGTGTTACTCATAAATCATATGATTTTGTGAGGTATTTTATGATTTAAATGTATGGTTTCTTAGATTTGTATTTGTTAATGGGATAATGTTTTATTTCATTAATTTATATCCCTTACTGTGCTTTTTACGCTCATCCCATGTTTTTGAAAAAAAATTCACTATGTATAAGGAAGTGTGAGAGAAATGTAGTATTCAGTAAGATATATATCAAGAAAAGAACAATTGTTTTATTTTTGTAATTTTTTTTTGTGATTCTTTTTATTGAATAGAAGTGTATACATTGTAATTTAGAGATTAAATGTAAATCTTATGACATAATTCTATAAAACTCTATACCAGAAAAGATCATCAATGTGAATTATGGACATAACTCAAGATTACGTAATGTTTAAGGCTAGGTCCTTATAGTTGGTATCAGATGTCAGTTTAGATAATGTTAGAGGTTAGTGTGTTAATTATTCATCGGTGACATCACAATAATGGTTAGCATATTGGAAAGAGCCGAGGTTTTTTTAGATAAATTGAATGATTTTAAGATAAGATGAACAAGTATATATTAGTATTTAGCCTACTCATACAATATTATATGATGATATTACTGATTTACTAACACTGATATTTTTGGTTTTAGAAAATGGATGGATCTAGAAGGAACCAAAGTAACAGTGGATGTGAAGAAAACTCTGACGGTTTTCTAAATGAGCAACTGAATAAAATTAGATCTACAATGATAAATCTTGTGATTATTCTCACCCAACTATATATAGTCATTATTGACAACCATAACCATTGTGATATTTATAAGGCATCATATATGCATGTGAAAAATCCCTATGGATGTTCTTGTAATAATAATAATGTTATGTATGTTCAAAAACCAATGTGCCAAGGATGTGGAAATAAACACCTAGGAAAATGCTTCAAAGGGACATGATGATAATATAGATTTGGAAGTGAATGTCATAAAGAAAGAACCTACCATGGAAAAAGGAATCATCAAGTTGACTCTAGGAAAATAAAATAAGATTTTTTTTAGGGATAAATTGAATATTTTAAATTTGGTGATCATGGTCCTAATACAAACAGTTGTCCTCCGACGATGTTTCGATAATGGCATCACCAGAATCGTAAAAATTTTGGTTTATCATCACCTAATTCCATTCCGATTGAGGATGAAGAAACTGACAATGACTAATGAAAGGTATGAATTATTTCTTAACATATGGTTTGATGTTATTGAGTCTTAGGATATTATTCATGATTTTGTTTATAGGAAATATGTATTTCAGAATATTTTAGTAAAACATTGTTAAAGGATAATGAAAAATATAGAATGATGAGAAGTCAACATTTAATGGATTCAAGAGTTATGGTATATTTTAATATCATGAAATGGCTAAAATTATCAAGCCTCTTTTGATGATGTGATTACATTGGAAGAGTTTTTATAGTATGTGTACCCCTAATGTTTTATCTATGAAAATATTATTCACAGAATAATTATCATTTCTTCTGATGAGTACTGGTGGAATTTTATTTTTGGAAGAATCCATGTTTTTATTGAGGACATGTGGTGATTTATGATATTTATGGAAATTATTAACCTATCACGGAGAATATGTGATTAGGTTAATTGTTTTTAAATTTGAGACTTTTAGAGTAACTGATGTTATTTAGGGATAAATGTTAAGATTTATCTTATAAGACTATGTGATTAAATCCTTCTGAGATTTGGGTTTCAATTATAGTTTTTATTACTTTGAAGTGTTTTATAGATAGTTGTTTATTTAATGGTATTTCTTGATATTTTGGTACTTTTCAGTGAATTTTGGAGATTAAGAGTAGTTCTTTTTTTATAATGGATTATCCGTTTTGGGGAGTATATGATCTTCTTCTAACCATTTTGGTTTTGGTTAATGTCTAAAGACATGAAAAACATAGTTCATCATTTGAGGATTATATGAATCTCTGATGTTTATTATAGTGCTTTCAATGTGAATAAGTCATCTTGAATAATTACCATTTAGAGAAAAGATGATTTTTTGGTAAAAGATTATTAAAGACAACACTCTACATGATAAGTAAGTATATTTCCTTATGATCATAGTCTTGTTATTAATATAATTATTAAAATCTATAAAATGAATATTGAAGTAAAAATGTTATAAGCTCTCTTTTATCATCAGACTTTTACCCAACCACAAATTTTTGTATTGTGGTGGTTAACTTTATGTGATCTTGTTCTCTATCACTCTCTATTAATCTATGTGAGCTAGTTTCTCTTCCATATACATATTTTCATGGAATCCTAGTATCTTTTGTCTGAGGTAACCTTTGTACTTCTCTTCATTTATTTTAATGTGATAGTTTTATTGACTCTTTTAATGATGTGGTACTTTAAATGGAGTTTCTGATCCTGATTTTAAAATTACATGGATGAAATTCCCAAAAGGGTGGAAGGATGTAACATCCCAGGTAAATATAGAATATAATATTTTCATATTTATTAATATTTTTGAATTAAATTTTAATTTAATATTAAATGGTATTCTATGTTTGATGGCTTACCTGATATGAAACGATGGGTTTCTTTGATATCTTACATTGCACACTAATAATTTAATATTATTATTTTAAATGGTAGTTAACACATAGCCATTACATTTAAGGGAATGAATAGAAATAACAAAAATATTATTATACATGTTTGTTAAATGTTTTTACATTTATCCAATAAATATTAGAGGCTTAAAATAAGAAAATAATTCTCTTTTAAGCAAAAATACTCTAATATTCACTAAAAAATTGATTTACCACCTTCTGATGGTGAACCTTCCTTAAATATATTATTGGTCACTTTTAAATTCTATATTTTACCAAATAAAATTATTCTTTAGAATTTTGAAACCAAAATTTACATTGGGTAATTTTTTGGTATTTTTATAATAAAAATCTTTTCTTAATGAATAGTAAAAAATATTGTATTTTTATTAAAATATAATTATTAATAGAACTTAATTATATGGTTACATTATATTTTTAATTGGTTTTAAAGTGTAATTATATAATATTTTTACCATTTAATCTAATGGGGGTCATTTTAATTAATTTCACATTGAAATTAAACATAAACAAGTGTCAATCTCTTAAAAGATATTGTTTCTTAAAAACTCGCTGTTTGTTTTAACAGTGGGTATTAATATTCAATTAATTAATGAAACATCTATGATATTAATTTTGTAAAATAGACATCAATTGGGAATTTGTAATATGAAAAATACCTTATGCTGTAGTTTTGGTATTTTTTTGGAAAACATCAATTTTTTATGAATAGTGAAACCACTAAGTAGTAGTTCAAAATTGACTTTTTCATTTTAATGAAATTTTACATCTTCAGTGAATTGAATTTCAAAAATTAGGCGTAAATGGTTTTTATTATTATGTAAAATGTGGTTCAATAAGTTCAAAATAATTTTGGGTGAATAGAAACTTTTGACTTTTATTTATAGCGGTTAAAGGTAAATAAAGTAGTACAAGGTAAAAATAATATCATAGTTATAAATAGTTTCTTTAAAAAATTTCTTAACCTTATTGGATGAGTCATGGAAGACCATGAGAATATTTGGGTCGATTTTGGGACACCATGGAGCCACATAAGAGTGATAATGACACTTTATTTTAAATAACTTAATGTAATGAAAAAAATGACACAAACAAATATCTTTTAGTAAATTAATTATAACATAGGGTTATATAAGTTATATATTAGACTATAAATATTATTTTTAAATATAATAGAATTTCCTAAATCATGGTATTTTTTTATATTTTTTATATATTAAATAAATTAAATTATTTATGACATAATAAAAATTCATTATTTCCCTCATTAATAAATGATTTAAATAAATAAGTTTATAAATTAAAACATAAAATAAAAAAACAGTACAATTATCATAGGATGAATTTATTTATATAGTGAGTCATCGTATCTTATACCTTAATGAGTTTTTGACCTTCATAAATTGAAAATCATTATATAATAAAATAATATTTTCATCCAAAACCTACCCCAATAATCTATGAAAATACCTATTTTATTCCTATAATCCATTCCTTAGGCAGAAGTCACTTCAAGATGTCCATTTTTATCAAACTAAAGAGAGTTACCCAATTTAAAGGTAAGAGTTTATCTTAACACGTTTTCTTTTATTTTACTTATCCAACCACTAAACTATTTTTATTAATTTATTTTATCATAAGAACATTATCTAAAATATACTAGGAAGTTTTTATGAGAATTATTCAAATTCCAATTATACACACCTTCATCAAATGGGTGAAGAACTAATTGTTTCTATGGATGGAAAACTAACGCCTCATGAAACAATGATTGTTCTATTATCTACTACCACCAATAATGGGGAAAATTAATATAGAACTATATTTAGATATGATATATATTATGTTTATTTATTCTTTATGATTCTTTATTTTCCATTTATATCTTACCTTTATGGTTTCCATTATGGGTAAATTTGATAATTTCATTTCTGGAAGTGTGGACTACAGCCCACTTAATGTGATATGACTCATTAATGCCATATGTTGGACATATAAAGGATGGATTTAATGAATTTATATAAGATATTATACTGGAATTATAATATACCTATGTATGATTATCTTTTAATTCCATTAAAATATGAAATAGAAATGAAAGTAGCATTCACGCGTACGTACGACTTACCGTCTCCATGAACTGTGCATTTCATTTATTATCTCCAAATTATATGTACTTTTATAAATACATATATATACTGGATATATATTATATATATGATATCTAATTAATGAATATATTTCTGGTGAAAATGGAATATTGGCCACATGGACCACTTGTAGATAAAAGGTGTTCATTTTTACTCAAGTACCAAATATCGACAAAATGTCCATTGTTAACTTATATAATTGCATAATTTTTATAACATGATAATAAGTGACATCAAAGGAATAATAATCCTGAAAATTGATCTTAATCAAGTGTAAATTTTCATTAGTTTATTATTATAGAAGAACACAAAACATAATATTCAAGTTAGACATTAGGTTAGGAGGTTTCTTATATCACTGTTAATTCTGGGAGATTCCCATTTTTCGCCACATATTTATTGAATGTGGTGTATTGTGTACTTCCATTTGTTATATATTATAATTATTTTATTTATATTCATGGTATTATTTTAATAATATGGTGATTATTAACTATTGGTCTTACGATTCAATTGATTAAAACGTGGTTAGGGGTTTTAATCTCAATTTTTATTCCTGTGAGAATTCATGATACATATCCCCCAATTACTATTTGCGTGGTGTATGTACTGCACATGATTGTATTATATTTATAATATAATTCAATTTATTTTTATTTACATCATCATTTTATGTTACTTCTTTCATGGGGTGTATGTTTCATATGTTACCAAATCCGTAAGGGAACCATTCACCCTTCCCTTTTTTGAAATACTTTTTTTGTTATGTATTTTAATTTACATATTCTTATGTTATGATATGTTCTTATATATTCATATTGTTGTAAATTTTATGTCCATTTGAAGCGATACCCCTTTCGCTCTCATCAATATATTTTCTTATTTTTAATGTTACGTCGTTAGGCTGTCGAATTTCTGTAAGGGTAACTTCTTCCCCCAATTTCAATTCACTGGGTTAAACATCTACTTCTTGATAATGGTGTTCTATAAATATGTGTGAATAACCTCTTATTGTATTACATTTAATATCCACTTATTTTGGGTGTATTTATATTTTTCACACATATTTATGTCATTAATTTTGCTTAATCTAAAGATACCGTATTTATAAGGGATTTCATCTCAATTTAAATTCTATTGAGACTTCAATGTTGTTATGAACCAATTCACTTTTATATGGTGTATATACAATATATTGGAATATTATATCTTGAATCCATTTATTCTCATGATATTATAATATACTTATTAAATGTTATTCCTCAATTATTTGAATCCAGCATCTCTCGTTTCATTAAAAACTATTAAATAATATATCATTTTAAATGTTTTAAAGAATTATTTTTATAAATATTTTTCATTATTTTACAATTTTTAGTAAAATTTATTAAATGATTTATTTATATTATCATTAATATTTTCAAATGATAATTTATTTAAAAGCATCAATGTGGTATGGGACACTTTTATTCAAAAGTTGGTTTATTAAATGTTTTAAATAGTTTTGAAAAATGTTTGATAAAGATTTGTTTATTTCAATATCGATATTTTATATATTGTGATTGGAATGTGGAAATTTTATCTTTCTTATATGCTTTTGTTGTGTGTTATGATTATGGTTATTGGAAATTGTTTATGTATATGAGTGGATCTATGATAAACCTAGGGTATGTGATCCCGAGATAGCCCTCTGATGCATTGGGTAATGTGACGAAGGTAAATATGATATTTCTACTTAAAGATTTAGGGAATATATTTTGATGGGTATTCCATGTGTAGCTCCCTACGCACCTGTGATAGCCTTAATTGTTATTTTGATATGGATGTCATAAGTTACCTTTACGATTTATGATTTTTTTCTGTTATTAATAAATCTTAAGATTTCATGAGGTATGTTATGAATGAAAATTATAGTTTCTTTGATATTTATTTATTAATTCGATAATGTTTTCATTCATTATTTTATAACCCTTTCATAGCATTTTTTCTCATTTCATATTTTTAAAATGATTTTCATAGGGTATAAGGAATGGTAACAGAAAGGATATATTTAATAAGATATATATAAAAAAATTAATCTTGTTTAATTTAAGGATTTTTATTTTTGTGAAACATTGGATAGAGTAGTAGTGTCTACATTGTCATTTTTGAGATGTAATGTAAAAGTTATGGCCAAATTCTAAAAACTATAAACCTTAAAATATACTCAATGTGAATTTATGACTTAACTAATGATTATGTAATATTAATGGCCGAGTCCTTATATAGATTCAATTGGTGGAGAACACAATTTAGTGATTATAACATCATCCATATTTCATTAGTAATGAAATATGTTTTGACTTTATGGCGAAAGTTTTTGTCCTATATGAACCAACTAAGATTATTCAAGATTATATATATAATTATATATATATTTTATATTATTTTTATATTTTTATTGAATAAAAAATAATATGAATATAATTTTGGGTTTATATAGATAGAACATTTAATAAGATTTAATAAATAATTTATATTTAATTTTAACTATAAAAATGGTTTTCTCTCCATCATTGTAGTAGTAATTGAAAAATGAAAACTCATCCTCCAGAAAGGTGGTCATTCGGTACCTCAAAGATGATGTTTTTCATATTAGAATAGTAGGGGGAAGAGAATAGAATTAATGGATGATATGAAAATAAAATTATAAAATCTTACTATATAAAATATACTGGAGTTATCATTCCCCTTTGGTATAGGTATGTAATGAAAGTATATTAAAATAAATTATAATAAAATTTTTAGAATGAAGGGGGATATTACCTACTTAATTCCTCCCCTTGAGAACATACATAATGATCATTGAAATGGAATATTAGATTATAAAAAATATATTAGAACATGGGGGATAGGGTTGGGAAATGTATTAGGATGAAATTCAAAAATCATTAATGATTTGGATGAGAGTGGATAAGAGGCGGTGAGGGGTGGTATTAATATTGGTGGAAAGGGTTGTTTTCATATTATTTTATTATTTTGAGTAGTATTTTTTCTAAAGACTATGAATAATTTTAATTAAAATGATATAATATTTTAATGGGAAAATTATAGTTCAATATTATGGGATTATATCATCCATATATCATCCATTACTAAATAATTTAGGTATCTGTGAAATGCTATAAATTATCATATATTATTATTCCCAAAAAAAATCAAATTTTTAATAACAATCCCAAAAAATAACCCTTCCCATTTTTTGATGTATATAATTAAAAAATGTAATCCAATTTAAGAAAATAATTTTATAAAAGTTAGAAATAAAATTTTAAAATAAAATTTTCATTTACTTGAATAATATCGATTCTAATGTTATAACCATTTTTATGACTCTTAAAAATAAATTAATGTGCCGTAAAATAATATTATATTAATAATGGAAAAAATATTCATTTATTAATCTATTTTAGAAAATAATTTTTTTTATATCACTATTTTTATTATAAATTTGTAAATAAAAATTTCAAATTCAGAAAAATAAAAACACATAACTAGTGATTTGTACAACAATTAATCACTTATTCCCTTATGTAAATATACCATATTTCTATTTATAATATACCTGAATTTATTTATACTTTCATAGGTTATGTTACAATTATATTAGTTACAACACTATTCTTAATGGTCACATTACATTTCTAGAGGTCATATTTAATAAATTGATATAGTCTAATACATTGGGAAACATGAGTCCTAAATTTTCCGTGATATTAAATTTTAGAAGACGCATCACATAAATCATGGGTTGTTACATTATTACATCAAATAAAAATAATTACCTATGAATTTCAAGAATTTCATTTTATAAAATGACATGGATGGTTCTTAATCGCATATTTTTCTTATTTCTTTTCTGCATCTTTAATTTTATGATTTTCAAAAGTATTATTACCAAACATAACATCTGATTCCTCAACACTTATTTGTTAGTGTAACAAATTTGTGTAGGATATTCACATTATGATAAATTGTGATCAAATTCTATACATTATGAAGTTATTACAAGTGTTGGTTCTTGCATGTACTTCATTAACAAATAGATGTCGAAAAAATTGCATATATTATAATGTCTAGGAGGAATCTCCAAATTATAATACATTGAACGAAATATCTAAATGATTTAAGAAGTTCTAATGCACCTTGGGCTTAATTTTCATTTCATTCTAAATTATATGACACTATTCCAAGGAAATACAATCAATAAGACATGATCTCATATATGAAACTACGAATCCTTTATCAAATTATTGTAATAGCAATTTTAAATAAATTTTACATCATTTAATTGAATTTGAATATTATTCACTGTCTCTTTTTTTCCTCCACATGGTTTGGGCCTACTTGCTTATTTTTTACTACATCATCTAAACTATTGGGAGTTCAAATTATATTTCATTATGACACTTCATATGGTGACATTTTAATACTTGAATGGAAACTATTATTATAATATAACTATACAATAGGTATAAAATAATTCTATATACATTGAATTCCATTAGAGTGGTACCTCAATATGTTTTCAAATGTCTGAATAATCCTTTTGGATTGCAGTCAGTTTGATGGTGATAAGTAGTGCTCAAATGATTATCGATATCAAGATCCTTCTCCATATTTTTCAAGATCATCAATGTATATTTTTGATCATAACCCGACATAATATGAAGAGTTTCATCATGATATGATAATATTTTTTAATATAGATTCATGCAATGAGGTCAAGTGGAAAATCCTCCCTTAGAGTGAGTAAATGTATAGATTTGGATATTAAATGAATAATAATTACCCCTATTGAATATTTATTTCATAGAGTATTTGGTAATATATTGAATTATTCAAAGTAATTTTATCCCATTTCCATTCAATGAAAGGTATTGGTTTCATGACCACTTAGTAATGTAGTGTTTTAGACATCACATGTTGACAAAATAATCATCGTTATACATAATCTCCAATTTCCCACTTCATATTATCCCCAAAAAATTCCTTATAAAATATATACATATTAGTTATTCCAGGGTGTATAGATAAATTTTATTTGTGGAAATAATCCAATGGTTTCCTTTTTAGATAAGGTATGGAAGTAACACATATTATTTTACAGAATTTTAGAATTCAATGTTCACACACTAAATCTAGCAATTTCCGATCATTAAAAACATTAATTTTCTTTTAGAAAACTATTATCATCAAAATAATAAGTCATTAATATTTTAATATGATTGATTTGGAATCCATTTGGATGCTCAGCGATGTTTCACCATCCTTGTTAATTCCTATATCCGACATTATTAGATTGATGTGCACATTATCTCTGTCGATTGAAATTTTCTTCATAAATCCATGATCCTTCCCACTCAATGAATATGATTCCTTACTTTCCTTCCATTGGTCATAGTGTATTGAAAATTCATAATCATTGAGTTACTTGTTACAAGGAAATTCCCTCATGTTGTGTTTATTTTTTGAGATGATATATTTGAAACTCTTATGATATATATATATATATATCAAACTATTCACTATATATATAGTGCTTCCATATCATCAAATAAAATAATACATCTAAAACTAAATATCATTAGCTAGATAATTATATTCATTATTATCTAACTGTATAGATGGAAAAAAATCTAGAATTCTAAATAAGGAAATATGAATCTCCTTTCTTTGATGAATCACTATAAATCAAAAATCCACCATTTTCATGACGGTAGTGTCAAGATAACATAATTCACTAGTATAATATAATGGTATTGGAATTATTATTAAAATTACTTTTTACATACATTAATAATCTCGTTATGGGTAATCATAGTAAAAAGTTATATAGTTGGAAAATATTATAAACAAAATGCTGATATTAAACAGCTTAACTAATGAAGGTAGATACCTCAATTATACTTATCGTTTCTGGGCATTATTGAATTTCCTTTTTCTTCACAAGATCATCTATGATTCCATATTCAAGGATAATAAGGCCAAAAAAAAATCTATTTAAATCCATAATTCACATTTTTTATGCTTTTAATATAACCATTATATTCAATGATTCTTCTAAAAAGTACAAAAATAATTCCCATGGTCCTCATTTATTTTGGATTATTTCAATATAGCATCAGTAAAAAACACAATAAAATACTTATAAAATTACTTGAATATTATGTTAATTAGATCCCTAAAAACAAATTATTTATTAGTCATGAAAAATGGCATTATTGTAAACTTATAATACCAATCCGTGGTTTAGAAGGATTCCTTTATAATATATTTCTTAAATATATGAAATTAGATATATAAAAAATTAAGGTCAAACTTGATAATATATTGAGAACCATGAGATCGATCAAATAAATTATCATAGTGAGTCCATTGATACTTGTTCCTTAATATAACAGGATTTATTTCACTATATTAAATAAAAAAACTCATAGATCCATCTTACTCTTTAAAAAGTGAAAAGTGGTTCCCCATAGAGAAAAAAAGGGTGAATAAACCCCTAGCTACTCGACTCATCTTTTTTTTCTCCACTAATTAAATAGTATTAATTATATAAATATTCTTTGAAATTGTTAATAAATGATGGATTAAATCACTAGAAAATTAAAATATCCAATCTAGATGGTGTTTAGTAAATTACTCTTGAAATATATCTATGTATTCATATAAAATATGCACATCATCAATTTGAGGATTTTTTTTTTATTTTTTTGGTTTTATCTACTCTTCTTATCCCAAAATCTCATTCAATAGAGATAGTAAGGGTGGATTCAGAAATGACTCAAATAATGAAGTCTCTCATATAAATAGGATAAATTGCATACCTTCAACAAAAATCACAACATAAATATGTTTTTAAAAACATTTTCATTATACTTTGAAAAAAATCCATAAAAAATATTATATTAAAATTAAAATATAGAAATTATTATAAAATTATAAATTAGGTCTCTTTTATTTTTATTAATAAGAACTTATCAAAAAATATATAATAAAATAATATTTAGACAATGATTTTTGACTTAAAACTCCCTCACTATGGTGAGTTGGGAATGTCTAATTTTTATAGAAAACTAGGATGATATAAAAAATGAAATTAACCATAATTAAATAAATATTTTTCTAAATTATAGTAAATTATTAATTCTACATCCACCACATCATTATGAACTCCTAACATTGCTATTAGGATTGAAAAATCATGGAAATTTTTCATTTTCCTTTTATAGTGAATGGTTACAATAAATCTAGAAAATAATTTGTATATTTTCCCATCTCATTATAACTAAATAATTTCAAATTTATGGTTTCATTATTTCCTCTCAAATCATGAGAACCAAGATCTTTTTATCCACATTTGTCATAAACTATCATTCCCAATATAAATGTTATGTGATTTTTGTTTCTACATTTATTAAATGTTCGAAATTATATCATTACCTTCTTCACTTTTTTTTTAATTTTCATGATTACTCACCACCCCTCTTATTATCATTATTTCCTTCAAATTTATAAAGCATAGAAAATTTTTTCACCACCCTCATTGAACATAATAATATATACTCATATGATGAGAGTTTATGGTAGACTATTTATATTCATAGATTGGATTAATACATTGAAATAAATGATCAATATATCTCCTTGGATTACATTTGTTTCCTAAGGCATGCCCGGGTTACCGTGAATAGTTAGCTTCATTTAATGAAACTCGTTCATCCCCTTTCATTTGGATTGAATAATATTCTCTTTATATCATTTAATTATTCATGAATGATGTATTTCTCAATAAAAATACCCTTAACATCCTATCACTACTTATTTGAAATTTCGTTATCCATTTTTGTGTATATAATTAACGACACCATTGATCTACTTCTCTCGAGAGATGATGAAGTTCCATTAAAACCTTCTCCATTTCGTTACATCCAAAATAGAAAAATATATTAATTATCTAACTTAACCATTTATCTACTAAAAATGGGATTGTAGTCCAATAGATTAATGGCGGTTTTTATATCTTGTAGTAGTCTAACATCCATACACTGTGTTGTGGATCAGGATAATCCCTGTGGGTATGGTTATTTCTCATAAAGAATGATAGTTGTCCAAATTTAGTTATATGTTTATTAGATAGAGTTTCTACTCTAGATCCCAAATCATCATTGTAAATTGGTAGTGATTTCCCTACATGTGATACAGACATTAATACATTTTACATTCCTTCCACTAGGCACCATTTATAAAAAAATGGTATACACTATATTAGATCATAACTCTATGAAAATTATTTATAATTTGAAATATTATGAATAAAAGGGAAAAAAAAATTGAACCTTTAGGTAAAACTAATAAAGAAATAATATTATGTGTTTCATTGGTAATATTTCAGAACACATCTGTAGGGTTTCAATATATATTCTATTTTTTTCCAAAATAAACTTTCTAATGTTACTACTAAAATTACTCTAATTCAAACATTAATGAACTCATACCCAATTTCCCAGATATGGTTCCATACGTTATTTATATATTCCATCATGAACATTTATCATATTTGTATTTATAAGAAACCAACATTTTATTTATACTTTCATAGGTGATGTTACTATTCTATTGGTCATTAAATAATTCCTAGTTTTTACATTACTATTCGAGTAAACATATTTAAAATTGTATTATTTTTTCAAACATGATGTTGCAGGAATCATAAAAAATCAATGTATTTAAATTTTAAAAGAGGCATACCAAAAAATATTGCATCGTTACATGTATTTCTAGTTATCATTAATTAGAAATAATATCATAATATTCAATGTATTATTATTAAATGTGTTATTGAAGGAAGAGTTTATATTATTAGGTTTTCAATGAAATTTTCATATGAAATTTTAATTATATTTTTTATTTATGTCATCATACTTTAAGGATATTTATATTTTTCTAGGGATATGATATAATGATAAAATCACTATGTATTCAGTAGATTTATTATTATTATTATTGCCATATGTATATAAACCCCGTTTATTTATTTTGGGTTGTGTTTGGTTTGAATGATGAATGTTTAGTTATATTTGTTCAAACATATAAATTTTATTTAATATGTAATGTCTAGTAGTGGAAAATAATAACATCCCAATTAAAATGTTAAAGGTTTATATCTCATTATATAATAATGTGGGATTAGATGATATTATCGATCTAAAATAGGAAATATGTATCGATGCTTGATCCACATTGACATAAGAAACATGTGATGATGCATTATTTCCAATAATATGATGGAATCATTAGTAAAATATGACATATGATATGGTTTCAATTCCAATAATTGGTACACACTCTAATGAAATATTCATATTATTATTATTTAAAATCATGGATCATGATTGATTTTTTTCGTCAAACTTGTGACAAAATAATATTTTATTCCAGGACCCATGTTTTGGATTTATGAATTGTTAGGAATTATTATCTATTTTCAATATAATATTATTATTCCGTTATTCTCATGATATTATTATATGTGATCCTTGATGGATATCTACCAGGGTGACCGTTACCGAGCACCCGAGTTCACCGCTTAACATATTTAAGGTTTTATCCATGGTTTAAATGACGGTACAATGTTTAATTAGTATATAACATCGCTATATATAAAGAATAATTTTTTAGATGGTGTATATTATACTTACATAATATTATTTTAAATATTTTATATAATTACACTATCCCATTGTGATTTTCACACGTTTTTATTTGTGATATATATTGATTATTTATCTAAATTATTTAATATAATTGTATGTTTTATTTGTGTCTCTATAGTTATTATATGAGTAGGGGTTAATTTGTTTTTTGGAGACTATATTATGGGAAATATAATGACCAATGAAAATACAACAATTGTTGAACATAAAATTCTAAATCAATACAATTTATTAAAATTGATTTTAAATAAGGATTCATTATTTTTGATATATTTTGAGTAATTTTCATTATTATATGACCAATAACTCTGATTATTGTAGATTTATTCAGTAATCACAGGGAGGAACTATAATGAATCACGATGATATAAAATGTGAGGGGAAAAGAAATGATTTTTCTCATGATAAACAGAATGATATTTCAGTTAGAATACAAAAGATATTTTATATACTAACGATAAATTCATAGGTTATAAAACAGAATATGATTAGAAAGAATTAATTTATGTTATAACTTATTGTTGAGTATACTATTAGGAAACATCCATCTATATTTATTTGTTCATCGAATCCACTAGTGTTTTAGCGATGGAGTTGTTCCACTGGAAAAATATTTTTTATTCTCCATTGACCAGAACATGAAAATGTAGTAATTTTTTTTTATCATTCCATAGGTGGAATAGATAACCAGTGTACTCTTATTCATATTATGAGGTAATTAGATGAAATTAACTCCATGTAATTCAATGTTATTTTGAGGTTAATTTTAACTTTGTACTTACAAATTGTTTTATGTAAAAAATGTTGGTGGAATTAAATGTGATTAATCTAAAGGATGATTAAAAAATTTGTATCTGTAATTTTTATTTCATAAGGAATTTATTATATTGTTTTATTTAACAATAATCCATAAAAAGGATAATTTATTAAATATTTTTTTGTTTAAAACCATGTTACTAAATGTAATTATATATAAGAGACATAAATATCTATGAATAAATCATTCAATGTTCTCTTAAGTTAGACATATATTTAGTAGATTACTAAAATTTGCATGGTTTTAAAATAAAAAATGATGACGGGTTATCCTAAATTCTCAAATTAATGACATTAAAAAATTAAATTACAAATATTTTCACACAATACATGTGGGATTAAATTCATTGGAAATTTACAAAATAGTATAGAGAGTTTCGTTAAATATAAAGGGGGTATTCATAGAGAATGTGAAATGTTTGAAGGTGATAAGGATAATGGATGATACAGTATGGAAAAATAAGATGTCTTATATTACACCAACCACACTCTAATGATTAAAATATATCGAGTATGGGAATTATGCTTTATATTTCCCAAATCCAATGGTTTGTGATCATAATTTGTTTCAATAATTTAATTACCAAAAATAACATATAAATCTGATGTTATCAATATTTATGATGTGGGTATTGAGAATGATGTGGGGAATGATATACTTATCATCCACTCTAATATTAATTATTTGATTTTAAATCTAACTAATCCCACTCTATTTTATGAAAGTATTTCATTAAGGGTGTCAAATTACATAAAAAATGAAAATATATTGAATTAGTGGGGAAAATGATAATGGTATAATAATGAAATCTCTCGCCTATAGGTTATCACTAATAAAATTTTGTGGAATATGATGTCATTGTGGGTATGGATTATCTCTCTATAAAGACCACATAAAAGTTACTGAGCAAAGGATTTTATATATTATATTTTGAATCAACATGTGATCATAATTATGTTCAAGGATGAATATAAAATTTTAATAGAAGATTATTCCATTTAATGATTCATACAGGATATTGATGAGATATATTTACCAAAAATTAATTTTTGATAAACCCAAAATTGATCATATTTCAAATTCTCATGATTACTATATTGTGTTTCCTAAACACTTTATATATCATCACATATATCATGAATTTTATTTTTCAATAGTTCCCAGACATAGTTATATTCATATTTCAAATACTTTATATAGAATGAACGCGATTATGTTTATTTCATGGACTTGGACACTCAAGGAGAATCTTTCTAAGGTATTAATATTCCATTGTGAATCATAATGTTGTGAAAAAATTATTTCCACTACAAACAATGATGGTTCAATTCTTATTAACATTGATTTTCTATATCATAAAATTTTACTATTATGAAAAAGTTGCATCTGCACCATATTGATTATGTTTTTATCAAAAATGAAGAGATCTATACAATTTAAAGTATTAAATTCACTGTGGAAATTATCAATTGAGGATAAACAAGAAGAATATACCCATGATAACCTTTTATACATGGTATGGACCTTATAAATTTATATAGATTTTCTGTGGCATTATGAAATCCCCCACTATCTATACAGATTTAATGAATATAGTCATTTTTGATATCCTTGGTCTATTTGTTCTAATCATTTTTATAGATATTTAACAACTTATTATAAAACAGGAATTTCATGAGGGTCACCTATGAATTTGGATAAATACCTTCAGGAATGTGGAGGTGTATGATAAATTTCCATGATTAAATAATGGCTATAGAAATATTAATTTTTGTGTTATATAATCTCATGTGGGGGTATATCATTGAATCCTTCAAACATATAAATTATTGATAAATTTTATAAACTAACCATAATATAGAAATAAAAAATTATTATTGATATTTTTCTTATGTATATCTAATATAGTCAACATATTTACTTGGTAGGGAGTTATCTTCATATAGACAACTAAATCTGAGTAGAATTTCATGGAGTTGAAGTGACGGTTGGTCAGTTCACCAGTGATCACACAACCATGTAGTGAAGAATGGTTCATTATCTATAATTATGTATTGAAAATTTTAATAGAACATTCCAAATGAAGAATAATGTGGTGATATTATATTAAAATCTCCAATTTGAAGTACATTAGTGATATTACCAAACTCATGACTTCAATATGATTGCTATAATTTTTTCTTAAATGATACAGTGATGTTATCATTATGGTTAATGGTGTGAAATATAAAGTGAAAATGAAACATTAATGTATATATTCACATATAAACATTTGGAAATCCTCAAAATAATATGGTTAAAGTTTATTAAATATTATGAGTACACAATACATTACCACCATGAGAATGAAAATAAGGGAGCTAATTCTCTATGTTAGAAAGACCATGCTAGTTAGTCAATTACGAGGATCAAAATAGATCAAATATTTATATATATTCTTGTGACATATCATGGGATCAAGTAAGAAGGGGATATATCATATTAATCTCATAATAATGTTCTATTATATATTTTTTAAATGAATTAATTATAGTATAAGCAAAATATTTAATAGAACAAGAATTGGAGAAATTTTTCTATGTTTAACAATGATTATGATAGAATAACAATGTTAAAAGACTGAGTTTGTATCATATGAACACAATTATTTAATATGTATTGGATAGATTAATCTCATAGTGTATAATTCTCTATTCATACTATATGTTTGAATATTTATGGTGATAGGAAATTGTTTTTCATGTATAATGGAATGAATAAGGAGTATTCTAATTATGTATGTTGATTTCTATTAAGTTATAATGTTAATGCTAAGATATAGATGTTTGTTTCTATGATACATCCTTTACCCATAATATATTTATAATGGGAGATAAGCACTATACATTTTATCGTGTCAATCCCCAAAATATCAAAATTGGGTAATGCGATATGGGTTTTAGTTATCCACCTTACGAATCATTAAAAGTTCATTTTAAAAACATATTATTCCACTCTTAGTTATATTCCCATGATATTCATCATTGAAGTTGTAATATTTTATGGAGTGAAATATTAAATTGTATCTAGTTGAGATCTACTGTTTTCCTCAATGTTTTGATGATGTATTTAGTAGGATATGGAAACTGAGATTAGATTGAGGACTACATATCATTCATAGTGTTATCATCAATTTTAAAGGACCATTCAGAATGTAGAATAAATATTGAGATACTTTTGTATTTATTTCAATAGTGGTTGGGATCAATGCCTTTATTTTGTGGATATTTCATAAAATTTTATATATCACTTGAGAAAGGATATTTCACTATTTTATACCATATATTGAAGAAAGTACAAAAAACTATGATAATGGGATGAATTTGGTGAATGAAAATACACATGTCCTGATCTAGATGCATAAATTTCAGAGAAGTCTAGAAACATTCTGAAAGTCGTCATTTGAGGCTTAGAGATTTTTAAAAAGTTATACAAAAAATCATCAATGAGATCATGAGTAAAAATTTAGTGATATGGTATTACTTTGAATAATAACATGGAATAATATTATGAGTTTTATATAGAATGTAAAGATGAAATCTTGATATATATTTCCATTTAAATTCATGAATATACCATAAAGGTTCATTAAACATTGTAACTTCAAATGATCCCATCTCATGTTCAAAATGATTTATATGTTATATCATTAACATTCTATTATATTACAGTTCACATATAATAATCACAGAGGTTTTATGACTAGTGAATTATATTTTCTATGAATAAAAAATCCTTGAATTGAAGGATCATAGATACAAAGTTACAAATAATATGACTAATCATGTCATGAACCTAATTTGGTCTCCACCAAAACTAGAACCTAACCCATTATGAAAAATGTCCTTGAATGGTGTTCCCTATCCCCATGGGGTGGCACAAGTGACTGGGTATTATATATTTTTGGTTTGGAATGATTTACCTGAATATGGAGGCATTAACCCTCAAAACCAATTGATAAACAGAATTAGAAAAATTCATACAAAATGTGGTTTAAATAAAATCCAAAACTGAATACATATGTTTAAACATTGATTAAGGGGTCCAAATAAACATCAAAAAAGTATAACAAATCCTCGAATGAGACGACACGATATGGGGTCATCACCCAAAATCCATCTCCACAATCCCACACGAAGGAAGGGGACTAACAACTAAAACAACCATCACCCAAATCCTTTCAATTATCTTTGTCGAACTTGACCATGTCTACTAACACCAATGGGGTGTAAGATGGGTGTAAGACTATTCCAAATACAATACCACCATGATAATCCATATACTAAACATTACAAAATAAAAAGAATTACATTTTTGATAAACTATAGGTTACAGAAATAATTTCTAATAAATGTAACTACATTCAACCATTCCAATAGGCTTGGTGATCTCAAAAGGTCTGACATACCGCGGTGTTATCTTCTGTTTCTTTCCCAATTAATGATGGCCTAGATTAGGGGCCACTTTCAAGAATACCTATCACCCATCTAAAACACTAGGTCTCGACGCCTTTGGTCATCATATGTTTTATGGTGACTCTGAGTTGTCAATAAGTGTTTCCTGATCTTATTGACCTTGTTAGACATCTTCTTCACTAGACTCGGCCCCAACAGTTAGGTCTCACCTACCTATATCCAACATAGGGGGACCGACAAGGCCGACCATATAGCACCTCAAAAGGATAAATTATAATAGATTATTGGTAACTATTATTATTAGATAACTCAACAAATCCCAAATGGAAATATCAGGAACCTCTAAAGTCTAGAACACATGCACAGAGCATGTCCTCTATGATCTTAGTCGCCCGCTCTAGCTGACTATCCATTTGAGGATGGTATGTCAGGATAATATTAATATGAGACCCCAAGGCCTTTTGAAGGCCTTTCAAAAACCTATAAATGAAACATGGGTCTTTATCCGAGACAACTAAAGACAGAACACCATGGATCCTTCACATCCCTTAATGATTCAAATGGCCCAACTCATTAACATTAGTTGTACCAACAATTGGAATGAAATGGGATTATTTGGTCAAATGATAAATCACCACCCAAATAAAATTCTACCCCCATGGTGTATGAGGCAATCTAACAACGAAGCCCATGTAGACCTCATCCCACTTCTAGGTATAAATTGGTAATTGATAGAGCTAACCGGAGGGCCTTTGATGCTCTGCTTTCACCACTAATTATGTGAAGAATCCCAACACCATGTCATTGATATCATGTATAATATCAGTACACCATAACAGTAGAAGGATATCATAATAAATCATTGTGGCTCCAGTATGACACATGCACTATGACTTGTGGCTATCCTGCATTACCACCTTCCATAGAGATAATAGTACTACCGAACATCCCTTGAAGAACAGGATGCCCTCAGGTGACGATGACCAATCAGAGGATGTCTCCCCACCATGAAGAAACTTCTTCGACCACTAAAAAATATCATCACAAGTTTTCCCCCACATAATCAAATCCTAGATATATGGAGTCAACTGAATGCTCACCAAGAATGCACCTCCACTATTCTCCTTCATATGTACATGAATATGAGGAAATAGTCCCCTAAAATTCCAATCACCATGGGACATCCTCAAAGACTTCACAAGACCTCTTATTCTCATGGAATCGGCCACCAAATTACCCTTTCCTGGGGTATATACAACTTCAAATTCGAACCCCTACATGTACATGATCCAACTATGCTAACTCAGGTTGAGGTCCTTTTGCAAGAAAATATTGGCCCAGAATTTGTGATATGAGTAGAGAAAAAACATATCACCAAAGGGGTAGTGGGACCACATCTTGAAAGTGTACATCACTGCTTCTGAATCCAAGTTTTTGGTTAGTTAATTCTTTCCATGTGGTCGGTGTTGGAGAGAGCCTTACACCTCTTTGTGATCATCATGCATAAGAACACACCGAAGGCCCACATCGGAAGTGTCCCAATATACAACATACCCATTTCCAGCCACTAAAATGATCATAATAGGGGTGGTAGTCAACCACGTCTTATTCACTTCTATGAATTCATGACATTCTGGTAACCATACAAATTAAACCCATTCTAGGTGACAGCGGTCATCAGTGAAGAAAACCTAAAGAAATCCCAAACAAACCTCCTGTAATAACCATCCAGGCTAAGGGAACTCTTGATCTTGAACACATTCATCGGCTGCTCCCATGAAAAAACCACACAAATCTTATCAATGTCCACTGAATCCCACTGCTCCAAGATCATGTGCCCCAAAAATTCCAAATCTCTAAACCAGAAGGTAAATTTGGGAAACGTTCCATAAAGGTGATTATCTTGCAAGGTGCCTAGAACGATCTGCAAGAGATGCTCATGTTCCTCCTCAAATCCTGAATAAACTACGTTGTCATCGACAAATAACAGGACATAATAATAGAGATAACGATGGAACACCTTGTTTATGAGTTTCATAAAGACCCACAAAGGAATGGTCAATCCAAATGTAATGACAAAGTACACAAATGGTTGTACCTCCTTTAGAAGGCTGTCCTTGGGATATCCGCCACTTTAACCATGAGATGATAATATCGAGAAATCAATTCAATTTTTAAAAAACTTGCTGCCCCATTCAACTGATCAAACAAGTTGTATATTCAGGGAAAAGTGTATTTTTTCTTGATTGTTACATTATTCAGCTTCTGATAGTCAATGCACAACTGAAGCGATCCGTCATCCTCTTTCATGAACAACACAAGATAGACCCAAGGAGATACACTTAGGAGAATGAATCATTTGGATTATAAGTATTCTAGATGTATATTTAATACCATCATATCCTTTAGGACTATTTGATATGGGGGAAGAGATATTAGTGGTGTTCCTGGGGCCAGATAAATTGAAAACACCTCATCCTTCTCTATGGAAAAATATGAAAAATCGTCTGGAAATACCTTTGGAAACTCACAAACTATATGAGTCATTCCTCTTTCAGGATAATTCCCATCGTATTCTATATTTAGCGATGATAAATGAAAAAAATAATCTCCCATCTCTGGGAGGGGAGCTCCCACATGACTTGAATGAGGATCACATTCCCCACAAAAATCTAATGGCTCCCATTGGGTGTCGTGAAACTCACTTTCCACTTATAAAAATAAATTTGTAGCCAGAAGTGTACTATCCAATCTATACCATGTATTATATTAATAAATATAAACATAATCCTAAGAGGTCCTACTCCACCTCAACCACTAACATAAAAAGAACATATGATTGGCGCCTGAGACCCTACTCCTTCATTCCGAGTGGTGTCACCAAATCCATCGAATAAGACAAAAAATTGGTTACTAAATTAATCATTTACACAAAATGGGAAGAAATGAATGAAACAATGTAACAAGTATTATAATTTGAATAAACTATAGAATAATCCATCAAAATGGTACCTTGATATGTCAACAGTCCCTCCTCTGATCATGTTGGTGCATGATCCATCACATTCAGATTTTTGGTCTCAACCTCTGGACGACTGCTAGTCTATGGCTGCTGACATAAACTAGATATTCCCAGTAGATGACACGTCCCTACCACCATGACCACCATATCGATATCCCCCCATCCATGATGGCACTGACTAAGATGGATCTCCTCTTGAGACCACTGACCCTACCCCACTCTAATATGGATGTTCCACCCCTGAAAAGTACTAAAAGTGACCCATACCTATACATTTATTCCTAGTATTTAGAGGAAGTGGTCATGATGGTAAGATGTGCCCCAACCTCCCACACCAGAGGGACAAAAAGTATCTCGCATCAGAAGCCACAAATGAAAACGGCTTGGAATAGTGGCATGAGTAACCTCCTCCATATTTCAGATGATCCTCATTATTCCTTTTCTTCTCTAAAGAGTTTCTGCTATGCACTACAAATACAATCCTAGAGAAACCAGCCCTCCTTTTCCGGTCAATCTCCACCATATTGTATTGATCAAACCCCTCTGCATAGGTCCTCACCATAAACAAGAAATCATGGAAGTATATCTACGGTATTAATCCTTTCACAAACCTCTGGACCTTTTCTTACTCATTATAGTTGATTTTAAGATCATAAAGAACCATCTAATTGAAAAGTTTGGTGTACTCCATCATAGAATGATTCCCCTAAACATGATACATGAACAATATTGATCTATCATTTACCAGGAAATCATGGGAGTATTATTCATTGAATCAATCCTAGAAATATCCCAAGAGAATCTGCTCATTATTCCAAGTTGGAAGTACTAGTTCCCACCACATGCGACTAGGACCCTCCAACAGAAACAAGGAACACAACATCCTGAACTCCACCTGTTTATCCATGAACTAAAGCACGCGCTCGATATTTTCGTGACATTCCTCTGCTTCCTGGGGTTTTATACTAGCTCGGAAATTATGAGGCTTTTTTTTAGAAAATCATAGTCTTTTTCCTAACTATGGCCATTCTAATCATCTCTAACACGAGCTATAATAGGAGACAGTCCATGTCCTAGAACCTAAAAAATTGGAACCACAACCACTACTAACCTCTGATCAAGTGGCATATGAGATCTTTCTGGGGAGGTATGTTACTAAAAATAGGAAACAACAAAAAAAGAAAACATCAGTAAAAATATTATGAAAATTTCATCAAAAAAGTAAAATATAAATAATCCCAAAACATTAAATGGATAAAAGAAACAACAACCCACCCCCGCATGATGTCCTCGTGTAGTCTTCAGCCCACACGTCTCACCTAGAAGTGAAGTGTAACAATCAATTCCAATGTCCCATGGTGAATCCAGGTTTCTATGAGAGATGTGGACCAATCACCCTACTCATGATCAAATCTATGAGTTTCAATAGTCATAGCTCATGTCTATCCAGACTTATCCCGTAAAAGTAATATAACCTAAATACATAAACCCCTTTGATACCATATTGTCACGAACTGAATTTGGTCTCCATGAAAACCGGTGCCAAAACCATCCCACAACAAGGCCAGAAGGAAGTTTCCAATCCCCACAGGATAGTACAATGGCTAGGGAATCATATATTTTGGTTTGGGGAAGATTTACCTGAATATGGAGGCATTAAACATAAAAACAAATCGATAAATGGAATCTAAAAAATTCAAAAAAAAAACAAGGTTTTAACAAAATCCAAAACTGAATTCATTTTTTTAAAACCTATTATAAGAGGTAAAAATACACATTAAATATTTTAAAAACATCCCCAATTACTCTAAATGACAAGGGTTCATCACCCACAAGCCATCTCCACAACACCCTACTAAGGAAGGGGACTAACAATCTGAACCACCATCAACCAAATCCATTTCTTTACCTATGTCAAACATGATCAAGTATATTTACAACGAAGGGGTGGAAGTAGGGTGTGATCATAATCCCAATAGGATACCACCAAAAGATTCTACATAGTAAACAACACAAGATAAAATGAAAGATATTTTCAATAAACTAGAGGTAATGGAAATAATTTCTATAGAATATATCTTTTAAATGTAATTGGTTTTCAAAGGAAATTTTCCATGAATGATCACATTTCAATAAACCATGTAATCTACACTATTTTACATAAAAACCACCACATTAAAATTATATATACACAAGAGTCAATGAGAACCAATCTCGGGAATACCCCGAGGAATTATTTAGATTCAGCCCACATGTACCTCGTACCTTATTATAAAGTGACCATATAAAAATTTCTTCATGTACATGAGCCACCAGTATGGATCATAAAAAATAACCTATTTTCCCCTAATAATCATCAATATAGTTTGTTCAGTTTTTTCTTTATACATTTCCCTTAGCGAAACAAGGACAAAACCCATCCGGGTCACAATCATACAAGTACATATCTGCCCTCCCAAATACCCGGGCTTCCCCCTTTCTCTACAAAACATTATCTGATGACACCAAAATCCATTAGCATCTAAACACATAAATTAAGGTTCTAATGAACTCAAAAAATACCTACATGTGTTTTTTCCACTTTCACCACTCAATAAAACATATATAATTTCAATAAAATAACATCTCCAAATTTAACAACGGTCTGCTAACAAAATCCCTTAAAAACCCCATGTTGAACAAAATATGCAAACAAATATTCACCAAAACAGAATTTGAAGCACCCAAAACAATTATATAAACCCATTACATGAGTTATAAAACAATCCTAATTGAAATGGGATAAAATATACATGCAAAACACCGAATTTAGCACAAAATTAGTACCTAAAAATAATAATCTTAATAAATGTTACCAAATACAGATTATACAGAGGGTATAACAAATACAAAGTTGAATAAAAACCGAAAATTTGAAAATATAACTCACATTTAATTGATTACCCATGGAATCACCTTCCACGAGTATTAAAACCCTTGAATCAATGTGCGAAAATCCTACTGCATGATGTTGCAACACAAGGGACATAGATCAAGCCTAAAACCAAAATAACTAACCAAGAAACCACATATCAAATCATAGTTTAAAAACCCAACCTTAAAAACACATGTAACTACAAGATGTAATGGAATAAACCCTAATAAATTTGAATGTTACCTTATGAAAATTGAATGAAGAAGGAAAAAGTCCCACTAAGTTGAGAGTTCTTGATGAAATTGCCCCAAATACAACAGTAGTTGAACTTTTAAACATACAAAAATGAAATTGAGGTTTTAATAAGGAAGAGACATCAAATTGAGAAATGAAATGGGGGAAATAGTAAAAAATGAGGGTGTTATGGAAGAAACATGTTACATTTTTAAATATAGACAAATTGAGTAATGATGAGAAGTATCGACATAATATGTGAAGAAAAGGAGATACAAAGAGGGTGAAATGAATAAGGGGGTGCACCTAAGGATATTGGATTCTAGTGGGAGGTTTAATAACTGATAGATCATAACAATTGAATAGGATATTAAATAAACAATTTAAAAAAAACTAGAAATGGGATTCTGGGGATGCCCAATTCCTTATAGAAAAACTCAAATCACCAATTATTATCGATTTATAAAGGGTCCAAATTGATATAATGGGTTTAATAGGATAGGGGAGACCATGTTGTTAGTGGAATGGATGAAAAATATTGAAAAATAAAAGTGTTATAAAATAATCTTAATTTATTTTTAAATCTAGAAATCGGCTCTCGGTTTGGCCCAAATATTGAAAACCCACTATTTCCACCAAAATGCATGGGAAATCCATAGAACAAATAAAGAATGAAAATTAAATGAAAAATACCTTTAAAATAAGTAATTTATGTGAAAAATCAGTAGGTAAAATATATCTATAGGTATAAGAAAATCAAATCAGTTACATTGGAACACTATGATGTGAGGAAGCAGAAAAATCCTCATTTTCATTTTCAAAGATACTTGATTTCATTGGAGATAGTCATTTTTAGTGGTGTAGATTATTACACAAGATATTCTAAAAATATACCTTTTTAAATAAAAGTGGTTTATTTAATATATTACTTTACAAGAATCCCTGATTCTATATGGACCGTGATATAGTATATATTTATATCCAAGTAATTGGTTTCGATGATATGAATTGGATTCACCGAATTATTAAGTATATCTAAATTTTTAGAATATTAAAAATGTATTATTAAAAATCCAGTTATTTTAATGAAACCATTTAATCATTATAAACCCTATTTTTTGAATGAAAGGATATATACTACTTGTTATAAAATTTTATATAACAAATGTATATTGACCAATATTTAATTAATTAATTATATTGATGATATATTAATAAATTTACAGTCATCAATTTAGTAGTTATCTATATGTTAATAATGTCGGTAAAATCCACTAAATTTAAAAAAAATATTTTTTAAAAATATTTGTTAATCCTTGTTATGTGTTTTGTATAATAATAAATTTAAAAATAAATTTTGATAGTTTTTATTGATATTTAGACATTATATATTCTATATAACATTATAACGTTCATTTATGTATTGATATTAGGAAAGGAAGCATAATATGGTCATTTTATACATTGAAATATATATTATTAATTTTTGGTTTGTATTACCTTATTTTCACAATTATTATGATGAATTTTTCATAAATATTTAATTTTTACATTATAAAAACCAGATAATTTTTATTTCACCATATAAAAATTTGCATACATAGAAAAATTGTGATTTTAATTAATTTAATTATTTTCAGTAAATAGTGAATGATACAGATTTTTTAGAAAACAATTTTTTCATTTCAATTATTTATGAATTTCAATTTTTATTTAAATTTATTTTACAATTTCATTAGCTAATTTTATTTAAAAATAATTTAATTTATGTCATTTTAATTTATATTATGCATAATGTTTTAAAAAATTTGTACATTAAAATTCAATTATATATAAACATATTTTAATATGTATTTAATATGTTATTAAAAATTTAATATCTTCCATATGATGAAATCAAATATTATAAAATTTAATTTGTATAGCGAATTTTCTTTGTCACATTTTCTAAGTATTTTATTTTCATTTCAGATTTTTTTGTTATTAACATTGTTTAAAAATCCAATTATAGGGATAATAGTTAAAACTAGGTACGAGGAATAAAAAACATGATAAGGGTTGAAATAAAATTCAAATATGTATAAATCTTACTTTTTGGTAATATTTTTACCCGATATAATATATATTTGGATAATGAGACATTTTGGAGACATTTGGATAGAGTGAGAAATTAAAACATTTCCAACTTTTGAATATTTCCTTGGGTGTCATCTCACACTGATATAAACATAACCAAAATTTCTTCATATAACTGCATGTCAAGAGACACCATTCTCAAAAAATACCTTAAAAATTTCTTATTAACATCTAATACTTATTAAGAGAGACCTTATTCTTTTCCTCAGACTAATATTTCAAGGTATAATTTATAAGACAACAGTCTCAAATATGAGTTGTTTATTTTGACTAATATATTTAAATTTTTTTACTTCATGGAGGATTAATATAACATCATAAATATACGTATATGTTATTATCACCAATTCCCAACCATATTGTAACATCATATAACTATATTTTATGAGTTTTCTAAAATTGAATTGAGAATCCATTGATTAGATCACCTCATGAGTTATTTCCAATGATTTTTCAAAGTATTTGGATAGTTTTTGGGCATGTGCATTGTTGGTGGATGTTTGGAAGGACCATTTGGAAAAACTGTAAAACATTTAAAATATCCTAGGTAAGGTCATATGATTGGGGAATAGTTAGAAAAAGCGTGTAGCGTAACCTTGAAAAACAAATAGAAAGGGTCACATAGCTTGCACACTGATAAAAAAATAGTTCAAACTGGCCACGAAACATGTTAAATGGCTCTTTATGGTGTGAATTAATATGTTCATTATTAGTACTAACAATGAATCCTAAAAGTGGAAACCATACAGATAGATTTTAATTCATTTTAAATTTTAATTAAAATCCCATAACCCACTATTTAATCAAAAACACATATTAATAAAACATAAAATGACCCTTTGGTTTTGGAGATCACTATAGAGGTTTTATTTATCTCCAAGATCCATTCATGGTGGATCTATTTGCCGATGACATTGGGGATCCTATCATTGGGTGTTATATTGATCATGGACATTGATATCACATCTCCTTTCTATTATTTCCTCCTAGAGTTCAAGAAATCCATATGTTTCATTCTATAATGGATGGTTGAGGTGTAATTTTGGATCTAAAATATCTTCTCACTTATATTGAAATCTCAACATCTACATCTGGTGTTCTCTATCTGAGGTGACAAATCTCAGATTCATTGTGGTTGGATTCTATATTTCCAAGTAAATTTTTTGATGATTTTACATCATTTTTCAGTTCATTGTTGCATGATAATTTATAGATATGTGCCTACTACAAACACATGATCTATAATAATTTATTTTCAAATCCAAATAAAATACTTTTCAGACCAATTTTATATAAACTGAACCTGACATGGGTACCTTAGCACAATTTTTTAAATTGGTGAATGTTATATTGATTGTAATTACCAGTCAAAAATATTTTAATGGAAACCTAGTGGGGTGTTAGTTATAAGGAAAAAATTTTATTCCTAAAGGGAAATTATTTGAATTTTATAAAATGGGATACAATATGTGATTATTTCAATACATTTTATAGTGAATGTGTTATTAAAAGGACCATAATCCCTCAATGAATGATAGTACCCTGATTTTGAAATTGATATTGTTGGATAAGTTATATTAAGTATTTTATTCTAATGGAAATAGGGTATAAACCAATGTATTGAATTGGACATAATAATTTTTAAATTATAAAACTACCATTGAATTGCTTTAATATTTATAATACAAAATAATATTTTAAATTCCTTTTCTTCTCTAGCATGTTCGTTTATGAAATAATGAATGTGAAAATACCCTTTTGAAATTTTGAATATGAGATATTTTTTTGAATTTAATTAACATTTTTTGAGCGAACCTCGTGCACTTTATTTTGTTCCCCTCGTGTAATAATCCCTTAATTAAACATTATTGATTGTTTTACTAACCATTAATGATTATTGAACACATTATTATTTACTTTGATGGAGATTTATGTTGGGTGTAGATGTGATTTGATGGAACATACCCATAATGTAAATATTGATGGAATGATCATGTGGTTAATATTAATAATAATTCTTTTTTTTATTCAAGTGACTTGATTTAATCAATCACCTTTTTTTATTAGTAAAGCTAACCTTGATTACTTGATGATATGACCAAGATATATGTTTTTCTAGAAAACTCACACCTCGTCAAGTGGATCCCTAAAGAAAATAAATCGTTTATACTACAAACATATATCCATGAAAGTGGGTTCCCAAAAAAAATTGGTTTTCCTGAGACCCATGAGATAATATGTAAGATCGGTGATCAGTAATAATGCATTTTGATTAGGTGGTATAATGTGTACTATCTAATATATCTAATATTTACACATGATATCTATAAATAATAATCTCGATAAATGAAAAGGTTTATTATCACAACATGGATCCATATTTCATTTATTTTTTGATCCATACTATGGATTGATCCATTTAATAATTTGATATACATTTAATACATTGTATTTAATCTTATATAACACTTGATTTCAGGTGAATTCCCTTAAATTGTTTTGATATAACTTTTTCTTGTGAGGTGTTTTTTAATTATTTTAAATAATTGGTTTTGTTTTTAAATCGTGAAGTGGAAATTTTTAATAGTTTGGATTTATAAATGATTTTAAAATGTTTACGAATAAATTAAAAAATATCCATAGTCTCTTTATTTTACTCAACTTTTAGTATGTTTGAATTTCCTTATGATAGAATAGCACTAAATCATTTGTGTAATTATAACAAGATCTATAAGTCACACCATGCCTATACCATTTTTTCATTTCAAACATTATTATATTATAATAGGTGATTGAGATCCTGTATTCTATGTGGGTTCATGCTAGGGTTACCAAGGGTGGGTTATTAGGGAATAGTGGGTGGTCATGGACCACTAGAAGATGGTTTTTTCGAATTATAATCTTATTTTAGTTTTTATAGTTTGTTTTTGTAGTCTTAGTATGTATATATCAATTTTTTATATGACATTGTTTCCATATTATAGATTTATTATTGATTTTTCTTATGGGAGAAATCATTCAAAATGATTAAATTTAGACGTCATGGTTCTTTTCCTCCCTCATGGAGATTACGAATGCATTTTTGGTTGGTGGTGAATTTACATGGATGTTGGGATAGTTGTAATTCTATATTGGTTCAACATAAATTGTATTAGAAGTGGTATTTCAAAGAAAGGAATTATATCTATAATACTAAAGCATTAAACATTACCTAATGTTGAGTTAATTAAAAAATATGACTTTCATTCACAATGAGAATATTTTTAGGTTTAAATATTTAGATAATTACTCAATCACTCATAAATTTTAACTTAAATATTAGAATGTATACTCTTATAATCACTATCAATTTTTTCAAAAAAATATAAACTTTTAGAAAGAAACATAGTTTAAATTCATTTCTAAACATCAAAACAATTTTTTGATCCCATACTTGAATCTATTATCCATTAAAAATTGTGAAAAAAATTTAAAACATGGGATGATAATAAAAATCATCGTAATGGATACAAAAAAATAAAATTGTTATCCATGATAAAACATGGAAACAATGATTACGGATCAAAAATTAATAAATTTCAGTGTCATTAAGTAGAAATTACTTCATTTTGGTTATAATAACACTGATTATATTTTTCATAATAAAAAAGATACCATAAATCCATATAAAGAATAAAAAAATATAACAATGTAACATGGGACATAATAACACATAAATAGAATAACCAAACGGTCTACTTCCACACATAACACTCTTAATAATGGAAGAGTCATATGATTTGAAACCATACCAAATACATTAGAGGTCATAAAATCACCAATTGTCCTTAGTTTATCACAGAACCACCCATATTTGGTTTGTCACATAACCTCCCATATTTGGTTTATCATGTAACCACGCATAAAACTTCTATGTACCATTATATATTTATAACACATAAAATACTATAATCATCAAAAAGTCACTCATAAAATTTTATTTGAAATCAAAAGAAATTATTTCAAGCTATAGAAATAGTAAATCCAACTTCAAAACCATTATCAATAAAAAAATACCCAAAATAGGATTAATTGAATTATATTTATTTTAAAAACAGTAATAATTAAATAATAATAAAAATATCAAATAACTAATATGGTGATTGAGAAGTTTTTGTCACCACAAACGTAAAAAAACATTCCTCTTGTTATTTTGTAAGGAAATTTAAAATATCTAGATAAAATGATTCATTTCAAAAAAAAATTAATGAAATTTAAAAATATACACAAAATATCATGTATCACCATTTTATGCCCATATAAATAAATATGTAAATTAATATTATGATGAAAATATTTGATAATTAAAACATTCAAAATTCAATATGTCTCATAACAGTTTGAATATATGAATCAAAATCTCCAAGAATTAGTAAATTTAAAAAAATATTAAATAATATTAGTATTGATAAAATATATATAATAAATACCATAGTGTTTTTATATACACCTAATAAAATAATAAATATTCATATAATCAAGAAAATCCTTAATGAAAAATGATTGAGAGAAAATCCCATACCCTGAGTCCGATTCGTCCTGTTTTTTCCTTATTATTCCAGAATATTAAACATATGTTAATTTATACTTCCTCAAGAAGCTTTTAATATTTATTATTCCATTTATATAATTAAAAACTAGGTTATAACAATTATTTAATTATTTGAGTTTATGTTGTACGTTTTGTCAGCATTCAAAATATCAGTAGAAAATGAACATGGTATGATGTTAATGGTACATGTTGTCATAATTTAATGATACATATAATAATAATAGTAACATTATTATAATATTTATACATAAATATTAAATTTATATCAAACAATGATGAATGTCTATGAAAAATTAACAACATAATATTCAAGGAGACAGTAGATCATAAGTACACAAGAGTGTTGCTTTCGATTTTTCATTGATCTGTATGGAAATAAGTTATCTATAATGTTATCTTTCAAAAATAATCATAACTTCATTAATATCATATTATTCTACTAAATATAATTATAAATGTCATAAATGTTATATAATGAATAAAAACATGTATCATTGCTTCGTGGAGATGATAGTTCACTCATACGCACGAACGAAATTATCATTTTCATGCATATGGAAAGTAAGAACATAATTTATATATAATTGTATTTTAGTGACTAATATTTAATTATAATATTATAGTAATATTAATTCTATTATTATAAATAGTCATCAAATATGGGGATGAATGTGGAATTAGATCGGTTCGTGGAGGTGATATTTCACACGTTTGCAAGATCAATTAATTCCATTCCCATGTAATTGATGTAGAGAATGATTTTAGTGAGATATTATCATAATAACAATTCAGTATATTTAGGATACTGTATTATTTAGTTCATCATAAAATAAAAATATTTTACTAAAATGTAATAATAAATAAAATAAAAAATACTTAAATAAAATGACCTAATTCTTTAATTGATCACCTTTGAAGAACATCGTAACACCTCTAAGGAGAGATTTATACCAAAAATAAGGCCCCATGAATGTGTTTAATGATTTTATGAATGGTTTTGGTCAGATAATGGTTGAACCAAATGGTTTTGGAAGTTTCATTAATATATATGACAGTGGGACTTTTAATAGGAGAGGAGAGAGTCACCCTTGTAATTATTTAATGTATTAAATTAATATAAATTAATTTTTGATTTCAAATCGTTCAAAAATAAATAATTTTTATGATAATATTTTTATGGGAAATATTTAGTCCTCTAATTAAAATTATTTGAGTTTTATTTATTTTTTAGTCCTTATGTTATTGTTTTAACCCTATTTATCTCTTACCATTTTAACACGTAATTTACACTTAGAGGGTTAAAATAATTACCAAATCATTCCAAATGACCAATTAATTATTAATTAATGAAATTTATAGATTTATTTGAAATTTAAGGAAAAATATTATATTTATTTGACTTTTATATCATTTAGTTAAATCTTTTGTATTTTAAAAAATGAATTATGTCAATTTTGACACTATTCATTAATAGTTTTTTTTGTAAAATATCATATTAACATGATTTATTATAAAAAAATAAATTAACTAAACCATATCATGTCAAATCCATCAAAAAATTCATGGATGAAATTAGTTATTTCAAATTATATTTATAATTATATTATTAATATCATTTATATGAATCATTATTTTATAAATATAGTACTGCACCATCTTTGTGTAATAATTAAATTGATGTATTTAATACCTAAAAGAAATTAATAAATTTATTGGTATTTGGTATTATTTTGACATTTATATGGACTATTAATAGACTAATATATCACATACATAAATCTCTATTAAAATATGTTTAGTAAGAAGGGACATTTTTATGACATGTTTGCTTCAACATTAAATTAAATGTTATAAATATAATAATCAAACCCATGTGGATTAAAATGGTCATAAATTTACCCCAAGGATGTTCATGGTATATAATAGCTCTTAATATAATATCATGTCATTTTTTAGGGTATTTTTATAAAATTATAATATTAATTTTACCTCTAATTTCAATATTTACATTTAACCGTGGTAATTAAAATACTAAAGATCCAATTCACCTGAATTAAATTTGATAATATTGGAAAGAAAATATTCATACTGAGTGAAACCGTCTAGATAAATTTTTTAATATTTAATTAACATAATTTGTTAAATTAGGTTTTACACTAATCTCATTGACAGATTGAGAAAATGTAATTTTTAGGTAAAATGATCAAAACATCACATCATTCTTATATGTAATTTTAATTTGAAAAATCTTCCAATAAACTAAATAGGGTTAAATGATAAAAAATTAACATAATTATACATTAATATCATTTAATAAAATATGATTAAAATATAAATAAATTAGATGAAATGGATTTTCTGTATTAAAATGCATTATATTTTTATATTCATTAAAATACAAATTTCTAAGAAAAAACCAAAAAATCCTCCAAAGTAATTTTTAATATCAAAAATAGAAATAAGTAGTTTATTTTATCATATATTACATATAAATGTGACAAAAAATATATTTAATAAGGATTCTCAATCAAAATTTGGTTAAAACACCTTTTTAAAAAAAAAAATCCTTTTATTCATAATCATGATTTTATTCTTATATAATGACTTTAAAATATATAATATGAATTTTAAACATCAAATATAATTTTTATTTAAGTGAAATAATCCAAAAAGCGCGATTTGATTATTTTACAAACAAAATTATTTTCACTTAAATAGAGTTTCATAAAAAAACATCCTTTTTCCCATTTCTAATTATTATTCTATCCCATGAATTGTTATATAAACATGTGTTAGCCATATTTTCATAATTAATTAATATATTTCATTTCTGATATTCTATCAGCTATAAGATAACTATATCATAAACTAAAAATATTAACAATATACTATTTTTTGTACAACTCAGTCATGTATGCTACATATGATTTTGTAGAAACCCATAGTTGTGTGTCCAGTATGCTATCAGACATAGAATCATTTATAAATTAAAATTATTACATTATTTATTAATATTAATAATTAAGAAAAAAAATCTATAATTACCTAGGATGTTACCACCTTCCCCCCTCTTGGAAATTCCATCCATGCAATTTTAAATTTTGGCTCCGTAACTAAGGTTTCACATTCAAAATTTCTTCGTTGAAATATTAAATAAGAAAAATGTAACTAAAAAATACACATTAAAAGAAATAATGTGAAGTAATATGGTCACTTGTGATAATAAATAATTGTATTCCATTATGAAAACATGGATATGGATGAAAAACTAACCATCATGTTCTAATGTAAAGTGATAGAAAACATGAGAAAGAGAAATTTAACAAATAGAAAACCACAAATGTGAGATAGGATAAATGATCATTGATTTCATATTAGGAAATGTAAATGAAATGTTTCGATTTTAAGAACATTTCAGTAAATTTATAGAATGTTTTTACAAGTTAAATTAATTATATAATAAATTATACATACATGAAATGTATAGTTTCATTCATTAATCGAATTCCCCCACAGAATCATCTTTTTATCAAAATTATGAGTATTTAATATCAATTTTTCATTCCTGAATCACTAAAAACAACTACTATATATTCACATAATACATAGGAGATTAACTATAGTTTCACATTTCTTTAGACATTAAACATAACTGAAATGGTTTGTACAAGATATGATAATTTTACAAAAAAAACCGATATGACGATAAACTAATTCAATATCTAAAACTCAAAAATAATACCCAAAGATCAATATACACCACTCAAAAAATATATGACCTTAAAATTATATAAAATAATAAAAACTAATAATTAAACACCAAAATTTAGATGTAATTGATCACATTAAATATCTCATTACTAAAAGTAATTACCCTAATAAAATTTTATTCATATTAGGTTAATAATTTTAATAAATACCTTGCATGCTTTCCAGATGTGATGTGTTGTCACCTATCTATGGTTTTTCTATTTTTATAATACTAAAAATTATCCATAAACTAATTTAACCTCAATGGTTATATCATAACATTAATTTTCCATCCCAAAATGTAATATCACATAATCACCTAAAAAATAAAATATCTTATAATCCCTTTAAGTTTTTCATTTATTTTATAATTATCTTCAAAATATAAATATAATTCTTACTCGAATAATATTTTCACATAACAATCATCAATGTTACATATAATAGAAAAAATCATCCAATGTAATCCCTCTATTAAAATTTCATTAATAGTTTTAATAATATATTCATCATTAGATCAAACAGAACTCTCAAACCCTTTATATGTACGATTCTTAATCATTCAGAATTATTCAAGTTTACTTAATAAAAAACGATCATCTAATTTATAAATACATCATTCCAAAAACCAAAAACATGAATCATTTCCTTAGATTAATAGTGTCAAAAAATGAGTCACGAAATAATACTTAACTTTAATATGTCATTTTCAGTTTTCTCATCTTAAATTGGAATGTCATTAACAATTTCTAAAAATATATTTGTATGGTCCTGCTGATTCTATTTTGAAACTTTATTCACTAGATGTATATATTCATAATGACCATATTCTCCACAATTTAAATATTCAATTAATAACAATGAATGAACATTTTTCCCTTTATGGGATTCAACTGAATGTTTTCTTTTTTCCATGGTAGGTTGTTGCTTTACGACCTTCATTTCCAAATATACAACACCTTATCATCTCTTTAAAACATTTAATTATTTTCTTCTTTCTACATCCTTGACCCATATAGTAATAAATATGTTTACCTTGATGTTCATTATTACCTAAAAATACTCATATATTCTTTTCACTCATATATAATACATTAGAAAAAAATCCAAAGTTTTAAGTGGTTAATCATTACTCACGATAGTTGGTTTATAATAACCATGAAATTTCTCATTTATGATCCCATTTTATTTGGTTTCTTATTCAAAGAACCACCACATTTTACATCATATCCACTATTACACTGGTCCCTTCTAGATCTATCAATTTACAAAAACCAAATATGTGAGTCTGATTATACCAATAAAATCACCATATACTATATTTTGATGAAAATTAACACTAATATATCCTTATTTATGTTATCTAAAACTCATTCATGTTATATCAACTAACTATTTATCTTTAGAAATTATATCCATTGTGGTAATATAAAACATGTAACTTGTGGTTAAATAACACCCTAACCACTAAAGATATCTAAACCAACCTTAGATACCAACTATAAAGCACTGGACGTAAACATTACTTATTCATGACTTATGTCAGTAATTTGAATTTAATTCACATCCGGTGTCATTTTTTGTTATAGAATTGTATAATTAAGACACACCTCATACAAAATAACATAAATATTAAAATGTATACAATTTTAATATGTATTCGTTTTTTATAAAAAAACCTTTAAAATGTAACATGGTTTTGTATCCTGTTTAAACAAAATAAAATTTATTTAATCTCATAGTTTACTCTATTCATATTTAAATATTGTAAAAAACATTTAAAACTTACTATGAGATTAAAAATCACATTATGGTATAAACAATAAACGAAAACTATTATCCTTACATAAAAATGTAAACCATGAATTCTTATTATAAAGTTAATATTTTCACCTTAAAGATGTACTAAATACTCCCCTTAGATTAAAAGATAATTATATACATTTATTATTATCCAAGTAGAATTACTAGACAATCGACTTCCACACATATCACTCTTACAAATGGTTTAGTCATATGACCGACTTCCATACCCAATCCATTGGTGGTTATAACGATACAAAAAAACTGTGGTTTATCCCAAAACCACCAATAGTTTGTTTATAACATACACATCTATCATTAGTTTATCACATAACCAACATTAAAATTTACAAGTACAATTATATAATACTAACAAATAAACTATGAAAATAATCAACAATTTACACTCAAATTTTCATTACAAATTTGAAGATATCATTTTGATATATTCAAATAGTCAATCCACATTTAAAAACATTTTCAATAACAAAACACCCATAAATGGAAAAAATAATTCATTTTCCTTTAAAAATTCATAAATCTTGTAAAGTATTCTAAATATCAAATAACGATGATGGTGGTGGAGAAGTATTTTTTGCCACATATTTAAACAATTTCTTTTTTTCATCTTGTAATGAATTTTATATTATTAACATAAAAAGTATAATTTTGATAAAAATATAATGAAATTAAAATATTTACATAAAATATCATGTATCAGAATTTTATCTCTATATAAAAAATTATGTAAATTAATATTATCATGAAAATATTTGATAATTGAATAATTAAATGTTAAATGTGTCTCATACCACATTGAACATTTAAAACATAATCTCCAAGAATTAATAAATAATCTAATGTATTAAATAATATTAGTATACATAAAATATGAATATGAAATGTCCTAGTGGTTGTATGAGTAGATAATAAAGGTTCATATTATAAATAAATTACTTAATGAAAGGATATTTAGAAGAAATCCCTTAACATGAGTCTGATTTTTCGCGTGCGTTCTATGTTATTCCGGAATAATAAAATTATATTAATATATAAATTTTTTAAAAAATTTAATTTTCACTATTTCTTTTATAAAATTAACTTCCATGTTATATTAATTAGTTAATTATTTTATTTCACATCTTATTTTATCTGATATTCATATCATTTATCGAAAATGATATTTGTATGATGTCAATAGTCAATGTGGTCATAATTAAATCCTCTCAAAAAAATATTGACAATATCATTATCATTTTTATAAATAAATTAGACTTTATAATAAACCTCTGAAGTACGGTTATGAAAAATGAACAACATTATATTCATAGAGATGGTATTCCGTACATTCACATGAGTAACATTTTCCATTTGTCATTGATCATTATAGAAATATTGTAAGTATTATTTTATCATTATTGATTTATAATAAATTCATTTATGTCATATTAATCATTTAAAAATGATTATATATTTCATATAAGTTATATAATGAATAAAAATGAGTCACATTTCTTCAATGAGGTGATAGATCAAACGTACGCACGAATGACATTGTCATTTTCATGCGTATGTAATGTAAGAATGTAATTGATATATTATTATCTTATAATTATTAATATTCCATTAATATCACATATTAATTTTAATTTAGTTATTATAACTAGTCCTGATATACAATAACGATAAATGAATTAGATTAGTTCGTGGAGGTGGTAGTTCACACATATGCATGAATGACTAATTCATTTCTGATTTAATGGAAATAGAGATTGATTTAGGAGAATAAATTATAATAATCACATATAAGTATATTTATGATATAGTAGTTTTTATTTTACCATTGATGATGATGATTTAAATTAAATGGAAGAATAAATAATATTGAAATACTTTGGTAAAATGATACCTCTTCTTTAGTTGATCAACATTGAAAACACCTTAATAAATTTAAAGATGATGTTATGAAAAAAACTAATGCCTCATTAATTTAGAGAGGTATTCAATAAAATGTTTTGGGTTGTGTTTGGGGATCCAAATGGTTTTGATAGTTTGAGTAATTGAGATGAATGAGTGCATTTTTATCAGACAGGGGAGGGGCACATATTGAATTATTAAACGTATTAAATAAATATTTATTCATTTTCGATTCAAAATGTGTCCAAAATAATTTATTCATAATATAGGATATGTATAGTTATATATATAATCATACTTGGAAAATTAGACATATTTTAGTATTGTTTTTAATCCTCGTAGTTTTTTTAATTACATATTTACTTTTTCAATTTTATCAAGTAATTTACAAATAAAGGGTTAAAATAATATCCAAATCATACCAAACAACTAATAAATGATTCATTAATGAAATTTATTGAGTTATATAAACTATTTGGATGATGTTTTAATTTTTATAAATTTTATATCATGTAGTTAAATATTTTATATTTTAAAATATAAATTATGACAATTTTGAAAATATTAATTACATAGAGTTTTTATGATAATATAACAATGTGAATACATATAAAACCCCCAATTAACAAAATAATAAAATGTAAAATTAATCTATAAAAAATTTTATGGTTTAATATGTTTAAATTTATTTTTATTATAATATTAATAATATCATTTATTTGAATATTTTTTTAATAAATCTATTACCTCCTCATCATTGTTTAATAATTAATTATAATTATTTACATAGTAAATTTTAGAAATAAATTACAATATAGTAGGTAATATTTTAAGATTTTTATGTAAAGATAATAATCAATGATATGACTTACAAAATCCTATATAAAAAATTAGTAGGAAGAGACCTTTTTATTACGTATTTTCCATTACATTAAATTAAATGTTATAAATGTCGTAATAAGACCCATGTGGATCCCAATGGTCACAATTTTGGCCTATGGATTTTAATGGTAAAAAATAACTCATAAAATAAGACTATTCCAAGGGTTTGTGTAACATTATAATATTATAATATTAATTTTACCTTTAATTTCCATATTTACCTTTAACTATTGTAAATAAAATACTAATGTTAAAATTCACCAAAAATTATATTGATCTTATTGGACCATATTTTTTATAATGAATACAACCATGTATGTATGTATTTGAAAATTCAATTCACAGAAGTTTTTAATTTATTTCTGACTCTAATCGTGTCGACCGATCAAGAAAACGAGGTTTTTAGGTAAAACCATCAAATGTTCACGTCGTTTTTCTATTTAAATTTATTTTTCAAAAGCATAAAATGAAATAAATTAAATTACATTATAAAAAATTTATCTAATTATATCATAAAACCATTAAAAATGATAATAATAAAAAATATGAATAAATTTTATGAAAAGGTAGTTTGAAATTAAAATGAAGCATTTTGAGCTATTCATTAAAATAATAATTTTATCAAAAAAATTCAAAAAATAATAACCAATTAAATATTCATATCTCATATCCAAATAAGATGTTTATTGTTTCAAATAGAACATATAAATGTTATAAAAACTATATTTAAAAAGGGTTATCCTTAAAGAGGTGGTAAAAATTCCTTTTTTTAATACTCCTTTATTCATAAAATTGATTTTATTCACATATAATATCTAAAAATCATATATGATTAATTTATAACAAAATATTTAATTTATATTTTGTTAATATAATCCATATTGAGTTATTTTATTATTTTATAAACACAATTGTTCGCACTGAAATATTTTTCCATAAAAACACATGCATTATATTAAATTGGATTTTATTTTCATTTATAAATATTTTTTTGGCCAATGGATCATTTTATAAACATGTTTAAACCCAATTTTTATAATTTATTCAATAAAATTATTTCATATCATTTTATCTTCACTGTGATGAATGCAACATAAAATAATAATATTAATAATATATTATTTTCTGGAATAACTCAGTCCGGTATGCAATGTATTATTTCTGAGAAACCCATCGTTGCACGTTACGTAGCTATCAGACAAAAAATATTTTTTAATTTAAACTTTATATATAAATAATAAATATAAATAAAAAATGCTTATTATATAATTACTTGTGATGTTACAATGTATCCTTGAAATCCATTAATTTATTTGGGGTGAGTCATGGAAGGACGTAGAAATGTTGGGAATAAAGTTATAGATCATGAAATAGTCCTTTATGACCACATAATTGGTATGAGAATTGATTATATAGTTATATAGGTTCATTATTGTTTCATTTGATTTATTTTATTTTATATGACGATTTAGATTAAGATTCTCGATGAGATTATCTTTTTTTGGGGAATATCATATGAGTTTTGGAACCAAAAAAGATAGATCACCATAATCACACCATTTCTTCCAAGGCTTATAAAGAATGAATAATAAATTAAAGTTATCGTAAATCAATCGAGGAATAGTTTTGAGGTTTGTGTGTGGATTTTCAGGCTCTTAGTCCAATCCATGCTTAGTTTTAACATATTTTTTAAAATAACACCTTATACATTTTCATTCATCAGACTTCACTTATTTGATGTTTGTTTGGAGTGGTATAAATATGGGTTTTTAATGCTATTTTTTCCTAATTAAATAATTAATCTGTGGTTTATGATTTTTATCCATTTATAAAACAAAAATCTATCTTAAAATACATTTTTTTAGTGCATTGAATTTTTTTAAGACCAAAAGTGGCGATCTTATCAAATTATTACTTCAGAAAAAATAATTTTTAAAAAATATTGTGTGATATTATACTGAATATATTAATGGAAATAATGTGTGAATTGTTTCGGAAATTAGAGAATTAGATCAATATTATTGACACCGTGAAAGCATTTATGTGAGATGGTAACGGAATTTTGAAAAATGTCATGAATTTATAAATTTATTTCCAATTTTTTTATGAAAAGGTATAATGTTTTTTTAATGATGAAATCTTATAAGCATTTAAATATATAATGATTTAATATCATAAATTAATGTATTTTGTTAAATTATTTTATTCCCTTTATAAGTTTTCTTTTATCAATAAATATACATGACTTTGTTTTGGGATGTTTACAAGTCTCACATAGAATTTAATTCAACAAAGAATTAATTTCATTATAATGGCCTTGTCTTTTGAGAAGGTTATTTTGTTTTTAATAAGTGGAATCAAACATCAATGAATCTATCAAAACACTATATCATGTGGTGGATCCGTGTAAAAGCCATTGGATAGAACTCAAATATTCTGAAATTGTAATCCACCATCCTATAATGTTGAATTAGTATCTCTTGAGGCAGTTAAGTGGGTTGAAGGATATTATGGGATATATGACTATATCGACACTCCTAATGCAATAAATTTCATGTCTATTGGAAACTTACATGAGGGACACATCTAGTATTGGTGGGATGTTGTGGTTCCCTCTCATATGATTGACATAATTTCATGGGAATTATTCAAATTAGTATTAATTTTTTAGATGAATCATGAGAAAATGGAGAAAGATAATGTTACCAGTTTCTAGGGTTTTATTTGAGATATGATTTCAGTTTTGGATTATTCCTATCAATTATATGGTTTGATATGTTTCTTTCCCAATCTTTTTTGTAGTGATTTTTTTCAATGAAATAGTCTATTGGAAGGGTATTCACCCATAAATTTTAACCTCCATTAATTTTTATCGCTGATTATATATAGTTTTATGCTCTATAAGTATTTTACGACTGATATGGAGCTAGTAAATCAATTAAAATGCAAGAATGACTCATTAATGGTTGAGAAAAGATAGTCTCATTGGGAAAAAAGGCCTCCCGAGTTATTCTACTATGGATAATTTGTCCATAATAATAGGATTTGTTATAAAAACCAATATTTATAAATGTTTTTGGAATTTGGGTCACCTTAGGAGGTTTTGTAAGTTGAGATAATTCAATGGAATGTTTGAGGTGAGTATCATGAGGTCCTAACTATTTGGTGGAATATGTGTCAAGATAATAAACTTCTTGACCTAACCCTTAGAGTAAATATCATTACATTATGGGTGGGGGAGCCTCTATGGTAATTTGTGTTGATCCAGCTTAATTTTCCAAATATAATATTGTTAAAGTCTTTTGATTGAAATTATAATGTGTGTTTTTAACACAAAATAATTTTTATATTGGGAAAAATATTATTGGGATCTTTTTGGAAGATATCATTTGAAATTTTTTGTTATAATTTGGATGGATTGGTAATCTTGTAGTCTCTATAGTTTTTCATTGTGGATTATAACTCTTGAATAAATAATATAACTTTTTTAGAATGATATTAGCTTATTTATTTATGTTGTGATCTAGGTGTTGGGGTGGAATCTTGTTCTGATAAAACATCAATCTTTTTTAGTATATTTGTACATTAAAATCCATTAGGTTTTCGTACCTTGGTGCCTTCCTATTACCAGTGTTAGATATAATTCATGTTTGAGGTTGTTCCATAATATCTAATTTTTTCCGTTTCTAGTTAGAGCTAAATTTTAACGTGACGAATTATTTTACTTAGTATTGTTGTATCACACTATTTGTAATGCAATTGAGTGTTTGGTCACTTTGAGGATGTACTTGGATTGAACATGGAAATGTACTGTGGTAACTAGTATGATGTAATTTCTTAATGTACTAGACACATGGAGTAGTTGGGGTGTGATTTGATGAACACATCGAGGTGTGAGGCATGTTATTGAAAATAATATTTCACTATTTATCATTTACATGGTGTAGAAATATTTTAATTTTAGTTTCATTTATTATAGGTTTGTTATAGTATATGAATCTTAAGATTTTGGTTTATTATTTAATTAATGAGTTGTTGGGATGTTCCTTTACTTTTGTGCTTACAATATTTGTCATGAGATGTTCTGTTTAATGACTAGTTGATATATATTCATTTGAATTGTGGGATTTTATTTTATCATGTTACACAATTTTTATCATTCATTAAATGGTATAGATCCCTTTCAAGGACACTAATATTTTTCATGTTTAAATATGGTAATAAAATTGGTGTGTTGGTGTGTGATTTTTGAATGATATAATCCTTTGGGTGTATCAATCTTCTGGATTGAAGACTGCCCACCTAACAAGTTAAATGATGGAGTTATTAACTTGTTATTTATATATATATTTTACTTTTTTTTGGACAAACAATTATATGGCCAGGTGTTTTTAACTTCTCATTTCATTCTTTTAGGTATTTTTAGCCATTTACATTGTCATCATTTGATAGGATCTCTTTGTGGGTTGTTTTTGGTGATTTTATGAGTTTATTATGGTTTTTGGGAATATTCATGGAATCAAAAACCATCCATACAATTCATGAATCCGTCCATATAGCCTAGATAGGGATACTCAATTGGTCCATGGTAAGAAATAAATTTAGGAATACTATTCAACATGTATATAAAGGGTCACATTGTTTTCCCATGGTTGAAATAACCATGTACACTGTGAATTAAGCTCTTCCTGTTTTTCTATTTTGGGCATAAAATGGGGTTCAAATTTAGTTCTAACCATGAAACCAAAAATAAGAAACCATGATTGCAATGTCCTAATCTGGGTACCCGTAAATAGTTCCAAAAGTCGGTTGACCACAAGCTCTCAAGCACACCTCATCGTACGACAGAGGGTACTAACTAGTAGTGAGAGTCTGGTATGTCAGTCTTGGGGAGAATATACCATCTTTTATTAGAATCAAAGCACAACCAAAATCACATAAAAATAACCATTTTTGGAAGAATGTAGATGAAAATAATAACACCATGAGATATGACATTCAAACATAAGAAAATAAAACACTCAACAAAAAGGTTAAACCTGATAAGACAATGAAAGTATCAAGCCTCTACAATGCCACTAAATGTAAAGACACAATGACTCAAATGTTGGCCCTGAACCACATCTGGTTACCTCTCCCATGCTCTAAACCCAAATTGAAATCTATCCCAGGGCCTTGCACTTATCTTGTCAAGTAACAACACAATATACATGGGTGACAATTAGGCAGACCGAATATGGTTCGAGTATGATTCAGTAGGACACCAAAAACGGTGTCTAAAACAATTCCACTCAAAATACCGTGTTTAAAAGTTTATAAAGAAATAAATATAATAAATAGTTAATCCTTTATCACATTATCATTGAATCATTAATCACCACATTATAACTAGATTTAATCAATGATTCCCATTTGAATCATTATTCATTATTATCATTAATTTGGTTTTGAACGTCATGCTAAGCACCCCAAGCCTCATTCAGTGTAGGTCACCATGCCTAACACTCTATATCTCATTCGGTTTAGTTCATCATGCCTAGAACCCCAAAATATCATTCATTGTTGGTCTTGTGACGCCCCGATCATGCTCTTCCGGACTCGTTGCTTCAAAATGTTGTGTAATAATTTTTATTTTTAAACATAACTTAAAAATTACAAAACAATTTAGACAAAACGAGGATCTTTTACCGGTCTTGGTTCTGGAAGATTTAGACATAACCTTACATTTATCAGAGCTGAGACAATAAAATTGTCCACTACTCATCCACTGCGTGCTACAACAAAGATGACCAACTCTGATATTCAAGGTAACATGTGAAAAACATTTGATAAACGTAGGGTGAGCACAAAAGTTGCCCAGTAAGGGGTTTTGAAAACCTTTGATAAATCACTTTCAGAAAAATATCCTTTCAATAATACATTTGAAAAATTTCAATTGTAAATTCATTTGTAAAAAAACCTTTATAAAATAATATAAACCTTTTGAAAAATACTTTGAAAAATACTTTTATACTATTCCAGTGATTTTATTTGGAAAATATTAAGAAAACATCATAAAAACAAAACATCATTTTGAGGCAACTTAATTCATTGAAGGATGTCTTGGGCCTACCCACTTAGCAAAGGATGGGTTCACTCCCCAATGACCTTCTGTTTTTTTACAACAAACAAGCGCCTGTATCTTTCAAAAACATTTTATGTTTGCTTTACACATATATATATATAGAGTATTTCTCACTGGAGTATTTACCTTTAAACATATTAGTGTATTTAAATAATCATTTCCACTATACATATATATAAGGGTATATATATCTATATATACATGTGAATTTTTATTTGAAAAACACTTATGAGTATTGGTTCCCAAAAACTCGTGTCACCAACATACCCGATCTTCCATTGATAAATAATAAAATAAATAACAATGATTTGTTTTCATAACTGAATGTCTTAAACCATTTTTAATTCAAAATCAAAAAATATGAATGAGTATGAACTGAAGATTACAAATTATATATCAACATTTCACTCATGAGTAAAATTATAAATATAATCATGCACAATCTTAAAATTATAACATGTCTATAAACAGTTCATCCAATTAAAATTCATTTCTTTGTAGATTTTATCCAATGTTCACAAGTATGTGTATATACCTATATATTCTTATGCATGTATGAAATTTCATAAACGATTATCAATATATGGCCATAACATTGATTTTTATGATATTCTTAATTTATTAATTCATATGTGAATTATTACATGACAATTAATTTATTTAGAACAATCATATATTTTCACATCATGAAGGTATATGTATACATATATATTTATTATTCACTTGATTTTATATGCGATGTAACTTCTAAAATAAATTTTAATTATAAAAATAGAACAATAAATTTAGAATAAATAAATTGTTCTAAAAAATTTAGAACAGTTTATTAGAGAATATCAAAATATGTCCAAAACGACAAACATATTGATATTGGTTTAAGGGAATCATTAACGAAACCTTTGTAGCAATCATTTTTCGATACCCAAAACCCCAAAATATAAACCATATTATTTAACATAAGAAAATCTTCCTTGAAATAAAAAAAAGAATAATAATCTATTTTTATGAAGATTTAAATGTGTAGAAAATCCCCCATACACACAAACCCATAAAATTAAAAATCATGATAAGCAAATAGTCCTTTAACCCATTATACTAAACCAAATTTGAACATAATTTTGATAAATGATTTAATTGGATAAATCAATTACAATTAAAGATTAAAGAGGAGGGTTATTTGGAAATAAAACATTTTAATTTAACATGATGATTCAAATACTTGTTGAAATCAAGGGAAAATTAATTGTTGCAAATCAGAAATATATATAGCTTAAAATAAAGAGTCTGTTACTTGTTTTACGCGTAGATGAATTCTTCCTTTTTATCCACCCCCAATAGGCTTTCCACTCAAACTCTCAACACCCAAAAAAAGAAAAACCATGTACTACCACTTCTTCCAGACACCCACTACACACCCCTTTATTTATACAGGCAGCATTATAATATAATTGATTATATTATTTCAATTTGTGAGGATAATTTATTGATATATACATATAATATATATAAACTATTATAGCTGAATTAAATGCATTGATTGAGTTGCTGCAAGTTGATATACAGATATATATATTTAAATGTATGACAGTCAGAAATGAAACAGAAAATAGGACCTTAAATGATTCTGAATTGAGACAAAGGGTTTAATGAAAAAAAAATACTATTGCAAACATCACACAATTTGAAACTGAATTGACCAGCATAGATTATAATAATCATAAAGAAAGGAAACTGACACAAAGAAATAACCGAGCAATCCAATAAACAAATCCAAATTATTTAAGATGGATATAATAAACAATTTCCATTTGAAGAAAAATCCAAAGAAGTTAGGGAAATAGTTACATCAATGGGTCCATATTTGAGGAAAACACAAGTGGATGAATATTATACCAAAATTGAATCTGGAAATCGGATAAAATTGACACCTAACATACAGATACTGAAAAATGAAAAGATCACAAAATCGGAAGGTTCTTTTCCCCCAGGTCTCTCACAAAACCCTCAACGCACTCAAAATGGAACTTACCAAAGCACTATAATGGTCTGAAATTACTCTGGAATTAACACGCACCTGAAAAAAGTCAACTACAGATCGCGACCTCTGGTCCGTCATTTATGACACGAGCCTCGATGAACCGGCCCCAACTTCTAACACCCTCATCCCTTCGAGCTCGGTCGGCATCGCGTCTGATCTTTACCCACAAAACCCTAATTGCGATGTAAAACAGGTTCTTCGGTCCGTGTTTGATTTTCCGAAATGAATCCCATCCGAGTTAGAACATCTTCACAAAGACCTTTCTCGGACTTTCTCAATCTCGGTGTGAACTGCAAGCAATACTTGGATTCGGTTCGCTGCTCCGACGAAACTCCATGGATCGTCTAGCCTTCACGCCAAAGGAAACCCAACGGACCTCTCCTCATCGAGACCATACCCCTACGCGAACCCCCTTTACCCAGATTTCAACATATCGTTTTTTTAATCTTTACGGAACTAATAATAATATACTAAATTAATTTTATTATTTAATTATTTTGGTTTTAATTTAATATTAAACTTATTAAGTTCATTATATGTATTACAATATTTTAAAACAATGTAAAATTAGATGTTGAATTAAAACATAATATTAATATCTCAAAATTATCATTATATATATATATATATATTAGTTAATAAAATTTATTAAAAACACAATGTTTGTTTATTACATATTAATTTCAGTAATAATATTTAAATTAGTAAGTTTTTTATTCAGATATTTTATTAATACATCAACAGTCATTTTTATTTAAATTTTTAAAAGTAATAACGGATAGTTTTTTTGTAACGGTCGGATAAAACTCTATAAATACTAATTTTTTTACGGTTCGTTCGAACACTCAGAAGAATAATACCTCGACGCTCACACCATTTCTTTTAAAGATGGTTTTATATGTTCCTATTATTTTTAGTTTTATTTCTATCATCCTTACCATAACGTTTGTTCTTCAATCAGATCCAAGAGATGAAAACTACTCGATCGGCATCGTTGTGTTTCTTGATAGTCTTCCAACTGTTTTATTATCAATAGTAGTGGGATTAATGGGTTAGTTATTGTGTATCAAGGGTGTATTATGGAATTTGTATGAATAAAGTGCTTTCTAATTATATATTTGCATTCATTAATTTATTTTATTACATCATGGAAACATTGGAAAAACATAAAACTTGATTTTAAACCTGGGGTGTTACATTCTACCACCCTTAAATAGAATTTCATCATCAAAATTCATTTACACTTATCGCTCTCAATTCTCATCTATTCTGAGTCTCACATGATGTCCCCAAGGACTATATAGTTGTCTTCCACAGTTTCCATGTCTCCCTAAGAAATTAATGTTCAATGTGGCTTCAAAGTATTCCACTTCCTTCGCCCATATGCAGCTAGTGAAAGAGTGGTTATATGGATGTAGGCATCGGAAGACAGTCCTCAAGGAATGATAATCAATATAGTATCTGAGAAGTTCGTCTTGAATTTGACTCCTAAAAGAAAGTCTCATTGCTTCGTCTTCGAATGTTTCGAATTCATCATAAATTCTTCCTGTGAAGCAAAAGCTTAAAAGTTGACACATAAATTCTGCGCGAAGATTTCCTTCTTTAGCTGCACTATAAAAATTGCAGATTGATTCTGGTTGCTCAAACATTGTAAAACACCTAAAAATTCCTTCGTAATATACTCCTTGGCGTCGATAGAAATGACGTTGGATCTACCTGATATATTTGAAAACGAAACGAGAACCATGATGAAAATGAATTATATATGGTGTGCCTGATATATTATAGAGACGTTTACAAGAAAGCCGCATGGCTTCATAGGGATCAGATTCTTCTTTGCATGATTTTTCCATGATCATAGCGAGTAATTCATCCGGAAGGCCTAAGAGACTTGTTTGAGTTCTCCTTCCTTCCATCTGAAAATTAAAAAGAAGAATGTTGACTGAGAAAGGATAGTCAATTTATCGAAGGGTTTTAAATTTCCAGAGTTATCTAGACCATTCCTCTAATACCAAGTGTGATGCCCCGAGCCCGCTCTTCCAGACTCGTTGCTTCAAAATGTTGTGTAATAATTTTTTTTATAAACATAACTTAAAAATTACACAAAACTTTAAACAAAACGAGGATCTTTTACCAGTCTAGGTTCTGGAAGATTTAGACATAACCTTACATTTATCAGAGCTGAAACAATAAAACTGTCCACTACTCTTCCACTGTGCGCTACAACATAGATGATCGACTCTGAGATTCAAGGTAACCTGTGAAAAACATTTCAAAAACGTAGGGTGAGAACAAAAGTTGCCCAGTAAGGGGTTTTGAAAACCTTTGATAAATCACTTTCAGAAAAATATCCTTTCAATAATACATTTGAAAAATTTCAATTGTAAAATAATTTTTAAAACAACATCTATAAAATAATATAAACCTTTTGAAAAATACTTTGAAAAAAACATTTAAACTATTCCAGTGATTTTATTTGGAAAATATTAAGCAAACTTCATAAAAACAAAACATCATTTTGAGGCAACTTAATTCATTGAAGGCTGTCTTGGGCCTACCCACTTAGCAAAGGATGGTTTCACTCCCCAATGACCTTCTATTTTTTTACAACGAAGAATCACCTGTATCTTTCAAAAACATTTTAAGTTTGATTTACATATATATATATATATATAATATTTCTCACTGGAGTATTTACCTTTAAACATATCAGTGCATTTAAATAATCATTTCCACTATACATATATATAAGGGTATATATATCTATATATATATGTGTGAATTTTTATTTGAAAAACACTTTTGAGTATTGGTTCCCAAAAACTCACGTCACCAACATACCTGATCTTCCATTGATAAATAATAAAATAAATATCAAGGATTTGTTTTCATAACTGAATGTATTAAACCATTTTTAATTCAAAATCATAAAATAGGAATGAGAAAGCACTGAAGATTATAAATTATATATCAACATTTCACTCATGAGTAAAATTATAAATATAAACATGCACAATCTTAAAATTATAACATGTCTATAAATAGTTTATCCAATTAAAATTCATTTCTTTGTAGATTTTATCCAATGTTCACAAGTATGTGTATATACCTATATATTCTTATGCATGTCTGAAATTTCATAAATGATTATCAATATATGGCCATAACCTTGATTTTTATGATATTCTTAATTTATTAATTCATATGTGAATTATTACATGACTATTAATTTATTTAGAACAATCATATATTTTCACATCATGAAGGTATATGTATACATATATATATATTATTCACTTGATTTTATATGTGATGTAACTTCTAAAATAAATTTTAATTATACAAATAGAACTATAAATTTAGAATAATTAAATTGTTCAAAAAAATTTAAAACAGTTTATTAGAGCATATCAAAATATGTCCAAAACGTCAAACATATTGATATTGGTTTAAGGGAATCATTCATGAAACCTTTGTAGCATTCATTTTTCGATACCCAAAACCACAAAATATAAACCATATTATTTAACATAAGAAAATATGCCTTGAAATAAAAAAAAAATAATAATCTATTTTAATGAGGATTTAAATGTGTAGAAAATCCCTCATACACACAAACCCATAAAATTTAAAAACATGATAAGAAAATAGTCCTTTAACCCATTATACTAAACCAAATTTGAACATAATTTTGATAAATGATTTAATTGGATAAATCAATTACAATTAAAGATTAAAGAGGAGGGTTATTTGGAAATAAAACATTTTAATTTAACATGATGATTCAAATACATGTTGAAATCAATGGAAAATTAATTGTTGCAAATAAGATATATATATAGCTTAAAATAAAGAGTCCCTTTCTTGTTTTACGCGTAGATGAATTCTTACTTTTTATCCGCCCCCAATAGGCTTGCCACTCAAACTCTCAAAACCCAAAAAAAGAAAAACCACGTACTACCACTTCTTCCAGACACCCACTACACACCCCTTTATTTATACAGGCAACATTATAATATAATTGATTATATTATTTCAATTTGTGAGGATAATTTATTGATATATACATATAATATATATAAACTATTATAGCTGAATTAAATGCATTGATTGAGTTGCTGCAAGTTGATATACAGATATATAAATTTAAATGTCTGAAAGTCAGAAACAAAACATAAAATAGTACCATAAATGATTCTGAATCAAGACAAAGGGTTTAATGAAAAAAAAATACTATTGCAAACATCACACAATTTGAAACTGAATTGACCATCATAGATTATAATAATCATAAAGAAAGGAAACTGACACAAAGAAATAACCAAGCAATCCAAATAACAAATCCAAATTATTTAAGATGGATATACTAAACAATTTCCATTTGAAGAAAAATCCAAAGAAGTTAGGGAAATCGTTACATCAATGGGTCCGGATTTGAGGAAAACACAAGTGGATAAATATTATACCAAAATTGAATCTGGAAATCGGATAAAATTGACACCAAACATCCAGATACTGAAAAATGTAAATATCACAAAATCAGAAGGTTCTTTTCCCCCAAATCTCTCACAAAACCCTCAACGCACTCAAAATGGAACTTACAAATGCACTACAGTGGTCTGAAATTACTCTGGAATTAACACACACCTGGAAAAACTCAACTACAGATCGCGACCTCTGGTCCGTCATTGACGACACGAGCCTCGATGAACCGCCCCCAACTTATAACACCCTTAACCCTTCGAGCTCGGTTGGCATCGTGTCTGATCTTTACCCACAAAACCCTAATTGCGAAGTAAAACATGTTCTTTGGTCCGCGTTTGATTTTCCGAAATTAATCCCATCCGAGTTAGAACATCCTCATGGGGACCTTTCTCAGACTTGCTCAATCTCGGTGTGAACCGCAAGCAATCCTTGGATTCGGTTCGCTGCTCCGACGAAACTCCATGGATCGTCTAGCCTTCATGCCAAAAGAAAACCCAACGGACCTCTCTTCATCGAGACCCTACCCCTACGCGAACGCCCTTTACCCAGATTTCAACATATCGTTTTTTTAATCTTTATGGAACTAATAATAATATACTAAATTAATTTTATAATTTCATTATTTTGGTTTTAATTTATTATTAAACATATAAAGTTCATTATATGCATTACTATATTCTAAAACAATGTAAAATTAGATGTTGAATTACAACATAATATTAATATCTCAAATTAACATTATCTATATATATATATTAGTTAATAAAATTTATTAAAAACACAATGTTTGTTTATTACATATTAATTTCAGTAATAATATTTAAATTAGTAATTTTTTTATTCAGTTATTTTATTAATACATCAACAGTCATTTTTATTTAAATTTTTAAAAGTAATAACGGATAGTTTTTTTGGTAACGGTCGGATAAAACTCTATAAATACTAATTTTTTTACGGGTCGTTCAAACACTCAGAAGAATAATACCTCGACGCTCATGCCATTGCTTTTGGAGATGGTTTTATATGTTCCTCTTATTTTTAGTTTTATTACTATCATCCTTTCCATAACGTTTGTTCTTCTATCAGATCCAAGAGATGATAACTACTCGATCGGCATCGGTGTGTTTCTCGGTAGTCTTCCAATTGTTTTATTATCAATAGCAGTGGGTTTAATGGTTTAGTTATTGTGTATCATGGGTGTATTCTAGAATTTGTATGAACAAAGTTCTAGCTAATTATATATTTTCATTCGGTAATTTATTTTATTACATCTTGGAAACATTGAAAAAACATAAAACTTAATTTTAAACCTGGGGTGTTACAGGTCTGAATGACCAACACTCCATATCATATTCATTGTAGGTAATTATTCCTAGCACACAAAAATCACATGCAGTGTAGGTCGCCATGCCTAACACTCCATATATCATTCGGTGTAGTTTGTCATTCCTAGAACCCCAAAATATCAATCATGGATTACTATTGGGAAGGAACTCCACGTCTAAGTCCCAACATCTAATCGGTCTAGAAATCCATGTCTAGTACAAAAAAATTCTTAGATATTTAAAAATTATTTAATTCACAAGATTTATCACAATCATTCAATTACTAATCTAATGATTAGTTAATCATTTCAAAGTCCATTAGTTAACTGAAAAATTAACCAAGAACCCATCCCACTAATTATATCATCAATTTATTAATCAATCAGCACAATTCTTGTTCCATAATTAATTATTCATAATTATTTATAATTAATAAATTTCATCATGTCATAATTAATTCTCATTAATTATCTTTGATCAACATCATGGAAGGAAATTAATTCTCACAATTAGTTATCATACATATACAAACATCATTTCATTATTAATTTACCCTGATATGTTATCTTAAAATAATCAATTAAATATATAACATAAAATGTCTCAACACAATACCAATATCCAAAACAAATATCTATTAGGAAAGCCCCCTTTGTTTGTTTTGTGATTCAACTATCAATTAATAACCACAGTAAACACCAGTCAATTCCACATTCTTAAAAAGTCCAATTTAGGACATTAATTTTCAAGGGAAGTTATATAATCCATAAACTGACATTCACATATCATATATATGAATATGTGAGTTTTATTTAGACCACCTACATCATTTAATTTTGGAATGTTAGTCAAATGGAAAATACCAATAATTTGAGTAGCACAACATCGTTGATCATGCTCTGGATCAAAATCCCTAAACCAAAATTAAGATCAAATGAATGATTATCTTGCAAATCTGGTTCTAGATCAACAATCCGACATCTAGATCTTGAATAATTTGTTTAGATCCATGGAAATTGTCGATATATTCCTTGAAAATGTCTAGGGAAGATAGAGGAAAGAATGGGAGAAGCAATGGGATAAAATCCACATACTGGGAATAGAGAAGATCATCAATCAGGGCCTTTGATCCCGAAAAAGGATTTTCGAATCACCATAAAACCCCTCTAGATGGCTCTATAATCACCTAGAATTTTTTTAACCCATGAGAAGGTCTAAATATGAGAGTATAGAGGGTTCAGGTTGTTTTAAAATAGTATTTTATTATAATTAATCCCACATGCACAGTTTACTACGTAGGGGCACATGGTTAATGAATTCCATGAACCAACTATGTAGACCTATCTTTTTAGGTTTTCAGATTTCTCTTGGTTATTTTTTGAGGTTTTTCAAAATATGTGAAAACCGTTCAGACCTCTCAATCTAGGTTTTCATGGTTGGCATATTTTTTTAATCCTAGCACAAACCATGCACAACCCACTATGGATTATTTTTTCATATGAATTCACCAAAATGCACCCCAATCCACTACTCTAAAATAATGGTACTTGTTAACTCTAAAAATACATGAAAATGCGCTTGAGATAACTCTAGAAAAGGATGAGATCTTTCAATCTCCCCACTTTATAACATCACATCCTCAAGTTGCACTGTTGAACTTCTCTATGATTCTGAGCTAAAATGATCAGACCATTAATTCCTCATGTCTTCATCCCCTTCCTATGTTTCCTATTGAACACTCCCATGTGGTCATAACAAATGAATTACCAGCACGATATTTCTATGTAACACATTCTCATTGTGACCCAGAACACATATCAGATGCTCCTCAAAGGACACATCTATTTCGAGGTCAACCTCTTCCACATCACTCACATGAGAATAGTCTTGGTGACAACACTGTAGTTGTGAAACATGGAATATATCATACATAGTTCTTAATTTCTATGAAAGGGATAATCAGTACACAACTGACTCGATTTTCTCCGGCACGTCAAATGGTCCTACAAATCTTGGTGCCTACTTGTCATACATATGTAACTTATGGTGACACTATCTAGGTGACACCATAAAGAATATGCGATCTCCACATGAAAACTCTAAGTGTCTTCATTGTCTATCGATATATGACTTCTGCCTTCTATGGGCCTTATCCATATGTTTCTGAATCAACAACACCTTCTTCGATGTCTCTTGAACATGACATAGTCTCTAGAGCTCTATCATCACCAGTCTCTAACCAACATAGAAGTGATATACATAGAATATCATAATCTGACTCATATAGTGAAATTTTTATAGTTTCCTGGCCACTTTTGTTATCAGAGATCTTCAATAAAGCCAAGTACTTCTCCCATGGACCACCTAAGTCTAGCACATATACTCACAGCATATCCTATAACATCTAAATGGTATGGTCTGATTTCCAATCATCCATTGCATGGAAGTACATACATAACAAAACATGTGTACCAAGAACCTTCTGTAATCTCTTCTATAAGTGTAACGTAAAGCAAAAAACACAATATCAATCTATAGTCAGTGGCACCCCATGAAAACGAACAATCTTTCATACATACAGTTCTCCCAACTATTCTGCCATAATTGTTTTCCATATAGTAAACAATGTGGTTCCTTTATTAGTTGATCCATAGAATCACAAATATAATCATTCGTCAAATGTGTCATTGGAAGTTATACCTCTAAATCCATAGGCACACCATCCAACTTCCATTTCAGAAAAGGAAATGGAAGCAATAGGGCTCTAGTTTGTCGATGCTCTGCCTTCACCTACTTAAAGGTGAAACTCTTTGTTACAAACCGCACTATCTCATTTTTCATGCATGGACACCAATACTAACATTATTGGTCACTGTAAATTTTTTTACAACAGGATGTACCTTCTATTTTAGGAATGAAATTATCACATGAGTTCCTATTGCATACTCGTAGGAACAACTACCTTATTTTTCACATATATGTTCTTATCCTAATCTATTAACAATCCCAATGGAATATCCACACCCTCAAGGCTTTTCATGAAGGATAAACACTCTAGATATTCATAATGCATTTCCATGATACATATAAAGTGTTGAGACTCCACATTTACAGAAACTAGAGTCATCCTCACCTGACTCTCCTAAACTACCAAATGAATTTCTGTCAAAAAGGACAGCATCTTCCACTCTACACTTGACTCATGTACCAACTAATTAAGATTTTTCCAATTCAAGGAATCAATCACACCATTCCCATTTTCAGGTGTATTTTCCAGTTCAAAATCAAAGGACTCCATATACTATCCCAATCATCGTTTTTGAATATTCAAGTCATGATATGAAAAGAAATATTACATGATTTTGTGATCCATAAAACTATATAGTTTTACAAAAAATATGTTTTCCCCAACACATAATATCCTAAACCACTGATTCTAATTCAAGTTCATGCATAGGGTAATTCTATTCATCTGGCCTCAACTGCTGAGAACCGTAAGCAATGACTCGATCCCTTGAATCAACATAGCTCTATGTTCGATAAAAAAAGTGTCATAATAGACTGTTTAATACTCAACTGATTTAGGCAAGATCAATATAGGTTTTGATGTAATGCGCTTATTCAAATCCACATAATCATTCATGGATTATTCTCCCTAAAAAAACATTATCCCTTTCACTTTCAAACCTGAATGTGGTTATTCCAATCTAGAAATGTTTTGGATGAAGCTTTTATAATAACAAAAAATCCCAAAAATCATTAGACATCAAAAACTTTCTTTGGATAATTCAAAAAAACCACTGCCTTCACTTTTTCTGGGTCCACATCCACATCTTATTATAAGACAATGTTCCCCAAAATTTGTACCGTATCAATCCAAAAATAAAATTTATATATCTAGGAATGTAGTCAATACTCTCTCAGTTTAACCAAGACGATATCAATATCCTGGGAATGATCTTCATGAGTTTTAGAGTACACCAAGATTTCGTCCAAAAAAACCACCACAAACTGATCTATGTACGAGTGAATGATCCTATTCATTAAGTCCATAAATACTACAAGATAATTTTCCACCATAATGGAATTAAAAAAAATTAAAGGTCATACTTATTTCCTACGATCGTTATTGATATAGCAGAGGTCAAAACTCTCACCTGATGATACCCTATTCTCAGATCGACCTTTGAGAATAGATATCCCCCTTTAGCTATTCAAATAAATCATAGATATACGAATGATGATATAGGTTCTTCACAATAATTTTATTCAACATAAAGTAATCGAAAAACAAGTGTAAACTGTTGTTGGCCTTCTTTGATAACAATACAGGCGATCCCTAATGCGGAATACATGGTTGGATAAACCCTTTAAACTCCAACTCCACCAACTAAATTGTGAGATCTTGAAGCTCATCCATTTCAATTTTGAATGGTGTAATAGATATCTGATCAGCCACTAAAAAGAAATCAATAGTGAATTATACATCTTTCTTAGGTGGAAAGACTAAAAATTATTTCGGAAAGACATCCTCAAACTGTTGTAATACTGGTGGAACGACATCTTTAATACCACTCCATTCATAAAACAAAAGACAAGAAACATGGGTTATGAGCTCGCCCATTGGTTGAGTAATTGGAACAGATCAACCTGCATGGATTTCCCATTCTCCACGATTAATATACCAGTTTCCCCTAGTAGATATAAATTTCACTATCCCATTGTAACAATCAATGTTGGATTGGTATGTGGCGAGCCATTCCATACCCATAATTAGGTCGAAGCTCGTTATATCAAGGACATAGATGTAAAAAAATGATACTCTATGATCTCTAGTGAACAATCCTTACAAAAACAGGTATCCCTACAACATGTTCCAAATATTGTATCGATATTCATCACCCCACATACAGACTCCACCTTTAGGATCAAAACATTAAAAATATTATCATACATAAAGGAATGAGAGGAACATGTATGAAACAAGGCAAAAACTAATTTAGTAGAAACTAAAATAGTACATCTCTCTTTCGATGGACTAGCCTCACTCTCCACAAGTTTAGGATGCACTGCATGTAATTGTCATACCCATATTCCATGTCGTATCTTCTAACTCTCTTGTGTAGAACCACACTAATTATACGGGAGCACATATATAAGAACACAATATCGAGTACCTCTATCACCTCTAAACATATATTTCAATATCCAAGACATATATTGTGTAGAAGATTCCATTCACACACTTTGACTCTGACCAGCTACTCCCATAGATCTATCTTACTGTTGTTTCTTACAGATCATATATAGGTGACCCGTATTGCAAAAAACACAGAACTCCACTGGTGGTCGAGGAAATTGTGTTTCATATTCTCTCTACCTACCACACTAGTGAAAAATCACATGAGCATGATCTGGTGAAACTTTTCCACTCGGTTATCCATCATTATTTCCACTGTCTTTACTAAGGTTGGTCATAACGATGCTTCCTGTTCTCGGATGTCAAACTCCCTGATCATATAGTGGTATCTAACTATCCAATAATTGAAGCCTCCTTCATGTTCCCCATTGAAATGATAGTCTTATTATCCACCTCTATAAATTTCATTATCCTAAAGATTTTTACCTAGTACATAATTTCATACCTAACTCCATCTTGAAATCATTTTACAGAAGAATCCTCATATACTGCAAAAGCTGGGAAAATATTATGTAAATCTATGAAACAACCACCAAAATCCATTATGGACATGCTTCTTTGGATCATCTAATTATAATATGAATATATATATTTTCACAACATCTTTGGATAGAAGTGATTAGTGAAATTCTCTCGAATGTGTTTCCATGACATATCATCAGTCTATCTGGATCATACCTGAATGTCCCACTAGTGCTTCATTGATCCCTGTAGCATATATGTAGAAAACATTACACTTATCTTAGCTCAAGTATCCAAATGGTCAACTATCATGTATATGGATTTAATCCACACTTTATATCCCTCAATTCCACCCTCTCTGGTAAAAGTAAGAGGGTTCTCAAACTAAAACTCCCCTTTCAACTCGAAAATTATTCCCAAATACTACCCCGGGTCCCACTATTTGTATTTCCGTAAAGGATAAAAGTTCATCAAGAACTGTTCCACCTTATCCACAAGTTGCACCAATGGTGCCTCAAGATCCCTATTTGGATGTTTTTTCTGGGACATACCCCTCAGTATCACCCTCAACTAGAATCATGGAGTCACATCTCATAAAATCCATACACACATATAAGGTATCATAAACCAACCTTATAACATTCACATAATAGGTGAATCTAACAAAACAAGTATTAACATGTACATTCCACCTTTTTCTCACCACAAGGCCAACAATGAGTCCTTATCAATACCCATAACCATTCTACTCTTTGGTCTTGGTTATTAAGGGTACATACATTCTCATTAATTTATTTAACCATTAATTAATCACATTATCTAAAATTAATTAAGTCAATAATTAATTAATTTATCATACTAATTCCATCAATCAATTTTCTCATTAGACAACCATTAATTCTCATTTTTAATCATTATTTCTATCTAACAAGAAAAAAAGTTCATGTTTAATAACATAATCATAACCTATTTTCCAGCGAGTGCCAATAATGATGCATGTAATAACAAAAATGGGTGCCTAGAATGATGCATGTAGACTCATGTATCGTGACTATTTTTTCAATTAATAAAAACTAATAAACTATCAAAACAAATATCACATAACACCACAAGTGCATCAACCCAGGTGAAATAATATCCAACTGTAACAACAAAGACAAATCACAAAAACCCCATCCTGAGTACTCATATTTCCCCTCGTACATGGGTTTGCAACTCCCATTCATGAGCTCATTACAAAGCCTCAAATCTTCCATGTCTCATGTCTACATTTCCCAAAAATAGTAGTAATAAAATAATAAGAGTGAAAATAAAACTCCTTGGATAACACTATGTGATGTCCCAACTCGGGTGACACATAACGATGCCCCAAGCCGGTTGTCCACATGCCCTAAAGGGAGCCTCCCTATATACCATAGGGTTCTGAATAGTAGCAAGGGATTGGTTAGTCTTCCATGGGGAAACTACACACTATTTTATCAGAATCAAAACACTAATGACCAAATGAAAATAACCATGTTCAGAAGCATATAGATGTCGGGAATAATACCTTGTCATCTAATAGTCAAAATAGGAAAATATAATACTCAAATTAAAGGTAATAAATGCTATGAAAATGCAAGTTCAATGTGTCTACAATGATAAACAAAATAAATGACATATGGAATCCAATGTAGTCTTTGAACCATGCCTAATTCCCTCTCACATACTGCAATCCCAAATAGAAACCTATCATAGGGCCTTTCCCTTTTCCTGTCCTACAACAAAAAAATTCATAAGTGACGATCAGGGGACCCAAATATTGTGTGAGTATGACCTAGTAGGCCACAACAAATGGTGTCTAAACCATGTCTAGTAAAAATATAGTGCATGTGATTTTATGTGGAAATAAATAGAATTCATAATAAATAGTTAAAAAATTTACATTTAATCCTTAATCACCACATTAGGCCTAGTTTCAATCCATTTTCCCATTTGAATAATCATTTATTATTACAATTCATTTGGTGTTCAAAATCCGGTCAAGCATCCCATATTATCATTCAGTGTAGTTCTCCATGCCAAACACACCATATCACATTTGGTGTTTTTTATCATGACCAACACCCCCAGAATCTTACTAAGTGTAGATCTTCATGCTTAACATTCCATATTTCATTTGGTGTAGGTATTACTACATGGAACCCCAAAACCTCATTCAATGTAGGTCTACATTCCTAACACTTCATATCTCATTTGGTGAGGTCTTCATGCATAGTATCCCAAAATCTCTAGCATGGATAACTATTGAGGAGGAAATTTATGTCCAAGTTCCAACATATAACCAGTCCAGAATGCCATGTATATCACCACAAAAATAACATATATTTAATCATTCTTGAAGTCACAAGATTTATCCACATCATTCCATCACTAATTCAATTATTAGTTAAACATCTTAGAGACATTAGTTAACTCAAAAATTAACTAATGACCTAACACAATAATTAATTCTTCAATTAATTAATCAATCAACAGAATTCTCATTCCATAATTAATTATTACGAATTTAATATCAATATCAAATCTCAACATGTCATAATTAATTCTCAAAATAATTTTTCTTTGATCAACGTTATCAAACAAAATTAATCTTCACAATTAATTTTCTTACATTGACAAACATACTTTCATATGAAATTTCCCACAATTAATTATTTTATCAAAATCAATTCAAAATCTCAATTAAAATACCTCAACTCATAACCAATATAAAAGTCAAATATATATTAATGAAACCCCCATTCGTTTCTTCCATGTTTAAATTACCAATTAACAACTAAGGAAATCTCAAGTCAATTTTACATTCTTAATTACTCAAATCCAGGAAATCAATTATCATGGGAAGCTATAAAATCCTTAAAATCACAGTCACATGACACACCCATGACTATGGGACTTTTAATTATACCACCTACCATGGTTTGTTGAAGTATGGTTAACCAACAAAAAATCCCCAAATTTTGAACCGGACAACGTCATCGATCATGATATAGATCTAAATTCCTAAACTAAAATTAAGATCAAAGACATCAATATGATGCCAAACTAGATCTATATCTGTAATTAAAGATCTAGATATCAACTCACTGGTATAGATTCAAGGAAATGGTGAAGATCATTCATGAAAATATATATGAAATATATAGTAAATAAAAGGAGAAGAAAAGAGATGAAATCCACATATCAGGAAGAGAGAAAATCTTCAATCACAGATTTCAATCCTAAAGAATGAAGTTTGAATAAATTTTGAATCCATCAGGAAGGCTCTCGGATCACCTAGATTTTATCAAGACTCATCCAAGGTCAAATTATGGGAGTCTCAGGGGTTCAAGTGAGTTTTAAATATATTTTTGGATAATTAATCTTGCATGAGTGGTTTCACGGGCAGGGGCGCACAGTTAGGGAAAACTGTGCACCAGCCATAAAAACCTCTACATTTAGGTTTGAAAGGTTATAAAGGTCAATTCACATTGTTTTTCAAACCATACACAATCAATGTATACCTCTCTATATAGGAATTAATGGTTGTCAAGGTTTAGAAACACAGTTTTTCAAAATATGTGAGAACTATCCACATACCAATGTATGTTAGTTTTCCATATAATTTCACATGAACACGCCCCATGACACTACTTAAAACATAATGGTACATAAAAAACTCAAATTCACATAAAAACATTTCCAATGATAATCTATAAAAGGATAGGATCTCAAAATGATGATCAGTTTTAATGTGGTGAAATATATATATAAAATCCCTAAACCTTCCTCTTAATCCCCAAACACATCATAATCAAACCTAAATATATCGGTTTTATTTTGGTCCCCTCTTATTATGTTAATCAATGTGGTGAACCTATTTCAGTGATTTATTTTCATCATGGTATTTTATCTCTCCCTTATTTTTTGTAATTTTTCATTCGAGATGGAATAATTTCATTATATTTCATTATTACATGGATGGTTGATTTGTAATTTCGAATATAAGATCTATCATCACATATATTAGGATATATCTACCTAGAAAATGTGATCACTATTAGAGGTTACAAATTTCATATTCATTTCTGATTGATTTCACATATCAAAATAGTAATTTCTAGGTTTTTCTTTCATTTTTTACATTTATGCTCCTTGAGAATATTTATATCTGTTCTTCATTCAATGAAATTATATATAATTTTTTATCCGGAATTTACATGTTAATTAATTTTTTATCTTCATAGTAAAATTGAAAATGACATGGGCTCCTTTTTTGGTTTTATAAATTGATTCATTCTATGTTTATTTTTACTACTATTAAATGATTCTTCAAATTTAATTTATTGAATGTCATAGAAATAGATTGGTTCTGGTTTTTACTATTTAATTCATTAGTTTTAATGAAATTGGTTTGAAGATGTGATTATTTGTATGGTGTTTCAGAATTATGAATATGTGAAATGTCTATGAACCCTCTTTTAAAGATGTTGCGCTTGTTTTTATATGGGTGTTCCTTATTAAATTAAAATGATAAATTTATTCTAATAGAAGGAGGATATAAGAATGTGTTTTAATCTAACCTTAATTATTTTAAAATTGAAAAACTTACTAATAATTCATTTGGAATGTTTTGAAAGAACTGATTTTTAATATGTCAATTTCACATCACCAAATTGGTTTTTAAATAGAATCCAGTACATATATCGTTTTTATATTATAAATTTAAGATGTTGTTTTGTAATTGAATTAGTGATGTTTGATAACTATGGTTACCCATTATGATGATCATATCTTTTAAAAATCCCTTAATGTAAATATCATGATTCATATTCATCCAATTGATGGGTGTTAAAAAGGGATTATTTATATAAAGGGTGTTTAGGGTGGGAGTGGTTTTTTATTCGATGAAAAAATTACAAGATTGAAATTTTGAGGCGATGAACCTATGATTGATATTGAAAATGATACCCATTGAGATCCTTAAAAAATTATTATCTTAGTCAACACATTTCTCTGGTCATTGTTACATTTTTATTTAGATAAAATAACCTAGAAATATACATTTCTAGATAACTCACACTATATCAGGTTGATCCATAGATAACATAAAAGTTTTAGGATCCAAACATGTGATCGGGAAAGTGGGTAATCATGAAATTGGTTTTAGTGACACCCATGAGAGTAGATTTAATCATTCAATAACTAATGATATATTTTAATTATATTTACATTGGTGGACTCCCTGTCATATTATAGTTATACCAATGTCATCCTCCTAGATGATATTATTGACATGAAAATGTTTATTTTCAGAACATGGCACTACGGTTTCCTAGAATGATGAATTGTGGTTAGAGAATGATATTTTTATCCGAGATATGTACATTAAATATATATTATTAGCTCTTGAACAAATATTGTTATTATATGAATGTTATTAATTTAATTTTATGATATGAGATTAACTTTTACAATTGATTTAAAATATTTTCAAGAAATTTTCTATTATTTTTATTTTGGAAATGCTATTTTTTAAAGGTTTTTTTCGATAAATGATATCAAAATGTTTGAAACTGTATTTTCATTATATATGATTAAATATCACCTTCCGATACCCATATTTTATCATATTTTAATTTCTTTATGATGGAACTTAATAGAATCTTTTGTGGATTCATTTTTACCTTTATAGAAAAAACACTGCATATATTATTTGGTGTTTGTATCCTTTATTGTCTTATAAAATGTTCACATGCCATCATCAGCTGTTTTGGTGTTTTTCTAGACTGACCAATGGTGGGTGACGTGGGACCCTATGAGTGGTTTTAGACCCATGGTAGATAGTTTTTGGTTGTTTTCTTCTACATTATATTTTTAAAGACTCTCTTAGAACACTGAGAAATATTTATAGTTTTATATGAAATTGTTTGTACAATGTTTATTGAATATTATTTTAACAATGTTTATTTTTTATTATTTCATCTTTTGAGTGAAATCATTCCCCATGGTTAATTATTGACTAACATGTTCTTTTCACCATGTAATAGATATTATGAATTTTCATTAGGTATGTGTGGAATTAAATCATATGTTTGTTTTGAAATAATTTTACTTGGTTCATCACAAAAATCCACATCCTTTCCATGAAATGGGAAATGAAAATATTTTTAGGGCATAAATTTGGACACCTATATCCACGTATAAATATGATTGATTTTCTATCACCACAATGAATGAGTATTTACAATGACAGAATGATTGAATATATATTATATTAATTACAAAATTATGATTTTTTAATGTAAAAATATTATTAATATATCATTCTTTCTCTTTATAAAAAGATGAATAAATGTTTATTGGTATATATGGACTATAATATCTACGAACATTGTAATTAATTATTATATTTATTGCTAATATGGATTGTTATAAATATGTATATAATTAATATATATTATATTTATTTAATTATTATGTTTTTTATATTGTGTAATCTTGATCAACATTCATGGAATGTAATTACAAAACAAAAAATTACATGAAAATAGAGACAACTACACACAAAAATGATGATTATATAAAATCAATATTAATTAATGATTTTTAAATGTTATAAAAGGTACCACTGAGATATTATATGAAATTATATTTTTATTTTTTAATGTTTAATAAATATAAAATTTGTATAGAAAATGTTCGAGTTTTTATTAATCAAGTCTGACATGAGTTATCAAAATAATTTTTTTTTCTCATTTCATTTCAAAGTAGTATATGTTAAAACATAGTTAAGGGGAATTTAATGTTAATTTTCTGTTAATCCACATATATTTACATTTCCACTAGTTATTCTCATAATTTTTATGTAATAGTCTTAATTTTATATCTGTTAAACATAAATTAATGACACAATGCTTCTAATGGATATCCATACATATTTTATCATGGGATCATGAACTTATTCTCTCAAATATATACTCTTAAAATTTATTTTATAAAATTTCATAAATATAATTTGAAGGATTTAAATTTCCATTATCTATAAATTTGATATTATTTATATTTATGTAAAACTAAAAATTTGTACATCTATTCCTAACAAGTCACTTTTTACTTTTTTTAAAATTTTGAAAAGAATTCAATTTTAATGTTTGTAGAATGAAATAATTTTACCTCCAACATGAATATTCATTTAATTAAATCATCGTTTATATGTTTCCTTGTATATGTTAAATAAAAACTGGATTCTCAATATTCTAAACATGTTTAATCCAAATTTTCTCTATAGAAATGATTAATCTCTCTTCTGATCAAATAAATGATTGAATGATATTTTAATGGTATGATTCATATATATCATAAAAATATAAGGGTTTTATTTTTCTATTATGTATATTATAAAATGATATAATCATTACACATTTTTATGATGGTTTACTATGATGATGATGAGATGTTTATGAAAAAAAATTATTTTTATATGGGTTATATAATGATGGTATGAATAATATTTTATAATCCTAGGGAAGACATATTTATGGTTATAATTTTGGAATGGAAGATCATTGAGTTTTATATCCTTCTATTTCATGGGAAAACATTAAAAAACATTAAATAATAACATGAAACATGTTGATTTTCTTGATTGCCTCTTGGAAATATATAGTATTCACAAACCGCTACGAAATGTGAAACAAGTGATGATGTCTAATCCAATATGATATGATTGTCACAATAGTTAATTATGATATATGATATTGTATTTATTCCTATAGTGGATGAAATTTTTTATGAAATGTTTATATTATAATGATTTGAACTCATAGATCATGATTAATATATTTATGATAAAAACTTATTTTGGAAACTATTTTTTAATCGATGAATTGGGATTATGATATATGTTTTATTTTGTTTGATTTTATATAAATAATATAATTCTATCAAACCTATACACTCAAGAAAAATATTACATGTGATCTATGAATTATATCTCCCAAATTTACCCTTATTTAATATATGAGGTCATGCCATCAAATGTTTTAGTGTTTCCATAGGTTATGAAGAATGATAGTAAGAGTGATGAGTATATAAGGATAAATTATAGAATGGAATTTTTTGTCGATGATTATTTTTATACATTAATAATATTTTATTGAATATAAACTCCATGTATCATAAACCACTATTTTTCAATGATATTTTCATAAAGAAAATATATTTAATTTTTGTCATAACAATTTAAATTCTAAGAATGTTATATATTTATCTATAAAGTGATGCTAAAAATTACACGTCCATAAGAGAATAATGAATAAAATATGTCCCAAAAAATAATGATTAGGTGGTCCTTACACTGTTTGGTTTCTTCATGAAGAACCAAACACTCGTTGTTATCTTCAGGAATCACCAACACATCTGTGGTGGAATTTTATAATAATTATTAAATATTCACAACGTTGAAAAATAATAACCATGTGTGATTAAACAAAATTAAGTCTCCCAAATAACATCCATATTTCTGTAGACATTTCAAGATCAATTGATATCAATTCAAAATCTTAATTAAAATATCTCAACCCATAACCAATATAAAATTCAGATAACTATTTGTGAAACCCCCTTCGTTTGTTCCATGATTAAATTACCAATTAACAACTAAGGCATTCACAAGTCAATTTCACATTCATAATTACTCAAATTTAAGAATTCAATTATCATGGGAAGCTATAAAATCTTTAAACTCACATTCACATACCATAACCATGACTATGGGACTTTTAATTAGAACTCCTACCAATGTATATTGAAGTATGGTTAAACAAAAAAAAATCCCCCAATTTTGAGTTGCACAACATCATCGATCATGATATAGATCTAAATACCTAAACTAAAATTATGATCAAAGACATCAAGTTGATTCCGACCATGATCTAGTTCTATAATTAACGTTCTAGATATCAACTCTCTGGTTTAGAACCAAGTAAATGGTCGATATCATTCATGAAAATATAAAGGAAATATAGAGTAAATAAAAGGAGAAGAAAAGAGATTAAATCTACTTATCAGGAAGAGAGAAAATCTTCAATCTTGGCTTTAGATCGAAAAGAATGAAGTTCGAATCACTTTTGAATCCATCAAGAAGGCTCTAGAATCAGATAGATTTTATCAATACTCATCCAAGGTCAAATTATGGGAGTCTCAATAGATAAATTGAGTTTTAAATTGATATTAGGGTAATTAATCTTGCATGAATGGTTTCACATGCTGGGGCGCACAGTTTGGGAAAACTGTGCACTAGCCATACATACCTCTACATCTAGGTTTGCATGTTTGGAAAGGTCAAGTCACATTGTTTTTCAAACCATACACAATCCATGTATACCTCTCTGTATATGATCACATTTTTGTCACGGTTTAGTCACACAGTTTGGCAAAATGTGTGAAAACTATCCACATACTAGTGTATGATAGTTTTCTTTATAATTTCACATGAACACACCCCATTCCACTAATCAAAAAACAATGGTACATTAAAACCTCAAATGCACATGAAAACATTCCCAATGATACTCTATAAAAGGATAGGATATTAAAATGATGATCAGTTTTAATGTGGTGAAATATATATATAAAATCCCTAAATATATCTGTTGGATTTTTGTCCCCTCTTACTATGTAAATAAATGTGGTGAAACTATTTTTGGGATTCATTTTCATCTTGGTATTTAATCTCTCTTATATTTTTTTTATTTTTTTCATTTGAGATGGTATAATTTCATTATATTTCATTATTACATGGATTATTAATATGTAATTTCGAATATAAGATCTATCATCAAATATATTAGGATATATCTACCTAGAAAATGTGATCACAATTAGAGGTTACAAATGTAAAATTCATTTCGGATTGATTTCACATTTCAAAATAGGCATTTCTAGGGTTTTATTTCATTTTGTACATTTATGTTACTTTAGAATATTTACATATGATCCTCATTCAAATAAATTTTATATAATTTTTTATCATGATTTTACATGTTAAATAATTTTTTATCTTCATAGAAAAATTGAAAATGACATGGGTTCCTTTTTTTGGATTTATAAATTGATTCATTCTATGTTGATTTCAACTACTATTAAATTATTATTCAATGTTAACTTATTTAATGTCAGAGAAATAGATTGGTTTTGGTTTTTACTATTTAATTAATTGAATTTAATGAAATTGGATTAAAGATGTGATTATTTGTATGGTGTTTAGAAGCATGAATATGTGAAATGTCTATGAACCCTCATTTAAATATGTTACCCTTGTTTTTATATAGGTGTTCCTTTGTAAATTAAAATGATTAATTTATTCCAATAGAAGTAGGATATAAGAATGTGTTTTAAACTAACCTTAATTATTTTAAAATTTAAAAACTTACTAATAATTCCTTGGGATTTGTTTGAATGAAATGATTTTTTATATGTCAATTGCACATCACCATATTGGTTTTTTAATGGAATATAGTACATATATCCTTTTTATATTATAACTTTAAGAAGTTGTTTTGTAATTGAATTAGTGATGCTTAATTACTAAGGTTCCCCATTATGATGATCACATCTTTTAATAATCCCTTATTGTAAATATCATGATTCATATTCATCCCATTGATGGGTTTTAAAAAAGGGATAATTTATATAAAGGGTGTTTAGGGTGAGTGTGGTTTTTTATTCGATGAAAATAATTCCATGATTGAAATTCTGAGGTGATGAACCTACGATTGATATTGAAAAGGATACCCATTGATATCCTTATAACATTATTATCTTTGTCAACACCTTTCTCTAGTCATTGTTACATTTGAAGTTAGATAAAATATCCTATAAATATACATTTCTAGATAACTCACACTATATCAGGTTGATCCATAGATAATTTAAATGTTTTAGGATCCAATCATGTCATCGTGAAAGTGGGTAATCATAAAATTGGTTTTCATGAAACCCATGAGAGTAGATTTAATCATGTGATAACTAATGATATATTTTAATTATATTTAATCTGGTGGAATCCCTCTAATATTATAGTTATACCAATGACATCCTCCTAGATGATATTAGTGACATGAAAATGTTTATTTTCAGAACATGGAACTACGGTTTCCTTGAATGATGGATTGTAGTTAGAGAATGATATTTTTATCAGATATATGTACATTAAATATATATTATGAACTCTTGAAAAAATATTGATATTATATGAATGTTATATATTTAATTTTCTGATATGAGTATAACTTTTAGAATTGATTTAAAATAGTTAAATGAAATTTTCTATTCTTTTTAATGTGGAAATGGTATTTTTTAATGGTTTGTGTTGGTAAATGATATCAAAATGTTTGAAAATATATCTTCATTATATATGATTCAATATCAGATTCTAATAACCATCTTTTATCATATTTTAATTTCTTTATGATGTAACTGAATAGAATATTTTTTGGATTCATGTTTGTCTTTATAGAAAAAACACTACATATATTGTTTGGTGTTTGTAGCCTTTATTGTCTTATAAAAGGTTTTCATGCCATCATCACCTGTTTTGGGTTTTTTCTAGAGTCACCTAGGGTGGGTGACGTGGGACCTTGTGAGTGGTTTTGGACCCATGGGAGAATGTTTTTGGTTGTTTTGTTCTACTTTATATTTTTATTGACTCTTTTATAACTCTGAGAAATATTTATTGTTTTTATATGACATTTTTTTTAAAATGTTTATTGAATATTTTTTCAACAATGTTTATTTTTTATTATTTCATCATGTGAGTGAAATCATTCCCCATGGTTAACTATAGACGAACATGTTCTTGTCACCATTTATTAGATATTATGAATTGTATTTAGGTATGTGTGGAATTTAATCATATGTCTATTTTGAATGAATTTGACCTGGTTTATCACAACAATCTGCCTCCTTTCCATGAAATGGGAAATGAAAATATATTTCGGCCAATCATTTGGACACATGCATCGATGTAGATATATGATTCATTTTCTATCACCACGATTCATGGGTATTTATAATGACTTAATGAATGAATATATATTATTTTAATAACAAAATAAGTATTTTGTAATGTAAAAATATTATTAATATATCATTATTTATATTTATAAAAAGATGAATAAATGTTTATTGGTATATATGGACTATAATATCCAAGAACATTGTAATTCATTTTTATATTTATTGCTAATATGGATGGTTCTAAATATGTAAATAATGAGGATATTTTATATTTATTTAATGATTACGTTGTTTAGATTGTGTAACCATAATCAATATTCATGGTATGTAATTACAAATCCAAAAAGTACATGAAAATGTAGAAAACTACACACAAAAATGATGATTTTATAAACTAAATATTAATAAATTATTTTTAAATGTTATAAGTGGTATCGATGAGATATTATATGTAATTATATTTTTATTTAGTAATGTTTAAAAAATTTAAAATTAGTATAGAAAATGATTTAGTTTTTATTAATCAGGTCTGACATGAGTTACCAAATAATTTAACTATCTCAAGTCATTTCAAAATAGTATATGTTAAAATAAAGTTAATGGGAATTTAATGTTAATTTTCTGTTAATCCACATATATTTACATTTCCACTAGTTATTCCTATAATTTATAAGTATTAGTCTTATTTTTCTATCTACTAAACATAAATTAATGAAACAATTATTCTAATGGATATCCATATATATTTTATCATGGGTTTATGAACTTATTCACTCACATATATACTCTTAAAAATTATTTTATAAAAGTCCATTAATATAATTTGAAGGATTTAAAATATCCATTATCAATATATTTGACGTTGTTTATATTTATTTAGAAATTAAAATTTTTACATGTTTTCTAAATAAGTCTCTTTTTAATATTTTTAAATTTTTCAAAAGAATATAATTTTAATGTTTGTAGAATGAAATAATTTTACCTCCTACATGAACATTCATTTAATTAAATCATCGTTTAAATGTTTCTTTTTATATTTAAAATAAAAATTGTATTCTCAATAATTTAATCATGTTTAGTCCAACTTTTCTCTATAGAAATGATTAATTTCTCATCTGATCAATGAAATGATTGAATGATATGCTAATGGTATGATTCATATATATCATAAACATTTAAAGATTTTAATTTTTTATTAGTTATATTATAAAATGACATAATCATTACATATTTTTATGGTGGTTTACTATGATTATGATGATATGTTTATGAAAAAAATTATTTTTATATGGGTTCTATATTGATGGTATGAATATTTTTTTATGTTCTTAGGGAAGACATATTTGTTTCTATAATTATGGAATGGATGATCTTGGAATTTTATATCCTTCTATTTCATGGGAAAACATTAAAACTCATTAAATAATAACGTGAAACAAGTTGATTTTTTTGATTGCCTCTTAGAAATAGGTAGTATTCACAAACCTCTATGAAATGTGAAACAAGTGATGATGTCTAATCCAATAGTATATGATTTTCACAATAGTTAATTATGATATATGATATTTTTTTATTCTGAGAGTGGTGCCAATTTTTTATTAAATTTTTATATTATAATGACTTGAACTCATGGATCATGATTAATATATTTATGATTACAAATTCTTCTGGAAACATTTTTCTTTAATCGATGAATTAGGTTTATGATATATGTATTATAGTGTTTGATTTTATATCAATAATAAAATTCTCTCAATCCTATACACTCACAAAAATATTACATGTGATCATTGAATTATGATTCCCAAATTTACCCTTATTTATTATATGAGGTCATGCCATAAAATGTTTTAGTGTTTCCATAGGTTATGAAGAATTATAGTAAGAGTGATGAGTATAGAAGGATAAAATATAGAATGAAATTTTTTTTCGATGATGAATTTTATACTTTAATAAAAGTCTATTGAATATAGTCTCTGTGTATCATAAACCAATATTCTTCGAAGACATTTTCATAAAGAAAATATATTGAATTTTTGACATAACAATTTAATTTCATAGAATATTATATATTTATCTATAAAGGGGTGCTAAAAATTATACGTCATTAGGAGAATAATGAATAAAATATGTCCCTTTAAATAATGATTTGGTGGTCCTAACACTGATTGGTTTCTTCAGGAAGAACCAAACACTCGTTGTTATCTTCAAGAATAACCAACACATCCATGGTGGAATTTTATAATAAGTATTAAATATTCACTACATTGAAAAATAATTACCATGTTTGATTAAACAAAATTAAATCTCCTAAATAAAATCAATATTTTTGTATACATATCATGCTCAATTTATATCAATCACACTGATCATATTTTTAAACATGATCAATGTAACTAGCATCGTTAATATGTCTCTTGTGTTCATAGTTCCCATGATAATTTGATGTGATATATATTTCTAATTAAAAATATCTTGGATGATAGGGGACCAACAATAAATATGATTGGATTGAATATGATGAGTCATATCCTTGCAATGATTTATAGAACATTTGATATCACAATAAGATCTATTATCTCTTGGTCATCTCTATTTCTATTATCAATGAATATAAAAAATTACAATCTATGAAAGCTTATTTCACTACCATATATTCTTCTTCTACTATAGATAACGAAACTATTCACTATATGGTAGTTGTCTAACTCAGTAGTTCTCATAACATAGTGAAAATAAAAACAACGGTGGATTATCAATTATTTATGTCTCCTATATAGTCAGAATTAAAATATCTTAAAAGGTATCATCCATTATTTTTATCTGTCACAAAAATCAATCCGGCATTTATATTACATATAATATACTAATTGATACATCATTCTTCGTGATAATGATAATTACACTATGAATTCATATACTAATATACCATGATCACTTAATCATAAATATTTGTTCTTTTACAAATTATAAAATATATAATGGACCCCACTCCAATTTCATATGTTATAGAATACATTTATTTTCACAATAATTATATATTTAAAGAGAGAAAGATTTAATTTTAAAATGAAGTTCTAAAAGGTGTCGATGATTCTAATTTATCATCATAGTCAATCCCATTAAATTATTTTTTTAAAATATTCCATCTGTTTGAGGGAAAAAATATATCATGCTCTGAATCAAATAATATTCATCCCAATAATATGTTTATCCTCCCCATGATACAACATCCTTAAATACTAATTTCAATAATCATTTAACATACCAATAAATATATAAATAATAAATGAAATAAATATATAATCAACATTTAATATTTCATAGATAACTTTTACATCATGATATTTCCTTATGTAATGTCAAATATAAAACATATTATTGATAGGTAAGTCAACATAAATTTTTTTAGCCATTAATACCAAAATATATATGTCTATTTTAGGCCATATACTAATTCATTCAATATATAATCCCAGTTTTTACAACCTACTATAGAAAAATAATCTAGTTTTGTAATATATATATATATAAATATATAATGACCCAAGATGATATATTATCTTTCCACAAATATTATCTACATGAAAATAAATCCATAAATAAAATTCTAAAAAAATATGATGAAATATTCTCATTAACATAAAATAATACAAAATTTTATTAGATCCCTTAATTCTAGGAATTTCCCTTCAAAATTTCACTCCAATAACATAAAACAGTTCTTGGAGGTGTCTTTATTATTTTTATGAAAACCCAATTTCACCCACTACCATATTGTTCTTCATAGGAGGAAAAATATCCCATTTAGGATTCTTATATTGATAACTCCTTTCTTATTCTATAGATGAGTTATAATAGAATTTATCATTGCTATAAAAAATCATCGAGATTTTAGTCTAGAACATCATCTTTTATTTCATAAAAATCATAAAAATATCAATAAACACCAAATGAATTTGAATTATTAATCATGATATTACATTAGTGATACTGTCATGATATTGATTATAATGATTTAAATCAGATATCAGAATAAGATCTTCACTATGCTACATATGAATCCTACTTAGTTGGTGGTGGAATTTTTCTGCACTTCAATAAAAATATTATCAAAATAATCGTTTACATTTATAATATATTGGACTTCACCATTAAAATTTCATAAAATTTAATATCATGGATCAAAGGTTTATTCATTATATCTTCATTTGATATTCTAAAATCATATCCACCATCATTGAATCCAACCAAAAACATTATTTTATCTATAATATCCATCCTTGAGTCTTGCACATGAAAATAATAAATACAACAATTGATATAGAATAAGACATAATTATAAATATTATCACTTCAAAAAACATGAATATTATTTTTTTCCATTAATTTCTAATAAAGGTTATATGTTTTAAAAGAGTATTACATAGATTAATTCTTTTTACAAAAATTATTTGTTGAAACCTGATAGAGATGACATACACATTAAATTTTAAATGAAAATAAGGTCAATGTGTTATCTTAATCTATTATACTACACTATTATAATAATTATAAATATTATCACGATAGCATAATCCTTAAAAAGCTTCATTAATAGATTTAATGTTTATTGTGAAAATTTATCCTACGTCATTCTATTGATAGTTCTTCCCAACTTATTATCAATCTTGTTCATCCATTTATTTAATACATATAACATTTCATAATTTGGATTAATGGAATAAACTCAACAATATAATGAATAGTCCTAAACAAATGAGGAAAATTAAAGATTACCCCCAATGATTCATTCATTAATGGATCCTAGACATCAATATAGACATAGTTGAGTGATCCATAAATAAAATGGGTTATAGTGCCAGATTAGAGACAATATTTATTTCCCATTACCCAATTCTAAAATATGTTTAGTCACCCATTGGTACTCTATGAAAAGTTCTCGTTACTATTTTATGAACATTCATTAATCTTGTATGTCCAAAATTAATATTAAATAATAATTTATTAATTGAATCACTCCCCTCTGGTATCACTATAGTATCCAAATTATATTGAAAACAACTACAATTACCTTTAATGTTGAGTTCTTAATAAAATATACACATAACCTTATCATCAATGGTTATAATTTAACTAATAATATAAAATAATCTTAATTATATTAATATGTTCTTCAATTCTAGAACCTATCTAAAATTTGAAATTATTTATCTATAACATAATTCATCCATAAATATATTATTTTAATAAATTTATTGTGGAAACTATATTTATTTATCATTTATACCACAACACCATAAAACTTCTACTGAATTGAAAACCAATATTGATTAATATATATGAGAAATGAATAATATTATTCAACAATATACCTTATTAAATAGTTAATTTTTATCAAAATATAGAAATATAAAATTTCAACATCTTTAAATTTATATATGAAAATCACTTTCTTGTTTCACAATAGTGAGATAATACGTCATCATGTTACCTTTATAATTACTATAGGAAAACACACCTTTTAGTCGTTTATAGGGCATATCACATTTATATTTTTTTGCATGATATACCTCTTCTGAGTACCCCTAGAATTTTTCAAAATGATCTTCCTTTGGTTTAAATAAATTAATCTAAGGAAGAATCACAATAATCAAACTTATACATCCACCAATACTCTTTATTAATAAAGTAATTTGATAATTCATTGTGGTTTACCTCCTACATACCAGATAAAAATATAGTTGTATGGTGATAATATATTTCTAATAGAGTGTTATTGAATTATATATTCTTATTTGAATATTTTATCATAACATTTAAACATTATAAATAATATTGGATTTTATTATACCAATATAAAGGATCAATCACTAAAATATATTTCATTAATAATAATAATAAAAATTTAAATATATAAATTAAGATGGTTTTAGTTGATTAAAAATATGATTTTATCCAAATTATTCCACAATATATTTGAAAAGGTCTCTCAAGTTTATCATTATGATTGAACATTATATGGATAAATAAATGTTATACGACTTGCATGGATGTTGAGTCTCCAATAATCACTATCAAATATGCCTGAGGGGTTTTTCTCCAACTTAATATATAATTTCTATCAAGTTGGAACATCAAAAACATTGAATTTCAATCATTATAATATTATTTATCATATTCAATTTCTCTACATATTTTTTTTATTATAGTATTCTTATATTCCTAGATGTTATTTTTTCAATGAGAGACCTTCTAAAATAATCTCACTAGGCAGACAAGTTGGATTCATTTTAACTTTGGATTGGGGATTATCGATCAAAATTGATAAAATGACAATTCCAAAATACAGATGGATCTAATGAATATTAAATAGAAATAAATAATAAAATGCAAAATATATTTACTTCAGTTAGATGACAAATTAAAAAAAGTCACCCCAATTTTTTCATTCAACTATCATATATAATCTAATATAATATAATATTTTCATTTGAAATATAAATTTTATAGAAATATTTTTGCACACTACTATATCCCCATTAATAATAATTCATCTTTTCTGACGTTCACATTCAGATATATGGAAACGAAAAAAATCATAACATTTTAGTTTTTTCTTATTTATTATAATCGAAAAAAATCATATATTTCCCACACTAATTTTCATTATTGTATTTTTCATATGGATGATAACAATTTCTTACACCATCCTGATTTCATATTAGTTTATCTATTTTTATAGTTTATTAATTTTTTTCACTATTACAATTATATTTTTATACAGTTATAAAAAATAATTATTTAATATACTAAATAATATTGTATATGAATGTCTTCTAATATTTTCTCCCAGCTGTTTTATATAAATGGAAATACACACCTTGTATTTGTAGAGGTGGGAAAATAGAATCAATAATTTTCAGTACTTCATTCATTGACAACAATCCTAACAAGGTAAAATAGAATACATCACATATGCATTTTACATGTGTGTAGAAAATTGACTTCACATAAATAGATTTGGTATAATAAAATAGGACGTAACCACAATGATTTCATCTCAAGTTATATGTGTAGATATTATACAATTTATTTTTCATAAAATTTTCTCTCTTAATATTCTTCACAAAATCATTGAAAAAACTAGAGAATGATAACGAAATATTTATGTGGATGAGTCAAATGACTTACATCTGTAGGAAATGTAAAAAATACTCAATATAACTAAATAGGGATGAAATCGCTATATTCTAAACATTCATTCCCACATAGTGGAATATGAATTTACACGTTAAAAAATAAATGAACAAATAATTAATCTCAAAACATTCAGTTTGTTGTTATTATTCAAGTAAGTGTCCTCCGAAGGAAAAATACATTGTTATTTTCATTGTGTGGCACGAAATCGTAGGTGAATTTATTATATAATAAATATTAAACATAATAGAATTCCACTTTAATGTATTTTATTTTTTTCACACCATGTATTTGTCTATTCGAGTTTGTTAATTGACCGTTTGATCCAAAAATTTCAATTTTAATCCATTTCAGTCATTATTTATTCACTATTTTCATTATATAGACATCCTTGCTATAAAAAGATTTTTATAAATATTCTTTTTAGTCAGTTATCAATATGAAATATGTAATAAAATTTTTTAACTAAACAAACATTCCTTGTAGTTGACCCTTGACTATGGTAATACCAAATATAACAGTGTTATATAAGAATTAAAATTTTTGTTGGATAAAATGAGTTTAGATGATAAATATTTTACATTATTTCTATTGAATTATTTAAGAAGAAAATAAATGAGTTATTATATCCATTTAAAATCAATGATATTAAATTTTATATGATTATAATTTACATTTAGTAATGGGGGTTAAAGTGAAGTGGGATAATATAATGTGGAAAAATATCAGATTCTGAAATAATTTAAAAATAATGTACCATTAAGAATCCAATTTGGCGTACTAGGTTCCAAATTTATGGTATCAATAACTTAGTTTAGGTGCTAGTGGGGGAGGGGGTGAGGGCCTTAACCTAGGAGAATATTATGTACCGTGTTATTGGTGAAAATTTACTCACTATCATCATGGGTGGGGATGCATTAAAATCATTTTCATCATTATTCTATCCCCTGGTTTGAGGATAAAATTTTATATTACTTATATATTGTCAGATTTTTTTATGAAAATTTGATGTTCACTTCTCTCTCAGTCAAATGTTAGATTTATTAATTTATATTATCGTTATTTGTGATAAAATTACTATTATGATGGTGGAATAATCAGTATCTTTGTAATATAATCAATAACTATTTTATGGAAATGATGATGAGTATTTGTTTCTTGTTACCCTAAAATATATTATCTTTTATCCTTTTTCTTCTATAATATGATTTTTCTTATGTTATTAAGGAGTTTAGGATCTTTACCTTGACTGTATTGTTCATTATTATCAAGGTAGAGGGATTATTTCAATTTTTTGGAATTTAAATTATAATTATGTTAGATTCTTTATTGTTCAATAACATGATGATTTTTATGTGAGGATGACATTGAAAATTAGTTATGTCAAACGAGAATAATTATATATCAAATAATTATTTTATATTTTTATCTAACTCTATTATCAAATTATATAATTTTAGATATCCATAATTATGGTTGGGAATTAATTTTTATAATTAATATTTAAAATATAGAAACAATATAATCATTAATAGAACAACTAATGTAATGAAAATCTGTGTTGAAGAATATGTTTAATTGATGTTTATAGTGATTTTATGGTATATTAATTTATATTTTGATTATATGTATTTTAATGATTTTAAAAAATATCATTTGTTGGCATACTTTTCTATATTGGAAATAGGTATAATAAAATGACAAAAATTGGTGAAATTTCTTAATTACATAGGAATAAACATAAAAAATGAATTAGATGTGTAATTTTGGTGTCTTAGTAAACATGAACATGAAAATTTGTGGTGATATGGGCTTGAGAATTTTATAAATTACATAAAATTTGAAAAAATGGAATAAATATAGGTAAATGGATTCTTATTATTTATTTATAATGTAAATAATTAATGAGACTAAAAATTAAATTTTTTATTGTATAATTACTTTATATAAATTGTATGTTAGAGAAACAATGTGTGAATGTATTTATTATTGTTTCATGCATTTATGTAAACTGTTTATATTATACATATAGAATATATTTACATTTTAATTGATGTGTTATGAAGAAAAGTAATTACTGAGATAGATTTTCCCCTAAACCTTTGGTATTTTCAAAAGCATCATGGGGTTGGCCACTTATAAGGATTCTTGGATTAGGCCGAGACTTTTGATATTCAAGTTAGTGAAATGAGCTTTGATAATTTATTTTTTATTCCAAGGAAGTTATTTGATTCCATTTTTATATGATATTATATGATGTCATGATTTGTACATTTTATATGATGATGAATTATGAGTTTAGATACCTTTTTCTATGGTAACTAAAATTAGATTAATTGGTTAGGAGTTTATTGATATGTTTTAATTTTCCCCTAAAATTATATTTACATATTGAAAATCATTCTTATAAACCATTTAATGATTTGAATTTTTTTATATCACTATATTGAACTATTTTTTATTCAAGGGTTTACAGTGGTTTCTATTGAGGATCATATTAACAATCCCATTATGTACATAACTTGTGTTCCTAAAAATTACATTCATGAAATTTCAGTTAAATAAACAAGGCCACTTTATTAAGGAGACGATGTCCAAATACATACCTTAACCTAGATAAAGTTCTTTTATCCAAGTGTAGAATGATATTTTCACAAATTGTTTTATCTTCCATTTCAGTTTTCTTGTGATTTAATTTGTAGTTCCAATTTATTTTTAAGATAATTTTATTATTTGTAATAAATTGGAATATATGAGATTATGTTTTTACATAATGAGTTATTTTATATTACTCACTGTGGAATATTCTTCTTATATAATTTATTTTGGTATTTATATATGATATTCCATTAAAGGATAAATTTTCCCATATTTGAAATTCATAAAACATTAATGATAGTCACTAGCTATTGCTGATCATGTAACATAGATAAAAATAAGTTCCATTCTCACCATAATAATGGTTTTTCTAGGGTGTAATAATATAATAATTTATCAAATATATTTCATTAATATGGTTGCCATTTTAATGAAATGGTAGGTTTTTCTTTTGGAGTAAGGGAATGGTAATAATGGTTACTGTGTGAGGATGTCTAGTATGACCATATATGATGTATAAAAAATTTGATGTACATGATAGTTTATTTGATTATATTGTAAAACTATTTTTGGGGATTGATACTCACTCAATTGATGGTGAGTATGGAGGAAAAAATGCACTATCAATTCTCTTATGGGTATGATATTTGTGTCATCTTAAATGTGTTTATAGTTATTCAATGAACTAAATTTATGTTTAATAATTCAACTACTATTAATGAAATGAAATTATTACAAAAAAATAATTTATGAGGGATAAATTAACTACAATTATATAGTGACTTTGGTGATATAATGTGAGTATTATTATTTAAATAATTATTTTGTGGATATGTGTATAATAGTATTCATGATTAGTTATTTTTGATAATTATATAAATAATAATTTATGTATAAATTTTTTTAATGAATGAGGGATCCTAAGTACAGAGAAGAATATAACTATATAATTTAGGTTATGATAAATCATTCCAATATAGGATGAAGATAGGGGATGATGAGTATGTTACCTTAGTGGGTGATCTATAGGGTCATATTGTTAAAAATTAATTTGGATTTTATTAAAGGTGTCTCATAATATGATGGAAACATCGCTCAGAATGTTCAAACGATGCATGATTTTATATGATATTATTTTGTGTAACATCCCTATATGAATATATGATATTACATGACATTATAATATGTGGATTGGTTGGAGAGAATAGATCATGTATTTATTTTAATCATCTCTCACAAGGTAAAGAAGGTAAAGTATGTTGTTTTTTGTATTTAGTGACCATCTGAATGCTGGTGTGAATATTTTGGATCATTAAAAGAGAAATTAATGGATTAAAAAAATACTTAATTTGTCGGAAGTAACATTGATAATATTTTTTACAACCCGTATAAAATTGTATCAATATGTAATGAAAGATAATAATTTGATAAGGTTTTTTGAATCTAGTACTCTTGATAACTCAAATAAAATGACATATTATTACAGTTGGACGGCATACGGATAATGTACTCAAAAGAAGAATCCATATTATACAATTTATTACAATACCCCTCTATATATTTCACTACCTTATTAAACCCATTCTGGATTATTTAAACATCACAACAATCGTAGACTGGTTTTTCAATATTTATTCATAAAATTTAGAAGTGTTTCATTTTTTGAGTTATAGTTTTCCCCAGTGAAATTAACACCATAAAGATCTTAAAAATCACTTCCTCAGAATGCTGATGCATTTCCATTATATATATGGGTGTATACCACAATATCCTCTTTTTGTTCTACATACTGGTTCTTTTCTATCAATATAAAGTCCATTTTATCCCCCCTTAAATCCTATTATCATGTATTGTTGACATGTTATTAATATGAAAACTATTTTATGTGAGTAATATAACGATTCAAAGAAAACAAGAGACCTATACAACTAGGATATTTATTATCCTTAGGTAAACTATTATAATTTTGAACTATATCATTAGATTTCCCTATGATTCCCCCTAAAACATGTTAAATGATTCATTCTAGATTAGGGTAGACTTTACAGTTCCTAGCCTTCCTCTCTTTTTTAATAATGTATTCACTGCAGTCAATAAAACATTTCATTCCTTTATTTCATTATATAAAATAGAAATAATTATATTGAGGGTCGAATTCATGTTTTAAATGCGCTCAAGACTCACTCCATCAATCATTCATGGGTGATTATATCATATTTAGTCACCCAACATAAGAGATCATTGTAGGTTCAATCTAGGAGATGTCCTCGTGACATGGTGTCGTTGGTTTCTTGGGCCCTCTCATTTTACACTTCTTGGGCTCATCTGCATCCATTATTGAAGAATCTATTTATTAAGTGATATTATATAATTTTACTCTATTGTACTAAATATCATGTAATAGATAATGATATATTGGATTAGTTTTATTTGGATTCATATGTATTAAAAATGTAAATTCAGTGATTGATGAACTAAATCACTCCCCTTATCTTATGAACATTCTAAAACATCAATAATTTTTAGTAAGAAATAAGTGGAAAAATAAACCTTAGACTAATTTATATGTCCCATTAATTTTTTTTCTAATTTAATTACATGTTATTTACCTTCAGTGAAATGAATGCTATTTCATATATCCTTGTATAGATGAATTTAACAATATTAACCACTTCAATGGATTCATCATTCATATTATTATATATGGGAATGATATTTTCTAATGGAAGAAAATAATTTTCTACAAAATTATCATCCAAATAAATATACATTTGAAGAAACATATCAGTCTAATTCCATATTCAATTGAGGCTCATTTACATTCCAAACCAAGACTCACTATTTACCTTTTTGTTTTGGTCATAATCACCCTCAATTTATATACAAAAAACATTGGATGTGATTTTACGAAATTAGATTCCATGAACATATAAAGGAAAATGGGATAGAATGAGGTAAATTCATAGTGAGATATGAAAATTTAGTGACCACATATTTTCCCCGTTAATTTATCTATTTAATGGGTTTGAAATGCAATTTGAATACATGATTGTTTTAAAAAACATTAAATCATTTCTAAATATATAATTATCTAAAAGTAAAATATCTCTATAATGAAGAAAATATAGATTGAATATATGGATGGCGGGGGTGAACAGAGCTTAAATCAATATTTTTGGTAAAATAAGGATATTTAAGTGGAAATTGATTCCATTAAATAAAACTAAGTTTGATATTTTTTTGGATGCACAGAAATGAATATAATTATGTAATAATAAATTAATATAATAAAATTTAAAATATAATTATTATAACATATAATATATCTAAATTTGTTATAAAATATTAACATTATTAGATTTATATTTTTTTGATATACTATTCAAAATACATAATTTTTAATAATTTCTTTTTTAATAAAAGTATTTTATATTTATATATATTATATTACATTAAAGTTTTAATAAATATTTTATATAAATTGAATTAGTTTAATTTAAAAATATTTTTGATTTTACAATATCAATAATTTCATAGTATTAATTTTTCATTGATTTCTAATAATATCAGTATTATTTTGAAAAAATGTATTTTTTGCAAAAAAATCAATTTTCAGGATGTTATCAATATATAAGAATTATTTATAAGGAAATAAAATCATTATGTTATAAAAAATGTTACTAAAAAATAACAAAATGATTTTTAAAATATTATTTTAAATTATCAATCACATCACCAAACTTATTAAATCTATTGTAATAAGTTAAATTTACAAAAGTTGATATATATATTTTTAATGAATTAATATTCATTTGATATTTTTATATATATTTATTTGAATTTTTCAATATAATAAGTTATTTTTATATTAATTCAATTACTTTTATGAAAATCAGTAACCATAAAAAATGTATCTTATATATATTTCCGAGGACTAAAAATAAACATTAATTTAGAAAACATTTTTTCTGTGTGTTATGTTTGATTAAAATTATATAATAAATTATAGTATTTTTTAAATTAATTTGGATAAATTATGTGAAAATATATGAATAGAATGTCTAAAATTTTAAAAAAGGGTCTATATATATTTCTTTTATAAAATTTATTGACATGATTTATATTTTATTAGGACTAATAACTTCTCAAAAAACTAATCTAAGGGGGGTCTATTTTCATGAAATTACCATTGAAATTAAACATTATAGAAAAAAATTAGTTATTAGTATCTTATATAAGTTTGTTAACAAAATTAATTATGGTATGAAAACTACCTTTGATTTCATTCCATTCATAACCATTAATTACAATTAGTCTCCTTGGAAAAGACCGACTTTATCACTAATAATCGGTGTATCACATCAAATATTTCAATAATCCGCCACTATTTTTAGTTTTCCAATAATAAATATGATATTTTATTCTCCATTAATTCATTTAAATGCCCTAATTCAACATTTCACCTCATATATTACAATGAATATAAAATTTATGGCCTTTTTGAAGAGGAACATCAATGTATGAATAATCAAAACACATAATTCTTGAAAATTATTTCATATTATTTACATTCTAAACCCATCATATAAATATAATGAAAAACCTTAGAATAAATAAATTTTTTATAATTTATTATAATAATGGTCAGAAAACTGGTTATTAACATCCACATATTAAGGGAAACAAGAATCATCATTAGTGTTAGTACATAAATTATTACCTCAAAGGAGTCCCACACTTGGTTATTCATAAACACCCCTCATGGATGGTCATTATTATCATAATTATGGAAAAATATTATTTTTATATTTTTTATATTTTTCTATAACGATCACTTACTATCCCTTATGACCCCTCCCATTAATTTAGTCACTAGAAACTGTAATCATGCATTTTACAGATAGCCTCCTATATAAAGAATAATTTTATTTTTTTAAGTCTTTATTTCTCATTAAAAAATCATTAATTCTAGTTTATCATCACAAAATAATAACAATGATATAATTATAATTATTTTATAATTATATTATGTCAACAAAAACACCGCTTTTACTATACTCACAAATCATGTTAACGTACAATCATGATTGGGTTTTTTTGACCACCAACATGAACAAGGATATGTAATTATTGATTATATTATTATGAAATATTAATTATTAGTATAATATGTTATAAATATAGAAATGATATTTTTATTTGTTTTTTAAAGGATATGACAAAGCATAAATCATTAATGAAAAACACCCTTCGATGTCTTAAAATCACTAAATTGTGTTTCTTTTCGATTTCATTTTATTGTTTGAATATTAATGTACTCATGTAATAAAATATAAAAAATAACAATAATTATATGTTCTCCATTATAGATAATTTATTTAAAATGAAATGATTATCTTTTTATGCACAATGAATTACAAAACTTCTCTTATGAAACTTCATCAAATGGTCAAAACTATAAAAACCAATTAAGAATAATTAAGGGAAATAAATTTCATAAACATTTAGAAAATTATTATAAATATAAAATAGGAATTTTATTTGATATGGATATTTTTTTTAAATTATTCATTATGATATTTAATTTTATTAAAATGAAAAATAGATTGCCTATGATTAAGAATGGATACAAGGTAAGGGTTTCATCTCAAAACATCATCCATTAATACACATGTTCCTTAAAGCATATAATATTATTTAAAAATTTTATTTAATAATTCTTTAATATTTAATATCATTTATTAATCTTATTCATATTATTTTTACATAAAATATAGTCTACCCTTCTATGATGTTTTTAAAATTTGAATGCTCTCATGTATTAAATTATTGTTTTCTTAAACTACCATCATTAAGACACATTTTTTATGCACAAATATACATTTAATTAGAGAATATGAATATAAATATACAATTTTGTAATGACATATCAATTTTCATGGTATTTTATATTCTTTTACATTCTCTTCCACCTTTAATAGTTTTATCATAATATTACTCAATTCGTTTTTTTTCATGGATCAAGTTCCTTATCAATGAGTCATGAATTCTGTTAATGAATTTAATATATGAAATACCCTTTATACAATATTTTTCTATAAAACAATGTTTCATTTCCCACCCCATTGATGAAAAAATCCCATTTATTAAAATTATTCTCTTTAGGAGATCATGTATTATATCAAACTCGCCCAAAAAAAGAATAATTCAAAACCATGGAACATATATATTTTTTTCTATACCCATTTTTTACCAATAAAAATTATTTTCTATAATATTTAATACAATAATTTTAGTTTCTTTACCCAATAATAAATTAATGACATTAACTTGATTTTTATTATTTTAGTCTTAATGAATAGTTTTATTCTATTTTAATGGTTGTCACATAATTAATTTTTTATTTTTTTTCTTTTAAAGTAATATTTTATAATATTCAAAAATTAATTAGATAAAATTTCGATACTAAATGTTCAGTTACATTGAATCTCATAAAAAATAGTTTTGAAAAGGAAAAATTCTAAATGATTCTATGAGGTTTATCTTTGAATAAAATGAATATAATCTACATGATTCCATGTGAATATATATTTCCCCTACATTTATCATTTTCTAACAGAAATACTATCTTTTATTTCCATATATAATATTATAAATTACTATTTTCATAGTTTAAAAAAATATATATTCATATTTATTCAATTGAAAAGGTGAATATTATTTTCAAATAATTATTTTATGATTCTATGTTTGATGTATATAGATCCAACATTCTAGATAAGGCATATTTGGACCTACTAATATAAAATATATTTATTTAGAATGATTATTAAATTCTCATTTATATTTATGGCTTGACAGAAAATAGTTTTTTACATTATAAATTATACAGTTTTATATGCATGATTTATATCCATTTATTTTCCCTCATGAATTCCTAATGTTATAAATCATGCTTTAAGGGTGTTCACATAGATACAAAATACCTAATTAATTAGAGAAATTCATTACTAAACTATATATGCATTTCTAATATAGTTTATATACCATATCAAATAACATCTTTTTAGAGTCTTATTTAACTAGATTTAGTATTAAAGCCAATAGAGACACATAAATTTTCCGGGATTATATCATTTAATATTTATTGATGAAATCATGCAGGCATCATTAATGAACAACTTGAAAAGGATTAAACCCCCATTCTATGTTTGAGAATTCTTATTATATAAGGAGTTAAATCATATTTCAAACATATATATCATTATTTATAATTATGGGTGCACTCAAATAAGACTCCATTGAATTGGTTATTACTAATATATCATTAAAATATTTTATTGAGATTTAGGTATTGAACCTAATCTATATTGACATACTATAGTGTAATAATTTGAATATTATAATGTCTTAAGGGGTAATCCATGGAATATGATGATGATGGAATATGATGTAAATATTAGTATATTCTATGATATCATTTATATATTTTTTGTACGCTCTATTTATTCCATCCACTGATGATCCGATCATTATTTAATAATATGAAATCATATCCTTACCATATTACCTCATGTTTAAGATAATTCTCTTTATAATATATTTTTATTACTTGTATCATGTATATGTTTTCTCACCATTATTCATTTTAGTTATTATTCCCATGTCGAGTATCTGATCTCACCAATTTTATGTTTTGGTTTCCACAGGTAATAAGAAAATGAATTTTTTAAAATAATCCTAGAAGAATACCATGTTAGCTCGATTTTAAGGGTTATATTGAAAACCTATTAAGTATTTATAAACATCATGTTTAATGTGAAATATTTTCTGTTTTTTTGGGAAAACAGGAGATTTATTAGTTTTTTTCTAAATTCTCAAACACTTAACTCTAATAGTTTCATAGATTATAAATGGGAGAAAAATATTGTAATTATAGATTTATATCAATGGTAGTGTAGTAAGTTATGTGTTTTGATCATTGGATCTACATGAAAGGTTTTGGGGTGCTAACAATGTTATTTGATGATTTATAGATAAATTTAGGGGTTCAAATATATTATTTGTTGAAGATTTAATTTGTAGTAATGAAATCATGGGTTTACAAGTTAAACATGGTGCTTTTATAAAATATATAGATAATCCTTTAAGTTTTTGTTTTTTAATATCCGGTGTTTTCTAAAGATTTGGATCAGTGAAATTAATTGAAAACAATATGTGTTCTAATATTTATATTGAAACCCCTTAATGATTTTGGTAAATTATAGATTGTGTGGTTTTCTATGAAATGCATCCATATCATGATAATAAAGTGTATTTCATTATAGAAGTTATGCATCTTTGATAATAACACTAATTTAGAGTTTGTCAATAATATCATAGATATCATTTTGGTGTATGGTGAGTATTGTTTTACCTTTTACCATATTATAAACCATATATGGGTATTATTGGGCCATTTTCTATTCTCTTTTGATATTATTACAAATGATTTTGATGAAATATTTTATGTAAGTTAACTAGATCTGAAAACCTAATAATAAAATTATAATTTATAAGATATATTTAAGCTAAAAACTAATATGTTAGGGTATTTACATTATTTAATAATTTTTTACTTCAATGAAAATGGTTTTCCCTTTTTATATTTAATATTTTATTTACTATCAAATATAAACATTATCTAAACTCAATTTTTAAAACATTGAAGAACCAATAAAACAAATATTAATAATAGAAAATAATTTATTATACAAGACTATAATCTATTTGGAAAAGAACTGGGATTTAAAAACATTTTTTATTAAAAATCATCTATACTGAAATAATAAAAGGGTTAAAAAGAAATAAATATCACCCCAATGAATAGAATGATACAATATTGTGAAAAAACTAGTGGTGAAAATGATGAATGGAAAAATATGATATTTACCTCATCAAAAAAATGTTGAAAGAAAACTCGTATGTAATTTATAAAATTTATTATTAAATTATTTTCTGGTGGAAGTTTTTTAAATAAATCATAGGGATCCCAAGGAAAAAATGAAGGATTTTTGTAACTCGATGGAGGAGGAAGACTACTCTTCAAGTATTATAAAAATTATTCGTGTTGATATTTCATCTGAAATTTTATCTTAATTCATGCCAATGTTTTTGGCATCCTAAATTAATGTTTTGGTAAATAATTTATATTTTGTCATATTTTTTATGTGTGATTATATGTAACATCCTAATATATATAGTTATATTTTTTATTAAATAATATTAAGTTGGATATCTTGTTGTAATTGAACTAAAATTAATGTATTTATACATATTTAAATTAAAATAATAATATTTTAAAATTCATTTTGAAAATATATAATCTATCTATATAGGATGTTGAATATTAAAATTATTTAAAATATAATATTTGTCTAGATTAATCTTTGAGAGGAATAATGTTTATGAAGGGATTATTCAATAATAATAGTTTATCATTTTATCTAAATATATGATATTAAATGTTAACAACATATTTTTGAGAAATATAATTAGATATATATAAATGTTTTAAATTTGTAATATAAAATACATGTTAGTATTAATATTTGATAATTTTTTGAAAATATTGTTTTTCCAAAATACACATTCTACAGAATTTATTATTTTCAAGACTTTAGAATCATCTTAAAATGAATTATATGGTAATAAACCCCTTTTGGTGTCCAAATATTTAAATAAGTAATAGAATTATTCATTTTAAATTATTATTTTACCTTATAACACACATTTCCATAATTATTAAAATTAACATAAAAGTTTATTTTAGTAAAGTAAAATGATTTATATATTATTATTTTAATCAATATTTTGTTAAAAATTTACTATGGAATGATTTTAGTGTCCCATTACATTATTTTTATCATTATTAAATAAATTATGTTATAATTAGTAATCATTAGAATATAATTATTTAGATAGTTGTAACATTTAATAACACTAATTTATTAAAGAAAATATTCTAATATATTATGTGGGTTTTGTTTACAAAATTTTTTTGAAATATTTATGAAATAAACTACGTATAATATTTATAGAATTTGGAATAATCAATAAATTATTTTTTAAAATTGAATACATTAATAGTTATAATAAATTAAATAACATAAATAATATTAAATTAAGAGTAATTATAGTTTAAATGACTAATATATAGAGGGTTAATTTCTCATAATTTGACATTACATTTAGAGCTTCTAGATTTAATTAATTTTAATGTGTTACCTATTCATATTACCACCCATAATTCACTTAATTATCCAAAAATTCATGTCATTTCTTTTTTATGCCTTATAATTCATTTCAATCGAAAATTCTATCATCCTCATTAATAATATTGCGATCACATACCCCCATTAAATATTCAAAACATAATGATAAGTGTCCTTTTTGACTATCCAAAACATCTTAATAAATATATTCTATTAATTCCTTAATTGAATTTTTCATTGAAAATAATCATATACCCTCAAATATAAGGCCTTCTCTAAGAGGATGTTCATGGTATCAATTCTGGTATCCAATCAATGTTAAAGATTCATTCTTAGTCCTTATACTATAAACCAACCATAACCACAGTATAATAACACACATAGAATCACTAATATGAATATATTTTACTATAATAATTTTTATAGCAATATTTATTCTCTTTTATCCACTATAAAAAACATGAATCATCATTATTTCTTGTAAATAGATTACTGCCTTCATGATTTGATGATTGTAGTTTTCCATCACCACCACTCATGGATTGTTTTAATGATGTTATTATTGAATAAATTTTTTTTACATGATATTTTCCGAATTCTAAAATTGTTACCTAGTATCCAACAACACCCCAATCATATGTTGATTAATAATAAATGCTAATCATCCATTGTGTGGACTACCACCCCTTTAATCAATCATTTTTTCATTTTTATTCATGTTTTTCATTAAGAATTCAAACAACATAAAATATGGTTTTCCATCAAAATAAAAAAATAATTATTATTGTTTTATAATGATATTATTTTATAAAAAACACCACCTTACCTGGACACAAAAAATAGAGTTAAATAATGATCAATTTTGGGTTTATCTGAACACCTACTTAAAAAAATTCCATGATATTATTTCGGTGATGATTATTAAAAAATAATTAATTATATATTATTATATAAATATTTAACAACTTATTTTTTATTTTCTCATGAAATGAAATTATTATATTTATGTTTATAATGGATAAAACACCAACAATATGTTGAATATTAACAAAACATGGTTTTTTTTTATTTCATATTCTTAGATAATGATCAATGTAACCAAGAAATGGTTTTTAATCATTGTAAATAATTAAATGTAATCCATTATGTTAATTATAGTTAACATGGACTGAAGAAATTTTTAAGAAGAGTGAATTTTGACACTTATCAAATGAAACTATTACAAATGGTAGAAACTATAAACACTTGATATGGGAAAATATGAAAAACATAAATTAAATACAATAAAATAATGATTATAAATTGAAATTATAGAAAAACCAGTATTAATATGATCTAATATTATAGATTATAGTAATTATTTTTTATAGGATCATAAATTTCATCTGACTGATTAGGAATACAAGGTATGGGTTTTCCATCAAAACTTCCTTATTTAATTAAAATGTTATTTTATGCACCTAATTTCTTTTAAATGATATATTTTTTCTCACACACCAAAACAGTTTCTTATTTCTAAGCCCAAAATAAATTTTGCTTCTATATTTCAGCACGCTTTTCCCACTAGTTACTCCATAGTAGGGGATTGCATAAATCACCTCTCAATTGAATCCTTATGGGGTTTTTCTCACTCTACCATTTAAAATGTAAATGTCTATAGAACATCAAACAATGCTTGTACTTCTGATTACATGTTTCAAAAAACACAAATTTTCAATACTTTTGTTTATGCATATAATAAATATCAAGATAAAAGGTCTCTTTGGACTAAAATTACCCAACATAGTATCTATATTCAATAACCTTGGTTTATTTTTTGGGACGTCAATGGCACTCTAGATGCTAGTGAAAAACTGGTCCCTCCGCATGCTTCCAAAACGTCACGGGAATTCAATGAGGACCTTAAACATAATATCCTAATAGAGGTTAACCTAATCGGTTCTATGTTTACATGGTCCAAATATCATTATAATAAGACTATGGCTAGAAATCTAGACAGAGCCTTTACTAATAATTTTCCTCTTGAAAAATGGGACCACATTTCCAGAACCACCCTTAACAGTATTGCTTCTAATCACCACACAATTCTGGTTAGTTTCTCCTACAACTGCATAAACTCATATTATCCTTTTAGATATTACATTGTCTGGTCTTCTAACATTGACTGTGTCAGCATTATTAAAAGATCTTTTAATAACATGAACACAAATAATGATCTATTTGCATGTCCTATGAAACATAAAATGATAAAACAAATTCTAAAAAAACTAGTGTAAATAAAAATCAAATGAAATAGATAATAATATTTCAACTTTAGAAAAATAAATTAATCTACTTCAAAATCATAATACCTCATATAATTCTTCTAAAAACTACCAACATGAATATAATATTTCTTCCAAATCAATTTCCCTCCTAAACATTAACAATAACCTCAAGAAGAAAATCTTAAAAACCAAATCGGTGAACGATGGGGATAGAAACAACAAGTTCTACAATTCTCATCAAAAAGATAAAAAAACATGTAAACCACTCTCCTATATTAGAGTAGGGGGAAATTTTTTGACTTTGATGAAATCATTTCCAACCATGTGGTCAATCACTTTTACAATATCTTCAATGGCCCTAATATTTATAATGCTCTTTGAAATGAATTTATAACTATTATGGTTACAGATGAGGATAATCATTTACATAAGAATTTCCCAATGGATCAAGAGATCAATTATGCTGTATTTAGTCTTAACACGGATGGTGCTCAAGGTCCAGATGGATTTAATAATAAGTTCTACCCGCAACATTGGAATATCATACATGATGATGTCTGCTGAATGGTTAAAGCATTCTTCTTCAGAGGAATTATTCTTCATGTACTAAACTCTCAATTCCTTGTCCTTATTGCGAATTCTGAAAATGCTGATGAAATCAATCATTTCAGACCCATCATCCTAATAAATTGGTTGTTTCAAATAATCACCAAATTTATTGTAAACCGTATTTCTACTATCAGGAATAGAATTATTCCATGGAATCAATTTGGATTCACTAAGGGAATATATATACAAGATTGTATCTGTTTAGCCTCTAAATCTACTAACCTGTTAAACAAAAAAACCTGAGGTGGGAGTCTAGCCATTAATCATGATATTACTAAGGCTTTTGATACCATTGATTGGAACCTTATTTTTAATGTGCATTGAAATTTTGTATTCAATGAGACATATATCAACAGAATTAGAACACTCTTTAATTCAGCTCGTATCTCTTTTCTTCTAAATGGTATTCTTAGAGTTTACTTCAATTTTTCTAAAGGGGCCAGACAAGGAGACCACCTTTCGGCTATCCTATTCTCTATTACAGAAGACGAACATAGTAGAATCATCTCTTAAGCTATTGAAAATGGGAATATTAAGCATATCTCCGCTTCTAGAAATGTGAATTCTCCCTCCCATTTTCTATATCATCATGATAAAATCATTTTTTAAAGGGGGACAAAAGAACCTTAGGTTACCATAAAGTCACTATCTCTCACTATGAATAAGTGTCTGGACAACATATCAATTGGCTGAAATCATTTATTTATTTTGGAAAAAACTAACCCCCTGGTGGGAAAAATAGCATTATGAATATTCTTGGTATTAAAGAGGGCTCTCTCCCCTTCAATTATCTTGGTGTTACCATTTTTTGGGCTATACCCAAAGATGTTCATTTCTCTTCCATCGTTGATCAAACTCTTCGACATCTCTCCTCTTAGAAAGGAAAAAATCTATCATTATCAGGGAGAATTTGTCTTGTTAAATCCAAAATTGTTTCTAAACTACTCTATTCCATGATGATCAATAAATGGCTGACTAGTCTCTTAAAACACATCAATGTTTCAATTAAATACATTTTTTGGATGGGAAGCACTCTGCAAAAAAAATTAGTTACTATATCATGGTCCAATTTTTGTAAACCTATTGATAAAAGAAGGTATTGGATAAAAAATCCTCACTAACTTTAATCAGGACCTTCATGCTCAGCTCATGGGGAATCTCATTTATAACAAATCTCTTTCCATGGAATTCCCTTAGGATTGTTTTCTTGAAAAACACATAAGAAATACGCATAATTATTTCACGTCCTCCATATGGCCATCCATTAAATGTACCTTCAACTCTATTATAGTAAATTAGAGATGGATGGCCAATAGAGAATCAAATTTGAATTTTTGTATTGATAACTAGAATGGCACACCCTTGATAACCTTGAATTAGTCATCTCAACTCTTTCTTCATACAAGTGAAACCATCAAAAACATCATCAACAATAAAAATACTCCATTTCCTAATGAGAATAAATGTATTGTTGAAAATTACAATTTCTCTATTAATGAGGATTTTCTGATCTCGGGTCCTTCACATAATGGGATTCATTACTCGACTAGTTTCTACAAGAATTTTTACATCAATGATATGAAAAACATTAGATGTATTAATAATTTCAATAAATCATGGATTAAACCTTCATGATTTACTGTAGTTTGGAATATTTCTCATGGTAGGATTCCCACTACCTCTTGTTTTCAAACATTAGGAATGAACCATTTCTCTAAAATCCATATGTGTAACCATCATCATGAAGATATTGACCATATTTTCCATTCTTTTGATACTAATACTGCTCATTGTCATTATATCATTGACATCTTTGAAAGAAATTGGCTGTTTTTTAGTTCTCTAATATCTTGGGTTCAAAAGTGATTAGAGACATCTGACTCTCAACAAATTAAAAACCTCTTTTTGACAGTGATTACAGAGCTTCTTCATGTGATCTGGTATGGTAGTAATGAATATACTTTTCACAACTGTTCTTTCAATCATAATGCAGGTAAAATCAGAATTCTTATCGCTACCCGAGAGGCGGTATCGATATAGAAAGATCATTGAAACGACATGGTCCGAGATTTGGTGATTCTATGACATCTTGGGATTGTAAGTAAGTATCCTCACCCTAAATTAATTCATGAAGTTATCTGGAAGCCTCCCACCCCCTTACAGGATGGATTAAAATCAACATGGATGGTGCCTCTAAGGGAAACCATGGCCCAGCCCGTTGTGGATCCATCTTCATAAATCATATGGATCAAATTCTTAGTTTCTTATACAGATCATGTGGTATTGCTACCTCCTTGGAAGATAAGATGCTCAACATCATTCATGGGATCTCGTTTGCCAGGATGCACAACCAGAACAACATATGGATTGAAATCGAATCCTCTACTATCGTCCGAGCAATCTGGAAGGGTTCCATCCACCTGGATAGGATGTTAACTTCCTACTAGATTGACTATCTACACTCACTCTCCTCCCTCAACTTCATTGATAAACATTCTTACCAGGAAGCAAACAGAATTGTTGATGCCCTTTCCAACATAGGAGTTGATAAGGACACTACCTGGAGAGATGATCGTCCCCCTGAGCTTCTTCCTCTTTGTGTTCGGGATGTAAACAGAATGCCTTCTTTTTGACTGATGTAACCCCTTTATTTTATATAATAATTTTTTTGTTTTGGTCTTTGACCAGAACAATACCTTAAAAAAACAATATGTATTAAAATTTCCCTCTGTACGGTTCATAGTCTCTTTAAAAATGTGACACTAAATTCCACAATTCCCAATATAAGAACACAAATATTTTTATTATGAATCATGTTTTAAATATCTAATATATTATTTACAATATTTAATAGAGACATAGTTATATAAAATTGGATTTTCATTAAGTTAATGTTCCATTTTTTAAATCGCTTTATTTTTTACTTAATTTAATTGATTAGTAGGGCTATATAGGGAATGAGAATGTATTATTCCATTGGATCCCGAAACCCAATCTAGTTGAAGAAATAACTGGGTTACATAGTTAGTAGAAATATTATAGACCTATCCACATAGTTTCTCTTAACTGAGTAGTTTTTTCATTGATTATTAGTAGGAATCAAGGTTTTCCTTAATTGTGCATCATACTCCACACACACATGCAAAAACTATGTATTTGTAATATGGGGTAAATGCATGGTTTGTGAATGGGTTCAAAAAATATGTGAATTAGCCTTGTGATTTCCTTATTTATATATTTAATGGAATAGACGTGGAATACAGATATCCTATACCTGGGTCTGAACTATTTATTCTAGTTTTAAAGGGTTATAATTAATATTTTTCCATTGGTGATTTATAATTTTAACAACTGTTTCCTTCTTGTATTCTAGAATACAGAATGTGCCCCCTTCTACCATGAAGAACTCATACTCTCTCAATACAAGGATCACAGATTCTATCACAACCTAAATAGGGAATCAAGATTTAATCATCAAGTTGGATTCCTCTCAGTATGATCTTCAATAAATATTATCCTTTTGATATTCCTCTTTCTATCGAATACACTATTTTTCTATAGGATCATATGAACTATTTTTAGGGAATTTCCCCATTTTTCTATATTCATTCTATTTAGTTCTAAATAAGGGATAAAATTAGGTGATGAATATAATAATGGAATAACATAGGTAGTATACGACTAATACCTTAGTTTAATGTACTAATACATTTTTAACGTTGTACCACATGCTGGCCTCACCAGGCATGCCCCTGATATTAATATACATTGATTTTAATTGAATACATGGAATTATGGAGCTTAAATGACACTTATTAATATTTTGGGTGGTTGAGAACTCATGGTTGACCACCCCAAGTAGGGTTTATTACTTATTATTCCATTATAAATGCATTTACAGTAATTTATGGTATTGTTTAGGTGTGTTTGACTTGAATATAATAAGGAAAGTCTTCCTACAAAATAAATAAATCATTACCTTATGATTATGAAAGAATATATTTATATATATCACTTTATACGGTTAAATAGTTAAAAAATTGATTTGATAATGGTTTCACATCCCAATGTCACGTTTTTAAGCAAAATAAAATGTAATGGAATGAACAAATTAAATAATTATGAGGAATGATTATTAACTATCCTATGGTTAGATATGATATAAATAGAATGTGTATATGGTGAAAATGGATTTTGGAAGATTTCATTTTTATAGTAAATTACATACATGATCAATTCATGGATTCCCAAAGGAATTCATTATACACTCTAAGGATTTCATTCCAATTCATTGATATAATTTCCATGGGAGATTACCCCGACATAATCTATTTTTTTATTATTATGTTAATTCCTACTCATAGTAATATTTATTAAATTGATATATTTTATTGATATTATAATTCCTTAGATACTGTACATGGATTCAACATGACATCATCAGACATGTGGTGCCATCGATTCACCCCATTGGGACCAGTCATGCTTATCCCGGGATTGCCATGTCACAAACCATAGAGTTAGTAAGAATATTTTATAGTATTATTACATGTGAATTACCTTGGATTTAACTAATAACCATTAGAGGAATACATCATGAGTTATTACTATGGTTTATCATGACCTCTATGCTCAAGGATTACTTGGTCAGACCATATGCCCTATATTATTATTAGATAACAATTATAGTGTTGCTGACACATTACGTATGAACAAACTATTATAAAATTAATTTTAATCATTTGAATAATTAAAGAAATAAATTTTTAGATAACAGATGAGGCCTAATAAGGAATGATTTGTTTATTATTCAATTTAAATTTATATATACCGACATATGGAAAAATTTATATTCACCGACAATATTCTATAGAAATAATTTGTGGTGAAATAATGAAATTAAAATCACACTATATGTAAGATAATGTTGGTATCATGGATGATTATATGATCACATGTGTGGATTAGAGGAATCAACCCTCTTTATACACATTCTTTACTTTCTCTAGGATGGGAGAACAGTAGTATATGATCATACCAATGTTCAAGACTCATGGATAACTTTTTACCTTTTTTATTAATTTTCTATCATGAATTCTTATGTCATTATACTATGAAGTATTCATGTATTCCTTTTGAAGAGACGTAACATTATGTAAAATTTTTTATATGATACAATTTACAACTTAAGTTGATTATTTAATATTTTTGGGTAGTTATATTCACATCGACCACTATATCTATTATACTATTTCCACTATTTATTTGTCTCATATCTTCACTATAATCCAAACTGACTAGAGGGAATTATTTTCCCATTATAACAAACAAGTCCCTCGCTTCTTGTCGGTAAAACCTAACATATGGAGAGTTTATCACTAGCCTATTTGGTGGATCAGGTCCAGTTACTTAGGAGTGAATCGGGGATGTGATGTCACAAGGTAATATCCATTCTATTGCATTTCATTCCTTTTTTGTTTTAGAAATGTTGACATGATATTAGGACTATTTTTTAACTTCAATATATGCCAGGCCATTGAGTAGCTAACCCATTTTTTGGGTCAATACTATGTTTTCTAGGAATTGGGAAAATTTTTTATGTATTTCACAAATAAAAATGAATATATTATTATTAATGGGTAATAAAAAATGAGTGGTGGTATTTGATATTAATTATGGATAATATACCTTATATAGGTGTGGAGAGGATCTCTATTAGATAATAATTATATGAGACTATGAGTCATATGACAAGCATATTCCATGCTATGTAGGTGCATTCTTTTATTTCCTATATTTATTGTTATTATTGATTATGTATTTGTTGTTATACATAACCATTCAACATCAGTATTATACAAGGCAATGAAATTTTGTTGTTTAAAATGTTAACATAAACTTAAGTGGAATATTACCATATAGCATGTAAATTATGTTACTCTGGTTACATGAGTTGGGATTTGACAACAATTATAAAATCTACCAATTTCAATTTATATGTTTTTTGGGACCTTATGATATAGAATGTTTAACTCACTGATGATGAGGAATTATTTTTTACCAATTATAATATAAGAAGGATTATACATGGATTATTTGAAATTAATGTTTTTTTTATTTTAGTTTATAATTGTTTTTCCATTTATAATGAAAGAATGATTATTCATTTGATTGAGCCTTATGTTATGTATAAAATCTCATTCAAAATTTATATTTATATAATGTATTTTCTATGAATTATTTTCCTTTTAATGATGTGGACCAATGAAATTTAATGTGTGTCTCCATCGATTAATGATATTAACCGTCCAAATAGTGGAACCCAAGTAAATAAAAACATGAATAATTACTTATACGCTAGTTTTTTATGTCTGTAGTTGCGATGGTATAACATTTCTAGGGTTCTATTTTTTATTTATTTTCCACTTAATTTAGTTATCAAATAAAATTTTAAACTTTTTTTTGGTATGTTCAGTGAATTATGATGAGATATTCAACCACGACGTCCTCTAATCGTGCGATGAGAGGGTGTCGATGGCTATGCTTTATAGGTGGGGGGGATCCTATCCACTAGTTATACCTCCTATAGATACACCCATGTAACCACATGTTATTCCTGATCTGGGAATTAATGATCATCGTTTATGTGGTTTCTTATTCTTAATGAAATATATTCATGGTTCTCCACATACACCAATTATGATATTTGATTTTACTTGTGATTTCAATCTACATAATCCTCCAATATTATCAGGGGATGGAAACCCATAGGATTTTGAGTCATGTTTAGAATATAATTTATCTATCCTTAAGAATCTAGATATCCCTCCAGTGAGTAGGTTCAAAAATTCATCTTACATATAGTGTGATTCTACCAAAAACTGATGGTATGTGTTTACCTAGGATGGTCAACATACGAGCATCTGTTCGGTAGAATTTCATGATTACTTATAAAATTAATTCTCCCCTCAAACACTATGTGATAACCATGACAAGATGATTATGAACCAGCATAAGGGTTCTATGTCCACTATTTAATTTTCTATTAATTTAACTGGGATACATCATTTAACACTGCTTATTTAATGTGATGTGTTATCTCGAGAGAGATACTTCAATGATGGGCTCATGTTTTCCATCCATTCAATGGTAAAAATGATTCTATTACCTATCATTTCACATTTCATTAACTTTTATGTAATCACTAATAAAAACATTGTTCATGTTGATAGCACTAGTAATAAAGGTTTAGTGTTATGGTAGGGATGTAGTTCTTCTGGTAGCAGGAATCATGGCCATGTGTTTTTATCTCAGAGTAGTGGAGGATAGAATATCCAAAATAGAAAATATATTATATTCCATTACTGTGGACAATATATGAATGTGAATCCTTAGAGTATAGGGACCCACTAATGTGATGTGCGTGCAGATAGATGGGTCATCATAACATGTTTTTCCTAGCCCTTCTACCTATTTCATGTTTATAAGGGACTACAACTTCCCCCCCCCCCCCCCCCATCAGGATGTCGATCAGTAATAGCACATCAAGAAGGAAGATGGACTAGTACCAGTATAATAGAAAGAGAAGGAGGTTTCTGTTGAAGTATCCAAACATAAAATTATCCATGACAGAAGATAGAACCTACTCAGTGTAGTACAACTATAGTTCAGGGTTATTGATCAGTATTTTTTTAGGCATTACATTTGATTCTAGAGGATTAAATTGTAAGAATATTTAATTTGTGAGGAACTATTGTAGTAAATATCATTATAATATCTAATTTACTCTATAATAGTGACTCTTCCTCTTTTATCAAATCATCAAACATGGAGTTTCTTGAGATGGAAATTTTGTAATTATTTGGGGAGATGACCCAAAATAAACTATTTGGTGTGTGGTGAGAGGGTATATTCCATTATAGGGACTATACCCATGAAGTAGAGATTTATCATTTCATTTGGTACATGTTCATCCTTGATATTAAGGGCTTAAATTTAATTCTAAAGATGGACTCGTTGGATCCTTATCACACCTATGTGGACTGTTATCACCAAAGAGTATCATTTACCTCACTTGAAAGTGATAGTTATATTGGTAAGGGTGGGTGGAATGTCTAGGCATGTAGATATTTAATAGGGAATCATGAGATATGTTTTTTCACCACCCATATTCTCATCTTTTTTCATGTATGAATAATTAATTTCATTGAAAAATATTTGTCCGTTGGTGTATTATATTAGGGATGTCTTTTTGGAAGAATTCTATATATTGCATCCCTATACATAGGGAGAGTTTATGATTGATCTAATTACATATGTATCTCAAATATATATTCCTCCATATAGGATGGAACTAATCAAGATCTAACATCTCTTGATGATGATAGTGTTTTTAGAATGTAAGTGTCCTATCCATCATAGTCCATCACCATGGCGATTACCTATCGTTTTCATAAATGTAGGGTCCTAAAAAATCCACAAAGGATGAATGAGAATCCGTATTAATCCAAGGGAGATTCTAACTATTTCCCCCACAAATAATCAGTTAAGAGTGTAGAGAATACTCAAAGGATTGCACAAGACGAATCGATTCACAGACCGGTCCATTGATAATGGTGCACATACCGTTCCGTGAAGAACTTCCCTCTGTGGACCACTGTTATTTGTGGAATGGAGGCGGAAGCCCTCCATGGGCGAGAAGCAGGATGAGCGCCAGCCTAGTTCACCATCAGGAACCTCCACAGCTGTGAACCGCATTGACTGACCTGGACCGCATCCACTGTCATTCGCGGAATAGAGGCAAAAACCTACGTGGTCGTGAAGCACTTCTTGAGTTAGTATGGTTTGCGGGGGAGATGCATTAAATGACTCTCGTGAGTTGCGAATTGACCAAGTCAACCATAAACCAGGTTTCCAATCATGGGATTCCGCAAAAGGTGCCACATGACCACAGTTACATACATTTCCCCACTCTATAAAATGAGATTGAGGGGGAAGAGCGAAATGATTTTTTAGATCGAGTAGATTCAGTTGGAAGGATTTCGAAGGAAAGAGCATAGGATTTCACAAAGAGCGATATTCTAGTTCTCAAACCAGAATAGGTGGGAAGCTGGAAGTGAATTAATAAGGAACCGAAAATGCATATCAACTTGGTAAACCGTGAACATAAAATAACAAAGAAAAGAAAAACGTGAACCATGGACCCTCGAAAAATGCACTTACCACAGACCAGGGATTTTATGACACTTTTCTGATCAGTCGCACCACGTAGCACCTTCCAACACGGGCGAAGCCCCGACCGACAAACCCCCAACCGGTGACTCCCTTGGTTGCTGTTGCTCGCATGGACCCCACCACGTACCAACCTGGTACGTGGGATGAACCCGAAGACGTGAACCAGCCTGGTTCATGGGATGCCCAACTAGCCACGAACCACCCCTTCTCTCAGAATGCCCATCATTCTACGGGCCACCCAGGTTCGCGGACGAACTTTCCAGCCGCTTAGCACCTCCCTACGTGAAGGGAACCACTATCCATATACTTGTGTGGCCCGCCAGATCCTTCAGAGTTCCCATTCCCTAAACCAGCTAAAATTTGTCCAATCCGGCCTGATCCTCCACAACCCCATCATTGGCCCATTCATCAGCCTCGAGCCGAGTCCTCCACCAAAGCCACCAAACCCATGTGATATAACCTTCAGGCACATCAATGCGCCATTTTCAGTTCACATACCCACGTTAAGCAAGGGCGAAGGGCTCTCTCCGGACCTTGAATGGATTCCAGAAGCATTCATGGGTTTACATTCACATGGTAATGTGGAGTCCAAGCCCAGGAGTCCCCTTTCCACCCCTCTATTTGTTAGGACTGGGGCACTTCTCCCCTCTCAGGAGTGTGGCAGGATACCCATACGAAGGAATCCCCCATGCATCTCTATACTTCCGCACAACCATGGCCAAGGAAGGATGTAGTGGGGAAAGGGCAATTAACCATCCTTCTTTAGGGCCAAGTCCCTCTCCCACAGTGCATTGTCTCCATGGGCATCCATCTCGGAGTAAGCACTGATTTTTTCGGCTGCTCAATGTGTAAGTCCCACTTCACTTCCCACAGATGCACCTTTCAAAACATGATCCTCTGGTCCCTGCTACCTCTTGTTTCTCACACCGATCATGACTCATGTGGACATAAAGTAGTGATCGACCATGACATCCTCTTATGAGCCTCCTCAGAGTGTAAGCCCCAATCCACACCATGGGCCTCCTCAGAGCGTCAGCACCAATCCACACCATGGGCCTCTATAGAGTGTAAGCAGCAATCCACACCATGGGCCTCCTCATAGTGTAAGCCCTATTCCACACCATGGGCCTCCGTAGATTGTAAGCCCCAATCCACACTATGGGCCTCCCCAGAGTGTAAGCCCAAATCCATTTCCCGGGGCTGCCTCAGAAAGTAAGCCCCACTACCATTCGAACTACGTGGACTTTGATTCCCCATTACAGGGTTATGTAGGAAGCCTCCAAGAGGTTCAAACCTGATCACCATCGGACCCTTGTGTCCACATTCACATCATTTCTATGACCTCCCCATTCGAACTGCGTTGACTTTGATCCCTATCTCCTATGCACGGTACGTAGGAAGCCTCCCCGAGGTTCAAGCCTAGAAACCAGTCTATCCGACCATCTTCATGTCGGTTCACCACACCAAACCAGGGCACCCTGGAGCATGATCCCCATACCAAACCAAACTATGTGGATTCTGATTCCTCTCATTAGGACATCTAGGATTCTGGTATCACGGGATTGATCCAAATGCTCAAGTCTTTATTTGTCCCCTCTAGATGACAATAAACTCCAGAGTTCCTGGTTACGAGGCATTAAATCAATGTCGTCTCAGTTAGTCCAAACTCCTCGAGGTCAATAATCCAACGAGGGATGGTTAACCTCGGGCCTAAATGATTCTGAACCCCTGCGCCCAGCTGACCTTTGGTAACCAAGAGTAATCTGTGGAACTTTTCTTGGGTATAATCCAAATATTGCAAACATATGAATATGTCTTAAATCTATAAGAGTGTCCCGTAATAGTCAATAATTCCCCCAAAAGTGTGTGAGGATCCCGACTTCCCATCCTCTCGACCAATGTGAGTTCTTAAGCATCACTAGCCAAACCACCCAGTGAACACCTGCCACTGGAATGCAGGTCTGCACATCATCGGATACGATACCGTTGGGAATTTCAAAACCGATCTGAAACAAAAACAAGTGAACCCGACGTGAATATTTAACCATGCATGACGGATTTATCCTTATCCCAACCTATTCCCCCTTTCTAATCACAAGAGGGGCCATGAAAGGTCATTAATTATGCATAGAATCATGATATGCTTCCTTGATGGGTTTTCTATTTGTATTTTTTAAATTTTTTTACAGGTACCACTCAGAACTCCCTTCGATCCAATGGCATCTCGAAGGAACTGACAAGCACGTGCTTCCAACAACACAATGACCAGACATCCTCACCAAAGGAGGACCCGATCACTTACCCAGCTCTTCAACGCTATGTCTCAGATGAATTGATCCGAGAGTACCAAGTGAATGGTACTCTCCCTACAGGGGAGGCATCCATGCATGCCCTCCAATCTGCCAGGACCTGCCGTTTGCTCACCTAACTTCTGCCACGAAGGAAGATCCAGACTACCCCTATTGCGGTCTCCAACTGTTTCGGGAGTCTATCACCGGAACGAGACATCACATACCTCCCTTATCTCATGGAGGCATATGAGGTCGATGTCGAGGACTTCATCCCCACTGGACAGGGTTCTGCTCCGAGGCCCCCACCAGCAGACTTCATCGCGGTCACGCCGAGACTCACAATCCTCACGATAAAGAGGATGTAGCCCCGAGGATCCAGGACCACGATACCCATGCTCCAGCCCCTCGGACTTCCTGACGAGAGCGGTGAACATAAAACCAAGAACCGGTCATCACCCTTGTCCCTGGCGAAGAGCTCTACTGCCCAGTCATAGAGACGTAACATGAATAGGAACATACACCTATTTGTTCCTCCAAAGGCTGCCATCCAGACATGAAGGCATCATACGATCAGGCAGGCATCCCCGTCGGGCTCCACCAAGCTCGTCGCTCACATTGGAAGACAACTACCCGTAAGTCTCCTCTCCCTATGTAGGGTTTTGAAGCCCACCAACCTGATGTGGTGGTGACCCGGTGCCTGCAGGACCAGCTCCTAGCAGATGATCCTGTCGCCTACCATCCTGATGTGGTGGCGATCAACAAAGCCCACTATTTAGATGTGGTGTCAATTAATAGATGGGCACGTCTCCCTGCCAACAAAATCCACTGACTCAATACGGTGGGAAACCAACATAGGTAGGGATAACTCCCTGGAGATGCAAGTAAAGTCTGCCAACCCGATGTGGTGGAAAATGGAGAGGTAAACTAGAATATCCTTGCCTTGGGACAGATTCGTTCACCTACCCTGACATAGGAGAATTGTCAATACCCACTTACCACAGGAGGACTAGAGCATGATATTTTTAATCTGATACTAGAATGGGCCTTCATACCCGTTCTAGTCAAAGATGTCTCTCTGTATATCCGGGAAATGATGGAGGAGCAGGTATCGATCACAGATCATATCTTGTAGACTTTCCAAAATGTAATTTCATCAGCGACAACAGCAAGGACTCAGGATCGTGAGCTCGTCCCCCTAATTGAGAAGACTCATTTAAGAGATGATATATCCGCCTTAGAGCATATCAGCATCCCTGCTTCCGCCCGAGAGGGCCAACAAATATATTCCGCGATGCAAGGGAAACCAAATCGTGCAACTTCACTCATTCCAACTAGGGGACACCCGTCCATCACGGTGGATGATCTAGAGAAGGCATATATTCCTACTAAAAGTCAAGATGTTCGTCGAAGTATCTCAGTAGCATCACGAGATTCAATTAGATAGGGACCCAAAGGTGGAGGCTATTGTCAACAGCAGACGGTCCCCGCTGCCCACTTGAAAGTGCCCCGAATGCACCGCAGGCATCCAGAAATTAATGAGCGGTTACATGACTCAGCTCTGCTAGAAGCTGGGGTTCTTGATGCCGCCAAACACATATCAAAGGCTCAGTACCCTTCCCACTCATTACCATATTATGGGAGTGGCAGTAGTAGTTGTAGAGGTCCTCCCTGAAATTTCGCTATAATTAGCGCTGAAGGTCCTCCTTAGAGCACCTGTAGCCCCCCCCCCCCGTGTGCATATAATGATTGATCACGACAAATCATCTTTTGATGCGCATCATAGAAACCCTCCACATGACCAGAAGATTGAGCATCAAGAGGGTCCTCCACTTATTGTGGTCCACCCTAAAGGTCCTCCCCGGGGTATACACTACAAGAACTATCCATGTAGTGGGACCACATATTATGATATTAGTCCTTGCTATCATAGTCACAACTACGGAGGCCCTCCCCGCAGTGATGTCTCATCACGACAAGAAGGTACTCCCCTTATCGTGTTCTTCCCTAAAGGTCCTCCCCAGGGGTTATGTTGTAAAGGCACTCCGTGCAGTCGGGCATCAGATCACGGTGGTATTCCTCACCACCCTGATAATGGAGGTCCTCCCTGTAGAGACGTCAAGAAATGCGAAGGCCCTCCCCTCATTGCGGTACATTCTGGAGGCCCTCCCCATGGTGTACCCTGTAGATATTCTCCCTGCGGAAGCTCTGACGGTAGTTCTCGCCATTTCAGTAGCTGTGATGGTAGTCCTCACCACCACGGTTTCCATTGTGAAGGTCCTCCATGCAGTGGCCCTAAGCAATAAGAAGGTTCTCCCCATGTCGCAATATGTCTTGAAGGTCATCCCCAGGAGGCAAATCCAATGTCAAACCATTATTTTCATCCTCACCATGATGGCAGTTGTAGCGAAGGCCCTCCATGTAGAAGTGATACGTAGCAAGGAGGTCCTATGCATTCTACGAAACACCTTGGAGGTCCTCCCTAGGTTATGCACTGCAAAAGTCCTCTCTGTAGTGCGGCGTCAATATTTAAAGTTATTCCTCACCATTGCGGCTATCATTGCGAAGGTCCTCCCCACAATTAAATATTATATCGACAGGAATGTACTGCCCCTACCGAATCGAGCACAAAAAACCCCTCATATGTCGAGGCACTCAGAATGACAAGATCAAGCATGTCAGATTCCGAGCTAGTCACCAATGACACCCTTCTTCGATCAAAAGATAGTCTAGGGACATATTAATCTTCTGAACCACCCCAGAATCGCCCATATGATAATTCAACACCTATAGGTCCCACTGTCTCCAACCACGCTATCATTGCACATCTCAGTTGGGCTGACTAGGATGAGGAGTCACTAGCGGAGGAGTATGCCGGAAAGTTTTACTTGTGGAAATGACTGTCCAAGGACGATATCATAGTTATGTTTTGGCCCACAACCACCTCTCAATTCCACATACCCAGAGAGTTTTCATAAGAATGCGTGAACAACATCCGCTACAATATATGGACATCCCTCTGCCGACTGAAATCAATATTCCTGCCCTACGACGGTTATGTAGACCACGTCAAGACAATAGGAGTCCGCCTGTATCAAATCGACCTGGATGCTCTTCCTTTGGCATAACAAGAGCGTCCAGAGAGGCGTAATGGAAACATAGAGATTTCCTGCCTCCATGTGTTTCACCAGCTGCGCCGCCTCATCGATGATGCTCTGAAAGGAGTCCATATCAGGGGATGGGGGGAACATGGAGCTCTATATTTCACTATACTCCCTGCCCAGAAGAACCCATTCGGCATGGTGTCTTGCAATTTCATCACATCAAGATATAAATCGAGTGGTCTCCTTATTTGAAAAAGGCAACACACCCAACAGAGATATGCCTTGAGTAATTCCCATAAACGTCATTCCTGATGGGAATAATCCATCCATGAACTTCTGAATCATGCCACCAATAGCTTAAAACATGCCTCCCATCTAAGAGAGGCCAATCAGTGGTCATTGCCCACCTCCCCAGAACGTATTGATTCACAAAAGAACATGACACCAAACCCAGTTCACCCCCGAATGAGGGCACACAAGATCAGGAAGGTAGTGATAGATGCAGCAACAACTGAAATCCAAGTTCAACCCCATCCTAGAGTGTTGGGTGTAGTTTTAACAACAAATTCCTCCGTAAGACCAATAAAAACAGGAAGAGACTTGACATCCAAGGAATGGAGCCAACCCAAGCCCTCAGGGCTAGGGGAATTTTTACCTCCTCAACAACAACCCCCCCCCCGTAGTGAATCAGTATTCTCTCATCTAGGGATGACAGTAAAAGGATAAGCTTACTGCCCTATCCCGTCCTTTGAATCATTATCCACATTAAGAGGATGGCATACCATAAGGTCGCATCAAAGAACTCTCTGTGTTACCCTTCTTCAATGATCCCAAAAGAAATCATGGGACATAAGTGGGAAGACCAGTAAAAGATGCAGGAGATCCTATTCCTATTTAGAAGATGGCATCTTCTCTGCCCTGCGATACACATCCATCAACACCATAGATGATAACCCCATGAGTAACAGCAAAGATGATACTCATCTGGACGAATCAGGAGACGATGGTTCCGGTCTGGCTGTGACTCACAATGAACCACAAGGTGTGGACACTCGGAACCAGAGGGCCACCCTTAATATGGCCAACCCATCAGCTATCCTTCCTCTGCTAACCCTACAAGCCTCCAATAAGGATAATAATAAAGGTCTGGTTACCCTCAACCCGCCACCTTCTCTCGATAAAAAGAAGTCGCTCATGCTCGAAGAGAGGTTCTCTTAATAGGAAGAGGAAATGAAAGAATAGAGGCGGCTTAACGATGAGATACTCCAGAGGAACCGTCTTATTGATGGTGTGTCCCAAGAGCATCCATACCATGCACTCCTAGTATGTGCTCCTCAAAGACCAAGGTTTTCCCTGGAAAACAAAGCATGGTCAGGGCTCCCACCCAAAAAGGCGCTCGGCCCATCCAACTACCAAAATGTGGATCCGGATGAATTCAAAGAGTTCCATCCACTCAGGAAGAAACCATAGAGAGTACATCTGAACCCTTCAAAGGTTTCACAAATGGGCACAGGAACCCATGGTCCCAACCGAGATAGATCCTCAAGCAATGACTCGAGCTACATTTTCCTAGGACCGAGCCCAACATGATGTAAACTACGGTCTCACCAACACCATCGAGGCACTAACAGCTCGATTAGAAGCAATGGAAGGTCAACGTGCTCTGATACAGCCAGAGCAGAAGCCTTAACCGGATTGGTTGAGAAACACACCTCTCTACCCAATTATGGGAGCCATGTATTCCCTATTCCCAATGGATCAGGAAACCTGGAAAACAATTTGATGTACTATGCATATTATTGAGACCCTGTGATGTAAACTCTAAAACAACAGGAAGCAGTGAAACTCAGAGGATTCGTATGGACCTTTCAAGTGTATTCTATCATCTTTTATTCAATCCTACTCACCCAGTCAATAAAAAGCTGGGACGACCTTCGGTAGCAGTTCTTGTTCCACATCAGCTCAACGTTGTCTAAAACTACAGTCAGCGACCTCATGAACTGTAAGCAGAGGGAAAACGAGAGGGTCTCAGATTTCAGCACTAGATGGAAAGGTCTGACCTACTCCCTGAACATTCCAATGCCTTAAGACGAGTTTCTTTCCATATGCATTGATAATCATTGAGGTGAGCTACGAACACCTCTCATACCAGTGGAGTGAACCTCTAGAATCCTCCATCTCTCGGCCATTTCCCAGTGAATTGAGGACTCCCTACAGAGGACCATCTTGAAGTCCCAAATAGCCTCATAGGCTCCTACCAAGAGAGCAGCCAGAGCTGAAGCATCCGCTGTCACGCTCATGCCATCACCTGCGCTTTCTCCACTGCCTATGCCTCCACCATATCGTCAAGGACCCCCCATACATCAGCGGCTGCCTCCGCCCAAGCGGGACAATCAGAGAGGATCGAAGCAGAACCAGTTCAAGGAACGAAGACATAAAGTATTCTCCTTCCAAGAGGACCATGTCTGCAGCTATTTCATCACCACCATGAATTTCAACCTTCTATGCATCCTGGACCCATGGAAACTAGAAGAAGTTGACCTTGATGACAGGCCAGATTACTCTCCCTACCATTGAATATAGGGGAAAAATATTCAGGGGTGCTTTTTTTTCAAAGACCTCCTGCAAAGGATGGTAGACTCTGGGAAGGTCGAGATGGGACCACCCCGAGCACATGTGGAATATATTTCTACTACCAACTCTGACAAGGGGGAGGGGTGGCAGGATGTCACCAGCAAGAAGGGGCAGAAATTTGGAAACATGATGACTCAGAAGACTATTAATTGAGCCCAGGGCATACCCTGAGCTCAACAACAGCAACCGGTGTTGCCGCCAATAACCTCTGATGCCGCTCAGGTGACAATATCAGCTTCACAACCCTCCATGATCGAGACATCTAGGTGTAATCAATAAGGTTGGAGACAAGCTTCAGTGGAGCATTCCACAATGAGGCTGAAGATATCCCCGACACTATCGGATTTTAGGCCCCCAAACATGGCGCCACGGGCTCCGACCCACCAAACGACACCATCTAGGATGACTGACCAGGTTGACCTATCAGAAGATGAAGACCCAATATTTGGTTCCTTCAACATCATCCATATAAAGGGATCATTCCCTGACGAAGGGTATTGTTATGAACATAAGTTTCAGTAGCAAGGGGCGAGGACAAGGAATCACAGTGGCAGGGGATACCGTGGAAGGCGCAGTAGCGGCGAAAACCAACCCTACAGTTGTACCCAGGCCCAAACCATTAATATCACAGAAACATGTTTGAGAGCCCTTAATTGGAATAAACAGGAGAAAGAATATTCCTCCACCTCCACAAGCGTCCACTCTTCCCCTGTCATTCTACGGTACCCGTCAGAGGAGGAACAATCGCCTAGCCTCCCAGTGCACACGAACAGACCGTTCGGGCCGAATCCCCAAAACGTGGGGACACCGTTGACATCTGACCCCACGGTCGGTCTCTCCTTGTCATGTATTCCGAATCCCAATCTACCCGCTAAGACTTACCTACCAACGGCGAAGCGTCAACCACTGGAACAAAAATACGACATCCTTAGGCTTTTGTCGTCAGTACCATCCAAATTGTCATTTCTAGATGCCCTGAGTTTGTATGAAGACCTCAGGGAGGTTCTTATTGAAGCCTTGCTCATCCCCCCGGAGTTTGAAGCTTAGGTGGCTACCACCGAGATTTACCAAATGGGGATTGGGTTGGCTGAATGTGATGCAGTGATTTCTTTCACTGATCTGGATGAAGTTTTCATCATGCAAGGACACATCAAAACACTATATGTGTCCAGTACGCTAGATGATCTTGAGATCCATAAAGTCTTTATTGACAACAGCTCTTGAGTTAACCTCCTTCCCCTATGGACACTTCGTATGTTAGGGAAATAGTGAGTTTGTTTTAATACCGTCGTCCGCAACTCTGTTAGGTTTCGACAAGAGTGAGAAGATGCCAATATGAAAAATTAAGCTAAAGAACCATTTTGGTGACCTTATGGCCTATTCATAATTCATAGTAGTTTGGAAGAACACAGCGTTTAATCCCCTGCTGGGAAAGCCATGGCTTCATAATCACATGGTCGTCCGTCCATTCTACCACTACTGTATCAAGTATTGTGTCAATGGACAGAGTGGGACATTGCACACTTGCAAGGCCCCTTTTGAGGTCTACGGGTCACACTACATTGACACCAGGTTCTATGAGAAAAATAATATTAAGCTTTCACTCGATGGTATCGACTGGATATCTACTCCAAATGGCATTGAAAAGGTTCCTAATGACCCCCTCAGGCGGACTGGCAGATACTACGTACTACCCATAAACAATATTGAGAGAAGGGGTTCATGTCCGGACATGCACTCAGCTATCCTCATGACTCCGGCCGTAATGTACGAGCATGGAAATGTAAGAACATCTGACAACACTCAATTTGGGGGTGATTACTTGGGCAAGGACACCCGAAATTCCTTTCCTCAGGATTCCCAAGAACCTGTGCTAGTAGATCTCCCCTCATCAGGAAAAGAAGATGAGGATTTGGGAGATGAAGAGGAGAAAGAACTCAGGGTTTCACCTACTATATTTTAGGAAGGTATCTCCACCACTATGGACGAGCACATGGAAATAAACCTTGGAACCGAGGGAGACCCGAGGCCCACTCTCATTAGTGCGTCCATGTCTGCCGAGGAGCATGTGGTAAATAACTTTTTCCTGAAGTAACACCGTGATTTTTTTGCCTGGAATTCCGTGGAAATTCTGGGACTCGATCCCAAAGTGACGACGCATCACCTAGGTCTTCCATAAGTCCACCAGGGCTATAAAAAGGCCTCTAGAAGGACACACCTCTCCCTTACTTCCAAAATAGAGGCTGAAGTCGATAAGCTCATTAAATCAGGCCTCATTTGGGATGTCTAATACCCCTTATGGTTGAACAACATCGTCCCTTTATAGAAAAAGAATGGACAAATACGCTTCTTCATTGATTTTAGAGATCTCAATCAGCATTTTCCGAAATATGATTTCCCAGTCTCGGTCACCAAGTTATTAATCGATGAAACTGCCAGGTATGATGTTCTATCCTTCATGGATCGTTATTCTGGGAATAATCAGATCCATATGGCCCAGGAAGACAAATAATCCAATGCATTCATGGCCCCTCATGGAATATTTTGTTATAGGGTTATGCCCTTTGGTCTCAAGAATGTCGATGCCACATATTAGCATGCCATGAATCATAACATTAAACCATTTTAGGGAAGATTCGTTGAATTCTATGTGGATGACATGGTGGTTAAGTCTAGGAAGCACTCAAACCACCTGTCATACCTTGATATCGTCTTCCACAAACATTGACTGCATATCCTGGAGATGAATCCCTTGAAATGTGCCTTCGGGGTAACCTACGGGAAATTCTTTGGCTTCGTCGTACGCCATCGTGGCATGGAAGTCAACCCTGAAAAGACAAAGTCTATCCTTGTCCTTCTACCCCCCCTGCAATCTCACCGTGTTGAGAGCATTCCAAGGGAACATGGCCTATATTAGGTGATTCATAGCCAACCTGGCAGGAAAATGTTTTCCCTTTACCAGGTTAATGATGAAGGGAGTCATGTACCAATGGACAGATGACTTCCAAGAGGCATTTGACATCTTAAAAAGGTATCTCTTCAGTCGGCCGGTGCTCATTTCCCTGGTTGAAGGAAGACCTATCATCCTGTACATGACAGCCCTAGAGCAGTCGCTCGGAGCCTTCCTCGCACAGAAAACTGATGATGGTAGTGAAAAAAAATCCCTATTACCTCAGCCAAACCATGATTGATGCTTAGACTCGATACTAAAACATCGAGAAGAGTTGTTTTTCCTTGGTTTTCACATTTCAAAAATTGCGACATTATCTGCCGCATCATGAAGTCCATTTGGTCTCACGTAGTAACCCACTCAAGTACATCCTTAGCCTCCCAGTGCTGACCGGGCACCGATCTCGATTGGCAGTCATCCTGCAATAGTTCTACATTCGGTTTGTGCCTCATAAAGCCATAAGGGGCCCGACAGTAGAAGGTTTTCTGGCGAAGCACCCTTCAACAGAGACCGCCGCACTGGACGTGGAGATAGCTGATGAAAAAATCATCTCGGTTCAAGAGGAGTCCCTAGCATGGGAAATTCACTTCGATGGTGCATCCTTATGCCCGATCAGGAAAAGGATGTAGGATCCCAAATTTAACAAGTTGGGTTTAGGGATAATACTTATGTCCACAGAAAAGGTATTCTTTCCATATTCCTTCCTTTTGTCAGAAGGATGCACGAATAATGAAGCAGAATATCAAGACCTCATTGCAGGCTTGGAGCTCGAACTCCAAGCCCATGTACAGTACCTTACGATCAAAGGTGACTCGGAGCTGGTTATCAAGCAAGTCAATGGTGACTATACTTTTAAAAAAGAGGACATGAATCCCCTATTTGACCATGTCTGAGGGTTATTGGCAGAATTTCCCATAGAACCGACATTGAACAATATTCCCCAGTCTTAGAATGCCCAGGACAGTCCATTAGCCAATGCTTCCACAGCCTTGGCTGACCCAGACCGGGATGAAACAGTTATCAGCATTGCTCATCATCAAATGTTCCACCATTTGTTCAGGCCAAGATGGAAGAAATCAACGAACTCAGTCTTGTCCGAGAGCCATATGTTCCTACCACATTTGAGATGACCACCATTGCAAACTACCTTCAATAATGAGAACTTTCAACAGACAGGGATGAATGAGAGCGAATACGGATAAGGGAAATCAACTTTCTCTTATATGGCGGTGCAGGTCAGCAAGAGGTATTCTACAATTGAGGCCTCGACGGAATCCTCCTCAGATGCATTGATGGAAAAGAAACTACTGCTGTCATGACTCAAGTACATGCCAGAGTATGTGTGGAACCTTAGTCGGGATTCAAAAATTCCCATCAAGTTCGAAGACTTGGGTACTATTAGCCCACAGTGGCACGATATTTCGAGCAATTTAGCGCAAAATGCCACTCATGCCAAATTAATGCCAACTTCATGCACCAACCCCCAGAGTTACTTCATCAAGAAAAGTACTCCTGGCCATTTTCCATCTGGGGAATGGATGTCATGGGGCAATATCCTCCTGCCACAGCCAAATAGCTGAAGTGTATCCTCACGGAAACTGACTTCTTTTCCAATGGGCAGAAGCTGTACCCTTTAAGGAAGTTGGGGGAAAAAGCATTGTCAACTTTTTGAAAACCAATATCATTACCATATTTGGTGTCCCTCATACCATAATGATGGATAACATCACCAACTTCTCATGTGCTGAATATGAGAATCTATTCCAAGAATATGGTATCAAAGCTAACCACTCATCCCGCTACCACGCAGTGGAAAACAGAAAGATAGAGGCTTTCAACAAGACCCTTTCCAACATTCTCCATAAAATTGAGGACAAAGACAAGAAGTCATGACCGGATAAACTCCTCCATGCATTGTGGGATTACCGAAACACAATTTTCACCGCTACTCATGCTACTTCGTACTCATTAGTCTATAGAACATAAGTGGTTCTTCCCATTGAGCTCCAATTTCCCAAACTTGGTGTTGCCGTTTGTGATCCATTATCCAACGATGAGAAATCGAAAAGGCGGATAGGTGAATTGGAGAAGCTATACGAGACGAGGTTTCACACTTTGCATCACCTGGAAGTATTCCAGAACCAAAGTGCACAATCCTTCAATAAAAAGGTCTTCTTCGGGCATTCTTGGAAAGAGAATTGGTGTTGGTCCTCCGGACCACAATGATACCTAGAAAGAAACCTCTAAAGGTGGAACTCAAGTGGGAGGGACCATATATTATACATAAGGTCTACTCTAACGGAGTATATGGCCTGCTCTACATGGATGGGCAGTTCACCACCACCCATAGAAATGTGAGACTCCTGAAGAAGTATTTCACATAGTAACTAAAAGCATTTGTTTTCTGAGCAACATGATGTTAAACTACCAAGAACCAAATGGTCCAAACTCTATGACCCTAAACAAAGAGTATTTCATCCAACATAACTAAAATAAGTTATCATCCGAGCTGCATGACGTAAAACATCCAAGCACCAGACGGTCCAAACTCTATGACCCTTAACTAATAAGTTCTTCATCCTCACCGCACGACATTAAAATACACAAATTTTGGAGAGCTACGTATGGATTGATTACTACCCTCACAGGATACGTAGCAATGCCAACATTCCCCATCCTATCCCAGCCACCCTCTTAATATGAAAAAGCTAAAAATGCCCTTACCCATTTTTACGGACCAGCCCATGCACGAGGTGTATTGCTCGTCCTTACCGCACAATGTTAAACTACACAGATGCGAAGATTTAAAAATGCACATTTCCCCCGTGTACGGATCAACCCTGAATGGGGTGTACTCCAAATAGAACTATGTGAGGCTTGATTCCTTCTCTGGAAGGATACATAGCACTTCCAGGATCCCCAATCCTAGCCTAGCCACTCCCAAATGGAATAAAATTAGAAAAAATCACCCTTTCCATGTGTATGGATTAGCCCTGCACGGGGTGTACTTCTTTCAGAGAACTATGTAAGGATTGATTCCTACTCTCGAAGGATACGTAGGGACGCCAGGGTCCCTTACCCTGGCTCAGCCATCCCCAAATAAATGTTAAAAATTCCCTCTCCCCGCGTGTACAGACCTGCCCTGCACGAGGTGTATTCCTTGTCCTTACTGCACAACATCAAACTACACTGACAAGGGTAAAAAAAAATTCCCCTTCCCCCCATGAACGTACCAGACCCACACGGGGTGTATTCTCTTAAAATAAATATTTAAGGATTGATTCTTTCCCTTGCAAGATACGTAGTGGCACCAGGGTCCCTCACCCTGGCCCAGCCGTCCCCAAATGAAACTCAGAAATGCCCTTTCCCCCCGTGTACGCATCAGACATGCATGGGGTTCCTTCCTCATCCTTACCGCACGACATCAAACTACACGGAAAATAAAAAGAATTCCCCTTCCCCCATGTTTACATACCATAATGGCACAAGGTGTATTCCCTTAAAAGAACTACGTGACACTTGATTCATGCCCTCGCGGGATACGTAGTGACGTCAGGGTTCCCCATCCTCTCACATCCATTCAAAAAAATATCTCTCTTCCCCCATGTATATACCAGATCTTCCTGGGTGTATTCTTTGTCCTTACCGCATGACATTAAACTGCACAGACTTCTTCCTTACAACACGATGTTAAACTGCACAGACTTCTTCCTGACCGCACGACGTTAAACTGGACAGACTTCTTCATTATTGCACGATGTTAAACTGCATGGACATCGTCCTCACCGAACGATGTTTAAACTGCACAGACTTTGTCGTGACCCACCCAAGATATATGGAAAACAAGATGGAAATATTCCTTCAATATTTGGATGCATCCCCTCTATACATCAGACTCCGTGACCTGGATAATTATGGATCTTCATAGCCATTCACAACCATCGGAAGCAGATAGTTACTGACCCATGGACACCTTTGCATGACTATGCATACCATGACCCCAGCGGATCTGCATATTGACTGCCCCTGGCCCATCTAACAAAGGCACGATTTCCTCAAGCACTACTCTTCCTAGCTCCGTACGCTTACCTGCCTCATAGCCCCCATATCATTTATCCCGATCTAGAAATTTATGGAGCAGTGGATTACAAGATCATACCCCTTTTAACATCCAAATGTTTCTAGGGTATCCCTACCCAGTTAGCCTATGTACCTACCTATCGTCCATAAGAGGACCTTCATCTATGAACATCAAGCCAGGGCTATGCTACTTTGACTCAATGGACAATTGGAGTGAAGATGTTTCTTGGATTCTTGGACACTATTTTCCACGCATGATGAACTCTATATTGTGAGAAATCTCATATTTTCAAAATCATTCATGGCCATCAGAAGTGGAATTTCATCAACTCAGAGAAACAATTACATGACTATGCATACCATGCCCTCAGCAGCTCTGCATATTGATCGCCCCTGGCCAATCTACCAAAGGCATGATTTCCTCGAGCGGTACTCTTCCTAGCACCGAATTCTTACCGGCCTCAGAGCCCTTACACCACATATCCTTATCCGAGAAACCTCAGATTTACAGTTTACAACCATCATCCCCCACATTGTTCAGAGTATATCAGAGTATGTTAACTCAATTATCCTTCGAGTGACTATAGTAATGGTCACCCATTGGTCTACGATCTATGACCACTAAACCAAGTGTACTAATTCCATACCACATGATGTTGAACTTCATGGTGTAATGGTACACCCCCACAAGCAAGAGAAATCAATGCATGGAGCTCTCTAAGCTTTAACTACAACCAGGGCTTAATATTCCCGACATGTCTAGATATTTTCTTACCAAATGATAGACTTCATGGCCCAGATTATCACGGATCCTCACAACCATTCACAGCAATCATAAGTAAAAAGTTATCGACCCATGGACACCTTTTCATGACTATTCATAATATGACCTCAGCGGCTCTACATATCAATAGCCCTTTCCCCGTCTACCCAAGGAATGATTTCCTCAAGAGATACTCTTCCTAGATCTGTATTCTTAATGGCATTGGAGCCCCCTTATCATTTGACCTAATCCAAGAAGCCCCAGAACCACAATTTACACCATCAACCCCTTTTCCACGTCATGGGAATGCCAAGATGTTCAAGCCCAGTTACATTCTGATCAAGAGTGGCCTTTGCAACTACATCCTTACCGCATTATGTTAAACTACACGGAAAATCTTAGCCTCTTGTAATAAATCTGTAAAGACCAAGCATTAAAATCTAGGGAAATTCCACCAACTACAAGCATTTTCACTAGTTTTAAAATTCCCCCCTTCCTCGTAGAATGACATTAAACTGCACAACATCCATTAATAATGCCCCTCACCCTTACCACATGAAGTTAAACTACACGGGACCAGTCCTTTCCACATAACGTTAAACTGCATGGTCAAACCTTTCATGGGTTCAGTATGAAAAAGAGTCTTTCCTCGGTACCCCAGTGCATGGGTCAGACCTGTACAAACCACTATCTCACACCAGTGTGAGAAGGAATGACTTCACCCAGTCATTGGAAATTTAGCCTAGATATGCCTCCCGTATCTAGGCACCCTCTCCTCATAAACAGTACTGTGTACTCAGAAAGAGCATAACTCTCATAAACCACCCCTGGTGGTCCTGAATCACAATATTCCATAAAGTTTCCCGGCTATCAGTAGAATGAAATCATTGACCCAAGGACAAATTTCCATGACTATGAAAACCATGCCCTCAGTGGCTCTGTAAATTGATCGCCCCTGGCTCGTCTACCAAAGGCATGATTTCATTAGCCAATTCTTCTATCTGTGCGCCTCTTGGCCTTTGAGCCCCCATGTCCATCCCAGGATTTGAAAACCATATAAGGTACAGTTTACCAGCATCTTTCACAACCCTGCATGAATATGGTGAAATGACTCTAACCAGATTACCAAGAACCAGGTGAAGCCGTTCCATTCTAAATGAGGTCACAGATGCATGAATCTAAACAGCCCCAAGATCCAACCATACTTTACGCTAGATAAATGCATTATAACATAACGTTACTTCCACAACCCTAATTAATACATATTTCCTCAATACCTTTTCAGATGTCACATTCCCTTTTTGAGCCTCCCCAGGTTGTTTTGATAATTCTCCATGCCACCCATGGTGGTTTCCCTAATCCAGACTTCCATGAAGTCCTTATCCATCAAAAATGGAGAGTCATTGACTTAATTACATGTTTTCATGACTATACATACCATGACCTTAGCGGTTCTACATATAGATCATCCCTAGCCCATCTACCAAAGGAAACATTTCCTTAGGTGATGCTCTTCCTACCTGTTTATGTCGATACGGCTCCCATGCCTTGAAATATGCCCTGCAAGTCGTTCAAATCCAAACATGTTCCACCCACATGCGTCTGGAAGATATTGAGACATATTTTAATCAACCAAAACCCATTGGGTCCCTCGCCCCACCATACATGGTCAAATTTGTTCGACCTAAAACATCAGTAAGGATAGTCTTGTCGGTGGGACTTTAAACAACTCAAAAAAAGAGACTCAAAGCATGTTTGGCCGAAAACCTGAAAAGGGATACCTATGAAATATCCGGGCCATACCCGCTAGGTCCACACCAAATGGCCCCAAGAAAAATTAGTGTATTAAAAGGAAATTTCAAAAAGTTTATGGGGGGTTTTTCTATAAAAATCTAGCAATAGTCAAACTATGCTAGCTGGATCCCAAGATCTAAGAAAAATTTAGAGCTCATTTTTAACAATTGTCCTGAACTCTGATTATTTTGTGTTAGGTGAATTAACATATACAGTAATCATGCCAAATAATTCCAATCATAAGAGAAGACAAAAATAGTGTTGAGGAAAAACATTTCTCTGTTCCATAAAAATGTTTGTAAGAAGGGTGTCCATAATCCGGAGCCTCCTCTAGCGTGAAAGGTTATTATAGGAGGTTTTTAGTGGATTTACAAAGTTTTATCAGGGGCTGATGTAAATTCTTGATTGCTTGATAGTGATTATGCAGTAATGTTGTCTCAGCTTCTGCACCAGCCCGCAATGCTTTCCCCTCCTGGGATTCCTTTGAACAAGCCCTCATCTCCTCCTCCATTAGCTGGTCCCCTTCTTCAATTATGGCTGTGACATTAGTCTCTTCCTACTGTAGTCTCTGTATGTCATTCCTCAGCACCTTTAGTACAGAATGTAGCATGGTGACTTCTCCCTGGAGTCTCGCTACTACCTTGGCATGATCATGAGCCTCTATTAGGAAAGGTTGTCTGGATACGAAAAGGTAAGCTTTAGATTGAGCAGTAGAAAGGAGAAATTCATAACCACCCAGTCTTTCCCAGTCTGTGACCACCTACTTGATTGTATTATAAATACCATGGAAGTAAAATCTGTCAAATCCTAGTAGCATAAATAGACTGCGAAACCTTGATAATTTGGTTGGCATCTCGGCCAAGTGTGTCTTAGAAATATGCTTCTAGATTTTCTCCCAAGCCCTTTGGCGAGCAGGTCGAAGTCTGGAAATGAATTATTGATCAGGATCGGAGTCACTTCCAGATGAATATACGTATTTAGGGATTAACTTCACCAAAGAGGGACCCAATGCGGCATCACCCACAATCTCTGGTGACTCGACAACTTTTCCCTCGTCCGTTGGGGTCATAAGCATGATCAAATCTGACGACACCATCGACAGCACCAAGGGTTGTTGTTCTAAAACATGAGAGCTGATATGATAGATAATTACCCTAATCAAAAAAGGGAGGATGAGAGATTCAGTGTGAAAAGATAGAGATACTTACCACTAGACATCAAGGCGTCAATATCCTCAACCTCTGCGCCACTGTGGCCACTCGAGGAAGACGCTACATCTTGGAAAGGAACGAGAGTCCTAGGAACCCCCAGTGGGGTCCAGGACCTCAGGCCATACCCATGGCTAGAAACTCCCAAAGATGTCCCCAAGAAGTTGGCTATGGATATCATGCCTAGGGAAATCACTCCCCCGATAAACAAAATAATTGCCCGCTCTTGGTTTCCAACAACTGGTCTGATGGTGGGCTCTTCCTCCATTGCCATAGGATCCATTGGGCCTGAGGTAGCTGGCCCTGTCGGATTCGGGGCCTCTTCGGTAGGAACGATCATGCCATCCTCCCCCATAATTATAAAGGTCGTATGATCGTTAGGAGTCTCGACTTCCTATTGTTCCTCCATTGACATAACTCCGACTGATAAAAGCAGGAGTAAAGCATCCATATCACAATCCCCTTCAGCAAGGCCGACCATTTCATCACTCTTAGTTGTGGCTGCAGGTGATCCCTCATGTGAGAATGGGGAAAAAGGTACGACATCTTGGGTACCCACGGCCAGGTCTCCAAGTGGCCCTACACCATTCACCAAAACAAGTTAATAATTTTAAGAATCAGAATATATGAGTTGGAATTTGAGGAAATGGGAATTCATGATTACCCAGTGTCCCCTGTCTGAGTCGTTCCGATAAACGGGACAGCTGCTGACATCTCTGGATCTGTCCGGAGGACAGTTCTTCACTCAGAATGCTGAAAGGAGCTGGAGAAGGAATGACCGTTGTTGGGACCACAATGGTCACTTCAATGAGCTCATCTGCGCCAAGAGACCCCCCCCCCCCTCGATGATCCCTATATCCAACAGCGCGTGTTCGCTTACTGTGGTCCCACAAGGAGTATACTCTAGGGAAGGAATGTCCCTCTGGGATTCCTCTGCACCCTTCTTATAGGGAAGAAATGTTAGAATCTTCAAAATAGAGGAATAGGAAAGACAGAATGGATGAACATGACAACCACTTCTTCGGGATCAGATGATTCAGGATGTCTTATTATCATGGACACCCGAGTAGACCCGTAAAGTCGGTTACAAAGTGAATGAATGTATGCGTCCATATCCTTCAATGAGGAGAATATTTAATCCAAATCCTCTTCCAGCATCAAGTGGGGTGGAGAAAAGATTTTCCCAATACCCAGAATCGTGAGAGGGCCCGTTTGGAGTAACGCCCAAACCTCTTTATCCGATCCACTAACCCTCAAGTCATCCCAAATCCTCCAATCATCTGGAAATGCGACCGTAATCGGAATTGCTAGCTGGGGAGGATCAACCTGATAGGGTCGGGCGGCAATAGGGGTTGGTGGGGGAGGCAATGGTCGTGTTTGTTTTCTGGATCTTTTCGCCACCTTGGAACTCTTTGGAGCTACCTGTGGGTGGCTCCTCACAGGCGAGGGGGGGGGGATTCACTTGCCTCAGCCGCAGTGGGGGAACCACCGAGATCACCGCCCCTTGAAGTGTGATCACTCTCTTCCTCCTCCTCGCCAGTCCCTAATCGCAGCATGTCCTAGACTCGATGAGTCGACACTGCATAACCCAGGAATGCATGAACGTAAGATTCGAGGTCCTAGAGACACCTCTTGACCCACTTCGAGTCCGCATCATAATGAATTTCAACATGGGAAGATATGTAGCCCACCCTGTCAAATGCCACTTCTGATTCCTGGAGATACTGCCATCGAGAATGGGGGAATTGGCTACAAAAGTATGACCAACCTTTGAATTCGTCCAATTGACCCCAGGCTGTCAGGAATGCAACATCCGTGGGAATAAAAAACTCTCTCTGGAAAGCTTCAAGGGCATGAGAGGATACACCTCTATCCGTTAAGATATTCCCCGGAAGCACGAGACCGGTAGGGTTGCAAAGAACCTTGCCCGGTCTAGTTGAAGCACAACCCCTCTTTTGCTTCCTCTTTCCATTCAATGGCTTTGTACTGGAGACAGTGGGAACCCATAGCCCTAGCTGGCCATTCGGGTACGACTGCATCCAGGAGTCGGTATTTCACTTGGACAAGAAAGTCATGGATTATGCTGGCGCAGGCGTCATAACCTCACAACCAGTATCTTCCTAGGTAAGCATTAACTATAATTTCTTGGACACCATTAAATGGTGGTTCTCTAGGGCTCCATTGAGTGTGGGAGGACACAGTGCCTATGCGCAGCCAAATTGGCATCCGAATCGGCAAGGTGCGTACCCCTCACAGATCAGTTCCCCATCAAAACGAGCCACAAGAATTCCATCTATGAGGGAAAAGAGGTATTCCTGCTTGCTAAAATCCTCTGATATGGTGTTCCTAATTACACCAGTTGGGGAGGGATATGGTAAGAAATTGAAATGACCATGACTCGAGATCTGACTTGACAGTAGACGCATGTTATGAACCGTCTGTTGTCCATCCTTCTCATGGGTCACCCACTATTTGAGCATGACCCCACTGATCATTTTCAATTATGACTAGAATACAGTGCCTGAAATCTGAAGAGGGTTTTTGAAGGTGTAGCAGTTCTTGATATGCGCTCCCAACCATCCCTAGAGAGTTTGGAATGGTTCGGCTCCCTGGTTTGGCCGGCTCCCATCGTTAATATTGCTAAGCAATCGATAAATCATGTCCAATAATGGGATGGCCAAGATGATGATGTTGTCAGTAGGTATTTGTGCTTCCATGAAAAAAGTAAAGACCCGCACGCCACTAGTCTCACGTACGATAAATAGCCAGACAATGAAAAACATTACCAGAAATGCCACCAGACGAAGTAACCGATCAATGTCTGAAACAAGCTCCCATCCCCAGTCGTTGAATTGGACTTCCTCCAGGATCATCCAGTAGCTACCCCTCTTCCTTAGGGACTCCATCATAGGGAAGTTCAAGGGCTTGAATTGGAGATCCATGGACTTTCTCTCTCAAGAAAAATCCTTAACCCATTAACGATATGGGACAAGCTGTTTCAGAGACGTATCATTTGAATGCTTATGGGCCTGGTCAATAAGTTACTTCACCAAGGGGGGAGTCCTCTCTTCGTTGTCCCACACAGAAGAGGGAGGCATGAATTCTTCATACAAACCCCCGACAATGGGGACCCCTGAAAAATGGATGATGTCCCAAAGTCTAATACCCACCTCACCATTGACCGGGTGTAATATGTTGGTGTCCGGATGCCAACGGATCATAAGTTTCCTGGAAAGGGCTTGAGGCCGATGGCTATAGGTTTGGGACACCCAGGCAGCTTCATATAAGCCTACGACTCACAATTTTGCCTGAAAATCTGCACAGCTCTGGCAAACCCATAAGGGCCTCCCCTGTCCAATGACTTAAATTCCCCTCCGGGCTAAAGGTCCCATTCTACTGACCAGCCATGCTGGTTTTTTACCATAGCTTTGAAGGTAATGCTTTGGTAATAATGAATTGTCCCATCCAGCTGACGTTGTTCCCCTGTTCGGGACATAGGAAGGTGATTTAACACAGATCTGGAAGCTGTATCCCTTACGGAAGGCCACCCTATGACGGATATCACAGATCGAGGGACAATGCTAGTAAACATTCATGTTGCAAGATTGTTGTCACGAGATGGTACCAGAATCGGCGTATCGGACAATAATCGGAACCCATATGCATGAATTCTGTTAGAAACGGGGTACTCCCACTGTGACTCGGAGATCCAATCGACAAAGAAGGATAACTTTGGGGAGTGGATGTTTCCATTATTAACATAGATGGACACGTCCTTCAGGTTTTGATCGCCAATTGGGAGAGGCTCAGCAGCAGGCCTGGGTGCAGGATGAGGGGGAACCATATTTTCTCCCTGTATTATGAAAAACAAGAAAATGGTTAGTACTGACTAAGAAAGTATGACCAAAAATACCAATAATATGGAAAAGGATTCAAGAAGACCTCATGACAAGGTCCAGAAGTAGGCCTCAAAATGTGGTTCATGATGACTGCATCTCGTGAACCAATCTTACATGGAAGAGGTCCGTAGTACTCAGGCTCGCATAGTGTTGTCCAGAAAACTGCGAACCAGGTTTCTCCGTGGAATATTAATCCTGAAATTAAATAATTAAGTTCGGAAGACTCCAGAAATTTTCAAATTCTAGAAGGTTTCAGACTGTGGAACATCAAAATTGCTGTGTGAGTTCCTACGCTGGCCATCGTGACTTAATTTTTAATTAATTAAAAGTGTTAGTTCACAGCTAGGAGATTGGTCCACTGATGAAGACAACTGTGAATGAACAATGGATCATGGAAGTGGCATCTTGTTCATGCACGAGGCATTTTTAGAAAGAATGAGAAAATGGAGACAAAAAGAGAGAGAGCTCTGGTTTCATGAAGAATCCACTAAAGAAAAATGGAATGCACCCCGTAATTATTGGTGTGGTCCCATACCGGGTCCACTCCTCTACCGCAAACAGTCAAAGTTTCAGGACAACTCTATATCCAAATGGCCTCCTCTTCATTCCAATCAGACCCCTTTACAATTGGGGGAATTTGTAGGGTCCTAAAAAATCCACAAAGGAAGAATGAGAATCCTGTTTAATCCAAGGGAGATTCTACATAATTTCCCCCACAAAGAATTGGGGAAAAGTGTGGAGAATACTCAAAGGATGGCATAAGCCGAAACGGTTCACAGACCAGTCCGATGATAATGGTGCACGACTAGTTCTGTGAAGCACCCCCCTCTGTGGACCGCTGTCATTCATATAATGGAGGCGGAAGCCCTCTGTATGCGTGAAGCAGGACGGATGCTAACCCAGTTCACCATCATGAAGAGCCCCAGCCGTGAACTGCGTCGACCGACCGGGACTGCATTCGCTGTTGTTCGCGGAATAGAGAAGGAACCCTACGTGGCCGCGAAGCACTTCCCGAGTTAGTATGGTTCCTAGGGGAGATGTGTTCAATGCCCCCCACGAGTTGCAGATTGATCATGTCATCTGTAAACTTGGTTTATGATCATGGGATTCCGCAAAAATTGTTTCATGACTATAGATACATATCTATCCCTACTCTATAAAAGGAGTTTTAGGGGGTAGAGCTAAATTATTTGGGTGATCGAGCAGATTCTGGTGGAAGGATTTCAAAGGAAGGAGCTTAGGATTTCGCAAACAACGATGTTCTAGTTCGCGAACCAGAACAGGTATGAAACTAGAAGCGAATTAATAAGGAACAAGAAACACATAACAACTTATTGAACTAAGAACCTAAAATAACAATGAAAAGAAGACCGTGAACCATGACGCCTCCACGAATGCACTTCCCATGGACCAGGAAGTTTAGGCCCCTTTTCTGATCCGTCGCACCGCATATCACCCTCCGAGGTGGGTGAATCACCGAACGACAGGCCCCCCGACTAGGGTCGCCCATGGCCGCTGCTGCTCGTAGAGACCCCTCCACGTACCAACCTGGTATGTCGGCCGAACACGAAGCTGAGAACCCCCCTGGTTCGCGGGATGCCCACCAAGCTGCAAACCACCACAGTTCGCGGAATTCCCATCAGTATGAGGACCACCCTGGTTCGCGGATGGCCTCTCCAGCCACATAGCACCTCCCTACTCGAAGGTCCCCACTACCCATATACCAATGTGTCCCACCAGATCCTTTAGAGTTCCCATTCCTCTAGCCACCTTAAATCTTTCCAATCCAGTCGGATCCTCCACAACCCCCACATTGGACCATTCATCGGCCCTGATCCAAGGCTTCCCCCAAAGCCACCAGACCCGTGTGATGTATCCTTCAGGCGCATAAGTGCTCCATTTTGAGTTCACATTCCCATAGTAAGCGAGGGCGAAGGGGTTTCTCTGGCCCTTGAATGGATTCCCGAAGCATTCATTGGTTCACATTCCCATGGTAATGCAGAGTCCGAGCCAGGGATCCCCTTTCCGCCCCTCTATTTGTTAGGACTGGGGAACTTCTCCCCTCTTTGGAGTGTGGAGGGCTACCTATCCGAAGGAATCCCCCAAGCACCTCCATACATCCCCAAGGCAATGGCCAAGGAAGGATGTAGTGGGGAAGGGAATTCCTCCGTCCTTCATTGGGGCCAATTCCCTCTCCCACTCCACTTTGTCTCCATGGGCATCCATCTCGGAGTAAGCCCCAACATTTTGGGCAGCTCAGTGCATAAGTTGCACTCCACTTCCCACGAACGCACCTTTTGCAACGTGATTGTCTGGTTCCTACTACCTCTTTTTTCTCACAATGAGCATGACTCATGTGGGCTTAGAGTAGGCATCGATCATGACATCCTATTGTGGGAATCCTTAGAGTGTTATCCCCAATCCACACCATGGGCCTCCGCAGAGTGTACGCCCCAATCCACACCATAGGCATCCCGAGATTGTAAACCCCAATCCATTACCCTGGGCTGCCGAAGAGCGTAAGCCCCACTCCCATTAGAACTACGTGGAATTTGATTCCCCATCACAAGATTATGTAGGAAGCCTCCAAGAGTTTCACGCTTGATCACCATCAGACCCCCGGGTCCACATTCACATCGGTTCTCTGACATCCCTATTCGAACTATGTGGACATTGATCGCTGTCTCCTAGGAAGGGTTCATAGAAAGCCTCCCAGTGGTTCAAGACCAGCAACTGGTCGATCCGACTATCTTCACGTCGGTTCACCACACCAAACCTGGGTAGCCTGGATTGTATGCCCCATACCAAACCAAACTACATGGATTCTGATTCCTCTCATGAGGATACAAAGGAAGCACCTATCACGGGTTCGATCCAAATGCTCATGTCGTTATCTGTCACCCCTGGATGACAATAAACTCTAGATTTCCTGGTTAGGAGGATTTAAATCAGTTTCATATCAGTGAGTCTAGACTCCTCAGTGTCATTAATCCAACGATGTTTGGTAAACCTCAAGCCAAAATGATTCTGAACCCCTACGTCCAGCAGGACATTTCCAACCAGGAGTAATCTGTGGATACTATGCTTGGGTATAACCCAAATTTTTATGAACATGTGAATGCTTCATAAATTTATACGAGAGTCTCATAATAGGAAATAATTCCCCCCAAAAGGGTGTGATGATCCCGACTTCCCATCCTCTCGACCTATGTGATTTCATAAGCATCACTGGCCAAACAACCCAGCGAATGCCTGCCTTTGGAAAGATGGTATGTGCATCATCGGATACGGAACTGTTGGGCATTTCGAAACCGATCTGAAACAATAAAGAATTTAGACAGGTCCCTCATGATATTTCTAGATTAAATTTAGATGAAAATGATTTCAGAAATAATAGTTAACATTTTCCAAAAATAGATGATATCATCAACCATCTTTGAGAATCATGATTGATCTTGATGATCAACGTGAGTACGAGATATCATCTAGTGTGATTGGGGACATCAAATATACCATGTATGGCCTTTATAATTTGGAATGATCTAAATGATTATCCTTTAATACCATTAATTCTCACAAATTCACAATCTATTTTCATGGCCCTGATAAATAGATTTTTCACCCACAAATGGATTCAATCAGCAATGTTTTCTAGGATTACATCATTTTGTATTATCATACTCAAAGATACTATTCCAATCATCTTGTGAAATTTTTTAATACACTGATATAAAATTAGTTATATTCTGTGATCACTAGGTTCAACCACTAGAATGATAAATTTCTCTTTTCGGGCCATATTATCTGAGAATCCGTAGTATTGGTTAGCATAATAATTGTGACAACTATCATTTCCTATTAGAAGACCAAGAATGTTTGTAATATATAGAGTATATTTGGTATTACATAATATTATTGGAGCTTCATGCATGAAATATCATTCCTTTTTAAAAAAAATTACATTTTTTATAGAGACTGATATGAATTTCTTCTAATATGAAGTGTGTGACAGGTCCATTTGGGATCATAAATAAAAGATTACTTCAACACCAATACTAATGCGTCTAGAGCCGGAATATGGAAATATATTGTTTTTTGATGCCTCATTTATTATGATAGGTGTAGTGATGATGATGGAGGATCCATTCCCTATGTATGGGTCTCTCCATTCATGACCCCATGAGGGTAACTATCCAACACATGACCTCGATATGGTAATATTTGTTCATGTGTGGCATTACTATAATAAGTTTCTGATGAGAGAGTAATTGTGGGGTATATGGACTACAAGAACCTCAAATATATAAGTATTCATCATTAAATGAACCTGAATTATGTAAAATGGGTTATATACATTTAGTCCTTCAACTGTGATCTTTCATATAAACATAGAAGGGGAAATGCATTTGTTAATGCACTGATTTGAAAAAATTATCCATAATCTGTTCTAGAAGATAGAGATGAATTTCTTTTCATGATACTTATTTCTGATATACTTCAAGATTTTCATGAGTTTCAGGTATATCCTTTTATTTTAGTAGTATCTGTTACATATTCGCTCATTTATAATGCTTTGATAATGTTTTTTCATACCTTGAGGGGTTAGTCCAATGAGAAAGCATTTCGGGTAGGGACCCACATCCATATTGGTTTTTTGATAGAGAAGAAATCCAATATATACTTGACAAAATATAGGTTCCTATAGAAATGTGAAAGGATATAATGAGGGAATAACATGATTCTTAGTGGAATGTATGTCATGAACCCACCTGAGTTCACCCCGAACCAATCACCCGAACCGGTTCATGACATGGCCCGAGAGGCATTCCCGATGCTCCAGGGATGGTGACAAGTTCTAGGGGGTCAATGGAGTAAAAATGATAATGATTTTGCCAAATGAAAATAAATAATGTAGCAGAATGAAAATACAACAACTCATCATAAATAAACATCACGGAAAGAAAGAAAACTACTAACAACAACCAACTAACCTGACCACGACCAAAACAACTCACGACTACGAGAGTCGCTCACCAATCAACAACCAAATCTCACCCATTGTGAGAATTCTTGAGCCAAACCTGCAACAGAAACTAAAAACAAGAAACCTCTATAGGTGTGCATGTTAAAACATAGTAGGAATGGCCAAAAAACTATTCCCAATTCACTAACTTGAAATAACGATTTTAAAAATTCCAATTTTAAAATAAACGATATGAAATATGGGTATCCATACACACATTCATTTCTAAAACAAGTAACAATATGATACAATTTTTAATTTAAAAAATGTATAATGTTTGAAAGGAACATGTTCATTTCATTTATTAATCATTTTTTAAAAAAATTTTGAAAACCTAATTTTAGATGTTAGTCAAATAGATAACCACACACAACATACAACAGAAAATAAGGGAGGGAAAAAAAGCGGTACACAGGGTCTAACAACCGAACTATACATCTCAATCATCTTCCATATACAAATAAACACAAAATAAAACATTGGTCGAACCTAGGAGCTCGTGAACAATCAAGAACACACTATACATGTGACTCATCATGAAGGCATGCCTACTCTCGATGACATCATAAATCACTAACACCCTACTGTCTCCCTACTCGGACTGGTTGAGGCGCCCAATCCCATAGAAATAATAACAAAACACCTCTCTACTATGGGACCCTAGCCAGTGCGCAATCTAAACTAGTGCAACAATCATTCTCAAAAGATTCACTCACTATGCCTGGTTCACATGTCCACATGAATAACAAAAAAGGAAAGGGGTGAGTTAACAATGTAAATAAAGTAACCAATCCCAATTCAGAAACATCACATGCAACTAACACAATCGAGGAAAACAATAAGACCTACCCCGAGTTACCCCAAATGGAGTTTTCAACATATCTCATTTCTTTAAAGTGACAAACTATCATTAACTAACCACTCAACACAATCCTACTCTCAGAAGAACCAACACATGTTAACCCATTTCCAAAGAATCAAACGAAACCCACTCTCAATCTCTAATCCATTTGAACCCTCATTTAACAAATCTATTTTAGAAAGACGAACACATTGGAAACCCAAAACGTTCATTAAAAAAACACAATTTACTTATAAAGTCCAACTGAACATTTTATCAACACTAATAATTCAAATTTAAAATAAAACACATTCAGGTAATTCAAAATAAGAGAGAACCACTATCCTTCAAAATTTACATTTATTATAAAAAATCTTTTTAAAATTATTTACCATTAATCTATAATTTAATGAAATAAAAAGAAATTAATAAATTCTAAATATAATGGAAACTATAATGGTGACCTACTTCAACTCACAAACCCATCATGATGATGTGACACGCCTCACACGGGAGCGCAAGCACACAGGATATATTGATCGTAGGATCATGGAAAAAATCTTGTCAACGCGCTGCAACCGTAAAGGTAACTAAAATATATAAACACTATCTTAAAACAATTAAAAAACAAAGTAAACACCACCTCGATATATTTTCAACACACAAATCACACTATCTTCACTATTAAATAAACCATATAAAATTTTATAAAACAAATTCGCATGAGGAACCAATGAAATTACACACCCAAAACTGTTCAAAACCCCTCATTATAACTAAACATGGACTCGCAACTCACCAAATCAGAATGCACACCACTTGCACAGTTAAAATAAAAAATTACAAAACTTAATAAAAATACTCCACCTATCAAAAACCCATTTTAAACAAATAACTCCTCAAAAATACTTCCAAAACATAATTCACACCACACATAATATTTAATAAACTTGTTTAAATTTTATAAAATGATTTTAAATAAAACTGCATGGATTTTATGCCATAACTCACCCAAAAACCGTCTCCTTAAGCACAACCTCAAACCATGTCTGTCAAATTGTGATTTTCAGTAGTCTCTTAAATTAATCATTTATTCAATATTATAATCTACATGTAGGAAATGAAAATAAAAAAGACTTTTGACACATATAATATACGAAATTTTTAATAGAAATTTAATTTTCAACCAATTGTACATAAAATACCTTATTCTAGACATTTCAAGTCACTAATTAATTATCAAAAAGAAAGCGCAAAACATGAAACATCTTAGTATTAACTCAATAAAATTGTGAAAAAGGGGAAACTCACATAAAATGCTGAATAAAATCTGAAAAATGGTGTGATAGACTGTTCGCACCTCGACCGCACTAGAAAGGAACCAAAATAGCTCTAAATAAAAACCTAAAACCATATATTTTATAATTAAACCCTAGAATAAAATATTTGTACCAAAACACAACTCCACCAAGGGAGGGATGGAGACTACTGAAGATAATGGGGGGATGTCACCGGAAGAAGTTTTCGCTGGAGAGTCATGCACATCGGAGATGAGGGTCGCTAGAGGGTCGTTGTTGGATGGAGCTGTAGGGGCACAAGGGATGTTTTCGGAAAGGGGAGTTATGACTTGGGTGCGTTGGAAAGGTCATGACGATGGGGAGGGAGGAGTGAATGTTAGGGGAGTGGTTCGCACCGCGATGGGTTCGGGCTGAAGGTGGAGAGTAGGGAAGAAAGTACCAAGTCCCTAGAGCTGGAAGGGAGGCACAACAGGCTATTTGCCCAATTCAGAAGGACGATATTGTGGCGTGGAGGTGTGCTAGGCACTAGAGAAAAAGATGGTGAATTCTAGGGTTAGAAAGAAAAGATAAAAGAATAAAAAAAACAAAATAAAATAATAAAAGAAACAAAAATAATAATAACAATAAATAAAAATAAATTTAATCGATATTAACGATAACACTAATAACACTAATACTAATAATACCCAAAATAAAAATAATAATGACTCTAGTAATAATATAGAAATTATTAAAATTTTTAACTTTAATAATAACCTCTTAATAATAATCAAATATTATTATTCACGGAAAATAGTTTTTTCAATACTCTGTAAGTTATTTATTTATTCAAATTTATTATTTGAAAATAATCCAATTTATTTTTATTTTTTCTCTACAAATATCATCATTGTACGGTACCCGGAATAACCACATGACTTCCACTAGTCATGTGGTGCCTACACACTTCCCTAAAATAATAATAATAATAATAATCATCATCATCATCATAAACATCATTCCATCTTTAAAAATAATTATAAAATTATAAATAACAATATATGTTTTAAATAACACAATAAATCACAATCTTTACTCATTTTAATTTTCCAAAGGCATAAAAATTGTGCAAATGCCTAAGCAGATCCATACAGGGTTTCCAACAAGCACTCTGCTCATACACCCAATGAAATCTCATGAAAAACATGCACTTATTAACATAACTCAAATTGTTTTTGTCTGGAACTCAACACACACACCACTAATATTTTAAAAGTCAAATAAAATAATAAAATAAAATAATAGATAGTTTAGGGTGTAACAATTCTCCCCAACATAATACATTCCACCCTCAGAAAGCCACAACAAGTTCTATTCTCCATGATAAAACTTATCAAGTGTCACCCAACTACAAAAGTTGATGTGCCTCCATTTGATTGATCCAAACAAACACTGAAACCCCATGACACACAACTCATCCTTAAAATGAAATCACCTTAATTGTCTCTAGGAGGAACCCAAACCATTAATTTCAACCAATGTATGAACGAACATAAATCACTACTGAGACTTATCCCTATAATATTATTCCAATGAAAACGCTAGATGTAATCTAATTCCAACATTTACTTAAGAGAAAGAACCTAGTATTAGTTGGTTCCTCACATGATTACCCACCACCAAAATGATATCTAGATCAAACTCTGCTACTAAAATGGGTAGGCCCGAATTGGCTCCCCACCTTAAGGAGTAGGCTAACTCTAAATTAATTTTAGTGTAACTCTACGAGACCCGTTGTGGGTCTCCCCACCATAAGAACTGACAAGTGTATCCAAAAATGAAATCCTTCCACAAGGAACGAAAACCATGACCACAAGGGGGATAAGGGAAGGGGTGAACTAGTAGATCATCAAAACTACCACCATTACTACATAATCAACATCACACCCTCAGAAAAAAAAACCATTCCACACTAAAAACAAAGGTAAAACCAAGGCCCTTTTTCACCATCAAGTTTCTCCTAACTACATGCAAGTTTCACACCAGGACCTATGGTTGGAACACCATTGATTGAAGAATCTCATTCATCACAGTCATGCTTCAGAAATTCCCAAACATAACACACAAACAAAAATTTCACAAAACACACTTCCAATAAACTAAAAGTTACAAAGAGTTTCAAGCATATCCATTAATACAACAGAAGGAAAAGAAACACTGAAAAATTATACAAGAGATTATTACAACATCAATGAAATAATACAAATAGAATGCCTCAAAATGGTCCCCAAACATCGCCTAACTCTGGCTGACGAGCCTGGGCGACCTTCGACATGCCAAGTCTAGCATCAGCAGTCTTATTAGTAATACCTAGGAAAAATATCAACAAGTGACCCAAATGTCCACATGTGTGCCAGGGTCTTGGAGAAATTGGACAAATAGGCATCTTGTGACACTTACTACCACATTGGTGATAGATCACGACATTGCAATATAATGAAGATGGATAAAAGTATGAAGGCATAATGATTCCTCTTTTAGATCCACCAGCATCAGGTTGCATCTCATTATTCCTATTATCTTCCTATTCACTTCCTTACATGGACAGGGGAGGATTCGCTACCGCATGTCTTCCTGCCAACTAAGATTCTAGCAAAAAAGGCTTTCCCCACAACATCTGAGAAGGTGGTAATGTTTACCTCTTCCACTTTTTACCACAGTTATGGTCGGAGTCTAGACTCAAATTATCGACCCTTCTTTAGATCATTTAGAACACACCATTGGTCATAGTGAACTTTGTCTATGAAACGTTGATATAATTCTAGTACTAAATCAACACCCTAATGAAGAAAACACAACTCCATCCCCTTCCTCAGCTTCATCAACTCAGAGAAGTATTCTTGGATGAATTATAAGGCCACAACCTTAAACCTTACTTAATATTGAATTAAATGTGTAAGTCACATTGATGATCTTTTTAGGTTTAGAGTTTTAGAAAATTAGGACATAACTATTACATCTTAAATGATTACAAAGTAGTCTCTTATACTAAATTTCCATAAAATAAAAAACTCATAAAAAGAAACATGTCTAGTTCCATTATTTAGGTGGCATGAATTTCCCTTGATCCCATCCTAGCCCCTATTCCATGCTAAGTCTTGTGAAAAACATTTCAAAAACTTGGGATGAGCGTAAAAAGCTCAGTAAGGGATTTACAAATAATGAAAACTGTTAGTTTTTTCAAAACCACAGGTAAACCATGTATACTTTATCAAAGTAATACTTTTCACCTTTTCAATGTAGTAAAAACTCTTCGCTGAATAAAAGTTCATTACATACCGTTATGTAACCAAAAGATTACCATAAAACCCATATAAAGGTCACATAACATATAAAGGTAACTTGGGACATAAACATACTTAAGTGGAAGAACCATAAGGCTGACTTCCACACATATCACTTAATGGAATAGCCATTCACCCAACTTCCATACATACTTAATGGAATAGCCATACGGCCGACATTCATACCCAATGCATTGGAGGTTATAACGTAACCACTCGTCCTGGTATTCACGGCACCACCCATCATATGGTTTATCACGTAACCACCCGTAAAATGTCCAAGTACCATCATTACACATAAAATATTGAAAATATAAACATTTAAATAACAACATTTCATTTTCAATCACAATAAGTAATTACCAGATATTGAATTAATCAATCCATTTTCAAAAACCATTTAAAAGAGATTTTTGAATCAAATTGTCCCATACCACTTTGAATATTTTAATGGAATTATAATTTTAAAACGTTAATGTGAATATAAATAAATACTGTAAACCATTTCAAAAACATGGACATTAAAGATAAATATTTAGAATAATAAATCTTTAAAACATTTAAAATGATATTTGTGTTAAATATTTTTTAACAAAATGAGAGACTATTGAATACAAATAATAACGGAATAACATTTAATCCGAAATTTATAATATCATGAGAATAAAGGGATTCATTATATAATATTTCAAAGGACAGTATACACACCATATAAGAGTGAATCGGTGCATGACAACAATGAAGTCTCAAAGGAAATGTAAAATCAGATGAAATCCGTTATAAAGAAGGTATCCTTAAATTAAGGATAAATCAATCTCATAATTATGTGTGACAAATATAAATACACCCAATATAAGTGGATATTAAGTGTAAAAAAATCAAAGGTTATTAACACATATTCAAAGGATGACATATTCAATAACTACATGTTGAACCCAAAGAAATCGAAATTGGGTTAAGAAGTTCCCTTGGTAAAATTCGACAGCCTAACAGCGTCACATAAAATTTTACAAAAAGGGTTGATGAGAGAGATAAAGGGGTTCTCATCACTTGGACATAAAATTTACATAAATAAGGATATATAAAACATATCCCAACATAATAGTATGTGAATTAAATGACCTAAGAAAGGAAGTCTTTTAAAAAAAGGAGGGTGAAAGGTCCCCTTACCGAGTTTGGTATCTTTCGAAATGTACACCCCATTGAAGAAGGGTCATAAAATGAAGATGTAGATACCCATAAATGTAATTATACTACAAAAAGTGTATAATAATGGGAAGTAAATACACCACTCAAAGGAAATAGTGGAAAATGTAGCATAAATGTCACAGGAATAATAGTGAGATGAAAAATCCCTTACGAAAACTCAGTAGCCTAACGGCGCCACTTAAAACTTCCAAAAATTGATTGATGAGATCAAAATAGAGTATCCCATCATATTAAAATAAAATTTACATAAAGAGGAATATAAAATAACATCCCCCATAATAACAAATAATAGATTAAAAGAAGTGACATAAAAGAGAGTACTTAAAAAGAAAGAGAGAGGTTAGATCTCATACGAAAATTCGGCAGCCTAAGAGCGCCACTCCAAACATTCAAAATGGATTGATGAGAGAGAATAGGGTCTCTTATCATATGAACATAAAAATTACAGTAAGAGTAATATAAAAGAATATCCCAATAACAATAAAGTTGAGCTTTAAAAGGAATGACATAAAAGAGCATACTTAAAAAGAAAGAGAGGAGCATGATCCCTTACCTCAGGTCCGACTTGACTCGATCGTTCTTTAACGTCCTGAATAATAAACATGAGTAAATTTATACTTTCTTAAGAAACTTTTTCAAGTTTATTATTCCTTTTATATAAATTATTGACATGTTGTAAACATTATGTAATCATTTAAGTTAATAATGTTTGTTTTGTCGTTATTTGGTTCTTAAGTCAAAAGTGGACTTCTTACAATTACATGTTGTTGTTTGTGTGGTCAAAGGTTATTTATATCCAAAATGAAATTCCTGATTTGTATATCATATATATCATATATATCCAGCATATAAATGTATTTATAATATTACATAATCAATTAGAGGTAAGAAATGAAATGCATCGTTCATTGAGATGGTAAGTCGTACGTACGCATGAACGCTACTTTCATTTCTTTCTCATATTAATGGAATTAAAACAAAATGAGAGGTATGTATATTTTAATTCCAGAATTATATTCATCATTTATATGTAACATAAATTATATATATTCATTATAAATATGTAATTATAATAGTACATTACATTTGGGGATAAGAAATGAAATGCACCGTTCATAGAGACAGTAAGCCGTATGTACGCATGAACGCTACTTTCATTTCTATCTCATACATTAATGGAAAGAAATACAATTATATAGAGTTATATTATAATTCCAGTATAACATCATATATAATAACGTTAAATCCATCCTTTATATGTCCCACATATGGCATTAACGAATCACATCACTTTGAGGGGGCGGTAGTCCGCACTTCATTAAATGAAGATATCGCGTTTACCCATAATGGAAACCATATAGGTATGACATAAATGAAAAATACAGAAGCTTAAGTAAAACATAAACATATTATATATCATATATAAATATAGTGAAATATTAATGGCCACCTTTTAAGGTGTTATATGAGTGTTGAACAATCATCGTTTCGTGAGGCAGAAATTCGTCATCCACAGAAACAGTATGTTCTTTAACCATTAGATGTAGTTGTCTGTAAGTGTATCTCGAATACTTCTTATAAAAACATCCTATTATATTAAAGATACTGTATTTGTTACAAAATAAATGAATAAAAAGAGTTTAGGGGGTTAGAGAAGCAAAATAAAACAAAAGGCCTCAAGATAAGACATTACCTTAAAATCGGGTATCTTCCTTTGATTTGAGCTCAAAGGATTCCTTGGAAAATATTATGCCCAAAGTGAGGCTTCAAGAAGTTATAGAGGGATGTGTAGAGAAAAAATGGGTAGGGGTTGGCCGAGCCAAAGGCTTTTTAAGTGTGGGTAAGGAGGTAGAGGTGGGGACCTTTTATAAGAGGAGAGGAGGATCACTTTTGGAAAGTAAGCAAATGTTACTTTATTTGAAAATGAGTTTCGGATTTAAAAGGTCCCACATTGATTTAATTCGTGTATAAGGTGATAAGGGTTCTAAATCCACACATTCAATTGGTTTTGGACATGTGTAGGCCTTATATATTACATTATCGTTCCATTTTATTTAAATCGTTAAATAATGAGGTCATTGTTGCATCATCATGATGTCATAAATCATTTAATTTATTTAATGTATAAAAATTATAAAAAATACTATGATGTAGGAATGATTTTTATCTTTCGAATTTCTATTTATAGTCAAAAATCTGACTTGTATAACCCCATGTAAAAAAGTTTTTTAGTAAAACATGTCATGTTTGTGTCATTTTTACTTTAACATTAAATAAAAAGATATTTATGTCATTTTCTAACCAAAGTGGCTCCATGGGGTCCCCAAGTTGACCCATGTATTTTCATGGTCGGCCATGACACATCCAATTAGGGTAGGACATGTGTCTAGGTCATTTCATTTTATTAAAACAATATTATAACCTTAAGCTACACTAATTTCCTCTAATCACGATTAAAAACATAATAAGTTACTATTCACCAAAAAATTATTTTAATCACATTGAACCACATTTTACTTCTTAATGACAACCATGTATGTCGGATTTTTGAAATTCAAAACACAAAGGTGGCAAAATTTCATTTAAACGGAAAATCAGTTTTTTATAAGTACCACTTAGTGGTTTCACTATTCATCAAAAATTGTAGTTTTTTAGAAAATAACAACAAATTCTCCCTAAGCTATATTTGATATTCCGAATTCAAAAATGATGTCTATTTATCAAAATTAAAAACATATAAGTTTAATAACATAATTTAATAATTAATTCCTGCTGTCAAAACAAATAGCGTATTTTTATGAAACAAAATGTATCAAAAGATTAACACTAGTTTAAGTCTGATTTCAAAGGGAAATTAATTCCATCGACCACTATTGGATTAAATGGTAAAAATATATTCTAATTTGACATTAAAACCAATTCAAAAGATAATATAATATTATAAATAAATTAGATTAAAAAGATGTTTTGAATTAAAATACATCATTTTTCACTATTCATTAAAAATTGGACTTTTTCGGAAAAATACCAAAAATTTACACAAAGTAAATTTTGATGTCCCGATTCTAAAGCAGAATTTTATTTTTTCAAATATAACACATAAAATTGTCAAAAAGTGGGTTTAAAAAAGGTTCTCCATCAAAAGGCTGTTAATCAACCTAAAGAATATTAGAATGTTTATGCTTAAAATTGGATTCATTCACATTTTTAATCATCTAACATATATTGTAAAAAGTAAAATTATTTGACAAACATATATAATATTTTGGTAGTTAGTTCTGTTCATTCCCGCCATTACAACAGGTAGGCGTTAACTACCATTTAAAATAATATTATTTTATTATTAGAGTGCAACGTAAGATTCCCAAGAAACTCGTTGTTGCGTATTGGGTACGCCATCGAGCATAGAATCCCCTTTAAAGTAATATTAATATTTGATTGGAAAATATGGATAAATACAAAGATGCCATATTCTTTATTTACCTAGGGTGTTACATGAATGATGAGTTGAAAAAATCACATGTTTTTTCTTTCTAATGTTTATTCTGAGACACGAACTTCCACCATTTCTAGGTTAAACCTTCTTGAAAAAAGGAAGCCAACTTCACCTTCAATGAATCAGGAAACACAATGAAACTGTAGTTCTTATCAATCTTCCACAACCACTCCACTTCCTTAAGTGGGTCTGCATGACCATAAAACAAGGGAGGGTTTAACTTTCAGAATTCCAGAAAATATTCCACTGGTTGATTAACTGGAGGTTTTGTTAAGGATGCATCACCCGAAGCTGCACCTTGGGAATCCATCGAAACATCGTGGGGGAAAACGCCAAGGAAAAAAGAATACATGGAGTGATATAAAAACATGGTCATTATCATTTAAAATTCATCTTTTCATAATTTTCTAAATAATACCATGATAAACAATTCTTAAAGATAAAGAAGACCCAGACAAACCACAAGGAGAAACTAGTGTCGATGGGTGACTCGGACATATGGTTGGCGGCCATACAACCATCCCACCAACATCACAAGAAGCACTTTAGGGTAATGTCCCTGGATCCACATGGATTTCCAGACCATGCGAGCTCATGGAGGTCACATTCCCATCTCCAATTTCATATCCCAATACCAAACAAACCATGAGAATCAAAGGACAACGACATACCCAAACATCCAATGGTAACTCAAGGTTCGGAACGAGAAACGGTTCATGTCGTCCTTCTCATTCGTATGCCTCAAGTCCCAAAAATTATAATCCTTCTACCATGAGAACCACAAATACTACTGGGTTGTATGAAAAACAAGGTCCTCTCTAGATCCGACCTACTTTGATACCATTTTTTAACAAACCAACCCAGGTCGACCCTAAAATGATCACTTGAACCGGTCTGTGACATGGCCCGAGAGGCGTTCCTCATCCTCCTAGGATGGAGAAAAGCACCAGGGTATCAAAAGAGTACAAATGAAAATAATTTCTCCCAATAAAAATAAATAATGAAACCGAAAAAATAGAACAAAGAAAATTAAATATACAACACAAATTGAAAGAATGACCAACAATAACAAACTAACCTGGCCACGATTGAAACTCCTCGAGAATCCGAGAGTTTCTCACCTATTAAAAACCAACTCTCACCCATGGAGATCATTCTAGAGTTAAACTTGGAATAGAAACTAAAAATAGGAAAACACATTAGTCTTGAGTATTAAAACTCAGTAGGCATGTCGAAAAAACTATTTCCAAATCACTACCTTTAAATAAAGAATTTACATATTCTAGGTTTGAAAAAACTTATATAAAATATGTTTCTACACACATTATTTCATTTTTAAAACTAGTAACAATCGATTTCCCATTTTATTAAAAAATATATAATGTTTAAAAGGAACAGGTTCATTTCATTTTAAAACATTTTTATGAAAAATTTAGAAATCCAAATTTTAGTTGTTATCTAAAAGGAGAACCACACAAAACAAACAACACACACAAAAGGCAATGAAAAAAGTGGCACACAGTGGAAAACAACTTAACTATAATTCTCAATCAACCACCACATAAAAATAAACACTTAAGATGATATAGGGAAAAACTTTGGATCTCGTGAACAATACAGAATGTACTATACGTGTGACTCTTCCGGAAGACATGCCTACACTCGATGACGTCATAACACCCTAACACATAACCATCACCCTACCAGGCCTGGTGGTGGGGCCCAATCCCAAAGCAATAGTAACAAAAAACCTCCCTCATATGGGATACTTTCTATTGTGTAATCTAAACTAGTTCATCAATTGTTCTGAGATGATTCACTCAATATTCTAGGTTCTCATGTCCACACATATAAAAAATGGAAAGGGGTGGGTCAACAATGTAAATCATGTAACCAATCATGATAGGCAAACATTGAAAGCAACACAAAAAATTGACGTACCTAATAAGACCACCCCAGATTCACCCCAAATAGAGATTTCAAAATATCTCATTTCATTAAAGTGAAAAACAGGACATAACTAACCACTAAACACCAACCTACTTTCAGAAGAACCTACACACGCCAACTCATTTCCAAAGAATCAAAGGAACACCACTCTAGATCAATACTATTTGAATCCTTATTTAATAAATCCCTTTTAGAAATATGAATACATTTTCCACCCAAGTCGTTCTTTAAAAAATAATAATTTACCTATAAAGACCATCATTTTATTTTTTCAACACTAATGATGCACATTTAAAAGAAAACACTTTTAGGTAATTCAAAACAAGAGAGAACCACTATCCTTCACGGTGAACATTTATTTTAAAACTAACTATTTAATATTTTATTTCATTAATCTAATATTTAATGAAAAAATTAGAAATTAATAAATTATAAATATAAAGGCAGGTTCAATGGGGAACTACCTGAACTCACAAACGATTCATGACAATGTGACACCCCTCGCACAAGCGAGAAATAACGCGCACTATGATAATCACAGTGTTGTGGAAAAAATCGTGTCAATGTGCTACAATTTCAAAGGTAACTAAATTACATAAACATGGAGAGGAAACAATTCAAATGACAAAACAACACAAACACCACCTCGATATTTTTTCAACACACAAATCGAACCATCTGCACTATTTAATAATCCAATTTATATTTTATAAACCAGACACCAAAGTGAAACCCATGACATTACACACCCAAACATGTTCAAAACCCCTCCTTATAAAAAAATCCTCACTCGCAACACAAAAATCATATTATTCACCACTTTCACAGTTAATAAAACAAATTGCACAACTTAATATATATACTCCACATGTCAAAAATCTGTTTTTAAACCAAAGTAACCTACAAAGTATTCCCAAAACATAATCTACACCAAATATAATATTTAATAAACAAGTTAAATGTTTATAAAAAAATTTAAATAACACTTCAAGGATTTTATGTCAAAACTCACCCAAAACCCCTCTTTGTATACCCAACCTCAAACAAAGACTTTCAAATTGTGATTTGCTATAGTTTCTTAATTTAATAATTTAATCACAATAATAAACTACATGTAGAATGTACAATGAAAAAATACATTGCACACACAATATATACAAAATTTTACATGGAAATTTTGTTTTCAACCAATTTCACATAAAATAACTTATTCTAGACATTGCAAGTCACCAATTAATTATCACAAACAAACCAAAAAACATGAAACATGTGAATACTAACTGATGAAGATGTGTGAAAAAGGGGATACTCACCTCAAATGATAAATAGCATCCCAAAAATGGTGTGAAACACTTTTTTCCTTGATCTCACAAGTGAGGAACCAAAAAACCCCAAAACAACAACCTTAAATCATTAATTTTGGAATTAAACCCTACAATCAATGATTTGGATAAAAATAAAACTCCACCAAGGGATGGAGGGAGACTACCAGAGAGGGGAGGGGGTGTCACCCGAAGATGTCACTGCTGGAGAGTCACGCATGCTAGAGGCGAGGGCTACTAGAGGGTCGTAGCCGACCATTTCTATTGTGAAAAGGGGACGCCGTCTGGCCGGGGGGGGGGGCACAGCTGGGGAACATTAATTTGGTCGTGCTCGTGGGTAGGGAGTTGTGTGGTTTAGGGGAGGGGTTTGCATTGAAACAATTTTTGGTCGGAGGTGGAAAACTAGGAGGATCACACCTAGTCGCCGGAGCTGGAAGGGTGGAGCATCAGGATGGTTGTGTGATTCTGTGGCTGGGAAATTCATGGTGGGTGCGCTATGTGCTCAACCAAAAGGTGGGGGCTAGGGTTAGGGAAAACAAGGAAAAAAATAATGAAAATAAAATAATAAAAGAAAAAAACAACAATAATAATAAATAACAATATCATTAATCTATAATAATAATAACACTAATGGAACTCATATTAATCATAAACAAAATAATAATGATGATGATTTTAATAATAATAGAGAAATGATAAAAAAATTTAACATTAATAATAACTCTTTAATAATAATCCAATATTATTAGTAATGATAAATAGTATTATCATTACATCGTATGTTATTTATTTAACAAAATTTATAATTTTCATCTAATCCAATTTATTTTTATTTGTTCACTTCAAATATCATCATTATACGATACTCAGACTAATCACATGACTTCAACTAGTCATGTTGTGCCCATTCACTAAACTATAATAATAATAATAATAATAATAATAATAATATAATTTATAAATTAATATTTAATAATAGTTATAAAAATATTAAAAACAAAAAATGTATAAAATAACAAAATAAATCACAATCATTACTCATCTAAATTTCTTGATGGAAGGAAAATCGTGACAATGCCATAGAAAATCGGCGCGGGGTTTCTAAAAAGTGCCCCACCCATGCGACTGGTGACATCTGCTAAAAAATGTCCACATTTTAACATACCACCAAATGTTTTTGTCTGTGACTCAACATGAACACCAAAAAAAATTTAAAATCAAAGATAATTATAAAATGAAATAAATGATTGGTTAAGGTGTGACAATGTACATGGATGAATTTCTACGATGTATCATGATATGCACATCTATTATTGGATTCATGTGATGAAATAAATATATCAAGGTTTATCACATAATTTTCAACCATCCATCTGGTGGATCCATAACACAAGCTTCACATTGGATTGTTAAAACCATTTCTTGTACTGTAATGAAAATTGGAATATTTCATGATAGATTTTTATGTTGTTTTCTTAATTTCTATTTGAGGTTTCGATTTTGTTTTGGTATTAATTGATCAACTGATGTGGTTTCCCCACATACATTCAATACATGAGTCGTTATTTATTTAATTTTTTGAAAGACTATATGTCCCTGATATTGTATGCCTACACAGGGTCCATCATACTATAATTTATTATTGGGATTCTAATTTCACGTCGATATTTTTATGGTGTTAGTAGATGATTTGGGTATATAGGGTTTTCTTAGAATTACATTTCACCCTCATATCAATTGAATGTAAAAACCGAATATAAAGGGATGGTAGCACAATTTGATCCTCATCTCATGAAGGTGAATTGTGTTTTTGAATATTCAGCAAAAATGTGTGTTTGTAGAAAAAAATATATAATGAAATCATGTGCTGATTTCCATTGATAACAAATGTTTTTTGAGTTAACATAACATGTTTTGTTGCGAGTATCACCTAGACATCGACATAGACTGATACATGGGTAATGGAATTTGTTTACTCATTTTTGGGGCCTTTGTAATCTTATATATAGTTAGTATGGTATACTATTTTTTACCTATAAATTGTAGGAACTATTCCACACAAGACATCTTTCTCCATTCATAGCTTCATCATTACTATGACAACCCATATCATAATATCAAACATGAGGATGTTGAGTTTGATGATAATTTTTATGGAGTATTCGATATGAATTATTGATAATGAAATGACGCAAAATATAGGGAGGTATGGTCTATTAGTGTGGGTGTTTTGGTAGCATGGATGTGTATAATATGATAAATGTGAGCGAGAGGCTGACATATGATATTTTTTGTCAGTGTTATTCTAATTAAGTATTATAGCTCTCTTGGAAGGGAATATCAGTGAGAAGTTCCATTAATGGGGTATGATGGAAATAATATTACTTTTTATTGATGTATGTATCATTTAAATATTGAATTAATTCAACTTTTGGAAGTAATATAAATTAATTACGTGTCTATTGAGAAATAAAGTATGTATGGATCCTTTTCGGAGCGCAAAACCCATATATTGCATGATATAACAATGATGAATAATATTTGGAACAATTGAAAAATAATCCACATATTTTCTCACAAAAGAGATGTATGTCTAGTAAGAATTAGCATCTCTCTTGGTTTTTCCCAAACAATGCACGCCAAGATGCGTTCATGTGTGGATACACTATAGTTTTTAACATTAGGTAATTACATGGGTTGTGATATGTTTCCCCAACAGTGCACATGAGCCCTATGAGGTCCCTATATAGGCTATGTATGGTTAAAATTTGGTGCATGAATTTTCTAACAATACATGAAGACCGATAATATCCATATTTAAGGTGGTTATATTTCTATTCTTCCATTGTGGCATTATATGTTTAACACCCCATTGCTTCTTCTATTCCACTGAACATGAGTCCCTCCCTTATCCCATAAAGAGATCGTCCTCCCTTACATATATGTTCTTGTATTCCTTCTACATCCAAACATGGAATCAATATCCAAACATATTCTTGTAATCCTCTTGGTAAGTGATTTAATCCTTTGGCTAATTTTTTCATTCCTCCTCTTCTTAAAAAATCTATTTTCATGAATGCTATTTTACCCAATTTTCATGGTGTTCATACATTATTATTTTTTCAAATGATTCATGAAATAATATTTCATGATACTGGATGATGAAATTAATAATAAAATAATATAGGGGCTCTATTATTCGTCCATTAATATATCACCATCTATAATTTAATTTGATTATGCTTCACATTGGTCTCCCTATTTGTATATAATAAAATTTATATTTGTTGATTTTAATTATATATATATATATATATATAATTATAGTGCCATAATAACACTTTTAGATATTGATATAAAATGATACACCAATATTGACCACCCCATGAAGACTGTGTTTCAGGTTATTCCCTTTGAATCATATGTCATGTTTATTTGTTATACAATTTGAGTGAGTTTTACATAACCTTGACAAGGAAAGTGTTCCTAGATAATTAATAAATATTTAAATTAATTTTTTGTATAGTATATATTTATAGATAACACATGGCCTAGACAAATGTATATGTAATTGAATTGATAATTTTTGTGTGCCTGCATATCACATTGTAATGTTTAATGAAGGGAAATGGAAGGAACCTATTAAATGTTGAAAAGGAATGAGTGTTACATGTAATATGATTACATATGATATAAATGTAATGAGAATAAAATTCCCATTAATTTGGAAATTTTTATGTTTATAGGAAATTTTTAGACATTAGGTATCATTCGATTCTTGAGGGAATGAATTGATAACACTTATAATTCCTTAATGATTAATTGGGTTGGTTTCCATGGTTATACCTAGTAAATAATCTCGTATTTGTATTCTTAGGTTAATTCCTTGGTGTAGTACCAAAAATTCTATTGAAATTATTTCTGAATATTAGAATACCATGGATATACCCCTTGGCTTCATCTTGATTCCTTTAGACATTTGGCTTCAAGGATTCACCCCATTGGACCCAGTGATGCATAGATCAATATTACAATGGATGAGAAACATGGAATTGGTAATACTCTTTTATAGTTGAATGCCTTGTGTATGCCCAAGGATTACACTAAAACAACTTATTATCAGACTGCATGATTTACCACAATGATTTTGACCGAACTTTGATGTCAAGGATGAAATGGTTATACATTACATCCTATTTTATTATTATTATCATATTAATGATCTACTAAAACATTATGTATAACCTCATAATTATGACATGGATAGTAATAAATTAAATAATTAAACAAATACATGTTAAGATATTATCTGAGGCTGATGAAACTAAGAGTTATTTATTATTCACTTATTTACTTCTATATTAAACCTCACACTGTACATTTTATATTCATAGTTTGGATTGTATAGACTCTTTCAGTGGTAGATAAATGAGATTTATTTCACATGTTATTTGGGTTTTCATTGGTACCTAAGAAAATTATATGACCACATGTGTTAATAATAGTATGTTTCCTTCATTGGAATGATGGATTTATTTCATTAAGTTGAGTTCTTGGTGGAAGATGATTAGGCTAGTTCTTGGGATTCATGGATAGTTTTTTTTCTATTTTGATTATTTTTTTCATGTATTATATTGCCTTACGGAATCCATATTTGTATGTTTTCCATTTTATATAGACATAATATTACATCATCTTTAATTTATGATACATTTTACTACACAGGATAATTATCTATTATTGTATTATGGTTATATATGCATACTATTCCATATAGATTTTTCTATATACACAACTTATTCATCACTTATATTAATTTTCCCCACTTTAACTAGAGAGAATAGTCAACTCACAATCATTCCCTTGGACCTAAATGCTGGTTATTAGCCTCTGGAAAATATGGATGTGTGCTTGAGGATATATGGTTGACTCGGTTCAGTTAAACAGTAATGAACCAGTTTCTAGATGTCACATTTCTAATGATATTCACCTATAAGAAAGTAAATTTTTTAACATTATTTTTATTATTTGGGTCTGACTATAAGGATTTAACTGATGTTCAATATTGTTCACAAGATTATTTTTTATAAATGTTGTTTTTAAAATAATGTTTTAAGATTATCTAAAATTATTTCTTCTAAAATGGTTTTAAAAATAGAAATTAAAAACAAAATTGAATTAATTTTAAATTTTTTAAATGAAATATTTTAAATGATACACTACAGGCCGTTTTTAAGATAAATGTATCTCTATTACATGTTTTTTAGTTCTGGTATCTTCCAATATGAATTTGGTTTTCTAAGAGACTTTCTCTATATACGTCCATGATTTCAAAACAAGCCTTTCTATTCTAATTACATAATAAATTATTATTTATGAATTTATTTATATTAAAAATGGATATTATTATGTTAAAATATAGCATCCAATGTATAAACCAAAATTTTAATGTGGAAAACTATGTTTCATAGTGTGCATGACACTACACATTGATTATAAATTAAGCATGATATAACATTAAAATAATATTTCACTACTGACGATGTAAACAAAACATTAAATTAGATTGCATGAATAGGGTTAACTATCTTATGAAATACATATAATGGTCCTTGTAAATATAATTTTTTACAAATTATTAATAAATAATCCTTCATATTAAGTAATTTTATTTTATTATTTAAAAGTGTTACTTCGAAAATTATTTTAATTACTTTTGTTAAAAAAATATTTTATTGTTTATTGGAACATATAGAAATGTTATTTTCTAAAATTGACATAATTGTAAAAATTTTATAATATATAGCATCATAAATAAATTTTTTTTGATTCATTGGTAAATATTTATTTTTGATAGTGAATAATGGAAAATAATGATTTTAGGAAAAAATATTATTTACATTAATAAATTTATAGAATTTAAAACCCCATTATCAATTTAATATGATATTTATTATATTGTTTTATTTCATTTAATTAATTAGAAGTAAATTATATTTTTTTTGTATTTTATTATATGTATATGATAAGGATTTTAAATTCTTTTTTAAAAAATAGTTTTCAAGTGAATAATGTTATTTCTATTTTTAAAAATTAATATAACCCCTAATGGTGAATGATTTAAATCAAATTTATACATTATATATCAATAAAATTGATTTTTTTATTTAATTATGATTACCTCTCATATCATTAATATTAGATTATTTTCCATTAAAATACACTTGTTGAAAAGTCATTTTCTCGAAATAGATATAGTTTTCATTTTGAATTAAAATAAACAAATTTAGTGAGTTGAATATTAAAAAAGGGATTCCATCCATGGAATAAAAATAATTTAAATTATCTATTATGTTTTGATAATTTTCATACTATAAGAAATACTAAAAAATTAAAAAATATTTACCATCGATAAGGAAACAAATTGGTCAACAAACGGATAAATTAAAACTATATAAGATATAAATGACACAATACTTGTAAAATTACTAGTTTGTGGTCATATTTTGACCAAATATATTATATGGTTAGACAATGGACCATTTTGGGCCAATTTTAACTAGGTTAACATGAATTAAATTATTTCATTTCAAAAAATAATTTCTTCCTCTCCCCCTCTTATAAAATCCCACAACATATCCTCTACACTGTATAAATCGATAACTTATATCATCATTAATGAAATAAAATAATAAATTTATTAACTCTATACTGACATCCTAAGAGTATTATTTTGATTAAGGATATATTTATGGATGGATATCTATGAAAACAAAAATTATTTTTCTGAATTATAGGCAACATCCTTAAATTGAGTATTATATTTGAAGTATTCATCAATATATTTAAATCCAGTAAAAACATGATAATATAATAGATTCATTATTAGAAATATATTGCTTCTATGTTATGGTAATCACCTACAACCATCTCCACCACCCTAAAATGGTATCCAAAACCATTGATCATGTGTGTGGGGGACTACCGCTCACAAATAAATGAATTTTATTTTCTATCGGCAGTTCACGCAGATGGATATAGTGATACATATAATTATAATATATTATTTACTTCTAAGTTTTTAAATATAATATCAAATATAAATTATTATATTCCATTCAATAGGAAATACAATAATGTGACTGTTTTTTATGGTGCATTACCGCGTTACGAAGAGTAGTGATTTGTTTTTCACATATGATTTATATGGAATGTAATAATAAATTCTTTTATAATATAAATATTACATTAATAATATATTAATAATTTTTAAAATAAATATATATTATATATTATAAATTTTTCACCCATTTAGTAAATTATTATTTCTTTCTTGTCAAAGAAATACAACCACCTCATGAAGCGATGTGACTAATTTTCACTACCCCCAAAAATTATTGGTATATATAAAACAATTTAACAAAAAATATTATATTTAAAATATAATCATTATATTGTAAGGATAATACATCACTTAACATATTAACGTCATGCTATTTAAAAATTGTAAGAATTACTCATGTGTACGTCTTTCCAACCATCTCTATAATTTTAACATAGTTTATTTTTCATTAAAATATTCCATGTTTGGTTAAAAAATTAAATTTTATGAATTAAATGACAATTTTTACATGGTTACAATTTTTCATTTGATTAATTAATAATTTATTTCACCTAATTCAACTTAACAAATCATTTTTGACATATGATCAATTTATCATTAAACATACAAGAAGAAATTAATTGTTAATGTAATCGAATATGAGATGGTAACAATTAATATAAAAGTAGTAATAATAAAAATGGTTCATAGAAATTTAAATATTTAACTAAATTTTTGTATTCCTGGAGATAGTGAATGAATATAATGAATTGAGCTCAAGGAAACATATATTTCCAACCCTTCATTTTCAATAAGTTATAACCATTCTATCTCTAACTCAATTTACCTCTACTTAATGTTACATAATGCTTAAAATATTTGTATATATGTCACTAAAATTTTTAACTAGATTATTCTCACTAAAATTTATGAGGTAATACATGCCTTATAACAAAATTATAAAATAAAATATTTAGGTAATATATTCAAATATATTAACGAGACATGATTATGGAACCAATTTTTTGTAGGTGTGATATATAATGTCTTGGAATTATGATTGATATCATTATGTGTGGCACATATTAATCTACATTAAATTGAATTTTTAGGATGGATTGTAATTATAAATCCCTCTACTTCATTAGAAATTGGTTTACTCTCATCATACATCATGTATGTGATTAATAATTTATCATAATAGATTATGTTAATCTATCCACCATCGGATGTTGTCATTGAAGATAGCCTTGAAATATATGTGTATCATGTTTTACATAATTTCTAATTTCCCATTATTCAATGATCTTATGATTTTATACCTTTTATGATATTCTTTTACGTGATTATTCTTGTATCTTCTGTTTTATGGTATTGTGTTATACCATTGAATAATATGTCATACTTCTTTATCTTACTTCCCTTACATGGATTCTCAAATCGCCATTTTGTATCACTATTACCAAGGTTTTCCCATGTATATTTAGGTAATCAAATGGATTTTAAGAGATTTTTATGGATAATAAATTTATGAATCAATGTTTTATCTTCTATTGATATGTTATGAACCCCATCTTCAAATGGAAATAGAAATTTACGATCCTTCTATCGTTTTAATCTATATTTATATTTAATAATCATGTAATAATTTTTTTAAAAGGCATGGGTCACTATATTTGGTATGAGGGAAAAGGTTTACCTAACCATTGAAAACTAGAATGAGAAACATTAGTTAGTAACCTATCAATATGTCTATGGATAATTGTAATTTTAAGAAAAAGTATAGTAAAATATCCGATAATTTTAAAAAATTATAATGTGACTGTATTATGCGAAATTGAAATCTTTCTTAGGTACTAAAAATCTATGTAGTTTTTGTATATCTCTTACTAGTGGTAATAACTTCAAAATTAGTGTGTTGGGCATTACACAAGGTTTATTTAGTAAAAAATATAATACCATAATAAACACATAGTCTAACACTATAGAGGGATATGTTTTAGAAATGAAAAAACACTTACTGAATCATTAAGATGGAAGAAAATCACATAAAATTTTAGATTGGTAAGTATATCAGGGATGACATATGACGAAACCTAAAAATTCATATGTTATTCAATAATGGTAATTTATTATTTTTCTTTTAATTTTCATTGTTTCCAACGTATGGGTTTAATATTTTAAAACTAATCACCCATAGATAGTGCTTTTATATTAATTATATCTATATAAATTAGAGAATCCATGTTAATAACCATTGTGTGGGGAAACATGATGACTACTCAAATTAGATGCCCAATCTTTTGTAATATGACATTGTGAACTTCAGGATAATACATTATCATATAATCATGTTTTGAACAATAAATTTAATGAATATGAATTCCCGAATCACCATTAGAAAGATAAAATACAATTGAAAAGATTATACGACAAAGGCCTCTAAAATTTGGTGGATCTTATAATTATTTAATTTAAAAATAATATTCCATATCCATTGAAAATATATTCTATATCGTTAAATTCTATGAGATTTATATGGTGTTGTTGAATTTTTATCAAATGGATGAAAAATATAATCATTGGAGTACAAAAAATAACTCATGTGAAAGATATCAACAATATTGAGTGGATGTAATTTTGAAAAATGTTTTTTGGAAAATATTTTCCTCATACACTGAAATAAAATAGAAATGTATTTCCTTAGACTGAATAAAAAGGATGATGAATCCATTTTGTAATATGTTGAAATCATCAAATTACTAGCATGACATTCCTACTACATTTTCATTTAACAACAATGAAATGTTCACCACTTTATTAAATGGTTAAATCCATGTCTGTGAAATTATTTTACAATTCTGTGACATTAAACTCTATGAATAGATTTATTAATGTTCCCCCAAATCAATGATAATGATTTTAAAATCTCAAGGATCTCATTGGGATAATAAATTAAAATGTATTTTATCTCTAATGGTATGATGGGAAATCTATTGGAGGAATGAATATCTAGAATCACATTTATAGAATGTTTGTGAAGAGGAATCACAGAAACTTTTAGAAGGGGAACAAGAAGTGAATTTTGTGCGGGAAGGAATACCACCTAGGTAGAGATTTTCATGTGGTGTAACCCACCTATTCAGTTATAGAAATAGATGAAAAAAACCTCTACTTATTGTATACTATTACAACTATAAGAAGAAAGGTAACTATGTGAATCAATAGAGTATGCTAATAGTAATTGATGAAAACTAATCAAAAAAGATTACAGGACCTAAAGTTAAAGTGTGAACTTATTCTATCTTAAATAAAGATATGGATCTAAGAAATAAGGTGGTGATATATAATATAGTAATTGATAAATGATTAGAAAATATACTTTTTTATTCTAATTCTATTCATTATTTCATATCACGCATGTTTAGTACAAATATTCAAGTACCACCACAAAAATCAGATGTTTAGTTATCATTAGAGATGGTGAATGTGTCAATTATAGTATACCAAAAAAATAACTAATCGACTAATAATATTTTAGAGATAAAATTTCTTGAAAACCATAGTATACATGCATAGGAGGGATTTGATTCAATTATAGGAAAGTATCATCTTTCAATACTAGGAGAAAACATAAAATGCATAGAGAAGCAAATCACAATCTGAGTAGTGAATAACACTCCAATTGTATACATGTTCTGGAGGTGGATGAATATTATTTTTTATCATCATATAATTCATTAATAGAATTTTATTCTATGAAATTATTTAATTTTCAAATGATTGATACTATGGAATTGATCATTCAAGAAGACATTCTGATTGTTAGTGATTATACCATTATATTTCATAAAGAATTTTTATGTCTTCCTCATATTAGTTAGGATGAATTTTTAATCTACATTATACATGTATAATTACCAATATCCAAATCTCCATTTAAAATTAACATTCTCAAACATGAGGAGATGAAGAAGAAAATACTATTGTATTCAGATAAAAGATTCATATGCCCTAATGTTTCACCATGGGGTAAAGAAGTCTTATTTTATTTGAAAAATGATGGGTCAACTAAATTTATTATAAATTATCATGGACTAGAAAATAAAAATAATGATAATGTACCCCCAACCAAGGATATATTATTATTTTTATCAACTACATGGGAATTATTATTTATATAAGGTGTAAATTTGGTTAGGATACCACCAAATAATTGTGAAGAAGGCTTATATTACAAGAACAACCTTTTGAACAAGGTTAGGAAACATTGATTTCATTGTCATTTCATGAGAACCCTATAATTTTTCTTCAATTTTTTTGGAATGTAATAATAGTTTCATAACATATTAGCTTGAAATTTTTTGGTAGTATTTATTGATTTAATTCATATTTACTCAAATATAAATGAGGAGCATTAGGTTAATTTCTATACAATGTTATGTTATATCAGTTAGAGGGAGGAATTAGAAAATTATATTAAATTTTATTTCTAAATGAAGGAAGTATAAATAATGGGTTATATTATCACCTTTATATGGATATCTTTATAGCATTTTCAGTTGCCAATGATCGTATACACAAGTGGTAGAGGCTCTTGCATGGAATCCAAAATTCCCTAGATAAAATCAAGGTTCGGATGAATTTTCGGTAATATATAATTCTGTAACAACGCTGTTGTAGTGGTAGAACTGTTGTAGCGATGAAACTGTAGCGGCAGAGGAACTGTAACAGGTACTGTAGCGGTGGTGGGACTGTAGCAGTGTGGGTATTGTAGTTGTACTATTCACCAAGGCATCCCTTGGCCCAAAATGGGCGTTCAAGCCTTGTATTCAGGCCACATGGCCTTGGGCCTTCTGGCGAGGTAATGGGTCACCCTCTACCCAGTCATAAAAGAGGTCATTTCATTTAATAATAAATTTAGTCTTCAAAACCAACCATTAAAAAATATAACCTATTAAGAAAATGTGATTGAGTAGTGGCATATACCTACCTAATTAATTGTGATCCATAGATTACACAGAATAGTTATTCATTACTGATGATTTGTGAAAAAAAACTCAGGATTTTCAAACCATAAAACAATGGTAACTCGCGAGATATAAAATTTTTTGTTATCAAGAAATATGAATGGTACTGTAAGGAATTACAAAAGATTCCTCTCACTGCTCCAATACTCATACTACCAAAAAGTGGTGAAATTATTTTGGTATATAATGATGTATCAAAAAAGGGTTTGGGATGTGTTCTAATACATAATGATAACGTGATATCTTATTCCTTAATGTTGTTTAATTTTCACAAGCATAACTATCCAACACATGTTATGGGGTTGGAAACAATGATATTTTAATTGTAGATCCAGTGACATTATGTCAATGTGGAGATGAGTTAAATATATAGAGATTAAATATCATTGAATATATATTCACAAAAATTGATAATTACATTACCCAATGAATATGGTTAGATCTTATCATGGAAAATGTATAACAAATCCATTATTGTCCTAAAAAAGAAAACAAAGTGGAAGATACTCTATGTAGAAAGAATCCAACAATTTTATCAATGATGGAAAATCATAATGATCAAATATTATAATATATAAAATATATGGGAATGTTAATAAAAGAAGGATCATCATCCTATATTTCTCAAATTACCAGGAAAAATTCATTCATGAAAGGTTCATGGAGGCCTAGAAAGATGATGAGGTGTTATAGAAAAAGCTAGTTAATTTTCAAGATTTCAACGTTTCTGAAGATTGGGTTATATGGTTTGGAACCTATATATGTCTCCCATTAAAACTAGTTCTTGTGGGGGATATTTGGAAAAAGTTTATAACACATCCCTATCTATTCATCTAGGATATAGTATTATATATATGTATTTGGATAAAATCATATGGTGGGACAACTTTTAATGTGATTTTAAAGAATTTGTATCGTGATTCAATGTATTCCAAAAATCCATGAAATATAATATAATTCAAAGGGTTTTATGATATTTATTCTTATAATAGTATTTATATGGGAAATACATTCAATATATTTCAGCATAGGACTCCCCACGTCATGTAAAAGAATAAACACCATCTTGGTGTAGTCAATAGACTTATAATGTTGCGAAATATTATTTCTATTAATGAATTTTCCCCTCATGATCTACTATCTATGATATACATATTATAATTGGTATTATATAATATAGATTCTCTCTCTATTGTATAATATCGGGAATTGAGTTTTACCACATTGTTCATGTGAATCTCCTAGAATGATTTGGATAAAAAACCATTTTCAACATTTCATATCACTTTCAAATTTAAGGTATGTCTATGAAAACTATCCAAACACAATAGATAATACTAAGATCATTTCCAATTTATTTCTAAGGATGTTGGGATCATAATCTTCATTTGGGAAGAGTTCTCATCTAATAAAAATTATTATTCTATCAGTCAGATGGTACAATATGAGGCTCTATATGGGTAGATATTTTTCCCTCAAACATTATGTGAAGATGTTGGAGTGTGGAAGATGATGGAAGATAATCTTTTATAAGATATGACATATAATGTTAAATCCATTGAACATAATTTAATTTAAATGAAAATTTAATAGACAATATATATAAATAATCAATAATGGGGCCTAGAGATTGAGGTTTTAGATATTTTATTAGTTATTATATCACTATGGAGGATAATTATTAGGTTTTGTAAGAGGTTAATGTTTATACCAATACACATTAGACACTTTGAGTTACTTGATCTCATTAGAGCAGTTTCATATTGACTTGAACATCCATATAACTAATCCATATTTCAGGATGTGTTCCATGTATGTATATTTTGAAAGAATATATTCAACACAACACATGCCCATAATGTAGAGGTGCTATAAATAAGGAAGTAAAATTAAATCAAGTAGAATTTAGTGATAATCCAAGATAATAGAGACAATTTCCTCCCCAACAAGACAACTCACCTAGTCAAATTATTTTGGAAAAACCCCATGTTTGTGGATGTAACATGGTATTTGAAAGATGTGATAATGTATAAGTAAACTGAATTATTATAACCATTGTATATAATTAAAATTTAGAAGGATATCTTATTTATGGGGGATAATTTAACATCATTTTTTAAAAGGGTTAATTATTTCTGATAACATATACATCACTGATTCAAGAATTTACAGGAACTATGATATAATTTTAAAACATTAATTAAAAAAGAAAAATATAACCTTTATTTTAAAATAGAATTTATGATTATTATTAAATATTTTATGAAATGTTTTTTTCCTACTAAATATTATATTGTTTAAAAAATTATTAATAAATAATAACTCAACTTAAATAATGACAATTTATTCTACTAGAAAATAAATTTCTAGAAAAATGATTACATTTATATTGAGTATAAATATTAAAAATAATTTTCAGTTTTTTGAATTTATTATATATATTAATAATCATTTTTGAAGTCATCATACTGATATTATGTTAAGGATTAACCTTAGGAATTTTTGGAAAATCGTTTTTTGATGAATAGTGACAAATATCAATTTTTGATAAAGTTTTAATTTCAATTAATAAAATTATATAAAATAAAATATCAATTATTCTGTAAATATTAGCATTATTTCCTTTTTATATTTCATTCAATTTATTTAAATAATGAAGTATTTATATTGGATTTTATAAATACAAAATTTTTTATCTTTGAAAATGGTTTTATCTGAAAACTTGTTTTAGTGCATAATGTTTTTTCAATATAAATAATTAACACACCCATAATGTGGGATGATATTTATTGAAAATTATAATATATATATATATATATATAATATTCATTTATATTCATTTAGTTATTATTTCAAATCGAATAGTTAATTTGAGACTATTTTTTCCTTAAAAAAATTAATTTCATGAAAATATTTTTTTGACACCTCTACGAGTTTAATGAAAATTTAATAATGTAATTTCTTTGAGTTTAATTTTAAAATATGAAATCGATATTTCTTATTAGAATAATTTAAATTATAAAAAAATGTCAAAAAATTTGGTTCAATGAAAAGTGAAAATAATAAACATTATTTTCCAAAATTAAGAAAAAAATAACATTACTGGGGGTATAAAGTGAAAATGTATTTGATAAAAATGACAAAAAACCGTTTAAATTTAAAATATTTTTGAAAAAGTTTAATCATACCAATTTTTAGGTCTGAAAATTGAAAATTTTAAGCATTTAATGATACAAATGTGAGGTGAAATATTTCATTTCAAAAAGTCCATGTGTATCCTCTCTCCCTTTTATAAATGGAAAGAGTGTCTCCTGTCAACATAAGACTTATCAAACACATTATATTAACATTAAATACCAAAATATATTCCTTAATATCCTCCCCTCATATAGCAATCCTTATTTTGATCATAATTCAAACATATTAAAGCTTTGGTGGAAACATAAAGAAGTTTTCCTAATAAGAAGGAATGACCTTTGATAGAGTGTTTTTTTTTGTTTTCTTCTTCCACATGAATAATATATTATGAAAACATGATGATATATTAAACTAAACATCATAAATTTAATTTATCTTTTCTATTTGAGTGTAATTTCCCTCAAACATGTCCTCCTACTTCAAAGAGGAAATGAAACTATTGATTTTCTGTACGATGGACTGCCATCTCATGTAAGGATGTAATATGTTTCCCATCACATCTTAATAAAAAGTATATAATTTTTTATATGAATTATAAATATTAGATTTATGATATATTTATACTTTTTTAATTATTATATAATATATACCATCTTTCACTGTATTCTGTAGGGAATATGATAATGTGTCTCTTGTGGACTACAAACTACCACCTCATGGAGAGATATGATTCATTTTTAACATAAAAATTACTTATAAGGTGATGAAAAATAATTTTAGGGTTATATTTTTTATTCATGACTTATTAGTGATAATATAAAATAAATATCACATATACTTTCTTACTATATCATCAATTGAATAAATAATAACATCGCTTGTGCATCTGGAAGACAAAACCCTAACAAAGTGATGCGATTCATTCTTATTTCCACTATACATGGATTGTATGTGTATTTTTATGAATGTTAATAGTTTTGTATTTATGATATAATAGTAAGATTTGAATGATAAACTAACACTTATCTTAGTTTTCTAATGATCATTTAAAAAATTAAATGTTACTCATTTATACATAATACTAACCGTCACTATGATTATAACATATTAATTTCTTCATAACCATATATCACATGTTGTATAAAAAAAATAATTTATCTATAAAAATGATAAGTTAATCATGATTTAAATTTTCGTATGATGAATTAATAACCTCTTTGACCATTATCATCTTATTAATGTGATTTTAGATATAGGAGATGTTTATCATTAAAATATGGGATGATAAATTAACTGGTTAGGTATTAGAATATGACAGGGTAAAAATTAGAATTAAATGAATAGTCAACATGAACATTTTACATGGTAAACTACATAAATAAATTAATGACAATATTTTGGGAGATATAGAACACACATGAAAAACCAAGCTTATGGAAAGAGATCTATCTGACCCACCATTATCTTTAGGTTATGTCAATTCTCTCTACACACACATTATCTACCTATATAAATATAGAATATTTATAAATTAAATAATTAGGTATCTCAAAAGAATATGTATAAAATTATCCTTTTCATTTTTTATGATATTCTTTATTACCATCTCTCCAATTTCTTCTTTATTAAAAATCTTATGTTATTTTTATGAGACAATATTATAGAACTCATTTCTCTATATTTATAATACATTTGTTTATTCTATAAGATAGATATCCTTACATGGTACTCATATTCAAGTACACCAAATTAGTTTTAAATGTGGTACTAGAATTATATATCTCTATAAGTAAATTAGTAATTGTTTTCCACATGAGTAACCCTGTAGGGGATTTGGTAGTGAACCCAGTCCATTATGGTATTTTTTCCACCATGTGATATTTTCTTCGATGTTAGCATAAATATATATTTATCTAAAATTTTCTATCATTCACACATATTCATATTTAAATTATCTTATGATATAATGCTATTTATTTTGTTCATAAACTAGAAAACCCATATACCTTATCTTTTTTGAAATCATGTTATACATTTAAATCACATGTTATAATTTCATATAATTTTTATTCCCTTATAAATATGATTACCCCACCATTTAATTACTATATTCCTCAGGTTATCACATCTTGAAAAATGATCTCAAATGGATTTTATGATATCTCTATTGAAAATAAATTAAGGATTATATGTTGTAGATTCCTTTCAGGTATTATGAAACAATTCATCAAATGACACTAGTTCATTATGATCCCTTTTGTTTTATATATAGATATTTTTGTTCATGAATAATGTAATATTATGTGTAAAATTTATCGGTCACCATATCCTAATTATTCTTAGAGGGATCTTCATTTTTTCTGTGCACGATAAGTGGTATTCATCATCTAACATCATCCACGTTCATTATTTGGATAGAACATGAATGCCACTTTTATATTAATTGTATTATTCATCCTTGTTTTTTTCCATCCTAATCTTATTACATTATAATAATTATTTATATTCAATTATTTTTTATATGAATTCAATTTGCTTCATAGCATGATTTAAAGGAGGTCACCAAGATTCCAAATAAATCAATTGAGTGGGGCAATTTGTATTTAAACTATATATCAATAGTCTATATTGATTAAATAACATATACATAACAAAAAAATTTACTTTTATTTTCTTAAATGATGTATGAATTAATTTGATAACCATCAATTTTAGTTGGGGTTATCATTATTTTTTATATAAAAATCATGAATTATTCCATTGGATACAACTTAAAAATGATATAATTTTTTTACGCCCATTGGTTTTTATTATATGTCTATAGATATTATATAGAACACACATTGTTTCATTCGTAACTTTGATTGGTGAACACATGTGGAACCCTAAATAATTGGTTCAAATTAGTGAATCGTGATATGATATGTATGGAATTATGTAGTAATCCTATTCTATGTTGAATATCTAGGGTGTAAGCTTTGGGATATGATAATGGCCAAGGTAATAATCCTTGGAATATGAAAATGATGGACTATGGTGTAATCATTATAATTTTATCATGATATCATGTTTATGTTATTCAAAAATTCAGATATATCTTTTCTCTTATGTTTTAATCAATGTTTATTAATATAATATCATATTTTTACTACCCAAATATTTAAGATCATTATATTTATGATATCATGTTATTAATACATAATTGTAATTGTTATCTCGCTATTAGGCTTGAAATTTAATATTTCATTAAAGAGCATACAAGATCATCCCTTCTAATGTTTCTATTTCCCTTCCTTATAAAAGAATAAATTTAGTCTGATAATACTAGAATAGTTTATTGAATGGATGATTTATAGGAGGTTATGTAGACCAATTATTAATTTAAAAATTTTTATCCATTAAAAAAGTGTCCATTAAATGAGAATAATTCATATTTTGGATATATTATTTTTGTACTATTCATTTAAAACAATATATCAAAACATACGTGTAACATAAATGTGAGAATTTTTTTTTAATAAAATATATATATCAAATGAACTATTTTTTATTTTAATATTTTGAATATAATTATGTAGTGTGTCACTTTGGGAGCTATATTCAACATCATGAGAATAAAAGAACCTAATATTGGCGTTTAACAGGTTGATGATCACTCTGTTCCTAGTGTCACAATAATAATTAAAAACATAAAAAACTAATCATATAGAGTCTTTTAATTGCTGAAACTCATAAAAATGATCTCCCAATAATTTCATATATACTGTGGTCTCATGAAAAAAATTGAAACAACAGAGTGTGTATTATGGAAAATAATAAAATTCAAGAAGTACGAGATTTGTTGAATATCTGTTATAATATTAGGGATATTTATTCAGGAGAAAAAAAATATAAAATAATAAATCATACCCCCTTCCAATGAGTTATGGTTCTTGGATGACAATATATCATAGTAATCACTAGATTATATGATCTCAACCACTAGGGTTTTATGGAATATTATAGGTTTTAGTCATTGATTATTTCGATTCATAACTATTGCAGATGGATAAAGGGAATGAGTTTACAGTGCCGATGAAGTATTGTATTATATTATAGTTTAGTTCAATGGTTAAAATCTTTTGTTTATCTACATTTATAGATGTATTGGATAATTCATGCATGATTGATAATGATCTTTTGTAAGGGAAGAAGGAATAAATGGGAGTGGATAGATTTAATATGGGTAAGAAGATAAATGGATATTATTATCATAGAGATTACAAGTTTTTATATGGAAATTTGAAGTAGTTTTATTTTTCATCATCTATCAGTTGTTCGCTAATAAAATAATATCATTGTGGAAAATGATTCTATATCTGATTTATTTTTTCAAATGATCTACGAAATATTACTCTTGTTTCATTGAGGGTAATTACTAATTAATTTGTTTTAAGGGGTCACAAAAGACAATAGGTCATGATTTGGTTTCCATAAAATCATCTCAATCATCGTATCCTTCACCAAAGAAGAGTATAAGTCATGTATCATCTGTATGATATTTTCATTTTGGTAAAAAAATATATTTGGGAACTATTTCATGAGGAGCCATTTTTTATGGGAGTTAAGAGACAGAATTATAGGGTTAATGTATAGGGTTCAGATACTTGTTTAATATTTTGTTGGATCTAGTGGATTTTTAAGAATTTCATCTTTTGGTTTAAGGAATGATGAAGATTAACTATAACTGTTTTTGTTTTTATTGGTTATGTATTATTTATTTAATTATGTTTTCATTCGTTTTATATTAGCTAGGTTTGGTTATTTATTTTCAATACAGCGTTTTATTATTGAATGAATAATTAGGAACAATATTGGTATTTATTTTGAGATGTTCTATTTTTTTAATAAAATCCATGCTTATAGAACTCAATGGGATTTATTTTTATTAGAGGTAAAAGTTGTTTACCTGATTGTTTGGATAGAAATGATTATCATACTATAATGTTCATATTTATTTTAACAAGGTAAAATGATATACATCTCAAAATGGGATTGATGTTAATTTTTTTGAAAAAAAGATTATTATTCCACTATATATTACATTGATTTTTGAATATAAGTATAATTATAACTCAGAGAGTACGAATAATTCTCACATCTATTGGGTGAATTTCCAATTATATTTTTTGTTTTAGTTTATTGATATTGTGTTATTTTTTCAGAATATTTCATCGAGTTACCACATTCAAGGGTGGTAGTAACATATAATGTTCTATTTTTTATGAGATTTTTTATTTTAGTAATTATTTATAATGTATTTTTTTAAGAGTTTAATATGATTGTTTTTTTAAACTATGGATCCATTATTTTAATATGGAATCCTTATGCTGAGGTTGGGATGAAAATTGGTTGAAGACTACCACTAGAAAAATGGTGGACTCCACTAGATCAATGATGTTTTTATTTTTAAATTACATAAGATCTCACTAGTTAGGTATTTATTCTCATAGAACCTAGGTAGTTCTTCTAGGAATAGTGTCCTGCTAGTGTGGTTGATAGGTTGGTCTTTACACCCATTCAAAGGGTGTATTGAATGCAACAAGTGGGTTTTGAATTCTGTATTTTTTAACCCCATTTACTTTCCATGTACAAACCAGAAATTTCAATTAAAAATATTATGTATGTCAACTTTCATCAATACTAACTCTTTATTATTTATGTTCATTTTAATTCATTGGGTAATTTTGTGATTCATAATCAGTGTGCTTTCCATAGATAGATGAAAAATTATCCATGATTCCTGATAGATAAAATTGGATATATGAGGGAGATGAGTTTTATCATGCAGTTTGATGATATATACCCATTTTTAATGTTGAATGGTGATGGGTCTAGTAATTTACCATTAGTAATTGACCAAATAAATATTCAAAAATGGGTAGGATCGTTCTATGAGTACTTTTTCTTAAACTAGATTCCATTTACTATTCTTAATACTAGATTTATGGTTGAGCCTTAATAAATTTATGATGATTTGGAAGATTTGTGGAGTAACTTATGTTGTCATTACACCCAATTGACATTTTAGAAAATTCATAAAAAATTTAGTTGTTTCATGTTGTGTATCTTTAGAATGACTATCTTGAGATCTTCTTCTTTATGAATCTCATTTTGAATTTCTTTTCCTTTAACAAATTGAGGATATTTTGATGACCATGATAAATATCAAAGGATATATTCTAATATTGTAAAGGAGTTCAATATATATTCTTTAATCAATAATGGATACAATGAATTAACGTCCTCTCCATTGACAATCATTAAAAAAATTTATATTGGAGGTGTCTTAATGCAAGTGATTCTATAACAACATTCAGAACATAGAATGATCTTGAATATCTATTCAATACATATTTCATTCCAAATTGTATCAGTAGTGAGAAATCCTGAAAATTTGGTCCCATTATTCATGGTTGTGATATGATTCTTATCTTTCATCTCTTTGATGAGTGTTATAGTACTTAATCAATCGCATTGACTTTTACGGGTATTGTGTAAAATTAAATTATAAAAATAATACAATCTTTTTAAAATTATCAGAATATATGAATGAATATGAATGTCTTATATATAAAAAATATCATTATTATTATGGTATCTATGTTTTTATAAATGATATTTTTAAATTAATAACCCAAAATAGACATCATTGAGATCAACTTATATTATTTATTTAAAAAAATTAATATATCTTATATATTTATTATTATAAAATTACTATTTATAACATCAATAAATTAATTATTTTTAATTGATTACAAATTTTGTATCCATTGGTTCAAATTATATAAATGGGAAATGTCATTTTTTTATATAAAGAATCAATTACATAGGTATAATATGTTTACCACTGTAAATTAAATAATTTTCAATTTAAAAAAATAAGAGTAAGTGACCTCCAACATGTCCAAACCATATGTGTGATTGTGTGGTTGATGGATTTCATGACCTAATAAGTAATTTACTATATTATTTCTCAATTTTAGTTCCAATTTATATGAATGTGAGTTTCCATTTTTGAAAAAGTTGCATATTAAAAAAATGAGGAATCCATTCCCTTATACAGACACCACTCTTACCCTCACATCTGGTGATACCACATCCCAAAAGTGTAATTTTGTAACATTAAAAACCATTTCCAGACTATATTCACACATTTTCTCATACATGCCACCCTATACACTGGAGGATATGAACAAGAATTGAGTGCATTTGTCCATCAGTGGGGATACTATACCATCGTTATCATTTCATACGACAAGAAATAATATAAAAGAATCTAAATAATATATAATCATAGTGAAAATGATGAAAACTAATTAACCATAACATTTTATTGAATATATGTCAGTAAATAGTTAGTGTATCACCAGTTTAATGGAAAACTAGAGTATAAAATTGTGGTATGTAACTAATTAATTAAAACTTTGGAAACACTCAAAATTTATCCAAGTCAAACCTCTAGTTCAATGCTTCACAAATAAACCATCTCCATTGGTAATATTACCATCACTTTGATCCCAATACATGAAGTCTTTATTCACATGAAGACAAAAATGTATTTTATGAGTAATAAAATTCTATAAGGCACCGTAAAATCATATTTAATGTGTGTGAATGTCAAGAACCGAATATTGTCGCCACCGGAACTGGAACAAAACCTAGCCCATGACAAGGCCCGAAGGGCATTTCTTATCCCCACGGGCTGGTACAAGTGCTCGGGTATCATAAAATGGGAATTGGGAACAATTTAGCCGAGTTTATAAACATAAAACAATAAAGGAATCCAATAAAATGAATCTGGATTTTTCGAACAAAAAAATATTTTAAAAAAATTCAGAACTGAATTATATATTTTAAAACTACTCAATAAGACAATAAAAAGGTAAAAAACCAAAATAATACTTCCCATGAAGCCTCATGGAAAGTGGCACCGCCCTCAAGCCATCTCCACAAGACTTCACCACCACTGACCTGCTAGAAACCTGAACCAATGGCACAAAAAAATTGTACCCAACCCACGAAAACAAAAATAACTAAGTCTACATGCAACAAAATGTGTACGTAGGGTATGAGCCAATGCCAGTAGGATACCACCAATAATATATTCCATGTTATAAACATTCAACGACAAAATGCATGCATGATTTCAATAACATTTAATTTCTAGTTACCATTTCTAAAAGATGCAACTTAAAAAAATAAGTTTTCAAGTGGGCTAATTTCAAGAATCAACATGTTTAAAATAAATTTCAAAGCTACTGAATTTTCCAGCTAAATATACAGTATGTTAAAGGTAGGTATAAATTATCTACTAAGCACAAACTATAGTAAATAACCCCACGACACTAGTTCGTTGTGGGTCCCAAGTACCTCATATCTCGATGAGAGTAACCATACCAAATATTTGTTCTCATGAATGAGCCACTAGTAGGGAACTTACCCATATCATAGTGGTCCCCAATCATCATCATCATAGTTTAGTTATATTTGTAAGTGTCAATCATTCTAGTTGAAACTGAGTCCAAACCCCAAGGATTCACTAGCATACTAGTACACATCCACCCACCTAGATACCCGAGTTTTCCATTTGTGCTCAAAAAACTTCAAAAAGGCATGAAATATAATTTTCACATGAAAATATCATTTCCACAGAACAAATTCACCAAAAATCCCCCATTTATACCACAAAACTCACAAAATTCCACATTTCATTCAAATTGATTTTGAAATCCTACTCACCCCAAAATAGCCCACAAAACATTTCACATTTCATTAACACTTCCAGAAATCCATTAAACAATTTTATAAAACATTTAAAAGGTGATTCACATCACACAACACCCCATACACACATTCCCATTTATACCCTTTTTACCTTCAACATCATTTTACCATCAAACTTACATGAAACAACCCACAAACAAGTTTTTCTCCAACATCACAATTTAATAAAACATTTCAAAAATTTACAAAACATTCTAAAAGATTTTGACATCTTAAAACATATCTTAACCATTCTAAAACCAATATTAGGTTAACACAAACACCAAATAGTACATATGATCCATTTTACAACTTTTTATAACCAACTAAACCATTTACAATTTTCATAAAAAGAACCCAAGTTTTGTAACTATGTTTTCCACATAAAACCCATTTAAAAACACCCATTTAAGACCAATAAAATACCAATTAATATATAAAATATAATTGGTATCCCTAGAGTCATTTATAAAAACAGATTCATGTGTTATAAAATCACCTTGAATAATACCACAAAAGACAAAAATTAAAACACACATTTTCATAAAATGATCTCAAGAAGTATAACAATTTTTTACACATCAAACCTATTCACAAACCCTCTTTTTAGGCCGACATGACACTCATACATTACCAAATAAAAAAATTTAGGGCAAAAAATATTTAGTAAGCAAATTCCATATGTTATGAAACACACCCATATAATTCCCCATGAGTTAAACATGAAAACTCCCAATTTCATGTTAAAAAACAACTATAAAATTAAAAACTTAACCAAATCAATCATAAACAGTTTTTTTCACCACAACCAATATATGTGTAATTTGAAAAATGTGTAAATATAGCATTATAACTCATCAATAATTGTTTACTCATGGAACCAGCTACCTTTTGAGTCAAAACCCTTGAATCTTGCTGCGAAACCTCAACCGATCCTCCGCCGCACCACAAGGAAGTGAAAACAAACCATAAACCATAATATATCACAAATATTACCCCCAATAAAACCCTAGGTATCTACCCTAACTTCAATACACTCTATAAATATATTAATGTGGGAGGAAACCATAATAAGAAGCAATGAATTGAAGAGAGAAACACTTACACAAAACAATCATGATGAAAACTACCCAAAATACACCAGAATATGATTTATAAAATAGATAAAAGTATAAGGGAGTTTCAACCAAGTATGAGAAGGTCATGTAGGAACAATAATGGGGGGAAAATATTACAAAAAGAATGAGTTATGAAAGGATCAATTTACCTCTTCAAATCTAGGAGATTTGTGAAATCAATAAAGGTTTCGCCCAATTTTGTGATTCTATTGAGAACCAAATTAGCGGAGGGGAAAATGGTGGAACGCCTTATAAATTAGTCTCAAGTGAGAGAAGGAATAACTGACAAAACATTAAAATAAAATGATTTATTAATTAATTAAAAATTATTTTTAATGTAGGAAATGGTATTTCGGGCATGCCCATTCCCATAAATAAAAACTGAAATCCATCATGATTATAAATTTCTAAATTGTCCAAAATAAATTTTTAGTGCTCATAGGTCCGAGGATGACAATTAGGAATTGGAATGAACAAAATATTTTGAAAAATAAAAGAGTTATAAAGGAATCAAAATTAATTATTAAATTTGGAATTGGGCTCACAGTTTGGCCCAATTCATGAAAACTCACGCATTCCTCCATAAAAGCATGGGAAACCCCCAAAAAAAAGAATTAATGTAAATTAAATGAAATATAACATTAAAATAAGTCATTTATGTGAAAATTCCTTCCACCATGATAACTTTTCGTCCTCGGAAAGCCACAGCAAATCTAGATACCAAAATCAAACCCAACTGACAATCCAAGATGTACTTCCTTTCCAAGCCTTCCCAAAGGGCCAAAAAACCTGAAGTGATCATTTATTGAATGATTAATCTCAAAACCCAAACTGACACCACATTCCTGAAATGGTCAATCACATTCATACTTTATCCCAATATAAAACTCCCCATACACTATATGAACAAGACTCAAGAAATTCACGCAAATGAACAACAACGTCAAACAAGGTTACACATACCTTTCTTTATCTAAACAATTGAGTGATATTCAATCCCAAACTTTACTCAAGGAATTTTTTTGGTAGCTATACAGTTCTGAATGAGGCTATGTAATTCCATGACAAGACCATGTATAAAACTGATTTACTGGTATGGGGAGATACAAATGGGATCTCCAACATAAGAGACAACTTATATTTTTTCTGAGACATAATCAGGACACTAATAGGGGGATGCTTGAATGGACTCTCTAGTATAAAGGGTATAATTCCATTAGAAAATTGCAAAATAACCCACATGAGACTCATAGAGGGTGTCCCCACCATAAGAGAATACAATATTAACAGATAGCATGGTCAAGGAGAGAAAGACCTAAAAATTTAAAAGTTGGGTTGGTCGCACGATTAATCTACAAGCTTTGGAAAACCACACAAAATCCATGGGGATCATTATTTATACATGGCCACCTAGCCCATGACCACAACTAATTCTGGAAAAACTATGTTCTAAATAGATCTATCCAAATTTCAAACCATTCTCTGTTGACTCAATGGAAACCAAAGGGGGAGGGATTGACATTAGGCGATGACATGGGTACTAGGCCCTCTAATTATTTAGAAGGAATGGGAACAAAAAAATAAATATGATGAAACCAAAGGTTTAAACTCATCCTATCTTTCATACTGAGGATATGAAATTGTACAAGGGCTAAAACAACCCAGGGATTTCCCCTGACTATGAGCCATCGTCTCTCTGAGACCTATGGTTGGAGCTCAAATGATTGAAGCATATTCGGCCTCGTAGTTAGGCTTTGTAAAACCCATAAACAAGAATTATACATTCAGTTCCACTAATAACTACACCGAAATCCCTGATAATATTTCCAAGACATATCAAATTCCAAACTCAGTTTACCCTAACCCGATATTTCACTAAAACAAGGGATTAGAATATGCACACACATCACACCTTGTTTCTTTGGGTGAGAAACAATAGATGTAATGAACAACTATACTCACCTTCTTCTAATATGGATGATTTTAATGTTTTTTCAAGGGATACATTTCCCCAAAATAACAGAGACTCTCAAAGGATTTCACGACTTTCACCTTTTACGGTCAATCGAGCACATGACATCATAAGGCCTCACCGAACTTGACCATTACGACTGATATAAACAATGCATGGAGAGGGACCATATAAAACATCCAAAAACCACACATAATTCTAAAAAGTGGCCACAATATCCTCTTATGACCATTTTAACACACTTGTAGTTTAACATTAAATCATTCTTCTAAAAGATTATGAATGATTGAGAGGACCTCTTAGACACCATGCAGATACTCATCCATGATAACAACCCCAGACCACTCCCAAATTTGGAAAATCAGGAAACTCGAGAATCTATGGTCTCTTTCATCCTTCAAGGATCACTCTCCCGTTATAATAGGATACACAAAACCATGAAAAGAAAGGGTGTAGACTAAATCTAAAAAGCTGAAGAAAAATATTCCTTATATTGATCAACTGGAGGGTATTCAAATGGTGAAACAATCTGGGTTACACATCAGTTGTGCACTAACCCTTATTGGGGAGTAACTTGTCCAACAATTAAACAAAAGGAACCATCCAAGATGTTCCATTAGTCAAGATATTGAACAAACTAGATCCAAACACATGAATGAAACCACTGTAATGGATTCCCAAAACATTTCTTAGAAGATACGACTAATCGGCCCTTCAACACAACTTACTGACCAAACCCAAACCCAAAACATAGTACAAATAGGAGGGGTTCTTGGACTCAAAACATCCCTCAACATCAACATTTTAAAAAATACATAATACACACAAACCCAAACTAGTCATCAGTACATCATGTTTTTCTTTTAAAATCATCTTTTTTAAAATAATCGGTTCAGCTATTAGCGTATCCACCAATAGTACCCCATGGGCCTCACACATGCTTGTTTCTATGCCACAACAGGCACCCTCCTCATATCCATCCCGAAACTCAATGAGACATTACATTAACCATCCATCATCCCATATAACCCCATGTAGTTGGTCATTAATGAAAATAACAAATGTTAAAATAAAAACTAATTCTATTTTTTATAACCAAAACCATCAACCAATAATAGTGCATAAAAATCAATTTATATAGGAACAATAATTACAATGAAAACTCAATTTCAATTTATACAAATCAATGTCATAACTTCTCATCCCAATAAAAATATTTCAATAGTTTAAAAAAACTCTATTGGAAACACTTTTTCAAAACCAACCTTGACATAGTTCATTCCTTAAAAAGAGGTACAATCACACCATTTTTCATTCCAATACAATTATAAAAATTCAGTTCTAAATTTTCAAAAAAGTAAAAATTCCATTTTTATTAGATAATCATTTCACAAAAACATTACACTTCTTAACACCAAGTCACTTTAAAACCAAATTTCCAAGATTTCAAAACTAATGAACAGAATAATTCGGGAGGAAACTTGATTCAATGGGTGAATTGGACATATGGTTGGTGGCTATATTCCAATCACCTCATCATCATAGTGAGATTTAAAGGGAATATCCCCAGCTCCACATGGCATGCCACGTCCTGCGAGCTCACTACGACCATTAAACCATCTCTCTTTTCATTTCCCCTAATCATCATTAAACAAAGAAAACCAAAGGACTTAAATAAATACCGACATCCCCTGGAAACATGAATCTCTTCATCAGGTGTGGTGATAAGTCACTCTACTTATAACTGGAAATCCATGTCCAGAAATTCCTAACTCTATATTATCCCAACTATTCACCAAATAATATGACCCAAAGTGAGAGAACCTCCTTTGATACCATTTTTCCACGAACCAAATATTGTGGCCACCAAAACGGGCACCAAACCCAGTTAATGATAAGGCATGTAGGGTCTTGCCGATCCCCATGGGCTGGATTATGTTCTCGAGTATCATGAAATGAGAATTAGGAATGATTTACCCGTGTTTATAAACATTAAATAGAAATAGATTCCAATATAATGAATCTGGATTTTTCAAACCAAACAATCTTTTACAAAAAATCAGAACTGAATTACTTATTTTAAAACAACTCAATAAGACTATAACATAGGTAAAAAACCAAAAGGATATAGTCAAAGAACCCTCATGGCAAGGGGCACCGCCCTCAAGACATCTCTACAAGACTTCACCACCAAGGACCTTCTAGAAACATGAACCACGGAAACAAAAAAGTAATACCCAACATGCAACATCAAAAATAACCAAGTATAATTACACCCAAGTTGTATATTGGGTGTGATCCAATGAGAAGTAGGATAGAACAACTAATATATTCCATGTGATAAACATTCAATGATGAAAATAATTCATGTTTTCAAAAAAAATTAATTTCTAGTTACAATTTCTAAAAGACACAACTTCAAAAATCAGTTTTCAATTGGGAAAATTTAAAGAATCAATAATTTTATAATAACTTTCAAATCTAATTAATTTTCCAGCCAAATATAAATTTTGTTTACGGTATTTATAAAGAATCTAATAAGCACAAACAATAGGAAATAACCCCTAGGTACTAGTTCGTTGTGGGTCCCAGGTAGCTCGTATCTCGATTAGAGTAACCATCACAAATATTTGTTCTCTTGCATGACCAACTAGTAGGTAACATACCCATAAACTAGTGGTACCCATTCATCATAATCATTGTTTAGTTAGAGTTGTATGTGTCAATCTTTCTATGTGAAATTGAGGCCAAACCCCACTGATTCACTAGCACACTAGTACACGTCCACCCACCTAGATACTCGGGTTTTCCCTTTGTGCTCAAACAAGTTCAAAAAGTCCATAAATATAATTTTCACATGAAAATATAATTCCCACATAAAAAATTACCCAAAAATTCCCATATATTCCACACAAGTCACAAAAGACCACATTTCTTTCATATTTATTTTCGAATTCCTAATCATCCAAAAATTGCCCACAACACTTCTCATATTTCATTATCACTTCCACAAATACATTAAACAATTTTATAAAACATTTACCAGGTGATACACATCATGTAATAGCCCGAACACACATTCCACATAATACTCTTTTTACCTTAAAAATCATTTTACCATCAAACATACATGAAATAGCCCACAAACAAGTTTTTCTCCTACATCACAGTTAAATAAAACATTTCATAAATTTACAAATCATTATAAATATGTTTGATATAGTAAAACATCACTTCACCTTTCCAAACCCCATATTTGATGAACACAAACACCAAACAGTAGATATGTTCCCTTTTCCCACTTCATTTAACCAACAAAAGCATTTACAATTTTCATAAAATGATCCCAAGTTGTGTAACAATGACTTTCACACAAAACCCATTTCCAAACACCCATTTAAGACCAAAACCATACCAATTCCTACCCAAAATAGAATTGTCTTCCCTAGAGACATTTAAAAAACCACAGTAAAGTGTTATAAAATAACCTTGAATAATTCCACGAAACATACAAATGAAAACACACGTTTTCTTAAAATTCACTCAAGAAGTATAACAATGATTTACACATGAAACCTATTCAAAAACCCTCTTTTTAGGACAAAGTTACAATAACACATTACCAAATCAGAATTGGTATGCCAAATAAGATTTTTTAAACCAATTCCAAAAGATGTGAAATACACCCAAATAATACCCAATTAGTTACACATGAAAACAACCAATTTCATGTTAAAAAGAAACTATAAAATTAAACATGTAACCAAATTAATCATAAATAGTTTTTTCACCACACCCAACATATGAGGAATATGAAAAATGAGTTTATACAACATGCTAACTCATTAATAATTTTTTACACAAGGAATTACCTACCTTTTGAGTCGAAACCCTTGAATCTTGGTGTGGAACCTCAAATACACCTCCACTACACAACAAGGAAGTGAAAACGAACCCTAAACCATAATATTTTACTAATAGTACCCCATATCAAACCCTAGGTATAAACCCTAACTTCAGTAAAATCTATAAATTTATGAAAGTGGGAGGAAACCCTAAGGAGAAGGAAGGAATTTAAGACAAAAACACTTACCCCAAACAATCTTGAATAAAAAGGCCCAAAATCCACAAGAATCTGAATTTTAATACAAAATAAAATTTAACAGAGTTTCGAACAAGGATGAGGAGGTCATGTAGGATCTGTAATGGGGGGGAAAGTAAAAATATACAGATATATGAAAGGCTCAATTTACCTCTTCAAATTTGGGTGATTTGTGAAATCCATAGAAGTTTCTCCCAATTTTGTGAGTCTATTGCGCTCCTAATTGGCGGAGGAGAGAATGGGGAGCGCCATTGTTAAGTGGTCACATGTGGCAGTTGTAATCAAAGTAAAAATTTAAAAATTGAATGAGTTATTAAATAATTAAATATTATTTTTAATGCAGTAAATGGGCTTTCGGGCAAGCCCATTCCCTTAAATAAAAACAAAAATAAACCATGATTATAGATTTCTAAATGGTGAAAATTAATTTTTTTAGTGATCATATGTCAGGGGATGACAATTGAGAATTGAAATGAATGAAAAATTTTGAAAAATAAAAGGTTCATAAAAGAATCAATATTTATTTTTAAATTTGGAATTGGGTTCACGATTTGGCCCAATTCATGAAAACTCACTCATTCCTCCATTAAAGAATAGGAAACCCCCAAAACAAAGTATGAATCGAAATTAAATGAAATTTAACTTTATAATAAGCCATGTATATAATAGTGAACATTCATAATAAATTATTCAATGATAATAAATAAAATTAAACTCATGTAAACAAAAATTATGAAAGACTATACACTATTCAAGCCAACAAAAACCCATGTGTACCTATATCATATCCTTCTTGAAATAATTTCAACTTGTTATGAAACAAACATGAATAAATGAGTGATACTTGAAGCTATCCGATATTCATAAAGATCATTGGCCTTTATGTGTGACTACAATAATCCATCATAACATCTTTCCATCTATCTAGTAATGTAACATACACTATAATTAAAGGGAAAAAATAGATTCTATGAGATCAATAATAATGGGAGGGGTCAATCCATGATATTTTCTTTATATAATATATTTCCAATGAAATGAACTTATGCTGATGTTAATGAGATAGGAATTTACTGAAAAAAGAACACAAACAAAATAAAAAATAAAACAATTACTTACAAATTTAAATACATATTGAGAGTAAATAGTCAATGGCATGGTTTGTAAATAACATGATACCATAAGATCCACTAATAAATTCCATTTTGTATCGTTATAATAAGATATAAATATCCTTAATCATTAATTAAACTATATTAAATTACCAGTGAATGTGCTCCCCACATAATTAAATGGCTGATTGTTTTTTGTAAAAACATTACAAAATTCTCCAACTATAATCATCATGTTTTGCCTATTTTTAATATACTTGATACAAACTATCTCTTCATTTGTGAACATCTTCATAAATTTATTTTAATTTATTGGGAACAAACATCCTTTAATCTAATGGTTATTCGTCTAATGGTTTTGGATCAATTTTTTAATCCAATGGGTTTATATTGAATACTTCTTCTAGTACCATATATTATACTAGAACAAATACCATCACAGTGATTGTTTGATCATTGAACCATACTATATGTTTGGTAATTATTGATAAAAATAATTGTATGTTATCATTTTACCACAACCACAAAAAAAATTAAACAATTTCATCATCACCCTATTTGGATGATCATTTCATCACATTGTTTTTCGGATAAAAATGGTATAAAATTATTTCTCATGTTTACATCTATGCAATTAATCTTCATTAATTCTATCAAATTTTCTATCAAACTATATAATGGTAAATTGACCACCTCATGTGTGAATATTGTTAGTACATGTTGTTAATACATCCTTTTGTATTGCCTCACTGGTGGCATAAATGGTGGGATTTTAATTTTATTTTCCCACATAATGATAAACATAAATTTGTAAACATACATTTATATATGATATATGATTGAAACTTGTCAATAAATATAGATTAATCATAAATCTTAAATGAAAATATCATTTTCTTCATCCTTATTCAATCATCATTATACATTATGTAAAGGATATTATTCAAACATCCTAATATTTTGAATGAAAAAATTGTTCTTATAATTTTCTCTGTATGCCAACATTTTTTATGTCATTATGATATTTTTGTAAAAACCTTATTCATAGTAAATTTTTTATTAATAATCATTAATCTTAATCTTAATTAAACCAATTTTACCAATGAGACTCCATCCAATGTTAAATCACAACATCATAACAATATATTGAAATTATACTTCCAAAAACAACCAAAATATGGTGAATTTTCTCAGAATATTTTTCTTTTTTTCGTAAAAAGTAGCGTATGAACAATTATGTTTTCTAAAGATCATAAATATTTAATTCAAAATAAGTTCTCTGCTAACCCAGAGAATTGAATATAATCAACCATTATAAATTTTAACTTTAAACATTGAAAAATATTATTTGTTTGTATATAATCATTATAAATTGTATCATAATAATTCATATCACTATATCTTATAATAACATCACAATCATACATGATTTTCATGTACCACTGTGTAGTATAAGGGAATTGGGTCTATGAATTTCAAAATATGGATATCTACCTTTTATAGATAGGCATTTTACTTGTTACATCTATTGGATGAACATCCACATAACATTATTAAAATGGACTTTTTATATGAATTATTATCTCCCAATTTCAACATAGATTATATGATAATTTAATTCATTAATCAATATGTTATGAAAATTTATAAAAAAAATAATATATAGATTAAATTTTTAAAAAATAATTTCTAATGGAATTTTATTACTGTATGTATATAAATGTTATTTAGGAAACTATAGCTAATAACAAAATATCGATGGAAATCATCTGATGGAATCATTCTAGTAAATTTATTTTTTTCACCTTCATATGGTAATTTTTTTTGAAAAGGTTAACAATGTTATTGGATATATGTATTTAATAATCCCACATATATAACTATGATTAACACATGAAACCTCCCAAAATGATGTTTCAATTGACCATTATTTTGAATACCTATCCAAGAATATTAGTCCCAACAATCTCTCCAATTTGATTTACTGTTAACAAAGGTTCATAAATCATTGAATACTTATAACTCATTCAATTGATCAATTATCCCATGATTCTATTCACAAGAGTTTAATTTAAATGTAATAAATAATAATCATTGAAAAGTATTTTTAGGAGTTCTAAAAGTGCATATGTTATTTAAAATGTAATGCTTTGGTCAAAGACCAAAGCATAATTTATTGATAAGCAAAAAAAACATGATTATATATTTTTTTCTCCCCCTATGGTAACCCAATGTAAAGACAAGATTATATATGGCAAGGAATTCAAGATATTGTATTTGATTAAAGGAATATTTTACACCCATTATGAATCTAAAATTATATAATTATTCCTTTAGAAATGGTTTTTTGAAAACACCCTCAAATTGCTCCATTTTCAGAAAAAAACTAAAAATTAATTTAACTATTCTCCCCATGCCATGTGATAAAGTGATATTTTATATTAATGATATTTTAATTATAATGTTTAACTTTTTTTATTGGTGATATTTTTTGAAGTTTTATTATCATAATCCATGCTATAATATAATATTTTATAAATAATAAATTCTTCCAATTGTGTCGTCAACTATATATGTCGAATCAGATATTTAGTGGGGAAAAATATAAGATCCCATAATTTTCAAAAGTAAAATCAGACTAGAATTCTGGTACGTTTTATATTTATTTAATGACCTTATGAGTTGGTATTTCGTTGTGATGTGTTTGAGACAAAATTTAAAAAAATGAAATAAAATTGGGTTGTGTGTAGTTTCCACATAGATAGAGAGAACCATGCTCCCACCATAAGTAACTGTATAACACTAGACAATGACGTTTCACAAGGCTACTAAAAATTTGAAAAAACGTAAACCCTAAAAATGGAATCCATGTGTCACTAAAACAATAGTTGCCTTACTGGAACACATTTCGGGAAAAATTTGTGACTCTGCCTAAAAACCATACATGAATTTTAATGTGGCCAAAAATTATTTTCTAAATTCCCATAAACCACAAAACATACCTTTTTCTTTCCTAGTTTAATCTTATGTGGTATTTAATTTTTTTGAGCATTATGGAGGGATTCTTGGGCCTTATATCATCTATAATTCATGATTTTATGCCTGAATAAAGGATCTTATCCTCTCCTAGTATGTGGATCTCATCCCAATTCTGTCTTGTTCATCCTCATTTCATCTATTATTATTTTTAGGGTAGTTATGCACTTTTGTGTTAGATATAAACTATTTGGGGAGATATAGATATGGGTTTGTAAATCTAGATCTAGATTCATAATATCTTGATGTCTTAAATATTAATTTAGGGATTTAGATCTGGATTATGATTTATGTCAATGTACATCTCAATCATTAACATTCTAATGGTTGGTGATTCTCAAAAAATAATGGAAGATCCCATTTTATTAAAATATAATTGTCCTGATATGTTTATGTAATTTTACAATTCATAGGGTTCGTTTAGAAATTTTTATTCTAAAGATGAATTAAATAATGTGGTAAATTAATTATTTTATGAATTGAATATTTTAATGAACAATGAAATTGGGAAATTGGGATAATTAATTTATAAATTAATTATAAATATCTTAGATTGAGAATTAGAATAAGTAATTTTAGAGTTAACAAAATTTATAATGGGATATTGCAATTGAATGAGTATAATTAATTTTTTTAAATTAATTAAAGTGATGAATATTATTTATTGGTTATAGAATTTTTTAATGTGATTTACGTGATTAGTTATTTGTTAAATTAATAAAATGACATGGATTATTTGACATATTAATCAATGAATCAATGATTATTATATGAATAATTTTTATTATTAATGATTGATGTGATATAGTGATTTTCTAGTATATGTGATAATGATGTGTGGTACAGGGTTTTCTACTTCCTATTCACCTATTGAAATTTTTTAGATATATATATGTGTGTGTGTGTGTGTGTGTTTGACATGGTCATCCTATTAAAAAGACCACATTTGTGGGACCTGATATGGTTATTCCAAATAACCTAGTAATAAATATGTGTAGGACATGCTTTACTACTTCCGAATCTAATAGTGAAACATATGGGTGGGACAGGGTCTGCTACATCCCAAGCCCATGATTCCTAAGATATGAAGATCTAGACCCAAAATTATGGGCATTAGAATAATGATAAAATTATCCATTTTATGAATTTGAATAAAAGTAAAAATAGAATCCAAAATACTATATAAATTTTTAATTAAAAATGTGGAATATATCAGAATCCAGAATGGGATGAAGTAGGTATTGAGTTTCAGGTGTCCTTGGTAACCCAGCGGTTTATGTAGATAAATAAATATTAATTGATAATGTGATAACTATTTAACTTTTCACTGTAATAATTTTTATATTCAACATAATACACTATTATTTGACTTGATATGTTTTAGACACTGTTGGTTGTGGCTTACTAAATTGTAATAACACACGACGGAGGGAACTTGATCAGTACCTATATAGAGATTTTATTTTCTAGGTAGTTTAACGGAAAATTCTCATTGTTAGATGGATGAATGGAGATCGATCTTTGATAAGGGAACTAAGTGTGGTTCAGGACCTACTTCGAAGCCTTCCATATCTTTTTTAGTCTGTATCCAAGACACATGAAATGATCTTTAGCATAATGTGGATTCTAATTTAGACTAAGATTTTATTTTAAGCCTTGACTATCTTGAGATATTGATATTTTTATTACTATATATTCTTCAACTCTTTTTATTCATTTATTCTAGTGTTTACTCTGATAAAATAGGTTATAAAGTCCCCATGATTGATTTATCATACCCTCACTACTGGTCAACAGTCTTTGGCGTAGGGGCGAGAATCTTAAGGAAATTTGGAGAACCAACTGAGTGAAATGAGGTGGGGCTCTTGGGTAGGGATATTAAAAATTTGTATCATAAAATATAGTTTTCTTTTTTATGTTCTTTGTTCATAGTATTTGTAAAAGGTATACATCAGAATATGAAGATTCAGGGAATGTAAATGTGCTTCTATATGGGATTTTCAAACCATTTTATGGAGGGAAATCTAGGTAATTATTGTGGGATTTTTTTTATTTCTATTTTCGATTATAGATGTATGTTATTTCACCTTGGGTGAAACATGTGTTGTGTGATGTTGAAATTTGTTTTTTAGGTCTTCTATATATTGATTGGTGTATTAGTATAACACATGAGTTGAGTTTGGATGTGTTATTCTATTCACTAAGGATAATTTTCTAACATGCATCATTTTAGGCATGTATTGGAAAATAGGTTATGGGTATTTTGTTGAACATAGAATTTTTTTTCCTTAATTGAGAAATTGAATTGAAATTGGTCCCAAATATGAAATTAATAATTATAAAATGATGCAAGATGACAATAAATAGTTTTATAATATGAAAAAATGGAATGATGAAATTGTTTTTACCCATGTCAATATTGACATAGGTGTAATATGGTAAAAGGTAGTGATAACACATCAGTTTTGACTGTGGGGGAAAGGGTTGTGGAAGAGATTGATCATTATTTTTTTTTGTTTCCATCTTAAGTAATTTTTTTAATCAATCTAGATATTTATTGTGGTGTATTTCCACCTTTATAATGTTATTCCACCATGATGATGATGGCTGAGAGGATGACACAATTATAAGGTTGGATATGGTTTAGTAGTATTTTTCCTAAGGCAATGATAGTGCTGGTTGTGGATGTAGGGGAGAAGCTACAAGAAAAATTTTACCACCTTGTGAAAGTCCAAGATAGAGTCCCAAGGTGTCATGACCCACTCTCAGGACTCGTACTGTGACTACCCCAATCCTGACTTCCATTGGCTAGGGGATGGCGACTAGCACTAAAGGCATAAATCCTGATAAAAATGGAAGGTATTGCCTTTATGAAATGTAAACATACACAACCAGAGTACAAGAAGAAGAAAACATTAAGTAAAACTGAAAACAAAAGTAATGTTGAAAGTAAGGGGCTAGAAATAAAATCCTAATTGTAAAGTACGAGGTAAAATACATAACAGCTGGAAAGTGACAAGCAACTCCTGGATCATCCACCACAGATCCTACCTGAAGGGTAGGTATAGATAGCATAGCTCCATCATCATCCTCCAAGGATCATAATTGAAGGGTATGTACAGATATCCTATTCATCACCCTCGTCCGTCAATCGGTCCGCTCTATATGCCGTCATGCTGAGTATCCAGCTCTGGGTACTGTCCAGTTCTCGTACACTCTGCCTCTGTCAGCGCTGCTCATCGTCTCCATCCAACACAACGAGGTGAGGGCATAGCCCGTGCAGGGGTGAGAATAACAATACTCAGTAGGGACCTCGAGACCCTCAAGGTCACATTATATCCAACAAAGATAAGACACAAAGAAAGATATCAATAGACAACCTTAACTTAGGTATAATCCCATACATATACCTAAGTTATCAAGTATCCCATCTCAATCATGAGGTAAACACAATGGTCATTGACTCAGCTCAAAGCATGATTTTTATTCTCGAAACCACAACTTCTAGAGAAACTCATCCTATGTTGAGTACAGTGGCCCTGTCACGACTCTGAGGTGCTACTCAATAACATTAGACTACTGAGGTACTCATCCTGTCATGTATCGCGAGTCTGCGGCCAAATACCGGGTGGTCCGTCCGTTGAGGGTCTGCATCCAAATACTGGGTGCTCTTCCTAACAGCCTATAAAGGTACTTCTCCTATCAAGTATTGCTAGTATGATACCAACTACCAGGCTCTCTGGCCCCCGTGGGTATGCCTCCAAGTAACAGGCACTCCGTCCACTGGGCTAACTGGATCACTACGAGTTGAATCGGTCAAGCAGTAGTCAGGTTTACAGTTACTCGGTCTCCGCACTCCATACGCTCAACTCCGAGAGGGTCCACTCAACAAGATATTGTTTGTTACTTCCAAGTGTCAAGAATTCTCATGTAGAATTATCAAAAAGGACCACCTCGTCATAGGGGTCTCAACCCAATAGATGACGCTTCAATCAGACGCCCGGTCTGTGAGTTATTAGTATTTCTATCCCAGGGGCCCGATTGGATTTCAGTTACAATCCAACCATGACATAATGCAACTACATCCAAACCTCGGGTTCATTATTCCAAAAGAACCATCTCATAAATTAGAATCCAATAATGTTGAAGGCAAGTCAATCAGACATATGAAGCTCTAGTTATAAGTGTTTCCGCTCCGAGGGTCCGGTTGGTTTAGAGTTCGAACCAACCCAGCAATACCCAAACTTCCCCAAAACCTTGGTTGTAATATACCGAAACGACCATCTCAATTAAAGGAATCCTATGCAACTGATAGTGCATTCGGTGGAGCTCTATAGCTCAATATATGACAGTCTAACAAAAAACGGCCTGAAACTAGGGGGTCTTGGCCCGGTCCGACCCGGCTCAACACCCCTGGATCGGCCCGAACTAGGTCGACCAAACTCAGGTCTGGGTCCCGCCCGGTTGGCCACGGCTCAGCTGGCACAGCCTTGCCAGAGTGGGCCGCGTGGCTGGCCACATTCCTGGACGACCAGGGTGGCTGGCGGCGCCCAGTGGGGCCCGCCCTAGCCGCTGATCCGAGGGGTGGGGGTTACTCCTCCCAGTTTCTTCGAAACGGTCTTCCATTATCGATAGCCCTTGGGTAACAACAGGACACCACTCAGCTCCCGCCTCTTGTTGTTGTCGGCGTCCAGCACAACCAACCGCCCTACCAGATCCCCCGCATCCTTAGGCCAAGACTTTGTTCAACCGGTGCAGCGTGACGGCGCCGCACCTTGCCGCCGCGGACCACTCTGGCTACGGCCCCTGAAGCTCTGTCGTGACGCGACTGCACGACAATGCCGCTCCATTGCGGCGACCCGACAATCGTGTGCTGACGATCAACTCGAGGTCAGCCCGTCACTGGCTGGTTCTTCGCAGTCCAACTCCAACGTCCACAAACAACAACCAAGAGGGGAAGGGTCAGACAATGTTCATGATGTATGATCCCTTCCCCATCAAGATGATATCATTCGGCCAAACAAAACTCAAGATTTGAAGAACAATGAAGAACAATATTAAAACGTGAACATAACAAACCCATCCTCGTAAAATAGCATTAAATGATGGTGAGTCACAGAAGACAGGCTTCGCGGAAGTCATGCGTCGTTCCGTCAATGTCGAGAAGAAAGGTGTCGAGGGTGGCGTCTACATTCTTCATTCTCGTTTGATGAAGAAGAAAACTCTCCATGTGATGGTCGTCGTGCTTCGTTGCTAGCGTTCTACCACTTGATGAAGTCATCCAAAACACATTCCCCTAGCCTCCATTATATAGGACTGGGAGGGCTCGTTGTGGGCATGAATGTCATAAATGGAGGATTTATGATAGAGTTATCCACCCAAATAATCTGATGTGGTGGCACATTAAAATGTGGAGGAAGTCAAAAGAGGGGTTATTGGCCCGGGTGGTCCCTACAGAAGAATATCCTTCAAAGGGAAGATATTTCTTGGCGGGCCCCACCATTAATTACCCACAAAAAGGAAAGGGGGGGGGGGGAGGTGGTTAATTCTTGGGTGGTCCCCTCATTAAAAAGGGAGGTTTCATCCTCCTCAATTAGGAGGTGGATTTAAACCAAGCGGCTCTCCCTTATAAATGATACGGAGTCAAGGAGTTATGATTCCCCTCCCATTAATGGGATGCCTCGTGTTGATTCCACCACAATAAACCTCACATGGTAGGTTGAATCTCAGTGGGTCCAAAAACAATAACAACTCATGGGGGGTTAGGGTGTGGCGGCCCCATCACCAACTCCCAGGTGGATCTTCTAACCACTTTATCCGCACAACATGTGTTCAAAAAAATAAAATAAATTATTCACTTATTTTATTTTATTAACCCACGTAAAACCCCAAAAACTAACTTTCATACCCGATCATCTGTCGTCGAGGTGAAAGTATTCTTAAGGGAAAACATGCACTGCGAGTTCAATGGTACCCTCATATTACATTTCTGTGCACCGTTTCAAAAGATAGAAAAACTCGCTCGTTCGTTCACGGAACGTACCCAAGCAAAACTTCGGAAATTGATTTCGGACACACCGGGACACAAAATAAAGTGTCGTCAGAAGCCACAGAATCATAAAATTCCTAATAAATTAATCAAAAAAATATCCTTGAAATTTCTGGGTCATTACACAAGGTGGTTTGTGAAAGGAATTTTCATTATAATAAGGGTGTTTTAGTTTAATATCCCTATGACTTTTACTGTAGTGGGTAGTCCTAAGAGATATTATTTCTAGATCGAGTCCATATATTATATTCTTCACCACTTTAATACTCGTACAAAGTCGAGGTTCAAACTAGATTACTATATATTACAAAGTCAGTAAATGCATTGGTGGGAGATTCAAACATGGTATGGACATCTGGAAACTAAATAATGAATGGATGCATCTATTGTGTTCTTTTCTCACATTTATCCAGATATGATGAGGTAGGAGAGATCAATAGAGTTCATGAGATTGAATCAGGGGAACATTTCTATGATGGACTATTCTGGATGATTTACATATTTTCAATGATTTTCACCAGAGTTTTTGGGAGATGATGATATTGTAGGAATGTTTATTCAAGAAGGACACAAACATTGGAATAAGTCTCGTGTTTATATAATTATGCAGAAGAAGTTTTTAAAAGTCGTAAATCAGGATATAATCTTATAAGTGAACCTAAAGGAGGCTTATAGTGATAGAATGGTCATTTATTCTTCATGGTATGGTGGTGAAACTTCTAAAATAATTAAACACCATTATGAAAATTTCTCTCTGTGTAGGGGAAAGAATGGTAACTATCTTGAAGGGTCATATAAAGAGAACCATAACCACGTTTTTTCAACTATTATGGTAGTACATGACACTTCTTGAATCATTTTCCCCAATATATATTGGATTTTTGAGCTTTTAGAATGATATGACATATACATAGGTTCAATAGGAACCTGAGACATATAGTTAGTGAAAGAGGACCTTGAAGGATTCTCAATTTGAGAATAAAATCGTCTATACCTTATCTAACTAGAAACTAGTGTTATACTGGCTATGTCAATAGAGGCAGTGGATGTGGTGCTTCTAGGAAAGAAAACCCATATCAGTAGAGTGGTGAAACTATATGGAGTCATACAATATCATAGGGAAGAGGGGTAGGAATTCTACATGAATCCCCTCACAGAGATGTTGATTATGAGAGTAGTCCATTAAATAAGAGTAATAAAACTCATGTATATTCTACATTATCTAGTGCCTTATATTATACTAGTTCCTCACATTCCATTATATCTATAAATCATATTAATGCTTTGAGCCTAGTAGTGGTCTTTGTGAGTGGGGTGATTAATGTAGATACACCATTGGGAGTATATTATAAAGACATCTGATTGTGAAAGAGATGTTCTCTTCTTGTTGGGAAGTATCATTTTCTATGGGATCTATATATCCTAGTCATGTCAGGGTTGAACTGAAAAATGGGTATGAATTGCCAAATTTCACACATAAGCCACATTGACTTTAACCTTATGAGAGATACATTAAACTATCCTATGAATTAGAATTATATTCACAATTGAGAGTTGTATATAAAGGTTGGTCATGAAGATCCAATCACTATGTAACTGGGAGGGATCATAGCCAAGGTGTCTATTATTTTTCAGAATGACGGAGGTGTAAAACGTGATTTTTTTCCAGTAGCAGTGGATCAAATTAGTGATATTTTTTTAACATAATTATCATCCGATCCTACTAATAGTGATTTTGAATTAAATTTTGAGATCATTATCAGATCTGATCTATTTTTTATTCTACCATCTTGAAAGGAACTAATTTAACTTTCAGAACCCAAGACTCAACTTGAGGATGTGGATGATACAGTGTTTACACATCTGATTAAATAACATTGGAGATCACCAGTGTCATTTTCCAAGAACAATGATAGGATCATACACTTTTGTGCTAATTAACAGATTCTAAACAAGATGACTATTAAGGACATGTATCCTCTTCCATGTATTGATGATGTTTTCGACCAGTTTAGAAGAAAGTATGCGATCTTCAATATCAACATGAGATTGGGGTATCATTATTTGAGTGTTCATAAATCTGATATACTGAGATCTGATTTTAGATGCTGGAATGAATTACATGGGTTTTTTCATAATGCTATTTTGGTTTAAAAAACACCATCATTTTATGTGACCTTGATTAATAAAATCATCGATCATTACCAAGATCAATTTGTTTTATTATTCTTTTATAAAAACATTGTGCTCTATAAGACACATGAATATCATCCTCAACATATTTACATATTCTTGAGTACACTGAGAAAGCATCAGATATACTCCAAGAAATCTAAGTGTCAATTTTGAATTTATTATGTACACTTATTAGGACCCAAAATATCCAAGGAAGGTGTTTCTATTCACCAAGATAATGTTCAGGAAGTTGATTCATTGGGGAATCCAAAGATATTATTTCATATCCATATATTTATGGTGTTTGTTTGAGATTATAGTGGTTTTATCAAGGAATTTTCTTGTTTAGAAGCACCGCATCTTGGATAGACCTAGAAAGAGGTAAATATTGAATGGTCTCATACTTTTAAGGAGTTCATGTAAGAGTTAAAGAAGCACATGACATCAGAACATATCTTGATCCTACATGAACTAGGTAAGTAGTACACAGTTTATTGATATATTTCTATGGTCGTTCTCAGAGATGTGTTGATGCAGGTAGATCGAGTTGTGTGGTATGGGTCTCTATAGTTGAGGCCACATGGAATGAACTACCCTACACAAAACATCGAGTTGCAAGCAGTGAATTTTGGTATAAGGTTATGGCGGTAAAATACTTTAGGATAATTTTTTATGGTTTACATGTATCCCTAGAGCATGAGGTATTTATTTTAGATGTTTTATTGGAATCATCGACATAGGATATGGCTTTATTATATGAAATAATTTGATTTTGAGCTGGAATATATTCCTGGGAAGGTGAAAAATGTTGGGGATTATATGGGAAGAAAAAATCATAAACAAGAATTCCTTGAGTCTAGTGTAGAGTTCATGATAATGACCTTTCATGATGAGATTCATTTGGTGGATTATGAGATTTTAGAGAATGTCAATCTCATATCAGTTTTAGTAACGTAAACACTTTTTGGAAGAATCTAAAATAGATTTTTTTATGATCCAAAAGGTTTGACCTTTATGGGACTCCTTGAATGAATAGAGACAATTTTAAATTGATCATAGATTATGATGAGGTTATTTCATCAATTATATTGTTGTTCCCATAATTATGTGAGAGATCTAATACAAAAATTTCATGCATCAATGTGGGAGGTACATCCTGGTGTGACAAAAATATACCATGACCTAAAACAAAAATTTAGGTGGTTGGGCATTAAAAAGGTTATTTTATGGTTTGTAACAAGATTCTTTACATTTCAGTAAAAGAAGGCATATCACTAAAAACATGAAGGTGTTTTAAAATTATTTCCCATTCAATAACGGAAGTGGTATGACATAAAAATGAATTTTGTGGTGGGTTGTTTAATGACACATAGGAAGAATAATGTTGTCTATGTTATTGTTGAATGATTGACTAAATTATTTCATTTCATTCTTATGCATAGTAATTTCACATTTCATCATCTAGGTGTTTTGTATGTCTAGACGATAGTGCATATGCATGTGGTGGCCTGAAATATTGTTTTAGACCGCAATTCATGAAAAATTTCATTCTTATAGTAGGTATTCCAACATGTTCTTAGTACACATGTATCATTGAGTATATATTTTCACCCATAGAAATATCAGAAGATATAATGTACAATACCTATACTTTAGGATATGTTTGAGGCATGTTTTAATAAATTTGGTGTGACTTGGGAGAAACACTTATATTTATTGGTGTTTGAAAACAGTTATGGTGAAACCATATAGATGGAACCATATGCATATATTTATGGTAGTACAGGCAGATCACCATTATGCCCGACGGTGGTTGGTGAGTCTGAGTTGTAGTGATTGAGTCTCATAACAGATGTTGGGGAAGGCTCAGTTGATTCAGAACTGTATGGCTACAAATCAATGTTGATAGATATATTATGATGATAGAAATTGAAGACACATCTTGTTTACATATGGTGATCATGTTTTCATTTGAGTGTTTCTTAGGATGGGTCACCATGGGATAATGAAATAAGGAAATATGGTTCTCATGTTTTTTGGATTGTTTGCTGTAATGGAGAGAATCGGTCTGGTGGCATAGAAATTGGCTCTTCCACAGAAATATAGTGATATAGATGACTTTATCCACATATCAAAATTATGAAGGTATCACTATTACCCTACTAATGTGATCAATATGGTTGAAGTTGATATTGCGGTAGATTTATCCCCTGAGGAACATCTGATGCTTGTTTTGAATCAAATTGATAATGTGTTGTGGGTAATGATAGTCCTGTTAGTTAATGTATTGTGGAAACATGGGTGTGTAAATGAGGAATGATGTGAATGTTAAGAATATATGAGGGCGCAATTTCTCATTCCTTGTTGCTCAAAGTTATAGAGAATCATTGGAGTGATGCTTGGGGATGAGTTGTTATAAAGAGAGAGATTAGAATATCCTGAACTTTTATGTAGTTGACTCGGACATGAATTCATATAAACTATGTATTTATTTAACTACCAGTCAATTGGGTTCTACATTGGATTTTTTGGTCAAAATTAACAATAATGTAAGAAAAAGGGGATGTTCACTATTAGTGCATGGTTAGTGAAAATTGTGCCTCCATCCCATGAAAATGTGGAGCCATGGATAGTGAGAGTTTACACGACTAGAACATGGTTTGACAAAGCATTCACCCTAAAAAGATAAAACATGTACAACTAAAACAACATGCCCAGGATTGGTGCATGTTTAGGTAAATTCATGCACCTATTACCCATAATCTAGGTGTGACTTTTAATATGGCCCGAAAATTATTTTTAAAAATCCCCCAAGCCTAAGAACTCAACTATTTTAACACTCTTTCAAACTTATGAAGACCTCAACATTTTTTCATATTTATGAATGGATTCAAAGTATGTCTGACCTATTTTCATAGTGATTCAATGATTGAATAAAATACCCACTTCCCTCTATGTAACTGGATCTCATCCCAATGATTTCTCACCCATCCTCATTTCATCTATTGTTCTTTTGATGGATGTTATCCACTATTTTGTTAGACATAAACCAATTCAGTGATATATATATATATATATACGTAGATATAGATTCATATAATCTTCATTAATTTATTCATGATTTTGGGTTTTAGATTAAGATCCTGATATTTGTCATTGTGATGCCTAATTTTGGATGTTTCAATTGGGTGATTATTCGTCAGAAAATCAAGTTAGGTGGTATATTATTCAAATATTATAGTCTTGTTATAAAATAAATTTATCTCATTGTATAATTTATTGAATTATTTAAGTAATTAAAATGTTATATATGAATTAATTACCATGTTCAATTAATTTAATGACTAATTGGGGATTCGATTGAACATTTGAATTGGGAAATTGGGATAATTAATTGATTAATATATTATCCGAATATTGAATTGAGAATCATAACTGCACAATTTTTAATTAAATATTTTCATATTAGTATTTTTCAATGGAATTATATGTTCAATTAATTAATGTGATGTATATGATTTATTAATTGTAGAATTAGTTAATTTTATTAAATTGATTTATTAATTGTTGAATTAGTTAATGTAATAGGAATAATTAATTGATTAATTAATGATTGATTATGACAATATGATTAATATTTATTAATCATGATTGATGTGATATAGTGATGTTGTGGTATATGTGATAAACATGCGTGGGACACGGTCTGCTACTCCCATAGCCTATAGTGGTGATTTTTTGATATATATATATATGTGTGTGTGTGTGTGTGTGTGCGCGTGCGTGCATGCTGAACATGGTTGGTCAATTCCAAATCCCATGTGTGCGAGAAATATTATAGAAATTCCTAATCTCATAATAATAAATATATTTGGGACAAGGTCATATAGTTCTGAATCCCTTTGTGTAAAATATGTGTGGGATATGGTCTACTACTTCCCAATCCCATGGGGACCTAGACATGATGATCTACACCTAAATTCATTAGCATTGGACTAAGGATCTAATTTCCAATATAAGTAACAAAAATAGAATAATAGATAATTAAATCTCACCTATTAAATGAATTCTGAGTTAATAATGTTGAATGGATCTGACAATAGTACTGGCCAAAGAAGATATTGAGTTTTAGGTGTCTATGCGAACCCATGTGTTTACATTGTTAAATAACAATTAATGGATAATATGAAAACTATTTACATATGCATTGTAAATATTGTTTTATATAACTACATAATATATTTTTGGACTGGATTTGTTTTAGACATCATCAGTGGTGGCCTACTATGTCATAGTCAAACCCTACTCAGTATTCCTGATTTGTACTCGAATAGACTTTGGGTTTTCAGGATAGGTTAAGGGAAAATGCCAGGTGATTGATAGCTGAGTTGGGTTGGAGTATAGCTGAGTGAATAAGGCAAGGATAATGATCCCTTATCAAGGATTCACATTATTTATTTTCAAACTTATTATGAGGAACATTTGTTGCATGTTAGCATTGAATATTTTCTACAATGGTTGGATATTTTATTTCCCACCTTCATTGTCTTGAGATAATAATACTATTTATGATTAAATTAACTTATACTATTGTTTTTTATTTCAAATACAATTTACTATGATAATATAGGGTATATTCTTCCCATGACTGACTTAAAAAACCATCTATACTAATAAACATGATCTAGCCTATGGGGATCCAGACTTGAGGTCATGTGGTTAACTGGCTCAGGGAATCAGTGTGTGGAACCAGGGACAAGACGTTACAGAAACATTGTCAACTTTTACAATACGATGTGTCAATGGACATTGTATCATTGAATTATAGATTAAAAATCATTCCCCATAAGAAAACACTCCACTATATATGTATTTTCAATCATTTACACTTTCTACACAATTAGAGTTTGTAACCAAATTGATCAGCCAATCTTATACTATCATGATTCAACATAATGTTACATTTTAATTTAATATATAGTTGATATTGTTTTCCATCCCTAATATGAGATTCTATTTTCCACATGGAAACATGGGACAATGATTAATATGATACACAATATATTTCATTAAATTATTTAAAAATAAGGAAAATATAATGAACATTTAAAAAATTTAGGACCAACCACCTTACAATCCCTATATTTTGAAAATAATGTTCACACTGAAATAGTTGTTGAAACAAGCTTTGAGTTCTACATGATTTTTTATAGGTATTTTTAAATAAATATATTTTAAAATAAAATTTAATTATTCTCTTGAGATATATTTATACTCAATAAGAATTTTGAGTTATCTAGTATTTACATTTCAAAAATCATCTTTATATCCTCATCAAATAACATACTTTTTTTAATAGTATTTTTTGCTAATATGATATCATCAACATAATCAATCACAATGAGAGATCCCAATTTATTGTATTATTTACTGAGATTATGACAGACTCATCATTTTTGTACATTTAAATTCCTTATGATTGAATCTAATTTATAATATCATTCCATTTTAGATTTCATCAAAACATAAGAACTATTCTCAAAAAATCACACGTACATTTAATCATTCATAAGTAAAAATCAACATGATTGTTCAATATAAACATATTTTTAGATCTATTTCAATAAATTTTGAATATTCAACCATACAAAAAACAATATATAACAATTTTATATTATGGTAAATCTTGATTTTAATATCATGTAATCTTAAAATTATATAAATGTTCTAATAAATTACACTTCATCAATATGACAATATCCTTTAAAAACCAGTCCTAATTGTTTTTATATATTTTCCATTTAAAATTAATTGTGGTTTTGAACATCCACATTGTACCCATAACATTATTTTTTTGTTACATGTTCCCACATATAATTATTTAAAATATTATCAATAAAATTATTCATATAATCAATACAATCAAGATTCTAGAAATCATCATTAGAAACTTTTCTAATACATATTCTTATAATAAATTATGTTAAAATAAATTATATGTTCTTATAGTTGGAACAAATTATCATTTTTCTATAATGACTTTATGAACATTTCAATTGATTTCTAAAACAATTATATGAATAATGTAATTAATCTTCATCAAAAGAGATAGATAGTTCAAAATTTTATTCATTGGAAAATAGAACATTTTTACTATATTTAATAATTTCATTATTTTATTTGCCTAAAAACTCATCATATAAACTTCCATCTATATCTTTAACTATCTTTGAATGTTATAATCATACTATTTAATAATATTCAAAATATTCAAGTGAAAAAATATTTTTTATTTCATTATTATAACAAATATATCCTCATTCATTATGAGTGTTGAAAACAAATAATCCATCAACAAAAATATTATTAAAATTTAAAAGATTTAAAAGATTTTCTATTAATTTATTAACCTCAAAACACAAATAAACAATTAAAATACAATGAATCATTATAATATATGTCATAAGGAATAAATCATAGGCCAAAATGTATAAAAAACAATCTGAAACGTAATATTCAACAGTAAAATATTTGATAGAAACATTGAGATGTTTCATATTAATTCAAAATTTTATATCCCATATCCACCAATCATCTGTTTCTTCTTTCAGAAAATATGTCTCGATGAAGTTTCTATGATGAAAAAACATCATAAAAATTCTATACTTTCCAAAATAATATCTAAACACCATAATTTTATATTCTCCATAATTATCACATTATATTTTCATAAAAAAATATCCTGATTATTATTTTCAATTATCTATAATTTATTAATCATTTTAGTTCCATTGAGTTATGTTTTGAAAAATTAATATATGTAATATGTGTAAATTCATCAATAAAAGAAACAAAGTGCATATCCATATTTTTGAGTGCATTCTCATGGGAAAAAATATCCAAATGAGAATTATCCATTGGATGATTTGACTGTATCCGAAAATTCCTAAGAACTACGTCTATAATTTTATAATTTTAGAATATTGAAAAACACCAATATATTTTTATATTTAGATTTGTAATTTTTTTTATCATTTTTTATCATTGTTAGAATTATCATATTACAATGGAAAATATGACTTAGTATTTTACGACACATATTATTTTCTCTAACCATGCTTAGATAAATCCATATTTTCTCTTAAATAACATAGCTACATTTGTATCAAATATTTAAGATAATTAACAGATAGTGTTTATTCCCCATCAACAGTCAATGTAATTTTTTATTTTTCAATTTCTTCTCTAAGGACAGCAGGTACATCACCTTTGATATAATATATTATTAATTTAGGAATGTCACTTATAATTATTTAAAATCATTTAAATTATTTAAAAGATAAAAATCCTATGTTATGTGTGAATAAAACCTACTATTTATTATCCATTGTCATCTCCATTGATATATATCTGAGAAGCTTAAACAAAAAGATTATTTTACTTTAAATTATCATTCTCCACATTTAATTTTTTTTATTGGGTGAAAAATCATTATTATAATGATAAAATAATATGAAATAATTTTTGATAATATATAGGTGGTTGAAATATTTTTTTAATATTTTCTAAAGGATGTAATTTAATTTCAATATTTTGTATGATATTTCAATTTTTATTCATTGAATAGGTTTATCCTCCCTCAAACATTGCTTCTAGTTTTTTTGGGAACCATTATAATGTTTATTATTAATGTAACGCGTATTTATTGTATTCAAAAAACCTATATAGTATATAATAAACCATATAATGTTTATTTCCCTTTTTAACATGCATAATACCTATAGTTATGTACTTTCTTATGATAGTCATTGTACCCATAAATTCTATCCCATTATTTGACACCATCGTTTATGTTTCCACCTAATTTTTTAACATTTGTTTAGATTTCTTCATAGCTTAAACAAAATCAATGGTAGTAGAAACTTTTTGTTTTTACCTTGATACCATATAGACATCAATTTTTTCTATTGTACTAGTTTTGATAACATACTTAGTTTTCATAACAGTAATTTGCTTTTATGAATATTTATTGTTCATATCAACCATAATGGTTAATTTTGGTTTACCCCCTTAGGGATACTATTAATAAAACCATCCCCAAATTCTATAAATGGGTTTTGGAAATTGGTAATATCTTGAAAATGTTAAATAAGTTTTTAACTGAAAACAGTCAACTTATTTATCATTCACCTTCCACTTTACATAACTATAGATATTGATAATTTTTATTTTATTAAGGATCGTCTTCAGATAATCATTCTTTATTAGGAAATTTTAATTTTTAGAAAGAAAATAATATTTCAAAGTTATGAAAAAATTTATCCCTTCAAATTCTAATTCTACCTTCATGTTTAAATACATCTTCATGAAACTATTTCAACAATTTCTTTATCATAAACTTCAACTGGGTCTCTTCTTTTTATTCTCGATACCTTCTTCTTTAATCACTAGTAAAATTTTCATCATTCGCTATTTTAATAATAATTATTTCATCATTATCATCACATGATTTATTAGATTCTCAATAACATTCATCATATTCCATATAATCAGAGAAAAATATTACTATTTTATCTTTAGATAACATATTATCTATTCACATTGTATAATGAAATGATTTTTCTATATTCTTATTATGATATGTTCTTAAATTTCTATTTTTTATTTACTTTATTCCATATATTTTCATTTAGGTTAACTTGTAAAAACATTATAAATAGATAAAAAGCTAAAACACATTATAGGTAACCATACATTACACATAATTATTCCTGTTTTAAACATTGTAGATAAAAATTACATAAAATCATCAAAAAAATTTCTAACCTCATAGTGTATGTTAGATTAGATTCTTTCTCAGTAAAATAATTTTCTTATTTTTTAAGAATAAATACAATGAATTTAATTTATTGATCATAATTACCATTAATTAGGATATAATTTTATCTTTTAATTTCATAATTGTTGAGATTACTTCATAGATATATCATAGAAAATGTTTTATAATAACTATTTTTTTGAATGAAACATTGTAATCAAATTATTTTGATAGAATTCTTTTGATCTCTTCAATAATTTTTTAATCTTCCAAATTATCACCAATTAAAATTATGGTACTTATAATATCAATCTCCCATATAAATATTTCAATATTATATTAAATTTCACCCATCGTAAGATGTTCATATTTCAATCTCTATAATTGTATCATTAATATCTTCACATCAATATTTACTATAAATTATGACATATCCCTTTCTGAATTGTAATTATTTTATATCAAAAAAAAATAGCATTCACAGAGTGAGTGATATATATCATGTTTCACTCACCAATCATTATTTATATTTTTATAATCAGCATCATTCATTTTAATATTTTCAGCATTAGAAGGGAAGAAATTTTTTAAAACATTATGATATTAATAACCAATTGGAATAAGGGAAGGAAAATTTATATATTTCAAATTATGATAATTATTTTAATAAATTAGTGGATTCAACATAATATTCTCTGATTTATAAAAACACAATTTCACTTATCATTTAAAAAACATCAGTAAAGGGTTATTTAAGGAATTTATTTCAGTGATAGCACTTGAAATGTACAATAATGATCTGTGTGACCATAGAGTAGGGGGGAAACTAAATTAATGTAACTTTATTATTAGATTTTAAATCTATAAAAAACTATTTCCTTATATTAAATATAAATTATTTTTAAAAAAACAATAACAATAACAAATTCATTAGAATAAAACTATTTACATGGTTTGCTGCATTTTTAGAGTATATATCCCTTTGGAATTGTTAGAAATAATCCAATACAACACAATCAAATAGAAAACAATCTTTTGAATGTAGTTACAATATGCAGAGAGTATCCTTATAAATTTTTCCAAAAAAATAATTTATCATTTAATGTGATCCTAAAATACGTAAATGTTGTGATGAATATTTCATTAACAACTACAATAAAACATTACCAACACCGATTTTTTTGTTCTCTCTATACAACATTTACATTATATACATCTTATCTTCCTAATATATATATTTTTAACTTTATTTCCAGGAATCATGCATGAAATTCCTTTTGTCTAATGTATTTTCATTCATTGTGTTCTTCTTATAGGTTCTCCCAAAATATTTTATAGAATACTCCACTAATTCTCTTCTTGTAGACTAAATGAAATACTTCCACAATGTCTATTCATCAACCTCAACAAATTGTATCTCTGATATATACTAATAAAAAAACTATATGGTATCCTTTTACTAATGTGACATAAAAAAATTTACTACTTGATATTCACCATGTTTGAATTATTTTATCTTCTCATTGTCATTATGATACTGACTAATGAATAATATTCAGTGGTTTTATGCATGCACAATGTCTCTTTAAAAAAATATAACAGATCAACATATCATTCCCTTAGTGATTTATTTATCCTCTTTAGCTATGAATAGTGTCTATATGTGTTAATCCCACATGACATTATATATGAATTCTAGATAGTGAAATTTGGGGAATTGTATTTTATTTTATTTATCAATAAAACATAAAAATTTTATATTTCTCACTGATTTGAAAAATATTTCACATCACAAGCATAATAGAATATTTTTAAAAACTCATGAAAACATCAATATTCTACTCATTATTTAAATCTCAAAAACTTCATAATTATAAAATATCTTCAATCCTATTTATCTTATAAATATAATATATATTATAATATGGTCCTAGAAATACCACATTTTCATGTCATTGTGAATGTTTTTTTAAAAACATCAAACTAGTAATACAGTTTACTAATAATTCCTCATGTGAACATTTTTTGTAACACATTCGATTAACGAGACATCATCTGATGGGTCCTACTATAACTTAATAGAAGCAATTAAAATGTATTTTATTAAACACTTCCACCGAATTTTTACTAAACCTAGAAACCTTCATCGTTTTCCTACACACAACATCCTATAATCGATGAACATAATATTGAATCATGTATTCAGAATCATGAAAAAAAATATTGTTTTATGGTCCTTGAATGAATTTTTTTCAAATTATCCCTTACCTATAAAAAAAATCTAACTTTGAAAAAAACCTCTACCCAAAAATATTAATTAAATAATGACTGCTAATAATTTTTCTCATCAAATATCCCAAAAAATTCACATACATCAATGCTGCATACACCCTTAAACTAAAAAATGTAATTAAGGGTTACCCATATACAATATTCAAAACTAATTATTTTTAGTCAAACCATTATCTAATTTTTTGTATGATGAAATTCCATAGATCATCATAGTAAAGGAAAAAATTTATAATTATGGATGTCTATATCATTCAATTTTTCTTACATTGAGAGATCATTAATTACTAATGATGTAATGAACATTGGGAGTATAAAATATCTTTAGATTAAATTCATCACAAAAAATTGTCTGCTAAATTTTTTTAATCATGTACAGATAAACATTATACTTAGATAATAATCTGATAACTTCACATAAATACCATTAAATTGTTACACTTATTCTATTGATCTCCATGTGTTCATTTTTATCTAATCACATTTTTTTTGAAAAGGATTAAAAAATTATGTGATTTATGAATATAAAAAGTTTATGAAAATAATTTTGGACTATAAAATATAATTCATCAAAAAAAAAACATTATTACAACCATCATCATGAACACATATCCAAAAAACGTGGTCCAAATAATCATACTCCACTATTTGTACATTAGTAAGGTAACATAGTCTATCCATCCCACAATAATATCATGAGTCTAATAACATATGATTAGAATTCCCCTAGGTATAACAACACAAGGACTCCATTCCCATTGTCCTGCATTGTTCTCATAGTAAAGTCACAAGAAGTTACTGAACATGATTTACCTCCTGCGCTACTGAGAAAGTATGGTCCAACCTGTAACTTTGGTAGCTTGTAATGAAAATATACAATAAGATATACCAAAACACAACATAAGGTAATGGTGGTATTATATTTGGTCATATATAACATATCATGAGTTATAAAAAATTCAAAAATATACACATAAGTGTTTAAACTAAACATCGTCAAAAGAGCATCAATAAGAATACTCATATCTTCTAAACAATCATAAACAAGGCCTTAATATTATATGGATCATCCTACATCATGTTTATTGACTCTAATATCATGCTTTATTAAGGAATAATCACTATAATCATATCCTTACACTCATCATCTCAAAATTATTCCTCATCGATCCTTGAAAAAATTCTTATAATTTAAATTCAAAATAAATAAAAAAAACCAGTGAAAATCATTTACATCTCCTAGGAAATTTCAAAATTATCTATTTATTCCACATTATGTGTTAATTTATTATTTATCAAAATATAATTATAATTCCACAAGTGATGATAACACCCCTTATGATAATACAAGAGAGAATATAATAATTCTAATTATAATTTTCCATAATTCTTTCATTATTTTCATTTTATTGAATCCTTATCATTTTTTTCTAAAATCATCATAAATCTAAATTATAAATAGTCAATAAAATAATTTGTCTTTAAAAATATGATTTTTATCTTTTCAAAATTTCAACTCCACATTTTATGTTTCATTTGAGGTTCATCCATTATTGTAAACTCGATGAAGACTTCATATTGTTCATAAAGGTTCACCGAAATAGAGAAATAAAAATTTGAAGCATCAAATAATGAAATGAATCACCTAATAATAAATTATATCAATGTTAATTTATTTTTTTTGGAATAAAATTAGGTTATTTTTATGGCATTAATAACCATAAATTAAATTTACTATTTAATTTTCCCTAAATTAGATCTTGAATGTGAATTGTTCAATTTCACCCATATTGTGAGTCTTTAATTTTTAAAAAATTCAATAAAATGATTTTGATTGTTTTATGCTTTTAATTTAATCAAAAACATGATGCATAAATATTCATGAAGGGTTGGTGTGGAAAATATGATTCATCAATGTTTTTAAAAAAAAGGTCACTATGTAAGGGTAAATTTGTTTATACTTATTAAAATCAATATTTTACTTTTTTAGTAATAATTAATACCCTTATTTTGTTCATTAATCCAAACATAAAATTATGATTCTTTACATACCATTATGTATCTTTTATAATCAAGTAGTTACTCTTATAAATCTCTCTATTTACCCGTATATAACATTAATAAATTATATATTTCCCTTATGAGTTTCCAATTTACAATAACATAGTATCTATTCATGATTAAAAATTTCTAATGTGGCCCTTTATCATCCCTCACATACCATTATGTTGTTCAGAATTATACATAAACATCTCAATGGTTAAAATTAGACAACACATAGGAATTTCAACCCACCTATAGACATTTTCATGAAACATTTATGAATCATCTAAGGTAACCTAAAACATTTTTTGAAATCGAAAGGTTAGCCTTACAAAGTATAAGGAATACCTTTTTGTATCTCATATAACATTTACACAGTGATGGTTTTTCCCTTATGTTAGATGTGGTTTTCAACTAAGAAATACACATTGTTAAAAAAGTCTTACCCTTAAATCATGATTAGAATGGATTGATTACCCTTAAATAGTATATATAATCTTAATAAAACCCTTACACTAAATCTGGAAATATCCATTAACATTAAACCATATTTTTCTTCCGTTATAATACTCTTGAGAAAAAGGGATACCTTTACATAACACTCAAAATCCATATATGTATTGGAAAAATAATTTTTTACTCTATATATGACCTAGTTTATAAATAAGTGTAAAAAGATTAAAATTAATAATTTAATATAAATTAACAACTTAATTATATCAAAAATATGGTTTTATGGACAATTAAAACATTGAGAAGAATAAAATTTCTCCCACTAATAACTATTCATATTAAATATGAGTCTATAACAATCATGCTAAAAAATCATGCTAATTGGCATAAACATTAGAATATTTATCAAATGTATATTCAAATATTAATCAATTCTATGACCATATCATAAAAAGTGGTTCCATATTCCCACAAATTTTATTTTATCTTGGGTCTATTATCTATATTAGGCACACCACATAAGATGAATCATGATCATACACAACACCATCAAACCATATAATATACAAATTATCGGATACTTAATTCCAATGTTTGAAACCATGGAATTAGTCATGCATGATTTGATAATGTGGAGTTAGGTATAATGTATAATATATTCTCCAAACCCATTTAAGTGAAATTTAAGGGTCGATCAATCTACGATTCTAGTTTCCTATACTTCTGAAAATGACGATTCACCAACCATGGCGACACTGGTAATTTTTTTACCATGAAAAAATAACACAAAATGAGATATTAAATAGTTATACTGTGATCACTACCTACTTTGATGAATTTAAAAATACTTATGGATCATCTCTATCTTCTCAAACATGACATATACCATACTAGGCCTAGAAAATCATATAAAACTACCACATACCCACACAAAAGTAAGAATCATGATATTTCATATATAGCCTAAAATGGTGTTATTTGTGTATTTTAATGGAATCAATATCTTTACGATTACCCCACCAAGGCTATGTTCTCATCCTAAGATCCACCTCAATTTAAAACATACGGTTAACCCATAATATCTACTATGTGAATCGTTATATCCAACTATTCGTTTGTATGAGGATGGTACATTATGCTCATTGTTAATAGTGTTTATATATTTCCATGAAAAACCTTTTAGAAGGGATCTGTGAAATAACAATACCTATATTAAACACCACTAATGGGACCTATATGTATGTGTATTATATCTTTGAGATATATCTTTTATATATTATCCAATTATTGATTATCATGGATCAGTAATATATGGGAAATCATCATCATTTGATAGTCAATTAACCTAATAATATCACGAAACATCAAGGATCTAGGTAACCTTTTTACCAGGTCAATCATGATTTACTCCATCACTGATTGGGTAAATTAATGTGCATATGGAAATCAACATGGAAACTACTACTCTAATTTTCAATCTTGATGTAATGAATTGGGGGACAAACCTGGTGATGTCACTCTTCATCTCGCGCCACCATAATGGATTTATGAAATCACGGTATATATTTTTTTACTCGAGGATATACCACCCATATATATGTATTGTAATAAAATGGAATCACCTATCTTATAAGATTATGGATTAACACTCTCCCATGCATAGGGATCATATTATCATTAAATAATGATGTGTCTGGTGTCACCACACATCATGCTAGTTTTTGCTGAATCACTACACATTCTAGGGTAGTGTTCTACCACAAAATTAATAATTATATTATAGAATATGTGCCCATTAATGGGTATTCATTCAACAATTCCTTTTCCTTATAAGCACCCACACTCTAGCTCTACAAAACGTTCATCAAGTCAGAGCTGCTCCTCAAAATCCCACTCCTCGTGATCGATATCAACATCCATCCCATGGTTATGATTTTCATTAATGATGTCTAAATTCTATGGTATATAATCATTATTGAAAAAAATTAGACTATTGTACATATAATATCCTTCTTATATTTATTTATATCATCGTGAGGAAATATGAATTGGACAGATGTTTATTGTAGAACACAAACCTCTAACAAAATATATAGTTGATATAAAATCATTGAGCATAAACAAAATATTCTAGCTCCATGATGTGACTAGGATATTTCCAATCATGGTGTAACATATATCATATTAATAATTATAATATACACCACATCTATATTAATACTACACCCAATCTTACTATTGTTGCTTCAATATACATGGTATATTTATTTTATAGATTGTGGGGGTATCAACAAAGGGGTTATTGTAAACATAATCTACAACTCATGAATTGAATCTTCACAATTGTCATCAAAAGGAAAATATACTCCCTATTTCTTACTAAGATTCGTTTGTTTTGATAATGGGTATAATTGATGGATATAGTTTTGATAATATTCTAGTAATCCAAAAAATATCCTGATATGAGACATGTTTCTAGAACGTTTCCAAGACTTCACTACATCCATTATATGGGTACATTAATATTGGTTTCTTTGTCACTATATTCCACAAGAACATCACCTCATGAATATAAAAGTTATACATTATCATTTTTAATGTTATTCTTCTCAATGAATACATAGGACACTCTCAATATCTCTAGAAAGATGATCTAGTGATCATGATTAGAAGGTGACTTCTCAAATGAAAACCATAATGAACATTTCTATGGAATATAGGAGGGTTTTCTTCATGAGATTCATGAACTCTTTAGGTTCATTTTTTTATCTAAATATAATCTACATGTACTTTTATAACCCATACCTAATCTAAAACAACATTTTCTAAATGTCCTCTACTGTAACCCCTAGATCGTGGTATCCGAATTGATGATTTATATAATAGAAGTATTAAGATCCCAATTACTGATCAAAAAGGTCATATATCATTGGAAATGAATTATCTCATTCACGAAAATAAATGTAGTACATATGATACCCAATGTATGCTAAAAACCCATCCACCTTCTTGGAGGGAAACATATTTACACACCATGGTGAAGTACACAGCCTTATAAATACATTCCACTCAATATCATCAAACTATACATTGAGATCCATTAGTTTATCAATCACTATAAAATTTTGGTAAATAAAAATGTGTTGTAAACATGGAATAAGATCTATTTTTAAATTTGACTCCAATATCATGATGAATTCATGTTATATAACTAATAAATACAACTTATCATGGATCAATGATTTTGGAAAAATATAATGTTTTTGTTAATGATCCCACTGTATAATAAATACCCAAAATTGACATTATGATAATCATAATATTAATCATGACTTGACCAATTATACTTACATACATTTCCCATTTTATGTTCATGATGAACCACTCTCTATTTAATGATGTAAACAATACCAAATTTAATTTTAAATGAATGTGAGATCTAAAGCTGGTTAGCCAATCCGTACTAATAATTATATTTATGGTTTTTATATACAGTATCAAGAAAAAAAATATATTTACATATCTTGTAAATACCATATTAAAATCCATCCATTGATAAATATATTCTACTCTCATTCCTAGAGGTGTATCAATGGAATGTAACTCAGTAGAATACCTGAAAAGTAAGTCAAGTGAAATGACTACTCGTGCTGTTATAAAAGAATAAAAATTATTAATATTGTTAAAGATTGAATATAATATATATTTTATTAAAAATATAAATTGATTATTATATTGTTTATCACTATAATAATCTAGACTCTAGTTCTGTTCATAGATATGCCGTACCTCTAATCCATCACCCAATTATTGATAAGTGTGAGTTTTTTGAATCACATAATTTTGGGGATTCTAAAGAGGACCCCAACATAACCCATGAACAATGGTATAATACTATTTTAAATTATCACATCAATTCTATTCGTGATTAATTTGAGAGGAAACATTATAGGTTCTCAATCACGCGATAATGAAGAAAATTAATCATTGGTCTGTCGAATTATGTATGATAATTCCCCCCACTATGGATACATTCCCCATAAATGTAGGTGTGGATGATCTTATTATATAATCAATAGTTCATATAATCTTCATATCATATCCAACCTTCCAAATATGATTGAAATATGAAAATGCAGTTTAAGTTGGAAAAAGAGTAGTCTCTTTCCCACAATTTTCCATAATTAAACCTATAGTCACATCGTCATATAGAAATATCATAATGGTTTAATACATTCAAAGAGAATGTGTGTATATCCTCAGATCAAGTTAACTAAACTACCATTTAATATCTAGTGAGAATTATTTATTTATCTTATATGATTTATTTTCCACATTCTCTTCCAGGAAATAAAAAATGTGTTGTAAATCCATAAACAAAGAATAATATATATAATGACATCATTAATATATTAAATCCTTTGAGTAGTCTAGATTAATCGTGTTATGAAATTAGTACATGAGATATATCTCTTTAAAGTTTTCTTATATAAGACCCTCTTATCTACCATTTAGAGTAATGGTAGTCCACTATAATTTTTGGGTGTCATAGAACATAAAGGTTGTTGCAATCACTATAGCGTCATGTGGGGACTAGAATATCTCATAAATGATGTAGGTAAGTATATAAATTATTCAATATATTGTGTGAAATAAGTACCATTGAATGATGTAGGCTGATGTAGATTAAAATCCTAAGAATGATATGTCTTGGTCTTCTAAATGGTTCTACATTGGATAAGCACAATCAAAATGTGTCTTGGATAACTGGAGTCTACAACATGAATCTCATGTACTGGTAAAGGATATTCACAAGGTACATCCTCAGCCACCCCAATGGGTGGAATGGATTCTTCACAATATAACTCTTATAACAGTCTCATCAATCATCAATATTGAAGAATTTTCTGAATTGTATAGAACACTTAGAACATTTAATAGAGAACCTATTTAGTCAATAAGAGAATTTGATTATTCTTCTCGGAGTCTACGCTCAACCTATAATTTATCCATCATATCACTAACCATGTTATACGTCCTTTCATTTTCAGTCAATTATATAATATATTCAATAACACAAATATATTCCCATTTGAACTAATTAATGAATATACAAATATATCATAAAATATTAGAAAAAAATTATATCACATGATAGATAATCTACCCAAAAAAATTGAACTTATAAAGGGTAAATTTTAATGAACTTATATGTATCAGTTTTAAATTCATATTTATAATGTATATGAACTATTTCCCCTAGAAATTATGTCTCAACATGTAAAAATATCATAGAAAAAAATTATCTAAATCCCTTACTTGTTAATATAGAGTTCAATTACAAATTTATTTCCATGTAATTTTAAACTCCCCTAGACGACTATGACATGGTTATATCTTTCCAGCTATATCCAAAGATAATCAAATGGAAAACTAAGAAACTCTAAGATTATACAATTTTTTAATTATATATGAAAACTCATTATCTCCGTAATGGAGTTACACATGTATTTGTGCATGGCCCCCAATAAGTAATAGGCTTCTTATTAGTAAAAAGTTTCTAAGTTCATGAATGGGGAAACTATACACCCTATATCATGTCATAGGGAAAATAATAATTTAATAGAATATAAAAAACAATGAATTAGAGTAAGAAGCTGGAAATACAAATTACAAAAATGTTAGATGCCATTTCATGTCATATAATACCATGTGCCACCAAAAGTGGAATGCCACCCCAGTGTATAAAATATAGAAAAGTAAATAAGTAATTATGAAATAGTAACACCATGAATATTGCTCGGTCCCACATAAATATCCATTATAAATGGATAAACTATATTCAAGAGGCAGATATCATTTTATTTGATCTATATAAATTTGGTCTATAAAGTCATTTAGATTCCTATGAATGGTTTTTGTAAAAAATAATTGTATGAAAACACCAATGTTTCTTGAACATGATTTCACATTCATGAAAGTGTAATCAATGAAAATAAATATAATATTACTAATATAATCATTTATAACAAGTTGCATTCCATTAAATAAGATACGAAAACCCTAGTGGTACATGGTTTATCACATTATTAGATTAATATGAAATCGGTATGGGAAAATTTCATAAAATATTGATGTAGTGTGAAATATTCATGATATCCAAACATGACATATGCCTTAATGATAGACCAAAATATTCTATTATACAATACTTTAATATCCCAGTATAATTCACATTGATCATCATTCCCCACTATCTTCAAAAAGATATGTTCACAAAGATAGTTATGGTCTACTATATTCTCACATGTACAATCACAAATGATCATCATTTCCCCGTGTTAAGAAACAATTCATATTCATTCCATATCATTTATCATATTCTAATTATCAATTCCATAAATCATATGAACATTGTCCCCCTATTGGGATACCATTCCATAACAGGTACACCTCTCACTTTTGAACCTTCTATAGAAAAACAACATAACATATACCAAAATATTTAAAAAGGTGATATATTATTAAATAAATTAAAAAATATCAATTCATTAGTGAGAACAAATGGACACACCTAGGGTAAAATTAATCACCATCTAATGAACATCAATACATCATCATATCACTCTAACAGACATAAAAATTGTCTTAATATATTAAGGATAATCCTATCATAAGTTCATTGATGTCAATTTCATGTTTTATTAAGTAACTTACACTTCAAGAATATCTATGAGTATATTAACTCCAAATTGTCACCATGGATTCCTATAAGTAATCCTAATTATTATATCACTAATTGTTACAAAATAACAAATCCAATAATTATTTCTATCCCATATAAAAGTTCTAATTAGGTTATTTAGTCAACAATGTTTCCTAATATATTATTACTTAAATTAAAATTATTATTTCATAAGAGATGATGATCCCTCTCCCCTATATAATCTCATAATAACAAGAATAATTCCTCATATTCATTTCATAATCCTATATTATTATTTTTTTCATGAATATTTTTCAATAGTATAAAAATATTTCAATTGAAAAATTCATAAACATTCTATTATATATTTAAATTAAAAGAACAATTTTTTATGTTCAAACACAACACATAAGATATTTGAAAAAAGTAAGGTTTTGACATGTCTGGAAATAACATAAAAACATTTATTTTTTAGAATTTCATTTCAATATAGTACAAGGGAAATTTTTTTCTACACAAAAATAAAAAACTATCACTAAAAAATAATATATTTCAATTTTTAGGTTTTTTTGGAATGAAATCGATATTATTATGAAAAACAACAAAACACAAATTATGTATATATTTCAATTTTTCATTAATAAATATCATGAATTTATAGTGTATAAATAATTTTGTATTATGCTCATAAATTTTAAAATGTGTTAATGAATTAAATTTTATATTATTTGGATTTTAGAATCATTAAAAAAATTATATTATAATTGTTGAAGTAGAGGGAAATAAGGTTCTAATACTATTTTCCAAAAAATTGCACCATTTAAGAGTAATAGGGTTTACACATACATATTTCATGTTTATTTTATATGGTATGGTGTCGTACACATACATAGTTCTTTCATCAAGGATTCACTTTATGTAACTCTATTTGTCCTTTTGTATCCATTACAAACTAGAGTAACCAATACCTTGTGCTTTTATTACCCTTGAAAAACCTTCCTAAACTAAGAGTAAACATCACATTGAGCTATGGATACTATTATGTCTCTTTATCAAATTTTTTTTGCCTTCTAAATATATTTTTGTACCATTATATAGTGCCAATATGTCCTTGAAAGACTCCAATTTTAAACTTATTTAGCCTTTATTTACCATTACATAGAACCCAAGTACCCTTACACAACACCAATGGTAACCTTATGTAGTGTAAAGAAATTTCATCTAAAATTTATTTTTAAAAAAGGTACCCTTACATAACATTTTAGGTACCCATACATTGATTTTGAAATCCCATGGCTACCCATATGATGTGATGGGACTACCTTCATGAAACCTTCTTGCCTTATTGAAAGATTGGTTTTACCCATACAAAAAATAGGTTTCATAGATGACCGTTATATAGTGAATACAAAGGAATTCATAGAAATAGATAGATAATATAAGTTCCTACATAAACTTACATGGAATGTATAAATCTCATCCTACACATACCCAGCAAGAGGGAAACTCCTGTACCCATTTAAGTGACTCTTTTACCCTTAAACAACTCTCACAAAAATGTGTTTACTTTTTTTTAAATAATAATTTCTAATAAATATATGTATAATTATTATTAAATTCATATAGTATATATATAATATATAAGGGTAAAATACATTGACAAATAATAATTATTTCTAAATGAACATTTATATTTCATCCACATGTGGGTTTTATGAAGAATTACTAAATTTTGAAAATTACAATATGGTAAACCAAATCTATAGAAAACCATATAAAAATAAATTTATGCACCTAAAAGAGGATATGATCTTATCCAAAGACTACTAGTTAGTGTTTTAACGCCCTTCCCAATTAACGTATTCTTGGTAGAGGGTTATAAATTTCGAACCTCTCCATTGTCATATCTCTTTAAATATGTACAGTTTTTTCATAATAATAAATGAAAAAAATAATAAAATGATAACATCATTAAAAATTTTATACTAGTATGTTATCAAAATTATGGTAAAATCATTAAATAACATTCCATTTTCAATTAGGTAAAATGAAAATATGAATTTCCAGTGTGTGGAATACCACATAGTCCTATTAAAATATTTTTTCAGTAAAATATAATTGATGGTTTTAATTTATCATTCATTATTATATGTGTTTGTTATTTAATTGGGTTCTTCAGTATATAAACAGAATGGGATGACAATGATTGGATGAAAAATACTTTTATCATGTAAAATAGATTCTATAGTTCAGTGATTCACGTTATGTTCCCCAATTTTCATTCCCCATGGATCTTGGGGGCCATGACAATTTTCACTTTGTGAATGGTTACCAAAAGGTTAGTTACTAGAACTAAAAAAAAAACAATATGTCTATATCTGAAGGGACCTACTTTTAAAAGGTTGGATCTCATTCAGATTATGGACCGACAATGATTAAGATCACCTGTTGATTTAAAGGATGGTAGGTTAGGCTCATCACACCCTTTGGGGGGAATTATTCTACTCTCGGAATCATTTAATGATTTATGAAAAAAAATTAATACTTTATTAATTCCCAATTATTATGTGGGTAATCCCATGATTTGTAATCAATTATTAGAATATATAGATAGTAAAATAATCTACATGTATCCAATATTCTTGATCAATGCTGATATTTATAGGTATTTGAGGTTATCCACTGATGATATCATCTTATCCACTACATGTTGTTTCATTGGTTGTTAATATAGTGATGATGGTTTTCTAGAAACACTCTAAGGGAACTACTGAGTATATTTTCATCTAGTGAGTTGAATTTCACATTAGAGTTTATCATCATCTAGGGATATGATATTTATTTTAATGTTAGGATTAGACCAATGAATGGGATTCCTATGAGTAACTACGAAATAAATAAAACCCCATGTAGTTTTGTGACACTTAATGTGGAACATTATATCTATTATGGTTCGGTTATATGGACCCAACTATATAATTTAGCATTATCTGACAATAAAATCATGGAAGACGGTTTTTAGTTTAGGTTTGGAGTGGGACCTATGCCGTAGATTCCAAAAGAACCTAGATGGGATATGAGTTTCCATGATGACTTATACCCAATTGGGGATATTTCACAAAAAATAGGGATGATTTAAGAGTTGGTTTAGAAACTCAGGGAGGCTTCATATGTATCTTGGTTATGGTTGAAATCATAGTTCTTATAGTTAAATTGTTTAGGTGGAATGTGCATCTATCAAGATCATCACTAATATATATTCTTATGTGAGTAAAGATTAGTGTGAAAAAAATGATGAATAATAATATATTAATAACCCAGTACTTTTCCATCTATTTAGGAAGAAGACTTCACTGACATGTAACATCCCTCTATTCACATCACATTGGACCCAAGTCCAAGGTCCAGAATGAATGAAGGTGAAGGATTTGTAGGAAGAGAAGAGAAATACATAAACCACCAACAAGTATATCTAGGGTCTTAACACAGGTGGTATTCCCTAAAATTTGTTTCATAGTAGTATGAGTATCTAATTCGTTATTTAATAGAAAGGAAAGTGTATCCCAACCCTTCCCACTAGGAAACGGATTCTCAAAATCCTCGAGATGAGAAAGGAAGAATATGGTTCAATCCATAATCATCTAGAATAGTGACTCCCTAACACTTTCCCTGAGGTAGGGGTCCTCATGACCATTCATATACAAATCTACAAGTGAACCAAGAATCCAAACCATATTTTAGGAAAAATAGTTGAAACCTCTGACTATAGAAATACAAATCCTAATGGGAGTCACTATAGGTTTCTTTTCCCCATGGTTCTTTTAGTCAAGAGACCATAATGGATATTTTGATTTCATCCCTCTTATAAAATGGTTCCAAAGGAGGATAACACTAGTAATGGATGGATTTGAAGGCCTAAATAATGTCTTCCACTATTTGGATGGTATAGTGAACTGTGGAGGCTCATGGAATGAGTGCTTCAGGATGGTAGGTTTGGTGAACTGATGACACCATAAGGAAAAATATAACATTGATAACTACACTATGTGAGGAATTTAAAAAATATTATAGTGTCCCCATCGGTATTAGTATATGTAATTAACACATGTCCCCTTTTGAGGAATGGTACTTCATTCTAGTCTTCATTAATCATCAGCTTTGAAAATTCCTCGTGTATGTTTTATATTTTTTTTTAAAACTAAGGAAGACATTAGATTAACTCTTAATCAATAATTACCAATTAATTTGGGTTTAGAAAAATATCATAATGTTTATGGGGGTCTTAAATGAATCACTCGGGAGATCAGAGTATTAGTTGGCAATTGGGGAATTTTATCCAAAAAATGATGATCATAGAGGGATATTTTTATGAAAATATGTGAACCTGGGTTAAGGTGTATTCTCATATATGTGTTATGTTATGGTTTTACATGTTGGGTTCTATACAAGTATCTTCTATGATAGTGGTACAATGGGGGGGGCGTTCATGAATGGCATCTAGAGCCCTTTCAAACATTGACCTTATACAGTTTATTCGTTCTATTATCCCTAAGGTATTTACCATTGATGCATTTTCATCCATCTAGAAAAATGGTGTGTTATCGAAAGGCCCCCTCATGATTGGATTAAATTAGAAATAGGGGGTATAATGATATAAAAATGGATGAAAATGATGAATTGTTTACCGAAGGTGTTGGGCAGGTCTTCTGCATGGGTTTTCCACTGAAGTTTGCCTCTTTCGGAAAGAACATGTGAGAATCACATAGTGAATGTTTCTCACAAATATATTGGGAACTCATTTTAGTGAAAACTACATGTGAATTATAGTATTCAGGTATCTATATGATAGTCTACCTTATAGATCATACACCTAAGACCATTCACTAGAGACCTCATTTGCACAGACATGATATATATATATGGTTGCATGATACATAGGGTTGGGTGAGGGACTAGATTGGTTATCATGAATGATTCTATTTAATGAGGAACTTTCACAAGGAACATGAGTGATAAAATTACATAAATAATTACTTTACAAAATATTTTTACTTTCATTTCTTTTTTTAAAAATAACGTAGGTTGAAAAAAATTGGATTCTTATTTTTGGGTTCAATACTGCCCAGTATGATATTGGTTTCTAATTAACAATCCAGGAAATGTATTGATAATATGATAAAATCTATATGTAATGGATATTATGAAATATTCATCTCTATACTCCCAGATTTAGTGGGTTATTTGATGAAATATAACCATGATTTTATGAATAGTTTATATCTATAACTTCATGGAATTGTGCATCTATGGGAGGTTCTCAAACAATATTCAATGAACTAACTATCGGTATCTTGGTTTCAAGACCATAATAATATATCTACATCCATCATTTCCTACAAGGGTGATTACATCATTTTTGGGACATAATCCATAGCTAGTTTTCTGCATCGAGCCCCATGAACTCAAGACCTGAGACCACACACAATTGAATTAAAGCCTCATTGATATTCATTAATTAAAAACATTCACTGAAAGATAAATTAAAGGGATGGAATAAAGGATTATAAATTCTCCCATGAGGCGGTGTTAAACTTATATGGTTGTGGGCATATTATGTTCCCCATGTCTGTGTAAAATTAAAAAAAGGATTTGAAGACATTGGAATTTATGAGGTAGTGTGGGTAGAAAAGTCTTATGTGGATAGAAATTATGCATTTTTTTCAAGAGAAGATGATATGGTGAATTCCATATAAGAATTTATTTCATTTATTGTATGGACAGTTTGTTGTCGGTTTGCGGGATCCTCACATGATATTTAGCACTCAAATCCACAATGATATGTATCATGAATCTATCCCTTCGATTTAAACATCAGGTGACACTGGTAGGATTACATAATTAGTTCAAGAGATGATATAATGATATCATTATATTATGAAGTAATATTCCTTCATAAAATAGTATATTCATCCAATGATGTGGAAGTACATTTTCTAGAGGAATAATGCGGAAGACCCCAACTACAAGTGTCTAATGAATAATCCCAAGGTGGAAAAGATAAGTGTACCTGACACCTTCTATCCTATGCTAGATAATGGATAGTTCAATAAGTGGGGATATGAAATAAAGACCAATTTCCCAACTATGGAGCATATTGTGGGATTTTTTTCCATCATTGTATAGTCTATATGGTGGTTGTCCATGAGTTAAAGGGAGACATAAGGAAAGGATAATTCATTGTAGTATCCATGTTGATAGAGAAGTAGTTTGTAAAGTTGGCTACACCCATTTTGTAAAAAAGTCCATATGAGTCTATTAAATATTTATCTAGGGGAAGCTCCTTTCCGAATTGTGGGAACGTTCTAGATTATGTGGGGATGGATTGTATCCCACATCGAAACATATTCTTGGTAATGCAAGATCGTGTTCCTTAGAACTGATTTTTGACCGTATGTTCACGTTGTATCTGGTTATCTACTGCATCATGGAAACTGAATGAAATCAAAAAATGGTTGAGTTTATTTAAGGAGTGAAACTTCTTTCACCATGGGAATTTTCCTATAGGGATATTTATTGATGACGAGTAGACAATAATTATTCTCAGATAATACATGATTTTCTTCAGGGACAGTGCATTGGTGTCTATGATTTTTTGTGAGATCATATGCAAGTCTTATGATCCTTACTAGTTTTCCTACCAATTAATGTCCTTATAAAAAATAAATTTATCCCCAATTGTGAAAATTATAATAGAAAAACATCTTATTGTATTTATATAGGTATGCCTTTTCATAGTTTTGGATTTGATAGTGGTGGAAACAAACCTACCTTCAGTGAATGCAACCAACGGGTGAATCTACTAGTATGACGAGTCTAGGATTTAATGACAAACAAATGGAGTGCACCAAAAGAAGTCACATGGGTGGGGATGAAGAGGAAAATCATGAAGGGATCACTTGTTTTGTAGGTTCATTGTCTCATTTTCATGTTGGTTGTTCTGCATCAAACAGTGATGATAATGAGGTTCCCAAATAAACCAAATGAACTAGTGCAAGTTATAACCCACCCACCATAATTAAAAGGGACACAAAAAATGGTCCAATACTATGGAGGTATGGTCAGCGAAATTATGGGGGATTCTGAGTTCTATTTTCTCATCATCAATTTGTGTTGGAAAATATTGGGAATCCCAAAAAATATATGGTTTCATTATCATCCCCATCATAGAAAAAAATGTATTGGGAATATGTATGTCTAGATGCAGTCAAAACGTGGAAAGACATGTATTCAATGCTAAAATTATTTGGTTGATCCAATGTGTGGGGTTGATTATTATAGGGGTAAGTGATCATTAAAAAATTCTAATATGCACCTTTAGGAAAATCCTACTAAAGTTGTGATTCATATAAAGGAGATAGAGATGAACATTATGCAGTCAAAAATCCGATCACTTCCACAATGTGAGTGTAGGATATGATAAAACATAGCACTACTAAAGGGATTTATTACTATTATTATAAGGAATAGAATAACATTGTCTATCCCAATGACATAATTTCTCTTCTTCTCATACAATTTTTTGCTTTTACTTTATATTTTAGTTAATGAACAATGGTTATTGAGGAATAAAATCTTAAATATATTTTCCAGTAGGGTAAATGTAAATCATTTGAGGTTTCATATCCAATGTATAGAACAGGTAGTACTCTGATCAGGGTTAAATGGCCAACCCCCGAATCAGGAGAGGTGTCTCTAGGACGAAAGTACATGAGGAAATATATGTTCAGTGAATTTCCTCCTATAATAAATGTAGAGTTGTTTATTGTCAGAACTCCATCTATGATTTTAATAAAAAAGTTATGCTAGTGGGTAAGATCCATAGTAAAACATCATTCATATTGTGGTAAGTTATCTCATCATCATTCATCTAATCCAAAATCAAGTGTCTAAACATCATTGGATTGTAGTAATTCCATCCATTTCCTCTTTCAATGAACATTCAAGTGATCCATCTAGAGCTCAAGATGGCACTTTAGACAAAAAATGGATCCTTACGAGTGAATTGGATCCCTCAACTGAAGAATTAATGAGGGTTTATGATCCATCATCTGCTCTAATCACTATTCCAGACACTGTGGAGAGTTTGGATGATTCTAGTAAAGTGGAAGTTATTTCATAATATGTCACATGCAATTGATTTATTTCTACTTTTGTAATAATTTTGGTTCATATAAAGAATTATATAATCCTATGATGATTGGGGATGATCCTACGACTATCACGAAGCAGGTTGTTTGGGGTATCAAGTCATTGATGAGGGTTCATGAACCAAATTCTTCATGTTTTCTCACATGTGATATTATCATGGGGGTTGGGATGTCAATATAAGACATGATAAATATTAGAATTCCTTTTGATGAAATACTAGAAAAAAATAATATTCCAATTACATAAGATGAATTTGGGGAACTATATATAGAATTACATGTATATGAGTTTTATTTTCTATAAAATCAACCTTTCCATGCCCGATTCCCTCATCATGATTTGTTAGAATGGAAATCTCTATCAAAGGAAATTGTTATATTTACGGTGCATAGAGAATGCATTGAAATAAATCGTAATCCTACAATTGAGAACCTGTTAGATTAGGTGGACCACGAATTATGATTTTTTTTCTAACCCTCATTTGGAGGATCCTGGGATGACCTAGGGGAGTGACCCTTATCATCAGTTACTAGTTTGAATGACTGATGCTATGAATTCTAGGGAAGAATCTTCGTAGGTTGCCGACCATATATTTGGTAAAGGTCAATAACTATTGTGATTTACACCAAAATTTATATTATTTTAAGGATAAAAATGATTCTCATTCATTAAATATTATTATCATATTTGAGGGATAGGTATGAGGGAAACGATTCTACATTATCTCGACCAGCAGTGAAAAGCCAATAATCCACTATTTGAGAGGGGGTAGAGAAGGAAACTTCTTTGAGTTCAATAATCCTTGAGTACATTTCTCATTCAGGTAGTTATTATAAATCATATCTATTTTTTAATGTTACCTCCACATTACATGTCACATGTCCTGGTGGGATATATGGAAGATTATCTGTGATACACCCATTTAATACATACATTCATGAAACCCACCTATATCGTTTTAGAAAGAATGTTAGGATTGAATGGATTTTATTACCATATAATCATAATTGATGTGAATGATATTGTTCTCAGGTGGGAGAGATAGAATATGATTTGATAAAATCTCATAAAGTAAAAAAATTCTAGACAACATTGATGACATTTAGCCCATGTTATCCCTAAAAGAGGCCAATGATAACTAAAATCTGGTGGAATTCAAGTGGATGGTCAAGGAGAAGACTATTTAAGTGTCCCTCCTTCATCAAGAATTAAATTATACATAAGGGTAACTCAAAAAAATAAATATTAAATAGAAGAATCCAATATAAAAATGTCACCAGCCATTGTGGCTATAATGGGTGAGCTTTGTCCAGCCAAGGAGTATAAAGCTAGTAGACGGACTAATCTTTAAAATATGGATGATGGGGGTAAGGAGGGTATTCAATAGATGTAGAGTTATATTAAAGGCCTCTTATAATATATTATTGAGAGAATCCATCATGTGGATGTCCCTTAGGGGGATTTATATCATATTAATGAAAATAATTCTATTTCCAATAATCTATTATTTTATTTCTACTTCCTTCAGGTGATCATAATATAATATTGAAACAAATATTATTTAATATAGAGTATTTTAGATAATTGTAATCATAATGATGGGATGGGAAAAATTTCTATTTCTTTCCATGATATTGGACTTAGAGAGCATACTATTAATTTTTCAAGTGTCTTATGAAAAAACCCAATATATTTCTAAGTTCTATGTCATCATTCAATTTTTTTACAAATATATAAATAAAGGAGACATATTAGGTGGGACTTGTCTTTTCATTAGGCCATGATTTTTGAGTTTTTTTCGTAACAAATTCTGTTCCTTTTATATTTTATGGATGATTAAAATCATGAAAATGCGACTCAAGAAACTAATGTTTTACATTGAACATATTTGACTATATAATTTGAAATAATGGCCCACTAATGTTTATTGTCCAAGAATGTTTTGAAATTTGTTAGATATCTAGTGGGGAAGACTAAAAACCAATTTTTTGGTACACAAATCTTAAACATGATATTAAGGAATATAGTACTTCGTCATAAAAAATATTTATTCTAATGAAGACAACTCATTATTGGGATTTTTTTATTCATGGAAAAATAGGGAAAATATGACATAGTCATGTTGTGGAATCCTAAGGCAGACCAACCCATTATGTTGGAGACTTTTACAATACCAAATGGGGTTGTGTACTATATATTCTACTAAAGGTGTTCATGGGTGTAATGACTTGGACCCAAATAGCCACCTGAGCAGTGCTGAAGGTGTTGGGTGTCACAATCTTAGGCGCACCACCCTAAACACCAAAGGATTCCTACTAGCAGTGGGGGTATGATGGGTATAGTGGTGAGGCTAAAAATTATTAGAGGAAAATAAAGGTATCGGATCGAGCAATAATAAATGAAATGAAGCATATGTAAAAACCTCAATGGACTCGAACCATACCCACAGAGTAGAAGCATATCCAATATCAATAAAAAGTTGGAGAAATATATAGGGAACTGATGTAGATATAAAACACAATATCATGTTAAACTACTAGTAACAACTACTAAATAACCATGCATCCAGCTATAGCAAGTCAATATATAAATGGCGCTGATGGATAACGAACTGTATCTTTATTAATAGGGTAAGCATGCTGATACAGGAAAGAAAGATAAACAAAGTAAAATATAGATGGGCAATATGTCAAGGTCCATGCCATATCCATGCATCACCTAAAGCATTCTAGCTACTGATGTAGACCTATTTCCTGCACATAATTCCATAAATTCTGCATGCGTCCAAAAGGGCACGTGTAGTGCGTGGGGTGAATCTTAGAAGGATACCACCCAAAAGTGCAAACCTAATATATGCGTCTAAGAGGGAATGCATTTATAATGAAAAAAACTAAATAGTAAGATGAAAAAAGAAACAAACACAAACTCCACTGGTGCTCAGAAGCCACCATCGGTATGCCAGAATCATTGTCATGTAACCCGGCACCATGTGCCCCATGACACCGCGTGTCTAGAGTATCGATATCATGAAGGCACACCCATGAAAAAGTATCTCTGAGGAACAGTGATGTCTACCCTCAAATAGTAACTGAAGGGACAACGATGTTTGACCTCAGATAATGTAACTGAAGGGATATCGATGTATGGTCTAAAATAACGGTGAGCCTCTGCCCCCAACAAGGTAGTGACAATGCTATACTCTAAAGGATCCTCACCTTCCATGTGGCGTCCTTTGGAAAGAACACCCAAACCAATAGAACCTTAACTATGTCTAATGGGGGAATATTCTCACACAAGTGGTCAAAACCACCTCATCATTGAGTCTCTCTATGTGAATACTACTCAATGTTCTGGGTGAGTAGTAATCACAAAAATAGTACCCATGCCACAACAACTCTGACACCTCATGTCCCTCTGACCATGGGGCTCACGTCTGACGACCTCAACATCTATGTAACTTGGGACATGCACAACCTGAAAGTCCCCCTTCCTTAATCCTACATCTATGATGCCCAATGCCATGGTCAGGACCACCCAATGTAACCCGAGCCAATATCAAACTATGATCAGCACCACTCAAGAATATACAGTCCATGCCCACACAACCACAAGGGTTCTAGCATATGGAATTCTGCAATTACAAATAAAATCAAAATAATTACCTTCAAAAAGGAAAAAAATGAAATACTTGAAATGAACAAACCATGTGATGTCTCATACCTGCACTGAGGTCATTAAATCATCTATCAATTCATATAAATTTTTAATAAAATAAACTCAACAGTTTTAAAAAATACAACCCAAATGTAACCATTTTGGAATCCCTTGACCAAAAATGCCCTGATGAGAAATGACCACTCTTCCAACCCCACTCATGAAAAATAGGTAACATGGAATACCCAAAGGCATCTCATCAGTCAAATGAACAATCGAACATGCAATAGAGGATAAAAGAGGTCACTTTCAATAATACCTGAAAAATCTCCGATGTTTGGACCACACAATTGACCACGAATACATAAAAAGAGTTATCCAACACGTACCTCATACTAGTACAATTATACTCCTTTGATAATAGCCTCCAATTCGGTATAAAATTTGGTATAACTAAAAATAAATCATGACCACTCAAATCCATGTCACTCGTCATAGAACATAAATCATGAATAACAGTTCAAGAGGAATAAATCCCTTATCAAGGGGGTTCTAACACATCTTATAGTTATCGAGATAGAGTTCAGACAGATTATCAGGGGAAAAAAAACCTCCAGCTAGCTCTCCACACTCAAGACCCTCGACAGTTTAGGTTTCTACCTCAAAACAATGCTACAACCCATTTTATATAAAAAAATACATTGTGTTCACATAGGACTACACACCTAGTATCATTTTACTATTCATATGATTGCTGATATTTCACCGAGGACTTTCCGACTAACTACATGGTGTGTACAAAGGGAGAACTCAGCCTGTACATCTCTACCTGGTGGAAATTCCCAACATGCCAGGTATATCCCCATAGACGGCCCCTCTACACAGAGTGTACAAATAGAACATGACGTGTACTTGATAAAAAAATTCTACCAAGCCCATAGGACTACACACGATGTTTTTCCACCACACAGTCAAGGGTACATGACGTGATCAGCAACACTACTCACCGTGTAGTAAGAAATTCTGACTCAGTCACCACATGACATTTACTCGGTGAGCATATGGCCAGAACGTTTCTTACCCATACACGAAATGTCTCTTAATATAACGATTTGTAGTTTGGAAATTTCCAAAAACTCCCAAAATTTTCCTACTTTTCTCAGAAACTAGTCAAAATTCAAACAGGGTCAGAATTTTGACCCGTTCTAAAAACCTAGGTTCTTACATTCTCCCCACCTTATCATAGCTCATTCCTAAGCTATCAAACGAAACACTGAGATTGCACTGAACATTTCACCCTTATCAATGAAACACAGACTCTCCTAGTCTCAATGGTTTTTGGTAAATTCTTTAAGGGGTCCCCACCTTAGAGATTTCTTAAGTTTGTCTGTAACCTAAAAATATTGACAATGTAATGGTTCACTAACATGTTTATGGAATCATGTTCCTCTCATGATGCATCATTACCCATTCGCCTCATTCATGATCTTGTTTCATTTCTGAAACTCAATCATATCCTACACTGCATTGGTTTCCAACTCCACATGGTCTTTTATCCCATGGAATCTCAATATAAAACCTAATGCCATCCTTCTCAAGTGACTCGTATCATCGATACCCCGAAGCCACTACATCTTAAATAACTCACATCATTGTTTCCCTTATGCCCATGGCACCTCATGTAACCCACATCCTCGACGCCCTGATGCCACACATCACATACATATATTAAAATATATCAAGCACCTAATATGTAACTAATCCCACTAACTAGTATAATGACCCATACATTACATATATGGTTAATACATAAAAATTGAATCACACTTACAACAAATTATAACAAAACCATGAAAAAACCATCAAAGGACCATATTGGTATAGGGTCTTTAGAAACTTGGAAACATAAACAACTGGTTCATAAAGAATCTACATTGTCTCCCATTTATTTCATCATATCTATAGTCCCATTTGGCATATCATACTTAATAAACTTCTTCCTGACCTGGGGAAAGAAAACATACAAAAGGGTGAGCTCAAAATATTAGTAAGGGTAAACAAAAGAAATATCAATCACATCATATTCATAAGAACATAACATTTTTGAAATCTTAACATGCAAAAGCGATCATAATTTCATAACATGGGGTAAATCATTGTAGTGAAATGTAATCCCAATAATCATAACATAAAACATGAAACTTTGTGGAATAGAAATATAATCATATAGAATAATTTCTTAGTAGTCAAGACTCATATCCAAGACTATCTTAGCGGAAAAATTCCATTTCTGAACCGAGTTCACTCCTCGTTTTAGTCTTGTTTCACTGAACCGGTTTAACCTGACGTTCCAGCCATGTCTATCTCATGAGATATAAATCTTTACACAATTCATTAGAGGGAGATATATATCCCACCCATTTCATAATGATACCATTCTTATGTGTACCAAAAAATCATAAATCATACATCATTTCATAACCCATGAAATAAAAATGGGATTCTTAAACATCATGAAATCATAAAACAACTCATATAAGATAAATGAATTCATAAAAATAAGTCCATCATAACATAATCAAATCAATGTAATAATAGGTATATAAATAGAACCCTATATTATCATATATCGAAAATACTTTTGATAAAACACTTGAACTCTATTCTTGAGGAAAATATCCTTTGTACTTCAAAAAAACATTTTTTCCTTTCTTAACATGTCATACAATTTTAAACTAAAATAAGTTGATTAAAAATAAACATGGAAAACTGTAAAGGAAGCTTCATGGAAATAATGTTTTAAAAATCCGTTCATGCCGTATAAGTTAAAAAACATTCTTCTTATACTTTTTTTAGAAAATTCAAAAAGTACATCGTACGAAAAACGACAAAAGATTCATTTTATATCTTTTACTAAAAACTCACCCAAGGGTAAACATGGATTTAAAATATATCAAGCACCTGATATGTAACTAATCCCACTAACTAGTATAATGACTCATACTTTACATATATGGTTAATACTTCAAAATTGAATCATACTTATACAACTTATAACAAAACCATGAAAAAACCATGAATGGACCGTATAGGTATTCTGTCTTTAGAAACTGGGAAACATAAACAACTGGTTCATAAAGAATCTACACTGTCTCCAATTTATTTCATCATATCTATAGTCCCATTTGGCATATCTTACTTAATAACCTTCTTCCTGACCTGGGGAAAGAAAACATACCAAAGGTTGAGCTCAAATTCTTAGTAAGGGTAAACAAAAGAAATATCAATCACAACATATTCATAATAACATAAAATTTTTGAAATCTTAACCTGGAAAAGCGATCATAATTTCATAACATGGGGTAAATCATTTTAGTGAAATCTAATCCCAATAATCATAACATAAAACATGAAACTTTGTGGAATAGACACATAATAATATAGAATCATTTCTTAGTATTCAAGACTCATATGCAAGACTATCTTAGTGGACAAATTCAATTTCTGAACCTCCTGTATAATGATTTAAATAATGTCATTGACTTATTATAGAATCATACTCATAGTTATGATATCATATATGGTCATATTCTTATCTTTTTATTAGTAATATTTCATTACTAATTGTTATTCGGGTGTTTATTACTTTTTGTTCTAATGCGTGTTTTGTTGAATAAATTCTTATTCTTCTTTTTCGGTTATAGATACCTCATTTACATAATGGTATTAGTGTAATATATATCATATTTATTCACTCAATTCATTTATTTAATCATTATGAAATGAAAATCATGTAGAACGAGTCACATCACATCATGAAGACGGTATTTCGTACGTACGCACGAGCGGTGATATCGTTCCCATGATCGTGGAATTGTATTGGGGTGTATGTATACTATTTCAGAATCAATATAAATTTTCAATAATAATATATATTTATTATTTACAAAACTATACCCATCCAAGTAAGGTGGTGGTGGAAAATAGATTACACCACGGTGTGGAGACGGTATTCCGTATGTACGCACTCGTGGTGATTTGGTTTTCCGTAGGATGGATAGATGGTGAAATAGGGTTTTTTCATACATATAATAACATATCAGTATATTAGTGATAATGATGTTATTAATTTATAATGAAAAAACTAATTAAGGAGAAGTGGAAGAAGAAATAATGTTGAAAGAATTGGTAACAGACATTACCTCTCCTTTGAAACGCCTCTTTGAGACCTCCTTTTAGGGCACTAAAATTTGTCCTTGAAGAAACCGAGGACCTATAGGATGTTTATAGAGAAGTGGAGAGGAGAAATTTTCAGGGATTGGCCGATATTGATGGCTCAAAGTGGTGTGAGGAAGAGAGGGAGGAGGTGCCCTTTTACAAGGGACGAGAGGGGCAACTTCGGAAAAACTAAAAATATTATTTTATTATAAAGTCATATTCGGTTTTAAATACCTCCAAATTGATTTATATCGAAACTAAGGTGGGTATGGGTCGAAATCCTCTCATCCAATAGAATTTAGAAAAGTTTAGGTTTCTATTTTAAACTTATAATTTAGATTAAACTTTAAGTTAAATAATTTAACTTTTACCGTGTCTTCTTGTTTTCTTACATTATAGTGTTAATAAACTTACTATAACAAGACAAACGAACCCCAAGTTGTTTATTATTAATATATATAACCTTATCTATGTAATTTGGACGAACCTTAGATTTTTAGGAATAAAATAACAATTAATAATATAATATTTGTTTTAAAAACTATTTTATGTCAATTTTTACTCTATTTGTTAATTGATTTTTGTGAAAATCATAACAGAAATATTAGTTAGAGAAAAGTTAATTAAATAAATACTAACATTTTATATTAACATATATAATTATTGTAATTCATAAAAAGTATCAAATTCCATTTATTTAGGTATTTATAAGATCAATTATGTCAATATTTCTTTAATAAGATAATTACTGCATCATCGTTGTGTCATAAATAAGTTAAATTATTTATTATCTAAAAATTACGAATAAAATACCATTATGTAGGTAATATCTTTATAATTCAAATTAATATTTATAGTCTAATTCATCTTGTCTATAACCCTATATTAAAAATTATTTACTTATTAAACATTGATTTTAACTATTTTAAACATTCTTTAAATAAATTAATAATAAATGTCCTAATCTATTCCAAGTGGTCCTAAATGGTCATATATTATTTATGAGGTTGTTATTGGTCGAAGTAAACTTATCCAATAGAATTAGGACATTTTTTAGGGTAATAATAATATCATTTTTAACCTTAATTTCCCTATTTACTTTTAACCGTGGTAAATAAAAGTAAAAAGTTTCTATTCACCAAAAAATATTTTCTTCTCATTGAACAACATTTTAATTGCTGACATCAACTGTGTCTCTCAAATTTTTGAAATTCCACTCACAGAAGTGGTAAAATTATGTTTTATGTAAATTTGCAAATTCTCGTAGGAGGTGGGTAAAAGACGGTGGAAAGTTCAATAAATTTTTTATATATCATTAATTATTATAAAATTACTCCAATGAATTGAATTGAACTTATATAGGTATTATGTATCAATTTTCAACTAAAATAAATTTAAATAAAATAAATAATTATTTAAATAAAATGTTTGTTTTGAAATAGTAACCCAGTGTTTTCATTATTCATCAAAAATTGAAAGTTTTCAGAATAAAACAAAAATTTCACCCGAGGCTAATTTCGATATTCCGAATCGAAAAATGAAGACCATTTTGAAAAATAAAATTTACAAAATTTCAAAAAGTGGTTATTACTATTCATAACAGCGAGTTTTAATAATATTTTAATAGAATATCATTGTTTAGTGAAACTCAGTATTGCGTACGACACAAGCTATCAAGGAAGGTCATGATTGTGTGTAAAGCAAGACAAGCTAGTGTTGTGTGTAGTGAAAGATTCCATTGAAGATTTATATAAAATGAAAACAAAATATTTCTTATAAAAGTCTCAGGTGTTACATTCTACCCCCATTAAAAGGAATTTCGCCCTCGAAATTCGTCACTTGTAACAAATAGATAAGGATACCTCTGCCTCATCATATCCTCAAGCTCCCATGAAGCTTCTTCTAATTGGTGGTTCCTCTATAAAACATTCACCAAACGAGTGGTCTTATTCGGTAGGACTTTTTCACTACGATCGAGAATCTCTATCGGCTGTTCTTCATAAGAAAGATCTTGTTCCAGCAGTATAACTTCTGAGCTGATTACATGTGAAGGATCTGGTTTGTACTTTCTCAGGAGAGATACATAGAACACATCATGAACTTGAGAGAGATCTGGTGGAAGCGCCTATCGGTATTCTACCTTCCCAACACGATCCGGTATTTCGAAAGGACCGATATACCTAGGGCTCGACTTTCCCTTCTTTCCAAATCCCATTACTCTCTTCCAAGGAGATATTCGTAATAACACTTTATCACCCACTTCAAACTCTAAGTCTTTTCTTCGGTTGTCGGCGTAACTTTTTTGTCGACTATGAGCTGCTCTTATGTATTGTTGAATATATTAGTCCTTTTCTGCCATCTCATCAACAAGATAGGTTCATAATATCTTTCTTTCCCCAACTTCATCCTAGCAAGTTGTAGTCCTACATTTATTTCCATACAGAGATTATTAAAGAGACATCTAAATACTAGAGTGAATGCTATTATTATAAGAAATTTCCACCAAAGGTAGGTGTTGATCCCAACCACCTTTGAAATCCATATAGAAATCTCTCAACATATCGTCTAGAGTTTGAATTGTCCTCTTAGACTGACCGTCTGTCTGAGGATGATAAGTAGTGCTGAAACTCAACTCTGTATCCAGAGTATGCTGAAGACTTCGCCAGAACATTCGGGTAAACCTTGGATTCCGATCAGATATAATAGAAAGTGGTACTCCATGAAATCTTACCACTTCCTTTACATATATCCTGACAAGCTGATCTAGATAGAAATCCTCTCTAATAGCAATGAAGTGTGAAGACATCGTAAGACGATCAACTATGACCCAGATAGTATTATTTCCCTTGGATGTTTTAGGAGGTCCTATGACAAAGTCTATAGTGATGAGTTCCCATTTCCATTTGGGTATGGGTAATGGTTGTAACATCCCCTTAGACCTATGTCTCTCAGCATTAACTTGTTGACAAATCAAGCATTGAGAGACATATTCAGCAAAATCTCTTTTCATGCCATCCCACCAGAAGTACTCTTTCAGGTCCTTATACATCTTCGTGCTTCCAGGATGAATAGAGAATGATGAACTATGAGCCTCATCCATCATCTCCTTCTTTAATTCAGGGATGGGAGGAACACAAACCCGATTCCTGAACATTATTATCCCATCACAATCAAGGTTGAATTCAGGAACATTTCTCACCTTCTTTTGTAACACTACATCTTCTTTATATGCCTCTTTAATCGTAACATGTATAGATGTTTGAACATTAATTTGAGAAAGATATGATTTTTCCCCTTACATTATAATTCCAAGATTCATCCTTTGTAAATCCATAAATATTGGATCTTTTGTGATCCTCATCATGGATAAGCTAGCATGGTCTTGTCGACTTAATGCATTTTCCACCTTGTTTGCTTTACCAGGGTGGTAATGAATTGAGCATTCGTAATCCTTAATCAGCTCCAACCATCATCTTTGGCACATGTTTAGCTAATTTTGTGTGAAAATATAAATTAAACTTTTATGATCAGTATAAATGTCACACCATTCTCCATAAAGATAATGCCTCCAAATCAATAATGCAAAGATTACCGCAGCTAACTCATAATCTTGAGTTGGGTAATTTTTCTCATGAATTTTCAACTGTCGTGAGGCATAAGCTATCACCATATCATTTTTCATAAGGACACACCGCAATCCCTTCTTGGATGCATCACTATAGATCACAAACCTTTTTCCACTACAAGGCAGTCTGAGCACAGGTGCACTGGATTACCAACTTTTCAAATCCTTGAAATTCTCTTCACATTCCTCCGTCCAAACATACTTAACTACTTTCCGAGTCAACCTGCTGAGTGGATTAGATAATAGTGAAAAATCATTCACAAAACGTCGATAATATACATCCAAACCAAGAAAACTTCAGATCTCGGTTACTGTTGTTGGTCTCGACCATATTTTGATAACCTCTGTTTTTGCTGGATCCACAGATATCCCCTTTTTTGAGATTATGTGACCCAAAAATGCAACTTTTTTAATCAAAAATTCACAATTGGTAAATTTGGCATAACGCTTCTCCTTTCTCAGAGTCTTCAATACAATTCTCATGTGATCTTCATGTTCTTCCTTGTTCATTGAATAGATAAGAATATAGTCTATAAAGACTACCGCAAACTAATCATGATTGTGTCTAAAGAATCTATTCATTAGATCCATGAAGATAGCAGGGGAATTAGTAAGACCACATGGCATCACTATAAATTAATAGTGTCCATACCTTGTACAGAAAGTCATCTTTTGTATATCCTCTATTTTGACCCTTAATTGTTAATACCGTGAAGGAAGATCAATCTTGGAAAAGTATTGAGCTCCACGTAGTTGGTCAAATAAGTCATAAATTCATGGGAGAAGATATTTCTTCTTAATAGTGATCTTGTTAAGTTCTCAGTAATCAATGAAGAGTCTCATTGATCCATCATTCTTCTTAACAAACAGAACAGGTGCTCCCCAAGCTGACACACTAGGGTGTATGAATCTCTTATCAAGATTCTCTAGGAGTTGCTTCTTCAATTCCTGAAACTCAATTGGGGCCATTCTATAAGGTGTCTTTGAAATATGTAAAGCACCCGGTATGAGTTCTATTGAAAACTCAACTTCATGATACGGTGGAAGACCCGACAATTCCTCCGGAAAGACATCATCAAACACCCGCACAATGGGAATAATCATAATTGTGAGTTTCTCTCCAACCATTTGAGATAAATAACCTTCATTTAGTGGTATCAAGTCCCATAAGATGGAAGAAATTTCCACTGGAAGGTTATGTTCATCCTTGCATCGATAGATGATAATAGATTGATCTGGAATATGAAATATAACATCCCTTATTTGGAAATGTATATGTGCTCCATATATAGAAATCCATTCCATGCCAAGAATCATATTAAATTCCACTATAGGAAGGATCATAATATTTGCAGGAATCATTTTCCCACAAACTTCAATCTGAGAAGAATTATAAACTTTTGATGCGACTGTTGTGCCATTAGGGGTTATCACAGCTAACTCAACATCTAATTGTTGAGGTAATACGACGATACCCTTAGAAAATTATTCAGAAATAAAAGAGTGGATATATCCAGAATCAAATAAAACATTTTCTACTTTAGAGTGGATAGTAAGTGTACCTTTCACCACTTCGTTATCGTACTCCAGATCCCTGATAGAAATTGCATGTGACATTCCCATGTCTTTAGCCTTAAGAGTTTGTTGACGTCGATCATAATAAGAAACCCTTGGAATATGGCATTGATTGGCATAATTACCTATTTCCATTCATTTGTAACATTTTAGTGTAAGAGGTTCACTCTGGGTAGCCTTTTCTTTGTTTTCATCACTAGACATCTTCTTCCAAGCATTGCGGCATTCAAATGCCCGATGACCTTCCTTTCCACATTTGAATCATTTAATTGTCCCTTTAAGACAGCTCACTCCATGTTTCTTTCCACACTTTGAGCATAAGGGAAAACTCATATTATTTTTAGTGTGATCTTTATATTTTACTTTGAATTCCAATTTCCTCTTCTTATCAAACCCATATGACTGATGGGTTACTCCAATCTCCATCTCAACTTTGAGAGCACATCGAATGATTTCATCGTAGCTATTGAAGTCCCTTATGGCTAATTCCCTTCGAAGACTTCGTTTTAAGACACTAAATAATTGATCGATCTTACTCTCAGGTTGGATAACAATACCAGAAGAATACCATGAAAATATTGTAAAATTTTCTTCATAGGTACCAACAGATTCATCATCCTTTTTCATTAGATCATGAAACTCCTTCTCCATATTTTTCCAGAGAATACGAGGGAATAACATATTGAAAAATAAGTCTTGAACTCGTCCCATTCCATGGATTTAATTTCATCCCTTTACCCCGTATTTTTGATAAGATTCCACCAATGATCAGCATCACCTTCCAAGCGATAAACTGATAAGATGAATTTATCATGTTCAGAACATTGAAGAACTGAAAATATCTTTTCATTAGTATTGATCCATTTTTCAGCAACTAATGGATCAGTAGACCCGCTAAATGAAGGTGGACGTTGCCTCATGAAGGATTCAATAGAATTTTGCTCATTCCTTTGATCCTTTGGAAGTCTTACATGATTCATAGCTTGAGAAAGTTCTGTGAGCAAGGCTACAAGATTTTCCATTCCATCTCCCATAACGTTTGGTTGCTCAGGGGGACAATTATTTCATTTCCTGTCGCATTCCGCATTAACACGGTTCCTTTGTGTTCCAGTCATTGACTAAAAACAAGAAAAATAGTGTGAGAAACACTAATTATAATAGTAAAACCACATAATTAAGAATAAAATTTCACACTTAAGGTCTTATCATAGGTTATTCATGGCCATTTCTAAAACACTAAGATTGTGTTCTATGTTTAGACTTATCTTTAGGGTTCTTACTAAGGCTTTCACATCCTAGTTTCCAAAGGTTGACTATACCTTTCCTCTGATACCAACTATAACGACCCATACTTTACAAACATGGTTAATACAAAAAAATTGAATCGTAGTTATTACAACATATAACAAAACCATGAAAAAACCATGAAAGGACCGTATAGGTATAGTGTCTTTAGAAACTGGGAAACATAAACAACTGGTTCATAAATCATATACATAGTCTCCCATTTATTTCATCATATCTATAGTCCCTTTTGGCATATCATTTTTAATAACCTTCTTCCTGAAATGGGGAAATAAAACATAAAAAAGGGTGATCTCAAATTCTCAGTAAGGGTAAAAAAAAGAAATATCAATCACATCATATTCGTAAAAACATAACATTTTGTAAATCTTACCCTGCAAAAGAGATCATAATTTCATAACATGGGGTAAACCATGGTAGTGAAATGTAATCCCAATAATCGTAAAATAAAACATGAATCTTTGTGGCATACACACATAATCATAGAGAGTCATTTCTTAGTAGTCACAACTCATAGCCAAGACTATCTTAGCGGACAAAGCCCATTTCTGAACTGAGTTCACTCCTCGTTTCAGTCCTGTTTCACTAAACTGGTTTAACCGTTCGTTCCAGCCGTGTCTATCTCATGAGATAAAAATATTTACCCAATGCATTGGAGGGAGATACAAGTCCCACCAATATCATAATGATATCATTCTTATGTGTGCCACAAAATCATAAATCACACCTCGTTGCATAACCCATGTAATTAAAATGGGATTCTTAAACATCATGACATCATAAGACAATTCATATAAGATAAAGGAATTAATAAAAATAATTCCATCACAACATAATCAAATAAATGTAATAATAGGGATAGAATCATAACCATATATTATCTTATATGGAAAATACTTTTGATAAAACTCTTGAACTCCATTCTTGAGGAAAATATACTTTCTAATTCAAAAAAAAATATTTCCTTTCTTAACTTGTCATACAATTTTAAAATAAAAGAAGTTTATTAAAAATTAACTTGAAAACTTTTAAAGAAATATTCTTGTAAATAATGTTTTAAAAATCCATTCATGTCGTATAAGTTAAAAAACATTCTTCTCGTACTTTTTTCGGAAAAGATAAAATGTACCTCATCCGAAAAACGAAAAAAGATTCCTTTTATATCTTTTTCAAAAAACTCACTTAAGGGTAAAATTGTATTTAATAAATTCTAGCAGTATAGAAATAATAATAAATATTGAGGAAACATGGATGTGGATTATAAAATATTCCCTAGTAAATTATGAAGTATAAAACATCTCGGATAAAAATGGAGATTGCGAGATTGTCCCTTACCTTAGGTCTGATTTCCTTCATAAATGTCTGAACCACCTGTATAATGATTTAAATAATTTCATTGACTTATTCCATAATCATACTCATTGTTATGATATCATATATGGTCATATTCTTAGCTTTTTATTAGTAATATTTCGTTGATACTTGTTATTTGGGTGTTTAGTACTTTTTGTTCTTATGCGTGTTTTGTCAAATAAATTCTTATTATTATTTGTAGGTTATAGATACCTCATTTAAAAAATGGTATTAGTGTAATATATATCATATTTATTATCTCAATTAATTTATGTAATCATTATGCAATGAAAATCATGTAGAACGAGTCGTATCACATCGTGGAGACGGTATTCCGTACTTTTGCACGGGCGATGATATCATTCCCATGATCGTGGAATTGTGTTGGAGTGTATGTATAATATTTCAGATCAATATCACTTTACAATATTAATATATATTTATTCTTTACACCATTATACCCCTCCAAGTAAGGTGGTTGTGGAAAATAGATTACACCACGGCGTGGAGACGGTATTCCATACGCACGCACGCGCGGTGATTTCATTTTCCGTAGGATGGATAGATGGTGAAATTGGGTCGTTCATAATTATAATAACATATCAGTATATTAGTGATACTTATGTTATAAATTCATAATGAAACAACTAATGAAGAAGAAATGGAAGAAGAAATAATGTTGAATGAATCGGTAATGGACATTACCTCTTCTTTGATACGTCTCTTTGAGTCCTCCTTTTAGGGCACTAAAATTGGTCTTTGAAGAAGACCAGGACCTCTAGGATGTTTCTAGGGAAGTGGAGTGATGAAATTGTCAGGGGTTGACCATGATTGAAGGTTCATAGTGGTGTGAGGAAGAGAGGGACGAGATTCCAATTTATAGGGGAGGAGAGGGGCACCTTTGAAAAAACTAAAAATATTATTTTATTATAAAGTCATTTTCAGTTTTAAATGTCTCCAAATTGATTTATTTCGAAGATAAGGTGGAGATGGGTCGCAATACTCTCATCCAATAGAATTTAGACAAGTTTAGGTTTATATTTTAACCTTATCATTTAGATTTATCTTTAAGTTAAATAATTTTACTTTTACAGTGTCTTCTTGTTTTCTTACAATATAAGGTTAATAAACACACTATAACAAGCCAAACTAAACCCATGATGTTTATTATTAATATATATAACATTATATTAGTCATCTGGACGAACCTTAGATTTTTAGTAATAAAATTACAATTTATAATAAAATATTTGTTTTAAAAACTATTTTATGTCAATTTTGACACTATTTGGTAATTGATTTTTGTGAAAATCATAACAGGAAGATTAGTTAGAACAATGTTAATTAAATCAATTATAACATTTCATATTAATATAAAAAATTATTGGAATTCAGAAAAAGTCTCAAATTACATTTATTTGGGTATTTATAACATCAATTATGTCAACATTTCATTAATTAGATAATTACTGCATCATCATTGTGTCATAAATTAATTAAATTATTTATTTTCTAAAAGTTACAAATAAAATAACATTATTTTGGAAATAGTATTATCTTTATAATGAATATTTATAGTCGAATATATCTTATGTATAACCCTATATTAAAAATGCTTTACTTATTAAACATTTATTTTAACTATTTTAACCATTATTTAAATAAAATTAATAATAAATGTCCTAATCTAATAAAAGTGGGCCTATATGGTCATCATTTATTCCTAAGGTTGTTTTTGATCGAATTACACTTATCCAATAGAATTAGGACATGTGTTAGGGTAATAATAATATCATTTTTACCCATAATTATCCAATTTATTTTTAATCGTGGTAAATAAAAGTAAAAACATACTATTCAACAAAAATTATTTTCATCTCATTGAACCACATTTTACTTACTGAAATCAACCGTGTCTCTTGGATTTTTGAAATTCCACTCACAGAAGCGGTAAAATTAAGTTTTATGTAAATTTGCAAATTCTCCTTCGAGGTGGGTAAAAGACGGAGAAAAGTTCAATAAAATTTTTATATATCTAAAATTATTATAGTATTACACCAATGAATTGAATTGAACTTATATAGGTATTATGTATCAATTTTGACCTAAAATAAATTTAAATAAAATAAATAATTATTTAAATAAAAATTTGGTTTTTAAATTGTAACCCGGTGTTTTCACTATTCATCAAAAATTGAAAGTTTTCAGAAAAAAAACCCAAATTTCAACATAGGCTAATTTTGATATTCCGAATCCAAAAATGAAGTCCATTTTGAAAAATAAAAATTTCAAATTTTCAAAAAGTGGTAATTACTATTCATAATGGCTAGATTTAATAATATTTTAATAGCATATCGGTGTTTAGTGAAACTCGGTATTGTGTACGACGCAAGCTATCAAGGAAGGTTGTGATTGCGTGTAAATAAAGCCAAGCTAGTGTTGTGTGTAGTGAAAGATTCCTTTTATTATCTATATAAAATAAAAACAAAATATTTCTAATAAATGTCTCGGGTATTACAACCAGCATCTTGCAAGTCCACATAAATCATGTTCACTTTTTGCACTCAAAACAGACATGCCTCAACTGGTCCTGCCAAAATAAAACAAGAAAGTCACAACCACGCTCATGGTGTACCTCTACCCGTCATCGGCTCACAGGCCTGCTCAGCCCCATGCAGCTCATCAATGTGCACATAGATAGGCTACCTGATGCCTGACCACCCTGTGGTGCTACTCAAGTCCCCGACCACTGACCCCTTACCTAGGATCTACTATCTCTGTAATGTCCTCTGCGTGTAGCTAAAACTCAGCTTTCCTCTCCTTGTACTAAACCCAAACCAACTCCATATTCCACAATTTTTATGGTCCTTTCCTTCCCGTAGTCTTAGAAGGCTTCCTACAGAACCTCTCTAGGTCCCCAACCTGTCCACATGCTCAACACTTCTTAGGTGGCCTATCACAATGAGTCTGAACATGTCCTGGATATCCACACTTAATGAAAATCACAAAAGAACTACTAAAAGGTGGTATAGCTGAGTCATTAGCATGACTGCCCTATTGGAAATCATTTCGTCCACGCTTCATTCTATCTAAACCACCTCATGAAGCTGTCGTCTGACCAACCTGGGCCCTATCCCTCAGGTTTTCCTCCACTATGAGCGCCTGATTTACAGTCTCTGAGAACTTACCCAGACAAAAAAAATTTACATATATATGAATGGTGTGTCGTAAGACTTCTTCAATGTGACACACCCTTGTCAAGTCATCACGTACCATACCATGTGCAATGCGAGATAGCTCGGTGAAAGTAGGTACGTAGTCCCTGGCCATCATGTCTCCCTAATAAAGGCTTAGAAACTCTCGAGATCTCTTAGATCTCAATGTCTCTAGGTAAACGTGCTGGAAAACCCTATCTTCAAAGTCATTCAATACTTGTACCTTGTGCCTGGGTGCCTGAACCTACACATCCCACTAGCGCTTTGCTGGTCCTCGCAGCATGTATGTCGTCAGCTTGGCCCTCCACCCTGGAGGTGTCTCGAGCTACTCGGATATCATCTTCATGATCTCTTTTTAGTTATAATCTTCCTGTAGACCACCCTCACCCTGAAAAAGCGGTGGGAGTGGAAAATAGAACTCTTGCATCCGATATTTCATAAGTGGATTGGCACCCTGTGTGCCTCTGTAGATCCCTTATAAGACACGTACCCGACTAAACTGAAGCTGCTCGTCATGCCATAGTCTGAATGCATCCAAACCGGGATGTTGTCTACTTTCACAGGATCCTAAACATGTTCCATTCCTTGAGCTTGTACCTACAACTCATTCTCTACCAGCATTGGATCCTGAACATCATCCTGCTTCTACGGAACTATACCATCTACCACCTGACACTTCATCTGTGTTGACAAAAAGAAATATTTTGAATAACATAATTGGTTAGATAACCCATATATATATATATATAGAACACAAATAAGAAGTGAAGTAAAGAAGAATCATAAAACAACTACCCTTAATATCCTCTATTAAAAATCATTCTCGTGGCATCTTGGACTCATGGAATCCTTACAATCGCACAATACAGCCATGTATCAAAAGTACGTCAGGCCATGCTTGTCCTAACAACCAACATTGCCTCAAACTGACGACTAAGTCACCCAATCCTGGTGATCAAAATTACCTCAACTTTAGTACCTTCTAGCTCTATAAAATCAATTTTCAACTAACCTTCCACATTAATATTCTACAAATATATAGAGCCTGAAAAACACAATGAAATAAATAGTAAATTCTATCAGGAATTTGACCATTTAACAATTCATGCATACATGTCATGGTAGTTGATATTTTTTCCATGGCATTATCACGTCACAATGGATACATATAGTTATGTATTTTAAATACACTAAAAGTATGCCTATCTAAAGAAAAACAATCATGCATTTCTCTAAAAGTCAAGGGTCCAATTCTCCTTTACTGCACCAAGTCAAGGGTCACATATCACAATCAATAACATCACACAAAAAGAGAGCCACTAAGGTGGAAATCATATAAACTATAATCTGAAAAAATAGGAATAAACACCCCTGGAAACATGGTCCATCCCTCGTACCTGGGGCTGCAGGAACCCAAGAATAATCTAGAAACCTAGTGTCAGTCATAACCTACCACAAGTCTACCATATCACAAAAAGTAAAACCAGCAGAAATAAAAAGAGAAACCCCAATCACATTAGTAGCCAACAAAATACTGTAACTAAATCCCTATCAAGAACCCCTCCAATACCACTTTGTAATGACCCAGACCCAAATAGCCACCCGGACAGTGCTAAATCGGTCGGGTGTTACTACCTTAGGCGCACCTCCCCGAACACCAAAGGGTGCCGAAAAGTAGCGAGGGTCTGATGGGTATATTTTGGAGGTTATACCCGCTCATTAGAAAATAATGGTACTATTCTAAGCAATATTAAATGACATGTAATAGAAGTAAAGGACTCAATAGGTTCGAACCTGACTCTCCTAGAAGAAGCATATCCAATGTCAATAAAAAGTAGAAGAAATATATATACAAATTCAACAGATTGTAAACACAATAGCATGTTGAGCCACTAGTATCAACTACTAAACAACCAGGCATGCATCTATAGAAAGTCAATATATAAAGGCGCAAATGGCTAACCCACTATAGCTATAATAATAATGTAAGCATGCTTATATAGGAATGAAATAAAAATAATGTAAACTCTAGCTAAGAAAGACCTCAATGTCCATGCCATCTCCATGCATAATCTAAAGCAGTCCAGCTCTTGATGCTGACCTCTGTCTTACAGGTAATTCCATAAAGTCTGCATGTGTCCCAAAGGACATGTGCAGGGTGTGAGACAAATCTCAGTAGGATACCTCCCAATTGTGAGTACCTAATATATGCGTTTAATCTATAATTCATTTATAATGAAAATATATAATAGTATAATGTAAAAAAACAATCACAAACTCCACTGATGCTCAGCAGCCACAATGGAGTGTAACCTTCTTCAACCAACACAATAATCTCATCCATTTAACCTGGAACATTGTGCCCCCTAACACCACATTTTTCTAGTTCCGAAGTCATGACGGTATGCCCAAGATATATTAACTCGGAGGAAAAATGATTCTTATCCTCAAAAATTAACCAGAGGGACAATAATGTATCCCATCAGATAAATTAATAGGAGGGGCATCGATGTACGTCCTATTATAATGGTGCGCTTCTTCACCCAACCTAACATCGTCAATGCTATCCCCTAAAGGTTTCTCACCTACCAAGTGTCTTCCTACAATATGCCCCCGCAAACCATTAGTACCAGAATTGAAACTAATGGTCCCTCTACCCATATGAGTTTTCGAGACCACCTCATCATAGAGTCTCTCTATGTGTACACTACTCAAGGTTTCGGGTGAGTGGTAATAACAAATATAGTACCCAATCCACCACACCTATGACACCTTGTGTCCCTTCGACCAAGCCTCTCAAGTATGAACACTCCACCATCCATGTAACATGGGCCATTCCTAACCTGACTGTCCCCATGCCTCAATCCAACGTCCATGATGCCCTATCCCATGGTCAGGACCACCCAATGTAACCGAGGTCAAGCCCATCCTTTGATCAGCACCACTCAAGAATATCTCGGCCACACCCTACACAACCACAAGGGTTATAGAATATGAAATACAACAATTACATATAAAATCAAAATAATTAATTTTAAATAGGAAAAAACTAAACAGTTGAAATGCACAAACTAAGTGATGTCCTGAACTAGCACGAAGGTATTTTGAGACTCTAATAATTCATAAAAAGGATTAATAAACTAAACTCAATACTTAAAAAAACAATTCAATTATAACTATTTTGGCATCCCCTAACCAAAATTCTCAGATGAGAAAACGCCAATTTCCCATCCCTGCTCAAGAAAAAAATGTAACAGGGAAAACCAAATGGCATCTCATAGGTTAAATGAACAAAAAAATAGGCAATGGCAAATAAAATAGGTCTATCTCAAAAATACCTGAAAACATGCCAAAGGCCGCGCCACCCAATTGACCACAAAAACATAAAAAGAGGTATGCAATATCTACCTCCTACTAGTATGAGGATACTCCTCTGATAACAACATCCAATTAGGTCTAAAACACGATAGATCTATAAAAGAGTCAAAACTACTCAAAACCCTATAACTCATCTTAGAACAAAAATCATGAAGAATGGTTCAAGTGGAATAATGGCATTTATGGGAAGGTTCTAATGCATATGAAAGTGATTGAAACAGAGTTAGGATGGATGACCGAGAGAAAAACCGAACTCTGGCTACCTCTCCCCGCTCAAAATAATTGAGGGTTTGGGTTTCTGCCTCAAAATGTGGTTACTTCCTGTTTTAGAAAAAATTGAAAAAACACAGTCTGTACATAGGACTACACATCATGTATCATTTTACTATTTAAATGAATACATTTATTTCCCTAAGGACTGTCCGACTGACTAAACGGAATGTACCTAGGGGTATATGCATGTTCTTCTCTACCCTACCAATATCCCCAACATGCCATTTATATCCCCATACATGACCCCGCTATATGGCGTGCACAAATAGTACATGGTGTGTACTTTCTGAAAACATTAAACCCATCCCACAGGCCTACAAGATGTGTATGGCCTCCACATGGTCACGGGTACATGGCATTTCGAACAACACTATACATATTGTACTAGGAAATTCCTACTCAGCCACCACATGAAATGTACTTGGAGAGCACATTGCTGGTATGCACCTAACCCATACACGGCGTGTAGTCTGGAAATTTCAAGAAATTCCCATTTTTTCCCATTTTTCTCAAGAAACAAGTCAAAATTCAAGCATGGATAGGATTGATACACATTCTAAAAACATAGCTTCTTTCAATCTCTCATCATTAACATAGCTCATCACCGAGCTATCAGACGAAACTTGAAGATGTCACTAAACATGCCACCCCAATCAAAGTAACCAAAACTTTCTCCGTCTCAAAAGAAGTGGATAAATTCCTAAATGGGCTCCCCAGGTGATGAATTTCCCAACTCAGTCTCTACCCTAACAAAATTAATTAAAAAAGGGTTCACTCACCCGTTTCTGGAATCTTGGTTCTCTCTTGATACATCGTTACCGATATCCCTCAATCTTGATCCCATGTTGTTTCTGACACCCAAACATATCTTGTAGCACATTGGTGTCCTCTTCCACGATGTCCAACATCCCATGGAAAGTCAACATAAAACCTAATGATATGCATCTCTAGTGACATGGATCCTCTATGCCCCGATGCCACGATATCTCAGGTAACCCACATCCTTGATGCCCTGTTTCAAATGGCACCTCATGTATCCCACATCCTTGATTCCCCGATGCCATGTATCTCATACATATATATTAATATATCATGTACCTGATATGGAGTCAATACCACTAACTAGCATCTAGTCCGTCCACATAAATCATGTGCACCTCGTGCACTCAAAATGGAAATGCCTTAACAGGTCGTGCTAAGGAAAAACAAGAGTGTCATGGACACACTCGCGGTGTACCTCTGACCATCGTCAGATAACTAGCCTACTCAGCCCTAGGCAGCTCCATGGCATGCAACTGGCCTGAGGTATGGTTTCCTGATGCTTGACATCCCTGTGGTGCTGCTCTAGTCACAGCCCCCTGACCCCTCAGCTGGGTACTATTATCTATGTCATGTCCTCCTCATTTAGCTGAAACTCAGCTAGCCACTCCTGGTTTTGAACCAAAATAAACTCTGGATTCCACAGTATGTTTTGGTTCCTGCCTGCCAGCAGTCTATGAAGGATTCCTTCATAACCTCTCCAGATGTTCGACCGGGTCACATGCTCGACACTCCATTGGAGGCCTATCACACTAATCCCAAACATGTCCTGGAATTCCACACTGAATGAAATCCTTTGAGGAACTTCAACAAGGTGGTCTCACTATGTTCTTGGCCTACCTTCTTTAATGGAACTCATATCGTCCTCACATCCAGCTATATGAACCATCAAATTAAGTTGCTTCCTGGAAAACCAGGGGCATATCCCTCTGGTTTCCCTCCTCTATGAGCACCTGATTAATCGGCTCTGAGAAGGAACCAATCCTGATGATATATACCTCGATTTGAATGGAAGGTTTTAATCCATCCTCAATGTGCCTCACCATTTCTGAGTCACCGCTTACCATACGAGGTAGAAAGTGAGATAGCTCGGTGAAAGTAGCTACGTAGTCCATGACAGAAATAACTCGTTGATGAAGGCTCAAGAACTCCCAAGCTCTCTCGGCTCTCAGTTTCTCTAGGTAAAAGTTCTCGAAAATCCTATCCTCAATGACTTCCATTCAAGACTCTCATTCTTATGATCCTGAACCAAGAAATCCCACCGGTGCTTTGTTGCTCCTCGTAGTATATACGTCGCCAGTTTGACCATCCGCCCTGGAGACGTCGCGAGCGTCTCGAATATCATATGAATAATCTCTATACAGTTCTTCACTGCATGTGGACCTCCCTCACCCAGAAAAAAGTGGTGTGTGATTTGAATGGAACACACGCGTCAGATATTCCATATATGGCTCTGTATCCTGCACACCTCTGTCCATCCCCTGTAAGACACATACCATACAAGACCAGAGCTTCACATCGAGCCACGGTCCAAATGCTTCCAAACCCGGCAGTTTTCCTGCCTTTATTGGATTCTGACCTATTATTGTCCCTAAGCCTTTACCTGTAACTCAAGCAATACCTTTACCAGATCCTGAACCTGAACCTGCTCCTGTGGAACTGTACCATCTCCCGCGTGACGCTCCAACTGAGTCGCCTAAAAGAAACCTGTTGAACAACATAAATTGTCAGAAAACCCATATATATTTATATTAAACACAAATAATGAAATCCGTAAAGGGGAAGAATTAAAAAACTACCCTTACTTTCCTCTATCACAAATCATGCACATTGAATACAGAACACATGGCCTCCTTACTCGCCCTCAACAGATCCAAGTTCCAAATGTAACTCAGGTCATGCCTATCCTAACAAACAATGATTCCTAAAACCTATGGCCGAGTCACCCAATCCTGGTGATCAAAATAACCTCAACTATAGTACTTACCTACTCTATATGAGCCATAACCAAATTATCATCCACATGAAAATTCTAAAAATATATAGAGCATGGAAAAAACTATGAAATAAACAAGAATATCTATCAAGAATTCCACCTACTAAAAATTCAATGATATATATCATGGAAATTGATATTTTCCACATGTAATTATCACATCACAAAGCATAAATGCAGTTAGGAAATTGAAATACCCCCAAAATGTGCCTCTAAAAAGCCAAAAAATTCATTCCTTTCCACACCGTTCTATGTCCAATTCTGCCCTACCACACATGGTCAAGGGTAACATATCACAATCAATAACATCACACACCAATGAGCCACCAATGTGGAAATCTTATTAACTGTAATCTGAACAAAAGAAAACAGCAATTCCCACCCTTTGAAACTTTGTCCATCCCTTGTACATGGGGTTGTAGGCACCCAAACAATAACTAGAAACCTAGTTCCAGTCGTAAACTACCTCTAGTCCCCCTTATCCCATAGAGTAAAACCAACATAAATAAAAATGGAATCCCCAATCTCATTAGTAGGTAGAAAAAACACTGATACTAAATCCCAATCAAGAACACCTTTGATACATCTTTGTAAAGACCCAGACCTGAACCGCCACCCGAACAGTGCTAAATGGTTCGGGTGTTACTACCTTAGGCGTACATCCCAGAACACCAAAGGATGCCAACAAGTAGAGAGGGTCGGATGGTTATAGTGGGTAGCCAATACCCTCTTAGAAGAAAATAATGGTACTTTTCTGAGAAATGATAAATGGAATGCATCAAATGTAAATTTCTCAGCAGACTCGAACTAGACCCATAGAGCGGAAGCATATCCAACATCAATAAATAGTGGAAGTAATATATCAACAAATGAAGCTCAAATTAAACATGAAAATCATGATGAAACACTAGTAACAACTACTAAACCACCAAACATTCATGTACAACATGTCAATATATAAAATGTGAAAATTTCTAACCAACTGTAGCTACAAGAACAAGGTAAGAATCCATAAATAGGAAAGAAGGAAAAAGAAATTAAACTCCATCCAGGAAAGACCTCAAGGTCCATTCCATATCCATGCATCTTATAAAGTAGTCCAGCTTTTGATGCAGACCTCTTTCCTTCACGAAATTCCATAATGTCTGATCGTGTCTCGAAGGGCCTATACATGGTGTGAGATGAATATTAATAGGATACCACCCAATGGTGAATACCTAATATATGTTTTTAAGATAAAATTCATATATAAAGAAAAAAAATAAACAGTACGATGAAAACAAAAAAACAAAATCTTTTGTGGTGCTCAACAGCCACCATTGAGTTCCACATGCTTCAACAAGCTCTGGAATCTCTGTCATATAACCCGACACAATGTTCCCCATAACACCACATGTCTCATGTACTGACTTCACAAAGGCACACCCAAGAAATAGTATCTCTGAGGAACATTGATTACTATCCTCAAATATTAGCTGGAGGGACATCAATGTCTTCCCTCAAATAAATCTACTTGACGGACAATGATGTCTGCCCTAAAATAATAGTGAGCATATTCCCTCCAACCCGATAGTATCAACACTATCAATTAAAGGCTACTCACCTCCCACATGGTTTCATAGGGAAAGGGACCCCAATAAAATAGTAGAAAACCACATATAATGTGGGCGTCTACCCATGCGAGTGGTCAAAATCTCCACATCTTGGAGTCTCTCTGTATGCACACTACTCAATGTTCTGGGTTAGTAGTAATAAACAAAATAGTACCCAAGCCACAACACCTCAGACACCTCATGTCCCTATGACCATGCCACTCAAGTCCAACGACATCACCATCCAAGTAACCTAGTCTATTCCTAACCTAACATTCACTTTTCCTCATGCTGATGTCCATGATGGCAAATCCCACGGTCAGGACCACCCAATGTAACCTGGGCGAATCCCAACATATGATCATCACCACTTACGAATATATAGGCCATGACCAACACAACTGTAAGGGTTCTAGTAAATACAATTCAGTAATTACATATAAATTCAAAAGAATTTATTTAAAATAGGAAAAAAAACAGTTGAAATACACTAACCAAGTGCTGTCCCATACCAGCACTAAGGTCTTTAAAGCATCTAACTATACATATAATGGTTTAATAAACTAGACACAATAGTTTTAAATAATAAAATTCCAATATAATATTTTTTGGAATACCCCGACCAAAATTACCCGATGAGAAATGACCACTCGCCCAACCCCACTCAAGCAAAACAAGTAAAATGTCATACCCAAAGGCATCCCATAAGTCAAATGAAAAATAAAACAGGCAATAGAAAATAAAACATGCCACTCTAGAAAAAAGCTGAAAACATTCCTAAGGTTGTGTCACCCAATTGACCATGAAAACAAAAAAAATAGGTATTCACCAACTACCCTGTACTAGTGCAATGATACACATCCGATAATATCCTCTAATTAGGTCTAAAACAAGGTAGATCTATAAAATAATTGAAAAATCTCAAAACACTATGACTCTTCCTAGAATAGAAATCATGATGAATGGTTCAAAAGGAATCAAGGACTTACTGAGGGGTTCTAACGCATTTGACAGAGATCGAAACAGAGATCAGATAGAAGATTATGAGAAAAAATGAGCTCCATCCAAGTATCCTTGCTCAAACACATCATGTGTTTTGGTTTCTGCCTCAAAATGAGGATACTATCGGTTTTAGGGAAACAAAATAAATTGAATGTACTTAAGAATACACATTGTGTATCATTTTATTGTTCATATGATGACAGATATTTCGACGAGGACTTGCCGATTGACTACACGACATGTACCAAGTGGGTACATGGCTTGTACATATCTACCTGGCTGACATCCCTAACACGACATGTATATCCCCATACACGGTCCCTCTACATGGCATGTACAAATAGTACACTATGTGTACTTGCTAAAAACATTCTACCCAGCCCACATGCCCACATTCCATGTAAGGTCCCCATACAGTCAAGGGTACATGGCGTGCCGAGCAACACTACACACTATGTAGTAGGAAATACCTACTCGGTCACCACACATCATGTATTCAGGGAGCACACAACCGGTATGAACCTAACCCATACATGGAGTGTACTTTAGAGTACATAGCATGAATTCTGGAAATTTCTAGAACATCCATGATTTTCCCAATATTCTCGGAAATATGTCAAAATTCAAACACGGTTGCGATTTTGACCCATTGTAAAAACCAAGGTTCATTCAACCACCCAACATTAACATATCTCCTCATCAAGCTATCAAACAAAACCTGGGTAGGGCACCAAACATGCCCCCCTGATTGAAGTATTATGTACTCTCCCAGTCACGAAGGTTCTAGCTAAATTCATCAAGGGTCTCCCCACATAAGGAACTTCATAACTCGGTCTCAACCTACAAAAATTAACAAAGCAATGGTTCACTAACCTATTTCCAAACTCAAGTTCTTCTCATGATACATCGTCACCCTTTCACCTCATTCATGCTCTTTTTTCATTTCTTAATCCCAAACACAGCCTGCACTGCATCAGTGTCTACCTCAATGAAGTCCTGAATCCCATGGATGCTCAACATAAAAAGTGATTCCATGCATCTCAGGTGACCCACATCCTTAACGACCTAATTCCACATTATCTCAAGTAACCCACATCCTTGATGCCACGAATCCCATGGCACCTCTTGTTACCTGCTTCCTTGATGCCCCGATGCAACATATCTCAAACATATATATAAATATATCGTGCACCCTATATGAATCCAATCACGTTGTCCAACATTTAGTCAATACACATAAATCATGTTCACCTCATGCACTCAAAATTGACATGCATCAACAGGTCATGCCAAACGAAAATAAGAAATCCAATGCCACACTTGTGGTTTAACTATAACTGACATCAGCTTACTAGTATGCTCATCCCCTGACAACTCCATGTCATACACCTGGCCTGAAGTACGACCGCCTGATGCCTAACGTCCCTATGGTGCTTCTCCAGTCACAGACCACTGACCCCTCCACTGGGTCCCACTATCTCTGTCATGTCCTCCGCCTGCAGTTGAAACATTGATACCCTCTCTCGGTACTAATGCACACCTTTCATAGGGCTTGTAAAAACAATTATTTACTATGTTAAAAAATAGTAATGCGATTTACCTAGTATTTCTCTCGAAGAAGAGGGCACAGAAAATTGTTTGTCACATTAAAATGAGTGTAAAAATGTGGTGTTTTTTTAAATGAAATTTGATGTTCAATTTTTTAATATACTATAATATTAAAAGGGTTATTAGGTAGGAGTCGTTTAGCTAATTTTTATGCAATACTTGTTAAATTTAATTGAAAACTCTTCTTCTGAGTTGATTAATGTGAGTTTCCACAATCGTTTCCTCTCACTTCCTTGGTGAAATTATAATAGTGAGAGAAAACTTTAACTAGATCTCAGTTTGGTCAAGTCTCCTTCCATGTGAAAAATTGTTTTACTGAATGTTTTCAATTGACATGGAAATATCCGATCAGGTCTTGTTTATCCCAAACAGTCAAGAAAATTCACTACCACTTTTACACATACTAAAGAACATCCAGAACATCACCACTAATTCCAGTCAATTCCATCGTATATAAACCATAAATTAGTAGAGAGAGATAATGATTATTTTACCAAGGCAAAAATTAATAACAAAATTAAAATTAAAGAACAATGACACTTTATTATAAAATCCAATATATGAAATTGAAAACAAAATTAAAGAAGAAAGAAATTTTATTCAATTAAAATCATGAAATCAAGTATTTCAACATAGAAAACCATCCCTTCCCCAATCACTCAAAACGTTTACCCCACTAGGTAAAGGGTAATCGAGATTAATGGGGAAGAAGAAGGCATTACAACACAATGAAAAAAGAAACTAAATATAATATAATGCCGTTCATTTATCCTTATTCGTTTCCCAGATGGAATTGAATGGAATTTGAGATTATTTGGGAAGGAGGTGAGGGCCTCCTTTTATTGGTAGAATTTTGGAATCAGAAAGATTGCATGTTGTTGTCCCAATAAATTGCCAATTAACACATTGACCAATTTATTAATGTTTTTAATTAATTAGTTTTCCATTCACCCTCAACATTTCAGCTTATTTGGAAGCTAGATTAATGAGTTATGAATTTTTCATTGAAGGTTTTGTTTTCTGAACGAATCATCCATGAAGGTTCCTCCAAAAGTATAAATCTAATGGATTCTTTAATGACTTCAAAACTCCCCCAAGTTTTGTTTAGATCCAGATAAATATTTTCTACTGGTATACTAGGTTGAAACACCTCAATAGGATGTGTGAAGGTAGAGTAGTGGTACCATTACAGTGGTGGGGTCCACACTGTCTGCCCAGAAAAATTCTCAACATCAATGAGATTTTAGGCCTTTTAGAAGGCCGAATTTTCTCTAAGTCCAGAAGTTAAAATTTTTGGGAATGAAATAAGGATTATAATGAAATTTTAATCACAATGTGTTGAAATATATTTTATTATAAATAACAAAATTACCCCTGTGATAACAATCTATCAAAATTTCATATTTAACAACTTTTTCATTTATGCTCAACTTATCAGTAAAACCTAAAATTGTGATAATTAACCATACAATAACACTATGGTGGGATTATAAACAATGGTTTAGAGTATAAAATATATGAAAATGTGAGCTTAATCAGGTACTGAACCTGAACCAAATCTAAATTTCACAGTTTATCCCTATCACGGCCTAACAGTAGTCTTAGAAGGCTGCATGCACAACCTCTCCAGATGCTTGACCTGTCCACATAACCAGAACTCATTTGGAGGCCTATCACACTGAGTCCAAACATGTCCTATTTTTTCACACTGAAATAAAACCACAAATAAACTTCTACGATGTTTTCTAGTTGAGTCATTGGCCTCACTTACCTACAAGAACTCATCATGTCCTCGCTTCCTGCTATTCAAACCATTACCTAAAGCTGCCTCTTGGCCAACCTAGGGAATAATCTTATGGTTTCCTTCTACTATGAGCTCTTTATTTACCACTTCTAAGAATGAAATCATCCTGAATATATTTACCTATATCCTAATGGTTTGTCATAATCCATCCTTGAAGCACCTCACCATTGTCGAGTCATCACTTACCATACCAGGTTCAAAGTGAGAATGCATAATGAATGTGGTGCGTAGTCCATGATGGAAATGTATCCCTACATATGGATCAATAACTCTGGGGTCCTCTTATATTGTAGTGTCTCTAGGTAAAAGTGCTCTAAAAATCTTTCCTTTACGTCTTTCCACACATGTCATGGGTTTCTACGAGCCTGAACATGCACATCCCACTAGTGCTTTGCTGGTCCTCATAGCATGTACGTCGCCAGCTTGACCCTTTACCCTGGAGGAAACTCGAGCTTCTCAATGATCATCTGCATTTTCTCTATCCAGTTCTCATTCGCTTGTGGACCACCCTCACCCTGAAAATGTGGTGAGTGTTCTGAATGGAACTCTCACATCAGATATGCCAGTAATGGTTGTGCACCCTGCGCCCCTCAATCAATACCATGTAAGACACATACCTAACTAGACCAGAGCTGCTCATCGAGCCACTATTTGAATGTTGTCATACCTAGTTGTTGTACTGTCTGCACTGGATCCTAGACCTGTTCCTGTCCCTCAGACTATACCCGCGGCTCATGCTCTACCTTCAATAGATCCTAAAGTCGATCATACTCTTGTGGAACTAAAACATCTCCCACCAGACGCTCTATCTGAGTCAAATAAAATAACACCATTGAATACCAAAAATGGTAAGACAAACCATATATATATATATATATATATTCAACACTGATATGAAAATTTGTAATGTGTCAGCCTAAAACAACTACCCTTACTCTCTACTATCACAATCCATTCCCATGGCATCCTAACATCATGGCCTCTTTACCCACCCTCAAAAGAGCCAAGTAACAAAAGTACATCAGGCCATGCCCAACCTGACAACCAATGTTTCCTCAATCCGATGACTGAGTCTCCCTGTTGATCAAAATCACCTCAACTATTGTACCTTCCAGCTCTATAAGAGCGAGACCCAAATAACCAGCCACATGCATATTCTACTAATTTATAGAGCGTGGAAAAAACAATTAAACAAACAAGAAATTATAGGAGGAATTACACCTATTCACAAATCCCACACACATAGCATGGAAATTGTTATTTTTCACATGACATTTTCAATTCACAAATCATACGTGTAGTTATGAAATTGAAATACCCTAAAAATGTGCCTATCAAAAACAAAACAACCATGTGTTGCCATAAAGGGAAATGATCCAATTCACCCATACAACATAAGGTCAAGTGTCATATTTAAATATCAATAACATCACACACCATGTGAGCCACCGATGTGGAATTCATATAAAATTTAATCTAAGAAAAATCAAATTTCAATTACCAACCATGGAAACTTGTCAATCTCTCAAACCTAGGGCTGTAGGAACCCAATAACATGCTAGAATCCCAGTTCCAGTCACAAAAAACATCTAATCTAACATATCCCAAAAAGTAAAACTAAATGAAATATAAAGAGTATCCCCAATATCATTAGTAACCAAAAGATCAATGTTACCAAATCATTATCGAGAACCCCTTTGACACCATTTTATAACCAATCAGACACAAACTTCCACCTGAACAGTGATAAATGGGTCGGGTGTTACTACCTTAGGAACTCCTCCCTGAATGCCAAAGTCTGCCGACAAGCAGTGAGGGTATAATGGGTATATTGGTGAGGTTATACTCTCTAGGAGGAAAATAATGGTACTAGTATGAGCAATGATAAATGACATGAATCAGAAGTAAACTCATCAGAATCGAACCAGACCTGAAAAGACGGAAAATATCCAATATCAATAAACAGTGGATGAAATATATAATCAAATGTAGTAGAAACTAAAAACAATAGCATATTGAACACTAGTGACAACTAGTAAACAACCAACCATGCATCTATATCATGTAAATTTATAAAAGGTTCCAATGACTAACCAAAAATAGCTACAATAAAAAGGTTATCATACTGATACATGAAAGAATGAAAAACAATGTATACTCCAACTAGGAAAGACCTCACGGTCCATGTCATTTCAATGCATCAGCTAAAGTAGTACAGCTCTTAAAGAGTACCTCTGTCCTATATGTAATTCAATAAAGTCTGCACATGTCCCAAAGGGCCCATGCAGGGTGTGAGATGTATCTTATTAAGATACCACCCAATAGTGAAAAACTAATATATGTGTTTATGCAACCATGAATTTATAATGAAAGTAGTAAACAATACGATGCACACAAACAAACAAAAACTCCATTGGTGCTCAGCAGCCACTATAAAGTGTCACCTGCTTCAGCCAACGTTAGAATCTCTGTCATGTTACCCAGAACCATTTTCACCCTAAAACCATGTGTCTTATGTACTGACGTACTAAAGTCACACCCAATAAATAGTATCTCAGAGGAATAGTGTTGTTTGTCCTCAAATAGTAACCGGAGGGACAACAATGTATTCCATCAAATAATGTAATCGGAGCGACAATGATGTTTTCCCTCAAATAATGGTGAGCCTATAACCCCAACCCAATAACCTCAATGTTATACTCTAAAGGCTACTCACCTTCCACGTGGCTTCCTACAACAAGAACCCCCAAACCAATAGTACCTAAACCACAACTAATGTGGGCCTCTACCCACACGAGTGGTCAAAACAACCTCATCACAAAGTCTCTCTATTTGATCACTAATCAACATTTTGGGTGAGCGGTAATCACAAAAATTTTACCCAAGACACAACACCTCTGACACCTAGTGTCCCTGCAACCAAGCCTCTCATGTCTGACAGCCTCTCTATCCACGTAACATGGCCCATACCCAACCTGGAATTCACACTGCCTCAAGCTAATGTCTATGACACCCAATCCGATGCTCCGGACCACCCAATGTATCTCAGGATAATCCCAACCGATGATCAGCCTGAAACTTGAATATTCCAGCCAGAACTAAAACAACAATAAGGGTTCCAACATATACTATTCATAAATTACATATAAAATAAAAACAATTCCTTCTAAATAGGGAAAACAAACTACACAATTGAAATTCACTATCCAATTGTTGTTCATACTAGAAATTAGGTCTTTAAAGCCTCTAACAATTCCTATCATGTTTTAATGAACTAAAATCAACAGTTTAAAAAAATTAAATTAAAATATAATCATTTTTGCAACCCATGGAAAAAAATCCCTGATGAGAAATGACCACTCACCTGGCCCCACTAAAGAAAATAGGTAACAGGGCATATCCAAAGGCATAACATATTTAAAATGAACAATCAAATAGGAAATAACAGATTAAATGGGTCCTGCTCAAAAATACCAGAAAATGCACCGAAGGCCGCACCACCCAATTGAACATGAAAACACAAAAGAAGTAAGCACTACCAACCTCATTATAGTACAATGATACTTCTCTGAAAATAGCCTCCAATTAGTTTTAAAACATAGTTGATATACAGAAGAATAAAAACTGCTCAAACTCCTATAAACCATCGTAGAACAGAAATCAAGAAGAATAGTTCAAGAAGAATCAAAACCTTGGTGCGGGTGTTCTAACACATCCAATGGTGATCCGAACGAAGTTCAGGTGGATGGTCAGCAACAAAAATGAGATCTGGATGTCTCTCCCCACTCAATCATATCGAGGGTTTGGATTTCTACCAAAAAACGAGGCTACTTCCTATTTTAGCCAAAAAATTGAAAACAAATGGTGTTTATATGTGACTACAAGCAGTTTATCATTTTACTGTTCATATGGAGGCTGATATTTTGCTAAGGACTTGCTGACTGACTACACAGAGTATACCTAGGTGGTACATGTCATGTACTTCTCTACCCATAAGACATCCCCAATATGCCATTTATATCCCCATACATGGCCCCTCTACACGGTGTGTACAAATAGTACACGACATGTAATTTCTAAAAAAATTCTACCCATTCCTCATGCCTACACTCCATGTATATCATCTACACAGTCATGCATACATGGCATGGAAGGCAACAGTATATGTTGTGTAGTAGGAACTTTTTATTTGGTTAACACACAACTTGTACTCGGAGGGCACACAACTCGTACGCGCCTAACCCACACATGCCCTGTACACAGCTTGTACGTGCCTAACCCACACATGTCGTGGTTTTAGGCACATAGATTTCTTCAATCCAGTTGTATCACGCATTTAGGCCTTCAGAGAGCCATATCTAAATTTGGAGAAAATAGAACAGTTTTAGCCCCACCACTTGCCTGTATCCACCGAATGTTTGGAACCATTTGGACAAATACAGCTCTAGATGTTGTTAAAATACAGAACACCACATCTGACTTGGTCCAGGTTTGATTCCTTGGACAGATTTTCTAGTATAGGAATCTTAGAGGTCGAATGGGGATTCTCTTCATTCATAAGAAATGTAACCCATCCAATTTTTGACCATCCCACAAAATATGAGACCATTTGGATCCACGGTTCAGTTGAAATATGCGTTTGAGTCCACTATGGTTCTTGGATCATGTGCATATTGGCCCATCTTTCTTGGACTTCATCATTTGTTCTCCAAATCACCTCCTCCTTCAATATAATTATCAATACATGTAACATTGCAATTTTTAACAGTGTTAAACAAAAAATAATAGATTAAAAAATAGAGTGAAATTTGTTATTATAATTTTAATTTTCAATACAATACCAGTTTAATACATTGGTATAAGAGTGAAATAAAACAGTGAATCATGGTATGATCATAGATCAACACAATATGAACTATGAAAACCTATATGTGGGATTACTGGTCTATATTTCTAGATTATTAACCCTAAGAGTATCTTAATAGGCTTCTCCCTTCTATAATAACATTTTCAGGATTCACTCAGTGTATATTCTTGTTGAGCATGTGTTTCATCATGAATATATTCTATTTTTATTGTAGCCAACCTGGGTCAATGAAGTTGCAAGATACTACATTTTGTTGTCTTTGATGAATAGGGAGTGTCATGAAATTCAATTCACCATGTGCACCCCATCATCTGATATGAACACCACTTGGGGTATATGCAATCAGTCACCACAACCTCATTAATGCACTATGCCATGCATGCTAAAGGTCTCCTTATTGTTTTGGTATACATGGATATTGAGAATATAGGAGTGATAATATATCAATTTGGCATTCACACCCATCTATTACATTGATGTGAGTTTTTTAGTCATCAAAGGTTAATACATTTTTAGGTGATGAATAATTTTTCATATGATGAGATGGGTGTTGTGCATTAAATTTTGTACCAAAATCTATGTAATATTGTATTGAGGGGTGGATATGTTCTAGAACATGACTATTGTGTCCTCCTTAGCAAACTATTTCCTCATTTTTCATATCTATTTTTTTTATTTTACTAGTGGTTCTTTGACCTGGTCTTACTAGAGTGGATGAATCTTGATTATCATTTCATAACCCACGAGAAAAGGTTCGTATTCCTTCTATTATAATGGAATGAAAATGAACCACTGGTGGTTCAATGACTGACGACCACATTAGAAGATTTTTTGTAGAGAAAGGACAAAACCTTCTAGGGAAAAGGTATAAGATATTACTAGACAAATGTTTTCATGTGACATAGGATATGAGGGATTTCTCAACACTACACTTCCAATTGGATGATTCTTTGGACAATGTGAATCGTTACTGTAGAGAAAAATTTCATAGTGAATGTCATTGTAGGGATCACCACTATGGTAGATTAAATAAAGGATTAAACCATATTTCTTATATGTATTCTTACCACGTGGAGGGTTTTCATGGATCTCATCAATAGGTAGTCTTTCGAGATTGACCAGATTTTTTCAAAATGAAGGATTTCATGCTGAATTTCTTTGAAGAGACATTCAAAAGTATTGTTAATAGTCCCGTAATTTGGTAGGAGGTAGGATTTTGAGATTTTATAGATAATTATCTAAGGGATACATGAAATTTATAATTAATAATATTTGGATAATAGATCATCTCTTGATCCTCTGGTTTGTTTTGTTGAAGCATTTTCTTTGAAGCCTTCTTAATAATAATTTGGGACACATGCTTAGAGAAGTGGTTTTCATGGGCAGGTGTTTGTGCCTACCCAGAAGAGGCCATTGGAATTTTCTGATTACCTCTGATTGGAGCAGGTGTATGTTACTTATTTTTCTTTCCGTATATTATTGTAGAGTTTTCACCATGACCATATTGAATGAGAGGAGAGGTGTGTTTATTATCATGGGTGTTTTTCTAATGAGATAACCCATTTTGGGGACATAGTTATGTTTCTATTCTATAGTTACTACTATCATTTTTATTATAATATCCTATAAATTATATAGATGTGGGTATGTATTTGTGTCTTACCATTCACTATTTACTTGATATTATTGGTGACTTCAGCAGTTGATCTTGGGATAAATTCCCATTCCCCATCTATAATAGCTATATGTTTTTCCTCCATTCATACCTTTCCTTATAATGGATACTATCAATACACATTTTTAGAGAATATAATTGAGTCAGTTCACATCCTGTTGTGGAACTTTCCTATAGACTTTGTTGCGAGCATCCATATGAGAATACTATTAGAGATGATTGGTTATTTAAGGGGTGTGTGTAAGCTCAATTTTTTCCACCAGACATGGTCATTAGACTTCTATGAGTGTCGTGAGATGAGTCTTCCATCAGTATTGGTGGGTATAGGTTGGTGTATTCTCATACATGAAGGTTCCCAATGTATTTTATTTGCAGTCTTCATTGAATGGTACCATATGAGTCTGCTAGTTGGCTTGGGGGTACATAATGGCTTATGATTTTTCTTTTAAGATCAAATAGTATTTGGTTGGTGGGATTATTTTAATGTCATTAGATGAGTCAGATGGTTGGATGAATAATGGTCGATAGGTTTTTGGGCCTATTAATTATCTTCAACCAAAATGGGTTGTTGAGATTAATAGAATGGGGAAAAGGTTTGAACCAACTCTCTATTTTCTGGTTGTTTCCATAGATGGAATCATTAATTACTAGTTCTAAAATACCTAGCTCAGAATTCCAAGGAAAAAACAAACATCATGTTAAGGGTTAACTACCATCCGACATTGGTAGCAGTGATTGCTGGAAATAGACCTTGAGAAGGACCACTATGTCTCTTTCATGAGGTTGTATGAGGACTCTTCATCCACATATATAATTTATGGGAGGGTATTATTTTTGTGTTCTAGGTATTAACTCTCAAATTGGTTGAAGATGGATGTCAGCGCCATCTTTATCATGTCCACAGTTCATCCTTGACTAGATAATTAGGGGTGCTTCACGAATTGGTGCCCTTAACTGATGACCTTCAGGGTCAAGATTTTATTGTTTTAATTATTATTTATGAACACCGAGTTAGTGACTCATCATTTAATATGTTGGATTGGAGATGAAATTCTTTCACGTGGAAGGCGATCTGACCTGAATAATAGTATGGGCATTCATTGGTGAAAACATTATGAAGTCTATTGGATCAAAGGGAGTTTGTGGAATGGAGTTCCAAATAGATTATACAAATGAGAAAAAAATATCAAGAAACCATCTAACATACATTAATGATTGATAATATTTATTTCCCCTTGTTCCCTTTGAGATTGGGATGATCCTAACAGAAATGTGACACTTTTATCTTGGTTATGCATTCATGTTGGGTTCACCATTTTTTGTTTCAGATGGATATAGGGTGATCATTTGGGAAACATAACATCCAATAGAGTCTGACTAGTTGACGCCCTTAATATTGTTGAAATATATAACTTGTTAATTGATTCATGTCAGGTTCACCATTATTGGTTTCTCTCGGATTTCATTCCCCATGACAATTTTCTCATTCTGAATGGTTTCTAATGGTTTTCCATGAAACTGAAAACACAAAATGGCTCTATATTCAAAGTTATCTTCTTTACAATGTTAGGATCTCATTATGTGTTTTGACCAATGATGCTTAAGGGCTCACATTTTTCACGTGGATTGGAGTTTGAGCTCATCAAACATCTTTTGGGGGAATTATTACTTACCATGAGACTCTCTTATATGTTTATAAATGTTCATGAATCCTTTATTAATTCCAAAGTATGATATGGGTTATCCCAATATTAGGAATAAATTATTATCATTTATAGATATTAGAATAATCTGTATGTATCTGTGAATATTCATCAATGGAGATATCTATTTGTATCTAAGATCCTCCATCGATGTTATCCTCTTATGTACTAATTAGATATTCTATAGTTGTTATTATAACTATACAAGTTTCCTAACAGCACATTGGTGAACTATAGTGTTTATTATCATCTAGGGAGATTAAGATCACTTTAGATATTATCTTAATCCAAGGAGATTAGAATTTTTTATATTGTGATAAGTTCAACGTATGGGTTTCCAATCTATCCTTGTGAAAGAAATCAGACCCCACATAGTCCAATGCAACATAATTTTGGAACATTATACATTTTAAGAACTTTTTATGAAGAACCAACCATATAGTTTATCCTTAGGTGGAAAGGATGTATATATGGAAGGTACCTAGTAGAGGTATGGTGTGTGGCCTATGCTGAAGCTTCCTAAGGATCCTAGAAGGGATATGAGTTTCCAAGTTGAATTTGACCCTTCTGGGGATATGAAAAAATAATCACGGTTAATTTAAGAGTTGGGTTTAAGCCTCATGGAGGCTTCCAACATATCCCATTTTGATGGAAGTCGAATCCCTCATAGTTCAGTGAGTCTCACAAGGGATTATAGCCCATTGATAAGATTATGATTTGGCTTATTCCTGAAGAGGATTCCCTGTGTAAGGGTATGTGAGAGATTTTTTTATCTCATAGTGATGTGGAGGATTATATGGAGAATAAAAATAAATAGGATATCTTAATGAATTAGGTTTTATTATTGGGATGATCTTCTAAAGAGGATATCCATTGATCTTAGGCCTTCGATATGCAACTTATGTATCGAGATTATGGGATGAATTAGGGTTTTCATAGTCCAATAGTTTTTGTGGATTGGGCATGTGTCATTATCATCTCTAACCATTATTTCCACAAGAGTAATCCTCATTGTGAGACATAATAGGAAGCATAATATTCAAAAAACCACACACTTTTCATAATCCACTTGTTTAAGAGCTATAGGATATGACACTTCTGTCTCTTCACTTTATATTGGATGTGAGTCCTAGGTGATAAAGGAATTATGGTGAAGGATGTGGAGGTAGACAAGAGAAAGAATCCATCAACCTATAATAATTGGGATTACAATAGGATGAATTCCTTAACATTGCATTCACAATAGTATTAGGATCTAATTCCATGTTTAATGGAAATGGAAACATAATACTTACTCTCCCGAAAGAGACAGAGAAAAGTAGGTTCAAGATCATATAGAAGAGAAGGGAAGGACAAGGTCCATAACCTAATCATATAGATACATGGAACCTTAACAAATATCCTAGGGTTGGGGTACTCATGACCATAGATATAAAAATCTACATGCCCCTGATGAATCTAACCATCTCACAGGACCAGTGCGAGAATCCTCAAACTGTAGAAATTCAAATCCCTATAGGAGACACTCTAGCATTCCGTTCCCTAGGGTTTTGTATGTTAGGATTACTTGGTAGAGGTTTTTATTTTATCCCTATCATAAATGTTTTCCAAAGGTAGAGATAGGATATCATGGATGAATTTTAATTATTTATGAATGAATTATGAAGGATGGAGGGTACAATGAACCATGGACACTCATGCAAGCGGTGATTCCCATTGGTTAGTCTAAGTTAACATAATGCACATAGGACAAAGAAATAACTATATAACAAAAATTGGTTGAGTATTTAATAAAACCTTAAAGGGTATATATATTTTATTCAGAATATTAATTTGTGCAGCTCCATGTTTATTGAAGGAGAGTACATGCTAGTCTCTATTAATTAGTTATTGGATAAATTCCTTGCGTATGTGTTGTTTTTTTAAAACGTATGGATGACCATAGTTTCACTATTACCAATTAATACCTTCTTCATTAGGTGTTACATAGCCACCCAAATGGTTACAGAGAGATTAAAAAATTCCCTAGGGTGATCAGATCATTAGCTGGCCATTTGGGAATTCTTTCCATACAATTGAAGATGCATGGTTCATATTTATAGGCAATTATGAGACCTTGGGAAAAGGGGTAATATTATTTCAAGAGCATCACATAGGTCATCCGCATAAGGTTCATTGAAAGTATCTTGTGCACTGACTGTAATTTGTTGTTGAAATGTGTTGATGACATTTGGGCACTCTGCAGACCTTAACCCCTTCCAGTTTGTCCCTTCTCTTTTTCCCTTAGGTATTTCCCTTTTTTGACCTTTAATCCATGTGAAAAAATAGATTCTAAAAAATATTATATATATATATATATATAATATCATGAAAATTGATCTATATTAATAATATATAAATATAATTATTACGATAAGGTAATACATCGATATTAGTAAATAACATAAAACTAGTTTCCCACTAATTCATTCATAACAAAACATTACTAAAACCCCATGTAATTGAAATATAACATTAGGGATCATTATGAAAAATCAATTCCATTATATTTAATGGGTTAGATATTAGGTTTATTGGTGAAATTATATTATCAGCCCCACCTTTCAAAACATCGTTAAAAACAGACTTCATTATTGACAACTACTGATGAAAAGAGATTATAATAATCTAAAAATTGAAGGGAATTAATATTGAAGAAGTGTTTAAAAGGAAATGAATATTTATATGGTCCTTAAATATTTAACTAGTTTTTTTAACATTATGATAATGGAGGATGAATAACTCTCATAGGAATTGTGATTAATGGTAATTGTTTATTTTTATCATTTTAAACTCTATGTGGCTTGTATGATATTATGAACAATAATTTGGTTCAATGGTGTATTTACATCACATTTTACATAAAAATGAATCTAAATTTAATTTTATGGAATTATAAAACCCATTACATTATAATATTACAAATCACCCTTAAATTATTAGTTATCAATAATTTAATGGTTTCCATGAATCAACATTTAATTAATTTTTTTTAGACGTTCATATTAAAATATAATCATTATCTTTTCTAGAACTTACAATTCCTATATTTTATTTATTATTTAATCTATAATTTTGGAGAAATTACTTCTCATAAAATACTGCTTCTTTGATGAAATGTTTTCCAAATTAACATTGTTGTGTTTGAATGAAATTACAATGTTATTATGAATGAATATTATATTCAAAGAAAATATTTTTAAAAGAAAAATTTCATTCATTAATGGAATCAAAATATGAGTATACATTTATATATATCATCATTTTTTTCCACAAATCAGAATGTCAAATAACTTTTCATTTCAAGGAAGTGTTTTTATCATTAATATTTATTAAAAAGGATCAATAAGGAATTTATTTTCATTATTTTTGACATAAAATTTTTTATGTTGAATTTTTCTAGGACCATTTATTTGGGACTCTATATAATATTTTTTATGTCCTATATATTCCATGAAAACTTATTTTAAAATAATTTAAACAATATCTATTATATAAATGTATATATTTTTTAATCATATGTATTCTCACATTAATTTTTAGGCAATTATAACTATCATTATCTAATGTTTGTGTAGAGACCCATTTTTTGCCCGGTAAGACTTTGGAATATTTCTACATATATTTATTGATCTAGGAGCTGAGACAGAGGGCGATTCCGAGGCCCGGTGTGCGGGAACTAAATTTAATAATAATATAACATGTTTTTATACTATGCATAGGGTGGGGTTTTGTTTTCTCTTAAATGGTAGATCGGGTGGGAAATATGAGGGTACAGTTGCGTCTGGAGCGTGTCGTTTACCCTAGGCGAGGTGTAAAAGTTCCTGGTGCGGGCCTGATGTGTGAGATGTAACCCAGGGGAAAAATCGTCCTTTTAAAATAATTACTTTGTGATTTGTTATCACATGAGTTCTTTACAAATAAAATTCATCCAAAGCCTCGTAATATAAATCTGAGACTTCCTTTGAATTCAAAATGGGGATTTTGGCCTAGGTGTGATATAAAATGAGAGGGCAAGTCAGTTTCAGATTCCGTGCTAAGACGATTATTCTATAAATAGAAAAAATGAGTTTGGAGTTAGGGTTTTCTCTCTCTATCTCTCTATCCCTCTTTAACTCTCTCTCAACTGTTCATCAATGTTCTTCGCCGTTCTTCCCCAAATTGAGGAGATACATCCACCGGAACATTGAAAGATCGAAGTAGGAGCGTCGTGGACATTCCACCAACGACGCACGACCGATTCAAGTTAGGATATTTGGTTAATTTTCACACCGTCTTTTATTTTTTTGACTTTTCACGAAATTGTTATTCTAATGCTAAAATACTATAATTAGGATGATGTCCAAATGAACACGGACATCGTCTGAGCCCCGTTTTAAATCCCGTTCATGAGAATTCTTAATCCAAAATTTCAGACGCACCAAAACTGTGACGGATCGACAAGTGAGGGGCAGTACTATGATGATCCAACCCCGAGGATTCTGAACAAGATTTCATATACTTTTTTCGACCACCAGAGTGTTCGGAGGGACCAACGGAAGGTCTGGATCCAGCAAGGGGCGACAAGTAGATGAGTAGAGGCCAGAGGGTTTGGTGTCTTGTGTGGCTGGCATGGACGGGGTATCTCTGGTGGAGCTGGGGACAAGGGGGACACAACACGGGAGGCCGGTGCCAGGCAGTGTGCTCGGCCGACGGAGCGATGAGCCCAGAAAACTGAGCAAGGAGCCCAAGCGGTCGCAGTGTCGGGTGGTGGTGTTGTGGTGGTGGGATCCGTAGGAGGGGAGTGAAGGTGTCATCAGTCGTGGTCAGGGGGAGCCATGAGGTCAGCATGTTGGGGGGTGTTGCAGACAAGGATCCGTGGTACATGGGTCCTAGTAGTGCGGCGCGGAACAAAGACCGGTCAACTGGCCAGTCAGTTTGAAGGAAACCGACCTGAGGGGTCTGGTAATTTTTGAATGGGCCGTGGTCAGCAGACTACGATGAGCTGGATAGGACCCACGGCTGGGCCGTGGGCTAGTCTTCTGGACCGGGTCGGCCGGGGTGGACCGGCCCAGTTGGGCCCCCCTTGAGGTCAAGATGCCGTAAATTTTAAATGGTCAATCTATTTGATGTGCCATCTGTGTCCATGGGTTTGTCTCTTTGAGAAGGACGTTTTCAAATGGGTTTTGAGGTTTTTGAGTTCTAGTCCCGTAGGTGGGTGACCCAAAATACTTTAAGTTAATAATAAAAAAATATTATTAAGGCTTAAAACATATGTTTTCTCGAGCCGGATGTCCATTTGATGCGTCGCCAGAGAAGTTGTGGCCCTGGAGTTGAGATGGTCCTTCCAATGTTAGTTTGGAACCATTGAGGGTTTCTTTCGTTGCTCTATGGCATGAAACGCTTAATTCGAATAATTAATAAATTAGTTAATTAATTAATTATTCTTGCGTAGGACCTAACGCCGGCATGGGATGTCCGATTGATGCGCCGTCAGTGGCAGCGTGACCCCGGTCCTTTTGTGGAATTTTTGAGATGATTTCAGAACCATTTGGGTTGGAGACAAGGTGCAGGCCCAACAGGGGCTGGTTCACACATTTTATGGTGAAACACCACTTTTTCACCCGACATCCATTTTTTGGTGATTAAGCACTCATTTATGAGTGTTATTCCGAGGGTATTGTGAAGACGCAATCCACCCATATAAATTCGACCCCGAGGCTTTGGACCCACGAGGTGACTTTCGAACATATGCTGTTTTTTATGAATTATGCTTCATAAATCCATTCATGGAAAATGAATAGCCTACACCTCATCGTTATCTACAAAGAACGCAATGGTACAAACTGCCTGACATGTTTTGGGGTTTAGGTGTGTGCCCCACAGGGCCCCATTTTCATAACACGGGGAGTTGCAACTTCTACATCTGGAGTCAGTTTTAGGTACTGTTAGCAGCATTGTGACCCTGGTATTGAGATGATGTTGACCAAGTTTGTTTCAGTCATTGATTCCAGAGTTCATGTGTGGGCCCCATGGGCCATCTTTTATGCTGTTTTTAGTGTACGACACCTTTTTCATCAGACATCCGTACAAGGTGAGTAAATAGTATATCCTATGTGTTTTTTCACGAGGATTGCAACGATGTAATTTTTATGGGTGTGCAGATCCTCTTTAGAGATATCATTATATGTGGAAAAATTAAAAGGCCTTGGTCATATATCCCTTTGACACACTCGTAACAAACACATTGTAGAAATGTTAGGACACCCAGTGATGGCACGGGAAGTGCAGAGTAATCAGACCAGTTCCGGGTTTACCCTCCAGCGGGGCTGGGTAGTGGGTTACACGCCGTCATATCATGGATTATCCTCCAATGGGGTTGGGCAGTGGGTTACCCATTAACATTGGGGTTTACCCTTCAGTAGGGCTGGGCTGGTTGGTTACCCGTTCACCTTAGGTTTTACCCTCCAGTGGGGCTAGGCAGTAGTTAAACCGGCAACCACTAAGGGTTTACCATCCAGCATGGCTGGGCAGTGGGATACCTGATTACCTCTTACATTTTACCCTCCAGTAGTGTTGGGAAATGTGTTTCCCGACGACCTCTTAGGGTTTATCCTATAGAAGGGCTGGGATGTGGTTTACCTGATGACCTCTTGTGGTTTACCCTCCAGTAGGGCTAGGTAGTGTATTACCTGACAACTTCTTTTAGATTCATCCATTTCTATGTGGCTAGTTAGTGACTTTTCTCCGTGATTACTTGAGTGGGACCCTTGGTTGTATAGTTTAGCGATGAGACAAATATGTTGTACGTGACTATTGGGCATTAGTGATGGATATCCTTTGAACTGTTGGTGACTTTTCTTTAGCTGGTCTTGGAGATGGAGATCCCCTTGCACACTCATTCTGGTTTCTTGTTTATAATATATATATACACACCCAGCATGTGTTCCCACTCCTTGGGTTTAGTTACTTTCCTTCTAGGAAGGGTGAAGATGCACAAGGTATGCCACATGCTTTCCAGGTCTATCTCCTCTTGGTTGGATGAGTCCACTACCTTCCTTCTGTTGGGTTTTGTTGTAGTCTCTCTATTGTACACTTACACTGTTCTTTGTTATGTCTACTCCTCACTATTTTTGTACCTCCTTTGTTTCTCCCTTAAGATTTCAGGAAATCCTTTTGAGTATCATTATACTAACCCATACTTGGGATTTTCCCACACTTGGTGTGACCTTGCAGACGATGGACAAGTAGATCGAGACTGGAGAGGAGCGTAGAGGACACAGGAGCTTGGGCTGGGTTCAGTGGTCGTAACAAGACTTTCAGGTGTGAGACTCACCAGCTGTTTACTATCGTTTACCTATTGCTGGGTTGTGGAAACTTTCTAGTTGGGTGTGTGTTTTTCCCTATAATGTTCACTTTACATGTTCTTTTTTTGGAGGTTGATGAATGAGTTTTGGATGGGATACTATTGTACATACATTGGTTTCCTTTTTACTCTGTACTTCTGCATTGAGTTAGTTGTGTCTGTGTGGACAGGTACCTGTGAAACAGCCTCCTAGAGATTGATACTCCTTTGGTGCTTGTTGCCAGCCCATGGCCTATAGTGGTGGGATTATGGTAGTTTCGGCCCGAGACCAGTAGGTTTGGGTCGTGACAAAGTGGTATCAGAGGTTTTTCATTCCTTGGGGAATTTTTTGGACGTAAATAAAAAGGAATTGGTTGGGATTTAAGGAAATAGTGTTGACATGTCTCAAGAGTAGTTCTCATGATAGGTAGTCTAGTGATGGTGTGTGAGACTGACATATCAATTCACCGGGACCCTGATAACCCACTTGTTAAATCGGTACACTCAGACAAATGTTGCAGGGAATTTGGAACAAGCCTCTTGTAGGATTGAGTCTTTGACTATCCTTTTTGAGTCATCTATCCTTTGTTATTACTGATATATATATATATATGATCATTTTATTGTGATACTCCTTGATCGGATTCAGGACATCTCCACGATGATAGCCAGCCAGGATACTATGTCTGGTTTATGATGATGATTTTGTGAGCGACGAGGTGTTAGTTCAAGATCCATCATACGATTACCATTTCTCCAAGAGGACAGGTAGCAGCACCTCCACCTGTGGAGTAGCTGATAGTACCGGTAGCGAACGCCGATGAAGAGCGCAGGCTGGGTGCGCTACGTGAGTCCCAGCATTAGAGACTGTTGAGGTTCCATAGTGATCCATACCCCCAGACAGTGAAGGGTTGGCTAGTGGAAGTGTATCTCCTCTTTAGGCTTGTTCGGACACTGTCAGGTATGATGGTGGCTTTTACAGTCAGTCTTTTTCATCTAAGCAATTTGTCATTAGTAGAGCTAGGGTTACTCAGATGCATGATCTGTCTGTACCCTCGTAGGATGACTTCTAGAATCTATTTTTTGATGAGTACTACCCCTACTAATTATGCTTTATACAGTTTCTAGAGCTCCTAGAGCTTTAGTGGGGAGTGATTGAAGTGGCTGAGTATGAGACTATGTTCGCAGACCTTACTCGGTACTCTTTGGACTTGGTCCATGATGGAAACATCCAAGAATAGAAATTGAGCGAGGTCTCGGTAGGGGAGATTCATGCCAGCGTATTTCCCTTCTACATCCTCACCCATCTCAGGGTTCTGGAGCAGACCCTGATGACAGAGAAATTTCTGTCAGAGGGACATCAATTGGTAGGGCCTCGACACCGGAGGTATCCCCTTGATGAGACTCATGAACATGGCCGGGGACAGCGTAGAGCACCAATATAGCCCAAAGAGTACAAGTGATATGATTGAGATGTGTGAGGTCCCATTGCGTGAGACTACTCGACCAAATGAGCGGAGTTTTCTAGATAGTTGGTAGATGCACCGCCATGACAGAGGCAATGTCGTGATCAGAGAACTCCTAGGTGAAGACAGGGTGGTCCCCAGGGAGGCAGTGTTGGTAGAAGATAAGGATGAACTGTGGTTGGCGGACGACATTTTGAGGTCCTTCAACTACCACTAGGTGGTCCCTGTCAGGCTCATAGAGCAGACAGATGGGGCCACGGGCGGCTGTCTGCTATGGATTTCTAAAATCCTACATCGTATGAGATGATAAGAGGTATGCTCTATGTATTTTTCTAATTTTCTCATAAAAAAATGTTACACCATACATGAGGTACTATTTTCGTCTAACTCCTTGTTTGAGGGGTCACCGAGGGTGACGCAGGGCGTCAGTGTAATCATGTGTTGGTATTGTTGGACGTAGCTTTGACTGCCCAAGAAAGAGGGTTTTTTACCCCAATAAGACGTGTTTTTGTGATGCGATAAAAATTGTGAGGGAGATTTAGTACCACCCAAAGTGGATAGAATTGAAGTGTGGTGCATAAGACCCATTGACATGTGCATCCATGGAAGGGTTGTGTGGTGGAGTGTCAGAGAAGGTTCTGGATTTTCCTGTGGGGATTTTTTAATTGACCTACCTTTGTTGAGGTACCACTAGTGGGTTTCACAGAGTACCTGTTTTGGGGACTACTCTCCTTCCAATATGGGCAAAGACACATGGGGTATTACACATGCTTTTCGTGTCTAGCCTCTGATGGTTGGATGATTTTTCTTTCCTTCCCTTTTCATTGGTACCTTGAGTGCTCAACATCAATCTTGATACAATTATCATATATAGTTCAAGGTGATGGACACCCCATAAACAAGACCATGTCATTAACTTTGTGCTACTGGTAGTGGTGGTAACTTCATGAGAATGTGTAGACGCTATCATTAGGGAGAACACTTTGTGGTTTTCTCAGACCACCAGTGTCTCAGGTGCGTCCTCACCCAGATAGACTTGAACCTGAGATGAAGATGCTAGTTGAAATTTCTACAAGACTATGATTTCGAAGTTGTCAATGTTCTGGAAAAGTGGCAGTGATGTAGCAGGTTCCCTTAGTAGAAAGTCCTAGACTCGTATTGTTTGGGATGTTTCGTGGTGGTTAGATTCCCTATCGTTAACCCTGTTGGACCTGGAGGGGGTAACATTTCATCAGTCGATGGTGTTGACACATCCAATTATTATTAGTGTAAGAGAGTCTTGGTTGTGATGAACTGACTGTGAAAACTTGTGTGACTGGATATCCTTGGGTGTTTCGCCAGATGGGTATACTGAAATAGGGAATCAGGAGACCATGTTCGAGGAACAAACCGTGATTTCAGTCGCAATGTAGAAAGTAGAAGTTCGTACAAGGAATTCCATCATGTTTCATTGGGATGTTAGGGATTCCTTCAAGAGAATGAGAGTTTTCCTACCATCTTTCCCTAACCTCCCAATAGTTAAAATGGGCTAATGATGTCTTCCATGTTTCGCAACTGATGAGGTGTGTGTCCATTCCTACACATGTCATCGAAAGTAGCAGAACATATGAGTACAAACCATTAATTTGATTCGCGTGTTGTGCCAGAATGGTGTTGTGGAAGTTTTCTTGGGAGTGGGAGAGATAGGTCTGAGATCTATAACCCGAGTTATTTTTCCTAGTTTTTTTTTGGGGAAGAAAATATTGAATGAGGGAATGATGTAGACGTTTTTTTTATATTTTCCTATAAGACTTCGAAATATTTCTACATATATATCTAGAGTCAGGAGCTGAGACGACGTGCAATTCCGATGGACGGTGTGCCCAGAATAAATTTTATAAAAATATTAAGTGTTTTTATACTATAAAGATGGAGGAGTTGTGTTTTCTCTTAAACAGTAGATCAGATCGGAGATTCGAGGGAACGACTGCATCCGGAGTGTGTCATTTACCCTAGACAGAGTTTAAATGTTGCGGGCACGGGCCAGCTGTTTGAGATGTCACCTAGGGGAAATATCGTCATTCTAAAATAATGACATTGTGATATTTTATCATTGGAGTTCATTTCAAATAACATTCAGATGAAGGCTCAGAATAGAAATTTGAGTCTTTTGTTGAATTTTAAATGGGTTGTTTTGCGTGGGCGTGATATAATATGAGAGGGCATGGCTGTTTCAGATTACGCGATATGTAGATTTTTCTACATGTAGAAAAAAGGAATTTGGAGTTAGGTTTATATATATCTCTCTCTATCAATCTCTTCCCCTCTCACTCGACTATTCTTCAGTGTTCGTCACCGTTCTTCCCCGAATCATGGATCGACCTCCATTGGAACCTTGGTGTATTATAGTAGGAGCGTCATGGACATTCTGCCAATGACGCATGGCCAATTACATGTAGGTGTTTTAGTTAATTTGCGCATATTTTTTGATTTCTTGAATTTTCATCTAATTTTTCTTCTAATTCTAAAAATTCTAAAAATAGGACGATGGCGAAACGAACAAGGCCATCATCTGAGCCCCATTCTAAATCTCGTTCTTGAGCGTTCTTCATCAAAAATTACGGATGTGTCAATACCATGATGGATCAATGAGCGAGGGGTGGCGTTGTAAAGATATGGCCCCGAGTATTCTGAAACCAGTTAAGGATACTTTTTCCGACCACTAGAGTGGTCGGAGGGACCGACGAAATGTCTAGCTCCGGCACGGGGCCACTGCCGAAGGTCGAGCCAAAGGCGTGAGGTAGCGTGATGGCCGGCAGATGAGTAGAGGACGGAGGGTTATTCATTAGGTGTGGTCGGAGCGGATGGGGTGCTCCGATGGAGCGGCGGACCAGGCGGCCATGGTGCGGGCGGCCGTTGCTGGGCAGTGCGCTCGTCCGGTGGGGCGGCGAGCCCAGGCGGCGAAGCAGGGAGCCCAGGTGGCCGCAGCGTCGGGCGGCGGTGGCACGGCGGTGCGCTTCCCAGGAGGGGAGTAATGATGTTAGCCATCATGGTCAGGGGGAGCCCTGAGGTCAGCAACTCAGGGGGCACTACGGACAAGGACCCACGGTACGAGAGTCTTGCTGGTGCGCCACGGAACAATGATCGGCCAACTGGCCGGTCTGTTTGAAAGAACAGGGCCCAAGGGGTCCGGTAGTTTTCAAATGGGTAGCGGTTAGTGGGCCCTGGTGACCTGGACCAGAGCTGCGGCTACGCCATGGGCCAACAGTCTGGACCGGGCCAGCTGGGGTGGACCAGCCCAGTTGGGCCCCCCTTGAGTTCAAGGGGCCATAAATTTTAAACGACTCATCCGTTTGACGCGCCGTCTACAGACATGGGTTCGTCTCTTTGAGATAGAATTTTTGAAATGGGTTTCATGGTTTTTGAATTCTAATCCCGAATGTGAGTGACCCTAAAATATTTAATTTAATAATAATAAATTATTATTAAAGTTTATAACAGATGTATTCGTGAGCCGGATGTCTGTTTGACTCGCCGTCAGAGGTGATGTGGCCCTATAGTTGAGAGAGTCCTTCCAATGTTGGTTCAGAACCCTTACAGTTTGGTTTCGTTGCTCGATGGCACGAAATGCTTAATGTGAATAATTAATTAATTATTAATTAATTAATTACTCTTGCATCAGACCCAACTCCTACTTAGGATGTCCGATTTATGAGCCGTCAGCAGCAGCGTGACCCTAGTCCTCATGCAGAATTTTTGAGATGATTTCTGAAGTGTTTGGGTTAGAGACAAGGTGCGGGAACCACATGGCTTGGTTCACATGTTTTACAGTGACACTACAAAAAACATAGTACATTAGATGGGGTTGTTTAGAAGGGTTTATGAACAACTCCCTCTAAATTCAATTTCTTTAACATTAGAGGGGGTTCTTCACACCCCCCTCGAATCATTGAATTTAGAGCGGTTTCACAACCCCCTCTAAAAATTTTACCATTTTTTTAATATGTGTCGTTGGATTTTAGATACGATTATGTTAAAAATGATGCAACTTTAAAATTGAATGGCCCTTTATATTTAGTTATAGAAACTATATATTTGGTTAGAGGCTGCACACACACACAAATATATATATAGCTGAATTTTAGAGGTGTTATATGTGTGTGTGTGTGTGATATATGAATTTTTTTAAGAAAATAGAGGGGGTTCACAACCCCATATAATGTAAGAAAATGGTAGCGGTTAAAACCCCCCTCTAATGTAAGTCTTTACTAGGGGTTCAAAACCTCCTCTTGAACCCCCACTAATATCTTACATTATAGGGGGTTCACAACCCCCTTTAATTTAAGAGATCGGAGGGGTTCTGAACCCCTAGACTTTTCTTAAAAAATCAATATATATATAGTATATATTTTATACATATATGAATGTATATATAAAATGTATAATATATTATATTCATATAAATATTATATATATATTTTTTAATTGTGTACGTATAAATATAATATGTATATATATATATTTTCAAATTATATTTGGGTAATATATATATATATATATATATATATTGAAGGAACAGATGAATTAATGATCAAGGAAACCAGGATTACAAAACCAATCACGGAACGCGTTCAGCCAACCATGATCACCCCAATATTTCCTGAAACGTGCCATGTGATGGGCTTTTGAATTACCATCTATTTTGACGAAGGAAAATTTTCATGCATCGAATCTATCTTCCAGGGACCAGATCATCATCAATATTACACCATAGGGCTAGGAATCCTCATCTTTTGTTGAGAGCACATTCACCACTTCGAGGAAGTCAGATTCCACCACAATCTTGGGCCAAAATTTTGAATGTGCAAAAAGAAGCCCCCGGATGATGGCCGAGGCCTCTGCCACCATAGGGATCCATGAGACAGGCACTGCGCACAACTGAGCATCCACAATCTAGCTAAAACTGTTATGAGAAATGAGCCCAATACAGACCCTTGAATGAGTAGAGACAGCAACATCAGTATTAATCTTGAAGAAACCCACCAGGGGGGGAGACCAAAATGGATCCTCTCATCGAGTGTAGCTCAATGAATGCCCCGTGTCACGTTTCTTTAAACCATTCATCCACTCCGAAGTTCTATCCACTCATATGTGATCAGGGGTCACCTTCATCTGGAAAATGAATTCATTCTGTCGAGTCAAAACCAACCAAGAAATTGTGTATATCAGCCCTACCACTCTTCGTTCTAGAGAAGACTCCCATTTAGTAAGGTTTAGGACCAACCCAGTTGAATGATCAAAGAAAATAAAAATATATGGACTCTAAAACATCCACACCCCTTCCACCCCCTTACATGATAGAATTAAATGCAAAGGGGATTCCACTTCATGGAGGCACAAAGGAAAAGTGTCATCCTCTACAATATGTCGCTGCACCAGAATGTCCCAGGTTGGATGAACCCTAGCATAGACCTGCCACCAATAAAATTTTACCTTAGGGGGAGTGGTGAGGGACCAGAGGAACTTCCACTGATTTTCAGTAAAGACCTTTGGTAAACCATGAAACCTCATTTTGTAACATGAACGAACAAAATATATCCCTTGAGGATCCCCATTCCATCAAATCAGGTCAATACCCTTTCCTGATGAGAGAGAGATACTCAGGATGAGCTGACGATCCACCTCGCTAAAACAGCAACAAAGCTTCTCTCGATCCCACTCCTCAAGAAAGTCATTGAGCATGTCACGTACCCTTGCATCATTCAAAAAAAGAACAACCAGTGAATAAACCTTATGATTGATGCCATCTTCTAGCCATGGATCATTCCAAATGTTAATATTATTCCCATCAACAATTCTCCACTCACAACCCAAATCAATGACATATTTTTCTCTCCAAATTCTTCTCCACATTTAACTCATCCATGGCCCCAACTGGGCATGCAAGAAGTCATAATGAGTGAATTACATAGCTCACATAACCATTGAGAGAAGGGAATTTGGGTGGGATAGAAGGCACCATTCTTGCTTCGCCAAAAGAGCCTCGTTAAAACATTTAGGATTTCAAAGGCCAAGGCAGCCACAGAATTTTGAAACACATAGCTTCTCCCAAGATATTCAATGGGAATTATGTTTTCCCTCATGATAACCCAACCAAAAATTGGCCAACTGGGAGTGGATTTGATCCAAAAGAGTTTCAAGGTATTTAAACAGTGACATAGAATAAGAAGGGATTTCTTGGGCCCCTGAAATCATTAGAACTTCCTTTCCCACCTTTGAAATATTCCTAGGAGACCAACGACAAATCATATAATCAACTCTATCCACAATCATGCCGAAAAATTGTTTCTTAGACCTACCCACCGAGGTCGGGAGGCTAATGTACTTAGGATGCTTATCAACGAGTGGAAACCTACACATTCACTAAAAATACACCCTCTTATCTTGTGGGACGCCTTTACTGACAGATAACTATGATTTCGGATCATTAAGATGTTTCCAGGAGGCCTTTTCATACATATTGATGATATTCAGCACAACACTGCATTCTTGCAGGGTAGCACATGTGAAAAAGATGCTATCATTTGTAAAGAAGATATGAGAGATTGGGGGAATTTCTACATACTGTAGCACCATAGATAACTCCTTTATCTTCCACCTTCAGGATGAGAAGAGAAAAGACATCTACCACCAGAATGAAGTGGTAAGGTGGCATGGGGTACCCTTGCCTCTTTCCTCTTGATGATTTAAATCTCCTTGAAGGGACCCCGTTAATATTGATTCTTTAGGTGACATATGTAACACAATTTGTGACATTGGAGATCCTTTATGTCCCAAATCAAAACATAGATAGAACATGTTTGAGAAAAGGACATTCAACTCTGTCATAATCTTTCATCATATCATGTTTCATTGCCATGGTTCCATGCTTGGTTGGGGAGGAGTTTTAATAAAGTGGAATAATTCGAAGGTAATAGAATTATTATCCGTAATATATATCTTTGGAATGAAATAACATTGGTTATTTGAGACAAGAAGCGGGCGAGAATTCCTCAGTCTGGCCACCATGATATTGGAGAAAATTTTGTAAATCACATTACACAAGCTGATTGGTTGAAACTCCATGAATTTTTTAGGGAATTGGGATATTGGGATAATATTAATAAGAGCTTCATTCATGGATTAATGAGAGGCTCTGCCATCCCAAACCTCCTTAATTAGGGCTACCACATCGGGACCCACTATATGCCAAAAGAATTTAAAGAACAAATCATGAAACCCATCAGGCCCTGGAGCCTTGGTAGAGTGAATAAGATGCATGGACCCGAGGACATCCTCCTCAGACAAATCGCTTTACAGGTACTGATTCATGTCTTCTATAACCAACATTGGGATGCATCCAATCAAGAATGAGGGAGTGATAATACTTTCTGCTTAATAGTGGTTGTTGAAAAAGTTCAGGATAATAGAGTAAATGCCATTTATGTCATGCGTAACTCATCCAGTGGTGTCCTCCAGATGAGCAATATGATTCTTTCTTTTCCTCGGAGATTCTCATTGATGAAAAAAGTTGGTGTTCTGATCACCATCTCTGATATGTGACTTCTATACCCGATTGAACCAAAAACCCTCTTTCTCACTTAGATCTATAGTAAGATTCTTTTCTACCATAGAGATGTTTCTTAGGTTAGAGTCACATAAAGGATATGAGTGGAGTCGATTTAATTGATTCTATACCTCGATAATACGTCAGTCAATGATACCAAATATAGTTCAGCTTCTCTTATGAAGGCGAGATGCAAAAATGTGGATGTTGGACATGATGCAACAATTCAATCCCTCCTAAGCCTCTTGAAAAACCTTTTCACAGTCACAATCTTGGAGCGACATAATTTAAATGCGTAATGTTTCCGCAGGTCCCCTCTGTTGACCTTGTGAGCCTATTGACATGCATGTGGACGATACGAAAGGCATGGAAAAGAGAGGTCCATTCATCATTCCCAACAATTCTGTCTATCCTTTCCGCCAGGTGGTTCTCCATTGACCTACCCTGATGCTAGGTAAAGGGCGAGCCAGAAAATCCGAGGTCATGAAGAGCGTTCGAAACAAGAGACATCCTAAAATCGTTCATTGCAGCACCACTCCTCACATGCCCCCCCCAATCTTTTTTCATGAGGATAAAGGACCCCATTAAATTCCCCCCCCCCCCCCCCCCCGACAATCAGAAGAGGGCCTGCGAGAGACTCCCAGAGTAACTTCAAAAGGGCCCATTATCTATGATTATCCTGCCCACCCAGCCACCCGTAGAACCAAACAAATGGCCAAGGAGGATCCCCTATGCCAGAAACAGTTACAACAATGTGGTTACTTGAGTAATTAGAGATCTTGACCCCAAGGTCCTCCTTCCACAAGAGGCAAATTACACCTGAGTGTCCATGTATTCCAATGGGTAAGACATTTTTGAACCCAATCTTCCAGACCATAATGCTCAAATCCTTGCTATCCAACATAGTTTTGGATACAAAAACTATGTCTGGGAGAAATTTTGAACTCCAGTGATGGATAATGCAAACCGTTCAGGTATTTCCAAGCCCCCGACAGTTCCAGCATAATATTTTCATTGCCCTAGGACGGGTTGGGACACATCCGCCTCCGCCTCTGGAACTTTTACCACCCACCAATCATCTGCCACTTTCTACCTCATTGGCAGGCTCTCATTCATCTAAGATTCCTCCATGTGACATTTTTTGTCCCTAGGCTTTGAATTGGCGGGATCCACACCAGTATCCCCACTAATAATTCTTCTCCATGTCTGATGTTTTATAGTACCTGTCAACATGATCCCCGTCATGTAATCTACTGCCTAATGGGTAGCACAGGGAGAAACATCATCTGAACTACAAACCAGGTCTGGTGGGTTGTTGTATAGCTATTATACCCTTGAGTATGGGTCGGGTGGTTCCATGACATTTGGTAGCCGCCTAGAAGATGGGGAGGAAATCGCCTTCAAAATAGTTGTGGTCTTGATTGGGGGGGGGGGCAGTCATCCCATGACCCTTTTGTTTTTCAACTTTAGAAATAAAACCCAGCCATAGGTTTTTGAACAGAGGCAGGGATCATATTGAAAAATAACATTTCCTTGTCCATCCTATTTCTTCGCCTCACATTCCTTTTCTAAGTGTCTGAGGAACCCACAAAAGAAACATTAAATAGGAAGCATTTCAAACTCAATAGAAATCAAGACATCAGAGTCCTCAATTATCAAAAACATGCCCATCATAAGAGGATGTGCAACATCTATCAAAGCTCTGATTCACAGAAAAGGTCCCCGGTGAATTGGATCAGACCGGTCCCATTCAATAAATGAACTGATGTGTCCTCCAATCTCACGCATAACACGTTATGTTCTACCATGAAAGGGGATTCATCTCATTAGAATCCACAAATTTGAGAAAAATATATTAACTGAATATTAAATTTTTTTTCCTTTAAGGTCCTCCATGAGAATGATTGGGCTGTCAGCGGACCATGGTCAACCTTTGAGGAGTTTTAATTTATCCCCTTCGTTAAATAATTCAATGATTAGGAGTCATGCTTCCACTTCTCTAATAGCAATGTCGTCCTCCAATCGCCAGATATTTTGCAGAGTATTTTTTAGTGCTCCTTTATTGAAGGACCTTTTTGCTTGAAATATTCGAAAAATAAGAAAGGACAGTTGTTGTGAGAGAAACACATCTTCAGTATTCCTCGTAGAAATTACCAATTTTTCATTATCAGTTAAGGAGAGGTTTCGCCAGCGATTCATTAGGTCCAGCTCCATTTAACTGAAACTGAGAACTTCCATCATCACCACTAACCCCTTCGTCCCTAGGCTGCATAGTCAAACTCCTCCCCAGGCTCCCCTCAAGAGTCAGCGCACTTTGAGCTGCCACACAACTGTACCTTTACATACAAGCGCCTTTGCAGACTCACGCCAGAATGTGATGCACCTTCGTATCACAAACAAAAACCTTTTGCAATCCAATGCCAAGTCGCGAACCAGCTTGACACACACCGTGCTCCCCCCCAAACCCCCTCAAAAGCCTTCAAATCCCACTCCCACCATGGTTCAAATCCACTACAAACCAAGAAACATTGACGCCAAAGGATTTTTTTTTGGAAAACTAGATCTCCTTTGTATGAAAAATCTCATAGAACTTGCTTCCGTGGTAGAACCCACCCTTAAGCAAATGCCTCCATGGAGGAGCCCGCCCTATGCAGGTGCACCCCTTTACCTCTTTTAGTGATACCACTTTACCGCAAAGGAAAGGATATGAGAAGACACCCCCCTCATGAGTTGGGTTCATTGTCCACAGTGCACTTCACGAACCCGCCCTTCACGCACACACCCTGCACCCATGCCACCGCAAAATGAAATCTACGCGGAGACACCCCTTTGAAAACTAGAATCATTTCCTATTTTGCACTTCATGAACAACCTACTTCGCGAACCCACCCATCACGAGCACTAATTGCACGAGCACTCTCCATTGTGAGTCTGATCCTCAATAGCTGATCTGTTGTCAGTCTGATGCAGGGCGAACCCACTGGAGTCGGTCAAAATCCGATCTAATAGGGATGAGAAACCATACCCCTCCGAATCCGGTCAATCCTACAAAAGCAACCAAATAGAGATGATCTGAAGTCACTCGAAAGAGATGAAGCACACATCCTTCGCACCATCACCATATAAAATGAAACTGCGCCAGAAATATTATGGATTGATGAGGCACATCAGTAGAAATCAGTTCAAGAGGATCTCTTTGAGAAGACTAGCCTCAGTCCGTGTAAGATGGTCGGAGAAGACGTGAATCACCACCGAAGGAAACGCCGGATTTTGGAAGAAAAAATTTCAACTAAATATATAAATACACATTTGCGTTTGTGTGTGTTTGATATAAATATATTTATAAATACATATAGACAAAATTTTATTTAAATTTATTAAAATATATAATTTATAATGTTGTCCAGAAAATATATATATATATATACATTTATATTTATATAAATATAGATACATGTTATTTATTTAATTTATTTAAATATATTATGAAAATAATGTTTACCTTGATAATCATTTTAATATATATGAATACAATAATATATAAATTTTATGTGCTAATTTGTTAATATATCTATGTTAATTTTAATAAAATTATTATATTTATTTAAATATATTTTTTAATAATGTTTTTATTTTAATAAACATATTAATATATATATAAATACAATAATATATAAACTAAATGTGTGAATTTGTTAATATATATATGTTTATTAATATATATGAATATTTTAATAATCTTATTATATGTATTAAAATATATTATGAAAATAATATTTATTTTAATAAACATAATAAATATATATAAATAGAATAATATATGTAATATGTAAATGAAAACATAATTTCTGTAGTGGTTTAGGAGCATGAGGTATAGAGAACAGAACCGTAGTTCGTATCCTTTCGAAATTTCTATTTTAGAAGCACTCCAAATTATTCTCCGACCGAGAGGAGACAGGGGCTGGATGAGGACACCCACTCAGAGACATGGTGATAGGAGACAGATAGGGCGACTGAGACAGGGGGGATGACACATGAAATGATGATGACTGGGGGATAGACAAGGGAGACCGGGGGACATGAAACAGAACAAGAGAGGGATGACCGGGGGACAGACACAAAACAATAGGATGACCGACCAAGGGATAGAAACACAAGACAACTGGGGGACAAACAAATGACAAGAGTATGGGGACAGACACAGGACAAGAGGATGAATGACTGGTGGAGTGACACACATGACAACAGGGGGACGCATTGTTGATAGACACAGAGGACAACCGCAGGACATACCCAGGACAAGGGGATGACCAATCAGGAGGAGAGTAGATGGGGAGACGCGTAGTGGGGATTTTTTCTTTTTAAAATAAAATCATTAGGGGCGGTTGTCTAAAACTACCCCTAATGCGGTTAACATTTAGGGGCGGTTCACACCTCCCCAAGTGCTCATGTTAGAGGCAGTTGTGATTAAAACCGCCTCTAATTAATATAGTTCTTGGTAAAAATTGGACCACATTAGAGAGGGTTTAAACACCCTCTAATGTATCTGCTGCTAAATTCGGCAAGCATTATCCAGTGCTTTCTCAAAATAACCTCTAATAACAGTAGGTGGTCAAATTAGTGGAGGTTTCTCATAACCGCCCCTAATGTCATTAGAATATGTTATTACCCCTTCTAATGTAAACAATAACCCCTTATATAGTGATCATTTTTTGTATTATGAAACACCACTTTTCCCACAACATCCGTTTGGGGTGTTTGAGCACTCGTTTCTGAGTGTTCTTCCAAGGGGATTGTGAAGACGCAATCTGCCCACCTAAATTTGGGCCCGAGGCTGAGCCCCACGAGGCAGCTTTTAGACATATGCTATGTTTTTATGAAGTATAGTTCATAAGTCAATTCGGGGAAAATGAATAGCCTACACCTCATGGTTATCAGCAAGGAACGCAATGGTCTGATCTGCGTGACGTGTTTTGGGGTCGATGCTTGGGCCCCATAGGGCCACGTTTGTATAATGTGGGGAGTTTCAGCTTCTGTATCTAGAGTCCGTTTTAGGTGTCATTAGCAGCTTTGTGACCCTGGCATCGAGACAAAGTTGACTAGGTTGGTTTTAGGCGTAAAATCCAGAGTAGAGGTGTGGTCCCCACGAGCAGTCTTTTATGCTATGTGAAGCATAATGTGCCTTTTTCATCAAACATCCGTATGAGGTGAGTAAATAGTCTATCTTGCGTGTTTTTGCACAAGTATTGCAATGGTGTATTCTGTTTGGGCGTGCAAAGCCTATTTTACGATAACATTAAATGTGGAAACATGAAAGGGCATGGATTGGTGGTCTCTTTGACGCACTCTGAACCAACACACATTAGTGATGTTCGTGACACCCAGTGATGTCACGAGAAGTGCGGAGTTATCAGACTAGTTCCAGGTTTACCATTTAGGTGGGCTGGGCAGTGGGTTACCCATCTATGAATTAGGGTTTACACTCCAGTGGGGCTGGGCAGTGGGTTACCCATTAACCTCAGGGTTTACCCTCCTGCAGGGCTGGGTAGTGGGTTACCCATTCACCTTATGTTTTACAATCAAGAGGGTTTGTGTAGTTGGTTACCCGATGACCTCTTAGGGTTTTCCCTCCAGCGGGGCTGGATGATGTGTTACACATAGACCTATTATATTTTACTATCTAGCAAGGCTGGGAAGTGGGTTACCCGATGACCTCTTAGGGTTTACCCTTCAGTGGGGCTGGGGAGTGGGTTACCTGACGACCTCTTGGGGTTTACAATCCAACTGGGCTGTGCAGTGGGTTACCTGATGACTTTTTTTAGACTCATCCCTTTTAATGTGGCTAGTCGGTGACTATTCTCCAGGATTACTAGATCCAGACCTTTGGTTGTACGGGTTAGCGATGAGACAGCTTTGTCGTACAGAACTGTTGGGCATTAGTGATGGATATCCTTTGAACTATTGGAGACATTTTTTGGGTTGGGCATTGAGATGGAGATCCCCTTAAAAACTCGTTCTGGTTTCTTATTGAGAATATATATATATACACCATATATTTGTTCCTACTCCTTGGGTTCAGATACATTCCTTCTAGGATGGGAGAAGACACGTGGGGTATGACACGTGCTTTCCGTGTCCAGCTCCTCTTCGTTGGAAAAGTCCACTACCTTCCTTCTGTTGGGTTGAGCTGCACTCTCTCTATTGTACTCTTACACTGTTATTTGTTCTGTCTACTGATCATCGTTTTGGTACCTCCTTTGTTTCTCCATCGAGCATTCATGACATCCTACTAAGTATCTTTATACTCACCCCTTCTTGGGATTTTCCTGCACTTGTTGTGCCCTTGCAAGCGATGGACAGGTCGAACGAGACTGCGGAGGAGCATAGAGGACACATGAGCTTGGGCTACGTTTAGAGGTCATAGTAGGACATTCACGTGTGAGTCTCAACCGCTGTTTACATTCATTTTCTTGTTTCCGGGTTGTGGCACCATTCTAGTTGGGCGCACGTTTTCCCTTCACTATTCACTTTACCTGTTCTGTTTTTAGAGGTCGATGCATGCTTTTTTGTTGGGATATCATAGTCCATACATTTGTTTCCTTTTTTAATCTACTCTTATGCATTGAGTTGGTTGTGTGTGTGTGTACAGGTACCTAGGAAAAGGCCTCCCCAGGATTTTTATGCCTTCGACGCTTGTTGCTAGCCCCAGGCCTATAGAGGCCGGCTAGGGGTAGTTGCGGCTCGAGACCGGTAGGGTCAGTTCATGACAGTTTGGATCATACCATATTATTTATTATTATATAATTCCTTATTACTGTAGATATTTTTAATATCATTTAATTTCTTAATTTCTTGTTTTTTATACTTTTAAAAAGATAAAAAACACTTTCTTTTCCATGGGGTTTATGTTATGATTACGATTCATTTAATGTGGCTGACATTTGTACGGATGATGATGGATGAGGATCAATAATTAAATTCAATTTATTGGATTAATTTTTGATCTCATGAGATATTTGAGAATGAATATAATTATTTTTTTAGAAAGGAATGGCTATAAAGTATTTTCTCACATTTTGTGTGTGAAAATAATGAATATTTTCACACAGGACATGGAATAATTATATTCCCAATGGAATTTCAATGATTATGGTTGTTATATATTTTTATGTTTTTAGAAATTTTTTTATAAATATTAATGATTAGTTTAATTTCCATGATATACCACATTTTCATGATTATGCCTTGAATTTAATGTATTCCATGCGTTTATGTTATTCTGACATGTTTTATTATTAATGGGTTATATTTTGAACGATCTATTATATTTTATTCATCCATAATAATTATATTTATAAACTTATGTCCTTATATCATTTATATGATTATAGTATATGTTCTTATAGTTTTTTAAGATATTTAGGTCATCCTTTTTTCTCCTTTGAATTTTTCATTCGATACATTATGATATGCTTTTACCTTTATAAGAATCTAACATCACCACCTTCTTATGTTTCTTTAAATATGGTTATGAATATGATTATACAATATTAGATATCTTGAAATGTATCTATAGAAGAATTTTTGTAGATAATGTTATTCATTTTTTCAAAAAACAATGTTTATGTATAAAATATTAAATTCACTATGTTTTCATTTCATTAGGTTTAGTGAATTTTTATTATATATATTATATAAATAATTAAATAATAATATTATGATAGTTATGTTTCACATGGACTACTCTAATTGGAATCATAGAGGGGATCAACTAATTTTTTACATTATATTTCAGACCATTAAAAAACCTATGAAAATGTACAAGGCATAAAACATTATATATAATAACAAAAAAATATTTGTAATTTAGATATTTTGTTATTTTATAAGATATTAAAACCTATTCTGGATAGTGAAATTGTATAATGGATATATAATAGTTGTCCCTAGGGGTAACAACCATATTAATGGTGGATTGATTTTTAACTCAATACTCACTTGATGAATGAATAAGATGTCTCTCTTCAAACATTTTTTTCCACTCTCGGGGGATATTATTTTCATAATAACATTATCAATACAATAGAAGGATTGGAGTATGATATTAACCAATTAAGGTAGATATCCTAGTAAGAAACTGACCATGTATAAAAACAATTAAATCCTAGATATTCATTTTGTAAAATATACATGTCATTTAGAAAATCCCCCTTATATGATCATTGTTTTTTATTTAAAGATTAGTCCATCACCACATTGTTTTATCCATTGAAAATTATTATTAAATTATTATTAATGAAATTAATGTTTTATTTTTATAAATAATTTTGTAGACAATCATTCAAAAATAGATATCCCATGACCTTACCATTGTAATCCATCTAATGTGAAATGTGTTTAATGTGTTATTACATTCAAATAAACATGAAGGTAATGTGACCGTGTTGAATGTCCCATATGATATACATCACTCAAACACATGTTCGAACTACCTACCATTTGTTATATGGACAAATTCGATCAAATTCTATAACTATCTGTATATTAATCATGAATATACCATGCATTGGGAATCACCTTTTTCAAAATACAATCAAACTACCATAAAATATGGTGGTACATTGACTGAGTAAAAATTGTACATACGTGTGAATTAGTTAAGTGAATACATAAATGAAACAACCTACCATATTAAAAAATAAATCCAATGTTCCAAAGAATGTAATTTTGTTTTCAACTAATACAGTGAATGTTTCTATTATTGTAGAACCCCGATGAACTAGAATGGCTATATAAATTCAAATTAATTGACCTCATGAAGGAATGGAGCTACTATGAAAAATTTTCATTCCAAATGAATGTTTGAACTACATGTGTCAAGTAGTGATTCCAACAAACAATGATTTTTCTACAAACATCTTTTCTTTTATAATAATATTTCTTCTATTGAACATGTGATAAAAAGTAGACTAATTTATAAATATCTATGACAAAAATTATTCCAAAATATTCTTCGTAAATTGTCTATGTACCTTGCAAGAATGAAATCAAATTAATCTAGATGAACTAACTTCCTTCATATAGATCTTCCCCGCATTAAATTCACTCAATTACTATTTTTCTATATCTATATATTCTTTATAACTAATTATAATTTGTATTACTCTATAGATCACTTAAACATAATCTCCAATGATAATTTTGAGAATAAATGATAGTCTATAAAATATATTCTATCATATTACCATGATCAAATGTGGAAAATTTAACATGATCCCTTTACTTTTTATTTCATCGCATGATTAACTATGGAGGAGAATCTATTGTCGGTTAGCCTTGTGTGTTGTTGTTTGTAAAACCACATCTGGGATGTCATTATTTTTAATTAATAATTTTATACCTGGAAAAGGTTGATTTCTAGGATGATGTGTTTAATTTATATCTTGATAATGAACCCCCAGATTAAAACTTGTTTGTGTCTTTTCTATTTTGTTTTAATTATATTAAAAAATAATTACTGTATTTTTAAATCTTATAAAATAAATTGTTCCCATATAGTTAACATATTGCATTCTTTTCAATGCAGTGATTGATATTATTAGAGTATTTCTTAAATTTATAGTACTTTAAAAATGATTTTAACTAAAATGTGATCGTGATATTGATTTGATTGTGGAATGACCAAATTATATATTTTCCCTATTCTATTTAACAGGTATACATTACCAAATTTGGGGATTTGATTATAATATTTTTATTTCCAAATCTTATTGGAAATAAATTCACATCCCTCTTTAGTTTTCCACTCCAAAAAATTTTTCTGTATTATAGGAACTTCAAAAATATGTTTTTATAATAATCTATTTTTATCTAATTGTCTTAAATTGTTATTCTATATAAATTTCATAATTTATTAGTAATCATAGATAATATATAACATACAATGACCGGCCTACTTATTTTACGGGAATCAATTATGATCAATTGAAAATAAAAACTAAAAATCACATGGAATGCATGGGATTTGATATTATGCATTTTATTAAAGATAAATAGGAAAAAACCAAACTAGTAGATCATCTTAGTGTGATATATCTATATAATAATATGATTATAATTGTAATAATATGAGTTCATTGTATGGTTCTTTAAGAGAATAAAAACTTTACAGGATATAATTATATTCTACTACTTTTCTGATTTGGGATACTCTATCTATATATCTTTATGGAACATCTAATGTTAATGAAATTTAGTTTCAATATATATACTGTTAGTTATAATACAATCTGGTTTAATCCTAATGAATCTATTTCTAATATTTATCTCTACTTTAATGAGACTGTTAACAATATTCTTTCATTGGAAAAATAGATATCAAAATAGTATCAAATCATAAGTCTTCCCATATGCTTACTAGATAGATTGGGAGGAACACATATGACTATCATACAGTCCTACTATATGAAATAATTGGAAATATGAAGAAATATTATGAGTAATTGCATGTGAACAATGTAGAAATAGTATAAACCAGTACTAATACATTTTCATTTAATAATTTTGAATCATATTTAAGATAGATGATCATTTATAAAAGTTAATGTGATTTTGGGGAATCAACATAAAAAATATATGAATAAATTTTTCATCGAGGAAGATGATTCATGAAATTGTACGTGAAGAAAAATTTAATATATAAATACAATTAAATTGGTAAGTATTATAATAACGGTAATAAGATATAGTATTGAATAATGGATGATTAAATAAATAAAATCACCTCCCACATGTGTAAAACAAAAGGACATCTCAAAAAATATATTATGATGTTTAAATATAAACAAAAACTCTAAGGAAAAATTAAAATGTATAATAGAAGTTAAATTTAAGACAAAGTTATACTAAAAAACCACATGTGATTGATACATTAGTTGAGATGAATTAAATGAAAAAGATAATAAGATTTTCTAAACAAAAAAAAAACCAAAAGTAGTGATTTTTTGGAATCACCTAATCGAATTTCAATCCATTATTAAAATGAAAATAGTAGTGATATTTCATATAAATATATTAGTGTGATGGAAGTCATACTTAATGAATAAAATGAAAAATTAAAACGTGATAAGACATAACACGACATGTATAATCATATTAAAACTGATTATACAATAGAAAAGTTAAAATATTTCTACAATTGAAATAATATATTTTACTCCACTTATCTAATGAGAATATAATAATAGATATGTAGAGGTTCATTAACTGAAGGAAACACTAAGCTAGATTCTTTGTAAAAATAAATCTTCATCATACTAGAGGATTTAGATATCAACTTGAATAATGAAAAATTTATAATAAAATATATACCAAGATCTAGTTTAGCTAGTACGTCACCTAGCTCATATTCTATTTAAACTAATGATTTATTTATTAATTATATTCTATTGAATAATAATAGGAAAAATGTACCCCAATTCAATATTAATAATTAATTAATTAGAAAAATATGTAGAAGTATGAAAATATAGTTACTAAAATAATATCTTCATGAAATATATTTTTTACTAAATACACATGCAGAGTTAAAGATGTTTTTTGTATTTGGATAGAGAATACTCTAGATATATTACATGGGACTAAACGTTCATCAATAACCTGATTTATGTGTATGGTTAACATCAAACGTTCGGTGAAAATTCCAACTAAAAGATAATATGGATTGGAATAATTATTAACTCTAGTACATTTTTATTTAAAATAATATTTTTTTGTGGAATGATATATGAACATCTTATAATATAAATATTTTGTGATGATGTTTTTAATTCCAATTTTCAAAAAATGATTTCAAATTTTTTTATTCTAATTATGTGTTATGTTTTACTACTATATGAAATGATAATTTCTATGCTCTAGATTTTAATTCCTTATATTTTCATAAAGTTTCCCATTTACGTTAAATTAAAAAAAATATTAGATTTTTAAAAGAAGGCTAGTCCATTTAAATATTCAATTATATATAAAAATAATTAGTTATTTATTATTTAAGGATTTAACCAATATATAATTACTCTTTGGAAAATTATGTAATCCCAGTCAGAAGGGGAAACATTCCAGAATATCCTTCAAAAAAATGTTATAAAAATCAAAATTATAATACATTAGAGTAGGTTCATGGGTATTTTTGGGACCCTATAGTGTTTCTAGATTATAAGTAAAACATTATGACTATGTTATAGTTTATGATTATTCAAGATATATATGGGTGTTTTCCCATCATCATAAAAATGAGGATCATTCATGTTTTTCTAAATTTTATAGATTTGTGAAAAATATAATTTGACATAGAATAAAGACCTCCAGAATTGATCATGTTTAAGTGTTTAAAAATAAAGAGTCTGAATCATTTTTATCAAAACATAATTACCATCATAAATCTTCTTCTCCTTGGGAAACATAATAGAAAAATTTACTAATGAAAAGAAATTAAACCCTTCACGAATTTTTGCAAACAAGGCTCAATGACTATGATATCAATATTTAGTTTTTGGAAGATGGAATAAATATATATTTCTATATGATTAATATATTTGTAATTATACATATTTCAATGTGGAGAAAAATGAATTATGGAATAGAATAAAACCAAAATATAATTATTTTTTTATTTTTTATATTAATGTGTTTATAATTAAAACAATAGAAAACTTAAAAAATTTAATTAATAAATAGATGTTGTAATTTTTCTTGGATATTATATAACCATTAAATAATAAAAAGTACTCAATAATATAACCCATGTTGTGGACGAATCTATAGAAATATGGTCTGATGTGATATATCCACATGAGCCTAAGACGACTTTATAAAATTTGTAGGACGATAATTCAAATATAGAAATCAATTATTCTATGAAATCAATTAAATAGATACCCTAGATAAGATTAATTTTCTAGACCTAAACCTTCCAATGAAAATTAGGTTTCAAATGATTTTGTTATTATACTTTTTAGGGATCATCATTTTCACCAATTATATTCAGTACCATGTGACATAGATAATGGAACTCAAAATATATTTTCTATTAGAATTCAATTAAACATCATTATTTCATTCCACAATGAGAAACTAATGACATAAAAAATGAAATTAATGGTGAATTATGTTTCATGTAAATTCATTAAGATCTAAACTAGATTGATGAAAATAGGCTTTGATAACTAGTCAAATGATATAAATACTGCCATCCATTTTGAAATTAATTGGTGTTTAAAAACGATGTTTATGGGTTAGAAAATATCATTTGAAATAAAAAATGATTAGTTAAACAAGGGTACTATCAATAAGAAAGTACTAACTATGATAACAAATTTGAACCCTTATCTTTACATGAATCCATTTGAGTGTTACATGACAATATTACAAAAATATATTACAAACTATATCAAATATATATCTATATTATATTCAAAAATGGTTATATTTTTAAGTATGATTTTCTTGAAAACCCCTAGTGTTTTCAAATCTCACACATTTCAAATCATTTTTTTAAATAAATAAAATCAACATGATGTTTAAAAAGATATCCTATATGTTGGTATGATATGTTTAAAACATATTTTATTTAAAATGTTTTTACCTATGGCTTACCAAACCATATATATTAATATATTTTTAATAGAAGTTTGATTTGTAAAAATTTATTTTATGATATTTTTTAAATTCATTGTGTTTTTTTTTGAAAGGATAAATAATATATTTTAAATGAGTTTTATTTGTTAACAAAATTTATTTCATGATATTTAGATTTTGAAAATTATTGTTTATTCAATAACAAAATTGGTAATATAAATATTTTTTTCTGAATTGATAATCCTAAGGGAAGGGATACAGTTATGGGTACTAGATGTAAATTGGATCTTAATGAAACTAGGAAATAGGTTGATAAAACTACTTAATGAGATATGACTAGATTTATTAAACACATAAATAGTAGTCATCCTAATAAAATATTTAATGAATGCATGTATTCTCATTTTCATGAACAAAATATTCAAATTTATTTATTTTAAATAAAAATATTAAATAAATTGCATGTAAAACCAAAATAGTATTGATCTATTTAAAGATACAAATTTTTTAAATATTATATTCCTATAATGATGTGGTGGTTGATTGTGATAAATATGAAGAAGAAGAAGATGAAATTGAGGACAAAGTTGATGAAGAAAAAGATTATATAGAATATATAAGAGAATAATCTCCTCTTTAAACACTTAGACCGCCATAATAACCCATATGTTAAGACATCACATGAAGATGAAATTTTCTGAAAGAATCTAGTTGAAAAGGATGTAAATATTAGTGGCTATAAGACAATGTTGGAAGAGTTTTTTAGGGTTTATTATTGCATTGATTGTGGATCAACTATGATTGGATGGACATATAGAGAATAGTACCAGAATCATAATCTTGTGGTGGATATCAAAATTTGGGGAAAATGTATCTACATATTATGGATGGTGATGGGGGTGGTTCACCTAAACATTGTGGAACAACCAATCATTATAGTTATAGAGTTTTACAGGGAACTCTTATTTTTTCAATAGATACATTGGGGAGACATGATGTTTATCCATTGATTCATTCATTTGACTATAGTCTCCATGATATCTTGTTTATAACTATATTCATTTAAGGCGGATAAGATAAGATAGTGATTATTCATTAGGAATATGTTAAGGATGGTTCCCTTATTATACATTTGTATGATGTGAAATTTCATGCTAAAATTTCATAATTACTAGATATAGCAGAATTAGTGTAGGATATCCCTAATATAGATGGTATGAATCATGAATATGATCTATCTACTGTTATCCACTCTATAACCTATGTTATGAAGGATGTTTTAAGTGAATTAAAATATATTATTATTGAGTATTACAAGGAATCATTTCATTTTTTACAAATTATATAGAGCCTTATAAAGAATAATACATCATATGTTTATTTTATATTTTAATTACTCATCTTCATCTAAAATATAATATTGTGGTAAATTTTATAAAAATTAGATTAATGATCTCTATACAAATCTCGGTTCTCTACATGAAGTCCTCATTAATATGAAAAAAAATATACTATAGGTTTATGAGTTATATATTTCTTAAACCATATCTATATTCTCATATTAAATTAGTATTTGATGAAGTTAATATAAGAAAACCCTTACATGATTAGTTGAATGTGTAGTTTGAAGTGTTATCAAGGACCAGTGAAATAGTGTTTGTTAGTTTTGAAATACAAGATTCCAAAATATATGAAGTTGTAGAATAAGATTTCTATAATGTTGGTAATAATAGGGAGACAATTTTGAAGGATATAAAATACACTATTTTAAACTATTTACTTTGTATAACATAATATGGATGTATAGAAATCATTACATGCATCTAATAATCTCACAATTGAATATGTTAATCATGTCACACGATGAATGGATAATGGAATTGAGTCCATTTTAGGATGCTTTGTTGGAGAATAGAGGTGACATTATTTGGGATTTATGTCATGGTTCTAAGGCAATGTCACGACCCGTCCTCGGGGCCCGTGCCGTGACTACCCCAAGCCCGCCTTCCATACGCCATGGGCTGGGGACTAGCACCAAGGTGTAAATTCCGGTAAAGGGAAGGCATTGCCTTTGTAAAGTAAACATGCACCACAAAGTAAGAAAGCGGAAAAAAGTAAACACTAAGTAAAAACGGGTAGAACAGTAAGTGCAGAAAAGTAAACGGGGCCGAAAATACAAGCTCAACTATAAAGTACAACTGAAAGGGGAAAAAAGCAAATGAAAGAAAAAGCCGTAGTGTTGAGCCATCCTCTAGGAGTCCCACATGAAGGGTGGGTACAGATAGCATCCACTGCTCCTCGGGTCCAACCGACCGCTCTGAGTACGTCCCACCCAGTGGTCCACCTCCAGGTACAGTCCTGCTCCGCAAGCCTCCACCACGATCAGCGCTGTCCGTCGTCTGCAACCAACACAATGAAGTGTAGGCATAACTCGTGCAGGGGTGAGTATAAGCTACTCAGTAGGGACCCCAAGACCCCCGAAGGTCTCCCAGAATCCGGAAAGGATAATCTACAAAGGAACAATACAGTCACGATGTAACATCCGACATGGCATAGGTATATGCCCATACATATACCTAAGTCATCAATTCTTGCTCGGCTACAACACCCGAGCTCAAGTACAACTCAGTCAACACAGGGAAGAAAAACGTAAATCCAAACAGGATAGTACAACACAATCCACAATGGAAAGAAAAACGTAAATCCACACAGGATAGCACAACACAAATCCACAAAGGAAAGAAAAACAGGGTTTCATCTACACAGGTATACTTCTTCAAATGACGATAGAGATGATCACTGATCCATCTATGTCGTCGGACCCACAAAGGATCGATATGTACTAACCCCCGCAATGACCCAAAAAGGATCTGACTCACATAGGAATGATAGGTAACTAACCCCCGCAAAGACCCACACAGGATCGGGCCCACATAGGACCTGTAGGCGCTGGTCCACACAGGACCGCTGAGCGCTGACCCACACAGGATCGGACCCACACAGGATCGGTTGCACTGACCCACAAAGGATCGCTGAGTGTTGTAGTCGTCACCGTCGTATCCACTAGGGATATCTTCACAGTCGTCGTCGTCACAGTAGCAGTCACAAACAGCTCTAGGGTTCCCGCACATAGAAAACTCATTCGGGAGGGTGCGCTCCACAAGACGAGAGGCTGATACACCAACTGACACATAGTCCAGAGTTGATGTATCCAAACGTTCCGTATCGTCAACAGGAACTCAATGTCACAGACGGCGTGTCAATCGGACGCCAGGTCTGAGAGTTATTGGCCTTTTCGTCCCAGGGGCCTGGTTGGTTTTTAAGGCAAAACCAACCCGACCGTACTCCACCTGCGTCCAAACCTCGGGCGGAGTATGCCAAAATATCCGTCTCACTTAGAGAAATTCAACAAAGTAAAGGACACGTCAATCAGACGTCCGAAGCTCAAGATATTAGTGTTTCCGCTCCGAGGGCCCGTTTGGTTTTGTGTACGAACCAACCCGGCCGAACCCAATGTATTATGAAACCTTGAATGCGATATACCGAAACGACCGACTCGATCCAAGGATCACATTTCCGCTGACGACGCGTCGTTCAGAGGCCCGTAGATCAAGTTATGAGCAAAAGGCCAAAAAGGTCCGGAAACGGGGGGTCTGGGCCCGGACCGACCCGCCTCAACCCCCCCCCCCCGGTCGGCCCGAACCGGGTGGACCGGACCCGAGTCCGGGTCCGACTCTGTTTGGTGCGGCCTGGCCCGGCCTAAGCGCGACCCGGCAGGCGGGTCGGCCTGGCTCGGCTCGGCCGAGCGGCCGTGCAAGGGAACTGCGACCCCCGTGCGGGGGCCACTCCGCTGTTCTCGAACGCGGCTTGAGCCGCGTCCCGCCTCCTGGTTCTGCGCGGCCAAGGAACCATCACACCTCCGCGGCATCAGCCACGACAGGTTTTGGCGGCGGCGCGCCGGGCGGAAGCTTCCGCAGGCCACCGGACGTGCTCCGGTGGTCCGTTTTGCGTGCGGTCTTCACCAGTCGTCCTCCCGGGATCCAATCTTCACTGCAAGGCCCTCAAATTGTCCTTGAGGCCCCATTTTCCATCTTCCTCCATTCCGCACACCAACGAAAAACTACGGAGGGTTGTCGGGCTATGTTTGTTTGGCTCGCACCCTCCGCGTTAGGTGATAACAAACGGGAATAAAATATTCAACACATGAAAGCAACAAGGCACAATTTTAATAAAATTAAAACTGATCTTTGATCCGGGTTCTTTGTTTTAGTTGAACAACAATGGGGATAAAATATTATTCTCAAATAAAATCCCTACCTCGCCGTATTCGTCGAGTGTGCGTTCTTCACGGAATTGATCGTCGCGGAAGAAGAGGATCGTCGCGTCGCGGAAGGGCGTCGCGTCGTCGCGGTATACGGTGTCACGCCGATGATCTCCGAGGGGTAAATAAAACATACAGATTTAATTATAACAATTAAATCCTTGTTTTTTCTATAAACCACAATGAATTAAAACTTCCGCAAACTCTTACCTCAACGGATGATCGAAGATTTGTTGCGGATGAAGGAACGTCATAGAAGAACGTCGCGGGAGAAGAATCGTCGTCATTGTGGTACTTGGCGTCGCATCGTCGATCTCCGAGGGCTCGGTGTTCTTTGTCGCCCTTCGTTGGAGGCTGGCGTTCTTTGCGTTCTACGCGAAGGAGGATGAAGGACTTAAGTTTCCTGTCAAATCCTATCAACGAACAACACTCAAGAAGAAAAGTGTTGGTCTTATTTTATTATACGCCAAAAAACGAAAAACAACCTAAGTAACGACCCATTAATTCATAGAATTAATTTCAACAAATAAACCATCCAATTAATAAGATCGTTTAATTGTTTAAGAAAACGCTCCAGTTGACTTTCATTAAAGAGGGTTTTCGTGGGTGCGTTACTTAGCGGAAAAGAAACGGTGGGGCTCGTGCGGGCCCCACATCACAAATATCCTACCAAGAGGGTAGGATATTTTTAATTTCACCCTATCCGCTTTAACTCATCTTAAGCAGCGTTAAGTGTCTTTATGTGGCTTTAAGTGAAATAAAATAATGTTTGTCGTACCATATTATTTTATTTCTTAACATAAAGCCCAAAAATTAAAAACCACACTAGAGACAGGTCATGGGTAGCGTAGTTCTGCTCATGCAGCCTCAAATGACGTGATCCATAGGTTCTCATTGTCCTCACTTGCATCAGGACACATCCGAGTCCTGTCCCTGATGCATCGCAGTAGACTACGTACCCTACTCCCTCCTCAGGCAACCTCAAGATAGGTGCGCTGGTCAATCTATGTCTCAGCTCCTGGAAGCTCTGCTGACATCTGTCTTACCCCACAAAGGGTTTCCCCTTATTCGTCAAAGCTAAGAGTGGTGTCGTAACTCTGGAGAAGTCTGGCACAAATATCTGATAGTATCCTTCTAGTCCCAAGAAACTCCGCACCTCCGTCATGCTCTTCGGTGGCTCCCAAGCTAGCACTGCCCCGATCTTCGCAGGATCCACTGCAACTCCCGCCTCAGAGATGACATGCCCCAAGAAGTGGACCTCACGTATGTAGAACTGACACTTAGAGAGCTTTCTATAAAGCTGGTGCTCTCGGAGTGTGTCTAATAAAACCCGTATGTGGTAGGAGTGCTCCTCCTCATTCGTCGAGTATATCAAAATGCCATCGATGAAGACTATGACAAATCCATCGAGGTATGGCTGGAAGATCCTGTTCATGAGGCCCATGAACACTACTAGAGAATTGGTTATGCCGAATGGCATAACCAAAAACTCATAGTGGCCATACTGACATCTGAAGGCCGTCTTCTGCACGTCCTCGTCTCGAACTCTGAGCTGATGATAGCCTGACATGTGGTCTATCTTCGAGAACCACCGTTCTCCCTTGAGATGATAGAAGAGGTCATCAATTCTCGGTAGCGAATAATTGTTCCTCACTGTCACCTGGTTCAGGCGACGATAGTCGACACACATTCGCAAGCTCCCATCCGCCTTCTTGGCGAACAATATCGGGGAAGCCCAGGGTGAAACACTAGTTCGGATGAAACCCCTGACCTACATGTCCTCCAATTGTACCAATAACTCTCAAAGCTCATCGGGGGCCATCCGATACTCTGGAGTCGATATCGGGGCTATCCTGGGGTACATGTCAATATAAAAGTTTACCTCCCTTCGAGGAGGTAGCCTTGGAACGTCGTCAGGAAAGACGTCTGCGTACTGATCCACCACTGCAGGAAAACTAGGAATCCGCAATCAACTGCTCCTAGGATGAGGCTAGCCAACTGATGAGTGATGGGCTGTCCTCTCCTATGTGGAAGTCGACCATGTGCTGCGAAGGCTCCCTTCTCACTGGTGAAGGTGAACCTACACCCGTCGGTGCGTACACAAGGAACATTGTGCCTAATACAATCAATCTATGCATGGACTGTAGAAAACCAATCCATGCACAAGATGACGTCGTAAGGCCTCGACGCTGCTACAAGAAGATCCCAACCGAAGTTCTCGCCTACTAGAGTAAGCTCACACTGCCGGCATCAGTGCGTAATCATCGAGTCTGCTCCCGTAGGAGTCTCTAGCCGTAAGGATCGATCCAACGACTCTTTCGGAATCTCCGTGCTCCGAACAAGGGCAGCAGCTATGAAAGAGTGAATCGCTCCAATGTCTATAAGAACTGCAGAAAGGGTGGAATAGACACAGATTGTACCTAGAATCATCTCGAGCATGCTGTGGTCGTAGGCCTCCACTGCCTGGAGCTATGCCTGTCTCTGCCCTCCAGCTCCCTGTGGTCAGGGCGGACCTCCTGGTGGTGGTGGTGGTAGAGCCTCAATGCGTCGGCCACCACCTGCTGCTCGGCCAGCTCCTCTGCCTCATCTGCCTCCTCCCTGCGGACCACCACAGTCGACCCTCTGCCTCTGCCTGGGTGGCCCCTCAACCGTCTTCTGCTCCTCGACACTGTGGGTCGGGCAGTCACAAGCCATGTGACCCTGCCCGACGCATGTGTAGCACTGCCTGCCTCTCAAAAGACTGGCTCCACGCTGTGTGCCCCACACTGCTGAGCCAGTGTCCTGAGGTCGTTTGCGTGAGGGTCTGGTCTGCCTGGACCCCTGATTCATCCGTCGACTGCCTGCTGCGGAAGACTCTGCTACGTGCCGCCCCGCGGTAGGTCTCGCCGATGGAAAAGTCTCAGCAAGAAAGCTCTCGATCAAAAGGGCTCGCTCCAGTACTCCGGTCTGAGTCGGAATGCTGAGGAAGATCAGTGATGCCCTGATCTCAAGTCTCAATCCCTGCTCAATGGTCCGGTAACGGAAGAATGGGTCCCACACCATGTCTGTCGAGTAGCGCGAGAGATCGGTAAATCTCGCCGAGTACTGGGTTACCGTCAAGCTGCCCTGCCGCAGCTGAAGAAGCTCCTGGATGCACACCACACAGAGGGTGGCCGGGACAAACTCTGAGCGGAAGAGGCCCTCAAAGTCTGTCCAGAGGAGAGATGCCTCATCATGCACCTGGAGCATCACACTCCACCATCGGCCCGCTGCTGCGTGCAGTAGGCTCGCTACGAGGATCACCATGAGGTCTTCTAGTGTCCTCGCTAGACTAAAAACTCATACCACTGCCTCCAGCCAGTCCTCAGCTGCCTGGGGGTCCGTCTCCCCGCAGATCCTGGGTGGTCGCTGGCGCAGGAACTCATGCAGTGCACTGAGGAAACATACATCGTCAGCGGCTGGGGCTGGAAGCATCGGTGGCTCGGTGGGTGGAGGTATCGCTGGTGCCTCTACTGTCAAAGGGCCCTGCACCGAGGCCTCGTCGCTCGGCGGGCTGTCGTCACGCTCAACTCTCGGAACCCTAGCTGGCTGCTGTCGTGGGGCCATCTTGAAAAGAAACAGGTGTGCGACGGTCAAAACAGTATACCTGGTGAGTTGACACAAAGTAATCGCAAAGAAAACATGTAACACACATGCAATCAATGTTTTCGTGCATTAAGTCGGAAATCCGAAGTCAGGGTCCTGGTGTACGGATACATCGGCCACCGCATGAACACTGGACTCCCTGGACTGATAACCACACTCAATACGCTAATCACTATTGATTCACATATAAAGAGATCAGAGTCTATGGTATAACTGAACTCCTCTGATACCAATTTGTCACGACCCGTCCTCGGGGCCCGTGCCGGGACTACCCCAAGCCTTCCTTCCATAGGCCAGGGGATGGAAACTAGCACCAAGGTGTAAACCCCGGTAAAGGGAAGGCTTTGCCTTTGTAAATTATACAAGCAACACAGAGTAAGAAAGCGGAAAAAAGTAAACACTAAGTAAAATCTGGTACAACAGTAAGTTCAAAAAAGTAAAGGGGGCCGAAAATACAAGCTCAACTATAAAGTACAACTGAAATGGTGAAAAATAGAAACTGAATGAAAAAGCCGCAGCGTCGAGCCATCCTCTGGGAGTCCCACCTGAAGGGTGGGTACAGATAGCCTCCACTACTCCTCGGGTCGAGCCGACCGTTCCGAGTACGTCCCACCCAATGGTCCACCTCCAGGTACCGTCCTGCTCCGCAAGCCTCCACCACGATCAGTGATGGCCGTCGTCTCCAACCAACACAATGAAGTGTGGGCATAGTCCGTGAAGGGGTGAGTATAAGCTACTCAGTAGGGACCCCGAGACTCCCAAAGGTCTCCCCGAATCCACAAAGGATAATCCATAAAGGAAAGATACAGTCACGAAGTAACATCCGACATGGCTTAGGTATATGCCCATACATTTACCTAAGTCATCAATTCTTGCTCGGCTCCAACACCTGAGCTCAAGTAAAACTCAGTCCACACAGGGAAGAAAAACGTAAATCCACAGAGGATAGCACAACACAATCCACAAAGGAAAGAAAAACGTAAATCCACACAGGATATCACAACAAAATCCACAAAGGAAAGAAAAACAGGGTTTCAGCTCACACAGGTATACTTCATCAAATGATGATAGAGATGATCACAGATCCATATAAGTCGTTAGACCCACAAAGGATCGATAGGTACTAACGCCCGCAATGACCCACAAAGGATCTGACCCACAAAGGATCGATAGGTAACTAACCCTCGCAAAGACCCACACAGGATCGGGCCCACACAAGACCTGTAGGCACTGGCCCACACAGGATCGGACCCACACAGGATTGGTAGCATGACCCAGAAAGGATCGTTGACTGCTGTAGTCGTCTCCGTCAAATCCACTAAGGATCTTTGCACAGTCGTCGTCGTCACAGTAGCAGTCACAACCAGCTCTAGGGTTCCCGCACATAGTAAGATCGTTCGGGAGGGTCCACTCCACGAGCCGAGAGGCGGATACATCAACTAACATATAGTCCAGATTTGATGTATCCAAAAGTTCCATATCGTCAATAGGAACTCAACATCGCAGACGGCACGTCAATCGGACACACGGTCTGAGAGTTATTGGTTTTTTCGTCCTAGGGGTCCGATTGGTTTTTAAGGAAAAACCTACCCGACCGTACTCCACCGGCTTCCAAACCTCGGGCAGATTATCCTAAAATATCCGTCTAATTTAGAAGAATTCAACAAAGTCAACGGCACGTCAATCGGACTTCCGAAGCTCAAGATATGAGCGTTTCCGCTCTGAGGGCCCGGTTGGTTTCGTGTACGAACCAACCTGACCAAACCAAACGTATTCCGAACCCTTGAGTTCTATATACCAAAACGACCGCCTCAATCCAAGGATCACATCGCCACTGACGGCGTGTCGTTCTGAGGCTCTTAGCTCCTGTTATGAGCAAAAGACCGAAAAGGTCTGGAAACGGGGGGTCTGGGCCCGGACCGACCCGACCCAACCCCCCCTGGGTCGGCCCGAACCGGGTCGACAAGACCCGGGTCCGTGTCCGACTTGGTTTGGTGCGACCCGGCTCCGCCAGTGCGGCCCAGCCCGGCCTGGGCGCGACCCGGCTGGCGGGTAGGCCCGGCTCGACTCGGCCAAGCGGCCGCGCAAGGGAACCGCGACCCCCGTGTGGGGGCCGCTCTGCGGTTCCCAGACGCGGCTTGAGCCGCGTCCCGCCTCCTGGTTCCGCGCGGCCGCGGAACCATATCGCTTCCGCGGCTTCAGTCGCAGAGGGTTTTTCTGGCGGAGAGCCGGGCGCTGCCACCGCTTGGCGGCCAGCCGCTGCCATGCGTCGCCTCCGTCCACCGGCACCGCCGCGCCGGCGTGGCGCGCCAGCGGAAGCTTCCACGGGCCACCAGACGTGCTCCGGTGGTCCATTTTGCGTGCGGTATTCGCCAGCCGTCCTCCCGGGATCCAATCTTCACTGCAAGCCCCTCAAATCGCCCTTGCGGCCCCTTTTCCATCGTCCGTCATTCCGCACACCAACGAAAAAATGCGGAGGGTTGTCGGGCCGTGTTTGTATGGCATGCACCCTTCGCGTTAGGTGATAACAAACAGGAATAAAATATTCAGCACATGAAAACATAAGGCACAATTTTAATAAAATTAAAATTGAACTTTGATCCGGGTTCTTTGTTTTGGTTGAACAACCATGGGGATAAAATATTATTCTCAAATAAAATCCCTACCTCGCCGTAGTGGTCGAGCGCGCGTTCTTCGCAGAATTGATCGTCGCGGAAGAAGAGGATCGCCGCATCGTGGAAGGGCGTCGCGTCGTCGCGGTATACAGAATCGCGTCGACGATCTCAGAGGGGTAAATAAAACATACGGATTTAATTATAACAATTAAATCCTTGTTGTTGCTATAAACCACAAAGAATTAAAAGGACCATAATCTCTTACCTCAACGGATGATCGATGATTTGTCGCGGATGAAGGAACGTCGTAGAAGAACGTCACAGGACAAGAATCGTCAGCGTCACGGTACTTGGAGCCGCGTCATAGAATTAATTTCAACGAATAAACCGCCCTATTAATAGGAGCGTTTAATTGATTAAGAAAACGCTCCAGTTGAATTTAATTAAAGAGGGTTTTCGCAGGTGCGTTACATAGCGGAAATGAAACAGTAGGGCTCATGCGGGCCCCACCTCACAAATATCCTACCAAGAGGGTAGGATATTTTGAATTTCACCCTATCCGCTTTAACTCAGTTTAAGCAGCTTTAAGTGGATTTAAGCGGATTTAAGTGAAATAAAATAAAGTTTGTCATACCATATTATTTTATTTCATAACATAAAGCCCAGAAATTAAAAACCACACTCGAGCAAACAGAACTCCGGAAGAGGCGTTTCTATGAAATTACCGGCGCTGCAATTTCATTGGTGCCCTCAGAATTCAATTCCGAGCACCGGTTCAAAAGATAGAAAAACCTCGCTCGTCCGTTCACTAAATGTACCTGATCCAAACTTTGGAAAATGATTCTGGGCACACCGGGCCTCAGAATCAGGTGCCATATGAAACTTCGTTCTTGTAAAATTCCAAAGAAAATTAATAAAAAAAATTCCATGAAATTTAGGGGTCTTTACAGGAAATTAGTGTCTTTAATAGGTTGAAGGAATTCTTTTTCTTCAATGATCATACTGCTGTGTCATCAACTCTAGTTATCTAGTTTTTCTTAGCACTAATTAATACCTACTCTATGATCAATCCATTTGGATTAACTATTTTAGAAGTTATCTGAAACATTTTATAATGTATAAGTGTGTAGTCATCTGTGACCAACTTCCACCACTGCACTGCATACTACCTCTTTACTTATATTTGCATCCAATGGAAAGAATCCTTTGCTTCCATTAGATTCTATAATTACCCAAAATTCAAAATATGACTAGAATAAATAATAGGGACATTTTATATCCATTTCTGTTAAAATATTTTGATATGTTAATGGAATTTATTATTTTATTAATAAATTTTCTTTTAACATATTCCTTACACATTTAAATTTTTTTCTATATTTTTGATAATCTAAAATTGGGTGATATTATGTGTGATTGATTTAAGGATCTTGATAAACATTATTCAATTTTGTATTTTTTATTCAATCCTTTACAAATATAAATATAATGAATTCAATTCACATAAAATTAATTTTCAAGATAATTGATCATCAAAAAGAGGGAGATTATTATCTTAAAATAGAGCCCCCATGTTTTAATTAACCAAAATCATGTTTACAATGTTCATAATGAATTTAATTTTTTCAAGTAGTAAGTGATATTCTAAATAATCCTAAAATAATGGATATGTATGGACCATAACATAGAGACCCACAACAGTTGAAATGTGTGTCAAATATAAGGAATTAGAAATAATAGGGAATGTCATTTGATCTTGTGGAACCGACTATACATTTTACAAAATGTGAATACATGTCAAAACTACCTACTTTGTTTCATATGAAAATATTAAATCAAATTTATGAAGAATACTTGAATTTAAGTTCATATTTTCAATCATTTTGATTCACCTTACCACAAATACTATCAACCTACCATGAAAAAGAGACATACCCACTGTGAGTACAAATGAACTGTATGTGAAAATTAGTTAAGTAACTGTATAAAAAAATTACCTACTTCATCATCAAATATATTTATTGTGATATGGTATATAAAACATTAAACATGTAACACATTGACAATATATGTTATTATAGAAACCACATGGAAGGGAAATCCTACTTCCTGATCAAATGAACGGATCATGTAAAATAATGACCCTATCATGATATGTTTCCATACAGTCTAACCATAACAAATAACCGTGAAACATTACCATGTCTGGTTTTAATATTAAATAACCACGCATTAAGTAAAAAACTCTTTACATGAAAAACTTAGATCTGAATCATTTCAATATTCAATAATATTATTTTTTATAGCATTAATTAAAGATTTTGTGAATTTACACTGTATTAATTTTTCTGTAATAGATAACTCAAATGAATATATTTTAATGAAGAATGACTAATCACATGAATGAATGTAGTAAATACATGATATTATAATGAATAACAGAGGATCATTCTTATTACATTATACAAAAAATAATGCTTGTTATGAAATCCCTACAACACTATATTTTCTATTACATTGTATGGATCATTTCCAAGATCAATCCAATGACAAATTCAAATGACCCCAGAAAAATAAATCCTTTCAGATTGATTAGAAACACATTTTATTATCTCATATATATATTTGTCTCTCTATTTATTGATTTCATTTGAGAGTGTTTATTGATCATTGTATCAATTTAATGTAGTCTCTAGAGAAAAATTTGAGAGTACATGATACTCTCCAAAAACAATAATTTGTATTACCAAGAAAATACTATATATTATCTAATTTGTGACCTATTCTTTTTCTTGAACCATAAATAAATCTAGAAGAAGCATTATTACGTGACTGTGTTGTGTGATATTGTATATAAAATTCAGTTGACATTTTGTATTATATTATTTAACAGTTAACAATGTAGTAGTTTATTTACTAGGTGATTATATTATGATTGATATATGATTGATATCCTTGTTTAAAATTATACTATTTCTCATCTATTTTGTTATATTCAAATATAGTTGGTCTATATTTGTAGTTTATAAAAAATACATACTCTAATAGTTATGTTAAATTGGTGTTTTATATAATATATTTGAAATGTCTAGATATGGTTGAAATGATAGATTATTTCTAATTTTTTTGACTGAGCAGTGATCAAGCTTTCACAATGATTTTCAAAAGATCAAATAATATATTTCAACTATTTTTGTTAAATATTCAATTTTACTATAATTTGGGGTTAAATTTTTACATTTTTTTAAATAATATATTTTACAGAAAACTCAATTCACCATCCCATATTGACTTTTCCACTCTGATCAACACATATATGTACACTCATTATTAAATTCCCATTTTTCCTTGACACATAGTAATATTGGGAACATGATTGGACTAAGTTATATATTTCTATAATCATGCCCACATTAATTAAAAAATAACATTATAATCATGAATTTAAGCCTGATTTGGTTATTGTTATGCTGGGGTGGGGGACCTCATGGGAACATACTCCCTAATAATCTAGTAAAACATCAGTTTGAAGATTTTGATATAATTGTTGGCTAGGATTGGCTCCCTCTACATAGTGTACATATAACAAAATATATTTCCAAATCCCAAATCCTCTTGTTATCATGTCTCAATAAAAGGATTATTATAAACTCAATGTGGAATAATATTATCAAATTTTAGTTATGAAATTAAAAATGGAAATCATGAAAAAAATAATCTAGGAGTAATTCAACATTGATTATGTAACAATTTTATAATAATTTACTGATGTATTTTTAAATGATTTTTCATATATTCTCCCATAGTGTGATGTTGTGTTTTTAATCAAAATCATACCTCAAAAATTGACCATGTCAAAAATGATATATTGATATTATAAAATTGAATTAATGGAATAAGATATAAAACTATTATTGAATTGGGAAACAGGATCAATATGTCCCAATTACTCAAATATTTGTACAACAATACAATATGAAAAATAAAAATGATGGATCAATGTGTATTTTCATTAATTAATTTAAATTAGTAAAATCCTAATAGTGAAAAACTGACTCATACCCTATATATGTGATCTAATTGGATAATTAAAAGGACTCTAATACTTCATAATAATTGAACATAGATCAATATATCCTTAGTTAAGGGTTAACAGATATTAAATATATAATATTTCATTTGGTATAATGAATAAAAACTATACATTTATATTAATGTCCTTCCTGATTTGGACTCGTAATGCATTCTTATTTAATCTACTAAATAGAATCATTAATGGTTGTCCTAGTAAATTTTAGGTTTTATTTATATATTGATATTCATGAATATTCTATGATTCTGGATGGTCATAATGATCATTTTTTTTATAAATTCCTTTGGAAAGTAGAAACAATATGATAAATTAAGAGAGTCAAAATTCTGGCTATATAAATTATCATTCATATACCAATTAATGAATAGATATGTAATAATTGTTCATCACTCAATGAGGGGTGTTTTAAAAAATGGACTAAACCAACTAGTGTAATTGTGATCTATAGTTATTTTAAGATTATATTATATTACTGGTGATTTTTGAGAAAATTATCATGGAAATTAAATTCACTATACTATTTAGCAAATTTTCTAGTAATGTTCCCATAGGTAAAGGAATGTAAATAAAATTTTAAAATTCTCGAAAAAGTGTCTAGTTGTTACTCTAATGACTATATTAATCTACATTGGGAATGAGTTTTCAATACAAAAAATGATTAAAAAAAGGTTTTAGGATGAATCCTCTTGAAATATGATATTTTAATTTCTTATACCTCATTCCAATTAATGAATTGAGGTCAATGTTAATCAACACATGATTTGGAGATATAAATAGTGATATTTGAATTAATTATTGGTTGGAATTATATATATAGTGAAAATGGTGATAGATATATATATACAATATACCGAAGAGAATCTAATATATACTCAAATATAGGGAATAAGGTATTATACAAAGGAGATGGTTATAGTTTATAAATGATTATTACAATTCAATACCATTACCACAATGGTTAGGAAAATAAGAAGGCAATGCTCCGTTATGGAAATTCCATGATACTCTATCCATGATTAACATTTAAATATAAAAAATACTCATGGATTTTGAAAATTATAAATCATTATTTCAAGAAATGATAACATAAACCCTATGCTACATAACTAGCATGTAAATCATCAATTCATTTAATTACTAATGAATCCTTGAAAATTTATTTAGATCTACTAAATAGGTAACAATAGTTCAATAATTTATCATTAATAAACATGGATTTGTAATGTTGGAAACTAGATTAGTGCCCCATGAAATCCAAAATGGATAAAAGGCCTTTTTGTTGATGCACATATCTCATCATTTTTTTTATAAATGAACTAAAAATATACAAATAAATATAAAACGAAATATCTTGTGGGATAAAATGAAGATATAAAATTGTCAATAAATTTGTCGATTCTTATCGTGCCTCCAATTTGTCAATGAGTTTAATTAATATATGGGTATATTAAAACTATTAACTATATAAGAATAAAAATGGAAAAACCACAATACACTCTTTATCATAAAATTCCCTAAAATTTCTAATGTACATAACTAAATTTGGGTTATTGTCGATCACCTTATGATTTCTACAAATTTAATTTCCATAAAAAATATATTTTCCCTCAATGAACTCACCTATATATACTTATGGGATGTTGTAATTATACATGGAGTACCACTCTCCATTATATTTGATCAAAATCAACGGAATACATTGCATTTTTAGAGACGAATCTCTAATGTATTAGAGATAGAGTTCAGTTTCATAACTATACATCCTTTTAAAATAGAAGTCCAATCTGGGGAGACAATTCAAACTCTAGAGGATATATTGGGGTATTTTTGTGACTAATATACAATGATATTTTTTTAATTACGTACACAAGGGAGTATTATCATATAATAATTTAAATTATTTCATTAATATGAAACAAAATGGAACTCCTTATATGATTATATGTATAACTCCATCATTTTGGGATTAATTTTGAGATATGATGCTGATAGGGTCGAGCAACGTCTTTACAAATATCAATATGTTTAAAATAATTAAGTGGCTTATAAAAATAAAACTTGTTGAAATATTATTTATATACATAATCATCGATGTGGTCTAGTGTATGATGTTAGCCCCAATGGGTTTATTCTACTATGAAAATATAATCAGCTTAGGATATTTGGGTGGAAATAGAGAATGATCCCTATATACATCACGTTGTTCAAGATTCATAATCTTCATTGGGAAACAACCTACAACATATAATTTCATCGAATTCACATACAAATACATGATGTATTAAGCATATCACGTTTTGGGATGTATATACTAGATCCATCATATATATTAATCTTGGAATTCATAAAACTTAAACATTAGCATTCATATGAACAATACACTATTGATATCCTCGAATAAACAGACAAGTTTTAACGAATCCAAACAAACAATATTATCAGTGATACACGTATAAATGAGATGTTTTAGGAGTTTATATGGGAACCTAAGGATGTGAACATAAAAAATAATGTCACATAATTCATTCCATGTAATAATATTTTCATCATCAAATTGTTTATTAGTGAAATTGAATGTAAATAATATAGTTTATGTAAAATATTCCTCAAAAAAACAAATACATTGTTTGTTACCATAATCCATGAAGGAAATTGAAATTAAAGAAAATAAAATTATAAAGAAAATGTATAAATTGAAGTTAAATTTTTTTTAATAAAAATATTAATTATATAAAAATAAATATAAAAGATTAAAAAATAATAAAATGACATTCACGTTAAATATGATATGAAAAAATAATATATAAAACAAATAAACTATTGTTTATAATTTTTTACTTCAATTAAAATATATTTCTGCAATACAATATGATTGAATGCAGTATAATTAGTATGATATAGGATACATGAAAGGTAAATATTAATATAATAATGTTCCTTTCCATAAAAATTTATTTTCTAAAATATTTTATGTTTTTTATTTTAAAATTTAAATTAAAAAATATTTGGATTTGAATTTGAAAAAATTAACAACATTTATTTATTTATCATTTCAATATTATCTTAAGATTTCATTATTGGTTTTAGAAAATGATTTTCAGGTTAATTGTAATTATTAGAGTTTTTAAAAATAAAATAAATTTCATCATATTATTAGTATATATATATATAAGAAATTTAAATTCATGAATCCTTTCTAAAAAACATAATCATTATTTTGTATTGGGATTTATAAATTTTAAAACTTTTTTTATAAACATTTAGACAAATATTTTAAATTTTAGAAAAATAGAAAAATTTATTGATTTTTTTAAATACATTATAAATTTATAAATCATAATTTATAATTAGCACATTTATATATATAAAATCATTAAATGGATTTCATATTTGGAATCCATAGTTTGATATTATTTAGAATGATCTATTTTTTTAAATATTTGACAAATTACTTTTGTAAAAACAGGGTCCTCTGGTAATCGAAAAAAATAAAATAGTATATGAAATGAAACATGTTTATGAAAAATTTTAGAAGGCATGATTAATCCATTTATCACAATTATATAATATAGTATACATTAATTATTAATTTTATAACCACTTAATATAGTGTGAATTTATATTAGTGAACGATTATTGGTATTTAAAAAGATAATATTCCATTTCACTTATAATAGGGGAAGTACTCTCCTCACTTCCATTCATATTGAAACACTTTTTGTTTTAAAAAAATATTCTAAAAACTATCACATGATCTCCTATAACCCATAATAATTTTATTGTATTCTAAAAATAACAACCCTCCATTTTTTAATCTAATTTGATATAGATAATCCCTAGAGTGAGGTAAAAATTACTAACAGATCCTCTCTAATTTTTATTTTTTTATTTGTAAATTTTACAGCTGAATTTATATTTGAAAAACATAAAATTATAAAATATCAATCATTATTATATTTATATTTTATTTTGACTATTTTACAATCATTAACCACCATTCACATTTCCATTATGAAAAACAATAACAGGAATTGTGCATGTATACAGACTAATTTATCGAGGAATAAATCAAGCTAATTATTCACTACCACCTTCATGGGTGATTTTTTTATTTTTTCTATGTATATATGATATATATATGTAATATATATCTTGACTATAGTTCTATATGGATAATACAGAATATAATAATCATTATAAATTAAACCATTGATATCAATAAATATCTCGATATAATATCAATGCATATTTCATATTCATAGAACATAAATGAATCTTCATTTTTTTGGAATTGTATCACTATGGGTATTAAATAATAATTATATTTCAATAACCTAAATTGTTTACTAAAGATTATATTATGCGAAAAAATTTAGATCAACACCACTTTAAAAAATATAGTCCCTGATTTCCAGGATTATTAACACCATATGATGAAAAGAGATTACACAAGTAAAATACAGGAATAAATATTTAATTAATAAAAATTATAAAGATAAATGTATATTTATAAGGTTCATAATTAAGTAATTAAATTTATTATCATTATGATACATTATTTTGAATCAGTTCAATGTGTATCAAGTCAAAATGTAGGGTTTTTTCTCATATCAAACTCTGATGTAAATATATGGTATTATTAACAATAATTTATTTATATGTATTATTCACTTGATGTTTTCTCTCATGTAATTAAATATAAACAAATAATTAATATTTTAATTTCTATTTAACGTTTTACTATATATTATCCATACACTCGTACATTTTAACAATATAAGGGTTTCATAAAATAAATTTATGTATCATTAGTTAAGGTTTTTTCTTATATGGATGTTTTATTTAAATTATATTCGATCCAATTATTATCCATTTTTATCTCTTATTTCACATTAATAGCAAGGGAAATTACATATCATTGTAAATGACCATTTTTTGATAAAATAATTTCTAAATTAAATGTATATCATTGGTAAGAAGGACTCTAATTATTACAAATGATTATTTTCATCCATGACCAATTTTTTATATGAAAAATATTTCATTTAATTGAATAAAAATATGATATGTCCAATATATTACTTGTAATTTCATTTACTTATTTTATCAATTGATATAGTTTCCAAATTTTTTTAAGTGGGGTTTTTTTTCTAAAAATTATTTATAATTACTAATAATGATAATTCATTAATTTTTCCCACTAAAAATTTATTAAAAATTTTGTTTTTATGTAATCATTTATTTACCATTACATATATAAATTTTTTTAGAATAAAGTGCATTTTTATTATAATTTATTTAATGAAATATTTAGTAACAATTTTTTATAAATTTTAAATGGTTTTTTAAAAACTATTATTTTTTAATATTATTTTCTTCTATGTTTAATCTATCATGTTGTGATGCATTGAATATCCTTCTAATTTTATTATTATTTTACTAATTTTTTTAGATGAAAATCATGATAACCTACAATTTATTAATTTCATGTTATATAATTTTTTAAAAAATTTGTAAGAATTGATTATTTTCATTAGGTTCTTTATGATTCGTTTTTGATTAATTTTAAGTGGTACACATATGGATGAATGGAGAATGGTGGGGTGATATTGTTTCCACAAATGAAATGGAATATGTTACATATCATTAGGTAGTGTGTCATGAAAATAATTAGTTTGAAGACAAAGGAATGTGAATGATATATTTGATGATATTTCAAAGATTTGACAGAATGAGTTTGTTCACATACATGTGATCATTCTGAGTTTTCTTAAAAAAGGATTTAATATTGTTAGTTATGTTCCAAATTTATATTTTTTTTCATTATTTTATTCTATATAATCATGAATCATTTCATTTTTTTGGAAAACCATGTTTTCCATATTATGAATTATTTTAAATGTATTATTCAATTTTATAAGTCTCTCAAAATTTATATAAATACTGAGTTTTATTTTGACCCAGGAAATAAATTTTATGTTCCCTCAATGGTTGTTTTATAATATTATATTTTTATAAAATATATTATGATTATCATATATGTAATTATGATATTTTATTAATATATTTCAATCATCCTCATGTTTTAATCCATGATTTGTATCTGATACATTATGATATTTCTTTATCTTACTGATCTTTTGAGATCACCCATTAGGTATGTTTCCTTCCAATTGGTTATGAAGATTATTAAATCATTTAATAATCAAAACAATTCAACATACCAGAAGTCAATGTTTATTTATTAATAAAATAATGGGGATTGATAATTATATATATGAGATTGATTATTAAGAGTTTTTTTCATGTGTTATTAGAATAATTGGTTTATGTAACTAATAAAAACATGATAAATATTTTTTTTCATTTAGTAATATAAAAAATTATGAGATGTATTATTTAAATAATTAAACTATTATAGTATTTTTTTTCGTGGATCACTTTATACTACACCTTAGAAAATTATTTATTTTTCATTTACTATATTTTAATAGTAAATAAAGAACACAATTTTATGAGAATAAGTGGAAAAAATTTTCTTCTGCATGTGAAAAAGATGTTTAAGTGGCTTTTCAAAACCATTTTGGCCATTATTTAGTGGATCGATTTTTTTTGAAATTTTATTTTATTTTAAAATGTATAATAATCATAAAATAAAAAAATAGATTATTTATTTTCTGTTTCCTTTATTACATTTACTATCTGTACTATATTTAATCATTCTTGTTATGGTAGAAGAATAGTTATACATATTTATTCATTGTTTATAACTTATTTCCATCTCACATGTAGTTATTATTCATAAATAAGCATTCAAAATATTGATATCCTATACTAAAATTGGAATTTTTCATGTGGAATATTTTCCATACAATTAGTGATATCATTTATTTTAATGAGTTTAACATATCTCTTTATTTCCAATAATTGTTCAATAAAAAAAATTATAGTTACATTAGTAGAATTTTTGGATCCCTCTTAAGTATTTTCATGAGTAACTATCAAATCATTAATCCTTCTTTGTGAAAACACTCTTCCTAATATTAATGCTTTAATTATATGATTTTCTCTCAAATATATTCTTTGACCCCTAATTGGGGGTATTCTAAATTTGCGATTATGATAGTTTCTTTACCATGAATATAATTTCATTAAAGAATAAAATTTTATTTCCCAATTTTTACATTAAATTTAAGAAATTTTAATTTATAAATTAAAATTTTTTATTTGCATTACCATCATAAATATAATGTTGTCATTCATGATAGTCAAATATATTTAAGGTAGGAATATTCTATTTTAATCAATTAATTGTTTTCCTTCCCTATCTTTTTCACATAGAAATTTAATTCCATTTTACATCTTATGATGATTGATTAAACCAATATCCCAAATACCTATTCCCAAATTTTCATAACATCAATAAAATCGTAAAAACAAGAATTTTCATTTATATACTCCTTATAATGAAAAACATTAAATATATTGGAAATCTATTTTAGGATTCCATTAGAATTGGTTGGGTTTTAGAACAGGAATCAAGACTCAGATTACACATTTCATATACAACAGACACACTGGTAAGATTCTATATTATTTTCGTCTTATATATTTATAGATATATATAATAATTAATTCATCATTTATGATATCATATCTATTAGAAAATATTTGTTCATTGATTAATTGTACAATCCATTTAAATCATTCAAAGGATTTATCACAAGATGATCTCATTATATTAATTACAACATATAGTATCATTTGAAATAATGAAACCTCTTATGTATTGAAGCACCAATATTTTTTTATATTCCATTTGAGATACTTTATAATGAATTTCCACAATTTATGTTTAATTTTATGACGAAGAGAGCTCATATTGGAATATTATTTCAAAAACTATATTTATTTTAAATTTTCATCACAATTATCTATAATTATTCGAAAATGATCATCTTTTATTTTTATTTTTCCTTATAATGATGTGTCATTATCATTTATTTACAATTATTTATCAGTGAATTTTATATTCTAATCATCAAATCTATTTTCAAAATATTATTTAAAATCGACGACCATCCCTTGGAATTCATTAGTGTTTAAATAATTTTCTTGTATTTTATTTATCAAATATTCTTCTAACATAAAAAATTATTCTTGATGTTTCACAGTTTTATCATATTTTTATATAATTTAATGGGTGTGATTTATAGAGGATTAGACCTTCACTAATAAATCCTTCATCATTTTCACTTACTCCACCTATTTATTTTTTATATAATCCTTCTTAATTTAGATAGTTATACTAAATAAAGATATATGTTCTCTGAGAAAACAAAGAATAAATCACAAAAAAATATATTTCAATTGAAAAGTGATCAATATGACATATTTTTTTATCATATATGAGCTAATTTATTAATAAATTAACAAAAATCTCAAGATCATAATATTATCAGAAATTGTTTCAGGTAGAATGACAATGATATATCAAGGTGGTCGGTATAATGTACAATTATTACTCTTTGTATACAGATATGTCTTATTTAACATTAATTTAATGTTAAACAGAGACACCTTCTTCTATTCATGGGATGGATGCATTAGATAATCTACTATTCTCATTTTATTTTTGTTTATCATTGTTTTTATAAAACTACTAGTATGATATAAGATGATTATGCCTTGAGAAAGATGAACATCATCATAAATTCATAATGAGACAAAAATATTAAACCAGAAATGAATTTGATTTTGTAGATTCTAATCTATGGTGTCAATATATTTGATACCAATCATATGATCACTTTAGATTATGATATGAATTAAGAGACCATTATTGAATTAGTGTTGGTTTTATTTTTACCCTTTTAAAACTCTTTATCCCTTTACCTATTTGATGAGATATTATCATGATTATATCATTATTGGTTACCTCTCTTATTCCATTGAATTTAGATATACAGAAGTATATTATGTCACATTATATTTTTCATGGAAAACTACTCAATATGTGTAGATAGTCAATAAAATGTATGGGTGTCTACATTATATATATTTATATTTTAATAAATAACTATTTGAAATTTTTTGACAAGGGAGTGAACCTAATCCAAATTTGTGGTTCCATATAATTAAATAGGTGGTATGGAAAACACAATTTATTCCATTAGGATAAGGATTTCATATACCAAATGCATCCTCCTTCTATTTATTTATTCTATCTACTATTAATGTGAAATTTGTTTATGTTTTTTTTAAATAATATAGACATTATAAACCAGTTGATATTTCATATTATTCAAATTCTTCTAGGTTCCTCTTCTCATGTAACTTAATTTAGCTTCATAACGGACTATAGTTAAAATTTTTCCACATTTTTATTTATACATTCAGTCAAACATATAAACAATCATAAATAATAGTTTTATGACTACATCAACATAAATTTATTAAAACAAAAATTCATAATATCATACTTTTACCTATTTTCTCTTTCACTAAACATAGTACCCTTATTTTTATGATGAAAGGACTATAAATGGGATTAATTATTATATTAAATCTTATTTTTATTATATTATTTTTATTTAGTGAGTCATGGATTTCACTAGCTCACATTACTTTTTCATTCATTGGTTAACCAACAATTATAATTCCTATCTATACCTCTAATCAGATTCAAATATTTTATGAATATTTATAAATTAATGGTTCTATAAAAAAATAACTTATATAGAGGAATAATAATTTCACACTATAATAAAAATTTCAATTTATCCACCATATATATATATCACTGATGAATCCGAAAAATCTTTATTTATTTTCCAAAATGTTTCCCAATACAGTGATAATTCAATAATTTGAATTAAAATAATTTTAATAAATTAAAAACAACTGTGAATCATGCTTGAATACTCATGGAGTCTTCCCTAATTTACGTATAAATAATCTATATATTATGTAAAATATTTTATGTCTTCTTTGATGATTTTTATAATTCATTATTTTCTTCACACTTTTATGTTAATACCTTAAATGCTACCATAATATCCATTTTTTATTAGTTCATATATAATCAAACTTCAGTTAATGGTCTATGATTTTTAGTATATAGACACTACAAATTCTACCATTTACCATATCCCATATTTATTATAATTTTTATAATCATAATATTTTGGATCGAAGAAGAAAAAATTACATGAAATTTATAAATCATGTGGTATGAAGTATGATGAACAAACCATTCATATGGGATTACTAATCCGCATCCTCATGAAGATAAATGTGATCATTAATTATTTTATACAAATAAAATTATGTTCATATAGAACTGAGATGTTGTATATAAAGAGTATATAATGTTTTCTCAAGGACCTTTTTTTATTACTAAGATAATATGATTGAAATAGTGAAGAAATATTTTCATTATGCATTATAATAAGAAAACCTATCCGAATGGAACAAATAATTAAAAAAATTATTTATCCCACACGTATACATTAAATCCTTGAAAATCAATAAAAGTATCCCTTGACATTTTGAATCGCCTTTTTTAGAAAACCACATAGTCTCCGTCTAATTTTTTTACCATATATGATAAATAGTATAGTCTATCTTAATGTTTTCTATAGGTTAAAAAGAAACTCATAATGAAATGGAAAACAATAAACTTATAGAAATTATGGAATAGTGGAATTCTTATTTTGTTGCATTAAATTCCTAATATAAACCCACTGTTATTTTTGTAGCCTAAAAAATATTCTAAATATTGATGTATTATAAAATATGGAAAGTGTAATAATGATCTAACATTTTAAAAAATTAATGTAGATATTGTATGAATAAAAAATTTTCAACACTATAAAATGATTATATATTATATAATATTTTTTTAATCCCGTTATAATTTTTCTTCATTGTCATTCACATTATACAAAGAAAACAATATTCTCCTTTTATGTCAGGTAGAATGATGATAATAGTTTCATCATATATGAATATTTTTAATGGTTCAATTATACCAATTAATTCTTCGAAATGACTGTAGAGAGTTACATGTAATGGATCACCCATTACTTACTAATAGTATTATTACTAAAGCTACATTCCCCTAAAATTGAACGAAACACCATGGAATATATAGAAATAATGTGCATTCTTGAGGTTGATAGAGTAATATACATTATTTTTTGTTTGATAATAAAGTCTATTTTAATGATTAACCTTGTTTTTATGACAACCCTTCTTTTTATTACACAATTAAACAAAATTTATTACACAAAATTCACTTGATACAATGTAGAAAAATGAGAGGTCTAGTGTCTTTGGTTCTTAGGATCATTACATCACAACATAAAACATGAATTAAAACATATTTATTTAAAACATCCATTACATTACCACTACATTTTCTCGTACTTAACATTACATGGGATAACCTGAGAAAATGTATAAAAAAAGGGTGATCTATAAATCCTAGTAAGGGAATAATCATGGAATAAAATGAGGAATACAATACATGTTATAAAATATTCATATCAATATATCACAAGAGAAGCATGCACATAAATTCATGAAAATTATTGATAATCAAGACATGGAAATGTGGCAACAACAGTTAACATGGAATTAGAATGAGCTAAATCTCATTACACATAGAGAACGAGTAAACCCTCTTTGCACATGAAGCACGAGAAACCCCTAATTTCACTTGAATTATAATGATTAAAAACCAATTTCACATGATGTATCATGATAATATACTTTACCCAATGAATTAGAGTACTATTAGGGTGCACCCTTCTTAAATATTTAATTTAATGCATAAGTGTTCCAGACAGATAATAAAACATTGTATCATTCAACATAATATTTTATTTCACAATAAACTAATGTGTAATACATAAATGAATATTATTAAAAAAATAAGTAAATGTGCATAAAGGTGAATAACCTTGATAGACAAATGGACATGGAATTCACTCACACAATGACATTGGTATAGAAAAGTGCGGTGCAATTTCGGGAGCAGAACGACATAACATAAGCACTCATAAAAATGGATGATGTGAAAAAATGGGTGTTGCATCATATTTAAATGACATGGAAAGTAAAGGGGTCATATAGATAAATGTCCCAACAAATGTAATGGAATTTAGATTCATGAAACAAAATAATTACTTGAATGTAAATGAGGAGCGAGAAATTCGTTTTGGAATTTTGGTATAGTAACTTGTGTACATAGGAAGCCTTTAATGAGAGAGAAAGGGGTGTATAATCATATTTACATGACATGTATTGTAATTTGTCATATATATACATGTACCAAAAAATTTAATGTAATTTAGATTCATGATACAAAATAATTACTAGAATGTAAATGAGGAGAGAGATATTCCTTCAAGAATTTCAGCATAGTAACTGGTGTAAATGAGAGGCATTTAATGAAAGAGAAAGGGGTATCCCATAGTTAGAAAATAAATAGCTAAGTATGGGGATGTGCCAAACCATATTCCAAAATTTATAATTGAATTAAAAATGGAATAACAATTTAGAGAATATTGGACAAAAATTAAAAAGGAAGAAAAACCCTTACTTTAATGTGTGCTTCCAAAGTCTTGAGAGAGGATAGGGAGAGGATTAATGGGAGCTTGGGGAACATTGTAAGGATTCTACAGACAGGATAGTAGAGGTTTGATGAACTCCAAAGGTGTTGAGTGAGGAGGAAATGTGAGCTTGGGTGGGTTTATATTGGAAAGGCTAGAGAATTATTTATTATTTAGGTTTGGGACACCTCACATTAAATTAATCCAAACCAAAAACCGGCCAATGGTTTTTGGCCATGGTTTTTGGAAAAGGGAATTGAGAAAACATTAAGGAAAAATTCAGGGATTTTAAAAATAATGTGGATGCTTATGTGGAGGTGAGTCACACCCCCAATGAAATCAATTTAAAATGAAAAATGTTTACTGAGTCTGGATGGGGCCACTAAATCTTTGTAAAATTAATCAAAAAAAACCAAATTTACATTATATTAATTTTAAAACGTATATTTTCTGAACATAATGTTTATAGTATTTTATTACATCACTATTGGGTCGTTATGCTATTAAAAACACATTGTATATTTAAACGGTATTAAATTTTTACCCAAAAATTGGACAGTCTCAGAAAATTATATAAAATTCACCATTGGATAATTTCGACATATAGATTCCGTAAATAATATTAATTTGATCTAAATAATTTTTTATATATATTAATTTTAACTTTTAAAATAAAAACCGACATTCATCGAAAATTCATGGGTTTTGACGAAAATGGTTTTCATACCATAATAAAAATTATAATAGCATTTATAAATTTATATAATAATTTATATTTAATAAAACATAATTTAATAATAATAATATTCTATTATAATAGTATTTAACACAATAATTAATTAATTTATCAATATAGATTTCTTAGTTTAACATTAACTAAAACTACTATTTGTTCTTTAAAATCTATTTAGAAGGTAATAGTAGAATTAAAGTATATTCATTATTATATACAAGAATAATGTAGATAAATATATTAATATGGTATTGTAAAATAAACCATTAAAATTCCCACATATGATTGAAGGGTGATGTGTTCGATGATGACCGACTCTTGGGGTGGCTCGGATAACATTGCTCTGGTGGTAATCTCTATCAACTTCCACCTTTACCGAAGGCGGTTCGACTCATTCTTAACATGTTCAAGCTCATCATGAGCTTGGACAATAGAGAATCCCAATTATTCCAACTCCTTTTTGATCACTGACAAATGGGATTCATACGAGGAAAGTCTACTTGATGATGCCATCACTTTCTTTGTCTGAGTAAATTGGTTTTGTTGATGCCTATATTTATTCTAATCATGTGATCACTGTTCAATGACTACAACTACAACAATCAAATTAAATAATGGTATTATAAAATCCAAAAACATAAGACAATAGTAGTGCATATGTTGCATAACCATTTCACATATAATAATATTTAATTTGTTCAAGAGAGGGTTTCATTAACAATTGTTTGGGTCATTAAAATCTTTAGTCCTTATGAAATATCTCCCTCAAAATTTCCCTTTACCACAATAAAATAGATGTGGGTAATTATGCTTCATAATTTCACCTGATTCCCATGTCGCGTCTTCAAACTTGTGGTTTCACCACAACAACATGATTAGGGGCATTGTCTTATTTCAATGAACTTTTTACCTACGATTTAATATCTTCACCATTTTCTCCCCATTAGAATGGTCATCCTCTAACAGTACCACCTATGAAGATAGTACATGTGAAGGGTCTGGTGTAGAGACCCAAATCCTAAAGTACAAGGAAATTACATTACTTTTGAGGAACACATAATACATAACAAAAATAGACACCAACGGACCGTAATAGATTAGTGTCTTTGGAAACATGGAACAAAATAATCTAATCATGGTGAAAGAACTTCATCATCTCCCATAATGATGTTCCGTTTTTTTCATGCCTAAAACCTTTCTTTATATCCTGGGGAAAAGAAAACATATAAAGGTTGTGCTCAAATGCTCAGTAAGGGTAAGCATGAAAGAAAATAAAACAAACCATATACATTTGAACTTAAAAACATGAACATAATGTTTAAACATCAAAATCTTGAGTTTTTAAATAAATCTTGGTATTACATATGGAATAGACCAGAAAGGAACATCAATCATGATAAAATAATATGGTAATAAAACATTTAATTATTTCAAAACATTATGCACATGATATGACATAACCTAATTTATAATTAATGATATTAAAATATATTTTATATTTTTAAAAAATAAATTCCAATGATTGATTCATATATATTTATTTAATAAAAAAATACACATTTTTAATAAAATAATATTTATAATGTGAAATATTTTATTTATAAACATTAAAGAAATTTATATTCTATTACATAATAATTTAGTATAAATGAAGAGTATTTCGACTTATAATATCATTTTTAAAATAAAAAATATTATACATAATAATTTTATAATTCTTTTTAATTATTTATTTTACTATTAGAATGTGTATTTTTACAATTACATTTTTGATATAAGTGTCACATTCAAATGATATGGTAATAGTCAAATAACAATTAGATCCTAATGGTTACATTTTAATTTATAACCTATATATATACTCCACCATTATCATAAATTACCATTCTATAAAACAATTATAATTTTTCTATACATCCTTTACTATATCTAGTGTCTTCCAAATTATTTAATTATTATTGCCAAATTTTATGGGAAGAGTGGTCTCTTTGGGAGAATTAGTGCTTCTAGAGTATAATTTTCTATATATACTATTATTTAGTGTTTATCTCTCTTTGCTATTCTTAATTAATATTGGAATCATTATTTCATGACATTTAATCTAAATATTATATGCAATTGTAATTCTATGTTCATTTCATGAAAAAATAATAATACTCTCATTTTATAAAATGAGTTAATTTATTAACAATATAATGAAATAATTAGTTTCTACATTCCACCCCCAAAAAAATTTCATCATTAATTTTTTTTCATTCAGAAAAATATATAATAGTTCTTAACCATTATCAATTCATAAAGATCTATAGATTCAACTCTAAACACTAAATTTATTTATAATACTTTTATAGCATTTTTTATTGTTACACATAACCTATTCCCTTTCATCTAAAATTTGTAACAAATAATGATTATATGATGGGACGTGTTCCAATTAAACACCATTTATATAGAGTGTATATTATGAATTAGATATATTACTTCATAAAAAGAAAAAATGGAATAATTGATGGAAAAAAGAAAATATTTATAGATAGTGATATAAATAAAGAACAGTTCCAACATGTTATAGAATCAAAAATCATCCAATATACCAAAGGTATAATTTTTCCATATTTTTCTATCTATTTAACACATTTTATGTTGATATTTTGATAATATCTGTGTGGTTCCAAGGTTGAATGAGATTATTATGAGGGGTATTGGTATTTCAGTGATTCATATTCAATTTTGAAATTACACTTTTCCTTAAACCTCTATTTATTTTTAAATAATTGATCATTAAATTATAATTATCTCACCCATTATAATATCAAATAAAATATATGTGATGAAGGCATAAAATAATATTCATTACTCATCCTAGATTTAATTCTAATTTATAATATTCTATAACGTTTAAAGTCCAATATTTTCAAATAGGAATAAAATTTATTAATATTAAAAAAATTTATCACAAAAATTTATATTATTCAAATAACTGAATATCCCAGACACATGGTACAATATTAGCCACCACCTAGTGTGTTCGTCAGATAAGATCCCATTAGTCTAAGATATATCTGAAAAATATTACTACCACCTATTTATGGGATCATCATACATCCTCTTGATATTTCATTGACTGTCCTTCCAAAATGAATCATGAGCATGCCATCAAACACTCTCCTCTTACTACTTTTGTGTGTGTGCGGCCTCATTATCCTATACTTCCTTATATTGATTTGATCTGCAAGGTTGCTCAACCTTTTTCACCAAATATTTAAGATATATAATATCATATGTATAGAGAGATTACTAATTTTGACATTCTCCAAAGCTTCAACACAACAACACTTATTTCATCTTGCTCCTAATTCTTCAAAACAAAAGCGAACTCCATGATACATCCAATCATTTTCTATCGATACATAATAGTTTTTTTGAATGGTGGAACAATATTGGGTTCCTCAATATTAATAGTTTTTCTCTCTCCAAATAAAAAAATATTTATTAATGGAATTGTGAATGTTATTCATATTATTTTAAATATTTTTAATCTTGAAAATCTATTAATTTTTAATGTTTCTCCAATTTTGAATTCACATTCAAACATCATTTAAAATGAGTAAAAGTTTCGGTGGAAATTTCATTGATACTCGACCCATTTCATTATCTTTATCTGGAATTAAAATATCACTTATTTTATTCTATATATCTCATGAATTATTAATATTTTAAATTATTAATCCATATAAAACTTAATATTGACATTGTGTATTGGAACTACTATTTGGGTTATAGAACACTCATCTAAGTAACTACTTATTCCAAAAACTATACCTCCTACATCATTAGATTGAATAATAATAATCATATTGTTATTATGGTATGTGATTTGTAAATAAATAATCTTGGAAATGTATAAATTATGTTACCATATTCATCCATTTTCTCATGGTAGGATAATTATATTTTCTATATGGATTATTACAATGAATTATTACTAAAGAGATGATGGTTACACTAATAATAACACATATCTAAAATGTTTCTTACTTATATAATTACACATATATAGACATGATATTTACATAGTTCAATTATTTTTAAGTAGTTTCCAAACATCATTATTCAATATATGGGTTCCTGAAGTGGTCCTCACACATCAATTAAATGATCATTATAGTGGTACAAATGACCTTTATGTAGTTGGTAGGTTACCCTTCTATAGGTAAATATTTTTATATCTATAAATTAAATAATAATCTAATTACTCTCATACCACTCTTAATTAACTATATTCTTATTTAGATTACTTATATGAATTCCACATATTTTCCAAATTTTAATTCTATACATACAATAATCCTTTCTGAACATCATAAACATATCTCCATCCCATCATAAAAACTCAAAGAAACCAAAAAAATGATTACATTAATACAAATATTTTAAATATATAAGATCTCTAGTTAATTAAATAAGACTTTCCTCTGTGGATCTTTCTCCACATTTCTCTACTTTTTCACAGTACACATTTTTATAACTTCATGCATACAGAGTACTTGAATATTCCTTGAATGAAGTTCCATATAATCTTTCATAATACAAAAACATATTTAATGTCTATTTTAATGTTTATATCTAGAATAATAAAAATTTGAAATTCAATATTTAATCTATCCATTTATATAAAACGAGAAAAATCACATCTTCTCCCCTCAGGTAAATGCATCCTAAAAGGGATCCTCAGGAGTTATTAAATGGATTTTTTTTCAACCCATTTCTTTTACCACTAAAAATAAAATTAATTTTTATACATAATTTCATTGTTGTTTTATGAAATTTAAAATATTATTCATTTATGAATAAAATAAATCATTGATTGGGAACTTCAATATGCCAATTTGTATTTTTTTTCAACATCACCCAATTGATATGTTGTAAATATGTGTGTGTATTGTATTCGTCCCCCCCACGTTAATGATAATAAATGGAATGAAATATTGGGGTCTTTCCTCTTCATCTTAAATCACATGAGATTATCTTTTTATTTTTACATATAGGAGTGAATAATAATATTTTAATATTTCAATGTCAAAGATATCACTGTAGAAAATATTACTATTATAATTTATTTAATTTATATTATTTCTTGATGGGATTTCCAAGTTATGAAGAAAGAGGGAATTGAATAAGATAATTGGATGGTCCATTAATAACATGCATATGATTCGACTATAATTTCCTAGATTTTGGGATAGATTATATGAATTTACAATAAATTAAGAACCTGAATTTAACTTCATGGATACATCATAAAATTCAAATTATTTGCAATAAAAGAACACATTTTCCCTATTAAATGTATCAACAAAAACTCTCTATTATAAAGAGAATGATAATCCAAAAATGGTAGGTTATATTATTATAATACCTCAATTTTAAATTTTTTATTATCTTATAAAATTTCCCAGTCATCTTAAATTTCACATATAGTCTCATTTTGTTTATTAAAAATTCCCCTCAAGAGATTTAAATAATCCTCCCTTTATCATGATTTATATTATTAAGCCTTTTACCAGGATGGAAATATCTATTGATTTTTTAAAATTTAATTATAGGTTCATCTAACTCAAAATAATGTTTTTCAATAAATTATCAAAATATTATTACAAAAAATTAAATATGGTAATAAGGATAGGTTCTCTTTTTTAATTATGGAATCAGGATGAGAGTTGAATTTAAACATAGATATATGAATTTTCCCTACCTAGGTTCTATAATAGTTATTCATTCACTCTTTATTAAATGACTTTTCATATGTTTATATGGAAAAAATTGAGGCAAAATATCTATAAAATAATTCCTTGGTTGGATACTTTTTCCTATTTTGATATAATAATACACAATAATCCATAAATATCTCTCTATTATTTTCTTTCATTATCTGGATATGGTATCACTAATGACATAATTTTAGGAATTATGTTCATGTTTTCAATTCTTCCAAAAAAATACATTTTAGCATCATCTATTTGTGGAGTCTGTTTAGAAATAAATATCATGAATATTATGGCATGTTGAACATACTGACAACATCATACATGGTATTATTCATACATTTCAATATTATGGATGGAAAAAATATGAATTTTTTTATAAATAATCATCATATTCTTGATATTTTTCAACTTTATCAATGATTTAATTATCATATTTTTTTCATAGAAACCACTTGATTTATTAAAATTCCATGTAAATGAAATTTTAATCTAGTATCAAATATTTTATTTTTAAAACCACAATCTTCTCGATGTTTACCCGAAAAATGGTTCTTCATAATTATTATGTACGTGTGGGAAAACGTTATTGTTTTCCAAACATGTAAATACCTTTATTATCCATTAAGTTGAATTTTTTTTGTTTTATGATGTTTTAATAAGTTTTCAAATTATTTAGAAATTTTTTCTCCAAACCCTATAACATGACTACACATTTCATTAATATAGGCATATTAAACATCACATATAGCATAACCATCCATTCATATGGTTTTTATACATTATTATCAAAATCTAGTGTTTGGAATATTTAATTTTTGCATTACCTTCATACATGTTCTTTAGATTCTCCCTCATCAGCTTGAATGTTTTTATTAATTTTATCATATTGTATAATTTAATATATAGTGATGAAATTATGTAATTAGAAGCATTCCCATCCACATAATGATTTATATTTTTAGAATAATTCATCAGAGCATCTCTTCCATATTGAGAAAAACACACTATTATTTAATAACTCAACTACTATCCATTATGTTAAAAATAATAAACCATCAATTTCATCCAATTGTAATATTTTTTACATAAATTATTGTTACTCCCCTTCAATTTATTGGAATGTGGTTATATATACAAATATTTTGATATTTTAGTGGAATGTAGGATTTCATATAATTCCACTTGTACTTACATGGTCAAATTAGACCATTCGGGGTGGATAGGGGGGTCAGTGATCCCTTTTTGTTATATTTATTTATAATTTACATTAACCTATATGGATATTTAAATCCATGATCTACTAAATATTTTCATCTTACCCATTTTAAAAAGTATAAAAATGTATTGCAGGAAGTAATAAGAAGATTTAAATATATTTTACATGAATTAATAATAAATTCTATGTTTAGGGAGATATATATGAACTACTTTCTCAAATATGAATCGATTTGAGTACAAGTGAAAAAAACCTACCAGAAATAATATAAGTTGATTTCATCAAATTACAGTTCCAAAATCATTACAGTAGCTACTTATCGATTGGATAATTATATTCGTCCTCAATACTATATTTTATATATCGAAAAAATCTACCACTTGGAAGGTTATTTATATTTCATCCTAAAAAAACTTCCACAATCCTACTAAAATCATACTCCAATAGGTCTTTAAAAAATATTATATTCTAATTGTAGTTTTTTTAAGACCATATTCTCCATAAATTAATTTCTTATAGATAACTAATTGCCTTGACCAACTACATCCACTAATTTTACTAAAAATTCAATATAAATTGTTGAATAATATTCCATCTTTTCACTTAATATGCGTATTTATCACTAAAGTAATAACATCATGTTCTGTATCCTCCCATTTTATTTAATAATATGTTCAATCCTAGATGTATAATCCATTTATCCACCGATACATTATAGATATTATAAAATATATGAAAAAAATAGCTTATTTTGATCATACATAATTTATTACTCATATTTTATAATATATGTGTCCATAATGTAATGCGTTTTAATAAATACATATTTATATATCTACTATCTATACTAAAATAGGCTTCCTTCCAGCTTACGTGTCACCTTCTCATGGTTACACATCACCAAAAAACCACGAATTATACCTCTAAATCCACACAAAAAACACGATATTCTGCCCCCACTCCGGATTTTGTTCCGCTTCTACTAGGGTTCCCACTCCATGAATCCTCTATCCCGCTCCGCGACTCCCTTATCCCACTCCCCGACTACCCTATCTCCTCCCATTCCCGACCATCCTATCCAGTTCCACCGCCGCATCTTCCTGCTCCACCTCTACATGCTCTGCCTCCGGCTCCTCCGCCCACATTTCCACCAATCTTCCCTCCCGATTAGGGTTCCTGTTTCCTTCATAACTCCTATCATCATGACTCCCCTACCTCCCCATCATGACTCCCCTCCTCCGCTACCATTGTATCAGACCCTCTGTAGTTTCATCATCATCATACGATCCCACCGAAATCTGTATCTCAACTCAAAAACAATTACATCTAATCACGCAAATAAATCTTCCCTTCTTCAAATATCCATCCAATATCTCATTCTCTACATCATCTTCATGATTAAGGATCTCCTCCACACTGCGACTTCCCTATTCCAATTCACCGATTCGAAAACCTCAAACGTTTTAGCTTCATCCTCGTCTGGAATATTCACCAGGATCGTTCTTCAGGATCTACGGCCGACACTAATTATTGACACAATGCCTTCTCCTCTTAAAATATCCACAAACTAGGGTTTTAGAGGCTACTCCATTTGGGGTCCAAAATATAGGGTTTAAATCCCTACTTGGTTGGCCATCAGTTTTTCGTCTACCTCTAATACCGTCATTCTGAAATCAACCACTGTAAACTGAACATCCGATTTTTTCTAAAATCTAGAGTTTTCAACTATGCCGGTAAACTCAGGTCCTCCTTGGTTCAGCTACAACTATCCCTTCCTAAACATGTATTTTTTCCTAAAATATAGTGATACCTATCCCTTGTGAACTTCATTCTATTATTTGCAGGTTCACACAAGTTATTCAAACTTTCATTATACTTTATCCAAATTCAATACACCGTGTATTATTTGTATTCAGAATTTACCTTAAGTAATTTGATGAGTTTTAGTTGTTTCCTGATCATCAGTTTGATAATTTCAAATATTTCAACCATTTCTTTCATGATTTTTAGCCACTCGTACAGGTCATGATATTTTATTTCTTGTTATGAGCTCTCATTAGCTACGGATGTCTTCGACGATGCCCTCTCTGGATTCAGCCTCACCGTCTTCTTCCTTATAATTGCATCATTTATCCATGGTAAGCTCATTGTAGTTGTTTTCTCTTCCATGAATCATCATCTAGTTCCCTGGAAATTCTGGTAGGAAAATATCATATTATATCATGTTCATAAACAATGAGTTTTTGATTGTATTTTCTATTTTCTTTAAAGAATTATTTTGTAGTGTGGTTGTGTTGTATGATGGGAAAAACGATATCCATATTTCCTAACTGTTTTCTTGATTTGGATTTGAATTAAATCCAAGTTTATTTCTAGAAAAAAATAGTCAAACTCTTCTTCGCCCATGACTTAGTTTGTATATCATTGCATCGGCTTGTTGTTTCTATTTATAATAATTTTCATTATGAATTTTTCACATTCTATGAATACCCACATAAATTATTATTATTTTAAACATCAAAAGTTGATTTGTTTCATTTGAACAGATGGAGATGAATATTGGAAGGGTTTTCTATGCTCTGTTATGAAGAGTAAAACATTTCCACTTACCTTGCAGTATGTATAAATTAATATGTTTTATTATTATTAAATTTGATTACTATTGTGTAATGCATACTTCATGACTACTCAGTTTAATTTAGATCTTATTGACATGCATCTGTTGATCATCCAAGGCTATATTTCATGCCTAGAATGATTTTCAAATTAATCTCATTAATTTTTTATTATTTCTCAAGTGTACGAGAGGCTATGATGAATATTAAAAATTTTATGTGGATTGAATTAAATTACTGCACCCGCTGTATGTGTGTTAAATTATTTGAGCAGTGGATAATTATAATACCTAAACTAAATAAGAAATGACATTTTTCGGTTCAGTGGATTATTATATTATTTTTTGTTTCACTTAGTTTCTTTTGGATTAATAGATCTTGTATTTCATGTTGATGTTCTATTAGAATAAATAGTCTCACATATGTTTCTATCTTGACAGATTATTCTTATGGTATTGAACTTGGTACCACGACATGGTATGGGACTAAAATTACCGCAACACATTCTATCAAAAGCAACATTAATAACAAATGAATATATGATATTTTATTTTGTTTTGGGAACATTCTAAATGAATGTGATTCATATGAAAAAATTCATTTTTTACGAAGGAACATATGATAATTGACTTTTTTATTTTCTTGTAATGATATTTTTGTAGTCCGTTTGTGCTGTATGAGGGGAAAAAATAAATCCACCCTTGCTTCAGTTTGTATATCTTTGTATCTGTTTTTTTTTCTATTGATAATAATTCTCATTATGCATCTATCCCATTCCTGGAATATCTTCATAAATGCTTATTGTTTTAAACACCAGAAGTTGATTTGTTTCATTTGAACAGACAGAGATGAAGGTTGGTAGCTCCTTTCTACGTTTTGTTATGAAGAATAAAACATTTCCATTTACCTTGTAGTAGGTATAAATTGTTCTGTTTTATTATCATGCAATTTGATTATTGTTGTTCCATGCATGTTTCATGATTACTCAGTTTAATGAAATGCTTATTGACATGCATCTGTTGATCATCCAAGGTGGTATTTCATTCCTAGAATGATTTTATAATTAATTTCAGTACATTTTGATTATTTCTCTAGAGTATAAGAGGTTATTCGGATAATGAAAACTGTATGTGGCTTAAATTAAACAAGTGTAGCCTCTAAGTTGAATATGTTTTTATTATATTGTGGTCTGTTATTACATATCTATACCCTTGCATTGACTTTATAATTTAGTTTTGACCTGAAGAGTTTTGTTTCTCATTCTCCATTATTTATGGGCTTGGAGTTTTTATTGAAATGATGCTCATGTTTATATCTATATAGCTAATAACAGGAAATTTATTTTTAGTATAGGGTCATGATTCCTGCAATAATGTGTCATACCGTTTATGCACGTAGGATTTAGTGTATGATTCCATTCACAAACATTATGCATTAAAATCTAACTTGATACGAATGAGGAGTGATTCAACCATCGAATCATATCTCTTTTCCAAATAGGGGGAAATGAGACTATTGAAAAAGTAATATGGGTAAAAGGGTGAATGAATGGTCTTTAAACGTAATATATTCCATGTGATTTTAATAGTTATTAATGCACATGTGTATAATAGTGATATATTACAATTATGTTTGAACATATGTTTATTGGATGAGGTGAATCATGTGCTTATATGTTCTTATTGGTAATGACTATATGATGATCTGTAGGAATAAATTGATCAGTATTAATGGAGAGACATTCTATACACCATTCAAAAAAAGTACGTATAATTACAAAATCATATTCATGTTAATTTTATTTTTATATTATTACTTAATGGTGAGACAATTATGAATGCACATATATATTATATGCATCAATTTGATTGAACTGCATTCTGAAAATAATCACATCCATTGAGCAATTGACGGATTTTGTAAAGCCTGGAAATAAAAAATTCCAGTTACTGAAGTATGAACTTCCTTGAAACAACTTCTATAGATTTCATTTTTCTGGTAACAATGCATACTATTCACGTTAGAAGACCAAGTATATTTGAAATTTTGATTCTTTTATGTTTATTATTCCTTTTTAATTAGCTGTACAATTTCTTTTTTTGTATGATCACATTCATACCAAGAAATACGAATTATTAATGCGCTTATCTATTATATGCATCAGTTTGATTGAACTGCATTCTGAAAAAAAAATCACATCCAATGAGAAATTGGAGGATTTTGTAAAGCCTGGAAGTCAAAATTTCACATTACTAAAGTATGAACATCCCCAAAACAACTACTATAGATTTTTGTATTCTCGTCACAATGAAAACTATTCAAGTAAGGGGTCCAAGTATATTTGAAATTTTTATTCGTTTATGTTTCTTCTTTTGTTTTAATTAGTTGTACTATTTCCCTTTTGGGATATCATTAAGATTCTACTAGATTTAAAAATTATTTTTTTTTAATATGCCCGTAATATCATCTATTTATATTTATAGTACTTTTGATTAATTATTTTTTAATGCAAGAGTAGGTTACATCAACATTTAATGGACATTTAATTTAGTCTGTGTCATTTTACTATTGTTGGAGAGCATCAACACATCAGCATGTGGTTTACTATATGAAATTTAACTCATCTTTTGTGACATGAATATGAATTATTCTCTCAAACAAAAGTGCTAAAAATTATTTTTCATCAACAATAATTACAACTACATCAGCAGATTTATTGATTGCTTGGAAGACATTCTGGTTGGAGTGTATAAAAATTTCTATTTATATTAGAAAACAAAATACACAAAATAATAAATTTTTCCTCATTATTGAATAGGGAGATCAAAGTAATGAATCTTTATAAGTATTGTCATTAAATATATCTCGGTAAAAAATATATGGTCATTAATTTGATTTATTAAAAATTGAAATTAGTATTACTGTTATGTTAATTTTAACAATTCATGATTGGAGAATCAAATTATTTTGTCTTCTATAAGAACCTCAAGCATTGGCACACTAATTAATACTACAACCTTAAATATGTCCACTGATCAGGTATTCAATTGATATATTTAATGAATACTAATTTAATTCCATTAACATAAGCACATGTTTATTAATTCAATATAGAAACTGTATTCTAAGTCTTTCAAAAAAACTGTTCTATCCATCTCATTATTGTCTACAGTTACAGGGGTGTGTACATTTAAGTAATATCATTGTCATAAACAATTCAATTTTTGCTATCTGTTTTATCATGAAAAAGAACCACAAAGATGGAACAAACATCTTCTCTGGTAACCATTGTTGGCAAACCTCTTTATCATGTAATATATAAATTTTTAGTATTGGTGATATCTACTTAAGAATCTATAATAGTTAAATTTGATGAAAAACATTTTTTTCATGTAATCATTTGATTATTTTGATTTATGCTATATGTAATCTATATATTTTTTGACAAACATGTTTAAAATTACTATCATCTAAAAATGGTTATCATTCCTGCTGATTAGTGTGTTTTCTTGACATACATTTTTAACATTCTCGAGCAGGTATGTAATTTTTATAGATTACAAATCAATTACCCATTGCGTTATGCTATCTGAAATCTATACATATTATTGAAAAATATGTTTAATATTTCTGTGATATATAGGCTATACATTCGTCACATTAATATCATTTCCTGACAATATTTTTAACATTTTCTCACAAAATATGTAATTTTTTTTGCAACATGATTAACATGTCTATCATGAAATTTGCTGATTGTTTTGATTTTTGACAATCTTGTGTATCATGTAATCTGTTCTTTTTTGAACCAGTTTTAGTTTATTGAAGACTACAGTTCATATAAATCCATATAAAGGTTAAATTTGTATTTTATAGTTGGATAATTATATATTTCAAATACTTGTAACAAAATATTATGACATAAAGCTTAAACTATTTATGTTTGGTGGCATTATACTATATATCCTGGTGGAATCGATTATGGTTGAAGATGGTTAGGGGGAGGGGAGGGGATGGGCTAGGCATATGGAGGGGATGAGATGGGAAGAACTGGGTAGGGGGAGGGGGCTGGTGGGGGATGGGGCTGGGCAGGGGGGATGGGGATGGGAAGGGTGGAGGGGCTGGTGGGGGTAAGGTTTGGGTAGTGGGGAGGAGGAGGTTGGAGGGGGGAGGTGCTTGGAAGTAGTGGGAGGAAATGTTGGGTAGGGGAGGGGAGGTGAAGAGTTGGGTAGGGGGATGTGGAGGGAGGAGGTGCTGGGAAAGGGGGTAGAGAAGCTGGGTAGGGGGAGGGGAGGGGCTGGGCAGGGGTGAGGGGAGGGGAGGGGTAGAGTGGAGGGCCTGTTTAACTATGTTGACAATTGAAATCTCTGTTTATGTGGCCTAAAGTTCCTATGATTTCTATTCAATTGTTCAGGTTTCATAGAAACTCATGAGTACCAATAGCTGATTATTTACCTAATAAGAAATATCACATATCATTTTTATAATATATTCCCTACCATTCATCTTATTTCACCAATATCTACTTTGATTCATTATTTATATATCGTCTTCACTCTTAGTCAGTTTTAATCATTTTATGTGTTTCTTGTTTCTACGATTTTGGTTCCAACATTAATCTTTGGTTTATTGTGTTTCCTAGTTTTAATCAATTATTCAATTATAATGTTACTTATATAGATCAAATTATTATTAAATGTTTTTTGTTAGGTCAATAATAGATTTTTTTATATTTCATTAATCTATGATGATGTTTGAAATCCCAATTTAAGCTGTCTAAAGTTCCACTGATTTCTCTTCAAGAGTCCAATCACTATGTCTACCACATATTAAATATGGTTACTTCATTAAATGGTTTATTACAAGCTAATTAACAATTTAATGTTATTGAATTGTTGTTTTTTAGTTACCAGCAGTTATGCTACTTCATGAAGTGAGAATATGTTGTTTTTAAACCTAATTAATGTTTTTATAGGCTGATATTTGCAGTGAATAGAGGACTTCAATGAAATGATATTGGCTACACCTGCAACCATTTATATAGCAGGAGTTCTCACAAAATGAAGGTGGTCAATTATAAGTAGAATCTTCCTCCATTTCAAGGAAAATGAAGTCGGAGAATATAGATCAACTCTTTTTTTCATACCTATAATGCATATAGATTAATCTACCATTAAATTCATGTTCATAAAAACATCCCATTGTATTTTTTATATTAGACATTAAATTTTTATTTATTTTCAGTTTTCTACCCAACTGTTGATTATGTTTTCTTTTTTTTGTGCTTTGATTTATTAATGGTTGTTTTTTAGAGTGTATCAAAACATGCTTGGTATTTTACAGTAACCCTATTGTTGTAAGTGGGTCTATTTCATGAGTCCACCGGATTGAAACTAATGATATTTAATGGATGGATGTGTAATTTTGGTTAAGCTGGTTTGTCATTTCCTACATTTTTACTTATTACTAGAGTTGTGTGTTACATATTTTATGTTGGTGTTTTTATACTCCTACAATTTGAAATACATTAGTTAGATTTTAGATTATACATGTTATATTCCAAAAGAGGCTAATTGAAATTATAGTAAGACTCAAATGGCTGAATGGTTTGGTTGTTTTAATTATCAAGATCATTTTCCCCCTCTCATTTTGCATGGTTGTGTGAATGTTGACGCTCCTTTCGTCACAGAATCTAAAGTTCGGAAAAGGGAATATCTGAGCTCAAAGTGATTAATCCTTTGAAGAAACATCAAAAATCGACAAAGGGATACAAAAGGAGAACATTACCCACGTATCGCGCAAGTTCCCTCGTGGTCGCGCAAGTACACTTGCGCGCCGCCTCAATACTTGCGCGACACCTCATGTTCGTGCAAGGGACTTGCGCGACATATGTGGTAACCGCCCAGTAACCGCCCGGGGTCTTCTTTTGCCTATAAATAGACCCTGTGGGCCCCCCATTCGAGAGGATCTTTTTCCAGTAACTCGGATTAAAGCTCCCGACGCCCAAGTCTCTTCTCAAAGCTTCCGGAACACTTCTAAGGTAATTTCTTACCTAGAACGGAAGATCTAAGGAGAAAAAGGAAGGCCTAAGTGTTGAAACTTATCAAACACTTGCGCGCCTACTTAATTCCTTCAATATAACTTGCGCGTCCCTATTCTGGAAGAACCTCAAGAGGATGGTAAAGGGTTTAATAAAGAGTCGCTCAAGCATTTCAATACTGGTTGAAAATCGCGCAAGTACCCCTCATGTCGCGCAAGTATACTTGCGCGACCAATACTTGCGCGCCGCCGCAGGACTTGCGCGCCTTTCAAGACTTGCGTGCCCCTATCTTTTTGGGTGCCCATCTTGCCCATTTTTACCCCTCTTAAGCCATTTCACCCTTCCTATTCAAGATTCAGTCTTCAAGATACTCTTCAAAGCCATTTATGGCATGATTTCTTGATTTGACATCCTTATCTGAAAGGAATTCTGTGAAATATCTCTCAAAACCTAGTGATTTAAACATCTTTATGTCACTAAAGATTGAGAGTTCATTCATTCAACCTCATCCTTTAAGATGAGAGAATCTTAACCTGGGCATCCTCCTCAGGAGTAAGCCCCAAACCTTAATCCTAACCTAGGCTTCCTTCTCAGGAATAAGTCCTAGTCATAAATCATGGGCATCTTTCTTAAGAATAAGCCCCAATCAAGTCCTTTTATCTTGGGCATCCTCCTCAGGAGTAATCCCCAAACCTTAATCCTAACCTAGGCTTCCTTCTCAGGAATAAGTCCTAGTCATAAATCCTGGGCATCTTTCTTAAGAATAAGCCCCAATCAAGTCCTTTAATCTTGGGCACCCTCCTCAGAAGTAAGCCCCAAACCTTAATCCCTAACCTGGGTCTCCTTTTCAGGAATAAGACTCAGTCATAACCTTGGGATTCCTTTTCAGGAGTAAGCCCCAAGTCCCCTAAACCTAGGCTTCCTTCTCAGGAATAAGTCCTAGTCATAAATCTTGGTCATCTCTCTTAAGAATAAGCCCAATCAAGTCCTTTAATCTTGGGCATCCTCCTCAGGAGTAAGCCCCAAACCTTAATCCCTATCCTGGGTCTCCTTTTCAGGAATAAGACTCAGTCATAACCTTGGACATCCTTTTAGGAGTAAGCCCCAAGTCCCCTAACCTAGGCTTTCTTCTCAGGAATAAGTCCTAGTCATAAATCTTGGGCATCCTTCTTAGGAGTAAGCCCCAAGTCTCTTAAAATTTCTCTTAACCAGTCATAAATTACCTTTGATTTGGGTTTCCTTTTCAGGAATAAAACCCAATCATAAGTCCCCTCCTAACTTGGGCATCCTCCTTAGGAGTAATCCCCATGATTAGAGTATTCAAATCTCTATGAAGCACATATAACTTTGTGGACCCTGTTCTTGGATTTTCTCTCTAAAAGTAAATCCTAAACCTTCGTCTATCTGGGCAGTCATCTATACATAAGCCCCAAAACAAATTCTTATGATTGCATCTTTTATGGCACAATTGTCTAAATTTTACCAATACCTCTTGTTTCTCACACCGAGCATGACTCACATGAGCATAGAGTGTAAAAGTAATTATGACATTCATCTTTGAGCCATCAATCATAAAACATCATATCCCATTCCTCGAACTACGTGGGTTCTGATTCCTTTTTTAAAACAAAGGATACGTAGGTAGCCCATTTATGGGTTCGATCCCAACATTGAAATAATCTATGTCCTTCTGAATGACGATAAACTTAAAGTGCCCCACTGAGTGGCTTTAAAACCATCCTGGTCATCAAAATGACCAAGAGACTTTTATATAAATGTTTTAAAGGATACCATTGACCAAGAATCTCTAAACAAATATAGATGATTCTATATTGATGAAGAACCTCGAATACATATAAAAGATTCTCTAAATTTCTTTCATATTTAATCATTGATTGTTAAAACTAAAGGAAAGTTCATTTTATACTTGGTAATGTAATAAGGATTCACGAACATAACTTAAATCTATAAAGAGAGTCCCGGATTAGACAATAATTCCCCTCAAAAAGGTGTGATGAGTCCGACCTCCCATCCTCTCGACCAATGCAAATTCCTAAGCCTCATTAGCCCACAAGCTAATGAGTGCCTGCCTTTGGAAAGTAGGTCCAAACGGATGTGGAATCATTGGATGTTTCCGGTTCTACGAACAAACCCGTTAGAAACCGATCGGAACGTTTGAATCTCCCGTCCAGGAGGCCATCCCTGGATTCCGTGCGAAACAAAAATGGTGAACCCGACGTGAATCCTTAACCAAGTTCAAGTGATGTTCTTCTTATCTGTTAGGCCCTTTGGGCCAACAAGGCAATCATTGACATATGATCATCCAAAAGATGCAGTAGCCGGATTCATCTTGATTATGTCTGTTACATGGAACAGGAACTTTTTTTTTCATGATCTTCTACAAAAATGGATTTCCTTAAATTCACCCCTGTGAATACTGCTGCTGGGAACACCTCTACTGTGAGGTCTACTGCTGTGAAAACCAATGCTGCTACTCCTGCTGGAACGTCATCCGTTCTGAGGATGACATCACCAACTCAGCGTCTTCAACGCTGTGTTTCGAATGCACTGGTTAAGGAGTACCGTCGCAACGGTACTATCCCAACTCTGGAGGCCGCTCGTCAAGCCCTCCAAGTTAACAATTCTACCTGGTCGTCCGGACAACGGCAACCAGCAATCAAGAAGCAGACGGTGCTGACTACCGTCTCCAACCGTTTCGGGTCGTTATCCCCGGAACGCAATTTCCATTCACTCCCTTACTCCGAGGAAGTGAATGAGCAGGTCCTGCAGGACCTTAATTCAAAAAGACAGGAGTCCATCTCAAGGGCTCCCATCAACAATCGCCGCCAGACTCGTGCGGTAGTGCGCCCTCAACATGATGAGGGTACCGACTCCAGGCATTCAGCTCAGGTTCCTCGAACCCGACCAGGCAAGATGAACCGCCAGAGACGAAATCCGGTTAACAATAGGCAGGTTGTCATCGCTGCCATCTCCGGAGAAGTCCACCAACCTAACTTGGTGGCAAATAACGAGCAGGCATACACACCTGTTCGTTTTAATCCCGCTGTCCAGCAGATTCGTCTGGCAGCATCAAGCCGATCCCTCCAGGCAATTCCGGCGGAGTACCATAGGCAGGAACATACACCTGCTTATACATCAGCAGTTAGTCAGCAGGCTCGTCTGACTACATATGATGGATCTCGTCATCCGCGTTTGGCGAAGTGTAATCAGCAGGCACATACACCTGCTAATACTAATCAAGCCTACCAACAGTCTCGCTTGGTAGCGCACAGAGAAGTCAGTCGGAAAGCCCTGACGACAAACAGGAGGCAGACTAAACTCTCTGCCTCCACACTTGAGTACTGTCAGGATTCACTGACAGGAAAAGGAGGACAGGAGTAGGCACATACACCTACTCTAAGCCCGGAATGGACGTATATCCCTGTTCCGGCGGCTGAAGTCACCAAACATATTTTGTCAATGGTGAAAGAGCAGAAGAAAATTCCTGCTCATATTCTGGATGCTTGCTAGGATATCATAACAGCTTCAGCATCATCTCAGGGACAGACACATAAATCTATCCCTAGCAGTGGAGTGACACATCAACAATTCACTCCGGAACAGACACACACATCTGTTCCAGTCCAAGAGGGTTGTGGGGCCTACTCCCCCATATCATATGGACAACCAAGTCAGGCACATACACCTGATTTGAGCGATGATCGTCAGCCTAACCTGACCATCTTTCCTGATCAGGCACATACACCTGCTCAGAGAAATCACTTTCGTCATCAAGTGGTTTCTAAAGCGAGTAAGAAGGCATCTAAGAAAAAGATCCGCCCAACACAGTCAGGAGATCAAAGGCCAATCTGCAACAAGGCCTTGCTCGATGCTGGAGTTCTTGAAGCCCTCAGACATTTATCTGTCGAAATTCAAGATTCTACTCCCTCAGTTCCCAATAACAGGAACATTAATCCCGAAGGTCTTCAACAGACACTTCCTCATGAAAACTTGCTTCATGAAAATTCGGTCAATCTTGAAGTTTCTTCTTCAGATGAGAGCCACAGGAACCCTCTGTGTGGTCAGAAGGCCAAGGAGCAAGAGATTTCATCTTTTTCTGTAACCCGTCATGAAGGTCCTCCTCATGGTGATGAACTTCGCTGCGAAAGTCCTCTCCGCAGTAGTGATTCACATTGTCTCGAAAATTCCTCAGAAGGCAATGTAGTGACGAGAAAGCCCTCCTATCTCGAGGCACTTGCAAACGTAAAACCAGTCATGTCTGAAGTTTTACTATCGGCAGGTGAAACTCTTTCTCCATCAGAAGATAGCTTGGGGTTCAGGTTATTCTCCGAACCTTCCCTGGGTCATTCATCTTCCAGCATGAATAGTGATTCCTCTACCAATCTTGTTGAATCCGATGAAGCAACAAGGAAACACCAACTCTGGTCCAAACAGGTAGAAGAATCTTCATTTAATGATAAAGAGGAAATGCTAAACATGAGGAAAAAACTGGAAAAAGGTGAAGTACCAGTCATGTTTTGGCCTTTGGCTGATTCCCAGTATGACATTCCAAAGATGTTGATGGATGATGGAATCCATGATATTCGTCTCAACATATGGAAAACTCTTTGCCAATTAAAGAAGAAGGTATTATCTTACGATGAATATGAAAATCATCTTAAGATAATAGAAGGGTTACAACGCCAGATTGATTTGGCATCTCTATCCGTCTCTCGGTATCCGAAGGCTGAAAAGCAACAGAGAACCCTTCAATGTTCATGCCTTGGCGCACTAAGAAGATTGCGTCAGTTAATTTCCAATGCTCCATCTAATGTTCATATCAGAGGATGGGGTGTTCACGGAGCACTACATTTCACAGTGCTTTCCGGTCAGCAAAGCCCGCCGAAAATGGTCTCATGCAATGTTATTGCCCATGGCCGGCCACAGTCAATGGGCTTTGTTCATAATCAAAATCTTGCTCGAGATCAAGCTTCAACTAGTTCCTCTAAAAATCAAGTATATAGAGAACAGGTTGTTGAATTGCTTCTACATCAAGCAGGCGAGAATATTGCGCAAGCCTCTCGTCTTGAGCAAACACGTCATCAAATGACAGAAGTTTCGGAAATCATCCAACGGTCTGTTGAACCAGGAGATAAAAGTGGATACAGGTTAATGCATCCAGCTAATTTCCAAACTAAGATTCGCAAGATCAAGAGAGATTTTAAAAAGATCTCAGACATAGCATGTCAAGAGACACCCCATCTTGCCAGACTAGGGACTTCTCTAACCCAACCCTCAGAATCAACAAATGGGATTCGAGGAGTTGAGCGGAAGCAACAGGAACACCCCCAGTCCACCGGACTGGGGACTTTTTCAAATCTTCAATCCCTCCCTCAGAGAAAGTCAGTATTCTCTCGATTAGGGAATAAGCCTCAAGAGGAACGAAGAGCCAAGATGTCAGGAGATTCTCTCCAAGTGACGGTTCTCCAAGAAATTCCTGAGGGATCAAGTCAACGGAATGCCATGTCTTATCATGGACATAGAAGGAGACAATATCACAGAAATGCTGATAGAAAGGATTCCATGCAATATGCATCCATTAATGTCATCACTGCCGTTGCTGCTGATTCACCAGATGAGGCTCAATCAGAGGGATCAGACGAAGAGGTTCCTGCTCAAGAAGTTGCACACACAGACCTAAATGAAGAAGGTGTGCGCACACGTAATCAAAGGCTTATCCAAAATCTGGGTATTCCTTCAAGTAACCCACTTCCCCCTCTCCGAAAAGGATCCAATAAGGGGAAAGGAAAGAATCAGGTTACTTCTCACCCTTCCTCTGAAGGAGGTCAATCGCTCTCATTAGAGCAAAGGTTTGCACAACAGGAGGAAGAGATGAAAGAATTGAAAAGGTTGAATGCAGAACTACTTCAGAGTAGTCTTCTTCTTAAGAATGATGATGTCCGACAGCCGAAGGAATTTGTTATAACTACTGAGATGGATCAGGAATATCCTCCTTTATCAGTACACCCACAGAGGTCTAATCCTACGGGTCAAACACAACAACGGTTGGCAGTACTACCATTAGTTGCAGCACCAACCTCCACGGCTGTCCAAGCTCCATTCATTGCACCTACCCAAAACCAAGTTCAACCTGACGTTTCTCAAAAGTTAATAACTACTATTGAGTCATTAACAGCTCGGTTAGAAACTATGGAAGGGAAACGGGCGCAAGTTCAACCTGAAAAGAAAGTTTACCCTGAATGGGTAGATTCAATTTCTCCTCCATCCAGTTTTGGAAACCATATTTTCCCTACTTTCAATGGATCAGGCGACCCTGAACAACATTTGACGCATTACGTGTCTTGTTGTGATCCTATGATGGGAACTCCAGAGCAACAAGAAGCAGTGAAACTCAGATGCTTCGTGCGAACCTTGCAAGGGCCAGCTTTTGTTTGGTATACAAGCTTGCAATCCCGGCCAGTCATCGGATGGGAGGATCTTCGTCAAAAATTCCTTCTTCAGTTTAGCTCAACGTTGCCAAAAACGACAGTTTTCGATCTTACAAACTGCAAGCAAAGGGAGAATGAAAGAGTCTCTGATTTCATTGCTCGTTGGAAGGGATTAACGTATTCCTTGAGTTTATCACTCCCTCAGGAGGAATTATTGCCAATCTGTGTGGCAAATTTGCGTGACGAATTACGCACGCCATTGATCCCTGTGAAATACACAGGAGGGTTTCGAGACCTTACTTAAATCGCTCAGCAGATTGAAGATTCCCTTATGCAGGCTAAGGATAAATCTCGTGTAATTCCATCAGCTCCAGGAAGAAGAATGGGTAAAGCAGAAACTGCTACAGTTATGCTTAAACAGGAACCTTTACCTATTTCTACTTCAAAACCTTCATCTTCTCGAAGGGCTCCACCTCCTGAATGCCAACAGCAAAGGCTGTTTCGTCCAAATGATCAAAAAGATCAACGACGAAAACAATTTGAGGATATGAAGAGTAAAACATACTCTTTCCGAAGAGAGCAAGTTCCTGGTTACTTCATTTCAGCTCTGGAAAATAATTTGGTTCAATTACCAGTGCCGAAGAGACCAAACAAGGAAGGAGATGAAGACCGTCCCAATTATTGTCCCTTTCATCAAATGTTGGGACATCCCATCCAGGAGTGTTTTGTCTTTAAAGACCTCCTACAAAAGATGGTCGACTTGGGACAAGTCAAATTGAAGGGTTCTTCAGCTCATGTAGCGTGTATTACCGCTACAGATCCAGAGGAAGGAGGCCAGTGGCAGGAAGTCAAAAGCAAAACTGCGAAAAAATATGATGATTGGATGGTCAGAAAGACAATCAATCGAACCCATTCCATTTTGCGAACACAATTGAAGAAGCCAATTGTGTCTCCTACAAAAGCTGCAGTAAAGCCTCCATCAAAGGACAAATCCTCAAAAGGGAAGCGCAATTCAAAGAAGAAAGAGGAATCAGGAGAATATGAGTATGTATCAAAGCCTAAATTGTCTTTGACTCTGGCAGATTTCATGCCATCTACTTCAAAGCCACAGGCACCGTCCCACCAAACGGAATAGCCTAAACAGGCTAACCAGGCAGAGTCTTTATCAGACGAAGAGTTAATCTTTGGTTCTGTTAATATGATTCAATTAACAGATTCATATTCCAGTCTTGATGAGCCTGAATTCCCTGTATCAAATAAGGGAACCCAAGGAAGTTCTAGAGGTTCAGGATATAGGGGAAGACGTGGATCTTTCCGAAGCCACTACTCTAATTCTACCCCTGCTAGCACTGTATATGCAGCAGAAACTCGTGGTAGAGTCCTTCAGCGAGCTCAAAAAGAACAAGCAAGTTCTTCTGCAAATGGCCAACTCAGCTTCGGCACAGTTATTTTGGAAGACCGATTAAACGTTCCATCTTCTTTATCTCAGCAAGTAAGTGGATCTAATCAGTCTAATTTTCCAAAACCAAAGATGTTGCCAACTCCAATACAAGATGCATCAGCTTCCAAAGCATCTGCTTCCAAGGTACCTGCCAAACCGCATATTCCTATTGGGAAACGCAGGCCTCTAGATCAAAAGTATGATATATTGAAACACTTGGCCCAAGTACCAGCCAAATTATCAATTTTGGATGCTTTGAATCTATCAAGAGATCTTCAGGAAGCACTCATCGAAGCTTTGTCAAGTCCTCAGGAATTTGAAGCTGAAATTGCTGCAGCTGAAATTTATCACATAGAGAATAATCCTGCAGAATGCCATGCAGTGATATCTTTTACTGATAAAGATGAAGATGATGTTGTGCATGGGCACATAAAACCTTTGTACCTATCTGGCAAAGTCAATGGTATAGATGTTCGAAGAGCTTTTATTGACAATGGTTCAGGAGTCAACCTCATGCCCATTCGCACACTTCGTCGATTGGGCCTCACGGAATCTGATTTATCTCCTTCTACCATGATGTTGCAAGGATATGATAAAAATGAACAAGAACCACTGGGAGAAGTTACGCTCAGAACTCAGTTTGGAGATCTTGTTTCCAATTCAGATTTCATGATTGTTGATCAAGACTCAGCTTTCAATATCTTGCTTGGAAGACCCTGGCTACATCAGCATGCAGCTATTCCGTCATCATACCATCAATGTCTCAAATACTGTTTCGATGGTCAAGTTGGAACATTGTATGGTGATAAGGCCCCGTTCAAGACATGTGAGTCTCAATACATTGAGGCAGAATTTTATCACATGAAGGGAAGAGAAAAATCTACAATGAAGGAAATTACCAAAGTTAATGCTCCATATGGTTTGGAAAAAATTCCAATAAATCCATTTTCACATGTGAGTACAGATTATGTGTTACCTATCAGTAAAATTGACAAAATAGGCCCAAATCAAAATACTCTTATGGAAAGATCCATAATGTTAATTACGGCAATCGAGCTAGACAGCATGGGAGAAATTGGTAACTTACCAAGCAGTGATGAAAGCATAAGTGGTGACGTTTTCATTTCGTCTGCTGAAATCCAACAAGTCTATACTTCGCTAATCAGGCCAGAAGAAGTTATAGCAACACCAGAGGTGAATATTGATGTCGATTCTCAATCCATCATCCCCTCTTTTTTTCCCAAAGAAGACCCTTTTTCATCAATAGGGTCGGAAATGGAAGCTTTTTCTTCAAAATGTGAAAATTTCGACATTTCTTATGATCATGAGAATTTCGTTGTTTCATCTACTTTGCAAGTAGAAGCGGAAGAAATAACACATAATGAAGAGGAAGAGGAAGATCTTAGAGATGCTCCTCCAGCATTTGAAGAGGGTATCTCTACCACTGTGGATGAACTCAGAGAAGTAAATCTGGGTACAGAGAAAGATCCACGCCCCACTTTAATTAGTGCGGCCATGAACCTTGAAGAACAAGATATGTATATTTCTTTTCTAAAGAAAAATAAAGATATTTTTGCTTGGAATTATACAGAGATGCCTGGCCTTGATCCTGATGTTGCCACCCATCATTTGGGTTTGCCAAAAGAACATCGAGGATTCAAGCAAGCCGCGAGAAGAACACACCCAACCTATGCTTCCAAAATCGAGGCTGAAGTGGATAAGCTTATCAAAGCTAACTTCGTCAGAGAAGATCAATATCCCAAGTGGTTGGCTAATATTGTCCCAGTAAAGAAAAAGAACGGACAAATTAGGGTTTGCATCGATTTCAGAGATCTTAATCGGTATTGTCCCAAAGATGATTTTCCAGTTCCGATTATAGAACTCTTAATTGATGCGACGGCTGGCTATGAAGTACTTTCTTTCATGGATGGATATTCTGGATATAATCAGATCCGAATGGCCCCAGAAGATGAGGAATATACAGCCTTCAGAGCTCCTCAAGTTGTGTTTTGTTACCGGGTGATGCCCTTTGGTTTAAAGAATGCAGGTGCAACATATCAACGCGCCATGCATCGTATCTTCAAACCTTTTCTAGGGAAATTTGTTGAATGCTATGTAGATGATTTGGTGGTTAAATCCAAACAACGTTTTGATCACTTGGCTGATTTGGAAATCATATTCCACAAGCTTCGACAACATAATTTGAAGATGAACCCCTTAAAATGTGCTTTTGGGGTAACCTCAGGAAAATTCCTCGGCTTTGTTGTATGCCATCGTGGTATTGAAGTCGATCCTGAGAAGACCAAATCAATCCTTGGTATGTCACCTCCTCAGAATTTGAAAGAATTAAGAGGACTTCAAGGACACATAGCCTATATTCGGCGTTTCATCGCCAATTTGGCAGGCAAAAGTTTACCTTTTACAAAATTATTGAAGAAAGGAGTCTCCTACCAGTGGACTGAAGAATGTCAAGAAGCATTTGATGTTCTCAAGAAATACCTCTTGAGTCCACCAGTACTCATGCCACCTGTTGAGGGTAGGCCTCTTATCCTCTATGTGACAGCTTTAGAGCGATCATTGGGTGCCTTTCTCGCTCAAAAGAATGATGCTGGGAATGAAAATAGTCTCTACTATCTCAGTAGAACTATGCTTGAAGCAGAAACCCGGTATTCGAATATTGAAAAGTGATGCCTAGCATTAATCTTTGCAGTTCAGAAATTGAGACACTACCTGCAACATCACGAGGTCCAATTGGTATCTCGTAATAATCCACTCAAATTCATCCTTAGTCGTCCAATGCTTACAGGACGTCTGGAAAGGTGGGCAGTTATTCTACAGCAGTTCAACATCCAGTATGTGTCTCAAAAGGCAATTAAGGGCCAAGCTCTGGCTGATTTCCTGGCTAAACACCCTTCAGTGGAAGACACGTATTCAGATATCGAACTCCCTGATGAGGAAGTTTTTTCTATTCAAGAGAGTCCTCAAACATGGGAAATGTATTTTGATGGTGCTTCTAGAAGTCCAACAGGGAAGAAAATGGAAAATCCTAAATTCAACAAAGTTGGTTTAGGAATTGTGCTCATTTCTCCAGATAAGGCAGTGTTACCTTATTCCTTTTTGTTGTGGGAAGGTGGTACCAATAATGAAGCTGAATACCAAGCTCTCATTGCAGGCTTGGAGTTAGCGCTTCAAGCACAAGTGAATCACTTAAAGGTGAAAGGTGATTCAGACCTGGTAATCAAACAAATCAATGGGGATTACGCCATCAGAAAAGAAGAATTAATCCCTTTGTAGGATTACGTCAGAGAGTTAATGTCGGAATTCCCTAAAGAACCGACATTTTCTTATGTCCCAAGATCACAAAATGCTCAAGCTGATGCACTGGCTAATATAGCCACAGCTTTAGCAGATCCAAATCGGGACGAGACAACCATCGGTATTGCCCACCGTCGTGCAATTTCACCTTATGTTCAAGTCAGAACAGAGGAAATTAATGAAATTAGTCCCATTCCTGAACCATATGGTCATACTACAGGATGGATGTCACCTATCAGGGAATACCTTCAAAATGGAACACTTCCACATGATAGAGCCGAGAGAGAACAAATTCGGCGACGTGTGGTCAATTTTACTCTTTATGATGGTCCAAACCACCTTGAGAAAATTCTATACAAACGTGGTTTTGATGGAGTTCTCTTCAGATGTATTGATGGTGAAGAGACAATGGCTGTCATAAAAGAAGTGCATGCAGGAGTATGTGGTGCCCACCAGTCTGGACATAGATTGTCGGATCAAATTCGAAGGCTTGGATACTTCTGGCCTTCAATGATACAAGATTGTGTTAATTTCACAAAGAAGTGTCATTCATGCTAAGTATATTCCAACTTCATTCATGAACCTCCAGAGTTGCTTCATACAGCTAAATACTCATGGACATTTTCTACATGGGGAATGGATGTGGTGGGACCTTACCCTTCAGCTACGGCTAAGCAGTTTAAGTACATTCTTACTGCTACTGATTTCTTTTCCAAATTGGCAGAGGCAGTACCTCTCAAAGAAGTCAGTTCTAAATGCATTGTTAGCTTCATCAAGTCTAACATCATTACTAGATTTGGTGTCCCTCATACCATATTGACGGACAACGACACCAACTTCTGTTCTTCTGAGGTAAAGAGATTGTATCAAGAATACAACATTAAGTCCAACCATTCATCTCGATATCATGCAGCGGCTAATGGCCAGATAGAGGCCTTCAACAAGACTCTTTCAAATATACTGCAAAAGATGGTGGATAAAGATAAGAGGTCATGGCCTGATAAACTCTATCATGCTTTATGGGCTTATCGGACTACCACTCGCAATGAAACGCGGTCTACTCCATATTCATTGGTATATGGAACAGAAACAGTCTTGCCAATTGAAGTTCAATTGCCCTCACTCAGAATAGCCATTCGTGATCAGTTATCAACAGATGACCAATCCCAAAAGCGGTTGAATGAATTGGAACAGTTAGATGAGAAAAGATTGTGCACTTTGCACCACTTGGAAATCTATCAGAATCGAATAGCACGAGCTTTTAACAAAAAAGTTCGTCTTCATTCATTCATTCAGGGAGAATTGGTATTGGTTCTCAGAACACCAATGATACCAGGAAAGAAGCCTCCCAAGCTTGAACCAAAATGGGAAGGACCTTATTCAATACATAAGGTCTACTCCAATGGAGCGTATTCTCTAATCTCAATGGATGGAGAACACATCACGACTCCAACTAATGCCAGATTTCTGAAGAAGTATTTTGTATAAACACAAAATATTGTTCCCAGAACCAAGACTCTTACATTTGGTTCATACAACTTGGTCCAGTATGACCTTAAACTACAACTTGGTCCAGTATGACCTTAAACTACAACTTGGTCCAGTATGACCTTAAACTACAACTTGGTCCAGTATGACCTTAAACTACAACTTGGTCCAGTATGACCTTAAACTACAACTTGGTCCAGTATGACCATAAACTACAACTTGGTCCAGTATGACCTTAAACTACAACTTCGTCCGAGATGACATTAAACTATAATATGTCCAGCATGACGATAAACTGTACGGTCCATGCATATGACCTTAAACTATTCGCACTTATGTCCCTGCAACATGACACTAAACTGTGCAACACCAATAGTCCTAACTGCAAGACTTTAAACTGCATAGTCCCTGATTTTGTCCTACATGACAATAAACTGTATAGAAGTTCCTATATTTTGTCCGAGATGACATTAAACTATATTGTGTCCCAGCAACATGACATTAAACTGTGTGGCACTTTCATCGTCCAACATGACGTTAAACTGTGTCAGTTCCCTAATCGTCCAACATGACGTTAAACTGTCATATTGGTTCACCATAGTCCTAGCTACATGACTTTAAACTGTACAGCACCAGTTCGTCCTTGCTATATGACATTAAACTATACAGCAATGGTCCCGTATGACTTTAAACTGCATCATCCCTGGTCCATGAATATGACCATAAACTATTTGCAAATATGTCCAGCAAGACGTTAAACTGTGACGTCCTAACTACATGACGCTAAACTGTATAAAAGTCCCTCACGTCCGGAAAGACGTTAAACTATATAATCATCAAAAGTACAGCATGAAATTAAAACTGCACAATCCCCCTTTCGTCCAATATGACGTTAAACTGTATTGTCCCCATCGTCCTAACTACATGACGCTAAACTGTACAGAAAGTCCTTGATATGTCCTACATGACATTAAACTCTGCATCGTTAAGGTTGTTATTACCTCTTGTTTCTCACACCGAGTATGACTCACGTGAGCTTAGAGCGAACATCAACCATAACACTCCCTTTGGGCCACTAACCATGTGTAAGTCCCAACAACATTTTTTTTAGATCATTGTCCACAAGAACAACTTGGTCATTAATTCATTCTTTAATTGAACTACACAGACTTTGATCCTTGCCCTCCAGGCTGGGTATGTAGGCAACCTCCCAAAGGTTCAAGCCCAAAAACAATCTCTTCACATTGGTTCACCACCATCTCATATGATGATGATTTGTGAAACCACCCCTGGAATCAATATCTTTACATTGATTCACTTTCGTCCTTGTTATATGACGTTAAACTATACAACACTTTTGTCCGGTACGACAATAAACTACAATATTCTTTGATTTCCTCATTTGAGAAGGAACCATTATTAACATTGATTCTTTTTTCAATCATGGTTTTCATTTTTCAAAAGACTACGTACATACATGGTAATGCCTAAAACTTTTTATCGTAGGTTAAAACCATCATTGCACTAAAGTCCCCTTTTCACCCTTCACATGTACGAACCAAATTTGTACAAAGGGTAGTTCTAGAACTACGTGGACTTGATTCCCATCCTTATGGGATACGTAGGAACATTCGAGTGTCCCTCGAATCCAGTCCCAAGTCTTTTGGGCCTAACCCCAAATTTCACTTTCAGTCCCTTTGCTGAAAAGTCTTCATGAAAACACACACTGTGTATTCATTATTATGGTCCGAATTCTATGACCCTAAACTAAGATTACTCATACTTTCGTCCTGCACGACGTTAAACTACATTTCAAGAACTACGTATGGCTTGATTCTCATTCTTATGAGATACGTAGTGAAGTCCAAGTTTCAATTCAGGACCCAGCCACAACATGATTATGGTTTTCATTGACCTATGTATCTCTATATACATTGGAAAATACCCATCTTTATGTATTATAATCCTAACCTTAAATATTTTCAGATCTTCATAACCCTTTTCATGGCTTATAGTCACAAAAATGTCAAACTTCTGAGAATTCTTTTGCCTGACTATGCAGCATGTGCCCATAGGTGGCCTTGCATAAACAGTCCACATAACAGACTTGTCAGCCAAGAGATGCTATTTATTTGACCATGCAGCCAATGCCCATAGGTGGCCCTGCATGTTTTCAACCCCCTAACGGGTTTGTTAAATAATAGTAACTTCATTCTTGGGAAGAATGCCTCTTTTGTCCTTATTTGTCTTAAACGACAGTATGTAGGGATCCGCAAAAATAGCCATCCTTAACGTATTTGTCCCATATCTTTTTTCATGATCTAAAAGTATTCAAGTCTATGGTTTATTCTTCTTCCCTACGTTTGGGTCAGACCTTCGTAGGAGTGATATTCATCCAGTTCTTCGATATTCTTGTTTGGAAATATCTTCTCCATATTCAAGTACCTCTTTCCATGCAACAAACTCTATGCTTTAGAAAATTTGAATCTCCATAAACTTTCACTAGCTTTTAGCACTAGGAAAGTAAATTTCTGGGAGTTCTTTTGCCTGACTATGCAGCACGTGCCCATAGGTGGCCTTGCATAAACAGTCCACATAACAGACTTGTCAGCCAAAAGATGCTATTTTATTTGACTATGCAGCCAATGCCCATAGGTGGCCCTGCATATTTCAACCCCCTAACAGGTTTTGTTAAATAATAGTAACTTCATTCTTGGAAACTACTTCTTCTAATGCTATTTAGCTCTTTTTCATATCATTCCTCAGATTCAAATATTCTTAAGCCATAGTTTACATTTTTTCTCTCATACTTGAGTATGGTAAATATGTTTTCAGATAAATTATCAAGGAATTGAATCCATTTTAATCCATTTTCGGTCAAAGCTATTTCGACCTTAAACATTAGCCCCTTTATGTCCGTCTTGCAAGACTTTAAACTGCCCACACAAAAGACAGAGGAACTATGAATAAAAGTCATGTTCCAGCTCACTAAATATACATTTTTTGTATGATTTATGTAATATTGAGCAGTTAAAAGGTTCAAAGTTTGTAGGGTTATTTGTAATAATCCTAGTAAAAATCAAACTATGCTTACTAAGCCCATTGGCTTAAGTAAATTTGAAGCAGGTAATGGAATAATGAAAGTACAAATGATTGAAGACAAAAGTGTTTTTCATTGATACACAAGAGTTAGAAGGACATCCACAGATTGGAATCTCTTCTCTTTTTTCAAGAATTACAGAAGATTGTCAACATAAGTCTTCATTTGATGTATATCATCCTGAGCCTTATCAACAGTTACTTGAAGCTCGAGCACTTGACCAGCTTCACTCTTCTCGGCTTGCTGAAGTGCCTTCTTAGCATCTGCAATGGCTTTCATGCCATTCATATGAGTTTCATCCAATGATTTATTAAGCTGATCAAGTTCCCCAGTAACAGCATCTAACTGTTGCTGGAGTTGCACCTGCTGGACGACCTTTTCTTTGATTTTTTGCTTCAGATCCTTCATCTTGACAGCATAATCATTTTCAGCCTGGGATATCGCAGCCTCAAATTCGCCTATGTTGACTGACAATTTCACTCTGGTCAAATCTTCGCGACTTGTCTGCATTTGCTCCCTCCTGAAAATAATCTGTTTCACCGCAGCATGGATCTTTTCATACCCAAAACCACCGAGTCCCATTATAACAAATTGGGATGACAATCGGGAAATTTTTGATGGTAGCTCTTCTAAAGGAACCCCCGATATGATCTTCCATATGTTGTTCCATGCCTTACGTCATGAAAAGCTGAACGCTTTGAGCATCTCTGGATCTGATTCAACATCTTCGTCAGAAGGGGGTATGTAATCTGGAATTAACATGCTTAAGGAAGTGCCTCGTCCTGCTCTTTCCCCTCTGACTTGGGCTTCTTCACTTTCAATTACCGTTGGGGCAGAGGCTGAAGCCTCATCTCCGGATCTAGCCATTACAGTTGATGGCCCTACATGATTAATTGAAAGATTTTAGTTGAATCTTAAAGGATAAACAAAAGAATGGATTGTCTTGCAAATAAAGTACAATCACAAATATTGTTATCCCTTACCCAATGGTGGTTCAGCAACATGAGAAGACTTCTCCCCATCTTTCTCAGTTTCAACAGGATTTTCAAGATGGGTCTCAGGAGAGTTTATTGGATTTAGCTCTACTTGAGCTAATGTTTCTGCAATGATAGGGTTGACATCAGTGTCCACACCCTCTTCGGGCATTGGCAGTTCAGCAGCTTCTACGGAAGAAACTGCATATTATTTTACATCATGATTAGAAATATGTTTTGTTTTTAAAAGAAAAATTTGGGCGAAGGGTAACATTCACGCCCAAGGTCTTCTAAATCACATGACAATCTAGCATGATCATAAAATTCTTCAAAAGTCATTCCTTGATTCATCATTTCATCTAATGATACTTCAGAATCTTGGTTAGTCTCACCAGTGGGAGCATTTGCTACATCTTCTTGCTGACTTATGTCCTGCAACCCCTGACCCTGGACAACATCTTCAGTAGTGGGAGGGATACTGGGAATGGATGGTATCTCTTCTCTAGGAGCAACCAAGTTAGCCTGAGTCTATGGTTGTTCTACAACACACTCCACGACCTTTGAAGAAGGATCAGTCCCTTCCCTCAAGGGGGAAATTGAAGAAGCCCCTGCAATCCTCAGAAATATGAGTAACCATATGATTATGGGTATAAACTCATGATTGTTCGAAGGACTTACCACTGCTAATGAAACGTTTAGCTAAGGATTTCCTCCTTCGTTGCCTTGGCTTCTTTTGTTTTTTTGGAGTTTCAGTTGTCTCCTTTATTGGCACTTGGATTGGCGAATGAAAGGCTATGTCCAGTGCCTCATTCATGGCCTACTGGCCTGGAGATATCTCACCTGGTTCGCGAGGAGAATCAGCAGCAGCCCCAACAGCGTTACCACCAGGGCTATATTGTGGCGAAGGAACCCCGGTCCCTTTCTTTGCAAGCTGCAAGATGAAGAAAATAACTTCCTTAAGTAACAAAGCTTCAACTGAAATCAAGTTGCAAATAAAATAAGGAAAGAAAACTTACATCTTCAGGAGCCACGTACTCTTGCCACTCCTCATCTCCAGAACCACCAGCCCCCTCAGTGGTGCGAAGATCAATCATTTCCTTCACCCGCCTGGTGATAGGAACCGAATTATCAGTGGCATATATGAGCATTTCCAGCTCTCTGATGTAAGATCGCACTTCATTGGGGTTATCTCCGTATTGAAGGTCTTTAGAAGCTAGAAGATATCCTATCCCAGGATGTTGTAGGCCCTCACACAAATCCAGCCAGGCGGTCTCAGTATCACAGTATAAGCTCTGCCATAGCTGAACAACCTCTGGTCTTAGATATAAAGGCTGTGAGGAAGGTCCTACAATTTTTGATTTTAATTTCTTCCCGACTCCTGCAACTACATATAGAGAATAAGAAAGTGAGACTTATTACTTTATAAAGTAGCAGTGATTGAAATTATTACAATCAAATAACTCACCAGGAGTTGATGGAGTGGGTCTTTTAACTCTGGCCGGAGGATTATATCGGGCACGAAACCACTTTGCTGCCGGTTGTGCCTTATCATCCCCATCCTGATAATCCGAGGAATCAGTTCTAGAGGAGGAGTCTGTTGAACCTATTTCAGGAGGAGAAGCATCACCTTCATGAGGAAGAGTTTCTTTCTCTACAGTCCTCTTCCTCTTTCCCACTTGATATACAGGGTGATTCAATATCCCTTTAGGGTATGATGCTATCCAGTGTTCGCAATAAAATGTAGTCAGATAATGTGCCGCTTTTTCAACTGGTAGATCAAATACTGCCCCAGTCTTCTCTCTTGATGTCAGCAACCATAGTTGTCTTGCAACCATCAGATGTTGCTCTAACCTGACATGTACTGGAGGGGATACAACAATCTGTTGTAAACATTTGAATTGGCGTGCAATTCTATATGGAGAATAGGCCTCGCATATGATTTCTCCATCAATCCTGGCTACTAACACGCCATCCCTGCAAGCTAGAATGTATGCCCTCAAATCCAAAGGGGCTTTCCCATCATCAACAAACCGCCCAGATGACGGACTTCCATAAGGAAAGAATTTGAATTCCTTATACATTCTTAGTCTTACTTTTATGTCATAACCATTGACATCTAATGGAGCAATTCCAGAGAATGCTTGCACTGACGGTCTGAAAGAACTTCCAGGAATTTGTAATCCATTCTGTACATTGTAAGTCCTGAAGTGAGTGGCGATCCATCCCCACAAAACCTGGAATGGTCCCACTATTCTTAAAGGATATTTACCATGGAAGAAGTGAAGTAAACTCCTGTGAATCTTTGCTAAAATGGGGGTAGCTAACCCAACCATTTTTCCCTCAGCCAACTTGGCCGCAATGACGAAGGTCCCTGGCCTAACGCCTCCCTTCGAATCCCTGACCGGCAAGAGATAAATACTGAGCCACATTGCCAAGAAACCCGCCAGACGAGTTTTCTTTGGAATTCTTTGATTCACTTCATAGCCCCATTTTTCAAACTCTCCTACTTCTAGAGTTGGCCAGAATGTGCCAGGAGCTCCTCTCTTCTCAGGTTTTGGACAAGTGGTAGGACGTCTAGGCCAGGTATCCTTGGATTTATTTTTCTTGGATCCTTTTTCCTTTGGCTCCATCCCATTCTTCTCAGTAAGAAACACATTCATCCATTCTTCCGGATGGATATCTTTTCTGAAATGAGTTAATGAGGTCTCTGAACTCTTGAGCTTGTGAAAGATTTTGAATAATTCTCGAGCCAAAGCAGGAGTCTTCTCTGGATCATTCCAAGTCACCTTGGGAGGAATGAATTCATCATACATATCGCCCAAGATTGGAGCTCCTGAAATCTTGTGGACATCCCACAAACTGATACCTACTTCTCCATGAGTCAAGTGGAAAGAATTAGTCGCTGGACTCCAATGGCTGAGTATCTCTGGCACGAAGATATCATGTCTGTAAATATATGTTTGCCCAACCCAAACAGCCTCATATATTGCAGCTCTCTTCAGATCCTCAATAAACTCTGCGCAAGTCTGTCGCACCCAGTATACCCACATCCAAGTTGGTTTCACACCTCCCCCAGGACGGAAATCCCAACTTTTCTTCCAGCCTTTGGATTGATCCATCTGAGCATTTCGGAAGATTGAAGGATGACAATGTGGTTGAAGCTCAGGTGTATGTTTTTTCAGATCTGGTGTGCAAGGGCTATGATGCATTACATAAGCCTTCTCCACTGTTCCAGCAGTTTGAAATGATCCTCCGCCTGAGATATCTGCTGAAGCAAAATTGGTATAATTCTGAAACCAAGAAAATGGAAGATAATTCTTTACTTCTGGAATAATGACTTCTTGCAGATGACCATGACCATACAAAGGTAGGTAAGTGCAGTGAGGAAAGTCGTGATGATATTTCTTCAGATACTTAGTCAAATCTGGAAGAGTGTTGTTTTTGACAGTATAGTAATCAGGGCCAATGATATTCATCATATCATCTATCCGCTTGCTAGCCAGTTCATCAATTAATCCAGGTCTAAGAGCCATTGAATCTGCACAGGAGTTGAATAAATTAAAATCTTAAATGGGTTTTATTTTTCATAAAATTTGTGAAAGAATTTGAAAAAAATGGCTAAGGCATTAAGGCGCGCAAGTATGGAGATGTCGCGCAAGTGATACATGTGCCGCGCAAGTTTTGGTCACGCAAGTATTACCACGCAAGCCCTATTACCTTGAGAGTAGCGTGGCAGTGAAGAAACAGTGAAAACAAGAGACTTGCGCGGCGAGGAAGACTTGCGCGGCGAGAGATCGAGAAATCCGGAACTTCAGATACCATCTACGGCCGGAACCGGTATATTTATAGGCCAGGGGGCCTATCTGCGTGTCGTACCCAGAGCGTTTTAAGGCCTGCGCGACGCAGACTTGCGCGCCGACCTCTGCGCACGGAAAAACTTGCACGCCTCCTTTTTCCTTTGGAAGGATTCGATTTCCTCAGAGTCAAATCCTCATTTCTCTCTGGATCCAACTCTGAGGGGGGACTTTTGTTGACGCTCCTTTCGTCACAGAATCTAAAGTTCGGAAAAGGGAATATCTGAGCTCAAAGTGATTAATCCTTTGAAGAAACATCAAAAATCGACAAAGGGATACAAAAGGAGAACATTACCCATGTATCGCGCAAGTTCCCTCGTGGTCGCGCAAGTACACTTGCGCGCCGCCTCAATACTTGCGCGACTCCTCATGTTCGTGCAAGGGACTTGCGCGACATATGTGGTAACCGCCCAGTAACCGCCCGGGGTCTTCTTTTGCCTATAAATAGACCCTGTGGGCCCCCCATTCGAGAGGATCTTTTTCCAGAAACTCGGATTAAAGCTCCCGACGCCCAAGTCTCTTCTCAAAGCTTCCGGAACACTTCTAAGGTAATTTCTTACCTAGAACGGAAGAACTAAAGAGAAAAAGGAAGGCCTAAGTGTTGAAACTTATCAAACACTTGCGCGCCTACTTAATTCCTTCAATATAACTTGCGCGTCCCTATTCTGGAAGAACCTCAAGAGGATGGTAAAGGGTTTAATAAAGAGTCGCTCAAGCATTTCAATACTGGTTGAAAATCGCGCAAGTACCCCTCATGCCGCGCAAGTATACTTGCGCGACCAATACTTGCGCGCCGCCGCAGGACTAGCGCGCCTTTCAAGACTTGCGCGCCCCTATCTTTTTGGGTGCCCATCTTGCCCATTTTTACCCCTCTTAAGCCATTTCACCCTTCCTATTCAAGATTCAGTCTTCAAGATACTCTTCAAAGCCATTTAAGGCATGATTTCTTGATTTGACATCCTTATCTGAAAGGAATTCTGTGAAATATCTCTCAAAACCTAGTGATTTAAACATCTTTATGTCACTAAAGATTGAGAGTTCATTCATTCAACCTCATCCTTTAAGATGAGAGAATCTTAACCTGGGCATCCTCCTCAGGAGTAAGCCCCAAACCTTAATCCTAACCTAGGCTTCCTTCTCAGGAATAAGTCCTAGTCATAAATCCTGGGCATGTTTCTTAAGAATAAGCCCCAATCAAGTCCTTTTATCTTGGGCATCCTCCTCAGGAGTAATCCCCAAACCTTAATCCTAACCTAGGCTTCCTTCTCAGGAATAAGTCCTAGTCATAAATCCTGGGCATCTTTCTTAAGAATAAGCCCCAATCAAGTCCTTTAATATTGGGCATCCTCCTCAGGAGTAAGCCCCAACCCTTAATCCCTAACCTGGGTCTCCTTTTCAGGAATAAGACTCAGTCATAACCTTGGGCTTCCTTTTCAGGAGTAAGCCCCAAGTCCCCTAAACCTAGGCTTCCTTCTCAGGAATAAGTCCTAGTCATAAACTTGGGCATCTCTCTTAAGAATAAGCCCCAATCAAGTCCTTTAATCTTGGGCATCCTCCTCAGGAGTAAGCCCCAAACCTTAATCCCTAACCTGGGTCTCCTTTTCAGGAATAAGACTCAGTCATAACCTTGGGCTTCCTTTTTAGGAGTAAGCCCCAAGTCCCCTAACCTAGGATTCCTTCTCAGGAATAAGACCTAGTCATAAATCTTGGGCATCCTTCTTAGGAGTAAGCCCCAAGTCTCTTAAAATTTCTCTTAACCAGTCATAAATTACCTTTGATTTGGGTTTCCGTTTCAGGAATAAAACCCAATCATAAGTCCCCTCCTAACTTGGGCATCCTCCTTAGGAGTAAGCCCCAAGATTAGAGTATTCAAATCTCCATGAAGCACATATAACTTTGTGGACCCTGTTCGTGGATTTTCTCTCTAAAAGTAAATCCTAAACCTTCGTCTATCTGGGCAGTCATCTATACATAAGCCCCAAAACAAATTCTTATGATTGCATCTTTTATGGAACAATTGTCTAAATTTTACCAATACCTCTTGTTTCTCACACCGAGCATGACTCACGTGATCTTAGAGTGTAAAAGTAATTATGACATTCATCTTTGAGTCATCAATCATAAAACATCATATCCCATTCCTCGAACTACGTGGGTTCTGATTCCTTTTTTAAAACAAAGGATACGTAGGTAGCCCATTTATGGGTTCGATCCCAACATTGAAATAATCTCTGTCCTTCTGAATGACGATAAACTTCAAGTGCCCCACTGAGTGGCTTTAAAACCAGCCTGGTCATCAAAATGACCAAGAGACTTTTATATAAATGTTTTGAAGGATACCATTGACCAAGAATCTCTAAACAAATATAGATGATTCTATATTGATGAAGAACCTCGAATACATATAAAAGATTCTCTAAATTTCTTGCATATTTAATCATTGATTGTTAAAACTAAAGGAAAGTTCATTTTATACTTGGTAATGTAATAAGGATTCACGAACTTAACTTAAATCTATAAAGAGAGTCCCGGAGTAGACAATAATTCCCCTCAAAAAGGTGTGATGAGTCCGACCTCCCATCCTCTCGACCAATGCAAATTCCTATGCCTCATTAGCCCACAAGCTAATGAGCGCCTGCCTTTGGAAAGTAGGTCCAAATGGATGTGGAATCATTGGATGTTTCCAGTTCTACGAACAAACCCGTTAGAAACCGATCGGAACGTTTGAATCTCCCGTCCAGGAGGTCATCCCCGGATTTCGTGCGAAACAGTGAATTTTCAAGCATAGTAGAGGAAGAAATTGGTGCTATTGTGTATGTATGATATCTAAAAATGTTTTCCTCATTTGTAACGTGTTTCTACAAACATGTGTAGGTACCAGGTTATTACCATCCAACAACCACCAATACTTGTCTACTACAGCGCCATAGGAACCCACAATCCAAAACTCATTACAATGACTGAAGAAGGTAGACATTCGGATGAGGGGAAATGTCACTACTTTATAATTCCATGAGGCATGCATAGGATACTTTAGTTTTTTATTATGATTTTGTATGTTTTTACGTGTGTATAACCCTACATTGATTGTATAATTCTTTTATGAACTGAGGATATTTGGAACTCTTTGACCAGGATATACGAGCTTGTAGTTTTGATTGAAATTTTTTTCATGTTTATATCTATATAGATCATACAAGACATTTTATAATAACTCTATGGTCATGAATCCTACACTAATATGTCATACAACAGAATAAGAGAAAACCAATTTAGTTTCAAAGAGTTTTTGAGATGTTGGGGTGGGGGGATTCCTCTCATACCCCATGTAATCAAATTAATCACAACCCATTTAAGGGACTTAAGCAGTTAATCTGTTAAGAGGGATCAGTGTTCGCCTTGGAATCAACTACTCTTGTGAAGAGAAATAGCAACCAATAGCTGAAGAGGCTCTAAATTTCACTGGTAGACTTCAAGGAAACGATCTAAAGACACAACCTCTGTCACGACCCGCCCTCGGGGTCCGTGCCGTGACTACCCCAAGCCTGCCTTCCATAGGCCAGGGGCTGGCGACTAGCACCAAGGAGTAAATCCCGGTAAAAAGGGAAGGCATTGCCTTTGTAAAGTAAAGAAACACCACAGAGTAAGCAAGCAGAAAGTAAACTCTAAGAAAAAGCAGAGTACAACTGAAAGTGCAGAAAAGTAAATGGGCCAGTATACAAACCCAAACTGAAAGTAAAGTACAACTCGAAAGGGAAAACAGAAACTGAAAAGTAAAAGCCTCTACACCGAGCTGTCCACTGGAAATCCCACCTGAAGGGTGGGTACAGATAGCTCCACTGCTCCACGGGTCCCACCGTCTGCTCCGAGCATGTCCTGCCCAGTGGTCCACCTCCAGGTACCCTCCTGCTCTGCAAGCCTCAGGTAAGATCAACGTTGTCCGTCGTCTGCAACCAACACAACGTAGTGCGGGCAAAGCCCGTGCAGGGGTGAGTATAAGCTACTCAGTAGGGACCCCGAGACCCCTGAAGGTCTCTCAAATCCACAAAGGATAAACCACGAAGAAAGGTACAATCACGAAGTAACAACTGACACTGTTTAGGTATATGCCCATACATATACCTAAGTCATCAAATTCAAATACGCTCCAACCTCCGAGCCCAAGTACAACTCAGTCCATAGAGGAAAGTAATCGTATTCCACACAGGAAAGCAAAACGTAATCTACACAGGATAGCACAACACAATCCACACAGGAATGCAACAGGATTCAGCTCACACAGGTATACTTCTTCAAAAGACGATAAAGATGATCTCGGATCCATCTAAGTCGTCGCACCCACGAAGGATCGATAGGTAACTAAACCCCGCAAAAGACCCACACAGGATCAGGCCCACATAGGACCTGTAGGCGCTGGTTCACACAGGACCGCTGAGCGCAAAGTCCCACACAGGATCGGACCCACACAGGATTGGGCCCACATAGGACCTGTAGCACTGATCCACGTAGGATCGCTGAGTGCTGTAGTAATCGTCGTCGAATCCACACAGGATCTCTGTACTGTCGTCGTCGCAGTCATAGTAGCAGTAGCAGTAGTAGCAGTCACAGTAGCAGTAGCAGTAGTAGCAGTCACAGTAATAGTCGCAGCCAGCACTAGGGTTCCCGCACATAGCAATCTCGTTCGGAGGGTCTGCTCCACGAGCCGAGAGGCTGATACATCAACCATCACAAAGTCTAGAGTTGATGTATCCAAAAGTTCCGTATTGTCAACAGGAACTCAACGCAACAGACGGCGCGTCGATCGGACGCCCGGTCTGAGAGTTATTGGCATTTGCGTCCCAGGGGCCCGGTTGGTTTTTAAGGCAAAACCAACACGGCCGTACTCCACCTGGGTCCAAACCTCGGGCGGAGTATGCCAAAAGATCCGTCTCACTAAGAGGAACACAACAAAGCTGATGACACATCAATCGGACGTCCGTAGCTCAAGATATGATCGTTTCTGCTCCGAAGACCCGGTTGGTTTCGTGAACGAACCAACCCGGCCGAAATCAAAGTATTCCGAAACATTGACTGCGATATACCGAAACGACTGTCTCGATCCAAGGATCGCGTTGCCACAGACAGTTCGTCAATCGGAGGTCCGTGGCTCATGTTATGGCCAAAATACCGAATCCGCCTTGAAAACGGGGGGTCCGGGTCCGCGCCGTCCCGGCCCGACCCCCCCTGGGCGACCCGAACCGGGTCCAACCCAGCCCGGCTGGATGACCGGTGGCGCGGCGGCCTGGCGGCGCGGCGGCCCGGCGGCGCGGTGGCCCGGCGGCGCGGCGGCCTGGCGCCGCACGGAAGCAGCGCGCGGGGGACAGGGCCCCCGCTTGTTTCAAAAAAAAAACGGCGCGGCTTATAGCCGCCCCTTGGATAACCGGCCCCCCCATGTGGGGGCCTGCTTTCTGAAAAACGGGGGGCCGCCTGCTCCCCTAAACGAACCCCCCCCCCCCCCTCATAAAATGGGGGAGTTTTAGTTCGTGGATCGCACGGGCGGAGTACTAGATTATGATATTTGGATTAACTAATTTTATATCAAAATTCACTTTTGATTTCACATTTATAACTAATTTAAATAGGGTTGAGGTGTTCAATTAAAAAAATTGATTTGAGTCTATTTCCATTAATTTTGGTGAAATTAATATATCACTTTCTTTATTTGATAAATATAATAGCTTTTAAATTGTTTGAATTTAAAATCTAAATATACATTTCTATATTCTATGTGACATGGAACTATAGTATAACACATCGATCACTAAATATGGAAACAACATCATACCTAAGAATCTTTTGTTACACTATTTAAATGGATCACATTAACATTAATATGGTTATGATATATTTCTTGAAAGAATATATATTAGGTATTGTCTAGATTATGCTTCCATTTCATGAATTTTCTAAAGGAAAGATCACTCTATTTCTATGAACGACCATTTTAATTATGATTCCTTCAAAGATTAATCCTATTTATATTTTTACATATCACTATATGTAATTCTTACACAAATATTAATGAAACTATTGAAATGATGCTCACATAGAAAAATATTTTTTACATTGATTTAAAAAATCCTTATCCAAATTCATTATTCATAGAATCACTCTTATGTAACTTTCATGTGTCCATTATATGTCCATAAATAGATTATAAGTAGTAGATGGATAAGACTTATTGTACTTCCCTGATCATAAACATTACATAATCTTGAGTTTTATTCAGGAATTTTAGTTCATATAACATTGAGAATATTTGTAGGTTTTCATTTTTAGATAATTCAAGTATATTTTAAAACGAAAAAACCATATAATTAAAATTGGACACATCATATAAATATTCATTTTTTATATAATCTATTACTTTTGAAATATATAATGGAATATCTTAGGAAAAAATTTCCCAAATTTCCACACTACTTCTCCAAATCCATTACTCATACTTATTTCATGTGTAATAACTTTCTGATGAGCATAAAAATCATAGTAGAGGATATTAAGTGAAGGAAACCATTATTCCATTGATAAAAATTATATACTATGAAATATTTATAACAATGTAATAATTTTCACTATTATGAAATATTAAATACATTCCTTTGAAAATAATCTCATTTCATACCATTTTTTTAATAAAAATATTACTATGAAACCAATAAGATGAATAGATTAGAAATATTTCGTTTGAGACATCATTTTACTTGTAACTCTAAAAAATGGAATAACCATGTAGTGTAATTATATACATATGACTATTACAAATGGAATAGACATATAGATGACTCAGACACCCAATACATTGGAGGAAAATCATGGACCCACACATGATTGGATTATCATGAAAGCAGCCGTAAATTTTTATCAGGTAACCAACCATTAAATTTAAAAGTAAAATCACAGTGTCATTACACAAAATGTCACAAAATAACTCGAGATGAACCTGAACCGGTCACCCGATTCAATCATCAGCATGGACTAATAGGTTTCATGATCCTCTTGGGTAGACGACAAGAATCAAGGCATTAATGGATTTCATATGGTAATGATTTATCTTAAGGGATAAAAACTAAGCAGCATAATTATATAGAACACAAAATAAATAAATGATGGTAAAAAATAAAGGATTATAAACAACATGATTAACCTATCCATGATTAAGACTCTATGTAACCCCATGTGTTACACTCTGATATAGAAATGAAATATCATATATGGTGATATGAACCAAGATGAATCCTATAGTAAAAAATATGGAAAAAATTGAATCTCGGGTGATACACATAAAATATTGAATTTATCATCACTTCACTCTATATTTCATTTTCAATAACATAAAAACATTTCAGGATACTGAGATTACTATTCTATATTAAAATACCAATATCAATAACAAAAAACATAGAAAAAGTGATTCATGGTTTTTTAAAAACATAAAGTCTTGTAGTTGAATCAATGTATCAAAATAGATATAGCATGTCATTTATAATTATATTATATGAATAAAAATAAATATGTAAAATAAAATCAATAATATTGACATAGAGAAAATGATGAAATATTTAGATAGTAAAAGTGTTCCATTCCACAGTGAATATTTTAATGATAAGGCCCATAAAAGAATACAAATTAAGAAAATATTAAATTACACGAGTCTTGTTAAATTAATAATATGAGGTATTCAAAGTCATTATCTATACACCACATAAATGAATTTTGGTGTTTTACATCAAAATATGATATAATGAAAGGTTATTGAGATGAAATCTATTACATTTGGTATAACTTGTCATGTATGTCTTTCTATTCTGAAATAATAAACTTATATTAATTATTTACATTCTTCAAAAAAGTCATGTGTATCCTTGATTTTAATTTCCTTAACATTCATTAAAAAATAACCACTTTGATTTAGTTAAATATCTTATTTTACAATATGGTTATAGAAAACACATTCACTCCATTGCTTTTATTATAGCACATCAGATATAAAATATAATTACCATTGATTATATTGTAATATAATAGCGATCATGTGGTTTGTATAAATATTGGATTTTAAAAAATCCAACATAAAGATATAAAGGGTGTGGTGGCCACAACTAGTAGGATCCTACCATATGAATCCGATTTATCTTACATTCTAAGGAAGATAGCATCACTATGGTTTTATATTATCATTTCCCATGCTTAGATCGAACAAATTAATCATTAGAGAACCCATTTATGGGAGAAGTTCAATCTCATTGTGATAACTTCCCAAACCATATTCGGAAAACCACCCCATGCATGTATCAATATCACACACCTTAGTATTAAGGAATTATCTGATTTATTAACGTTATATGTATCTAGAATCTAGAAATATTAGTATTCCTATAATTTTTTACAGAATAGTCAATATATTTTAATCCATTTATTATTACATTATACATGATTTTTATTTTGATACAACAGAACACAAATTCTATTTTTGTGTATTATTGAAATCCAATTATGAAATTTATTTTAATGAATTAAGTTATTATTGAAATAAATAATATAATAATATAATATTATTATATAATAATATTTATTAAATATAAATGATCATGTAATTTTTTTAATAAGTCAAATGTAATTTTTATAAGGGTTCAAAAAAAATTATTTTCATGAAACCTGACATTTCACAACCAAATGTTGATTCTTATATTTAAACTAATAATTTTCATACATAGAAAATTAAATTAATAAAATTAATATTTTTTATTATTATAATATCAAAATTATCCAATGGTAAATATTTCATAATATTCTAAGACAGTCAAATTTTGGGTAAAAAATAAATATGTTATAAGTATATGGGGTTTATTATAACATCATAATTAACCAAAAGTTATGTAATAATTACTATAATGTGTATCGAGCATGAAATAAATTTTTCTGATTAAAATTATGAGATTTTATGTTTATTTTATTTATTATGTAAATCCATTATGAATCTTCCAAAAAAATTAATACATTTTAACATTTTAAAATCTATTCTTTAAGAGTGAGACTCACTTTTAAATTATCATGGGTGTTATTTTATTAATGTAGTACATATGCCTTATAATGTAATTTAAACAAGTACTATTTTTGTAGAAACTAGTAAAAACCCATGTTAATATTTGTGGTTTTGGTTATTTAATTTTATAGTGTTCAAAATATATTTTTGAGAAATGATAATGAATTGGCCACTCATTTACTATATGTACCCACTCAATTCCCATATTATCACCACCCTAATACCTTTCTCATATCCTTAGTCTTCTTCCTCTTCTCTAGAGTCATCCTAATGTGCCTACATTCTCTTAAAAAGCTACTCCCATGCATTTTGACTAATACACTCAAGGTAAGGGAACATTTATTTCTCTTATTTATTCATGTTTTTTCATTATCTTATTCACTAGATTTCAAATTACTAATTTTTGGATTTGTTATTTTATTTCCCTATTATAGTACATTATATGTAAAATTATGAGATACAATATTCACAATCATAAAACCATTTTATGAATTTTATATTAACACGGTTACGCTACCGAACATTCACTGTGATTTCTCCATGCCGAAGTAACATATAATGAGTACACATAACCTTTTTCCTATCAACAATGTTAAAATTAATGAAAGAATAATTTTTTATTTGGGTAAATACAAGTATATATTTTAAAATTCATGATCATTTAAAAAAAATTATTATAAATTATTCCATGTTTTATGATCTATGTGGAAAAAATAAGCAAAATAACAAAATGAATTTTAAGGGTGTTCCCAAAATTATATATCACTCCAATGAATTTGGTAATGATTAGTCTCATGAAAAATCATGTTATAATAGGGAGTGCACCTGATTACTTAATGGGACATTGTTTTTCATGATGTCGTTAAATGTATCACTGGAATAAAATTATGATGATGTTATTTATGTTATTTCCAAATATTATATATTTATTTTATGTTACCGTGATATATAATGTCTCGTTATTCCTACATATGATTCTCACCCATTTTCATAACTATATATTTTTCTATTTTCTAACATGTATTATCATCTACTTGTTATTCCAAGTTTATTAACATATTGGGATTTATAGATTACCTACATTCCTATGTTTGTCCCAAGTGTATACTATACTGTTTTAAAATCCATTAAAATTTAGATATATGATTAGGAGGTTTTAAATTATGTTTAAGTATCCATTGATCAATGTTTTATAATATGTACCCATTTAAAAAACATACTAGACACCATGATATTTTAGGTTGTATTACATGTATTGATAGATATTAATTCATGAAATAATGTGTAATGAAGAGTATATTTTTTTGACGTTTCTACTAGAGGAATTTTTAGTTGGCATTGGGATTAGAATTTTAAAACACTAGAAAATTCCTTAGGGATCAGAATAACTATTAGAAAACACACCAAATTTTTGTAATAATATAGTAGGTGTTTTATCTAGATAATAAATCCATATATGGATACTACAATTGGACGATGCAATACTATAGATCTACATATTATTAAAACAAAAAAATCATTAAGATAGACACAACTGAGACCCTGTGCATGAAAATGGGCATTAGTACACACCTAGTTTGACAGTCCTAGGTGATATACATTGTTAAATTCATTACCTCATTATGATCCATTATTAATGGAACAAGAAAATACGCATAAAAATATATGACAATAAAATATATCATGGAAAACATTGATTAATGTTTATAAATTAATAAGATAAAAAATATATGTATTTTATAAGATATATCATCACAGTTGTTTAATTCCTATTTATTTGTTTAATATTTTAAAAATACTCATCCTTTATTTTCCATTTACTCTAGACTGTGCTCCAAAATATCTAGAATGGGGTAAATAACCAATGTTATCGGCAATGTTCCAAATATCCCAATGAAGTACCCAAAAAATGGTAGTGGTAACCACAACAGTTTCTATGATATTATCTTATTTAACTCATGTTTGAATAGAAACATGGATTATGAGGATCAAAAAAATCACCCTAAGAATGTAAAAACTATAATTGATACCACAATTCAAAAAATTCCTCTGACATTCAATGGATAATCTGATCATTTAATCATGGAAATATGGATCAAATCTGTGGAGATGATCTTCTTCATCCATCCATGTTATTAGAAAGAGAAGTTTCTACTTTTTTACATATAGAGTGCTTGTTGGTAAACGATGGATATTTCTCAAGAATATTAATCATACGAAATATATTGAAGTGATGCATTGGAAGGAATTATAGAAAATCATTTCTATTATATATTTTCCATTCACTCTCTAACTTAAAATATAAAGATATTTCCTTTGAAACAAAATAAAAATTTCAATCCATGAGGTCATATGAAGAACAATTCTCTAGAAATGGTTAATATCCCTCTAGAGTTGTCTTTACCAAAAAATTAATGGGTTATAGATTATTTGGTTGAATAAAACCTTTTATTAGAAAATCCATGGAATTCCAAGTCTTCATTTTTTTGATGAAATTTTCCAAAGTAACCAAAAAATGGAAGCCATGTGGGTGAAAATGCAGTGTATCATATGGATAATAACTTGAATGCATTGTTTAATTATTTATATCTGATGGATTAATCTAATTGTGTTATGAAATATCATCATCCAACTTTTCAAATGTGTGAAATGAAGCAGCATTTGAATTTCCTAACATGAGATGAGGAAATCATTCATGCGTGTGGAGGAAGGGATCTATGATTTTGGAATCCGATAGTAGAAACCAACTAATACATTGGAGTAAATAAATTATCTAATCAACCCTAATCTCATTATTCATTACATAAGCTTCAACTCAAAAGGAAACTTTTAAATATAATTCTAAAAGGTATTGGATTTCATAGACAACCAAACAACCTCTAGTGCAGTAGGAGATAAATTTTTCCATCAATGCTATTTAGGTTTATCCCAAAAAATATGATGTGGCATGTACTATTATTATACATTTAATAACAGAAAACCTAATTTTGGATTATTGTTCTATGAATTCCTACATACGACTATTATTTAGTAGAACTATTGAGACACCACCAAAATCAATTGAAGTATGTTTTTTAGGGAAAACTAAAAATTGTAAGATTATTGCATTCAATGTCTATAACTCCCCTTTGGATGAAATGTGTGGGATTGATTTCCTAGTATAAATTTTCCTACTCCCTTTGATTGAATCTAATACAATTATAAATATAGATTTACATTTCCTATATGGAGTCCACCTAATTTTTTATGATAATGAAATCACAATACATATTAGGAATCAACCCCCAATTCTATAAATGTTCATCATGTAAGACAAATCTTCATTAGCACAATCATCTAGAGAATGGATATTTTTTCCCTAAAAATAATCGTATCTAACTCAAATTATTTATTCTAATAAAAGAATCATCATGTATTACATGGAAATTATGAGGTAATATACTAATGTGTTTCCCACTTAATTTCCTGGCCCTCCACCTATTTGAGAGGTATTTGTTTTAATCGATCTTATACCTAGGTTTTTACCATTATAAAAGCCTCTATATAGAGTATTTGTTATGTATCATGATTATATAAAGAAAAAAACTACACAAGAATCAAGATAAATGGTTCATATTCACATGTGATTTGACATGGGGGAACCTCTCCTCATGATTAATAAGAAGGATGGATTAATGTAAATTTTCATTGATTACCAGGATGTCAACAACATAAATATAATGAAAAATTACCCTATTCTAATGATTTATGACTACTTCAATCAGCTATATGAAGCACAATAATTCTCTTAGGTGGATCTTTTGTTTGGATATTAGTAAGATTGGGATACAAAAGAGTATATCCCCAAGACATCCTTCCATAAAAGGCATCAGGACTATGAGTTCACTGTAATTATATTTGGAAGCACTAATTATCCATAATTCAGTATGAAATTTATGAATATATTCCATATTGATTACATTGAAATTTCTTTGGTATTTTTTATTCATGATTTTTTAATATTATCTGAAAACAAGGAGGATCATGAGGAGAATCATAACACTATTAAAATGACAATAAGAAAGAGAAGATTTAGGCCAAGTACATCAAATGTTAGTTTTGGTTGAATGAAATATTTATTCATGTCATATATTATCATAAGAAATGTGATATCTTTCAACCCCTCAAATATAGATGAAATTTATTGTGGGTCATTTTCAAAATATATGACAAATATAAGATGCATCCTTAGTTTAGCTGTTATTATTGTTAATTTGTGAGAAATTTATAACAATTATAAAACCCTCAAGCCATGAAAACATAGAAGAGATTATATTATTATTGTAATTGATGAATGTGATGGGAGTTTCAAGGATTTCAAAAGGTGGATTATAACTATACCTATACTCGCACTAGCCACATGTGGATAACATTTCATGTAATTCAGGGATACATTGAAGAGGGGATTAGGTTGTGTTTCAATGAAAATAGGAAACATTACAAACTATTCTTCAAGGAAGTTGAATGTTCAGGAATCAAAATACCCATCACCTGATCTAGTGTTTGATGAATTGATATTGGAATAAAAAATATTCTAGTATTATATCTTTGGGGAGAAGAGTAAACTATATAAGTATCAAAATTTCCTCAAGAATATAATCACACAGAAAGTGATTAATACATTCGAATTAAGATGGTTACAGCTGATTAAGGAAAATAAATACTGAATCCACCACCATAATTTGTAATTGAATAATGTCCTAGATTCCCTCATTAGAAAAGATTCATAAGATATATGATTAATGGTTATTGAGATGGATATTATCTTTGTATAATAGAAATGGTTTGACATAAGAATTAGAAATGAAAAAAACATGAATCCTTTGACAAATGCTTTCTCGACCTTCCATTTTGGAAATGATAAAGGATCATAAAAGAGATGATGTGGTAATTTTGAACAAAGTGGAAATATTTGGTGTTCAATGATAATGAAAATTTAGTTGTAATATTTGGTTCAATCATATATGCACCATCAAGTACTGAATTAACAAGTGATATTATGGATGATGCACATCGCTCGACTTCTCTATCAATAGTAGAAGAACAAATATTCATTGATATCACCAATCATACTGTTGGTGGGATAATATGAAGAAGTATATCAGGGAATATACATCTAGATGTCTTCTTTATAAGCAAGTGATGGAAGAAAGGAAACAATCCTAGGGGATGATATATCAGTTACGCATACATAAATGAAAAGTGGAAAACATCACCATGGACATTGTCACTGTTTTTCTAAGAAGTCAATAAGAAATAATGCTATATTTGTGTGTGGTGGATTGTCTTATGAAAATATATAACATCATTTCTATTCAAGAATATTTCATACTCGACCAACATGGAATGATATAGATTTGATAAGTGTAAAGGCTATATGGAACAACACTATTAATTGTATCTAATTGAGTTCCATGATTTACCTCCATGTAATGGAAGATTCTGGAACAAGATCTATATACATAGTTGAACTTCATCATAACTTATCACCCACAAACTAATGGAGAATCTGAGTGGACAGTCCATACACTTAAGGATATATTAGATAATTATCATTTTCATTCAAATGATGATGGGAACTATATATTCCTCTTGTCTGGTTATCAAAAAAAAATATATTTTGCACTCAATAATACAAATGGATCCCTATGAACCCTTTTTTGGGAATAGGTGTAGAACACCTGCATGATGGGATAAATATTGGGATTGAAAACTACTAGGTCCTAAAATAGTTTAGGAAATGGTAAAAATGATTAAGACATTTCAGATACACATCTAGGTAGCTCATATAAGTAAAAAAGAGAAATGATACAAATTGTCTAAGAGATCTGGAGTTTTATATTGGAATTATGGTACTCCTACAAATATAACAATGGAATAATGTCATTATATATGGGATTAAATAAAATATTTTTCCCATATGAATCAGTCCCTTAGGGATCCTTGACCACGTTTGAGCAGTGGATCATCCACTAAAACTCCCACCAAAATTATCACATGTACATGACATATTCAATGCATATATATTGAGAAAGTACATAATAGAACCCTCAAATGTACTCAATGTCATGGTTGTACGATTGGATAATGATCTCTTATATGATGATTGGACGGTGATGATCTTAAATCATATATAAAATGGTATACAATGTAAGACAATACACTTGATCTAATTTATATTGAGAAACCAAAATATTGATAATGTGACATTGGATTTGGAGGAAGTGATGAAACAAAATTACCATCATGTATTTTAGTGTGTATAAATAGAATTTTGAAGATAAAATTTCGGAATTGGTGAAAAATGTAATGACCTGAACTTTCAAAATCAAAAAAACCCTTATGATTTAATTAAATATCCTATTATGTGATATGGCTATATAAAACAAATTATGATATTTGGTTTTGTCATATCAGATTTAAAATACCATTAAAAATCATTACTGTTGATAATATATCCTTTGAACGATGATAATATGATTATTGTAAATATAAGGTTTTTAAAAATCCACATGACACACACAAAGGATGTGATGGAATCAACCTACAGGATTGTTCCATTGAATCCCTTTATTAGTTCATAAAATATAGATATAATCACTAGTAATTTCCCTTGAAAAGAACCAATATAAGAACCAAAAACATAAGAATAAATGACACCATTTATCATATAAGTCAAATATTATCAAGATCATGTCCAAAACCATATAAGCTAAACTAAGTGTTGAAAGACTCTCCATCATGATCCATTCACCTATAGAGTATCATGGTTTATTAAAGTGATATGTATAACAAACACATAAATATGAGTATTTACGTTAGTTTATGTGGAATAATTAATAAATTTTCATCCTATTATTATTACATTAAACTTGATTCTTATTTTGTAACAATAAAACTCACAATGTATTTTTGGTTAAATTAAAATTACATTATGTAATTTATTCTTATGAATTAATGGACTTAAAAAAAAATATTTTAATAAATTAATATTGTTAACTAAATTTTAATCAATATAAATCATCATATAAATTTTTATGAAGTCACTTGTACTTTTTATAACGGTTCAATAACTTACATTGTCTAAAAACACATCATTTCCCAATTAATTTCATTTATTATTTAAAATGTAAAAATAAAAATAGATATAACATATATTTCGATAAAATTAATATTTTTTTGGAATAAAAAAACAAAATTATCCAACTGTAAATAATTCATATTTTTATGATATAATTTATTTTTCAGGTGTGAATTCAATATTGTATAAATATATAGTTTGTATTATGATTTCATAATGACACAAATTCGATGTTATAAATACAAAAAATGAAATACATGAAAACATTTATATTTTCCATTTAGTATAATGTGTTTTTATTTTTACTTGTTAAATTTTTACATAATTGTTTAATCCTCCAAAAACATTAATATATTATAAATTTTTAAAATAATTTCATTATGTTTATAATTCACTTACACATAAACATTATATTATTTAATTAATTTAGGACCTTGTAAATATATAATAATTATATCCAATACCCATTATCAAAAAACATGAGAAACAATAATGGGAAGGTTTTTTGTTTTTGTAATTTATTTATATATATTCAAAAACAAGAGTTTCAGAGATGATAATGAATTCCCCATTAATCTACTATATAAACACACCCATGGTGACATTAATAATTTGTCAAAATCCCGGGATCTTGTCCTTATTTTTTCTCCCTCCCTCTATAGTCCTAACAATGTTCCCCTATGATCTCAAGAATCTTCCCCCAAGAAATTGCAGTCACACTATCAAGGTAAGGGGTCCTTTCCATCTCTTCTTTATTCATGATTATTAATTATCTTATTACTTCTATTTCCAAATCCTTAGTTTTTGATATTATTTCCCATGTACCTATTATTTACCATTTTATTTACCAATTATGAGAGGAAAATTTCTTATAATCAAATCATTTTATGAAATATTTTGTTACACATTTATATTAATTATATTTTACCAATATTTTTCTATAAAAAACAATCTGTAGTTAATACCCATAACATTTATCACATCAAGGGTGGTCACCATTATGTAGTTACATTTATGTAGAATTATAAGTTTTTATTCCACACATTATAATTCTAGAATAATATATAATAATAAGTGAATCAATTTTTTCTGATCTACATGGAACATATAAGATTGAGAATGAAATTAATTTGATGAGTTCAACATAATTATATATTTCTCCAGTATATTGGGTAATGTTTTGTCTCGTGAAACATCATTTTATAGAGGTGATTTTATTTGATTCCTTTATGAGCCTTTTTCTATAATGATGTCTTGGAAGTCATCCTTTACTGATAATTATGATGTTGTGTATTAAGTTGGTTATATATTTTGAATTTTGATAATGTTTAATTATTCTATATCTTGTCCCATTGTTCATTTTTTTTATTTTCACCCAGTTATTTCATTTATATGCCTATTATGTTATTTGAATTAGCTTCATCATGATATTTTAGGTTTTTGACTATAATAGGATTCATATCTATCCCATTACTTATATATATATCCAAAAATTATAATATTATTTTTTAGAAGCTATATAATATTATAAGCATGTTTAGTAATTTTTAAACATTTTTTTTTGTATCCAATGTTGAAGATGTCATTTTATGTATCCAGTTTTCAATGACGCTTCACTTATATATCTTCTGTGATATATTATATGTAATTATATGTAATAAACAATGAAATGATTTTTAATAAAGAGAATGTTTTTTATAATACATTTATTTCTATTATTAAATTTTTTTATACAATTACTTATGCAATTATGTTTACATCATCTGTTTGGACCATATTCCTCTAATGTGAAAAAATGACATTGGAATCACAATAATAGACAAAGGGGATTATATTAATACATTTCAAGAATAATAATCTCAAAATATTTATCACAAATTTAGATCAAATATAATTTTAAAACGAATCATTAAATATTGTTAAGAAAAATCAACAGACATTATAATCACAGAGAGGTTAGTTCATTCATATGCATATGTATTGTAAAAAATTTTCAATGATAATTATAAAAATAAGTTAAGTAATATTTTTCTATCTATAATAAAAATTATATAATTAATACCATGTTATATAATAATATGTTCATTTATATATAATTCTTATGATGTGAAATGAATCACATCACATTGAGTTAGCAGCTGCACATCCACAAAAAATGTTATAACTTTTTTTGAGTGTGAAATTATAATAAAAAATGATATATTATTTCTTTATAAAGATATTAATGTTAATAATATCAAGTTTATTTTATAAATGTCACATATTTTTATATAAATCATCCTTAATTCATTCCATTATAAGAATGAATGAATCACATCATTTTAAGGAGGTGGTACTCCACATATACACTCGAATGGTAAGTTCATTACCAATTTCTTGGAAGTGTGTGTCGGTTTAGATTAAACCCACAAAACAAAAACCAATATTATTATTGAGGATGATTATTTTATTTTAGAATCATTTAATAAATATAATTTAAAGGGTGGATATATAAATAAACCAAAAATGCATGTGTAAGAACCTTACCTTTTATATGAATCACTTTTTGTTTGGAACCAAAGGGATTTTATGGTTGGATCACTACACAAATAGATCAAACATTATTGATGGTAGTTATTTTTAGAAATTATTTTTGGTAGGGTTTTTTGAGACAAATTTATTTACAGTTGTGATAAAATGGGGGTGGGTGAGTGCCTTTTATATTAGAGGAGTTGGTTTCTAGTAAATATTAAAAGGTAGACACTATTGGGAGGTCTCTATTACCTTATGTTCCACTAAAAATAAATTGAATCTGATAAAATATATAATATTATCTAATAAGATACATAAAATTGGTTTTAGAAAATTTATAGGTCATGTGCCTGCCTATTATTAACTATTAACAAATAAATAATCAATTTTTTACAATAATTGATATAGTTAATTTTAATTTATTTAAACCATATTATCAAATTTGAAAAATTCCATACACTTTGTTCCTAGGATAAACATGGAGGTAAATAAACATAGTTGAAAATTAATCTATCATTCTCTAGGATTAAATCTGGTTCAATTAACAGTGGACTCACCTTCCATTTCTTAAAAAACACATAAAACTTTTCAATTGGAAAACATTTAGAAAAACATGTCCATCTAACAGAAAATATTTATATTTCATATGGTTATTTGTATAACTTTGTTTTCTTTCTCTGATGTTCTCTCAAATATCACTCAATTGACTTAAATTTCTCTGCTATTTCTTTTTTCGACTATGTTACCATCGATTTCCATTCCCCTATAATGTTCCAAAATTCTGATTTTCAACAATATTTGTTATGTCATTCATTAAATAGTTCCATCAGTATACTTGAATGAATTTTTTATATGTAAAACCATTCAAATAAATATTTCCTTTCAAACTTCCCAGATAATCCATCGATAATTAATGAATAATATCTTCCAAAGACTAAATCATCCACTAAGTCAATACATTAGATTTGGGAGAAAATGTCGTAATTAATTATAATGCAGTTCCCAATGACTCCTGATGTAACATTTAATAATTAGATGTTAGCATATATTCATTGTTTGATATAATGAATATTGTCACACCATATAACCAAAAAATTAATTTTAGATACAATCAACAATGAATATCTAATTAAATTTTATATTGAATTGGAAGGAAATGTGTAGATTTTAAAATTCAATAAATAGTTACCCATGTCAAATTGTTACATAAAGAATTATATGGAAATACCACCAACAAAATACAATCGTATTTTCTCTTATTTACACTCTTGAATGTTAAAAGGTTAAAGTATCACCCTCTGCAACTTTATTTGTTCGTTAACATGTGGAAAAGTGAAAACATAATTATAAATTTTGAAATGTCTCCCTTAATTGCATACCACATATAATAACCCAGATACTCTCTATTTATTTAGAACTTCCCTATTGAATGGAAAATATAGAACTATGGATTTCAGTTAACAACTCATTCATAAAATTTGAATTACATAGAACACTAAATCTTATTCAAAATTTTTAAACACCTTCTTCATTAACAATAAAATTTGTAAATTATCATTATTACCATATTCAAAATTTTCATGCAATGAATGATCCACCAAATGTATATTTTAAATTCACTTTGAAAAGGATAGCTATATAAAAAACAGGAAAAAAAGATTGGATTCCCGCACATCCAAAAACTATAGGCTAAAATTCATAACAACGTTAACCGAAGGTTCAAATTCTAAATATTACATGGTTAATGAATACTTACTTTTTTCAATTGAAGCATCAAACATCATGTATTTATTTATATTATGGTAATGAATAATCATGTCCTAATCCCTTACATGTTCATGTCATCCTATTTTCCTCCTTCTAACCACTCTACGAGAGAATATAAACTTAAAACATTTTTTTATCAGTATATATTTTACAAGATACTAAAATTCATATTATTTCTCTATATTTTTTTATTAAAAAACAACAATAGCTATTTCCAAATCATGTAGAGGTTAATTGAACTCTTGATATTACAACTGACACAAATCATAAGAAATTTGCATACCATTTTAAACCAAGTAAAAAAATTCCTTTTAATAAAAAATCAATTTAGATGATAAATTTACGATTTCTGGATGGAAGGAAATATATATAATTTACCAATAATATTTTCAGTTACTAAAAAATATCACATTATACTATACAAATAAACTCAACTCCATTTCATATTAACTTTTTTAGTGGTATATATAATTAAATTTTATTCAAAAAACTATCATTAATAACATGAAAATATTAGAAAATAATGAATATATGTGAAATTCGTAGCTCTTGGACACTCATCAATATCAATTGTTTTAGAAGGGTAAACAAATATGGAATGTTTAGAAAGAATATGAACAAAGAATTATTTTTTTCAAACAAAATTCTACATAAATTAATATAAATTATATATTAATTTATTATTAAGAGATTAAAAATAAAATTTATGTCCCATTCATGTTCCTCATGTATATTTGAATATTCAAAATATCATCTATAATTACAACCACAATCTGATCCCAAAACAAAAGGAAGACTCTATTGATACGATTGAAAAATTAAATAGGTGTATTAGATATCCCAAATAGAATAACTAAAAACTCATAATTCTCATATTTCATTGAAATAAATTTGTTGGAATTTTTTTAACCTTCATATTCATCTATTGGTACAGAGACCTCATATCAATCATTGAAAATCAATAACCTCTATCATGATGATAAAAAATCATTAATATGAGTTAATGGGTACCTTTTATTATTAACTTTTTTATTCAAGGCTCAGTATTAAATGTAAAATATCATGGAACAATATATCATTTGAAAAAAAATAGGAGGACCCCATGGTAATGTGATTGGTCGAATGAAAAAATAATCAAGAAATTCAGGAAATTGGTTTCTCAATTCCACATGGTCCCCTTGATCCAATCGATAAGGTTTCTTAGATATAGTCTTAGATTTTTGTATTAAATAAATAATAAATTGATATAACCCATCGGTAGAAACAATATGCCAAGCATTAGTAAGAAGATATCTAATTTCCTTTACTATTTGGTTGTCAAGAATCAGACATATTTCATTCTTTTATAGAACATGAGCAAGATTATATTTCCCTATTTTAGATCTAATTCCATTTATACATGACTTGTATCCAAAAAGCTAAAGATATTATTTTTCAGGGATAAAATCTCATCCTAATAAAATATTTGAAACCACTTATGTTTGGAAAAAACAATTTCAAAACCCATGGGATGGTTTTTGGTCATTATTATCTATCCTATAGAGTTTAAAACCTATTTTTAAAAATTCACAATGAATCCATTCTATGTCTCTATAAATACCCACAGAAATTCCATTATTCTTCACTAAAAATTCATATTGAATTGTGTAAATTTCCTTATTCTTCTATAATTCATTATAAATGTTTTTAGAGCTATTTCGAATATCCAATTTTTCTTTTAGAAGTTCCCTCACATGGTAAGAGATTATACCATCCACTTTTTATGATAACATTTTTTTTATAATAACTATTAATATTTTAAATTTAATATTGGTATGTGTTTTTACACCATAATTTTATTATCCTTAAAATTTACATTCAAAGAGAGACCCCCTTATACTCTCCTTAAACTATTCTACAAACCATTATGTAAATACATTATACCTTTGAAATTATCTTCTGATTTTCCATACCGGTAATTTATTTGGCGATTTCCCATATCAATATCCACTCAATGATCTTTTACAATATGTATCTACAATTAAATCATTGGGTTCATTAATGTATGTATCCCATAATCTATAATCATGGGATTGAATGGAATTAAATGTGATCATATTTTGTATAATGAATGTTGGAAACTTATAAGTGTACATGATTTGAATGTTAATAGTGTGCCTAAAAATATATATACATCCAATGCATTGGTTAATTTTTTATCTCATGAGATACTATGTATGAAGAGTAGGATGATTTAATCAGAATATTATGGTATGGAACTTTATTTAAACATACCATTATAACATATACTATGCTGTGATTATTCCCTTAAGGAGAATTATAGATCATCAATTTATAATTTTTATCGTTGGGATATCATATCCTATATTATGAGATCAATGGATTTAATATGAAGTTTTAGTTTTTAATAAGGTTATTTTAACTCAATATCAAATTATAATGTGATTTTTCTAATCACCCCACAAAACTAGGTATTACAATCTTATAGGTTTGTATTATGTCTATCTCTATGTAATAAATCATGAATGAAGGTTTATTATTGACATAAGTTATCAAAATTAATTTAAGAGTAATGTTACATTATTTTTAGTAATTATGATTTGAAACACTCATTTAATTGTCATAGATATAACAAAACATTGGACAAATATCTATAATAAGGTAAATTGTAAAGTAAATGGGTTAAAGGATGCACAATCCCATTATTGGTATTAAATGTGGATGTGGAACTCGAAATTTTGAAACTATGTGTAATAAATCCCATATGAATCACTGTGTGTTGTCTCAATCATCTCTTAGTTCACAACAGAGAGAACCCATTACACACCTAGTTTGACACACGTTGGGTAAAATATTTTTTAAATCCACAATCTCTTTATGAACCATTATGACAGAAACACAACTTCACATAAAATATCATATTTTGGAATAAACCATAGATATCATATATTTAAAACTATAAATTTTTATTTTCTAGAATGTATGTCATTTATGACTTATCCCTTCAACATTCTTACTTTCCATTTTATTTTTTTAATAGTTTGATGATTATCATCCCTAATTTTTCTCTTGATATCATTCAATGTCACAAAATATGTGGAACTGTGTCAATAACCAATGTGGTGAGAAATAACCAACCAGTGGGAGCATGAGTAGTGAAATTTATTGAAATAATTATTTAATTATCTATTGTTATTAATAAAAACATGACTCAACTAGGAAACAAAAATCCCCATGTGAAAGATGAATTTGAAATTTACACCATTATATGAAAAAAGGCTTTTCATTTTAGTTGATCCTTTAATCCGTAATTATACAACCAGAATCTTGATCTATATGGAATATATTCTCCATTCAATCAATTTAATGAGTATTATATTTTCATAATTAATATTTTTCATATAAAAAGAATTCATATTCAATGGTGCACTTTAATAAAAAATATGATAACCATGAAATTTATCAAAGTGATGGAGTGCAAGAAATCAGTGAAAATGTATTTTGAAATATTTTTTCCACACACTCCCAAACATAAAATGTACATATATTTCCATAACCTCTAGTAGAAGGAAAATGAATCCATCAAGGAGTAAAATGTGAATACCAAATCCTTTCAAAATAAAAATTCATATTTTTCAATGATAATGAATGTAATGTTTATTGATTCTTTGGTGTGAAAATGTTGATTCTACAAAAATATTTTCCGATTAGTGAATTTTATAACTATAATAAAATTATAGATTGTTCACTCAATGTGTAAATTAATAATGGTGAATATCAATTATCTCAATCGACAATAGAAAACAAGTGGATAATGGATTTACATTTAGGTTGTGAGAAGGAGAAATCTCATGGATGGAAGAATGTGGAATATCCCACTAATCTATTTTTTTGGATGAAGAATCCCAGAAATTTTATGAAGGGGATAAGGAAATGATATAGTGGTGGGATGTTACGATACCTATAACGAGAGTTCCTTTGGTAGATACCCTGTATTGTGATCGATGAATGGATTTCTCTTTTCAGATATCATCCTGCAATGAAATATTTCAACTTCAAGGAACAAATAAACAATTAGAATCAATGTAATAATCTAGGGTTTCTGAGGAAGAAAATTAAATGTTCTATGGATAATTAATAAACTAATTTTATCGCAAAAGTCAAGTCTATCATGACAAAAACTCAGTGATATATACACCAGTGATTCATTCAAAGTGTTGAAAAGGATTCTTTTCATTTCACTACTACTTACACTAATAATATGTAGGGAACTATTTATGGTGTAAAATGTTTCTTCAAGGAAGGGAATAGTATGTGAACTGACAAAAAAAGATAAGCTATAACAAATAACTCTGGGAATCATAAAGTTCATAAGAAAAACAATCCCACACTTGATTTGATATTGTTTGTCGCGATCTACACATTGAATATTTGGCATAATGTTTTTTAGAGGGAGATATTCGAGATATATTCTGATAATGAGAGCCTATTATATATATTCACATAGAAGGAGAAGAATTTTTTTTAGTGATTAATGTTAGAAATTATTAGTGTTTATGACTACATTATTCACATCCACCATATAGTGGAAAATAAAGTGGTAGATTATCTATATTGAAATGACCATGTAAAATTAATAATGATTAGAATTGAGAAGGTTGAAATATTGTTTACGATGAAAATTATGGAAATGGGAACCTTTAAAAAATATATATCATCATTCCATTCACAAATGATTGTTGACCATACCATTTAAAGAAGATAAAGGTTGATCAAAAAAAATTTGTGGAAATTTTGAAGAAGGTGGAACATGTATGAAATGGAAAATCTATAGAGATCTAAATTGATCTGGTAAGATTTGTAATATTTTAATAATGATTAGGTATACCATAATAATATGACGTAATGAGTGAAAATATGATTGAGGTACATAGATCATCCTTCTTGATCTACCCAAAGTGAACAAAGATGTATCATGATATAGAAGAGAACTATTGGTCAGAAAATATGATGTTGTATAATGATAAATACGAATCAAAATGCATGGTATTTATCCAGAGAATTTGGAAAGGAAAATTTATAAGGTGACGATTCAACTGATACCCATACAATTATGGAAATAGTAAAACATCATTATCAAAATTTTCACCTCACATTCAAGGAAATAGAGGGAAAATAATTCTATATTAGTAAATATGTATAATATAATAAATAATACTCACATTATTATGATCCAATTAGAAATTTCACTTGACCAATTTCCATCGATATACATCCAAATAGTGTTGAGTCTACAAGGAGTAACATTTTTAATTGTATATACTCATGATATGAGATTTATCTCTATGATTTTTAATAGATTAAAAAAATCTATATATACACCAGGTTGAACATAAGTATGACTTATCACCCCTAATCTGATGGTCATTCTGATTAGACTACTTAGAGATTAGAAGAAATATTGAGATAATGATCAATGAGATTCAAAAGGGTAAGGGATCAGAATCAACCACTAGTAGAGTTCTCTAACAAAAGTAGTTTCCACTCATGCATCCAATTGGATACATATGAATCCCATTATGGGAAAATATGTAGAGAACATGAATGCTGGGGTAATGTTTGTGAACGTAAGAAGTATGGACTTGGAATGGTCAATGAAATCATTAAAAATATGAATATCATGTGGAAACATATTCATGAATAACAGTGTTGATAGAAGTTATATATGGATAATCATGTAAAGAAAATATATTTTGAGCATGGTGTTAGGGAATTCTAAAAAAATACTAATAGAAGAGGGACATGATATTTTTTATTAATAGAATGAAGATCCATATGCACATCAACCCCTTCTAGAATCTTGATCGGTTCAAAGCTATGGCCAATCGACTATATGTAGTCCCTGAAACCATGTCTCATGTACAATATGTAGTCCATGCATCCATATCAATGATGTGATTACTATATACCTCACTTATACCTATCATAGAAGGAAATTTATCTCTCTTATTTGGAGCATCTAGTGATGATTTCAACCCAAATAGGCATGGTTTTACAAAACTTCAATAATCACATTGTAAAATTAATATAATGATACAGTATGTATGAATAAGATTAAATGGATCTAGAAAAATCAATTATTAGAAGCACCTTCACTTGTTTTCACCTTAGTATGTAAAACGGTTTGAGGGTGAAAAGTCGTTTGGGGGATGAATGTAGTGACCCGAAATTTTATTAGTGAAATATCCCTCTTATAATTATGTTATAAATCATATGAATCACATATAGAGCCGAATAAAAAATTTTCCCCATAAACTAATAACGATATATTATTTAGAAAATAACACATCAATAATTGAAAATGATAATTTGGGATAAAAAATAGAAAATAACACTATAAGAGGGAGAATAGATAGATATACCTGACCCACTAGAATAATTACACTCACAAACCATGCTATATAAATAATACATAATGTTAAAAATTATATATTAATTTTTATCATAAATGTATAAATATTAAATTGATATAAATTATAAGTGAATGAATATTGATTATATTAAGAGGTATTTATATAAATTAAAGAACCCATAATATTAAAATTGTAACATATCCATTTGAACGAGAATCTAATAATTAAGAATTATTACCAATCCATTAAAATATTAACATAAACTATAAAAGTATGAAATAAAATTTTGGTATATTATAAACGAAAATATGATAGATTTATATCATTTAATAAATAAATAAATATTTTTAATATATAATAAATTAGATGATGATATTTTTGTAAAATGTACATTATTATTTAAAATTGTATAAGAAAAATACTAAGTAAAAAAACTTATTATCACTAAATATATTCACAAGTTAAGATCATATTATATAATAATTATAGTAAAAAATTTATTATACCTTAATTATTTTTTCAGATGGTTATAAAATCAAATATAATAATAAAATCAATATTTTTGGAATAAATTATGATTTTATATAAAAATTTAATTTCACATATTTATAATATTATCTTCATAAAACGGATTCCATTTTTTAAATCCAAATGTATTAAGATGGTAGGGTGATTTTGGTTGTTTTTTAAAAAATATATGAATTTTTTTTCAACTGAGTAAAACATTAATTTATGGTATTTAACATTATAAGAAAATTAACTGAATTTTTGAGTCATGACTATTGAAGAAACAAATTATCTGAAACCATAATTAAGAATTTTTTTAGTTATTCAAAGTAATCAACACTATTTTTAGTCTTCATCCAAAATAAAATTCCAATTAATATAATAATAAAAATACCCCTCTCTACATATCAACACCACTTATCACCACTAATTCACCTTAAACGATATAAGCCTTGTGCATTTTCAATATTCTATCCAATTCCATTCCCAAGACACTTATACATTCCAAAGTGATACTTCTCTGAAAAAAGTGAAATTCCATGTTCCTTAAGGGGTCTTTCAGGGTGGTTATATTCTAGATTCATGATTCAAAAAACAGATTTTATAATTTCATTTTTTTATTCCATTTCATCAACAACCTTATTCATATAAGAATTAAAACTCTGCTACCATTTATATAATGAAATGTTATTTTTAAAATTTAATATATTTTATCCACTACCTTTTCCATTTTTTATTCTTCAAATAAATGAAATAATTGTACAAATTATAGTGGTTTACCATCTCTGTTGATAATGAATTTTTTCCATTACCACCTTCATGGCTTATAATAAAACCATTATTATGATTAATACATATTTTAATTTGTATCTAAATTATTTTTAGGGTCTAGAACTAATATATGAAAATAATATTCACTAAAAAGAAACAACATTTAGATGACAAAAAACCTCCAAAATAATATAGGAATTTATCATTAAAATTTTATTATTTGAGTCAAACATATTTAAAAACAAATTAAATATTGGGTAATTTAAATTTCATGAGTTATATTACTACCATATAATTTTAGTTCAGGATAATTATTCCAATTTCCCATGAACATCCATATTTATAAACAAGTAAACCATCCATGAAACCATAAAAACGAAAGCTCCCAGAATAATGAAACTAAACATTATAAAACATCCTAGTCCTCAAAAATGAGATTAGTAAAATTAAAATAATTAAAATAATTATAAAATAGGTACAAAATTAGTAAATTAATATGTATATTTTGATGATCTTGAATACTATTTCAAAGTGTAGAATGTATAGAGACATTAATTATAAAATCTTTATGAATCTTGTTTTTTTTATTAAGTTATATTCTGTCTCTATCTAACATAATTTTTGAATTAATCCATCTTGACCACATATTATATATTATGTATTTAATTTTCAAAATATATACTATTTTAATATAATATTTCCTTGATGGATATATACATGTGAAAAACGAGTATTGACAATTCCATTAGAAAAACTGATTAAAGGATGCTTCCCTATTTGATTTTCCTATAATATGGTTCAACCTAATTAAATGTATTAAAAATTATAAGATTTATAAAAATACTATGTATTATTTGGAAAACCATTTTGGTTCCCTTATAGGTTAATATAAATTATTATTTTCGTGAACATTTTAATGATCATTTTCATTTTCTCATGATATCATACATAAGTGACAAATTTACAATGTTACTAATCAATTTTTTTCACATGTTTTCACTTTATTCATACATAATATATCATGATATAAAATTATGTTTCAAATTATTAATGTTAATGTATTAATTAAATTTTTTCTTTCATGGGTACCATTATGTTACAACCTTTGGTTATGCCTTATAACATGATTAAGATACCCATTACATTACATTAATAAAAATAAGGTTTATTACATATATTTGATTTCATATTTTGGAACACATATTCAAGAAACATTTTTTATGGTTTTTACTACTTATAATCCCAATGCATTTGGTAATGTTACATATCATGAGATGTCATGTATGGGATTAGGGAGTAACAAATAGTGGGACTTTGTCTACCATGTGATATAGTCTTCGTAGTTAGCTGTGACTCATGTTTATATCATGATACTATTTTTGACACATTCCATTTTTTCATTATTATATAATTCGATGATCAATATGTTATTATTCGATATGTTTATTCTTGATCCATATGTTATATTTTTATTATGCCTTTCTAACTCACCATCTATGTTTTATTCCAATGTTTACTCAATTAATGGATTTTTACCACATATCATATTTTTATGTATTCTATTGTTCATCTACTGCAGTTATATGAACTAAAATGGAGTTATGATCTCATAATATAGTATAAATAACGGGTTTACTATTTTTTTAGGTTTCCTAATCTTGTACCTAGTCTCTTAGTGACACTAGAATATTCAATCACTAGTTTCTATTATGCATCAATTAATGAAATATTATATGTTAAAAGTTATGGTAATTATACTATGGTATATTAATATGACAATAAAAACCATTTAATAATTTAAAATTAGGTAATTATAAAAGAAGTTAACTATTTACATGTCATGAAGAGAAGAAGAATCTCTTATAGTGATGCTCACATGTGTCATGTACTGACACATATATGTAACTCCTTGACAATTATTATTTATTTCCAGAAACATATTTTTTTCATGAAACATTTCATGTTAATTTTTTAATGAATTATTACACATATTGTAATAATTACACAATGAAAATGCATTAGATAATGTAGAAAACACAAATCTTTTATTTATTGTTTAAAAATTTTATTTCCATGATGACCCGAATAGAAATTAATAAATTTTAATTAACTCATAGAATAATATTGATGAAATTAGTCTTATATATATGGGTTCTTACTAATATATTTATTCATTACCTTAGATTTATATAGTATCTCGAATGCTGGGAGGATGCCAGATGGTTCTGACCCTCCATTCGTTATATATAGACAATCTTTTTAATTATTATTTAACTTTTCATTCATTACATTACTTTTAAATTTTTTCTTGTTTAAATCCATTATCATTATTTTATTCATTCTATTTATCATTTACTTCAATCTAGTCTCTTCCATTATTTGTTTTTTATTCATTATTGTTGATCACCCAATGATGACCAACTTATCCATCTCGGTTTAGGGGTCAAGAGTATGGTGGTGTAAACCAAATGAATATCTAAAATCGTAAATGGGTAACAAAATAGCTATTAAATACGTTTAAAAGAAATAAAATCATTATTTTACATTATCCTTGACTATAACGTCCCAAACAAGTACACCACTAAGATGGTGGTCAGGCCAGTCTCCACATGACATCAAGCACACCTCCCCGTATACTAGAGGCTTTTGACTAGCATTGAGGGTTTGAGAATAGTTATTGGGGAGACTATATCCTCTTATCATAGTTTTGCAGTGGTATAATAGTGTAAATAATATGAAATAATGGAAGTAGTAATACGTAATTGTCAAAACAGAGGAAAACAGATTTCATATAAATGAACAAAAGTGGCCAATGCCAATTTATACAATAATTGAATGCATGACATTGAATTGAAACAAGATAGAAAGAATTAAATATTTTAAAATTATTTTCAAAACATCACAATATAAGATTGAAAAATGAAAATAACTAAAATCCCAAAGGTGATCTCCTAGAGCATCCCGAGCTCTAACTCAGTCCTCGGATACTACTCTAGGTATATGTAATATAGAATAAATCATGGTCCGTGGTCCTGCAAACATGAAAGGTCTACTTGGGTAGCCTAGTTCAATGGTGGGCCAGGTAGGGTGTGAGATAAAAATATTAGTATATCGGCACCATTGGTGCCTAACATAATAACAATAGTGTAATATAAATTAATGTGGTTTCAAGCATGCACAAATAAAGTAAACAATACAATGTAACTATATACTCAAGTACCTTATTAATTCTTATGTTGGTGTGAGAACAAGTAATCAGTTCATTAATTTAGTATTTCCAATTTATTCATATGTCACTTGTGAATAAGTTGCCTACCGAGTCCAAAGAGTTACCTCCAACGTAAAATATGGATTGAGCAATGATCGGGCCTGATGGGCGTTAACCATAGAACCTACTTGTCAAATATGGACCAAAGGATTGTATCCAAAGCATCCGATGATGATATATTGTATTAAATTACAATGTTAATAACCCATGAAACAACCTTTTAGATAGTATAAGTAGTGATGGTTCCAAGATATAAAAAGAAAACCTAATAAGTCATCAGTGAGAGAGGTCTTAGGTAAAAACAAAGGCAATGTAAATCTCATGGAAAGCTAACTCAATAGTATCAGAGTCTATATAAGGGGTAAGAGTGTTATCGAAGGAGCGTATTCCAAGGAATTCCAAAATAATGCACCTATAGAATCCAAAGAGTGAATCCAAGGTAAAATGGGGATAAAAAAGGACAAGGTCCATGGAGTGTATCCATGGAAACTACATGTAAATATTGAATAATGGAGTGTATCCAAGGCATCCTATAGTAGTACATGGTGACCCAACGACAACATATCAGGAATCCATATTTAAGGCAAGGAACGAGATATAGATGGGTCAGAAACATAGTCACCCATCCTTGAATTTAGAATGGGGTACATGATTTATCATGGTATTATATGATCAGAAAACATGAAAAGCTCAAGTCTAACCATTCCCATTTAAAAAATATGCCATGAAATGATTTCTCATGATCATGTCTTTCATTCTATTAGATTGGATAGGTCAAGCATAGTTGAATCCACTTATTTATTGGTTCAACATTGTCTCCCATTAATGTGGAGAGGTCTAGTAGCATTAAAACTGTTTATTTATTGGTTTAATCCTTCACTTCCATTAATGTGGGGATTTAATGAAGTGTTGAAACCATTTTGTAAAATCCATTATGGTATTTCCAAAAGTGATGGTCTGCACTGCTACATTCCTTGAACATGGTAAGGGTTTCCATGGATGTGGAACCAATCATTGCCTCATGAACAAGACTATGTGAATTGAATTCCTACTTGGGAATCCATGTATTTACAAAGTTGTTTGTAAGAAAACCCATTGATTCCATCCATGGTGTTCATACATGGGAACTCACATCTCACCCAAGGTGTTATTAGTATTCAAAACATTTGAAAACAATTTTGGAAATTTTCTTTGAAGTTAAATTGTAAAACATCCACAATTCATTTCAATCAACTCATGTCATTTATCAAAAATATGTCAATTGAATTTATATGGCTCCATGTATCCATGAAAAAAGGTAAATTGCATACATGGGTGATTCTAATTTAAAACCCAGACCAAACACATAGATGGTTCTTTGGTCCATTAATCATTTTCAAAGAGGAAACTAATTATTTCTAATTCCATTTGGGCCACGTTGTAAACATAATATATTCCAACATAACATAAATGAATAATAATTATAATACAACAAGTCATGAATGCTTGGTCTAACAACTATGTTTTAGCTTGATGACAGAACACCGCTGTTGGAGGGGTTTTATTTTAAAAAAATGAAATTTTTATCAACAACTAATTTACTACATTTATCATTTAAATCATGAACACAGTAAATTCACATTTCATAAGAATTGGACATAATACCACATTTCATGGATTAATTTATCAAAAAGTGGAATAATTGACTTATTAATGTATTTATAAATATTAAAGACTGGTAGAGGGATCTTACATCAAGTTGGAACCCACCCATCCACGTCGACAATGAACCAAAATGAATTTAAACCACATGAGGAAGCTCCACACACTAGGAGAAACATGACAGGGACTCATAAACATCAAAATCAACAAAAAAATTTACTATGGAACAAGAAAAAACTATACCCTAATGAAAAACCAGTGGACCAAAATGATCAGAACTGCCTCGCCTTCGGAGGAGGTTGTCGGAACATGTTACCATAGGTCCTAAAAGACCATTTTCACAATCCTATAACAAGATCAAACCAAATATTAGATCACCCCCAAATCCCTAGGGATTTAAATAAACTTGTGGGTCAGAGAATATGGTACAATAGGAAAAGAAATGGAATTATATGGGAGTATAAGACCATTACATGATGATTCGATGATGAATCGTGCTGAAATTGGAAGGAAACTGTGGTCGATGTTTGAGTTGGGAGGGGGTCCAACCGTGAGGGGAAGGGGAGAACCCCCTGATTCATAGCGATTTTTGGGAGATAGGGGTCTGTTTAGGTTTTATTTATTTAAACTTAATTTAATTAAATTAAAAAAATTTACATTTTAGAAACTAAGTGTCGTGCACGGTTCAACCTGCACAGTTTTCTAAATCGTGCGTAAACTCAACAGAGTATTTTTCCTCCAAAACTCACCCTACATGGGCTAGGTGCACGGTTTAGGAAAATGTGCACAACACATGCCATAAGCCACTAAACAATTTAAATAGGGCTAAATTGTTAACAAATGTGGGCTACATATTACGGCAGACCATGTGGAAACTATGCACCCTCAGTTGTCTCTAAAATCATGATTTTTTTGGGTCTGACACCCCCAAATAATTGCAATACACTCGAGAGAATTATTAGGCCTTATCCCTTGGTTAAAATATCACTATTGAGTGATCCAACTCTTGGAATTACGTTCTGAAGCTATATTTTAGAAAAGACCAGTTTAGGAAACGAAATAGTACAAAAACCATTGTATATTTTCTAGTTCCAAAAACACGTGAATTTACAATCTACCAACCATAAAAAATCTCTTCCCAAATAAACCTTTGGGAAAAACATAAATATCACCCAACCTTCAAGAGTCATGATGTATTGTTTAAACAATATAAATACTTTTCCAACACCTAAAACACTTTAAAAATTTCCAATGCACAATGGAAATCATCCTTTACAACCCTATCCAGCACTAAAAGTTAAACATTAACAGGGAAGAAGATCATACATGATCCCATTAAGATAGAGAAAAGATAATGTCATGTTCTTAAAAACATTCGACCAACAGTTCTCCCCACTATAAGTCTAAAAATTAAAAAGTGAAAAATTCAAGCCACGAAACCTCTATTGTCAAATATAACATACAAACATCAAACAAGGGTGTTATTACGACACCCCTGGCATGATTTCGTAAACAGGAAATGGTCAAATTATGATTCACATAACAGAACTGGTCAAGTAATCTTTCCCAGAAGGCACTTTTGACCTTGAGACAACACTTTATTTTACCTAGAAACATGCATTACAATTGTTTCTTACAACCATTAACATAAAATGAAATGAAGAGAATGAGGTGATCCATTTGGACAAAATATCTTGTAGAAGTTTTTCTTAGGAGGCATGTGTAATTAAATGAAATAAATCTAGTTCATGAGTCTTTACAAGGCGTTCCTACATGGGAACCCAGGAATCACTCCGGACCTACCAAGCCTTTATGGGAACTATACATTAGCGTGTAAAACGGAAAAAGATTATCAAATAAGCTCAACAACTTTTAAATATTTAGCATGGAATATGACTAGCACACTCTTAGTGCATCAAGGATGATGTCATGATATGCGACATGGTTGTATCTAATAAAGAGTATAGTAAGAGGATTTAATATGGGATCTCTAGTCCAATAGACCCAGAAATTGGAAGGAAAAATTGTCGTACCAAAACAATGTCGTGATGTCGATAAATCACCAACATTAACAACAATAGCAAGCCTCAAAGACATTCTAGAAACTCGACCAATTCCAAATAGCCAACCTTAGGTTGTGATACTTCTAAATGGAAGGAAACTTTTACGAAGTTCATGATGAGACTAACCATCTTAGGAGTGTCCTTGACGCAAAAGGATTGAAAACTAACTTCTTATAATAAACACTAGATTATAACAATGAAGTTGGCATGTCACGACACCCGAGCCTTTCAAATGCCAATCTAGGTATTGGAATGGAAATGATTTTTTAATTCCCAAGACACTATACGAGGAGATGACCTAAGACCATAGTCAACAGTACAAGAAGATTAATTTTAGAGATTTGATGTCTCATATGACCATTCTCTTAGAGGAAACCACTAAACATCATCCATTTTTAAGAAGAAAAAAAGGATTGAATGACCAACAAAGTAGCCGACCATACCTGAGGCACGTATAACTAGAAGAATAAGAGCATTACTCGAATCTCAAGACCATAAAATAGTCATGAAACACATGAAGACCTGTCCAAATAAGGGTGTTAGTGGAAACAGAAAGCCCTAACTGGGAAAAAGAACCTAGTAGATTAAAAGGAGTTAGAAAGTTCACATCACTATCAAGGAATTTATGTTCTGAGGGTGCTACCTACCACATGTTATCCCCTTTGGAAGGAATGTTTTCAACCATGACACTGTTTCTTACCTAAATAAATCTCACTAGGCTTAAAATCCAATCATATTTCCAATGATATGAACTAGAATTCCTACTAAAATTACTCCCTCTTTTGTTCCAAGTAAACTCAAGAGAATTCCAAACTACAATTTACACAAGGGGTTTAAACAGTGGACACCACTACAGGTTCGATTTCCCTTCCTCTTACATTTAATCGTATTTTACCACTAATCATCCAAATTTTTAATCAAATCTCAGATGTACCATTTTCAGAACAAATCATTGTAATGGATTTTAACGAACACCCATGGGAAAACATGAATTTTATAATGAAATAGATGTTTAAAACAGTTTACATTAGTTGAAATAAAAAAATTTCCAAGAATATTATCAAAATGGATTCCTCTAATTAGATAAGATGTCCTACTAGGGTCCCATTGTTACCAAATTGGGTTCTATATAATGATACCCAGAAGAAAAATACCAATTATTGAAATTTTAATCACCCAAACAGGTCATCTCATAAAATGTTTTCCAAACTGACCTACATGGGTCCGGTTTCATTTTGAAATATATCCATTTGAATTATGATCAGCATTAAACATCTCAAGTAATTATAAGAATTTCAAAAAGCGTTATTCCATTTCATTTAATATGGGTTTCCATTTCCTAATTCATGATTCGCCCATAAAATCTATGGATTGAATAAGTTCTCTCATTAATTGGTACCAATGTCAATTTAGATTCTACATGATCAACATAATGGTTCATATTATATGGCTATAAACCTAAAAATATATAAAGAACCCATACACATTACAGTTTGGAATTTGTCTCTCATTAGTCTAAACCAGCATCACATAATAATTGAATTTAGCAGCATTTTTGTTATAGTTCGATTACACGGTTTTCCTTTTCCTAGCTATAAGGCACTGATACACCTTACAGATGACAAATGTATCCCATCATAACCACAACCAATAACATATCCCATGCAACCATTTATATACATCAATGTAAGTTGGCATGTCATGTCACTATAAGCTACTATCACATAGAAACATGCATAAATCATAGAAGCATTGAATTTCAATCACAATAGATTTATTTAACAAGAAATAATAACAGAAGGCATGCTAGTGAATTACCAAAATATTTATAAATCTAAGAATGTCATATTAATAAGGAATTTAATCATACATAGTAGGAAACCTACTTATGCAACTACACGGCATGACATATATGCATGGTTTGTGAATTTCTATGTTCCAAATATGATTCATGTATGTTTTTTCATTTCTATATAATGGACAAGGGAAATGTTTATAATAACAGAAATCATAATTAGGGTAATGAACACCATTACCACAAGGTGAAATCATATCAATTGTAACAACGGGAAACATAAATAGCAATCCCCGCCTTGTCCACTTGGTCATTTCCTATACATGGGGTGATCAATCCAAAACACGAATATTAAACAAGCGCCGACAATATACTTGTCTCCTCTGTACCAGCCCAAAACAATATGACCAAAGGATAAATTACCCCTGATACGAATTTGTAACATCCACTCCTAGCTATCCACTAAGACAATGGTTAGAATGGTCACCACGTTACCTGAAGTGCTCCTTTTTGTATGCCAGAGGCAGCCGACTAGTAGCGAGGTTGTATGAATAGATAGTGGGGAGACTATACCCTCATATCAAAATTTTGCAGTTTTATAACAAAGTAAATAATAAGAAAAAATGGAAGAAATATTACATTACTGAAAAAATAGTGGAATATAGATTTTATATAAATGAACAAAAGTGGCCATGGCAAATTCATACAATAAATGAATACAAGAAATTGAATTTACACCAGATAGAATGAAGTAAACAGTATAAAATTATTTTAAATAAAATACAATATTGGAATCAAGTATGAAAAGTCCTAAAACACTAAACCAAATATCTTTGAGCATCCCAATATCTAGCTAGTTCGTTTTCTCTTACTGTAGGTACTTGTAATATAGAATCAATCATGATCCACAATCCTACGAACAAGAAAGGTCTACTCGGGTACCCAAGTGTAATGATATCCCTTCTAGGATGTGATATAAAAATATCAGTATGCCGGCACCACCGGTGTCGTACCCAATCTAGACTATGTAATATAAATTAATCATGGTGCAAGCATGCATAAATAATCTAATCAATAAAATAAAACAAAATACGAAAGTTCCTGATTCATCCCTCGGATGGTGTCAGAACATATAATCAAATCATTAATTGAGTGTTAACAATTTATTAATTAGTCACAGCTGAATAAGATGCCTACTGAGTCCAAGGAGTATCCTATAAGTTAAAAAGGGGCTATGCAAGGACTGATCCCAATGACATTTAACAATTTAACATACTTGTCAACGATGGACCCAAAGAGTGTATCCAAGTCATCCAGTGAGGATATTTAGTATTAATGTCCCATGGTAATAAACAAGGAAACAACCTTTTAGATATTATAAGTAGTGATATATTGAATACATAACTAGGATACCTGACAAGTTATCCAGTGAGGGAGTTACACTATAAAAACCAAGGTTACATAAAAACACATGGAAAGATAACATAGTAGAACTTGAGTCTAGATAATTGATAAGAGGGTAATCCATGGATTTTAAGTAAACGAATTCCAAAATAAGGCACATACTGAATCCACAGAGTGCGTCCATGTTAAAATGTGGCAAAGCAAGGAATATGTATAAGGAGTGTATCCAAAGAACCTACTTGTTAATGCTAGATCCAAGGAGTGTATCCAAGGCATCATGTAATACCAAATGGAAACCCAACGACAGTATACAAGGAATCCAAAAGTATGACAAGGAATGGGATATATGTTGGTATGAACCTTAGAAACTTGTCATTTAATTTGAAATGGGGTACACTTGTGCTCATGGTATTCTCTGATCAGAAACCATGACATGCTTTAGTCTAACCATTCCAATTAAATAACGAATTCATGAAATGATTCAGATGGTTTATGTCTTTCCTTCCATTGACTTGGACAGGTCATGTAGAGTTGAAACCATTTATTTATTGGTTTAAGCCTTTTCTTCCATTTTTGTGGAGAGGTCGGGTATCATTATAACAATTAATTTATTGGTTAAATCCATGACATCCATCAGAGTGGAGAGGGCATGTATCATTTCTACCATTTGCTAAAATCTATTAAATCATTTTCAAAATTCATGGTCTGCACCACTATCTTCTTTTAAAATGGTAAGGGTTGCTACATATGTGGAACCAATGATTGACTCATGAACCGAGGTCATTCCATGTAATTCCTACAAGGGAATCCATGAATATCTTAAGGTGTGAGTAAGAATACCCATTGGGTCCATCTATGGAATTCCTACTTTTGAAACCCCATGTCACCTAAGGTGTTATCATAATTCAAACCATTTGACAATTTTTTTGGAAATTTGTTTTGAGGGTAAATAATTAAGCATCAAACATTCATTTAACTCAACTCATTCCTTTTTAAAAAACATGTCAATTTCATTTATAAGGATCCACATATCAATACAAATAGGTATGTTACCTACATGGGTAATTCCAATCTAAAACATACACCATTTACATAGATGGTTCTTTGTCCCATTCATCATTTTAAATGAGGAATCTCATAGTTTCTAATTCCATTAGGTCCATTTCCTAAACATTCCATATTCAAACATAAAATCAAGGAATAGTAATTATAAAATGAAAAATATATCAAGAAAGGTATATCCACTAATGTTCAACATAAAAATAGTGCACTTCTGTTGGAGGGGTTTTCTTAAAAAACATGATATTTTTTTCAACTAATAATTTAATACATTTAACATTCAAATAATGAACATGCTAAATTCATATTTCATAATAATTTTACATAATACATCATTTCATGGATTAATGTATAAAAAGATTCAATAATTAACTTATTAATGCATTTATAATGATTATGTACTTGGAAAGGAACCCTACCATATGGTGTAACCCAACCATCCACATCAGCGACAAACCAAAATGAATTAAAAGCAGTTGGTGAAGCATAGTGCACTACATGCAACAAATCGAGGACAAATAAACATCAATATATCGAAAATATAACTAGGCAACAAGGAGAAAACTTACCCCGACAAAATATTGTCAAACCAAAATGATTTGAACTACCTCGCCTTCGGTGGTGGTTGTTAGAACACGCACCCACGGGTCCTAAGAGATCATTTCCATCTGAACCCTCTCTCTTTCAACAGAAATTGTCAGAACATGCACCCATGGATCCTAAGAGACCATTTTCCTGAATCTAGAGACATAGAAAACCCAAAATAGGATCAAGCCCAAATCCATAGTGTTGGGCCGAAACTTTTGGGTTGAAGAAGATTTAATGACCGGCCAAAAAACAGAAGGACAGTTGGGTAGAAGACCATACCATGATGATTTAAGGAACAATCATGAAGAAATAAGATGGAAACAACAGTCCAAGGAGGAGTTGGTAGGGGGTCTAAGCGCATGGTGAAGGGGAGCACCCCCTGGTGCAGCGTGATCTGAGAGAGATATGGGAGTTTTTAGGTTTTATTTATTTAAATTTAATTTAATTTAATTAAAACAATTTCAAATTTTAAAATTTGGTTTCATGCATGTTTGAACATACATGGTTCTCCAAACCGTACGAAAACCATGGGGAGTTTACTTCCTCCAAAACACACCCCACATGGGCTATGCGCGTGGTTTAGGAAATTGTGTGCAACCTATGCACTAAGCCACTCCCTCTATTTAAAAATGGTCGCACGACTAACTGCAGTGGGACATACAATTTGGATGAATGTGTGCAAACCATACACCTTATTTTTTATTTAAAATCATTATGTTTTAAAGGTTATGAACCCCTAAAACATACTGACCCACTCTAGAGTATTCTTGGCCCTTCATCCATGATAAAAACATAACTTATTAGTGATACAACTCGTAGAATTATGTTTCAAAGATCAGTTTTAAAATATTCCCATTTAGGAAATGAAACAGTTCTAAAAAATCATACTTTTGTCTGGTTAAAAAAATGGGATTCTACAATAATCATCATAGGTGCATATTAAATTACCATGACCTTGTTAGAGAATATCATGGTAGGAAAATAACCAATATTTCATTGTGTCCAGAATCCACGATTCTTATTCTTATGTTGTAAATTTATATTGAAAATGGAATATTTACCAGCATATTCTAATCTAAATTTTTGGAACAAGATCAATTGATATATTTTTTATTATTTTTGAAAAATAATACATATGTTTATTCCATTATATATTTAGGATAACCCATTGTATATAACCTAAAATTTATTGTGGACTATTATTTTATTTCTACATGAATTTTAAAAATATAATTAACATAACTAGATTTATAAAGTAAAAAATGAAAATGGTATGATATTATCTTTAGCAAAAATATGTCTGTTGTGTTTTACAATCATTGTGGGATCGACTATATGCTTTAACGATGTTATACCTATGGAGTTATTGTGATTTGAGACTAAATAATTTTATAATTTCAGCATGCCCTAAAGATGTAAGGACACATTAAGGATTGATAAAATATTTTTCCTTTGTAGGGAGTATCGGAGAATTACATAAAACTAGAGACTAATTTCATATTTCAAATTCTTTTCATAGATTATTTTTATATTTTGGTATTAGTTATCTTGTTTTTTTATTTATTCATCATTATTATTATATTACAATTATAGATTCTTTCAGTGTTATGATGTATGGAATAAATTCATCAACAACATTATGCCACCCCTCCACCAATGTACAATGAGTTTATTGAATATGTGACCACATATGAAGAAATGAATTCAGTAGGTTGGTCATGTCAAGTAACAAGCTATAATGATTACCTTTCTTTTGAATATGATGACTTCCAACAATATAAGATGAGGAAAAACTATAAAAATACTTCTAGAAGAGACCCTAGTATTCATAACTACCTAAGAAGATCCTAGACCAAGTATCACTTAGAAGAATTACTAGCTTGTTTTTTCATGCTATACAATAATGGGATGGACAATAAGATTGATAATAATGAGGTTGAACTTCTCAAACATGGATAATTAACTATATACCATTTAGAAATCATCTTGTTAGTATCCAACCAATAGTGTCTTACATTGATACATTTTGGTTTAAATATGATGAACATTAAGAATAATAGGATGTCTAAGTAGTAGAAAAAAATTATCCACAAGAGATTAATATACAAGAAGACTATTCATTATAATAATTTCATAAGTATAATTCAGATTATAGGATAGCCAAATTGACCGACAAGTACATTTTAGTATAGATTATTAGTAATGATGAGAATGAGGAAAAACTCATAGAATATGTAGAATTTACTACCCACGTTTGACAAATTATTTCACATTTTAGCTCCATAATCAATAATATACATTGGATTGTTAATAATGATATTAAATATCTTGAATATGAATAATATCAAGAAGTGGTTTAGGAAAGATCAATATATGGAATAAAAAATGATGGATATTATTTATTGTATGTATGTAGAGAAATATAAGAACAATTTTGAAGTTGAAAAATAAATAGACTCAATATAAGAAGAAACACTGAAGTAATAGGATGTTGGTCACATCTGCATTGATATCAATATTAGTCTAATAGATGGAAAATTTTGGGTATCCCTCCTATAATTTATTGAAGAATATGGAATCATGAATCTCTAAGTCAATAGTTTATTCCAAAATGTGAACCTACTGATGAAAAGGAAGATTTCGTGTTGGAGAAAGTGAACTACAAGCTTTTCTCAAATTTTAATTTCTCTATATTTTCATTAAATCATTCCTTAAAATGAATCTCACTAAAAGAAATAATCATGAATAATTAATGGTGGAAGAAGAAAATATCTAACCTATGTGTGAAGTATATTCATAAGTGGAAAAAATATAAGACAATTATCTCAGTGTCATGTTCCAACTATCTTGCAGAGGTTAAGGTCAAGAAAAATGACCATAAAAAATGCAGTAACCATGAAGAATCCTCGATTTTAATATTTCTATCTTTCACTTAGTTTACATTGATAGTTTAATCCATATCCCTTTGGTTGATATATTTGTATGTATGATCCAAATATTTTTTATAATAAAATGGAATAAACATTCACTATTAATTTTTTTGGGCCCTGGATGATAGAATCAGGAATCAAATGAAGTGATTCATTTTTTGATGAATACAGTTCATGAATCCCACTCAAATAATGAATTACAGAAAAAATGTTTTGTGACAGAAAATGTTATATTATCTTGGATATGAAAAAACATTAATAAGTCATTCAAAAAATTCAATGGAAGTTCATTAATATATTATATCCTTTTATTTTTATAAACCTATTTTTTATTTCTTTTCGATTTTTTAAAAATTAATTAAAAAGAAAACATAATTAAATTATTTCATGAAATAAATTAAATTAGATTAATAAATATAAGTAGTTGATTTTTTTAAAACTAACTAATATATAGAAAATTGAACAAAGGGAATGTATGTTGGTATATATAAAAAATTTACAAACAATTCATTTTAATGAAAAATATATTAATGGGAATATTAAAAATTACTTTTTTATATTAATTTTGAGTATCATGAAAATGATTTCATACATTATTAATTTTCATGATATTGAATCATATAAGCTAAAATAAATTAACTCACCATTGATATATATCATTGTAATTGAATGACTTATAGTCCATTATCATTGATTATAGGATTCTAGAAAAAAATATTTTCTTTTTTATATATATTTAATACAAAATTCCCAAATCAAGTAATACTAATTCGAAAATCATTGAAATCTTATTAATTTTATGACTGTATGCATTCAAAATTGAAATAATTGTGGAATATTATTCATGATTCATTTTATCCAGATTCCCACCTGTACATTTATTGTTATTTGTCCCACAGAATCAATGGGAGGCCTTATTGGTATTTGGCCATTTTGTGTGCCGTTATTTTCATTTTTTACGTTTCTATTTTTCTTATTATATTAAATTGATTGAATATAGGGTAGGTGTTAATCATGATAGATATGTGATGATATATCATGAGAGGGGATTATTAAATTTATATGTGGGGTTTTAAGGGATGGATCATATTTACAGTTAGTGTAATTCTTTTTTATCCCGGTTTTTCTAAAAAAAGTATGAAAAATAATAAATATAAAAATGGTGTGAGACTTGGGATAATAAAAAATAACCACTACCAAAAATATGTTTTTATGATATTTCTATAGTTGGTATAGGTTTGATTCATTCTAATAATTTCATTATAAAAAAGAGGGAGCGACATTTGATTATGATTTCATTATCTTCATGCCATTATCTTATTCATTTTGGGTGTCAGAGATGACATTTTATATTGGCAAGGAACATTTCTTTTTTATAAGATATTGTATATATTATATTATACAAAAGAGTTATCCTCCTTTTTTAGTGTTACACATTTTAGAATTAAATACCTACCGACCATAATCTGCGTAATCGTTGGATCCCAATTAAAAATCCTTCATGTTTAATTGAGAATATTTTTCATTATGGGGATGAGAATGTATAGTATGTGCAATACAATTGTTAGGAGAATGGACAAAAGGGTTGGGAATAACTAAAATTAAATTGTTCACTTTATTGGTGAGTTAAAACATTAAATGGTGAGGAAAATCCCAATTTGAATTATTTTCTATTAAAGGATGCAATTTATAAGTGAAAAGAGAATATTTATTATATAAAAAATTATTTAGGAGTAAGGATTTTTAGAATTATATTTCGTTATTCATTTTTATTATAACATATTATTCAATAAATTCATTTTATGTGCATAATAATTAAAATATTAAATTGTTGATGTATGATTCTTTAATTTTTGGATGTTGATTTTCTACAATGTAGAGTCCTAGTCTTTTCCATGAATTATTTTGAAATTTATATATATATATATATATATATATTTCAGATCTAGGAAATAAGAGGACATGTGATTCTAAGGCCCAATGTGCCTAGAATTAATTTTATAAAATAATAAGTACACATTATAATGGTAACATGAAGGATGTGGGATAACTCATAAACAGAAGCTTGTATCATAAATACAATGTCACAGTTGAGTCCGGAACATGACATTTACGGTATAGAGGAAACAACATTTTCCTGTATGGTACTTCATTGAAAAAATTCACCAAGATACAAAATATTATATAAAATAATGAAATTTAATTATTTTTATCTTGGATGTCATATGTAATAACATTTATATAGGGACTCCAATGGGAAATGAATGACCGTTGTTGAGTTCATGAATGGTTTTTTTATCTAAGCGCAGCTTAAATTGACCGAGCATGTGATGTTGGGTTCCTACAGCCATTGGTGGGTAATGATAATAGATTTACCAAAAACCTTATTAAATCTGATAAAAGCATGTCTGTGAATTATAGGTGTGGTTCTCCACTTCCTCCACCCACCGCAGACGAGCTACATTGTAACACACCGATATTTTATGAAAAATATTCCTTTTAATTTCATTAATGTCTTGTGTTGTACGCTACACCAAAAAGAGCTCTCTCAACATGCATCCTTGACTTGCCTTGTATTACAAGAAATCGCGACCTTCCTCGATAGCGTGTGTAGTACGCAATACCGAGTTTCACTAAACAACGATATGCTATTAAAATATTATTAAAACTAGCCGTTATGAATAGTAAAACCACCTTTTAAAATTTTAGAAATTTTAGATCTCAAAATGGACTTCATTTTTGGATTCGGAGTATCGAATTTAGCCTAAGGTGAAATTTTTGGTACTTTTCGGATAACTTTCATATTCTGATGAATAGTGAAAATTACTAAATTAGAATTAATTTTTTTTCATTGAAAAAATTAATAGTGATAAATTATTAATTTGAGTGGTTTTAAAGTATATTTAGAATATATTTTTACAATTTAATACAATGTTCATCATTGGATGTAATTTCACATTAAAACCAGTCATAAACAAGTGTCAATCTTTTGATAGTTATTATCTCTTAAGAACACGCTATTTGTTTTGACGACGAGAATTAATTTTTAAATTAATTAATGCAACTGATATGTTTTGAATTTGATAAAATAGACATCATTTTTGAATTCATAATATCAAATATATCTTAGATCTAATTTTTGGTATTTTTCGAGAAACTTTCATTTTTTGATGAATAGTGAAACCAGTAAGTGGTAGTTAAAAAACTGAATTTTTCATAAAACCTAATTTTACCGCTTCTGTGAGTGGAATTTCGAAATTCCGAGAGACACAGTTGATGTCAGTAAGTAAAATCTGGTTCAATGAGAGAAAATAATTTTTTGGTGAATAGTAACGTTTTACCTTTTTTGACCACGGTTAAAAGTAAATAGGGTAATTACGGGTAAAAATGATATTATTATTACACTAACACATGTCCTAATTCTATTGGACAAGAGTAATTAGACCAAAAAACCCCTTAGGAATAAAATATGACCATTTATGCCCACTTGGATTAGATTAGGACATTTATTATTAATTTATTTAAAGAAGGGTTAAAATAGTTAAAATCACAGTTTAATAAGTAAATAATTTTTAATATGGGGTAATAAATAAGGTAAATTAGACTATAAATATTAATTAGAAAGCTAAAAATATTTCCTACATAATGGTATTTTATTTGTAATTTTTAGACATTAAATAATTTAATTTATTTATGACACAACGATGATGCAGTAATTATCATATTAATGAAATATTGACATAATTGATGTTATAAATACCCAAATAAATATAATTTGAGACTTTTTATGAATTCCTCAAATTTTATAGGTTAATATGAAATTTTATTATAGTTTAAATTAACTTTATTTTAACTAATCATTCTGTTATGATTTTCACAAAAATCAATTACTAAATAGTGTCAAAATTGACATAAAATAGTTTTTAAAACAAATATTATATTATTAATTGTTATTTTATTCATAAAAATCTAATGTTCGGCCAAATGACTTAGATAAGGTTATATATATTAATAATAAACAACTTGGGGTTAGTTTGGCTTGATATAGTAATTTTATTAACCTTATAGTATAATAACGCAAGAAGACACGGTAAAAGTAAAATTATTTAACTTAATGTTAAATCTAAATGATAAGGTTAAAATAGGAACCTAAACTTGTATAAATTATATTGGATGATTGTATTTATACCCATCCCCACCTTAGCCTATAAATAAATCAATTTGGAGCTATTTAAAACCGAACTTGACTTTATAATAAAATAATATTTTTTGTTATTCCAAAGGTGCCCCTCTCCTCCCTTATAAAAGGGCACCACCTCCCTCTCTTCCTCACACAACTTTTAGCCTTCAAGCTCGGAAAACCCCTGCCAAATTATCTTCTCCACTTCCCTATAATGATTCTAGAGGTTCTGGTCTTCCTCAAATACCAATTTTATTGACCTAAGAGGAGGTCTCAAAGAGGCGCTTCAATGAAGAGGTAATTTCCGTTACCGATTCTTTCACCTTTATTTATTCTTCCACTTCTTCTTATTAGGTTGTTTCATTATGAAGTAATAACATCAGTATCACTAATATACTGATATGTTATTAAAAGTATGAAACAATCCTATTTCACCATCTATCCATCCTACGGAAAACGAAATCACCGCGCGTGCGTACGTACGGAATACCGTCTCCACGCCGTGGTGAAATCTATTTTCCACCACCACCATACTTGGATGGGTATAATGGTGTAAATAATAACTATATATTATTATTTTAATGTGATATTTATTCTGAAATAGTATACATACACTCCAATACAGTCCCACGATCATGAGAACGATATCATCGCTCGTGAATACGTACGGACTACCGTCTCCACGACGCGATGAGATTCATTCTCCACTTTAACCATTCCTGAATGATTATAAAGTAAATATAATAAGTAATAATGAAATATATGACATAATAATGATACTGGATTTTTGTGTATATATATGTATGTCATCTACTTAATTCCGTTCAACTCAATAAGGAAACGAAAACAGCGTTCATGTGTACGTACGACCACTGTCTCCATTAACGGTGTATTTCATTCCATTTACTGATTTATTATATATATGTATATTCTGAATATATATATATAAATCATGTTTTATATTCTGGAATTAAGTAATCATGATATAAGTAATCATATGAATAATTACAAGTCAAAACATGGACGACAAATGAAACAATTTTACCCAAAATGCTCTTTAACATGGAATTTACAAAAGAACGTGTAATATAAAGTCATAAGTGAACCATATATGATATCATAACAATGAATTTGATTCTGTAATAAGTCAATGACATAATTTAAATCATTATACAGGAGTTTCAGACACTTACGAAGCAAATCATAGCTAAGGTAAGGGAAATATCACAATCACATTTTTATCCGAGATTGTTTATACTTTGGTATTTACTGGGGTGTATTTTATCATCCACATCCATGTTTCCTCAATATGTAATATTATTTCCATTCATCTACAATTTATTAAATCCAATTTTACCCTTCGGTGAGTTTTTATTAAAAGATATGAAAGGAATCTTTTGTCGTTTTTCATAAGAGGTACTTTTTGACTTTTCCGACAAAAGTACGAGAAGAATGTTTTTTTAACTTATACGACATGAATGGATTTTTAAAACATTATTTACAAGAAGCTTACTTTACAAGTTTTCAAGTTTATTTTTAATCAACTTCTTTTAGTTTAAAATTGTAAGACATGTTAAGAAATTAAAACGTTTTTGAAGTAGAAAGGATATTTTCCTCAAGAATGGTGTTCAAGTGTGTTATCAAAATTATTTTCCATCTAAGATAATAAAGGGTTATATTTATATCCCTATTATTACATGGATTTGATTATTTTGTGATGGAATTATATTTATGAATTCATTTATCTTATATGAATTGTTTTATGATGTCACGATTGTTAAGATTCCCATTTTTATTACATGGGTTATGAAATGATGTATGATTTATGATTTTGTGGCACACATAAAAATGGTATAATTATGAGATGAGTGGGACCTATATCTCCCTCCAATGCATTAGTTAAAGATTTTATATCTCATGAGATAGACATGGCTGGAATGGTAGGTTATACCGGTTCAGTGAAATAGGAATGAAACGAGGGTGACTCGGTTCAGAAATGGACTTTGTCCACTAAGATAGTCAGGGAAATGAGTCTTGACTAATAAGATATGATTCTCTATGATTATGTGTGTATGCCACAAAGTTCCATGTTTTAATTTATGATTATTGTGAATTCATGTCACTACTATGATTTATCCCGTGTTATGAAATTATGCTCTTTTTTGCAGGTTAAGATTTCCAAAATTTTATGTTCTTATGAAAATGATGTGATTGATATTTAATTTGTTTACCCTTACTGAGCATTTGAGCTCACCCTTTTATGTTTTCTTTTCCCCATGATATAAAGAAAGCTTTTAGGTAATAAAAAAGGAATATCTTTATGGGAGATGTTGAAGATCTTTCACCACGATTAGAAGATTATATTCCGAGTTTCCAAAGGCACTAAACTATTACGATCCTTGTGTGTGTGTTTTTGTTATGTACTAAGTATTCCGCAAAAGTAATGTAATTTCCATGTACGTCAAGATTGGGGTCTCTACAGTTGGTATCAGAGGAAATGTTTAGTCAACCTTTGGAAACTAGGATGCGAAAACGTTAGTGAGATCCCTAGAGATATTTCTAAGGTATGTCTAGGGATGTCCCTAAGGTTAAGTATACGTATAGGTTATAATACTAGAATTACTCTAACAATCATAGAATTAAACCTAAGATGTTAGATATTGAAGGTACTCCCCATTTATTATGTTGTTTTCCGTAGCATTATTTTTGCCTCTCACACTAATCTTTTTGGGTTTTAGACGATGCCTGGAACCCAAAGGAACCGTGTTGATCAATGTAATGGACAATGCAATGATTTCCCTCCTGAACAAACAAATGTTATGGGAGATGGAGTGAAAAATCTTATTTCTATACTTACACAAGCTATGAATCATTCTGGACTTCCAAATGAGCAGAGAAGGGAACAATATTCTATTGAGTCCTTCATGAGGCAACGTCCACCTTCTTTCAGTGGGTCTTCCGATTCACTTGTTGCTGAACAATGGATCAGTACCACTGAAAAGATATTTTCAGTTCTTCAATGTTCTGAACATGATAAAGTCATCTTAGTAGTATATCGTTTGGAAGGTGAAGCTGATCAATGGTGGAATCTTATCAAGAATACGAGGCAAAGAGATGAAATTGAGTCCATTGAATGGGACGAGTTCAAGAACTTGTTTTTCAGTATGTACTTCCCTCATATTCTTCGAACAAAGATGGAAACAGAGTTTCTTGAGCTGAAGCAGAAGGATGATTAATCTGTTGGTATATACGAAGTGAATTTTACAAGACTTGCAAAGTATGAATCTGGCATCATCATCCAACCTGAAAGTAAAGTTGATCAATTTTTCAGTGGCTTAAAACCAAGTCTTAGAAGGGAATTAGCTATAAGAGACTTCAGTAGCTATGAAGAAATTGTGCATTGTGCTATCAAAGTTGAAATGGAAGTTGGTGTTACATATCCATCTCATGGTTTTGACAAGAAACGAAAGATGGAGTTCAAGGAGAAATCTCAAAATAATGGTGAAAAGAAGATGAATGTTTCCTTATGCACAAAGTGTGGAAAGAAGCATGGTGGAGATTGTCTTAATGGGACTAGAAAATGTTTTAAGTGTGGAAAAGAAGGTCATCAAGCAGCTGAGTGTCGAAGTAATGGAAAAAGGGTTTCTAATGATGTGAATAAAGCAAACACTGCAGAGAACGCACCACCAACACGTCAACGCTTCAAGTGCAAGGAAATGGGGCATTATGCTAATAAATTCCCTAATCCAAGGGTTAGTGATGATCGACATGAGAAACCACTTAAGACAAAGGAAAAAGGGAAGTCACATGCGATCACTATTGGCGATGTTGAATATGACAACGATGTGGTGGATTGATTAAGTGTGTATGTAATGGGATTCCAAAATAATGTTGTATCATAATGTATTGGAATATTTATGTATTTGTCTAATGTGGTATTCAAAGTGATTGAGATATTTTTGGAAATAAGATGATATGCGCATAATGAAGGGAAAACGAGACAATGAAATGTTTAACAGTATTCATGAGCTCATGATTGATATAAGGACTAAGTGATATCATGGTTTGAGTATATAGAATTTTGATGATTTTGGTATGTGGAAAGTGTTAACTTTTAACTGCATTCATGTTTTCACTAAGGTTCAATGGGTATTCAAGAGAACACATGATTAAGGCCTTTGAATGTTTGGAATGTGACCAACAGAACATATCTTATGATATATGGGGATCAACGATGGTATTAAATCTCTGGTAATCGTTTTCACTATATTATGAGAGTGGAATATAGTATTATGGATAAACCTAAAGATTGGAATTGATTATGTTGGACATAAGTTATTATTGTTTAAGGAAATAAGTTTTTTCGATATTATTGATGGGATGTTATAGTAATATAGTTTTAGAAAAAGGACAACCTGCAGGACGGGCGGAAGCCCATCGCGTCAGACAAGGCTGTGGGAATCGAACCCACAACCGAAGTGCGACTGGCCTTTATCCCCTACCACTGGCCTACAGGAGGTCCGTAGTTAGTATAAACTAGTTTTATTTTATTCATCTGTATGATATATGAAGTATAAGTTCATTTTTGGAACCATATACGATTAATCTAACCATAAGTTGGACTTATAACTTTTGCTAAACTTTTGTTTGAAAGAGATGGAATGACCCATCATTCTATCACATGATCTCCTAACACATCACGAATGACAAATTTAACATTATTTCTTTAAGAGATGAAGTGGAAATTGTCCAACGAATGACAAACGGTGAGACTATACCAAAATCACGAAAGTATTTATTCTAATTCCAATTTCATCAACTTTAGGGAAATGATATTAAAAACAAAAAATGTTTTCCTAGTGCTCTTATATCTGATGAATCAGATGGTACCCTAGATCATCACAAATTTATGGCTTTATGATTGCTGTCTTTTCCATAGCCATGTTCTCTACCACTCTCCATCAGAACATGATGGTTAGATTTCTCTCTCATATCCATATTTCCACCTATGTGGAAACCCGGTGATTAGTTTATTTGGTTAACCGTTAAGTTTCATACTTTTGTTTTTAATGATTATTTTTGGTATTCCTTTTTTACAATGTGCGTTTCTATCAAAGAAACTTTAGAATAGTAAACCATTTATAACCCCGACGAATTTTGAGGGTGAAATTCATTTTAAGGGGGGTAGAATGTGACACCCCGAGCTTTTATGAAAAAATATTCTTTTTAATTTCATTAATGTCTTGTGTTGTATGCTACACCAAAAGGAGCTTGCTCAACACGCATCCTTGACTTGCCTTGTATTACACGCAATCGCGACCTTCCTCGATAGCGTGTGTAATACGCAATACAGAGTTTCACTAAACAACGATATGCTATTAAAATATTATTAAAACTAGCCGTTATGAATAGTAATAACCACCTTTTAAAATTTTATAAATTTTAGCTCCCAAAAATGGACTTCATTTTTGGATTCTGAGTATCGAATTTAGCCTAAGGTGAAATTTTGGTACTTTTCGGATGACTTTCATATTCTGATGAATAGTGAAAATTACTAAAATATAAATAAAAGCAATTTTTTTAATCGAAATAATTAATAGTGATAAATTATTAATTTGAGTGGTTTTAAAGTATATTGAGAATATATTTTTACAATTTAATACAATGTTCGTCATTGGATGTAATTTCACATTTAAACCAGTCATAAAAAAGTGTCTATCTTTTGATAGTTATTATCTCTTAAGAACACACTATTTGTTTTGACGACGGGAATTAATTTTTAAATTAATTAATGCAACTGATATGTTTTGAATTTGATAAAATAGAAATCATTTTTTAATTCATAATATCAAATATAGCTTAGATCTAATTTTTGGTATTTTTCTGGAAACTTTCATTTTTTGATGAATAGTGAAACCACTAAGTGGTAGTTAAAAAACTGAGTTTTTCATAAAATATAATCTTACCGCTTCTGTGAGTGGAATTTCGAAAATCTGAGAGACACGGTTGATGTCAGTAAGTAAAATGTGGTTCAATGAGATGAAAATAATTTTTTGGTGAATAGTATCTTTTTACTTTTTTTTACCACGGTAAAAAGTAAATAGGGTAATTAAGGATAAAAATGATATTATTAATACAATAACACATTTCTTAATTCTATTGGACAAGTTTAATTCGACCAAAAACAACATTAGGAATAAAATATGACCATTTAGGCCCACATGGATGAGATTATGACATTTATTATTAATTTATTTAAAGAAGGGTTAAAATAGTAAAAATCACAGTTTAATAAGTAAATCATTTTTAATATGGGGTTATACATAAGATAAATTAGACTATAAATATTCATTAGAAAGATAAAAATATTTCCTAAATAAAGGTAATTTATTTTTAATTTTTAGACATTAAATAATTTAATTTATTTATGACACAACGATGATGCAGTAATTATGTTATTAATGAAATATTGACATAATTAGTGTTATAAATACCCAAATAAATATAATTTGAGACTTTTTATGAATTAAAAAAAAATTATAGGTTAATATGACATGTTAGTATAGTTTAAATTAACTATATTAGAACTAATCATTTTGTTATTATTTTCACAAAAATCAATTACTAAATAGTGTCAAAATTGATAGAAAATAGTTTTTAAAACAAATATTATATTATTAATTGTTATTTTATTCATAAAAATATAAGGTTCGGCAAAATGACTTAGATAAGGTTATATATATTAATAATAAACTACTTTGGGTTAGTTTGGCTTGATATAGTAAGTTTATTAACCTTATAGTATAAGAACACAAGAAGACACGATAAAAGTAAAATTATTTAACTTAATGTTAAATCTAAATGATAAGGTTAATATAGGAACCTAAACTTGTCTAAATTCTATTGGATGAGAGTATTTATACCCATCCCCACCTTAGCCTCGAAATTTATCAATTTGGAGCTATTTAAAACCGAACTTGACTTTATAATAAAATAATATGTTTAGTTATTCCAAAGGTTCCCCTCTCCTCCCTTATAAAAGGGAACCTCCTCCCTCTCTTCCTCACACAACATTGAGCCTTAAATCTCGGCCAACCCCTGCCAAATTCTCTTCTACAATTCCCTATAAACATCCTAGAGGTTCTGGTCTTCCTCAAATACCAATTTTAGTGCCCTAAGAGGAGGTCTCAAAGAGGCGCTTCAAAGAAGATGTAATTTCCGTTACCGATTCTTTCACCTTTATCTATTCTTCCACTTCTTCTTATTAGGTTGTATCATTATGAAGTAATAACATCATTATCACTAATATAATGATATGTTATTATAAGTATTAAACCTTCCTATTTCACCATCTATCTATCCTACGGAAAACGAAATCACCGCGCTTGCGTACGTACGGAATACCGTCTTCACGCCGTGGTGAAATATATTTTCCACCACCACCATACTTGGATGGGTATAATGGTGTAAATAATAACTATATATTATTATTTTAATGTGATATTGATTCTGAAATAGTATACATACACTCCAATACAGTCCCACGATCATGAGAACGATATCATCGCTCGTGAATACGTACGGACTACCGTCTCCACGACGCGATGAGATTCATTCTCCACTTTAACCATTCATGAATGATTATAAAGTAAATATAATAAGTAATAATGAAATATATGACATAATAATGATACTGGATTTATGTGTATATATATGTATGTCATCTACTTAATTCTGTTCTACTTAATAAGGAAACGAAAACAATGTTCATGCGTACGTACGGCCTACCGTCTCCATGAACGGTGTATTTCATTCCATTTACTGGTTTATTATATTTATGTATATTCTGAATATATATATATATAAATCATGTTTTATATTCAGGAATTAAGTAATCATGATCTAAGTAATCATATGAATAATTACAAGTCAAAACACGGACGACAAATGAAACAATTTTACCCAAAACGCTCTTTAACATGGAATTTACAAAAGAACGGGTAATATAAAGACATAAGTGAACCATATATGATATCATAACAATGAATATGAATCTGTAATAAGTCAATGACATTATTTAAATCATTATACAAGAGGTTCGGACACTTACGAAGCAAATCAGACCTAAGGTAAGGGAAATATCACAATCTCATTTTTATCCGAGATTGTTTATACTTTGGTATTTACTGGGGTGTATTTTATCATCCACATCCATGTTTCCTCAATATTTAATATTATTTCCATTCATCTACAATTTATTAAATCCAATTTTACCCTTCGGTGAGTTTTTAGTAAAAGATATGAAAGGAATCTTTTGTCGTTTTTCGTAAGAGGTACTTTTTGACTTTTCCGACAAAAGTACGAGAAGAATGTTTTTTTATCTTATACGACATGAATGGATTTTTAAAACATTATTTCCAAGATGATTCCTTTACAAGTTTTCATGTTTATTTTTAATCAACTTCTTTTAGTTTAAAATTGTAAGACATGTTAAGAAAGGAAAACGTTTTTGAAGTAGAAAGGATATTTTCCTCAAGAATGGTGTTCAAGTGTTTTATCAAAATTATTTTCCATCTAAGATAATAAAGGGTTCTATTTCTATACCTATTATTACATGGATTTGATTATGTTGTGATGGAATTATATTTATGAATTCATTTATCTTATATGAATTGTTTTACGATGCCACGATGTTTAAGATTCCCATTTTTATTACATGGGTTATGAAATGATGTATGATTTATGATTTTGTGGCACACATAAGAATGGTATCATTATAAGATGGGTGAGACCTATATCTCCCTCCAATGCATTGGGTAAAGATTTTATATCTCATGAGATAGACATGGCTAGAATGGTAGGTTATACCGGTTCCGTGAAAAAGGACTGAAACGAGGGTGACTCGGTATAGAAATGGACTTTGTCCACTAAGATAGTCATGGCAATGAGTCTTGACTAATAAGATATGATTCTATATGATTATGGGTTTATTCCACAAAGTTACATGTTTTATGTTATTATTATTGGTATTTCATTTCACTACTATGATTTATCCCATGTTATGAAATTATGCTCTCTTTTGCAGGTTAAGATTTCCAAAATGTTATGTTCTTATGAAAATGATGTGATTGATATTTCTTTTGTTTACCATTACTGAGCATTTGAGCTCACCCTTTTATGTTTTCTTTTCCCCAGGATATAAAGAATGGTTTTAGGTAAAAAAAAGGAAGATCTTTATGGGAGATGTTGAAGATCTTTCACCACGATTAGAAGATTATATTCTGAGTTTCCAAAGACACTAAACTATTACGATCCTTGTGTGTGTGTTTTTGTTATGTACTAAGTATTCCACAAAATTAATGTAATGTCCATGTACGTCAAGCTTTGGGTCTCTACATACCTTCTCCTCTCCCTTTGGTGGATCAAAAATGTAGTGTTGACGTGTGTGTTTTTCAATAATGTATGAATCATGGTATGATTGTGGTAGATTTTCGCAACCCCACAATTTTATCCTTTATTCATGAATTGGATATCATATTTTCCACTTTAAAAATCAATTAATAGGGCCAAATGAATACTACCACTAAATGATCATTATTTCAACTCCCAGATTTGAGTGTTCTTTGGCCGTTATTTGTGGTTTTTATTGTATAATTTTTGGCTTAATGAATTGTCAACTTATCATTGAGTGGAGAATAGATCACTGAAGGTCATGATATAGGGATTATAAATATGTGTTTGTCTTATTTTTTGGGATCCCAATGGAGGCCCAATGACCCTAAAAAGGTACCAATAATGTGGGTGGGTCCAACAGTAGTGTGAGATGTCCGGGATAGGTGCAACGGAGTATTCGGTGGGGGAAGAAGTTGGCGGAGGGGCCTAGAGAGTGATACAGATGGTGGTGACGGTATGTGTGAGAGGTGGTGACTATTTTATGTGGTGAAAATATTTGTACTGAGGGAAGAAGGTGGGTTTGGAAGCATGGAGGAAGGACTAAGGTATAGATTGGCATCGCAGATCATCGGGGTGGTCGCATTAATGCAGTGACGGTGGAGGGCTGAGGCCAGTTGGCCAGTCTAAGAACAGCATGGTGACCAAGTGATATGAACCAAGAATAGGTGGTATAAATTGGTTTTGTGGGGTTTAGGCATGATAGATCTAGGAAAAAGAGAGCTAATCTGGTTGAGCATGCCAAGGTAGCCAAAGCAGGCCACGGTGGGTCTGGGGGGTCGGGCAGGACCGAGCTGGATGGGCAGGTCTTCATGATGCAGATTCAGAACCCCATAACTGCTAAATGTATCTTCCATTTTATGTTCCATCTTTGATGACATGAATCTACTTTTTATACAGAACTTTTCAGGAAATTTTCCAATCATAATGGTTTAGTCTCAGGGCTCAGTTACATGAAAGACATATGTATAATAATAATAATATAAAACATTTTATAGGGAAATATTGTATCAAATGTAACTCTTACATGTGATTACCAATTTACATGTAATATGAGTCATATAAACACTATATTTTAGGAAAATAATTCATGAACAATTTTAGGTGTTTCAATCAAAATCAAGGTGAAGGTCTGAGGAAACCCAAATCGGGCATGCTGCGGTGAAATGTAGAACTTTAACTCCATATCCATTTTGATAAAATGAATAGTCTACCCAATAAATTATTTCATGAGGATCTAAATGGTATTAAAAATTTAATTATATTTCAGGATCAAGTCATGGGCCCCACGATATTCCATTTGAGAGTAATGTAGTGAAATGCAACTTTTTCCCAATTTCTGATTGGGGTCAATAAATAGTAGATCTTGTATGACTTTCTTCATGGATAAAAATGATGTGATATATTTTTATATTTGGAGCCTTATTAATTATATCATAATATGTCTAAAAATTGAAGTAATTTTGCTGTATAATCTTTTTCAATGGTTTTTTGGAGAATGCACGGCTTTGGTCTGCATCAAGACTTCCTTTTAGGTGTCGATACCCCTAATGCACTAGGGTGAAGATCCACGATGATGAGAGTATAACCCCCCTAATTTACTATGATATTTGTTATTTAAAACTACTTGTTAGGAAAACCCTCAAGGGTGTTACCCTTCAAAGGGGTTGGGAAATGGGTCCCTGCCCACTCCCGGTTGTTGATCTCCTTGATGCACTGGGTCGCAAAAACCAAATGACTAGAGTTGATTCCCCCTGATGCACATGATAAAAGGGATTATACATCTACTTTTAGAGTTTAATCCCTCTGAAATAATAGGTATTGGGTCTTCTACATCGAATTTTCACAATCCAACTATGTTGAACAGTGGATAGATTGGGTTTGATGTACCATTGGACCCTGAATAAAGAGGGAATCCATCATGAAAAATATGATTCATTGTGAGGAAAAATAAAACTATGAGGGTCATTTAGTTTCTCCCAAAGAAGAGAGTATCAAGTTGTGGTGATTGTGAACATCTGACTTTTATCTTCAGGGAAAATGTGAGGGTTACTAGGCATCATTGATGGATACATCTCGAACGATTGGCGACCCTTTTTCTTGTACTAGGCTGTTAGATAGAGATACTTTATATATTATTTTTCTTTTTTTGATTGAGAATGTGTATGTATATATATATATATATATATATATCATTTTCAATATCTACTCCTTGGTTTTGGGTTACTATCCTTCTAGGAGTTATGATGAAGTGCAGGGCATGCCAGGTGCATTCCATTTCTAGATTTTCGTGGTTGGAAGAGTATAATCTCTTGCTATAGTTAGAGAATGCTTGATGATAAGTTCATATTCTCTCTATTTCTAGGAATTTGTTTCTAGATAATTTTTCTTTCACTCTCTTGCTGGGTTGAACTGCATTCGTTTTCTGTAAATTTTTTAATATAATTCATTTCTCTTATATATTTCTCTTACTACCCCCCTTTTAGTTTTTTAGGGCTCTCTACTAGGTATGCCTATAAAAATCCAAACATGGGATTTTCCTACACATATTGTGGCTTATACAGATAATAAACATGTTTGATTATTATTTCATAAGAGCTCAGGGAGACGAATTCTTGGACGACGTACAGTGGTCATGTCATGGGATCCACGAGAAGGGATATCTCGACTATTTCTCTTTTATAGTTTATATAATGATGAGACACTTTTTAGGTTGGGTGTGTATTTTTATTTTTTTCCAATTTTAGATTAAAATATTGTAATTTTATAGTTTATTTTTCCATGTATGTTTTGTTTATTTACAAAATTATAGAATCTTTTACTCCTTTCCCTAATCATTTTTTCATTGAGTGGCTCTGTGATTGTGTATAGGTACATAGGGAATCACCTCCCTAGGTTTTTTTCCATTGTCCTTTGTCTACACCCCTTATTTTTTAGTTGTGGGATTGGATTGTTGATCTTGAGCCTCAACATTCGTAGGGTCATGACTAATTGGTATCAGAGGATGTTTGATCAATGGGATTTTACTCAGAATATCCAACTGAAATATATTGGATTGTTTTGGGGTAATAGTGTCAAAGTGTCTCAAATGAGACACTCAAGCAAGGGATTCCATTAATGGTATGGGCGTAGATGTTTCCATTCACCAGGACCCTTATTTCCCACTTGTCAACTTGGCCTCATAAGGCATTTATTATAGAAAACAATTGTACATGATATATATAGGATTCAATATTTTATTGTATTTCATCTCCCAATTGTTATATATATATATATGACCATCAGAATAATTTACTACTTGATAACTTTCATGATGCATCCTTGATGATAGCCGGCTGGGAATCTACTTGTGATTAATGATGATTACCCTATGAGCGATGAGGCCTTAGTTCATGGTCCACCATGTGAAACCCTTTTCCCAAGTGAATTGGTATCATCACATCCACCTACTTACAAGAAAATATTTCCACTGGAGTAGACTGAGGATGATCGCAGGCTAACCGCACTACGTGAGATCCATCCTCAGAAAACCTTGAGGTTCCATGGGCTGCCTTAATAGCAGGATGTAAAGGATTTGATAGATTCAATGATCTAAGATTTTAGGTTAATACGAACACCAAAAAATCATTATGTTGATCTAGAAACTAATCTCTTCCATGTAGTGGTTGAGCGTTGGTGGATTTTGGTTTCTGAAATTCACAATGGGTTAGCACTCTTGTGGGATGACTTCTAATAGTTCTTCAGTGTAGAGTACCACCCATCACACATATGGCCAATTTAGATTCCAAAACTTCTGTAGATTAACACAGGAGGGGTCATAGATAATAGTACATAACTAAGTTCATAGACCTGACATGGTACACTCTTGGCTTGATATGCAATGGTTACATCCAAGCAAGTATGTTTGAGCAGTGACACCATAGAGAGGTCTAAATTAGCATTATATCATTGTCCATCCATATCTATGTTGGGGTGCTAGATCAGGCCCTATTTATAGATAAATTTGTTTTCTAAGGGGTGCTAGTTAGAAATGACTAGTAGTGCATGATACATATCTAAGATGTATACAGAAGCTGGCATAAATTATTTGATGTGATCTTGACACAGGTTTTATCCCCATAATTTGACATTGGAACATAGTCTGATAGCACCAGGCCAACGTAGAAGACCATTTTAGCCTTGAGAGGGCATGTTCTTTGCTTATGATTGGAGAGGTCACATTGCATTAGACTTCCCAACCAGAAGTTATGATCATTCCCAGAAGATAGTGGGTGGACCACCATAGTAGATATAATGTTGTGATAAGGGATCCAACAGGTGGGGATAGGGTTGTCCCTAGGGATGTAGTGATGACATAGGGGGAAAAGGACCAATATTTGGGGGACGATGCTATGATATTCTCCCAACACCACCACCAGGTGTCCCTTATCAGGGTCAGGGAACATGTGGATTAGGCTACAAACAGTTGCAGGATATGGATGTCTATAATCCCATAAAACGATAACTGCTCCAAGGTATGATAATTGTTTATTATATTATGGAATAAGAATTATTCGAAACATGATCAAGTCACTTTTTATATTTTTAGTTTTGGAACTAGATTTCGATGTTCCAGTAGAGTCAATTTTACATTTGCTTTGTCTCAAGGTTCCTACGAGGAGCACTTATTTTGTGGCTTTCATATTCCTACTATGCAAGCTATTACATGGAAGAGATAGAATTATGTGGGACCTACTAGTCAATATTACAAAACCCTAAGACAACCTTTATGGAATGGATTGGATTTCCATGGGTTGTACCCAGATCGACATTCACTGTATACTAGTCAGATGCCTATGCACTGATGGGAATGGTTTCTCCTTTCTCGGTGAAAGAGTCCTCATAGAAGAGTAGTCGGATGTTGTGATCAAGATACTTTGGCCTTTTACCCCAATTTAGCGAGCATAACCCTTGGTGGAACAAAACCATTAAACTTTTGGTTTCCATTTACGGTGAAGCATTATTTGGACATCTTTCCCAAAGAAATTTTATTACTACGTTTGAGGATGGAGTTGGAGTTTTTCATTAAATTGTAATAAGGGAGTTCCCTGATAACATCAAGAACATATCAGATAGTAACCACCAAGATCTGCGTGATATAGTTACAATTGGATGACCATCGTGAGAACGGTTTAATTAGGCCCAATGTGTTCCCCTCGGAAGCCCTAGTGTTGTTTGAGTAGAAGGTATATTGAACATTATGGATTACAATGGATTATCATCACCTGAACCTGGCAACAATAAAGAAATATTACCCCATGAAGAGGATGAATGTCCTCATTGACCAGTTGTGAGGTGCGAGGGAATTCTAAAAAACTGATCTCATGTCCAGTTACCACCATCCATGGGTTCGCCTGGTTGATATTCTGAAGATGGATTTTTGATGTGTCCATGGGAACTAAAAGTTCCTAGTGATGCCCTTAGGAGTTACCATTTCCCTCACCATAATTATAGATTTGATTAAATAAATCAGTTAGCCTTACATGGACTACTTTCTGGTTGTCATCATTGATGACATACTCATCTACTATGCATTAGTGGAGATGAATGAGGAGCACATGTAGATGGTTCTTGAATAAAAATTAGAGAAGCATCATTACTGAAATATCTAAAAGTTCCATTTATTGATATATGAGGATTACATATTAGGGAATGTAATTTAAAAACAATTTTTAGTCATGGATCCAGAAATGATTCATTTTGTTCTTATTTAGGAGGAAACAATGAGTGTGACATAGGTTCAATGATTTCTATGATTGGAGGAGTACTAAAGGATATTTGATGAAGAAATTTCCATTATTATATACACTTTCATATATTTTATGTGGAAATAACATATTTTTACCAGGTCTTAGTACTTTCAATAGGTCTTCAACGAATTGAGGCATAGGATGGTGATCACAACAGTTTTGAGATTACTAGAGGAAGGCTTTGAATTCTTAGTTTATTGTGATGCCTCATGATCTAGTATTGGTTGCATGCTGATCCAACAACATGAAGTTATTGCATAAGGGTTGAGGTAGTTGAGACCCCATGAGAAGAACTTTGTGACTCATAACCTATACTTATAACAAGTAGTATTTTCAATAAGGATGTGGTGGTAATTTGTTCTGTGAGAGCGATTTGTGGTTTACTCATACCACTAGAGCCTCAGGTACATCTTCAAGCAGAGATACTTGAATCTGATGTGAAAATGGTATTTTATTTCCCTTCTGAACTATGAATTCATGGTAGTATATACATATGGGAAGGTCATCTTGGTAGTGGATTCCATCAGCAAGAATTATCAGACATTACTTTTGTAGGAAGCATCAGAGTAGTAAGATTCCCTACAACTAACATTGGTTGTATAGGAGGGTGCAATCTTTCTATTGGTGATGGTGCTAAATACATCAATCATTGTGTGTGTCAAATAATATCAACTGGGGGACCCTGACCATGATGTTTTTTGTGATTATATATCCACATGTGATAAACTAGATAGATATTTTGTAGGATGGAATCATGAAATCTTATTCTCGGGGAGAATAATAGTTCTAGTTTCAATTCGAGAGAAGGTGATCTGGGTGTTATAATCTTATAACTTGTATGTATATCCAATTGTGGGTAAGATTTATATGGATATTTAGTGGATGTTTCAATGCTCTAGTATGAGAAAAATCATGTCTGAATTCTTCTTTGGAAGCCTCACTTGTCATCAAGTGATGGCTGGGGATCAGGTTTCGAAAGGTTTGCTGTATCATATTGAGTACCCAAATTGGAAATGGGATGACATATCCAAGGAATTTATCACAATACATCCATTAATAGTGAAGATAAGTGACTCCATCTATGTGATAGTAGAATATCTCATAATGATAAAATAGTTCCATGCTATCATGGTGAAGATTTTGTTGGTGATTTTGGGGATGTTGTATGTATAGGAGATCACCCCATTAAAGAGAGACCCTCCATGATTGTCTTTGATTTTGATTTGAGGTTTTTAGTGTGATTGTGGATAGACCAAATGGAGGAATTTGGGACCCAGATATGGATGATTATATCCTTTCACCCCCATATTTATGGGAAGAACAACCGCACTATCCTGGTGCCGGAGGATATGCAGAGAGCCTGTGTGGTATATTTCACCAAGAGATGGGAGGATCACCTGCCTTTAGTAGAGTTTGTGTACAAAAATATCTACAAATCTACTATTTTCATGTATGTAGAGTCCCAATATTGACATACATGTACATTACAATACTTATTCGGAATACCTAATACATAACAAAAACAGACACCAAATGACCATAATAGTTTAGTCTCTTTGGAAACTCGGAATATAATCTTTTATTCTTAGTGAAAGATCTTCAACATATCCCATTATGATCTTAACTTTTTTTCTTACCTAAAAAATTTATTTATATTCTGGGGAAAAGAAAAAATATAAAGGGTGAGCTCAAATGCTCAGTAAGGGTAAAACAAACCTTATTCATTTGAACATCAAAACATGAACATGGAGTTCAAACATCAAAATCTTCAGTTTTGAAATAAACCATGGAGTTACGTAAGGAATATGTCATAAAGGAACATAGATCATGATAAAATAGCATGGGAATAAATCATTTCATTATGGAAAAACATTAATAACCTGATAGTATTTCCATAGTAGTCAAGGCATTGCTACTAAGAAAATCTTAGTGGACAATGTCCCTTTCTAAATCGAGTTCACTCCTCGTTCAAGTACTGTATCACTAAACTAGATTAACATACCATTCTAGCCATGTTTATCTCATGAGATATAAATCTTTACTTAATGCATTTGTTGGAGATATAGGTCCCTCGCATCTCATGATGAAATCATTCTTACTTGGGCCACAACATAAACATAAATAATCCATCAAAACCCAAAGAATAAAAATGGGTTTTATAAACATCATCCCATCATAACATAATCCATATAAAATAATTGGATATAATTTCATCATAAGAAAATTGAAACCATGTAAATCATATAGATATTATACTTAATACATACACATATGAAATAATATCATCTTAGATGGAAAATGGTTTTGAAAAAACACTTGAAAATAATTCTTGAGAAAAATATCATTTCTTCTTAAAAATCATTTTCTTTTCAAAAAATGCCATGAAATTTTAAAAGAAATGGATTTTATTAAAAATATCAATGAAATATTGTAGATTAAACATCATGAAAATAAGGAGTAATGAAACATTGAAAATCTGTTCATGCCGTATATGTTAAAAAAACATTCTCTTCGTACATTTAATGGAAAATTCAAAAAGATACTTGTATGGTTAAAAAGAATGATTCTTTCCATAAAATGTTGTAAATTTAAAAAATGGGTAAAAAGGAAATTAAACATACATGAAAACAGTTTTAGAAAAAATGGACATGGATTATAATAATAACCCAAATAAATACTTACGAATAAACAATCTCGGATAAAAATGAGATTGGAATAGTTATCCCTTACCTTTGGTCCAATATGTTTCGTATGTATCCAAATCTCCTGTATAATGATTTAAATAATGTAATTTACTTATTAAAAAATCATAATAATTTTTATGATATCATATATGGTTCACGTAGGACATTATATTACCCGTTATTTTGTAAATTCCCTGTTAAAGCATCATTTTTGGTAAAAATCATTTTATTTATCGTACGTGTTTGGATTTTTTGTTCTTGAGGTTATTATTACTTATATCATGATATACTTACTTCCATAATGTAAATAATGATTTATATATCATATATATTCAGTATATATATATATATATATTAGATAGATAAATGAAATGAAATAGACCGTTCATGGAGACGGTAGGCCATACGTACGCATGAACGCTGTTTTCCTTTCCTTATTCACTTGAATAGAAGTAAGTAGATTAAATATATATACATAAATGGTGTATCTATATCATGTAATATATTTAATTATTATTAATTATATATACTTTATAATCATTCTTTAACGGTTATCATGGAGGATGAATCCTATCGCATCGTGGAGACGGTAATCCGTACGTACGCACGGGCGATGATATCATTCTCATAATTACTGAATCGAATTAGAGTGGATGATATAATATCTCATAATCAGTATGACAATACAATAAATATATATAGTTATTCTTTACACCATTATACCCATCCAAGTAAGGTGGTGTTGGAAAAACAAATTACACCACGGCGTGGAGATGGTATTCCGTACATACGCACCCGCAGTGATTTCATTTTCTATTGGATGTATAAAAGGTGAAATGGGGTTGATTCATATTTATAATAAAATATCATTATATTATGGATACTTATGGTATCAATTTATAATTAAACAACTAATTAAAATGTTTTTGAAGAATAACGAAAACATGAATGAATCGGTAGAAGAGATTATCTCTTCTTCGATGCACCACATTTAAGATTCCTCTTAAGGCACTAGAGTTTGTCTTTTGAGGAGACCAAAACCTCTACAATGTTTCTTGGGATGTTTATAAGGTAAATTTGCAGGGTTTTGACATGATTGAAATCTCATAATTGTGGAAAGAGAAGAGGGAGCTGGTGGCCTTTTATAAGGGAGGAGAGGGGCACATTAGGAAAAACATAAAATATTATTTTATAATAAAGTAATATTCGGTTCATAATAACTCCAAATATATTTTTTTATATTCTAAAGTGGGGATGGGTCGATATACTCTTAACTAATAGGTTTTTGAGAATTTTAGGTTAGTATTTTAACCAAATCATTTAGATTTAACTCTAAGTTAAGTAATTTAACTTTTACCGTGTCTTCTTGTTTTGTTAAGCTATATGGTTAATAAACATTCTATAACAAGCCAAACGAACCCCATGTTGTTATATATATATATATATATATATATATATATATATCCATTTCTATTTTATTTTTCCTAAAATTAAATATTTAGGAATATAATAACAATAAATAATATAACATTTGTTTCAAAAACTATTTCATGTCAATTTTGACACTATTTGGTAATTGATATTTGTGAAAATCATAACATCCTGATTAATTTGAAAAAAAATTAATTTACTCAATAATAAATTTTCAAATTAACCTATATAATTATTTTAATTCATAAAAAGTCTCAAATTACTTTTATATGGGAATTTATAACATCAATTATGTTAATATTTCATTAATAAGGTAATTACTGCATCATCATTGTGTCATAAATAAATTAAATTATTTAATATCTAAAAATTAAAAATAAACTATAATTATGTAATAAATATTTTTATCTTTACATTGAATATTTATAAACTAATTTATACTATTTATAACCCTATATTAAAAATGTTTTAGTTATTAAACATTGAATTTAACTCTGTTAACTCTTCTTTAAATAAAATAATAATAAGTGTCCTAATCTAATCCAAGTGTACCTAAAGGGTAATATTTTATTCCAAATGTTGTTTTTGGTAGAATTAAACTTATCCAATATAATTAGGACACGTGTTAGGGAAATAATAATATCATTTTTACCCTTAATTACCCTATTTACTTTTAACTGTGATAAAATAAAAGTAAAAAGTTACCATTCACCAATAAAATTATCATATTGAAACACATTTTTCTCCTTGATATTAACAGTGTATCTCTGATTTTAGAAATTCAACATACAAATTTGGAAAAATTATGTTTTATGTACAATTACAAATGCTCTTATGAGGTGGGTAAAAGACGGTGAGAAATTCAAAAAAATTATATATCTAAATTTATTATAAAATGACTCTAATTAATTACATTGAACTTATAGAAGTATTATATATCTATTTTGACCTAAAATAAATTTAAATAAAATAATTTATTCTTTAAATAAAAATTTGGATTTAACCAATAACTCAGTGTTTTCAGTATTCATCAAAAATTGAACGTTTTCAGAAAAATTCCAAAATTTCACCCTAAGCTAATTTCGATATACCCAATACAAAAATTAATTAAATTTTGAAAGATAAAATTTATAAAACTTCAAAAAGTGGGTATTAATATTCTTAATGGCTATTTTATATAATATTGTAATAATATATTGTTGTTTAGTGAAACTCGGTATTGCGTACAACACATGCTATCGTGGAAGGTTGCGATTGCGTGTAAAGAATACCAAGTAAGGGTTGCGTGTAGTGAATGATTCCTCTGTTGTTGTGTATAATAGAATCCAACTGTATTTCATTTATACATTGAATATATATATATATATACAATCAATGTTGTGTAGAATAACGTTTATCAAACGAACTTGAAATTTTTTGTAACACGATCCAAGAATAGTGTTGCGTATACTGCAAGCTAATAAGGTGTTGCATATAGTGCAAGTTAATATTGGTGTAGCATACAACAGAAGACATCAAATAAATTAAATTTAATAATTCTCATAAAATATTTGGGTGTCACATTCTACCCCCCTTAAAATGAATTTCTCCCTCGAAATTCATCAGGTTTAGAGATAGTTTACTACTTGAATGTTTCTTTAATAAAAACCCAAATCGTAAAAAGGTATACCAAAACATAACATTGAAAACTAAATTATGAAACATAATTTTTACCCAAATTAATTAATCTCTGGGTTTCATCATTGGAGAGAATAGGTGAAAATTTGTATATGGAAGAGAAATCTGACCATCATGTTATGATGGAGAGTGGTAGAGAACACGACTAGGAAAAAGCCAACAATCAAAAAGCCATAAATTTTTTATGATATAAGGTACCTTTGGATTCATCATATATGAGGGAAATTGGACACCATTTTTTGGTTTCAAGATCATTTCCCTAAATTTGAAAAAATTGGAATTAGATGAAATACTCTCTTGATTTTGGTAAAATCTCACTGTTGGTCATTCCTTGAATAATTTCCACTACATATCTTAAATAAATGAAGTTGAAATTTTCAATTGTGATGTATTACTAGATCATGCTATAGAATGATAGGTCATTCTATCTATCTCAAACAAAAAGATAGAAAAAGTTATTAAATATACATAAGTCCATCTAATATGAGATTAATCATATATGGTTCATAAAATGGACTTCTACTTCATATATCATACCAATTAATAAATTAAAATTAATAATACTCCCCAGGGACTTCCTCTAGGGAAGTGGAATGTGATAAAGTCCAATCGCACTTCAGTTTTGTGTTCTATTCTCACAGCCTTGTCTGACGTGATGGGTTGTCGCTCATCCTATGGGTTGTCATTTTTCTAAAACTATACTATTATAATATTCTAGAAATAATATCGAAAAACAAGTTCTATCCTTAAATTATACTATCATATGTCAAACATAATCCATTCCAATATTTAGGCTTATCCAAAATACATCTGTCAAATCTTATAATGTAAAGAAAATGATTACTTGAAAGGTCACATAACAAGCACATGAATACCATCATTTGTCCCCTATATATCATAAGATATATATTGGTGGTCACATTATAAACTTGTGAATACCATAATAATGTATTCTTTTGAAACATGAATTATCACAAAACCTTAATGAAAACATGAATCCTGTCAAAATATATCTCTTTCCACATACCAAAATCCCAAAATTTCTATATACTCAAACCATGATATAACTTTGTCCTTATATCAGTCATGAGCTCATAAATACTATCAAACATTTCATTTTCTCCGTGTCCCTTAATTATTTGCATACCACCCAATTTCCAAAAATATTTCAATCACTTTTCACGGTTACCAGTGCCATACATTTATTGAAACCCAATACATAGATATTCCAATATTCCACGATACTATAAATGAGATTCCATGATACTATTTTAAAATCCCATTACATAAACACTTATCATTCCATAACACCATTTTCATACTCAACATCACAAATAGTTATCGCATGTGACTTCCCTTTTTTCCTTTTCAATAAGTGGTTGCTCTGGTCAATCATCAATAACCCATAGATTAGGTTATTGATTAGTATAATTCCCCATTTCCTTTAACTTGAAGCATTGAAGTGTTGGGGGAGCATTTTCATTAGTATTTTATCCATTCATATCATTAGAAACCTTTTTCCCATTATAAAGGAACTCACCTGCTCGATGACCTTCGTTTCTACACTTGAAACATTTTGTAGTACCTTTTAGACAATCTCCCCCAAACTTCTTTCCACACATTGAGCATAAATAAGCATTCAACTTCTTTTAACCATTGTTCTCAGATTTTTCCTTGAACTCCATCTTTCGTTTCTCATTAAAACCATGAGATGGATATGTAACACCAACTTCCAGTTCTACCTTGATATCACAACACACAATTTCTTCATATGTACTGAAGTTTCATATAGATAATGCCCTTTGAACACTTGGTTTTAATCCACTGAAGAATCGATCAACATTACATTCAGGTTGGATGATAAATCCAGATGAAAACCTTGAAAGCCTTGTAAAATTCTCTTCGTATATACCAAAAAATTCATCATCCTTTTGCTTAAGCTCAAGGAACTCCTTTTCCATCTATTTTTGATGAATACGAGGGAAGTACTAATTAAAAAATATGTTCATGAACTCATCTCATTCCATGGATTCAATTACATATTGGGGCCTTGTATTCTTAATTAGAGTCCACCACTGGTCTGTTTCACCTTCTAATAGGTATATATCCAAAATTACCTTTTCATGTTCTGAACAAAGAAGTATAAAAAATATCTTTTCAATGGTACTAATCCATTATTCAGCAACAAGTGGATCAGAAGACCCACATAAAGAAGGTTGATGTTGCCTCATGAAGGACTTAATATAATATTTTTACTTTCTATGCTCATTTGAAAGTCCATAATGATTCATATCTTGTGTAAGTATTTGAATTAGATTTTTCACTTCATATCCCATTACATTGGTTTGTTTAGGAGGACAATCATATCATTGTCTATTATATTGATCAACACGGTTCCTTTGGGTTCTAGCCATCATCTAAAACCCAAAAAAGAACAGTGTGAGAGGAAAAAATCATGCTAGGAAAGCAGCATAATATAGGGGAATTACATTCATTATATAACATCTTAGGTTTAATTATAATATCATTATTGTAATTCTAGGGAAATAACCTATACGTATACTTATCCTTAAGGGCATCCCTAGACATACCTTAGAAATTTCTCTAGGGATTTCACTAAAGTTTTCGCATTCCAGTTTCCAATGGATAAATAATCCTTTCCTCTAATACCAACTATAGTGACCCAATCTTGACATACCTGGACATTGCATTAATTTTGAGTAATACCAAATACATAACAGAAATAGATACCAAAGGACCGTAATAGTTTACTATCTTTGGAAACTCATAATATAATCTTCTAGTCATGGTAAAATATCTTCAACATCTCCCATAAAGATCTCCCCTTTGTTTCTTAGCTAAAACCTTTCATTATATCCTGGGGAAAATAAAACATATAAAGAGTGAGCTCAAATTATTTTTAAAGGTAATAATTGAGAAAATAATCCAAAATATATACATTTTAACTTCAAAATATGAACATAAAGTTTACACATCAAAATCTGGAGTTGTGAAATAAATCATGGCAGTACGTAAAGAATAGGTCATAAAAGATCATCAATCATGATAAAATAGCATTGGAATAAAAAATTTAATTGTGTAAAACCATTAATAACATGCTATGATTTCCATAGTATCCATGTCATTACTTCCAAGACTATCTTAGTGGATAAAGTCCCTTTCTGAATTGAGTTCACTCCTCGTTCCTCTCCTGTATCACTGAACCGGATTAAATAACCATTCCAACCATTTCTATCTCATGAGATATAAATATTTACCCAATGCATTGGATGGGTATATAGGTCCAACCCATTTCATAATGAAATAATTCTTACTTGTGGCACAATATAAACATAAATCATTACTCATAACCCAAAGAATAAAAATGGGTTTCATAAACATCATCCCATCATAACATAATCCATATAAAACAAATGGATATAATTTCATCATAAGAAAAGTGAAACCCTGTTAATCATAGATATATTACACTTGAAACATACACATATGAAATAATTTCATCATAGATGGAAAATTGTTTTCAAAAAACACTTGAAAATAATTCTTGAAGAAAATATCCATTAATCATAAAAATCATTTTCTATTCACAGAAGTCAAAAAGTTACTCATATGGAAAAAAAGAAAGACTCCTTCCATAACAAGTGGTAAAAGTAAAAAAATGGGTAAAAAGGAAATTAAACATACATAAAAACATTTTTAGATAACATTAACATGGATGATGACAATAACCATAGTAAATACTTACGAATAAACAATCTCAGATAAGAACGGGATTTGAATAGTTATCCCTTACCTTTGGTCTGATATGCTTCGTACGTTTCCGAACCTCCTGTATAATTATTTAAATAATGTCATTGAATTATTAAAGAATCATATTTATTTTTATGATATCATATATTGTTCACTTATGACTTTATATTACACATTCTTTTGTAAATTCCATGTTAAAGCAACGGTTTTGGTAAAATCGTTTTATTTATCATACGTCTTTGGACTTGTTGTTCCTGATATTATTATTACTTATATCCATATTTACATACTTATAGATTGTAAATCATGATTTATATATCATATATGTTCAGTATATATATATATATATAATTTATTGATAAATGAAATGAAATACGCCGTTTATGGAGAGGGTAGGTCGTACGTATGCGTGGACATTATTTTACATTCCTTATTGACTTGAATGGAAGTTAGTAGATGATATATGTATATATATACAGTAGAATTATCATGTCATATATATCATTATTATTCATTATATATACTTTATAATCATTTTTGAATGGTTAACAAAGAGAATTAATTTTATCGCATCGTGGAGACGATAATTCGTACGTACGCATGAGCGATGATATCGTTCACATAATTACTTAATTGAATTGGAGTAGATGATATAATATCTCATAATAAGTATGATGTTATAATAACTATATATAGTTATTCTTTACACCATTATATCCATCCATGTAAGGTGGTGCTGGAAAAACATATTACACCACAGCGTGGAGACGATATTCTGTACATACAAACGCGCAGTGATTTCGTTTTCCATAGGATGGATAGAGGGTGAAATGGGGTTGTTTCATATTTATAATAAAATATAATTATATTATTGATTCTTATGTTATTACTTTATAATTAAACAACTAATCAAGAATAAGTTGAAGAAGAAAGAAAACCTGAATGAATCGGTAGAATAGATTGCCTCTTCTTCAACGAACCACTTTTAAGATTCCTCTCAAGGCACTAGAGTTGGCCTTTTGAGGAGACCCGAACCACTATAATGTTTCTAGTGAAGTTAATAAGGGAAATGGTCAGGGTTTTTCCGAGATTTAAAGTTAAAAATTGCGTAAAGAGAAGAGGGACATGTCGCCCTTATATAAGGGAGGAGAGGGGAACCTTAAGAAAAACATAAAATATTAATTTATAATAAATTCATATTCAGATATAATAACTCCAAATTGATTTATTTAGAATATAAAGTGGGGATGGGTCTGAATCCTCTTAACCAATAGGTTTTAGACAAGTTTATGTTACTTTTTTAACCTTATCATTTAGATTTAACTATAATTTAAATAATTTAACTTTTACCGGGTCTTCTTGTTTTGTTACACTATATAGTTTATAAAAATTATATAACAAGCCAAACGAACCCCATGTTTTCAATTATTAATATCTATAGCCTTATCTATGTAATTTTGAATAACCTTCTATATTTATGAATAGAATAAAAATTAATAATATAATATTTGTTTTAAAATCTATTTTATGTCAATTTTGACACTATTTGGTATTAGATTTTTGTGAAAATTATAAAAGCATGATTAGATTGAAGAAAATTAATTAAATTAATACTGAAATGTTATATTAACCTACAAAATTATTGGAAATCATAAAAAGTCTCACATTACATTTATTTGTGTATTTATAACTTCAATTATGTTATTATTTCATTAATAAGGTAATTACTGCATCATCATTATGGCATAAATAAATTAAATTATTTAATATCTAAAATTTATAAATAAAATAAAATTATTTTGGAAATATTTTTAACTTTATAATTAATATTTATGGTTGATTATATCTTATATATAACCCAATATTAAAAATGTTTTATTTATTAAACATTGATTTTAACTCTTTTAACTCTTCTTTAAATAAAATAATAATAAGTGTCCTAATCAAATCCTTGTGGAACTAAAGGGTAATATTTTATTCATAAGGTTGTTATTGGTCTAATTAAAATTATCTAATAGAATTAGGAAATGTTTTAGGGTAATAATAATATAATTTTTACTGTTAATTACCCTATTTACTTTTAAACGTGGTAAATAAAAGTAAAAAGTTATTATTCGCCAAAAAAATTATATTATTGAACCACATTATACTCCTTGATATTCAACATGTCTCTCTGATATTCTAAATTCAACCCAATAAATCAATTATATTACGTTTTATGTCCAATTGCAAATGGTCCTAGGAGGTGGGTAAAAGACAGTGAAAATTTCATTAAATTTTTTATATATCTTAAATTAATATAAAATGAATCCAATGAAGTACATTGATCTTATATAAGTATTATATATATATTTTGAACTAAAATATATTTATATTAAATAAATGAATATTTAAATAAAATGTATGTTTTAACGAATAACTTAGTGTTTTCACTTTTCATCAAAAATTGAACGTTTTCAAAAAAATACAAAAATATCATCCTAGGCTAATTTTGATATTCCGAATCCAAAAATGAAGTCCATTTTGAAAGGAAAAATTTATAAAATTTCAAAAACTAGGAATTACTATTCATAACGGGTAGTTTTTATAATATTTTAATAACATATCATTGTTTAGTGAAACTCGGTATTACATACAACACATGCTATCGTGGAAGGTCACGATTGAGTGTAAAGAAATCCAATTCAGGGTTGGGTGTAGTGCATGATTCCATTGTTGATGTTTATAATAGAATCCAACCATATTTCATTTATACATTGAATATAAATATATATATATACACTCAATGTTGCGTAGAATAACATTTATCAAACGAACATGAAATTTTGTGTAACATAATCCAAGAACAGTGTTGCATATACTGCAAACTAATACGGTGTTTCTTATAGCGCAAGATAATCATGGTGTAGTATACAACACAAGACATCAAATAAATTAAAAAGAATACTTCTCATAAAATCTCGGGGTGTTACAATGTATCCTTTTGAGTCCACATAAATGTAACCCTATAGGTAACCATTGTATTGGACAAAGGTTGGAGAATCATCCCTCCTGGTCCCCAAGTTGGTGCAGGGGATGATGAAAAATTTACAGGTCAATCATGAATGGATGAAGACATCCTAGAGAATACATAAATCATACGCAGATCACAATTATAGGACCTGGAGCATGAGTAGGGATACTATGTATTCATTGGAGTCTTCTGGAGACAGGTAATGTGGTGGTTCAGTTGAGTTGGAAAACTAGTTCCAAGCTTCATTAGGCCATTTTAGATCTTTTAAATGGTTGGTGAGGGTTTCTACAACCTTTCCAAACATATATAGTTTGAGCGGGTGCATCATGTCTTCCACGAGTGGTCAATGATGCGATTCATGGATGATCCTATGCACATTAAAAATTGTCATGTGCTTGACATTGAATATGGATCCAACACTGTAGAGAACCTAGTGGAGATTGATGATCAATATGAGCCGAACATACATGGATGAACCGTCCCATTGGATTATGTGTTGTGGTAGCATAGAAATTTGTATGAGTGATTCTGGGAATGAGAGAGCTAGTTGTAAGCTCATTATCCTAAGTAGAGTTCCAATTAAATATTTTTATGGATAAAAATATTGAATGTGGGAATGATATAGAGACATGGTTTTCAACAAGTATGACATCGAAATATTTCTAAATATATTTCCAGTTCCTGACATTGAGAGGACAAGTGATTCTGAGGCCCGATGCACCAAAAATTAATTTTATAAAAATATTGTGTATTATTTATAATGTGAATGTGACATAAGAAGGATAAATCTTAAATAGTTGACCAATTAATATATATGAGGGTACAATTGAGTGAGGAACATGGAATTTAACCTTGGCGGGGCATTACTTTTGTCAGTGTGAGACTTCTATGAAAAATGTTACCCAGGGTTGTACTCATAAAAAAACAATGAAATATTAGTATATTATCTTGTAAATCATTTAAAATTAGCTTTTAATTGGGTATAAAAACGGAATTTTGATACCTCCATTGATTTAATGATGGGGTGTTTTACCTCAATGCAATCCATAACTTAGAGGGCATGGGATGTTTGGATCCCATTATCGTTTGTGGGTATAGTTAAGATCATTAACCTAAAACATTATAAAACCTAGAAATACATGTTTATGAATTCTTGGTAATTCTTTCCTCTTCCTCATCACACCAACAAATAGCTCCCTCATCTTGACCAATCAATAGTTCAATGATGAAGAATTGGTGGGTGTGTTCTTCAATGTTGAACAAATTGATGTTGGATTTTTATTGATTTTCATACCACAGTTTTGATTTCCAAAATTAGTTTTTTATTTGATGTTTTTCCCACTTCTAACATCAATTGTAATGGAAAAACAAACACAACCATCAACCAACCAAATTTTTTATTCCCAAATTTTCATTTCATTAAACCATTTTTTGTGGTTTTCATTATTTTATTTTTTTCATGTCAAATCGTCAACAGATCTTCAAGCGGGTCATATTTATATATAAGTATCTATGAAAGAACTCCAAATATGTGTTGGTTGATTTTTTTGTGAAATTGGATGAGGCCTAGTGGTCTATGGAAGGGAACAATGATGAGGGTTGTGTCGGTGGAGGAAGGTGGTAAAGGGCTATCAATCGAGGTATATAGCTGCGAGGGATAGTGTGTGAGGAACCAATCCAGTTGTGAGGTGTGGATGCATAGAACAAAGGAAGTAGGAAGACCTAAGAATGTGGTGGACAGAATGAGGGGATGAAGGGTTACATATATTGTGGGGGTGGTCACGTTGACATGAAGATGGTAGAGAGACCGAGGAAAATAGACCGGGTTATGGTGGGCTCGATAGATGATCATGCCATGACAGGTACATTCTAGCCTAGAGAGACATAGGTTGTCCATGTAGACAGATTTGGCCACTTGTGGGATGAGTGATCCAAGGATTTACAAGGAGGTCTGAGCAGTCCATGAATGGATTAGTGGGTCAAGAAGGTCATCAATATATGAATACAAACCCAAATAACTCTAAAATAGAGCATCCATTTTATATTCCTTCTATGGAGGGGTGATCCTAAATTTGAAAAGGACATCTTGAGGATAGTTTGGACTAAAAAGGGTTCGAGATCATGGCTCTGTTTCATGAAATTACAACGTATAATAATAAAATGTAAACTTTTAATTATTGTTAAATCGTGTGTCAAACTTAAATTCTGCTTATGATGCCCAATTGTTGTGACATTCGCGACATATCAACAATATATTTGTGGTGGGCGTTTTATGACCAATTAAGGTTGTTTCAAATAGAATCAAGGTGTAAGACCCCTGATGTTTGGTTTAGGCATTCTATGGTGAAATGTAACTTTTTCACAGGGTGTCTATTTTTAAAAAATAAATATTTGTTCTCGTCCATGAGGATAGAAATGATATGATCAATATAATTAATTTTGGGATTTATGTATAGACCCCAAGATATTATATTCGAGTGTAATATAGTGAAATGAAGCTTTTCCTTCTGATGTATGATTGAGGTGAATGAATTGTTGAAATTTTTAAAATTTCCACAAGAATTGTAATTTTGTGATCCATATGGATGCATAGTGACACATTAATAATCTCCATAAATGTGGAATCATTAATACAATATTAATGGAATATCTTTTTTATAAATTTTAGTAGAATCAACTAATTAGTAGAACACTAGCTCCTCTTTCTAGGTGTTGATCCCGCTACCACACTAGGTAATAGATCCAAAATTATAATATTGTAATGCCCATAATTTACTAGGACTTAGTTCATATGAAGATAAAAATTGGGAAGTACTCTCTAGCATATTACACTTTAGTAGGGTTGGGTAGTGGGTCCCCATCGACTCCTTGGAATTGATCCCCATCATGAATTATAGTGCATATCCCAAATATTTATAGTGGAAAAAACCAAGATGTACCAGGGTTCTAGACCTACAAGAATACTATTAGGGTGGAATACCCATGTGGTACTAGGGTGTGGATCCCTTACATCATGTTTTCACCATCATGATATGTGTATCATTAGCAAGACATGGTTTGACATACCATTGGAATCAAGAGAAAGATGGAATCTTTCCCCACTGAGACATGACCTTTTGAAACAACCAAAAACAAGGAGGGTGAGTCAATGCCATGAAAAACAAATAGTATAAAGGTGCATTCATTGAGCCACTATGACATGAACATTATAGAATGACATGTGTGATTTAGGTTAACATTGATGGATTCTTCTAGAACTATTAGTCACCCTTTTTCACATATTGAGCAATGATATAAATATCCCCCACTCTATCATTTTGGTTTCTTTTTATAGAGAAACTAAATATATATAACATATTTTAGTACCCACTACTTCGGTTTTGGTCACTATCCTTTTCAGAGAAGTGAGGACTCTTAGGGAATGACATGTGCTCTCTCAGTCTAGCTTCAAATGATTTGATGAGTACACTCTTCTACTATATGTAGAAAAGGCTTAATGAAAAGTTCATTTTCTAACCATTTCAATCATCTTTTTCCTAAATTTTATTTATTTACCTCTATTGTTTGGTTGAGAGACACCCTTTTACTATACTTTGTTATATCTACTTTTTCCTCTTCAGTTAATCTCTTAATACACCCCTTTCACCTTTTCTGGGCATCATAATTGGTTTGTTCATACTCACCCCTACATGGGATTTTCCTTCACATATTGTGCCTTATGAAGATTATGTAATGGTTTAATTGTGTCTTCAGAGGAGATCATGGATACGAGTTCTTGGTCCACGTATGATGGTCATAGCATGCGATCTATGAGTGGGGCCTTCTAGAATATATTACTTTTCTAGTTTCTGTCAATTTGGGCCTCTTTTCAAGTTGGTGAAGTATCTTTTCCTTTTCCCCTATCAATTTTCATCACATTATTTATAGTTTTTTGTGATCCTTGTATGTTTTTTATTGATAGTAGTGTTACATATTTGTCATCATTCCCCATTCAATTTTATAATGAGTTGTTATGTGTGTGTGTATTGGTACTTAGAAAAAAGCCTCCATGAGTTTGTTCTACATTCAATTTTTTTTGACAGCACTAGATAATGTAGGTTGGAACATGGTATTTTCAGATCAAGCTTGGGAATGTGCCATGTCCTAACACACTCAAGGAAGACAGAATATTTCAGTGTTGGGGTACTTTATATCTCTCTTTTATCTATATATATTCATATTTTTATATGGGAATTCCATTTTAATGATTAATTTCACATGAGATGTTGTAATGTTATTAGTGTTTTGTTTATTCTAATTTAGGATATGAATTTTTCTAGAATACACTGAATAAAATATAATTGTTAAAAGATAATTGCAATTCAAGATGATTTCTGAATCAACTATTCATTAAAACATAAAAATTATAAATATAATACAGATGAATAAATCCAGAGTTACATATACATATATTAACTAAAGATCTCTCTTAGTTTTGGATCATCACAGGAGGATTCAGTGGAACAAAACAAAAGAACCAAAGAAAAACCAAGTCTTATGCATCATAATATGACATTAAACATTGTTTAATCATTAAAATTCATGAATATATACATGTAGTGAACCATTTACAGGTCATAAAGATAATAACACTCACCTAGAGTAATATTCACATGTTTCATAGTGTGAAACATATATGACATGCCTTGAAACATCATAATTTCATCAATAATGTTTATTTAAATCATGTTTCATTTGGAAATGGTTTTGAGGAAAAAATATTACAAGTCATGCATTCCATGCATGACATAAATGAATCAAAAAAATTTAAAAAAACTATTAGTTTCTATATATATTTGATGATACTTGTTTAATTGATGGCCTAGACGCCTATTAAAATCATAAATGGACCCATGGAATCCCATGGATGATAAAAAGTCTTTTAAATAGATGTACTAAACAATGTATTTATTTATCCATTCGAGTAATGGATATTATTGACTATAGGGTGGCTACCGTAGTTCAGAAACCGATCAATTCTTTGTTGTTAGTCTTTATTTATTCTTTTTTGTTTTCCATTATTTTATTTAATATAATTTTTTTAAATTTATAGTTTCATTAGAACCTATTTATTTTAATCATTATCATTACCACTCACTGTCATCTAGTATCATTAGTTATGTTCTATTTTTATTAATCTTTGGATATCACTCAATGGTAATATGATAATATACTTATTGTTAGGGGCAGAGATTAGGGCTGGTTTGAACCTAATGAATATTAATAATCGAAACAAGATATCTATATGAATATTAAATAAGTGAAAAAATTCAATATCATTCTTTTACATAGCCCTGGACCATCATATGTTCATATTGAATTACCATGATGTTTTTTTAGAAGATCAATATAGCACTAATAACATGAAATTCATTGTCCAGGAATCCAATATTCCTACACATAGGATGTCAATTACTCTAGACCAAGGATTATTTTGTAAACCTCATTGATTGAATCAAATAGAAGAATATTAATAGGAGAATTTTTCCATGGAGTGTATCTTATAATATAGGTCTATCCCAAGTTATATATAGAATTAACCCTTGCATATAACATGAAATAGACTATAATCACTTATTGTGTTTCTACCCGAATTTTGATTATTTAATTTAAAATTTTAGTTTAATATAATAAAACAAAATCATTGGAAAACATTACCTTTAGTCGAAATTATTCTGTTGTTTCTTTCTCCCTATGGGATTAGCCACGGACCACAATAAAAATACACTATTGATGTCAGTACAGTTCATGTTTCATGTAAATTTCTAATTTGATCATGCCTAAGTATTTAATGACATATTTTCGAAACATGAAAATAATTAAGAACATAGGGATGTTTCTATATCACCTACTTCAGTTGCCACGATTGTCTTGAAAAATATCACTTTAATGGGAGTGATATAAATCCCACGTTTCATCAATGATAAAGAGAATTTCTGTCAATAATTATTGATGAAGATGAAGAAAAATAAGAAGTCTTTCCTTCTCTATTCAGATTCAGAATTCCATGATCCAATAAATACTCAAATATTTTTCTAATTGGATTCTTAGAAATCCCCATTGGAATTCATTTTAAGGGAAATGGGTATATTATAATAGCTATTTAAGCTACTCATGGTTTTAAAAGGGTTTGGCATCACAAATTAATTACACAAATATGGGATACACAATGTGAATTACTCTATACCCAAACACATTTATAAAACTATATCCTCAAACAAAAATCATGATGAAAATATTATCACATCATGAAACCATCAAATGATGTGAATTTATGACTCACTACATGACATGAATCAATAAATGTGTTGTATAGATCCATTGTTTGGCTTGGAAAATTTAGGTTTTTGAATTCGAAAATCATGTTTAAAATTTATTATACAGCATAAAATCACCGCTAATACTTCAAAAACCAATATAGTATTTACACTAAAACAACCTAATTAGATCAAATATTATTTACTAGTACTCAAACCTAAACCAACCATATTGAATTATGTTTTAAAAAAGTAGGGAATCATAACTAGAAAAACCAATTATGAGATATTTCACTCTCTTTCATTGAATATATCCCATGATTCCTTGTAAAAAGTAAAGATCAGTTAATTTGAAATTTAATATTAATTTGTCATCACACTAATTTATTCATCTATAATTTTTAAAAACCCCAGCCACCATGTCTCAATAGTCACATTGAATCCTTCCCAATAAATTTTATTTTTCTTTGTTAAATCAGAATATAGTTGATGAATTCATCTACTATGGAATTTTTTTCTCATTTACTCCATTTTATAACCCCTATATTTATTTTTATTTGAAAATATTTAATATTGTGTATGGATTTAAACTTACATGAATATTTTTTATATTCTCCATTATATGTGTCTTAGATCATCTTGAATGTATATCTTTCTATATCCTTTACTAGATTTATGAATCTTACTAATTGATATATGTAAATGTTTTAGATAAAAGAATGTGTTTACCAATATTAAATTGTCCTCAATTATTGATTAACTCTAATTATATTTGAATATAAAATTATTTCACTTTTATGACATTAATGACTACTATAATTTGTAATTTTTCAGGGGATATGGTTTTTTCAGAATTTTTAAAAGTTGTTATTGACTAATTATTCATGTGAAATATTTTTTACTAATATTAAAACCATTTAAAATTACCATTATATTATTTTTGTTGTTTTTTCATGTGAATGAATGTATTTCCATTTTATTTGAATTCATTTAAATATATTATGTTACTGAATATTAAAAAAATATAACTATTTTATGTAAAAAAAATTACTTGATTACTATATTATTGTGATAACATGATTTATGGAGAATAGAATTTCATAAATTCTATATCATATTTTATATAAATATTTTATACAAATACTATTTAATGATGAAAATATATAAATCAATATCAATAATGTTCACATTTTAATTGAATGTATGATTATTTATTTGTTTGAACAATATTTTATAATTTATACCGTCTCAATGATTTCGTTAATTATTATTTTAGATCCTGAGATATCTAGATTTTATCGTCAATAAATTTAATCCATTGGATAGGAAGTGATTTTATATAAATTTAATAATTTCCAATGGATGTATATAATTGTTGATTTAATGGAATAAATATTTATTGATATTAATTAAATAGTTATAGGACTCTATCATTTATACAAAACAAAATATTTTTTATGTTAATAAAAAATATTTATAATTAGATTTGAATAATATGTAATTAATTATATAGATATCTAACATGTTTTTATAAATTTCATTCAACATAATGAAAATATAGAAATGAATTTTATATTCATTAAACAATGTTTTAAATTATAAAACATTGTAGTTATTTTTTTCATATTTTATTCAATATATTTCACTGTTTTATGATGATATCACATGATATATATCTATTATTGAAGTTATATTATATCAATTGGAATTTCATGAAAATAATATTCATTTATGTCTTCTATACTATTCAAAAATGCTATTTTTTGGATGTGATATAAACTAGAAAAAACATGTGTTGCCAAAAAATTTCATTAAATAGTAATCACTTTTCATCAACTTATTCTCTTTAGTGACACCGGTATACCATAAAGAAGGCTCCTTCTAGGATGAAATTTTTAGTGAAACTTTTATTTGACAATACCACATTGATGACCATGTGTGCGAAAATAATCTACCACTACACTTGTAAAAAGACATAAAAATTATACAATGTTGGTTTTATTTGATGCCATGCATGAGGTTCTTCCCTGAGACCGCATAATATATCATCATTCATTAATAATAAGTAGATCCTCTAACCTCAACCAGTATTTCATATGCATCTTCTTTAGGCTGAATCAATCTAATTTGATGGAATTGTAGAATTATGTTATACCCAAAAAGTAGTAATCTTTAAAGCCTCCATGGTAGCAACCAATAGAAACAGTGCTCCACCTCAACCTTTAGCAGTGTTTATGAATCCAATAGTTGTACCTTCATACTAATATAAATGTAGCACTTATATCCCTAACCGTAGAATAAGGGAACAATTTCTAAAATTAAATTTTGGGCTATGTAATTTTAGTAATCATAGTACCCTCCAAATAGAGTGATGATAGCATCGCTTGATTTCTTCTTCATGGTAGATGATCCAATCAATTATAGAATAATTAACTAATATCCATTCTTGTGGTATTTATTATCCCCCACATCAATCATATTTCTCCCTCTACTATAATCTATAATACCACTCCTTTATTGGTAGAATTTAGTAATGGAAGCAGTACATGAGTCTTGCAATCATAGCTTATAATATAGAGGTAAATTGTATCAACTATAGCTCCACCATCGTCACCATTCAATAAAACAACATCAATACCTATAAATTTGAATAGTAGCACCATATATCGTTTGTAGTTCCATGAATATAGCTTAACTAACCCCATATTACAACAGTAGAAGAATTATCCTCAGTAGTACCTCTTTAAAACGTTATTATAGAAATATATTATTACAACCTAATATTATTATAATTTTTTTTAACAATATAATTTCATTGATTTATTTTTTTCATGGAACATCAGATTTGTTTGTGTTACACACAATATTGAGTTTCTACATAACAACATTTCTTATGATAATTATCTAACAATAAAATTATCATTTTGTAATAGTTTTAACTAACTTATAAAAATAAAGGGTTTGTAAGATGAATATGTTACATACAAATTCCGTATAAATTAAAATATATTAAAATTTAATATAAAGGCATATTTTTTAACTCTTATATATTCATTTTCTATTTATAAATTAAACTAATTACAATTACTAAATGAAAACAATGAGATAAATGCTTTATATATTCAAAAAATATATTTTATATTCATCCAATTATCTTTTTATGCATAAGATAATAATAAATCCTATTACATGAATAAAAAAGTATATATTTTTCAAAATTGAAATATTATTCTCTTTTAATAAAGAACCCATTTTAAATCTAAATTCTGACTCTTTTATAATTATTATATGAAAAATTTAAATTATTATATTTTTGAATAATATAAAAATTTACATTGTAATTTTTTCTATTTTTATCAAATATTTTGTGTTTTGATTGAATAGTGAAATACAAACTTTTATAAAAAAAATTATAATATATTTACAAGGTTATATTATGGTTTCGATTAGTACTAATTTTTAATTAGTTTATTTTAATTTAAAATAATAAAAGTATGGTTTTTGAAATGTATTTCATAAGTGTTCTTATTAGAAACATATTTTATGTTCTAAAAGTCCATTTTTTTTCAAAAAAATTGTTTTTCATTATATTATACTGGTTGTAGTTTTAACTAAATTCAAAAAATTTCGTGTTTTAAATTATATTAAAATGTATTCCAAAATTTTATTAAGATTTTCCATGTTTGTTTAATATGTACCATATATTTTTAACTATAATAATAGTAATCATGGTAAGTTTTATTATAATTATGAAGGATAAATTATGTAATTTAGGATGGAAATAAATTTTTAAATAAAATAAAATAAAACAAAATGCCAAAATATTATTGGTTGAATAAAATTAAACCCTCAACAAAAAATGACCTATTTTTTGTCATTTAATGAGAAGTTTTATATAAAGATGAATTATATAATATTTAATTCAATTAATGCAATATAATATAGTTTTCTCAGTGTATATTTTCTCTTATGTATCATGATGGGGAATATTTCTATCATCAAATAATACAAATTAAAATTCTAATCATAAGAAACACACTATAATGATAAAAATGTATTTTTTACATTTTTTACGACTTAGATGATATTATGAAATTTATAATATTTTGTTTAAAAATAATTTAATGATGTCAGATTCATTTTTTTTATATAATATATGATATTTTATATGTTATTATACTAAAGATAAATTCCACTATAAGTATTAATTTGAAATACAAAATGTTTTTATTAATCATGTACTTTGATTTATAATTTTTATAAATAAAAAGTTACCATATAGATTTATAAAATGCTCATGCAGTGATTGAATATAGAGAAGAAAAATAAATTAAATGATTTTAATTTAATTTCTAATAAGTATTAAAAGGCATGTTATATTGGATAAATATTTTCATTTGTTCTTAAATCACCCATGATTTTCCATTGTTAAAATTAATAACTATGTGGTCCACATTGGTTTTAATAATACAAGTATTATATTTCTTTAAAAGGAATAAAAGTTGTTCATGTTATATAATTTAAATTAATAAACTACATACATATAAATTTTTAGAGTTTTTTTTAAATATATTTATTTATTTAGATGATAAAAAAATTTTAGTCATTGAAATTAATTTGTAATTTTTAGGGAACAAATAACAAACTTAATGGATTTGACAATGATGATGTAATGTTATTTCAATTAATGAGTAGATAAAAATAATTATTTGAATAATCTAAAAAAATACAATTTTTGATAATTAATTTATCCAATGAGATTTATTGATATAAAAGAAAATTTAATGATATAATAAATTATTTAGTTCTATTTTAAATTATTATTTGGTTATTTTTATAAATACATGAATTTATGATTTTCAAAATAGACTCTATGAATATTTTATCAAAATAATGTTTTATTAATTTATTTAAAAAATTGAAATCGTGTTTAAAAATAAATAATAATTAAAACACTATCTAAATGTTTCTATATTGTTTATTAAATTCCTAATTGACATCAAATAAGTAAAAATTTCTCAATTTTAACTTTTTAATATTTGTTATTTTAGTTAAAATAGAAATTGGTTAACTAAGGGTAAATATAAATGATAAGGTTGAATGAATACAAAAACATGCCCAAATATATTCTTTTATGATATTACTACATTATCACATCTCTTATTCGAATATAAAAAAATTCTGTGATATTTGGATTGTTATATATTTTATTATAAATTAATATCTTCTAAAATTCCAAAAGCGCCCACCTAAATATAAAAGAGATCCTCCTCAAAAATGTATACACATATCATTAGGCCTTAATTATATTAAATACCAAACCCAGTTCCCTTATGAACACCGCATCCAAGATCTAGATATTATGGTCTTATCAATAGTCCAATTGTACTGTCCCTAAGAGGAGATCTGGAGAGAGCTTCCTAAAGAAGATGTAATCTCCCTTAAAAACTCTCTCAGGAAATTTTCTTCTTATAGATCCTCCTAATTTGTTTGTTAAATTATAATGTTATAACTCATGTATCACCTATGTTTTTATATGTTATTATTTATAATTAAAAACCATTTTCCACCTTTATCCATCCTCTGTACAACGAAATCACCGTGTGTTGGTACGTCCGACCTATTGTCTCAATGTTGTGGTGTAACATGCTTTTCATTACTACATTACATGGATGTGTATAATGATGGATATAATAAATATATATACTTATTATAACGTTCATTTTATATATACACCAACTACTTTCATACCATTTCACAATTAAGGGAATGATATCATCACTTATGTGTTTGTACGACCTACCATCTCCACGACACGATGTGATTCACTCTCCAAGAGCATAATTAAATAAAGATTATATAAATTTATATAATGAATAAATAATATATATATTATCATATTATAATTCTATAAATTACAGATCTATATTATTTTCACATGAATAGGAACTTATGTGACAAAATGTGCACAGGAAAATAAAGCTATTAACAACCAAAAGCAGGGTAATAATGAAATATTAATAATAGAAGGATAATAACATAATAATGGACGATATAATAACTAAAAATATAGTTCTATACGAATTTATTAACATTATTTAATCCATTATTTATTTGTTTTTTATTTAAACTAACAATATCATACCAATGGTAAGTGATTTTTTACTCACATTTATTCCGGTGGGACACATGTCTTATACACTACCTGCTTCTTTTGTGGGATGTATATAGATCCAATTATTTTTATATGACTCTTATACTGAATTTATGGTATTTTCATATCCATATACATTTATTTATTTCATGGGGTATACAATTATACCTATTATAATGTGGTATGGATTAATTCACAATCCCATTATTATCAGTGATTTCTTTTACATAAGTATTTTCAGTGTTATATCAATCTCTCATAACAAGTTTCCATAAAATTTCATTCCATTATTTCATTACCATTATTAGATAAAATATTAATGAAAATTTTATTCATGTAATAATTTTCACTAAATGAGATGAATGAAATATTTTTCCTCTTCCTTTTAAGGTACTTTTTGTCTAATTTATCATAAAGTAGTAAGAAAATAGTTTATTTTAAATTTATTGTCATGAATGGTTTTTTATGATTTAATATAGTATTACCAAAATGAATCATAAATTACATGATTATAATTTTATTTTAGGGAAAATATTTCAATTTAATGTTCTGAGGTATTTTAAGAAAATAAAACTTTTTCAAATAAGAAATGAAAAATTTCCCAAAATTATTTTCTAGTAATCTCACAAAATTATTTTCCATCTAAGATATTAATATTTTATTTGACATCTTCATTAATATGGATATTTTTCAATGATATTATCTATGTTATTTATATGGTTAGATTATGTTTATGATGTAATGATATTTTTCAAACCGATTTCTTTTACATGGATTATGTTATGATAGAATGATGTTTATCAAACCCATTTTATATAATAGTTTCTAACAAGATTAATGATTTCTGCCCTTTTGGAACACATATATGTATATGGTTTTCATCATGTGATGTGTAGGAAAAATAACTCCCACCAATGAATTGGGTAAATATTTATGTATTATGAGATATATAAGTCTAGAATGTGAAATGATTTTGGTACAATAATATGTGTATGGAACTAGATGAAAACACGATTCAGTAATATTGGTCATGAATAGAAATTTAACTCAACACAGTAAATGGATTATTCCATTATGATGGTCTTTTAAATACCTCTTTGACAATATAGAAATATTTTTATATTCTAATGTTAATGACACAAAATTCATGCTATAGGTTATGGTATATGGTAATATGTTCTTTGATGGAATTGAATGATTTATCCCATGACATGATTTTCTGATCTTTATATGAAAAATTTAATTTTCCAATGTTATGGTTTATGGTATCATTAAATGATATTAATATATTACTTTCATCCCCCAACGTTACCCTTACTGGGCATTTAACCTAACCCTTTCATATGTTTCTTTTACGAATGATATAAACAACATTATTATGCATGATATTTCAAAAAGGGGTATTGTTTTGAAGAAAAAATGTGAGAAAAACATGACATGTAATGAAAAAGTTGTTAATGTTTCTTAGTATCTAAATTCATTAAACGAATATTGTTATATGGTGTGTTTTTGTGAATTCTGAAATTATGATGTAATATTCATATATGTTAATGCCTTGGTAAATATATTTTTTATTTATGTAAAGGATTAATCAACATTTGGAAACAAGGATGTGAATGTTTTTGTTATATACATATATATATTTCTTATGATATGTATAGGGATGTACCTGTGGAGAAGTATAAGTATAGCATAATGACATATAATTTTGGTATCAATATTGAATAACCTATGATTAAAACTACGATGTTAGAGAATGAATGAATTTTCCCTTGATTATGTGGTTTTACTAGTATAATTTTTCCCTCCCACAGTAATCATTTTGGGATTTTTCAATTGAATGGAACTCGGAAGATTCTTGTTAATGGAGAATATAATAGTCAATGGATTTATATTACTCATGGGACACCAAATGAATGGGGATTTGGAAGTATTATTATAGTTATGATGTATAATAATAAATCTAATAATGTGATCAATTATATCAACTTCGGTGAGTTTCCTAACACACCTAATAATAGAACAAGGGAGTTTCATGGTGACCATACTGGAATGAAATTTTTAATTTTCTCATTTAAATCATGTGGTAAAATTCGTCTTGGGTAATGTATCAATGGGACAGAATGATGATTTGGGTGTGTAAAACAAGGACACCAAACAAGTTATTAAGAAAAAAAATGATCAATTAACATAATATACAAACATAATAGTATTGTTAAGGAATTTATTACAATTAAATGATTTACATGTAGAATTTATGGTAATTAACAAATTTGATACTCTAGGGAAAATGTTCATGAAGAGAATCACTAATGTTGTTTGAGTAGTTTTTATATTTCTTGTGATGAAGAGAAAATTAATGTCATATAATATGAATGAAGTGTTACGAATTGAATGGATGAAGCATTGTTAGTAGTTCAAGATGATATTGGAATGATCGTATGTCTATGTACTATAATTTAATATTATTGTTATTGAATTTAATTTATATTATTGTGAAATAATGAAATATTTGAGGGTTTATCCACTAAATTTTTTTATTAAGTATTTTTATGTATTATTTTAGTGGTGGTAATAACCATTAATAGTGATTGAGGTGGTATGTTGATTTTTTTTGGAAAACATGTGATTAAAGAAATAATAAATCTTAATATGTGTGTGATTATGTGAAATTAATGATATTTTTAAAATAAATGTGATATTATTAATGAAATTGGGTCTGCTATGGGGATAATTTTTATTACCATGTCATTTAGTGAGATTATAGAATTTGGGAATTTTTTTCATGAGTAAGGAGTTAATTTTTCAAAGAATCCATGGTTTCATCATGGTTTTATGGTAATTGCCACAATTCATGGAAACAATTTAGGATGCTATTGAAATCATTAGAATGTGATAGATAATAAATACTTAATGATATATTGGTTGTCAATGTTAATTTTATTTAGTGATCTTCATTATAATGTTTTGGATTTTTATCATCCAGAAGAATTATGAGGTTAATCATTTTTGGGTATGTTTAATGATTAACATCAGATAATGTTTTAGATAATAATTTATCATCATTCCATATACTTATTGATTCATATTAAATAACTTGGGATAATATTTAGTTTTTATTTAATAGTTTATCATTCAATCACATTATCTTCTATTTCTTCAGGAATGTGAAATTAAACACCATTTCTTGAAATAAAATGATAAATTTTAAATTGATTAGGGAACAATGAAATGGTGAGTATATACATAATCATGTAATAATTTATTTATATTTTTATACATTATGGAATAGATTTTGAGACAAAAAGTTTTATCCATGTAACATGTTTTCTGATAAATCAAATGGTCTCATAGATCATCTAGTATTTATGGATTTTTGATTTCTAATTTTCTCCTAATCATGTTCCTTATCACTCTCCATTATAATTTGATGGTTTCATTTCTCATCATTTTTAAACATTCCACTTCCAAAAAATGATCTCCTCTGTAAAAACCCACCTATAAGTTTCATTGTGTAACTGTTATTTTTTCAACTTTCCTTTCTAAAACTAATTTTTAGTATTTATATTTAGGATGTGTGATTGTTTTGAAAATAAATTAAATTATTAACCTTCTAATTAGAAATTATAATTTATGTTGTGAAATTAATTTAAATGGTAGTAGAATATAACAACAAAATATTTTTTTAAAATATTTTTTTAAAATATATTTTTAAAATAATTTTATTTCTCTTTTTTCATGTGTTGCACATAATAATGACATAGGATGTGTTGTATGAAAATCTGAGTTTCTACGAAATGTGAATTTTTTTAAAATATCTTATTTATTAAATTATAATTTATGAATAATATTAAATTAATTTTGAAAATATAAGGTTTATAATATGAATTTAATTTTTCCCAATGACATAGAAATGAAAATTTTGTATACTGAATATAAAGGAAATGATATTATTTTTATGCTCTCAAAATAATTTTGTATTTATTAATTAAATAAATTAAAATTTGTGAATTAAAATAATTAAATAAATATGTTATATATGCAATCAAATAATTTTCATATTCATACAATATATTTTATAGGCATAGGATTAGAATGAATTTTATACAAGGACTGATAAGATATATTTTTAAAAAGGGTAATTTAATGTCATTTTAATAGATAACAAATTTTTAATCTAATTTTTGACACAATTATAAATTTCATATGAAAAATTGGACTTCTACTTTGAAATAATTATATAAAAATTATAGTGTGTTTGATTTATTATATGTATCTAGTATGTTTCATGTTTTGATGAAGAATGAAATATTAATTTTTATAAATAAAATATATTTTATTTACACGGAAAAATTATTTCTTGAATTATTTTTAAATTATAATTATTTGATTTTAATTTAAAGTAGTAATAATATGGGGTTTTAATGGGAATTAAAAAAAATTGAAAGAATATCATTTTTTAAAAGAATTTTTTTCTAAAATCCAAATTTTCTTTTCATTTAAATAGTATTATTTTAAATTTAATTTTTCATCTTCAATGTTTTAAATATTTAAAAATGGATTCCAAAATTATATTTTGAATTTAATAATTAATTAAATCATTACCCATTTATTTTGGCCCATATTAACAGTAATCAGGGAAACTATGGTAAACATGGTGAATGGTATATTATGTAATTTAATTTAAATTAAAATTATAATGACATTAAATTTACATAATAAATTCCACAATTTTATTGGCTGAATAATATTCTACCATTAACGCCATATGATCAATGATATGAGATTAAATGGGAACTTTTCCCTGAAAATGAACTATATAATATTTAATTCAATGATGGACACAAAATGTCATTTTCTTTGTAATTATTATCCTTTATGTTTCCACAAGGAGAAAACATTCTATTATGAATGAATATAAATACAAATTTTTAGCATAAGAAATATAATTTCATGCTAAAAATTTATTTTTGATGTTTTCGACTATTTTTATGATATTGTGTTATTCATAATAATTTTTTTAATAATAATTTAAAGATGTCACATTCATGTTATAAATAATATATCTTGTTTAAATTGTGATTATACAGAAGATAAATTTTACTATAAATGGTAATTTCAAATCTTCTTTTTTAATTTATCACGATGTTTTATTTATAACTTTTAAGAAATATCTAATTACCTTAACGGTTTATACAATGTTAATACTTTTCTTATACAAGAAAAATAAATATAAATAAAATTATTTCAATTATTATTTGAAGAACCATTAAATAACCCAAAATAATGGACACATATTATTGGTTGTTCATATCATACCCATATTTTTTCATGGGTCGAATTCGTGAATATTTGGAGCCACATGTGTATGAATAATACCATTATAATATTTTATTTTAAAGGAAGTAATGTTCATTACATTATATAATTTAGATTAATAAAAAAATTAAATATATGGATCTCTAGAATTTTATTTCAATGATAAATAGTAATTTTAAATACAATTAATATATTTTTTACTATTGATTTATTTATTATTTTTAGGGAACATATAATTAACATAATGGATTTGACCTTGATGATGAATAATAATTTAATTTCTTATTAAATCAAATAAATAATATTACAAATATTAAAATAAATACAATTCTAATTATTTAATATTAACTATTAATTTTATAAAAAAACGTGACCACATTTATATATATATATATAAATATATATATATATATATATATAATAAAATATTTATTTATATGTTAACTTTATATCTAGTTATCTATTAAATTCCATGAATTTAATAGTGTCAAAATAGACACTATAGATATTTTATCAAAATAATGTTTTATTAAGTTATTTAGAAATAATAAAAATTAATTAAAAATTAAAAATAATTATAATTTCATATAAAGATTTAAAATAAATCATATATGGGTTAATTGACATCAAATATGTAAAAATTAAACTGTTTTAATATTGGAATATTTGTCACATTCTTTAAGATTGAAATCAGTTAACTAAGGGTTAATTAAAATTAAATGATTTATATGAAGACCAAAACATATCTCACATCTACTGGTTGATGATATTGAAACCTTATCTCATCTCATATTCAAAAATATTTTTTTTGTATTTGGATTGAGATAATGATTATTATAAATTAAAAACTCTTGAAATTCCAAATCATGCCTCACATGAATTATTAAATAAAATTTCTTCCATCATTCCTCACAACTCAGTGATCATTAAAGATTGGACATCCCCAAAAAATCACTAATAAAAACAACTACCCAAAAATACTTGTTCTGGACTACTCAAAATACAAAATCTAGTGTACCATAGAGGAGATCTAAAGGGAGCTCACAAAATAAGAGGCAATCTCTTATACCAACTCTCTCATGATCATTTATTCTTCTACATACTCTCGCATTGTTGTTTCCATTATAAATTAACAAGTCCAATGTCACCTATATTCTGATACGTTATTAGGATTATGTAATAATAATATTCCACCTTTTATGAATCTATGAAAAATTAAATCATTGTGAATTCGTACATACAACATACCATCTCCACATAATGATGTGAGCTGTTTTTAATGACCATGTTTTTAGGATGTGTAGAATGATTTAAATAATGAATTTATATAATTATTATAAAACAATTTATTCTAGGAAAATATATACACCATCTACTCTTATACCGATTCAAAATTAATGGAACAATATCATCACATGTGCATACATATGACCAACCATCTCCACGACATGATGAAATTGATTATCCAAGATCACTATTAACAAATTATTGTATAAATCTGTATATGGAATAATTGTTATATATATAATATAGGTAACATTCAATAAATTATTTATGTCTATCCTTTTCCCAAGAACCATTACTTATGCAACAAAACATGCATAGGAAAATGAAGAAGTTAACACCCAAAAGAAGGGTAATAATGAAATATTAATAACAAAATGGTAATAATATAATAATGGATGATACCATATAATAAATATGGTTTTAGAAAATTAAATGAGATTAATTAAACCAGTATATAAGACTTTAATATATATACAAAGGAAATAAAAATAATGTTAAGAGATTTTTTACTCACTTTTATTTCAGTGGGAGAAATTACTTATAAAATACATGTTTCTTAAAAGTAGGGTATATAATACTGATAAATGTATTCTATGAATCTTATCATGAAAGTTATTTTATTTCTATACCTCTATAATTTTTTTTCATGGGCTATACAAATCTACTAATAATAAATTTGTAAGGTTTAATTTCACAAACTAATTATTATCTGAGGTTGTTTATACATAAGTATTTACAGGGGTATATTTATCTTCCATGTTTATGTTTCCTGAAACTGTTTTCCAGAAATTTTTTACTATTATTTTAAAAATTCTTCATGTAATATTAAACCATGAATTAATTTTCACTAAACATTGTGAAATTAATCTTTTGTTGTTTTCCCGAATAGCTACTTTTCAACTAATAAAAAAATTATAATAAAAATGTTTTATTTTATCATACAGAAACTGAATGCACATTAACACTTTGCTTCCAACATAAATTTTTGATGCATTAATTACAATATGAAAGGTATATTTTAATATAAAATTATTTCTTTTGTAGTTGTGCAGAATGATAAGAATATAATTCATTTTTAAAGAAAAAAAGATATTTTCCCCAATAAGTATTTTCATGGAGTCTCTTAAAATTATTTTTAATATAACATTATATTTTTTATGTACATATTTTCTAATAAAAATATTTTTCTTTGATTTTCTTTATATTATTTATATGGTATGATTATTTTTATGATGGATTTATATTTTTGAAACCCCTTTCTTTTTCATGTATTATGTTAAGGTTGAATGGTTTTTATAAAATCAATTTTATTTCATTGGTTTTCATAATATTAATGAATTATATTCATGTGGAACACATACATATGTTTTTTATCATGTGAAATGTGGACCTATATCTCCCACCAATTCAATGGGTAAATATTTTAATATCTTTCTACTTACAGGAATAGAACGAGAAATTATATCGAATTATTAATATAGATCTAAAATGGAAAGTAATCCTTGTTCTGTAATTCTTGGTTAATATATGAAATGAACTCAGTTATGTAACAGAATTTTTTCACTTTTATGGTCTTAGAAATAATACTTGAATAATATGGATGTTTTTTTTGATTAAGTGTATGAATCGAATTCCAAGTCTTATGCAATGATTTTTGGGACTATTTTATTTAATGGAATTCGACTATTTATTCAATGAAATGATTTTTTATCATTGATATAATATATAATATTTTTCAAAAATTATGTCTATGTTATCACGCCTTAGGGTTACAATATGATTAAAATATCCCTTTTTTATAGAAGGTGTAGGTTGTGCCTCTTTTATTTGAAAGAAATCAAAATAGAGTAACAAAAAGAGCATAGGAAATAAGGAAAAACCCAAGGTAGAAAACAGTTTAACTAACTTTATCATCAATCTAGCACTTAGATTTCTATCTTCTTCTTTAATTGATTGCCATTGTGCTCTTCCGCGCCCCTGACCCTAACATCTTGACCTTACATGACATGATGGAAGGGATTTAAGTCTTTCTAAAAGTGTCTCAGCATCAGTGTTGTCTGTATCAGAGCATTCATATTTCTTCTTGCCTTTTCCAAGAGAAGCATCTCCCTTTGTTGCAGTAGTCAGGGTGAGGATCTCCTGAGTCTCATCAGAAGATCCTTGGGTGGTATCCTCCATCTTTGTGGAATCTTTAATATATTGACCAATGGAAGGATTGTGATTACCAGTAACAATCATAGATGAATACTTTTCCTTCTTGTAAGAAAAAAGTTTAAAGCCTTCATTATCCACAACGGGTTTTGAAGAAGCGTGACGAGGTTTAGAAATTACTGCAGTGTCCGATTATAAAATTTCCATACCCTTTTGAACAATCGAAGAAACAATAATATCATTATTTTTATGGTCAACTTCTTCCTAAATATCATCAAAAGTCACCTGGTTAGCACTTTGAATTTTTTGCAGATCAATACATTCTCCATGATTGATAGAATCAACATTTTGCAAATTCGCCCCTTCAGAAAAGATGGCATCCCATGACTTTGACTAATTCATAGATGTAGAGTCATAGATATTAGGTGTGGTACATTACCGATCACCCTTCTCATCAATGGAAGTATTGAAAACATCCTCAGGAATAGCCCCTATGTTTTTTTATCACTAGATATGGCAGGTCCATACTCACCCTTACAATCAGGCTTCCAAACATATGGACTTTTATTCATTTTAGGATAGTTTCTCATCTCATGTCCACGTAAATAGAAATAGGTGAAAACATTTAGGCACTTATATGTAGAAATGTAATGACCAATAATGTCACAGTCTATGTTGATTTTTGTTATTTTTTTATAATTTATCTTCAACTAAATAAAGGCATCATCTGTCGAAAGAATAAATTTATCAACTAGGGTTGAGCCCAATTCGACCTCAAAAAAAACTGGGCATAGTGCCCAAATGTTGCCACTTCCATTTCTTTGTCAATTTTGATAGTAATGTTAATGGACAGAGCAATATCATATAAATGTTTTGGGTGACAAAGTGTCTAATTATACCCATACACTTTTACCCAAGTTTATGTGGAGGTGTTACCAACCTCAAAAGGATTGCATTTTTTATCCCATTCATGAAGGTGAACAATCCTTGGTTTTAGAGAAATGGATCCAATAATCTATGCATGGAAATTCATTTCTTCTGTTGGGAAGAACATATGGAAATATCCTCATCCAAGTGAGACACATTTCCAAGATGAAGATCCCCAAATCGACGAAATTCGCTTCATGAGTTCATCAATTTTTAAGGGCTAAGAGCCTTTAGGTAGTAATAATTGAGCAATAACCGAGAACTCACCCATTTTAAGCTGCTTAGATATAGCGTCAGGATCCGCTTTTATGTGAAAAATGCTCTCATTTCATTGGATAGAAGAGTCAAATACACATTTGAAGGATGCAAGGATTGATGCAAAGAAATCCCCTCACTAGGGACATGAATCAACTTCTTCGAGTTCTCCAGCCCTACTGTGGTATCAAAGTTCATCTTCATTTGACCTATATTATCTTCTTTGACCACTCCTGCATCAATACAAATAGCCAAAAAAGTCTTCTATAAAGAGGACTCTACTCCATAATCCAACGAGACTACCCCATCTAGCCTTGTAACAGCACATTGCTTTCCCTCCGAGATGACTAAATTCACCGACCATACAAATGCATCGCTCTGAGTTCCAAACGTAGCCTTCGAGTCTGTCGTTCTAACAAAAGTGTCAACTGATGTCGCCGTAATATTCTGATCAACCACATATCGAAGTAGGGTCATTCCACTATTCATTCTTGTGATATTTCTGTCATCAAGACCCACATCTTCGGACGTCATCGCCACACGCCATTTAACTACAGGAAGCGGTACCAAGTCCCCAATGTTTGTCGTCAAGAGTTTTCCATTGACAGAACCACCCACAACCTCGGTCGGCGTTGCAGATTTGGAGGACCCTGCTCTAAAAAACGATTTATTGTCGAATTGAACAGGGGGGAAATCATTCACCGCCATTGAACCCTAGCCCTCCACCTGGTTAGAGAGAGATAGACTCACTTCTCTCATCCCTTGTTTATAATTATTGAGTACTTTACCTCACCCATTAATACGTTTTTTCCCTATGATATGATGAAAAATATTATGTTAGATGTGTTAAATTGTGGTCTAGTTATGAAAGAATAAGTGTGAGACAATGTGGATGTTTTAAAAATAACATTTTTATATATACATGTTTCCAAATACATGAATAAATTATTGTCTCTATGAATGTTTTGTGTATTCTAAAATTATGATATAATAACCATGTACATCAATATTGGATCATTATATATCTTCTTATCACTGGGTCTTATTTTATCAAAACATCTAGTTTAAAAATTATCCAACAATTTAAAAATATTTTTTTTGTATACAAATTTTCAATATTATTTAATATTTTATTATCATCATGTTTATAATAATTTATTAATTTTGTTCTTTCTCTTATAATTAATTATAATTTATCATTGGAATATAAAAATTAATATGAATTTGAATAATTTTTTTAAATATTACTTTAATTATCGATTAATAATTCATAGAAAACATATAACATATCATAAAATTATTTATTTATTAATAAAATATAATATTTAACAATTTCAATGTTGTTTTTGAATATTATTAAATATATTCAAAAAATAATAAAGTATTAATTTTATGTTGATAGTTATTTATATTTTATAAATTTATAAATATAAATAATAAAATAATATTATTTAAAGTCAATATCCATATATTATTTATTGAGTTTCCTGGACACATAATTATAAACACAATTTGAATTATATAACGGGTGATTAAAAAAAATTAACTTATTTTTTATGTTTTGAAATAATTAGAATTTGTATTCCATTATTATGGTTTCTAATTTTCAATCTCCTAAATTATTTTGTAATTTTAATATGAAATGATTTATATTATATTTAATTTATTATATTATTTTGTTTTTTGGATTCTATTTAAATGTTTCATGATAAATTAAATGTACATGAACCAGGATAAAATATTTTAATCAATTAATTTCATAGTGATTAAATTCGTGATCATTCAATGTTCCATATAACGTGTAATGTTATATGAAATCACTCTTTCATCATTTTGATGATCTCTGAAATGATGAATGACCTATTCTTTTACTTTTACATCCTTGATGAGAAGTGTTGATCCAATACTCATGAACAATTACCTATTTTTTTTACTTCTTCTATATATATTTTCTAATTTTTTGAGTTTGTAAAATGAATTCGTATATTACACATAAACTCATTTTATGTTTGTTCATCTACTTTATTATGAATTAATTCCTTATTTACATATGTTTTTAATTGTGTATTTTGAATTCAGTACCATTAAAATTATAAGAGTAACAATCAAATATCAGTATTTTAATTGGGTTATTAATCCCCGTACATGAGTATGTGTTACTATTATAATCCTCTATTTTATAGAAAACTTTTCTATAATCAGCTTTTGACACCCCTTTAATTCTTATATTAGTGAATAACTGTTCTCTCTCCGAGATGAAGGGTATAAGAGTTATTATATCTACATAAAACAAATATATAATAAAAATAAACCATAGATTCATTATTTTTTTCTTCAATATAATTTGGATTGTTATCTATTATAATAAATTTAAATAATTAATATATTTTCTTATTATTTTCAATTTTTTATATTGACCCCCTATAAAGAATTTTTTATTACCCTTATGAACCTAGATATCAGTATACCTGGTTCTTCTATTTAGAATTTTTTCAATCCTTCTATAAAGCCCTTATTCTTCATAATATTATTCTAACCCATAAAAAGACCTAAAATTAGTAGGAAATTATCATTAATATGGTAGGAAGAATCAGAAAACATTATTTGATACATCATAAGCAACCTATCATTGATGAAAATTAAATATTTAATAAAGATCCAAAATGGATGCATACATCAAAGAGGGTAGAATTCAACATTGGTTGATATGGAATACTCTTACACAATAGTAGAAGATATCACAAATAAACATAAAAGGAATGATATGACTTCATTTTTTTTAAATTTAAATGTTTTTAGAATTTTATTTTTTGATAGTAAATAAATTGTGTTTATTCATGTATCAATTTTTATGAAATTTCATGTGATTTGGATAATTCTACATGTTACTAACAATGGAAAAAAGTTATATTTTTTTAAAAAAAATTAGTGCTTTGAACTGAGTACCAAGACATCAATATGGTTTAAGAAAAAATAGTAAATAAAATGTTCCACTGATTTAGAATAATTATGAATGGAATAAATTCCCTTATATAATCTTTAGAGAAACATGTAATTTTTGAGCGGACCCTTTTAGAAATATGTATGAAATAAATTGTAAATATTGCCTCCAATGATGAATCCAATAAACTCAAAAAGTAAAATCTCAATGAATTGATTTAAATATATGAATTTGGATTCTACTAAAACATCATATTTAATATATATGGTATTGAAATATATGATACTGGTTATAATGCTACTAGAGTCTACAAATGTATGAAATAGAGTGATTTTAAAAATTCATTTAGACGAAAAAATCAGATGGAATAATTCATGGTGGTTATGAAAGATAATATAAATTATAATTCTTCAAATGTTTCATTTTTATAGTGTAGATGTAATGGTCATAACATTCTGTACTTTTCAAAACATATAAATATAATAAATATAAATAAAAAAGAAAAAGTCTTTGAACTCTTATATGAATTTTACCAAGGATTATGATTCTAGTAAATAATATGATAATAGGAAAGAATATAATAGCATGGCCTCTATGAAATATATAAATGAGGTTTGTGGTTATTTTTTTATTCTAGATGATTTCATCCTGATTTTGATTATTGATATTTCCTTTTTTTAGTGTTAATTGAATAATGTTTATGATTTATAATTGATTTTTTCGTTGTTTTTGATTTATATAAAAATCATAAAGAAAATAATGAGAATTATATTTCTAAAATAATATTAATTGGATATTGATAAATTTAGGAATAACTCTTCAGGTTCTCATTCTATAAAATATCGCAATTTGAAATATTCTGAATAAAAGAATGAAAATTTTAAAAATAAGTTCAATATCAAATGAAATGACCTTTCTACTTTTATTCATGGCCATCAAAATATTATAAACAAATGTCCTTAAATAAAATAAAATAAAATAAGGATAGTATTGGTTATGAAAATATATTACCCCAAATTTATATAAATCATTTTTTTAAATTAAATATCTTTTTGCTTTAAATATTACTTTTTAAAATGATGTATGGAATATCATTATTAAAATAATAATTATCTTCGATTCAAGGAGTATGTATTATTTATGAAGAAAAATATATTCAAATCCTTATTATCTATATAACCATACATAACATTTTTTTATGGGTGATAAATAATTTTCTTAGTAATTCTATTGGACACATACTTGCTTAGGTATAAAAATTATCAAGTAAATGTTTTTATAGAAAAAATAGAATAGATTTATCAAGAATGATAAATATTAAATAGAAAATGGTTTCATTAAGAATATTAATTGAGACATATCAATGTTTATCGCATACAACACATGAAATGGAGGAAAATTCTCATTTCAAGAAAATTATAATGTAAAAATAAAAGGTTTTGTTATATATTTAATTCTTAATTCTACATGTACATTGAATGTTTTATACAACGAAATATTTTAACATAATTTCATTATGATATCTCAAATAATTATTGATTTAATGGAGGTTCAATTTAAAACTGATAAGTTTATAGTAATTTGGAATAATTATTTTTTATTTTATGCTAACTATAATAAATATTTATACCATTTATTTTCTATTACAAATAATTTAAAATATTTGTTTTTTAATACAATGAATGGTGAAGAAATAAATTTATTCAATGATTACACAATGTTAATTTAAAAATGATACAAAATCTCTCAAAACATGAGAACCTATTATAGTCAACTTTATTGATGAAGTAAAAATTTCTTATTTGGGACACTAGTAAGAAAGGGAAAAAATAAAAGCTTCAATCAAAATATTCAATTCATTATTTTTAATTAGACCATTAATGTCACTATATCTTGGTCTATTTGGTCATACTAAATATTATATCCATGTTGGATTGAATTATACATTAGTTATTTTCAATGGTTAAAGTATATTTACAAGGGGTAATTTCTTTATCAAAAGTGATACATTACATAGATTTGATTGTTCTATATATTTGAATATGAAAGTTTTTTTGACTGTTATAATTTATATTGATAAATTAAGTGACATCCATAAATTATATTGTGAATTTTTTTTGTTGAATTTTTATTTTCCAAAATGTTCTTCTCCTAGTTAATCAAATCAAAGTGATGTGTTATAATATATAAATATAACTCTTGATGAAATTTATTGATCTATCTTATTTGAATATAAATTTCATAAATATCTATTTTTTAAATAAAATATACTAAATATTATATTTAAAATATTAATCTTTATAGAGAATTATTTATAAAATATTATAAATTATTTAAAAATAAAACGCCCAATTTTTTTTATTTAACTGTTATTTCATGAGGTGTTTTTATTTTTAATTCAAATAATAATTTTGATAAATTTAATATTAAAAGACATGAATTTATTTATTTTGTTTCTTCATACAATATTATATATTATAGAGATTATAATTAATGTACCTTGGAAATTGTATAATATTTTAATGTTATGTATGGTAAAATAATGTAAAAACCTCTAAGGATTATAATTATATTTAAGATAGATTTAGAAAATTTAATTTTTTTGGAAAAAACAATATAAGTATAATTCAAATCCAGAGGATCTTAATCCTTATCAACCTAATATTGAATCATTGATGATTTATGAATATCATTATATTCGACCATGATATTTGTAATATTTATTTTAGTAAAAAAAATAAAAATCCCATTATAATTTTTGTGAAAATTTTACATTTATTTATTCTTTTATCCTAATAATGTTTTTGATAATTCATAATATGGTAATAGTATTATTTATACACAATATTAGAATAATCAATTTTTGGAAAATAATTTTTTCCCTTTAGTAATATTTCCCCAGTATATGAAGAAAATTGGAATTAAATGTATCTTTACAAACAATCAAGATGAATCATTACATATTTCCACAAATATACAAAAATTATTTCCAGAACGATTCTATAAAGAATATGGTATATAGAATGATGATAAATTTGATCTTATTTCTATGTAATATGTTTTACAATGTTCTCACATTTTTCTTAATTTCATGATTTTAAAAATTATCAAATGGATGTACAAATTTATTTCATTAATGGATTATTAATAGATGATGTTTTGTGTTTCTCAAAACCATGGTTTTGAATATATAAATTTCCAATTCAGTTTTTTATATTATATAATGATTTGTATGGTCGTGAACTAATACCTCGTGATTAATATGAATTTATTTTTTATATTAAATAATGACTTCAATAAATATAATGTTATCCCTATAATTATTATTAAAATAAATTGATTTGAAATTTTAATTTTGAAATTTTTTGTTGGGGATATGGTGTTTAGTTTATCTTGTAAATTTTTTTGAAATGATTTTTATATTTTGAGGTCATCAAGGTTTGACATGATCTTAATTGGTAATTAATATTCCGTGGTGGTCTTCCAACTTCTAAAATAATAGATGATATCTTTATTATTAAATATATATATACTAAGGATATTGTAAAATGACTTCAATGAGATTACTATAATCCAATGAAACTCTTATATTTACAAATTGTAAATTATATTCTTCCTTATCTATTGAATATATTTCTATTAATGTTTATAGATGCATGTTATGAATATTTATTTATTTTACTACTTCTAGATATCATATTATGATTAGTGTTTTTATGCCTATGATATTGAGAGGATACCAAAGAGTGTTATATTAATTTTGGGAAACAAATAATTAGATATAGTAAAGGAACTATTAACCACATATTAATTTATCATAAATATAACTATTTTGATTTAATATATATTGTTACTCTAATTTTTTAGGCACATGAATTAATAGAGAAAACACACTATGTGTCTTTCATTTTCTTGTTAAAATTTTAATTTATTTAACATCAAAGAATTAATTATTTTTTTCTCTATCTAACAAAAAAGCTAACTACATCTATACTACTAGTTTGTGTGATCAATGATTGTGAATTAAGAAAACATTATGTATTTTTTTATTTGGAAAAAAATATAATTTTTTTTATAACACACCATTAATATCGGTTTCATGAAATACAATACAACATTCTAGAAATATGTATATTGATTATAGATTTCATTTCATTAGAGATTATATGAAGAACGAATATATTATTTTATAATTTATCCCAAACAGAAATCAGCTTGTATAAATTTTTACTAATCTTTTAGACTATATATTATTTGGAAACATACAATTTATCCTAGGGATGTTGGGAGAATAATTATTTTAATTTTGAAAATTTTTATGTGATAATCATATTATATTATTATTTATGAAAAATACGGTGATAATTAAATGTTCATGTTTTTAAATGATTAGGTTTTCTAATAAAAAAAGTGGATTATTTTTTATGAATTTTGTTACATGTATTTATATTTTTATTAAGTGTCATTACTTTATGTATTTGAATATTCCAAATAATCCCATTTTTATTTTGAAATTATATTTATGTGCTTATTATATTTTTATTTTAACATTAGTTGTACTTATTAGAATTTTATTATTCATATATCATAAGAAATAAAATATTATTATCCATATAATACCCAACTATGAAAAATTATAAATAATTCTCTACAATGTTTTCATTTTTGTCCAAACCAACATAATGCTTTTTTGAACAATACTTTTGATAGTATATTTCCTTCAATTGTTTTTGTTTACTAAATTATAAATTTATTTATATAGATTACAATTTCTTGTAAATCATTCCATTGGATATCCAATAGAATTATTTTTTTCATTAAAATTATGGGATATCTGAATTTTAATTTCAATTCTCTAGATGAATCTTGATGTTTATGAAATATTTCTTGAATTATAGAATTTTCAAAATTCATAATATTTTTTATTCCAATAATAACTCTATTGATTAAAATTTTATTCAAATGATGCATGTTGAGTTAGGTATATAGTAATATTTTATATATTTCATTGATCTGAATAAAAAAATAAATAAATTTATATTCAATAAAAATCGATTAATGTTTGCAAAATTTCGGTAATTTCTTAAAAATATCTTATCCATTGTATTTAAATTTTTTCTTATATATTGTGATATAATATTGTTAAATTGACATTGCAATTGCGACATTATATATGTTTTGAAATTATATTCCTTAATGAAATCAATACCATTTATTAATACTATTATTTTAAGGGGTAAAAATATTAAATATTGTATTAAAAATATGTTATATAAAATAATAAACATTGGTTATCATCTTATTCTCCTTGGTGATAATAGTTCACCATGAACCATGTTTTATCCATGGAAAATAATCTTCAATGAAACTATCCTTCTACAACACCAAAACTACTAAAATTCCTTCCAAAGTCATCTCCATCTACGCTACTAAAAATCTCCCCTGATTCTATTTCATTGGTTATTGATAATGCAATGGGCAATGTTCATTAGCGTGACACCATCGTAGGTCATCCTTATTCTTATATCCATAGATCCTTTTCCGTAGTTCGGTAGTAAATAGACCTAATATGTGGGAATAGTCACTCTCGTTGGTTGAAAGGGTAATAGAAGGATGTACATTAAATGTAGAAGTGTTTAGATCCTCCATGATAGATCTTATCGTAGTACTGATGTAATTTAAATTTAGTACACCCATAATAGAAACTTCCTACCTATCAATAGTAGCATGTAAATATCTAAATGTATAAGGAACTGATGGTTGAACCAATTGTTGTTTGGGATCACAGGTTTAAAATAGAATTAGTTCCCTCCATATATAATTGCAGTTCCATGGATATATTTCTTCTCTATGATGGATGATCTAATCAATGGATGATCAATCTAAAAATACAAATTGTCATAGTAGATCTACTCCCATTCATCAATGATTGTTATTCATATTGTGGAATCAATACAACCTCTACTATACCAGTTGTATGAAATGTTAAAAGAAATTTTAGTCACATTATATTGTATCTTAGAATGTGGTGGTATACTACCAAAATGTTAGCTCCTCCTTCCTCACACTCAACTAAAATGGCATTAACAAATAGTTTTTTGAATGGTAACATCGTAGATCAATATTATATTTACAATGATTGATCATCTCTAACCTTGTAATCCAACGATAGAAACTTTTTATGTGGTACTATTACATTTTAAGGGGATGGTAGCAATCTATTTCTAATAACAGGTATTGTTTTATTATATTATCATTATTAAAAACTATCTAACTTTTCTTGATTTTTTTATTCTCTATTTTTTATAAAATATAATCTAAATTTCATTATTTTTTATAATAATTATTTTAAATTATTTTCCTTATATTTAGTTATTAGTAATTTTAGATTAAAATTACTATTTTTTCAATTGTTATTTTATTTTAAATGATATTTTCATTTTTTATTCATGTTTCATAAAAAAGTAAAATGTTAGTAATATTTATTCATGATTAAATGATTTTTTTTGAAATGGTGATTAATAATTATTTAATATTTTTAAAAAATTTCAAATTGTTTTTATTATCATAAATACAATTTATAGTTTTTTATTTATTATGAATTTATAGATAGTTGTATTGTGATGATTTTATTTATATTCCATATTCATGATATATTTTTAGAATTCCGTTAACCTATTATCATGCAGAATATTTTAATTATTTAACAAATAATTGTATGTTGTTATGAGTATGTGTTTTTTTGGATAATAATAATTAATTTACAAATATTTTGGACGATAATTTTCTATATTCTGAATAAATTGTTAACCAGAATTTGAATTTATTTATCATATTGTAAATTGGTTTGGTTAGTTTTCTAAAAGAGTATATTTAAAAAATTCAATATGCATTCATAGTAAATTACATTGTATAAAATCATCGACAGTTTTTTTACCATGATAATAAATATATGAACATTCAAACATCCATATAATTTTTGATGTCCTATGTGATCTCTCTATTATCATCTGGATGATCTCCAAATTGCTAAATTACCACTAATTCAACATTTACTTTCTTAACATGATGAATTGATCAAATTATGGGGAAACAATTCCAGATTTTTATTTCATTTTGGTCACATTGTTATTTAACACTTCATACTATATTAAGAACACAGTCATCTTTAATGTATTACCATACATTAAAAATCATTCATTCATTATTTCATTAAGATGATACTACTGTATTGTAAATTAATTAACATCAGTTTGAGAATCCCATACTCTAAGTCCAGTGTTGTAATTTTATTGTAACTCCCCCATACAAATGTTAATTTTAATAAGGTTATCCCTCCACTTTGTAGAAAAGGATTCTTTCATCTGATTATGATAACCCTTCAAAAACAGAATAGTGTAAACTATATCTATCATTTAGTATAGAGGTATAAGAGTATTGTAGGCCCTATTTGGCATTAACAACTATAAAAAATATCACTGTTTTCTTCCATTAATTCAAATTCTTATTAATTATAATAATTACCAGTTATAATCAATTTCTATAATTAAACAATTTATATAAAAGTTTCAAAATGGTTTATTCAACCCCTTTAGATCATCGTTCATGTGGTTCCAAACATAACTATGGGTAAACTATATCTTGTAAGAATTATTCTATTCAACAAAATTCTACATTGATGGGGATGTTTATATATTAGAATAATGATCTTATATATACCATGATTTGAGTCTAATTATTTTTTCCATGTTTTAAGGATGTCTTAGAATAATGATATATTTTTTTTACATGTATATATTTTATCTTTTTTGTCATAGTAATTAATATCTCTAACTGATTTACCCTAAATAATTATTTTTTAATTACATTTAATAATAATATTATATATTTTAAAAAAAATTATTTCGAATATTTATAGTTCAAACTATAAGGTATCATTTTTTAATGATAGAACTATATAAAATATATGATGGAATACTACTTGGAATTTATGCACAGACAAAATTACAAAATTTTGTTGTAATAAGGATTTGTTTTTATGGATAAAATTATTGGTAAGACACAACTTTAAAAGTATATATTCTAGTTGTAACAACCCTTCATCCCCTAAATACATAGAATTGTCCAAGCCATGGTTATCATGTAACATCATGTGTGATGCCTCAAATGCGAAATGATATTGACTATAAATGAGGTTTTGTGGTGTTACCATTTGGAGGTAATTCACAGAAATCTGAGTAGAACACAATGTCAAAAAATCCTGAAACATTCACAACAAATGATCAGGGTTTATATAATCATGAATCAATAATCATGTTATAACAGTGGATTTTTTATATATTCTGCCGTTCTACACAATCAGTCCCACACTGGTCCAATCACAAATATAAATAGGCAATGATATAAAAATCAAGTGGATATACTACCATATTCAAGACTTTCCTCTTCATAGTTTTAAAAATAAAATCTTAATTTATACACCTTGAACATACAACACTAATCATCTCCCCTATAATCATATTTCATTAGTATAAAACATATCATTGGGTTTCAAATCTATTACAAATCCTTGTACATCATCATAAGTTCGAATGTTCAATTATGCAGCATCAAATCAATTAAACACATAATACACCTTTTTAGGGTCAATTTAATACTGGGGAACCCAATATAGTCACAAATCCTATATTATAGTTTATATATCCATTATGGGTTCATTTATCTCATTCTCATCCCTGAAATTCCACATTCTGAAAGAATATCATCCCTTATCTTCAGTGTTTTCATTTCATGGAATAACTAAAATCATAAGAATTTAATACCAATATGAAACTAGTAAGGTTAAAAATGACCTTATTATATTCCATGTCTTCAATGTAACCTTTAATTCCAACTTATTACAATTCATCGTAGGGTACACCCTCCCATGTATTGATATACTAGTGTGAAAACACTCTCCCCACACACATATCATCTAACAGACATGCCCTTTGGAATATTAGGTTCTAGAATGACCTAGTATGGATAGTCATTACCCATTAAAAAACTCATTCTTTAAAAGGTAAAAGTTCAAACCTATCAAAAGGTCCTCGTTTTTGTTATATTTTAAGATATTAAGATACCACATGGATCCATGTATCTCTTAGGACAAATTTATATGCAATCCCTTATCTGTGGGGGGAAGAGGAATTAAGCATATTTTGTGTGCCGATAGTGGTCGTTAACAATTCATTCAATTCAATATATTTATATAGAAAAATTATATATATTTTAAAAAAAAATTTGATCACTATTTGGTGTACATAACACAAATAACATTCATATACATAAAATGAAGAAACGATATGGATCTTTTTATTGACAAGCAACCTTGTACAAATTTTATCCCTTTATATGTGGTAAATAAACCCTTACCCAATCTAATCAAAGAAACGTCCAATCTTGTTTAATATTAAAATATACAATACCAAGATATATCGAAATTATTAATCAATTATAAAAGTTAATAATATTTTTAATATTTTAATAAAAATTTGAAAAAATTTCTAATACTCACCAATCCATCCTGAAATAATAAATACACGATTAACCACATAAAGATTTCCATAGGGTTCTCCAAACATTATCCCAATAAAAAACCTATAAAAGATCAACTCAATATTAAATATAATTTCATTTAGGGAAATATACAAATAAATACACTTTGTGATGTAGCATCAATGAAATAAGAACAAAACAATAAATTTAATCACCAAGGTACATCCTCTAGACACATCAAGAAAATAATCATCAATTTAAAATTATTCCACCATATAATAAACGAATCAATTTTTATATAACATATCCATAGAATTGATATCATGAGAGATTAAAAGAAAATTATACTAGTAGGGGAATTTTATTTGAAGTACATATACTCAGACAAAAAATATATAGAAAACACCTATATTGAGGGTGGCTGGCTGATATGCAATAGGGATAACTCCCTGGTCTAAAACAGATGATAGATGATAATATATGGATTGAGGATAAAAATATAATAATCTAATGGAGAATTTTATATTTTTAATAAAAAATAAGATGTTCATTAATTAACACATTATTTTTTGATATTCTTATTAACTGTGTATTTTGATGTATCTAAATCCACACATAATAAATTATTTTGTATGTGTTGTTTTCAAAATTGTACACAAAGCTTGAAAATCATAATATAATACAAATGGTAGTAATTTAAATTTTTTCCTTCAATCGTATATAACCCATGATCCAATAACCATAGTAAACAAATCCAAACTAGTTTACTCATTGGACTATCCTAATCAATATGATAGACATGATTTAAGGTAAAAATAATTCCAAAGATCAAAAAATTTGACTATAAATACATAAATCTAATGATGAATTGAAACCATATCTCTATATGTGGTCTATGTCAACAAAAATATAAACACGATTCCTAAAATCTAAAATATCAAATCCAAATCCTACTTCTAAAAAACCCATCTCTATATTCAAAAATTATAATTTCCACTAATATCATAACTAAAAAGTAAATGTGACATTACAAACTACCCAAAATATAACTTATCATCCTTGAATAGTCACTATGGTCATTGAAACATAAATATTGACATATCCCAATCCTTAATCCATGATTAAATCTCTATTTTTTCTATCATAGAACTCAAACAAATATTATCCTATTAAACTCCAATCATCACTAAGTAGTATTCCACAAAATATGAGTTATCTGTCTTCACCAAAACTAAATCATTCAGGTGGTTTTTACTTAAACATGTCCATCCCACATCACTAATGTTCCATCAATCAAATATTTCAAAGGTCCATGCCTCTTACTATCATCATCATATACAAATAATGGTTTATTTAATGTCATGATTATACCCATAATCAAAATCAATTTTATAATTTAAATATCTAATTGTCAAAATTCATGCGTGGTTTTTTTATATCACTAAAAAAAATTCTAAATAAGCAATGGTTAGTCACCATATGACCAACTATCTCAAAAATCCCTGGAAACATCAATTGACACACCATATTATTGCTTGATTAGAAGTCATTTACTTCCCAAGGATACATGAAATGATTTACAAATAAATACACTTTTCCAAAACAAACACTCAATTATTTCTTGTATTGGTACTTCAACCAACCAAATTCATTTTCATAAACCACTCATAAGTACATATATATATCTAACCCAACTCCCTCTCAAATCTTATTAACTCTATCATAATCATAATATCAATATATAATCTCTGGGATATACATCTAAATAAATAATACTAATTTCTCTATGTAACTAAATAAATCTATATTCACCAAGTCATTAGTAAAAAAAATCACACTAATTATCAAATTACTTGTCTTAGAAAACCCACAACACTACGAAAAGGATGTTTGTACCTAAATGTATAATAGGATTCTCCCCGCCATAGGGGTTTCTTTATTATCACTCAACCATAAAAATACAAATCATTAAGGCCCACTATCCATCCATTTAAAAACAAAATGATTTTATTGGTTCAACCCACTCATTCCAAAGAAATAACATGTGAATTAATGGCATATCATTCAATATTCTCCCTACAAATAATCATTTAAATCTTATAGAATTACATGTATAATTATTTTACCAAAATCAAATATCAAATGGTTCAATTAACTCCACATGATATCCCTTATATAAATACTTGAGTGAAATACTAAAAAAATTCCATTTGACATGAATATCCATCGTTTCAATCAATGGTGATAACTGGTTATCCCAAGACTCCATAAATCCATAGCTTCAAAATCAACCTAGTGGGACACAACCGAGTATCAACCAGGACCTACGAAATGAATCCCATATTCATATTTTGAAAAACTCTGTCCTAACATCAAACATAATTGGTCACTACTTCAAATCTCAAATGAAAAATATTGTAAAATGATTATACTACCACAATCTAATAAAATCTAGACAGTAGTATATTCTCATTCCATACAATCATAGATCATAACTCATGAACTTAGAAGTCATATATAATAATATATTTAATTGATCCTAAAAAATTAGTATGAACCACAATATGTAAACCGTAGCAGACCAATAATAAATATATTATATACTTATATAATTCAAAATCACCTCACTAATTTCAAATGTTATCATTGAATGACACATGAAATCATAAACTATTCAAAAATTACATGTTAATAGTAAAGTTATATACATCATACCCAAATAAAAAAATCAAATAATTATAATAATCATTCTAATACAAACTAAAAATTTGTAAAATAATAATAAATTCCATTATATCAGGAATATAGAAAATATATATATATTTGACTATAACACATATCCAATAGAACCACCCTTGTATCAATCACATATTTCAATGAATATACCCATACAAACTTGTTTAACTCAGCCATTGGTTTGGGCTACCTCCCTCCCTATTCGATCTTCTACATATCTCATAGATCACTGAAAATGAATCTACATCATAAAGAACATGGAATTTCTATTTCTGTAATAAATGTAATTGAACATCACCCATAACTCATGAATAATAATTAGTAATCTTATTTAATAAATCTCATGTCAACATACATGATATGTATCCCACTATAGCATTCAAAGTTACATATTTTCATCAATCATCAGATGCCATTTCATCATCCCACTTTAGAGAACTAATTCTCAGTTGGAATATATATATTAGAATATCCACTGAAATATATATATATAATCTTTATATTCATGAATATCATAATGTGATGTTTATGGTTGAGTAATACCATCATTAGACTATTTGGATAATTATGTTCCCTATAATAATCTATATGGTTAGAATCAATATTGGGTATAATCAAATCCTTATATAATTGAACACATTTCTTCATAGAGTATATATAAAGGAATCAAGAGCATGCATCATCCCACTATGGGTCATTATAAAAATATTACTATATAGAAAATAAAGTATTCATTGAGGGGAATCACATTATAATATCAATAAGACAATTTATATCAAAAAATATATTTTGGTTTAGTTGATTAGAATTCCCCCAACATGTTTAATAGTAATATATGATATATGATTTTTTGAAATATTAAAATCCAAATACATAAAATAATTAGTGATATCAATAAAGAACAAGATCATACACATCACTTAAGTCCAATATGAAAAATGTTAATCAAATTAATAGTCTTAATTCAAATATTCTATGATCAAAATACATAATAACTTCTCAAATACACCCATTTAACATTATTAAATATCTCAAGTACAACATTGAAAAATGTAAAAAACCCATATATCCTTATTAACATAGAAATAAATTAGAAAAAGGTGTTAATGTAAAAGAAAAAAATTCTCCATCACTGTCTATGATGAATCACTATTCATTTTATTCCATGTCCCCAAATAGTGTGAAGATGAAAAATAAACTATTATTCCATTTTGTAACAACCCACAGACTATTGATTATAATTAGTGAAGAAATTTATTTTATCACTTTGTATTATGAATACAAAAATATTTGGAAATGAAATTCAACTATAAGTGGGGGTCTAAATTATTTCCAAGGGATGACTATAGCAACATATTATGGTAAATAATAGTGTAAAATAATTAAAAAACATCTAAAAAATTGTCAATGTAAACATAATCCTGAATGATGAATTCTAATATCACAAATAAAATATAGTGTCATATTGTCATATATAAAAATCACTCACCAACTTGGTGGTCCATAGTTAAAAATAACAAATGTAATAGAAAATTAAAAGTAGCTCTACTACCATCAATTGGCCCCACCTCATCCTAATATAATAATATTTTATGATATTCTCAATGTGTATAAATATATTTTTCCCAATTACCCTAAATAAAAATATTATTATTGAGGTATTATAAATACCAATGATATTTTGGACACTTATGTGGCATGTGAGTACAATGTAGTGGGAATCCACGAAGAGGGTCCATACATTAACTTATAAATCTAGTGAATGAACGTGTGATATTATTAGAAAAAAATAAAACAAAAATAAATAGTAAAACAAAAAACGTAGGATCCTAGGATTCTATTGTGATCCTGGTGTTGACCATACCTACATTATCTATTTTGGGAGTGATTTTGAATATGAATATATAAAATATGATGTTCATGTAAAATTCCTACCAATTATTTCATCATAATCAAATATGATCACTCATTGTGAAGAGTGTCCCCCCAGAACCATATCTTATAAAAATCCGAACAAGGTATGTGTGTCCAATCCCGCATTCTTATTTACTATAATTATATTTTTATTAGGAATAAAGACATGTTAATTAAAAACACCCCTTGAATAAAATCTGATATCGTGAATAAAACAATATAATATGCATCAAAGTTATTTTATAAGTTATTATACAAAAAAAAGTTTCCATTAGACCTCCTTGGTGATTGATATTATATCAAACACAATAGCCATATCCTCAATACATCTTATGAATATAAAATAATGTCATGTTAAATAACTAATTCAAAGGAAAAATCCACGAAATCTATATTACACTGGGAATCATCTCAATATTCAAAAGGGTATCATTTGTATTCACACATCATCTGGAATCATCATTAGATTTTTAAACACATAATAAATATCATATTGCATTATGTAGAATTACCATAACCTAGGGAACCAACAAAGGTGTAGTAGCCCACCCTAGAATCCACTAAGTAGTACCTCATGAAGGTTGGTCATGTTACCTCATGCACATCTCCTCATATTCTAGATTCTACTAACTTAGAGCTATGGAATTGGGTATTTCAATGAGGAGACTATTCCCCCATGATTAAAATTATAGAATAGGTTTTGATAACATATAAATAGAAAATAGCATGTAAAATAAATAATAGAGGAAACCAAAAATGAATATTAATAAATAATAAAATAGAATGAAACAAGATTAATATGAATAATTTATATATAAAAAAATGTTAAGATACTCATATCCAGTATCTTTATGAAAATAATGTACACATAATGCAAGGGAGAGGGAATGTATCACATGTTAGTCAAAAATATAAATGAAAACTGAATCAACATGTACAATGATCTTATGATTAGTCATCTTACCCAAAACACTAAAATAGTACATGAAATAAAGAATATGTATATGGAATATTCTCTTTATCATGAACTATAATCATAATGATTTCTTATGTTCCAATGGAAGCCCAAGGTATGTGTGAAATATAATCCATAAGAAACCACCTAGGTTTTCATGATCAATTATTGGTGTGGATATAAAATTATAAATGATCTAAAAATAATGAAATATGGGGAATACATAAATAAATATGAAATACTGATTTCCTCATGGGATACATGATTGTCACCACATAATTCAGCCTAATACTGATATATTTGAACTAATTTTGTATGTAAAAGTGTGATACAATTTATAAAAGGATGTAATAGATAGGTTACCATAAATAATCAAAGTGGACAATCCCTATGACGGTGATTTGACCTTGTAGGTACAACAATTAGATATTAAATGTAGAATTTAAATAATTAAAATAGATATAATTATAGGAAAATTAATTAGAGGCTCCTGAAGCCCTTCCAAGGAGACCAAAGTGGAAACCCAAGTATATCTATAGGAGATATAATAATACCCAACACTGTAAGAGTATATCCATAGTGATCGATTAATGTAATATCATGTATCACTATCGAAATGGATTGAAATCAACACTCTGATCCCATCCATGGAATCTCATATATGAGACAAAATATCACTAATTCCCATATATAACCATCTCACCAATAGTCTCATCCACGATGTCTCCACTAGGGAACCAATTACAGTCATACCATGGTACATAAAAATAATGGTGACCCTATCCAAGGATAAAATATATAGATCTTTGTGTATATACAGTCCATATACATAAACTAATTATAAAGGTTGATGATCATTTCTAAAGAATACAACAACAATCCATTTGTGAATATTATTTTGGTAATTTGGTATGTCATAACTATCTAAATTTCTTTCATCTAGCCAGACAGAACACATAAAAAATTTCAAGTCAAGGTTTCCAAATAATATTATTTCATCAATTTTACTATTGAATAGGCATGGGTTCTAACTCATGGAAAAACATATTTCTCAATAAATTTCACATTCTGATAAGTATTTTTCATACAAGGGAATACACAAATATAACAGTGTTTACAAAATATATGAAAAATTATGGAATAAAAATCTATACAAGTCACATCAATCGGGTGTCAGAAGTCATGAAATAACCCCAAGGGTTTAATTCAATGATCAATAGAACCATAAAAGGCATGAGAAAAAAATTAAATTAATTATGTAAACATATTAGAGGAATTGTCCAAAATGACTAGTTGACAACCCAATGTTTTATTTTATAGATGCAATGAAACATTGGGAACTTACTAGGACACATAAGATAACCACATATCACACTCTTATTATAGTTCCTACACTTGAATCACGACATAAAAAGAGAAAACGTAATAATATATTAATTCCTTCAATGTAGAGGATACATGATTTCACCAAAATAACACAAGATGAAGGAAGATAAAATTGAAATTGATGGAAAAAATTGGGGGGCATACAATTGGGTATCCAATATAACTAATGGAGAAATAAATGGAGGTCATACAGAGGATGACGATGGGTCCCACGTTCTATAACGGAGGAGGTATCTTGTGTGGTTCCTCATTTATGTGGGTAGTAAATGTTACTACATTTGAAATATGATATACCCTCTATTAAATAAATTTTCCCCGAATTTAACCTTACGTGTAAGCACATTATAGAAGGTGTAGTATTAGGGACTTCTATCCTTGGGAAAAGACTATAATGTTCTGAATGGGGATTGTCTAGCCAAATACATGTTATATATTTAGTACACTCTATGTGTTGAGATACACACAATGTATTTGGTATCCACCCATGTTCCAATCGTCTTTTTTTATGCCATATGAAAACCAGACTACCCGAACGTGTGGTTGTTGGGTTTAACCAAAGCATAAAGAAAAATTTACATCCTCGAAAATCAAGGATGGTACAACCTCTCATCAATAAAATAACTCATCCTATTGTTTCCCTTCAATGGCTGGTAAGAATTATATGTTACAACTCGTCCCTCGGGGCTCATGCCATGACTACCCCAAGCCCGCATTACATAGACTTGGGGATGGTGACTAGCACTGGAAAGGTGTATCCATATAGTGGGAATACATTTCCTTTTCACTTGAAAAAACACACATACTATTACGCTACAAGTTGCAACAACAAAGCAATCAGCTATAGTAAAAGAGTGATAAAAGTAAAAGGGTCGGAATATAAGACCAACTAGATATAAAATTATAATAGAAATGTAAAAAACAACTAAAAAGGGGAAAACAGCTCTTGGATCGTCCACCAAGGATCCCACTTGAAGGGTAGGTACATCTCACGATCAGTAGTCCTTGCGTCACATCATGCAAAATAGTCCACCTCTAAGTACCGTCTAGTCTTGTATACATTAGCATCGGTCAATGATGTCACTTGTCAACACAAGACACAAGAAGGTGTGGGTGTAGCCCATGCAGGGGAGATTAAAATGATACTCACTAGGGCCCTGATACCCCGTAGGCCTCTTTGAGTTCAACCGAGGAAATACCAAAAGTAAGACTTAAACTCTACTTAGTTAGATTCCCATAGAGATAGCTATGTTATCATGTTATACCCATCTCATTCATTAGGGAAGAATACCATAAAGGTAACACCACAATGGTAAAGATACCACACATTTAAAACCACTGAGATAGAATTACCACACAGGTTACACCACTGAGACAGAAGTAGCACACATGTAACACCATGAAGACAACACCACAAGGGTATAAGTATCACACAGGTAACATAACGAAGATTAAATCACCTTAGATGTAACACCATGATGACAGAGGTGACTCAACTCACAATTAGGTATAACATAAGTATATTAGGATAGATTATTAGTCTTAAGGCTAGTTCATCTTATTCCGTTATGTAGCACTTCTTATGACCAACACATGATCGATAGGTAACAACCCCCCCCCCCCCCCGACACACACATGATCGGTATGCACTGACCCACATAAAATCGCTAAGCACTGACCCACACAAGATCTGGTCCACACAAGATCAGTATGCGCTGACCCACATAGGATCACTAAGAAATGACCCACACATGATCGACATTCTTTATTCACGTTATAGCCAGCCACAGGATTCCTCGCACTCAGTGTGCTTGAGCACCGTAGAATCTGCCTTATGAGAAACTGGTCATACCATGACCACCACTAAGCTCCATAAAGGAGTAACCCAAATGACTTCCATGCCATATAGGTTCCATCAAAATAGACGGCGTGCCAACCGGATGCCCAGTCTGTAAGTTATAGGAATTTTAGTACGGAGGGCCCAGTTGGATTCAAGTGTGATCCAACCTCGACAAACTCCAGGTTTCAAGAATCACTAATAAATTAAGTCAAATGGACCATCTCACTCCAAGGGTCCCAACATAATTGACAGTTCGTCAAACGGGCACCCGTTCTGTAAGAAATTGGCATTTTAGTTCCGAGGGCCCGATTGGATTCATGTTTGACCCAACCCGATCGTACATAAAATTGTACAAGATAAGAAAATGGGTCACACTGTTACAATTCTCATGATAAAACACACGAGATGGACTAACCATTTGCACAAAACGAATACCTTGTGAAAAAGTACCATTTCACCGCAACACGCTTGAACTGGGCCTCATGGGGCTTGTGTCGTGACCTAAAAATAAATATAAAAAATTGGTCTTGAAACATCCGTCTTAATTTCATGGTCACAACACCACAGACTGTTCATTATTCTGACCCCGTATGAATGAGATATGACAGATACAAGATCCTGAAATAATTATAATAATAATATTATTATTATATGTTTCGTGGACCTGAGACACGAACCTGAATATAGTATCTAGCATTAGAAATGAATCGACTGTATTAATGACATTATCACATCGCCATTGATGGAATGTCAATCAGACATCACTCGCAGATGTTATGGTAGGTCAAAGATATAATAATAATATTAAATCTTTTAATTCACGAGCATTTCTGTTACCTGATGCAAAAACCTGAAAATAACATCCAATAATGGACTTAGAATGTATGTCTTGTAATGAGTGTTTCACTACCATAAACGGTTTGTGAAAGCGAGTTTGCACTGATATGTTATGGAAAAATGATGGGGTTTCAACCAAAAAAATATCATTATTATATTATTATAATTATTATTTAATCTCTTTATTTTCCTTTAATTCTAAAACTCATTCCTTACAAAAATTTCTCTTCCCCCTTATTGCGCCAGACTCCACCACTAGGTTCGCCTTTTTTATTATTTTATATTTAATTCCTTTTTAATTTTATCCCCTTTCAATTTATTTCTCTCTCAAATCTAATCATTCTTCTCCCATGATTTCTTCTTCTTCCACATAGCTAGACTTCCACCACCACCTCTTGCTACCCGATCCATGGTGCCTCCAGAATAACGCACCACCGGGATGATGGCTCCCAACTATTCTTCTCCACCGTACGTCACACCCTCTACCTCTCTCGAAGTTGTTCTTGGAACACACACAAGAAATTACACCACTATTTCAGCCATTCTGTGGGATGCCAAATCTTCGTTCTAAGACCAAAAAATGTAAAGACCGCATATTCGTGATACTTGGGTTGAGATCTCCATGTTCGTATGTCATTCTCAATGAAACATTGAATTCTCGGAGAACATAGTTATTTGGTGAAGATTTCAGGAATAATGAAATACAAAGGATCATGGCGTATGTGCGGATCAATGGTGGGTCGGTGTTAGTCATTCCTACAACAATATTCCAATGACGCAGCTCGAATGATGATCTTCAATTCTCAATAGTGAAATCTGTTATTCGTCAAGACCCTTAAGATCATGCTCCTCTTTCGCCAATTGAAACCAACACCAAACCCCAAGGAAGAGTAAATGTAAATGTCAGTTTAAGAGGTTATTCATTTATTTATAATTAATGAATTCTATTACTTAAAGGGATTTGTGGTTACACATTTTTTGAAACTGGGAATTTAATGCCCAACCACCTTCTTATAGTCCATTCTACAAATAATTAAAAGGAGAGGTGGTTGGATATTTAATATAAAATATATTTATTTTATTTAATACTCCATGAAAAATCCAAAAAACAACTTCTTTTATTGACCCACTGCGGTCGAGGTTCAACCTCCCTTAAGCGAATCCTAACAACGCTTGTTCAATGGTGCCTTCCTATTTCTAGTACGATCACTTGTTAAAATGTTAGAAAACACCGCTCGTGTGTTTATTGAACATTCATTAATAAAAGTTCAATAAATTAATAACATTATCCCTTGACCTACACCAGTCGATGTTAATCTCTACCTAAGGAGAACATGACCCAACCCACCCAATGATACTCTTGGTTTTTTATTTCGAGTTTCCATTTATATGTTATATATTTTAATAATAAATTATTTGTCACTAAATTATTTTTTTATGACCAAAAACTAACATTCACTGGTGGACCGCATCGGCCAATGTTAGTATCTTCCTAAATAGAGCATACCCTCACGAGCTTAGTATCCACCTAATATTTTTAATTCAAGTAATCGTAAATCAGTTATATGAATTTGGAAAATAAAATAAAACTATTTAATTATTATATTTATGGTTATGCCATTTTTGGGTTCTTCCTACAGGAGGGCCACGCAGATTAGACATAAGTCACACCTTGGGTAAACTGACCATCCTGAGTGTAATGGTGCCCTCATATTTTTGATTTGGGAAACTATTTAAGAGTTATTCAGATTTTTCTGGCAAAAATATTAGGAATTCTATTTAATGTTCAAAAAATCGTCAATGGATCATTCTGGGAAATCTGGACCTCAGAATCACTTGCCATCATATTTCAATGTCTAGAAATAATTCCATATAATTAAAAAAATTATACAGAAATTATGGAACATTAAATTATTCCCACCTTAGGGATTATCGTCTATGAAAGAAACAACATAGACTAAGGAAACATATGTGGGTAATGAGCCCAAATTTGAGCCTCCCACAACCATGTTCTCCATTGGATTTTCCCGTTCTATCATCGAACGCACACCAGAGGTATTTATTTCCCATGAAGGACCCACTCTTGTCGATCCTCTATCTCCACCGGAAACATTATAAATGTAATCCCATTGTCAAAGTACATCTAACCCAAGTCGACAATGTCTTATTGATCTTGCATTCATTTCCTCAATTGTAACACATGGAAAACATTATCCAATCGGTGTATCTTTTGAGAGACAGATAGATAGTATGCCACCTCGCCCACTCTGCTGAGAATCTAAAAAGGTCTGATGAACATCAGAGATAGCTTGCCTCCTTGCCAAACCTCTGTAATCCTCGTCGGGTTGAGACCCATAGGAAGACATGGTCTCCCTCAACATCTCCTCTCGAAGCGTTCATAGTACCATGGTGTGACCTTAAAGAGGATGATGTTCTCCCCACATTTAGAAAAACCTTTAAGAGACCGTACTGAGGATATTTGAGAAGGTCAGGCCACGTAGTCACCATCCCAAGATGTGCCTCCATAATTCGAAGTGGAATTAGGGGAGTGACATTACAAGACTAGAAGTAAGTTGCTCCACCTTTATCCACGAAGGATATCTTAAGCGCAACTAGCTGATCAGATGCCTCACTCAGTAGATGTAGACCAGAGCTCTTACAGTGCGTCTGCTACAACTTTCCCCTTCCCAAGAGTATAGACCATCTCAAAGTCATTGTCCGGGAGAAACTCATGCCATCGTTGCAGTCTCAACATCTGAATGATCTACTGACACTTCTCTATCCCCAAGAATGGCTCCCCCTTCTTCATCAATGCTGACAAGGGTGTCGCTACCCTAGAGAAGTCTGGTTCAAAACTCTAGTAGTACCCAGCCAAAGCATATGTCTCTCTCCCTTCGAGGAGGTAAACCTAGATGCATCATTTGAAAATACATCCCCACACATTACCACTACTATTTTTAACTGAAAATGAAAAACTCATATTTCCACGAGGGTAAGGTTGGCTACCTCAAGAGTGATCGACCGCACCCTCCTTTGCATGAGTTTATCATGTGCCTCATGGGTTTTCTTTTTTTCCGACCAAGGAAAACCCCATTCCACCAATGTAGATAAACCACAACCTTTTTTCCTAATATATTCAACCTGAGTATGAAATGTCGATGCCCAATTCATTCCCAAACTATCATCAAAAGGAATTGATTATTCCACCAAGAGGTTGCAATAAAAACTTTTACCTCAAGGTTCAGATCACACCATCGGCGTATGTGTGATTATCGAGTCTCCTCCCAATGGTATCTCTAGATGTGAGGGTCAAGACAATGGTTTAACTGAAAAATCGTGGTCATTGAATGATTAATGGAAGGAATGAATGATTGGTACATTTGTATATTAAAATGTCATCGAGTAGTGGACAAATAACATACATCTAATCATTCCTAGAGCCCTTGGGTCACAATCCTTAACAGCATGTAGCTACTCCCATGTCATGTCCTCCAGCTCCCTGAGCCTGGTGGGGTTCATATACGGGGAGGTTTGTATCATGTCGAAATTTAGACCACCTCAAGAGGCTCTCCTATCTCTCCTTCCTTGTATGTTGCCCTACATATTCGTCTATCCCTATAACATCTTTGTTTTGAAATATTTTACATGCCAAAGTCTCTAAGACGGGGGTCATTTTTCTTCATCCCCACTTTTTTCATTTACTGGATACATCCACTAAGACAAAGAATATTCAACCTCAATGGTTCTTTCTAGAACCCTATCATAAGTAGGAATGCATAGAAAAATAGTATAGTATCGGATGTACCTAAACAAACCCCACTTGGTGGTCCGAGACCCGAAGAACTAACTATAATTTATTTATCGATCATCTCAGATGGTTGATCTGCCTTAATTAATACTAATATACCATCATGTCGAAGCTTTATAATTTCTAGGGAAATCTCGTCCCTTATCTCTTTATAGAAAGAGAACCCCTTCTTTAGGGATTGTTCTCAACATTTTTCATAGAAATGTCACATATTATAAAGATTAGGGTAACTTAAACCCAGTCATCATCCTACTGATCGACATAGAAGGCTCTCTACCAGGACCACAATATGATAATGAAACATGTGTAAGGCCCTAATCCTACAATTATCCTCTACTAGTACCACCAGTTGTAACTAGTGACCAACAAGCTGTGATATAGCTTGTACACTACTCGAAGGTACAATCTAAGGCAACGATCCATGTACTGAAACCTCTTCACCTTAAAGACTATCCTCATGGGCACGCACTGGAATGGACTAGAAACTACGAGCACTATATGCTCTACTGGTGACTCATCTAGGCGGAAAACGCTATCCACATCCTCCAGCTTGTCCTCAGCTTCCTGAGAATCTGTCTCGCCTCGAATCATTAGAATAGTCTGCCGCTAGTAACCTGTACAATGCACTCAGTCAGTGTGCATCCTCTACTGATGGAGATGGTGGTAATGGCTACCCAACGGGTAGTGGTGTTTCTAGTACACAAACCAATGGTGATAACACCATAAGCGAGCCTTGCACCGAGGCCTCATCACTCAATGGTCCGTTATCGCGTAATCTATTAGGAATCCTAGATGGATTTGTACATGGAGACATGCTGGTGATGAACAAGTTCACCATTGTCATTATGTTATATGGGGTGAGCATACTCCAAAGAAATCAGGGAAAATAATTTCCAAAACACATGTAATCTGTGTTTTGATGCACTAAGTCAGAAATCTGAATTCAGGGTCCTGGTGTATAGATACATCGACTTCACACCATCACTATACTCCATGAAATAAATGAAACACTATAAAACACTTAACACAATTGATACACAACAAAAAGATCAGAGTCCAAGTTATATGGTAGAACCGACTAATCTGATACCATTTTTTCATGACTCGTACTTCATGGCATGTTCAGTGACTACCCCAAGCCTGCCTTCCATGGGCCAGGGGCTGGCGACTAACAACAGGATGGTGTATACCCAAAATGGGAAGGCATTTCGTTTTAACTTAAACAATCACACATACTATAATGCAATAAGATACAACCAAAAAGTAATATGTCGTATTAAAAGAGTTCTAACAGTAAAGGGGCCAAAATACAATCCCAACAAGAAGTACAATTAAAAAAGGAATGTACAAATACAACTAAAAAGGGGAAAACATCTCTTGGATCGTCCACCAAATATCCTACCTAATAGGTAGGTACAGATCATGATCAGTAGTCCCATCATCACATTACACCAAACAGTCCACCTGTGACTACTTTCTAGTCTTAGATCCTTCTTCCATGATCAATGTTGTCCGTCATCTACATAATACACAATAAGGTGCGAGCGTAGCCCATGAAAGGGTGAGTATAATGATACTCAGTAGGGACCCCGAGACACCGTAGGTCTCCTTGATTTCCAAAAAAATACCAAAAAGAAAGAATTCAACTTTATGTAGGTATATTCACATATATATACCTATGTTATCATGATATACCTATATAATTCATGTAGGGAGAACACTATAAAGGTAACACCACCAATGTTGAGATACCACACACTAAAACCACTGAGATATAAGTAACACACAGGTAACACCAATGACACAGAAGTACAACACATGTAACACCATAAAGGAAACACCATAAGGGTAGAATTACAACATAGGTAACACCATGAAGATAGAAGTACCACAAAGGTACCACCATGATTATTTGAGTGACTCAGCTCATAATCATGTATATCTTAAGTACATAAGTACAAATGATTTATCGTAAGGCTAGATTATCTTATTCTGTTAAGTAGCAGTAGTTCTGATCCACACAGGATTGATCAGTTACTAAACCCTCTAACCCACATTGGATCGGTAAGCCATGAACTACATAGGATCGCTGGGTGCTGACCCACACAAGATCATTGAGCAATTACACACTTGATCAATGCTTTTTATTCACGTTATGGAAAACCACATGATTCCTCATACACGGTGCGCTCGACCACCCTAGAATCTTCCACTTGAGTTACCGGTCATACCACGAAAACAACTAATCTCTACAAAGGAGTAACCCGAAGGACCTCCATGTCGTAAGGGTTCCAATGAAATAGGTGGCATGTCAACCAGACGCCTGCTGTGTATGTTATAAGAATTTTAGAATTGAGGGTCAGGTCGGATTCCGGAGCAACCCAACCCGACCACACTCCATGTTTCTATGAAACTCTAACAGAGTATGTCAAAAAGACCATCTCGCTCCTATGGTCCCAACACCATAGACGTATCGTCATATAGGCACCCGGTGTGTAAGCTGTAGTCATTTTAGTGCCGAGGGCCCAGTTAGATTCATGTTCGATACATCCCGGGAGTAATTCAAATGGAAACGAATAGCCAAATAGGACACACCGTTATGATTCACATAAAATAACACACAAGATGGAATACTCATTTGTCCAAAACAAATTCCATGTGAAAAAGTAGAATTTCCCCGCAACAAGCAAGAACCGGGCCTCATGGGGCATACACCTCGACCTCAACATAAATATCCAAAATTAGTCATGAAACATCCCTCTTAATTTCAAGGTCCCAACGTCACAGACAGATTTTCATTATGATACCATATGAGGGAGATATTTCAGATATAATATCCCATATTATTATTATTATTATGATTATTATTGGGTGTTTCATGAACCCAAGACATGAACTAGAATTTAGTATCCAACATTAGACTTTAATAGACTGTATTAATGACAGGATCACATTTCTACTGATGACTAGTCAATTAGACGTCTCACACAGGAGTTATGGCGGGTAAAAGATTTAATAGTAACATAAAATCTATTAATTCACATGCTTTTCATGTACCAGATCCAAAAACCGGAATAACCCATCTAATATTGGACATGGAATGTCTCTCTTAGAATCAACGCCGCACTCCTATAGACGGTTCGTGAAACCGAGTTCGCACGGATACGTTACTGCAGATTATGGGTTTTCAACAAAAATTTATAATATAATAATTATGTTATTTTTATTTTTATTTAACCATTTTATTTTTCTTTAATTACAAAACACATTCCACACAAAAATTCCTCTTCCTACTTATTGTGTCAGAGTCCACCACTAGGTTCTCCTTCATTTTTATTTTATAATTATTTCCATTTTTATTTTATCCCATTTCAATATATTTCTCTCTCCTATCAAGTCTTTCTTCTCCCATGATTTCTTTTTCTTCTACATGGCCAGACCACTACCACCACCTCCTACTACATGATCCATAGCCCCTCCAGACTTCCTAACCTCTTGTACATTTCCTCCCAGTTTCCCTTCACCACTGAATGTCGCTCCCTCAATGTCGCCTGAAGTCGCGCCCTGAACACACTCCAGAAATCTCACCGCCATGTCACCCCTTATGTGGGCCGCCACATATTCATTCTAATCCCGAAAAATGTGACTACCCATGATTCATGATACTCATGTAGAGATCTCCCCTTCTGTATTTTGTGCTCAACAAAACATTGAATTTTTAGCATACATATATATTTGGTGACGAATAACGCGTGGAGAAATCAATAGAAAGGATCATGGTTTATTTCTGGATCGATGGCCTTGTTTGTTTGGACATCGTCATTGAGAATAATGAACATGTGGAATTAAAAAATAGATTTTTATCATACCTCAAATAAAACCCCCACCTTGTAAATCCGTTGGAGAATTTTTGCGATTAAAGGTCAGTCTGTGTTCATCCTTCCCACAACAAGCTTCCAATGACACTGCTCGAATGATGATCTTTAGTTCACTTTTGTGAAATCCGTTATTCATAAATATCCTCAGGATCATGATCCTCGTTTCGCCAACGAAAACCAACACCCAACCCCAAGTAAGAGTTAATATAAATCTTAGTTTATGTGGGATTCGTTTATTTAGAATTAAAAAATCCTATTAATTAAAAGAATTTTTGGTTATAATTTTTTTTGTAAATGGGCATTTAATGCCCAAAATTTAAATGTTTGACCTCCCTCTTATGACTCCTTCCACCTAAAGTTAAATTGATAGGTGAGAGGATATTTAATATAAAATATATTTATTTTATTTAATCCTCTATGAAAAATGAAAAAACCTTCTTCTTATCTCAACACACAATGGTCGAGATTAAACCTACCTTAAGTGAATCCCAACACAGCGAGTTCAACGGTGCCTTCAGATATTTAATCTATGCACTAGTTCAAATGTTAGAAAACACCACTCACGCATTTATTGAATGTACCTTAAAAAAGTTCAATAAATTAATAATGTTTTCCCATGACCCATGTCGGTCGAGGTTCCGCTTCACCAAAGGATAAAAAGACCCAACAAATCCAATGGTACTCTCAGATTTTTAATCTGAGATACCATTTTGATGAAATAGATTTTAACCATAAAATAGTTTTCATTTAATTATTTTATTTATGGCCAAAAATTGACATTCACTAGAAGCATGGGCCGACCAATGTTTGTATTTTCCTAAGGAGAGCATTCCCTCAAAAGCTCAACAGTGGTCTCATATTTTTAATCTGATTAACCATTCATTAGTTATAAGAATTTGAAAAATAAAATAACTTTATTTTATTATTTTATTTACAGTTATGCCATTTTCAGGTTTTCCCTCAAGAGGCCCACGCCAACTAGACTTAAGTCGCGCCTTGGGTAATCCTTCCATATTGAGTGCAACATTGCCCTTAGTTTTTTAATATGGGAAGCCGTTTAAGTGTTGTTCGGATTTTTCAAGAAAACTACTTAGCACACTATTTAATGTTTAAAAAACCATGAAAGATCATTTTAGGCAGTCTAAGACTCAGAATCATGCATCATTAGATTTCGTGGTCTCGAAATAATTCCATATAATTTGAAATATAATGCGCAAACATGAGGTTATTACATAATCTGAGAAAAATTCAACTCATTAAGAATATAGAATAAATTATCTCTATGATGTATTGTCTTTTACCTAGTCAATATGCCATGAAACCTATGCCAGATTAAATTACATGACATGGTGACCCATTATTCTATTATAAATTATACATATAACATGAACCTAAATGTATGCATTGGATTCCTAAACAATCTCTTTAGGATCAGATGAACGAGACAGGTTAGAATGATATCGATGATGCTCTGATAAGTGGAAGACATTGTGTGCAGAAGGGTTCCTATCAAGTTATTTATACTAATTGTCTACCATCCCAACACCCACATCATCTCAAATGTCCAGAAAGAAAGATGTTATATCTTACTAATCCATTGAAGTTGAATATAACCTAATCTAGGCAATACTTGTAGAATGAACAGATGTCCCAACTCAAACTCCTATGGTCGATGGTGGTGTCTGGTATGAGAATTTTACTTAGATTGAGTTGTATCCATACATTTATGAATTATTTTTACAATATTTAGAGTCACATACATGAGATGGGGACATAATAGTGCTACCTCGCATACCTCTTGTAGGACCCCGTGACACCCTGAGAGGGGAGGGGTGAATCAGTGTGACTACTTATTCTTTTAAAGTATAGGATCTTGTTCCCACGTTGGTAGGAACTTGTAAAACCTGTATAATTGATATGTTTAGAATGCAGACATTCACCTGTAAAGAGAAGACACAACACCTTTTTACTTGGTTCACCACTAAGGGCTACATACAAGGAGCATACGCCGACAGGTTGTCGGTCGTACCAAATTCCACTAATTTTCACTAGTTGTGGATTACAAAGGTTTGGGAACATACACTCTGTCCCAGACTCACTGCCTTAACAAAGTTTCAGGGATAGATCAATACTTCCCTCGGGTCACTCCCGTTGAATCCCCCTAGCACACTGCCCTTGGTGAAGTCCCACTCAGTTTATAGACGTGAAGGTCTCGTCAATAGATTTGCATTGAAGTCATTGCCTCTTCTCACCACGAGACTCTTCTTGCATCGAAGTTCTAGAATAGATGCACTACAACACACAGAATCACTGAAACAGATAACCAGAACATACAGACAAACTTTTCTGACAATTGTGCGCAACACCAACCCTTTGTGCGCAAATCCTTCCTATTGCACGCAAAATTTACTTTTCGTGCGGAAAAAATATTTCGCGCAAAAATCTCCTTTTTTGCGCAACTGGATCTTTTATGTGCGAACCCAATTTTTACGTGCAACTCCGAATATTTCGCGCAAGCCCCTTTACGCAATCCTTTTTCGCGCATCAGACCGCAGATATTCTCTAAGTCTTCAAATTACTCGAATGAAGGGGGTCACCTCATATTTATAGGCGACTGAGACCCCAGCACGCAAAAATAACCTTCAGCGCAGAAAACCTCTCATCTGGCACGTAATATTTCACGCAGGTATCGTTTTCCGCGCACCTCTCTTGATATTTCACGCAACCCATGTCTTTTCCATTTTTTGACAGTGTGATTCTGAAACACTATTTTCACGAAAAACATCGCTCTGCTATTTCGCGCATCACTCTATTTTTCGCACCCAGCACAAGTATTTCGCGCACATCCCTTATTTTCCATTATTCCCATGCCTTTTCCATTTTTCACTAATCTGATTTCGAAACAATGCTTGTGCGAAAAACCTCGATCACCTATTTTGCGCATCCTACTGTTTCCCGCCCCCAACATAAGTATTTCACGCAAGCCTTTTATTTTTCGTGCACCAATTCCTTTTTGTGAGAACCTCCTTTTGAAGACAATCCATGTCTGCTTGAACTGTATGATCACTTTGCTGGCACACATTCAGAACCTCCACGAAGGATTGACAACAAACACAAACCAAACTCGAATTCATGCATAGAACAGCCATGGTTCTAAAACCTCTAACCAAATATTTGGTGAATGGAATAACCTATCATAAAGGGATCCATAAGGAGTGATCTAAATCATTTCATGAAGCTGTTATCATAGAAAAATATATGAGATTTATATACTTTTCCAATTAACATCTAAAATAATGTGAGCACTCTTAGAGCATATACTCAAAATTTTGTATTGTTTTCTTGGATATCTTATCGGTATAAGGGTGGAATGATATACACAAGAGAACAGGTATACCTAGTTCCTTCTGTATTCATTAATTGAAACCTAATGTAAATTGGGGACCTCTATCCAATAAGAAATAACCAGGAACATATTGAAGGTGAAATTTCACCAAAATATAAATCATCCCAATCAAATCTACTAATAAAGAATCACAGATAAGAAGAAAGTGTATGACCATGGTCAACCATTCAATGATCATCAATATTGTATCAATTCTTTGACGGGTTCTTAGTAATCCCATAATAATAGACATTATGATGTCATTCCATTTCTAATCGTGAATAGATAGTGCTTATAGAAGTCTAGGGGTTCACTGGTGGTCATCCTTAACCTCTTGAAAGGTAGAGAATTTTGTGATGAATTTTATAATCTACATCTTCATACCTATCGACAACAGTGATTTTGTATGTCTCGGTACATCTTGGTAAGAATAATGTTATCATTCCATATAATGGCATGGGTGTCCCATATAAAAACATCCATAATTTCTGAAGGAACCAAAAAATGTAAATAGAATTGTGGGATCTCATTATCATTGATTTCCCAACAAGATAGTGGTTTCCCATCAGATATACACTTCCTTAGGATGAGGCCCTTGAAATTAGATAGATTCCCCATCCACACATGTTTCAAAAGGTATGATTAAACTACATTATCTCCTATTATAAGATTTACCTGATATTACTGAACCACCATATGCATCTAAAATAATTTTTCATTAATCTTAAACTCATTACTTGTCTCTTGGGTGGCATGTGTCTGAGCCTTTTATCATTGGTAGTCTTATTCTACAATATCATTCTCTATTGAGTGAGAAAGATCAAAATTAATAGAATGCAGGTTCTCATCCCACCTTTGCTATCGGAGAATCATGTCTCGCTATTTAGTGACTCTTTGAGGATATTATGGACTATGTAAACAATTAAGAATACCATATATATGTAGTTAAACCAAAACAATTATAAATGAACCAATTCAACTAGCATGAGTTAATAAATTCCATAAATATACTAATGATATCTATGATGGTGGGACCCATACACGACAACACAATATCCCTAAATAAATACAGATCCTGAAAAAATTCCTAAAGAGTCACAATAAACTATATATATACTTTTCAAATCTAGAATAATCATTATCATCATTGATGTCAATTTCCCTTTCATCTCCAAAATTTTTTCCATAGATGCTTCAGAAAATAAAAATTGTATGTCCTTTATAGTCAAGCTTGTAAGTGATGATTCTAAATGTAATAAATCATTGATTAATAACATGTAATAGCCAATCATCCCCCTAAAAATAAATATATCAATGTCATATTTGGGGATATCCGAGGAGACAATGGTACCCACCTTCTTTGGATCAATAAAATATTACCTCTAAGATGATATTACCTATCATTATGAACCATATTTATATATAAATGTGGTATTTACTATGATTATCATACATAATTTTCTAGATTAGTGTATTCATAAAGATATAAAGATAGTTTACAGGTTCATTTTGAGTGTGAGAAAACCAAAAATTGTTTTCTATGGAGACAACCAGAAAAAAAATATACATACTGGTGGAGAACCCGAAGCATTCATAATACAAAATTGGTTAAAAAATAATCATACAATCCATATCAATTCAAGATTGTTGTATGTGATTTGTATGTTATTTTCTCATGCACATTGTTGTATCCCATCCACAAATAGATCATTGATAAATTTATCACACCATAGAGATTGTCTAATTGGTTGTCGATGGTGATGAGAAATTGTTATTTTCAATAACACTCTATTTTTTTAATGAGAGATCATTGCAGACAATTCTCTATCTCTTTATGATGATTTGATTTTCAGAAATACCCTTATTTCATATTCTAATGATTTTACATTAAGTATATTTTAGGAAATTAATATTCTTTATTTCTCTATTTTGGACTAATATTAATGTATTTTTTCCACATATAATCTTTGACAATGTGTTTGGAAATCGTTTTAGCATGTTCTGTAAACTCTGTTCAAGTTCTATTGGTTCGGAAATCACATTCAAGTGTTCTGGAAACAATATTGATACATTACATCGAGGAGCATAATGTAAGGATGTAATTCCTCAGTTTTTATTGAATATTAGAAAATTATGATTAAGAAACAATATGTTATTGAAAGAAGTATATAACATGAACCTAACTATTAGAAGGAACCATACGTTCAGGATATTAGTAAATTATTGATGAAGAACCCTATTTTTTTATAGAAAGTTTTGTTTGTTTATTAAATGTATGGTCCATCCAACTAACATTTGAAAACAAAAATACATTTATATGTATATAAAAGTATGGATCATAAACCATACTATTATAATGAACCTTACAGATCATGTATCTTATTTTTTTCTAAATTGGAAAGTATGGATATTGTTCTGTATATTTGAGAGTGGAAGAGAAAAGTATGTTTATCAAACTTACATTAAGAACATTAAATAATCTACCATACATTGGGATCCTTACATTATTAACCTAACATTGTGATCCTTACGTTCATATAAAAAATGCTTTGCAGTTCATACCTACGTTTTCCGTAAAAGATTTAAATTTTGACATTATTGGGAAACCGCCTTTATGAAGATTATTAGATTGATTTCAAGACAAATTCATATCCTGATTTCAAAACCCATATTTTAAAGATTCAAAGACATTAATTTTTGATTAAAAGGATCTATTTAAGTAGACCTTTTCATGACATTATTCTGGTGAGTTACGATGGCTCTTTTATTCAAATAGTTGAATATTGCAATTCTAATGGTAGCTTTTTTGGATATAAATTTTTAAGGAGAACTCTCGTCACTATTTATATATATCTATGATATTTTGTATTAAAAAAAGAAAGATGATGAATCATCATGAAAATATATAACAATCTCTTGAGTTCTTCCTATGTACAGTTTTATAGAGTCATTCGAGATTTACAGATCTGCTACTATCAAGATCTGTCAAATGATGATTTTCTTAAGAAGGAAAAACACATTGACGATTAAATATTTTTACATTGACAACCATTCATGAATCCTTTGTTGATGTATTTTCTGAATTTATTTATTTATCTATTGAAACTAGATTAACTCAAAACTGACCTTATCTGATGAATATCTTTTCTGAAGACAATGGTCTACCTACTATCAGTTGTGTGCTTTTGCAATTGTGAAGATCAACTAGAAAGTATTTCAATAAAAATTCTCTTTTAATTTTTAGTAACCAGATTATTGTACTATGTTATGTATTTTGTTCTATATATGAAAAAGAAGGATCTATTTTTTTCATTAACATGTAATGGTGTCAACAACCTGTAATTAGTTATGGATGGTATATTTATTAGAGAACTAGATAGTGAAAATCGGTAAGCCCCAGGAGTAGAGAACTAGTGGTGGGGACTTGAGGCCTTCTATTCCACAAACCACTATACATCCTTGCATAATTTAACTATTTATTTTCTTCTTCATAAACAATCTGGTGCTGATAAAAGGAAAAACTCGGACATCATCTTCATTTGTGACGAATTTGAAAAATTAACAATTCACCCCCCTCTTGTGTGCATTTGGTATAACTCGATCCAACAATTAGTCTCCAAGGAGGAGATTTTGTCAAAACTAAAACTATATGAATGTTTTTGGATTATAATGATCCCAATGGCTGGTACATGAGTGGGTATTTCAATATTTCAAGCTCCCTACTTCAGTGGTGAAAATTATCGATGATGGAAATCAAGGATGATAATTTACCTAAAGTACCTTGGATACAATGTCTAAAAGAAAATTATGATTCCCTATTTGATTCCAGAGAAACCTAAAACATGGAGTGTTGATACTGAAGTAGAGTACTATATAAAATCAAATGCTACAAATACAGTCATCTGTGGTCATGAACCAGATGAATTCAATAGAGTATCACTATGCCTGAGTATTAATGAAATGTGGAAGAAAATTGTTGTTGCTTATGAAGGAACTGAAAATGTCAGACAGATGAGGTATGCCACATCTAAATTGAAATTCCACACATTCTAAATTTTTAAAGGAGAATGAATCACCCAGATGATTGGAAGGATGATAGAAATTGTTAATAACAACACTGCATTGGGAGATCTTATCAAACAAGCAGATGAATCCCTGAATGTACTGAGTGTACTACCACTTAGATGGACTAGGATATCATTGGCTATTATAAAATAAACACTAGTAAAAGATCTTAAAATTAGATCATTAATTAGAACTCTTATGATGTATAAAGCTGAGATTCGAGATGATGAAAATGATCATGAAGTCTTGATCAAGATAGAAAATACTGCTTTGAAAGTAACATCCCAAAAGATGGTTAGAAAGATGAAGAAACAAATCAAAGTGAAATCAATGAGTTTTTATTCATCTAATTCATATGTGGAACAAGCATAGCTAGCCATAAAATTCCTCAAATTATAAAGAAAGAAGAAGGGATTCAATTAATCTTTACAAATGGATGAAAAATATCCTAGGGAAGTCAGATGTTATGAACTTATGTTGATGGCTCACATTAGACTCGACTATCATCAATTAAAATAATAACAGAAAAAAAATCACTAAAAACAATGATTATGAACAAAAAGACAAAAAATTAATGAATGCAACTTCAAGTGTTTCTGAAGACACCAGAATCTCATCAATGTCTGACTCGGAAAATAAAGAATCAAATCTAAAAGCAAATATGTTCTTTATGGTAGAAGCTAATGAGATACAATCATATTACTAATCTGATTCTGATTCTAGTTCTAATAGTCCGAATAGAAAACTTGCAGCCTACAACAAGATGTTGGATGAAAAATATGATTCCAAATTTAAGAAACATAAATCACTGAAAAATATCCAAACTGTTGTTATAGGAGAAAGAGACACTCTTCTAAAAGAACATTAACAGTTAATTGAAAAATATAAATCATCAAACTTAAACTGTATATACAATTAATATAAAATAAAAACAATACAACTAGAATTAGAATCATAAAAAAGGGAAACTCATGTTTTTACAAATGGAGAAAATACACTAAAAGAAATTCAGTGAAAGAATGTGATTAAGAAGGAAAGATATTTAATAGGCAGTTAATGCGAGAATCAAAAACTATATTAGAACTATTTTGTTCTAATTACAAAAAGTAAACTTTTCAACAAAAATGGAACAAAAGGTCACATATCTAAAAAACTATAATTTAAGTCTACCAAAAATAATTGGGATTATTAATCCATTGTTGCCAGAAGTATATATGATTCTATTGATTGTTGAAAGACAAATATTTTCTAGATTCCCATGTTGTTGTTGGCTAACACTGCTGGACCCAACAAAATATGGGTTCCAAAACAAACCATTGTATAAATTCCATTGTAGGATGAGGTCACATAAGCCAAACTGAAATATGGTATATGTACACTGTCAGATTTAGGCATATGAGTGGGAATTTCTTGAATTATAAATCATTAACTCAAACAAATGGATTATTAGTCAAATTTTTTGACATTCTTAAAGGTAAAATTATTGGAAATGACATTATTAGAGATCTAGAAGATGTCAAAATTAATAAATTACTCTACATACAAGGATTGAAACACAACCTAATTAGTATCTCTCAATTGTGTGATGTTAGTTATTTTATTTTTTCTAAAAACTTCTGTTATTTTTTTAAGATAAATTGAAAAATTTTAGAGCACCCAGATCAGAAAATGTTCAAAATATGGACTTAAAATCCTTGTGTAAACAAAAATCAAACTACTTAACTGCTAAGGTAAATGAATCATGGATTTGGCATAGAAGAAGTGGAAAATTTAATGTATATGAATTACATAAGTAAACTATGATACAATTATTTTCTGATATTCCTAGTCTAAAATTTGAAAGTGATTGATTTTGTGATGCATGTCAACTTGGCCAGCAGTAGAAAACATCCTTCATATATTTTAAAAAAATTGATACATCTAAACCACTAGAAGATATCCATATGGAATTTTTTGGGCTTTCAATAATAGAATGTTTTGTTGGTAAATTATATGTATATGTTTTTGTTGATGACTATTCTAGATTTACTTGGATTTATTTTCTAAAATAAAAAAATAAATATTTTTCTATTTTTGAATGTTTTTGTAAATCTGTCCAAAATGAAAACATTTTTAAAATAACTTCATTAAGATGTTATCATGGTGGAGAATTTTAGAATCTTAAATTTAATTCCTTTTTCTCAAATATGGTATTTAAACACACCTTCACTGCACCAAGAATACCTTAACAAAATGTAATTATTGAAATATGAAATAGGACTATTCATGAAATAGATAGGACTATAATAAATTAATACACTCATTCTTCTTATTTCTGTGAAAAATTTATAACTACATCCTGCTATATATGGAATAGAGTTTTAATCAGATCAATTTTTAAAATGTCACCATATAATCTCTTGAATAACAGAAAACCTAAAGTAAATTAAATTAATATTATTGGATGAAATGTTTACACCATAATCATAAAGGAAAATCTTGGTATGTTTGATACAAAATCTAATGAACGCATTTTCTTAGGATTTTCTACTACTTCCAAATCTTATTGAGTATTTAATAAAAAGACAATGATTGTTGAAGAATATGTTCAAGTGAAATTTGATGAATATGATCCATAGAGAAAAGGAAAGTCCAAATTGATGAATCTATCACTAATGATAACATGAGACTCGATAATATTAAATATTATTTTGAAATAGATTTAAATAAAATTCATTCCTAATCATAAGAACATGAAATTGATGAAACTAATAGTGCACTACCTAGAAAGTCTGAAACATTAAAGAAGCACCCTTTAGAAATTGTTATTGGAAACCTAGATATTGAAATAAAAACATGAAGAAATGTTGGAAATCATACTTAATTCTCTGCCTTTCAATCCTAATTAGAACCTTAGTCATTAGAAGAAGCATTAATATTTTAATGTTATATAATTGCAATGCAAGAAGAACAAAACCAGTTCAATAGAAATGATGTTTGGAATTTAGTTAAAAGACCTAAAAACAATACAGTTATTGGAATTAAATGGTTCTTTAGAAATAAACATGTTGATAATGTAATAATTACTAGAAATAAAGAAAGTCTATTATATAAAGTCTATACTCGGGAAGAAGGTATAGAGTAGGATGAGACCTTTTCCCCCATAGCAAGATTAGAAGATGTTAGAATACTTTTTTCCTATGAATCTCATATAAACATGATATTATTTTATATAGATGTTATGCCTGCATTTTTAAATGATTACTTATTGGAGGAAATTTATGTTGAGAAACCTCTTAGTTTGGAAAATTCAGAAAAATTGGTTTTGGTTTTTGAACTTACTAAAGGTATTTATGGACTTAAACAAGAACATAGATATTGGTATGAAAGATTAAGGTATTTTCTTTGGAAAAATGATTTTACTTTTGTGATAGATGATCCATCATTCGTTAAGAAACTATTAACTCTAATATTTTATTGGTTCAAATTTATGTTGATGATGTAATTCTTAGTTCAAAAAACACAAAAAATTGTCTTGAGTTTTCAAATTTAATCTAAAATAATTTGAAATTAATATATGGGAGAATTAAATTTATTTCTAGAACTTTTATTATATCAAAATGATTTTTTAAATTTTTAAAATAAAATAAAATACATTACTGATTTAATAATGAAATTTTGACTTGAAAAAAAAAGACATATATAACTCTTATGTGCACTAATATAAAACATTACGTGGATGAAACTACAAAATCAGTAGACGACATGTTATATATAGGTATTATTGGTAATTTATTATGTCATACTGCTACCAGGACAGATATAATGTATTCAGTATGAATTTGTTCTATATTTCAATCTAATATTAAAGAATCTCACATAAGTGTTGTTAAAATATTTTTTCGATATTTGAAAGGAACTATCTGTCAATCCCTTCCCTATCCAAAAAAATATATTTTTAATTAAATTTCATATACTGATACTAACTATGAAGTTGTATATTAGATAGAAAAAGCACCTCAGGGACTTGTCAATTTTTAGGAAAATCTTTTGTGTCATGGTCTTGTAAGAAACAACACTCAGTTTCCTTGTCAATAGCTGAGGCAAAATATGTATCTGCAGGCAGTTTGTGTGCACATGTTTAGTGGATGAAAAACACTCTTATGGACTTTGGACTGCATTTTAATAACAAAAACATTTTATATGATAATTATAATGTAATAAATATTTTTATCAACCCAATTAATAATTCTAGAACTATTCATATTTATGTCAAACATCATTTTTAATATATCACATTCTTAAAAATAATATATTATTAGAATTTTTAATTTCAGAAACTAAATTAGCTAATATTCTTATTAAACCACTTCCCACTGTGAGGTTTGATTTTATTAAGGGGGTTCTAGGTTTATTTATTTTTAACTGAAATTTTAATTTTAATTTTTACACATCTATTTTTATTTTTATCTTCACTATTAAAAATAATTTAATTATTTTTTTGGAATAATTTACATTTTTAATTATATTATATTTTATTTTTCAAATAAATTTTATTTTATTTAAATAATGTAATGATTATTATGTAAATAAATTACATGGGAATAAAAGATGTTAGAAACCATTTCAAATTCCAAACCCATTCATTTTCTCAAAAGATTTCAAAACCCAAAAACCATTATCATCTTCGTCATCCTTTGGATAAATCTCAGAAACCCTAAAACATTGATCCTATATATCATTGAAATATAATTTTCCAAGACACAAAGAATTGAGGAAGGAGAAGCTACTAAATCTATCAGTCAGCACATGGTAGGAAGAATGATTCTACATGGAAATGTAATCGACCAAGAATGGTTGTATCAAATAGATGTCAACCTTCGTCAAGCCCTTATTTTTCCAAATCTCAAGGAAACATTCAAAAACGAAAATAAAGAATTTTTATATGAGGTATAGCTTAATCAATTTTTCAAAATAGTTTAGTTCAATATTGGGGATATAGAGGACACCATTGTTGCAAAAATTAATGATTGAGATTTTTCAATTTCATCTGCAGAAATAGCTAGAATCTTAAACTGCACTCAGGATGGAGTTTATCATTTAAAATTAAATAATTTTGGATTTTATTAAAATATTACACATGAAAATATTTCAATTTTTTGGATAAAAAATTAAATGAAAAAAGTTCAATAAGGATCTGGAACCTGATCGAAAGATTCTCTCTATGTTTATGCAAACAGGGTTTTCACCTAGGATGTTAGAGAGGGGGAGAAGATTTTTTTTCATCACATGTACATAATGATTTTTCTTTTAAGTGAAGTGAAGTTGATTTTTCTAAGATATAAAGTAATATATCTCAACTAATACTATCAAATAGAGGCTTAAATGAACTTATATCGCTATGGAAGGATGGTTTAAAAAAATACTATTTATGTATGATATTGTGAGATTAATAGTTTCCAGAGTAAAATTTCATCACACCAATATTGTAAATGTGGGGTCTCTAAGGATGATTGGATCATTCTAGAGTACTGTGAAAAGAAATATTATACCTGTTGGAGCTGAGGAGGACCAAAACCCGACTTAGTGGGAGAAACCTGCTAAGTCTATGGATGGAATGGATGAATCAAGAGAATATTGGACCTCAAGAAGACTGAGATTTAAAGTAGTTGATATATCTTCTACTGAAGAAATTCAAGAGGGACTTTAGAGGAAAATACATCAAGTGGATTTAACTGGTGAGGATCTTGTTCAAGCTACTGATACTACAACTGATTTTCTTGTCAAAAATATATTTATTAGAGAACCTGCAGTACAAAAAAATGAACTAACAACAGTTTCCTATATTGAGTCTATTCCTCATGTTTAAAAATAAATTGTGCCTCAAAGTGTTGAAAATCCTGGTGATGATGAGGTGGTTAGAACAGAGATTGTTCCACATGAATCAGATCCAGAAAAACCTTTTTAGAAGATCTATTTTTGGAGCTACTCAATGAAAAAGATGCCCAAGAATAAAAACATACTACTACTGTGAATATAGAAGATAATCCTTCTGGTATTCAATCAAAATTTATTAATGATGATTTTTCTGTGGATGATTTAGGTAAGGGGTCGATGGACGAATCAGTTGAGAATCTAGTACAAAGATAAGAAAAAGTAAAATTGGATTATGAATCTCTATCTTTAGTGTTGTTAAAACTAGTGGAAGCTCATAGTACGAATCAAGAACAAGGTGGCACTGATTCAATGAATGCTGAAGTTGAGGAGCTATATGGAGAGTTAACCAAAGTTGAATCAATAAATGCTTCATTAAGAAGTTCATTGGAAAAGGAAAATAATAGATTTCTGAAATTGAAATCTAGTTTTGTTTCAAAACTTGATGTTGTTTTTTTATGAAATATATATTGGATAAAGTTAAAAATTTGAAATCAGAGATGATAATAAAGTTATATTAGGCCTAATTTATTCATTTCATGGACTAATAGTTTGCAAATATTAGGGAAAGTCAATAAGGTACCTCAGTTACTTCATCTGATCTGATTAAGATATTTTAGGACATTACATCTATAATGAGAAATATTAAAGAAAAATTGCTGGACTTATAGTGTAACAGTTTTCCATAATTTGTTCTGCTAAATAATCAAAATCATATTATTGACCATCTTACCTCAGATGAAATAAGGAAGAGAGTTTTGTTGAATAGATTCACAAAGAAGCTAAATCATTTTATAGAAAATTAATAGAGCTTACATGTTTTTTTATTGTTAATTTTATTGAGTATATCCATCTGAAATTTGACGGAAGGGATCTCATATTCTAGTTAAGAAATGTACTAATTAAAATATTATGACTACAGATGTCTGAGATCAAAAAAGTCATTCAGTGGCGCTGAAACTAGTTTCCCAATCGTTTTTCGCCCATCCTTGATTCTCATAGTCATTACAGTACAAGTAATTATTATGATAATAAAATATACATGCATTTCCTTTTAATATGTATTGACTTGTTTTACTAAATTGTCTATGTTAAAATGCCTATAATCCAGTTTCAAATATTGATAAATAGTTTATTATAGAATTTACTTATGTTTAGTGCTACATTAAAATGTGTTATATTCCTTATTAAATCATTCTTTCTGATATCATAAAAGGGTGAGAAATTTGGATAAACAGAATATTTATTTTAGGGAGAAATATCGATAAACACAACATATTTTTTAGAGAGATATGTCGTTAAACACAACATTTTTTATATAAACATTTTACTCAGTGAGAGAAAATTAATGTATTAATTTTAAGTGGAGAAATTACTTATGTTTTTTAAGAATAAATTTTGGAAGAAAACAAAATATATTATTTTTATTATTTATATATGATGAAATATTAATTACCTTTATAATGGGGGAGAAAATGTAACAATAAAGAACTAATTTTTTAAATTAAATATTGTTTTTATCATTTTTATATTATAAACTATATACAATTAATTTTGTAAGATAATTCCATTTGTTATTTCATGGGATTTTCTATCATCACAAAGGGGGATATTGTCGAGAAAGTGTTGTTTTCCACAAGAATATATTTTTTTATAGGGATATCATTGGAGACAAAACATGATAACGTTATTATGATTTTATGTTCTCAAATACCCTTATTTCATATTATAATGATTTTACTTTGATTATATTTTAGAGTATTAATTTATTTATTATTCTATTTTGGAATTATATTAATGTGTTTTTTCTACCTGGAATATTTAACAATGTGTTCGAAAATATTTTTTGCATGTTCTAGAAACACTATTCATGCTCTACATGTTCAGAATTCAGTTTCGTGTGATCTGGAAACACTGTTCATACACTATGATGATGAGTATAGGGTAAGGATGTAGTTCATTGTTTTTATGGAATATTTGAAAATTATGGTTAAGAAACCATAGGTTCTAGAAACAATTAGCGAATAATAACCATACCTTTGTAAGGAACCTTACGTTTGAGACATCAAAAAAGTATAGAAGAAGAACTATACGTTAGTAGGGAACATTATGAATGTTTCTTAGAAGTATAGTTCATTAACCATACTTTTGAAAGAAACCTAATTATTTGAAGCTGATAAATGTTTGGATCATTAGCCTTAATTTTACAATTAACCATACAGATCATGTTTCTTATGTTTTTCTAAAAATGAAAGTATGGATATTTTTAGCATACATTTGATAGTTGAAGAGAAATTATGTTTTATCAACCTTACACTACAAACCTAACAATATCATCCATATATTGTGAACCTTATGTTATCAACCTTACGTTGTGAAAATTATGTTCATAGAAAGAATGATATGCAGCTCATCCCAACACTTTTCATGAGAGATTTAAATTTTGACTTTTTTGAGAAATAGTCTTTATGCAGATTATTAGGCTGATTTCAAGCCAAATTCAAAGCCATATTTTAAAGAACATATATTAAGGATTAAAATATTTTTATCTGTGATTCAATGTATAGATTTAAGAGGAGCTTTTTAGGGTGAATATATAGGTGAGTTAAGACTCATCTTTTATTCAATCATTTGAATATCGTGGTTATAAAGGCGACTTTTTCAGATCTAAATTTCATAGGAAAACATTCATCATTATTCAATTTGTATATGTGATATTTTTTTTAATTAAAAATAAAGATGAAGAATTATCAATAATATATATAACAAACACTTCATTTCTTCACGACAATAGTTTTACAGATCCATTTGAGATTTTCAGATCTGCTACTATAAATACCTATCAGACTCTGTTTTTCTAAGGAAATAGAAACATGTTGAGGATTAATTATTTCTACATCGAAGATCTTTTGTGATCCATTATTATTTGAGTTGCTAAATTTATTTCTATATCTATTTCAACAAGATCGACTCAAAACTTCCCTTATCCTAAAAACATCTTTTCTGAAGCCGGAGAACTATCTACTATCAGTTGTGTGCTGTTGAAACTGTGAAGATCAACTGGAATGTATTTCAAAACAAATACTATTTTTATTTTGAGTTTCCGGATTCTCGTACTAAGCTGCATACATGGTTTTTTCTATGAACCAGAATGATCTGTTTTAACCATAACATGTAAAGGTGTCCACTGTCTGCACTCAATTGTGGATGGTCAGTTGATAAGTTGACTGGATAGTGAAAGTCAAAAACTCATGGAGTAGAGCTTTGGTGAAGTGGATTAGGGGACTTCTGTTCCCCAAACCATATACATCAATGTGTCCCATAACTATTTATTTTCCTCTACAAAAACAATCTGATAAATATAAAAGAACAGACTCGGTCAATGTCTTCATTCGTGATGAATTTTAAAAAGTCACAATTCACCCTCCCTCTTGTGTGTAATTGGTATAATCGGATCTAATAGATGTGTGGAAGTGGATATCGGTTCGTCGACCTAATTTTGTCATGTATCAGTAAACTAAACTACTGATAAGTGTGCATGCCTACCACATGGAAAAAATGATGGGTGAAACCAGTGGTGACGTACTAAGTCATAGTAAATTCTTTACCTATAAATATATAGTATATTTCATGACTTATTAGAGATGGTTATGTGTCATCTTATTGGGAGGAATGTACATTGGTGATGATGTATATACAATATGAATGGTAAACTCCACCTCTCACATCAGAGGTAATTTGGAGAAATCATTACTGTATATGTCCCAGAAGTGATCAACAATCAGATGTACTTCTACAACACGAATCCCATGATAGTTCATAAAGAAAATCGCTATATGAGCTAAAATCCTACCCCACCATTGAATCTAATTTACCGATAAAATATCTTATATATACTATTTACCATTATGAATATATTCACTTCCCATGAATAATTTTAAATACAACCAATGGAACTGAAACCAACATGAAGAAAATAAGGCAGAAGTCAATCAATATTGAGAATGATGTCGAAACAATTCATCACGAGACATTGAAATTCCATTGGAATTGGTACCCACATATCTCAATGGACAGTCCAAAAAACAGTGTATAATCTTTTATATATCCCTTAAGGAGATTTAAGAGTCATACTCCACCAACATACACAATATATAGGCCCGGAATTTAAATAATTTCAACAAATATAAAATAGTGTGACGTTCCTTTATCAAATAAAGATGATACAGAAGTAGAGGATACTAGAGTAGTACCTAATATTATATAAGTTTCTGAACACTAATCGTTAATTATAAAATAATCATCATAGACGTGGCCTAATCTGCATCACTGTTATAAAACCCAGCTATCATGAGGAGGTCCACTCTAATGGTGCTAAACATGAGAAGTCTGTCTTTGTCAACCAAAGACACCTCCTCTTATACAACATTCAATTGTAGACCATCTCCCAATATGACCTGGATGTATTGATACATTACCTAAAATATTTGTTAAAATAGACCCCTTATAATTCTATAATTCTAGTAATTTCCATCATTAATGCTACATATGGCCCATCATATAAGAATAAAAAAATTAGATCATGTTTCTCATTCATTGGGGATTCTTTTGTCTGACTCTACCACAATGGTGACACACCACATTAATGTTGGTGTGTTTCATCTGGATAAAAATTTCACTATATTACCCTTCAATATACATTTCATATCACAAGATAAACCATACCCCATCATGGATGAGAAACATACAAATCTAACATTACAACCCCCCACCATGTTCCCCTCTATGATGAGAAACTAGTTCACTATCTATGAAATGGTTGTTAGACTAAACACAAACACATGAAATCTGAAGTCATACACACAAAAAAATTCCAAATTTATTGCAGTCATCAGTTAAATACTTTCCATGTTTGGAATGAAATTATGATGTTCATAAATGAACATAATACATTTTTTTCGACATATCACCTAGCATGATGTGCATAAAATATCAACAGTGGTATTCTCATAATTTCTATGGTATAAATTAATTAAAGATGTCTTTTTTAAAGAACACCCATAACATATTCTAATGATGTCTGTTCTAGGTCAAGAAATCCCCCTAACCACTAGAATAATCATGAATCATGTAGGTAGAAATATTAACCATCAACATTTGAAGAATCTATATATGCTCAATGATAGATAACAAAAAATCCATCCACGAATTACCACCCTAAGGGTATCCTTCCCTAAAAATATGCGAGGGTGGTACTATTGGAAATCTATGGTTAGAATTTACATTATTAAGGATGGTCAAGGAGAACCCTAAAAAACATCATGAATTGGATTGACAATATAAAAAATGAAAATCAATTCCCAATGAAGGCATAATAGGAAGTGCCTTAGGGAGAAAAAAAGGTTCAAAAATTATTTCCATAGGGCCCATAACCTCTAGAACATTGATGCCGCCACCCTCATGATGTATGGAACTCTAAATACAAAATTAAATGGTTTTAAATATCCAAAAGAATGCATATTAAAAAATTTAATAGAATAAGATAAATCATAATGAATTTAGGGAAGGATTGTTACGCAACATTCTAATATTGAGTAACACCTCTATACCTGCTCATAAAGTCATGCTTATTATATGAGAATATATGAATAGAACATAGGACACATGACCTATTACCAACTACTAATGTTAGGTCAATGTCAAGGTCAAGGTATCATATCACACAACATACGTTATGGTATATAAAGTTTCAATTTCAAGGTATAGAAGAAAACACCCCTTATATTAAAATTGGAATTCACATCCTGTGGTTTCCATTTCATTTTGAAATTTAAATTTATTTAAGTTTAATATTATTTATATAGAGATATATATATGTCCAAATATTGATTAATATGTCACCATTAACAACTTATAATGGCTAATACTCTTTAAAAGTTTCAATTGGCATGTGCCCTAATGGTTATTTGACCTTTACATTTTTTAGCAATATGTTACAAGTCATGTGAATTTATTAGATTTAATGAAATAACTTTCCCATTTTATATAATTAAAATATTAACAAATTAAAATTGGAATTACTAAGTAAATTCAAATAATTTTTGTTTCCAGTGATCCAGTGGATCATGGCACTCCTCTGAAATAATTTGTTAACTATGTTTTCATCATTAATATTTGGGAAAAAATAATTTTGAATTATTTAGAAACTATAATTAATCCAATTATGTTATACATTCTATAATTGATAGCATATATATGTATATATCTATTGAGTAACTCAAAATAATTACATTAAATATAAGAATGGAGTGTATAAATATACATACAACATGGAATAATTCATTAAATTAGAATTTGAAAGTGCCTAGCTTGATGTGTGAATTGTTATTCCCCCTTATAATGAGGATAAGGTAAATAAATTTAATCATAATTACATCAATATTAATAATATCACACATCATGTATGTCACCCATCACTAAAATAAGTAAAATAGTATCTGTCGTAACCAATAACAATAATATCCCATCATAAGGAATTTGTGTTTCTCCTATACATGCGTTAGTCACACCATGACATAGACATATTATCAAATTTTGATACATCCCTCTATCTTATATATTCAAAAACATGTTCAATAAAATTAATATCGACTGCCACTGATACCTCTTAGACGCATCCTTCCATGAAATATATTGAGCTTTACACTATGACAGTTGCCCAAATGCCCTATTGCATTCATCCCCATAGGCTAGAGGTTGTTGAATAGTATAGGGGGCCTAGGGGATTTATACAAGGATTCTATTCTGTCATCATATAGAGTGTGGAATAGTTTTCAATAAAACAAAAATGGAAATATAAAATATATATATTAGAAGAAGTTGAATATTAATATTAACAATTCATATAATCTAACAAAATATGAAGTATATGAATAAAGAATAGATAAAAAATGATTATAAAGATTATATCTGGTACTTATATAAAAATAAGGTACACATAATATAGTGTAGAATAAATATACCACAATATATTCAAAAATATAAAATTATAGAAAACATTTACTACTAGCATCATAAAAACTTGCTTTGTCCTCTACTCTTGTAATCAACCATAGTACTGTAAATCAAGCATCAGATGTTGAATGAATGACTTTAGCTACACCAACAACAATTAGGCATGGTAAATAAACCTACAGTGGTGATTCTTTACTAGATATTATTGAATGGGGAATGGGAATCCATTTAAAATGTATTACCAAACATTTTAGAGCCATTTCTTAAAACATACATCATACAGATCAATGGAACATTATATAAATAAAATGAATCATTGGGAAAGAACTGTTCAACCTAACTTATACTAGTGGAAGTTTACTTATCTAATTCCATCCCTTAAATAATGTAAGAATAAGAGAAAATGGAAGAGAATATCAATTTCATGAAAATTGATAATATGAAATCACACTAGAATATGGAAAGTGGTATGAAGCCCACGTCAGAATAAAAGAAAGAAAAGTGGAGATCATACCCTTATTGATCCAATGTGTCTAACGGTGAAGTAAATAAATTTCATATATAGGAGGAATAAGGTTCCCTCATTTAGTAATTGAGTATGTCTCTAATGAAGATCCTATTTAGTATTGATATGAAATGAGCCTCTATAAAAAAAATAGGATCTACCCTCTTTAAAAAAAATTCCCACTAGCATCTATAGGCAATGTATGTGAATTACACTTCAGGTAATGCTCGGGTATTTGATCTTAGAAAAAGTCATCACACAAAATGAATGGGCTCTAGCCAACCAAATACATGTCATGTATTAACTTCATGCCATATACAAGGTCTACAGCCAAGGTCCATTCCTTATACACTTTTCTTTCCTGAAGTATACCAACTCTGAATTGGGAGTTGTTTCTAAGATTATCCAAAAGAAAATAGTAAATGCACCTCATGGAAAATCTATGTTGTTAATCTATAAATAATAATTAATATAATCAAGAATAACATTATATCATTGGAAAACATACTTGGATTCTTATATATACTTTTAATGGGATGAAAACATCTCACTAGTATATCATAAGAATTTTATAATAATTTATGATTGTATGTGACGTATATAATATATTTCCTAGGATATGATTTATAATGAATATCCTTGAACATAACCATTACTTTCAAAATATAATGATCATCATAGAATCTATTATAAAAGATCCACTACACTAAACATCTTCTAGGGACAAAAAATTTTGAGGGCACCCAAAGATGTCCCCTCGTTCATGTCATAGTCTCGAAACCCAACACGATTTTATCTATCACATTATCATATATATATATATATGTATAAAAAATTACCAATATGGAATATTATCCCTTATCACACCCCAAATTAATATCTAAACTTCCAGGTATTGGTTGGAAATTCAATCCATCGTCACATTATGGATTTGCAAAAGCTAATCTCACTTAAACTATTCTTGATTACTCCCCTCAATATCAACCAATCATAAATCTAGCTAGGGAAAACTGACATGGGTATTCACCTAAATATGCGAGAAATGATAACCCCAAATGCATATTATCTATCTGATAGGTTTTATAGACTCTAAACATCCAACATGACCTACTTGGTAAAATAATTCATCATCCATTACTCCTGACCTTTAAAGTGAACAAATGAAACTTATCACTAGGTCCCCTATGATAAGCTATTTCAATAAATTAATACCCATATTTTGGAAATGTTATTAACTAATTATGGGGTGAATTGAGTATGAAATAATTTTTTTTCAAATTGGATTAATTTAAAATACACTAACAATTTAAAATGGGCTAGTTAATCAATATGACATATAGTTATTGGTTAAAATCATAAAAAAGGATTCCTAACAACTAATTATTTATTGGGTATGAAATGGAAAATAATAATAGTCAATTTAAAATAAATTTTAAATTTTAAAATCTTATAAAATAACAATAGATATTAATGATCAAAGTATTGGTTTTTAGGAAAAAAAATATACTATTAAATGTTCATATAAAGTAAAAACACACAAATTAAAATTTTGAAAAAATAGGTTCCATATCAATCTAAGACATAGTCTCCTCTACATGGTTATAACCCACCACTAAGAAGTATATATAAAATAAATAAGTTTATCCAAAAGTAGGATTATGTTTTATAATAGTTTATAAAATGTGCAGGTCAAACAAGACATGTTTCACTATTATCTATGACAGTAAAAACAAACAGGTCACACATATACATATAACACAATTATATGTGGGACTAATGGTCTAAGAATAGTCTAAAGATGATTTAAAGTACCTTACAATTCAGAAAAGGAGATAGTACTCATGTGATAAAACATAGTATAAGCACAAACTGCTTTATAAGTAAGAATAAATAAACTAATAGGATCAATCTGAATGTGTAGGGATAAAAACAGATTGGCCTGTTGTAGTTTTTCTCATCACTCATTGATTGCATTAATTATAATGCACAAGTCAGATTATATGGAAATATTTATGATAAAATAGTGTCACGCACTCTTTTTCTAGAATATAGGAATGTATCATATATGTTTGAGATTTGTCCTTCCTTGATTGAGTATTTGCATGATGTTTTAGTTTTACACATTAAATCTATGTCTGTTCTATCATATTGAGCTATCATTATTATATATACTTCAAATTAGTTAATTTATTCTTGTTTTTCCCTGAGGTATTATGTATCTCTTTTTATTAGTATCAGCCTAAATATTTGGATCCTCTCTGCTTCCTCTTACCACATGTCGAACATCTGTTCCAATAAAATCATTGGATAATTTAAGAGAAAATTATTAAATCAAATCAACATGAACTTCAATAATATTTCCTTTCAAAAATATAAAAAATAAATTGTTATGTTTATAAATAGTAGAAGTGATTCCTAGAATGATTACTCAATACTAGATGTTTCCCAGAGTTTTATGGTAACTCGTTCTAGTGGATTAATTGTATAACATTTCCTGATCATGGAGATATGATTCTGACAGTGTATTATATATAGAAAATTGTGTGCTTGGTAGGTGGTGTAATGTATGAAGGTTGTTTAGTCTGGCCATGTGTATGTCCTTTCCAAATATGAATCCTAGAGGCATGGCATCCGAACAACGATATATCTTTTTAGGGAGTCAGTATTGATGGAAACTCATCCTCAGTGATGTCCCAACGTCAATGGTGACTTATCCTTATCCAATTTGATCAACTATCTCATAATATAGATTACATAATGAAAACAACTGTTCATAATTTTCATTATAATCATGATTTTGTGATCATTAAAACAAGGATTTCAATAGTTTACCATTTTGTGGATAAAAATTATGGCTACAAATGTCTCAAAAATATAAAACATGGCCTAAATTGAATGATTAAATATAAAAAGTCTGACTTCTCATAAACAATAAATATATTTATTATAAAAGATAAATAATAACAAAATAAAGGTAATTATATATAGAAATTCCATTGTTTTATCCCCTTTAGGAATTATCAAAATGGAGTATCATAATATAAATGAATAAATTGGAATATGAGGAGAATATAGATGAAATGACGAATAAGACTCATTAAAATTCACTCATAGATGTGTTTAGAAAAAATTTTTAATGAACATCCGAACAAAGTCATTGTATAATCTAACAACTAGTCTGGGATTACCAGTAGAGTATATACGAGATTTCCCTTAGGCCGTTTCCTTATCATGGTCTGAGATAGTAGTATTATTAGACTCCGGATGAGTTCTTGTGATTTTACATGGACCAAAATATGGGAATCCAATGATAGATCAAGGATTTTGAGGTTCTATAAAAATAACCAACCACATATTCCACGAATCATATACGTGATGAAGAGTTAAATGTTTGAATTTGGAAGGAAGATGATATACAAGATCATATGTAACACCTAGTTGAAGAGAGGCCTCTAGTGTAATAGATTTGGCATCCTGAATGAAAACTCTAGTTCCATGAACATGGTGAAAAAAATTAATTAGTTTTATGAAATACATAATGATATTCCAACAAATTTTAATTTCACTAATTAAATCTCTTTTCTCCCCTATAAATTTATTAAACACTATATTCATATCCTTCACAACTCCATTATATTCTCTGTAATGGAAAGAGTCATAGGTATCATCCATAGACTTTAATTCAAAAAATTTATGTCTTCATCTACGTAATACTATGTGTAAACCTCAGATAGATAGTATTTTATGGATTTATGTATTTTATTTTGTCCAAATTTTATATAATGAGAATATTGGTGAATAAAATTAAGAACATGTTAACTATTATATATTATTTGAATTAATTTTTCATGTGGATGATCATACATAACACTCAATGTACTTACTATTGAATTTCTCAAATAATCTCAGATAGTTGATCTAAGAACCTCAACATCATACACTGGATGAGGATAATCAGAAACTAATGTATCATATGACACATATTCATTAATCATGAGAATCCCATCCAATGATGCATGAAATCATGATTTCATCCCTACAATTAAAATCAGCGTACGCTCAATGTCACAAATTATTATTTTGTTTTAAATGCTAACCTCTTATATGTTATGCTTCTCTTTGGTTTTATTTATTGAATTGTCAATTCAACCAGTTATCTTCCATCATTTTAACTAATCATGTTTAGGGGTTTTTCCTATCTATATAACGACATATAAAAATATAAAAGAAATTTTTAAACCAATGAAATAAGTCACTCCTTGGGGATAATTAAACTGTAAATATATGAAGATATAGAGACATGGATTTTGGTTCAGTTTATCTTATAGAATCATTCTATTCCAACAAAAAATCAAAATCAATCCGATTAACCATAGATCCCTTAGGATCTTTTTAATTACCAACCACTAGTCCACTGTATATTAGTGGAATTATTTTATTTATAATGAATTTTTCCCAATATTTAATCGTGGGGTCAACCCAACTATCTAATGTTTTAGAAATAGATGTTTCATCAATGATAGGTACAGATGTAATAACAACAAAAAATGGATCAAAATTATCCAATTCATCATTTTTAGTAGATGCACTCTATGTAGCGCTATTAGAATCCTAAATAGTAGGATCTTCTATCATTTGAGAATAATTATTTTGAACAATATATTCATCTTTTTTTGTCTAACCAATTGAGATCATAGTTTTAACCACATCAACTAAATGAAAACCCCCACCTAGATCACAATGAACAAGTTATATCTTCTCTTATTCTACCAAAAGCTTCTTGACAGTATAACTCACAACCATTTACTCCACCATAGAATATTTATAAAATGTATAACCATTAATAGAATAACTAGTATCAACTCATAAACATCTATACTTTCATAAAATATTTCAATAGCTGTAGATTAACCCCCTCCCCCCAACAAATGAATCATCCTATTTATGCTTTTGGTCAAGTAATCTAGTTAAAACTATTTTCCCAGCATAAGGATAATATGAAAAAGAATATTTAGATGAATATCTATATCAAATATTCTATTTTTTAACTAAACGAACAGGGTCTGAGCCTTCATCATATTCAACTTTACTATCATTACCATTCTTCTAATGTATATTTTTATTTTACTTATATTGCACTTCCTTATCTAGAATACCTTCATCAAAATAATTTTTTTCACTTATTTTGAATGGATCATCAAAATAATCTTCTATATATTATTCATGACTTTTCATATTAATTTTTATGCATCCTAGGTTGAATAGGATCTACATATGTAATTCGTGGTGATTGAGGTGAAAAATATGTGTTAATTCCTTTTTCAAAAAAGGTTCCATTTTTCCACATATTATTTGGAGACATCTTCTTCATTATCATCTATGTATCCAAAAATATCATCGGGATTTAGACATAGGAAAAAATATCGCTTGGTATTTTTGGAAGCTCTATTGGATTGAACTCATCATATAACTTATCACTATGTCCAACTAATTGTCTCTTCTTGGGGTTCTAACGTATTCTCATTCCTAAACATATTTCTCCTGAAATTAAAAACAACCACTGTCTATATTTGTTTCTACATCACCATCAACAAAGACCATGGAAATTATAAATACAGAAATAAACCTCATATAGATCAAAAAATTAGAACATTATGTTGTATTTATAATCTCATATAAATGAATCATAAGATACCTACATATATTTATCATATGTTCTATTTTCATAATAAAATGAAAGTCGACATCATGATAATGGAGGATGAGAAATTAAAATTGTATTGGGAAAGAAATATATTTAATGAACATAAACAAAACCATATATTCTGCATCATGCTCAGTAAAAAATGGTCTTCTAGAGATACCATCACCTATTTGTTCTATAAAATCATATTCCTTAGTAATAAAGTCACTTTCATTAGGAATATATCCATAAAGTCATTATAAAAACATTCATGTTGATCTCAAATGAATTTCTCCATTTTTTAGGAAACAATTTTTACGTGTCCTTTAACTTGTGATATCATCCAATATTCTATCTAGTCACAAAATAAAAACATAAAATGTTAGAAAAAAATGATAAACAATTGTTGGATAAAATAGTATTTAATTCGAAGAAAACATGTCCACCAAACCTTTTTATTGAAGAATGTTTTTCACTATAGGCATTCATGAAAATAATCATTTTGATTCAAATTCAAATTCAGCTACTATAACTATGTCTGAAAACATAATATTAACAACTTTTATAATTTTTGACATAGTTTACATTCACTTTTTCTTCTCAGCTATTGTTGACTCGTCTAGATATGTCATAAGAGTGTGATTAACTCATTGAATCGAGATTAATTATACTTTCTATGTCAATTGTGATGGTCTACTTGTTTAAATGGAAAATATTATTACTACACTAAATAGATAATTTTTAGAGAGTATATATGATTAGGAAACATAGGACATTCCATTTCTAACATTTTAGATTTAGTTATTCAAAAAAAATAAAATACTAATTGAAAACGAATTTAGAATATGGGAAAATATACATATCAGGTTACAAAAATAAACTATAAAAATATAAAACTAGTGGTTAATAGAAATAATAAGAAAATATTATAAAAAATATGATATTAAATGTGTGACAATATACGTTTGTGCAAATGGAATGGTGAGGCAATCCAACAGTGTGTCTCCAAATGGTGTTTCATACATAATGGTGTGTCCCAAAATTATGTGTCATGTAACTCCCCGATCATAGTTACCCAAAGTCTTTTCATTATTAACTATCATTTTCATAATAATAAGAGTTCATGTCTTGAAGGAACGATTAGTCTAGTTGCTTTGAAGGTACTAGATACACACATAAGTTTTACATTACATTATGAAATAAAAAAACATTATTTCCCCTTTGAACACACTCATATCTATTATCCTATTCTTGTAGGTTAATCATTATATTCTTCTTAGCATAATGAGAAAAATAAAACAAATTAATGTGGTGAGCTTAGATGCTCAGTAAGGATGAAAATATAGTGTGAACTATCCTAAATAAGAATAAAAGTTTATGGAAATTTATAAGAATAAAACAGAAGTATTTTAAACTTAAACATAATCATAATATGGCAATGATAAATTAAATAACACACTTTACTTAATTACATAGATATTATATTATTCAAATAATCACTTGTAAAATCAATAGCTAATTTCATAATGATGGAATGTATAATTCTAGGCATCATAACCATATAGGCAAGTTCTCATGCCAAGACTAAAAATAATCTTATCTCATGGATTTTTTCCAAGACACTAATTTGCCTCATGAGACCAACCAATGCATAAAGTGGCTATAGCGGGCATGGACCATCACTTACTACATCCAATGCATTCTGCCTGTGAAAATGATTAAGAATAAAATAAACAATCATATTATAACTAGCATAATTAATGTTAAAACTCTAATCATAAACCATGAATGGTGTAAAAATAATACATCCAAAGTCAAACATATTAAAAAACCTTCAATACAATGTGGAGGATTGTATCAAAATAAATCAACTCCAAATAGGGCTAAAATCCAACAAATGTAGATGACATAGATAAATTCATTCCGAAAACTATTTGAGTGAAATATCCCTTTTAGCATTGAAATCATTTAAATGTAAATAAAATATTTATAGAAAAACATTATTTCCATAATTTTTCGAAAATGTAATAAAGTACCTTATTTGGAAAACAAAGTAAATATTTCTTTCAAAAAATTTTATAAAAAGACAAACAAGTGTTTAAATGACAATAACCCATATCATAGGAAATAGTAAAATTGTTTTGAAATACATTTTTAAGAAACACATATGTAGATGATAAAGATGTCCCACTAGATAAATACTTATGAAAAACCTCTGATAATAAAGATATAGTAAAATTAAACCATACCTTGTACATTTACTTAGTTGAGGGTACATTAAACTCATGTATAATAGTTATATCATTTCTAATAAATTTTACAAAAACCACATACAAAAATATGGTATCATATATGATTTTCTAATATTTTTTTGTTAATTATATTTTAATGGTATCATTATTTTGAGTGTTAAATAATTAATTTTTTTATGTGTTTTATTACATAAGTAATGTCAGTTAGGAAAAGTAAGTATTTGATTCATATCTAGAATGATATTATTTTCTTAAAGATTATTTTTAAATAATCAAATTAAAATTATTGTTTAATGGTTATGACTGTGAATGAATATCATTGCATTTATCAGGATAGTAATCTGTAAGTACGCATGAGAGACATTATCATTATATTGATGGTGAAATAGTATGTAATTGTATGGTAGATTAGATATACAGAATATTTAACCTGTTAAATATATATCATCCACAAATTATTCTCATTATTATACCCATCCATATAATGAAGTGTTGAGTGATAAAACTACACCAGTACATAGTGACAGAACGCTATATGTACACACGCATGGTTAATTTTTCATTCATAGGATGGATAGAATAATTCATATAGTTGAACCATATTTATAATTACATCATAGTATATAGATGCTACTGGAGATATTATTTTTTTGGGAACAACAATGAAATAGGGAGTGGAAGAATAAAATAACATTGAATGAGGTGATGAAATTATTACATCTTCTTCAGGTGTTACCTTTTGATATGATCAAAAGAGCTACTTTAGTTGGATTTTTGATCAAATTAATGCCTACATGATTAAGTGAGGGTAGTTGGGTTGATATTAGAGAAGGGGATAGAGAAAAAATGGATTTGAATGTGTGATTTAAAGAGAACAGGAAATACCCTTTTATAAAAGAGGCGAGGGTGAGTTTAAGAAAAGCTTAAAATATTATTTTATTATAATTGTTTTAATATTATTTGATCTAAAATAATTTATTTTGTTGATAAGGTGGAGGTTCATATAAAACCTATAAACAAATATGTTTTAGACAAATTTAGGTCACAATATTAACGTTATCTTTTATATTTACCTCTTATTAATGTATTTTAACTTTTACCATGTCTTCTTGTACTATTATAATTAATGGTTAATAAACGTACAATAAAATACCAAAAAAACCAAAAGTGGTTAGTTAATGACATATATATCCTTATATAATTTATTTTATATAACCATATATTTTTAGGAATATTATATCATTAAATAATATTGTTTTTTTAATACTCATTAAGGTCAATTTTGACATTATTTTGTATTTAATTTTTGCGAAGGTCAAAAAACATTATTACATAGAATAAAAGAGATTATATTAACCCTAACATGTCATATTGACCTAGAAGATTAGGGTAATTCATAAAATGTCTCAATTTACCATTATTTGGATTTTTTGAATATTAGTTATTTTAATCATTCATTAATAAGGTAATTATTGCATCATCATTATGTCATAAATAAATTTTATTATTTAATGTATAAATTTTTTAAATATAATACCATTTTTTATTTATTCATTTTATGTTTCTAATGAGTATTTATAATTGATTTTATATTATTTATAACCCTATATTAAAACATTTTTAGTTATTAACATTTGACCTTAAAACGTTTAACTCATCATTAAATAAAATAATAATGTCCTAATCTAATACAAGTGGATAAAAAATGTTAAAATTTTATTCCTAAGGTTTATATTTGTCAAAATACACTTATCCAATATAATTAGAACTTGTTTTAGGGTATTTTTAATATCATTTATAACATCAATTACTCTATTTACTTTTAATCGTGGCGAATAAAACTAAAAAGTAACTATTGACAAAAAAAATTCATCATATTGAACAAAATATTACTTACTGATGTCAACCTTATCTCTTGGATTTTTGAAATTCAATTCACCGAAGAGGTAGAATTATGTTTTATGCAAATTTTGAAATGTGCCTAAATGGTGGCTAAAAAGCGTTATTTAGTTCATTAAAATTTTATATATGTAATATTTTTATAAAATGACTCAAATAAATTAAATTTAACTAATACATGTATTATGTATCTCATTTTCCGTTAATATTAATTTAAATAAAAATAAAAATTATTTAAATAAAAGTCTATTTTAAATAATAACGTAATGTTGTTTTCTATTCATTTAAAAAAGAATGCATTAATAAAAATACCAAAAATTCACCCTATGATAATTTTTATATTTTTAATCAAAAAATGATTTTTATTTTACAAAATTTACAAAATATAATTTTCATTAAATAATTTAAAATTAACATTTGTTGTCAAAACTTGAAAGCAAGTATTTTATAAGAAAACTATCAAAATATTGATATGTGTTAATGTACAATTTAAATATAAAATCTCCTCCAATGACCAATATTGGATTAAATGATAAAAATATAATCATATTAATTTTCAATACCATTCAAATTTATAATTTAACATTATAAATAAATTTGATTAAAAGAGTTCTTTTCAATTAAAATTTTGTATTTTTAACTATTCATTAAAATATGAATGTTATTAGAAAAACCCAAAAAATTTATCCAAACCAAATATTGATGTCCCATTTCAAAAGAGGATTTTTTTTTCAATTTGAATATATAAAAGTGTTAAATATTATGCCTAAAAAATTTCCATTAAAAGGAGGAAAAATTTTATATTTTGAAAAATAATTCTTTTATCTAAAAAATTAATTTGTTCTTCTATTACGTGTTGAGAACACATAATATAGATGTTAAACTTATATGTATTATATAAAATTTAAAATGTAGATAATACTATTCATAACAGCTTTTTGACTGGATAGATTGGTTAGTCATGGTGCACTCGAACTCGTTGTTGTGTGTAGTGCAAATTATTAAATTACTATAAAGAGATAACATACTATAAAATACTTAAGTGTTACAGGCTCACTGCCTTAAATAAATTGCATCCTCAAGATTTGAAATTGTTCATTAAAAATAAAAGATGAATATAGAAATTACCTTTGTAGAAAACCTGGAACAGAAGTATGGTTACAAAAATTTTGTCATAATAAGGGGTAAAGAGAAGTTGAAAAGTTACACCCAAATTAGGTTTTCAAGTAGGAGAACATTTATGGAAATTATTGATACATAATTGGAATGAAAAAATAAATATTTATAATGAGTGATTGAGGTCACCAATCACAAACAAGGGAACAATAAATTGAAAATTTATGGCCTCAAATCCATAAATATATGATTATTTAAAATATCATCAAATCAATAAAGAATAAGGTATTAGGTGTAAGAACTAGGATATTTGTTTTAGGTATGATTTTTTCTGGTGTTTTTGAGGAAAAAATGAGTTTCTAGAAATATTTTATGTACATGCCGTTTACTTTATGAGTACATTCTATGTACTCGGTTATCGCGGGTAGTCGTGTGATGACAGTGTATCGTCCTTGCACCCAACCATGTTGGGAAACCTAGAGCCCACATAAATAGGAGTATAGAATAGGCGAGTACATGCTTTTTACTTTAAAATAACACACCATGTACTTTCTTTATTTCATTAAACACACGGGGGTCACATCTGATGGATAGAACCAACATCTTCTAGCTATGGACCATCCGAGAGTGGGGGTACAACCACGTATCTTCAACGATCCCCCGATCCTCTTTATTTCCACTAAATCGAACATCGTTCATAGCATTGGAATCACATTGTTGAGTACTGTCATCTGCTGGAGCCTCGTTCCCTGATTCCCCTTCTCTTCCAAATTGACATGGGTTGAACGTTTTAGACATTTATGTAGATCCTTGGTGTTATAAAGAATATTCAAACATCTAGGATCAATTATACTGGTCTCCTAACCACAATGATGATGTTTTGTACCTTTTCTTCGAATTTTTTTGAGTTTTATGTGAAAATTTGTCCAATATCCATGAACGGGGTATTACACGTTTACCATTTCAGCCCCATTGTTTGACTACAATGCTTTTATGATTGAAAAGATGTTTATTGACTATGAATAAGGTGAATTTTTGTTCTTTTTATGTTTTTTTCATCAATGTTTTCATGTTTGGGACTTTGTTTCTTGATTGCATGTTATGTTGTTGTTTACATTCAAATGCCTAGTATTTTAGGTTGGTGTGACTGATGTTCTGTTATACTATTGGGCAATATAATTCCATCCATGTATTTCTTGAGGTATACCTTGGACGTTATGTGGTGTAACACTTTCTTGACGTAAACGGGGCTTTGAGAACCTGGTGTATAGACCATAGTGAGAATGGATATTGAGGGATTTCCCAGGCTGTCATTAAAATTTACGATGCGAGAGAACATGGGGAATTGAAATTGAGACTTTCCTTAAGGTGTATGTAGTTCCTCGATGTGGGCCATATAGGGTATGTGACGTATGTTCTTCCATAGAGCACCTTTAGTTATGATACGAGGCTATAGGGGGAATTGATGTTGAGTGCTTCCTCGTCTATTCTATGATTAAGCTGAACCAGAGGGGATAGATTGAGTGTACTTCCTAGATGGTTTCTTGTAATTGTTATGTAGGACCAGAGGGGATAGGCTGTGAGTACATCCCACAGGGTTACCTTGTGTTTAACTGCTTTCTAGGGTTGCTGGGTAGGACCAAAGGGTTACCTACTGTGTTTATCTGCTTGTTAGTTATTGTTTGATACTAAACTGTAGATTGTTTTTTGTTGAGTACCTTCCTTTTTACAGTTTTTTGTAATATTGACTTCCATATACTCATTGACTATTAGGCACAGATCCCATAGTGGTTTTCTACTAGTATTTAGTCTCACACCCTATTTCAGCCATGCTTTTGGGACCGAACAAATTATATTGTTGCAAGTCTAGACATGGGCATGAACCATTCTACTTTAGGTACTTGAAATGCTGTGGAGTTGGAGAGCACAAGACCAAGCTTAGGATTGCGATGTTGTGGAGATGATTTATGTTTACCTTTTTTACTTAGTTTAGTATTGTATTTTAGCATTGTTCTTTGTTTCTCTACTTTCTTAGACATATGTATGTTGCATCATTATATATATGTGTTCTAGTTTACTCTATCAGTTTTCCACTATTTATTTTGGAATGATATTATTATTGCTTCCACTCTTGTATTTAATTTTTTACATCAGTTTTGTAATATTCCAATGAAGACATAGGTTCCCCACTATCACACCCAAGGCCCTCACTTCTAGTCGGCAGCCTCTGGTATTTGGGGAAATGTGATTGGGGCCATGTTACCAACCAGGTATGGGGCGCCTTTGGGTGGCTTTCGGAATCGTCACGATACAAAGTGGTATCAGAGGAATTATTTTATCTTGACATACTGTTTGGATCATTTAGCTAGGGATATGAAGGAATAGGTACATGGTAATAAGATGTTCCCGGTAGTAGCTAACGAGTCTACATGGATAAGACAACCTACCACTTTTTTGCATTTTCAAGTTTTTCATGATTAGAGTTGATTTGATTTCTCCTTTAGTGATTCACATGATTTGTGATGTTACTATTGATTTTATTGAGGTTCTATTTCTATCACAGCCCCATTAGATGAGGGTATTCCATCTCATGCATCATATAGGAACTTTCTAGAAATCACAAGTCATGCATTCTTACCATGCCATTTAGGATGCATTAGTGATTTCATGTTGGTGTGATAGACGTTGTGTTGAATATGCATGTTGTTGTGATAGATGCATTGATTGAAATATATGTTGTTGGATAAGGTATTGTTTTTGTAATATTTTCTTTAAATGAATGCCAAAATTTAGTTCATGAGGTGTTTTGGGCCATTATGGACCAGAATTTGTTGGATCATTGACTTGTTTACCTTGATATAACATGTTTATGATGCCAATAATTTATTCGCAGGGAGTATGGGCCCTCACGAATTTGAATTTTGCATTTTCAGTGTCTGTTTCAGTGTTTTATGGGTTCTAGAGTAGTTTTTGTGGATTAATGTCCACAAAAACCCAGAATACACGTCGTGTAGGGTTAATTACATGCCATGTGTTCTTATGTTCGGGAAGAAACTATTTTTCTTAAGTACACACCATGTACTTATTGTACACACTGTGTAATCTCTAACCGTGTCGTAGGCCATGTGGGCAGAGACATGAGATGGGGAATGTATAGAGAGAACATTCTGTGTATCTATCAAACATGTCGTGTAGTGTCGACCATGTTTCCTCCCATGTAACCAACAATACGGAAGGATAAGACCTAAATAAATACACATCATGTCAGTGATGAACACTCCATGTAATCTAACATAGGTACTCGGTCGTGTCACAAACCACACGGGTTGGTGCAATCCATTCAAATACAAGTCGTGTCCACCTTGTACACGCCATGTCATGTGAGTAGTGTGTCAGGTCGTGTCGCTAACTACATAGGCAAGGAGATGCTTTTCTAGTACATTTCATGTCCATCTTGAACTGGTCATGTAGTCTTGACGTAAGATAGTTGTGTGTCTTATCCATGTATAAGGACTCAGGAAGGGGAGGAGGATTCAAGTACTTGTCGTGTGTTAAGACAACATGCCATGTGTTAGGGGTGTTACATGACCAGTCTGGGAAGGAATAGACACCCATATTTATGAAATAAGGGAACACGACCTTTAGAAAATGTACACGCCGTGTAGTCATGTTTTAAAAACCATGAATGATTTCTTTCTCATATTCCCTTCTTACACTCCTTGTTTTCAGTACTTGGTGACATTGATCTAAAAGTTTGTGCTTGACCTTGCAGAGTCATGCCACCGAGATTTCCTCTGATTGTGCACTAGTTTCCAGATGGCGATCAGACATCGGACATGGCTGGTCATGGATTACATGGAGATTCTCTAGTTGTTCCAGCCTTGGCACATTCTGTTATACCCATCATATGTGCAGATGTGCAGTTTAATGAGGGATTTCTGAGGATGTTGTAGCCCTTTTAGGGAGCACCGCCTCTTACCCTGTCGATGGCTGATTTGACACGGGTTTTCCAGCAGCAGCATCCTCTCAGATTCTCAGGGGATGGAGGTCCACAGGATGTAGAGTCATGACTAGAATCCATGCTTACTATCTTCTAGCATCTGGAGACGCCTCCTGAGAGGAGGGTCAAGCTCGCTACCTAAATGCTTCGAAACTCCCCCAAGAGGTGATGGGATGTGATCTCACAGGCAGGACACCATTATGTAATAGGGTGGAATGGGTTTCAATGCACCTTTTATGAGTAATTCTATCCATAGACATTGAGGGCCGATCGAGTCTGAGATTTTATGATTCTGGAGCAGGGTACTATTTTTATTATGAAGTATTCCTCCCGCATTACGGATCTGATGCACTTCACACCTTTTTCAAGAGGTGATCATTTTTTCATGGAAATAATGTTCGAGGATGGTCTGAGGCATGACATCTGATCATAGGTGAACATATTTTGGTTGACTTTTATCACTTCTATCATCAACCAAGCACTTATAATGGAACGCAATATGAGGGATTCTGGAGTTGTGATCCAGGGCAACTCAGCATTTGGAGTTACCATCCCTCCTACTGATAGTAGGAAGCACCTCAGGGAGTCTTCGTTTGGTGATTAATGGAGGAGAGGCACTTATTATGTTAGTCATGTGGTGTGATACCAGTTAGGGAAGAGCGGGAATACAAGGCCACACTTCTCGAGAGCCCTAGTGGAGTGCCGATCATGCGGCAAGTTGGGTCACCTTCAGTGTTTCTGACAGATCTTCTCACCAGCAGCTGATGACATGGGTCCTTCTATGACTCCTCGGTTTGGAGCAACACCTCCAGTTTCTCATCATTCTAGAAAATTGATCCCTTCTTGATATTCTGGATGAGGTGGAGGTCGTGGTCGTGGTGGTCAGTCGCCGGTCATTCAGCGACAGTAAAGTAGATCAGCTCAGAGTGGTCAGGTAGGGTCATAGGACCGTGGAGCCTGCAAGACCATTGGAGTAGACTAGACCTAGTAGGAGCAGGATCCCAGGCCATCTACAGTTCGAGGTAAGATCTTAGTTACCTCAATTTTAGCTTATGCGCTTTTCAATACAGGGGCTTCCCAGAGTATTATATATGTTTCTCTTGTGGAGATCCTTGGGCTCTTCATCGTTTCTTCTGCTGACATGTTGAAATTAGACACTCTGTTGTGGACTATAATGGTGAGTGTACGTCAGTTTAAGGAGTTACCTCTAGATGTTGGGGGTGTCACTTCCTATGGGATCTCTATGTCCTTGACCTGACAGGCTGTGATTTCATTCTCAGAATGGACTGGCTAGTTCCCTTCTTGAATTCATCGACTTTTATTTCCATAGGGTGAGTTTCACATCACTAGAGGGCATATTTTTTATTCATAAGGGCGAGTGTGATGTCCAAGAAAGAAGAGAGGGTCTAAAGTATCATGGGCTAGGAGGAGTTAAAGACCATATTTCTAGTTTATATATGGATGATAAGAGGACATCTCAGTTAGACCTTCCTTCATTGGTGGATCATTTAAAGTATTTCATTCCAGAAGAATGTTCATTTTTTTCTCCAGAGAGTGAGACATGCTTCTCGATTGAGCTTGTACCAGGGGCGGTGCCGTTGTCCATTCCACCTTACAGGATGGCAACACCAGAGTTATTGGAGCTGAAGAAGCAGTTGCAGGAGTTATAGGCAAGTGGTTTCATCTGACTCAGTACTTCTCCTTCGGGTGTTCCAGTCATGTTTGTGAATAAGGCAGATATAACCCTCAGGATTTGTGTGGATTATTGGATGTTAAACCAGTTGACGATCAGGATACTATATCCTTTACCAAGGATTGATGTTCTCTTTGATCAACTTCGAGGAGCCCAGGTGTTCTAGAAGATTTTATTGAGGTTTGGTAATCATCAGTTATGCGTTGGACCTTATGATATACCTATAACAGCCTTATGATGAAGGTATGGTCTATAAGAATATATGGTTATACCGTTCGGTCTCATGAACGTGCCCGCAGTTTTCATGACACTGATGAACCGAGTGTTCCATCCATTCTTGGGCTCCATCATCATGGACTTCGTGTAAAATATCTTGGGGTACACTCACACTCTACTTGAACATGCTACCCGTATAGAGATCATTTTGTGTACAATGAGGGAGCATCAGTTATATGTTGATATCTCAAAATGCCACTTTTGGATGGATCAGATTCACTTCCTAGGTTATATTATCTCAGATACATGAGTGTTAGTATACCCATAGAAAGTGAGAGCATTAGTTTTCTGGGAGTATCCGAAGAACGTATTTGAGTTAATGAGTTTTATAGGGTAGTTTGGATACTACATACATTTTATATAGGACTTTTCATGCATAGATTCACCGTTGATGAGTCTAAATAAGAAGGGTGCAAAGTTATTGTGGTCAGATTATTGTGAGTCAGCCTTTCTGCAGCTGAAACAAATTATACTTAAGCACCAATACTAGACATTCCAGAGCCGGGATAGATATATATTGTTTATTGTGACACTTCATGTATTGGGTTGTGAGTTGTGATTATACATGGATATTGGGTCGTTGTGTACTGGTCTTGACATTTAAGGCTACATGAAAGGAATAACCGGTCAAAAGATCTAGAGATGGAAGCTATTGTTTCTACCCAACGATATTAGAGATGCTACTTTAAAGGAGATCATTTTGTGGTTTTCACTGACCACAAGAGTCTCAAGTACATCTTCACTTAGCGTGATCTGAAATTGAGACAGCCTAGGTTGGTTGAGTACCTACAGTTTTTTGACATTGAGCTTACCTATACGCCTGGGAAGGGAAATGCAGTGGCTGATGCAATGAGCAAGAGGACACAGATACTGGTAGTTCAAGAGGCCACCAGTCAGTGGCAGCTTAAGGCTCCGTTCTCTGAGATGTATTTGGATGTGCACAACAAACATGTTCAAACATTCCTTTCTTCCATAGCTGTTAACTCTACCTTTCTTGATCGAGTTCGAATGTGGGTGCTATCTGATTCTGACAGCCTAGTCCAAAAGGATATTGTGTCAGGAGAAGACCCTATTCCGGGATAGACCATTAGAGAGAATGAGATCTTTCATTTCTAGGGGTGCGTATGGGTTCCAATAGACATAAATTAGGATCTGATGCTGGAATTTCATTCCTTAGTTTGGAAAGTCCGTCCGGGTGTCACCATGATTTATCATGATCTACACTGTCAGTGTTGGTGGACATGTATGAAGTGGTATGTTTCTCGATTCATCATGATGTGTTTCACTTTTCAGCAGTTGAAGGTAGAGCATTAGTGACCAGCATGGTATTTACAGTAGTTAACCCTTCCCATGTGGAAGTGGAATGATGTCACGATGGACTTTTTGATCAGTTTGTTGAGGTCACCTTAAGTAAATGATGGTGTATGGGTTTTCATTGACAGACTCATGAAGGTTTCTCAGTTATTGTCGATTAAGTAGTCCTTCAGTGTTGATGATCTGGGACGATTGAACATCTGAGAAATTTTACGTCTTCATGGATTTCCACCCTCCATTGTTTCAGAAAGAGATGCCCATTTTACTTCTCAGGTTTGTAAGGGGCTTCAAAATGCATTGGGTACATAGGTACTTTTCAGTAAATCATACCACCCTTATACAGATGGCCAGTCCGAGCGTACAATTCATGTGCTTGAGGACATGCTCCAAGCATGAATTCTAGATTTTGGTGGTTCATTGGAGAAACATATACCTCTTGTGGAGTTTTACCATAACAATAGGTTTCAAGAAACTATTCAGATGGAACCTTATAAGGCTTTGTATGGTAGTCCAGGCTGATCACCCTTATGTTGGATGGAAGCAGGAGAGGCAGCTTTGCCGGGACCTCGTCTTGTTTAGGAGATGACAGAGCATATAGAGATGATTCATAAGAGGAATGACTACTGCATAATCTCAACATAAGTCTTATAAGGAACAGCAGAGAATAACTCTAAAGTTCAAAGTTGGTTATCAGGTTTTATTGTGTTTCACACTGAGGTTGGGACACAAGAGTATCAGGAGACATGGTAAGCTTTCACCAAGGTATGTCGGGCCGTTTGAGGTGTTGGAGATAATTGGTCCATTTTCTTATAGATTGCAGTTACCTCTGAGGTATTGGGATATGCACATTGTTTTCCATGTTTCTCACTTTCGACGTTACTTATCAGACCCATCTCATGTATTACAACCTGAATAGGTTGTGTTGGAAGTGGATGCATCCTTTGAGGATCATCCTATCCAGATTGTCAATCGTAGTACAATGGTTATCCTTGGATGATCTATTACTCTAATACATGTTCTTTGGAAGCATGGGAGGGTACAAGATGAGACTTCGGAGAAGGAAGCCGATGTATGAGCCTAGTGGACAGAGTTGTTCGGGGTTTCTTCTTCTACGCTGCCTTGCTAGGAAAATTTTGGGACAAATTTCATTAAAGGGGAAAGATTGTAAGAACCCAGATCTTCTATTTAGGTATTCTTTTCTTTTCTGATGTTTTTGAGAAAAAAAGGAGGTTTCGAAAATTTTTAAAGTACACACCGTGTACTCGGTTACTGTGGGTAGCTGTGTGATGACCGTGTAGCAGCCTTATACATGACCATGTGTGGTGACTTGGATGCCACTTAATTCAGAGTATGGAAAAGTTGATTACATTCCATGTACTTTAAAATTACACACTGTGTACTTTCTTTATTTTTCATTAAACACATTGGGGTCACATCTGATAGACAAAACCGACCTCTTCTAGGTTTGGTTCGTCCGAGAGCGAGGGTATGACCAATGATCGTCGACAATACCCCTGTTGGAGTTAGTGGTCTAGAACTAACTATTATGTAATTTATTCATTAATAAAATCCTTATCACATCTTGATTGTTCTTCTGTGTGACAATTCATTTGATAATGTCCTAAGGACAGCTGTTGCATTAATGGGTCATAGCGGATCCCTGCTATGATGAGAACCCAGATGTGCCATAACAATGTTCTTGAGTATATGTTCTATGGTTGGATGATATTATTTGAGGGACACAAATAATACAGGTCATTATGGGTGAGGAGTTATAAAAATTTGAGGCACTTTCTCATGGTGTGCACCCATGTTAATATCCAGGAGGATATTATGAGAATGAGACCCTCCAGAAGGAAATATACATTTTCTAGTGTCATTGGATGTTCCTATCTACGGACCTGTGTATTGGTCCATAGACTTTAAAATTATTATTAATCGGTATTACAACTCGCTCACTTAGATGTATTGATGAAAACTGTGACGACACACTGTTCGCAGCGAGGTAGGATACGTTGGGTGCGTCACGAGTAATACTACATTAATAGATAATTCGAGAAAGGGTTTGTCCCTTATGTTCCATAACGGAAGTAGAAATCTCAGGCCGTTTGATGGAATTTATATATCCTAAATAAATCTATGGCCATGGTAATGTATGAGTGAGTTCAATTCTGAGAATTAAAATAATGAATAATCGAGCACATGGGTTGATGGCACTAGCATGCAACCAGTTGATTGGAGATTTCGAGACAAAGATATTATATTACACGGTAAGTGTTCATTGGAGGTGACACATCATTTCAGCGTTAACTTATTTTTCTATGGGTTCCTTGGCATGTTTCTAGACTCTAACCTTGGACATTAGGCAGGCTCCACCTAATGCCACTGAGAAAGAGGCCTAGAGGGTCACATGCTACGTGTGTCCTTGTATCTCAGTTAAATATTAATTTAACAAGTTAAATAAATATTATTCCTGACTGCGGTTTATTAATTATTTAAGGATGACTGATCGCATTTATTTCGAAACTAGTTATTCGAGAGAATATATTTTGGGAGAAATAATATTTATTATCGAGTAATGAAGTTACATTTATTTACGAAATAAATAGCCATTACTCAAGGTCTAATAAATGTAGTGGAGGAAATAAATAAAATAAAAAATTAAAGTACACGCTGGGTAGATAGTTTTTCAGGATTTGTGAGAAAATATTTTTTATTTAGTTAAATGATATTAAATGTAATACGTTGGGTGCATGTCAAGTAATAATGATGGTCAACTGTCATTATTAAGACATGTGGTATTACTAAGAATTAAATGAAATTATTAAATGCTTTCTGGAAATTAATTCATTTTATTATTCTAAGTATTATAATCCCAAATAGATTATTCTCATAGAGCGAGAGCCATTGTTGTGCACAACAGATTTGGAAATACTCTCAAGCCATGAGAGAATTCCCTCTCCACCAAGAACGCTTTCAAATTAAGAAAGTGAGATCCTCCACTGGATCAAGGCGGTTGAAGCTGGACATCACAAGAGAAGTCTCATCCGTGATATCACCCAGAGATCCCTACGACAAAGTCTAGAGATACATGGATCACGTGTGGATCACCTCTAGAATAATCATGTACTTGGATTCTACAACGCAATGACGGATCACAAGATCATGACCGGAGACTCCAACAAAGAAATAATTACATAGAGGTAATTCTTATGAATTAATTAAATTAATTATAACAAACATATGATGATCCTATCTCAAGGGTTTCAGGAATCTTCTTTTCTTTTTCATTCTTAGTTCTTTTCTGAAGATTCAGCATTTTAAATCGTGATGGATCTCAGATTGAACATTGTTTAACAGTAAAATTAATGTTGGGAAAACCCACCAACGTGATTCTGCGACGCCCGGAACCTACTAGTGGAATCAAAGGGGTCATATCATTGATTATAATTATTTAGGTTTTTGTTGGTGATTAACACATTTAATAATTTAGTAATTTCAATTCATGTTTAATCGTTCTAGAAATCTGAATATCGAGATCTATTCCTCCTCCCTCGTTTCTCGTTCACTTCACACAAACAAATTTTTTATTTTTATTTTGATTAAAATAAAATAGAGGAACTCATCCGGAGGATCCAAACGTTTCTAGACATACAGCACCAGAATACATGGCATGTATTCAAAAGTACATGTCGTGTAGTCTAGGTTCAAGGCCTTGACTGAACCGCAAAATCAGGCCATGTATTGGATTCTTTATAATAATTTAAGACACCATGTGTTGACCAGAAATAGGTGTCACGCTGTTTCTGGAATACATGTTGTGTGGTCCAATGAACACGATGTGTAGTCTCTTAGGGTTAGGGTTGGTCCGTTTACTCCGTACATGGCCTGCCCAGTTGGAAACCGTGTAACACGGAAACTACACGGCGTGTGTCCCACTGAACACACAGTGTAATCCGAAAATTTCCGAAGTACATTAACATGACCTGTCCTCGGGCGTGTACTTCGGATGGACGGGGAAGAAAAGTACATGCCATGTAGTCTGAACTACATGTCGTGTACTCAGCCAAATTACGCAGATTTATTAAAATTTATTATTATGTTATACAAAACCTTGAGACGTGTACTATGTTGCAGGTGTAATGCTATGTCACAACACATGATAGGTGTTATTTATATAAGTGTTTAATTTAATATCTGCGTAATAAATGGGAATTAACCGAGTTTCCGCCAAGGTAAAAGTTACATACAAGGATAATTTTAAATGAATTTATTTGTTTAAAATTATGATGGATGAGAATCTCATAGAAGTTCAGAAAATGGTTTATGATAAAAGGATTGATTAATTAAAGATAATTAATTAATTCGAGTGTGATTTATCTTAAATAAGAACGATTAAATAATTGAATGATAGTTTTATTTATGCGTAAATATCATTGCATGTATGGATGATCATGATCTAGACCGAGACCTTTTTATGTGATGGTTTCTTTTAATTTATTTATTTAAATTAAATTTGTTGGCCTGCAAGCCACCTCCTCATTAATATGTAGGGTCTGCACGCCCATGGATTCATTTGGTAAAACCCGTTATTACCCCTCACCTGCGTGTGAGATAAATGCATATGTAATGGATGGAGCTCCAAAGCTAGTGGAGGAGACTCAAGTTAGGATCCAAGGTGAATCCAATCCAAAGAGATGCAAAGGTGGACATGTAGAAAGCTGTAAATATGAACCCAAAAGGTTCATGGTGTTTCTCCCCTAGGTCTTGGGTTAGTTAATCAACCGCTAGATAAACAATCCAATAGAAAAGCTCATGAACATACCATTTATTTTATTTTGGTCAGTTTCATTGTTTATTTATTGTGGGTGTGTTGTCAAGATCACACAATTAATGAATTAAATGAGCATGCAAGATGGAACTAAAATAAAACTGACTTATAAATAAATATTATCTTAGAAATGGTTAATCACTTAAGTATAACCCACTTAATATTAACAAGCATGTAATCAAAGATAATATAATGGAAATTTACGTATAAGGATAAAATCCATCAAAATAAATATTAATTTGGCATAGCCTTCCATAATCTTTGTTAAAATCGAACCATAGTTCAATGTTCTTGACCAACCCTAGTTGGGGTTCTTTCAATTATCGGGGAATTATAATTCATTGTTTTGGGTTGACTTGACATGGTTCGCATCAAGGGTTGGCTCCCACAGCAGGACTTGGTGTGACCAAGAGGAAAAGGTTAAGGACATCCAAAATGGATTTCAGGATTGGGGAGTCCACTCAGCGGACCAAGGAGCGGTGAGTTAATGTAATTGGCATGCCTACCTAAAACCCTTCAAGTTGATTGACCAACCCTAGTTGGGGAAATGTGAAGGGAAATATGGATCATTTCCAATAGAATATTCACACAAAAGAATATTCTGAAGTCAATGGTGAGGGCTATTGGATTACGATAAAATAGTGGGAGACTAATAAGTATTAATTTATTTATTTATCTCAATTTTTGTAATAAAGTACTAAACCTTTTCTCATCTTAACTTGTAAAAATGGAAAGAAAATGAATTCAAACATATCATTGTGCACCATACTCGAAGAAGAAAACCTTCTCACAGGCACCAATTTCCAAGAGTGGCAGAGGAATTTACGCATCGTCCTTCGCCATGAAAGTAAATTGTATGTGTTGGAAGAGCATATTCCAGTTGTGCCTGGGAAGAAGGCTAGTGATGAGGAATTATCTCTCTACATGAAACACATGGATGATGCCACAGATGTCCACTGTTTCATGCTTTCAGCCATGTCTAATGAGCTCTTGAAGCAACATGAAAACATTGACACGTATAGCATGATGTCTGACCATAAAGATCTCTACAAAGAGAAGGCGAGACATGAGAGGTATGAGATCTCCAATGATTTGTTTACCCTGATGAATGGAGACTCTGTGCCAGCTGGGCCTCATGTAGACATGATTATTGGAAACATTGAACTCCTACACATCATAGGGATTAAATTCATGGATGAGTTGCGTACAGATCTCATTCTATCATCACTTCCCGAGACCTTCTCTAGCTTCACTATAAACTATAACATGAGTGGCAATGAGAAGAGTATATCAGAGCTTCTAACCTTGATTCTCCAGGTAGATAAGGACATGGGGCGTGACAAACCCACGGTCCTTATGGTGAACAAGAAAAGGAAGGACAAGGTAAAGGGGCCAAAGTCTTAAAAACGGTCTGAAGCCCCCGAGCACCATCCCTCCAAGAAGGGGAAGATCCATAAGCAGGGCAAGGAACATGAGGCAGTGTGTTTTTCATGTGTCAAGTAGGGCCACTAGAAGAGGAACTTCAACCAGAATTGTGGGGACGCTAAAGGGGCATTTTTCATCGAGTGCAATCATTCAATTTCTACATATTGGGTATTAGATGAAGTTTGTTGGGCTCACATCTATATTCAAATGTAGAAACCAAGTAGATTTAGAAACCTCTCTAGAGGATAGGTGGATCTTTGAGCTGCCAATGCCGCAAGGCTGGCTGCATTGGCTATTGGCGACTACCACCTCTCATTACCGACTGGGAAGATTTTGGTTTTACATAACAATTATTTTGTTCCTAGTGTTACCAAGAACATAATATATGTATCTTGTTTGGATATAGATGGATTTGTTTTCAAATTTGGAAATAAGGGTTGTCTCTTTTATAATAACAATGTATGTTATGGTATGGATCATTTAAATAATGGTTTGTATTTATTGAATTACGAAAACCATGTGTTGGAAATTGATAACGAAACCAACTCACATGACTCATACATCACCCAGTTATGGCATCACTGCCTTGGTCATTTGAACAAGAAGCACTTGACAAAGCTCTGCCATGATGGTTATTTATACTATACCAAGCTAAAACCACTTGATAGATTTCACGCTTGTTTACAAGGAATAAAGACCAAGCCACCTTTTAGTGGACAAGGTGAAAGGGCCATAGAGCTTCTAGGATTGGTACACACAGATGTGTGTGGACCATTTCCATTATAAGGTAGAGGTGGATATTCTTACTTCATTACTTTTACTGATGATTTGAGTAGATATGGCCATGTCTACTTAATGAGGTATAAGTCAGATTCCTTAGATACATTTATGGAATTCAAGAATGAAGTAGAGAATCACCTTGGTAAGAAGTTAAAGAAGCTTCGATCAGATCGAGGTGGAGAATATATGAACCAAGAGTTCATCGATCTTCTACGGGATTCTGGGATTCTATCTCTGCTCACTCCTCCTTATACACCACAGTGGAATGGTGTTAGTGAAAGGAGGAACCACACCTTGTTGGACATGGTGAGGTCGATGATGAGTCATGCAGATCTTCCATTATCCTTTTGGGGATATGAATTACAAACTGCAGCATACACATTAAACCTAGAACCAACTAAGGCGGAGAATGGAATTCCATCCGCATTACAGAATGGAAGGAAACCCAATTTGTCGCACACACGTGTGTGGTGATGCAAGGCATTTGTTAAGGCCTTCACAAGAAACAAACTAGCACCCCAGGGCACAAAGTGTATCTTTATAGGATATCCCAATGAAATGAAAGGATATTACCTATATAACCCTAATGACAAGAAAGTGACTATCGCCAGACAAGACATCTTTCTTAAGAGGGAGAACATCCTCAAGAAGGATAGTGGGAGCATGATTGTCTTCGACGAAGTTGATGGTCAAGATACACATGAGTTAGTACAGGAACAAGTTCCAAAGGTCCTCGTGGAAGAGGATCCGGAAACACAAGTACTGCTTAGGAGCTCAAGAGTTGTAAGGGAACTATAGAGATTTGGTTTCCTAGTCACCAAGGATGGTGAATCCATATTGTTGGAAAATGATGAACCTCTCTACTACAAATAAGTAGTAGAAAGCTTAGAAGCAGCAATATGGCTAGAAGATATGAATTCTGAGATGGATTCCATGTATCAAAACCAAGTTTGGGTTCTATTCGTTGATCTAGTTGATTAAAAGCATGTTGGATGCAAATGGGTATTCAAAAGAAAGTTGGACATGGAAGGTCAAGTTAGCACCTATAAAGCAAGGCTAGTGGCTAATGGATTCATACATCGTCAAGGAATTGACTATGATGAAACCTTCTCGCCAGTTTCCATGTTTAAATCCATAAGAATCATACTTCCCATAGTAGCATACCGTGACTACGAGATTTGGCAGATGGATGTCAAAATAGAATTCCTTAACGGTAACCTTTAGGAAGATGTCTGTATGACACAACCAGAAGGGATTGTGACATCATGTGAATCCAAATGGGTTTGCAAGTTGCAAAAATCCATTTATGGATTGATGAAAGCATCCAAGTCCTGGAACATTCTATTTGATAAATCCATAAATGAATTTTGTTTCATTAAGAACGAATGTGATCCATGTGTTTATAAGTTGTTTAATGGGAATGCGGTCGTCATCCTAGTGGTATATGTAGATGAAATATTTATTATTGGAAATGACGTACCAACCTTACAGTCAGTTAAGGACTGGTAGAACAAGTGTTTCTCCATGAAGGACTTAGGAGAAGCAGCCTAAATTCTGGGGATCAAGATCATTCATGATAGATCCAAGAGGCTGCTTGGACTAAGTCTGGGAACATACATTAACTAGATACTAAAGAGATTTAGTATTGAAAAATCCAATAGGGGATTGGTTCTAGTGTCACAGGGCTTACATCTTTCTATGTAAATGTGTCCCCAGACATAATAGGAAAAAAATAGGATGAGTAAGATCACATATGATTCGGCTATAGGATCCATCATGTATGCCATGATATGTACCCGACATGACGTTGCCTATGCACTGAGCATGGTAGGCAGATATCAAGAAGATCCAGGAGAACAACATTGGTCTGCTGTTAAGACTATCCTTAAGTATCTTAGAAGAACTAAGGATATGTTCTTGGTGTATGGAGGAGACATGAAGCTTCTCATAAGAGGGTATGTAGATGCTGGTTTTCAGACATATCAGAATGATATGAAGTTGCAATCTGGTTATGTTTTTTGTCTCAATGGAGGAGCTGTGAGCTGGAAGAGTTCATAGCAGCCAGTTGTCGCTGATTCTACAGCAGAGTCCGAGTATATAGCGGCTTCTGATGTAGCCTAGAAATCCATATTGATTCGGAATATTATACATGATCTTGATGTGGTGCCTAGCAGTAATGATCCAATTACATTGTATTGTGATAATACTGGAGCGGTGGATCTTGAAAAAGAACCAAGGTCACATCAACGGACAAAGAACATACTCTGGAAGTATCACCTCTTGAGGGATTTCTATCAAAGGGGTGAAGTTGCAGTCAGAAGAGTGTAAACAGAAGAGAATGTGGTGGACCCCATGACTAAAGGTCTATCTCAGCAGAAGCATGGATATCATGTGAGAGCTAGAGGGATAAAGGTTGTTAGTAGTTGGATCTAGTGAAAGTGGGAGTCTGTTTGGGTTGGTGGTATAGAACCAACTACTTTGTACTTTATTCATTAATAAATGCCTTATAAAATCTTGATTGTTCTTCTGCGTGACAATGCATGTGATAATGTCCTAACGACAGCTGTTGCATTAATGGGTCATAGTGGATCCCAACTATGATGAGAAACTAGAAGTTATGTAACACTATTCTTGAATATATGTTCTATGGATTGATGATATTATTTGAGAGACACAAATAATATAGGTCATTAGGGGTGAGGACTCATAAAACGTTGAGGCTCCTTCTCATAGTGTGCGCCCTTGGTAATATCCATGAGGATATTATGCGAACGAGACCCGCCAGTAGGAAATACACATTTCATAGTGTCATTGGATGTTCTTTCTGCGGACGTGTGTATTGGTCCATAGACTTTATGATTATTATTAATGGGTATTACAACTCGCACACTTTGATGTATTGACAAAAACAGTGACGACACACTGTTTGCAGCGAGATAGAATATGTTGGGTGCATCACGAGTAATACTGCATTAATAGATAATGTGAGAAAGTATTTGTCCCTTCTGTTCCATTTCAGAAGTATATATCTCAGGCCCTTTGATGGAATTTATATAGCCTAAATAAATCAATTTCCATTGTAGGGTATGGGCTAGTTCAATTTTGGGATGTCATAGAAAGAATAATCGAGCACATGGGTTTATGGAACTAGCATGCAACCCGCTTGATTGGAGATATCTAGACAAAGAGATTATATTACACTGTAAACATTCCTAGGAGGTGACATATCGTTGTGGTGTGAAATTATTTTTCTATGGGTGTCTTGGCGTGTTGTTAGACGCTAACCCTGGACTTTTGGCAGGCTCCGCCTAATTCCACTGAGAAAGAGGCCTAGATTGTCACACACAAAGTGTATCCATGTATCTCAGTTAAATATAAATTTAACAAGATAAATAAATATTATTCCTGAATGTGGTTTAATAATTATTTAAGGATTCCTGATCGCATTTATTTCAACACTAGTTATTCAAGAGAATATATTGTGGGGAAAATAATATTTATTAGCAAGTAATGTAGTTACATTTATTTATGAAATAAATATCCATTACTCACGGTCTAATAAATATGGGGGAGGAAATAAATAAAATGAAAAATAAAATTACACTCTGTGTATATTTATATACACACCGTGTAGTTTTTTTTCGAGATTCATGAGAAAATATTGTTTATTTAATTAAATGATATTAAATGTAATACGTTGGGCGCATGACAAGTAATAATGATGGTCAACTGTCATTATCAACACATGGGGTATTACTAAGAATTAAATTAAATGATTAAATGATTTCTGACAATTAATTCATTTTATAATTATAAGTATTATTGTAAAGACCCGTAATATTCAAGGGAAATTTTTTTCTAAATTTTCTTTGGAATTTTACAAGAACGCGGTTTTTGACGGCACCTGATTCCGAGGCCCGGAGTGCCCGGAATCAATTTCCGAAGTTTGGCTCGGGAACGTTCAGTGAACGAACGAGCGGGAATTCCTAACTTTTGATCCGGTGCTCGGAATTGAAATATGAGGGCACCGATGAACTCGCAGTGCCGATTTTCTCTTAATGAGACCTTTACGGAAGTTGCGTTTGTTGGGGGATGAAAGTTAGTTTTTGGGAGAATTATAAAAAGTTTAATAAAAAAATGTGGAATTATTTTTATTTTACTTTTGTAGGTTAACTCCTCTCAAAGGGTGTTAGGGGTGGGACCCACACCCACATAACCTCCCTTGAGAGGATTAAGTGTGGTGGGACCCACACGAACCTAAACCTCTCATCTTCTCCCTTAAACTCCCCTTTTAATTTGAGATGGAAAGTTGGTTAATTAATGGCTTGAGTTGTCTTAATTCAAACCTTTGAAATTCAAATGGTTTGGATTGACTTAATAAAATAAGCTCTTAGCTTATTTTGTTGGGTTAGAATTATTTAGCCAACTTGTGAGGATTTTTGAGAGCTCCTCCTCCTTCTTCTTCAACTTTGACGAAGAATGCTCAAACTCCGACGAAGAACGCCGCTCCTCTCTTCTTTGTATTCCGTGTCAACAAGAGGGAACGTCGCTTCCTCCTCGGACCTTCTTCGTCGGCATACGAAGATTCTCCAATGACGTATCTCTTCGGGCGTATCTCTTCGTCAACGGATTTGACGAACGACTACCGCGACGCCCGACCTCCGCGACGTTGTCTTCCGCAGGACGTTGACAAATCTTCGAACCTATACCCAATGTAGGGGTTGTTGATTTTTGTTAAATTATTATTCTTGTTCGTGGTTCTAGTATGATTAACGAAAGAATTATTTAAGTTATGTTATCATTTAACGTGATGGGGCCGGACCGCATGAACACGGCCGAACCCCCTCCATCGTTCTTGTTGATTTACCTTGCGGGTGGAAACAAGGTGGCGTGGTGTCGTCGCACCACGCGGTTAATCATGCGATTATATTGCGCGGCGCCGTCGCGCCACGTCGTGGAAGAGTCATCAAGAACGCGACGCCCTCGCGCCGCGTCAAGGGGATTCGAAGGTGCGGCGGAGGGGAGCGGTGCCGTCGCACCGCGCCGGACGACGAACACCGCGGCCGGTTCCGGGCCGCGGCGGAACGAGGAGACCGGCGGTAGGGCCGCCGGCATCGGAAGCCAGAAAGGGGACTGGATTTTCCGGTCCCGTTGGAGAAAACTGGTCGGCAGTTGGCCGGCCAGAAGGTCAATGGCCGGGGGAAATAAATTCCCCCGGCCAGCTCAAAAACCCACCTCATTAAAGAGGGGGGTGGTTTCCTTGAGGGGGGGGGGGGGGCAGGAGGCCCCCCGGTATCTTCAAGCCGGCCCCCACGTGGGGGGCCGTTTTTTTTTTCAAAGGGCGCGGCATATAGCCGCGCCACCTCTCCAATCAAGCGGGGGCTTGATTCCCCCCCCCCCCCCCCGCGCGCTGCCTCCGTGCGGCGCCAGGCCGCCGCGCCGCCGGACGTCCGGCCGGCCGGGCCGGGTCGGATCCGGGTCGGGTCGACCCGGTTCGGGCCGACCCGGGGGGGGGTCGGCCCGGACCCGGACCACCCCGTTTCGAATCAGTTTCGGTCTTTTGGCAATAACATGAGCCACGGACCTCCTATCGACGAACCGTCTGCGTCAACGCGATCCTTGGATCGGGACGGTCGTTTCAGTATATCGCACTCAAGGTTTCAGATTACTTTGAGTTCGGCCGGGTTGGTTCATTCACGAAACCAACCGGGCCTTCGGAGCGGAAACGCTCATATCTTGAGCTACGGACGTCTGATTGACGTGTCGTCAGCTGTGTTGTGTTCCTCTTAGTGAGACAGATCTTTTGGCATACTCCGCACGAGGTTTAGACGCAGGTGGAGTACGGTCGGGTTGGTTTTGCCTTAAAAACCAACCGGGCCCCGGGGACGAAAATGCCAATAACTCTCAGACCGGGCGTCCGATCGACGCGCCGTCTGTTGCGTTGAGTTCCTGTTGACGATACGGAACTTTTGGATACATCAACTCTGGACTTTGTGTCAGTTGATGTATCAGCCTCTCGGCTCGTGGAGCGGATCCTCCAAACGAGCTTGCTGTGTGCGGGAACCCTAGTGCTGGCTGCGACTGCTACTGCTACTGCTACTGTGACTGCAACGACGACAGTACAGAGATCCTGTGTGGATTCGACGACGACGACTACTGCACTCAGCGATCCTACATGGATCAGTGCTACAGGTCCTGCGTGGGCCCGATCCTGTGTGGGTCCGATCCTGTGTAGGTCACTGTGGGGGTTAGTACCTATCGATCCTTCGTGGGTCTGACGACTTAGATGGTTCAATGATCATCTTTATCGTCATCCGAAGAAGTATACCTGTGTGAGATGAATCTTCTGTTTTACTCGATAGAGGTGGTGCGCTTGGTTGTAGCGGCAGACCCGCGATACTGGAAACGAGCGTATGGAGTACGGAGACCGTGTAGCCGGCTGAGACCTGAAGACTGGTCGACCGACTCGACTTGGAGTGAGTCGACTAGCCCAGTGGACGGAGCGCCCGGTATTTGGCGGCAGACCCACGACGGACGGAGCGCCTGGTAGTTGGCAGCAGACCCGCGGTACTCGACTGGAGGAGTACCTCTGTAGGCTATTTGGGTGAGCGCCCGGTATTTGGCAGCAGACCCTCAGCGGACGGAGCGACCGGTAGTTGGCGGCAGACCCGCAGTACTTGACAGGAGGAGTACCTCAGCAGTCTTATGTTAGTGAGCAGTATCTCAGAGACGTGACAGGACACTGTACACTTCAGAGATGGGGCTCTTCAGTAGTTACGTTTTTTATAATGAAAATCCTGTGTGAGCTGAATCCTGTTACTTTCCTGTGTGGATTGTGTTGTGCTATCCTGTGTGGATTACGTTTTGCATTCCTGTGTGGAATACGTTTACTTTCCTGTGTGGACTGAGTTATACTTGGGCTCGGAGGTTGGAGCGTATTTGAATTGATGACTTAGGTATATGTATGGGCATATACCTAAGCAGTGTCGGTTGTTACTTCGTGATTGTACCTTTCTTCGTGGTTTATCCTTTGTGGATTTGAGAGACCTTCAGGGGTATCGGGGTCCCTACTGAGTAGCTTATACTCACCCCTGCACGGGCTTTGCCCGCACTACGTTGTGTTGGTTGCAGACGACGGACAACGTTGATCTTAGCTGAGGCTTGCAGAGCAGGACGGTACCTGGAGGTGGACCACTGGGCGGGACGTGCTCGGAACGGATGGCGGGACCCGTGGAGCAGTGGAGCTATCTGTACCCACCCTTCAGGTGGGATTTTTAGTGGACAGCTCGGTGTAGCGGCTTTTACTTTTCAGTTGCTGTTTTCCCTTTCGAGTTGTACTTTACTTTCAGATTGGGTTTGTATACTGGCCCATTTACTTTTCCGCACTTTCAGTTGTACTCTGCTTTTGTTTAGTGTTTACTTTCCGCTTGCTTACTCTGTGGTGTTTGTTTACTTTACAAAGGAAATGCCTTCCCTTTTTATTGGGATTTACGCCTTGGTGCTAGTCACCAGCCCCTGGCCTATGGAAGGCGGGCTTGGGGTAGTCACGACACGAACCCCGAGGGCGGGTCGTGACAAATTGGTATCAGGGGAGTTCGGTTCTACCGCGAACTCTGGTCTTTTCTATGTGAAGCAATAATGTTTAGCGTATTGAGTGTGGTTATCAGTCCAGTGAGTCCAGTGTTGGTGCGACGGCTGACGTATCCGTACACCAGGACCCTGACTTCTGATTTCCGACTTAATGCACGAAAACATTGATTGCGTGTGTGTTTCAAAGTTTTCTTTGTGATTACTTATATCAGCTCACCAGGTATACTGTTCTGACCGTGGACACCTGTTTCCTTTTCAAGGATGGCCCCACGACGGCAGCCAGCTAGGGTTCCGAGAGTCGAGCGTGACGACAGCCCACCGAGCGATGAGGACTCAGTGCAGGCCCCTTTGTCAGCAGTGGCACCGGCGGTAGCTCTACCCGCCGAGCCCCCGATACTTCCAGCACCAGCCGCTGACGATGCACGTCGCCTCAGCGCACTGCATGAGTTTCAGCGCCAACGACTGCCCAGGTTTCGAGGGAAGACGGATCCCCAGGCAGCCGAGGACTGGCTGGAGGCAGTGGTACGAGTGTTTAGGCTAGTGAGGACACCAGCAGACCTCATGGTGATCCTCGCTGTGAGCCTACTACACGCAGTAGCAGGACGATGGTGGATCTTGATGCTCCAGGTGCACGATGAGGCATCTCTTCTTTGGATGGACTTTGAGAGCATCCTCCACTTGGAGTTCGTCCCAGCCACCCTTCGTGCGGTGCGTATCTAGGAGCTTCTTCAGCTGCGGCAGGGCAGCATGACGATCGCTCAGTACTCGACGAGATTTACCGATCTCTCGCGCTACTCGACCGACATGGTACGGGACCCATTTTTCCGGGCCCGGACCTTCGAGCAGGGTTTGAGACACGAGATCAGGGCATCGCTGATCTCCCTCAGCATACCGACTCAGACAGGAGTACTGGAGCGGGCCCTTCTGATTGAGAGCTTCCTTGCTGAGTCTACACCAGCACAGCGACCCACCGCAGGGCGGTAGATAGCAGAGTCTTCTGCAACAGGTAGCCGACGGATGACTCAGGGTTCCAAGCAGACCAGACCTACCAGTGGCCGACTGCACGACTCATGCTCAGTTGTGCGGGGAAGCCGTGGTGGAGTCAATGTCAGGCGTGCCGAGAGTGGGCAGTGTTACTCTTGTGGCAGGATTGGTCACATGGCTCGTGACTGTCCGACCCGCCATGCTGATGATCAGCAGTTAAGTGAAGAACCTCCCAGGCAGAGGCAGAGGTTCGACCGTGGAGGTCCGCAGGGAGGAGGCGGACGAGGCAGAGGAGCTGGACGAGTAGCCGGTGGTGGGCGACGCTTTGAGGCTCTGCCACCACCACCACCAAGAGGTCCACCCCGACCATAGGGAGTAGGTGAACATGCGAGAGCTCAGCTTCAGGTAGCCGAGGCCTTTGATCATGGAGCTCTGGGAGCCGATGGACAGGAGCAGAACTAGTGGATACGTCCTTCGTACTTCTGGTTCCTTGTTGCTTTGTGTAGCGTCTTGTATTATGAGCTGCAATAATAAAAGACGCATACCTTTGTGATATTTTCGTTCCGGTCCTCTTTCGTGATGTTACTAAGAGGTTCCAGTTTTGGCTGTTGACTTGAACCTCACTTGTGAGACATCTACTGGAGGAGACCCAGTTACCACACACTGATGCCGACAGTGTGACTCAACCCTTGGAGGCGAGAGTAACGGTTGAATCTCTTAGTAGTAGCGTCGAGGCCTTACGACGCCATCCTTGGTATGGATTAGTATCATCCATGTTAGGATTGACTGTATTAGGCAAGAATGTGGTTCATCCAGGGGATGGGACCAGATTTCTCTTATCGGCAAAGAAGAAATCTTGCAGCTCTGGTGGGACTGGAGATGGTCCAGGCCACGACAGAGAAGGTCCAGGTCATCCAGGAGCGGATGAGGACAGCACAGAGCCGGCATAAGTCATACGCTGACAGGAGGCGGATGCCACTAGAGTTCGAGGATGGCGACCATGTCTTCTTGCGGGACTCACCTCGACGTGGTATTAAGAGTTTTGGCCGAGGCGGAAAGTTATCTCCGCGCTTCATCGGACCCTTCCAGGTCCTCAGCAGGGTTGGCGAGGTGGCTTATCGCCTGGCTCTTCCACCTCAGTTGCACCGGGTGCAAGACGTCTTCCACGTATCCCAGCTGAGGAGATACGTGCACGACCCGACGCACATCATCGACCATGGGGAGCTTGACGTTGACGATGGGGCGACTTTTACGGAGGTCACGGTGGAGATAGAGGATCGACAAGAGCGGGTCCTGCGTGGGCGATTGATTCCTCTTGTGCGCATCAGATGGCAGCATGGGAATCCCCAAGAGAGCACATGGGAGCGGGAGGCTCAGATGCGTGCTCAGTACATTCATTTGTTTCCCTAGTTTTTGATGTATCTTTACGGGGACGTAAATCCCTGAGGTGGGAGTAATGTAAAGACCCGTAAAATTCAAGGGAAATTTTTTTCTTAATTTTCTTTGGAATTTTACAAGAATGCGGTTTCTGACGGCACCTAATTCCGAGGCCCGGAGTGCCCGGAATCAATTTCCGAAGTTTGGCTCGGGTACGTTCAGTGAACGAACGAGCGGGAATTCCTAACTTTTGATCCGGTGCTTGGAATTGAAATCCGAGGGGACTGATGAACTCGCAGTGCTGATTTTCGCTTAAGGAGACCTTTACGGAAGTTGCGTTTGTTGCGGGACAAAAGTTAGTTTTTGGGAGAATTATAAAAAGTTGAATAAAAAAAATGTGGAATTATTTTTATTTTACTTTTGTAGGTTAACTCCTCTCAAAGGGAGTTAGGGGTGGGACCCACACCCACTTAACCTCCCTTGAGAGGATTAAGTGTGGTGGGACCCACATGAACCTAAACCTCTCATCTTCTCCCTTAAACTCCCCTTTTAATTTAAGATGGCAAGTTGGTTAATTAATGGATTGAGTTGTCTTAATTCAAACCTTTGAAATTCAAATGGTTTGGATTGACTTAATAAAATAAGATCTTAGCTTATTTTGTTGCGTTAGAATTATTTATCCAACTTGATAGGATTTTTGAGAGCTCCTCCTCCTTCTTCTTCAACTTTGACGAAGAATGCTCAAACTCCGATGAAGAACGCTGCTCCTCTCTTCTTCGTCTTCCGTTTCAACAAGAGGGAACGCCGCTTCCTCCTCGGACCTTCTTCGTCGGCATACGAAGATTCTCCAACAACGTATCTCTTCGGGCGTATCTCTTCGTCAACTGATTTGACGAACGACTACCGCGACGCCCGACCTCCACGACGTTGTCTTCCGCGGGACGTTGACAAATCTTCGAACCTATACCCAATGTAGGGGTTGTTGATTTTTGTTAAATTATTATTCTTGTTCGTGGTTCTAGTATGATTAAAGAAAGGATTATTTAAGTTATGTTATCATTTAACGTGAGGGGGCGGGACCGCATGAACACGGCCGAACCCCCTCCATCGTTCTTGTTGATTTACCTTTTGGGTGGAAACAAGGTGACGTGGTGCCGTCGCACCACGCAGTTATTCGTGCGATTATATTGCGCGGTGCCGTCGCGCCGCGTCGTGGAAGAATCATCAAGAATGAGACGCCCTCGCGCCGCGTCAAGGGGATTCAAAGGCACGGCGGAGGGGCGTGGTGCCGTCGCACCGCGCCAGACGACGAACACCGCGGCCGATTCTGGGCCGCGGCGGAACGAGGAGAACGGCGGCAGGGCCGCCGGCGTCGGAAGCCGGAAAGGGGACCGGATTTTCCGGTCCCGTTAGAGAAAGCCGGACGGCAGTTGGCCGGCTGGAAGGTCAAAGGCCGGGGGAAATAAATTCCCCCGGCCAGCTCAAAAACCCCCCTCATTAAAGAGGGGGGCGGTTTCCTTGAGGGGGGGCAGGAGGCCCCCCGGTTTCTTCAAGTCGGCCCCCACGTGGGGGGCCATTTTTTTCAAAGGGTGCGGCATATAGCCACGCCGCCTCTCCAATCAAGCGGGGTCTTGATTCCCCCCCGTGCTACCTCCGTGCGGCGCCAGGCCGCCACGCCGCCGCGCCGCCACGCCGCCGGCCATCCGGCCGGCCGGGCTGGGTCGGCTCGGACCCGAACCACCCCGTTTCGAATCAGTTTTGGTCTTTTGGCCATAACATGAGCCACGGACCTCCTATCAACGAACCGTCTGCAGCAACGAGATCCTTGGATCGAGACAGTCGTTTCGGTATATCACACTCAAGGTTTCAGATTACTTTGAGTTCGGCCGGGTTGGTTCGTTCACGAAACCAACCGGGCCTTCGGAGCGGAAACACTAATATCTTGAGCTACGGACGTCCGATTGACGTGTCGTCAGCTGTGTTGTGTTCCTCTTAGTGAGACAGATCTTTTGGCATACTCCACCCAAGGTTTGGACGCAGGTGGAGTACGGTCGGGTTGGTTTTGCCTTAAAAACCAACCGGGCCCCGAGGGCGAAAATGCCAATAACTCTCAGACCGGGCGTCCGATCGACGCGCCGTCTGTTGCGTTGAGTTCCTGTTGACGATACAGAGCTTTTGGATACATCAACTCTGGACTTTGTGTCAGTTGATGTATCAGCCTCTCGGCTCGTGGAGCGGATCCTCCGAACGAGCTTTGTGTGTGCGGGAACCCTAGTGCTGGCTGCGACTGCTACTGCTACTGCTACTGTGACTGCGACGAAGACAGTACAGAGATCCTGTGTGGATTCGACGACGACTACTACTGCACTCAGCGATCCTACGTGGATCAGTGCTACAGGTCCTGCGTGGGCCCGATCCTGTGTGGGTCCGATCCTGTGTAGGTCACTGCGGGGGTTAGTACCTATCGATCCTTCGTGGGTCCGACGACTTAGATGGTTCAGTGATCATCTTTATCGTCATCCAAAGAAGTATACCTGTGTGAGCTGAATCTTCTGTTTTTCTCGATAGAGGTGGTGCGCTTGGTTGTAGCGGCAGACCCGCGATACTGGAAACGAGCGTACGGAGTACGGAGACCGTGTAGTCGGCTGAGACCTGAAGACTGCTCGACCGACTCAACTTGGAGTGAGTCGACTAGCCCAGTGGACGGAGCGCCCGGTATTTGGCGGCCGACCCACGGCGGACGGAGCGCCTGGTAGTTGGCAGCAGACCAGCGGTACTCGATTGGAGGAGTACCTCTGTAGGCTATTTGGGTGAGTGCCTGGTATTTGGCAGCAGACCCTCAGCGGACGGAGCGCCCGGTAGTTGGCAGCAGACCCGCAGTACTCGACAGGAGGAGTACCTCAGCAGTCTTAGGTTAGTGAGCAGTATCTCAGAGACGTGACAGGACACTGTACACTTCAGAGATGGGGCTCTTCAGTAGTTACGTTTTTGATAATGAAAATCCTGTGTGAGGTGAATCCAGTTACTTTCCTGTGTGGATTGTGTTGTGCTATCCTGTGTGGATTACGTTTTGCTTTCCTGTGTGGAATACGTTTACTTTCCTGTGTGTACTGAGTTATACTTGGGCTCGGAGGTTGGAGCGTATTTGAATTGAAGACATAGGTATATGTATGGGAATATACCTAAGCAGTGTCGGTTGTTACTTCGTGATTGTACCTTTCTTCGTGGTTTATCCTTTGTGGATTTGAGAGACCTTCAGGGGACTCGGGGTCCCTATTGAGTAGCTTATACCCACCCCTGCACGGGCTTTGCCCGCACTACGTTGTGTTGGTTGCAGACGACGGACATCGTTGATCTTAGCTGAGGCTTGCAGAGGAGGACGGTACCTGGAGGTGGACCACTGGGCGGGACGTGCTCGGAGCGGATGGCGGGACCCGTGGAGCAGTGGAGCTATCTGTACCCACCCTTCAGGTGGGATTTCCAGTGGACAGCTCAGTGTAGCGGCTTTTACTTTTCAGTTGTTGTTTTCCCTTTCGAGTTGTACTTTACTTTCAGATTGGGTTTGTATACTGGCCCATTTACTTTTCCGCACTTTCAGTTGTACTCTGCTTTTATTTAGTGTTTACATTCCGCTTGCTTACTCTGTGGTGTTTGTTTACTTTACAAAGAAAATGCCTTCCCTTTTTACCGGGATTTACGCCTTGGTGCTAGTCGCCAGCCCCTGGCCTATGGAAGGCGGGCTTGGGGTAGTCACGGCACGGACCCCGAGGGCGGGTCGTGACAATTATAATCCCAATTACATTATTCTCATGGAGTGGGAGCCATTGTTATGCACAATGTATCTCGGAATACTCTCAATCCAAGAGAGAATTCTCTTTCTACCAAGAACACTTTCAAGTTGCGAAAGCAAGATCCTCCACTGGATCATGGTGGTTGAAGGTAGACATCTCAAGCAAAGGCTCTTCCTAACTAGCACCTAGAGATCCATTCAGCATCGTCCAGAGATATGTGGGGCACGTGTGGATCACCACTAGGGGAATCCTGTATTTGGATTCTACAACGCAACGATGGATCACATGATCCTGACTGAATATTCCAACAAAGAAATAATTCCATTGAGGTAATTCTTATGAATTAATTAAATTATTTATAACCAACATATGATGATCCTATCTCAATGGTTCCATGACTCTTCTTTTCTTTTTCATAATTCATTCTTTTGTGAAAATTCACTGTTTTAAATCATGACGGCTCTCGGATTGAACGTTGTTTAACGTTAAAATTAAAGTTGGAAAAAACCACCAACGTGCTTCCGCTGTGCTCGGAACCTACACCCCCAATACTCCATCCATCCTCAAAATCAAACACTATCGGTTGCGTTGGAATCAAATCAGTGAGTTCACTTTTCTTGTGGATAAGCATTCCACAATTTCTATTCTCTTTCATGTTATCATGGGTAGAACATTTTAGATGTTTTATAGATCTCCGCCATTCTAATGAGATTCAAGCTTCTAGGTTCAAGTATATTGATCTCCACACCCTGAGGTAGGTGGTTTGGGCCTTTCCGTAGAATTACTTTCAGTTTTATGTGCAATTTTTCCCAATACCCATGAACGGGGTATTGTGCATTTACTGTTTCAACCCTTCTCTCTACCTTTTATGACTTTATTTCTAATTAGATGTTTATTGACTCTTAATAAGGTGAATATTTTTGTTTTGGATGCTTTTCCCATGAATGTTATTCCTATTTATACCTTTGGGTCTTGATTGCATGTTAGGCTACTGTTTAATTTCCCATGCCTAGTATTGTAGGATGGCGTGACTGCTATTCTATTATGTTGTTGTGCTGTAGAATGCTATCCCTGTAGTTCTTTAGGGTTAACTTTCCCATTTCCTGCTGCTACATTTTTATTACTTACTTTGGACCATGAGAACCTAGTGTATAAGACATAGGGAGAATGGAAGTTGAGGGTTTCTCCAGAGTCTCTTTATAATTTATGATGAGAGACCACAAGGGGGATTGATGTTGGGTGCTTCATCAGAGTTTATATAGTTCATCAATGTAGGCCATAGAGAGAATATGATATAAGTGCTTTCCTACTATTCCATTAGTTATGATATGAGACTATAGGTCGAATTGATTGTGAGTGCTTCCTTAGAGCATCTATGCTTAAGCTGAACCAGAGGGGTTAGACTGATTGTACTGCTTAAAAGGTTTTTCGTACTTGTTAGGTAAGACCAGAGGGGATATGCTGTGATTACATACTAGAGGGTTACCTTGTGTTTAGATGTATGATTGTGTAGATGGGTAGTACCAGAGGTTACATGCTGTGTTTATCTTCTTGTTAGTTATTGTTTGATACATAACTATGGATTGTTTGCTGTTGAGTACCATCCTTTTTACTATTTTCTATACTTTTGCGTATCATATACTCATTGACTGCTAGGCACAGATCTAATGGTTTTTTCTTGCTGTGATTTAGTCTCACACACTGTTTGGGCCATTTTTTTGGGCCCAAACTAAATATATTGTTACATATCTAGACAAGGGCATGCACCATTCTACTTCCGGTACTTGTCATGATGTGGAGCTCGAGAGCACAAGACCAATCCTAGCCTTGTGATTTTGTGGATCTAATTTTTGTTTCCCTTTTGTACTTTCATTAGTAATCTATTTCAGAATTGTGCTTTGTTTTTTTTCTTTCCTAGACATATGTATCATGAATCCTTATATATATGTGCTCTACTGTATTCTATCAGTTTTCTGATGTTTATTTTGGTATGATATTAATATTTATTCCTCTCTTGTATGTAATTTATTACTTCCATTGTGTACTCTACTAATAGGGCAGTAGTTTCCCCACTATCACACCCAAGGCCCTCGCTACTAGTCAGCAACCTCTGGCATTTGGGGAAATGCTCTTGAGTCCATGTGACCAACCAGGTATGGGGTGGCATTGGGTGGCTTTCGGAACTGGGATGTTGCATTAGGATAACACATTTTGGGATTTATGTTCCTTTCCCGAATATTTAAGAATTCATTTATTCATATAAAAATAAGAAAGGTTTCTTAATAAGTACAGTTCCATCCCTTAACAAATTTCTACCATAAAATCATCATTCGCTCCAAAAGATAATAGAAATATAAATTTTTTTATTTATCCTAATCATATAGGATTTAAAAATTGAATTTATAATTAATATATTAGATTAATTAAAGTAATTAAAATATAAAAAATAGGACAACAAAAAGTCTATAGGTAGGTGTTTCACACTTGTCTCCCTTTGGTTGTGGATTCCAGTCTCATGGTCTTTCCATGTGAGACGGGTTGTCGCATGACCTCTGAGTTGTCCTTTTTATAATAATCAAAAAATAATCACAATAAATTTATTAACCGTGGAAAATAGTATCTAATGTCTAACATAATAAATTCCAACCTTTATAGTTATCCAAAATACTTTTGTCCAAACTCACAGTTAAAAATTTATTAAGATGTTCAACATAACCTAATAATCATCTATTTTTTCCATAAATAACAGGTGAGTACATTCATCATGTTTGGTAACACCTTGAATTACCAAAAATCCATATTTATTACATACATCCTCTATTATTCCTTATATAATACTAGATATATTCTCATATATCAAAAAATTTTGAATACTCCAACAATGTTGGAATAAAATAACCATTAATCAGTTCCAGGATAGTCAAAAATATTCAATATAATTTATCCAAATCAACTGTCTCTTTTTTTGTAATCACTACCTCAGAATAATGACCATATTAATGTATATAATTCTTTTAAAAATGTATTTTCCAAAAATATTAACTTTTTATTGAGTCACAATTCTTAAAACCTTATAATATCAAATCCTTAATGAAACAGTACTGCAGTACAATCCATATTTATTTCCATAATTAATATAACATATAAATCGTTGAAACAACACACAAATGACATAATTTATAAATAAATAACTAGAACACTAATTATTCCACTTCATCTGCTGTAGTATCATAACATGATTATTATCCAATAACATCATTTGGGGTATACACTGATGATTGGGGCATTGATTTGTGTTGTGTCCCAACTCCTTGTAGATGAAGCATTTTAAATTTGAAAGTTTTTTCTTCACCTTTCAATCACATGCTTGGAATCCTTTTACTCCACACTTATAACAAACTCACATCCCCTTCAACCATTTTCAAAGGATATTCTTTCCACAGTTATAACATATGGGAAAATATTCATTTCCCTTCATCCCTTTATACATATTATTCTATACTATCATTTTCTTCTCTATATTCCCTTAAAATCTATAGGACATATTGAATTATTTACATATTTTATTAACAAATCATATTATTTCTTCATGTGATGAGAAAACGTGGGAGACCATTTCCCTTTTAAATGTTGTCTTAAGATCATGAAAGATATGATCCATATTAATCATTCGATCATGCGTATTGCTTGAGTTCTCATTCATTCTACAGGTAACCATTTCTAAACAATTTAATATATTAGGTTTGTTTATGAATCACAATTCATAACTCCAAATGTATGAAATACCTAACCTAAATTAAAATGTTTATGCATATGAACCATTACCATAAAAAATGTTTTCGTTTAGGAGATATTTACTCCTAAATCTATCATAATGTATTGTAAAGAAAATGTGGATTATCCAAAGAATATTCCTTGGGAGTGTCATAACCAAGTGTGCAGGATGGACCATTGACATGTACCTGGATAACCTTGGTCATGTTCAAAACTCTTTGTCAAAGATTTCACTTATATTTTCATGTATTATAAATCCACCTCTACCTGCTCGTATGCAGATAGGGATGTATTGGCTAGAAATCTAGCATAATATTGACACCACCAATTTTTTGGATGTTCTTATAGACTAATCCTTGAAGTCCATCTATGGGTAATGTTCTCTAATAAGTGTATTGGTAAATCTAGTTTCCATGGTCTGTAGTAAAGATCCTCTAATAAAAACTCTAATGCCCCGAACCTAGTTTCCCAATGTCAGTGCATTATTAAATATCATAGTCATGATCGCAAGAGATCAAGTCTTGATATAACAATTAGTTTAGTAGCCTTGCAAGTAATATATACCTAAATAATTATTACATTACATTATAAAGTGAAAAACAAAAACATTGTGTATCCTTTGAACACACTCATATAACTTCTACTATTATGGAATGTTAATAATAAAACACTTATTCGCATCCCAGGAAAAAAATATGAAATGGGTGAGAATAGATGCTCATTAAGGATAAAAATATTATGGAATCAATAATAAATAATAATAAACATTCAATCAAATGTATAAGATTAAAAGGAAAACAATTTAAACATAAAATTAAGTATAATATGTAGAAGATAAATCAAATAATTCCCTTTACTTTTTTAGATGCATTTACAACTTTTTGAATAATCACATGTAAAATCAGTATCTAATTTTATAATGAAGGAATGCATAATTCAGGACATCATAACCACAGAGTCAAGTAAGTGTGGAAATAAAACTAATAATGTTTTCTCAAGGCCTTTTGCAAAGACACTAATTTGACTCTTGAGACATACTAATGCATAAAGGGGCTATAGAGGGCCCTCATCTCATACTACGTCTAATGCATTCCTCGGGTGAAAAGATTGAAAAATAATATAAAAATTCATAATAAATCTAACATACAAAATGTAAATATATTGATCATAAACCAAGAATGGTATAAAAATAGAACATCTATTATTAAACATATCACAAAACATTCAATACAATATGAATTTTTTTATCATAATAAATCAACTTCAAACACTCAAAAATCCAACAAAGGGTGTAAACATAGATGAAATCAGTCCGAAAAATGTTTGAGTTAAATACATATTTCTAAATTAAACTCATTTTAAAGTAATGAAACCATTTATTTTCATGTTATTCTTATATGTTTGCAAGGAAAGTATATAAGGTGTTGAAATGACGTAAAATAAACACACCCACTGTATAATTTAGAAAAGCATTATTTCCTTAATTTGTAAAAAAGGTAATAAAGTACCTTGATTGAAAAATGATAGAAACATCCCTTTTGAAAAAATTTAGCAAAAATCAAAAAATTGTACAAAATAATTTAACCCATAGTATATGAAATATTAAAAATGTTTTGAAATACATTTTTTAGAAACACAAATTTAGATGATAATGAGGTCCCAATAGATACTTACATACTGAACAACCACATAAAATAAAGAGATTTTAAAATTATCCCTTACATTGTATATTTAATTAGTCATGGGTACATTAACCTCTTTTATAATTGTTAAATTACCGTTAATAAATTATAAAAAATAATAAACATAAATATGATATCATATATGATCTTCTAATATTTCATTTTAAATATTATTTCAGTAGTATCATAGTTTCATGTGTTAATTGATTTTTTTTACATGATATGTTTTGTTACATAAGTAATGTTTTTTTGTGTGAATATGATGTATTTAGTTCATTTATAGAATGATATTATGTTCCTAAAAAAATATTTTTAAATCATCAAATTAAAATTATTCTTGAATGGTTACAATGGGGAATGGATCTCATCGCATTCGTGGAGACGGTAATCAGTACATACGCACAAGAAACAATATCAATATATTGATGGTGAAATAATATGTAATTCGATGATATAATACATTTAAAAAATAATGAAAATATTGTATTTATTATTTACATCGATTATACTCATTATTATACCCATCCAAATAATGATGGGTGGATAATAAACTACACCACGACGTAGAGATGGTAAACCATACATACAAACGTATTATGATATTTTCATTCATGGTATGGATTGAATAATGAATATAGTTGTACCATATTTATAATAAATCAAAACATTTAGAGGATACTAAAATAATTATTTTGTTATAGGAAAAATAAATAAATAGGGAGAGGCATAAGAAAAGATCATGAAAAGATGTCTTGAATTTGTCTCATCTTCTTCTAGAGTTATCTATTAATTTGATCAAAATGGATATATAGGTTGGATAAATGACACAATTATGTCATATAGATTGAATTGAGGGTAGTTAGGAGGATATTAGAGAAGGTTTTGGCTGAGAAAAATGGCTTTGGAGGAGTGATTTAGAGAGATGGGGAAGTATCCTTTATAAGGGATGTGAGGGTCACTTTAGGAAATGATTGAAATATTATTTAATTATATAATAATTAAACTTATATAATGGATAAAAATGATTCATTTAGAGGATGAGGTGGTTATGGTTCGAAAAACTATCAACAAATAGGTTTTAGGCATGTTGATGTCACAATATTAACTTAATATTTTAGATTTTACACTTAGGAAAATACTTTATCTTTTACCATGTCTTCCTTTATTATTATAATAAATGGTTAATAAACATACTATAAACATCCATGAGAACCAAAATTAGTCTATTAATGAAATATATATCATTATATAAGTCATTTGGCTGAACCTTTCATTTTTAAAAATATTAAATCATTTAATAATATAATATTTGTTTTAAAACTCATTTATGTCAATTTTGACACTATTTTGTATTTTGTTTTTTTAGAAGCCAAGAAACTTGATTAATTAGAAAAAATAAATGAATTAAACATTAAAATTCCATATTATCCTAGAAAATTAGTGGAATTAATCAACAGTCTGATTTTACAATTATTTTCATATTTAAAATATCTATTATTTTAATTGATCCTTATAAGGTATTTACTGCATCATCATTGTGTAAAGAAAAAATTTAATTATTTAATTTATAAAAATTATAAATAAAATACCATGCATTAGGAAATATTTTTAATTTACTAATGAATATATATAGTCGAATTTATCTTATGTATAACCCTATATTAAAACAGTTTTAGTTGTTAAAATCATAATTCAACAATTTTAACTCTTCATTAAATAAAATAACAATAAATGCACTAATCAAATCCATTTAGATCAAAAAAAAGATAATATATTATTCTTATGGTTGATATGGGTCAAAATACATTTATTCAACATAATTAGGATAACTATTAAGGTAATTTTAATATCATTTTTTCATTTAATTTCCCTAATTACTTTTAACTGTGGTAAATAAAATTCAAAAGTTACAATTAAACAAAAAATATTTTTATTATATTGAACCAAATTTTACTTACTTATTTCAATTATGTCTCTAATATTTTTGAAATTCAATCCACAAAAGTGGTAAAATTACATTTTATACAAATTTGTAAATATGCCTAGAAGGTGGGTAAAAGGAGTTAAATAATTCAACAAAATTTTATATATCTAGTCTTATTATAATACTACTATAATGAATCACATTGAACTAATATAAGTATTGTGTAGAAAGTTTATCTATAAAATAAACATAAATAAATCTACTAAATTTTTAAATAAAAATTGGTTTTAATCAATAATGTAGTGTTTTTCAGAATTCATCAAAAATTGATTATTTCATAAAAATACAAAAAACTCAACCTAATATAATTTTGATATTCATAGTCAAAAAATGATGTATATTTTACCAAATTAAATTTATCAAAGTTTCATTAATTAATTTAAAATTAATTTCTATTGTAAAAACCAGAAATTTGGTTTTTGAGAAGTAAAATGTATCAAATGATTGAGATGCGATTATGTCAAATTTAAATCTAAAATTACATCTAATGACCGAAATTTTATTAAATGATAAAAATATAATCTAATTGTATTTCGAAACCATTAAAATTTATAATTAAACACTATATATTATATTTATTAATAATGTTGTTTTCAATTAAAATTTAGTATTTTTCCTTAATAATTAAAATATTCATGTTTTTAGAAAACCACCAAAAAATTATACAAACTAAATTTTTATGTCCCTCTTATAAATAAGAAGATTATTTTTGTCAAATTTAATATATAAATGATTCAAATATTTATTTAAAAATTGTTCTCTAATAAAAGGCGGTAAAATTTCATTTTTTGAAAAATACTTCTTTTATCATCAAAATTGAATTTTTTCTTATATTATATCAATGAAAAACAAAATATGAATTTTAAAATTTTATAATGTATATAAAATTCAAAATGCAATTAATAATATTCCTAACTGCTTTTTGAGTAGCTAGTTTGGTAAGTCGTGGTGCACTCGAACTCGGTGTTGTGTGTGGAAAAAGAAATTTAATTACATTAAAGAGATAACATAGTATAAAATCATAGGATTTTACTTGTAACCCTAAATTTAAACCTATTTGAGAATAATCATTCCAAGTTCATGTTTGATATAGTTCATTCTCTTAGAATTTAAAGGCTTAGTAAAAATATCTGCTAACTGATGTTCTGTTCTAATATACTCAAGAGAGATATCGCAATTTTTAAAATGGAATCTAAAATATTGATGTCATATATCAATGTTTATTATCCTATATTGAGATATAGTTCTCTTATTAATATTTGTTCACTTTAATTGTTAAAGTTTATGGGGGCATGTCAGAATTAATATCCATGGTATAGAAGAGTGTTATTAATCCACTAAATATTTGTATGGTACCTACCAGTAACTATGTATTCATATTCAATAGTAGAAAAAGAATCCACTTTTTTCATACAACACCATGAAACTATTTGATTTCCCAAAAATTGTAATGTTCCTGAAGTTCTTTTTTCTATCTAACATTCATCCACTAAACTCAACATTATAATAAATAACTAGATCTAATGTATTTCCAATAAAGAAAAAATAATAAATTGGATGTATATTTGAGGAATTTGAAAATTATTTTAACTCTATTTTGTTTGAAACCATTCTATTTTCAATAAAGAGATCACATATACACAAACTAAATATAATATCATTTAATATAGTAGTTAAGTATATAAGATATACAATCATAAATCTGTAAGTGGTTTAATCCTTATATTTCCTAGCTTCATCTAAATCCAATTTAGAGGTGGTACTCCTAGGGGTATCACTACTCTTAATGTTATCTATTTTAAACCATCGACAGCAGAATAACTTAATAGAATAATTTTATCCATTTTATTTATTAGTACAACAATATGTTCGGTTGACATATTTTACCTTTTAATGTAAAATGTATATTAAATTTTGTGAGCATGGATGTATACCCAAGTATACCAAGATAAATCATCATCTGTAACATAAAAATAATTAATCCCATTTATGCTAGAATATCAACATTGTCAAATTAAATTAATATTAAAAAATTCAAGAAGTTGAGAACATGAATTCTATTTCATTAATTTAAATGGATAATTTTGTTGTTTCTATTTTTGGTTGGGGTTACATACTTTATTAGTTCGGAAGTGACGATTTGGTAGATAATTATCTAACCCTTTCCTAGTAAGTATCATAAGTGAGTTTATATTGAAATGGAATAGTATCCAATTCCAAAACCAAGATACTTTGTAAAAGGAATATATTCATTATATATTTTAAAAACGAAAGAGTTTAAATAAACAACATAAAAACTATCATTCCATAAAATAGTTAAATAGAATAATTCTTACAATATTAAACATTCTAATCATGAATTAAAAAATTCACATAAAATCTTTTATCAAATAAATATAAAATACTAACAAGGTTAAAATTGAATCCATATATAGATAACACATTAGAAATCAAAACTAATTTTTTTTTACTATTATGGCCAATGAAGATGATTTTCTCTTTTGAATTATCACTAAAGGTGACATGACCACCATAAATTTTAATAATCCCCTTGAATTGTGAATAATATCCAATCACATGTCGTGAATAAACAATGTCCACATAATATAGACTTTTATAGGTGGTATTCATTTATGTTTCCTAAAAACAAATGTTATGAAAGAAATGACATTGGTACATATATCTATTTGGGTTCAGAAATGTTAGTAATTAATGATTTGGGAACCCAAAAGTTCGTAGTGGGTATTCTACAAACATATCATATTGTTTTAGAAATAAAAACACAATTATGTCTTTTATAATAATAATTTGTTGTTGATCATTCTAGAATAGAGGTAGATAAAAAAAATTTCTTTGTTACACTACCCTAAACAGGGTGATATCAAATTCTTGAAACATATTTATGAGAAACATGATTACCTGAAATATGTTTGTGATTTTATCTAAAAGATGTAAATTTTTATAGGAATTTCATTAAATTTTAATTTGGTTATATGAGTTTAATATTCTATTTGATAATTTTATTCATTTTAACTTTATCAATAGATAGTTCTGATTTACTATTTGTAGTCATAGTATACATTATTTTGAAAACATTTTATTTAAAATGTATCTCATAAATGGTGTCATCCATCATTCTAGAATATTCAAACACATATTCCAAAGTTATATTATCATTATTTATTTATATTAAGAAATAAAATCATTATTAATAGATAAAATACTATACATTGTAGGTTCCTCATTTATTTTTATGATAAATAATATTTTTTATCTATCAGACTTTTCATAATGTGGTAAATCCAAATCACTAGAGTTATCTCTAATAAGACTCCATGTGTCTTTCATTACCATTTTTTATCATTTTTCCTTTTCCTAAAAGTATTGTACTTTATCTTTGGATTGATAGATTTTATATTTCTTTTAATTTTTTATATTTGTTGTATATAAAATCTTTTTGGATCATCATCCCTCCTATAAAATTTCTTCAAACTTCCTATAGAACCATATTTACTATTTTATTGTGGATTCATTAAAAAAAATTACTTTAAAATTTCTTAAATCTTATGGAAAGGTGAGACATCACCTCATCACATTCATGTTGAGATTTATTATCAATTGAATTATCAACTTGAAAATTTTCCCACACTCCAAATTTTTCCATTTATTTAGATGTATTATTTTTGAAGGCTAGTACTATTTTTATGGTTATTTATATTATTGAAATTTTACCTTTATTTATTCTTTATATATCATAATATTACCAATCAAATCAATGATATCCATCTTGATAATATGAAAATAATCTGTAATGGAGAAAAATGTGCCTCTCTATATTTCAAGTAGACATCTTATGATTCTAATTAATTGATCCTTAGTGGAAAAAATAATTCCAATAAAACATATTGTGATTAATCTTTTACTGAACCTATATTGAATTACAGATATAAGATCATCATACTTCATTTTAAATTAATCAAATTTAGAAATATTTTTTTTATGTATAATCTCCTTATCATTATAAGATCCCTTATGTAATTCTGAAAGAGTATCACAAATTTTGGTAAGTAAACTTTCATGTATATATTCTAATAAACTCTTCATGTACTAGTTCATATTAAAGAGAACTCATGGAGTGATAATTTTTATTGTAAGAAATTTTATTTGGTTCATCCCAATCATTTATAGTAATATCAAGAAGAATATTCTAATGTTCAATAGCAAACCAAATGTCAAAACACTTGATTTCTATGTGAATTGTCATTTTAAATTTCCATTGAGAATTATTTTTACAATCATTAAAAGGAGGTATAATTGTATTATTAACTTCTTATATAGAATCATTATAAATAACTAAATTTATAAATAATATAAATTTAAGATCATTATATATTAAATAAAATCACATTTAATGTAATTTAAAATCATTATTACTAATGAATGAAACTTTTGATACCAAATGTTAGTCAGAGTGAGTATCACAAGGGGTGAATTGAGTACCCAATAGTAAATATTTTTCAAAATGGGTTAATTTTAAATTTACCAATTAGTTTAAAATGTCATAGTTAATCATATAAAAGATTATAAAAAGTTATAATCTTTTTAAATGATTATTAAATATTTATTAGTTCTAAGGAATGAAATATATGATGCTAATTAGTACTTTCTAGTAAATTTATTTTTTTAAAATCATATAAAGACACTGATAACAATTAACTATCAATGTATTAGTTTAATATTTGTTAATGTTTTTATAGTTTGAAAAGAAAATATAATGTAAACAAAAAAACTATTAAAACTATTAAATAAGAGGATTAGTCTCATCATTGTACATAGTCCTTTACAAATGGTGATTGTAGAAAAAAATATATTTAAATAAAATAAATATTTGGATACATAACCAAGATTAATTTTTATATTTTTTGACAAACTGTATAGTTCACACAATACCTATTCAACTATAATCCATTTTTTTAAAAACCAACATGTCGTATTGGGACATCTACCATAGTTATACATGTGATTATATATGTTAGAATAGTAAAAAGAAGATATAAAGTATCATCCAATTCAGAACATGAGATAGTGTGCGTGTGATAAAATATAGTATGCACACACACTCCACCATATGTAAGAATAAATAAACATATTGGAGAAATCTAAAATTGAATGCATAGAAATTTTCATCATGTTGGAGGGAACCTCATGAATCCTTGATTTTATTCATATTAATGTTCAATTCGTTTTTTATTGAAAATTTTAGAAAACAATTGTGTCAAAGACTCATTTTATTGACTAGGGGAAAGAATCAAATGTGTTTGAGCTTTTTTAGTCCTCAAACAATGGTGCTCAATATTCCAAATGTTTGAAATACCACAATGTTTTCATATATTTGACCACCTTATGTAACAATGCTTTCACAAACTGTTTGGCTTCCTCGAGGACTTGAAAAACAATGTTGATGATATGTTTTACCTTGTTCATGAAAATTATCCAATGAGTAATGATCCTCCTAGGAATATTAGTGGTATTTTTATGATTCACAAACTACAATTTCAAAGATATGCATCAGAAAAAAAATCCCAGTTTTAGTTAAAAAAATAATTAATATCATGTGTTATATCAAACAATTCATATTAATAAGACAATGAACATCCAATTAAATGTTGAAATATATTCTTTTCAAATCAATGGTTGGAGTAAAAAACAAATAAACAACATGATGATCATGGAATACCTAATTCTACACAATCAAAAAAAAAATTTATCCAAAAAATAAAAGCAGAAATCGTTATATTTATAATGAAATATAAATTACATGGATAAACAAAGTTAATCTGTTAGGACCAAAGATTCTAAAATGAATAGGCGATAATAATAATACTGTTTAAACATGTTTATAATATTTGGGTAATTGATTTTTGAGTAAATATAGAACTTATCTAACATTATAACATCATTATTTTATTAATTTGGATTCTTTAACTCTTGAATATCGATATATTAATTTTTTAATGGTTGTGGTTGAAGCCTCCTTTTATTTTTAAAACAAAATATCGACATCTTTTAACATGGTATAGGTAGACCCATTACATAGTGCAAAGGACCACAAGGGTTGTATCCCATTACATAGCCCGTTGGCCCAAATTATTGGCCCAATACCTATTATGTGAATAGTGACCCCCTACTACAGTACCCACACAATACATCGGGTACTACAGTGCCCTGCTGCAGCACTAGTACCCAACATTCTACACTACCGACGCTACTATAGTACCACTAAAGTGCGTTGTGCCTAGTGGGATTCGGACTCGCATTTTTTATGAAGGATTATGGGGTTCATACCACTATGAAAAACCCCAACAACATAGTGAAATATTATTGTTGAAATGTAATGTGAACTTCTAGAAATACCTTTCATTCACATATAAAATTATATTTCTTCTACTGCATCATTATACATATTTTCCTTCTAATTTATACATAATATTCATTTATTTTTCTTAACCTATATTACCATCCTATAAAAAATTTCCCTATTTTACCAATTAATTATCCTATGGCATCCATTTAGAAGGATATCTTCCTAAAAAATCTCAATTTCTCACTGTGGGTATTTCTTACTTCTTTGTATTCCCTTATTTGTCGTCATCTACAGAAATATTTTTATCCAACATAATATAATGTAATTTCTAATATTAAGATAATTTTATTTTATTATATTATTCAAATATTAATTATTTAATCCTTTCAGTCAACTAAAAAACAAAAGAACAACGATCACACATATATGCTGACAGTCACCTCTATGATACGATGAAGATTGTATAAGGACACAACTCTAACCATTACATAATCTAGATATTTCAACTGTAGTTCACTTATTTTCACTCAAAAATATCTTTTCAATTTATATTTTTATAATTTCCAGAGATAAATCATACATATCAACCAACAAGCATACAGAGTGGGTATCATTAAACCAGTATCCATTTCACCCAGAACGTAATTTTTTAACAAAAAACTACAACAAGATTTCATTAAAATTTCTTACTTTAACTATAACCCTCTTAGCTACCTTATATTGTAACCCTCGCAGTTACACTTGGAGTAACCATATGGATGAAATAAAAATTACACATACCCAATTCATTTTGGGTAGATATACCTCCCACCATTCATTATAAAAAATCAAAAGAACTATTAAATAATAATTAAAACATAATAATTTCATAAAAACATAACTTTTTAATTTCAACAAATATAATATTAAAATAATATTTGTAATGGGAAGTCCGTTACAAAAATCAAATAATTGATATGATAATTAATATAAAAAATGAATTTCTTCATACATTATAAATACAAAAAATAAAAAACAATATTATCAAAAATTAACTACAAAAATAATATTATTTTCCTATAATCAATGAATTAAATTTTAACCCAAAGAAGGGAAATTGGGTTACAAATTCCCTTAAATCAGGTTTCTATCTGATATATAGTTTAAATAGTGATATTAATATTTTAAATAATCATAATAATGTATATAACACCATATATTATCATTTTATAGCATCATTGAACCCATTTAATAATAATATTTTGTGATTTCCATTGTATCCGGTGCGTTCTTCACCAGTTTTTAAATCATACAAATTTAATTGTATGAATACTAATTAAATATAGAACACAAGTGAGGTCATATAATACACATAACAATCTATTTCATCCATTAAAATGGTTTTACAACTATAATTGGAGGAATTTACGAAAATTGATGACACATCATCCATGACTTCGGGAAATAGAGACATCAGAGATGATGTTTATTATTCATATAATAAGAGGTTGAGGGGAGAAAGAATTATGATGAATTTTAAAATAACAATTATAAAAATAAAGAATATAAAAAATACTAGAGCTTTCATACCTCTTTGATAAGGGGATGTTAAGAGATAATATGAAAATAAATGAAATGAAAAGAAAACACATGAAAATGAATGATGATTATTGCCTCTTGATCTCTTCTCCTTGAGATCCTCCTTAGGGGATTTGGTTTTGGCATTATGGTGAGACCATAAGGTCATGAATGTAGAGAAGATCCTTGGGAATATAATTGGGAATAATTTAGATAATGATCAATTATTTAGAGGTGTGAGAGGATTTGGGGGTGAGGGTGGTATTTATTCAGGAGGAGATGAGGGGGTTTTTTTTTTATTTTAATAATTAGTTTAATATTTTTACTCACGTCTATGAATACTCTTGATTAATGTGATAAAAAATAGTAATTTCTACATGTTAGTTTTATCTGATGGCCAATTATATCATCCTTGACTATTGCATGATGTCGAAACTGATTTCTTTATCATATTGCAAAATAATTATCAAATTTCACTATTCCCAAATATTCATGTATTTTAGAATAATACCAAAAATTCAACCTCACCACATTTTACATGTAGAATTCACATATGAAGTGAATTTTTGTAAAATAATTTCTTTAATATGATTAATATAAATTTTAAATAAAATAATAATTTTTTTGAAAAATAACAATTTTAAAACACTTAATTATTTTATATCACCTTGAAAAATTAATGAAGATTACATTATAATATAACCTTGAGAAAATAAAATTATAATATGATTTACTATTTTTAAGGGAAATATTACTATTCATAAGGAAATATTACTATTCACTAATAAACAAATTTGTTCAATTAGAATCCAAATAACTTACTAATTTCAACTGTGGATGTCCGTTTTTTGAATTTTAAATAATAGAAGTGGATAAATTATATTTAATGGATAGTTTATAACTATATATTTAAAAAACATTTCATTATGTATATACTCAGTGCTTCATTCACATTGATTTATTTTTAAAACCATGGGGTGTTACACTCTCCCCACCATCTATAAATTTCATCGTCACAATATTATTTAATTATTACACATGTGAGGGTACCCTTCCCTCATAGAATATTCAGATTATCATGTATATTTTTTATCCTTGTGGTTCCTCCATAAAACCATTTCCTTATGTAATACCTTATTCTCATATTATTATTCTCTTCAATCAAGAATTTGTATAGGTATATCTTCATAGGATAAATTATCATCAGCTTAATTTCATCTGGGGTCAAGAAATGAGATCAATCAAGCACATACTTTCACAATATTGAAATATCAAAGACATTATGTACCTGAGATGAACTTAAGAAGAAAAGCTACTCAGCAGGAAACTGGTCCAACTTTCTTCAGGAGTACATATGGTCAAATAAACTGTGGAAACTTATTTTATTTCATACAAAAACAAATAACACAATTCCAGGATGAGATTATAAGAAAAACATAATCCCCTACATTAAAAGAAATGTTTTTCAACCCATTATCTACTCTAATTTTATTCCTTCACTGAGGTGACATCATGTGTTTTTAGATCATTTTCACGTTCTCAGCCACTTCCTCTACTGATTATTATCCCATATTCTTCCTTTCCCCAACATCATCCCAAAAATATGTAGTTCGAAAACTCTTTCCATATAGTGCCTGAAATGATTCTACAAGTATAATAGAATGAAAAATATTATTATTAAAAAGTTAAAATAATGAAATTTGATGATCTCAACATCCCAGGTTATCCATTGAACAAGCTCAAAGAATATCCTATAAAGTCTGAATTGTATGTTCTGACTTTCCATATTATTGAGGTTGAAAAACTAAACTATAATTTAATTTTATTCCCAATAATTATTAAAGGCCATACTAAACATTATAAGTGAACCGTTGATCTTGGTCAGATATAATTTAAATATGAACTCCATGTAATAGAAAAATATCATTGAGTTATATTCGTGAAAGATGATAGAAAGAAATGTTATCTCTATTAGGAAGGAAATGAGGATATTTAATCTATCAATTAATAATAAGCCATATTGATTTGTTACATAATGATGTATTTGGTACACCCAAAATGATGTCTATGGATATATTTTCCCATTTTAACTCTGGAACTGTAAAATAATGAAGCATCCCATTCGGTAACTACCACTATTTTTAACATATTGACATGTCAATTATTTGAAGATAAAATCTACAATATTTCATTTCATTCCATCCCACCAGTAACACTCCTGAAGTTTTCTATACATCTTTTTACTTCAAGGATTAATAGAAAACAAAGAACTATAATCTTCACAAAAACTACTCATTCATTAGGTGAGAATCATAGGGAACAGTAAATCAATTTCCATGTCATATAACATAATATTTATCGAACAAAAATATAGAAACATTCATAATTTATACAGTTATACATTTTATTGTAACTCCATGTCCCCCTTATTCACTTTCATAATTCTTTATAACAAACATGACTACACGGATACCTAAAGTAATATAGAGTAATTTCCTAAACCAACAACATCCGACACAAAATTCATTAAATAAATAATCAAAGGACCATGTTGAAGTATTAATATAGTTAATGGCGTATGAGGTTTTCAACTCACAACATCTACCACTTTTTTTGTTTTCCATGATTGAAATTGATCATGCAATATTATTATTTTATCAATGAAATACATATTCTATTCATCATGTTTAAATATTTTTGAGTGAATATATACTTCAGAATTCTATAGTTAGTATATATTTCACATTTTGATTAATATAAATGATGCCTTCAAATTATTAATGTGAGCACCAAAGATACTAATTCCATATCCTCTATGAGATAATTTACCTCATGAGGTTTTAGTTGTCTTAAATCAAAAGTTACTACCTAAACATTATGCATCATAACAGAACAAATTCCCTTTAATGATATATTATTTTCGCAGATAGACTCACCATTTTGGGAGGTTAGGGTAAAAAGTGGATAATTCACCAATATTATTTGAAAATTCTGAAAAAAATTATCACAATATTTTGTTCTAGGTGAATTAATATCCTTTTTGAGTTTACATAGTTAATATACCAAATTACCATGCAATGTTTTCAACAAACCTCTGTTAATAGACTAAAAACCAAGAAAAATATCAATCTTGGTTATATTTGTGTGTCTTGTCCATTCTTAAACAACATTGAATTTCGTAAGATCAATAATTGTAACATATTTAGAAAATATATTACCATGGAATGAAATTTTTTGCTACAAAAGTTCACACTTGCGAAATTTTACATAATTATTATTTTATTTTAATGTTTTCAAAACAACCCCTTGATTTTTTTCATGATCCTCTTTAATACAAGAATATAAAATAATGTCATCAATAAAAAAACCACTATCTAATTCATAAACTCGTGAATTATTTTATTCATAAGGTCCTTGAATAAAGAAGGTGAGTTCGTTAACTCAAACATCCCAACAAAGAATTCAAAAGGCCAATATCTAGTTTGTAACGATATTTTTGTAATATAATCATATTTCACATTTAGCTGATGGTACCCAAATCATAGGTCATTATTGAAAACGATTGGGCTCCCTAGAAATGATCAAAAAAGTCATCGATGTAAGGCAAAAAATTCATATTCATAACAACATTGTTATTCTAAGCATTATAATCAATTTAATATATCATGGAACAATACTTTTTTAATGAAACAATTATAGCTCTCCATGGTCAAGTGATATGATGAATGAATCCTTTATCAAGAAACCCCTTCAATTTATTTTTCAATTTAATAAGATCCATTTGATCCATTCGATAAGGAGGATTTGAAATTGGCATAGCATCAGAAACTAAGTCAGTGGAAAATTCAACTTCTCGATCATGTATAACACTGGGTAACTTATTAGAAAAAACATCAAGTTATAGATTTACCATTGGGACTTAATTAATATGAATAGTTTCCTTTTTTTGAATATTATTATAATGATATCATTCATTTCCATCTTTCAGCAATTTCTCATCTTCCTGATATGTTAGAAATTTTATGGGTTCATTTTTGAATACTACTTAAAATGAATTATGAAAGAGAAATTCTTTATCTCTATAACCACTCTCAGCATGATAAATAGTAATCCAATCTATACACAGAATGAAATCAAACTCAACTATGGTAAAAAAACAATGTTTACCGGTAATTCATTTCCACATATAACAATAATAATATTCATAAAAAACTGTTTTTCCATTCATTTTCCCATAGTGATTTAACCATAACTGCTATTATCGTTTATCGGAATGAAATTTTCAATTTACTAGTTTATTTCTCAGAAATAAAGGAATTTTTGACCTCATCACAAACAAGAAATTAGTAAAATCTAAGTCAATTAACAATGTATAAGATAACACTTCATTGGATAGCCAGAAATATACTGACATAGTCACAAATGACCTCACTATAGTTTTCTACTTATATTGTGGATTCTTTCCATCACTCATATATTTTATTGGTCATGCATTTTTTTAATGACCCATAACACTACATTTTAAACACTATACAATATTCTTATTAGTATTGATCTTATAATCATTTCATTAAAATTATAGGCCATCCATCTAATCATACCACATAAAAAACACTTATATGTTTTTCTAAGACATTCGTTAGTGTGATATATACCACACGTTTCACACACTAGAAAATGGAATTTCATATAATCATATTTATTTAATTGATTATTACCCATCACATTCCATCCAGATCTCTTATTATGTTTGTTTTCAATGTACATGTTATCATAAAAAAACTCTATTTATAGCTTCATAGCACATCCTAAATGTTCCTCATAACATTTGAATATTTTGTAGGAAAATTGCCTTTGGGATCATGGATTTAATAATTAGTAAATGTGATTTCCTTTTTGATCAATATCTAGAATAACATTTCAACCATAACATCAAAGTCAGGTGAATTTTCCATTATACACTATAACTTGATCTTCTTCCTTTTTTCAATTTATGTACATTATTCTTTATTCTATGTCTATCCAACTGAGGAAAGTATTTTTCAAGGATAATACTTTTAAACTCATTCAAATATAATGATTTAATCTCATCCTTATCAATGAAATTATTGAACATTAACCACTATTAATTTGCTTCAACCTCAAAAATATAAATTGAAAGACTATCTTATAGATTATGTGAACATCCCATAACATTGAACATCTTTTGAGGGGTTTAATCCATCCATCAACACCTACTATGTGAGAAGATCCATTGAAAGAAAGAGGTTGTTTCCTTATAAAATTTTCCACTATCCTCACATTCTTTTTTGGTAGATCTGGTTCGTCCCATTCATGGATTCCACATCCATTTATTTCATGTGTCTCTTAATCCATTACTCTCAAAAACTACTCAGTTTCAATTCCCACATTCTCGAATATGGATTTGGAATGATATCAGCCCATCAATTCCTTCCAACATTTGATTCCCATATTCATCTAGATAAAACCATTCTTAACATACATAGCTTAAATGAATCAACATGGTAATATTTAAATTCCATAAAATATCAATATAAAAATAAGAAAAAAATTATTTATGGTATTTTCTTGACATCATTCTAAAAACTAATTTTATCTAAATTGTTCTTTGATAGAATCTATATGACCCAGCCTTAAACACTAACTAATAGTGATATTTCAACTAGATTTCACTTCTTTACATTACCAATGATATTTTCAGTTTAAATTTTTACTAATTTTGGACATAACACATACATATCAACCTATAAGTATACAAATTTGGTATAATTAAAAGAGTATCGATTTCATACATAACATAAAATATTTAACACAAAATAACAACATGATTTATTTGAAATATATTCATAACATTTTCCAAGACATCCATATTTCTCTAACATATCCATATAACCCACGAAATTTTTTTAAAGAAATCAGATGAGAATAAAAATTTCATTAATGGATATAAAAGAATTAATGAAACCATTTGTTTATGTAATCTTATAAACATATGAAATCATTTTAACAAAGACAAACATATCACCGACATATACTTAAATTGTGAAACATGTAATTTTTAAAAAACATTAGTGAATATATATAAAACCATAAAGGTATCATGGGGAATTAATTACTTATATTTTAACCCTCATGGACACATTATGATTTGTTACACCCACAACTACCACACAATGTAACACTAATGACTACCTTATGGTGTCACCATTGCAGTTACACTTGGAGTAACCATACAATAGATCTGCAACATACACATACTCAACACATTGGAGGGAGATATAGGTCCCACAATTAAAAATAAACAATTACCATGAAGTATAAGATAATCATAAAATATGAATAAATTCATAAAAACATTCTTTTTAATATCATAAAATATTATTTTAAAAGTTTCTTATTAAAGGAATGTATCTTAAAAATATCATATATTTAATTTGAGAATTCATATAATGATTGGAATATATGTATAATCTATATATACACAGAATAAAACATAATATAATCAATTATAATTATAGAAATAATCTTATTACAACATAATCAAATAAATAGAATTTTTACACATGAAGTGAAAATTGGTGATGAATTCGATTACATCAGGTTTGTCTTACATAAAACTTGTTTAAACCTTCTATATAGTGGTTTGAAGTGTCTTATTAATATTTTAATGAAACATACTGATATTTATAACAACTAATATTATCATTTAATAACAACATTTGATAAATTTACTTATAATATGTTTTAATTTCCATTGTTTCAGGTGCATTCTTTACTTGATTTCAATGGTCAGTTTGTAATGGTTTTTCTTTTCAAATGGATGAGAAACTATCTAAGGGGAATGGAATGGTGTTAATATATTTATAGAATATTAAATAATTCCATAAATAATTTAGTTTATATGGTATGAGGATGAAAAATTAGATAAACCCTTAGTGATATTCATCTAGATCATTTGATGGTTCTTCGATAATCCTGAACTTATTTCATAATATACCTTTAATATTATTCATGAAAATTTCCTTTTTTTGAGTCTATAAGGCTCTAAATGTTGGCATGAGCCTTGGTAGGAGGATTAGTAATGATTTAGACAATCCACAATGCTTTATAGGTGTGATAAGATGAAGGGGTGAGGGTTGTATTTTTAGTGGAGGAGAACATGGGTTCTCTAATATTTTATTCATTAGTTTAATTTTTTTGGCTCGAGAATATGAATTGTATGGATTCATGTGACCAAAAAATTAATTTATTCATGTGAGTTCAATCCGATATCCGTTCATATCATCCAAGAATCAATCATGGTGTAAAAATCATGTATTTAGCATATTTCATAATTTATCGAATTTTACTATTCACCAAACAATCATGTATTTAATAAAAAGAAAAAAAATCCACCCTAACCATTTTTTGAACTGTATAGTTCAAAAATAGAACTCCAGTATTTGAAAATAATTTTATAAATAATATTAATTTAATTTTTAAATAAAATCACAATTTATATGAAAATTTTAAATTTAAATCTATAACTCATTTGATATCCCCATGAAAAATAAATCAATATCCCATTATTTTATATCCTCAGGGAAAAAATATAATGATATGATATACTATCCATAAGGGTCATATTTCTATTCATGTTACTATTCATAAGGTTATGTTTCTATTCGTTAAAAATATCACGACCCGCCTTCACCAAAAGGAGGGAAGGGTCAGCAGATCGACATGCCCTTCATTTTTTAAGTTGGAGGATGGATAATGACCCCCGAAACCCGCCTTCAATAGGTCCCGGAGTGGCGAGTAGCACCAAGGGTATAGAAATTTCTCACAAATGGAAGGCATTACCCTTTTATATTTTATAGGATCAAGAGATAAGGAGAAGAAAACCCAACAATACCAAGGTAGAAAGAAAATTAAAGCCAAAAGTATACCATTTCCACATGCATGTTTCAACGTAAAAGCCACAAAGTAAAAAAGGTTACTACAAGGTAAGTACCAAAGAGGAAAAGAAAAAAACAACTACAACTGCTCCAAAGGTCTGAGCTAGTAAGGTCTCGCGTGATCCCCGAAGTCCTCCTGGAAACCTGAAAGCAGTTTTATATATACATAGGGTGAGCATACAAGTACACTCAGTAGTGAAAACCAAAGACTCTCGTGCACAAGTGGGGGAACGTACTAATGTCCCGTGAGAAAAGGAGTAAACCAAACACCTATCAAGGTAAACTATCCACCCCAGGCCTTACCAAGGCACACTCCCCAAATAACGCAAGTCAAGTAATATATATAATAAGAACACATAGATGTTTGGGTACCCCGCGCCACTTTCCCACTAGTTATTGAGACATCCTACGCATCGGACCAATCCCACCATTCTCACCGCAGTCCCACTACCACACCCACCCGCACACACCTAGGCCACAACCACGCGCAGTCCCACTACCGAAATCCCACCCGCACACACCTGGGCATCAACTGCATGCAGTCCCACTGCTGAATCCTGCCCGCACACACCTAGGCCACAACTGTCACATGTAACCATGCCTGCAAACACCTAGGGCAGATCAACCACCACCACGCCCGAAGACACCTGGGCTAAAGGATCCACTGCCACACCCGAATTCGCCTGTGCCTCATCCCGAGGACTCTTGGGAAACCACCTGCCGCACACACCTTGGAAACCACCACACTACCCCGCCCGAAGGTTATTGGGCTAATAATGGAACTCAGGCCATCACAGCCTCCCTCTTTCTTTAAAGAATTCGTTCATTATCTTTCATTCGGCCTGGTTTACCCAATTCTACAAGATCAAAAACACGCCCACCCCGCATGATACACAAAAGAGAGGGTCGAAGGAGAAATTCCCTACTTGTTGATAGATGATCGGCGTTTAGGCCAGGGGTGCGGAACTTTACGGATAACGATGCACCCGATGTACCATAAGCTGTTTGTGAAAATACACAATCGAGGAAAGGAGAACCCATGGCTAACCCTTAGTTTATAAGAGTCGGGGACGGTTGAAGTGAGAACGTGAAACAGCGTAAGGCGCGGGGGTCGTGGGTTGACCACGCGGCTCCACTCATCATTAGAAAGGGGTTCGGGTGGTTTAAACCGACTCATGAATTGATTAAGTATTTAATTAAAGCTCTTATGCGTGTTACGGGTCTTAAAACACGCTTAAACGAGTCAAAATAGGGTTTAGAACCCAATTTGCGCAAAGGAGCGCTACTGGCGTCGATCGGTCTCACCGACCGGTCTCACCAATCGGTCCCACCGATCCGTTGCACCCATCGGTCTCGCCGATCGGTCTCACCGAGACGTGATCAAGATTTTGGAAAAGAGAAGGACCAAGAGAGTCTGGGTCATCAAATCAGATACGTCTCAAACTATTCTCGTCCCCAAGAATTTAAACAACCCAGAAGGAAAGGGTGGGTCCAAATAACCACCCCAAAAGATACCTCTCAAGAGTGAACCTCATCGTTAACTAAGAACACCTTCCTGTCACGAATCAAGCAACATACCATTCCATACTGCCTGGGCACGTGGGTTGGGGAGTCTCCTCCCCATGTCAAGATATTATCCTCTTTGGGCGGCATGGACTTGCCCGCACGGGTTTAATCGCATCCACCTTAATGCATCTTGATTAGGGGTTGGATTCTCTACTTCTCCATAGTCGGGGCTTTTCATAGACAAGCAGAGGAAGAAAACCAGTACATTTCATAGCCAAAAGAAAAAACGTTCCATCACAACAGGTACAACAAGGAACAAAACTTAAAACAACTCTGGGTACTAGGTACGCATCTGTGATTCCATGTCACACGTACTCTCCTCAATCCAACCATGTGTCCACAACACGCGAACCAATGGAATGATTCGCCCACGAAGCACCTTTTCCTTGCGATCCTCAATATCCACTGGTCTCTCCACAAAGGTCGCGTCGTCCTCGATTTCCAGCTCACCCCAATCAAGGACGTGTTAATCATTGTGCAGATACCAACAGAGCTGGGACACATAAAAGAAATCATGTATCCGTAGTAGTGGCGGTGGCCACGCTAGCTGGTAAGCCACTTCGCCGACCCGACGCAACACTTGGAAGGGTCCGATGAATCTGGGAGAAAGCTTACTCCCTTTTTCGAACCTCCGCTGCCCACGCCGAGGGGAGACCTTTAAGAACATGTGGTCCCCAACCTCAAACTCCAAGGACCTCCTCCTGGTATCAGCATACGACTTCTGTCGGTCCTGGGCTGCCTTCATCCTTTCCCGTATGAGCCGAACCTTCTCTGTCGTGTTTTGCACCACCTCCGGACCAATGATGCCTGCCTCTCATACTTCGGTCCAACACACAGTCGAACAGCATGGCCTCCCGTACAAGGCTTCAAACGAGGCCATGCCAATGGTAGAGTGGTAACTATTTTTGTAGGAAAACTCTACCAGAGGAAAGTATTTCACCCATGAACCTCCTGAGTCCAGAACACATGCTCGCAGCATATCCTCCAAGGTATGGATGGTGCGCTCTGTTTTTCCATCCGTCTGGGGATGGGAAGTAGTGCTAAGGCGTAACTGGGTGCCAAATGCATGATCCAATCCTCTTCAGACTTGCGAGGTAAACCATGAATCCCTATCCGAGATTATAGACCTCGGGACTCGATGCAACCGGACCACCTCATCCCAGTACTTCCGTGCCAAAGCATCCACAGCACTCGACTCCCCGATCGCCAGAAGGTGAGCCAATTTCGTCAACCTGTCCACTACCACCTAGATGGCGTCGAACCCTCCTTGGACCTTGGGTAGTCCTGTGACAAAATCCATTGAGATGTCATCCCACTTCCACTCGGGGACATCTAGGGGCTGTAGTAGTCCGCCTGGAACTCGGTGTTCAGCCTTCACTTGCTGACACACTAGGCACTTGGCCACAACCTATGCCACTGCTCGCATAACTCCGGGCCACCAAAACCACTACTTTATCCCCTTTTACATCTTGGAAACTACTTGGTGTACCGCTAGGGGTGAGTTGGGGAACTCACTGAGAACCTTGCTGCGCATCACCTCTGGGACAAACAACCTTCCCTGGAAAAGCATCTAGTTCTGACCATCCTCGGTCCATCCTTCCAGAGCATTGCCCTGGTCAACATGGTCACGCGTCACTTCACACTCTAGGTCTCCCCACTGAGACTCCTCCACCTGCTAAAACAGGGATGACTGCACTGTCATCTGTTATAGGCAGCCTCTGCCGCTATCCATCATCGCATCCAGGTATAAGGCGTCCAACTCTTCCATTGCCTTCCAGGCGTCTGCCGACTCTCGGACCACATCCTTCTACTTCCTCATTGTAGAGACCTGAATCCTGATGTACATGGACATTACATTACTTTTGTGGAATACTTATTACATAACACAAACACACACACAAGGATCGTAATAGTTTAGTGTCTCTGGAAACTCGGAATATAATCTTCTAATCGAGGTGAAAAGATCTTCAACATCTCCGATAAAGATATTCTTTTTTTTAAACCTAAATCCTTTCTTTATGTCCTGGGGAAAATAAAACATAAAAGGGTGAGCTCAAATACTCAGTAAGGGTAAACAAAAGAAATATGAATCACGTCATATTCATAAGAACATATCTTTTGGAAATCTTAACCTACAAAAGAGATCATAATTTCATAACATGGGATAAATCATAGTAGTGAAATATAATCCCAATAATCATAACATAAAACATGAAACTTTGTGGCATACACACATAATCATAGATAATCATTTCTTATTAGTCAAGACACATTTCCAAGACTATCTTAGTGGACAATGTCCCTTTCTGAACCGAGTTCACTCCTCGTTTCAGTCCTGTTTCACTGAACTGGTATAACCTACCATTCCAGCCATGTCTATCTCATGAGATATAAAATCATTACCCAATGAATTGGAGGGAGATATAGGTCTCACCCATCTCATAATGATACCATTCTTATGTGTGCCACAAAATCAGAAAACCATACATCATAACATAACCCATGTATTAAAAATGGGAATCTTAAAAATTGTGACATCATAAAACATTTCATATAAGATAAAGGAATTCATAAAAAATAATTCCATCGCAACATAATCAAATCAATGTAATAATAGGGATAGAAACAGAACCCTTTATTATCTTAGATGGAAAATAATTTTGATAAAACACATGAACTCCATTCTTGAGGAAAATATCTTTTCTTCTTCAAAAACACTTTTCATTTCATAACATGTCATAAAATTCTAAACTAAAAGAAGTTGATTAAAAATAAACATGAAAACTTGTAAAGGAAGCTTCTTGTAAAGAATGTTTTAGAAATCCATTCATGCCGTATAAGTTAAAAAAACATTCTTCTGGTACATTTTTCGGTAAAGTCAAAAAGTACATCGTACGAAAAATGACAAAATATTCTTTTCATATCTTTTACTAAAAACTCACCAGAGGGTAAAAATGGATATAAACAAATGTAAATGGATTTAAATACTATTACATATTTAGGAAACATTGATGTGGATGATAAAATACACCCCAGTAAATACTAAAGTATAAACAATCTCGGATAAAAATGAAACTGGGATATTTCTCTTACCTTATGTCTGATATGCTTTGTACGTATCCTAACCTCCTGTATAATGATTTAAATAATGTCATTAACTTATTACAGAATCATATTCATTGTTATGATATCATAGATGGTTCACTTATGACTTTATATTACCTGTTCTTTTGTAAGTTCCATGTTAAAAAAGCATTTTGGGTAAAATCGTTTCATTTATCGTAGGTGTTTGGATTTGTTGTTCTTGACATTATTATTACTTATATCATGATTTAATTACTTCAAGAGTATAAAATTTGATTTATATATCATATATATTCAGTATATATATTTATATAATAGATAGATAAATGAAATGAAACACACCGTTCATGGAGACGGTAGTCCGTACGTACGCATGAACGCTGTTTTACTTTCCTTATTGTCTTGAATGGAAGTAAGTAGATGAAATATATATATACATAAATCCATTAGATTTAACATGTCATATATTTCATTATTATTCATTATATATAGTTTATAATCATTCTGGAATGGTTAACATGGATAATGAATCTCACCGCGTCGTGGAGACGGTAGTCCGTACGTACGCACGAGCGATGATATCATTCCCATGGTCGTGGAATTGTATTGAAGTGTATGTATAATATTTCAGTATCAATATAACTTTATAATAATCATATATAGTTACTCATTACACCATTATAACCATCCAATTAAGGTGGGGGTGGAAAATAGATTACACCACGACGTGGAGACGGTATTCCGTACGTACGCACGTGCAGTGATTTCCTTTTTCCGTAGGATGGATAGAAGGTTAATTAGAGTTGTTTCATATTTATAATAACATATCAGTATATAAGAAATAATGATGTTATTACTTTATCATGAAACAAATAATGATGAAGAAGTTGAAGAAGAAAGAAATTGAAAAAGATCGGTAATGGATATTACCTCTTTTTGACGCGCCTTCACTTAACCTCCACTAAAAGAACTAAGGATGGTATTTGAAGAAGCAAAATCCATCTATGATGATACTAGGGAAGGGTAAAAGATATTCTGTCAGGGGTTGGCCGATCTTGAATGCTAAAATTGGTGTGAGGAGGAGAGGGAGGAGATTCCCTTTTATAAGGGAAGAGAGGGGAACCTTCGGAAAATCTCAAAATATTATTTTATATTAAGGTTAAATTCGGTTTATAATGGTTACAAAGGGTCTTATTTAGAAGATAAAGTGGGGATGGGTCGAAATCCTTTCATCCAATAGGATTTAGACAAGTTTAGGTTACTATTTTAACCTTATCAATTAGATTTAACTCTAAGTTAAATAATTTAACTTTTACCATGTCTTTTTGTTTTCTTACACTATATGGTTAATAAACATTCCATAACAAGAAAAAAGAACACCAAGTTGTTTATTATTAATATATATATCCTCATATAAGTCATATTTCCGAAAATTAGATTTTTAGGAATAAAATAACAATTAATAATATAATATTTGGTTTAAAAACTATTTTATGTCAATTTTGACACTATTTAGTAATTGATTTTTGTGAAAATCATAACAGAATGATAAGTTCTAAAAAAGTTAATTAAATCAATATTAACATGTCATATTAACCTAAAAAATTATTGGAATTCATAAAAAGTCTCAAATTATATTTATTTGGGTATTTATAACATCAATTATGTCAATATTTCATTAATAAGATAATTGTTACATCATCGTTGTGTCATAAATAAATTAAATTATTTAATGTCTAAATATTACAAATAAAATAAAATTATGTAGTAAATAATTTTATCTTTCTAATGAATATTTATAGTCGAATTTATCTTATGTATAGCCCCATATTAAAAATGTTTTAGTAAATAAACTTTGATTTTAACTCTTTTAACCCTTCTTTAAATAAATTAATAATAAATGTCCTAATCTAATCCAAGTGGGCCTAAATGGTCATATTTTATTCCTAAGTTTTTTTTGGTCGAATTACACTTGTCCAATAGAATTAGTTCATGTGTTAGGGTAATAATAATATAATTTCTACCCTTAATTACCCTATTTACATTTAACCGTGGTAAAAAAAGTAAAAGTTACTGTTCACCAAAAAATTATTTTCATCTCATTGAACTACATTTTACTTACTGACATCAACCGTGTCTCTCGGATTTTTGAAATTCCACTCACAGAAGCGGTAAAAACTAAGTTTTATGAACAATTATGTTTTTTTAACTACCACTTAGTGGTCTCACTATTCATCAAAAATTGAATGTTTTCAGAAAAATATCAAAAATTAGGCCTAAGATATATTTGATATTATGAACTCAAAAATGATGTCTATTTTACCAAATTCAAAACATATCAGTTGCATTAACTAATTTAAAAATTAATTCCCGTCGTCAAAACAAATAGCATATTTTTAAGAGATAAAAACTATCAAAAGATTGAAACTTGTTTATAACTGTTTTAAATGTAGAATTACATCCAATGAACAACATTGTATTAAATTGTAAAAATATATTCTAAATATACATTATAACCACTCAAATTAACAATTTATCACTATTAATTATTTCGATTAAAAAAGTTGTTTTTAATTAAAAATTAGTAATTTTCACTATTCATCAGAATATGAAAGTTATCCGAAAAGTACCAAAATTTCACCGTAAGCTAATTTCGATATTCCGAATCCAAAAATGAAGTCCATTTTGAGAGATAAAATTTCTAAAATTTAAAAAGGTGGTTATTACTATTCATAACGGATAGTTTTAATAATATTATAATAGCATGTAGTTGTTTAGTGAAACTTGGTGTTGCGTACAACACACACTATCGTGGAAGGTCGCGATTGCGTGTAATTCAATCCAGGTCAGAGATGTGTGTTGTGAAAGATCCTTTTGGTTTAGCATATAACACAAGACATTAATGAAATTAAAAAGAATATTTTTCATAAAATCTCATGGTGTTACATTCTACCCCCCTTAAAATGAATTTCGCCCTCAAAATTCGTCGGGGTTATAAATGGTTTACTATTAGAAAGTTTCTTTAATCGAAAACCTTCATCATAAAAAGGAATACCAAAACCAATCTTTAAAAACAAAAGTATGAAACGTAACGGTTACCCAAATAAACTAATCACTGGGTTTCCACATAGGTGAAAATATGGATATGAAAGAGAAATATAACTGTCATGTTCTGATGGAGAGTGGTAGAGAACATGGCTATAAAAAAGCCAACAATCACAAAGATATTGATTTGTAGTGATCTAAGGTACCATCTGATTCATCGGATATAAGGGCAGTAGGACAACATTTTTGGTTTTTCAAGATCATTTCCCTATAGTTGATAAAATTGGAATGAGAAGAAATACTTTCGTGATTTTGGTATAGTCTCACCGTTTTTCATTCTTTGGACAATTTCCACTTCATCTCTTAAAGAAATGAAGTTGAATTTTTCATTCGTCATGTGTTAGCAGATCATGTGATAGAGTTATGGGTCATTCCATCTGTCTCAAACAAAATGTTAGAAAAGTTATCAAAAAAATACATAAGTCCGTCTATAGTGAGATTAATCTTATATAGTTCCTAAAATGGACTTATACTGTTTAATATAATAAAACTAGTTTCTACTAAATAGGGGCTTCCTTTAGGCCAGTGGTAGGCGATAAAGGCCAGTCGCACTTCGGTTGTGGGTTCGAATCACACAGCCTTGTCCGACGCGATGGGCTGTCGCCCGTCCTGCAGGTTTTCCTTTTTCTAAAGCTATATTACTATAACATCCAATCAATAATATAGAAAAACGTATTATCCTAACGTATGTCCTACATAATCCATTCTACTCTTTAGGCTTATCTAAAATACTTCATTCCAAGCTCATAGTATAAGGAAAATGATTACTTGAAATGTCACAGAACAATCATGTGAATTCCATCATTTATCCCCCATATATCATAAGATATATCTTGTTGGTCAAATTAAAAACATGTGAATACCTAAATCATTTATTCTCTTGAAAATTGAATACCCATTGAACCTCAGTGAAAACATGAATGCAGTTAAAAGTTAACACTTTCCTCATACCAAAATCCTCAAAATTCTATATACTCAAACCATGATATCACTTAGTCCTTATATCAATCATGAGCTCTTGAATACTGTTAAACATTTCATTTTCTCGTTTTCCCTTCATTATGCGCATATCATCTTATTTCCAAAAATATCTCAATCACTTTGAATACCACATTAGACCAATACATAAATATTCCAATACTCCATGATACAACATTATTTTGGTATCCCATTACATAAACACTTAATAATTCCACGACATCGTTGTCATATTCAACATCGCCAATAGTGATCGCATGTGACTTCCCGTTGTCCTTTGCCTTAAGTTGTTGCTCATGTTGATCATCCCTAACCCTTGGATTATGGCATTTATTAGCATAATTCCCCATTTTCTTGCACTTGAAGCATTGAAGTGTTGGTGGTGAATTCTCTGCAGTGTTTTCTTTATTCACATCATTAGAAACCCTTTTTACATTACTTCGACACTCAGCTGCTCAATGACCTTCTTTTCCACACTTAAAACATTTTCTAGTACCTTTAAGACAATCTCCACCATGCGTCTTTCCACACATTGAGCATAAGGAATCATTCATCTTCTTTTCACCATTATTATGATATTTCTCCTTGAACTCCATCTTTCGTTTCTTTTCAAAACCTTGAGATGGATATGTAACACCAACTTCCATTTCTACCTTCATAGCACAACTCACAATTTCTTCATATCTACTGAAGTCTCCTATAGCTAATGCCCTTCGAAGACTTGGGTTTAAGCCACTTAAAAATCGATCAACATTACTTTCAGGTTGGATGATAATACCAGATGCATACCTTGCAAGTCTTGTAAAATTTGCTTCGTATATACCAACAGATTCATCATCCTTCTACTTCATCTCAAGAAACTCCTTTTCCATCTTGGTTCGAAGAATACGAGGGAAGTACTTACCGAAAAACAAGTTCTTGAACTCGTCCCATTCCATGGACTCAATTTCATCTCTTGGACTCGTATTCTTGATAAGATTCCACAATTGATCAGCTTCACCTTCCAAACGATATACTGATAAGATGACTTTATCATTCTCAGAACATTGAAGAACTGAAAATATCTTTTCAGGGGTACTGATCCATTGTTCAGCAACAAGTGGATCGGAAAACCCACTGAAAGAAGGTGGATGTTTCCTCATGAAGGACTCAATAGAATATTGTTCCCTTCTCTACTCATTTGGATGTCCAGAATGATTCGTAGATTGTGTAAGTATAGCAATAAGATTTTTCACTCCATCTCCCATAACATTTGTTTGTTCAGGAGGGCAATCATTGCATTGCCCATTGCATTGATCAACACGGTTCCTTCGGGTTCCATCCATCGTCTAAAACCCAAAAAGAATAGCGTGAGAGGCAAAAATCATGCTAGGGAAAACATCATAATAAAGGGGGAGTACCTTCAATATCTAACATCTTAGGTTTAATTCTATGATCGTTAGCGTAATTCTAGTACTACAACCTATACATATACTTAACCTTAGGGACATCCCTAGACATACCTTAGAAATATCTCTAGGGATCTCACTAACGTTTTCGCATCATAGTTTCCAAAGGTTGACTAAAACTTTCCTTTGATACCAACTATAGAGACCCGAAGCCTGATGTACAAGTACATTACATTACTTTTGCGGAATACTTAGTACATAACAAAAACACACACGCACGGATCGTAATAGTTTAGTGTCTTTGGAAACTTGGAATATAATCTTCTAATCGTGGTGAAAATATCTTCAACATCTCCAATAAAGATCTTCTTTTTTTAAACCTAAATCCTTTCATTATTTCCTGGGGAAAAGAAAACATAAAAGGGTAAGCTCAAATACTCAGTAAGGGTAAACAAAAGAAATATCAATCACGTCATATTCATAAGAACATATCTTTTGGAAATCTTAACCTGAAAAAGAGATCATAATTTCATAACATGGGATAAATCATATTAGTGAAATGTAATCCCAATAATAATAACATAAAACATTAAAATTTGTGGCATACACACATAATCATAGATAATCATTTCTTATTAGTCAAGACTCATTTCCAAGACTATCTTAGTGGACAAAGTCCCTTTCTGAACCGAGTTCACTCCTCGTTTTAGTCCTGTTTCACTGAACCGGTATAACCTACCATTCCAGCCATGTCTAACTCATGAGATATAAAATCTTTACCCAATGCATTGGAGGGAGATATAGGTCCCACCCATCTCATAATGATACCATTCTTATGTGTGCCAAAAAATCAGAAAACCATACATCATAACATAACCCATGTAATAAAAATGGTAATCTTAAAAATCGTGACATCATAAAACATTTCATATAAGATAAAGTTATTCATAAAAAATAATTCCATCGCAACATAATCAAATCAATGTAATAATAGGGATAGAAACAGAACCCTTTATTATCTTAGATGGAAAATAATTTTGATAAAACAGTTGAACTCCATTCTTGAGGAAAATATCTTTTCTTCTTCAAAAACACTTGTAAATGAAGCTTCTTGGAAATATTGTTTTAGAAATCCATTCATGCCGTATAAGTTAAAAAAACATTCTTCTCGTACTTTTTTCGGAAAAGTCAAAAAGTACATCGTACGAAAAATACCAAAATATTCCATTTATATCTTTTACTAAAAACTCACCAGAGGGTAAAATTGTATATAAAAAATTTGAAATGGATGGAAATACTATTACATATTGAGGAAACATGGATGTGGATGATAAAATACACCCCAGTAAATACTAAAGTATAAACAACCTCGGATAAAAATGAAATTGGGATATTTCCCTTACCTTAAGTCCAATATGATTTGTACGTATCCTAAACTCCTGTATAATGATTTAAATAATGTCATTAACTTATTAAAGAATCATATTCATTGTTATGATATCATATATGGTTCACGTATGACATTATATTGCCCGTTCTTTTGTAAATTCCATGTTAAAGAAGCATTATGGGTAAAATCGTTTCATTTATCGTAGGTGTTTGGACTTGTTGTTCTTGAAATTATTATTAATTATATCACGATTTACATACTTCCAGAATATAAAATTTGATTTAAATATCATATATATTCATTATATATATATATAATAGATAGATAAATGAAATGAAACACACCGTTCATGGAGACGGTAGTCCGTACGTACGCATGAACGTTGTTTTCCTTTCCTTATTGTCTTGAATGGAAGTAAGTAGATGAAATATATATATCCATAAATCCATTAGATTTACCATGTCATATATTTCATTATTATTCATTATATATACATTATAATCATTCTGGAATGGTTAACATGGATAATGAATCTCACCGTGTCGTGGAGACGGTAGTCCGTACGTACGCACGAGCGATGATATCGTTACCATGGTCGTGGAATTGTGTTGAAGTGTATGTATACTATTTCATTATCAATATCACTTTATAATAATCATATATAGTTACTAATTACACCATTATACCCGTCCAATTAAGGTGGGGGCGGAAAATAGATTACACCACGACGTGGAGACGGTATTCCGTATGTACGCACGCGCAATGATTTACTTTTCCCGTAGGATGGATAGAAGGTTAATTAGAGTTTTTTCATATTTATAATAACATATCAGTATATAAGAAATAATGATGTTATTACTTTATCATGAAACAACTAATGAAGAAGAAGTTGAAGAAGAAAGAAATTGAAAAAGATCTGTAATCGATATTACCTCTTTTTGACGCGCCTTCACTTAACCTCCACTTAAAGAACTAAGGATAGTCTTTGAAGAAGCAAAAGACCTCTAGGATGATACTAGGGAAGTGGAAAAGAGAATTTTTCAGGGTTTGGCCGAGCATGAATGCTAAAATCGGTGTGAGGAGGAGAGGGAGGAGGTGCCCTTTTATAAGGGAGGAGAGAGGCACCTTAGGAAAATCTCAAAATATTATTTTATATTAAGGTTAAATTCGGTTTATAATGGTTCAAAAGGGTCTTATTTAGAAGATAAAGTGGGGATGGGTCGAAATAAATTAATCCAAGAGGATTTATACAAGTTTAGGTTATTATTTTAACCTTATCAATTAGATTTAACTCTAAGTTAAATAATTTATCTTTTACCGTGTCTTTTTGTTTTCTTACACTATATGGTTAATAAACTTACCATAACAAGACAAAAGAACACCAAGTTGTTTATTATTAATATATATATCCTCATTTAAGTCATTTTTCCGAAACTTAGATTTTTAGGAATAAAATAACAATTAATAATATAATATTTGGTTTAAAAACTATTTTATGTCAATTTTGACACTATTTAGTAATTGATTTTTGTGAAAATCATAACAGAATTATAAGTTAGAACAAAGTTAATTAAATCAATACTAACATGTCATATTAACCTAAAAAATTAGTGTAATTCATAAAAGGTCTCAAATTATATTTATTTGGGTATTTATAACATCAATTATGTCAATATTTCATTAATAAGATAATTACTGGATCATCGTTGTGTCATAAATAAATTAAATTATTTAATGTCTAAAAATTACAAATAAAATACAATTATGTAGTAAATATTTTTATCTTTATAATGAATATTTATAGTCTAATTTATCTTATGTATAACCCCATATTGAAAATGTTTTAGTAAATAAACATTGATTTTATCTCTTTTAACCCTTCTTTAAATAAATTAATAATAAATGTCCTAATCTAATCCAAGTGGGCATAAATGGTTATATTTTATTCCTAAGTTTGTTTTTGGTCGAATTACACTTGTCCAATAGAATTAGGTCATATGTTAGGGTAATAATAATATCATTTCTACCCTTAATTACCCTATTTACATTTAACCGTGGTAAAAAAAGTAAAAAGTTACTATTCACCAAAAAATTATTTTCATCTCATTGAACCACATTTTACATACTGACATCAACCGTGTCTCTAGGATTTTTGAAATTCCACTCACAGATGCGGTAAAAATTATGTTTCATGAACAATTCAGTTTTTTTAACTACCACATAGTGGTCTCACTATTCATCAAAAATTGAATGTTTTCAGAAAAATATCAAAAATTAGGCCTAAGATATATTTGATATTATGAACTCAAAAAAGATGTCTATTTTACCAAATTGAAAACATATCAGTTGCATGAACTAGTTTAAAAATTAATTCCCGTCGTCAAAACAAATAGCATGTTTTTAAGAGATAATAACTATCAAAAGATTGAAACTTGTTTATAACTGGTTTAAATGTAGAATTACATCCAATGACCAAAATTGTATTAAATTGTAAAAATATATTCTAAATATACTTTAGAACCACTCAAATTAACAATTTATCACTATTAATTATTTCGATTAAAAAATTTGTTTTTAATTAAAATTTAATAATTTTCACTATTCATCAGAATATGAAAGTTATCCGAAAAGTACAAAAATTTCACCCTAAGATAATTTCGATATTCCGAATCCAAAAATGAAGTCCATTTTGAGAGATAAAATTTCATAAATTTTAAAAGGTGGTTATTACTATTCATAACTGCTAGTTTTAATAATATTTTAATAGCATATAGTTGATTAGTGAAACTTGGTGTTGCGTACAACACACGCTATCGTGGAAGGTCGCGATTGCATGTAATTCAATCCAGGTCAGAGATGTGTGTTGTGAAAGATCCTTTTGGTGTAGAGTATAACTCAAGACATTAATGAAATTAAAAAGAATATTTTTCATAAAATCTCGGGGTGTTACACTCATGCCCAAGTCATCGGCCACCACATTGCCCTTTCCCTCAGTATATGAGATCTCAAAGTTGTTATCCTGGAGGAACTCCACCCATATCCGCTGTCGCAAGTTTAAGTCCCATTGGGTGAAGATATACCTCAAGATTTTGTGATCTGTGAAGACCAAAAAGCATTCCCCGATGAGGTATTGCCGCCATAAATTTAGCGCAAAAAACGACCGCCGCAAGCTCTAGGTCGTGGGTGGCGTAATTACGCTAATGGGAACATAGCTTCCTGGACCCATAAGAGATCACCCCTTGTCGCTGCATCAACACGCATCCCAGTCCCTATCCCGAAGCATCATAGAACACCTCATAAGCCGCCCCTTCTTCTAGTAATCTCAGCACTAGGGCACTGACCAACTTCTCCTTCAGATAGCTGAAGGCTGACTGGCACTGCTCACTCCATACGAAAGCCTGTTCCTTCTTGGTCACAACCGTCAAAGGGGCTGCTACTCGGGAGAAGTTGGGTATGAATCTTTGGTAGTAACTCGCCAGCCCGAGGAAACATCGGACTTCTTCCACATTCTTGGGTGATGCACAAGAAACAACTGCCTCAACCTTTGATGGGTTGACCGCTACCCCATGCTCAGACACTACGTGCCCAAGGAAGTGCACTTCTCGTGTCCAGAACTTTCATTTTGAAAGATTTCTATAGAGCTGATGCTGTCAGAGGACCTCCAAAACAGTCCTTAGGTGCTCTGCATGGTCCTCCTCCGATCTAGAGTAGACCATGATGTCGTCGATGAACACAACCACGAACCGATCTAGGTACTCCCTGAATATGAAGTTCATAAGTCCCATAAACACAGCCGGGGAGTTTGTAACACCGAAGGGCATGACTACGAAATCAAAGTGTCCATACCTGCTCCTGAACGCTGTCTTTGGGATGTCGCTCTCTTTCACCCTCAGCTGGTGGTACCCAGACTGCAGGTCGATCTTCAAGAACCATCCTTCCCCTTTCAGCTGGTCAAAAAGGTCATCTATCCTTGGGAGAGGGTAGCAATTCATGATCTTCACGTGATTCAACCTCATGTAGTCTATGCAAAACCTAAGACCACCATCTACCTTCTTTGCAAACAAGATCGGAGCACCCCACGGTGACGCACTCAGACGAACATAACCCCTCTTCATCAGATCGTCAATCTGTATCTGCAACTCTCGTAGCTCCGAAGGTTCCATCCTGTAAGGATCCTTCAAGATTGTATTAGCACTGGGATACATGTCTATCCCGAAATCGATATCACGTCGAGGGGGTAGAGTCGTCACCTCCTCATGAAAGATGTCCATAAACTCACGAACGATCTCTGGCACTTCCACCATTTCCGCATCTACTGATTCTACCGTCAGCTTAGTCAACAAGGAGAGGAGAGGTTCCTCTCTCCTGTTTTCCTTCGGACTGCTCCGCTCGTCGGTGAAGGTAACACGCCGGCTTTCCATGTCTGGGAACACCACCTTTCTTCAAAAATAGTCGATGACGGCGCACACAGAAAATAGCCAGTCGATGCCTAGGATGACATCGTATGGCTGAATCTGCAGCAAAATAAGATCATGAACCGATTGATGTGGCCTTATCATCAGTCTATATCCCGACAAAAGAAAAACAAGTCGGTCTGACCTCCTACTGGTGAGCTCAACACCAGGGGCACTGGATGCCTCTCGGCATCTAGACCCAAGGAACGGGCTAGACGGGGTGCAGCAAAGGAGTGCGAAGCTCCGGTATCGAACAAAGAATAAGGAAGATTGCTAAACAGACTGATTGTACCTCGAACAAACTCTGGCCCTTCTGGAACTGCTGCCTCTGCAGCATGAAACTATCCACGCCCAGATCCCCTTCCCCTCGGCTATCAGCCACCTCCCCGACCATGCCCTGGTTGAGGTCCCTGTGGAGCACCCTGAGGTCGGCCTCCACCTCCTACATCTGCCCTTGGAGGAGCGGGAAATCGTTGTCCCTACTGCTACTACTGGAAAGGTATGGCTGGAAGCTGCTGCTGGGGTGGGTGCTGGGTCTGACTTCCATTGTTGTACTACACCCGGTCAGGGCACTGACTCCGGAGATTCCCAGGGATCCCACAGATGAAGCACCGTGGTCCCGTGACCGTAGGAAAAGGGCGAGGGCTGGGAAATCGAAACTGAAACTGTTGCGGCCTGCTCCCTGCAGGTCGGAACCTAGAGGGTCCTGACGCTGGAGGCCTGGTGCTGACAGCCTTCCCCTTCGATGGTCCCAGCTGGATCCCCTCTCGCGACACTCCCCCTAGAGCATGCATCCGCTCGACCACTTCGGCCTTCTTCTGGACCTCCAAGTACATCGGCATGGTAAAGGGGGTAAAGGCATACTAAAGGGAGGGTCGGAGTTCCACCTCCAAATGTCTTGCCCGAGACTCCTCGTTGGGAAAGAGGTCCAGAGATAAACGTAGGAGGTCCTTGAACTTGATCCCTAGTTCCCTCACAGACATACTCCCCTGGTAGAGGGAGAGTAGTTCCTGCCTCTTTTCTGCCTTCATCGTCTAGGAGAGGAATTCCGCCTGGAACTCTTTCTCGAAATCCCCCCAAGCCACCTCAGACTCTCTCCTCTCCCCCAGGTAAAGAATCCACCACTGACGTGCCGGTCCCCGCATCTGGCTAATGGCCAGAGGAACCCAGTACTCTGTGAGGGCCCGAATCAGGCCGAAGGCTATAACTAGCTCCTCTATCCAGCCTTCCATCTTCATATCGGAGGTGTTGCCCTCATACTTCTCGAGGGCCTGTCGCTGGAAGGCTCGAAGAGTCTTCTACCACTAGTCTTCATCTTCATCTCGATCAGCTCTCTGCTGATCGACCAAAGTAGTCTTCGGGGCCTCTATCGCCTGTACCACACATGGTCGCCTTCCAGGTTCCATAGATGCAAGGTAAACAAGGAATGCCTAAGCCCAAGTAGTGCAGAATATCGTCCTTAAAACATATTAAAATTTAATTTATTCTTAATTCACAAGACATTCCAAGAAACACAAGAACACAAGTCATTATGATGCATGTACCTTATCTAGGGTCTCTACCCTGCAATCAGTGTGGCCTCACTTGGTCGTTCGGTAGGTCTAGAGTCCTTGCATCGGATCATGGGGGGCCCTAAAATCCTGTGTCCTAGCCGGTCTTCCCTGGCCCAATTCACGCGCCAAGGTCACCCAACACTGTTTCCTTACCATCCCATGAAATCCTCACTATGCCTAACTCCAGACTCCATCCTATCTCACAACAATCACCTTTGATACCATTCTGTCACGACCCGCCTTCACCAAAAGGAGGGAAGGGTCAACATATTTCTAGGCCCTTCCTTATTTAAGTTGAAGGAGAGATAATGACCCCCGAAACTCGCCTTCAATTAGTCCCAAAGTGGCGACTAGCACCAAGGGTATAGAAATTTCACACAAATGGAAGTCATTACCCTTTTTATTTTATAGGATCGATAGATAAGTAGAAGAAACCCCAACAACACCAAGGTAGAAAGAAAAGTAAAGCCAAAAGTAAACCATTTCTACATGCATGTTTCAAATTAAAATCCACAAAGTGAAAAAGGTGACTAAAAGGTAAGTACCAAAGAGGAAAAGAAAACAACAACTACAACTACTCAAAAGGTCTGAGCTAGTAAGGTCCTACGTGATCCCCGAAGTCCTCCTGGAGACCTGAAAGCAGTTTTATATATATGTAGGGTGAGCATACAAGTACACTCAGTAGAGAAAAACAAAGACTCTCGTGCACAAGTGGGAGAACGTACTAAAGTCCCGTGAGAAAAGGAGTAAACCAAACACCTATCAAGGTAAACTATCCACCCCAGGCCTCACCAAGGCACACTCCCCAAATAACGCAAGTCAAGTAATATATATAATAAGAACACATCGATGTTTGGGTACCCCGCGCCACTTTCCCACTGGTTATTGAGACATCCTACGCATCTGACCAATCCCTCCATTCTCACCGCAGTCCCATTGCCACGCCCGCCCACACACACCTGGGCCACAACCACGCGCAGTCCCACTGCCGAAATCCCGCCTGCACACACCTGGGCCTCAACCGCACGCAGTCCCACTGCTGAATCCCACCCGCACACCCCTGGGCCACAACTGTATCATGTAACCATGCCTGCCAACACCTAGGCCAGAACAGCCACCACCACGCCCGAAGAAACCTGGGCTAAAGGATCCACTGCCACGCCTGAAGACACATGGGCCTCATCCCAATGACGCTTGGGAAACCACCTACCGCACACACCTGGCCAACCACCACACTACCCCGCCTGAAGGTTCTTGGGCTAATAATGGACCTCATGAAATCACAGCCTCCCTCTTTCTTTAGAGAATTCGTTCATTATCTTTAATTAGGTCTGGTTTACCGAATTATACAGGATCAAAAACACACCCACCCCGCATGATACACAAAAGAGAGAGACGAAGGAGAAATTCCCTACTTGTTGATAGATGATCGACGTTTAGGCCGGGGGCGCGGAACTTTATGGATAACGATTCACCTGATGAACCAGAAGCTGTTTGTGAAATTCCACAATCGAGGAAAGGAGAACCCATGACTAAACCTTAGTTTATAAGAGTCGGGGACGGTTGAGGTGAGAACGCGAAACCGCGTAAGGCGCGGGGGGCGTGAGTTGACCACGCGGCTCCACTCGTCATTAAAAAGGGGGTCGGGTGGTTTAAACCGACTCATGAATTGATTAAGTATTTAATTAAAGATCTTATGCGCGTTGCGGGTCTTAAAACACGCTTAAACGAGTCAGAATAGGGTTTAAAACCCTATTTGCACAAAGGAGCGCTACTGATGCTGATCGGTCTGACCGATCGGTCTCACCACTCGGTCCCACCGATCGATCTCACCGCTTGGTCCCACCGATCGGTCTCACCGCTCGGTCCCACCGATCGGTCTCACTGACCAGTCTCACCGAGTGGTCCCACTGATCGGTCTCACCGATCGGTCGCGGCGATCGGTCTCGTGCTGATCGGTCTCACCAATCGGTGTCACCAAGACGCGATCCGGATTTTGGAAAAGGGAAGGACCAAGAGAGTCTGGGTCATCACAAAAAATAAATTGGTCCTTGCAAACTCCAAATAAATTACCGATCAAAATCATAGAAGTCTATTTTTAAAATACAAATCCTAGAAAGTGTTAAATTATATTTAATATCTATTTTATAAATATCTTTTTAAAAAATAATGTCATTGTATAAAGTCTCTGTGTTCCTTGAACGTCCAGTTATTTTTAAAATCATGGGGTGTTATAGGTTGTTTCTCATAACAACCCATCATAGTTGGTAAAAATGGTTGATTTGATGAATTAATATATCAATTATTCAATAACATTGACTTTTATTGATAATTTATTATATTATTCTTGTACAAATCATTAATTGATAAATGAATGTGTTAATAAGACATTTGTGAACACTACAACCTCCAAAAAATGAAGAGTTTCATTTGTCATGACCACAAAGAATTGATTGATATAAAACCTTATTTAATGATTATATATTGGAGAAATGAATCATTTTATATTATCGATAGATAATGTTAGATATAATATATCTAATTTTAGTAATATATGGTCAACATAAACATAAAATCCTTAAATGAACAAATGAAGACACATTTCATAATTTGGGTCAGATTTGGGTACATATTAGAAAATTAATAATTTGTCTTCTAATATAATATAAAAATAAATTAAATTATATAATAATTAATAATGAAATTATATTTTATAAAAACATTTACTTTAGTAAAAAAACTAATGATGTTTTATTGAAATCTAACAAACCACCAAAGTTATCAACCATAAGTAAAAATAATTTAGAAAATTAATAAATTATTGTTAAAAACAATATAAAACGAAATATAAATGTATAATGTTCTTGATAGAATTTTTAATTAAAAAAAATTATGTTTTTTTCACTTCTTATTCATGTGCATAACTAACAAGGACCTAAAGTTTTTGTTTTTGTATCACAATTTCGTTTCATTGAGATATGCTTTAAATTTAGTACTTGTTTCATTTTTGTTGTTGTTTATATTAGAAGAAAATTAATTTTTTTCATAATATTTTATCAATTTAGGGTACTTATAAAACCAAATAACATTTCATCTTCCATGGGATTCAAATTTAAATGTTACCATGTCTATTATGGTTGTTGTGATCTCAACTCTCTTTTTTTAGTTACAGTGATTCATTCGAAAATTGTTTCCCCAATGGATAGATTTTTCCCACCTAGATGTTGTAAAAAGGTATAATATTTTTCAATTTTGGTGGAAATTTATATTTACTTTCAATATTATACCTTTATTAATTTATTCATCAATATGTATATCACTTATGAGAATAATTCAATTTGTATTATTGAATTCTTCCATATCCATGTCCATATTTTGATATCCTCATAATTTACTCAATTATAGTTTCATACATGATTTTCTATTATCAAATTTTATAATCATATTTTTTTCTTTACTTATGAAATTTATTTTATCTTATAACTTTTATAATGAATTATTTTATTATTTTTATTTATAAAAATTAAAAATTATTTACATCATTTAAAATTTATATATTCATAGTAAAATAAGATTTATTTTTTATTAAATGTATATATATTTACTGTTATGTTTTTTATTATCTTTTTAAAAATTATTTTTTAACAAATTTTCACTTCACCTTTCTGATATAGTGTAATTTTTTTATGCCACTATTATTTATTTTATTTAGAAAAAATCAGAAATATTTTCAAATTATAATTTTAGAAAAATGATGGGTTTTAAATGATTCAATATTGTGATTTCTTTCTCAAATATTAATTTTTAAAATTCATTATTCAAATATATCTATGATTAACTTTCCAAAATGAATTTTAAAATTAAATAGTAACATAATAGAATATTCCAATGTTATATGAGATTTCTAAAATCTTTTTTAAACTATCCATTTTGGTTTCTACTTTATCAATATTTTAATATGACGCATTCATGTTTCATAGAAAATATAAATATTACCTTATGAAGTACTCCTTTTATGTTGATTTGATTTTGATATGATCTAATATAATTATTTATGTCTTTTTATGTGATTCAATATTGTAATATGTTGATTGTAATTTACTTTCATGAGTTAATTATTCTATGAATAATTATTGATTTCATATGATACACATATTTTAATGTGATTTTATTTTGAGTTTGATATTATGTCACCCACCAATACATTTGTTATGGTTTTATATCTCTTAATCTCAAAATGTTACATGGGTTATAAATCTATCCCAACAGTTTTAATAGGATGTATACTATGATTATTAGGGGAAATATTGAGTATCCAAATCCAAATATGATATATATGTGTAGTAGGCTAAGAAAATAGGGTATATCGGTTGTATCCCAATCCTAAGTGGGTAAATGGGTTGTACCCCAATCACATTATGGTACAAAAGTTTTCAGAATAAATAAGCTATGTTTTTTTTAATTTGGTATGAGTTTCATTTATACTTGTTTATGACTTCTTATTCATTTGGAAATTCCAAATTTAAATGATAAATTATTCTGATATGCTACCATGCCCCATGTTTATTATCTTAGGATTCTATAATCCTTCTTCATGGAATATGTTTTATAATTGGATACTACATGTCATTTTTTATTACTTATATAAAAATAGAATTATTCAGAAAAAAAATTGTATATGATATTTCTCCCATTCTTGTTACATAGCACTAGATCAAAAAAATCATTTTTTTCCAAATGATAATTTTAGATTACCCCTTACTTAATATTATATTCCTATATTTATTGATATTATTATTACTTATGATAATTCTATAAGATTGTCTAATGTGGGTCAATCATATGAAACTTGTATAATATTTTTATCATAAGAATCGAGAGCATTTGTATAAGGTTATCAGTTTCTAATTTGGAAAGAAGAATAAAAAAAATCATGAAGTGGATGTCCTGATTATAGATTTTAATTGTTTATGACGTGATTATAGTTGACACGACATTTTATAAAATCTTTAATTATTGTTTCATATGATATTATTAGAGGAATTGAAATTGATTGAATATGATTTAATTAATGTGGAAAATTCCGAATTTTTATATCATTGGGCATGTAATTACTTGAGTTATAATATATATATAATCGGGAAATAATATATAACAGATGTAGAAAAAAATTAGATTATATGGTTGATGGATTATATGATTCATATGATCAGAACAATAGTTGGATTGATTAATTGAAGATTAAGATAAAGCATATTCAATGTATTATTGACAAGATTCAATAAATTTAGAATCAAGAGTAAGGATAGTAAAAATCATTTGTGTCCATATGTATATGTGATCATGATTAGGTACATGAATTAGTTGTCACTCATGATGTTGTGATGTTATTGAAGAACCGATCTAGGAAAATATTTCTAATCCTTTATATGATTTGGATACTAGGAAACATGAATTGAACAATCAATACCATCTGCCTATAAACTATATAATTTTAATACATTGAAAAATTTAATAAAATTAGAATATATAGAAGGTAAATATTCTATGACTTATAGAAAGGTCATATTTTTTATAGAAATAGTATGATAATGAAGGGATTACTTTTTCCTTGATTAGGGTAGTCCAATAAATTTGTGGGAATTGATCCTAAAACATTTTAGGAGGAAAATGAAATAATTGTTTAAATTATTGGAAAAAATATTTCTAAAACTAGATAAGGACATAACAAGTAGCTGATATCACATTACATCAAACAATTTTTTTAAAAAAATCTTGTTTTGGGTTCTATTTAATATTTTTATTTCATCTTGTGTAAATGTGTTAGTTAACATCTGAGATATATTCATTAAAACATGATAATAAGTTACAATAATAAATATTACAAAAAATTTAATCTGAATGTATTAATTAATATTTATCTGCATTGATTAACCATCTACATAGTGTGACAACATGATCTGTTGAGAATATCTATGGTTTTTCAATTCCAAGGAAATATACACCAAATTTCATGAGTAATCTATGGTTGGAAGGATTAAAATTCATTTTGCAACACCAATTATAATTATTTGGGTAAGTAAGAAGATTTCTATAAAACATTAATGTATGTTATTTCATCACTTGACATACCATTGACCTTTCGCTGGATTATTTTGAACGTGAAATATATTTATTTATTATAAAATACTTATAAGAAATATATATGTGGGGTTTTTAAATAATAACTTTTTTACTATCTAATTTATAATTATGTGATGGGGGATTTAATATAATGGTAATATAAAAATGTTATCCTAAAATTATACACACAATATGAGTTAATGGAAATGTATAATGTTCTTTATAAATAAATAATTGTTTTTTATGTTATAAAATTATTAAATATAAATTATAAAAATAATATATCCTGCTTTCCAAAATTATATAAAAATTTATTGACATGTTAATCTCTGAGAAAACAATTTATCAATTTCTCATACGAAAATGTTTTGTCTCCCTGTGAGGGTTTACATTATTATTAATTATTGAGATACAAATGAAAGTTTCATTATTAACTATGTGGTTATTTTCAAGTTTGTTTAATGGGTGGTATGATGAGAGTATATGTAAATGATTTCCATTGATTAATTATTAATCAGTTATGGTATGTTATATTTCATTACCAACATCTCATTGTATTTTGAAAACATTGTGGGATGATCATGGTAGTGTAGCAGATGTTTGGCGGGGTCAGTGAAACACTATTGATATTACAGAAAACTAGTGTCCCAAGATTATTTTTCATTCTAGCAAGGGATTCCCATTGAATTTATCTATGAGGGGGTATTTTTATTGTATATTATAATTATAAAATACAATTTTAGTGATATATATTAAGGATGAAACTGATATATTATTTTCATAGTCACTAGGAGGTTATCATAAGATTTATAATGAGTGGATTTTTTCAGTTTTTGATTATTTGATTTTATAAAAATTGATCGTTCCATAATATTTGTGATAATGATAATTTTTTTATTGATGATATCTACATAATGTTTATTTACATCTCTTTATAGTATAATATATTCATTAATAGTTGAAAATGGGGAAAATATTTTCTAAATAGTTCTAAAACTTGTATGTTTTTAAAATAATGTTATAGGTTATAGGCCTTGTTTATTAATTCACTAAAATGAAATGATATGTATTTAGATTTTTTTTTTCACAATATAATTAATAGTTTTTCTTAGAAATAGAAATGGGTAAACTCATGGATATATCATTTTGAAAATTACACCACAAAAATTATTGGTGTTCCAAGTGATATATATTCATCATGAAAATTGAAATGGGTTATTACTCGTCTAAACAATATCAAAACAATTACTCGTTTTCATGTGTTATATAATGTGTGACATATCAAGGATACAAAAAAATGATGTGGAAACTTATATCATATTAGGGTTGAATAGTTTCCAATTAAATTTATTTAAATTCAAGTAGAATCCTGACATTGCATGAATAAAATAGGGGTGAATTATTTATTTTTTGTAAAATATATCACACATCAAAAATCATATAGATATTAATTGTTTAATGTTCAAAAAAAGAATTCTTGTTTCCATTAATAATGTAGTGGAATTGAGGTTCATGGAGGGAGGATATTTTTTATTTAAAAATAGAATAATAAAAAATTATAATTACTTTCCTCCTTTCATCGTATTTTTAATTTCACAACATTGATCCTTTCATCAATAATTAATTTTTTATAATAAAGTAACTATATTTCAGATATTTCCAGACATCATACATGTTATGGTGTGATTTATTTCATATACATGTGATTATTCATATAACTATAACCACTAATTGATGCATAATCTACTAGATGAAATTACAATTACATCAATAAATTATATAACCATATGATGAAATATTAAAACTTAAGTACTTCAGAACGCTTCATGAAATTCCCATTATCCATATTTTTGAATGATATTTATTTTATATGTTGTACTTATAAGAATAACTAATCTTAAATATACAAGATGATATTATTAAATAATTTTAATTTTTCCTATCATTCTTTTTTATGTTAATATTATATTATAATGGAATTTCTAATATCTTTTCTAAATTTCACGCTTACGTGAAATGATAACTCAAAATATAAATTTATGTTGTATATTATGCCTTACACACACGTGGAGTATTACATGAATTTGGTATTTTTATCATATACATGTTTTCATATGGGTATTGTGTAATCCTATGGTACATTTGCATTTAATATATTAATAAATAACATTTTAAATTTCCATTTTTATTGAACTTCAATCTGTTTCACAATTTTCAAATTCTTATAGAATATATTTAACATGAAAACATACTACGATAACATTAAAATACTGATATCCAAATGTGATGACATCTTGGAAATAATATTCTCCAATCATTAGTGATAGATAAATGTTATTTTCACTTCCATATAATATAACATATGAGATATAAAACCCTCATTTGAAAACATATACTATCATATAATGCCAAATAAAACCCCATATAACCTTATTTTAAAAATAATAAATCTTGTTAGAATCACATGAATATATACTTAGTATGAGATATAATATTATAAAAGGGGTATCATCTATCATAGTTATCGAGGTTATGATTATTTATTTATATTAATTATTTTATTTCATAAATATATTTTTGTGACATTGTCCTAAAAGTAGGAAGAATTAACAACATTACTGTAATTTTTAAAGATATCATGGTCGAGATGAATCAAGAGATATATTTGGATAGCATATCTATGATTGAGAAATATTTTAATTAGTGGATATTAAAAATAACTAGGATGGAAAAAAATTATGGGATGATGCGATATTTCCCTTTATAAATTAATTTCAAGGTACATTTGAAATCTAATATAGTTGACTTGTTACACAGTGATATTTTTTCATTATTTAAAATAATAAACAAATTATAAGGTTTTTCAAAAACAAATTCCTCTTTTATTTTATTTTACTCTTACAAAATTTTTACTAAAATAAATTTTATTTTCAATGGTTTCCATGATATTAATATTATGTCATCATAAAATAATTAATCATCATCATGTGGCTGAATGTTACACATTATAAATGATGATATAGTGGATCCAAGAATATATATAACACATAAGATATTTTATGGAACATGACTACAATCCATGGAACCTAATATAATTTTTTCCTCACCGAAAATATAATGGACTATAAATTGTTTATAAATACATATTCGATAATTCAAAATGTATTTTGACAATTGAGTGAGCTCTAAATTTTATTTTAATCAACATGAAAATTAGTGTTTAATATAACACATATACAAATCGAATAATTACTTTATTTGTATTTATATCCATGGGATGATTTAGTACTAAATAATCCACTTATGTGGGGTTCCCTATCAAAGAAAATATTGAATGTAAATTTTTCTAACCATCATGAAATGTGAACAACACTACCACATTTAATAAACAATTTATTATGATATCAATATTTTAATATTTAAAACCCATCCATTGATGTATTATTTCACATCTACAAGCCATCAAATATTTTGAAAACTAATTATGTCACATGAAAAACATCCATTATTTAAGTGTCCATGAAGAATCATGATACATTATATTTTAACCCCAAGTCTAACCACATGATTATATAGAATAAATTAAAAGAGAGGGATTGTTGAATAAATTAGTTATTGGGATAGTTTAATATATTTTAGGCATTCATTATTATCTATATTACTTCCACTATATATAAATTACATAACCATCCTATAAAATAGTCTATTTTATATTAAAGAACTGCATTCTAATGAATTATTCAAAAGATTTAATATTTTGTTGAACATTTAAGATATTATAGAGCATGTTCTTAACAAATTTTCCCTAACCACCATTAAGGATATCAAGGTATAAAGTCCCCTCCCTTGGTTGAATTATATAATGTAGTTTTGAAACATTAGAGATACCTAAATATTTCATGGTCAAATCAGTTAGTAACATGTTCTTGAAGATTGTCCAAAATAAGAATATTATATCATTAGGAGCCCCACTATCCCCTAGTATCAAGTCTTGATATTCTATTTTTTGATCATTAGTTGATATAATTCATGGACCTCTACCTTCAAAAACAAATGATGAAAATTTATAGAATATGATATGGTCATAATCTAAAAAGAATTATGTGTTAAAAATGAATTATTAATATCAACATCATGAAATATAAAGTTTAATAGAAGGAATTAACTATTTATATTATGCAATATTCTAGGAACAAGATATCATAGATTTAATATATGTTTCTAGGACCACATTTCATACAAAAGGGTTCCTCAACACATTTTATGATACATAAATATTTATTTATGATATCTAAAATGGAGAAAATGAATATTTTATAGAGATTAGAACGATTTTATCACCCATATATGATGTAATATACTGATTAAAAATATATATTCTAACATAAGGTAGCCTACATGAAAAAATTAGGTTGTTTCCAAAGAAAACATTAACAATAGGGTACCTAGATAATGTAAATGACTATTACAATAGTGATTAAACCTATTAGTTGACCATTAAAATGGAGTGATTACTTGATTGTTATAGGTTACGAAGACCATGGATCCCTAAAGACCCAATTCCAACAAAAAATTATGAATGAACATTATATCAATTAAAATCCAATAACATGAACCAGAGAATCACTAAATCTGGATTTCCTCATATATTGATTTGGAATATTTTTTTATCAAATCCTTTTCTATCTCCAAAGAAAATATATATTAAAATTTAAATTATTTAAACAATTTTGGGAATAAAGACTATCCTTGTGGATTTCACATAGGGTTTTTATGATTACAATTTTTTTATAATATTTGTGTTTTTAAATTATTAAATTTTTCACATATGAATTTAGTGAATTCCTAAGGGATATAAAATAAATAAATAATTCAGTATTATCCAATAAAAAAGATATTGGAAAGGAAATTTATTTTCCAAAGACCTATTATTGATTTGAAAAATCCAAATTTGATGACCATGAGTTAAACTTTCAACCAGAGAGATGAAATAAGGTGAAAACCCATTCACATACAAATTTAAAAACTAATTGGCCTAATATGAACCGAATAATGATGTAATTTTCCCTGAAATAATAATAATTCTTTATTTAAACTTATTATTTTATTTCAATTAATTAAATTATATTCTACTTTCTATATCATTTATTGATCTAAATAAAAAACAACCTATATTCAACACTGCTATAAATTTTTTATGTTCTATATATACTATTTTGGAATATCTATGGCCCATCATTTTATTGTTATTTTTATGAAAAAATTAAAAAAAATGGAACTAATACTAATTAGGATTAATTATTTTATTGAGTCGACATACAAGACTCTAGGGATAAATAATATAATTGTTAAATTTTTCGATCTTGGTGAAGTACTCATATTGGGAAAATATTATACAACTCCATATAGTTAATATATGATAACCTTACTAAAATCCACAAAGAATGAACCTATAAGAAAATATATAACAAGAGACATTTCTTGGTTAAAAAAATTGTATGCATTATAGATTTAAAATTCAATAGATATAACATGAATAAACGCATTAATTTCCATGTTATTAGTTATTGAAATAATTCTAATGATATTATTTCTCCATTATAACCACAATTGGACATTCCAAGATAGAGATTGTGTGTTGGGGTGTGCGGGAGCACCGTAAACATGGCAGTGATGATTTCTTGGGTTCGATGTCCATTCCTCATTTCATCATCTCTATGCCTATAGCTGGTGAACAAGAATCCCTCAGGAATGAAGGTCCACATCATATTGATGGTTATACGCTTAGGATGAGTCTGTCGACGTCCTAGTCTAATGCCATTCGGGATGATGTTATCTGGTTGGTCACCTGGAATGAAGACATGCTGAGTTCGGATAATTGTGTGTGCCTAGTGGATGGAGACACATGTGATTGTGTTGTATGTAGTAATCCAGTTGAGGGTGGTTTGCGGGACCACACAGTTTCCCGAGAGGGTTCTGGCGTTGACTTCAATTTTGGGACTTGGGCTGCTGCTTGTGGTTTTCTCAGCGATGGAGGCATGCAGGGTCAGAATGCTAGGTCTGATCTAATGTTTCCACCAAATAATTATTTTCTCTCTATTCTAGATGGATCCAACAAAATTTCTCCTCCAATGTTGCCTTTTAAATTTCCTAGTTCACAGAGGATTAATCCAAATGATGTGTTGAATCCTGTATTTTCATCTTAAAGTAACTCGTGTTCTGGAAGAATTATTCACAAGGGTTCATTGGCCCATGTTGAGGAAAATCCTGATGCCATTGTAGAAAGGATCCCATTTGTTAAAACATACTTAATTGTACATCTTTTTTTACCAAAATGTCAGAAATCCTGGAGGATCAATGAATTGGTCTGATGGATCTCTTTTTTGTGGTTCTTCTCTAATTGTTGGTGTGTATCTATTCGATGTGGTATATTTAATTGAATTTCATCCTCAAATTCTTCTAAATTTCATGTGTAGAGCACTGGATCTCATTCCATGAAGCCTGGATATCTCCACCTTCATGAACGGTCCCTGTAATTTAATGCTTCGTGTGCAAGGAATGGTTTTTCCCAGGTATGGTTTCATATTCATGGACTTAATTGGGTCCATTGGCATCGAATGATTCTATGTGATATTGGTATGGGGATTGGGACTCCTATACAACTTGAAAAGGAGACTCAGAATGTTCGGTTTGGACACATCTCTAGGATGTTAGTGGGGATTCATCTTATCTCTATTTGGATTGAAAAGGAAACTCTTTCCACTCCAATGGATGACATCTAAATTTATGTTGAGTATAAAAGAAATCCAATTTTTTGTAATGAATGTTTTGTTGTTGGGTACTATTTAGAATAATTTTGGAGAAGGATCTCTTGTGAGAAATGTGGGATGAAGTGTCATCCATCCAACCTTTGTAGAGGTAAATCAATGAGGAAGGTTGTTCATTTGTCAAAACCTCTTGATCATAGCAACAAGACATCATCAAATAAAAATTATGTGTTGGTTTATGAGGAAGAAAATACACTACCTTCGTAAGGGAAGGTATTTATGGTGGATTAGTCACCGTTGATAGCCAACAATGGTGCATATAATATTTGTGTTATCTCTACATCACCGATGATCTATCCCTCTACTGCTCAAGTAGATTTTTCTAAGGACCATACACCCAAGGATGGTCATGCGATTACTCCCATTGGATTAGTTGAGAGTAGAAAAAATGTTCCTCTGTCTATTGTAGGATTTCCAGCTTGTAATGACCCCTCAAATATATGCATGAATGATAGTCATGTTGCAGGTGTGCAATGTGATGAGACTGCTGATATGAATCCAAACACTCGGACTCCTCAAAAGGCTGATTTTCATCAAGAGATCTAAAATCTCTTGAAGTCCCCTTGGATAACTAGAAAGTGGGGTGACATCTCAGAGGTGGAAGGGACTACAGTGGGTAGTGGTGGTCCTAATTCTTTCAAAGATGCGCTCATTTCTAGAAAAGGGGAAGTTGACTAGATTCCTGCCCCCTCGAAGCAAAGGCTGTGAAAGGACTATTCTACTACACCTCACTCTGTGTGTACTCGTTCTTGTAAGTTACTAGGTATGTTTAATTTTGATATTCTTAAGATCCTCAATCAGGGTAGGTCACACTCTGAATGGGAACTGTTGATGACTCTGAATATGGGAATAATATGTCTTATTACGATATGTAACTTTGTGTTTTGATGAATGAAAGAAAATACCTTTGTTTAACCACGTTGTCTTCTCTTCTCCTTTTTCATCTATAAAATAAATAATCCAAAGCATAGCTTCTGGTTGGATGTGCATGTATTAAAACATTTAAATTATACATTCAGAAGTCTATATTCCAATATTGATAATATTGTCAATAAATGTGCTACCACTAATGGAACTAGCACCTCAGAATCACTATTGATGACATGTTCCCCATTTTGTATATTTATTCTCTCAATAAATCATTATGTATTTAAAAAAATATTTTGAAAAAATTATTCATGTCTCCCCATTTTAGTCATAATTCCCTTAATCAATCACATTATATCATTTTTTCATTAAAACTTTTATAGATGGAACTTCTCACTATTACATTGATGTTATAGAAGAAAATATCATCCCATATTTCATGAATATTATAATTTATATATCATATTTGCATATCTAATAATGGATGAGGGGTGATTTTATCCTCATTAAAATTCACCGATTATGATAAATTTGGCTTCATTCAATCGATATTTTTATGTGGAAGGTGAAATAACTACCCCTGGGTTAGGGTTATTCATGAATCCTAGATCTAAAATATGATATCTATTAAAAAATTATATCTATTAGAACAATGAATAGATAACATAAGAAAATAGGGTATCTCGGTATCTTTTAATGATATGACTGATTAGAAAATGCATGTGGAATTTTTTCTACTTTCATAATATGAATAATTGGTGGAAATTTAATGGATTTTAAATCCTATTAAAAATTTCTAGTTTCCTTCGGATCATCATGTATTATAAAACCATATATATTTTTTCACATGTCAATAGAAGGTTAACCCTCATATTTTTTTTAATTTATAATAATATAATTGCATAAAACATAAATTTCTGTAGGTCGAGGGCTTGGAATGAATTTCAAGTGATCATTAAAAATATCAAACCATTCACCAACCTTGTTCATTGCATTTATTATAGGTTTAAATAAGGCATTTACATTATATAGTTAATGGGTTATAAATTGTTTACTATAAATAATCCATTTAATTTTTAAAATGGCATTCCAAAATACTTGAATGGGTTTATTACATGTAGAATCTTTCATATGATTCCTTCTATATATTTGCGATAAAAAATACTTCATATTACTAGTTTTGGGTTTAGGATATAAAGAAACGAATATAAAAATTTTTAGTCAATTTATTTTTTTCTGTCAAAAATAAATTTTTATTCTATGGAACCTATGCCCATAGATTTAATAAAAAAGTTGAAAATATTAGAAATAAATTACAGAAGTGTTAGAGAATTATATATCTTTCTGAACATTGGTTCTTTGATTATATACACACATCTTGTGAGAAGTAATATCAATGAAAACCCCTTTTCCCGGATAATTTTATATATGTATATCTTCCTATAAAACAACATTTATTAAGTTGTGGACTAGTTGCCTTCCTCCAAATACAGTAATGGTTATATGTATTTTATATTATTATTCATTGTAATAGGAAATGGTGGACCTTAACTCTAATATCAAAAATTATATTGGGTCTATTATATATTCATTACATCAGAGATATTCTCTATTGGGTTGGTTAAAAAATAACCTTTTTAAAAGGATGATAATTTGATTGGTTATACCTAGGATAGAGTGATGTTCAATCATCATTGGGAGTCCTAGGATGGTATTAATGATATTTAATAACATGATTCATTAATTTCATAACTATATTTCATTGAAAATAAAAAATTGTTCCAAATATAATCATGTATGTATTTCAATTTTTTATTGAAGGAAAATACTTTAGATACACTTGATTTGATGCAAAATGGGAAGAATTTTGACATGACCATTTTTAAAAAAATTTAAAAATTGTAATGGTGTTGCATATGACATTATTTATCTAATCAATAAATAAAAATAATCCCAATAAAATCTTAAATCCTTTTAAGGTAGAAGGATTAATTAATGGTAAATGAAAACATGGTATCCAAATCCATATAACTTCTATTTTCAAGTCATTATCATTTTTAAATAATAAAAAAAATTTAAAATTGGAATCATATGATGGACACACATTATAACTTTTTAAGATGATTACTTGTAGAATTATTCCTTTAAGAGTAACCACTTATAACCAAGGACAATAATAGTCACTAGAACAGATAAGTCCCTAATCAAGGAGATAATGATCTCAATGAATCAAAAAGGTTATCGATACATTATAAATGTTTTTATTTGCATGCTTTTTTATAAATTATTATAAATTTCATCATTTTTTATGGAATTTAGGGATGCATTATTCAATAGGTATTTACCTCCAAGACTTTTACATTGATCCCGTGAGGTGTGGAAACAGTTTTTCATTTATTATATTTTCTTCCTTTTACATCATAGATTCATTCCTTATATAATGGGAATGATATATTGAAAATATGTCTCTGAAATAATCTATATTAAAAAAACTAGTCGATGGATACCCAAAATCATTAAGGCGATTTTTAAAAATTATACATTCTCAAAATCTAATCGAATATCCCTTATAAAGGGGACAAAAGGATTAGATTCATCTATAAAAGAGACTTCGATTCTTCCTAATTTCATTAAATGTAAAGGTCAATGTTTTTTTTCATCATCACATATAAATTTGGGCCTTCTAAAAAAATAATGTTGATAAGTGGGAGATAAATTACATCATTCCAAATACAAAACCAGAATCAATAATATTTGACGTAATCTTGTTGAAGATGAATAAATAGAAAATGATGATGATATAAATGGTACTGAAATTGATAATGATATTTGGATTCTTTTTTGGTATACTCAACATGATTACACACATAAAGGATAATATTGTAACAAGGAAAATCAACCTGATGAATTTTATTATCATACTACTCATTGTGTGGAGAATGGGACTCATTGAAACTCATTTCACCGGGGACATCTAAACACTTTATGGACATAAAATTATGATAAGAATGAATATAATAAATCTATTCAGTTGTACAAGGTATATTATAAAGAAAAGGTAAAAAATGTCACCATTGAAGGTATGTGTGACCCAAATAAACTATTAATTATTTATAATAAATGTAGGAATGAAGACATTGAACATCATATCAATGAAATATCAAAACATACCAACATAATCTATAGTAAAATTATCCATAAAAATGAAATCAATTATATAACTATTTACTTAGTGAGAGATGAATTTCATGCCAATAAACATATAATTCATGTTGTTATCTAGATATCCCCATCCAATGAGGACAATATATTGAAATAAACCCAATAATGAGTTATATATTTTCCCCATAAAGTTGAATAATGAGACATATCAGAAGAATTTCATAATTAAAAACATTGAATGATTAAATAAAATATTCTAATACAACTCTTATGTAAAAAAAATTATTATTTTGATATTTATATTGCAAAAAATTACCTAATGATACAAAAAAAATATGCAATAAAGTGGAACTACGAAGGTAAGAAAAATTGTCTTTTAACCCCTACCACATCTTCAAGTGAATATATTTTTTGAAATTTATATGATGTGGAAAACCATGAAACACTCATCATTATAAAAATATTTATTCATACACATATATCCAAGATCATTATTATTTTGAAGCCTGTGAGAAAAAAATATTTTTGTCTTGATGGTTTAGAGTACAAAGTATATTCTTTTGTTGTTCTTATTTTAAAAATGATTATATTGATTATATTTCGGTAATTTATCATTATCATATAAGTAGTGTTAATTATTTAATCCATGATGTCATGATCTTCACTTATTTGGTAATTTTTCTAAATCCACACATTTTTCCTACAATCATCAATGATACAAATAGGCACTATGATAGAATAAGTATCTTGTATTATTGGGGTCATTTAGGTAGAAAATTACATGTTCCTTGTTTTATTGTTGGGGACTTTATTTCTATCATTTTTTCGAGTTAAAATATTTCTTTGTCTCATTATAATATTACTAAAAGGGATTTAAAATCATTATTTAAGGATTATAATATTATTGTGATTAATTTAATTGTATCTAAATACCCTTTCCATAAATGAAATTACATAAAAATAGTTTCCATCATTTTTAAGTACAATTATTCAATGATAAATACCTTCAGTGGTGGGATATTATTTCTAGCACCCCCCATGAATGATTAAATTTTGATCATCATCCTGTTTTTTGTTATATTCTCTAATAAGAGCACCATTCTTGTCCCCCCATTAAAATTTAATAATGCATCATAATTACATACAGATTATGGTAATATTGATGAGGATAATTTTAATTCTACTAATTTTATAAATAATTATTCTCCTTCTATAATAAATCTAAAATCATTGATGCACACACACAATTATTGGTGTTGACTTACAACATACTAAATTAAAACTTATATTTTTATTATCTAATTTAAAATTACAATGGTAAAAAAATCTTATATAAACTATGCTTTTGATATTGATTCTATGAATGAAATAGATATTTTTACCTTGTTAAACACTTCTTTATCATTAATTTTTATTCTTATAAGTGTGACATTAAAAGTAAATATTTTTATAAATAGATTTAAAAACACATATTTTACAATTCTCTCTAAATATAGTAGATATCATATAGTCCTTCTACCATCCTCAAGGATATAAACCCCAATATTGATTAATTGAATATCCTATATAATCATATTGTTTATTATTTTCATAATATATTCAATGTTTCTATTTAACATAAATATTTAATTCTTCATATCAAACATTCAATTGTAAGAAATAAAGGCAAATATGTTGGTACTATATTCCCTCTTGATTCTAAAATCATGTATATTGTCTTCATTCTGAATCCAAATACTAAATAGATGATGTGTGGGGTTTGAAACACATTTTTCATCATTATGGATATGTAATAAATATGAATATGTGTCAATTGGTTAAATCATTCTTCTATAATGGAAATCAGCATCATTCCCTTTAATCCAAGATTCAGAACCTGATTCTCAATGTAGGGAATTCCATTGAGATATATATTTTCATACCTCTAGAACTTATTATCCTAAAATACATGATTCTTACCATGTTTATTTATAGTATACATTCCAATTTTTCACATAATATTTTTTTTCTTGTAATCAGTTCAGTTTTGTGACAGGTGGATCCATTAAAAATTTCATCTTCATGGAATCAAAATGTTCAAATATTTTAGAGAAATAAAATATATGAGGTTGTATTAAAATTAAATTTGATATTTTTTTTTGATACTGGGGATTAAAGCATCATATATATGTTTCTTTAGTGTTTTGGTTTCAATGATATGTCTTTCAGAATGATTAAAATCATTTTTATACCTGTGCATATCATGATTTTAATCAATGGTTATCATAATGGTTATTTTTTTTTCTTTATAGGGGTTAGAAATGGTGATCACTTACTTAAAATAAATTCATTTATTTTTTAGGATGATTTATGTTGAATCCTCAATAATTTTTTGGAACATGTTAAACATAGGACAATTCTTAAATCAAAAAAATATTGTTGAACTTTCTCATATACTTTATGCAGAAGATTTTTTTTATTTTTACTAGGGGAAAAGGAAATATTAAATTCTACTATACATATCTCTCTCCATTTGAATAAGATTATATTAAAACTCTAAAATGGAATAATCAGTCATTTTTATTGGGAATGAAATTAAATTTTCTATAAATATTGAAATTATGAATTACTTAGACATAATGAAAGGTAATATTATATTTACCAAACTTGGGGTTACTCTATATTGAGGAAGTGTTATGAATTAATAATATTTTATAATAATTTAATATATGAAGACTAATATTTCTTCATGAAAATCGAAGTCTTTATCAATGGATGAAAAAACTTTCATTGTGAAATATGTAATTTATTTTAAAATGTATTATTATTTGATGGTTTATAAATTTCATCAGTCTCTACAAAAAAGTCTCAACTTATACATTAAAAATATCATTACAGTTGGTGAACTCCTAAAATAATGATTAATTGGGTTGAATATTTTAATACCCCTCCTAATGGTGTCTTGAGAATCAAGAAGCTCCTATTATTTAATGATTCTTTATATGACAAGTTTATGTTTATCTTTTTGAATAATAATCTCATAGCCCAATTCTTCCTTATATCCATGTTTCATGAAAAATTGGTTAAATGAATCAGGCACTATATATACACTTCTATATGTTTGACCACCATATAATCCATTTCTAGCATCATATCTCCTTCTAGATGGATCACAAATTGGTTATATTATCCTAATTTTTTTGATTATTAATTATTCTCTTTCTCCTCATATTCCCATTATTTAATTACTAAAATATTCAATTTATACTCAAAATTCTATTAATTACTTTATGAGTTTATACTATTTTGATTTTCCTAATAAAATAAATATCATTGTCACTAATTATTTTTCTCTACTAATATTAATTTTTTAGTAGAGGAAACTACTTGTAATTGTATTATTGATTATAAAATTTCTTATTGACATAATTTTGATTGTCCAAATTATGAATTGACATGGATGAAAGTATTTTAAAATACCTGGATTAAGACTTATGAATTTATTATTGTCTTAAGTATTTCATAGAATACGATTCCCATTGACTGTTGTCTATAGTAATTTTTTTATTTTTTTTCATAGAATACTATTAATGAAACTAGAATCAAATTGATCCTATAAAAATATTATGTTGAACAACTGGTAAGGTTTTAGGGAAATTCAATGAATATATTTTTTAAATTAGGATTCTATATGTCGATTTTATTCATCCTCAAATCCAAAAATAGTCATATACTAGTCTATCTCCACATATCAACAACATCTTCATTGTTAATAAATTAGAATTGTTTCATCGTATTTGGTAAGATAAAAACACTTTTATTTTTGAACATATTGATTTCAAATATCCATGAATGAAGGTGAAAATACGTACTTCTATCAAAGAGGATAGTACTTTATAGTGTCATTTCAGCCAAAACACCATTTAGGATTTATCAGTGCAACATCGACTGGGTGTTACTAGAAATTATACCCGAGAAAGAGGTATTTTATTATACTTATGGAATAACCCACATACAGGATGGAACAAATTTAATGCTCATAGTCCCTCAAATGGAAATGCATGAATTATCAGTTGTGGATATATCAATAAGAAAGATAAAAAATTGATTCTTATTTTTTTCTCTTAAACATGTGAAGTTACCTCTCCCTGAGATAATGAAATTATTATTGTTACCATTACAGTCTCTATTACGAGAAAAAAGTTACGAAAAATTCATTTTCTGGAAATGGATTCTACAATAATCTTTAATGAATTTTATAATGGCATGACACATATTTCATGGAACCTCACATATTGATAGATTGATTTCTTGCATTATCATTTGAGATCCAACTATATCTTGACACATGATTATTTATATGAAAATAGAGAGGAATTTTTTATTCCTAAAAATAGAGTAAAAAATGACCACATGGACATATAATCTTCCTCCATATTTATTTTATCCTTTTTAAAAAAAATTTAATTAAATTCTCATTTATATACATTTTTAATTATATTTTCACTGTTAATGATCGTTATACTTTTTTATTTATAATATTGTTAATTAAAAAATAGAGTTGATCATTTTATTTTATATCAAATTATATTTCCAACATTCCAAATATCATTCATATTTTCTCATGATATATATATCAGAGATGATCACATATTCCGATGAAGTTGATACAATAAGAATATATGTTGAATTTATAATTTCCTATAACAATATAATTATTTAGACTGAAAGAATAATTAATGTAGAAGATGAAATCATTAATTAATGTCAAGATATTGGTTTCAAATATTTGTATGAAATCAATATATTCATACCTCTACTACTATAATTCGACGTGTGATAGAAATTTGGTGATTGAAATGATATAACTTTTTACATCATGTTGAAAATCCCAAGTCAATTGGGAAATTTCATGATGTAGGATCTTTATTATTCACAACCCTTTATATACCCTAGTATTTTACTCTAATTTCTCTGTTATATTTTTGTCTCACTTATATATATAGATGGATAAAATCATGGACTATAACTTGTCAGATATCTAATATTTGATATAAATCTAAAAAATTCAAGGGTTAGATAATTGAATTTCCAAACATTAGATAGAGAAAATTGATACCTTTAGATTATAAAATATTTATTATTAGAGTAGAAATAAAACCCTATGATTATACTGGTTATGAATTTCAGTTGATTTTTAATTAAAAGTATTTTTATTAAAAGGATTTTTTTAGAATCGGTACATTAATTGAGATTCCATGAATTTAACTTCATTAAATTTTATATTAGATATGTTGCATCTTTAATTTGTAGTGTTAGAGGTTTTAGAGGGAAATGAGAATGTTTTAGAGTGTAATATTTTTAAAAATATCATTTATATGTTATTCATAGTTTTTCAATGTAGGTTTCCCATACATTGATACAATATCGTTCTAGATGATTATTATTATTATTATACAATCACATTCATGTAGATCATAACACATTGGTCCCTTTAGAGACTAGTTGTATAATCATATTGATTTTATGAATGATCATCTACACATCCTATAAATATATCGCTCATTAGTAGTCCTAGTAAACACACACAACAAAAATAATTTATTCATAACTTGGGGAAATGTAACTATAGAATGGTTGATCACGTTAGATTAGTAAGGGGAATCAATGAAGATATGTATGCATAACATGAGGATTGATGGATAATATCTTGATTATAATATATTAAAACCACACCCGTAATATGAATGATTAGAATTTTATTTCATGGCATAAATATTGGAAGTTAATAAGACATTAATCATAATAAAATAATTAAAATTATACATGAGGGAATAACATTGGAATAAAACATGTGTTTCATAAATGAAAAAAAAATAATCTTAGAAGATTGACATAATAATCATGTCTTAGTTTTAAAACATATCAGGGAAATCCATAGGAGATTACACAACATGGGTGGGAAACACTAGAAACCATAATGGAACCCTTTTCATTATTGTGGGATGGATTTAATCCCAAAACTATCATGGTAATCTTGTTTCACTCTCATGACCATTATAGTGGAAAATGTCCCTTATAGAATTGATTTAAATCCGCCTTCCATTAATGTTTATCTCATGAGATATTAATCCCAACCCAATGAATTAGCGTGGTATATATGACCAACCCCTAATATAATGACGATCATATATATATATATATGTGACAAATGACCATACAATATTCATTATATCAAAACCCATTAAATGAAATGGGTTTCATAAAAATTTCTTTATATGGGTACTTTTTGAAATCATACAAGATACTTAATCCTTTCATCATTTCATCAAAACATAACCAATTGAAGAATAAGTCAGTTTAATATGAATTTTATCATTTTACAACCCATGAAAAATGAATTGGGTTATATAATAATTTTATCATGGAATAACCTGTGGAAGAGAATTGAGTTTCATAAATATATTTTCATCATAAAAATATACAATCTAAAGAAATAATATAATTGTTTCCTTGGATATTTTCACCAGAAATGAAAAGGTAACAACATTTGATACAATCTTAGAGGAAAAATTTATATTCAATGATAAATAACATGGATCGTTTCTTGAGGAATGTAACTATTATTAAAAAATCACCTTTTTAAACAATGCAGCATAAAAATATTTTAAAATCCATATATTTCAAAATATATATTAAAATATTTAATGTAAATGAATGAAATTATTTTAAAAAATTATTTAGAAAAATTTATTCAATAATGAATATAATTTTCAATGATATTCTCATTTCCTTTTTTTAAATTGATACCAATTATAAAAAATCCAAAAAAAGCACAAATATCAAGGAAAAAATTTTATATGGAAATATATTTGAATACTCATAAGGGAATATTTACTGTTATTATTATTCATGATAGAGAGAAATACATATAATGTTTTGTGTGCTAAAAAAATGGTTCATTAACAATTTTCTATAATATCGAAAGGGGAACTGTTATGAAAACGATGTGAAGATTCATTGAAAAATATTCTATAAAATTTAAATATAAGGTATTACATTATACAGTAAAAAATTTACAATAATTTGTAAATTTTTTTCTAAACATGGTTTGGGAAGAAAAATGGTTCTCAACCAAAACATTAAATAAAGTAAAATTTCATAAAAATAATATTTTAATATCTTGGGTACATTTATAGAGGAAAAAAAATTAAACCAATATTATTTTGATGTGATTTTGACTTGTCTTTTTATTGTTTTGTATCTTCTTCAAAAACAATTTATTGATGATGATGGTATTAATAAAAAATATAGATAAATGAAGGGATTGTAATATAAAATCATTACCTATTTGTTAACACATAAGCATATAAATGATGCAGGTATAACATAATATAGAACTGAAAATATGTCATTGATAAAAAATCAATGATATTACATGTAAAATTGGATATATATATATATATATATATATAACTAATTTTAAAATATTGATGCATAAAATAAAATTATTCTTAAAGAATTAAATGTTAAAAAATCCAATACTGGTTCGGTAAGGTTTGTATGAGGAACTCTATGTAGAATATATCATAAAATGGATATGTAAATACAAATAATTGTATGTATTCAAAAAATTAAATACATTAATAGTAAGTATATAAACAATAGTAAATAAACATTAGGAAGATATTGAATTATTCACATAGAAATTAATAGTCATAAGGGAATCCCGTACTGTTATTATAATTTTTTGAATCATTATCCCAAATAACGAATACTAGAATGAAAATTATATAACATGATAATGAGTAGATTAATTATATAAAATATCAAATGGTTTGTATATACCATTAAAAAAATATCATATCTCTATAATTATTTTAAGTATAAATTTTTGTATATTCTAACCCATGGTTAATTTTTAGTTTCCCTATGTTCATTGATGAGTAATGGAAATGTTTGAAAAGATATCAAGTGGTGCACAAATGGTGCATTATTAATGGAAATAGGTTCCTTGCTGAAGAAACCACACTGATAGGTGTCATATTTTTGATAGGGGTGAACCATAAGGTTTGGATATGTTGTGGGGTAACCATCCAGCATGCCCTTCTTGGACAGTGAGGTTCACAATATTTCCACACAGTTTCGTAAACTATTGTAGAAAACCATGAGAATTGTCCAAGCCATTGATACAATTTTTAAATTACATTATTTTAATCCCTAGATTTAACCATAACTACTCTCATCCCCCCATACATGATTTTCAGACATTAGATCCCCCTCCATGTTTTCGTGTACATTTGTGGGCACCATTTCATGGGTGTTTTTGAACCATATTTTTCACAGATTCATCTAGTAAGTTATTTATCCCTATGCTTCTCCCTATTTTTAGAGTTTCTCTTAATCCTTTTTTATTTTTTTATTATTAGTGGGTTTTGTGGCCTATGTAGGGTTTGTTATTTGTTATTGAGTAAGATCACAATTTTTAGTGTTCAATCATGCATTCATAAGGAATTATAGTTCCTCACCTATTGTTTATCATAATTTTCTAGAATTTTCTTATTGTGTGGTTGGAAGTTCAATGTTTATTAATTTTTAGATATTTTTTGTATGCTTTGTTTGATTCATAAATGTGATTTGTGAATTTCATGTGTGGTGTGAAATGTGATTTGGAAAATGGTGGACATGCATATGATATATAAATTAGAATTTCAAAAAAGGGTATTGTTTTTGAGTTCTATTATTACGGTGATCATGAAAGTGTTTTCATAATTATGTGAAAGGTGTGTACATAATTTATAAAGTTACTAGAGGTGAAATTGTGTTTAATGTGTATTTTAAATTAAAATGGTTTATTTGATCATGTGGTGTTTTTTGTGAACCTTCAAATTGTTATTTGTGAAATTATGTAAAACATTTGAATAATATTGTAATGTGAACATGGATTGGTGGTGAATTTATAAAGTAATTTGTACAAGATAATGGTTTGATTAATTTTACTATATCCTTGTGTTTTTTTAAATGGGTTTCATGAATTTTATAAATAGTACCCAAAGGAATTTAAAATTGTTTTGGTGTGTGTAAAATGGGAAATAGGTTGTTTATGGGAAATACTGAGTTCCTTGTCTTCATATGTAGTATGGAATGTGTAATGAATGTGATTTTTATTTGATAATGAATGATGAAAATAATGGTAATCCCAAGTTCCTAGGTGGGAAAATAAGAACTAGTACTCTAGTGATTTATTATATGCAATCCTGAACTCTACCAGTGGATTGACACTAGTTTACTCTGATGTAGAAATCATGGATTCACATAAAAGGATTAAAAATTTAATTTCAACTAAACATGTGATATTACAGGAAACCACAAGGCCCATGGGATATTCCATCCTAGTGGATAATTTATATGAAATTTGTGGGTTATGGATGTTATACCATATTTTTACCAAGGTATGTGGTTTCTAGATTTTGACATGTTTTAGATACCCATTGAGATTTCACTACGGTGATTTATCCCAACATTATGATTATGTGATATTATTTCATATGTTATAATATGATAAAAATTGTTTTTGTATTTCATTTTGATCATTGTTTGATGATATATGGTCTTCCTTGAATGTGTTTCCATGAGAATAGATTTTCTTAAAATGTTTTCGTGAATATATTTAAAAGGATTTTGTATAGAAATTATTATAAATATTTCTTCTAATGTTAAATCATGTAATACTTTATTGGGTAGGGTGTATTACGAGGATTTGTCTAACAACCAACATAAACCTTTGAGTGTATATATATTTTGTTATGTATGACATTGGAAAAGGAATCCTTTATTGAGGTGATGGTGAATCTGGTTTCTATAGATCCTCTTATTGATGTTTGTGTGGTGATAGACTAAGGGTGATTCTCTTTATGTCACATGGAGTTTTTTTGTATAGTATTGATTTTCCTATTCTATTTTTATTCTTTTGGAATTATTTTAAATTGAAAAACATTTATTCTGAAAAGTGTTATGAATTTTGTTGTATTTTTTTATTTATCATTGTGTTAAATATTAATAATCATTATTTATGATTATGAAAATTGTTGAAATCATTCCAAACATAGATTAATGATATCCATGAACTAGTTTACATCACATAGTGATCGAGAACACCCATCAGAACATGCCATAGACTGGGTCCAGTCTCAGGATGGGTGGAACTCCGGTTGGTTTGTGACATAATGGTGTAACAGTAGGTCACACACTTTTGGGTCTTGATATTTTGGTTATGTCTAGATATAATAGAGCTTGGATAGTTGGTGATTAATTTTTTGGTTGTGAATTTGGTGTTGATAAAACACACCTCATTGAAGGACTCGAGTTTTCACAAAAAGCTAGGTTTCAATTAGTTTTGTTGGTTATTGTGGGTATTTTTTTATTTGAAAATGAAAATACAATTCGCTAAATAGTCATCGTGATCTAATAGGACACTGAAATTCATTTGAATATAGGGAAATAGTCATAAAAGTTTCTTCATGTCATTACATTGTTTGGTTTGTGGTCACCAAACATATGACCATGACACATACCGACACAACATTCCTCTTGTAAATTTTTTGAAGTCTTCTAAGGATTTGAAAATAGCTTTGAAACCATTGTTTAGACTTTTTTAAATTTATTTATTGTGGTTATTTTATTTTTTTGAAAAGGGATGAAATTGGGTTTGTAAAATATTTATAGGAATTATTATAAAATAATATTTTTATAAAATGATTTTAAATAATGCGGCAATGAATTTATTGATAAATGAGTTTTTGAAATAGAATCCTACGTATTGTAGAAATAGGTTGATTGAAAAATAGAATTTTATTCAATGGTATTATAAAAAATTATTTCGAATAATAAAACTTGAGTTTTTAATTAAATCTTTATTGATGAAATGATATTTTTTGTTCGATAAAAAATGTTTTCAAATGGGATTTTATTTTGAGAAATATGATGCAGATTAATTTGTGTACTGTCAATATATTATATATTATTTTGTGTTGAATTAAAATTAAAATGTTATATGAATCTATTAAATTTTATTTGGATTTTTATGTTTAATGTGTTGTTTTAATGTTTTGTCTTGGAATGTTGATTTTTTTTACCATTCGTATTTCCATAAGTGACAACATGAATGGATATGTGGGGAAAATTTTATGGTTGAAAGAATGAGGTGATGGGTTCCCTATTTGGAATGTGAATATGAATGTGTGAGTCTCCATATGTGACCATTGGTGAGTGTGAAACCATCCTAGCCAGTTTTCATTTCAATAGTTTTATTACGAGGAGTGATGGTTTGATAACCATTAGTGGTGTGGTGTGTATTCTTGTGATTTAGGGAATATTTCTAGTGAGGTATTTTGAGTTTGATAAATCTTCATGTTTCAAGGTTGTTTCATGTTTTCCATATTAACAATGTGTTGGTTATAAAATAATGATTAATGGTTTCTTTTGAAAAATCCTTTTCATGGCCTATATGTTGGGCCCCATTGTCTTTTTAATGTGTGTTTATGGTATGTTTCGAAAGATGGAAAATTTTAATTTTCATTATTATATTTATTTTTTGGCTATGTGTATACCCCCAAAATTTGATTCATATCTTATTTTTGACCATAAGTGGTTCACCATTTGTAGACCTTCCAGTTGATTTGTGTAATGAAATTCTTCTTATATTTTAGAAGTTAAATTGACCTCTATTTTTCATTTCAAGAATATCCCTTACATATTGAAGTGTAGATGTAGGTAATTGAATAAAATCATAATTTTCATGGGTTTCTTGATTCATCAATGGTGAGTTTCACTGCCTATATTCTTGAAGATCCAGTTTGGAAGTTTATTCATTTTAACAATTAACAGTTTCACTTATTTATGGATAGATTGTAATGTTATTAAAATAATAAACCTATAAATAATCATAATTATATCATAAATATCATACATATTCAATTAAATGATATTTATTACATCTATTGAAATCAAAAATAGAAAATTAATCACATTGATTCATGTGCTTTGTAGTCCATATATACGAATGGGTGACAAGAGAATTTAATAGTGGATGGAAGGATAAAAAGGTTAATAATATATTATCATTTATGATTCATAATTAAATTATAATAATCATTTATATATACTGAATATAAATGTACATCCATCCATGATATTATATGATGAAAAAAAATATTCATCACATCGTAGAAATGATTGTCTGTACATATGCATGGGCAACGTTTTTTCCCATTATATGAAAATGAGAGAGAAAATGGATCTATTTAAATATAAAAAAATAATATATTAATGATATATATAATTCATCATAATAATAATCCTATAGAATATTTTGATGAGGTTAAATAATAAAGAATCATGAAATAGATTGGAAATGTACATTACATCTTCTCCATTTATGTTCCTTTTTTATTACACCATAAGCCATGCTGAAATTGTAATTTGTTTTGAATATGATTTATAGGTTATGGGGATTAGTTATTGAAGTTATTTTTGAAGTTATTTATTTATCTATCGTGATACTTTTTTGGGGTATAATTGAGAAGATGATCTGAGAAATTTCATGTGCAGTGGTTGGATAGATAGTCAATATTTAAATTTTTATTACATAATATATGCGTTGCTTATGAAATGTTGAACATAATTTTCATAATAAGAATTATTATAATTTTATGGTTTAAATCAAACTTTAAATGATACTTAATTAATTGTTTTATGTTATTTTAGTCATTTTATGTTATGTTTACCTATTTTAAAGACATTTTAACAAATACCATTCCAGAAATATTTTTACTATGGCAATGATTAATTATATATAAAATTTAATTTGAAATTTTTTATTGTTATTAATTATTATGACTCTATATTATAGATAGATATTTTAATATTCATTTCCTTTAAGTGGAATATTTTTTTTTCAAAATCATCATTAAAATAACACAAACGCCATTTTTAGAAAAAAATGTAAATTTATGCATAAAAATTATTTCATTCTCATTACATACTTAGTAAAAAACTCAATATTATATTTCACATTTTATATTAAATAAATTATCTAAAATTTTATATAAATAACTAATAAAAATTTTTTAATTGAAAAATTTAATAATAAATATTGTCCTCAATATAAAAATATCAGAAAAAATATATATTTTTATCAAAAAATGCATTTATATATATTTATTCTAATTTGGTAATGAATATATTATTGGTAATTATTTTTTAAATTTTTTAGAAGAAATATTATTTAATATTTTCAATATAAAAAATAATAAAAATTATATTTTAAATAAAAACACATATAAATAAAACAATACTTCTAAAAAAACATTTCCTATTAACTAAAAATCATTAGACTATTAATCTTTAAAATTAATTTAAAATTTCATAGACACCCAAAATTTATTTTTATAATTATTACATATTTATATAAATTTTTTACATTCATAAAAATTATTATATCTAACAAAAATTGATAATATGAAAAACTTGTTTAGAAACAAAATCTGAAAAATTAATTGTAATTACATTATTTAATATTAACCTTTTAAACATATCCATTTATCTCCTCAATTTCATTCATTATTATAATAACATATTTTTTGTTAGGTTTAATTATTTCATTATTCACCTATTTTATATTCTCTGTAAACTACATGCTATCTAATGAAAAAAATTAAATAGTGTTCTTTCTAAAAAGATTTGGGGTTCCATTTCTATGGAGGAATGTTACATAGGTAGCAATATTTTGGTGTGAATAATTTATGCAAGGCATGATGGGGTGGTTGTTTTGTTGACATTTATGGATTTAAATTATCTTTTTATAACATTATTGTAATCTTTATTTGTGTACCATGTAGATGGTGGTGACATTTACAATTAATGTAATGTATAGGTTGATATTGAACAATGTTGATTATTGTCCCATTGAATCTTCAAAATGTTTTTTATGTAGGATTTGAGCATTTCCGCTCATAATGGTTCTATAATTATTGAGTCCATGTGAAAATTAATCATGTCAAATAAGATTATATTTTCCACTCAGGGATGGTGGTATCCTTTATAAATGAGTTCCAAATGATTTTGATTCTTGTCACTTTGATTGAGGAGGGATAAACTATATAAGTACATGGGGATTAGATATATGTTGTGACAACCAGATTGGGGTATGGAACACTCTCTATGAATGGTTAATTTTTAGGATTTTTGTTTTGGGAAGTAGAAATTTATTATGAGCGATTATATTAACTATTACACTAGTAAAAGTGTGTAGGTGTACATTTATATGAAAGAACATTGGTAGGGATTAGTTTCTCTTTATTATTAATATAATGTGTATTTATAATGACTTGTATAACTAGACATTAGTTGGGACACTAGCTATAAATTTCCTTGGGTATCTCGTCCCAGTCATATAATACCCAAAATAAGTAAATATATAAATCATGGATTTTTGGGAATGATTTTGACTAGAATTGGATGATATTTTATCTTTAGGTATACTGATATATATTTAATTGAATAAACATATATACATAATTATTTTATTTTGGTAAAATAAAGATGGATTCCATCTAAGTGTCATATTGAAAAACATACAATGCCTTTTTGAGAGATGTTAGTATTTTATGTCTCAAGAATTAGGTATGTGTAAAGGGTGATATTCTAGATTATAATTTATTATTATGAAGAAGTTTTAAAGTTCAATAATTATGTGTTTATATTGTGGAAATTATTTATTTGGATATATGTTGTTGTGTGGTAGATTTATAATTTTATCAAATTTCAGTATGTGAATATATTAAATTTTTCCATAGTAAATTTTCTTTCATTATCATGACATGAATGATATTTTATAAGTGAGAATTTGTGAATAATAATTTATATTGGGTTTATCCTAACAATAATTTTTGATTAACTATTTATTAATATTGAATATTTAGTTTTTAGTATCATTTTTAGGGTATTGTTTCCCCAAGTTCACCTCATAGAATTCCACCATAAATTAAAATCATTTAATATATGTGGAGTTTCCCCTATGTTCTATAGAATCCTAATTTAGTCATAGTTTTGCTATATTAAATGTATTAATGTTTCACAATCATATAATTATTCATGGAATAATTGATATTATAGGTTGAATAAATACCTGAAACCACATTATAATTGAATTGGAATTAAAATTACTTTTTTGGAAAAAAATATATTGAAACACATCCATAAGTCATCGTAAATCCTTCATCAATATATTTATCAACCGAAAAATAAATCATACCATGTACGATAAAATATTATTAATATATATATTATCCATCCTAACCCCACTATGTAAAACATTTCACATTGACCAAACACCTCAAAGGACACACCATTACTTCAATAGAAATGAATCATGTCATATAAGTATTATACCAATCCATGTAAAGTTTGACATCATATAGTTCTATATATTTCATGATAAAATATCATATCAATATCCACAACACAAAAAATAAATCACACCATCCACATGTCTCCATTAAACATGATTGACATACACTTGTGTAGGTAACACTTGGGGTATAGAAATTATATCCTTCTTATGTCCGAAAACTACAAATATGGTGGGAATAATCAAAAAGTTTAATGATTATAAGCTTCAAAAATTATAAGAAAATTTAGATTAAAAAAATCTAATTATTTATATTTTGATTCCTCCTTTAACAAAAAACTATGTATCTTGCATATGTCAAAATTTCTCTCCTCTACACTAGTTCCCTGGATTTTGTCCACTGAGTTAAATTTCCTTCATCCATGGTCCATATTGATGGAGAATATATCAATGTAAATCTATAGAAATATTCATTACATGTCGGTGGACTATATTTTGGATGAACTAGCTACTACTAATACTGATATAGGGGAAATGTATCTAAGTATACATATGAAAATTATGGGGTCATTCCATTATCAAAAAGAAAAACATATAATACTCTACTATTCAGGGAATTATTATGAAATCCCTAATGAAAAAATAAATACATTCTAATGTATTGAAAATCACTATAAATGATATAAAAAAATATCAAAATTTTATAAAATTAGATGACTAAAATGATATTGTATCTCATTATGAAAATATTTTTTATAATGTCACTCCCTGATATCTACATCTAGAAAATTATTTAAATTTATATAAATGAGGTTTAAAAAAATCATTGAAATCCTATATGCCTAAGATCGTCAATCAATGTGTTTGAAGTTCTACGTACCACACCACATGATTTCTGAAATATATGTACAATTTCCTGAATTAATTATTGAATGAATCACACAATACCAATAACTCTTTTGGGATACCAAAATTAAGATTAGACCGTAATATATGTTAAATCCTTAATTGGATATCCACCTGTTTAATTAAATAACACTATTTTACATGAGCCAACACAAAAGTGATCTTAATTTCAGACATCCACCACTCCATATCATTAAAAAGACAAATAACACATACACTATTAGGCTCTTCCACTAAAACTACCATAATTTATTCATCCAAAACACGTCATCCCTATGAAAACCCCTTTTATTATTAGTTATAACATACTAAATTACATAACCAACTAATATTATGTTATTCATTTGACTACAATATATATTTATAATGCAGGAAAAATTAGTTAGCCTAAGACATGGATTTCAGAAAATGATATTTTATAAAATCCATTTTTACCTTTCTTGAAATCATTATCTAAAATAGTGACATAAGAAAGAGTGATATAGTTATATCTACTATGTATCCACCAAAAAAATTCTTCACCATTAAAAAACTAGGATAATTAATGTTTCAAGCACTATACAGTTTATTGTAGGTCCCTTTAATATCCTAATGGTTTATTATCGTATACAATACATGAAACACTTGATGCCTATATTTAACAAACTAATGTAACAAAATACACACCATTCAGTACTCTAAAATATATATTTTAAAAATGATTTAGTAAAAACTATTCAAGACTCATCCCAAATATAATTCCATATTGGATCGAAAGGGATAATGAGTAATCACCCAAATTCTTTTCTCTATTATTTTATTTGTATAGGTCTAGCACCTGGAATACAAATGGTATGATATATGATGTATTCCCATATTAATTATAAAAAAGATTGTGTAATCTGGCATTAAACACTAAATATATAGAGAAAATATCCCAATAAAACCCATTAATAAAATTTTAATACATGTAAATTCATATGATCATGAATAATATATCTAATTTAGTTACAAAATAAATTGATCAGAGAAATGAAACACATCATCTTACATTATCCTTACACCATAAAAATATCTTGAAATGACTCATGTGAATATTATTATTTTTCCACAAATCTATAAAAAATTGAAATTATAAGTAAGGGTGATATTATATAGAAGTTTTATGGCATCCTAATTGAAAACAATCAATCAAATATAAATGAAAAATGAAAAATATAAAGTTAATAAATAATAAAGCATTTATGGGTGCCATCCCAGTTAAACTAAAACTAGAATCCTAAAAAAATGACATTGTACATTAGCATATTAAATAAATATATAATAAATAATTACATAATAAATAATTAGGAACTCTATAGCTACAACCTAATTAATCTAGCCACTCATACATACCAATGGAAAATAACTAGACACCCCATCATATTTCATAACTACAAACCAATACCACATACTAATCCATAGATTGTAAAAATATTTGAATAAGACAAATCCCGTCGTGGTTCCATATGGAGTAGTAGTAAGAGGAGTTTTCCACACAAAACCCAAATTTATTATTCCATTTGGATGTAACAATCATTGGGTAATCCCTTCACTCTCTTGGGATCCTTGTAATATATCAAACCGAAACAACACTTATATCTAGTGAAAAAGGTAGCCACAACCATAGATGGTTATATGTATATATATATATATATGAACCACTGAAATACATTAAAATATATAATTACTCAATATATATATTATCTGTTTGGTTTCCTATTTGTAACAAAACAGATAACTACAATGAAGTTGACATGAATTCAAATTGGAGTACTAACATTGACCATTAAATTTCTATTATAAAAAAATGTATCCTCAATAATAAAATATATAAGGAATAAAATAATAAGGTAATTTATTAATATTAAATCAATAATTAAATTTAATTATTATAACCAATAACAAATAAGATCATTCATTTAGTTAAATTGGATTTTTTTTTCCTAAAAATTAATTTCATATTAATTATTTTATGAATTGAAATATATTATTTTTAAAATATTTCATTGATGTAGATCATAGACACACTTTATTTTAAATAAATAATTGATCAGATATGGTAATTATAATATTAAATTATATAATTTTTTTATAAAATAATATTTTATTTATAATTTTATCTTTAATTTAATGTACAATTTTTTTATTTTACAATTTTAATTTTATTAAATAATAAAATTTAAATCATAATGTTAAAATAAGGCTTCAGATTATTTTTTATTAATATTCAGAAATAGATAATTTTAATGTTAATAACATAAAATACAAATTTTATAAATTCATTAACTATAATGAAATTATCATTATAAAATAACAAATAAGAATTATATATAAATATTTAATGGATAAAGTATATATTTATGGAACATATAGTGTGGATAATATTACTATATGGTATTTATAAGACTTGTGTCTATCCTCATGGATATAAATTTTGATTTTATTTAGTTTAATGTTTCCCTATTTTTTAAATAACAATTATCAAGTTGAAATTTTGATTTGGCATTCTTTAAAAAACATAAGAATATGAATGATATAAAAATCAATCAGTTAATGTCATATAAATCATCATAATTATTTATTTTATTCTAAATATAATTTTTACTCATAAAATGGTTGTTTTACTTAAAAAGGTTTTTTCTGTTATGTGATGTAATGCTAAAATACATTTTTATGACCTATTTAAGTTTTTTGATTATTTTTTTTCATTTATTAAATGAATATTTTAAAATAATTCATCAACACTAATATATATATTTTTATTTAAATTAATTACTATTATAAAAATTAAGATGATATAGTCAAATTTGTTAAAGTCAAAACTGTTTTACGTAGTGGAATATAAATAAAATATGTTAAAAATTAGTTTGAAATAAATAGTTGATGTATGACTTGAAAAACCATTCCACATATCCATAATTTTCATTATTGGAGTTATAGTGAGATTTTAGTATTTTACTCAATTTATATTCAGAAGTGATATTAAAAAATTCATTCCCTCTAATGATAAATGGGTCCATCCAACACCCATTCAAGGGAACTCAAAAATTCGACTTCCTGTTACAAATAACCAATTTTTTATTTCCCCAATATCACCCTACAAATTTTGGAATCCCGTTTATACATGGATTATTTGTAATACTTAATTTCTAAGAGGTAATAAAATACAAGGTTTTAACTCTCAATGTGGTAAAATGTAATTTTTTTATGTTCTATGTAAATGTAAACGAGTTTTCCTTACTCAACTAATTTTAATGTGTTAAAAATTTTCTTCTTTTATTAAAAATTTTAATAAGTTTTTATTCTATTATATTATGATATTATAATACAATTTATCCTTATATTCTAGGTGATTACATTCATAATAATTAAAATTCAATAAAAATCAGGCATTTCTCATCATTATACATTTTCTCACATTATATAAATGTTATCATTTCATATTTTTAAATGAAATGTTCTTTGAATCATGTGGAATTAAGATATATTGATGAATCTATTAAAATGTAATATTTTTCAGCATTTTTGGGGTGTTTAATAAAGTATTTTTTTAATGTCCAATATAATTTTCCTTTTATAATTCTAAATTTTACCATCCACTACAAGGTTTTGTTAAACAAAATGTATATTAAAAGGATCCATTATTTACAAATTATTATGATAATTTATAGTTTTAAAAAATTTCACATCACCTTTTAAAACATGAATTTAATATTTGACTCGTATTTTATTTTTTGATAAAAACAAGTTAAATGTTTTCTAAAATAACTTTTATGGTTTTACAAATACTTTTTTCATTAATGAAAAAATATTGAGCTCCAATACAGTTATGGCTTGTGTAAGTCGATAATAATTGTCTTATGAGGTACTTATTTTTTTGATTAATATATTTTTATCAACAAATTACTAATATTTTAATTTGGTATCATTATGGAATTTTATTAAACACATTTCATTCCATTTTTTTTAGGATAAGATATTTTAATGATTTTTTATGGAACTCATATGTATAGATGAACATGGATGGTGTCCTAAAATGACATTATATATAGTTCCTAATGTTATTTATAACATTATATTATGATGATATTGTGAGAACAGATTTTAGATAACATTTTTTATAATATTGTTATGTGGACATGATTATAAATAACTTTGTTTCTATGCATACTCTATGAAATTGAATTCAAATGGATTTTTTCAAATGTTTTTCCCATTTACATGATTTAAATACATTATTATCTTAGTTATATTTATGGGACATGATTCTACATACCATTTTCAAATGATGTTTATGGGAACATGACTACATATAACACTATTAACTTTTTTTGTATACAACATTGAAAGAAACTTTTATTCACAAGATTGTTCATCGACATAATTTATGATAAAATTTATTGCAACATTTTAATTTTATATGCATTTAAAAATTATTTATATCTATGTTATACCATATTTCTATGTTACTATGAATTTCTCATGATTATTTTCACTCATTTTCATGAATGTTACACTATGGTATATGTCTAATCATTATGGAGTATTAAGTTCATTTATCCTAAATTTTAGAAAAATATTATTATTGAATCCCCCTCTCAATAAGATATTTATACCTAGTTGATGATACTTCAAATTATTTTCATGTAACCCCTTTATGACCCATTGGAAATAATTATCTTGCTCGAAATTTTTGTTAACCCCTCTCTTTTATTTCCAATCCCTAGGTTATATAGTTTATTATAACCTACGATAATTAAACAAGGGAGCATACTGTGTAAAAAATATAGATAGTTGATTAAAAGTGTTAAAAAATAATATATGTATGTATCAAGTCAAAAAATTCACTTAATCTTTGTGTTATATTATTGTAATATCATTTATGGAATGTAATGATTATCTTTTGTAAACTGTGATAAATCATTAAATGTTACTCTTGGGACAAAATCGATGATATCAAATAAATATTTAGTTATTTATTAGGATAATATTCTTATTTTTGAATATCATAATTTTAGAACATTAGTACAAACAATAAAAGGCAATTCAATGTCTAGGATGACATCCTAATAATTTGGCTATGTAGAGATTATGTATTTCTATGGTATATGAATTCATTTTAAAGAAATGAAATGTAATGACCCAAAATAATTCAATTAAAGAATATTAAATTTAATTTTGTTTTTTAGTATGAATAAAAAAATGAAAAATTTTATAAATGACAAATGATTGAAATATGAGGTATATTTGGAAAATAAGGAACTTATCCTGATGGAATAATAACCTAACCCTTGGAATAGTAACACGACCATTATAATTGGTAATTTTTCAAAATAATAGAAACATAATTTATGAATGAATAAATATAATTTATTAATATTATAAATGACGATATGATATAATTATAAAATTGTATAAGTAAATAATTATTTTTAATATTTTAAATTATGTCTTGGTATTTTATAAAATAGAAATTATTATTAATAATTGTAAAATGAAAATAATTATTTAAAAGAAAAACTATTTTCATAAATTAAAATTTTATTTTCATGTAACTATAATTAAATTTTATGGGATCATAATTATTTTTTCAATGTTTTATAAAATTATTTCTATATTTAAAATGTTTTTTTCAATGTAAATGATTATTTTAATTAAAAAATTATTTTCTCATTTTTAGAAAATTATTTTCCTAATTTTTTTTCATTTTTTAATTCTTCATGTTAGTAAATGATTAAGGTTCTTTCTAATATTTTTTAAAATACTTGAATATTTGGTGAATAATAAAATATTATATTTTAGGACAAAAGCAAAATACAAGAATTTTGAGACATTATTTATATAGGGTTTGTATAAGAATAAAATATCATACTCTCCATCCTTATTTTAATATATTTACTGATAATGATAAATCTATTAATGGTCTTGATATAAATTTATAAAATAATGAAATAACTACCCTCTACTTCCTTATAAATACCACTCCTCACCACCTCGTCTCCTTAGATCTTTCAAATCATTGAAAATTATAAAAATTGTGTCAAAAATTTTAGAAATCCACTCACCCTAGTCATCAAGACCTTGTTATCATAAAAAGACCAAACCCCTTTCACAATAAAGGTTTTCAAGGATGTGTCATTCAAGAGATAAGGTCTTCTTTCTTTTCATTTTATTTTCTATTCAATTTCATTTCTGTTATTATATTCTCCTTAACTCCACATTTATAGGAGACATGAAAAAAATAGTATAATTATATATTCGAATTTTTAGGCTAATGAATAAATAATAATCTAATGTCATTCCTTTTACATTCATTTTAAAAATGAAACTATCATTTGTGTTGTTATGATTTAGAACCACTATGAGCGATGATTTTTCATTTTTCACTAGTGTATTTAGTGTTGGTCATAAAACCATAATTATTGTTCAATACAATTTTATTATACAAATTATAATTTATATAACGTTCTATAAAAATTTCTAAATATGATTTTAATTAAAATGATATTTGTTCGTGATGGTTGTAAAATTTGGAAAAAATATGTTATTTTCAATAACATGTTATCTAAGGAATCATCCACATATATAGAATCATAAAAAAATATTACAAATTAAACATTATTATGTTCAAAATAGAATATAATTTCAAATCTATAAAATTATCCCCATTTTAAAAAATCTTCCATACATGTATACAATTGAAGAAATCAAGAAAACAATGAAAACAGACTCTTCCAAATGAGGAAATTAAACAATAAAAATCATCGAAAATCCCATAAATTGTAACATACTAGAGAATGATTTCACCTGAAATGGTTCATTAAACTCGGTTGTCCACATGGACTCAAGTGAATCTCCCTAAATTCTAGTGGCTACCGACTAGTATCTAAGATATTTTTGAGTCATTGGGGAGATGATGCCCTCATTACCATAGTATCACATTAAAATAAATTAATAGGGGAAGTGAAATAAACACCAGTAAAATGAGGTAAATTGAATAAGAACGACATGAATGCATATGAATAACCAGAAGTGTTTTAGACAACAAATTGTAAATATTATACATGAATCTAGAGGGATACAATGTAGTATAGGAAATTATAATATAGTAATTATTTCTCAAAAAGAAAAAAGGAAAACAAATGTATCATAATAGAATCACAAGCCTCAACCTAGTTATATATTCTTCTATAATGCTAGATTCAACATCCTATATGATGGTTTATTCCTCTATCATCACATAATATCATATAACATATTGGGATGCCCGAAGATTCCCAAATAGGATGTGAGATAATCATCTAAGTAGGGAACCACCTAGATGTCTATACAGTTCTAACATCAATATGAAATGTTCTAGAAAATTTTTCTAAAACATTATGTAAATGTGTGTATCCCCATCTAATATGTCTACATTAATTATAAAACCCAATAACCCCTCATGGATACCTCAAATAGATTCATCACTTAATAAGGTAGATAATAACAAGTAAAACAAGTATCACAACATCCTAGTACAACCATTCATATCAAATATCTGACAATCAGGCGATATAAAAACGATTATAATCCCTTGTCCATAATGTGTAGTCAATTATAGACTATAAGGGTTGGAAACATGTCATCATGTACAAGGGAATCCATTTAATAAATATAGACCTTGTAGGGATATATTCAATGAACTCGTCTAAGGCATCCACATCGCATCCCATGGGCATCCCAGTGAAAACTCGGTCTAGGAACTAGTTGGATTCGTAGGGGCATGTGTACTGATTTTTCATAGGCGAGTCCAAGAATATAGGGTCCACAGGGTAGTAAGTCCAAAGGAAACCCATAGAATCTGGATCCAAGGGGTATCTTCTACCCAATGTGTCCACTACCATGTTCGATATCCATGGAGATAATTATAGGGAATTTATCAAACCATGCATTTAATTAACACAATTTAAACTATTAACCCAATTTTAGTATACCCACTCACATAATCAAGAATAAGAAAGGATTATACCTAGTCATACATTCCATTTATCATTCAAAATTGCATGGGACTAAACTCCAAAATTATCCATTTATTAAAACTATCATATTAGAAAAGAAATGTCATAACAATATTTTACAAAGCTAATAAGCAGAAGAAAGAAATTCAATTAAATTTATGCATTGACAATATTCCATTAACAAGGATAGAAGAATAACACATTCCTTGGATGGTTTAAACATTATTTATAGGTTATTTACTTAAGTTGAACCCTACATGTGACCTTCTATGGAGAAATGGTTGTTAATGCACCAAAACAAAACCCACATTCATCCTCAATAGGTCTAACTAAGCCTACTACATATATCATGCCCATAAACAGGGCCGCACCACAATGTTCAACATGCGGCATACATGCCAAATGACCGGAAATCACTAAAAAAAATTAATAAAAACATATACAACCAACCTATACTCTATAGAATGTTACTCATATTGTATATCATTCATATTAATCCCAATTTATGAGAAATCAAAGAATGAATGTAGATTAAGAAATCGTGGCATTTGAGCCTAAATCCAAATAGCATTTTTGTTGTTATAAAGAATCAATAATGGATAAAAGGAATTGATTACATACCAATGTAGTTCTAACGTGACTGACAGAATTCAAATTAGATATCATATTGGTGAAAGATCTGTAAAAATAGAATATCTAACTTTTGGTTCATGAAAATAAGAATAAATATTTTTTACTTGAAAATATGATGTTACTCCCTCTATTTAAAATAAAATCCATCATGCAATTACATGATGTCAAATCCCCTTAAATGGTGTGTCATTCTTAGTTTTACTTTTTTGAACAAAAATACATAAACATCATGAGATTTTCTTGGCCATAAAATCACACATCATGACCTCGGAGTACAAGATGTGTATCCCCCAATTATATTGTGTTATTGGCCTATAGTCAACCAATTACCCCTTTGTCTTCTACTTTCCCAAGAACGACCATCTAGCCCATGACCCAACATAGGGTATAAGCCTTCATGTATAGTAAAAAACATTGAAACCTAAAAAATAATTGATTCATACCACATAAAAAAACCCAGGTTCTTACAATCATCACCCCTTATAGAAATTCATCCCTCAATTACTCTCTAAGGGGTTGTCCAGTTTTTTCGGAGAACAACTATGGAAACTGAACATGTACATCGGCCTCCTTCTCCCAAGCTGCATCTTGTAAATGTTAGTGTTTCTATAGCACCCATACTGGAGGCACTAGCAGGACTCATAAAACTATCGTGATCATATCAATGATAATAATCAGATGCTCTTCAAAAGAAGCATCAACCTGAAGTACATCATGCTCGTGACGAAGAATGTGATATTGGTTTGAATTATAATGGTGCTTCTGAGATACATGGATGATTTAATGAATGGATCAGTACTTATAAGGCAGTTTCATTTGATAGGTAACTGACCAGACTCTCTCAAGAATCCCAAACAGCCCAACATATCATGGTGAATGTTTAAACTGTCTTATAATACATTTGTGTCCCAACCTTGGTGAAACATGAAAGACAACGTGATCCCCATCCATTAACTCTATAGTTCACCTATGGTAATTAACAGAATATTTTTTATGAGACTGATTTATCCTTCTACTTCTGAATCAATCGAACCTGATCAGATGTCTCCTACAAACGCCAGGGTCCCACTATTTCTCTCTCACCTTCGGCTATCCAGTTCAAGTGAGAATGGCATGACCTACCATATAAATACTTATAAGGTTTCATCTAAATCATCACCTGATAACTTTTATTATATTAAAAACTCAACCATGGAAATATGCCTTCCCAAGATCACCCAATAAATAGAGCGTGTGCTTGTAGAATGTCCCACAACACCTGTATCTTATGCTCTGTCTAGCCATTAGTCCGAGGGTGGTATGTTACACTCAGAAGAACATGTGTACCCATCTCCCTCTGAATTATCTACTATAAAGGAGACATAAAGCGATTTTCCTTATTTGAAAAGATTTAATGGGTGAAAACACATCGTCATAGAACCTCTTAGATATACAACAATACAAGATCATCAACATTGAGGTCTCCATGATTGATAAGAAATAACTGACCTTCATAAGCCTATCATAAATATCCCACACAACATAATTACCTTCAGGCGACCTCAGTAAACTATTAATGAAATCCATTTCAATTTCAACCCATTTATGATCTAAAATAAGTAACTGTTGTAAAATTTTGGCTAGTCACAGATGTTTTGATATCACCTACTGACGACTGAAACACCTCCAAACAAAACTAGCTACTTGTTCCTTCATACTCAGCCACTGATACTAACAGCGTAGGTCATGATACATCGTGGTGAAACTGGGGTGTAGTACCCAATATGAAACATAATAATCCTATATAAAATCCTCATGTATATCCACCTGAACCCAAACATGTTTGTGGATACAAAAGATATCATCCTCTCCAACCATCTAAATAATAGGATGATCATAACTTACCACACTCTCCCAAAGAACCAGGCCTTCTGAATCTATTAGTTTCCTCATACTAAATCTATTTAGTTTGGTAGAGGTCACATATAAGGGTGATATAAATTTCTATCCTTTCCCATCTTACAACTCCATATGAATCTTTGATAACTACTCCATTAGATACCATTTTCTACTGGCCTGTTTCATTTGTTGTACATGAGTCCTCCTGATCCGTTCATCTACTATTGCATTGCCTTTACAAGGTCCGTGTTCAATATTGATGTCAATGGATTGTCGGTATTGAACCAATCTCAATTTTTTAGATTCAAATCACATTACGTAATGTTTTACTTGAGTCTTTTATGTTCCATGTACACCACAAAATGTTCTACTGGAAATTATTGTATTCAATAGAACAAAGCATGATCAAATACATCTAAATTGAGATCATGTATAGGGAAATTAATTTGGTGTGGACTTAGCTACTAAACCCATATTCCATTACTCTATCCCCCATCAAAATCACTACTACCATCCTAATACCATACGCTTCTCAATATACAGTATAGCTCATGTCATCCTCTCGTAGTATCTGGACTGGGGATGAAGTTATCATCCATTTTACCTCCTGAAATGATGTCTCGTAAATATCAAACAATGCAAATTTTAAACCATTTAAAGTGATTACCATCAGTGGTTCTTCTAAGAATGATATTTCTTTTATTAACCTCTTATAGTTAATTTTTATCCCCATTAAAAACCATATGGAGATAATGTTATTGGGATTCTCTTAGGAAACTACATCTCTCTCCTTCTCTTTATCCACTAATACTCCAGCTTTTGAGATTATGTGACCTAATAAGTGAATTTTATTCATTAAAAAATTATAGTTTTTGATCATGGAATATAAATAATTCTATCTCAATGTACTTAAAATGATCTAATATTGGATGGAATGGTTAGGTCAATTGTGATAACAAACCAAGATATTGCCCCCAAAACCACCACAAAATAATCCCAGTAAGGATGGAACACATTGTTCATCAGTGCCATGAAAACTTCTTGCACGTACAATAAAACAAATGTCATGAACAAATACATATATAGCTTATACCTACTCTGAATGGATGAATGAGGTTTGTCTATAGGGAGAAGACACACCAGGTGATATCCTAGCCACTGGTCAATCATCGAGTAAAAAATGAGCCCCTCAAAGTTGATCGAATATGTCATCTATCCGCGACAAGGGATATCAGTTTTTAACCATCATATAGTTTTGTTTTCGATAGTCCATTAATAACCTAAGGGTTGGATCATCCTTTTTCCAATAAGGATGAGCGAACCCCATGGATAATTATTAGGTCAGATAAACCCCTTCACCGCCAAATTCCATAGTTTCCACCTGAGATATTGAAAATCCATCATAGCCATCCTATAAGAAGGAATGGACAATGGTGGATCTCATACCACTAGAATGATGGAGAATTCCACCTCTCTCTTATGAGGACACCCAAATAATTCATCGAGAACTATTTCTTTGAAGCACTCAACCACTAGAAGAAAGTATGATTGATTCACTCCCTGACCATCCTGAATTAAAAATAGAAACATGGGTTGTCATCCTGCCCATCCCATGATGCACGGGTCCAGCTCCACTCTACTATACATTCTATTCACCCATGAAATTAAAACTTACACCATCTAGTCCTGTGAAATTCACCCGTCGATGATAAAATTTAATGTATTCTTGAAAAGATACAAGACAATATATCTCAATAATGACGTCAAACACTTCCATCTCGAGGACATAAATATTCCAGACCTAGTGTAAACCACCCAACTAAGTTGACAATCAATACAATAGCTAAAATCACATGTCCTAATTACTAATTGTTTTTCTATCATGAAAACCCACTCAAAAAGAAAAATACAAGCCCCGTGAAATTAACCCCCTTTCATATATAATATTATGTAATGAAAGTATATCAAACAAGGAATATTGAATAAGAGAGAAGAATCTGATCGTACCTCTGACCATATATGGTCTGAGATCATGAACATGTTGGGTCTATTGCACAACATAAGTTTGACGTGCACTATGACAATGTGATAAACTCTGGATACCCTAATATGATATAATGTGTCTCTGTTATTTCCAGGTAATTTTTTTAAAAAATATTTTATTGTTTCGACAGTAGGAGTAGGGATAAAATGTGAATATGTGGCTCAGTAACTCCAGAATAAATATTCTACCTTTTTAGATAGTTTATAATAGTTCACATGCGTGAATTTCGAAACATTTTAACAGGTTCCTGAATTAAAATTTTTATGAACTGTTGAGTATAGAATGACGACATTAACCATGTATGTACCTATCCTCGACTGAAGAGGGTTAAGGGAAATGTGAAATTTCATATTTTTTAAGGAAAAATAAAATAAACACAAAAGAGTTTATTTTATTCAAAAAAAATTTCTATTATGTAGCGATAAGGAAACTCTTTTATTTCATAAATAAAACATCATAATGATGATATGATCCAGTTTAAATGAAATGTTTAAAGACATTTTCACTATGTAATGGATTAACATGGATATGGGAATTCGATGATGATATTGGAGGCTCAGGGATGTTAACGTTGGTGAATTATGATGGAAAGGAAAAACAAAAAATGTTCCTCTTTTCCCATTAAAAGGATCACCATCGATATATATGGATCAAAGGAGCAAAGAATGGTGGTGTGAGACTCTATTTTTAATCCAATAACTATCCAAAACTCCAATTAAGTGGTATTTTGTTTTCTATGTTTCAACCATTACCCCATTTGTCCTTTCTAAATAACGAATGTAGGTCAATTCACTAACAAATTGACCCATGGTTCGATCATCCCTCTAGGGTTGACATTTTGACACATATGGATTTTAGATGGGATTATATAATGGAAATTATTATAATGTCTCTCCACTATTTTATAATGAAACAAACAGTGGACAAATAAAGAATGTCAATGTTTGATGCCTTGGGTGTTCATGGTGATTTTGTCCCCCCCTCGGGTTCTTCACCGACGGACCCCAGTGGTCGTATCAGATTCTTTTTAGAAGGACTTAAATGTGGCTAGACCCGAGAATTGAAGGAAAGATGTCATGGAAGACCTGAAAATTGAGGGGGTGATCGAAGGATCATAGCAGCACATACAGATTAGAAAAGGAACCACGAGACCATGTTTGGTGGCCTAATGATGCATCTGCCGGTGTGCAACAATGATGAAGGAGTCCCACCACATCTGGCATGAGTGGTGATCATAGGTCAGTGATATATGGTTCCGTGGATAGTGGTGGAGGCCACGGTCCAGCAGGACCATAGTGGAGGACCACGACAATGGCCACCAGTGGGACGTGGTGCCCACCACATCCCAGGTGGAGAAGACTGGCCCACATTAGTGGTCAGGTTGGTCAGGCATGCTGGCCTAAGCGAGTTCAGTAGAAAATGCCTAGTTGGGTTGGGTCGGTATTACCTGGTTAGACCAGACGCAAAAAAAATGCCCCAATTTACTAAAAGGCACAAAAAATCCAATCCACATACTCGATTAACGAGATGTTTGTAGCCTTACAACCCTTGTGATGAGTTGTCCATTTTGGTATACTCTAAGTAGGGTTCCTATTGAAGTTGAGATATGACCAATGATTTTAGGAGTAGATTCTCACAGAATCAAGCATTATATGTGTAGGAATCCTACATATCATTGAGATGAAAAGACTATTATGAGAATGTCTGGGTTCCACAACAGGCCTTGGTGATGAGTGGGTCTAGGTGCCCCAGCATGCCTAAGTGACGAGATGGTATATGTTCCCTAGTAGGCCTATGTGACAAGTGGTTCTAGGTTCCCCAACATTCATGAGTGTATAGATAATAGAAGGTGATATGCATTTACTAATGAGAGTATTTATTTTCCTACATTATAATTAGATGTGTGTGACATGACTCCAGTGACACACTCTTCACAATACATCTTATAGGCTAAACATCATTTAAATATTTTGTAGTCAACATTTTTCATACATTCATTTATGGTATTACATTTGTTTTTTGGGTTCTTATTGACTATTTTGTTACTGACCCCTTCAAAGGCTCTTCCCACACATTATGAGATTTTTAAGATGATATATGCTTCAACTGAGACATTCGTGGTCCAAGGCGAAGCAGTGACCAGTGAGATCTGACAGACGAGGCATACTTATACAAATTCAGGCGGCACCCACTTCACCTAACTTTTAGGTAGGGTATAATGCATATGGAATTAAAGATCATGTAATTGTTTTATTTGTTGTTTTTTTATTCTATCCCATTTACTATTAGTGTGGTACTATTACTCTTGTTGGATGTCTTAGTGGAAGACATGTTTACTTTTTGACATTGTGGGCTGGGAATTTGTGGGATTGTTCATACTGGTACTTGGGAAAATTCCTATCACATGCAGGATAATTCCTTTGGTGTCAGTTGATGGACCCTAGCCTCTAGGTGGCCTGATTGGGTTAGTCATAACATTTTCCTCAGGGAAGATTTTTGAGAGGAAGTTATCAGAGGTGGTCGGTTCTACCTTAAGGAGAGAGTGTCACTATCATTATTTTGGGGAAATATTGTTGAATGATTTGAGTTTGAATTTCAGACTCAGGGAGTCCGGTGTTCCTGTAGAGTTCAATTTATCCATACACCAGGTCCTTGAATCCTGATTTTCAATTCGGTACATGAATACACTATTACCATGAATCATATAGGAAATGTGATTGTTCTCTTTTCCTTCATGAATCAGAGCCATCTCACCTAATATAATCTATTGAATGGGGTTCATCTTGATCTGTGTCAAGAAGCTTCCACATAGACATGCATCCAGGATTCTTTTGTGTTACCATAATGAAGATATTCCTAGAGATGATGCATCGGAATTGAGACTAGTACTTGAGATATCCTCTCTGTGTGGTTCACCAGGGCTACCTCTACCCATCGATCAACAATTCAGACAAGCATTACCGGTAGAGGAAACATGAATGATTAGTGCCTTTCAAGAGATCCAAAAGAAGATACCTCTTATGTTTAGGGGTGACACTTCCCCCCTAATATCCAAGGAGTGGTTGGAGGTAGTATCCAACATATTCATTCTTATGAGGACACCACCTGACCAGATGGATATCATAGCCATGATCCTTATTTAGGTCTCGGTGGGGAGATGGTGGAGCTTGAAGATCCAGACGCAAGATGAGGCATTCCTCACTTGGATAGATTTTGATCACCTCTTCAATCATGAATTATTTAGGGGTACTCTATGTTTAGAACACATGAAGGACGTAATAACTAATAGTAGGGAAACATGATAGTAGCAGAGTACTCAGTGAGATTCACTAAGCATTCTCGCTACTTTATAGGCATGGTGGGAAACACAATCTTCAGGGCTTGAGCTTTAGAGAAGGGACTATGTGCGAAGATCAGTGCATACATGGTATCTCATAGAATCACTAAATATGATGGGGTTCTCAATAGAGCTCTTATCATATATAGCTTCCTCATAGAGCGGGCACCAAAAGAAGGATCTACGAGTAGATATAAGGTGGTGATTTCTTTAGTGATCGGAGTAGGCAGTAGGCACGAGGGCCCAGTTAGGTAAATATAATCAAGGGTTGACCATAGGACACAATGTTGGTTGTATAAGGTTCCCATTGAATATGGAGTCAGTAGAGGAGTTGGGTGTGTGGAACATGTAGTGGGCAAGGATAGGTATCTCATAAATTCCTAACTCGCCATGAAGATGATAAAAAAATGGTCAATGGACAACTGAGGCATAGAAAGTGGGTCAGTGAGGGTGGTCCCCAGTGAGGTATACGTGGAAGGGGTGTAGGTAGAGTGGAACACGGTGGGTGGAGGTTATAGGTACAACCACCACAACCCCCAGGTGGTCTAGCACGGGCTCTAGAAGAAATTGGAACGGGGTAGGCCCTTCATCATGGAATATACACCTCTGATCCCGACACTCTAGATATGATCAGAGGCATGACATGGGTCTTATGCACCATTGTTTTATTTCATATAAACTCATATTTTAGTCACTATTATCTTTCAACGGACCTTATTAGAAGCTCAAAGATTTTGGTAGAGTAGTTGGATCGTTCATTATTATTAGTGACTCCAATGAGAGGGGATTTGACGATAACAAAGTACTTAAGATAGTGCGACCTTACACTAGGAGGTGAGTCATTCAGCTGGGATATCCTTGTTGCGGCATTGAGGTCTTACGATTTAATTCTTTGTATGGATTTTTTATCCATAGTCCATTCTCAGATAGACTGTTTTTGGCCCAGAGTGTTTTGTGTTCATAGAGATGGATCCCAGTTCTCCTTTACCAACAAAAAGGGAATGATTATAGAATATGAAAAACTTACTCAGATGATAGTGCCCTAGATTAGTCACTAGTTGGCTAGCCTTACCCTTAGAATAGTCGGCAAGAGAAGCCATCAATTTCCTGTAGCAGTGGACGAGTATGAGGACATATTTCTAGAGGATGTTCTGGGATTACCTCTATAGAGGGATATTGGCTTCTACATTGACATGTATGCCAGGGCATCACTGTTATCCATGCCAACATATTTTTTGGCTCGCGAAGAGATTAAGGAGTTGAGGGTACAACTCAAGGACCTACAATCAAAGGGCATTGTAACACCCTATGTTTCACCATGGGAAGCCACATTCCTACTTTCTAAAAATGTATACATGATATTGGGACTATGAGTAGACTATCAGGACCTAAATCAGGTGACCATGATGAACAAATACCCACAATTGGGAATCGATTACTAGTTCTACCAACTAAACAGAGTGACGTGGTTCTCAACGATAGACCTTAAGTATGGCTATCATCATATTCATTTATAGGATGATGATGTATGAAGGACAACCTTTAGATATCGGTATCGAAACTATGTGTTGTTGTTGATTTAATTAATCATAACCAATTCCCCATCTGTGTTCATGGGACTTGTGATCAGGATCTTCCAGCCTTACTTTGACAAGGTCATTATATTCTTAATTGATGTTATCTTGGTGTACTTAGCATCCAAGGAGTAGCACATGATACATCTATGTGTGGTCTTGGATATGATTAGAGAGCACCAGATTTATGGGAAGCTCTTGAATTGTAAATATTTTATTTTGGAGTTGCACATTCTGGTACATTTAATTTTGGAGGCAAGATTTTTAGTGAACCCTGCGATGATAGTGGAGTTTCTTACTTGGGAGCAACCCAGGAGCGTGACTGAGGTGCAATATTTCTTGGGTTTGTTTGGTTACTACCAGAGGTTCAATCCTAACATTTCTCAGTTACAATCACCCCTATCCGAAATTACTCAAAAGGTAAATCCCTTTGCGAGGATAGGGGAGGAACATCATAGTTTCCATGAGTTGAGGCGAGTACTGATGATCACCCATATCATGCAGCTGCCAGAGAAAGGTGTGGGGAATGTAGTTTTCATTGATAAATCATGGAATGGACTAGTTTATGTGAAAAATCTGTGTTAGGAGGTGATTTAATAATGTTCACGATAGTTGAGGCTGCATGAACAGAACTATGTGCCTCATGATATTGAGCTATATGTTGTGGTTTTTTCTGTGAAGATGTGGTAGCACTACTTGATGGGTGAATGTTTTACTATCTACTCTGACAAAAAATATCTCAGGTATATCATATCCTAGATGTACCTAATCAAGAGACAATGGTGGTGTCTATGTTCATCCAGGACAATGACTAGTGATTGTCTATACTCATGGGAAAATAAATTTTGTGACAGATGTTATCAGTAGGAGAACCGGGTTGTAGTTTTTGATTGAGGCCTCAGAGTAGTTAGTCTTGTAATGCTCAGAACCCAGAATAAAGGAGCCATTGAATTATTTTAATACATTGACATGATAACATGGAATCAAGTCCCAAAGGACCAGTCAGTTTAGTAGTCTTTCAAACAGGATACATGCATAAGTTCCGCATTACAACTTGAAAATAAATACAACAATAATTTATTCCCTTAGAATCATCCAAGCCTCCTAGATTATGCCTTAAATTCACTCATAACTAACTCTTTCATATCCTAGGAAAATGAGACAAAAGAAATGGGTGAGCTCAAATGCTCAGTAACAGTAAGCAATAAAATAGAAGATAATATAATATTAATCATTGTGAATAATTGAAATCCCATGTTTTTACAAATAAAAATCATGAACACTTTTATGGCAGGAATATGAGATGAGTAAATAATGACCTAATAAAACAGAATTGTTGTTACTCTACTAGACGAATGACCACATGAACCATCAATATTATTTTCATAATGAGGGAATGTATAATGCTGGTCATTCTGAAACATTTTTTCAAGGCCTCGACTAAGACGTCTAGAAATGATTTAGGCCTCGTCCAAACCCATATATCAATTTGGGAAATGCCTCTGCCAATTCCACATATAGTTGTCTCATTAGACCTAATGTTGAATCAAGGAGCTATAGTAGGCTCCACCCGTCATTTAAAAAGTCCAATGCATTACTCATATGAAATTTTTGAAACAAAACACAACATTCGTATTAAAACTAGTATATGAAATGTAAATATTTTAACCACAAACAATGAAAGGCATAAAAATAGAACATCCACAGTCAATCATAACTCATTAAATACAATATGGATGATTCTATTATAATAGATTAACCTCAATCGAGAATAATGAAGGATATTTTCATAGATGAAAAAGAACATCAAAACTATTTGAGAAAAATATCTCACTTCTTCCTGAAAACATTTAAATTTATGACTATTTATGGAGAAGAAGTTTAAAATAGATTTTTGAAACCATGTGTTTCAAACCACATTGAAATTTTTTAATGTAATTAACATTTTAAAATATTAATTTCCATATAAATAAATCCTTAAAACCATTTTTAAAACATGGACATTAATGGAATATATTTAGAAGAAATTTTTTAATCATTTAAAATAATTTTTCAGTTAGAGTTCCAAACCAAATTATAGACACTTGAATAAAAATAATTTTGGTAATAAAAGCATAATAATATCATGATTATAAAGTTAGTCATGATATATTATGTAAATTTACATTATAT